>OY294069.1:148507684-157540910 GCA_958510875.1 Endomychus coccineus
TTGCAAAATTTCAAATACATGCGACCAATAGGAACGGCGCAATCATCCACACCATTTTTGTTCACTCACGCACGCACAGACGTCATCTTAAAAATATTCTAGATCGATTCGGAAAGGCTCAAAACGGATATTTCCGCGAAAATCTATGAAAAAATAGACCGATTACAATACATACTGTCCTTATGTATATTTTGCCCAAGAGTATAATAATAGGATTCAATCCTCTACTACGTAATAATAATAATCTACATCTATTATATTATCTATCCATGACTAGGTTATATACAGAAACACAGTATATAAGTATTATTGATACTGTGACAGAAACTATATCCTCTATGATAACTCATTAAAATTTTGATTAAACAGAATTCTATTATCGCTTCTATGGCTCTTCACTGACACTCGAACTAAAATGTGTGATTTGGAAAATTAGGAAAATGGTAGACTGCCAGCCAGTCAGTTCAATATTTAGCCAAATTATTTCTTAGCAAGTAGAAGTTAGTTGAAAGAAATTAGGGTACCGAAATTAGAATAACTGTTTGATATCTCATATCGCAACAATGGAGAGCTTCTTTAGTATGTGGAAGGTGCGAGAAATCGCGGATAAAGTGTAAGCCTTTTTTGGGTTACTTTAACCAGATGTTTTGAATTCAATTTATTAATTGTTATCATATGTGTAATAATTTCTTTATAATTTGTTCATCAATCGACTATTGCTAATTTTATTTTAGCACCAATGTTGTAATGAATTATACCGAGATAGAAGCTAAAGTCAGAGAAGCTACAAACGATGAAGCATGGGGGCCAACTGGGCAAATTATGCAAGAACTAGCTCACTCTACGTTTACATACGAACATTTTCCCGAAGTAATGTCTATGTTATGGAAAAGAATGTTACAAGAAAATAAGCAGAATTGGAGAAGAACTTATAAGGTATTTTTATTACATTTTTAATGAATATATATGTATATATTATTAATTACTTATTTACAGTCCTTACTACTGTTGAATTATTTAATCAAAAATGGGTCAGAACGAGTTGTTACATCTGCAAGGGAACATATTTATGATTTACGATCTTTAGAGAATTACACATTCATGGATGATACAGGGAAAGATCAAGGTGTTAATATTAGGCACAAAGTAAAAGATCTCATAGAATTTATTCAAGATGATGACAGATTGAGAGAAGAAAGGAAAAAAGCTAAGAAGAATAAAGATAAATACACTGGAATAAGTTCTGACACTATGGGAATGCGCTTTGGTAAGTATAGATTATTTTTGGGAATTGTCTAGAACATGTCTTTCTTCACTAAATACATTCTGATTATGCTCACATATTGTACACACTTTCATCAATCCATTTCAAAATATCTATAATATTTTGTGCAAATTGATCCGTATGTCACAATTTAGTTTTTGAAATTCAATATTTTGCGGTATCTACGAAACTGGTATATGCAAATATTGTTACTCTTGCCCTTTTGGAGAAAAAAATTACAGCCATTCCAAAATCACGGATAACAATAATTGCCCTTGTCAGGGCAAGAGTAATTATCTCTTTCAGTTGAATGAAACCCATCTGTGTGAAGTCTAGATTAACTATGTAACAATGTTTGCATATACCAGTGTCGTCTGTACCATGAAGAAACTAGGTAAACAAAAATAATTAAATTGTGACAGGATCAATTTGCACAATATAAAATTGTTTGAAATGGATTGCTAGGAGTGTGTAGAACATGAGGGTATAGACAAAAATTTTTTAGCGAAGAAGAAAATTACCTTATTTTCTTATATAATTTGATAAGTTTTTATTATTAAAACAGATTGTGGGGTTCTTACAAGGACTTATTTAATCAGTCAGTTTTTCTCCTAATTAATAATACTTGTATAATTTGATTGATCAAATTATGAAGTTCAAGATGATTCATATGTTCTTGGTGAATTATACCTTAAATATTGGAATGTTTTAGAAGATACCATATGAATTCTATGAGTCAATCTTATCTCATTACTGAGTATTATAGGTGGATAGAAATAAAATTAATTCCTAAAGCTGATCATAGGACATTTGAATTAACTAAAATATGCCTTATATGTGATTTATCAATAAACTTAATATATAGACTTCAAGTCAAGTTATTGGTTATTAAATGAAAGCTCAAATAAATACTTTCAAACCTTATTATTATTATGGAGTAAATAATATTGTTATATTGAAAAAATATACATACAACCTTGTGATGAAATCAATAAAACCTTATCAATTTCAAAACAATTTGAAATAATTTATATTTATAAGGAAAGAGTAATTACTCATTTTACTGACTTCAATAAAATTAGGTATTTAGTTGGTCAATATGAATTGTGTAACATAACAGGTTTTTACATTAATAAGAATTCATGTTCAGATAATATTAAATATTTAAGGTTTCTTTTTATCTTGAGAAAATTAATTTTTTTAATTTTCAATAATTCTATGTTACTTATACTTGCATAATAAATATTATAAATTTTACTCCTTGAAAATTTTAGGTATTTAATGTTTTCTTCAGACAAGATCTGAAAAATTACTGATTTATTCATGTTAGTTTAGAAAAACTAAAACAACAAAATTAAAAAAAAAGCTTTTCAGAATCCAAGAATTTCAAATTTTTATAGTTCTCATGGCTATTAATAGCATCTTCAGTTAAGTTACCATTTTATATAAGTTACCGAGTCGATTTGGTCAGAGGAAACTAGTTTTAAGTGGTGCTTACCATGTACTAGAATTTATTCATATCCGTTTATGCAAATATCATAGTTCAAAAATAATGTTGATTTATTCACCACCATATAAAAAAACAAAATTGTGAAATGAAATTGAAATCCAGATTTTTAATTGTAATTGATATGTATCAATGAGTCGTATTTTTATCCAGTTAGAGATTTTCTTATACCTGTAAGTTTCCATTGTTTATTCAAGAAATCCAGTTTTTTCCCATGAATTGCCTTGAAATTTCATTTGATAATATAAAAACATTCTCAATTCAATTGCATGCAGCTTCATCATTATCATCATATGAGGAGAGGGGGCTTAGCTCCCTGATGCACTTAGGCCACTTAGCCGGGCCCATTGTGCGCTCTGTGGTCAGAAACTTATTCTATTCTAGCAGGTTTGTGGCCCGCCATAAACCCAGAATATTGCCAGTGCTGGCTTCCATAAGTTCTTCTGGGAGCAGTTTTGAAGCAGCTTGAAATGGACATATTCAATAAGTACTATTTGTACCACATACATGATTTTTTTCACAATAATGTTGTTTGCCTTGGATACAGATCCTTTCACCAGCCACATCTCAGTCACTAGAGCTTTTGTGTAGTCCAGTTGAATGTTTTACAGCACTTACTCTGTAACAGTAGTCCACAGGCTCTTCACTGGTTAGCTATGGTATTCTTTGGAGAAGGGCATAGGCTATCTGAGTATCTGTTGCGCTCTAATGCCTCACTTTTGTTGTTGATAAACCCAGTCTCGAATGCATCCTTGGACAGCGGTTTTTGAGTACAGGTGCCAATATATGGAGTTGAGCCATTGTAGTTAGTTCATTAGCTTTTTCGTTGCCCTCTATGTCACAGTATCCTGGGACCTGCATCAAACTTATTTTGTTGTGTTCTGCCACAGCGCTCAGTTCTTCTCGGCATTCGCATACCATCTCGATGTCACTTTTGGTTTTATAAGTACCGGGATATCAAAAATTATCTTGGTCAAGGGTGGTTATGGAATCTAAAACGTGTGTCTTACTTTACGTTTGAAATAATTATGTCACTGTCACACTGTAAATGAAAGTAATGTTAAACAGCATTTTCTTCATTTGCGTCGTCATTATCGGTAACTTCGACGATACTTGAATTATTAGATTAGATCCAAGCATGAAAAATACTGTGGAATCAGGTGTGCTCATATATAAAAACAGGCTACTATTACCGATCACACATAATTTAATTATTACTTTTTACTCTGTAATAATTAAAGTATGAGTTGTATAATTTTTCAGTTAGCATAAAAATATTACTTTCGTCTGCACGAGGACGGGGGACTGTCTGTCCTGTATACCGTAATCGAGAGCACTGGCTCCCTGCTCGGGCGCCATTTATGTGACCGCCTTTCTCGGAAAAAGATAATTTTTCTTGTTACACGGAAAAGTAGAAAGGAGTCACCACCGGGATGAGTGGTCCAGGGTCGTATATTTCCCGTTGAATGAAATCTGACAGATATGAATTGATGGATTATCGGAAATATATGTACAAAAGAAAATAAATATTCACACCTACTCTAAATGAACAACAATGTCATACTTTAAATAATTAAGTCCTGTATTTGACCTAATCGGGATAACAACAACAATTAAATAATCGGAAGTTCTATAATATAATTCAAATCAGGATATCTATTCGCGTGATACAGTTGTTTACATCGAACAGATGGTCTGAAAAACTTAAGACGCCAAGTAGTGTACGTTTGGAACGTTGACCCGCAATAAGAAATCAGCCGAAATAAATTAATAGTTCTTTAGTATCTGTAGCGCTGTCGACACAGGTGGTTAATTTATTTCGAATCGTGGTAATTTACGTATTCGCTAATAATATTCGAGTTCAATTCCTCAACACAAATAATAAATTATTTGGTTTCCGGTACTTGAAATTAGTCGTAGGAATGTCAGATATTTTTCCTCAACACAAATAATAAATTAGTCGGTTTTTGGTAAATGGTATCCTGTGGGCAAACGGTCTGTTTTTCCTCAACACAAATAATAAATTATTCGGTTTTCTGTACTTGAAGTTAGTCGTAGGAATGTCAGGTATTTTTCCTCAACACAAATAATAAATTATTCTGTTTTTGGTGAATGAAATCCTGTGGGCAAACGGTCTGTTTTTCCTCAACACAAATAATAAATTATTCGGTTTTTGGTAGTCAGTCGGAACTGGAGTTAATTGTATAATATTTACCTTCGGAGCGCGGACGGAGTTTATAATGAAAAATGAAAATAAATTCTCGGAAATCAACGGAGTTGAATTAATTTAAACGGTCGGTAATAATATATCGGAATCGTAGTGACGGTCGGACGGCTGATTCTTCAATCCCTTTCGTGTGAAATCCATTCTCCTTTTATACTGGTTTGTGCCAGAAGAAATAAAACGTCAGAGGTGGCCTGAGATTCTGGCAGTCAGTGGTGAATTGAATAAGAACTTCCTTATCTCCCATTAGCTTCAACTTTTTCTACATAGGATGTACAAAACTTTGATGCGTTAGAATCTCAGCCTCGTCGGTGTTATTTCTTTTTAACCAGAGGAGTACAGTAATTTATAAGTAACGAGTGCACGTCGTTACAACAGGCAGGCTCACCAACACCGACTCACTAGAGCTTTTGTGTAGTCCAGTTGGATGTTTTACAGCACTTACTCTGTAACAGTAGTCCACAGGCTCTTCACTGGTTAGCTGTGGTATTCTTTGGAGAAGGGCATAGGCTATCTGAGTATCTGTTGCGATCTAATGCCTCACTTTTGTTGTTGATAAACCCAGTCTCGAATGCATCCTTGGACAGCGGTTTTTGAGTACAGGTGCCAATATATGGAGTTGAGCCATTGTAGTTAGTTCATTAGCTTTTTCGTTGCCCTCTATGTCACAGTATCCTGGGACCTGCATCAAACTTATTTTGTTGTGTTCTGCCACAGCGCTCAGTTCTTCTCGGCATTCGCATACCATCTCGATGTCACTTTTGGTTTTATAAGTACCGGGATATCAAAAATTATCTTGGTCAAGGGTGGTTATGGAATCTAAAACGTGTGTGTTACTTTACGTTTGAAATAATTATGTCACTGTCACACTGAAATCATCCATAACCTACAAATTGCATACCTATTTATTTCAGTTGTAAAACAATAATGAACTGCAAATTATGAAATCATAATGTGAACTTTGAACCTTTTCAGAGGTCGTGATAGCCACAATCCCGGTCAATAACTGTTTTGAAATAGTTAATTTTCCGTAAATCGAATGACGTTCACGTGAGAAGCCCGTAGCACGCGAGTTAGAAAAGTGCAAACTGGTTGTACCTAATACGACTTTACGACGACTTTCCGCGTGCCGTTTTCGCTCCACGTAGTTAGATTCAGTATCGCACCGTGCCCGACGGCCCTTCTTTTTTCGATAAATGTCCATTAAATAGGAAAATTTAATTAAAACAGTTTGAGCTATTCTCAGATCTCAGCTACGCGCGTCTAACGTGCGACGTACCAAAGAAAATTTTCTCGCGACTAAAATATACACGAAGCGGGTAAAAGCTAGCGGCCCATACCCAAAAACACTATTACAACTGGCGCCGGTCGCTCTAACTTACGCACAGCGAGCTCCTCGAGGCATATGTCAAACTGATTTCGTTCGTAGCCAATTACATAGGACGTCTGGCGTTCATGCAATTATGTTTTTAGATAATTCGAACCTTCTAATTTCGATAGGCCACGTGAAAATCGTAGCCAATTACATAGGACGTCTGGCGTTCATGCAATTATGTTTTTAGATAATTCGAACCTTCTAATTTCGATAGGCCACGTGAAAATTCCGGAGTCCAAAGCACTAAAGACTTCTGAGTGTTACAATATTCGTATAAAATTGCGAAATTTGGCACTTTTAGAAACTTCAAATTAATTATGACATAATTATTTCAAACGTAAAGTAAGACACACGTTTTAGATTCCATAACCACCCTTGACCAAGATAATTTTTGATATCCCGGTACATCCCATGACGCCTGGCTGTCTGTGCATATTCTGATCAGTGCGTTACGCGTTTCTCATGTTGTTTTCCTTGCACATTGCGGGATTTTGTATATTTCCGCTTGGAATACGGAATTGTGTATTATAAGTAAGGAACTTAGTTCAAAGTTACTTCCTCACTATATTCTAGCACCAAGTTCTTTCCTTGATCTTAGACTAGGTTCTCTCGCCAGATATGTCCCTCATGTTGTATGTTTTGTGAAACTGTAGTAAAGAGACCACATTTATTTGATGTATCTGTGCTGGCCTCAGTCTCCTAAAGTTTATTGAGTTGAACATACTTGTTTTTGTAGGTTCAAATGACACTTGGGATGATAGACCATCATATCGGAATTCAAAAGACGATTATGTTGAAAAAGATTGGGATAATGACTTTGCAAATAATCCGAACCGTTATAGAGATCAAACATATGACGAAGATTATGACGCTCCAAAAGAAGATAGTGATGCAGAATCGGGACAGAATAATGCAAACATTAGAAAATATAGTGACACTGATAACAGCGGTACTCCTTCACATGCAGATAAAAGAGTGAACATAAATTTGAGTACTTCTTTATCTAACACACCCAAGAAAACTAATAAATCTGTCAAAAAAGTGGATTTGGGAGCTGCTGCTAATTTTGGAAGAGATACTTTACAGAGTCCATTACCCATAAGTAAAGATTTATTGAATGATGATTTCGATCCTAGAGCTGATGAACGTAACCCTTCAAGTTCAGAAGAATTTGGCGATTTCGATAGTGCTTTTGGAGGTGGTACTTCTACTGCCCATGTTAAAGATGATTTTGCTGATTTTAATTCTGCGTTCGCACAAAATTCTTCGCAGGTGAGCATTTTCTTCTTGTTTCTCATATACTAGATGCTATAGACAAAATAATAAGAAATCATTTGAGCAAAGCAATGCTACTCCCAACTAACATACCAAATATGTTACCTTCAAACAGTTAGTGGTCGAATTTTTTTCGCAATCTTTTTATTGGACTTTTAAAGTAACCAACGCTCGGCGATTCAATTCAATTTTTTTCATCTCTTAACACCCAAACCTAGCTTTGTGCGATTATGAAACAACCAAAGCTTGAAAGACATTTTCAATGTAATGAGAAATTATCTGATACTACTAAACTGCAAGAGTAAGGTGGATCCATTTATTCATTTAATAAATACAATAAAAAAGCAAATATAATGTGTGATTTTAATAAATATTATTTTATTGTGGTTGTACAAGAAGCTGGGGCATGATCATAGCATAACATGCGAATTCATTTTTAATTACAGAAAAATTAAGATTTGTTTTATTCAACAACAATGAACCCTAAACAACTTGACAATACTGCATCACATGCTGCTCTAACATCTTTTCTTTTTTATCGTGAACAGACTGATGGTAAAATCTTGTGGTTGTAAATGTTGGAACAAACCAGCAAGTTTTGATGTTAGTTTTTATATTTTATATGTGAGACATGAGTTATCCCAGATAATACATCAATTTCATCATCATCAACGATCTTCTAAGTATAACTTTATCCTTCCAAGGTAGTTGTCACTGCAAGAGCTTTTAGTTTTAAGTCACCTGTGTAAATTAAGTACACCACAGCAATGATTCTGCTATAAACCTATTTCTTAACACACGTTTCATTCTTTCTGCATTCCCGACATTTGCTATCTGTCTCTTCAAACCTCTCAACATTCACTCTATTCTCTATCTTTCTCATTCTTTCCTCTTGTTCTCTTGAATTTCCTCTATTACATTCATATCCTCTCCCGTGTTTCCATCATCTTTCCCATATCACTTATCGATTATCTCTTGTTTTATGTTATTAAACATTTTATTTACAGTACCTACTGTCATATTTCCCAAACTTCTCATTCATACTTTATTTCATCTGTTTTCTTACTTCTATTCTCTCTACATCTATTATTTGCTTTATCTCTTTGCATATCTCTCCGAATTTACAATTTGCTCTTTTTAATTTTTCCCCAATATCTTTCATATTTTCCTTTATTTCTTGTCTATCTTACTATATTTAATTCATCCAATTTTTTCATCAAGCCCCACGTTGGGCGCCAATTATTATGGTTAGATTGATTTTGTGATCTCACGTTGTGTTCAATTATTATTATGATTTACTAAAGTTATTGTTTCATAATGTTAATAAAAAACTTTTTGGAGACTCTTGATTTTACTTGGGTTAGCTTTTAAATTAGAATTTCTTGATTTTAATTAAATTGTTATGAATCTTCAGGTTTGGAATTGAGCTAATTGATATGTTAGCAAATTCCATTTAATTAGGGTAAGTGACAAATGATTCATACATTATTCCCGCAGATAAAATTCCTATTTTACGGCACATCATTGAAGACGATCTCCTGTACAATTTTGAGGAGCTCCTGATGAGGCTCCTAAATAAGAGATCACTTCCTACATTCCGTTTCATCACAACACCAATCGGTTTTATTGTTAGCTTTGGTCGTTTTGTTATTGTAAAAACTCTAGATTTTGCTATTTCTACGATACAGTCCAAAATTCAATTGAAATGCAGACTGGCAGTTTTACAAAGTTCAATCCTAAGACTGGGCATAAAATTTGCCCACCGCCTGTTTTCAAAGAAATAAATTGATTGAATGAACAATCCAAGTTTAATTAATTAATTAATAATTTTGTTAATAATTATAAAATAGTTCTCACTGTGAAAGGTGAGTAATTTTGTTATTTTCAATCATTTTAATATGTTTAATTTCATTAGCATTATGGAATTTCTGAAAGCTCAGATTATATCATTTTAATTCCTTGTTTGTGGTAGAATATCTCAGGATCACTACCAAGCCAATGCTTCTGTGATCAAAACAAGAATTTTATTTTTATTTTCAAACCTGAATTGTAAAGTTCTATTCAATAAATTATTTTTATTCTGATAACTGCAAATGACGTCTCAGATTGACGCTCTGCGAAGATTTGGTAATCTGAAGATATTTACTCTTTTCATTATGTTTAAGTTATAATATTCAATACTCCTAATGATATTTTTTTTTGGTTTCAGCAATTTAATCAAAGTTTGCCAAATTTATCAACCAACCAAATTTCTGATTTCTCAACAATACCATCTAATGTGACTGAACAAAATGCACCACAGAGCTTTAATCACCAGTTTGATTTAATGGGTGCAATGAAGCAACCAAACATTCCTGATATTATGTCATCATCACAAAACTTCCTGAACTCGACCAGTAATGTTCAGCGAAGTCATTCCAGTAATGCGAATGATTTGTTAGGAAATCTTTCTGCATTTGATGGTTTGAGTATTCAACCCCAATCTGGATTATTTCCCACTCAAAATAATAATCAAGACACATTGAGTTCTCCAACTAATTTACTAGACTGTGGTAAGTATCTACCTTCATTATTTTCATCAAAAATTTATAATGTTCATTGATCTATCTGACATTTCTATCATCCTTAAACAGTGTTTTTTGGTCTCAATAAATCGTTTAAAATTGAATGAATGTCTGGTTGTCTGGTCTGTACAATAATGCAGGGATTCTAAATATATGCAACAAACTCCAGGGGCTGATTCTTTGGGTTATTTTGAACATATATCCAAAGTTTCATCCGGTGCGATTTATAGGCCTCCAAAGTGGTGTTTAAAATTTCGGAAAAGAATCAATACCTCTGTAACACTTGTATTTCGTTGCATGCAACCGGTAGCCATAGTTCACGAACTATGATGATGACGTCACCACCGTTTAGAATAAAAATATCAGAACAAGTGTTTCAATAATGTCTGACAAGTGTTCGAGATTTTGAATAGTGTCTGACAAGTGTTTGAGATTTTGACAAGTGTTTAACAAGTGTCTGAAAAGTGAATTTTCAAATTTTCCAACAAAAATCCAATATGGCGACGGCAAATAAGAAAAAACCTGACGTTTTGGCAAGTGTTTGAGATTTGACAAGTGTACACTGAAAGTGGTGAATTCGAAAAAATACTAGTCACTGGAGTTATATCCAATGAAACCGGAAGTGGGTTATATATTCGACACACCGGACGTGGAGATTTTATTGCAGTTTCGGTATCTACGTAAAGTGATGAGGGTTTAAAATTTCATTTTGCGAAGTATAGCTTCATTGGTATCAAATGATGGGGTTCGACGCGTAGAATGTAAATTTTCAACTTTTTCAAGGGAAAAATTTAATATGGTGCCTGAAAATGAGAAAAACCTCCAACGACAGCTTTATGGGTATCAAACGAAAGGACTCAACGCGTAAAACGTACATTTTCAACGTTAAAAATTAAAGTTTTTTCCAAACATTTTCAGCTGTTTGATGAGCTACCTTTTGTGCCATGGGAGCTTGGACATAGAGATGTTTACTGATGTTACTTAGATCACAAAAAAGTCAATAAAACAAATTAGATCATTAGTGAATATGTTAGTGTGACATGTAAATATTCGTACATAGGTGTTTCTCTTGAACAATTCTGTTTGGCATTTTATAGGCTCTTGACTGGTGACATCACAACTTACTCCATCTTCTGATAAGTCTGAGAAGGTAGAATAACTGTCCAGAACTATTGAATTGTGTTGTCACTGGCCGATCTAGACAAACCTTACCACTATTAATTTATAGGGAGTCTGCGTAAGAACATTTAAATAGAAAAACATAAATAACTCAAACAATTTGTAACATTATTAAACATCTCTTTAGTTTTTCGAAATTTCCTTGGTAATGACAATTTTTTTTGATAAATAACAATAGTACAAGTTTTAGAATTGGATTACCCATAAAATGAAATTATAATTTTTCCAGCAGACAAACAAATTCCGTAGAATTTTAAAAGGGGCTCTCCTAATCAATATTCTTAATACACCCAACCCAAAAAGTGGTTCTTCTAGGTTAAAGTGTTTTATGTTTTACGAAATTTGAAGCGCTATGACTTCTAAGGGTGCAACTTGGCCATGTGTACATATGAATCTTTATGATCAAAATACACATAGGAATCGGCCCTTAAGTTCGTCGCATACATTTAGAATCAACTGAATAAAATCAAATTATCCTAAAACGAACATAATATTCAGTATTCAATAACCTAAATACTTACTTCGGCAACTAAATAATCATTTTCAATTGATCTGAAACAAACAGAAAAGATTAGTAGGCTTTGTAGTACCTTTTGGATAGAAACCCCTCAACTGTTTGTGATGAGAATGCAAAGGATACTACAAAGTTTACTAATTTTGTTTCAGATTTAGTGAAAATAGCAGCTTGGATGCCACATATTTAGGATACTGAATATTTTTATAGTTTTAAAATGTATTTGATTTTATATCATCATTTATAAATTAACTAACTTATCGGGAAACTCATTAGAGATTTCCCGTTGCAGATTCGCATCAAACCAAAATAGAAAACGCGGTGAAACCGTCAGAGGCGTTTCATAAAGTGAAGACAGCCGAATCGAGAAAAGAAATTGGAGAGAAAGTCTTGTTAGCTTTAGAAAAATTGAACAAAATAACGAAAATAACAAATGAAACCGACATTGACAGTATATTGGAAATTTTAGAAACATTACAGAGGGAACTTCCAGGAACTTTAACTGTACAGAAATTAATGAGAATTGATTGTGACTCATACAGTTTTCCAATTGAACATTATCACCTGATCTTAGAGAGTTTAATCGAAAAATTTGATCATACTTTTCCCATAAAAGGTGGAAAAATATATGAACAAGTAAAGATGATATTCAGTGTAGAAGACCCTAAATTTTTCGTAATTGCGTTAAATGTTCTTATACAATCTGTACAAACAAATACGAATCTTCACAAAATCAATTCTTTAGCTTGTATAATACAAATTTTATTGCAAAGTGATTCTTTTTTCGCCACTGCCGTTGATTATATTTTAATACATGAAAGTGATATAATTGAAGATATTACCTGGAATAACTTGATAACGCTGATAATTACATTGCCAAATAGAATTGCTAATAAATTGGAATTTAAGTCATGTCAATTTTTCACTCCTCATATTTACTCTAATTTTCTTGTGTTTAACCTAATTAAAATCATCGAATTTATGTCTGAAATAATTATATTTGAAAAATCCAAAGTAAACATCTCTTATTCTAATTATGCTTCGTTATTAAGTAAAACATTGACAAACTTCAATGAAAGATTAGAATCAGACTCTCTCAAAACTATGTTCGAAATCATCTTTATTTTAACGAATAAAATTAACAAGAAGACTAAAATCTACAGAAATTTGATTTGGAACATTTTCGAGAATTTGGAAAAACCAGCTATCGATATTTTAGGAAAAATGATTCTATTGAATTTAAATCCGGAAAAGTATAACATCAGAAATGTTATTGGAAATACTTTGATTAAAAATTCTGATTGGAAGTTTTTATTGTGTTCTAAGATACCATTATATTGTATTTTTAATGACGAAAAATTGTTTTTGGTTAAGAATTTAATTGTTTATTTAAGTAAAACTTCACAGTACCATTTAACTGAACTATTATTCAATCTGATAATTACATGGTCAGATAAATCGGCGTTAAATCATACAAGTGTGGAACAACACTTATATATTACAAATATCCTGATTGTTATTTTCAATTGCCTGCAGAATATTGATTTATCTAATGGTGAGAAACAAAAAATTCAAGAGAAAATTTACATAGGAATGCCAGTACATTTAGAATCTTCAGTAGAAGTTATACGTGCTATAGGAATGAAGACTGGCGAAATTGTCGTTAACTTTGTGAATAAAGAAAAGGCAGATCGTGAAGATATAAGATTGAAATTCGATTACAATAAATTAACGAAGGATTCTCTAGAAATTGTCGAAAAATTACAAAGACTATATGATTTCGATATGACCATCTACTATAAAGATAAAGATGTCAATGAGGATTTAGGAGAATTAATGAAGAAACTGTTCAAATCACTAGAGAACGAAGAGGTTCAGTACATTCCACCCGAAAGGCAATTCCGATCTACATTGGCGAAAGCTGTCGAATTAGATAGTCAACTTATTGTCCAGTCTATTAAAAATAAACGAAACCTCATTACGATCATTGATAATAACTTTGGGTTTGACTCTGATGATGAATTAGAACTGTACGATTTATCCAACGACGTGAAAGTGTCCAAGAAGTCACCACCTTCTTACCTCAGGGATTTGAAGGATGGTTTGCTTGAAACTCAAGATCACGAAATATTCACGTTAAGCTTAGAGAAGAGTGAAGAAATTGTTTTATTGCAATTACCAGACGATGACGCCTCAATTGGGTTAGAATTGCTTCAAATATTGATAGCTTTGGAACCGAAATTTTACATGGAAAATTTCGATGTATTGGTTTTTCAATGTTGTGTTGCCATCACTTCGGTTTATCCGGCAATTTACGCCGAGTATTTGTGTAAGGAGTTCCATGCCAAAATAGGAACATATTCAATATCTCATCGAATACTGATATTGAACATTCTGGCCGAAGCAGCTAAGAGTTTGTCTTCTTTGAAAAGTGATGATAATGCTCAGGATATATTAGAACATAAAGAGTTTAAAAACCCAAAATTGTGCAGGGAAATAGAAACAGCTGAAGCTGTTATAAGGAAGAGATTAGAGACCAAGACTAGATATTTTTTCAAACATAAAAGTCTCATATTCAAAAAGGTTAACAAGTTTGCAGAAGTAGCTGGATACTTTTTCTTTCCTTTGTTGTATGGTTTCAATCAAAATCAGTTGATAAGTCAGGTACCTTTAAATGATTCTGATTTTATTTTGTTAGTTCAATTTATACAAACACTAGGCATAATCATGTGTGCATCTCAGAATTGCCCTATTGCACCAAGAATGGCAAAGGAGATTTTTAGTTTCTCTTGGTTCTTACGATATCACAAAGATGTTAAAGTTCGTATGGGAATTTTGAGTTTAATAGCCTCAGCAGTTATTAACGTTCCTCACAGCATTTTACTCATGGATTTCATAGATGAATTGTTAGAAGTAAGATTATGGTTATCAGATCTGTTGAGTCCTAACATTGCCAGAGGTGAACCAAACTCGCAGTGCAGAAATTTAGCAGTTAGTTGTATGTGTTTAATTGAAAATGTTATGAAAGAACCAGTTGAAGAAAATGAATGAAACAAAATCTCTTACTTCTGTTTAATGATCATATTAGGTAGAATTAGAAATGAGAGGGGGTAATATTTGTCCATCTGTAAGTGAACCATATCCATTGTTTAATTTGAAGTTATACATATTTTTGTGAGGTGTATTGAATTCAAAGGAACTATTCCATGAAATCATTGAAGTTTTCGTTTTTTGGAAGTTATGTTGTGTATTTTTTATATCATTTCTAAAACATTCTTAAGCATAAAGCACTTTTCTGTGCCATTTGTGTTTTAATTGATTTTATATGTACGTATCTGGTAATTAAAGTTATGATTGTATATTAAAATAAAAGTGAATACAATAAATTCAATATTTCTACTTAATTCAAATGTCTTTTTGTGGTAGGGTTTGCACCTCGGTCGGGTCCTTGGCCCTGTGATTAACCGCGGAATATGTGGGGGGATGAAGCGGAAATTTAAAATTAAAAATGTTTAGATACTTCATGTATTTTGGCCGAGTCAATACTATATAGTTCGAGACATAAGAGAACGACTAGCCGAAGAATGCGAGAATTTTGGTGGAGTCGTAATATCTCAAATGTTCTTTAGCAAATCTGTTTGTAGAAATCATTTTCAACTGCGACCGCTACATTATACCCTTAGCGCACTGGGGAACTTGAATTCTCCCGCAGTACACATCAAATAGTATAGTGAAGAACTTTTTTTTGTGCATATTTTATACTTAACGTTACAGTCTCCTTTGGTGTCGTTTCTTATAGAATATTCATAAACTTCATTATCAACTTCAATTCTATAGAATCATCTGCATAGTGAATGAAGAATATACCTATCAAAGACATAAAAGCAGTCAAAATCGAGGCAATAGAACTCATAACTTTTTTCACAGCTTTTCTCCGTCGTACTTGACGGCTAATTAAATATTGAATTTCGCACATAACCCTATTGCCCCTTATAATCATCTGCTTCTTTGAGAAAATCCTTATAATTTACAACCTTCTTGAAACTTGGTATGATACAACTATCTCCGCGGGCTCCGACATCTTTATTTGTTAACCTGATAAAAAAACAAAAATAATATTTGACAATATACAAACTACAATTTTCTATACATTCTTTGTAATCAATATTCAAAAAGTTGTTTCAAAAATGAAAACACTGACATTTTCTTAGTTCATAATCTTATACACTGCGCTCTAAATGTAACGCATAAAATCATTGTCTATGTTATTAGTAATTTTAGGGAAAATATAGGTCAATTTTTGTTTCGAACTGCACATTTGATATTTATTTGGAATCTGATTCACGACCGTTAGGGCTATGACGTCATCTATGATTTTTTCAAATGAGACCCTGTACATTTTTCGAATCTATACGAAGATCCGATTTCAAAAACCTATCACACTTGGGGACCAAACACATAAATGCTTGAATTCTCAACACAATCTTTTTTTTTTTTTCAAAGAAAACCAACAATTTGAAATTGGTGTTGCTGTTTTTGCAATATCATAAAAAGATGTAAATATTTAGTAAATAGATACTCAATTATTATTATTAAGTAAAACTTTGACAAACTTCAATGAAGATTAGAATCAGACTCTCTCAAAACTATGCTCGAAATCATCTTTATTTTAACGAATAAAATTAACAAGAAGACTAAAATCTACAGAAATTTGATTTGGAACATTTTCGAGAATTTGGAAAAACCAGCTATCGATATTTTAGGAAAAATGATTCTATTGAATTTAAATCCGGAAAAGTATATCATCAGAAATGTTATTGGAAATAAAATATCCTGATGATTATTTTCAATTGCCTGTAGAATATTGATTTAACTAATGGTGAGAAACAAAAAATTCAAGAGAAAATATACATAGAAATGCCAGTACATTTAGAATCTTCAGTAGAAATTATACTTGCTATAGGAATGAAGACTGGCGAAATTGTCGTTAACTTTGTAAATAAAGAAAAGGCAGATCGTGAAGATATCAGATTGAAATTTGATTCTAATAAATTAACGAAGGATTCTCTAGAAATTGTCGAAAAATTACAAAGACTATGATTTCGATATGACCATCTACTATAAAGATAAATATGTCAATGAGGATTTAGGAGAATTAATGAAGAAACTGTTCAAATTACTAGAGCAGGAAGAGGTCCAGTACATTCCTCCCGAGAGGCAATTCCGATCGACGTCATCGAAAGCTGTCGAATTAGATAGTCGACTTATTGTCCAGTCTATTAAAAATAAACGAAACCTCATTACGATCATCGATAATAACTTTGGGTTTGATTCTGATGATGAATTAGAACTGTACGATTTATCTAACGTCTCATATTCAAAAAGGTTAACAAGTTTGCAGAAGTAGCCGGGTACTTTTTCTTTCCTTTGTTGTATGGTTTCAATCAAAATCAGTTGATAAGTCAGGTACCTTTAAATGATTCTGATTTTATTCTGTTAATTCAATTTATACAAACATCAGGCATTATCATGTGTGCATTTCAGAATTGCCCTATTGCACCAAGAATGGCAAAGGAGATTTTTAGTTTCTCTTGGTTCTTACGATATCACAAAGATGTTAAAGTTCGTATGGGAATTTTGAGTTTAATAGCCTCAGCAGTTATTAACGTTCCTCACAGCATTTTACTTATGGATTTCATAGCTGAACTGTTAGAAGTAAGATTATGGTTATCAGATCTGTTGAGTCCCAACATAGCCAGAGGTGAACCCAACTCGCAGTGCAGAAATTTAGCAGTTAGTTGTATGTGTTTAATTGAAAATGTTATGAAAGAACCAGTTGAGGAAAATGAATGAAACAAAATCTCTTACTTTTATTAAATGATAATATTAGGCAGAATTAGAAATGGGAGGGGGTAATATTTGAACATCTGTAAGTGAACCATATACATTGTTTAATTTGAAGTTATACTTATTTTTGTGAGGTGTATTGAATTCAAAAGAACTATTCCATGAAATCATTGAAGTTTTCGTTTTTTGAAAGTTATGTTGTGTATTTTTTTATATTATTTCTAAAACATTCTTAAGCATAAAGCACTTTTCTGTACCATTTGTGTATTAATTGCTTTTATATGTACGTATCTGGTAATTAAAGTTATGATTGTATATTAAAATAAAAGTGAATACAATAAATTTAATGTTTCCACTTAATTCAAATATGTCTTTTTGTAGTAGGGTTTGCACCTGGGTCAAGTCCTTGACCCTGTGATTAACCGCGGAAATTCAAAAATAAAAATGCTTAGATACTTCATGTATTTTGGCCGAGTCAATACTGTATAGTTCGAGACATAAGAGAACGACTAGCAGAAAAATGCGAGTCGTAATATCTCAAATGTTCTTTTAGCAAATCTGTTTGCTGAAATCATTGTCAAGTGCGACTACTACAATATATCCTGATGGCCAATGTCACCCTTGCCGTACTGGGGAACTCTGAATTGCCGCACTATACGTATCAAATAGTATAGTTAAGAATTTTTTTTTTGCATATTTTGTACTTAAAGTTACAGTTTGCTTTAGTGCCGTTTCTTATATGATATTCTTAAACTTCATTATCAACTTGAATTCTAAAGGATCATCCACATAGTGAATGAAGAATATACATATCAAAAGCATGAAAGCAGTCAAAATCGAGGCAGTAGAACTCATAACTTTTTCACAGGTGCTTTTTTACAGCTTTTCTCCGTCTTACTTGACGGCGAATGAAATATTGTATTTCTTACATAACCCTGTTGCCCCTTATAATCATCTGCTTCTTTGAGCAATTCCTTATAATCTACAACCTTCTTGAAACTTGGTATGATACAACTTTCTTCGCGGGCTCTGACATCTTTGTGGATCTGAAAATGAACAAAAAAATAATATCATACAGTATACAAGCTACAATTTTCTATAAATTCTTTGTGATCAATATTCAAAAAGTTGTTTCGAAAATAAAAAACACGTGTTCTCAGTTCATAATATTATACACTGCGCCCCAAATGCATAAATTCCTTTTCTATGTTATTTGTTAGTAATTTTTGAGAAAATCCCTGAAATAGGTCGATTTTGTTACGAACTGCACATATTTTCTGATATTCGTTTGAAATCTGACTCACGACCGTTAGGGTTTTTTTTTTCAAAGAAAACCAACAATTTGGAAAAGGTGTTGCTGTTTTTGCAATATCAAAAAAGACACGTCAATATTTAGTAAATATATACTCAATTATTATGATTTTTTTTATAAAGAATGAACGAAATTCATAAAATTTCAGTGCTGAATAGACAATAGAATAAATACTCTTAACACTTGACCCCTCATTAGTACTTGTCAATTCAAGGGGACAGGGACTAGAGAACAATTAGTGTGTCAATGAGTGTCGTTTCGTAAACAAAAACGACATTTAAAAATAAATATGTCACTATATACGGGAATGATGAATTTAAGAATTACCGAAGTTAAAATAACTCGTCCCAAAATCTCAAGTTTAAACCCAAGAGTGATAGATTTCTGAAATCAATTTTCCATTCAGATTCTGAAAATCTAAAAATTTACAGGCACATTCGAAAAAATTATCGCTGACGTCATAGCCGTAAAAAAGGCCGTGAATTCAGAATTGAAACAAAACTCGAACTGTTTCAGTGTTTTCCCCAAAAATCTCTATAACATAGAAAAAGAAGTTATCCGTTACATTTGTACTGCAGTGTATAAACTTGCTATGTGGAAAACTTAAATATGAACATCCCACACACACAAAAATAGACGAGAAACAATTCTGTTCAAAGATTTAGAAATTGTAGAAATTTCAGATGCTTTGTCTGGGGCGGCGTTCAATTTACTAAAATTACAGAATTTCATACATTATCATGTGATATAAGTTTCCCAAACTTGAAAGCGTACATGGCATTTTATATAGTATGAATTTAACTTCATTCTCAAATAAATCTTAAATAGTGAAAAATGGTTTGAAGGTAAATAGGTTTTGAGACATTGTGTTTGTTGTACAAGAAACGTTAAATATAAAGGGATTTTTTTTATATCAGAAGCAATCCACGATTTAGCAATGAGTTGAAAATCATTCAAAATTCGAAACCGGTTTGAATAGATTGGGTATACGGATAATTCTTATCAGAGTTAATTGAACAAATGGTTAATGTGAATATCAGTAAAGTTAACTTTACCATTTTCAGATATAACATTGTCGCAAATTAGTCGTGAAGATGAACATTTTGTCGTCCTTCAATAAAAAAAGGTAATGCTAGCTTGACAGTCAAGTGAGCATTATCACCTACATAACATTCGGAAAAATCAAAAAAACTCAAATGTCCAATTAAAGCAAATAAAATGGGCCGTACATAATAAAATTTATTTTATTAATTATTCTTTATAAGCCCGAGAATGTCGACTTAACCGACAAGTTTGCAATAATATCTTATCAAAAATGTATTTAACGGTAAACATCGTTCAACATGCACATGTATTATATTACCTACATATTGGTAGTCTTTCAATAATATATTACAATATCAGAGAGATGTTTACCCACCTTCACTCCTCCTATCTGGACATACCAGTTAACCCCTTACATTAAGATATACGATTTGGCAGGTGCAATGGCGTAATGGCTGAATCTGCGCCTGTTACGCCACAGGCCCCTAGTAGAATGCGACCGGTGGAGCGTTTTTCATTCGAGTCCATATATCTAATAAGACTATATGACTAATTTTCATTGTCCGCTTATTTATCCATTGGGATGCACTGTTTTAAAAAACGAAGTGGAGTTTTGAGATATCTGCGCATGAGCGAGAACTTCCAGTTAGGCAATTAACCCGTGCTATTTGTTAGTTCGTTGCTTACTTTAGTTGCGTGTTTCCAGCATCCTGGAAAATCCCGCTTGCTTATCTTATTATAAAGGTACTAAAAAACGAAGGGCAATTAACCCGTGCTATTTGTTAGTTCGTTGCTTACTTTAGTTGCGTGTTTCCAGCATCCTGGAAAATCCCGCTTGCTTATCTTATTATAAAGGTACTAAAAAACGAAGAGAGTCAATTTGTTTGGTATCTTTCTATAATAAATTATTAAACGGATCTGGTGTTATACTACATCCAATAATCTTTGATGGAGCTCGAGTTAATTTGAAATTATCATTTTTCAATATCAAAGAAGACACCATGTTACGCATAAACATCAAAAACTAATGTTATTTGAGATCCAGTAGATGAGGGAAAACATATTTTAAAATGAAAATTTTTAAATGTTGATGTTTTATTTTTATAATAAATAAAATAATTATTAATAATTCCTTAGGTTGGGGATAGTTTTTAATAGATCTTCCAGAAATGATTAAATGTATATAATTTATCCAGAAAACTTGTTTTACATACAAACTTCTCTTCATTTAAAAAAAGCTTGAAACCATTATTTTTTCCATCTAAAATATTTATTTTATGTTTATATTGTTCAATCAATAATAATTTCTGATATCAAGTATTAAATTATAAATGAAAATTTGTTTGTCATTTGAAAACATTGCTTTATTTGCTTCTTTGACAAAGAACCAATGCTTGATATATAATAACATTAAGTATTTACATAATATCTGAGTTGCTGGTATCTTGGCAGGAACTTCATCTTTTTAACGAATAGCAAACTATGAATAAGAAACAATCGCCCTTATCCAGAGTAAACTGATGTTGGTAGTTTAAAGGTCCTCGGTACTTCAACAGCATATTTCGTAGATAAGGGAAGCTCTACGAATTTTTCATCTGTACTACTTATTTGCAACAATCTTGAATTTCAAGTGCTAGGCAAAGTGAATATATCCTAATTGCTTTTTTTAGGGTCCGTATTAATGCCTACATCAGCTCAAACACTTCAGCCAATGTCTTCCAAATCGAATAATAACGTCGAGAAACCATCATCTAAAACAGTACCAGTAGGCTCAACGTGGACTAATCCCGGCAGCTTGAACATAGACTTGGACAATTTATTAGTGAGTAAACCTAAGCTAGGACCTTCACCAAGTATGAATCAGCTAGCGAGTAATCCTACATCACCTGTAAATCAACCTAGAATAAACCAATCTGTTACATCTCCAACATTTGGTGCAAACATAAGTTTTAATAGTCAAAGTTTTCCACAAAAAAACAGTGCTTTCGACCTGCCAAATAACCAATTTTCAGCTAGTTTCAAATGATTTTAATTAAAAGGTTTTAATATGTCTTATTTACCCATTGTTGAACAATAAATTGCAGCTGGCCCTAATAAGCCTTAGACAATTTCTGAAAAATATCAGGTACAGGGTTTTATTATTCCGCCAACACAAAAGTAAGAATTGTGGATGGCTTCACTGTAATTGATAAATGTAAATATGTATCATTGTCCCATTTTCAATCAGCATAGGTTATATTAAGTTGTGATAGATTACTGTTACTTATAACAAGTAGGTATATTAATATAAGTATGTATGTAAATTAATCCTAAGCTGGTTGAAAATTTAGAATACCTCATTATAAAATGGAAAATATGTAAATAAAAACGTCCATACTAAATCCCCATTTTGTTACCATTGACTTCGGCGGAATCACGTATTAGATGAACTAAGATTACATTCCTATCAATTTGCATTTAAAATTAATATGTAATTTGGTTTAGCATCGAAACTCGGAATTCCTCAATAACTTTTATGTTCAGTCATGAATATATAAATACTTAAACATTATAACAAATAATGTACGCAACAAATCTATTAAATAATTAAAATCATTACAACTGGTTTTTGCACTACTGATGTTCCATCATGTTGAGTACTAACATTTTCTGTTGATGAAATATTCATTTGTGGACAATTGGTGACAATGGTATATCGATGAAAATTCTCTGCATTACGTGTTTTGAAATTCCTTTAACATATGCTTGGTGGTTAATATTAATAGAAGAATGTAAGTAATGTTTTTGTAAGATTAGTAGTTGGTATGTTAAGTGGTAGCTTATTTAATACCAGGTTTCAAACTCTACCTGTGACGATTAAAATTTAAATAAAATAATCTGAAATACTTTGAAGGTATTATGTATGCTGTAAAAAGTATTTTCTATGCCTTCCAACCGACTATTATACCATTTTTTCGTAAAAAATCGAAAGAAAAATGGTTGGCATTTTGGAAAAAAATAAGTGCGCCACTGAATTTGGCATTCTTCAAATTTCAATCATATGTGTAACAATTACCTATTTACCATTTCAGAAAAGTTTATTTCGTGTTATAAAAATAAATTAATACAAAACAAAAAGCAAAGATAGCCATGATAACAAATTGACGAGAGAAAAATAGCCAGAGAAAGAGTATCCTCTTTTCTTTTTCCGCCACTCTGATGTCCCTTTTTTCCGATTATTGACAAACACTTGTATAGTAGGCCTCGTTCGGATGACATAGAAAACCATTTTCTGTTTCGCGACGCGTTTGACTTGTAGATCGGATGTGTATCTTTATAGTTTTATAACGATATGCGAACTCTAGTGCATTCTAGCTTTAGAAGTTGGTACTGACATACAGTCATTATGAACCACCTTATACAGATTAATAAAAGTACAAGGTACATGATTTTGTTCATAACAAGTCACCGACAGAAGTTTCAACTGTTTTTACAATTTGGGAGAGTACTCATCGAAACATATTAGTTCATTTTATTCAAAAGATGCTCAAGGAAATTTGACATCTGTCAAATTGAAACTTTCAAATATAATGAATGTTTTCATTCAAAGAAAAAAATTCAAACGAAAGATTCACTAAGTTAATTCAAAATTTATTGGAAATGCATTTTGAAAACGCTGTATAAAAAATAGTATAAGAAAATCGTTTCATAAGAAATTTTAGCGCACTCGTTCTTTGGGAAACTTCCGCTTCGCGGTTGCTTGCTAAAATCATGCCTGATGAAGCTAGTTCTTATACTATTTCAGCATAGTTTTTCTCTATCTTTTGAGCATTCATTGAAATTGAGTTATTAATAAGAAAGTAACAAGGGGTCACAGTATACATACTGAAGTTTAGATTTGGTTGGATAAGAAGTTTAAGAGAAACGTACACAAACAAACTGTGTATTAGGGATAGAATTGTTGTAAAACATGTGAAATTATTTTATTTCTCAACTGCAGCTTATTCACTATTTATCTCTTGATGCAAATCAACTAGTTTCAATGTATAAAAAATGTTTTTTTCAAAACCATCATAAAAAATCAAATTATCTGAAACATCTGTAAAGTAATAAATTAACTTCCCTTCTACCAATAATTTTAGATAAATTGAGAATATTTAAAGAACGTAAAATTCAGTTTTCCAACAGTGTAGGTTTTTGTTAATAAATACTTATCCGCTTAATATCAATTTATAGTTGCAGTTATGTTATTTTTATTTGTAGTTGAACGCCTTCTGAAGATGGCGTAAATCATCCAAGTGAATAATAGCCATAATATGCAAGTAGAATACTATACTTTGTCCACGCCCCATAAATATTACTTTGATACTATTAAACTTTGCTGTTGAAACAAGTCGAACCAACAAATTGTTGACGTTTCAAATTAAATTCGATCTGACTTGACGTTTCATAGCACGCTCTATTTTTATCGCATTCGTCTAGAAAAATGTCTATCATGTTTGTTATATTGATGGTAGTGAATAATGATTTCATTATTCACTAGTGATTAATGGATATCATTATGCTTGAGGAAACACATGCATTATGCATATTTTATACAATAGTCGTGGACAAAATTCATTATTTATGCTTTGATTTATTTTATATGATTGCGTTTTGGATTCATATACAGTTGAAGTTAGCTGTGTTAACTTCCACCTGGAGATAAATTATTGAAATATTGAAACTTGAAGGTGAAAGAGTAGTCACTCTTAATATTTAATAATTCGACAGTGTTTGAATTTATAAATTCAAGGTCTAATATACTCCCGAGAAGAATATATGACACAACCATTGGATTAAAAAAGTTGATATCAAAATTTTGGGTTTTACAAACTAATTAATTTTCTTAGATGGCAATAGAATCTGTTCTGTAAATGAAATCGAGCAGACCGCCACTCTAATTGTAATGCAGAACTAGCTAAACTTACAAAATCTAAATTTTACACGAGTTTTTTTCGATACACTTTTAGTAAATAGTCGATTTCGTTTCAACTTACTACTTACAGATACTTATCCATTTAAATTGCATATATCACCTGTATGTATACCTTGAAACACCATATTTAAAGAAAACTAGAGAACATAAATTTGTCCACAAATATTGGAGATAGATTACTATGTTACAAATATTCAAGTATCCTAAGTCCACAAATATAAAAACGAAATGATCATAAAGTCCTATTTTAATTGTATCTACCTTATTAAGAAATTTTAACGTTAAAATAATATTTTCAGGCTACAATCTTATTTCACGCAGAACTATCCTATGTACAAGATTTGTTCTGCAAACCATATCACTTGGACTTAAAATAGTTCTGCATTCATTTTGAGTACTGAATGAAACTTAGGATATTCCAACATTTGCGATTGCATAGCCTAACCTCAATATTAATGCAATGGTTATTTCTGCATCCAATCCACCACCATACAGGAAACTTGGTAAAAAAAAAGTTTTTAATGAAATGGCTAGTTCTGCATTAAGTTGACGTGACGCTTTTACTTTTTATGATCGGGTCACTAGCGCCATTTCCTTACATCGCTTCATCCGTGAACCATAATGTTTAGAAGATTGGACGAAAAAGGAAATAGACGGAATAGTTAATACATGTGGTAACATCAACAAATAAACAAGAATTATTGTAGATTAAACCAGAAACTGACAAGTATAACAAGTATTATAATAGTAATATTTTCCAAATCTGATTCAATTGACCATTGAGAGCTGCTCAGTAAATTAGATGCTTTTGCTTGTACATGCCACCAACAGTTGGTACATATGGTAATGGTTTAGATTCTCCTAGTACAAATGTGAGTGAAACGGAATAGTATCAGTAGAGTTATTCTACCAATCCCAGTTAGCTTCTGATGGTCTGACCATTATTTAATCTAGGATGATATATCACATTATATAAAGCATGTATAGCGTCTCTGAATGAATTATCACATCTACTTCATTTTGCTTAGGAATTAAGTCGAATTACAATAATAACTTTGTGGAATATTGCTGAGTTTCATGTTAGTAATTAATAGGCATAATAAAATGTGATGGATGTGATCCATTACTAAAAACCTTTGGTGTAAAAAGATGACATTCTGATTGGGCACTGAAAGTAGCTGTAAACATTTAATGTTTTCATTTATACTATTTATAGCTGATTATTTTATTTATTGCACATATCTGTATTATTTTGTTCATAATAAAACAATGCTCATCATTAAGGGTGCTGGGTACATATATTTATTAATTTAGGAAATAGGTTATAGTTCAATTTCTCCTTTCACAATTCACAATATTCTAACCATTTTTCTAAATATGTCATATTGTTTTCTTCATGTACATATTAATTGGACTTTCTGACATATGATAAACGAATATCTTGAAATGCAAATATTAACAATTGTGCCTTAACATTGTTTACAAGTAGCAAAATAAGAGTTGTTGAATTAATGTAAAATATATTTCTGTTCCTTGTAGACTCTCAAAACAAAAATAAATATGTTGTGATTATTTTAATAACGTTTTTCTTTTGTAACCTTTACAACCAATACCTATATAAAATAAAATTGAAAGCAGACTAAACTACAGCCACATCTAATTGGTGAAAATAATTTCAAAATCAAATAGTAAGAAAATTGATTATTCATCGAAAGTAATAGTACTTTAAGAGCCTTTAAATTTTTGTTTCAGTAGAGTTGAAGGAAGTAATTGCTTAGCCCTCTTTGTAGGATATAAAACTTACCGATACAGTACTATAATGTTTATTTATGTTATTAAAATCACTGCAGTTGTAGTATTTTTATTTATCTTTACACAAATATTACATGCAAACAATACACCAATAATTAAAAAAAAACAAAGTTTTAAGCTTAAACCTACTTCCTCTGTGGCTTGTGCATCTCCTCGTTACTTGAGCTTGGAGAGAAATCAACTTAGTTAATTTGTGCCTAGAGATACCATTTGTATGAGAGCCTCTAGGTCAGGTATAGTTCCTCCTACCCATGGTTAATATATAGCTCCTAGCGGCGAGCGAATTGCGTGTTGATTTTTATCCCCCCGATTTCGAAACTAATAATGCCCTGATATGCATATTACAGAACTGTAGTGGAATAATAAGGGATTATCTTCAATAATCCTAAAGTAGGTAAATTCCAAAGATTATTTTAGAACTGTTTTACATGTTATATCAACAAGTTATGTAATAAGGTTGATACAACATGCAAAATAAACCATGTGTGCAGTAATGGTTTCATCAGCAAGATCAACTTATTGTGATACATCATCCATGTCAACATCGACCTGAATGCATGCTATGGAAGGAAGTATCAACAATAAAGTGAACTGTCTAAGAAGGAGAAGTATTTATAGATAAGAATAGGGTATCCGTAGTGATATATTATCATTATTGAACCATCGACATATACATATAGACTGCGCGTGGCAATGATAAGCGCGGGTAGTGCCGGCCTGAGAGAGGGGAAAACGAAGAGGACTAATACTGTCTTTATCTACTTTAACTATCGCGTTTCTATTGGCCGCTGCGTTGCCATGGAAATGCAACATGACTGTAGCTAGTATGTTTACGTCCCGAGCCGATAGATAAAGACAGTATTAGTCCTCTTCGTTTTCCCCTCTCTCACGCCGGCACTACCCGCGCTTATCATTGCCACGCGCAGTCCATATGTATTATGTCGATGTATTGAACACTTAGTAATTACTTATTAATCAGTTATTAACCAGTGTTATCATGTGTAAGTGTTTTCAACAAACCAATGAAAGCGACGATGGTATAATAGCACCACACCACCATATATCGACAACCTCTAGAACCTGGCACATTAATTTCACATGGCCAGTTTGATTATTGTACAACTTTATTAGAGTCATGCTTATTTGAGAAAATGCATAATGAATTGAGTTCCCTCGAAAATGAAGAAAAAATGAGAAATCGATCGATGGTCACGTAAGTTCACAAGTGGTTGAATGTTTTTGATATGGATGTGACATCACAGTATTGCATTGAGTTTTATTTAAGAATATCTCTGCAATCATAGGGTAGATATATTTTGCCAAATCAGTTTAAGAACTTGTACCTTTTATTGTGTACATACGTAATCCATGATTTTGATTGTGTGCCATATTACTCGTATCGTATTATCAATTATTCATCGGATTCGGAACATAGAGATCAAGAATGGAGTACTTGAAGGTAGATATTTTTCAACTCGGTCTAAGGAATTTGACATGCGGCTTTTTCTTTCTACTCGTTCCCGATATGCCCCGCCCACGTATGCTCCTTTTGTTTTTTTAATAACGCGCCTAGAAAGTAAGGGGATACAATTAAAAAGAAATAGCCTCTCTTAAAAATTCTTAGATGGAGTCTTTTTGTAAAGTATTGCGCTTATGGGACTCAAGAACTCTATTCTACACTTCTGTGATTCGGAACTACTCAAACTACATCACTGAAGTAGAAACCTTCTGTGGTTCATTGTTAGGCAAGAACACGGTCGTACATACAGGTCTAGGAACTCGAGGCTGTTTCCTATGTGAGAAGTGAGTCCGCTAAGCGTCATCTGTTGCATAGGAGGTGCGTCAGTCGAAGAATGATGTCTGGCACGTATTCGATCGTGTTCTCTGGCAACTGTCATTGTCACAAGGAATACCGGCGTTTTTAGAAAAAAAATACGAAACCGTGCATTGTGCCGAAATGCAAAACGGGGTACAAAAGTGTAAAGCAAGAAACTTTTGTTTTAAAAGTGCCGAAAGTACTTAATAATGTGATTACTTCGATCCAAGCGCTAGCTGGTGGCTGAGCGAGGGACTACGACTTTGGCGACATGTAAGAGACTCATGTCAAACATACGAGTTCCCAGACCTGTATGTACGACCGTGGGCAAGAACTTCTTAGTTATATTAAAACCACTGAAATATTATGTATTTCAGTGGTTAAAACTAAGTATTCTGTCGCTAGAGTGGTTCTGTGGTTGTCGGTGTTATCTTGATTTCTTGTCTTTTCTCTTGTGGTCTCGTCTCGTTCTCGTGTCTTGACAGAGTCATAGATAACTCTACTACCGGTAGTAGAGTTATCTATGGACAGAGTCGAGACGTTTCCAATTTCCAGATAAGAAGTTACTTTATACGACCAGCGAAATCCAGTTGATCCAAGATCAAAAATACTTAATACTTTCCAATAATTCGTTAACATAAAGTTAGAATCGAAGAAATGTATTGCTATCTGGAATGTAAAAGAACTACATATAATACATTGTAAATCATCGATCGTTCTGTAAGAAAATTATAAAATAGTTGCAATTAAATTGGATTATTCTATCATGCCCCCTAGTAAAGTAATTTTATTTGTTTGTGGATCTTTTAATCCGCCAACAAATATGCATTTGAGAATGTTTGGTAAGTTTCAGATTTTTATTTATTCCTTTATTTTATTACACCTATTTGTTATATTTAGAAGTAGCAAGAGATCACTTACATAAAACGGGATTACATATTGTTGTTGGAGGATTAATGTCGCCTGTTCATGATGGTTATGGAAAAAAAGAGTTAGAATCGGCAACCCATAGGAAAGAAATGGTTAAACTAGCATTAGAGAATAATGATTGGGTTAAACTATCAAACTGGGAAACCAAACAAGAATCATGGAGTAGAACAAAAAATGTTTTAAATTATCATCAGGTTATACATGATATATTCTGACTACTGTATTACATTTAACTGAATGTATTTCAGAATCATATAAATGAAATACTTCAAACATCAGAAACTACTTCAAATTGTATAGAAAATGTAAATAAATGGATTCCAGACAATGTAAATAAGGGAAGTTCAGATGGAGTGCAGTTGAAATTGCTGTGTGGAGCAGATCTTTTGGAATCCTTTGATACCCCAGGTTTATGGTCTGATAAAGATGTAAGCAATTTTGCAACTACGATTATTTTGACTAATAATTCTAATTGTAGATTGAAGCTATAGTAGGGCAATTTGGATTAGTAGTAATTACACGTTCAAATACAAATCCCCAAGAATTCATATATAATTCAGACATTTTGACTAAATACAGAGTGAGTAATTTTAAATATAGAAATGTTGAATTTCCTCAGTTGAATCAACTATCAAACTTGTAAATTTTTTTGCAGTCTAACATTATTATAGTCACGGAATGGATTAGAAATGAAGTCAGTTCTACAAAAATTAGGCGATCAATCAGAAGATCAGAATCTGTTAAATACTTGATACCAGATAAAGTAATAGATTATATTCAAGCTAATAATTTGTACGGGTCCAAACAAAAGTGAGTATTAATTTATGTTCTTGTGAAAAAAACTAGTTTAATAAATTAATGAAAAATTTAATTTTCCTTTTGTTTTTTGAATTATATATTCTTTCTATCAACAAAGATTTGAGTTGAATCTAATAAAACTGTTATTTTTCTTGCTTGCCTGGAATAGTAAGTATTTGACACCCACATTTAGCTCAAATAATTTCTATCTCGCCCCATCACCGTTTGACGTTCTCATGTCTTTCTCAAACCCCACAGATAGCATGTTAATATGTAACAATAACTTACTCAATAAAGTGCATGCTTATGAACGACAGTCAAAGATAGATACTGTGGATAATTCAGACAAACCTTATGTAATAGGTAATTTGAAGCACCCTGGTCAAGCAGTTAAAATCTTAACTGAAGCTACTGGTAACCATACAATTGTAAGGGAAGTTATCAAAAAGGAAACTGATGAGGTATGTAGATCTGGCTCTGATGCTAGAAGAAAACTTAAGAGCTCAAAAAGCTGCAGTAATTTTAATGAGCTTGAATTGAACAAAAAGAACATTGATTCCAGCAAGTCAAATTCGAACTTGAAAGATTGTAAAAGTTGCGACGAAAATTTAATCAAATTTATTTTTACTAAGCATGGTATTCAAGTTATTAGCGATGTAGAAACTATTGTTTAATGATGTTATTGGCGTTCATTTAGTGCATAATGTTGATGTGATAGGTGTACCCCAACCCATGACTTGTAACAAATCTTGTGAAATTTTCATAAGCTGTTCAAATCCATTGATAAAAACTCTTGAAGAAGCAAAACTCCTGTTACTACGATATAAATACTCTACCACTTTGTTATTCACCATTAAATAAGTCCTTATTTATACATTCAACATTGATATCTGCATTCATAAAATAGTAGGTTCGGAAGGTTTAAGTTCATAGATATACCGGGATATCAAAAATTATCTTGGTCAAGGGTTGTTGTGGAATCTAAAACGTGTGTCTTACTTTACGTTATCAAAACTTGTGTCAAATTAATTAATTTGATGTTTCTAAAAGTGAGAAATTTCGCAATTTTATACGAATGTTATAACACTCGGAAGTCTCTAGCGCTTTAGACTCAGGGATTTTCACGTGGCCTATCGAAATTAGAAGGTTCGAATTGTATAAAAACACAATTGCATGAACGCCAGACATCCTATGTAATTAGCTGCTAACGTAATCATTTTGACATATGCCTCGAAGAGCTCGCTACGCGTCAGTTAGAGTTTATACTTTTTACCTCGATCTTGTTAATTCGGGGCCGTTTTAGGCCCCGTGCGGCCGGCGCCAGTTGTGATACAGTGTTTTCGGCTATAGGCCGCTAGCTTTTAACCGCTTTTGGGTAATTTTAGTAGCTAGAAAATTCCCTTTGGTACGTCTCACGTTAGACGCGCGTAGCTGAGACCTGAGAGTACCTGTTTCTATTTTAATTAAATTTTCCTATTTAATCGACATTTTGGGGCCCGAGACTATGCTATTTAGTTGGCCCCGTTCATAAACTAACGACATGGAGCGAAAACCGCATGCGAAAAGTCCTCGTAAAGACGTTCTATGTTCCGAAGATTTGCACTTTTCTAACTCGCGAGCTACGCGCTCCTCACGTGAACGTCATTCGATTTATCAAAAATTAACCAATTTAAAACCGTTTTCGACCCCGTTTGTGGCTATTGCGAATTTGTAAAAGGTTCAAAGTTAACATTTCGTTTTACATTACACAACCACCCTTGACCAAGATAATTTTTAATTTGTAGTTCATTATTGTTTTACAACTGAAATAAATAGGTATGAAATTTGTAGGTTATTGATGATGTCAGTGTGACAGTGACATAATTATTTCAAACGTAAAGTAAGACACACGTTTTAGATTCTACAACCACCCTTGACCAAGATAATTTTTGATATCCCGGTATAAGTCAAGTATGATGCCAAAACACTGTTATCTAGATTTAAAAGTTTGAATGATTCGAACTTCCATTACTTCATATAAAATAGGTTATTTTCACAAACTAATGTGAATACAATACGCAGCTCTAGGCTAGGCACCGCGCATACCTACGCTAAGCACAGCGCATCTCTTGATACTTTTCTAGCCTCCAGTTTGATACTCATACAACTGGAGAAAATAGGTTTTATGTTTTCAAATTCAAATAAAATATTACCTTCGGAAATCAAAGGAAAATAATATTCCGGAATTACGCACATACAAAAATTGTTCTATTACCAAAATGATTAGTTACAAAACACGCATGTTTGTGATTTCCCCTCTTAAAACTGAAATTTTTGGAAGTAGCATGTTTTTCTGTTTCAGGCATCTGTAGTACACCATGCATGTCTTCTCTAGCTGACCTCGATAACTAGTTGTTTTAAAGGTAATTGATTGTGCTATTCATTGATGTGCTTGTTGAAACATTTCAATTGTTATATTAAAATGTTCACATAATTAATGAATGCAGTCAGACATACAGACCACAAATCTTGATTTGAGATAAACATTAGTGGAGTATACCATTGAGCTTTTAGTTTCATAATATATTTCATTACTTCAACATGAAGGTAATCTAATTCATTTATACATTCAGGTTGCAGCAATTTTTTACTAATAGCGGTAAGGCTACTCTAGATCGACCAGTAACAACACAATCCAACAGTTGTGGGCAGCTGATTCGCCTTCTCAAGGCTCATCAGCAGAACCAGCAGGTTGTCCTGCCACTGGTCGTCTGTTCTAGCCGTCGTGTAAAATACCGTAGATGTTCTAACGCCTTCTATTTTTGAAATAAATAGATTGTTAAATAAAGCTACAAGGCCATAACGAGAGCAGTTTTATCAGGCATTTTTAATAGTAGAAACTGAAACTATCATAAATGTTATCCATAAGTATTAATACTGCATACACAAAAATAACAATTGATAATCACATTATTGATTCTACGAGAATGTGGTCTGGATGTCAACATGCTCCTTGAGAACATGATCTCAAAAGTCTAACTAAAATCCACAATTTGTTTTACTGGTCAAAATAATTAAGGGTGACAATTTGAATTGAAGAGATTCATTTTCCAAAATTGCGTTTGTTGTCATACTTGCATTATACATAAAGAAATATTTGAATAGCCTTATTACCTGTTCAGAAATTAATTTGGCAATGAATAATAAAGTATAGAAATCCTTCAATTTGGAAATACATTCTAAATATTTTGAACTATTGTATTAAAAAAAAAATTCTATGTACTTTAATATCAATCCCAAATGTAGTGCTCAAACACTTATATGATAGAATATGTGATAATTTTAAAATACATTTATACAATTATTCTTATCAAAACCTTTGAAACTTCATTATCATTTAATTCAAGTGTTTGTACAATAAAGCTGAAGATTATGAAATATAATGATTGATAAGGTGCATCTAAGTAATTACATTTATTGTTTGTACTTATTTAAAATTATTTGATATTATATAATTCATACTTGTATAGTATGAATGTCAAGATCGTTTGATGTTGGACAAACCAATCTTTCTTTTATAAAATAGGTCTCACTGAACCTCTTCACTAGATTCCATAATAATTGTAATTTGTCAACAAAGAGAATTACATGAAACACTAGCACATACTATTAAAGCATCATACAAGATGATTGTAACTTTAATGATATTAAGCTTAGTCATTAAAAGAAAAAGTATTATCAAATGAGGTTCTTAGATTGAAACTCATTTACTTATGTATATTTCATTGTCCACTACACAGCAGCGACACTAAACCTCCCATACATAACAATGCGAATGCACTTGATCTCAAATCAGCACTTCTTGACTAAAGATCCTGCAGAACGAAAAAAAACCAATATTGGATCGGTACACATTCTTTACAGAAATACCTTCCTCTTGATTCCTCACAGTTTGTTTTAATAGCGATTCATTACAGAAACGTTCCATAAGCATTATTGTTGAGATTTGAATCATCGCCGAAGCCTTTATACGATCGGTTTTCTGAGATGATTTTATGAAATGTTTTCAATCCTTAAGTCATAAAATTGAAGATTCATTTAGTACTGTATTCATCACCCTGACAATTGTGTCAATAATGGTTTCTAGTAATGAAGGCTCTATAAGCATACAATTGGAATTATGAAATATAATTTTTTTAATACTAGCTGGTTGCGAAAGTTTAATTGAACTAAATTTCTGCTGTAACATTTCAAATAAACGATCCTGAATCATTTTTAAGCTTACGCTTGACAGGGTAAAAATAATATTGAAAAATTTGATTGGTAAAACTTCTTATTAAACTATTTTTGAGTCGATTGGTAAGATCAAAAACAAATGTGTACTGTGCATGATTAACAATTAAAGCCATTTTTTCATCCATTAGAAAGGCAAGTTTCACAAAATCAATTCAATCTTATAATCAAAGAAGAAATGGCTTTGATGATAATCAAAATATGTCAAAATTTACCAATTGCAGATTTCACCTAGTGATTTGCAAACAAATAATTTTGATTGTTAGTGTTTGTTCAGACTATATAAAATAAGTATTAAAATGTATATCGTAGATATATTAAGTGGCACATGTATGTGATATATTTGTTGTGTAGATTGAGAATGTCTTCATGGAAGTCAAAAATTTTTGAAATATCGTATTTTCATACAATTAAGGCAGTGGAAGAAATATCTTTGTAAATAGCATGAACATAAACTAATAGTTGGTCCAATGTTGTTTTATTCCAGCATATGTTTATTATTAAATGCTTCTAATATATTTGGTAGAGGGGTTTAATTCAATTTGCCATCAACAATTATTAATAAAATAATCATATTGGATGTAACATTTTAATCAGTTATAAAACATACATATGAAGGCTGAGAACACAAATTCTCTTTGTAGATATTCCACAGCTCAATTCAGAACTATAAATAATAGTAGAATGTTAATATCAAATTAATATAAATTGCAATCATATGATTCAGATGAACATGTATAAGACAGGTCTTCATGGATTAAAAGACTTCCATTCTTATTTGATGGAGGATGTGAATATAGATAATTCAATTTGTGATTGTAATTATTAATTTGTTCTCGTAGGCTTTCAAAGAATAATCCCCGCCCTTTAATTTTTGCAAGAAATAGCTTTGGCATTGCAAAATGTCTAAATTTGCTAATTTTTAAAATTTCCAAAATAATAATTGTTGTGTTCAAAATTTGATTAGAACAAAATAAATTTGATTTAATTAAGAAAGCCAGGGGGTTACATGGGTAATGTTTAATACATGAGATTATTCATGTTCCTTCATCAAATAAAATGAAGACCTCTATTTATTAAAATTTTTGCAAGTTAATTTCATCAAAAAGTAAGTACATACATTGTAAATCAGGTACTAACTTAATTTATTAATTTTGTTAAAAATCACCTCTAAAATAATTGTCATTTTAATATCAGTTTGTTTAATTATCTCATTGTTTGATCACTTACTTAAATTTCGGGAATATCCACGATCTTTAAAGAATATAGCATATTAAAAATAAAAACACCATCAGCAATAGCCTATTAGTATCGATCAATCAACATCTACCTTTTCCAGTATATATCCAAAAATTAACGTTCAAGAAGAAAAGAGATTTGTTTGTCTTGACTTATTTTGGGAAAATTGAAAAAATCCAAATATTTTGAAACAACAAATATAGCATTTAAACACAATTATTATAAATTAGGACATACAATGTGCAATACTAAAGACTAAATTGATAAACAGGACGCTCATTTTCTACGAATTATAATGAACATAAAAGATGTTTTAGGCTTTCAAAAACTGATTCCTCATTTCCAATCCATTTTTTCAATAATGACCATTCCTTACCTGATATAGACAATGCACTTATTTTACATACAGCTGATAAAGCCTTGTAACCAAGTTTGCTGGAATTTATAAATTTACAAACATAAAAACAATACTATATCCTTAATTCACAGACCTGATTTATAAATCACTATTTAAAGTATTTATTCTACAAACTATTTGTTTTTGTTAGTACTCAATATTAGGATATAATGTCTACCTATATGTATTTATAGTTGGAGTTACGAATTTTCAATTGTGTTTTAATACAACTGAAAGACCAGTTTTTCAAATGGAGTTATATTATTTTATTGAACCGTAATAACAACAGTGTTTTTCTGATCATAAATGTATATTCGCACCATAGACCTGTTATCCTAAGGAGACAGAATTGTTTACATTTAAACATAATCAGCCAAAATTTCGGGCCACTCGGACCGCTGTATATTACAAGCATGGAATGTGCTGATGCCGGATTAGTTGTTCTGTGTACCGGATTCGACATTTGTAATTATTATAAAAACGTCCATAGCATTATTCATTGGTTATATTAGAAGCAATACTGTTGAAATGTCGTTTTCTCTGAAAAATATTCCATAATTTATGGTAACCTGGAATATACAATCGAATTATAGAATATTTAAATTTTTAAATATAGAACGATTCCATTCCATTGCATCGTTTGTTCAGAAGGCGGCAACGCCGCGCACCTTTTATGAATGGGGACTTTGTTCTGTACTACGCAATTTGACAGCTTCCGTATTTCTCGTAGCTATTTCAAGCGGTGTTGCCTTACAAGTGGTACAAAGTTTTCAATCACAGTTACAGCGTTGCCAATAAGGAGTAATTATGACTCGACAACAAAGAGGTCCGTTGGTTTTCTTTGTCATACTTCATGTAATCATTGCGACAAGTCAAATGGAGTTTTATGAATGAGATGTTTCGTCTCCTTAGGATAATAGGTCTAAATTCTCACGCATACATTGCTCTGCAGAAGTCCCTGAATTCAAGTAGACTTCATTGATGTGATGCCTATTTTATTTGTTTATTCTTGTAAATTTTGATAGTTCATATGACGGCAGGCGTCAATATAAAACAAGGTTATATTATTATAGTCGAATAATTTCGACAGCAGGTAACATTATAAAACAGTTGTAAAATACATTTTTTTTCTAATACATCGAAATATGCCCTTAACGATCGTAAATTAAATCATAAACAGCTACATTTTGCACAGAATAGTATAGCGGACCTGACACAATATGATTCATATTGCATTTGTTGCCTAGCAAGCGATGCATAAATGTATATTCACGCATACATTAACCTGCAGAAGTGCCTGAAATTATCATAAGATTCAAGTCGACTTCATCGATGTGATGTCTATTTTATGAGTTTATTCTAGTAAATTTTGATAGTTCATATAACAGCAGGTGTCAATATAAAACAAGGTTATATTATTATAGTCAAATAATTTCGACAGCAGGTAACAGTATAAAACAGAGTTGTAAAATAATTTTTTTTTCTAAGAATACATCGAAATATGTAACGATCGTAAATTAAATCATGATCAGCACAGAATGGCATAGCGGACCTGACACAATATGATTCATATTACATTTATTGCCTAGCAAGCGATGCATTATGAACCATTGTGTTAGAGGCGGCGGCATTGAGAAAATGGCACTAGCTTCAGGATATTTGAATAAATCATGAGTATTTATGTCAACATTTTTATAATTTATTAGCAAATTAAACGTGAGTAATAATTTGTCATAGGAAAAGTATAATATGCAACTCGCATAAAATGGCCATTTTGCAATCGTGTGAATTTTTCACACTCTTGCAAAATAAGCCTCATTTTGAGCTTATTTCATAATATAATTGTAGGTATGTCGTGCCTTTATTTCGCACACTATTTTGGAAACATGTCTTGTGTAATACTATTTTTTTGTTCAATTTATGAACGACATTGATTACAGTTCACTGTTTGGTAATTGCTTTTACTTGATCGATATATTCTTTTCATGATTCAGCTAGGAGTCATAGTCTTCAGGGAGTTTGTAAGATGATTGAATTTTAGAACTAACTCAAATATAAAATAGGAAATTATACATAAATATACATGATTCATTACAGAATATTAGTTACTATTCAAATAAATTATTTTCTTTATTAGCAATGCCAAAGTAATTGCCAATTAATTAATAACATATTAAAAAATATGTTTAACTTAGATACAACAGTAAATTAAATCAAATCACAACACAAGGATTTTAAAATAAATATTGCATTAAAGATTAAACCACATTTCAGTCTTTTATTGTATTCCATTATGTTATAAGTAATCAATTTATGACACTGAATATCAGGTTTAAATATGGTTATGACGAAAACATTACACCACACAATACAATGGAGGTTTTTACCTTATTTTTTCTAGGGAACTTTCGATTTGTTTTTGTTACCAGTTTTATCACCAACACAATCACACCATGGTGTTATGTTACGATCACAGGCTAACTTAATGCTGATAACAGTCAATGGGGCTGTACCTATTGTCATAGTTCTGTAATTCACTATACTATATTTCACATCGTGGAGTCCTGTTTTTCTATCTCTTTTTCTAGTTACTTCTCTTTGGTTATAACACTTTGCAGTGTCACGTTTTCTCTCCCTTCCATGTATATGGCTAAAAATATTTTTTAAGTAGTTTAACTAATTGGGTATTGCTTTTTTCTACAGACATTTATCAAAGAGCGTCATAAAATAAAATGTCTATAAATATGAGAACAAAGTGAGTACATTGGGTATGTTAGTTGAAAATTATTAATGATGACTCAATAACAAGTGCAAATTACTCATTCATGATTAAGTTATTTCACATTCAAAATTCCCATTGCTCCTAGAAAAATTGAAATAGCTAATGGGAGATTATATTCTGGTTGCTTTACATAATGGAATCATTTGTGAGATTGCAGACTTGAACTTGCTGACTTAGCTTTATTTGATCCAAATGTGTCATTTGAACAACATTAAATTCAGAAGTTTTCTAAACTTTTCTTTGACTGTTAGCAAATTCCTTGAGAAAATTTATGCTCAAAGAATTTACTTCAGATTTTTCTACATGACGTTATTTGAAGTTTTATATTATTGTAATAAACTGAATAAAACAACTTTTTAGATGGATAAATGTAATGAATGATTCCACCCTAAATGAATGAATAATGATCCAACAGCATGTTCTATATGTACTTTGATCACGGTATAATATAATGGTAATGCGTCCCGTATACTGTTAGACATGACGAAAGCGTAGCCCAAATCTGAGAACTTACAACTCTTGCTGCATGGTCGCTACTGTCGGATGTAAGAGGAGCTAAACGGCGAGAACGATGATAAGCTGATAATTGAATTAAAGTAAAACAATTGTATGCATGGATAGCGCTATTAACAACAGAACAACTCATTTCAATCACCCAAACTTACTACGAAAACTTAATGAAAGACCAGAATTCGTAAAATTGTCGAATTTCATCTACAGAAAAATGCAATTTGCAATACCTGAAGAACAACATTTGTTTAGAAATTGAAGAAGTGAATTCATTTTTATTGGGAAAAGTCATCGAAAATTTTGACTTTCGGATACGTAAACAGAGTGGTAGTGGCCGTATGAATGATATCGTTTTCACATCTAATTGTAAAAGATTTAACAATTTTAAAAGATTCCCAATAAAAATTTCCGATCTTTATTCACGATATGTGCTTTTTTTTAAAAATCGATAAACGATTCACCCTGCAGTGTTTGAAAAAAAATTCTACATCACCCAAAACGCAAAAAATCGCAAATAATCTGTGCAACATTAAAAAACTAGGATTGGTGAAACAAATTATAAAAAAAGTCTTTGGGAGCTCTTGGGGGTTATAGAGTTTTTCTTTATTGAATATGGGCATAAATTTACAAATTGCTAAATTAAGCCTACATATAGATTACAATGTAGATCAAATATAAATATGGAAATATATGGTCTTATCTATCTCAGTAATATTCATTGTTAAGGAAAAACCATACTTGTATACGGCAGAAACAACTTGTATACCGGGATATCAAAAATTATCTTGGTCAAGGGTGGTTGTGGAATCTAAAACGTGTGTCTTACTTTACGTTTGAAATAATTATGTCACTGTCACACTGACATCAATAACCTACAAATTTCATACCTATTTATTTCAGTTGTAAAACAATAATGAACTACAAATTATGAAATAATTATGTGAACTTTGAACCTTTTCAGAGGTCGTGATAGCCACAATCCGGGTCAAAAACTGTTTTGAAATAGTTAATTTTCCGTAAATGGAATGACGTTCACGTGAGAAGCCCGTAGCACGCGAGTTAGAAAAGTGCAAACTGGTTGTACCTAATACGGCTTTACGACGACTTTTCGCGTGCCGTTTGCCGTTTTCGCTCCATGTAGTTAGATTTAGTATCGTATCGGACCGTGCCCAACGGCCCTTCTTTTTTCGATGAATGTCCATTAAATAGGAAAATTTAATTAAAACAGTTTGAGCTATTCTCAGATCTCAGCTACGCGCGTCTAACGTGCGACGTACCAAGGGGAATTTTCTCGCGACTAAAATATACACGAAGCGGGTAAAAGCTAGCGGCCCATAGCCAAAAACACTTTATTACAACTGGCGCCGGTCGCACAGGGCAAGGAACGGCCCCAAATTAACAAGACCGAGGTAAAATATATAAACTCTAACTTACGCGCAGCGAGCTCCTCGAGGCATATGTCAAAATGATTTCGTTCGTAGCTAATTACATAGGACGTTTGGCGTTCATGCAATTATGTTTTTAGATAATTCGAACCTTCTAATATCGATAGGCCACGTGAAAATCCCGGAGTCCAAAGCGCTAAAGACTTCTGAGTGTTACAATATTCGTATAAAATTGCGAAATTTCGCACTTTTAGAAACTTCAAATTAATTATGACATACTTATTTCAAACGTAAAGTAAGACACACGTTTTAGATTCCACAACCACCCTTGACCAAGATAATTTTTGATATCCCGGTATAATAATCAGACAGCGATTTAAGATATTCTAACTGAAAGGAATTAGGCAGTTGTGTAAACAGGACTCCTTCACTCATTTTACCATGTATTTGTAAAAACAGTATATAGTTAATATTAATATTATGCAACTTTCCAAATAATAATAATATCTAACTCAGAAATTCAAAATTTTTGACTTGACTATTGTCCACCTAAATTCGTGAATTTACCCACTGTGCGCCGTATAGCTCCTCTTACATCCGACGGCAGCGACCCTGCGGCAAGAGTTGTAAGTTCACAGACTTGGGCTACGCTTTTAATATATGAAACGCCCTACCATTATATTATATCGTGACTTTGATGCATGTTCTTATATTTTTTAAACTCATTAGTGACTCATGTTGATAATGCCACTGATCTCCAAGTTTTATTTACCTAAATGTGTTATTTATGCCTGTAGTTATATGTTCTGGACGTGTGATATTTAAATTTGCTTCTTTTATTCTAACATAGAATTCATCATCTTCTAAACCCCATCCCCAATACTTGTTGGATAATCCATTTACTAGCTGAAATTGTTCCCTAAAATTCAACATTATGTTTAGTCTACTACTTTCTTCATAGTATTTGGTTCGTGATCATACATTTTATTTTTTGAATAACGCAATACAATGTCATCTGATAGCGTTAAATGTAATGCATTTGTCTTTTGTTGAAAAGCCTTGCATTAAAAATTTTATAGTACTAAGTAAACTAATTCTAATATACAATTTGAGCAGTAATTTGTATTAAATCATTTTAACTTTAATTTTTAATGTAAAGGTTATGATGAAAGAGAAAGGCACATCCACCAAAATCATAATTATAAGTATAATAGGGAACCCTGAGAGCCTATTCATTTGTTATTTTCACATCCAATTTAGATCTGTGGATTTTCTCATATAAAATATCATTGATCAAGTGTTGTTCTTATATGAACTTAAAAACTGAAATAACTGCAGTTGTTAAAACCAAAAATATTCTATTCATATCATGATAGAAGTGGGGTCATATATTTTATTTTTTGAATAACCTAATACAATGTTATCTGAAAGCGTTAAATATAGTGCATTTGTCTCTTGTTGAAAAGCCTTGCATAATAAATTTTATAGTAATAATAAGTCAACTAATTCTAATATACAATTTAAGCAGTCATTTTTATTAAATCATTTTAACCCAAGTAAAGGTTATGATGAAACCCTGAGAGTCTATTCATTTGTTATTTTCACATCCAATTTAGATCTGTGAATTTTCTCATATAAAATATCAATGATCAAGTGTTGTTCTTATATGAACTTAAAAACTGAAATAACTGCAGTTGATAAAACAAAAAATATTCTATTCATATCATAATAGAAGTGGATTACTTACCTATTCATCAACAAGATGCTTCCAATGAATTTATTATAATGGTACCTAGGATGTAAATTAGGAGCTGCCAAATGACAAGGTTGACTGGGATATGCATAACTCAAATTATTGTTTAGTGGTAATAAATCAACATCATGCATTACTAGATAATCATAACTAGCTTTAGTTTGAAGGTACCCAACATTAATTAATGAAGCCCTATTGAAACGATAACTGTCTACTTGATTTAAAATGAAAATATCATGATTTATTCTTTGTGCATTCAAAAAATTGTGAATGTATGGAGCAAATTCTAATAGTTCTTCAAATCGATCTCTAAATGGTACTAATACTGCTAGCTTGTGCATCGAATGAAATACTTGATTATCCAATTTTTTTGTGATTGCTAGGTATTCAATCACAGCTTCATGTGGTTGGCAGTTACAATATTCTACAAAAATAAAATCAGCAAACCTTGCAAAACTATATTATAATAAACATACCGTTGTTTAATAATTTAAAAGTTAGAATTATGGTTACAACGAACATAATAGTCAAAAGAATTGCTAGAAAAACATGAAACGGAAAACCACATATCCGCTCTTTATGCAAATGCATTTTCATAACTATTCCTACTTTTGTAGTTTTTCTGAACATTTTCCATAGAATTGCTCAATTAATTTAGCTTCTCTTCTGCCTTTCCATATTTTCATTTCAATTACTTCAATGCCCGTTATTTGTTTCTTTACTCATCAATTATTATCACATGATAAAATATTTAACTGATCATATAGTTTGAGTTTCATAATTCATTTTTTCACTCCCTAGGCTTGTTCCAGCTTCCAGCCATGGAACTCTATGAATGAACGTGAGTGTTATGGTTAATAGATTCCAGTCACTGAATTTAAATAAAAATGTTTTAGTTCAGTAGTTCAATTACTGTTCTACAAAAAGACTAGGACCATAATAATAATAATTTACGAATAGTATTTATTATACAGATTGTGATAATCGCTCAACACTTAAATCAGCGATGTATAGGAGATTTTTTTGAGTTAAAGTGAGCCAGACGCATTGTATTGTTTTACAACAGAGGCAAGTAAGCGCTTTAGTGTGTTATATCCATAGAGCTATTATCCTAAGGATAATAGGTCTATGGTTATATCTGACTGCGATGGGCGCAAGCCTGACTCACTTCACAGACATCAACTATATCACTCACGGCAGTAACTCTTGATAGAACCACGGTTACACATTTGATTTGATTTGAGAATTTTTAATACTTCTTAAATCTGTTCAATGAATAACATAAATGTAAAGTACCTGCTTCAATTCTAGCTCTAGCACCATTTGTAGATAATTGAAGACAGACGCCATGAATAGAACGTCCATTTATTCCCATCTTTGTCAAATCTCTCGTATTTATTAAATCACTAGTCACCTCCAATTTAAACTCAATCAGTATGGTACGGTTAATAAGTCGGAACTGCCCATTATGAGTTCTCTCCCGTTATATCGCAAATCAACCAAAGGCGACAGTTAAATGCAAGAAAGTTAACGTATTCGAAATTTATTCGGCAATTAAGTAGTTGTATGCAATAATTGGGGCCGGTTATAACTAAAAGTTTTTGGTCAATACTATTCTTCCAAGAAAAAATTGTATAAACTGCCAAAAAGTATGGCAGAAACGCATAACATTTTGAAAACATACCCTGTGAGAGAGAACAAGGTTAACGTTGCATAATTGCATCCAAAAATAAACTTACAAATAACCTACCAACCTAGAATTACTGCTTGGAGATAATATAGGTTATCTTGTGTTAAGTATAGCATCCAAAAATGAATTTCCAAATAACTAGCCTAAAATTGCCAATAAACTAAAAAAGAGTTCGCACTGTGGAGATACGCTATAAATAAGAAATAATCACCCTGATCCACCACTCTATGTATAACTATTATATTTGACCACGGTCGTATACACACCGTGTATTTGACTCAGATGAACTGTCAAAAACGTAGACATTAAGGACTATGTAGACTGTATACTGTCAAATATCAACCTTACTTTAATGATATCACTGAGTAAGAAACTAACTGTGGCCCATGACCTATATATTTTACGATAATCTCTATGACAAGAAACACAAAATTGTAACTGCAATACTTCGATGTCGCGGGCCTGGTGGCACAGTGGTATAAGCAATCAATCTTATAATCACTGTGGCTGCTGGTCGCGGGTTCGAATCCTGCGACTGCGGAATTTTTCCGATGGCCCGTAGAAGAGGTATATATATATTAATTTCAAACTACGTGGCAAATGACCTGGTCAATGCCAAACCAATTGAATTGTGATTGATTGAAGAATTGTTAATAATATTAGCGGTTCTTCAATTAATCATAATTTATAAAAAAAAAAAAAAAATTCTTCGATGTCATTTTAAACTTTTCAAATTAGTTAGATGTATGATCATTATATCTAATATTGATTAATATATGTATCTAATGAAACAGTAAGTCTTATTAGATATATAATGGTAATATATATTTATAACCAGAAAAACGCTGTTGTCATGAAAAAAGTACAATCCGTTTGTAAAACAAAGTAACACTTGCAAAATGGCTTCACGGTGGTTTTATATTGTTCTATGTACAGTGGGCTATGCACGTAGATGTAAGCACATACCACGGTCGTAAATACGACCGTGGAACATACAGACAGACATCTCAAAAATAGTCAGAAAGGTCAATTTCTGCGAAAATCAGGAAATTCTATCTATTTTTAGGTCGGTTCTTAGATTATATACTACAATTCATTCTTCCCTCACTTTACAAGGAAGTAAAAATGCTATTTTGAACGAAGTCTCCTTATGCTTTTTCGAAGACTTGCACTGGAAAAGTATCTCAAGTTGAAGCTTCAGACTAATTCGGGCATATATTTATGGCTTACATTGTTTTGAACATGGAAGAATTACTATAACACTCCAATGATGAATAACGATTAAGAGTAACGAATAATGCCATAGTCCAATAATCACTGACATTTTTGAGTTCTGATAATGCTACGCGGGCTTTCTTTCTGTGATTACGACATATTACGGGATATAACGAATCGTATAAAATATAATTATGGTTAATTAGTAATTACCTAGTAATCTCATAACTTGTTTAATTTATTCAAAATAACATTTTGAATGTCGACAACTATTGATTTTATTTTCTTCACAGTATGCAATATGTTGAAATACGTTACCTATGGTTAAAATATTTGATACTTCTCACATCCCATTTGCTTTGTCGTAATTGAGCATGCGCGAGCTCTGCGCATGAGTTTAAATATAAGCTGAAATCGCCAATTTCCAAGAGTTGATTAAATCGTGTTAACAGAAAACCATGGTATTGTGCTTTTACACATTTTTATCTCAAATTAAATGTCAAGTTTTGTGTACGAGTGGAAAAATACTGTTCATAAACTGTCGACCTTCTTGATCAAGTGCTAAATTAGTTGTTTTATTTAGTAAATTTAAGAAAAAGTTGATTTAATTTGCAGCCATGCCTAAAGGAAAAAGAAAAGGAAAGTCTGGTGAGTAAAGTCCATATGCCTTGATGAAATAAAGACTAAAGTCCTGTATTTTTCAAATCGGACATAAGTTAGTAGAAATAATATTTATAGTCAATCCATAATTATAATATTTAATACGTGAAGTATTAGTTCAATCCAGTATTATATACATTTTCTCTTTGTGAAATACTCTGTAATATCTCAAAAATGTGACTCAGCAGTACATGTCGCTTATAAATAGCTTCATCAATCAGGATTAAAGACTTTTTTTGGAATGCTTACTTGATAAGCAATACATTTTCATTTTTATACCTTGATACAGAACAATAAACTTCAACAACATATGCTGCATAACTGCTGAATACAATGGAGTTACCTTGTATTAGATAATAGTAAATGATTTTTGTTTTCCCTCCATAATGTTGCCAAATTTATATCTAACTTTAGATATTGATTTCAATTCTCTATAATTAAATGAAGGCTACATTCTGATTTTATCTTTATGTATTAAATGAATGATATGTAATCGAATTCATTTGAAATAAGTATGAGCTGAGATGAATTCAATCTTACATTTTGAATAATTCTAATCTATTATTCCAGATCGAAGAGGATATGAAGGTTCTATACAAATATCAGATGATGATTCAGTTAATGATAATGCTAGCATATTCAGTAATTGTTCTGAGAATAAAAGTGTAGAAGATGATAATGATGGAGAAGAATTAATTCAAGATCAATTTGAGGAAAAATTAATAGAGGTTCTAGATGGCCTCACACAAAAATCCTCGCAAGGTAGAACAAACTGTTTACTTTCTGCCTCAAAAGCTCTAGTGTCAAAGTATGCACCTGTGTTTGTCACAGAAAGGTTAGTAAATTTGCACTTGATATAGTTTAAATTTACAAGCTGATGTCTCCTATAAGTTGAACCAAATAGCCTAGATCTGTAATTAGCTCAATACTGTTATTTGTACTTGTTTTATGAAAATAGCAAGAAAAGCTAATAAGTAAATAGTTATTATTATTATTGAGTTTGGAGATAGGCTTAATGAATGGTGCAATTTGAGTTCTAATATTGTGCAATATAATATAATTTAAAATGACATCAGCTTCTAAATATTTAGGTATACAGTTACTTGAAATGACAATTTGAATATTATAAATAGAACTTCCATGATTTGTTCATTGTAGGCACTTCACTATTTGTGATGGTATTGAAAGAAGTTTGAAGAAAGGAGGTGTAGCTGAAAGAGGTGCAGCTGCTGAGCTTGCCTCATTGATATGTGTTCAATTGGGTGCTGAAGATGTAATCGAGGAAGTATGTAAAGCACTCAAACCAATTTTATTAACCACTGCTTGTGAAAAATCTGTAACTCCGTCTGTGAGAGGGAAGGTGAGTAATAATCATATATTTTTATGTATATCCCATGTTCATTTTAAACCAAACTATCTCAAATTTGTCTATATTACAAACTACATAAAAATATTAAAATATTTTGGCCATTTAAAAAGTATTTTTTATTATTGTTGGGTCTTTTACCCTTCTGTTATCATTCACTTCTGATTACTAGAGAACTAGGGTAGGTAGCGATAATTGTTGATAGTATCTATTCACTTTTTGTTAATTTGTATTAAATAATGGTTATCATAGTATTTTGATCCCTGATAACAACTATCATTATGCCAAAAACGCTCGACTTATTCCTCACTAACAATCCAGATCACTATGAAAAACGATCTGTCCTTATATCACTCTACGAACCAATCCAACCCCTCCATGCACAGTTTGGCATAAAAACTCGACTGAGACGGTCTTCCCATGTTTTACTTCGAGTATCCTTGGAGAAGCAGAGAGATGTAAGAATAGAGAGCGCTAAAGGATATATTAGTGACCGGACTTAATGAAGTGCGAGTGGGGATGAATGAGTTACCAAGCTTCCCTTATTTTCTCTGTACAAACTACACTAGCGGAAGACTCGTCATCGAAAGAATGAATTGTGAATGCCACGCATAGAGTATGGGAAATTTGTTGGAGGGGAGAAATCGGTTACTACTCAATCCCGGTCACTCAATTAACATAGGCTTTTATGGGACTAGCGCTCTCTATTCTTACATCTCTCTGTGGAGAAGCGTATGTTTTGAATCTGATGACCCAACGCAATATGCCACAGAGATCTCTGGTATTATTACTCTAAGAATGGAAACTTACGTACCCCATACCAACAACTCACTATCATCTGGTGAACAACGGTTCAAACAGCATACCGTCGTTGGTGCTGTAACCCATGTCTCGAGACCAGAACAAAATATGTGGAAGCAAGAAATATGTGCAATGAAACAATAAACGTTTCGAAAGAGATCAAAGCTTATCGAATGGCTCATGCCCGTTTTGGACTTTCTCCAAAGCAATTGGTAGGAATTTCTGTAATTTGAGTGACTTATGTTTTTTTGTTCCTTATACTAGTAGAGGAAATGAATGCATACAAAGACCCTTGTCTCTTATTTTTTGTAATGGGATGGATTTGAATGAATTCTTTTGCATTCGCTTCATTTTTGGACCAATAAACTTTGTTAACCTTTAGATTTTGGCGGTCGCAAACCCTCTTTTTGCTAGAGGGGTTGTTAGCAACCCCATTTTCTATCTCGCTGAGTTCTTAACCGAATTCCTTCAAATTTACATATAGGGGTTTTGAGGGGTCAGCGATTACGAATCTGACGAGAAAATTTGATTCAAATGGCGGGTTAAAATATAAACATGCATTTTGTAGCCGAACTGATAATTTTAGAGAAAAATACCAAGAGTCCAAAAGTGTTTAGAATTCAATTTTGCATAAGAATACCTTATACACCTTATTTTTCTGACTCATATATTACCACTCATCAACCACCTCTTCGTTACCCCCACGCTGCAAATCTAAAATTGCCATTTGCAGTCATGATTTTGATTTTAGAGAAAAATTTCAAGATACAAAACAGTTGAGGTTTTTGTAGGAATTGGCCATTTTAATGTCATTTACAACCCCCTCCACTTTCCCCCACCCCTAAAATTTTAAATGCATTTTCGGGCCATTCTATTGGTTTTAGGCAAAATTGGCAAGACTCAAAAAGGGTTTAGAATTCAATTTTACGTAATAAAAGTATATTCATTGTTCACTTTCAACCCCTTTATACCTTGAGAGGGTGAACATCTCTACTTATTTCGTAAAAGAGCTGGATTTTTCCATGTAAATAGGGAAACGTTATATAAAAACACCTGAAAATTATGTTTGAAGAATATCCCTTCATTCTGCACCCTATCAGATAGATCTCCAAGTGGTGGGGGTGAAGTCACATGCTGCATCGCTATATACAAGACGAAATAAAATGCCTATTATTAGTGTTATATATGAACTTTATAATTTATAATGATTTTTTCGTGATAAAATATGAAAAAAATAGGCATCTTATTTCGTCTTGTATATAGCGATGCAGCATGTGACTTCACCCCCACCCCTTGGAGATCTATCTGCTAGGTTGCAGAATGAAGGGATATTCTTCAAATATAATTTTCACCTGTTTTTATATAACATTTCCCTATTTACATGAAAAAATCCGGCTCTTAGGGATGTACACCCTTTCAAGGGTTGAAAGTGAACATATGAATATGTTTTATTTACTTTTATTACGTAAAATTGAATTCTAAACACTTTTGGACTTTTGGATATTTTTCTCTATAATCATCAGTTAGGCTTTAAGCTTATATTTTAACCGGCCATTTTGTAGCCGCCATTCGAATCAAATTTTCTCGCCGAATTCGTAATCGCTGACCCCTCAAAACCCCTGTATGTAAATTTGAAGGAATTCGGTTAAGAACTCAGCGAGATAGAAAATGCAATCATTTCCTCCACTATACGGCATCCGCTAAGAACGGGGTAAAAGCGATTCTATATAGTTTGACGTTTTTGATGCGTAATACAACCACGTACAATTTACATGACAGGCAGTTCCATAGATAAATGGATCATTATCACAGTTCACACATAACCTCCTCAAAAGACTGGTAACGTTTACATGACACAGATAATTTATTGACATTCCACATAATAGTCGGTGACAGATCACTCTAAAACATAGACATCCGTCCTTTTAAATAAACTTTCACATGACAGTATATTTAACGTTTTTCCATGCCTTTAGCGGTTTAACTCCTTTGAAATATGCATTAAGTCTTGAAACTTGCGGAATGATGTTGCGGCGGTGGAGCCTGTTTTCCCGCGGACAACAGCTAGTATTTTATATGAGAAAGAATTATCATTGGTATAAGTTTTATATTTAACGTTTTTCCATGCCTTTAGCGGTTTAACTCCTTTGAAATATGCATTAAGTCTTGAAACTTGCGGAATGATCTTGCGGCGGTGGAGCCTGTTTTCCCGCGGACAAAGCTAGTATTTTATATGAGAATTATTATTGGCAGAAGTTTTTCTAATCAATTGATCGTAATTTTGAAAAATAAGTGAAATTGTTTTATGTTCTTTTTGGTTAGAATCGGTTTGTTGCAGTAAAAAATTGATTTATTCACAAGATTGGTATTTCTTTTATTTCAGTGTTGTGCAGCATTAGGATTGGTGTGCTTTTTATCTGGTATAGAAGTAGGTGACACACTGAGTATAATGCAAGAGTATGAAAACATTTTCTCAGGGAGTTATTTAAAAGGAGATAAGAGTGTACCAAATGTTCCACAAGATGTTGCAAATTTACACGCATCAGCATTGAGTGCTTGGGGTCTATTGTTAACATCTTTAGAACCAACTAGTGTACTAATGATGATGAATAACACCAAAACTCTGCCGTACGTACATCACTGATTTTTAGGACCATTTTATTGAATATTTGATTTCAGATCCTTACAACAATTGACCGAGCTGCTTACATCTCAACATTTGGAAGTCAGATTAACAGCGGGTGAAGTTTTAGCTCTGATATTTGAACTTGGTAGAGAGGAAAATGAAGAATTTTCAAGGGACTATGACAGTATAGTGGAAAATCTCAGAGGTTTAGCTACAGATTCTCATAAATACCGTGCCAAGAAAGATAGAAAACAACAAAGAGCTACATTTAGAGATCTGTTATTATTTATAGAGGTACTTAATTTTTTATTTTCTGTGTTGATGTCATTAATTATCTTTTACTGTTCAATTTTAGGAAGATACAGTATCAGACATTCAGATAAAATTTGGCAAAGAAGTTTTGGTGCTGGACACTTGGGCAAAAAGGAAGCACTATGACACTTTATGTACAGTATTGGGACCAGGAATAAACATACACTTGGCAGAAAATGAATTTCTCCGTGAAATATTCCAGATAATTGCACCTATTATTCAACAATCAGATGCACAGACATTTGCACAAAATCAAATGGAAAGATTCAGGAAAGTGAGTATTTAAAATAATAGTAAAATTAGATATTAGAAAAAAATATTGAAAACTGTTTGAATTATGATAACAATAGCTTAAAATGAGACAACATCATATGCGGAAACTAAAGGTAGTTTTTTTTTCAAAAACATGTGAAGTGTACAGGGAAAGAACAATCTAATTACATTTTTATACTTTCGAGAAAAGCTAATTTGGAAATTTCAAGACTTACATAGGAGGCGAGATAAAATAAACTTGATGATTTGCATTATTTTTTATTGGAATTCATAAACATAGGTAATCAATATTAGAATTAATGAAAAAATAAACATTGAATTCCTTGAAGTATTTTCCATCGAATATATGGTTTAAAAAGAAATGTTTGTTGTAAAAGCAAATTATTCATAAGAAATAACTTTTTTGATTTTTTTTTCGGAATTAACTTCAAAATTTTTTGTTCCACTGCTAGCAACGTCAATTTTCAATATAACTTGAAATTTTGAGTATATCGATATTTCATGATAAAGAATAAGTATACAAAGTTTTAGCCAAATCGAAGACCGCACCTGTAAGTCACTGCTGAATTGGCGTGGAATGACTAATGGAATGTCATATTTATTTCAATATCTAATATTAATTATCTATTTAAATTTACATTAACTGCAAGTTTTGATTATACCGGGATATCAAAAATTATCTTGGTCAAGGGTGGTTGTGGAATCTAAAACGTGTGTCTTACTTTACGTTTGAAATAATTATGTCACTGTCACACTGACATCATCAATAACCTACAAATTTCATACCTATTTATTTCAGTTGTAAAACAATAATGAACTACAAATTATGTGAACTTTGAACCTTTTCAGAGGTCGTGATAGCCACAATTCGGGTCAAAAACTGTTTTGAAATAGTTAATTTTCCGTAAATCGAATGACGTTCACGTGAGAAGCCCGTAGCACGCGAGTTAGAAAAGTGCAAACTGGTTGTACCTAATACGGCTTTACGACAACTTTTCGCGTGCCGTTTTCGCTCCATGTAGTTAGATTCAGTATCGCACCGTGCCCGACGGCCCTTCTTTTTTCGATAAATGTCCATTAAATAGGAAAATTTAATTAAAACAGTTTGAGCTATTCTCAAATCTCAGCTACGCGCGTCTAACGTGCGACGTACCAAAGGGAATTTTCTCGCGACTAAAATATACACGAAGCGGGTAGAAGCTAGCGGCCCAGCCGAAAACACTTTATTACAACTGGCGCCGCCCGCACGGGGCAAGAAACCGCCCCAAATTAACAAGACCGAGGTAAAATTTATAAACTCTAACTTACGCGCAGCGAGCTCCTCGAGGCATATGTCAAAATGATTTCGTTCGTAGCTAATTACATAGGACGTCTGGCGTTCATGCAATTATGATTTTAGATAATTCGAACCTTCTAATTTCGATAGGCCACGTGAAAATCCCGGAGTCCAAAGCGCTAAAGACTTCTGAGTGTTACAATATTCGTATAAAATTGCGAAATTTCGCACTTTTAGAAACTTCAAATTAATTATGACATAATTATTTCAAACGTAAAGTAAGACACACGTTTTAGATGCCACAACCACCCTGACCAAGATAATTTTTGATATCCCGGTATCTGACAATTATTTCCTGACATTTTCGTAAATGAATGTCTATCTTGGACTAATGTTTTTTATTATTATTTATTTCAGCGAATGTTAAATGCAGCAAACTTCAAAGCAAGGACAATATCGAGAGCAAAAAATAGAGACAAAAGATCAGACTTCTAGCACTATCAAATGGAGAATTTTTGTTCAAGCAGTTATATAGCAAATAACTTATTTGACCCACTGACATTTTTAGCTTGGCCTGTTTTGAATAAATAAATCTCGTATTGTTTGGGTTGACTAATTGTAGATGTAATTTGCAAATAAAGTTAGAACATAGGAAGGTGTTGTTTTATTGAAAGTATTTGGAGAAAATTGAATCAACATTTTTATTATATTTTTCAAGTAACTCCCACAATATGGTACTCATAATTTTTTTTCATAGAAATTTTAAGAAGTACTTATTAAAAATCACTGGGAATATTAAAAATACTTGTTTATATATATTACATGTAACAATAACAAAATAAAAATTATTGATATGAAACAATTACAACAATATAATTTACAAACAAGGTACAAGTGTTTATTTGTTATTAATGGTATAATTATCAAAAATATTTCAATGCATTCAGTAGGAAATTATGCAAAATATGTCACGATTGTTTACATCCAGGAATTCTTCGAACTGCCATACAAGAAATTGGTTTTTTCCATCTACGTCTCGAATTTTGATTTACCAGTGCTTTACCGTTGCTATATTCATTTGTTTTCTTTCTCTCTGAAAAAAGTATAGCAATATAGTTCAAGTATACAATTACAAAAAATAAAATAGATTCAACATCTATAGCGATGGATAACAAATTTTATCCCTGGAAAGAAACTATAAATTCCCAGAAACATCCTATTCAATATTTCTTTCAGATAATTAATATTTCAGTCAAGATCATAAAAGGCTCCTACTTAGAAAGTTTCCATGTTTTTGGGGTACTGAACACAAATTTCAAGGTTGCTACCTTGTGCTTAAAAAGATTTTTGTCCGAATTTCCGCGAGGTCTAATTTTTGTCTATTCTTATGTATTTTGAAACGCTGAACACGATGGTGTAGTTTAAATTTGGGTTAACCCTGTGCTCGAAAAAGTATGGCCATTTTTTCGACCCAAAAATGGCCTATTTCCGATTTTTTGCGTTTTGAGACAAAACTGGGTTGTGTGCAAATATGTTTAATAAAAGTTGTTGGAAAAATTAATACGCGATTTTTGGCTCTGGTCCGAAGTCGATTCGAGGTCGTGGGCCCAATATAGGGTCCATTTAGTGTTGTTTAGCACATTGAAAAATGGAGTATATGTCAAAGAGTTTATGTTTTTTCCATATTCTGTTTTGGTGGAAAGATGGTGTTTTCATTTCTCTTCTTTCGGTTTCTGGAATTTTGACCTACCTCATTTTTAGCGCCAAAATCGGCCATTTTGAAAAATCCGTATTTTACGAATTTCAGACGAAATACTCACATTATTGATCTGAAACTAAATTGATTCGGAAAATTCTATTATTCTGCACCTAATATTCAAAATTCAAGCATTTTGGCCCAAATACATAACTTTGGTGCTACTGTGAATTTTGGACCACCGAAAAATTCAAATTTTTTGAGGTTAGAAATTTTTCACGGAATCCAAATGCTAGGTTCTATCAGAGGTTTCCATAACGAGTATTTTAAGTCCAAGCAGATTGATTTGGGTCGAGTAGAAATGAAGCTATCCTAATAAACGTGTTTGGGCCTCTAGAGGGCCCAATTTTGGGCCTATCGACAAAAATATTGCAGCAAATTACAGAGAAATACATCTGCTATTTAGGTTTGAAACAGAGTACGGAGATTCGTTCACAATTCCAAGTTGTAACGAATTTCATCATAAAAAACTAGCGCGGAATTTCATTTGGGGGCAATAAGCGATGGTTAGATTCCGCGCGCGAAATTATACTTTTTTTAAATGTTTTAAAATGCACCTGCATGCTTATAATCGTTTTGTGTGAATGTATGTAGACGTGTGAACGTGTCTATGTGACCGTGACATGATGTCATTATAGGGTGTTACATAACAAATTTCGATATTTAGTCATGTCTTTGGAACAAAATGCCTGAATATTAGGTGCAGAATATTAAAATCTTTTGAATCAATTTGGTTTTAGATCGATAACGTAAGTATTTCGTCTGAAATTCGTAAAATACGAATGTTTCAATAATGAGGTAGGTCAAAATACCACTAGAAAGAAAGAAGAGAAATAAAAATGGCTATCTTTCCACCGAAACAGATTATAAAAAAACAAAAACTCTTTGACATATACTCCATTTTTCAATGTGCTAAAAAACACACTAAATGGGCCATATCTTGGGCCCACAAGCTCGAATCGAATTTAGACCAGAGCCAAAAATCGCGAATTAATTTCTCCAACAACTTTTATTTGAACATTTTTCCATACAACCCATAGTTTTGTCTCAAAACGCAGAAAACCGAAGCCATTTTTGGGTCCAAAAGTATGTTTCGAGCACAGGGTTAATCCAAATTTAAACTACACCATCGTGTTCATCGTGTCAAAGTACATGAGGATAAACACAAATTAGACCTCGCGTAAATTCGAACAAAAAATTCCTTAAATGCCTGGACTATCTCACAAAAAGAAGTTATATAAAGAGCAAGGTATGTATGTTTTGTGTATTACCGATACGAATTAACCATATATGTGCAATTTTGTTTAGTTTTCGTTCGATCTCATCTTGTCGACAATATCAAACAGTGGCGTCTCCAGGTTATTAAGAGTGTTCCTTAGAGTGAGGAATCAACAGATGCACAAAAGATTAATAAATGAATGTTTTGTAGAAAGATACTCACTCTTATGCCGAATGTATGTATTCTCCAACGTTTATATATGTAAAACTCAAAAAAAATTGACGATTCAGGATGTTCCAATAAAAAAATGACCAAACTAGGATCGTGAGCGATAAAACTTGACCGTGAATGTGACGTTTCCGGTTTTGAATCACGAGTATGTGTTTAGGAAGCAAAGCAAAGAATTATATCACCTCTTCACTTCGTACTATACTTCAGTGGGGAATCCCCTTAAACAAGCCATACGTCAAAAACCTATATTGAGGCCACATTTCACTATTTGAATACTAGCACATTCGCCACCGGGATGTCATTCCTCGAGTTTCAAGACAAACTAATATATTGCAAATAATTAGGAACAACTTAAGACGTTGAGAGACGCCAACTTATCCTTATTTTTATGACATTGAAAATTTATTAGAAATGACAGGGTTATCTATGTTATAGCGTGGTCCTTCGCGGATATGTGTTGCTGTCGATGTACGAGTTGTCGTTTGTCATGTAAACGTAACATTATGTCTTGTTAAGGCGTTATCTGTGGTCTGTAACGAACAGTCTGAGCTGTGATGAGCTATCAATCTATGAACTGTTTGTCATTAAACGTTACGTGATTATATGATAAAGAAAGTGAATTTTATTACATTTGAAATCATAATTAAACATTATCTACGTCATAGAGAGTACATACCATTTAACTGCCTCTCTGTGAAAAACTGCCCCGAGTTATTATCTATACTAGAAAAGTCATAGTAGTGATCCTCCAAATATGTGAACACAGTCATACGATGTAATTCATCATTATGAAGAGGAGGTATGGGAACGTCTGCGGCTGTATTGGGAGGCCTCCTCGAACACCATCTACAAAAATATATTTAATATTACAATTTTACTCCATACATTTTTGGAGGAATCCATTAATTGAAATACAACATGAATACATGGAATGATGAAACTTGTATCTCTGCGATCGACCTCGTAGCTAAATCAAATTTATAAATGTGAAACAGCGTCCTCTTTTATTTGTTGACAGATAAATAAAAATGTCAATATAATGCAAATCAAGGAGACTGTGATTTAAAATAGATATAAACAAGCACGAATGTCATGGAATCATCGCTAGTTCGATTAAGTCCAAGAATTCCACGGAAATATCTTTGAACTTTCAAAGACTTGTTGATACAACTTATTTCATGTACTCACGCATGTTGTCTAATTTGTTGAATGCTAAATCTTGTGTATGGATCTTTCTCTAACATCCCAAACAATAAATTTCTAAGGGGATCTTCGATTTCATTAGGAACTGTAAAGACGCCTTTTCCAATGTTTTCAAATAACCTAAATATATTATCGCCTTCAAATGGGTATATACCTGTTGTAATGTTATATCTGCAAATGATAAAATTACATTATTCATAACATTCACTTTCGTTGAATGTTAAGGTTTACTCACAGTGTAATCCCACTACTCCAAATATCTACTTTGAATCCGGGAAACGATTCCGCACCATTTGCAATTTCAGGTGGTTGGAATGCAGGTGAACCTAGACCCTGGAAACAGGTGTCATCTTTTGCGAAAAAATCTATTGCCTAAAAACAATCCTATTATTGGTAATCTTATATAATTGTTAGCATCACTTAAGATAACACAGAATTGAATACGGTTGCAATATCCTTCAGAAATTTTGCATTCTCAAGCTGAAAATATGATTTAAAAAGGTTCATTTATAAAAGGGCAATAATTTTATTATAACAATTCTAACAAATTAGGTCACATTTCTTCCAAGGAATATTTAGTTTCTTAGACGTGTGTCCAAAAAGGTATACAGCCGTACAGTAAGTATGTGATAAAAGGAGAAAAATAGATACAATATTTACCCGTATATAAAATACATAGATGTATCAACAAAATTCATTTCTCTGTATTTTGGTTTCTTAAGCGCTAACATTTTATCTTGCCATTATTTTAAAACTACTAAATAAACTCTGCCATATTATATACAGGCTGTCCTCGAACTGCGTGGCTAAAATAAAACCGAAGATTCTTTGATTCGAAAAAAATTTGATGAGCCTTTTTACTTTTGCCTCAAGTGTCTTGTTTAGCCGGTAGAGGGCTTCAAAGTTGCAAAAATAATTTTATTTTTTCGGTATAACTTGAGAACGTGATGGAGGACTTTTACAATATTTGGCAGGTGAGTTACTGTCAATAATAGCCGTTTTTGAGAGCGGAGCATAGAGCCTTAGACACCATAGAAATGGCTCAAACTTGAGGATGTAACGGGAAAAGTGTCCAGAACTTTTTTGTGGTCGATGTAATTCACTCTATATTTTTTACGTAGATAGCTTATCTAATTTGAAAACTTTTCTTACTCTTAGAAAATTTTGATAAAATCAACGGATTAGCTTGAAAAAAATAATTTTCGAGTCTCTGCAATTTTGGCTTACTAATTTTACTTGATTAAAATACCTTAGTTGCCTTTGCTTTTCTAATGTCATTTTGGCATTTGGAGAATTTATTCTCAAAACTGTCAGTTTTTACTTTGCTTTCCGTAAAAATTTTATAAAATTATGGCTCAAAATTTCACTAACACTGAAATGGTTAATATCTCGGTAAAACACGAATAATAAAAACAATAGAAATGGGGAAACGATGTGATTATTTAGGAAAAAAAAATGCAAAATTAAAAGAAACAACAAAACTTTTTGGGAAATCGCTAAGGCATCAATTGTTCGAAATGTTGCCCATTTTCCTGAATACACAAATTAATTCGTTTCTAGAAATTGGATTGAACTCTGGCTAGTACTTCAGGATCATTCTTCAATAAATCCGCTTCATGATTAATTCGTTGCAACAATTCCTCTCGTGTGTTTACTGTAACTGCATAAACTTTCGACTTCAATGCGCCCCGTAGAAAGAAGTCGCAGGGCGTCAAATCAGGGGAGCGAGCCAGCCAGTTCACTGGTGCATCGTGTCCTCTACCTATCCAACGATCTGGATATTCCGCATTCAAATGTCGCCTCACAGCTAATGTGAAATGAGGAGGTGCACCATCATGGATAAACCAGGCCACGACGAATGTGTAAGGGCAAGTCTTCCAACAGTTCAAGTAGCCTTTGTTCCAAAAATTTCAAGTAGTTCTCCCCGTTCAATCGATCGGGTATAACGGTAGGGCCAATAATAAAGTTATCCACAATTCCAACCCAAACATTGATTTTAGTTTGATTCTGAAAATATGTAACTTCCGTTTCATGAGGATTTTCATCAGCATAGAAATGTTCATTATGGAGGTTAAAAAGACCACATCTCGTGAAAGTATCTTCGTCCGTGAACAGAATTCTTCTACAAAAATTGGGGTTTGCGTTTCGTCTTTGGACAATAAGCTGACAGAAATCTAGCCGATGACCTGGATCCATGGGCAATAAGTCTTGAACTGTTTTAATATGATAGGGATACAACAGTTCTTCTTTCAGTACATTATGAACTAATGATTTTGAGGCTCCAATACGAAGTCCCAAACGTAGTGTGCTTATCCCAGGTTCAGTTTCAACCGCTTCCAGTATCGCTTCTTCGAGCTCTAACGTCCTTCTTGTCCGTCTGCGTCCAGTTTCTCTGCGATTTGCTTCAAATTTGCCAGTTTCGCGAAGGTTTGCCGATTTGGAATTCTGCGATGCGAATATCTTTCCCTTCTCCGGCCATTGCAACGACAAAGTCCATAAATCAATAACATATCAACCATTTCAGTGTTAGTGAAATTTTGAGCCATAATTTTATAAAATTTTTACGGAAAGCAAAGTAAAAACTGACAGTTTTGAGAATAAATTCTTCAAATGCCAAAATGACATTAGAAAAGCAAAGGCAACTAAGGTATTTTAATCAAGTAAAATTAGTAAGCCAAAATTGCAGACTCGAAAATTAATTTTTCCAAGCTAATCCGTTGATTTTATCAAAATTTTCTAAGAGTAAGAAAAGTTTTCAAATTAGATAAGCTATCTACATAAAATATCGAGTGAATTACATTGAAAAAAGTTCTGGACAATTTTCCCGTTATATCCTCAAGTTTGAGCCATTTCTATGGTCTCTAAGGCTCTGTGCTCCACTCTCAAAAATGGCCATTATTGACAGTAACTCACCTGCTAAATATTGTAAAAGTTCTTCATCACGTTCTCAAGTTATACCGAAAAAACAAAATAATTTTTGCAATTTTGAAGCCCTCTACCGGGTAAACAAGACACTTGAGGCAAAAGTAAAAAGGCTCATCAACTTTTTTTCGAATCAAAGAATCTTCGGTTTTATTTTGGCCACGCAGTTCGAGGACACCCTGTATAATGCAAAAGACAAAACTAATAAATATAGTAAACCTGGAGTTTATTTTCCCAGACTGTCATAAATTGTATATAGGTAAAAGTTGTAATTTTAAACTTAGATACCAAGAACATTTTCGTTCTTTCAGACTCAACAAAACAGAATCAACCATTGATAACTATTTTTTTTTAAACTGGTCATACCTTCCTAATTTAGATAGCCTCAACATTTTAGATAATTAAACCAATGGTTTAAAATTAAATACATCAGAATAGACATTTATAAAGGTCTCAAAAACTCTTATAAGAATATTCTAAACGATCAGTTAGACCTATACCAAAGCGATCTTTTCTTTTGTCTTTGAAAGCACTTAGAATATTAAATAATAATTATCCTAACGCACATAATAATTTTACTTAATTCACACTGTATTTTCCCGGGATCTACCTGTTCCGGAAGTTTCCATGATCCCTTACTCTCTTCTATTCTACTTTAGTTCCTATTTATACTTGATATGTTTATTGTTTACTTCACATAATTTTGTATCTGTTTGATAATGGCATTTCGGTGTTGAAACTATAGTAACGTTTTCATATTATTATTAAAATTAATATAAAAACAAAGTAATTGTTCTTTCATTTAATCATAAAAATAAATACTATTACAATAGGGATTCTTTGATAAAGTGAATAATAAAATTGGGTAGAGATCATACCAGATTAGTCTAGAGAATTGAAATATAAAATTAACCTTCATGTACTAATAATACCGAAGTAATAAAAATATTTTAAATTGTATGATACTTTTATCAAGAAATACAACTACAAAATATGTGGATATTTATGTCATTATAAGGGAATATTTATGGGAATTCAAAATGACCAACCTACCAAGATATAATCATGCCAGATATTTCAAGTCTATACTTCAGTTGATCAAATTTTTGACGATGGAAACATCAATTATTCGAACCAAGATTGAAAAGAGTGATTGACTTGACTTTAGCATCGATTTTGGCAGTTGTAATGACGTCATTTATTTATGGAAAAGGCAAAATAGCGCGTTACTGTCTTTAATAGAAAAAGTGAACTGAAGATAAATCAAAGACCATTTAAATTAGACTAATTCGACTACCGATAAAGTTCAGCCAGAAGAAACTATTTCCTGAGTTTAATACAGAACAAAGGATGGAAAATATATCTTCAGCGAAAATGTATCGTGTTTTGAAATTTCTTGTTGAACTGCTGTTCTAAGTAAATATACGGGGACAAGGTGAAAAGTCCCTGGCGAAGTTTACCTGGTTAGGGCCCAGGGATCATCACGACCGATGACATAAAGGATCTAAGCGTAAAACAGATCGTAGGATTCTATTGAGCCGCGGGGTATCCAAGTACCCCCTGAAAACGTAGCAGGGGATAGGGTATTTGGCTAATTGCACCGAATTTTCTTTTAAGCCCGCTACTATCTCAACCAATACCAAAACCAACCAAGTTTAGAATGGATTCAACATTTAATTTTAATCGGATTCAATTTTAAATCCCTAGGTATTGCATTACAGCATGAAAAACAACCAAGGGTCTAGAAACTATCGAATTTAAAATAGACCATCGTTCAATATCCCAATTATTCACCTAATTAATTCTTTTTCTTTATAAAAGTGATGTTACAAAGACAAATCAATTTATCTCTCACAGCAGATTGATAATTAATACAAATATAAGATAATACGGATGCCCTGAATTATTATTAGAATTCTGTCATGCACACATCATGTGCATAAGAAGTGGACACTCGATCCTGACAATTAGTAAATACTTACTCTGACCACTACATAAACAAATGTTAGGCTTCTTTTGTGGGGAAATATGATCAAAACCATTGAAATTAATCCATAATATAAGCATGAATACAAGAGTGTTACTAAATATATATTTCTCCGTCTAGCAAGCTGTTTTATTGTTTAGATTCATTATCAAAGAATGTTATGACCTCTGAAATATAACATAGTTATACTCAGGTCATAAAATTGTGTCTTTCCTAGTACTTAATAAGTGTATTCAGATGAAATGTATTTTATACTAGTAATTATTGTTGTTACAATAGGATTGATCTTTTTACGGAAAAGGTATTTTTTACAACTCTATCTTATCAATGCTGATGAAAAAATATTATCTTAATTTGCATGTGTTCTTTAAGCTATTCATTCTTGATCAGGATAAGCATGCTTTATTAAGGTGACTTGTTCCATAATTCATACAGTTTTGTAAATAGTGTTTGTGTTCATCTTGTATTGAAAATAGGGCAAATGTAATGTATTCAACTGGTGCATGGCCTAATTGTTTTACAGGCCTACGAATAAGGTAATACTAAAATAGTGGAAGATAACCTAGCTATTTCTAATAAATATTCACAAGTAATAAAGCATATTTTAATGAATTCTAACTCATAATTATTCTGTAAATTCACTTTGGCTTGTTTTTAAAAGTTAAATAATATCGAAAGATTGAATAATATTTCACTATTTTATTAATAAGAACTTACGTACTTCAGTGATACGCTATTGTGCGAAATTCATAGATTTTAGATTAAGAAGTTATTAAAATACTGAATTAATACAAAATGTGTCATAACTCATAACAAAACCCATAATGCTAAACATACTTTAAATTACCTCCTACAGTGTTCCTCTATTTATGAATAACGACCCCCCGATTTAGTTCATTGAAATTTTAAGCTTTAAGTTAATAACAAACTCGGAGCTACAGGCTATTCAGAAATTAATTCAGTTTTCATTAATTTGATTATATTCTCCGAAAGAAAACAAGTTATAACACTGAAATCTAAGTGGACGTTTTTAAAAAATTATTTTTGGCATAATTTCAATTTTTATTTCATGCGAGGGTCCGTTGTGCGATATCAAGAAATTCCTTTTTCAACTTTAACTTCTACTCTATGTTAACTAATCTTAAATTTTTTTTAATTTTTATTGTCATTGATAATGTTTTCCATTGTCAACATTTACAGGTTATTCATTTGACATGAATCTTCTGTTGTTTTTTCCTCGGACAAGTTACCAACGTCACATTTCGAAAACGATATACACGTATCATCTTCAATTGGATTCAAATTTTAAGTGCTTTTTCATCCGTTAAGAATTTTCAACTATACTTTTATACGTTCCAAGATTCAGAAAAAAGAGAAATTTGTTACTTAGAGCAGACCAGGTTTTTTATATCCAATATCACAACGTCCCTAGTCTCTTTCCAAAATGTATTTGGTATACTAGTATTTTAATCTGTTACAATAATGATTTCTGGAGATGATAGAACTAATAAAGTTGAAAAACATAACTGTAAATTTAGACTACAACGATCTATGATATGTATGACATTGAAATGAAGAATTTATCAAAGTTCATCATTTTGGAGATTTTTTTTATTTTGAAGGAACTTAAATATTCAGATTAGTAACAAAGACTAGTTAGAATTTCATTTTCTATTACTTCACAAATTCAGAAGAATGTGTTACCATAGAATATAACCAAAATAATTTGAGAAAGTAGTATAAATTAGAAGAATAGAAATTAGTTACCTATGAATTTGATCATTTATACTGTAATAATGTAAAATAGATTGTTAGAATCCAAGCGATCATTTACTATATTCTATTTCAAGCCGAATCTATCAGTAAGAAATGAAATTATATACAATATGCAATTATAATCTAGGAATAATCTCAATAATATATACAATATTATAATATTATAATTATAAAATATATACAATATTAATTATGAAATGAACCAGAAGTAAAACGCAAAAAATGATTATAGAACCAATTATTATCAATTCATTATTGAGGCTTTCATTATGATATTCAACAGATTAAAGTTGGATTTGCACGTAAATCTATTTTCATATTTTTTCATTCTCTTTTATATTTAGGATGTTTGTCATAGGTATATAAATCTCTTTATCTTTCATGCATTGTTATATTTAGCAATATATTTATTCTATAAATATGAATCAAACTAGTCATACTTCATTTTATATAAATATAATCATATAATACCTAATTATGAAGTATTACCCAAAATCGAACAATATTGTCTAAAAGATTAGATTGACAAGATTTGTTTTTACATAAATCAGTTAATCTGCAATTATAATTACCTGAATATTAGATAAAAGTGACATTGTAAACAGTTCATTCAAACAAAGATTTCCCCTAATTGAAGACCACAAATGTACTTATTCTTTTCCTCCCACTTTTTATACTATATTGATAGTGGCACTGAAGTTGTGTCTACCCATTTTCTATTATATGAGATCCATATCATCAAAGTCACCCTATTCAAGAAGAATAGATTGTTCATACTAATAAGGATAATTGAATTGTGATTATGTTGATATTTAAAATGTCAAAAATTTCTAGAAATATGTTGAGCAATGACTAAAATGCGCAAAAAATTGTTGAATTGAATTTAACACCAAGAAACGAGGGCATAAGCAAAGGATCAAAACTTGACAAAACTTACCTCTGCCACTCCCAAATCGGAAATTTTCAGAACACCTTCAAGCGTTAAAAGTAGATTCCCAGGTTTGATATCCTTATGTATAACTCGTTGACTGTGTAAATATTCTAGACCATCTATTAATTGTACAAAATAGCCATGAGCTTGATGAAGGGGAAATTTTTTAAGTGGTGTTGATTCTAACATTCCTTGAAGGCTACCCACACAAAACTCCATTATTAGATACATTTTTTGCTTTTCTGGATTATATATTACCTCGACTAGACTTATAACATTTTTATGTTTCAGTTCTTTTAATAATTTGATTTCCCTGAAAGTAAAACTATTATCTCTCTATAGGAACTGATAGAGTTGAAAACCATTATTAATCAATATAGTATTTTTAGATGTCAACCATCTCCCGATGAAAAATCACATTTAAATTTAAGCGAAAGAAACAATGAAATTTTTGTTTCTGGCTGCAGTTGTTCATGGCATAAATTATTGGTATTCTTTAACTAAAATCCAATTCTAATGAATGAATTTTTTAATCCTAATTATAAATAATCTTAGTGATTCCGGAGGTGGTTTAAAACAACATTATCATTAATTCAACCAAATGAACACAAAGTAAATTTCGCTTCATGTTTTAATAATTCTTTTGTCCACAGGCTTCTAAAGAGTATGGCAGCTTTCTTGGCATGGATAATGAACAGTGTAGGTACCTTTTTATATTTATAGTATATCATAATTACAAGTTGAATTCAACGAACAATCAAAAAAGTTGTATTATATGATTTTAATGTACATACTTGGTCTTTAAGTGACCAATCACTTTTTGAGTTTTTGTACCATCAAGACCTGTTTATTATTTATAGTACTATGATCTATTAACTTAGAAATTTCAACTTATTATGAAATGAACCAAACCCCATTAGAAATGCTGCCAGCACAAAAATAAATGTCCTTATATTCTCTTGTATAATTTTCACTACTAGTATTTCAAGATGAAATCAAATCTTTCACTTATGGACTGAGATTTATAAAATGAGTACATTTGAACCGAAAGTAGAAGGAATCAAGCTTACCTTTGAACATTTTGTTCTCCACCAGGTATTCTTCGTAATTTCTTTTGTTTTAATATTTTAACCGCCCTTCGGCACAAATTATCAGAGTCTAACATTTCTTTCACTTTACCGTAAGAACCTTCACCTAACAGATCACCCATTACATATTTACCTATCATTTTGAGTTTACGTTTTTTAGTTTCATATAAAATTTCATCACTATCTACTCGATGAAAAAAATTTGAAATGTTAGGGAGTGTAACATCATCTAAGTCTGCATTTTCATTCATCCAGAGCACAGGGTTTTCCGAATCACTTAAAGGCTTCAATTCATCATCACTATCTACACTAAATATTCTATTTGATACTTCCAGTTCATGATCAGAAGCATCATCTTCATTATCACTGTCAATACTTTTGCTTATATTACACATTTTTTTGTCCATAATTATTCACTCAACGAACCATCAAAATTATTTACACTTCTTTGAAGTATTTCTATCAACGTTAAAATTTGTATTAAATAATTCCTTCAACCATTTTTATTTTTGTTGATTCGGTAAATCTCGTCTTGATAAACAGCTGTTTTACTAGTAACTTTCTGTTTTTCCCTAACCAGTCTTCATAGGGAGTTACGTAATTTTTAAATTTCAACTTTTTCAAATAATTGTTTTAATTACGAGTTTGGATGATTTGAGTAGAGGTCAAGGTTACAGCATCGATCATCGAATCGAATTTTATTATTTAATTAATCATTCATTAGTTAATAGTTATTACTATTAATATCTTATATATTCAACGAACACCAAACAGTAGCGTTAGTTTCCGAAAGAAAATTTCTTCTTTGGTTATTACTATATTTTATCAATTTTTGAAAGTCAGTTCAGGAATTGCAACTACATAGTCTGCTTTCCTTGTTTATCCATTATTTTTTAATTTATGTAAAATTGGAATAAATTTCTGAAACACAGAACATAACTATTATCAATTAACATAGAGTTTGGTACCAAAAACGGATTTGATACAACCATGGATCATGGCATCCAAGGATACAGTACATAAACCGAGCCCAAGTCATCTTACACTTAATTTTGGTTGGCTGGTGTTGGTATTGTGCATACATAGAATAAATAAACTGGCTGGGTGACTCAGTGACTAATAGTCTAATAGTGAGGAAAATAGACAACCAGAGAATTTTAATAGAAACAATGTACATTCATCATTCGATGAATAGTTATAGTCACATCTCACCATAGAGATGATCTCTATGCATCTCACAATATAACTTAACTTCTATTATATTTTAGATGTGTCTGCTGTCTGTGTCAAACACAAGGTCACCTTGACGATGAGTAGTAATGCCACCTATTATTGAATGCCTGTTTAGTTCAAATTTTACTTCGCGTGAATGCGATTTCCGATTCTTTCCGTAATTCAGTTCATTTCCTTAAGCAAAAAATAGTAAGATAAGAGCAAGATTCACTGAAACATATTGTAGAATCATAAAGCAAGTACATATTGAACTTTAATATTTAAAAAATAGTCTTATTTACGTTCGTTGCATAATCAGTGTTGATACTACTTACATTTAAATGTTATCAGTTCTTTGCGAATAATTATTATTGTAGACTCATGATTACCCCTTTCTGGGCTGCTCGTGAGTAAAATCATTGTCTTAGCGCCTCAACATATTATTTTTCAAATATGTTTGTTATAAATTCTTTGAAGAAAATTACTAAGAACATATATATTATTTTCTGTTCTTTAATTAAATGCATCATGTTGTTTATTGTTTTGAGACTACTGAAACTTTCGAAATATTTGGAAGAAGTGAGTTCTTGAATTTGTTAAATACTTTAAGGATTAATTTTACAAGTTTTTAAACTTGAACAAGTAACTAATTGTAATGCAAAGTATCTACCTAAGTACTTGATATTATTGTTCAAAATTTCGTTAATTACACTTGAATATAAATTTTTACTTCAACAGGTTTCTGGTAGTCAAACTGATGAAATAAATCAAGAAAACAATGTAGATAAAACTGGTATCGCAAATAAATCGCAGCAGCCAAAAAAATCTAAATCAAAGGAGAAATTTCATTCGAAACAAGAATCCCCTCAATTTTCTACAAATTTGAAAAGCCCCATAGATGAAATAATAGCAGCAGAACTTTTAAATATTGAAGAATTAGACAGTAATCAAATAAACAATAAGATTATTAGGAAGAGACATAAAGCATCTAAAAAATCAGATAAGCTGATTTCAGATAGTTACAGTAATCAGAATACTAATTTGATCAAATCCAAATCAGATACTAATTTACAGAAATTATTAGATAAAAAATTAAGAATTACAAAGCAAACCAATCTCGTAGCAGATGATTCAACAGAAGATTTTACAAATACTTCATTTATTCCTGTGAAAGAAAAAAGAAGATTCAAGAAATCGAAGAGTGAAGAAAAACAGGATTCTGTTGTATTATCAAAGCAAAGTTTGAAAACTAACACAAATGCAGATCTTAAATCTTACCAAGAGCAACATAATAAAAATATTGTAAGGCATTCTGTGACTGCTGGTTCATACAAAAATATAACTACTAACGTTCAAGAGCCACAACATTCAAAGCCTTCATTCTGTTCTACAGCAGAGAGAGGACTTAAAGAAAGTAAGAAAGTTGTTTCTAGTGTATCTTATGCAAGTGTCACTGTGCAAAATTTCAGTGTATTGGAAGAAAACAAGAATGGGAATTTGACCGAAGAGTTTGAAATTGTAAGTAAGATGGAAGTAATGTTCATGTACAATCACTGGAGGTTATATACAGGGTGTTTCAGTTTTTTCGTTCATAACTTCGGCAAATGATAGAACTTCTAAAAATAATAGGGGTCTTTCATATAAAATTTTTCTCTAAATTACTTCGTTTCCGAGATACGGTGTTGAAGTTTTGAAAAATTATTATATTTTCTTTATTATCTTCTAAACAAATGAAGATTTTCAGTTTAAACTTGGTACACTCAGTTTTATTGGATGAGAAATTTTTTTGGTCACAAAATGTTCTTCAGACAAATACAGTAGCGTAGTTATGGGGTTTTGTACCCATTTAAACCCTCAAACTTCTACGCCAATGATCGGAAATTATTATTGTATACAGATTTAAAGACTTTGATTTATTTTCTAAAAAAAAGTATTCTTGATGAATTTCACTTAGAGACTTCCTATTCGAGCTATTTTGATTTATATAATCAGGGTTATCTTATGGAATTCCTTTTGAAAGGCTATTTAAAACGTAAGAAAATATTTAAATACCTATTTATTGGTAACGATGAAAAATAATTGATAATAAATGGTCAAAATGATCCATTTACTTCAAGGCAACGCCGACATAAATTTCTCAATGACCTTGTTTGAATTAAGCTTTTATAATTAATTTCACCATAAGCTCTTCAAAGACGATTAAGTAGATCTTCTCTATTATAAACCGACGTGGCATAATTTTATCGTTCAGATAAGCCCAAGCAGAAAAGTCCAGAGGATTGAGGTCAGGTGATCGAGAAGGCCATGCAACTGAACCACCTCTACCAATCCATCTTTCACTGTACTTCATATTTAGCCATTCTCGTACTTGTCGGCCAAGATGGGGAAGGACAGCCATCCAATTGTATCCATGCATTTGTTCCCTCATTGTGTGGTGTCTTCGTGATTAGTTTCCAAAAAATGCAGCGGCCGTTAGTCTGTCTGGTAAAACGTAGGAACCTAAAATGTTGTTTTTGTAAATGCCAATGTCAGACATTGGTATTGAATTTTTCTTGAAAATTCTTGTACCATGAGTGTTTTCATTTGCTCATAAACGTAAATTGTGAAAATTAATAAATCCACGTCCGTGTGTCCACAATATTTGCTGGAAAAAGTTTTCGTTGTTGTTGAGTTTCTTATGGGCAAATGAGGACTCATCATGGTACAAGATATAGGAATTTTCAAGAAGAATTCAATGTCAATGTCTAGCTTGACATTTACAAAAGCAATATTTTTGGCCCATACGTTTTACCAGATAGACTAACGGCCGCTGCATTTTCAGAATCTTTCGATACTAATTATGAAAATACCACACAATGAGGGAACAAATGCATGGATACAATTGGATGGCTGTCCGGCCCATTTTGGCAGACAAGTACGATAATGGCTAAATAGGAAGTACGGTGAAAGATGGATTGGTAGAGGTGGTCCAGTTGCATGCTTGTGGATAAATCAATAATAAAATGTTAATTATAACAAGAAGGTCGTTGAGAAATCTAGGTCGGCATTGCGTGGGAGTAAAGTATTTAAATATTTTCTTACGTTTTAAATAGCCTCTCAAAAGAAATTCCATAAGATAACCCTGATTAAAAAAATCAAAATAGCTCGAACAGGAAGCCACTAAGTGAAATTTATCAAGAATATTTTTTTATAGAAAATAAATCAGAGTTTTCAAATTTGTATACAATCATAATTTCCGACCATTGACGTAGAAGTTTAAGGGGTTTAAATGGGTACAAAACCCCATAACTACGCTACTGTATTTGTCTCAAGAACATTTTGTAACGAAAAAAATTTCTCATTCAGTCAAACTAAAGTTTACCAAGTTTGAACTGAAAATCTTCATTCGTTTAGAAGATAACGAAGAAAATGTAATAGGTAATTTTTCAAAACTTCAACACCCTGTATCTCGGAAACGAAGTGATTTAGAGAAAAATTGTATTTTCAGTATATCAAAGAGATCTTTCAACTGAAGGATAAAATAAATAACTGAAGTTGTTAATTATTACATTTTAATATATAATAATTCAAAATTGCTGTGATCATATGTCCATAAATGTTACAAAAGATAATTTCTTTATTATGGTGCTATACCTGTGCAAATTCTGTTCATAGAAAATTTCTCTCTAGGGAATTTATTTAGAGATGGAACGAACGTCCTGCCGAGTACCGAATACCGGACGTCCGGTTTAGCCGGCTTTTTGGCCCGATTTTTCTTTCTATAAAAAAATACATTGAAAATAATTAATGACTCTAAAAGACAAATAAAATATTAATTTTTATAAATCTATTTTATTTAGTCTTAATACTTAAAAAAATTAAGAAAATCATACAGAAGCGAAAACCTTCACTATGTATTTTATTAAAAATATTTTTATTTAAGAAACTAGTAGTCAAAGTTTATCTGTTTTTAGTTATGGTGAATAAACAAAAGATTTTCTGCATTCTGAGGAGTCAGTCTGGAACGTTTTTCTTCATAAATATTTCCCATTTCTGAAAATGATCTATCAGAATACACACTACTAGCTGGGGCACTCGAATATTGTTTTGAAATCTTTGTCAGGTTCGGAAACACAAATTGGTGATCTTTCCACCAAACAAATGGATCGGCATAAGTTGACGCAGATTTTCCTCCGCGAGAAAACTTATTTTCACACAGCTTACACTTTGCGAAAGACTTGTCATCACAAATTACCAAAAAAATCCAAAGTTAACTTTTATTAAATGACATTATTACACAAAACACGAAGCGACTAACGGGCACGATTGAAAATTAAACAGGCGACTGAATATTTGCCATTTGCTGTATCGCTCTGTTAACATTCGGGGATTCACAGATACAAGGTCGGTATATCCCCGCGCTTCGCATCACAGCAGTGTGCCATAAACATCGATTACCGACCCTTGTCGCATCTAAAGAACCGTAAGGCAAGAACGGATTGTCGCTGTATGTAGATTTTATAATAGTACAGGGTAGGAATGAGCGCGAAAGATCAAAATAATATCGAATTTTACTAGTGGTGAACCCAATAGTTCGGCCGCACGTCCGGGTGCCGGTAGGGTAGATTGGCCTGATTTCCGGTGTCCGGTAGTCCGGCGAATTTCAAGTCCGTTCCATCTCTAGATTTATTATTCAAGTGCATAAAAACGAATCGCCTCACTTCTAAAACTATTATCTTATTATAATTTTCAACCATATAGGAGATTCAAAAGATTTTAACTTTTTCTGAATTTAGAATTACAATTTACGATACGATACGATTTCTGAATGTAGCTACTTATATAATGAATCGCATTCAATGTTGTTTTTTTTCAGATTGATAAACCTGAAGATCAAACTATTGCACAAGAAATAAATAGTGAAAAAAAATTAGAAGAACAGTTTGAATTTGTAAATATCAACACGAATGGAATAATAAATCAAGAGCCCACATCCAACAACGACATTTTGAATACTATAGTGAATCTTGAGCCTATAGCTCCTGAGATTTCAGACAACTCTACACCTGATGAAATAGAAATAATTGATATTCGTGTTGGCAATACTGAAAAGAGAAGTGAAGGAGTAGATAGTGCAGTAGAATTCTCAACAAATGCACCTGCGACACGAGATATTTTGAATAATACATCAGTCAAAAAATCTGATCTGAATACTGAAGATTCTGGAACTGAGAATTCTGGAACTGAGGATTCTGGAACTGAGGATTCTTCCAATAGCAAAAGGATTATTGAAAACATCGAAACATCAGATTCAGAACATATAATTCTGAAAAGAGCTATTGAAGATAATATAATGAACTCGAATAAGGAAGTACGAATTCTGGAATTGAATGATGGAGAATATAAGGAATCTGTTTTGTACAGATTGGAAAAAAATTGGATAATACAATTTCGACTTGGTTCTTCTTTGCTAGGAAGGAAAGTGAATTTATATTGCAATTATCCTTCCGAAATTAATGGAAAGTTACAAAAGTTCGAAAGGACAACATACCAGCTGTTAAGCTGGTCTCAAGATGATGGATGTAGGCACTCTGATGATACCGCTCTGTTTTCTCAAATAAATATCAAAGTTGTGGGAAGCTTCCATTACTACTTCACATATGAGGATCAGTAAATATGATAAATCTCAAATTCTTCATTTATTATTTTAAATATTTTAGGGAACAGGCTCAACATAGAGGATCTGGATATTTGCTTGTAGATGCAATATTAACTTATGGAAATAATGAACAGTTACCTTTAGATAGCATTCAATGTCAAACAGTTCTAACTAAGAATATGGGTGCTTTTACAACTTGGGAAAGTAAACTCAAGGTAGCTAAAGAATCTGGATATAATATGATCCATTTTACACCCATCCAGGTAAGTTTTATGAGATACCTATTAATACGAATTGAAACAATTAGGACATGGATTTAACAATACTTTGAAGCACTTCAGCAATAAACCTTTGTTTTTTTATTAATTTTTATTAGCGCTACTCTAGTAATCTTTTGAGTATTCCTTCTTTATAAAATCAATAAGGTCTACGATTTTGTAATGTCAAAACTACCAATTTATCTGATCTGCCAACTTTAGTGTGGCGAATTCTAACCTGTTCCTGACTCTTCTTGAAATTTTTAGTAGGTTATGCTATAATATCTTCATTCTCTCAAATAATACCAATACCTCATTAAATACACATGAGAATAAAATTTCATAGTAAACCTAAGAAATCGTTTATTTACATGTTACTATTGTGTTATGGGCAATTTTAAATTAATGGAAATGGCCAAAGGGGGTGGGGGTGTGTAGAACTTGCCGGGGCAATTTTTTCCGTTTCTACATCGTATTTGAACTCGTTTACCGGCGTATACAGATTAAAATACTCTTTGAAACGTTTTTTATGAGTTTTTTCAATTTTTTTTGACCCCAGAAATCGACATTTTATAATAAATAAACGTCCAAGAAATCATTTCCGATCGGAAATTGACCGCTGAATTCGAAATTGGTGTCAGTTTCCTTACATAACGCATCATTTTCTATCCATTGGCTGATTTTCGGCAAAATACCTTTTTTTTGACGGCGTCATATCGGTGTGAGCAGCCACTTGAAAAAATTTTAATTTTTGCGAAATCTGCTTGTTTTTACCTCAGCTTTACGGTAAAATAAGAATTTATCTGACTTAATGGATTTTAGAGGTCGATAAATCGAAAAAACGACAAAAAACCGATATTACTGTACAAAAATCTGTCGTCAGGTCGCTGACAAGTCTTTTTTTGGGTCATATGACCCCGGAATCAGATTCAGCGGGAAATTTTACGGTGAGAAAACAGTTCCCGAACGACGTCCAACCGTTTTTACACTCCAGTATATCATTAATTTTACGTCAAAAACCAGGTAAACGTAATTTTCTTCCAGTTTTTGACCTTTTTCGACCTCAAAGTTGCAGAATTTAGAATTGTAAGTAGGATATTTGGATTACTTGGACAATTTTCGATCGAAAACATGATATTACATTATTTTTTTTAATATTATGGTGCTTTGGAAAAGCAGTTTGAAAAAAAGCTTTTTGGTAGCTGTCAATCTAGAGACTTCGTTTTTTGTAATGTTTGAAGTTTGTTTCTTAAAATTTAAATCTAATAAAATCGTGATCAAAATGACTGATTTTGATGTAAAATTCCCCAAACATTCTGATTTTGACAATTTTTCAATCCCTCATGATGACCCAGAGCCACAAAATTACTAAATTACACTAATTTATATTCGGTTTCGTTGTTTTGCCTCCTATTATTTGCACTTTGTTGAATTTTGTGGTTCTGGGTCATCATGTGGGATTGAAAAATTGTCTGAAAAATCAGTCATTTTGATTACGATTATAGTCGATTTAAAGTTTTAAGAAACAAACTTCAAAAATTACAAAAAAAACGAAGTCTAGATTTGCAGCTACGAAAAAGCTTTTTTTTCAAAATGCTTTTCCAAAGCACCAAAATATCAAAAAAAACGTTTACGTGGTTTTTTGCCATAAAATTAATGGTATACTGGAGTGTAAAAACTGTTGGATGACGTTCGGGAACTGTTTTCTTATCGTAAAATTTCCCACTGAATCCGAGGTCGTATGTCCCAAAAAAGACTTGTCAATGACCTGACGGCAGATTTTTGTACAGTAATATCGATTTTTTGTCGTTTTTTTTAGTTATTCGATTTTTCGACCTCTTACCGTAAAACAAAAGTAATTTTGCCGAAAATCAGCTAATGGATAGAAAATGATGCGTTATGTAAGGATTATGGAAGGAAACTGACACCATTTTTCTTGCACGTTTATTTACTATAAAATGTCGATTTCTTGGGTCAAAAACAGTTTTTTGGCATTTTCATCGAGAAACAACCAAACAATTGAAAAAATCAAAAAAAATTTTAAAGGCTATTTCAATCTTTAAATATGCCGGTAAACGAGCTCAAATACGATGTAGAAACGGAAAACAATTGCCCCGGCAAGTTCTGCAGACTAACCCCCCACCCCCCCTTGGCCATCTCCTTTAATTTATAATTGCCCTTATATAACAACAATAAATTGAGTTTCTCAAGGAAGACATTGTGGAGCCTTGATCGAGATATCATTTGACATGGTAAGATCCGGATTTTTTTTAACTCTGAATGAAGAGCCATTTTTCAAATGAATATGCTTTGTAGGTTCTTATCGTGGAGCTAATTTTTTTGGATGTAATAACTTTGTGGCACCATTTTCTGAGAGTTGAACACAGAAAACTTTTCTCTTTTCTGTGAATGTTATTTTTGAGTATTCTCATTTGTTTTTCCAGGAATTAGGTGCATCAAATTCAGCTTATAGTTTAAGCGAACAATTAAAAGTTAATCCAATTTTCACAAAGGACGATAAAACAATTGCAACATTTGATGATATTGAAAAACTTGTATTGAAGATGAGGAAAGAGTGGAAAGTAAGTCAATCTTATCTATTATATATTTTCTTTCTTATTCAAATGAAAGATTCAAGTGCTCTGAGGAATAATTCAAATATGTAAAGTCCTCACAATGAATGATGGTGAGCATCATCTGATGTTAGATATTTTTTATTTATGTACAGGCTAGAATTGTTCTTACATTATGATATACAGTACCTACTCAAATGAAAATAATTCAATTTTATTATTATACCGTGAAATTAATTTCAATCATAATTTTCTGTTATAATTACAGTAAAATCTTTATTAATTCTTACAATATAGTATTACTAAAACTATATTTTATTAACATACTCATTCGAGTTTTAGCAAATTCTGGACCTGGAGCACGAGCAAAAAAAAATTGTAGTTAGTGCGACTACAAACCTTCTAGGTCAACATGTATAACTAGGGTTTGATTGAATGATACTGATTGAGTATTTATTCATTCCCAGATGATGAGCATATTGCTCAATTTTAAGAATTTTCATTCCATCTTTCTCTAATAATTAAGTAATCATGATTTAAAAAATCGATGGTGGAAGCTGTTACTTTGTGATAATTTATTATATTATTATAATAAAAACAAGTAATAAGTGTTTTATTATATCAATTAATCATGGTTTAAATCTTTTAAGTTGTAAGTCAGCAAAGTTGCCAAATAGAATTGAATAGAATCAGCCACTATGTGATAAAAATCCATTATAAATTTAAATAAAACATCTTTTAAAAGTTTGATTTTCACTAATTTAATAAATAAATGTAACTAGCTTCTTCAAACAGATATTACAAAATACTAACAATCAACGAATAGTCAATAATTCTCCTGTTAAATTTGTTTAATTAGATTTTCTGTTTGCTACCAGATAATTGTTTAATCCCTTGGGTTTAACCGCAATTAGATAAAATTTCATTAATCGTCTACCCTAATATTATCATTAATGTTATATATTAAATTAGCTCTTTTTGTTGCAAGCAAGTACTTTGTAATATAGCTATAGTGTTGGCGATACTAGTTCCATTTATTAATTAAATTAGTGAAAATGAAACTTTTAAAATATAGTTGTTTTATTTAAAATTGTCAAATATTTCTATAATATCTTATTATTGGCTATTTTATGTTACGAGGTGTGACTCATTGTTTATTGTTATATACTGCCAGACTTCATTTTTCCATCAAACAGCGAAGTTGTGGAACTCTTTACCTAGTGAGGTCTTTCCCTATGTCTAACCTCCAAACTTTCAAGAAAAATTCGAATGCCTATCTCCTCTCCACCGCTGGCTCACATGATTTTCTTCGAACATTATAGGTCGCCCTCTCGTGTAATCAAAGTATTAAAAAAATACCAGTATGTGTAGGTTTTCTATAAATGTTAAAATCTATTTAGTTGTTTAATTTTGTCAAAGTTTAGCGAAGAAAATGTATGCTGTTATGTTCATTTTGGGTTTGGAGGGTGAATTTGATTGAACTGTTATACAGGGTGTTTCAGATTTTACAAAAATATTCAGATTTTTTCATAAAAACTATGGTCCTATCTTCTTTCGTTTCGGAGAATTTAATTTTTCTTAAACGAAATTTTGCTGTAGCTCCTGTGCAGTTACAGGTATTTCGTTGAAATCTGATACTCGAGGGTTTCAGAGTAGCCAAATAAGATGGTTTAGTTAGTTTCAGATTATGCGGTAGAGGGCGCTGGGTACGCGACTTTTCGGCGTCTCTTTTAGCCTTAACATTTGTGGGAATATTTTTTTTGTTTTCTTTGCACATTTTTCTGGTTTACTATTTTATTTCAAACGAATAAGGTACTCTTGTTGAGGTTCTCAAAATCTCACTGTTTTCGAGAAAAACGCGTTTAAATGATTCGATAGTAAGTAAATTTGTTGATGAGTTTTTGTTATGTATATTCAGACTTAAATTTTAATATGAACTCACACTTGGGTGATACCAATTATTTTACTAGTAGTAAAGTAACATCCTTGACGAAACGTGTCACATAATTTTTTTTTATGATATAGTGCAATATTATTGTTGTTTCACTGTATAATTAAACATAGTTATATTTAACAAAGTAATCGTAACATTATTTGTTTACTAATAATTTGTTTTTGGGCACAAAATTTGTGAATTTGTAAATGTTTTTCTTTGTTATTGAGTAATGGAAATGTTATGTTTTGAATGTGGCGTCAACAAGCCGACATTGTAACTTAACTTAATCTTGAACATTGTAGGTAGTATCAATATGTGACATTGTACTAAATCATACCGCTAATGAAAGTAAGTGGATCCAAGTGCATCCAGAAGTAACCTACAATTGTAAGAATTGTTCTTATATGAGACCAGCATATCTTCTTGATGCTGCTTTATATCAATTCTCACTGGGTGTGAAAAAAGGGTTGTATGAAGAAAATGGAATACCTAAAATCATCAATACAGAGGATCACTTGAACGTTTGTAATGTTATATATACACTTGACATATTGTTTCTGATTAAGTTATCAATTTTCAGGCAGTCCGGTATTATTTGCATAATAATGTTGTATCCAATTTGAAACTTGAAGAATTGTTCATTTGCGATGTGAATAAAATTGTCGCAGATTTTTTGAAAGCAGCCAGAAATCATACTGTCCCTGTTGAGCAAAGCAAAAAACCTAGCGAACCTCAAGATCTTGCATTGATTCAAGATCCAGAATATCGTAGATTGTCTTCCACTGTCGATATGGCTCTAGCTCTCAAAGTCTTCAATACTTACAGGTTGGAGCTGAATGTTTCTTTTTGAATCGTATTAAAATAATTATTTATTCTAGGCGCGACTGTTACGATGAAGATTCTAGAATAAGAAAATGTGCTGAAGATTTTAAAAATAAATTAGACGCATTGAATAAAGTAGCGGTCGACAAGATCAAAGATCACTTGAATGCAGCTGTAGAAAATACTGTAGCTGGGATTAGGTATTTCCGGGTTCAGTCTGATGGACCCAGAGTTACTGAAATCAGTATTGAAAATCCTCTTACTACAAGGTAAGGAAGGTAACTGTAAAATATGGATAGCATTTATATTACCTTGCTTGTACACTGACACCCACCTACTCTTAATAACACACAAATTTGAAACCTAAAGCTTTTAGCTAAAATAAAAAAATTGTAAGTTCGAAAATGGCCCTAATGACCTCTTCGGAATTTTTTCTCCAGGAATGTACCCATATTTTTTCACAGTTGAGAAGGCCTTAGTATTGTAGTATTTTTTAATCTATTTTTGCTCAACAGTTACAGGGCTAAAAAGTCAAAAAATACCTCATCCTAGAAATCATACACCACAACTCTCCTTGTTTATAAATTTCGTTAATGTGGTGTTTTCTGTACCCCTATAATGCTCGTTATTGCAATTTGGTTTACCATTGCTGACAAAACGGCTTTCATCAGTCTATAGTATATGTTGGTAAAGACTGGTCAGTAATTTATACATTTAGTTATTTGGATGATGAAATTAGTACTTTTTTCCATACGCGGCTTATTCAAAATTGTGCAATTCAAAAGCATGGTACCCAATTGTTTTTAAAAGTCGCTGCACAGAAATAAATTTTAAATTTAATTCCCAACATGCTTGCCTTATAGAGTTTTTTGGTTATGATCGAAATATTACAAAACCCATATTATCAATACAAATATTTCTAATAGTTCCACCTTTTCGGGAAAAAATCGTGGTTTTGTCTCAAAGTGCGTTTCAGTCCAACAAATAACTTTGCATTGAGAACATGACGTTCAGGATATTTGTCGCGGGTCGCCGTAAAACTGGACAGCTCTTCTACTATTTTGTTGACCTACACCAAAAAGCAACAGCATATCAACTTTTTCGTTATGTGTACACATTTTAAAAGGTCTAAGAAGTAAATATTTATTGTAAGCAAACATAGTTGACAACTAACTTGTCATATTCAAATTCTTAATCCTTGTTGGCGTGATTTCTCGAATGACATTTATTTAAAATTTGTACCCTTGTGAATTTTGAGCAAAAATAGATAGAGAAACATATTTCTAATTAAAGTTATTCACAATACTAAGGGCTTCGCAACTGTATTTGTATATTCCTTGAAAAAAACGCCGTCGATATCGTTACAGCCATTTTTGAACTGATAATTTTATTTTCTTTTAGCTGAAAATGTACCTCAGGGCATTATATTGCGATCCTAGGTTCAGAATTTAATTATCTTTTGCGATAATAGGCATAGGGCGCCAATTTTGGATCACTCTGGACATAGTAATGACTTAATAAGAAAGCAACAATTATTCGAGAAATAATTTATCGGAATTGAATAGATTATTATTATTATTGAAAATTTTAACAGGCAAATTTGAAGTATTCTAGGTTTAATTAACGAAAGATGTAAAAAGAGAACAGCTATTCTATAAATTAATTTACAGTATCGGAAACAATTCTTCTGGGGCATAGACAGAAATCTACACGTGCAACAAGGAACGCAATGATATGATAATATCACATAAACAAGAGAGACGCACTCACTGCTGTGTGCCCTTTCTCTTACCCCACCCGAGGCGTACACAGCGACTCGCACATTCTCCCGACTGGTGCTGGTATGATACTGACGTCCTACGTCCTGATCTGACCGCCCTGAAATTGTAATGCTCTCTCAACATATAGCAAGCTATTCTTTACGCTCTCATGAAACCACCATACCCAAGATAAATACTTTCCGATACTGTATAACAATTCGAGCAATAATTGAACATGTTTGAAAATACATATCACATAAATAATATATTTGAATGATCTCTGAAACACAACATCAATTTGCCTAAATATATTTCCTGTTGCTGTTTCTCTTTTAATAAAATAGTAATTCTGGCAAAATTCTATACTTTCACCATTTGTACCACCGTCTTTTCCCTGTAACTAACATGGGTTCTATATTCTGTCATGAAAAATTTTACGTCTTTGCCAGGAGGTGCTTCTTTTTCTGCTTCCATTGAAACTGTCAAACGTAATTCATCTACTTGCTGAACAAATGTAGCTGTGGCTAAAGACCTTCTTTGAAGCTCATCTATAAATAAATGAAACAATACAATTTCACATTCTTCTCAACGGTTTACTTAAAATTATCAAACGCGATATGCATTTACGTAATTTCTTAGAGAAAGATGTTCATTCATGTTACAGATACTTCACAGACCACGGAACTCCAACTACCGTGCAAGAACATGAAAAAATAGCTTATAGTGAAGATAGTAAATATTTAATGGCTCACAATGGATGGGTTATTAATGCTGATCCTTTGAAAAACTTTGCTGCTTCAGATGGAAATGTGTATATTAGGAGAGAATTAATTGCTTGGGGAGACAGTGTGAAATTAAGGTAAGATTAACTTCTTAGTGACTGATATAAGAATTGTACTACCTATATTTTTAGGTTTGGTGACAAACCTGCTGATTGCCCTTATCTTTGGGATTATATGAGGAAATATGTGGAACAAACTGCCAAAATTTTCGATGGAGTGAGATTAGATAATTGCCATTCAACTCCAATTCCGGTAATAACATATATCAAGTTTTAAGTCATTAGTAACATTAACAAAATTTCTCCGGGGAAGCTGGCATCCTCAGAATTCACCCCAAGATCAAAGCTTGAGGTTCCTTTTGATTCTGTACGATTTTCTGGTAACAAAATATCTGCATGCCATACCATTTCACATATCATCAAGGACGTTTACGTCATGAAAGAAGAAGAGGTAAAGAATAATATGACAAAGACACACTTCAAATTCTCAAAATTCTTTTAAACCCAAATTAAATGTAGCATTTAATCTTTTGAGAGTACATAAGTTAACCTGCGATAAAAAGTAATGCCTGATATATTGGTAAAACTAGTAGATATAAAGAATATTTTAATTTATTCAAGTACAAGAAGTCAAATTGGAATTTTGCCTTTAGAACTCTAGTAGTTTAGTTTCTTCCATTTGAAAATTTAAAGATATTACATTTAACTAGTAAAGGCAGAAAATTCAGTTTATTGGAATGAATAGGAATCTTTAAACATAATAACCTTTCAAATAATCTACTAAATGATCAACTAGTTACACTATTCAACCAAATTTTGGGTATAATTACTTGCATTCCAGTTTGAAGTATTCTGTTTCCAATTATCTAACGTCTTGTAACTGTATTGACCCTGACTGGCGCTTGGAGCCGTTTCCGGATTCTTGAAGCATTCTACAGAAGAATATTACAATTTCGGTGTTTGTGAATATATTCAAATTGTGTTGTCTGAAGATACGAAATTGCCATCTATGACTGATTTAGTGGATAAGAATGTTTTTTTTTCTGTTGGTGAATAACAACAGTGTGAATTCTGGTTTTAATGTTATAAGTGATGCTAATGATTGATTATTTTAGGTAGCAGAATATCTATTAGATTGTGCAAGGAATGTCAGACCAGATTTATATGTTGTAGCAGAGCTTTTTACAAATTCTGATCACACAGATAACATTTTCGTGAATAAACTTGGTATTACTTCACTGATTAGAGGTAAGTTGACTCATCGTTCAATATTTCATTCATTAATGTAGTTTCTGGAATTAAGATAATTGTCTCACATTCAGTCTGAGGTGTCATGTTCAATTTAAACAAATGAATTTTATACTTTCACTGTCAATTACAAAAATTAAATTAATCTATTCAAATGTCATGATTTAAATGTTTGGTAAACATTCTGCCATAGGGCTTAGGAATACAATAAAAGCACACAGGGAATTTACATTGAGCGTGGTAGCGCCATAAACATCTTTCTTATGTAATATAATTTAGCTTACACTATTACAGTTGGGTCAAATTAGACGTAAAAAGTACCAAAGGTCTTATTTGGAGCGAGCACCACTTATCGACTTGCGGTTTTTTGCAACTTGTTTCTGAACGTATTTTAAAAAAAAACGAAAATCGAGTAATATATGCTTTCAAATTTTTCAATTGTTATACCAGAAATTGGCCAATTCCATGGTCAATAACATTTTATCATATTTTTGCGAAAATATAGCCAATTTGACGGTAACATACTCAAAAACAGAACCATCATCAGCAACTTCGAAAACTATAGGATATGAAGGCCAAATAATTATAAAATTTCCTAATTTTGAAATCTTGCCAATTCCGCAGTCAGATTTTTCATTTGCCCTTTTATTGGCCAGATATTGGCAAAAAACTGGGAGATCTGCAAATTCCAACGAAAATGGCTAGAAATTCACAGTAGGAGGATTTCGAGGTCGCTGATCACGATTCTACCTTCAGATTTATTAATTTCACTATAGTGCAGTGATATGGTTGTTTGCCATTTTTTAAAGAAATTGAATATACAGGCTGTCCTCGAACTGCGTGGCCAAAATAAAACTGAAGATTCTTTGATTCGAAAAAAATTTTTACTTTTGCCTCAAGTGTCTTGTTTAGCCGGTAGAGGGCTTCAAAGTTGCAAAAATAATTTTGTTTTTTCGGTATAACTTGAGAACGCGATGGAGAACTTATACAATATTTGGCAGGTGAGTTACTGTCAATAATAGCCGTTTTTGAGAGCGGAGCATAGAGCCTTAGAGACCATAGAAATGGCTCAAACTTGAGGATGTAACGGGAAGTGTCCAGAACTTTTTTGTGGTCAATTTAATTCACTCGATATTTTTTATATAGATAGCTTATCTAATTTGAAAACTTTTTTTACTCTTAGAAAATTTTGATAAAATCAACGGATTAGCTTGAAAAAAATAATTTTCGAGTCTGCAATTTTGGCTTACTAATTTTATTTAATTAAAATACCTTAGTTGCCTTTGCTTTTCTAATGTCATTTTGGCATTTGGAGAATTTATTCTCAAAACTGTCAGTTTTTACTTTGCTTTCCGTAAAAATTTTATAAAATTATGGCTCAAAATTTCACTAACACTGAAATGGTTAATATCTCGGTAAAACACGAATAATAAAAACAATAGAAATGGGGAAACGATGTGATTATTTAGGAAAAACAAATGCTAAATTAAAAGAAACAACAAAACTTTTTGGGAAATCGCTAAGGCATCAATTGTTCGAAATGTTGCCCATTTTCCTGAATACACAAATTAATTCGTTTCAAGAAATTGGATTGAACTCTGGCTAGTACTTCAGGATCATTCTTCAATAAATCCGCTTCATGATTTATTCGTTGCCACAATTCCTCTCGTGTGTTTACTGGAGCTACATAAACTTTCGACTTCAAAGCGCCCCATAGAAAGAAGTCGCAGGGCGTCAAATCAGGGGAGCGGGCCGGCCAGTTCACTGGTGCATCGTGTCCTCTACCTATCCAGCCATTCAAATGTCGCCTCACAGCTAATGTGAAATGAGGAGGTGCATCATCATGCATAAACCAAAGGTCACGACGAATGTGTAAGGGCAAGTCTTCCAACAGTTCAGGTAGCCTTTGTTCCAAAAAGTTCAAGTAGTTCTCCCCGTTCAATCGATCGGGTATAACGGTAGGGCCAATAATAAAGTTATCCACAATTCCAACCCAAACATTGATTTTAGTTTGATTCTGAAAATGTGTAACTTCCGTTTCATGAGGATTTTCATCAGCATAGAAATGTTCATTATGGAGGTTAAAAAGACCACATCTCGTGAAAGTAGCTTCGTCCGTGAAAAGAATTCTTCTACAAAAATTGGGGTTTTGCGTTTTTTCTTTGGACAATAAGCCGACAGAAATCTAGCCGATGACCTGGATCCATGGGCAATAAGTCTTGAACTGTTTTAATATGATAGGGATACAACAGTTTTTCTTTCAGTACATTATGAACTAATGATTTTGAGGCTCCAATACGAAGTCCCAAACGTCGTGTGCTTATCCCAGGTTCAGTTTCAACCGCTTCCAGTATCTCTTCTTCGAGCTCTAACGTCCTTCTTGTCCGTCTGCGTCCAGTTTCTCAGCGATTTGCTTCAAATCTGCCAGTTTCCCGAAGTCGCCTCTCGATTTTAGCAAAGATTTGCCGATTTGGAATTCTGCGATGCGAATATATCTTTCCCTATAAACTTGTACACTTCTCCGGCCTTTGCAACGACAAAGTCCATAAATCAATAACATATCAACCATTTCAGCGTTAGTGAAATTTTGAGCCATAATTTTATAAAATTTTTACGGAAAGCAAAGTAAAAACTGACAGTTTTGAGAATAAATTCTCCAAATGCCAAAATGACATTAGGAAAGCAAAGGCAAGTAAGGTATTTTAATCAAGTAAAATTAGTAAGCCAAAATTGCAGAGACTCGAAAATAATTTTTTTCAAGCTAATCCGTTGATTTTATCAAAATTTTTTAAGAGTAAAAAAGTTTTCAAATTGAATAAGCTATCTACATAAAAAATATCGAGTGAATTACATTGACCACAAAAAAGTTCTGGATACTTTTCCCGTTACATCCTCAAGTTTGAGCCAATTCTATGGTCTCTAGGGCTCTGTGCTCCGCTCTCAAAAACGGCTATTATTGACAGTAGCTCACCTGCCAAATATTGTAAAAGTCCTGCATCACGTTCTCAAGTTATACCGAAAAAACAAATTTTTTTTTGCAACTTTGAAGCCCTCTACCGGCTAAACAAGACACTTGAGGCAAAAGTAAAAAGGCTCATCAAATTTTTTTCGAATCAAAGAATCTTCGGTTTTATTTTGGCCACGCAGTTCAAGGAATGTATATAATGTACAGGCTGTCCCAGGTTTTAGTAGCAGAACTCCAACAGTCAACAGAAAATTTGATTTTGAGAAAAAAGTTCATATTAACGTATATGCATAGACGTTTAGTTTTTGAGATACAGGGTGTTGAAATTGAAAAAAAAATTCCGTTTTTTGCAAATATCTCCGGAACCGCTTACCGTACAGAAAACAGCATTTGCAAGCAATTTCTTTAGTCATGATTGGTGAAGATTTTGAAGGGGTAGTGGATGTTTTCTCCCCAAATTCTACACCACTCAAAAAAGTACCGTTTTGAGACAACCATTTGAACCGCCAATGTCTTTTACATAAAAAAGGTACTGCGGGTCATAAGCTCTAAAGTTGACCGTTTTCGAGAAAAATCAACTTTTATGTTGAACAACATGGTCAATTCTTACTAATTGAACAAAATTTATTCAAACGTTAGAACAAGTAACAAAACCAAAAAATTGACCATGTTTTTCAACATAAAAGTTGATTTTTCTCGAAAACGGTCAACTTTAGAGCTTATAACCACCTTTTTTGTGTAGAAAACATTGGCGGCTCAAATGGTTGTCACAAAGCCGTGTTTTTTCCAGTGGCGTAGAAGTTGGGGAGAAAAACACCTATTACCCCTTCAAAATCTTCACCAATTATGACTAAAAAGGAAATTTTTACACAGAACATAGCTTACTATGAGTAGAAGATGTTCGCAAAAGATATTTTCTGTACGATAAACGGTTCAGGAGATATTTGCAAAAAACGAAATTTTTTTTTCAATTTCAACACCCTGTATCTCAAAAACTACGCGTTTGTGCATATATGTTAATAGGAGCTTTTTTCTCAAAATCAAATTTTCTATCGACTGTTGAAGTTCTGCTGCTAAAACCTGGGACACCCTGTATATCCTATAGTTTTCGAGGTTGCTGATAATGGTTCTGTTTTTGAGTATGTTACCGACAAATTGGCTATATTTTCGCAAAAATATGATAAAATATTTACTTTCAAATGTTATTGACCGTGAAATTAGCCAATTCTGGCATAACAATTGAAAAATGGAAAAGCACATATTACTTGATTTCCAGGTTTTTTTCTAAATACGTTCAGGAACGATTTGAAAAAACCGCAAGTCGATAAGTGGTGCTCGCTCAATTGCCAATTTGACCCGACTATTAAATTACTGTGTTAAATGTTATGTTGGCTTAACTAAGAGGAATATTTCTAGCAGGTTCAAAGAGCAATTTTATTATGTTCGTACTAATAACATTGATAAGTCCGCCGTAGCAAACCATGCCTTACAAACTGAATCGGGACTTTTCTTTTGAAATACAGATACGAACCTTACTTGGGAGCATTGGAAGCTATAGAAATAAAGGTTGTAATTCACCCTTTGAGCCTTTACTTAAATTCAGTTTACTCAATATGTCTTTGATAATGGCTGCATCGCAGCCGAAAAGTGCTTTAAAAAAATGGTGATAGTTTAAACTGTATTATATTATATTACATTACACATACATACGTACCTGATAAGTAGATATATTATACTAGGTATACCCAATCGCATCTACTGCGCATGGATCACGTGGATGTGAAACTGCAATAAGGCCCTAATAATCTGTGCAATATCGTTTGTTTGCGCAAGGACCACGACTAGGAGATCCCGCTTATCGGCGAATCGTAAAAACCCATATTACTCCATTCACTGCAACAAACATTCTTGAATTTATAATCTCAACCGATGTCTGATTACTTGTTTGCCACCTAGAAAAACATTCTTGAAAGATGACCTGAGATAATTTTGAAATCAAATTGGAGGTGTAATGGTAAACATATGCGGAAAAGGACTTATTCTACTTAATTTTACAGAAGCGATGTCTGCGTGGGATTCACATGAACAAGGCCGACTGGTTCATCGTTATGGTGGTTATCCTGTAGGATCGTTTTATCAGCCAAATACCAGACCAATAGTGCCTTCTATCGCACATGCCTTATTCCTGGACTTGAGTCACGACAATCCAAGTCCTATACTGAAACGATCTGTATTTGATTTACTGCCAAGTTCAGCATTAATCAATATGGCATGTTGCGCTAGTGGATCGACTAGAGGTTATGATGAACTTGTACCACATCATGTAAGTTATTTCTCTCATGACTTCAATTTTACTTTTATTCGATCGTATTCGGACTTTTTTCATATCTAAACAACGTGTTTTGCCCTAATTTAACAACTTCTGTCAATGTTTTTTAAATCCCAATATTTCAGATACATGTAGTAGAAGAAAGTCGAGAATATACAGAATGGACCGATGACGATAATTTGGTAAAAGAAAATGCCAAGTACGTCTCCAAACATTCAGGTATCATTGCAGCCAAAAGAGCATTGAACAATCTCCATTTCAAGCTCGGAACTGAAGGATACAGTCAGGTACAGTTACTTTCAATAACAGGACCATCAAAACATCTAAGGGCATTTTCAATTGTAGGTATATGTTGATCAAATGGATCCTGATATTGTGGCGGTTACGAGACATTGTCCAAAGACGCACCAAAGTTACATTCTCGTCTCATTCACTGCATTCGGCCATCCAAGAGAAGACGCGAATAATTATCAGAGAGGCATAAAATCGTTAAGAGTAGAGGGAATCTTGGATGAAATTGTCTTGGAAGCCACTTTGAACCGTACAGAATCTGGGTATGCTTATATTATAATGAATGTCTCCTCTTAAATCGTAAATAGTAAACCTGTTGGTAATTATCTAGTACACTTACGTAGCGCGTATTAATCCTTGCAGCGGTGTGTGCTTCATTAAGGAAGGGAAGCATCGCTTCCTTAACCTTATACATACCTACACTTACTATACGTGATGTTTATTATACTCGATGAAAAATCGTTTGCTGCTCCGTGACCAACCCTATTGTTTTTCACGGAAATCGTGTAATAAACGCACCTTATTCTGAGGGGTTAATTAACAAAATATCATTACTCGAAATATTCAAAACTTTTACAGTAAGTTTAAGTTAATTTAAAACGTCTTTCACCCAACTTTCAACAAAATAGTTCGACAACAACAAAAATTAAACTTGAATTTATAGTCCAGGCTTTGAACCGGGATTTTAGCTATAATAAAAAAAAAACATTTAAGTTCGAATCAAAAATTTTTTTTTGCATTAGATTCAGGAGGTTCTCAGGATCATTCATACACCTTAAAACCTCTTGGGAACCCGAATTCCACCCATGGGGGGCGAAAATGGGCCGAAATCTCCCCCAAATTTGCAACATGCCACCAGGGTTTTTTTTTCGGTCGCTGATCACGAATCCGTAGCCACATTTACTTGCAATCCATCGTAGGGGTGGTCAAATCATCGACAAAATTGGCCAATTTCGCACCCTTAATATGTTATATTGCAATCGAATCCGGTGACAGATTTACTTGCAATCCATTTAAGGGTGGTAAAATCGAAGAAATTGGCCAATTTTGTCGATTTTACCTCCTCAACGATGAATTTCAAGTAAATCTTGCTTCAGAATCGTATTCAGCGACCCAAAAAAAAAACCTTTGGTGCATTCGAAATGCTAAAAACATGTAAATTGCAAAATAACATATTAGGGGTGCGAAATTGGCCAATTTTCTCGCTTTGACCACCCCTACGATGGATTGCAAGTAAATGTGGCTACGGATCAGCGACCCAATAAACCCCCTTGGTGGCCTGTTGCAAATTTGGGGGAGATTTCGGGCCATTTTCGCCCCCAATGGGTGGGATTGGGGTTTCCAAGAGGTTTTAAGGTGTATGAATGATCCTGAGAACGTCCTGAAGCTAATGCAAAAACAAAATGTTGATTCCAACTTACATGTTTTTCTTTTTTCATGTTTCGGTTCATAGCCTGGACTATTACACCTTCCTTTAACTGTTTATAACAAACGGCGATGAACCAAAGGTATGGTCTAGAGCAGGGATGCACAGACTTATAGGGAACAGGGGCCACTCGGGAAAATTATAAGCCAAGGACGGGCCACTCACTACAAACAATACTTATTAACACCAAAAATTTTATTTTTAAATAGTATGAATTACAATTATAAAAATAACCCCAGAAAACATGTTTATTTGACAGTCGAAAACAGCTAATAACCCCGATTTTAGATTTCGTGGAGGGGGGCATTTTGAACATCTTAATCGGGGATACCTTTGTAATAATGGATATTCCATCATATTAAAGCTGATACAATTTTTTTTTCCAGGCACGGTGTTTCAAGATATGCTAAAATAGATTTAGCCACTTTCAAGAAGGATGAAAAACATATCAATGGTCTTCCGGAATATGCCGTCGAAATCAAAGAGCACATACAACTTCCCAACTCAACTATGCTCGAACAAGGCCATTCAGACAATCCAAACGTAACAGTATTGAATTTCAAGAATTTCAAGCCAGGAAGTGTTGTCATAATAAAGTAAGCATATACTTCAACATTATTAAGAATGTTTTGTGAACATTTTTGAATTACTACAGAATTTCGCTACCTGAAGCAATGAAGAAAGCTGTGAAACAAGTTAGAAATTTGATGGCTCAATTTTCCATTACCAAACGCACAGACTTGTTCGATATAGTAAGTAAGATGAGCCCCGCTGATCTTAACAGAGCTATCTACAGGTGTGATCAAGAAGAAAAAGATGAAGGCAAAGGCTTTGACGTTTACGACATACCAAACTACGGAAGATTGGTTTATTCGGGACTTCAAGGTAAGTGTCAATTATGATAACTGACTTGTCATTTTTGTAACATCAGTACACGAAAGTGAATCTAGAAGAAGTTCGGCACCAGATCTACTTATAAAGCAGAGGCGTAATTAATTTGCGCCCCGCTCCCCCAGGAAGCACTCGATGACTAAAAGCTCAACGGAACGGTTATATAAAAAGTTTTTTTTTTGGCTCTACGACAAGGCCTATTAGCCAGTCGCACCAAAAAAGTTGTTATACATAAATTATTGGATATATAAATATTGACATCATCAAAACATTAGATACTAATGTGAATTACTATCTCTTTGTTTTAGCAAGGTTCGGATTTATTCCATATATAGGTTTACCCACTAGAGTAACAACAGATATGTCAACATGTATAAACCATATATTTATTAAAACAGACTTTAAATCTAGTAATCTTATTTTTAAATCAAACATTATTAACACATATATAACCGATCATTATTCAGTAATGCTTAATATTGAACTAAAGGACCAACAAACTAAATTAAACTCAGAAACCGAACGATATTTTAAAAATATACTTTACCTACCAAAAAATTTTATTTATTACATCTTTCAAAAAATTAATACAGACTGCATCAACAAAACGACAAATAAAATCACAAACACTAAAAAAGAAAAAAATTGATAACGAACGGTATTATAACATCCATTAAACATAGAGACCATCTTAAAAAAAACTTCTAAAATATCATGATCCTGACCTAGAAAGGCAATTTAATAACTGTCGCAATTACCTGAACAGGATAATTAATATAGAGAAGAATACATACCTCCGGGATATCAAAAATTATCTTGGTCAAGGGTGGTTGTGGAATCTAAAACGTGTGTCTTACTTTACGCTTGAATTAATTATGTCACTTGTGTCAAATTAATTAATTTGAAGTTTCTAAAAGTGCCAAATTTCGCAATTTTATTCGAAAGTTGTTACCCTCAGAAGTTTCTAGCGCTTTAGGCTCCGGGATTTTCACTTGGCCTATCGAAATTAGAAGGTTCGAATTGTATACAAACACAATTGTATGAACGCCAGACGCCCTATGTCATTAGCTACGAACGTAATCATTTTGACATTTGCCTCGAGGAACTCGCTACGCGTAAGTTGGAGTTTATACTTTTTACCTCGATCTTGTTAATTTGGGGCCGTTTTGTGCCCCGTGTGGCCGGCGCCAGTTGTAATAAACTGTTTTCGGCTATGGGCCGCTAGCTTTTACCCGCTTTGGGTATATTTTAGTAGCTAGAAAATTCCTTTTGGTACGTCTCACGTTAGACCCGCATAGCTGAGACTTCAGAGTACCTCAAACTGTTTTAATTAAATTTTCCTATTTAAACGAAATTTTTGGAAAAAAGAAGGGTTGTCGGGTGCGTATCGCAACTTAATCTAACTACATGGAGCGAAAAGCCCTCGTAAAGAAGTTTTATGTTCCTAACTTTTGCACTCTTCCAACTCGCGAGCTACGGGCTTCTCACGTGAACGTCATTCGATTTATCGAAAATTAACTATTTTAAAACCGTTTTCGACCCGGTTTGGGGCTATAGCGACCTTTAAAAAGGTTCAAAGTTAACATTTCGATCATTTTCACAACTCCGGTAAATAATTTGCAAGAACTTCAACAAAGAATAGTTGAGCAATGTGTAACCATATCGCCAGAAATGCTGCAAAACGGTTTTCACAGCATGAGGATGCGCGTCAACTTGTGCATCGAACAAAACGGGGGACATTTCCAACAATTACTGTAATTTAGTTTTTCTTGTTACTAAAACAGTTATTTCATAATTTGTAGTTCACTATTGTTTTACAACTGAAATAAATAGGTATGAAATTTGTAGGTTATTGATGATGTCAGTGTGACAGTGACATAATTATTTCAAACGTAAAGTAAGACACACGTTTTAGATTTCACAACCACCCTTGACCAAGATAATTTTTGATATCCCGTATAAAATAAAAATTGAGAATATTAAAAATAATATCAAAAAATCTAACAAACTGTTCAAGAGGCAACTAGCATGCCAGGAATAAACGAAAGTAGTAGTATCAAAATAACTGACGATAATAATGAAGAATTTAATACTCATAAAGAAGTATCAAACTTTTGCAATAATTATTTTATCAATATCGGGTTTAATATGCAAAAAAATATAAAACCGACTATAAATCAATACAAGTTAAAAAAATCAACATCTATGTTTTTAAACCCGTATCAACAGGGGAAATAATAGAACATATAGCAATACTAAAAAATGATTGCGCACCTGGATAAGATTTAATTTTAGCAAAACATGTACATGAATACATAGTTGAACCTATTACACATATTATTAACACAATATTTAAAACCGGAATTGAAACATCTCATTTTAAAACTTCAATTTAAAGTCAGGAGATAAAAATAATATTGAAAATTATTGCCAATCAGTATAATAAATAATTTTGCCAAGATATTTGAGAAATGCCAAAAAAAAGAGTTACAACATATTTAAATGAGAGCTACGTATTATCAGAAAACCAGTTTGACTTCAAAGAAGGTATCAATACACAAGATGCAATGTATAAACTTACAACAGAGGTAACACAAAACCTAAATGACCATAATAAATGCATAGCAGTCTTTATGTTCCTCATGACAAACTTCTCGAGGTATTGTGTCACACTATGGTATTAGAGGAATTGTGTTAGAGGTGTTTCAGAATTATCTAACAGATCGAAAACAAAACCTCAGAATAAATAAAACTGTAAGCGATTCATTAACTATTAAAACCGGCATCCCACAAGGCACAGTACTCGGACCCATTCTGTTTATAGCCTATATAAATTCTCTTTTAAACATAGATACCGAGGAAAAATTTTATCTCATGCTGATGATACAGTGCTCATTTTTGCAGGAAAAACCTGAAATCAAACTAAATATAAGGTTATTGAAGGAATGATAAACACTTATCATTAAATATTCAAAAACCCATTATAATGCATTTTCAGTTACTTCAGTTACTTGTCCTGAATTTAATATCATTGAAATAAATAATTCTAATAAAATATCTGAGAATAATAAAATTAGATATTTAGGAATTATCATAGATCAACATCTTAAATGGCTTCCACATAAGAATCATTAAAAAAAAGGAAGATTATTCCCTTCCATATTGCTATATAACGACCATGTTCTGTACGAACTATTTACATAATTTCAATATGTGTGTATTTCCATAAAAATGATAAACACAAAATATTTATAAACCACATACATGAAACAAGAATTAAAACAAATATCTAAAAATTCCTCAAAGTCACAAAAATATAAATCTGAAATTCATTAATTATCTTGCACCAAAAACATAAAATTTATTACCATTGGAAATAAGCAATATCAATAAATTACTGCTGTTCTAAAAAAAAAATTTTAATATATATACTATATAGCCAGTAATATTGAATGATTCCGATCATTACTTATACTCATCACTGAATTGTTTTTCAATAAGTCATCATGGTGCATACAAGTGCTGTATGTATGTATATGTATGACTAACATTAATAATGATAAATAAAAAATAAATAAATATGTTTTAATTAAAAAGCTTGGACCATAATTTGAATAATGTTTCCACAAAATGCATCAACTCAAAATAATGTGTGAGGACATTGTTTTATTAAAGTTCTATCAAAATACACTCATATAATATATGTTTTTTTTCTGTACACCATAGTTCTATATGAATACCTTTACAAATGGGCACTTTGAAATTCCATTATGGAGGTATGGGAAGTCCAGACTTCATTCGCCTTCGGATTTTCTCGTAGTGTACACATTGATAATTATAAACTTTATTTCAGGCTTGATCTCGCTTCTTTCCAAAATTAGACCGAGTAATGATTTAGGACATCCGTTGTGTGGTAATTTGCGGGATGGAGACTGGCTGATAGGTGGGTTCAATATAGTTCTTTATCCTATAATACTCCAATATTATGTCACTCTATAGAGCTTTCAAGTTGTATAATGTAAAAGTAACGAAGTTCAGTATTTATTTCAAAGATAATATTTTCAGATTACGTTTGGAAACGATTGAAAGAGGATCAGGGAACCAAAGAATTAGGCCAGTGGTTGGAAGAAAGTACAAAGAGTTTGGAACAAGTCCCACGGTATTTAATACCTGCTTATTTTGACATTATCATTACTGGCGTCTACGTTTTACTTTTGGAACGTTTCTACGAAGTTTCGTCCAGGTAAATTTAAACATTTATTGAAACATGCAAAACATTTCTACTGTTTGTTTTTTAGCTTTGTACGAAACGGATCCGCTTTAGTGAAAGCGCTCTCTTTGGGATCATTGCAATTTTCGGCCTACGTAAAATCGGCCGATTTGCCGACATTGTCACCAAACTTATCCCCACCCAAACCACCTACAAGGAATGACAATGGGCAAACTGTGCAAACCTGCACTAGTCTTAGTGCTGGTAGGTTGATTATTAATAGAAGGGAACGTTAAAGTTTCCAACATTTCTCAAAAACTTCAAGGTTATCGTGTTTCTTTTTGTAGGATTACCCCATTTTTCGGTAGGATATATGAGAAATTGGGGCAGAGACACGTTTATTGCCTTAAGGGGGCTTTATATTCTTACAGGAAGGTTTCAAGATGCTAGGTATCATATTCTGGGATATGCTGCCTGTTTGAGGCATGGACTTATACCTAACTTATTAGATGGTGGTCGCAATCCTAGGTGAGTTATTTTTCCCTATTGGGTGCAAAATAAATATATAGTTTTTCAAAAGTATGGTTAAAGATATACTCTTCCAGGCATCGTTATCGCTGTTGTTGTTGAAGAGTATTATTTGTTAAATGAGGAGAGATTAAATTATAACATTAAGTAGTTCTTTTTGTTTTGAGATAATTGCAGTGATGTCCGAAAACTGCCCGATCCTTAAGATACTTTATTATTTATTATTGTTAAATGGTGTACAGTCTTTTCTTTATTTAGTTCTTCATATCCTTCTAACTCCATTATATATTATATGATTGCAAATATTCGGACTCCTCTAATACATTTGAAGAGTACAGGGGAAAAAGATGAATGTCGCAAAAAGCAGTTTCCGAGAAAAAAGTTTTTAGAAGTTTAAATAATTCTACATATCATATTTGAAAATATTTTGTAAACTATATGTTGGTATGTTTATTTGTGTATGTAATTATTATATCATCAATTCGATGACCATAGGCGTAGAAAACAAGGGGGCTATGAATTAATTACTTTATTTCTGACCGAGATATTATAAGCTTATATCGTCATAGTTACGCTATCAATAAAGAGGGTCATAACTCCCTTGGGACATTATAGATTCTATAATTCCCTCTAGTTCATTGAACTTGGTGATATCTCGTTTCTCATGTATAGCCGCCATCGATTTTAGCATTGACCATTTAGTCCATAAAGAATTCGGACTATACGTTTCTGACTGCAACGAATAAACACAATTACTACCAAATCTACCGAAAAACATAGAAAATTCCTTAACAGTTCTTGAAAATATGCCAGAAATACAGTTTCCGTGGCATCTTTTGGCATAACATTTTTCCGTGTCAGCCACTCCAGATATATTTTATATTCTTTTTTGTATACGGCTTCACTTTTCGATGGAAATAATGATTCTCTTACTTTTTCAGCATTTTTCAAAATATCCTCCATTATATTTGGGGTAGAAAACACGTTTTTAACGCAAACACAGCTTGATAATGAAGCGTTGTTTGTAAACAAGTAACATAGCAACAACCTAGAAACAACAAAACTCCTATAATCAACGGTACCTGATTCAAATATAGCGGGAAGGTAATGAATTGGTGCATTTATTCCGTTTTAAAAATGAACAACATTTTATTGAAATCGGTCAGAAATAAAATTATCTATGTACCACGGGAATTAATGAGCCTCACCGATGGCAAAGTTTGCGTCCCGAGGGCCTCTGGCCCGAGGGACAGCAATTGCCTGATTCCCTTGATACATAAATAACTATAAAATATTTAAGATTGAGAACGCACACAACTAATTGAACATACATTGAAGTGTTCTTAACAAAAAGGCATAATCTAAATTAAACATGGCGTGTATAGCGTAAATTTTCAAAATACATGTTTCTTCTGGGATCTTCGCAGAACTTTTTCAAGTCTTGAAGATTTTGAAATTTTTCTCAGGACTGAGGAAGTCGCTCTTTATATTTCAGATCGGGTAACTCAAACTGACCATCAGGCAGCACTCCAAGATTATGTTGTTTTTGTTTAGGTGGTACTACCACAGCTGTGGTACAAGGTCCGTTATAAGTTACACGGTATTCTAACATCCTGGACATATTTGCCGATACTATAAATTCTTTGATAGGTCTGCTTTCAAATGAACATTTCTTATAAAAATATTTTGTCAAATGATCTGTCCAGGACTGACATATATTTTGATTTTCGCAATCTAGTACCTTGAATGAACTGGGTTTTGTTCTAGAATTTAGAATTTGTTCGTTCCATCCAGAAGGAAGTTCTACAGTAGCCTTCTGGTTGATCAACCCCATATTGCGATCGCATTCTAAGTAACTGGCCTCTTACTGGAAATGTCATCCTAATTTTTCTTAGGTGCTTTGTTTTATGAACGATGAAATGTATCAGACGGAATATTGTATAGTTTTTATTCTGGCCACCGCATGAATCGCAGAAAATCTCCAGTTCTTGTACCCTGTCATCTAAATAATTAAAAATGAAGTGGAACAGCATAAATGCTACCTCATCAGCTCCTTTTTTTCCAGCCGTTTCGGTATATGTATAAAAAAATGATTCGCCTGTAGATAAGATATGGATATTAAAGGAGTAAAATGAGAGTTGCCTTTTGTAATACACTTCGCTAGTGCTTATATTTGGACATGGTAAGTTTTTCTGAAAATCCATGCTTATTGCTTCAGCACTCACTCATTTCTATGAGTTCAAACGAGCCGTTCTCTTTCTCCTGTAGAATGTTTCGGCCTTCAAAAGATGAAGCTTGTGTTCAGCTTCCAAGCGCGATAAGTTTTCTTTCTGGACGGGTTCTTTTTCCATACTCAACTTCTTCGCCTTATATTCGTCACAACTGCTGCACGTGTCCGATCGTGGATAGCCAAAACTAATATTGAACTTAGTCACAAATATGGTTCGATAGGTTTCACAAGAAACTTTTTTCTCAGGATAACGCTCCGAAAACAAAGAGTGCATTCTTTTTACACTTAGGTATTCAGGTAGGTATGTTCTTTCGGAGTCATGAAGACTAATGTGATTTTCTACCATTAAACGATTTGATATGCTCATAAACAGCATCTGATGTTTCTTGTTCAAGTTTGTTCTTACGATTAGAATGTCGTCCTCTTCCATCAGGTTTCACATGTTCAAGAGTGCCTAGCTGCTGCTGGATATCTTGAAGTCGTTTTGCAGATATGCCATGTAAAGAAAGCATTGCTTTGTAGCATATTGGTATTTCAACGTAATTATTACCACGCTAAACATGGACTTTGTGCGTATAGAAAAATGAGTGCTAATCAACGTCTTCATCGTTATTTCTTCTACTTCGGTGTCGCTTCACAGGACGATGTGGAATTAAACTCCCCAGGTAGAGGTTTCGTTCATCATGTTCGTTGAAATGTTTATTAGGTACCTTGGCAGGTCACAAAGGTTTACAAACAAAACAGTTGATACAGACTTGTTCATTCCTGTATTAACCACGTTAGCGCTAATATCTAGTGGACAGTCATCGTTTTTCACCACAACGCTGGGACATTCATCTTTTTCACTCTGTAGGGGAATATTTAAATTTGCTATAACATGCGACACTCACCATTTTTAACTGGCTCGAGTTCTGTGTCACATTCTAATATATTTCTGCTATACATTGGCATCTTTATCTCAAAATAGCAATATTTGGACATTCATCTTTTTTCTCCTGTACCCTTCATTTGGTATCGTTTTGTAGGTTCAACTGCAGAGATGCAGTGTGGTGGTGGCTGTATTGCATAAAATGTTACGTGGAAGAAGCACCAAAGGGCACAAGTATACTCTCAGATAAAGTATCTAGAATTTTCCCAAAAGATGATTCCCCTCAACAAGAAGCAGGCAAATTCGATCAACTTTTATCGGAAGTAATACAAGAGGTTTTGAACGTTCATTTCCAAGGTTTATCATTTCGAGAGCGCAACGCTGGTAAACAAATTGATGAACACATGACTGATAATGGATTCAACGTTCAAATAGGAGTACATCCTGAAACCGGATTCGTATTCGGCGGTAACACAGATAACTGTGGAACATGGATGGATAAAATGGGTTCTTCTGACAAAGCTGGAAATCGTGGAAAACCCTCCAGTCCAAGAGACGGATCGGCATGTGAAATTGTGGGTTTATCGAAGAGCGTAATTAGTTGGTTACACTCATTAAATCAACAAAAACAGTACAAGTATGAAGGAGTCGAAAGAATTCACAGTAACGGACATAAAACGAAATGGACGTTCAAAACTTGGGCTGATAAAATTCAGGATAACTTCGAGAAATATTTCTGGATAAACGTTAAACCGGTTCAAGGAGAAATAAGACCAAGTCTGATTAATAAAAGGGGGATCTATAAAGACAGTTATGGAGCATCACAGGAATGGGCAGATGTTCAGTTGAGATGCAACTTTCCCATTGTTATGGTTGTGGTGAGTATATCGTGGAATGTATCTACGTATTTTTCTTGAACCGCCAAAAATGCACATTAGAAAAATGTTGAGTTCTAATGATGATACCGATCTGAAATTTGTTCGCTGCCATAACTGATTATTTGCTGCTGAATGAAAATATATTCAACGAGGCTAAATGGAAAGCTATATTTTTTATTGCGTTTTTGAATTCCGCGTGTTTTTTTGAGATGATCTCCTTATACTAGCCGTTTTCGAAATATTCACACTTTTTTGAGTTTGCAACCCTCCTCTTTAAAAACCAATAAATGTGTCATTTTTAAATATATTTCGAAATCGTTTCCGAGTATCAGGAAGAAAAATGGTATTTTTATTGGGGACAACAGTTCAAAATTACTCAATATTTGGAACACGTTTGGGGAAGTTCAAGTACCTTCCTTATACTGAAGCCTAGCCGTTTTCGAAATATTCACACTTTTTTGAGATTTCATTTTTAAATATATTTAAAGTTTAAGTACCCATAGCTATTTTTTTTTCCAAATGGAATGCCAATTACTCTGTTTCTTGAAATAAATAACTATTAAAAAGATTTTCACTAATTATAAATAATACATAATAAATAAATAACTATAATTTTGCCAACACCGTAGCTTCAACAAACAAATTGCAAAATACTACTTTGTAACATTTGTTTGTAGAAGCTACAGTGTTAGTGAAACAATAGTTACATTTAATTATTAAATTCTTAATTGTGGGATAACTCATGATTGTACAACCGGCCCTCAAACTTTTACACTTCTATATCAATTAGTTTTCCGAAAAAATATAAATTTCCCTGTATGTTTTTAGTAATGCTGTAATTTCTTATGTTGTGTATTGTGTATGCTTAATTTCTGATTGTATTAACATCTTTGACAAATTTCGTGAAATATAGGCTCCTGAACTGTTTGACCCTAAACATGCGTGGGTAGCGTTGCAGAATGCGGAAAAATACTTGTTAGGACCTCTGGGAATGAAAACTTTGGATCCAGAAGACTGGGCTTATAATGGGGATTATGATAATTCTAACGACTCGAATAATGATAAACTGGCTCATGGATTCAACTACCATCAAGGTCCAGTAAGTGTATTTCTAATATTGTCTATTAAATCAAGATTATATGAGAACTCATATATTCCTATACTTAGTTCGCTAGATTTGCTGAGAAATAAAATAAAAAATCCATAGCCTAGTGTGTAAATGGGTTCATGATTCAGAATGAAATAAATAACATTTCTTTACGGTTCGTCTATGGTTCCTGATTTGAAAATTTGTGAGCGTATCCCATTGTTTACATCTTTACACTCATACTATAGATGTGCGAATTTACGACGTAATTCAAGTAGTTTAACCAAACATACAAAGGAACAATTTTAAAAGCTGCATTGGATCCATGTTTATATACTAGGAGGAACTGAAAAAATCACTTCAAAACGTTTTGCTAATACCAAACGCAACTAGATCCTAGTAGACCAGTCGGCGGAGATTTTTGCCTGCATTTTCCGGGCGGTAGCAATGTTTCGATTGATTTTTATGTATTTTTTGCCGTAGGATACGATTATCGTTACCCGTACTTTGTAAAAGTTGTGCTTATTTTTTTTTAATGTTACAATTTGTGAAAAAAAATTACTTTTTTTACATTTTTCTCTCCATTCCTGTGAATTTTAGCATTATGAACCTCATAGTTTTTTGTTCTTTACTTAATTATCTACAAAATGAGATCTGGTGCGATATCCCAAGTGCCATTGTTAACCAGCAATTTGCGTTGAAAGTTGAAAAAGCGTGTTTTTTTAAACATTGAATATCTCAACAATTAAAATACCTAGGAGCTTGAAATTCTCAGAATATGTTGCCATTACTAATATAAATGAATGCACCAAATTTCAAAACGATCGCTTTTTAACTTTTAGAGTTATTAACGATCAAATTTTTTTTCGAAATTTAGTTGCATAATGCGCCAAAGTTGCTGTGATCACCTGATTTTGATCCAACTGGTCTCAAAAATTGTAAAAACTATTCAAATTTAATATCCCGTTGGAATTTGAAGAAAAAGTTTATTAGAATCGATTTTATAACGATTTGTTTAACACTAGTACTTCTATAATACACAATAAAACTATATAAATTTTTAAAAAATGAATATTGATGATTCTTGTTTGCATAACTTTAAAGCTGATATTTTTTTACAAATTAAAAAAAAATGTCCTAGCATGCACAGGAGCGGAGATAATTTTTTTTTAATTCCTGATGTTATAACATCGGTTCTAATTAACTTTTTTTAAAAATTCGAACGGGATATTGAATTTGAATATTTTTTTGAATTTTTGAGACCAGTTGGATCAAAATCAGAAGATCACAGCAACTTTGGCGCATTATGCAAGTAAACTTCGAAAAAAATTTTGATCGTTAATAACTCTAAAAGTTAGAAAGCGATCGTTTTGAAATTTGGTGCACTTATTCATATTAGTAATAGCAACATTTTCTGAGAATTTCAAGAATTTTAATTGTTGAGATATTGAATGTTGTAAAAACACGCTTTTTCAACTTTCAACGCAATTTGCAGTTTAACAATGGCACTTGGAATATCGCACCAGATCTCATTTTGTAGATAATTAAGTAAGGAAGAAAAAACTAGGTGCATAATGCTTAAAATGCACAGGAAAGGAGATATAAAGGAAAATGTAAAAAAAAATATATTTTTTTTCACAAATTGTTGAATTAAAAAATGAAGCACAACTTTTATGGGTAACGATAATCGTATCCTACTGCAAAAAATACATGAGAATCAATCGAAACATTGCTACCGCCCGGAAAATGCACGTTTTCATATTATTTCGTCCCCGCCGTCTGGTCTATAGAAAATCTTCGAAACTTAGCCCGCTTCTTATTTCTAAATACTCTTGGAAAATTGTTTTCGTTTATATCAAAAAGAGTATTATTTTACATGATAAATCGGGTAAATATTAAATTATTTTAGCTTGACTAAGGGAAATATTTATACTAAATATTTTGCAATTTTGAATAATTTCTTTGCCTTGTTAGTCAGAATGTGAAAAAAGTTTTGTAATTAAATTCTAATCTGAGCTAAGCTAATATCACTAAGTGTGATATTAGCCGCGATAAGAAATGTTTGGATGGTTTCAATTAATGAATATAAAAACCAAATTGTTTATTTGCCTTTCAAATTTAAACCCCTGGACCAATCGACTTGCAAATTTAGATACTTATATATATTTAGATATTTTAAGTGTCTAATAATTATTATTAATAGATTTTATAAAATTTGCAATATTTCCCTATATATAATTATCGACATCCGCACACATGAAAATTCCAAATGATGATGAAATGGATAACAGTATATACAGCTGGAGTTTCACGAATCGCTATATACTCAAGTTTTTTGAGTTGTAGCGAGGCAAACGTATTGTATTGTTTTACAACTTAGAAAAGTAAAACGCTATCAACTGTTTAGAGGGTTGGTCCTGGTCATGTGAGATGCGTGCAAGTCTTCTGGTAACAGTTGTTATCGTACAATGATTTCAGAAAATTCACAAACGATCAAGGGAAATGCATCAATCGAATGCACTTATCGCTAGATAAGGTACTGACGATAGACGCATTAATAAATCACTGCCATCCTATCCCCATCTTTATAAAACATATAACGCCTTTATTAAATCTGAATATACTGGTTTCTCAAACTCAACTTGTATATTCAAATTGCTGCAACAGTCTGTGATAGTATAATCATCTCCAAGCTGGAATGCATCCAAACACATATAGCTTGTTCTTCCAGGGTTTTATCGCCAGCTGACCAATAGCATGCCATTGGTCAGCTAGTGATAAAATGCTGGAAGGAACAAGCTTTATTTGTTTTGATTCAGTTCAGCTTAGGGATTAATATACTAGTTGTTGAACGTTTCAGACTTTTCTTACCTGAATGGTTAAAAAAATGGGACAATCCAAATCAACTCAGTTTTATATCATTGAAAAGCATTGTTGGAGGCTTTCCATCGAAGTATACGAACTTTGGGGTTGATTTAGTTGTGATGTTTGAAGCTTATAGGGTACATCAATTGCTAGTTTCCCTTTATACCATTTAGAGTGTGGAGTGTCCCATTATACTGTGATACTATTTTATTAATAGAAATTGAACTTCCCATTTCTAGCGACCAGAGTATATGAAGTAGGGTAACTTTTATTTCAGTGTAATTATGTTTCTTAGGAATGGGTATGGCCAGTAGGATACTTTTTGAGGGCAAGATTGTTATTTGCCGCTAAAAACAACAAACTTTCTGAAACTGTGGCTTCTACGAAACACGTCTTGTCGAAACATTATACAGAGTTGCAATCATCCGACTGGCGGGGATTGCCTGAACTAACAAATAGTAATGGTTCGTACTGTAAAGACAGTTCTAGGACCCAAGCGTGGAGCATGTCGTGCATCCTTGAGGTTTGTATAATCGTTTCAGATATTTACGAAGTTGTTTCGGAATATTATTTTGTATTAAACATTTTTCTATCATATTCAAAGAATTTGACTTAAGACCACTTTACAGTTCGCAATTATTGTTGCAATACTCAATACTGTTGATCAGAAGCATGTGCAGTACAGACATTGCGTGCAAGATATTAATTGCGATTTGCGTGCAATTAGGGGGGGAAATATTGGGGACTTTTTAGTTACCAACTGAACAAAAGTTCCAACAAGGACGCTTATTGACGTTGACGTTTATATCACAGAACAACAGAAAGATTTATACCTACTTATTTAGTGATTCTTGTTTCGTTTATTCTTTTGCTTTCGATTTGGAATCCAGCTGTAAATTGTAAATTTTGTTGCATTGCAGCTTAAAACCAGAAAAAGCATTTTGGACAACAGTTTTTTAAATGTGTTTGTATCCATCCTTAGAAAATTTGAGAACGTTTCTATATCTGAAGCAATGAGCTCTTCAGTTAAACCAATATTTCCTCTATTTTTGTTTAACCAAGACCTTACTCACCACCTTCGTTGTCTTCTTTCTCCAATCTTTCTCGCCAAGAGAGCAGCGGCAGCAATAATTATAGTAATTATAGCACCAACGTTCTTCTTTTGTTTGCTACTATTCATTTTTATATGAAACTAAATAAACTTAAAACATACAACGAACAATTCTTAACTTTTCTTTATTTTAATAATTTTTTATGGTAAGTAGAAAACTGAGTATGCAATTGCAAGTAAAAACTGTCAAATGTAAAACGTTTTGCTATAAAAAGTTTCAGGACAGCTCTTGCAAGGTTGTTGTAATTGCAACAAGAATTGCGAACTGTAAAACAATCTTAATGATTAAAATTTCAAACTGTCTTCTTCATTCATTAACAGTGGTTCCTCTAGGTCGAACAGTGAACAAGTTTATCAGTTCCAGGCTGGGGCTGTAGACGTATTGTCACTGTTTGACATAGAGAAACTCTGACTATTGACTGCTAACACGAAAATGTGTTTATTCATCCAATGCATTGATTCGGTACCGCCACCTATCGGCGTATCAATAATTTTTTCAATAGAACAATGACTTTTTACAGGTTCTTCACGATTTGCAACAACTTGAGGCTTCTTTGAGTGATAATAACATCAAAAAGAACATTTGCAGGCCTGCCACGTAGTTTGTACGTTGTGTTAATGATTTATTTTTAATGTGATCTTCAACTCTAAAAGCAATATAAAATAGTCTTTAAAGATTTAAATTTAGTTGATAATTGTATATAAATGTTTGAATGTGTTTGTTGTCAAGTTTTAATCGAATAGCAATCGAATTAATGTTGGTATATTTGATGATTGAGATTTATGATACTCTGTTCAAAGCTTAATTTTCATTTTGCTTTTCTGTAATTTAGTACAAAAAAAACTTGCGAACTTATTTTTAGATCTATTAATAATACAGTCAACATTACATTGTATTCTTTTAATTGTGAACTGTTCTATATTATATACAAAAATAAATTATTTTAATAATGTTTTAAATGGAATGTATGTTATTACATCAATAAATATCCTCAATTAAACATATATTATTGATAAAAATAAACAACAGAAGCATGATTATTTTTGGAATACACATTTTTGTATTAGCTAGATGATAATTTTTTGGATAAAAACAAATCATTAATAATCTTTGCACACAGTTCAAAATCCGTGTTTTCTTTAATCGTGGTAACTGGAGATGGAACGGACTTAAATTCGCCGGACTACCAGACACCGGAAATCCCGCCAATCTACCGGACCGCACGTCCAGCCGAACTATTGGGTTCACCAATTACTAGTATAATTCGACATTATTTGTCTTTCGCGTTCATTCCTACCCTGTACTATTATAAAATCTACATACAGCGACAATCTGTTCTTGTCTTACGGTTCTTTAGATGCGACAAGAGTCGGTAATAGATGTGTATGACACACTGCTGTGATACGAAGCGCGGGGATATACCGACCTTCTATCTTAAATCCCCGAATGTTAACAGCGATACAGCAAATGGCAAATATTCAGTCGCCTGTAAAAGTAAAGTTTGGATTTTTTTCGTAATTTGTGATGACAATAAGTTTTTCGCACAGTGTAAGCCGTGTGAAAATTAGTTTTCTCGCGGAGGTGAAGGAAAATCTGCGTCAACTTTGCCATTACTCTGACATCTACAAATATCTCATCGAAGCGAGTATAACATTCATTTTACCAACAAAAATTAAAAACATTATTTTAATGTTAGTCAGCCAAGAACAAGTAAAAGTGTGCCGGATTCTAGGGTAATGCAGCCAACATTAGGACAATTTATAAGTTCAAGAAACTCTTGGGACATGAACGATAATTGAGAGCGTAATATTCATTACAATTTAGCAGAAATGATTTGTTTGGAAAGCCAGCCATACTCCATGGTAGAGAACATAAGATTTCTCCGTCTATTTGAAAGCATTTCTCCGCAATACAAAATGCCTTCCCGTAACTTTTTTCGCAATAATAATATACCAGACATATACAGGCTGTCCCGCATAAGAACCGACACAGAGCAGGAGCATGTAGGGGGCCCTAAAATATGATGATTTAACGCAACTTACCTCTATACCAAGTTCCACCCCTGAGAAGTTATAGGCCTAGGCCCTCAAAGTGGGACTTTAAATTTTGAAAAAAATTAATATCTCAATTATACTTCAACTTAGAAAAATCAAATTTGGAACACGTTTTATGCGTTCCAAGAGTATTAATAAACAGTAAGTAGAGTTCAGTTGGATCATTTGAAAGTGTTAAAATTTGACAGAATTTTTTAACACAATCGCAATTTCAAAAATATGACTTTTTTTATGGGAAATTTTGTTTTAAAACTTTTTTTACTCTTGTAATTTTTCAATAAACTTTGTCGTTTTCGAGGAAAACGCGAATAAATAAAAGCATATATGTAGCTATGTTATTTAAAATCATCGAATTTTCAAAAGTTGGCTATGAAATTAAACGTCAAACTTGACAATCAAATGACCGGAAAATTTTCATTTAGTGAGCAAGTTGACATGTTATTGGTATTAGGTTTCTGTGAAGGAATTTTCAGAGAAAGTGTTTAAGCGTATCGCAGAAGATTCTCTAATCGTGTGATTCCTCATATAGAAACCTTTTCCAATGTTGAGCGACGGGCTCGAGAAACAGGCAAGTTTTTCAGCAACTCGAGAACGTGCTACTGCAATAACAGGAAAAGACGAAGAAATACTTTTGAATAGAATTGAAGATGACCCACATATCAGGACAAGAATTCTAAATGAAAATTTTCCGGTCATTTTTAACACACTTAACAAACTATTATTTAAAATAAATTACTTAGTTTTCTGATTGTCAAGTTTGACGTTTAATTTCATAGCCAACTTTTGAAAATTCGATGATAAATAACACAGCTACATATATGCTTTTATTTATTAGCGTTTTCCTCGAAAAATACGAAGTTTATTGAAAAATTACAAGTAAAAAAAGTTTCAAAACAAAATTTCCCATAAAAAAAGTAAATTTTTTTTGAAATTGCGATTGGGTTAAAAAATGCTGTCAAATTTTAATGGTGCACCATCCCTTATCAACCCTTTAATATGATCCAACTGAACTCTACTTACTGTCGATTAATACTCTTGGAACGATACAACGTGTACTAAATTAGGTTTTTCTAAGTTGAAGTATAATTGATATATTAATTTTTTTCAAAATTTAAAGTTCTACTTTGAGAGCCTATAACTTCTCAGGGGTGCAACTTGGTACAGAGGTAAGTTGAATCATCATATTTTGTTGCCCCCAACATGCTCCTGCTCTGTGTCGGTTCTTATGCAGGACAGCCTGTATAATAGAATTTGTGAAAAAATTGAATTAAATCTAAAAGATTGTCAATATGTTTGATTGACATCAGATATTTGGACATGCAAAAACACAAACATAAGTTTCATTAGCATAATGGGACATCACCAGTGACTGGAATGAGAAAAATGCTATATTAAATTGTAAGTCCTTCCAAAGCAGCCATACTGGAATATCGATTCGTCCCTAGCTTGTGACAACTTGAAAAAAATTAAAGACCAATACAATCTTCCTCAGAAAAAAGTAGATGGAACTCGACGTACTATATGTTGGAAAGATTACAAGATTTGAAGAGGCCTGTAACTATATATTGTGCTGATGCTCAGGAAAAACTTAATTTTACTAGTTTAACAAATAACCAGTGGGAATTGTTGAACTCCACTTTGAATCTTTTGCGGCCGTATGAAAAGGTAACAAGGACAATTAGCTTTACAGAATCTATAATTTCAGATGTAATACCAATAGTAGCAACTTTAAACAAAAAATTGTTCATAGATTCTAATATTTATGGAGTCGGTACAACCAAAGGGGCCCTACGAGAAAACATTACCAGAAGATTTAAGAATATCGAAGAAAAAAAAGCATTACATGATGGCCACTGTATTAGATTCCAGGTATAAACTAGCTTTCTTTCCAGATTGTAATCTTATAAAGCAGACTGTTCTAAATGAATTAGATACCTCAAAAAGTATTGAAACATCTAATGATATGGTGGCTAGTAATCTAGAACGAGAGGCTAGTAATGAGGATAGTGAAGACGAATATGAACCATTATGAAAAGTTGCTAAACGTGAAGAATCATTGTGGAAGTATTTTGACAGTATCGCCAGTGCCACAACCTCCAATTCCAGTTTAATGAAAAGTGATTGCACCATTAAGGAGTTTGGGGACTATCTAAGGGAACCTTTACAAGAAAGAATGTCCGATTCACTTGTTCGGTGGAAAGATCACCAATTTGTGTTTCCGAACCTAACAGATTTCAAAACAATATTTAAGTGCCCCAGCTAGTAGTGTGTATTCTGAAAGATCATTTTCAGAAATGGGAAATATTTATGAAGAAAAACGTTCCAGACTGACTCCACAGAATGCAAAAAAGCTTTTGTTTATTCACCATAACGTGAAAAAGATAAACTTTGACTACTAGTTTCTTGAATAAAAATATTTTTAATAAAATACATAGTACAGGTTTTCGTTTCGCTTCTGAGTGAAGTGTTAATATTTTGATTTTCTTAATTTTTTTATATATTATTTTGACTAAGTAAAATAGATTTATAAAAATTAATATTTTACTTGTCTTTTAGAGTCATTATTTATGCATTTTTTGTATCAAGAAAATTCCGGCCAAACCGGACGTTCGGTACTCGGCCGGACGTCCGTTCCATCTCTAGTGGTTACTACAAACATCTATCATTGCAGAATTATCAAGAATTTGTCGTCTTCTGTATTAGGTGTATTTGTTAACAAAAATAATCAGCACATCTCTGACTAGGTGGACAATTTAAAATAAACATTTTCACATGTTTCATTTAAAAATAATTTAAAGTAAAATTAAATTGGTAATAAATACTACATAACCTTACTTCTAGGAACTATTTGGACACAAATCATAAATATAATTTACTTCATCTCAAATATGAATCTTCACAATTATAAAATGTAAGATCATGATCAATTTGCATTCAATAAACCAGATGACAATTTCAGATAATGTTCATATTTGAGATATGTATTAATTATATTATACAATAATTATACGGAATTAATCTCACTAAAAACTTAATCTTCAATGGTGCCAAATGAAATCAAGTCATCACCAAATAACAATACATACTTAATTATAATTTGTAACATCTTATACATCATCAAATATTCCTCTAGGTGGTACTCCCACCCTACTTCTGTAATTGGAATCTAATTGGTAACTGTCAGAAAATCTGAGATCCAAATCTTGCGAACTGTCATAGCGTTCATTCACGTTCAAGCCTGTACTATCCCCAAAACGAGAATCAATGTTCTCATCATCAGGAGGAAATCTAGTGTCTACATCACCCGGAGTGAAATTTCTTCCACTGTAAGAGTCCAGTTGATGAGGGTCTCCCAGTAGGTTAGACCTTGTGTTATCAATATTTTCTAATTGTGTCATAGGACGAACTGGAAGAACTGTATAATTAAACTGGTGCATGATCATTTCACATAGTAACTTACTTGTATCTGTACTTTTTCTTGACCTGAACCTCCCAGTAGTTGGAAACCGTTCCTGGTACTCCCTCCTTCTAGATGACGACTCTTCTGCGCGTTGTCTTTTCCTTTTTTCTGTAAAAAACAATTTAATTATAGTTCAACAAAAAAATCAAATCAAGCTCTGATCAACTTTTATTACTATCTGTTCGAAAACCCAAGCATAGTATAAATTACATTTTTGATTTGAAGAAATTTTTAACATAAAATGAATACCTCTTTTTATGAGTTCCCTTCCTTCTTCGACTAAATCAGTTGTCAATTCATCATCTCCTACGAACTGGTGGAATCCTAGGAATGACAAAGCTCTTGATCCTAAACTGAAATAGGTTGCTAAGCAAAATAATAAAATTGCCATTGGGAAGTACACATTGAAGCCATCTGATATAATCGCTATAACATCCATATGACCCATAATCTAAAAACAATTTTGGAAAATTATAAAATTGATAATCGATGGACCATGGTGCTCATAAATAGCCTCTCTAACTCCAACAATCTAAAATTCGAACAAAATGTTCACTCCTATCTTATTACTTAATATTTTCGTAATTAAAGTCAGGATCCTCTCTTTAACATGGAGCAATTCATAGTGACTATCTAAATACCGGTTGTTACTATCACACCCCTAATAGTCTAGGAGCTAGAGCGATATGGTGGGTCTGAATGAATACACCTTGGCACTACTGTATATTGGTGGAGAAAGGTTCAATGTACAATAGCTCTCACAGGCCGAATCCTGTCAAGCGTTTCCAAGGTACAGCCACGTCAAATTTTGGACTTTTTTATAGCACGAACCCTTTTTCGGAGTTGTATATAGAAAAACATGTAATTCTTATACGTTTGCACCTAGTGCCAAGGTTTTTTAACGAGGCAATTTCTTGGAGCTGGCCAGTTAATTTAGTAGGCTAAACGAAATGCACGAACACAGTTTCTAAACTGGTGGAAAATGTTTGTTATTATTGCCACTTGTTGAAAAAACGCATGCCAAGGTTTTTTTATCTGGGCATTTCCGAGTAATTGGCCATTATTTGGACCAAAAATGGATTTTTTGATCACTTTACGGCTAAAACGGGTGCATTGCGATAAAAACCACCAAATACGTTAATTTGGTGTCAAAGAATACCCATTTTGAGTGCCAATGTTTTTTTTCTCAATATAACCCCTCCCTCAACCCCGAAAACATCTCCCAAAAAAAAAACAGTAATTTTGATATTTAACCGCTGTCGGAGTCTAATTAATTGCGTAATTTATCGAATCAAATTTATTGATATCATAATAACAGAACTTTTTTACGGGGAAGATTTTCGGGGTTGAGGGAGGGGATGTTTTGAAAAAAAACATTGGCACTCATACTGGTTATTCTTTGATACCAAATTAATGTATGTATTTTTTCAACTGGCAATAATAACAAACATTTTCCACTAGGTTAGAAACTGTGTGGTACATGCATTTAAAAAGTCCAAAATTTGAGGTGGCTGTAGCTTGGAAACCCCTGACAGTACACGATTCGGCCTGTGAGAGCTAGAGCTAACTTTTCTCCACCAATAGTGCCATTCATTCAGGCCCACCATATCGCTCTATCTCCTACACTATAAGTAGGATAGTGGTTTTCAAGTTTTTATAAATGAAACTTTTATTTATCATGAGACAATGATTCGTAATCGTGTAGGTATTCGGTTGAAATAGTGAATAGAGAAAAATAATTTTACTTCATTTCTTGGTGAACTAAGAACCGGTCGAAATTTTTTGGTTTTTGGGAATCTGTACCTTCCCAGTCTTAAAACTCCCACATCGTAACACGAAAATATATCTGGTATCTTTGGGTGTCCTATCTTATTATCTAATATTTTCGTACTTTAGAGTCAGGATCCTGTCTCAACATGGAACAATTCATAATACTATCTGCTAATCCTAATTTGTTAAATGATCACTAGTTGAATCATAAATTTCGAATATAAATACCGGTAACACCTACAGAGAATAATTACAACATTTAAGAATTTTGAATTCCTAGACTTAATTTTTCTTTCAAGGGTCTACATAAGAAGTTTAGAGGATGGTTTGAATTGAATGGACGCAGGGTAGGCGGGATATCCGAGTTGTGGTCCTTGGGCAAACAAACGCCATTGCACAGATTAGGGCGCTATTATAATTTCACATCAACGTGACTCATGCGCAGTAGAGGCGATTGGGTATACCTAGTATGATGTTCTGTGAGCATTGTCCTGTTTGCGTCCATATTCTGGCTTATCCCGCAAACAGCGCTAGATATGAAGTTTTTTCTCCTTTCTTCTCTTCTTGAATCTACACAAGACTGGAGACCAAACTGCAAACTTCCGTGGACGAGAGCCGTATAATGGACGCAGGATAGGCGGGAACACCAGGGCGCATTCCTTTGCCCAAAATTCTTGTTCTTGTGTAATCTAAGCGAAATGGGAATCTATCCTACTTTTGTGGCAAATGAACTTTGCTCCCGAATGATTAAAATTAATCTTCAGATTTTTGCTAGGGCAATGTACTACACAATTATGAACCATCAGACATACCAAGATAAAATGAGAAACTCTATCGTGTGGTTTATGTAATAGTCTCTATTACAGTTTTGGTAAATATCTATTTCACATATCGATGAGCAGAAAGCACGATTAGCGAAGGTGCACTGTAACCACCTCCCTATTTGTGTCCATATTCTGTAAATGGATGGTTAGGAAGTATGATTTCTAATCTTGATGGAACTACAATAGCAAATAGAACCACAACCAATCACTTTCTATGACTTGTTGATTTTGATGTACCGCATATTTTCAGGTTACTCTTTTCGTGAGGATGCATATGTAACACATTATATTTACTCTTTCTAATATGAGAATATAATATATTTTATATATATTCTACATATTCGATATATTTTGGACGTTTTTGACAACTAATATAATCGAGTACATTTTATGTGACAGACAGGTAACAATCACATGACATGAAAGAATGGCGTATGCGAAAGACAGAGTGAGCGTAGAGAACAATAAAATGAACAAATAAATTAAAACTGAGTTTGGTTTTCACTAGTTTAAGTCTGTCATTTAAAACGGAGTGAGCGTAGCGAACAGTAAAATGGACGAATAAAATAAATTTAAAAAATTTGATTTTCACTGATCTAATAGTCTTTTCTCTGTTCAGCTTACCCACTTACTTCATTTTAACCCTCTGGGCATATGCATAGGGTACATACCGACCTCCTAGTTAGATATTCATAAACATAATTTTTTTTGTAGATAAGAATAGGTTATGTCATACAAAATTATGGTAATCTAAATATGAATTTGAGAATAAATAAGATTCTTAAAATTTTAATCAGATCAAACGATTGCTACTTTGTAATTATGATCACAACATGACATTTAAAGGTACTGACTGTGATACTTTATATAAGGAGACACGTCCACTTATCTATTGTTTGCTTGCAAAGTCCTTGGCACTAAATATTGTAACTTTACTACTTTAAAAAATAAATTCAAATGGCATCGTGACAACATAGGATATTGATGCTTCACTAAAAATGTTTTCCTACCTGTGTATAATGGGTCTCCAAAATTTGTTTCTTTATTATATGACTATCCATATGAATAAGTCCTAGAAAATTCAAGCAGAGGGGTGGCGTCAACCTACTCAACATCATCCCTGAGAATATCAAACTGTATTCATTGGTTTGATGATGAGGTGCTAAGTAATATAAATTTAATAATCTTATCTTGAGGATAGTGGAATAAGCACAGTAGCACAGGTACAAAATTATAAGTGTTGATAGAAGCTGAAAACAAACATTGTTATAATAACATTCATTCTATTTCAACACAACAGAATTACTAACATCTTGCAAATGTGGCGATAACAAATCGTGTAATTCAGTTTAACTTTTATATCAAACATATGGAAAACTTGACAACTTTTAAGCAATAGACTACGAATGAAAGAATTGTGGTTTTATCAAATGGCAAATATAAAAATTAAAATGAAAGTAACGACCAAATAAATTGAATTTTTACTAACCTCTATAGTGAAATAATCATATTTCAAATTAGCTGAATTAACAATAATTGCAAAAATTGAAAGAACTGGCTGCTTGTTGAAAAAGGTAACTTCAGACCAAACTACAAGTACTGAAAATATTGCTGCCAATACAGATAGTACCTTGTAAAGATACCCATGAATGACACATTTCCAGTACCACTCTAAAACATAAATTCTCATAATATTCTCCAAGATGATTTTCCAGTCAAAGAACTTACCAATAGTTGGGGTATATACAAAGGCAGCCCATAAAGATGAAGAATTTATAAATGTTCTTTTAAATCGATGATCTCTAGAAATTTGATTTTTAAGAGTATCTTCCAATTCAAATATTTTTTCGACCAAAATGTTCAATTGTGTCTCGGTTCTTTGAAACACCTGCAACGATTTGATGGTCTAAAAAAAATAAGTTATCATTACCATTGTTAAAGCATAAGTTTCTATTTAAAACTGAGGGATTGTAAACAAACACTCCAGATATACATTGTGATATGTGTATGTGTAAATCAATATTTGATCTTTGAGCAAATACATAGATGTATAATTCCTAATAAATTTATTATTATTTTATTTATACCATACAGAAAACTAGATATGAACAGCTCAACTTTGACTTAGTGAAAATCTGTTGTAGAAAAAAAAAGGGGTACATCGCGATTGTGGGCCCTCAGCCGATACTAATGGTACCATTATTGTTTTGCAGACATGTTGGCACTTCGAATTACTGGAAATCTGATACGGAGATAGTTCGAAGCGGATACTGTTTAATCAGGTGAATCTTTCTATGACATTTTAATCTTGCGGAAATGCGTTGTTACTAAGTTATGTACGCTGGAAATCATTGAAAGAAGATTTATGGAAATGTTGGTAGAAGAGAATTAATATATATCTTCATCTCAACCATATGGTGTAATTTCCGTTGATAATAGCTTCTTTGAAAAATTTAAAATGAGCTGCAATAGTGCAATACTAAACAGTTATTATCTAAATCTGATAATTCAGTTCTAATTCTGTTATGGGCAAATTCATTCATTAACCTAGAGGTCACTTCATAGAGACGCGAATTGCGTCTGTGAATAATGTTCTCATTGGGCAATTTGAATTTTAAAAAATGGCGGAGAAAGATCATCGGTGATAGTTTAATTTCTTGCGAATTCGCAAGATTTGAAATCTGGGGGCGGGAATTATGGCTCGAGCATGCGCTGAGGGATAAAAGTAGTAGAGAAGAAGATAACCTCATCATTATACTTTGTTAACTTGGGTCATTTGCTTATTTGTGTAGCTTCTCTTTCTTTATTTTTATATTATATATTGTAAATTGGTACGAAATGAATTCTGATCCTGATGAGGTATCTACATTGTAAATTTATATATTTTGGCTAGAAATAACTTATAGTATTAGATTACAAAATAAATTTTTATCTAACCATACACAAACAAATAGAAAATATTGGCTTATAAATGTCACATATAGCTTAGTGAAAAATAAAATCCCTAAAATAGTTGCGAAAGTTAGCGAGTATATGAAATAGGATGCGACCACGGTCGTACATACAGGTCTGGAAACTCTATGTTTGACATGGGTCTCTTACGCGTCGCCAAACTCGTAGTCCCTCGCTCAGCCACTAGCTGGCGCTTGGATCGGTAAAACGATTTCTTTCCGGAATCGCAAGCAGTGTTAGTGTTACTAAGTATTCTGATTTGAGAGAGTCAGAGAGAGGAATAGAACTGTTACTCTTGTCAAAATGTATTACTCACCTTAAAAATAACTTCCCCTTTTTCGTTATACATGACGCACACAAAAGACCTCGTTAAAACGATTTCTTTCCGGATTAGCAAGCATCCACTTTTTTCGCATTTCCGCATCTTTCGGCACTTTAAAAACAGAAGTTTCTTGCTTTACACTTTTGTACCCCGTTTTGCACAATGCACGATTTCGTAATTTGTTTCTAAAAACGCAGATATTCCTTGTGTTTACAAGTCAACTGACAGTTGTCAGAGAATACTCTCACGTGACGTCTTTTGGTACTACGCGACAGTCGACGCTTAGCGGTCCCACTTCTCACATAGGAAACAGCCTCGAGCTTCCAGACCTGTATGTACGACCGTGGGCGCGACTTGCTATTTGCGAATATTAGCAAATCGCAATTCGCGCCTCTTTGAAGTAACCTTGAGAAGGATAGTGGTTAAAAAGATTTAAAAAATGAAACTTTAACTATGAAACTTTTATTTAACATGAGACAATAATTCGTAATCGTGTAAGTACCTAGTTTACACAATGAATAGAGAGAAATAATGCTAGCGCATTTCTTGGTGAACCAAGAAGAGCAATAACATTTTTCGGTTTTTGGGGATCTGTACCTTCCCAGTCCTAAAACTCCCACATCGTAACGCGAAAATATATCTGGTGTTTTTGCGAGTCCTTTTATTTTTTCTGCATGTAGGTGGTGGTGCAATGACGCTCTTCTTCGAAGCAAATTTATATCCTTTACTGAGAGTTGTTTTTGGAAGGCAACTGGTGTTCCAAACAATACCAGTAGGTTCAGTGTTGGTACATTTTTCAAAGGTGTACAAATATTTTGACTGTAGTATGTAAAAGTATGCTTCTTGCTAAGTGACTACGTTTTATAACCTTGTATTTAATAAGAAAGCTGCTTTGCTATACAACAAACGTTAATGAGTTTCAATTTCTGACATTGGACAAATTCGCAGGCGCGAGGTCAAAAAAATTTCCATAAAACTTCTTTGATGATTTCCATAATTTGGCATGAACGCATTTCCGCAAGGTTAAATATCATAGCAAGATTCACCTGATTGCACAGCATAGTATTCACTTCGAACCATCTCCATATCAGATTTAAATTAATCCGTAGTGAACAACGTGGCAACAACGCATATCCGACTTGGATATTTACATAGTGATTACCATGGCGATGGTTACCATGACAGCAGCTTCCCTATAATTGATTTCCTCTAAGTTCTATTTTAACCTATTGTACCTGTTTATGGAGACGAACAAGAGCTTTTTCACTAGGTATATCTGTTGGAGTATCATCTGGAAGTTGCCTCCTATTCATTCTATCCTTCAATTCTGCTGGGACCTTTTGTAAAATCGTTTCCAAGTGCTGATGCAGGATATGACCTGGCTTTACTGCCAAAGACACTGCTTGCAAGGACTAAAATAAATTACAGCTCATATAAAAATTAAATTATATTGTTTTGATTCCCAAGAATTACAATATGACAATTTTCAATCTATGTTTTTGTACATATCTTTAAAAAATAACTGTTGAATTACATTCTGAATCTCTTCTTCAAAAGTTTCCCAATTACATTTTTGAAAAATTCTTACAACTACACATCCTGTTCTTAACCTTACAAATTATTTACTCTTTCTAATATGAGAATATTTTTCTACATATTCGATATATCTTGGACGTTTTTGAGAACTAATATAATCGAGTACATTTTATGTACAGGTAACAATTACATGACATAAAAGAATGGCGTACGCGAAAGACGGAGTGGGCGTAGAGAACAATGAAATGAACAAATAAGATAAATATGAGTTTGGTTTTCACTAGTTTAAGATGGAGTGAGGGTAGTGAACGAAGTATTTCGCTTAAAACGGAGTGAGCGTAGCGAACAGTAAAATGGACAAATAAAATAAATAAAAAAAATTGATTTTCATCAATTTAATTAGCAAATTAAGTCTTTCCTCTGTTCAGCTCACCCACTCACTTCATTTTAATCCTTTGGGCATATGCTCAGGGTACAGACCGACCTCCTAGTTAGATATTCATAAACATAAATTAAAATTTTTTTTTAGATAAGAGTAGTTATGTCATGAAAAATGATGGTAATCTAAATATGAATTTGAGGATAGATTAGTTTTTTTAAATTTTAAATTTTTTAGTAAATACCTCTAGCACATCATCAACAGTTTCTTCTGCCTCACATTTATCAGAAGTCAACTTAGCCACTTTGAAATATGAATGTGACAACACATAATGTCGGTTTGATGTATTCCAAAGATTACGAGGCACTTCAACTAAAGCATATCCCAACAATAGCACTAACAGAAATAAACCCCATGTATTACTTGCAGATGATGCTATGGCTTTCAATTTAGGCCTGAAACCAATTAGAATAATTTTTTTTTCAAAGTAGACATACATTATAATTGTTTCAATATAAAAATTATTATATTATTACAACTTATTGTTTTATCTGGTAGTTGCTATCAATAAACAATTTAATGGAGACAGCTACACTTACCAATCTAAATCTATGCCAGGTTTTGTGGCCAAATAAATGAGGAGTATCCCACATATAAGCAAATAGGATCCATAATAAATAGCATTATCAATTACTGCCGATTTCAATTTCCCTTTAACTGAGAAATCTCCTGCCTTTGTGTAAGATTGCATCATTGGCATAATTAACCTGAAACATTCAGATATGAAAATATAAGCATATAATCTCTACTAATATTTTTATAATGTTGAATAGTTTGGATGTGGTTATTACAATTAACAACAAAGTATAGTTTGTCGAGTCAAATTTATTGTTCTAAGAGGAAATTGAAGATTTACCAAGTTAGGCACTGTGTACTCCAATAAACAGTCCTCCATAAATTAGGAAATACTTTCTCTGGTACATTGCTCCAGGGCTCTAAACAAGTCATATTTGCAAAAGTAACATTAACCTCTAGGTAAGGAATGTACTCATGATGTTCCTCTTGACATTGCCGATAAAAAGTCTGAAAGTTCTCAAAATTAATAATCAAGTAAGTATGTGATATTCCAATTACTTACAGAAATCACATCCAAAGGCAGGGCGAAAATGATTAAAAAACTAAAATTCCATGCTACCAGCACTACAAAAGTGACGAAAATACGATGTCTGAACCAGTTTCCATACCTATATAAAACTGTACTGGAAAGAATGAACGATAAGAGAATTTTGGAAACCAATGGTCCGTAATTCATTTTAGCTATGAACGAACTAGAAAGTCTTGTTCTTAAGAAATTATTAATTATTCTTGGATAACAGATATATTCTCTTCTTTGGTTTTATCAAAAGCTGCTTGTTGCATTTTTTCTAACTTTTCTAAAGTGAAGCTCTTGAGAGGTATTAAACGTGGTTTGCATAATATGAGTTCCGGCATATCTTCAATAATTATTTGACCACTCTTGGGTAACAATGGTTTGATATCTTTTGGAATAGATTGATTAGACATCTTGCCATCTCCCATCCTTGTATCCTTCCATTAATCTAGGTACAAAGAGGCTGCCATCACAATTACATATATTTTCTGTTAGTAAAGATACGACTAATATCAAAATAAAACGTTTAGGACTTTAAACAAATAATCACAATGTACGAAATGCCAAATCACAAGAGCGGGCTATCAGCAGAGAACTGTCAGTTCAGTTTCACGAAACTCGTCATAACCTGAAATGTCATGTTGACGTGAGCATATAACCATAGATATTATATATACGTATGCAGAATATCTATGCATATAACTATTCCGTAGCCTACGAGATTCTAATAGTTTAGCTATGTGCTATGTAATGTACTATTTATTAACTTTTTAAAAGAGGCGACTTTATACTTTTCCAAGACCTACTTAGTACAACTTATAAAATGAATAAATTTAAATTAACTTAAAATTAGGAGCACTGTGAAACACACTAACACTATGTGATTAATTTATTTGTACATTTGTCATTGCCACAGCTGCCTATAATTGAGTAACTGTGCGAAATACGTAATTTTCTGTGCTAGTTCCATGGGCGAAACAATACGTTTTCTAGGTAGGTCGGGGGAAAATAACATAATAGGTTCCTTTGATTATACAAATAAACAGTCCAAAATCTATTGTATTATAATGTAATGTGTGCTTAAGGACCATTGAAAATCAAATCGGTACAGTCGTTTACTTATAGAACAATAAGGCTATGATCTGATTCGTAGATTTTAGCTGCAATTTGTCAATTAAAGTTTTTCTAACTAACTTTTCCATGTGGAAACATTAGATGTGATGTTTACCCCCAAAGCACACTATGATAAAGAGAACTGTAATTGTAATTCAAATCCAGAATAACAATAATTTTCACTGGTTATAACTTTATGTCAACAATTCTCTGATTACTACACGAATTACAGTGGTCTGTGGACTGCTGCAATACAAATGTCAATCACGTTTGCGGTGGGTGGTGCAGCTTGAAATTCCCTAGGACAAAATTTAGTGAAGTGTCAGAATTCAGAAATTTGAGGCTAAAGTTTGTAACTTGAATTCTTTTGTCGCTAGTTTTATTAACTATTTAAAAGATAGATAATAAATATGAGCGACTTGTTCAAGTCTGCGTTCGAATACTTTAGTGGTCCTACGAATGGACAAAGTGAGAATAGTTTCGTGGGGCAGACAGTTGAAATATCGAACGTTAAATTGAAGATCAAAAAAGTTATTGCCGAAGGTTAGTTTTCAATATTGATTTTTGGACAAAATTAAATGAAAGTATTGTACATTTCAGGTGGTTTTGCGGTAGTTTTTGTTGCACAAGATATTGCCACTGGTAAAGATTATGCACTAAAGGTACTATATTTGTTTTCAACTAACATATAAAAGGGTACATTTTATTTTCATTGCAGAGATTACTTGCAGCAGACGAACATGCTAAGAAAAATATTATCCAAGAAATAAATACTTTGAAACAATTGGCTGGACATCCGAACATTATTCAATATCTGTCTGCCTCCTTTATTGATAAAGCACAAACAAATCATGGCCAGCATGAATTTTTATTAATTACCGAACTTTGTATAGGTAGGTAGAATGTCTCTAAATTGTTGATATTGATCTGAACATATCAATAACTTAGTTAATAGAGCAAATAAGTAATAACAAATTGTTAGAGGAAACTGGCTACAATGGAACATTTATTATTTGTCTATCTGACTTCAGCTTGATGTGGTTCTTTAAAATTTATTCTTGAGTTTGTGAATATGAAAATTTATTTAACTATCACAGCAATAATCGGTCAATCTTTTATATTGATTCTCATTATGACAATTGTGTATGTAGGGAATTATAAAAATATACTTACAACAGATTCTTTGAACAGGATCATTACAGGTATAAAACTACCCCACAAAACACAATGTTGATACAATTTGTGGTAAGTACATAATAATGGAATCTGCCAGATTAAAAGCAGAAAGATATTTTATTTGTTTAATCATGTGTAAATACTGAACAACATTAAATTATTCTCTTTAAGGTGGATCTTTGATTGATGTGCTGCAAACTCGAACTTCAGCTTTTGATGTTGAAATTATTACAAGTATATTCTATATGACATGTCGCAGTGTGGCTCATATGCACATGCAGTCACCACCAATAATACATAGAGATTTAAAAATTGAAAATTTATTGATAACCTCCGATGGATTTATTAAATTATGTGATTTTGGCTCAGCAACATCAGAGATATTCAATCCAGATTTGAGTTGGTCTGCAAATCAACATTCTAGCCTTGAAGAAGATGTAAGTTCTTTCTTGTGTATAGCGATTTACACTATTTATTTTACTATCTATACTACTCCAGCTTGCTAGATTCACAACACCTGTATATCGAGCTCCAGAGATGGTTGATACTTGGAACAATTATTTTATTGGTCCCCCGGTTGATATTTGGGCCTTGGGATGTATATTATACACATTATGCTACATGAAGCATCCTTATGAAGATAGTGCTAAGTTACGAATTATAAATGCTAACTATACGATTCCTCCAGATCCAAAATTTTCATGTTTCCATGATATTATTCGTAAGTATTCTTTTTGGGTTTCATTTATATATGTATAATAAAGATTCTTGACCCAGGTATGAATTATATATAAATTCTCGAAAAATAGGTCACATTAACATTTATGTTTTATATTTTAGTCTTTACGTACGTTTTGGTCTCACGACCATCATCAGAAGACTTATTATTTCAATAACCTGATTACTTAGAACTAATTTTATCAACACAAAGCGCCCTTATCGCACCAATTTCGTTTAAAATGCGAACGTCGCCGAAACGAACAGAAACACGAAATCGAAATTGTAACACAACAATGTTTTAAGTATGATAGGTATATCAAGAATCCACTATTTAGTAGAAATCTCAAAAAATACGAACACATTTCATCATAGTCTATGAACGACTAACAAGCGAGACATGTTCAAGTATTTACTTTCAAACCAGATGTCACGATTTGTTAGGTAATAAAAGAAGGTCTGGCCTCTGAGATATACTTTTGACCATTCTACCTAAAAATATACTTTTAACATTATAAGAACGCAAGTAGGAATATGCAAGAATATTAATTAATTAAGTTAGTATAAATATGACTTAGAGTCTGAACGTCAGTCCTATGATTTACAGATTTGGAGTCACGTTTTATTTGAATCATTTCCAGAATCTTTTATAATAATTGGTTTCCTTAGTTGAAATATTAACATTTTTGTAATCGAATTGATGGTTATAATCAAAGCAATGTTTAGCAAGGGCGGTGGCATTTTCTAAGTTTTTCTTTCTTGTGCTATACTTATGGCCATACATTCTTTTCTGTATAAATGTTGTTAAGAGATTCCAGTATAAGTCCCATCACAATCTAAACAATTTAATTTATATACTGTGTGGGTTTGTTTATGTTTAGGTATTACAGGTTTTAGATTTGAGAAATATTTCCCAACAGTTAGTAGGCTTATGCGCAACATTTATATCGTACTTTTTCATGGATTTATATATAATTTATATATGTGCTTTGTCAGCATTGAAAATGGAACTTGATAAACTTCAATCTATATGACAAATGAAAAAGCATAAGATTGAAAATTATCATTAATTAGTTGATAATTTTCAGGTGGTTGTTTTAAAGTGAACCCTGAACAAAGAATAACTATCTCTGGAATATTGGAACGTTTGGCCGCCATTGCCGAGTGTAATGGATATGATCTCAAGAAACCGCTTTATTTTCAGCAAAAGTTACTTACCGATTTAGATTCGGATTCAGGATACAGCAATGAATCAATTAATAATGGAATAAAACAAGCACCTGTACGGCCGGCACCTCCAACACAACCGAGTAGGCCAACACCTTCACCTATTCATCAACCACCAAGACCTCCTCAACCTGTAAGTAATTGTTAAATACATTTCGTATCCCTTGATTTCATGTAGAGAAAATTAACTCATCTTCGTGATCAATCACTCCAAAATCAATATTGTTATTGTTGAATACTTTGAGAAGAAATCTAGTAGGTGGAGCTCTAATATCTGTGATAAGTCCACTTTAAAAATGTTAACTCACCCTTACCAATTTTAAGGAGAAAAAATGTTGAATTCTATTCAGAAAGAAAAAAATTTGATGCATTTGTATTATTTTTTTGTCTTGAATCATATGAAACCACTGGTAAAACCTGCTAAAATTCAAGGACAATTATTGTTCCTCCAAAAGGAATGCCATCTTCCATAATATCTTGCTGTTAAAGATGATACCGAGCCCTCATGTAGATTTAGAGGTAACTCTAATCTGCCATGAACTGTGTGACCATTTGAAAATAGCATAGCAGCAATGTCAAGCCGTGCCACTGATAGGACTTCAAATCCTAAAATAATTGTTTCAATTCTTCAGGAAAACAAAATAGAGCGATAATTTAAACGTTTCGTTCCTACAACATCAAAGACTCAAATAGCCAGCAGAATTTTTTTAACATAAAAAGTCCAATGTGAAACAATAACTACATTTCTGCTCTGAAATACCCAAATTAAATGTAGTCACATTTGAGATACCATCAGAAACAGCTCTATTGTTTTGAAAAGGGTGTTATAACAAATCATATTTACTCATTCCTGAGTAAAGTATATTATTAAATCATCTGGCCATTTATGAGAGTAGTAGGGGATGACGTTTGAGATAGCATTAATTAAAATAACTACTGTCAATTCAATATTATGTGTTTTCTGTATTTGTGACTGTTGATTCATTATATTTTAAAAATTCCAACCCTTCAAAGTCTTTTCTATGAAATCCAATTATTAAACTTATAATATCCTTTTATAGTGGCGCCCAACGAGGGGCCAAACTATAAAAGGATATTATAAGTTTAATAATTGGATTTCATAAAAAAACACTTTGAAGGGTTGGAATTTTTAAAGTATAATGAATCAACAGTTACAAATACAGAAAACTCATAATAATGACTTGACAGTAGTCGTTTTTAATTAATCTCAAAAACGTCATCCCCTACTTCTCTCATAGATGACCAGATTATTTAATGATATACTATACTCAGGGATGAGTAAATAAGATCTGTTATAGTCTCCCCCCCTGGCCTCGAACTCGCCTAGAAGAGGGGCCAGTTTCATGGAATGCTTCCTTTTTTTCTTTTTCAAGGGTCGTCCCCTTCTACTCAACACAAGTATAGTATGTATGTATTATTTTCGAATTTGATCGCTGACACCTTTCTCGATGACCAGTTTATGACACACCATTTCTCAAAAAAGTTTATCAGTTATAAAACACAGTACAGACAAGTATCTAGGTAATTTAGAAGGGATGGAAATGTATAAACGGAAAAGCAATTTAATAAATTCTGATTTATCTTCAGCTGAGGGTAACCCCTTGTTTACATTATTATCCCCAACTGGTATTTAAACAGGCACATTTTTATTTCTAATTTAGTTTATTCTGATGATGGCTACTTTCTTCCTCAGTACTTAACAGTATTTTTAGTGGTTAAGGGTGATTATTTCTTATTCATATTGTAACCAACAATCTTTTATATGTTGAAATTGGCCTGCCCGATCTCCTAACCTGAACCCTCTGGACTTCTTCTTGTGGGGACATCTTAAGTCCAAGATTTTTGTGACTCAGCCTGAAAATTTGAACAAACTACGCCAACGAATTGTAAATGAGTGTCGTCAAATAACTCCAATTATGCTGAACCATGTTAGAGACGGTTTTCAGTCAAGATTGTATTATTGTATGGAAGTCAATGGAGAACAATTTGAACATTTGATTTAAACACGCAGATTTAATTTTTTTCATTGTAAGCATGACAACACAATTCAATTTTTTTACGAATGTGATTTTTTTAAGATTGTTTAAGTTTGTAAAAAAGGCTTAATAAAAATGAGCTTGTACATTGTACAAATAACCAAAATATTCAAGGTGGCTCATTCAAGCAACAAAATTAATTTTTGGCGAAAACGGTTCATCAAATTTACGTTTTTCATACACCGTTGTAAAGAGGCTTCAAAGACCTTTCAAATGACGTATCACTCAACCCCTCTCCCCTATTCAATTTTGAGGGGTTGAAGCGCCCCCTATTAGGGGGTTGCTCGTTCAAGCCTCAAATATACGTCAAAAGATGTCCCCCAAACAAAATCATTCGACGTGTTTCGGGAGATTTTTCCACTCACTATGGGATAAGAAATATACGGAGTGGCTCTTCTGAGATGGAACAACCTGTATTCATTAGATCATATTTCTTCAATTCAATAATAAATCAATTAAAATTTATGAGAAAAATTTGAATAAAACAACTTGTGGAGATTCTATGTTAATCTAAGCGAACAAACGTTGCTATTATGGCTTGCTTACATCCCGTCTATGTAGTATAATTCGAAAAACATAAATTGAATGTGCTGATATTTTCTTTCATCTTGCAGGTACCACAGAGACCCAACCCACCTGAACGACCCTCTGTTCCTGTTCAACAACCAAGAGCTCAAGATATCAAACAGTCTGGATTGTTTTCTTCTATAAAAGGTGGAGCAGGTAGCTTCTTCAAAAATCTTAAGGATACAAGTACTAAAGTCATGGCGACTGTCCAACAGTGAGTAAATATTCTTTTGAAATGTCACTTTCAATGAACAATATTTTTGTAGGTCAATGGCGCGAACTGATTTAGATATAAGTTATATAACATCTAGAATACTTGTAATGCCATTTCCATCGGAAGGGATTGAATCAGCTTACAGAATTAATCACGTTGAAGATGTCAAGCTGTACCTCGATACCAGGCATCCGAATTTTAAATATTCAATTTATAATGTGTCTGGCAGAACTTATCACTCGAAATTCGGACAGGCAAGGGTTATTGATTGTCGTTTTGCATATCCAGAGCAATTTAAGGCTCCTCTTCTAAATTCGTTATATCAGCTTTGTGAAGATATTTATCAATATCTGGCAGGTGACAGTAGGAATGTCGTTGTTATACATTGCATGGTAAGTTTTGTTAATTGTATCTGTGTATGTACTGGCTGTCTCAACACTCATTAGTCTAAAGCCATATGTTTATTTTTAAACTTTTGTTTCATAATAAAAAAGCTGTGATCAATTGATCACGTGACCTCCCTCACTTTTGTTAGCGAACTAGCTTTCAGGCACTCCTGCGGATCAAATGTATATGATTGTAGGAGCAGAAAATATATCGGTAAATGAAATTAAATGTGAACATTTTTTTAAAGATACTCTTTTATTTTAAAGTACTAGAACAAATAAGAAATCATGATTTCCGACCCCAAAAACCTCATATACCAATTTTGAAAAGAATCTAACCATAATCACAAAACTCGTTCGCCACCTTGGCCGCCACATTGAATTGTTGAATTTTGATTAAAAAATCATGTTCTCCTACTCCAAAAACCCCCTTGTAACAATTTTGTCATCTTGGAGCCCCCATCTTATTTTTTCTTTTATAAATATGCCATAAAACATTGTCCCTGGAATGATGAACGCCTGCAAAATTCCAAATAAATCAGAAGACTAGAAGTGGGTCAAATTTCACCCGAACGTACAAATAGATAGATCGATAGATAAACAAGGCAAGTTAAATAAAAGGTTGTAATGATTTAAAAACTGCTATGTCACATTGAAATTATAATGTATTTCAGTCCATCTTTTGTACTGATACTAGCTGTCACATGAAATATCAAAATTTGACACAGGGTAAAGACAACATAGACGGTGAGATTCAAATAACGTCATCGATATGACGTCACTTGAATCTCAATAGAATTTCGGACACTTCTGCGGGTTAGATATATATTATGTGTGATATATATCCATAACCTAAAAACAAAAACCAAAGATGGGTGTCAGCAATACTATTCGAAACGGGGCTACCGCATCCTAAAACAATTCAGTTCATATTTTCACCACCTTATAGCGATCTCCAAAATTTCAAATCCATACGACCGATAAAACGGTGCCCAGACATCATGTCAAAAATAGTCTAGATCGATTCAAAAATGCTCAAAACTAATACATCTGCGGAATTTTGTTGGGCCGATTACTACCGGGATATCAAACATTATCTTGGTCAAGGGTGGTTGTGGAATCTAAAACGTGTGTCTTACTTTACGTTTGAAATAATTATGTCACTGTCACACTGACATCATCAATAACCTACAAATTTCATACCTATTTATTTCAGTTGTCAAACAATAATGAACAACAAGAACTAAATTACAGTAATTGTTGGAAATGTTTTGTTCGATGCACAAGTTCGCGCATCCTCATGCTGTGAAAACCGTTTTGCAGCATTTTTGGCGTTATGGTTGCACATTGCTGAACTATTCTTTGTTGAAGTTCTTGATTAGAACATTTCAGCACAATGACTTAACAGATTCTGACACAACAAAACATATTCAAAAATTTAAAGTAAGACACACGTTTTACATTCCACACCACCCTTGATCAAGATAATTTTTAATTTGTAGTTCATTATTGTTTTACAACTGAAATAAATAGGTATGAAGTTTGTAGGTTATTGATGATGTCAGTGTGACAGTGACATAATTATTTCAAACGTAAAGTAAGACACACGTTTTAGATTCCACAACCACCCTTGACCAAAATAATTTTTGATATCCCGGTACATACTACGTGTGAGAAAAATAATCAGTAGGAGTAAACACAGATTTTGAAATATCAAAAATCAAAATCTTAAATGAAGAGACCATGTATATAATACGGGGAAAAATATACAAATGCATCCCAAAATCAATACAAGTAATACCAAATTATTTATATTCCCAAAGTAAGTTTACTCTGATGATGGCTACTTCTTAGCTGAAAGGTTTTCAGTACTTTAACAGTATTTTGATGGATAAGGGTGATTGTTTCTTTTTATTACAGTGTTTTAGAGTAAATACACAATGTGAACAGTTTATTATGCAAAGTAAAAGATCTGAGTGTATGCTGATGATGGCTACTTGGTAACTAAAAGGTCCTCAGTACTTTTATTATTTAGCGGATAAATGTGATAGTTTCTTATTTATAGTGTTATAGTGTATCCACACTCTTTCTATGTTGAACGAGGAATCCGAAAAGAACAAATTTGAATAATACGGTGGCATAGAAAATAGAGTGAGAAAAGGGTAGTTACGCCACTGTACAATATTGAGTGCCAAATAATAGGTCGCTGCAGTTTCAATAGTTTCGATGAAAAACAATTTTTAAACCGAAGTTTGTAACACATTTTTTTTCACACCCTACATTGTCGAACAAGAATTTCAAGTGGTACAGAACATTTTAAGCTCTCAATCTAAAATCAAATATATTGAGTGAAGTTGAGAAGCTCTTACCTGTTTTATTTAGTTAAGCCTCATTAAACATCATGATTTTTAAAATTCAGATCAGAAACTGCACTTTGTTTCTAATTACCAGCATTATCTTTACAATTATTGATATTTCTGGCAAGATTATTGTTTATTTTCATATGTTCTTTCATAATTCCTTTGACTAACTTATAAAGGACATGTTATAGATTTAGTAGCCTTCAGTTTGACTGAAAACAAACATATCATCATAATCTAAGATTTGCTTTGCCTACAATATCACTTCAAAAACGTTATGGAGACTGGTCAACAAGATAGTATCAGATCAAACGATAACAATAATTTGAAATCCGCATATGTGTTACGGCAACTCAGTTGCTATCTTCAATGCATTAGTTTGACAAATCTAATGATAATGGAAACTTAGTTGCGAAAGACGTATTATTAGATTTTTAAATATTTCGTGGTGTCTGATTAAATTTGATCATCAATTATCAATAGCAAAAAGTAGTTCATGGTTTATGATTATCTTTTCTTTAAGGACGGCAAAGCAACATCTGCCACTCTGGTGTGTGGTCTCTTAATATACGCAGGTGTTTACGAAGTACCGGAAGATGCTTTACAAATGTTTGCGATTAAACGTTTGCCGCCAAATATGAGGGCATCAGAATTAAGATATTTATATTATCTTTCAGATATAGTTCGTAATCCAGAACTTTATCCACATTATAAACCTGTGACATTAGTATCCCTACAAATGTTTCCTATACCTGCATTCAACAAAGTTCGGTAAGTAGTGTGGCTAAAATACAATAAACTATTTAGATGATAATCTTGGTTTTCGAAAGGTCATAGAGCAGCTGCTTGCCCCGACGATGCCAACGATCGGAGAAACGTCCGTGTATAGACTTACTCCTATGTAGCGGATCTGCACGGAGACCAGGATTCTTCCAGAATCTCTAACCGCGAAATCCTTAAATTCAACATGTATAAAAGATGAATTATGACGTGAATAGTGCATGACCGCAGCATATATGTCGCCGCAAAGCCTGACAATGTACCTACTGCAATACCAAGCATTTGGACATTATTTGCATGATAATTTTCTACGACAGTTCAGGTCACAGCGGAAGGTTCAAAACAATATTTTTTATTATAATTTACACACCCCAAAAAATGTTATTGCATAATTTCTTCCAAAAGTCGTCATGTAATGTGAACATCAGGACACAATTATTAATAGCTTCACTTGTGTTTCATTATGTCAAGTTGCCATTATCTGAACTGCCTTTGACGTCTACTAATTTAAAAGTGGTATTTTTACGTGTCATTTCCTATTCAATTTCAGCTCATATAAGCTTTATAGGATTAAGCTCACAGAGTTAAACTTAAACAACTTAAAATATGCCTATTTTGGCTTTAGCGATGTTGTCAACTACATAAGAGTTGACCAACTTCAATTTAACTACGCTTGTAACCGCCTTAAACGTATTGTCATAAACTATATTTCTGTCAGACATTCATTTATGTACATATTTTCTTTGACAGCATTTGTCGTAATTGTTTCCGCCTTCCTGCTGTTGTAAGAAGCTTTATCGTTAACAATTACAACATCCTCTAGTACCTGGTAACACTGGCAATCATCTCTTCATGGTTATCCCCGGGTTTTTTTGGACTTGAAAAGTAGCAAATTCCCCCACGAACTCGTCCTCAAAGCCTATGTGTAGTATGATGAACCTTTTTCCTTTCCATGATGGATTTTTTTTATCCCGTTGACAAACCTGCATCAAACGCATGTTAGGTGCCTTTTGAAACGTTGTTCCTGCAATTTCTTCAAATTTCATTAAGATAATAGAGGTTTTTATTTGTTTCTTTGTAAGCTTCAATTTGTGGAAGAGATCGCCCCTCCACGTTACAATTTCATCCCTTACCTTCAGAATGCTGTTACTGATCCTCCCCTTATAGCTTACATCTTACACCAACTTCAATAACCATAGAAGAAACAATTATACATATTAACACATAATTTCCTACCCAAAATTAATTTCTTTCAATAATCCTTGCAGAGTGGACTATTTTAAAGAACGCTTGTTTACAACCTTAATTATTAAAATGGTTGACGGTTCATTTTTGATAAAGAAAGAAATCGCACCCATATGTGTTGGTTCACTTCATACTCACGCAAACTTTTATGAATTTTCACAACAATTTTATCTTCTGGTGTAGTCGTGAAATCGACAATTCAGTTTTGGTTTTAATAGGAAGTTTTGTCGTCAACTCCTTTTTTTTTGAGATTGAGCGCGTTAATGATCTCCGAATAAAGATTCTTAGGGTGATGTAAATTAAAATTTGTTTTCTGAATAAGAAACAGAATATTACAAGTCCCTCTAACTACCACATGATACCATGTTTGTACCGAAATATTTCAAAATGTTTCCGCATAAATGCGACTCTATTTCAGCACTTGCATATCTGATATTCTCTTTTAACTGTGCCGATCGATGTTACCCCTCTTGGATTCATTGGATACAAAAAAGTTGTTTAACGTCTCCTAATACACCATTGACAGTAACAGTAATGCCAACTTCGTCCATATTCCACACCCGACGGTGCATTCCTTGAATAAGATGTGGATTCTATCTACCCCAGGGGCCTGTTTCATAATAGAGCTAATAGTATTAGTTCATAAGAACAAGTGTTCAAAGTACAAGCACTAATACTTTCTCTTTCATAAAGGGGACCTCACTGATACTATTAGTGGCATTGTGCAAGCGAAAAAGTACAAAAGTATAAGTCAGCTGGGTTTATGTGGTAAGTTTCTAACTAGTTTTTTTTACTTCACGAATTTTTCTGAACTAATCTGGCAACTCGGGGTTTGTACCTATTCACGATTGTCGTAACATGCGTTTGTGCGCGCTATCTTGCATTAAGGGAAATAAAAAAATAATGTTTGAGGTTTTAGCAAACAATTATCAAATAAGGACAAATGCAAGTTGAGGAGTACGTGAAATCAATTGGATTGGTGTCTGACACAAGGAGTTTTCAAAATAAAAATTATTCTTGATTCTATAGGTTTTTCTTCGTCGAGTCACAAGGTTGTACTTTTTCATTATGAACCGAAATTCTTCTAACTACAAGCTACAAGACTAATAGTATTACTTTGTATTTCATTATGAAACAGGCCCCTGGTGCCACAATTCTGGCGATTCACAACCCATTCAAATGAAAATTTGCTTTTTGTAGAAATCGGCTTTAACTACTCTGCATAGGAGCTATGATGAACTTGCAATGTCTTCAGATACCAAATTTAAAACAGTCCACATAACGCAAACAGCTTGCAATGCAGCACCTAAAGTTCAATTTGCATCCCCTTTTAGATCCTACATTTTCTGGTGACTTCAACTACTTATCCCTACTATTTTTGAGTCTTAGATTTATGCCCTAGTAATATATCTACAAAAAATATTTGTAAGTAATCAGATACAACTTCATTTATATTTCAGTGATGGTTGCCGCCCTTATTTAGAAGTTTATAGTGAGAATAGGTGTATATTATCAACTATACAAGATTATGAACAGATGAGATTATATAGTATCACTGAAGGGAAAGTAAGTTATCGAAATTATCCTTATTTCTGTGCCAAATCATTAAAAAAATTTCAGTGCCTTCTAAGAATCAATGCAAGTGTATGCGGAGATGTTTGTATTATAGTGTATCATGCGAGAAATATTTTGGGGGGAGTTATGTCTCAAGGAAAAGCTACAGGAATTAAGATTTGTCAGGTGCAGTTTAACACTGGCTTCATACCAGAAGAAGAAACTCTACTAAGTTTCAACAAGTAAGTAGTGTTGATTTGAATATTATGAATCAACACGTCTAATTTACTTATTTATCAGATCTGAATTGGACGAAATTACTGAAAGTCCTGATCATTTTCAAGATCGCTTCAATATTGCATTGAATGTTTTCGTTTCTGATACTGAAAGAAAGCCCACTCAACCAGCCCCTTGGGTTTCTGATAAAACTAAGAGGGTTCAAGATACGATGTTCACAACGCAACTCGAAAAAGATGAAACAATAGACAATTTTGGTGAGAAATTAAGCAGTAGTGAATTGTGAAATAATTATTATATCCAAATATACCCCATTCACTTCTGCATTTCATGATAATAATATCCTCGTTATTAGAGTTTAGCCATCGATGATAATATCTTACGTTGCCGCTCGAAGGACCATATGACTCGGTAAGAAATTGAAACGTGCAAAATGTGTCCGGGGACAATACAGTTTGGCTTATGACGTCTTGGAATTCTCTACGCTATTTTAATTCATTCATAGCTTCGCACTTTTTGTTCAGTTTTGATTCAAATTCAACCCAAAATTCCATAGAGATGACTTATTTTAAAAGTTTTCTACAATCTTCCATTCTTATTTTCTTCATCAAAACATTTTGAGATTGAACTGGTCTTTACTTGTTGGAAGTCCATTATATTACAAATTAACTTACACAGGATAATATACTGTAGAAAAATTCCAAAATAACTTTTATTATGAAAATAGAAGAACATGTTATTTTTTACAGTGTAGTAGTTCATTTGTAATATCATCAAGCTATATTAGTTGAGTAGCAACCATCTGTTATAGAAATAAAATGTTGGTATTTTTGCTTAACTTCTTCCTACCAGACTTCATTTTTGTATCGAACAGCGAAGTTGTGGAACTCCTTACCTAGTGAGGTATTTCCTTATGCCTATAACCTCCAAACCTTCAAGAAAAATTCGATTGCCTATCTCCTCTCCCTACATTCCACTGCTGACTCACACGATGTTCTTCGAACATTATAGGTTCCCCTCTCGTGTAGTCAAAGTATAAATTAAAAAAAAAAAAATTGAAAGCAAGTCAGGATGAAACGAAGAACATGGAAACAAAATACTGAAAACCAATTGAATCTGGTAGATAATTGGTTAAAAATATATTCCTTAGCAATCGTGCTTTGAAATTTAGAATTAATACATTAAATTATATAATACTTCATATAATGATGTTTTTCATAATTAGTGAGCACTCCAAGAAGGAATATAGAGCCTCTAGAAAGACCATCTAGGCCAGCACCTCCATCTCCTAGACCTGCACACGTAACAGATATAAATAGAGATTCGAGCGATTCTGAAGCAGAAATAATTGTAAGTATTGTATATGTGACCATTCCTGTCATTCGATGGCCATAGGAGATGTGATGATTTATTTACTTTGTTTCAGCTACAAAGAAATGAAAATCGAACTTCAGTTGAAACTGTTGATTTTCTTAATTTGAATTCTGCACCACCCACGGAACGAGTCGTAACAAAGATGTCTCCTAGCTCCAATTTTGACCTATTAAGTGGATTTAATAGCGTTCCCATAGAGGAGAATTTTGGTAATTTTTCCTCCTCACCAGCAGCGCCTAAAAGTAGTAGCCATCCTGAACCATTATTTGATGCGTTTGGCCCATCGAATGATCAAAATTTATTGGGTGGTTGGAGTAACTTTCCTGTAAATCCTAGTACCACGCCTGTTAATCCAAGTGATCAAAAAACAACAGATCTCTTAGCTGGCCTAGGTGAGTGAATATATCTTTGAACAGGTGTTCCAATTTTAGTATGAATATGTGCTTTCTATTGCTATTAAGTCACTTGCACTGAGTACTAGCTACCAGGTTGTGGAGTAAAAATAGCTTGTTTGTTGAATATTAATCAGCAGTAAAGTTCTATAATTTGGGTGAGTCTTGCCTAATAGTTTTCTTCAACAATTTAGGTTGCAAAATGTGAGTTCCAAGTATCTGATCCAACAAATGAATTTTGATGGTTGGTTGATAAATTTCAAACAAAATTAGGCCATAAATAAGAAATAACCACCCTTATCCACTAAAAATATTCTTTCAGCCACCAAGCAACCATCATCCGATTAAACTCAGTTCAAGAGTATTTTTAGTGGATAAGGGTGATTATTTCTTATTTATAGCGTGATCATGTATCCACAGTGTGAACTTTTATAGAAAATTAGGCCAGTAAGAGCCTTGTTGGCAATTTTGATATTGAAAAACCTAATCCACAAATATTTGTATTATCGATCAGCTTAATGGAATTTATGACGTAACTAGAATAATGTTGATGGAAATATTCATTTTATAATCTTGAATTTTGTTGTATGAGGACGTTATAAGGCTTGAATGAGAGTCAAGTACTTTTCGGTGATATCACGAAGGAAAATATATTTCATTTTGTTTGGATCGTATTTATTGCAGTTGTTTTGAAATTTTTTAATATTATGATGTGCAACAGCAATAAATATGGTACATAAAAGATTTAAGAAGGAATAACATATTTTGTAATAGTAAGCCGAGCGTATGTTTTATAAATCTGAACTTACACCAGAATTAATTTTTCCAGGCAAGTGAATATGTTGGGAAAGCCTATCTTATTGCTTGTAACACTTGTACTTGTAACAGTCGGCTGGGTATTATTTCAGGTAGCGTTAATACCTCATCGACGTGTTATGTGAATTAAGAATTGTTTGTTGGAACCTGCTCGGGTATCAAAGATCTTACTTGATCCGTGTACCCTTAAGGTTCTTTTTAGCGGCCACCACTAGGTGTATAATTCAGCCCACCTAGAAGCTGTTTTTGACTACGATGCCTTTGATCCCTTCCAAGAGACCGCCTCGTACAATTACATCTTTATATCTATTCAAACGTAAATTCTGAAGGTCGCATTCGCTGAGAGGTGATTAGGAAATACCAGTTAAACTCGTTAATCAAATTAAATGATAAATATATATTGAATAAAAGTTAAAAATTTAGTACATCATAACACATCAAACGAATATAAAATTAATCCAAAATTTGGTTACGGGAATGATACATATGAATTTAAAGACTGATCTAATTCAGGTTCATCCCAAGTGGGAGCCTGGGAGACCATTATCAATGTCGCTAGTTCCACCCCTTTTGCCAGTGAGCGAGTTCCTACTCAGGTTCTCTTAAGAGAGTTGGAATCAGTGAAAGCTAATTAGTACAAACTCCGAACAGTGATCGATTTCGCGCTCGATCACGCCGATGATTGATAGATAATATTTAGAATTAAAGAAGGATTCCTCTATTTCTGGTAACCTGAGGTAAGCCTAACGACCTGATACTATATCATATCCTCTAAGTTATGTCCGATAAGCAGAATTACGATTGATCAATACTTAGCCTGAATGGGTGAAAAAAAAACATATATTAACAAAATAAACATTGGCGGGCGGAGCGTGATCTGAAGGTTAAATAACCACACTATATTATATCGTCGATTCAGAGGTTGAAGTCAATATTACAGTTGTTCTTTGGCAATCAAAATGCACTTACCCTGTTGGTCTAATTTCACAATTTCCTCTCGAATCCCTTGTGGAAATAAGGCACAGAAAATTTACTCACTCGAGTTCTACGTCGGGTTTTATGGATGTTATGGAATTGTCACAAAATGATTTTAAAGGAACAAACACGAAACGCGAAAGACGCAATAAGTCCAGCGCTGCTTCAGCCCTAGGAATACATAACCCTTGTTACACAAATCCTACGTTTAATTTTGCTACACAACTGAGTTCTAACTATGAGCCAATTCAATGCTCCTAACTACCCCTATGCAAGCTACCTACACCTCCGGATTTCTTTCTTTTACAATACTACAAGCAAAATTTAACGTAGGTTGAATTTAAATGATTTCTTCGTTGACTTATATGAACACGAATTGATAAAGTAATTTGATCTCTATAAATTTCTTGAATTTAATTCGTTACAATCTTGACAAACAGGATAGTACTTGATTTCAAAAAATATGATCTTTGGAACAAAAATTAACTTGGATTAAGGTTCTACATGACTTGACTGGAAAATTACTTCATTACTAAATAGAGACATTATCTCAACAACAATAAAAAGAAATAAAAAATATTTTAATTATTTTGAGTGTGGAATCTAAGTAAAATATATGACTTGAATTAATGCAACAATGGGTCATCCCTGTGAACATAAAGCTGACTGGACTTAACGAACGAGTAAGTGGTGAAGAACTCTCTTTTTTCTCAAAGTAATTAGTTTTTATGAAACCATTGAAGCGGGGGCCACCCCACGCGCAAAACTTAGAAAACATGTTTAATTTATAATACCGGGAGCAGATCCTGTCCATCCGTTATTAAAAATGACCTATAGGGATCTGACAAACGCGCGTGACAGCTCTTTTCAACTAAGTACCATAGGCCTCGTGCTATGCTACGTTTTCTAAATATGATTCCTGGCTGGCCTAGAAGTCGGTGCTCCGGAAGGAGGGTTCGGATTACAAACGTCGCTGGACATATCGTATGTTCTATCAAGATACAAAAATTTATAAACTTTTCTTTCGAATTAAATTGAATTATTCAAGGGCCCAAAAGTAATAATCTCGGATTATTAAACTTTTCACACCACTTTGAAGCTGAGATATATATTCTCATATTCATACCATCTCAAAGTACTCGAGAACATATCTTATCTTTAGGATCAATAATGTCCTCCCACAATAGATAACACTGCATAAAATACGGAGTGTTTGATATTTAAACTTCGTTATTGTTTTTAATCATTTATAAGCTTCAACGATTAATCAGGACTAAATTTTTTTCTCATGTTTTCATTCAAATTGTATAATAAAAATATCACTTTCCTGGTTTTATTTGAATTTTATTAAAAAGCCATCTCCATTTATTTCTCGCAATTCAGATTGAAGATATTCACAAAAAACAAACTAAATTACCTAAAAAACATGTATTCAAGCTCACCCAACTTGCAGATTATTATTACAAGATCCTACTGAAATATTGTTCTCTTCTGAGTCTATTTATTTCCATTTTCATCCCACAAAATGTATAACATTTGGCCTTTGAACAACGAAGTAATCATTTTGAAGCTGATTTGTGTGTAATACTTTTTTCTCTCAAAAGGTGATCTAGGAGGAATGAATTTTACTACTCCAGAATGGATCGCTCCCGAGAATAGCGGCTATTCTCCAAGTAGAGCCCCACCAACACCATCCCAAAATATTCCGACGACATTGCCAAACAAACAATCCACCACTCCCCAAGGTCAACAATCACCAGTTGATGCCAGACCGGACTACAATAGGTCACATTTTGACCCAGTGAATAATAAGACCGAAGAACCTGCTAAAGAGAAACCAAAGCCAACAGATATCTTTGGAGATCTTTTGGGATCGCAAGGTTATAGTTTCTCAGCTAAGAGAGATAATATGCCACGTACGATCAATGATATGCGGAAAGAGGAAATGGCTACATATATGGATCCTGAGAAATTGAAAATATTAGAATGGGTAAGATACTTTCAATTGATGTGGTTGTTCAATTTACATACCTGAGCTGGAAGAATATTGATTTAAAGGCTTTTGTTATTATTACATTTTAAATCATTTGTTTGACTTTGTGAATCGTCGAATTTTGAAGGTTAACATAATTTTGTTATTAAAACGTTCTGTTACAGATCGATGGAAAGAAAAGTAATATTAGGGCATTACTATGTTCCTTACATACTGTTTTGTGGGAAGATGCAAAATGGAAAAAGTGTGATATGCATCAATTAGTTACTCCTCTTGATGTTAAAAAAGCTTATAGAAGAGCTTGTTTAGCCTGCCATCCTGATAAGGTAGGTTTTCTATCTATTTTATTCAAACCAATAAATCAGTGTTACACATTGATTTCATTTTCATGCTTCATAACTAGCATTTATTGAAGAAAAAATTTTCCAGTGTTAGTCATAATATATTTAGTTGTCCTTTGCAATTTTGAAAGGTCTAATTTGTTCAGCACAAAGACCAACTACAATACTATTAGTAATTCCAAATATTTTAATTTTTTCATACATGTTGTTGGTATTTTATAGTTTGTGAAAAGTTGAAAGAAAACTTAAGTGATTGAAATTTATGTGATAACTTTTGTTTTCAAAATAATTTAAACTTGGTAAGTATTTAATATTGCAATCTGTTTTTACCATGATAATAGCCCTCTATTCGTTTCACTATCAAAACAATATATAGAATTTTCAATGGTGGAAGCAATTACTTTCTGATAATTTATCATATTGATATAATAAAATAAAACACTTACTTCGTTTTTTATCACATATATTATAGAAACAAATCGTGACTTTAGTTTCGTCTATAGTTTGAAGATGACACGCTAGTGTCGACACCATAGTCACCAGGGATATTGCCAATATTTGCATCCGCATCCGCAGCGGAGCTTCCGTATCGATTTTGACATTGCATCCGCATCCCCCACAATCAATGTGGATATTTATGCGGATGCAGATGTAGCACAGGTCACGACAAGAAAGAAATTGGACGGGCCGGCGACTGGCGTGTGCCGTATGCTTGTGCTAATTGACCAATAGGAGCGGAGATTTCGTTTGGTGAACCCTATTTTGCCAGAAGTGTGGAAAATCATCGAAAGTAGTATTGAGTTATTGAAACCTTTGGGGAAGCCACACGGGAACTAAGCAGCTCTCATACCCTTATTTCATCTGTAATTCCAATAATTCAAATGCTTGAAAAAAAGTTGATGACTAACAAGATCATCCGATTTCGATTCAATTCGACAGGCCGTCACGACTCTGAAAAGTGAACTTTCAACAAAGTTTTCCAACTCAATGGAGAACAATTTATATGTCATCGCCACCTACTAGACCCTCGCTATAAGCACAAGTTTTTTACACCAGTGACTGAGGAAAAGATTAAAGAAGAAATTTTGACTTTGATGATGAGAAATGCTGATAATGACGTTCCCGGTTCTCTCAATTCCGAAGGGGCTGAAAGAATGAGAATGACAGATTCCTCGGAAAAAGATACGGAACAACTAGGACCAGGGACGTCCGGTTTGGTTAGAGAGCCATGCTTAAAAATCGATCTTGCTATGATGTTGGATTCGTCAAGTGAAGATGAGAGCCAAGAAACGCCAGAAAATGGTAGCGCTGAAGCTGTACGCAAAAAGCAATTGCTTTCTTACCGCAATAAAAAGAGGGTCAATGTAGATGAAAATCCTCTTAAATGGTGGAGCGTTCATCGAGAAGAATTGAAACTATTATCAGCAATAGCACGCAGATTTTTATCGACACCACAAGCCAGTGTTCCTAGAGAACAATTGTTCAGTAGCGCGGGATTAATTTACGTACCTCTGCATAACAGACTTGAGCCCGAAAAAGCGGCAATATTACTTTTTATTAAATATAATGCTCCTTTTTTTAACTTTTCATACTAAACATTTAATAAAACATTAAAAATTACTCTTATTATTTTATTTCTGCACCCGTAGCTTCTTTTTTTTATAAAAGATCTTCAGATCCGCATCCGCGGATGTGAGCCTCCAAAAATCCGCATCCGCGTCCGCGGATGTGCATCCGCAACATCCCCGATGGTCACGATTTGTTTCTATAATATATGTTATAAAAAAAAGTGTTTTATTTTATTATATAAATATAAATTGATATAATAAATGTAAAGACCAATTATTACTATAAGTTTCGAGATGAGTCATCATCAATGTATTGCCAACATATTATCAGTTTCCTGCCGTCACTGAAAAGAAGTAGACAGGAAAATTAACTCCAGTTGGGGAAAAATAATTGTACATAACTAAAAACTACCCACAGTCAACCTTGTTTTCTACCCTCACATGTGTAAGGTGTTATGTGTTATTGAGTCTCTTGTTTGGGTCTTCCATTCCTTTCTATTTTAAACCATATATTTCCCACCTCTTCCCATTTCTTGCCTCGTTTTTATAGTGCGGTTTTACTCATTGCCATATCTTCCTAAGTATTCCTCTTGCTTTCTTTTTCGCACTTCTTGCTTCTAATATCTTGGTTGTCATCAGTCTCGAGCTGTCCATTCGTTTTAATGAATCCTAACCACCTCAAGTGTGATTCTTTTATATTATTATTTATGTTTCCACTTTTCTATGGGTTTTATTTCTTACTTTATCCAATTTGTTTTTTTTTCTATTCTTACTTACTTCCACTATACATAGCCTGAGGAAAATATTGTCATCAGCTTAAAAAATCCTGATTTTTCTGAATTCATCCACACTATTTTTGATATGATGTCTGTGTGTGCGTGCTTGTGTGTAACTTTGGAAATAATTGTGCCGTTCGTTTTGGTCGTTCCAATTTTAAAATTTGAAAAAGTTTTACTTTTGGCATCCATATACAATTTTTCTGGCTATAAAAATACATTTAACCTGCAGAAGTACCCGAAAATTAAAAGTTGTTCTAGCGAAAGGGGGGAGAGAGAAGTTAATGATCTACGGATCAGTTAATTTCGTCTAATGCGAAAAGGTGACTTCAAATAATCTCTATTTGTAACACCGGTCCAAAACAGCATTGCAGGTAACATATTTGCATTTGGCGCTCTTCATTATGTCATCGATAACCATCACATTTACGAGAGGATATAGGCCAGGTTTGTTACCTGCCACACATATAGTTGATTTAATACATGTTCAACCTGCATCGGTTGTTGTGGGCGAGGGGGTTGAGATGCCGGTAAAACATTTTCTTTCCCGATTTCGAAACTCCAAGCGGCAAGGTCAGTTTTTTAATTTTCATAAATCTTTGGTAACACTGGGTTAGTAGGCTATTTGTAATGTAATTGATTGATGTTCCTTCTTTGTCTTTACTTGCCCTTGAACAACATGTATTATTAAAGTGCATGTACACTCGGGTGGGGATAGCGTAAATGGCAATTCTTTTTTTACGACCAAGTGTTCTAAATTAAAATTTTGCATTGTGACCTCCTGACTTTCAAACATTCGACAGAAGGTCACAATAAGAGCAGAATTAATTTTGAACATTTGGTCGTAAAAACGAACGAGCCAGCGGGGCGACCTAAAAACGAGCTAAGCTGTATTCCAAGCATGCCGCGAAGAACAGCAACAGGGTCTGAGCGGTACGAATCACACGCTCTCTTTTATGACGCTGGCTGTACTACTAAACGTCATACGCATACTAAGCTTGAGAAAGCTATCTCTACACATGTAAAGGTGACGCTCGATTGAATTACGGACTAAAGGCGAGTTTATAATGCTCTCAAACTAATAGCTAATCTCTTTTATTAGAATTAGATTTTTTTTTGCTTTGAATTTTCTTCTTTCGGCACCCCGCGTGATATGGTTTATATTCTAATGCTGATACATGGAACTGAATATTCGCATTCTATTTTGGTATTAAATGAATTGTGAAATATATTTTTGCAGAAATTCTACTCAACAATTTGTTCTCCTTTTCAGCAAACTGGTACTGATAATGAAAATCTAGCTAGACTAATTTTCATGGAATTGAATAATGCATGGGGTGACTTCGAAAATGATGCCTCTCAGCAAAATATGTTTGCGAATTAATTTTATTATTATTATTTATTAACATTCCAACTGTTTTATTTTATTTGGATCTTAATTTATGAGAATTTAACCTTATCGACTCAACTCTTACCTTAGCTGTTTAAAAAAAGACAAAAGCAATTTATTTGTCAATCGACAATATTTATGTGTAGGATATATCCAATCTATATTGTTGTAAAGAAAAAAATTTAACCCAGTTGAATCTAACGATATTCCTATTAGTAAATGTTTATTTCTAAGTATGTTATATATATTTTTATAATGTTTCATGTTTCTACTTTTAATATTTAGTTTATTTATTATATCTTATCAAGTGCTCTCATTATTTTTTTATTAGAAGAGATGATTTTAAAGACTTGAAAGTATATTATATGTTATTGTTGAATCTGCCAATGAAATAAATGTCATGAAGAACAAAACGTTTGTCTTTATTGTCATGAGTTTCCCCATTTTTGACACAGATAATTTTGAAATAAAATAAGTTATTTTTACAGAAAGTGAAAAAAGTTGAATGTACAATTAGTTGAAATTTGATTTTAAATTACTTACTTGTTGGGTCTGGTACTACTGAATGAAAATTAATAAATTTGCTCTAATGAATTGCTCCAATCACTCACTTTTGGTAAGTATGTGCATATTAAAACAAAAGTTAGCTTTCATTATTTTGAATATTCGATGGAGGAAGCCGTTACTTTGTGATAGATTATTAACTTCGTTTTTAGTAACACTTTATTGGAACAACAATAATTCTGCCTGCAGTTTCGTTGCCGTCACAAATCCAATTTATTCTCTAATAACATTTATGTTTTCGAGCGGCAACTACGAAATGACGATAGTGGACAAAAAAAATTTACCTACCGATCCGAAATTAATTGGAATCGTTTGTAGGTCAATAGTTAATCAAAACATAATTAATTAAAATATGACTATTTGGGTCGAAACTTGGCCGAGGCGATCAATCTTCTAATTTGTAATCAGAATATGGACGATTTGCGAGTTGGTAGAAATACTATAAATGGTGAAATTGTAATCAATCCGAAACGTTTTTATTGTGTTAACCAAGTCAGTTCCAAAGAACCAAAGTTCTACTACCAAATGGGTTTGAACAAATCCCAACAATAGCGAGTTTGAAAGGATTTAACCGACATGAAAATATTACGCTCTTCGTAATTTGCAGATTTGTATATATAATCACAAATCTATGAAATTTATATTTTGTTGATATGACAGTTAAAGAGTATAGCATATTGGGTTAATTTGCACTGAGCATATTCGTAAATTTTGAGATGTTCTTAAAAACTACGGAATTTAGATTTTTATGCACTAGCGGGCGGTAAAGTACTTTAACGCTCGCTGCTTCAAATCTAATCTACTAACTTTATCAAAATATTTTTATATAGTTATGAAATTTTGATGGCAATAATTCCAGTTTTGCAATCTCATTCAGTTCCTAAATTTACGGGTATTGAAAGTATGTTCATCATTAATCAACCCTCACGCACTGCTTTGATCAAAATCTTCAAATGTATAAATATTCAAACATAATTCACCTTTCTTATTGAATTTATTGCTAGACAACACACAACACCCAACTTGTTTGTGCACGTCAATATTAGGCAGCTATGAACATTGTAACATTTTAAATGAATCAATTTTATTATAAAGATATACTGTTATAATAATTGCGATATCTTTGGAATATACAGGATAAACAAAATATAACATTACAAATTAAATATAATCTATACTACGTTGAATGAAGTTATACAGGACCTATGTAATGTAACATACATTAAAATTCAAGTCAGTATTTAAATTTTTTACTCGAGCTTGTTTAAACCACTACTGCATAATTAGGTATTACGTGAGTACACGTTTATGGCCTTAAATGTGATGGTCTGCGGCCATTATTCACTTCTATTTTACGTTCTTGATACATAAATAGCTATGATTACACAAAGGCGAGGAGGTATATTATTCTTAAGCGCTGTATTTCGTGTATAATCACAGTATAAATTCCTTTATGCTATTATAAGCAAAGATTTTACATTTTGTAAAACATTTTTAGAAGCGCAGACAATACTTATGAAATGATTATTTTCTGTGGTTTGAACGTATGTTTGACTGTCAAAACTCAGCAGTTACTATACAATCATCAGCTGTTCATGATCGTGATCAGTTGTGTTTTGTTTTGCTTTTGTCAGTTTTGTCCAAAATGGCAGATATAAAATCATTGGAACACCCTACTTTAAAGGTAATCATTTCGAATTATTCTTACTCAAAGAATAAGATAACCATCAATTAATCAGAATCTATACATAAGTGTGCATGTCTTTGATTTTTGATTTGATATTACCACAATAATTAATTTACAACTCATAAAATGGAGATGGTAAAATTAATGAAAAATTACATCCGGTCAAAATATTTCCTTCTGAAGACTATGATTAGAAAAATCAGAGGCATCAGTTTATCAAATAATCAATGACTCCTAATATAATTGACTTATGGAGTGAGAATTTATATGGATTTTCCTGAATCCAAGTATCAATCTCCAAGAAGTGCTACTCGATATACAATATTTACTATATAAAACATAATATTTTATGTGACTAGATACATTTATATGAATAGGAAGAACATAGGTATCTTTTGATAACTTTGACAGCTGAACAAAACTCATTTGAATTTTAATCAAAGATCAACTGTTGAAGGATTTGCTCAAATGCCATAAATTAACAGTTCGAGAAAGGTGTTTCTATTGATTTGATTCTTTGGACCAATTAGATTCTTAATTGAAATAGATTCCTGCATAAGTAGTTGATAAACCATCAAGGTGTATTAGATGCTTCAATAGCTTATTTAAGAACTTTGAGTATAATATCATCAAGGTAGTTGTGATTCAGGTTCTTGATATGTTTGAAGGAATTGATGTGTTTCAGTGAATTGTAACAGTTTGCTGATTCTAACTAATGTTGATTATTTGTTGGTTTTGTTATGTTTTAAACATTTCTATTGATTCTAATTTAGATTTAGTTAAATGTAATATTTTAGAAGTTGCCATCAGAAGATAGGTAGCAGAACTAAGATAAAAAAAAATTATCTCCAACTTCACAACATTCACCTGTGTGATCGATATGTTAGCCATTAGATTCTTGTCAGATTAACTCACATACTTCCTATTACTGACATTGTTCGTTTTTGTTCTCGCGTTTTATAATATATTGGAACGTTTTTGTCGTAGTTTGAATAAAACTGATCAGAATGTTTTCTAAAACTGATGTTTGTAAAGGAATATCAGAATATTTACGCACTTTAGGAACTTTTTTCAATGTTTTCTAGAATGCAGAACAAAAATTCTATCGAAGTTTCACATACTCCTTTCCAGGCCCATTATTTACATTCTTAGATGTATCATCATATTGTTTCTAATGAACTATAAAAGAGTTCACACTGTGGATACACTTTAACACTAAAAAAAAATCCACTAAAAATACTCTCAAGTACTGAGGACCTTTTGGCTACTAAGTAGCGATCATCAGAGTAAACTAAATTATAAATCAAAATGTGTCTGATTAAATACTATTTGGGGATAATAATGCAAACCGCAAGAGATAAGTCGGAATTTAATAAAAAGCTTTTTCCTTTATACATTTTTTAAATTACCTAGATGTTTGTCTGTACTGTGTTTTAATAGTGATTAACTTCCTTGAGAAATGGTGTGACTTGTATTCAAAATATGTTCGGCTAACTCTGATTTTTTACCATTATTTTTCTTTATATGGGCAACATGTTCTTTATACCGAGTTAAAACGTTCCTTTTAGTTTTACCAACAACATAGGATTTTGAACACGACTCACAATCCATTTAGTAAATCCCGGATTTGTCGAAGTCAGAAACTTTATCAATGGTGTTGCCTAAACGGTTTTTTAGCTTGTTCTTACATCTATAAACTGGTTGTATTATAAATTTAGAAAAAAAATTATAGAATTTATTAGTTACTCAAGGATGATAGGTGAAACTTTAGAGCCATTACCTTCAAATACTTCAATAAACATCGAAAGGCACATTTTGTGTTTTTATAATTTAGTTTACTCTGATGATGGCTACTTAATAGCCGAAATGTCCTCAGTACTCGAGTATTTTTAGAGAATAATGGTGATTATTTCTTATTTATAGTATCATATTAGTAAGTAATTAAAATACGAACAGAATAGACTCCTTACAAGATACAATACAAATAATAATAATTGAAATGATTACACACTGAGCCTAGGTTAAATTTAACATAATCTAAGTACGCCTATTAAAATTGTTGTTTGTACCTTTCCTTTCCTATATTACTAAATGTATTGATTTGTCACTCAGGTGCCATATGAAATATTGAACAAGAAGTTCCGAACTGCTCAAAAAACATTAGACAGGGAGGTATCGCATGTTCAACAAGCAGCTTCCGAAATTGAAAAATGTATTTCAAGTGGGGAAGGTATTAGAGCTAGAGACATTACTTCTCTACTGGGTGGTATGGCGGAGAAACTTCAAGTATTGAAACGTAAGGCTGAAGAAAGCATTTCAGAAGAGCTTACTGCTACAAATGTTTGCAAAAAGAGGTTAGAACACCTCAAAGAGCATGCTACAGTTACTACAACTGGGACAATATCTCAAGGTGCGCTCAATCACTGGAGACGTAAAAGATTGGATCGAATGGTAGTTGAATATTTCCTGAGAAATGGATATTACAATGCTGCCATCACTCTGGCTGATAGATCAGATATTAAGGATTTGACAAATATTGGTATGTGTCATATGATTCCAAACATTCTATTTCTTATTGAATTTTCGCTGCGATTAGCTGTAACGCGTGTGACGTCACGATTCTACTCTTTGTAGTCGTTCCTTGAGTAAATAGGGAATTTGGGCTGCATCGAATATACTTTTAATAAAGAGGATATAAAACGAAAGTGGCAATGGGTAAAGGATTTATGAGATTCTCTGATCCTCGGATCATTTGCCAAAATTTCCGCATCTTCCTACTTAGTTTTAATTATTGCAACGGTACTTGCACCTGTGGTCTTCTCGACAACTGAAAAACCTTGGTATCACATATATCTTAATCTTCATGGGTCCTCTGATTAAAGAGAACTTAACAATTTTCTGGGTCTTCCTACTGCAATTGAAGGTTTTGAGGTTATGATTCTTCCACATTATAGTAACGAATTTCTGACAATTTACATTTACGCTTAATACTCCGATAAAATGATCTTCGCAACAAAAATATGTCGAATTTCGATTCGTGTCTTTGCGTCGACTCAATTCCAACTACTTTTTTCGGCGGTTAACTTCTCTTGGCTTGAATGAAAGTTTTATGGAACGATGTCTTGACTAATTCTTGCATAGGGCTACTAAACAATATTTGTAACCACTAATTTTCTTAATATTCCACTTACTAAATTACGTTCAGAATTTGGTTTATGAGTATATTGTCAAACGGTGAAGAGTAGAATCATGACGTCATAATGAGTTCGCTATATTCAAATTACCTATCATATTTTCTATTGCATTCTTTGACACTGCCTCCGACGATGGATTGAAAAGAAAAATATATATGAAGTGCGCATTCTTAGAATACTTCAAGTATTTAAAAAAAAAATAGGTCAATCCCTCGTATGTTTTGAAAATTAATAGAATTATCGGAATTGTATCAAAAATTAAATGAACAAATTGAAATTTATAATAATAAATACGTGATTTAATTGTAATTCAAACGGATTTAACAATTTTATCTAACAAAAGAAAAAATTTCAAACAACTACCTTCCTGGTTATTACGTCGAGGGATATTGAATCAGAAATAATTCATTCATAAACGGTGGAAATATTACTATAATTCACCTTGTGAAATTAAGATCACTTGAAAAGTTTAAACTGGGCCTCATCTTAACTCATTGTCCCCTTCCTTTTTATCACCAAATACATTTTATATGAAGTGTGTGAGTTATACCAGTCGCTGGTCAAAATATGAATTCTTTGTTCCTAACTTTGTTTACATCCTCTCGTGTGATCTGAGTTTTATTAGGTACACATAGATTTTACCTGGTGAAATTAAATGTGTGCTGTGTAGTGAAATTTATCAAATTTATCGTACAATTTTGATTTGATTTGAACCAATTCAATCCATGGATTACAATAACAATAAGTGTTTATTGACAATTTTCTAACAATAAGGACATTGTCAAGAAGAGTTATAGATGTAACAGAACAAGAATGTAATTCCTCAAAATACTTATTCTAACATACATTTAAATTAATATTAGATGAATATCAGATAATGAAACATTAAAATTTAACAACTGAATGATGAGATTTTTTTACATGAATGCAAAAAAGTTTATTTAAGAGCTTGATAATGCTTATATATAATTCATAATGTTAAATTGTTAATTTAGTTACAATATCTGAATAAAACATTACACAAAACAAAAACATAGGTATAAAAATGCAGAAATTTGCGTTTATTTCCGCCACAAAAAAACTAAGACTTAAATTATATTATAAGAAATATAAAAGAGATAAAATTAAAAGTCATCTTGGATTGTAAATTTAAAATAGTGAATTATGTGTCATTATATGAATCATTAAAAACGTAATGAAATGAATAATGAGTAATTAATAATACTCAATTTGCTTATAATACAATTGATATATTTCAGTAAAATGTACAAATGCAATAACAGAAACAAAAGAAATTCCCTTAAAAAACTGGTTTAATTTTGTAAAGATTAATATCAGTATTTACTATTATAGGAATAAAATAATTGTGAAATCTCTGTCCTATTGCTTTTGAAAATGTTTCTGTATACATTTTTACTGGTACATATGTTATTATAATTTCCATGTGTTTACCTAGGTTTTTATAACACAATGCCCCAGAGAAAATTTAATAGTTACTAATAACGAAACTTTAATGGCAACGCCTTCAAAGATAGAATCGTGACGTCACGTACTTATCGCAGCAGTTTTGGCGGTAGCCGGAAATATATAAAAATGTATCATTTTCTCGATTGATTACCTATATTGGAAAATTAACAAATTCAATGTGTGCATTTTAGACATATTTCTAAACTCGCGAGAAGTAGAAAAGTCACTTGCAAATAAAGAAACGACCAAATGCCTATCTTGGTGCCATGACAACAAGTCCAAGCTCAGAAAACTGAAATCAAACATGGAGTTCAATTTGAGAATTCAGGAATTTGTAGAACTTATTAGATCCGACAGAAGAATGGATGCCATTAAGCATGCGCGTAAATACTTTCCTGGTTTTGAAGAGGAACATCTAAGTACCATCCAGCAGGTTATGGCTTTGTTGGCCTTTCAAGTCAATACAGGTATGGTGATTTAAACAAATGCTTTGTCTACGTGCTTTATATAATAATGTAAACTTATGGTAATATCTGACAAATTAATTATCTCCCTTTGTTTGCATATCTTTAAACATCTTAAATATACCAAAAACCGATAAGCTACTGGAATGTTTAATTTTCATTATTATATTTAAGAAACTATAACAATGTCTAGTAAATAATTACAGACATCAGCATAACATCAAATTTCAGTCTCCAGGTCACGATCAGCGGTTAATTCAAATACATTTATGTTTTCTTTATTATTAGAATGTGTAAACGCACGCAATTAATTTAGTGTATCAGATTATTAATTTTTAAATAAAGACATTGGTAACTCAACTGTTATTAATGAGGTCCCTACTACCAAGCCATAATTCTGGAAGGTATGATTGCATTCCAACGGAATTTTTACTACTGTTTATTATTTAATGAAAAAAGCAACCGTTTATGTTATACCTTCACTATCTCTACGTGAGACTGTCTAGTTCATATTACGAAGACATAGGATTTTCGTACATGGTCCTTGCAGTCGGATTTTGGTATATTCAAGATGTTTCAACAGCTTTAGAATTCTCCGAACATACAACTGTAAGAGTTTTTAAGGAAACACTTATCAAATAAAAGTTAATTATATTCTAAAAGAATTACAATCTTAAGAATGACTATTCATAATTAATATAACGTCAATAATACGTCTGATACTCTCTTATGCTGAATGCGTAATGATCCTCTTGCCTTCTTCGCACTTCTATATACCTTCCTCATCGCCCACGCATCGAGGGATCTCCCCTAACCAACTGTGGGACTTCCCCGGACCGTCCCTAACAGTGCCGTACTCTAAACACAACTTATATTCTCTGCAAACTGAAATGCTATTGAAGAATCAATAGTTCCCTATTCTCGAAACACATCACACTTTTTGGCAGACTAGTTGTGTTCTTTCTATAGATTATAGTAGAGATAAAATCACTATAAGATTTGTAATGGTAATTAAGTTCCATTACAATGATTATTTTTCAATATTAGTTGGCCTTGCATTGTAATTAACAATTAAATTGCTTTAGAATAATCACATCAGCCCATTATTTTATGATTTATACGGTGCAATAATTATTCATTTATATGCAGCAAAGCGCTAACGCAAAATTAGCTATAGGAATGTTTTGGGAATAGTTCTTGTAATTGTAATTCTAATTTGAATAGATATTGGTGAATATCGTTGCAGCGGTCAGAGAATTATAAAAAAACTATTTTTTAAACCGAAAGGGTATATCTCCCTTAGGAAGCGTCGACTTATTTTTCGATGGACCAGCGCCAGTAAAGTTTCTGACAAACTTTTCAACCCCCTGTTCAGATATCACCAAGTACGACCGAAACATAGATTTTTTTCAACCTACATGAAATACATTACTAAAAACAGCTGAAAGGCTACTACCAGTTGTCAACACTCGTGGCGCTGTCATAGCACGTTTCGGTCGAGCAGCGTCATCACTGCTGTCAGAGCACTTGTCTTCAATTGCAACCAATAAACCTCTTGAGTTACTTGTTGAATATATATTACGAATAAACACCTATTTATGTCACCATGGCTTAGTGTTGTGCTTATTGTACTGATGAATGAACACATTTATTTCCTACGGATGATTTCATAAGTTTCATTCCGATATCTATTATAATTTGTATGTTTTGGCCACTTTTAGGGGTGCTGATCAACTATCGCGCACCCAAATTTGAACCTTTGAACCTTCATCCCTACCGTTAGAAACAAAATATCGAAAAAAAAATCAAAATGTCTATTGAAGTACCAACCCAAAATTATAACCTCTAATGGTTTTCAGTTAATATTATTGTTTTCATTTAATGATGCGATTGTAAAATAATGGCGGGACCAGTTTTCTCTAATGTGCGGTCCAATCGGTTCTTAAGACTGTCTGCAAACGTTCACTTGTTGCCACTCTTTCGAGTGTTATGATCTGACTCATTGTTGGATCGTCTCTTTGATGGTAGTCTTCGAGATACTCACTCCTGGTTCAGTGTATATTAGGGCTTTGCAAGCTCATCGGCTATTTTGTTCCATCTTATTCAAGAGTACCTTTGGAATCCGCTAAGGTTATTTCGCGTGTACTCCCACACGAGCGTTGATATTATTTTCAGCATATACTGATATAGTTTACACTAACAATTTTCTGAAGAATACTTATTTTGTCAATATCATAAATTAGTGTTATTCACGGGCAGTTTGTAAGTCATAACCTAATCGAAGTTGCAGAAAGAGTTTCGCCGATATGTATATTCTCACTATTTTGTACTTTTCTTGATTTCAGGAGTTATTTCTTGGCAACTGAATTGAGACTATCCAAAAATCCATTATTTATTACTTTCATCATAAGATTTCAATCTAATCAAAGAGAAAAGTTACTACAAACAACAATAACCCAGTAGGATATTAGCCAATCAATCAATTAATTCCTCTTTTTGTCTGTCACCTTGGCCTCTCTGATTCGAAAAATCGATTCATTTATACTTTTAATTTAACAAAGGCTAAGATATCTGCCCGATTATCTGTCGCAATCGGGACTTGCTACGATGGCGCTATCTGCCTTCAGATTTGCGTTACCTTCTCTATACTTATGGTTGAGTGGTACCATGATTCAATTATTTTGAATTCATATACATGACCACATTCATAAAAATTCAATCATTGTTACGAGGGCAAGCTGAAAAGTCTTTGAAAAATAAAACAGATGGCGCCACAAACGAAAATCCCATGTGACATTTGTGATGTACCATCTTTAACTAGAACGCATTAAAATGTTGAGTTTGATCATTCAGTTCTGTTTTGATACCAATCGAAAGCAAGCAACCTCGAAGATTTTTGTAAACATAGAAAAAAGTGAATTTCGCGTCTTGATTAAACATTGTTTCTTGCGTAGAAAAAACATTACGCAAACCAAAGCATCGGTTGTTAAACAGTATGGGGACTCATCAACGATTGACAAGTGGTTTACTGATTTTAGTAGGTCGTCCAATTGAGGTTACAACGCCAGAAATCGTCGATAAAATGCGTGGTATGGGCATCTCAACCGAATGGGTAGTTAGAGAGATACAAGAAAAGTAACTATTCGTTACTCGAGTACTCGGTACCCGATGAGATCCGAAGTAACTAGTACCAACATGAAAAAGTAATCATTACTTTTTGCAAACAGTTACTCGATATTCCATATAACTTGTTACCATGTAACGGATGTATTCTAATCAAATCAACTAACTACCTATACCTACAGTATTCGTAACGTAACAGAATAAAATACCGAACAAGCAAAATAATTAGTTGCAATCGGTAATAGCAAGATTCCCCGAACTAGAAAATAATAAATAATGAATAAATCGGCACTTTTAGATCCTCGTTTTTAAAAAAGAGCATTATCAAATGAGAGTACTTATATTAAAAGTGGCAAAAGAGAAGATTTTGGATGAAGTGGAATCACAAAGAAAATCCGCATTTAAACATCTTGGTGAACGTCCAGATCTGTACCCTCTGAGAGATTATTTTCCAAAGCTGGACAGTTGTCTGATAGGAGAAATAGACTAAGAGCGAAACAATGTTCAGAAAATATTATTTTTGAACTGCAACCAAGACTTGTTTTAGATAATTTTATAATTTAAGTAGTTCTAGTGTACCTAAATTTAAATTGTCAGAAATAAATTTTGTTCTCGTTCTTCTATTTTTCTATTTTTGCAGGTATACCTAACATATGTAGGAACTGTAATAAATCAGAATATTCATAATGAAATAATAATAATTGAACTGCGGTTGTAATTTCAATTTCCAATACATATTCCGTCCTGTCGGGTCACCACGTCAGTTAGTACCTGCCTGGTTCCTACGCAACGACGTATAGCTAACACATGCATGCAGAAATTGTTGTAAATACCACGATATTTCGAGTACTTGTAACGAGTATTGTACCTAAAAGTAACGAATAGTTACAAGTACCGAGAAGTAACGAAAACTTGCATCTCTTGGGTACGACATTTTGCATACATTTTTGAATATGAGAAAGTTATCTGCCAGATGGGAGCCTCTTTAGCTCTCTGTCGACAACAAACTCGACTGTGTGACATCTTTAAAGGAGTTTTTGGCGATGTTCAAGCGCGATAAGAAGGACTTTTTGCGCCGTTCCGTAACCGTGGACGAAACATGGAACCATCAGAACACACCAGAGACCAAAGAACAGTTGAAACAGTGGACTTGGCGAATCGAAACCGAAAAAGGCCAAGGTGAAAGTGATGGCGAGAGTTTTTTGGGATACACACGGTATCGTCCATATGGATTACTTTGAAAATGGCAAAACGATCAGTATATTATGCAGAGCTGTTGGATCGATTCGACGCCGATTTGAAGAGAATGCGGTGGCATTTGGCAAAGAAAAAAGAGCTCTTCCATCAGGATAACGCACAGGTCCGCAGTCGCAATGGTAAAATTGCATGAATTGCGCTACGAATTGGTTTGTCATCCACCATATTCTCAAGATTTGGCCCCCTGCGATTTTTCTCTATTTCCAAACTTGAAGAAATGGCTCGGCTCCTACGATGAGGTCATCACTGAAACAATCGCTTATTTTGAAGGATTGCCGAAAACGTATTATTCGGAAGGAATCGAAAAATTAGAAAAACGTTGGACGAAGTGTATCGGGCTACAAAGAGATTCAATTGAGAAATAAAATAAGTTTTGACCAAATAAATCATGTCTTGTTTCATTTTTCAGGGACTTTTCACCTTGCCCTCGTATAGCCACCCACAGTGAAAACTCTGTCGACTAATTATAGCTTCTGATATGTCTAGTTTTGTTTTATAGAAATCGTGCCATACAAAGCACTGTTCGATGAAACCAGATGGGATACACTCATTGAAGAATTCAGGCAAGAAAACTACAGACTGTTTCAACTTGCATCCCAGTCAGTTTTCACAGTTGCCCTACAAGCCGGATTATCTGCATTAAAAACACCATATCCTTTTTATATAAATACAAATTTGAACTAATTGATAGTTTGGCATGTGCTATGTGATTGTGGAATGTACTTGTGTTGTATATGTTTATAATAATGTATTCTTTGTTGTCAAGTATGTTCAAACTAAGTATAATATTCCAAAAATTTATCCTTAATGATATATACTCAGTGTTACTCTGATGATGATAGCCGAAACCCAGGGTGCCCGGTTTGCCAAGAATCGCTCAATCAACTAGCCGATCCTCTTCCTTTTGCTCACTGTTCACAGTCGAGACTGTATTGCCATATCAGTGGATTACCCTTGAATGAAAATAACCAGCCTATGATGCTTCCGAACGGCCACGTTTATGGAGAACAGGTAAGTCAGAATTGCAATGTCTTTGGCAATTTTTCATTTTAACTAATTGATGATTGCTGCTCATTTTTTGAGACAAACAAACTCTAATACGCTCAAGTATCCACTTTTGAACCAGATGTTAAAGATTTATGAGGTAATAGGAAAAGTTTCTCAGACCTTACTAAAAACATTTAGGTAGAATGCTGAAATATCAATATTTCTAGTAAGGTGTGACTCGAAATTGGATACTTTAGCGTATTAGAGTTTGTATGTCTGTCTTGTTATCACATTGCGTGAGATGACTTCGATTACTAGAGATAGATTGCTATGCAGCGTCTTCTGGATACATATTCATATACTTGAAACTTTAATGTGTTACAATTTCGATTATTCATCTTTCTGTGTTTCGGCGATAAGGACGCATTGCTTGATACAATTAGTTTTAAGAAATCCCGTTTTAGACAATGAACAGAATAATCTCAGAAGTCGAGAAGTCATTCTAATGATGGTCGTGAGACCGAAACTTACGTAAAGACAAAAATAATAAGCATGTGTCTTTTTTTTTGTTTTTTTGCGTAGAGGAGGGGAAATCTTGCATAGACGCATCGGGTGCCCTTGGTGTGCCGGATTCCTACCGACTAAAATCTCTCCTTAAGGTTGGTTCTCAACCCTAAGGGGAGCTCTACTGCACTGCGGTCATTATAGTCCTATTATGCCCTCACATGCTGCTACCTCCTCGTCAGTCCGGTGTATTCTATGAATTCCAGTAGCCTGATATAGGGAATACTTCTGATTTCCTCGGGTGTAGTCTTATCGTCTCCGAGGTATGGCCGACGACCAACCGCGTATGCCGTGCACTGACACAGCACATGCATAGGGGTCTCATCTTCCACGCCGCAACCCCTGCAAGTGGGCTGATCTACCAGATCACCAGTTTGAGGCTTCTCCTGCTCATACAGAGTAGGGTTTTAGAGAGTTTACGCGAGAACTCCCTAATGTGGAGCTTCGCCTGCCGCATGCCGGGAGCACCACGCCAGACCGAGAGCCACTGTCTATCCAGTAGCTTCTTGAGGGCGTGGATCCCGGTGGTCGATGAAATTCCGGTTCGGCCAGTTCATTGGTCACTTCGTTTCCCTTCACTAATACTAAAGCACTAGGTAATTGTAAAATGTAGAAAAATATCAGACTGTTTCAAATATTCCAATTATAAACAAAATTTCAATATTCATCTATACGAGGTGTGGCAATTAAGTTCCGAGACTGAATTTTTAAAATTAAAACCAGCTTAGCGAGAAGAATGTAAAGGGCGTGGTTTTAATCTGTATTTATCCCTTGAGCTTGGGTAAAATTTTCAAGTGGCTACAATAAACTGTCTTGTTGTAATCGTGAAATAACAAACGTGAAAAAACTACACTCGCCGAAAAAATGTTGAATATAAAAATTGAGCAAAGAGTTAATATAAAGTTTTTGTTAAAGTCCGCGACGGAAACCTATGAAAATTTGCAGACGGTTTATGGGGATCATTGCCTATCCCGTGCCAGAGTTTTTGAGTGGTACAAACGTTTTCAGGAGGGTAGGGAGAATGTTGAAGATGACGAGCGCCACGGGCGGCCTGTGACTTCAAAAAGTGACTTGAACGTTCGAAAAGTAACCGAGATTGTTCGAAAAGATTCGCAAAAAGAGGCCCGAAATGTGGAAAGAGAACTCCTGGATTTTCCATCAAGACAATGCGCCGGCTCACAACGCGTACTCTGTAAAGCATTATTTGGCCAAAAACCAGGTCACAGTCATGGAGCACCCACCATATTCGCCGGATTTAGCACCCTGCGACTTCTACCTGTTCCCACAAATCAAATCCTGCTTGAAAGAAACCCGCCATGAGTCATTAGAAGACGTAAAAAAAAATCGACGCAGCTACTCAACAATCTGTCGGAAGATGACCTGCAGCACTGCTTCGCACAGTGGAAAATTCGCATGAAGCGGTGTAGGGATGCGGAATTTTTTATTAAAACTTCTTAAACTGAATTTAAACGTACTTAGAAATTTACAGTTTTTACTATGCTGTAAGTTTTCTCCATGGTATTATAAGAATGCTAAAAATTCTGCTGTTTAAATGTTTCTAAAATATTAAATACAAAAATGAGTATATGGAACATATACAGACATGGCATCGTTAAAATTTTGTTATTCGGGAAAGTTTCTTTACATGTTTCTCTATATTTTAGTCCAAGCATATGTCGAATTGCCCTTTTTTGCAGAATAAAGACACAATATACAGTATTTGAGTTGACTCGACAAAGTTACCCATATCTTATAATAGAGAAATTTGAGAAGTAAAACATCTTAGAAGTATCTACACTTGCAATTTCAGATATACGTTTTAATACAAAACATATACTCGAACATTTTTTACAAACAGAGTCTACTTGCGATTTCCATGATAAAAATGATTGAATTGTACGCCTAACGGTTTGAAATCTGTAATCTGCTCAATACTTTTGCCATGCAATTTTACAAGGGGACTAGAAACATACGAAGTTGTAATAGGGTGAAACATCATGGAATATGCGTTCTCTTGATTCATTACTAGCTTATTTGATTTGAAATAGCTAAATATCTTATTTAAGTGACTTTCTATATTTTTGCTATATCAGTGGCGTCCTTTCCCCAATATAACAAGGTAGTATCATCAGCAAAACTGTCGAAATGAATTGTAATATTTTCTACAAGGTCATTTATATACAATAGAACAAAAGAGGTCCCAAAACATTACACTGTGGAGCGCTCACTTCCACAGGAAGTTCTGAAGAATTTACACCTCCGTAACTGACAAACTGCTTCCTGTTTTTTAAATAAGATTTGAGCAAATCGTTGAACCTACGCGCCCATTCAGATGCCAAGTCAGATCAGTTAGGAAGCTAAAATCACTAAGCCATTCTTGGTCACCGAAGGGGAGTACGAATTGTACGCATCTGAAATCCAATCAATGATTGAATGGCAATACATTGCTGCAGTTTTTAATTCCATTGTAAAATGAATGTCAATATTTAGGATGAGCAATTGCAAACTAAGTTAGGATCTTCAGTAGATCAGTAAATATGAGCTTTATTAGTTTTTTTTAAGCTATTGCATATAGCTTTTATCGCGGGCTTTGAGCGCGGCGACCGAATCAAGAAATTCCGTAACGAAAAATAATGTAAGACCTAAAAACCTAACATGTGTCAAATTAATTAATTAATTTGAAGTTTCTAAAAGTGAGAAATTTCGCTATTTTATACGAATGTTACAACACTCTAGCGCTTTAGACTCCGGGATTTTCACGTGGCCTATCGAAATTAAAAGGTTCGAATTATCTAAAAACATAATTGCATGAACTCCAGACGTCCTATGTAATTAGCTACGAACGAAATCATTTTGACATATGCCTCTAGGAGCTCGCTACGCGTCAGTTAGAGTTTATACGTTAGACGCGCGTAGCAGAGACCTGAGAGTACCTGTTTCTATTAAGCTATTGCATATATTGCATATAGCTTTTATCGCGAGCTTTGAGCGCGGCGACCGATTCAAGAAATTCCGTAACGAAAAATAACAGGAACTCGTTTATGTTGCGCTCTCTCGGGTGACTAATATTGAAAAATTGTATATCACGACAAAAAACGATAATTCTACATTCAAGTTTTATAATAATCGAAGGCAAGCTGCATCGACTGCATCTTTGTTGCAAGAATTCAAAAGACTGCCTTTAAATAGTGTTCAGACGACAGCTCAAAGTGGCATTTCAATAATGACTTTCAATTGCCAAAGTCTAAATAGTCACAAATACGATTTACAAGATTCAGTTACGAGACAAACAAATGTGTTACTTCTTACCGAATCTTGCATGGCGCATGATAATCCGATTGAAATACCTAATTTCAATTGTATTGTTCAATTCAAACGAGATACTGTTCCAAAAGGTGGGGTAGCTATTTACCAAAATAATAATAATGTAACTAATATTATGACTCCGAATATTGAAATAAATATTGCACACGTTAGCGATGTTAATGTTAGGCGCTCATTTTTTGGAGATATTTGTGCGTGCTTATGCAAACTTAGAAATTGCCTACACATAGTCATGGTAGCAATTTACATTTCTCCGAATCCAAAATTGGACGAGGTAGAGCATTTTATTCATCGCACTTTACTGGAGTACACTGAAGAAGGGTCGAAAATACTTGGTACAAATGGTAATAAATTTCCACTTATCTTGGCTGGCGATTTCAACATCAACTTCGCTGATAAAAAATCAGAGCGGTTGACAACTTTTCTTTCGGAAAAATTGAATTTGAAAATGAATAATGATCCACAAGAATCCACAACAAAATATGGGGCCACCATTGCCGCGGTATTTTCCAGATATTTAGAGGATATCAAGTCTCAAACTTATGTCTCTTATTTCAGTTACCATAAACCTATAGTTTCAATGATAACAAATTCCTGAATAACCTACATGTATTGTAAGATAATTAAAATATTTTAAACGATATTAACTTCTCATTTATTCAATAAAAGAAAAAAAATTGTTTTCTTATCGGTCACCACGCTCAAAAAGTGTAACTTGAATTAATATCAAAGAAAAAAATTGAATTAATATCAAAGAAAAAAAATACTGCATAAATTAAAAATAAATAAATAATTATAATTGCATAAGTTGAGAAAAAATGCTATGCAATAGCTTCACCGCGGCAGTCCCCGAGTGCCACACGTTTTTTCTTCTGGTTTACTGAAGATCAGAATTGTTCTGTTGATCGCTGAAGATGAAATTTGATGTGATTGATGTTGGGGTAAATTTGAATTGGCACTGTTACCTTGGCCAATATGTACAACTTTATTGAGTTTCATGTTCCTTTTACCATTAAATCTTGAATCGGACCCAATAATTTTCCCGAAGCTTCCAGGTTTATTGTACTCTTTGACTGATATGTTGTTTTTTAGGCACTAGTAGAAATGGCGAGAGACAATAATGGCCAGGTAATATGCCCAAAAACGAAAGAAATATTTCCTTTCAAGAAAGTGGAGAAGGTATACGTCATGTAAACTAATCACCATGTATAACTTTTTTCAAATTGGAGATTTATGTATATATTTAATTTAAGTATTATGATTTTATATGTTTATTGAAAATGTACCTCTCTGAAATAAATGTAAATAAATATATCAATTTACATGTTTAATTAAAATAAAGTATAAAAGATTTCACACTGTACATAAGAAACAATCCTCCTTATCCACTAAAAACACTTTTGAGTTTACTCTGATGATGGCTACTTGGTATGTGAAAGATCCTCAGTACTTAAACAGTATTTTTAGTGGATAAGAGTGGTTATTTCGTATGTAAAATGTTTAATTTCATTAACATCAATTAAAATAGCATTTTTGACATCGTCGGGCAAAAGTTCGCAAGAAATGAGGTGGGTACCAAGAAGAAATTTACTGTCACAGCACAAATATAACCAACTATGCGATGTGTAATGAACAAATATGCGCCGGGGAAGCCCTTCGATAAAATTCTCAACAACCACCTATTCAATCCCAAATTATATTGTTTGTTTTCACTTTTCCACATATAAGGATGGTATTGTTGTGCGAGTTGCATACTATACTTTTTCTACGACAACCCACTACTCACGATTACTATTTTAATGAACTTAAAAATGTTGATAAAAATACAGATAACATATTCAAATATTCTGTCGCTAGTGTCATATTCTCAGAGCCGCCGTCGCACTAGCCACAGCTATTGGCCCCTAGCACATAATGCGTGGGTTGCTAGGTAACAAATGCAGTATGAACCATAACATGTCAGGTTCGCTGTGCAAAATGCGTTTTATGACTCAATTTACGATCGTTTAATGGACACATTTCGATGCAGAAAATCAAAGTAAAACTAATTTATTATATTCCCTATTTATAATAGATTATGACGTCAATATATCGGTAATGAGGACAATCTTTTGGGGAATCGTGCAATTACATTGTAAAACTTAAATCTGTTTTGAAGTAACCTTGCATAGTCAACAAACGCATACTTCATAATCTGTTATATTACGTATACATTTCATAACTTGATCAATATTTACTTGACCCAATTATTAGGAAATAAGATAAATTAGATGTTTCGTGTAATTAATATATTCAGGTAATTTCCACAGGGACCTGTCTTGGTACCAACTTTGTTTCTGCTCAATATAAACGATCTACTGGAAGTGACCACTTGTCCCGTCCACAGCTTTGCTGATGATGGTATACTTCCTACCGCTTTCTCATCTAGAGCCCCTATACCATCCAATAAAACAAGAGGAGGGATACAGGGACAGGTTGGCGCAATTAATGGAGATCTGGCAAAGATTTTGAAATGGGGATCCGATAATCTAGTAGAGTTTAATGCAATCAAAACTCAAGCTTGCGCTTCAGTAAGGCGGATCCCACAATCCCTAATATGATAATATCAGCTACAAGTATTCCTATGGAGTCTTCCATAACCATGCTCGTGATCATCACCAACAGCACCCTCTCATGGGACGACCATGTGAAGTCCATTGCGAAAACCGCTTCACGAAAACATGGCTTTCTATTCCGTGCCAAGAGCTACTTTACATCCCAGCAGCTCTTCATAATCTACAGAGCACTGATTCGACCTGTCCTGGAGTACTGTTCATATGTTTGGAGTTCGGCTTCCAAACATAAGCTGAAGCTCTTGGATTATATCCAGAAGAGAGCTATTCGTTTGATTGTTGATGTCGCACGAGTTCATTGACCTCACTAGGTAAAGAGTTCCACAACTTCGCTGTTCGATGAAAAAATTAAGTCTGGTAGGAAGAAGTTCGGCTGGTCTCGAGCTTGACAATGAAGGAGTGACTAGTTTGAGCTCGTCTAGTCCGCCTATCTGCAATCTATCGTGGTGGAACAACAGACGAGATTTCTGATGAACACCGACCATGGCAATATCTATAGAAAAGGGAGACATCTCCCACTTTTCTACGATGTTCAAGAGAGGTCAATGAACTCGAAGTGTGACATCATCAATCAGACGAATAGCTCTCTTCAGGATAGAGTCCAAGAGCTTCAGCGTATTCGAATTCCAAACATGTGAACAGTACTATAGGACAGGTTGAATCTGTGCTTATGAGGAGCTGCTGGGATGTAAAGTATCTCTTCGCACGGAATAGAAATCCAAGTTTTTGTGAAGCGGTTTTCGCAGTGGACCTCACATAATCGTCCCATTGGAGGGTGCTGTTGATGGTGATTTGAGCATAGAAATGGAAGTCTTCATAGGAATACTTTATCTGACATCATATTAGGGATTGTGGGATCCGCCTTCCAGGAGAAGATGCAAGTTTGAGTTTTGGTTGCATTAAACTCTACCAGATTATCAGATCCCCATTTCAAAATCTTTGCCCGATCTCCATCAATTGCATCAAACTGTCTGTCTCGCTCCTCTGGCTTCATTGGATGGTATAGGGGCTCTAGATGAGAAAGCGGTATGCCATCATCTGCAAAGCTGTGGGCTGCGGACGGACAATTTGACATGATTTTGTTCGCAACTAAAAAACTCCCCAAAAAGTTATTTATCTACATTCGATTTCGTTGATGTAATCTTTTCAACTTAACTATGAAAACAATTTGAATAATATAATGTATGTCCATGGTGCGATTTTAGCCACCAAGTAGGTTATAGAAAACAATTAGCATATCATTGAACGAACATCTTTTCATTGTCGATTACCTGGAATTTTCTGTATTTTCACAAAACTTTTCTTTGGCATCATTGTATTGTTAATGTGAGCAGAAGAGATAACATGACAAGCAAAGAAACGAATGCAGATCGGATACGGCGACAGAATAAAAATTAACAAAGTTTCCAAATTAGTTAAATTTACCAAATAAGTGGTTCTAAAGGTGGTCAAAACATCTCCAGGCATCGTAGAAACGTGAGAGATCTCTCCTTTTTCTATAGATATTTCCATGGTCGGTGTTCATTAGAAAACTCATCTATTGTTTCACCACGAGAGATTCCAGATAGGCGAACTAGACGAGCTCAAGCTAGTCACCCCTTCATTGTCAAGCTCGAGACCTGAACTTTTTTTATCGAACAGCAAAGTTGTGGAACTCTTTAGCTATAGTGAAGTCGTTCCCTATGCCTAATATAACCTCCAAACCTTCAAGAAAGTTCGAATCCCTATCTCCTTTCTCCCAAAATTTCATCGATGACTCGCACGAAGTTCTTCGAACTTTATTTATTTCCCTCTTGTGCAGTAGTCAAAGTATAAAAAAAAGATGTAATAATAACATCCTATCGTTACATATCGATGAAGAAAACTTGTAAAATGTTTGGAAATACAGCTATATGTTTATTAAGGTAAACATACATTTTTTTATATTAAATAGGATATAAAAAATAACACACTGTTAGTCTTTTAATTTCAAATGAAGGGTTAAAAAACGTAGAGTTTCACGCATCTGTGAATAACAGTACAGGGTATAGAAAAGTAAGCGCTATACCGGTAACTAAGCCGGACACAAACGCAACCCCTGCCAATATTCCCACAACCATTACATATTCACTTTCAGCAGACCTAGAACAATAAAAATGTGGCGTAAGTTAATTGTTAACATAATCGATTAAATAAATTTATGCTGTAATATGTCTAGTTGATGAGATGAAATCGCTTTCGCGGAAAGTTTTAATGTTAAAAGAATCAAGATTCACGTTAATAAAGTAAGCAAACTTTTTCCAGAACTCGGTATTTGAAATTCGATGTAAATCGTTCACGACTCTGTAAATTTTATAGAAGCATCGATGGTATCTTTTTTTACGTTTTTCTAGATTTTGTAAATTAATTAGTAATTTGGAGACGTAACTGCTAGATATGCGAATGTAATGCACTAAATCTAATGGTATGCGAAAAAAGTTCTTGCACTCTCCAATTTTGTCTCGATCTTTAACAAAATACTTATTTAGTTGTTCTTACACTTATTTCTTGTTTTGCATCACCTTAAAAAGAGTGGAAATCAAAAGAAGCAAAAGTCTTTAACTATGTTTTTATATTATTAAAGTATTTTAAAATATTCATCCTGGCACAAGCAAAAAAGTTTTGAAGAGAAATTTTTCTGATCAATTTTAATTAAAGCTACAAGGGCAGCTACTTCATTGTTCTATCGACCGCCGTGATGGAACTGACCCAAGCAATTACCTCAGATTCGGCACACTGATATTTTAAAGCGCAATCTATGTACTAAAAGGTCTATGATATGAATTCTGGTACTAAATGACAATATGTCGTCTACGTTGATTAAAGTAAGACGAATGGTACAGGTTTCAATTGTTTGGAGTATGAGAAAAAATCATTTTGACTATTTTAATATGACAAATCGATTCAGATATTAATTCCGAACGTTGCGGGTGATTCACGAAACAACTTGTTTCAGTTTTGTAGGAAAGACAATATCGCTGGCACTAGTGACACCATGGTCGTGCAATTTAGGTGAGTGGTCTATAACAATATTAAGTATACAAAAATGTTCTATTAAATATTGAATTTTTCATGTGTGTGGTGAGTCTGAGTAAAACCATTGATTAATATTAATCAATCTCAGCCTCACTTTGACTTGACAACAAAACGCGCTTCTAACATAAAGCATCTCACACATGTTTTACATGAATAGGAAAATATAATACAGAAAGAATACTTTATTATGAAAATATTACACTCTAATTGAATGTAGTTTTTTGTACCACTATTAATTTTCAAGTAGCTTCCTTATGAAACCATACATTATACGGCACAAGCGAAGTAGCATACTTAGCAAGAATAAGAACTGACAGTACTAATAGATTTTTTTTTCAATTCCCTTATTGCGTAAGAACGATTCAGCCTCTCTGTGCAATGATGAAATTTTCAGTGTAGATTCCTGTCTATGTAAACTTTAATTTGATACTATATAGTATACCGCACAATCGAGATAGCATACTTAGAAAAATTGAAAACAAATTTTTTTTGAATTCCGTTATTTCCGCCTCTCTGTGCAATAAACTTCTAGTGTAGATTCCTGGTGATGTAAGCTTCAATTTGATGCTATAACGAGATAGCATACTTAGTAAAAATAAAAACTGAGACTCTCGCGTAAGAAGGTTCAGCATCTCTATGCAATGATGGAAAATCTAGTGTAGATTCCTGAAAAAGTTTCATCATTGCAATAATTTTAAAAAAATATTTCTTTTAATTTGAAGTCTGTCTTTATTTTTTCTAAGTATGCTATCTGGAATGTGCCGTGGCATCAAATCAAAGCTTATATCATCAGGAACCTACACTAAAAGTTTCATCATTTCACAGAGATGTTCAATTCTTCTTAGGCAATAATGGAATTGCAAAAATATTAAAAGTCTTGAGTTTTAATTTTCTTTTAGTATGCTATCTCGTTTGTACCGTATAATGTATAGTATCAAATTAAGGCCTACTTCATCAGGATCATCTTCGGAAAAATGTTCATCATTGCACAGAAAGGCTGAATCTTTTTTACACAACAAAGTAATCGAAATAAAGTAAAAATCTGTTTGTAGTGTCAGTTCTTATTCTTTGTAAGTGTGCTATTTCGTTTGTGACGTATAATGTATGGTTTTATCATGATGCTACTTGAAAACAAATTGCATACAATTACATAGTGATATGTCCTATAATAAAGTACCTATTCTGTATTACATTTCCTATTAAAAAAAACATGTGTGAAAAGCTTTAATTAAATTAGAAGTGAGACTGGGTTTTACTCAGACTCACTTTACACATCATTTTTCTGTGTTCACTAATATGAGTGGGACACGCAAGACGGTGATTGATCCTCCAGAAATAATCTACTAACCTAGAATTTCTGTTTGAGAAATAAAGATTAGAGATTACATCAGAATTACAATACCGCGAGCAGATCACCTCTTTATCATGGGACACTGATTCCATGAACGTAAAATTCAAATGTACTATGTTCAGAGTGGTTCGATAAGTTACAATTTTTTCACTTACTTCATGACTTGAGATATAGCCATGATTGTGCAATATCCAGTAGTAAATCCCATCGTAGAAGTCACTATAACGAACGGGAAGTCACCAAACAAAACTGCACCCCATCTAGCTTTTCCTGGTATTTGATAATTACAAGATAAATAGAAGGGAATGTATAGAATTCTGAAGAGTACTATTCGCCAAAGGTACTTGGAGGAAGGCTGAAATAAATTTGAAAATAATTAAATTTCATAAACTTTCCTAAAGAAATTAAAAATTTAGTCAATGAAGTGTGGCCATCCTGGTCGAAATACTTCCTGTTCTCTATTTATTGTGGAAACAATAATTTTTTCTACAAACACAATAATTGAAACAGGGTTTTTTAACGATGGTTTAACGAGTTAAAAATATAATCTTCATTATTAGTATTCTTTTGTAAATCTCATAGACCCTAATGCCCTAATTTAGAACAACAGTACAATCGGCATGGTGTTTCCAACAGCTGACTGGTCATTACCTAGATTAACGAGCCTAGACTTGAGACTAGGCGATAATGAAAGAACGCTTAAATTTAACAACTGGCTTGATGGAATGCAAGATGGCGATTATTTAAATAAAATGATGAATGTAGTTTTTCTAAATATGGCCTTTTTAACAGGAACAATGAGCATTATTATGCAGTAGAATATCCGTATCAAAATCGGCAAGTGCGAAGACAGGGACGGGCATTATTCAATGTTTGGGTAGGGCTATATCGAAACAGAATCTGGGGGCCAATTATTTACGATGGAAACTTAAATACTGAACGTCATCTCAATTTAATTCAAAATTACATATCAGATGGGCTTGAAGACGAGCCGGTAAATATGCTCCGGTTACAGGATGGTGCGTGCACCTCCCCATAATTTTAGGGCACTGACAGTTTCTTAATGTAACTTTTCCCAATCAGTGGTAACCGGTGCGCGCTGGCCTGCCAGAAGCCCTGATTTGTCCCCGCCGGATAATGTTTTATGAAGTTTTTTGAAAAAAAAATTTTTTTCGAGATACTCCACGTGACATTAACATTTTACATCAAAATTTAACGTCAGAAATGACAACTCTACGAGCACGAGGAGGAGTAATTCAACGGGCAATCACCAATAATCTGCCAAAATGTATGCGAAAATGCATAGAGGTGCAGGGGAGCATTTGCTTGAAGCTTTTAGTTTGTTTCTTCAGTTATTAATTAAATATAAAAATTCTCGGGAAATAGGTCACATTAACACTCTGTTTTAAATATTCGTCTTTACGTACGTTTCGGTCTCACGACCATCATCAGGAGACTTATCATGTCAAAAAGGGTTTATTAAAACTAATTATAGCACAAGCGTCCATATCGCACAATTTTCAATCAAAAAGCCCACGCCGTCGAAACGAACAGAACCACGAACAATCGAAATTGTATCGTCACTATTAAAGTATAAAAATTTATTTGTAACAAGAATCCACTGTTCAGTAATATTCCTATAATATACAAGTGCATATTGCTATAGTCTCATAACAACTGAAGTTCGAAGTTATTTGTTGGTATCTACTACGAACCAGATGTAAGATTTATGAGGTACTTGAAAAAGGTTTCAGACCTGTATTGGAATATTACTATTAAGCATTCTTCCTAAAATATACTTTTAACATTATAAAGACGCATGTAGGAATTTGCAAGAGTTTTAATTAATCAAGTTAGTATAAATCTGACTTAATCCCTGAATATCATTCCGATGATTTACAGATTTGGAGTCGCGTTTTATGTGGATGTGTGTTAAAAACCACACTGTAAAGTTTTGTTTAGAATGCACTTATTTTCAGTACGGTGAGCAATATTTTGGACAAATTTTCGGCACAGCAATGGGATCTCCTATTTCAGCTACCATTGCTAACCTCGTTATACAATGCCTAGAAGAATCTGTTATAAGTTCATTAGATTTTCAGCCTGTATTCTTTAAACGGTATGTAGATGATTGCCTTATGTGTGTTCCCAACGATAAAATTCAATATGTGATTAATAAATTTAACAATTTCCACTGTAAACTTCAATTCACTTGTGAAATAGAAGTAAACAAAAACATAAATTTCCTAGATATGAACATTAGGCATGATGCAAATGGGAAAATAAAAACTTTTTGGTTTACTAAAGAAGTTCGGTCTCAACGTTATCTTCACTTCAATTCCGTTGCACCAGCTTGTTATAAAAGAAGTGTCATAAACAGCCTTACAGACCGCGCGTCCCAAAAATTTAAAAATTGTTCGTAATACACTGGAAATGAATGGCTACCCAAAAACTTTCTTCAATTCTATCATTAAAGAGAGAATAAACAAGATCTATAATGGTTCTTCATATAAAAATAACATAAAAGGTAATACAGACAATTATATAAATTATATATAAATGTTGCGCATGAACCTACTAACTGTGTTGGGAAATATTTCTCAAACCTAAAACCTGTAATACCTAAAGATAAACAAACCCACACAGTATATAAATTGAATTGTTTAGATTGTGATGATCCTGGAGATGATTCACATAAAACGTGACTCCAAATCTGTAAATCATAGGAATGATATTCAGGGATTAAGTCAGATTTATACTAACTTGATTAATTAAAACTCTTGCAAATTCCTACATGCGTCTTTATAATGTTAAAAGTATATTTTAGGAAGAATGCTTAATAGTAATATTCCAATACCGGTCTGACACCTTTTTCAAGTACCTCATAAATCTTACATCTGGTTCGTAGTAGATACCAACAAATAACTTCGAACTTCAGTTGTTATGAGACTATAGCAATATGCACTTGTATATTATAGGAATATTACTGAACAGTGGATTCTTGTTACAAATAAATTTTTATACTTTAATAGTGACGATACAATTTCGATTATTCGTGGTTCTGTTCGTTTCGACGGCGTGGGCTTTTTGATTGAAAATTGTGCGATATGGACGCTTGTGCTATAATCAGTTTTAATAAACCCTTTTTTACATAATAAGTCTTCTGATGATGGTCGAGAGACCGAAACGTACGTAAAGACGAAAATTTAAAACAGAGTGTTAATGTGACCTATTTCCAGAGAATTTTTATATATAATTCATACTGGGTCAAGAATCTTTATTGTTATTAATTAATTAATTGTCAATTCTTCAATTGCTAATAAGTCTTATGCTTTATAGTTTCTCGTCTTTACGTACATTTCGGTCTCACGACCATCATTAGAAGAATTTATAAAGTTAAAAGTATATTATAGGTAGAATGTCAAGTATATTTTCAATAACTGACAAACCTTTTTTCATTAGCTCGTAAATCTAACATCTGGTTTGAGAGTGAATACTAGAACTTAACCCTATCCTATATATCAAATATTTGCCATTCTACTACAAAACTGCTTGAAGATTAATTTAATTTATAATGAAATTCAACAAAATCGTTAATTGTCTTTGAATTTGACCACTGCAGTGTTTGACATTATACATATTTGAATGGGGTATTTTGTTAAACATCAAATTGTGCAACTCTTCCATAATTTAACCGACCCTGTATCTCTTATTATTTCCGAGATCCTAATTATCGAATTTGAGCCAACCTATACATTCGTTAACTGGAGATAGTGCTCTCCTAGGCGTAAGTTAAATGTTGGTTAATCGGTAAATATAAATTCAACACCCTATCCTATATATCAAATATTTGTCATTCTACTACCAAATTGCTTGAAGATTAATCTAATTTATGGTGAAATTCAACAAAATCGTTAATTGTCTTTGAATTTAAACACTGCATACTTCAAAGTTCATAGCTGACACCATTTAATTTGTCTGTTTTCGGTTACCTATAATAACTAGTATGCATTTCGACATTTCTAACCACGGGACGCAAATCGGCGTACACATTTTGTTTACGGGATGCAACTCGGCTTCATGCTCCAAGCTGAAGTGATCGTTATTTGAAAGCAATATGGAAATTGCTATCTCCTATTTCATTATTAAATTATTTTGATATCTGCCTTAATTACAATGACGTTTCAATAGGAGCACAACCAATACTTCAAATTTTTAACAATTATATTTTATTTGAATTCTAAAGAACTGAACGAGTCTCGTATAAACCTTCTGTACTAACGAACATACATTATACTCACCCATTGTATAAATATTGCTGTTAAGGCACCGATAAAGGAGAATGAATGGAAATTGAGGAAGCATGTCATATCCGTAAATAAACTTTCCACAATGAAATGTCCTCCTTTAGTCGTACGCACATCTGAAAATTATAAAATAAAATAAAAAACAGTACCTATACTAATCCGTATTATGTACTATTAAGATATGAAGAACAAATTTATACGTAAGCTACGAACACATTATATTTAACATCTTTACTTTTCGCAGATTAAGTGCTACTCAAATGCTTAATTAATACGCTTTGAAGACCTGCGAAAATGGGATAGTAGGTTGTAAATAAAACAAAAATTTACTATTCAATTATATGTGTACTCATGTGAGTAGCTGATCAGGAATCAATAAATATTAACGAAGTAAAAATGAAAGTTTTATTCATCTATGCGTCCAGAAAATATACCTAACTTACGACATAACTAGCGAGCATGGAATTGTATAAAACAAAAACATTCTAGCGATAGAGTCATGTCACATTCCACAAAAAAGGGACCACCATTTTTCTCCCTTGTATGCTGACACTGTAATTATTCACAGACTGATCAAGAGGGTCAACTCATCCCATTGAAGCATGTAGGTGGAGAACAGTACTGGTTGAGGTATATCAATTTTCTCTTTGGCAGCAGCACACCAGCGTTTCACCTTTGAAAGTGGCCAAATAGAATCGTAATTTGATTACATGTTGTCCTTCCATTTAACAAAAAGTAGCAAGCTTGCTCTGTCAATCGGTACTCGGAATATCCGCTATCCTTCTTTTTCATTTCCCTGGCAGGAACCAAGGGACATTTTCTATGAGATTTTCTATTGCCGTGAATGTGGCCTTACAGCTTTTTTCTTTCAAGTTTTGCATTAAATAGTAGCTTGTAAAATAATTGCCAAAAATATTTCATGGTGAGCCTTTCTCGGGAAAAGGTGAGTTTTCTTGTTAAGCGGAAAATTTGAAAGGGGTCACCACCTGGATGGGTGGTCCAGGGTTGTATATTTGCCGTTGAATGGAATCTGACAGATATGAATGGATTGATTCCTCACCAGTAAAACGCAGATGTTTATATATACAGTTTATTAAATGAAATGAGTGATTCTAGAAAATATTCGTGCAAAAGAAAATAAATATTTACCTAGTCTAAATAAACAATAATTTCAATAAATCAATTTAAATAATTAAGTCAAGTTGGCTTAGTCGAGATAGTTTACAGCAATTAAACAAAGTTTTAGAATATAATTCAAATAAGAATGTCTATTCGCGTGATACAGTTGTTTACCTCGAACAGATGGTCTCTGTAAAAAAAATTGAACGCCAAGTGATGTATGTTTGGAACGTTGACCCGTAATAAGAAACTAGCAGAAATAAGTCAATAGTTAGTCAGTATCTGGAGCACTGTCGACACAGGTGGCTTTATTTATTTCGAATCGTGGAAATTTACGTGTTCGATAATAATATTCGAGTTCTTTAATAATCGGGTCAATTCCTCAACACAAATAATAAATTATTTGATTTTCGGCACGGGAAGTCAGTAGGCCAGTGATTTATGTTCCTCAACGCAAATACTAAATTATTTGGTTTTCGGTACATGAAATCAGTATGCAAGCGGTCTATTTTTCCTCAACACAAATAATAAATTATTTGGTTTTCGGTACAGTAAGTCAGAAGGCAAGTGGTTTATTTTTCCTCAACACGCATAATAAATTATTTGGTTTTCGGTAAGTGAAGTTAGTACTGGAGTTAGTTGTACGATATTTACCTCCGGACTTGGTCAAAGTATATGAGTGAATCCTACGGAGCGCGGACGAAGTTTATAATGAAAAATAAAAATAAATTCTCGGAAATTAACGGAGTTGAATTAATTAAACGGTCGGTAATAATGTATCTGAATCGTAGCGGCTTAGCGGTCGGACAGCTGATTCTTCAATCCCCTTCGTGTGAATTCCGTTCTCCTTTTATACTGGTTTTTGGGCCAAACGAAATAAAACGTCAGAGGTGGTCCGAGATTCTGGCAGTCAGCGGTAAATTGAATAAGAAATTTCTTATCTGATAGTAGCTTCAACTTTTTCTACATAGGATGTTCAAAACTTTCATGCGTTAGAATCTCAGCCTCGTCGGTGTTATTTATTTTCACCAGAGTACATTAATTTATAAGTAACGAGGGCACTTCGTTACAAACGATGTCCAACATTTTCAAAACAACTCTTGATCTAAAGGCAGAGTAGATATTTTCTGTCGATGAACTGCTGCGCCACAGTAGTTATCAAAATTGTAACAGTTACCAGTTGAGCATTTCGTGAAAACGATTCCTTGACATTGCATTAGCTACTCGGGAACCAAGAGATCCCCATCTAAACACCGATAGTTGCACTCTCGTGGCAGCCTATGATATCCACTCAAAAGTAGAATGGCGACGAATATCTTCATTTCTTTCTTAGTTACACGAAATATATGATTATTTTGAGAAGTATGCAAATTTGTCTGCTACATAATAAAGTCAATAAATTCACTAGAAAAATATTTCAATCGGGGTTTTATTTCCAATTTGGGTTTTCAAACTATCAAGGAGATATCTTCTCTCTAGTCAGGTTCTTTAGTTTTTGTTTTATTTTGCCTTATTGTAACTAGTGGAAGTTTGTCCTCTTCAAAGCTGACTCATTCGCCACTTGGGTAAAGAAGCTCTATTTCCCCAGGCACATCAATTGAGACGTTTTGCGGCAGAAGATGATCCTCATCGATACCTTCATTATCCATTCGATAATCAACATCTGGGAATAATAACCACCGTTATGTCTCGGTGAGTGGAACTCGATAGTTCATCTGCAGCTAAACCAAGGGTTCTAAATGTTTTCCATAAAACCGATTTATTATTATTTCTTTAAATTCGTCAAAATTAATTTTTAGGAAAATATTGAATCTAAAAGGAAAGAAAAACAAATGAACATGAACACCATACTTAAATAATAACAGGTCCATTTTGTAAAATCTTTCTACCCATAAACAAAGACAACGGGTACTTTATAAATAAATGTACTAGTACTTACCTTAGTAACAAGAATTGTAAATAATCAAAAACACTACAAAATATCAAGTGCTCAAGTTGGCGAACAAGAACTGAGAGATCAATTTTTTGACTATTACTGAAAAGCTATGACTGCAGTGCCACGTATCGTTTAATTTGTGGTCTAGCAAAATACATCCTACTTAAACTATAAGCATCCCACCAACTTCCACTCTGCAAGACACACATTAGGTCATTTTTATTGTTCTACGAATGAGTACAGTAGAACAAAATGAGTTATCGCCTTGATATACAGATACGTTGATTTATCTCAACCCCACAATCTAAAATAAGAATAACGTTATTGATTTTTTCTACACCAAAAATTATTTCTGCTGTGGAAGCATTGCTTTAAAAAATTACTCAACCCTTCAGCCGATGAAATTTGTTTCGAAATAATAACATGCCCGTAGACCTTCTTCCTCTAATTGAATTTTGTCGTACAACCACGTATTCCTCTCTACAATCAGTCATCTGGAGCAGCTATGCTCTCCACTTTCCCCAGTTACAGCTAATATCTTCATGGAAGCTTTTGAACATGATGCTATTGATAGATGAATATTTTAGTTTAATTAAGATTTACTTGCTAGAATTGCTGGAAACATTGTCGCTGTAATCAATTGAGACCAATAAAGAGTAGATAGTTCCGTTGCTGAATTCTTGCATATATGAAGATATGGAATTGGTTCCTTCTCCTGTGTCTCATTTGCTTCAGATAATGACTTGTACTTTTCCACGTTAAACGAGAAATACTTCTGTGAAAATCAAAATTGGGATGGTTTAGATATAGGTACCTACTTAATTGCAAATGTTTTAAATATTCATGAGAAGGATGAATAATTATGCTAACTCTAAGTATTTTAAAAATCATTTTTTTTCTTACTGAAGATGGGGAAGCGCTTATAGCTTTCTAGAAAAATACAGGATTTGGAGTACTTATAGTTTTAATGCGACGTTGATTTGAATGGTCACAAATTTGATATAATGTGCGTATATACATCAGTTATTCAGCCTTCTTCATGAATACCCTCATTTCTGAGCAACTTACATTCAATTGTGCTATAAAGTGTATATGAAGGCAAACTAGCAAAAGGAGAACAGCAGCTGCAAAATAAAATATCCCAGCGATTTTCAGATTGTGAATGGTATTCTTTGAGATAATCGAAATCAGTGTCACGATTATTCCGCAAATATTATTTCCTAAATTGATGGCCATTATGTATCTTGATGGGAAAATCAAAACCAAATCGATGAGGCAATTTTGATAAACTCCTCTGGCTACTAAAATAATCAAAATGAAAGATAATATGAATTATTTGGTTGAAATTGTATACAAAATACAGGATTTATATTTACAGTTTATATTTATTCTATTGAGCATTAGTTTTGTGGTGTATTTAACATGAATACAAATGAATACTTAAAGCTCATTTATTGCGCTACAAAACATTTTGGTTGTTTATCTTTTTTGAGAAAAATGCTTAAGTATAAAATGCTTAAGTATAAAGCTAGAATACAATAAAAAAATTAATGGTTATTTAAAAATAGGAAGTATTGTAGGTATTAGTTTACAACTGCAATGAAAAGTTTACCGCTCCGACGAATTTGGAAAAAAACCTACAAAAAAACTTAGAAACGGTTAATCTAGCATAGATCGAGCAATCATTCCAAAAACTCGTTATATTTTGCTGCTTCTTAATCTATCGATAATTTGGTTTATATATGGAAAATAAAGTTACCATAAGCCGGAAGTGGCAGCAATAGTGATATTGTATTCAGGTGTTGTTTATAATAATACATTGGTTAGCGAAAATGGAACTACCGGGATATCAAAAATTATCTTGTCAAGGGTGGTTCTGGAATCTAAAACGTGTCTCTTACTTTACGTTTGAAATAATTATGTCACTGTCACACTGACAGACCTACAAATTTCATACCTATATATTTCAGTTGTAAAACAATAATGAACTGCAAATTAAAAATTATCTTGGTCAAGGGTGGTTGTGGAATGTAAAACGAAATGTTAATTCTGAACCTTTTACAAGGTCGCAATAGCCACAAACGGGGTCGAAAACTGTTTTAAATTGGTTAATTTTCGATAAATCGAATGACGTTCACGTGAGGAGCGCCTAGCTCGCGAGTTAGAAAAGTACAAATCTTCGGAACATAGAACGTCTTTACGAGGACTTTTCGCATGCGGTTTTCGCTCTATGTCGTTAGTTTATGAACGGAGCCAACTAAATAGCATAGTCTCGGGCCCCAAAATGTCGATTAAATAGGAAAATTTAATTAAAATAGAAACAGGTACTCTCAGGTCTCAGCTACGCGCGTCTAACGTGCGACGTATCAAAGGGAATTTTCTAGCTACTAAAATATACCCAAAAACTGTTACTAGCTAGCGGCTTATAGCCGAAAACACTTTATCACAACTGGCGCCGGCCGCACGGGGCATAAAACGGTCCCGAATTAACAAGATCGAGGTAAAAAGTATAAACTCTAACTGACGCGTAGCGAGCTCCTCGAGGCATATGTCAAAATGATTACGTTAGTAGCTAATTACATAGGACGTCTGGCGTTCATGCAATTGTGTTTTTATACAATTCGAACCTTCTAATTTCGATATGCCACGTGAAAATCCCGGAGTCTAAAGCACTAGAGACTTCTGAGTGTTATAACATTCGTATAAAATTGCGAAGTTTCTCACTTTTAGAAACTTCAAATTAATTAATGTGACACAAGTTTTGATAACGTAAAGTAAGACACACGTTTTAGATTCCACAACCACCCTTGACCAAGATAATTTTTGATATCCCCGTATGTTCTTACAATACCAGGGTTGTATTTATATGAGAAACAGACATTGCTTTGAGCCTTTCGTGACACTTCACTTTTATTAACAAGACATGTATCAAACTTTGATAATAATAATAATAACACTTTTACTAAGTTTATTCAGTAAAATGATGGATTACTTTAATTCATTTTGATCTGGATAAATATAGGTTATTTACGCAGTACTTTTCCGAACCAACAAAATAGAAGAAAACTGAATGACGAATATAATATTTCATACTGTCCCGAAAATTCAACTTTATAAATTGAATAATATAGAAACATGAAACAACAATTTTACTCCAAAATAATCGACACTTTTGTTGTTTACTTAGACCGAAATTTATTCAGAATGATTTCCACAACGCTAATAGGCCATCCATGAAGATGATTAGATATTATAAAATAAACCAAAATTAGTTAAAAAATTCTTTTTCTTCAAATTACGAATATTTGAATAACATTTTTAATTAACCATCAATTCAACTTTACGTCATTAAATTACGGCCGGTAAGTGTATGGAGCTATGGAGCTTTTAGATTGAATTTACGTCGGTCGAACCTGTCAAATTTATGTAGTGAAAACATGAAAAGCAAAATGTTTAATCTATGTAAAATAAAAAAAACTAATTTAAGAATTACATTCCTTGTTATATCTTCAGAACTGAAAAATACATTTCTTTGAAGTAAACAAAACTTAAATTATTAGTTCACAACATGATGTATTTAAATATCTTGCAACCCTTGCAAATTCCTCCATGTGTTTTTATAATGTTAAAAGAATATTTTAGGTAAAATTCTCAAATAGCAATATTTTTAAAGGTCTGACAACCTTTTTATATTATCTCATGAATCTTTACATCTGGTTCGCAAGTGGATACTTGAGCGTTATATTTTTTGGTTTTAGTCGTATTCAAACATTGTTTGAAATGACTTCGAATTTTATAAGAAAATTGCTAAGCAGTCGATTCTTGATACATGAACAATAATGTGTTACAATTTTGATTACTCGTATTTCTGTTCGTTTCGACGACGTGGGCATTTTTAATTGAAATTGGTGCGATAAGGACGCTTTATGCTGATACAATTGTCTTAAGAAATCCCGTTTTAGACATTGATACGTTTTCTGACGATGGTCGTGAGACCGAAACGTAGGTTAAGACGATAATAATAGGCATATGTGTTAGTGTGACCTATTTTCCGAGAATTTATATACAGGGTTCCCCATAATAGACTACCCATTTAAATATTTGATTTAAAATTTTTTTAGTTAACAAAACAAACTTTTTATTTTACTAAATTACAGCTAACTCTTTGAGATTTATGATAACTTATAAATATTTGGCTAATTTAATTCTAACTTTTAAAAATCACGTCTTCTAAATGACCTCTACCAACTTCAACACATTTTTCAATATTAGATAAAAAGTGGTTCATACACGGCGTAGCAAACCTTCGTCTATTCCTTCAACTTCTTCACGAATTTTGACTTTCAGTTCCTCGATTGTACCTGGACGACTCGCAAACACTTTGGCTTTTAAATATCCCCACAGGAAAAAATCGGGTGCCGTTAAGTCGGGGGACCTCAGAGGTCAAGGCAAATCTCCGAATCGAGAAATGAGTCGGCCATTAAACATTTCTCGCAGGACCCTCATTGAGTTTCTGGCGGTATGAGCTGTTGCCCCATCTTGATGTAAATCCAAAAATTCTTGACAAAATGCTAACCTTGCTTCTTTATCTTGATTGCTAAGGTGCTGTGCCATTTGGTATTCATAGGGATGACATTTTAAATCCCTTTGAAGAATTCGATCTAAGCTTCCCTTCGATATTCCTAGGATAAGGATTTGTCGATTAGCAGACCTTTTAGGACTTCTCGTAAACGCAATTCTGACTCGTTCAATATTTTCTTGTGTACGAACTGTTCTTCGACGTCCAGGCTTCTTCAAATTTTGTACAGAACCATTTTCACACCAATGACAAACCCATAACTTAACAGTTTTACGATTTGGCGCGTGACCCCTATTGTTGTTATTAAACTGACGCCGGAATGCACGCCTAACTTCTTCTATCGAATTGCTTCTTATGTAAGTTTCTACACAAAACACACGTTGTTGGACTGAGTAATCCATGAAAGTTCAAACGGATGTTGAAACAATGTCTCAAAGCAAAAACATTAAATAATTATTGATGAAAACTAACAAACTTCTCGTAGAAAAATGGCGTTCCACGAAATTATCAATTTAAAATTTAATTGTGACAGGCGCCTACTTGATTAATAATTTAATTAAATCCCAAAGACTACAGAAAATAATCCCACAGAGAACAACCTATTCAGTTATCTCGTAGGGAATTTATTAATAATATAAAATGGGTAGTCTATTATGGGGAACCCAGTATAATATTCGAAATCACAAATTTCTCCTACTTGTATCTTGAAAAAAGACATAAGAAGAAAAAAGAAAAACAAAGAAACATGTATAGTGAAAGAATAAGATAAGAACAAAATTAGAATTGTAATATATAAATATCCGTGCCATCAACTAATTTATGAACTATATTTCCTATCACTGAATATATTTGTTCTTTTAAAATGTCTTTTCTCTAAACTTCATCACTGGTCTCTTGAATCATCTCTATTTTGGCTACTATTATTGGGAGTGAGGGAAGGCACTGTTTGGCTCGACATCTAGCTCTTCGAACGCATTGTGTTATCGGTATGTCGTAGAAAAATCATAGAAAAATTTGCCGGCAAGTCAGTCGAAATCATAGCCCTTTCATTAAATATACCGCGCTCCAAAATATTAGAATGTGCGGACATCTGAGGTAATTTGATGATGATTTTATCGAAAATGTATAGTGTTTATTATTATTTTGTATGCTGTAAAAAATAGAAGAAGTTATTAATAGACATTTGTTACAAAACATATTTTCCATTGAATGCTGAACCGCACTGAATAAATGAATAAAAAATCTACTTTTTAATTATTCGAATATTCTAATTACGTTCCTGAGATATATTAGACAACTCAGAGTACTATGTTGGCCCTATACTGGAGAATAGGGTCCTCCCAAATGCTAAGTATAACGAAATAATACTAAGCCACCTAGAAACCTAGATGTTTATATACTAAGTAGAACCATACTTCTTAATCACTAATTCTACTGATTCAATGAAGATGTCGTTCGGTTCTTCCTTCCACCAGACCACTGCTTTTACATTCGTATGTATTATATTGATTCAATATTTACTTACTATTCACGATAATGACACATACGAGTAAGACGTAAAATAATGCTTCAGGGCAACAACTTGTGTCGAATACAACAACGAATATCATGAAAGCAAAACATGAAACTGATACCCACATTGCAATGGATATTTTCCTCAAAAACTTGGTAGCTCTGAAATTAATCGAAACTATTAGTTGATATACGAACTGTATTTAATAATTTTATATTCTTTTCTATTATTCAAATGTAGTCTCTCGATCTAAACTAAATATTATAATCATCATCGATGCAGGACAAGGGTGTGAACCTTTGTAGCCCGTAGGTCGCCAGATTGGGCCCATTGTGCGCACCATGATCAGAGGACTATTATATGCTAGTTTGTTGTTGACGTTGACGCTAGCTTTCCAACAGGAATGCCTAACATAAGACTGAATGAAATTTTGAAATTGAAACAACAATTTTACTCCTAAATAATATCGACACTATCGACGAGTTTTTTGTTGTTCACATAGACCGAAATTTAATTACATAAAAATCCCTTGATATGGTATTGGTTAAATTCCGCTAGTTTACTTTGATTGCTTCTAAGGCTTTTTTCATTTTGTACGTGCCACGAGTTTCTTAGAATTCTAACTCCTTAAAATACTCCGCTCTAAAACGAAATAAGTGTAACCTAATACTCACCCAAATTTGAAGAAAAATTTCGCCAATATAACTATCATTGAAGGAAATTGTGAACAGAACGTCAGGTGTTGAAAGAAGTTCGTTATATGCCCTTGATCTGGATATGGTCTACCTAAGTAGCTTTCGGAAAATTTGTGGTCCAGAAAGAACTAGAAATTACTTCGCATTAGTTGATGCTCATTTATGTCAGGCTGTTTTCTCCAATAGATCGATTGGAATAAAGAGTGGGATTGAGTGACCACCAAGAACACTGGATCTTAATCGATTTGGTTTTTATGAAGTTACCTCAAAACTTTAATGTATGCAACCGGATGGCATTCAGGAGCTTAAGCCACGTATTGGGAACGACATGGAATATCTCAATTATGGAATTTTCACGTATAGTAAGTAGTCCAAGTTTAATTTTATTAGAGCCTACCACTTTGAAATCTTTCGAAACCAAGAGGTATGCAAAGTCCGCATGAGTACGTTACAAATAGGGCAAATTTAAAATTGACATATCTGAGTTTTTTGAATAAAAATTTCGTCAGTTATCGAATTACTTCCCGTTTTGCACTTTGTAGGTACGATTCATTAATAGCTTAGGTACCTAAATCTTATTTTGTAGTTTGTACATGATTATAACTAAATGTAGATATAACTTACTGCATAGGCATTTATGAAAAAGTTGTAAGGAGCCCATGTTCCGATTCCGTGTAATAGAAATATAATATAAACCAAGTTCAAGTTGTCTTCAGGTTCTTCTTTGTCTTCCTCCATTTTGTCCTTAATGTTTTGAAAATCCGTACGTGCATATCAATAATTGGAACGTCATCTAATTGACATTGTATCTTTCAAGTTCTCAACATAGAAAAACATTTGATATCGACTAACATTGCATCGCTCAAAAATGATCGATCTTTTTATGAGTTTTACAGAGTAACATCAATGTAAGTTTCATATCTTAAAGTCATGTACGTCTCAGAATTTGTGATCAAATGCTTTATAAATAAAACGAACATATCAATTCAATTTGATTTATATATAACGATTTTCCAGCATGTACAATGTTATTAGTTCATTTCAAGGAATAATTCTTATTTGAATTTCATTCCCAAGGGAAAAATATCAGGCAAATTCCGAATAGAATGAGTTTTGTTTCATTCTCTGTATCTGTATAAAATCAATAACGATTTTGTGATTCAATTAGCTGAATTTGAAGCAGTAGGTAATGACAATTGATACGGTTACTTTTGATATCTTTATCATCCAAATAGTTCCAAAATATTATTATTCAAACTCAAACCAAGATCATTCTAGGTTTACCGCGATCAGTGAAATCAATTTTACAAGGCAACTTTACCGGATTTGTGGAAAGTTTCAAAATTAGTTCTGGTTTTTAAAAAAGGTAATAGACATGAGGTTACTAATTATCGCCCAATTGCCATCATCAAAATATTTGAATATATTTTATATGATGCTACTTTCAATCATGTAAAATTGCAAATATCCCCAGAGCAGCATGGGTTCATGCCTGGCAGATCAACTGTTACTAACTTAGGTTTCCACAGTCAATACTTGGCTGATGTTATTGATGAGGATGGCCAGGATGATTGTATCTATCTCGGCATTTATGTGACCGCTTTTCTCGGAAAAAGATAAATTTTCTTGTTAAGCGGAAAATTTGAAAGGGGTCACCACCGGGATGGGTGATCCAGGGTTGTATATTTCCCGTTTGAATGGAATCTGACAGATATGAATGGATTGATTCCTCACCAGTAAAACGCAGATGTTTATATATACAGTTTATTGAATGAAATGAGTGATTCTAGAAAACATTTGTACAAAAGAAAATAAATATTTACACCTAGTCTGAATAAACAATAATTTCAATAAATCAAGTTAACTAATTGGATCAAGTGTTTGGCCTAGTCGAGATAGTTTACAGCAATTGAACAATCGGTAGCTTCAGAAGGGTTCGAATATAATTCAAATAAGAATATTTATTCGCGTGTTACGGTTGTTTACCTCGAACAGATGGTCTTCGGTAAAAAAAAACTTAAACGCTAAGTGATGTAGATTCGGAACGTTGACCCGTAATAAGAAACTAGCAGAAATAAGTCAGGAGTTAGTTAGTATCTGGAGCACTGTCGACACAGGTGGCTTTATTTATTTCGAATCGTGGAAATTTACGTGTTCGATAATAATATTCGAGTTCTTTAATAATCGGGTCAATTCCTCAACACAACTAAAATTATTTGGTTTTTGGCACGGGAAGTCAGTAGGCTAGTAGTTTATTTTCCTCAACGCAAATAATAAATTATTCGGTTTTCGGTACATGAAGTCAGTAGGCCAGTCATTTATTTTCCTCAACGCAAATAATAAATTATTTCGTTTTCGGTACATGAAATCAGTAGGCAAGCGGTCTATTTTTCCTCAACACAAATAATAAATTATTTGATTTTCCGTACAGGAGATCAGTAGGCCAGTGGTTTATTTTTCCTCATCACAAATAATAGATTATTTGGTTTTCGGTACAGTAAGTCAGAAGGCAGGTGGTTTATTTTTCCTCAACACAAATAATAACTTATTTGATTTTCGGTGAGTGAAGTTAGTACTGGAGTTAGCTGTACGATATTTACCTTCGGACTTGGCCAAAGTATATGAGTGGATCCTACGGAGCGCAGACGAAGTTTATAATGAAAAATAAAAATAAACTTTAGGAAATTAACGGAGTTGAATCAATTAAACGGTCGGTAATAATGTATCTGAATCGTAGTGGCTTAGCGGTCGGACCCCTTCGTGTGAAATCCGTTCTCCTTTTATACTAGTTTTTGGGTCAAAAGAAATAAAACGTCAGAGGTGGTCTGAGACTCTGGCAGTCAGCGGTGAATTTAATAAGAACTTTCTTATCTGATAGTAGCTTCAACTTTTTCTACATAGGATGTTCAAAACTTTGATGCGTTAGAATCTCAGCCTCGTCGGTGTTATTTCTATTTCACCAGAGGAGTACATTAATTTATAAGAAACGAGGGCACTTCATTTGATTGAATTTTGGAATTTGATAGATATCAATATGTAGAGTATAGAGGTTTTAATTCGTATTCATTTCATGCCACATCAGGTGTACCTCAAGGGTCAGTACTTGGATCACTAATATTCAATTTATTTATCAACGATATTTCTTCTTCATTTGTCTGTTATTTTCTTCTTTACGCAGACGATTTAAGACTTTATTCGGCAGTAAAGCATTCTTTATGTTGTATTTGGATGCACTCAGTACTTGGTGCGTAATCAATCATCTGGAGCTTAGTATTAGTAAGTGCACTGTAATGACTTTCACCAAGAAAATTTCACCTATTATTTATAATTACAAGTTTGTTGACACAGTCCTTGCTCGTTCCTATAGTTTCAGACTTCAGAGTTTTGTTTGACGTGTAATTGTCATTTGCGTCTCTCATTGAATCAATTGTTTCTAGTGCCTACAGAATGCTGGGCTTTATTATCCTGAAGTCCCGCCTATTTAACAATAGTAATTCAATAACAATAGTATACAATTCATTTGATCGTTCTAACCTCGAATATGCTTCAATTGTGTGGAACCCCCATTATAAAATTTATATAAACAAAATAGAGCGCGTGAATCGGCGTTTCTTAAGATATTTAGCCTTCAAAGCTGATGGTAATTATCCATCTATTGGAAGTAGGGATGGCCTCACCTTGGGCGGCCAGACAGAGAGCCTTATCAGATGTAGGCAACCAGTAGCGCTTGCGCGGCTGGGGTGTGACCTCTAGGGTGTGGTCGTCTCTGACCTTGGTGGTAGAGCGATCAGCTTGTATATACAAGCAGCTTGTAGGGTTGGGGCATATACAAGGTCTCACGAATCAGCTTGTAGGGTTGAGGCATACACAATGTGAGGTTAGGGAGAATTTCAGCGTAAACATATTCTCTGACAAAAAGATACGAGATAGTTGAGAGTCTGTGAATGAAAATAAACTTAATTCAACTCATCATTCTATAGTAACAATTGCGGTTAAACGGGTAAATCATATCTGTTTGAAACACCTAGCCAAAGTGTTAAATTATTATTAAAATGAAATAATTCAATTTATCGTTCTATCGCGGTTAAATGGATAAATCATATCTGTTTGTGAAACATATAGCAAGATTGCAACGCGTTAGAAGCCGCAAATATTTATATGATAATGTTAATATTTACAAGGCTCGGACCCAGGCATTTACCAGGCTCGGACCCCGACATTTGTTTCTCCACGCTTCAAAAATTTCCACGATTGTAGATATAAGGCCGATAGAACAACATGTTATTAATCATTCTATGCTACCTCGCAAACCAGGTGAACGAATATCTAGAGCACAAAGCAGCTCATGTGATCGAGGTTAGCGACCAGCGTGACGAAAACGACATGAAAAACGATAAAACGACATAAAAAACGACCAAAACGACATGAAAAACGACCAAAACGACATAAAAAACGACCAAAACGACATAAAAAACGACCAAAACGACATAAAAAACGACCAAAACGACATGAAAAACGATAAAACGACATGAAAAACGATAAAACGACATGAAAAACGACCGAAACAACATGAAAAACGACCAAAACGACATGAAAAACGATAAAAAACGACTCGAAGACGAAAGCGTGACGAAAACGACTCGAAAGCGTGACGAAAGCGTGACGAAAGCGTGACGAAAGCGACTCGAAAGCGTGACGAAAGCGTGACGAAGGCGTGACGAAAGCGTGACGAAAGCGTGACGAAAGCGACTCGAAAGCGTGACGAAAGCGTGACGAAAGCGTGACGAAAGCGACTCGAAAGCGTGTGGATCGTACAAGACGTGTGGCAGCCCAACGAGTTAGTAACATATAGCTCACATAATATTATATCCCGGATCACCTTTTTGCATGATTTACAAATTTTTAGACTTATACCAACCCTTAAGCTAGATTATATAAAATACATAGCTGCTGCTGAAGCTAACATTTAGTTATTGAAATAATAAGTATGATTTCACATTATTAGAGTCTAATGAGGTAGTTTAAACAGCCATCAGTTAGAAAATACACATAGAAAATATACAATTTTCCAGTATACCCTCTCTCTCACAGAGGTGAGTTACTTGTTTGTGAGATACCATTGAATATAATCACTGGATGTAAGCAGCTTATATGACTAGTGTTCCGTTTTTACATATAGTTATTATTATTGATATCTATTCACATATAGTTACAATATACCTATTTCATCAAATGGACACGATCTACGAATAAGAGTTTCAAGTAGGGAAGGTATTATGTTATATATAAGAGTTTCAGATAGGTAAGGCATTATGTGTAAAGCTGTCGATAGAGCAACATGTTATTATTCATCCTCTGTTTCGCTCAATCCGTTGGAATTTTCCGTCATATACCCATATTTTACTAGATATTCGTTAGCCAGGGCTCCGGCAAAACATAGAATGAATAATAACATGTTGCTCTATCGACAGCTTTACACATAATGCCTTACCTATCTGAAACTCTTATATATAACATAATACCTTCCCTACTTGAAACTCTTATTCGTAGATCGTGTCCATTTGATGAAATAGGTATATTGTAACTATATGTGAATAGATATCAATAATAATAACTATATGTAAAAACGGAACACTAGTCATATAAGCTGCTTACATCCAGTGATTATATTCAATGGTATCTCACAAACAAGTAACTCACCTCTGTGAGAGAGAGGGTATACTGGAAAATTGTATATTTTCTATGTGTATTTTCTAACTGATGGCTGTTTAAACTACCTCATTAGACTCTAATAATGTGAAATCATACTTATTATTTCAATAACTAAATGTTAGCTTCAGCAGCAGCTATGTATTTTATATAATCTAGCTTAAGGGTTGGTATAAGTCTAAAAATTTGTAAATCATGCAAAAAGGTGATCCGGGATATAATATTATGTGAGCTATATGTTACTAACTCGTTGGGCTGCCACACGTCTTGTACGATCCACACGCTTTCGAGTCGCTTTCGTCACGCTTTCGAGTCGCTTTCGTCACGCTTTCGTCACGCCTTCGTCACGCTTTCGTCACGCTTTCGAGTCGCTTTCGTCACGCTTTCGTCACGCTTTCGTCACGCTTTCGTCACGCTTTCGAGTCGTTTTCGTCACGCTTTCGTCTTCGAGTCGTTTTTTATCGTTTTTCATGTCGTTTTGGTCGTTTTTCATGTTGTTTCGGTCGTTTTTCATGTCGTTTTATCGTTTTTCATGTCGTTTTATCGTTTTTCATGTCGTTTTGGTCGTTTTTTATGTCGTTTTGGTCGTATTTTATGTCGTTTTGGTCGTTTTTTATGTCGTTTTGGTCGTTTTTCATGTCGTTTTGGTCGTTTTTTATGTCGTTTTATCGTTTTTCATGTCGTTTTCGTCACGCTGGTCGCTAACCTCGATCACATGAGCTGCTTTGTGCTCTAGATATTCGTTCACCTGGTTTGCGAGGTAGCATAGAATGATTAATAACATGTTGTTCTATCGGCCTTATATCTACAATCGTGGAAATTTTTGAAGCGTGGAGAAACAAATGTCGGGGTCCGAGCCTGGTAAATGCCTGGGTCCAGGCCTTGTAAATATTAACATTATCATATAAATATTTGCGGCTTCTAACGCGTTGCAATCTTGCTATATGTTTCACAAACAGATATGATTTATCCATTTAACCGCGATAGAACGATAAATTGAATTATTTCATTTTAATAATAATTTAACACGTTGGCTAGGTGTTTCAAACAGATATGATTTACCCGTTTAACCGCAATTGTTACTATAGAATGATGAGTTGAATTAAGTTTATTTTCATTCACAGACTCTCAACTATCTCGTATCTTTTTGTCAGAGAATATGTTTACGCTGAAATTCTCCCTAACCTCACATTGTGTATGCCTCAACCCTACAAGCTGATTCGTGAGACCTTGTATATGCCCCAACCCTACAAGCTGCTTGTATATACAAGCTGATCGCTCTACCACCAAGGTCAGAGACGACCACACCCTAGAGGTCACACCCCAGCCGCGCATGCGCTACTGGTTGCCTACATCTGATAAGGCTCTCTGTCTGGCCGCCCAAGGTGAGGCCATCCCTACTATTGGATTTCCCCACCAGACTATAAGATAGATTCTCTTGCCAAGAGTTATGTAAACGTAGGGAAAATCATAATATTTTATTCGTGTATAAGGTCATTCATAATCTGGTTGACTGTCCTGTGATTTTATCAAGGCTGAATTTACATGTTACATTTGCTCACACCCGTTCCACACAAACGTTTTATCTACCACTCTGCAGATCAAATAAGTTATCATTTTCCCCAATTTTCCAAATTCACGAGATGATCGGTTTGACTGTTGACATATTATGTTGTAACCCTAATGACTTTGTAAAGCTTCAATTCCTACTCTGTAATTATAAGCTCTCCAAGGGATTTCTCCCGTTGAGCTAGTGTAAGTAAATAAATAAACTCCATTATGTGCAGTTTTCTGAGAATTTGCCTGATATTGTTCATATAGTTCCTATAGTGTTTGGAATTGTTAAGAATAGTTCACAATAAAGTCATACCAATACATCTGCATAATTTTCGTATATAATAACGGTATATAAATACTTCAATACTATTCAAAACATATTTGTTACTATATTTAATACATCTCCATACCCATGGGTATGGGTGTATGTGCAAGTTGAACCAAATAATGTGGGCACATTTTCTGAACGATAAAATTAATGGCAGTTTGTGTAGACTCCTGGTAGAAACTTATTTAAGCAGTAATATAAATATTCAATAAAACACTCGACTTCCACGTTTTCCTTTGGCAAAGTTTTATTTTCTTTAAATGCAACACCATGGACATTTTTACAGAATCATTTTCTAAATACTGATGTAGTGGTTAGCATGGTTTGCACTTACTCCGGCAACCCGGTCACGGTTGAATTTTCGATATATATCGTAAATATCTAAGGCAAAAGGTGGTGATATTTATTGGGTAAGATAATATCTAACCATGCATGCCATTCTTCAGATGGAAAGTAAAGTAGTAGGTTCCGTGTGCTGCACGATGTCACTGCACGTTAAAGATCCTCCCCTGCACTTGGAAATAGTCAGAATTCGGGATGGGGTGAGGGTGACCTTGTTTGCTGGGATTGATGATTAGCCACAGCCACAATACAATAGAGAAATAATATTCTACATCAATTTATCTATACAATACATCATTTTGCTTTTAAATTGTATTTTATTTCAAACACTAAAATTATTAAAGTTGTCTATATATGTTATTTCAATCATTCCCTGTTAATTATAAAATAATATGTGATAAATCAAATAAAAGTGTGTATTAGTATAATAGTTGAATGAATATTGAGTAGGTCACAAATAATTAAAAAGTGCTGTTTTCAAATAATAGTAATCGTGTGAAGACTTCTTTATGTAAACATGTTTCAAAATATCTACGGACCGCCGGTTCATTCTCAAATCGTATAAATAACGCTATCCAAAAGAAAAAGAAACGACAATGGTGATGATATTGTTATTTTACCTTACTTCAGAGTTCATCTTAAAACTTCTAAAAGATATTCAGCTATTGAATTGAACGTCCCAAGGTACAAAATTCAAACAAAAGACATTCGGAATAATTATTACATCCTAATGACCCTAACAACAGGGTCATATTGTGAACGGCCACTGAATGTGAGAAAACAATATCTTAGTAACATAATATGGAAAGATGAATCCAATTTCCAATGAAATGAAATTTTTATTGAATGCAATACACAATACTGTGCAATAGTTGAAAACCATGAGTAAGTGAGATTTTGGAGTAGTGAACAATACGATTTTGGAACCACATTTTCAAGATGGAACCATGACTCAGAACCTATATTACTATTTTTCGAAACGAATTCTAAGATTACCTAGACAATCTTCCATTAGCTAAACTTATGGTTTCAACATGAGGGTGTCCCGCTACATAAAGAAGGGCAAGTAACAATTTTTCTAAATGATGAATCTGGTCAAAGTAGATTGTCAACAAAGGACACGTTTTGTGGCCTCCTACATCGCCTGAATAATAGTTCTTTCTTGATTTCTACTTGTGGGTTTTCTTGAAAAAAAAACAATGAAGTTTACGACACTTTTTGTAACAATGTTCAGAAACTTAAGAATAAACTCTCCGGAAATGTTGGAGGAAACTTAATGTTCAATTGTAGAAAATTTTAACAATAAATAATTTTGTAGCCTCAAAACATAATAATTTTTTCATCAACTATCAATTTAATAATAATGAGCATAATTTAAAAGCAAAATGGTACTTATGCCACCATTGTAAAGATTTAGAATCTGATTCTGTAAAAACTGGTTGCATAAAAAAATATTTTTTCGGTAAATCAGTAGGCTATGGAAAAGAAATTTTCACATCATTATGTAGACCAGATTTCGTTTGACAACTGTCCTATTTAACTTTCTCCCATGTCTTCGATATTTCAGCAGATATAAGCTGGAAAATGAAGAATCAGCCATATACGAGTATATATTATATAGTCGAGTAATAAAGCATTCCACCTGTGAAAGTTGGATGGATTAAGATGAGGTTTTTTGCATTCGATTCAGAAAGTGATTTAGAAAATTTGTCCGGTATTTTCTTTGGAAAAAATTTGTTGCATTTCTACAGGCAAAAAAATTTTTCTGAGTGCACTTTTTGAGGTGAATAAGAAAACGGATTCGAATTGGTTTCTCGGGGGTTTTTGGGGTCGCTGAACACGAATATGCTATCTAGAAAATTCCCTGAGGTCCCCTTGGACCTCCCCGGAGGTATTCGGTCGTCCTGACGCCCTAGATATCGATGAAATTAATTAAAAAAATATTCTTAATGTTTGTTAACTATTCAAGAGGTGATATAAAGGTTGCTAGTGATCATTACGACGTGAAAATACTCTTCTGCAATATCTGGTGTACTCTGAGTCCGGGTATCCAAGTCATCTTCTGGGAATTTATTAATTTTTCTCAATTAAATGTAACAAATTCTAGCTCTCGGGGGTTTTAAAAGTCGCCGATCACGACTGTGACACTCGCAATGTTCTGCAAATTACCTGGGGGTGTTTCCGGGTCCTTCGAGCACTGTCTATCTACGTTATATTCTGGGAATTTGTTAATTTTTCTTCATAAAAGGTAACAAATTGTGGCTCTCGAGGGTTTTAAAAGTCGCCGATCACGACTATGACACTCACAATATTCTGAAAAATTAACAAAATCTCAATTCATCCAACTGCGCCAACTTTCGCAGGTTTGGCTTATTTTAGTGCTTTATTTCCTACACTAATATACAATATCTATATAAAGCCCAATTGCAAAGAAAACCTGGACTAGGTTCCAGTGTAAACTGTGAGAGATACTTTTGAATTGATTGTGAAATGTAGTGTGCCATCAAGTCAAGATGACATTTGCGAAGCTAATTCAAAACTATTGATTTCATCAATTTCAAAACATTGACGTCGATATGAATTGCAATAGTCGATTTCATCATTGTTAAAACTTAAAAAAAGAGATGAAATAATCATAATACAAATAATGTAAAACTTCACCAGTTCATCAAGTGTTTCATTAAATATTTATTTTCAATGGTTCTTTAATACGTCAAATTAACCCAAAGAAAATAGATACAAAACTGGTTGCAATTGACAGTGTCACCATTTTTTCCCAATTTCATGTATGCCTAGAATCTCGGGGATAGTTTTAAAAATATTCATTCGAATCTTCTAATGTTCCCACATTTTTTGCCTCTGAATTAGCTAATATGTGTATAAATGTCTTATGAATGGTTACCTATATACATTATGATCATATAAATAAATGGTCCTCAAGAACCCTGTGAGTCTATACATAGGTGTTTGTCAAATTATATTACACATTACACAATTAAATGATACTGTTCATCAATTCGATTACTCTCCTCATATCAAAAATTAACATGATAAAATGTGACATTAGTACATATAAATGGAAAATATATTCTGAAAAGAAAAAGAAATTAAAACTAATAAAAACTAAAAACAGTTACCTACTTTGCTAAAATTACCACAATTATTGAGCCATTTGTTGCAATCTCGAACTTTCGACAATTTTTCTTCAAAAAAAGTATGAAACTGGAATCATCAGTGAAATAATTTAGATTTGATTGTTTGATGTTTAAATTGGTATATCACAAAGTAAAGGACGACCCAATTCAATTTTTCACTTAAAATCTTACACAATGCTAACATTTTAAGGGAAACGTGCTTTCTCAAATACCATAATAGAACATAATATTGTAGCACTCATCTGATTTTCACATTTCAACCATTGCTTCCTAGATGAAAGAAATTTAACAAGTCATGAGACTAATAATTTCCAATTCTATTTAGTTGATAAACTACTGAAAAGTAGGAAATTCTAGAAATTATATTATAAAATAACCAGAAACATTATGTTTCTGTTTAGAAACTATATAGTCCAGTCATTCAAAGAGTGAAAATGCTGATTTTTGATATTTTTTGGGTAACCCGCAAATTTAGTGATACTACATGTTTTTCAGGGCGCTGTTCACGATGGTGTGGTTGAAATTTGGATTTACCCTGCCGCTTTTTGAACGGCAGCCATTTTTTTAACCTAAAAATGGTAATTTTTCAGTTTTTTTCGTTTGCATTTTCTGGAAATATGTTACAAACAAAAAATGACTGATTTTAGCGCAAAAAAATAAGATAGAGCAAAATACTGAAAACCAGACAAAAGAAGATTAAAACTACTACCTTTTACCGAAACAGAATATTCAAAAACCAAAAACTCTCGACAATATACTCAATTTTGCGTTACACTAAAAATACACTAATTGAGCCCTATATCGGGTCCATGACCTCCGATCGACTTCTAGCGCCAAAATTTGCACATTAACTTTTTTGACAACTTTTGATTGAAACATTTTTCCAGAAAATGCATAGTTTTTTCCACAAACGCAAAAAACTGAAAAATGGCCATTTGTAGGTTAAAAAAATGGCTGCAGTTCAAAAAACGGCAGGGTAAATCTAAATTTCAACCACATCATCATCATCAGCCCCCCAAAAAACATAGGATGACTAAATTTCCGTATTGCCCCAAAAATATCAAAACATTTCCTAGGGTGACTGGACTAATAGCAGTTGGAGCGAAGTTGTATTCAGGATTTCCATATAGTAGGTATCAAAAGAAATTTTTCGAAAAGAAAATTGTCTAACCAGAAGAGAGTCAAAGCTCCCTCCTTCTCGCCCTGTGCGTGTCGTCTCTTTTGTCTTTGATCTGGTTAGTAGTAATTTTTCCGTTCCTCGGATATTAGAGAAAAGCATAGACAACCCAAGCAAAGTTTCAAAGCTGATGGAATTCCTCCAAAATTTTAGATTTTATTGTTTCTAACTTTCCAAATACCTAATTTTGAACTGTTTATCCCGTTGTCACTCCCGCTAATTTTGCTGTAGCTCTGATATTAGACCAACATTTGAATGCTAATAGACTTCTCCCAAAATTTTATATACAATTTCTCATATTAATTATGTGTCCCAATATAAATCCCAGCAATTTTGCCATCCCTGGGATGTAGACAGTTAGTTCTTCAGAACTTAAGAATACTGAGATAAGTAATCAAGCCATTAGTGGGTAGCAAATCTATAAGGTATTAAAAAATTAAGGCGGTTGATTTTGGGATCGATTCATATGAATATAAGATATTTTAGAAAACAATATCTTCATATACTGTTTGTAAAAACGCAATTTAATGACAAATTACCGACTAACTTGATATTATGCGATATATGACAATCTTGAAAAATCTTGGCTTCCGGATGGATGACCACCTGTAATGGTTGGCGAAACGTCGGCATCAAGTCGTGCTATGTTGACCCGGAATCCATCCGGAAGCCAAGATTTTTCAAGATTAGCTATCCGCGGAAGTCTACTATTCAAGATATATGACTAATACGCATATTAGTAAAATTTTATAAATAATAGTCATTACCTATGGATGTAGTTGAACCTCCTCGACCTAATTAGAACTAGTTTGGGAAAAATATATTATAACAGCAAATAATCCTGACTAAAACTTTTTAAGGGCGACCGATCTGCTTAGTTGCGTTCGAGACTCTAGAGTCTAGTCTAGATCCTAGTTAAAATATCATTTATCTAGGCTCTATACTCTTGTTATATTCATTCATTTCCACTTATGTTATTATGGTCTAACTAGATTAAGTTCGTTATTGAGGAGACAACATTTAATCCTTCCAGGCGATCAAAATTCTTGAACTATCGAATATAGGAATTACGATTCTCCTATGCTCTAACTTTAGTATGATGGGATGTTCATACCTTGCTTGTGGTCTTGTAAATTCAATATCGAGCGAGGAACTTGACTGTAGTTAGGACTTTTAGATAAGCAGATGCTTACTGATATAAAATTTTCCGCTAATTTTAAACAATGAAAAGATAATTGAAAAAAAAAGAATAGGAACGTTGGCAATGCTTTCTTAAACAGTTTAATCATTTATAAATAAACTTATATTTATGAAATTTAAAATTTGGACATATCGTTCTTCCAGTTCCAGGGGGTTGTGCGCATATTCAGTTGTGTAAGGAAGGGAATTTATAACAATTGGAAATAGCACTCTTCATTAACAATTAATTTTTTATCGTTGATAAAATGCTCTTTAATAAAATAATTTTGGAAAATGCTTGGATAAATTTTTCAGTCTTGTAAATATAAACACAGTTGATACATTCTAACGTAACTGTGACTAGGAAAAACACAGTGAAACTTCAAAATGATAAAACAAAAATGTAATTCAACTTATACAATTAAATATAAAACACTACTTGTACCAATATGCAGCTATGCAATTTTTCAGTTCAGTCTTGAGATTCGTGGAACAGAATGACATATTGGTATAAAGTTTTATTTTGGATTTAAACATAAGAATGTAAATCTATATTATGTTACAGACAAAGTGTAAAATGCGGGCATTTGCATATAATGCCTGGGTGCTCTGTACAAGGACTAGGCAGAAATAGTAAAAAAAATCATCATTATAATATAACTGGTATACTTCCCTCACAAACCGATAAAACTAAGATAATAATAACTATAACGTTAAATCATTAATTAATGCTGCTTATCTTATTAAACTAGAGATTCACTAAATATTAAATATTGCTGTTCTACCTGTGGGTGCAGTTGAAGACATGTATGATATGGTTTCAGACTAAAATAGTTGGAATTTAATTTACATTCAATATGCATATTTTTTTTAATACCTCAAGTCACGATCTCATATTTTGACAATTTTAGGCTTGATTTCTGTAAGGGTTGAGAAAAAACTCAACATTGTTCAGGATTTCTTAGTCTTTTGATGGGTGAATACATAATTGAATTAATCGATATGAACTGGGTTAATCAAAGATCAATATATAGGACCTAGCTTTCAAGTTTTACTCAGTTTTACACCCCTTTATATTATTCAAGGAGGGAGGAAATCGACGCATTGTTTTGTAAAAGGGACAAATAAGTATTCGACATTATGTATATTTGAACCATAAATCTAAAAATTATAATAATGAATTGCATCAATAAATGATCATGCTTTTCCTTAACGTATTATCGGTTTAAGCGCATTTACTTAATTGAATTCTTGATGATAAGCTCAGTCAATATGTACATCTCTATAAAATGTAGCCGGTTTTAAATTCGAATTCCGCATCGACTTTAATGGAACGCCAATACATTGTACAAAGCACGTAACCTCACACTCTGTCGGTAACATGATAACAAATAAATACACATTATTCTTATATTAAATGTTAAAATATGTTCTTAATTATATTTCTTTAGTTTCAATGAGCTCACACAAATTCTTCAGTGGAAGAACCTTGATTGTTTTAAACTTGTATAAAAATTATATTGTAAATATTTTCTAACAAGTTCTCGCATGTTTCTATCATGACATATAACAGGAAACATCAAAACCTTATAACCAATTCTGTCTCCGTATCATATGCCAAACATTTTTGCTAGTAACCGATATGCGATATCGCCCAAGGCCATAAAAATGAAAATACGATACCGGTAAAAATTCCCGTCATTAAGAATGCTCCCGCAAACATTCCTGCTGTGCTTGCGTATTTCTCATCCACCAATCTGTAAAAAAAAAACAATCAGACATAGTTTTATATTGCCGCTGTACAATGTAAATATATTATTCACTAAAGTGAAACTTTTTATGATGAACCTCCGGGGCGCTAGTGTTAACCGATATTGGTAGGCACCGTGAGACTAACAAAACAGCTGCTTTCTTAAGAAGAGGGAGAGTGTGAGAAAGAGAAAGAGAGAGAGAGAGAGGAAGCGACGAATATAGACATATAGCTTGAGTCAGATCGAGCGGGGTATTGCCAGTGCGATAATAGCATGTATCCCTAACCTGAAACAAAATGGGCGTGATTTATAAGGCGACACACCACAACCATAATAGCAAGTGCTATTACTGCTATTTCTATCCTAAATCTTAAAATAACATTCCAAATAAGAGGTTCAGATAAGAGGTTGGGAAAGTGAGTTTATTGAGAATCTGTATATGATTATCATAGCCTTAAATTGGTGAAATTTGGAAGTAGAGGTATGTAGACAACATTAACCAATGATATTGATAAGGGTATCTGCTATTTTATTTTCATAAATCACATTTTCCAGTCAATAATGATTCTTAAGCCAGGTATGAATTATATATAAATTCTCGGGGAATAGGTCGCATTAACACATGCTTATTATTTTCGTCTTTACGTACGTTTTGGTCTCACGACCATCATCCGAAGACATATTAATGTCTAAAACGGAATTTCTTAAAACTAATTGTATCAGCACAAAGCGTCCTTATCGCACCAATTTCAATTAAAAATGCCCACGTCGCCGAAACGAACAGAAACACGAGTAATCGAAATATAACGCTCAAGTATCCACTTTCGAACCAGATGTTAAAGATTTATGAGGTAATAGAGAAAGGTTGTCAGACCTTATTAGAAATATTGCTATTTGAGCATTCTACCTAAAATATACTTATAACATTATAAATAGAGACGCATGTAGGAATTTGCAAGGGTTTTAATTAATTAAATTAGTATAAATCTGAATTAATGATTGAATGTCTGCTCTACGATTTACAGACTTAGAGTCACGTTTTATGTGAATCATCTCCAGGATAGATCTTTTATAATAATTGGTTTCCTTAGTTAAAATATTAACATTTTTGTAATCAAATTGATGGTTATAATCAAAGCAGTGCTTAGCAAGGGCGGTGGAATTTCCTAAGTTTTTATTTCTTGTGCTATACTTATGGCCATGCATTCTTTTTTGTAGATATTGTTTAGAGATTCCAGTATAAGTCCCATCACAATCTAAACAATTCAATTTATATACTGTGTGGGTTTGTTTATCTCTAGGTATTACAGGTTTTAGATTTGAGAAATGTTTCCCAACACAGTTAGTAGGTTTATGGGCAACATTTTAATCGTACTTTTTCAAACATTTCTTAATTTTCTCTGAGGTCTCCGGAATGTATGGTAAAGTTATATAATTGTCTTTATTACTTTTTATGTTATTTTTATATGACGAACTTTGTTATAAAAAAAGTGTAATAAACAGCATAACAGACCGCGCGGTAAAATTGTCCCACGCAGAGGACCGTCCCAAAAATTTAAAAATTGTTCGTAATACACTGGAAATGAATGGCTACCCAAAAACTTTCTTCAATCCTATCATTAAAGAGAGACTAAACCAAATCCATAATGGTTCGTCATATAAAAATAACATAAAAGGTAATACAGACAATTATATAACTTTACCATACATTCCGGAGACCTCAGAGAAAATTAAGAATTGTTTGAAAAAGTACGATATAAATATTGCGTATAAGCCTACTAACTGTGTTGGAAAATATTTCTCAAATCTAAAACCTGTAATACCTAAAGATAAACAAACCCAAACAGTATATAAATTGAATTGTTTAGATTGTGATGGGACTTATACTGGAATCTCTAAACAATATTTACAAAAAAGAATGCATGGCCATAAGTATAGCACAAGAAATAAAAACTTAGAAAATTCCACCGCCCTTGTTAAGAACTGCTTTGATTATAACCATCAATTTGACTACAAAAATGTTAATATTTTGACTAAGGAAACCAATTATTATAAAAGATCTATCCTGGAGATGATTCACATAAAACGTGACTCTAAATCTGTAAATCATAGGAATGGTATTCAGGGATTAAGTCAGATTTATACTAATTTAATCAATCAAAACTCTTGCAAATTCCTACATGCGTCTTCATAATGTTAAAAGTATATTTTAGGAAGAATGCTTAAAAGTAATATTCCAATACAGGTCTGAAACCTTTTTCAAGTACCTCATAAATCTTACATCTGGTTCGAAAGTAGATACTCAACAAATAACTTCGATCTTCAGTTGTTATGAGACTGTACCAACATGCGCTTGTATATTATAAGAATATTACTGAATAGTGGATTCTTGTTATATTTTATACTATAATATTGACGATACAATTTCGATTATTCGTGGTTCTGTTCGTTCCGACGACGTGGGCTTTTTTGATTGAAATTTGTGCGATAAGGACGTTTGTGCTATAATTAGTTTTAATAAACCCTTTTTGACATAATAAGTCTTCTGACGATGATCGTGAGACCGAAACGTACGTAAAGGCGAAAATTTAAAACAAAGTGTTAATGTGACCTATTTCCCGAGAATTTTTATATATCAAACAATCAGACATATATTGCCGCCATACAATATAAATATTTTATTCACTAAAGTAATTGAATCTTTTTATGACGGACCTTCGGGGCGCTAGTGTAATCGATATTGGTACCGTGAGATTAACAAAACAACTGCTTTTTTTAAGAAGATAGAGATGTAAACTAAAGAGAGAGAGAGAAAGAAAGCGACGAATATAAACATACAGCTTGAGTCAGATCGAGTTGGGTATTAGCAGGTAATCAGTGCGATAATAGCATGTATCCCCAACTTGAAACAAAATGTCATTTATAAGGCGACACCCCAGTACTTTTACGAGAGATGGGCAAAACTGTCACCTCTAAATAGAAAAACCATAAATAATACCAAGTGCTATTACTGCTATTTCTATCTCAAATCTCAAAATAACTTTTCCAAATAAGAGGTTCAATGTATCAGCAGCTATTTGATATCAGACAAAATATGCTAGTCACGGAGGTGGTTTTTCGAAAGAACAGTTGTTATGTTGTTAAATAACAATGATGGCTGGATACCAACCCATCTCTAATTAATTACTAACTAACTAATCGACCTGTGCAATGCTCACTCCCTATCGCACAGCACAAGTTCTTCTGTTTTGTTAACAGTACGATGCGTCTCTCTCTCCCTCTCTCTCTCTCATACTCTCACATTTTTCCTATACACCGCTCGAACTGACAATCTGTATATTCGTTGACAGAAGTAAAGGGGTAGGAGATCATATATTTTTATACGTAGTGATACATATTCCCATTTATATATTGGGAGAGTTTATTGAAAATCTGTATATGATGATCATAGCCTTAAATTGGTGAAATTTGAAAGTAAAGGTATGCAGACAACATTAACCAATAAGATTGATAAGGATATCTGCTATTTTATTTTCATCAATTGCATTATACAGTCAATAATGATTCTTAATCCAGACATGAATTATATATAAATTCTCGGGAAGTAGGTCACACTAACACATGCTTATTCTTTTCGTCTTTACGTACGTTTTGGTCTCACAACCATTATCAGAAGACGTATCAATGTCTAAAACGGGATTTCTTAGAACTAATTGTATCAGCACAAAGCGTCCTTATCGCACAAATTTCAATTAAAAATGCCCACGTCGCCGAAACGAACAGAAACACGAGTAATCGAAATATAACGCTCAAGTATCCACTTTCGAACCAGATGTAGAAGATTTATGAGGTAATAGAGAAATGTTGTCAGACCTTATTAGAAATATTGCTATTTGAGCATTCCACCTAAAATATACTTATAACATTATAAATAGAGACGCATGTAGGAATTTGCAAGGGTTTTAATTAATTAAATTAGTATAAATCTGAATTAATGATTGAATGTCTGCTCTACGATTTACAGACTTAGAATCACGTTTTATGTGAATCATCTCCAGAATAGATCTTTTATAATAATTGGTTTCCTTAGCTGAAATATTAATATTTTTGTAATCGAATTGATGGTGATAATCAACAGTGTTTAGCAATTGCGGTAGAATTTTCTTATTTTTTGTTTCTTGTACTATACTTATGGCCATACATTCTTTTTTGTAAATATTGTTTAAGAGATTCCTGTATAAGTCCCATCGCAATCTAAACAATTTAATTTGTATACTGTGTGGGTTTGTTTATCTTTAGGTATTAAAGGTTTCAGATTTGAAAAATATTTACCAACACAGTTAGTAGGTTTATGCGCAATATTTATTTCATATTTTTTTTAACTGATTAAGACGGACATATCCTCAAGTCAAACAGTACGCTTTTCTGAATATGACGAGAATATTCGCACAATCATTCTTGTTGGTCCTCTTTATGAATATACCGAATATGTATGCCTCCGATAGCCACGTGATTCCCTACTGTTTTTACCGACTACCACTGGCATTGAAAGGAAATGGTCGGTTATTTACTACGACTTAGGAGATAGTTCGTAAGACGATAAATCTGATGACGAAAGTGTGTACAGTCTATCAGAAGACGAAGATGATGAAATAGAACTACATAATTTGAACCAACCAATTGAAGTTCCTTTTATCACAAGAAAGTTTAAGCAATGTTATTTTTTATTGTTATATATAATGTAAAAATGAACTAAAAATCCAAGTTGATTTTCCTGCGTATGACGTATATATCCGCATGTACTTTTTTAGCGTCAATTTTCATGAAAAAAAATTTTGTGTTCGTTTATCGTTATGGATTTTTTCTTTATTGAATGTATTTAAGATTCTGAAATACGAATTTTTCTAAGACTTTTTTAAAAACGATGGCTATGACGTACATACTCGCAAACGGTGATTTTCCCGCTCATACGGCGGACGTCCAGTGTCAGTTAAGAGGTTAAGCATTGTTTCATTTTCTCTGAGGTCTCCGGAATGTATGGTAATGTTATAAAATTATCTGTATTACCTGTTATGTTATTTATATATGACGTTCCATTATAGTTTCTTTTTTTTTAATGATGGGATTGAAAAAGGTTTTTGGGTAGCCAATCATTTCCAGCGTATTACGAATAATTTTTAAATTTTTGGGACGGTCCTCTGGGTGGGACAATTCAACAGCACGATCTATAAGGCTTTTTATAACACTTTTTTTTATTACTTATTGCTGCAACTGAATTGAAGTAAAGATATCGTTGAGACCAAACTTCTTTAGTAAACCACGAAGTTTTTATTTTTCCATCTGCATCATGCCTAATGTTCATATCTAGGAAATTTATGTTATTGTTCACTTCTATTTCACAAGTAAATTGAAGCTTGTAGCGGAAATTGCTAAAATTTATTAATCACGTACTGAATTTTATCATTGGGAACACACATTAGGCAATCATCTACATATCATTTAAAGAATACGGGTAGAAAATTCAATGAATTTATTACAGATTCCCGTTTTAGACATTGAGGAGTCTTCTGATGATGGTCGTGAGACCGAAACTTATGTAAAGACGAAAATAATAAGCATATCTGTTAGTGTGGCCTATTTCGTGAGAATTTTTTTATAATTATCATAATGAATTGAATGTTCTAAACGTGATAAGTGAGAGTATTTCTCTGTATGATTTTCACAATTTCAATTGTAGACTCAACGACAAAATTCTAATGAAGAATGAAGTTCTAATAATATTACAGAGCCCTATTTGTATCAGACACGTACTGATAGTTCAGTAACTTCATTAAAATGGGGGCTTCTATTATCATCTTGAAGTGAAACTGTTTCTGGAACACCTCAGGGGGCGCTAGTGTTAATCGATATTGGGAGTAAAGCCGTGAGTTTAACAAAACAGCAAAGAATATAATACGTATTTTCGTTGTGGGTTCGAGATAGAATGTGACGCGGATGCTCATCGCTTAAAAATGCGTTATTACAAATCTAACAGCAGTAAAAGTGAAATTTTTTTGAGAATGCTTCAACTCTCATCAAGGGTATACAAATGAAGTGAAACAAAATAAACTTTGACATGTAACGATAAACGTAAGTAAGAAAAAAGAAACTGCATCAAAGAAAAAAGTGTGGCCTGGACATGAGGCTTGTCAGAAATTTATACAGAACCAATCAAGCATTTCTGCAAGACTCGCTTCCAGAAAAGTCCACATCCTTCAAAGATCATCGTTACTACAAATGTGACGGTTGTGAATGCGCCCCCTTGCTCTCTTGTCCTTACAGTGCACACTTGCGCACCTGACTGAGCATTCTTCTCTTCGTTGGAGACTGAGTATTCCGGCAAATATTATTTTTTATAATAGTTTCTAAAGCGTTACTTTGTTACTATGTTGACCAATACGTTTTTTCAAGTTAGGTAACCCAACACAATAAATAAAGTATAATCATTCCGGCAAACTCATTATTTATTCCTATGAAATGACATAGTGCACCACCTTACCCTGTACAAATATAGAAATATTATCTCACCTTGGTGTGTACATCATCGCCAGTGAACTAAGATAACCACTTGTCAAAGCCATGGTTATAGAAACGACCCAATATGCGTAGTCGTTCATGAACAATATAGGTAAAATCCTTACTACGCCATCCACTTGATAGTTGGCGAAGAGGTAGAACGGTATGTATAACAACCTTAATGTTACGGGTATCCATAGATACCTTGGTGTAGGCTGAAAGAATAATTCTCATTTAATCTAAATCGAATTAGGCAAAAATATATTCACATCAGTATTAATAATAGAAGATGATCTAAATTAAAATTAAGGTTTTCAAGTGTGCGTTTGTGATCGTTGAAACGTTGCGCTTCAACAGTTGGTATCGATAACTCATTGAAATATCATCAGGCTGCCGTATACACAGAAGATGTATCTAATTCAAAAAATAAATTCAAATCGGGCGATGGAGCTTGTTTTAATCCAAATAGGTTTGTCCATCAGCTAAGTAGTCACTCTCTATTTTATTCAAGCAAAATCAGTACATACACAAAAATGTGTCTCTTTAATTACTGAAAGTCTTAAATCTAGGTTAAATACATAATCAGTTGATACTACAACATATGCAATAAAGAATACAGGAAAATATTGAATGAAAAGTTATTGAGTAAATAAAAAACAATTTTGATGCGGTCGCAGCAGCAGCAGTTTGTTTTTTCATTCGTGATGATAGTATTTACTGCTATACATAGTCACATACAGATTGAGTCAGTATGAGCCAACGAACTCGTATATACTAGAATAAGCTAAAGTCATTTTTGAGTATCGCCAACATGTCTCTCTCCCACCATACTGTCATCTAGCTTCCCAGCAATCGTGTGGAGAAATAAAGATTGAATAGAGAGATCTCCGATATTGGCACTCGTAATTCGCCGCCGCTAATCGTGTACCTACTGTCAAGAAAAGTGACATTTATTTGAAAGTGTAGTTCCCGAGTTCCGATCAACTTAACCTGTCAAATCTTTGAGTGATCTTGGTGATACAGTTCTTTATTCTTTCTACTTTCTAGAAAATTCAAGAAGCTAACGACTTAATAGTGTTCTAAAATTGTGAATTTTCTTTACTTTTAGTACTTTGCATCGTTTAGGTACCTGTTTGTTAATCGAAATATAAAGTGTTTGCCACATCCAATAACTATTGCTAAATGGTATAAATCCATAGATGGTAGCCCTGGTGTCTCTCAAGAAGCTCTTCAGTGTGTACGAGATATGGCACAAGAATATGCGAGTACAGGGAAACAGCTGGTGTGTAATCTGGTTCTCGATGAAGTGGCTATCCGTACTGGATTTCTACACGTCATGTTGGCGATACAAAATTTCCGTAGTTACGAATAGACTGACTAACTCTAGTATATCCGAGTTCGTTGGTATGAGCAGTGTACATAGCTTGAATCAGATCGAGCGGGGTATTGCCAGTTAATAAGTGCGATAAAGAATCGACGCAGATGAGAATAGCATGTATCCTCAACTTGAAAGGAAATGGGCGTGATTCAACAGGCGCGTGGCAGTACCCGTTAACTAACGACACAGACAAATATTTCTACTAAAGATGGGCAAAACCTACTTCATAATCCATAATCATAATACCAGTGTCTATTACTACTATTTCTGTCTCAAATCTCAGAATAACTGTTTCGAATAAGAGGTACAAAATAGCAGTTGCTATATGATTGACAAAATATGCTAAAGTCACGGAATTGCTTTTTCATGAAACAGGAAACAGTTGATAAATAACAACGATCACTGGTTAGCAAGCCATCGCTAATTCTTCGACCTGTTCAATGCACACTAACATCTCTCTCTCTCTCTCTCTCTCTCTCTCTCTCTCTCTCTCTCTCTGAGTTAGCGATCGTTGTTATTTACCAACTGTTGTTGCATGAAGGAAAATCCGCGACTGTAGCATATTTTGTTTAGCATCAAATAACAACTGCTACTTTGTTCCTCTTCTTTGAAACAGTTATTTTGAGATTTGAGATAGAAATAGCACTTGCTATTATGATTGTAATGTTTCTATAACAGTTTTGCCCATCTCTAGTAAAAATACTGGTCTGTGTCGTTAATTAAGTAGTACTGACATGCGCCTTATAAATCACGCCCGTTTTGTTTCAGGTGGTGATGTAAGCTATTCCCATCTGCGTCGATTCTTTATCGTACTTATTAACTGACAATAATTTTGTTTAATAAGACTTCCAATTTGTGTTATCAACTTTTTGACCAGCTCCGATACCTGGATCTGTCATACCGGGAATTTTTGAGCTTGCCCTCGTCGATAAAAAAGTGAATTAAAATTGATCCTGCGCGTGTATAGTAGAAAAGATAACGTAATTAATTATGATTTCGCAGGTTTTGATTAATCTATGTATCCATGATACAATAAAATATTTGACTACTTACCCACTGATACATACTGGCTGCGGCACTTCCTATCATAGCAAATAAGTTGAAGGTCAAAAAACAAGTAAAAGTTGTATAATAAGGCTGTTGCAAGAAGAAATCTTCAGAGCTTGGCTGTATATCTGCAAGATTACATATTAGTTTCTATAATTCAAGGCAATGCTGAAATACTTACTTGCATGCATAGAAGGGAAAATGCAAAGGGTCACGAAAAGAACGCAGAAAACATTATAAAATTGTATCCGACACTTTTTCAATATCTCCGTATATGGAATTTTTTGTGGTATTATTTGATTGTCTCGCTTCCTTTGTAGGGCCATTTTTTTCGCTTTCAAGTCATAATGCCTGTAGAACCTCTAGAAAATGAGAGCAAACGAGATAATTATATTTGTTGTTTTTAGAATCTTGTTCATTCTATACATAAAAGGTGGCGTTATTTGGTCAAGAATATAAAGTCAAAATGGAAGGAACAAATCTGATGAATTCGAACTCACTGCTTTTAGGTGCTTGAACGTGGTAAATGTTTATTGTATCTCATCTATTATAGGCTATATACGGCTAGTGAGTTTATAATACCGAAACAAAACACGCTTGTTAGAATCAATTGCATTGTTCCGGGACCGTCACCTCGCGGTAGTAATTCCAACTGTTTCCTAGTCGATTCTTTAAACCGCGAGATTTCATCAATCTCAGATCACACACCATCCCAGATGGTGTTGGGACATCTAGGTTCTCTAAATATTTTCGAAAGTACCCCTAAAGGAGTATTTAGATCTCTGCTGGAGATGTTGGATCAGTTACTTCATCGTCTGGCTGGTTCCACTTATCAGCTCACGAGAAGAGCAAAACAGCTGCCTGGAACTAATAGACGTGTTGTCATTGTTCAACTTGGAGAACCAAAACTACAATTGAAGAACCAATTTACAGTATTATCTGGTAGAGTTGATAGAAACATTTTCAACCAAGTAATGCAATTGACGATATGACCTTCCAACGAAAGGGTTTGTTGAACCACTCCGTATAGCATAATCAGGATCTTATATTAAATAGTAATAGCTATAGTATGTTTATTCACCCGATATATTTTTGTAAATACAACGATTAAAAAGGCAATGATTTAAATGGGTTCTGTGTCAAATATTGAATGTGTTGTCGATATTTGTCAGGACAAACAGCGGTATGTTATAGTCTATGAGCCAGAGCGATATTGATGGTCTGAACATTAACCCGATGGCACTATCGCTAGAGTACGGTTCAATGAACAATTCATCTCACAGACCGAATTTTCGTCGGGTGCTAAATCTCGAGATACAGCCTCCGCAAATTGTTTATTTTTTGACTGGAGGTTAACCCTTTTCAAGTTGCAATTACTTGAAAAGTATGCCATTCTTATACACTTCCACCATGTGCCATCATTTTTTATCGTGTCCGTTTATCAGGCCGACCAGTTAAAATTGGACCGAAAATGGACTAGTAGTTAACCCTCCCAAACCTGTTGGAAAATGTTCATTGGTGTTGGCAATTGTTAACATACCCTATGCCTTCAAAAGTTATCGGTTCATTTCCGAGTAATTGGCCATTTTTTGGACCAAAAATGTTTCTTTTTTCATTTTGTGGCTAAAACTTGCGGGTTACAAGATAACATGATGGCACCATGTTAAATAACATTATTGGAGGTCAGATAAAAATTTTAAATTATTGCCATCACTCCTTGCCTATTCAACAAAACAAAAACCAAAAACTGCCGTTTCGATTTTAAACCCAGCCAGAATCTCAAAAACTTACTAATTTATGATAAATTTGGTCATATTATCCATATTATTCATATTTAGGTTTTAGGGGATTTTGGGAGGTTTAAATAGGCAAGGAGTGATGGCAATAGTTTTAAATCTTCATTTGACCTCCAATAAAGTTATTCAACATGGTGCCATCATGTTATCTTGTAACCTGCAAGTTTTGCCACAAAATGAAAAAAATAAACATTTTTGGTCCAAATAATGGCCAATTACTCGGAAATGGACCGATCACTTTTGATGGCATAGGGTATGTTAACAATTGTCAACACCAATGAACATTTTCCACCAGGTTTGGGAGGGTTAACTAGCAGTTCATTTTCGGTCCAATTTTAACTGGTCGGCCTGATAAACGGGCACGATAAAAAATGATGACACATGGTGGAAGTGCATAAGAATGGCATGCTTTTCAAGTAACCGCAACTTGGAAAGGGTTAACCTCTGTATCTCGAGATCTAGCAGCCGGGGAAAATTCGGTCTGTGAGATGAATTGGTCATTGAACCGTCCTCTAACGATAAACCACAGTGCCATCGGGTTAATGTTCAGACCATCAATATCGCTCTGGCTCCTAGATTATTAGCAGGTCGATGCTCTTGTTCTGGCCCTGTATACGCGAACAGCTGCTGCACTTTTTGTGCATCATTTCGTAGAAGTTTTGCTATAGTTATGGCGTCAGCCACTCTACAACCTGAAATCGTTCAGATTCCGTATGTCTGCATTATCACTTTTCCTGTTTATTCACCCAGCATCTTCGTTTTTAAGTTCTATAACATCAGAAGATTCGTCTCGATACAGGTATTCGAGAAATGGTTTCTTCATGCTAATATAGGATTTTTTAAATGATTCACACATCATTATCACACCACCCATAATTATGCTATGAGTTAGGAAACCACCAGGCTTTATTACGTTTTAAAAATCGTTCTTAATGGTGGTTAAATGTAAATACTTCGTTTTTTCTACCTTCTCGGTTGTCGATACTAGGTCGGTGAGAAGCTTTAGCATCGATAAAAATGTATGTCTGCCAATGTTGGATAGGTCAAGGTATTGTATGTTTAACATTTTACATCTACAACAATCACACCAGTTTCAAATCAAAATAGACAAGATACACTTGTATAATCTTGTATCAATGTGTAGGTAAAGATCGCGCACCTGCAATTATCCCGTTGCAGTACGAATTCATTTGAATAGCATACCCCATCAGTGGATCGGAAGAAGAACTGAACATACATGGCCTTCACGAAGTCCTGATTTGAACCTTCTGTATTTCTATTTCTGGGCATATATTAAATCTCTTATCTGGCCCTATTGTCCCAAAAATGAATTGTAGCGAAAATAATGACAGCAGCAAATGATATAAGGCATAACAATACGGAATTCTTCCTTAAGAAATGTAGAACATCCATTGAAGCAAATGGCATAAGATTCTGTTTTTAATTTTGGTTTCACTGTAAATAACATTCAACCAAGTAATGCATCAACATGAAATAAGAAGTAGATCCGCCAAAATCTAGATTTTATCGTACCTATGGAAGTCGTAATTGTTGAATTTCATACTTATTTACGATGTTTTTATTAATATGGAGCGAAACAGCCTTTTCTTAATCTTTATCATTATATTTTTATTAATAGATTTTATGGTGTGAAATTGATTTTTAAATTTTTTAATTACAGGCTCGGACATCACTTCACACGAACTTCTTGATTTATAATACTTATGTCCAAAAGGTGGTAAAATAATTAGTGCGGCACAGGATAAATACTTCTATCCAAAACCGATAAGAAAAATGCAGGTCCGTATTTAAAGAAGAAAAGCTGATGGTGGGCCTGAGAATACGATACGTCGTGTTTAAAAAAATGTGATGTAAATTTGTAAAGGAGGAAAGGTGCCGTCGGAATTTTTATAGCTCCCCAAACAACTGCAGAGAGTGGAAGTGAAGAAATTGACAATTTCTACCCTTTTCAAAATATCTTGAAATTTTTTTTGAAACCGAACCTTAGTAGCTCATCTGATTCTCCATGCACCTTCCAAATCTATAGTTACCGAGAACACAATGCACGAAGCAAAAAATGGAACACAATGTAGTTATAACGAAATATGTTGAGAAGATATTTTTTCACAACATAATGAAGTATATGTTCAACTTATAATATTAAAAATAAAAAAATTAATCTTCAGACTTAGAAAGAGCTATTTTTTACGCAAAACATGGCAACGTTGTACATGAAATTAGTAGTGTACCTAAAGTTTTGCAAATTTACAGTCATTTATAAATTAATGTCTAGCTGCACGAAATCGCGCTCTTAATGGGGGCAAGATGAAACGTCCCTGAAAAATGAAACAAGAAAGATTTGGCCAAAACTTATTTCATTAACCAACATTTTTCTTTATCCCAAAAAACTGTCGCCCTGACTTTGTTGACTGATAAGCCCACTTTAGCCTTTTTCGGCTTCGATTCACTTTTTTCCATGTTAACAAAAATCTTCAAGGTTGCTTCCTTTCAATGGGTGTCAAAACCGAGCGGAATGACATATCATTCTGACAATTTTAATGCTTTCTATTAAGGATGGTACATCACAAATGTCACAAAGGATTTTAGATGATGGCGCCATCTGTTTTATTTTTCAGGGACTTTTCACCTTACCCTCGAATTATATTAAATGTACTTACATTGAGAGGTAAAGCGAAGTAGGTGTCGAAACATATGAACAATACGAATAAGGCAGTGATGAAGAAGTATATGGCAGCCGTTTTCGGTTCATTCGTCAAATACGTTGACACAATATTTACTACAGCGATGAATGTTCCACTAATATTATTGCCCAGTATTATGGCACCTGTATATTTATATGGTAATTTTGCAGCCATTCCAAATACTGTATTTTGGTATACACCGTTCGCCACTACAAAAAATGTTCTATATTAGTTTGAAGGTTTTCTGGAATCAAAGGCAATTCACTGATTATGAAACGTTCAATTGTTATGGAATAGCACAATTCAACAGTTTAATTTACGAATTTTCATTTCAAGACCTAATAAGCCTAAGGATACATGGCATAACGTTCAACTTTACTATTTTACTTGGTGTAAATAGCGTCGAGTATTTCTCCAATAACTTGAAAATGGCTTAAGGTACGACATTAGTTAAAGTTAAAGCAGCATTCCTATATTCTTTGAAAATTTTGAGTAAATCGTAGTCACTGTTCCACCCCTTCATAGAAACCAACAACGTGCAATATCAACCGATTTGAGGAAAGGCTTAATTAGGTTCTGTCATATTTTTCTGATTTCAATAATTTTTATATATTGAAAGTGATGTTGATAAAGCATGTTTCACACATAATTTCTTTTAATTAACGTTTTCGAGTTATAATAAATAATTGAAAATGATACGCTTTTAAATATTTCCGTCTGCCGCCAAAACGGCTTCGAATAGCTGAAACGCACGTGACGTCACGATTCTATTCTTTGAAGATCTGATGAAGTAAATAGGGAGTTCGGTCTTCGAATATATATTCAAAAAATCGGACATAAAACGAAAGTAACAATGGATAAAGGATTTATAAAATCTGATTATCCATATCGTTTGACAAACTGTGCCTCTTCCTGCTTAGATTCTCATGAACGGTTGAATTATTGCAGCGGCAGCAGCCCATCGTAAGTGTTAAGTGGAAGCCCTTTATACCACATGTGTCTTAATCTTAATTGGTCCTGCGATTAAAGAAAATCTAACATTATTTTCTATGTCATGTTGAAGAAGAAATATAGATGTCTGGCTTCCAAATTAGTGTCGAGGACTACTAAACTGAAATATTCAAGAAGGTGTAAAGGCGACCAAATTTCATTTCCAGCACGTCGAAGATGTAGACCAGTTCCATTTCATCAAGACGATACTCACGTTTTAGATTTTCATATAATTTAATGAATTAAAAGTAGATTAGGGGTTTCCGGAAATGCATGTGCCAAGCTTCCGGAGGTGATTATACACGAAAAATAAAAAAAAGCATTTCATATCAACATATGTCCGAAAATGCTTCAAAAACAAGCACTGAATCTACTTGACTTTTCCTTATGCGCCAAATTTTTGTTAAGGTTTACTCCTCGCCGAGGACTTCTGCTAGGGTCCCTCCAACAAGCGTATCCCAGTACTATCGAAGGATAGCCTTGTCCCTAGGGTAGCTTCAGTGAAGTAATAACCAGGGCCCGGAACGGGGCAGAATTGCAGGCATTAATTGGAACCGAAACATGGTTAGAAAGTAACTAAATTTAAAAGATGGTGCAGAAATTTACACTTCGGTGCCGAATAAAGCGGACACCTAATGAATTTAATTATGAAAATTTTACAATAAACAATAAACTCGAATATATTAATATATAAAAGAAAACAACATGAGATAAATGTGAGGGAACTCAGGAAAATACCAATTATGCGGTAAAAGCCAGCCAGCTACCTACTGATATTTCAATAGTAGTCAAATTGATCACTCGTTTTTCGGCTTCTTCGTTTTGCACCCGGTGAACTTGTTAACTGAATTCCAAAAAAAAATCAATATTTGATTTTGCACCACAGCAACCACAAGCAAACAATGAAACCATGTACCGCAATGTACCAAAGAAATTAGCAAAATGTTATTTACCTAGAGGAACTATATGCACTGCACTCAATTAACTCTATGAACTGAAGGAGAGTTGTTCACGATAATGAAATCTGATGGACAAGTCACCTCCACCAATTCCAACAGAACTTTTTTTCCTTATGTCCCGAATGATGCTCCACCAATTCCTAAATTCTGTGAAGGAATTCTAATCATCGGTCGCCTATTTGTACGTAGTTTCTATACATAAGGACTTGAGCCCCTTATATTTTTTCTTTGGCTTTATTTGGAAGCAATGGTCTACTCGGTTCCAATTAAAAATGAGGGTCATTTAGAGCAAAGGGTAATAGAGCATTGCGAAATAATTCGGAATAAGGAAGGCTTATTTGAACAAGTACGAACATCCATAAGGAATTGGCTAAAGTTGCATCAACATGAATGGGGGATATTTCTAGCAGATGTTATAATTATTTGTTGATCAATAATTAGCATCGTAGCTCTTTATTAAAGCAATTCCGAACATATGTTGATATGTCATTTTTTTCGTGTAAATCACCCTCTGAATTATGGCATATGAATATCCAGATACTCTGTATATAACCCAAATAAATATTTTAGTCGTACCTAATGTACAGAACATATAATATCATCTATTGAATTCTATCAAATAATGATGTATACTAAATGTGCCCCATTACAGAACTCATTCAGACAATACGTAGGGTTTAATTTTCATCTGTAATTCAGTTTTAACAAATGAGCTGGAATTTAGTTGATAATATCAAGTGTGAGGCTTGCCTTGCAAGAAAATGAAATTTAAAAGAATATTTAAAAATTATGACATGATATATATCATATGACCGAATATGCCATAATTTCCCATTCGTCATTATAATGCCTCTCAACCTGTGACGACCCTATTATGTTGTGACCACTGTATAGCACATGTATAGTCTGTATAAAGAAGCACGATTGCAGCCGACGAGCAGGGTGGTCTCACAGCCAGTTCCAACCTACCATGAGGATGTCATTTGCGTCATTGACGTGCTCCATACGGAAACCATGTTTGTACAAGAATTGCTGATCGGGAAAACCTCCAATCCACGAGTTGTCATTTTTTTTAAATATGAAGACAATGGAAAGATGCTATAAAAACCTTCCCTTTATGTTCACATGTATCATGTATACGTGAACACTTACCAAAAATCCGGCCAGCTAAGTTGAAACATGCCAAACGTCCTTTGATTAAAAATGATTTTTTGATGAGACATCAATTCCTTCACATTTCACTTTACAATGCATTACAAATAATTGAACAAATTAAAAATTATATCTGAAAATAAAATAGATATTCATACTACTAAGTATTCATCAACAAGCAACATTTTCACTAATAATATCAAGAAAATAGCGTTTTCAAGAGAAATTTGCCCTTGGTATCCAATTCTGAAAAAAAAAATCACAACCGAAAAAAATTCAAAAAAAAATATTTACATGTCTGTAATGTTTAATTTGCGAGTAGATAACCCTAACTATGACTCCAATGGGGAGTTAAACCAAATTCGGTTCGTTAACCACGTGGCGAAGAACAGCATTTTGCTATCTAGTTAGAAATTAAAGACAATGTTTCAAATAGTAATATTATTATACTCTTCGCGACGAAGTCCCAGAGCAAAAATTCCTTCATCATAGTATTTTTCATCGAATTTTAAGCAACTTTGAAAAAATCCGTATGTCTGTCTGGACGTCAGTTACGAAATGTGGTCTCCACGATAACTCAAAAGCGAAAGATACTATCATATTCAAATTTTGATAAAAAATCGTTCGCTGTTCGATGACAGACCCTATTGTTTTTCAGGGCAATCGTGTAATAAACACTCTTCTCAGAAGGGTTGAAAATTAAAAAAATAACCAAATTATTCATTGAATCGATTCAAACCTTTTATAGTAAATTTAAGTTAATTTAAAACTGCTTTACCAAAATTTCAACAAAATCGTCCAACAACAACAACAAAAACAATTAATGAAGTAAACTTAAATTTACATCGTACTTTAACAAGTTTATAGCTCCTAGATACACAGTTTCCTAGGTTTCTGAATTCCACAGTTATCAAAAATAGACAGGAAAAGTTTTTGGAAACAGATGCAAGCATCTTCGTTCAAAATTGTGAGCAGGGTCGGGCTAAAAACATTCAAGACGAGATTAATTTTGATGGTCGAAACCGGAAACTAATTGGAAGTGATTTCACGTTTTTAAAAGTTCGATAATATTAATCTTAAGTTTCTATATATTATAAAAGAATTAAATAAAAAATAAAAATGATGTGAGTATGAGTATGAGAACACAAATCACATTATGATCATACTTACTGCCTAAAATCACCACCAATATCACAGTTATCCAGAAAAATGCTTCTGCCCAAGAACTAGTATCAATCATAGCAAGAAAAACTGTTATCAAAAAACACACAACGACAGTTGCGATACTATATACTATTCTATTGGTTAAATCACCCCTAAAAATAAGAGATTAATTGAGAATAATACGAATTTCTTATTTCAAACGTTCACTCACCCTAATTGGACATATATATTCAACCAGTTAAATATAACATTGGGGATTTGGGCAGCAAATGTTATTATCTGGAGAAAATTCGACAGATAGGCAAATTCGTAACCTATATATTTCTCTGAGAGTTTATAACCTGTAAAATACTGAAAACAAACGTCCATTACAGAATAATCGATTGCGGAATTTTGCAGATACATAAATAAGGCCAGTTATGATCATCCTACATAAACAACTTGGTCATCACTAATCAGGACGAAATGCTTACAAGAGCAAACGTCGATAGGTAAATTAGATCAGTGGTTATTACTTACGCTTCCGGCATTGATGAACATGTTCCAAGGCGTCAATGGGCCTATACCATGAATAATGAATATTAAATATATGAGATTCATCTTATCCGGAGGTGCATTGACTTCTAAGGTGGCGTCCGCCATGCTTAAGTTTTTGAAGTTCAATTCTTCTTCCGGTAAATTATTTTCTTCCCATGACGGTTGCAATTTCACCGGTTGTTGATGATGCAGCCTCGCCTTATCACTGGTTGGTGGCTCCTCTGAAAATAATATAAAATTCTCAAATTCAAAACTATCATGTACTACTACATCATCAATTTTCCTACATAATTATCACATTTCACTGAGAATAATTATCGTTACTAAAGCCACAGATTAGGTAGGATAGTTAATACTAAATGTGTGCTGAAGTTTAATATACTTGAAGCCGATCTATTTTTTACTTTCCCCAGTGTGAGTAGGGTGCTGAAAGATAATCGGCCTAAACTTTTTTCGTGGAAATAATCGTTTTGAACTATTTTTGGAATGAAACCATCATTGAAGATGATCGCGTGGTGAAAATCGGAACTGCTTTGGTTCGGGGCGTGATAGGCCTCGGTCTAAGAGGTAGTTTTGATATCCATCTCCAGTTTTTTAAATGAAAATTGAAAGATTATGACAACAGTGGTTTTCTGATTATCAATATATAGCATACGCAGGCATTTAAACCGTATTTTAAGATTTTAATGGTTTAAATCTTCGATGACATAAATGTGAGGTCAGTTGATTACATTAAATTACTCTGTTCACCAAAATATGATCATATAATACCATTAATTTTGATGAGATTTGCCATAAGAAGAAACACACGGTTTATGAAATGTTTGAACAAACCTAAGTACATACCTAATATGCCAATCATTGTAGAAGTTTGATTAATATTTCATTTATATCATAGATAAACACATAACGCTGCAGACTTTACAATAAGAATTACGTGAATCAAATTTATTTAAAGGCTGCATTGAGTCGTTACGATAAATATTGTATAACATTAGTTTCCAGTGCAAAAATACGATCCTCGTAGTAACAAGTTTTGAAAGAAAATATTTTTGTACCTATATTTGTAGATGAAACATGTATATTCCAAAATGATGAACGCGTTTCAAGTTTATGATGCTAATACAATAATATTTTTATGACAGGTATGTAGTATTGCACGCTGGCAATCAAGAAGCGGAAGTTATATTTGGTTCAAAAACATGCAATCCAGATTATCATGACGAAATCAACCAAGATAACTTTTATAAATGGTTTCGAAAGCAATGGCTTTCAAATTTAAGCAGACCGTCCTGTACCATAATGGATAATGCTTCATATTTATTTATTTGTCAAAATAATATATACATAGTTACATCAATAAAATAATAGACTTGCATAATCAATAGCTAATTGGTCCTACATATTACATGTAGCACGTAAATATTATTTTTATAGCTAATTTTGCTTTATAGTAGTAAGTTGAATGTGTATGAAATTATTTACCCGATTTTAGAAATGAAAGAAACCAATACTTAATGTAGTTCTATATACAGGGTAGGGTGTAAATAAATAACTGCGAAAAAATTCAGGGGGTGATTCCTTGTTGAAAAATAAGGTGGGTCTTCCATATAAAAAAAATCATTTGACCCCCTAATGTTAAGATACAGCCCTTTAAATGGGGCGCCAAAAAAGCAGTTTTTTATTTTTATCTTCTAAATCCAAAAAGTTACAAAAATAAAATTAAGCACACATTATTTGCTATTGAGAAGGCATTCAATAACTGAATTGTTGGTTTTCCACTATATTTGTAAGGGGTAGAAATAACCACCCCTAAAACTTGTTTTTCACTTAACTTTTTCTCTTATGTGTATATTGTCAATTAAAAATTTATGTTAGGTAGCTTGTTTCATTCTGAACAAAAAAGATCTCTTGTAATTTTTTCGAAAATTTGGAGATTTCTGAGAAAAAAAATAATTTACTTACAAGTACATGGCACGATTCTCATAGTGTGGAATTTTAATTAAACTTTGATTTACCTAGTAGGCGGCTGTCATGTTGACATATTTTGCTAAGACAACTAAATTATTTTTAGTATATGCAATAATAAGTTAAAATCATCGTTAATTGTCTTACACTGTTATCATTTTCAGGCCCTTTTGTAAAGAATTTCAGTAAAATGGAAGTGTACACAAATGCAGAATTGGCAGATATGCATTTCGTTTACGCGCTATCTAATGGAAATTAGAAGATATTCAGAAATGTATCCCCATCGCGTCGCTCCTCATCACAGTCTATTTGCACGGCTTCATCAACGACTACGAGAAAATGGTACCTTCAAAACGATGAAACATGATTGTGGTCGCCAACGCGAAGTTAGAACACCAGCATTAGAGGAAGCAGTACTTAATTTAGTCGACGAGCAACCTGACATTAGTACCAGGAAGATTGGTTTGCTGTTACATGTTAACCATATGACGGTATATGCCATCTTAAAGGAACAGCTCTTATATCCTTATCACATACATCGAGTCCAGGCTCTATTACCGCGGGATTTTCTGAATCGTCTAGTATTTTCCACTTGGATGCTGGAAGTGATTAGACAAAACTGTGCATTTCTGAAGAAGGTCTTATTTACAGATGAGGCCCATAACTACATATGGGCCGAAGAAAACCCTCACGCTATAATAGAAACTCACCACCAAGAACAATTTTCTTTAAGTGTGTGGTTAGAGCATATTGGGAATCAGTTAGTAGGCCCACATTTTCTGCCGCCTAGATTATATGGGAATTCATACAGTTTATTTCTGAGAGAAGACTTGCCACTATTACTTGATGATATTCCTTTACGTAATAGAATGGAAATGTGGTTTATGCACGATGGGGCCCCTGCCCATTTTAGTGTAAGAGCAAGTGAGGTTTTGAATGAAGTCTATCCAAATCGCTGGATAGGTCGAGGTGGGCCTCAGTTTTAGCCACCTCGATACCCGGACTTAAATCCTTTGGATTTTTCTATTTGGGGCATTTAAAAACTTTGGTATACAAGACTCCTGTTCGAAACCTGGAAGATCTACGAAACTGCATAATTGTTTCATGTAGGGTTATTCAAGATACCCCAGAAATGTTCCACCGGATACGAGGATCAATGCGTCGCCGTCTAGACGCGTGTGTAATGGCTGAAGGGGGTCATTTCGAACATCTCATATGATCTCTATTAGTTTTTAATTCAAGAATAATATTTAATTGTTACATTATTTTAAGTGCAGTTTGAGTTCCATTAAATAGCATATCTGTCAATTCTGCATTTGTGTACACTTCCATTTTACTGAAATTCTTTACAAAAGGGCCTCAAAATGATAACAGTGTAAGACAATTAACAATGATTTTAACTTATTTTTGCACACACTAAAAATTATTTAGTTGTCTTAACAAAATATGTCAACATGACAGCCGCCTACTAGGTAAATCAAAGTTCAATTAAAATTGAAAAACAAGTTTTAGGGGTGGTTATTTCTACCCCTTACGAACATAGTGGAAAACCAGCAACTCAGTTATTGGATGCCTTCTTAATAGCAAATAATGTGTGCCTAATTTTATTTTTGTAACTTTTTGGATTTAGAAGATAAAAATAAAAAACAACTTTTTTGGCGCCCCATTTGAAGGGCTGTATCTTAACATGAGGGGGTCAAATGATTTTTTTTATATGAAAGACCCACCTTATTTTTCAATAAGGAATCACCCCCTGAATTTTTTCGCAATTATTTATTTACACCCTGTATTATATGTAAAAATAAAGTACAATAAAGAAGATGGGTTGGAATTTTAATAAGTATAGTAAGTAATTCCTTATATTTCGATTGAAACTTCCGGACATAAAAACTATTACACTGTAGAAATATTTTCAATCCTTCTTCAAATTCTTTTAAGCTTGTGAACTCTCACAAACTAGTGGTTAAGAATGTTGGCGTTCGACGGGCAGCGCGCAAAGCCGAATTTTATACCCGAGTCAATATACTATACATATTCCAATGATATTAGATATTATTGGATTTGTCCAAAGCATTTGACAGAGTCTGGCACCAAAGCCTTCTTGGGAATCTTCCGTCATATGGTTTGCCACCTCAAGTTAGTCGGTTACTATCGAGTCTCTCAGATAGATCACTCCATGTGGTGGTTGACGAAGTATCCTCCGATACAATGGGTATCAACGCTGGTGTTCCACAGGGATGTGTCTTGGCACTAACTTTGTGTCTGGTCCATATAAACGACCTGCTGGAAGTGACCACCTGTCCCGTCCACAGCTTTTCAGATGATGATACACTTTATACCGCTTCCTCAGGAGGAAGCCAGAGGAGCGAGACAGAGACAGGTCGACACAATTAATGGAGATCTGGCAAAGATTTTGGAATGGGGATCTGATAATCTTGTAGAGTTTAATGTAACCAAAACTCAAGCTTGCGTCATCTCCAGGAAGGTGGATCCCACAATCCCCAATATGATGATGTCAGGTACAACTATTCCTTTGAAGTCTTCCATAAACATGCTCGGGATCACCACCAACAGCACCCTCTCATGGGACGATCGTGTGAGGTTCATTGCGAAAACCGCTTCACAAGAACTTTGTTTTCTATTCCTTGCCAAGAGCTACTTTACATCCCAGCAGCTCCTCATAATCTACAAAGCACAGATTCGACCTGTCCTGGAGTTCGGCACACTCTGAACTTAATAGGTTCAATGAATGATGTTTTGCCCGGCCAAACCATAAAAACTCTACAATATTTATTGGTACACCGCCTTCTTTGAATGACATTAATTCCTCTCTATCTTCTCTAAATCTCGTTTAGCTTCTTAGACTTATTACTATATATTGACTGCATGATGAATACGTTAAGTTTCGAGTCCTAATCTTCCTAAACTAAATTGCTTAACCAAGATTCATGAAAATTCTTCTAGAACTAATTGCAAAATTGAACCTGGTGATATTCTCGTTTCATTTGATGTTGTTTCACTATGTACAAATACCCCAATCCCTGAGTCGATAAATATTCTGTAGAAATGGCTTTCAAATATTAATATCCCCGATAGAAATTGGACAGAATACGTGATCCTTACGTCTTTAACTCTCTAACATAACGGAAACTACTATAAACAAACAAGCGGATGTGCAATGGGCAATCCACTCTCGCTTTTTTTGACCAATATTTTTCTAAACGAACTTGAAACCTCCTTAAAATCAAAATTTAAAAAAATTACAAAAGTATAGATATGTCGGTGATATTTTCGCGATTATAAGTAAAGATTTTGATTTACACGGCTTAATAGACAATTTGGTTCACTCACATTACAGAGGATATTTACATCACTTGGAATTGAACATTTAAAGAAAACCTATGCTAACAAATAGGTATATTCCTGCGGATTCAGTTACAGCAATTAATTTAAAATAGTTCCATTTAATAGCATAACCGGCACTACCCGGTGCTTTCTTCTAAACCATGATTTTCTCAGTCCAGCTTTTTATCAATATGGATACTCAGGAATTTAGTTTACTCAAACTATTTCTACGTTCTGAAATTTAGTGAAATGTTCAGAATAATCTTCATTAGGATGAAACTTCATAATTTGCGTTTTTTCAAGATTTAATAGTAATTTATTTGCAGAGACCCAGTCAATGATTTCTTTTAAATTATTGGTGAATCCTATAAGCAAATTAAGTATCTCATCAATAATTAGAATGCCCCTATAATCTGCAAAAAGTGAAAATTTAAGATTTGGACAGCAAGCTGAAATATCATTGATGTAAATGGAAAATAGATAGGGGCTGATTATCGAGCACTGAGGTACCTTAGCAAAATAGTGGAAGAGACACCAAATACCTTATCTAAAAAGGGAGAACTAGAAGAATGGTTGAAACAGCATAACATCAAAGTGACATCTTTCTTTTGTTGCATTTTATCTATACTTGCACCGAAGAGGTATGTGAATCGATGAAATAGCCGCCAAAAGGGGACATACAAATTTGAGATTACCCCCATATAACTTTGGCTCCAATACAACAGAAATGGTGTGAGGAATTTCAAAGAAGTTTTATATATAACCAGCTCATTGGAAACTGTATTAATCTCTGCTGAAGCTCTGTTACATCTCAGTTTTGAAATAACTGTCTTGGTCATGTTGAAGAAGAGAAATCAAGTTAGACTTCCGAACAATTTCCACATTCCACGTTTCGAACAAACTTTCAATGCAACGAGATAATATAGTATTAAGAAAACCTCTTTTGATTTATTTTGCCCCACGTTGTGGTGACAATTGTTAAGAAAAGGTCTTTTTAGCTTATTATTTATTATGAATTATTTGATTAATTTGATTCTTTCAATGTTTTGAATTGTACCGGCTAGCTTTCTTATTGTATTTTATTTATTTTGAATCTTATGTTTGTTTTGAATTGAATAATGAATTTTTACCTTTTTATTTTTATATTGAATTATATATGGAATTAAACACATTGTTCTTTGAATGTTAAAACTTTTAATATTTAAATTTCTATGACTCTAATTTATCTCTGGTATCAATTTTTAATAATGTTAAGTTCAAATAGATCTATGATCTAACCTCAAAATTATTTACTATTTATCTTTGTTTACAAAGTTATAATCTACAATCTTTCTTTCAGATTTACAGACAGATAATAATACAATGGAGAAATAATAGATAAACTTACGTTTAGTTTATATCCAACAATATGTTTAAAATGTAGGTAATGTTCAATTGGCTTGATCTCCAGATTAATTTGATAATTCACTTTTAACCGTACACAATTTCTCTGCTATTCACAATAAACACAGGTAAACTATGGTTACTTCTTTTGAAATCAGGAATTGTTGAAAATTGTTAACTTAGTTTTATTCTTTTTATTAAAGATACAAAACTCTTTAATGATGTTTGGAACTTTATCGAAGGCTGGCTATCGTTCGATGTTACTTATGAATTGTAGGTTATTGTAAACTTTAAACTTTGTTCAGAGACTTGGAACACTTTGGTTCACCGATGTTTATCCAATAAACTAAGGTTATGGAAACTTTATGAGTTGCTTGAGTACCTTGACTCTTCATAAGTTGATGGCTAACTGACTTGGCTTGTCTTCAGATTCCTTTTATAGGCCTTCAAAACCGATGCTACTTGATCTCATATTCAACCTATGAGGTGCTTTCTTTACCTGTCAAGAATGCTTTGATGATTGTTGCAAACTGACATAAGTATATATTGTTACTCGTCTGACGTTTATAAAATCGCCTCGACCAATCAGAATTTAGTATTCTATAAATTTTGAATTATTGGAGATTTTCAACTTATTTTAAATGATGATGATTCCTTCTTTTTAAATTAATATTGCCTACATTTTTCCACACACTTTGGTATAAGATAACCTATGATTAGGTTATTATTAATATGATTATTCCAATAATTATTATAAATTTGACAGTTTTCATTCTTAAAAACTAATATATAATATAATATATCAATAACATTTCTTTAACATTATATAACTCAAATTTACTAATCCTAACTTATATCTATAAAATTTTTCAATAGTTTGTGCTATCTCATGATAGTTTTTGTAATCATTTTAATTATGATTTCTGCCTTCGTAACACTGTACGTTTATTCTCTTTCACTGAAGTTCTTGTTTTACACTTCTATTTTAATTACATTGTTGTTTATTATGTTTTACATTGTTTATTATATTATACTAACTATTATTTAACTTTTAATATTGTTTTATAATTCCATATAATATCTTTTTATTAATCTTTTCTGATTTTCAATGTTCGGTAAGTTCTAATTTTTATCATTTTTATTGTTTAGGAAATGAAATCATAACAATAGTTTGACGTCTTTATCGATTTGTAATTTGTTCATACGGGTGAGGAAAGTTAGTTTTGGCAAAAGCAAATTATTCATTATCAAATTTTGAACAATTCCAGACCTGATTGATTTGTAAAAAAACAAAAACCATTAGAAATGTCACGTTATGAACAAATATTCTCAAGTTATGTAGGGAGCCGGAATACTTTTGGCCTTTCCCGCGCGTTTTTGTTAAATTCAAGTTTTCATATTTTTCTATAGCATTTTGACACTGTTTTTGAAGATAAATAAAGAGAAAAAATATGAAGTTATGTGAAGTATTCTTACTATGTTTAACGTGTGCTGCGAACTGGAAATATTTATAAGCCGACAAGATTGCATGATCTGACACCTCTGACGTTCATCTATAGGTTTTATAAACCATGAGTTAATAGCAACAAATCTCACACACATTTAGACGTGCAAAATGAAATACAGGTAGAAATAGGAGCGTTTGATTGAGACTGTTTTCGAGCAGTAATGGATTCAACAATGCATTCAACGTTATTTCCAAAACAAAAATATACCGTTAGAAATAGCTAAAAAGGGACTAGAAAATTAAATCAATTAAGAAGAAACTTCTTCCGTCACTCACCTCTACTCCCAGAAGGAACCCTAGCAGATAGTTCATTAAAACTTTCATAAGAAGGAACTGCCTTGGGAAGTTTCGCTCTTTCATGTTGCGAATAATTCATTCTCAAATTGAAAATTATTTCACAGATCTAAACACGCGGTCTGCAGAACTTCGGACTTACTCTATTGTGAGTATTTACATACACTGGCAGCATAACAGATATCTTCTAAACATATCCCAACATTTCAAAACATCATAATGTCATGAATTGAATCTGTTGCAGTCTTAGTATAAACAACAAACAATCGTATTTGGTGAAAAAAGGGTTGTTGTGGAAGCGTTTTAATTCAAAATACAACATATTTCATTCTGATATGAGTTTTTATCTATAATATATAAGATGTGTATATGGAAAAGTACAAGGAAAATTACCACATACATATCAGCTAGTTGCTTTATATCGAACATGAATTGAATAAACAATGTGTACAATCAAAGCTTCCATAATTTGTTCCAAATTTACCACCGTATCGAGTTTGAATTGATTTAGAATACACATGAGAAAAGTTCAAATATCATTTACAAATAATTTTTTCTGTTAGGGCGACTGAAATAGCGAAATTTGCAAATAGTCGAGGAAATAAAACCGAAAAGGTCTAATAAAAAAGCGGGCTAATCGATTCTAGGATTCATTAAAAATTATGTTGTTTTTTGTTTACATGCATTTTAGCGTTTCTTCAGAAGAAAATGCACTTTCAGGAGCTGAAATTCAATGTGAAAAAGTGGCCAAATATAGCCGGCATAAGCAAGAATTTCTTACTCAGGGGTTTTTGGGGTCGATGATCACGATTCCCGTGCCAGATTCAAACTATGACGCACCTGGGGCTCAGGGCATCCTGATACTGACGTCGTCTCCAGGGAATTCGTGAAATTATCTTTTGGAATGGGATGAAACTTGTGAGGGAGATTTTTTACGCGGTAGCCGGTTGTGTCTATGAACCATTCTCGTGCCAGATTCAAACTATGACGCACCTGGGGCTCAGGGCATCCTGGTACTGATGTCATCTCCAGGGAATTCGTGAAATTAACTTTTGGAATGGGATGAAACTTGTGAGGGAGGTTCTTTTCGCGGTTACTGGTTGTGACCATTTTAGCTTCTGAAGGTGCATTCACAAAGATGCATGTAAACCAAAAACAAACTGGTATCCTTTTTTTTAAATGACTTCTAGAATCGATTTAAAAAAAGCGTCAAAATCGGTTCAGCCGATTTTTTATTTTTTACTTTGGCCTTTTCTCGGCTTTATTTTCTCGAGTAAAAGTGACTCGAAGAATGAAATGAATTTCATCTAAATCTAAGGTTACCACTTACCATCTAAAACTAAGGTTACCTATACACTATTTTAAAATGGAAAATACTACTTCAATTATTAGTTTTAAGATAATTGAGGCAGAATGATCTGTATTTAATAGTAATTTACGTTACAAGGACGGAAAATGACGTAAAGTACAAGTTTAGATGTTTAGATGGAATTTCTAAACGATTACTTCAGTAATATTTTACGGCCATGGGTCGTAAAATGTTTTATTTTATAATAATATGTTCTATATGAGTGCTTGTTCACTTTGTAATCGAATAGTTGTATGAATATTCCATAAATTTTGAATGTTGGAGAAGATAATAGTGGTTTAAACAAACTAACAGCACAGCTTGGGCGGTCATCAAACTAATTTACTTATTTAAGAAAATGAAACTCAAATGAATCAATTTGTATGTATAATGCGTAGGTATATATTTATCCATTTTAATTGTAAATATCTAACTATTAATTTATATATGTATATTTTAATAGTAGTTAAGGCATTCAAGGATTTTTTTGTCCGAATTTCCTTAAGTTTTAATTTTGGTCTATTCTTATTTATTTTGACGCGCTGAAAACGATGGTATAGTTTAAATTTGGGTAAGCTCTGCTCTAGAAAAACTATGGCCATTTTTTGGACCCAAAAATGTCCAACTATGGGTTGTATGAAAAAATGTTATAGACAAAAGTTGTTGGAAAAATTGATACACGATTTTTGGCTCCGGTTCGATTAGAGGTCGTGGGCCCAAGATAGGGCCCATTTAGTGTGTTTTTAGCACATTGAAAAATTGAGTATATGTCAGAGAAAAGTTTTTTTCATATTCTGTTTCTGTTTCGGTGAAAAGTATTTTTGTATCTTTTTCTTTTGGTTTTTGGTACTTTGACCTACCTAATTTTTTGGCGCCAAAATCGGCCATTTTGAAAAATACGTATTTTGCGGATTTCAGACGAAATACTTATGTTATCGATCTAAAACCTCACACGAAAGATTTCATTATTCTGCACCTAATATTTTGAAAATTTTGGTCCACCGAAAGTACAAATTTTTTGAGGTTAGAAATTTTTCAGGGAATCCATATTCTGGGTTCTATTGGAGGTTTTCATAACCAGTATTTTAAGTCCAAGCAGATCGATTTGAGTTGAGTAGAAGTGGATCTATCTTGATAAATGTGTTTGGGCCTCTAGAAGAGCCAATTTTGGGGCTATCGACAGAAACCTTGGATCAAATTACAGAGAAATTACATCAGGTATTTAAATGTGAAACAGCGTATAACAAGGGAGCAAAGTGCATCATTTCGTCACACGGATAAGCTCCAAAATGCAAGGGACGAAATGGCACTTTGCTCCAGAGTAATACATATGATTTTTTGGGTCGACGTAAATTGAGTCCAGCATCTATTAATTACGTTTCTATGTAATGTAATGCTTGTTTATTGTACCCACTTTATTTCTAACCTAACCTATTAATATAACTTTGTTGATATAGAATGCAAATATTGTAATTGCGCTAATCTCAACAGTCTCATAATAACCAATAATGATTGTTTATTGTACCCCCTTTGTTTCTAACCTAACCTAATCTTGTTAATATAAAATGACAATTCTATTGAAACACGGGATTCAATTTACGTAGTATGATTCATTCTGTGGGACCCAAATTACGTAGTGTGATTTTATCAGTCGGACTGAATTTACGTAGGAATATGGAAATGGGACTCAATTTACGTTTTCCACGACCTTTTTCTTGTGTAAATGTGTCAAGATGTCATAATATCAATACTGTGTTCAAAGTAGACGGGATGTTACTAAGGTTGTTTTTGTTTATATTAAACAACCTCTACAATGTCTAATGAAAATTTTTAATCATGAAGTTCGAAATTGAAGATGAAGTACCCCAAGATATTCTGGAGGAAGCAATTGAATTTGTTTTTAATTAATTTAATAAAGTAGCATTTTCAATAAAATTAAAAAAACTTCTAAAATAGCTAAAGCAATAAATGAAAGAATACGATGTACTCGTAGCATTACTTTTTCTCCCTAGGGCGGAAAATTACTATTTTGCTCCCTTTATTGAGGGAGTAGAATTTCCATTGAAATACTGTTGTTCTGTCAGTTTTAATCTCTGACTGAGAAATGTTCTGAGTAGATATAAACAAGTTTAAAGTTTCTTTGTCTAATGAGCCACAATTCAAAACTGACATTTCTTAACTATCTTTGATTGAACAATGAAGTACAATTTCATTCCCTCACCTATTAACACAATGAAGGCATTGTGTTATCCTTGGTCATTATGACAATAAATCACGTCTCAAAATGTAAGCAATGAAGACAGCTGTCAATTCAATTTTACAAAAACTTGCAAAAATTTAAACTTTTTCTGCTATTTTATGTGATAAACAAATCTTCTTACGTGCTCTTTACAAATATACTAATTCCATGGTCTTTTCATTTTTCAAAACTGAAATTAATCATTTACTCACACTGAATTGGTAGTTCGATCTATGGTTTTTGCCAGAAACTAGAATTTTCTTCTCAAGTAGCGATAACTGTTCAATGAGTTATACTTCTATTTATTCGGAAATGTCACATTACTTAGCTTTTCACGAACTTACTTCCGCACAGATGGGTAACTTAAATTTACCAATAAATGAAAGATAAAAACATTCGTTTCAAACTTCTAAACCACATATTCCAATCCATACAATAATATTCTATCCACCGGATTTTTTATCAATTCACTTCACAAACATAAAAGCACAAGGAACTTACTAAGAAGACAATGAGAATTGGGCGTATCTATTGCGTAAAAAAAGAAGGAATCGCTCGCAGTAATCCTGGTATATTTACGTAAATATAATCAAAGTTGGTTGTTTTATTTTTAACATACGCATTGGAAGGTCGGTGAACTCTCAAAATGTTAGTCTTACAAAAGGTATTTTGGTGAACGGGCACTAATCGTTCAAAGCTGATAGTGTTGTCTCAATCAAATTGGTCGATTTATTAACGAATATCACCAGGTACGGGGTGGCTAAAATTCAAGCCTCATCATTGGGATCTCGGAAATGGTAAGAGATACAGGGTCGGTTAAATTATGACAAAGTTGCACAATTGATACTAAACAAAATCATCATTGTTCTTGTTTTCTGAGGTTATTGAAAAAGATATTTCAAAACAAATGACATTTTGTTGTTGCAACTTTTTATGGTATACAAGATGGCGCTATCAAATTGTCAATGCGATGTTTGGTTTTTCCATCAACTTATTTACTTATATTGTTTAAATACGTACCTTCATTTTGTGTTTGATTTTATGTTACTTTTGGCCTCGCTAAAAGCTATGTTCCATCACAACTTTTGAATTTCAAACGCTTATAGGTTAGAATAAAAAAATAAAAAATACAATCATTCAAAACATCTTTCTGCACTTTTGAGCTACGAAATCTTACCAAATCATCCAAAATTGTTTGTCGCATAATATGATATCTTAATAGGGAATATTTTAGTATACATATACTTGCTCACAGGTAGGTTTCTATTCCACAGAACAGAATAAGTTGGAATTATTTGACTTTTGAGTGCCCCTGTCGTTGGGACCATTGTGTACATGACATTAACTCATCTGTGTTGCCGAACCTGATTGATAATTCCTCAGACTGAGTGCCTCCAGTGGCGAATATATGAAGTTAAAGTTTTGAATATATTTCTCACAACTTCTGTATATTTACATTCTACATATAAAACATGATCAATGTATATAGAAAGTTATTCAATATAAATATAAATAATTAATAATTATGGCACAAACGGCGCCTCATAAATATTAGCGAAAAGAGAAAATATCGCAGATAAAAGCCCTCAAGTGAACGGCAGCACTGATGATTAACTCAAGAGCGGTGGTTTCCTTTGATGTGCACTTGACATAATCTGTCGCGGTAATCACATCTAATTATATAATTTACTAGAGGGCTTTCGAAAGCGATCTGACCTCGTTGCATCTGATTACCACTGAGGAACTACCGTTTACGAAGCCCTTATGAGCTATTTTGTCTCCCGATACGATCTCAAGCAATAGAAATAATAACCAAAACATCGCCAACATCGGGACTCAGATGCAGTTCCATTAGAAGCATAGTAAATGTAAAAACTCATTACGATTATATAATTTCCCGAATGTTAGTCGTTTTGAGGAGCTTTTAATGATTTGAAATTTCAGGGAATAAGCTAGTGCATGTATTCACAAGAAACAATTGAACTTTCCACCTCTCAAATGTTAGGTATTTGATTGAGGTTAAGGTCTATTTAGTCTAGTTCGATCATTAAAATTACACACTAATAGTTCTGGGCAGCTGTTTCTCTATAGAACTAATCAGTAGAATAAGAAAGTTTGCTATGTTGAACAATCGCCTATCGAAGGTATACATTATTATTATTATCACTATTTATACAGTTTAGAGTGGAGAATAAAATCCTATGACTCAAATATAATTATTTGTTATAAGTAAATAATGAATCTGTATAAAAAATTTGGTGGTGCTACTATCATTCCAAACGTTTTCCCCTTTGAATTTTGATTTTTTTAACATCCCATAGTACAGGAGGTATTGGTTAAATACGTGTCAATTCATTCACATTGGGTCATAAAAATAAAAAACACATTTACAATTTAATAATAATAATAATAATAATAATTTGCAGAGATAGTAAATATATCAATAGAATCAATACATCCATAAGTACCTACAGGAAATAAAAATATTCTACTGAAATCATTGCTGATTCGTGCATAGTATAATTTCATAATTCACTGAAATAGATATTATGAGTGCATTATAATCAATATAATATATAATCAATATAACATATATTTTCGATAATTTGTCAGGATATGTGTGATAGGAATATTTTGCAATGATGCTTTTCTTTAGTCTTTTTTTTTACGTAATAATCAACATGAAGACTTCAATTTGCGAGTTTATAATATTTAGAACATATTGGAGATTACCCAAATTGCATCTAACAGACTTTCTATAGTATAAGTAGTTTGGGGAGTATTCAGCAATTTTTTTTATATTTATTTTTACATTCCTTTATGTTATTAGGTAGAAGCTGTGTAAGTAGAAAAATCTTTGTCCCAATTTTTTGTGAGCTCGGTGCATAGTAATATGGTATTTTTTGTAGCGGGTTTCATAACTATGAGAAATGTTTGTCACAGAATTTTTCATTTTGTGTTGCATCAGTATGACCTTATAGATATAAAAATATTCCAGATTCTTTATAAAGGAGGTTTGTTGGGTATGTTCTGTATTTATTTAACATTATTTTCAAAATTATTTTTTAGTTGGTTTCTAAGCTCCTTAATTGGCTTTTATATAAAGCTCTGCAACCTGTCATGCCATATTGTAGAAGAGATTCAACCAGGGCAGAGTAGATCATTCTTTGGTTAGTTATAATCAGTATATTCTTCAGTTGTTTGAATTTATAGATTAGTGATCTATTTTTTTGGACTAATTGTTGAAATTCAACAATGGGTCTATTTCGACGGTATGTAATTAATTTCTTTGATGTTTATTGTGTTTCCAGAAGAAGTCAGGTTCAAATGATGAAACTCCGGAGCTGAATGCTATATATTTAGTTTTTCAAAGTTGATGGTGAGACTCATTTCATTATACCACTTTTTGGGATATTCCAAGTCTTTCTCCGCTATTATTTTAACATTCTTCCAAGAATAGTGTATGTATTGTATAGCTGTGTCGTCTGCGAAAGATGTTATGTAGCTCAATGAATTGGTTTGAAGCAAGCTGTTTACATACATTATGAAAAGTAGTGGACTGAGCACTGCCTTACGGAATGCCGAAATCCGATGTTTTGGGCTCGCTGATGGACATATTGTATTCTTTGTTACAAATAGGAATCCATCAGATGAAGTGCCAGACCTTTGAATCCAAGGTCTTCTAGAACAAGTAAAAGCTTTTTGTTTTCTACTATGTCCAAGGCCTTAGCCAGGTCTAAAAATACGCATATTGTAGCTTTACTGTTGTCTAAGTTATCATAAAGTTTGTTTGTAAGATCAAATATTGCGTGTTCTGTTGAAAGTCCCTCCCGAAAACCGAATTGGCTATCCGATATTATTTTATTTTTGTTGATGAATGAGTTTATTCGATTCTTTATCAATTTATCTACTATTGTGGCTATAGTAAGAATGATATTGATGGTCCTGTAGTTTTCGATTGTTTTCTTGTTTCCATTTTTGAAAAGAGGTTTTATCAGAATTATTTTCAGAGATTTTGGAAATATACCGGTTGCGAAAATTTTATTTATGATATATTTCAATGGTTCCAGTATATACTCATTAATTGATTTAACATCATTCGATGTTACTCAGTCTAATCCCGAGACTTCATTATACTTCAATTCATGAATGTATTTTTTTATTTCATCTACATTAGTTGCACAAAGATACGTGTTTCATGCGGAAATTTTTTTCCCGATTTTTGAGAAGTGGTCATTGTATTTCTGAGATATTTCTTTTTTGTCCAGAATAGTATCATCGTCAATTTGAATTTCTGTAATTGTGGTTTTCAAACGTTTTTTGTTCGTGAATTTATTAATGATTTCCCAGATTGTTTTACTATCTTTGATGTCTTTTGTTTGTTCAGTAAAATACTCGTTTTTCGTGCGCCTGACCAGTAACTGGAAGTTTTGTTTCTATATTTTATATTGTTGTTCGATTGGTTGGTTTCCGGGGTTTTTCCAAAATGTTGATGTTTTTATTTTACTTTGCTTGATTTTTAATAACTGAGTATATGTGAAATTTCCAGCTTATCAAATAATTTGAAGAGTATTTTTAATATTTCTTATATTTCTGATCTATTTCCCGGATGTTATAACGGTGTACGTGTTCGGATGTGATAAGGCTGATTACTATGCCTAATCTATCTACATGAACTTTAAGTTTAATCAAGTAGTAGTTCAGAGGCAGACATTTATTTACATCTCCCAAAAATGGGACATAATAAAATGTATCTTTTAATATATAAAGCTAAATGTCCTCACTAACTCATCTCTCAAAAGGTGTGTCTAGCAGATCATTTTTCAGAATTCAGAATTGATTTTGACAATTTCATTAACGGCAAATAAATGATGGAAATTGCAGTTTTTACTCTCTTCCGTATTGCCATCATAAAACATTAAAATAGAGCTCAAGAAATTCGCATTAAAATTGTTCAACACGTTGCGGCCAATTGTGGGTCAGGTTTTCAAGTATTGGCGTGTAATCAAAACTGTGATAATGTTGTTGATGAGTTAGTTTATTCGGAAGATATTTTAAAATCGTCTAATTATAGTTCAGTATGTGAAATGAAAGCAAGGGAGAAATTTTCCCATTTTACTTTTTAATTTATGGCAACAGCAATTTCTCGGCACAATTCTCCAAATCCGAGATAAAAAGAAATGTTTTAGATGATGATAGGATTCTAAGCTCACTGGAATTTCGAATGATTGGTAAATAAACAATATTTATCTGGAGGATACTTTTCTTCAGGAATTTCGTTCGTGTCGTCGAAATGTTTAAACAAAATTTAGTACTTTTATAACTTTGGGTTGGATATTTATATGTTTGGTTGTTTCTGCCAAATAACTGATTCTCCTATCATCCTCTTTCATCAAACAATTCATAAAACAATTCCAGTCGTAATATATTTTGGAAACTCAATTCCATAAATGTATCATCACATATATTTCACCTCATCCCTCTTTCTTATACAGAAAGTTTTCTGCTCTGGATATACATCATGATGGTCGATTCTCATCTACGGATCAATAGCATGGAGCAACAAAACCAAGCAAATTACCAAACAACAGGAGTTAAGTGAGATTGAGAGTTTTGTATGTTTATATAATAGGAGCACTAAGAAAATGTGCAACGGCCAGTATGGAGAAAATATTGGGGTCAACCATCCTCTATCTAGCAAAAAAAGGAACTCCAAAGAAAACTATGCTCGATATAAGTAAAATAGATTCAAAGATGCTGTAAACTTCTATGGAAGGGCAAGGACCTTCTAATCATAGAACAGCCAATATGCACGACTCCAAGGAACGACATGGGTATGGTGTACGAGTTTACAAAGAACGTTCAAACCCACCTTGTGGTGATAACAAAGCGTGGAAACAGGGAAAAGTTCGTCCTGTTAAGAAACGAGCAACCTGTACACTAATTAATCGCGAACAGCTCAAGGTAGTTGGGCTATAGTTTACGCGGGCCTAGATCCCATGAGTAAATTCACCAGTATATTTTAGGCGGAAGTAATTGAGAGGTGTGCACAACTCTGGTCAGAGAACACCAGAATTAAGACATAGCAATCCAGTTTAATAGTTAAGCAGCTATAAAAGTTCAGGGCATCAAAATCGTTAGATCTTGTATGGTCCTAAGCTGCAAAAACAAACTAAATATCTAATGACTGTACAGCAGAATCTTACTCCACTGGATCCCAGAACCAAGAAATTGGATGAAATAACAAGGGAACGCCGTAGCACAAAAAAAAGCTGAGACAGAACTGAGCGGAGCAAAAGATAAACTAAGCGCTAAATACTCCAGATCTCTCCCAGGACATAGACAGTTTAATGTCCTCCTTGACTACTTCAAGCAAAAGGACGTCTTGAATGCATAAGAGGAAGAGTGGGTATGACCTGAGAATTCAACTGGAAACGTGTAAGTTTTATGGACATATAACACTGGAGCCGGGTAAAATTATAGCTTTTTCAAAAAACTCGAAGCTCACCTGCATACTGTAATTCAGAACTGAAAAGGGGTACAATAATTCTACAAGGACGCAGTAAATAATGATACCTTCAATCCAAAAAGCTTTGACATTAGAAACGTTTATTGATCTCGAGCCATAATCCTACATTGTTGGGAATAGAAACAGGATAAGTAGAAGATTGAAAAAACGATATTTTGGAAATGTCGCGGCGAGTTTCTGAAGAGCATCGGATAGCATAGATGTAAACTGAAGCGAAGGTTTTCATCTCTTGAGATATGAGCTGACCATTTCCTATCGTGTCAATCAGCTAAGATTTCCGCAATTTTTAATTCAACGAGTATGAAATGAAACTGTCACATAGCTCTAACTGGAATTTGTTGATATACTATACAGAATATATTTATTATATATAATACCTTGAATATCTGCTTTGAGAAACTAATAGAATATAGAACATATATGATTATTGGGTCCCTTAGAAGGAGAATTCTATTGGAAAGCACCGATTATTTATCAATAGGCACTACAGTAAATCGATATTGATGACTTGAAATAATATCACCGTCTATGCGATTCGGCAAAGCTACGATAGTACACATTATAGATGAAAGTATCACTCGAATGCTTCTGAACATTTATTTGGTGCGTTAATTTCAACGAGATAATCCCTATGTGTCAAAATATATTTACAATTTGTCAATTAGCACGGTCAGCTTAGATACTTCAAAAAAGAAATAGCAAGATTTGCCAAATTTTATTTGATAACATTGTAATGATGGTCGTCAGTCTTTGTCACTTGAATTATCGATAAAAATTCCATGTGTGAATGAAATTCTTATTTCCAAAGTTAAATTCATGTCAATACTTCTTTTATGTAGAAATTGTTGTTGCTCTTCTGAATCAACAATTTCCTATCATAACTTCTCAATTACATAGTAAGGCATGAAATAGTAAGCTCAGGTACTTAAAAAAGTTGTAGCAACATATGCAAATTTAATTTGACAATATTGTAATGAATAAAAAATAATACAATACTGTTAAGTTATTTTTAAAAGGAGCACTTTTCACCTTTCAAAATTGAAATTTTATTATAATCTGATTAGTTACTGACGATATGACTTTTTATTGGGATCAAACTGGTTTTCAATTACAATCTCATTGTCATACCAATGACTCAAACAATGCCTTAAAAAAAGTTTTATACAATTTGATTCACAAGGTCACGTGATTTGCGTATATACATACAGAATATTCTCCAATATTGTATAGCGTCATCTGACGGATAATGTGAAAACCAAGTCCGTAGGTTTGGGAGAAATTCATAATCTCAAACAGTTTTTTTTTCTTTTGGAACATAGTTCTCAATATTTACAGCTAGATGACATTCAATCTGTGAATTGCGTATATACATACAGAATGTTTTTGAATAGTATATAGATGTTCTATAAATACTATGGTATTTTCAAAAGTATTTCTTCAGAATGCATAAACTTTTGTTTGGATGTGATGAGGATAAAGTAACGGTTCGCTGACTGAACGTTCGCGGTTTTGGTTCTGAAAATAAGTCCAGATCCGATATAATAATAACTCCAGTATATATATAAAGTATTCCATTTATGAAACAAATTTGGTTTGCGTTTTCTGATACATTTTCATATATGTGAATACCGACACCAAAAAAATTCAGTTCACAATCTTTTATGAAACCTGTTGCCCTACCTAAACTAGACAATTCTGTATACCTCAGGATGTATTACTACCATCTTTCATACCATATCTCAAAGAAATCTATGTATCCCAGTACTCCCGAAAATTGAGAATATAACTTTTTGAACTTGAATTTTGATTGAGCTGGCACTCAAAATCTCTCTCTATATACAACACAAAAGTTGGAGATGAAATATAGTAAAAAGAAAACGAAAGAACGATTGTTTCAACTGACTTGAGTGTTGAATTTAATAATCATACATTATGATTGATATAATTCCCTATCACTGGTTTGTGAAATTTCCTGCTTATAATATAATTTTAAGAGCATACATTTTTCTTATATTTTTCATCAATTTCCCGGATGTTATAACGTTGTACGGATGTGATAAGATTGATTATTAAATTTATTCATAAAGCTAATAAGTAAGAAATAATCTCCTTTATCCGCTAAAAATACTGTTAAGTACTAATGACCTTTCAGCTACCAAATGGCCATCGTATGAGTAAACTAAATAAGAAAACAAAATGTGCCCGATGAATACTATTTGGTGTTAGTAATGCAAATAATGGATTACTCACTCTCTGCTGGAGATAAATCTGAATTCATTAATTTTCTTTTTTGGTTGTACATTTCCATCCCTTCTGAATTACGTATAAATACGCCATCGTATTGGGTTTTAAAAGTTATAAACTTACATGAGAAATGGTATGGCCTGTATTTGAAATTGTTCTGATGCTGATTTTTACCTATTATTTTTCTTCATATGCGTAAAAATTTCTTTATACGTTTTGAAAATGACATGTGAGTCAAATAAGAAAACATTTTCTAACTCTGTATAAAGAACATGAATCTTTATTATGAAACATTCCGAAAGCGATAGCCGATGGTATCAAAAAAGAATAGCCCCAAAACTTGCGTGGTTTGCCGATTACATAGCCAGTTCTCACTGTCGTATTTCCAGTGAAATATGTTTTCAGTTCATGCAAAATTTTGTATATACAAGGAGAGATCACAGATAGGCAGACTAGACGAGCTCAAGCTAGCTACCCCTTCATTCACAAGCTCGAGACCTGCCCAACTTCTTTCTACCAGACTTCATTTTTCTATCGAACGGCGAAGTTGTGAAACTCTTTGCCTAGTGAGGTCTTTCCCAATGCCTATACCCTCCAAACCTTCAAGAAAAATTCGAATGCCTATCTCCTCTCCCAACATTCCACTGCTGGCTCAAACGATGTTCTTCGAACGCTGCTTTCCAGTGCAGCAAAAGCTGATTTGTTGTATGTGAAAATCTCAGATAACGTAATTATCTGAGGTGCATATGCTGATGTAGGTTCTCGTTCTTTCTTCAAGCGCTGTTTTCGCACAGCGCGTTATAGGCAGTATTTCCGCTTGGAGGATGCTGGCGTGTCTGCTCGGAGGTATTCTAGGTATAATTTTACATCCACCTGGGAATTTGCGGTATATCCCTGCTTCCGGCTGTCCATGGTTTCTGGCTCCATCAGTGAACCAGATTCCACCATTGGTGAGTAGGACTGCTTGGTTATTATTGAACCATTCTTCTTTGAAGGATAAACTCAATAGAAACTTCTTATCAGAGATGTATCGTGGTGATACTCCATCCCTTCTTATTCGATAAACGGGATTCATTTCTGCATTAATTGATAGTGAAGTGTGGATACCTTTTGCTTTCCACAGTCTCAATGACATAAGTTTGTGGACAGTTCTTCTTGCAGCTTATTGTAACGACATGTGGAATGGTTCCACTGTCATTAGAGCTCCAAGTGCAGCCGTGAGGGTACTTTACATAGCTCCCGTGGCCGCATCTAGGATGAGATTTCTCATTCAGGCCTGATTTGGTCGTTTTGAGTTCTGTTCTTTTCCATCACACCACCGCTGCATATGTGAACAGGAACTACATTATGGTATTAATGTCCCAATTGTGGCCAACGGCACTTGTGTACAACCCGAAGGCTGCAGTGAGTTTGCGTTACTGTTGTTGAAATTGTGGTTTGTATTACGTCTAATTTACCTTCCTGGTATTTGGCTTGGTCACATGACCTGCTAGAGCCAGTCCTCCTGTGGGTACTGTATTGAACTTCCTAGTGAAAACTACAATTTCTGTTTCCTTAGGGCTAATCCTCTGTGTAGTCAAAGTATAGAAAAAAAAGATGAAGTTACTATGAATAATAACTTTTTCCACTAGCAAATTTGTTTAGCTAAGCGTGGCAAGCCCCAACGGAATGCAAGTCCGCGTTGGTTGATTTTAATAGAAAAACAATTGAGGAAAGCAACAGCTTTCAGGCAGAAGAAAACGGCGTGTACAACGTATATCAAAGAATAAAGATTATATCAAGAGAGTGCACATCCGAGAGGTGTCTCACTGACACTTTTTTGTACAAGTATTGTCAATAAACTAATATTGTTGGAATTTGGAACTATATTGCCAAAATTTACAGTACTGCACGGTATTGCCTAATATTGTCGGTATTGTTGAGTATTGTTAAGTAATGTTCATGAATATATACATATTCTCAATGTTTGATGATAAGTATTGCGCAAGAATTGTCAGTAGTAGTAAATATTGTGGTCCTTATTGCCAACTATCGAATAAGCAATAACAACGAGAACAAAACCTATAAGGGCATAATTATATGTTTTTCTTGCTACAAAGTCAAAGTACATTTCTGAATTTAAATATAAATCTAGCTATAAGTAACTTAATTTTTCAGAAACATTAACGGTGCCGTCGAAACTATAAAGAATAAGTCGGTCTTTTGTAAATTCCGTAAGTTCTTTTTAATTAATTTGAGTAGCTCTGGCAAATCATTTCTGGCAAAATCCTCTAAAATATCATAATCTTCAAGAGAAAACTCCGTCAATGACCTCACGTCGTCAAATCCATTAAGTGTAAGTCTTTGAGATATTTCGTTTACGTTAACTTAAATTCAATTCATTTATTATTATGTCAATCGGATCTAGATCTTTTCTGGCCGACATAGTTAGCTTGAATCGAAAAAAATTATAAATTGAACTAACTTAACAGTTCTCATTCATCAAAACGTTGGTTTTGATCATTAAACAATGTTTAATGTCTTTGAGTTTTGACAGCCTCGCGGTTCTATCATCATTATCATCGGTAAAACGCTAGATGCTCGTAGGTCACCCAATTAGGCCCATTGGGCGCCCCTTGATCAGTAGCCTATTGTAGCAGGTTTGTGGCCGACCAGAAACCCAGAATATTGGGTATGCTGGCCTAAGGGAAAAGCTGGGCATTCCAACAGGATGTGAGACAGTTTCTTCCCCCTCTCGACATTTCTCCTACATTTAGGGTCATCTGCGATGCCCATGATAAGTACTTGTCAGTTAAGACGACAGTGACCCATGAGGATTCCAGTCATCTCTTTAAGATCCCTTCTGTTAAGAGAAAGGAGTTTCTTTGAGAATCTCGACACAGGCTCTTTGATAAGGAGCTTGGTCTGCCTCATGTCAGGCGAGTCCCACGCAGTTTAATAAAGCGCTCTGGTCCAACAGGGGTAACTGACCCTGCCCGGACGGTCCAATACTTGACGTGTTAAAATATATCTCATTTTCTGTACTTCAGAAGTTCCTAAATATTTAGATGTGCAAGTATTAGGTAATTCTTAACATGTAGTTTAGATTTTATGAACATTTATAGAATTTCGATTTACGGATGAACTGCCCAGAAAATATGATATATGATGATATGTGGGTAATCATTCCCCGACCCATATAAATCGACCATCAATTACATTAATTTTGTTATAAGGGTTACTTTACTCACCTTTTTTTATTCAGCAATAAATTTCACTTAGTTTCACTTAGAGTTATCAAACACGCTGAACAACAGTCTCATGTTCTATCGTGTTCTGTATACGAAATGTATGAGCGTTGTTACGTTATTGTGGAATATTGTACGATAATGTATAGTATGGTAATGGGGCGACTGAGACACCCCTCTCGTACATAACTATTTTGTATGATTAACTTTAAGCTATGGTGTACAAGAGATACACATTTATTATAAAACACATTTTTTCATTTTGAATTCTAGACCTCGCCTATAATTTTTTTTTTAATTCGAATATTCTAACCACGCTCCTAAGACGTATCAGGCGAATTTGGAATCCACTATACCAATACCCTCTATAATACAAGGCCTGTACGCTGACTACAAAGGTAAGTGTGACGTCATCAATAACAGGCTTGGAATAAACACGAAACTCAAAACAGGACCATTGGCTAAATGGCGTATGGCTAGTATTGAAAGTGATCGGTGATAAATATTAAAATTTAATTAGAGTTTTAACTGTATTTTGGGAGAATTATATGTTGCACCTGTTGCTTAGGTGGTGTGATAGGAAAGCATTTTTACCTGTAAATAAGCCTGTTATGATTGAAAAAAGTGCGTTGCAGAATGGCTTCCCAAGTTAATGTTTATGTTGCACATTACAATGCGAACGACGTGCAAGGAAAGGTATAGGTATTTTCTTAATACTATCTTTACTTTTACATACAATTGCAAATGCAGTGCAACTACGGTGATAAATATTACAATTTAATTAGAGTTTCAACTGTATCTTGTGAAAAATTATATGTTACACCTGTTGCTTTGGTGTTCTTGTGTGATAGAAAAGTGTTTTTACCTGTAAATAAGCGTGTTATGATTGGAAAAAGTGCGTTGCAAAATGGCTTCCTAACTTAATGTTTATGTTGCACATTACAATGCGGACGACGTGCAAGGAAAGGTATAGATATTTTTCAAATACTATCTTTACTTTTACATACAATTACTCCACACGTTGAAGAAAGGCAAATGTTGCTTACATACGCCCAAAATCAATGAAAAATTTGTAATTTGTGTTTATGATTGTTAGTGTTAATTCAAAATTCAAAGAGGTTGTCCATATTTGTTCTGAATCAAAAATAAACCACGAATTATTGTTTATGTTTATAAAGACCATTTTTTTGAAATTAGAACAAGTGACAATGATAAACTCAACAGCAAAGTCATGAAAACATTTTCGAAACATAACAAGTTAAGTACCGTATTCTCTCATCCAGTTTATAATTTAAGACCTTTATTTTATCTATTCGATTCGGTTTACATTCTCAAATGTATAAAGAATAATTGGCTAAATCTAAAACCCAATCAAATTATGGAGCATCCCAATTTTGACTCGGAAGACGAGGAGATTGCCTGATTTATGCTTTTAAAAAATGCATGGACTAGAACATGATAAATTGTTAAGATTGGAATATTCTCTATCCTACAAATTTGGAACGTTTAAATGTTAAAGTAGCCCTTAAGGTATTCAATGAATATGTTATACAGGCTCTATTTCAATTTGGTTCAAATATAGAGCATTCCCTTCAAATGGCAACGATTAAGGAACATTTTCCAGGCACCTGTCGTCAAAGGTAACTTAGAGGATGATTTGAAAATCAAGATTTTAAGAGATTTATTTGATTGTTAGATACGTGGAAGTCTAATTAGGCTTTGAATAAATTAACAACACTGACACATACTGTATGGTCACACACAATTCACGGATTTTCTGGAATAATTACGTATTGTTTCAATGAGCTTAATTTGAATTACATATTGTTAGGAACGTTTCTAACAGACCCATTAGAAGCAAATGCAGTGCAACTACGGACTCAGTTCAGTAAGTCCATATCTATTGCATAAAAATAAGTAAAACTTTTGTATTACTGTCGGTATTGCAGCATTGTGCCGTATAACGTATGGGTGAGCAACTGCAGAATAGCCTCTGGCTTGTGACGTCACCATCGAGCGCCTAGGCTTTGTGTTATAGAGGGTATTGGCTATACGTCCCAAGCGAATACTTCCGATGTTGGTACATCGCTCACTGTACAGGAGAATGGGGAAGGCGCAGTCCATGTACTGAAAAGCCTATGCTTTCAATTCGCAATTAATCTTCTGTGGTCTAATTCTGTCATATAATCATTTCCGGTACAATTGTGCTGAATTATGCTTCGGTATTACGCGATGTATTCGTGTTACACTTCAGTCCTTTCCTAATAAACATGAGTACGTTGGACTGGAACTTACACATAATTAAGTTCATGTGCGTGTGAATACATAACTGTGGCGTGTTAGCGGCTTAATATGTAACCATGCGTTGTTCTGTAGGACACGCAACTGTGAGCTAAGCTTTTAAAGCTTTCAACACAACTTTGCGATTCCTCTTTATGGTAGAACAGAAGGATTACATGGATTCTTGGCAAATAGTTTCATTGGCGGAATTCCTTGAATGTCAAACAGGTTTCCTTCAAAGTGAAACAAGTATTATGGCAATTCAATCGGCATTCTTGCGCGCCATATCGTAGCTTTTCGTAAGTTTGTTGTTTTTTATTTGCTACAATTCTAAAGGAGTAGAAAATAAATACACAATTTGAATATAACATTTGAGTTATAAAGCATAAGATATTTGGAAATACATTTCTTTGTAATAGAATTTGAATGGTAGAGCAGGCTAAATGAACGAACTTGAAAACAATTAAAAAGCAACACAAGTCAAATATTAATGGTTTCATATTTTAAAAATTTGTTAAAATACCAATTCCTGCATTCAATATCAATTTCCACGATATCAAAACAAATATTCGATGTGCGGATGAGTTTGGGATAGTTGGCATGAGCTGTAAAGACCAAGCCAGCAGATAAAACAGCCCAGCCAGAACTTATTGAAAATCTACGTACTTAGACATTTTGAAATAGCCCAAACGAGGATGATGTTTCCCCTACAGCGGATATTCAACAAGAAGTTCGATAGATAAGTGTAAAAATTTAATCTTGGTGAAGACATGGACGATTGGCACCGCAAATGTGTTCTGAAGGAGCTCATGCTGAATGAAGTTATAAAAGATAAATAGTATTCCCCGTGATTTGAACGCAAAAACTAGAAATTTGTACCCTTTTCCGCAAACCTACGTCCTAATATACCCTAATATTAAATAAAATTGTTGTTATTAATCATATTATAATCTAAGAGCCAGTGACAATTTTCAATGATTATTACGGTTAAGGCCTATTTTTGTGTGACAATGTTGTTGGAGGCATGTACAAATGTCATCAGTGAGGATTATCCTCCATAGCGGTATGGGAGGGAGGCAGAAAATCCCTAATTTGTAAAAAAAATTATAATTAGATTTAGTAAAGGGTGCAACTTTTTGTATTGTTTGTCTAGTAGTCAATAATTTCGCAGATTATAGTATCGATGAGCAACGAAATTTTTAGCATATATATTAGAAAACCATTAGAAAACTATGTTTCTTTATTTGAAGACATCATATCTCAATGAGGGTAAAGATAGTCTGGCTGGAAATAAATTACGCTGCGCTGAAGTACCCACAATTTCAAAACAGATGCGTTTAATTTCTCACTACAAACCGAAAGGATCTTGCTATATAAACATTACTGGTTTGTATTAGCTTTCTACATAAACACACTTATAAATATTACTAAGAAATACGTAGAAATATGTAAGTGCTCAGTTAATTAGATTTGTATAAATTTGACTTAATCATTGAACATCAGTTCAATGCTTTACAGAATTAGCGTCACGTTTTATGTGAATCTATTTAAATTGAATACCGTGTGGGTTTGTTTATCTTTAGGGATTAACGGTTTTAAATTTGACAAATATTCACCTACACAGTAGGTTTAAGTGCAACGTGAACTTTCTTAAACATTTCTTAATGTTTGTGAAAGGTAATGTTATAAAATTATCTTCATTACTGTTTATATATGATGTACTATTATAAATTTTGTTTATTCTTTATTTAAAGATGGGGTTAAAAATGTTTTTGGGTTGACATTTATTTGCAGTGTATTACGAGCTTTTTCAAAAACCTCTAGGTGTCAATTTTACAGCGCGATCTGTAACACTGTTTATTAATTTTTTTTTATAGCTTGTTAGTGCAACTGAATTATAGTTAAGATATCGTTGAGACAGAACTTCTTTCGTAAACCACGATGTTTTTATTTTTCCGTCTGAATCATGTCTAATATTCATATTTAAATTGAAGTTTACAGTGGAAATTGTTAAATGTATTTATTACATACTGAATTTTATACTTAGGGACACACATTAGGCAATCATCTACATACATATCGTTTTAAGAATACGGGTTGAAAATCTAGTGAATTCATTACAGATGTTTCTATGTGTTAATGTGACCTATTTCCCGAGAATTTACATACATTGAAGTTTACAGTGGAAATTGTTAAATTCATTTACATACTGAATTTTACACTTAGGGACACACATTAGGCAATCACGTATCGTTTGAAGAATACGGGTTGAAAATCTAGTGAATTTATTACAGATTATGTGTTAATGTTACCTATTTCCCGAGAATTTACATATATTGAAGTTTACAGTGGAAATTGTTGAATATACTTACTGAATTTTATACATAGGGACACACATTAGGCAATCATTTACATACATATCGTTTGAAGAGTACGGGTTGGAAATCTAGTGAATTTATTACAGATTATGTGTTAATGTGACCTATTTCCCGAGAATTTACATATATTGAAGTTTACAGTGGAAATTGTTAAATTCATTTATTATATACTGAATTTTACACTTAGGGACATACATTTGGCAATCATCTAAATAGATATCGTTTGGAGAATACGGGTTCAAAATCTAGTGAATTTATTACATATTCTTCTATGTGTTAATGTGACCTATTTCCCGAGAATTTACATATAAATTATAAAAGATTTAAGTATAATGAGAATGAAATAACAGTTACAGAAAGTAAAAACTTAGCAACCCAAACATTTGTTGTTCTAAAAATCGTGCTGGTCCGAAAGCATTCGATTATCATACTTTGCCAAATTTAAATGAAGATCCAATAGAACATAATCCAAAAATTCTGCAAAATATTCTAGGTTTATAAATTATATTCCACCAGATTACTGAAGAGTCAGACTTTGAAGAACCAGAAGTAGCAGAAAACTTGTTGTTTTCAAAAGTTATATGTTGTATTCAGAATCCATTTTTTTACATTTCTCTAAAATGCCTATAACCTCCAAACCTTCAAGAAAAATTGGAATGCCTATCTCCTTTAACAACATTCCACCGCTGGTTCACACGATATTCCTCGAATATTATGTTTCCCTCTCGTTTACTCCAAGGTATATAAAAAAAATTAATAAGAGAAGTGGTAGATTCAAAATATTGGCTTTATTTTTGCTTTTCTTAAATTAACCTCTTCACCAACTTATTTTAAACTAATTAAACAAATGGGAAATGGATATTGAATACAAAAATCGCGATTTTCACAAGTTTTTCTAGATTTTTTCGGAACTTTAATTGTCTTATTACTAGTGTATTACCGAAATAACAAGAAATCAATATACTTTAAATTGAATTGAATGGTTACTTGAAGAAAATTTAAGTCTAATTGCGAAGTAAAACAACTGGAGATAGGTATTCGATTTTTTCTTGAAGATTTGGAGATTATAGTATAGGCATATAGATTAATTTTCCTAAATTATGAAGATAACATACCATATTCAACATAGAACTATTAAGATGAAACCATATCTTTCCTCACATTAAAACATCTAATCTGGAATTGATGCAATAACCTATTTTGAACTGGAACTTGTTTATAGTAATAATTATATCATTAGCAACACAAAAATATTATCTAAATGGCTTTCAATATCAATCTATACAACATGAATGTTAACACATTACATACACTTCGATTTCAAACTGAAGGACAAAAATGTGTATTAATTTTATCATTCATCGACATGAAAATATGAATTTCTGCTTAAACCTACATTTACAACATATCGGTTTGCAAATATGACATTTCATCAGTAGACACGTAAATGTGCTAACATCCTTAATAACTGATTTATATACAGATCAACGTGACATTATTATTTTAGATTAATACAAAGGTAATTACTCACCAGTTTTTGGACAATATGCTCCATTGTTGTCGTTGTAAGAACTATCTCCATGCATTTTTCTAGAATTGTTCCTTTACTTGCTTATTTCATCCTAGAATATTAATATTGCTTACTAATCGATGTTTTATGAGCACATGTGATAATAACGTAGAAATATGCTTATTAACGTATTTAACAAACGACTTGTTCAATTATGCGAGTTCATTAGCGTACTGTAATAATATTACATAGGCAACTTGGTGATATTTTTATCGCAATCTCATATCCCATGACCTTTAGCATTCATCTAGGTTTAGATTGTGATTATTTAGAATCTAGGAATTACAAACGATTTCTCTAAATAAATAAGACATAACTTCAATGGTCATAACCACGGTCGTACACACAGGTCTGGGGACTCGAGGCTGTTTCCTCGTGTGAGAAGTGGGCCCGCTAAGCGTCGACTGTCGCGTAGTACCAAAAAAGGTGGCGCAGTAGTCGAAATTCTCTGACAACTGTCATACTTGATTTGTAAATACAAGGAATACCTGCGTTTTTAGAAACAAATTACGAAATCGTGCATTGTGCCGAAATGCAAAACGGAAAACAAAAGTGCAAGAAACTCTGTTTTCAAAGTGCCGAAAGATGCGGAGATGCGTAAAAAGTGGATGCTTGCGATTCCGGATAAAAATCGTTTTAACGAGGCCTTTTATATGTGCGAAAAAGGGGAAGTTATTTTTAAGGTGAGTAATACATTTTGACAAGAGTAACAGTTCTATTCCTCTCTCAAATCAGAATACTTAGTAACACTGCTTGCGATTCCGGAAAGAAATCGTTTTACCACTTCGATCCAAGCGCTAGCTAGTGGCTGAGCGAGGGACTACGAGTTTGGGGACGCGTAAGAGACCCATGTCAAACATACGAGTCCCCAGACCTGTATGTACGACCGTGGTCATAACTACTTATAGTTATAGTTTTTGCACGTTAAATTGAAGAAGATAACAGATCAATTCTGCATCGTCAAATAATCTAGTATGTAGTTTAATGTAACCAAAACTCAAGCTTGTATTTTCTCCAGGGAGGTGGATCCTACAATCCCTAATATGGTAATGTCAGGTTCAACTATTCCTATGAATCATCAACATGGATGCTCATCGGTATCACCACCAACAGCACCCCTTCATAGGACGATCGGCGATAATGTGAGGGAAAACTGCTTCACTAAAAACAATTCCGTGCTTTATAACCCCAGCGGCTCCTCGTCCTGGAGTACTATTCATATGATTGGAGTTCAGAAGAGAGCCATAAATCTGGCTAGTCACACGGACGAATTCATTGACTCCTATAACATCATAGAAGGGTGAGCGATCTCTCTATAGATATTTCCATGGTCGGTGCTCGTCGGAAATCTCGTCTGTTATTCCACCACAAACCATTCCAGGTAGGCAGACTAGACGGGCCAAGGCTGTTCACGCCTTCATTGTCAACCTCGAGACCTGCTGAATTCCTTAACACCACTCAGCACCAGCCTCAATTTTTCTATTGAATGACGTAGTAGTTGAACTCTTTGCCTAGTGAGGTATTCCTATTGCCTATAACCTCCAACTTTGAAGAAAAATACCAATTCCTTTTTCCTTTTCCAACATTCCATCTTTCTATGAACATTGTGGATTTTCCTCTCGTGAAGTCGTGAGCCTTCGCACTACGATTCCCGAGCGACGAATACGCATTTCAAACGTATTAGTAGACCATTCAAGCTTTTATTAGTTAATAATAACAGTTTTGTCAAACTTACTGTTCCGCCACCAGTGCAAACTGTTACATGAAACGATGAACGTAATGAAAGCGAGGGGCGTCAACATCAAAATGTAACCATAGCAACCGGAGTAAAGCTAGTCATATGAACGCTGTATTCAACGACAAGACGTGGATCGTGATAATTAATTCCTTCAAGAAAGTAGGTAAATATTAGATAATACGTCATCTTTTTTAGGTTGAATTGAATTGACAATCGAAGTACCACTTTCGATTGTCAATAATAATATTCCGATGCTCTGTTAGGATGATATACATTACAATCCAGTTTTTCATCATAGAATAGATAGATTCTGAACGAGTTTTGGAGAAAATATATTATTGGAAATGATTTAGAAACGGCTAATAAAAGACGTTAAGATATACAATATGTTGAATTGAAATTTTATTCAAATAATCTACATAATGTAATTTACTACTCTGTTTTATACTGCCACCTGCTGTCACATGAACTATCAAAATTTGTTGCATAAAATAGACTATGAGTTCACTCTTTTTTGGACCGACTAGAATATATACTTCCCTTACACAATGTACTTCGTATAGTGAAAGAAATAAAAATATTGAAATGTCGTTGCATTTTTTTCGAAATAGCACGCAATGAAATTCACAACAATCAGGCATTGATATCACTTATCTGACTGCATGCAATATATTAAATAACATCCGATTGATTTCAAAGGAGGTTGCATTCCACCTTTACTTCAGTTGCTTTCAACTCTCAAATATCATGCTAGTGGAAACACGCAATTTGTCGTTGCTGATTTTATTGGAGTTCTACCATTTTCTGCTTACAGAATAATCAACAGTGTCATATGCTATTGCAGATTTGAAGCATCGTTATATAATAAATTGTGTTACAAACAAAATTGTGTTCTTTATCATTATTAAATAAAATAATACAAATTATTTATAATATTACAAAATGTTTGAAAAAAGTAACTGTATTTAATTATTTAAAATAAAAAAAAGAACACTCGGAAACTTTCCGAAGCTGGAAGGGGAATATTGTGTGAAGTACATTCACATTGTAAAATTATAAAAGATCAATAAAACTATTTTTTGAAAACAAAATTGTGAAGGATACAAATGATGCAATGAACATTTGAAGTGATATAATCATTAGATAATGTGAATTCAAGATACAGCAACTTGCTTTGCAGAATTGTGCTTTTTGATCACTACCTGGAAGCACAGCATCAGACCTCAGCTATTTGCAATGTTTCCAGTCCATGACGTGAATGATCATTATTTGTAAGGTTATAACTACAAAAACGGTCAGCAGTAGTTGGAATAAAATTTCAACGTCTCGCTATTCCCATCTATTTTTTCGTTGATGCAATATTTGTTAAAGAAAAATAAATAGTGCATTATTGTATTAAAGCTATTTTAACTTTCATTTATTCTGACACTTCAACTATATACACAATTACCCCACACAGTTAAGGTAGAAAATAAACTACACTTCGATGACGTCACTTGAATCTCAAAATGAGAATTTCCCACTTCCTGATTAAACATTATTCTTTCGTGGAAAAAACATTACGCTAACCAAAGCATTGCTTGAACATTTTGGAGACTCTTTACCATCGATTGGAACGATTCACAAGTAGTTTACTGATTTCCATTGTGGTAGTATGACCACGAAGGACGCCGAAAGTTCTGGTCGTCCAATTGAGGTTACAACGCCAGGAATCGTCGATAAAATCCATGGTATGATATTGTACGAACGGCCAGTTAAAATGCACGAGATTGCAGAGGCTATTGGCATCTCAACAGAACCGTGTATGGAACATTTTGCATACATTTTTGAATATGTTGATATGATATGATTAAGTTTTTTGGAATGCACATGGTATCATCCTTACCGATTATCTTGAAAAGGGCAAGACGATCACCGGCGTATATTATGCAGAGCTGTTGGATCGACTCGACGAAAAAAGTGATCTTCCATCAGAACAATGCACCGGCGCACAGGTCCGCAGCCGCAATGGCAAAATTGCATGAATTGCGCTACGAATTGGTTAGTCGTCTACCATATCCTCCAGATTTGGCCCCCTGCGATTTGTTTCTATTTCTAAACTTGAAAAAATGGCTCGGCGGAAAGAGATTTAGCTTTAACGATGAGGTCGTCACTGCAAACGCCTATTTTGAAGGATTGTCGAAATCGTATTATTTGAAAGGAATCGAAAAATTAGAAAAACGTTGGACGAAGAGTATTAGGCTACAATGAGATTATGTTGAGAAATAAAATAGTTTTGAAGAAATAAATCATTTCTTGTTTCATTTTCCAGGGACTTTTCATCTTGTCCTCGTATCCACGAAAATCCGAAAAAAAATTTGGATCGATTTATATATTTTATTTACACTATATACTGCGTATAGTGAGTAAAGTAAAAAAGAAAGAAATATTTTTATAGATTACAGAAGACGTTTAAAAAATTTCCTGGATAAGTATTCAGCATTGATTTTGATATTAAGTCCTGACATATTAGCCGATACAAAAAGTAATACGTTTATTGTTAGAAGTTATTTTCAAATTGGCGATATGATAAATATTTTTAAATGTCCTAAAACGTCGAAGAATAAAGGTTGGATGGAATAAATTATGTGTGGTTGGTTCTGTGGATGGGTTGAGTAGATGCCAGCGTGAGGTGCAAGAAACACAGAGTGGGGTCCCTCAATGACTTGACTACAGTTTCGGCTTAAAACTTAAAACGTCCTTAAATTGGACCTAGTGGTATATCGTTTTCAGGGTTTTATGATCAGGAATTAATTTTTACTACTATTTGGGTAGTATGATGGTCAACACGAACTGAAGGCGATTTGAACGCGGTTTCATGTAGTTGTGGTAATCCGTAATCAACGGTGTCAACTGGGACAAATCAATTCTATAATTTATTTGTCAATTTGTTTTTGGCGTTATTTTTGATTGACCTTCGCGAAATTATTCAAATTTCTATTCATTTCTATATGAACAGCTTGTATGATGTGATTAAATTTTGTACATTGATTTAGACATCACCCTTTACTACGTTCAAGTCTATAGATTATTGATTAGACCGGTAATCTTCGCTGAACGCAGTTCAATCAACCATATGTGAAGGTGGACTCGTTTAGCGCATCCACCAAATTACGAATACATATTCCGGTGAAAATACCTCACCCCGGTAGTTGCTCGAGTCTGAGAGATATTCAAGTATTTTTCATTTTTATTGCTAGCACTACATATACAGGATGTTTCACAACTTACCCGACAATTTTTAATCGCATTATGAACTTTTAAATGAGTTATAGTTTCAACAATAATCGAAAATAATAAATCGAACTCTGCTATCTGATTAACTGTGAGTACTGCATGAAAAAACTGACAAAAACAAGATGCAAAGTTCGTTTTGTACTTTGGCCAATTTGATTCATTCAACAGATAATCAGCTTCCTTTCCTTGATATTAACATTAGAAAAGGTGGTAATTAATCACTTGAATTTTGACATATACAGAAAACCCAGTCAAACAAATAGGTATACTCCGGCAGATTCAGCTACACTACTTAAATACAGGGTGTTCCATCTCAGACGAGCCACCCCGTATATTTCTTATGCCATAGTGAGTGGAAAAATCTCCCGAAACACATCGAATGATTTTGTTTGGGGGACATCTTTTGACGTATATTTGAGACTTGAACGAGCAATCCCCTAATAGGGAGCGCATCAACCCCTCAAAATTGAATAGGGGAGAGGGATTGAGTGATACGTCATTTGAAAGGTCTTGGAAGCCTCTTTACAACGGTGTATGAAAAACGTAAATTTGATGAACCGTTTTCGCCAAAAATTAATTTTGTTGCTCGAATGCGCCACCTTGAATATTTTGGTTATTTGTACAATATACAAGTTCATTTTTATTAAGCCTTTTTTACAAACTCAAACAATCTTCAAAAAATCACATTCGTAAAAAAATTGAATTGTGTTGTCATGCTTACAATGAAAAAAATTAAATCTGCGTGTTTAAATCAAATGTTCAAATTGTCCTCCATTGACTTCCATACAATAATACAATCTTGACTGAAAACCGTCTCTAACATGGTTCAGCATAATTGGAGTTATTTGACGACACTCATTTACAATTCGTTGGCGTAGTTGGTCCAAATTTTCAGGCTGAGTCACAAAAATCTTGACTTAAGATGTCCCCAAAAGAAGAAGTCCAGAGGGTTCAGGTCAGGAGATCGGACAGGCCACTCACTCCATACGACCTCTTCTTCCAATTCAACGACCGGGGTATTGCAAATTGAGGTATTGGCGAACTGGTGAGGCGTAGTGGGGATGAGCTTCGTCTTGATGGAAATGCAATTGTTGTTCAAGTAGTAGAGGATCGTTTTCTAATTGTTCAGTTACTAACGGATCAATCGCATTTTCCAACATTTCAAGATAAATTTCGCCATTTAAATTACCAGGAATAAACAATTAGGTGGTCTCCCAAAATTCCTACGCTAACGTTTAGCTTTTCCCGATGTTGAGTGTGAGCTTCTCGAAATACATGAGGATTTGTATCGCTCCAAATTACGCCGGTCAACCTCTCCATTAAGTAAAAAGTGCATTCGTCAGAAAAGCAAACGTTGTACAAGAAATTTGGGTTATTGTTGATACGCTCGACCATAATTTCGCAAAACTATTGCCTTCGATCCCAATCATCATCATTTCATTCCTGAATTAATTTAATTTTGTACGGATGGAACTTGTGTTTATGTAAAATTCTGAAAACGTTAGATTGGCTAATACCGGAAGCTGCAGAAAGTTGTCGTACAGATTGCGTGTTTGGCATAAGTTGGACATGTCCCAATACCGCCACAGCTGCTCCTTCATCATTAACAATTTCAATGGGTGCCCTTTTTTCATCCATTACTGAACCCGTCTCCACAAATTTTGAAATCAATTCATTACGTACTTATGGCGAACGCTACGTTCAGGATGGTTTTCGTTGAATATCCTTGCAGCCGCTCGGGCATAATTTTGATTTTGGTAATGAATGCTAACCAGCTCAACACGTTCTTGCAATGTGTACACCATATTTTTTGAAATTTTAAACAAATCAGCAAAGTAGTAACTCAACAGATTGATTAAAATCATGAAATGATCGAAGAAACGTTAAAACCAGATAAACACCTTCCAAGAACAAAAAATGAAGGCAATATAAGGAAATGTTTTGCTGTTTTTTTATTTATTAGTTTGAGAGAATTTATTATTGTATGGAAGTCAATGGAGGACAATTTGAACATTTGATTTAAACACGCAGATTTAATTTTTTTCATTGTAAGCATGACAACACAATTCAATTTTTTTTACGAATGTGATTTTTTGAAGATTGTTTAAGTTTGTAAAAAAGACTTAATAAAAATGAGCTTGTACATTGTACAAATAACCAAAATATTCAAGGTGGCGCATTCGAGCAACAAAATTAATTTTTGGCGGAAACGGTTCATCAAATTTACGTTTTTCATACACCGTTGTAAAGAGGCTTCCAAGACCTTTCAAATGACGTATCACTCAACCCCTCTCCCCTATTCAATTTTGAAGGATTGAAGCGCCCCCTATTAGGGGGTTGCTCCTTCAAGTCTCAAATATACGTCAAGAGATGTCCCTCAAACAAAATCTTTCGACGTGTTTCGGGAGATTTTTCCACTCACTATGTGATAAAAAATATACGGGGTGGCTCGTCTCAGATGGAACACCTTGTATAAAATAGCTCCATGTAATAGTCTTGTTCATAGTTTACACTATGTAACACACTTTTCTGCCTAACCTTCTCGATGTTTGCGTGCGATTCTACATCTATTTCGAATAATTAAAAGCCACCTTAGAAGTTAAAAAGTTTGTTTTTGCGCTCAGGGCGAATTTTTTTCCAAAAGTAAAACTTCACTGTGAATATCCTGGAATAACTTTTTATAAACTTGACTCAGCACCGGTCTATGATATATCAAATTACTCGCAATTGTGTGAAGAAGTGAGATATACAGTTAAAAGTTGCATATGTAAGACTGTTTGGCTTCTATTTGCAGAAGAGTAAAAAAAAAACCTAAATTTTCATCAAATTTGATGTAAAAATCGCCAAATAAAAAATCGTATAACCGAATTCAGATCTAAATACCGTTTTTTCGCGATTTGTATCTGTAGAGTGACTCATTACGAAGAGATTGATACGATTCCGAAGTACATATGGACTTTTCTTAAAAATTTATAGCGCGTTAACCGATTAAGTTTCGTGAAAATTATCACATATTTAACCCATCAAGCCCCAGGCAAAACGCAGCCTAATCAGCCAAACTAACTACGCAGTTCATAGCATAAGTGGAAAAAAAGTACCTATGTTTTTTTTTTAATGCCGAAATAATTGTTTAAGCAATTGTGAAAAATCATCGGAATTCTTTCGATTAGAGGATGCCGATCGACTTAGAAGATCAAATTACTACGAGATATGAACTTATCCTCGCATTTTGCACAGTTGTTTATTGTTAAAACGCTAATAAACAATTCAGCTGTTAGTCCGTTAGATCCAGGCTCAGGAAAGTGCAAAAAAATGAAACTAGCTACGCAGATCATAGAATCAATGAAAAAAATTACCCGTGTCTTGCTGTTTAGCCAAATTAGTTGTTTAAACAATCATTGTTCGAACAATTGTTATAAATCGACAATATTTCGTCTATTTGAGGGTGCCAATCGACTAAGCGAACAAAATTACTATGACCTACGGACTTTTTGTCGCAACCACAGCAATTGTACATTGTTAAAACGCTCATTAATAAATGATTAATTGTTTAAACATTCATTGTTGAAACAATGAATGTGGTCAAACAAAAAAAACGAGTAATTTTTTTCCACTTATGCTATGAACTGCGTAGTTAGTTTGGCTGTACTTAGGCTGCGTTTTGCCTGGGCCTTGGTGAGTTGAATATGTGAGAATTTTCAGGAAACTTAATCGGTTAACGCGCTATAATTTTTTAATGAAAGTCCATATGTACTTCGGAATGGTATCAATAATCTCTTCGCAATCAGTCACTCTACAGATACAAAACAGTATTTGGATCTGAATTTGGCTCTACGATTTTTTATTTGGCGATTTTTACGTCAAATTTGATGAAAATTTTGCGTTTTTTTTTTACTTTTTACTCCACACAATTGCGAATGATTTTATATATCATAGACTGGTGCTGAGTCAAGTTTGTAAAAGTTATTCCAGAATATTCACAACGAAGTTTTAGTTTTGGAAAAAAATTCGCCCTGAGCGCAAAAGCAAACTTTATAACTTCTAAGGTGGCTTTTAATTATTCGAAATAGATGTAGAAATGAACGCAAACATGGAAAACATGTAGAAGTTTTACTTACCTTCAGTAATTAATAAATTGCATAATTTGTTTTCAAAATTTGCAATACAATCAGTTTATAGATGTAAGAAAAAACGAAAAAACCGTTTAGGCAACACCTTTGATAAAGTTACCGACTTCGACAAATCCGGGATTTCCAAAACCGATAGTCAGTCGTGTTCAAAAGATTATGTGGGTCAAACTATAAGGAACATTTCAACTTCGTATAAAGAACATTTTGCCCATGTAAAGAAAAATAATGGTGAAACGCTGATTTAGCCAAACATACCATTACTCAAGAAAGTTTATCACTTTTAAAAGGTTATTTAGAAGGGATGGAAATGTATAAACGAAAAAGCAATTTATTAAATTCTGATTTATCTCCTGCTGAGCGTAACCCATTATTTGCATTATTATGCCCAAATAGTATTTAAACAGGCACATTTTGATTTATAATTTAGTTTACTCTGATGATGGATACTTGGTAGCCGAAAGGTTCTCAGTAATTTAAAGTATTTTTAGTGGATAAGGGTGATTATTTCTCATCTATAGTGTAATAGTGTATCCACAGTGTGAATTCTTTTATAGTTTATAACTCCCCCATTGTTTCGTTACACAGTGACATTTTCAAAGAGAGTTATCAGTTATTTGATCAAGTAAACTAAGTATCCCTAGTTTTTGATTTTTCTGATGGAAAATAATCAAGCAGTGAACGTACCCAGAATAAGATGATTAAGTAACTATTTTTATTCTATCATTGTATTAAATATGAAATTTCTTTAGATATATTCATATTCTTGTTGTTTTATTAAATAGAAATGTTCATGAAACAAATTAGAATAGTATCACTATTCATTATAATTTGTAATACAATAAACTAAAGGTCACTTAGAATATATTGCGTGGTATTATATCAACTGAATATTTAGTAGCTGCGTTTTTATTCACAATAAGCAGTCTCTCGTCCATCAACTAGAACGAGGAAAAACAAATACACCACGCGCTGGTGAGCTTTTCAATTGAAATACATTCCTACGTGACACATGGAATTATTTTCATCTAAATCCGCTAAAATTGTATCACAAGTTCGCAGAATAGCCTGGAGTTCCCCACGCACTTTCTCCGACTATTAATTTATTCTAGTGGCGGTAGTGGCTCCACCGGGAGGGCTGGGGCCATCAACTCTTTTCAGGCTTTCAAGTCCCTGGGCACTGATGGAATGTTTCCAGTACTTATGCAAAAGGACCTGGACTAAATCCTGGTTCCGCTGACTGGGATGCTGAGGTGTTGTATTGCGATAGGATACACGCCCAAGGAGTGAAAGAGAACTCACGTTACCTTCAATCCCAAAGCGGGTGAGAAGGAAAGTATGAAGTGAATGTCAAAGATTACCGGCCTATAAGCCTTACGTCGTTTTTGTTGAAGACGTTAGAGAGGCTTGTAGACTGGTATCTTAAGACAGGACCTCTGAAGCATTAACCTATAGACGACAGGTTTAAATTTAAAAAAATTATTTAGCTTCTTCGTTTGTGTGCTTAAGTTATTTTCATGAATCGAAACCTTGGAAAATCTATAAGTAAAATGCCTTTTAGATCCTTCAATTGGTATAATTACATAGAAAAAAACTGATTTCCCCTACAGTTCAGATTAGAATGTTCAGTGAAGTGAAAACACATTGGCCGGTCCCGAGAGAATGGAAAAAACTGCTATTACGAAGAGTTTTGGTGAGACTATCGACCCGTTCCTTCTTAATGAAATATTGCAAGTTTGAAAAAATAGTTTATCCGACTTCAAGAACATGATGAACGCTTCATTAAACCGAATTTCACGTCATTTTTATGCGATGGAGAATTTGTCTTTAATATCGCATTCCTATATTCGCAAATAGTAACACGTCAAAACAATCCGGGAGCCTTACTCAACTGCTGTACGTGTGTAAACCACGTGCTTTATGCTATTTTTAAACTTCATTCACATGTTTGTACCGATGATTGAAGCTTTGTTTATATAAATTATTCACGAGGATGTTAATTCTACAAATCTATTCTCAAATATTGAAAATAGTTATTTCGGTATCATGCATGAAATGAGCGATACTTTTTACTCGAGACCGCATTTCGAAGCCAAAAATTCACTCGAATGTGTCATTAAGCCACGAATTTCACAAACGAAATAGAAACAACATTTTTTGTACAGCTGTAACTTTGAATTAATCGGTTAAACTACTATGTTATAATGAAGGTCTTTATTGTCCAGATCGATCAATAACGACATAAACTTATAGTTCCAGACAGCTGTTTCGATCTTCTCAGAGCTCATCAGTGGGACGAGCTAGTTTGCAGCGTTACTAAACGGTCATCATCATCATCATTTGAGGGGAGGGGACTTAGCCCCCTGATGCACTTAGGTCACTTAGTTGGGCCCATTGTGCGCCCCGTGGTCAGAAGTCTATGCTATTCTAGGTTTGTGGCCCATTCTGGTTTATTGTGTTAAACATTGTTTAATACCTTATACTATCTACAATTTAACTTTTAATAATGTTTTTAATTCCATATTTTATATATTTTATCATTCTTTTCTGATTTTTAATGTTCGGGAAGTTCAATTTTTATTATTTTATGTTGTTTAGGAAATGAAATCATAACAATATATATGTCAAAGATTTATGAACCAATGTAGACAACATTGTATGGAGATTAAATTCTTGTCAGAATGGTTCTTAATTGTTCGGAACAGTAAGCTATCTACTTAATCTATTTGTTGTGGTTACTATGGCACAACTTGCGTGATTCTATTCGTCAGGATAACAGATATGCAGGCAGTGCAAATATTTGATTAACTCGACTGCTCACAATATCATTAGGGAAAGGTTTCTAAAATAATTAAAACCGAGATTTCATTTTAAACTTAGATCTTACATGTATATTAACTTGACATGTTTCGATTGCATAGCAAAATCATTATTAAGTATTCCTAACACTAAAAGAGTATCAAAAATGAGAAAAAACTAGATGGCTGTTTCTTTAATAACAAGTATTATAAAGGGTGCATCACAGTAAGTGGTCCCTCAGCCCTAATTTGAAATCTATTCTATCAATTTATTTAAAATTCTGCACGTGACTACAGTTTAAATCATACTATTTATAGACAGAAATTTTATGTAAGTATATCACTTCTGATTTAACAGGAAGTGATATTATGTCCTAATTTTTAAATGGCTCGCCTTATATGTTTTGCCAATTTTGGATCGAGTAATTCATTTTGAACGTTTCTTCTTAACATATGTATATCTCTATCTCAAACCGTTTTTGAGATATTCCCAAATGTATGAAATTGTTAACAAAATCAAAAGATGTTGAGCACTTTACTTTTAATTTAACTATCACGAATGATATGTGTTTAGATGCCGCATAGTCTGAAATGGTCCAAAGAATATAATGACTAAAGAAGTACAGGTTGTTCTATTTAGAAAAAATGTGTTATTGGTGAATGAACATTTTGAAATTTTCTTACATTTTTAGAACATCCTGTATAACATAGTGGTATTATGTTGAAGTAATAATCGAATAGAATTTTTTGAATCAGATACCAAAATTTCAATAGTTTGCAAGATATTAGAATTTAAGCGTTGCGACGATTTTGGCAAAAATTTTATAAATTTGTGAATATCTCAAAAAGGATTTGAGATACAGATATATATCTTATGACAAAATGTTCAAAATGAACCACTCATTCAAAATATACGGTAAGCCTTTCTAAAATGTAGTGCATGGTGCCACGTTCGGTTAAATCGGAACTGCCCTATACATTAAAAAAAATGTCTCGTACACAAACATAAAACAACTCTCACAAAACCAAATTCGATACATATTTTAACACTAAATTGATATTGAAACGGACAAATCGAGATAAAACAGCCAGCTGTAAAATTTGTGTGAACTTGAAGGAAATTAGAATGGCACGGGGCAATACTACCAGACTAAGAAAATTATTTCCAAAAGAACAAATATTCAAAAAACAACAGGTTTCTTTAATCACTTCCAGACTTTGTTTCAGGAAATGTTTTCTGCAAATTAGTTCTTTTAATTTTTCCTAAATTTTCATCACACGAAAACAAATCGTTTAGACACGATATTTTAATCAAGGATAACTTAATTTTAAACTTAAAAAACCGATTTAGTTATTAGATAATACAACATTTAAAATATATTCGCAGTTTATTCACGCATTCGCTATTATTATAACTATAAGACATCGAAATCAACTTAATAATGATTCTGCATGATGTTTGTTGTGGCTTAACGACTGGGTGAAGAACAAAAAAATTTGGCACGGAGAAGGTTGTTAGCCGATTTATTTTACTTCATTCTAAAATAGTTTAAGTTTGTGTTTTGTTTACATACGAATATTACTTTCAAATACATAATGTTGTCTGTCAACAGGAGTAATTTCCTTTTCCGACTTTTACATTCTAGCAAGTAGATAGGTATCCCGTACCTACGAAATTTTTGCAAGACTCTCGCACGAGAAGCGAGACGATGCGAGACAGGGGGCTGCGAGACGAGATTCGATACGATACGTCATTTTTCATCGACGAGGCGAGACCACACTATGAAAGTCTTGTCTCGTTGATCTCGTGGTAATCACTATTGAATTGAGTATAATTTGACGTCTATATAGCCAAAGCCTTAGATAAGGTATGGCACGCTGGATTGATACATAAGATGTACAGATACAACCTACTAATAGCCTACCTGAAGCTCACGTGGCGCAGATTTGAAACAAGGGTGAACAACATCACGTCAGAAGAAAGACAAGCCAAGGCAGGTGTACCGCAAGGGTCGAACATCGGACCGGTACTCTATAGCTTGTTTACCGCAGATATACCTAAGACAATAGGAGTAGACCTGGCGCAACGGCTCGAATTAGCGAAAACAAAATGTTAGATTTTAAGTAGACGTCTTTCCAGGCCTTTAGCTGTTTCTACCATAAACTTTCTAGTACATAGACTGCGCTTCAAAATATCGATGTTTGGGGTTAGTTTCATCATGGCGGCGGTCGACATTACGCTCCTGAACTGAATCGGGCGACTTTAGAGTGCTATACGCATATACCTTCTAGTAGGTCTATGGCTATAAGTCACTTAATGACTGTTCTGTGTGAGTGACCCTTGCGAATTACTTCAGATGTTGGCACACTGCTCGATATACGGGAGAATAGGGAAGGCGCCATCCATGTAATAGAAGCTTCATTATTTATACTCATTTGAAATATGCATTCAGACTTGAAACATGATAAATGACATCGCGGCGGATGATCCGACGCCTTAACTGTTTCTATTTCTACAGGGAATTAGCTATTTCTACGACTGAGTGACTCAATAATCTCGAAAAATTCAAAACTATAAGCCGACTGCCTTGAAATTTGGTAGGCACTCGCTAAGAACGGATTTTAGAAATTCAACCCAACGGGGGTAAAAAGGAATCGATAATCACGTGACGTTTACATGACAGACAACTCATAGATTGATGGCTAATCACAGCTCCACTGAACTCTATAATAGAGATCAGTGCACAGCTCAGACCATCCGTGACAAACCAGAGATCACCAAGACAAGACATCAGGTAACGTTTATGTGAGAGACCACATAACATCCCTGTCAATTCAAATCCTTTGCATTATGTATATCAGTCTTGAAACTAGAGGAGTGACAACGCGGTGGTTAACGAGGTTGAACTTGAATATATATTGAATAAGTTATTTAAACAACTTGGAGATTAGATCAGATATTGAAGTTTCAATATTTGGGTTGAGCAAATCGCAGTTCGTGTATTTACAATTGATAATAACTGCATCTTGGGATAACCCCAACGTTTTCTCAACTTCCCAGGATTTATAATTGTGAAATACTTACCTAGCATGAAGAACACGAGTATGGAAGTTAAAATCTGGAATATATACAGTGCGCCGCATATATCTCGCTGTATATCTATGCGTTTATACCCTGCCAATTAGTAAACTTGGTGTCATTCTGTCGAAGGGATCTTTACGTACAATAGCAATCTCATGACTTAATAAGTAATTTCGTTAAATTATAAGGCGTTAGACGTATTAAAACGTCAATAAATAACGTGAGATATTCATAACACAAACTTGTCTAACTAACTTCCAATGCAGAATAGACATTTGCCACAAACAACTTCAATATCAAAAATGTTCCACAGTATATAGGATTGAAAAAGAAACTATTGCCGATACCAAATTTTTGCTATTCCGCAATATTATAGCAACAGATTACTATTGCTTGAATATGCATAAGCACATTTGTCATCAAGTTTGAAAAATAGGGCATGTAGCTGTAAATAACTGTCAACTCCTGTTTCGAAATAATGATGTAGTCGTCTCCAATGATAATTAGGATTTTTGGAGTTGAGCTCCATATTACGCATTTCGTCTGTTATTCCACGAGAGATTCCAGATAGGCGGACTAGACGAGTTCAAGCTGGTCACCCCTTCATTGTCAAGCTCGAGACCTGTCGAACTTCTTCCTACCAGACTTCATTTTTGTATCGAACGGCGAATTTGTGGAACTCTTTGCCTAATCTGGTCTTACGCTATGCCTATAACCATCAAACTTTCAAGAAAAATGCGAATGTCTCTCCCAACATTTCACCGCTGGCTCACACGATGTTCTTCGAACATTACAGGTTTTTCTCTCGTGTAGTCAAATATGGTATAGAAATAAAACTTGAAGATGGCGACTTGGTTTCTTTGTCGTAGAGGAGGGGAAATATTGCATAGACGCCACGGGTGTCCGAGCCCCCGGGTGTGCCGGATTCTTACCGACTTGGTTGCGAAATCACCGTTTTTTAGATTTCCTAATAGTCCAGGCATTTATAGACCAGGGTCGATAATTTTTGAAACCAAATAAAATAATAGTAGGATGAAACCCATTGGAAAAGGAAGAGAATATAGAAAAAATGAAATGAAAAATAATTTACGGGCGATCTGAGATCGGGAAGTGGAAGGGGGTGAGTTTTTAAGGGTAAAAAACGGGTTATCTCGATTTCCGGCAAAACTACAAGTCCTATGGATGTGATAATGCGCTTTTACTGCGACTAAATCAGGCACATTTCTCAATCGAGCTGAAATGTTTTCATCAAAATCAAAAAAATTCATCTATACTGATAATCTGAAAAGACAAAATCAAATTGTAATAAAATATCATTCGATTTTAATTTTTTTGGTTCATGTAAAAGCGCATTATCACACTGCTTGTATGTCTACATTTGCATTTTTTGAGAACATTTACCATAGTAATGTACATTTTTTTTACACCATCATAAGTAGAGATTCCAAATAATAAAAAGCATAACGACTTTTTTAAAAAAGCAGATATTTTGACGTTAGAATTTTCGATTGAAATTTAGGGTGCTTTCCAATATTAAGTCAAAATGAGGTGAAAAAATGAATATTTTGAATCAAAGAAATTACAGTCTGTTTGGGACATGAAAAGGTAAGCTTCCAAAAAATTTCGTGAGATAATTTTTCTTTTTGTAAAAGATAAAAATTAAAAACCAAAAACTGGGTTATTAGAATTTTTCACATATATTTTGAGGTGATGTGAAAAAAAAGTGAATAAAAAGTTGTAGATCTTTTTATTACCTACAACTTTGCCATTCAACTTTTTTCGATAGGACTTGTAGTTTTGCCGGAAATCGAGATAAGCCGTTTTTTACCCTTAAAAACTCACCCCCTTCCACTTCCCGACATCAGATCGCCCGTAAATTATTCTTCATTTCATTTTTGTTATATTCTCTTCCTCTTCCAATGTGTTTCATCCTACAATTATTTTTTTTCACTTTTTACCATTTTCAAAGGCTTTTCAGCCCTGGTCTATTAAGTATGAAAATCGACGATTTTTGTCCGAATTTCCACGAGTTCCAATTTTTGTCTATTCTTATGTATTTTGATACACGATGGTGTAGTTTAAATTTGGATTAACCCTGAGCTCGAAAAACTATGCTGCAAAGCAACATATTTTTAGGGTGTATTACCAAGTTTAGGTTTGGATCGGTAATGAAACCATTAATACAACGAAATTGGGTTGGAGAAATAGTCCGAATGGATTTACTCCTATACAAACAGTGAAAAATGCACGTCCTGATGAAGATTAAAATCATCTCTTTTCGGGGTTATAAAAAGTTGTACTGATAAATCTTTGTGTAAAAAAATTAGCTTGTAGCTCATTATGTAAGCATTGTTCACACGTGTACATAAGCTCACACATTCATAAAAAACGATTATGCCTTCAGGTGCATTATAAAATATTTCAAAAACTATAATTTCGCGCGAGAAATCTATTGTACCGACCCTCGCTTATTGCCGATAAATGAAATTCCGAACTAGTTTTTTATGATGAAATTCGTTATAACTTGGAATCTCCGTACGCTGTTTCAAACTCAAATAGCACATGTATTTCTTTGTAATTTGCGATTTTTGTCGATAGGCCCAAAATTGGGCCCTCTAGAGGCCCAAACACATTTATTAGGATAGCTTCATTTCTACTAAAGCCAAATCGATCTAGACTTAAAATACTCGCTATGAAGACCTCTAATAGAACCTAGCATTTGGATTCCGTGAACAATTTCTCACCTAAAAAAATTTGAATTTTTCGGTGGTCCAAAATTTTCAAAATGGCGCCACAGAACAGCGAAACAGAATATGAAAAATTAAAAACTCTTTGACATACTCTGACTTTTTCAATGTGCTAAAAAACACACTAAATGTACCCTATCTTGGGCCCACGACCTCGAATCGACTTCGGACCAGAGCCAAAAATTGCGTATTAATTTATCCAACAACTTTTGTTCAAATATTTTTTCATACAACTCATAATTTTGTCTAAAAACGCAAAAAATCGAAAAATGGCCATTTTTCGGTTCAAAAAATGGACAAAGTTTTTCGAGCACAAGGTTTATCTAAATTTAAACTCTTCGATCGTGTTCAGCGTGTCAAAATACATGAGAATAGACTAAAATTAGACCTCGCGGAAGTTCGGACAAAAAAATTCCTTAAATGCCTGAACTATAATATTAATATGCCGTTTGGATAAATACATTCGGTGTTTTATATTGTACAATTTTTTTCCAGTTGATTTATTATCCCACATCCCGAATCGAAATCTTCTTGTGCATCGTGAGTAACACTGTAGGATTGGAATAAAAAGTTTCGATGTAGAATATTGCGTCACGAAACTTCTTTTTTATATATATTCCTCCAAAATAGCCATACGAAGAGAAACAGTCTTATTTGATTAGAATTGTTAGCAATTGTATATTTTCTAGATTCTATTACCAATGAAGAAGTCTGAATAACAATTATATTACGGCTCGCTAACCCAAATAATCTAATTCAAATGTTTAAACACGGTTTAAACAAAATAGATGCTTCAAATAATTGGTAAGTCACTTTGATATTTTAGCTGAATAACATCCTACGGTTGAGTGGCCAGTTGCAAGGATAAAAGGAACTTCCTGTAGTTTGGATTAATGTAATGGGATTACGAGCGATATTTGTGAGTATTTTATTTGGTACGTGCTACCTGCCTGTGGAACCCTTCGAATCGAAAAGTGATACGATGTGCGATCTGACCAGTGAACCCGTGAGTGATAAACACTAAAACATTTCCTACGCATATTACACTTCAAACGCGCCGACTGAGCTTAATCGAGCGGACTTGTAACGATAACTAGTGTATCCAGCCGACATCGGCGATAAAAATCGTTAGATTTTCCCTAATTTTCAGTGGCCCACCCCCGCCAAACCACATAACTTTTTTATTGTTTAGAGTTTTTGGTAAATCTACAGTCTTACATCGCCATACCCTCTGTAATTTTCTCTATCTAACTCCTGACATCCTTTTACACTAAACTATTAGTATAATAACAATAATAGTCCGAGCGATAGGTGGATGAAAACATAGGAATAATAAGAATCCTTAAAAGTGTCTAAATCAATTGTTATTTGAGGATGCCATCGCCCTAAGGGATCGGCCAAAGTAGCTAATTTTAGGCCCAACATTTTTTCATTATGAGTATGTTTTATAAAGTTCTTTTGTTAGAGGCCAAAATATGAAAAAAATAAAAAGTTCCCACTTCTCCTGGGGCGGGGCAAAAGCAGCCACCCCCTAAAATTATGCTTTCTCATGATAAGACTTTTGTTATTGAACCGATCAATTTTTTCTTTTGGAAGCTTAGTCTATAATAAAAAGCTGCCACGGATCAAGGGTTAAAACCCGCAGCGGACGGCCTTGAATACATTTTAAACGAGTTTGAAAATATCGGTTTTATTGCGTTTAAAAAATTCAGTACATATATTGATCAAATTTTAATCTCGGGGTCACTTATTGCGAATTTCGCATTCATTTTTTGCGATGTCAAGTGACAGTTGACAGAACGCTGTCAATGGCCTAACACGCTTAAACACCTCAAGAGACACAAACATTTTTACTCGGAAGTCAAGTGACAGTTGATATAACGTACTGTCAATTGCATTACAGGGTAAATGATATTTCAAAAAAAGAAACCATTTTTGACTTACAATTTATCATTGCTGCTGACTGAAAAATGTTATTCATGCGGCATTACTATGAAATGAAATATTTTTTTGATCTTGGTTTGGTTTAACAGACATGTTTACCGTGTGCGTATAAGTCAACACGAGTTGGCTAATTTTCTTCAACTACGAATCAAACATTCTCTTCCTTGGAGCGCATTTTCAATGGTCTGAGACAGTTCTGTCAACACTGTCACTCGACATCCGGAAAAATGGCTGTGAAATTTATAATAGACCCAAAAAAAACCCGGGATTAAAATTTGATCAATATATACTAAATTTTTCATCATAATCCCTTATCCGTATATATAACAATGTATTGAAACTCAATAAAACCCATATTTTCAATCCCTTAGAAAATATATTTTTGGGTGCCCGCTGCGGGTTTACTGATTTATCCATGGCCGCTTTCATTATAAAAAATCTTCCAAAATGAAAAATTCGATGGGTTCAATAATAAAAGTCCTGTTATGACAAAAAGCATACCTCTAAAACTACAAGTTTGAAGGGGTGGCTGCTTTTGTCACACCCGAAGGGGAAGTGGCAGCTTCTGGGTATTTTTCATATTTGGGTCTCAAACAACATAATGAACCTTTATACAACATTCTAATACAATTAGTCACTTGAGCCGATCCCCCAGGGAGAACGCAACCCCGCATAATAAACACCTATTTGGGGCTGCCGCGCCCAAAACAATACAGTTTGTATTTTCACAACATAAGAGCGATTTCCAATAGTAACGTCGCAATCATCTCCAGTGTCTCTAAAAAATAATCTTGATCGATTCAGAAATGTTCAAGACGGATATATCCGCGATAATCCGAAAAAATGTTTTGCCTCAATTACAATACTTCCCCTATACTACGTATATAATGAAGGATGTAAGAATGGTTCAATTTTGAAAGCAACAATAATTGGTTAGCTTTATCAAATGCAAAAGTGATCCAGCTTCCTTTTCATTTTGTTACCCATCGATCGGGATGAGGTTTGCTCTACATTCCTCCTCTTGAGGGAAACTTTTATAGTGTCACGTCACGTGTTGTCAAGGGCTTCCTCGATGTCAAGGAAAGCACAAAGAGCTATTTCTTTTTGAGTTAGTGCCTTCTCCAGATCACCTGTCAGCATATGCACTGACAGTATTGAAGGGATTTCTCTTTCACTGTCGTGTTTCTGATAAAATCATCCACTATTATTTCTAGTGTTTTTAACATATAAAATATATTTATTATAGGACTTGGGAACAGTGGGTGGATTTTATCAATTTTTGTTATGAATACAGATCACCCTACTCCAGTTTTGGGGAATATATCCCAAAACGAGACTACTCCTATGAATTATCATAAGGTTTGGGGCGATCGCCCTAATTCCTTTCTGTAGAAAGGGTGGGAGTCTATTCTCAGCACAAATCTTCGTAGTATTACTTCAATCATCTACAGAAGTCTCGCATGTATTAGTTACATTCATAGTGATGTTTGAATGAATTTATTTATTGAATTTGAAAGAAAACCTGAAGAAAACCGTCTTGTAACGGAACCGATATAATTTTGCCATTACTGAAACTATATTATTATGAAGTTAAACGATAGAATAAATTGTTTGTTTGAGTAGTCCATTAATTGATGAAGAGCTAGGTTGTAACTATGAAAGATGTCAATATATTGGCTCGCTCTGACCAGCCGTGATTGCTGTATAAGGTGTCCCGTCAATTCATCATACGACAATGCATCGCACGACAACTCTAAGCCGAAAATTCGTCGCACGACAATTCATCGCTACGACAATTCATTGCAACATTTTATCGTGAAAGGAATTTATCGCAAAATCAATATTATTGATGAAGTAAAGTAATGAAATATATTGAAAAAATTATTATACAAAATTAACCAAAAATAAATGCAAAATGATTATTTTCGTAAAAATTAAATAATCATGTTAAACTTGTAGCCTACAATTGTCTGCAATTCCTTGTAGATAGTCGTAAGGTGTTCCGTGCTGTATACGAAGCAATTACAACCTGAAGGCGACGTGTTGAATCCTTATAAATCTTCTTTTGTTGGACTTCATTTCCTGCTACAAGCTGTTTAATTTTTAACTTGTTAAGACTCTCCTCCTTTTGCAAAGCCCTAATAAATTTCCAAATATTGGGGTGTACAGCGGAAACAATTGAACTGAAGCTATTGTGCCAACCTTCTACTCCATTGTTAGTTTTAGCTCTTCCTTCTCTGCCTGCAGCATAACAAGTCCAAACTCTATTTGGAAATTTTGCCGATCGCAAATGTTGGTTGAAGTTCTGGTTTCAAAATTTTTAATGCATACTACTATTAACCTTCAAACATAAAATGACAAATGCGAGTCCTAAAGTAGGATTTGCGGATAATTCTAGAACTTCATCGCTGGCTCACACGATGTTCTACGAATAGGTTTTTCTGTTCAAAATATAAAAAAAAGAAACTCATATCACATAAGAGGATGAAAAGAAAGTTGCCGCAAAAGTCTGACGAGTCCCAACAAGATCGAAACAGCTGCCAACTCCTCAGCAGCTTTGTTTTCATCCTTTCCTGTAATCTACCTAGAAAAATAATAAGACAGTACAAGTACGTTTGTATAGTCATACCATATACTTCAATCAAAGTTAAGGAAAAGAGCGATGATGTTTCTTATCTATTGTAAAATTTCCAAGATTTATTTTTCTTCAATTAAATGAAAATTTTACAAATTCAGTATAAAAAAAGGTGAACCCATATTTGCATTCGGAAATTTAATTTCCAACACTGTATATTCCGTTAAGGAAACAAATCAAATTTAGTAGATACGAGGGTGGGTGGTTGGAGAATCTCCATCAAAGACGATCAACAACAACTTTAGGAAATTGCCTAATGATTAGACGATGATTCGCTACTCATTATCCGAAAATTACACAGAATACCCATTTATTTGTTTACGTCTAGATTTCATAACAATCTCTAGATGATTGTTTACTATGTTGATTGAAGTCTCAATTATGTATTAATTAGGAACAACAATTATGATTGTAGTGAACTAAAGTGAAGCAGATTGATATTAATATTATTGTTTAGATGACATAACCGCATTATGAATCACGAGATAAACACCCGAAAAGGAAGTTCTGTTAATAATTGGTAGTTCTTATTTATACACAAATTATACTCCATATCTCAATCAACTCTAGAAACATGGTAATAAAATGCAAAGTGAAATACGAATACATTTCATGTTAGAATCAATAGCCAAAGTTTTGGTTCTCCAGGTTGAACAGTGACGATACATCTATTAGTTCCAGACAGCTTTTCTCCACACTTCTCACGAGCTCATCAATGGTACGAGGCAGGCACTGATCAACCATCTCCTTAGACATATAACTACCACTTTCGAAAATGGTTGGCGAACCTAGATGTTCCAACACCATCTGCCGGAAAGCAAATGTCCCACTTAGAATGTTATTAACCTGAAGAACCAAACATTTGTCTATTGATTCTAAGGCGGGATGTGTTTGTATTTCACTTTGCATTGTTTTAATACGTCAGTAATCAAAGATGAATTTCCAGGAACCAAGATATAAATTCGAATTGTTTTCACCCAGTGAATCACTGGGAAAATTGAGCCAATAAAAGTTGAAAACACAGGCTATTTGCCTTGATATCACAGTTTTCCGGATCGTTTAGAATAAGTATGTGTTCTATTTTGTATAATGGAATGTATTCCCACGAATCACCAAACAAGACCGAACGCTGGCGCAACAAAAATTTTTGTCAGTTCAGGAAAATTCGAATTTTCTCGAAACTTGATATATATCGATCTGAGTAGACTTAAGCAGAACAAAAGGCCCTTTTAACTTCGATAACAAATTCAAGTAATGCTTTAGCAATTACAAGTCAACATGAACATTCATCCAGTTTCACTGATTGAACTAAAAATGATACATTGTACTTATTGGTTGAGGTTTTATCTGACATCAAAATCAGAATAAACCATGCTAAGACCACTTGGTTTCACCAACGTTTTGCCAAAACCACATGTATGTGTTGTTCCTACTGCGCCCTTAGAATAACTAATTGTATCGCCGTCTCGGTACTTTTTTACAGTACACTGGTGAGCTTCATATCCTTCAGAAAGATTAGGTATTTTCCCAGTTTCAATCGTTTAATTTCCTTGTACGTTACAAACTATTTGTTTCCATGGAAGAAGAACCGCAGTCTGGGAGTAAATATATCTCTACGACCACCATCCACTAGGCCAATATGACTATTGAGCTTGCACTTTGCAACCCCCTGTTCCTGCTTTCGCTTTGCATTCCTAGACATCATTTCTCCTGAATTTGTTTAGAAGGATCTTGGATTGTCTTTGGGCCGCAAGATAGCTTCAGTGTTTAGAGCCGAGTATAATAACTGATGAAAGGGCTGGCAGTGTCGCACTGTAATATCTGAACAAGGGTTCCTTCCTTAGCTTGCAAGGAAAGCCATATCTTATCAGTTAACAGGTTCGGTGCTGGGTTATGGTAGAAGCTTCGTATGGAACTTAGACATAGGGGCAGATTGGTGTAATCACAACACTGGGTACGAAATGTACGGTTTTAATGTTCACTACGTGGTACTTTCCAATACTAGCGTAGACTGACTAAGAAGTAACAGCTCTAGCTGAACTTACTTCTTACTATCATCTAATGTACTTAAATATCTATTCTCAAGGGAGAAGCCTTACTCCTCTAATAATAGTCCATGCTATAGGTTTACTTTTTTCTCAATATTCGATTTTCCTTTACAATTCCTATTTGATACAATATATCACCGACAAACATTGTTACCTATTGCTCATGCTCATACATATCATTATTATACTTTGGGATTTGCGGATACTTAATTTTAAAGCTTCTTGCCTGAAATGATATGATTGCATCATAATATTGTTTTCAATTTAAATTCAAAATCTACTTGTTTTAAATTGAGTTATCTAATTTTTCCAAATTATTTATTTACTTATATATAGAAACATACATCTTTATGTCGTTCTTTACAAAATGTTTGCGCTGTACCTCTGACTCTCACGTCTTTCATCTTCCTAATTCTTCAATCTCAAGTAACGCTAACATATCTCTCTCGATATTTGGCAATATACTTTGCAGATCTGCCTTTTGCAGTATCTGTCATCCTTAATGCTGTGAGACTTCTCCACAGTATACCTAAGTCATATGTGTGGATCAAAGCTGTAGACTTACGCCAATTATCACTTCTTTCTCCATCGTATATGAAATCATTTTAAAATATTTTGTGTAACTCATATTACTGCTGTCAGACTTTTCCACAGTGTACCTAAGTCATATGGGTGGACCAAAGCTGCAGACTTACGTAATGCTACACTTCTTCTCAACTATAACCATTATAACATCTTTGTCGAACCTCTTTCGAACTGAATCTCAATTATTTCTTCTTCTTCTGCTATATTCCTATATTCTAGCCTATATTCATCTCCTTACTTTTTCTTTAATTTCTCCAAGACATATTCGACTGGTTTCGCTTAGTAACATATTTCAGTTGTCCCGTGACGTTCTGGGTGATCATTCCTATAGCCACTGGATTGTTAATGAAATATCGAATGAAATATTAGTTCGCAATTACTTCGCTGATTTTATTGGTACTATGTTTACTACAATATGAATGAAATATGCTTTGTTGCAAATTTTATATCATTGTTATGATTGACTAAAGGTATTTTATTGTACGCAAATCGCATTTCCAAATAATATGTAACGCTTATGCTAATCCTATATCAATTTAATTTAAAATTGTATCTCATCATATTCACAATATTCTAATAATTATAATCAGTGAAAATTGTGTAACTGTTAATAATGGTATATGATTAATCTTTTATCGCTATAGTTATATGAGCTCTAATGAAATAATTCTGCATACTCAATGCTTTATACTCTTCATAATAATTGGAATATACTGGAATAACCATATGTTAACCACATTATTGTTGGTCCAACATTTACACTTCTAATTATTTGATAATTAATTAATGTTATTCTTAATAATATTCTTGAACTAATATATCAATACCTAATACTTTGAAATGTAATAATTAGGTTTAATATTTAATAATTACCATTATGCCTTGATATTTTTTTTCTCAGCAAAATTGTATTACCTTCTAATTAATTCCAATTAATTTTAAAAAAATTTCTTGTTACTAACTTAGTTCAAATCCAATTTAAATTATTAAAAGTTATATATTACTAAATTTATTTAATATCGCTAAATGTGATATTAAAAAAACTGTATTCAGCAATCTACTAAATTGATAAATCAACAAATTATTAATTATATTTGCGTGCTATTTTGCCCTGCATTGTTACTATACACTAGGAAAAAATAGTACATAATACATAATCAAAGTAAATAATGAACATGTTGTTCCTGGGTAAATTTCATTGTCTGGGTTGGCTCCCTCCATTTGGTCGCTTGTGTCCCATAGTGCAGCACATATTTCATATAAAATTTGAATTTTGACTTACTTGTCTTTGTTTCCTTTTTCCATTTTATCATAATAATTATCCATATGATATACCTTCCTTAAAGAAGGGACTAGTCAGGAAATAACTGATGAAAGGGCTGACAATGTCCCCCTATAATATCTGAACAAGGGTTCCTTCCTTGACTTGCAAGAAACGCCATGTGTTATCAGTTAACAGTTCGGTAGAACTTTCGTGACGAACTTAGACATAGGGGCAGATGGGTGTAATCAAAACACTGGGTACGAAATGTGATGTATGGTTTTAATGTTCACTACATGGTACTTTCTAATAATAGCTTAGACTGACTAAGAACTAACTTAACTAGATGAACTTACTTATTACCATCATCTAATGTACTTAAATATATATTCTCAAGGGAAGAAGCCTTGCTCCTCTAATAATAGTACATGCTATAGTTCAGCGAAGGTTGACCTATGTGCCGGCATTGACATTCATGTCATGAACTCACGGTCGGAACCTTGTCGACTCATCATCTGTTATGCTATATAATAAAAATAACAAATATGTTGTATGTTTATATTCAATATACATTATTATGACATAAGAAAATTGAATATTGTGAATTATCTAATTTAGGATGAATCTTTTCGGGATATCACACGAGTTCTTATCCTCTGAAGATTTTCTGTGTATGGTTTGTTTCGTATACTGCAGACGTGTTTCTGTCCTATTAGCATTCAGCTCCCATGAGAAGAAATGTCACCTGTCTCCACTCTTAATTGTTTCTAAGATATGTTTGGATGTTCTGTGTAAACACGAATACATTGATTGTGTCGTCCCTTGGTGCCATGAGTCTATATTGGGTGCTCCATCTTCGGAAATGATCCTTCTTTGGCCTTTTTTTCGCGTTCTTTCGTATTGATATATGCAGGGAGGTCATCCCCAGTATTTTCTCCATGCTAGCCATAGGAAAAGATCTTAGTGACCTAGTTACATATGCATCGAGCCTTTGAATCTTATTCAATGTTTTTGTTTTTCTTAGTTCTATTACGTACTTTTATTGATTTTCACAAGGTTATGATGATAGGATGATTTTGACAATACCAACTTTTTAAAACTAAAATACGCATTAGTGTATAGTTGTAGAAGTTATAAACGTCACGGAATAAAAAAATGCATTTTTGCACTCACGGGACTAAAACTTCCACTTTAGTCTCCATTTTCAGGGACTGAATTTTAACTTTTGCTACAAATTTAATTCCCAGTCGAAAAAGTTGCTGTTCACTCAACGTTTTTGGGTTCTTCGTTGAGAGTTTAACCACGTAAGAAAATTATGTTTTATTTCAATTCGTTGCGCTTGGACAAGATTAGAAGTACGAGTACAAAGTGAAATCAAACTAATATTTAATCTTAAGAAAAATATGACGGATCCCAACCACCTGTCAATTCTCGGACAGCTAACAATTTCATTTAGTTTAGATTAATAATAATAATAATAAATAAATTTATTGACAGACTTGGCAAACAATAGGAATTACAAAATAAATATCTCAATCTGCCAAAAGATTGGATTGCTCATCCATTCTTCCTCTTGTACCAACCACTAATCTAATTTTAACAAATACTAAATTTCTAACTGTGTTATACTAAACAATTATAAACTACCTTATAAACAACAAAATGAATTCATTTCATGAGAGGGTACTAATTTGTTATTGTTTGGAAAGAAGCATTTCTAAAAATTTAAGTTTGAAAGATACAATGCTTGAGCTTTTGAAGTTGTTTGGGATATCATTATAAACATGCGCTACTTTATATGTGAATGACTTCTTGAATTGTTCTGTGCTATGTTTAGTGATATGTATAGATTTTTTCCTGACATTTACATTATAAACATCATTTCATTTTTTCACAAAGGTACGGTGGTGTTTTTAAGATTATTATTTTGTGAAATAATACTGAACCATGAAGCATGCGTTTATTGTACATAATCAAACAATTAGCAGTTTTTAATTTATACGAGATATGATCTCTCTTCCTGATTCCAAATGAAAACCTCATACATGCATTCTACTAGATTATCAGATCCCCATTTCAAAATCTTTGGCAGAACTCCATTAATTGCGTCAATCTGTCTGTGTCTCGCTCCTCTAGCTTCATTGGATGGTATAGGGGCTAGATGAGAAAGTGGTATGAAGTGTACCATCATCCGCAAAGCTGTGGACGGCACAAGTGGTCACTTCCAGCAGATCGTTTATATGGAGCAGAGACAAAATTAGAGCCAAGACCGATCCCTGTGGAACACTAGCGTTGATGGCCATTGTCCCGTCAACTACCACATGGAGTGATTTATCTGAGAGAAAACTCGATAATAAGCGACAAAGTTGAGGCGGCAAACTATATGCTGTAAGTTTCCCAAGAAGGAGATAGCCAACGCTACAGCTAGAGATTCCACATGTTTTTCCATATATGTCTGCCATACATGTGTTACGTAGGCAAGCAGGTATCCTGTTGATCTCTGCTGACGAAAGCCAATCATGCACGATTTTGGAGCTCTCTAGGTATTGGATGAGCTCGATGTTGATTGTTTTCTCCATCACTTTAGAGATCACAGATAATAGTACAATGGGTCTATGATTATTATCCTTTTTTGGGAATTGGTTGGACTCTAGCTGTCTTCCAGCTGGAAGGAAAAACACCCAGTTTATATGAAAGGGTAAACAACCTGCAGAAAACTGGTGTTAATTCAGGCGCACATTCCTTGAGACCGACAGGTGGAATTCCGTCTGGCTCCATAGACTTTTTGGTATTGAGATCAAGGAAAATGCGCTGACGAAAGACAGCTTCAGGCATATGGCTATCGATGACAGCAATATTAGGAGGGTCCTTCCCTTGTGGATATAAAGCGGAATTTGCTAAACATTCCAGCAAAAAGTTTGGCTTTTCTTGTGGCGTAGTAGACGGTGTGAAATCATCTTTGGTTAGGGTAGGGAATGAACTGGAAGTGAAATTTCTACCAATTGCTTTGGCTCAAGTCCAAAACGAACGGGAGGCATTCGGCCATTCGATGAACTTTGATCTTATTTTGATATTTGTACACAATATACAATATTGGTCCAAGCATAGAGCCTTGGGGAACACCAGAAGGTATTCGACGAGGAAGAGATCTTGGGAAATCAAGTGCATTGAATTACTTTCTGTGATAAAAGAGAGTTCATAAATATCCGTCAGTTTCTTCAATGTTCTCTTCGAAGTATTTTGTGACAGTTTCCTCTACATCTTGAGCAAATTACATCTTACGAAATGTTGAATAATATCCTCTACATTGCTCAGATGCTAAGGAATAAATATAGGCCGAGAATTGTTATGAATATCCAATCTCTTTAAATTATTCCATAGATCGTTATTTCGCTTTGTGTTGGCTATTGTTTTATATATAAATTCTCGGGAAATAGGTCACATTAACACTTATGCTTCATATTTTCTCGTCTTTACGTACGTTTCAATTAAAATGCCCATGTCGCCGAAACGAACAGAAACACGAATAATCGAAACTGTAACACCTGAATGTTATAAGTATAATATATCAAGAATCCACTGTTAAGCAGTACTTTTAATAAATGCGTGTTCATGTCAACAAAGTCTGTGAACGGTTGAATATTGTAAAATCCAGGCAGGCTTTTTTTCTCTATTATCGATTTTTTACCAGATTAATTTCAAAAAATGTGTTTCTTTAGTGCAAAAAAATACCGGAAGTGTATACCGAGGGATGTACTCGATAATATATCATCTAAGTGTAATGTAACGGTGGTTTGTTTATATATCGGTTAGAAATTAGAATTGTATAGGAAACTATAGCACATCAAATTTTAGGTCAATCAATATCTATCTCGCGGTATATTGAAATAAAACAACAATTTCTCGTTCCCTAAATAGTTCAAGTATAACGTAGGAAATATTCTATCGGAGAAAATAATAGCGGAATTGCTATGGGAGTATTGATTTGCTTCGATTATATCATTTCCTGTGTACTATAAACAACAAATAAATTATAAGATAAAGCTGTTCACACGAGTCATTATTCATTCAAAATTCAATAATCACCATGTGACTGAGACGTTGTTATCACTTTTGTCTTACTGTATTATTGTAGTAGTATTTTATAGGTTGGATGAACTTCAGACGATATCACGTGAGCTGTATATGATAAATGGCTCCAGGAAAACGGTTTCCATTTCCCTCCAGTGTGAGAGAGCCACATGCATAATGCCACCCTCTTCACCACGAGGTATTGTTTTCCATGGATCAATCAATTCCGAGGAATTAAATAATTAATTGCGATTAAACCTACTCTTAATAACTGTTTTGTTTGTAGAGTCGTGAATATTGATTACACACTATTTTGCTCGAAGGTAATGAAACTCGAAATTATGTAGTTTGATTGTTTATTCGACCTAACTATTTACACCAACTAAAAATAATGAAGTGAAACTGCTGAATCTTCAAATTATAAATTAATGATTGAATTAATGTATTATGATATGATGTATTAAATTACTGAGATATACTTGATTGGTATACTTGTTGTTACCTCTGAAAAACTTGATATACTCTGTTTACTTCACAATTTCATTCAATTGCTTGAACTTAACGAAAATCGGAATATTAACAGAAATAATGGTATCACTGAAATATCTGATAATAATGGAATAAAGGTTAATGACCCACTAATTATCAGTGCCATATTCAATGAACATTTTGCTAAAGTTTGTAGCAGCACGGGATTTGAGAACTCAAATGCGGAAAACCAACCTATTCATAATGAGAGCTTTTTTCTTTATCCAACAACGGAACAAGAAATAGTCAAGATAATCCAAAAAACTTGTTGCAAGAAGTTAAGCGGAATATATGGAATTCCCGGTAATATATTAGTGGAAGTAAGAGAATTTTTAGCTTTTCCATTATCAATAATTCTAAATAAAAGTTTTACTAATGGAATATGACCTTGTGCATTAAAAACGTCCAAAATAATTCCCATCTTTAAAGAGAAAGGTGATAAACTTGATGTTAGTAATTATAGGCCTGTAGCACTACAATGTAGTGTTGCAAAAATCGTCGAAAAATGTTTTAACATCCGGCTTAATAATTTTCTAGAAAAAAATAATCTTTTATCCCACTCTCAAAATGGGTTCAGATCAAACCATTCCACTATCACTGCTTTAGACGACTGGATAAAATCTTATCTCAGCAATAGAGAACAGCTGGTCGAAATAAAAGGTATATGATCTGAATCCAAAGTCACAACAAGAGGAACGCCACAAGGGTCCTGTATTTCTCCTACATTATTCAATTGTTTTATCAATGACTTACTGTTTCACATCAGTAAGGTATGTAAACCTATTATATATGCAGATGATCTGGACGCGAAAATAGTTGGCAATAATCTAGTAGAAACGATTAAGGAAAGCAACTTAACAAACGGTGTATCAGAGTGGTGTAGCAATAATACCCTTAAATTAAACTGCAAAAAAACAGTAGTTGTTGAATTTTGCCCTAAAAACAAGGTGATTGACTACAGCGTGTTAGCTAGGGTGAATGACAAGTCTGTTGAAAACGTCTGTGCTACTGAATTTCTAGGCCTATACATATATATCGCATATAGAGCAACTCTTACCAAAACTCAGCAGCTATTGTTTTCTGATCCAGAATATTAGATACTCGATCAATGTACTAAAACGGCTCTATTATGGTCTCTTTCAATCCACAATCGTCTATGGACTAATGTTTTGAGGCTCCGCTCATAATGTTGAGAGGGACTGCGCAGAAGAGGGCTCTACGATATATGGCACAAGCATCAGATAGAACACACTGTGGGAATATATTTATAGATTGGGGTATAATGACTCTCTCATCACTCTACATATATTCGCTACTTCTATATGTTAAAACCAATAATTACTGAGAAAAATTCCCTATTATACATGATCATAACACACACCAGACAAACAAATCGTCTCCATCAACTGATGGCCAGAGTAACAGTTTGCCAAACACAAACAAAACCCGCGCTACCTAGGGGTAAAACCTTATAATAAACTTCTAAATAGGCATCAACATTTTGAAACATACACATTATCAAAATTTTGCAAGGAATTAAAAATGTTTCTAATAAGCAAAGGTTACAATGGAAGAATTTCACAATCTGTAAACGTCTATGTATTTTGTTCTATATTTGTATTATACAGGGTGTCCTCGAACTGCGTGGCTAAAATGAAACCGAAGATTCTTTGATTCGAAAAAAATTTGATGAGCCTTTTTACTTTTGCCTCAAGTGTCTTGTTTAGCAGGTAGAGGGCTTCAAAGTTGCAAAAATAATTTTGTTTTTTCGGTATAACTTGAGAACGTGATGGAGGACTTTTACAATATTTAGCAGGTGAGTTACTGTCAATAATAGCCGTTTTTGAGAGCGGTGCATAGGGCCTTAGAGACCATAGAAATGGCTCAAACTTGAGGATGCAACGGGAAAAGTGTCCAGAACTTTTTTGTGGTCAATGTAATTCACTCTATATTTTTAATGTAGATAGCTTATCTAATGTGAAAACTTTTTTTACTCTTAAAAAATGCTGATAAAATCAACGGATTAGCTTGAAAAAAATAATTTTCGAGTCTGCAATTTTGGCTTACTAATTTTACTTGATTAAAATACCTTTGCCTTTGCTTTTCTAATGTCATTTTGGCATTTGGAGAATTTATTCTCAAAACTGTCAGTTTTTACTTTGCTTTCCGTAAAAATTTTATAAAATTATGGCTCAAAATTTCACTAACACTGAAATGGTTAATATCTCGGTAAAACCATCGACATATACATATGGACTGCGCGTGGCAATGATAAGCGCGGGTAGTGCCGGCGTGAGAGAGGGGGAAACGAAGAGGACTAATACTGTCTTTATCTACTTTAACTATCGCGTTTCTATTGGCCGCTGCGTTGCCATGGAAATGCAACATGACTGTAGCTAGTATGTTTACGTCCCGAGCCGATAGATAAAGACAGTATTAGTCCTCTTCGTTTTCCCCTCTCTCACGCCGGCACTACCCGCGCTTATCATTGCCACGCGCAGTCCATATGTATTATGTCGATGGGTAAAACACGAATAATAAAAACAATAGAAATGAGGAAACGATGTGATTATTTAGGAAAAACAAATGCTAAATTAATAGAAACAAAACTTTTTGGGAAATCGCTAAGGCATCAATTGTTCGAAATGTTGCCCATTTTCCTGAATACACAAATTAATTCGTTTCAAGAAATTGGATTGAACTCTGGCTAGTACTTCAGGATCATTCTTCAATAAATCCGCTTCATGATTAATTCGTTGCAACAATTCCTCTCGTGTGCTTACTGGAGCTGCATAAACTTTCGACTTCAAAGCGCCCCATAGAAAGAAGTCGCAGGGCGTCAAATCAGGGGAGCGGGCCGGCCAGTTCACTGGTGCATCGTGTCCTCTACCTATCCAGCGATCTGGATATTCCGCATTCAAATGTCGCCTCGCAGCTAATGTGAAATGAGGAGGTGCACCATCATGGATAAACCAGGCCACGACGAATGTGTAAGGGCAAGTCTTCCAACAGTTCAAGTAGCCTTTGTTGAAAAAAGTTAAAGTAGTTCTCCCCGTTCAATCGATCGAGTATAACGGTAGGGCCAATAATAAAGTTATCCAGAATTCCAACCCAAACTGATTTTAGTTTGATTCTGAAAATATGTAACTTCCGTTTCATGAGGATTTTCATCAGCATAGAAATGTTCATTGTGGAGGTTAAAAAGACCACATCTCGTGAAAGTATCTTCGTCCGTGAACAGAATTCTTCTACAAAAATTGGGGTTTGCGTTTTGTCTTTGGACAATAAGCCGACAGAAATCTAGCCGATGACCTGGATCCATGGGCAATAAGTCTTGAACTGTTTTAATATGATAGGGATACAACAGTTCTTCTTTCAGTACATTATGAACTAATGATTTTGAGGCTCCAATACGAAGTCCCAAACGTAGTGTGCTTATCCCAGGTTCAGTTTCAACCGCTTCCAGTATCGCTTCTTCGAGCTCTAACGTCCTTCTTGTCCGTCTGCGTCCAGTTTCTCTGCGATTTGCTTCAAATTTGCCAGTTTCGCGAAGGTTTGCCGATTTGGAATTCTGCGATGCGGATATCTTTCCCTTCTCCGGCCATTGCAACGACAAAGTCCATAAATCAACAACATATCAACCATTTCAGTGTTAGTGAAATTTTGAGCCATAATTTTATAAAATTTTTACGGAAAGCAGAGTAAAAACTGACAGTTTTGAGAATAAATTCTTCAAATGCCAAAATGACATTAGAAAAGCAAAGGCAACTAAGGTATTTTAATCAAGTAAAATTAGTAAGCCAAAATTGCAGAGACTCGAAAATTAATTTTTTCAAGCTAATCCGTTGATTTTATCAAAATTTTCTAAGAGTAAGAAAAGTTTTCAAATTAGATAAGCTATCTACATAAAAAATATCGAGTGAATTACATTGACCAGAAAAAAGTTCTGGACACTTTTCCCGTTACATCCTCAAGTTTGAGCCATTTCTATGGTCTCTAAGGCTCTGTGCTCCACTCTCAAAAATGGCCATTATTGACAGTAACTCACCTGTTAAATATTGTAAAAGTTCTTCATCACGTTCTCAAGTTATACCGAAAAAACAAATTATTTTTGCAATTTTGAAGCCCTCTACCGGGTAAACAAGACACTTGAGGCAAAAGTAAAAAGGCTCATCAACTTTTTTTCGAATCAAAGAATCTTCGGTTTTATTTTGGCCACGCAGTTCGAGGACACCCTGTATATATGTTTCTTTGTATTTGTAGTTGTGTCTTAGATTATGTTATTTATTATGATATATCTCTCTAATTATGACGTCCCATAATTTTGCACTTAAATTTTATGCTACTTGTTCAATTTTACGGACCCATAAAATTATCTTATCTTATCTTTAGGAGGTGGAATCCTTATGCGGATCCACCAATATGATCTTAATAATAAATATTACGTATGTGGGATGGATGTCACACTAACTTCTTGAGAACTTCTGAATTGAAATTACTATAATTTTACTAAGGGTTGTTGACTGTTTTTCTGATTATGGTAGGTAAACCAACACACAAAGTAATAAACCAAATAACAATTCTCTAAATAACCATTAGGACCTAGGTCAATAACACTGTGCATATTAGGTATTACGCAAATATCGTAAACATCCACTCTGAAAATATGAATTCCTGGTAATTCATTTATTATCCCTTACATATAACTAAATTTTAATATTAAATATCTATTAGTCTATTATGTCCTCAACATGCCTCGCCTGCTTTCTAAAGAACTATTCGTCTATTGGCATGACATCAATTTTTACAACACCGCGCTTAATAACCATTTTTTTTTTGCACTAACAGCTCGAACAACACCGTCACTACCAGGATGAATATCAAGCACCCGACCTAAAAACCATTTCATTGGTGGGACATCATCTTCCTTCACAACAACTAATTGTCCAACATTTATTTGTGGAACTTCCTTTTTCCACTTGGTTCGTTGTTGTATTTGATGAAGGTATTCTTATGCCAACGCGTTCAAAAATGTTGACGAAGTTGTTCTACTCTCTGCCATCTTGATAATGTATTAAATCTTTAACTGCTGAAGATCAGGTTCTATATATGCCGAAACTAAGTCTCCAATTAGGAAATGGGAAGGACTAGAATAATCTAAATCATTAGGATCTGAGGATAAAGGAAATACGGGACGACAATTTAATATAGCTTCGATCTGAATTACTGAGTATGCAATTCAATGAAAGTTAGGTGTGCAGTTTGCACAATTCTGTTAATATGACTACTGATTTGATGGCTGCCTCCCACAATCCTCCAAAGTGTGGAGTTCGGGGAGGATTGAAGTGCCAATCAATTTTTTCTTGACTTAATTTTGTTGTTAATGTGTTTAACTGAGATTGGTGGCGTTATCTGAATAGATATTACCCCTACGGGCCATAAATCTTTTCTTTTTAAACCAGCAATAAATGCCTATGTTGTTGAATCTTCTACTAGTTCAATATGAATTGCTTTGGTTGCGAAACATATAAATACTATTATTCTATTTATGTCCTCAACAATAACAATACATTGAAAATTGTTTACCACACAGTAGAACTTATTTTCAGGATATCACATTGTTACGAACCCGAGTATGATTTTTTATCTTCATTGCTCATACATTTATCATTTATTAATTTATTAGTTTCTCGTAAATATTCATTGAAGAGTTCAATTTGTTCACTCAACTTTTCTCTAAAAGTTATATATATCATGTCTCGTTTTACAATGTTTAGTTTTCGAAATGTTTCAATAAAAATCGCGGAAGAAACCCAAGTGTTTTTTTTGGGGTTGCTTTTTTTACTTTCCTCACTATACGGTCGAAGTATTGTTTGTAACCAACAAGAACTGTATTGTTTTTGAGCGCGGCAGCCCCCTTGCAAGTGGGACTTTTGGCATTCGTTCAGTTTTCAAATGGAAACTACTTAGTACTTTTTGTGACAATAGAGTTTTTCAGATTATAGATATACATCACACGCACACATTTGACCTGTAGAAGACTCCAAAATAACAAATTTTAAATGTAAGAAATGATGTCATCGAGGTAGTAAAGTCAAATTTATAACTCTCGTCAGAGATACTTCTAAAATATATAGGTCTTAAGCAATTTGAGGTAGATAACATGAGACTACAAAACCAGATATTTTTTGAATGTGCAAAATGTGACCTAACCTCTAACCTAACCTAAACAACGGTTACTTTGGGCGGGTTAAAAATGATTAAAATCAACAATCAATGAATTCACAAGATTTCTGAAATAAGTAGTGTCAACATTGAAAATATTGATTCCATATTAGATTTTTTTAAAATCAATTGAATACAAGCCGATAAGTACCTATTTATACCTACAATTACGGAGCGAGAATTAATCGTTTTGCAAGTAAAATGCAAAATACTACTCTAGTTCTAGTCTCATTCAACAATAATTTTTTATTTTTCAAACACCCCTCGAATCTTATTAGAACTTATAGATGGAATGTACCTAATTCTGGGTAAGTTTAACTTGATATTAGGTATCTGAACGTATTTTATTATTCCTTAATGTAGTAGAACAACTCTCTGAGGTTAAGTAAAATAACGAAGCATATATCATTGAAATAAAATACAGAGCTAGTAAAATATAACATAACCATCAATTAAAACTGCGAAATGAGTTCTTTAATAGTTAGTGAAAAGAAAATCTTAAAAAATGTATCCAACTTCTCTACTTCTGGTACGTAAATTTCCAATTAAATTTAAGAAATAATTTCATGTGAGAAAGTACAGTTAAAAATTTGAAACTCACTCATCAGTTAATCCAGATAACCGTTATGCGGAAATTGTAAAGCACATTGTCAACGGTTATGCTATAAATACACAGATCGCGGTTCCGTCCACTTGTCCACGCTAGTATGCTACTGCCATATTGCACCATGCAAGCAATCGCGACGGGTTAGCTATTGTAAGTAGTTCATAAGCAGCGGCTCCAAAGTAACTACTGGGTACTGGCATACCGTGGATTCATTTTTGAGTACAAAGTCATATGAAAACTTCATATTTCACTAATTACAACTAAATAATTACCCTCACACCAACTATTGCTAATCAGCACGTCGGGTTGCATATTTTTACTTTTTAGTAGTTCTGTTTGTGTTGTATATGGAAATGAAATTCAGGTTATGTTATATCAGTAGTTCCAAAACAATCACGATGTTGATGTTAGGAAGACCTTTAAAGTATTAAATTAATATTAGTTTCGCTTTTTTACGAAACATATAAATTACGCTGTAATTGCAATAATATATATTGCTAATCAGCACGTCTGGTTGCATATTTTTACTTTTTAGTAGTTCTGTTCTGTGTTGCTTATTATGATTGCATGTATATGGAAATGAAGTTCAGGTTATATTATATCATTAACTCCATAACAATCATGATGTTGTTAGTGAGACCTTTGAAGTATTAAATATTAGTTTCTTTCTTAGGAAACATAAATAACGCCGTAATTGAAATAATATACATATTCTATAAATGAAACTGTATTCTTATATTTCTTTCATGTAAATTAAATGATATAGAATCATTACTAAGTACATCTGAATATGTCTTTCCTGTAGCATGTTCCCACCTTAGAACATGCTTTATGGCTCATAAGTTCCTATATTTGCTCAAAGGATTTGAAAAAGTAACTAGTCAAAAGTTTAACAGACTAACCTGCGATTATCTTGCCGCTTGGAGTTTCGTAAATGAACAGTAAATTCACTCGCCTGCCGTTTTACGTACTTGCTTTGTGGTCGCGGCTTTATCTGTTCTTAGATTTTCACAAAGGATTAAAAAAAACTAACCCAAAACTTAGAAAACTAACATCATGCGATAACCTACATATGTCTTGTATCATAAAAGATTATAATTATTTTATTATTCTGTTTGTTACTATCACGTTGTATTCTTTTGAAAATGAACTATGAAATCGAAGAGTACAACCAAATGTTTAATCAGCATAGTCATTTTTAACAGAGTTAAAGTTATTCAAAATTGAATACCTATATTATGATATATGCAAGACTACATTCAACTGGTTTCATTACGTTGCAATATTACACTTTCACTAACAGTATTCGATATGTAATAATATTTCAGAGTTAGACATGTATTTGAAAATCTAATCTAGAAAATAGGGTATATTCGTGAATGGCACGACCTACTCATGCAATTTTTTGATTGGCCAAATGTTCAAATTAGGTTCTTAATACTCTAGCGTTAATATTTTTGGAGAATATTAGATATTTATCTCGTTTCCCACCCACTTCACCTTTAAATCAGTAGCTTCAGAAGGAACAATTGATAATAAAATAGAACAAAATATTTTGGTTATTTTGTTTCATATAATACTATTCGGATTAATCATGTTTTCAGACTGTCTGTCCGCTAATTTTGCATATCGGCTAGACGTCGCAATTCTAATTTCGGGTAGTTTAATATCGGAATATATCCTCCCCTTATTAGATTTTATAAAATTTGTTTATTCAACTGATCTGGACCCCTATGAGCACCACCACTAGACTTACGATCCACAAGTGTCGCGATTCTTATACTCTCAGTCTATTGGGACTCCTTTTCCTACATTAACCATTGGCCCTACGATGTTAGTCCTTTTCTAAAAGCCTAGCACCGTGAGCTCAGAGGAACCATTTATGGTCTGAGACCAAGGTTTGCAAGAACCTCAACGTCTGGGGGGAGGGGGGGTTAGGGGTTTCCTCTCCTTTCTCTCATAACCGTGATTTTTGTCCACGTTGTTATCTATTTATGCGCGGTGGTATCTCAGGCGCTCCCTTGTCCCGAATAAATTCCGGTGAACGACCCATTCGCCAGCCTGCTGAAATTTAATAATGGCGTCTGTTCCTGGGCTCATGTACCAACATAGCTTTTGCCTGCTCCTTAACCAGATCCAGTAGTTGCGCTCTGAATCCATTTGAGGACACTCCCTAGCACACGAGTGAGTTATGTGATACCAGTTCTGGAATGGGGGAGTCTGTTGTGCAGTCTCCCTGGCCAGACGGTCTGCCATTCATGCCGGAATGACCGGGGACCCAGAATAGGACCACTATATTGTCCTCTGTTTATTCCTTCCAGGTTATAGGACATTCCGTCATCATCCCTGATGTAATTTTAGGCCTGCTAGGGCCACCTTATCACCCGAACAGATGGTATCGTCGTCCTTTTTTGTCTAGCTGTTTTGCAGCCTTTGCACTTTCCAAGATGGCCCCTCAGTCTAAGAAATAGTGTCATACTTGCCCAACAAAAACCCGAGTTGGCATAATTTCAACCAAATTGCCAAGGGGGTCAAATTATATAATTGCACCAGTAGCAGAGGCGTAACGAGGATTGTGCCCCCCCCCCACCTCCAAGCCCCCTGATTTTTAACAATATTTATTTTCGTATACAACATTGCCAAATATATTTCATGGAACGAGGGAACACAATTTTTAATAGTCGTAAGTACCTTTCTTTTAAACTTACATATATTCATTGAACAATAAATCTAGATATGTATTTTACGCGCTTTCATTGATGCAAACATATCTATTATGCGTGATGCATCAATCGAATGGAGAGTCTCTTTCTCTATACTCAACAGAGCTAACTCCGACAATCTTTGTTGCTCCATTGGTGCCAGCAGATAAGTTAATATTAACTTTAACTTGCCGAAGGACAGCTCACAACTTGCATTAGATACGTAGACCCGTTAGCAGGATCTATAACGCAACTCTTAAATTCGAAAAAACATCTTTTACCCTACCGTATAAGAAATCGGAGTAGTTCGATGGGGTGTCGATGACATTTTCCCGTGAACGTAGCAACATTTTGCAGTCAACGATGTCGTTATACAAACCAGTGCCGTCAGCGTCAGTAGCGTAAAATTCTCCGAATCTTTCACACTGTTTTTCCACGCAATCGAAATCTGAACCACTCATCAACTCTGCAACATTCAAGTGGAAGCCAAACTTCTTGTTCAGATCACGAAGCCGCTGAAAACGATTGTCGAACTCAACTTGGAACCTATCAATAGCGTTTGCCAAAACGCGACGTTGTTCCTCCTCTGCTGAAAGGCCTGAATCTTCAGCTAACTCTCTAGGCATTCTGCGACGTCTTCTTCTTCTCCGTTCGACGTTGATTCCCCATCGGTCACATTTTGGTTACGCGTCAGTACACAAATCGTCTCGAATGTGTGCTAAGTCGTGTTGAAGAGAGTCGAGGTCGTTGGCAGCATCTGCAAAATTCACTGCAAGATCTTGCAGTCTTTTTTGAACGCGTTCAATTCTCCGTAAAACGTGGTCCCAAAAGTAGAGAAGGCTGAGAAAGTCGAACGTCAGCATTCTGTGTGCAAGGCTTCCCGCTTCATTTCTAGTTTCCGGCGTCAATCCTGGATTTTCACTCATTTTTTCGAGCAGATCCAAAATAGAATCCAGATGTTCAAAGACGACACTGACAGCGACATACCTAGCACTCCATCTGATTTGAGATTCCTGTTTCACTGTTTTCTTCACTGCACTTTTCAGCAAGTCCCACCATATAGTTGACTGAGAGAAGAACACGTACAGAGCCTCTATAGTGCCGAAGAAAGTGCAAGCTGCATGAGCTTACGGGAAGAATGTTATCCTGCTGTTCAGACAGCTGTGCGCCCTAAATTTTTATCGTGAATTTCTTTACCGTGAAATTTTTTTCCGCCAGATTTTTATAAACTTAGACATTTCCAAATTAGGTGCCCCCCTGGATCTGGCGCCCTTGCCCCCCTCGCTACGCGACTGACCACAAGCACTCAGTCTAATCATGTTATATCATGGAATGTACAAAGCATGACCATCAATTTATTATATACAAACTCTGCATATGCCAATAAATAGGATTACTCACTTTCAGTTTCTTGCTGTAAATTTTGTTGATAACCATAATAATATAGATGAAATATTCAGAAGACTAATAATTAATAAATATCATCAACTTACAGGCATATTTTTCAAAGTCTTCCAGTTTGTTCTCCAAGCATCTACATGAAAAATTTAAAAGTTCAAAGCCTATCAAAGATAATTTCAATTTCTTCCAATGATACAAATCCTCAAGAGAATTTACTGATAATCGGATAAATAAGATTGGAAAGCTAATATTTATTTTGTTTTTGAAATATAAAATTTGCTATATAATCAACTGGAATAATTAAAAACAAGATTAATAACAAAATAATTTAATCCCAGAACTATCTAAAAATAGTACTAACAAAATAATTGACTATTTTAAAATCATGACCAGCATTCAGTTTGGTATCTATTGGTTTTTTCCATGTTAGCAACATGTTGTTCTGCCTCTATTTGCGACATCTTTCCACATTCTATACATACTTGGATGAAAGCATTTCTAACATCTTTTGGCATCGACTTCGCATTTCCTGCTACAAATACGTAACCTTTTCGTTCTAAGATATTCCAGACTTTCTCCTTTAGTTCCAAAATTTTATCCTGAACATAGCTGCAACACAATCATAAAATTACGCACAAATGATTTTTAAACTTTAATCTATTTTCAACACTAATTCTTTGTACAAACAATGTGATTAAATCCGATGAAGAGTTTTGCAAGTTTGAAATGTAGAAACATAATTACCATTTCTAGTTATACGGTTTTTGTAGTTATAACGGTTATAATGTCAAGATAATTAAATACTCCAAAATAAACTCAATAAAAAAGTCTTAAACTTAATTTATCCGCAGATTAATAATAATACAAAATCAAATTTCACATGTCCAACATATTTAGGTAAACAACATTCACTTAAAATATCTCAATTCCTTAAAAAACAGAATAAAAACGTCGCCTTTAAAACAACAAATAACCTATGCTCGTATATTAATAACTCGAAATCTAAAAAAGATAAATTAAAGAAATCTGGACTCTACAGACTGAGATGTGATGAGTGTAATGCTTTGAACATAGGACAAACTGTACGCAGTTTCAGCGTAAGGTTCAACGAACATTTGAGAAGTTACAGGCTCAAAAAAGAGAACTCTAATTACGCAAATCACCTGTTAGAACATAACCACAATTTCACTCTTAATCCCGATATTCTACATATTCAGGAAAAAGGACATAAACTTAATATACTAGAATCCATAGAAATATTGAAACACTCAAAAAACATTAATAATGTAATATTAAATGATCAAATCGATACATATAATTCACCGCTTGTTAACAATTTTGTAAACACACTCCCACCATTATCCACCCTCATCCCTCAATTTGTACCACATTCTGATCCCTGATATTTAAGGACATACTTTTAGATTTAGCTTTAGTTGATAACTCCTTGCTTTGAAAATGTCACAGTGTGGTGAAACAATTTGTAAGCATTTTTAAATTAAATGTTAAAAGTTTTATGTAAAATTTGAGTTTTATTCTCCAATTTCCGAAGTATTTGTAGTACATCATATCAAATTTTGGGTAAATAAAACTCATTTTTGCACTGGAACTAGTAAAATTAATTTTTTAACAATTAATGCTACGTGTTTCAACACACGACGGTATTATCAAAGGGAACTCCTACACTTTAATAATTAACTAAGGCTTTAGCCAAAAGGAACAAACTCCAGCTAGTGTGGGTACCTCCCACTCTGGAGTGAATGGACTCGAAGTGGCCGGCCGAATGGTTCCTTGAGTACCCCTACCCCCGATTCAACGATCGTAATTTCATTCGTCATCGGGCTCCACGCCCTCAAGAAGCTACTGGATAGACAGTGGCTCTCGGTCTGGCCTAGTGCCCCCGGCATGAAACGAAGCTCCACATTAGAGAGTTCTCGCCTAAACTCAAATCTACTCTCTATGATCAGGAGAAACCTAAGACTGGTGAAAGAACTCCTCACAGGACACTGCCATCTGAATAAACATCTACACACAATGGGCATTGTTGAAGACCCAGCTTGTAATAGATGTGGAGAGGCGGATGAAACTGCCTCACATCCTAGCAGAATGTCTAGCATTGGCTTCTCTTAGGCTACAACACCTCAGCAGCACACATATGCTCCTTGAAGTCATAAGAGATATCAGTCCATGCAAAATTTTAGCCTTCGGCACTGCTTGACTGATTCTTTTATCAAAGGGCGCACAATGGACCCAATCAAGCAGTCTTAGTGCTCCGGACTTGTGAATGGTTTGTTCACAAGTGGGGGATTATATGTATATTACTATTTTTTATCTATTTTTTTAATTTCCATATAATAGATTACTCTGCGCGAATGACATATTACAACATAATGATAATTTCACCCATCATTCCTATATCTTACATATTCAGGACAAAATACAAATTACCAACTCAATACTTATAATTCACCAATTGTCGACAATTTTGTGAATAATCTCCCACTCAAGCCCTTCCCATCCCTCAATTTGTATCACATTCAACTCTGAATTGTAATGTTTAGGGACTTATTTTTAGATGTAGTCTTAATTAATAATTCCTATGCTCTGATAATGCCATTTGCTAGCATTAATTGTTAAAAATAAATGAACAGAGAAATCTTATGTGAAATATTAGTGAAAAAATGCGCGTTGGTGTTATTTCATTTACAATTTTTCGATTTTTACGGGGTTAAATTAACGAATATTCGTTCCAAATTGAAAAAACAAGAAAAACCACACACATAAACGTAGTTTTCATTAATATGTTGCGACCTGCTAAAAATCTATTATTACTATTGTAGATACACAAAGTCATAGCATTAACATTGATAATTCTTGAAGATGCTTTTCATCAAATTGAACAATATTATTTGTCCAGTCACTGGAGATGAAAAACGGTTCAAAATTGTAATTTTTCACTAGTTCTAGTTTATGATCGATATTTAGAAAAAAGTTAATCATTTATTTCTCGTTGAATATTAAATAATTGGTCTACTTTGTAATGAAGTGCCCTCGTTACTTATAAATTACTGTACTCCTCTGGTTAAAAAGAAATAACACCGACGAGGCTGAGATTCTAACGCATCAAAGTTTTGTACTACATCCTATGTAGAAAAAGTTGAAGCTACTAGGAGATAAGGAAGTTCTTATTCAATTGACCGCTGACTGCCAGAATCTCAGACCACCTCTGACGTTTTATTTCTTTTGGCCCAAAAACCAGTATAAAAGGAGAACGGCTTTCAGACGAAAGAGATTGAGGAATCAGCCGTCCGACCGCTGAGTCACTACGATTCCGAGACATTATTACCGACCGCTTAATTAATTCAACTCCGTTAATTTCCGAGAATTTATTTTTATTTTTCATTATAAACTCCGTCCGCGCTCCGTAGGATCTACTCATATACTTTGACCAAGTCCGAAGGTAAATATCGTACAACTAACTCCAGTACTAACTTCACTTACCGAAAACCAAATAATGTATTATTTGTGTTGAGGAAAAATGGACCGCTTGCCTACAGGATTTCAAGTACCGAAAACCAAATAATTTATTATTTGCGTTGAGGAAAATAGATCACTGGCCAACTGACCCGGGTTTAAAATCAAATAATTTATTATTTGTGCTGAGGAATTGAGCCTATTATTAAAGAACTCGAATATTATTAGCCAACACGATTCGAAATAAATACAACCACTTGTGTCGACAGTGCTCCAGATACTGACTAACTATTAACTTATTTCTACTGGTTTCTTATTACGGGTCAACGTTCCAAACGTACATCACTTGGCGGTTAAATTTTTTTTCGAAGACCATCTGTTCGAGGTAAACTATTGTATCACTCGAATAGACATTCTGATTTGAATTATATTCTAAAACTTCCGATTGTTTAATTGTTGCAAACTATCCCGACCAGGTCAAATACTTGACTTAATTATTTAAATTGATTTTATGAAATTGTTGTTCATTTAGACAAGGTGTAAATATTTATTTTCTTTTGTACATATATTTTCTATAATCACTCATTTCATTTAATAAACTGTATATATATATATATATATATATATATATATATATAAACATCTGCGTTTTACTGGTGAGGAATCAATCCATTCATATCTGTCAGATTTCATTCAACGGGAAATATACAACCCTGGACCACCCATCCCGGTGGTGACCCCTTTCAAATTTTCCGTTTAACAAGAGAACTTATCTTTTCCCGAGAAAGGTAGTCACAACATTTAGCGGGATTTTAGTTTTTTTGCGCTATAGCAATAACTGACCTTGAAATTTAAAAAGTGATTATATTGTTAACTGTGGTACTTCATTTATAAATAATTAACGTAAGTAAAACCCGGCGTCGTTACTTATCTAACTCGACAAACATGAGCACGGAACTGCCAGAAAAAAGCTGTGATCAATTGATTGTGACTTCCCTCACTTTTGTTAGCAAAATAGCTTTCAGACGCACCTGTGGGTCAAATTTAATGATTATAGGAGCCGAAAATATATTGCACAGAGACATAAAATAGATCGTGACGTCACTTGAATCTTAAAATGATAATTTTGGATACTTCTGCAGGTTAAATATATATGTGTGATTTATATTTATAACACGGTTACCTTTATGGTTCAATAAAATACCACACGCACACACACCCTTCCCCACAAAGTAATTTTCTATAATAATAATATTTATTTATTTTTCACCTTCAGGGTGAAAATAAATGAAGATAAAACTGACTGGATCTAACAACTTTAGCTTAACTTACCGAACTGAAATAAGAAAAGTATTAATATTCCATTCAATTCTATAAAAAATTAATGATTTAAAAAGTTTTATGTTCTTACACTTTCATTTCTTGGTCCCTTGAAAAAGCACATACAATATGTAATTTGTCCTGTTTTTGGAGTTCTAGAAGCTCATCCTCAAAATAAAAATCTTTATTCCTACTTCTACAACCAAAAAATAACAATAAATCATCAGAATTTGCCCTTCCATTCTTTACAGTTTCTTGAATATAATTCCTAAAGGGGGCCAATCCTGTTCCTGGACCAACCATTATTATGGGAACACCCTATAGAAACAAAAAATATTAATTACCAGAAATGTGTTCTGAGATATTATTTTATTGGATATAGTCAGTCTCACATATGAAGCTCAGTAAAAATAGTATAAAATGTCAAACAGAAATGGGTTTCATTGAGTTACACTATGTAACAACTTTTTGTTCTGCCTAACCTTTTCGATGTTTGCGTTCGATTCTACATCTATTTCGAATAAATAAAAGCCACCTTAGAAGTTAAAAAGTTTGCTTTTGCGCTCCAAAAGTAAAACTTCGCTGTGAATATCCTGGAATAACTTTTTATAAACTTGACTCAGCACCAGTCTATGATATATCAAATTATTCGCAATTGTGTGGAGAAGTGAGTTAAACAGTTAAAAGTTGCATATGTAAGACTGTTTGGCTGCTATTTGTAGAAAAATAAAAAAAACGCTAAATTTTCATCAAATTTGATGTAAAAATCGCCAAATAAAAAATCGTAGAGCCAAATACCATTTTTTTGCGATTTGTATCTGTAGTGACGAAGATATTGATACCATTCTGAAGTACATATGGACTTTTATTAAAAAGTTATAGCGCGTTAACCGATTAAGTTTTGAGGAAATTGTCACATATTTAACCCATCAAGACCCAAGCAAAACGCAGCCTAATTACAGTCAAACTAACTATGCCGTTCATAGCATAAGTGGAAAAAAATTACCCGTTTTTTTTGTTTGACCAAATTGATTGTTTAAGCAATGATTGTTTAAAAAATCAATTAGGCCAAACAAAAAGACACGGGTAATTTTTTTTCATTGATTCTATGATCTGTGTAGTTAGTTTCATTTTTTTGTACTCTCCTGAACATGGATCTAACAAACTTTTCAACAGCTGAATTGTTTATTGGCCGTAATTAGGCTGCATTTTGCCTGAGCCTTGATGGGTTAAATATGTGACAATTTTCATGAAACTTAATCGGTTAATGCGCTATAACTTTTTGATATGTACTTCGGAATGGTATCAATCTCTTCGTAATGAGTCTTTCTACAGGTACAAATCGCGAAATAACGGTATTTGGATCTAGCCTCCCCTGGCTACGTGCCTGTGCTGAGTCAAGTTTATAAAAAGTTATTCCAGGATATTCACACTTTTGAAATTTTACTTTTGGAAAAAACGCAAGCATCGAGGTTTGGCAGAAAAGAGTTACATAGTGAATAATTATTCAATTGATTCACTTTCAATATCAAAAAGATTACTTACATCCTGTGTTGGAAATCTGAAGCTTCCTTTCTTTATCCAGGCGGTTAAATATGACCCAGGAGTCAAATCAGCTAAATAATTGGAGCATAAACCAAATCTTTCCTTATGAAGTTTAGTTTTATATTTAACAACTGCTAATAATACATGTATTTCATTAGGATGAGCAACACAACTACTAGCAATTGAAAATTCTCTGGCCTTTATAGGAGAAAATAATTCGAATAGTGATTCTTTGGTTAAATTCTTGGTCGCATTTGGAAAATCTCGTAAAACTTCTACTATATTCCTTTTTGAGCGATTGCAGTAGTTATACAATTCAGTCTGCCCTTCTGCTGACATGAATTCAAAACATTTTTCTCTTTCCAATTCACAGTCAGTCAAATGACCTAGTACATTGAATGTGTAACGCCTGGGAACTGCCATCAAGTCAAAATACTCCTCACATAATTGTGTAAAGGTGACTTCATATTTCAATACATCAGGAACAGAGAAACCTAAGTCATTTTCAGTTAAATGAAAAATTGTATTTGGTGCAATATTTACATTATTGTCATTTAGAACGTCTTGTAACTCATTAATTTGCCATTCTAAATTTCTTGGACGTAAAACAACCACATCTCCTGGACAGTACTTTTCTCCATTAGTTTTGAGCCTTAATAATCTGACATCCTAAACCAAAAGTAAATTGATTAACAAATTCACTAAAAACTGCATTCAATATATCACCTGAAAATGTGAAGCATCAGTTATCCTTTTATTCTCTTCAACAATAACATCAAAATCTGTAGAAGTCCTAGTTGAATAATAGATGGATGAAACTGAATTTTCTGCTTTGTTCAATATTTTTGTATGAACATTCCACCTAAAAGGATAGTCAAATAAATAAACTTAATGATAAATAATTCGAATTAATGCCAACTACTTTATCTTTCAAATTGAAATCTATAAAATGTTGCCAATCATAATAGTGAAAAACTTTCCAAGAATCTGTTTGCATATAAAATCTTATTACCTTGAAAATATTGCTGTAGTTCCATTAACTATTTCATAATTTGATGATGTAGGAAAAATTTGTAATAACTTCACCCAGAGGCTTTCAATCCAAGTATCAGCTGCACCATCATATCCTAAGTCATGTTGATCATCACATAATCCTAAAGGTATCACAGATCTTGCACCTAATTGTTGTAGTCTTTTGTATAATCTCTTCGCAACAAAATTAAATTTAACATAACTTGAATCTCCCAAACCTAAAACGGCATACCTGAAATATTTTTTGGCTTTGATCATCAACAAGAGAAAATTGAAATAAAGCATTACCTGACATTACTCAGAGAATCCAAGGGGAGATTTTTTCTCAGTAAAAACTTCCAAAAAATTTTCATATTTTCTGGTTCTTCCCCTTGGCCTGTGGTGGAACATATAAATACAACACATGTTTCATTAACTAAATCCAGAATGTCATATTCATCACATGCTTTAATAACGCTTTTGAATGAACGCTGAATCGATTCTCTCCAAATCCTTTCAGCCACATCTTGAGCATTTCCCGTTTGAGATCCATATAAAATAGTTAACCTATTACTTCTATTCTCGTTCATAGTGAAAATGGGTAAATTATAATTTATATATATATATTATAATCATGTGCAGCATGAAATGCGTTACTATTCAAGGAAAATTAAATAAATAGATCCAAAACAAAAAATTTTCATTGAATTGATAAAGAGTGAAAATTGCAATAAAAGTTTTCAACTTACAGGAATTCAGGAATAGATCTTTAACCACAGAAGTATATCAAATCAAGTATCAATTTAAATATCTTCTTTCTGCTTCACCATAAACCATAGACGAATGCCTCAGATCAAAAACCCCATAGCCTCGAAAGTAAGAAGTCTAGGAAACTTCTTGCCCGCAAGTAAACCTGGTACTGATTGGTATACTCGTATTTACTTACTTATGTGGGGCAGTAATGTTAACAATCCCCAAACAATTGTTAATTATTATATAAGTAAATTAAGGAAATAAATACCGTTTGAAATTATATTATCACGGAATTTTAATGACATTTTTTCTATATAATGAGAGTTATATTTCTCAAAGAGTGATTGTAATAAATATTAATTAAGAAACTTGGTAGAGTATCATAATAGTAACGGATTTCTCTGACATGTTCATTAATTTTAATGTAAACAAAAGTTTTACACATACTTTCAATTTATTTAATAAAATTGTTTTTTTAACTAATTAGTTTTTTTTTCGATTGTTTTGAACTTGCCGGTCGTTTCCTACTTTCCTTAATTCAATTTGTCTTTAAATTTGTTCCTTATAAAAGATACATTGGCGCATAAAATTTACGTCATTTTAATTAAAAACAGCGAATTTGGGGATTGGAACTTCCAAAATCCATTGTTGCGAGTTGGCAATATCACTAGAACACGAGCGCGGGACTTTACTTGATAGTACAGGAAAAAAATTTGTTTGTTTTCTTGGTCCCCCCCCCCATTTTTATTGACTCAAATAATGACACCACAATAGAGATATTTTTCAAAAAGCTATTAAAAATATAAGAAAAAATCCCTTTTTTTTTGTTTTAACTAATCAAAAATTTCACAAACTTTTAACACGCTAATCTTAAATTTTTAAAAGCGAATGTATTTTATTCGTTTGTAATTTTACTTCGTCGGACAGATTGTGTACCGCACACGGCTTAAAAGCCCCGCACCCAAAATTTGACCAGGCCCCGCCAATTCTTATCATTTTAAAATATACCTGATTGAAGCGGAGCAGAGCCAACTCGACTCTCCCCGAAATGATTTGGTTTTACTACATATATCATTTCAAATCAATCAAGTTGCTATGGCGATGAGACTTACAATCCAAACAACAGACAAAGAATGCAGCATTTCTTGTTCATATCAAGTTTCCTGAAACTACAACAATTATAATAATATAATGTGCAATATATATGGAGCATTTAATATTTTCAGAAGTAACCAATTGCTCAATTAGCTAATGGAAATTTGCAACATATCTAATGTCGAAAAACATAATAGCTATATCTAAATGGTTTCCTATAGAGGTGCAAGAGAAAGACAGATTATTATTTGATGCATGTACAGATTTAAGACGTGAAGGAAACAATTTAACCAGAAGAATCTTCATATTTCTGGAGAAGATTCAAAGCAAAAGCCTTCCAAAAATGTTTCATGGAGTTATTGGGAATGAAATGGAGCTTCAAGTACGCTTCACCTTTTCGCATGCTGTGATAGCTTTTATTTAGCGCTATTTTAGGAATACTTCATGTAGCTTTAAGCACACCATAAGAACTATGAATTACGCCTTTGTGGCAAAAATAAATTTTGAGACCTATCCACCTATTTTCCAGGATTTAGAAGACATGAGCAGTTCGTTAGAAGCAATTGTACCCAAATTTAATGAACATTTTCAGAAATTAAGTATCAAACAAGCTGTTACCGTGATTCAAGCAAAGGCGTTGATGTGGAGAGACATTTTGTGGAAAATCAAATTGCAAATTTGTTATAATATTCACAATGTAATAAACGAAGTAGCATACCTTTTCGTTTATCTAGGAGAAAATTTTCTGAAACTCACGATGAGGTAAATTATTTTATTAAATTAAAGATTACAATCCAGGTACTGATGTTTCACTTTCATCTCATTTATTCATGAATGAATGGCATTCAAATAGGTACGATGGATGTGGCGACAAAAGATATACGTGAATTAGTATCCTGTATTTATTTTGGTTCAAACATCCTCATAATTTATAAAAAGACACTATACATAATGTCTCTTCCAGATTATCAAATTCGTATAATACTCTTTTGGCAATGGACAATAAATACTCTATCACAAGTAATGCGAGCATATGTAGCAATACTTGCCCTTATTTGATGTTTCCCATGAAAAAAATGTCAATTACTAGATTGCTACAAATATTAGCAAGTAACAGGGCAGAGATATGCTGTCATAAATTGATTGACTGCTTATTGGAAACCTATAAAACGTACAGTGAAGATGATGAGGAAGACGAAAGTGGATCGGATAGCTCTAGTGTTGAAATATATAAGTATATACTTGCTGAGATTATTCGTTTATTATTTTTCACACAAAGAATGTCTATTCTAGGGCCCTAACAAGACATATGTCACCAAGAAATGATAATGCTGGAGGTAAAAGTGAGAAAAATTTATGTGATATTCAAGATGGTGGAAGTTTCGTGAATATGGAGGAATTATTAGCTTATGAAGAAAAAAATGTAGAGGATTTATTAGATGCTGCAGTTAAGTTTGCTCCGCAAATGTTGGGAACTGATGGGATCAAAAAATCTAAAAGCTCAGGTATTTTTATTGATCGAATTTTTTCAAGTAACTAGCAACAGGAAAATGGTTTTAGGAATTACGAAAGTTCGTACAAAAGCCAGAACAAAAGTGATAGATTATTATGAAGAAATACTATGGGGTGAAGTCGGTAATTATTTGGAACACGTTATACTCTGGTGGGCATCTAGTCCTCTTGTTATTAGGCCTCCACACTCAAGTCAACATTTGAGAGATTGGATCATTCAGTTCATTCCCACAGGTAAACAAACTACATCATCATAAGACGAGCGATTACTGAGATTAACTAAAAATTGGATTGATGTTACTATCACAGTGAAGGATTACATACTATACAAAAAGGGCACATATAGATGAAAAAGGTTTTGGGTAATATTCATATAACTCTAATTTCAAAAGGGCATACATTTTCAAAATATAATCTATAATAATTCTAATCCCAGGACATCAAATTATGTAGATTATAAAACCTTTCTAAACATTTTCATTCACATTAAAATGTTTTAGCCGAAATTCCCCATGTGGTATTATCAGCGTTAACAAGTTTGTCAGATGCTTTAGGAGTTCATGTTACAACTACATCATGGGATGGTCATTTTAGACTAGCGTTGGTGGCTTCCACAACTTCAGGTAGTTCAGAAAGTGGGAGTTTATTTTGTAGCACATTGCAAGATCTAGTAATGCTTTCCAACCAGTGCGAAGTTACACCCGATTGGATCATTGGAGCACCCTTGGATGAGCTTCCTTTGGTTGAACAAATACCTGTACTTCATAGACTAGGTAATAGATTAATGAAAATGTTCAGGATATTAAAGTTAAACTTTCAAGATACGTCTCATATAGAGCATAATTGATTCCTCCATATAAACTTTCGTTGAAGTTTATCAAATTTTTAGACCACTCGGTTCATATGACAAGACTGTGGGCAATAAATGAAAGCAAAAGATTTGTTACTAATTGGAATGTTAAAGCATTTTTCTCGGTTATCAACAAAGATGTAGTGAACTGTCTATCACAACTGAATTATTTGAAACTACGGGATCATACCATAGAAATAGAAAAAGGTGGTTTAGGAGTACATGATGAAGTTTGCACATTGATGAGGGCCAAACTAGTATCAGAGATCAGGGTTAACGTGCAAAAGCTCAAGGTACTAACTTTGAACCTTTAATGTTTGAGTGTCTTGATTACACAGGACTTTTACAGGATACTTCCAAGGAATGTATAGATGGTTTAGCGCAAGTTTGCAGAACTATTAGTTTGGCCAATCTGCAGATGATTTTTCCATCGTTCCCGTATTGGAAACAAGACTATCAGGATATACCTAATAGTCCAAGTAGTTATGTTAATAAATATCTAGGTATAAAATAAGTTGACAATCCAAACGGTGATGATATCAATGATTTTGCAGAACAGATTTTATCTCCAATACTACTGGCGACAGAAGATCCTATAATAAACAACATGATCTTGAAGTTAATGTGTGAATCATGGTTGGATCATATTTATATAAACAAAATAAAATTCTCTCAGTATGGAGCAATTCAGTTACTATGTGATTTTGCATACATTAATCTATGGCTTAACGAAAGTCCCATTATAAGCCAAGCAATGAAACAAATTATGTCTAAAAATGAGATTTTAAGGAGATGTGAAGGTGTAGGAAGACTTCTTCTGAGATGTCCTGGAGAGCAAATCAAGATGACAGATAAAAATAAGATAGTCAGTAAGTACAATGTCGCTAGAAATCAGAATCAATCACTCTTATCCACTAAAAATACATGAGTAAACTCATATTGGCTACTTGGTAGCTGAAAAGCCCTCAGTAGTTTTAGTTCTAACATAGTATCGTTGCTTTAAACTACCTATAATTTTGTCTGTTCTAGTTAACACAATAGTATTTCTCTGAGTGGTACAAATTGCCCTTCAAAATGGGTGTGATATTCGGGTAAAGCTAGTCCTTAGGCTAAGATAAACGATGTCCTATTAACACTTTAGATGGCAATTAATTTCGACCTGAAGGTGAAAAATATTCAAATTTTATAAAGATTATGCCAACATAGCACTGAAGCAAATATAAGTTGAGTTGTTACTTAGCCTAGGGTATGGGAACAGGAATAGCCAAAACTCTGTCATCTTGTAAATATTTTTCAAATCTAAAACCGTTAATACCTAAGATAATGAAACCAATTATTATAAAAGTTGTATCCTGGAGATGATTCACATAAAACGTGATTGTAAGTCTGTAAATCATAAAACCGATGTACAATCATTGAGTCACTTGCAAATTTCTACGTATTTCTGTATATTGTTCAAAATTGTGAATAGGTAGGAAGCCGATACAATAAATCACTACTTTTAGTACAGCTAAGACCTTTGTTAGCGAAGTGCGTAGTCATAATATTTTAAACATATCTGTAACATAGTAACTATACTTGGCGAAAAAGGATTTTTGGTCAATGTTTATTAAGGTCTTCAACTATAGAAACCTTACTGTGTAGTGGTTTTCTAATGCTATTCATATATTTTACACATTAATGTGTTACAATTCCAATTTTTCGTGTTTCGACGTAGACATTTTTAAATAAAATTAATGTGATAGACACCCTGTTCTTAGTGCAATAAGTTTTAGGAACCCCCGCTTTAATTGTTGATTTAGTTTTAAAACGTCTTCTGATGGTCGCGAGACTCAAACATAAGTAAAGATGAAAATATATTTGACATATTTATGTGTTAATGTGACCTATCTCCCAAGAATTTACATATAACTTATAGACCTATAGCCGACAACAAAAAAGTCACCATCATTTGCATCAAGTTGTAATCCAAGAAATCGTACTGCACTTGAATGCTTGTCCAAAACGAGCCCGGTTACCGGTTCAATTGACGAAGAGGTGTATCAATGGACGTAAATGAATAAAAATTAGGAGGCAAGTCAATTCATTTGAATAATTTTTATGCTTTGTACCATAGTAGGTAATAATCTACTAATGGGAACGTTACGAAAGCTGTGACAGCGAAACAACGAAGCCTAGTCACACCATTTGCATAATCTTGATTCAATCGCTAATTTCTCTCAGAACGTGTTGCGTCAAATGGCCAGCCGCCTTACTCTTGTGAATGTAAAAACTAGAGATGCCACGAATAGTGATTTTGCCGAATACCGAATCTTCGGCAAGGATCTCGGCCGAAGCGCCGAATATTCGTCGGCCGAGTATTCGGCGACCCTTAGTTTCGCGGGCGACAGGTTCCGACCTGCATCATTGAAGTGCTTTCGGTAACTACGCCGTGGGCGTACTTGTTTCATTTGCGAGTAGGTCGTGTCACAACGCACATTATTTGTTGATTGTTACATCAAATTAAATTACTTAACTGTTTGCCTAGTTCGCCTAGATTGGACAGCAGACCCTTACAAGCGGTGGTCAGCAAACGCAAGATTTATTTATCATCTCCCGGTGGTAGCAGTGTATATAGTGAGCGGTTATTTTCGGAAACAGGAATAATTTATGAGGGAAAGCGCAATCGTTTGCTATCAATAAATGCTGAAAAAATTGGTTTCATTCATCATAAATTACCCCTGATAGATTTTAGGTATTAGATAAGCTAATTTTTAATTAAATTAAAAATTGAGTAATATTTATTATGAGTTTTTTTCCATAATTTGGTATTCGGTATTGAATGGGTATTCGGCCGAATACCGAATAATAAAAAAGTGGCCGAATAGGAAGAATACCGAATGGTAGCCGAATATTCGTGGCATCTCTAATTTAAACCTCCAGAGCGAACACAAAATGATTCATTTTGCATGCGTTTCCAAGAAAAACGTATTGACTCACATTTTTCTATTTGAAACGTTTTCGGTCTGCCGCTTTGGATTTAGATGTATTAATATGTCCTGATAGAGATTGAATCAAGATTATGCAAATGACTTGAATTGACTCCTAAATTTTATATTTATACACTTCTTCGTCAAGAGAATCGATACAGACTCGCTTTTCCTTGGATAAAATCTCAAATGCAATATGACTTCTAGTATTACAAATGGTGTGAACTTTTTTTCGTTGGCTCTTAGATTATTATTAGAACGTGCATTATATCAACCATAACGAACCAAGCAAGCACTACTAAAGTCTTATTCATGAGCTCTCCAATGTGAACAAAAATTATTTGATGTATCAATAGAACATCATAATTATCAATATTATTAACATTACCACACTTTACAGATCCAGACACCTCTAATTCTGATACGGTTGAATTGATGCCTCCTGAGATGTACGTCCCAAATCAAGAACAATGGTTAGAGTTGCGTGCTTCGAAACGGAAGAATTTCTTCCCGTCATCATTGTGTTGTGGAAAATTTAATGCATATCAATAAGTGCAATTATGTGATAAATAAATACGATTTTTCTCGAATATACTAATAAATTCAAGAATCTTCGCATCAGAAAGCTACTTATTACCATCATTCTCCCAACAACGTCCTGTAAAAATAGGATAAAACACTAGCCAAAAAAATTGAGCTTGACGTAACAGCTATACTTGCTTATATACCTGATTCTGCACCAGATATGATCTACTAGGATCAAGTTTTAAAATATTCCTCCAGAGAAATTACTGAAATATTTCTTCCCTTGCTTTTTGTTTGTTCCTTTTGCATTCCTAAACTATCCCCAAAATCTGAAATGCAAGAATCCAGTGATAACTAGAATGGGCCTATTGTGAACACCCGAGATGATTTGCTGTATTTCTCATAAAGTTCTCGCCAAATAATATGGCTACTGCTAATGGTCTAGAAAGAGTTCATATGGTCGTATTTCAATATTTTTCAAGTTGCTGGCCTGTGAAATCTCATATCGAGTTATCGCCCAACAAGTGTATTTGAGGTTGTAACTTTATTATCGTCTAATCTAGTGTGAACAATTTTTCAGTTGTTCCGTTAATATTGACAAATTATTATTTATTTCTATAACAAATCATATTTACTCATTCCTGAGTAAAGAATATTAATAAATGATCTGGTCGCCTATGAGAGAATAGGGGATGACTTTTGAGAATTAATAAAATGATTATTGTCAAGTCAATATTATGAGTTTTCTATATTTGTAACTGTTGACTCATTATATTTTAAAAATTCCAACGCTTCACAGTGTTTTCTATGAAATCCAATTATTATATTAATCTTATAATATCCTTTTATAGTGGCGCCCAACGTGGGACTAGAAAACTTGAAGGATTTGTTTAGTGAATCGTATCGGTTAATATTCTCGTGTCGAGTGTAACATTGTTTCATTGGGCTCCCGGTTTACCGATTGATGGACGTGGAACATTTTGTCAACATTTGAGAATTAATTAAAATTACTACTGTCAAGCCAATGTTATGAGTTTTCTGTATTTGTAACTGTTGATTCATTATATTTTAAAAATTCCAACGCTTCACAGTGTTTTCTATGAAATCCAATTATTAAACTCATAATATCCTTTTATAGTGGCGCCCAACGTGGGGCTAGAAAACTTGAAGAATTTGTTTAGTGAATCGTATCGGTTAATACTCTCGTGTCGAGTGTAACATTGTTTCATTGGGCTCCCGGTATACCGATTGATGGACGTGGAACATTTTGTCAACATTTGAGAATTAATTAAAATTACTACTGTCAAGTCAATATTATGAGTTTTCTGAATTTGTAACTGTTGATTCATTATATTTTAAAATTCCAACCCTTCACAGTGTTTTCTATGAAATCCAATTATTAAACTTATAATATCCTTTTATTTTATTTGCTTTTTAAAGAACTTCATAAATTTGAGATATACAATAAGGTTCTCCATCGACAAGCGCTTGAGTTTCTAATTTTTTTTATGGATATTTCGAACGAAAAAAGACAACACAGGTAATTTAACATCAACTTCGTCAGTTCGAGAGACACTAGTATGTTATTAAACACAAATACTATATCCAACGGTCATCTAATTTTAAAATAGAATTTTCCAGAGGGTATCTTAATGTGTTGGGGATGTTTGCTCACTGCGCCCTAAAAGATCTATTGTGTCCCCTTGAAGATATCTCAGCGGCTATAGCAGTTCCTCTAACCCTGGGGCTTGAAGAAAGTTCAGTATGTCGGATGGCTTCGCGTTAGGTAAGTCTCTCTCTCTTCTATTTGGTATGCCCCAAGGTATCGTGCCCTTGGGTTTTGCAAGGTAGTGCATTCTCCGAGGATGTGCATGGAAGTTTCGTCCTTCTCCTGGCAGAACCTGCACTATCATTCTTCTACCAATCCGAGTCTTTAAAAGTGTTCTTTCAACCGGCAGTGCCCTTTTAGAACTCCCGTTAGTATTCTGAGTTTATTTTTACTTAGGTTGATGCAGTCATTAGATCTCTTTTGGTTGTTGTTCCCCAGAAGTATCCAGTCCTTGTAGATCAATTCAGTGGTGAGATCTTTTGTAGTCTACTTCTGCGCTTATTCCGCAGAAAGGTTCAGCAGTGCTATGCTGCTAAATGGCTATAAACCAGGCTATAAGTATAGGCGACTATAGATATAGACCAAAAATTGTAGTCTATTGGTATTCTATTAATTCTAATTCAAGTCTGACTATAATACAAATCGACTAGAAGAAAGACTATAGCGTTTTCAATGTAGCTTTATTTTATATACTGGCAACGCTGCATATTTTATATATTTGACAAATGTTAACATTAATTGTCAGTTCTACAGGAACTATCGTATGGGTTATGTGCTTGATATGTTCATAGATATTATTCAATATTCACAGATTCACATTTCACTTTTTCTGTTCACGATCAGAAAGAAGTGGATATAGAAGAACATAAGTAAGTACAAAGAATATAATATATTCAGTCCTATCCACGGTCGTACATACAGATCTGGAAACTCTATGGTTGACTTGAGTCGCTTACTCGTCGTGAAACTCGTAGTCCCTCACTCAGCCACCAGCTGGCGCTTGGATCAAGAGGGGGTAAAACGATTTCTTTCCGGAATCGCAAGCAGTGTTACTAATGCCCATTTGCACCATCTAAGCATAGCTTAAAATTGTCGAAATGTTAACTTTGAACCTTTTAAAAGGTCGTGATAGCCCCAAACTGGGTCGAAAACTGTTTTGAATTGGTTAATTTTCGATAAATCGAATGACGTTCACGTGAGGAGCGCGTAGCTCGTGAGTTAGAAAAGTGAAAATTTACGGTACATAGAACGTCTTAACGAAGACTTTTCGCATGCGGTTTTCGCTCCATGTCGTTAGTTTATGAACGGGGCCAACTAAATAGCATAGTCTCGGGCCCAAAATGTCGATTAAATAGGAAAATTCAATTAAAACAGTTTGAGGTATTCTCAGCTGTCAGCTACTAGCGTCTGACGTGCCATGTACCAAAGGGAATTTTCTAGCTACTAAAATATACTCAATGCGGGTAAAAGCTAGCGGCCTATAGCCAAAAACACTTTATCACAACTGGCTCCGGCCGCACGGGGCATAAGACGGCCCCGAATTAACAAGATCGAGGTAAAAAGTATAAACTCTAACTGACGCGTAGCGAGCTCCTCGAGGCATATGTCAAAATGATTACTTCCGTAGCTAATTACATCGGACGTCTTTCGTTCATGCAATTGTGTTTTTATGCAATTCGAACCTTCTAATTTCGATAGGCCACGTGAAAATCCCGGAGCAGGAAGCGCTGTCGAGATCTTAAAACTTTCGTATAAAATTGTGTTTACAAGTCAACTGACACTTGTCACAGAATACTCTTCATAGAGATCAAGATGATACTCTTACGTGACGCCTTTTATGATTCCCTACGTGGCGTCTTTTGGTACTACGCGAAAGTCGACGCGTAGCGGACTCACTGCTCACATAGGAAACAACCTCGAGTTTCCAGACCTGTGTATACGACCGTGGTCCTATCTCAATCATATTATGTTATTTATTTATGGAGAATGCAAGAATAGGTCTCGGTCTTCCGAAGAGCAAATGGAGTCTTTATTGAAGTTTATGTTGGAGAATGTTTGTTGCCACAAGAAAATTTGTCAATATACGCGGTAAAAAAATATAAAAAATTGTGGTTCCTCAATTGCTGAAATAAGTGGTGATAACATTTTGCCTAATCCGTCTTTCTGCTGCTCTATCTTCAGCATTAGCAATATTAACTAAAATCTGGGGCACTTGCTCAATCTCTTGTTCTTCCATCGGTTTTCGGACCCTGACAGTATTTACAACTGGTATTAATAAACTGATCACAGTTGGAAAACTCAATAAGAAATCCAAAAGTAATTGTGTGTTAATTATACTAGGCTATATTCTCAACTTAATAATAAACTTACCTTTAATTGAACTAATAATCTATCAGTACGAATAGGTTGTAATATTTTCAACCTATTTATTAAGAATGATGCCGTTGTTTTATCCACTCGGAATAATCGCACAAACTCAATATTTCGTAGATCGAACAGATTTGAAGTATCCCGTAAATGCTTGCTTTGTATGTTAAAATGAAACATATCAGCATGAGTTCTTTCTCTTTCCCGCAAAAAAGCTGCTATAAGAATCAATGCCATTTTCAATTGCAGTAAATGAAATTATAGAGGTTTAGGCAACTATCTTGACGGCTAAAAGATGGACTATTAAATCGACTTTCATTAGACTCCAAAATAGACTTTAGCAGCTAGTAGAATACGAATATTCAAAAACCGGCCATAAGATAAATGTGAAGGCAGCTACAGTTGCTTTTATAGTCCGAAATTAGGCTATAACTATTAGCAGCATAGCACTGCTGGTCTCATAAATGGTGTTTCGGCTCCTTTTTTTGTGAGTTCGTTACCCTCCACCCATAGAAGGGTAACTGCGTTGTTCTTGCCTAGTTGATTTAGTTTTTCCAAGTCCTATCACCATCTTGGAGTTGATTACTTGGGAGCTCAGCGCGTTGATGGCTGCTTGTCTATCTGATATGATGATCATTTATTATCTACGGAGGTCACTTTCTTTATTGAAGTGGACACATTTTCCTATAGCGTGAATCTCCGCTTGTAAATACTCGGCCTAGGCTTTGGTTCCAGGTCTATTAGCCTATCCAGTTCCTTCTGTTCTTTTGGAGCCATCAGTGTACCAATTGATGGCTTTTCTACCGAGTCTAGGGATGGTGTTTTCGTCCCATCCACATCTGCGACATAGTTTCGTTTCAAATTCTTATCTTGGGGCATGTCTCTGGTTTGCTGATTTACAGGGAGGGGTCCCATATTCACGTTTGGTGGTTCCTTCTCCGGTCATTCTATAGGTTGCCCTTAACGACATATTCTCCACTACCATATGGAGGGGGGAGGGGAGTAAGGTTTAGGATTACTTCTATAGCAGCCGTTGGGCATGTTCTTATAGCACATCTTAAGCGTATACAGGCTAGTCTTTGGATTTTAGATAGATTTATCCTTGATCTAACCCGGCTAGTTCTGCTAACACAAACCATTGACCCATATGTGATGATTGGTCTCCCTATTGCTGTGTACATCCACCGCAGGGTGCTAGGTTACGTCCCCAGTTTTTTCCCGCAGATTCAGGTCGATTTGAAATTTTAGGCGAAGTGTATTTCTTTATGGCTTTTTGAATGTTGTAATGGGTGAAATTGTTTGATAATAAGGCAGATGAAAGATGTTTTAATTCCGATTTTAAGGATTGAGGTTGAGATAAGTTGACAGCTCTGTGGATCAAGGAGTTTACGACAGATTGCTTTTGGGCAGGGTGGTGGTGAAGAAGACCATTGAGGTATCTATCGGTATGAGTGGGTTTTCGATACACAGTGTCCTAAAGTACCGTCAGTCTGTCGACTAACCAATACATCTAGGAACGGGAGTGAACCTTCCAATTCGACTTTCATGGTGAAAAGGATATTGGGATGTAATAGAAATCCTAAAACATCCATTTAATCTGAACCGTGACTCGGGATATAACCTTGGAAGGTTATCCTCGAAAATTCCACTTCGCACATGATCACACAATGGCAGGGTCAGGTGCCGGAACGGAGTTAACCACCGGAATAAAATCAGTGTACTGTGTAGCGTGGAGGATTTTTCCTACAATAAATACGGCTACAGAAACCAATTGAACCAGTTTCAGTTCAAGCCTCAAGCCTGCCCTGAAGATGGCGCCTGTAATAGTTGGCGAAACGTCGGCATCAAGTCGAGCTATTGTGATGCGAAATCCATCCGGAAGCCAAGATTTTTTTAAGCAGTTCTTTAATGGCTCCCGTATCGTTTGATAACTTATAGGGTCTTTCAAAGACATAGTGAGGTGTTATGTTGTCTGTTACCCTACCGAGAGAAGGTGTCAACTTGACCGCCTCATCCTGGAGGTGAAAGTGTTGGCCTTCCTTCCCTTGTACCAGGGTCCAATTGAATTCATCTGTAGCAAAAATGCTCCAGCCACTTCCTCTACGTTAATGTCGAGAGGTGGTAGGCAGAGCATTCCTTCCAACGCTACTCTGGGTCTTGCTCGCGTGACTCCCGTAATGCATTAAAGTCTTGATCTCAATACTCCATTTGGTGTGAACTTTTTTCGTGAAGAGGACCAGCTGTTCAAGTTCCACCAACGCTATAAATTTGATCAAGAATTTGCTAGATTTGTTACTAATGCTTGCAGGAAGATGTGAATACATACATAAGATCCTGCTTAAATTGTAGCGTTTCTAGCTCTAAAAAAACTAGTCTTATAGATGTTCCTATGAATAACTTAACAAAAATTCTATTCACGATTTGTCAGGAGTCTTTACTAATGAAAAACATTACGAATTTTTAGAATTTTTTTGAACCTCTAGAACGATTTCAAATATGATACAAAAATCCGGATAATTCATATAGGAATCACTTCTTTTGTTGCCTTATTTATTACACAAACGTCTCACAAAATGCCTGGGAAGTCCAATATTGATCAAATCATCACTTTCAGTATTGACAATATGTGGATGGTACATTATAAGTGCCTCCCAACATAATTCACTTAATTTAGGTATGCACAGCCATGTAGTATAAATTGTATTAGTCCGCATAAGTGTCTCTTCGTCACTAGTTAAACCACCAAACACGTATAGTTTTCCCTCCGGAGAAGCCGCTGCTGCATGAAAATATATCGGTTTCGGTAGCAAGCAACTTGAAAAATTTGTCCACTGAAGTGTACTCAGATCCAACTTCCACAAGTCATTGAAAATATTTTCTCCGTCATGTCCTCCCATTATAAATACTTGAATTGCATCTCCGGAATTTATTTGAACTGCCCCATGGCATCTTCTTGCAGCAGGAATACCTAAGATACATGAGTAGAGGTTTATTCACATATGTTCAATTGACAAAACAGTATTTCTGTTATCAATATATTTATATTGATTTAAAACTTTTCGACGTTAATACGAGTAAATTCTATCAAATTAAAACTAAAATGTGAATGCAACACAAATACCCTAGTAAAAATATTTTGGCAATAGTTTCACTAAACAGTGGCATCCTCGGAATGAGTTATTAAGATCTAATTCTTCAGTACTATGGTATGTACAGTCAATGATTGGGAGGATGGTCCCGAGAAACAATATTACTTGATATTGATTAAGGTGATTCAAGAATATTTTTTCATTATCCAGAACTATACACAATCAAAAAGTCTAAGGATATTCTATATATAAAATTCAAGTTAAATTTGAATAAAAATAAATATAATTTTGATGTTGATGCAAACGAAAAGATCCGGCTCGAAGGACCAATGTTACTAATTGAAGGTTTGAAATTATTCGAAGGACCTTTGTCGATTTGAGACAATTTATACGAATGCTGGATAATGAGGTTTACCTTACCTTGCCAGGTGGACTTCTTTGCCTAACCACTACTAGGGATAGATGATGAAACCCCTGTTTATAATTGTTGATCACAAGTTTACAGTAGAGTAAAGTGAAATCTCTTTCTCTGTCATTCATTGCGGTCACCTTCTTCCCGTTAACACTCCACACATGTCCAGCATATCTCGCGATATCAATTGAAAGAAAAAATACGTTGCTTTAACAAATCCGTAACTTAAAAGAATTCTAATAAAAATAATATAAATGAAGAACAGACAGTACTACATACAGGGTGAAACAGTAACAAGTGTCAAACTCATTTCTAGTACCAGTAGAGCGGACGCATTCATCATTGAATAATGTGGATAGTGCTATAAGTAAGCACATTCAGTTGCAAATGCCTTAGCGAAAGCGTAATTAGTGGATTGCGGTGTCGCTATCAAACTCAGAAAACCATCCAGGCAGAGGTCACATTACGTCTCGCCTTCAAGACAGTTTTTATGTTTGTATCAGTTCTTATGAAAAACATTTCATCTTCCAACAAAGAGAACATTAAATTAATAGAATCACACAAAATGTAGTAATTCATGCTGGCTTAGATAATCCAGTTTTGTTCCAAAAGTTGAAGATAAAAGCAAATAAGAAGAAAAACACTTATGGATGAAATGGCGGCTCTGAAGACTCACCTGTCCTATAATATCAATAAAGATGAAATAATACGATTTGAAGATTTGGGTGGTGATAAAAGAAAATATTTTGCACAAAATCTACGTATGCTAATGATCAAATATATATATATATATACCAATTGGAAACAACCATTATCATACTTCTTTGTAAATACCTACAACTTTTGACCGTAACGACTTGCCGAAAATTATAATTGATACTGTATGGCAGTGCCAAGAAATTGGATTGAATATTGTAGATATGGGATTACATTTTATTGAATTATCCAAAATTTTATTATTTATTTGATAGACCACATATGCTGAAAGAAGCGAGAAATAATTTAATGAATAACTTATTTACATATGAAAATGGAAGAACTTCTTGAAGTTTTTTAGAATCATTTTATCATACTGATAAAAAGTTGAACTGCTCCAAAAAATTAAGAGATCATCACGTAAGGCCTACTAATTTTGAAAGAATGCAAGTCAAATTAGCCACTCAAGTACTAAGTGCTACTGTAGCAGCTGGTTAATCGTCTTGTATTGCTTTTGGAGGATTGCCTGTAGAAGCAGAATACTGTAAAATTTATTATCACACATTTTGATCAATCATTTGATTGGCTCAACATTACTTGAATACCATTTCAGTATCAAATGGTAAATAAATATCACAAGAACAGTCAGGTTCCTGAACTGCTGGAAGATTTCCATTCAAGCTCTCTTAGGGTTATGAGTTTGAACCACTGTCGTACATACAGGTCTGGAAACTCGGGGCTGTTTCCTATGTGAGAAGTAAGTCCGCTAAGCGTCGACTGTCGCGTAGTACCAAAAGTCGTCACGTAGGAATATTCTCTGACAACTGTCAGTTGACTTGTAAATACAAGGAATACCTGGGTTTTTAGAAACAAATTACGAAACCGTGCATTGTGCCGAAATGCAAAACGGGGTACAAAAGTGTAAAGCAACAAACTTCTGTTTTTAAAGTGCCGAAAGATGCGGAAATGCGTTCCGGATAGAAATCGTTTTAACGAGGTCTTTTGTGTGCGTCATGTATAACGAAAAAGGGGAAGTTATTTTTAAGGTGAGTAATACATTTTGACAAGAGTAACAGTTCTATTCCTCTCTCAAATCAGAATACTTAGTAACACTGCTTGCGATTCCGGAAAGAAACCGTTTCACCGATCCAAGCGCTAGCTAGTGGCTGAGCGAGGGACTACGAGTTTGGTGACGCGTAAGAGACTCATGTCAAACATACGAGTCGCCAGACCTGTATGTACGACCGTGGTTTGAACCAACATGGATTTGAATATGTATTCACTAGGCACATAAACCAAGACCCTTTGGAATTTTTTTTAGGACCAATAAGAAAACCAAGAGAGGATTGTGCCAAACCTACTCCTATTAAGTTTGAAAGAACTTTGAAAAAACACTTAACAAGAATTTTTGACACTTCTGCAGGGTAAAAATCTGTGTGTATATACACCACTTACTTGAAACGGGGCTACTGCGCCCAATAACAATATAGTTCTCAATTTCACTACTTTAGAGCGATGTGTAAAACTTTAATTCCATACGACCAATAGAAACGACGCAATCGTCTCGAAAAGTTTTTACACGCATACAGACATTATCCGAAAAATAGTCTAAATCGATTCAGAAAGACTCTAAACAGATATTTCCGCGAAATTACGGAAACATTTAAAAAATATCCTTAGCCTTTTTGAGTGTGTATGTAGTACCATTCTGTTTATTATTTTTCAAAATTTCTACCGATTCTCATATATTCCATTTGTGTCATTTTTGTTGGTTAAGCAAAATACCCGGACAATGGATAAAATTTATCCACAAGATGATTTCATTAAAAGATCAATAAATATAAATTTCTAGTTTCATGTTATGAAGTCCTGTTTCCAGAATTATATACATTACCAGATACTGACTTTATTTAATAACACACAGTATTTGATAGAAATTTTAATTATAAATAATATGTAGAAGTCTGTCAATTGTTGAAACATTGTGATTGGTATCACAGCTAAAGATGAGAACAATTGAATCTACTTTTTTTGAGAAAAATTATGACATTTTACTTGCTAAATTCGCTAAAAAATCATCTAATGTAAAGGCAAATTGACACTTGATCAACATTTACCTTACAACATGCACCCCATATCTACAGCATTTTTCTAATGGAATATGATTGCATAGATTACCTTCAATGGGATCTTTGTTTGATTTCTTTTCCAACCATTCAAGTTTTTCTAAATTGAATGTAGGTATGCTTGAAAAATCATACGCCATTTCTGCAGTTCCTCCCCCTAATATATAAATGTTCTTTCCATCAAAACCAACTTCATGACGATATCTTCCTGCCGGTTCATACCTATGCAGCCCTTTACTGAGATAAATTGCCTCCCATTCATATGTTTTCAAGTTGAGTCTGAAGAAATCATCAAATCAAAATATTCACATGTTATAGAGGGAGGTACCTATGGAAGAATCTTACCTATGAATATCACAGGTAAATCTAACTCCAGTAGTTCCTCCAATAGTATATAAATAATCATTATGATAAATAACAGCTTGACCATAAAGGGGTAAAGGAAATTGTCCAGTTGCAGAAATTTCTGCCATTTCCCCATTACTTTCATTAACTCGACAAATATATAATTGATTACTACATCTATAACCAAAAGGAGATCCTGTCCCTCCATATACCTACGAGAAGATATATTTGGTTAGTTGCCTATTATAAGAGTAGATAACTGTAAGTGTTCAGGATCAATTCTCATATAATTAGGCATTGATTAGATTTCAAAGTGGTTCCCAACAGCATGGAATGGGAAGAAGTATTTGAAATTTTACGGTAAACCATGTGGTTATATTAAGAAATCTGGTTGATTACAATGTAACAAATATTTATGTGTTCATTCAGAATGAAATACATAGTCCAGGCAACGAACCAGAAAAAAAAATATTGTACGCTAGAATTTCAAAATTTTTTTTGCATTTTGTTCCTAATACCCCATAGATCATTTATGACTATCAAGGCCGCGGGGGTCGACCTTTCTACCTCCCCAAAACGGGGTTTCAACCCCTCAGAGGAGCATTCTTATAAAAACAATCCAAAAGTTTAGAAAATTAATGAATTAAGAGCCGAAAATGACCCCTAGTATGTTTTTTGGGTCGCTGATCACGATTTCGCAGTTAGTTTTCTCGGAAAACTTCCTCCAGATGAGAAATTTGGAAAATTTATATATTATATATAATTTATAATTTTGTTACAAAAATTTTTTGGGTCGCTCATCACGATTCCGCTGTTATTTTTCCCAAAAAACTCTCTCCAGATGGAAAATTCGGGAAATTTGAGATTTTCCCCAGACGGTTATGAATAACAAAGTATAATTTAGTTGCCGAAAATGACCCCTAGTATGTTTTTTGGGTCGCTGATCACGATTCCGCTGTTATTTTTCCCAAAAAACTCTCCAGATGGAAAATTCGGGAAATTTGAGATTATCCTGAGACGGTTATGAATAATGAAGTATAATTTTGTTGCAAAAATAACCTCTAGTAGGTTTTTTGGTTCGCTGATCACGATTCCGATGCGAACCAAAAAACTTACTAGAGGTTATTTTTGTAACAAAATTATACTTCATTATTCATAACCGTCTCAGGAAAATCTCAAATTTCCCGAATTTTCCATCTGGACAGTTTTTTGGGAAAAATAACAGCGGAATCGTGATCAGCGACCCAAAAAACACACTAGGGATCATTTTCGGCTCTTAATTCATTAATTTTCTAAACTTTAGGATTGTTTTTATAAGAATGCTCCTCTAAGGGGTTGAAACCACGTTTTGGGGGGTAGAAAGGTATTGATAGTCATGAATGATCTATGGGGTATTAGGAAGAAAATGCAAAAAATTTTTTGAAATTCTAGGATACTGTATTTTTTTTTATTATGGCCTTTTTCTCGGCTTATTGCCTGAACTAACAGTCTTAATCATTCAAATCATATCAAACAGAATCAATGTCAAAATGTTTAGAAACAAGAATCATATTTCATAATAAGTTGCATCAATCAGCTCCACCTAATACATTATTCATTGAATTGCAATGATTTGAATTAATATTATCTTGATAATCAGTTGTTCCATGTTCAGGGAGCTTTATTATCATGTTTCTAGAAAGTTACAGAATTTTTTTTTAGCAAAACTCAGCTGGTTATCAACATAAAAATATCTACAATTAAAGGCTCTTTTCGACTTAATATACCTCATGGCAACTTATATTGAATTTAAAAACTTGACTATGTAAATCATGAAACTCTAATTGAAAAATTTGACTGACTGTCTGCTGTAATATAGTAAGAACATATTTGAATAACAGAAGGCGGTTTGTAGTCCAGGCATTTAAGGAGGAAAATCGACGATTTTTGTCAAAATTTCCGCGAGGTCTAGTTTTGGTCTATTCTTATGTATTTTGACGCGCTGAACACAATGGTGTAGTTTAAATTTGGATTAACCCTGTGCTCGAAAAACTATGGCCATTTTTTGGACCCAAAAATTACTATTTTTCGATTTTTGTGCGTTTTGAAACAAAACTGTGTGCTGTATGAAAAAATATTTGAACAAAAGCTGTTGGAAACATTGATACGCGATTTTTGGCTCTGGTCCGAAGTTCATTCGAAGTCGTGGGCCCAAGATAGGCCCCATTTAGTAAGTTTTTTAGCACATTGATTTCGCGCGCGGAATCTATTGTACCGACGCTCTCTTATTGCCGCTAAATGAATTTCCGCGCTAGTTTTTTATGATGAAATTCGTTTAATTTGGAATTGTGAACGAATCTTCGAACTCTGTTTCAAACTTAAATAGCCGATATATTTCTATGTAATTTGCTCCAAGGTTTTTGTCGATAGGCTCAAAATTGGGCCCTCTAGAGGCCCAAACACATTTATTAGGATAACTTCATTTATACTAAACCCAAATCAATCTACTTGAACTTGAAATACTCGTTATGAGAACCTCTAATAGAACCTAGAATTTTGATTCTGTAAAAAATTTCTAACCTCATAAAATTTGGATTTTTCAGTGGTCTAAAATTTTCAAAATGGCGCCAATGTTATATCTTTGAACCAAAATGCTTGAATTTTGGGTATTAGATGTAGAATAATGAAATCTTTCGAATGAATTTGGTATTAGATCGATAGCATAAGTATTTCATCTGAAATTCGTAAAATACGGATTTTTCAAAATGGCCGATTTTGGCGCCAAAGAATAAGGTAGGTCAAAACACCAGAAACCAAAAGAGAATTAATAATACTATCTTTTCACTGTAGCAGAATATGAAAAAAACAAAAACTATCTGACATATACTCAATTTTTCAATGTGCTAAAAACTACCTCGAATGGACTTCGGACCAGAGCCAAGAATCGCGTATTTATTTTTCCAACAACTTTCAAAATGGCGCCGATGTTATATCTTTGAACCAAAATGCTTGAATTTTGGATATTAGATGTAGAATAATGAAATCTTTCGAATGAATTTGGTATTAGATCGATAACATAAGTATTTCATCTGAAATTCGTAAAATACGGATTTTTCAAAATGGCCGATTTTGGCGCCAAAGAATAAGGTAGGTCAAAACACCAGAAACCAAAAGAGAATTAAAAATACTATCTTTTCACTGTAGCAGAATATGAAAAAAACAAAAACTATCTGACATATACTCAATTTTTCAATGTGCTAAAAACTACCTCGAATGGACTTCGGACCAGAGCCAAGAATCGCGTATTTATTTTTCCAACAACTTTCAAAATGGCGCCAATGTTATATCTTTGAACCAAAATGCTTGAATTTTGGATATTAGATGTAGAATAATGAAATCTTTCGAATGAATTTGGTATTAGATCGATAACATAAGTATTTCATCTGAAATTCGTAAAATACGGATTTTTCAAAATGGCCGATGTTGGCGCCAAAGAATAAGGTAGGTCAAAACACCAGAAACCAAAAGAGAATTAAAAATACTATCTTTTCACTGTAGCAGAATATGAAAAAAACAAAAGCTATCTGACATATACTCAATTTTTCAATGTGCTAAAAACTACCTCGAATGGACTTCGGACCAGAGCCAAGAATCGCGTATTTATTTTTCCAACAACTTTCAAAATGGCGCCAATGTTATATCTTTGAACCAAAATGCTTGAATTTTGGATATTAGATGTAGAATAATGGAATCTTTCGAATGAATTTGGTATTAGATCGATAACATAAGTATTTCATCTGAAATTCGTAAAATACGGATTTTTCAAAATGGCCGATCTTAGCGCCAAAGAATAAGGTAGGTCAAAACACCAGAAACCAAAAGAGAATTAAAAATACTATCTTTTCACTGAAACAGAATATGAAAAAAACAAAAACTATCTGACATATACTCAATTTTTCAATGTGCTAAAAAATTACCTCGAATGGACTTCGGACCAGAGCCAAGAATCGCGTATTTATTTTTCCAACAACTGCTGTTTAAACATTTTTTCATACAACCCATAGTTTTGTCTCAAAACGTAAAAAATCGAAAAGTGGCCATTTTTGGGTTCAAAAAATGGCCATAGTTTTGCGAGCACAGGGTCAATCCAAGTTTAAACTACACCATCGTGTTCAGCGTGTCAAAATACATAAGAATAGGTTACAATTAGACCTCGCGGAGATTCGGACAAAAAATTCCTTAAATGACTCGACTGTTGTCCAATTTTTTGAAGTAATGATGAATGTAATATATAAATGGCTGTGCCACCAGGGAGAAATGACAGACAAGATCCTATCATTATTTTTATGTAAATTTGTTGATTACATGTCCATGGACTCGAGTAAAGAAAAATTTAAATTTCATGATGATAGTTTAACTTTACAGCTTCACAGCATAGGTGTAAATTATACCAATGGTTACTTAATCAAAATGAAACAATTGAAACAATAACATATAAGATAACATTTTATCAATCCATTATGAGATATGGTATCATAATTTGAACTGTTTCAAAAAAGAACAATACAAAATATGTTTGAATAGAAGATTTACAATTGTTTTCTATTCACTGGGGACTTTCTAAATACATAACTTTAATTCAATTATTATTGAATAAATTGTTATAGTATAATTATGTTTGATTTGTCCTATGTTCTTGATTGTAACCTATTGCATGATAAACTTTTTTATTATTAAGGCATTGATGTTAAATCTGATCATTCAATAAGCTTTATATGTTATTATTGAGCTTAGTTTTATTCCACATATACACATTCCCACCTTCAAATATATCAAATAGTCTACAAAAATAAAATTTCTATTCAATGACAGCCATTGCTAGAAATTATGATTATAATAATTATAATCATAATTATTAATAGTATCAATCAACCTAAACATTGCTTTCCATTTCGAAAATCTCAATATAGGCTGAGAATCTGAAATAATTTTCATCTTGAGGTTCAAATGTTGAATGAACATAAAGAAACATATACCATTAATAAGTTGCGGTGAAGTACCAAAGCATTTGATGCTAATTCAATTGGTAATGAGCTCTTATTAGGATATCGGTACCATTTCCTAGATGCAAAATTAAATCGCCACAACTCTTGAAACAATGGATAAGTATGGACTAAAAATTCATCCGCTTCGTCATGATCTTCTTCCCTTGGACTTACTGGGTTGTACCCTCCGAAGGAATAAAAATTTGACGAATCAGCTCCTATGCGATGACCACTTCGTGGAAACGGGAATTTATTTTTTTGGGAAGGCTTTATCACTTCGTATTTGAAAGGTTTGAATGTGAACATTTCGAACTTAGCTACTTTCGGATTGTCACGCATGTTATCACACATCGTCCAGAAAATTGATTGGAGATAATGAACGATTGTTTGAAATACTTGATGTAGATTTTTCCAATACATTCATTACACTTGATAGACTAACGACGGATAATATGATGACATTTTGAAACGTTTGATTATATCTCAGTTATTTCACAACAATAAATTTACGTTGAAGGTTATAGAGAAATTTAATTATTGAGGTTATATTATTTGCATAGAAGACTATTATATGACACTGACGTAACAGCGTAACACATATACGTATTCGCAAAGCATTTAATGCAATGGTCAATGATCTTGAATGAAAGGCATTGTATGTGGTCTGTGGGCGCACCTATGAAGTTATTTGTTATTATTTATATTCATCATGAAATATTCCAGCTAAAAATCAATTATTATACCTAATAAAATTATTTTCGCTTTTATCTTCACAATTATCATTGATTTTAGCTTATTTAGTTTTTCGGTTACCTTTTGGGTGATCTATGCTTCTTCGGTATATTTATTCGTAAATAATTATTCTAAATGTCATTTCTCATGTTCTGTTAAATACCGAGACCAACTTCCTGTAAAGGGAAGGTATGACCGTGAAGGTACTAATTATGCTCCTTGAACGATGCTAAGAATGATCTGATTGAGAATTTACTGTATTTTTATACGGATTCTTACATTTACTTGATCTAATCATTAAAATCACTATTTGTAACAGCTGATACTATACCGGGATATCAAAAATTATCTTGGTCAAGGGTGGTTGTGGAATCTAAAACGTGTGTCTTACTTTACGTTTGAAATAATTATGTCACCGTCACACTGACATCATCAATAACCTTCAAATTTCATACCTATTTATTTCAGTTGTAAAACAATAATGAACTACAAATTATGAAATAATTATGTGAACTTTGAACCTTTTCAGAGGTCGTGATAGCCACAATCCGGGTCAAAAACTGTTTTGAAATAGTTAATTTTCCGTAAATCGAATGATGTTCACGTGAGAAGCCCGTAGCACGCGAGTTAGAAAAGTGCAAACTGGTTGTACCTAATACGGCTTTACGACGACTTTTCGCTCCATGTAGTTAGATTTAGTATCGGACCGTGCCCGACGGCCCTTCTTTTTTCGAAAAATGTCCATTAAATAGGAAAATTCAATTAAAACAGTTTGAGCTATTCTCAGATCTCAGCTACGCGCGTCTAACGTACGACGTACCAAAGGGAATTTTCTCGCGACTGAAATATACACGAAGCGGGTAAAAGCTAGCGGCTCATAGCCAAAAACACTTTATTACAACTGGCGCCGGTCGCACGGGGCAAGAAACGGCCCCAAATTAACAAGACCGAGGTAAAATGTATAAACTCCGTATCGATTTGGACATCTGCATCCGTATTCGTCACAATCAATGCGGATGTAGTACAGGTCGCGACAAGAAAGAAATTGGACGGGGCAGGCGACTGGCATGTGCTAATTGACCAATAGGAGCTGAGATTAAAGACATTTTGACTTTAATGATGAGAAATGCTGAGAATGACGTTCCCGGTTCTCATAATTCCGAAGGGGCTAAAAGAATGAGAATGACAGATTCCTCGGAAAATGATACGAAAGAACTAGGACCAGGGACGTCCGGTTTAATCAGACAGCCATGCCTAAAAAACGACCATGGTACATGATGTTGGATTCGTCAAGTGAAGATGAGAGCCAAGAAACACCAGAAAATGGTAGCGCTGAAAAGCTGTACGCAAAAATCAATTGCTTTCTTACCGCAATAAAATAAGGGTCAATGTCGATGAAATCCTCTAAATGGTGGAGCGTTCATCGAGGAGAATTGAAACTATTATCACCATAATAGCACGCGGATTTTTATCGACACCACCAGCCAGTGTTCCTAGCGAACAATTGTTCAGTAGCTCTAGTTTAATTTAGGAACCTCTGCGTAACAGACTTGACCCCGAAAAAGCGGCAATATTACTTTTTATTAAATATAATGCTGCAATTTTTCATTCTAAACAAATAAAAATATTAAAAATTACTCTTATTATTTCATTTCTGCACCCGTAGTTCCTTTTTTTATAGAAGATTTTCAGATCCGTATCCGCATATGTGATTCTCCAAAAATCCGCATTCGCGGATGTGAAAAAATCTGCATCCGCAACATCCCTGATTTAAATGAATACGAGTAGATCGTTTATCAAAAAATGGATTACAATTAACAGAATAGAATGTGTATTATTGTGTATGCCTGAGTGATTCGATGAATGGGGGGGGGGGGGATTTGAACACCTCCTCCCCATAAATGTCTCTGGTTATAGATCGTTCTTACGAGCCACCTCTCTCATGGATGGATACTAGATAAGACTAGGACAGATTACTGCATATACCACACTACCATAGAATGCACCTCCTATGTGACCTGGCATCCCTTCCAATCGAGTTTCCTATCGTCTCCAAGGATTATGTTAGTTCATGGTTAGTACTACACAATCCTTGTATCATGTCTATCTAGTATCAATTTTACAGTTGTTATATGGTATCCATAACGTGGACATTTTGAACGAAATGGTAGAAATTGATGAGTTGTAATAGGAGCGCTGTTTACGTTATTTCATTGTATTGTACCGGGATATCAAAAATTATCTTGGTCAAGGGTGGTTGTGGAATCTAAAACGTGTGTCTTACTCTACGTTTGAAATAATTATGTCACTGTCACACTGACATCATCAATAACCTACAAATTACATACCTATTTATTTCAGTTGTAAAACAATAATGAACTACAAATTATGAAATAATTATGTGAACTTTGAACCTTTTCAGAGGTCGTGATAGCCAGCCACAATCCGGGTCAAAAACTGTTTTGAAATAGTTAATTTTCCGTCAATCGAATGACGTTCACGTGAGAAGCCCGTAGCACGCGAGTTAGAAAAGTGCAAACTGGTTGTACCTAATACGGCTTTACGACGACTTTTCGTGTGCCGTTTTCGCTCCATGTAGTTAGATGTAGTATCGGACCGTGCCCGACGGCCCTTCTTTTTTCGATAAATGTCCATTAAATAGGAAAATTCAATTAAAACAGTTTGAACTATTCTCAGATCTCAGCTACGCGCGTCTAACGTGCGACGTAACAAAGGGAATTATCTCGTGACTAAAATATACACGAAGCGGGTAAAAGCTAGCGGCCCATAGCCAAAAACACTTTATTACAACTGGCGCCGGTCGCACGGGGCAAGAAACGGCAACAAATTAACAAGACCGAGGTAAAATGTATAAACTCCAACTTACGCGCAGCGAGCTCCTCGACGCATATGTCAAAATGATTTCGTTCGTAGCTAATTACATAGGACGTCTGGCGTTCATGCAATTATGTTTTTAGATAATTCGAACCTTCTAATTTCGATAGGCCACGTGAAAATCCCGGAGTCCAAAGCGCTAAAGACTTCTGAGTGTTACAATATTCGTATAAAATTGCGAAATTTCGCACTTTTAGAAACTTCAAATTAATTATGACATAATTATTTCAAACGTAAAGTAAGACATACGTTTTAGATTCCACAACCACCCTTGACCAAGATAATTTTTGATGTCCCGGTATCTATTTGTACGTGATTCTTTTGAAGTCATATCATCGATCTTTTGTGGTCACATTTAGTTCATCCATAGTCTTCTAATTTCTAGTATGCTATGAAGTATACTAGAAATTACAGAGTAGGCTTTGAAGTATCTTATGCTTGGTAATGAAAATTCCACCGGTATAGTTTGCGAAACGTCGATATATAGTTCTGCTGTAAGTAGTCCATCCAGAAAGTAAGGTAATTCAATCATCATGAAGCCAATGTATAGAAACAAGATTATTGATGGGTCATTCAAAATAAAACACAACTTATGATAAATAGTCGGTATAATAATAAAAAAATCACAATATCAGAGTATAAAAAAATGGAATGTATAAAGATTGCACAGCATGAAGGAAAAAGAAGTAAATCTGGGAAGTAGTACGATTGAATAAGATCACGGAAATAATTAAAACTTACAGCTAAATATTGAGATCTTAAACTTATCATCAAATTAAAAAGTATTTTTACAAAAATCTGACAAATAAAGCCATTTTAGGCACAGTTCTTATACAAATATTACAAAAAATATTTACCTTTTGCAACCTAAATTGTTAGCTTAAAAAATAATTTAGTCTTTTTCTCTGATGGCTCAAAATTATTATATCCATTTAGAAACTACATAAATCATTTTTGATGGCAATATTTAGATACAAATTCTATAGAACTATAAAAAATAATAACTAAGTACATCTTTCAGTTGTCCATAGAGAAATTCGGAATGTCTCAAGATTGTTACAGTTTTTGCAGTCTTAGGGTATTATGGATTACATTTTGATTAACATTTTTTGTGCAGGCCCATATATAGGCAATTAAGATATTATCTTCAAGGCAGGAGTGAAGTTTTTATTTGTCTTCTGGTTGATTATGTGTATGGATAAAAAATAAATTTCGGAAGATTTTATGATATTAAAAATAGTGTCATACTGATTTTTAAATAATCTATTTAAGGGCCTGCCTATGTATTTATATAGGGTATATTTTGTATTCAAGCTGCCTGTGGAAGATTTAGCTATTCACACTATAAGTATTTGTACAATTAAAAAAATATACATTAAACTGAAGTCTCTTCATTGTCTTCACTGAGCCTGTTGGGAAAATTATTTTATTAACATTGAATTAAATAAGTTCATATAAACCCTTACCATCAATTTTCAATAAGTTATATTAGTTGTTAATTGCCATACTCCCAACACCATCTAGTGAAGCGATATTGAAAACATAAACGGATTAAATTGTGGAAATGATCAGTATATTGGTTAGTTCACAATATAGTCAATTTATAATAGCACTGGTGAAAATTTTGAAGGATCCTCCAAGTTTGTAAAATTATATTCAATAAATGGCGTTTTTTCCTCAGCTCTAGGTAATCTAGATTTAGAGTAATTATTGAGCTTTCGAAAAAAAAGCTAGTCCACACTAGACTTGGTGATGTTCGCAACGATGTTCTGTTGCATGTCTGTACGCACCTTCAAAATCACAGCAAATTAACATCCGTCGGTAATAAAGGAATTCTGTGACTAAGGTGGAACTGTCACGAAAGAAAAAAAATATAGACAATAGATGAAAATTTGAACCAATCATTCTGCAGTTCAAAAATTACCTGAATTCTTTCAGTTTTTCAATTGTATAGAAAAAATATTATTAGGATATATGAGAAAGTGCAATTGGCTTGCTCTATACTACTTTCTTGAAAAAATTAAATAAGCAGACGTATCCCCGAAGCAAACAATTGAGCTACATTGACTGAACCGTAACTGAAAAAATCGTCTCCCAAAGTCATTGACAATAACAAATTAACATTTGAGTTGAACACGCGGCAACTTCGCGTACATGAGCGAGCAGACGAAACAAGTCTACCCTGCGAAGAAGGACAAACGATGAGACGTTGTCACCTATAGTTTCACCTAATGAGTCTACTCGTAGAACTAGCATAAACTCCGATAAAATTCTAGAGATGATCGACCTAGTTTCACACGTGGGAGGACTGGCAAATACATATGTAACTTGTTGCGGGGCTGACGCTATAGTTCCACCTTAAGAAACGAGTTACGTAACTGTCAAGAGGTGATTGAATTATTCACCAAGTATTTCGAGAGGAAAGTAAACCAGTAATTGGATTCAAGAAGAAATAAACAATCAGTGTTAAATAAATACCTAAAAAAAATTTGACAAATTGGGCGCTAGCTTGTAGACCCCTTCCAAGAGTATGAGAAATAAAGAATTCAAGAGAACAGGAATTTAATTTAAGAGTTATCAAAAATGCACTTACTGATGAGGTTCTGATGGGTGATTCGAGTGAATCATTGAAACTGGAGGCATTAAGGGTGAAGGTGAACCCCTAACACTTCCACATACTGATCCATGTAAGGAGCCTAGTACAGAACCAATTCGAGAGCCCACATGGGATCCCATCGTAGATCCGTGATATTCCATAGCTGGATTGTTGACGTCATTCATTACAGGTGACATCATATGACTGGATGGGTTTAGGTAATTATTGTGAGTCGTCATGTGATCTTCTTCAGCTGTGTATTTTTAAAATGATATTGATGATAATATTCAAAATCGCATTATTGGAGATGTTCATTGAAAATTGCATCAACTAAAGAAGGGGGCTCTTATTGTATTCATAATTTTCATTGGAGTAACCGAAAACTATAATACTGGAAACTTCTCTCACTTTCTCATGTTTAATCGTTGAACATAATAATATAATTTATAATTTTCGAAAAATGGATAAAACTTCAATTCTCACAATCGCCGAACCCGGTTGTACATGTCCACTTTTTGAAAAATTGTGGGAATTAAACTTTAATCAATTTTTTGAAATTAAAAACGAACTCTAACATGGATAACACCAATTTATCATTATAATGTAAGTTGGAACATTGCGGCAACAATTTCACCATCTATCCCAAAGCAGCTATTTCAGTATTTAATCAATACTTAATTCATTGAGTGATAATGTTTTTTATATATTTTGCTAAATTCACACTTATTTATGCATAAAATATCCGGTGACAATCTATGTATGTACAGTCCCCGGCACGATTATTTACTCACTTATAAAATTTGAGTTCTTTTGGTTTTGCATTGAAATATGCAAACCTTAACACTTTTATAGAGTAAGGATTGGCTAATAGCATATTAAAATTTTTTTATGGCTGTACTCAGTCGGTAATGCTGATATTTCATAAATTATTAAATATTAGTTGGGTTAGGATTCTTCAAGTGAACGGTGACGTTGAGTAAAAATTACGATTTATCCAATTTTAGCAACAATTTTGTCAAAGTAAGTAATTAATGGCTTGAAGTATATATTTATTTATATTGTTACACATTTTTAAAGCGATACAAATTGAAAACTTGGCAATTAATATTTCGGTGCAATTTTTTTTAGATGGGGAAGCATAAAGACCTTAGTCAAGAACAAAAATCGTCCGTAATAGCTCTATTGAAGAATACAGAGTTTAGCCAACGACAGATTGCAGCAAGATGTGGAATATAGCAAGGTTCAGTACGACCAATAAACAAAAAAATTAACTCCAAAAAGCCTTTGGACGCTGTTCGGAAAGGTCGGTGTGGTAGAAAACGTGTTATCACTCCCAGGGGACAAAGACTACTTCGAAACATTACCGAGAAATTTCGAAGGGCTAGTCATTCCGACATTAAAAAAAAATTTGTAGAAGCAGGGTACAATGTGTCTGCTTGTACCGTAAGGCGAAACCTGTATGATCTTGGTTTCAAATGCCGTAGACCCGTAAGAAAGCCAAGATTAACACCAACAACGGTAAAGAAGAGGCTAAATTGGGATAATGCTCATAAACATTCAACTGTTGATGACTGGAGAATAGTAAGTTGCTTGAAATCTTCTAGTTTTTTTTTACTGTTTTTGCTCTTCTACAGACTTGCTTCAGCGATGAATCAACTTTTCAAATCCTAGATGATAAGGCACAGTTTGTTAGGCGTCGCAAAAACGAAAAATTCCATCATGACTGTGTCATAAAAACTGTTAAACATCCTGTGTCTGTCATGATATGGTCGGTAATAAGTGGAAAGGGCCTAGGACGTTTGAATGTGGTCGAGGGAACCATGCGGCAAGACCAATATAAGAACGTTTTGGAAACAAGATTGCTTCCACAGATGGAAGAATGGTAGAAAAGTGTTCATGCAGGATGGAGCACCTTGCCATACTGAAAAATCAATCAAAAAATTCTTAGAAGAGATGCTTATACTACTTTTGCCTTGGCCGGGCCACTCCCCAGACATGAATCCAATAGAGAACGTTTGGGAGTGTTTGAAAAGGGAACTGGCAAAAGAAAACATAACTACAAAGGTTCAACTAATACAAAGAATTATCCATCATTGGAACCATAACGAAAGGTTAAAAGAAATTGCTTTAAACTGTGTTGAGAATATGCCACGAAGAGTTGCTGCTCTAATTGCTGCAAAGGGTGGCTCAACAAAATATCAATTTATTTCTTTTTTAATTAATATTTGTTCACATTTTCTTTAGTAAATATTTTGCAACACAACAACTGTTTATTACTAACATTTGCACCATGATTATGTTAATAATGATATTAAAATCAACATAAAACTTAGATTTCGGAAGTGAGTCTAATAATTTGGCCAGGGACTGTATTGTACACAGATACTAAAAATGTTCCCACTCTACAAGAAATGTGGCAATATCATTCAAAATCATATTTTTGTCCTGTATAATCTTTAATTTTCACAATGACGCCATCTCCCTTGTCGTGCGACAGTTATAACTTCCACAGACGTGGAATGTCACCTGTGATGGTGTCCTTACTAAATATTGGGACGCCTTGAATCTTCAAGCGTAAAAAAATGATTGTAATGGGAATGCCAAATCGACCTAACAATACTCGTTTTTATTTGTATAGAATGATTTCTAAAATGAAGACATAACTTCCAGTATTATAGTAATACAATGGTTGCTTTCATAATTCTAGTGGTTGTCTAGTAAAAAAAATATGATCAAGAATTAATTAGGAGGAAATTGTTTCAATCGTTTCAGCTCAGGTCTGGAATGAAAAAGATATATTTAACCTGGCAGGAGGGATAAAACTTACTTTAATTTCGGACCTAATGTGAAGGGATTGAAACAATCACCAGCTTTTACCTAATTAATTCAGAATTCAACCCCCCAACCACTGGACTCGTTTACGAATTATAAAAATTATTCGTAAAAAGATTTATATAAATGATCTATCACTTTAATCTTCAAATTCTTCTTAAAAGAACATGAACATGAATTCAAATTCTTCTTAAAAGAACATTTTTACGCTCTTTGCATTTTCAAGTAAATTATGGTTCGTATGTAATAAAAAATGTAATTGTACCAACCTGGTAACAAATTATCTTCAAGTAGGTTAAAAAAATAATAGAAAACACTTTTAGAATATTTGAATATCGAAATGAATAATGGAAAATGCAGGAATCTACTGATGAAACACTGAAATTAAGATCTATTTGTGATTTATAAAAGTTCATGCAGAAAACAAAACTACAAAATAATATAATTTTTATAAATATGAAGTTATGTTTATAAATATTTACCTGTATAAGGGAATAGATATTTATCATTCATGTGGTGCTTTTCTTCAACATCTGACATTCTATCATTGTATTCTTGATAATTCATATTCTCATGTGGCATCATTTTTGAAACATAATCGCTCTTGAAGGATTGGCTATTTGGATTATAGTGATTATCATAGCGAGTTCGAACCATGTACTGTTCCGATTGTAAGGCGGGCACACAAGTATCTGGAGTAACGTCAGGATTAGGTAACGGATTCGGAGAATTTGTTTTATGACAGAATTCATTATCGGAGCCAGTTTCTGCAGACCATCGTCCAATTTCCGTCACTAGTGAAAAATTATCTATGTAGTTCGCATTTTAATGCTAGTGAGAAAGAGTAAATATACATCATCTTCTTGCAAGAAACAAATTTACATTATAGGTTATGTTTTTTTACATATTGTCACTGGGCATACCTCATCTCCTATACTGAACATGCTAGTTATATGGAGAATAAAAAATCGTGAAATATCATTGTGATAAGTCACAAAAATACTTCGGATTTCAATATTTACTTGTGAAAATAAAATAAAAATGAAAATTTACTCATAACATAAACTTGACTTGTGATAAAAAAAGTTGGAATTTCGCGGCAAGGTCTATTGAGCAGTATTCATCAGAAAATATCTACAGTTTTCGCAGACTTCTAGGAAATCAACGAGGTCGTGTATGGTGTCGTAAAGCGACTCGTCCCGGAAGGGCGGAGTGAGGGACCGCACGACCGGATCGAGAAAACCGAATGGCACCTACACAAAGTCGAGGCCAAAATCCACCAGCGAGGCAGCAATCGTCTCGAATCCAGTGTGTGATGGATTTTATTTCTAGCGGCATGGCTTCCACGCCAAAAATTAGGCGTATAGCCGCCAAACTACGCCACCACCTTCATACAGTGTTGCAGACCATCAAACAACATTGAGAGGAAAGGATTCGAGCCCTGGGCGTGGTAAGGAGAAATCTGGCCAGAAAGGATAGACGCAACAAGGAGAATTCCTTGTTTCGCGATAGCCCGTCTCGGCTTTTTGAATCTCCACCGCCCAGAATTGCTGCTCGTCCCCACTGTGAAGGCGGTCGAGCAGTTCTGGAAAGGAATGTAGGAGTCACTGCGTCCAATTCACCTAGAGACCCCAGCCCTAGCACACTCCGAAGTGTTTTGCGCTGAACATAAACTTCCGCAAACAGAACTATGCGAGGCAGTCAGCAAGGATGAGGTCCGACAAGCTCTTGTCCGTACCAAAAACTCGGCTGCTCCTGGCCCTGACGGCAATAACATATGGTGATTGACGAAATTTCCATCCACTCATTGCCGTCTGGCCAGAGTCTTTGACTCTTGGCTTAAAGAGGAGCGGCAAATTCCAAGCTGGGCTATCGAGGGGTACACTGTGCTGCGTCCAAAGAATGGAGACTTGTGTGATCTTAAGAACTACCGGCCGATCACTTGTCTCAACACCTGCTGCAAGTTATTTACACGTATCTTGTATGCTAGGTTTTAATATCGATCGATCCGGTGATTAGTAACATCAGCGAGCAGCGTGGGACAAAGAAAGGCATGGAGGGTTGCCGGGAGAACCTGGTGATAGATAGATCTATCACTCAGGACTCCATAATTTACAAGCGCAACCTTTCCATGGTCTGGATTGATTACCGCAAGGCATTTGATTCAACATGACATGAGCTATTATTATACTTGCTCCAATGCTTTGCGGTACCAACCCCACTCGTGAGACGCATAGAACATCTGTTGCCACTCTGGAAGACTGGTTTTGCCATCACATCAGGTACACGCCAAGTCTTGACAGAATTGGTAACATTCAAGAGGGGTGTCAAATTTTCGTTTTTACTGATAACAGATTTGATAAAAGAATGAGGAAAAAAACCAGAGTGCTGAGAAAGCATTAGAACCTAAACATTTGACAGTGTGGGGGGTATTCTACACTCCTTACTAAAAATGTCAAATTGTATAACCTGAAATATTGCGAGTTTTTATAAAATGTATCATGAAGTTCTCGTTTTTCTTAATACAGCCATGCTTTTTGTTGCGTTATAAATATGTTGAATATTTATTTAATTATGATAAAGGTTTTTGACGTTTTGAGAAATTCGAAAAAATTTCAGATAGAACGTTTTTACTTAATAAAACATTAGCAATTAATCAAGTTTTACAATTTTAAGTTGTTTATTTAAATTTTGCCCTTAAAATAAAAAATAATTTCTGTTATACAAGTAACCGTGGCTTAGACTTACATTTTATTCTAAACATAAGTTTCAACATAAGTTTTCGGAAATGGTAATATTTTTTTCAAAAAAAATCATTTATTGCAGAAATACTTGGTCATAATTTTGAAATTTAATTAATCCCTTTCTAAAGATAAATTTACCCTTACAAGGTTGTTTTGATCGGTCGAAGAATGAAGGGATTTAAAATGCACAATTTTTTAAGATATGGCTTGAGTTCTATTCTTTGTAAATTTATATTTAGACGAATTACCTTTCCTGTGAAATTATTTATTTTACATCTAACCTTGTTGAATTTGTTAAATGCATGTCATTAATAGAAACCTTTGATTATTTTTATTTATGTATGGTGTTATAGACTTATTATACATAAGAAACAATCACCCTGATCCACTAAAAATACTGTTGAAGTACAGAGGCCTTTCAGCTAGGAAGCTACTTTGACGAGGGCTACTTTGTAACTGAAAGGTCCCTAGTTTTTTTTAATGGATAAGGGTGATTGTTTCTTCTGTATAGTGTAATAGTGCATCCACAGTTTAGTTTATTATTATAGACTTGTTTATTGGTGTGAAATTTTCCCGTCTTTTGCACTTCACAACCGACCTATTGGTAATAGAAGCATTAAAATCCAGTGGATCTTCAGAATATTTTGTTCTATTCGGCACTTGATTTGTAATGAAATCGTCATGGGGTAAGTACTTACTATTTGTATTTGGTAAATATGATTCAGGTAGTTGGCTGGCCCACCTGGAACCATAACTTGGCTGAATGGCGGGGAAAAGCTGAGAGTTTGTCACTACATTCAACGAAGGCGGAGTACCACAACGTGACACCACATGTTCAGTGATATTTGGCAGGTAACCTTGTCGTCCATTTGTTCCTAAAATTAATTAAAAATTAATCAAGGCAGCGTTCTGATAGACCCACACTAGCTGATGTAAGCTTATATTAGAAAATCTTGGTAACAAATTGGGTTTGAAAGTTCTCCGGTCGACGTAATATACGCTCGCGAAGGTCATTGGTTCCAAAAGACTCCCGATTTTGGAAGCTTATGTCATCTAAATTGATTGACCTCAGGACTCTACTGGTACAAGACAGCTTCATATGACATTCAATGAAGATGAAAGATAAGCTCAGCAAACTGTCAATAAAATTTTTGTGGGGATTATTGAGATATACTGCAATTCAGATTCACAGCAAGCAAGAAGGGTGATATTGTATTTGGAATATGACGATGCCACTAATACATTCTGTCCCATTTTTAGCTTGGAATCTCGGTAACTATAAGAGTGAGAAGGTAGGTTAAACAGAGAGTTTTGCGAAATCAGATAAGTTACTATAAGCCGGTTTCTAAAATTGTAATTTCCGCAAATTTTCAAGATATTTTGAACAACAAACTTTCTGCAGTTGTTTGAGGAGATGAAAACCGATTGCTTTCTTTCACTTTTACGAAATGGTATCAAATTTTTTTTAATATAACGTATTTTATTCTTAAGCACATCACCAACTATTGTTTTTTAAATAAGGCTTCCGCTTAATTTTTTTCATAACTTTATTATTAATTGTAGTTTAGCTGCAATGGTGTGAAAATACCTTTTAAAATTTTTAATTACAGACCCCGACCTCGCTTCTAGGGTAATGATTTATATATTCAAAACGTTGTAAATTAACCACATAGGTGTGAATAGGGTAATTACTTATATCAAAATCCATAAGAAAAAATAGAGATTTGAGAAACAAAAGTTGATGATGAGTCTAAGAATATAATATGTCCTATTCGAAAAATTTATTTTCCTAGAACACTGCAGAAACTTCAAGTGAAGAAATTAGGATTTTTCACCTTTTTCAAAACATCTTGAAAATCAGCACTAATTAAAAATTGTTTAAGGTGGATTTTAGTAAATCATCTGATTCTGAAAACTTTCTCCATTCAACCTACCTTCTAACTCTTATAGTTACCGAGATACCAATATACCAAGCTAAAAAATGGGACACTACTTATCCCGTTACCATAAATTCGAAAAACAACACTTCTCACAAAGGACAAAATACGGAAAGTGTCATGCGAAAAACCGTAGAATCATAACAATTTTTATGATATAAATCAGAAAATCGAATAAAAATCCCAGTATATAGTGCAGAAAATTTTCAAGTTGTTTTTACGAACCTCTACTTCGGTGTCTGCGTGTACTAGATTCGTCATCATCACTAGAATGACTAGATGCAAGATCCAGACTGCGACCCTCCGAACCATCGGAATCACTATCACTATCAGGTCGAGCTTGTCTTGGTTCATTCTCTTCAGGTAATTCACGGTGTCGATGCAACATTCCCCCTTCATGTTCGAATCCTCTCAAATAAGAAGGAACATCACTGGTAGAGTTGTAATTGGAGGTACTAGTTGAGGTATGTCTCAAATGAGCATCACTTCTGTACAGAAAGTAGAAATATAATCAGTGCAACATGTCCTTTCTATCAGGAATAACTTTTACCTATAGGGACTCGAACTAGTTTTTGTTGTGGATCTAGAGGTTGTACTAGATGTGGAAATTCCTATATTCCTCCTTGCCTGTTCAAGACCAGAATGATAAGCTAATGCGGATCTCTGCAAATTCAAAAGAAATATATTTTTTCATCCTACTTGATCTTAGTAAGCCTGGTAATAATGGTAAAATAAAACAATATTATGTTTGCACCGGTGATTTCTTGTTTCGGGCGACGCGTTTTCTGCGTAAATCAAAAACTACCTGTAACTCTCTCGTTTCGAGCGGATTAAAAATTATCGAGTTTATTCCTCTCATTTCGTGGGTAGACAAATAATCCGATTAGGGAGGTAGTCAACTACCAAGACGATTTTATAAAATTCTGGTAATTTCCCATAATCTTCAGGTACAATATACTTAAATGTAATTCGCATAATTTATTATCATACCTGGATGTTTAGGGTTTTCCGTTATTTGATGACCGGTATAATACTTAAGGGTGACAATATTTTCATATTTATTATTTTTGTAAAAGCTTTTCGGTTATAAATGTCAGTGCAACTTTTTTAAATCGTCATAATGGAAGTTAAAGTGATTGATACTAAAAGAGATTAACCTGCAATTTTATATTCAGGATATCGTTTTTCAATAAAGTGCATAAACAAGAACCAGACTATGCACTGGATCTGTACAAATCGGTTCAGGGGCCATTTTGACAACCAAGCATTATACAATTCTTCAAGAAAAAACCGCACATGTGTGTGTGTGTGTGTGGAGTTCGAGGACTATTTTGTGGAGCAATGGCTTGAGGATGATGAATGCATATGGGTGTGCTACAAGGTGCGACACCGCACAACAAATTCGCTAGAAGGATGGCATCATCGACTTAACAATCGTGTTGGAAAAGTGCATCCAAATATTTATGAACTGTTTAAAATACTTAATGATGAAATACGGTACTACGATATTATTGTAAAACAAACTGAGCTGAATATGAACACTCCAAAGCGTGCAAAAAAGTACAGTGACTTAGATCGTCGTATAAATAAGGGTGTTGACGATTTTGTACAAAGTAAAGTAAGCTTAGACGATACTTAAAATTAAGAAGAAAAGAAAATTAATGTATATTATAAAATTTGAATAAGCTGTAAATAATAGAAGCATAATATGTATTATTTTTCTTGAAGTAAGTATCTACTATTAACATTAATGTTAATATCTATAAGTCTATTATTTTTGTAATTTTGCCCTTTCTACTAAACGATTTTGTGAGTAAATACCAGTAAATACTATTATTATGACATGTCAATTTTTATCTTAAATGTAAATTTTAAGAAATAAAAAGTATCTACTGCGTATAAGATTAATAGTTGTTATTTCTCTATAATCTAAATTAGCTTAAAGTATAAAGTATTGTAGGTAGGAAGGTAAGTCCCTACATAATTATTTAGTTTCCGACGTTCAGTTTAAATCGCACGAAACGAGAAAGGTATTGCAAATACATTTTATTGCATCTAGGGGGTACGCCCGAAACGAGAAGGTTTTATAATTCCGCACAAAACGCGACGCCAGAAACACGAATAAATCTTTGCACCATATCAAAGGTAATTCGACTACTGCGTACAACCAAAAAACTCCGATTACATTCCTTTCCCTAGCGGCGAAGGAATTGGTGGAGCATCATTCGCGCGAATTTTAGACATAAAAAGTAGCGTTGTTGTCAAGCATTGTTCGGAACATAAAGAAAAATTCCACGGCACAAAATAAGGATTTCGTAGTACGGACTTGACCAGAACCTCGAAAAAGATATAAATGACAGCGGCAGACTGATCAAGAGAGATTTTTATGAAGTTAGTTAAAAGTTTAAAGAGTTGAGATTATTGTTAGCTAGAATGATATAGTTAAATTGATAATGGTACCGTTATATGAATTGATACTTGTAGAGTTATATAAAAGAATTGATAGTCAGATAATTAATAGTTAAAACATGGATAATTGTACCGTTATATAACCGCGCACCGATAAATTTCACGTTTTGAATCCACACGTGAATTGAAAGATTCGAGTAATTGTGTACGGTGTGCACAGAGTGTGTAAGTTTAAACAAAAGGGACGTCTTTGATATATTTGTGCACGCTGTGGGTGTGTTTGAATATCGTAATAACCCTTGTGCCATACGTGAAGCCCCGGCCGTGGGTGGAAGGATTATTGCAGATACGATAGTTGGGGTTTGTGCTCGCTGTGTCAATCTCGGAAGTATAAGCCCTGATTGTCTAAAATCGGAATGTGTGTAAATCGTAAATGTGAATCATTTATTAACCGATTCCGTACCGTTGAATAGAAATTAAAGACTGAACATATCGTAAAAATGGATATGTTGTAACCGTTTCCTTTTACTGATTGAGCTTCCTTGTATTTACCACCTGGGTGGATTTTTGTATCAAAAATCCGTTCACTAATTATTATCAAAGTATACTTCTAAATTATATATTCTATCTTTTAATGAGCTAAGTTTTAACCAAGTATCAATTGTAATTAAGGCCTACAACTTTGATACTGTTCTTCTGTCCAATGGGCCCTGGTTATACTTCACAGTAGATACCCTAGGGACAAGGCTATCTATAGTAGTTTAGCGCAAAAGTGACAAGGCACGTCTTAATAGAGTTGTTCAGAACTATAAGTTTGTAATGTTACTGATCGGTGTAGACTCTAGACTAAAGAGACCTTACATTTGTTATCTGGCAAAAACCAACAAGAAATAAATATATATTCATTTATTTCTCATTTGAAACATAAAGAAATCTACTTACTGACTGGGCATTAATATTTTGGCTGCTAGTGCTAGGTACTCCAGCAACCGATGTCGTATCAAGTAATGGTACTTTCTTCCCCAAACATCGCAATATAGATCTGAAAATATACCTCTACAATCAGCTGAAATGTTAAAATATAGAATAACTTACCTCAAGAGATTTTGACGAACCCTATTATTAGCAAAACAGTAACCCCCCAGTGAAAACGCTGCATGTACCAAAACTGCTATTGACAAAAACGGAGTTAGCAATGGGTGCCGTTCCGATGCTCCTAGAAGAGCTAGTACCCATATTGCTCCCATTAGAGGCAAAGCGACCACAGAAACCCACAACAGTGTCCTGAAATAAGTTTTAGATACAGAATTGATGAGAGAAATAAAATTGGTGAACATAGTATACCTTAGATTTCCAAATCCCAAAACATGGTCTTGTAGAGTGAAAGCTGCTCTAATACACAGTACCAGAATACAAAAATTAACAAAAACCATCAGGATAATTGGTCCCACTAAACTCCATATAACACTTTCATACAAAGATACCCAACAGCTAAAATAAAAATCATTACCATGGTTATACATATGACAATGCTGAGTCACTTACAAATAATAATTGCCGTATTGATGAGCCCGCACGCCAACTGCTAAGCTGACAACAACGGCTGGCATAACGTAGCCCATACAGTAATAAAATCTCATAGGCCCATGATTTATGTCACGCATCTCTGTTAACATTCTGTATAGATGTATAGCATCCACCAGCATCCAACAAAATGATGCTAACCATAGATAATGTAGTCCAATAGCCAATAACTTGCAAGAAATCTGAAACAGAAGTCGTTTTATTTAAAGACAATGTTCTTCCAATAACACTAGGGATTATTCAGTCAGTACTGAGAGGAATTTGAATGTAATACCAGGCTGGTTTTAAAAGTAAGTTAGTTTCAGTTTCATATAGTGGTCTATTTTCAATTTAAATTCCTTGGAGCCTCCCGGGAGTGGGTTTCTTTGAGGGTACGAAAATATCGGTTTACGTCCTTGTTCAGTTTTATGCATAGACCTATTATCCTAAGGAGACAGAATTGTTTACATTTAAACACGATCAGACATTGCCAAATTTCGGGCCACACAGACCGCGGTATATTACAAGTATGGCCGTATGCAATGTATTGTTGCCGGATTAGTTGTTCTGTGTGCCGGATTGAGATTTGTAATTATTATAAAAAAAATATTCCATAATTTATGGTAACCTGGAATATACAATCGAATTATAGATTATTAAAATTTTTAAATTTAGAACTATTTCATTCAATTGCATCATTTGTTCAGAAAGCGACAAGCACCTTTTATAAATGGGGACTTGGTTCTGTACTACGCAATTTGACAGCTTCCGTATTTCTCGTAGCTATTTCGAAGCGGTGTTGCCTCACAAGTGGTACCAAGTTTTTAATCATAGTTACAGCGTTGCCAATAAGGAGTAATTATGACTTGGCGACAAAGAGGTCCGTTGGTTTTCTTTGTCATACTTCATGTAATCATTGCGACAAGTCAAATGGAGTTTTATGAATGAGATGTTTCGTCTCCTTAGGATAATAGGTCTATGGTTTTATGCGATTCAAATTTCTCTCAACAGAACAGGAAACTTTCGAGGCTTTAGAACATAGGTAATTCGATGGTGCCAGATCCGATGTATATAGTTGGATGTGGAAGTATTTCAATCCTTAGTTTGATAATTTTTTAGTAACCATATGACTTGCATACCAGCGATGCATGATGGAATAATTTGTTCTTGGTTACTACAGTTTCTCTGCGATCGCTAGTTTCAATTACTCCAAAAGTGCTGCATAACGTTGGTTAATAATAGGTTTGGTCCAACAATAAGAAATACCTTCTGACATGTGTTCCAACAGAGACGTGGGCAGTTTATCGGACGATTCTTATGTAGATCCAAGTTAGATTGGAACAACATAAGAATTCATTCCAATCAAACTAAGAATCGCTTATAAGACGAGTGGGTTCTGTACGTTCATTTCGGTACATGAGAGAAAGTAGAAACTGTTTGTATTTCATCACTTGCAAACAGTAAGTCAGTAAGTGCTCAAGTGCAGCATTATTCTCTCTACCACGGGATTATTGAATTGTTATTTTGAGGTTATTCGGTGCGCTTGTTTTGTCTATGCATAAAGACATACTAAAATGAGGTGATGATGGAGATAGGTACTTGGTATCAGATATCGAGACTAGTAATAATTTGGATATAAAGATAGGAGCAATTTAACCAGAAGTCAACAAAATTATAATGTTCAACTGATGAAGAGGCTTTGTATAATTGAACATTGTTTTGGCATATTGAAACAAAAATTTACACCTTGTTAAAATAAGATAAATTCGTTTAATTGTCAATGTCATTAGAGCAGCATGTGAAACTTGAATATGAAAAACTTTGATGATAAAGTTGAAGCTGTGGACGCTCAAATTATTAGCGATATGATGATGTTGAGAATAAAATATTCTTTTTTTGAATTTTTCTTTTAATTTGGAATAATTCCTGCGGTTTCTTACAATGTTCAATAGATGGGTTTAAACTGTCAGAAAACCGTTTCAACGTTTGTAGTTTGTGTATCAACACAGCACGGCAAAATGTTGGCAATTGCGCAGAAACCTGATACAAACAGTCCCAAAAACGGTTTCAGGACGATATGAATATTGTCTGTTGGAACAAACCTAATATCGCTTCCGCAAGTAATAAATGGTTCCGTGACCAAAAGATGGCACCATTACCTTTTCAGCAGACGGGATGCGATTAGCTTTTTCTGGAACAAACCTAATATTGCTTCCGCAAGTAATACATTTTTTCGTGGGATTTGATTAGTTTTTTCTGGAACTGATTTAAATCGCCTATTTCACTGTTGGGATTCGAAACTCTCGTAGTGGAACAGTTCTCAAACAACGAATTCATATAAGTATGACTTGTACTAATATAATAAGATGAAAACTATATAGTCCGAGGTAGGTGGATGAGAACATAGGGATGATCTTAAAAAGTATCTAAATTGTGAACCCAATAACGTCCACATTTTGTAAAGCGGCGTTATTTTAGGCCCAATTTTTTTTGGTATGAAGAATGTCGATTTTTTCTTTTGGAAGCTTGTTCTATAATAAAAAGAGGTCACAGGTCAAGGGACAATACCCGCAGCGAATATCCTTAAACGATTTTTCAGCGGTTTTAATGCATTTAAATATACATGGTGACCCAGGGTTTAACCGCCAAAAGTTTAGGATCAGTTTCTTAGGTAAAAATCCGTTTTTCCCTATAAGCACGTATCCTAACTTAATTCGTATTCTAGATACTGGGTGTCAATGTTTTTTAGAAAAAGTCAGGTTTTAATTAATTACTCAAAAACCTTTTGACTTATTTTGATAAAAGTTGGCATGTTAATTGGGGTAATAAGGGTCATCTTTTAATGGAATTAGAATACAAATATTAATTTCAGTGGGAGCTTAATCTAATTCAGATTAGGACAAATCACTGTACGCCACTGCTTTTTTGGAATGTTTATTTTTGTAGATTAAGCAACTAAAAATAGTTTTTTTTGTCTCTTCAATTTTCTTCGTAATCCGCTTCGTTTTTGAGATCCTGCATGAAACAGGAAAAAATTCATTTCAACAAAAATCAAATCAAAGGTATCCGGGCCCAATCTCGACAACAATTGAGGGTTTGTTTGTGTCAAAGTTGGACAGCCTGTGGCATGTTCATTGATCTATATGAGTTTTAATTCATTTTAGATGCGTTTAGCGTAATCTGCGGAATCAGCAATGATTTGCCCTAATATCAATCAGATTGCCCCCTGGGACGCCACTGGAATTAATAATTTTGTTCTAATTACATTAAAAGCATCCCCTTATTATCGCAAATAAGCATGCCAAGTTTTACCAAAGGCAACCAAAAGGTTTTTGAGTAGGTAATTAGTGAAAAACTGAATTTTTCTAAAAACTTCGACACCCTTTATCTCAAAAAAGATGCTTATAAGAAACATATCGCATTTTTATCAAAGAACCCGATCCCAAACGTTTGGCGGTTTAACCCTGGGTCACCTTGTATATTACATACGGATGAGGGATTATGATCGCTTATTAGAAATATCACATCCATTTTCTCCAATGTCAAGGGACAGTTGACAAAATGCTGCCAACTAATATGACAATCTCATGCACAATTGTTGCTGGTTATGAGTATCTGAACAAATTACTTTTGAAATAATAATAATAACTTTTGAAATGTCGGCCCAGCTTGAGAACAGGAGATCCACTCACCTCACTATGTACCATTGGTTTCCTCGCTTTCAATGCTATAAAATATAACAATTCTGCTAGAAAAACACACAGCACTAGATTCTTCCTTATCGAGTTCGAATTTGTTTGTAAACCTCTTATAAGCGCCAAAATCAAATATGTAGTCAAAAGAAGAGGCAGGGATATTGAAAAACAGCTGTAGCTTGTAATATCTTCAAGTAGAGATGGTTCGGGTATGTACTGAAAGAAGAAAATGTATTTCAATAAAGTAAACTGACAATGATGATATTACTTACCTCGAGATCCACGACATCAACAATAATTGCAAATGTAGTTACATGATTACAGGTGCAGTTTATTAATAATGGTGCATTACTGTACTTGTTAAACCAGTCTTCCTCCAGTTCAGTTCTACAGCCAACTCTGGACCATTCCCCAATACTGTAATAACAATTGAAATGTACGAGCTACAATATGTTATTCTCTATAAAAATTACGTAAGGAATATTCGATCAGCAGGGCACCCCCCAAATCTTTTAAAGATTCACTACTCATATCGGGGGCACTGCCCCAAACCGAGAGCCACTGTCTATCCAGTAGCTCTAGAGAGAGAGAGAGCTATTTGGCCGGCAGACCTCGGTAGTAGCTTCAGCAAGCAACGTCCCCTTGGGGCGAAACTAACAGTTGCCACTGCAAAAGATCCGGTAAACTGGTTACCACATACATTTCACCACTAAAACTACGATACCGTGCCTTCTTATCCCAGGGTGCTGGTCGGAACGGATTCCCGGACGTGGTAGACACATGCAGGTCAAACTTGAAGGAGGCCGGCGATGACTCGTAAACGTAGCTTAATCTAACACGAGTAGGCGGGTGGAACTATACCTCGACAGACGGTTGCGGATAGTCAGCAAGCACGGTGCCTACTGCTCCAAAATGTATGTAGGTTCTCGCTTAAAGTAGCAGTGTCCGTAGTGGGTCCGCCTAAGTAGTCCTTCCACGGTGAGGGCGAAAAAATTGCTGCCTCAGCGTTTCTGGGTAATGTATCCGCGGCCAAGGCAGTGATATGTGGTAGGCCGATGATATGTCAAACGGAAACTGTTTTAACATTACACGAGTAGACAGGGGGAGGGGCCCAGATAGTTCAAAAGAGTCCACTGGACGGGCAAGGGGGGGGGGGAAAGACCCCCAAATTTCTTAACGTGAGGGCGTGGAGCCCGGTGGTCGATGAGATTCTAACGATGGGGTCAAGGGTGAGTAGGGAACCCCGCTTGGGCAATTCATCGGCCACTTCGTTTCCTTTCATGCCAGAATGGGCGGGTACCCATATTAGCTGAAGTTTGATACTTCTGGATAACCCAGGGTCTCCCTGCACTCCAGTAAAAGGCTAGAAGTCACTCTATGGACGCAAAGTGCGCCCAGGGCTGTCAATGCAGATAATACGTACACTTGAACACAGTAAGTGCTGAGGTATAATGATTATTTCATTATGTGAAATGTGAAAATCGGGTATCATGTTCCTTTCGTATTTCGCAACTCATCATTCTAGTTATTTATATTTCTGTATCGTGAATATCAAAAAAACTTCAAATAAAGTATTTTTTTTAAGAAGCTGCAGTGTTAGCGAAACTATAGATACATATATTTATTCAACTAATGAAAACTGAACAAAGGAAATCAAGGAACTAGGAATGAAAATGTAGACACCTACAGTAAGCAAATCTACCAAAAACGGATATTATGTTCCAATATTAAATTCTAAAAAATTTCCAAATTTATTGAAAGAGTTGGAAACCATGGATAGAATGGTGAAAAAGAAACCCCAAAACATCACTTATTATTGATTACAATGGCATTTGTTCGTTTAGAGAGCATAATTTGGTGGTTAAAGAGGTTACATCAATTTATGTAGTGTTCATTTGCTTTATAAAAATTAGTTTGTTATTTAGAGAAAGTTCCTCAATTAATGTTGATAACGTTTATGCGATAAGTTCAAGATAATGAAATACAGACAAGAAATAATTGACTATAACAACATTAGGAATAGTTGAAAAACCAAACTTACCCTCTAACTTTGGACCAATGGACACATTGTGGGTTTGATCTCTCATTGATAACAGTGCTATTTGAATCTAGTAGGATTTGTAATTTTATAGGTATACTCAAAGGAACTCCTGTCAAACTTTTGTACAATAATTTTTTATTTGAACTCTTTTCTCTCTTCATTCTGTGGCTATCAAGAGTAAAATATTGTGGATCGTTTTCATGTACCTTCACTTCCGGTTGATTTAAAACTTTCTTCATCCATTTATCTTTCTCATTTTGAGATAATTCTGGTAATTTAATATCATCAAATATAATGCTTACTTCGGTTGTTTTACTAACTGCCTCCACGTATTCCGGAACGAGGATGCTCACAGAAAGTAATGGTGAACCTACTGTTATGTCAACACCCCAGCGACGCAATACCGAATCGTCATATGTTTGTGGTAACAAAAAACCGGCTTGCTTGTACTGCGCATAGCTTATTACGGCACCTCCTTGGGGAACGGAATGTTTAGTTATCAGTTCTCCCGTTTCTATTTCTTCAATTCCTAATAATTTTAACGGGACATATATTTTACTGTGTTTATCAAATTTGGATTTATCCAAAAGATAGTTGTTATATTTTGGGAATGCCACCATTGGTCCTTGAAATTTCGAATTTTGGGGGCTCAGTTTTAAAAATTGTGATGTGTCTGGGATAACGATCCGTTCTGTTGTGAACGTTTGATCACCAGGTATGCGAGGACCATTATCTACTTCATAACCATACAGCGACTCCGCTGTCACCACATCTAAGCCAAGCACTGTAAATTACAAAGTAATGTTTCTCATTGTTTTCAGTTTGAACAAGTCGCGGAAACTTACCCATATTCGGGGACACAATTTCGAAAGGACTAGTGTAGGTGTCGTGTTGACTCATCGATAAGATTTTGATATACTTTTCTATTGTGATTATTAATTCATCGACATTTTGCCCAGTCAGTTGTTCTATTCTCAACCAATGATTGCCATACTTTCTATCCAAAATAATGTTTGCAGAGTGGACGATGTTCTAAATACAAAAATGAAATGTCATTTACATTATACTTATATCAGAATAGATATACTACTAGGACATATTGAATAAAATACTGAATGTGTCCTGGAAATATATGGAGATGATCGAGTATTAGAATAATAGAGATGCTATTTCATTTTGGAGATAGTGTTTAATTGGAATTAAAAAGAAATCAAACAAGTTAATTATCAATTTTAAAAATCTGGTCCTTCGAGCGAGATAGGAATAAGCAGAGTAGTTAAACTGAATAAAACCCAGAGGTATAAAATGAATAAAAATTTCAATGATAGTGTGCAAGTATCAACGCCTTAGCGGAACATACTGGGAGAGTGTGCTAATAAATAAGTAATGTACAAAAAATTGATCTCGCATATCTTTGAATTCCAACTGAGGATCATGACGGAATAAAAAACAGAAAGAGACTTGGCTTTTTCCAACAAAAACGTCAGTGAATATATTATTGTATATTTAGATATTTTTTTCTCAAGTATCCCCAAGTGTAAGTATATTAGTGTGAATTTGGGTATTTCCTTAAATATATTAATATCTGGTACGATAATGATCTACGGAGACCTTTACTTTGGCCTTTTATCAAAATGAAGAGTTTTTATTATGACGAAAGGTAACTAATGATAGTGACCTTTGTAATAATCCGAGATTATTACTTTCCGGTCCTTTGAATAATTCAATTTAATTCGAAATGAAGTTTAAAATTATTATATCTTGATAGATCATACGAGAAGTCAGGCAGGCCTACCGATGGTAGTAATTTAATCGATCAATTCTTTCCGGAGCACCGACTTCTAGGCTAGCAAGGAATCATGTTTAGCAAACGTAAGCACGGTACGAGGTACTTTTTCAGCAGAAATCCACGTGGAGTTGAAAAGAGTCGTCACGGACTGTTCTTGCGCCTAGTCAGATTCCTATAGGTCGTTTTATTAATGTATGGGCGGGGTCTGCCCCCGGTATTCTAAATTAAACATATTTTCCAAGCTTCGCGCGTGGTTTGGCCCCCACTTCAATAGTTTCATAAAAACTAAATACTTTGAGAAAATAGTATAATTTTTCACCACCTACTCGCTCGGTAAGCTAAACTTTTTCCAGCCAGCCTTTACTCCTTAAATAATAATCCATTGTTTGCATTAATTCAGGTCATATATATTTTACCTAAATTCCTTACTTAAAGTAATTAAAATATTTTTTATTTTTTTTCCATTGTTGTTGAGGTTTGTATATAAAGTAATTTTCCAGTCAAGTAGAACCATAATTCAGGTTAATTTTTTCGAAATCAATTAATATCCTGTTTATTATCAGATTAAATTGAAGTAAAATTAAACGTAGTACTTGTGCAACAAGGATTTTGTATTCCTAGGGTTAAAGCAGTGCTGGACTTGTGCGCGTCTTTCGTTGAAAGTATTAGTTCATTCAAACAGTATTTCAGATTTATAAAATTTACACTCGGCACTGTTACACCATCCAACAGTGTTTACTTTCTGTTTCAAATATATCACCGATTTCAAGATGGAAATATGATGAGTTATTGCAATGGGAACTACTCTAAATAGGCCAGTAAGAAAGAATAAAACGAAATGTCTCATACCCTTATGTAATCTTTGTCTTGACTGTGAGTTAAATTAAGCCCCTGCACTTTTGATTCATATCTAAGCAGTTCATCCAACAAATCGTATGTAATAAGAACGTCTGCACCATACAAATGAAATGTCAAGTTTGTTGCTTTGTTTAAATCGCCTGATAACTTGATGGCAACAAAAGTATTCATTTGTAAAACTCCCTTCTCAATACTTGACAGCTGAAACACAAATAAGTATCTCAGATTACGTCCTCTTGAAAAACTTGCAACCTGATGGTGCAGTATTATTTCCGGAAGACGCGTACCTGTTCACGTAACTCAACGAATCTCTCGGATGTACAATTAAACATGTCCGGTTCTTGCCATCCACCTAATTCACTATCACATCTTCTAGAAGCTCGACCATGTGTTCCCTTTGGACAATTTTCAATGGCTTCTGAACCGAACACCGTTCTTGACCACCATATATTTTCTTCAGAACTTCTTGGACAACCATCATAAACCACTGGAAAATTTAGTAATTGAAGTCGAATCAAAGCATTCGAAATTGGATATATTTTACCTTCACAGCCTGTAAGTGTGACTTCCGCATAAGAATTAGGACAAGAGTCGCACTTTTTACCAATTACACCATCCCTACATCGACATTGTCCAGATTCTTGATCGCATTGAGTATTGACAGACCCTACATGATAACAATCACAAGGAATGCATTTCGTAGTCCCTTTGGGTTGATAATGATTTTCTCTACAATGACACTGTCCAGTACCTTTATTACAATTGGGATTATAACCAGCTTCAAGATCACAATGACATGGCCCACAGACGGGATAACCCCACCAACTTGATGGACATGGCTGGGTCATTTTATTTTCGCAATATTCACCTGAAAAATTAGCAATGAATATCTCCAGGTCTCCTGTATCTGACCCATTTATGATGTAAGATTGAAAATAACTTAATAATTTACGTGTTCACTAGTAAATTGTATGAGTGAGGTATATGCGATTATGTGTGTGGCGCAGTTTATGTAAGGAGTAGAAACTTCTCTTCACGGAGTGAAAATCAACCAATAAGATATGATGAACAAAGTAAAATCGTTATATTCTCTTACTACTAGTCTTCATCAATATAAATAACCGATTTTGAAATATGGATCATATTGGGGTTTTCTACATTATGAATTGGAAGATATTCTTCTGATTCGCGAGGACATTGGAACTTTTTGGGATTGTTAAGTGTAATCATTACGAATTGAACAGTTCGGCGAGGAGTGATAAGTTTAGCTTAGTTAATTCACAATTAAATGTATGATGAAATGTTGGACATTCTGAGAATTTGAAAGTTTAACTTAGTAAGTAGGGACGCAGAACGCAGAATCAATCATATTATGAAGAAGCTTGTTCAGAAATGTTAAAAATTTGTTTCCTGCAATACAATGAAGCAATGTTATAAAACTGTGACAAAATAATTTCAGCAAAACCTTTCTGAGGATAAATATTAAATGTATTAATCCAAGGATATTTTAAAAACCTTGTAGTATACGAAGTCTGTCCCAAAAGTATTCGACTACCTCGATCACTCGGCGCTTGACTTATTTTTCGTCATCCGGTTGGTGGCCTCCTTCAAAATAGTCCCCATTTGTTTGAACCACACACAACACGCTCATATCGATGCTTCCACTTTCTAAAGCAGTCTTGAACGTCAGTTTTTGGAATCGCCTTTAGGCATTCGTCGCATTAGTTTCAACAGTCTCTTTGTCGTTGAATCGGTGTCCTTTAAGCGGCATAGCCAAAAGTCGTTTAAAAATTTTCATCACTATTTATCATTTCCAGATTGTCCTGAGCGATTTCTAATCGAAGATTTTTTTTGCTGTTCTGAGAGCAGTTTTGGGATACATTTTGCGCACATACGAGTCATTCCCAAATTCTCGGTTAAAATTCGCCAAACAGTACTTTTTGGTATTCCAAGGTCATCTTCTAGTTCCCTCACAGTCAGTTCAATCGCAACTAGCTCACGCTCGATGTTGTTTCCGTCGAAGGTCGACCAGAACGAGGAGCGCTGTCAACAGATGTGCGGCAGCTTTTAAACCGCTTATACACCACTCTTTTATTTGTATTTTGCCCATACACTCGTCTCCAAAGGCCTTTTGTAACATTCCAATAGTTTCCGCACAACTTTTACCAAGATTAAAACAAAATTTTATGCAAATTCAATGTCCAGTTCTTTCCGTAATTTTTAGCAATAAACAAAATCCTACGAAAGCAAAAAAGACGTAGTAAACAAATACACTCTACGCGGGAATTAAGACGTCTCATCGGTTAGGAGTTACTGGTGACGTTCATACACTACAGAGGTCGCCTGAGTGTTGTGGCGCGAAGATATGAATGCAAGTCGGATACTTTTGGGTCATACCTCGTATATGTTTGCTGATTATAATATGGATACCAGATTACAATATTCTAGTTTTGACCTCATAAGTCAATAATTCATAAGTCATAAGTGAGAAATATAGTGTTTTTAGGATTGTTTAATTATTAAAAGTGTCTAATGATAAAACACAAGGTTTTATATGATGATGCAACTTAATTGATAGGAAAAGGATCTTACTGGTTCAGATTGCAAATGTTCAATGTATAATGTAATATTTTATGATGTTATATCAGATTGATTGTCCAATAAATAATATTGTGCATGTCAAATGAAGAAGTAAATATCTCAACATAATTATGAATTATTGGTTGCCAAAGTGCAAATACGCCCAGAGATACTCTTTGATTTGGCATGATTGTAGGTATTTTGAATCTGTCTGTCTATTAAGGAAAATGGAAGACTTTTTGATAAAGAGGAGATATTTGTGAAACTTACCAGATAGCTCGGTAGAATTGCAGGAACATTGATAGCCTTTTACATCTTGTAAGTTTTCTATGCATTTAGCTCCATTTTGACAGGGATTGATATTACATACAGGAGCACACAAAGGCCCAACGTGGCCATGAGTACATGCACAGTGAGAGTGACCCCATTCTATTATACACTCCGAAAATGATGGACATTCGCTTTGACACTCTAACAATGACGGACAACCATCGTCTACATTTTCCTTGACGGTTGGCCTATTTAGGATGGTTTGTTGATTACCAATACGAACATCTTGGATACAACCTTGAAGATAACAGTAAATTGAATGGTCTACATTGAGTCGTTGGCTAGCTTTCACATTACCTTCCAAATAATTATATCCAGCATTCAAACTACTATAGGAATTATCCGGACCACCTATCAGAATTTTTCCAACATAGAGACCTTGAATTTTCTCCGAGAACGGAATCACTGTACTGTGCTCTCCATAATCTACAGCTAGCTTAACTTCAGTACCAATCCATGTAACTTCAATGTGATGCCACTGACCGTCGGATAGCGTTTTTGATCGTAACGTCAAAGATTCACTGTTATAGGTATATAACAAATATCCATTGTGCAACTAAAACAGAACAATCCTTAAACCCATGTTTGAACAATGTAAATTACTGTCACCAATCGAAGCATGCTTTCCCTAATGGACCACAATTATCTGTGACCAAAGAGTTCTATATATAGAGGCGACAAGTCCTATATCTATAATATAATATTGGTTCTATCTCGTCGATTATCTCTGTCCTTGTCGTACACCACGAGAAGCGTGATGTATTCTAATACCGCTTCTAATTCTCTTACGAAATTACGTGCGAAAGAGACAGAAATGCCACGAGCTCGACTAGTGGAATCCCACTTGTATCCTTATATATATAGAACTCTTTGTCTGTGACTATATTAAGAGGTATAGATTAAATTTTCTAAAATATGATGAATAAACATAAAAGTTCAACTATATGTTGATCAGAGTGGTGTAATTGGTAAAGATGTTGGACTAGACATACAGGGATGTGGGATATGAAACGTTTTTCCGAAGAAAAATCTATATTGAATAGAAAATTTTAGTTCACAAAAGCGACGAAATGGGAAGAAAAGTAAATTTCTGAAATAAACGGATTGAATTAATCATCCAAGGATAGAAAACGACTAACTATTCAATGTCGACTGTATACACATGTTTTGTAGTCCACGATTTGCCAACTTCAGAATAATACACAAAACAATCATCAGAGATTCAAAAGTTTATGGCAAACAGTAAGAACACCAAACTTCGACTAGAAAATATTGTTATATCTATATCATTCTTTGAGAAATAGATAAAATAAATAATAAATTGTATTAATAGTTTTATTTATTTGCTTATAACTATTGAATAATTGGGTTAGAGCAATGTTGCATGCGCCGATCTAGAAGTTTTATGTGCTTTAAAAGGTTATTTATCTGAAAAAAACAATAGCTTCCTTTCATCATTTGATGTTATTCTGTTTCAACTTTAATCAAACCATGATTAAATGAACTGTGAATCACTCACTTTTGTTACCAAAATAGCTTTGAACACTTCTGCGTGTCAATTGTATAAAATATCAACAGAAAATATATTGAAAATGATTTAGAAACAGCTAATGTAAGAAGTTATACTATACTCTATGTTACATTGAAATTTTATTCAAATGGCCTACATAATGTATTTTTTCTACTACATCGAAACATGTCCATTAAACGATCGTAAATTGAATCATAAACAGTTACATTTTGAACGGAACATCATATTGCACAGCGTACTTAATACGATATGGTTCATATTGCATTTGTCGCATAGCAACTGATGCATTATGAACCATTATGTGTTAAGTGGGCGGTCCTTTGTGGCTTGTGACACTAGCGACGGAAAATTTCATAAAATATCTTCAGTATTTCTGTCAAGATTTTCATAATTTATTAGAATCTTAAACGTAAGTAGTAATTTGCTGTAGAAAAAATATAGTATGCAACTGGCACCAAATGGCTATTTTGTGATTGTTGCATAATATACTATTACAACTATATGTTTCCGCAGGTTAAATATATGCGGGTGAGAAATATTTATTATAAGAAAAACACTGTTGTCATTATGGGTCAATAAAATAGTATATTTCCATTTGAAAAATAGAAGATGAACGTCAAAAATATCTTTTGAAATGTGGCTACCACGTCCAAAAACAATACAGTTCCTATTTTATCACACAATTTAGAACTTTATCTCAAAAATAGTCTAGGTCAGAAAGGGCGAAAAAGAATATTTTGTAGAAAATCCGGACAGAAATATTTTTTTGACCGAATACAATATGCCCTTATTCTACGTATAGTGAGAGCATTAAAAACTAACAATTTCTAGACATAAATTCCCTAGGTAAATGAGTCATTAAAAAAAGAGATATTAGTTCTTAAAATATTTTGTCTAATAAGCAAGCCAAGAAAAATATATGAAATCATACCGATATTACTGAAGAACTGTTCTGTCCAACTTGAATTGACATCAGAAATGCATCACTCTGTAATGTTCGAACCGATATTGCATTCAACCACGGCAACTGAATCAGTCTCAACAATGGATTGAAAGATAAAGTTCCATCCCCAGAAAAATGCCAAGGTTGACTTATCACTGAAAATCAATTTTGTTGTTACTATCATAGAACTATTTAAACCAATCCTCTTACTTTCACTACAATCCTTGCCTCCGAATCCATCAGGACACGAACATTGATACATAGACCATCCTTCTTCACATTTACCGCCATTTTGACAAGGTCGAGAATTGCAAAAAGATCTTCTTTCAGGACAACCCGACACAGTTCCGTTATTTGTCACAAAGCTATAACCAATGAATAAGAGACATTATGACTATTCCTACAATTGTTGTTAAGAAATAATTACCTATTCAAATCTACAAATTTATAATCTATCTCTAGATCTGAGATACATCCTTCAAAGTGGTGATTTTTCGTTTGGAAGGTGGCAGAAAGAGACGGTAATCCCCCCAACTGAAGCGGCCCAGTTAAGTCTAAAAATCGGTGGCAGGTCTCAGTTAATGATGCACATCTTGCTTCCAATTTGTGTTCAGCAAAGCTGGCACAATCCCATTTGGTACCTAATTCTTTTCCATGCTTTACAGCCAAAGCCGTATCACAATCATCCAATGATAGCATTACAGTCTGTAAATCATAAAATACGTCAATTCTCGAATTTGTCTTTAATTCGTTTAAATCTGGTATTGGTCATAAAAACTAATAATTAATTGTTTAACCTGCTGAATTGTGGTATCATACGAACTTACCTTATTGAAATACTTCACAGTAACAGTGTGCCATTTTCCATCTGAGACTCCATCAGGTACAGAAGCAGTAGTTTGTGTTAACGTACTCCCAAGAGAGAAAGAAAATTGCACGTGGCCATTTACAATTTCTAAAGCAATGAAGTCATGTTGCTCATTATACCTGCCATTGTAAAGTAGCAAACCATTAAGAGTTTGTGTAGCAAACCTGGGAATAAAAGGGTTTTATGAAAAACTGCAATGATAATAAACCCTGTACTCACTTCAATCTTAAATGAAATCTGTGTCTTTGTTTCAAGCTGGGAAATGTTAGGAACGATGTAAAACTGAAACTCCTACTCCTTAATTCACAAAGAGTGGTGTAATGTTCGGAATTAGATTCAATGGAACAATCTTCACATATGAATTCTGACTTTGAATTTCTGGGATTGCATGTTAATTCGTCTTGGCAGATATTGGGTTTGCACGGGTCATCTTGCAATAAAATTTCACAATTTGCACCTGAAAAGTAAATTTTTTGTAGATAGGTAATAGAAAATATGAAAACCTAGAGATACCTGTGTATCCAGAGGCACACACGCATGTGTAACCACCTTCTCTAACTTTGCAAGTGCCGTTATGTTGACATGGTGAAGAATAACACAAATTTACTTCTGTATCGCATAAATAGTGCTCTTTAGAACCTGAAAATAAACCGGTATCATTTTAATACCACGGAAATGATACCTTATGTTACTAGGACATTTCTTATAATTTAGGAAATAAAATTCAAACTTTATCAATGATTATTCATTCCTCCCAGTCTTCTTACCGTTTTCATACAACAAACCAATTATGATTCTTCATTATACTTTCTAGGCACATCCATGTAGTGAAAAACAAAATAGGAGGAGCTTTATATATTCAAACGTAGGTACTGGTTAAACAAGGTTGGCAGAATCAGTATCCATTTTCAAAATTAATTCATTTATTAATATAATTCAAAAATCAAAAAAAAGCTTTTAGAGGAAACACGACAAATTTAAGTTTTAAATATTACATCAATCTTGTCGCTGCATGCACACTTAAAGCCTAGTACGAATGTTTGTCATCACCTGCAGCGCTCAGCAGAGATATCGATTTATGACACTACTACTCGTTCCGTTGATGAGCCCGAGAGGGCGAAACTGCTGTCTGTAACTATCAAGCTGTGGTATCACTGATCGATCTAGAAAGACCTATACTAGCTTTGCAGATTGGATTAATTTCGAAAAAGTAATTGCTCTGTTGAATTGGATTAACTTTGAAAATGGTTATTTCATTCAGCCTAACACTCTATTATCCTTCCGTCAACATTGTTTCTTAGACTAAGAGGATCCTGGTAGTTAGAAAGTTCATATCCCAGTTAACCTACTTCCATTTTTACTGAATCTTTCAAAAAGTAAAATAATCGAATGTAGTGCCGCCAATCTTGCCGCGGATTCGAATATCGTAATTTGATTATAATTATTGATAAACAGAATTTGGTTGAGAGCGACCACAGAACAACAACTAGAGTTATCAATAGTGAATAAGTAAGGGAAGGTGAGATGAGTCGTGAAATACCACTTACCGAGAAATAATTTAAAGATGAAGTGGATAAGATGATGTAAGGATTTGATGAACAAACGTTGCCAATATGTCCAATGAAAATGAGATCAGTCTCAAGAAACAATCGGAGAAATTGTTCGAGAGTGGATGATGAAGAAGAAGCGAACAACAGAAGGAACAAGTATGATACATTGGATGACGAGGAAGCATTAGACTTGGAAATGGATGTTGGTGAATATTCCGATGATGAAGATGTCGTCGTTCACGATTTAGCAGAAAGTTCCTCTGAAAGGAATTAGACTGATGAAGCAGAAGGTCGCAATGATCTAATGCTAATGGATACGTCCGTCCAATGATACCCAAATAGAGCAATCTGCACGTGACAAGAAGTACGTGGCTACAGAAATTAATTTAATTTGAACGTTCCTCAAAAAGACCAGCCCTTGGCATATTTCGCGACCTGAATTTATTTGTACGAGAAACAAATTACTATGCATCAGAGAATAGTCTAAGAGCTGGAGCCGAAAAGGTGCTTTGATCTTTGATATGGACAAATTTGATTGAAACTCATTCCATTACTAAACGGAGTTACATATCCGAGCTCTCCGACACTTTTGTTAGTGCAGGATATAGGTAGGAATGGTTAAAATTGGTGACTGACAGGGCTCAAGTACAACAATTTAACAAAGTTTCATATATTCTCGTGGAAAATCATGTGTTGCACCTGTTCCTGAGGTGTCCTCGTGTGATGAAACGTTTTTTAGCTGTAAATACGCGTGTATAAGAGTCATATGACTGAATAAAGTGGGTCGAAATATGGCTTCCTAATTGAATGTTTATGTTGATCTTCTCGCGTTTTGTGTCATACGTACAGCTTACTGACATTTGATAGTTAATTACTTATGTCGAATTAATGCTGTGCTCCTGGCTGCAAGGAAAATTACAACAATGGGCCAAGAACTGAATTGTTTAGTTTTCCTAAAGATAATGGAAACAATGGATATCGGCTGTCCTTGTGAAAGATTTCATGGTAACAACAATTTTGTGCATTGAAATAATCCATGAACTAGAACATGATTAATTGTTAAAATGGATATTCTTTGAATTTGAAAGCATTCTACTTATAAATTTGGAACGTCAAAATGTTAAAGTAGCCCATATTCAATGAACATATTATGTTATAGAGCATTCCAAACTCACAGCCTAGTTTTTAAATATAATTTTAAATTGGTGCAAAATAAGGTATGTAAAAACTCCCCTCAAAGAGCAGCCTTTGGGACCTTTTCCACGAACCTATCGTCAAAAGTAACATAGAGGATGATTGGAATATCAGTGTTCAAGAAATTCATTAAATTGGTGACATGACTCCTCACTGGACACTGTCATCTGAATAAACATTTGCATATAATGGGCATCATCGATTACCCAGGTTGTAGTAGATGTGGAGAGGCGGATGAAACTGTCTCTCATATACTTGTAGAATGTCCAGCACTGACTTCTCTTAGGCTACACCTCGGCAGCGCATACATGCCGCAAAGGCCATAAGAAACATCAGTCTATGCAAAATCCTAGTCTTCGGCGCTACCTTAGGTCTGAGTCTTGCATCAAGGGGCGCACAATGTATCCCATCAAGCGGTCTAAGAACTCTGGACTTGTCCTTCCTCCGTTTTGATTGATTGATTGACGGCACGATCGATCGTTCAAGCCTTGTATTATAAAGGGCTATTGGTCAATGAGTGATTTGTATAAAAACAAAATATCTCAACTGATAAGTCGCAACCAGTTCGAAATACTCTTGAATATGTTTCATGCTGGCGGAGAATGTGAAAATCATCTCAGAACAATTTCACTATTTAGTGACGCTTTACAAGAAAAATTCAAACGGGCATCTTTTGCCGAAAACAACGTCTGTATGGACGAAAGTAATGTGCCTTCTCGGGGTCGAATCTTTTCCCGGCAATACATCTCAACCAACGACACCGTTCTGGTATCAAATGCTTCAAGCTCTGTGCGTATGGTGGATATACTTGGACTTTTAAAATCTACACGAGAGAGAGAAATCCTACAGTTTCTGTCCTCTAAATATGTAGTCAACCTGTCAATTGATGGAAAATCTGTACGATCAGGGGAGGAAGTTATGTTATATTTCGCATAAGCCGATAATGAGCGCGAGTTGCAGTTTGTTTAGTTATGAAAGCTCGATTCTTTTAGCTACAATCGGCCAGATAGTTAGCGCAAGCGCACGTAACAGTGCACGGAACAAAGCGAATAGGTTCGAGTATTTCGACGGACCGCTCTGCTCAATAACTCGAAAACGGCTCAAGTTAAGACATTGAATTTTTATATCAGTAAATTTCGAGCATCATATCTAGTTTGTTACAAAATTGGCCGCTACACAACATACATTTACCAAATAACCCTATTGAATCAAGAAACGACTACATTAGATAACGCTCAACTACATCTTAATGACTATAAAAAATGAAGACCATGAGATCACAATCAAAAGTTTGCATTTGGAAAATCATACTTTCAAGACAGTTTAGCAACAGCTGCATGACCTTATTACACTAAAACAAGGATTGACCAAGACCTTGGAGGAATCCCATTCATGTAGCCTTAAGTGTAATATCATTGTTGCTAGTTATATCAAAATAGTTCTTCGGAAAACTAACTGTAATAAAGATTCTTGACCCAGGTATGAATTATATATAAATTCTCGGGAAATATGTCACATTAACACTTATGTTTTATATTTTCTTGTCTTTACGTACGTTTCGGCCTCACGACCATCATCAGAAGAGACTTATTATGTTTAAAACCGGATTACTTAAAACTAATTGTATTAACACAAAACTCTTATCGCACTAATTTCAGTTAAAATTATGAGTATAATATATCAAGAATTCACTGTTGAACAATGATATAAATGTGGCGCATAAGCCTACTAACTGTGTTGGAAAATATTTCTCAAATCTAAAACCTTTAATACCTAAAGATAAACAAACCCACAGTATATAAATTAAATGGTTTAGATTGCTATGGGACTTATACTGGAATCTCTAAACAATATTTAGCAAAAAGAATGTATGGCCATAAGTATAGCACAAGAAACAAAAACTTAGAAAATTCCACCGCCCTTGTTAAACACTGCTTTGATTATAACTATCAATTCGATTACAAAAATGTTAATATTTTAACGAATTATTATAAAAGATCTATTCTTGAGATGATTCACATAAAACGTGACCCCAAATCTGTAAATCATAGGACAGATATTCAGATATTAAGTCAGATTTATACTAACTTGGTTAATTAAAGCTCTTGCAAATTCATACATGAGTCTTTATAATGTTAAAGGTTATTTTAGGTAGAATGTCAAAAGTATATTTCCAATAACTGACAAGACTTTTTCTATTATCTTTTGAATCTTAAAATCTGGTTCGAAAGTGAATACTTGAACCTAATGTTCTTGTTTTTAGTCGTTCATAGACTTTGTTGACATGAGTTCGCATTTTTTAAGAGTACTGCTTAACAGTGGATTCTTGATATATTATACTTATAACATTGATGTGTTACAATTTAAATTATTCGTGTTTCTGTTCGTTCCGGCGACGTGGGCATTTTAATTGAAATTAGTGCGATAAAGACGCTTTGTGTTAATACAATTAGTTTTAAGTAATCCGGTTTTAGACTTAATAAGTCTTCTGATGATGGTCGTGAGACCGAAACGTACGTAAGGACGAGAAAATATAAAGTATAAGTGTTAATGTGACCTATTTCCTGAAAATTTATATTTAAATGAAAAGTAATTGTGGAGATAATGTAGTAATTGCGTTTAAAGGTGTACTTACCTGTGAAACCTTTAGGACACTGGCATGTGAATGTTGTAACTGGATAAATAGGTCTAAACAACACCGTATTACTGCTAATAAAACCTGAGGCATTTCCAAATTTCAAAATAGTTAGGCATTCTTCATAGTTAAGGCAGGGTTCTCTAACACAGAGATTATCGTCAAATGGTAAAATCTAGAAGACGAAAAATTGTAGGTTAACTAATACACATTATTTGAGCATGGAAATTTCTATTAAGAGAAAAAACTCACCTGAACTGTAGACAGTCTAGCTAATATGGCTCTATTTAAATATATTTTCTCTTGTAAAAGTTGTGGGACATAAAATTCTTCTCTAGGCACATCTGGTCGTTTAACGGAAAAACTAACGTTTAAAATTTTTGCTTGTACGTCTGTATCATCCTGAAAGTATATATGAATAGAAATAGCCTCAGAGTTACAAGCCACCATACTTACTTGTATACTAAAAATAAATATATTTTCTTTAGGGCAAGGTATTATTGCCGCTAACGCATCGACGAAATACCCCAATAGAGGCGAAAGAAAAGCTTCTTTGGTCATTTGGTTTAGACGTACTGTGATCGAATTGAAGAGCATTTCCTCGGTGATTAAACGAACTGAAAGCTGCATAATTGCTTTTATTTCATTGATTCCATCTGAAATGAGAAGATGAGATATAAATAATTGAGAACGCAGGATAGTTAGGTTTGGAGGTTATAGGCATAGGGTAAGAGTTTCACATCTTCGCCGTTCGATAAAAAAATGTCTGGTAGGAAGAAGTTCGGCAGGTCTCGAATTAGGCAGTGAAGTGGCTCACCTAGGCCGCCTATCTGGAATCTCTCGTGGTGGAACAACAGACGAGATTTCTGATGAACACCGGCCATGGGAATATCTATAGAAAAGGGAGAGATCTCCCACCTTTCTACGATGTTCTAGAGAGGACAATGAACTCGTAAGTGTAACATTTAATCAAACTGCTCTCTTCTGGATAGAATCCAAGAGCTTCAGCGTATGTTTGGGAGCCGAACTCCACAAACATGTGAACAGTACTCCAGGACAGGTCGAATCTGTGCTTTGTAGATTATGAGGAGCTGCTGGGATATAAAGTAGCTCTTGGCCTGGAATGGAAAATCATTTTTTTGTGAATGAAGTGTACCACCATCTGCAAAGCTGTGAAGGGACAGGTGGTCACTTCAAGCAGATCGTTGATATGAAGCAGAAACAAAGTGGGTGCGAAGACATATCCCTGTGGAACACCAGCGTTGATCGCCATTGTATGGGAGGATACTTCATCGACTATCACATGGAACTGCTTTGGAGATATCCAATGGTACAGTTGAGAATAATAAGAACAAATCCAGTTTCCCCTCTAGAGCTCCTAGCCAAACTTCGAAAATGTCATTGGTATATTGTTGGGGGCAAAAATCTACTTCATTTAGAAGAAAATTTACTGAAGTCATTTCAAGTTAAATCTTAACGAATTTAGGGATGCCTCAGAACTGTCTAGCTTGAATGAATAGTGTAATAAGGGTTTAGTACAGGTTATTTCCAATATTTAAAAACAAAATCATTCTTATGAAATTAAAATTTCAAGTAAAGTTAAAATATTTAAAAGTAAAGCACATCTAGGGGTTGCCAGATGTTTTCAATAACAAATGTAGCTTGAGGAAAGTAAAGGAATTTCTAGACAATTCACACTCGTTTCAACGAGGGTGGTATGATACCGTAGATGATATGGTCAAGAGGGTTGCAATAAGTTCACAAAAGTTTGGTAATAAAGGAAATAATAAACCTGTCAAGATGAATAACCAATATAGGACGAGAAACTAATGGGTAGCTACATGTAAAATCTTAATGTTTACATTTGGATATGTTTTATGTACATTCAAATCAGTTAGTGATATTTAGAAAAGGACAAATAGATTTAGAAATCCCCACTGTTAACATTCTGAACTAGATACATCAAGAGAGGAATCTCATTGCTTATTGGTTAAACAATTCAGGGATCTTTTTCCAAATTGTGGATTGGTTCTTGGGGAAAAGGACGCATTACAAATACTAGGGATAAAGCCTAAAGCCTTCAGTTATATTTTCTAGCTTGAATTAGTCTCTTGAGAAATCACGTGACACATAATTTCAATTAATTTAACTTGATAGTTTCTTCAGAGTGTTTTTGGTAAGAACGGTGGATTCCGCTTAATCAGAGTTGTTTTAAATATTTGATCAAAGTTGTTCTCACTTTTTATTCAAGTTAAGTTCAATAATACTTTCAAATCGTTTCATTCTTTTTCGATCTCCTAGGTTCATCCTGGTTGGGTATCAATTTAAAATTTGTCCAAAGAACAAATCTAAGACGATTTGAAACCGTTTTCTCTTCTTTATGACTCCAACCAAACCTACGTGGAACACTTCCCAAAAAAAGTGATAAGAAAAATAAGACACAAGGATGATGATCGCTGCTCAAATAACAGACCTAAACACAGTCTTATCCTCTGATTTGATGATCAACTCTCATCATGTGTTGCCAAATATTGAATGTAAAAACTTGAAAACATCACCTTAACTTCAAAACTAATGCCACATGATATTTAGAGTAAGAAAGTGACATACTATCTCCACAAGTAATATTATTTAAAGAATACACATACCTGTAACTGACACCTCCATAGAAGCAATCTTGGGAACATTTGTATTCAGCTGTGGTGATAACTGAATCTGTCCTGTACTTACATTCAGGGCTATCAGATTGGCATTATTTCCGGACAATACCTTGTACCGTAATTTATCGGATACATCAGCATCGAAGGCAGGTATCCTACCTATTGGTCCGGTTGGAAAGTGATCTCGAAAATTATTAAACAGAACGTAGAAATCTTTCAAAACTGGGGCATTATCATTGACATCTGTAACAATAACTTCCACGTGCGCATCATTCCGTAAAGGAGGACTAGCTGCTCTTACTATAAGATCATATTTCTTTTTAGGACTTTCATAGTCGAGTTCGGTCATCGTTAACAGCTCAGCTTTGTCAGAGCCTGACCGAGTTACTAATGAGAAACTTTGCGAATCTTCTCCACCAATTATCGAATAGTGAACTAGGGCGTTAACACCTTCATCAGGATCTTTGGCGTAAATTTCACCTACTGTTGAACCAATTGGACTATTTTCTGGAATATATAACACTATTTTGTCGGATGCGAAGGCTGGAGGCGAGTCGTTGATGTCTTCTATTCTTATAGTAACCGGAACTGAGCTACTTAATGTGGGGGAGCCTCGATCTATTGCATATGCTTCTAGTTCATATATTGCAACGGATTCTCTATCTAAACCTTTATTAGTACGTATAACACCACTTGTAGGATCGATCACGAAAGAACCTTCTTCTTGGTCTTTCTCGCTTAAAGTATATCGGATTCGTCCATTTAAACCAACATCGGCATCTGTGGCTGATACCTGAACAACAGATGTTCCTGCAAAACAAAGATAGCAGTCAACCACCATGGGTTATTAGCGCTTTAGAACCCAGGATTATTTTTAGATTTTACCCTTCATTTTTTGTGTAGCCATGGTGTATTTAAAAATAAAAAGTATTCTTAGCAAAGCAGTTTTACAACCCTTCAAATTATCAATCTCTAGCAAATTATAGAATCAAACTAGTGTTTCCGCTTGGAGAGTAGTTGAATAGTGTATGTGGCAAAGTTATTCTTCCCAAATCGTTTGATTTGGTTACTGATTTTTATATAATTGTTTCACATTCTAGAAGATATACATTTGTGTAATGATAATGAAATAAATTATTTATTTGATTATCTTTACACAACCAATAATATTCAAATTAGGAATGTTTTTAAGAAAATGATAATAATTTTCCGTTGCTGATGATGAACCTTTGGTTCAACGCCATTTGTTATAAACAGTTAAGGTACTGTTGCAAATTCAAGTGTTTTTATAGTTGTTGAACGATTTTGTTTAAATTAATTCAAATTTACTGTAAAAGTTTGGAATCGACTCGATGTATACTTAGGAGTTACGCTTACTTAATTTTCAACCCTTCAGAAAAGGGTGTGTTTATTGAACGACTTTCCTGAAAAACAATAGGGTTTGTCACCGAATAGAAACGATTTTTTGTCAAAATTTGAATATGATAGAACCTTTCGTTTTTGAGTTATCGTGACGGACAACCAGACATACGGATTTTTTCAAAAATGCTTAAAATTACGTCAAATTTACAGTAAAAGTTTTGAATTGATTCGAGGTATACTTTGGGAGTTATGACTTTTAATAATGTTCAATCCTTCAAGACAGAGTGATTTCTTTGAAAAACGATAGGGTTCGTCACCGTACAGCAAACGATTTTTTGTCATAATTTGAATATGGTAAGACCTTGTTTGAATTATCGCATAGAAAAACATTTCGTGACCGACATGACGAACTTGCTTAAAATTCGAAATACTATGGTGGACAAATTTTTGCATTAGGAACTTTTTGAAGATTTTAGAAATAGGTTGAGTAAATGCAATATACTCTCCGTACTTAAGCGAAGCGTATAATAAATTACAATATTTATTGAATGAGGGTTCAAACTCAGAATAATAATTTCTTTTTGGAAAACCATAGTTGCTTACCTATGAGAGCATCTTCCAAAACAGTACCAGAATAAGCTGCTTGTTTGAAGACAGGATAATTATCATTAACGTCAGTTACAGTTATCTCGACATCTGTAGTATCCGAAAGAGGAGGATTACCACCATCTTTAGCTGTGACAGTGAGAAGAAACCCGCTCATAGTTTCTCTGTCTAACAATTTCGTAGTTGTTATGGCACCAGTTTGGGGATTTATTGTAAATTCAGTTGTTCGTTCCGATTCACTTATACCATCTCCTAGAGTGTATGTAATTTGTGCGTTCAGACCTACATCATTATCTGTTGCAGATACCACTAGCACTGTCGTACCAATCGCTGCATCTTCAAATACCTAAGGAATTAGAAGTTATACATTTATCGTAAGAATCATAACTGGATAACTCACACTTGCAGAATATGGAGCATTTTCAAAAACTGGAGCGAAATTATTAGCATCTGTTACATTTATGTATATGGTAGCTGTATCGGTTCGACCTCCCGAATCAGTAGCAGTTACGGTGAGTACATATCTTTTCTCTTGTTTGTAATCTAATGGCTGAGCAATTGTAATAGCACCTCTGCCATTTTGAGATGTTATGGCAAATCTACCTCTCGTATTGCCGTTGGTTACTTCGTAGTGTAACCGCGTATCTTCGTCAGCATCAGTAGCAGTGACAGTTGCTACTGGGGTACCTGAAAATATTCACATGTACAAAAAAATCAAATCAAATTGTAGCAAAATTACCTGGTGGGTCATCTTCTGCCACTACCGATTCATATAATTTCGGTTCAAAAACAGGATCATTATCATTGATATCTTGAACTGTGATGACAACACTTGCACTTGCAGATTGTGGGGGTGTTCCTTGATCAGCTGCTATAACCTACAATAAAAAATCGTTAGAAGATAATATTTAGTACTCTCGTTGGTATCCAATAGTATTTATTAAGGCGCGCCCATAATGGCGGATTAATAAAAGATGGATTAGGTGCAATAAAATTACCTGAAAACTGAATTTTGGCTGATCCTCTCTGTCTAAATCCTTGGTAGTGTAAATCCATCCTGTGTGATTGTCGACAGCTAAAGGTAAATCTTCAGTGTTTGCACCCGAAGAATCTCTAGATGCTATTGAATATCTAATATCGGCGTTAGGGCCTTCATCGGCATCATAGGCCTGTACTTTAACTATGCTATATCCACTAGGTACATTCTCGGAGACGCTTTCTTGGAAGAGCGATGTGTAAAATCTAGGTACGTTGTCATTTACATCTTTCACATTTATTAAAACTTGAGTAGAATTAGAACGAGCAGGACTGCCTCCATCTTGGGCTCTTACAGATAAACGGTAATTACGTATTGTTTCGTAGTCTAGTGGTTTAACTAGTGATATATCGCCAGTTAAGCTGTCTATTGCAAACTGAGATTGAGTATTGCCGCTTGTTATTGAATATCTTATTGCAGCGTTATTGCCTTGATCAGCATCAGTAGCTCTGAAAAATAGAACGTTTTCGGAATAAGTTTTCAATATTTAATACACAAAGATGGCGGTGGAAAGCTAGTGATGGTGGCAAGTTTTTGAATCAATACTAATGGAAAGTATTACAATAGGCCTAGATTACATAGATCAGAAGGTTTATATATATGGCTAGATGTCAAATGCAAAAAGGTTAGTTCAAGATTCATATGCCTTGATCAGGAATCTTTGACTAATTAGTATCATCAATATATGACCTAGTATCACTGTAGTATGGTTCAATGAACTCGTAAGTGTGACATCATCAATCAAACTCTTCTGGATACAATTCAAGAGCTTCAGCGTATGTTTGGGAGCCGAGCTCCAAACAGTACTCTAGAACAGGTCGACTCTGTGCTTTGCAGATTATGAGGAGCTGCTGGGATGTAAAGTAGCTCTTGGCACGGAATAGAAAACCAAGTTTTTGAGAAGCGGTCTTCGCAATGGACTTCACATGATCGTCCCATGAGAGGCTCAAGTGGTGATTCCGAGCATGGATATGGAAGACTTCATAGGAATGCGTCAACCTGTCACTGTCTCGCTCCTCTAGCTTTATTGGATGGTATAGGGGCTCTAGAAGAGAAAGCGTCATGAGGTGTACCATCATCTGCAAAGCTGTGGATGGAACAGGTGGTCACTTCCAGCAAATCGTTCATATGGAGCATAAACAAAGTTGGTGCCAAGACAGATCCCTGTGGAACACTAGCGTTGATAGCTATTGCATCGGAGGATACTCCGTCAACCACCACAAGGAGCGATCTATCTGAGAGAAAACTTGATAGTAAGCGACAAAAATTAAAGACACGCGGTGTTCCCAAGCGGTCATCCGTCAAAGTACTAACCGCGCCCGACGTTGCTTAGTTGCAGTGATCGAACTGGCGTTTTCAACGTGGTTCGGTAAATTTGGTATAATATTTAGGAACGATTATTCCAACCAACTTTGGGTGAACCAAGATATTTACGAATAAATCTTTGATCTTGCAATATCTGCTTTTTGAATATTCCGAATGCAAATATTCAAGGGAATATGAAGGAAGTATAGAAGTAAGTTATCAATATAGTTAGAGCTTGAATGTGATTCTTACTGTCAATATCAGGATTAAGTCCATTAAATTATAGAAAAATCTTACTTGATATGTACAATAACTGGATTCACCATCCAGTTAACATCCTCCTTAACGGAAACGGTGTAAGTCTTCTCAGAAAATTGTGGATAGTTATCGTTGTCGTCCAAGATATGTATGATGACACTCGCACTGGCAGATCTCCTGGCAGTTTGGGGTGAAGCTAAGTCTGTTGCACCAATCATCAGCGTATATACTTCCGTAGTTTCCCTATCGAGCAAAGTTCTGGTTGTTATAACGCCAGTTTTGGGATCAATTTTGAAAGCCCGGCTATCTTCTTCCTGCGTTGAAGTTCCGCCGCCGTTAATGCTCTGGATAGAATATTCGACTTCAGCATTTTTACCTACATCTTGATCTGTGGCTTTCAACGTTATAACCGTCGATCCAACGCTCACACTTTCTTTGATGCTAGCATCGTATTCAGTCATTTCGAAAACTGGTGAGTGATCGTTAGCATCCAAAACATTGATTTGCAGCATTGTTGTGCCTGAACGTGGTGGAAAACTGTCGTCCATCGCCGTAACTCTGAAGTAATGCACATCGACCAATTCCCTATCAAGTTTGACTTTGGTTGTTACTGTTCCGGTTTTTTGATCAATATCGAACATAGACTGCGTTCTTGAATCCAATAAACTAGTCATGGAATATGTAATAGGACTATTTTCGGGGTCTCTAGCTTTCACAGTGGTTACAATGACACCCGGTTCACATTCCTCTAAAACGCTTTCTACATAAAGATGTTGTAGAAAAAAAGGAGACTGATTCTTCAACTCCCTTCTTACTCGTTTTGCTATGTCTGTATCATTAAACAACTGATGATGATATACGATTTTCAAACGGTGTTCCGAGTTTAAAACGCGTACATCATGACATTGTGTTGAGAACAAGATCGTAACTTTCCACAAAGGTTCGACGATGCAAACGTCTTCACTAGCTACTAAATCACCCTGACTGTGTTCTATTTGGAATCTTTCGTCGCTCACATAGTGAAAAATAACCGTACAAAAGTCGTTTATAGTTTTCGGTAAGAAAGCCGTTATCGAATTGATATATTGAGATTGTCTCAGGCAGATTTTCTTCCAGTTTCCTGTAGTGGGGATGGCAAAAGAAGCGTAAGTTTCTGAAATCCATTGTTTCGCCTCTGTTATTCTTTGTTTGATAGAGGGATGTAAATTGGAAAGAAACGGATTTATTGGCTGTTTTCCAAGAGTAAAGTCTGTTCCTTTAATATCTCGCCGTCGTCTATTAGAATCTTGAAGGTATTCGTTATTTTCCTCTGTGTGTTTCACACATTTTTCGCCAACAATGAAAATTCGGATTGGTAAACTATAATAATCTATATCTCTCAGTCTATTCGAAGTGGAATCAATATGAACAGTGAATAAGTTAGGATAATATAAGCCGTCACATTGCAGAGTTTGTAACAAGGATACTTCGCCACTTTTAGAATCAACATTAATCAACGATTGAACAAATGGTGCAGATCTTTTAGCGTTGATTTCATAGTGTCGCTCTGAGCCCAATCGGAAAACGGACGAGTTGAAAATTACATGGCCTGCTTCTTGGGTATCTTCAATCAATAAAAAATAGGCAGTTGTGTATTTAAAATAAAGTAAAAGTAACAGAGGTATCGTAAAGTTGAGCATATAGTTCCTCTCAATCATGAGAGATAGCTTTATAATCATTTTTCAGTCTGATGAACATGTTAATCTCTAGTTTTCACTCGTTCAACATGGAAAAATGACCTGAAAGAAAAAAATAATAATTAGAATGTTGCCGAATTAGAACATTGATAATTAACGAAATTTCGTCAATTAATGGCCAAACGTAATGCCCACCTATTGCGAAGAATACCATAACTTAAAGATTTTTAATTTTCTCTCTGTACATGGTATAGTGAAGTATAAGAGAAGTACTGTAATCGACTTAAAATTCCAGATTTTGATGAAAATAACGGTTTTGAGCCATTCTGAATTCATCTGGTTGTCCCGTAACTGTAGTTTTAAAAAATAACTTGCAATGAATTTTCACAAACTTCGTTTTTATTAGACAAAACGTGATATATTTCACCACACGGTGGTTTTATCAAACAATGGTTTTACAAACTATGGTTTATTCATTAAATATTAACATTAAGATTAAGGACGGGATGAGTGAGGTACGTGTACAGTAGGATAAGAGTTACTTACAAATAAATTTAATAATGGAGAATTGGTAAAGTCTTTCTGATCATTTCCTATTTATTAAAAATTATTAATTTCAAATTTCTCTAAGTTGTTTAATACTTTACTTTTAACTGACTTATGAAGAATCTCGAAATCATCCTTGAAATGATGATTTCTTTAATATGGTTTACAACTTTTGTGTCTCCTTTGTTCAAATTAAAACGTTATTTGATTGTACTTTTGAAAGATATTCCTGTCTGGCCTATATAGCATTTATTACAATCTTCACTCTCTACCTTGTATACTCCTGATTCTTGATCTTTTTTATTCTTATCGTTGTTGTTTTTAATACATTTGCCTACCCTATTATTTGTTCTAAAAGATGTGTTAAGATTGTGTTTTTTAAGTAAATTGCATACATTATCAGAAAAATTATCTACTTACATTATTGATCTATAATTATGTGTCTTAACTGTACTAGAGTAAACTAACTTCATTGCTTCATTATAGTCTTTTTTCGTTATAGCCGTTATTAGTTGATATCTGTTTTATAATTGAAAATTCCTTATGATAATTTAATTCTGACATGAGGATAGTAACAAGTTTATGTATCATGCTTTGAAGAGCAGCCAGTTTATGTTGTATGGGGTGGTTTGAATTTTTGTGGATAATAATATCCGCATGTGAAGGCTTATGATATATTGAAAATGTTTACTATTTAATTTAGTTATGGTCCAAAAGTCTAAAAAGTTAATAGTTTGATTGACTTCAACTTCAACCGTGAATTTAATTTTGGGGTGTAGATTGTTTAAATGTTGATATAAAGAAATTGTCTTTGTGTTCCATTAAAGCATGTTAATATATCGTCAACATACCGATGCTAATAAATGAATCATTTTATAATAGAGTGTTTGTGGATTTCCCAATGCTAATCCTTCTTCAGTAGTATACACTAATACTAGAGATCAATACACCAGACGTCCTCATAATTCAGAGGACGGACTGGAAGAACAAGGACTCTGAGCGCTTCCGCCAGGGGGACTCGTGTGGTTCACGAACGGGTCTAAGACTGGCGAGTCTAGGGGAGCCGGAGTCTGCTCGTGTACACCCAGAAGGGAGATTTCAGTTCCCCTAGGTGGCCACGCAACCGTTTTCCAGGCTGAGGTCTGTGCAATACGGCCATGTGCCCTGGAAAACCTTAGATTAAACTACCGAGGCGGGAGCATTTACATCTGCACTGACAGTCGAGCGGTCCTGGGTGCACTTCGCGCCCACAGAATGACTTCTGGGCTTGCCTTGGAGTGCAGAGAAACTGGTTGAATTAGCCGGAAGGAACAAACTACAGCTAGTGTGAGTACCTGCCCATTCTGCCGTGAAGGGAAACGATGGCCGATGAATTGGCCAAATGGGGTTCCTTGAGCGCCCCTGGCCCCGATTCCACCATCGGAAATTCATCGACCACCGGGCTCCACGCCCTTAAGGAGCTACTGGATAGACAGTGGCTCTCGGTCTGGCGTGGTTCCAACGGCATGAGGCAGGCGAAGCTCCACATTAGGCAGTTCTCGCCTAGACTCTCTAAAACCCTACTCTCTATGAGCATGAAAGGCCTAAAGCTGGTCACGGAACTCCTCACAGGACACTGTCATTTGAATAAACATCTACACACAATGGGCATTGTTGGAGACCCAACTTGTAGTAGATGTGGAGAGGCGGATGAAACTGCTTCTCACATCCTAGCAGAATGTCCAGCACTGGTTTCTTTCAGGCTACAACACCTCGGCAGCACACATATGCCACTTGAAGCCATAAGAGACATCAGGGGTGCACAATGGACCCAGTCAAGCGGTCTAAGTGCTCCGAACTTCGCCCCCGATTTGATTGATTGATTGAGAGATCAAAATAAGAAGATTAAGTAAATATCAGTCCTTAATTGAAACTTAATTTTCGAAAAATTACAATAATTTTAAAACGATATTAAATTAGATATTAAAATAAAATTGGGTTTTCGAAAGTGATAAATCCGAATTCAGAGCACTTGCTAGTACTTCGTAGCATAGTTCACCTGTAAAGCTGAGAACGTTTTGGCTTCAAACGATAGAAGTCATTACTTCCACGTAAAAAATATAATCTTGGTCAATATCGATATTTCAAGCCGTTAGAGATATTCGTCTATGAAAGAAAAAAATACTGAAAAAAATATATAACATTTTTTGAAAATTTACTTCAACAGGCGTTGAAAGTGTCCACCGTTTACCACAATACACGTTCTTAAGCTTTTTATTAAGTGGGGCCTTACATTCGGAAAGTAGTTTTGACAATTTGAATAATATCGGAGGCTTCTTGAATTTTTGGTAAAAGTTCGTATCGTGAATTGATTTTATCATGGTATACTAAAACCTTCATGGGACCCCTACGGATTAATGTATGGGCTACGAGGTGGCCAAGGAATTTCACTACCGTGCCCAATTCATCGATCTGGGAAACGTTGATTCAAATGATTCAGCACCGTAGTTCGAAAATGTTTTGGCGGCAATTCTGCGCCTGATTAATGTTGCCTCGTCAAGAAACAATATCTTTTTCGTTTATTTATTTAGTAGATTTTGACAGAATTCTCATTCAGCTGGCAAATCTCCTGGCAATAAATTTCGGACATGGAGTAAAATGGTAGGGTAACAATTTTTCTGCTTGGAGAACTCTTGAGACGGTATATTTACTTATTCGCTTGTGCTTAGATCAGGATTTTCCGTGAACCAAAATGACCTCTTCTTGTTCTACCGTTATACCTGTTTCGCCTAGCTGGTTAAAAATTCTTGGAAAAATTATTCGATCTGGTATTCTTCTGGTTGGGTACCATACTTCATACCTTCTAACTACCGCACTGTTGAAAATTTATTGTGCATTTTGTAGAGCGTGTCCCATAAATCACGGTTACAAAACTGATTAAGCCTAGGCATGTTTGATAATTATTATACCAACTCAATATCGCAGATACTTGTTTCTACGTAAGTTGGTCAGGAGAGATAGAAAACAATGTCAGCTGTCATCGCGACGTATTATTAAGTCAACATTCTATAGGTACATTTTGTGAATTGCATATTTTTCAAATGTTGTTGGAACAAGTAGTCGGTTTAGATATAGGGAATGATTAATGAAAATAAAACAGCATTAGTAGAGGTATCCAAACAACATATAGCATACAGGCTGTTCCATTTGAATTTTCGAGAGAACTTAGACGCAGGGTTTTGACTCACCCTGTGCGCTATAAAATAATTTTAAACAGAGCAGAGCCGTTGGAGTTGAAATAAGAATACATTTTGCAGGTTTTGAACAAATATATTATTGAAGGACGTATTAAAAAAGATACAGAGCATCAAATGTACCTCTTATTTTTTAGAGAAGTGGTTATAATTCTTGAACGATTCTATATACCCAACAACCCTATATTGGGTGAATGGCCAAAAAGAGTTCAATCCAAAATTGACCATATACATGGTGTTTCGTTGAAAATAAGTAAGTTTGGTTTGTGACGAACTTATGCGCAACCATAAATAATTTTAGTTTGTAGCTCTTTGCAGTTCCTACAATTTTTGTATTCAATATTTAGTAATTATTTACAAGAAGGGCCTCACCCCCGATTTTGATGAACTTTTTTTTACAGACTACTTACGTGTTCCTTATGAATGATCGAAAAATAAAAATCTGCGGAAATGCACCGTTTTCCAGAAAAAAAATAAAATCTTCTCATAATTAGCACTATGTTTATCTCAAGATATTGAACTCAAAAGCACATAACAACTAGCCTAAATGTCATGAAATATGCCTCTTTCAACTATATTCCAATATTTTGATGATGAAACGCAGAGAAAATGGAAGTTTTGCATTTAAAATAAATAAACAGCAACTGACGTTTAGTTGCAGCCTCCCTACAAGGTATTTCTTCCCGTTTCGTTTGAGAGGCTGGTGTCATAGATATCTTATTTCAATAGATATCATTATTATGACATGTTTGGCCGTTCGGAGACTCATAGAGTGCTGTATAATTGTGTCAGTACTTCTCTGCCAGTTCCTGAATTAATATTTTTTATTTTGTTCCTTGGACCTACAAATAGTATTAGGGAAATACGTTTTTCCTACCTACGGATTGCTCCTTGGAAGACATCAGGAGAAGCGGCAATCCGTAGGTCTGAGGTTATTGAAATTGCATTTTTGCTACATGCATTATGTAGAACTGCCTATTCCCTCCGTTCTTTTTATAGTTCCAAGCGGCAATGCGTAGGTCTGAAGTTATTGAAAGTGTATTTTTGATGCACATTCTTGAAGAGCATACATTCCTCTTTGTGAAATGAGGTGAATATGCTGTTCTGCAAATACACTTTCAATAACCTCAAACCTACGCATTGCCGCTTGGACCTACACAAAGTATCAGAGAAATACGTTCTTCCTACCTACGGATTGCTCCTTGAAAGACATCAGGAAGAGCGGCAATTCGTAGGTCTGAGGTTATTGAAATCGCATTTTTACTACATGCATTATGCAGAACTGCCTATTTCCTTCATTCTTTTTATAGTTCCAAGCGGCAATCGGTAGGTCGGAGGTTATTGGAAGTGTATTTTTGGTGCATATTCTTGAACAACATACATTCCTCTTTGTGAAATGAGGTGAATATGCTGTTCTAAAAATATACCTCAGACATACGGATTGCCGCTTGAACCTACAAAAAGTATTAGAGAAATACGCTGTTCCTATTTACGGATTGCCGTTTGGAAATACATTAGGAAAATAGGCTGTTTGCAGAATGCATCTAACAAGAATATACGTCCAATAACCTTAGACCTAAGGATTGCAGCTTGGAACTATAAAAACAATGAGGAAAATACGCTGCTAAACAGAATTCATTCAACAAAAATACACATTCAAATAGCAATAGGTCCAGACTTCTTGGAGTATAGTTTCTCTATGACTTACCCAAATGATAACGGAACTTATCTATGAAAGCGACATTTCAGACGACACGAAAACGAAATACCTTGTAGAGAGGCTACAATTAAATGTCAGATGCTGTTTATTTACTTTAAATGCAAAGTTTCTATTTTTACTACGTTTCATTATCAAAATATTGGAATATACTTGAAAAAGACATATTTCATGACATTTAGGGTAGTTGTTATGTGCTTTTGAGGTCAATATCTTGAAATAAACATGGTGCTAATTATGAGAAGATTTTATTTCTTTTCTGGAAAACGGTGCATTTCCGCAAATTTTTCTTTTTTGATCGTTCATAAGGAACACGTAAGTAGCCTGTAAAAAAATTTTCATCAAAATCGGGGGTGAGGCCCTTCTTGTAAATAATTACCTAATATTTTAATGTAACTGGTATAATAACTGAGATATTGTACTTGACCACCCGGTATATTACAACTTATATTCAACCGTCAGAAGTGTCCAGAAGCGAAAAATTGTGCTGATAAAACTTCTAACTTTAAATACAAGCACTGATTGGACCGCACATTAGGGAAGACTGGTCTCAGGAAGTAAGAGGAACATGGTTAAAACCGATGCCAAACTGTTGTCACAGATACTGTCAGGACACGGACCGTTCGACTACCACCTCCATAGGATGAACCTTAGCAATTTGCCTTTGTGCTGGTGGTGCAAACGGAAAAACGAAATATCTGTGCAGATGCGTAACACTGATCCCCCCAAGACGCAGAGTACTCTCGGTGGAGCTATGCGACTGAGGAGATCCAGAAAGTAGATACGAAGATGGTGCTAAACCTTTTCAGGGCCTTTACCACCTACCAGGCTTGGCTGGGAGTAGTGTAGGTGTTTGTCCCCCTCGGGCGCCTCAGTGAACACTCTGTAGAGGGAACCGATCCCGTCTACCTCTGAGGACAGGTGAACACCCTCGAGTGGGAACCGCTTCACTAGGGCGTTTAAATAATGTATCACAAAGTTGGTGTTAACCTCTTCAAGAATCGTTCCCCTGGGGGAGAATGGTAAATACTCTCGGGCGAGCACCGCCCTTCTGGTAGATAGGTGAACACTCGTGGGTGGTAGCCGCTTCGCTGGTGATACGTTAATCGTTAACTTGGGGAGCATGGTGAACACTCTCGTGTAGGAACTGCCCTTTGATGGCTTGCTGAACACGTCGGTGGAAACCGCTCCACTAGGTGAAACGTGACACGGGGTGCAAAGGGCTTCGGCCTAGGCATTAAGGGACCGCTATGCTCCCCCTTAATTAATAATAATAATAATAAATACAAGCAAACGTAAATAATTCTATTATTAGTACAGAACGAAAGAATCAAGCAATGAATGATCCAAAGCCTAGCACCACTAAAATAATTATTAGTGGTCTTACAATGCATAAAAAGGAGCCATCGATTCAACAATTTGCACAATAGTGAAACTATCAAAGGTTGTAGACTATTTCCGTTATTGAACTATGTCCCTTCAAATGTTTCCAGATAGATTTCGCTCTCACGGAATATATTGCGATTAAAAACTTTTTGACCTTTGGCTGTTTCGGTTGGTGAACACCATTGTCCATTAATTAGCATTCATTTTATTTGAGAATAACCTTAACTGGTTCGTTTAGAATTAAGTATGTATATATAACAAATTAATGAAATATTCAAATACAATTTAGCATATTTGCTAATTTACTTTTCTAGTTTCTTTGACCTTAATTTTTGATGGAATCATTGGAATCAGTTGTGATTTGCAAAATAACAATTATTCTTATTTCATTTGCCCAATAGGATAATTCCTGAGAATTATTGTAATATATTTAATGAGGATTATGATACAAATTTCGATATGATCACAACTCAATATTTGAATCTAACGATAATGGGTATGAATTTGTTTAGTGATTACCACAGTTATACCTTTTGGTAATTATTTATATAGGATGCCCCAATATTCCGCGTACATGGAGCTAGCATAGGTTTTTGGAATCAAAATATTTCATTTGAACTAGACTTACTTATATACCAAGTTTCGTTTAGCTGCTAGAGAGCTCAAAGTTGAGTAAAAAATATTACTATTTTGCTTACAATTTTTAAACGCTCTGAATGATTTCTATAAAATTTGGTACAGGGGATCAGCTTATAAGTAGGTATGCATAATTTGAATATGGCGTTGATGAATGAGGAAATTTTTATTCAGGGGTAGCGTCATCTCGTTTGGAGCAGAATTTCTACGCCACTGCAAAGTTCATATTACATGTAAAAGGTACTCTTGTCGTTTTCGAGAAAATTGGGAATATGTGTCTCAGGCCTTTTTTTAATCAAATCTTCCAAACTCTGTCAAATCGTTGTATGCATCAAAATAATGAATAAAGCTTATCATGGACGTACGTCTGAAAACGCTTCAATGGTAAGATAAAATCTTTGAACATAAAATAATTTTTTTGGAATGTTTTTAAAATAGCAATATGAGCACCGTTTTGTTCATTGCATAGATCAATTCTACGCAGGACAATAATGTGCACTTCTATGATTCCCATCATCCTGCAATTGTGGAACAGCATTTTGAAATCTGTTCCATAGTTCTTCTTCATAATTTATTACTACTTTGTAGACTTTCTGTTTAGATGCTCCACAGATAAAGAAATCATAATGATTTAAATCGGGCGAACGGGGTGGTCATTCAATGGGAGCCTTATCCCTTTCCGATCAATCTGTATGAATATTGAGCATTCAAATACTGCTTGACATTACAAGGAAAATGAGGTAGTGCACCGTCGTCATGCATAAAATACATCTGATGTCTTATTGAAGTTATTGATTGATAGATCATCGAACAATTGAGTATTTTCTAGAAAATCTAAATAATTGTTACCGTTTAGAGAGGGGTCTCCAAACTTTCCAGCCTTAGGGCCGTACTATTTACTTCAGTAAGTTCCAAGAGCCAAAGCTGTTTTAATTTACCTGTCATTATCTACAATTTCTAGACTAGTCGCCTAGTAGGCGCCCTGAGCTAGCATACGCTTGCTAAATGGAGAGGCTAGCGGCGCGACCGCGAGTCAGTCCGCCTAGGGAAGGCGAAGGAAGCGAAACTATCTGTTGTGAAATAAAGTAGTGCGTAACTCCTTAAATCGTGTTTAAATTACATCTTCGTAGCAGTATTTTGATTTGACTTGTTGTTTTTGTGTGGAACTTTCAATATTTCGTAGTTGAGTCCAGTAAAAAGGCACTATATTTGATTAGCAATGAAACCATAGCCGTTCTCAAAGAATAGAACATCAAACTAAACATTTCCAAAATTACTCAATATATACAGGAAGTTTGTGGACAGAAAAATTTGGAGCTTTAAAGCGCGGGTTGAAATCGCAGTAAATTTTTGTGTACGAAACTCAATACTGAACAAGAGACTGCAACTATTGCCAGCTTTCGTGTGGCTCTTGAAATTGTGAAACGTGGGAAACCATTCGCCGATGGTGAAATGATCGAAGACTGCTTAATTACAGTAACCGAAGAAATGTACACCGAAAAGATAAATTTATTTAAAACTGTCAGTTTGTCAGACCAATGATTCCCATTCACACATTTATACCAAATTCATTTTGAAAATGTCTGCGTCTGGTAAAATATGATTCATGTGGAAATTCATATCTTCAAGTCTATGTTGTCGCAAAATCAGCGAAAAATGAAGGGCGAGACTCAAGATCTGCAGGTAAAAATTTTAGACAGGTTCAACATGGATGGGATGAATCAATTTGCAGTAGGATTACCCTATTTGTTGTGTTTTTTGACACTCCTTCTTATTATTCAGACACTAGTGGTCGGGATATCTTCCACCATGTCCAGAATTTCTTCTTTTGCTTCCACAGTTTGTGTTCGACGAGGTCGCCCAACAATAACCCTGTTTCCTTTCAACTGGCCAGTTTCCCAAAGAAGAATTTCAATATTGTTGTTGTTTATTAAAACTGTATCGATTCAAATTAATATTAGAAGCTAGTCGCAACAATAATACCAATAATGTAGTGCAAACTTTAAGAAGCTGATATGACAATTATTAAAATTATTCTCAAATTGACGTTAGCCTATTTTGTTTTATAAACAATTGGCTGACATCAAAATCGAAACGAAATGTAGAAAACAAAATTGATTCCCTTATTTTATTATGAATAGTTTCGGTTTGCTTTGTTAATTTCATGAGTGGCTATCAACGTAATTTCGAAGTAAAATAAGTATATAAATCAATAAATAAGTGCATATTCTTGTCTGACCCCCCGTAGTTTTGAGAATGCAGGTTTAGAATAAAATTATCGTTGCTGTTTATTACCGAGTATATTATAACTACCAGAGCTTCATGTATGTTTTCTGACAAAATTAACATAACTAACAATTTGATGCATACAATTTCATTGATATGCAAATTGTACAATAGAAAACTTTACTTTTGGAATTCATAAACTTCCAACATCCAGTTGTATGAATATGTGTTCCATTTATTTGAAATGTTAACGTTCTGCAATAATCTCTTTCAGGTAATAAAGTGGATAAACAGCTTTTCACACATGTGGTATATTATTACAGTAAATAAATGTGGCAAAAGCACCAACTTATATGCTTCAAGTCAAGACTCGCGGTGGATTATAACTTTTGTATCTGTCTGTACGTTATAACAACCTGCAATGCTAAGAATGTTGTAATATGTGATATGTAGACCATAACCGAAATAATTCTGTATTATCTAATTTAATAAAGGCGTTAATAGCATACAAGCAACTGCATTTACCTGGAGTTCATTTTATCTCTACTACCCTATAATTAAATGCACGATATTTCACGTGGGAACATGTTGTGCTTTCTTTGTACTAGCTTCCATGCATGTACCATATAAAACTTACGATACCCGCAATATTTTCACAAAGAATGAAATAACAATAATAATAATATTTGTTTGCTCTACCTATTGAAATACAAAAGTGTACAAACTTAAAAGAGTAATGTTTACAAAATAGGTATCATAAAAATAATTATTAGAAAAGTAGATTTTAAAATGACACCTATAAATAAAAAAAGTATAATATTTAAATAACAAATTCAAATCATGAAACAGTGTTTGGCATAAATGGGCTTTTAATACACATTTTAAATTGTTTTTTATTGTTAACGGAATAAAGTTGTAAACTTTCATTAACCACAAATCGGTATTATACCGCTCCCATAGATACAGAAGTTAGAGCAGAATACACAACTATCCAAATTTTCGACTACTTTCTGCAATTCCGCAGTTTCCGTTGTGTTGATGATGTGTTACATTTTCTCCACTCACAAAGCCTTATGGTGAGGACAGTACCTCAGGAGGGGACTTCCCTCTCTGTTCAGTTTGTCGTATTCTCAACAATAATGAACATGTAATTAAAAAAGAATTCATTTGACTTATGATTGGTCGCTGGGATTAAGGTTCAGGTATATTCTCGTTCTGCCTATAGTGAACTATTGAGCTCGATTTCTTACAGACTAGTTGGTTCTATGCGTGTGACGTGAATATTGAATATTCAAACCTATGCCAATCTTGTTGAAGGCCTGCAAGATCTTAATTTAAAAAAAATCTTTTTCAGTAGAGTTGCCTCAAAATTATTACATAATTTATTGTTGAGTAGATGTATGCGTAATAAACATTTAAAATTGTGGAAATAATGCGTAAGGAGTATTTGTAAGAGCTCCCAAGTTATTTTTAACTAAATTAATAATCATAATACTACTGATTCAGTTGGAATTATTTACTTTAGAACTTGAAATAAGCATGCTTTTTACTCTAATTAACATTCATTCTTAGTTTGACTGGCTGTTACATTCCTTTTACGTGATGCTCAATTTCCAAGAAAAAATTAAAAACAGATTTATTGTACGTCCCTGAATTATAAAAATTGGGAATATTTATTTTCAAATCTATCTTACATCAAATTTCTGAACACTCTGATGGACCTAATATAATCAGTCCTGACTGCACTAAATAAATGGTGCAGTGATAAAGGGTTGAAGATTAATAAAATGAAATAAAACAATTGCTTGTCTTATTTCCCCAAGAGATTTTAATTTTTCAATAAACACGACTGGTTTCGACTTTGGATATTAAACCGGTCGTGTTTATTGAAAAGTAAAATCTCTTGTGCAAATTAGACAAAAAAATTGTTTTATTTCATTTTACTAAAATGGATTTCCATAAAATAAATAGTTCATCACTATCTCTGGTTGAAGATTAACCCTAAGAAAACAGAAATAGTAGTTTTCACTAGAAAGTACAAAACAGTACTCACCACAGAATTAACCATAGCAGGTCAGGTGATTAAAATAACCGCCCAAGCTAAATACCAAGGAGTCATCTTAGACAAGAAACTTCTATGGAAACCACAACTAGAACAACAATGCCGCAAATTCTCTGCAGCCTTCTGGTTGTGCAGAAGAGCTATTGACCAAAATTGGACCTTCAGACCAAACACCATAATGTGGATCTTCGAAGCCATCCTTAAGCCGAGGTTGACATACGCCACCGTGGTGTGGTGAAAAAGAACAGAGCTCAGGACGACCAAATCAATCCTGGAGCATCTGAGAAAAAACATCCTAGGTGCTGCCATGGGAGCCACGAAAAGTGTTCCCACGGCCGCACTTGTAGCGTTAATGAAAGTGGAACCATTCCACCTGACTCTAAAGGGTGCGACAAGAGCTGCCTACAGACTGTCGAAGGCAAACCTCACTACCAATCAGTGGTGTAACACACCCCATCTACTCATTGAGAACGGATGGGATGACACCACGATACACCTTTGATAAGAAGTATCATATAAGCAGAAGATTGGTTAAACAATAAACAATTAGTCCGCCAAACAATGGTGAAATCTGGTTCACTGATGGAGCCAGAAGCCATGGGTGCAAAGATATACCGCAAGGGCCCAGGTCAAAGTATTTCAATACCTCTGGGCAAAAACGCCCCCATTCTTCAAGCGGAAATACTGGCAATAACGCGCTGTGCCCAAATAGCGCTGGAAGAAAGAATGCAAACCCAATATATGCATAGACAGCAATAACATCCAAGCTGGTGTGGGAGTGCATCAACACGCTAAACACTTTACCGGAGATGAAGGCAAGCTCACCCTATTCTGAGTCTCCGGTGACTCTGGAATAAGGGGAAACAAAATAGCCGATAAGCTTGCAAAACTGGGAGCTATAGAACCCCTAATAGGCCCTAAACTAGTGGTGAGTATCTCGAAGAGTAACATCAAAGAGGCAACCCACTGCTGGGTCAGAACACAACACTCGGAAGAGTGAAAGCCAGTGAACGGTTGCAGGCAGTCGAAAGCACTGATTGGACCGCACCTTAGGGAAGACTAGTCTCATCAAGTAAGGAACATCATTAAAACCGATGCCAAACTACTGACCCTGATACTGATGGGTCGTTTAACTGCCACCTCCACAGGATGAACCTTAGCGATTCGTCTTTGTGCAGGTGGTGCAAACGGAAAAACGAAACATCTATGCACATTCTGTGCAGATGCGTAACACTGATCTCTCCCAAGACGCAGAGCACTCTCGGTAGAGCTATGCGACACTCAGGAGATCCAGAAACTAGATAGCGATCCCGTCTACCTTTGAAGTCAGATGAATACTCTCAAGTGAGAACCACTTCACTAGCACGAAGTTTAAATAATATATCACGAAGTTGGTGTTAATCTCTTTAGAAATAGTTCACTTGGGGGAGAATGGTGAACACTCTCGGGCGGGAACCGCCCCTCTGGTTGATAGGTGAACACTCATGGGTGGGACCCGCTCTACTATGTGATATGTTAATCGTTAACCTGGAGAGCATGGTGAACACTCTCGTGTGGGACTGGGAACTGCCCTTTGGTGGCCTGGTGAACACTCCACTAGGCGACACGTGACACGGGGTGCAAAGAGCTTCGACCTAGGCTGTAAGGAACCACAATGCTTCACAGCGGAAAGATACAAATCACTCCTTTTGTATTTTGAAGGGCGGAATTGAAAAACATCATTGAATTTTCAAAACCACAGTGGCGTATTATACTTTTTTCTAATAATATCAACGGGATTATTTCTACGGACGCCACTGATGAAAACTAACCGAATCTAATTATACCAAAAAGTGTCTCTTAGCTTATTAAGTTTCAATTGAATCGGTTGAAACCCTGTATCATAGATAATACACAATTTAGGACACAATCATGTATATAGGAACTTTTTCTCTTAAAATCATACTGTGAATCGCTCTTTCGCTACCTTACTTTTGGGGAGCGTCCGGCCACTTCAAAGTTGGCTGTGGCTCAGGATAATTCTGGAGAATATCGAAAAGATATTACGACGTCTACCAATATAGACACATCTACTGAAAATGACAAGTTATTTCATAGATTGTCGAAATCTCATCGAGTTTGGAATAAATTTGTAATTTTGTTCTTTACGATAAGTATGTTTGAAGTCATCGAAGCGAGGTTAACTAACAAGATCAAATTAATGATAAAAATTCAGAAGACGTGATAATTTGAACATAAATCAAACGGGTATCGTTGAATTTTAATGAGTTGCACTTGTGGTGGGTATAGATGACATCAAAGCGTACTGTAATTAATATAATCGTTTAATAGACACCACTAATGTGGGATTGAATAACACGAATTGTCGGAAAATTTACCAAATTTTGATTAGAGGAAACATATGTCATTATTAATGAACACATGTATTAGTAGGCAGATTGACAGTTAATTTTTCTATGTTATGGCGGGAGATGCATATATGTAGGTATTTTGTTATTAATTGAGTTAGGTTGCCCAATTTTCGACACTTTAGTGATACATCTCCGTTATATTCAAAGAAAGAAGGATGCGGTTTTCGCAGCACGGTGCTACTTTTTCGTGAAACATACATTTCGTTTTCAAGATAGCATTTTGAAAACTATTTTTTCTCTATACTTTGACTACACGGAAAAAATGACAAAAATTTATTCGTAAAGTAAAAAGTCCTTTCGATACAGTTTTTATCGTGGGATACAATGATGACTTTCAAGATATAAACGAAAGTTATATTTCCTTAATGGAACCTATATCTTTATATATATAATTCTACTGTACGTGTGTATGTAATTGAACTCCTCCTAAACGGCTGGACCGATTTGAATGAATTTTTTTGTATGCGTTTGGGTGTCATGGCGCTCTGGATGGTTTAATTCACAAATCAGTCCGGCAGATGGCGCTGCAGTCGGTATCTAGGTTATTTATCTATATAGCTGGACCGATTTGAATGCATTTTTTTGTATGCGTTTGGGTGGCGCCCTGGATGGTTTAGATTCAGAAATCAGCCCGACAGATGGCGCTGCAGTCGGTATCTAGGTTATTTATCTATATAGCTGGACCGATTTGAATGAATTTTTTTGTATGCGTTTGGTTGGCGCCCTGGATGGTTTAGATTCACAAATCAGCCCGACAGATGGCGCTGCAGTCGGTATCTAGGTTATTTATCTATATAGCTGGACCGATTTGAATGAATTTTTTTGTATGCGTTTGGGTGGCGCCCTGGATGGTTTAGATTCACAAATCAGCCCGACAGATGGCGCTGCAGTCGGTATCTAGGTTATTTATCTATATAGCTGGACCGATTTGAATGCATTTTTTTGTATGCTTTTGGGTGGCGCCCTGGATGGTTTAGATTCACAAATCAGCCCGACAGATGGTGCTGCAGTCGGTATCTAGGTTATTTATCTATATAGCTGGACCGATTTGAATGAATTTTTTTGTATGCGTTTGGGTGTCATGGCGCTCTGGATGGTTAAGATTCACAAATCAGTCCGGCAGATGGCGCTGCAGTCGGTATCTAGGTTATTTATCTATATAGCTGGACCGATTTGAATGCATTTTTTGTATGCGTTTGAGTGGCGCCCTGGATGGTTTAGATTCAGAAATCAGCCCGACAGATGGCGCTGCAGTCGGTATCTAGGTTATTCATCTATATAGCTGGAACGATTTGAATGAATTTTTTTGTATGCGTTTGGGTGGCGTCCTGGATGGTTTAGATTCACAAATCAGCCCGACAGATGGCGCTGCAGTCGGTATCTAGGTTATTTATCTATATAGCTGGACCGATTTGAATGAATTTTTTTGTATGCGTTTGGGTGTCATGGAGCTCTGGATGGTTTAGATTCACAAATCAGTCCGGCAGATGGCACTGCAGTCGGTATCTAGGTTATTTATCTATATAGCTGGACCGATTTGGATGCATTTTTTTGTATGCGTTTGGGTGGCGCCCTGGATGGTTTAGATTCACAAATCAGCCCGACAGATGGCGCTGCAGTCGGTCTCTAGGTTATTTATCTATATAGCTGGACCGATTTGAATGAATTTTTTTGTATGCGTTTGGGTGTCATGGCGCTCTGGATGGTTTAGATTCACAAATCAGTCCGGCAGATGGCACTGCAGTCGGTATCTAGGTTATTTGTCTATATAGCTGGACCGATTTGAATGCATTTTTTGTATGCTTTTGGGTGGCTCCCTGGATGATTTAGATTCACAAATTAGCCCGACAGATGGCGCTGCAGTCGGTATCCACGTTATTTATCTATATAGCTGGACCGATTTGAACGAATTTTTTTGTATGCGTTTGGGTGTCATGGCGCTCTGGATGGTTCAGATTCACAAATCAGTCCGGCAGATGGCGCTGCAGTCGGTATCTAGGTTATTTATCTATATAGCTGGACCGATTTGAATGCATTTTTTTGTATGCGTTTGGGTGTCATGGCGCTCTGGATGGTTTAGATTCAGAAATCAGCCCGACAGATGGCGCTGCAGTCGGTATCTAGGTTATTTATCTATATAGCTGGACCGATTTGAATGAATTTTTTTGTATGCGTTTGGGTGGCGCCCTGGATGGTTCAGATTCACAAATCAGCCCGGCAGATGGCGCTGCAGTCGGTATCTAGGTTATTTATTTATACTGCAACTAAACGGCTGGATCGACTTCAATGAATTTTTGTGTATGCATTCATTCATTCATTCATTCATTCATTCATTTCATTCATTTTGTGTATGTATTCATTCAATGCATTTAATTTTTTTGTACGCTGTGTTTTGATATTATATGTATCGCATTTACCTAAATATTGGGCGTATTATATTCAGATATAAGTTACGTGCATAGGATTTCGTTCATTTTTCGACATTTTAATTTGAGTGTATTATATTAAGTGTGTTTCGTTATTTTGACATTTTAATTTTTTTGTACGGTGTCTTTTGATATTTCAGTTGTCGCATTTCAGTGAATATTAAGTGTATTATATTCACATATAAGTTACGTACATAAAACAATGCCACGTCTTCGTGGAAGAGGAGGAAATATTGGTCGACAGACTCGGAATTCACAATTAGTCCAGAACCGTCGTGCAGGACAACGTCTGTCGGGTCCGCTAGTAATTAGATATATTTGAATTCGGCTTGTTTTTAGGTTTTCAAAAATATATAACAGTAGGTATGTATTTATTTCAATAACTATCTGAATAAACTACGATTAAATAAGTTATTTCATAGAAGGACATGGCGCTGACGAAATAAAACAAAGTTTCGTGTTAATTGCTGTCAGTCAGACCTCTTGTCCAAATATGTTACATTATTTAGTTTTGTCTCACGGTTTTAAGTTTGTAATTTGTGTTTTTAGTTTAAAAAAAGGCCGAAATAAGGGTTCATCAGAACTTCAAAAGTATGTTTGCTACATGCACATTCCAAAGGAAATTCGCATGAGGCCATATTGAAAAAATATAAATTCATACCCTTTAAAATGAAAATCGTTCATTCAGCATTTATGTCCTGAAGATACTAAAGGTCGTCTAATGTTCTGCTAATGGTATTTACAGCAAATTCAAGGTAACATAAATTTTGCTAGTTCAGTAATATGGACGTAATACTAGATATTGACATCAAGAAAACCGCCATATTATCTTTGAACGTGAGCAGCAGGATAGGTTTCGCTTCAGCGTTGCATGTTTCATGTGGGGGGCAGGCCGCTACCTGTATATATTGGAAGAAGTTTTACCTGAACTGCTAGATAACGATCCCTTGACTCCCCTAAGCACCCTCGAGAGAGAACTATTTGGTCCGGCGTTAGGCCGAGAGTAGATTCAGCAAGCAACACCTTTTCGTGGTTCTCGAGATAAGTAACCCTACGGGGAGAAACTAACGTTGTCAATGCATAAGATACGGTGAACTGTGCACCACATGCAGTTCACCACTAAAACCATGATATCGTGCCTTCCTATCCCAGATCTCTGGTCGAAATGGATTTACGAGCTTGGTAGACAATGTGGTATGCTATTTGAACGAAGCCGAACGGTGACTCGTCAAACGTTCCTGGTGAAACAGGTAACACGAGGAGGTGGAATTGACCATAGCCCAGAAGGGGCACTATATGAGTCTAGCAAGTAGCTCCACTTCGCCTGAAGTAGGTCCGCCTAAAGTAACTTCGCCGGGGGTAAACAAAAGCTGCCTCTGCGGGGGTAGAATGCTGCACCACATGGCTCTACTCATAAAGTCCGGTGTCGGTGCTTCATATGCCAGGCCTCTGGGAAATTGATTCGCGGCCGAGACAACGATATGTGGAAGACTGATGATAAGAGGTCGACGGCGACTCGTCAAACGTTCCTGGTGAAACAGGTAACACGAGGAGGTGGAATTGACCATAGCCCAGAAGGGGTACTATATGAGTCTAGCAAGTAGCTCCACTTCGCCTGAAGTAGGTCCGCCTAAAGTAACTCCGCCGGGGGTGAACAAAAGCTGCCTCTGCGGGGGTAGAATGCTGCACCACATGGCTCTACTCATAAAGTCCGGTGTCGGTGCTTCATATGCCAGGCCTCTGGGAAATTGATTCGCGGCCGAGACAACGATATGTGGAAGACTGATGATAAGAGGTCGACGGCGACTCGTCAAACGTTCCTGGTGAAACAGGTAACACGAGGAGGTGGAATTGACCATAGCCCAGAAGGGGCACTATATGAGTCTAGCAAGTAGCTCCACTTCGCCTGAAGTGGGTCCGCCTAAAGTAGCTTCGCCGGGGGTGAACAAAAGCTGCCTCTGCGGGGGTAGAATGCTGCACCACATGGCTCTACTCATAAAGTCCGGTGTCGGTGCCTCATATGCCAGGCCTCTGGGAAATTGATTCGCGGCCGAGACAACGATATGTGGAAGACTGATGATAAGAGGTCGACGGCGACTCGTCAAACGTTCCTGGTGAAACAGGTAACACGAGGAGGTGGAATTGACCATAGCCCAGAAGGGGCACTATATGAGTCTAGCAAGTAGCTCCACTTCGCCTGAAGTGGGTCCGCCTAAAGTAACTCCGCGGGGGGTGAACAAAAGCTGCCTCTGCGGGGGTAGAATGCTGCACCACATGGCTCTACTCATAAAGTCCGGTGTCGGTGCTTCATATGCCAGGCCTCTGGGAAATTGATTCGCGGCCGAGACAACGATATGTGGAAGACTGATGATAAGAGGTCGACGGCGACTCGTCAAACGTTCCTGGTGAAACAGGTAACACGAGGAGGTGGAATTGACCATAGCCCAGAAGGGGCACTATATGAGTCTAGCAAGTAGCTCCACTTCGCCTGAAGTGGGTCCGCCTAAAGTAACTTCGCCGGGGGTGAACAAAAGCTGCCTCTGCGGGGGTAGAATGCTGCACCACATGGTTCTACTCATAAAGCCCGGTGTCGGTGCTTCATATGCCAGGCCTCTGGGAATTTGATTCGCGGCCGAGACAACGATATGTGGAAGACTGATGATAAGAGGTCGACGGCGACTCGTCAAACGTTCCTGGTGAAACAGGTAACACGAGGAGGTGGAATTGACCATAGCCCAGAAGGGGCACTATATGAGTCTAGCAAGTAGCTCCACTTCGCCTGAAGTGGGTCCGCCTAAAGTAACTTCGCCGGGGGTGAACAAAAGCTGCCTCTGCGGGGGTAGAATGCTGCACCACATGGCTCTACTCATAAAGTCCGGTGTCGGTGCTTCATATGCCAGGCCTCTGGGAAATTGATTCGCGGCCGAGACAACGATATGTGGAAGACTGATGATAAGAGGTCGACGGCGACTCGTCAAACGTTCCTGGTGAATCAGGTAACACGAGGAGGTGGAATTGACCATAGCCCAGAAGGGGCACTATATGAGTCTAGCAAGTAGCTCCACTTCGCCTGAAGTGGGTCCGCCTAAAGTAACTTCGCCGGGGGTGAACGAAAGCTGCCTCTGCGGGGGTAGAATGCTGCACCACATGGCTCTACTCATAAAGTCCGGTGTCGGTGCTTCATATGCCAGGCCTCTGGGAAATTGATTCGCGGCCGAGACAACGATATGTGGAAGACTGATGATAAGAGGTCGACGGCGACTCGTCAAACGTTCCTGGTGAAACAGGTAACACGAGGAGGTGGAATTGACCATAGCCCAGAAGGGGCACTATATGAGTCTAGCAAGTAGCACCACTTCGCCTGAAGTGGGTCCGCCTAAAGTAACTTCGCCGGGGGTGAACAAAAGCTGCCTCTGCGGGGGTAGAATGCTGCACCACATGGCTCTACTCATAAAGTCCGGTGTCGGTGCTTCATATGCCAGGCCTCTGGGAAATTGATTCGCGGCCGAGACAACGATATGTGGAAGACTGATGATAAGAGGTCGACGGCGACTCGTCAAACGTTCCTGGTGAAACAGGTAACACGAGGAGGTGGAATTGACCATAGCCCAGAAGGGACACTATTTGAGTCTAGCAAGTAGCTCCACTTCGCCTGAAGTGGGTCCGCCTAAAGTAACTCCGCCGGGGGTGAACAAAAGCTGCCTCTGCGGGGGTAGAATGCTGCACCACATGGCTCTACTCATAAAGTCCGGTGTCGGTGCTTCATATGCCAGGCCTCTGGGAAATTGATTCGCGGCCGAGACAACGATATGTGGAAGACTGATGATAAGAGGTCGACGGCGACTCGTCAAACGTTCCTGGTGAAACAGGTAACACGAGGAGGTGGAATTGACCATAGCCCAGAAGGGGCACTATATGAGTCTAGCAAGTAGCTCCACTTCGCCTGAAGTGGGTCCGCCTAAAGTAACTCCGCCGGGGGTGAACAAAAGCTGCCTCTGCGGGGGTAGAATGCTGCAACACATGGCTGTACTCATAAAGTCCGGTGTCGGTGCTTCATATGCCAGACCTCTGGGAAATTGATTCGCGGCCGAGACAACGATATGTGGAAGACTGATGATAAGAGGTCGACGGCGACTCGTCAAACGGGAGCTGTTAGAATGATAACACTAACACGAGTAGACAGGGGGAGAAGGGCCCAGGCGGTTCAAAAGACGATCTCCTCTCCAAGTAAGGCGTTGGTCTCTGTCGGGCAGTGGCGTGCTGTTAAGTAGGAGAGAGCCCTATGAACATGTCTAGAGTCTAACGACGGGAAGGCAGGGGGCGTAAAAAACCCCACAGTTTGTATCCCCTAAGCACCATCAATTTCCAACAGGATGGGGACCAGCCCATAATGGTCAGATATTACGCCCTTTTTTGGAATACCACTTTCCACCAAAAATAGGTAGGAACTAATGGGCCTTTCGGATGACTACCACGAACGCCCGATCTTTCCGTTCTGACTTTTTTTTGTGAAGTTATTTACAGGATAAAGTGGATAGGGCTGGCCATTGCAACACCGAAAAATTACGTGAAGCCACCACTATCGCAATTCAAAATGTTCAGAGACGAGCAATGATACTTTTAAATGCCCTACGATGGATACTCAAAATGTGCGAATTTTGTGTTAGAGAAAACATTTTCAGCAACTTCTGTAATTATCAAAAAAAGAGCAAATGTGTATGTTTTATAAAATACTTTAAATTATTATTTATGAAGTTGAGAATTTATGTTGTTACATATTCGAAAATAATTTGAATTAGATATTATTATAACAAGTAATATGCATATATTTTTGATTTATTTTGTCAGCGCGATCGCCTATACTATTACTACTAAATTATTTAATTGTAGAATAGAAATTGTAGTAATTCAGATATTATTAATATAAATAAATATTATTATATATTTTTGAATAGCTCAAAACAAGCCGAATTCAAATATTTATGAATATACAGGATTTTATTTTCAAGGAAATATAACTTTAATTCACACCTTAAACATGTAGAAAGCCAGGAAGAAATAAAAATCATCATTAAATTCTACCTTGAAAACTGTATTGAAATCACGTTTCACTTTTCCAACAAATTTTATGGTAACTGTGATACGAGGGGTGTCAGAATATTGATAATTTTTCATCAGTCTGCAAAAACGAAATGGGCTATGAAAATTTCGTCACGGCATCTTATGTTTCACGAAAAAGTAGCAAAGCGTTGCGAAAACCTCGTCCTTCTATCTTTGAAAATAACGGAGATATAACACAAAAGTGTCGAAAATTGGACAACCTGTACAGTTTCAAAACGCTGCTGATTTTTCCATATTCGCTTTATCCTTTTCATCGATGAAATTAGAATGTCGACGGTAAGAAAGCGAAAACTTATTAGCAAATAAATGAGTCCATTCTTGTGCAGCATCAAAATCGATTTCAATTCCATTCCGGGATATTTCACATTTCTTATTGCCGCCATAAATATTCTTGAAGCGTGAAAAACGTTCCCAACTTCATACCTTAATATACTGGAAAATTGATTTTCTCAAGGGAAATGAGTCATTACTAAGTTCGGGTTTTTGTGAGTACATGAATCTAATATTTCGTTTATTGATAAGCATCTTGCGTGTATGCATACATTTACTAAAGGTTCGTTGTAACGGTACGCAAGAAAAAAATACATTTCTACTGTGGTGGGGATGCGCTACGTCAAGTTGTAATGAATTTATACGGTGAATAATCAATGAATGATTAAAAGGAAATTAATGAGTCAATGCATTTTAGAATAGAATAATGCGGCAGGTCGCGGACAAACAATCACTCATCAAAAATTGCTTTCGAACATCATGATTGATTCGAACTAAAAATGTTGTTATATTTCGTATAAGTTATCATTTTCACTACCTCTGGATCGCTGAACATATGAAAAACGTTACAAATAAATTTTAGTACCACTTATCTAAACGGAGACTAATGATACTTAAGATTTAAGGAGGTATAATTAATTAATAAGTAGTGAATATAACACTATAAATATAAACAATCACCCTTTATTATCCTCTAAAAATACTGTAAAGTAATGAGTACCTTTCAGCTACCAAGTAGCCACATCAGGGTAAACTAAATTAGAAATGAAAATGTGCCTGGTTAAATACTATTTGGGATTAATAATGCAAACAAGGGGTAAATCGGAATTTAATGAATTGCTCTTTCGTTAATACATTTCTATCCCTTCTAAATTACCTAGATACTTGTCCGTACTGCGTTTTACAACTGATAAACTTTCTTAAGTGATGTATTTAAAATATGTTCGACTAACGCTGATTTTCACCATTATTTTCCTTCATATGGGCAAAATGTTCTTTATACAAAGTTAAAATATTCCTTCTAGTTTGACCCACATAGCATTTTGAAAACGAATCACAACCGATTTTGTTAATCCCGAATTTGTCGAAGTCAATAAAATTTAAAAGTTTCACTTATTATCCTTCAGTAATTAGTAAATTCAATAATTTGTTTCTAAATTTGCGATACAGCCCTTTATAGATGTAGGAACAAGCTAAAAAAACCTTTTAGGCAACATCTTTGATAAAGTTTCCAACTTCTACAAATCCGAGATTTACAAAATCGATTGTGGGTAGTGTTTAAAATATTGTGGGTCAAACTAGAAGGAACATTTTAAGGCGATATAAAGAACATTTTGCCAATATAAAAAAACAAGGGTTAAAAATCAGCGTTAGCCGAATTTTGGATACAGGTCACGCCTTTTCCCAAGAAAATTCATCACTTTTAAACGAAAGAGCAATTTATTAAATTCCGATTTATTTCCTGTTTATTCTATTATATAATATATACCGGGATATCAAAAATTATCTTGGTCAAGGGTGGTTGTGGAATCTAAAACGTGTGTCTTACTTTACGTTTGAAATAATTATGTCACTGTCACACTGACATCATCAATAACCTACAAATTTCATACCTATTTATTTCAGTTGTAAAACAATAATGAACTACAAATTAAAAATTATCTTGGTCAAGGGTGGTTGTGGAATGTAAAACGTGTGTCTTGCTTTAAATTTTTGAATACGTTTTATTGTGTCAGAATCTGTTAAGTCATTGTGCTGATTTTTTTTAATCCAGTTTTTGAATCATGCCTCTTACCCACAGCACACAATTTTCATGATTGAAGCCTTTTTTCGAAACGGGGTTTAATGTGCATCGAACAAAACGGGGGACATTTCCAACAATTACTGTAATTTAGTTACTAAAACCGTTATTTCATAATTTGTAGTTCATTATTGTTTTACAACTGAAATAAATAGATATGAAATTTGTAGGTTATTGATGATGTCAGTGTGACAGTGACATAATTATTTCAAACGTAAAGTAAGACACACGTTTCAGATTCCATAACCACCCTGGACCAAGATAATTTTTGATATCCCGGTAGAATAAACTTCAACATTTAGAGAAAACCCACGTTTATAGATACCACTATTCCTAATTCATCGTTTACTCTAGCAGCAAATCACTCAATGCCAGAGCATTTTCAATACCATTGTCAAAACACCTCACTATTGAATTGGAGGCAATAAAACGAATGGCTATCAAAAATGGTTTTTCGGTAGTTTTTACAATATTTACCAGTAACAAAACACATAGATCAACGAAATTCATTTCTCTGACGTATTTTGATTAAAATAATATTTAAGCGAAAATATTTTATCACGTTATAATATTAAAATCAGTTTCAAACCACAAACTAAACTCTGTCATCTTATATATAATGCTGGAGACAAAACCAATAAGTATAGTAAGCCTGAAGTTTATAAGCTAATTTGCCCAGACTGTGATACTTTTTATAAAGGTAGAGCTTGTCGTAATCTTAAACTTAGATACCAAGAACAGAAAAAAAAGACATGTAGGATCGAAAATTGGTTGTGGGATTCGATTCGTGGGGTTATCAGGATCATTCATAACACATAAAACCTCACCGGTACCACCCCACCGACCCCTTTGGGGGCCAGATATGACCAAAACTTGCCGATTTTCCACCCCCAGAATTGATTAAAAGTAAATCTGACGTTCAAAATTATGATCAACGACCCAAAAAAACTCCTTGGTGGATTTAAAATCCAAAAATAATATACATTGCCAAAATAATCTATAAGGAAGCAAAAATTACCAATTTGATCGATTTTTCACCCCCAGAATTGATTTCAAATAAATCGGACATCAAAATCATGATCAGCGACCGTAAAAACCTTCTTGGTGCATTTTAAATTAGAAATTACCCTTTTGGGGGACATTTCTGGCCCCCAAGGGAAGGTGGGAGGTTGACCGGTGAGGTTGTATGTGTTATGAATGATCCTGATAACCCCACGAATGGAACCCACAAACATTTTTCGACTCTCACCTACATGTCTTTTTTTTATTATAGCTGAAATCCCGGCTCATTGCCTGAATTAAACCATATTGTATTTAGGTCCTATGCATCTTATTATGCAATCTATCATTTTTCTAACAATGTTAACTACAGATTCGTAATTAGCGACTTCGTAAGCCCCCATATACCAGTTTTCAACTAATTTCGTGTAATATTAAAAAAGTGCAACCGATAGTGTAACATACATTGCATTTGATTATGCAATCTATTAATTTTATAACAATTTTGATTTCGGATTCGTAATCAGCGAACTCGAAAACCCCCAAGTACCAATTTTCAACTAATTTCAGAAAATATTGGAGAAATTAAGAAAAAAGTGCATAATAAAATGCATTTTTAAATGCAACCTAGATATTTTTTCATCATTTCGATGTCAGATTCACCATCAGGGACCTTCAAGCCCCTAACTACAAGTTTACAAGCAATATTCAGAGAGTGAATTAAAAAGTGCAGTACCATTGAAAAAATGTGTGCATCGAAAAACCCCTCTATCGATCCACATAACGTTTTTCCCAAGTTTTGCGGAAGTTGGCCTCAATACAACGTACTATAACTATTTTTAGTGCGAAAAAGATTTCCTCATGTTATGAGGCAGTTCATGTTTTCACTCAACGACCCAATATAACGACAAATTTCTAATTAAAATCCTTGCCGGGAATGCGATAATGTAAATCCTTGAAGCTATGGAATAAAAGAGAAATGAAAATGTAGCAATACAGTAGCTCCCATTTGGATTAATTGCCATTTTCCGCAATTAGTGACACTTTAATTACTTAATTTCCCGTAAAATACGATGTTATGGAACAAGGTTGTAACTGTATATACTTTGAGAAATTGCTCGATATGAAAATCTATTAACTGATTCAGTTTATAAATACAATTTACACTTTTTGGCTGTAAAATTTATCTATTTTCTTCTATTCTATTTATTTATTCAACGTCGGCCTATTTCTGCTAATGTCTTTTATCACCGATGCTAGGACGCAAGCTCACCCCAACCTGGAAATTTCGCCAAATTGTGTCTATTTCCAAGTGCAGGTGACACGTACACGAATGAAGGCTCTTCAGTAGTGTTGTGGTTAGTTCGGTTTCCATTTATTCCGGCGACCCGGTCTCGTATCCGGTTCACGGCTGATGTTTTTAAATTAATATCGTAAATATCTCAGGCAAAAGGCTATGATATTCATTGGGAAAGATAACATTTATTTTTATGTCACACGCGGATAAATGCAATAAAATCATCATAATGCATATAGATGACTACGAGAACAAAACATAATTTTTTTAATAAGTAACTTATAAAAAATTAAAATCTGACGCTACATTATCAATACAAAATGACATGAATAAATTAAATAAATGGTACAAAAATATGATAATCCCTATTTATTTGAAAAATAAATTAATTTGCCATAATGGGCAAGCACCTTATATCTATGGGCTTCCGAAACTGCATAAACGTGATATACCTTTAAGATCCAACAAATTATCAAAATCTATCAACAATATAATAGGAAAAATGCATTTTAATGAGTTTATAAAAAATCAATTCGTACCGTAGATATCATCTATCAATTTCCTTGGACATTGTTTCTTTATTTACAAATATACCAGTCGTTTTGGTATTGAGTAGTATCAAAAAATGTTAGGCAGAAATTAAAAACCACACACCTCTAGATCAATCTGAATTTATAAATGCAGTAGAGTTTTGTTAGAATGCACTTATTCTCAATACGGTGAGCAATATTTTGGAAAAATATACGGCACAGCAATGGGATCTCCTATTTCAGCCACTATTGCTAACCTAGTTATAAAATGCCTAGAAGAATCTGTAATCAATTCATTAGATTTTCAAACCGTGATCTTTAAACGGTATGTAGATGATTGCCTGATGATAAAATTCAGTACGTGAAAAATTCCACCCCCCTTGCTAAACATTGTTTGATTATAACCATCAATCCGATTACAAAAATGTTAATATTTCAACTAAAGAAACCAATTATTATAAAAGATCTATTCTGGAGTTGATTCACATAAAACGTGACTCCAAACTGTAAATTACAGAGCAGACGTTCAATCATCAAGTCAGATTTATACTAATTTAATTGATTAAGACCCTAGCAAATTCCTACATGCGTCTTTGTCTTAATAATGTTAAAATTACATTTTAGGTAGAATGATCAAATAGAAATTTTATAATAAGATCTGACAACCTTTTTCTAGCATCTTGAGCATTTCATTAATATTGCTCCAAACTTAAATGAAATTAAATAAAATTGGATCTGATCCTAAAAATATTAGTTTTGTCAACGATATTTTACAATATTTTTAAATAACATATCTGAAACTGATATTCTCAAAGCTGTAAAGAAATTGAAAAATAGCACATCTCATAGCCATGAACATTTCGAACTTTCTGTTAAAAAAATCTATAAACTATATACTGAAACCATTAAAGCATATATATAATCTGTCGTTCGAAAAAGGAGTTTTTCCTAACAAGTTTAAAGAAGCCATTGTGGTCCCTCTATTTAAGAAGGGTGATATAAATTCGATATCTAATTATCGTCCAATTTCCATTCTTTCCAGTCTATCTAAGGTTTTAGAACATCTCATGAATGAGAAAGCAATTTGTTTTTTTTTTAATCAAGAAAATCTTTTCTCTAAATATCAACACGGTTTTCGAAAAGGATTATCCACAGACACTGCTTTAGCCACTTTTACTAATTTCATATTAGAAGCCCTGGATGAACGATTGATTGCAATTGGGCTTTTCGTTGACTTATCTAGGGCCTTTGATTGCGTAAATCATTCTATTCTCTTGGCTAAGTTAGATAGATACGGTATAAGAGGCGTTGCGGGAAAATGATCCGCTCTTACTTAGAGGGTCGGAATCAAAAAGTTAGGCTTATTGATAAAGGAGGAAAAATAATGTCGGAGAAAGGGTTTCTAAATTTTGGTGTGCCCCAAGGTTCGATCCTGGGCCCAACACTTTTTCTTATTTTTTCCAATGATCTCGAATCGTATATCACTTCTTCGATAGAAAACAGTCTATTTGTATTTTATGCTGATGACTCTAATGCAGCCATCAAAGGTGCCGACGTATCCGGCATATCGAATGACTTATCTTCCATATATGGCAAGCTAGAAGCGTGGATAACTCGAAACTGCCTGTCCATAAATAAAGACAAAACTGCATGCGTGGTATTTAGGACCTCGCAATCTAATGTTACAATTGATTCCTTCATAGATATGAGAAATGAAAATAAACTATAGATATATGTGAATCTACAAAAATTCTTGGTGTTGAGTTTGACTCAAACATTAAATGGTACACTCAGATACATTCCGTCTGTGCTAAACTCTCTAACATATGTTATGGGCTTTATTTAATATCAAGGCATTGCAGTCCACGCATTGTTAAAACTATGTATTACGGAAAGTTTTACCCTATAATGAAGTATGGAATAATGTTCTGGGGTCGTGGATCTGAATCTGAGAGAGTATTTAAACTTCAAAAACGGGCAGTGAGAACAATAGCAGGTTTAAGAAGATATGATATTTGTAAGAACGTCTTCGCCAAACTAGAAATACTGACTTTTTATGATGTATATATTTTTGTTATTTTATGTTTTGTGTTTGATAATTTTAAAATGTTCATTGCCGATAATGTGCCTCATACTTACTCCACTAAATCTCGAACAAAAATTTTATTGCCAAAACACCATTCTACCTTAGATGCAAAGGGATTTTATTATACTGGTTGCAAGCTATATAACAGTCTCACTAATACTTTTAAAACGATCACTAACAAGAAACAATTCAGAGCTGAAGTTAAAAGTATTCTTTTAAAATGTAATTGTTATTGTTTATACTATCATAGTTGATAATTCAAAGCATTTCATACTTCGATCTATATTTGACTTGAATATCTGTGTACAATGTTATCATAGTATATATTGTAATTCAGCTGTTCTAATAAAGAATCTATCTATCTATCTATTACCTCATAAATCTTTAACATCTGGTTCGAAAGTGGATACTTGAGCGTTATATTTTTTGGTTTCAGTCGTATTCAAACATTGCTTGAAATGACTTCGTATTTTTTAAGAAAATTGTTTAATACATATCCAAATACTTAAACATTGATGTGTTACAAATTGGATTACTCGTGTTTCTGTTCATTTCGGCGACGTGGGCAGTTTTAATTGGAATTGGTGCGATAAGGACGCTTTGTGCCGATACAATTAGTTTCAAGAAATCCCGTTTTAGATATTGATACGTCTTCTGATGATGGTCATGAGACCGAAACGTACGTAAAGACGAAAATAGTAAGCATAAGTGTTAGTGTGACCTATTGTCCGAGAATTTATATATAATTCATACCTGGGTATAGAATCATTATTAATTTGAATGTCACATGAACTATTCAAATTTGTTACATCGATGAATAATTCCCTTGAATCTTAAAATGACAATTCAATCAAGTTAAATATACGCGAGCGATATATATTTATAAACAGAAAAACCTTGTTGTCATTATGGTTCAATAAGCTACCATAATTCAATTAGAAAAACTGAAGAGGATGTCAAAAGTACCACTTGAAACGGCACTACTGCGCTTAAAACAATATAGTTCCTATTTTCATCGATTCAGAAAAGCTCAGAACGATAGTTCTGAGAAAAGCAGGGAATTCTTTTTAGAGCAATTGCAATCTTCCCTTATACTACTTATAGTGAGGGAAGTAAAAATGAAGTGATTGAGATTTAAAATTTGCACATTCATATGTTTATACCTACTATCATGAACTTTTATAAATTAGTTTTGAAGATAATCGCGATAAAGTAGGATCCTGCAAAATAGGTTGTGTTATCAAACTCACTTTCAATTCCGACGAAGAAACCAAAATTCCAGAAATTTGGTTGTTCTATTCAAAATTACAAAGTTGATATCCACTTTCGGTATAACCGGAAGATTGAATTTTTGTTTGAATTATAGGTCCTTTTTGAGAAAACATTCTACCAAAAATTATTTCTTAGCCTGGAGATACGTCTAGAGGGTGGGTCTAATTGATCATTCAGTACTGCACTATTGCCATCCCAAATATCTTTCTGTATTTCTAAGGATGTCAATACATTCGGCATATCGCCTTTTGTTTGAATATTCAAAATTTCGGGAGGGCAAGTGAAAATATATTTAAAAAGTGGAAAAGAAGTATTGTAATCAACTCGAAGATTTTTTCCGGATTTTCGGGGATATATCCGTTTTGATCTAGACTATTTTTGACATGATGTCTGTGTGCATGTGCGTGCGTACTAGTCCAGGCAATAAGCCGGAAAAAAGGCCATAATAAAAAAAAGGTATAGTAAGCTAGAATTTCAATTTTTTTTTGCATTTTGTTTCTAATACCCCATAGATCATTCATGACTATCAAGACCGCGGGGGTCGACCCTTCTACCCCCTCAAAACGGGGTTTCAACCCCTCAGAGGAGCATTCTTATAAAAACAATCCAAAACTAATGAATTAAGAGCCGAAAATGACCCCTAGTATGTTTTTTGGGTCGCTGATCACGATTCCGTAGTTATTTTTCTCGGAAAACACCCTCCAGATGAGAAATTTGTAAAATTTTTAAATATTATATAATTTATAATTTTGTTGCAAAAATGACCTCTAGTAGGTTATTTGGGTCGCTGATCACGATTCCGTTGTTATTTTTCCCAAAAAAGTCTCTCCAGATGGAAAGTTCGGGAAATTTGAGATTTTCCTGAGACTGTTATGAATAATAGCAGCGACCCAAAAAACCTACTAGAGGTCATTTTTGCAAAAAAATTACAATTTATATATTATATATAAATCTTACAAACTTCCAATCTGGGAGGAGTTTTCCGAGGAAACTGACGGCGGAATCGTGATCAGCGACCCAAAAAACATACTAGGGGTCATTTTCGGCTCTTAATTCATTAATTTTGGACTGTTTTTATAAGAATGCTCCTCTGAGGGGTTGAAACCCCGTTTTGAGGGGGTAGGAAGGTCGACCCCCGCGGTCTTAATAGTCATGAATGATCTATGGGGTATTAGGAAAAAAATGCAAAAAAAATTCGAAATTCTAGCTTACTATATTTTTTTTTTATTTTCCGGTTCGTTGCCTGGACTATACATGATTAACCCATTGTAGAGACGACTGCGCCGTTCCTATCGGTTGTATTGAAATTTTGCAGATCGTTTCGAGTGGTATTCCTGATATCCATCTTCATTTTTTCAAATGGAATTATGGTATTTTATCATAAGAACAATCGTTTTTTCTGGTTATAAATATATATCGCACATATATATTTAACCTGCAAAAGTATCAGAAATTCTCATTTTAAAATTCAAGTGACGTCAAGTCTATTTTAAATCTTTATTCTACATTTTGATTGCTCATGTGACAGCAAGTCTCTGTATAAAACAAGGTTAAATTATAGTGTGCACAATAGCGAAAGTGAACCTGACACCAGGTGTTAGTATGTCAGTGGTGAAATACATTATGTAGACCATTTGGATAAAATTTCAATGTAACATAGATCATAATTTAACGTCTTTCATTAGCAGTTTCTAAATCATTTCCAATACATTTTCTGTTCCTAAAATCATCTACATTTGACCCGCAAGAGTGTTTGAACGCTATTTTACTAATAAAGGTGAGGGAAGTAACGTGATCAATTGATCACAGTTAATCTCCTATCATATTTGAGTCCTAACCATTGTTGATTGCAAGTGTTTTTATCCTTTTGATTTCCGAAGAGTAATTTATATCGAAACACAATAATTGCATTAATTTTCTAGATTACGAATTACTAGAATTGAATGCATGAAAACTGTAGAAGAGATGCAATAAAACATGTTTTTTTTTTACAAAAATAAGATTTGTTCAGTCTTGGTAATTTTGAACAATTTATCAGACAGATGTAAATATGGAACTCATTTTGTGGCATTAAATGTTTTCGGCTCATGTTCAGAACATTTTCTTTAGAATCCCACCAGCTTTTATCTGCAAATATTTTCATATAGCCTCATAAGTTATCCTCATAACTATGTTAAATTGGTAAACTAGAAGTTGAAAATAAGAGGGCAAGGTGAAAAGTCCCTGAAAAATAGAACAGATGGCGCCACAATCGAAAATCCCATGTGACATTTGTGATGTATCATCTTTCACTAGAACGCATTACAATTTTCAGTTTGATATGTCATTCAGTTCTGTTTTGACACCCATCGAAAGCAAGCAACCTGGAAGATTTTTGTAAACATGGAAAAAAGTATTTCGTGTCTTGATTAAACATTATGGGGATTCTTCACCATCGATTGGAACGATTCACAAGTGGTTTACTGATTCTCATTGTGGTAGTATGACGCCGAACGTTCTGGGCACCCATCTATCTGCCAGATGGGTGCCGCATTTGCTCTCTGTTGACAACAAGCGCGACCGTGTGACAAATTCAAACGCGTGTTTGGCGATGTTCAAGTCCGATAAGTAGGACTTTTTGCGCCGTGTCTTAACCGTGGACGAAACATGGATCCATCAAAAGACACCAGAGACCAAAGAACAGTCGATACAGTGGACTTGTCCAGGCGAATCGAAGCCGAAAAAGGCCAAAGTGGGTTTATCGGCCAACAAAGTCATGGCGACAGTTTTTTGGGATGCACACGATATCGTCCGTATCGGTTACCTTGAAAGGGACAAAACGATCACCGGCGTATATTTTGCAGAGCTATTCGAATCGACGCCGATTTGGAGCGAAAGCGGCCGCATTAGGCAAAGAAAAAAGTGCTCTTCCACCAGGAGAAAGCACCGACGCACAGGTTCGCAATCGCAAAGGCAAAGTTGCATGAATTGCGCTACGAATTGGTTCGTCATCCACTCTAGATTTTGCCCCCTGCGATTTTTATCTATTTTCCAAACTTGAAGAAATGACTCGGTGGAAAAACATTTGGCTCCAACGATGAGTTCATCGCTGAAACAAACGCCTATTTTGAAGGATTGCCGAAATCGTATTATTTGGGAGAGATCGAAAAATTATAAAAACGTTGGACGAAGTGTATCGGGAGATTATGTTGAGAAATAAAATAAGTTTTGACCAAATACATGATTTCCTGTTTCATTTTTCATGGACTTTTTTCACTTTGCCCTCGTATCTGTGCTTAGTAGAAGTAAATTCAGGAAATAAAATCATAAATATGAATCTATACAGCAAAAGAATCTCTTACCGCAATCTTCAAAGTAACGAACAACAGGGAAACCAAGACTGCATGTGAATTTAATTATAAGCCCTATAACTAATCCTACGACAGGAGTTGCATAACATGGATTTTAATTTAGATTATCGTTAGGTTTCGCGTGTTCAAACAATAGATTGCCATATCGATTGTTATCCTCGTTTAATCCTATGTGGATTATGTTAATATCATGTTATACATAATAAATTTGCTACTGCTAAGACTAAATCATGTTCATTCAGCCGGTGTTCAATATTATGGTTAAATGGTGCGTGGACGGAACACGAAGTTGTAAGTTGTAAGACTTGTTTATGCTTCTGCTGTACTGAAACAGTTTTACAAACACTAATATATTTTCCGCCGTATATACAAACCGATAACATATTAATGTTAATTAATTTTCAGATAACAAGATGGATAGGAGCAGTAGCGGATCCAGGATTGAGTCAAGGGTTGATTTTACCTATTATTTTCATTATCGCGCTTATATTACATCAACGTTGTTTTCGTAATTGATTGATTTTCATTTCCCTTGTATAACTTATGTGATGGAATACGTTTCGGAATTTGACGTCTCGTCATCAAAAGCACAATTCTGCAAAGCAAGTTGCTGTATCAAGAACTTCACATTCGCCTAATGATTATATCTCAGCTTCAAAGGATCATTGTAATTTAGTTAGGTGTAAGGGTTAATAAATGAATTACCAGGAATTCATATTTTCAGAATGGATGTTTATTATATTTGCCTAATACCTAATATGCACAGTGTTGTTGACCTGGGTATCAATGGTTATTTAGAGGATTGTTATTTGGTTTCTTACTTTGTGTGTTGGTACATTTCTTTACCTACCATAATTAGAAAAACCCAGTCAACAACCCTTAGTATAATTATAGTAATTTCAATTCAGATGTTTTCAAGATGTTAGTGTAGCACCCATCCCCATACGTAATATTTATTATTAAGATCCTATTGGTGGATTCCGCATAAGGTTTCCACCACCTAAAGTTCAACTAATTGAATGAAAGTGTGAAGTAAACGAGTATATCAAGTTTTTCAGAGGTAACAAGTTTCTCAATCATATATATCTCAGTATTTTAATCAGGGCCGGATTAACACTATGATGGGCCCTAAGCACAACAGATTTTGGGGGCCCCTCCCCCCCTTTTTTTCGAATTACTCTTTATTCATAGAATAAAATAATTTGTAGAGTAATATAATGCTCCAAATCGTGGGGAAGATTATTGCCAGGAACATAAATGAATATTTACACTATTAGTACGTCTTCTTAATTTGACATAATATACAATGCGTAACTGCATTAATCACTTTTACAATTGCACTTTTGGCAACTTATCCGCTGAATGATTCGCTTATAACTAACTGACTTAAAACAATCCTTCCCTGCACTTTCTAGCCCCAAAATCTTTTATCAGGTCATCAAAGCTGATTCGACGCAATACATCAGCTTCCATGCACATTAGTGCAAGCGAGTCTAACCTATCCTGTCGCATATTTGTCCTCAAAGGGTTTTTAATGCGTTTTAACTTGCCACTGAACTGCACTTCCAAGATGAAGAGTAGTTATAAGCGCGAATTATTCGCCTTTAATACAAAATCAACTAATCCTTGACAACTTTTAGATATTACCAGTCGTTAGGCATACCCAAACTTTTATATTCCAGTAATTTCTTTACTTCGTTATTCTTTCCCACAAAAATTGTCATTATTAGTTTTTTAATTTTTAATTTTTACAATTTCCGCGGGGCCCCCAAAATGTCGGGGCCCTAAGCTATAGCTTAGTCAAGCTTATGCTATAATCCAGCATCGATTTTAATACATCAATCATTAATTTATAATTTTGAGATTCAGCAGTTTCACTCTAGTAGTTTCAGTTATTGTTAATAGTTAGGTCCAATAAACAATCAAACTACAAAATTTGCAGTTTCATTACCTTCGAGCAAAATAGTGTGTAATCAATATTCACGACTCTATAACCAAAACAGCTTCTTTCAAATGATATGTAAGAAACTGAATATTGCTTCACAATTTAGTTTTCAAAAAATGATTTTACTAAAATTTACAATGAAAATAAGGAGCTACTTGTTTTGTCAAATCTTTCACATGTTACAATGTGAATAACTTAACATAATACTGTCCTTCAGTTCCAGCTTCGTAGAGCATCTCCCAAGCTGGATATCCATGTTCTTTTTTCTTATTTTATATATAATCTTTTATATAATAATTACATTTGGAAAACACTACAGCTGTTTGAAAATTACATTTAAGATTACAAATAATTTGTATTAGTAAAGAATACAATTTGTTGTTTCAAATCTACAATAGCATAAAACACCCTGTTGATTATTCTGTAAGCAGAAGATGAAATAAACTCCAATAAAATCAGCAACGACAATTTGTATGTTTGCACTAGCATGATATTTGGGAGTTGAAAGCAGTTGAAGTTAAGGTACAACGCAACCTCCTTTAAAATCAATCGGATATTATTTAATATATCTGATGTAGTCAGATTAGTGATACCATATCATACCATACCTGATTGTTAATTTGATTCCCAGCTATTTCCAAAAAAAATCAACGACATACATTTCGATATTTTTATTTCCCAGTGACTGTAAGCGCTTACTACGGTTTTTCAGGCGGAGGTCTACGCAATATTAACTTGTGCCATGGAAAATCTACGAAGAAACTACGTAAATAAGCGCATATATATTTACACAGACAGTAGCTCGGCTCTGGGAGGTCTCAAGTCACCCAGAGTTACAACAAGGCTTGTGAAAGAATGCAGTTGCAATGGAGTTGAAGGAAATGAACGGAAAAAACTGCTTCTCACATCCTGTTGGAATGCCCTGCTTTGACATCCCTCAGTTACTGTCACTTCGGAGAATCAAAACTGCTACCAGAAGAACTTATGGAAGCCAGCCTTGGGTTTCTGGCGGGCCACAAACCTGCTGAGTGGCCTAAGTGCATTTGGGTGCTAAGCCTCCTCCCCTCAAATGATGATGATGATGATACGTAGTATATAGTGCAAGAGAAGTATTGCAATCGGCCACGGTCGTATACACAGGTCTGGAAACTCGAGGTTGTTTCCTATGTGAGCATTGAGTCCGCTAAGCGTCGACTGGCCCGTAGTACCAAAAGTCGTCACGTAGGAGTATTTTCTGACAACTGTCAGTTGACTTATCAACACAAGGAATACCTACATTTTTAGGAACAAATTACGAAATCGTGGATTGTGCCGAAATGCAAAACGGGGTACAAAAGTGTAAAGCAAGAATCTGTTTTTAAAGTGCCGAAAGATTCGGAAATGCGAAAAAAGTGGATGCTTGCGATTCCTGAAAGAAATCGTTTTAACGAGGTCTTTTGTGTGCGTCATGTATAACGAAAAGGGGGAAGTTATTTTTAAGATGAGTAATACATTTTGACAAGAGTAACAGTTCTATTCCTCTCTCAAATCAGAATACTTAGTAACACTGCTTGCGATTCCGGGAAGAAATCGTTTTACCACTTCGTGATCCAAGCGCTAGCTGGTGGCTGAGCGAGGGACTACGAGTTAGGCGACCCGTAAGAGACTCAAGTCAACCATAGAGTTTCCAGACCTGTGTATACGTCCGTGCAATCGGCCCAAAAAATGTCACAGCATAATTTATGAGCTTACTCTGTGCCACATTTTGATAGTTCATGTGACAGATGTCAGTGCGTAGACTATTTAAAAGAATGTCAAAGTAATATAGAGTATATCTTAACGTCTTTCATTAGCGGTTTCTAAATCATTTCCAATATGTTTTCAGATCCTACAATCATACATTACACCCGGAGATATATCTGAAACTTATTTTGCTTACAAAAATGAGGGAAGTCACGTGATCAATTGATCACAGTTCATTAAAATAGAATTTAAGTATTTCGAGAATTATTGATCCAAATCAAATACATTTAATTCTTGAACCTGTAATATTAAAGAGTTTCTTTTTTTTTGTTTTTTTTACTTAACAGTTTCCGCAAGCAAGTAGACCGTAAGATAAGATTGACTGCTAGAGAGTGCTTTTTTTGTTGTTGTTGTGGTAGTTCGTGAGTTGGGGTATTTGGCTCAATCTGTATATGTCTCCAGCATTGCGGCCTAAGAGCTTCCTCCGTTTAATGTCTCAATTAACCAGTACTGTTTCTTCAGCGAAATCCAGTACCCGTTGAGATGTATATTTCCCAGCCGCTGTTCGGAAATCTTGCTCTTGATTATGCATGACCATCTGGCTTCTACTAATTTTGCGCCAAAATTCCGAGTGTGAAGTGTTTTTAAAATTAATGCACTAATATTCAAATGAAGTATATCAAAAAAAATATAGTATCAAGTCTTATTGAAATAACAAATTAATTAATAAGAATATGCCATGTTCAAGAAGAAAAAATAGTTTAATTCAAAGGTATCACGAATGATACCCCCTAAGATGAACGAGAATGAAATATTTTTTAGTTGTTCGTTTCAAAATAGAGATTTTTCTAGTATCATACATATCTATTTTTTTTTGATACAATTTATTTGACTATCAATACATTAATTTTAACAACACTACATTTGGAATTTTGGCACAATTCGTATATTTATTATTAAATAATTTATTTATAACAATTCAAAAATTTATCTATGCATTTCAGGACTATAATAATAATAAAATCGTACTCAAGAGTCCAAAATTAGCTAAAAACGACTATAAACTCGACATTTTGGTCAAATTCGCATATTTATTAACAAATATAATTTGTTTATAACAAATTAACAAATTAGCGGGTATACATTCAAAGATATTGACGACAAAGGCAGTGGAATTTTCCTAGTTTTTGTTTCTTGTACTATACTTATGGCCAAACATTCCTTTTTGTAAATATTGTTTAGAGATGCGATGGAACTTATACAGGAATTTTTAAAGAATATTTACAAAAAAGATTGTATGGCCATAAGTATTGTACAAGAAACAAAAACTTAGAAAATGTGTTAGTGTGACCTATCTTCCGAGAATTTTATATGAAATTCATACCTGGGTCAAGAATCATTATTAATCTAACGAAAAACTACCGCCTAAACTGAGAATCAAAGCGAAACGTTGTAGCTTAAAAGCATTAAAATGAGATTATTTACAAACTCGAATATTGCGGGACTAAATTCACGGATCTATTGACATGTTAATACAGCCGAATCGGAAATGAAATATTTATTTAAATTATTAATATTAGGAACCGGAGAGTCTGTAACGGGTTTTATGAAACTAGAAATAACATCAAGCCAACTAGCTAGTCGTAATAACGTGAATAAGCCAGCATGGAAGATGACAAAAACAAGTAACGTTGAATAGAATCAAATTTCGATATTTCTATTTACTACGTTATTATGTAAGGTTGAATGAACAGAGCAGATCCGTTGGAGAATTCTGCGGCAAGATCGAGTTAATTAATATATACAGTCAAGTGGTTGGGTATACCTATAATACCAGAAGAAATGTAACGGATTTTCAAACAGGTGTTAGCGAGATGAACAAACTAACTCAAGCACTAAATCAACCTTGATGCATTATACATTTCTATTCATGATATCGTTCACCGTCTGAATAACAATGAATTTGGTACTGTTTGTAGTAAATGTATCTTTTCGAACAAATAGTAATCAATGGTAAATCGGCAAAACATTTCAAAAGTATTTAATATTCTGGTATTTGGACTTTTCTTCATGATACTTTATAAAGTGAACTTCATTAGACGGATATTCTAAATTGTCTCGACTAAAATAACTATACAGGATGTCCGTAAGAAGGAGGTCAATCCGTTAACCATATATTCCTTGACCTGACTTTGAAAATTTCAATAACTCGAATATTTGGTAAGGTATTGATTTGATACATTGCTTCAACGTAAAGAGTCACATCTTTTGAGAAAATAGAACAAAGAACAGAACATAGTGACACCCTTATTTTTTGCAGCTGCGCCAGTCAGTGACTACCTTTTTTGATATGATCATTTCTTTTGAATGATTTTATGTCTCTTTTAAAATTTCTGTGAAACGAATCGTTTTAGGGATAATTTGAAAAATATTAGTCCTGGATTTTGTCCACGCGGCTCATATAGTTTTAATATACTCTAAATCTAGTTAGTTCAGGTTGAAGCCATATACTTTCGAAAGCCTAAGTATTTCAATAGTTAAGAGCTCTCGTGGATATTCAAAAAAAATGGATGTAATTAATATCGAGCAATTCCTTTAGACTGGTTATTCTTTTAATATGTATTTTTTTTTGTTCATAGCGAATTCACAATTTTAAGGAAATGATGTGAGTTTTTTGAATAATATATGAAGTTTATTCAACCAGTATTTGCTCACAATAACTGACATTAATCATATTCAAGCAGTCATCTTACGAAGTCGTTGCGTATAGAATGAATTGCAACTGCAAATTGGGTTTAGAAATTTATCTGACAACTCAGGAACTTTTCGAATTATTAAAAGTAATCTTACACATCCATAACATGCCCAAAAAGTGTGACAGTTGTATCCCCAAGATTAGCCAGTGCCTTTCTGTTAGTTTATTTTACATCAGGATATTGATTTCCAAAAGTAAATTATTAAACTCATCGCAGACGAAGTCCGGAGATATATTTAACTTTGGATGGTTTTGGTGCTTTACTTGCTGAAAATTCATATCTATAGTTTTAATAAAAAATTCACTTGTAATGAATTTTCACAAACTTCGTTTTTATTAAACAAAACGTGACATGTTTCACCACACGGTGGTTTTATCAAGCAATACAGCCTTTAGCTCAAGCTATTTCTAAAATCTTTAAAAAAGTTCTAGAGCAAAAATAGTATCTTTCATCGTATTTTAAGCAACTTTGGAAAAATCTGTCTGTCTGACAGAAAATCTTGTACACATTTTGCTTTTCACACATTGCTTTTCAGGTAAATCGTGTAATTAACTCATTTTCTGAAGGATTGAAAATTTTATAAATATAAACATCCACAGTATACAATCGTTTCAAAACTTTTATAGTAATAAGTTGAGTTAAAACTGCCTTCACCCAAATTTCAACAAAATCGTTCGACAACAACAATAAGAAAAATAATAGTAGATATTGGGCAACTTTGGCCAGTCAGTCTTATCAGATGTTGGTAAGCATTGTCACTGTATTACCGGCCGAGAGGTCTGTATTACAAGGAGGTCTAAAGGGGTTCAAGGGAATTCTCGGTAAGCAGCCTGTAAGCAAGGTCGTGGAATGTAAGGTTACTGTTCGGAACACAAATTGAGAGCAAACTGGCGTGGAGTGATTTACAGGTGTATTTTGAGAGAAGCCTATTTACAGGTACCTTTGATCAATTAACATCGTAGTTCAACAAAATTATAACAAATGGCTTATTGTCTAGGGCTAGGGGATAGGATATCGCCCTCTCACTAACTAAACTCTGGTTCAATTCCCAGAAGGAGAAAATTTGATTTTGTATATTTTATTAAAAATTAATTCGAATATTATTTAGTTGTGTAAAGATATGAAATAAATAATTTATTTCATAATCTCTACACAAATTTGAAGAGTATCTTATAGAATTTGAAACAATTATATAAAAATCAGTAACCAAATCAATTAATATACGAAGAGTAAGTTTGCCACGGATACTATTTATCTCTTTTCCAAGCGGCAACACATTTCTAGTTTTTACTGATTACTGTTTTATTCGGAGGAACTAGAAATATGCATAACTATCATGAGTGTTCTGACGTAAAACCTCATTTAATCAGTCCTCCACGTTTCCAACTTGTTTGAAGTGCAAAATAAATTTTTGGGTTCCTCGGAGGTGTAACTTGGTATGGTAGTATAGAGGTAAATTCCGTTAAATCTCCACTCGCTGGTATATCATTTCAAATCTCCTCACATCATACATATTTTCGCTATTCAATAGTTGTAACGTTAATTGGATTCTTATATAGGAAACAGTTTGAACGACAATATAGTACACGATGAGATATTATTATTGTTATTATAGAAGTGACAACAATTTCTCAAGTCTCTAAAAGGTAACTTGAAATTAGTGCTGGCAAAAACCGCTAAAAATCAAAAACGGTTAATCGGTTTCTGATGAAACCGGTTTTGGTTAACCACTTTTTTTACTCGAACCGAAAACCGGTTAACCGCGGTTTGATAAACCCAAAGCCGATTATCCGGTTAATCTATTTTCGACTTATCGACTGAACTAGCAAAATACAAATGTTACAAGATCCTGTAGAAAGATAAATGGAAGGTGAATCAAATCGACAAAAACTCATCGCCCCTAGATTGGTGGAAAACAAACGGGCCTAGATTTCCTCTTATGAGTCAATTAGCTCGTACATTCTTGCTGTACCAGCCACTTCAAACACCAACAGAGCGAGTATTCTCTGATGCAGGAAACATAGTTTCAGCTAAAAGGAGCTGTTTAAAAGCAAACACAGTAAACATGTTGGTTTTCCTCAACAATAATCTAATAAAGTAGAGTTTAATGCAACCAAAACTCAAGCTTGCGTCTTCTCCAGGAAGGCGGATCCCAAAATCTCTAATATGATGATGTCAGGTAAACTATTCCAAAGAAGTCTTCCATAACAATGCTCGGGATCACCACCAACAGCACCCTCTCATGGGACAATCATGTGAGGTCCATTGCTGAAACCGCTTCACAGTAACTTGGTTTTCTATTCGGAGCCAAGGGTACTTTACATCCCAGCAGCTCCTCATACGCTGAAGTTCTTGGATTCTATCCAGAATAGAGCTATTCGTTTGATTGATAATGTGATACTTACGAGTTTATTGTTCTCTCTAGAACATCGTGGAAAGGTCGGAGATCTTTCCCTTTTCTATAGATACTTCCATGGTCAGTGTTCATCAGAAATCTCGTCTGTTGTTTTACCACGAGTGATTCCAGATAGGCGGAGTAGACGAGCTCAAAATAGTCACCCCTTCATTGTCAAGCTCGAGACCTGCCGAACTTCTTCCTTCCAGACTCAATTTTTGTATCGAACAGAGAAGTTGTGGAACTCTTTACCTAGTGATGTCTTTCCCTATGCATATAACCTCCGAACCTTCAAGAAAAATTCGAATGCCTATCTCCGCTGACTCACACAATGTTCTTATAATTTCCCTCTAGTGTAGGCACAGTATATACATTTTTGAAGTGAAAACTTCTTATGACGCGTTGGGCACTTTTGTGGGAGAGCATTTTCAGCCGTTCTCGCGACAGATGAGATTTTACACAGATATACTCCGCGTGTATTCTTATAATATATGTATACTATACGCGCTCTTTGCATGGGCATTCGTTCGTGCTCTCGCGACAGACGAGATTACATACCTATATGTATACTCAGAGTGTATAGGTATGCGAGAGCGCTGCATGCTATACGCAGTCTTTGCATGGGCATTCGTTCGTGCCCTCGCGACAGACGAGATTGAGAGTTTTTTATATTTATTTTATAAATGAATATTAATTTGTGGGAAAGATAATACTAACTACTATTGATGCAGTATTCACAAGATATTTAAATAGATTTAAATCAAAATTGTTCATTTCATACTTTAGTTACCATAGACCTATTGTTTCAGTTTTAGAATTTGATGAAAATCCTGATAATAATGATGAAAATGCTGATAATGATGATGTAAGAGTTGTTGAAATTATGGATGAGAATTGATAAATTTTGTATTTACTATTTACTAATATTTACTCATTTAAATAAAACCACTTCCTTCGAATATAGTTTCTATATTATTATACTTCATGTCTATTCAAAAAGTGCCCACATTGCTTTGATAAACTTGATTTTTTATGAACAATTTCTCATGTCGCGAGCGCACCTAAAAATGCTCACCCAAAAAAGTGCCCAACGCGCCATAAGTTCAAGTTTTCACTTCTGCCTGCACTCCCGGAGTGCGCTGACTTTTTTTTTATTATTGTTAGGTTGTTGTGGAGTTTAAGTTTTAGTTTTGAGTGTGTTTTGTACTACATTTTAGCTTGAGTTTATTTTTGTTTTTTAAATAAGAATAATTGTTAATTTTCTCATTTATTTATGGAGTTTTAATTCCCGTCTTCAGTCAGCTTCTGTCATTCTCAGTAAGTATTCGATTTTGGTGGAAAAAATCAAAACCGATTAATGAGTTTCTAATAAAACTGGTTTAGGCTAAAATAGGTTTTTGGTTTGTCAAAACTACAGTTACCCGAAGACCGAATAGCTGGGTCAAAATCGCGGCTAACCCAAAAATCGGTTTCTGTTGTCAGCACTACTTAAAATACATCAATGCCGCCCATGACTTCTCGTACATTTTCCATTTCGCTAGAATTTAAATAGTACCAAGTAATACAATCCTGGTGAAAGGATAATTTCAGAAGCATAAATACTAAATAATCTATGTTTTATATCCGTCACAGATGCATGGCCAAGAGAATGTAAAACACAAATACGAGTTACATAATTGAAAATTATCAACATGTTTCATTATTTTATTATCTTCTGCAGAATATTAAAACCGCACGCTTATAGTTGATTAAGTTGTTCTATTGACTGATCATCGAATCAATATCCCCAGGTTACCAAAATCAAGTTCATTATTAATTTTACTCAAAGATAAAATCGTAGAATCGTACATGACCTTACACAAAGTTAATTTGCTTTAATTTATCCTATATCGTAAGGCATAACTAATATGAGAAGGTGTGAATAATTATTTCAATATCGATACTATTCAAATTGATTACGATAGTATCATTTGTTAATTAATTGGAATAAACGTCGCATTTCCAGTGAACACATTATTGAAAGGTCAGTAAACAGCGGTTTTACTTTCAATTAATAGTCAAATAAAAATAACATAGCCTTTCATGTATTAGCAGTACGATGCAAGTAAAAGTGATATTATTTTTTGAATTACAATTACTATTCAACCAATTCTGAAGATTTTACTAGTATCTAGGTTGATCAACATATGCTTCTAATAATATCTTCGATGTCATTACAATTGCACGAAATGTTTTGTATTCTCGCTCTCATTACAGAAATTATGTAGAAGCTTTCAATAGTTTGTTTTTAGGAATTGGAATATTTCAATACCAATCAATTTGAAAAAGTTTAGTATTTATTCCTTACAGGGTCTAATTATTCCAAAATAGAAAACCAAAGGATGAAGGTTTCCGTTTTCTATTCAATAGCTCCGCTAGTTTAAAGACCTCAGAAATTATTATGCAGAAATAATGATATTATACGATATATTATGGTCCCATTTTTACATTAGACGTACACATATTTTATGGTAGCACATGGGAATATACAGAATATCTTAGGCTAAAGTGAGACTGTAGAATGAGTGTTTTCAATTCTTGGCTACGAATGAACTTATTTTTTTACAGACAAGACACTATGGGTAGCAAAACATTAGCTCCTAGATCTTCGTCCTACTCCTCGCGAAGAATCGGACTCGATGAATGATCGGAATGTGAATCAGATCTCGTAATTTTATCAAGTTGTGTTTTTAGGAAAATTAGGTCGGTGATTTCTATAGATCTCCAAATTTTTCTCTTCAAATTTGACCCATCAACTATATATCATTCGAATTCAGTTGAGGTCAACCTGATATGTGACGATAACGAAGTATTCCGTTTCGAAATTTATATTTGGCTGATGTATGTTCGAGGACTGATAATAACTAATGCTGTCTCATCGGAATTTGAATCTGATGTAGTTATTGCTTGTAAGTAGTGACCTTCACAAGAGTGTTGGAGAAGAATTCCAATACAATTCTTCGAATCATAACCAAAAATTCGAAAGATATTATAACAACAATGTTTGAAAAATGATGTCGAAACAGCATGGAAGAAGACTCAAATTTTAAGTAGCTCCCTTCACCAGATTAAAACCAAAATTCAGGGGTTCCTGACAACAAACTTGAGAGAAGATCTCACAAGCATGGAAGGAATTTTATAATTTTATCCTCAATTCTCTAAATTATAATCATAATTTAAGAAGATAATACCGGAATATCAAAAATGATCTTGGTCAAGGGTGGTCGTGGAATCTAAAACGTGTGTCTTATTTTACGTTATCAAAACTTGTGTCAAATTAATTAATTTGAAGTTTCTAAAAGTGCTAAATTTTGCAATTTTATACGAATGTTATAACACTCAGAAGTCTCTAGCGCTTTAGACTCCGGGATTTTCACGTGGTCTATCGAAATTAGAAGATTCGAATTATATAAAAACACAATTGTATGAACGCCAGACGTCCTATGTAATTAGCTACGAACGTAATCATTTTGACATATGCCTCGAGGAGCTCGCTACGCGTCAGTTAGGGTTTATACTTTTTACCTCGATCTTGTTAATTCGGGGCCGTTTTATGCCCCGTGCGGTCAGCGCCAGTTGTAATAAAGTGTTTTCGGCTATATATAGGCCGCTAGCTTTTAGCCGCTTTTGGGTATAAGTAGCTAGAAAATTCCCTTTGGTACGTCGCACGTTAGACGCGCGTAGTTGAGACCTGAGAGTACCTGTTTCTATTGTAATTAAATTTTCCTATTTAATCGACATTTTGGGGCCCGAGACTATGTTATTTAGTTGGCCCCGTTCATAAACTAACGACATGGAGCGAAAACCGCATGCGAAAAGTCCTCGTAAAGACGTTCATGTTCCGAAGATTTACACTTTTCTAACTCGCGAGCTACGCGCTCCTCACGTGAACGTTATTCGATTTATCGAAAATTAACCAATTTAAAACAGTTTTCGACCCCGTTTGTGGCTATTGCGACCTTGTAAAAGGTTCAAAGTTAACATTTCGTTTTACATTCCACAACCACCCTTGACCAAGATAATTTTAATTTGTAGTTCATTATTGTTTTACAACTCAAATAAATAGGTATCAAATTTGTAGGTTATTGATGATGTCAGTTTGACAGTGACATAATTATTTCAAACGTAAAGTAAGACACACGTTTTAGATTCCACAACCACACTTGACCAAGATAATTTTTGATATCCCGGTATAATAGCACAAGTTTGAGAAAAGATGTCAAAACAGCATGGAACAAGAAGTTCAAATTTCAATTCCTAAAGAACAAAAATATTTATACCTAGGTTAAGAACAACTAGGGTGGTATTTTCTATACATTTTACGATATTGAATAGCATTTTATACAGTGAAATATTTATGATGGCTCAGTTGATGTTTCCAAATACTGCAATATTATTGTGTCGATTATTATTTATACTTTCATATACCTTAAATAGAACCATAATTGTGTGTGTAACTGATACAATGGGCTTTAATAAAAAAATTTCAAATATTGTTCATTCTCTCACAGAAACGTTAAATTAAATAATTAAAATTTATATCCATACCTGGACTTGTCGAATTTCATTCAACGAATCAAATTAGTATATAAATAATTTTCAACACGTTACATTGCTCCTTGAATATCACGTAACACTAACAACCCTTACCAAAACCGAAGTGGTTCTGACGACGGCGGAAAGTAAGAAAAAGAAAAGTGCGCTCTTTCAAATACAATGAGAAACGTCAACTTCATTACATCTTTTGTTTTTAAAGTACCCTCTACATTATACTGATGAACGTGACGTAAAATAAAAGAAGGTATCGACCCTAATATAATCCGACATATGTCTTGTTAGGGGTAGTTTATGTGGCTTCTCCGGCTAGCTCCATGCATTGATGAATCATGCGTCACACTTTTTAAAGCATTTGTCAATAGAATTGGGCAGATCAGGTGTTGTTTTTAGTTTTAAATTATCGATTTTTCTATTTCTTTAAAGTTTTGAAATTTATTATGAAAATAATATTTTTTGTTGTTTGTGGATTTAATTATCGATGTATTATTATTCACTACAGCGTTTTCAAAATGTTATGGATATCACATTGGTGAAATTCAACACTGTTGAAGGTAAATAATGAAAGAAATCGCAGAACGAATCAATGAATTTCCAGTATTAAAATTAGAATTCCTCAATTTCTAATGCGAATTAGAAAGCTTTATCGAGAACTAAAGGAACAAAAATATAATTTCAATAGGTTTGTCAAATTATAAACAATGTATTGTTTGGAATGAATGTACCCATACATGTTATGAACATCTATAATAATTAAATAGACAAGCTTTAAAAACCTACCTGTAAAGGTGCTATTACCTGAGACTGAACCATCAAGTGCATTGACACAATAGTATTTACGAAATCTTCAATTAAAACAAGTAAAATATCATTCACCTATTTTTATTTCGGATGATATTCGGTTTATTCGATTTATAAACTTGCACTAAAACTTTATATATTTACCTACGATACAGTATTTACGAAAAGTCACAATTATTTAGAGCCGAGCTTACAAGTAGTTGCCATTTTGAAGGTTTTGTTGTGTATTCTCGATGAAAGTTCTGAAAGTGACATCTAGACTTTGATGGAAACATTACATACAACAACCATAACAGCTACAGAACTCTGTAGCAATAGATACAGAACTCTGTACCGTAGCATCAATAGAGGTTCAACGTAGATATCTAACGGTTTCTATTTTCTCTGGTGACAAGAAGCTTTTTCTGATGCCTAATCTCTAGATAAATGATAATATTTACGTACTGAAAATTGAGCCCTTCAATATTCATAAATCTAAATGAACTGTGAGCAATCGATCACTGATTTCCCACAATTTTTCGCTTTCTTCTGCGGGTCAAATGTATGAATACATGAACAGAAAATATACTGCAAATAATTTAGAAAGATCTAATAGAAGATGTTATATTATACTATATGCTCTCAAATTTTATTCGAATGTTCTTCATAATGTATTCCACAACTCTTGTTAGATAGACTTTCAAAATTATTGACACTATAACATAACCTTGTTTTATACTGATACCTGCTGTCACATGAACTATCAAAATTATTGAAACTATCTAACCTTACTTCCATGATACCACAGACCATTGAACTATACTTTATATGTATAGTTCAATGCGTGAACATATAAAATAAACTTACTTTCTTAAATCTTAAAATTAAAATTTCGGCATTTCTGCAGGTTAAAAATAGGCGTGTAATAGATATTTATAAGCAGAAAAACACTGCTGCCATTATGATTCAATGAAACATTCGTAAAACTGAAGATCGTTGTCAAAAATACCACTTGATACAAGGCTATCACGCCCAAAAACAATGCAGTTCCCATTTTCACCACTTATAGCCAATAATAATGAATTTCAATCCCGAATTATATCCAAATTGATTTATAGAAAAAAGCAGAAAAAATAACTTATACAAGTATTTATCCTTTCATAAAAAATTCTGATATCTCAACAAAATACTTTCCCCTAACATATTTAGGTGCAATGAATCAAAAAATCGCAGACATTTTATCGAAACATAACCTAAAAGTTAGCATCAAACCCCAAAAAAAATCGTCTTTATATTTTGCTCAATGCCAAAGATAAAACCAATAAGTATAATAAACCTGGAGCGTATAAATTAACCTATTCAGAGTATGATAAATTTTACATTGGTAGATCAAGTCTTAATAGAAAAATTATATATAAGGAACATTTTCTATCTTTTAGATTCATCTTCCTCCAATCATATTTTGGGAACAGGGCACACTTTTCCAATTTTAGATGAAGTAAAATTTTTTCATAATCGGAGCACCCTAGAATCAGTTGATATTTTCAAAATAACGATACTAAAATTTTTAAAAATCAATTAGATTTGTGCTACAGCTTTCTTATCGATGTCTTGATAATATAGTGCAGGCAATGAGCCGGGATTTCAGCTATAATAAAAAAAAAGACATGTAGGTCCGAATCGAAAATTGTTTGTGAGATTCGATTCGTGGGGTTATCAGGATCATTCATAACACATGGAACTTTAGGGGGTCACCCTCGCAGAAATGACCCCCCAAAAGAGTAATTTCGAATTTAAAATGCACCAAAAAGGTTATTTGGGTCGCTGATCACGATTCCGACGTCAGATTTAATTGAAATCAATTCTAGGGGTGGAAAATCGATCAAATTGGCCATTTATGCACCCTTATAGATTATTTTGGCAATATATTGTTATGATTTCATTTCCTATACAAAATAAAATGGTAGAATTTGAACTTACCGAACCAATAAAAATAGAAAAGTTTAAAAAGAATATATAATATGGAATTAAAAACATTATTTGAAGTTAAATATAAGTAGTATAAGATATTAAACATTGTATAATAACAGAAACCAAAATGTAAAATAGTTTATAGGAAGTGTAAAGAAGAAACAGTGAAAGTGGTTAAACGTACAGTGATACGAAAGAGGAAAATCATAATTAAAATGATTCAAAGACTATCAGATGATAGCACAAACTAGTAAAATAAGTTATAGATTTAAGATAGTATTAAGAAATTTCAGTTCTACAAAGTTATATAGATGTTATTTATATTTTAAATTATGTATTAGATTTAAGCAATGACAAATGTCAAAATAGACATAATAATCAGAATTATAAAGTTAATAGGAACCTAATCATAGGGTATCATATATCAAAATATGGAAAAAATGTTGGTAATATGAATTTAAATAGCAGAATGCACAATAACTTTAATTAATTTGAAAATCTTCAATATATCAAAATTTTAAAAATACTCAATTCTCATTGGTCGATACAACAATTAGATACTTCAAAGCTCAACAATAAGAAAGAACTGTCAGATCCAACAATGCGAATAGCTTCCTAGATAATAAGAAGAATTACCTGATTGGCTGAGACTGATTGAACTAGCGTCCTTTTGTGGGCCTATAAAATGGAAGGAGAGCTAGTTAGTTTGCATTTACATCTGAGCACTGAATGTGTCTCCTGCAGTTCAATATAATTTCCATAACCTAAGTTTGTAGTAGCTTCGAAAAGTTAATATAACCGAAGTCAATTAGTAATTCCTACGAAGCAAATAATGTTCATGAGGCTTCATCTCAACGTTAAAGGTTAACATAACCAAAGTTATTTAAGTGGCATCGGAGAATAGTCAATCTTCGATAGCAGACCCAGTTTGTTATAAACGAAGTTTTATATCTTAAAAAGAATAAAACAATTAACAACAAATTATCAACAAGTTTCTGAATAAGAAGAAGAATCAACGTGTTATCAGTGAATGTGTTATAGCAGAGTATGTTTTAAAAGTGCATAACCATAAAATAAGAAGATATAAAAATCTACGGAACATTACCAACATTCGTTCTAATATTATAGGATATATATAAAAGTAAGTCTATTTACAATTTCATCATTGTATCGTTGTCTCTAAATGTAAAGTTGTTATTTGTAATCATGTATTAAATTTAAGTAAATTTAGGTTAAAATTGAAACAGAGAATTTTATAGTATAAAGAACTATTGTCAGCATAGAAACTTTAGAAACATAAAATTAACTTGTATAATTTGTAAACCTAATATAATACAGGGTCATGAACAAATTTAAATATAAAAGTTTTTAACCTTCCAAATAAGGTTTTATTAATTCCATATAATATAAATTCAATCAAATCAAATTAAAAATTAAAATCAATAAAGAGCTAGCCGGAATAATAAAAAGAAAATCATATAACAAATATAAATCATTGAAAATTCAAAACTCATTAGAGTTTAATTAATAATTGTCACCACAACGTGGGGCAATCAAAACTCATTAGAGATTAGTTAACAATATATTATGTTCGGATTTTGAATCCACCAAGGAATTTTTTTCACTCATTAGTTTTCAATTAGATATTATTTATTGTACAATGTATTTTACTTTCTTTTTTCTATAACCTAGATGTAAAATTGATTTTCGACGAAATACGTACCCATTGATTATTATATTCATGTACCTTTAACACAAAAATTATTTGGAAGAACATATTTCTAATCCCGAATTCTAGACTTCCCATTTTACAGCGTTACATCTTGAAAAATACATAATTTTCGTCTATAGTGCATTCGAAACATCGTTATGGATCACATTCACTTCATTGACCGTTTGGTTTATGTTGGCAATAAGGAACATATGAAGGATTTACCTTCTACCAACCCTCGTTGCCGAGAGAAAATGTTGGTAAATAGGCACCAATACATTTGTGCAAATTCCAAATTCTAACATGGTATTATTTGAGTTGAAATAAATAAAATATTCAATTTTGAATTTCATTTTAACAATAGTAACAATATCAAAAATTTAAAACTATACAAGTTATAGGTTGACAGAATAAGTAGTTCAAATTAACATAGGAACATTATATCGTATCATTATCACTTTTAGATGAACAGGTGGCGAATAAATTAATACGGGAGAATATCTTAATTTCCTTCTATTCGTTCTTCACATGGTTTTACGAAAATTTGCTGGAAATCTGTTTTAAACGCATCTATACCGATGTCTCTTATACAAACCTTCGTAATGGTGTTCGAAATGCATTGCCCACTTTCTGACAGGTGTCTGAAACAAAGAATACATTTTGTTCAATTTACACTTGTAGTTGAAGCCTTCAGGCCTGTTCGTTATTCATGAAACTGTTATTCCTAGTATGAAAAAAGTTTTACGGAACTATATTTAGAAACATTAGGAACAAACATAGAAGTGGCTGTTGTTGTAGCCATCACGAGACTGTCGTGTATAAATAGCTGGTCAAATAACAATAACTATCTTAATTTTTCAATTTCATATAAAATGTTCAGTTCCATTTCGAAGCTACATCTAATAGATTTCATGATGAATAGAAATACAAAGCACAGATTGGACATGTTCTGGACTATTCTTCACATGTTTGGAGTTTGGCTCGCAAACATACACTGAAGCTGTTGGATTCTATTCAGAAGAGAGCAATTCGTTTGATTGATGATGTCACACTTACGAGTTCATTGAACCCTCTAAAACATCGTAGGAAGGTGAGAGATCTCTCCCTTTCCTACAGATATTTCCATGATCGGTGTTCATCAGAAATCTCGTCTGTTGTTCCACCATGAGAGATTCCAGATAGGTGGACTAGATGAGCTCAAACTAGTCACCAATTCACTGTCAAACTCGAGACTTGCCGAACTTCTTCCTACCGGACTTTTTTTTATCGAACAACGATGTTGTGGAATTCTTTACCTAGTGTCGTCTTTCCCTATGTCTGTAACCTCCAAACCTTCAAGAAAAATACGATTCCACTGCTGGCTCACACGATGTTCCTCGAACATTATAGGTTTCCCTCTCGTGTAGTCAAAGTTTGAAAAAAAGTGGAAGGGGTGATACGAAATTTTTATATTTTTGTTCTCAGTTCCGACCAGAATTGTACCCAAAACGAAAAGGTGAGAGATTAATAGATCAGTAAGTTGAATATACTATGCTATCTTTAGAATAATATTTTAGTAACAACTCTTTTCAGGTCGATTTTTTACTTCTACTTTTATTTCAAAATAGAATGTTTGTGACCAAAGAAAAATATCGTGAATTGTATAATGAAATCAAGGAGACTAAATTCAGAACAATAATCAATTTTAACAACTTAATTTTATTTTACATTAAATTTAGTTTTGTGTTACTATCACTATTATCTTCATCTAAACCTAAATTTATTATTAAGGGTTGAACATCAGTAAACATACACTTATAGTTTTTCTCCTTTGATTGCATGTAATATAATAATTCAAATACTTTGGAAAAAATATTATTTGATATTAAAATATTCAAATATTTGAATATTCAAATATTCAGATATCCAAATATCTAAATATTCAAATATTCAAATATCTGAATATTCGAATATCTAAATATCTGAATATTCGAATATACAAATATCTGGATGATCAAAAATTTAAGGATCTGTGGTTTTCATATTCGGGACAAGGATGTACATCGAAACGAATCCATCAAAAAAATTGTTGTCCTTTGCAGTAGTGGAGAAATAATGAAGGTAAATATATCAAAAGCTATCTAAATATGCAAAGCGGTATCTTTCAATACCAGCCACATCAGTTCCGTATGAGAGAGCATTTTCGAGAGCTGGTAATTTAGTTTCAGCTGAACGATCTTGAATAAAGCCAGAAAGTAAAAAAAAATTGTTTTTTGAGTGAAAATTTATATATAAACTTTGATTTTGAATAAAAAATATACTGCAATGTTTCCAATTTATTTTACAATTTTCCTAATAACCAGTGATTGTTGGCATCTATAAAAATATGAATATCCGGATATCTAAATAGTTACACATATTTTCAATCAATTAAATATTAAAATATTTGAGTATTCGCATATCCAGGTATCTGAATATCCAAATATTTGAATATTCAGATATCCAAATGTTTGAATATTCAGATATCCAAATATTTGGATATTTGAATATTCAGATATTCAAATATTTGGATATTTGAATATTTCCAAATATTCAAATATTGGATAATTTGAATATTCAAATAGGATTATAAACAAATACTTGAATACTTGGATACGAAAAAGTCCAACCCCTAGTCCAAATTGTCTACAGAAATCTTGAAAAGTAGACTTCCGCGGATAGCTAATCTTGAAAAATCTTGGCTTCCGGATGGATTCCGCATCACAATTGCACGACAAATTTTGCTTACTATGCTTTTTTATTAATTCCACTGTAGATATATTCAATGTGGGGAAAATATTATTCCTTCTAATATTTGATTTGACTTCGTGCCGATTGGATTAAATACACAATAGTAGGGGGAAGACGCAACACTGTATGTCCGTGGGTTTATTACCCACGTATTCTTTATTAATTTTAAAACCTTTAATACTCGTAAAAGATCCTGTTTTCTGTAAGTATCTCCAAAATATATATTATCCATCATAAAATTGTCTGCATTGGTGCTGTAAGAACTGGGCAACATTTTTATTTGACGACTATGATAATCAGCATTAACCATTACAATTACGCTTTTTTTGAATATAGGTGTGTGTGTGTGTATCTCAATATATTGGCCTCTTGTTTATGTAGCCATTTTTCGATAGAAATAAAAATACCGAACAAATTTAACCTATCAACCTATAAACCAATTACGGACAACGAAGAAATGCAAGGTGAAGTTTAACATAGGATAACATATAATAAGACAAGGACACAACTGGCCAAGAGACCCATCGTGGCATTTACTCTTCATACACATACAATACTGGGCCACGGAAGGATTTATGATGGGATTATAACAACAACTAACCTCAAATAATAACAATAGACAGCTATTATACTACCATGTTTATATTTCGGATATGATCAAATAGTTCCAATAGTGCATTGGAATGTTCACAAAAGACGATAGAATTCAAATTAATTGGTTTAATTATATTGAACAAATGAATTTTATTCAAAAAAATATTATTCTGGGCTTCATTATTAGGGCAGTCTAGGATTACATGAGTAAGTGAACCAATAGCGCCGCAAGTGCACAATTGATCTTCATTTATATTAATTTTGTATAAATATTGAGGACAGATTGCATGTCCAGATCTAATTCGACATATGGTCTTGATAAAGGCTTTGGTTAAGGAATTCTCAATTAGGATATTTGAAAACCAAGAATGAGTCATAACTTTTGGGATAAAAGATTTAAAATTGCTGCCAGTGTTCAAGTTTTGGTATAACATGCTCCATTTAGATGTACATAAACGATTAATTTGACTAAAGATATCGTTAACAGGAATCTTAAAGGATTGTACATTTACTAGGTTGGTAGCTTCTTTGGCTAATTGGTCAACCACCTCATTATAGCGTATACCACAATGAGCCTTAACCCATAGAAGGGTAACATTTTTATAGTATTGCCTAATTTGGTTTACCTTTTGAAAGATCATATAGATAATGTAGGAAGAATGAGAGTTGAATCTCAAGTTTTTTATTGAAAGTAAGCTACTCAAACTGTCTGATAGAATTATTGAATCAGAATTTACATGAATTTCTTCGAATTAAACTAGAGCCTCATATATAGCTAATAATTCACTATTGTAAATAGAGAACATATTATTTATTTTATAGGAGTTACTAAAATTCCTATGAACATCATATATAGCTAGACCGGTACCCGGTAAGGATTTGGAAGCGTCTGTATAGATTTTGTAGCTTGTAACATAATTTGACATAATAGAATTAAAATGGGCTTTGATAGTACTGTTGCAGATTGAGTCATACTTAGGGATTATTATGTTAGGGATCTGTCTAGAAGCATCAAAGTCAATGTCAAACATACCAGAATAGTTGCTAGTAAACGAAATTTCTCTAAACGATAAAAATTCTTCATAAAATTCGAGTATAGCTGGTAATTTTTTGTTAATCCAATATACATGAGTCAAGGACGACGTATAGAAATTATGAAGTTTATTTAAAAAACTAGCTTGAGATGCATATTTTTTTGATATGTACTTGAGAGCTAAGTAGTTTCTTCTTATTTGAAGAGGACTTTCATTGGCTTCGTTCAACATTACATCTATAGGAGTGCTTCTAAGATAACCTAAGCAAATTCTCATGCATTTATTTTGTAGAACATTTAATTTTGATAAATGGGATTTGGCTGCAGCACTATAAAGTAAACAGCCATAGTCCAATGAGGACCTGATGAAATTCTTGTAAAACATCAATAAAATACGTGGATCTGCTCCCCAATTTGTGTAAGCAACGAATTTTAATATGTTCAAACCTTTTTCACATTTCCTTAAAATTCTGCTTATATGTACATTCCAGAGTAATTTGCTATCCAAATGAATGCCAAGAAAAGTTATTTCATTTTTAAGTGGGATAATAGTGTTATTCAGAGAAATATTGAACTGAACATTACTAAGTCTTCTTGAAAACACACATATATTTGATTTTTCAGCCGAAATCAATAACCCCAGTTTTAATAGGCCCGCACTAACTATGTTAATGAAATCTTGAATATTTGTTAAACAGACATTAATATCAGCATTCATAAAATATATGCATATGTCATCTGCAAATTGTATTATACAGATGTTGTTATTAATACAGAGAGAATGTAAACTGTTGACATATATAATATATAAAATAGGTGCCAATATACTGCCTTGGGGTAAACCTTGTGACGTACGTCTTTGTGAACCTAATTTGTTCTGAATTTTCAAGATAATATTACGATTGGAATACAGATTTTTAACAAAATGTGGGAATTTAACAGGAACGCCTATTTCCACTAATATATTTTGAAGGATATTGAGATTGACTGAGTCATAAGCCGAAGAGATGTCTAAAAAAGCAGCACATAAAAATGTCTTCTCTTGGAAGGCTTTATAGATGTCGGTTACTAACAATAGTATACCATCGTACGTGGATTTAGACTTACGGAAACCAAATTGTGAAGGAGGAATTTTGTTCTTGGATTCTAGCCACCATTCCAACCTGTTTTTAATTAAACGTTCGAATGTTTTAAGGACACAAGAGCTTAAAGCTATAGGTCTGTAGGAATTAACCTTGTTTGCTTCTTTTTGAGGTTTCTGAATTATATATAGGTATTTTGAAGAAGACGATGTTCAAACCAAAGTTCTGCATCAGTATCTGGGCGGTAATCTAGAGAGCAATCTGTTATGTTTTAGCTGGAAGCAACAGACAGTTCGGAACAAATTCATATTCTGAACCTGCATGTATTATTATTATTTTTTTGCCTTTATTTGAAAGAGCTTTCTATTGGGCATTTTTTCGAAGAATCATTCCATTCTTGTTTCGCAGTGCCATGTGTATTAAATTAAATTTCATCAAGATAGATAATTGGACGATTTTCTCTTCGATATTGTTTAATAGCCATCAAATATTCATGACGCCATTCCCGTAAATGTTGATATTTAAAACCCAATTTAAGCAAAATTCTCCTGACTTGAAATGCTACAGCCTATTTTTGGAGAAACCAATGTAGGTACAGCAGATTGTTCTTCATACAATTTTAATAAATCAACATCATTCTCGTCAGTACTTCGAAATGTGGCAGATTCATGTCGCTATTTTCTAGGAATAATACGCTTCAGTATTATATCCTTTCTCGAAGATAAAAAATTACTTGTTGAAGCAGTCGTTTCAGCCAAAGCATCACTTGAATTAAAATCTCTTTTTAGCAAAGATTGCTACTTTTCTAATTATTTGTTTAGCATCGGGAAAGCTTTCTTCTGAAAGCTCTCTTACAATTACAAACTTGTTGACACAATTCTTGCTCGTTCCTATAGTTCCAGAGACTAAGGAGTTTTGTTTGACCTGAAATTGTCATTTGCGTCTCACATTGAATCAATTGTTCCTAGCGCCTACAGAATGCTGGGCGGAATTGCCGTCTATTTAACATAAGTGATTCAACAGCAATATTATATAATTCATTTGTTCGTTCTAAGCTTGAATATTCTTCAATTGTGTGGAACCCCCATTATAAAAGTTATATAAGCAAAATATAGCGAGTGAATCGGCGTGTCCTAAAATATTTAGCCTTTAAAGCTGATGTAATTATCCATCTATTGGATTCTCCCACCAGGCTCTATTAGATAGATTCTCTTGTCTACAGTTATATAAACGTAGGGAAATTCATAGCATTTTAATCTTTTTTAAGGTCATTCATAACCTGGTTAACTGTCCTGTGATTTTATCCAGGCTGAATCTACATGTTACATCTGCTCGCACCCGTTCCACACAAACATTTTATCTACCACTCTGCAGAACAAATACGTTAGTATTCTCCCCAATTTTCCAAATGTGTAGATTCTACGAGATGATCGGTTTGACTATTGATATATTTTGTTGTAACCCTAATGATATTTGTAGAGTTATGTATATTAGTTAATTTTAATTGCAACTCTGTAATTATATTATATGTACCCCTAAGCTCTCGAAGAGATTTCTCCCGTTGAGCTAGTGTAATAAATTAAATAAATAATTAAATAAAAGTGATACTACAAGATGCTCCACTATCAGCACAAATCCAAGGACGCCACATTCCAAAATTAGTTCAACAAAAATCCTTCGCCAGAAAACCAATAAATAAAAACTAACAATAAAAATAAAAATTAATACCTCCGTACGGTCTATTACTACCTACTTAAAATGGTATAATTATGGTTGCAGGTGAATAAAATTTGTATATATACTCCGGTCATAAAGGGTGGTAAATTTGATGCCTTTTATGGCTACAGAGATAATTAGGGCTTTATTAGTCAAACGGTCAACGGTATAGCATGAAAAATGTTCTACATTTTGGATAATTATGCTAATATCTTTGGTATCGTTGTAACCCCAATTTGGTTTTCCCATTTTTGTCCTGGCGAAAACCGTTCAGATTCATCTTTTAAAAAGAAATAAGTATGTTGAGTTGAGTTACCCCATTTAGATTCTTTCTATGATTTGTAATCTTTGTTAGACATCCACCTAATTATGAGAAGATTCTGATTGAAATACATCAGTTACACCGCCGATAATATTAGCGGTATATGTTTCATAATTATGACTTTTCTATATGTTGTATTCATTCCATCATATCGAAGAATTGCTCCAAGACTGCACTCCAAGAATATCTATCAGGACTTTTAAAACAGTTTACCAATGGGAGTAATATACTAATATATCTTCAACGTTCAAGAAAAATCTACGAGTAACATAACATCGCACACATTCATTAATTGAGGACGAGAATAACATTTCAAATCAGTAAAATGTGATATTACAGGAACCTATAAAGTTTCCCTTATATAGTATTAAGTACCGAAAATTGTATTGCATTAAATATCACTAGTTACTGCTTCAATTCAAGAGAAACTGCTACATCTGAATCCAACAAAATTTAGAGTAGTCATCATTTCAAGAAACTCCAGAATAATATAATTTGTTACCAGCAACAGCTTGTCGCAACACCTGTGAATTTTTATGTTCATGTTTTGAAATCTATAGGAGGAATATAGTAGGTAGGCTATCTCATTAGATTTTTGCAATGAATATTTCCATCTCCTACTTATCTTAATCATTTATCGTGGATCCTATGGGATTCTAACTTGAGTGGAAAAAGCTGCTGGTTTTTCTCTCCCTTATGGGTAACAGTCATTTTTGTTTTCCCCAAAAGCTGCTATGTTGAATAACTTATCATAGCCCTACATACTTACTTGCATATGGATTCTTTGGTGTACTCCGAGGGATGAGAATCCTCTTGAAAGCAACTGATAAGCTTTTCCTTATTTTCCTTTATCCTGAAACTTTGGAAGCAGAGTATGGTTTCTGTGCTCAGTGATGTCACTGGAAAAGAATTATTGGGAAAAATTAGACAGATATCTTATATTGAGTTTTTGTCCAACATATTTAATATACTATAAATTAAAAACAATCACCCTTATTCAATAAAAATACTATTACTGAGGACCTTCAGCTACCAAGTAGCCACCACCGAAGTAAACTAAATTAGAAATCAAAACATGCCTGTTTAAATACTAGTTGAAATTGAAAGTGTAAAGCATTTGCCTCAGCTGGAGATAAATTATATATAAATTCTCAGGAAATAGGTCACAATAACACTTATGCTTCATATTTTTCTTGTTATGGAATGCCTAGAGGAATCTGTTATAAATTCATTGGAGTTTCAACCCGTATTTTTCAAACGGTATGTAGATGATTGCCTTATGTGTGTTCCCATTGATAAAATTCAGTACGTGATTAAAAGATTTAACAATTTCCACTGTAAACTTCAATTTACTTGTGAATTTGAAGTGAACAAAAACATAAATTTCCTAGATATGAACATTAGGCATGATGCAAATGAAAAAATATAAACTTCGTGGTTTACAAAAGAAATTTGGTCTCAACGTTATCTTCATTTCAATTTCGTTGCACCAACATGTTATAAAAAAGTGTTATAAACAGCCTTACAGATCGAGCTGTTGAATTGTCCCACGCAGAGGACCGTCCCAAAAATGAATGGCTACCCAAGAACATTTTTCAATCCTATCATTAAAGAAAGAATAAACAAAATATTTAATGGATTTTCATATACAAATAACATAAAAGGTAATACGAACAATTTTATAACATTACCTTACATTCCGGAGACTTTGGAGAAAATTAAGAAATGTTTGAAAAAGTACGATATAAATGTCGAGCATAAACCTACTGTGTTGGGAAATATTTCTCAAATCTAAAACCTTTAATACCTGAAGATAAACAAACCCACACAGTATACAAATTAAATTGTTTAGATTGCGATGGAACGTATACTGGAATCTCTAAACAATATTTACAAAGAAGAAGGTACGGCCATAGGTATAGCACTAAAAACAAAAACTTAGAAAATTTCACCGCCCTTGTTAAACACTGCTTTGATTATAACCATCAATTCGATTACAATAATGTTAATATTCTAACCAATCATTATAAAAGATATATTTTGGAGATGATTCACATAAAACGTGACTCCAAATCTGTAAATCATAGGACAGATACTCAAAATCTAAGTCTATCTATACAAACTTAATCAAATAATATCTCTTCCAAATTCCTACATGCCTCGTTATAATGTTGATAGTATATATTTTAGGAAGAATGTCAAGTATACCTCCAGTCACTGACAAACCTTTTTCTAGTAGCTGGTAAATCTAACATCTGGACTGAGCCTGGAATGGTTCAGATCTTACTTAACGGATCGCAAACAATATACGTTAATAAATAATAGAAAAGAAAATAAACACATTTTTTCAAATTGTGGAAACATAGTAAGTGGTGTACCCCAAGGCTCTATATTAGGACCCATATTGTTTACAATCTTCATAAATGACTTACCATCAGCTGTATCGTCTGCAGTTTTAACACTTTTTGCTGATGATGCTATCTCTTCAAATAATAGTAATTCAAAAGAAGAACTCACTCATAATATAAGTAATACAATATGTGAAATAGATATTTGGTGTAAAGTCAATCACATCAACCTAAACATGGGCAAAACTCAATGCATTAAATTTAATTTATTTTTTTACATCCAAAATCTGAATGAGCCAGCTGTCTTCGACATTCAATATGTTGATTATATTAAATGTCTGGGATTTATATTAGATTCTAATATAAATTGGAAATTGCATGTTAGGGAAGTAAACATAAAATTAACTAAGGCATGTTACTGACTACGAGTAATGAAAGCAAAGGGTCTTGATTATGAAACTTGCAAACTTGTATATTATTCCAACTTTGTTTCAGTGATGTCATATGGCATTCTGTTTTGGGGTTATTCGACAGAGTGTAAATCTTCTATTACACGAGTTCATCTTTATACAATAGACTTCCTAATAAGTGTAAATCATTTTCACTACCTAAATTTAAATCATGTATAAAAAAACTCTTGTTAGAAAAAGCTTACTACTCTGTAAATGAATAGTCTAAGCTTAAGTTCTTGTTTTATATACTTGGGTATCTCTTCTAATATGTTATTTTGTATGTATTCATAGATGCAATATTCATGGTGTATTCCACATACATTATTGTAATGTTTTTTATTTTGGAATAAATTGAAATTGAAATTGAAAGTGAATACTTGAAAATTAAATTCTATTAGTCTCGTCTCTAGTCGATCACTTACTGTGACGACATGAATACGCATTTATTAAGAATTCTTCTTAGGAGTGGATTTTTGATAATTGTACTATAGCATTGAGGTTTACAATTTCGTTTATTCGTGTTTCTGTTCGTTTCGGCGACGTGGGCATTTTAATTGAAATTGGTGCGATTAGGACGCTTTGTGTAATACAATTAGTTTTAAGTAATCAAGTTTTAGACATAATAAATCTTCTGATGATGGTCGTGAGACCGAAACGTACGTAAAGACAAGAAAAATATGAAGCATAAGTGTTATTGTGACCTATTTCCCGAGAATTTATATATAATTCATACCTGGGTCAAGAAGCTGGAGATAAATGTGAATTCAATAAATTGCTTTTCCGTTTATACCTTCCCTGCAAAATTACCTAGATATTTGTCATTGATGTGTTTCAAAACTGATAAGCTTTCTTGAGAAATGGTATGACCTGTATTTAGAACATGTTCGGCTAACGCTGATTTTTCATATATAATACCACAAGAGCTTCAAAATTATCGGGTATTTCCCGATAGGTTCGTTGCAAACAAATGAAGGAGTCAAGTTTTTCAGGTTAAAAAATCACGAGCGAGAAGCGCGAGTGATTTTTCCTGAAAAACTTGACGACTTTATTTGTTTGCAGGGAACCTTGAGGGAAATGCCAGATAATTTTGAAGCTCGTGTGGTATTCGGGGGATTATTTTTCCGTCCCAAATGAACATTTCCTTTGACTTTTTTATCGATGGTGGACAGAATTCAACCTGTCAGTTTGAAGTGTGGTTAATTTGCTTTGACTTTTTTATCGATGGTGGACAGAATTCAACCTGTCAGTTTGAAGTGTGGTTAATTTGACTGGATCATGTTTTGTTTTTTATATATAGCAACTACCAGAGAAAATTTTCAAAAAATTATCAGTATAATACCATGTAGGTTGTACCACGTGACGTCGAATGGTGCAATTCTATTGGTCGATATTTGGGACGGAAAAATAATCATATATAATACCACAAGAGCTTCAAAATTATCGGGTATTTCCCGATAGGTTCGTTGCAAACAAATGAAGGAGTCAAGTTTTTCAGGTTAAAAAATCACGAGCGAGAAGCGCGAGTGATTTTTCCTGAAAAACTTGACGACTTTATTTGTTTGCAGGGAACTTTGAGGGAAATGCCAGATAATTTTGAAGCTCGTGTGGTATTCGGGGGATTATTTTTCCGTCCCAAATGAACATTTCCTTTGACTTTTTTATCGATGGTGGACAGAATTCAACCTGTCAGTTTGAAGTGTGGTTAATTTGCTTTGACTTTTTTATCGATGGTGGACAGAATTCAACCTGTCAGTTTGAAGTGTGGTTAATTTGACTGGAACATGTTTTGTTTTTTATATATAGCAACTACCAGAGAAAATTTTCAAAAAATTATCAGTATAATTCCATGTAGGTTGTACCACGTGACGTCGAATGGTGCAATTCTATTGGTCGATATTTGGGTCGGAAAAATAATCACCATTATTTTTCTTTAAAAGGACAAAGTGTTCTTTATACAAAGTTAGAGTATATCTTCTGGTTTGGCCCACAGAGAATTTTCAACGCGACTGATAACAGATTTTGTAAATCCCGGATCTTTCTAAGTCGGTAACTTTATAAAAGGTGTTGCCTAAATGGTTATTTAGCTTATTATTACATTTATAAACTATTGCAAATTTAGCAAACCAATTACGGAATTTAATCATTTCGAATTTTATTGAACTATTTGAAGGTAGTGGCTCTAATAGTAGTGGATTAATTGGTTGCGTTCCAATTTCCTTTTTTGTTCTTGATTAAAGATTTGTCCTAACCATTGTTCCACGTTATTTGCTGAAGTTTCTCAAGTTCGTTGTTATATTTTCGCTGGCTCAAAGGGACGTTCAATAACCTATGTACAATACTATTGAATGGAATGGAGCTATTTTATAATTAAATGGTGTAACTGAATCCGCAGAAGTATACCTATTTGTTTGAGTGGGTTTTCTGTATATGTTGAGTTCCAAGTGATGACTATCTTTGATGATGTTAATATCTAGTAAAGGAAGCTGATTAACTGTTTACATTTCTACAGTGAATCTGAGTGAATAAAATTGGTTATTCAGCTTGTTCAAAATTTAAATCTTTACTTATAATCGCGATCATATCTCCGACATTCCTGTGCGAAATTTTTGTAAGCTGATTTAATGAGATTTTGAGTTTGCTTAAAATAATATTGGCCAAAAAGGACAGAGTGGATTGTCCATCGCTCATCCGCTTATATGTTAAAAGTGAAACAATGTTGCATCTTATACCATATTGGATTGTGCAAGAACCGTTTCAATAAATTTGGGTAATATCAAAGATTGTGGAATAAGTAAATTCATGGAATAGTAGACAGCAGTAGAATTGTGATTGTCTGCAAATAATTCATGAAGATGGTAATTTCCTTCCATCTTCTTTTTGCACATTTGAGAATTACAATAAGAGAGGTTGAAACCGGTTACGTACGAGGGCAAGATGAAAAATGCCTGAAAAAATAAACAAGAAATGATTTATTGGGTCAAAACTTATTTTATTGCTCAACATACTACTACTACTCTTTGTAGCCCGATATACTTCGTCCAACGTTTTTCTAATTTTTCGAAACCTTCCAAATAATAAGATTTCGGCATTCCTTCAAAATAGTTGTTTGTTTCAGTGATGACCTCATCATTGGAGGCAAATCTCTTTTCGCCGAGCAATTCCTTCAAGTTTGGAAATAGATAAAAATCACAGGGGGTCAAATTTGAAGAATATGGTGAATGACGAACCAATTCGTAGCGCAATTCATGCAATTTTGTCATTTCCAATGCGGACCTGTGCGCCGGTGCGTTGTCCTGGTGGACGAGTACTTTTTTCTTTGCCATATGCGGCCGCTGTGTCTTCAAATCGGCGTCGAATCGATCCGACAACTCTGCATAATATCCGCCGGTGATCTTTTCGCCCTTTTCAAGGTAATCGATACGGACGATACCGTATGCATCCAAAAAAACCTTGGCCATGACTTTGTTGGTCGATAAACCCACTTTGGCCTTTTTCGGCTTCGAATCGCCAGGATAAGTTCATTCTTTCGACTATTCTTTAGTCTCTGGTGTGTTGTTATGGATCCATGTTTCGTCCACGGTTACGAAATGGCGCAAAGAGTCCTCCTTATCGCGTTTGAACATCGCCAAACATTCCTTTGAAGTTGTCACACGATTGCACTTGTTGTCAACAGAGAGCAAATGCGGCGCCAATCTGGCAGATAGCTTTCTCATTTTCAAAAATGTATGCATAATGTTCTGTTTCCGCTCGGTTGAGATGCCCATAGCCTCAGCAATCTCGTGCACTTTAACTCGCCGATCGTCCAATATAATACCATGAATTTTATTGACGATTTCTGGCGTTGTAACCTCAATTGGACGACCAGAACGTTCGGCATTCTTTGTGATCATACTAACACAATAAAAATCAGTAAACCACTTGTTTGAATCGTTCAAATCGATGGTGAAGAGTCCCCATAATGTTTAACAAGCGATGCTATGGCTTGCATAACGTTTCTTCCACGCAAGAAGTAATAGTTAAACAAGCCGCGAAATTCACTTTTATCCATGGTTACAAAAATCTTCAAGGTTGCTTGCTTTCGATGGGTGTCAAAATAGAACTGAATGACATGTCAGTCTGAAAATTTTAATGCGTTCTAGTTAAAAATAGTACATCGCAAATGTCACATGGGATTTCCGATTGTGGTGCCATCTGTTTTATTTTTCAGGGACTTTTCACCTTGCCCTAGTATAGTAGGAATTAAATCATCGATGGAACATGTGATGATATATGATTTTTGTTTTAATTTTACATTATTTTCTGCTGATAATCGTATGATTATTGCACGTTAACGGCACGTATATTCAATTGATCAATGTTTCTTTACTTAGTAAATGACTATCGATATTTTCTATCATCGGGAGAAAGAATTATAATGAAGAGGGTAATCGTACTTACATGTAATATTCTTGTTGTACTTATGAATTAATTCGATAAGCCCAATTGTAATATCTCGTGAAAGTTTTGGGTAAAATTTCTCATTATCATTGAGACACCCTTCCGTTTTCTCGATCAAATCATCAGAACACTCTGAAAACGTCTTCTTCAAATCAGCTGTTGGTGATGAAAAAATGGACTTAGTGCTCAAATATGCAGAAATACACTCCTTCGATTTATTGACAGATTTCTGAAACAAATATTCGGTTTTTACATTCACGGTTATTCTTGGCAATATAAAAGATATTTTTCAGGTTGAATAATCTAATCAAATCAATTTCCTGATTCCCTGATAAACCAGTTAACATTCGCTGCCTAGATTTAGTTGCTTCGTAAGGTTTTTATTCAATTATACCTGAACGATTTTGAAAAACCTATATGGATGAGGTAGAAACACACCTCGAATATCGAGTAATAAAGGCCTGCGTCTTTTAGAGTGGGCAGGAGAATTTTCAGCAGCACATGGAGATTACAGGCAAAGATCCTTTATTGGATCTATACCGCTGAGATCTGGCCTATGGTTCACCTATGCTGTGGTCGTGTGGTGAACAGGGACAAGGACTGGTATGGCCCAGCGCTCCTTGGACCGACTGCAACAGCTTGTATGCGTAGCATATTGAGTGGTATTAGGTAGGCTCCAACGAGGGCTCTTGAAGCTCTAGCCGGATTACCACCTCTACACTTATATATAAAACCTGAAGCCATGAGAACGGCGTATGGGTTAAAGGGCCTAGGTCACTGGACCGAGAGGCACTACTCTCATGGACACTCAGTGATTTTCAGTAAAGCAATATCTAAATGCCCCATACTAGAAATGAGGCAAGCAGGATTCCAGCTATACGTTTCACTTCTCCCAAAATCCTCATCCCTGATAGAGGAAATTGGAGCAACGAAACTTTAACTCTACTGCCACCAGGTGGGCTCGTATGGTTCCGAGACCAAGGTAGGTTAGGCTTCTGGGGCGGGAGTGTACCTAAAAAAGCCAAAGGTCACTATCTCAGTAACCCTAGACGCTTACTGCAAGGTTTATAGGCGGAAGTCAACGTAATATAGCCTTGCGCTATGGAAAATCTGCGAAGAAACTATGTAAATAGGCGCATATACATCTGCACAGACAGCCGGTCGGCCTTGGGACCTCTCAAGTCACCTGGTGTCACATCAAGGCTTGTCAAAGAATGCAGAGATGCACTGGCTGAACTAGCCAGGAGAAATAAAGTTCAACTCATCTAGCTCCCTGGACACGGTGGAGTTGAAGGAAATAAAATGGCCGACTCCCTGGCCAGGCGGGGGTCGTCTGGCGCCCCTGTCGGACCGGAGCCAATGGTCGCTTTATCAAATTGCGCGGGGGGTATCGCCCTTCTGGGCCAACTAAACAGAGAGCGATCTTAGTAGTAGCGAGAATCATTACGTATGAGACAGGCCAAGATCTTCATCAAAGAGCCTCGTCTAGGGTCTCAAAGAAATTCCTTCCTGTAAACAGAAGGGGCATCATAGAGATGACTGGAATCCTAACAGGTCACTGTCGTCTTAACAAACACCTTCATACTATGGGCATCGCAGATGATCCTATACGTAGGAAATGCAGGGAGGTGGAAGAAACTGCCTCTCACATCCTGTTGTAAAGCCACCGTTACTTCGGCGAAGCAAAACTGCTCCCAGAAGAACATATGGAAGTTAGCTCTAGCAATATTCAGGGTTTCTGGCGGGCCATAAACCTGTTAGAATAGAATAAGCTTCTGACCACGGGGAGCACAATTGGCCCAATAAGTGTATATGGGGGCTAAGCCCCCTAGGCTCAATTGATGATCATGATGATGAGGTATAAAAACGCCGAGATAAACGCTTTAGGTTAGATAGACTGGAAAATAAGATCAAGAGGAAAGGCATTATTGAATATGATACTCGCAATAAAGAATATCTATCGCATCTCAAAATTGAGTTATTACAAAGGCATTGTACCATAAAATCCAATAGTTGGAAATAGCTTGAACGTTTCAGACACAATATGGAATTGGAAGTACTTTTGTCACTTATAATGAAGATAATCCCATGGGACAATCTCATTCCTATTCATGACTCAATATAATGAGATATGTGCGTGTTGATGGTGTGTGTAGGGTACATCACTTATTTAATTTTAGAAATGTATTATTTCTTTAAAACTTCTGTATTTTCTATTGCTAAATCTCTTACATTGTAGTGTCGTACGTTATTAAAAACAAATAAATGGCATATTGAAGCTTTACAGCAGATACGTGAGAATTTTGTACAACATCCTTTTTTTGGTTATAACATTTAAGGTAAGAGCAGCTATAAATCAATAAAACTTTAATTTGAGGCAACATAATGAGAATTGGGTACTTAGTATTCCCTAATCTAGCTCTATCGATAGCCTGTATCCTCATAATCTCATTGCACAAAAGATTTTTGGTGGTTACTAGGATCTCGTATAATGTCCTTTTAGGAAGATAAAAGAATAGTGAGCGCTAGAGAAACTCATAGCTTAAAAGTATCAAGATTTGGATAGGGTACGGAACAATAATAATTATATAATTATACAGAATTTTTATATCATTAAGACGGAGTGAACGTAGTGAACGAAGTCTTCTCTTGAATCGGGTCATAAATCATAAGGTATGTTTTCGTGTAGCGGCCAAATGCTAAATGCAATCCATCAAAAAGTCAGATGTTGCACAGATTTGACCTTCAGTCATATCAGAACCTTTCAAGAGTTGCGAAATAAGTCTTGTTACTAGAGGAATGACCACTCACACAGAGATCTGAAAAGCCATACATTAAAAGAAGAAATCAAAATCATAACACGCAAAGCTTGTGTCATGAAATGAGAAAAGTTACCGATAAGTACCTACTAAGTTTTCAAATTGTAGAGTTAAATATCTGTAGGTTAGTCGTTCCTCGAAAAGAAGTATGAATCAAACAGAGTATGACTAACCTGTAGTTCCGGGTAACCATTTTCACCTTGATTTTTCGTACATCTGGGTTCCATGAACATTATGTAAGTGTCCAATACGTTGTTCAGGTACGTCGGAGTTTGACTGAATATGCTCCTTTTTGAAATACCTGAAAGGGAAAGTATGCTTGAAATCGGAATATAGCTATGGTGCTGTTTTCTTAATTAAAATATGGAATCAGAAAATTGTTGATGCAAGGTTTATGGAGTTACTTCTTTGATGTTTTGGGAAATCACACCAATTAATTCGGAACCTAGTTGATTTCTTCAAATAGCAGGGAAGGGAGATAAGTTTATACTGTTGCATTTTTTTAGTCATTCGGATATACGCTAGAATTGATAAACTTACTTCAATGCCCAATTATATTTTTGTCTAAGTTAACCTTTTGGTTATAATCAAACACAGCTTGTATGTGTGTGTAAAAAAATTTTCGTTCAAGACTTGACTCAAATTAATTCCTTGCTAGCAATTCTCAAATTGGAAGAGTAGTTAATGATACTAATCAAAACGATACTGATGTTTGAATAAACATGAACGATCTTAAGATATTTATAGTCTAAATAAGATACAAGTAACAACATATGATTTCTATATTACAACTTGATCTACCAATGTAAAAGTTATCACACTCTGATAATCTGTTTATTCTCGCCAGGTTTATTAAACTTTCGTTTTATCTTAAGCATTGAAAAATCAGTGACATCGTAAAGAGGGGGGGACGAAACCCCCCGAAATTTTCAATCTGTGTAATGTTTAAAATATTTTCACTATTTGAAATTCAACCTTAATGTATTAAGACCCCCCCCCCCCCCCAAAACTTTTCTCACGACGCCACTGAGGGCAATTCATTTTGGTCAAGTTATCTAGTTATTAGCTGGATTATATTTCGATGAAATGTCTGCGAGTTTTCACTCATAGCAACAAAATATGTTAGGGATTTGGTGAGGAACTGGATTTTTTTTGTAAAAGGATAAATACTTGAGTAAGTTAATTTCTACCTCTCTCTATTAAATAATTAAGATTTAATTTGAGGTTGAAATTCATTGTTGATGGCTATAACTTTGATTGAATTGAACTATACATTTAAGTTTTTAGGGGAGAATGTAGGTACATATAACCTTTCCACTTCTTCTCTCCCCTGGAAACTTGAATATAATGAAAGTTACAGCCATTAAAATTGGATTTCAACCTCAAATTATATCCATTTGACATTTAATCGGAACGTAATCTAAAAGTTAGCATCAAACTCAAAAATAAATTGTTTTTATATTTTGGTCAATGTTAAAAATAAAACGAATAAGTATAATAAACCTGGAGTTTTTAAAGTATGATATCTTTTACAAGTCGTACTATAGAAATAATATATAAGTAACATTTTGGATCTTTTAGACTGAGTAAAACAGATTCATCATATCATATTGTAGAAACAGGGTACACTTTTCCAAACTCAGGTGGTTAAAATTCTGCATAATCAGAGTAGAGGTTTTTAATTAAGCATACTAGAATCAGATGAAAGGTATAAAAATAACTATAGCAAAATTTAAAATGATCAATTAGACTTGTACTACAGTATTCTTTTCGATGTCTTGATAACATAAAATTATATTCCACTTACTTGAACCACCCTAGTCCATCTCCGCATTCAAATTTCCCGATTAAAATACCCTAGTAGCCTATTTCTATTATTGAATCCCAGAATGTATTTCTCAATATTCAAACCAAAACCTCACTTGTTACTTGTAACTTATTTTGATTATAAATATCTTGAGATCTTTCATGCTTAATCATACAATAGTATCGTTTAAAGATGACACGCTATTATAGTAATTATAGTAACGTTAGTGTTTCTATAATGTAAGCATTAAAAAAAAAGGAAAAAGTATTTCATTATAACAATATGATAAATTATCACAAAGTTACGGAATCCACCATTGATTTTTTAATAACACGAATAGATTAAATCCATTAGTGGACGACCATTCATTGTCACTTTCTATTAAATTTATTTGTATGCAATTTTCTAATAGATCTACTGTTACCCAGTCAAATTTATGATAAAGATTTAGCGAATCGTGATATCAATTTATCTAACTTTATTATGCCAAATTCAAAAAGTAAAACATTTGTGAGACACCACAGTGGTTATTTGTTAATAACATATCAATAAATGAAGCCAAATTGATTTTGAATGTTTATTCCCTTAAATATGGAAACATTTTCTTCTGAACAAATAAGGAAAATCTAATTAATTGAAACTAACGGAGGTCAACACAACAAGTGTGGAAAATGAGATTATCCATTTCAAAAGATAGTCCTTCATCGATTAAGCCAGAACACTTTGATTTCTCCTCCTGAATTTTTGTATTGTGAAGCGCCTGGACTTATAATAATTTAATCATGAACCTATGATTTTTTTTCTACGAGTGAAATTTTAGAAAGGTAAGATTACGAATGGTTGAAATGTCTCGCCATGTTAAGATTAAACTATTATATTAATAATTTTATCTGATCATGTTAAGATGAAACTATTATATTAGTAATATTGTCGAGCATTGTTGCTGATCAAATGCGATATTTCTACATTTTGTTATGTAAGGGTTTTAATTAAAAAAACAAACAAGGAGAAATGACCATTTATTTGATATTGTGAGATAAGAAAGGTTTAATTGATACGGCATAACTAATATTTAGTTAATAGACTCCGATAGTGTGACGTCATAACCCCGCGTTGATTCAAATTCGTATTTCAAAATTCCATCAAATTGGTCTTATTGCACATAAGGATCATAATATAATACTGTAAAATATAGGTGAATTGATTCGTACGTAACTCTAAGTAGATATTTATGTGAGAGCTTTGATTACTGTAATCTTAGAGGTGAAGAATTTGTTCCTGTTTTGACATAAGAATCGTTGAGTTTTATTTTATAATTTATATTTGATTCCAATTTTTGAAAAATAATAAAGTAAAAATATCTCGTCACATTCTTAGATGTTTCAAGTATATTACCTTTGCATTTGAAGTTTTTTAAATATTTGTTATAAGAGAATTTGGATTGAATAAAAAAAAGTTTAATATTAGAATTCTTATAACAGTGACTGGTCGGGGTGTGACATCACTATCGGAGTCTATTGTATTAGGAAATATACTTTTCTTCATTTGTAAATGTACTCTAACTGATATTAGTTATGCTTGATTAGTACGGAACATTTTATTCTGGTTAAAATAAATTTATCGTAGAAGCCAAGTTATTTTATTTCGATATTATTATTTTTTAAATATACAGATGAATATGATGAGATGTTTATAATTAAACGTACGTACTTCTTCTTGTTTTGGGTGTAACGCAAGCATGATTTTTGATAAATTTGAAGAGAGCATCTACGATGTTTGCTGGTGTTTTATCCTTGCATTTTTCCAGATCTTGAACCACACACTTTCGAATTTCACTCAAACCACTGTAAAAGAGAAAGAATTAAAGCATCTCTCCGTATTTTCTGTATTCATTAATAATATGAGAAAGTCCGGGTAACCTATGTACCAAGAAGCTGATATCTAAATGCTTCGTCCTCATTTGTTTTTTGAAACGTCGTAAAATATGGCTGTTAAGTCAGCAGAAAATGTATTGATCTCTTTTGGATTGACCATTTTAATGATTAATTTGTGTTATGTTACACGATGCGAAAGCTGTTGTTGTCAGGAATCATTTTTAAAGATATTAATTACTTTGCAATTTACTTCACTGTCAAGAACAAACTTGCTAGGAGTGCTCTAATAATATCATAATCGATTCTCCCAACTTACGTCGAGTTCCTTGTTATAAACTAAATCAAATTGTCGGTAATATATAGACGACAGCTTGATCAGTCATAATATTCAGGCTTTATTGCATCGCTCATTTCCCTTTGGTGGGTTAGAATGTTAGAAACAATTACATAATCTGCTTCAAATTTTTCATCTGTTTCTGTTTTCAACAGCAACACGACAAATACATCTTATAGATGTTATTTCCCAATTCAAATGCATACAACGACTTCCATCGAAGTAGTATTTATTAAATAGTCCACCACGAACGTTCCTAATTGGCAATTTTCTGGAAAGTTATTTTATTAAGAGAAGAAGGTACCTTCTTCTGGAAATATATATCTTTCTCACATTATGACAGGAAGATCACAGTAACTTTGGTTTGATGAAATCTCGTTATTTCCATAGATGAAGATATATATCGGAATTGTTCAAATTTCAGATTAATCATATAAGCTATTCGTCGCTTGTAAGCCAAGTGCTTCAATTTAATTTCATTTTCAATTGAGTACAAGTCTAAGATAAATGAGGACTCACTCGCATTTCTCCTTATTAATGAGTAAATTTGGGATCGAATTCTTGTTTATAGATGAAGTATTTATGTTGAAAGTCTTATTGATGCAATTCTTGATTCCTTCGTCATGCTCTTTGATGCAATCGATTCCTTTTTCAGCGACAAACACTGAAATTAATATAAGATTTAAATAATAACACTGATATGTATTGATAGAAACAAAGGGAATGATCATAATGCATCTATATGTAGTCGGAATTATGACAAAAGCATCTTTGAGATCCTTGAATACTTTCAACGTTTTCAAATTACAAAATGTAGCTGACTGGGTTAGAAGAACACCATAATAAATTCCATCAAGGTATGAAACATTTCTTGTGCTCAATTTATGATAAGAAGTTAAGAACCCTATTGAAAGCTATAAAAATAATTTCCGATTATCATAATTCAGAGAACATACGATTTGATAACAATAGTTGTTAATAGGGAAATAAGTATTGAGCCATATTTTATGATTCATTCATAACATGGTTGAAAATTAGAATAGATAAATTAAAATTAAATCTGAATAAAATATAAAAATGTTGACGGAAAATTGAGAAAATAAGTCCAAATAATTGATAGCATAACATATCATGATGATGAGCTTTTTTAATCAAATCATTTGTTTATAATTATCTAAATAACCCCCCAAAAAAACACAAAGTAAAAATGTTGCAAAATAATCTATCAGCCGTACCATATCTATGCTTATATTGAATACCAATGTATATGAGTTTGGTTCAAGTTAGAAAAAAAAATCAAAAAAGGCTAAGATCCTCTTTTTTTATTATTTGACGAATTGAAAAAAAATTTATTTGCATTTTAATTTTGTTTTGATCACATAAAAGAAGGTTACGGGTGCAGGTATACGGCAGGTAGCTCGTGGTATAAGAATTAATAAGAAGTACTATTTTTAATGAGCTGCGCGCTAGTCGTAGATCCCCGACATTTTAGGATTGCATAAGATTTATTCATTAGAAGGCGGTAGGTCTTGTTGCGTAACGCATTATATCCTTAATCCCTAACAATTGGTGAAGATTGAATGGTTGGTGTTGTTGGCATGCCGGAAATAGTAGGAGTAATTATGTTTTTCTTGAGTTGTCGATTTTGTTCTTTACATCATTTAAATATTGATTAGAATCAGCGATGATGACTTCTGGATGAACTAGTTCACAGCAGACAATATTTCAGTTGGTAACCTATACAGGATTAATTTTTCATGCCGATGTACTATTTATCAATTATTGCTTGATTCCATGTTGGTATATCTAAATTCCGAAACTTTTTATCAAACTTGAAACATGAAAAGTTGTGTAATGCGTAAGAGTTGTAGTATTCCTACAACCAGCAAAGCGGAAAGCTTGAAGCAACATTACCAATAATGAACGTTCTGAAGCAAATTTTGCCAATAAAATCATGAATGAAGGAATATATTTCATTATAAAGTTTCCCAGATGTAAGTGTTCTCAATGCTTGGAGTGTTATGCCCTAAATTATGAAATTGGTTATGAAGAGACGATGTCCATGAATTCAGAAGATTGTCATTGGATGCACGTTGTGAATGTCTATAACGTGCATCAGAGCATCGAACAATAACAAAAGCTTAATTACATTAGTCAGTTGTGAAAGGAATTATTGAGCCCAAAATTAGCAAATGGATGAGTTGTAGATCCACCTTATTTAATTCGTGGCTCTCTTCATTGCTTCCAGATAGAACCAAATTTTGACAAATGCCTCCGTTCATTTCCACCATCTAATATGGTTCGATTAATAAATGAACAAAATATTTAAATTCAGGCTATTGAACTATTCACAAGAAATAATCACCCTCATCCACTAAAAATACTATTAAAGTACTGAGGACATTTCGGCTACCAAGTAGCCATCATCAGAATAAACTAAATTATGAATCGAAATGTGCCTGTTTAAATACTATTTGAGGATAATAATGTAAACAATGAGTTACCCTCACAAGGAGATAAATGGAGATTTGATGAATTCATTTTTCGTCTACGCATTTCCATCCCTTCTACATTACCTAGATATTTGTCTGTACTGTGTCTTAAAAGTGATAAATTTTTTTGAGAAATGGTGTGACCTGTATTCAAAATATGTTTGGCTACCGCTGACTTTCCCCATTATTCAGTATCTGGTGATACTCTCGTTTCATTTGATGTTGTTTCACTATTTACAAATACTCCAATCCCTGAGTCGATGAACATTGTGAAGTAATGACTTTAAAATATAAGTATCCCCGATAGAAACTGCACAGAATACGTGATCCTTACATCTTTATGTATGGAGCAAAATTATTTCACTTTCAACAAAAATTACTATGAACAAACAAGCGGATGTGCAATGGGCTATCCACTCTCTCCTCTTTTGACCAATATTTTACTAAGCGTACTTGCAACCTCCTCCAAATCAAATTAAATCAGGTTCTAAAGTTTCGTATATACAGGATTCCCCATAATGGACTACCCATTTTAATATTTGAATTAAAATTTTTTTAGTTAACAAAACAAACTTTTCATTTTACTGAATTACAGCTAACTCTATGGGATTTATGATAAATTATAAATATTCGGCTAATTTAATTCTAACTTTTAAAAATCACGTCTTCTAAATGACCTCCGCCAACTTCAACACATTTTTCAATATTAGATAAAAAGTGGTTCATTACACGGCGTAGCAAACCTTCGTCTATTCCTTCAACTTCTTCACGAATTTTGACTTTCAGTTCCTCAATTGTACCTGGACGACTCGCAAACACTTTGGCTTTAAATATCCCCACAGGAAAAAATCGGGTGCCGCTAAGTCGGGGGACCTCGAAGGCCAAGGCAAATCTCCGAATCGAAAAATGAATCGGCCATTAAACATTTCTCGCAGGACCCTCATTGAGTTTCTGGCGGTATGAGCTGTTGCCCCATCTTGTTGGAATAGTAAGGCATTGTTTAGTAATCCTCGTCTATTTAATTCTGGAATGAGAAATGTCTCTAGCATATTAACGTAGCGCTCGGATGTTACTGTTACAGCGCGGTTATTTTCATTCCCAAAAAAAATAAGGGTCAATAATACCAAAAGATCCTACTCCACACCACACAACAACTTTTGGATAATGAAGGTTCTGTGTAAAGATTTCACGAGGATTTTCATTTGACCAGTATCTAAAATTCTGTTTATTGACCATGCCGTTCAAATAAAAATTTGCTTCGTCGGTCATTAGAACACTGTGAATTGCTCCTTGATGTAAATCCAAAAATACTTGACAAAATGCTAACCTTGCTCCTTTATCTTGATTGCTAAGGTGCTGTGCCATTTGGTATTTATAGGGATGACATTTTAAATCCCTTTGAAGAATTAGACCTGAGCTTCCCTTCGATATTCCTAGGATAAGGGTTTGTCGATTAGCAGACCTTTTAGGACTTCTCGTAAACGCAATTCTAACTCGTTCAATATTTTCTGGTGTACGAACTGTTCTTCGACGTCCAGGCTTCTCCAAATTTTGTACAGAACCATTTTCACGCCAATGACGAACCCATAACTTAACAGTTTTACGATTTGGCGCGTGACCCCTATTGTTGTTATTAAACTGACGCCGGAATGCACGCCTAACTTCTTCTATCTTATTCTTCTTATGTAAGTTTCTACACAAAACACACGTTGTTGGGCTGAGTAATCCATGAAAGTTCAAACGGATGTTGAAATAATGTCTCAAAGCAAAAAAATTGAATAATTATTGATGAAAACTAACAAACTTATCGTAGAAAAATGGCATTCCATGAAATTATTAATTTAAAATTTATTTGTGACAGGCCTACATGATTAATAATTTACTTAAATCCCAAAGACTACAAAAGATAATTCCACAGAGAACAACCTATTTAGTTATGTCGTAGGGAATTTATTAATAATATAAAATGGGTAGTCTATTATGGGGAACCCAGTATATGCTCACGATATTTTCGCGATTACAAGTATAGATTTTGATTTACATCAGCTTCCTTTCCTTGATATTAACATTATAAAAGATGGTATTCACTTTGATTTCGACATATACAGAAAACCCACTCAAACAAATAGGTACACCGCGGCTACACCATTTAGATATAAAGTACCTCAGTTTAATAGTCTAGTTCGTAGATTATTGAACGTCCCTTTGAGCTAGAAAAATTATAACAACGAAGTTGATAAACTTCAGCAAACTGCGTCGGACAATGGTTACCACAAATCTTTGATCAATAATTCAATATCTAAACAAAAAAGGAAATTGGAACGTAGCCAACTAACCAAATTGGAACCGTTACCTTCAAATACTTCAGAAGTTTCACTTATCATTTTTCAGTAATTAATAAATTACATGGTTTGTTTTCTAAATTTGCAATACAACCAGTTTATAGATGTAAGAAGCTAAAGCTAAAATACCGTTTAGGCAACACCTTTGATAAAGTTTCCGATTTCGACAAATCCGGGATTTACAATGTCAATTGTGAGTCGAGTTCAAATTTAGATTACTCTGATGATGGCTACTTGGTAGCTGAAAGGTCCTCAGTACTTTAATAGTATTTTTAGTGCATAAGGGTGATTATTTCTTATCAATAGTGTTGAAATATATCCACAGTGTGAACTCTTATAGTTTATTAGGTTAATAGGTTTCTCTAGACAGATCAGTGACACTGTAGCTAATAATCAGGCATCTACTCTCGGGTAGATGACGTTAGATGCTGAGGTCTCTTCAACATTTCTATTATTGGGGTGTTTAAACCGCGTCAGAGATGTCGACCAGTAGCACTGTAGTTTACTTATTCTGTTGATTACCTCGAGAGAGCGAAACAGCTGCCCGAAACTTTTAGCTGCAGTCACTGGTTAGTGTAGAGAAACCCAATTTTCTTTGTGAATAATACTGTTGTTCGATTAGGAATAAAAACACATCTATTTGAAGTTTGCAATTTGAACCTTGTGAATCTTCTTATAACAGATTCACATTCTCATCGGTTACTGTTATGCCATATTGAGGAATAAAATTCCTATAGTTTATCACGAATCTTTTGAAAAACATTTATTAATTCCAACCCACAACTTAGTAATTTTCAGATGGTTGTGGATGTCCCCAGAAAAAAAACTCCATTACAATTTATTTTGTTACAGCACCCTCATCTCTTCATGGCAGAATACTTACTCGCAAGTCTGTCACCATTTCGGTAACAAGCAAACTCTCCTAACTCTTTCAAAACTTTCAACGTGGTATTTAGAGCTTCACGTTCGTTATCATCTAAGCAGGTCTTGATTAGATCTATCAACTCGCTGGAGCAAGTTTTCAACGTGGACCTCTTATTGCAGTACTTTCCAAAAACCTCATCCATAGATCCGGTCGGTTTTGCATCTTCTAACTCCTTTTGTACTGTATCGAAATCTATTAGATCCTCTGTACATGTTTGAAACTTGTCTTTAGCAGCCTAAAAATGCAACAATAATTAATGTTCAACAAATTGTGATAATTCTTGAACAGGAAAATCATTCGGTTCAAGGGATATACTGTATCAGAGCGAAAAAAGTTCCAGCATAGTGTATGACATATATGAAGTTTATAGCCTGTGGAGCTTGCAGGGGGCCATGCTTTTAGAAGAGATTAGAAGTCAACTATTCTTGCCATTTCGCCAAATGAAAAACTAAATATATCAGAATCTGAACGTTCAATAATGGTCCTTGACATTAAGTATGTAAGGAGCTGTTAGGAACCAAAATTGTTGAGATAAATATGTCACTGTTGAATAATTCCCCAAAGTTTCATCGAAGCAACCAATTGCAATTGTGTTTATTCGCAATCATTATTGTAATATGGCTATTTTTAACAGCATGATATTTGAAATTGAGTCATTTCGGGCGGAAAAGTGCTCTAAGTTGGAAAATTACAATTCAACACTTGCATGTTTTGGCTGGGAAGTTCTATTCTTGGAAACGTTGAATGCAAGGTCGGATACTACTTTTACAAGAGGTTTCTTTTTTGTTTTAGATTCTAAATGGTAAGTTGGACCAATAGGGAATCAAGTTCAAATTTCTACTTGAATAATGAAGAATTTTTCCAAAAGTGCAAACATAAACAGTAAGCTCGGCCTAAGCATGTAATTAAATAATTTAAAAAACACAAACTCAAAATGTATCTGAGCATTAAACTAATGCAAGGTTTTGCCACATGAACCTACGTGGCAATTTGTTTGTAACATTTGAATTTCCGGAATTGTGGACTACCACCGACAAATGGCCATTGGAAATATTCAAAGCTATTAAAGACTTGAGTCGAAATTGAACATGATGGAGAAGGACCAGATTGTTCATTTGATGAATTTTCTATTGACAATATATCAGCTGTTTTCATTTGGTAATTTAAAGAACTAGCCGCTTTGACACTCTATTTCCATCCTTCTGAGCATTTTAATTGCAGCACATCTCCCTCTAGAGGAGTAGCGGATGTACGCCTAAAGTAATGACCTGTATAGCACGCAATATTTTGCAACTTCAAGTATGTTGTAATTTTTTTTGGAAACGAGCTTAAACTATTAAGTCCGAAAGGTTTAATAATTCACTCCTGCAGATTTGCCAATGATTAAAGTACCATAAATAATTATTCATATATAGTCGTGTGAAAGCCCTACAGTAACGTACTAACTTATTATGGGAGGGATACTAGTAGTACAACATGCCAACATTTTTATTTGACTTTCGGAAGTCGGAACATTGAACTCAAATTTACACAAAACTTGTAAAATTTAATTTAGAATTAATACGTGGCCTTTGAAAAAACTAATAATCTGTAATAATAATTCAAAATTTAAAAAAGATAAATTGAAAAAATCCGGAGTTTCCAGGCTGAGGTGTGATGACTGTAATGTACATGAGACAAACTGGACGCAGTTTCAGTGTAAGGTTCCACGAACATTTGAGAACTTACAGGCTCAAAAAAGAGGACTCTAATTACGTGAATCACATCTTAGAATATAGTTACAATTTCACCGTTAATCCCGATATTTTACATATTCAAGAAAAACGACATAAGGTGAATATTCTAGAATCTATAGAAATTATGAAATATTCAGAAAAAAATACTAACAATATTGAATGACCAAATCGATACCTATAATTCACCTCTTGTCAACAATTTTGGAAATAAGCTACCACCCAAAACATTGTCTACCCCATCTCTCAATTTGTATCATAATCGGATTGATTTCTAATATTTAAGGACATACTTTTAGATTAAGTTTTAGTTGATAACTCTTGGCTTTGAGAATGCCACAGTATGGGGAAACATTTTGTCAGCATTAATTGGAAATTAAAGTTACAAGTTTTATGTAAATTTGAGTTTAATTCTCCAATTTCTCAAAGCCAAATGAAGATGTCACGTTTTTGAAAGTAGTTAAAATAATATAACACTTCATAAAAGTCGGAACCATAGATATCTTCATTTGGCTTGTAACCAACGTTCCGCTTTTCAAAAATAAGCTACCAAATAACTAGCTAGAAATATGTTGCCACTTGGAGAATATATAAATAGTGTGAGTGGCAAAGTTACTGAGTTTTATTTAATTGTTTCACATTATATATGATACTCTTCGCATTTGCGTAAAGATAAAATAAATTATTGATTTCATTATCTTTACACAACCAAATAATATTCAAATTAATGATGTTTTCAAGAAAATGCACGAAAACAAACTTTCTGCTTCTGTTCTTCTCCTTCTGTTTAACAAGCGGTGTCTTGGCTTGCGTAATGTTTTTTCAATTAAGAAATAATGTTCAATCAAGACGCGAAATTCACTTTTTCCATGTTTACAAAAATCTTCAAGGTTGCTTTCGATGGGTGTCAAAACAGAAATGAATATCAGTTTGAAAATTTTAATGCGTTCTAGGTAAAGGTAGTACATCACTTTTCACCTTGCCCTCGTACTATTACCCACAGGCTCTCACAGTTCCTTTGTGATCTAAAGCACTTCTAATATCCACATTTTGTGAATTGTTGATGCTATTGGTAGGGTGAATACTGAAATTTTTTCACACAACCAAACTGAAAATATGATTGTGAAACAAAATTTGTATATTACATAAGAACAAAGTATATAAGAATGAAAGAATTAACGATTTCAACTCTACTCGATACTTTGAGCATATTTACATTTCTGCATCTTCTTTGAATGATGTAATTCAAGATTCTACTTGATGCCTCGGGATTTTATTGCTGTAGCAGTAACTGTTTTAGCATCAGACGACTCAATATAGTTTGTTCTTTAAATTTGTAATCAGCAGATGATTCAATAATAGTCAGTTTGAGTAATTTGATTCAGACTTTTTCAAACTCGTAGAATAAAATGAAGAATTTTCAATTTTTTTTCATAATACCAAACGAGATAAATTTCGTGTTTACCTTCAATTTCTCGTACGTTCCAGCTCCTCCAAGTTTTTCGCATTTATCTTTAATAGCATCTACCGCATCTATGTCCGGTAATGCTTGCGAATTTGCTTCTATGCAGAATAAACCTTTAAACAACAATGGTAACAAATGAGAATGAGAATTGATAAACTAAGGAATTATATATTGAATGATAACATATAACGTTAAAATTTTTGACAGCTGTTTTACCCTGCCAGATTCGCCAGAACTTTGTGACCACTCTGTACGCGTTCCTGCTTAGTATATCTTATCGCGATATGAGTCAATTTTCATTTGTTTAATGACTATAATGATTTCCCCATCGCCAGATTTCGTATTTTTAAATCAAGAATTTCCCCATATCCTATAAATCAGGGTCAACAATATATTAAACATTGTATTGTTTGCTGGAGTAGATAAGTTTATGAAACGCAAGAAATGGTTGCTTGTATGTTATATCACGTTGAACGGTGACAAATTTATTAGAAAACGTTTCTATAAAGAAACCAGGTCCGTATTTGTAAAATAATGCCGAATTAATCATTGAATATCTGTATTCAAGGCTACTATTTAATGTGGTCAATTCTAAATGATTCCATCTCCTCATTATTGTGAATATTCATCAACACACAATGACAGATAATTCAATAATCTTTCTTGAAATGTTATACAAAAGCTATCCTTAGAGGTAATAATAGTATGAAATAATGGTGGAACACACTAATGACAACGTTATTTTTTAATTTTCATTCATTGAATTGTAAAATTAAATGTCTGAATCCTATATTCCTGAAATACTTTTCTTATCAACAACGCATTTTCTGTGAGTAATCGTAAGATACCTGGGAGCACATATTCACACAGCGACAGATATCGCAAAGCTTTCTACAAGTAACATCTTGCTAAATAAGATATTTGCTGAATAATAACAACAAGAGCAATTGTACCATGTTTGTCATTAATTTTATACTTTGGGATACTTGTTCAAAAGTATTAGTTTTGTAATATTGCCTAACAAATTTTGAGCCAATATTTTTACTGAAATATTGACAAAATATCTTTTTTATTTATATTTAAATTTGTTTGACCAATTATATATTCCATTAAAATATACATATATCAATTCTCAAATTAAATATCCAACATAAAAACGACTGATAATTTCATCCATTAATTAATGTATGCCTTAGAAATAGCTTTTCAAGTCACTTCTGTAATTTCAAGAAAATACCAAGTTGTTTGAATTCAATAAAATAGAAACTTTTGTAGTTTAACTTCTATGAAAATGTTTTAGTTAAATGGAGAAAAGTTTATTCTTCAGAAACTGAACTTACAAGCTCCGAAATGTTGAGTATGAAATGGTTCTTCAGTAATATTAATTGACTACTACTCACTAATCGATTAGTGAAGGAAAAGATTTGAAGAGAAGATCAAGACAAGAATTTTGGAATTTCCCAAGAACAAGATTGATAGCTCAAGATCTTGGCCTACATTTTTATTTTTTGTCTATAATATTTTGATTTTTTCATTATATTTTTAACATTTGAGGATATAAAAACGTGGAATAGAAAGAATTTCTTATTCAGTTTGGATTAAAATAGAAAGAGAAAGAAGGGAAGAGAGAGAGAGAAATTTTTGATACTGTTAATCAAATATTTAGCAGGAAATTTCAAGAGTCAATTCATTCTTTGTTTTAAAATATGTGATTGATTCAATAAAAAAAGTTTGTGAATAAACCTATCTTTCAAAGAAGGGAGAAATCCCTCTGACCTAAAATTGTCAAACGTTATACCAGTGTTCAAAATGACAATCGCAACTTAATAAGTAATTTCATACTGTCAGTGTTTTCAAAGGTCTATGAGAAAGCTTTTTTGAATCGTTTGGTACAATTTCTTGATAAGCACAATAAAATTATAAATCTTGTTAATAATGTTCTCCATGACTTGGATGAGAAAATGAAGGCTGCTGGAATATTTGTTGACCAGTTACGGGCATTTGATACTATTAATCATAGTTTGTTACTTGCAATCCTGGGCTCCTGGTGGTGTAAGTGAAGTTGCTCTCGACTGGGTATCCTTTTTTCTACTGAACAGAAGCCAAAAGGTAATTGTGAGAACTGAGAGATAAATCTATCCATCGGAATTATTGAAACTAGATAAAGGAGTACCACAAGGTACCACTCTTGAACCAATCCTATTCATTGTCTACATAAACAATATCATTGAAAGCCTGGAAAACACCAGCCTCACTCTTTTTGTGTGGATGATGCTTCAGCAGTGAAATGGGTAAATAGTATCGCTAATCTTTCCACAAGTGTGAATAATTGTATTGAAGATATGCGAAAATTCAGCTCTACTCATAGTATGGTACTGAATAGTTCAGAAACAATCTAGTTTTGTAAATTAAAACACCTTAAAACACATTCATTGATTCAGTCGGTCATTGTTTCAAAACGCGACGTCGTCAGTCGCTGTTCAATCAAGTTTCGAAAAGTCGCCTTGAATGGCATTCGAGCCAGCAACGTCCGACTCTGATTTCGAAGTCGAAAGAGTTTTTCTTCTAAAGCAGAATCACTTAAACGCATGCGATTGAATACGTCGGGGAGTTATCACGAAGGTGTTCACAGAATCTCAAAATTTCATTTGAAATAGCTTTTTTGATAGCTAAGCATGAGAAACCTCATGCTATCGGTGAGGAATTAATCAAACCAGGTGTCCTAAAAGTCATACAGATAATTTTAGGAGAAGAATCAATGCAAAAAGTTATTTCTCTTTCGAATAACACAGTCGAGCGTAGAATCGATGATATTGTAGCAAAAATAATATCACGAATGATTAACAAGTAAAATTATCGCCATTATTTGCCATTAGTAGCGATGAATCCACCAACAGTTGATGGTGCACATTTAACAGTTCATGTTCGTTACGTCAGCGGAGATCACCTTGAAGAAGAGATCTTGTATTCCCAATCTTTGACCATTCTTTCAAAAATCTGAAGTAATATCTCATTTAACATCTGATTTCATCGAAAAAAATGATTTGGATTGTAATAAATTAATTGAACTTTGCACAGATGGCGCCCCTGCAATGATAGGTGTACGATCATGTTTAGCTCAAAAACTCAAGGAGAAGAAACTTTGGCTTCTGAAACATTGCCACAGGAATTACGCCAGACTTTGGTCTCAGCTATAAAGATCGTACACTACATCAAGAGCAGTGCTTAGAACAGGCGATTATTTACTTTATTTTGCGAGGATCTCGATTCTTCTATTCCACACAGAAGTACGCTGGCTGTCTAAGGGCAGCAAGTTGGCTCGCCTTTATGAATTGAAGAAGAGGTCATCCTCTTTCTTGGGATCAAAGAAAAAAATGATTAATTGCTAATTTTCAACAATACAAAATTTGGAGGTTGGCCTATTTGACTGACATATTTGATGCCTAGAATCAACTGAACTTGAAGCTTCAGGGCAAAAACGGCACTTAAATAAGTAGGTATGATCATATTCAGGGATTCATATCAAAGCTCCAACTTTGGAATCAAAAGGTGTTTGCTAAAAATTTAATATCCTTTTCTCGGCTATTCGAAGCAATTGAAAATAAAAAACTGGACAAAGTTTTGAAAACTGAAATAGAAACATTTGCAAGCACTGGAAGAAGAATTTCACCGATACTATCAAAACATCATTTCATAGTCACCAGTAGGGCAAATGACCAGAAACCCATTTGTTGTCGATGTCTCACAATTGCGAGAAGTTCAGGAAGAATTTCTAGAAATTCGACCATGAAAGATGACTTTCATCGCTTTTAATTGGAGAAATTTTGGATCAAACGATTCCTTGTTAATTCGAAAGTTGCCCCTGTTGCTTTACGAACACTCGTTCCTTTTTTTACGACTTACTGATGTGATACATGTTTTTCAGCTCTGGTTTAATTAAAACTAAGCAGCGAAACCGTCTTGCCATCGATAGTGACCTGATGATAGCTGAATCTAGAATCAACCAACTGGTGAAGAGCATGCAAGCTCAAGTATCTCATTAGTATTCTACTTATAATAAATGAATTCGATAAAATAGCTTTAAATTTGGATAAAGTTTATTTTGCATGAAATAGAATTAATAATAATAAATGCCTTTAAAATAATGTACGTTTTTTTGAAATGAAAAAATTAAAGGGGGGCATGAAAATATTACTTATAATCCGGTGAGGCTTGACGGAAAAAAGTTTGAGAAACCCTGCTTTGAGGGACCACGCCAACCTGTCACTCCTTATACATAGACTCTCACTGAGTGCAAAGGGACATTATGTATCATGTGTAAATATATATAATCATATTTCAACAACTATTAAGTGCCTCGATGATATTCAATTTTTTAAGAAAACTAAATCCCTTTTAATAATGAATAGTTTAATGCATTAGATGCTTATTTTTTTTTATAATCACTTGCATTTCTTTGTACCATAAATATTCATTTTGTAAAGTTATGTGACACTTTCAAACACACATATTACCATGTCTTATTGAAATAAATCAATATTATTATTATTTACTTGCATATCTACATACATACGAACAGACAGATATACATACATATACCTCTTCTTAAAACATTTGATTTAGTTTCATGAGGTATGAAACATGGGGATGCGTCAAACCTTGATGTAATTTTTGCGATCAAATTTCAAAATTAACTTCCGTCGTTTGTGACACGGTTAAGACGACAAACGTGCATAGAATTCAATAAAAATGTTCACCGTTGAGAATTTATTGTTTAGTAGATACTATGTATTAGTTAAACGAATATGTGTGTATATATTTAGGTTGAAATGACATGAGCCCATTTGAAAATCCATATTAAGAACGAAATGTATAACTGAATATTCTTTATTACATCAATAATAATTATGACAATCACTAATTGTACATACCTAAAAGTAGAAACGAAAGGAAAACTTTACACTCCATCTTGGTCAAATCTAACATACGTTCTTAAATTGGAAGTGAACTGATAAAGTTATAATGAGGCACTAACTTAATAAAGAGAGGTCACATATCATGATCTCTGACTTGTTTGAATCAAAGGTTGCAGGCTCCACTGAATTTATCTGCAGCTGGATACAAATAAATGAACTAATCGATATAAATTGCTGTTTCCCTAATAGACTAAACCATATTACAACAATTTTGTTTCGGAGTTGAACAGCGGATGACCAATTCATTCATTAATACTTAAATAGTTAATGTTAATTCGAGCGAGCCGTAAACGATAACATAAATTAAAAGCATATTAGGGAAAACCGGAAGTAAATGACTAATTTGCTAGTACCATATAAGCAGTAATGTGAGTTGCCGCACTTAATTTGTTTTACAGGTAGAACTTCGTCTTTCATTTCAGCGTCTTATTTAATAACACGCCATTAAATGCGTAACGGATTGATTTTAAATTTGTATGTTAACCTATTACTCATGTCGTGATATAATCTAGCATTATTTTACAGAATTCCCCGTGGAATGAGAAATTAATTTTTTCTTATCACGTTGAAACACTTTAGTCGAGTCAAATGTGTATTTCATTACGAAAATCGTTAGATATGGACCGATTTTGATGAAACAAAGTGCATTCGATTCGGGATGACGTCTAGAAAAAAGCTTACCGGTTAGTTTTTTGTGTAAATTTGTTATTATTTTTTTAAACAAAAAATTGACCAATTTTCTGGCTAATTATTGGGAAAATTTAGTCGGGGGTTTTCGGGGTCGCTGATTACGATTCTGAACTCAGATTGGCCAAAATCGAACTCCCCAGCTGGTAATTGGCCACTTTAATTGGACAAAGTGACCATTTTTTCTAATTTCATCAAAAAAGGCCAGGAAAAATCACTCGGGGGTTTTTGGGGTCGCTGATTACGATTCTGAACTCAGATTGGCCAAAATCGATCTTCGCAGCTAGTAATTGGCCAGTTTAATTGGACATAATTGATCATTTTTCTTTAATTTCATCGAAAATAGACAGGAAAAATTACTCGAGGGTTTTCGGAGTCACTGATTACGAATATGAGGTTTGATTGGCCAAAATCGATCTTCCCAGCTGGTAATTGGCCAGTTTAATTGGACAAAATTGATCATTTTTTCTTAATTTCATCGCAAATAGACAGGAAAAATTACTCGGGAGCTTTCGGAGTCGCTGAGTACGATTGTGAAGTCAAATTGTCCAAAATCGAACTCCTCAGCTGGTAATTGGCAGCATATACATATTTACAATATTTTTAATCAATTGAATATTATTTACAGAATGCATATTTCAGTAAGTACAAGTAAAATCAATCTTCATCGTCACTATCATAATCATAATAATTGTCATTGCGTGTTTGAATATTTTCAATGCCTTCTTCTTCATTGGTATTATCTACTTCATCATCGTCATCGTCTTCGTCGTCATCTCCAGTTGAAATTGGATTGATCAGACTGAAATTGTTACTACAATTTACCATGCAATTTGCACAACCAACAGTACAGTTCATATTTTTTTTTGCGACATCCACATCTGCTTGACGCGCATTTCTTTTTGCATGAGCATGATACTGTATTTAAGAGCTCTTCAGGAACTGGATCCAAGTTCAATTTTACAGGATGTAAGATTCCGTCTACTTTTTTCCATCCCCACTCTTCTGGATTCAATACTGATACACCAATTCAACTTTGAACTTGAGAATAAACCTTTTTCAAATGTTTCATAAACGCATCCAGTGTTGGTGGTAAGGACGATAAGTCGACAATTTCTTCTTTAGCGTTTTTTTTTTACTTTTTACAAATTTGTATTTTGAAAATACAAAGTTTAGTTAAATAATTTAAGTAATGGAAATAATATTTATTCAAAAATGTGTTGTTTTATTTATAGGTGTACTCTCTTTCAATTTCTTAGGATGATAACAGCAATTTTAAGATCAAGATATTAAATGGACGTATATGTCCATAGTATACGTAAAAGATGCTATGTAGAATATAAAAAGACTGAGTAGAGAAGATAGAAAAAAATTTTAGATGAGCGGGAATTTATTTCAAATTAAAAAATTAAAAAATTAGAATTCGATTTTGTTTCTGATTTAAATTAGTAACGACCCCCTTTTAACAAATTTATAAACATTTAACATAAAACAACAACCTCCACAACCCCTAACTGAGGATTTCTGGTTAGTTTTGATGAAATTTTGGAAATGGTCAATTTTGTCCAATTGAACCTGCCAATTACCAGCTGATGAGTTCGATTTTGGACAATTTGACTTCAGAATCGTACTCAGCGACTTCGAAAACCCCCCGAGTAATTCTTCCTGTCTATTTGCGATGAAATTAAGAGAAAATGAACAATTTTGTCCAATTAAACTGGCCAATTACCAGCTGGGAAGATCGATTTTGGCCAATCTGAGTTCAGAATCGTAATCAGCGACCCCAAAAACCCCGGAGGTATTTTTCCTGGCTATTTTTGATGAAATTGAAAAAAATGGTCACTTTGTCCAATTAAAGTGGCCAATTACCAGCTGGGGAGTTCGATTTTGGCCAATCTGAGTTCAGAATCGTAATCAGCGACCCAGAAAACCCCCGACTGAATTTTCCCAATAATTAGTCAGAAAATTGGTTTTTTGTTTAAAAAATTAATAACAAATTTACACAAAAAACTAACCGGTAAGCTTTTTTCTAGACGTCATCCCGAATCGAATGCACTTTGTTTCATCAAAATCGGTCCATATCTAACGATTTTCGTAAGTCGGCCTATTTGACTCGACTATTTGTATTTTTCTGGTTCTATATTTTTCAATAGGCATGTTCTGGGTAAGTATGAAGTGTGGTCGATTCAAACTTGTTTATTCATGACACCGAGGAGGTAGGGGACTCCTTAGTCTGCAGGGTCTGCATCGAAGAGTGGTTCAGAGTATAGCGTGTAAAGTTCCTAGGAGTTCGAACCATCTCCTGTGCCTTGTCAAAAATCACGAATTGGCCAGAGTGGGGGCATTTATCATTAAGGCAGCACACAAAGCTGGGGAAGAACTTGGTCTCAAATTTTACATCAGTTGAGAAGGCCAACTAGAGGGCAACCTCGAGTTACAACCTTCTCGCCTGAAACCCCAGATAAATTCCGCGGAGCAAGATCTTATGCTCAGGCGGCATGTTGACAAGCCGATACACGGTTTTTTCTATCGAAACACACTCGGCTTGTCAACCAGGCTGACCTTCGGCTACCAAAGGTCAGCCAGGCTTACATCCGAGGCAGAGGGATTTACCACAGCTTGCCAAGATGGCGTAATCAACACCTTGGTCTATCGCTGCAACGTGATGGTGTGCAGGTCCGTGATGTCAGCTGCTGGGCCTATCGAAAGGCGCCCGAGACGCTTTTCCACCTGCTGTCGGCATGTTCGGCAAAAGCGGCTTCGGCGTAAGCCCTTTGCCATAATGCGGCTCTACAAGTGCTGTATTACCATCTAAGGCACTCGTACGGCATAGACCAAGAGCAGGTGCTACCTTACATGGCAGGAGATATTGAGTTCGTTGTCGGAAACGAAAATTGCCAGATCTACTGGAATTACCTGTTTCCGACCGCCAGGTCCATAGAAGCAAATAGCCTTTACGCTGTCCTCCTCGATGAACAAAAAAAGATTATGTATGTCATCGAACTTTCTGCTTTGGCAGATAAGAACATAGTCTTGAAAGAGGAGGAAAATGGACAAAGTATCAAGATCTCCTGTTCGAGCTCCGCACGCTATACCCAGGTCACAAGGTCGTATTAGTTGTTCTGATCATCGGTCTTTTTGACGGAATTCGGGCTTCGCTGTGTTCGAACTTGAAGATCATTCCGGCCTGTAAGAACTCGGTGCAGATCTTGATAGACCGGATGCAGAAGGTAGTCATTCTAGGTTCAATAAGACTAAAGTCCGTTAGTAAATATACCCGCACCACTAAAGTCCTCACGGAATTACCTAATCACCTTACCCCTCTCTGGTTTTCCTAGAACTATTTCCTATAGCCATAAAATTTGTTTGTAATCCTTCTTTAACCTGTATATAGTAGATATAATATCTGTTAAATTCATTTTTCGTCTGAAGATGACACGTTTAGTGTTGAAACTATAGTAACGACTATATTAAATATCAGTGATAGTAAAACAAAGTAGTTTTATTTATTATTTCGTTAAAATGATAAACTATCACAAAGTAACGGCTTCCACAATTGAATTTTTTCAATAAGACTACTTAGGGCACACAACTTGGGAACCTGAAGCTAATTACCGACCAGTGGGTAGGAGTAGCTCCGGTGTACTGACTTGACCGAGTCGGCCATCAGATCTGATAACGATTTTGGAATGGGGATCTGATAATCTAGTAGAGCAACCAAAATCAACCTTTCATGTCCTCCATTAAGGCAGATCTCACAATACCTAATATGATGATGTCAGGTATAACTATGGAGTCTTCCGCATCCATGCTCAGGGGTCACCACCAACAGCACCCTCTCATATGAGCTCCATTGCCCAAAACCGCTCAACAAAAACTTGTTTTTATATTCCGTGCCAAAAGTTACTTTACGTATCAGCACTCCTAATAACCTACAAAGCAGTTATTGAACCTGTCCTGGAGTACTGTTTATATGTTTGGAGTTCGGCACCCAAACATACGCTGAAGCTCTTGGACACTATCTAGAAGAGAGCTACTTGTCTGCTTGATGATGTAACACTTACGATTTCATTGACCTCTCTAGAGCATCGTAGAAAGGTGGCCATCTCCCTCTTGTCTCTAGATATTTCCACGGTCGAGATTCATTAGAAATCTCGTTAGTTATTCTATTACGAGGGATTCCAGGTAGGCGGAATAGACGAGCTCAGGCTAGTTACCCCTTCATTGACATGCTCGAGACCTGCCAAACTTCTTCCAGTCAGGTTTCTTTTTCTATCGAACGGTTAAGCTGTGGAACTCTCTGCTTAATGAGGTCTTTCCTCGAAACCTTCAAGAAAAATTTGAATGCCTATCTCTTCTCCCAACATTCCACCGCTGTCTCACACGATGTTGTTCGGAAACATTATACGCTTTCTTCTAGTGCAGTCAATGTTTAAAGAAAACATGAATGTCCCAAACCGAAAAAAAAAGTAAGTACTTAAATTTTGGGTAGAGGTAGATTGAATTATATTTTGCTGTAGGTGGAATTGTCAAAATCATTGAATTACTATAACTTTGTATCATGAAGGGTGATTGAAATTGTCTTTTTACTCGCTTTTGAATTGCATTTATAAAACAGTAAATAGAGCTCAAGAAATTGTTCAACACATTGCGACCAATTGGCCCAGGTTTCAAGTATTGTTGTGCAGTCAAAAAGGTGATAATTTCGTTGATGTTTATTCGAAAGATTGCGTTAAAATAGCCTAGTTATGTTTCAGTTTGTGAATTGTAAGCAGCGGGAGAAAAAAATTTTCTATTTTACTTCCAATTCGGTGAACCTGGTCTGCCACTTGGTAAACTCCAATTTTCCTGAAATTTATGTGACGGTAATTTTCATTTCCTTGAACCAATTCACGTACCTCAATTTACTGAACACTCTCACAATTCATCATCTTCAAAAAATTGTATGAGGAACATTATTTTCGGATGTTAAGCAAAAAAGAAAATGACCCCCCCCCCCCCTCTTTAATTTAAAATTAGAAAAATACAACTAAAACGTGCCACTGAGACACGTGCAAAAGAACATGTTGCCCATGCTAAGAACAATTCCATCTTAAATCAATTCCTGCTTCATACAGACTGCATATTTGGCTGAAGTAGTTCCACTTTCTTCTTATATTCAGTTTTTCCAATTCATCAGTTGTTTCTACTAATGAAAATATGCATTCAGTCTTGAAAATTGGGGAACATAAAATTGCGAAGACGGAGCCGACGCTTTAATTATTTCTATGGGTACGAATTTTAATGATCTATTCCCATTCTATCTACAATCTCTCCTCATCCTATACCTTCTAACACCGACAATGCCTTGAAAATGCCGGGAAGATTCAGTTAGTAAACTATGAAAGAGTGAATATACTATAGAAATAAACAATATCACTGTTATCCACTAAAAATACTGTTTAAGAAGCTACCTCGTAGCTATCATCAGAATAAACAGTTTATGCTGCTGATGGCTACTTGGCAGCTGCGAGGTTCTTAGTAATTTAACAGTAGATAAGGATACTGTTTCTTTTTATAGTGTTGTTTATATACATACCCAAAACATTTCAGATCAAATTTATTGAAAAATAAAGAAGGATGCTCTACCTTTGAATCAGCTCTTAGTGTAATTGCCAAACATTGTAATATTCAAACTTACTCACTACTCATTTCAAAACGAGAGAACTCAAAATGAATATAACTGAATGATTGACCTATGACGGGGCATACCATTCTTCCAGAAGTTTATATTCACGAAAATATGACTGTAACGGGACCAAAGTGGTGCAGTGCAATTTGTCAACACACAGCACTAGACATCCAGGGTTGTGGGTTCGAATCCCACCTATGCTAAATTGTCTAAGTTATGTCCATGATTTAGAATTCAAACCATATCTTTGTTCCGTAGTGTAGCCCGTGCACAACAGCTAGTCTATTATAAATAACTATATTGTAATTTGAGGGCATGGTGTAATAATTGTGTTGATCATTTAGTAAACACTGAAGCATATATTGATTACATTCTCACTCTTGAAACGGATATTATTGACCATTTTTATACTGTTCCTCAAATAATTTTATTAAACCATAAAAAACCAATTACAAAAAAGCAATTTTATTCAATGAATAAGTTGTAACACATTGAAGCAATATTAGAAATTAGTTAGTGTCTTGGGATATACGTGGATAAAGATCTAGAATCTGCAACAAACAAACAATGAACTCAATTAGAGATAATATAATTAAAGTTACTCATGACAATATCCCATAGATGCTGAAAATTTGTAGTTGTGCACAATATATATAACTTATAATTTCTATGTAACTGTTCACTATTTTCATCAAATTTTATGATCTCATGCAGACCTATCTCAACCGAGGCTATAGAAGGAGCACTCAGTTTGCTTGGATAAAATGATTTTTTCTTGTCATAGTTGAAGAGCCTATAATTTTAGCACTCGAATTACTTTTCTCAAACGTAAATTTTCAGATGGCTCTGCTAGCTTATCTTAAGCCAGCGGTTTTTTGTTTTAATTGTGCCTAAATATTTATAGTTATGTCTGAAAAAAACCTATAAATAGTAATTCTGATACATTTTTTAAAATTTTTCTGAAATAGCTCTGCTAGCTTTGGGACGTCAAGATTCTCGTAGTGGTACCATAGTACGTGTAAATTTTGTCAATTATTTTGGAATTAGATCAAATTGGATACAATATATTCTGTGTTATATGAGACAATAATGCACTCAAAGCAATGAACAATTCTTCTAAACATAACAAGTTAAGTGTCGTGTCAGTTCACATTCTCAAATGTTTAAGTAATGATTGGGTAAATTCAAAATCTCATCAAATTATGCAGTATCTAAACTTTGCCTCATTTTATGCTTTAAAAAAATGCATAAGCTAGAACATGATAAATTGCTAAAATTTAGATATTCTTTGAATTTGAGAGCACTCTTTCCTACAAATTTGGAACGATAAAATGTTAGAGTAGCCCTTAAGGCATTCAATGAATATGTTATAGGCTCTACTTCAAATTGGTTCAAATATAGAGCATTTGAAATTCACAGCCCAGTTTATAAATACTAACTTGGTGGAAAATAATGAATGTAAAAACAGGCAACGAATAAGGAACTTTTTTACAGGTACCTATCGTCAAAGGTAACTTACCAAATTGGTTATATACGTGGAAGTCTAGTTCAGTTTGAAGAAATTAACAAAGCTTACACATACTGCATAGAGCAGTAAAATGGTATAAAAATAGGGCAAACCCGTAAATCCTTGGGAAAAGGGTCGATTTTGATGAGACAAAGTGCATTTTCTTCAGAATGCTATCAGAAACCAAAGTCTACCTCGTAGATAGTTGTACAAATTGTTTATAATGTTAATAAATAATAAATTAACAATTTAATTAGCTCGTTTTTGAAATTACATAAAAAATTCTAAATTTGACCATTTTTGATCGGGTAAAGACTTTTTTTGCTCAGTGAACAAATGAAACTAGTTGAACAAATAGTTGAATTAACTTCATTTGTTATAAAAAAATTATTTATTAACAAATAGATGAATTCGACCAAAACTCTGAGTTTAGGGTCGTTTTCAGATAATTTTGGCATTCTGAGTTCGACATTATCGTCAATTAAATTAAATCAAAATAAAATTAATATAAATGTGGAAAAAAGTCAAATGGTGGGACTTCATTCTTCACATGCACGTTCGAAGCAAATAAATAAAACTTTAATGTAACAACATTGTATTTGCATCGATATATGAGATAAAATTCTTGGGGCTCTACATGGATTCTAGACTAACGTGGAACAGCTATATCGATCAAATGGCATCGAAATCATCATGCTTGTGCTACCAGTTGAGGGTCTCGCAAAATGATGTAAGTAATGAGGTTACTCTGTTAGCATATAATTCATACGTAAATTCTGTAATCAAATATCCTATAATTTTTTGGGGTGACATTTATACAATCAAAACACTGCAAAAAAGATGTATACGACATATCTTTTAGCTAAAATATCGAGAGTCATGCAGACCACATTTTATAAGACCCAGAATACTAACCTAGAATCCTAGAATGTGCCTGCTTCGTTAAGATACATTAAGAAGAGTTTTTCAGTAACATAGTTTGTTGCACAATTTTGAAACTCGTCACATTCTCTTACAAGACCATACTGCACTAACTCAGATCTATAGAGCCACGAAAAACGAATCGATCAGAATTTATGACCATGTTCCGCAAATTTGAGGAATCTCGATTACAGGAATTTTAAAAACATACTGAAATCACATCTTATAGAAAAATGTCATTACTCCAAATAGGAATATTTCAATACTCAGCTATAACTCACCTTTTGCAACACTTTCTTCGAAGATACTATTTGAATATATACGTATCATTCATTATCTTAATTTTGTACCATCTGTCCTGGCGCATTCCGTTCCATACTTCTCTTGGTCTCATGAATGTAGATTATTCATTATTATTATTATACTCCTTTTTCTCTTGGGATCATTTTAGGCTGCTTATTTGAAAAACATTGGGTTGCACTATTTTTGTAAGTTTATTTGTTTCCATATTAATTATAGCGTTAAGATAACCTATTACTAATTAAATTTAAATTAATGAGCGAATTAAATGTGTCATATCTACCCTTGAACCGTGGCAGGTTTAAAGTTGGCAATTTTTGTGTACTGCGAACGTCTGAATGCACTGAACTCACGTTTAGAGAAATATTTGAATCATATGGGAGTTCTTTCATCAATTATATCATACGCATCGCTCAAAAGCACGTAATAACTATTTTCGATTGTTTCACGCTCTTCAACATCTTCGCCATTCATCATTTCGATTTGTGATTGAAATGTTAAACTAGGCTAATATATTTTAAAAATTAAAACACCTGTTTTGTGAAATACCTATTTGAGGGTTAAACCCTACCAAAAAAGTTTCAAATGTAGTTTTTGCTGATTTCAATTGTGCAGTTTTTTTTAATTCAACTAGATCCTTGATTGAATTTGATCGATATGAAATGTATGCCCCGTTGGCAATATCTTAGTGTAGAAATTAATTGTATTAAAATTTCATATTATTCATTTTAGGAATCTCGATTACAGGAGTTTTAAAAACACACTAAAATCACGTCTTATAAAAAAAAATTATCACTCCAAATGGGAATAATAATAATCGAGAATACTATTTGAATATATTCTTAATTTTGTACTTATCTGCCCTGACGCATTTTTTACCATACTTTTCTTGGTCTCATGAATAAATATTATTTATCATTATTATTATTATACTCCTGTTTTTTTTGGGATCATTTTAGGCCGTTCATTAGAAAACCATTAGGTTACACTATTTTTCTAAGTTCATTTGTTTCCATTTTAATTATAGCCTTAAGATAACGTATTACTAATTATCAAATTGTGAGATGTTGCTATATTTGTATTTCACTATACTTATTAATTAATCAAACTGCTAATATTGTTATTATGAAAAAGCCTTGTTGGCAATATTTTAGTGTACAAATTGATTATATTCAAATTTTTATAACATTTACTTTACTATAATAAAGATTCTTGACCCACGTATGAATTAATACACAATTCTCGGGAAATAGGTCACATTAACACATATATTTTTATTTTTACCCTCGTCTTTACGTACGTTTCGGTCTCACGACCATCATCAGAAGACTTATTAATACAAAAACCTGATTACTTAGAAATACTGTAATAACACAAAGCGTCCTTATCGCACAAATTTCGTTTAAATGCCAACGTCGCGAAACGAACGGAGACATGAAATCGGAACTATAACACAGCAATGTTGCAGCGTAAAAATTAAAAATCCACTATTAAGTAGAATCATCAATAAATACGAACACATTCCATAAATGTCTGCGAGAGACTAACATACAAAGAGTTCTATCCTCTTTGCTAACAGACGAGACCATCTCAAGTGTTCATTTAAGCGCCAGATGTCATAATTTATTAGGTGATAAAAGAAGGTCTCTGGCCTGTGAGAAATACTTTAGACAATTCTACCTAAAGTAAACTTTTACATTATAAGGACGTAAGTAGGAATTTGCAAGAATATTAATTAATTAAATTAGTATAAATATGACTTAGTGTTTGAACGTCACTCCTATGATTAACAGACTTGGAGTCACGTTTTATATGAATCATCTCCAGAATAGATCTTTTATAATAATTGGTTTCCTTAGTTAAAATATTAACATTCTTGTAATCAAATTGATGGTTATAATCAAAGCAATGTTTAGCAAGCGCGGTGGAATTTTCTAAGTTTTTGTTTCTTGTGCTATACTTATGGCCATACATTCTTTTTTGTAAATATTGTTTAGAGATACCAGTATAGGTCCCATCACAATCTAAACAATTTAATTTGTATACTGTGTGGGTTTGTTTATCTTTAGGAATTACAGGTTTTAGATTTGAGAAATATTTCCCAACACAGTTAGTAGGTTTATGCGCTACGTTTATATCATACTTTTTCAAACATTTCTTAATTTTCTCTGAGGTCTCCGGAATGTATGGTAAAGTTATATAATTGTCTGAATTACCTTTTACGTTATTTTTATATGACGCTCCATTATAAATTTTGTTTATTCTCTCTTTAATAATAGGATTGAAAAAAGTTTTTGGGTAGCCATTCAATTCCAGTGTATTACGAACAATTTTTAGATTTTTGGGACGGTCCTCTGGGTGGGACAATTTAACCGCGCGGTCTGTAAGACTGTTTATGACGCTTTTTTTATAACAAGTTGGTGCAACGGAATTGAAGTGAAGATAGCGTTGAGACCAAACTTCTTTAGTAAACCACGAAGTTTTTATTTCTCCATCTGCATCATGCCTAATATTCATATCTAAGAAATTTATGTTTTTGTTAACTTCTATTTCACAGGTAAATTGAAGTTTACAGTGGAAATTGTTAAATTTATTAATCACGTACTGAATTTTGTCATTGGGAACACACATAAGGCAATCATCTACATACCGTTTAAAAAATACGGGCCGAAAATCTAATGAACTTATAACAGATTCCTCCAGGCATTCCATAACGAGGTTAGCAATGGTAGCAGAAATAGGAGATCCCATTGCTGTGCCGAATATTTGTCCAAAATATTGTTCACCGTACTGAAAATAAGTGCATTCTAAACAAAACTTCACAGCATTTATAAATTCCGATTGATCTAGAGGTGTGTGGTTTTTAATCTCTGCCCAACGTTTTTTGATGCTATTCAATGCCAAATCGACTGGTATATTTGTAAATAAAGAAACAACGTCTAAGGAAATTAGTTGATGGTTTACGGGTACGGATTGATTTTTTATAAATTCATTAAAATGCCATGAGTCTTTCACATAAAATTCATTATTTCCTATTATATTATTGATCGATTTTGATAAAAATTTTGATAAATTGTAAGTAGGCGCTCCTATATTACTAATAATGGGTCTTAGAGGTATATCAATTTTATGTAGTTTTGGAAGCCCATAGATATAAGGTGCTAGCCCATTATGGCAAATTAATTTATTTTTCAATTCAATAGGGATTATCTTATTTTTGTGCCAATTATTTATCAATTTATTCATGTTATTTTGTATTGATAAAGTAGGATCAGATTTTAATTTTTTATAAGTTGTTTCATCATTTAAAAGGTTTTCTATTTTCTTTTCATAGTCATTTCTATGCATTATGACGGTTTTATTACATTTATCCGCGTTCAAAACTAAAATTTCAGGGTTAGCATTTAAGAACTCTTTTGTTATTTTTGTATGATAGTTAAGACGATTCTTTGCAGTACCTACTTCTGCTTTCTGTTTGTTCTTCTTGTTTGTCAAGATGTTACAAATTTTGTTTCTAATTTCATTCTTTTCTTCTAAATTTTTATTCCTGATTCCACATTCTAAATTTGCAATTATATTGTCGATAGGCAGTTTTTTGTTATCAGGCAATGCAAATTTCGGACCTAAGCTTAACGTATGCTGCACCTCATCCGGAATTTTTGTTTCGGTTAGATTTTTCAACCATTGTTCATTGATATTTTGTTTTTCATAAGCTACGCCTTTCATTAGATTATTTATCTTTTTAGATTGTATGGCTTTTATTTTGTTGAAATTTTTTTCGAAATTATTTTGTTGATTTTGAAAAAATTGCGAGATAAAGTTGCTATCAAAGTTTAAATAACAGGATTGTTTAATGCGTTTAATTTTGTTTTCAACCTCTGTTACATTCGCGCATGCTTCTTTAATGCATAAATTTAAACAGCTTTTATGAAGCGAATTTAATAATTTTGTGTAAGCCTTCTTATTTTGCAACCTGCTAAACATATTCTCCTTTGATTTAGATATAATAAAATTTGGGAAAACTTGCAAACTCCTACATCTTACCAGAAATATTCTGCGATTCTTCTCTTTTGCTAATATCTTCATTAATTTTCCGTATTCCTTCAAATCTCCAGGATAGGTGGTTGTCCCTTCCATATTAAGGCTTATATCCCAGCCAAAATTATAATAAAGATTCTTGACCCACGTATGAATTAATACACAATTCTCGGGAAATAGGTCACATTAACACATATATTTTTATTTTTACCCTCGTCTTTACGTACGTTTCGGTCTCACGACCATCATCAGAAGACTTATTAATACAAAAACCTGATTACTTAGAAATACTGTAATAACACAAAGCGTCCTTATCGCACAAATTTCGTTTAAATGCCAACGTCGCGAAACGAACGGAGACATGAAATCGGAACTATAACACAGCAATGTTGCAGCGTAAAAATTAAAAATCCACTATTAAGTAGAATCATCAATAAATACGAACACATTCCATAAATGTCTGCGAGAGAGTTTGCTGTTAGCAAAGAGGATAGAACTCTTTGTATGTTAGTCTCTCGCAGACATTTATGGAATGTGTTCGTATTTATTGATGATTCTACTTAATAGTGGATTTTTAATTTTTACGCTGCAACATTGCTGTGTTATAGTTCCGATTTCATGTCTCCGTTCGTTTCGCGACGTTGGCATTTAAACGAAATTTGTGCGATAAGGACGCTTTGTGTTATTACAGTATTTCTAAGTAATCAGGTTTTTGTATTAATAAGTCTTCTGATGATGGTCGTGAGACCGAAACGTACGTAAAGACGAGGGTAAAAATAAAAATATATGTGTTAATGTGACCTATTTCCCGAGAATTGTGTATTAATTCATACGTGGGTCAAGAATCTTTATTATAATTTTGGCTGGGATATAAGCCTTAATATGGAAGGGACAACCACCTATCCTGGAGATTTGAAGGAATACGGAAAATTAATGAAGATATTAGCAAAAGAGAAGAATCGCAGAATATTTCTGGTAAGATGTAGGAGTTTGCAAGTTTTCCCAAATTTTATTATATCTAAATCAAAGGAGAATATGTTTAGCAGGTTGCAAAATAAGAAGGCTTACACAAAATTATTAAATTCGCTTCATAAAAGCTGTTTAAATTTATGCATTAAAGAAGCATGCGCGAATGTAACAGAGGTTGAAAACAAAATTAAACGCATTAAACAATCCTGTTATTTAAACTTTGATAGCAACTTTATCTCGCAATTTTTTCAAAATCAACAAAATAATTTCGAAAAAAATTTCAACAAAATAAAAGCCATACAATCTAAAAAGATAAATAATCTAATGAAAGGCGTAGCTTATGAAAAACAAAATATCAATGAACAATGGTTGAAAAATCTAACCGAAACAAAAATTCCGGATGAGGTGCAGCATACGTTAAGCTTAGGTCCGAAATTTGCATTGCCTGATAACAAAAAACTGCCTATCGACAATATAATTGCAAATTTAGAATGTGGAATCAGGAATAAAAATTTAGAAGAAAAGAATGAAATTAGAAACAAAATTTGTAACATCTTGACAAACAAGAAGAACAAACAGAAAGCAGAAGTAGGTACTGCAAAGAATCGTCTTAACTATCATACAAAAATAACAAAAGAGTTCTTAAATGCTAACCCTGAAATTTTAGTTTTGAACGCGGATAAATGTAATAAAACCGTCATAATGCATAGAAATGACTATGAAAAGAAAATAGAAAACCTTTTAAATGATGAAACAACTTATAAAAAATTAAAATCTGATCCTACTTTATCAATACAAAATAACATGAATAAATTGATAAATAATTGGCACAAAAATAAGATAATCCCTATTGAATTGAAAAATAAATTAATTTGCCATAATGGGCTAGCACCTTATATCTATGGGCTTCCAAAACTACATAAAATTGATATACCTCTAAGACCCATTATTAGTAATATAGGAGCGCCTACTTACAATTTATCAAAATTTTTATCAAAATCGATCAATAATATAATAGGAAATAATGAATTTTATGTGAAAGACTCATGGCATTTTAATGAATTTATAAAAAATCAATCCGTACCCGTAAACCATCAACTAATTTCCTTAGACGTTGTTTCTTTATTTACAAATATACCAGTCGATTTGGCATTGAATAGCATCAAAAAACGTTGGGCAGAGATTAAAAACCACACACCTCTAGATCAATCGGAATTTATAAATGCTGTGAAGTTTTGTTTAGAATGCACTTATTTTCAGTACGGTGAACAATATTTTGGACAAATATTCGGCACAGCAATGGGATCTCCTATTTCTGCTACCATTGCTAACCTCGTTATGGAATGCCTGGAGGAATCTGTTATAAGTTCATTAGATTTTCGGCCCGTATTTTTTAAACGGTATGTAGATGATTGCCTTATGTGTGTTCCCAATGACAAAATTCAGTACGTGATTAATAAATTTAACAATTTCCACTGTAAACTTCAATTTACCTGTGAAATAGAAGTTAACAAAAACATAAATTTCTTAGATATGAATATTAGGCATGATGCAGATGGAGAAACAAAAACTTCGTGGTTTACTAAAGAAGTTTGGTCTCAACGCTATCTTCACTTCAATTCCGTTGCACCAACTTGTTATAAAAAAAGCGTCATAAACAGTCTTACAGACCGCGCGGTTAAATTGTCCCACCCAGAGGACCGTCCCAAAAATCTAAAAATTGTTCGTAATACACTGGAATTGAATGGCTACCCAAAAACTTTTTTCAATCCTATTATTAAAGAGAGAATAAACAAAATTTATAATGGAGCGTCATATAAAAATAACGTAAAAGGTAATTCAGACAATTATATAACTTTACCATACATTCCGGAGACCTCAGAGAAAATTAAGAAATGTTTGAAAAAGTATGATATAAACGTAGCGCATAAACCTACTAACTGTGTTGGGAAATATTTCTCAAATCTAAAACCTGTAATTCCTAAAGATAAACAAACCCACACAGTATACAAATTAAATTGTTTAGATTGTGATGGGACCTATACTGGTATCTCTAAACAATATTTACAAAAAAGAATGTATGGCCATAAGTATAGCACAAGAAACAAAAACTTAGAAAATTCCACCGCGCTTGCTAAACATTGCTTTGATTATAACCATCAATTTGATTACAAGAATGTTAATATTTTAACTAAGGAAACCAATTATTATAAAAGATCTATTCTGGAGATGATTCATATAAAACGTGACTCCAAGTCTGTTAATCATAGGAGTGACGTTCAAACACTAAGTCATATTTATACTAATTTAATTAATTAATATTCTTGCAAATTCCTACTTACGTCCTTATAATGTAAAAGTTTACTTTAGGTAGAATTGTCTAAAGTATTTCTCACAGGCCAGAGACCTTCTTTTATCACCTAATAAATTATGACATCTGGCGCTTAAATGAACACTTGAGATGGTCTAGTCTGTTAGCAAAGAGGATAGAACTCTTTGTATGTTAGTCTCTCGCAGACATTTATGGAATGTGTTCGTATTTATTGATGATTCTACTTAATAGTGGATTTTTAATTTTTACGCTGCAACATTGCTGTGTTATAGTTCCGATTTCATGTCTCCGTTCGTTTCGCGACGTTGGCATTTAAACGAAATTTGTGCGATAAGGACGCTTTGTGTTATTACAGTATTTCTAAGTAATCAGGTTTTTGTATTAATAAGTCTTCTGATGATGGTCGTGAGACCGAAACGTACGTAAAGACGAGGGTAAAAATAAAAATATATGTGTTAATGTGACCTATTTCCCGAGAATTGTGTATTAATTTACTTTACTGTATTTATTTTATTTACTTATAGTACAAGCTCTTGTAATGCTTTTGTAGACATTCATTTCATATATTATCATTAACATATAATTGAGCTAGTGGGATTTGCAATAAACAAATTTTCAGTTTCACTAAGATGTGTAAAGAATCCTCAGAGGAAGTGGGAGAGAAGATTCGATAAGGATAACAGAAATAAATATTTTAATATTTAGAACATAAAAATAAAAAGAAATAATTCATAAATCACATTTCGCATGTTACTTTATTCTACAATAATTTTATAATAACATTGCCTATCAACAATTCTATGAAATAAAATCAATGAAATGACATTGAGTTGGTAACATTTTCAATAATACATTGGTATAATAGCTAGTATATTATAAAACTATATACATCACTAACAGTAACTCTCACTTATGGCGCAGAAATTTAATTTGATGTTCATCATAATAATCTAAGACAACACACGTATCATAAAAATAGTTCAATGAACAACATTGCAAGTGGAGAAAACAGTTTAAAAATGAGAGATTGTGGTGAGAGCAAGATCAGCTCAAAAGGAAAATATCATAACTGGCGACTATTTTGTTCTACCTATGGTTCATTTGGCTGAAGCCATTAATACAATTCAATAAGCCACAATAATAGTCAGTGAAGTATCGATTACACTTCTATGTCCTAGTTGTAATGACAACAAATCTTTTATGGTAATTATTAACTTAATATCCCAAAATCGAATACGAATCAAAGAGACGAATTGAGACAATATATAAATTCATCATTATTATTAGCACCACCAGGTATAAGCATTTCGGTAGCTTTCCTGACATTACCACCGAGATTTTTTTTTTAACAATCACAGTAAGTTATTCATTCAGAACAGTTCGAACTACATATTGTGAAGTTCCTGCTCAGTGGACACTATCGAGACCGAGTATCCCCCCTAACTTCAATTTTCAGATATGCATGTTTACATACCGAGATTGGGGAATACATTTTAGAAGCATTTAAATCATGTAAATATATTTTCGTACGATTTTAATTGAGCATTATGTATACACAGTACGAACGCCTTCGAAATCATTTCTATATGCAACGTTCCTTGATCGACTATTTCGACCATCCATCTTAGTAGAAGAAGTTCGGTTTGTCCAGAATGTAACAGTCGTTTGGTTTGGAAGTTTCGAGCAGTATCCCATAATTTGCATTTTTTGGATTTTGTCAATCTGGAAACCGATATCAGCAGAACTTTGCAAATTTTTTTTTTGCCTTATATAAAAATGCCTTCATCCATCAAAACTTTCATCAGAGAAAGCTACATCTAAATCAGGGTAAATATAGAGAGTGGTACGATTGGCTCTGACAACATAAGCCTTGTTCCCCATAATGAGATCTTAAATGCGTTCAGATCATAGATCAACACGAACCATAGTTTTCTGCTTGGATTGAGCAGATTTCGTTTAAGTGGTAACTATTTTATCAGCTGATTTTGCTCGTCATCGGAGATCGACTTTCGCTAGCGAGAACACTCAATTCATTGGCCTACAATTTGGATTATGCCTGAATGAATAGTTAGAAGAGATGTCAGAATCAAAATTTCTACATCTTTTAGGTTTTACCATCAAGTTTCTTTCTAGTACCAACTGAAATGGACTAGTGATGGGAAACAATCTACAAATTTTGGGAACAGCTGTTTGTTCAATTATTTGTAAAAATTCCAATTCTAATAGAAGAATCCAGTCTCTACCTTATTATTATGTAATTATCTGATGTGCTGCTTTCAGTTTGAACGTAGGTTTACTCTTCTGATATTGCACGATATTTTTCACAAGGAACTTTTAGTTTCTTTCTAATGAAATTAAGAACAATTACCCCAGCGTTACATATTTGGGGTTTGACGGAACCCCAGTCGCAAAATATCTCTTTGAAAATAAACCAAACATAAACTAATGCGCATGCCCGTCTCAATAGCTTTCCAAGTATGTCCCCACCATCGAATTCAGGTGTTACTGCAGTAGTCTGTGACGTCTGAGTGATGTCACATGCAACTGAACCACCGCGCTGCACAGTGGGCCAACTCGCTTCAAAACCTGGACATGAAGGAAAAAAAGATGCGCTTTCGAACTTTAGTTCCATGAAATCGTGTGCAGATGACACTAGTGCGTACTAGTTCAACGCTCCGGTTAAATTCCACTCACTAATCTCTATGATACGTTTCGTGTAAACATGGGCTTGAAAAACGGCTCCTTTTTATTCATTTATATTGCGTCATTTTTAATCAGTGACAGTGATCCGACCCAGTTCCCTCGATCACATACGATGGGTAGAACCCCGAAAGTTAAGTTTATCACATTTCTAAACCTTTTATAAAGTATTTCGACTTAAAATAAAGTACGTTTTAACCTGTATCGCGTAAGACCGAAATTCTCAAACATCATTGGTTAAAAAAATTTCTCCGCGTTGCTCCGCTTCACTAAGTGGCTCTTTTACAACCTTAATAATGTAGTTGATGATTTCAAAAGAAATCGCTTGCGCAAGTTTGCGCCATTTCAGTGGACGACCGTTTTACTGCGGTGTGGAAGGGCATGACAAGCGTGCCATGCAGGACTGTATTGTAGGGGTGCCCCGTGCACTTTGTGTACTCACAGTTTATACCAGCTGATAAATAGTGCACAATAATTAATCAATTAACTAATTAATTAATTGATTAGATAATCAAATAATTAATTATTAATCATGGGTTGGACAATTTTTGAATTTTTCCGAAAAACAATTTTAAATATCAATTTTTTTATTTAAATCAAAAATATGGATATTTTTCATCTAAATCAAAAGAATCATGACTTGGATTGTATTTATTTATCAATACTATTTATTTCTTTCCTTTCAATGTACCGAACTAATTATAGAGTTATAAGTAGATGTAAGCGATGAAGGGGATTACATATTTTATTAGCTGTTATAAATATTCAATAAAACGTTTAAATACGTCAATTCCGACCTTTATGCATAATCAGTGACCCCAAAATACGTTAAAAAAATCCGCTAAATCCATATATGATACGCCATGTTGGATTCGCCATTTTGAATTTTACAATTTCGTAATCAAATTCGTAATCGGCGCCCCAAAAAAACCATAGGAACACAGTTTTGTAGGTATCTTGTATTAATTTTCTGTCTATGTCCAGGTTTACAAGCGAGTGGCCCACTGTGCTCCGTGGATTGTGTCAAACCCATAGTCAAAGTATACCAGGTCTGCCGAAACCTCCCTTCCATCGTTTCTCGAGCTGGGTGACGTCACCCAGCTCCTCCAATCACAGCCTTGCTCTCATCAGCTCGATGCTGGCACGTAACAACATCATATTATGTCCTTGTCTATAACATTAAATAAACGAAATAAACGACTAATCAGATTGCACTAAAATTTTAAAAAGAGTAGAAGGGAGGCTCCGACAGACCTGGTATACTTTGATTATGGTCAAACCCACGGTCGTAGATACAGGTCTGGGAACTCTATGTTTGACATGAGTCTCTTACATGTCGCCAAACTCGTAGTTCCTCGCTCAGCCACCATCTAGAGCTTGGATCGAAGTATGGCAACAATCACATTATTAAGTAAAATAATTTTTCTCGTAACGCAATATTTTCTATTCTGATTTGAGAGAGGAATAGAACTGTTACTCTTGTCAAAATGTATTACTCACCTTAAAAATAACTTCCCGCTTTTCGTTATACATGCTCACACACATAAAAGACCTCGTTAAAACGATTTCTATCCGGAATCCTTTTTTCGCATTTCCGCATCTTTCGGCACTTTAAAAAAGTCAACAATGACAGTTGCCAGAGAACACGGTCGTATACGTGCCAGAGATCATTCCTCGACTCATGCGCCACCTTTTTGGTACTATGCAACAGATGACGCTTAGTGGAGTCACTTCTCACATAGGAAACAGCCTCGAGTTCCCAGACCTGTATATACGTCCGTGGTCAAACCCAATATGTATATTGACGTTTGTGATTTTGAAATAATAGCTTATTCTAGATTTATTTGAATTCCACATATGTTCTGGTGAAAAACTTTCCACATATGTAACGCCGGGTTAAGAGATTCTTGCTCATAGATTATTTTTCCCGCGTCGGTCTCCCTATCGCTTCCTTTGTCTGAATTTATCGAAATCAACTAGTAGCTGGAAAATCGATTAGTAAGTCTTCTTGAAATTGATATTTCAATCAATCATATCGTACTTGACCCCGATGATATGCAGAAGTAATCATTGTTGAACTGTACAAAATCCATCATTACATATGAAATACTAGTTCCACACATGCAGAACGTTATTATGAAATGTAAATGGTTCATTCAATATCCGGCCACGGTTTGGCAGAGAGAAAAAGATAACAAAATTACTTCACATAACTCCCATTTAAAAAATTTGTTTCTCCACCATAATGTATCATAACCTTAATTGAGTATTCAATAGTTACAATCTAAATAATTTTGTGTTCTGTTTATATGTACAACTTCAATCTAGTTCTGAGGCCGACTTTAAATCTAAGTTTTTCCAAAGCAGTAACAATCATTCTAATCTTTAATTACGTTTAATAAACAACATTTATGCAAATAGGCCATTTTTGTTACTGGTATAATCGGCCTATTTAACGTACGTCAATGAGGTTCCGCTCACAATTTAAAGTTTATGAAAACAAAGACATATAGACAAGTAGCAGTAATAATTATTTTTTGGAGATGTCTATAAGAAGACACAAGGGTAGATCATCATAGTTCTTCTTTGTGTGGTACATACATACACTTTCCGGAAAACTAACATTTCATTCAAACTTTGTGCCTCATCCCTTGAGGTTACTGATCGAGGATTGGATTTCGAAAATTTGAATGTCGGTGATCACTTGTTAGAATATGAGATTTCAGTTTGTCGGAAGCCTTGTCAAATGAAATTCATGACAAACGTATCGTTCTATCTAGTTCACAAGATACTTTCCAACTGCCTACGAGATTTAATATACAACTTGGGTTTTTGATTGGTTCCTCCTTCCAAAGCTGACAACTCTAAAGAGCCCTATACGTGCTTCTTCTCTCTTTTATACTCGCCTGTGAAGTTTGAAGTCTCAATGCAAAACGGAGAGTGTGGATGCAAACTGTGAAGACTGTCGTACAGTGTACATTACAAAAAATGGCTTGAAGGATTTCAAATCCTGCTTGATCTCTGGGCTGCAACACACCAGACTAGCAGACAAGTCTTATCGGATCTTGAGTCCCGAACTTTAGTTCGAGATAGCCCTGTTTGTGCCGAATGTGTACAGTTAACACAACATTTTTGTTGCCAAAACATGGAAAATTTGAGCTTATGCCATTCTATTTATGGCCAATTAAACTTAAAGATTATAGTAGTTGGACCAAGAAGTCAATGTCAATGAAGGAGTTATAGTGGCTCATTACGGTGTCGTTGCGCCAGGTAAGAGGTGTAACCTAATGTGAAAGTTCTGAATATATAATTATAATTATTATATAATTTAATTATAATTAATATAATCCTTAGTTAATTTTTCCAGTCAGTCGGTTCCATCCTGAATTTGCTTTAAATTATGTGAAAAAAAAACAACTTTTAATAGCCATGATTTTGGTTTACGCCTTTCATTAAAGCTCAGGCTAAGACTATATCGTCCTGGGATATAGCAGACATGATCACACGAAAATTGAGAACCGAACAAAAGTTTGCACTGAACACTGCATGTTTGGGTACAACAATGGTGTTCAAACTTGCCTTGAGACTTGACCTGCACAGACAAGTATTATGGTAAGAAGGAGCTTGTGTAGGGCCTTTATGGTCTGTATTATTGCATTATCGAACATTAATTATTATTTCCAGAGATTTTAAAGCGACCATGCTGTTTACCCTATACGAATATACGCATTCAAATTATCTCTGCAACCTATTTTTGGCACGCAATTATGTTCAACCTACAGAATTATTAACTTAATTTGTTGTGAACAGATACATCATCAGATCAGATAATAATATCAGTGAAAGTAAACATTGAGGGCTCTAACGCACAGGACACGATTGTATTCAACATTCATGGCGATATTACAGGAACGGTTTTCGTTATCGATGTGGATGATGTTCATTTAAAAAATAGCTCTGCTCTGCTAAATTATCTACAATTGCTGCTCAATTAGATTAAGTTCAGCATAATGTGAATAGTTTAGGGGAAGAACTCGAGTCACCCATTATGTGCCGTGGAAAGCCTGAAGTTGAGCGTGACAAAAATACAGATTTGCTTGTAGTTTAGAGATCAACCTCAGTATAGGTCCTCTAGTGTATCTCATACTGGACGTCAAACAGAAGTGATATAGATATTCATAACCCGAGGTTTCAAGGATGCTGTTCCAATATGGTATTCAGAGACTGGCAGAGATGACGAGGAGACATGGTTGATTGATTTACAGAATCTCCATAGCTTTCACCTGCCAGGTATGCATTCAAAGCAGTAGGATATGCATCACAACTCTGAGGGCATATGATCCAACAAGCAATATGTTAATTATTACGCCGGTAGGTGTCGCCATCTGACACTAGGTTAAAAACTTTCTCCGTGACTTTAGTGAAGCACAAGACATCCATTTATTCTATGTTTTACATTACTTTGGGTTATGTTAGTATCTACTTAGATGCTCCGATCTCTATAGAATTTGCTCAATAATAGATGGACATATCGACTGGTAGCACTGCAGTTTACCCGTTCGACTGATGGACTCCAAAGACCGAAACATTTGTCGGAAACTATTAGTTGAAGGTGTTACTGGTCCAACCAGAGAAATTTATCTTTTGTCTCTTCATCGTCGATGAAAGTTAGTGAGCTTTGGAAGGGTTTAACGTTGATATATCATAGTCCTATATGTTTCTGCCAAATTCCTTGTTTGTATCGCTCGATAATTATTGAATATATAATCACATATTAATGACTCACAATATAATAATTAAAAAATCAAATGAATATGTTCTTTATTTCTGAAAGAAACGTCTTCAATTTATATAATTTATGATATCGAAGATGGTTTTTCAAAATTCATATCTGATTCAAGTAATCAATTAAAGTTCTCATCTGGAACTTTCAGACTTGTTTTCATTCCAAATTTTGCTATTCAATTTTACCTCTCCTCTACGACAAATACAATTACCAGAATATCCATGCGTGTTCCCATGTAGGTACTACTTTTTATGCATGCTAACATTGATCGAACGATCAAGTTATAGCAAATGACACAGAATTCAATCAATTCTGAGCCAAAATGACGATAAAAATTTCCTAAGAACCAAATTTTATTGGGAAAATGCAGATCGCTTCACCCTTCAACATTAATGAAAGCACCGTATTTTGAAACAATTCTAGGAGGCGTATTCTTGAAACCAAGAGACCACGCAGAACTGGCACCTAAAAACTAAATTGGTGAAAAACCGGTTGTTTTTAGTTACTGTCTTCTTAATCAGAAGCCAATACCTACCATGGAAAGAAAAGAACATCACCAGAAGACAGATAGCCTATATATAGCTGGTATTTTTCATGCAGATATGGAGAATAATATATTTCACCAACTGCTCCCATACTACAGTGTCATCAATTCATCATTCTCCTTCTGCGGTCTGACTGATCTTCATAAAATAAAAAATTGGAAACAACTGTCGCAAACTTGATTCGGAAACGAGGAGGTTGTACATGTAATAGGTGCTACAAATATATATTTCTTGGAACCCCTCTGAATCCCCCATGCCAAATGCATCATTCTGCTTCTTTATCTATTACTTTTCCTGGTTCGGTTGATTCTCATATAGGGGAAAATTAATACTAACTCAAAACTCCACAAATATTGAGATGTTTGGGGGGAAACGAAATTAACGTTTTCCTCTGAACAGACTCATTCATCATCTAGGGTAACCGTGAGATGTACCATATAATATAACACTGGCAGGAAACAATTGAATTCGATTTCATTATTCCTTGGCTTCAGCGATAATCATACCATAATCAACGCCGAAATTTTACTCATCAAGGAGGAATAAAAGCTAACATAGTAAACCCATTCCTATTGAAGTACGATCAATGCAGACTGTGGAAGGTTTCGATCTAAAATCTGTTCTCAAACTTGAAGCAAGATCTCATCTGTTCAACTAATGAAGAAAAATGTTTTCCCAATACATATTTGGAGTTGTTTCCAAAAAATTACCGACCACATATACTCCAACGGACCATCCTTTCATCATCTGTGCAAGAGAATGCGGTGTTAACTTCGATGATCCAACAAAATGGGTTACTCTCACTACGCATCTAATAAATTCTTGGTGTCAACATATTTAGAGAAATTGAAAAACCCAATCTCATTGGGTGTTATTCTACATGGGTGTATAGACATTTTAAAAAATAGACTTCCATTTAGAACCATGGTTTCTTTGATCATTATCTGGAAGGAATTCTGTATTTAGTTACATCATGGAGATCAACTGCATCAACGGTTTCAATATCATAAATTATATAAATTTATTACGATTTGTTCAAATATTTGTCTTAAACTATTGATTAACTCAATTGCATATTTATTCCTGTGTCTATCTGACCTTTGAATCTACAAATATATTCAGTCAAGAACCGTCTTTTACTAGGTGTAAGTAATAGATTACAAACACTAAACTACTACATTTACATTTAAATAAACTATCAGCTATTCTAAAACAGTTTATATACGACAATTATAGAATATTTGTGCAATTATTATACGAAAAGTGGTTATAATAACATTAAATTTTTATGCGTCAGTTGATAACTGCACCGTTGATCAACCAATCATTTTTAAGATTATTTTAAACATCTACCACATTTTCAATGACACTTATATGGATATATAAGACAACACACACTGCGTATATCTGTGCTGATTATAGAAAACTGAGACGGTCGTTGACTTAGAAGACAACGGAAATGACCCGAGGCTAAAACATTTGTGAAAGACACCGACAAAGGGCTCATTAGGTCAATATCTATCAACGACTAGGTTAGCGTGGGGTCATGACAATTTTCATCAATTGTCTTTGTTTATGAACGTTAATTACAATAAGAATTTCTCCATATAACACAGTTTTTCATTTGCAATTGAGTTAACAGACAAATATTTTTTCATGATTTTACTTAGGTTTTTTATACTATTTGTAAGAATAGCGTAATCAAAGTCGTAATGCTTTGTATCTCACCATAAGTACAGCTAGGGCATAAGGTAACGTCCCTTATGAATCCAAGAAACCGGATCAAATTATTATTGGATACCTCGAAAGTGTGCATATTCAAAAACCATTTTTTTAGATTGAGTTTTTGTTGAGCATCAACGTTAGGGGATACGTCAATATTGTTGTAGAAATTATCAATGAAGGGTCGAAGTTCAAAGTACTATCAACATGTATTGAATTCACAAAACACAATATCTCCAAGAAATATAATAACCAGTAACATTGGATTTAGGAATAATACTGTTTGATATGATACCTTTAATAGTTGTTTGGATTGGCGATCTTCATGGTTTTGCTACCATCGTTGTTGCAGAACTTCGCATCGACATCAAAACTTGAATAAGGCTTACCATCGAGGGTATCTTTCATGTTTCCTTAATTTGTGAGAAATGTCAAAGAGAATCCTTGAAGATCTACAATACGTTACTGCGTTTACAAGTAACAGAAAGTTATCTCGGGTTGGACATTTTTCAGATTCCTTCATCATTCTAGATGTAGAGAATTTTCCTTATGGGCCAGTGGAATTTACAATGGGATGCATTGCAGCATTTTGTGTTACTTCATGTAAATTTGTTTACTTTCCTTAACTATCTAGAAAACTAGTTTTGTAATGTTTTGATTTGGATGTTAGAATATTCAATTATTAGACTATACTATTAACTTATTTGAAATGGTGCCAACATTCACAGTATATAACATCTTCCAATAATTAAAATTTTGAAGTTTAACAAGGCGATTTTGGAAAGACATGTTTGTCTTATGCTTTTGGTGAGTATTAATCTCATCACAAAGTATAACTCACCTTTATCTTAATATTTATCAGGCTTCATAACCTTAGATAATTTCGAATTTTCAAGATAGTGACTATGATCATCAATAACCAGCACGGGCAGTGCCGATCATCAGGATGATTGAGGCTCTATTATGTTGAGGAACTTTCCGTACAAATGACTTGAATAAGATTAGTGAGATCTCAAGGGTCGATGGTTCCTCTGAGGTGGTTGCTTCTTTGGTACTAAGCGAAAACATTCCCCAAATGACAATGCAAATATATTATTTGTTAAAATGTCTTAAATGAAATATCGAACCTCGCACAAGCACCCATACCTACAATTAAGGTTGAGTATGGCTACTTTAATCATGTTCTCAAGGTTACTCCATTTTACAAAACTTATATAATATGGCGACACTACGAATATAATCTCCATTATGAAAGAATTACACACCCTGCATCGTTGAAATAGATTTATTCTGAGTGAAGGCTTAGAACCGATGATTTCTGTAACTGAACGTCATAACTAACATGATAAAACATTTGAATTTACGTCATATGGAATCGAAGATGACAAGGAAGGCAGATACCAATCTCCGGTTTGAGGTACTTATTTTTAGATACAAATTATTCTAGATGAGTAACTCGGCAATATTAGCATTTTTAGTTTATTGTCATTTCAGTAGTCCTAGAACAAACATCCAGAATGACAGGAAGTTCCTAGCTCTTCCGTATTCATCAACGTATTCATATAAGCACAGAGTTAGTTGCACAATGCTTTTCAATTTTATTGATACTTCAATATGAATATTTGCTGTTATTGACGTTGCAAACTGTTATCTTCATGTTCTTATTATTTGTTGCTTGAAATTTTTAACCTTGTTTCGCAGAACAACTATCTGAGAGGCAATATATGTATCATAGAAATGCCACTTTGTGTGAATGTGCTAATAGATGTACCCGTAATAGTCCTGAATTGATGTTTACCATGGTTGCTGATCATGGGAAATATCGCAGCAGTTAATATAAGCATTCTATAAACGTTTTTTATATAGTCCATTTAAAAACGTACTCATCATCTGATTTGCCAGTTACAGGTGCATTCTGAAAAATTCTTTCTGCATATTGTTTATGTTGGTACATAACGCAGAATGCACCCAAAAAATGGGTGGAGCCTTTCCCTTCTAATAATGAACAATATGTTAATAAACAATGATTGGCCAAAATGAACTAACGATTTCTTTGACTTCAATATATTATCTAGGGGGCTTTCAAAGTCGCTGATTACGAATCCGGGTGTTCAAAAAAATAGTTTAAAACCTCGACTATAAGGGGTCAAAGTGCTCAAAATTGAATAAAACGCCAAATAACTGCTAATGATTTAACAAATATGCTTAAAATTTAAATGTTCATTAAATATATAGAGTATATAAACTATTTACCCCTATGAATAAGCCTAAAACACATTGGAAAGCTGAAATAAGTAGAAAAGAAGTCGCGCGCCCAGCTTTACGCTCGTGCGCGGTAGGGGATAAGTCGCATATTAAAAGTAAGACAATATTGTTGTCACAAAAAGTGACATAAAGTCTAACCTGATTAATGAATCGATTTGAAACTCATTGTAACCTGTTACAGAATATCATACCTTTGAAATGTAGTATCTTCCATTTCTATATCAATTATAATTTGTAAGTTTTGACTATTTTTGTTGCCGAAGAACTGAACACACCCCAAAGAAGCAAGATATCGAAAAAAATCTAAATGCATATTCAAGTGCGAATTTAGTTAACATTGTTGCTTCACTTAATAATGGGTTGGTTTAAATAATGGTGCGTGGTGTCTATAATATTAGTTTTTATCAATAACATTTAAATTAATAGATATTTACAAAAAAGGAAAGTATCAGGTTGTCAAAAAACCACATGCCTTTGATATGTATTCAGTTTCATTTCGATATCCCATACAATTTGCAAGATCTGGCCACTATCTGCGCCAACGCATTTGTCCACCCCCAAATTTAGGTCTTCAAATCTATATATTATTTTTTTAAGCAAGTTAATATAAAAAATAAAAAAGCGTGTTGAAGTACTTACCCAAAATTCTGGTTTGTTCGTTTAGTGATGGCGCGTGAAGGCAATATAAAACTTTTTCTTTTCTCGAAAAACATTATGAAACATTTTCTTTTCATAAAAAAGAATACGACCTTTCGAAACCAAAAAAACGAATTTGAAGTTTTTTGCAAATTTTATTCATCAACTATTGCTAATCAACAAATAAAAGGTTTGTTAGTATTTTCGAACTTCGGATTCGTAATCAGCGACCTCAACAACCCCGAGATGATATGTTGAAACTAAAAAATGGATTTGGAACTTTTAAATTTTTTTTTATTAACAATAGTTAATTAATAAAAATGAAAGGCTCATTAATAATTTCGACCTCGGATTCGTGATGACATTTTGAGCAAAAAAAAACGAATCTCGCATATTTTTCGAATTTTGTTGTTTATATTATTTATTAACGAATAAAATGGTGTTTTGATACAACCGGAATAAATGAATTTTGACTTCATCCTTTGATTGTTAATTAATTTATTGTTTATTTATAAGAAGGGGGCTCCACCCATTTTTTGATGGATTCTGCATTGTACACCAAACCAAACAATATGCAAAAAGAATTCCTCAGAATCCATCTGTAACTGGCAAATCAGAATTTGGGCCTGTTTTTTGCTATTTTTGACTGGAATAAAAGAAATACACGCAATATAATTGGAAAATTCAGTATATAACTTGATCAATAAGTATTCAACGTTGACAATTTTGGTTCAGTTACAGAAATATCGTTTTCTGTCAAAGTATGAGAAAAAGAGTCAGTTAGGTTCAAAACAATCCAATTATTTTTAATATCATATTCATCACTAACAATGGAAGAATGCATAACTGCATATTATGCTAGACAACTTTCGCAATTGATTCTTCATTCAACAATTAATACCTGAATTTGTGAAAGTTGCATTCAATAATCATCACCCTCCAGATTGGTTCTAGAGAGTGATGATACTCTGTGAATGTTGGCCTAGACCGATATACTGTAGCTGAAATGTAAAAGTGAGCAAAAATAATGAATGTTGTTATTCCTCTTAGGCAGGTCAGACGGTGCTGTCATGGTAGAATGGCAGTAGCTAAAGGTATCCAAGAGTAGCGTACGTCTTCACGAAGGGCGTGTCAACTTTACACGTCTCCCTGTGGATCAAACAAGCATTTAACTTTGTATGAAGGAGTCGATCGTACGGGGGTGCCTAAGCCAACTCTACAACTAGGAGGTGTGGAGAGTGCTCGTGCCGTAACTTACTCGTCTTCCCAAGGGCACACGTCGTTACTTCGGGCTTCATCGACCTCTGTGGGAACGTCCGAAGGCGGTAGCTCACTCGCAGGCGACTCGCTGTCGGGTTCTGCTAAAGGTGCTAAAGGTTCCATAAACAGCGAACTGCAACCGGCTGCAGGCATGCGCGCCGACAGCGTCTGTGTAACGTCTTCCAACCTTCCAATCTCCAAACTGGCATCGTCGTCGACTACGTCATCGGCCACCGAACTCACACTTATTATAGGAGCGTTAGCCCCCGTCACTGAACTAGTCTTAGCAATGCTGTGGCTCTTTTTCAGAGTTTTACAAGTACTTTCTTCGATTTTATTGTCTGTGTCACTAGGAATTACGAACACGGAGGATGATGAACTTGTTGCTGCCGAACTGTTGTCTTCGAACGATGATACCTTCCGTTTGGTTGTTTCAGTACCGGAGTGCGTTATGGGGACGGACACTGACGCTCTGCGCGGTGTTTCGGCCGTACTGACAACAAGCTTTCTGCCTCCGTCGAGTGTATGTTGTTGAGTGAGTATATTCGTCCTCTGGACTCGTTCCGATATTTCCGCTACTGCCACACTTATGTCCGAAGACGAGCTACCCGAATCTAGTTGTATGGAATTTTTACGAGAACGCGATTCAGGCCCGGCAAGTTCCCAAGGACATACTTCTTCTGATGTAGATGCACCAGCCACAATTGCTATACTAGGTTTCTTCACCCTGTGTGCAAAAGAATTTATATGAATGAGTCAAGTGATTTGAAGACTAGTATCAATTCATCTCATGGTTATTGAAAGTAACTATATATAATGAAATAATGAAACGGATACCATAGAAGGATTAATTTTTTCAATTAAGTGTATATAAAAATACCTTCTATATTTGCCAGTAGAGCTCTTGCATTGGAATCTGATCCCAGATATAGTCACTGAATTCTAATATCTGCAAGAATAATCACACAACAAGTATAGGAGGACCAAACGGATGATGATACCCCTAATGTTGCCAACGCATGGTAGACCAATTGAAAATGAATTTTAAATCTGGTTATCAAAGTCAAGGTTGCTCTAGGTCAAATAGTGACAACACTTCTATCAGTCCCACACAGCTGTTTCGCTTTTCTCATCAGCTCAATGGAACGAATGGGAATCTTCGGAGAATAATTCTTTCAGTGGGACATCTACGATGACCTTTGGATCACTTGGTGCTTCAGCATTTCCAAATGAGGTTTTACATATCCCTCGTGGAGATGGTCGAATAGTGACTCCATCGCCCTACTCTCTCCACAAGAGCTTGTGAGCAAAGCGAAACAGCTGTCTGGCACTGTAGATATGTTGTCACTGTTCAACGTAGAGCAGTCTTAACTTTGTCTATCGACTGGTAACATGAGAATGTGTTTGTTATTCATTCAATGCTCTGCTTATCAAAGTTAGGAAATGTAAGAATTAGTTAGTGACCTTTGTATATTCTAGCAAAACAATGCATTTCATTTCTGAGCGTAATAAATTGGAAGTATTGTCTATTTGCGAGTGAATTTATTCTTGGAAATGTGCTTGCAATTTACTGAGTGATTGAATTCAGAACGAAGAGCTTAGGTACAAATTGACAAAGATTTACTGCATCATTTATATAAATTCCAAGAATTCAATACTCAAAGCTGAATGAATTCCTATAAGATGTGTCTCAGCTAGACATCACAAAGATGAGCTCATATAATGAAGCGAGAATTACCTCCGAATCAGTTTCTGAAGTTTTCGTATTGAAAGAATTTTCTAACTGGAAACCAATTATTTTCCGACAGTCTCTAGTGTTCACATACCAAATATTGTTTGTGAACTCATCGATAACTGAAATGATTGAAATAATTGAAAAAATACTCCCCATTTTAGAAATGATTGTTGAATTAATGTTAAGGTAAAAATATAGAGAAAAAAACAAATGTGTGGCTTTATTTTCGAGTGTTCCCACAGGAATTGGGTTGTCGAATATTTTGCATATCTAAAGAGGACATTGTTACTGAGAAAATCCCAAAGTCTATAACTCGAAGTGCACGATCGAGTGATCTAATTGTCCCATCTATTCATTAACGTACTGCTATTGCTGCAGATACGTTGTTTACTTATATCCAGTTTCAGTTTAAATCAGTGCTATTTAGGTTGATCTTGAAAGTTAGAGCGATCCAGACGCTATGTACTATTTTACAAGAGAGACAAGTCAAGTGCTATAGTGGCTTTATCGTACAATATGCGAAGCGCTCAAGCCGACTGACTCTGGATTCACTTACGTCAGTAACTCGCGATAGAAGCACGGTTATACATTGATTTGATAATGTTGTATATCTCGTAATACTGTTCTTTCAATAATAAAATAAATTCAATTTAGTTCTGATACCATCTTTAGATAATTATTTTATGCTTACGACACAACAGGTTGAAATGAAATAAATTATTCGGATGCAACATGGATATGGTCTATTTATACCCATCTCACTCGCACTTATTAAATTACTATACACCGCTGATTTAAACTCAATCTGTTATAACCTTGCATATGTATCTTGTATTACGAGACTATTTGAATAATACAATGAAATTCCTAGACAAGTTCCTGCATAGATCATAATCATTTCAATACCTAAGAATTCAATGACGTTGAGACAAACAATTACTATTTGATTTGGAACATGGAAATACGTTTACGATATGTAGAAATGGTACGTTACATATGGGCAATTCCATTTTCAAGAAGCCCAGTTCAGGGGGGGGGGGGGTGTCAGCTAATGGCCCGGCTTCTGGGTTTTTCGATTCTACTACTAAAATGATGGCTTCCTGCCAAATTTCAGCTGAAATGGTGAGAACAAAAAAAAAACGGCGCCTGTTTTCCGTTTTTCTGTCATTTTTTGGTATTAATTTTTGAAACATCGTCTTGAGAGCCGTTCGCGCCAGTTTGAGTCTAGAACATTTTTTGAAAACCTATAGGAAATCTGAAATTTCCCGTAGAATTCGAATTTTTTATTAGTTTGGGCCCAGCGGCCATATTTTTTTTCGTAAAATGAAAAAAAACCGATTTTTCGTGTTTTTTTTTTCGGAGCCGCACTTTTTAAAACGTTCTCGTGAAAAAATATCAAGAAAAATTCAATCAGTACCATTTTTTCTTCAAATGCTCTTTGTATATTGGCTGTTCTTTTTCTACAAACCTCCCAAAAACCCAAAAAATAGAGTTCGCATATGAAAAAATTGTTACGAACAGAAACGATTGCTATTGTGTACATTAAAAGAATATACGCTCTTTTCAAGGAGCAAAATCCTAATGACAAAATAGGGTTCACAAAATTCTGTAAATTGAGACCAAAATACCGTGTGCTACCCGGTGCAAGTGGAACGCACTCTGTGTGTGTCTGCGGTACACACAGCTCAAATTGTCCTGAGAGAGAAGAAGTGGTAAAAATAATAGATGAACTGCTTTTTTATATTGACCTCCACACCCATCCGTGAAAAATTGGCATCGATTTATGTTTGGAAATTGTTCCTGGATATAGCTTATTATTTTGTCAACAAAAACTTTGACCATTGGAACATCGTGTTTCAAGTCCTCAGAAAATATACAAAGATTGATGTTTCTTATTTTTAGATCAATGTCTTCCACATTGATGATAGTTGGATGCAATGTCACGGCGGATTGATTCCAATAGCGCTGCTGTATGTCATCTTGTACAACATATTTATAATTCTCCGCAAAATCCGTTAGAATCAGAGCTTCGTTCCTTGTCAATTTTTCTTTTATACTCTTCAAATAACTGCTATTTTACTATATACATGTGAGTTAACAATAAAGTTGCCTTATCAATCAGTATCTCAAGCAGTTCATTTTTCGAACATTTTTTTGTTAATAATTCAGCCCTATCAGTAGACGTCCATTCTTTATGTCTTCGTCTCCGGCAACACTTTCATCTTCGCTTTCATCGTCATCGTCAACGTTAACCTCACCTTGTTTTTCAATATCAGGTTTTTTAAAAAGCAGTTCATCTATTATTTTTACCACTTCTTCTCTCTCAGGACAATTTGAGCAGGTTCTGAACATACACTCCTGCTTTCTGAGATCACAAACAATTCTTGATATGACCTCTTTATAATCCAATGACGTGCCTACGGCTGATAGTAATAACTTGAAATTTTGATGTGTAGCGCAGACACACACAGAGTGCGTTACACTCGCACCGGGTAGCACACAGTATTTTGGTCTCAATTGACAGAATTTTGTGAACCCTATTTTGTCATTAGAATTTTGTTCCTTGAAAAGAGCGTACTATTCTTTTAATGTACACAATAGCAATCGTTTCTGTTCGTAACAATTTTTTGATATGCGAACTCTATTTTTTGGGTTTTTGGGAGGTTTTTAGAAAAAGAACAGCCAATATACAAAGAGCATTTGAAGAAAAAATGGTACTGATTGAATTTTTCTTGATATTTTTTCACGAGAACGTTTTGAAAAGTGCGGCTCCAACAAAAAAAAAAGACGAAAAATCGGTTTTTTTCAAAAAAAAAATGACCGATGGGTCCAAACTAATAAAAAATTCGAATTCTACGGAAAATTTCCGATTTTCCATAGGTTTTCAAAAAATTTTGTAGACTCAAACTGACGCGAACGGCTCTCTAGACGATGTTTCAAAAATTAATACCAAAAAATGACAGTATAACGAAATATAGGCGCCGTTTTTTCAAGTTCTCACCATTTGAGCTGAAATTTGGCAGAAAGCCATCATTTTAGTAGTAGAATCGAAAAAACCAGGAGCCGAGCCATGAGCTGACACCCCCCCCCCCTGACCTGGGCTCCTTGAAAACGGAATTGCCCATATTCGTAACTTCGACTTCGAATATATCGTTAAACTGACATAACATAAGTCTTTGCAATTACATTGTAGGTATATTATCTTGCCAATTGGGGAATTGATGAGAAACACGAAAATCATGTCACGAGCAAACGGTTGATTCTCAAAAGTCCAATAAAATTGTTTTCTCAATAAATTATTAAGCGCTTGAATATTATCGAGGATGGAACCATTGCACCTCGCCGTTCAGGAAGGAGCCATAAGAGGAGCGTATCGCTTAGATCTTATAGGATAAGGAAAGACTGACCAAAAAGGGTGAAGCATTGTTGGATTGCTTGGATCATCTGGACCATTGGGGATGAGATCTGATAGGATCAAAGTTCCCAGCACTTCCGTACAGTTCAAGATTAAAAACCTTGAACGGGGGGTTAACACTGGAGTAATCCTTATATGATACCAGGTGATTTCATATGGTTCACCGTAGGCAGCAAGACAGACAATGTACCGGTGCTGGAATAGTCGAGAGGAAGGACCAGGGGAAAGAATTTTCTACGGACACTCGCGACAGAATTCCAAGCAAAGATACTAGCAATTGTAACAAGTGTTCAAATTGTGAGCGCTAGAGCCTATGAGAATAGATTAATCACAATTATAGGGAGCAACTTAACAGTGTTTAAGGCACTGGAGTCATACACAATAATCTCACAATATGTACTCTATTGTGAATGAGCTAACGGCACTAGTAAAGAACCCAAATTGAGTTACACTCGTATGGGCGTCTAAGGAAAGTAAGTCGCGGTTGGTCTACGGACATACCTTGTGGACGATACAATTAGACCCGATGAAGTATCTCCTACATCAGGCTACTGAAATTTATCGAATAGGGGGAGGTGGGGCACATTGATACGTGGGAACATTGATACACTCTATGTTACTTAAAACTGTAAACATCTGAGAGGCTAGTAGGTTCATCAGAAGATGGCTCTAGAGATTCGGAAACAAATACGTGCTACCGGTACGTCTGCAATGGCCGCTTGATTCACTGAGAGTGACCACAGGTTTTTCGTTATTCAAATTTTATTTTGGCATTTCACGTTGTAACATTTTTAATAGTGGTGTATAATTTTTAACTGGTGTTTGGTGGTATCAGAGGTAAGAGAACAGTCACAGTTATCAAGATTATACCTAATTTTGTGCATTGCTCCTCTTCAGTTTTGTTGAGAGTGGCTTTCACGAAATATGGAGGCGTGGGGCAGATTCATACAACATCTTGCGGGGTACTTTGATATGTATCAATCTACTCCAATATTATACATTCATTAATTTTGTTATTTTTTAAAGTCATATTGGTGCGATCTTATAAGAAGAAAACCGATAGAGTCAATATCAATGAAAATGCAGCAATAACAGACGTCCTGGAAGGAGGACTATCTATTAGCTGCAGAAAAATATAATTTAAGATCAGCTACTTTGCAGCATAGAATAGAAAAAAAGAAATCTAAAGGGGAAAATGAAGTACAAAAAATATTTTACTCAAAATATTGCTCGCATCAGGTATTCTCAACAGATCAAGAGAAACAACTTAACGATTATATTGTGAAATGCAGTAAAATGCATTATGGTCTGACTTTGTTTCAAGTACGGCAATTAGCTTTCGAATATGCAAAAAAGTTGGAATGTCGTTATTCTCCATCATGGAATATATCAAAATGTGCTGGCAGGGACTGGACTTTGGGATTTCGCCATAGAAATACAAACATCAGTTTGAGAAAACCGGAAAATACTAGCGCCGCTAGATCTTTTTCGTTCAGTAAAACAGCCGTGTCAGAATTTTACGAGAATCTTGAAAATCTGTTGACTAGATACAAGTTTACGACTGACCGCATAGTTAATTTCGATGAAACAGGCATAACTACGGTTCTCAGTACTCCAAAGGTACTGGCGGAAAAAGTCCAGCGTCAAGTAGGCCAAATCGTGTGTGCTGAGAGAGGAGAACTCGTTACATTTGGAGGATTCATAACAGCTATTGGAAATACGATACCGCCCGTTTTTGTATTTCCAAGAGTTCACTATAAAACTCACTTTGTATTTGGAGCTCCAGAAGGGAGCTTGGGTCTAGCTTCCAGAACAGGATGGATAAATTCTGATCTCTTTTTGGATGTGTTGAGACATGTACAGAAACATATGAATAGTACAAAAGAAAATCCCATACTATTAATTTGTGACAACCACGAATCTCATGTTTCGATTGAGGCAATCAATTATTCACGCGAAATTGGAATCGTCTATTTATCTTTCCCGCCGCACACAACCCACAAGCTACAACCTTTGGACGTTGCTGTTTTTGGGCCTTTCAAATCAAAGCTTAAAATAGCAATCAACGACTGGCATGTTAACCATCCAGGAAAAGTTTTAACCATATATGAAATTCCCAACTTGGCCAGAATTGCATTCCTTGAATCATTTAGTGCCAAAAATATAAAGAGTGCGTTTTCCAAACCCGGTATTTGGCCGTTCAATAAATTAGCGTTCTCAGAGGAAGATTTTACGCCTTGTGATATATTCATTAACAAAGAAAACGAAAATATACCATCTTCATCCTTACCAAAGCAGGCAACGCCTCCACCATTGGATATACAAGCTGAAATCATAGAGCCTATCACAGACATCATTTTAAAATTACCAGTGCCAACAATAACTAAAGGAACAAACAGAACGGCAGCACTCTTCCACTTCCGAATTAATTTATCATCATTTAACCTGTAAATATCTATTTAAGGTATCTGTGAGGTTTCTAATATGTTAATAAATATATAAAAAACTATGTCTTCACGTTTTTTTACCTTAGATCTTTAAATTTATCCGTAATGATATCTGTGTATGAAAGTACCCCATATACGTATCAATGAACCCCATAGTTGGGGAACATTGATACAATATTCAGTTTCTGAAAAAAATTATGTACTACTGTCAATTATTAAATTATTGGATATTTTCATTTGAAACAACATACTAGAATATCGATTCTTCATACACAAAATATCACACTAATTCATTTAAAATTTTTATGCTATTTAATTTTGCTCTAAAAAAAATCGTATCATTGTGTCCCACCTCCCCCTACACCAGATTGAAGAGGAGATACGTGAGGGCACAATAGGATCCTAATGATGACAGTGCGGGAGAGTTTAGTACCCGAGGCGTCTATGCAAGGTTTTCCCTCCTCCAAGCGAAAATAATGAAAAAATCCTTTGGATGATATACTTGGCAATGTACGTTATTCAATTTTAAAGGGGAACAAAGAAAGCTCTTAACACTATTTACCATGAGAAGATTAGGTTCTTGATAAATTTCTAATCCAAAAATTGAATTGCTAACAACTATAGGAGGAACATTGAATATCAGACTCTACATTGACATCAGAAGGACAAGTCAGATATTCCTCGGAGTCTCAAACATGCAACAATTGCATTTTATATAGTTACTTTCAAGACACATTGAGCTAGCGATAAGCATCATCATTGAATGCTGCGAATCTGTACAAAATACGAGTGCAATAACATTAATATATTTAATAATAATTGTGACCATCCAAATTACAACATGTTGCCGACATGACGCTCTGCATGCAATACACTGGCTTGTTTTTAAGCTAGCCGATCAATGCTAAAAATATAATACAACTTATTATCTGGCCAAAAATAATCAAACAAGCGGATCTGGTTATATTATAAGGGTCGCAACACTTCACATCTCACATTCCTCACAAGTTAAAAATGTTTGGACACATATTTTTAAAACATAGATAATGATAATCTACATTGTACATGGAGACTAACCAACACGATTGATGATACATTGATGATATTACACATTAAAAGACTTGGAATTTATACAATAATGTACAAGACATATTAACGAGTTATAAACCCTGTAACACACACAATCATTGACTGAATATCCACCGAATTATAAAAAATAGCTCCATGTAGTTTCAATACACAACAATTGACATTTGTATTCGTTCAAATTATTTTCGTATCATATAAATTCGAATGTCATTCAGATAGACTATTTTTAAAATTTTTGATTGTTCCAACGCCACAGATATCGGGCGAATTTGGAGTGCCATACGTCCCTGGCTGATTACCTCAGATGTTGGCACACTGATCGATGTACGGGAGAATAGGGAAGGGGCGATTGTTAGGTAAACGTCGTAGGAGACCACAATGTCCAAACCGTAATGTCCACCAATTTTTATGTCCACCTAATTCCATGTCCAAATTATTAATAAAATTGATTCCATTTTCCATTTTATTTCAAATTTAAATTGACGAGTTCCTTGTTCACGACCTGTCATTCATTTGGTTATTTCCTTGGTTACCTCCTGTTATTCAGTCGCGTCAAAATTATCTGCAAAAATGTCTGAGAATTCGGAATACAATACAGTTGAGGTCATTCCAACAAGAAAGGGAGGTCTGTTCCTGAACATTGACAACTATTTGTACACAAAAAAGGACGAAAAAGGTGGCAAAATTTATTGGACGTGCCGAAGACGTTCCGAATGCTCTGCTCTGGCTCGGACAACAGGCGTTGGCGGCAACATCATTGTTCTGCAAGGTCCAAACGAGTCCGGTCACCCAAATCACGCACCCAACCCTGCCGAAGTGGACGCTGAAAAAAAGTTAAATTCGCTCAAACGGACCGCTGAAGAGCATCCAGAGGCTCCACCGGTACAGGTTCTGCGGGGTCTGCAGGGCACGTCTGATGCTGTTCTTGCAAGACTGCCAGATCGCGACAATATTAGAAGAGCAATCAAGCGAGTACGAACACGCAATTTCCCAACCAATCCAACCAACCTTGAAGACCTTGCTGAAATTCCGGACGAATACAAGTTAACACGAGCCGGTGAATCCTTCTTCTTGTATGACTCATACGACGATGACGTGGATGAGGAGGTCGGTCGAATCATAATATTTGCAACGAAGCAAAACCTGACAAAGTTAATGCAAAGTCATTACTGGTATCTGGACGGAACTTTTAAGGTTTGTAAGCTTCTTTCGACTTTTCGACTTCTTCGACTTCTTCTTCGACTTTCTCTCACGGTTTTTTCAACTTCCAGGTTGTGCCGACTCTGTTTTTTCAACTTTTCACCATATTGGGATCCTTTTCTCAAATTACTTCTGGCGTTGAACAAAGTGTTGCTTTGCCCCTCGTATACGCTCTCATGACAAATAAAGCGCAGGCAGCATATGAAAAAGTTCTGGAGGTCGTCAAGAGCGAATGTGAGCGGATGCGGATTAGAACTTCTCTCCCTCAGAAAACTATGACTGATTTTGAGTTGGCCATAATCAACGCGATCTCGGAGCAGATCGGTGAAGCCAATGTGACCACATGTCTCTTCCACTTATCCCAGAGCGTTTATCGGCATGTGCAAAGCGAAAAATTGGCTGTGGCCTACAATGAGAACGAGGAGATCAGGAATGCAGCACACATGCTGTGTGCTCTGACGTTCGTTCCCGTGGATCACGTCGTGGAACACTTTGATTTAATGCTCGACGAAGTTCCAAAAGAGTTCCTGCCTGTCGCCGAATACTTCGAGGTCAACTACGTTCGCGGTGTTAAAGCCCGAGGAAGAAGACGTGCCAAGCCACCCCGCTACCATCCAAAGTTGTGGAACCAGTACAACGCTGTTCTACAACGGTTTCAGCGAACCAACAACCTGTCGGAAGGGTGGCACAACAGGTTCCAGAAGGTCGTAGGACGAAGCCACCCTGGTCTATTCGCCTTCTTCAAGGAGGTCCAGAAGGAGCAAGGCGACACAGAGACCATGTTGCAACAGCTGAACCTGGGGCAGCCCATACGAAAGAAGAAAAGCAAGGCCTCAATGCAAAATGAAGACCGCATCTATAACATTGTCAATACGTATCAAGAACATCTCGACGGGGGTTCAATTTTGAAATATCTACGTACCCTTGGAAAGGGTATATGTAACAAAACAATATGTTATTGGATATCATATTTATTGGACATAAAATACTGGTGGACATTATTTCTGGTGGACATTATTCCTTGGACATTACGGCTTGGACATTACGGTTTGGACATTACGGTTTGGACATTGCGGTCCCCAATCGGTAAACGTTTATATCATCCATATCATAACGATCAAGATCTATCTTTACTAACAGGATGATCCCAAGAATAGAGAAGCAATTGAATAAATTTGGAAGCCATGTAGATAACCTGTCGGTTACATATACGGGGTGATTTCTTGGTTGATACTTTTGTCTCAGCTGTGAATAGAATTCATTGAATAATCAAGATTTATGAATAATTTGAACAGTGCTGGCTTTGGATTTTTTGATATTTTGCGAAAAATTTGAGTTATTTGAAAATTTTGTTCATTTCAATGAGTTCTACTCGCAAATGGAAGAAAAGTATTACCTTAGGAATCATCCTGTATAATTCAAATCATTAGAATATAATACGAATGTGTGTTGGATATTCCAACACCGTTCAGGTTAAATCTTAATAATATATATTGCTTAGTTCTAAGTATTGTATTATCTGTATTCATGTGTTTTTTTATTTGAGCAAGATTAGGCTATTGAGAAGAACTGGTGAAACTTGACAGATGTGGATCGTATATCTCCCGCTGTGGTGTCATTTGATAATGCACAGATGTTGAGGGACGATTGGAAGTTCCTAACAGCGAGTGTGGCCAAGAAGTCTAAGGAATTAGCGTCTTATCCCCACTCTGTTTCGACTTGCAATTTGAACGAATAAGGATACAAATATGTGAAGAGAGAGTAAGAAAACGTTCTAAAAGAATCAGAATTAATACACAAGCCAAGTTTCTCAACTCAAAGTATTCCAATCCAAATGCAACTCCTCAATTTTTTTTGTATTCACCCATACGGGATTTAATGAAAGTAGTGCTTAGTGTCTATGAACATTTGAATGAGTTAAAAATGATCGATTCGTAAGAGTAAGTTAATGTTTTGTTCATTGTAAACGAACATTTTGTTGTGAAAGACAAAACAAACGTTTGGTACAAGTTCAAAGTCATCAATTCAGTAATTGAATATCATTATTATCCACATTATCTACTGTTTTATCATGTTTCATCATGTAGGATCCTTCAATTTATTTAATGGAGAATCAACATCCAATATTTCTATAATCCTAGGTACAACCGAGTTAAGTTGATAATAGAAAGATGATCAGTTATTTTTCGATGGTACTAGTGCCATGAAGGTTCAAGCAGACAACTCATTCGTTACGTAAAAAGGGCTTCCAATATACATGGTACGTATACTACTTTTTTATCTCCAAGTAGGAACATGACATGTCTTCAATAAAATGAAATAATTTTTTTTTGTCTAATCTCCACAAGAGATTCTATTTTTCACTAAACTCGACCGGTTTCGACTTTCACATCATTATCAAGTGAATATAGAAACAACAGGTAGATTTATTAATACATAAAGTTCACAGAATCAGTAATGTGGAGGGATTGATGTCCAATTGGCTATTGAGTGTATTGAATTCGGGGTTTTTACGCACTTTGTTAATCTTCAAACTTTCCAACAGATTCATTGACTCCCCTTTATTGCAAGTATGGAGAATTTCAAGATTATCTATTGTTATTTTATGATTTGAAATATTAATATGGAAATACGTTCTTTGAAACGTCTCTCCAACATAGGCCATTGGACATTCAATCCTTTTTGTATTGGTGTGTTTTTAGTTTGGCATTAAATAGTAATTTGTTCAGATTCAAGCCACTAGAAAAAGAAGTTGTTATATTAAATTTATAAAAATAATTCTCACACTGTTTGTTAATTCACCAACATAACTAAAACGTGCATATTTCTTTTCTGGTGTTCCTGTTATGGAATATAATATCTGGGAATTCTGTTTTTGTTACTTACGATTAATGAAGTGAATAGGAATATTTTTATTTAAAGTCATCTGTTTAATTGTACTGATTTCTGTGTTGAAATCTTTTTCTGATAGAGGAGTAGAAAAGGTTCGGTAGATCATTGATTTATAAGCTGCTAATTTATGACTTAAAAATTCCATAGGAATAGTCGCACCAGTGAAGGTGTTTTTTTCTATAAATATTGTATGAAAGTTTATTATTTTGTTTAGAAATTGTCAAATCCAGAAAGTTTATGGAACTGTTGTTCTCGATTTCGGTAGTGAATTTTATATTGTTATGGTGGTTATTTAGGGATTATAAAAACTGATCTATCTGTCTATGGAAACCTACTGAAATATCGTCAACATAACGGTACCTGAGAAGGATATGTTTTTGAGTTAAAGAATTGTTGATAATAGATTTTTCCAGAATATTCATAAAAATGTCTGCTAAGTGGTGAACCCATGTGGAGGCCTGATAAGACTTTGATTCTTATTGAAAATAATTTGTAAGAGATTGCAAAATTCGTCAAAAAAAAAAGTTTTATTTTCTTTTATTAAAATGAATTTTCATAAAATAAATAGTTCATCACTATCTCTGACATGTCTTGAACATTTTGAAGTGAAATCATCATTCAATTAGTATAACTGAGTCGGTGTTTCATTTTCTCTATGAGAGATTACACTAATACGTAAGAAATTCACCCCTATAAACTAAAAGTACTGTTGAAATATTTGCCTGTTTAAATAATATTTGGAATTAGTAATGCAAATAGGGAGAATATTATTTGAATTCATTAAATAGCACTGTCGATTAAGCATTTTCATTCCTTCTAAATTACTTGTATATTTGCCAAAAAGCAATTTAATGAATCCAGCTGAGGACAATCCCGTATTTGCATAATTAATTACAAATAGTGTTTTCTAATTTAGTTTATCATGACTCCTTGGTAGCTGAAAGTTCCTCAGTAAGTGAACATAATTTTTAGTGGATACGAGTGATTATTTCTTACTTATAGCTTTATGGTGTGTTCACAGTTGTAATCTCTTTTTTAGTTTATTATGGAAGATTATTTGTTACAACGTAGGTACTACTACATATTAGGTAATTAGTAATGGAAAGAGAGGGGGTGAGGGTGTTACAGATGAGTCTTGTGGAACCGCAGATAATGATTGATTACAACGGAGAAAAGCGAGTTTCAAAATGGACAAGAAACTGATTAACTAATACATGGAGAGTTTCAAAGCTGTATAACTGTATATCTTTCTCCATTTATTGAGACATGTAGAATTAACATTTGATAATAATATTATGTAGGGGAGGTGAGGGAAATACTCTACTATTTGAGAAATTATAGCTCATGGATTCTAAATAATGAAAATATTTACAACGATAATATATGTAATGGTTGAAATAATCCTTTAGCTATCCTAAGTGATTGGTTCAAGGTTTTTAAACGATTCAGTAAACAAAAAAATTAAATACGAAGTAGGTAACAATTTAAAATTTCAAAATCATCCCGCATTTATCAATTCATTTTATTGAATTAATAAATTAATTGAATCTTCATATTTTAAATTACAAAAACGTTTGAATACTATTAGATTAAGCACATACGAGGGCAAAGTGAAAAGTACCTGGAAAATGAAACAAGAAATGATTTATTCGGTCAAAACTTATTTTATTTCTCAACATAATCTTCTTGTACTCCGATATACTTCGTCCAACTTTTTTCAAATTTTCCAAATAATACGGTTCCGGCAATCCTTCAAAGTAGGCGTTTGTTTCAGCGATGACGTCATCGTTGGAGCCAACTTTCTTTCCGTCGAGCCATTTCTTCAAGTTTGGAAAGGGATAAAAGTCGAAGGCAATTCATGCAATTTTGCCATTGCGACTGCGAACCTGAGCGCCGGTGCGTTGTCCTGGTGGAAGAGCAATTTTTTTCTGTCAAATGCGACTTTCGCTTCAAATCCACGTCGAATCGATCCAACAGCTCTGCCTAATATACGTCGGTGATCGTTTACACTTTCTGAGGTAATCGATATGGACGATACCGTGTGCATCCCAAAAAGCTGCCGCCATGACTTTTTTGGCCGATAAACCCTCTTTGGCCGTTTTCGGCTTCGATTCGCCAGGATAAGTCCACTGGTTCGACTGTTCTTTGGTCTCTGGTTTGTTGTGATGCATCCATGTTCGTCCACAGTTACGAAACGGAGGAAAAAGTCCTTCTGGCAGATAGCTTCCTCATTGAGCGACCAGAATGTTCGACTTCTTTTGTGGTCAAACCACCACAACGAAAATCAGTAAACCATTTGTGAATCGATCCAATCGATGGTCAAGGGTCCCAATAATGTTTAACAAGAGATGCTTTTGTTTGCGAAATGTTTTTTCCACCCAAGAAATAATGTTTAATCAAGACGCCAAATTCACTTTTACCCTTGTTAACAAAAATCTTCAAGGCTGCTTGCTTTCGATAGGTGTCAAAACAGAACTGAATGACGTAGCAATACTGAAAATCTTAATGAGTACTAGTTGAAGATGGTACATCACAAATGTTACATGGGATTTTCGATTGTGACGCAATCTGTTTCATTTTTCAGGAACTTCCCACCTTGCTCGTATTTCGCAAGTAAAGATTCTAGCATCTTCTCGTTCCACCCCTGCACTACTTCCGCCCACATTGCCCCATTTGGACGATTGCAAGAAAAATTACGTCCCACATTTCAATTATCAAAAACAATCTAGACTAGAAATTCTGCATTCAATTTAGTATTCACACAAATAAAAACAACAAACTTGTGATGCTTAATAGTCGAATAAAATCGATTTGAATTAAAAACTTATTCTACATCAGATACATAAAAACCAACAAATTGAAAAAATCTCGGTAACAACAACATAGAGGTGCGAGAATAATAATAGTGTAGTAGCGAATCATTTCCAATTCACAACGGCTTTGGTTCACATTGCCCCGGTGGTCCACCTTGGCCCCACCTCCCCTAATTTGAACACAAACATAATAATAATAATAGTAATTTTGGAAATACAGTAATTTTCTTAATTTTATTTATCATTTGCAGATATGCTCATCGATTCTGAATAAAAACGGCACTGTACTTGAGTGCATCTTTTATTTTGTAAGTATATGTATGTGGGATATAAAATCTGATCGATTCGAAAGTATTTGGAAACGCTTGGTGTTGAAGAGGTCGCTTTGAAGAGGGATTATAGAGAAGTGACAAGAGACATCCATGGAATATTTACACAGCAATAACCACATGAAGAATGAAACACGAACACTGCATACGTCCAAACTTACGGGCTGGGCACCACGACAGCTACGGGAGCTCCCTTTGGTTGGCCCACCATATCTCCCCTGTAATTTAAGCATGAAGTCGACTAACTACATATATGATAATGCTTTAGATTCATCTGGAAACACATAAATCATCAAATGAAATTATAAAAGTAATGCTCTCAATATTACGAATTGTTCAGATTTTCTAACTTATTGGAATGTATTCTGTTATTCAGGTGTATTTTATTCACTATGACTAATTCAATTTACTTATTTTTTTCATCAAGGTCCTCATTGCAACGGTAACGTCCCACAATTTGTATATTCATAAACCGGGTTGCTATACATGATGTACAGAATATTATGAAGTAAATATTTTAAAGATGTAAAAAAATTTTAAATTCACTTACCATCATGTATAGCAAGCCGGTTTATGAATATACAAATGGTGGGACGTTACCACACGAAGTTACTTATCGACTCCTTCCATACCCAATCTTCTCAGGTGCAGAGAGAAAAAATATTTTTGAAAAATATTAGTGATATGTTTTTATATAACGTTTTCGTATTATGAACCTACGAAGCAGGGATGTTACCCTCCAAGGGTGAAAAAGAGTTGAAAAGTAACCATATAAATATACTTTTATTGTGTAAAATTTAATTCTGAACACATTTTGTGTCTTGATAGTATTTATTTTTATTGATTTACTGGCAGAAATGGGCAGAATAATGGAAATAATCAACTTCAGTGAAAATGAACTGCAGCGTAAAAAGTATTTTATTTTTCTTCAACTAACTAAAATATCCATAGCTACATAAATATATGAATATCATGAAATCCTATGATTTTCTTGATGAAATTCAATAATCCAACACTCCCCCAATTTCATTAAGGAACGTTATCTTCATCTGGATAAAAAAACGAGTCACAAATCTTCAATGCAGAACGAATAAAGCATAACTGTTCTTTCGGCAAGGGTTTTGTTAAAAAGTCGGCCAGTTGTAACTTGGACTGAATAAAACTTATATGGACTGTTCCATTTTCAACTGCTTCACGAACAAAATGGAATTTGATGTCGATATGTTTCGTTCGCTGATGAAATTCTGGATTACTGACCAGCTTGATAGCACTTTGATTATCAACATAAATTTCTGTAGCATGTTCTTGAGGAAAACCGAGTTCTTCTAGTAAAAGTCTAAGCCATAAAACTTCTTTGACTCCCATTGATAAGGCTATATACTCAGCCTCAGTTGTAGACAGTGCTACAACTGATTGTCTTTTGGATGCCCAGGTTATTGGTGACTTATTCAATAAAAATATGTACCCACTTCTTGATTTTCTAGTATCCAAATCTCCCCCATAATCTGCATCTGTATAACCAGTGAGTTGTATTTTTCCATCACTGAGTTTACGATATAGGATTCCATAACCATGAGTATTTTTCAAATACCTGAATATTTTCTTGACCGCTTCCCAATGTTCTTGGCTGTATGAGGTGCAAAACTGACTCAAGAAATTCACTGCATATGCTAAGTCAGGGCGCGTATTCAGAGCTATATAGAGTAATGTTCCAATAGCTTCTCTATATGGTGCATTCACTGAATCATTATTGGAATCCGGTTTCTTCATCCTAGCTCCAGGTTCGGCAGGTACTGATGAAGATACACACTCAGACATATTGAATCTTCTTAAAGCTTTGGTAATGAAACTTTCTTGGCTAATCAAAATTTCATTCTTCGATCTATTTCTTTCTATTTCAAAACCCACATAACATTTGGCATCTCCTGTGGTTATTTCGAAATCATTTCTCAAATATGTCAGAATTTTTTTAATGACATATCGTGACTTTGTCAAAATCAAACCGTCATCAACGTAAAGTGAAATATACACCCTGAAACCATCAATTTCGCCTAGGAATATACAGGGATCTGCATTAGTTTGCTTCATTCCAAAGATTTCCAGGAACCTTTTGAATCTAAAGTTCCAGCAGCGTGGAGACTGCTTCAACCCATATATGTTTTTGTAGAGCTTGCATACAAGGTTATCAGCTTCTTCGAATCCTTCTGGTTGTTTCATGAAGATATTCTCCTCCAACTCTCCATATAAAAAGGCTGTTTTGACATCGAACTGAGCAATCTCAAGATCTTCTTCAACAGCGATGGCCAAAAGAATTCTGATTGACTCGTATCTGACTACTGGAGCGTACGTTTCTTGATAGTCGATGCCTTCTCTTTGAGAGAACCCCTTCGCAACTAACCTGGCTCTGAATTTTTGTTTTCCATTGATATCGTTTTTGATGCGATATATCCATTTGCACGGTACAATGTTTGTTTTTTCAGGAACTGGAACTAAACACCAAGTTTTGTTCTTATTGAGTGCATCAATTTTCTCTGCCATTGCCGAAATCCAATTTTTAGAGTTACTGGACTTCATAGCTTCATTGTAATTTGATGGATTTTCCATTTCTACAAACATTGCATTTTGTAAGAACTTTGGAGATTGAATTTTACGACGATCCCTTAAGTCATACCGCTTTTCATTCATTTCTCTATGGTTTTCAAGGTTCTCATGAATAGTTATGTCAGATTTATTGCCATTAATAATTATGTCAGATTTATTGCCATTTTCTTCGGATATTTGCTCTACGCTTCCTCCTCTGGTTTCTTCATTATTTGTTTGTTCATCTTCATTTCCAAATCTGAGTTCAATAATCCTGTTACTACTGTTATTGTCTTCTCTGGCGATATTGTTGCTAGCTTCATCGAAATTCACATTAGCACTAACAAATATTCTTCTCTTTTCTGTATCCCACAATCGATAGTTGTTAGAATTCTGGTCGTATCCAACAAAAATCATTTTCTTACTTTTTGGTTTCCATTTTTGACTGATTTCTTTGGAAATATGCATATAGGCTGCAGCACCGAACGTTCTCACGTGGTGTATACTGGGTTTCTTTCCAAACCATCTTTCGTATGGAGTAATTTCAGATTTAGATTGACCGCCAAGAGTTCTGTTAAGCACATAAACTGCTGTGCTAACAGCTTCAGCCCAAAGTTCAATGGTAACATTCTTTGCATAAATCATTGAACGAGCACTTTCTGTGATTGTCCGTATTTCCCTTTCAGATTTACCATTCTGTTCGTGAGCGTAAGGAGCTGATAGTTCATGAAGAATTCCGTTTTTCTGTAAATATTCTGTCATTTTTTCATTTACATATTCTTTTTCGTTGTCAGACCGCAGAATCTTTAGCAAATTTCCAGTTTGTCTCTTCACTAATTGTTCAAATTCCTTGAATTTAGAGCTGACCTCGGATTTCTGCTTCAAAAAATATACCGTTCTGAAATTCGTGCAATCATCTTTGAAAATCAGAAAATATTTGGACTGGCTGGGAGAATATACATTCATTGGACCGCAAACATCAGAATGAATAAATTCTCCAGGTGCAAAATTTCTTGGATGTATATTTTCAGGAAATGTTCTTCTGGCCTGCTTGCCAAATTGACAGCCTTCACAAAATGTGTCAGTTTCATCATCAAATTTTGCTCCTTGGACAGCTTCCTTTCTGATTGTATCCTTGATGGTCTTCATATTGATATGCCCAAGTCGCTCGTGCCATAACTTCAGACTTCCAAGTGTGGCTGAGTTACATTCATGATGAGAATCTATTTTTATGATCATTTTAAACATATTTCCTCGTTTTATGCCCATACAGGATAATTCACCTGCTTTGTTGAAGAACTCACATCTATCGTGCTTTGCTAACATTGTGAATCCTTTTGCAGTAATTTTTCCGACGGACAGAAGATTTCTCCGCAATTCTGGTATGTACAAGACATCGGTTAGGATCTTTTTCTTCCATTCACCGTTCACATATGCTTCTATATTGATATCACCTATGCCAACGGGTTTCATTATTTTATCATCAGCAACTCGAACAATGGTATCATGTTGTATAGGTTTTATTGAAGTGAACCACTCAGGGCGAAAACTCATATGAGCACTTGCTCCTGAATCTGCTAACCATATCATTTGATCGTTTTTAATTTCTTCCATTACTGATGAAAAATCGCAGATCAAGGCTTCAGCATTATTATTGCTAGAAATGCTTTCAGATCTAACTGGTTGTCTTCTTGAATTTCCTTTATTATTTGCATTTCTTGCTGGACATTCCCTCCACCAGTGACCGCTTAGTTTGCAAAATCCACATTTGGTTTTCTGTTTTAGATTTTGTATGTTTTGTTTTCTTGTAGTAGAAGTCTGTTTGATATTTGGATTCATTCTTAATGATTGCACTTGTAGAGCAAGAGTGGCATCACTTTCATCTTTTATGTAATTCTTCTGTTCTTCTTTCATTAAGCGAGCAATAAGATCGGTCAATGTTTGCTTCGATGAGTCTACAGAGTCCCATGCCGTAACGAACATATCATATTTCGATGGCAAGCTGTTTATAATTTTTGAGATTTTGGCTACTTCTGATATTTTCTCTCCCATTTCTTCTAATTGTTTCACCAGAGACTCTATTTCGGATATGAATGTGGCAATATTCATTCCGGCTTTCATGCGAATATCATAAAACTTTTGGTACACGAAGTGTTTCGATACTTCTGTTTTCTGCTCATGAATGCTAATGAGCTTGTTCCACATTTCAGGAGCAGTTTCGCAATTCACTAGGTGAGTAAGTTGTTCTTCACATATGGAAGTGAGAAATAGAACCATGGCTTGATTGTTTCTGTGGTCCCATTCTCTGACGCTGTTCAGGTTTCCATCATCTCCTTCAGGTCTTCTTTCTTTGCCGTTGACAATGTCCATCAGGTCATTTGTCTTTAAAGCTATGGAGACACTGAATTTCCAAAGCTGGTAGTTCTTTCCGTCGAATTTCACGATTCTTGCAGGCTCGAACTTTGCAGACATATTTTGACTATTTTTTTATTGATCGTCAAGGGATTTGCGTCAGTAGGTGACAGTTTATCAGGAATACTTATATTTTTGTAGTTCAGCAAAATTGTGTTGGAATCTCCTTCAATAGCGATTTCTGGGCCCATAACCTATTGATTTACTGGCAGAAATGGGCAGAATAATGGAAATAATCAACTTCAGTGAAAATGAACTGCAGCGTAAATAGTATTTTATTTTTCTTCAACTAACTAAAATATCCATAGCTACATAAATATATGAATATCATGAAACCCTATGATTTTCTTGATGAAATTCAATAATCCAACAATTTTGAATAAAATATTTACACCACCCCCTCAACCCTATGAAAAAATCCTACTAGTACAGAGGGATGTTCACCCCCTTAGTGTGTTAAGAGGTATGTAACTTATTTATGTTGTGCAAATAACTCAAGACACAATAATTTGTATTGTATATGAACTTTATAATTTATGATATTTTTTTCGTGATAAAATATGGAAAAAATAGGCATTTTATTTCGTATTGTATATAGCGATGTAGCATGTGACTTCACTCCCACCCCTTGGAGATCTATCTGATAGGGTGCGGAATGGAGGAATATTCTTCAAATATAATTTTCACGTGTTTTTATATAACATTTCCCTATTTACATGGGAAAATCCGGCTCTTTTACGAAATAAGTAGGGATGTTCACCCTCTCAAGGTAGAAAGGGGTTGAAAGTGAACATATGAATATAGATACTTTCATTACGTAAAATTGAATTCTAAACACTTTTTGTGTCTTGTCAATTTCGCTTAAAACCAATAGAATGGCCCGAAATTGCGTTCAAAATTTTAGGGCTGGGGGAAAGTGGAGTGGGTAGTGATTGACATTAAAAATGGCCAATTTCTAGGGAAACCTGAATTTCGGAAATTTTTTGTACATAGAAATTTTTCTCTAAAATCAAAATCATGAATGCAAATGGCAATTTTAGATTTGCAGCGTGGGGGTAACTGAGAGGTCGCCTAAGAGGTGGTTGTTGAGTGGTGATAAATGAGTCATAAAGATGAGGTATTCTTATGCAAAATTGAATTCTAAACACTTTTGAACTCTTGATATTTTTCTCAAAATCATCAGTTAGGCTAAAAAATGCATTTTTATATTTGAACCCGCCATTCTGAATTTTCAAATTTTCTGATCGGATCCGTAATCGCTGGCCCCTCAAAACCCCTTTATGTAAATTTGAAGGAGTTCGGTTGAGAACTCAGCGTGATAGAAAATGGGGTTGCTAACAACCCCTCTAGCAAAAAGAGGGGGTGCGACCGTCAAAATCTAAAGGTTAACAAAGTTTATTGGTCCAAAAATAAAGCGAATGCGAATGTTTCATTCAAATTCATCCCATTACAAAAAAATAAGAGGTTCTTGCATTAATTCCCTCTACTATGATGAAACCATAGATTCAAAAGGATGTTGTATTGCTCATTTATTGATTGGTGTTGTTAGCGAAGAGATTCTGCCAAAATCTTCCCTCATTGCTTCTGAAGAGTTGGAAAAAACAAATACACTGACAGTGGCCAGATTTGTTCAACAGGAACTATGACAATTTTTTCTTCCAACGCCTGTTCCCGGAGTATATTTTTTGCTCATTTTGTCAGATGCAGCACCGTACATGAAAAAGGCAGGGCAAAATTTTTTAATCTTATATCCAAACTTGATTCATGTAACATGTCTTGCTCATGCTTTAAATAGAGTTGCTGAAGAGATTAGGAAACATATTCCTCTTAGTTAGGCAATTATTCGAAAACAAAGAAATAAAACAAGAAATTTTGTTTATAAAAACCAATAACACAAATGAAGCAATCTAATTTGCCATTAACCCGAAGTGTAGAACTAGTAAAACAATCTGAGGCAGTTTTCCAAAATGTCGCAGGCAAAATGGGAAGCAACATTATTAAAAAATTCAAAAATGTGATTGAAAAAAATTGTGTATTTCGGTTTCTCACCCAAGTATCTAATATTTCAGGGGAAGAATTTACTGAATCGATTGATTTGGATCCTGTAATATTGGGTAATTTTTAAAACGCCCCAAATTACATCGGTTGATGTGGAAAGGCGTTTTTCATTTATAAATTTTTATATTCTGACAGGAGAAAACATTTTTCAATTGAGATCTTCGAAGAAATATAAAGTGGTTTACTGTTTTCACACTGACGACAACCTGCTTCGTGTGATAAATGCATATTTAGATTTAATTCATTAAGTAGAAAAATTGAAATGTCTGTTTATTTTTAAGTGAACCAATTAATTTATGTATTTTAAGTATTTTTTATTTGAATATTTTCAACATTTTGGTGCATATTTCGACTAAATGATTTGTATATTTATGCGCATATTTTTGGGTTTTCCACTCGCACATTTGGGTTTCCCTAGTGATATCAGTATCTCCTTTACGAACGAAAGCATTAAACAAGATTACAATTCATTGGAGGCAATTGAGGATGATGAAGCCGAACATTATATTGGAAAAAGCGCCAATTAATTCTATGTGGAATCGTTTTGTATGAAATGCAACTACAATATCTTTGGAATTGGTGGAACAACCAAGAAATCTATTAGCAATTATGGAGTTATTCAATATATTTTTCATAATGATAGCCTTCAGTAGGTAGAACTCTTGAGTCATTCAGATTAAAACGTCTATGACATTAAGTGTGACTGGGAAGTATATATTTCAGTATTAGTTAAAAAAAAACAAATAAATCTCAGAGTAAATCATTCGTTGTTTTATGCTTTTGTCTCATAACAAGACAACTTTCATTAATCTGGTTGTTTTATCCTTAACAGTAATCGAACTTCAAATAAATTGCAAGACAAAATTATTCATCGTGGCTGGTTGAAGTGAAGTTGCGACCCACAATTACAACTGCAACGCAGTAGCAGAGTTACAAGATCAAACAGTTCCAGAACAACACGGTAAACTGGACCAGAGTCCAGGAATTCATCAGCAGAGCGTAACTTGTAAAGGGAGGAAACCTTTTCTGCTTAGTATATAATTAGCATAGACGAAGCTCATGTATAATGGGGTACACTCGGAAATTCCAAAGTACCTAGTCCTGAACCATGGATACTTAATTGTGAGAACTGCGATCGGGATTCATTATGAGACAATATATTGCTAAACAACAAAATATTATAAATTCTGACTTGTAGTAAATGATCACGAAGTGAATTATACTCTTTAGAGCAGCGTAACCTGTATTCTCACCAGAACACATTTCAACTAAGATGAGAGAATCATGCTGGAAAAACCTGCATAGCGTTATCAATAAGGATAGATTAGATCCAGCACAGCAGTATCTCTGATTCATGATTGTCACGGGATCAACTACGATTGCTTTTAATGTTTCCAGAAGAATCATTCGCAACGAACATCTGCAGTGTGCCCTGTTGTCTGCAATGGGTACACTAGCGGCATGAAAAGCCATGCGCTGTAGCAGGACTACTACATCCTACAAAGACACTTACCTGTAAGGTATGTCGCTTAGGTTACTCTGAGAGTGCGAATGAGGCACTTTGGAATCTTTGACACCCGATACGGCTAATTCATGAGCAGATCCAGAAAGGCTTCGATCGCTACCTCTTCTTTTTGCAAGATTACCACATGTTACCCCCCCTTGGGACGACTGTTGTTGTAGAAGTTGTTGATTGGGGGCAGTTGTGGACGACACTTTCTTCTTCGTTTGGCCAAATCCAAAAAAACTGGAAAAGAGTAAAATACCATTGAACATTCAACGACATACATGCTCAATCTGAATAGTTTTCATTGACTATGCCCAATTGAATTAGGCGTACATATATGTTCACGATACATATTTAAGTATTAAGTTCAAGATATATGCAAGATCACATTATTAATAGCAGAAGGTATATTTTTTATTTAATACCTACTCCAATTTATACATTCACCTCCAAAAGGTATATGAAAATTGAAATGAGAACTACAACATTATTAATATTGTCGGGGGAAAATGTTGAGATCACTGATTACGCATTTGTGAAATTCAACATGATAGTAAGCTGTAATATTGTGAATGAAAAATTCGAATGCCTCTTCCAACATCAAAACTGAAGGTGTATAGGACTCCTGAGACTACTTATATAGACTACGCATCGAATGTAACCAGTGGTTCTCACGTTTCGCTACTTCATTTATTTCAATTTGAGTTGACACCAATACTATGAATTCTATGAAAGGAAGGTGTAAGATGTCCAAAAGTTAAACATTACCTTTCGTAAAATAGACCACAGTAAATTTCACAAGTTTAGAACTCACCGTTTTTTCTGAGAAGGTTGAATTCCTGTTGCCAACAAGTTCTTGTAATATTCAGATCTAACGAATCTTGGGTAGCAATCTTTTTTCAATAGTAGAGTATAAACGTGATCTTGAGCGGCGTCAAAGGTGAATCTAGTGGGAGTTTTCATTTCTTGATGTACTTTTTCCATGGTTTTTCCGTCTATGTTGATTTCGCATGGAGCACCAGGAGCCAGAAATTCCCTAAATAAAGGTATAGGTTAGCAAATATGTCGACGTTACCTGAAAAATGAATTAGTGCGATGCTTACTCGAATATTTCATTGACTTTTCTATGAATTTGAGATTGAGCAGATCTTCTTAAATCGTTCACCGCCATCCAGAATCGGATATTTTCGTGACTATATTCCTTTCTCAAATAGTTTGTGAGCTCTTGTAAACCAGTCGGATCAGAAACCAATTCTTCCATGGACAGGCCCCATCGCCTTACTCGTTTCTCTGTTGGCACTTCAACTCTGTGAAAGACAATAATTCTAATATCAGATTTATGTTTAATACTAAAACAAAGTACTAGTTATTTTGTTGTGATAATAAGTCAGTAAATAGTTGAACCGATGTTCAATCAAACTGATAAAAATGTAATTAATTAAATTGAAAATTCCTGCGTACTTCTTAATAACGTTTAAAATTGTGTATACGTGAAAAAGTAATACATATCAGTAATATTGGTACAGCACAGACATTCCCAATCAAATTCATGAATTTTAAACACATCTGTTTAATACTGTAGGTAGGTGGCGCAAAGGATTTGGTGTGAGACTATTTGTCCTCGGCCTCGAGATATGACGGCTTTAACTATAGAGAAACTACCGTGTAATGATTTTTAATATATATTCATATATTTTGGACATCATACTGTTTCAATTTCGATTATTCATGTTTTGTTTGTTTTTGCGACGTGGACATTTTTAATTGAAATTAATGCGATACTTAGTGTTAAGTACAATTAGGGTAAGGAATCCCGTGCTTTAGTTGATGTGAATCAGTTTACAAACGTCTTCTGATGATAGTTTTGAGACCGAAACGTACCTAACAATGAAGATATAATAGAATGTGTAAATATGACCTATTTCCCAAGAATTTACATATAATTCGTATTTACGTCAAGATTCATTATTATAAGTTGTTTAGGACTATGAAATTTACGAATCATGTTTCCAGGTAGAATCACGCAACTGACATATTTAAGTTCTACTGGCTTTCGAGTGATGGTACTAAGTAGTGGCATAAGAGGTGTTCCCTATAAGTTCCCAGATATCTTAATGCGCAGCTTTTGACCGGACAATGGTATAGGTTCTGAAATTGGCAGTGATTTATTGGAATCTTATCGTCTTGGTTCTGCTATATCTTGTGTTCTCTCATCGACAATACAATGTCCCCTAGTGAGATCAGCTTACATATTGCAACAGTGTCCTTTTACATTTTTGTACAAAAACTGTTGTTCTGCTTCAAATGTGCAAAAATGTGAATGAGGCATTGTTGTTTCTACTGGTCCTCTCCAAGGATCGTCTATTGGCAGTAAGAATCATTATGTACTATGAGTTGATGATGCAGCAAATAGAGATTCGGCACAATCAAAGCAGTACCACTTAATACAAATATACAGATATATTTATATAGGACAGGAATACTTATCCGCTTGGATGGAGCATTTACTATGGCATAATAAGTGTATGCGTGTGAGTTGGGGTTAGTTTGAAATCATTATTTTGAATTTGAAATGACATTACAAATTGGAAATTGCGATATTGCAAAAGCAGAGTTTTCTCAATCTGATCAATAGTTTTTCATACATACATTTCTGTAGTGAATTTTAATTCAGAGAATTAATCATTAATTTTCATTTCAAAAATTTGAGATTAAAAATTGTCCTTTTTACCATCGTTTTTGTTACTGTTTAATGGTTGGGATTTACAGCCTGTATACTACTCATGCAATTGGCCATCTTTTCTCGATTGCCTCAACACTACAGCACCCAGTGAAGTGAGTTTAATTTCACAATGTGCATTAAGTGCAAAAGTCATCAGAAAAAATGAGAAATTATTCCGGCAAATGTAAAAATTCGACGTATTGTCAATTTTTCAAATGGAACACATTATTTATTACCTCATATCTGAAAAGAGCTTTTTCAGATTTCAAAAATATATGTGCACTAAAACATAGGAAGTCACACTCAAAAGACAATCGGGAATGACAGGACCTAGCTCCACTTTTGTTGTTTACTCATGTTTGTCGAATCTTATAAATAAATCAGTATAGAATGTGGTATACCTACTGAACATGAAACACTCGAAATGATATAATTATTTTATTTAGATTGTCGTTTTTCTTTCATTTATTTTCATTACTGTATTTAATATTGTCATAAAAGTAGGTGTTCTCCTTTCTGGGAACTTTCTGCGAAATTCTTTCTGAGCTGTCGAAGCATTTTTTTGATTTGAATAAAATAATTCTATCATCGAGTTTTTTTAGCCCATTCTATACCGATTTATTATTAAGATTCGACAAAACTTCCATTTGATAAGTAAACAAAAATGGAGCAGGGTATGAGATAATATACAGGATGTTCTATTTAACAACTTGACAACATATCAAAATGTGAGTTTCCGGAATAATTTTGCATTTTTCACCCAAAATTCTGATAATTCAGAAAAAAAATAGAACTTTTGCATTCATCATTTTTTGATAACTTTTCGAAAAACTCCTATAGGTGGGTTGCAAAAATATACGGTAAAGTCTTGTACCTATTGGCAAATGAATTTCGTCCAGTGTGAAAATCAAGTATTAGCACCTATTGCTAATACTCCCTCCCTATATGTGGCAATATTTATTTTAAAACCTCTATGATACAAGGAGAAGACAGACATGGGGAAACAACTCGATATTATACAGCTAATATAATTCGTGAATCATGTCAAATACGAGTATACTCTCAAGCTTCATAAACTAATCAACTACTCGTCTCTTTTATCAAGTTAATTACATTTCAACTCACGATAATGCATTCTATGATCAAATTAGTCGAACTTTCTGCTTGAAACACAAAATGTAGCTCGAAGCATCTAATATACAGGTGTTTATATGTTTGAAGCTATATTTCTAATCAAAATTAATCATATATTGACTTGGAATTCTCTAGTTTCACTACTACTCCAACTACTCGAGTAACGGAAGGTACAAATTAGAGTGATATTAACGTAGTAGTGTTCAAATTTTACAATATTGATATATTGACTCGGTGGAAAATTATACATTTGGGATATCTTTGACAAACAATCCGTATTCGTGATTGGAGCTCTCTGCTTATAGCTATTTCAATAAATAATAAATTAATTGATAGTCGAAGATAGCCCAATTGATAAAAGTAAAGGGATCGACGTTCGGTTCATTCACAAGAAACCTAAAATCTAAGATTTTATTTGTATATTATCAGATAGTTGAACCATTATTGATCTGAGTATAAATATTATCAATTTAGGTTATTTCTATAATTAGTTGCGCGCCCAAATACGGATTTTTAAATTGATTTGGTATTTCAGAACATCGTCTTTTCATCTTCAAACTATGCGAACTCTCAATTTAACGGGCCATGGTTACCCCTATAATCACAGGAATCAAACGGGAGAATGCGCCAGGCAAGACAAAACGCGTCATACATAACCGCGTATTATTATTCCAGTGAAAATTCACTGTATTCGTGAACACCTCCAGTTCAAAAATACATGATATAATACGATTCTTTTGTTTTCTGCTGGAAGGGGTATCACTTGTGATAAATTCAAAATGCAAGATTGAAGTGTATTTGAAACTATTTTCATTTCCTCGATAAACAAAAAGCAACGAAATCGCACTTATTAATGTCTGAATATCTATAAAAATAAAAATTAAGTAGAGCGGATAGAAAGATTATTGCGCATCCATATATGAGACAAAATTAAGATGCTGATTGTTAGTTACACCTTGTCTTTGCTCAGCGTTGCACTTTGTAACTGACTAGACTGTACTTTACAATGAAATCCCATTAGTTACTTTCTTACAAAATACTTTAATCAATGAAGGATTGAACACAATCAACACAAGGATAATTATACATGTATCCCGCAAAACCACCGTTGCATGTTAAATTCAGAAATATTATATTCTATCAAGTCCAAACAAGAGGTATATTAACATGAGTTGAAGTCAAAATGTAACACAGCATCGACTATACGTTAATATAGCAGTGTTTGCGGCCAACATCTTTATTGTACGTGCAAAAGAAGAGTGAGATGAGATGGGAGCACTGTTTGTCCCCTGATGTTCAGTTATACTCTCCGCTCGAAGAGTTGACGACTCACACTTTCATGTAAAGAAATGCGTCCATTTTCGTTTAACTGGTTAAAACTGAGCTCTCTACCCACTGCACGCTAATTTCTGCCTCGATGATGTCAACATCGTCCGAATGAACTAATGAAATTGCATATTGAAATCATGCAGTGTTCAGGCACATCAAACGACTATAATTATAATCAATTCCACTTTTTTCAATGATGTTCTCTTATAAAAGAGAGGCTATCAGTGAATAATTTTTTTTATGGTGCAACGTGGATTGTTCATATTCATACTAGCATCCTTTGGATAAGATAAACTAGTTATCTATATCTTGATCAATTGCATCCCAAATATGGGAAGTTTTACATGATAAGCCAAAAGAACTGAAATAATTCAAATTTTTTCCACTCAAATGATCAACATGTCACCGAATACATCAATGCAAGTAATATGTAGATGTGAATGCCTGATGCTATGATATTCATAGAAGAGACATTCTTATCAGAAATCTTCCCCTATTCTGTTTCAAGATTACTATTTTATTGTCAACTGTATAATAGCGGGTAACTCATTGACATCTGTTGTCTTTTGTGAGAGATGGTCAAGATATAATGACAATACTATTTAATATGCGAAATACCATAAAATTGGGCATTCGTTAAATTTTAAAACCAATTTGTACACTGTAAGCCGTACCTTTATGCAGGAATAAAACAGTAAAACCGTAATATAGGTCAAAGCGGATTTTATTGTTGGCAGGGGGTCAATTTGAATGGAAATTATTTTCTCTCAGAATACTTCAATCAATGAATGATTCAACACAGTGAAAACAAGGATATTTATTTATGTATCCCGCAAATCACCTTTCGATGTTAAATTCAGAAATATTATATTCTATCAAGTCCAGATAAGAGGTATATTAACATGAGTTGAATCCAAAATATAACACTGCATCGACTATACGTTAATATAGCACTGTTTGCGGCCAACATCGTTATTGTATGTGCAAGAAGAAGAATGAGGTGAGTTACATCATCCTAGATGCCGTTCCCATGCGAATTGTGCGGAATCCGAATCCAAGGAACTGCGTCAGCAATTTACTATATCTTACATGTTTCTTTACAACATGCATTTTTTAATATGAAGTTAGTCTTGACATATATTTCAATCTGTTAATATAATTTGTAGTTTATTTGACAAAATAAATAATTTTATTTTATACTCAACGGAGTTATAAAATTGGTGGGGACACTGTTTGTCTCCTGTCTTAGCCGGATGTGCAGTTATACTCTCCGCTCATAACATGAAGACTTGACGACTCGCACTTTCATGTAAACAAATGTCTTAGTTTAGTCACTGGTTAAAACTGAAATCTCTCGATGATGTCATCATCGTCTGAATGAACGACTCTTTTCGTAAATTGAAACCGTGAAGTGTTTACGCACATCAAACGACTATAATTATAATCAATTCCACTGATGTCAGATGATCCTTATTTTTCCGCTTTCAATGATGTTCTCTAATGAAACATCTAAGCTAGAGGCTATCAGTGAATAATTTTTCATGGCACAACGGAGATTTTTCATACTCATACTAGCATCCTTTGTATAAGATAAACTAGTCATGTTTCTTGATCAATGACTATAAAATCCTATCACAATTGACATCCCAAATCTGGGAAATTTTACAAGATAATCCAGAAGAACTGAAATAATTCCAATTCTTTCCACTCAAAATACATGTCACTAAAGTGAGGCATTTATGAAATTTTCATATTATATGAAAATTTTCCGAATTTTTGATATTTTTAACTATTTTTTAATTTTTAGCATATCTGTATCAATTTTACAAACAATTCCTTCCTATACAATTTAACCAAAACATTTTATTATCCTTGCGAGTAAAGTAAATTTAAAAGCTCTCAATTTGTGTTGCTTGACTGGTTTTGCATGTAGCAGGTATAATTTTAAGAAAAGGACAATTACTGGTAAATCCCAATAATATTTCAGAAGTTGGAGAATAAAACTCAAATTTTACACAAAACTTTTAACATTTAATTTAAAAACACTCTAATTGAAGATCTTTTAATCCGCAATAATACTTTACCGGCAATAACACAGGAAATATTAAGTTTAATCTCACTTTGCATAGACCAAAATTATTTCACAATTAATGATAAATATTACAAACAGAACACCGGACTCCCCATGGGTTCGCCATTATCTCCGTTGCTAGCAGAAATATTTATGAATTACTTGGAAACTAAGATTTTAAATTCCAATTTTCAGCACATGTTTGTATATTGGTATCGCTATGTTGACGACGTAATCGCTTGCTATACAGGCAGTAACCGTCAAATAAATTCTTTTCTCACCTATATCAACAGTTTACACCCAAATATAGAATTCACATTAGAGATGGAAAACAACAAGTCCTTAAACTTTTTAGATCTGACAATTTCACACACAAATAATTACTTTTCTTTCGCTATTTATCACAAGCCCACCCACACAGATACCACAATACACAACACTTCTTTACATCCACAATCACATAAGCTAGCAGCATATAATTGTATGATACATAGATTAATTAATGTCCCAGTAAGTAAAGATAATTTCCATTTAGAATTAAACAGAATCGTAGATATTGCCAAAAATAACGGTTATAATGTCAAGATAATTAATAAAATACTCCAAAATAAACTCAATAAAAAAGCCTTAACCATAATTTATCCGCAAATTAATAATAATACAAAATCAAATTTCACATGTCTAACATATTTAGTAAACATTCACTAAAAATATCTCAATTCCTTAAAAAACAGAATAAAAACGTCGCCTTTAAAACAACAAATAACCTATGCTCGTATATTAATAACTCGAAATCTAAAAAAGATAACTTAAAGAAATCTGGAGTTTACAGACTGAGATGTGATGACTGTAGTGCTTTGTACATAGGACAAACTGGACGCAGTTTCAGCGTAAGGTTCAATGAACATTTGAGAAGTTACAGGCTCAAAAAAGAAGACTCTAATTACGCAAATCACCTGTTAGAACATAACCACAATTTCACCCTTAATCCTGATATTCTACATATTCAGGAAAAAGGACATAAACTTAATATATTAGAATCCATAGAAATTTTGAAACACGCAAAAAACAATAATAATGTAATATTAAATGATCAAATCGACACATATAATTCACCGCTTGTTAACAATTTTGTAAACACACTCCCACCATTATCCACCCCCATCCCTCAATTTGCACCACATTCTGATCCCTGATATTTAAGGACATACTTTTAGATTTAGCTTTAGTTGATAACTCCTCGCTTTGATAATGCCACAGTGTGATGAAACAATTTGTCGGCATTTTTAAATTAAATGTTAAAAGTTTTGTGTAAAATTTGAGTTTTATTCTCCAACTTCTGAAGTATTATGAATTTACACTACGTAAACGCCGAAACCATAGATATACCCAATAATATTGTTGATGTTTAAAATATTCACTTAATCCGGAAGTAGGTACTAAGAATTAATTACTCGACACCGTTGGGGTTCATTTATTTGTTGCCAAAGTAAGGGCACGAGGAGGGGCATAATTATTAAAAGTTTTCTTTAAAGTTGTGTCGACAATTTTAGAGTTAATTTAAATTTAGATTTTGAAGTGTGCCAGTGTGTCTATTTAAAATGGCAAGTGGTATCAAAGTATCTGTGGAATAAACCATTTCCAGAGTTGTCTATGGACATGGGAAAATATTCTGCCCAGTCTGCAGCAGAAATCGTAAGTACAAATTTATTATTTTCAAAGCTATACAGACTTTTCAACATAAAAAATGTTTCTAAAAAACAAGCTATACAAGGTGTGTCATGAAGAGGGTTTATTAAATATGAACAAGGTGTATTTTGAGATTTCAAATATTAGGATTGTTCGTTATGGAGAGTGTTCCTTGCCTCTGGCATACAGGGTGGTGCAAACTTTGATTGTAATCCCATAACTCCTTTGAAACAAAACTAAATAGTTTTTTTGAATGAAACCGGTCAATGGTGGACAAAAGCACATATTCTACATTTTTTTTTCTCAGAATTCGGCTAGACAATAAAAACGTATTTCAGAGTTACGTAGCGGTAATTATAACGGCTCCAAAAAAATTAAAAAAGTTGGTCATTCAATAATTTATGAAAAAGTAGGTTATATTTGCATAATTTATTATTGGGTTATCCTGTATACATGAAAATAATTATAGAATACGTGTTTTCGTCCACCATTGACCAGTTTTATTTAAAAAAATTGTTTAGTTTTATTTCAAAGGAGTTATAGAACTACGACCGAGGTTTATCCCACCCTGTAGTCCAATATGATGTGAGAAGTTACAAACAAATTAAATTAAATCTCCACGTTTTAAAATAGGGGCTCGTATAATGTGGAAGCATTTCGTACACCCTGTGGCAAATATATTATATGAATTGGTTTGTCAAAGATGTTAGGTACCTATTTGAAAAATTTGCTCTACATATGGTATCTCGTCTTTGTAGATTACATCTGAGAAAAGGTTTCTAATAGAACAGCATGTTAAAACAGCATCACATGTGGCTAAACGAAACAAAGTGACATCTGAAGGAAAAAAGCAACCGTAAATATCAAAGTGCTTTCAATCTAATGTTGCCAAAACTTGAAGTGAGCAAGAATTTTGTCACATTACGTCTGTTGACGTAGAGAGAAGATTTCTGCATTTAAACATATGTATACTAATAGGAGGTGAAACTTACTATTAGAGAATTTCGAGAAATACTCAATTGTTTATTGTTTTAATAATTGAATTAATCATGTAAAAAGTGTTTTGGTAGATATATTTTTAAATAACAAAATATTGAACTGTTTTGTTTTATTTCAAACTACCCCATTGAAAAGCAATTGATTGTGAAAATTAAAATATTAATTTTTAAATAATTTCATATTTACATTTTTTTTTCATATTTTAACTAAATTTCTTTCATATAGGTATATGATCACATTTCCTACTTTTTTTTCTTCATATTTGCCTCATTTTACATATCACCAAAGATATCAATGCAAGTGATATTTAAATATGAATGCCTCCTATGATATTTATACAAGAGACATTCTTATCAGAAATCTACCCCTATTCTGTTTCAAGATTGCTATTCTATTGTCAACTTTATAATAGCGTATACCTCATTGACATCTGTCGTCTTTTGTGAGCCAACGGCATACAGTTTTCATGCATATTTCTAACAGGAGATGGTCAAGATATAATGACAATACTATTTAATATGTGGATTACCATAAAATTGGGCATTCGTTAAATTTTAAAGCCAATTTGTACACTGTAAAAGCCGTACCTTTATGCAAATCTAGGAATAAAACAGTAAAACCGCAATACAGCGTTGAGTAAAAGCGAATTTTATTGTTGGCAGGGGGTCAATTTAAATGGAAATTTCTGTATTATTGTTTCAAATTATGATGTTACCGCTGACACGTTCTGTTACGAACTCCGTTGATTATACAATAAATCCATGTTAACTCAGCGTGATGTGCTGAACAAGTCAGTTTATTCAACGTGCTAAGTATCATGAGATTGATTACTTTTTGGAGTACCTAAGCATTGTTACGAATTGTCGCTGTTTCTTTGTTATCATGTGCAATTTAATCATTTTATGAAAATTTGAATCCAGTTAGCACCAAAATTTGCGTCGATTTTTCGTTTTCTATGACTTTTAAGCTTAATATGGATACATATGAGGTTTGATAATCGAATAAGGCAATTGATGATAGAACAAGTTTCAGTGAAATGCTTGAATCATGAAGAAGTTGTTGAGAATGAAAATTGCGAAAGGGAGTTACAAAGTAATAGATTGTATGCTTATTGTGCTTCCGTGGAAATCAAAAATTCAGTTTTATTATCAAATACGATAGTGTAATAATCCAAGAGATTATTACTTTTGGGTCCCTTGAAATAGTCAATTCAATTCGTAATGAAGTTTTATAAATTACTAGCTGACCCGACAGACGTTGTCCTGTCTGAACATTTATGTGTGCTTTAAATCTTTTGGAGAGTAACGGAGAAAACGGAACAACCCAACGATTATCAACTTCAATTTCCAGCTGATTCACTTTGACTATTGTTGACCTTCCGTTGTCATCAATGAATAACGCGATAAAGTGGATAACCATCATTTCCACTAATAGTTTCTACTACTTATTGTCTTGGAAAGCGTTTTGAACATTTTCCATCAACCATACATGGACAATTTGGATTTAATATTCCACAGGGACCATGAATCATATTTTTTGTAACAATTTCATGTAACAATGGATTTTCATCATTATCGGGAATTTCTGCAGATATCACATTGTCGATTTCAATCGGTCTTATCCTCTCTACCAACTAAATGAGAATGTGTGCATGTGGCAATCCGCGTTTTTGCCACTCGACAGAATACATCCAACAGCGCGTCTCGACGAATACGCGATGCTTAACAATGAAGTCCATGAGTGATTATAACTTTCTTTTGAACACCCTTGCGGTAATGTCGTGGCGATCAATGGGTGATTGGCCAAGAAATAATTCTTGTCGAATTTCTGAACACTGTGGATTGCATATGAATGTTATAAACAAATCTGGTGTGCCATAATGACGTACATACGACATACCATCCTGAGCGTATTCATGCATATGTCGCGGACTTCCGACGTATTGTACTGGGAGAATAGTTGTTCTACGTACATTCTGTGCATTTCCATCAGCATTGATCCCGTAGATGAATGTATTCTTCAGAACTTGCCTAGTTCAACCTGATAAATGTCAATCGCTCAGTTTCAACTTTCACGTACATATCCACAGCCTATTGGTGGGAGAGACGCCGACATTTTAAGATATGATTGTCGTCATTTTTCCGAACCATCAGACTGTATGAATAATAATTCATTGAACTAACTTTTTTGTTAGTTTCGGAACCTGTAACTGGATTTATCAACTTCAATGAAAATTGATATCCATCTTCACCTTGCCAAAATAAGATAGGATATTGTAATTCATCATATGATCGATGTGTTTCGGACACACGCTGTAGTTGATTGCTACGCTGATGTAAAACAATATTTCGGTATTCAAAATTTTCACCCACGACGACAATAGCGACTTCGTTAATTGTTGGCGCATTTAAACGTTTCGCGTGTTGTCCTGCAGGCGTCTTATCAGGTTTGATGATAATGTTGTGATTATCAGACGGCATGCGGTCCAAAGCGGTCGTGAATAATGCAACCAATTCGTTATGTTGATGAAAAATTGTTTGGAGTTGTTCTACAATTGGTCTTTTCACCGAATTGTTGTGTGCACAACGCTGATCGACTTGTCCTGCTGAATCGCCCATAAAATAAATTTGCAAACATTTGTAGTCACTATTCAGCGTTGGCAATAAGGAACCTGTTAGATGATATATTTGACCCGGAATCTTGAAAGTTGGCATAACATTTTCTTGAATAACTTTTGTTGCACCATATGACGTCATTTGAAAACAATTATGGTATCGCTGGATATGAATCAACAAATATTTAGAATCTGGCCCATTTCCAGAAACCAATGTATGTAGTGGCTCTGGTGGCGGTATCAATGGCGTCAATTTGACTTGACCGCTCGCGCAACACAATCCAGAAGCTTCATTTTTGAACTTAAAGGCCTTGCAATATTGGCACACAACGTTCATTGGTCCAATAGCAACGATTTGCTGTGAACTGTAATCGATTTCCACGTTATAATTGAATGCAGATCGATAGGGGTTAAACGCAACATTTCTATGTTGTTGATTTCGATTCCATAGATTTTGTTCAACTTCATTCCGCGCTCCGCGTTGCTCGTCAGTTTGACTTGCTCTTGTATATCTTCGACTCGCAGCATTGCGAGTTCTGCGACTTAAGTTTGTACGTCTAATTGCTGGCATTTTCAAAAACAAAAATTCAACTATAAATGAAAGAAAACTATTGTATTCTTCTTCATAACCAAGTGTATCACTTCTTATGTTAGTAACGTGTATGTTAGTCTATCCAAACTTACCAAAACTCCATATTAAATTGAACTTTTAATATTAGGCATGATGGCTCTGAACTAACCGTGATGTGCACTAAGAAATTCAGTTTTCTTACATCCTTTTTGTAAGAAATAATGAATTAATTATTTTACATGCATTTTATCAATAAAATAACTACGACCGAAGCGTCTGTTTTAAACGATATTCAGTTTTTTTACATCCTCTTTGACGATATTTGCAGCACGCATTCTGTCAATTCTATGTCAAACGTCATAAGGTTACATTAAAAAAGTTTATATTGTCCAAAGCGCTATGGTTAGATTAGAAATAATTTTATATGGTGGTTAAATATTCTTAAATTTTCCAATTTTCCGTGCAATTTTCTCTCTCATAAGAACTTTCTCTTGACAATAACAAACACAACAAAAAAATATTTAGTGCAATCGGTCCAGCCCTTCACGCGTGATGACGTGACCAAGGGAAATAGGGATTAATTTTTATATATATAGATTATATCTTGATAGAACATAAGAGATATCAGGCAGGCCTAGCGATGTTCTGTGTCGCAATTCGAAATATCCTATCCGGTGCACCGACTTCTAGACCAGCAAGGACGTATGAATGGCAACGTAAGCACAGCACGAGGCCAGTATTACTTTTTCCCTGAGTTAGGGGAAATCCACGTGGAGTTGAGAAGAGCCTTCTTGAACTTTATTGTGCCTAGTCTGATTCCTACAGGTCGCTTTAATAATGTATGGGCGGGATCTGTCCCCGGTGTTCTAAATATTTACTAAGATTCGCTCGTGGGGTGGACCCCGCTTCAATGACTTCATAAAAACTAATTACCTTTAGAAAAAAAGGGAGTTCTTCACCACCCACTCGTTCGGTAAGCTAATTTTACCCCTAATAAGGAAGTATTAATTCAAGTCAAATATGTCTTATCTAGATTACACACTCAAAGTAATTGAAATATTTTAAATTTTGTTTTCATTGTTGTTGAGATAATATCTCTATAAAGTTATACGTAATTTTTTAGTCAAGGTAAGTAGAATTTTAACCCATTTCAATTTTTCTTCCTAATATCATATTTTTTTCGAAATCAATTTAGATCCTGTGTGTCAGTATTGTAACAAATTAAATTCAAGTTATTAGATAGAGATTAAATTAATTCATCACCTTGTGTTCATATAAGTGTACAGTGAACGACGAAATTATTTGAATCCAATGAACTCCAGAAGAGCGCAACCTACGTCAAATTTTGTTTGTAGTATTGTAAAAGAAAGAAACTCGGAGCTATAGGTAGCTTGCGTAGGGGTAGTTTGAAGCATTGAATTGGCTCATGACTAGAATTCAGTTGTGAAGTAATATTGAACGTAGTATTTGTGTAACCGGAATTATTTATTCCTAGGGGTAAAGCAGCGCTGGACTTGAGCGCGTCTTTCGCGTTTTGAGGAAAGAGTGAGCTCCCTTAAAATCATTTTCTGACAGTTCGATAACACCCATAATCTAATCCGACGTAAAACTCGAGTGCGTAAATTCTCTGTGCCTTACTTCTACCAGGGGCTCGAGAAGAAATTGTGATATTAGACCAACAGGGTAAGTGTATTTTGAATTCCAGAGAACAATTGTTATATTCACTTCAACCGCTGAGTCGCCAATATAATATACTGTGGTTATTTAACCTTCAGATCACGCTCCTGTTCTTTCCAGCCATTAAGCTAGAGTATTCAATTATTAGTCCGCTTATCGGAGACCATTTAGCGGATAGGATAGATTAGAGAGAGAGAGAGAGAGAAAGAGAGAGCAACGAAAAATTCAATGCTGTTTCTTCATAACAAATGAAATCGAGGTAGATTTTCCGAATTGGAAGATGATTCGAAAATTATTATTTTCTCTTTATTTTCCTTTATATTTTAAATGGACAAGAGGAAAACCTTTGATGTTCGTAGAAGATCGTGTGATCCAGAGGTGAAATATTGAGAGAAGATAGGCATTGGGATTTTTCTCAAGATTTTTTTAATAGACATCAGTCTGAGCTCGTCTAGTCTGTCTACCTGGAATCGCTCTTGGTGGAATAACATACGATATTTCCGATTATCAGTGACCATGGAAATATCTATAGAAAAATGAGAGATCGCTCACCTTTCTACGACTATCTAGAGAGGTCAATAGATTCGTAATCAGAAGGATAGCTTTCTTTTTTGAAACGAATCGAAAAGCTTCAGCGTATGTTTGGAAACCGCATTCCAAATATGTGAACATGTGGTGACTCGTTGTTATTTTATCCATTATTCGTTTTGTACTTGATTATTATGACCTAGATTGTTTTCTTTCTATAATACTAGTGATATATGAGATCGTGATCTAAGTAACTAACAACAGATTGATTTTAATCTTTCTTATTTATTCAATATTATGTTGTATTCAGTGGCGGCTTTTCTGGATAGACAGGAGAGGCATTGCCGCACCATACAATTCAAACCAAAGAATAGAAATAGTATTGAAGTATTGCACTATAAATAAGGAATAATTACACTGATCCACTAAAAATACCGTGTAGGTACTGAGGCTACCAAGTAGCCATCATCAGAGTAAACTAAATCATAGATCAAAAAGTTTCTGCTTAAATACTATTTGGGGATAATAATGCAAACAAGGGGTTACCATTTTTTATACATTTACATTCATTCTAAACTACCTAGCTATTTGCCCTTACTGTGTTCTAAAAGTGATAAACTTCCTTTAGAAACTGTGTGACCTGTGTTCAAAATAGCATTTTGAGCACCACGACTCACAATCGATTTTGTAAATTCTGGATTTGTCGAAGTCGGAAACTGTATTTATTTAAAAAAAGAACCGTTACAGGCAACAGCTTTGATTAAAAGTTCCGACTTTCACAAATCCGGGACTTGCGAAATTGTTTAAAATGCTATGTGAGTCAAAGTAGAAGGAACATTAAGGAGGTTCGGTAGTGTTAGCGGGGGTAAATTTGAGAAAAGCGACAGCGGAGGTCTGGCAACGCTATAAATATTGCCGGCTGAAGTTGTATGCATAAACACATGTAAAAATAATAATCGAATAGTTGTCATCGACGTTTCGTGTTTCTAAAAGTTAATTACAATTATTAAAAATTATAAATTAGAAATTCTAAGCTATTTCTTCATAGAAATAATTAGTGGGACTCGCTCACACTTGCACAGAATATTATTGTAATAATGTTATTCGATTAAAGAACAGCATTTCTATTTAGCCTTTTTTTTAAATTTGAAGAGTTAACCACGTCCCCATAAGCTCTCATTTTAAAATGTCGTTTCTCATATTCGAAAAACGGTGTAGTGAAACCCTCCAAAAAAATTAGACGTATTCTTATATTGTTATTCTCAATGGTCTGTAAAAATTTCGAAAAATTTTATCATAAAAAACTATCTCTACCGAACCACCTTAAGAACATTTTGCACATACAAAAAAAAATAAAGGTGAAAAATCAGCGTTAGCCAAACATATTTTGAATATAGTTTCTCAAGTAAGTTTACCACTTTTAAAACACAGTACGAACAAATATCTAGGCAATTTAGAAGGAATGGAAATGGATAAACGAAAAAGCAATTTATTAGATTTCGATTTTTCGATCCTAAAATGACAGGCACATTTTAGCTTACTCGGATGATGACTACTTGATATCCCGAAGGTCCTCAGTGCTTTTACATTATTTTTCGTGAATAAGGGTGATTATTTATTATTTATAATGCAATACTTCAATACTATTTCTATTCCTTGGTTTTATTTGTATGATGAGGCAACGCCTCCCCTGTCTACCCAGAAAAGCAGACACTAAATATAACACTAGGCATTAGAATATAACCCTGGACATTATCGATCAACAAAAAAAGTCTTTCTCATTCTGAATTGTCAACCTTCAAAATTGTTATTCTGAGATGGCATGCTGATGTGTTATTTTGTAAAACGAAAGGAAACGCTTCGTTGAAGATTTCACGCAGGATTGCGTTTATCATTTAATCACTTTGCAACTTCCAAACAAGGATCGGAGTAGTGATATAACTTCCAAACGAATATTAGAGACTCATGATGAGAAAATGTTACGTTATTAGAATAAATTCAATGCTTCGGCGGACCAGAATTCAAATCAGGTCTTATCCAAAAACAAGAATGTATTGATCCACTGTACATTCCCAGAACTACATTCCTATCGAAAAACGTTTCCTGAGAGGCAATAAAGTTGAATTCCTCGTCGATATGAATTCGAAGAGCATTTGCATTGGTAATATACTGGTGAAATACGACTAGTCCAAGCATAAAAACAAAATTTTATTCGGAACGTCAATTACACAAATTGGACGAGCCACATCGTGAATATATATTAACTACATAAAATATGAATTTATAACAGCAAAGAATGTGGCACAAAAGACACAATCTCTATTTCCGTTCTGAACGACAGTTAAAAGTTGAACCCGTACATAGAAAATTGCCTTGACAACAATCTAATTCAATTGAAATTGCCAACTTCGTGATTAAAGTGAATACGATTTCCAATAAATCGTAAACATCAAACAGTAATAGCTAGCGCGATTCTGTCAACATCTCTCTGAATATTCAAATTATTTACCGCTGGATGGACTTATCAATCTTGCCACTACGTTTGACTTTCAAGTCAACTTTCAACACGGTCACTTTCTGGGAAACCACTCCGTGAATTGGGCCACTAAGTGTTATAAGCTTCCAATTTAGCAGATTATTTGCTGAGTATAGTGAAAATATCGATTCGGGCACAGATTAGTAAATAGAATCGATGGTTATTCTTACAATATTAGGGAAACTCCAATAATGATGACAACTTCTATGAAAGCAAAAGTTATTTTTCCCTGAAAATGAAACAAGAAATGATTTTATTGGTCAAAACTTATTTTATTTCTCAACATAATCTCCTTGTAGTCCGATACACTTCGTCCAACATTTTTCGATCCCTTCCAAATAATACGATTTCGGCAATCCTCCAAAATAGGCGTTTGTTGCAGCGATGACCTCATCGTTGGAGCCAAATCTGTTTCTGCCGAGCCATTTCTTCAAGTTTGGAAATATATAAAAATCGCAGGGGGCCAAATCTGGAGAATATGGTGAAAGACGAATAAATTCGTAGAGCAATTCTTGCTATTTTGCCATTGCGACTGCGGACCTGTGCGCCAGTGCGTTGTCCTGGTGGAACAGCGCTTTGCCAAATGCGGCTGCTTTCGCTCCAAATCAGCGTCAAATCGATCCAACAGCTCTGCTTAATATGCGCCGGAAATCGTTTTGCCCTTTCGTGTGCATCTCAAAAAACTGTCGGCATGACTTTGCTGGCCGATAAGCCTACTTTGTCCTTTTTCGGCTTTGATTCGCCAGGACAAGTCCACAGTTTCGACTGTTCTTTGGTCTCTGGTGTGTTGTGGATCAATGTTTCGTCCACGAGACGGCGCTCCGTTTTATCGCGCTTGAACATCACCAAACACTCCTTTGAAGTTGTCATACGGTCACGCTTGTTGTCAACAGAGAACAAAATGCGGCACCCATCTGGCAGATGGCTTTCTCATATTCGAAAATGTATGCAAAATATTCCGTACCTATTCGGTTGAGATGCCCATAGCCTCAGCAACCTCGTGCACCTTAAATCGCCGATCGTCCAATATCAAACCATGTATTTTATCGACGATTTCTGGCGTTGTAACCTAAATTGGGACCAGAACGTTCGGCGTCCTTTGTGGTCATACTATCACAACGAAAATCAGTAAACCACTTGTGAATCGTTCCAATCGATGGTGATGAGTCTCCAAAATGTTTAACATGCGATTCTTTGGTTAGCGTAATGCTTTTTCCACGCAAGGAATAATGTTCAATAAAGACGCGAAATTTACTTTTTGTTTACAAAAATCTTCAAGGTTGCTTGCGTTCGATGAGCGTCAGAACAGAATGGAATGACATATCAGTCTGAAAATTTTTATGCGTTCTACCGGGATATCAAAAATTATCTTGGTCAAGGGTGGTTGTGGAATCTAAAACGTGTGTCTTACTTTACGTTTGAAATAATTATGTCACTGTCACACTGACATCATCAATAACCTACAAATTTCATACCTATTTATTTCAGTTGTAAAACAATAATGAACTACAAATTATGAAATAACGGTTTTAGTAACAAGAAAAACTAAATTACAGTGATTGTTGGAAATGTCCCCCGTTTTGTTCGATGCACACACCAAATTTCAGGTATCGAAACCAAGTTCGTATCTAATAGATTGTTTAAGAGTGCTACAACGTTCTCGAATTGATTTTATCGGATCGCACCTCTACCATACAGGTGTGAAATACTAGATCTGCGTAGCATCCGGAAAGATACTTACAATTCTTTTGACGTTAAAGTGTTTCAAATGTTTTGTGGGATGAAGGGTGAAGACAACTATAAAATAGGTTCAACACCACCACCACCAACATCACAAATTTTGTTTTTCAACGTTCTCTTTCAAAATTTCGATAATATCGGAGAAACATGCCAGTACCAATAAAACTAAAGTGCCCCACCAGCAAAGGTGAATCAGACATGGATGATGTTCCATGTATTGCATGTGATTTCAAAAGAATGAGCGGTTCCAAACCAGTGGCGGCTCGTGAATTTTTGAGAGAGGAGGCTGGACATAAAACGTTTTTGTAAAAATATACTCTATTCACAGCCTTTTAACCTTTGCACAGCGACCGTAGCAGCTACTTCAGTGACAAAATTAATTTTTACCCAGCAAGAACAAACGTGGAGGGATAGAGTTTCTCTTGCCAAAAATTTTTTTTGTTCGTTTTTTGTCTTTTATTTTTTTTGGATTTTTGATATTTTTTCTTTTTTTTTGGAATTTTTCATATTTTGTTTTTTTTTAATTAACTTTATTAACTTTTGTTATATATTAACGGAATTCTACTGTCTTTAGTTTGCGAAAAATGATCAATAATATTATCAAAAAATATATCATTTTGTTTTAAGTGTTTTACTAAATCTTTTTCAATAGATATTAAACTAACATTGTATAAACGATTTTGGCCCATTGTATTTGGCATGTAAGTTTTAATTCGTTTGAGAGTAGAAAATGATCTCTTCACCGATGCCGACGTGACAGAAATGGTGACAGTCAAACAAAATAGTTTATAAAACTGAGGTAAAACTTGTTGCAAATCATTGTCTATCATATATTTCATCATATCGGCGTGACTGTCATACTGACCTAAAATATCTTTATCCGAGTATATAACGCATAATTCATTGTGCCGTGCTATTTTATCAAAAAAATTATATTTTAGAACTAAGTTATCTTAAAGTGTATTGGGGAACTCTCTTGAAAAAGATTCGAAAAATCTTCTATTCGTCAAGTCAAAAAACTTCAATTCATGTAAATCGGAAAATCGAATCTCAATTTGACCTTTAATAGTATCTAAAATTTCATAAAAAAGTTGTTTACAATGTAGTTTCTTGTCTACCAAATTATACGTTTTCCTCCTTTTCGCGGGAGGAGCCTCATCAGTTGGAAAATTTTCAAATAAAATATTAAAATGAAATTCTGTATTACGGAAACTTGAAATTTTTCCAATGAGATGTTTCAAACGATCTCTTGAATAAATTATATCAGTGAATTTATGTTGTAAAATTTGAAAAATAAGATCAGTTTGTTCAAATATTAATTTAAAATTATCAAGAAAAAACAAAAATTCTTCGTTTTCTAAATAAGATTTTAAACCAACAGCAGCATTTAATGAAATCTGTTGAAAAGTCATCACTGTTTAATACAAAATCAAATGTTTCAATTAATTTGTCTTTATTTTTATGGATGGTAAATACTGCACGTGATGTAAAATTCCATCGAGTTGGAGCATTACAGGGAAGAATGATTTTTTTTAAATTTCGTCTTGTCAATACTACTATTAGTATTAACAATGATCGATTTTGATAGTTACCTGACATTACTAATCCTTTCAAATCCGGTAAAGGCCGTTTATTTAAAAGAAACACTTTTATCATATGTTAATTCACTAAATGGATTTTCTAAAAGGCAGCAACTAACTCACTAACACTAATTTTAAATTTACAACAGACAACAATCTAACCTTACTTTGCGTGGCGTGACAATACATAAGCAAGCACTGACTGACCTACTCAGCAGTCGGCAGAACGCACGTCTCGTATTTCATAGATTGCTAGCGGCTGCCGCAGGCTAGCCTCCAGAGGGTGTTGCCATTTTCGCTGATTTACCCAGTTGGCGTTCGGACTGATCGGAAAAACGGCAACTGCGTTGAATAACACATGCTCAGCGTTTGAGATTATATAGAGAGTCTAGCCTCAGGGCACTGTTGCCAGATTAAAAATAACTACTGAGAACGGGGAATTAATTGTAAAATTTTGAAAATTATCAGAGAAACAGGAAATAAAATGGAGAATGATCATTAAGATAAATTGGTGAGGAGGCTGAGCCTCCTTAGCCTCATTCGAGGAGCCGCCACTGTTCCAAACACATTCAGTCTTCATACTTTGACTATAAAGAAAAAAACTGTGTATTATGATAGCGAGTGTGCGCTTTTGTGTTATGACATTAATTTGACATTTGTAAACCCTATTAACGTGAGCATAGATAATATTAGTATGTAAGTGTAAAATCAGACTATTATTATTATTATTATTATTATTAGTTATTGAGTGGCTTTTCTTCTAATGTTTCAAACAATTTTACTGAATATAGTGAGAGGTATTCACATATTCCATTCATTCTCTTAATACTTTTGTAGAAATGAAGTAGTTCTTACTGTACAACACCTTACTCTTCACATCGCACTCCTATATTGGATGTGATAATGCTAATAACGCAACTGGTTATCATCATACAACAATTGCTTATTACAAAGATCTGTATAACTTGAAAAAAGAAGAATGTCATACACTTTACAATACAAGTCTCATATTGTATCAAGAATGTAACGATCTAACGATAGACTTGATGAATGTAATGATTTAAAAGATGAAGAAATACAAATGTCCGATATGTGCTTGAATAACTTAAATAAATATGAAGAAAACATTAAACGTTGAACTGGTGCGCTACCCGTTCGAAAATAGGCTTCAATCAAGAAAATTTTGTGCTGTGTGGTAGGAGGCATGATTCAAAAACTGGACTAGAAAATTCAGCACAATGACTTAAAAGATTCTGACACAACAAAACATATTTGAAAATTTAAAGTAAGACACACGTTTTACATTCCACAACCACCCTTGACCAAGATAATTTTTAATTTGTAGTTCATTATTGTTTTACAACTGATATAAATAGGTATGAAATTTGTAGGTTATTGATGATGTCAGTGTGACAGTGACATAATTATTTCAAACGTAAAGTACGACACACGTTTTAGATTCCACAACCACCCTTGACCAAGATATATTTTGATATCTCGATAGTTAAAGATGGTACATCACAAATATCACATGGTATTTCTGATTGTATCACCATCTGTTTTATTTTCCAAGGACATTGTCCTTGCCCTCGTATGAATTATGGGCGTGGAGAGGCACGTAAGACACGTAAGCTAACTTACGCCCGTGGTTCATACACTAATTCATGCACTGATGAAGAGTTATCAATCTAAAAATATTTATGAAATAAATTAAATTTCTCCCCTACATCTAGCATTGATTTGATCAAATTAGACATTTTAAGCGTAACCATGGTAGCGCTTAAGCAACGATAACCATAATGCCTAACATTTGAGTTTCATTAAGTGTCAGGCAAGTGTTTAAACTGTTTCTATTAGGTATTATATTGTTGTTTGACGTTTCAATATAGTACAAGGACAATAAAGAGGTTCATGAGCTATAAAAAGACGTTTATGTCAAACAAATTCGGGTTTAATTATCAATTTATGATATATGCATAGATACATGTAATGTGTGTTTGCAGTTTGTCTATTCTTTCCATGCTTGCTGTTTGCTGTTGGATCTATGATTGAGTTGGCAACATTACTCAGAATAAAGATATATTTAAATGAAACAAAGTGTTGTAATTAATATAATGTCATCTACAAACATAATAGAAATAGAAATAGCATATCATTCAACGAGCATATTATGGTGGCTATTATTCACGTGAATGAAGTTTACGGCACGAGCCGCAGGCGAGTGTCGTAAATCATCCAAGTGAATAATAGCCATAATATGCAAGTAGAATACTATACTTTGTCCACAACCCATAAATAATACTTAGATACTAATAAACTTTGCTGTTGAAACCAGTCGAACCAACAAATTGTTGACGTTTCAAATTAAATTCGATCTGACTTGACGTTTCATAGTACGCTCTATTTTTATCGTATTTGTCTATACGTTTCTATCAGGTTTGTCATATTGATGGTAGTGAATAATGATTTCATTATTCACTAGTGATTAATGGATATCATTATGCTTGAGGAAACACATGCATTATGCATATTTTATACAATAGTCATGGACAAAGATTATTAATCATCTAAAATAGGTGTTCGCAATAGACATGCAAAATATTATGAGTCACTATATTTAAAATTTGAACAATTGATAAGAGATAGAAGGGCAAGGTGAAAAGTTCCTGAAAAATGAAAGAAGAAATAATTTATTTGGTCAAAACTTATTTTTTTTCTCAACATAATCTCCTTGTGGGCCCGATACACTTCGTCCAACATTTTGCTAATTTTTCGATCCATTGCAAATAACAATTACGGGAATCCTCCAAAATAGGCCTTTGCTTCAGCGATAACCTCATCGCTGGAGGCAAAACTCTTTCCACCGATCCATTTCTTCAATTTTGGAAATAGATAAAATCGCAGAGGGCCAAAACTGGAGAATATGGTTGATGAGGAACCAATTCGTAGCGCAATTTTGCCATTGCGACTGCGGATCTGTGCGCCAATGCGTTGTCCTGGTGGACAAGCACTTTGTCAGATGCGGCCGCTTTCGTTTCAAATCAGCATCGAATCGATCCAACAGCTCTGCATAATCTACACCGGTGATCGTTTTGTCCTTTTCAAGCTAATCGATATGGACGATACCGTGTGTATCACAAAAACTGTCGCCAAGATTTTGTTGTATATATACGTTGGTGATAGTTTTGCCCTTTTCAAGGCAGTTGATATGGACGATGTCATGTGCATCTCAAAAAACTGAAATATTTGGTTGGTTTGTAACGTGTAAATTTCACTTAACGGCTTAGAAATGGCCGCTGTATTACAATCGGTTAACACCTGTGACGTCAGCTATGCTAGACCCTATATTCTCCGAGTCATGGTTATTCAGTGACGAATTCTGTAGTTACCGCTTGTATTTCGAGGTCGTTCTGTGAGACATCGAAGCACCGGAAAAGGCCGAGAAAATGGCGTACTTTTTGTCAAATCGTCCAAGTGGAAGGTCGTGTTACTAAGTTATTTCAACAGGGAGGTGATACCAAACTTATGTTTGGAACCAAATTATGGGAATATTCTTCCGTTGAAAGCAAATGCATCAATTACCAATTTGGAGTGGAATAATTGGAAAGATTTGTGTAATAGATGCACCTTAGGGGATTAAATCTTAGTTTCAACGTGACTGGTTTTGGACAGAAGTAAAGTTGTTTCATTGAAAGGATAAAAAAAAACCTATCGTGATAGAGGTAAATATCTTTGTAATTCCATTTGATTTATTCACTAACTTCAAGAATTAATTTACTTTCCCAGGTGATATCTGACAGGAGATAGGTTAGTCCTGATTTTGTTCAACAATAGTTATGTATTCTGTTCATGTCTGTCAAACCAATAAAGGTTTGAACATTTCGTGATTTCAGTTTTTTTTTTATGTTGTGAAAAATTGAACAAGTGTACGAAGTTCTGAGGTTGGCTTGAATCTGCTATGGAAAAACTGATTAAGAAGATGCTAATTGACTTGTGATGTACAATCGTGGAAACTGCATTAGAATTGTGGCAGGAATCCATACATCAAGTAGGAAGTACCAATCCATAATCGAGCAGTTACCAGGTCAGGTTATCCATCTTTTGGTTATGTAACGTTCGAAACAATCATTTGAGTATTTATAGATATGTAAATTTAACTTCATTCATACTTCAATTCATGCACTTCATAGCTCATTAATATTAAGTTCTGTTATAAATTGTATCAACAATAGTATTTCAATTACCAGTAAATTTCAATCATTCTGGGTACAGGTCTTTTATTTTTGTATACTTTCAGGGTAAATTAACCTGGGTACTTTGAGTGTTTGAATCCCCTAGTTCAGAAACATAATTTATTGGAAAGGTTAAAAATACTCTGGTGCCCAAATTTTAACATCTAGAAGATAACTCACGACCGTCTTCACTGTAGCTGTCGGCAACCAAGCGATAAAATAGAACTTACAGTTTATCCACAGTTAAGAGTAATTTGTACCCTTACAGGTTTTATCGTCGTTTTTGCAAATTTTGATATTAGGGGCAAAACAAAAAAAAATCCCACTGCAAAACCTGTTGGCACTTTAATTTTTTCTCAGATTATACTAGACACTTTGAACAACAGTTAGATCTCAAGAAAAGGAAAATCGATTGTGACACATTTTCACTATGGCGGTTTTTGAAGGTCATTTTCTAGTTCACCAACTATTGTACAGCTAGCACAATAAAATTTTCTTAAAATACGACAAAAGTTTGTACTATTTACTTGTTTCCATATTTCTGTAGGTTAATGCATAAAAAAAGTATTAAGCTTACCGACATCATTCGAAAAATTTCAACACCCTGTACAAAAACCAAACAGGCAGGATTTGGCTTGAACTCTGGTAAGTTATTACTAACATAGGTAGGATTCATAAAAATAAATATGACTGAATATAAAAATATGAGGGGCAAAAGGTGGCTCACTTGGCATAGAACGCCCCCATAGTTCCTACAATAAATAAATAAATATGAGATTTCAGCAACAAGATAACATCTTTCAGAGATTATTGTTTGAATCTTATTGCATATATTTGAATTTAACTGCCACTGATGGCGCGCGCCGGATGGGACACTACCTGCTCGCTAGACAGACAGTAGTATGAGACGAAATCTCAATGTAACACCACACTTGTAACTTGTAACTTTATATGAGTATAATATATCTCAAAATTGTGTTTACACATGAAGTTTTAATCAAACACATCAACAACATAAACATGGTCCTTCGTAGCCACATATAATTAGTATCAGTGCAGCTACATGTGTAAAAAAGCAATTCAAAACATTCGCATCATTGACATTGTGCATCGCCATTGCATTTTCAAGTCGCAGCGTGAAAAGAAGTACAGTTGGCCAGTGCAAATCAAAACAACACTTCTCAAGGAAGCGACATCAGCACAACTGGTCGATTGGACTCTGACGACAACAGACATCAAAATCAAACAGTGAGTTTCCTAATTCCTATCACATTCATACTTTACAGCATTATCAATATCCATCTATCCCATTTACCTATATCAATTTGAGTATATAAAGTAACATTGAAATATTCAAAACAACAAAATATCAAGTAAAACTTATTTTACGTCATTCTCATACAATGGATTCGCTAATCAGAAAACGTGCCTCCGCCAAGGCTCGTTTAACAAAATTCAATAACCATTTAGAAACTATTCGACAAATAAGTCAAAACAATCCAATATCAGATGTTCAATCATTAGAACTTGGTCAGAGAATTGAAAGGTTGCAAGCCTTAATTTCAGAATTTGACAGTGTGCAATCGCAAATCGAAAATGAGTGCGACGTTAGCGAATTAGATGAGCAGTTCGAGGAGCGTGAATTATTTGAGAATGAGTACTTTCGTTTGATGTCCGAATCAAAAAATATATTGGCGAAATATGAGGAAATACAAGCTCAGATGGCGCCGGATGGTTCAGCCCCAATCTCGACGCGGTCAAATCATATCGACAATAATCACATTCAAAACAATCTATCAACTGTTAAGCTACCCACCATAAATTTACCAAAGTTTGACGGAAACTATGAGAAATGGCTCGAGTTCAGAGACACCTTTGTATCGTTGATTCATGAAAATCACAATATAACGGACATACAAAAATTTCATTACCTGCGGGCATCAGTGGAAGCGCGCGCTGCTGAAATAATTAAATCTATCCAATTCTCAGAAATTAATTATGCTGTGGCGTGGGACATATTATGTGACAGATACAATAATAAGGGTCTGTTAGTGCACAATCATTTACAATCATTGCTTTCGCTTAGATTATCGCAGGACGAAACGTCATCCAAATTAAGACAGATGGTTGATAATATTGCCAAGCATTTAAGGGCTTTAACTGACTTAGATCAACCTACTGATAAGTGGGATACAATAATAATTCATGTTTTGCATTCAACATTCAATCATGTAACGTCTTGCAAATGGCAAGAGTACAAACATGGCACGGACTTCCCCACCATAGAACAATTCACATGCTTCCTGAAACAACGTGCTAATCTTCTCGAAACATTAGAAATAAATAACAAGGTACAAAGAAATTTTAACAAATTCAGTATTCCGAAAACCGAATCGCGCACATTAGTGAGCTCGAACATTACGTGCGAATTTTGTAAGAAGTCTCACGCAATATACACGTGCGGTGATTTTTTAAGGCTATCCATTCCAGAGCGCCTGTCCAACGTTAAAAGGCTCAAGTTATGTTTAAATTGCCTCAGGCGAGCAGAACATCTCAATGTAGATTGCAAATATGGTTGTTGCAAGAAATGCAAGGCAAAACACAGCAGCTTATTGCACATTGATAAACCATGTCAATCAAGTGATAGGGAAGTCAACCCGCATGTCACAGTTGCTACATGTCACAAGCATACGAGCAGGCCAACTAATCAAATTCTGCTATCTACCGCATACGTAAACATCATTGATAATCACGGCAAATCTAAACGGTTACGTGCCCTACTAGATAGTGGTTCTCAGTCTAGCTTTATTCGCAAAGATCTGCAGTTCAAAACATCTCGGGTTAATCTAACGGTTTCAGGTATTAATGACATGTTAGCAAATATAACCAAAAGGTGTGACATTAGCATTCAATCCATTGACAATGAATTTAGCACAAAACTGTCATGTTTCATTTTACCAAAAATCACAAGTCATATACCACATACCTACGTCGATATTTCCAATTTAAAAATTCCACCTGAGATACAACTAGCCGATCCCGACTTTCATAAGCCCGCCGAAATAGATATTCTGTTGGGAGCAGATCTATTTTGGCAACTCATTTCTGCTGGCCAGATACAAACTGGTGTTGCAGGTCCAATAATACAAAACACCAAATTGGGATGGGTAATCGCAGGTTGTATTGGTGCAGAAGCCCAACATCGCACTTCATGCAATCTAGCAAAAACAAGTCTCGCTGAAATCAATGACAGCCTAACTAAATTTTGGCACCTTGAGGAGTGCAATTCAGAACCGCTGTTATCGGCTTCAGAAAGTGCCTGCGAAAGACACTTTGTAGAGCACACCACAAGGGATTGCAACGGCAGGTTTGTCGTAAAAATCCCCCTAAAGGAAAGTATAGACAAATTAGGAGACTCCCGGCAGGGAGCGGAAAAACGACTAATTTCACTTGAAAAAAGGCTGCAAAAAGATGAAACTTTCCGCAAACGTTATAGTGAATTTATGAACCAATATGAAGCGCTTGGTCATATGTCGCAAGTTGAAGTGAATTCAACTGACAAATCATTCTATTTACCCCATCAAGGAGTCACCAAGGTAGACAAGATTACTACCAAGCTTCGAGTAGTTTTCGATGGCTCATTTTCTTCATCAACCGGTTATTCATTGAACGATATACAAATGGTCGGACCTACCATTCAACAAGATTTATTTTCCATTTTACTGCGTTTTCGGCAACATGTTTTCATAATCTCGGCCGATGCAGAAAAAATGTATCGTCAAATTCTCATCCATCGTGACCATCGCTCGTTACAACGAATTTTATGGCGCAACAATCCGTCTGAATCTATTCGAACGTATGAGTTAAACACTGTCACTTACGGGACGGCGTCTGCCTCCTTTTTATCAATCAGATGTTTATTCGAATTAGCTCACCAATGTGAAAATAAACTCCCTCACATTTCTAACATTATCAAGAATGACATGTACGTCGATGACGTATTAACAGGTGCCAATTCACTCTCAGATGCAAAGGCTATAAGCAATCAACTCTCCCAAGTTTTAGAAGGAGGTTGCTTCAGGCTGCGAAAGTGGAACGCTAATAATCCAAATATATTATCAGACATCCCAAAGGAAGACATTCATAGTAATGTTTACCAATTTTGCGAACATGAGCATGCAAAAACGCTAGGGCTAGTCTGTTCTTTTGAAACAGACCAATTAATGTATGTCATAAGGAACCAAAAAATTCATAATGTTACAAAGCGATCTATACTTTCACAAACATCTCAAATATTTGACCCATTGGGGTTGCTCAGTCCCTGTATCATAATCGCGAAGATACTTTTGCAAAGGCTATGGTTAGAAAAAAGTGGGTGGGATGATCCTGTACCGATTTCCTTGCATAACGAATGGTATAATTTTCGTTCGGCATTAACGAGTCTTAACGCGCTAAGGATAAGGCGTCATGTCATTTGTCAGAACCACGAAACCATTGACCTTCACGGGTTCTCGGATGCTTCGGAAAAGGCATACGGGGCATGCGTCTATTTAAGATCCGTTGATACTGAGGGCATTGTACACATGCATCTCTTATGTAGCAAATCAAAGGTTGCTCCATTGAAATCAAAAACAATTCCAAAATTAGAGCTTTGCGGCGCATTACTACTAGCGCGATTGGTATCTAAGGTTATACAGTCAATAACTTTATCAATGTCGAGTTACACTCTATGGTCTGATTCATCCATTGTATTAGCCTGGATCAAAACCCCTCCTAATCAATTGAAATCTTTTGTAAGCAATCGAGTTTGCCAGATACAGGAGTTGCTCCCGGATGCTGTGTGGCGTCATGTCAAAACAAAGGATAACCCAGCTGATCTGGTCTCACGTGGATTAATGCCTAATCTTCTCATTAACTCTGATTCATGGTGGAATGGGCCCACCTGGTTGAAGTTGAACCATTCTCATTGGCCCAAATCGGACACAAATATTAAAAATCTTCCAGAATTGCGAAAAATCACTACATTAATGACGGCAACATCGGATGAGAGTTTTCCATTCTCAAATTATTCCAATTTAAGCAGACTAGAACGCATAATAGCTTATTGTCTAAGATTCAAGTCAAACTGTGTCTCGCCCAAGTGCGAAAGGCGACATGGTCCACTGTCAAATAGCGAAATACATCAGGCTCTTTTATGTCTGACAAAAATGTCTCAGCACGAAGCATTTAGCTCAGAGATCAAAAATTTAGCCATAAATAAACCTATTTCAAAAAAGAGTAAATTGCTATCATTTAACCCATTTTTAGATCAACAAGGCGCACTCCGCATAGGGGGTCGCCTAGAAAACTCCAATTTTCATTATAATAAAATGCATCCTCTTATCATTTCATGTAAGCATCCGTTTGCAAAACTGCTATTCAGAAAGGAGCATTTGAGGTTATTGCATGCTGGACCACAGCTATTGCTGAGTTCCATAAGAGATCAATTTTGGCCGATATCGGGTCGCAATCTGAGTAAGCAAACTGTGCACCAATGCGTGACATGCTTCAAGCACAAACCTCGCATAACAAACCCTATAATGGGAAACTTACCAAAACCACGAACAACTCCCTCTCTGCCATTTCAAACTACAGGAGTTGATTATGCAGGCCCTCTCATTATAAAGGACAAAAGGGGACGTGGTTGCAAACATGTAAAATGTTACATCTGCCTTTTCATATGCTTCGCAAGCAAGGCAGTTTACATTGAGCTAGTGTCAGACCTCACCACAGATGCTTTCATTCTAGCATTGCGCCGATTCGTGTCACGAAGGGGTTTGCCCCTGGACATTTGGTCTGATAACGGTTCTAATTTTGTAGGCGCGGAATCTGAGCTGAAAGAATTAGGTGATTTCATGATATCCTATCAATCAGAATTAAGTCGATCCATTATCTCTGAAAATATCAATTGGCATTTCATTCCTTCCTACTCTCCTCATTTTGGAGGATTGTGGGAGGCTGGCATAAAGTCTTCCAAGCACCATTTAAAGAGAATTGTCGGAAATTCAGTGCTCACATTCGAAGAAATGTACACTCTATTAACTCAAATTGAATGCATCCTGAATTCCCGTCCCCTAACTCCACTGTCCACTGACCCGTTTGATTATACGCCTCTCACTCCATCTCACTTCTTGGCTGGACGAAGTCTGATAAGCATTCCGTCACCTGATTTGTCACACATACCCAAAGGACGATTGGACAATTTCCAATTGATCCAGAATTTACAACAACATTTTTGGAAAAGGTGGTGTTCAGAATATATAGCCGAATTGCAATCTCGATCCAAATGGCTTGTGCATCAATCCGACTTGAAGCCAAATTCCATGGTGCTCATCAGAGAGGAAAACACACCACCAACGAAGTGGAGACTGGGACGTATCGTCGAGGTCCATCCAGGGCGGGATGGAATCAACCGCGTTGCATCGATCCGTACATCCAGTGGAATCATCAAACGATCATTCAGCAAGATCTGCCCGTTGCCTACTGAAGATAGTGAAGTGTAGTGCTTAAATCAGAGTAAGGTCGTGTTCAAGTGCTCCGGAGAAGAATCCGTAATTTAATTGTATTTTCGAGGTATTTTTTCTTTAAAGTCCCCTAGGTACTTTCAAGCCGGGGAATATGTTTGAATCTTATTGCATATATTTGAATTTAACTGCCACTGATGGCGCGCGCCGGATGGGACACTACCTGCTCGCTAGACAGACAGTAGTATGAGACGAAATCTCAATGTAACACCACACTTGTAACTTGTAACTTTATATGAGTATAATATATCTCAAAATTGTGTTTACACATGAAGTTTTAATCAAACACATCAACAACATAAACAATTATTCTTTGTTAAATTCAAGGTGTAATTTATCGCCATTTAATTTTCCTCATTAAGATATTCTGTTTTATTACTACATAATAGCTGAAGTTTATGACCATATCATGTTTAATTTATCCTAAGCTCCTTGATTTACAGTGACTTAAAGTTGGAAGCAAATTGTAATAAACTCATTTAACGACTTCAGGAGGGTCATGGTTAACTTGTTTACATCTGAACAAAAGATATCACAGCACACTTTAAGGATTCAACAGAGAAATGAGATATAATAAAAAACTAACAAGCAGTGATCCTCCAGATGAATAGGATGGACACTTAGAACTGTTCCATTTTGCTGAAAGTTACGAGCCCAGAGGTCAAATTGATTGGCTGCTTGTAAGTTGCGACGTAGGTTCCGTTCTCTTTTTTGTGCATTTGTCATCACAGATCTGTTGTTTGATTGGTGGTATACTTGATAATATTAAAATTTGAGCTTCATTCATGGCAATCCTGATGTCTCCAAACAGCATGGAATGGTTATGTAGAAATTTAATAGAATATAATTTCATCTTAGTGGATTGCATTTCCTAGCACACACTTCAAGAGAGTCCCCGGGTGGGTAGACATACCATTAAAACAACGTGTCTTGTGCAGTGAAGAAAAGAGTCATCAGAGAGGGCCCACGTTATTATCAGAGTGAAAAACGTTTGTTTTGGGTATTCAGGAGCTATTCGAGGGATATTTCCTACGAGGCAGGTATTTTGTAAGAGGGCACTTGAGAAAGTGAAGGAAGAAGGCAATTTTTCTCCATTTCGTCATATTCTCAGATGGGACTACTTTCCACAAAAATGGATTTGTTGTTCGCCATAATAATTCTAATTAATATGACAAGATAAATCCACACCAGTTCCAGGCATGTAACAGTCAGTAGACAGTATCAGAAAGTATTTATATTGGGTATGGTGGTTTCATGAGAGCGTAAAGAATAGATTGCTATATGTTGAGAGAGCATTGCAGTTTCAAGGCGGTCAGCTCAGGACGTAGGACATCAGTATCATACCAGCACCAGTCGGGAGAATGGGCGAGTCGCTGTGTACGCCTCGGGTGAGGTAAGAGGAGGGGCGCACAGCAGTGCGTCTCTCTTGTTTATGTGGTATTATCATATCATTGCGTTCCTTGTTGCACGTGTAGATTTATGTCTATACCCCAGAAGAATTGTTTCCGATACTGTATATGATTGTTGAACGTATGGCGGTAGGCTTAGGATCCTACGCCATGGAGCTATTCTTTTTTAATGAACTCTTGAAAGGAAGCAATTATTTAGATTTTCTGCGAATCACACACGGAAAATCTGTTGGGCGACATTCCTTCAACTACGTTCCGACGGATGTCGATGCTAAATGACGGTGCACAGCTCACAATGTTCGAATTATTTTTAATGAATCTTCCCCCAACGTATGGATTGGGTGTGGAGGAGCAGTAAGTTGGCCTACAAAGTCTCCAGATCCGACAAGTTGTGACTCCTTTTTATGTGTTTACGGATTAATATGAGGCAAAGTTTATAAGTGACCAGCAACCATCACGGAAGATAAGCTACAACGAAACAGTTTAGCTATTGAAGAAGTTATCCGACATTCTTGCGAATGTGGAGAGGTCATTCTAAAAAATGATTCGGTTGTGTATAGATCAAAACGGAGGAAATTTCGAATAAATATTGCTGTAAATAGTGCACTCATATTATCTCATGTATATAGTGTAAGTGAAGTATTAGGGCGAAATTTTTTTTCAGAATTTTCGCGGATATATCCGTTTAGAGCATTTGTGGATCGATATAAACTATTTTTGACATGATGTCTCTGTGTATGTGCGTAATCCACTGTGGAAACGATTCCGCCATTCCCGTTTGTCGTATCGACCTGAAATTTTGATGATCGCTTTGAAGTGGTAAAAATAGGAGCTGTATTATTTTTATCTTCTTGGGCGCGGTCATATGTTTCGAGTGGTATTTCTGACATCTATATTCAGTTTTTCAAATGGAAATATAGTATTGTATTGGACCATGAGGACAACCGTGTTTTTCTGGTTATAAATTAATATCACACGTATATTTTTAACCTGCGGAAGTGTCCGAAATTCTCATTCCAAGAGACGGTATCGGAGTGCATTTTATTTTTTGTATTCACTCTGTAGATAGTTGAACTGTTAAAATAAATGAAGGTTAAAATAGTTTCAGTACAATAACAAACTTATTGTTTGATAAAGCCACCGTGTGATGAAACATGTCACGTTTTGTTTAATAAAAACGAAGTATGGGAAAATTTATTACAAGTTTATTTTTTATTAAACCTCCAGATAACACTGCCTTTCAGTTCCGGCTTTGTAGAGTATCTCTCGAGGAAGCTGGATATCCAATGTTCTGTTTTTATTATTTAAAATAATTAAATACAGTTACTTTATTCCTTCTACCATTCGGTAAACAAAGCAACTGTTTATAAATTACATTTAAGATTACAAATAATATGAATTATTTTTTATAGTAACTAACAATTTTTGTTTGTAACAGAATTTATTATATAACGATGCCACAAATCTGCAATACCCTGTTGAATATTCTGTAAGCTGAAGATGGTAAAACTCCAATAAAATCAGCAACGATAATTTGCATGATATTTGAGAATTGAAAGCAGTTGAATGAAGTAAAGGTAGAACGCAACCTCCTTTGAAATCAATTGGATATTATTTAATATTTCTCATCTATTAAGATGATACTGTACCATACCATATCTGACAGTTGTTCTTTTGATCCCCAGCTATTTCCAAGAAAATGCTACGACATACATTTCCTTATTGTTAATTTCCTCATTATACGCGATATAGAGTAAGGACCAAAAAAATTTGAAGTCACCGTCTATTTTATGCCTTTAATCTGTGGCAAAATTTGATAGTTCATGTGACTGCAGGTGTTAGTGTCAGTATAAAATAAGGTTATATTATAATTTGAATAATTCTAAAGTCAACCTGGCAGCAGGTGTCAGTATAAAATACAGAGTAGTGAAATACATTATGTAGATAGACTGCTTGGATAAAATTTCAATTTAACATAGAGTATATGTTACGTCTTTCATTAGCGGTTTCTACATCATTTCCAATATATTTTCTATTCCTACAATCATACGTTTGACTTGCAGAAGTGCCCGAAATCTATTTTGATCACAAAAGTGAGGGAAATCACGTGATCAATTGATGACAGTTCATTTATTTTGTTCAGAATTTCAGTTCGTGTTATGTTTTGTTTTCGTTATTGATGAAGGTTTGGTTGTTCTTTACTTTGTTACCCCGCCGTTTGACGGGTCTGACACTTAGATAAAAATGAAAATTCCTTCGTCGGAGTCTTGAACGGCAGATACTGTTTGCTTAATGGTCTATTAGGATTCTGGATGTGTTTGATCATGCAAATTCTGCAATATTTGCATTTCTATAGGTTTTCCTATCAGAAGTCGGTTGTACTATGTACTCATAGTCTGTAAACACATTTCCATCAAATTCAGAGAGGGGTCGAACCTTAAATTATAATTATTTTGATTTGTAATATGTATTGGTTTTGTAATCGGTAGAGTGCATATAATAAATTTGATCACCCTCCATGGAGTAGATGTATGATGAAAGAGAACAGAATATTGCGTCGTGAATCGTATAGAATTTGAAACAAACTATAAACACACATAATATCAATACACTAATAGAGCTCACAACTGTGGATAATCTATAACACTAATAAGTTCGAAAGTTTACTCTGATAATGCCTACTTGGTATCTGAAAGGTCCTTAGTACTTCATTAATATTTTTACTGGATAAGGGTGATTATTTTGTACTCATTAGTGATATATAATACCCTTGCGTTACGCTTTATTGATTCTACTTGAAACTTTCGAACCTCTTAGTTACAAATTTCCGAATTCATTAACAAGGATAAGTTGTCGATATTATCATCCAAACTAACTAGCAGTCAATTTCCTCTTGTGATTTTTCATTCCTATTATGATTAAAGTACCTGCAGAAGAGGTCAGCTGTAATCTCTATTAGGTAACACATAATTCCTTAGCCGACTCCCTCTGAGCCCAAAATAGGAAATTGCTATCAAAGTTTCTCCATTCACGATATGAGAACAAACTATGATAACTACGAAGCAATTATTATTGGTACATGATGGACAATTTTGATCTATCGAACTATATTGACGAAGAACTATGTTGACGAGAGGGGTAGATAATGGAGGGCGTACATCTTTTTCCTCTCTATTTATTTATCTTCTCGTTCATGTGTGAAGAAGGAACTCAAAGGATATAGATTTAAACTGTATAACATTATTTCGGAATGGAAACTAGTTAGTTATAGGAGATATTGCAACAAATAGTATTACGTAAAAGTTAATTATGGATAAAATACATTCAAGGATAGAGATGGATGTATTTTATCCATAAATAGCTTTTACGTAATACTATTTGTTGAAATATTTCCTATAACTAACTAGTTTCCATTCTGAAATGATGTTATACAGTTTGAATTGAATGTTATGTATCAAACCAAATACAATTAATCTTTTCCGATATCATTTAAACAAACCATCGGCAAAAGCTTGGTGCATGTGTTGTGACAAATAACGAACATGTTCGAGAACAATCTTTCACGAGAGTTTGGATCTAATTTCTATTAAATTTGAATCGGCTCATGATTCAATTATATGAGGAATATTCTCTAACTATCTATGTATATATATATTGTTATAAAAAAAAGGCTTTACTTTTTTCATGTATAAACTTCTATGAATTATATTTGCATGAAATTTTCCTTTTTTAATATTCCGGCTAGCTTTCTTTATTTTGTTTTGATTTGATTTTAAAATGTTCTTTTTATATATTCTATGGAATTAAAAACAATATTTTTGTTGGAATGTTGAAAGTTCTATATTTAAAATTAATGATTCTATGTTATTTCTTACGATTTGTTTTATGTTCTACAATTCTATGCTTAACCTCCAAAACTGGTTAATATTACTTATTATTTATAAACAACAATCTTACTTTCAGATATACAAATGACGATACAAGGATGATATTATAAACAAACTTACTTTTAAGTTATATCCAATTATATGATGGAAAATGTAGGCAATGTTCAGTTGATTTTGTATATTCTTGATGATTTTAATTAATCACTTTAAAAACATCATTACTCTGCTTTGAAACATTCACAAACACAGGTAAACTACGTGGTTACTTCTTTTGAAATTCAGGAACTGTTCTGATAAATTGTTAACTTGGTTTTATTCTTTCAAGATATAAAACATATAAAACTTCTTCATTTATATTTTGGAACTTTATCGAAGACTGGATACTATACGATGCTATTTATTAGCTGTGGTTATTATAACCTTACTTTGTTAGTGAAGATTCGGTTACTTTAACTTATCGAAGCTACTGAGACTACTTGACTTCTCCGATGGTATTAAAAAACTAAGGTTATGGAAATATGTTTGAGCTGCAGAAGATGCTTGGATCTTAGATGTTATTGCAAGACTGAACTACCCTTCTTCCTGTTTCCTTTTATAGGGCTTTCAAAAGGACGCAAGTTGATGTCATAATTGACCAATGAAATGTTTTCTTTGCTTATCAAGGATGCTTTGGTGATTGTTGAAACTGACATAACTTCTAATTGTTGATCTATTTGACGTTTCTTAAATGTCTCGACCAATCAGAATAGAGTATTCTATAAATTTTGAATTATTGAAGATTTTCAAATTATTTCAAGTGATTATGCTTTCTGTTATTTGAATTAATATTGCCTACATTTTTCCACACATTTTGGTATAAGATAACCTATGATTAGGTTAATATTAACTTGATTATTCCAATATTTATATCAAATTTGACATTTGCCATTTCTTAAATCTAATACATAATATAAATTATCAATAACATTTCTATAACATTATAGAACTCAAATTTCCTAATTCTATCTCAAATCTATAACATATTTTAATAGTTTGTGCTATCTTATGATAGTCTGGGAATCATTTCAATTATGATTTCTTCTTTCGTATCACTGTACGTTTATCCACTTTCACTGTTTTCTTGTTTACACTTCTTATTCTATTTACATTATAGTTTATTTTGTTCTACATTGTTTGATACCTTATACTATCTGCAATTTAACTTTTAATAATGTTTTTAATTCCATATTTTAAATATTTTATTATTCTTTTCTGATTTTAATGTTCGGTAAGTTCAATTTTTCTTATTTTATGTTGTTTAGGAAATGAAATCATAACAATATATACAACGTCAGGCCTTGAATGGCTTGTATGGACCTTACGATCGGAAACGGGTGTTTCCAGTAGATTCGGAATTTTTTGTTTCGGGCAATGGACCTGATATCTCCTGGCATGTAAGGCAGCACTGGCTCTTGGTCTATTTCGTACGAGTACCTCAGATGGTAATACAGCACCCGCATGGCCGCATTATGGCAATGGGTGTACGCTGCGGCCGCTTTTGCCGGGCATGCCGACAGAAGGTAGAAAGGCATCTCAGGCACACTTCGACAGCCCAGAAGCTGACATCAGGAGCCTGCACACCCATCACGTTGCGGCGATAGACTAAGCTGTTGATTATGCCATCTTGGCAAGCTGCGGTAAATACTTCGGCCTCGGATGTAAGCCCGGCTGACTCTAGTCACGTATTTTAATTCGCTTTTGCCAAGTGTACCAGCGGTGCAATTCGTAGAGGCCTACCATCAGAGGTTGGTGATAGTGCCACAGTGGCGGAGCCAGCTGCTCTTTTGTCCATCAGGGCACCAGCTGGGCGGAAACCTCCACGCGGTTTTCTCTGGTAACGTGGCCTACAGACCTCCCAGAGATCCGATGATCCCGGCCAATATCCGTTTCCTCAGCCAAGGACTCGTATGCAGATTCTTTCGAGCAGGCCAGTCAGGCAGGTTTCCCTCCCGGGGGGATTATTCAGAAGTGTTAGATAGTAGTGGCGAGTTTTATTGGGTACCTAGTGCTAAAATGGGGGAGCTCATTTTACAACTGCAGACCTCCCCTCCTAGCCAGATATCCCCCTACATTTGTTAGGGCGACCAGGACCACACGAGTGGAAAGTCCATCATCATCATAAAATCGAATGATGCAGCCAATAGCTGAAGGTCAGCCTGATTGACAAGCCGAGCGTTTCGTTATTTCGGTGGAAAGCACCGTGCATTGGCTTTTATACATGCCGCCTGAGCATAATATCTTGGTCCGCGGCATCTGGGCTTTCAGGCGAGAAGGTTGAAACTCGAGATTGTCCTTTAGTTCTTCTCGACTGATGTGAAATTCAAGAACAAGTTCTTCCGCAGTTTTTTGGGCTTCCTTAACGATTAATGCCTCCACTCTGGCCAATTCGTGACTTTTGTCAAGACACAGGAGGAGGTCCGAACTCCTAAGAACTTTTGAAGCTATAGTCAGAACCAGATTTCGATACAGATCCTCCAGACTAAGGAGTCCCCTATCTCCCCGGTGACGTGGAAGATAAATGCGATATAAAGAAAATTGGATATTGTTCCAGTATGAATAAGAGGAGTAAATCTACTTACAATGGACTGTTCAGTTGCCAGAAGGTGGTGTCCTCAGTAACCCAAGGGTTTGATGGTTGAGTGGGTGTAATCAGAGCATCGTACTCGGCGAAAGTTTCAACATGCTGAACCATACTCTCTAGTGCTTGCGATACTTTAATTCTCGTCCTCGACAAACTCTTTGTCATTAAATCGACCTGCAATGATAAATTCCATGATTAGTAATCACTTGATGTCTTTGAAGTACTGCTTTATTTTGAATTCTATAAACAATTTTTTGGTGAAAGATCCTCGTATGAAGTGACTTTGGAACCATATACGATATATTACGATGATTATTTCGAATATGAAGATTACACTGCATGATATCGGATCAAAACATCATCATACCGTTCAGTGTTCACATATGCATTGAATACCGAAGCAGCACATGATAACAGTAAGGAAGGTCTATATAATATTTATCGTTCAATTATATTTTTCAATAAAATATGATGCAAACTCTTTTGATGCATACCAAACTCATTGAAACAGCCATAATTAAAAAAAAGGCTTCAATGGAAGAATAAAACTCTTTTAGCAACACAGATCACAATTATGTTTGAAATTCTTTTTGTTGTTGTTCCAACTTAATTTTGTTGGCCTGCATCAAAGTTAGCAATAGCAATTATATGTGGAACATGAATATTATATACCTCAAGTCTCATGCATGGCAAATTATAAAACATTACTTACTTCATCTTACTAGTCCAGTAAATGAAGCTATTAATATTTAATTTTTTTTGTTATGAGCCGATTTTGATCTGTGAGGGCTCATTTTCTTCGTAATGATGTCTAGAACAAAGTGCGGGGGTTTATTTTTCTGACTAATTGTTTATATTGTTAATAGACAATAATTAGTGTTAAACAAATGCGTGTCTCAGAGCATTATAAGAAAAAATTAAAAAGTACAGGTTCTAAGCAAGTAATTGAATATTTTCAAGTGGTAAAGTAATAAACAAAGGTTCACAAAGCTTACTCAATGTTCATAAATAATTTGTTAATGAACCATTTGTTAATAAACAATTTGTTAATCTGGTCTGGTTATGCGATTTTGGACTCGATTTCGGATATTTTCAACTCGATGAACACGAATTTGTTGATATAATTGCAATAAATTGTTCATTCCATTTGTTAATAAACAATTTGTTAATTAACAAATAAACGAAAAAATGAACTTAGGTCTGGTTATGCGATTTTGGACTCGATTTCGGATATTTTCAACTCGATGAACACGAATACAAATACTATTTCTTTATTAACACAGGGGGCCCAAATACTATTTCTTCATTAACATATAGAATAAACAATTTATTGCAATAATTAAATCAACAAATTCGTGTTCATCAAGTTGAAAATGTCCGAAATCGATTCCAATATCGCATAACCAGACCTAATTTAATTTTTTCGTTTATTTGTTAATTAACAAATTGTTTATTAACAAATGAAATATACAATTTATTGCAATTATATTATCCGAAAATCGAGTCCAAAATCGCATAACCAGACCAGATTAACAAATTGTTTATCAACAAATGGTTCATTAACAAATTGTTTATGAACATTGAGTAAGCTTTGTGAACCTTTGTTTATTACTTTAACACTTGAAAATATTCAATTACTTGCTTAAAACCTGTACTTTTTAAATGAGACACGCATTTGTTTAACACTAATTATTGTTTATTAACAATATAAACAATTAGTCAGAAAAATGAACCCTCGCACTCTGTTCTAGACATCATTACGAAGAAAATGAGCCCTCACAGATCAAAATCGGCTCATAACAAAAAATTTTGAATATTCAGGTCGATTTTGAACTTCATTTACTGTATACTACATCTCAGACGAGAATGACAGTTCAAATAAGTCATTCAAATACATTTATTTATTCACGATTCATGTTTAGCGAAGCACTGAAATTGAGCTGCAATTGCAGCAGTAAGAAATGAAAGAGACTTTGTTGTGCCTTAAACATATTAATTCACCAATAGGATGTAGATAGATGACCATGGATACACATGAACTTCAGATGGAGTATTTTGAACAGTCGTGTATCTTATACTGTACGTTCTGGCCTTCATTCTTTGAATCTCTGGTATTCAATTTGAGTAAGGATCACGATCAACTGTTTAATATTTTTATTATTAAAATAACGAAATCAAGAAGAGGTGGTTACTCTTTACAAATATGAACAAATTATTTAGACCGTATTGCAATAACAAGTCGAAAGTTTTCTTTATTTTAATAAGTTATATACCTAGTTAAAAAGTACCGAATTTGGAATCACCCTGTATGAAGAAGAAAGTACGTTTTCTATTTAACTGATAGATTCATTCAGATCTTGATGAAATTTTGCCTAATTGATTTTCAAAACAACAGGAAACTCAGTGTCCACATGAGATTTCGAAAAAACTACCTCAATCCCCTTTCCGAAATCTCGAAGCAGATAAGTACCGACCAATTATCTATAAATCATTAAAGTTAACAAATGGAACGGTAGAGATTCAAGGATTCTGAAAAACGTTTATCGTATTTCATATTAATAAAATTAGTTGAGGCCATCGTCGCTAGTTGTTCCTACGTGGTGCACATATGACTTACTACTTGGAAAAAGATACTGTGGGATAAAAATATGCGTCGATTCTGCAGTCGGGACAACGTCTAGTATAGCTGTTTACTTAACATAAACAAAAATGCCTTGAAGGATTACGATCTAGCATTTACCGAAAATGCCAAATGTATTTTAATCGAAGACTAATCAAATTTTCTCTTCATAATATCAGTATGGATATAAAACATTTCCTGAGAATAGAAGCAAAGTGCTTACGTAACACATTTATGGCAGAAATCTATGGAAAAACATGGGGAATTTCTAGCTGACGCATTGGATATTTCCAGAGCATTTGTCCGAGTCTGGCACCGAAGCCTTCTTGGAAAACTTCCGTCATATGGTTTGCCGCTTCAACTTTGTCCCTTAATATCGAGTTTTTCTCAGATCGAACACTCCATGTGTTGGTTCACGGAGTATCCTCCGATATGCTGGTGTCCCACAGGGACATGTCTTGGAGCCACCTGTTCCGTCCACAGTTCATCAGATGATGGTACACTCCATACCGCTTTCTCATCTAGAACCCATATGTCATCCAATGGAGCCAGAGGAGTGAGACGAAGACAGGTTGATGCAATTAATGGAGATCTGGCAATGATTTTGTAATGGGGATCTTATAATCTAGTAGAGTTTAATGCAACCAAAACTCAAGCTTGCGCCTTCTCCCGGAAGGCGGATCCCACAATTCCCAATGTGATCATGTCAGGTACAACTATTCCTATGAAGAATTCCACATTCATAGTTGGGATCACCACCAACAGCACCCTCTCATGGGACGACCATGGTCAGGTCCATTGCGAAAATCGTTCCACAAAAACTTGATTTTCTACACAGATTCGACCTGTCCTGGAATACTGTTCACATGTTTGGAGGTCGGCTCCCAAACATACTCTGAAGCTCTTGGATCCTATTCAGGAGAGAGCTATTCATGTAATTGAAGATGTTACACTGACGAGTTGACCACTCTAAAACATCGTACAAGTGAGAGATCTCTCCCTTTTCCATAGATATTTCTATGGTCCGTGTTCATCAGAAATCTCGCCTGTTGTTCCACCGCGAGAGATTCCAGATACGTGAAATAGACGAGCTCAAAGTAGAAAGACCTGCCGAACTTCTTTGTACCAAACTTCATTTTTATATCGAACAGCGATGTTGTGGAACTGTTGCCTAGTGAGGTTTTTTTGCCTATAACCTCCAAGCTTTCGAGAAAAATTTGAATGCCTTCCTCCTCTCACCACATTCCACCGCTGACTTACACGATGTTTTTCGAACATCATAGGTGTCCCTCTCGTGTAGTCAAAGAAAAAAAAAGAGAGTTAATGGCCGACTTTGCGTCCGTTTCATGTGATTCGAAATCTCAATCTTAATTCTGATAACGTATTACTTCACTAATTGAATCTACACGCCTTATTATGATGCTAAGTTTGATTGAAACTATATCGGGATATGCTAATCTAAGTATCAGTTGGGAACCTTCCAATTTTGCCATATACACCATGCAGAACTAACCCCTACCCGCAGAATTAAGATGCCCCAAATGATACAGAGATATGTTCAACAATATAAGTCGTGATCTTCTCTCAATCTTTGTACCGAGGCCTAAAAACGTTTATTCAGTAACCGTGCCGAATACTCTCAGATGAGTTGAGATTCGCTGATAAAAGAGTTGAAATGTCGTAACCGCTATGCTGGTGAAATTCTTATCCTTAACGTCATCCGCAGTCGCATTTTGTGAAAATACCAGTGTAACGAAATTGTCTGTTTGAATTAATTTCAGCGAAGTTCTTGTCTTGTATCAGAGCTCATCAAATTGAAGCTTTTCTATAGTTTTATACAGACATTCCAGCAATACTCGGAGGCAACATTACGAGTTTTAGTAACATACAATGCTGCAAAATCGGCTATGTTCATCTGATCAGGATCAGTAAATTAAAGTAGTGGTACATTAAAACTTTAATCAAGGTCCAACTTACACATACTCGTAATACTTACTCCAGTCAGCAAGAACTATACCGTCACGTTTGAAACAATTTTGGAACATTATTAACCCCTGGTTGAAGTAACGTATAATTGTTTCAAGTTATCGTCTTAACTATGTACGCAGACAGTTTGCTAGTCGAGCCACACAATTTTTAACTCTGAAACTTTTTGCAAAGTTGTAAGTAACCTTTACTTAACAAAAGGCATAAATATTAAATAAATAATTTAAATGACAAGTTGAAGCGGATGTAGCCATTTCAACTTGCAAATTTCGTAAAACAAACTAAAACATAAGGCGAAAATATTCACTTATAATATCCCATGTGCAAAATTATTGCCGGAAACTTTTTCGAGATGCCGGATATTTTGAAAATTATCCCGAGTCAAAGACGAGGGATAATTTTCTTAAAATATTCGCCATCGAGAAAAAATTCCCGGAAATTAATTTGTGCACTCGGGATATTCGGTAAGAGAATTTCATACCGAGGAAAAATTTGTTTAAAATAATTTCAATGTGATATTATTTGACATTATGTCATGAAAATATGAGACATTACGAAGGAATGCCATAATTTTGTTGTTTTGTTATGTATTGTAACACTTTCAAACTCATTTGAATTGAATTTAATTTTGCTTCTCTACCCTAAAACAAAAAATATCCACATTTTTTCGTTGGCATTGGCAACAAGTCAAAATAAAAGTATTTCATTGGTCGAGAATTGTCAGTTATTATCGTTCAATCACACTCGTTATTATCTTTTAATCACACACTGGGGTTTCTATCGGTCGCTGATTGAAAATATAACGTCTAAACGCAAATCAAAGATCGTACTCGCATCGATGCATTCGTTATAAAGAGATGTATTGTTATGATTTCATTTCCTAAACAACATAAAATGATAAAATTTGAACTTACCGAACAATAAAAATTAGAAAAGATTAATAAAATATATAATATATGGAATTAAAAACATTATTAAAAGTTAAATTGTAGATAGTATAAGGTATTAAACAATGTATAACAAAATAAACCAGAATGTAATATAGAATAGGAAGTGTAAACAAGAAAACAGTGAAAATGGATAAACGTACAGTGATACGAAAGAGGAAATCATGATTGAAATGATTCCAAGACTATCATAAGATAACACAAAGTATTAAAATATGTTATAGATTTAAGATAGAATTAGGAAATTTGAGTTATATGATGTTATAGAAATATTATTGATATTTTATATTATGTATTAGATTTAAGAATTGGCAAATGTCAAAATTGACATAAATATTGGAATAATCAAGTTAATATGAACCTAATCATGGGTTACCTTATACCAAAATATGTGGAAAAATGTAGGCAATATTAATTTAAATAGCAGAAAGCATCATCACTTTAAATAATTTGAAAATCTTCAATAATTCAAAATTTATAGAATACTCTATTCTGATTGGTCGAGACAATTTAGAAACTTCAAAAAGGTCAACAATTAAAAGTTATGTCAGTCACAACAATGACCAAAGCATTCTAGACAATGAAAGAAAATACCTGATTGGTCAGAAATGACATAAACTGGCTTCCTTTTGTAGGCCCTATAAAAAGGAAACAGGAAGGGAAACCAGAGAGTTTGCATTTACATCTGAGATCCAAAGCATCTTCTGCAGCTCAAGTATATTTCCATAACCTTAGTTTTTGGTAACATCGGAGTATTCAAGTAGTCTCTGTAGCTTCGACAAGTTAAAGTAACCGAAGCAAGTAAATTATTCCTACGAATCAAGTAGTGTTCCTGAGTATTCGAACAAAGTTTAAGGTTATAATAACCACAGTTAATAGCATCGTAGAATATCCAGTGTTCGATAAAGTTCTAGTATATTATTGAAGAAGTTTTATATCTTAAAAGAATAAAATAAGTCAACAATTTTATCAACAGTTCCTGAATTTATAAAGAAGTAACAACGTAGTTTACCTTGTGTATGTGTATAGCAGAGTAATTGTTTTTAAAGTGACTAATCAAATCATCAAGAAGACAAAATCAACTGAACATTGCCAACATTTTCTATCATATTATTGGATATAAACTAAAAGTAAGTTTATTTATAATATCCTCATTGTATCGTTATTTGTATATCTGAGTGAAAGATTGTCGTTTATAACTTTGTAAACAAGAATCAATATTAAGTAGTTTTGAGGTTAAACATAGAAATTTTAGAACATGAAATATAAATCATAAAATCTGTAAACCTGAGATATTACATAGAGTCATTAATATTTAAATATAGAAACTTTTAACATTCCAACAAAATATTGTGTTCGATTCCATATAATATAAAAAGATCAATTTCATTCAAATCAATCAAAACAAATCAAACATATGAAATAAATATAATTCAAAACATTCAAATCAAAATAAAAAGCTAGCCGGAATTAAAAATTAAAATAAATTAGAATTCAAATATAATTATCAATAAATAAAACTCAAAGAGGAATATCTTAACGGTATGTTCAACAAATAGACATATTTATTACTTTCTATCGAAAATTGGAGCTCTGGGGTTCTGATTATGAATATAAAGTCAAAAATGGTAAATCTTACATGGCACCATTAAAATTGTGGATTAGCGATTATTTTATGCCAAAATAAATTGAAACAACTACACATAGAATTACACCATCAATATCTGTTTTTTTAATGAAAATATCATATGAGGGATGGATATCGTACATTTTATTTTTGAATTATAAATAAAAAGCATTAAAATAGAATTTAAATTATCTATTCATACATATTTTAATATATGTATATTTATTTATTATATTATTGAATCGTTTTGTTTAAGCTTACATTTTTATAGACTAGTAGTAAATGTACAATTACAATTATTGAATTTATACATATTCATGTTAGTTTAATTTTTTAAGACAAGTCCATTATTTCTATCTGACTGTGGACAACTATCATCATCTTCATTAAAATTGTAAGTATATTCAAGCAGCAACTTTTATTGCAAACTGCAGAAACACATTTAAATGAACATACAACAATGATTGATCGTTCATTCGTACTGGATGTAGCTCACCTCCGACAATTTTCCAACTCCAATCCTCTGGTTACAATAGATGTGGAGCCATTTCGGGTAAATAACCGAGCCGCAATTGCACTGTATAATACACTCTCAAAAGAGTCTGCTGTGGAGGTTCTGACACAAGATTAACAGGGGTTTGTTTCGCTGATATTGATATCGGTTTCATTGAAGTTTCTTTACGATAGAATTGAACCCGAATCCGTGGAGTTGATCTATCTGTGGTTGTTTCACTTCCTCTTCCGTCGCCATATAATTATGCAAATTGAATAGGCATTGTAATCCTACATTTAATAGTTCATTAACGCATGCTATTTGTATTTTGAATATCTCAAGAATATTCGGGTAAATTTAGACTTATTTTATCATTGATAAGAGACAGAAAGCTTTATTCTTCTATTCGAGGGGGCTGACGTGATATCACAGCCAGTAAAGGCATGTGTGAGAAGAAAACGATCTTTACACATATAACGTTGAACATACAAAACTTTTAGTGAAAAAAACTGTCTGCTGCTTCCAATATTATTAAGGGGGAATTGCCCTTAATGCCTAGGCCGAAGCCCTTTGCACCCCGTGTCACGTGGCACCTAGTGGAGCGGTTCCCACCGACGAGTGTTCACTAGGCCACCATAGGGCAATTCCCACACGAGTGTGTTCACCATGCTCCCCAAGTTAACGATTAAGGTGTCACCTAGTAGAGCGGTTCCCACCTACGACTGTTCACCCATCTACCAGAGGGACAGTTCCCGCCAGAGAGTGTTCACCATTCTCTCTCGGGTGAATGATTCCCAAAGAGATTGGCACCAATTTCGTGAGAAATTATTTAAACCTCGTCCTAGTGAAGCAGCTCCTACAAGAGGATGCTACCTTCAGAGGTAAGCGGGATCAGTTTCCACTTCGGAGTGTTTACCGGGTGCCCGAGGTGGCCAAACAGTCATCTACTTAACTCCCAGTCGCGACCGGGTGTAGGTTAATGTCCTGAAGAGGTTTAGAACCATCTTCGTATCTAGTTTCTGGATCTCCTCAGTGTCGCTTAGATCTATCGAGTGTGCCTCGCGTCTTGGGGGATCAGTACTATGCATCTGCACAGAATGTCCATTCATGTTTCGTTTTTCCATTTGCAGCACCTCCACAAAGACGAATCGCTGAAGTGCATCCTGTGGAGGTGGTAGTTGAACGGTCAGTGTCCTGTTAGTATCTATGTCAGCAGTTTGGCAATGGTTTTAACCATATTCCTCACTTGCTGAGACCAGTCTTCCCTAATATGCGGTCCAAGAAGTGCTTTGAGCTGTCTTGTTGTCTGTGCTTATACTGGATGTAAGTTTGCATTCTTATTTACAGCGCTATTTGGGCAAAGCGCGTTATTGCCAGTATCTTCGCTTGGAGAATGGTGGCGTGTTTACCCAGAGGTATAGAAATGCGTTACCTGGGCGCTTGCAATATATTCCTTCTCCCGCCTGCCCATTGTTTCAGTTTCTATCAGTGAACCATATTTCACAATTGGTTGTCAGGGCTTATTGGTGATTGTTCAACCAATCTTCTCTGGGGGTATGCTTATACGATACTTCTTATCAAAGGTATCGTGGTGTCTTCCCATTCGTTCTCATTGAGTAGATGGGTTGTGTTTCACCACTGATTGATAGCGACTGGTGAGATAACTATTTGGTTCGGATTGACTCCGGGAGTAGATTCAGTAAGCAACGTCTTTTGCGCGGGTTTCGAGATAAGTAACCCCTCGGGGCGAAACTAACAGTTGTCAATGCATAAGATCCGGTGAACTGTGCACCACATACATTCCACCACTAAAACCATGATGTCATGCCTTCTTATCTCAGTAGTCTGGCCGAAACGGATTCACGGGCTTGGTAGACATATGCGGTAGGCTATTTGAACGGAGCCGAACGGTGACTCGTCAACCGTTCCTGGTAAAACAGGTAGGAGGTGGAATTGACTATAGCTCAGAAGGGGCAATATTATAAGTCTACCAAGCAAGCACCTGTAGTGACTCCGCCTAAAGTAGTCCCGCCGGGGGCGAACAAAAGCTGCCTCTGCGTGGGTAAATGCTGCACCACATGGCTTTACTCCTAAAGTCCGGTATCAGTGCTTCATATCCCAGGTCTTTGGGTTATTGATTCGTGGCCAGGGTAATGATATGTCGTCAAACGAAGTGGTTGTGAAATGACACGAACACGAGTAGGCAGGGGGAGAGGGGTCCAGATGGTTCAAAAGACCATCTCCTCTCCAATTAAGGCATTGGTCTCTGCCGAGCAGTTGGCGTGCTGTTGAAGTAGGAGTGGGTCCTGCGTAACATGCCTAGAGTCTAGCGACGGGAAGACAGGGGGAGTAATCCCCCACAGTTATTATCGTGATTGGTAGTGAGGTATGGTTACCGTTTGCCTTCCACAGTTCTATTGATATAAGTCTGTGGGAAGCTTTTGTTGCTGCACCTTTCCTAGTCAGGTAAAGTTTTTCCACCTTCAATAGAGCTCCAAGTGCGGCCATAAGAGTACTTTTCGTGGCTCCCGTGGTAGTAGCTTTTTCAGATGCTCCAGGATTGATTTGGTCGTCCTGAGCTCTATTCTTTCTCAACACACCAGCGTACGTCGACCTCGGTTTAAGGACACTTGTAGGTTTCAGAAGATAAATTCCAACATCTTCGCTTGTAAGAGTGTTAAGAATGAAGGGTCCGTCTATATCTTCAGATACAACTACATCCATTTTCTGATATATATGCTAGCTAACTGCTGTTGCACCAATTGTTCTGTCGGCATAACCGGTGCATTATTACCTTCTACGAGAGAAATTTATATTTCGCCATTTTTAGTTTTGTGTTTTTGTCGGAAAAATTGTTAGCAGATATCAATTTCCTTCATCTCCTATGCTTTTCTGACGATTAAGTTTTGTATTCATAGTAACCGTCAGAAACAACAGTAACATTGTAGCCATAATTTTTGGAGAGGTTTCTCACTTTATCTCTTTTTGAATAATATGTGCGAATTACTTCCCACAAATCTCGATGGAAAACCTTCCCCCGTCAACAACATAGCCGAAATCGCACGGTCGAAAAAATTGAGTGTCGATTGCGTATAAATTTAGTAAGTAATTTATTTTCATCCAAATATTACTAGTCTATAAAATTTTACAAAAAATAAATACATATACATATATCAAAATATTGATATAAATTTCAGTTCAAATTATGTTTTAATGTTTTTTATTTATAACCCAAAAATAACATATAAGATATCCCCCAGATGATATTTTCATAGAAAGAATAAAGATATCAATGGTATAATTCCATTTGTAATAATTTTATTGATTTTGCATAGAATAATCACTAGTCCACAAATTCAGTGGCGCCATCTAGGATATGCAATTTGTCGACCTCATATTAGTAATCATTAAACTCTGAAACTGTAAGGCTTCAATTGTCATCAAAAAGTAATCAATTTGTCAATTTGTTAAATATTCATCTTTTTGTAATGAGTGCTTTTATGCCAGCGCCATCTATCTTTTGCATATTGACGTTATATTCGTAAAAAGCGACCCATAAAAATTCTCGGGTGTGATTTTAGCCCAAAAATCACAAATCGTTATAGACTTAATCAATTTGTTATAAAATATTTGTTAGTAATAAGGGGTAGCCAATTCTATGGTCGTGCTTTCCACAATTTGTGACAAAAAAATAATGAATGGTTATCGAGTTCTTCAATTTTTTATTCAAACTGTTATTTTATTGTTTATCAGGGGGGAGAGGAATTTGCCCCTATTCTCCCTATGAGCTTTTTGTTAAGTAAGAAATACTCAAGACATTGCAAAAGGTTTCAGAGGGAAAAATTGTAAAATTTAATTTTTCTTCATTACTTTCTTATTTGACTAGACTATGCCTTTAATATTGAATTTGGGTCGATAAGCTGGATAGAATTACTGTATACATTCATGATAAGAGGAAATTACCAAGTAGTGTTTCTATGATGAATATTCATAGTTTCACGATTGTTGTGTCTTGATAACTTGTTAAATAAGAATCGAGTTGGGGAGTTAATTATACATTCCGAAAGATAGTTCAAGCTTGTTCGAACGGAAATTACACATTTCGCGTAATGGCTAACACATTATTCGAGGAATTAATACCGAACAGTCATTATTCTCCTCGCCGAAAGCTATCTAACACAAACTAGATTTGCAAATTAGATTATACCTCTCTCTTCGCGTCTTCTATTGTTTTCTTTCTTGTTCTCGAACCATTCCAGCTCCTGTTTGGCACTGGACACTGCTCGATTGAACTCAACATTCCCGGGGGTGGTCTGTGAATGCGCCAATAAGCCCTCTCTTGCGAATCGGTAACTATTTTATCTCCTTTTTTCAGTGCTTTGGATATCTTTGCCTGGAAATAAATTAGGTAAATTTAGTTACAGTTTATCATGATCGAGAACTGGTCAGGATATGTGTGAGTTGAGAAATAACAGACTCTGCGAAGTTCCATTTGAACTGTGTTTTATTATATAGACTGATATTTCATCATATGATAATTTGCTGGGTTATACAAAATAGCCGTTCAAGCGGACTCACTAGTAACGTGATTGAGAATCCGATCATTTTGTGCATGCGCACACCGCTACAAGTAAACAAGCTTTTCGGCTACAAAATCAAACTTTTGGCAAGAAGAGGAAGAACGTAAAAAATGAAAACACAAAAACGGTCCCTTAAATGAATGGAAGAACCCCTTTTTCTGCAGAAAAACTAGGGTTTTGTTATTCGCACAATCAGAAACAATTTCTCATGGGTCACTATTCCCCAACAAAACTTCCCAGCCTCGCCCTTAATTGTCGTAGAATGACTCCACTATAATGTTGAATTCAAATTTACGATTCTACGGAAGTTCAAAGTCAGAATTTCATATGAGAAGAAGTTCTACGCTCAGATTAAACGACAACTAGTGATGGTCAACAATCATTTCGGTATTTGCCTTACCCATTGCTCGTATTATTCAATCTCTCAGTCAGAACTGGGGTATTTCCTGCGGAGCTTAAGAGACCGAAAACCATGCCCTTGCATGAATCCAATGATAAATTATTTATTAACTACAGACAAATAACAATGCTAAGTGCACTGGCAAAAATTTTTGGCACATCATTTATGACTAAGGTTTATTTGAATGTAAAAAATTTGATTTGCTTAGAACAACATAGTTTTTTTAGAAGCGATAAGTAGAAACTAACCCTGGTTGATTTCTCAGACAGCGAGTTGATGCAGGGGCACTCGGTTGATGTAATATACATGTATTTCTTGAAGGCAGGGTAAATCATGATCTATTGCTGACCAAATAAGCTCAACTAGGATTTCATAGAATTGCTCTACATTTCTTTTCATGATATTTACAAGAGAGATTACAGACAGTGAACTATCTTGGAGTGGATTCGTTTGCCTTCGAGAGTTTCGGGTGTACCCCAAGGATCAAACCTTGGCCCCCTCTTCTTTATATTATTCATCAACCATTTGCCTCAAAGGATTGAATCCAGTGGTCCGAGATATGCAGACGATTTTAAGGTCTTCAAGTCGGTATCGACTCTGTCGGAATGCTTCCAACTACAGGAGGACCTGAGTAGTATCTATAACTGGTCGATAGATAACAAATTGCCTCTCAACTTGGATAAATGTAACGTAATGACATATACCAGAAGTAAGAATAACATCTTTTTTACGTATCATATTGGTAATTCGAATTTGAAGAGAGTTACATCAATGAAGGATCTAGGTGTGGTTTTTGAACCATAGTTGTGATTTGGTGATCACATTCAGTACATTACATCGAAAGCTTATAGATCACTAGGTTTCATTGAGCGTGTAGGGGGAGAGTTTAGAACATTATGTGACTTTCAGGCATCTCTATTTTTCCTTGGTGCGACCCATTCTGGAGTATGTCTCTTATGTTTGGAATCCTTCCACATCCATTGCTTCACAGGCGATTCAAAATTTGACTATTAAATATATGTACTTCAAAAAGTATCGAAGATACCCTCCATTTGGTTCCTATTCAGCAATTCGTCAGGAGTTCGACCTCATCAAGCTATGCTATAGACAAGAAACTGCTAGTATATATTTTCTGTAAAAGCTGTGTGGTTTCTTAATAGATTCTCCCCAGCTATTTTCAGCGCTGAAATTTTATACTTCCAACAGCAGAATACTTCAGACATTTACTTTTCTTGACTCCTATGGGTAGCGATTCTCCTAGAATGTGTAAGTTTTATAATAAGCACTGAACATATCTGGAGTGTGGATTTTTCAATGTGAGCGTGCGATAGTTTCGACAAGGTTTGTTCGAGTTGAGTAATGCAGTTCAACGGGAGGCGATTCGGGTTGGTAGGAGTGATTTCTGATGAATGTGGTGTACGTGTTGGCGAGTGCTCTAGATAGTGATAGACAGATCTGGGTGGACTTGTTGGTACCGATGGCCGAGGAAGTGGTGAGGTAGTTGTGAGGCAGCAGTAGGGTTGTAAATTAGTTTTAGTTTTGTTGTATTAATTGAGTATTTGATTTTCCTTACTTTTTTTAATTTTTTCTTTAAACTATATATGGTTTGTTTTCATTCATTATTGTACGGCTTTTATATAACTCTAGAACATGTTATTAGGTTATAAGTGATCGTAATCTGTTTGCTCTAGTGAAATTAATAAATAAATAAATATTTGTCCGTTGTATAATTTACAACAATTATTGAGAGAGACATTTTGAATAGTTTTATATTTGGCACTCTTTAAAACATACTGTAACGGTTGAAGATTTAATATAAATAGCACATGTTGTTGGATCTTAAGCTTCAATCAACTTGTAACAGTTTAAATCCGGTAGAAATATTTCAGGTTTATTAATCAAGACAGGCATTGAACAAGGAGGGGAAGCAACGAACGAATAATGGCTCATTCGATCTGAGCCAATGGTAACTTAGTATTTTGTTTTATTAACTTGAATCAACAAGTAAAATGTAAACATTGTATAAAATCGCCAGGAGGTAGATACGCAAATTCCAATAACCTCATCAACGTGGGGTTGGAATCTTATTGAAATTCTTCTAGAGACGTTATAAATTTAATAAAATATGGGAAGATACATAACTTCGAAGGGTAGAAAAGCGACACTATCGTTATAATGAAAAGGTTGTTTTGAAATGTTCACCAGTTTACTCAACTACGTTGAAAACGAATGCAGATCATCATAACAATATCATTGGATTGGGCGACATGCAAATACGTTTGGACCCAGGAATTTTAGGTCTGAAAGGTTTGAATAAAATAAAATATCGTTGAATCATAGATTGTGATGAAGTTTCTTTAGATCATACAGTGACAACGATTCCAACAATTCCGGACAGCTGTTCCTCCTTCTGCTTTACACAGAACAAGTAGTGTTCTATCCGTGGCACTGAATACCATATATAGAGGAGAGCAACCTAGATGTTTCAACGCCATATATCTTCTAATAGATCGAAGGTCAGCAACTGGTGGACCACAGAAGGCCAAAAACTGGACAGGCAAAAAAAAATTTTAAACTCTAATTTACTTATTTCATTTAAATGAATGATTTGAAATTACCAATTTAAAGCGACACTATGAAACAAATCATCAGCAGTTCCATGAAAATTTTCCTCTTGGTAGTGAAGCTCGTCAAAAAAAGCTCCAGGCATATATAACTTCTTACAAAAAAGCATGGCTTTACTAGTTCGCTCCACGAGGGAGCAAGAAAAACCTGTGGAAGCAACGTTGCATGTGTGCTGGACGATCAATAAACACCAGAAGTCATTTTCAGACTCTGAGATAGTAAAAGAATGAATGTTGAAAGTGGCTACGGCACTTTTTGAAGAGAATGAAGATGTTATCGTCCCAATTCAAGGTTTTCCATTGTCAGCATGAAGCAAAACAAGAACAACTGAAATTTTGCCTGCTGACAAAAGAAGAAGAAGGCGCCTTTTCATGCCATAACACTTGTTGAATCATTTGACATTGTTGATGATGAACAAATATCTATTTTCGTGCGATATTTTGACATTGAAAGTGAAGTATTTAGGGTCGAATTGCTAACAATATCGCCGTTTAAGGGCAAGACTTGCGGAGAAGATTTATTCAAGAGTTTTGATGATTTCATGACAAAATCAAACATCAGTTATGATAATACCCTTCAACTGACGAGGCCCCAGATTAGTAAAGAGAGTTAGGGATAGAACTGCTGTGTTCCTATCTTATCAGTGCATAATTCACCAGACAGCCCTTCGTGGAAAACTCAGTGCTACTTTGAAAGAAGTTTGGTCTTCTCTTCAGCATATACGTGTAGTTCAAGGAGTTTAATTTCTGAATCTGGCGTATTCTTACTTACCGCAACACAACAATGTTCGTTAGCTGAGTGAAGGTCAAGTGATTGAACGCTACTGGCCATTAAAAGAACAAGTAACCTCTTTCTTTGACAACTTGGATACGTACGGAGGAATGAATTGTAGTTTCTAGCAAACGAACGCAATATGCTAGGTGTGATTTTCCTGAAAGACGTTCTGAAATATTTATCAGCGCCCAACACTTAATTACAGTGAAATGGGCAATCAATATGTAATCTGTCTGTTTCCTTTCGGTCGCAAGTTAGATATTTGAGGAAAAGATATTGCAAATCAAGAATTTATTCATTTTCCAACAATTCTGAATATAAAAATAAGAATTTTGATATAGAAAATTCCAGTGTTTCTACATTTTATGGCAGATATTGAGAAGAAATTTGCAGCAAGATTACAAGACTTTGCAGAAAAAGAGAAGTTGTCGCAATTCTTAAAATCGCCTCATGATGTTTCTGCAGCAGCAGAATGGACTGATGTTGCTGCAAACTTGTTCATTCTTTCAAAGCCTTTACTTCAAATGATCATCGACTTGCAAGAAGATATTACCTTACAATTGTTATAAAGATTCTTGACCCAGGTATGAATTATATATAAATACTCAGAGGATAGGTCACACTAACACATATGTTTATTATTTTCGTCTTTACGTATGTTTCGGTCTCACGAGCTTCATCAGAAGACTTATTATGTCTAAAACAGGATTACTTAAAACTAATTGTATTAGCACAAAGCATCCTTATCGCACCAAATTCAATTGAAAATGCCCACGTCGCTGGAACGAACAAAAACACAAATAATCGAAATTGTAACACATCAATGTCATTATATATCAAGAATCCACTGTTTAGCAGTACTCTCATGAAATAGGAACTAATGTCAACAAAGTCTCTGAACGACTAAAAACAAGAACATTACGTTCAAGAATCTACTTTCGAACCAGATGTAAAGATTTATGAGGTAATAGAAAAAGGTTTGTCAGGGCTTATTGGAAATATACTTTTGACATTCTACCTAAACTATACTTTTAACATTATAAAGACGCATGTAGGAATTTGCAAGAGTTTTAATTAATTAAGTTAGTATAAATCTGACTTAGTGTCTGAATATATGTCCTATGATTTACAGATTTGGAGTCACGTTTTATGTGAATCATCTCCAGAATAGATCTTTCATAATAATTGGTTTCCTTAGTTAAAACATTAAAATTTGTTTAATGGAATTGATGGTTATAATCAAAGCAGTGCTTAGCAAGTGCGGTGGAATTTTCTTAGTTTTTGTTTCTTGTGCTATACTTATGGCCATACATTCTTTTTTGTAAATATTGTTTAGAGATTCCAGTATAAGTGCCATCGCAATTTAAACAATTTAATTGTTATATTGTGTGGGTTTGTTTATCTTTAGGTATTAAAGGTTTTAGATTTGAGAAATATTTCCCAACACAGTTAATAGGTTTATGCGCAACATTTATATCATACTTTTTCAAACATATCTTAATTTTCTCTGAAGACCTTTTATGTTATTTATATATGAAGATCCATTATAGATTTTGTTTATTCTTTCTTTAATGATAGAATCGAAAAATGCTTTTCGGTAGCCATTCATTTCTAGTATATTACAAACAATTTTTAAATTCTTGGGACGGTCCTCTGGGTGAGACAATTTAACCGCGCGATCTATAAGGCTCTTCATAACATTAATCTTTATAACCAACAGGTGCAACGGAATTGAAGTGAAGATAACGTTGACACCAAACGTCTTTATTAAACCACGAAATTTATGTTTTTCCCTCTGCATCATGCCTAATGCTTATTTCTAGGAAATTTATGTTATTTATTCCACAAGTAAGTTGAAGTTTACAGTGGAAATTGTAAAATTTATTATAACGTACTGAATTTTATCATTGGGAACACACATTAGGCAATCATATACATACCGCTTAAATAATACGGGTTGAAAATCTAATGAATTTATTACAGATTCCTGTAGGCATTCGATAACTAGGTTAGCAATAGTAGCTGAAATAGGAGATTCCATTGCTGAGCCGAATATTTGCCCTGAATATTGCTCACTGTATTGAAAATGAGTGCATTCTAAACAAAACTTTACTGAATTTATACATTCACATTGATCTAGAGGTGTGTGGTTTTTAATGCATGTCCAACGTGTTTTGATGCTACTCAATGCCAAAGCGATTGGTATATTTGTAAATAAAGAAACAACGTCTAAGCCAATTGATATATGATCTACTGGTACGGATTGAATTTTTATAAATCCATTAAAATGCCATGAGTCTTTCACATAAAATTAATTTTTTCCTATTATATTGTTGATAGATTTTGATAAATTGTAGGTAGGCGCTCCAATACTACTTACAATGGGTCGTCTTAAAGGTATATTAAAAGAGAAGGCATTCTACTCGGTAGAAGAATTTTTAACTGATGATGGTTTTAATAGTATGGTCTAATTTGTTTTCGTTTTTATATGATAAGAATGCTAGAAAATAAGTTTTCAATTTTTAACTCTTGTGTTCTTTCTATTATGTTTTTAAGTCTAATACCTGTCAGAAAATAAGTTTTATTGTGTGATTTTAATTAATACCTTACATCTTACTACTTCTAGCTTTAATATGATTAAATTATCTATTATTTAAATTCAATGTATTTGACAAGTTCTACACCTAACGGTATTTTGTATTTTATACAGTTGGAACGAATAAATGGAATCTATCTATCTATCTTATGTAGTTTCAGAAGTCCATAGATATAAGGTGCTCTCCCATTATGGCAAATTAATTTATCTTTCAAATCAATAGGGATTATCATATTTTTGTACCATTTATTAATTAATCTATTTATGTCGTTTTGTACTTATAATGTAGGGTCAGTTCAAAACTGATGTTTGAGAGTTAGCATCTAAGAACTTTTTTGTCTTTTTTGGGTGATAGTGAAAATGATTTTTTGCTATGCCTATTTCTGCTTTCTGTTTATACTTTTCATTTCATAAGTTTTATTTCTAATTCTGCATTCTAAATTAGCAATTATACAAAAAATTTAAATCTGACCCTACAATATCAGTACAAAATGACATGAATGAATTAATAAATAAATGGTACAAAAATAGGATAATCTCTATTAAATTGAGAAGTAAATTAATTTGCCATAATGGGCAAGCACCTTATATCTTATAAACAGAAAAAATACTCATATCTTAGATGTTCACTGATGGAATCGAATTGTTTTTACTAAACTAACCATTTCCAGAAACAAAATCATCTGGTCCTCAGGTTTGAATACAAAGTGGGAACTACCTTATACATAATACATTTCTTTTGTTTTGTTCACAACATATAAATGTCTCAACAGTTATTTATAATTGCTCGAGCAAAGTTGAGAAACTAACTTATTAATCTAAACAGATATTTTCGGGGATCTACGATGGTTGTTGTTTTTTATTTGAAATCGCAGAATGTTAACAGTGAACAGTAATATGTTACCAATAAATGAAGGTAGCGTTCTGAGAATTTTGAGTAACGAAGTGTTCCATTTCAAACCCTTTAAAATCAGATTATTGGTTTCTTCTTCGAGTAAGACAGGAAGTAGACTTCCCTCACCAGATTGCAGGATGACTGATTTATAGAAAGAAACTTACACTTTACATCAAGATGAATGTAGACTTCAAAGAATCAGAACTTTACTGAACTCACTCACTCCACATTTCGAACTGTAATAAACAAGAATTGTCAAAAGATTGCTTAGTCATGAACTGTATCTATTTGTTGATCAGTCGTTGACAGCAAGATATTTGTATTTTATAAATGTGCTCTACAGATAATGACTCATTCATCGAGTTATTGCAGGTACTTCTCTCACCGCGGAATGTGATATTTTATCAGTTCATAAATAAACAGATTGGTTTATCATTAATATTTACCTTGTAGTTATCGAAGGAATTTTAGCAAGAAACATTAGTCAATAGAATTACATTCATGGAATATATCGGCTTTAGACCGAACATCTCGAAAAAAATCTTTAGTGTTTCTACCGCATCCATACCCTATCACATGTCTATAGTACTTTCGAAAGGAACGAGGCGAAACGAAGGCTTTAAATTTTTTTCCAAATATTGATTGTCTAGGTTGAATGAGGGTATGGGTAATAGACATTACGAAACCACATCAGGGAGAAATATTAAATGTGCGTGAAAATATGCAGAGAACCTGAATTACCGAAAAAAGGCTGCTTATAGGTTGGACGGGTAAAGCATAAATTTGTCTACCTGTGTATCAGAATCAACCGTTGACCATCCACCGAAGAACATTTTGGGCTATAAACAGATATATGGGTTTTCTATCCAATTATCGCTTTTCTCGACAATTAAATTAATCATGCTTGGACAAAATATTTTCCAAGCCTAGAGAGTGTTATGTAAGCGATATTTTTGCCACACATAACGAATTTGAGATTTTAAAGTTGGAAAAAACCATCTTTTCCTTTATACTTAGCTTTTTCCACCCAAAACTTGGAAAAACATATTTTCACCCTCGAGAGTGTAACGTGAGGGTTGATAGTGTAAACGAGCTAACGACACTAGTCAATAACCCCAATAGAGTTACAATCACATGGGAATCTGAGGAAACTGCCGTCGCACTCGCTAAAGCGGGGGCGGAACAACCCCTGATTGGATCAGAGCCAACTTGTGGTATTTCTCATGCCACAGCGAAATCTGTAATCTGAAAATGGCCCGGGGTGGAGCACCGCACCTATCGGAGAGAACTGTCCTGTATGTCGCACTCCAAGCGACTAACGGGAGACTTCCAGCAGCAACGAGTGGAAAATCTACTGACGTTCAGCAGACGAGAAATAAGGAATCTTGTTGCATTCCTGACCAGACATGCCACATGCAAAAACATCTCTGCACGATGAGTCTGGTAGATCAGCCCACATGCAAGGGTTATGGCGTGGAAGAAGAGACACCCATGCATGAGCTGTGTCAGTGCACGGTACAAGCGGTCGGTCGTCGGATATATCTTGGGGAAGATGAAACTACATCCGAGGAAATCACCAGGCTACTAAATTTCATCGAATACATGGAACTGAGGAAATAGGAATATGCGGGGCATAATAGGACACTATTGACCGCGGTGCAGTAAAGCTCCCTCTGAAGGAAGGAGAACCAAACTTACGGGGAAGGGATTTTAGTTGGTAAGAATCCGGTACATCCGGGGGCACGGGCAAGATTACTTCTCCTCCAAGCAAAAAAAACCTAAGGGTTATTTGTGGATAGCGAACAGGCTATCTTTAGCTACATATATTGCTTTTTCACCAAAAAATCGGCATCGTCGAAATTAAAATTCTTTATGCTTGGGCAAAACATGTTTTATGCCAATGAAGAAATAGTCGAAGATTCATTATATACAAAATGAAGCTTGACGTTTATTTTAAGAAATTGCGGCCAGGGCGAATCAAAGTGCAATTTATGCTATTTATACTATTGGATATATCATTATAAAAAATGGTATATTCCAGGACCAAAATGTAAGTTACGGTACTTTAGAACTGATTTCCATGCGTAACATCCCCAAAAAAATTCGAATCAACGTGATTCTCTTCAGCTTATACTAATGTGTCTACAATTTCATGTTATACTATTACTTCAATCAATCAATCAATCAGAACGGGGGCGAACGAGTCCGGAGCACTTAGACCGCTTGATTGGGTCCATTGTGCGCCCCTTGATACGAGAATCAATCCAGCAGGCCCAAGGCCGTGCCAAAAGCTAAGATTTTGCCTGGACTGATATCTCTTATTGCTTCAGGCAGCATATATGTACTGCCGAGGTGTTGTAGCCTGAGAGAAGCCAGTGCTGGACATTCTGCTAGGATATGAGAGGCAGTTTCATCCGCCTCCCCACATCTACTACAATTTGAGTCTTTGACAATGCCCATTGTGTGTAGATGTTTATTCAGATGACAGTGTCCTGTGAGGAGTCCTGTCACCAGTTTTAGGCCTCTCCTGCTCATAGAGAGTAGGGTTTTAGAGAGTTTAGGCGAGAATTCCCTGATGTGGAGCTTCGCCTGCCTCATGCCTGGGGAACCACGCCAGATCGAGAGCCACTGTCTGTCCAGCAGCTCCTTGAGGGCGTGGAGCCCGGTGGTCGATGAAATTCCGATCGTGGAGTCGGGGCCAGGGGCGCTCAAGGAGCCCCGTTTGGCCAATTCATCGGCCACTTCGTTTCCCTTCACACCAGAATGGGCAGGTACCCACACTAGCTGAAGTTTGTTTCTTCTGGCTAATTCAACCAGAGTTTCCCTGCACTCCAAGACAAGCCTAGAAGTCATTCTGTGGGCGCGAAGTGCGCCCAGGGCCGCTCGGCTGTCAGTGCAGATGTAAATCCGTCTACCTCGGTAGTTTAGTGTAAGGTTTTCCAGGGCACATGTCCGTATTGCACAGACCTCAGCCTGAAAAACGATAGCGTGGCCACCTACTATTACTTACAACCTCCTAGAATTCCAGATCATGGATCTTAGACCCCTTATTACGGTCAGAAAAGTGTGGTTAGGAAATTTTTTGTTCGGCCGAAAATTAATATCACCCTCGTTTTTAGAACGTCGATTTGCTTGATCTGCAGATTTCAGATGATAGCGCAATTATGGTATTTACACTCTCATACCACTCTGATAATCTAGTCAGTGCTTTAGATCATCACAATATATTGTGAAAACAAAATTAATTATGATAATTTGATCAATACATAGTTTAGATTGATATTTGGATTTAATCTAATTAAAATTATCGATTTATTCACCACAGATAATTTATCTCTTTGTCTCGAACTATTTTGAGGAAAATAAAATGACTGTCGTACCAGAAGTTCTGTGAACGACAATAATTTTGTTTCAAACCGGTCCGACATTTTTTCAAGGAAGCACTGTATACGTTTGTGGAAATTGATTGGATCAACGTAAAAGCTTTTGCTGTAGTGTGTTGAATAAATATTGGGTGGAACGTTTAGCCTTTTGTATCACTTGCTGAATTCTGAATCGAGAAAAGCTCTTGAGATTCAATTAGAGAGTAGCTAAATATAGGGGTTGCTCAATATGTGTCGGAACCGAAGTTGTACGTGTCAGAAATAAACCAGATGCTCATAAATTCTATTTTACAGTGAATATCGTGAACAGGTGATATACGAGGCTAATATGAAGAGTCCGCCGTGTACCGAAGGTATGAATCCGAATCGGTTTTTCATCCATAGTACGTCGAAAAGTATCACGTCGATATGTTAAATTGTTAATTAGAAGCAAATTGCATTGTTTAGAACGAACTCTTCTTGTTAAAAATGATTCAATTTTAGAAAAAAATGTTCAACAAGTTGGAAAAAGCTTTATAATAGGTGTCCAAAATGTGTCATAAGATCAAAAGTTATCGATTTAATCACGATATTATTTTGGAAGACCGTTGTTTGGAGGGTCTACGAGGGCAAGGTGAAAAGTTCCTGAAAAATGAAACGAAGATTTATTTTGTCAAAACTTATTCTATTTCTCAACATAATCTCATTGTAGCCAGATACACTTTATCCAACGTTTTTCAAATTTTTCAATCTCTTCCAGATGACACTATTTCGTCAATCCTTCAAAATAGGCGTTTGTTCCAGTGATGACCTCATCGTTGGAGCCAAATCTCTTTCCGTCGAGTCATTTCTTCAAGTTTGGGAATAGATAAAAATCGCAGGGGGGCAAATCTGGAGAATATAGTGGATGAGGAACTAATTCGTAGCGCAATTCATGCAATTTTGCCATTGCGACTGTGAACCTGTGCGTTGTCCTGGTGGAAGGGCACTTTCTTCTTTGCCAAATGTAGCCGCTTTTGCTTCAAATCGGCGTCGCATCAATTCGACAATTCCACATAATATCCGCCGGTGATCGCCTTGCCCTTTTCAAGGTACTCGATATGAACGATACCATGTGCATCCCAAAAAATTGTCGCCATGACTTTGTTGGCCGATAAATCCACTTTGGCCTTTTTCGGCTTCGATTCGCTAGGAAAAGTCCACTATTCGACTGTTCTTTGGTCTCTGATGGATCCATGTTTCGTCCACGGTTACGAAACAGCGCAAACAATTTTTCTTATCGTGCTTGAACATCCCCAAACACTCCTTTGAAGTTGTCACACGGTCGCGCTTGTTGTCAACAGAGTGCAAATGCGGCACCAATCTAGCAGATAGCTTGCTCATATGTGAACATTTATGCAAAATGTTCCGTACTCGTTCGGTTGAGATGCCCATAGCCTCAGAAATCTCGAACACTTTAACTCGCCGATCGTCATATCATACCATGGATTTTATCGACGATTTATGGCGTTGTAACCTCAATTGAACGACCAGAACATTAGACGTCTTTTGTGGTCATATTACCACAACGAAAATCAGTTAGTCACTTTTTCCAATCGAGTCCCCATAATGTTTAACAAGCGATGCTTTGACTTGCCTAATGTTTCCACACAAGAAATAACGTTTAATCAAGATGCGAAATTCACTTTTTTTTTCATGTTTACAGAAATATTCGAGGTTGCTTGCTTTCGATTGATGTCAAAACAGAACTGAATGACATATCAGTTTGAAAATTTTAATGCGTTCTCGTTAAAGATGGTACATCACAAATGTCACATGAGATTTTCGATTGTGGCGCAATCTGTTTAATTTTTCAGGAAATTTTCACCTTGCCTCGTATGAGAGAGTTATCTCCAATATAGGATGGAGCCGCTATTGTTGAGAACTGATCATAAATTGGGTTTATTATTTAACTGAACAACATTTAGAACCATGGATAGTCGAAATGAATTTTGATCATTTGGGAAGTGTAAAGCTTCGGGACTTGATATAATGTTGAAGAAGGATTGAACGTTAAATTCGCGAGCACTACTGAATAACAATATCATCGGCAAATATATGTTTAGTCGAGAAAAAGCCCATTCTCCACAAGGATAATCTATGATCTCATAAGTCATTTCTATGAAAATAAATAGCCGTGTTGGTTTGTTGTCCCATTAACATTGTTCGATTGATTCATTGATTCATCTATGCATTTCTAAACATCAAAAAGTTCCTTGGAGGAAAGAGATTTTCCTCACAGTATGAACTAAAAGCGGTCTCATAACTTTTGTGATACGTTAGTTTTATCAAAGTGTATACCATTTAAGGTTCTAAGGATAGAAAATAATTGAATCAATTGGAGATTATTTCTCTTGATTATTTAATGTTCATTTATTCCCGCAGTCGCATTTACGGAGATAGAAGGAGCATAATCTCGGCGCAGTTTATTGGTGGTATACTGTTCCAAGAATTTGCGGATTTGCGGAAAATAAAATTGGTGATTGTAGAGTTCATTCATAGGGGGGGGGGGGATGCAGGGTTGCCTCATATAAAATTTTTCAATCAGACCATTGCCTGACAAGTGCCAGCTTCTTGCACACTGATGTTGGAATCCGTTGTTTCACTTTTCTTCAATATTGCCAAAATTAAATAAAATATTTTCTAGTAATAATACTACTTATGAAATGCTACTATTTTGGTTTTTACTTCTTTGTAGGATAGGGGGTGGAATAAGACACAGCTCCTACATCTATTACCAGAACTTTTACATTATTGAACATTTAGTTCCAAAAAAATATTTCCGATTAGCTCAATCAATATCAAAACTTTTTCATCTCTAAACGAATTTCGATATCTTGTTTGATTTCCTTGCAAAAGAAAAATAATTATATCTCTGCATCACAATGCCTTCGGAGACCCGAATGAATTTTTTCCATAATTATCGCAGTAGCTACCTGCCAAGCACTTCCTAATTTTGCTTTCCTTAGTTACGAAACAAAGATAATAACGAAAGAAAGTTAATAACGAAACAAAAGATTACGTAAATTATTCAAAATGCAGACTTGAATTTGTCTTGCTGTGTTGAAATTTATACTGTTCAACATTTCTGGAGAATATTTGATTTAGAGAAAGGAGTTGAATATTCTTTGTTATAGTAGCTCCTCCACGCTCTTAATCTTCGTACCGTATATAATTCTTTTGATATGTCACAAAGATAGAAGTCAATAGGGTTTAGGTGGAGGGATCTAGGAACCATTGTGTGGGAGCCTTTTCTCCCGTACCTATCCACCGACCCGTTAAGGTTTTAGTTTAATATCTTCAAACGGACAGGGTTAAATTGGGAGGATCGTGGATCGTGAATTTACCACTTGTTGTCGGGAATTAAACAAACCATTTATTGTGAAAAATGCCTCGTCTGCTCACTTAACTTTTTCTAGGAAGCCGTTATTTCTTCGCATTAATATTGTCATCATCCTGCAGAAAATTCCCTGCGAGGATACTCTTGCGAGAATAACTCATGAGCCTTTTGGAAATGGTACGGAAGGAGTGATTGTGTTTTCAACAGCCTCCAAATAGACGTCGCAGGTTCATAAAAATTCCTTGACGCTTCCCTAACACTCTTTCGCGGGTTGGCTTCAAGATACTCCAAAATTCTATCTTCTACTACTATTCTTCAACCCCCTCCTGCATCTTGCTTTCTAGCGTGACAATTTACACTTTCTACTAAGCTACTGTGTCGGTTTACGAAAGATGCGCTTTCGTAATTCGTCTCCAGGGTATCTTTCCATATACATTCTTCGGGAACTATCTGCACTACATCTTGCTTTGTCATAAATCAAATGCATTTTGGCATATTCTTGCTTAGAAAACATTTGTCTTGTCATAATCACTGAAAATAACTCAGATCAATTAAATCGACTATTTCTTATTTCTTTGCAGAGTCTGACATATAACAGGTAACTACTGCCATAGTTATGGGAATAATTAATTGGCCCTCCGAAGGAGATGCAATGCAGAGATACAATTATTATACTTTTGGAAGGAAACGAAATAACATATCAAATTTTTGCGTGGAGATGAAAAAGTTTTGATACTGCTTGGGCTAACCGAAAATGTTCCTTTTAAAGCAAAATTTCCAATAAAGTAAAATTTCTGGTGATGTAGAAGGGGTGTCTTACTCCAGAGCCAAAACTGCAATAGGTCAGAATAGTAGAATTTTTAAGTACTATTACCAAAAATCACCGTTTTTCAATTTGAACAATTTTGGAAAAAAAAGAAAACAACCCATTTTAACCTAAATGTTCAAGGGGCTGTAACTTGTCAGGGAATGGTCTGAATGAAAAAAAATACAGTGAATTTCTTTCAGCAAGATCACTTACTATTCGAATATCTTACGTAAATTTCTATAGAACATTAGTTAGTGTGCAGACAATAGTAGTCTATTTGATCAAACCATTGCTTTTATCACCCTTAAATGTTTTTGTTTCATTCAATTGAAATATGTAACAAGCCATACTTTTTGAAAAATAAAAATTTTACTGTATGGAGTTAGCAATAGAAGTACAAGGCACATTTAAGAGTTCAGGTATTCTATAAAAGATGTCGCCACTAGATGCCTAGTCAACTTATTGCAGTTTCACCATAAATAAGAAATAATCACCCATATCCACTAAAAAACCTTGAACGTACTGAGTAAACTAAATTATAAATCAAAATGTGCCTGTTCAAATACTACTTCGGGATAATAATGAAAACAAGGGGTCTTACCCTCAGCTGGAGATAAATCAGAATTTAAATAAATTGCTTTTTCGTTTATTCCTTTTCATTCCTTCTAAATTACTATAGATATTTGTTCGTAGTGTGTTTTGAAAGTGATAAACTTTCTTGAGAAATGGTGTGACCTGTATTTAAAATGTATTCGGCTAACGCTGATTCCCCACTATTATTTTTCTTAATATGTGCAAAATGTTCTTTATACCGAGTTAAAATGTCCCTTATAGTTTGACTAACATAGCATTTTGAACACGACTCACTATCGATTTTGTAAATCCCGGAAACTTTATCAAAGTTGTTTTTTAGATTGTTCTTACGGGTTGTATTGCAAATTAAGAAAACAAATTATGGAATTTAGTAATTATTGACGTAAATTCAAAGAAGATGCTAAACTTGATAATTATAATGCATTTGAAACTCAAAGATCGGCAATCAAAACCGATATTGTCTCTTCATTTAGGCTGTGTATATCAAAAATTGAAAATAACATAAAGTGTAATTCTAAATCTTTCTGGTAATTTTCTCGTAGCAAAAATAAAAGCAGTTCTGTTTCTGAACACGTTCAATTTAATAATCTTAGCTACTACGGTACTCATAATACTGTCAATATCTTCGCAAAGTACTTCCAGAGTCTTTCTCTATGCCTATAACCTCCCAACTTTCAACAAGAAAAATTCAAATGCCTATCTCTTCTCCCAACATTCCACAGCCGGCTTTAATGATAATCCTCGAACATTATACGTTTCCCTCTCGTGTAGTCAAAGTATAAAAAAATCTTCGGATAACATTAATAATAATATTTTATCTCTCTCAGTTGTTAGTCCCTGTTTAGTTATTCTAGTTGCAAAAGACTTAAAACAAGTCACAAATTCCAGCTTTTTTAGTAAAAGATTGCAGCAATATATTCAAACCACCATTGGCATTTCTATAATCATTACCCTTAAAATCACTTACTTTTCACGAGCTGTGGAATCTTTTAAAATTAATACCAGTTTTTAAAAAAGTTATGAATATGAGGTTACTTATAACATCTCAGTCGCCATCATAAATAAATTCTGTAAAATATTTAAATACATTTTATATAATGCTATATTCAATCATGTTAAACTGCAGATATCGACAGAGCAACATGAATTGATCCTTGGCAGATCAACTGTTTCTAACTTAAGTTTTGTACAGTCAATACTTGGCTGGTTGATTGTGTCTACCTCGATTCTGCTAAGGCATTTGATAATATGAATCATAGTGTTTTATTAAATAGAATGTCTAGCTTTGGATTTACAAATCGATTAATCGAATTTTGGAATTCTTACCTAAGTGATAGATATCAATATGTAGAGAGGTGGCTCTACACCTCAGGTGTACCTCAGGTCATCTAATTGGACCACGTCTATTCTCATTAATTATCGATGACATTACTTCCCCATTTTTCTTTTACTTTCGTCTGCAAGCAGATGACTTACTCGGCAGTAAAGAATTCTTTATGTTACATCTCACTGCAGCATGACTTGGATGCACTTAGTACTTGGTTTGCCATCAATCATTTGGAGCTTAGTGTTTCTGAGTGCACTATAAAAACTCTTACAGCTCTTGTTCGTTCCTATAGTTTCAAAGACTTGAGAGTTTTATTTGACGTGAAATTGTAATTTGCGTCTCACATAAAATTAATTGTTTGTAGCTTCTGAATACTGGGCTTTATCATTCGAAATTGCCGCCCATTCAACAATAGTGATTCAGTAGTAATGTTATACAATTCATTCGCTCGTTCTAAACTTGAATAAGCTTCAGTTATGTGGAACTCCCATAATACAATGTATATAAATGTGAATCGACGTTTCCTGAGATATTTAGACTTCAAAGCTGATGGTAATTATCCATCTATTAGATTTTCCGATCTGGTTCTATTAGATAGATTTTCTTGCCAAGAATTATATAAACGGAGAAAAATTCCTAGTGTTTTATTCCTGTATAAGGTCATTCATATCCTGGTTGACTGTCCTGTAATTTTATCAAGACTGAATTTACACGTTTTATCTCTTCATACCCGTTCCACACATTCATGTTTAGATTCTACGAAACAGTATGACTGTTGACATATTTCATTGTAATCCTATTGACATATGTAAAGCTGTGTATATTAGTTGAAATGGTTACAGATTCTGTAACTAAATCACCTACTCCTAATCTCTTTAAACCCTTTAAGAAGATTAGGAGTACATATATCTGTCCCGTTGAACTACTGTAATAAAATAAATAAAAAAATTATTAAATAAATTAATTGTTCCGTATATTCCACCTGTTCATAATTCTTTCTATAACATTCTATGTTCTACAGCTGATGAGAAATTCTTGTTTTTAAGTTATTTTATGGACCTTTTAATTTTTTGTTTATACTATAAATATTTTTATTTGTGGTAATTTTCTACTTCTGTTGCTTGTCCCATTCGTCAATAAATGAGAAATGGTGTTGACTTGGCTCATGCAATAAAATTAAAAGTCACATTATATGTTTTTTTCAATCTACCCTCCCCCTGCGGTTCTTGTTTCACATCACCATATTGCCGGAAAAAATTGCTTCAGCAACAACCTAGGAGTTGTAATGATCAAATACATATTTACTCTGTGGTTTGTCATGTTTTTTCAATAAATCCTTCAATTTTTGATTCACTCCTTGCTGTTACTGATTGTTTTACTTTCTGTCATTGCCGTGGCCATGGAAAATGATGCCGGGAATTGTTTGGGCAGGCACATGAGAAGGTATTAATTGAAATTGTTTCATTATAGGAATATACATTTCCAGATATGAATACACACCAGACGCTGGTCATAATTGAGAAAGCTTCCCAGTGTAACTTCAAAACTATTCTCATTTTCATTCAACATAATCACTTCTTTTGATACTTTTCCAACAATTCATTCAGACATATCTAATTTTTATTGTCTTACCCGTAAAGACTTCTTTGGCTTCGGCATATCACTCTCCCTTACATGAATATTTTCCTCGCTTCTTTGTGATTTGGTACGCCCACACTTTGGACAAAGTTTCAATATTATTAATTTGTAAACAAGCAGCCAATAGATTCGAACTACAATACGAATAATTGCCAAATAGCCATTTACAAGCCACACTACATTAACTGAATAGAATCTTAACAGCTATACAGTATACACTCAAGTGTAGCAAATAACCAATATGTAATCGATAATCTTATCAGTTAATTTTAACAATTATTCATTCGTTCGTCAACCATCTATCTTTATATTATGATGAAAGTACAATTTATAGAAATCTATGTATTTATTTTGAACTTAAACATATTGACAAACAGATCTGACAAACTATTTTCGAAAAAAATTTCATTTTCATCTCCGAGTAATGTTTATTTGTTAAATTCCTTTAGCACTTTTTAATAGACTAACGGATTCCGATTAGTATGACCATGACCAACGAAATGAAAGAAGAACAATAGACAACTTTGTGCTATTACAGAACTGCGATTCGGTTGTGCATATAGTACGATTAGACGGGGTAGAATTTACATGAGAAAATCAATTTTTTCATGATTTGAGAGCGTTTTTGCTATTGATAATTTGGAAACTGATTGGAAAAAGCGTTCGTATGGAATAAAGTAATGCGAAAATCAATTTTTGGACGATTTAAGACTCTTTTTTCTATTGATAATTTAGAAACTGATTGATAAAAGCGTTCGTAGAGAATAATGTAATGCCCAGATAAGCAATACTGTGAAGCCCAAATTATTCGTGTGACAACCACTTGTTAATTGTGTAGGAGGCAGAGCGAAATTGATGGTCTGAACATTAACCCGATGGCACTATGGTTTATCGGCTGCTAGATCTTGAGATACAGCCTCCGCAAATTTTTCATTTTTTGACTGGAGGTTAACCCTTTTCAAGTTGCGGCTACTTGAAAAGGTTCTTTTACACTTCCACCATGTGCCAACATTTTTTATCGTGTTCGTTTATCGAACTGACCAGTTAAAATTGGACCGAAGATGGACTGAAAGATAACTCTCCCAAACCTGGTGGAATATGTTCATTGGTGTTGGCAATTGTTAAGTTCCCCTATGCCATCAAAAGTTATCGATCCATATCCGAGTAATTGGCCATTATTTGGACCAAAAATGTTTCTTTTCTCATTTTGTGGCTAAATCTTGCGGATTACAAGGGAACATGCTGGAACCATGTTAAATAACTTTATTGGAGGTCAAATGAAGATTTAAAATTATTACCATCACTCCTCGCCTATTTCAACCCCCCAAAACCCCATAAAACCATCCCCAAAACAAAACAAAAAATGAAAAACGGCCGTTTCGATTTTATACCCAGCCAGAATTTTAATAATTGACTAATTTATCATAAAATTGGTCATATTATCCATATTATTTAAATTTTTTTGGGGTGTGTAATTCGCAAGGTTTAACCACAAAATGAAAAAAAAAAAATTGTTGGTCTAAATAATGGCCTATTACTCGGAAATGGACCGATAACTTTTGATGGCATAGGGTATCTTAACAATTGCTAATACCAATGAACATTTTCCACCAGGTTTGAGAGGGTTAACTTCCAGTCCATTTTCGGTCTAATTTTAATTGGTCAGCCTGATAAACGAACACGATAAAAAATGATGGCACATGGTGGAAGTGTATAAGAATGACATGCTTTTCAAGTAACCGTAACATGAAAAGGGTTAAGCTCCATTCAAAAAATAAACAATTTGCAGTCGGCGAAAATCCGGTCCGTGAGATGAGTTGGTCATTGAACATTGAAGATTATATCATTGAGCTAAAAGTGTTGTGGCATTTATAATTGATAATGCAGCAAATATGGTGGCACCTATTAACAATATGAGTCTCCTAATGAATGATTTCGAAAAATTCACCACTAGGTTTAAAGCGAAACTCACAATATGCATCAACATTGTCAAGATTACGAGGTGTGATATCACTAAAAGATTCGTCCTAAATCAGATAACTCACAATATTCTATTGTCTTATGTCATAATAATGTTTATTAAATATAAACATACAATATATTTGTTATTGCATTTATAGCAAATTAAATGATCGTCGGTAAGGTTCCGACAGTGAGTGCATGACATGAGTGTCAATGCCGGAACGTAGGTCAACCTATGCCGAACTATAGCATAGACTATTATTAGAGAAGCAATGCTTCTTCCTTGAAAATAGATATTCAAGTACATTAGATGACAGTAATTAGGCAGTCTAAGTTAGAATTAGAAAGTACCATGTAGTGAAGATCAAAACCAAACATCACATTTCTTACCCAGTTTTGTGATTCCAACCATATGATCCTATGTCTAAGTTTCATACGAAACTACTATCATAACCCAGCACCGAACCTGTTAACTGATAAGATATGGCGTTCCTTGCAAGCCAAGGAAGGACTCCTAGTTCAGATATTATAGGGCGACACTGCCAGCCCTTTCATCAGTTATTATAGAGGCATAAGTTATATTTTCCAAAATGAAATACTTTAGACAGTGGTTATGTCTATTATGAACATGTGCGTATCTGCTGAAGATACTACTCTTAGTTGTTGGTGGTCTTTTTGGCTATCTTGAGCAAAAATTAGAGTATATAATCAAGTTTGTAGAAACGAAAGACCTATGGGAGTAGAGTCATAATGGAAATACTTCAAAATTGTCTTACTTCTCCCGTATTTCCTCAATAATTCTGTTCCTATGTATCGACCAATTAAAGTAGTTCTTAATAATATTGTAGAATATTTGCTTCAACTTTTGTATATACCATTTTTTTCTACGGGCTCTAGTTATAGTATAGAGCCGTGAAAGTGTGATGATATTTGGGAAATTACGAAACAAGCACAAATTGCAGAATTATTGACACAGGATATAATTGAATAACTGATGATTCAATACTATTAATATTTATCATACACTTATTTCTTTAATAGTCAAATATTATTACATTTTCAAGATTCCAAAGTAGGTAAATACAAATACACTGAAATATTAAATGTTATAACATAATGTTCATTATTGCCTTGATGCAATATAGGCAATGGAGGCTATTCAATTTTGTATGTTCATGTCACTCCCAAATTTATTCCTTAGCCGAGGAGTGATGCAAGAACTTCGACACAAATTCTTTCAGCTGATGATTTTTCTTGAATATACGAGGCCAAGGTGAACAGTTTCTGAAAATGAAACAAGATTTCTTCATATTTTTCTATTTGTTTGATAATGGCACTTCGGTGTTGGAACTATTGTTACGTCTTCACGTTATTATTAATAAAAGTGGTATAAAAACAAAGTAGTTATTCTTTCATATAATCGAAACAAGAAATGATTTATTTGGTCAAAACTTATTTCATTTCTCAACGTAATCTCCTTCTAGCCCGATACACTTCGTCCAACGTTTTTCAAATTTTTCGATTCCTTCCATATAATACGATTTCGGCAATCCTGCAAAATAAGCGCTCTTTCCGCCAAGCCATATTTCCAAGTTTGGAAATAGATAAAATTCGCAGGGGGGCAATTCTGGAGAATATGGTTGATGACGAACGGATTAACAGGGCAATATATGCAATGTTGACATTGCGAACCTTTGTGCCGTTGTCCTGGTGGGAGAGCACTTTTTTCTATGCCAAATGAGGCCGCTTTCGCTTCAAATCGGCGTCGAATCGACCCAACAGCTCTGAATAATATACGCCGTTGATCGTTTTGCCCTTTTCAAGGGACGATACCGTGTGCGTCCCAAAAAAATGTTGCCATAACTTTGTTGGCCGACAAATCCACTTTAGCCTTTTTCGGCCTAGATTCGCCAAAACAAGTCCACTGTTTCGACTGTTCTTTGGTCTCTGGTGTGTTGTGATGGATCAATGTTTCATCCACGGTTATGAAACGGCGCAAAAACTCTTTCTTATCGCGCTTGAAGTTGTCACAAGGTCGCGCTTGCTGTCAATAGAGAGCAAATGCGGCACTTATCTGACAGATGCCTTTTTCATACTCAAACATTTATGCAAAGTGTTCCGTACCCGTTCGCTTGACACACCATAGCCTCAGAAATCTCGTGCATATTAACTCGCCGATTGTCCAATATCATACCATGGATTTTATTGACGACTTCTGACGTTGTACTCTCAGTTGGACGACCAAAACGTTCGGCATCGTTTTATCATACCACCACAACGAAAATCAGTAAACCACTCGTAAATCGTTCCAATCGATGATGAGGAGTCCCCATAATGTTTAACAAGCGATGCTCTGGTTTGCGTAATGTTTTTTCGACGCAAGAAATAATATTTCAAGACGCGAAATTAATTTTTTTCCAAGATTTTTACGAAAATCTTCAAGGTTGCTTGCTTTCGATGGGTGTCAAATCAGAACTGAATGACATATCAGTCCAAAAATTTCAATGCGTTCTAGTTAAAGATAATACATCACAAAGGTAACATGGGATTATCGATTGTAGCGCCATCTGTTTTATTTTTCAGTAAATTTTCACCTTGCCCTCGTAAATATTTCTGCGAAAGTTGTAATTTTTCTAAGTTATTACACTTTCACTCCTGTGTAGTTCGATAACTAGAGCCGGAAAAAAAAATGCGAACAAAAGTTGTAGCAAATATTCTAAAATATTGATAGCAACTACTTAAATTCTCAGATGCATAGGAGATTGTGAGCAAAAAAGAGAAAAGTACGAAAATTTCGGAGTTTTTTCGATCTAACGCTGCTCCCACAGGCCCTTTCGTTTGTACAAACTTGATTTTCTAATAGTTGCCTTGGTCCCTACAATATATCCAAAAATTGTACAGACTTTTGTGAGGATTTATGTATAACTTGACTCCGATTTTCATTTCAATGAAGATCATCATCATCGTCATCATCATTAGAGGGGAGGAGGCTTAGCCCCCAAATGCACTTAGGCCACTTAAATGGACTCATTGTACATTGTACCCCATGGTCAGAAGCCTTCTATTCTCGCAGGTTTGTGGCTCATCAGAAACCCAGAATATTGCCAACGCTGGCTACCATAAGTTCTTCTGGGAGCAGTTTTGATTCTCGGAAGTGACGGTCCCTGAGGGATGTCAGTTCAGGACATTCCAACAGGATGTGTTAGGCAGTTTCTTCCACCTCTCTACATTTCCTACATATAGGATCATCTGCGATGCCCATAGTATGAAGGTGTTTGTTGAGACGACAGTTATCCGTTGGGATCCCAGTCAGCTCTCTGATGTCCCTTCTGTTTGGAGAATGGATTTTTTTTGAGCACCCAGGCACAGACTCTTTCATAAATGGTGGTGTACATCTCAGTGCACCATCCCAGGTGTGTGTCCCCAGGTTCTTTCGACTGTACGACGACAGGTCCACAGGGCCCTTATCGCTTTATTAGTAATTTTCTCCAGATGTTTCCCAAAGGTCAGCCTTTTATCTTATTCTTCAGACTTATTCCAAGGTACTTCCAATGAAGGATACAATCATCAGGATTTGCAGAATATCTACCCTTTCTTGCAAATCATCTGCAGTGTAATCTGGTCCGACAGAAAATGAAATTTTAAATTTGTATCCGTTGATTCAGATGTAAAAGAATTAAAAATATCAGACACATGGTTTAAAATTATTTTCTGCTCATTAGAGCATCATTATTTTTGTTGATATTCATATCGTGTAAAACTTTCAAAACATTTTTAATTTCATTTAAATCGTTTGACGGTGTTTATTATCATTTAATGCAAGAGAAATTACAAGTTATTGTTGAACCAGGATTATTAATGAATCTGAAAAATGTCACTTTATCTGACTCAATTAGTTTCAACAAGCCCGGTGGTCATCATCATCATCATCATCAATTGAGGGGAAGTGCCTAGCCCCCAGATAGAATTAGAACCCTTAGTTGGCCCCATTGTGCACCTCGTTGTCAGAAGCTTATTCTATTCTAGCAGGTTTGTGACCCACCAGAAACTCAGAATGTTGCTAACGCTGGCTTCCATATGTTCTTCTGAGAACAGTTTTGATTCTCCGAAGTAACGGTGCCTGAGGGATGCCAATGCAGGGCATTCCAACAGGATGTGAGATGCAGTTTTTCCCGTATCTCTGCATTTCCTACATATAGGATCATCTGCGATGCCCATAGTATGAATGTGTTTGTTAAAACGACAGTGACCCGTTAGGATTCCAGTTATCTCTTCAATGTTCCTTCTGTTTAGAGGAAAGATTTTCTTTGACATGAATAAATGAAGATACGGATGCGATAGATTTACTTACAATATGATATCTAAGTATCGTATGTTTTGTTTTTGAAGTAACCAATTCGATTGACAAACTAACATGATTATTGGAGGAGGATGCATTTACATGACAAAATCGAAGAATATTATACAATCAACTTTTTGAATACTTTATTTTAATTACGTATATATTCATGTTCCATTTAGTGGTTGAAGCAACTCTAAATTTGATGAGTCATTTGTTCCTCATCATGAAAGTACCTACTACTGAACAAACGCTTGTTAATGAAGCGTGTGTGCGTATAGAATTTTAACGGGGACTCCTGACTACTTCAATGCCCTCGTTTGTACCTCTCTAAACTTTTCCATTTCGTGACGATATCACTTCAAATATCGAGCTAATTATTAACAAATCCCTCATTCCTCCTTTAATTATGAAATTTCATCTCGTCGAAAAGTGCAAAAGAAAAATTAATTTCTTAGAAGATGAGAAATGTAGGACGTTGTTGTTGGTAGGTGAGTTTTCATAACTTCGCCGACACGTACATAATTTAGTTCAAGAGCCAGCGTATGGATCAAAAGTGACATTTGATAATTGTCTGACGTATAGCACAAGTCAATGCGAGCCCTTTGACGAGGATTTGTCATAGTATAGACAGTCTGAACTGTGATAATTATCCATTCATCTACGGATTTGTCTGTCATGTAAATTGTACATGATCATATCGACAGTCACAAATTGTAAAATATATCGAATCATTTACCACCCCCCATCGAGCTCATCCAATATCTAGGGACCTCCAAAATCGTGAACAACTGACAATATGACTCTGTCGCCAGATATTAACAGGATATAAGCTTATCAACGTAACACATATGTGGCAGATAGTCATTGAAAAATATGGGGAAAATCCAGCTGCAGAATTGAACATTTTCGAAGTATTTGACCGAGTCTATAACCATGACGTTCTTGTTAAACTTCCGTGATATGATTTGCCGGCGCATATGTTTCGTTTACAATCAAGTTTTATCTCAGATAGATCACTCCAATAAAAAAACTATATAGGCTGGCGTTCCACAGGGATCTGTCTTGGCACCAATTTTGTTTCTGCTCCATATTGACAATATGTTGGAAGTGACATCCTGTCCTCCCATAGCTTTGCAGATGGTGGAACACTCCATACCACTTTCTCATCTTGAGCCCCTATATCATCCAATAAAGCCCGAAGAGCGAGACAGAGACGAGCTGACGCAATATATAAAGATCCTTGAAATGGGGAACCGATCATCTAGTTGAGTTTGATGCAACTAAGACCCAAGCTTGTATTTTCTAAAAGGACCCACATCCCTAAAATGATGTCAGGTATCCTGTGAAGTCCAAAATATTCGTACCCGTTATCATAGCCAATAACTCATTGGACGATCCTGTGAGATCTGGTGCGAAAACTGCTCCAGAGAAATTTGGTTTTCTATTCCGTGCCAACCGTTACTTCAAACACTCGAAATCGAAAAAAGTATACAGTTTTTGAATCAAATGGATTGTATAGATTCTTAATTTTTTTTAATTCGCATAAGATTATACTATATTGAATGTATGAAACTTCATTCCAAATATTGAAGTACTCAATTATTTGTATTATTCTGCATGGTGTCTATTTTCTTTCATTATTAGGGAATACCATTAATTTTCGAATTTTCAATCGCTTTCGATAATGGTTTCATTAATATTGGTAATTTGGTTCAGTTTTTCTTTGGGAAGTTTCTCATAGTAGTTTAGTTGGCGGCGAACAGTGTAATTAATTGTTCTATTGTATCCAATAATTCTTCTGCCGAAATTCTTCAGACCATCAATCAAAATGTCTCTGTATGTGCGATAAAGAAAAAGAGAGATTGTATATAATTTAGAGAAATTCATGCTTATGTTTCAATTGTAGAGTACGATAGATTGAGTTTCGAACAATATGTCGTATAAGGAACATATCTGCCAAGTTTCAATTCCGTTCGCTTTATAGTTTCGGAAATTTCGTGATGAGTGGGTCAGTGAGTGGTATTTGCCTTTTATATAATGTAGATGATATAATGACTTTACGTATTTATATATTTCGTGTACTCCCTTTGAATATATTCAAGCTTTGTTTTATAACTTTTCCATTAAAAACTGTAATACTTTTTCCTCCGGCAATTAGGTAAGACGGAGTGACATGGTTTTTTTTCTGTATTTAATGTTTTGCATAAATTACATATTGCGTAAGTTATAGTGATTATGAAGTTATGAACTCTTCTGCTTCCCAAAACTTGTCTTATATCCATAATCAAACTATTTTTCAGTTTTTTTTTAATCCTTTTTGATTAATAGAGTAGAATCATTTGCATCGGTAAAAAGGACACTATTGATTAATAGAATCAAACTAATCACATTGCGATTCGAATTTATTCATTTTTTGTACCCATCCTTATTGGAAATTTAGTGTTTTCCAGAATAGAACATACAGATACTCACGTCACAGCAACCTGTGAGCAGAAGGCTGATCCAGCGAGCACATGTTAGTGTATATTTTTGAGTGTTTATTATGATTTCAATTCCAGAGTTGACAAGTATTTATGTGGGAAGTTTGACAATCTTGTCGTAAACACTAATTGGCATTCACTTCGTTTGGCACGACAGTCATTACTCAATTTTATAACCTAACCAATGACAAAGCCAATCTGCGAAAAAAAATATTCTGGTGAGATAAGAGATTATTGAAGGAAACAATAATCATCGCGAAAAACTTTTTAGAGGAACATTGTATCATACATAGTACGCTTATGATAATATAAATGCGAGTTGTTACTATTTCATGTCAGATCATAAGTAATTGAAATATTGCTGTTCTGAGCAGATAACGTTGGTTAGGAAGGTTATTGCAAGTTCAATTGTTCCAAATCTCAACTGTGACTTGTTCTCTGGGAGTGAATTTTAGCCAAGGTAATATCCAAATATGCATTGAAATCTATCAATTCAATAATGAAAATTATCTGAATATTTGGACAACCAAGTCAAGCCGAAATATGAAGTATCTTAATTGAAAACACTTAGGGACAGCCGTAACGATCCCTACGGGTGCCGTCATTGCTTACTTAACTACTTTCTGGCGATATATTTGCTCTTCATAATGAATCTAGTTATTTATTGTGAATGGATTAGGTTGACTGGACTTCTTGAGTGACGTCATCACGCCCACATAACAGCTTGTTCATCTTGACATCTGACTGATTGGAAGAACCACTTCTTAGGTCAATTTTGTGTATAACCAATAACGATGTGTATACGAATTCTATAATGGCTTGTTAACTCAAATGAAAAACGTTCATGAAGTTAGAATCTTTTCTCTTCATGTATAAGTGGGTAATATTCGACTTTATGTACCTATAAAATAATTAATGAGCAAATTGACGGGCCCCGATCGTTACATTGAATTATTCTTCCAATATTAATACTACCCTCTGTTTTTTTCAATATCATTTTTGCTATTGTGGCAACTTTGATAATAGGTATCCTTGGTAATTATCTGTTGACATAAGTTATGAGTATATGAAATTATGAAAGTAGACAGTTATAGTATGTTGACAAAAACAAATGCCGCGGCATATGCAATCTCATTGTGACCCATGTCTTGCAACAACCTACTAGATCATATTGAAACCTAATTTTGTGGAGTAGTGATTTCTGGAAGGTACCAGATTTGCAATGCAATGAAAATTAGCATACGATAGGAGTATTTTCAGGAAGTAAAGAATGCATCATGCAAGCGATTTACCAGCTTTGCAATGGGTGCCAAAACTTTGGTTGATGAAGGTATGGGTATGCGGTATATCGTTCGTCTTCTGAGGTTCACTATTCGACAATAAGTCTAATAAAAGAACGGCATAGGTTAACTTGTTTTACATTAGGAGATACGGTCAAGGTAGATGTGAGACCATCGTCTACGCCATAATCCTTCAAAAAACCGGCCAGTGACAAGTTCGCAATTACAGAGAGGACTGGAGACCGTTTCAAGTTTCTGCTCTGAAATTGAAAAGAACACTGTAGGATGCAGGTTTGATGAATATAAGGCGCATAAAAACACCATAACTCACCAGAGCACCCTGGGTAGCAGGACAACGATTTGCACGCTCAGATGAAAATCGGATCATCGATGACTGGAGGAGTCTTATTCTGTAGCAAGATGTAGCAAGAACAAGCCTCAAATCTCCAGTTGGGCTGCAGTATGTACAAAATTCAGGGAGAAAGAGAGACTTGGAATTATCATCTTGTGATAAGGAATATTCATCCTACATATGCAGCTGTTTCTGCCATTAGAAATACTGATGACTTGAGTACTTCGAGTTTATGGATTACAATCCCAGAACAGATGGTACTAGTGTCGTTGATACTTCTGCAAAGGTGGAATAGATCTAGCTCACTCATTCACTAGATCTTAATCCGGTTGAAAACTTGGCCGATATCATGTTTTACAATCTCAAAACATACCAGAAATGACTATTGAAGTTAGCGAAGAAGAGAAGAATGGTTTTTTGCTGAATGATAAATCATATTTGGATAAGATACCAGGAAGTGATGCGAGAAATAGGTGTTGGGACATTCGGGGAAAGCTTGATAGGGAGCAGAACGGTCTCTATTTATTCCTAAACTAGTAGTGAGACCTGTATACCACTTCAGGAGTTGAATTGTCAGTGACGTATCTGTTTACGACCGTGAAGGAATCTGCAGTTCTAGCCGACTTTGTGCCGTCAGCAGACGTGGTTATAATAATATCTACCGTTTGATTTAAAGTAAGTATCAAAGAATGAACTTATTGTCCAATCTTAGTATTACCGACGAAAACTTTTTACATTTCTTATTTTTAATTGAGAGGGAAAACCGGGAATCTCGATAAAAATAATCACTAACCCTAACGCTTCTTATCGGACTGAATGGAGTATAATTTTGCCGTACTGTATTTTACCCTTTCAGAGTGAATAATATAGCCCTGATTTTCACATGATGTCTAAGTACGGAAGGAAAACTAACAGCAAGTTGTGAAGAAACAAAGAGATAAACCAAATAACATTTTTCCAAAAACAAGTTTTCAGTGCGCTTCAAGAAAAAGAACTTGTCGCTTATCTAAAAGAAACGGAAGAGCGATTATTTGGTGTCACGACGATAGAATACAGACAACTCGCTTTTCAACTAGCTGATTCGGAATGAATATCCTTCCAACAAAGACGATCAAGTCACAGGAAAGAGATGGATGAAAATGTTTTGTTGAAGATAAATGATGAATTGCTTCTTCAAACTGTTGAAAGAAAGTGTCGATAAGTATAAACTCACAGCAGAGAGGATCTCCAAAGTAGATGAATCCGGAATTATGGAAATTAATTCATAGCTATCAAAGAGAAACGCCAGGTTGGTGCCCTTACCTCAGCCGATAGGGGTCAAACCATCACTACTGAAATTTGTTTTTCAGCATCTGGTGCATACTTACATGCTAATACTCTCGCACAAGCAAATGTAGTAGGCTTATTTAGATGGTATGTTTCCAGGTGGATGTGTAGAATCAAGTGACATTCTTGGTTTGTCGGATATTCCAGGAGTTCAAAAGATTCACCAGTTCTATTTTTGCTAGACGGCCACTAGTCGACCAAAAATCTAGATGTGATAGAATACCTTAGAGATAATATGGAGATGAAGTTAGAGGATAGCGTCGAACAAATCGTGGCCGCGTGGTCACAATGCATCAAACTGCTTCTTTATGAAGTACTGCTTATTTAAGAGCAGCGAAAAAGCTGCCTGTGCCTGTGAATATTAATGTTTTTTCTGACTCTGACTACTTGCCTCCAGGTACAACTAACATAGAAATAGAACCTACTTAAATGTCTTCTGAAGCAAAATCTGATCAGCAACAGAACATCCATCTTATAAGACAGAAACCCATCGAGAAAGTTTAAAATAAGAATTGGTCAAATTCCCTTCAACCTGAAACGTCGACGGAGAGCGGCAAGTTTTGAGTTTGCAAGTCCCAAAGCTGTCTTACTCATCTGTCAAACTGAGCAAACCAAGAAAAGAGACACGAGAAAAAGACGCAAAACACAGATTTTAACATTCCCAGTTTGAATTAGCTCAAGAAAAAGGTAAACTGACTACAGGGAAATCCAATAAAAGGAAAATTGCAGATAATCAAACCCAATCGATGAAATCAAAACCAGCTAAATTCTACAAAGCTGAAAAGATGTATCCGATTCGGAACGTAATGTTAGTGGCACTGTCTTTTTGTTTTGCGCAGATTTGTATTCAACCAGGATTCGTTATTCCAGATGTCAAAAATGAGTACATCATTCCTATGCAGCTGAAGGAGACGAAGATGACTTAATTTATTTCGCCTCAACTAAGCTACCCCATTTTGCCCTATGCGACAGGCAAAACGGCATAAATGATATATTTGTATTACTTATTCACTTTCTATGACAATTATATATGTTTGTAAGTGATAACATAATTAATGAATAGTTAATACTGATATTTTTTTAGGCCTGTCTGAATCTGAGGTCCTCGATTTGCTCGACTGCCTTTCAACTTAATGAGATTATGAGATGAATTGTGTTTTCTGAAATGTCGATAGTATTCTACGTGTTTCTCTTTTTCCTGCACTACACTATCTGCCTAATCCATACTTTATTTTTGGATTTATTCAGAGTTGTTTCATGATGAAGAAAGCCTTGTGGTTTCACTTCACGGTTTTTTTTATTATATGACAGTTCAATTCATTTGATTTCATAATAATGATCAATCCGTCATGCCTGTTGTGATAGAGAAAGCCCTCAGCATATTGGTCTACATAACGTGCTATAAAAAACTTATAAATAACTGTAGTGTCTCATCCGAATCAGTTTGAAACAAGATATATTTGACTCGGCGACCTGAATAACTTTAACCGTCTCACGACACCTGTTGATCCTAAATATGACTCTTCTCAAACTTCAACAACTCTTGAAAATCATTTGGAAGCTCCGTTATTGAATTTACTCTAATTCGCAAATACAACCATATCATATTCCCATCAACAACATTATTGGCGATTTCGTTTTACTCTTCGGTTTATAACATGAGTATCTTTTGAAAGAGAGAATATAACGTTTGAAGTTGAATGAATAGGATGTAAACAATACTTAAATTTGTGTTGTAATGGAAAAGGGTATCATCACACACGCATGAGATGTAACGAAGTTCATAAGGAATCTTTTCAATTGCCACAGATGCGAGGACAGTAAAAAGAGCAATTGGGCTAGAATGATAATAATTTCACTAGTGTCTATTATTTGTCCTTGACAAACAATTATCTGGTGGAAGAATTGGCGTGTTATACAAATATTGATAGATAAATATTGACTGACCCGTGCCTCCGCTTGCATGGTGATAAAATCCCACTTGTTGGCCAAGTTCTTCCTCAAGTTACTCAGCGCTTCCAATTCGTAATCTTCCAGACCGTGTCGTTGCTTGTTCCTCAGAGTTCTTTTCGCCAAATATATAGCATATTCCACGTTATCCGGTGCTTTGTTCATGTGAGGCCAATTGTATGGAGACTGAAACAAAGATTTAGATTAAAATGAATAATCCCTATTGATGAACTAATGAAACAGGTGATGTCAACATAACGCTTTTAGAGCGTTGATTACGATGAGGTATTAAATGTTATATGTCCCTGGTTTAGTGTTTGTGATTTATTTCATATGGAAAGTTTACATGCTATAAAATTCATTATTCATGAATACTTCAATATTTTAGGAGTAACTGAAAATTTTAACAAATATGTAGAATAGTGAAATAAAACATTTAAATTCACAGTTTGTGTAAAATCTGAGTTTGTATTTTGTTATATTACTCTAATAACTATTTATTGATTTGTATTCTATAGTTCGTACGAGAGATTTTTCAATAGTTTCAATTGGTCCTTTATTTGAGTTTGGAATTTGATACTTCATTTTAAAGTTTCAACTATCACTTTCAATCTGTGAAAATCTACGTAAGGTTCTTGAGTTCTAGGAAAGTTTACCGACTAGATTAGTTTATTGGATTGCACTTTGCCGAAAGGATAATTCACTGATTCTAAGATTATGATTTGTGATCACAATGGAAAGATATTGGTGTACACTAAAACTTAAGCATTAGAAAGAGTACGATGTATAATGAATTGCAAACTTACCTCGTCTTAGAAGTCAATAGACAAATTGTTGGTTCTCCAGGTTGCAGTCTGGGACTTATATGCTTATTATTCTCGTTTTTACGTAAAGTGTGATAGAATTAGCTTTTTGGAGTTTTTAATTCTGAGTTCGGAGAAAAAAAATGCCTCAAGTAGATAATTATGATACAAATTGAAGAAACTAAAATCGAACACTTGTTGATCATCGGAAATTGTCCAAAAAAAATGGTGAACATGACCAAAACCGGTTTTTCGCGTCGGACGTTGTCGGATTGAGTTATAAAAAGCTTTTAATAAGCTTATACGCCGTAAAACGACGGAAAAAATGAGCTGAAGATGAACCTGATTGGTCCAGCGGTGACCCCGCAAATTGCAAAAAACCATCGATTTTGCTCGAAATTTCAAAAATTCATAAATCTTGTTCTTTTAAAAATTAAGAGCTGAAATTTTGATAGATTGTAGCTTTTGTGCCCACTAAGTACCACACATACATTTCAGCAAGATCGGATCTACACTTTTTGCAAACCTCAGCTTAATGCAAAAAAAAGTACTTTTGTAAAATCGCCCTAAAAAAGTTGTGGTGCGGTAACGTGCTATTTTTCTTAAGGCATCATCTTCTTCAATAGTTAGTGAACAACTTACCAAATTTCCAACCTCTTATCTTTCGTAAAAGTTGCTAAAACAATTATTTTAAATAATGGTATTTCGTGCGCTTGGCTGTGCGGCGCGCGTGGAAGGGTGAGCCGCTGCGCTAGGATCGTAAAAAACTACTATATCTCGGGAACCCTTGCTCGAAATTTGATGTTTTTTTGATCCGTACTACCATTGAATAATATTAAGATTGCGCGTATTTTCATACTTCTAGTAATGTAGGAAGTGGGTATTGATTGACTAGTGAAAGATGGTTGGTAGCTGGCTCTCTTACATAGAACGATATACAGGTGTCCCAGGTTTTAGTAGCAGAACTTCAACAGTCGACAGAAAATTTGATTTTGAGGAAAAAAATCCTAATAACAAATATGCATAGACCCTTAGTTTTTGAGATACAGAGTGGTGTTGGAATTGAAAAAAAAATTTCGGTTTTTGCGAATATCTCCGGAACCGTTTATCGTACAGAAAACAGCTTTTTCAAACATGTTCTACTCATAGTAAGCTATGTTCTGTGTGATTTTGAAGGAGTAGTTGTTGTTTTTCTCCCCAACTTCTACGCCACTGGAAAAAGTACGGTTTTGAGACAACCGTTTGAACCGCCAATGTTTTCTACACAAAAAAGGTACTCGGTCATGAACTCTAAAGTTGACCGTTTTCGAGAAAAATTAACTTTTATGTTGAAAAACATGGTCAATTTTTTGGTTTTGTTACTTGTTCTAACGTTTGAATAAATTTTGTTTAATTAGTAAGAATTGACCATGTTTTTCAACACAAAAATTGATTTTTATCGAAAACGGTCAACTTTAGACCCCATGACCAAGAATACCTTTTTTGTGTAGAAAACATTGGCGGTTGTCTCAAAACCGTATCTCGAAAACTAAGCGTCTGTGCATATATGTTATTAGGAATTTTTTTCTCAAAATGAAATTTTCCATCGGAAGTTGTGCTACTAAAACCTGGGACACGCTGTATATACTCGCTTTAACCTATCGTCACAGCATGCATGTGGAGCCCTTTACCGCCAAATCATCTTTGTATTTGTCGGTTTTATACCCTAATCAAAAGTTCTGAATACTCAAGACTTCGATTACACTTATACCAAGGAATTTTTTTAAATAATTATATTCAGAATCAGTATAACAAATTCAATGTTTTGAAACTCTAGACACACAGTGTGTAACTGATCATTGAGATCGAAAAACAGGTGAAGATGCTGATGACTCAACGCAATGTGCCAGAGAGATCTCGGATATTATCCGGAAAACAATGGGAACTTAGATATCACATACCAACAAATCACCATCATCTGTTGAACGATGGTTCAATAAAATCTGCTCTAGAGCCGTCGCTTCAAAACAACCCATGTCTGGAGACGAGAACAGAATATGTTGAAGGCAGAAATATCAGTAATGACACAATGAACGCTTCTAAATAGGCATATAATTCCAAAATGAGATCAAATAAGCTTATCGAAAGCCCGAATGGCTCCGAATCGTTTTGGACTTTCGCCAAAGCAATTGATAACAATTTCACTTCCATTCATTCCCTCCTCTAACTAAAGATGATGGCACATTGATTACAACACCACAACAAAGAGCCAACCTTTTTGCTGGAGCGTTTGCAGAAAAGTACATTTTATAATGCTATATAAGTTTGCTAACCTGTCACCAAGAGCTGTACTATTCTCAAAATCTTTCACATTAGAACCATACCGTGTTAGCTTGCATGATGACTACTAGTATAATATCTTCCCCTGGACTCAATCAAACTGCTGCTGGACAAATTGCGAAGATCGATAGTATCAAAAGAACGAGAAAACACATTGGAATAATGAAACAATCAGCACGAGCTACCTATGACCCGATAAGAAATTGTATTTCCAGAGGAATACAAGGTAACAGCTTGCTGTTCGATTCAGGACCGATTGAAGATACTAATGTTCTCCACTGCCAAGGAGTCTCCGTATGTTGGCTTCATTGGATTGAGGATGCAACTTATTTATTTTATCATTTCTACACATTCCATGGTATTCAGGTGGATAGTAAAATTCTGCTTTTGTATGCTCTTAGTATCAGACAAAACACCGGCCACATATATTAGACTAGCAAAATAGCTTCAACCAGATACTTCTCATCAATGATTATGACCTGCCATAGTCAGTGTTATCCGTCAAGAGTTTGCAAAGGATAGATATCGAAGATGTTTCTTCCTTTCCCCGCATTGTATATTTCTGAGGATTCAAGTGCAAAACTAGCGTCAAATTTGCAACGAAAATGCGATTGGGACATTTGTCACAATAGAAGATGTGGTTAAAGTCTTTGCTAATCTCAGTAGATAATAACATGCTCAAAGAAGTACAACACGTGATTGAATATGTTGAGGACTGCTGGATTGGATGTCCTCAACGAAGACTGAGACGCTGAGTTCTCCGTTTCTGTCTAGAAATGTGGAACTGTCACGAAGGGATAAGAGACCCGGTGTTCCGAAGAAAAATAATTCAACTGGAGGGTGGCTTCGTGAATTCGAAATGTTAATATGTGCACAACATCCTGATCTGGAAATTCATTCGAGCGATTCAGTTTGAGCAAAGCGAAAAATATGGAGATTGCGCTGAGAACTTTTCAGGATATTTGCGAAACATTATTAGGTTTCGTATTATAACTAGATATTTAACAAAATTTGAATATTAATAAGTAGGTATTGTATTGACAATATTAATAATGTGCAATTGTAGAATCGGTGGATGATCCTTGCGATTAATTGCAGGATGGTAGACTTTTCCGTCCTAGAATACAGTCGGGGAACTTTTCAGATACCACATTTTTGATTTGAGAAAAACATCTATTATTATGTTCCTCATTACATTATCTTGAAATTTACGATATTCAACAACCGATATTATGGTAACAGTTATTATTAGCAAAATTCAATATTATATGTAGTAATGAGTTGTTATAAGTAACAAAGTGCAGGTTCAGCTCAATAGAAAAGAACTTACTATTTTAAATGTAAATAACCAAATTAACTAGAAATTTCAAGTCGAGTGTATCAACCTTTTCGGAAACTTTTAAATTATAGCTCACTCTGAAGTTCTGGATTATTCTTCTAAAAACGAAAAGTGTATGGAACCAACTTACTTGAAATCTATATAATGAGCTGTCATCCTTCACGACCAAGTTCTTGGGCTCATTCACAGGGAAGAAATATCCATACTGACATAACTGATGAGCTAAGTTGAGCGCCTCTGAAAAGGATACATATTTTTATTGCAGATGGAATAAAATTATTATAATTATATTTGCGAAAATGAGTAAGCCCGTTTTCATAAAAATGTAAGGAGTAGAAGATAAAATGTGTCCTCAGTTGGTACAAATCAACAAAGAACAGGAAAATATTGAAAAAATTAACTGATCCATAGATTAATAACTTTTTTTACCTTACATTTGTTAGAACAATTTTTCGCTTTTGGACACTTGTGCGGGTTAAATGTATTATGGTGATATGAATATAAAAGCCGTAGCAACAACGATATATTGCAAATAATCAGAAACAACTGAAGGAGTGTGAAGACATTGCAAGTTTACTTGCGTTGACAACATATGTGTTTTATAACTCTATGTATTATTATAATTCACTAAGGTAGTCTAGGTCTCTATAGATCGAGCAGTGACACTACAGCTAAATGGTTGCAGACAGATGTTTCGCCTTGTCTGGCTCTTCAGTGGAACGATAGAGCTATTGTGTCAATGATCGATATCTCTGCTGAGGTATCTACAATCAACAACAGAAATTCTTCTTCTTCCTTATTTAATAACAGACACAACGGGCAATGTTAGGACTAAGGGTGCCAGAGAGCGACACAAACCAATGCTAGAAAAAAAGCTGAACAATTACTTGAAAAATGGGGGGGGGGGGGAAGTTACCCCTCTCCAAGTTTCTACGCTAGTTTTTTGAGCGTTGTCTACAATAACAACCTTGAGGATAGAATAATATAATAATAAAAATAAAATCGTTTATTCAAATACGCAGCCTAATATACACAAACGCTACAGTTACATTATTAAGAAGGTTCTGGTATATAATGTGCATGAACATTTCAGAGACCACGGAAGCATCGGATGTGGCTTGTGTGGGATAAAAAATAAGGTATTGACATAAAGTGAAAAACGATATATAAATATAATAAGAATAAGTAATAAAATCAACAAGAATGTCACCTAAATTTCCTTGTAAATATCCATGGATATAAATTTTTCTTTTCTTTTTCTGTTTGATCTTGGAGAGGTTATATAAAATCACACGAATAAAATATGGGTAAATCAGTAAGGTTGATTATATATAAGTAATTTATCCAAGTACAGGGTGTCCCATTTGGATACTTTTGCGGGGTATCTCCTTTATTTTTAAAGATAGAGAGTTGCGGTTTTCGCGACACTGTGCTACTTTTTCGTAAAACTCAAGATGCCGTCAACAGAATTTTCATAGCCCTTTTAGTTTTTAAGATTCAGGGCATTTCTGAAAATGTTGCATTTTGTGACCCCCCTCGTATCTCCGTTATCCTTCAACTTATCGAAATGTAAAATAACATTCTAATAGATTTTTTTCCGTAGAATGCAGTGGTGTAGATAACTTTTGTTACATATTTACTGTTTTTGAGTTATATAGCAAACTTATGTTTTTTTAAATGGAACACCCTGTATATTTATAGACTATAAAATTTGTCTTTTTTTTACCTTTCCAAAAATATATGATAGTATAAACTTTTTTTCAGAAACACGCAAATAATTGACAATTTTTAGAAATTAAATACATATTTTAATTGTAGGCCATTGATATTGTTTATGACAAGAAACAGAAATAAACATCAAATCTCTATCGCATTTAAGCTGTTTATTTTCGTTCTTTTGGTATCATTATTCAATAGATATTTATCAATTTTTTCGAATAATGGCAGTTTACGAAAATTATGAGAAATATGATATGATGGTATGTTTTATACAGAGTAATGAAAATTCTGAAGAAGCTTCGGAATTATATTTCCAAAGGTGAGTAAGCTATTATGGCTATGAAAATCTCTATTATCATTTTAATTTTTGCTTGTTAGATATCCAGAAAGAAGGCAACCGTTTTTTGGGATATTTGTTTAAAAGCAAATTTTCATTTGTTCACCCGCGCCCTAAAACATACAACAAAGAGAACAGGGAAAGAAAAGAGATAGATACTTTAGGATATATAGAAGCAACATCTTCGTCCTCATGTAGAAAAATTTAGAAGGGAATTGGTGTGCCAAAAACTAACGCTCAGAGGATCTTGAAGAAATATAAGTATCATCCATACAAATTTAATATACTACAACATTTGCATCCTGGCGATGCCGAACGCCGGGCACTGTTTTGCCAGTGGTATTTGCAACAAATCGATGCTAACGATTTATTTGGCAGACTTGTTTCTTGGTCAGACGAATGCTTCATTTCAAGTGCTGGCATTTTCAATCGTCACAATACCAGGAACTGGCGTAGTGAAAATCTGCATTTAATGTTTGAAAGGGCACAACAAGGACGCTTTGGAGTTGAGGTTTCATGTTTTATTTTGGGTAGACATATAGTTTACAGGATTTTTGAAGGAGGTCTTACAGCACGTAGATACCTAGAAATTCTTGAGGAAGTTATTCCAGAACTGCTCGAAAACATTCCATTAGCCCAGTATAATGCTGTTTACCTACAGCAAGATGGTGCCCCAAGTCATAACTCTAGGCTCTTAAGGGCCTTTCTAAATAATAACTTTCCTCAAAGATGGATAGGTACCAACGGACCTGTTAGATGGCCTCCACAATCACCAGATCTCTCAATTTTAGATTTTTTTTATGGGGTTATATACAAAATGAAGTATATAAAACTCGATATGACGGCATTGCAAAACTTCGAGAGGCAATTCATTTAGCTTTTCGAAATCTGCGAATGAGAACAATGGTTCTTTTGAACGCTATTCAAAGAATCTCAAAGATGTGCCAATTTTGCATTAGAGAAAATGGTGGTCAATTTAAACATCACATATAATTTTTTTTAATAATGTTATTTTTTTGTGTTTTTGTTATATTGTCACTTTACGCCACAAAACTGTTGTTACAAACTTACTGTTAGAAAAAGATCTATGGGAATTTTTTTTAATAGATACCTATATACAAGGTATCCAATTATTTGTTAGTAATATGTAAGTTGCACTTGTTTATTATTGTTATCCATAGCCTACTATTAAAATATGTATTTAATTTTCTGAAAATTGTCAATTATTTGCCTGTTTCTGAAAAAAAGTTTATACTATCATATATTTTTGAAAAGGTAAAAAAAAGACAAATTTTATAGTCTATAAATATACAGGATGTTCCATTTAAAAAAACATAAGTGTACTTTATAACTCAAAAACAGTAAATATGTAACAAAAGTTATCTACACCACTGCATTCTACGGAAAAAAATCTATTAGAATGTTATTTTACCTTTTCGATAAGTTGAAGGATAACGGAGATACGAGGGGGGTCACAAAATGCAACATTTTCAGAAATGCCCTGTATCTTAAAAACTAAAAGGGCTATGAAAATTCTGTTGACAGCATCTTGAGTTTTACGAAAAAGTAGCACAGTGTCGCGAAAACCGCAACTCTCTATCTTTAAAAATAAAGGAGATACCCCGCAAAAGTACCCAAAATGGGACACCCTGTACGACTTGAATAATATTATATTAATATATACAATTACGAGTTTAAGAGGAAGTAGTTAGTAGTAGTTTCAATATATAAATATAGTTAAGTAGTAATTCCAATATACAAAATCATTTGAATATGTTTCATACATACGAATATAATAGACTGCATATAAACTGAGATAGAACTTAATTTCTCTGATCAAAGATTTCCCGAATTTTTTCACGGGGAATATTTGGTATAAATCCATTTATTGATTTTTCCAATAGGAAAAATGACTCATAAGTATGTTTTCTGGTAGGACATTGAATGAAGTGGGGCCTGAAAAACGATAAGATCTCTATCCTAAAATTTTGAGTGTGAGTGGAACGGTGTATTTGTTTCTGTTACGGGTAGTTTGTCTAGTTAATATTTTTTTTTATATTGATTCAGGACAAGTGTTTTGTAGGATAACTGTTTCAAGTCGAATACACCTGATTTTTTATATATATAGTTCGTTAGTGTCATAGCGGGCAAATTTGTTTAAAACTAATTTCAAAAATTTTCTTTGGATTACTTCTAGCGGAAGCAGGTAAGGGATATCAAAAAATATCCCACCCCATCCTATTATGCAATATAATAAGTGACTGTGTACATAATACATTATTATTTTCTGCTTCAGGTTCAGTCTATCTTTGAGTTGTCGGTACTTGTAAAGGATGCTCCTCAGTTTTTCACAATGAAATTTATGTGGCAGTCCCATCTCAAGAATGAGAATCTATGATGACTCCTAGATAATTAATACGTATATGTGTGGTTGAGGATATTTATGGTTGATAACAAGAAGAATTCCCACCAAATGCAAAACTAATACGCGAATAATTGACAACATTGTCGCAGAAAAACAATTTCAAAATTTCAACTTTCACAGCCTGTATCTTTCAAGGGAGGCATTTTCTATATACAGGTAAGTTAGGCTAAATCGTCTTATTTTAGCATCAAAAATACGCAATTATCGGGATGACCTGCTTTTTTGTTACACACTGTATATCGAAATTCTTGAATATTCAATTTTCAATATATCTATTTATATAAAGAATGAGGCCTTTTTTCGAAAAATTTTTGTAAATGACAATTGAACTTAAAATTTATTTATTCTTAATCCAAACAGTTTCAGTACTTTGTCTGGTGGTATAAAACAAAACTGCAACATTTTACCTTTTCATATGAATAGTTAAGCTATTTGCCACATATTTTCCTATCCATGTATCTGTATAATGAATAAATCTCTAATTAAAATAACATATTATTCTACCGTATACTATAATTAATCTACTATTTTTCATTTAATATCGGTGGAATAGCTGTAAATCGACACGAAATTGTTTTCTGAAATAAAATGTTTTATCTTGGAAAGCGTAATTCGAGTTGTGAATCAACGGGTGAAAATCGGTATCGAGTATATTGAAAATCTATATTTAGATTTCACGCGGAATTGAAGTAATTCTATCTAATCTTACTTACCAGATTCTTCGATTCCGAGGCGTTCCATAAGCCACTCGATTAAGTCGTATCCTGAAATAACAAAACATGAGATGAAGGAGGGAGCATTCAATGAGATTCAGGTTTTTCTAAATTGGACAAAATGTATATATTTGATTTGATGGAATCGAAATAATACAAAGATTTGTGATGTGCAAACGTAATACGTTCATTCATCTCTACGACGAAGATTATTGGGTACCGGATTTTCCTCAAATTTCAAATTATTTGAAAGGACATAGAGATCTATGCTAGCGAATCATAACAATTTGACGAGAAAAAAGACTAATGCAATAAATATGGCAGTGTTCTTTTCAAATTATACATATTTAGACTAATTTGATGAGTGGAATAATAAATGAGGTTTATTTTGCACGAGTGAAGGGATTCGTTATGACCGTTCCTCTTGAAACCTATAAAATCGAAACTGTAGAAGCAATTCAGACATTTGGAGGAACGGCGTTAACCGCCACAGATTACCTGCAATCACGAGAAAAGAAGTGAAGTACACGAATAAATATTATATTTTTTCTACGACTACATCGAAATAGGTCCAGTAAACGAGCGTAAATTGAATCATAAACAGCTACATTTTACATAGAACATCTTATGGCATAGCGGAACTTACACGATATGATTCATATTGCATTTGTTGTCCAATGCATTATGAGCCATTATGTGTTAGGGTCTTTTTTGGCTAGTAAGCAGCGGCTGCGAGAATATGACACTAGCGACAGAATATTGAATATTATAAAAAATGTCACCAGTCAACATTTTTATAATTCATTAGAATACCAAACATGAGTAGTAAGTTGTCGTAAAACAAGTATAATATGCAACTAGGACAGAATGGCTATTTTGCACTCGTATGAATTGGAGCTCTCACCTCTATTGTCTACGACCACATATAAGAACTCATGACCACCAATTTCGGCGAGGGCTCGAGAATTATTCGGACATACACTAGAAGCGACTGAATTCAGATTTTTAGTTGAACAATTGTTGGAAACGTTGGTTCGTTAATTAAAGACTGCCAAACAATTATTTTTGTTATCTTCCTTTTTAGGTTATATTTTTGTATGTGTATTATCTTCAAGCAGCAATTTTAGGCTAGAAGGTATAAGTCAGTTCAGTTTTGGATGCAGTAACATTAACTGAACATACAAGGCAACAAATATTTCCAAGCGGCAATTTTATGTTAGTAGGTTATTTGTAAGTTTATTTTTAGTTGCAATAACTTTAGCTGAATTGTGAGCTTGCACATAATCCAAAATTACCCATAACCGCTATGTTATCTTTCTCTTAGAATCATTCATTTATAGTGACATAATTGTGGAACAATACATTAAAATATAGGTCATATACGAGGGTGAGGTGTAAAGTCCCTGAAAAATAGATGGCGCCACAATCGAAAATCCCATTTGACATTTGTGATGTAACATCTTTAACTAGAACGAATTAAACTTTTCAGACTGATATGTCATTCAGTTCTGTTTTGACATCTATCGGAAGCAAGCAACCTTGAAGATTTTTGTAAACGCAAGCCAAAGCATCGCGTTTACTGATTTTCGTCGTGGTAGTATGAACAAATGGGACGTCGAACGTTCTGGTCATCCATTTGAAGATACAAAGCCAGAAATCGTCTATCTATGGTCTGATTTTGGATGATAATAATAATAATAATAATAATTTTTATTGTCCATAAGACCAATGATAACATGGTATAAGACACGTCAAGAAATATACAGGAATGTAAGTAAACAAATAATTCAATAGATAAATGAACACGTATTTTGGTACAACTAATAAGACAGAAAAGGAAAACGAAAAAGAAATAATGATGCAAAGAAATATAAAGATAATACTTCCTGTGGAAAGTAACAAATAATAATTACGATCATGGCCCAGTATCTACTATACTCATTTATAAATAATAAATTAGGAAATTAAAGGAAATGAGCAAGACTTCCACCGGGACAACGCTATGGAAAAATTGCACGAATTTTTTCATCATTCACCATATTCTTCAGATTTAGCCTCCTGCGATTTTCATCCATTTTCAAACTTGAAGAAACGGCTTGAAGAATGCCCTCTTATTAGTGAGTCATTCCACGTCAGAATAGGAACGCTAAATGGGTCAACATCTCCGATTTCGTTCAAATTTTGGGGATAGGTTCTCATTACCGAAAAAATAAGATCCTGAAAATTTCAGGTCGATAGGAGATACAATTTTGGATATATCGGCCAATATAAAAGTATGGCCAATTTTAACGTCAAAAAATTCAAAATCAAATTTCTTCGCTATAAATGAGCTTTTAGGACCAAAAAATATTTGGAAAAGCCCAAATCGATGAGAAATTTTCCCAGGAATCCAATTAAATCAGAATATCTAGCGTATTTAGTTGACGCATGCGCAAAAAACTCGGAAAACTCAAAAATATCATTTTTTCTTTAAAAATTCATAACTCAGCTGCTGCCACTTCGATTTTCTCAAAATTTTCAGGGAAGGTAGCTGAAACCATGTACTTTCATGTAAAATCTGCAGATCCATGCTCTTCATATGAAAATTTTCGTCAAAAGATCGAAAATACGGAAATTTGATATTTTTTAATTTTATCGTTATATTTAAGTACGATGAGCATTGTAGAATTCAACCATAATTCAATAGAATTAAAAAAATAGGTTAATAAAATTAGAAATTAATTTTATGTAAATAATTCAATTTAGCAGAACGTGAAAAAAATATTGAAATCCAAAAAAAGTTGCAGTCACAGGTCTATAGATTTGATGTTTTAAAACTTTTCTAAATAATTTTCATATTTTTTTATTCGGTTTAATTTCCTACAGGAAAATTTATTTAACAATGTTGTGTGATATTATGAAAACATTTAAAAATTCAATATCAATTTTTGTAAATAATCAAATGAACATTTTTTAAATTAACAATATCCTAATACAAGTGAGAAACAGTTGTGAGAGTAGTAATACACAACTTAAGTACAGTAAAATATAATAATCATATTGGTCACATAATTTATTTTTCGAAAAACTGTTCAAATTTACTTTTTGTTTTGTCCGTCTGTGACATTTGACAGTATGAAATTATAACCAATATTTGAATTTCTATCGGAGTACACGTATTTATTTTTACCTATTTGGTCCATGATTGATATTTCAGCTTCAAGCATATCATCGTTCGTTTTGATAACGAAACCAAGGTTCCATGTTTTGTCAACTATAAAACTAACATATGTATTGGATACCCAATTGTAAACGTTTTTATTTAACAAATCAAAAATCAGTTCATTCTTTTCGTCATTTCCAATAATTTTACAAGCAATTATTCCATCTGGCTTTGGAATGAATCTGTGAAAGCTTCTGGTACTAGGTATTGTTTGCACTGATTTCTGAATTCCGGATGAGGTGGATTTCTGTTCTGTCAATCAAGAACGGTTCTATTGATTTCATACCATTTTTACAAAAATCATACAAATCTCTTGCTGTGAGGATTTGATTCGTCTTCGGACGTCGCAAGCTGTCTCTTTCTGCTTGTCTTTTTAAACTGCCACCAATACCATCACAAGCAGATTTACCATGCGATGTGGCAAAAAAGTTCCAATTTCCTGTCAGACCATGGTTTTTTTTAGACGTAAAAAATTGTTTCAGTTTTTATATTGCCCAGCACATCCATCCGTGAAATATTCAAGTTATTTGTGGAAAATGATTTTCGATATAATCAATCACGTATTTAATAGAAGTTTGCACCATTGCATTGTCATGCTTCAAATCTTCTGTGAGAAAACAAGAGATTTGTGATTAATAACACCTTCGCTATTTTTTGTATATATCACGACTGGATGTACAGTACAAGTATTTCTGGCCCAGTAATGGCTTTGAACTTTGTCCTGGATAACGAATATATTATTTTCAGCAAAATCCATACCGACTACATTGTTAAATAAATTTTCCTGTGGGAAATTAATCCGAATAAAAAAATATGAAAATTATTTAGAATAGTTTTAAAACAACAAATCTATAGACCTGTGACAGTAACTTTTTTGGATTTCAATATTTTTTTCAAGTTCTGTTAAATTGAATTATTTAAATAAAATTAATTTCAAATTTTATTAACCTGTATTTTTAATTCTATTGAATTATGATTGAATTCTACAATGCTCATCGTACTTAAATATAACGATAAAAATAAACAATATCAAATTTCCGTATTTTCGGTCTTTTGAAAAAAATGTTCATATGAAGAGCATGAATCCGCAGATTTTACATAAAAGTACATAGTTTCAGCTACCTTCCCTGAAAATTTTGATGAAATCGAAGTGGCAGCAGCTGAGTTATGAATTTTTAAAGAAAAGGTGATATAGCTAGATATTCTGATTTAATCAGATTCCTGGGAAAATTTACTAGCAATTTGGGATTTTCCAAATATTTTTTGGTCCTAAAAGTTCATTTTTAGCGAAGAAATTTGATTTTGAATTTTTTTACGTTAAAATTGCCCAAATTTTTTTATTGCCCGATATATCCAAAATTTTAGTTCCTATCGACCTGAAATTTTCAGGATCATATTTTTTCGGTAATGAGAACCTATCCCCAAAATTTGAACGAAATCGGAGATGTTGACCCATTGACTGTTGCTGTTCTGACGTGGAATGACTCTAGTCTTAGTTTCAGATTTTTCACAAATTTGAATCATATAAACCGAAACAATCGAACTTCAACGAACTGAATTTTCTATTACAGTCAAAAATATTCTAATAATTTCGTTACCTAATATACATCGAAGTTACTTCACATACCAGTCTTAATGTCATTTTAGGGTTCAAGAGTGCCTTCAGTGACGCCTAGCTATCTATGAATATACTGATCCATGCGCCAGATCCTCTAGCAAGGTTTTTCCCAGATATTGTCGTCATCTGTCCACTTTTACCTCGGAGTCACGAATGCACGACATTATATGATCACCAAGGAAGAAGTGACTGTATCGCTTGCGCCGCAATGGGTTTCCACGGACAAGCACGCGCCGCACCTTTGACTCGCGGCGGATTGTACGTGCCAACATCCTACCCACGGCGCATTCTGGCCCGGCCGTGGCAAGACGCCTTAACATTACTGATTGAATTACAGTATGCGGACGTAAACATTGAAATTTAGATACATACTTGAAACACGAACAACTATCTAAATAAAAAACAGATCGGCCATTATCCTTCTGTTTTATTCAAGGTTGTAATACCATTCAATTAGGAAAATTTTGATGAAATTGCTGTCAAAGCTAATAATTTGGTACAGTGGTTGTTTCCGTTCTTACACAACCCTACAAGATTCAGTTATCTTCCGAATATAGCAGCCCTGAAATCGTTGATGATAAATTCAAGTGATTAATTAAATACGAAGCTACTGAGTCTCATGAATTCGTAAAACGATCCATTAGATTTCGGCACTCAACAACCGTTGAGAATACTGATAAAATGATTCATTCATAACCATGAATTTTTCGTCAATTGACATTCGACCCTTTCGAGTAATATGCTCATTCCGCCCTTTAGGCACGTTTTAAGTTATATTATATAACATGCACATTCCCCTTCGAAATTCAGTATTTGCTTTCTGGCTCAAATATATACCAGGAATTGTAATTTTTTGGGAAATAATACCGACATGTTGAGTTTGAATTAATTAATATTATGAATTTGAAATTTATCTAGATGCTGGAATTATTTTTCAAAGGTGTATAGATAAGGTTGCGGTCATCACGTTTTGTAGAGGTTTATCAACAAATATTAAAAGGTACTATTTCATATCAAAATTGTTGGAATTGTATAGTGACTCTGTAACGTTATCACGTTTCTAGAGAAAGCTGTAATAATCTAAATAACAGTTTCCGGTCTGAATTTTTAATTATTAAACTTGTAATGAGACTATGAGTGTCATCTGTCTTTCAATAGGTAATCTTCTTTATATTATTCATCAACGATTTGCCCCAAAGGATTAAATCCAGTAGTCTGACATATGCAGACGATTTTAAGGTCTTCAAGTTGGTGTCGACTCTGTCGGAATGCATCCAACTACAGGAGGACCTAAATAGTATCTATAACTGGTCGATAGATAACAAATTGCCTCTCAACTTGGATAAATGTAACGTAATGACATATACCAGAAGTAAGAATAATATCATTTCTATGTATCATATTGGTAAGTCGAATTTGAAGAGACTTACATCAATGAAGGATTTGGGTGTGGTTTTTGACACACAGTTGAGATTTGGTGATCACTTTCAGTACATAACATCGAAAGCTTCTAGATCACTCGGTTTCATAAAGCGTGTAGGGAGGGAGTTTAGATCATAAGTGACTTTCAGCATCTCTATTTTTCGTTGGTGCGGCCCATTCTGGAGTATGCCTCTAATGTTTGGAATCATTACACATCCATTGCTTCACAGGCGATTGAAACGATTCAGAATTTGGCTATTAAATATATGTACTTCAAAAAATATAGAAGATACCCTCCATTTGATTCCTATTCAGCAATTCGTCAGAAGTTTGACCTTATGAAGCTATGCTACAGACGAGAAACTGCTGGTATATATTTTCTGTAAAAGCTGTGTGGTTTCTTAATAGATTCACCGCAGCTACTTTCAGCGCTGAAATTTTATACTCTCAACAGCAGGATACGTCACAGACAGTTACTTTTCTTGACTCCTACGCGTAGCGATTCTCCTATCACTAGAATGTGTAAGATTTATAATAAGCACTGTGCATATATGGAGTGTGGATTGTTCAATGTGAGCGTTCGACAGTTTCGACAAGGTTTGTTTGAGTTGAATAATGCAGTTCAACGGGAGGCGGTTCAGGTTGGTAGGAGTGATTTTTGATGGATTTGGTGTATATGTTGGCGAGTGCTCTAGATAGTGACAGACAGATCTGGGTGGACTTGTGGGTACCGATGACCAAGGAAGTGGTGGGGTAGTTGTGAGCCAGCAGTAGGGTTGTAGATTAGTTTTAGTTTTGTTGTATTGATCGAGTATTTGATTTTCCTTACTTTGGTCAATTTTTTGGTTTTGTTACTTGTTCTAACGTTTGAATAAATTTTGTTTAATTAGTAAGAATTGACCATGTTTTTCAACATAAAAGTTGATTTTTCTCGAAAACGGTCAACTTTAGAGCTTATGACCAGGAGTACCATTTTTGTGTAGAAAACATTGGCGGTTCAAATAGTTGTCTCAAAACCGTAGTGGCGTAGAAGTTGGAGAGAAAAACACCAACTACCTCTTCAAAATCTTCACCAATTATGACTAAAAAAAAGCGTCTGTGCATATATGTTATTAGGAATTTTTTTCTCAAAATCAAATTTTCTATCGACTGTTGAAGTTCTCCGACTAAAACCTGGGACACCCGTATATTAGATAATCATATTCTATAGTATACTGTTTTATCCATTCAGAATAAAATGTATCAAGTTAGTAGTCAGATTGGTTCATGTCGTACTCTAAGGCTTGTTCAACCTAGCAATTATCTGCTTGACGGCGTAGTACGTGGTATTCCGTTTCACTTTTCTTTGACCTTCCTCATATTGATTTGTAATGGTTATCTCTTTTTAGACTGGTTTTGGTGAGGTAACGGAATAATTATATTATTGATTTGGATGAACATGAATAAAGCCGAAATCCTCATTTACTGCTTTATGAGATTTCCTTGATGAGAATATTCGTTTAGATTCTGCGATCACCATTTCAGTGTACTGTACTCGTAAACTATTTATCTAATTGTTCTTTTGGAAATTTCAACTGACTCAATCATAATTTTTTGAAACAACCTTCTATTTTTTATACATTATATCATAAATTTCATAACTACAATAAGTAATTTAATATTCAAATATTCCTTAAGATTTTATTATTGTATTTTATTGTTCTCTTCAAGATTGCAATCCTTTTATTAAATTTGTATATACAATTTTGGAAGATGGCATAATCAGTTGTGGAATTGTATTGGTTACTTCTGCTGATTCAGTTATTTGTCTCTCGAATTTGTGACCAAGGTATTGCTCGTATTATTTATATTACAGGGTTTGAAAGATCAAGACGTCTCCATTCTTTTTTTCGTGACGTGTGTAGAGGGAATTTTTTGGCAGAGCACTTCACTTCATCCAGCTCATCCAAGTTCAAAGGACGGTAACATTATTTTTGTTGGAATAATCAAATTTTCATATTCGATTGTTCATGTTATCTTCAATCTTATTTCTAAATTCGGACCTGTTGGTTCCAGAAATTATATTCTTTTTTTTTAATCAATAGTGTCAATTTTATTAACCAATTTATCAAGATTTACAGTTTGCCTCACATTCAATTTCTCAGTATAGAACTATATTCATTAATACACAATTCTCGGGTAATAGGTCACATTGACACATATATTTTTATTTTTACTCTCGTCTTTACGTACGTTTCGGTGTCACGACCATCATCAGAAGACTTATTAATACAATAACCTGATTACTTAGAAATACTGTAATAACACAAAGCGTCCTTATCGCACAAATTTCGTTTAAATGCCAACGTCGCGAAACGAACGGAGACATGAAAACGGAACTATAACACAGCAATGTTGCAGCGTAAAAATTAAAAATCCACTATTAAGTAGAATCATCAATAAATACGAACACATTTCATAAATGTCTGCGAGAGACTAACAGACAAAGAGTTCTATCCTCTTTGCTAACAGACGAGACCATCTCAAGTGTTCATTTAAGCGCCAGATGTCATAATTTATTAGGTGATAAAAGAAGGTCTCTGGCCTGTGAGAAATACTTTAGACAATTCTACCTAAAGTAAACTTTTACATTATAAGGACGTAAGTAGGAATTTGCAAGAATATTAATTAATTAAATTAGTATAAATATGACTTAGTGTTTGAACGTCACTCCTATGATTAACAGACTTGGAGTCACGTTTTATATGAATCATCTCCAGAATAGATCTTTTATAATAATTGGTTTCCTTAGTTAAAATATTAACATTCTTGTAATCAAATTGATGGTTATAATCAAAGCAATGTTTAGCAAGCGCGGTGGAATTTTCTAAGTTTTTGTTTCTTGTGCTATACTTATGGTCATACATTCTTTTTTGTAAATATTGTTTAGAGATACCAGTATAGGTCCCATCACAATCTAAACAATTTAATTTGTATACTGTGTGGGTTTGTTTATCTTTAGGAATTACAGGTTTTAGATTTGAGAAATATTTCCCAACACAGTTAGTAGGTTTATGCGCTACGTTTATATTATACTTTTTCAAACATTTCTTAATTTTCTCTGAGGTCTCCGGAATGTATGGTAAAGTTATATAATTGTCTGAATTACCTTTTACGTTATTTTTATATGACGCTCCATTATAAATTTTGTTTATTCTCTCTTTAATAATAGGATTGAAAAAAGTTTTTGGGTAGCCATTCAATTCCAGTGTATTACGAACAATTTTTAGATTTTTGGGACGGTCCTCTGGGTGGGACAATTTAACCGCGCGGTCTGTAAGACTGTTTATGACGCTTTTTTTATAACAAGTTGGTGCAACGGAATTGAAGTGAAGATAGCGTTGAGACCAAACTTCTTTAGTAAACCACGAAGTTTTATTTCTCCATCTGCATCATGCCTAATGTTCATATCTAAGAAATTTATGTTTTTGTTAACTTCTATTTCACAGGTAAATTGAAGTTTACAGTGGAAATTGTTAAATTTATTAATCACGTACTGAATTTTGTCATTGGGAACACACATAAGGCAATCATCTACGTTCCGATTTCATGTCTCCGTTCGTTTCGCGACGTTGCCATTTAAACGAAATTTGTGCGATAAGGACGCTTTGTGTTATTACAGTATTTCTAAGTAATCAGGTTATTGTATTAATAAGTCTTCTGATGATGGTCGTGAGACCGAAACGTACGTAAAGACGAGGGTAAAAATAAAAATATATGTGTCAATGTGACCTATTACCCGAGAATTGTGTATTAATTCATACGTGGGTCAAGAATCTTTATTTACTATATTCATTTTTACATACAACGATTGTTATTATTCACACTAATTTTGTAATTATAATTCCTTCGAGCAATAAAACCAAATTGTTAAATTGAAACTTGTCTTCATTTTTCTGATATAACCATCAACATTTATACACTTCGTAGGGCCAGCAATTCTTGATTGAGGATTCTATCTTATCATTTTTGACCTAAAGCAGTTGGCGCTCAGGGTAATCCATTCAATCAAGAATCTGAGGACACATTTCACTACTAGCCTTGAGTGTGTACTATCCTACGAAAGGTCACTTATAAACTTATAGTGGCATCTCACTACCGAACCTTAGAACTCCAAGAGAGATCTGCCTTGATGGTCAGTCCAAGATCATCATGCTCGGTCTTTAAATGAATAATGAATTTGTGGACTACCAAGTCCAATTCATTATTTAATTAAAGACGGAACATGATGATTTTGGACTGACCATCACGGCAGATCTCTCTTGGACGAAGCACAGTATCAAAAAAAGCAACATTTATGAAACGTGAACAAAACTCTTTCAGATCTATCTTTTCGATTTACATTGCAACTTATTGTATAGTCACTACAAACTACTTCGCCTATGGAGACGTACATATATACGTGTCGACATCAGAACGAGCACATAACGGTTACCCAACACGAAGAGGGTTAATCCCCCAATGACAAGAGTACGAAAATTCGTTCAATCTTTATAGATGCTGTCCCAGACGTCACGATATTCGAGACAATGGAAGAAAGTAAATCTGGAACGAATATTCTACACACCTTTCCGGAATTTCATTACTCACGCGTAAACATTTTGTTGAAAAGTAGGGATATACATCGAATAATATGAAAATGCCTGATTCACATACCCATGAATGCAGATGGAATGTTCGTAAGGAATAACTTCTGACTTCTGACAGGAATGCCCCCGTGCGCCCCATCCTGCATCTCTCGCATCAGTCCCTCCATCTGGAAATAAAACACTCATATAAGACTTGTCACAGATTGATTCGATGTTCTCCAATTGTGAAAACATTGTACTATTCAGCATTCCTAAAATTAACATGTTCATTTAAATGAAACAGTAGATAAGTACTTAAAAAATCGATGGTAGAAGCCGTTACTTTATGGTAATTTGTCGTTATGATTAGATGAAAGAACAATTACTTTGTTCTCATACCACTTTTGATAATAACATGAGAACGTTACTATAGTTCCATCATCGAAGTACCATTATCAAACAGATTAAAATTATAATAACGTTTGCACGTTATTATTGAAAGTAAAAAAAAACAAAGTAATTGTTCCTTTATATAATCATGAAGATAAGTATTTAATAAGAACAGGGAACATATGAATAATCTTTCTGGTAACAATTTTTTTATTTGATAAACAAAATAAAAAATGAACACAATAAAAACATGGAAAATTGAACATGAAAAATTAAACAATGGTACACAATAGCAATTGAGTAAGTGTTGCTGTATCCTAGCATGTATCGACCTATTGTTAATACAATAAATTTTTCGACTGCCCCTGAAGGTGACTTTCTTAAATATGAGGGCAAGGTGAAAAGTCCCTGAAAAATTAAACAAGAAATAATTCATTTGGTACACATACATAATCTCTTTGTAGCCCGATACACTTTGTCTAACCTTTTTCTCATTTTTCGATCCATCCTAAATAATACGATTTCAGCATTCCTTCAGAATAGGAGTTTGTTTCAATGATGACCTTATCTCACAACATACCTCTGGTGTGTTGTGATGGATCCATGTTTCGTCTACAGTTACGCAACGGCGCAAAAAACACTCATTTGAAGTCGTCACCGCTTATTGTCAACACAGAGCAAATGCGTCACCCATCTGGCAGATAGCTTTCTAATATTCAAAAATTTATGTAAAATGTTTCGTACCCGTTTGGTTAAGATGCCCATAGCCTCAGCAATCACGTGCACTCCAACTCGCCAATCGTCCAATATCATACCATGGTGTTCATCCACGATTTCTGGCATTGCAACCTCAATTGGACGACCAGAACGTTAGGCGTTCTTTGTTGTTATACTACCACAACCAAAATTAGTAAAACACTTGTGAGTCGTTCCAATCGATGGTGAAGAGTCCCCATAATGTTTAACAAATGATTCTTTGGTTTGCGTAATATTTTTTCTACGCAAGAAATAATGTTTAATCAAGACGCGAAATTCACTTCTAGCCTTGTTTACAAAAATGTTCAAGCTTACTTGCTCCTGATGGGTGTCAAAACAGAACTGAATGACATATCAGTCTGAACATTTTAATGGGCTCTAGTCAAAGATGGTACATCACAAATTTCACATGGGATCGATTGTGGCGACATCTGTCTTACTTTTCCCACTTATACCAACAATATGTACATAGTTTAAGAACTAAACTCTCTTTACTTCATCATGATGTTTGCTTATTCTCATACTCACTGTTTGGCCTCAATAGTTCTTACTCATATAGTGATATAGGATAGAGATATGATAGCGAATACCTGCACTAGACTTGGTTCTAGTAGCAAACATCTATCTTCCAGTCCTCATAACGTAGAAATTGATGACTCATCAGAGCAAGTTTACGCTGATTGAAAATCAAAAATCATTATTGGGTTGTAATTAAGTACCTCTTTCCTCAAAAATAACTGCTTACAACATGTTCTGTGATATCATTGAATTAATTGAGGAATTATCATGACTATATCATACATTTTTACATATCTTAACTTACTGAAAGTATCTTGGAGAAATGATTCAACAATTCGGTTATATGTTCAACAGACCATGTGAAATTGAAGTATCAAACCGCCTCAGTGTAATGTGCTCGTTTTTAAATTTTTATCAGTGTTACTCTGTTTATGATGGGAGAGGGGTGACGCCTGATTTGATATTATCCACAAATTCTGTTGATATTACTCCAGCTGATCCAATTCTACCCATTGATGTTCACCACCCACCATTTTACCTTAACATTCAGTGTCCTGAAGTACATACGGAAAAATTTGGCAATTCAAATCAATCTAAACTCCTATGAAATTTTTTTGGAAATTATCTTGAAAATACTAAACACTATTAATAGGAACAAAGGGCTGAGCCTGACACTTACCACAGGTTTTTCTGAAGAAATGTTTTATTTTGTGTCTTTCCTCGGGGAAACCAATAGAATTTTATGTACTCAACTCATTGCCTTTGAAAAATGAATCTCAGGTGGATTCGGTTTATACAGACTTCTCAAAGGCATTCGATAAAGTGAACCACTAACGACCATTACAAAAATTATATGCTCTTCGTATAACCGGTACTCTCTTGAAATGGCTTAGATGTTACCTTAACGGCACTACTCAGGTCGTACGACTGAACGGTTTTTACTCTAATGAAATCAAAGTACATTCTGGTTTTCCCCAAGGCTCACATTTAGACCCAATTCTCTTTAATTTATTCATTAATGATATAAAAGACTATATTTTACTGCGCATTTTTTATGTTTGCCAATGTTTGAAAATTTTTAATGGTGTAATAATAGATTCAATATTTCTGCAAAGTAATTCAAATAATTTAAGTATCTGGTGTGAACAGAATGGTGTGGTATTAAATGCTGGTATAATAAAATCTTTGAAATCTTCCAAGAGAACTCAATATGATTATCAAATGATTTGCATATCTTCAAATTACAGGGATAAAATGCAAGACCTAGGAAACTTTCTTCTACATTCCACTTAGATCGATCTAATTATCAATCAATCTCTAAAGATGTTTGGTCTTAATAAGAGGAATACCTCAGAATTTTTATCTAACAAGGCTAGAAGTTCCTCTAAGTTTCACTGATGAGTTCTCATCTTCAATAATGTTATAATGGTCCCCATGTTATGCAGTTCACAAGATCAGAATTGACCGAGTGCAGCATGGATTTCTAAGTGTAATCAAATCATGATTACACTATTATTGGAAATGTGTCCCGAAACGTCAATGATTTGAACTGGTCTGTTACATTTTGTCTGGGTCAGTTAATTGTAACAAGCTTTTACATCAGTTATCTTTCTTTTTTCCCCTCCGTCGTAGTAGTAGCAATAATTATATTTTCTGACTATCCGTCTCCAGAACCAATTATACTTTGAATACACCACTCAATCGACTTATGCGACGGGCAAATGAGAATTATGATTTTGATTACTTCTCCCAAGGTGGATTCAAGCGATATTTAATCAATTGTTACGTTTGCAATAAAATAAATAGCTTAAAAATCTAGGATTGCATGAAATATGATGTATGCCAATTATTTATTCATGTGTAGGCCTACAATAACTATAATTTGGTTTGAGGGGGTTTTAAATGCCCGCTGTGTTGAGGAGTATTGAAAAACCCCTTGAGTCATCACCAGAAAGACGAGTTATTCTGTACATTTATATTTATAAGCCCACAGAAGAAACTTATTTTGAGGATCCCTTTATATTGTAAAACAATTGTTAAAGATGCGAAAATTCAGAATGCTTTGTTGTTTTTCAAGATTTGAGAATGGATAAAAAACCACCATGAAACGTTTTTTGCCCACGTCCAAGTGTGTGACATAAATGCTTTTGTTTAAATGTTCCACATCTGCGCTTTTTCGTTCAGATTCAATGAAAAAATGGAGTAATAATGAATTAAGGAATATTACAAAATGAATCTGAATATTGTTTGCGCTGCAATTAAAAATAATAGAAACAACCGCAAACATGTGAGGATAAGATCGATATTTTCCTTCGCATGCAATAAATGTCATTCATAAGCATGATAAATGTGTTTATAACAATGAAAAATTGTATGTTGAATCGTTGATTTGAACGAAATCAACCCAAAGTTGATCCAGTTCATTATAATATACATATAATCACTGAAAATAGTTATGATATCGTTTCCAAAAATGTTTACGTACAGGGTGTTCAGACCTCGTTGGTTTTGTGAGGTATCTCGCTTATTTGTAGAGATATAAAGATGCGGTTTTCGCCAAGGTTCTAATTTTTTGAGAAAACAACGCTGGCAGTTTTTAAGCTGCTAAAGCCAAGAATCGAAAATTTTCGATTTCAGGAGACTTCTGTAGCTGTATAAGTATTTTGAAAAATGTTTTCATCCTACCTTTTGAATTTTTTTAGTAGAATCCAATGGAGTTTGTATCTTTTTTGTCGGTCTAACGGTTTTCGAGATATATGCCAAACTTGCATTTTTTCATGGAAACAATAGTAGGTCTGACATCGTTGAAAAGTGCATTTTTCAGGGTTTCCAAAAAATAGGGGACTTATAACGATTTTTTGAACTTTTCTGACATTGGGCGTTAAATCAAAAGTGGCAATGGACACGGAAATTACACTGAAGCATACATATTTTTATTGTTAGGCTGAACATTCACACTTCAATGTGCTTTCTTTTAGGTTTAGTAGGCCATGACGAATAATTTAATTTTTGTCAACATATCAAGTTAATTATCTAGTTTTGTTTTACGTTCATATTATATTTTTGAATTATGGCAGCGAATTCAACCTAGGAAAATAATGAAAAATATGACATGCTCATGTGCTTAGCGCAATTCAATGAAAATTCAGATGACACGGCGGAAATGTATTCAAATAGGTCCTTTCTCTGTTATCGCGATATTCTAATATACGTATTCACGACATATTTCTTAGGAATCCTGAAACAAGACAACCTGATAAAAGAATTTCTTGAGAATAAAATCCATTTTATTTTCAATATCTTGCCCTAAAACGTATAATTCAGAAAAACAAGATGATAAAATAAATGTTTTGGCTTGCTTTGAAGCAGATACATTTACTTCGTGTATGTTGGCGTTGTCAAATCAACGTGGATTCAATGGAAATAAAAGTATAAGCCTTATAAATTCAACTTAGCTCAGCAGCTACATCCTAATGATGCACAACGACGCATCGAATTTTGTAACTAGTATTTGTAAATGTTGAATACTGAAAGACATTTTGAAAAAATGGTTATATTCGGATGAGGCCTACGTATCCAGTTCCGGCATGAATCATCAAAATAGTAGATTCTGGGCACGAAATAACCCGCATGTTATATTTCCACGAGAACGACAAGGCATATTGGTTTGAGCATTTCGTGCTTTATTTTGGGCTCAAAAATTAAATTTCACGTATTTGAGATACACGGGCTTAGATATCTGGAGATATTAGAAAACATTGTGCCTGAGATAAAAAAAGCTGAATAATTTTTATCTCCAGCTCAAGGGACGGCGGTCCTGCTCACAATTCTCTACCTGTAAGAGCCTACTTAGATAACAATTTTCCAGGTCACTGGATTGGCACATAGGAACCGGTAAGATGCCGCCCAGGTCTCCCGACTTGGCCGTCTTAGATTTTTTATAGGGGTACTTACAAAATAAACAATCGAAGATTTAAAGGATGCAACTGAACATAGTTTAGGGACTTACAAGAACTACCCTTTCATTATATTGAATGCCGTGGAGCAAATGAGGATTATGTGCGATTATGTGCGTTATGTTCTTAATCACATTGGGGGAGCAATTTGAAAAATATTTGAATAGATTTTATGGTTTTTAATTTTGGTTATCTTTAAATTATATATAAGATTAGTTTTCATTGTAAATTAATAATAAAAATAAATATGCTTCAGTGTAATTTTCGTTCCATTGCCACCTATGATTTACCACCCAATGTCAAAAATGTAAAAAAAAAACGTTATAACTATTCAACGAAAATAAATATATGATGTCATATATTTTTGGAGAGCCTGTAACGGTTTCCATTAAAAGTGCAAAAGCAAGTTAGGTAAGTTAGGTATATATTTCGAAAACGGTTAGTCCGTCAAAAAAAGTACAACCTAGATTGAATTCTACGTAATAGAATATATAAGGTAGGGTAAAAACATTTTTCAAAATACTTAGATAGGGATCGCTACGGAAGTCACCTGAAATTGAAGATTCAATTTTTGGCTATAGCTTAACACTAAAAGGCATATAAAAAATCTGTTTTCACCAACGTTGTTTTCTCTAGAAAGTAGAAAAAGTTGAGAAAACCGCATCTTCCTATCTTTAAAAATAAGCGAGATACCTTACAAAACCAACGAAAATGGGGCTCAATGTTGATAAATGCTTTGTAATGAGGTTTTATGGAACCAATAGTTTTGTGGATTTCGATTATCATATCAATAACAATATTTTAGCTACTAAAACAGAAATAAGGGATCTTGGTGTTATTATGGACAGAAAGCCTACTTTTAATGCAAATTGTGGAATGGATGGATGGATTTTGATGTGAAGGGTGTATAATTATACTGGCACTTAGGCCTCTGAACTGGGCCCATTGTGCCACCCCTTCAAGGCGAAGGCCCCTGTCCCTCCTCAGCCATCGAGCCTACCAATCGCGTTGATCAGCCCGAGGACCGCACCGGGTGGAGCGTCGCCAATGTTGACCAGATTTGGCCAGGAGTCCCCCAAAATGGCATCTCTTGTTGATGAGAGCGCCGGGCAGTGACAAATCATATGTTCCGCTGTCTCATCCTCTTCGTAGCATCCTCGACATATGGGGTCGACAACGACTCCCATCGTGTGAAGATGTTTATTTAGTCGGCAGTGTCCTGTCCATATTCCTACGAGTCTTCTAAGATTATATCTTGTCAGTCGTAGGCAGAACTTTGCAATTTTTGGGCACGGTGCTTTTATAGCAGTATGTGCCTGTCTACAGCTATCATTCGATATCCATCGTTCGGCATGCCGTTTTAGGGTATCTTCTTTTATCAAAGTAGTCAGAGTGCTTGAGGTTAGCGGCAAGAAAGGCTCCGGCCCGAATAGTGTTTGTCCGGAGCATTTTCGCGCCAGCCTGTCCGCCTCTTCATTTCATTGATCTCCACTATGTCCTTTCAACCAGGTCAGTTGAACTGTGACAGATTTTCGAGGGTTCTGTGGCTCTCCCAAACTAAACCTGAGTCAACCTTTTGGCTACTAAGGGCTTGTAGTGCTGCTCTGCTGTCTGTCATTATCCGTATTCGTTTGCCGGCGGTATTTCTCTCCGCCGCTATTCTAGCTCCTTGGGTCACTGCTACTAGCTCCGTTTGGAACACTGTAGCATGAGATCCTAGAGGTATGTATTCGCCTAGGTCAAATTCTTCGGAGAATATTCCAGAACCTGATCCCCGGCTATTTTTGGAGCCGTCCGTAAACATGTTTATGTCGGGCTTTGTTTCGTCGTTTTTGTCTAAATCGATGTGATAGTGTTTGGTGGAAGTAAACTTCGCCAGTATGCGGTCCGCTTGAGCTCCAAGTAAAGGTATCCTCACGGACGCCTCCTCGAGAATGAAAGCATGACCACCTCCTCTTTTCACATTCCACAAATTTCCATTCCGCAGTCTTAGAGCCGCTCCCAGCGCCATCTCCTGTACAAAGAGGTCCAGGGGAGGCAAATTGAGAATAGTCTCCATGGCTGCAGTTGGTGTAGTTCTCATAGCCCCAGTCACTGCCAAGCACACAAGTCTTTGCACCCGACTGATGTGAGCTATTTCATTTGCTTGTCGGATTCTGGGCCACCAGACAAGTGCTCCGTAGCAGAGCATGGGTCTAATGACAGCCGTCTATAGCCACAGGGTAATCTTAGGGGACAAGCCCCATGAGCGCCCCATCGCCCTACGATATTGCCAAAAAGCCGCACATGCTTGCTGACTTTTACCTCAAGGTGTCGATGCCAGTTTAGCTTGCTGTCAAGCACGATACCTAGGTACTTGACCTCATATGCCAACCTGAGCTGGGTACCTTTAAGCTTTGGTAGGACCATCTGGTCCAGCTTTCGTTTCTTTGTGGACAGAACTAGCTCTGTCTTTTTGGGGTTCACTGACAGAGAGCATTCTATGCACCAGTCTTCAATTATCTTGAGAACGCTCTGCATTAGTTCACAGAGTACTCCAAGATAAAGTCCTGTAAGCAGGATTGTAAGATCATCTGCGTATCCAATGGTGTAGTAGCCCAACTCATTGAGTCGCCGAAGTAGGTTGTCAACTAATATGATCCATATTAGCGGCGATAGTACTCCGCCCTGCGGACAGCCCCTACTTGCGATACCCCTTACGGTGCAGGCTCCTACAGTTACTTGAAATTGCTCTCCATTCGAGGATATGGCGGGTCAAACCACTTAAAGCGGGGGCCACTCCATGTTCCTCTAGGGCAGTGCTTATGCTATCAAAGGATGGTTGATCAAAAGCACCCTCGATGTCTATGAACAAACCCAGGGTGAACATTTTGTTCTCCATTCTGCTAACTACGGAATGTAGTGCTGAATCGGTCGATCTACCCGGGATGTACGCGTGTTGGTTGGGGTGCAGTGGATGAATCATCAACGCCGTGTCCCTAATCTCTCTGTCGCTCAACCTTTCTAATGTCTTCAGCAAGAATGACGTCAGACTGATTGGCCTATATGATTTAGCCAAAGAATAGTCACTTTTCCTGGCTTTGGGATAAAGACTACACGTACTTCCCTTCATTCTTTGGGGATGTATCTAAGAACGACGCAAGCCCGAAAGATTCGTACCAGGTGATCTAGTATGTCTTTCAGCCCCCACTGGAGGAGGGCTGGATACACGCCATCTACTCCCGGTGACTTGAAGGGAAGGAAAGTTTTGACTGCCCAGGCAACTTTGTCGGCGCTCACCGTCTGGTTTGCCACAGCCCAATCTCCTTCAACAGGTGTTGGGGTAGCATAGTGCATAGTTGCAAATTGTGATTATATAGTTATTGAAGGACTTAAGTCCTTAGGTTTTATAGAAAAGGTTTCTAACGATTTTCATAACATTGTTTTTATAAGATATCTTCACACATCGTTGGTGGGTTCGCACCTTGAGTATTGCTCTTCTATATGGTCTCCTTCTTATAATGTTGATCGCATGAGGATTGAAATGGTCTAGATAAGTTCTTAAGATTTGCCGCCTATAAAATGGATATTAGATCTCGTGGCTATAAATTCAATCACGACTTGGTTGAATCTATTCTAAAAATTGGAAAATTACAAGTACGAAGGAATCATAATGATCTAAAATTTTTTATTTAAGCCTGTCTTACTATCACAAATTAATTTCCGTATTCCCCAAAGAGATACCCGCTAATATTAATATATTTCACATACGATATAGCAGAACAAACAACCTAATGCATTCTCCATTTTGTCGTATTTTAACTACCGCAAATCATTATTCAAATAATGTCAATTTTTGGAATATATTTCTTTGGTTGCTTCTCAAAGGGCTTCAACTGCCTCAACATAATTACAAATCTATGTATATGTATGTCTGTGTATATTTGCATTGTAAACTCTTTATTTTATATCCGTTTTACGATACATTATATTTCACTAAATTTGTTATACTGTAAAAGGGATCGTGCCGTTAATAAATAAATAAATAAATAAATAAATTTGGACATCCTGTACATATGTCAGTATTACGTTCATTTCGAAGGCTTCTTTACTTTTCACAATGTCCCACTTCCAATCAATACGTATACGAGTATGAGATGAACGTTTAACTTAGTAAAATTCCGATGATTCGAATGATTTCAAATACAAACCATCAAGATGGCGCAGGTACCTGAAATTAACGTACATATAGAGAATGTCAGAGGGCAGGAATGAATATATATGTTCATCTACTTGTTTCAAAATCACTTGATAACACAGAATAGACCTGTCACTGTTCACATGTTTGGAGTTCGGCTCCCAAACATACGCTGAAGCTCTTGGATTATATCCAGAAGAAAGCTATTCGTCTTACTATTTCATTGACGTAACTAGAACACCGTAGAAAGGTGAGCGATCTCTCTTTTCTACAGATATTTCCATGGTCGATGTTCATCAGAAATATTCACAAGAGATTCCAGATAGGGGGACTAGACGAGCTCAAGCTAATCACCATCACTGTCAACCTCGAGACCTGCTCAACTTCTTTCTACCAGACTTCATTTTTCTATCGAACTGCGAAGTTATCGAACTCTGCCTAGTGAGGTCTACCCCCATGCCTATAACCAACAAACCTCCTCTCCCAACATACCATCGGCTTACACGATGTTCTTCGAACATTATAGGTTTTCCTCTTGAAAGAACGTTTTGCCCATATGAAGAGAATTAATGGTGAAAAATCAGCGTTAGTCGAACACATTTTGAATAAAGGTCACACTATTTCTCAAGAAAGTTTATCACTTTTAAAACACATTACGGACAATTATCTGAGTAATTTAGAAGGGAATGTATAAACGAAAAATCAATTTATTAAATTGCGATTTATATCCAGTCGAGGGGTAACCCCTTGTTTAATTTATTTACTCCACATAGTATTTCCTCAGAACTTTAACAGTATTCTTAGTGGATAATGGTGATTGGTTCTTATATATAGTGCATGATATTCTATTCTATAGAGATTTGAAGTCACTACCAGTTGAAGCTCAATTGATATTCAAGAAGAGGTCCCTAATCAAAAGATATAGTCCATTCATCATGATTAACAGTGGGGCAATGTTGAATCTAAAAGTTCTGTTTGATATATTCATCAAATTATATGTTTGCTGCCGTAGATTCCGCGTAGTACTTCCAACAACTTCGTTTAAATTGCATCTCCAAGAAAGATATAATTTGACGCAGCAAGAGTATTTTCTCTCATGAATATTCAATACCGCAAAGGAAAGGATCTTACAATAGAACGTAATGCCTGGGCAACTCTTATTGGAATTATTAATTTCCCCTTAATTTCTATCGATGTTTATGAATATTCAATAACAGGTACAGACCCCTTTTAATGTATTCAAAATTCCAAATGAGTACAACCGACATATTTAATCCTTCCAACACTCAATTCGGACAACAATGAACCTCATGTACACAGTTGAGAATTATTCTCATTTACTTGACAAACATTAGAAAGGATAAACTTGAAAATATTTAGACGCCATAATGAAACCCCAGCCATGACTATAAATAATATGAACTGATGAAACAAACAGCATTATATGCAAAACTTATTAGTAATGATAATCTCAAATTTGATTTTTATAATATTTTCCCTTGATAGTCATTCAAGGAAAGGATTGATCGGTGAACATTTAGTTATTACAGTTAACTCCAGTTAAAAGCATAGCGAAAGGGACGAGCACTTGACCTGGGCCCAAATAATAGAGGGACGCAAATTTTCGAGATGTTTTCGAAATAAACTTGATTTATCGAGAACAATTTTTCAGTTTGCATCTTGTGAATCGCGCAAAATACATATTTAAATATATAATGTTATTGTTTCAGTGTTCGCGCATTATTTTATCCAAAGAAATTGGTGTTAAACAAAGGAACTATTATAATTTATCAATAATCTTGATGTATAACAACTCTTTCTGTTACAGCTCCGTTGTCAATATTTTTTTACAAATTGTGTGTTTCGAATCATCAGGTATTTACTGGGGAAGGGGGCGCAAATTCAAATACTCCCTTCGTGCGCGACTTGTCCTTGCTACCCTCTCACCCTCTTCAAGCATTAAGCAAACTACTCACTACGCGATATTTGGGAAGTACTTGATATTACTTTGGAAGTGTCGAGTAATGTGTATTGAGACACGCCACGCAACTAGGGACTACTTGCTGCGTAACTTGTACTTCCCATTGGTTTTAGGTATACTAACCAAAGTCAAAGCGGCAAGTCGTTACATGCAATGTACACTACTCGCTTTATGACGATTGACGCATAATGAGTAGCCGGCTTTAATCTGAATGAAATGATACTTCATGGTTTGCTATGACCCTGTAGGTTCCAGGTTTAGAATAGCACTAAACTAAGCAGTTCCTTAATTATTGATGTAGTCCACTAATAGGATTCAATATCAACAGTAGTTAACTATATCGACCTAACTAATGGATTTTCCCATCTACCTCATAGTTTAGTTTCCCTCAATTTGCATAAGTTCTGTATCCATTACCTTTTAATACTGAATTCACTGTTTTATCGTCCTATTCCCTCTGATCCCCTCAAGCAATTAGTATACTCAACTCCAATGCTGTGACTAGTATATACTAAATTGGAACAGATTACCAGAAAACAAAATCCTTTGATAGCGCTACTGTATTATTCAACTCTAAAGAAAACAGTCGATATACGAGGGAAAGGGCATGGTGAAAAGTCCCTAGAAAATGAAACAAGAAATGATTTATTTGGTAGAAACTTATTTTATTTCTCAACAATTAGTAGCGCAACCAATTAGTAGCGCAATTCATGCAATTTTGTCGTTGGGATTGCGGACCTGTGCACCGGTGAGTTATCCTGGCGGAAGAGCACATTTTTCTGCCAAATCGGCGTCAAATCGGTCCAACAGCTCTGCATAATATACGCCGGTGATCATTTTGACCTTTGCAAGCTAATCGATGTGGACTGTCGCTATGACTTTGTTGGCCGATAAACCCAATTTGGCCTTTTTCGACTTCGATTCGAAAGGACAAGTCCTCTGTTTCGACTGTTCTTTGATCTTTGGTGTGTTGTGATGGATCCATGTTTTGTCCACGGTTACGAAACGGCCCAAAAAGTCCTTCTTATCGCGCTTGAACATCGTCAACCACTCCTTTGAAGTTGTCACACGCTCGCGCTTTTTGTGAACAGAGAGCAATTGCGGCACTCATGTGGCAGATAGCTTTCTCCTATTCAAAAATGTATGCGAAAGGCTACGTACCCATTCGGTTGAGATGTCCATAGCCTCAGCAATCTCGTGCACTCCAACTCGCCAATCGTCCAATATCATACCATGGATTTTATCAACAATTTCCGGCGTTGTAACCTCAGTTGGACGACCAGACCGTTCGGCATCCTTTATGGTCATACTACCACAACGAAAATTAGTGAGCCACTTGTGAAACGTTCCAATCAATGGTGAAGAGTCCCCATAATGTTTAACAAGCGATGCTTTGGTTTGCGTAATTTTTTTCCACGCAAGAAATAATGTTTAAACAAGACACGAAATTCACTTTTTTCCATGTTATAAAAATCTTCAAGGCTGCTTGGTTTCGATGAGTGTCAAAACAGAACTGAATGACATATCAGTCTGAAAATTTTAGAGGTGGTACATCACAAATGTCATATGGGATTTTCGATTGTGATGGCCACAATCAAGGACTTTTAACCTTACCCTTCTACAACCAGTCTTGTCGTAATAGCGATTTTGAAGAGTTGTATGAACAGTAGTTCCTCAATGCCATTTGGAACAGTTCGAATACACTATCCATGATTTCGGCAAAACCTAACCACTATCCAAAACAAATATTTCGATCTCACACAAGCACCAGCATTAGAAAGCGATTATTTTATGCGTTTCAGGCCATCAAATAAGTAACGGTAGATTTAATTCTGCTGTGTTTTATACACTACATAATACTACAAAGATACTTAAGCGTTTGTATGAATTATTTTATAAAATTACTGTACGATCACATAACAGCGACCAGTACACATGCGCGTATCTCACTTGACCAGGCCCAACCTTCCAGACATTTTATAGCGTTTTATTTGTTCATCGTGTATTATACAATTCTCGTATATAGAGAGATTCGTTAAAATTTGATTATTCCACGTATGATTTGATAAAATAGTACGTAGGTAATTCGTAGCGGAATGTCGGTAGGAGATTTTATTCAAATTAATTTCTTCATATTATGTTGGATTGGTATGTTCATGATACAATCAGAACAACACGTGGAACGGAAATTACAAGTATGAAAACGTAGTTTCATAATGTTAGTGGATATAATTCATTTACATTATGAATAATTAAAAAACCTGCACTTTCTTTCATTAATTACGAAAGCTGTGGTCTTTGCTTTTAATTACTTTTTCTAACGATTAACTGATTCAATTTCGAGTAACCCTCGGTGACTAATGAAAGTAAACAAAATGCGGATTTCAACGTAATACGATTAAAACTTTTTGTCTTTGAACTTCTTGGGTTATGCTCTGAGATGAGGCAGAAACATCTTGATCTGTTCACTGCAAGCGTGAAGCCAGAGATATAGAAACATAATCTGTAATATCATCCTTTTATCGTATGCTCTATAAATATTTCCATGGTCGATGTTCATCAGAAATTTCGTCTGTTGTTCCACCCCGAGAGATTCCAGATAAGCGGACTAGACGAGCTCAAGCTAGTTACCTCTTCATTATCAAGCTCAAGTCTTCTTCCTACCAAACTTCAACGGTGAAGTTGTGGAACTCTTTGACTAGTAAGGTCTTTCGCTATGTCCATAACCTCCAGACCTCCAAGAAAAATTCAAATGCCTATTTCCTAACCCAATATACCACCGCTCACATGATGTTCATCGAACATTAAAGGTTTCCCTCTCGTGTAGTCAAAATCTTAGGTTTAGAGGTTATTTTGAATAAGGAGCAAAGTGTATGGCATCCTCGCAACAAATAAGTTGAAATGCTCAATGGACTGATCTACGAAAATATCTTGGCCTTTTCCAACTAATCACAAGAAAAGCTGCCTGATAATCATGAAACTAATTAAATTACAAGTTTACTACTAAATAAGATATAACGATTAGAATAACTTGAACAGCTAAATATGGTAATGAAACGAACTGATTTCTAGGTGAATAAAAAGTGCCCTTCAAACAAAACATTGCAGTTAAAGGGTAATCTCATGTAGTATATTACTGTAGAATGGATAAAGAAATCAGGAGTAAAGAATAGTTTGATGGTGAAGTTAGAATAACGATGCATTTATTAGCTTACGAAATATCTATGCCAAACAAACAGTTAGATTAAAAAATATTCTCAGCACCAATGATTGCCAATTATTACATTAGCTTGGTTGCTTGTGTAGACCAGAAAATATTTTGTAATTCACTGTTAACTAGTACAATACTTCTCCATCATTAGGAAACTTTCCTGTCATACAAATTTAGGAGAATTCCAATTTCCAGCTCTGCTTTAGTAAATGGAGAATCGATGTTCAAGCTGTCCAAAATACCGCTTAATAAGCAGACACCTCTCAGAATCTGCTTCAAAGTCAAAATTCTGACCATTCCGAAATGTTGCATCCTCATATACTCAACTGTTTCTTATCATGACGTTCATTCCAATATTTCCTGTTAACAATATTCTAGGTCAGTATCAAATCATGTTGGGACAGTAGAAAAATTCCGAATTCAATAAGCAACAGTAACTGGAGCTATCATAATCTTTATAGTTCCTGGTTATGAAATATGAGAATGAATTTACATTAACGCTTTTCTTGATTGTTCATTTTGACTCTGAATAAGGACTCGATTATCAAGCGACTGGAATACTGAAAGTGATGGGTTACGGTTTAGGCACGATATGAATAAAATGGGAAAGTAAATGATTTACACATTACGAAATTCATTGAAAAGTAGGTTTATGTTAATATTCACATCAAGATTAATAAGCCAAAAAAGCATCATTAAAATTGGTAATTGAATATCAACCTGGGGATGTTGTGAAAAATTTTATTACGAATAATACAAAATGCCAATTGGAAGAATTTGTCGTAAGATTTATTTTGTCATTCAGTTCCATAGAATTCCTAGGAACATGCATTTTATATTCCAGAATATAGAAACTATTAATGTACTGTACGAATAAAAAATATATAGAAATATAAGTCTACAAAGGATCAAGCAGTCTTGAACTTTGTGTGAGAGATAGCGACATGACTCTCTTAGAGTTCAGAGTTCATACAAAAATGTTCCACTTTTCATATGTATAGCATTTCCCGATTGTTTTTATTATTAGCGGTCAAAATACACAAGAGAATTTAATTACAAAGTTTCTCATTGTCACTCAACTTTTTGGGATTAATTAATTCCATTAAAATTCATAACCTGCTTCGTGCAGAGTAATGTTTCATTACTCAAATTTCAACATTTCACCGACGGAAGTGGGGTTTCGGTTTGCATAGAAATTTGATGCAAAAAATCTCTTGATTCAATATTGATGTAAATTGTGTAGTATCAATCATTTAATCGTAAAAACTACTGTTCATTTTTATGTTACTGCCAACAATTGACAAGCTTAATTATCCTTGCTGTGTGATCAAAGTTCTACAGCGCCACGAATTTCGTTTCTGTAGGAAGAAACGAATTGAATTGCAGTATATTTATGCAATGATTTCAGTACATAATTAGCATCACAATTTGTAATTAGTACATTTCACTGAAATACTTTCGTTGGTTTTGTTAAACTGGATAGTAAAGAACATCTAGGGGTTGCCAGATGTTCTCAATAACAAAGACAAGACAATTCACACTCGCTTCAACAAGGGTGATATGATACCATAGCTGATATGGTTAAGAGGGTTGCAATAAGTTTACAAAGGTTTTGCGTAAAGGAAATCACAAACCTATCAAGATCAATAACCAATATAGGACGAGAAACTAATGGGTAGCTACATGTAAAATCTCAATATTGACCATCTGGAGATGTTTTATGTTTATTCAAATCAATTATCTTAAGTGTCTTGTGAAAGAAAAGGGTAAGTGTCAACGATATTTTTCACGTTTGTTCTGGCTAATCAATGATTGGAATCAAACTCCAACGTGTCATGGTTCTCTAAATTAAATGGTCACACTGTTAATTAATGAATATATTGAGGATTAGTAGTAATATAAATTCCTTAATTGATGTTTTATAGAGATTCATCAATAGAGTACCATGTTACACTTCTGAGCAAAATGAAGTCTTATTTTCTTCTTTGTTCGGAATTTTTAATGAATGCTCCTTACCTATTCATAGGTCTAAGCAACAATTAGACTAACTGGTTAATTATATGAACTTTTCTATTACGCGTTCAGCCCAATACAGTTTAAAAGGTCGATCCTAAAGAATTACTTGACGGGTTGAATTAACTTTTCAATCAACTGATGGTCATTCCCCGTTTATTAAGAAGTGCAAATTTTTCATTTCCAGTAACTACTCCCTATAATTATTCTCCTATAATTGACAATTTCATTTTATATTTACACGTCTTATAATTCCCGTCAACCAATGTGTTTATTGAAATGTTGTGTTTCATATACTGTTCGCGACTATTCACTCAACGCCATCAATCTGTTTTGGAATCTACAATCCCAGAGAAAATTGAATAATTATTTTGAGGACCCTAAATTTTTTTCCAATACTTTGATTGCACAAAAGGGAAACCTATAATGTTCGAAGAACATCGTGTAAGCCTGCAGTGAAATGTAGGGATAGGAGATAGGCATTCGTATTTTTCTTGAAGGTTTGGAGGATATCGGAATAGGGAAAGACCTCACTAGGTAAAGAGCTCCACAACTTCGCTGTTCGATGAAAAAATGGAGTCTGGTAAGAAGGAGTTTGGCAGGTCCCGAGCTAGACAGTGAAGGGGTGACTAATTTGAGCTCGTCTAGTCCGTCTATCTAGAAATGCTCGTGGTGGAACAACGGACGAGATTCCTGATGAACACCGACCATGGGAATAATCTATAGAAATAAAAATGGGAGAGATCTCCCATTTTTCTACGATGTTCTAGAGAGGTCAATGAACTCGTAAGTGTGGATAGAATCTGAGAGCTTCAGCGTATGTTTATGAGCGGAACTCCAAACATGTGAACAATATTCCAGGACAGGTCGAATCTGTGCTTTGTAATTCAGGCTTATATAGTTACAGTTAATATAGTAACATAACATCTATTAAATCTCTAAAGCTGTAGAAACGACTTGAAATTCGAAAGATAGTTCCTTATACGACTTGGGCGCCAGCTAGGGAGTACATTTTATTGATTGATGACTCATTAGAGTTCAGAAAGTTTGTAACGGACCACTGATAACCCCATGACATCAGGTCAGGTAACATCTGACAGACGTCTTATATGTTGCCACCATATGGCATACCCCTCCATTACATAGATATCTAAAATAAACTTTCATAGTCATGACGTGGAATAAAATTTTACGCCCTTAGGTGTTAGGAACACCTAAGGGCGTAAAATTTTCAGTTGCAATATGAATTTAAGTCTTGAAACTCAAGGAAAAGACCGAGGCAGCGAAGCCGATGCCACTACTTGATTCTGTGTAGCGGATAGCAGCTAGTATAATAATGAAAATGAAAGAAATAGCGTCATAAATGAAAAAACAACTGGATTAATATGACGGTTGTTAACTATATGCCATATTTTAATTCAACCAAAGGTAGAAAATATAACAATTTTATTCTACTAACGCCCTCAAATAATCCTCACCAACAGTAAAATGAGAAATTTAATTACACCAACGCGGCATGTAAACGGTTTATGCTGGTTTATGCAAATGTTTCTCTGATAACATCAAAGAATTATAGAACGAGAACGAGATGAATATTCGAGTCTCAAGAAAATTGATGAAGGCAAAATTTGAATTACTTATCGTTTTTATGTTTCCGAATCATATTTGAAGCGTGTAGTAAATATTTTTCTATATTTGTGGGATGTTTAAGTAGTCTTGACGGAAGTTAAGAAAGAAAGTTGAATATATTTTAGTTTTGGATTGATAATTTACAAAAATTACAAATAGCAATACGGGTTATATGCATTCTTGATAGACTCGAGTTAGATAATCTTCAATTCACTTAGTTCATGAATGAATCTGATTAAAAAATGTGGTAAGTCTAGGAATACGAGTTGACCTGTTTAGGTTAAAAATGTGTCATATTCACCTGACCTGGAATCTAAATGTTCACAGACAGATTACAATGCCAAAAGACAACGAATCTTTCTTTACTATTGTTCTTCTTGACTTATATATTTGTATTAATACAAAAAATGGGCAGCCAGAAATGTGCCACATGTAAAAACAGCTATGGGAAAGTCAAAAAAGAGAATGCATAGAATTTCGTTCCATCATTTTCCTGAAATCCTTTCCCAGAAATGGATAAAACTATGCAACGAACGATCAAAAAGTGATGTTATCAGTTCGGAACATTCCCAGGACTTTTTATTGGCTTTGAAATCACATTTAATGGGTACCAAACATGAACGTATTTAAAAAAAAGAAGAAAATTTGAACCTAGAAAAAGGAGCTGGTGGAACCCCTGTGGTACATGAACAGATAGGTTTGGATACAAGTTCAACTTTCAGAAGCAAAAGCAAAATTTTAATCTCATAAAGCAATTGGAATTCTAAAATTAAAACTCAAAAGTTGAATACCGTCTGGAGATGCCCTAACAACGCTGGACCTCGAGTAACGGAAGTGTGTTTAATTTTACAATATGGATGAAATTTTCTATTGCATAGTGAAGGGTGAAACGATAGAATTTTTGTTGCTGCAAGGATTGTTTTCGCTGCTAATGTTTTGAAAATGAGATTATGCGACTTAGAAGATACTGCAAACAGTTTGAAAGAACCCACCAAAATATTTTTGGTGGGTTCTTTCAAACTGTTTCTTAGTTGTGTCTTATTATCATCTACCGCAAGGCGAAATTCACGACCAAATGAAAATATTTCTACATACTAGCGAATTCGAATTTAATGTAAGAGCGTAAGTTATTATTGGGCCAGGATTATTTTTTAATCTGAAAAATGTCACTTTATCTGAATCAATTAGTTCAAACCAGCCCGGTGATACCGTTATTGGTTTTTCCATGAATTCATCCAAATTTGCGAAATACATGGAGCTTCGATAGTACAAATATTGTTGCGTACTTTGTACAAGAGCCAAAATTTTTTTATTCTGCTCGAAGCAGTTTTTCATCGCGAGTTTCATGTCTAAATTTAGATGTAGAAAAATATTCCGGACAATTGTGAAAATTCCAGCACACAGTCGCATTGATCTAAATTTATACTCACTACGGTACTACTACAAGAATCTTGTTATGTTATTCTTGTTAACAGATCAGTTTCGGAAAAGAGCAATATCCAAATTCTAGAGTTTATAGAGGGGTTGAAATCTTTCACAGGGACAGACGATATTAATGGTTTCCGCAGTAAGGAGCATAACATTATTCGGCATGATTTACTTACAAACGAGAGTGTACTGTACGCCGACGTTTCGCCAACCATTACAGGTGGCATCTTCAGGGCAGGCTTGAGGCTTGAACTGAAACTGAAGATGCCACCTGTAATGGTTGGCGAAACGTCGGCATCATGAAGATGCCACCTGTAATGGTTGGCGAAACGTCGGCATCATGAAGATGCCACCTGTAATGGTTGGCGAAACGTCGGCATCAAGTCGAGCTATTGTGACGCGGAATCCATCCGGAAGACAAGATTTTTCAAGATTAGCTGTCCGCGGAAGTCTACTATCCAAGATAGTATACTGTACGTACGACACAAAATGCGGGAAGAACATATATACATTCACTTAGGACGCCATTTTGCAACACACTTTATCCAGTCATAACACTCTTATACATGCCAACTTACAGATAAAAACACGTTCCAATCACATGAGGACATCTTAGGAAAAGCCGGAAGATTCTCAGTACTTTAAGAGTATTTTCAGTGGATAAGGGTGAATATTTATATATTCACCCTTATCCACAGTGAACAGAGTTTACTATGTTGATGGCTACTTGGTAGCCGGGAGGTAGTACTTTAAGGATATTTTTAGTGAACAAGGGTGAATATTTCTTATTTATAGTGACTCAGGCGTTTTATCTAGAGTATTTCAGAGGGTATTGACTGGGGACGAGCGTCTTCAATTGACATTCTCTTTTTCTAATATTATGTGTCCAAGATCACAGCCAATTATTTCAGCTGCGTTTACTAATCACAAACAGTATACCCGAAAATCATTCAATGCTATTCCTTTATATGAAAGCAATTCGTATAATTCTTATTCAGATACATACCAGTCATTTCTCGCATATATATTCACGGTCTCATGATTTATAATAGAAGCTTCCTACTATGAAACGAGCTATAAAAAAGCAGAGTTCAATTTCATTCGAAAATTGGATTAGTTCACCATAGTTTAGTGAGCTTCGGAATGTTCAATTACGAACTTGTCAACTACAACTTCGAAACGCTGTATTGAGGGACATAGTCGCAGGAGTAATTAAATTTATACTATGTGCAAGCTCGACCTCTGGGTTCAAAGTTGATCAAAAATACTGCAAGGCTATCAGAAAATTCAATAATTATATCCATAATGCGCGTTATAAAGAACCGCCGAGTTTACAATATCTGTATAGGGTATTTTAAGACGAAAGGTACATACTTTAATATGTTTAGTATCGTACATTTCTAGCAACAAGTTTTCATAAACACGTGTCCAATTCCCAATGGTCGCCAAGACTGTGATTAATTGAAATTTTTGATGGATATTCGTATTAAAGATACCCGTTTTTCTGGATAATATTGGATACGTCAATATTGTCATTTTTGATAACTTTAGCTAAGCATATAATATATAGATGAATAACAAACTTCAAAAATGAAGTTGAATGTGAACCCAGCTTTCTGTATTACCTTCATACACAAAATAAAGAGTACAATACTGACCGAATACGCATATTTCCTGGAAAAGCACGACATGCAAAGTTCCCGGAACGTATGGTGTATAAAAAATGCACTATGTGAGATAAAAGAAGAGACTGTTGTTTTTTCAAGATATTTATCGTAGTTCAAATGTACATACATGGAATATATACCCATTTTTTGTAAATATTTAGTATCTATTATTACATAGTTCTTAATATGTAAGACAATATGAAAAGATGATCGTACTTTTTTTTGTATGGAAATCTTCCTTTAATCAATAATAATAATAAAAACACACACAAAAGATTTCCCTCACATTATATACTACGTATAGTGTGGGAAGTAAAATATCCAGAAGAATATTATTCACGGGAGCGTCTTCAATAGGGGATGTTATCTGCAACCTTATTTTAAATAAATACAGTTAATTTCAAAATTATGACGTTATCAAAACTTTCCATTCTGAGGGACCAACTTGTACAATCAGTTGATAATGATCGAGTCTACTATTCCTTCATTACGTATTGTATTGTAACTGTACAGGGTGTAACAGAACTACACTGTCAAAATTGAACCTCGGGTTCTACATCAATAAATATTTAAAAAAAGTTAATATGCACGTATGTCTGTAAATGCTTCGTTATGGAGATACAGGGCATTGAAATATGTTAAAAAATATATTATTGTGCAAATATCTTTCAAAGTTTCGTACACGACTTGTTGCCATAAACACGTGTTGTTTCTCAGGTAACCAGTGGTGAAAAAATGCTGATCTAGTCAAATTAAATTGGTAAAAATAATAGTACGGATCTGGGAAAAATAAAAATTATAAACATTTTTTAACAGAACTTTTTACACTGAATGAACAACCTCTCTCAACTGTTTTAGCGTATCTAGCAAAGTTCAGCAGTAATAAAGACTTTCTTACTTACCTACCTAACAGTAGTTTATTAAAAAATTATGACAAAAACTTTGTAAACTCAAATGAAGCAAGAAGTAGCACCTGCAGTGAAAAATATTGTTGGAAGGGTGGAATTTACTATTTATTTTATTAACAATAGTGTTCATTTATAACAACAAGACGCCAATCTCCAAATGAAATATGTACATAAATAATACTCGATAATTATAGCCATGATTTCTAGATAATTCTAATATTGCTTTTACCTGTCAAATTTATACAATTCATGTGTATTGTAGTGTAATTAAAATGAATAACTACAATGATGCTGATTTAGCAGATATCCGTTTTTACTATGGAATGACACACGAAATTACAAGAGAAGCTAGGCCACTTTATTAAGCAGCATTTCCTTTACGACGCTATCCATCTCCAGGTATCTTCGTTTCAATTCATCACCGGCTTAGAGAACATGGTGCGTTTCGACTACAAAGACATGGTGGTGGTCCTGAAAGAAATGTTAGGAATGTCGAACTCGAAGAAAAAATATTAAACACAACTTTGACACGCTTAGCACGTTAAGAAGGTACAAGTCTTGCTTCCCCGAGATTTCCAGCCTATTTTAATATTTTGTTAGCGGTTTCTTGAAGAGATAATCAATCCCGGTTTTCACATTCCCATTCTTTTCAATGATGAAGCATAATTCACTAGGAAAAATCATTAAATTCCCATAATAATAATATCTAGGCTGAAGAAAACCGACATGTGGTGCTTGCTTGAAATTAGAAACCAATGCCAATTTTCTTCAATATTTGGGCTGGAATGTTTGGAGACTACTTATTCGGACCATATATGTTAACAGGACAGATATACGAGCAATTTGTACAAGAAGAATTACCAATCATGTTGGATGATATTCCAATTAATATTCGAAATAGAGTGTGGTGCATGCACGATAGGACTCCAGCACACTTCAGTCTTAATTGCAGACAAATATTAAAGGATAGATTTCGAAATAGATGGATCGGTAGATGAGAACCAGTACACTGGCTGGCACGATCGGCCGACTGTAATCCCTTAGATTACTTCCTCTGGGGTTATGTGAAGTCGATTGTGTATGAAAACGACATTGAAAATATTGACATGCATGAAGAAAATATTATCCGGGATTTGACACCATACGGAATAGTCCAGGCATATTTCAAAGAACCCGTGACTCAATGCAAAGAAAATGGAGGTCACTTTGAAAACCTTCTTCAACATCTTGATTTAAAAAAATATTAATAATAATTTGTATCAATGTATGTATTAAACTTTATCATATTTCAATAAATCTAAATTTTACTTTAGTCCGCATTACTGCTGAACTTTGCTAGATACGCAAAAAAGTCATGAGAGGTTTTTTCTTCAGTGTAAGAATTTCTGTTAAAATTGTTAATAAATTTTATTTTGCCCAGATCCGTATTATCGTTTTTATCAATTTAATTTAACTAGACCCCCCATTTCCACGCCACTGGTTACCTGAGAAACCGCACATCATCACGTTTCATGGCTGTTTACGACAATAAGTCGTGTACGAAATTTCGCTCTAATATCTCTATTTTATTATTACTATTTGAAAAATAATATATTTTTACATATGGAGTTATCATAAAGTAAGGGGTCTATTTCAAATTACTATACAGTTTTGAAAAATTATGCTAGTAGCAAAAAATAAACAGAATCCAGTTGCTTTAATAATTAGATTTTACTGTATCTATGGAAAAGAGAAAAATTGTTGTGAGAACTAATGATAGAAGTGTCAGACGAAATAATCGTAATTTAGAGAATTGTTCTTAAAATAAAACTCGCGTAACGTAAATTGTAAATTTGAACATGGATCTGCAAACAAGAATTGGTTTACTGCAATGTTATTATGAAGGCGGTAGAAATTACACTACTTGAATACGAAAATGTCGTACGAAAATGTGTTTGAGAGCAGGACCGTGCCAAATGAAGGCGTATCGTAATTTGATTAGCAAATATGAAAGAACAGGGTCTGTGAAAGACCTTCCAAGATCAGGAAGACCTGAGATTAGTGATGTTCAAGTTGCAGAAGTTCTCCAGGAAAATCAAAACGTAATAGATACTAATCCGCTAGCACTCAGTAATGTGAATGCGATATCAAAACGAATACAAATGCCATACATCAAGGTTTATGAAATTTTTCGAAAAATCCTAAAAATGTATCCCTATAAACTGCAGCTGCTGTTTGAATTAAAGGACTCAGACAATTTTTTATTACACGTATTGGTTCAGATGGAAATTGAACCCGACTGGTTATCTCGTATTTTATGGGCATATGAGGTCCATTTCTCTCTTAATGGTGCAATTGATACTCGAAATTGTCGAATATGGTCAACAGAAAATCCACATGAAATCGTTCAGCAAGGCCATGACAAAAAAGTCACAGTTTGGTGCGGTTTCACAACTAATTCCATCATTGGCCCATACTTTTTCGAGGAACTACAGAATGGGGAGACCGTATCTGTAACTGTTACTGGTGAACGATACCTAATAATAATAATAATAATAATCTTTATTTCAACATGGTTTGTCTACATTTAAAAAATAAACATGAACAATACAATATTAAAAAACGTCGTAGTAACTATATGTATATACACTTCACTACATATATATACATATATAAACAAATAATAAATAATATAGAAACACTATCACCGTAAAATGTTAGCACATACTATACAGACTTATTGTTCTAAAAAATCTGCTACTGTATAAGGTTCTAAAGTTATAAGCAATTTAGTAACAGCTGCTTTGAATTTTTTAAATTCCTTAATCTCTTTAATCTCTTTTGGAAGTTTGTTGAAAAGCTTAAGGCTCATGTATTCCATATTTTTTTGATATAATGTTAAGTCAACCTCTGGGTAAAGATATAAAATCTTACGAGTTTCATATACTTGTCCGTTTTCATATTCTGCCGAATAGTGTTTGTTCCTGAAGTTGAACATAAGACTTTCCGAGATATAAAGTGCCGGAACAGTTAAAATATTGTATTTGCGAAAAGTACCTCTACAGGAGTGTCGATGCCTCAGGCCATAAATTATGCGTATTACCATTTTTTGTAAAATCAAAATCTGTTTAGATTGAGAGCTGTTGCCCCAAAAAGTAATACCATAAATTATCAAAGACTGAAAAAAGGCGTAATAGACAACCATTAGAGTTTCCTTGTCCACCGATTTTTTAAAAGTTCTTAATACGTATAGTTTAGATTTAAGTCTGTTTGAAAGATATGTTATTTGTTCATACCAATTCCAATTTTTGTCTATAATAAGTCCCAAAAATTTAGTACTATTATCTACGTCAATAATTTGGTTATTCAAAGTAAGAGTTTTTGGAATTTCAATATTCGACTTATTAGTTTGAAAAATCACACACTTTGTTTTTGACTTGTTAATTACAAGTTTATTGACTTGACACCAATTTTCGGACGCACCGGAATTCGGTCCCGCTACCTGCGGAAGGGACTACCTGTAACGGATTAAATTCGAAGTGTGGTCCCACCAGCGAAAATGCGATTTCGGAATTGGGTCCCATGTACCTACTATTTGTTTAATTTGACTTTTATTTTCCTTCACATTTTTTTGGGCTTAGGACCAACAGTACACACTTATTGTTGTTGTACTGGCATGTTTAAAAATTTACGCTAAATGCGTATCGTCAAAAATAAAAACAGTACGTGAAATAGTAATTAAATGGCATATTTACAAATGTACGCTAAACGCGTATCGTCGTATATTATGTACATATATATATTTAAAAATCTTAACACAAAATGGGGCCGGAATTTTTCGAAACATGTCGAATGAACGTATAACGGTCAATTATACCATTTTGAAATAGAAAATTTTGTTCAGAAAGAAAGGCCTCTTTTTCTTGCGAAATTTTGGTTTTTGACGCAGTGCTACGCATTTTTACGTAAATTTCACATTGAACATCTGTAAGTGCTTTTATAAATACGTGGATGTTGGGATGGGGAGCATTAAACATTGCATTAAATTTTGCGTGGAATGATTCGCAGTTATTGGTGGTTCACGTTACAGATGACGAAAATTCAGCCCAAACGTGCGGAAGAAATAAAGAATCAGACTTAATATAAGTATTCAGGACAAAGTCACAAAATTTCTCAACATTAATATTATTTGGTTTAATTGACATTAAATCATCGATAAAGCAATCATCTACGTCAGTTGAATTTAAAAACGGTAAACCAAAAAATTTTTTTAAAAAATTACCAACTTCAGAGTGATTATCTCTATATTCTCCACTTAGTCCTAACTCTTGAATTTTTTTCCACCAGCTTTGCGCCAAATGAAATCGACAACCCACCATTTTAGTGGTGAGTAAAGTTGTCTTAACCGCAGAGTGTATAGCCATTTCAAAATCTGCGCGAATGGTTGAAGGAGAAAAATTTAAGTGGAATTCACTGCTCTTACTAATTAAATGTCGAAATGCATGTTCGTACGTGATTTGTGATTTATCGGGTAAAAGAAAAAAGCTAGTGGAATATACACATTTTCGTGTAAGCCATGAAAACAAAAGACTTGAGTAAATGGCTTTGGGCAACTATAAAACGTACCATCAACGAAAACCATTTCAACAGAACATAAAAACTTAAGTTTATTGTAAATACCATCAAATGTTTTTGTCACTTTTGGAAAAGTTTTCAACCTATTGTGGCTAATGTTTTTTCTTACTAACAGTAAGTCCCTACTTGTTACTGGAATGTCCCCTTTCTGTAATTCTGTATGAATTAGCTTAGATGGTCGACTTGAAATGTCGTCTATCGCCTTTCTTTTCAAGTTATTATTCATTTTTTGTCTCTCTAACTGATTTGGTAAGTCTACTTCATGTGTATGATTAATTACAGAACCTACGATAATATCAGATTCATTTAATTTGATGTAGCTTTTACATTTTGTTTTGTTAATGCAAATGTATCGCTTGACATTATGAGATAATGATTTTTGAAAACAAAATTTAAACCCATCTATTATTAATGAACGCTTACCCTTTTCACTCGTCATAGAGGTGAAATTAATATTTTCCATGTCAAACAAACAAACAAAATCACAATAACGGACACAAATAAACACGTCTTACACTCTGCACTTCAGAAGAACAATTGCTAAAAATAATCCTTAATACCCACATGAAATCTACCTGCTTCGACAGCGGACCGAATTACGAAATCACCCTTTCGGATTTGGACAAGGTCCCTGTGAGCAGGTAGTCCCTCCCACAGGTAGCGGGACCGAATTCCGAAACACCGCAATTTTCAATCTCCGTCAGCACTAGGATCAACTCCTGATTCAAATTCTCAATATTGTTACTTTTAATGGCAACATTCTCGTCGTCCGCATAGTTTATCGAGGTATGACCACTTTCCGATATTATTATAGGCAAATCATTGATAAATATTAGAAAGAGAAGAGGCCCTAATATAGAGCCCTGTGGCACTCCCATTTCAATATATTTTGTTTTTGATATGTATTGGTTCTGGTCTGAGTTCATTTCTACAACTTGGTTTCTATCTTTTAAGTAGCTGACTATAATTGACAACTGTTTCCCTCGTATACCGTAATTTTTCAGTTTTTTGATTAAAATTGTGTGATCTATACAGTCAAAGGCTTTGGATAAGTCTAAGAAAATTCCACAAGGTATCTCTTGATTATCCAAAGCCTTTAACACAAATCTAGTAAATTCGAAAACAGCTGTCATTGTACTTCGGCCCCTAAGAAAGCCATGTTGACTTTTGTTAAAAATTTTGAATTTTGTAAAAAAACCTACTAATCTGTGACTCAAAATTTTTTCTACCAGTTTGGCAAACGAAGAAAGTAGGCTAATAGTCCGATAGCTACCCAAGTCCTCGCAGTCTCCTTTTTTATACAAAGGCTTTACTATTGCTACCTTCAAAGCGTCGGGAAATATACCATTTTCAAATATACAATTTATAATATGACATAATATTTTTTGTATTTTTGTTAATGAGAATTTAAGAATAGTTAGGGGAATGCCGTCAACACCAAAACTAAACTTATTTTGCAGCTGATTACAACTCTTTATTATCTCATCTTCTGTGACTGGATAAAGATAAAGACTATTCGACAGAGGTTCAATGGGACAAACATAAGGTTCTTGATTATTTTTATCATTGTATAACCTTTTTCCAGAATTTATAAAGAAATCATTAAAATCGTTTACAACTTTATTTAGATCGCCCGTAATTTTTATATCATTATTTTTATTATTTTTATTACATACATTATTTACAATATTCCAGGTGGTTTTTGATTTATTACTTGAGTTTAGTATTTGCTTTTTTAAGAGTTTTTGTCTTTGAGTTCTTATTAATGAGTCATACTTTTGTTTTAGCTTTTTATATAGTACATTATAATTTGGATCAAATTTTGAGATTATATTTAATAGATCTAGGGAATTTTTTAAAGAGTCTAACTCCTGATTTTTTACTTTAATTTTTTTGCTCTTACTGCAAATTTTGTATTTTTTTAATGGAAAATTTTGTTCAAATAATTTTTTATATTGCTCTATAAAAAGATCCAATTTTTTATTAACCTCGGTTTGAGGAAGTGATAAAATATTTTCCCAAGTACAAATTTGTAAATCCTCCAAAAACTTTTTTTTGTTATTCTCGCTAAAGTTTCTTGACCTTCTGAATGTGCTCTTCTGTCTATTTTCCCTTTCCAGTGTGAATTTTAATACCTGAGATGTATGATCTGAGATACGTGGCTCAATAATAAATGACTCATACTTTGTAATATTTGTAAAAATGTTATCTATGCATGACTCAGTATTTGCAGTAATGCGTGTCGCTTCTTTGATAGTAACTGTTGCGTTAAAGCTTTCTAATAGCGATAGGAACATTTTTGTGTCTTTATTATCATTAAACAAATTAATATTGAAGTCACCCCACCCCCTATTATAAATTTGAAGTTTGAATTTGAGATAACATTTAATAATGCAAATGTTAAGAGATTATGCAATTCCACAGTTGCAAAACGAGCACTAAGGAATTGAAAACATGATTTTTATAAAGGATGGAGCACCTCCGCACATTTACCGACCAGTTGAAGAATTCTTAACTGCGATTTTTCAAGATCGTGTTATAAGCAGATATTTTGTAAATTCATGGCCACCAAGATCGCCTGATCTTAACCCAGCGGATTACTGGCTGTGGGGTTATTCAAAAAATTTGGTGTTTAGAATACGGTCACACAACGCTGGAGAAATTAAAGGACAGTATCATAGAGCAAATTCATGCTAGTCAATGAGAAATGTTGAATAGCGCTGTATACAATTTGGAGGAACGGTTGGTAATTTTACAACAACGAAATGGAGGTCATATCGAGCATTTGCGTTAACTACTGTTTGACATCAGAAATCCCATCACCTAAGCAACTAGATTCCATTTACATTTTGTTACTTTATGATAACCTTGTATTTCAACGTCCTGTATCTCCATGACGAAGCATTTGCGGATATACGTGTATATGAACTTTTTTTAAATATTTTTTGATTTAGAACCCGAGGTTAAATTTTGACAGCGTAGTTCCGTTACGACCTATATAAAATTAGGGAACTCAATTTCGAAGTCTGCTTAATAACTGAACCAAGTTTCCAGTTGATGAGTAATTGTTATCAATGAAACCGTGAACGCTGATTTAAGGAAATAATGGATTATTCTTGTGAACGGAAGACAGGATAAATCTGCTTATTTCCCTCATACATCCAGATACAATGAGTAGAGATACAATCTCATTCTAGGCAAGTATACGGAATTAGAAAGGATATAATTCTAGAAACTGAATTGGTTATGAGTTCCAGTTTCCTCAACACAATGGGTGGCATTATCAATCAACTTGGATGTACAATTTCCTGACGTATGTTCCTTACATATGGATGTGATACTCTAAATAAATCTTGTGAGCTACATATCGAATAAGTATAGGGGTTCGATCATGACGTTCATAAATGTAATAAAATAGATCTGATGTAAACAAAAAATACACTCGTATATCAAAACAAAGTCTTGATGAACTCCTACTCAATTTTGGTAATATGAACAAACTCATACTTCTCTTATTTTTAGTACAGATAAACTTCAAAACGTAATACATTCACGGTCAGCTGCAATTTGTGAGAAATATTATCTGAAATTATTGAATTCATGAAAAAAATGGATAATAATTGAAGAATTGAGAAGTTATTTGGAGTAAATTAGGGATTCAAGAAAGGTTTGTTCTCTAAAATGAAATCTCTGAACTTATTATTATAAGAGGATTACTTTTTTGGTCTTTGTCACCTTAGAATTATTTTCTTCCCCAGTAGCATTTTCACTTCTGGAAGGAGTTATCATAAATGATGTTCGTTACAATCGCCTAGTTAGCATCAATTCCAATTTAACGTTGTTAGTCACCGCCAGAGCATTATTTTCGTGAGATGAATGTAGATCACAGATATTGCTACATTCAATCAGGGAATCCCACAAGCTCATCAATGATCTATTATTTCAGTAAGTTCAAGTATATGGAAATATGAAGCTTCCATGGTGATTACGTGCACATGAACCGGCAAAGGGGATAGTAGATACACGTATTCACATACACCCGATCACATAAGGGTATCAATCGTCTCCTATAATTTCAGATGTCGAAGTACAGATACATATGAAGCACCGACGGTGATTTCATGTACATGAACCTCTCGGGTGATAGCAGATTACAGATATTCGCCGAGAATTAAAAAATTGTAGACTTGAAGAACAGTCTAAAAATTACAAACCACAATATTGAATATAATTTGAACTTGGATAATAATGAGGTAGTTCTGTTGCAACATGTAGATTTAAACAGAATTTTGCCTCATCATGGCTTCATGAGAAAGAGATCTATGTGATATCACTCGATTTATATTTGGAGGATTTGATGATGAAGGTCAAGTGATGTTGTATATAGCGATTTTGCTAGAGCATTTGAAACTATCTCACATCACATTCTCGTCGCCAAACTGTATTCAGAATTTGGTATCCATGTTAATTTTGTGAGTTTAAAAAATCTTATCTGCATAACCAGAAACAAAAAGTAGTAATCAGAGGTTATGAGTCCAAGCAATATGTTGCAACCTCAAATGTATCTCAGGTATCAAACTTGGGGCCATAACTGTTTCTTCTATTCATCTATAATTTAACAAAATTCATCGTGTTCGCATTATTTTTATTGTTTGCAGATGATAAAATTTTATGCTTCTTTAAAACAAAGGATTGATTGTAAGCACTTATTCCAAATGATATAAATAATATACTGCAATAGTCTGAAGACAAAAAAACGAATTTTAATGTAAGCAAATGTGTACTTATTACAATCACTAGAAAAAACGTGTTCCTCTATATTTACAATATGAATGAATCAGTTTTGGGAAGGGTTGATTATGTGCATGACGTGGGTGCTTTACTAAGAATTTACTTTCAGACAGCATATAACTAATATGACTAAAGAAGTTTTTGTGGGTTTATAGCTCGTAGTACAAACCATTTCTAGGATATTACTCGTATTGAGCAACTATAATATAGCTTTGTCAGAAGCATTTTAGACACGTCAGAGAGGGCACAGAACAAATTCATAATATTTCTGTATTATAAAGAAATATAAATGGGCGAATATGAACTAAATATCTTCAAAAGTGTACTTCTAACAAAATATATTTTGTTGAACCATGAAAAAATGAAGATCAATGCTGCCATCATTTATCTATACAAGCTATTGCATAATAATGTAGATGAGTCTTTGTTCTTATTAAATTTCAATGTTTCTATATATCATATCCTACTAGGAGCACTAAAACATTTCATTTGGATAATGCCATTAAATGTGATTTGTAAATTCTAAGATCATTATTAAACAAATAAAAAGGTCTGTGTATAGGTATACACAACGTGATTTACGTAGGCCGTGCATTAGAAGTTTTTCAACTTGCAGTTGGACTAGAAACTTGAAATTTGGTATGCTGTCATAATTGATCATGTGCGTTCTACCTCAAATGTTTTTAGTCCTACAATTATACAGGGTATGCCAAAAGTCGGTACCAACTTTCTTATTTTAAATGGAAACCTAATGTTTTTTTGTCATGGTTCGATTGGCCTTTTGATTATGACTTTAGACAACCTAAGTTATGTTTACTTATCTATCACAGTTTTTGAGATATGTCCATTTTTCTGAAAAAAATTACGGCTGTAGTAGTTTACGAAAACACGTTCAAAATTAGGAAACCAAATTTATGGAGCAGTTAGCTGGTAGTCCAGGCTAACACCTGATGTCCCATCGACGGTCCCATTTTGTAACATATGGGCGCAGGCGATTTTTGGATGTCGCAATATAAAATTGTCAAAAACTCAATTTTTTCAAATGGCGCCTACAATTTTTTTTTAACCATTCGAAAGAAAATTGAATTTTAGGATGAGTTATTTCAGCATTCCCTATACCCAAGTTCCACCTCTATCGAGTTATTCAATAAAAATCAAGAAATGCCTTATCCTGCCGAATGATTATGTGTGTATGCCATGGAAACAAAAGAAAATTGTAATAATTTAATCAAAAATATTGAACAATATTGACAGAACTCTAGCGTAAATGTTCAATATGACCACCATTGTTGTTCAAACATTCTATTATTCTACTTTCAATAGATTGCGTAGCACGTCTGATTTCGTTGGGATCGAGACTGTCAAAAGTCTGTATTATTCTAAGTCTCAACTCATCTATATTGTGAACTGGTGAAGAATAGACCAAATCTTTTACCCTACCCCAAATATAAAAATTTAAAGGGGTAAGATCTGGAGATCTTGCAGGCCAGAGAAAGGGTCCTCGATTTCCCCACCAACGGTGCTCGAACATGGATGTCAATGTGGTAAACACAGTTCGTGTATTGTGCGGTGGTGCCCCATCCATCTGGTACCATGAACGTGCAGCTCTAGCCAGTGGCAAATTGTCAAGAAATGTTTCTATTACGTTTCGAAGAATTTCTACATATCTGTCACCATTCAGATTTTCATCGTACATAAAGTAGCGTACCTCTTGGTTCATTACCAAACAAAACACATTTATTCGAAATTGTACTTGATTTTCAACTTCGAACATGTAGATGTAGATGTAGATTTTCAGAAGCCCAAAAATGTCGATTGCGCCTATTGTAAACTCCCTGCTGACAAAACTTTGCCTCATCAGTCCAAATTATGTTGTCTAAGAATCCGGCGTGCTCTTGTATTTTGAGTAATAAGTCCTCGCAAAAGTTTACTCTACGGGGAAAGTCACCTGGGTGTAATTTTTGCAATCGTATAAATTTGAAAGGATGTAGCTTATGGCGGGGTAAAATGGTTTATATTGCAGAGTATGAAAATCCCAATTCCAAAGACGCCGTTCGTATTGAGGCTTGAGGATATACTTTAAAATATCCGAGAATGGTAATATGATTATCGTCATTGCCAGTTAGTGGTTTGACTCTCGTAACGGGTCTAGCCACCTTCCCAAAATGTATAAAATTAGTTTTCAATCGTGAGAACTTGCCCCGTGTCATCCTCGGTAAGTTTGGATATTTCAAATTAAACTCTCGGACAGTTCGCTGCACAATTTTTTGACACATGCCGTGGATAACAAACAAGTCAAACACAGCTTCGTTTGTATAATTTTCCATATTCCAATCAATTTTATTTAAGAATTAGCACGACTCGTTTTTACTTTGACAGAATAGCACCTTCTTGTCTGTGTATAGGTATATAATATACTTATATATTGATACATTAGGTGATAATATTGAGGGTATCCTAATTATAATAATATGTTTTTATGATTTCATCTACCATTCTATAAATATAGATAAAACTATTGATACTGTACTTTGTAATTGGATTGTATATATTGTAGTGCAATTAAATTAAATTAAATATTTTATTTAAATGGCTAGTTTCATTTGGAATATTATTAATGAACTATAAGAGATTTCACTCTGTGGATACACTACAACAGTTTAAATTAGAAATAATCACCCTCATCCACTGAAAATACTGAGGGTAACCCCTTGTTTGCATTATTATCCCCAAACAGTATTTAAACATATATCTATGGTTTCGGCGTTTACGTAGTGTAAATTCATAATACTTCGGAAGTTGGAGAATAAAACTCAAATTTTACACAAAACTTCCTAACATTTGTTTTAAAAATGTTGACAAATTGTTTCACCACACTGTGGCATTATCAAAGCAAGGAATTCACATTTGAGATGGAAAACAACAAGTCCTTAAACTTTTTAGATCTGACCATTTCACATAAAAATAATCATTTTTCTTTCGCTATTTATCACAAACCCACCCATACAGATACCACAATACACAACCCTTTTTTAAATCCACAATCACACAAGCTAGCAGCATATAATTGTATGATACATAGATTAATTAATGTCCAATTAAGTAAAGATAATTTCCATTTCGAATTAAACAGAATCATAGATATTGCCAAAAATAACGGTTATAATGTCGAAATAATTGAAAAAATACTCCAAAATAAACTCAATAAAAAAGCCTTAAACGTAATTTATCCGCAGATTAATAATAATACCAAATCAAATTTCACGTGTCTAACATATTTAGGTGAACATTCATCAAATATATCTCAATTTAAAAAACATAATAAAAACGTCGCCTTTGAAACAACAAATAGCCTATGCTCGTATATTAATAACTCGAACTCTAAAAAAGATGGATTGAAGAAATCTGGAGTTTACAGACTGAGATGTGATGACTGTAATGCTTTGTACATAGGATAGACTGGACGCAGTTTCAGCGTAAGGTTCAACGAGCATTTGAGAAGTTACAGGCTCAAAAAAGAGGAATCTAATTACACGAATCACCTGTTAGAACATAACCACAGTGTGGTGAAACAATTTGTCAGCATTTTTAAATTAAATGTTAAAAGTTTTATGTAAAATTTGAGTTTTATTCTCCAATTTCCGAAGTATTCAAACAGGTACATTATTTTGATTCTGATTTAGTTTACTCTGATGATGGCTACTTGGTAGCCCATAGGTTCTCATTACTTTAACAGTATTTTTAGTGGATGAGGGTGATTATTTATAGTGGAATATTATTGTAAAAAATTCAGTTTTGATACAGATCAAAAGAAAATGAGAATAATAAGGATTTAATTCACACAAGTTTATCAATGATGTCTTATAATTTCATATGTTTTTAGGTACACGGGAATATAAAGCTTGGGAAGTAACCAGAATGAAAAGATTAGTAGCGTCTGGTCAATAGAGTATGTTGGTTTGAGTCCCATCTATGGTGCCATTTTTGATCATTACAACATGAAACGATTAAGAACATTTGATGCTGAGTCCACTGTACTGACAAGAAATGAGGACTCAATAGATGAACAACCCTCAAAATGCTCCTACTTACAAAACTAGAATTTTAATAATGAAGCTCAATCACAGTAATGCTGGGAGTAGCTTGTTTTAAATTTCGATAGCATGACAATTTGAAACCGCTAGGGAGGAGTTCAGCTAAATTAATTTCAATGCAAGTATGTTCAATGGACCCTATATTTTTTTTAGCATACTAGAACGTTTGACACACATAAAACAAATGACTAGAACTAAAACTAATAATTACCGACTTGCCAAATGGTATTTATTCTCGACTATGTAATTGGAATAAAATAATTAACTACACGTTCCATTACAGTTGATTCAGTTGGAGTTAGAAAAGCATCATGAAACAGTTACCTACTTCTGTACTCGCCACATTAATTTGAGTCAACAAAGCAGACCATAGTTAGTGAAGCTCCATGACTTTCAATTTAAAGTTCACGCTACTTCATGAATAAGTTATACCTGTCTTTACCTCTGGTTGTGTAACATGCGGATTCCACTGATGAGTTGAAGAGAATATTCATTGCAAATTACTACGACAAAAACGTTCGTTCTTAAATTAGGGACAAGATAATTACCTTGGAAACTGAGACTGCAGCACAGAAAAATTATACATTATAAACTAAGACTTCTAATAAAATATTCGTTAAAAAAGTAAAGAAGGATGTTTATCGTATGAATGAAAAAGCTGTTGTTTTGTGGGAACATTAATTTGGGAAAAATTACTAATCATTTAGGTAGTATATTTAGAAGCGAGTGTTGCAAGTTATCTACATTTCACTTGCAATAACGCTTAGATAACATAGATATTGATTATCCGAACTCGAATAATTATTCATTGGGCGCAAGAAACTGTTGCGAGTGACATATTTGTGTGAGTATACAAGGAGACTTAGAAACATCAATTCAACGTCCAACCCAATAATTGCGATTAATTTCGGTGATTTTGCGATTAGGAACTATAATATACAACCATATGTCCTTCTAGGAAATTATATCACACTACAGATATTTATGTTTTTATTACTGAAATTTAAGTTACTGATGATTAAATGAATGAACCATTATGTGTTTGATGATGGCACTTCCGGTGTTCAAACTATAGTAACCTTTTTATTGTTATTATTGTGGCGCATGCGCATTGTTAATAAATTGAAGTTTTCCAAGATTTAATCATATCAATAATTTGATAATAATACGACAAAATGTCAAGTTCATTTCGATAGATTGTACGATTTGTCACTAAACCATACGACTATCTTTTGAAACTGTTATTTCCTGATATGAGAACAGAATAACTTTTTTCCTTTTTAGTCGTAAGTAATTATATGATTCCACATTCACACATTCATTTCCATGAGGGATTCGGTATCACAGGTCTTTCGGGTTTCTATATATACCAAGTTTCAAAGTCGGTCAAAAATCATGTTTAGGAGCTTCAATTTTGATATAAAAACCTCCTTCTCATAACAATTTCGAATAAAATAGGACTATAATCACAAAACACATGAGCCATCTTGAAGCCACCATATTGATTTTTTGAAATTTGACAAATTAAAATTACTATCTCCGACCCCAAAAAATCCCGTATACCAATTTTGAATAGCTATAATCTCAAAACTTGAGTTTTGACTAAAAAGTCAGGATCTCCGACTCCAACAAAACCATATACCAATTTTGATTAGAATCGGAACATAATCAAAAAACCCGTCCGTCTCATTGTTTTTTCTCTCATAAAAATGCCATAATGAGAAACACCTTCCAAATTTCAGGTTAATCGGACGACTAGAAGTGGGTCAAAAGTCACGTGCTAGATCTCATCAGAACGTACAAATAAAGAAATAAACCTTCTACTAAGTCTGGGGGATGTTAGACCCTTCAGATGTGCTTGGCTGTTCGAATAATATCGTTAAATAACCGTCTTAATAACATATATAAAATTCATATTTAATACTAAAATGTAAATTCGACCATTGTTTATGAGCTATAAAGCGTCTTGCGGCAGTTACATCGCGTGAAAAGTGTTCGGCAGTTAACTATAGTTAACATATTAAAAATATATGCTCTGACATTTTTATATACCTTGAATACCTATTATCCGCCTGAACCCCTCTTATTCGAGGTTAATAATACATGTGAAATCTTGAGCTTCATACTATACTTTATGTCTGGTGTCCAGTTGACACCATCGGCGGATATGAAAACACGCACTTCAATTTTAAAATGTCTTTTCATTGTAAAACAAGAACTATGTTATGCCAGGAAATATATCTACTGGCTCCAGACTGTGCTCATTGTTAGTGATCAAATGACAGTTTATAGATTTACATAAGCCTGCATTATTGTAATGGCACTAAATTGGATAGTTTCGCCGTTTGAATTTAACAACATAGAATCCTATTGAGTATTGTTCATGCAACGAGACTATTAATTGCAACCGTCTAGTTTTAAAATCATTTTCTAGTATCACGTTGATAAGACATGAGCCTGTATATTTCAGAAAATCATAATCTCGTTCACTGGTGATTTCTGGAGTTTTCCAGTCTTGTTTTTTTTCAGATACCGAATATTGCAATTTAGTTGCCGGAATACTTAACTGATTATTGAATCTCATTGCAGTTTCAACCCACGATAACAGTCCGAGAAGCAAAGCTGTTAGAAAGATGAGGGTTATTCTCATTACTAGCAAGTAACGGATTCCCAAACAAGTGATATATTTAACTCTCGAACAACGGAAGATGCAAGACCATTTTATGTGGGTTCATAAGAGATAGAAATTGCGGGTTGTTGAGGATAACCGATTTCTGTGAAAAAATTTTGAGTTCGGAATCTGAGAGCGTCGAACGAGATTTTCAGAAATCTCTACCCAACAGAAATGCCTTCCTCTTCCTCAATTTGGTGGTTGGTTGCGTGAGTGAAATGTCGGCCCTGGAAACTCGTACCATAATACGTTAACGGGTTAAGTCTCTAGGTAGACTAATTTAGTAAACCATGATGGAAAATGTATACAGCACTCGAGTGTGACATCAATCAAACGAATAGCTCTCTCCTGGATATAATCCAAGAGCTTCAGCTCCTTATGTTTGTGAGCCGAACTCCAAACATGTGAACAGTATTTAGGACAGGCCGAATCTGTGCTTTGTGACTTATGAGGAGCTGCTGGGATGTAGAGTAGCTCTTGGCATGGAATATAAAACCAAGTTTTTGTGAAGCGGTTTTCGCAATGGACCTCACATTGATCATCCCATGAGAGGATGCTGTTGGTGGTGAATCTGAGCATGGATATGGAATACTTCATAGGAATAGTTGTACTTGACACCATCATATCAGGGATTGTGGAATTCGCTTTCCAGGAGAAGACGAAATCTTGATTTTTGGTCGCATTAAACTCAAATAGAATATCAGATCCATATTTCAAAATGTTTGCCAGATCTCCATTAATTGCGTCAATTTTTCTGTCTCGCTCCTCTGGCTTCATTGGATGGTATAGGGGCTCTAGTGTTGTTAGTTTGTGTCGAGATTCCGGGTTACAGCCGATCTCTATTAAGGTCGTAGTTACTGGGATAGCCAATGGTAATTTGGTATCTAGCACTACCGCCTACTGAATTAAGAAACGCTACTGTTCTCCTATGTTATAACAGTCGATGATCTGGTATCTATTAGATATAATAATTGTTGAAGCGTTTACAAACACAACCTCAACCATGGACAATAATTATTTTCTTCGGTACATGATAATTCTGGCTATGTTCAATCCTGAAGTTGATAAAAGGTTATTAAATCATTGAAATCGATTACAAATGCTAACAATCATGCATATTGAATGAATAAAATCTAATTGAAACTTAATGATATCATTAATTAAACTGCAATTTCGGATCGTATGCATGAAATGATGTCCGTTCTACGTTCAATCTTGATTAGAAAATAGTTTATATAATGGTGAATTAAACATAAACCGATGCAAAAGCTCTATCTAGCTATTAAACAGAATAGTTACATGATTGTAAAGTCAATTATCAAGCTATGTAAATTGGACGTAACGCAACCATTGATTAACTGGCAATCCGTTGATGTCTATGGCAAAAATAAATAGTAAGTAAAATAGATTCACTAATTCAATTGGAATATAAGAATGTAGATATGATTAGGACATTTTGTATCAAAATTCTTTTGTTTAGTAGATGTTATTTTTTTCTCCAACCAGTGGATAATGCTAATAATATAGATTTGATATGAGAGGAGGATAACTGTTCACTTACTAGGTATGTCACTTACTATTGTAATCAATGCTTGTTTTATGAATGGTGTCTATTATCCCCAACCAGTCGATAATGATGATAATATAGATTTGATATGAGACGAGGATAACTGTCTACCTACTAGCTATACCACTTACTATTGTAATCAATGATTGTTTTATGAATGGTGTCTATCCCCAACCAGTCGATAATGATGATAATATAGATTTGATATGAGACGAGGATAACTGTCTTCCTACTATCTATTTCACTAACTATTGTAACCAATGCTTGTTTTATAAATGGTGTCTATCCCCAACCAGTCGATAATGCTACTAATATAGATTTGATATGCTGGCGATTTTTTTCTGGTGATTGAGTTTCATTCAATGCTTTCAAAGTTTCAGGTTTATTCACAGAAACCCGATCTTTGAGATAGCCTCATAAAAAGAAGTCAGATACTGTTAACTCGGGGGACTCCGGCGGATATGCCATCTAGCCGTTTTTCAGAGATGATGGGCCTAGGACACAACCTCCTCAAAATCACTGAAGTTCCACAGCTCAAGCTTTTCCATTTTTGAAGTCAAAAAATCCCGTAGCATCATCCTCTAGCAATCGCCATTTACGGTAGTGGTTCTACCTCGATCGTCTCCAAAGAGATGAGGCCCGATTATATTTCCACCACTAACACCATATCACTAACCGACAATCCCTTGTTTAATTCATCCCCAACTCCATTCAAATGAAATGATGGACTTCGTTTTCCAAAGTCAGCCATTCGGTTCTCAAGATTTACAATGGGTTTACTGTACTGCATTCGATTTCGTGGTTGTCTGCAGAAGCCTGTTTGGGTCACCGGTATACAGGCCCAGGCCTTTCACCAGAATTTGTTTCAATGATGGTCAGGTCATGGCTAATTGCGTGAATTGATTTCTCGTAGAGGTAGCCCCATCACATACTCACTTACACGTTCTATATTCCACTATGAATGAATAGTCCGAATTATACTTTGCAATAATTTTCTGGCTACCCGCCGGAATATCTTCACCGTTCTCTTGGGGAATTCATCTAATAAAAAATTTCAACAAGATCTACCCATTCTAGAGACGTAAATCGATTCATAATAACTTTCCCAAGTGTCTACGTTACAACAGATAATGAAACTGTACCATATGTCAACTACCAATAGATTTTCTCAACTATTCGTACACTTGATTCTGCGCTACTTCGTTTATACCATTGAAAAAGTTTTGTATATACGCAAATCACGTGATTCTGGAGAATAATTATAACATTCCAAATATAAGGTAAAACACCCTTAGGTACACTAAAACTTCGAATTCATTGATGGAGATATCAAGACATATACAACACGTTATCCAACTCGATAACCAGATAGACTAGACCTTATACTCGCTACCCAGTTTCAATTGTACAATAAGAAGTTTCAATATGTTGAACAATATTAATTCTAGGAACAACCACATGATTCTTAATATTTTAGGAAGAATTGTAAGAGAGCGGATTTTTCGAAATTCACTCACAAATGGGGTAGAAGGGATTCCGTATATTTTGACGTTTGTAATTGTTGAAATAATCACGTAAAATTTACATGACAGACAGATTCATAGATTGATGAATCATTATCACAGTTCAGACTATCTATGCTATGATAAAGAGCACAAAACCTATCAACAAGATAGGGCACGTTTACATGACTGATACATTGACATTCTCGTAATCTCCGTGACAGATCATTCCATATCATAGATATCCCTGTCAATACAAATAATCTTTCACATGACGTAGAGTATAATTCTATCATCATGGTGATGCAGCTACCGGATATCAGAAATTATCTTGGTCAAGGGTGGTTGTGGAATCTAAAACGTGTGTCTTACTTTACGTTTGAAATAATTATGTCACTGTCACACTGACATCATCAATAACCTACAAATTTCATACCTATTTATTCCAGTTGTAAAACAATAATGAACTACAGATTAAAAATTATCTTGGTCAAGGGTGGTTGTGGAATGTAAAACGTGTGTCTTACTTTGAATTTTTGAATATGTTTTGTTGTGTCAGAATCTTCTGAGTCATTGTGCTGAAATTTTCTAATCCAGTTTTGGAATCATGCCTCTTACCACACAGCACAAAATTTTCATGATTGAAGCCTATTTTCGAACGGGTGTGCTAGTTAATGGAAATTGGCAATACAGTCAACGTGGCAATATTACCGGACAATTTTTATGCGTGGCTTACAAATTGTGTTGAAGTGTTTCGCGGAACTGGTTGTGTGACTCATAAAAAAGGTGCTGGTAGACCAAGAGTTCGTACAGAAGAAGTTGTCAATGACGTTCGTCAACGTATGGAAGAGGAGTCTGCAAAACGTCTTTCTCAGGAAATTGGACTTTCTTATGGATCATGTAAGAAGATTTTAAAGAAAGACTTGAACATGCATCCATATAAGATGCAAGCACATCAAGCTCTTCTGCCCGTAGACCACCCCAGAAGCCTTGTTTACTGCCATTGGTTTGTCAATAATTTAATGAATGACGATCTTCTGGACTTAACTTTTTTTTCTGACGAAACGTGGTTCCACCTTTGAGGATACATCAATTCTCAAAATATGCGAATGTGGAGCAATGATAACCCTCATGTTTTTACTGAATCGCCACTACATGCTTAAAAAATCGGTGTTTGGATGTCAGTTTCTCGCAGAAGAATAATTGGGCCCATATTTTTCGATTTCACCGTCAACGCAGAAAGGTACAGACACAACTTTTTGGCTGAATTTGTGCAAAACAGTTAAACGATGATGAACTTCGGTACGGTTATTTCCAGCATGACGGTGCAACAGCACATGCTTTTCTTCGCGAGTTTTTTGATGACCGGCTGATAAGTTTGCATACAGAAGTTGAGTTTCCTCCGAGATCACTTTGTTTGACAATTATGGACTATTTTATATTTCCTTACTCAAAAAACAAGATTTTCGCAACTCCGGTAAATAATTTGCGAGAACTTCAACAAAGAATAGTTCAACAATGTGCAACCATAATGCCAGAAATGCTGCAAAACGGTTTTCACAGCATGAGGATGCGCGTCAACTTGTGCATCGAACAAAACGGGGGACATTTCCAACAATTAATGTAATTTAGTTTTTCTTGTTACTAAAACCGTTATTCCATAATTTGTAGTTCATTATTGTTTTACAACTGAAATAAATAGGTACGAAATTTGTAGGTTATTGATGATGTCAGTGTGACAGTGACATAATTATTTCAAACGTGAAGTAAGACACACGTTTTAGATTCCACAACCACCCTTGAACAAAATAATTTTTGATATCCCGGTAGTTTCCATATATAATGAACGATATTCCTGGTAACAACTTCGATATTAAAATATTAGAAGTACAGCTAAAATATGAGTATCAAAGTTTCTCCAATATATTGAATGATGTGACAAGTACGACGTGTATTTACGATGAGCATTATTTTCCTTATCAAATTCCAACAGTATCGATGAATAATTCATGAGACAATCAAATAATTCTACAAATTATTATAAAATCTTTGAATTCAGAATGCTAACAATCATTCTTTCTAGATTGATAAAATGTAATTGGAGCCTCATGACAATAATTAAACAGCGGTTGCGGATCGCATGCAGGAATCATGTTTGTTTATCGTTCAATCTTGATCATAAAATATTTTACACACCGATGTTCATATTCATATAAAGCTGAATATGTAACGTAAAAATACAGCGTCCAGATGAGGTATTAGGCTAAGCTTTGGTACAGACATATTTCTATCAATTTAAAGGGAGGAGCCTAAATCTTAGAATATCTTATCTTGCTACCAGTTGTGAGATATTAACGGTATATATTTTCACAATATGATGAATGCACCAGACGTGCGCACAGTAAATGTCAGCAATGTGCAGTGAACATGAGTGACCATCTAGTAGAATTAGTTACAGCAAATCTTAATAGCGGAGCGAACTCGATAGAGCTTTTGAATCGAATAGTTTCATGATGGAAAATTCGACCATAAAATTGTAATATTTAACGGAAGCTGGTCAAATGAATGCAACTTATAACCAATAACCGACAACAGATTCATTATTGTGAATACTAAAAAACAAACTAGAGATTTGATAAAATTGGCCATGTGACACATCGTATGTGTCAAAATGCTAGGGTCTTTTTCGTCTGATATATCTCATAATAGATTGAAGCTCAATCTGTTTCTGAATAGAAACTCACCTTTCAGATAAGGTATTAAGTGAAACTTTGCTATATAAATATATATTGTCATCAATATGGAGGATGAAATCTGATATGTCGGAATGTTTGTTCTTGGGACTAGTTGTGGAATGAATATACATACAAGGTGTTTCACTTTTTTCGTTCATTACTTCGGTAAACGATAGAACTTCTAGAAATAATAGGGGTCTTTCATATTCTTTTTCTCTAAATCACTTGGTTTCCGGGATACAGGGTATTGAAATTTTGAAAAATTATTAAATTTTCTTCATTATCTTCTAAACAAATGAAGATTTTTAGTTCAAACTTGGTAAACTTTAGTTTTACTGAATGAAAAATTTGTTTGCAGACAAAATGTTCTTGAGACAAATACAGTAGCGTAGTTATGGGGTTTTGCACCCATTTAAGCCCTTTAAACTTCTACGCCAGTGGTCGGAAATTATCATTATATACAAATTTGAAAACTTTGATTTATTTTCTATGAGAATGTATTAGGTGTTTTCATTTGCCCATAAGAAACTGAACAAAAACGAAAACTTTCTCCAGAAAATATTGTGGACAGATGAAGCACATTTTACACGGACGTGGATTTTTTAATTTTCGCAATTCACGTTTATGGGCAAATGAAAACACTCATGGTACTCAAGGAAAATCAATGTGAATGTCTGGCTTGCCATTTACAAAAACAATAGTTTTGGCCCATACGTTTTACCAGGCAGACTAACGTTCGCTGCATTTCAGAATTTTTGGAAACTAATCATGAAGACACCACACAATGAGGGAACAAATACATGAATACAATTGGATGGCTATCCTGTCCATTTTGACAGACAAGTACGAGAATGGCTAAATACGAAGTACGATGAAAGATGGATTGGTAGAGGTGGTCCAGTTGCATGACCTCCTCGATCACCTGACCTCAATCCTCTGGACTTTTTAGCTTGAGGTTATTTGAAAGATGAAGCTTTTGCCACGCCGTTTCAGAATAGAGAAGATCTACTGAATCGTATTCGAAGAGCTTGTGGTGAAATAAATAATAAAATATTAATTTGGAAATAAGGTCGTTGAGAAATCGCATTCATTATGGATGTTTATTTTTTATCGTTACCAATAAAAAGGTATTCAATTTTTTTTTACTTTTCAAATAGCCTTCCAAGAGAAATTCCATATGATCAGAAAAATCAAAATAGCTCGAACAGGAAACATGTAAGTGAAATTTATCTAGAACACTTCTTCATAGAAATAAATTAGAGGTTTCAAATTCGTATACAATAATAATTTCCGACCATTGGCGTAGAAGTTTAAGATGTTTAAATGCGTACAAAACCCCATAACTACGCTACTGTATTTGTCTCAAGAACATTTTGACACTACAAAAATTTGTCATCCAGTAAAACAGAACTTTACCAAGTTTGAACTGAAAATTTCTATTTGCTTGGAAAATGATGAATAAAATGGAATAATTTTTCAAAACTTCAACACCTTGTATCTCGGAAACGAAGTGATAGGGAAATATTTTATATGAAAGACCCCTATCATTTTCAAAAGTTCTATCGTGTGCCGAAGTAATGAACGAAAAAACTGAAACACCCTGTATTGTATATTTACAATATGGTGGATGCACAAGAAAAGCCCACGTGTAAGTTTGAATGATGGTGCATGGTGCATTTAGTCTGATTCACCCTTTGGCCAGGCCAGTATGTATAACAAAAGATTAATCAAAATGTTTACTATGTCCCAAACTAGAGAGGAGTGATAACCTTGGCAATGATATATTTTTTAGAAAAGTCGTTGGCTTCTTCATCTGCAATAGCTCATATTAGATTGGAGGTGAAACTGTTCGGGAATGAGAACGAAGCTACCAGATGGAGAACAGACTTCGAATTTGCTCCATAGATGAACATTACTATCAATATCGAGGGTGAAGTCTAAAATCCCAGAATGTTTGATCGTGTGACTACTTGTGAGATAAAATACCAATATTTGCATGCACACAATATGGTGGATGCGCCAGACTATTCCAGAGGTATTAGCAGCCACGTGCAGGGAAATTAAATGACACATTCGCAAAATTTGTATGTGCAACGGAACATAAGGGTCTTGATAGCGCCGGAGCGATCTCATTCGAGCTATTAAACCGAATAGTTTCGTTATTGGAAATTCAATCATGAAATTGCAAAAGCTAGTAGAAGATGGTTAATTGAATGCAATGGTTTGAGTATCCGGGAACACATTCATCAACGTAATGGCTATAAATCTGACTAGGAAGATAATATGATATATCACATGAGAAAAACCGATGTTGTATCCGTATATAGCTTATGTTATTTTAGATGCTGTTCGCGGCTTTGCATGTGAAAACAGCTAACGTCCGTACTTACTGACAGATTGCGGCATCGGGTCCGCCATCGCTCAAACTAATATATTGCAAAATGTATGATCATGATGAAAGTCAGGTGCTGCAAGTCGATGATAATTTTTTAATGTTATTAGTGCAGTCAAATGGGTATTGGACCAGTAAATCCTTAGGAAATGGATCGATTTTGATGCACTCTGCATTCTCTTCAGAATGTGATCAAAAAGTTGACATAAATAAAGTTGCGCAATTCTTTTATATTGTTTAAAAGCAATAATAGTCCAGTAGTTTAATGAATTTTTATGTCCGAATTTCCGCACCGTCTAATTTTGGTCTATTCTTATGTATTTTGACACGCTGAACACGATGGTGTAGATTAAATTTAAATTAACCCTGTGCTCGAAAAACTATGGACATTTTTTGGACCCGAAAATGGCCATTTTTCGATTTTTTGCGTCTTGGGACAAAACCATGGGTTTTATGAAAAAATGTTTCGAACAAAAGTTGTTGGAAAAGCTAATACGCACCTTTTAGCTTCAGTCCCAAGTCGATTCGAGGTCGTGGGCCCAAAAACCTTGAATCAAATTACAGAGAAATACTTCGGCTATCTGAGTTTGGAACAGCCTACGGAGATTCGTTTACAATCCCAAGTTATAACGAATTTCATCAAAAAAATTTAGCGCAAAATTCCATGTAGCGGTATCAAGCGAGGGTCGGTACAATAGATTCCGCGCGCGAAATTATACTTTATAAATATTTTAACATGCACCTGAATGCTTATAATCGTTTTGTGTGAATGTGTGAGTGTATGTAGACGTGTGAACGTGCATATGTGACCGTGATGTTTTTATAGGGTGTTACATAACAAATTTAAATATTAAACAAAATTTCTTTACATTTCATATTTATTGAAAAATGCGACTACATAAGAATTTTTGAAAAATGCGAAGTTTGACCGTTTTTGGATCGGATGAAGACTTTCTTTTGTTATAAACAATTTATTCATTAACAAAATAGATGAATTCGACCAAAACTCCGACTTTAAAGTCGTTTTCGGATAATTTTGATATTCTGAGTTCGATTTTATCGTCAATATCGTCGAATGTATACCCACAAATTTGCCAATTTGTTATAAACAAATTATATTCATTATTAAATATGAGAGTTTGACCAAAATGTCAAGTTCATAGTCGTTGTCGGATAATTTTGGCCTTCTGAGTACGATAATATTGCTATTATGGTCTTTAAATGCATTCTCCTGGAAATTTTCAAAAGCGAATTAGAAAAAAAAAAATGTTGATGTTTTAGCATGACAAAATATCAATAAATATACAGGATGGTCCAGTTTCGAAAGCGGAATCTTTACAGGCAGACAGATAACTACAAAATAATATCAGTTCGTACTATAAACTATATTCGAAAAATGATTCGTTACAAAGATACAGGGTGTCGAAATTTTTATAAAAAAATCCAGATTTAATAATATTTCTAAAACTACTTCAGATATTTGAATGAAATTTGGCACGTTTAAATAGATAATTTAAATGCATCTTTTTACGTGAAAAATATTATTTTACTTCCACCAGTGGCGTGCTTACAGACACATCTTCGGCTATTTTTCATAGAAAATATGGTACGCCACTGATTTTTTTAGAAGCAAAAATTTAAATTCTTTAAGCAACTGGAATTCTGACAAATTCCAATCTGTCGCAGTAGGCTTGTTATTGACTTATATTTACACTTAGTCTAGTTGAAATAGTTTTTGAAAATGTTAACCAGAGATGGTCATGTATTGTCATATTGACGATTAATAAAAAAACTAAAAAGTCAAATAGCATAATACAATTTTGTCTAAAATTAGTGTTTTGCCCAAACATTTGGTCAAGTCAAAATAGAAGAGAATAATACCGATGTAGAGAAGAAAACGAGCATTTTACTGGTAGTAAAGGACAACACGGATGACAGACTTTTTGATTTTACAAGATTTTCGAATTATTTACGTCTTATCAGAACAATTGCATGGACACTTCGATTTGTCTCTATTTTGAAGAAGAAAATTGGCCTATCAAAATTTCATATTACTTCTGAAGAACTCACAGCAGAAGAAATTATGAATGCTGAATTTATACTCATTGAACAAGCCCAAAAAGAATATTTTCCCGAAGAAGTTAGCAGTCTGAAGCATCAAAAACAACTCAAGAAATCAAGCCGTCTTTACAAATTAACTCCTTTTTTTGACGACAAGAAGAATATTCTCAAACTGAGCGGGCGATTAGATGGAGCAGAACATTTGGATATCTGCATGAGACAGCCGATAATTCTTGATTCGAAACATGAGTTATCACAGAGTCAATCATCATTTGGGCAGAGAACAAGTAATGAATCATTTGAGAGAGAAATTCTGGATATTACATGCAAGACTAGCTGTGAAAAAATGTATAACATCATGTGTAATGTGCCGTAGAAAAAATGGTAGAGTTGAATTTCAAATAATGGGTTCTCTACCAGATTGCCGTATAACACCACAAGTAAGAGCCTTCGTGATCACAGGGATGGACTATTTTGGTCCAATAACAGAAACCATCGGTAGAAGAAGGGAGAAAAGATATGGGGTAATTTTTACCTGCATGTCTACTAGAGCGATTCACCTTAAATTGGCTTCTTCCCTCACAACTGACTCTGCGATTATGTCAATTCGTCGATTTATTTGCAGAAGAGGTAGACCCACAGAAACATATTCCGATAATGGAACAAACTTATGTGGGGCCGAAAAAGAGATGCGAACAACCTTGCAAGAAATTGATTCAAACCAAGTTCAGCAATTCTGCTCCATAAGACATATACAAAGGTTCAGAAACCCACCTGCAGCAAGTCACATGGGAGGAGTGTGGGAACGGATGATACGATCTGTTAAGGATGCTTTGAGAACAGTTTTAACCCAGCAGAGCCCCAAAGAAGAAGTACTGCAAACCCTATTAGTCGAAGTAGAGTATACAGTGAACAGCCCGCTCACGTATGTCTCTTCAGATCCTAAAGACGAAGGAGCCCTGACTCCCAATCATTTTCTGATAGGGAAATTAAATGAAGTTACTTCACCGGGTAATTTTTCTAATTCTGATCTCCATTTGCGGAAACAATGGCGTTTCTCTCAAAAGTTCGCCGATCAATTCTGGAAACGATGGCTGAAAGATTTTGTTCCAACCCTACTGAAAAGGAGCAAGTGAAAGTATAACAAGAACAACGTTTCCGAAGGTGATCTAGTAATTTTAGCTGACGACAGTAGTCCAAGAAATGCCTGGCCAAAAGGGAGAATCATTAAAACCTTTCCTGGTCGAGACAACAGAGTGAGAGTCGCCGATGTGAAAACTGCAACTGGAGTTTATCGACGACCTATAACAAAAATGATATTGCTAAAACCAGTTTAGTATTTGTCGGAGGCCCGGAGGATGTTATTGACTTATATTTACACTTAGTCTAGTTGAAATAGTTTTTGAAAATGTTAACCAGAGATGGTCATGTATTGTCATATTGACGATTAATAAAAAAACTAAAAAGTCAAATAGCATAATACAATTTTGCCTAAAATTAGTGTTTTGCCCAAACAAGGCCATTAAAGAAACAACTACTACTGTAAGAGTTCTTCATTTTATTATGACAGTTGATTGAATTGTGTAACTTAATTTAATTTCGAGTTATTGTTTACATTGTTATAAGTGTTGCGCAAGTATTAATCTGAAAAATGCTTTTTTCTAACAACGAATACATATTAATTTTTCCTACGGATTTTGTGATGGAAATGCAGGAGCGGAAGTTCATGAATATCGTAGACGCTATCCAAATAGAAGAGTTCCAGATGCTAGCGTTTTAATTTTCATAACTTTGGCCTGCATGTTAATAACGAACGGATCAGAAATAATATTGAGAATGATCGTATAATTCGTACTTTTGATAACAATCCGAGGCTGAGCTCTCGGAAGGCAGCTCAGAACCTTCACGTACCGAAGTCTACAATATTACGAACACTACACGATGACCACAGATATGCATATCACCTACAGTCTGTTCAGGATTTGCATCCTGGTGATGCTGAAGAGAGAATAAGATTTGCCAGTGGCTTTAAATTCATTGGAAGAAACTCCTGACTTTTTCCATAAGAATCTCTCGACGGTTGAATCCTCTTTTACCATACGTGAGGTAACAAATTATCATAATACCCATATTTGGGCACATCAGAATCCTCGAGAAATTCGGCCAAGATCATTTCAAAATGAATTTTCCGTAAATGTTTGGTTGGGCGTTATTGATGTTAATGTTTGTGGTCCACATTTCCTACTCCCAAGGTTGAACTCGCAACTTTTTATGGAGTTTCTTAACAATAATCTGCAGGACCACCTAGAGGATTTACCAATTAACTCAAGGCATGGAAGTTAGATTCAACTGAATGGAGCTCCCCCGCATTTTGGAATAGTTGTAAGAGAATGGCTCAATACCAATCATCCTCGACGATGGATTGGCCGGCTAGGGAGGAATGACATGAATAATGACGTGGTTAATGGTATTGAACCAGTGGCCTGGCCACCCAGGTCCGAATGAAGTATCTGTTGCAGTAAATGCGTTAGTGAGTAGATGTCTCGATTTAAAGAAATTGATTGCATATAAAAACAAGACTTATAAGAAATATCAGCGCACGCATCTACAGTCTGAGTATGATCATTATAAATTGCTTGGAAAGGATTCAAAGATTCTGATTGGTGTTACCTTGTTTCTATCGAATACTGAATAATTATACCAAGAAACTTCAAGTACTTCTGGACATTTGTGTCCCCTTTGAAAAAGGATTTTCGCATTCCTAATGTAATATTTTTCAAAGGTGTGCCAAAATCATTATGATGAAAGTCAGGTGCCGGCAGTCAATGATAATTTTGTAATGCTATCTCCACATTTTTCTGGTCCGGATGGTATATCTCCTCTATTCATTGAAGAATGCAAAACTTCACTTTCTACCCTCTTCTGTCTTTATTCAAAAAATTGTTTGCCACTAGGGATCAAGTAATGAAGTTACAAACTATAGAGGTGTCACCTTAATTTCTGTTATGACAAAAATATTTGAGGCGATTGTAACTGATAGTTGAAGAACAACATCGCTAACAGGAAAAAATTTAGGTGTTTACCAAAATTTACTCACCACTAGTCTAGAATCTGGAGCACAAGTGGATGTAATTTACACCGACCTATCAAAGGCCTTGATAGTGTCTTGCACCTTTGATTAGTGACGTAACTATGAGCAATTGGAGTGATTGGCAGTTACCCCGGCTGGATAAAGTCATACTTGGAAGATCTTCGTCAGTGTGTGAAATTGTACGGGATCATGTCGGAGTACCTTATCTGGGGTATCTCAGGTCCCACATCTGGGATCAATGCTCTTTCTACTATTCATAAATGATATTATATCGGTTTTCAAATTTTGCAAATGCTTGTATCAATTGTGAAATGCACACAAGATTGTATAAATATCCAGTGGGATCTCGTCAATCTACTTAAATGGTGCAGTAATAATAATTTGAAGCTTAACATTTCATAATCTAAAGTGATGCGTTTTTATGAACTACAGAACCTGTGATACTCTTATAATAGTACAAAATACCACCTTCCGTTCTAGAATCGGTTGCAACCACGAATGATTTGGGTATTACATACGATTCGGGTGTTAGTTTTGAGAAACATATAGATACCGTTACCGTTGAAGCTTTCGGAACGTTTTTTGAGACAAAACTGTGATACAATTTGTTATAATAAGGATATAAAATCAGTATATAACGGTTTGGTTTGTATTTTATTGGAGTACAATCGCGCAATATGGTCTCCATCTTATGACTTTCATAGAAGGGGCTTAGAAAGGGTGCAACATAAATTGGTCATGTTTCAGCTTTGAATATTGAGCTTTCCATATGAAAATTGAACGTATGAAATAAGAATAAATGATATTGAATGGTTGTTCTGCTTTTATTAAAATTGTTTTGTCAATTTTAATATTGCAAGTGCTAAGTTCCCCATCTTGAATGTATCTGTGACACCATTTGGATCGTAGATTGAAACTATGGCTTACCATGCTCCATATACTCTGTATTAATTATTAAAATATCGATTGCTATTGATTTACAATTTTATAAATGATTTGTAGGATACAATACTTAAACATGTACCATTTGGAACTATTCTCAGGTGTACGTATAAATCAACGAGTCTGTCGGTTCTATAGTTTCGGGGATTTTGGGATATCTTTTTTATGTATTATGTGACATTCATGAGTGACAGTTTTGAGCTTAGAATCTATAGAATTATCTTAAGCTTGATTAGTTTTTAGTAATAGAAATGAAATGTGAATCATAGAATAGCTAATTCATAAAATAATGTCAGACATTTATTCACAGCTAATTAATTGTATATATTTCGCTCTAATGGGGGGGAGGGTGCGTTACAGTAAGAGCTTGTGGTGTTGTTCTGAGAATAACAATTTGTGCAACGGCACGTACTTTTATAACTGAGTAAATAACTGGAGATATTCTTCAACGTTCTAGAGACCTATGAATTATTCGAGGCGCATTTTGCTTGTGTTGTACTGATGACAATTCAATCGCCAGGGAAATATACGTTGAAAAACACCCAAAACATGTGAATTTCATGTCGATTCTTCAAGCTATTTAAGAATGGAATAAAACGGAAATTCCTGTACAATAAAATGTAGGTCGTTGGAATTATTGCCGCCATTTTTACACAGTTCGTGATCAATTATTGAGGCTATTACATCTTTTATCAACATCAATGTAGAACATAGATGTTCAATACTATACTTGGGCTGAAGTATTCAATATTGCAGTGAATCTACAGGAACTTCACCAAGTCCAGATACTGATTGGAAAAATGTGGTTACTAAGTACACATTGATGCAATGAAATACTTTGATACTTTTAATTTGTTTTCCATCACTTATATTATAGAAACACAATCAGTTCAACCATCCAATTATAGAATCTGATTCACTCTTGGAGCCAGAAACCATGAACAGGCGGGAGCCTGATATAGCACAAACGCCCATGTAAAGGTTTATGATACCTCTGGGCAAACACGCTACTATTCTCCAAGCACAAATACTAGCTATGATGCGCTGTGCCCAAACAGCGCTTGAACTAAGAACGTAAAATCGCATCAGCATATGCACAAACAGAAAAGCACCTCTTGCTGCACTGGATAGCATGAAAATAACGTCGACGCTTGTGTGGGATGACATTAACACTCTACAACGAACGCACCCACCTTATTCTGGGTTCCCAGCCACTTCGGAATGAGGGGAAACGGAATAATGATAATGAATTTATTTAGCAACTTAAACAGTATTAAAAATGTCTACGTCGCAACAACGAATGAAACACGAATAATTGAAAATTTAACACTTGATGTGTGAAGTATATGAATATGTATCAGAAAACAACTACACAATAATGTTCCTATAGTTGAAGATGTCATATCTCGAGAACGAGGCAGAAAGGTCTGACCTGACTATAAAAGTCCCTTTGCGTCACATAGACACAATGTTAAACAGATGATGTGCTTAAGATTTTATGACCACGATATGGAAGATTTTTGCCGTACTAGTATTACTGATTTATTGAATCAGCTTTCCACATAAACACAATTTTAACCATTAGAAAGAAATCAGAAGAAATTTGCAAGTGCTAAAATTTGACTCAATGTACATCGGTTTTATGATTTACAGACCTAGCTTCACATTCTATGTGAATCATCTTCAAGATAGATCTTTTATAATAATTGGTTTCTTTAGCTGAAATTTTAACATGTTTATAATCGAACTGATACTTATAAACAAAAGAATGTTCAGCGAAGGCGGTGGAATTTTCCAAGTTTTTGTTTTCTGTACTGTTCTTGTGGTAGTACATTCTTTTTTTAGAGATTTCTGCATAAGCCCCATCCAATCTGAACAATTTAATTTATACAGGGTGTTTATGAAGTTCTTGCACACACTTTAAGAGTCCTTTGACTAATTTCAAGATGAAAGTTCATATGAACATGGATCCTCAACGGCTTGGTTCTCGAGATACAGGGCATCCAAAAAAAAAATCTCATCTCAGTTGTTTATTATATTTTTTATTTCACTTGGTTTTTTGTTTAATGTTAGAGGGCGCCACATACAGTGTTGTACCTGGATTGAAATAACCATAACTTTTTTGTTTCACACTGTATGTAATTCTGACTGAACAGACTTATTGTACATTTAATTTTACATACAAGCGGTACTATATTTGTCGCTGAAAGCAGCCGCTTTGGAAAAAAACTGGTCTGAAGTTAAACCTGAGTTTGAATTTTGAAAAATAAGTGATGAAATGTGTCTTTTATTGATTGTATTGTAATGTGACTAACTTAGATCATTTACAAGACTAAGACTATACTACTTCTACAAATAAGTTGATAATATTCACAATAATTCCTGAAAATGAACACCGCCTACTGCAACGCATGCACTTATTCGCCTTAATATCGATTGACGAATTCTTTTCGAATATACTTTATTTATAATTAATGATGGCACACGGTTCAAATATTTTGTTTCTTCGATCATGTTCATTTTGGACTAGAATTTTGTGAACTAGTGACGCCTCGTAATCCAGAAGATTTGAATCAGGTGATCCGGTAGTCAGGCTTATTATTAACTTATTTGTAGAAGTAGTTTAAGTCCTGTGAATGATCTAAGTTAGTCACATCACAACACTATCAATATAAGACACATTTTATCACTTATTTTTCAAAATTCAACTTACAAAATTCCAACGCAGGTTCAACTTTAAGCCCGTTTCTTTCAAAACGGCCGCTCTTAGCGACAGATACTAAGAGTACTTGTTGTATGTAAAATTAAATGTTAAATAAGTCTGTGTAGTCAAAAATTATAAACAGTGTGACACAAGAAAGTTATGGTTCTTTCAATCCAGGTACAATACTGTATGTGGCGTGCTCTAACATTAAAAAAAACAAGTAAATATTTGAGTTTCTCATCATTAATACTACCAGTATCTCGAATTTGGTCTATTTGCCATGATATTGAACGAAAAATAATCAAAAAATGAGATTTTTTGGACGTCGTGTATCTCAAGAACTAAGCCGTTGCGGACCCATGTTCACATGAAATTCTTATTTAAAAATTAGTCAATGATTCACCCTTTGAAGTTTGTACAAGTACTCTATAAACAGTCTGTATAATGCGTGGTTTGGTGTATATTCAGGCATTGACGGATTAAGATTTGGAAAATATTCACAGTTGGTAGGTTAATGCACAACATTTGTACCATACTTTCTAAACACTTCTCAGTTTTCTCTGAAGTCCGGAATGTATGATTATATTAAAAACTTATCTTTATTACTGTTTTTATTATTATATTTTTTATGTATAATGTACTATTATAAATTTCGTTTATTCTTTCTTTAATGATGGGGTTGAAAAATGTTTCTGGGTAGTCATTCAAATTCAGTGTATTATAAACTTTTCAAGTTTTTATGACGGTTTTCTGGGTATAACAATTTTACAGCGCAATCTATAAGGCTGTTGTAATGAAGATCAAAAATATTGAACAATTAGTTAATGGGAAACACGTATGTTGGTCATACATTTTAGAAGAGTTCGTTCATATTAGTATATAGAATTCATAATTCTGAATAAGTATATTGTTGTATGTGAATGTAGATAGTACCGAGTGTAGACACCTGTGTAGTAAAATATCAAATTTGCTTTCGTTTCAATTCCATAAACCGCGTATGTTTGATTTCTTTCGAAACCGTGCATATTTCGTGTCAACATAAGATAACGAAACAGATGTCGTAAGTAAAAGCTACGGAAAAGAATGTAGGAATTGATGGAGCATCATTGGCACGAATGAGTAAAAAAGGTGTCGGCAGGAACTGGTGGAGGTGATTAACCAGCACCTCGATTGGTATAAATGAACGACTCGCAAGTGGTGTCATTTAATCAGTCCGCTTGAGTCACTTAGATATAGTCAGTTAGTTAGTCAGCCTGATTGATTGATTGATACTCCACTGAGACTACCCTGGGACAAGGCTGTCCCTGGATAGCACTGGGATACGCTTTGTGGTGACAACCCTAGCAGTAGCCCTCAACGAGGAGTAAACCTTAACAAAAAAAATTGGCGACCGAAGAATCAACATAAAATCAACTGGATTCAGATCTGGTAGACTTGAAGGAGTGTTGAAGCCGTCATAAGGAACAATCGCCAAAATGTAACAATGTACTTCACACTGTTTACAAAACTTTTTTTATAAATAATTGGTGCAACTGAATTACGTATATTTCAGTATAATTCAGTTCCATTAGTATGTCGTAAAAAAGTTCCCAAAACGTTGGTAGTTACTAAGGAGTAGTAATGAATGATGATAAGAGTGGATGCTACTGAAATAATATATTTCCTTTGGGGTTAGATATTCCCATCATACGTTTGGGATGAATGTGGAATTCAGAGGAAATTCAACGAATTTTAAGATACACATAGCGAGAGAAACATCTCTCGTAAGTATATTACTTCGCAGAATACTGCAGTGCGTGGGCTTCAGAGAAATAATTCGAGCTAACTTGTTTACGACATTTCACGAAATAAGGAATTTCCACGTTCGTCATAATACTAAGACCTACGATTTTAGCAACCTATTTAGAAACTATGTTGATATTGATTAGATTAAGTTGTAGAAAATCAGATTAGATTGAGGCCTAGGTTATAATTTAATAACAATCCGCATATTATTAGCAGATATTATCAAATGATGACGGAAAGTAGCTAAAATTCAATTGAATCCAAACTTCTAATTGCTCATAAGGAATATATCTCAAAGTAAATTGTTTGTATCATTTAATTCCTTTGTGAATGAGAATATTCATTTTTGGTTTGAAAATTATTGCTCCTGAATTCATTGAGATCACGATTAAAAAATGTTTTGAAGAGCTGAAATTTCTCATATTATTTCTCCATAATTCAAGAATTCAGAAATTTTGTATGCTAGTGAAAAACAATTAGCGTTAGCTACTATCAGTTTTTTACTCAATACTTTATTGTCTTTGATTGGTTTCTTACGTTGAAAATCATTATATATGATTCGATTTTATTCCAATTGTTTGCATAATTGAGAACACTTTTGAGTTCTTTCGTGTGTTAATGGAGATTTAGAAGTTTGGAAAAGAATTTAAAGAAGTTCCGATAGTTCACGAACTTCAACATTTTTCAACCAACTTTTTCTGCGCATTCACCATTTTTTCATAGGACAGATATATAATATATCGCGATATATCAGAATAATGCTTAGATAATGGCGACAGTTTTATAAACATGTTTTGACTGATAACTTTTTCTCAAGTACGGATAGATTGGTACGTACTTTGAAGTACAAAACATTCTATAGAACCATGATTGAACTAAAGAACATAATATTGTCAATTTTAAAGTTCACAAATGATAAAACCACGGAATTGTAAGTCCATTCTACTCATTCGTATAGCCACAAACAAACAAGCGAGCGATCTGGCTCTGAAATTACAACAAAATAAAGGAACATATCATCATCAATCCAAAAATTACAGTTGGCTGTGATACATTGCTCTTCATCGTGACCATTTGGTATTGGGAAAGCAGTGATGTTACATATTTTGCATGTTAATTCATATGGAATGGAAAACGGATTTTTCCCGGAATGATTTCTTTTTATCGAACGACGTGATAGTGTTCATCCACCATGCTGACTTTAATAATACATATTTTTTGCTTCATGGAAATTGGAGAATAAGTTATAATGCCATAGTTTCGTTTTGTTGATGAGCGTTTAATTCGTTATTTTTATGCCTTCTCGCTAGTGATGGCAATCTTTCCCAAAAAAATTGATTCCCAGAATCGCTTTAAATCGCATTTTCAAATTTGTCACTTGATATATGAATACAAAAGTAATATAAAAGAGTGAAGAACAAAATATGAGATAACTTTATATACTCCAAAAACTTACTGCTTTACTGTTTTTATTTAAGGCACAAGGCCAGAAAGAAATAATGAAAATAAATTAAAAAAAACAATTCTATAAATTGATATTTTCTTTGCAAAATGTCGATACTTAGACATTATATATAAATTCTTGGGATATGGGTCACACTAACACATATGCTTATAATTTTCATCTTTACGTACGTTTCCGTCTCACGACCATCATCAGAAGAAGTATTATGTTTAAAACGGGATTTCTTAAAACTAATTGTAACAGCACAAAGCGTCCTTATCGCACCAATTTCAATTAAAAATGCCCAGGTCGCCGAAACGAACAGAAACACGAATAATCGAAATTGTAACACATTAATGTCTTAAGTATATGAAATGTATCGAGAATCAACTGCTCAGCAATTTTCTTATAATATACGAACTCATGTCAATAAAGTCTGTAAACGATTGAAACCAAAAAATATAACCCTCAGGTATCTGTTTTCGAACCAGATGTTAAAGGTGTATGAGGTAATAGAAAAATGTTCTCCGACCTTATTAGAAATATCACTATTTGAGCATTCTACCCTAAATATACTTTAAAACATTTCAAAGAAGAATGTAGGAATTCGCAAGGGTTTCAATTAATTAAATTAGTATAAATCTGACTTATTGACTGAATATATGTTCGATGATTTACAGAGTTGGAATGTTTTGTATGAATCATCTCCAGAATAGAATATCAACATTTTTGTAATCGAATTGATGGTTATAGTCAAAACAATGTTTGAAAAGGACGGTGGAGTTTTCTAAGTTTATTCCTTGTAATATACTTATGTTATGGTCATACATTCTTTTTTGTAAATATTGGTATTTAGACATCACCTGGTGAGATGCTCTTCAAGGAGCATATGTCCGATAGGCTTCTCTTCGGAACATGGTTTTAACAACATAAATGTAACCCTTTACTGATGCTAATTTTATTCATAACATTCTATGCCACTATGAAGACATTATATTCAAGTCACAGAATAACGAACCCTCGAAAGATTCCAGTCAAATAATGGAACCCATTTTCAGTTGTGATTGAGAGGTATTTTTCATAGCGCCGCCACTGGAACCGACAAATTGCCATATTTGATTGATATAATATCTAGGTTTCGATACAAAAATACACTGCGAAATATTTCTCTAACAATTTTTGAATCGTTGTTATTCACTATATTCTATCAACGGTCATTAGCCTGCGTGTTTCTCCTGTTGTCATCTAAAAGTTCCAAGACTTGAGAAACGTTGACCTTATAGTCGGAATATCGTGTTATTCTTTTTATCGACTTACGTAATCATATCACAAGTATGGCGCCAAATAGAGTGTATCCATAAACAACAATTCATTTGGTAATAACTAGGGGCGAGGAACAGTTCCGTGAAATATTGCTTCTATTAAAATTGTTCAGTTATAGTGGTTAAATCAGCTCTTTAGCTCATTGGAGTATTAGAAAATATGAACATTAATTTTCATCCAAGGAAAAGGAATGGAAATCGGTTAAACATGCATATACCAAATACAAAAAGGTTTAGAGAAAAGCCGCGCAATAATAATTTTTTTCTGAAGTTTTCCAATTTCAATCGGTTTGGATCAGATTTTGAACTCTTGTTACATATAGGAGATTCAAAGATTACAACTCAGGGTGATCAATAATAATTGTTGTGAAACTCATATTGTCGTAAAATTATAAAGGCGTGTAGTGCCGCCTACATGATAAGTGGAGGTGGTAACCTCAGGTGCAAGCTATCAATTATGCATATCGAAGAACAGTTAATTATAGGTACTCATACTATCATGTACTCTTTTTACTGCTCACAAGCAATGAATAAACATATAATAACCAAAGTCAGGTCTTTATCTAAACCATCAACAAGAATACCTCTATATGGCGATCCTGCCAGGATAATTATATCAACCTCGTCTATGACCTGAGTTATGTCTTTTTGTGTAAAAAACTGTAGCTGTGTTGTTTCCTGTAGCGATATTTACTAATTCAGTCAACGCGTCCAGGCTTGTATTAAATGTACCGGCTTCCATTATTAATTTAACTCTGTCTGAGTTTGAATTTTGGCTCAAAGCTTTCACTGTAATATTTGCCGAACATGATTCTGCAATTGCTACAGGAACGCCTTCGTTTATAAATGCTCTTTCCAAGCTGATCGATAGACTTTCTATTTCCGCTGCGTATTTTGTTGTATCTTTATTATTCGGTCTTAATGATAACAATTTAGCAACTATTAAGTGCGAACTTCCACTTTTCATACCTGATCTGAGTTTTGTTACAATTTCATTTATCGTGGATATAAGCATCCTGAGATGCTCAGACTGGATTTCGAAACGCAAATAAAAAACAGCGCCGAGTGTTTAATATATTTCACTAATGGCAATAATTCACTAGAGAATATATTGTCTAAGATCATGTCTGGTGAACAAAAAATAAACACTGAAATTAAAATGAAATGACGAATTATTTAAAGTGTGCGCAATAAATAATTTGAAAGGAACTGGAGAAGAATCTACAAAGAATTTATCAGTAGTACTATATCACGTTCCCAAAATAGTAACAGACAACCAAGATAAACAAGCATCAACTCAGAAATATGATGATTCACTTACTGGCAGTCATAGTGGACAGAAAAAATTGTTAAAGTAATTGAGAACGCGATATAAATGGGAGAATATGTCTCGCGATGTTTCTGCTTATGTAAAATTTTGTATGGAGTGTCAATTAAATAAAAACAAAGGTAAACGATTAGAACCAATGATAATAACGCTTACACTACAAAAAGCTTTTGACATTACGTGTATCGATACGATCGGTTTATTTTCAAAAACAACAAGAAATAACTCATACGCGATAACGCTACAATGCGTATTAACAAAATATGTAAATATAATACCAATTCCAAATAAAGAAACAGGTACTATAGCGAAAGCATTATTGAAGGATTTCATATTAAATTACGGTCTCATGAAAGGAATCAGAACGGATATGGGCACTGAGTATAAAAACGGAATATTAGAACATTCAACCAAACTAATAAATATAACACAAAAAATATCTACAGCCTACCACAGTCAAAAAATAGGGGGTTGTGAGCTAAACCATAGGGTACATAATGAATATGTTCGCATGTATATAAATAACACGCAAATATTTCACTTTCTCTTACAACACTACAACTAGAACATTGGTTGAGTCGTATTTCATTACGAAAATCGAACGATATAGACCGATTTTGATGAAACAAAGTGCATTCGATTCGGGATGACGTCTAGAAAAAAGCTTACCGGTTAGTTTTTTTGTGTGCAAATTTGTTATTATTTTTTTAACCGAAAAATTGATCAATTTCCAAAATTTCATCAAAACTAACCAGAAATCCTCAGTTAGGTGTTGTGGAGGTTGTTTTTTTATGTTAAATGTTTAAAAATTTGTTAAAAGGGAGTCATTAATTTAAATCAAAAACAAAATCGAATTCTAATTTTTTAATTTTTTTATTTGAAATAAATTCCCGCTCATCTAAATTTTTTTTCTATCTTCTCTACTCAGTCTTTTTATATTCCACACAGCATCTTTTACATACGTAATAAAAATCGGGCGGGAGTAGCAGGTAGGTATTTTTCTTAAACTATGGAGTCTACACTATACTATAACACAGCATCTATCATATAATAAGATCTCGATGGCATCCACCGCTTCATAGAGCAGCAGTTTATCTAAACCGGTCCTCCCTCCCAACCCCCCAAAATAAAGACGCGGCAACGTATACGTGGACCACGCTGTTATTGTAATGTAGATACATAATAAATGATCACCACGTGTCACTTACTGTTGGATGCTGCTGTTGTTCAGATTAGTAAAATTTCTCATTCGTGTTATGTGAAAATTGTTTTGTTCTGCGGTTCAGTGAATATTATCAGAAACATTTTTTTAATAATTCAAATACATATTGTTCAATAAATAAAACATTGCTTTAATAAAACATTCACGCTGCAAATTAATAAAAGTGTTTTTCAGTTAAAAACATAATTACAAATTTGCACAAAAAACTAACCGGTAAGCTTTTTTCTAGACGTCATCCCGAATCGAATGCACTTTGTTTCATCAAAATCGGTCCATATCGTTCGATTTTCGTAAGTCGGCCTGTTTCAATACCTATTTGACTCAACTAAATATCACAACTACACACCTTTTGAATTCGTTTTTGCTAGAAAAGCGGAAATGCCTGAAGCATTGATAGACGGTAAGGTAGATCGTTTATACAATGTTGACGCATACTATCAAGAAGTTAGATATAGATTATAATTAGCTCATCAACGAGCATGAGACTTTTAATAAGAGCTAAGCACAAACGAAAAACTGAATACGATAAACAAGCTAAAACCACAAATATTGAACCGGGTGATTTGGTACTATTAAGTAACGAAAACAGAACTAAATTTGATCCTCGGTATAAGGGTTCCTTTTCAATAGTGAACTCTGAAGAAGTTAGTTGTACTATAGATAATGAGATAGTGGTGAAAGTGTATAAAAATAGAGTGGAACCGTTTAAAACAAACTAATAATGAACATGCCGCCTACATGATAAGTGAAGGTAACCTTAGGTGCAATCTACTGTTAATTATGCATATCGAAGAACAGTTAATTATATAGGTACTCATACTATGATGTACTTCTTTTTACTTTTCAAAAATAAATAAACATATAATAACCAAAGTCAGGTCTGAACCATCAACAAGAATAACTCTATAGGCGAATATAGAGGCAATATTATTACGGAATATTCCACCAATTTTTTCATTGTATTGTTGGTTTATGTGTACGCTAAATAATTAATTTTACATCTTTATGTTTTGTTTTCTTGGATTTCCGTGGAACCAAAATAATGCAATATAACTGTGGGAATTGCCCGATCAGGCAACAACCCTTCAGCAGGGCCTAAGAAGGAGCAGGTACCATCCTCGAAGGAAGGGTAGGAATACTTGTGCCGGTAGTGAAGAAGGGAACGACGAAGATGGCAGACGGGGAAGAAGACGGTTTTTCCGCTGCGAACATTTGACTCTTTTATCGAGATAGTTATTAGTGTGATTATCTAGTTAAATATCTATATTACTTAAATTGGATATAAACAAAGTGTTAATATAATAATATAATTTCATTAAAGTTAATTAAATTCACTGGGTTATTCAATTCATCCTACAATTTTGGGTGCTCAACCGGGATACCTTAAATAAAAACTGTTAAAAGGTGACTTGACTATCTAGTGAACAATTAGAGATGTGGTAGTGAAATTGATGATTAAAATTTTTAAACATCGTGATTGTGACGATAGGTTTTATAAAAAATTGGAATTATTCCGTAGAAGTGACCCTAAACTCATAAAGTGCACACGGAAAAGGGCATTTTGCCGCTAATATTACTGAAAGATCAATAAAACAAGAATTTTTTATACCTGAGTTGAAATCGAAAATAGTTAAATGTATTTCGAATTGTATACACTGTATTCTAGGAAATAGAAAAAATGGTAAAAAATAGGGATTTCTAAACCCGATAGCGAAGGGCGAAAGTCCACTTGATACCTATCATGTTGATCATTTAGGACCCCTGGAATCAACCAGCAAACGTTATAACCATATTTTAGTTGTTGTTGACGCTTTCACAAAGTTTGTCTGGCTGTATCATACGAAATCCACAACGACCAAAGAATTAATAACGAAGTAAGAAATACAGAAACAGAATTTTGGTAATCCCTCTAGAATCATTTCCGACAAAGGTACTGCATTCACCTCTAAAGAATTTTCAGACTACTGTAGCGATGAAGGTATTCAACATTATACAGTTACAACAGGTTTACCGAGATCAAATGGTCAAGTTGAGAGGGTTAATAGAGTGATAATTCCAGTACTGACGAAACTATGCTTGAATGAGCCTGCGAAGTGGTATAAATACATTGACCAGCTTCAGCAAGTGCTAAATTCCACATTCCATAGGAGCATTAACAGAACACCTTTTGAATTGATGTTGGGAACGAAAATGCTGAACAAAACTGACATAAGAATTGAAGAAATTGTAGAAAGGGAATTTATAGACAATTTTGATGACAACCGGGACGAACTGCGACGAGACGCGAAGAAACAGATATTGAAAGTTCAATTAGAAAATAAAAGAACATATAACTTACGACGACGACCACCAAGAAAATATTGCATTGGAGATCTTGTAGCAATAAAACGAACACAGTTTGGTCCTGGATGCAAGCTGAAACCAAAATTTTTGGGTCCATATCATATTATAAAATCGAAACCCAATATTACGTACGACGTAGCCAAAGAGGGATGTCATGAAGGGCCAATCAAAACCACTTCTTGTAACGAGTACATGAAGCCATGGGTGGAAGAAGATAGTTTATCATCCGAGGCGAATGATTCACAGGATGGCCGAAATGTGGGAATTGCCCGATCTGGCAACAACCCTCCAGCAGGGCCTAAGAAGGAGCAGGTACCATCCTCGAAGGAAGGATAGGAATACTTGTGCGGGTAGTGAAGAAGGGAACGACGAAGACGGCAGACGGGGATAAAGACGGTTTTCCCGCTGCGAACATTTGACTCTTTTATCGAGATAGTTATTAGTGTGATTATCTAGTTAAATATCTATATTGCTTAAATTGTATATAAACAAAGTGTTAATATAATAATATCATTTCATTGAAGGTAATTAAATTCACTGGGTTATTCAATTCATCCTACATAACTTTTATCCAAGTGAAATTTAGCGTTTCAATTCAAGATAAATGTTGATATCACCATATTAAACTCTAGCTGTCTTTATTGTAATGTTTTATTTCCTGAAGCTACATGGCACATGCAACTCCTTATAGCCACACTAACTGAGGGTTAAAACATTATCCGAACGTTACTGTGTACTAATTAACTGCTCGAAACTAGTTTTTATGGATAGGATCATTGTGCTTTCCTTTGTTTATCTCCATCACGCGACGCTGTACATGTAATCAAGCTACCCAAGTAAACATAAATCGGTTTTACAAGTTTAATTTCAACTTCAGATTTCTGGTAGTCGCTTCTACTTATATAAAATGAATTTCACGTTAGAATACGATTTTCTCACAACAATGATTAATTTTGAACTGTGAACCGGATAAGTTTATAAACCAGTTCCGGTGTTTCTAAATTTAGTTGGAAATTCATAATAGCACATTCCGTCCATTTCAATTCGATTAATTCATATGTGACATTGAAGCGACAGGCATTTTCATCTATTATTCTTTGATGAATTTGAGAATAAATTCTGTAAATGGGTGATCTTCCGTGCCGTGACGTCGAGATAGTTCCGTGAGGACTGCATAATGTAATTTGAATGATGTTCCATGCCGTGCAGATAATTCTATGAGAATTGTTCGCATAATGTCATTATCCAGATAATTCTTCTGGGGATTATTCACATAGTGCAGTGCATAATTTCTTATTAAAACTAATTCATGAATTTAATGAACAATGATCACGAAAATCACTTGTACAAAAAGGCCCTTGAGGACACTCAGGATTCTAATTATACATATAAACTGCAATACCATGAAGTAACCTTCAAATTTACATTTATAGGCACATGACCAATAAATTCAAATACGCTTTTCAAGATTTTAGCATCGAGGATCTCATTTAAAATGCATTTATTATCTAGTGTAGAAATAACATTGCTCAATTCACTAAGAGTTATAGTTTTGAACTCTGAATATTCGGAATTTATGTTAAATTACTGTTACACCTTGATTGGTCATCATCAAGCTCTATGATTTCGGCAATACTGTTAGCAAAATATTCATTAAAATTATTAGCAATTTCTAAATCATTATGAACAAATGCCATTTCATCCTTATTTTTGAATTTAACATATTTAGGAAACTCCCGAAACGTTGTATTAACTAGTTTTTTCAAGTGATTTCCATACTTGCTGCCCATTATGCTCAAGCTTGTCTATTTTTTAGCAGTAACATTCATTTTTTCATTTTTTAATAGCTGAACTTCATTTCACTGTTTTTCAAAATAGGGTCCATTTGTTTTCTCTATCAATTCCAATACTGTTTATACATTCCCTATCTATAACACTTCCCTCTCCTTTATCTTATCAAAAACACCATGGTAAGTTATTCTTATATTTATCAACTTGAATCGGAGATATCTTGTTGATTCTATTTTCACAAGTTTCCAAAAAAAAAGACAGTAGCTTCTAAAAATATCATCGTCAGCCGTATCAGCACTGAGTTACTTCCTTCATGTAGTCTGTTTTCAAATTCAAATAAATGTATTGTAGCTTTCCTTTTCTATCTAGCATAAAACAAAGTCTTCGTCGTTTTCTTCTTCTTCCAACAAAAATTGCAAAATTTTATCGGTACATGCCTTACTGCCTTCAACACTTCGAACCGACTTCAAATTGTTACCTACACTAATACAGACTACAGTTGCAGCCGGTTGGCAGCCGGTTGCTGCAGTGACCATCGGAATCATACCTTTAGATGAGCCAAGCTTACTTTTTAGTACTAATAATACACCAATAAATTCCTCCTGAGATAGATGGTTTAGAGTGTACTCTTATAAAAAATACGTACTGATTTTAACAATCAAAATCCTGTTGTATATTATTCATGTCTCATGTTCTATATTTTGGTTGGTGATAATACAAAAATGGGCACTCAGAACAATTGCCCGGGTGAATAGTAGATTTGCACACTGTGAACCCCTATTTAAGAAATATGGTATTTTAACTCTGCCGTGTTTATTCATCTTTTATTCTATAATGGAGGTTCACAAGGATGTTGGTAGTTTTGCGACTCAAGCCGATGTCCATAATTATCCAACAAGATATGCTCTAGCTGGTCATCTGAGAACTCCTCGAAATCGGCTTGTTAAAACGGATCGAAATTCCTTAAATCTAAACCTATACAATAAACTTCCCCAGCAAATTAGGAGTTTGGACTTACGTGCTTTTCAAAGTAGAGTTAAACGGCTACTTTTGAATGGAGTTTTTTATTCGGAACAAGACATGCAACATTTTCTAAGTCTTTGACTGTTTATCTTTAATTATTAAGTGTTTTAACCGTGTCATTGTAATATATTTTAATATTATAAAATTGCTAGTCTTTAGCCGTTCTTGTACTTTATAGTTTTTAAATTTTTAAATTGTTATAACTTAATTTGACATGCCACAAATGTAGTTTCTATGTATTGTTTTGGCTCAATAAATTACTACTACTACTACTACTACTACAATCACTACTGCTCTCATCATTAAATCTTAAGTGTATGTTATTTGGAACTTTTTCCTGTACATTATAACTGAGATAAATTATCTCGTCTCCATCTGTTCACTAACATGAACGATGACTGGAAATTTGGTAAGAAATTCCCTACAACTGGAGCAAATCAATCATTCCTCAAGGTTTGCGGAAGAACTGTCCCATGATGAATAAAGAATGATCATCAGTACATAATATCAATTTACTAGCATTGTCGAATATACAATCAAGGTTAATCGCTAAAAGCATTTTATGAAATACATTAGTCGTTGTGGAAATACGATGCCTCATTCATTTCATTGGCAAACATTCCCTTCATTTCGCGCAAGATGAGATAGTATTACAAGATGTAACCGTTGTTGAATGAGATTCCTGTCAGTTAACAAGCGAAGCTGTTATACGGTATGAACACAAGTTCGTTTAAATTCAAATGTAAGGTTGTTAGTTGGAACCGTTTTAGTGCGATTAGACGTTTCTCGTTATATTTCTAATTATCATTTATTACAGTTTTCTACTTAGGATCATTACTTTCCAGGTATCATCTGCCTAAAATCACCCGCTATTCATCGTTTTAAAACAAATTGTAATGCTCAATCAACCCACAGCGTAATGAAAATTTGAGCATTTTTTGAGCTTGGGAACAAACGCTACCTACAAATGACTCATGAAGTGGTATATTTTCAGATGTAAGGAGCATATTCATCAATTTATAATCATATTTCATGTGTCAACTAATTTTCAACACACTATGTGACTGATTCATAACAGTGAAACATAAAGATGATTTTCTAACAAATCGACACGTCGAGTTTCTAGACCCTGAGAAACAAGAGACAAAGACGGGTCGATATAATGAATGGGGTAAGAATTTTGAAATGGGGATCTGACAATACCATAGAATTTAATGCAACCAAAACTCAAGCCTGTATTTTCTTCGGGAACGCGGATCTCGCAATCCCTTATACGATGATATCCGGTACAACTATTCCCATGAATTCCTCGGAATTCATGCTCGGTACCACCCCCAACAACACACTCTCATGAGAGGTCCATTGGGAAAACCGCTCCACAAAAACTTAGTTTTCTATTCCGTGCCAAAAGCTACTTCACATCACAGCAGTTCGTCATAATCTACAAAGCACATATTCGAATTGTCCTGAAGTAATGTTCACATGTTTGGAGTTCAGCTCTCAAACATACGCTGACGATTCCATTGAAAAGAGAGCTATTTGTCTGATTGGTGATGTCATATTTATGAATTCATTGCCCTCTCTAGAATATCTTATAAAGTTGGGCGATCTCTCCCTTTTCTATAGCTATATCCATGGTAGGTGCTCATTAGACATTCCACAAGAGAGATCTTAGATAGTCGGACTGGACGAACTCAAACTGGTTACCCCTTCACTGTCAAGATCGACATCTGCAGAACATCTGCCTATAACTCCAAAACTTTCATGAAAATATCGCCTATATTCCACGCTGGTGCAAACGATGCTCTTCGAACATAATAGATTTTCCTCTTGTGTAGTCATAATATATGAAATAGAAAACAAAACTGAAACAAATCAAATCCGGATCCAGAAGATATCCAAGGTGACCAATTAACTTTTTTTACGTCTGCGATTCATTTTTCAGATGTAATCTTGTGTCGTTACTAATTCACTAGCCAATTAGAGTACAGTGAGTTTGATCATGACCTAATGGCTTATTGAAAACCTAATATAAACTTTAGGTATATTTTACATGAAGTAAACTTTATAAACATATTTATGTAGAATGTTGTGATGCATTTTGTCATTTTCTACGTTTTATATTTACTAGGGATTTGGTTCCAATTGACTTATTATGAGATTATTAATGAGGTTAATGCTAGGGTCCTCGCCACAAAGCTTATCACAGTGCTGTCGATGGATAGCCTTGTCTCAGATAGTCTCAGTGGAGTAAGTAACCAGGGCCCATTACGGCAGAATAAATAGTATTAGACTTGCAATTAATATTTGGTTACATCTCAGCTAATTCAATGGTGCCACAGAAATTTACACTTCCTTGCAAATAAACACACGGAACCTCCCAATAATGAATTCATTCATAAAACTTGAATGAATGAAATAACTAGATATACATTTTAAACAACCCAGGGAAATGCAAGGAAGTTATAAAATGAAGAATCTAATTAAGCGGAAAAGCAAACTAGATAATTATTAGAACAATGAAACAAGCATTTATAGTTGAGTATTCACGAGGTATTAATATTAAATTTGTCAAAATTCGAAGCAATCCACGGTACATGGAATAGTCGGGCAGTGCAAGTGAAAAACTTACTAGCGCTGTTCTCAATCGAACCTGGGTATCCCCACTGAACCCCGTAGCATATCAGATGTTATCTCGTTAGCAATATTTTATTGAATACACTTAATTCGATTTATGCCACTCTACCCAAGTTAGAACGAGGAACTTCTCTTGAATGGGATAATTGTAAACTGATGTCTTACTTCCAGATAATGCACAGCGTGTACCAGCTGTAACTGTATCATAAAATTCCTCCACAAACTTCCGGTTAATGCACAGCGTGTACATGAAAGCATTCCGATCTCATTCACACTTCCACTTCGATTGCCTACTTTCGGGTAATGCACAACGTATACACACTGTCAGTGGTTCATCTAGAATCTCCACCTACTTCCGGGTAATTCACTGAATTTAAATAAATTCTACACAAATTAAGTACATATCTGGTTATCTGGGGTTGTGCAGTACTGTACATTTAAGCCCCGTCTTACACATAATACAAGATAAATGATCGCATGTTTGCAATCTCGATTTTCAGTGTTATTCAGATTTATATTTCTTCCTAAAGAAAAATCTGAACGGGGAAGCATGTGATATCGAATATGAACACATTCATCATGAGCTATTTCAAACAAAACATAAAAACACCACGAATGTAATGAATCAGACCAAGATAACACTATATCAAGAGTTTTGTCATTAGCTTAATCAAGTTATACTTATAAAATCTTTGAATAGATAAAAACTGCTATATTTCAGAGGAAACCTAATTTTTAATCTGAGCTCGCATACAAAGAGAAAATATGTTACAAAGGAAATATTGAATTATTTGGTGGTTAGTTTGAAGAGCCCATTACAAAAGGGTTTCTAGTCAGGAATGCAATACCAAAATTTTTTTTTATTATAATAACTTCCTTATAAACATTGCCTGTTGAGTGCAGTAATCATATAGATGTTTATATTTTTCCGGAAACGGTTCACGAGAATGCAGAGAAACTGTATATATTGCAGAAGAGGTCTGCTACGATCTGAGAATATCAATATATTATAAACTAAATTTTCGAATCTTCTAAAAAGTGCTTTACTTTTGTCGTTGGTTTCTAGTTTCCACTGGGGAACCACATCTCCATAAGCTACATAAACTTGGAAGTAATATGACTTTTCATTTTCTCGGGATAAGCTTTCGCTTTCTGTTCACCGAAACTTCGCATATTTCTAACTTAAGATGCCAGAAATGAATTGTATGTATCATTACAATCAACATACCATGAAAGATGGTGTTTATTCTAAGATACTCTTGTGACGTTAGCAATTTTCCAATTTACTTCAAAAAAATGATTTATATGGCTTCCAAACAAATTACGTTTGATTTATATATTTGTACATCATACTTAATTGAACTGCAGAAGGTGACACTTATTTTTGTTCGTATTAACTATTTATTGTTTAGGGAAGATCCCTCAAGATTTTCTGCAGAAGAGTAGTTATAATTTTCATGTATCAATAATATGAAAGTATTTTTTTCAATAACTGTCCTGAGATTTATCAAATGATTTTATAAAAGTTTTGCGACTTGAACCAAACAATGAATACCTATACATACATACATTAATTTTAGAACATGTACGATCGATTTCAGATAGTTTATTCGATGATCAATTATATTTGAGCATCGTCTTCGAGATCATAGTAGTATCTCCACTCCACCTCGATGGATTTATACAGGAAACGACGAAGATCATCTTCAGATACTCCCGAACAATAAATCGACTAGAAATATGTGAGAAAAAAGCTCAAAGAGTTAAAAGAGTGTTCACTGGAACGGAAAGTGGGAGGTGTAGGCGTCATCATAGCTCAAATTTGGACAGTGATTTTTCAGATCATTCGAGACGATCCAAAGATTCCTATCGCTCACAATACTCAAATGGTGAGTACATTTTTTAGGTCATCATTACAAACATATGTAATTATGAATAGACGAGATCAAATCGTATCAACCATTGACAGCTAAAAGAAGGTGATTGTCTCAAGGTCACTATAAAATATCACCAGTTGATATTCTATGAATTACACTAATTATCTTAATTAGAGATACAAGCTCTTTGAAAGAGATCCAGTTGTATCAAAATTTAGACTAATGGGAGTGTATAGTACCACGATGCCACGGTGTTGATATTGAAATTTACCTACCATAGACACTGATGGAAGTGCATGCAAAAGGCTAAGATGATACTAACATATATCGCAAGTTGATATTTTAATAGTTAGACGAAACTTAATCCTCAATCGTGATATGCAAGACTTAGATAGAATTTCACATGTGGATGATTTCTGGTTAAATGAGAATGATTCATTATTTATCGTTAATATGCCTAATGCCACAGCACTATGGATAAGTATCACTTGTTGATATTAAATTATTAAGACGTGATCTAATGATAAATATCGAATAAGGTATTCCTACTAGTTTCCCCAACTGGAAGTGCCAAATGTGACGACAATATGGAAATTACCAAGTGATGATTATTTGCAGTGATATTTAGTAGTTTGATCTGGACTAGAGATTGAGAGTATCAAATATTGCTCTTTTGAAAGTCGGGAGAGAAATGTACCAGATGTTTCTCCTGGAAACAGAACTTGTCGGGAGACCTCATTGGTTAGAGCCGTGAGGGATGAAAACATACCCTGTGATGAACAGGACAACATCACCCTAACTGGATTATGATTTTTTGAAGATGTTGGGAGAAGAAGCTCCTCCAGAAAAAGTTTTGGGAGTGTCGCTACATAAGAACCATTTCCAAAGATGGGAGAATATTCTAAAGAACGGTCTGAGTGCAGAAAGCCGTGAGGCGTTGTCCTGTATTGGAACTCCGAAAGGCCTTGGAAATATCTTGTCAGGAATTTAAACTATAACCGCCTAATGCTAGACAATCAAAACAATACCCAAAACATTTAAACAGCAAAAGTCTACCTCTACAGATGACCAAGACATCTTACCTTCAAGGTGGACCAGTGCAGCCGCCCCGAAATTCAAATAATGAATAATAACAAAGCCGAAACAACAAAGGAAGACACGACCAAATCAAGAGAGACATCGCATATCAACGAGGTAAGCACCTCTCAGCAGTATGCCGGCCACGTACAGTATCTCATCAAACCATAAGAACAACCGTTTTTTCCGGTTATAAATATATCACACTCATATATTTAACCGGAAGAACAGTCCGAAATTATTATTTAAAGATTCAAGTGACGTGATCGATATGACGTCACCGTCTATCAGTTGGAAATGTATTATGTCATATTTATAGGACAAAAAAAAGATGATTGGTTCAAATTTTGTAATTATGGTCAGCTTCTATTAAACATTGGTATAAGGGGGTTTTTGATTTGGAAGATCATGATTTTCATTCACAATTAGATAATGGGGGTGACTGATGAATGACTAGTTAAATGATTATATATATATGTTGATATGTGTGGGCTATGGGGTGGAAGATCTTGATTTTTTTTTGTCAAAATTCAGAAATTCAATATGGCTTAATATCATGACCTCCTTGACGAGGCGCTTCATATAATTAATATTGAATTTCACTTGAGGTAAGTTCGTTTGATTTTTGAATAAAATGATTTTCCGGAGTAGTGAAATACATATATTATGGTTCCTTATATTCAGTGAACGAATAAAAAGTGATGCAGCCAATATAGTCAACAGAAGAAATTTAACACCGTTATATCCCAAGATATGATCAATTTCAACTACTTATAGGAACAAGATTTCGTTACAATGATTTGAGCTTCTTGAGACATGTGTTTTCATTTCATGTTATGGTAAATGACCTTAAATGTGGCAATTTTCTTAATCGTGTCGCATGCTCATAAAAAACAATGATTGTTGTATTAATGTAGGCCACTCGCATAGAACACAAGTTTAATTATAGTGTTAGCTCTGAAACTAAGGAGGCGAACAGCACTACCTGAAATGATATCAAAATTTTATAACACGGCAGAGTTTGATACTAATTAGTATATTGGCATCAGTATAATATCCATCAACGAGCCGGTAATAAGTAAAATTTATTAACATAATTCCCACTTTAGGAAATTGTGCAATAAAAGTTTTTATTGCATCAATTTCAATTGAAAAATGTATTATCCAGAAAGACAGTTTTTTATTCGTTATCAATTATCAATTGGGCAACCGAAGATATCTTGCAATTTTGATTGGTATTTTCGCAATGGTATTTATACATATCGGCTGAATAGAACATCACAGCAGCTCGAAATATTCGGTCATGTTTTATTTCCAGTTAATACACCAATAATTGTTGGAACGAATTGCTTAAAGAATTATTGTAAGCGAAATACACGAATATAACTTCTGCAAGTTAAATGTATCATTGTGATATATATTATTATTATGGAGTGAGCATTAGCGATATTATTGGCATAATTCAATGGCCTACCTTAAGCGATTTTTGAGTTACAGAGTAGAGCGGTTTGTTTAAATACTCGACTATATTTGCACTGTTTCACGCGAGTTCCGTACGCTACCGATCTGGCCGATTGTGGAGAGAAATATAACCACACGTTCGCTGCCGGTTGCATCGTCAACATGTAAAATAAACAAAAAGATAAATTTTCCCTCATTTAATTAAGATGAAGTAAGTCTAGCGTCTTTCCTTTTTTCGGCTCCTTCACTCACTCTATCTCACCCCTTTGGGCATATGCGCCCCGTACTGACCGACCTCCTAGTAACCAGAAAAACATTCCGGTAATTATGTTTTGGGCGATTAAATACTTCCCCTTACATTACGTACAGGAAGTTATCGAAACTTTTTGTTGTAGATATTCTAATAAATTGCATTCTGAAACGTAGACATTTCTTCCATATGCCCCCATGAAGAACTCTGGCGGGTTCACGTCAGGACATCTCGGTGGCCAACTAATTGATGCGTCTTAACCTGTGCTCATCCAGCCTCCGAAATTATGATCACGCATCTGCCGGTCAGGTGCTCCATCTGCATGTATCATATATTTTGCATAACTGTAGAAGCGAATCAAGATACTTTTGTCTGCCGACATTTCTCATAAATATGTAGGTTCCAATTGAATGATGCGCAGCAATACATGCCGCTACGTTAACATAAAAAGTATGCTGAAGCCGTTCCATCATATAACATGAAATTTGCACCTTTCCACATATGCACATTGTGAAAATTTGATATTCCATTTCGTGTGAACTAGGCCTCATCAGTAAAAAGAATTTAGGTGAAAATCTTTCTATGCTTTCTTTAGAATTTTCTCCAAAATGTTTTAAAACTTCTTCATGTTATCTACTGTTGAAGTACTGGGAACCTTTCTATACTAAGTAGCCATCATCTGAGTAAATTGTTTAGTCTGATGAAGACTAGTTGGCGGGAGTAGCTGTGACTCTATGGTTAGTGTACTACAGTCATAGGTTAGCGAGCAACGTCCTTTTAGTGGATCCCGCCATAAGTAGTTCCGTTATTCTTTTATAGACAAGGAAAAATGGAACGAAACAAACAGTTGCCTCTGCGAATCGGGTCTTGCGGGTTACCAGCCCTCTCGACTTTAAATCAGTTGGTCAAGACAATTTAAACATAGCCTCGGATAGGCACACGGGGCATGCCTGTATGCCAACCTCCGGTGGACCCTCTGGTCTTGCCGGTCCAACTGACGACGAAGGTACATCTGTCGAACAGACGCCGAACACAGACAATGGGCAATACAAATGTCTTTATGCGACTTGTGAGCGTGTATTCCCGACCCTGAGAGGGAGAGTTGTGCATTGCCAGAGGGCGCATAAGGACTGGTATGACGCTCAGCTAAACACCCAAGCTAAAAAGACTCGTTGGTCGGAGGATGAGTCTTTGCTTCTTGCGAGACGTGAAGCGCAGTTGACTATCGATGGTGTGAGATTTCTCAACCAGGCGCTCTGCCTAGTCTTTCCTACTAGAACGCTAGAGTCTGTAAAGGGACAAAGGAGAAAGCGAACACATAAGGACCTCGTTCTCCGGATGATAGACGAGTATCAGGAACGGGCAAATTTGCCTGCGAATGAGACTCCTTCTGTCGATCCGGAGGAGGATTGTACCTAAATCTACAACTTCCTTAGCGATCTCCCGCCGATCTTGAAGACGAAGGCCTATAGACCGGAGCTCCTAGGGAACATTGTCGGTTCTCTGAGACGAGGCTCCGAGGAGGGACTTCTGGAGGAATTAACCATATACCTCCGGACTATCTTTCCGCCTATCAACAAACACAAGAAGGTGCAGCCTTCAGCTAGAGCACCCCCTCATGAACCACTACCGCACGCGCGCGTTCATGAGAGACCGAGTACACGCAGCTCAAAGAGGCTTGCGAGAAGGCACGAATATGCCAAAGTACAAGGTCTGTGGCGACGGAATCCATGTAAATGTCCTAGGACAATTCTCACGGACAAGACTTCTTCGAACACTCCTCCAAAAGAGGTCATGATTCCCTTCTGGAAACAAGTCATGACCGGTGGGGAGGTTACGTCGCCCGATGTTAGTGATAGGCGGGAAGGTAAGGCAGAACTTTGGTCGAAACCAATTACTTGCCATGAGATTCAGAAGGCATTTCCCGCGCTGAGCACCTCACCAGGTCCTGATGGTGTGTCAGCCAGGCTGCTTAAGAGTGTGCCTATTGAAATTCTTGTGAGGATTTTCAACTTATTTTTGATCTGCGGGAAACTGCCAGCATACCTTTTGGAATCACGAACAACTCTGATTCTAAAGAAAGAAGGTGCTAGTGAGCCGAGCCACTTCAGGCCAATTACTGTTTCGTCAGTAATTACTAGAACGATGCATAAGAATCCCAAAGTTAATGGTCAATTACATCATGGACACCTACCACAGAAGCACCACTCTTTTGACCTGTGACGGCTGGGAATCAGACCCTATTCATCCTACTTGTGGGGTGAAGCAGGGCGATCCTTTATCCCCTATCATTTTCAATATGATAATTGAACGTCTGTTACAACTTCTTCCAACAGATGTGGGGGTAAAGGTAGGTGGAAAAAAGGTGAATGTTTCCGCATTCGCCGACGACCTGATATTTTTCGCCACCACATCACAGGGATTGCAAAGTCTGCTCGACATCTCAACGGACTTTCTCTAGAAGTGTGGACTTTTCGTAAATGCTGACAAATGCTTCACAGTCGCAGTGCGAAATGTCCCGCACGAGAAAAAGAGTGTGGTAGATGCCAAGACCATATGCCACTGCCAAGGCAGGCCTTTACCTGCCTTGAAAAGATCTGACGAGTGGAAATACTTGGGAATCCCGTTTACGCCAGAAGGAAAGCTCTTAGGAAGACCGACTTAGACTTTCCAAGCCCAGCTAGACATATTATCAAGAGCACCATTACAGCCACAACAACGCATGTTTGGCCTCCGCGTCATGGTGCTGCCAGGCACTTAAGAAACTTGATAAGATGTCACGAGCTGCGGTAAGGAAGTGGTAGGGGCTGCCACACGATACCGTGAACTCCTACTTTCACGCGAACGTGAGTGATGGTGGTCTCTCAATACCATCACTTCGTTGGAGTATGCCTCTCTTGCGGCTCGGACGGCTGAAGTCTCTAGGTGCGAGTACATCTCAAGCCGACGAGGATCCAGCCGTAACTTCATTCTTAAATTCCGAAATTGAGAAGGCTGAAAGTAGATGTAATGATCACGGAATCGTGTTAAGATCAGCGGATCAACTCCAGAAGTGGTGGTCCAAGAAGTTGCATAACACCTATGATGGAGCTGGACTAGAGCAATCTAGGAAGGTTCTATCGCAACACTCTTGGATAATCGGCGGGACTAAGCTCGTGTCGGGGAGGGATTACCTGAACATGGCACGACTTAGGATCAACGCCTTGCCTGTACGATCATGAACATCTCGTGGTCGACTATCAGACTGTTCGTGCAGGGCGGGATGCAATGATGTGGAGACTTTGAACCATGTGCTCCAACATTACGCCCGAACTTCTGGAGTCCGCATAGCGCGCCACGACGCTTGTGTACATTATATTGCGTGATCTTTGAGAAAGGATCATTTGGTGACGGAGAAACCTCGGTTCAAACGAACCGACGGGAATCTCGAACCCGACCTTTTGGCATTTAAAGGTAGAACAGCGTTGGTCATTGATGCCACCGTAGTGAGCGACCAACGTGATCTGCGGTTGGCCCACAAGGGTAAGATCGCGAAATATAATGTACTGGACAAGATGATTAGAGAGAAGCATCGAGTTGAGAGCGTGAACTTTACATCCATCCTCCTAAACTGGAGAGGGATCTGGAGCAAAGACTCAGCGGATGACCTAGTTCGTCTGGGGATTCTCTCTACCAGAGTTCTCATCGGTGGCCTCCACATCTTCTCGGAGTTTATGCGAAGCACCCGTGTCGGTGTAGGTTGAAGGGAAGCAGATGTACTTTCCGATTTTTCTGTACTGTGCTGCCTGCAGTTTATCAGGCATAATCAAGGGGAGTTTTAGTGAGTATTATCGGACACCCGATCGAGTCTCACACTACCAGCAAATTACATCGTTGCTGGTGTGCGGAAATGCATTAAAAAAAGTTGAAAGGTTCTTAATATTTTATCTTCAATGGATAGGGGTGATCATTAATTTGTTACTATGGGAGAGTAGCTATAAAGCACACTTAATTTTATAATAGGTTTTCCTGATTTTTAGACAGGTACGTAAAATTTTATTTACTTGTGAATGACATATTTTGTTTTTCCCGTAGGTCATCGGAAAAGTATAGTGTACGCTCATGCGGAAACGAGATAATTTCCGCACTAGTTGCACAATATGCTATTTCGGTCAACTTTTCAATAATGGATCTTTTTAACCCCAACTATAGAAAAAATGAACATAGAAATACACCTTAATCTTATCAATAATTATATCAATCAATAAATAATGTTTATTAAAGCATTCATTATTAATGATTCATTTCAATCAGGAATTTTTAACATGTAATTCAACAGAACATTACATAAGCACTTACCGCAATTATAGATCTGCAAAATTGAAAATATTCTTCAAAGGATTTTTTTGAATTCTCATGCTTTTAGTAGAAAAGTAAAGAATAAGTTTGGTATATAATAATCGTTGAGATTCATTAGTTCCCATTTAACTCTAAAATATAAATTATAATACAAAGAGGAGTTGATGATCTTCGATATACATTTATTGTAAGCCTAAGAATACAGATTGATTGTTTAATCATAAGGAATATAATTTTAATCTACATTTCAAATATGAATTATACATTCAAACTCTTATCATCATGATGGCTTCCAAAATCACTCGCTTCGTCCGTGTTTTTAATTTAGCTATTCGTGAAACAAAGAATGACTTTTTACATTTTATCTCGAATATCTATACTACTAAACTCTCGCAATTATTTCACTCTCGAATATTCGTTATTTGCGATACATCATTACTGGAATTTTCCATAGCTTCACTCCGATTATAATCAAATATAATGGCCGTTATATTCCAATACAACAACGCTTTTGATTATTTGAAACTTAGGATATATTTGAATCCCAATACCCATCAAGAATTCGATGTTTTTACTCAATCAATCTAATTTTGTCTCCCTTCCAGTGAAAACCTTTATTGTTGTGTTACATTGTGATATCGACTGGTGTCATGTTTATAAATTTTCACTTCGTGAAAATATTCATCGATGGTCGTACAACAAAAATTGTAGCACCCACTTGCAGAAAGTTAGAAAATTAAATATTGATATGTTGATGTCACACTTATCTGTAACTTTCGTTACTGGAGTTTCAGCGTATTATACCATATTCAGACGGTTATCATCATCATCCTCATTTGAGGGCAGGAGCCACCAAATGCACTTAGACCACTTAGTTGGGCTCCATGGTCTATTCTATTCTAGCAGGTTTGTGGCCTGCCAGAAACCCAGAATATTGCCAGTGCTGGCTTCCATAAGTTCTTCTGGTAGCAGTTTTGATTCTCTGGAGTGATTCTCTAATGCTGGGCATTCCAAAAGAATGTGAGAGGCAGTTTCTCCCGCCTCGCTGCATTTCCTACATGAATTGGGTCATCTGTGATGCCCATAGTATGAAGGTGTTTGCTAAGACGACAGTGACCGGTTAGGATTCCAGTCATCTCTCTGATGTCACTACTGTTCAGAGAAGGGAGGACAAGCTCTTTGATGAAGAGCTTGACCTGCCTCATGCGTGGTGATTTCGTCAAAGTTCAGACCACTCTTTATAAAGTTGGCCAGAAGGGCGACACCCCTATGCACTTCGATAAAGCGACCATTGGCTCCAGCCCGATAGGGGCATCGAACGATCTTCGCGTGGCCAGGGAGACGTCCATTTCATTTCATTTCCTTCAACGCCACTGTGTCCAGGGACCCAGATGAGTTGAAATTTATCTCTCCTGGCTAGTTCAGCTAGTGTATCTCTGCATTCTTTGACAAGCATTGATGTGACTGGGTGATTTGAGAGCTCCCAGAACATACCGGCTGTCTGTGCACATATACAAGGTGTTCCATCTCAGACGAGCCACCCCGTATATTTCTTATCCCATGGTGAGTGGAAAAATCTCCCGAAACAAGTCGAATGATTTTTGGGGGACATCTTTTGACATATATTTGAGGCTTGAATAAGCAACCCCCTAATAGGGGGCGCTTCAACCTCTCAAAATTGAATAGGGGGGAGGGGTTGAGTGATACGTCATTTGAAAGGTCTTGGAAGCCTCTTTACAACGGTGTATGAAAAACGTAAATTTGATGAACTGTTTTCGCCAAAAATTAATTTTGTTGCTCGAATGCGCCACCTTGAATATTTTGGTTATTTGTACAATGTACAAGCTCATTTTTATTAAGCCTTCTTTACAAACTCAAGCAATCTTCAAAAAATCACATTCGTGAAAAAATTGGATTGTGTTGTCATGCTTACAATGAAAAAAATTAAATCTGAGTGTTTAAATCAAATGTTGAAATTTCAAGGTGGCGCATTCGAGCAACAAAATTAATTTTTGGCGAAAACGGTTCATCAAATTTACGTTTTTCATACACCGTTGTAAAGAGGCTTCCAAGACCTTTCAAATGAAGTATCACTCAACCCCTATCCCCTATTTAATTTTGAGGGGTTGAAGCGCCCCCTATTAGGGGGTTGCTCGTTCAAGCCTCAAATATACGTCAAAAGATGTCCCCCAAACAAAATCATTCCACGTGTTTCGGGAGATTTTTCCACTCACTATGGGATAAGAAATATACGGGGCGGCTCGTCTGAGATGGAACACCTTGTATATGCGCCCATTTACACAGTTTCTTCGCAGGTTTGCCATGGCACAAGTCAATATTGCGTAGACCTCCGCCTGAAAATCGTGCAGTGAGCGTCTAGAGTTAATGAGATAGTGATCTTTGGCTTTTTTGGTGGCAGTAGGGTGAGAATTTCGTTACTCCAGTCTCCTCTATCCGGGATGAGGCTTTTGGGAGAAGTGAAACATATAGCTGGAAGCATACCTTCTTGCTTCATTTCCAGTACGCAGTATTTAGAGATTGCCTCACTTCAAATCGCAGACTGTCCACGAGAGTAGTGCATTTTGGTCCACTGACCTAGGCCCTTGAACCTATACGCCATTCTCATGGCCTCAGTTTTTATATATAAGTGTAGGGGTGGTAATCCAGCGAGAGCTCCAAGGGCTCTCCTTGGAGCCGACCTCATACCGCTCAGTATACCCACGCATGCATAACGCTGCAATCGAGGGCACTGGGACATACCAGTCCTTGTCCCCGACCACCACAGCATAGGTGACCATGACTCTGATCAGTGGTATAGATCCAATAGAGAATCTTAAACTGTAATCCCCATGTGCTGCTGAAAGCTCTTCTGCAGGTTTTGCCAAAGAAACTAAGTTCTGGCAGTGCGCCCAGCTTACGTTTTCTGGTAAACAGTACAATTTCCGTTTTGTCAGGATTGACCCTGAGCCCCTCCGTGGGGCACCAGTCGTCCACGCTGAAAAGCGTGTTTTGCAGCTCGCACAGCGTTCCCAAACGCCGCCCAAAGGTGACTCCATGGTCATTGGCATAGGCTTGGACATAAAACTCTCCCTATCCCGATTCCTCCAAGAGTCCATCGACTACAAGACATCACAAAAGCCAAGATAGAACACCTTCCTGTGGACATCCTTTTGTAGCGGTGGTTCGTACAACGCATCCGTTATGTTACGGTATTCAACTACCATCTGAAATAGGAGTAACAGGAATTACTAATAGAAGTGATATTCACATATAAGTGCTTTAGTTTTCAATAGAAAGTTAAAGTCTAAACAATTCGAAAAAAAGTAAGAAGACCCTTCCTAATAATTATAGAGTTCATCCAATACCTAGAATGCTCCAAAATCGTGGATGACCTGCAACATGGCTTTCGTCAGTAGAGATCTATTGGGAACCTGCATACCTACAACAACTGTCAAATTTGACCAATTAGTCGTACGGCACCTTTCTTTGGGGCAAAATATAGGCTTATCAATGTATTTTCCTGTGGTGTAATACAAGTTTAACTGTATTTTTATATTCAACAATACAAAAAATTTAGCTGTAATCATCCTATAATTTCTTGAGTGCTTCTAGAATATCAGCTTTGCTGCTGTTGTGAGACTTCTGATTGATGATAGAGTTTTATGCCGAAACTATTCCCACGTATTTCATATAGAACAACAGTGCGTACCGGATATCGTCACAATTGGTTAGAAATTGCAAACATACCGATATATATATATAGTTTAGATCTAATATTTGGACTCCAGGAGCACGAAACGTGAAGCTGTAGCATTGTCTCGATCTTTTTTATTTTGCTTCGGTGAAAAGTGAAAGCATAACATTCTCAGTATTCTAGAAATTCGAATTATAATTTGTGAAGGAAATATAAATTACTTATCCCTCGAGCATTATTTCGTTGAGAGGACTTCCATACCTGAAACAGGAGCCGTATTTCATTTTGTTTTGAAATTTAGAGTACACAATTTTCTAGCGTCGATTTTGGAAATACGATCAATGCGAGTAGATCAGCAATTAATTGTTATCGAAAATTCTATGATAAAATGTTGCAAATTGACAAAAGTGGCTCGCATAAACCAAATCATCATTCAGCATAGGCGACTATTCTCACTTTTGGAGATTATAATTCTTCATTGGGCTTGATGCTTCGAAGTTGATGACATGATTTGAAGTTGAAACTTATTATTATATATTAACTTAAGATAAAGCAATTTCAGCAACCATTTAAAAACAAGACCATTGATTTCAGAGAGTTTATTACGAATAAGTAATGATCAGAGCTCGGAAGATATACCCTATGAAATTACTGTTTTATGCTCATAGAAATGCTCTAAAAAACGCTAAAATATGCGCTATCAGACCGCAAATATTCCCTTTCAATTTTTAAATTATGTGAGTTGATTAGATTAACTATTTTGCAATAGAGTAGATGTTCAGATTAGGTAAATAAAATAGAAAGTTCAATTGACATATAATTTTATTTGTTGATTACAAATATAGGAATATAAATATTAGGTAGAATAATTTTGATAACAATATAGAATTAAAACTTTTTCTATCTTATCTGTTGAAAAACTTTGACGTTTATCGTTTAACACTAATTTGTATGAAGAAAAAGCCCCCTCGACATCAATGGATGTTGATGAACAACATTTTAAAGTTAGAGTATGCATTTAATGGTATTGCTATTTCTAGCATGGTACTACTAACGTTAATATAACTGCTAATATTCATAATGATTTCGAAATCGGGATTTTTATTTATTACAGTATTAAGTTCATTTCAAATTCTTCCTGGTATTATTTTTGGAAACACCGAAACCTTACTTTGAACCTCAAAAATGTCTTTTAATGAGCTATTCAGTGACAAACCCTGCTTTTGAAAATAAGTAACTGACTTAGGTAACAAACTAAAATGGCTATCGACTAAAACTAGCTGTTTTTTAGAAGTATTATTTGTAAACGCTTTTTGGCTTGCTAAAATTGAAGCAACATCATTTTGGTCAACATTACTAACAATCCTAGCTATCTAGTCAACATTTTCTCCATAAAAAACAGCAGCATTTAGCCAGGAACATCAGCCTGTAATTACAGGTTGGGGAGGAAGTGGACAATCAGGTAGTTCATTTTTGTATGTATTTACTCTGCTGGGACATTTGATATTAAGTTATTTATCTCTGAGTAATTCGAGCGGATCTCTTCCGAAACTCTGTGAAAGCCATGTGCAATACAACTAATGTGAAGTATGTTAGGATAAAACACTTTTAGAAATTGTCCTGCCTTCACCATGTGAAGAGCTGCATCAGAAATGAACAGTAGGATTTTTTCACTTATTGCTGCACCAAATATATCACTTAAAGCAGTATTAATTAAACGGTTCACCGTGACATGATTAACTTCATCTAGTAGTTCGCAAGCTTTCCAACGCCTAAATGTGCTATGTACCGTCCACAAGGATCACTTGTGCATTCTTCTCGGAATTTTATCAGAAACAAAGTCTACGTCGTCTGAAATTTACATTGTTTATAAACAATAAATTAACAATCTAATTAGCGTATTTGAGATTACATACACATTCATAAAAAATGATCGGGTAAAGACTATTTTTGGTTAGTTAACATATGAAAACAGTTGAACAAGTAGTTGAATAAACTCCACAAGTTATTTAATAGACGAATTCGACCAAACTACGAATTTAGGATCGTTTTCGAATAATTTTGGCCTTCTGAGTACGATTTTGTCTTCAATATCGTCGGATGTATACCCGGTAATTTGTTAATTTGTTATAAACAAATTATATTTATTATTGAATATACGAATTTGACTAAAATGTCGAGGTTATAGTCGTTTTCAGCTAATTTTGGCCTCTTGATTACTATTTTATTGTTATTATAGTCCTTAAATGCATAGATACATTTTTGAATTGTTATAAATAAATCAATTATTAAAAATTCCGAAGAGAATGCACTTTGTTCCATCAAAATCGGTCTATTTCCCAAAGATTTCGAGATTTGGCCTATTTTTATACCCATTCGACTACACTGTGAGTAGATTAGGTATACCAAGAACATCAATTAATACACATTCTTAAGAACTCTAAGAAAGTACTTTCACTGATAGATCGCCAGGTAGAAAATTCGAAGAATTATCACTATGGGTTTTTCCTCTTTATGACAAAATCCAGTAATCTTTAATAATAAAAATTCTCGGGAAATAGGTCATATTAAAATTTTGTTTTAAATTTTCGTCTTTACGTACGTTTCGGTCTCACGACCATCATCAGAAGACTTATTACGTCAAAAAAGGTTTATTAAAACTAATTATAGCACAAACGTCTATATCGCGCAAATTTCAATCAAAAAAGTCCACGCCGTCGAAACGAACAGAACCACGAATAATCGAAATTGTATCGTCAATATTAAAGTATAAAAATTTTTGTAACAAGAATCCACTATTCAGTAATATTTAATAATATATTTAAAACAAAGTGTTAATGTGACCTATTTCCCGAGAATTTTTATAAGTAATCTTTAATCACTATTCAATGACACATTTTACAAAATTTCTTCAGAATATGCTCTCTCACACAAGATTAATGAAATTATATCCTAACAGTAAAAAAAGGTCTAAATTTTTTTTTCGTTTGTTCTTATGTTAAATAGATATTTCCCGGGATCTGGCTAATAAAGCATTATTTCATTATTATCTAATCTCGTTGTTCATCTTCAATCTTATTATGAGAAACTAACTACATTTTCACAAATGTTATGGTGCATAAAATCGCACGATGCATGAATTGCTAGCATTATTGTTGTCATTATAATAACATACAATTTCTGATCGTTGATATAACAAAGCTATATGCAATTCCGACATCAGATCAACACAAGCGTATCCCGAAGCATAAATATTACTTTATTGTAGAAAAATATGATTGAAAGTATTCAAATTGAATTCAACAATAGAAAGCAGAAACCGGCGAATGAAAGGAAATGAATTCTCTGTCGGAGAAATTATATTTCTCGTACTATATTATCCCGTTTTTAGATAACTTACATCCAGAAATTCCCAATTTTATTTCATAAAAGTTCAAAGTAATGGTGCAACTGCTCTCACATATTATTACTCGACGTAGATATATAAGTGATTTTATGTGAATGATTTATCTGGAGGGAATGGTTAGCGAATATTATGAAAATTAAATAAAATCATCGATAGTTTTCAAGCCATAACTGAACATAGTAACGTTCTATCAGTAAGAACAATTTGAAAAAAGATTTACACGGTCATCCTATACAAATGGCAAAAAGATCGAAAACTTTTTCCAAACTGTCGAAACACACGTTCGGAATTCTGTCCCTGGTTTTTGCATAGAGGGCATAATTTTGTCAACAACATAATTGTGAGCGATGAAGCACATTTCCAATCGCATGGTGAGAGGAATAAACAGAAATTGACAATACTGGGCTGCCGAAAATCCTCATGTTGTATTCGAAAAAGAAGTGCATTCCCAAAAAGTAACTGAATGTTGTGGAAAATGCTCATCCCAGAATATTGGGCCTTTATTCTTTTGAAGATGAAACGGGAAATGCAGTAGCTGTAGTGATGTTACCAATAAACGATGTATATCATCAAGATGATGTCACGCCTCATGTATCCAAATTGTTTAATTTTTTCCCATACTTTGACCGCGAGAGATATCGAAAAGAATCAAGATGCATATTGGAGTAATAGCCTGAAACTACAACCTCTAATTGTTTTTAGTTGTATTGTTGCTTCAAATGATGGAGTTTTTCTATCAATAACTCTCTTAAATAAATGAATATTTAGATAAAATGGGCATATCAACTTGTCAAAAACTAACATGCCTTTATTTTGTATTTAGTTTTATTTCCATATCCATTATAATTTGTAACTTTTGGTCACCCCTAAAATTCAGGTCTGTGAATCTATATTTGTTTTTTTAACGCAAGTTATTATTAAAATAAAAAGCATGTTTGAAGTACTAACCCAAACTACTTTTTTTTACTTTAAATGGTCTCCCGGTTTGAAAATGGGGCTACTTTTAATAATGGCGCGTGGTCAATATAAAAAAAGATTTCTTCTTTTCTCAATAATTGTACAAAAATTTTCCTTTTCATGAGAAAGGATAAATCTATCGAGGCAAAGGAAATTAATTTGGGGGTTTTTACAAACTTTATTTATTAACTATTGCTAATTAGCTTCGTTAATATTTAAGAAGTTAGATTCGTAATCAGCGACCTCGAAAACGCGCGAGATGATAGTTTGAAGGCAAAATTATGAACTTGAAGTTCTTGCAAATGTTATTTATTAATTATTGATAGTTAACAAATAGAAGGGTCATTAATATTTTTTGTTTTAGGACTCGTTATCCCGAGAGATTTCATCTTGTTGCTTATTAACATATTGTTTATTAACGAATAAAAAGGTGTTTTAATTTTTTTAACTCAAATTCGTAACAGTGACCCAAAAATACTCTTAAAAGGCATTTACGGTCGTAATAAACAATATTTGACTTTGTTAATAAATTTATTGTTCATGTATAAGGGAGAGACTCCATTCATTATTTTTCCATGGATCCTGCATTGTACACCAAACCAAACAATATAGAAGAGCAATTTTTAACAATTCACCTGTAACTGGCAAATCAGAAGTTGGGCCTATTTTTTGAACTGTGAGAACAACAGCAAAGTTAAATTGTTGAATTCTCAATTGGGTTCAATAAAAAAATGCCAATCTCGTAAACATGAACTACAATTTAAAAAAAATAGAAAGTTCAATAAAATTACAACCGGTAAGCTGAAATCGAAAAATATATTCATTACGTTATTTATCTCTGAGTAATTCGAGCGGATCTCTTCCGAAACTCTGTGAAAGCCATGTGCAATACAACTAATGTGAAGTATGTTAGGATAAAACACTTTTAGAAATTGTCCTGCCTTCACCATGTGAAGAGCTGCATCAGAAATGAACAGTAGGATTTTTTCACTTATTGCTGCACCAAATATATCACTTAAAGCAGTATTAATTAAACGGTTCACCGTGACATGATTAACTTCATCTAGTAGTTCGCAAGCTTTCCAACGCCTAAATGTGCTATGTACCGTCCACAAGGATCACTTGTGCATTCTTCTCGGAATTTTATCAGAAACAAAGTCTACGTCGTCTGAAATTTACATTGTTTATAAACAATAAATTAACAATCTAATTAGCGTATTTGAGATTACATACACATTCATAAAAAATGATCGGGTAAAGACTATTTTTGGTTAGTTAACATATGAAAACAGTTGAACAAGTAGTTGAATAAACTCCACAAGTTATTTAATAGACGAATTCGACCAAACTACGAATTTAGGATCGTTTTCGAATAATTTTGGCCTTCTGAGTACGATTTTGTCTTCAATATCGTCGGATGTATACCCGGTAATTTGTTAATTTGTTATAAACAAATTATATTTATTATTGAATATACGAATTTGACTAAAATGTCGAGGTTATAGTCGTTTTCAGCTAATTTTGGCCTCTTGATTACTATTTTATTGTTATTATAGTCCTTAAATGCATAGATACATTTTTGAATTGTTATAAATAAATCAATTATTAAAAATTCCGAAGAGAATGCACTTTGTTCCATCAAAATCGGTCTATTTCCCAAAGATTTCGAGATTTGGCCTATTTTTATACCCATTCGACTACACTGTGAGTAGATTAGGTATACCAAGAACATCAATTAATACACATTCTTAAGAACTCTAAGAAAGTACTTTCACTGATAGATCGCCAGGTAGAAAATTCGAAGAATTATCACTATGGGTTTTTCCTCTTTATGACAAAATCCAGTAATCTTTAATAATAAAAATTCTCGGGAAATAGGTCATATTAAAATTTTGTTTTAAATTTTCGTCTTTACGTACGTTTCGGTCTCACGACCATCATCAGAAGACTTATTACGTCAAAAAAGGTTTATTAAAACTAATTATAGCACAAACGTCTATATCGCGCAAATTTCAATCAAAAAAGTCCACGCCGTCGAAACGAACAGAACCACGAATAATCGAAATTGTATCGTCAATATTAAAGTATAAAAATTTTTGTAACAAGAATCCACTATTCAGTAATATTTAATAATATATTTAAAACAAAGTGTTAATGTGACCTATTTCCCGAGAATTTTTATAAGTAATCTTTAATCACTATTCAATGACACATTTTACAAAATTTCTTCAGAATATGCTCTCTCACACAAGATTAATGAAATTATATCCTAACAGTAAAAAAAGGTCTAAATTTTTTTTTCGTTTGTTCTCGTACTATATTATCCCGTTTTTAGATAACTTACATCCAGAAATTCCCAATTTTATTTCATAAAAGTTCAAAGTAATGGTGCAACTGCTCTCACATATTATTACTCGACGTAGATATATAAGTGATTTTATGTGAATGATTTATCTGGAGGGAATGGTTAGCGAATATTATGAAAATTAAATAAAATCATCGATAGTTTTCAAGCCATAACTGAACATAGTAACGTTCTATCAGTAAGAACAATTTGAAAAAAGATTTACACGGTCATCCTATACAAATGGCAAAAAGATCGAAAACTTTTTCCAAACTGTCGAAACACACGTTCGGAATTCTGTCCCTGGTTTTTGCATAGAGGGCATAATTTTGTCAACAACATAATTGTGAGCGATGAAGCACATTTCCAATCGCATGGTGAGAGGAATAAACAGAAATTGACAATACTGGGCTGCCGAAAATCCTCATGTTGTATTCGAAAAAGAAGTGCATTCCCAAAAAGTAACTGAATGTTGTGGAAAATGCTCATCCCAGAATATTGGGCCTTTATTCTTTTGAAGATGAAACGGGAAATGCAGTAGCTGTAGTGATGTTACCAATAAACGATGTATATCATCAAGATGATGTCACGCCTCATGTATCCAAATTGTTTAATTTTTTCCCATACTTTGACCGCGAGAGATATCGAAAAGAATCAAGATGCATATTGGAGTAATAGCCTGAAACTACAACCTCTAATTGTTTTTAGTTGTATTGTTGCTTCAAATGATGGAGTTTTTCTATCAATAACTCTCTTAAATAAATGAATATTTAGATAAAATGGGCATATCAACTTGTCAAAAACTAACATGCCTTTATTTTGTATTTAGTTTTATTTCCATATCCATTATAATTTGTAACTTTTGGTCACCCCTAAAATTCAGGTCTGTGAATCTATATTTGTTTTTTTAACGCAAGTTATTATTAAAATAAAAAGCATGTTTGAAGTACTAACCCAAACTACTTTTTTTTACTTTAAATGGTCTCCCGGTTTGAAAATGGGGCTACTTTTAATAATGGCGCGTGGTCAATATAAAAAAAGATTTCTTCTTTTCTCAATAATTGTACAAAAATTTTCCTTTTCATGAGAAAGGATAAATCTATCGAGGCAAAGGAAATTAATTTGGGGGTTTTTACAAACTTTATTTATTAACTATTGCTAATTAGCTTCGTTAATATTTAAGAAGTTAGATTCGTAATCAGCGACCTCGAAAACGCGCGAGATGATAGTTTGAAGGCAAAATTATGAACTTGAAGTTCTTGCAAATGTTATTTATTAATTATTGATAGTTAACAAATAGAAGGGTCATTAATATTTTTTGTTTTAGGACTCGTTATCCCGAGAGATTTCATCTTGTTGCTTATTAACATATTGTTTATTAACGAATAAAAAGGTGTTTTAATTTTTTTAACTCAAATTCGTAACAGTGACCCAAAAATACTCTTAAAAGGCATTTACGGTCGTAATAAACAATATTTGACTTTGTTAATAAATTTATTGTTCATGTATAAGGGAGAGACTCCATTCATTATTTTTCCATGGATCCTGCATTGTACACCAAACCAAACAATATAGAAGAGCAATTTTTAACAATTCACCTGTAACTGGCAAATCAGAAGTTGGGCCTATTTTTTGAACTGTGAGAACAACAGCAAAGTTAAATTGTTGAATTCTCAATTGGGTTCAATAAAAAAATGCCAATCTCGTAAACATGAACTACAATTTAAAAAAAATAGAAAGTTCAATAAAATTACAACCGGTAAGCTGAAATCGAAAAATATATTCATTACGTATTACCTAGCTGTAAAATTTAAAACAAGCCATTTACATTATTGCTAGGACTTGCTCACGAATTAAATGTCTAATCGTATTTCCGTTTAATCAAAAATAATTAGAAATAAACTCTTTGACAATAACATGAAATTGAAATTTACTCAATTTTGACAGCAGCTAACGACAGTAACGAACTTTTGTACTAGCACATGCAAATTTAGTCTAAACAAATATCAATCTTGAAAAGCTTGAAACGGACTACACATCGGAAGTGATATATGCACTTATCTCTCGTTTTGATGAAGCAAACTAGAAAAAATAATAGATCGAGAGCTGGCATACTTCCACAAGATCAATTTACATCAATTCGATTGTATTAATTCAGATGGTTGATAGTAGAAGCAGTTACTCTGTAATAAATCATTAAATAGATTATGTGATTAAATGAACACAACACGAATCGTGAATACTAGTACCACAAGAATAAACATACTATTAAGTCTATTCTTGTTCTAGTACTAAATTTCGAATGGAATTGCTAACATAAATTACGATTTAACACGAATTAAATACAGCTTTGAAACCACAATTCGAAAACTGCTTTATATCAACTGTTCCTAAGTAATGCAACACTATTGGTAACTTTCTTATTATTGAAGAATAGTATTTAAACGAAAATGGAACATCGCGTTTAGAAGATATTACCAAAAACGTACTTTCTTTTAAATGGAACACCTGTATATTAACTGACAAATCAAAACACAGTTTAACTGAGCACAAGAAACCTCCATTAGTTTTTCATGTAAAACAAAAACTAACCACAAAATGTGATATCTTCATATTGCACAATTTTCATTGAAAGCAATAATACGAGGAGCTCTTTATATAATAGGGGGAGAAATAGTATAAACGTCAAATTTCAATAGTGTTTAGACACTCTAAAATTCCTTTTACGCAAATATTTTTTTATTCTTTAACTACACGAGAGGGAAACCTTTAATGTTAGAAGAAAATCGTGTGAGCCAGCGGTGGTATGTTGGGAGAGGAATTTCGAATTTTTCTTGAATTTTTGGGGGTTATAGGCATAGGGAAAGACCTCACTAGGTGAAGAGTTCCACAACTTCGTTGTTGGGAGGGAAGGGTTACTAGTTTGAACTCGTCTAGTCCGCCTATCAGAAATCTATCGTGGTGGAACAACAGAGGAAATTTCTGATGAACACCGACAATGGAACTATCTAATAAAAAGGGAGAGATCGCCCACCTTTCTATGATGTTCTAGGGAGATCAATGAACTTGTAATTGTGAGGCCATCAACATGTGAACAGTACTTTTAGACAGGTCGAATCTGTGGTTTGTAGATTAGGAGGAGCTGCTGGGATGGCACGGAATATAAAACCAAGTTTTATGAAATGATTTTCGCAATGGACCCCAAATGATCGTCCCATGAGAGGGTGCTGTTGATGGTGATCCCGAGCATAGATATGGAAGACTTCATAGGAAGTCTGACATAATCATATTAGGGATTGTGGGATCCGCCTTCCTTGGGAAGATGCAAGCTTGAGTTTTGGTTACATCAAACTCTACTGGACTATCAGATCTCCATTTCAAAATCTTTGCCAGATCTTCATTAATTGCGTCAAACTGTCTCTGTCTCGCTCCTTTGGGTTCATGAGATGGTATAGAAGTATGAAGTGTACCATCATCTGCAAAGCTATTGATGGGACAGGTGGTCACTTCCAACAGATCGTTTATATAGAGCAGAAATAAAGGTGGTGCCAAGACAGATCCCTGTGGAACACCATCGTTGATAGCCATTATGTGAGAGGATACTCTGTCAACCACCAAATGGAGTGATCTATCTCAGAGAAAACTTGATAGTAAGCGACAAAGTTTCGCATTGTGATCTAGAAAGCAGATTACATATTTGTCAGTGCAGAATAGTTGATCTTTTGTAGTGAAAAGTCTAATATTTCAAATCAGGGAACGTTCAACCAAAAAACTACCACTATTGCAGGAGATAACATTAGTTTATAACAGAACCGCCAAATTCGCATTAAGGGTTTTGGCATTAATGTATGGTGCGGTGGCATGATTAACTCAAGAATTGTTGGGCCAGTATTTTAAGAAGGGACGCTAACTGGTCGACGATTCAGCAACAAATTACAACAATAGTTTTTGGACGAGCAGCAATATGGGGTTCCGGTCCACAATATGAAAGGATATTTTGGAAATATAGTCATAACCACCCACTGACCCTATTCGATGATCGGCGCGATCTCCAGATTTCAACTCATGTCCAACTAGGTACATGAAGTTTTGAATCAACAAAATAAACTGTAATCAATATCACAAAGTGAACAAATTAAAAATTGTTGATAATCACAAATGAGATCGATAATGATCATATGACATTTTTGACAACTTTAAGGTACACTTATGAATGTGTTGTCCATCAATTCCATTGTTAAACCCACTAATTCCTCAATTAGACAGAAGTGTCTCGAATTGCGCAATCTTTCGTAATCAGGTTTTCCATACTTTGGAGCCTAAGCCGTTCGATTTAGATACAGGCAATGGTTGATAAAACTGAAACTTCGTTACAATAAACAGGGTGATCCATTTGAAAAAGTTGAGTAATCTTTTCATAAGATACGCGTTTTGAATCAGCTTGTAGCTGAATAATAACATTATCCAAGAAATGTGTAGATTGAATTCAAATACACAATAATGTAAAGAAAATGAATCAATTGTTTAGTAAGATACGTTAAACCATATTTCGTGATAAAAACTGCCATGTCTCGTAGGACACTCAGTACAAGGTAGCAATAAAATTTTATATTGGAAAAATACCTATGGACAGCTTTTTTAAATGTCATCATATAAGATGTTCTATTCAAAATTAGTAAGTTAGAGACTACTTCAGATATAAACGGAAATGGATGGATGCTCTTCATTTTCCTATATCTATAAACTCTAACTTTTCCCAAACATTGTCATTGTTCCGAGACCTCTAAAATAACTACTACCCCGTAAAATGCTAGGTCTTTTTCCAGCAGATCGTTTCAGCTCACAGGAGGTATATACAATTTCAAGCGAAATATGAGTTCTAATTTTATGAGATTGCATCTCATGTAAACATATTTTCAATCATAAGTTTTCGAAAATGAAATCATTAGTACCATTGCGACATAAAATCCACGAGCAGAATGTGGGCTTTATATAAGGTTTCACTCCGTATGCTTATTCTGTGGAATATTAGGGCGTATGTGACGATTGATCTTTCAGCAAGCATTTTCTCATATCCTGCTTTGAATTCACTAATCTTTCATCTGGTATTCTTAGAGGTGCAGGTGTAGGAAGACATATTACTTTGATCCAAAATTGGTTTTTATTATCCACAAACTGAAAAATGCGTTTTTATTAGGTCTAATCGAGCGAGGATTGTTTCTTCTATCTCTTGTATTGAGAATGTTTTCCATTCAATTTGTCACAAAACTAGCAGCATAGTATCGTTCACGACCTGTGTCAATTCTAAATGTCAGCCCAAAATTTACAAAAGGATTGGTTTTTATTATCCACAAACTGAAAAATGCGTTTTTATTAGGTCTAATCGAGCGAGGATTGTTTCTTCTATCTCTTGTATTGAGAATGTTTTCCATTCAATTTGTCACAAAACTAGCAGCATAATATCGTTCACGACCTGTGTCAATTCTAAATGTCAGCCCAAAATTTACAAAAGGAATTGAACATTATAAAATCCAAAGCAATTAACAATAATTTCGACCACAATTTGATAGATAATATGTTGAAAAAGAAGGAATATGCCATTTCCAACTGTTTCTCCATCGATTATTTTAATCGCGAATTGTATTTTCAGTGCGTGACATCGTGAATTATTCTCAGTGAGATATCTGCATTCCGGCAGATGGTGTTTGAAAATCTAGGTTCGCCAAACATTTTCGAAGGTGATAGTTACATTGCTGCCGAAGAAGATTGATCAGTGACTTCACGTCTTCGATGTTCCACTGTCGAGCTCATGAGAAGAATGAAACAGCTATCTGGGACTAATATACGTGTTGTCACTGTTCAACCTTGTCAGCCAAATCTTTGTCTATTGAATTCTAACACGAGAAGTGTTTGTAATGTACTATGCATTGTTTCGGAGCCGTCACCTGGCGGTAATATTTCCTACTGTTTCCCCGTCAATATTTTAAATCGCGAGAGCTGTATTATCAATGCGTAGCATTGTGAATCACATTCTCAGTGGGACATATGCTTTTCGGCAGATGTTGTTGAAACATATAGGAATAACACAGAATCCATAGAATAGAATAGTTTCATTAGTACTCCTTGAGATAAGTTAAACAAGACATTTATAATTGTTGAATGAAAATATAAGTAATTTAATAATAGATCTTTGCTATGAGTCGATGAATTACCATCGTTGACTGATGAACAGAATATCAAAAAATATGATAATTTTTGAGATATCAATCAAGTTATACATTTACTAGTCCAGTACAAGTGTTCTCCAATCTGTGATAATTTAAATATTGTATTTCCGTTATATTGTCTACAGTATTCAAGAACATTATCTTTGTAAACATAGTTGGATAGCTTTTATTTCATACGGCACAGGCAGTGCAGAATGAATAGCGATGGCTGCGTTGGGATGCCAAGCTCAATTAATTTTGGCAGACAGTCCATCATATAACCAATTCCGCCAATAATCCTTGAAGCCCGTCGTTGTTATCGCAAAAATTGTTTCAGCTGTTGCAGACACCATTCTAATAACGCGTAGCTTAGTAGCGATTGTATGAGTGAAATAAATCCTCTCAACAGTTGTTTTGAGATCATATTTGACAGATCACGTAATGAATATGTGTAGAGACTTGATTCTCTTTTCAAGTTGATTCGTTTTATTGTCAATTTGGCATGTATCACACCACAAGAAATTTTACCGAAGGGGGTATTGTCGTTATCTGGGTTGTGTAGGGAAAATATTAGTTTCAGATTTGTATTATTCAGACAATTGAAGTTATCTTTGGTCTTGGTTTTTATTTTTTACGCCTTTTTTCGAAGGGTAGAAAAAACCTATAAGTACTGTTATGATTTCATTTCATAAACAATAAAAATTTAAAAATAATAACTTACCGAACTTTGAAAATCAGAAAAGATCAAATAAAAGATATTTATATGGAATTAAAAAAAAAAAGCTAAATAATAGTTAGGATATTAAAATTAACAATGTAAAACATAATAAACAACAATGTAATAGAATAAGAAGTGATAAACAAGAACTTCAGTGAAAGTGAAGAAACGTACTGTGTAACGAAGGCAGAAATCATAATTAATGATTACAAAACTATCATGAGATAGTACAAAACATTGAATAATGTTATAGATATAAGTTAGGATTAGTAAATTTGAATTATGTAATGTTAAAAGAATGTTATTGATATAATATAGTATGTATTAGATTTAAGAATAAGTAACTGTCAAGAAAACCATAAATATGGGAATAATCATATTAATAATAACCCAATCATAGGTTATATTATACCAAAGTGTGGGGAAAAATGTAGGCAATATTAATTCAAAAAGAAGGAATCACTATCAATTAAAATAAGTTGAAAATCTCCAATAATTCAAAAATTATAGAATACTAAATTCTGATTGGTCGAGACGAATTTCTAGTGTCAGTCTGGTAACAATGAGTACTTGTGTCAGTTTAACAACAATTAACTTGGCATTCTTGATATGAAAAGTAAACACCTCATTGGTTAATTTTGAAAATGCTTGGCGTCGGTTTTGGAGGCCTATAAAAGGGTCTGAAAGTAAAGCCAAGTTCAGTTTGCATTAATATCCAAGTAGAGACTGTTCTTCTCTGGCAACTCACCAAAATTTTCTAACCTAAGTTTATAAAAATAAACATCAGTGAACGCAAGTGTTCCAAACTTCGATAAGTTCCAAATAACCGAAGTTAATAAAATTTATTAAAAGTCAACGAGTGTTCCAAGTATCTAAATCAAGTAAAAGGTTGTAATAACCTCCAATTTATAAGAAGTATCCAACGATTGCCATTCTTCAATATAATTTCAATAAAGCATCGAAAAGTTTTATGTCTTATCTAAAAGAATAAAACAAAGTATTATCAACAGTTCCTGATTCTCAAGAAGAAGTAACCAAAATTAGTTACCTGTGATTATCGTGAAATAGCATAGTATTGTGTAAAAAGTGAATCAACGAAATTATAAAAGAAGTAAATTGAAAATTGCCAACATTGTTAAACACACTTTTGAATATTATCTAAACGTAAGTTTATTTATAATTTCTACATCTTATTATCCGTATTATCTGTAAAGTAAAAGGAAGATTGTTGATTATAACAGTATAAACAAATATTAGTTGTAAAAGTGATTTTAAGGTTATGTCATAGATTTTGTAAACATAAAATTGAATTACCCGAGATAATAAGAGTCATAGAAATTAAATATTGTGAAATCAAAGAGCATTGTGTTTAATTCCATATAAAATTATTCTATAGATAAACTTCAAAACTTTATAAACATTAATTCAAAGTTCAAATATAATCAAATTAAAAAGATAAAAAGCTAGCCGGTAGAATCAAAATATAATTATTAATAACAAATAAAACAAAATAAACTCATAAGAATTTAGTTAACAATTGTCACCACAACGTGGGGCAAAATAAAATCTTAAGAATTTAATTAACAATACATTCTCATTGGAACGTCTAGAACGACGTAATTGTAGACGTCAGAAGAGAATACATTATGTTGAATAAAAGTTCAATGTAACATAGACTATAATTAACGCCTTTCATTAGCTGTTTCCAAATCGTTTCCAATATATAGAGTGGGCCAATAAAATCGGTACAAGTTTCGTACGCTCATATTTTCGTTATCAATATTTTTAGATAATTCATACAACAGAATAAAGCCCAATATTTATAGATAAGATGAACTTTAACGTCTCGAAAAGTAAGACCAAAATTATCTCAATCAGAAGGTTACAGATATGGTTCAATAAGCCCCCATTTCCAATCGCTACCATTTGCAATAGTCTTCACCAGTGCTCAATTGCAGAAGCTACTTACCTATGAGGGTACTCATGCCATCGGATTGAAGTCTGTACAGCAAGATGGTCATAAATCAGGTTCTATAAAATCATGGCAATTCAGCTGAAGATACATTATTGTGAGAGCCTCCCGGTGGGATGGTGCTTTTTTTTTGGAATTATTCATATTTTGTTTTTTTTTATTAATTTCATCAACTTTTTTATATATTAACGAAATTCTACGGTCTTTAATTTGCGAAAAATGATCAAAAATATTATCAAAAAATGTATCATTATGTTTTAAGTGTTTTACTGAATCTTTTTCAATAGATATTAAACTAGCATTGTATAAACGATTTTGGCCCATTGTATTTCGCATGTATGTTTTAATTCGTTTGAGAGTAGAAAATGATCTCTCCACCGATGCCGACGTGACAGGAATGGTGACTGTCAAACAAAGTAGTTTATAAAACTGAGGTAAGACTTGTTGCAAATCATTATCTATCATATATTTTATCATATCGGCGTGACTGTCGTACTGGCCTAAAATATCTTTATCCCAGTATACAACGCATAATTCATTGTACAGCGCTATTTTATCAAAAAAATTATATTTTAGAACTAAGTTGTCTGAAAGTGTATTGAGAAACTCTTTTGAAAAAGATTCGAAAAATCTTCTATTCCTCAAATCGAAAAACTTTAATTCATGTAAATCGGAAAATCGAATCTCAATATTTGACCTTTAATAGTATCTATCTACAATTTCATAAAAAAGTTGTTTATAATGTAGTTTCTTGTCTACCAAATTATATGTTTTCCTCCTTTTCACGGGAGAAGCCTCATCAGTTGAATAATTTCCAAATAAAATATTAAAATTAAACTTGAAATTTTATCAATGAGATGTTTTAAACGATCTCTTGAATAAATTATATTAGTGAATTTATGTTGTAAAATTTGAAATATAAGATCAGTTTGTTCAAATATTAATTTAAAATTATCAAGAAAAAACAAAAATTCTTCCTTTTCTAAATAAGATTTTAAACCAACAGCAGCATTTAATGAAACCTGATCTGTTGAAAAGTCATCACTGTTTAATATAAAATCAAATGTTTCAATTAATTTGTCTTTATTTTTATGGATGGTAAACTAAACATTGCACGTGATGTAAAATTCCATCGAGTTCGAGCATTACAGGGAATTCTGTTTCCTACTATGTTATTTAAAACTTACGTTCGTTTGTTTGAAGACCGTTTAAATGTCCCGCCATTACAGATGCCGTCGTAAGTCTGATTTATTCGCAAAGTCGAATCGTTGAAATGTTTCCATTAAAAAATTGAATAAATTGACCGCTGTTCTTCCCGAACTAAATTTAAAAAATTATTAAATAAACAGGATATAGAATGAAGAATGATCAACAAGATAAATTTGTGAGGAGGCTGAGCCTCCTTAGCCTCCTTCGAGGAGCCGCCACTGATTTCTACGAGTATAAAAGTAGTGTTCTTCCCTCATTTGAAATTCATGCAGGAACCATAACAAAATGTACTCTTTCGCGTAATAGTCTTAAATGTTGGATATCCTTCTTTACACGAATATTAGGCCTTAACATTCTGGGTATTTTTAGGGACTTCTATGGTGAACTTTTCCTCATAAATGAACCGTATTTGTCGAATCTGTTCTCTATTTGTAAATCTCTCCAGTAATCTACTATATCTCTCGCATCTTTTTGTCGAAGAGCAGCACGTGTTACAATGCACCTATTGAAAACTTTCAACCTCAAATCCAATGAGCTGATCCTTCAGAATGACTTGTCTCGCAGCACCTTCTTGATTACATATAAATGCAAAAATAAGCACTGTACGTAGTCTTTCACTCCCTTGTTTGCGATTAATGTCAACAAAGGATCTGAGTTTAGCTATTGAACACTTGTAACCGACAAACCCTTTTGTGGATACTCGTTCACAATCTTTCGAGCAGATATTTTGTCATCTTGAAACAAATGTTTAATGATTATTTCATTCACACATGGCGCCACCTACGAAAAGTCATGAATTTGGTCGCATGATATGCAATATGATCGACTATTCAGGTGAATAAAGAAATATGAGCTGCTATTTTGTTCGATTGTATAAGAGTGCAATGACGAGTGTGAAAATTGGACGTAACATTGACTAAAAATTTAAAATTTCTCGTTTTGGTTTATGTTTCACTAGGGAAATTAGTGCACATATAAGCAAATCCATCCCAGAAAATACCAAAAAGAGAAAAGAGTCTGTCTGGAGACAATTTATGTCTTTTTGTCGGCAGAAGAATTATGAATTTGGTGCCACTACTACTCCAACTCTCCTGAGAGCCGAAATACTGAAATATTGGGCAAGGAATATGTGTAAATGGCGAGGAATATAAAGAGTATACAATTAAATTGATGTGGAATTCCACAGCGAAAACTCTCCAGGAATTATACTTCACTAAACATAAACGAAGGATAAATCCATTTGGAGATATCGAATTCCAAAGTGCCAGGGATGCGCGTAATACAAAAAGGGCGAAACTTGCAAAGTTGTTCTCAAAAGAGGAAGGAAAGTTCAGAAGCACTTACTTTAGATTTAGATTATAGATAGCTATGATGACAAAACCCCAGACGGCCTTCAGAAGAATTTTTTCAAATCGTATCTGTAGAGTTGGCTGGCGATGAAGAGAAGATAGCTATTGCAAAATCAATTATTTCAAGAGAGAAATGAAAAACGATGGACCTATTCTGGCAGGATCGAACATGATCCTGTATTCATAAAAAATTTCCAAGGAGCAAAAACCGCAATTGCGCAGATAGTAAATGGTTCATACTTAACAGTCACTGTATGCATTTTATTAATACTTCTTAACCATCGAGCTACACACATAACCACCGATCGCTTTTTCTTGACTCCAAACCCGTACTAGAAAAAACAAGGATCTGCATGGTACAAAAATTATCCTATCAAGAAAAATGAATATTCGAAATAGATGAAAACAGGTATTGGTGTGGACGTAAATAAAAGACAAATTACGAATCATTCAAATCGCTCTACAGCCGTTTCACAACTAGCAAAGGCTGGCGGGCAGAAACAGGAGCTGATGAAAATAATAGGCCACCGCAATGCATCATCTATCAAGCCTTACTTCCAGCTCGATGGGGAGCAGCATAGAAAAATGATGAATAGGATGCGACAGTTAGAAAAAACACAGGCTTCAAGTTCAGCAGCAGAAGTCAAACAAGAAAAGATAGAAAAGGCGACACCACGGTCGTACATACAGGTCTGGAAACTCTATGGTTGACTTAAGTCGCTTACGCGTCGTGAAACTCGTAGTTCCTCGCTAAGCCACCAGCTGGCGCTTGGATCAAGAGGGGGTAAAACGATTTCTTTCCGGAATCGCAAGCAGTGTTACTAATGCCCATTTGCACCGTTCAAGCATAGCTTAAAATTGTCGAAATGTTAACTTTGAACTTTTTAAAAGGTCGTGATAGCCCCAAACTCGGTCGAAAACTGTTTTGAATTGGTTACTTTTCGATAAATCGAATGACGTTCACGTGAGGAGCGCGTAGCTCGCGAGTTAGAAAAGTGCAAATTTACGGTACATAGAACGTCTTAACGAGGACTTTTCGCATGCGGTTTTCGCTCCATGTCGTTAGTTTATGAACGGGGCCAACTAAATAGCATAGTCTCGGGCCCCAAAATGTCGATTAAATAGGAAAATTCAGTTAAAACAGTTTGAGGTATTCTCAGCTGACAGCTACTAGCGTCTGACGTGCGCTGTACCAAAGGGAATTTTCTAGCTACTAAAATATACTCAAAGCGGGTAAAAGCTAGCGGCCTATAGCCGAAAACACTTTATTACAACTGGTTCAGCCGCACGGGGCATAAAACGGCCCCGAATTAACAAGATCGAGGTAAAATGTATAAACTCTAACTGACGCGTAGCGAGCTCCTCGAGGCATATGTCAAAATGATTACTTCCGTAGCTAATTACATCGGACGTCTTTCGTTCATGCAATTCTGTTTTTATATAATTCGAACCTTCTAATTTCGATAGGCCACGTGAAAATCTCGGAGTTCAAAGCGCTATCGAAATCTGAAAGTTAGAACTTTCGTATAAAATGGTGTTTACAAGTCAACTGACACTTGTCACAGAATACTCTTCATAGAGATCAAGATGATACTCTTAGGTGACGCCTTTTATGATTCCCCTACGTGACGTCTTTTGGTACTACACGAGAGTCGACGCGTGGCGGACTCACTGCTCACATAGGAAACAACCTCGAGTTTCCAGACCTGTGTATACGACATCTATGGTGCTGGTGAAAATGTCATTTACTAAAATTGCATTTTCAATTTCAAATGATCAGTTATTAAATATTTGAGTTGTTGTTATTTTTTATGAGTAATTCATGGTTGTAAAAAATAAGTTGAATTGAATGTTGACTTTCACTTCAGCGAAAGTGACAAATATGACCGGAACCTTACTCAATGATTTTGTGGTGTTTCACGAAATAATACAATAATTCGACCGTATGAACATTAATAATAAAAGAATAACTCCCACTCATATGGTCTCATCAAATTGTTAGTCTCGAAATACAAGATACTCTCGATAAAATTATGACTAAAATAATGGTCGGCTTATTTGTCGTAGTCTTGGGATATTTCCTCCGACAATTCCACTCCTGTACGATTTGGCACATTCGAAATTTTCGGAAGGACATAGCATAATTTATAACTGGCTAAAAAAATCAGATATTTTTTCATTTGCCTTTTACTTCCGTAGAAACGCCTAGGATGAAATCGTGCACGATGCTTGAACAAGTTAAGTCACATTCGACATTTTCGATGAATTCGTCTCGATTCCGATTAAAGGCGTAGCAGATATGTTGATGCATTTGGGATACAACATGAGGAAAAAAAAGGGAGGACTACAAAGAATACGTTGTGAAGACAATGTGAAACGCAACTGCTAAAATGATGTAAAGAATGTATTTCGAGAAACTGACCGAATCTCGGACATGGCGTTCAAGACGGCTCGTGATGCACGGAATTCAAAACGGAAACAATTACAAACTGTTTTGGAAACACGCAACGAAAGTTCAGTTGCCTTAACAAAGAATGGATTAAACAAGATGGCTTCAATATGGGATGCGAATAGGGCTTTCAAAAAGTTCTTCCATATAGCGGCTTATGAGTTAGCGTGGCGAGGTGGTGAAGCAGCAAGTTGCAGAATGTACTATTTCGAAGTAGAGAAATACAATGATGGGAATTAGGAAGGCCGTATTGAAATATGCTGTGACAATAAAGGATTAATTAAAAAGGAAATCAACAAAAACTTGTGCTCTTGTACAATCATACTATAAAATACTCACACAAAGATCAACTGATATAACAAAGTAATGTAAAGTAATTTATTAAGCTCTAGTAAACAGTGAACAGTTATAATGAATTAGTGAAAAGCGAGACAGGTACAATGAGAATGAAACAGTCATATTAGTATTCTGAAAACTATCCAGAACAGATACACATTAAAATTACAATTAGATCTAACAATGGCGAAGAACATTCAGTTAATATAAAATCGAGATTAACATGTTTTATTCACACAGTGACTAATTTAAGGGTGACCTATTTACTATTCAAAAATTCTCGAACGGAGTAGGGTTCTAAAACAAATATATAATTAAACACTCAACTCTTGAATCTTTTTTCAGAGTTAGTCAATTCATGTAGACCTTTGAATACACATTCAAAAAAAAGAATACATGCATAATAAAGACTTCTTTCAGATAAAGTTAATATATGACAAGGATAATTATACGTATTTTTATTTCTCTTGTTATACCCATGATCTATCAGTCTATCAGTTTCTGTGAAAATATGTGATATGTGCTGATTTTTTTTCCCAAAAAGAGTAGGCATTTGAAGATATACGGTCTTGTTAAAAGCGGGTTGATAACAAATTTACCATATGACTGATTAAATTTCATTTCTACTAGCCTTGAAGAGCTTCCCCAGATCCCAATAGCGACTTTGATGCAGGAATAAAAATTGTCAAAATAAACACTCCTTAGTAAATTATGGTCCACCGTTCTGAATGAAACCCTCAATGCAAATCATACTTTATTTATTTTAGATATTCGGCAATAGTGAGGCCTAAGAATTTTTCACTATTGGAAATAGAAAGGCATATTTCTCCATAATAGAAGAACTCTGGAACCTGACACTTGGATCTGTCTGTTCTAAACAGTGAGTAATTTGTTTTCCACTCATTAAGAAGTAGCTGACTCAGATAAAACCAATACTCACAACGCGAACTTTACCGTATTTTCCGGGATGAACTTCCGCAATCCTTCCATGGGTGAGCACATGGATGGCAAATTATCCTCCTTTAATATTACCTATATAGACCTAGTTGAACCAGGAGTTGCGCTGATTGCTGCCACTTATGACCCGCTTTGGCCTTTTTCGACTTCGATTTGCCATAACAAGTGTGTGTGTCGACTGTTCCCTGGTTTCTGGTGTGCTGTGATGGATCCATGTTTCGTCCAGTTATAAAACGGCGCAAAAAGTCTCCATGTTGCGCTTGAACATCGCCAAATACTCCTTTGAAGTTGTCACACGGTCGCCCTTGTTGTCAACAGAGAGCAAATGTGGCACCCATCTGACAGATAGCTTTCGTATATTCAAAAATTTACGCAAAATGTTCCGTACCCGTTCGGTTGAGAAGCCCATAGCCTCAGCAATCTAGTGGACTTTAACTCGCCGATCGTCCAATATCATACCATGAATTTTATCGACGATTTCTGGCGTTGTAACCTCAATTGTACGAACAAAACTTTGGCGTCATTCGTGGTCATACTACCACAACGAAAATTAGTAAACCACTTCTGAATTGTTCCAATCGATGGTGATCCCCATAATGTTTAACAAGCGATGCTTTTGTTTGCGTAATGTTTTTTCCACGCAAGAAATAAGTTTAATCAAGAGGCAAAATTCACTTTTTCCCATGTGTACAAAATCTTTGAGGTTGCTTGCTTTCGATGGGTGTCAAAACAGAACTGAATGACATACGACGTTCTAGTCAGAGATGGTACATCACAAATGTCACATGGGAATTTTCGATTGTGGCTCCATCTGACTTTTCACCTTGTCCTCGTATTTCCAATTGATACAATTTTGTTTTTTGGCACTCTGTGTGTTTCTTATATCATACATGTGACCCGCAGAAGTGTCTGAAAACTATTTTGCTAACAACATTGTGGAAGGTCAGTCATCGATTGATCACAGTTCATTTCCATATTTAAAGACAATGAATTAGTGTTGACCGATCGATCTTATTAAACGAGAGGACATATTGATTCAAATTCCATTTAAAGAAGAGGTTAATATTTTTCTCCATATCAGTTACTGTCGATTTCAGCGAACCAGCAAAATCCTATATTAGTACGTTCTATTTAGGAAAAGCTTGGGAAAAACGCTCTGTAGAGCTTAGCGGTTTTTTGAATTTTCTTGAGGAAGGTATTTGTAAACTTTGTGACATATGCTTGACCGGGTGATTTGATGCACAAATTTTTTGGATGCTTTTTTGTGCACTTTTAAATGAACTTCCTGAATATTGCTTGTGAGTGAGAACTTGTAGTTAGAGGGTTTCAAGTTCCCCGATTGTGAATCTGACATCGAAATGATCAAAAAATATATATATGTTGCATTTGTGCATTTGAAAATGTATTTCATTATGCACTTTTTTCTGGATTTCTTTAATATTTTCTGAAATTAGTTGAAAATTGCTACTCGGGGATTTTCGAGGTCGCTGATTACAAATCCGATGTTAAAGTTATAAGAAAATTGATAGATTGCATAATTGAATGCAATTTATGTTGCACTATCAGTTGCACTTTTTCAATATTGAATAAAATGAGTTCACGGGGGATTTTCGAGGTCGACTTACTGATTTTAAGTTGAAAATATCAGGAAAATGATAGAATGCATATTAAAATGCATTGAAGGTGCATTATTGTACTTTTTTGTAATTTGCCTCCATTTTGATTTTCTAATAGACCCATTAACGAACGCAACGTCATCACTTGCCGTGTCTTAATATCCAAAAAAAGCACGGAACTTTTTACATTTTTAGGATGGCGAGCTTGATGCGGAATTATCTTGTCATCATTATGTCAGTTTAAATGACAGTGTCGAGCATCAACAACTCAAGAAGAGAAAGTCATCGACGTGTCCAGTGGAAGAATTGATTTCAGCTAATACACAATATGGTTTAGATATTTGTACTAATAGTCATTTTCTAGTGTTATTGCTCTTTCCAGTAGAGACGAAACTAAAATTACGGAAACAAAAGCGATCACAGAACCACTGAATCAAATTTTGACTTTCAAAATTAAGATGTTACCAACCACCATAAAAATCCCTAAATGGACTAAATTAAACATTTTTGTTTAAAAACGGCATAAAAAGGGCAAATTACAAAAAATAGTATAAACAACTCGTTTCCTAAGACCTTGAAGCACTCATTCTTTAAAAGAACTCGTGGCTTCGCCACTCGTTTTTTAAACTTGAATTCGTGCTTTAAGACGAGTCTTAGGAAACTCGTTCTTTAATATACTATTTTAATATTGAATAAAATGAGTTCAAAATTGGTATACGGGGATTTTCAAAATAACTGATTAAGAAACCGAAGTGTAACTTTAAAATCTATTTGTATTATCTATTCCAAGGTCTATTCTGTCTATCTATCTATAAACATAAATAAATCTTGATCTTTTCATTATATTATGAATGTATTATAATGAGTTTTCTATATCTGCAACCATTACTGAAAAACTCAGACAAAGGTATAATAATATACATAAAATATTTCATATTATGACGTCAGCTTTCTCAATATTATAATTTTATTATTATTATTATTATAATCTTTTATTGTAAACCTTGGCCTAGACCGACCCAAAAATATTATTTAAGATGACAAGATCATACCCAGGTATACAGTAGAATACAATAGGGCCAGGCCACGTTTCTAAAGACCTTATGCGTTTCTATACCATTTACAGTTATTCAAAAATTTGAAACATCAGTAGTGATCTCGCTTTCATGGTAAGAACAGACGTGATATTTAGGAAATATTATCTATGAATAATTTTTTAGAATAAATAGTGACCAAGTAAAGTAAAAATTTGCATCATATCAAATGAGAATATGTGAAAATTAGTTCTACAATTTTTATTTCAGTAGTGATTCTACGGAAACCGTTGTGAATCAGTCTAGTGAGTCTAGCGACATGTCAATGAGTGACAAAGATTGTTTTATATGTGAAAATTCGGAATCTTGGATAAAATATGCAAAGGACGATCTTTGATTCGCCAAGACGGATTATATAGAAAATTGAAAAGTATTAAGTCGATTTATGTACATACAAAGTGTCGTACAAAATACATACATCCAAATAATATTGAAACCGCTAAAAGAAGAGTTATCGAAACTAAAAATGTAGCTGTTTCTCCTAAGAAATCGAAGCTGAGAAAATCTTCTGATGATAATGCATCTATGAACAGTGATTATGATTGAGAATCTAAATATTTTATTGATGATAAAAATTTATCTAATCGCAAGGCTTCCTACCGATTGGTTAAAAATGAGTTAAATATTTGATTGATTTGAAAAGTGATTCCAGTGTGAAATTTCATAATGATGTGATCGGCAGATTATCTAATATTAACGATTTAGAGAAAAAAAATGCAAAATATCATGTTGAATGCATTATAGCATTCATATTTTTGCAGCTCATGTGAAAGCTTCATCGAAACAAGAACTGCCATTAAAAAGTACAAAAATTGTTTATAGATAATATTTTGAAAATATTGCGTCTGTTCTTACTGTGAAAGCGAGATCAGTTCTGATGTTTCAAATTTTTGAATAACTGTTAATGGTATAGAAACGCATAAAGATTTTAGAAACGTGGCCTTGCTCTATTGTATTCTACTGTATACCTGGGTATGATCGCATCATCCTAAATAATATTTTTGGGTCGGTCTAAGCCGAAATTCACAATAATAGATTATAATAATAATAATAAAATTATAATATAGAGGAAGCTGACGTCATAATATAAAATATTTTATGTATATTATTATACCTTTGTCTGCGTTTTTCAGTAATGGTTGCAGGTATAGAAATCTCATTATTATGACATTATATAATAATATATTGAAAAGATCAAGATTTATTTATTTAAGTTTATAGATAGATAGACAGAATAGACCTTGGAATAGATAATACAAATAATTTTTAAAGTTACACTACGGATTCTTAATCAGTTATTTTTAAAATCCCCGTATACCAATTTTGAACTCATTTTATTCAATATTATAAAAGTGCAACATGAATTGCAATTAGTTATGCAATATATCAATTTTCTTATATCTTTGACATCGGATTCGTAATCAGCAAACTCGAAAACCCCAGAGTAGCAATTTTCAACAGATTTCAGAAAATATTAAAGAAATTCAGAAAAAAGTGCATAATAAAATGTATTTTCAAATGCACAAATGCAACATATGTATATTTTTTTTCAATTATTTCGATGTCAGATTCACAATCAGGGACCTTGGAACCATGGGCGCCGACTCCATGGGACCCAAGGGGCTTGAGCCCCCCACTTTTGTGAGAAGGGGGGCCCAGCCCCCCCAATGTTCAGAAAGGTGGGCTCAGCCCCTTCCCAAAAAAGTACCATTCAACCCATAAACAAACTATTAAAAACTGTAAACAGATTTTCGTATCTATATTTTGTTTGATAAAAATGATTGATTCACTTGCACGAATGAAAACATAATCTACTGCCTTTGTAATGTAATGAAGTTTTGTTGTGGAAAACAATCTTCAAGCAACTTTGGGGGAGTCGGGGAATTTTCAGTTTGTGCGTAAACATACCATCACTGGCAACACTGGTACAAACTAGGCTACTGTGACTACTGTTTCACTTCCTGTTCTATGTGTAATTATTTTATTCAATAAACTTTTCTTAGAGGAGTTCTAAAAATATTATGTTAAATATGTTAAATATGTTTAAAATGTTATTTTAAATATTACCCTTTTGAACTTTGAAAGTTATCGTTTTAAGCTGTGCATTCTACATTCTCGCTATTTCAACATCTTGACTTGTTAAGCTCAATCTCTTAACCAAGAATATTAGGCTTAATGAGATTTGCTGGGTAAACGTTTTCCTTGGCAGCCAAAAACATTCTTTCAGTCGTCTGCTCTTGGTGAAGTAACCCCAATCTATCAGTATTTTAAGGTTAAAACTAGTATTCAGGTTTCGTTTAAATGAATTACAACCACGATGTGTTTTATTCTGTAAAAGTGTCGATGCACAATGAACCGTAATGTCATTAGTAATTGTAGCTTTATTCTAATTTGTAAATAAATCTCAAGAAGTTTAGCAATAAAAAACCTAAACTGACAGTTTCCGTCCTTTTCGTCCTTTGAAAGTTTAAAACTGTTGATTATCGTTAAAAGGACGATCCAAGTGAAATGTTCGACCTTGACCCTTACCCCCCCCCCCCCACAATCACTTTTAGGCCCTCCAATAGTTTTTAAAAGTAGGCGCCCATGCTTGGAACCCCCTAACTACAAGTTTTCAAGCACTTACAAGTAATATTCAGGAAGTTCATTAAAATTTATTTAAAAAATGTGTGCATCAAATCCCCCTGGAAAGCATATGTCACAAATTGTACAAATACTTTCCGTAAGAGAATGCAAAAAACCGCTAAGCTCCATCTATCCACGGAGCGTTTTTCCTAAGTTTTTGGTTCACCAGGTTGAACAGTGACTACACGTCCTATAGTTGTAATATACACCTATTACTTTGTTTTAATTCTTATAATTTATTAACTTCCTACTACTGACTCTCTCCACTGTCAACCTCACAGCGCTCCTCTGGTAGTGCGTGTCCTCGCGGATTCCAGCAAATAATCGGAATTTGCAATCAGGCAATTAACCTTACCTTTCAACTACTTTATTCATAATTATGATATGCTGCCACCACTTACTTATTTGAGAGGTTAAGCAGGAACCCTCCGGTACTATCAATGCTTATCACTTTATAGGTAAACTTTGGGTTGTTTCGTTTATTAAATAAAACCAATCGACTTATTTATGACCTGGATTTATTGTTAATCATACCATATGCTTTTGCTAGAAGAGAAGAAGTAATACAGCTACACGCATATTCTTCGAAAATACTACCGAAGGACCTTCTGAATTTCTGAAGCGAACAATTGAAACATCGATCCATATCTCTTGATCTACAACAACAACTTCTCCGTGAAGCCTTTGTACCAAACTTGAAAATAGAAAAAGCGCACAGCTTGCATGAACTGGAACATAGGGTCGTTATCGTCGTTGCTAAGAGTTTCCTACTTGGAAACTCAAACAAGGACGGGCATTAAATTTAGCATTCACGTTGAAATTGAAACTTCAAGTTAGGCACGTTTCAATACACATCACAATGAAGTATTTTATTTCGACCGGCTCCCACCCCTCGTTCATCTTCTTAATTATAGGTGAACTTCAACATTAACACCTTTCAAATGAAATGTAACTTTTGATAAGTGCAATCCGACGGAACGAGAATCTGGTTGAGTGGAAAGGCTTGGGAAACGGCGCGGCCCGATCGATATCGCGATTACAGGACGGTGGCTGCTGCTAGGAGACGCCGTAGTTGACGACGCCCTACATCAATCACCATCGGAACTGGTCGACTCAACATCTAACTGGATCCCACCGCAAAACGCTGCGGGTTACATTATATCCATGTGAGAGAGATATTGCATCAATCCGTTCCAGCTACCTGTCGAAAACAGTAACCTGTTGAGTAAAACTAGAGTCGCGGTAATTCCATGGAGACAACTCTCTTTATAAAGGAATCTCAATCCGAAAATGGCACTCTCCTTATTGAAGCTCGTCGATCCATTTCCATGCTTAGAGCTTGTGAACGCCATCAAAGTAAACATCCCTGAACGATATTCGCTTTCATGTAAAACTGGATCCAGTTAGTTATTTTCTGCGACTTTTTGACACAATCGTCAAATTTAATTATCTTGCTCAGAAACCGTTGGAAAGGTAATGATGAAAAAATTATTTTGTTGCAATTTGATAAAATATATCTGATAATGATTCTTGGCCCAGGTATGAACTATACAGAATGTCCCAAAATTGCTGGGGAATAAAACTACCACTCATTTTAGAGATCAAAATAAGTCGATTGAATCCAATTTATACAGGATGTTTCATAATATATGCGCAGGACTTCGGGATGTGATAGCTCGTCCAAAAATTTGAAAAAAAATTTCTATTAACTTACCCTCTAAAATGCACAATTTTCGAGATACAGGATGTTGAAATTGAACTCCGGAACTGTTTATCGTACAGAAAACCGCTTTTGTAAGCATTTTCTAGTAAGCTATGTTTTGTGCGATAAGAAATTTTTAGTCATAATTGGTGAAGATTTTGAAGGGGTAGTGGGTGTTTCTCTCCCCAACCTCTAAGCCACTGGAAAAAGTACGGTTTTGAGACGCCCATTTGAACCTTTTTTTTTCTACACAAAACGGTACCCCAGTACATAAGCTCTAAAGTTGACCGTTTTCGAAAAAATCAACTTTTATGTTGAAAAACATGGTCAATTTTTTGAAATAAATTTTTTTTCTTCGAATCGAACAAAATTCATTTAAACGTTGGAACAAGTAACAAAACCAAGCGTTAACTTCATAATTGCAAAATTAAAAAAAAAATAACAATGCATACTCAGTTAAATTAAATGTTGGAAATGTCCTCCGTTAGCTTCAATGCACGCAGCAATTCTTCGACGCATTGACATGCAGGTAAATTCCCGGAGTGTTTCGAATTATGTCGAAAGATGCAACAATGCGTTCTCTTAATTGGTCAACAATTTCAACTGAGGTAGCGTAGACTAGAGGTTTTGAGATGGCCCCAAAATAATAAATCTAAACAATTAAGTTCGGGTGATCGCGGAGGCCAAGGGTGCGGACCTCCTCGACCGATCCAACGGTCTTGGTATTAGTATTGGCGAACAGCCAAACCAAAGTGGGCCGGAGCTCCATCATGCATAAACTACATGTTTTGTCTTACTTGATGCCGTACATCTTCCAGCAGTTCCGGCAGTACTTCTAGAAATTGTCGATAATCGGCACCGTTTAATCTGTTCGGTAAAAAATGTGTGTCTATCAAATGATCACCGACGATGCCAGCCCAAACATTCACGGAAAGTTGTTGCTGATGATGGCCTTCTGCAATTTCATGTGGATCTTCAGCCCATATGTGGTCATGGTGAAAATTGAAAATACCATCTCTCGAAAAAGTTGCTTCATGGGTAAACAGAACTTCGGCTCCAAACTGAGGATTTTGATGGTCTTGCATCCATCTACAAAAAGCCAATCTTGGCGGAAAATCTCTTGGCAATAAGGCTTGTACTCTTTGGATATGGTGGGGATACAAAAGTTGTCTTTTCAAAATTCTCCAAACCGTCGAGTGAGGTAAGTTTAAGTTGTGAGCAATTTTTTTTTCAATTTTGCAATTATGAAGTTAACATTTGGTTTTGTTACTAGTTTTATTGTTTAAATAAATTTTGTTTAATTAGTAAAAAAAAATTATTTCAAAAAAATGATCATGTTTTTCAACATGAAAGTTGTTGTAAGAGCTTATGACCAAGTGTACCTTTTAAAACATTTTCGGTCCAAATGAGCGTCTCAAAACCATACTTTTTTCAGTGGCGTAGAAGTTGGGGAGAAAAACACCCACTATCCCTTCAAAATCTTCACCAATTGTGACTTAAAAAAAAATTTATATGACACAAAACATAGCTTACTTTGAGTAGAGAATGCTTACGAAAGCTCTTCTCTGTACGATGAACGGTTTCGGAGATATTCGCAAAAAACGAAAATTTTTTTCAATTTCAACACCCGTATCTCTAAAATTGTGTATTCTAGAGGGTAACTTAATGGAAACTTTTTTTCAAATTTTTGGACGAGCTATCACATCCTGAAGTCCTGCGCATATATTATGAAACACCCTATATAGTAACAAAATGTACTGTTTGTCTGTGAGGAGGGAGAGAATTAGATGAAATTTTGCACAAATGCATTGTAGAATGTTACCCTATTTTCAGTAACCAAAGAAATTCAAAGGAAATTGTAGAAGGGTAAAATCACCCTTATCCCTCTGATATTTTTTATTAGGGGTGGTAATATGGTTCTAAGATTTTTTGAACAGAAAGGTTTATTCATTATATTCATTTTTTATCTCTTTTGTGAAAATTCTGTATTCCGCATAGTTTAGAAGGAAAAACAGTGTTTTCTCAAACACTGATAACTGATATTCTTAGAATAGTTAAAGAAAATTGTAGTACAAAATTTAGCTGGCCCTGGAAAAAGTCATGATTTTGACAAGAAACAAATTCATAAGTGTTCCAGTTTATTGATGATAGTATATATTTCAATAATTTGTTCCCTTTCAGTTGCTTTTATATTTTTTTCCCCCAATTACTGTTACTACTTAATTACTATTTCTGTTATTGTTGCTGTTAATTGGCAGCTATTAAATATGGATTTCTCTTTCAATGAGGAGATCGATATGCTTTTAGTTCTTTGATTCTGTCAAAGTAACTGCCTCGAAAGTGTTCGCGTCTATCAAGAGAGGTATCCAAATAGAAGAATTCCAAATCACAAGACTTTTGCCCGAATTGAAAGACGTCTTCGAGAAACAGAGAGGTTGAAGCCAGTCAGAATCAACGCTGGAAAATCTCGACAAGCCCGAACACCCATTGCGGAAGATGCTGTTCTTCAAATGATTGATAACATTCCTGATACCTGTACCAGAGAGATTGGGATTCCAAACAAGCACTGTAAGTCGAATTTTGAGCGATCCATTAATTCGTTCATTCCACATCAAGGCAATGCAAGAACTATTGCCACTTGACTACTGGTCACGTTTAAATTTTGCACAAATTATTCGACAACAGATCTCACACTAATATCTTGTTTACTGATGAGTCTTGTTTTACACACCGTGGCATGACGAACCTACACAATGAGCATATTTATGCAGATGAAAATACACATGGTATTAAATGTACACATTTTCAACGAGAATTTAAAATTAATGTCTGGGTCGGAATTATTGGCAATTTTATGGTTGGACCGTTCCGATTGCCTAATCGTCTGAATGGCGCTAGTTGCCTTAGTTTCCTTCAAGAAATTTTGCCAGAATTATTAGAAGACTTGCCCTTAATTTGCGTCAAACATGCATCTCATGCACGACGGTGCACCACCTCATTTTGCACGTGTTGTAAGAAAATATCTTGATGAACAATTTGTGGCAGATGGATTGGTAGAGGACAAGAAGCACCTATTCAGTATTCAGTAGCGATCTTCGCAAAGTTGTTGAGATTGAACGATTTATTTGAAGTTCATAAACTCTTTGGCTTTAACAATTGAATAGATTTAAGCAAAATACATTTTTTTTATGAGAACTTCAAGGCTTTTATCTGTGAAAACTTACGTCAGAATGAGGTTGAATGAGATGTATTTTATTGTTTCAATTAGTTGAGATTAGCGAATTTTGTGAAATCTCCACCACCTATAGAATACAATACGATGATTCATTAAGGAAGGGTGAGTTACCTAATGTTTGCCTACCTCTACTGTTGTATACGGTGTAAATATCACGTGCTACATTTAGGGGAAAACGACAGAACAGACAGCTTATATTTTGGGATCGATTGACCAACATCATTATCTTCAGTAGAGGGGAAAACGACATAACAGACAGAGGTTATATTTTGGGATCGATTGACCAGCATCATTATCTTCAGTAGACAAATAGAGTATATTTACACTTGTTTTATTGTTAATTCAAAATTAGTTGCAGAAATACGTATTTAGATTTCTGTAGCTTGTTATAGTGTTTGATTTTATTCATTTGGTGCTGTAGTATCTGTAACCTCATTGAGTTATAAATAGTGTTATATTGATATAAAAAGTTTCATGAAAGGAAGAGTAGGTGCGCTACAGAAGAAAGTCAGAGACACCCTGCTGTAACTAGACGATTCAATTAACTGCTGGGCCGTTTTGCAAACGCTCCGTAATACATTCCTACACTGTGGGGTATTTTAACATTAATTCCTTCCACCATGTGTTGAAAACAAGCCTGTCGACCTAAAAGAGCCTCGCGGATCAGTACAGTCACTCCAAATTCTAATTGTGTCACAGGAACTTTTCAATTTTAATTCTCAATTAGTATTGATTTCTCAGGTTTCCTTGAAAATGAGTATGCAGATATTCGTGAAGATGTATTGAGATGCAATCATTCTATTGCCAATGCAATATACTGCTGGTTCTTATGATGTGGAGAGAACCAATACTGAGACTAATATACTTGCTCTGACATAATTCATGACTTTTACCAGACATCTTACTGAAATTATCATTTTCGTAAGAATGTGCTATGATCAAATTATGTACAATTCTGGTCTTTATATGCTGTAGTCTTTGTGTCAAGAATAGCTCCTGGGTAAGATATAAGACTAATACAATGGGGCACTTTCCTAAAGTTGAAAGTACATATGAAAATGTTCCGTACCCGTTCGGTTGAGATGCCCATAGCCTCAGAAATCTCGTATACTTTAACTCGTGTATCGTCCAATATCATACCATGGATTTTATCGACGATTTCTGGCGTTGTAATCTCAATTCGACAACCAGCACGTTCAGCGTCCTTTGTGGTCATACTATCACAACGAAAATCAGTAAACCATTTGTGAATCGTTCCAATCGATGGTGAAGAGTCCCTATAATGTTTAACAGGCGACGCTTTGGTTTGCGTAATGTTTTTTCCACGCAAGAAATAATGTGCAATCATGACGCGAACTTCACTTTTTTTCCATGTTAACAAAAATCTGCAAGTTTGCTTGCTTTTGATGGATGTCAAAAGAGAAATGAATGACATATCAGTCTGAAAATAATAATTGATATTATTGTTAGCCATATTGCAATGGTATGTTTTACGATTAAATTTTCAGCAATGATGATTTTAGATGATAAATGATCTATTATCTGATTATTACCACTAACAATATCTTATGTACTGATCACACTAGAATTAGAGATAAAGTCCATATTAATAGATAGTCGAGTCAAATAGGTATTAAAACAGGCCGACTTACGAAAATCGAACGATATGGACCGATTTTGATGAAACAAAGTGCATTCGATTCGGGATGACGTCTAGAAAAAATCTTACCGGTTAGTTTTTTGTGCAAATTCGTTATTATGTTTTTAACCGAAAAACACTTTTATTAATTTGCAGCGTGAATGCTTTATTAAAGCAATGTTTTATTTATTGAACAATATATATTTGAATTATTAAAAAAATGTTTCTGATAATATTCACTGAACCACAGAACAAAATAATTTTCACATAAAACGAATGAGAAATTTTACTAATCTGAACAACAGCAGCATCCAACAGTAAGTGACACGTAGTGATCATTCATTATGTATCTACATTACAATAGCAGCGTGGTCCACGTATACGTTGCCGCGTCTTTATTTTGGGGGGATGGGAGGGAGGACCGGTTTAGATAAACAGCTGCTCTATGAAGCGGTGGATGCCATAGATCTTATTATATCATAGATGCTGTGTTATAGTATAGTGTAGACCACGGTATAGGAAAGGGTGGTAGTGCATCTCCCTTTATGAAAATGAAGCGATTATCGGACCGATTCGTGTAGACTCCACAAGGTGGCATTAGTATCGGGACCCGCATCTTTCAATGTTTTAATTGGAGAGGATTGCTGGTAGTATATGTACACTCATAAGTCTATAGCGCTTCAGACTCCGGGATTTTCACTTGACCTATCGAAATAAGAAGGTTCGAATTGTATAAAAACACAATTGCATGAACGCCAGACGTCCTATGTAATTAGCTACGAACGTAGTTATTTTGACATATGCCTCGAGGAGCTCGCTGCGCGTAAGTTAGAGTTTATACATTTTACCTCGATCTTGTTAATTTGGGGCCGTTTCGTACCCCGTGCGTCCGGTGCCAGTTGTAATAAAATGTTTTCGGCTATGGTCCGCTAGCTTTTACCCGCTTCGTGTATATTTTAGTCGCAAGAAAATTCCCTTTGCTACGTCGCACATTAGACGACCGTAGCTGAGACCTGAGAGTACCTGCTTCTATTTTAATTGAATTTTCCTATTTAAATGGAATTTTTGGAAAAAAGAAGGGCCGTCGGGTGCGTATCGTGACTAAATCTAACTACATGGAGCGAAAACGGTACGCAAAAAGCCCTCGTAAAGAAGTTCTATGTTCCTAACTTTTGCACTCTTTCAACTCGCGAGCTGCGGAATGTCATTCCATTTATCGAAAATTAACTATTTTAAAACCGTTTTCGACCCGGTTTGTGGCTATCACGACCTTTTAAAAGGTTCAAAGTTAACATTTCGACAATTTTTATTATTATATTAATATGTAGTTCATTATTGTTTTACAACTGAAATAAATAGTTATGAAATTTGTAGGTTATTGATGATGTCAGTGTGACAGTGACATAATTATTTGAAAAGTAAAGTAAGACATCCCGGTACATAGCGTAGGTTCGGGACCCGATCGTAGCAACGCCGTGCGGATTTATAACGCACCGGGAAGGTAAAAGACTCACTCCTACCACGTATTAAAGTATACGAGATGCACTACCAGCCTAGCCTATACCGTGGTGTAGACTCCATAGTTTAAGAAAAATACGTATATTACGTATATGTCCATAGTATATGTAAAAGATGCTGTGCGGAATATAAAAAGACTGAGTAGAGAAGATAGAAAAAAATTTTAGATAAGCGGGAATTTATTTCAAATTAAAAAATTTAAAAATTAGAATTCGATTTTGTTTTTGATTTAAATTAGTAACGACCCCCTTTTAACAAATTTATAAACATTTAACATAAAAAAACAACCTCCACAACCCCTAACTGAGGATTTCTGGTTATATTTTATGAACTTTTGGAAATTGGTCAATTATTCGGTGAAAAAAATGATAACAAATTTGGACAAAAAACTAACCGGTAAGCTTTTTTCTAGACGTCATCCCGAATCGAATGCACTTTGTTTCATCAAAATCGGTCCATATCGTTCGATTTTGGTAATGAAATACCTATTTGACTCGACTAAGAACTAAATCTGCGTCTACGGGAAAGCTTATATATTATGGTGGTATTTCTGAATTTAATCAGTAACCCATATTATGTTAGATCAGTGCACTCAGTGAACATCTTCAAATACCCATTATTGGACAATTATAAATCTTAAGTCTTCTTATTTATTTTGTTATGAAATGTTTTGTATTAGATTAATACATTTAAATAGATACTTACTTACTTGTACTTTTACATTATTATGTTCAATAACCTTTTGAATAAAGCAGATGAAGAAATATAATCTGTAGCAGATTACTTGCTGACCTTATTCAATGTTCCGTTTTTTGTGCAACACTCAACTCTTCTTTTCGAAAATCTACTCTCCAATTTGTATAAGCATCAAAGAGTAAAACTGGAATGTCTGATAGAAGTCGCCATAATTGTATAGGAGTACAGTTTTGAGATATTATTAACTATTAACCCAAACTGATTGTAGGTATTATGTTTGCATAAATTCTTTCATAGTTTTTATATTGGTGGAATTGTAAATTCATGCTCACTTACTTTAAAAAAAGCGCTGCTGGGCCTGTGGCATCGTTGTTCCCGGTGGTCCGGCTCCATGCGTGGGCCGGGGTGTGGTTGGAGAGGGGGCCGGGCAGCCGGGCAGGGGCGCACCCCTCTAGCCGAGCTCCATGGGCGAGCTGTGCCCCCGCCCCATCGCGCCGATACTCACCCCCACATACAACCACAAACTGAAACAAGGAAAATTACATTATTATTCAAGTTATATGAACTACTCTTTGATAAATTGGTAAAATCTCGTCATTTGATACATCGGTAGGAATTATTACACGCCTTCTACTTGTTCATTCACTGTGGGATCCTGATTTTTCAGTTCACCACATTAATAACCTGACATTTACTACAGTAGATCTGTGAGGAAAATATAGCTTTTGTGAAAAAAACTTAACGAAGTAATTTGTTTTAATGAATCGTTATCTTGGGCATTCTTGGAAATATGAAAATCTTTTTGAATAACAATATCTACAATTTATTAAGCTATTGCATATAGCTTTTATCGCGGGCTTTGAGCGCGGCGACCGAATCAAGAAATTCCGTAACGAAAAATAATGTAAGACCTAAACACCTAACATGTGTCAAATTAATTAATTAATTTGAAGTTTTTAAAGTGAGAAATTTCGCTATTTTATACGAATGTTATAACACTCTAGCGCTTTAGACTCCGGGATTTTCACGTGGCCTATCGAAATTAGAAGGTTCGAATTATCTAAAAACATAATTGCATGAACTCCAGACGTCCTATGTAATTAGCTACGAACGAACTCATTTTGACATATGCCTCTAGGAGCTCGCTACGCGGCAGTTAGAGTTTATACGTTAGACGCGCGTAGCAGAGACCTGAGAGTATCTGTTTCTATTTAGCTATTGCATATAGCTTTTATCACGGGCTTTGAGCGCGGCGACGGAATCAAGAAATTCCGTAACGAAAAATAACAGGAACTCGTTTATGTTGCGCTCTCTCGGGTGACTAATATTGAAAAATTGTATATCACGACAAAAAACGATAATTCTACATTCAAGTTTTGTAATAATCGAAGGCAAGCTGCATCGACTGCATCTTTGTTGCAAGAATTCAAAAGACTGCCTTTAAATAGTGTTCAGACGACAGCTCAAAGTGTCTTAGATTTCCTTAGTAATAGAAATGGCATTTCAATAATGACTTTCAATTGCCAAAGTCTAAATAGTCACAAATACGATTTACAAGATTCAGTTACGAGACAAACAAATGTGTTACTTCTTACCGAATCTTGAAATACCTAATTTCAATTGTATTGTTCAATTCAAACGAGATACTGTTCCAAAAGGTGGGGTAGCTATTTACCAAAATAATAATAATGTAGCTAATATTATGACTCCGAATATTGAAATAAATATTGCACACGTTGGCGATGTTAATGTTAGGCGCTCATTTTTTGGAGATATTTGTGCCTGCTTATGCAAACTTAGAAATGGCCGACACATAGTCATGGTAGCAATTTACATTTCTCCGAATCCAAAATTGGATGAGGTAGAGCATTTTATTCATCGCACTTTACTGGAGTACACTGAAGAAGGGTCGAAAATACTTGGTACAAATGGTAATAAATTTCCACTTATCTTGACTGGCGATTTCAACATCAACTTCGCTGATAAAAAATCAGAGCGGTTGACAACTTTTCTTTCGGAAAAATTGAATTTGAAAGTGAATAATGATCCACAAGAATTCACAACAAAATATGGGGCGGGCCACCATTGACGCGGTATTTTCCAGATATTTAGAGGATATCAAGTCTCAAACTTATGTCTCTTATTTCAGTTACCATAAACCTATAGTTTCAATGATAACAAATTCCTGGATAACCTACATGTATTGTAAGATAATTAAAATATTTTAAACGATATTAACTTCTCATTTATTCAATAAAAGAAAAGAATTTGTTTTCTTATCGGTCACCACGCTCAAAAAGTGTAACTTGAATTAATATCAAAGAAGAAAAAAATACTGCATAAATTAAAAATAAATAAATAATTATAATTGCATAAGTTGAGAAAACATGCTATGCAATAGCTTCACCGCGGCAGTCCCCGAGTGCCACACGTTTTTCATCCAGTTGCTGCGCTACAACCGAAAGTACAAAAATTGTTGAAAACGACTTTTTTCTTTTTAGGCGCGGAAAATCTTTTTTGCGCTATAGTGGAAATATAAAAGTTTTAGATCCGAAAGAACCTACAAAACATATTTGCACTTTCTTTTCCTATGATGTTACGTACATACTATTTAGTTCTGTAAAGATAAAGAAATAGATAATATTTATGTCATTATTTTTACACAAAACGGTAATAATAATTGCCATAATGACCTTTGGACAATGCACATGCAACAAGAACATGTAGATCCATTTGAGATTTAGTGTGATTGTTTGGAGTCTCTTATCTAGCACAACACATCATTTATAAATGTATTTTGGTAATGAACATTTAAATGCAGAGATGACAGGTACCATAACTTTTTGACATGTATTTAAAAAATCCATACAATTTTTTTTTAATGTTTGAATTTTTTATTGCATATTAATGCTGCTCATTGTAATTTATGTTTACTGTTCACTTTCTATTATGTTTCCTGTTATTGGGTCTTATACCTGTTGGAAACAAATGTTTCATTTATGTATTTATTATATGGTCTCAACAGCTTCAGATGGTTCTAACCTAACCCTGAACGTCCAACATCTTGGGTGGCTCGACAACTAGAAGGACGCCGTAGGAGTGTCCCCTATAGAAGGGATATATATATATATAGATACAATGGTCCTAATGAGATCTAAGTACTCTGACGAATAGGTGACCCTCCCAACTCAATCCAGAATCGATAACCCTGATCAGTAAAGTATATACTCTTCGATAGCCAATCTGGATCGTGAGGAAAAGTGCTCGTTAAAGCTCATTGTGATAATACAGTTCGGCTCAAGAAAGAAGAGAGGTCTCTGGAATATCAGAGACCCATGAATTCGTAAAATTCTGTTCCGATTCTAATAGTTTCTACTCTTACCACTACAACACGGTACAGGCATGGTGAAATTAAATCCGTGATAAGTTCGAATATGGGACGGAAATCCTTCATCCTAAGCGTACTCTAATTAGAGGCCAGCCCAGAATATCTACACCTCTTCTCGTCGTCGACGGCTGGAGAGATGGCTATAGTATGAAGAAGATTATCGATGTGATACTGATTCAGTTGAAAGATAGAATGTATAGTATGACTACTACACTCAACGTTTACCTTTACCAAATTTAGGCATTTAATGATATAAAAAAGGCATGGTCTTGTTAAAAACTGGTTACTAGCAAATTTACTATATGACTGATAGTCGGGTCAAATTAGACGAAAAAAGTATAAAAGCTGGGAAAATTTGCGGGCAACTCCGATCGACTCCGGGTTTTTCGCAAAATTTTCCTTAACGGATTTACAACATTCCCGAAAAAAAACTAATACGTGCTTTTCCATTTTTCAATTGTTAATAATATAAAGGATTATAGGGGAAAATAGAGAAAAATGGCCAATTTTCATGGCCAAAAAATTAGGAAATTTCTAAAATCTCGAAATCATGCCTACAATGGCTGGAAATGCCCACTCGTAATATTGTCCAAACGCAAATTGAAATCTATGAAAAAAAAATTAAGAAAACAAATTTTTTTCAAAATATCTGTGTTGATAAGGAACAATAGAAAATAATATAAATACTTACAATTCGTAATTAGTGGATGTAAGAAAAAATTTATTTGTGGATGAATAATTAATTATTAATCAATTGTTCCAAAAAATAATGAGTTAAAAAACATGTCGTTTTCACAATAAACACAATTACACAATAAACACAATAAAATTCAACAGCCACGTGCTCAATCAACGGTTTCGAAAATATGCGTCTCCCCGAGATGATCTTGATATGATTCCAATATAGAAAGTGATCCCTCCTTACTCTTCTCCATTACCATGTGCCTTCTTTCACATTTCCCCTTCATCTTTTTTTGAACAGCTGTCATATAAACGGTCACGCCACCATATTATCTTGACGCATACAGACTCCATTAATACTAGATAATTTCTTGGCTCACCCCTTTCTAAAATTTCTATATATATTATTATAGTCCCATCATATTCAGAATTGAAGTGCGGTAATTTGAATGTTAGTCTATAGATCGAATATAAATCTAAAAGATTTGTTATCAGTCACCTCGAAAACTCCCGAGTACAGTTTTCTAGCAATTCTCATGAAAATTGGCCATTTTCCTCTATATTCTTCTATAACAATTGAAAAATGGAGAAGCACATATTAGTTTTTTTTCGGGAATGTTGTGAATCCATTCAGGGAAATTTTGCAAAAAACCCGGAGTCGATCGGAGTTGTCCCTCAAATTTTCCCAGCTTTTATACCTTTTTCGTCTAATTTGATCCGACTATAGTTAATGATACTAATACGGTTCCATTTTAAATAATTGAGTTTTGCCCCGAAAACCATTCTGATGAACTTTATTTGCTCATAAATCACGTAATTTAGGATTTTTGACGGGATTTCGATTTTTCTAATATCACACGCATCACCTAGAATAAATCGTGTCATGGCCCAATTGGATGGAAAACTAAATATCATGTTATAAAAAAAGACGTTTGAAATGTTATTATGAAGAATTCAAGAATGCAATAGTATATGGGATGTTCCATTGATGAAAACCACTTGTACTTCAAAAAGCGCCCCTTGTGTTTATAGGATATCCCAAATTTCAAACAATTATCTGCAAACTGAATGAGAAAAGGTGGTGCACCATGATTCGGTTACACCCGGTATATTAGATGTAAGAAATGATTTGTAAGTAGAACATTGAAACATACTGAACCAAAATGTTCTAAATTTATTGACAACTAAATTGAAACGTTAGGTACTAAAAACTGACCGTTGGGAAATCAGATACGGTTTTAGACAAGGTAATATTTTAGAATTCCCAGACGTAGGAAGGCTCTTTGGACTCGTAGTGAAAGAAATAATTGACCTGTTTTTCCTGTTCACCTTGTCAATTATCCAGCGAGTTTACGCTCTACCAAATTTAAGTAATTTTTCCATCCACTAGCTGCAATTCCATTCTTAAAATTCCTACATACTGAAAACTATTACTAGTAGATATCTGCTGCAAACATTAGGTCTGTTCATTTGTGTCCTTGCTAATGCATAGAGCAAACTGATCAAATCAGTTAATATCATCACAAAGCAGATAGATAGTAGCTCAGATTAGCAAAGAAGAATGACTGCAAACAAACATTTTTCGACACAGACAAGATAGCGTAGAAAATTTTCAAAAATGTACCCCAATAAAAATATCAAAAATGATATTTTTTGCCTTGCAACAGATGATACATTCTCTTCTAGTTCATCTGAAGGTGGAGAAATAGACGATTTGAAGATCTAAGAAGCCATTTTAACTAATAGAAATTGTATTGCATGAAACAATAACAAATGTTTCTTTGAACGGTCTCTATATCCATACTTTAGGTCATATCCATCTATAACGAACAAGAATTCAAAATGCATTTCGGACTTAGTCGTGATACATTTCAAACTCTTTCAAACGAATTGCTAGTCTCTAATATATACCAAAATCTTCAGAAGAATTGTAAGTCTACTTGTTGAAATGAGTTGAATATCATAATTACTTCATCCTTGTGGTAAATTATTTGTTTGTTAGCTAACATAAGATTAAATATTGACAATAAGGAGTCGATTCTGGTGTTCCTATGTTTGCGGGTCATCAAACTCCATATAGAGAGGTTGGAGACCGCAAAACGACAGGATCTTGTGAAGCTGTTGACATTTTCGAATTCCTTAACTTTAATTTTATCTAGGTACACGAAAAGTTGGAACTATAAAGAACTCTGGTTTCAGGTTATGTGAACCACTTATAAAATGATCTGCTCTTCTTGCTCCGACGTTTTTCGTCGAGTAGATTCAGTCTGATCTTTCCAATCTAGAGCAATTTGCTCAACACAAATGAACACAATTAGATCAAATGATCGACACAAACGAACGGACGTTTTTCTACTAAACTTACTCTATGCACCTCTAGCAACACGAACAAAAAGACCTATCGATATTGAAGAATTACGTATCTGGGCGATTTAGATCAAACTCATTACTGTGATTATAACATGATCCAGAAAATATTGATATCAGACTATTTACCAAATGTGAGTACCCAAATTGAAAAAAAATATATATCATGATGAAAATGATGAATATCACAATTTCTGGAATTCCTTCATACTTTTTAAACTTTCAGTAGCACAAGTCATCAATCTGTAATGGCACAGCTGGATGGAACTCCTTTATTAAGATAGGAGTGTGTAAGTTACGCACTTTATGAAAGGGACCACGTTTATTATATGTAACTTTCGCTCCAGCTGCCGAGGGTCAGGGAATTAAGGCTGAAGGAAGAAGACATTAGGTAACTCGCTAGCACCCCAACTGCCGTATGCTCTGAAAAGTAACTCTAGTACCTAGGGTCGCAACAGGTTTTTTTCGATTATATTTCCAATTGACTTTCAGTCTTGATTTCGTCAACACGATTTTTGAAACTTATTTTTTGTGAAAAGTAAAGTGGTGTTTTATCAATAAATTTAGTGAAAATTGAATTAATAGTAAAATGGTTTTCCTATCAATTTTTATCTCCTGACATGAATAATTTGATGAGATTCTTCGTCAATCCATCTATGTTTGGGAGAACGCCGTATTTAATTGTTACTGTTTTCATTATCTTGCAAAATAAATTGATTTGTACTGAAAATTGAATTTTTAATAACGGGGTGGAGATGAATTCTGTACCAGAATACTAAGAAGTAAAAAAAAAATTACTTGAGGGTCGGATGTAAGATTTTATTATCCTATTTTTTCAGCAATTGATTTAATTTTTTTTAACTGTTGTGATTGATAGGGCATCTACCTTCCCGAATTCGTAGGTTTCTGATAGTAGTCTACTATTATCTGTTCTGATCAATTTATTGTCTAGGATCAATCTAGTGTCTCCTGCTATAGAAGTAATTGAATATCATGCTTATAGTTATTTACCATCATTAATATCATGCAGTCCTCTTCTACGACTGCACATATAATAACATTCACATATTTTTTAATGAGTGATATTTCAAATTGTATTTGTGTAAGACAACTATCTAGCACAAAATCCATCACCATTCTCGCTATTATAGAGCTTAGATTTGAACCCAAAATCTGACTGAAAAAATCATTATTGAAACCGAAATGACTTACGTTGAAAATTAATTGTATACCTTCTAGGAATTCCTTCAAATGTAAATAATTTCACTTTATATTGTCCCAATTATTCTGAATTACTGTGATTATTAAATCTAATGGGATATTTATATAGTGAAAACTAACTAATACAAAGTTAGGTGGTAGCTGTAAATCATTGAAATTATATTAACTGTTTTATATACGAGTAATTAAAGATCACGAATCTTCAATTATATTGCTAGCTCTAAGATCCTGATTGTTCTATCAATTGTTCCACGTCCTATAATAAGAACCGTGAAAGTCAATACAATAACAAGATTAGAGCATTGGCCATAATCATTGAAAACTACGCAGATAATGAAGGTACTCAAACCAGGAAAAGATTCAGCAAATAGCCGATGAGCTTACTTCCACCCATATCAAAATTAATACAGGAACTAATACTCAAAAGATTGAACAAAAAACTAAACCCTCAAGACAGGATGCCAGACCATCAATTCGGATTTAGACAAGCCCTCTAAATAGTGCAAAAGTCCCATCGTAGATCAGACGCTCAATAACAATCACTTGGAATTGGGAGTACACCACTGTGGCATTTCTAGACGTAAGTCAAGGTTTTGGTGAAGTATCTCATCCAGGACTGCTCGTAGCTGTAGCATTCAACATTTCCGAAGCATTTGAGCGAGTCTTGCGCCAAAGCCTTCTTGGGAAACTTCCTTCGTATGGTATGCCACCTCAACTTTGTCGCTTACTATCGAGTTTTCTCTCAGATAGATCACTCCATGTAGTGGTTGACGAAATATCGTCCGATAAAATGGCTATCGATGCTGGTGTTCCACAGGGACTTGTCTTGGCACCGACTTTTTTTCTGATTCATACAAAGGATCTGCTGGAAGTGACCACCTGTTCCATCCACAGCTTTGCAAATGATTATACACTGCATACCACTTTCTCATCTAGAGCCCCTATATCATCCTATGAAGCGAGAGAAGAGATAAAGGGAGGTTGACGCAATTAATGTAGATCTGGCAATGATTTTCAAATAGGGGATAATCTAGTAGAGTTCATTACCCTCAAAACTCAAGCTTAGGTCTTCTCCAGGAAGGCGAAACCCACAATCCCTAATATGATGATGTCACGTACAAAACTATTCCTATGAAGTCTTCCATATCCATGGCCGGGATCACCATCAACAGCACCTTCTCATGGGATCATCATTTAATGGCCATTGCGAAAACAGCTTCAGGAAAACTTGATTTTCTATTTCACGCCAAGAGCTACTTTACATCCCAGCAGCTCCTCATAATCTGGAATTCCCCTAAAGCTCTTGAATACCATCCAGAAGAGAGCTATTCGTCTGATTGATATTGTCACGCTTACGAGTTCATTGACCTCTCCAGAACATCATAGATAGGTCGGAGATCTTTCCCTTTTCAGTAGATATTTCCATGGTCGGTGTTCATCAGAAATCTCATCTGTTGTTCGACCACGAGAGATTCCAGATGGGTAGTCTAGGCGAGCTCAAGCTAGTCCCTCTTTCATCATCAATTTGCCGCATTTCTTCATATCAGACTTAATTTTTCCATCGAACAGTGAAGTTTCTTATAGCTACAGTCACCAAACCTTCAAGAAAAATTTGAATGCCTCCTCTTCCAACATTCCACCGCTAGTTCACACGATGTTCTTCGAACATTATAAGCCCTCTCGTGTAGTCAAAGTATAAAAGAAGTGACAATTGGGAGAACACTTCCTTCCAGGTATTTTAATCCAATGAAATCATATCTGAATAACAAAGAATTCGATGTAAAAATCAACTCGAAAACATCCAAACGACATCATATCCACTCTGGGGTTCCCCGAGGACGATGTCCTTTTACTATATGTATTTTATACACATGATTTGTATACGTCAATGACAACAACACAGCCATACTAGGAACATAATCAGCCCCAACAGCAGCTTTAGCAAAATTACAAGAAAAGTTGAAGGAAGGCTGCAAAAAAATGTAAAATAAACGTAAACGACCCTACATCGTCTCACATTTACTCTTCAGAAAGACACTGTCCCTCAGTTAGCAATATTCAAGTGACACTACCTCAGAATTGGTTAAAATGTAACAATGTACTCTTCTTGAATGGCACATTCTGAATCATTGCGAATTAAGCGATGATTTAGAGATTGATAATTCGAATTATAACGCTTTCAATTGAAACACTCGAAATGGCGATATAACAAAAGCCACTGTAATGGATGGTGTGAATAAAGTAGGGACGCTTTGATGGATTATAACAATGAAATTCTCCGGAGGTTTATATTAATTGCATTTCTTTGTCGAAATGTGTAACGCCGATGCTTCATAGAACAGTCTTTATCTACGTAACGAACACATTTATTTTTTTTTCTTCGTCACATCGAGCTTTTTCGCTCTTAATCACCCGTTAAATGTTGGAAATAATTTTGGGGTATTAAACTGCCATCCTATGTCTCCCACGAATGAATAGGTATAATTTATTTGCTTGTTTACTTGTTTAAATTTAATAGCATTCAAGGGAAAATGGGAGTAAAAATATATCGGTATACCGTGTTGTCAACCAAATTCGATTTTTCAAGTTTAATAGCATTTTTAGTCTGGAATAAATTTTATGTTTAGGGTATGTTCCTTTCCCTTTTTGTGCCAGGTGGTATAATTTTCATAATGAAACATGCATGCATCTGAAAAACATAATGACCACTTCTATTTATTTGAACAGCTAGGGCTCCATAAAACCAAATGAGCCATTTATAGCATATAGCAACCAATGTCTGTAGACGCTATTATCTAAAGTAATGACTACTCCGATTTATGGACCAATGCAGATACGTTATTATTACAGGTTAAATGTAATCAATAAATACCAAGAAAGTTAGCTACATATTTGTTTGGATGAAATCATTAGGATTACTTATTAATTTCATATTGTTCTAATTTGGTTGAATATGGATTTTTTTACACAGAAGATCAAAAAAATTGTAAATAAAAGATTGAACCTGTTTTCCTAAGCCGTGTGAAAATTTGATGTTTTCTTGTTTATGTAACATGATTCTCTCTCTATTAAACTCTATAAAACTTTACTTGAGGAATTTACATTATTCTTATTCATCAACATTTATTTATCTATCTGCAGTGTGGCCATTTAATTCAGAGAACCATGACACGTTGGAGTTTTATTCAATCGTTAATTAGCCAGAACAAACGTGAAAAATATCATTGATATTTACCCTTTAATTTCACTAGACACTTATGGATTAAAACACTGGAAGGTAAACTCGAGCTCAACAACAATAAATTATTTAATAAACAACAATTAAAAGATAATGATAATAATAAAGAAAGAATATAAATGATAATTAAAGATAATAAAAAGAATACTATAATTAACTTTATTGCTAAAATTATAAAATTACTAATAAAAATAGTCTAATAATGAACCTAAAGTTAAATAAAATCACCTAGATAATCTAAATCTACTAAACTATAGAAAAATGAAACTAAATTTATTAAAAATGATTTCCCAACCAGGATGAATTTAGGGAATTCAAAAGCTACGAACTGATTAAAATATATTATTAACTCGAAATTGAATACAACTGAACTCTGATTTTTAGCGAAAATACCCTCTTACCAAAAAACACTCTGAATAATCTATTAGAATTAATTTAATTGAAAATGACAAAGTGCCACGTGATTTCTCAAAAGTCTAATTCAAGTTAGAAAATATAACTGAAGGTTTTTCCGCATTTTGTTGATATTTATAATGCGTCCTTCTTCTGCAATCAGGGAAGGATCCCAGAACTGTTTAACCAATGATTTTACTTATAGTGATCCTGATTTTAATTTTGTACCAATAATATTGATAGTAAATTTGGAAGAATGGTTAAACCAATAAGCAGTAAGATAACTTATAGTTCTTTTCCTCTTTCTCAAGACCTCTCATTCAGAATGTTTTTTAGGGTGGGAATTTCCAAACTTATCTGTCCTTTTCTAAATATTGCTAACTGATTTGAATATACATATTATTTCAACTAATCAAGACTATATTTAAGTACAATTTCGATGATCTCCAGAAGGGTCACATAAGGTTTATCGTGTAGCTAATCATTAGTTTCTCGTCCTATATCGGTTATCCATGTAGGCAGGTTTATAGCTTCCTTCATAATAAACTTTTGAATTTATTGCAAACCCCTTTGACCTCCTCAGCTATGGTAACATATCACCCACGTTGGAGCGAGTGTGAAACTGATTTTGTGTTTATTTAAGAAATGCGTTCAATATTTCCCACGATAAAATGTGTTATTGGTGAGAAACAGAAAACATGTGGCTAACCCCAATGAGTTCTTATTACTTTGATATCTTGATTTTACATGAAATTTTAATTTACTCAGAATGATTCTGTTTTCAAATATTGGAAATAACCTGTACATAACCCTTATTACATTTACCTTTTCAAGATAGATCGAAAATTAACTCGAAAATGAGTAAATATTCTACTCTAAATATCTATCTTTTTGATTTGGTGATAAATTTATAAAATTTATGCATTTTAAATGATTTTCGGGAAATTTATTTATACATTTTCAGTCACAACTTTAGTGGGAAAATTTTATAGCTTTTACATGCAATTGACACTTCGAATTTTCCGGGAAATTGGTAAGTTTTGGAAAAAATTATAAATTTATAAAATTTATGCATTTCAAATGATTTTCGGGGAATTTATTTATTCATTTTCAGTCACAACTTTAGTGGGAAAATTTTATAACTTTTACATGAAATTAACACTTCGAATTTTTCGGGAAATTGGTAAGTTTTGGAAAAACTTTTTTATTTGGAATTATCTTAGAAATAGGTTGGAGTTCTAGTAACAGACAGGCTTTTAAAATGTGCTTTGTTGTGGTCCTCTGCTGACTTAACTTACGTGAGCTGTATATACGTTCTTGTTGATTTTCAGTTTTTGATAGGATCGGAAAACTGCCGAATAGCTTGAAAATGAAAAAAATTTAATGTGGCACTTTTCCACAGTTAAAATAATTCATCTAAATTCTTCGTCAGTTTAGCATCGAATTGAAAGAAATTGTATCTGGGCGGTGGGGAGGTTATTTCTGAATTCAGTGAAGCGCCTTCTCGCACAAGTATAGTGAATTTAATGGGTACATTTGAGCGTCGCCGTCCTGTAAGGTTTCGATTTGAATTTTAATTGGCCGTCTAGATCGTCCGACTTAACACCTTTAGATTTTTTCTCTTGGAATACGTTGAAGGTCAGATATATGCTAATGCTACTCCAAGATACTCTATTATTACAGGTTGTATATAATCAATAAACCCTAAGAAAGTTAGCTATATATTTGTTTGAATCACATCATTAGGATGACTTATTATTATTTCATATTGTTCTAAGTTGGTTAAATATGGAAAATATAGTAAAACCTATAATAATTCATAGGCATAAGGACAGACCTTTGCCGTTCGATACAAAAATTAAGTCTGGGAGCATGAAATTCGACAGGTATGGACAAAGATGAGGTGATCAGCTTGATCCCTATTCCGCCTGCCTGGAATCTAACGTGGTGAAATAACAAACGAATTTTATAATTAACACCAACCATGGAAACATCAGTAGAAAAAGGAGCGATCCCACCTTCCTACGATGCTCTAGAGAGATCAATGGATTCGTAAGTGTGACCAATCAGACAAATAACTCTCTTCTGAATAGAACCTAACAGTTTCAGCGTATGTTTGGGTGCTGGAATCCAAACATGAGAACAATGCTGCAGGAAAAGACACAAGTTTGAATTTTGGTTGCATTAAACTCAGATCTCCATTTCAAAATATTTTCGAGATCTCCATTAATTGCGTCAACCTGTCTCTGTCTCGCTCCTCTGGCTTCTTTAGGTGACACAAAAGCTTCACCATTGAATACCATGATATGGTATTCATTGACCGCAGAGTGAGAGTGCAGTTGGCATTTCAGATAAACGTGTGCGCAATATCTTATATGAACACAACCGAACATAATCGTGCAACAACCTCACTGACATGTTTGGCGATGTTTGAGCGTAATCTAGAAGAATTTCCACGTGAATTCATAGCTGTGCACGGTATATGAAAAACTAAGAACAATCGAATCCCGACGAATCGGCACTAATGAGGCATATCTTGTTAAATCGGTTGGAATGCTCATGACTAAAGTTTTCGGACGCTCGCGGCATAAGCAGCATCAATTACCTTGAAGAGAAAAACGATCACGGATGTATATTATGCAGCCTTATTGTACCGCTCGTACGACGACTTATAAAAGAAAATTACCACATTTGGCAGTTCTCTTCCATCATGGCAATACACTTTGTACACGTATGTCGCCTCCAAGGAAAAATTCTACGAACTGGAATACGAATACCATAAAAACCACCTTAATCTCCAGATTTAGCTGTACTGTTTCCGGTGAGATGACTCGACTGAGTGTATTAAGCTAAGAATTAGAAAATAAAATGAATTTCGCTCAGAAAATGCTGCGTAAATTCGTTTAGAATAGCTTAGCCGCTTAGTGCTCCTAAGAAAGCTACCGATTTGTGGGTGCCAGGACTCCGGAATAACAGACGCGATCGCCGGAAGGTGCTAAACGGAATAGTGCTGAAGAACCCATACTATTTTTGAATGAAATAGCAAAGATAATGATACTATATTTCTAGCTTGAAATATAGCAAACCCAAAATATTCGTACACCATGCTCCCTTCCATGTTCAATAATATGCTCACCGTCTTCACATGATCATCCCATGAAAGGGTACTGTTGGTGGTGATCCCGAGCATGAACATCATCATATTAGGGATTGTGGGATCCGCCTGCATAGATACAAACTTGAGTTTTGGTTGTATTGAACTCTACTAGATTATGAGATCCCCATTTCTAAACCGTTGTCAGATCTTCAACAATTGCGTCGATCTGTCTTTTTCCCGCTCCTACGGCTCCATTGTACGAAGTACGGAATGAACTATACGTTTTAAGCTATTGCTCTATATATCAAAGGGAAAGAGGGTGGATGTGTGGGTGTTAGTGTATATTAGTGTTTTCTGTTCCTACAATCATTTATATTTGACCCGCAGGAGTGTCCGTAAACTAGTTTGCTAACAAAAGTTACAGAAATCAAGTGATTAATTGATCATAGCTTTATGAGATGATGCCTGGGTGAGAGTAACTGCTTAATCCACTGTGGACTGTGGAGAAGATTTCGCCATTTCTGTTGGCTGTACGGATTTTGCAAATCGCTTCAAAGTTGTTTGGTACTCCGTGTCAAGAGCTACTTTACGTGCCAAGAGCTACTTTACATACCAGCAGCCCATGTTCACATGTTTGGATTTCGGCTCCCAAACATAATCTGAAGCTCTTGGATTCTATACAGAAGAGAGCTATTCGTTTGATTGATGAGTTCACACTCACCAGTTCATTGACCTCTCTAGAACATCGTAGAAGGGTGGGAGATCCCTTCCGTTTCTATAGGTATTTCCATGGTCGGTGTTCATCAGAAATCTCGTCTGTTGCTCCACCACGAGAGACTCCAGATAGGCGAACTAGACGAGCTCAGACTAGTCACCCCTGCCGAACTTCTTCCTACCAGACTTTATCTTTTATCGGACAGCGAAGTTGTGGAACTATTTACCTAGTGAGGTTTTTCCCTATACCAATAACCTCTGAAACTGCTGGCTCATACGATGTTTTTCGAACATATAGGTTCCCTCTCGTGTAGTTAAAGTATGAAAAAAGTATGTAGGAACAGCAATGTTTTGTAGCGAGGTATTTTCATTGCAAGTGGTACTTTCGATCTCCATCTTTTCAAATGGAATAGTATTTTATTGAACCATTATGACAACAGAGTTTTTCTGGTTATAAATATATATCGTACGCATACGAAGACGTAGTATTACGTAGTCTGTGGGTTGTCAATATTTGATCCCTACAGTTTCTGTGAGTGTTCTGTCACCAGTATCATGAACGTAATCGCAAGTTTGATTGTTCGTCAATAACTTTGACAGTTCACCAGAGTGCAATATGCTTTAATTATTTTTGATACCAATAAGGAATAAAGATTGAGACATATACGAGCATATGTGTGGTTAACGTTTTCATAGATAAACACATAATGCTGCAGACTTTACAAGGAGAATTACGTGAATCCAATTCATTCGCAGGCTGAATTTAGTCGTGGTTCCCAGTGCAAAAAGGCGATTCACAAAGAGGCCTTTGGAATTATCCAATGTATCTACAAAGAGAATTTGGTCTTTCTTTTGATGTTTTCTAGGAAGAAATCTCTGAAGAGGTATCTAATCGATGAATCATAGCTTTCCATTTCACTGTCTAAACGCTTAATAAATGGTGTGAGGAACTTCAACGGAGTATCATACTCAGCACATCGGAAAAGATGGGAAATCTATTAATGACTGCCTAAATAATATATCGAAGGAAGCTTCAAGCACTGGTACACCTCTATTTCGGAATAACTGTCTCGTAATATCGACCCTTTTAAAATACATTATGATGTTAATTATAAAGTATTTTCGAATCTTCAATATCTGGTTCGAAAGTGGATACTCGAGCGTAACATTTTTTGATTTCAGTCGTATTTCAAACGGTGCTTTAAAATGACTTTCGAATTTTATAAGAAAATTGCTAAGCATTGAATTCTGGATTCATATACACAAGACATCAATGTGTTACAATTTAATTTCGATTACTCGTGTTTCTGTTGATTCCGGCGACGTGGGCATTTTTAATTGAAATGGATGCGAGAAGGACGCTTTGTGATGATGCAATTAAATTTAAGGAATCCCGTTTTAGACATTGATACGTTTTCTGATGAAACGTACGTAAACACGAAAATAATAAGCATATGTGTTAGTGTTATTTATATATAAGTTATATGTTGTTGCCTGTGATGTAGGTATTTGGGTACCTGAAATAAAGATTTTAGTACCTAAATAGGTCTATTATATTGAAACATTCAAACCAAATTCCTATTCCCCAATTCAGGATAAGAATAACTTCTCTGGCTTCACGAACGCAATCACATCAACCTATCCATGGAAATATTTAAACAAAATGGGTACTAGGGCACTATTGGGTACTTCAAACAATTTAGCAGGATATGATATCCCGCGTTTTCACATTTTGATTGTAGATAATAAATGCGATAAACAAATCATTTAGAATAATTCTATGGAATTAATTTGTTTTATCTATTTCACTTAACTGTGAGCTGATTTCATTGTTCTACCTTGTTTGGCACCGTTTATCAATCATATAGCACATTTAGCTAATTAATATTTTAATATGCCCATATTTCATAAATTTCGATTGTATATAAATTCAGCTTTCACATTGTGTAATTCCATGATAATTACTTATGATAGAATAATAGAACAAACCATACTACGAGCCGATAATTCGCTTCATATACAGCGTCACCATTAAAGTCGGCACCATAACGGATTTTTTTTTAAATAGCTTTGGTTGAAATTAATTTATGTTTGTAATACTTACCGTCACATGTAAGTTCCATGATAAATATTTTATTTACTTTCCCTATTTTTAAAAACTAAAATTGGAACCATAAAATATGTTGACACGAGCAAAGTTCCAATAATTTTATAGTTCTTGAAAATACACGAGTATTCAATCTTATAAGATATCAAATGCATGTAAGTTATTAGTCCAGGCTATGAACCGGAAAAAAAAAACATGTAAGTTCGAATCAAAAAAATTTGTTTGCATTAGCTTCAGGAGGTTCTCAGGATCATTCATACACCTTGAAACCTCTTGGGAACCCCGACCCCACCGATTGGGGGCAAAAATGGTCCGAAATCTCCAAGTCTTAAATTGTATTTGCTACAAAAAAAGGTATTTTGGCATTTCGAGTGCACCTAGGAGTTTTTATGGGTCGCTGAACACGAATTTGTAGCCAGATTTACTTGCAATCCATCGTAGGGGTGGTAAAATCGACGAAATTGGTCAATTTTGTACCCCTATATGTTATTTGGCAATTTAGGTGTTTTTGGCATTTCTAATTAGACATTAGTTTTCGCTCCTTTTCTGAAAACATGATATCTTGTAATTAGTAAATTGTTAAAACAGCAAGTTGACCATGGTAAATAAATTGCAAGTTAGCTGTCCATTGACATTGTTGTAATCAAGTCAAAATATTTAGTGGAGTAACCATGTACGATGTTATCCCTTCAAGAAAAAATAGAAATTGTCCTAATATGTGGCGAGAATACAGCATACCTGCAAGTAGCTAATATTTTTAATGAACCCCATTTAGGGAGAAATGTTTAAAATAGTACCGTATCTAGGATAATGAAAAAAATGAAGCGAATTGGTTCAGTAGAAAATGAGCTTAAGAAACAGAACATTCCTAGTAAGTACAATGAGTACAAATGAAAAACTTAATGTTTGTTTAAGCATAGTGGAAAATGATGGAAAGAATAGTATTAATAACATTAGTAATGTAACAGGGTGTAAGGCATTAGAAAAATTCTGTACGAAAATAAATTTCGTGCTTTCAAGCCGAAGTTTATAAATACGTTAAAAGAGATTTCAATGCTCGTTTGGGATTTTCTTTCTGGTATCCGGGAGGGAAAGAAGAAGAAAATCAGTTTCCCTGAAACATTTTATGAACCCATGAAGCAAACATTTCAAATGGCACTGTAAGCATACAGAATTGTCGAGTGTGGTCCGAAGAAAATCCTCACTTTGTAATTGAATGTCGTGACCAATATTCTTTTAAAATTAATATTCTTTGGTGTGGCATGATTGATGATCAAATAGTTGGACTATATGTTTTAGACGAAATTTGACAGCCGAAAGATACAACATTTCTTACAAAACGAAATGAGTGAAGTTTTAGATAATATACCCCTGAATAATAGATATAATGTTTGATATCAGCTTGACGGAGCACCAATACATCAGACACAAGCAATGAAACAGTGTTTAAACGAAATGTTTAGAGAAAAGTTATGGAACGCGACATGGAATATGTTTGGCCAGCTAAGTCACCTGAATTAACTCCCATGGATATCTTTCTGTGGGGTTATCTTACACAAAACAGTTTATAAGGAGAGGCCTTTCATTAATATCCAACAATTGCAAGATACCGTTCGGGAGTGCTGTAGGATCATCAAACCTGAATTTAAAAAAAACGTAGTGTAAGACGTTAATAGACGAACTATTATTGGTATTGAACGTGAAGAGCACCATACTGAAATGTAATTTGGATTGTGTAATTTTTGTTTACCTATTATTTAAATGTATACAATAATTTTTGGTGTTTAGTTTTAATATTTAATTGGATTAAATGAGATTCCTACTTTTGAGGTGTTTTTATTAGTATAGTGATTGATTACCAATGGGACAGCTTACTTGCAATTTATTTACCATGGTCAACTTACTGTTTTAACAATTTACTAATTACAAGATATTATGTTTTCAGAAAAGGTGCGAAAACTAAAGTCTAATTAAAACAATTCCTTCTTTGGACAGTTTCCCTATATATTACATGCATTTATCATTTTATAAGATTAAATACTCGTGTCTTCAAAAGAACGATAAAATTATTGGAACTTTGTTTGCACCGCTCGTGATAACATTTTTTGATTGCAAATTTAGTTTTAAAAAATATGGAATGTAAATAAAATATTTATCATGGATCTGACATGTGACTGTAAGTATTACACAAATAAATTACTTTTTACCAGTTAAGTAGACTTTGGAGTTGTAAAAAATATTTTATTTGATAAAAATATCAAAAATCGCAACTTCATCCTAGACTTTTGAAAATTTGCACAGGTACATGAAATTGCAGTAGAAACATCTTTTTCCATTTTCCGCCACTTTCTGCAACAAATGTCAAATTTGACAGTCAACGAACATCGCTTGGCCACAGCTGTTAATGTCATTTTTGCTCTTAATTTGAACCTAGAACTGTTCTCGACATCAAATTTCAACCAGACCTATTTAAAAAAAATTCCGACATGGTTCGAACTTTAATGGTAACACTGTATAACTGTTTCTCGACAACGAAATTGTAAGTAGTTTATCGATATAGTTCTTTATCGGGAATTATGGCATGTACTTTTACCAAAGCAAAGTAAATTATCCTTATACAAACCCATTTGAATTTTCATAGAGATTTTAAATTTGATGTAAATTAAAGTAAGGTTTATTAATCTGATTGAGGATGTTTCTGCTTTCCCTTAAATTTCATAAATTAGAGACATTTCAAGTACCTTGAAAAAGTCAACTTTCCCATGAAACGGCGACAGATACACAAAAACAGACAGAGAATATTTCGATTGATAATTGAAATTTACAATTTTAATTACTTCCAATTACCACATTATACAGGATATTTTGGTGTTAACGTTTTTCCGTTAGTTTTATGTTACATATCCCCCTATCTCCACCAGTGGTTGCCTAATGAAGTTAATATAAAATTATCTTATGTCACTTTGAGCACTTATGATGTGTACTAACTATGATTCAAATACCTTATGCAGTTTTAGAAAAAAAAAATCTAATTTATTACGGAAACTTCAACAGCCTGTATATGTGTTCAATAGGAATTGTTTGCTTGAAATTACTTCCTAAATAACGTAATAAAAAGCAATTCAATCTACGTTATTCGCACATCATGTTATTTTGGAACGGAGTATTTTTCAGAAATTTCCAGTTTCACTGAAGTAGCGACTGAGTTATTCCCTCAACTGTAGGAGTCCCACTTGCTTCCTTTAATACCACAGAGTGCATCCCGGTTGAGTATATTTTTTTGCACATTACAACGAGGCCGAATTTCGTCGAGAATAGTCCTCATTAGGGCAATTCCCTTCTTATCCTCCAATTTAACAGTGAGGTGACCAAGAAAATTGTTTGTTTGTATTTTCTTTACTCCTCTAAAAATTCTTCGTCTTAATGAGAATGTTTCTTATGGTTCAATTCCGTTTATGCCAGTTCAACCTTTTTTCCTAGCTCCTTTACCTTTTCAAACCTATATACGCAATTTTCTCAAAATCTCTTTCATGTGAGTTCTTCCATGTGGATTTTACAGACTAATGATTAAATGAAATGCTTTACATGATAAAAGTGTTCACTATTAGTGAGACCTGACGACAACCTACAGAAGATGAAAGTAGCATGCAAATATCTTTCATTATTATTCTACATTTCATTAAAACTTCAAAGTATAATATCTCGAAAACTTCAGTGATGAGTTCTGATGAAAGTTGAGATTCTAAGAATACTATTGTCTCCCAGACTTCGGGAATGTTTAAAAGATGGAAGTTTCATTCCAACTTATCATACGTAACCAGAAATCCAGCTTGAGATGATTCCTCTAGACGCACGTCTCCAGAATTTTCTTTGTCTTCCCTCGGCTATAGAAACATCCTGTCTCTCTACGCCTCTCTTGATTTATAACATAAGTTGCGTATATACGATCTAGAAAAAGCTCTCAACTCTGAGCGGTTCAGTTGGACGGCTATTTGAAATTGTCATAGAAATGCGCGATAACACGAATTGAAGATACAATATGCGAGATAAAGAAAAGGTTTCAACAAAGGGAGTTTGTTGGAATTTCGATTGAATATTGATATGTAGACCGATTTAATAACATAAAGTACTCTCCACTTAATATGTAAAGCTACATAAATTACGCTACGCATTTACGAGGTACCAGGACAGATTGCTGCAGCTACATACAAGAATTGAAAGAACAATCACTTGGTTTTTATACCACCTTTATTAATAACATAAAAACGTTACTACAGTTTCAAATCCTTATGCCACAATCAAAAACAGATACAAAATTATGAATTAAACAATAAGCAGTTCAAGTATAAATAGGAACAAAAGTGAAATAGGTCAAATGAGATTACAATTAAGAGTAAGGGATCATCGAAAATTCCGAAATAGGTAGATAACGCGAGACATAGTGAATTGTGTGATTTTATTAGGATAATTATCATTTAATATTCTGAGAGTTTTTTGGAAGACAAAGGAAAAGATCACTTTGGTATAGGTGTAACTGATCATTTAGGATATTGTTATATAATAGGAGTTATTGACACCTTAATAAGTCTCTATTGATTCTAATGTATCTAATTTGAAACTAATTTGGTTTGTTTGTGTAAAATGCTTAGACTATCTAAATTAGGAATGGTATGACCTGTTTGTAAAAAATTGTTAGCGAAGGTTGAGACTCTTTTGTTAAGTCTGGAGGAACGAAAATGTTCTTGGTATCTAAGTTTAAAATTAGTGCAAGTTCTACCTTTATAGACGTTATCACAGTCTGGGCAAATTAGCTTATAATCTCCAGGTTTACTATACTTTTGGTTTTGTTTTACCATTATATTCAAGATGGTAGAGTTTAGTTTGTGTTTTGAAACTGATTTCAAGATTATGTCGAGATTAAATGTTAGCAATATTCTCGCTTAAGGAACCAAAATACTTCAGAGAAATGAATTTTGTTGGTACATCTATGTGTTTTATGAACGTGTTTTGGGTGAAGCTGGTTAGTAAATAAAAGTGAGGAATTTAATTAGTACATCATCTACGTATCTATACTAACATTAAATTTAATTTTAATGTACAGTTCAGAATTTTATGCTCTAAATCAGACTTGAAAACGTCTGCTAATAGTAGACTCAACGGGTTATCCATAGCAAGATCTGAATTATGTACATAAAATTTATTATCAAACTGAATAGTTCTGAATTAAGCTTATACGTCTAACGAAAGTTCTATTCCATTATGAACAGAAACACGAATAATCGAAATAGACACACATTCAAGTTTTAAGTATATGAATATGTATTCAGAATCTACTGCTTAGCGATTGTCTTGTAATACACCAACTCATGTCAAACAAAGTCTGTATACGACTGAAACCAAAAAATATAACGCTCAAGTATCCACTTTCGAACCAGATGATAAAGATTTATGAGGTAATAGAAAAGGGTTGTCAGAACTCATTAGGAATATTGCTATTTGAGCATTTTACCTAAAATATACTTTTAACATTATAAAGATGCATCTAGGAATTTGCAAGTGTTTCAGTTAATTAAATCAGTAGCAATCTGACTCAATGACTGAATATCTGTTCTATGATTTTCAGACTTGGACTCACGTTTCATGGGAATCAGCTCCAGAATGGATTTTTCATAATAATTGGTTTCCTTAGTTAAAATATTTATTTATGTATCACGTATTTATTTATTAACGGACAAACCCTTTTACAGTATAACAGATTTAATGAAATATAATGTATCGTAAAAAGAATATAAAATAAAGAGTTTACATTAAATATACACAGACATATACATACATTCGAAATTACATAATTGATCTATGTTGAGCCAGTTAAAGCCCTTTGAAAAGCAACCAAAGAAATATTCAAAAAATTGAGATTGTATAATGAATTGCTGTAGTAAAAATACGGCAAAATGGAGAATGCATTAGGTAGTTTGTTCTGCTATATGGTATGTGAAATATATTAATATTAGCCGAGCGGGTATTTCTTTGGCGAATGCGAAAATTAATTTGTGATGGAAAATTAGGACAGTTAACTAACTCATTAATGAGTTTGAATAAAATTTTCGGATCATCATGATTTCTACGTAATGTTGATTTTTCAATATTTAGAATAGATTCAATCCAGTCAATATTAATATTTTTGTAATCGAATTGATGGTTATAATCAAAACAGTGTTTAGCAAGTATTCACATTGCAGTGCTTGTTTTTATACTAATGTTTTCTCTATGCGTACAAAGAACAAAATACATATATCTCTAATAAGCAATTTCATGAACACAAAACTCGTTCAACAAATGCTTTCATATGAAATTTTTAAGTTTCACCAAGTCTCAGAGGTCCCCATTTTTGGTGATATCTTTTTTGACGTGACAACGTCTTATAATTCGATGGAGCCGGCTGCACGCACGAGAAAACATGACTCATGCGGCGTTCCCTCGCTCTGATGCGTTCCATTTAAGCATGCGGCGTTACCTCGCTCTAAGGCGTTCCATTTAAGGCTTGAAGTGCAAGCGAGAGCGTCTCCTACTTGAGTGAGCGATGCGTCCGCGTGGACAGCTGCTATACAAAATAATACATTTACATGTTTTCGTCAAGTATGAAGTGCAGTGAAAAGTGAATGTGGTGTCGATTGTTTATAGCAACGATAATTGCGGCGATAAAGGTAATGATTCTTTCGATATTAAATATATGTTCAGTGATATATTGTCGAATATTCGTGCTTTCATCATTAAAATAAATAGCATCGGTCCGCTAGTGCAGCGATTGTAGGTTATGCTATAATTGACAAAACTATAACAATAAGTTAACAGAACTATTTCACGATGAGTAAAAAATCAATTGCTTTACTATTCGATCGAAATAATTATCGAGCGTAGCGATAATTTCAAAAAATTAAAACATAAATGTTAAATCTTCCACATATCATAACAACGTGTCTGAAATGACAGGTTGGACCAGCCAGCCGTCAAAGGGAACAATTTCCTCCTATATCAAACACATTGAGGCGGGCTTTTTAAAAGCTGAATTGACATAATTGTATTTATGCGTACAAACAAAATGTAACCTGATCAATTTAATTGTGATTTCCATTCACCTCCTTCTCTATATCCATACAAAATATCTATCAAACAAATAAAATTAAAATTTTCTCTTGAAAAATGAAACCATTCCATCAGTATTTTCTTATGACGTTGTCACGTTCAACTATCGTCAGTAAACCGACTTTACAGACAACCGATTTTTTAAAATAAATATAAGGCTTTCAAACCGTGGGCGAAAACATTTCTCACAGTGAAAGCATATTACTCTACCGATGATTTCATGCAAACACAAATTTTAAATACGTATGTCATATTTTTTAATCACTATTTATAATAATTTTTTCCATTTGTATTTGTTTCTATTTATTGATTTTTAACTAATTCTATATATTGTAATGATTTATTTCTCTTCCTGACATGTGTAAGCAAATGTTATTGTATTAACACAAATATAAATTTATCTATATATTGTTATTATTATTACATTATTGTATAGCTACGTTTATTTATTCAGTGTCTGCACATAGGTTTTCACTTTCGCAGCGCATTGCAGGAATGTGAAACGCACAGGTAATATCTTTCATAAAAAACCCACAACTATGTAAAACTATTAATAGTACTCGTAAAACATCCTCGTACATTACCAACTATTTTTGTCGCATAAAATTATTTTCTATATCTATTCTATATTACTTTGAGGAAACAGATTCCCTGTTATCGATGTAATACTCTTCATGACCTCGGAATATTTGGAATATTAAACACACCGTGCCTGACATCTTAATTATTTTCCATAACCATGTAAAAATATTGGAATATTTATTGGATCAGCTGAATTGAAAGAATTCCGTAGTTACAGGAAAGGCTGATGAAATTCCGCACAGAGCTTAATTAACGATCGTCAACCAAGGGTGATACATCCTCCTGAATGCAAATGATCAGGATGGCGTTCATCCAGTAATACTATGGCTTAGATAGGATCTGTAGGGGCGGGCAGATAAAAATAGTCGTTGTGCGTGGACACGAACGGATTTGTGATTTGTGAATTTTAATACGCTCTTGCCATAAATTCGTACTCACATCCACACGAACAATTCGTATATCGAGAGAGTGGTTTCATATTTTTCAATATACAGTGCTGCAGTAATTGGAAAACTTTTCGGCGCAATTTCCTGTTCATTCAAAACTTCTTAAGATCAAGTAGATCATTTATTCACACCTGTGACCTGAATTGAAACTTCAACAAAACAATTTAGATGAAATATAAGATGTTTCAAATGGAGCCGATTATTCTAAAATCACCAAAATTTGCAACAGATGCATTGCGACTTCTCGATATATACTCCAACGAAATGCATCCTGGAAGATCATTTATTCATACCTGTAACCTGAATTGAAACTTCAACAAAACAATTAAGACGAAATGTACGATGTTTCAAAAGGAGCCGATTGTTCTACAATCACCAAAATTTGCACCAGATGCATTGCGACCTTTCGATATGAAGTCCAACGAAATGGGTCCTGGAAACCGTGAAAATATACATTTCAAATTGTACAGCAAGTACCCTTCGCCAATTCCAGCAGAAATGCCATCTAATTTGAAAAATCGATCATGAATAGAAGAAACATCAGGCAGTGAAATAAAAACAAAACTGTGGCCGTGTGTGTGTGATAATTGAAAATATTTTCAACCCGCAATGTAAACCGAATTTCAGTTTGAATCCTCTCTAAATTTGACGTAACGGATTTTGTAGAGGTCGTAATTCCATTAACGTTCTTGCACGAAAGCAATATACAAGGTGTTCCATCTCAGACGAGCCACTCTGTATATTTCATATCCCATAGTGAGTGGAAAAATCTCCCGAAACACGTCGAATGATTTTGTTTGAGGGACATCTTTTGACGTATATTTGAGGCTTGAAAGAGCAACCCCCTAATAGGGGGCGCTTCAACCCCTCAAAATTGAATTGGGAAGAGGGGTTGAGTGATACGTCATTTGAAAGGTCTTGGAAGCTTCTTCACAACGGTGTATGAAAAACGTAAGTTTGATGAATCATTTTCGCCAAAAATTAATTTTGTTGCTCGAATGCGCCACCTTGAATATTTCGGTTATTTGTACAATGTACAAGCTCATTTTTATTAATCCTTTTTTACAAACTTAAACAATCTTCGAAAAATCCCATTCGTAAAAAAAATTAATTGTGTTGTCATGCTTACAATGAAAAAAATTAAATCTGCGTGTTTAAATCAAATGTTGAAATTGTCCTCCATTGACTTCCATACAATAATACAATCTTGACTGAAAACCGTCTCTTACATGGTTCAGCATAATTGGAGTTATTTTACGACACTCATTTACAATTCGTTGGCGTAGTTTGTTCAAATTTTCAGGCTGAGTCACAAAAATCTTGGACTTAAGATGTCCCCACAAGAAGAAGTCCAGAGGGTTCAGGTCAGGGGATCGGGCAGGCCACTCCATAGGACCTCTTCTTCCAATCCAACGACCGGAGTATTGTAAATTGAGGTATTGGCGAACTGGTGCGGCGTAGTGAGGAGCTCCGTCTTGTTGGAAATTCAATTGTTGTTCAAGTAGTAGAGGATCGTTTTCTAATTGTTCAGTTATTAACGGATCAATCGCATTTTCCAACATTTCAAGATAAATTTCGCCATTTAAATTAACAGGAATAAACAGAGGTCCAATTAGATGGTGTCCCAAAATTCCTACCCAAACGTTTAGCTTTTCCCGATGTTGAGTGTGAGCTTCTCGAAATACATGAGGATTTGTATCGCTCCAAATTCTACAGTTATGCCGGTTAACCTCTCCTTTAAGTAAAAAAGTGCATTCGTCAGAAAAGCAAACGTTGTACAAGAAATTTGGGTTATTGTTGATACGCTCGACCATAATTTAGCAAAACTCTTGTCTTCGATCCCAATCATCATCATTTAATTCCTGAATCAATTTAATTTTGTACGGATGGAACTTGTGTTTATGTAAAATTCTGGAAACGTTAGATTGGCTAATACCGGAAGCTGCAGAAAGTTGTCGTACAGATTGCGTGTTTGGCATAAGTTGGACATGTCCCAATACCGCCACAGCTGCTCCTTCATCTTTAACAATTCTAATGGGTGCCCTGTTTTTATCCATTACTGAACCCGTCTCCACAAATTTTGAAATCAATTCCATTACGTACTTATGGCGAACGCTACGTTCAGAATGGTTTTCGTTAAATATCCTTGCAGCAGCTCGGGCATAATTTTGATTTCGGTAATAAAGGCTAACCAGCTCAACACGTTCTTGCAATGTGTACACCATATTTTTTGAAATTTTAAGCAAATCAGCAAAGTAGTTACTCAACAGATAGATTAAAATCATGAAATGATCATAGAAACGTTAAAACCAGATAAACACCTTCTAAGAACAAAAAATGAAGGCAACATAAGGAAATGTTTTGCTGTTTCTTTATTTATCAGTTTGAGACAATGTATTATTGTATGGAAGTCAATGGAGGACAATTTGAACATTTGATTTAAACACGCAGATTTAATTTTTTTCATTGTAAGCATGACAACACAATTCAATTTTTTTTACGAATGTGATTTTTTGAAAACTTTTGTTTAAGTTTATAAAAAAGGCTTAATAAAAATGAGCTTGTACATTGTACAAATAACCGAAATATTCAAGGTGGCGCATTCGAGCAACAAAATTAATTTTTAGCGAAAACGGTTAATCAAATTTACGTTTTTCATACACCGTTGTCAAGAAGCTTCCAAGACCTTTCAAATGACGTATCACTCAACCCCTCTCCCCTATTCAATTTTGAGGGGTTGAAGAGCCCAATATTATGGGGTTGTTCGTTCAAGCGTCAAATATACATCAAAAGATGTCCCCCAAACAAAATCATTCGACGTGTTTTGGGAGATTTTTCCACTCACTATGGGATAAGAAATATACGGGGTGGCTCGTCTGAGATGGAACATCTTGTATATGAATTTTCCCCTTCCCCATCATAGAATTCTAGTACAAAATATCATTGGTAAACGACTCCCTGCAGCAAATATACAACAATAGTTAACTGGTTTTGAAGATACTTATAAGAGAGAGAGTGATAAGTACCCAACCTCGGCAAGATATGTTAACACGAATAATAAATCAGTGTTATTTTTCATCCTTCAAATAACTGTTATCAAATTTTAAACCAGCTGAGTTATTCAGATTGTGAACGAGGAATTGAAGATCAAGCTCAAAAGCCCCTTGGGTGAACATTTTAGGAGTTATAGAAATAACAAACTTGACTCCCATTATTCCAAACATGTTTTAGAGACGGGCCATCGATTTAAACAAAATTTTTAAATCTTACATGTGGTAAATAAATGTAGACTTGTAGATAATTCAAAATACTAAGGAATAGATAAATATATGCACTGTACTATTTTACTGATTCATCAGGTCGAGCTATCATACTTTTAAGTTCTTAATCTCGTAATCAAATGAACAACCTGTCGCAAACTAATTATTAGATTTCGAGGCCTTTCTAAGTTTGAGTACCATTGTTCACCTGAAAAGGACACTGTGTGGTGAAACATATCTTGTTCTCGCTAATTTTTGTGATAAAAGTTTATTTTGGAATTTTTCTACAGTGTATTGTGGCAAAACGTATCTTGTCTTCTTCAAATTTCATAATAAAAGTTTATTTGGGAATTTTTCTACAATGTATCATTCAGTTTAGTGTTTATTTGTAATGGAACTAAGCTCGAAATATTAGAATCTCATACATCAAGCAAATAGTTCAGGTAAGATACTTTCAAATTTGTTAACATAATATATATTATGCAGTTACCTTTCAATATGTTGAAAGTCATTGAAGAGCCTGCAGCCAGCAAATCTGAACAACAAACACAAACAAAGCTTAACATCATCAGCTCTAATCTACCGACTACTACAGTTCGTACACCAGAACAATTTATGATTGATAAAACATAAAAGCAAAACAAGAGGTCTTTGAAATTAAAATGAGCTGTAAGAAATAATTTTGAAGTTTATTCTGCGATATGGTGAAAGAAAATGACCAGAAAAATTCCAAAAAGGCCATCAAAGAGGAATGTTTATTTCACTTATTGAAATTAAGAGATCCAATTAGAATAATTTGTTAGTCAAATGAACGCAGAAAAACCATTTCATCATACTTTAAAATATTCAAGTCTAAAATCTCATAATGTACAAGCTGTAGTAAATATGCAAAAGTTTTAAATCTTAAATCAAATCATGCTTAAATATATAATAAATTTGTCTTTGAGCAGAACACATAGAGAACATATCATTTCTTAAAATTTGAATTCAAAATGAAAATTCAGCAAACCTATTTGTCTACGTCGTGCTCAAAAGTTTTGGACATGAATTCATGATGCAGTTGCTGGAATACCTGGCTACGTACATTTTATTTTGTTGAAAAAAGATGATTCCAGAGTGATTTTATTTGTTCCAGAAGTTTGTTATATTACAAATACAGAGAGAAGACATCCACGAGCTTCAAACAAAATTCCTTGACATGAAAACCAAAAAATCAATGTGTCCAGGTCCGTTCAAAGCTTCTGAAATAACTGGCTATGTACAATGTACAATGTATTATGATGAATGGAGATGATATTTAAGAGTGTATTAGTTCCAAAGTTTCATATATTACAAATGCGTCCAAAGAAAATATTGACGACATCCACGAGCTTTGAACAAAATTCCTTGACATTTGAATTCAAGATGGAAATCCATAACCAGTGTCCAGGTCAAGTTCAAGGTTTCTGAAATAACTGGCTATGTACAATTTATTATGATGAATGGACAGTTATTCTATTAGTTCCAAAAGTTAAATATATTACAAATACGTTCCAGGAAAAATATTGAGCAGATTCAAGGATTTAAAATGATAATTCAAGAAACTCACGTGTTTACTGAATACTTGGTAAAATCTATTCATACCAAGATAATATTTTTAAGGGAAAATAAAAGAGTTAATATCACTAGAAGCATATCTACGACAACGAACAGCTCATGTATTTTTACAAAAATTGATTATCGAGGCGATTCTTGTTTTGGGAACGAAAATCATGAATGCTTCCATTCCAACAATAAAATATTGAACAGGTAAATCCAAACGCCGTCGACTAAGAATGTCCAGGTCACCTAAATGAGATCACCACACCAAACGAAACGAAACGATTGACAAAATTTGTGATATGGTATTCAATGAGCGCAGAGTGAGAGTGCATGAGATATTCATGATAGTTATCATCTTAGATAAACGTGTCCGCAATATCATATATGAACACAACCGATCATAATCGTGCAACAACCTCACTGACATGTCTGGCGATGTTTGAGCGTAATCCAGGAGAATTTCTGCGTAACGAGTAACTGTGCACGAAATGTGCACTATACATTAGAAACTGGTTTATCGAATCCCGGAGGATCGGCACTAATGATGCAGATGTTGTTAAATCGGCTGGAATGCTCATGACTAGAGTTTTTGAGGCGCCCGCGGAGGGTGCTATTGGTGGTGATGTTGACGATATTTTTAATCCAGAAGAATTTCTGCGTGGATTCATAACTGTGCACGGAATGTAGATCTGTGGTGGTCTCACAAAGTTTTATTCATGTGTTTTCACAGAGATCGTTTTTATCTACCATCATTTAATTTGGATTATTTCATTTATATTATCTGTGATTGTTTTATATACACGCCTTGTGAAATTGTTTTAGAATAACAAAAAAGTTTTGTTTCCATTAAATACTGCGGATTCTTGTTTTTTTTTCAAGTATTGTAGAGTTACTAATCAAAATTACATAATGCAATGTACCGGGATATCAAAAATTATCTTGGTCAAGGGTGGTTGTGAAATCTAAAACGTGTGTCTTACTTTACGTTTGAAACAATTATGTCACTGTCACACTGACATCATCAATAACCTACAAATTTCATACCTATTTATTTCAGTTGGAAAACAATAATTAACTACAAATCAAAAATTATCTTGGTCAAGGGTGGTTGTGGAATGTAAAACGTGTGTCTTACTTTAAATTTTTGAATATGTTTTGTTGTGTCAGAATCTGTTAAGTCATTGTGCTGAAATTTTCTAATCCAGTTTTTGAATCATGCCTCTTACCACACAGCACAAAATGTTCATGATTGAACCCTATTTTCCAACGGTTGTGCTAGTTAATGGAAATTGGCAATACAGTCAACGTTTGTGGTTGGACAATTTTCGAGAGCACTTCCCAAACGTGGCAATATTACCGGACAATTTTTATGCGTGCCTTACAAATTGTGTTGAAGTGTTTCACGAAACTGGTTGTGTGACTCATGAAAAAGGTGCTAGTAGACCGAGAGTTCGTACAGGAGAAGTTGTCAATGACGTTCGTCAACGTATGGAAGAGGAGCTTGCAAAACCTTTGAAACGTCTTTCTCAGGAAATTGGACTTTCTTATGGAACATGTCAGAAGATTTTAAAGGAAGACTTGAACATGCATATAAGATGCAAGCACATCAAGCTCTTCTGCCCGCAGACCACCCCAGACGCCTTGCTTACTGCCATTGGTTTGTCAATAATTTAATGAATGACGATCTTCTGGACTGAACTTTTTTTTCTGACGAAGCGTGGTTCCACCTTTCGGGATACATCAATTCTCAAAATATGCGAATGTGGAGCAATGACAACCTTCATGTTTTTACTGAATACTACATGCTCAAAAAATCGGTGTTTGGATGGCAGTTTCTCGCAGAAGAATAATTGGGTCAATTTTTTTCGATTTCACCACCAACGCAGAAAGGTACAGACACAACTTTTTGGCTGAATTTGTGCAACAGTTAAACGATGATGAACTTCGGTACGGTTATTTCCAGCATGACGGTGCAACAGCACATACTACACGGGAAAATATTGCTTTTCTGATGACCGGCTGATAAGTTTGCATTTAAGCTATGTTCTGTGATAAAAAAAATTTTTTTTACTCATAATTGATGAAGATTTTGAAGAGGTAGTGGGTGTTTTTCTCCCCAACTTCTACGCCACTGGAAAAAGTACGGTTTTGAGACAACCATTTGAACCGCCAATGTTTTCTACACAAAAAAAGGACTCCTGGTCATAAACTCTAAAGTTTACCGTTTTCGAGAAAAATCGACTTTTATGTTGAAAAACATGGTCAATTTGTTGGTTTTGTTACTTGTTCTAACGTTTGAATAAATTTTGTTCAATTAGTAAGAATTGACCATGTTTTTCAACATAAAAGTCCCCTTCAAAATCTTCACCAATTATGAGTAAAAAAATTTTTTTTATCACACAGAACATAGCTTACTATGAGTAGAAAAGGCTTGCGAAAGCTAGTTTCTGTACGATAAACGGTTCCGGAGATATTCGCAAAAAACGAAATTTTTTTTTCAACTTCAACACCCTACCCTGTATCTCAAAAACTAAGCGTCTGTGCATATATGTTATTAGGCATTTTTGTCTCAAAATCAAATTTTCTATCGACTGTGGAAGTTCTGCTACTAAAACCTGGGACAGCCTGTATACTTCCTCTTAACTATATGATTTTATACTTCATCATAATTCAAATAAATATAATTCTTATATTGGATGATTTAATTTATTTAACGGAGAATCAAAATCCGATAGATTCATCATTATACATGAGAAACTAAGGAATAATCGAATCCCGGCAAATCAGCACTAACGAGGCATATGTTGTTAAATCAGCTGGAATGCTCATGACTATAGTTTTTGAGACGCCCGCGGCATAAGCAGCATAAATTACCTTGAAAAGGGAAGAGGGATCACGGATGAATATCTTGCAGCTTTATTGTACCGAACGTACGACGATTTATAGAAAAAACGCCCACATTTAGCTGTTCTCTTCCATCATAACAATTCACGTTTGTACACGTGTGTCGCCTTCAAGGAAAAATTCTACGAGTTAGGATACGAATGGCTTCCATAAAAACCACCTTAATCTCCAGATTTAGCTGTTCTGTTTCCGGTGAAATGGCTGGACGGAAAGACATCAGGCTCGAACGCCTATTTGAAGTGTTGTGGGAATCGTTATCAGGATTAAGGAATCAAAAAATTCGAAGAACATATGGCTGAGTGTATTAAGCTAAGAATTAGAAAATATAATGAATTTTTCCCAGATAATGCCCAGATTAGCCCAATTATAGAACCAACAATACAAAGCAACATAATATGAAGAATAACAAGAAATATATAACAAAAATAACATCTTATAGGAATAATGAAAATAAACTGGCTAAATTTTCAAATTACATGGTGATAAATAACCTCACCTGACCAAACTAATAAGTAATAAGATACTGAATACTATTGAAAAATAAGTCACATTTTGAACAAATAATATTAAAGTTTGTTGTCATGACAAATATCGGACATCTAGATGATACATTCGTATTAGACCTAACATTGTAAAAAGTTAAGGGACAGCGAGAAGATAATCTAGGTACAACAAAATTTAATTTACCTAATAAGTACCTGCAGTCAATATTATTATTCAACAAATTATGGAGGAATATTGTGCTCCTTAATCTTCTTCTCAGTTCAAGTGTCAAACAATCAAAATTAGATAATAATAATTGATGGTCAAAACCTCTTCTACGAAAGATATTCAAAGTTCTAAACCAGAGATATTACAAATACTTGAATGCTCTCAATTAGTATAATCTGGATTATACTGAGGGTTCCAGATGAGTGACAAATAATTAGGTTGAATGCTCTCAATTAGTATAATCTGGATTATACTGAGGGTTCCAGATGAGTGAAGTATATTCCAGTTTTGGTCTAACCAATGAATTGAATAGTGTTTGTAGTACCTCTAAATTGTTGAAATATTTGGAATGCCTAAGTACAAACCCTAAAGTTCAATTAGCTTTAGCACACATATCACTGATATATAGATTAAACGTGAACTGATAATAATATAAAACACATAAGTCTTTGACTGTACTATTACGAGAAATGATTACTGAATCTAATAATCGATAATCGAACAAAATAGGATGGAATTTACGACTGAAGCTAACAACACAACATTTACTAATATTTAGACTTAATTTATTGTTGGCGCACCATTCAAATTTAGAAATGCTTAGCCTCTCTCTGCTAAAAAAGTGAATGTTTTGTGGGTACCAGGACACCGGCATGACAGAAGCAATAACAGGAAGGAGTCAAACGGAAAAGTGCTGAAAAACCCATATTATTTTTGGATGAAATAGCAAAGATTGATACAGACTATTTCTTATATTGTATTATCTGGAATCAACACTATATTTCTAGATTGAAATATAACGAATCTAAAATATTCGTACAACATGCTCCCTTCCATGTTCAATAATATGCTCACCGTCCCGGCACGATAATTCTCAATTGGAACGTCTAATGGAAACAACCTCAAAACTAGGTATGCGTTCGCAGTTAATTTCAGACTTGGGGGAAGCAGCGAGTCATTACCTGAATTGAGTAGCGCTCAAATACGAGAAAATTGCAAGACCGACAGCCTACCCACCACGCATTGGAATGTTGCCCCCACGTTGAGTTATTTGCTCTTCGATTCTATTGATAATTAAATGGCAGGTATAAATGTCGTTATGGTTAAATTCAGTGGAGGGCACGGCATGTCATTCAGAATCAAATACTCAAGCGGGTAGAATATATTTCATATTGATAGAAGCATTCTTAGTTGGAGATGCCTGGCAGAGAGATGTATTTCCGATGACTATGCAATTCGGTAATCAATAAGAATAAATAGAATACTGTAATATCGGACAAAAGTGCTACTTTTCATTGCACTTTTAACCCTTTTAAAACGTGTTCTATAAACTTTTTAGTCTGCTGTGTACTTCCATTAAGCACCAAGTTCAATAGAAAACTTCATGAAACTTCTAGAAATGAGCAAACTATTCAAATTAGTATTATTGCTACACGTGTTGTTATTACAAGTAATTAAGATAACAAATAGCAAGCTACTAGTAAAAAGAGAAGTTCAAAAGTACGATTCGATTTTTGATTATTTAAACGTCAAATGCTAACATTTCTCATATTAACCTCATCGTTCGTTTGCGTCTAAAGAGCCGAAACACATATTTGAAGTTGTACTGGACTGAGGGAAACAAAGAACTCCTCAGTTTCCTGATCGAAATAAATAAAATAACATCGTACGAAAGTGATTAGTTGAAATATCCCTTTGGGAAATCTATGTCGAAGTGGAAATATAAATCCAATATCTGAAGATATTAAATTGAAACACTGACTTTGCCCCTAAAGAATGATATCCCAATCAAATTCCAATAAGTTGTCAATTCAGTGTAACCGTGTTGTCCTTATTCAAGAATAATCTAATTCACTGAAGCATTCCATTAGTATATTACCAGATTATGTAATAAGGTGATATATTATGGTTTCTCTCGATGTAATATCATCATATACACTCCTATGTATAGATATTGGCCTAGATATGATGAAATGGAATGCTGTTCGATTGGATACGGCTTTAACTAAAGGAAAAAATATCGAGGAAATGGTAGATACGGATCTATATTCAAACGTATTCACTTGACACTAAGAAGTATGAAATAATAACCCTTATCAACTGAAAACACTATTCAAGTACTGAAGACCATCCAGCTACCAAGTAACCATCATCAGAGTAAACTAAATAGAAAACAGAATTTCCCTATTTAAATACTATTTTGCATTAGTAATGCTAACAAGGAGTTACCCTCAGCTGGAGATGGATTAGTATTTAATACATTGCTTTACATCCCTTCTAAATTACCTAGATATTTGTTCGTACTGTGTTTCAGTTCTTGAGAAATGGTATGACCTGTATTTAAATCATGTTTTCCTAATGCTGAATTTTTTTTCACTATTATTCTTCTTCATATGGGCAGAATATTTTTATAACAAGTAAAATCAAAAAACCTATGTGTCCAGATCAGGTTCAAAGTTTCTGAAATAACTGGCTATGTGCAATTTATTATGATAGTCTAGGAGCCAGAGCAATATTGATGGTCTGAACATTAACCCGACGGCACTATGGTTTATCGTTAGAGGACGGTTCAATGACCAATTCATGTCACAGACCGAATTTTCCCCGGCTGCTAGATCTCGAGATACAGCATCCACATTTTTTTTTTGACTGGTGGTTAACCCTTTCCAAGTTGCGGCTACTTGAAAAGCATGACATTCTTATACACTTCTACCATGTGCCATCATTTTTTATCGTGTCCATTTATCAGGTCGACCAGTTGAAATTGAACCGGAAATGGACTGCAAGTTAACCCCCCCAAACCTGGTGGAAAATGTTCATTGGTGTTGGCAATTGTTTACATACCCTATGCCATCAAAAGTTATCGATCCATTTCCGAGTAATTGGCCATTATTTGGACCAAAAATGTTTCTTTTTTCCATTTTGTGGATAAAACTTGCGGGTAACAAGGTAACATGATGGCACCATGTTAAATAACTTTATTGGAGGTCAAATAATGATTTAAAATTATCACTCCTTGCTTATTTCAACCCTCCAAAACCCCCTAAAATCATCTGGCAGATTAAAAAAAAAGAGCCGTTTCGGTTTTAAACCCAGCCGGAGTCTAAATAATTGACTAATTTATCATAAAATTGGTCATATTATCATGTGATTCATATTTTTTGGGGGGTGGTTACAGAGGATTTTGGGGGGTTGAAATAGGCAAGGAGTGATGGCAATAATTTTAAATCTTTATATGACCTTCAATAAAGTTATTTAACATGGTGCCATCATGTTACCTTGTAACCCGCAAGTTTTATCCACAAAATGAAAAAGAGAAACATTTTTGGTCCAAATAATGGCCAATTACTCGGAAATGGACCGATAACTTTTGATGGCATAGGGTATGCCAATACCAATGAACATTTTCCACCAGGTTTGGGGAGGTTAACTTTCAGTCCATCTTCGGTTCAATTTTAACTGGTCGGCCTGATAAACGGATACGATAAAAAATGATGGCACATGGTGGAAGTGTATAAGAATGGCATGCTTCTCAAGTAACCGCAACTTGGAAAGGGTTAACCTCCAGTCAAAAAAAAAAGAAAGAATGCAGATGCTGTATCTCGAGATTTAGCAGCCGGGGAAAATTCGGTCTGTGAGATGAATTGATCATTGAACCGTCCTCTAACGATAAACCATAGTGCCATCGGGTTAATGTTCAGACCATCAATATCGCTCTGGCTCCTAGACTATGATGAATGTAGATTCTGTTAGTTCCAAAAGTTTATTATATTGCAAATACGTTCAAGGAAAAAATATTGAACAGTTCCAGTTATAATGATAATTAAATAAACGTATGTTTACTGAATACTTGGGAAAATCTATTCATACCAAGATAATTATTTCAAAGGAAAAGAAAAGTATATTAATATTATTAATAATCATAATTTATAATTTATGATACATGATTACGTATCAGATTAGATTAGTTTATTACGTTACAAGATGTTCATATATACCATGTAGTTGTTGCTAATATAAATGTCTCTCCCTTTGGAAGAGTTATGCATTAATTTTGAACAATGAAATTCTCTTGCATTTAAATGGTGCTTGGTCATTATATCTCGTGCAGCGGGAGACTGGTACATTCAATTATTTCTATTGTTCTAGCTTCACAATCAACTAGAACGATTTAGGAGCTTCGAAGCTTTACTGCAGTCGTTCAAATTCAAGTAGACCATGTTGTTCTAAAATTGCAGTAAATTCACTTTGCGATATAGCTTTTATTTACTCGGCTAACACGAACAGGTTGAACAGAATCTTGAATACACAATGTTTATTCAATTATGAGTTTCCTCTGATAACAGAACAGTTTAAGTGAACATACAAGTTCTTGTGCTGAAACGAATGGAGTTCCGACAACATTGAAAAGAAAGGAATTGCACAATAAATATTTCTATCATGTGAATTCATGATTCAAATTATGCAACAATATAGCTACTGTTCAACTCGCCTCTAGAGAATTCAATGAAACCTAATAAAAGTTCTATCAGGATTGGATGACGAAGAGTGTAAAAACAAAAAGGAAACTAGAGGATAGAAAATTGACTTATATTGTGGCAGTTCCGAAGAATGAGTTGATACAGTGCCGCATTTTTCAAAATTGGGCTGAAATTTTTCATCGAACGAGTGACGTTAAATACATTGTTGATCGACCTCGATGTTTCGTATCCACCACACATTGCGATATGTTCAGGGTGAATCAAATTGGGTGTCCATATATGGGAAACTCTGTTAATAGGCACGCTGAATAAAACCGATCTCGCACCTCTTTGCTCTTTTTTTTGAGACGAATTCAAACGTTTTGTGGATTTTTTCTATTTTCATTTGTTGTGACGGCACAGTCGACTTTTCAATTTTTGTTCATATCGACTAGGTCTTGTATTTTGGCTGATGGCAAAATGTCGTCAACCTGTAGAAACGGTCTGTGGCCACTTTTTCAAGTAGAAGCCATTTTTTTTCCGAGTCACGTTTTTAAATGGTAATTTATATAGTAGGCTATGACACCATTGACATGACCGTTTGTTCAGATTTCAATGATATATAATATGTGGTCTTATATAATTATTTTTCAACTATTCCAGTTTTCTTTCATCAAAATCTTTTTTTAAATAACATTGAGTAGGTTTCTATCAACATTGAACAAACTGACTTTTAGGTCATTTAAGTATTGCATGTTTAGTTATTGCGTTTTTGACCTGTCTCTGTCCAATAAACATTCACAAGTCACCACAGAACTGCCTCTCTTCAGATATCTCGAAGGACGCCAACCGTGCTTGGAGACATCCAAAAGGTTAGAGGATAATTTAAAAAAATATAGGTCAATTGAACTGCTTCGCCAATAAATGTACGAGAAAGGAGATGAAGAAACACGAGCTATAGAAGTAATAGGAAATATAAAACCAATCCTTACACCCTGGAGTACCTTTAAAAGAAGAGAATTTTTAAATTGGTATCTGCAGCAATTGGAAGCAGATGAAAATTTTTCACAAAAGATAATATGGACTGATGGAGCACACATAGCTGTGCTGGTATACCATAGATTTTGAAGTGATGTTAACAATCAAGTTACTATTGGGAATCGGGTGTAGTAAATCCAGTTAGGTTTTAGCGTGTTGTTTGCATTGTTGGGAAGCAAAGTGTTAGCTTTGAGAGCTGAATCATCTTCAAACTTCGCTAGAAGATGATTTAGATGAACTTATACCTATCAAAAGCTCATAATGCGAGAACCGTTGCTACATACCTCAATAGCGTTTTAAATATGAGTGCATAGGCACTAGGGGACATGTTGCGTGGCCACCTCAATCTCCGGATATTTTTCCTTTAGATTTATTATGAGGGGACATCTCAAAGATAATGTTTATTTGAGTATTAATGGGAACATCGAACAATTAAGAGAAGTTTGGAAACGCAATTCGAGATATATCCAAAGTGCAAATACTAAATGTGAGTGGTTTGCAGAAACGTTGTCAAGTGTGTATTCAACAAAATGGAAATCATTTCGGACATTTTCGTTTTTCTTAGCACTATTAATATAGCGTTAGCGAGTTCTTTCCTTACATCTTCAAGAGATAATGTTTCAATGTTTCACTCATTGCGTATGAATTGAATGTAATAATGGAAGTTAATAGTTTATAGATTACAGCAATTACAATTTCTTCCAATAGAAATATATAGCTGTTCTTTTCTAAAATGTAAGTTAAAGCTTCCTATTTTGTTATGTTTTGAATCAAATTAAATCAAAGTTTTGCCACATTCTAATATGTAAAAAAATCGTCTCACTGTTAAAACCTATAGAAATAGCAGAATAGCCCATGCGTATCTTGGCTTACGACGATATGGAAATTTAGAGGCGAGTATTTTTTTCTATTTCCATATGCGAAATTGACGGTGATCTACCTAATAATGATGTAATGTTTTTTTTAAATTTTTGATCATAAGTTGATGAAAGTATTGACGCAAATGGTTCATTCCAAAAACCACAAATTGGAAAAAATTACAAATGTGCAAGATGATATATTCCTTGGAGTACGAGAATTTATACAACTTTCCTGAAGTGGGCATTTTTAGGAATATCAAAAAGTTTTGGCTTTGATTTTCCGATAGAACGGTAGGTCGTAGAGAAAAATTATGCGAAAAAATAGATGAGAACAATATTATCTAGAACGTGCAGTCGCTTTGCTACAACCAAAAGTGAAAAGTACAGAAGACGCAAAAAAAGAAAAAGTTTTTCAACGCGAAAAAGAAATGTTTGAGCTACAGTGGAAATATAAAAGTTGTATAGAGCCAAATAAACCTATAAAATATACATGCACTGTTTTCTACGATGCGTTACGGAGATATAGGAGCTTTCATATTCTAACATGTACTAATTTGGAAATAATTACCGAATGCAGTGTCTAAGTTTCAGCGGATGCGACACCACCTCGGCCCCTTCTTTCCAAGGTAAATCAAAATTGGCTAATGGAAACCTACTCGATTTTACAATAAAAATGGTTTCAAACAATCTGAGAAAATAATGATGTTAGGTCTAACATTATCATATATCGTTGGAAACAGAAATGATTTTCAATAAAAAAGACAAAATTATAATTCATAAACGTGACACGGAAAACCAATTTCGACTACGCCTACGTAAAAAAATGCCTACAGAATGTTTTTACAGATTGCGACATTTCTGACATTAGTAGGTATTAGTTTCAGTTCAACGTAATATTCATACATTTATTTAATATTCACTTCAGAAATAAGTGATTTATTGGAACATGCACGTGCCGTGAGAAAATTCAATTGTGAAAATGTTTTCCTTGTTAGTCGTTAAAAGTTCCAAAGAAATAGCCTATAAACGGTGGTTGCAAATCAGCAATTATGCGGGTTTACAAGGAGTTCGTAATGATGTAGCGGAAATATTATTTGCTGAAATTCAATGCTGCTTAGGATGAAGTCTAAAAGGTAGTAATTGCCACTGAACCGAGCTCATTTATTATACATCAGCATTGATTCATTTCATGTTTCATGTGTCCGTGATAGACAAGTGAATCGATGCCAGGTCTACATAATTTCGAAGATCTATGAACTAACGTAGATATCATAAATCAAACTAATTTCAGAAATGTCTTGATATACAAGGGCAACGCCAAAAATTCTTAGCCACATTCTCAATTATTCCAAATCGGTGACCTGAAATCTTGTTGTTGATGTATCTCCTTCATGTTCAAATGATCGTAGGTCACATTTTTGATCGAATCATTATCAAATTTCTTACTCTAGAAGGTATTTCTTCATCAAATAAAGTTAGTGTAAGGTGGGTTCCTGAACAACTCTCAGTAATTCAGCTCCAGCGTCGAGTCGAATGCTTTGTCCTTTTTAGAGTCCTATGGACGTTGTGAATGCTATTGTCACAGAAATAAAAAGCACAGATTTCTACTATAATTCGCTGTCCGAAAGGGAGTCGATGTAATAGTCCGAAAAATTATTACTTTTGTGTCCCTTGATATATTTCCATTTGATTGGAAATGAAGTCTTATAAATTATCATATCTTGATAGAGCATACGAGAAGTCAGTCGGGAACACCGACTTCTGACCCAGCAAGAACGTACGATAAGTTAATCAGCGAAACTTTTTCCCTGAGTCAGGGGATATCTACGTGGAGTTGAAACGAACCTTCATATGGGGGGATCTCCACCGATGTTCTAATTTGAACATATTTTCTAAGCTTTGCGGGTGTGGTGGCCCCCGCTTCAATAGTTTCATAAGAACTAATTACCTTTAGAAAAAAGGATTATTTAAAGTTATAATTAATTTTCTAGTCAAGGCAAGTAGAACTTTAATCCAGCTTAATTTTTGTTCTAAAGATCATATTTTTCAAAATTAATCAATAGCCTGTACCTTTAGTATTGTAGCAAATTAAATTCAAGGAACCAGATTGAAATCAAATTAATTCATCGAGTTCCGTCTATCTAATTTGTGTTCGTATAAGTTTACGAAGAAATTATTTAAATTCAATTGACTCCAAAAAAGCAGCCTACATTAAATTTTGCTTGTATTGTATAAGAAAGAAACCCGGAGCTGTACGTAGCTTGCGTAGGGGTAGTTTGGGGCATTGAATTGGCTCATAGTTAGAATCTAATGAGTGAAGCAATATAAAACGTAGTACTGGTGGAACAGGAAATATTTATTCGTAGGGATAAAACAGTGCTGAACTTGTGCGCGTCTTTCGCGTATCGCGGAAAGTGTTAGCTCCCTTGAAATCATCTTGTGACAGTTCGACAACACGCATAATTTAATGCGACCTAGAACTCGAGAGTGTAAATTCTCTGCGTCTTTCTTCTGCTTGAAAAATCAAGTTTGGAGTTGACAGAAACAGTATAGCTTCAGAAATCAGGAGTTTGGAATTGGAGTTATAACTTGCAGTGAGTGTGCTACTTGTTTGGAAGTAAGAGCATAGAGCGGCTGGTTTCACATTGGACTTGATGGAAGTTGATAACCTTAGTCAAACAGTATTTCTGATTTGTAAAATATACGCTCGGCACTGTTACATCGATACAGTGGAAGCGCGAAGGAGAAGCGCCACCAAGAAAGTTTAGGAACTGTAAGTCGTCAAAGGAGGTGATGACTACCATCTTTTGGGATTGGGGTAGTCTTCTCAGACTTTAAAAAATTACATAATTAACGGGTATTATGCAGCATTCCTGCACAAATGGCGACAACATATTTGGGAGGACAAACATGGGAAACAGAAAGAAGTGTGAGGATGTGTTTAAATATGGCTTCTAGTGACTATTTTCTGTTTGAGAATTTGCAAAAGGACATTCGGGGACGCCGTTTGATTGATGAAGATGGCTCGGCACTGTTGCATCAATACAGTGGAGGCGCAAAGGAGAAGCGCCCCCAAGAAAGTTTAGGATCTGTTGGTCGTCAAAGGAGGTGATGACTACCATCTTTTGGGATTGTGAGAGTATTCTTCTTATACTTTAAATAATCACATATTTAACGGGTGTTATGCAGGATTTCTACACCAATGGCGACAACATATTTGGGAGGAAAAACATGGAAAACAGAAAGAAGGGTGAGGATGTGTTCAAATATGGCTCGCAGTGACTATTTTCGTTTAGGAACTTGAAAAAGGACATTCGGGGACGCCGTTTGATTGATGAAGATGTCTCGGCACTGTTGCATCGATACAGTGGGAGCGCGAAGGAGAAGCGCCACCAAGAAAGTTTAGGGTCTGTCAGTCGTCAAAGGAGGTGATGACTACCATCTTTTGGGATTGTGAGGGCATTCTTCTTAGACTTTAAAAAATCACATAATTAACGGGTATTATGCAGCATTCCTGCACAAATGGCGACAACACATTTGGGAGGAAAAACATGGAAAACAGAAAGAAGTGTGAGGATGTGTTCAAATATGGCTACCAGTGACTATTTTCTGTTTTTGAATTTGAAAAAGGACATTAGAGGACGTCGTTTGATTGTTGAAGATGAAGTAAGTAAAGGTTGCAATTAAGACAAAATTTGAAGACAAACAGAAGGAATATCCTTACAGGGTTATTGAATTGTTGTTGAAACTTTGTATGCACTGATGTTAGGGGAGGATAATATTGAAAAACAAAATTTAATAATTGCGAGTCTATGCTATGTTTTCATAGATAGGCCGGGAATTTGTGGCACCGCCTACATAATATTTTTACAGCTTGGCGATATTTTTGATATAACGCGAAATACAAGACATAGTCGATATAGGCAAAAATTGAATAATCGGATGTGACCCAACATAAACAAAGTTTGAAAAAATCAAAGGCACCCTTGAATTCCTGTCAAAAAAAAAGTTCGGGGATGGGTAGCCTGTTTTTTGTAGCGTGCTTATTAACAGAGATTCCGATAATAGACACAATAGTCAATAATGACACCTTGAACGGTATTGAAAGGTACACTTTCAATTCAACGTAAAATTCACGCATTCATTTATTATTCGCTTCAAAAATATTTGATTTAATAGAACATGCACGTGCCGTGAGAAAACTCAATTGTTAAAATGTTTTCCTGGTTAGTCGTTAAAACTTATAAAGAAGTAGTCTCCAAACACAGGTTGCAAATCAGCAATTATGCGGGTTTACAAGAAGTTCGTAATAATGTTGTGGAAATATTATTTGCTCAACTTCAATGCTGCGTAGGATGAAGTCTAAAAAGAGGTAATTGCTACTGAGCCGAGCTCGTTTATTATACATCAGCATTGATTCATTTGATGTTTCATGTGTGTCGGAGATAGACAGGCAAATCGATGCTAATTCTAGATAATTTGAAAGATCTATGTACTAATGTTGATGTCATAAATCAAACATTCCAAATTCTACTATACAAAGTAACGAAATTTCTTGACATACGAGGGCAACGCCAAACATTCCTGGCAACATTTTTAATTACGACATGTAATTATTGATTTTATTAAATTTATTTCTCTTCAAATCATCAAATAAAGTTTGTGCAACGTGGGTCCCAAGCAACTGCCAGCAATTCAGAGCCGGCGTTCTGGAAAGTCTATATGATTTCACCATGAAAAATTGTTTCAACTCATCTGAAAAAATAATGATATTAGACTTACATTATTGAATAACGTTGAAATCAAAAATTTTCAATGGTGTCAGGTGGCTATGATTGTCATTTGAAAAAAGACAAAATTATGTCATAATTCATAGACGTGACTCGGAAAAAAATTTCGAGAACGATTATGTATTCTACATAAAAAATTTACTTACGTGAAAGTTTTTACTGATTGGGTATATTTTTTATAATAGCCAAAATGGAAGACATAGTCGATATGGGCAAAAATGGAATAATCGTCTGTGACGTGTGTACTATGGAACCCTCTCATGGAATGATCATGTGGGGTCCATTGCGAGAACCGCTTCACAAAAATTGGGTTTCTATTACGTGCCAACAGCTACTTCGATTTCAGCAGCTTATCATAACATATAAAGCACAGATTCGACCTGTCCTGAAGTACTGTTCACATTTTGGAGTTCGGCTCTCAAACATACGCTGAAGCTCTAGGATACTTTCCAGAAGAGAGTTATTCGTCTGAATGATGATGTCATACTTACGAGTTCATTGACCTCTCTAGAGCATCATAGAGATGTGAGCGATCTCTCATTTTTCTATAGATACTTCCATGGTCGGTGTCAGAAATCTTGTCTGTTGTTCAACCACGAGAGATTTCAGATAGACGGACTAGACGGACGTCAATGTTCTTCAAGCATTATAGGTTTCCCTCTCATGTAGTCAAAATATATAAAAAAGTGATAAATTGGTCACGCAAGTTCCTCCACTTTTATTATCATAATAGCTTTGAGAAAAGTGGGTCAAATGTAAAACCCACTCAAACAAATATACTCCTGCGGATTCTGTCACACCAATTAATTATGAAATAGCTCCCTTTAATAGTATTCTTAAATTGTTAAACGTCTCCTTGATCCAATAAAATTATAACAACGAAGATGAGAAACTTCAGCGAATAGCGTTGGACAATGGTTTCGACAAATCTTTGATCAATAATTTAACAACATCATCATGAAATGGTAAGACACATTGGACAAGAAACCGTACTGAATAACATGAAACAGAAGTTTTGGATTTTGAAAATGAGACAAACTGTGAAAATGGAAATTCGTAATTGTCAATTCTGCAAAGTTCACAAGGCCAAAGTAATACAACCTGAAATGTCTCCGTTACCAGAGTATCATCTAAAAGCCCATTGTAGACCTTTCACCTACTGTGGTCTTGATTATTTTGGTCCTCTCACAATAAAGGTCAAGAGAAGTGTAGAAAAAAGATATGGTGCTCTGTTTACATGTTGCAATACGAGATCAATACATATCGAAGTGGCTAATTCGTTGAATACAGACTCAGCGTTGATGGCAATAAGAAGATTCATTGCAAGACGAGGACAACCAATTGAATTTCATTCTGACAACGGAACCAACTTTGTTGGAGCTGAGAACGAAATGGAAAAATGTATAGAGGAATTGGATCAGAACAAAATTGTAGCGGAACTTGGTATAGAGAAAATCAAATGGATATTTGATTCACCCGCAGCCCCGCATACCGGAGGAGATTGGGAAAGAATGGTTAAGTCCGTAAAACAAGTATTGTACAAGATGTTGAAGAAACAAAATCCGAAGGAGGAAATTCTAACAACCTTTCTACTAGAAGCAGAAAGCATCGTGAACTCCAGGCCCATAACTTACGTGTCGTGTGATAAGGATGATATAGGAGGTTTAACTCCTATGCACTTTCTCATTGGTTTGGCCAATGTTGAAAATGCGCCAAGTGCTTTCACTGCATTGGACGTATTCGGCAGAAAACAATGAAAAATTGCACATATTATGGCAGAAGATTTCTGGAAAAAGTGGATATCGCTCTATCTTCCATCATTGCAGAAGAGCCAAAAATAGCAAGACAAAAGTCGACCTCTGAGTATTGGGGACGTTGTCGCTGACCTGACCCTAACATACGGAGCAAATGGATAATGGGCAGAATAACCAAAACTTTCCCAAGCAGAGATGGACAAATTCGGAGCGTTGAGTTAAAAACATCGAGCTCTACTTTGATTCGATAGGTGAACTTTTGTATTTGAATAAAAAAGCGAAAAGGTCCTCAGTACTTCAACAGTATTTTTACTGGATAAGGGTGATTGTTTCTTATTGATAGTACACAATTGATCTTTGATTCCGGCATTAAATATCGACATGGAATGGAGACTGAACGAACATAGACGAGACGAGACGGGGAATACGATCTCTATATTCTCGTATTTGGCAATTCTCGGATGGTATTGGCAGGAGTATGTGTGGACCTGCTTTGCATTTTATAAAATACACAATATTAATTTCATATATTCTAGAATTATTCAGTTGACTGTACATTTTACTACATGAAATATCACGTGGCACCTGTAAATGTAAATTAAGTCGGAACGATTCCTCGTTAAAGCAAACATTTAGGAAGTTTAACATCATGAAAGTTTTATTACATCGAGGCTCTATAGGGATTGTAAATATTTGTAAGACATCTGCCAAAACCAACCTGAGCCACTTTATTAGTGGCTAGTTGATAAAAAAAGTCTGAACTTCGTCCATCACTATTATTGTGTAAAGGTACAAATTCCCGATGAAACAATTATGAGATTATAATCTCGTAAATTGAAAACATGTAAACATGATATATTATGCGTGTGGTCTGAAACATTTATTTCACTTGCAGCATGTTAGTGTTGTCTTGGATAAAAAGTTGTAGACAGTGAATAAAAAAACATTGGTTTTTACTATTCTTTGAATAGAAAGATTTCGTTTATGTATCTTTGGGAACAAACAAATGTCCTGGGGTGTAAAAAGAAAAGAGTCTACTTTTACTGTAAACATGCCTAGAAATATTATAATAAGGTTGATTGAGCTTTATGAGTCCCATACACATTTGTGTTCTTGCGCTTCCGAAAATTACAAGAACAGAGTTTTGAGAAAAGTATCAATTGATAAAATATCCAAGTTACTGCGGCTGAAGGAAATGGCAAAATCCATAATCTTCGTTGCCAATTTCAAAGTATTAACCGCAAACGGAAATATACGAAGAGCGACCAGGCTTGGAGAAAATATTGTTGTCAAATGGGAGTTTTATGACACCCTGAAATTCATTGAGGGCCCAACAAGTAGCAATGACACAACTGTTGATTCTTTGGTAGGTTTAATCATACATTTTCTAATACAAATTATTATGTTAATCAGTGTTTCCATGTAATTTAGAAAAGAATAGATGACTTTGATTAATGAAATGCATCTGCAACCGACTTGTGTATTTTTAAATCCAATTAAAACTGCAGAAAACATTGGATCGGTTGTGTATGAGAGAGTAATGTATGGCTAATTATCACATTGATTTACTTGAAATTAAATACCTAAGATACTATTTTATGATTTACAAATCCAAATATAACTATGATTATTTTATTAGTTACTTATTCTATGATTTACATTTCATTTCTATTACTCTAATAACTAATCAAGTTCAAGATAGCTCTATGGAATTTTTATTTCAAAACTGTCACTATCATAAATGTAATAATGTCAGATAATACATAATCTTTTCAGGTTGAATTAAATGAACAAATAGAAAGTGGTAATTTGAAATATCTGAATTTGGTTGAGTTTGAATCAGATTATTATATATTATCTGACATTAATACATTCATGACAGTGACAGTTTTGAAATGAAAATTCCATAGAGCTATCATAAACTTGATTAGTTATTAGAGTAATACCGGGATATCAAAAATTATCTTGGTCAAGGGTAGTTGTGGAATCTAAAACGTGTGTCTTACTTTACGTTTGAAATAATTATGTCACTGTCACACTGACGTCATCAATAACCTATAAATTTCATACCTATTTATTTCAGTTGTAAAACAATAATGAACTACAAATTAAAAAATTACCTTGGTCAAGGGTGGTTGTGGATTGTAAAACGTGTGCCTTACTTTAAATTTTTGAATATGTTTTGTTGTGTCAGAATCTGTTAAGTCATTGTGCTGAAATTTGCTAATCCAGTTTTTGAATCATGCCTCTTACCACACAGCACAAAATTGTCATGATTGAAGCCTATTTTTGAACGGGTGCGCTAGTTAATGGAAATTGGCAATACAGTCAATGTTTGTGTTTGGACAATTTCCGAGAGCACTTCCCAAACGTGGCAATATTACCGGACAATTTTTATGTATGCCTTACAAATTGTGTTGAAGTGTTTCGCGAAACTGGTTGTGTGACTCATAAAAAATGTGCTGGTAGACCGAGAGTTCGTACAGAAGAAGTTGTCAATGACTCCGGTAAATAATTTGCAAGAACTTCAACAAAGAATAGTTCAGCAATGTGCAACCATAACGACGGAAATGCTGCAAAACGGTTTTCACAGCATGAGGATGCGCGTCAACTTGTGCATCGAACAAAACGGAAGACATTTCCAACAAAAACTGTAATTTAGTTTTTCTTGTTACTAAAACGGTTATTTCATAGTTTGTAGTTCATTATTGTTTTACAACTGAAATTTGTAGGTTATTGATGATGTCAGTGTGACAGTGACATAATTATTCCAAACGTAAAGGTAAGACACACGTTTTAGATTCCACAACCACCCTTGACCAAGATAATTTTTGATATTCCGGTAGAAATGAAATGTAAGTCATAGAATATGTGATTCATAAGATAATCAGTTATATTGGATTTGTAAATGGTAGAATAATGTCTTAGGAATTTAAACTCAAGTAAATCAATTTGATAGTTAGCCATACATTACTCTTTCACATACAACCAATCCGATGTGTTCTACAGTTTTAATTGGATTTCAGTAGCCCTTACCTATGAACTGAGATCCCGAGAAACTTATATATGCGGCACTTTACGTAATTATCGGAAAGAAAATCCAAAATTTGCAGTTTTGAAAAAACTAAAAAAAGGCGAGTGTGTTTAGAAGAAATTCGATATTCGTCTGTAAATGGAAAGACAAGCGTGAGATGTTGACAATTTCGAACATGCATAAAGTAGAAATGCTTGAAGTTCGTAATAGAAATGGAAAAGAGTCCCGAAAACCATAGTCCAATCCGACTAAATTCCGCTACTATAGCGCTCTAAGGAAAACAATAAGATGTCCGAAAAAAATTGCATCACACATATTCGAAATATACATCCATAATGAATACCTGCTTCACCGCCTAATTACAGGTGCCACAATGTAATCTTTGAAATTTCGAGAGCATTTAGTTTACGCACTTATTGGTAACAAAATGCCAAAAAGCAATAAAATCCCACAGAAAATGTCTATTAGTTAGTAAGCATACCAGCCTCAGAGAAAAAGCAACGACCAACAAGAGCATGTCGCGTATGCACTACAAACAAAATTCGACTTGGAACCAGATATTTCTACACTGCATGTGCTAAAACTCCACATTTATGTGTAGAACAATGCTTTAAGAAATGGTACGAAAATTAAAAACTTTTATTTTGTAACTTTTCTGGGACAAAATTAAAAATCCAAATTGTGACGTCTTCATTTTATTTTTTCACCTTTCACAGACGCCCCGCAATTGTAATATCTATGCATAAACCACGAACTAACTCGTGATGGTCACCGTAAAGAATTATTTCTAGTTATTTCGTGCTTGGCAGTCAACGGATTAGAAACGAAAAAGCAGAACGTTTTGTTTCAATTATCTCCATTCCATCACAGATACAACACATACCACGTTCTTGCCTTAGTATTCTCAATTGTAATTCGTAGATGAGCAGCTTTGTTCAACTGTTGACATTATCAGAAGAAGTATCTTCATAGACTTCTTAGACATGAGGCACTGGTCTCTATATACTGACGAAATACCTATATACATAAAAAAAATTTATCCAACGTTTAATGCGACAAATGTGGCCTACATTCATGTTTCAATCAGGACTCTTAGTCGAGTCAAATAGGTATTAAAACAGGCCAACTTACGAAAATCGAACGATATGGACCGATTTTGATGAAACAAAGTGCATTCGATTCTGGATGACGTCTAGAAAAAAGCTTACCGGTTAGGTTTTCGTGCTATTTGTTATTTATTGAACAATATGTATTTGAATTATTAAAAAAATGTTTCTGATAATATTTACTGAACCACAGAACAAAATAATTTTCACATAAAACGAATGAGAAATTTTACTAATCTGAACAACAGCATCCAACAGTAAGTGACACGTGGTGATCATTTATTATGTATCTACATTATAATAGCAGCGTGGTCCACGTATACGTTGCCGCGTCTTTATTTTGGGGGTATGGGAAGGAGGACCGGTTTAGATAAACAGCTGCTCTATGATGCGGTGGATGCCATAGAGATCTCATTATATGATAGATGCTGTGTTATAGTATAGTGTAGACTCCATAGTTTAAGAAAAATACCAATAGTATATGTAAAAGATGCTGTGTGGAATATAAAAAGACTGAGTAGAGAAGATAGAACAAATTTTTAGATGAGCGGGAATTTATTTCAAATTAAAAAATTAAAGAATTAGAATTCGATTTTGTTTCTGATTTAAATTAGTAACGACCCCCTTTTAACAAATTTTTTAACATTTAACATAAAAAACAACCTCCACAACCCCTAACTGAGGATTTCTGGTTAGTTTTGATGGAAGTTTGGAAATAGGTCAATTTTTCGGTTAAAAAAATAATAACAAATTTGCACAAAAAACTAACCGGTAAGCTTTTTTCTAGACGTCATCCCGAATCGAATGCACTTTCTTTCATCAAAATCGGTCCATATCGTTCGATTTTCGTAATGAAATACCTATTTGACTCGACTATCTATTCATTCCAAAGTTTTCATCATTTCGTCACTAGAATTGATGTTAACATGAAATAAAAAACAATTCTCAATAAAGTTTTGTAAAGTTTGTCTGGATATCGGGTGAGTGGATATACACTATGTATGCCATTTGATACAAAACTGGAAATATCCAATATTGAAGCAAATTGACCCCACAATTTTTTAAATATTTCTTCCATTATTCCGCATTGCAAAATCCACTATCAATAATTTTTTGAAGGAAAAACAGGATGATCAGAAAGTTAAAAGTAAACCACGAACCAAGGGTTGCCAGAATTATTGAACATGTGGACTGGAAATGAGTGATAATATCAGCAAATAGTCGGAGATTTGTTTCTTTCTTACATTTTCTATTTAATATTCCATGCCAGTTTTAGTCATAATAATTATTATCTTTATCAGGTTGCAATAACTGCATAACACATTGAGATTATTTTAATTGATATTCTGCTTCAATTTCTTTTGTATCATGTTAACTGCCACACAAACTCTTCCTTGGATCAGTACTTATTCAGCAGTATAAGGAAACAAGAAGCCATTACACAACTACAAATATATAAAATACCTACCCTTTTATTGATCTCCACTCGAATGTCAGTAAATTGAATATTTATATTTTACTACTACTAGCCTAGACACGTGAAATAAAATATACGTATTGTAGGAAGTTATTTATGCAATATTGATTTTAGTACTTCTTATCTCTGAATAATGTACAAATTTTATTGCATAGGAGTATACTTATGCGAGACCTATATAACTGATAACGATATCTATATTAACTCTTTATTAATTACATCGTATAGTATTAATTTGAATACTCGTTCACCCTACTTGCAGTTGAGCGCATAATATTCCTAAAAAATGTGTTACTGTTATCCAAAACCATTTTTTTCATATTTTGACTACACGAGAGGGAAACCTCTAATGTTCAAAGAACATCGTGTGAGCCAGCAGTAGGGAGAAGAGATAGACATTTGTATTTTTCTTGAAGGTTTGGAGGTTGTAGGCATAGGGATAAACCTCACTAGGTAAAGAGTTCCACAACTTCGCTGCTCGATAAAAATGAAGTCTGATGGAAGAACTTCGGCAGGTATCCAGCTTGGCTAGTTTGAGCTCGTTGTGATATCCCGGAGAGATTCATTCTAAATTAGATAACTCACAATATTCTATTTTCTTATGTCATATGTATGTTTATTGAATATCAATATTATATAGCATGATAAATGATGAGTCGACAAGGTTCTGACCGTGTGTGCATGACATGAGTGTCAAGCAAGGCTAGTCCCTTGATAATAGATATTTAAGTATATTAGATGCTAGTAAGAATGAAGTTGAAAAAGATCATTAAGTTGATTAAGTTCAATCATTTCAATAGAGTCTAAGTTAGTATTAGAAAGTACCATGTAGTGAACATAAAACCCATACATCATTTTTCGTACCCAGTGTTGTGATTCAAATCATCTGCCCAAGTTTGATATGAAACTTCTACCATAACCCACCCTTCTACGATGTTCTAGACACGTCAATGAACTCGTATGACATCATCAATCAAACGAATAGCTCTCTTCTGGAAAGAATCCAAGAGCTTCAGTGTATGTTTGGAAGCCGAACTCGAAACATGTGAACAGTACTCCAGGACAGGTCAAATATGTGCTTTGTAGATTATCAGGAGCTGCTGGGATGTAAAGTAGCTCTTGGCACGGAATAGAAAACAAAGTTTTCGCAATACGCTCCACATGATCGTCCCATGAAAAGGTGCTATTGGTGATGATCCCGAGCATTGTTATGGAAGACTTCATAGGATAGTTGTAGCTGATATCTTCATATTAGGTATTGTGAGATCCGCCTTCCTCTCTAGCTCTACTAGATAAGCACATCCTCATTTCAAAATCTTTGCCACATCTCCATTAATTCCGCCAACCTGTCCTTGTCTCTCTTCTATAACTTCATTGGATGGTATAGGTGCTGTACATGAGGAAGCGGTATGAAGTGAACCATCAACTGCAGAGCTGTGGACGGGCACGTGGTCATTTCCAGAAGATCGTTGATGTGGAGCAGAAAAAAAGTTGGTGCCAAGACAGATCCCTATGCGACACTTTCGTTGATAGCCACTGTATCAGAGGATACTTCGTCAACCACCACATGGAGTGATCTATCTGAGGGAAAAAGAAAGTTGAGGCGGCAAACCATATGACGGAAGTTTCCCAAGAAGATTTTGGTGCCAAACTCGGTCAAATCTTTGGAGAATATCAATAGGGGAGGAAGGAATCTAGTAGTCATTCTTGAGGATATTATACATTCACACGAGATATGAGACAGATGCTAAATCAATTTATTTATTTGATTCTGTCATCAAACGAGAGAAGTTGCAGACGTACTTTGGAAGAATAGGAGGTTCGAAAACCTTAATCTTTTTAGTAGACTTACACGTACAAGCAACTAGAATGTCCTGGAAGAATGCGCAATTAATAAATTGCTTAAGATCACCAACATTGCATTGACCTTCCACAAAAAACAGTCAGTAACCATGCAGAGTAATTATGAATTCGTAATAGTGATATTAAACTCACTGGGGTATGAGAACATGCTCAGATCGGATGGAATGCTTTTCAGGCAGAAACATTACACTTTATTATCGAGATGGGCTTTTGAAACCCTCCAAACTGTACCCACGGATCATATCTAACGTATTCTTCTAAGAAATACACGGAGGAACTACTTCCATCCATGATAATTTCTGTCAGGGCAAGATATAGCCTAAGGCACATTCAACACCAAAGTGTGAAGCACGTCCTAGCGCTAGCTTTAATCTTCAATCAAGCAGTCAAACTGCCTCCTTGCTTAAAATAATATAGAAACCTATACTCAAGGTTAATGAGAGAATCTATTCTAAGGAACCGTTATCAATTTGCCTACCAAGCGCCACCTTTCCACGAGCATAGTTCGAAGGATTGAAGGTGCATGGAATAAGATATAGTTCTTGGTGATAGATAACATAACATACGAATCCCAGGAGTATGCAAAAGAGGAGTGATCGAAAGATCACCATAGGATTCCCTGAAGAATCATTACTTTCATCTTTGCTATGGTACATATTTGTTTCAAACCTATATTAGCTCAATCAAGTCGATTACAATATCCAAGGCTACGCAAAGAACATTGTATCTATAATAAAAGGTTGGCATAATTGTATCTAAAAATATGCAGCTAGTCTTCAATAGCTATGGTCTAATACAAAGTTACTGATGCCAACAGAAGTATTTCAGCCTGAACCCTGGCAAAACAGTGAATATGTAAAGCGATTCTCAAATGTTTAAATGAGGTTGAATTTCTGGGAAAATGAAGAACAGGTTATGTGCAATGGGACAAAACCGAATATTCTGGGATAATGCTGCAGGACTAGGACAACTCGAGTCCCGTTAGATAACTGGTCTTTTGACTGCTCACTGCCCTCCGAGATATCATCTCAACAAAGGGGCGTTGATCAGGATATTCAGGAAAGGTTACGATTCTTTCTAGGGAAATGATACAATTTCTACAAAGAAATTCTGGACTTCGTGAATAGACCTCACCTATATTGAAAGCCGATTGGGTTAGATTATCAGGAAGAGCTAAGAGTGTTATGTCCTGCAATGCGATACAAGATAATGACGATGGAAGTTTAGAGCACTAGGCCTAGAAATATTAATCGGAACTGACCAAAAGCTAAATGATATTCTCTATCGATTTCTCCACTATCTGTACACTGTATACATGAACTACTTAATGTCACCATTATGACATAACTGGCTTGAGGACAGATATCTGAAAGGTAATATCTGGTGTTCCACAGTAGAAATCGTTGGTCCTCTTCTGCTTATTTTTTTTCTAGATATTACCAGAATATTTAGGGTGGAATGTCTGCTGATATGAACCTTTACTTACAGATTAAATTCATATCAGAAGGTACTTTATTACATAAAGATCTAACTAGATTACACTCATAGTTCCAATCAAATGGACTAGGTGTGACCATCTCATATATCAGAAGCAACTGTTACTGTTGTATCCATACAGTACTGCTAACATTCCTCTGATACGAGCATGAAGGATGAAATATGGCTGAGTTATCTTTGCTTCACAATTGCTCTTAAATGAATATGTAGAGAACTTTCGCTCTAGGGAATATATAGATGCATGGATTTCGGTTATCACGAGACTCTGATTTTGTTATTCGCTACTCTGATTCGAACTCAGTTTGGGTATCTTAGCATTGTGTGGCCTTCATCTAATGCTGGTGGCATTGATATGATTGAGCGTGTACTGTTGCTTGAGTGCGATAGAGCATACCCTTGATATTTATTGCTGGAACAATTTGGTCTTACCTGCATGGAGAGAAACCCTGATTGTGTTATTTCTTCACAAACTTGTGAATGGTATGGTGGATAATCATTACTTCGACTCACCTAGATCCGGAACAAGGCATTCCCTAACTTTTCGTTTATATATTCCTCGTACCCTACTTCTTTTGATTCTTCAATACCTCAGCTTCGTCACGCTTACACACCTATTGAGGCTCTCTTTCTATATTTTTTACACAACTGTCCTTCATATTAAGCGCCTCATGTTGAATCACTGAATTTCACTACATCTGTCTATTTTAGTGTTAATAAGTTCACTTGTAATTTAGCTTCTTGCTGTATGTTGAGTGTAGTAATAAATGAATAAATACTATTGGTAGGTCGGGTGTTTCAACCGAAAAAATTGCCAATGGAAACTAACCTGTACTTTGATGGATAACCCATTCCAGGAACTGTACAGAATTCATCTTAAAATGATAATTCTTCACAAAAATACTGAATAACGTGAGCTATTTTATGATGGCTATACAATATGGTATTAGATTTATAATATCTTTGGGTATTTGATGTAAATTCATTTCAAAGAATATGTAGAATAGTAAAATAATTACAAATTAAAATTTGAATGGTTTTTTGTAGTTATTTCAAATTGTAAAAATAATGCTTCTATTCCTTTGAATTATGATTTGTCCAACTTCGAATATCTCTCGTTGAAAACCACGCCAATTTTGGTAGCGCTGAATGATTTCAAATGTGAATATTGATTTGGAGTCGAGAGGCATGACGTATTCCTGAGGATTCTTGTTTGAGAATTGTTAAATATAATTTAAGAGAAACAACATCAGTAAAACTGACTTAGAATTAGTAGATAAAATAAAACATGACAACAAGTAATTTGAAAATTAGTTAATAAAACGTAAAGATGAATAATTTGGAAATGAGTTCAATTGATTCATTGATTCTTCATTAAACGTGAATGAAAAGAACTTTACTTTCATTACTAATATCGATGAGTACACACGCGAGAATAAAGTTCAAATATTACCATTTTCCTCTATGGGTCGCTTGTATAGACTTTATTGATGAAATCTTGCAATTTAGGATTCACAGGTAAATGAACTTGTCCGACAGAATAATGAACCATAATGCTGACAAGACAGTATTATTTATTATTTGCAATATAAAAGTGTCAGATAATGAAATTTACATCGACTGACAGGAAATGGTTTAAAGTAAGTTTTGTAATCAGATAATACATTGAAATAAAATATCTGCAACATTATAATGAGAATAAATTATGGTTTACAATAATGAAGAAAAATTTAGATTGGTAATAATTGTAATTGGTAAAAATGGAAACTTGACAATAGTTACGAATGTGAAATAAATTCAAAATATCATTATTAGAAAAATAATTATCCATTTTGTTCTGCATGACGTTTAATGAATTTATGACAAAGTATCATTATTGCTTATTCTGGTTCTATATGTTTGGCCTGGCCTATGCTAATCCTGTGTTATAAATCATGCTATTGAAAACCTTATGCTTGTTTTTATTAAAAACCCTTCATAACTGGAGAACCTTTGAATATGGATATAGGAAACCCTATGTCAGTCGAAACAGTATGAAATAGTGCTCTCAGCTATTCAATATTTTTTAAAGCCATTGAATGGCAATTGAATTTTGATCACACTATATAACGTCAGATGAAATTTGTGATGTCACTCCGAAGATAATTATATATACTAGAACTGATGAAAATTTGAGATCTTCGGTGGTGAAAGTTTAAGAGATATGAACTTTTAGAAATACTAGCACCAAATTTGTTCAACAAAAATCCTGATAACTCCAAAACTATTGTACTAAACCCTCTATACTCTATGAAGATAAAGTTCTGGAATTTATTCATAACTTAGTACTACGTTGTCATGAACTTATCATGAGCTATAGATTAGAAGTTTCATAAATAGTTACATAACAATTTCCTAGAATTACAGTAATCTCTCCTAAATTATGTATAGGCTCTTCCTCTCCTCCTTATGAAAGCAATATCTTCTGAATTGAATATTGTTAATACAAGTAATTGATTTGGTGTCTTTATTACTGGATTCAGTTCCTTATTGAAAATGTGGTAATAATTAATTTTTGAAGTTTTGGTGTGGAAAAACAATCATCAGTCTGTTTGATGTATTTATAATCGCTTATGTTAGTTTATCATGGTTTTATTAAGCTTCATCAAATTCCAACTTGAAATATAAATAGCAGGTTATGAAAATAACTGAAAAAGGGAATTAATTAAACAGCATAAAATATATTAAGACTTTCTCGGAATCTCAAAATAAAAAACTGTCTTTATTTTGTGCGTCGAGGAGGGAAAATATTGCATAGACGCCTCGGGAACCCGTGCCCCCGAGTGTGACGGATTCTTACCGACTAAAACCTCCCCCGTAAAGTTGGTTCTTCTTCCTTCAGAGGGAGCCCCATTCCACTGCGGTCATTAGTATCCTAATGTGCCCTCACATATTCCTATTTCCTCATCAGTTCAGTGGATTCTATGAAATTCAGTAGACTAATGTAGGGGATACTTCTGATATCCTCGGGTGTAGTTTTATTGTCTCCAAGGTATACCCGACAACCAAGCGCGCATGCCGTGCACTGACGCAGCAAATGTATGGGTGTCTCTTCTTCCACGCCGCAACCCCTGCGTGTTGGCAGATCTACCAGACCCATCGTGCAGACATGTTTGTTGGATGTCCGCTCAGAAATACAACAAGATTCCGTAATTTTTGGCTGCTGAACGTCAGTAGATATTTCACTCGTTGCTGCTGGAGGTCTCCCATTAGTCGCTTGTAGTTCGACATACGGAGAAGTTTCCTCTAATAGCCACGGTGCTCTGCCTCGAACCATTTTTGGATTACAGATTTCGCTGTGGCATGAGAATGCCACAAGTTGGCTCTGGCTCAATCAGGAGTTGTTCCGTCACGACATTAGGGACTGCGACAAACTTAAATATGCTATAATATTATATATCAAAATTCTCGGGAAATAGGTCACATTAACACTCTGTTTTAAATTTAAGTCTTTACGTACGTTTCGGTCTCACGACTGTCATCAGACGACTTATACCAATTCCGTTGCACCAGCTTGTTATTATAAAAAGTGTCATAAACAGCCTTACAGACCGCGCGGTAAAATTGTCCCACGCTGAGGACATACGGAGAAGTTTCCTCTAATAGCCACGGTGCTCTGCCTCGAGCCATTTTTGGATTACAGATTTCGCTGTGGCATGAGAATGCCACAAGTTGGCTCTGGCTCAATCAGGAGTTGTTCCGTCACGACATTAGGGAGTGCGACAAACTTAAATACGCTATTTATTATTATGCTATATATCAAAATTCTCGGGAAAGAGGTCACATTAACACTCTGTTTTAAATTTAAGTCTTTACGTACGTTTCGGTCTCACGACCATCATCAGACGACTTATACCAATTCCGTTGCACCAGCTTGTTATTATAAAAAGTGTCATGAACAGCCTTACAGACCGCGCGGTAAAATTGTCCCACGCTGAGGACCGTCGCAAAAATTTTAAAAATTGTTCGTAATACACTGGAAATAAATGGCTATCCAAAAAATTTCTTCAATCCTATTATAAAAGAGAGAATAAACGAAATCTATAATGGTTCTTCATATAAAAATAACATAAAAGGTAATACAGACAATTATATAACTTTACCATACATTCCGAAGACCTCAGAAAAAATTAAGAAATGTTTGAAAAAGTACGATATAAATGTTGCGCATAAACCTACTAACTGTGTTGGGAGATATTTCTCAAATGTAAAACCTGTAATACCTAAGGATAAACAAACCCACACAGTATATAAATTGAATTGTTTAGATTGTGATGGGACTTATACTGGAATCTCTAAAAAATATTTACTAAAAAGAATGTATGGTCATAAGTATAGCACAAGAAATAATAACTTAGAAAATTTCACCGCCCTTGCTAAGCACTGCTTTGAATATAACCATCAATTTGATTACAAAAATGTTAATATTTCAACTAAGGAAACCAATTATTATAAAAGATCTATCCTGGAGATTCCCTGGAGATGATTCACATAAAACGTGACTCCAAATCTGTAAATCATAGGAATGATATTCAGGGATTAAGTCAGATTTATACTAACTTGATTAATTAAAACTCTTGCAAATTCCTACATGCGTTTTTATAATGTTAAAAGTATATTTTAAGAAGAATGCTAAAAGTGATATTCCAATACAGGTCTGAAACCTTTTTCAAGTACCTCATAAATCTTACATCTGGTTCGTAAATAGATACCAACAAATGACTTCGAACTTCAGTTGTTATGAGACCATAGCAACATGCGCTTGTATATTATAAGAATATTACTGAACAGTGGATTCTTGTTACAAAAAATTTTAAACTTTGATAATGACGATACAATTTCGATTATTCGTGGTTCTGTTCGTTTCGATGGCGTGGGCTTTGATTGAAAATTGTGCGATATGGACGCTTGTGCTATAATTAGTTTTAATAAACCCTTTTGACATAATAAGTCTTCTGATGATGGCCGTGATACCGAAACGTACGTAAAGACTAAAATTTAAAACAGAGTGTTAATGTGACCTATTGCCCGAGAATTTTCATATATAATTCATACTGGGTCAAGAATCTTTATTATTACGCTATTGTATAATGTATTCAATGATAATGTTATACAACCTGAGGAATTAATATATCTTCCTTCTGTAAAATTAGTTGAAGATATTTCCATAGAATGTGTCATTACAAAAACATACCGAACTTTTGGAGGTTACATAATGATGATTAAAATAATATGTTAAACGTTAAAATAAAAAAACTCCAAATGGAAGTGTTGTACCTTAACAGCTGAAAATGTCACGTTTGAAAAGTATGTCAACTTCTTTTCTCCAAATTTCCAAAAATCGATTTTCATAAAGCCAAATGAATTTCTGTTTCTTTGTACCGGCGCATTCGCCTTTATTTGTATTTACATAAAGTAGAAATCCTAGTTCCGGATAGAACACTTCTTATTGTAAATTAAACCTGATTTTCATTTAATTTATACAAATACATATTTCGAATTGTTAGATACATTGATTCAGAGTGTTATAACTGAAGGGCGGAATATATGCACGTCAATTCAGTTAAAATATGCGCATATATATGCATAGTTTTTCTTTGAAATATGCAACAATATGCATTTATTTGTCAAAATATGCAATTATATGCCTTGAATATAACATGGAAAAATGGAAATAAAGAAACGCCGACTCTCACAAAAATTATTTATTTTAAGTAAAATTAAAAGAAAAATATAACAGGTAAAATTTTTAACCTGAAATAGTATAAAATGCATTTATAACGATATATTCAAATTTTCCAATAAAAGTGTTTGCCTTCTGTCTGTAAAAATATGTTTGTACAAAGAAAAAGATATTTCAACATCTACCGATGTGATATGGCAATATTTTGATTTGGGTAGTAAGTTATAAGGCCAAGGTATTACTTTGTTGGATGGTTTAGTATCAAAAATATTTTTGACTTCCATTAAATACTTAAAGCCTTCATTCTTTCCCACAATAATTTCGAGTTTACTTCTTACTTGATTTCCTACATCACCGGGAACTTTTTTGCATTTGTCGGAAAAAGTTTTAACAATATTAATTGAATCTCTTAAACTCATATTCCTACTTTCTAACGAAGTTATCATATCTGGTATAAAACTAAAATTAACCTTAATAAAAACAAGTTCCTTAGCTAAATTTACATTTTTGAATACTGCTTGACTTTGCACTACACACTGTGAATTGTCTTCTAAATCTAAAACTATGTCTTTAATGGCTTCAAAATTGTCTGCGTAGAATATCGCGGCCTTAATCCATGTTCCCCATCGAGTAATTACGGGCTCTGGAGGTAAACTAACTCCTGACAATTTCTCTCTATAGATCTGCACTCTTAGAGGTGCTTTCAAGAACACTTTCTTCACATTTGAAATTAATTTGTTCACCAAGGGATATGCTGTTCTAATAGTTTCTGCAACTCTGTTTATCCCGTGTAAAAGGCAAGTGACATGTACCATATTGGGATAAAATATTTTTAAGTTTTGGCCTACTTTAACCATATACGGCGCTGCGTCAGACAAAAACACTAAAAACTTCTCTACTGGAACTGGATTTGGTAAAAAAAAATTTGATAGAGACTGCTGAATAAATCGAGTTACGGTCACATTATTTGTTTTGTCTAACTGTTTAGAAGATATTAAATATGGCTTCCCTGGCTCATTTTCTTGAAGCCCTCCAATAATAAGATGTGCGATATATCGACCACATGAGTCTGTGCTTTCATCAACAATAATATAAGAATGTTCATCGCTCAGTGAAACTTTAATGTCTTCCATTACGGTTTCGTATACTGTTTGCACATACTTCTTTCTAAGTGTGGATTCGTCAGGGATGTTTTGATTACAATATTTTTGCAAAAAATCTCTGAATTGTGTATTTTGCAGTTTCTTCAAAGGTATATTTGCTGCGACTAAAGCTTTGCATAAGTCTTGATGAAACACCTCCTTTTCACTCTTTGGTTTGACATTTTGAAATGCGGTTTGCAGACACTGCTTATTGTTTTCAAATGTTGATCAATTTGGAACTTCTATTCACAAACAATGATTTTGGCACAAACTTTGCAAAACACTTTATCCCCACTAAACTCCAACTCAGGAAAATTTTTAATCCACGAAGCGGCTTTCGGCATTTTAGGCGTTTGAAATGAATATTTTCGAAATCACTCTTTTCACACTGGAATCTATCGACAAACTAAACTATACAAAATAAGAGACCACATTTGCTCTCAAATTAGGCAATGTTTGAAAAAGTATGATACGGGGATATCAAAAATTATCTTGGTCAAGGGTGGTTGTGGAATCTAAAACGTGTGTCTTACTTTACGTTTGAGATAATTATGTCACTGTCCTACTGACATCATCAATAACCTACAAATTTCATTCCTATTTATTTCAGTTGTAAAACAATAATGAACTACAAATTGAAAATTATTTTGGTCAAGGGTGGTTGTGGAATCTAAAACGTATGTCTTACTTTACGTTTGAAATAATTGTGTCACTGTCCCACTGACATCCTCAATAACCTACAAATTTCATACCTATTTATTTCAGTTGTAAAACAATAATGAACTAGAAATTATGAAATAACGGTTTTAGTAACAAGAAAAACTAAATTACCGTATTTGTTGGAAAAGTCCCCCGTTTTGTTCGATGCACAAGTTGACGCGCATCCTCATGCTGTGCAAACCGTTTTGCAGCATTTCTGGCGTTATGGTTGCAGATTGCTGAACTATTCTTTGTTGAAGTTCTTGCAAATTATTTACCGGAGTTGACGAACGTCATTGACAACTTCTTCTGTACGAACTCTTGGTCTAAGAGCACCTTTTTCATGAGCGACACAACCAGTTTCGCGAAACACTTCAACACAATTTGTAAGGAACGCATAAAAATTGTCCGGTAATATTGCCACGTTTGGGAAGTGCTCTCGAAAATTGTCCAAACACAAACGTTGACTGTATTATCAATTTCCATTAACTAGCGCCACCCGTTCGAAAATAGGCTTCAATCATGAAAATTTTGTGCTTTGTGGTAAGAGGCATGATTCAAAAACTGGATTAGAAAATTTCAGCACAATGACTTAACAGATTCTGACACAACAAAACATGTTCAAAAATTTAAAGTAAGACACACGTTTTACATTCCACAACCACCCTTGACCAAGATATTTTTCAATTTGTAGTTCATTATTGTTTTACAACTGAAATAAATAAGTATGAAATTTGTAGGTTATTGATGATGTCAGTGTGACAGTGACATAATTATTTCAAACGTAAAGTAAGACATACGTTTTAGATTCTACAACCACCCTTGACCAGGATAATTTTTGATATCCCGGTATAAATGTCGCACATAAGCCTACTAACTGTCATAAATAAGTATGAAATTTGTAGGTTATTGATGATGTCAGTGTGACAGTGACATAATTATTTCAAACGTAAAGTAAGACATACATTTTAGATTCTACAACCACCCTTGACCAGGATAATTTTTGATATCCCGGTATAAATGTCGCACATAAGCCTACTAACTGTGTTGGAAAATATTTCTCAAGTCTAAAACCTTTAATATTGAAGATAAACAAACCCACACAGTATACAAATTAAATTGTTTAGATTGCGATCGGACTTATACTGGAATATCAAACAATATTTACAAAAAAAATGTATAGCCATAAATATAGCACAAGAAACAAAAACTTAGAAGATTCTACCGCCCTTGCTAAACACTGATTTGATTATAACCATCAATTCGATTACAAAAATATTAATATTTTAACTGAGGAAACCAATTATTATAAAAGATATATTCTGGAGATGATTCACATAAAACGTGACTTCAAATCTGTAAATCATAGGACAGATATTCAGACACTAAGATCAGATTTATACTAACTTAATTAACTAAAACTCCCTATTTCCCGAGAATTTATATATAATTCATATCTGGGTCAAGAATATTTATTTTACATAACCAGAGTAGAGGTTTTAAATTAAACATACTAGAATCAACAGGAATTTTCAGGTATTTAAAATAATGACAATAAAATTTTAAACGATCAATTGGAACAGCATTCCGTGTGATGCCTTGATAATGTAAAATTTCCCGTAATCCTCTTGTGCCTTCCTAGTATACCTCTGCATTAAAATTTCCTTATCACAATTTTAACTCTACCGCATATTTCCGCAACCGGAACCCCACTTGTTACATTTGTCTCATATTGTACCATAAAAAACCAAGATTGTTCATATTTTCGTACATTAGTATCGTTTGAAGATGACACGCTAGTGTCGAAACTATAGTCACGATTTTTTTTCTATAATATGGACGATAAAAAGTTTTAAATCTTACTTGTTCAGCAATCATTTTATTCCTACTTACCCAAAATCTTTATTTATCAATCAAAGAAACAAGCCCAAGTGGTGGTTGGTATATCAACCTTGTGCCACAGAAATTGGATTGAATGTTTGAGGCGAGCAGAACTATTAAATCATTTTGCATTATGTCAACTGGTTCCACATTGTTGAATTCTTTGTTGCCCGAATCACATTTACAAAATTAACCGGTATCTCCGGAAACGTATTGAATAAAATCTCCATTATTTTGGAGGGAGAAGGTGATAATAATTTCTGATCTACACCTCTGAAGTGATTCAATAATTTCTTACCGTTTTGCTCCTTCATGTTTTTCTATATTTTGACTATACGAGGGAAAAATACGATGTTCGTAGAAAATTGCGTGAGCCAGCAGTGCTCCTTAATTGAAGGAATTCGTTATTGGGTAGTACATTTACTATTCATTTAGATGACACGTCTTAAGACACATCTCACGATTTGAATTCCTCAGGATTGCATTGCGTCAGTATGGGATTGAAGTTATATGTCCGTAAGATGAAGCTTTTCAGGATCTAACTTGAGCAACACATTTTTTGCGTTGATACGACATAATACGAGGTACATATCCTTCGCAAGTCGACGTATATTTACAACATCCTGTTGCAGAGAATATAATAAGCTGAAATAAGCTCAACGAGCCTAAAAGCCGTATATATACAATGGGGGATGGAGCTTTTAAGTTCCAGGTTATATTTCGTAGAAGGATTACAAGAATGTGACAAGGAAAAGGTGGACGGAAGGACCTTTACGCAATTGACTAGGGTCGTTCTGGAAGTGATATCTGTAGCCTGCAATGACGTAAAATGCTGTTTCAACATGACACGGACAAGAGCTCACTATAAAAGGTACCCGTAATTAATTAACGTTTTGTAACAATCTATTAAGAGGTCGAGATAGAATTGGGACGCTTTATTACTTTATTGTTGAGTTAAAGTGCTCAAATTCAAGGAATGTATTCTCCGTTGAAGATTGAAATCGATGATATTTAATTTATCAAAGTACAGGATGTCCGGAAACGTATATGCCAAACTCCAGGAGGTGTGTTGCAAAATGCAGTATAAATTATTTAGGTAGCATGGTAACGGAACAATTTTTAAAACTGCGAGTTGTTGTCATAAATAATTTGGAATTGTCAATACATATTCCAGAAAAGTGAAAGTTCATTAATTAACCAAATCATTCTTATTCATACATTTCGAATAAACTATAAAAGAGTGAATAATAATAATAATAATTTATTTCCAGAGATAGTAAATATATCAATACATCCATAAGTACAGGAAATAAAAGTATCCTACTGAAATCATTGCTGATTCGTGCGTAGTGTAATTTTATATTTCACCGAAATAGATATTTTGAATCCATTATAATTAATACAATATATGTTTAATATAACATACATTTTGAATATTTTGGATGATTTGTCAGGATATGTGCGATAGGAATATTTTGCAATATGTCTGATCATATGGTGCTTTTCTTTAGTTTTTTTTACGTAATAATCAATTTACGAGTTTATAATATTTAGAACATGTGGGAGTGCATATATTGAAGATTACTCAAATTGAATCTAACAGACTTTCTATAGTATAAGTAATTTGGAGCGTATTCAGCCATTTTTTAACATCTTTTTTGAGTTAAGTTCACACTGTGGATATATTAAAACACTATTGATAAGAAATAATCACCCTTATCCACTAATTACTGAAGACCTTCCGGCTACCAAGTAGCCAACATCAGAGTAAACTGTTTACGCTGATTGTTGGAAAATGCAGTTTAGTTTACTTAGGTATCATGGTAGCAGAACGATTTTAAAAATAAGAGTGAGTTGTCATATATCATTTGGAATTGTCAATATACATTTCAGAAAAGTAAAAGTCCTTTAATTAGCCAAATCATTCTTATTCATATATCACAACCTATTTAATCTTCTTCGATTCCTTGATTCATATCAATACACTGGTTAGGTGATTTGTATGTTACAATATTTGGCGACCGTTACAGGACTTTTAGTTCTTTATGAAAATACATAATAATCTTTTCCAATGACCACATGCTATTACACTATTTAGTTACTTCGAAAATGACAAATATCACCCTAGAGATGAAAAGTTAAATATCACACTAGAGTGATATGTGTATCTATAGCTATATGTATTGCATAATGGAATTGACGTGTGCTTTGAAATTAATATTGCGAAAACGTCAGATAAACTTTAGAAGTGTCAGTTTTGCATATGCATCATTCTTATCATATACAAAACCGTGAAAATAATATCTGAAATTCCATAAAACATGGATGCAGAGATTAATAGTGATGATTAATGTACTCCACCTGAAATTGAAGAGGCCGCAAAATTAACGTCACTAAATTTACTGCCTGAAAAGTCCAAAAGAAGGTACGAATACGCTTACAATCAATTTCTAACATGGCGAAGAAATAAGGAAATAAGAAGCTCCTCTTCTGAAAACGTTTTGCTTGCATACATGGGTGAACTTTCCAATATAATCCAATGCTCAACATTATGGACTAATTATTCTATGTTGCGTACCACTTTATCCATTCATCACAATGTAGATATCTCCAAATACAGTAAACTTAAGGCATTTTAAAAAAGGAAAAGTGACGGATATAAACCGAACAAAGCTAAAATTTTGACGCAACAAGATATTTGTGAATTTATAAATAAAGCTTTCGATGAGATTCATTTACTTACAAAGGTAAGTCATCGGTATTTAAACAAAGTCTATACATTCATTTAATTATGGTTTTTTTAGGTTGCGTTGGTTATGGGTATATCTGGTGCATGTCATTCAAATTAATAATACAAAAAATAAATGCTGTCACAAGTTCACTATTACTGCAAACTTTTATAGCATATATAAAAAATATGCCAATCTAAGACCGCCAACTACCGAAACACGCTTTTTTCTTAATTATGGAGACCAAAAATGCACAAAACAAGTAGTGGGCATTAACAAAATTGGAAATATACCTAGAGTAGTGGCTAAATTTTTAAATCTAAAGGATCCTGAAAAATACACAGGGCACTCATTTCGCCGTTCTTCTGCTACGATATTAGTAGATGCAGGAGATCTAACTTCTCTGAAAAGACATGGGGGTTGGAAATCGTCCAAAGTCGCAGAAGAATATATTGACGATTCTGCTACTAACAGGTTAAATATTGCCAATAAAATTATGGGTGCCATCAGCAGTACTTCGAAAGCCGTCACTCCGCCTCTTCGAGAAACTGAAATCGACTCTACTACTGTACATGTGTACAAATAACAGAGAGAAATCTGTCTAACTCCTCATTGCGAAGTCCATTACAATTTACTAATTGTAATAATAATAACAATTTCTACAATTCTAAGCATAATCTTGTTCAATTATCACTTTTCTTCTTTCGAAAACAATAATATTAAGGTATAGGGAACCAAACAGAAGGTTGCCCTAATTTTTTGGGCTGAATACTACTGCTATGAAACAAATGGAGGTTTTCATTTGAATATTTAGAGTTTTTGGCATTTTTGATTCAATATTTCAATAATTTTTTGTGATCACCCTGTACAAGATCGGGAACTTTCAATTGTGGTATTTCTTTGCGCTGAATCTTTGACTACAAAATGCCAAAAGCGCGTTAAGAAATATGCAACCGTCATGAAGAAACTGTCAATTGAGTACGGGTCTGTAATTTTTTCTCTAAAATTGCAAATATCTGACAAAGGGTTGAATTTAGCTATAGGACATGTAAATTAAATGTACCTAGAATTTTCCGTAGGAACCAAAAATGTTATAAATTATAGGTTGTTTCATTTAAAATAACGAAGTTGTCATCGACTTCCGGTATAACCGGGAATGTCGCATCTTGAAAATATTTTAGATAAATAGTAGTCATTGAATTTGGTCAGCTGTTTGAGATATCGATCAATGTAGTTCGTGGTGAGACAGCCTGTATAATAGTTTTGTACTAAATCTAGTCTTCCTGAAGAATTAACTCTCTATAGCAATTATAACAGGTTGAAGAAAAAATCGGTGGATGTTCGTATGAAGCAGAAAATGCTTTTCAAGAATTTCATCCGAAAACAATCTAATTTATTTCGATCAATCTTACAAAGCAGAATCCATATCTATGATATATAAATTCGAAGTAATGCTATGTTGGTTCCATACCATAAAACGGAGACTAGTAGTACCTCGCTGAGGAAATCGCACGAACTTTATATATAAGAACATTATAAGAAAGTCGTATGACATTGAATGATGGACATAGCTATGAACGTGAGCGACTTTGTCTACATCATTAAACGTGATCAAAGTTTTTCTTGATAAATATTTGCGATTTTTTTTCCATTGATGAATCCATTCTTTATAACTCAATATCTCTCGAGGTTTTATCGAGATTGGTTGTTTCAGAATTATTCAAGGTTCGTATGTTAGAATACATTAGGATTCAAGTGAATTAACACAAAAATGTGTATGAAGCGAAATTCAGTTTTTGCTTCATCAATCAACTGGAATTCTCATATTCTGGTTCACTTCGTAATGAGATAAATGACCAATCTCGTGTAATGGATGCTTGTTTGTATGTGTATGTTCCGTTACAATTAAACAAAGAATGACAACCATCGACATATTTATCTTTTTCGTTTTATGTGGTTTTGTCCTTCCCCATTGCCTCTTGTTTGTCTTGCTTAGCATAAATTAATCTCATGACCAAGGCAAACTATTAATTTACAGAATTTAATTTTGCTTATCATTTTCGCCTTTGCGTACGTTTCGGTCTCATGTATGTATGGTTATTGTATCACCACCAGGTGTCCTTATTGTACAAATTTTAATTAAAAATGCCCACGTCGTCGAAACCAACAGAAACACAAAATAAACACTTTAATGTTTCAAGTATAAATTAAGAGTCCGCTGCTAAGCAATATTCTTATTAAGTCGAAATTCATATCGAATCACAGTACGTAATACGACTTAAGAACTGAACTAAGAATATAACGTTCGAGTATCCACTTTCGAACGAGATGTTGAAGATTTCTGGGTTAACAGAAAAAGGTCAGACCTTATTAGAAATATTGCAATTCAAGCATTCTACCTAAAATATACTTTTAACCTCATAGAGACGCATGTAGGAATTTGCAAGGGTATTAATTAATTAAATTAGTATAAATCTGACTTAATGATTGAATATCTGTTCTATGATTTACAGACTTGAAGTCACGTTTTATGTGAATCATCCCCAGAATAGATCTTTTATGATAATTGGTTTCCTCAGTTAAAATATTGACATTTTCGTAATCGTATTGATGGTTATAATCAAAACAGTGTTCAGCAAGGACGGTGGACTTTTCTGAGTTTCTATTCCTGGTACTATACTTATGGCCATACATTTTTTTTTTGTAAATATTGCTTAGAGACTCCCATTGCAATTTAAACAATTTAAATTGTATACTGTGTGGGTTCGTGTTTATCCTCAGGTATTGAAGGTTTTAGATTTAAAAAATATTTCCCGACACAGTTAGTAGGTTTATGCGCAACATTTATATCATACTTCTTTAAATATTCCTCAATTTCCTCTGAGGTCTCCGGAATGTATAGTGATGTTATTAAATTATCTGTATTACCGTTTATGTTATTCATATATGACGTTCCATTATAGATTTTGTTTATTCTTTCATTAATGAAGGGATTGAAAAATGTTTTTGGATAGCCATTAATTTCCAATGTATTACGAACAATTTTTAAATTTTTGGGGCTGTCCTCTGGTTGGGAAAATTTGACCGCTCGTTCTAAACGGCCGTTTAAATTACTTTTTTTATAACTTGTTGGTGCAAAGAAAATGAAGTGAAGATAACGTTGAGACCAAACTTCTTTAGTAAACCACGAAGATTTTATTTTTCCATCTGCATCATGTCTAGTGTTCATATCTAAAAGATGGTTCTTGTTTACTCCTATTTCACAAGTAAATTTAAGTTTACAGTGGAAATTGTTAAATTTATTAATCACGTTCTGAATTTTATCATTGGGAACACATATAATGCAATCATTTACATACCGTTTAAAGAATATGGGTTGAAAATCTAATGAATTTCTTAAAAATTCATCTAATCATTCCATAACAAGGTTAGCAATAGTAGCTGAAATAGGAGATCCCATTGCTGTGCCGAATATTTACCCAAAATATTGCTCACCCTATTGAAAATAAGTGCATTCCAAACAAAAGTTTACTGCATTTATAAATTCAGATGGATTCAGAGGTGTGTCGTTTTTAATCTGCCAACGTGTTTCTTGATGCTATTCAATGCCAAAACAACAGGTACATTTGTAAATAAAGAAACTGATATATTTGTGAAAAAAAAAAGAATTAGTAGGTGATTAGCCAAGCGGGTGTCCAAGCGATTGGCTCATATCGTTGTAATTCAAGAACGGTATGGTACTGTCAAAAAGCGCTTGTATGCCTAGACAACAAGAACAAATTGACTCTGATCTGGATAATCGACCATTCGAACATTGAGGGAAATGAAGCAGCAGACTGTATAGTCAATGAGGGTGTAGCCTCAACATTTAACGAACCTAGGCGATTCCTGCTACTAGTTTCCCCTGTCACCCAAATTTCAGCACTAACGCTATATCGGATTCCTGAAATATGTATTTGCGTATCCCCTCCACAGATTATTTCACGCTACATTTTGCGTCAAATACGAGTTCCCGCGATACTTTTCATGGAATTTAACCTTATTTTACTGTTCACATTGTGGCTGGCGCCTGTCTAAGTAAATGCATTCCTTCAAAACTGTCAAAAAGTATGTATAAAATGACATAACTGATGCTAACAGTGAATTAAAATAAATCTAAAAAGCACATTGTTGGTCTTAGTTTATTTTTAGAAAAGTGACAAAAAACTTTGACTGTTTGTATTGCGAAAATAAAAATGAAAGCCGCATGTAAAAAAATTATCAAACTGGCACCGGCGGAGGCTCGCGAAACCAGCTGAAAGCACATGAAAAAGGTTACTCAATTTAAAAGGTTGTATTAAGGATTTCAATTCAGCGGAGCAAACAAGCTTTGGCCCAGTCAAAATAGAATTATGATCGGAATCCATGGAACCAGTGAACTTGCAAGATTTATTAATTGACTTTTCAGAAACTTTCCCTAAGACTAATGAAACGAATAAAATAATTATCCTGGACCACGTCACTGTGAATGCATCCACTGGCCAATTCTCATGAAATGAAAATATTTCAAATATTTTGAATCCGAAATTGATTTTATGATTATGGCGTGATAAAATGCTAGCAATAATTTCGTTTACGGAACCAAAACACTTCAGAGAAATGAATTTTGTTGATACATCTATGTTTTATGTATTCCGGTATTATTTTTTATGTATTAACAAAATTTATTTCTCTGGCGTATTTTGATTCCGTAAGCAAAAACATTTTATCACTCCATAATCTTAAAATCAGTTCCAAACCACAAACTTAACTCTGCCATATTATATATAATGCTAAGAACAAAACCAATAAATATGGTAAATCTGAAGTTTATAAGCGTATTTGCCCAGACTGTGATATCTTTTATATAGAACTTGGCACCAAACTACCTAGGCCTTTAATCCCCTACTAGATCTGGGCACTGCGCTACGGATTAGGACTAATGACTTTCTATTCTACTTACATTCTTTTACCTACCTCCTACAATATGATTTGTGCAAATTCTAGTTATATTCTAACTATTGTGGTGATAAGTCACAAATTATTTAAAATGAAAGGTAATATAATTGACAGTTCACGTGGAAAGGAGCTTAGTTGAATCGATATCTTTCAAAAAAGCAAAGGTGCTAAAAAGTGGAGAAACATTTTGGCGATGTATACAACAATACAATTACCATTGGTGGCAAGAATTCATTACACGGAGGAATTTACAGTATTGTCACGATAAAGGCATTAAAAATTTAATTCCGGAAATTATAAGCAGATGTGCAAAAAGAAAGGCTATGGAAGAACCAACTGAGAAGCGCATGAAGTTATTCATTCTGTGGTAAAGAAAAACTCGAATAATCTAGACTCTCTTTCTGTAAGGGATATTTCGTACATTCGAAACAACGTTAACTATAAGCGCAGAAAAAATCAACCATCACTGCCACGTTCTACCGAAGCTGCTATGACCGTATTGAAAAATTTGGAAATCTGCACAATCAAATGGGAAAACTTCTTATTCATCAACGATGAAAGCAAGAAGATTGTAGTATTTTCCTGTACTACCAAGTAAGGCTAGGTTAGGTTAGGTTAGCTTAGCTTAGCTTAGCTTAGGTTCCCCTCCTAGGAGTCATATCACCTTGTCGTTGGTGGAGGGGCTGAGTACCTGTGATCTCAGAGGCTATACCGGTAGGTTTACCACGCCGGGCCGTCCAGGAAGTGAACAGGGAAACCAAGAAATGACTCGACCTCCCAGGGAAAGCGTCGTAAAAACGCTACGGGGGTGGCGACCCGTGGAACGGAGATCCCTAGCTGCGGGCGGAAGCTTACCAACCACTCGCTAATACCGGAAGGCCGGACCTCAGTTCGAACCACTGGATGGTATGCCAGAGAGAAGTGTTCTGAGAATCTGGAGACGGGGAGCTTGCCTTAATTGGCCGGCTCGCGAGGCATAAACCTCTATAAAAAACCGACAGCGAAGTCGTAAAAACCTGCGAAAACCGAGCGAAATTCGCAGTAGATAGCCTCACCCCTGTATGCAGGGCTCTTCGGGAGTAGACCGAATATTCCCTAGCAAATCGTGGGTACAAATATGGAATCAAAAATACCAAAATTAGGAGAAAGAGGGAGTCAGGAAGACTCTAAACAAAGAGGAAGGAACGGAGAGGAAAACAAGGTTAGAGAAAAGGGGGCTTACCCCCTGGTCCCAACCGGAAAAAAAGATGAGACAAATCTGGAGAGATATTATGCGATCAGGAGGGAATCCGTAGAGGGCATCCGATCCAATATCAAAGAAAAAGGTTTTCACTCGGATAGACCCGAAGACTACCCAAAAAAAGTAGTATACAATGGAGAATGGACTAGCAAATCCCAAAAGTCCAAAGGCAAGTCACCTCGTGAGAAGAAATATACTTCTTCGTCCAAAGCAAGGTTATCAGGAGGGGAAGAAGATGCTTCCAAAAGAATAATTATCTCCGAATCGTCATCAGATCGGGATAATCACTCCACCTTCAGGACACCACAAAACCACAATTCACCGTCAAGGGGAGAATGGGAAGTGAAGACAAAAAGATACACCTCTCAGAACAAGAGAAGGAGTCCCAACAAAATGGAGGACCTGCAAAGAGCGGAAAGAGAAGTCTCCAAATATATCCAGCTTCAGGAGGAAGCAATTAGGGAAGTGACTGACTTCATAAAAACTTCGAGAAACGTCCACGTCCCAGTAAAAAAAGCACTGGAGGCTATACAACAAAACCAGAGAGACATGAAGAGAGCTTTTGAGAACACCAGAGAATACAGGAAAAGTCTGATCTCTGAGATGGACGGGAGAATAACGTCTCTGAACGTTAAACAAGATGCGATGGAGGCATCTGCGTCACAAGTAGACACCCTCCGGACCAACATCCGCCGGCTGGAGGATCAACTCAGGGACAGGACAAGAAGCGAAACGAATAGTACCCCCTTATCAGGTATGACGGGACCAAACAAGACAGAGACAGCTACGCAAACATATAGCGGCGAGCAAGCAGAGCAGAAGATAGCGGAAATACTGGCAACCAAAACAGAAGATAAGATGTTCCAACAAGTTCTAGAAATTCTAGACCTGGAATGGCCAACAGAGGTATTCTCTGCATCCAAAATGGGAGGCAGAGATATAATGAACGCAACAGAAGATTGGGATCTGGTGACTTTCGTTCCATCGGAAGTTTCGGAATTGGCAGGGTTACCGAAGAAATTCAAGAATAGATTCCAAGGTCCAAGCCCCCATGATCTTTTCTTAGAGGGACCGGGGGAAGTGATTACAGTATCCACATTCACTAGGATGGACATTAGATCCAGGAATACTGAGGATAAGACCAGGCAGATTTACTACGCCATAACGGATGCGAATCCCGATCGTCCGATCCCATCTCCAGAGAGCCTCTTCCTTGCTCTCGAGAAGATCAAGGACAACGCAAAAGAACAGGGAAGAAAACAGCTGGCGATACCAAAAATGGAAAAATTTGGTACCAGCTGGGTCGAAAAAATCACGGAATACATATTTCACGACACGGACATCAATATTGAGTTCTTTGGTGAACAGGACAACAAATCCTATGCCGAGATAACGGGTAGCAAACAGCATCCCAGGACTCAGAAAACGAAAACCGTAAACCGGAGACAGAAGCCCAACACGGAAGCGGTGATAGTGAAGGCCAACGGTTCCACATACGCGGATCTGGTGAAGAAATTGAAAAGAGAAATTGACATCAAATCGCTGGAAGTTGAGATCTCATCCATGGGTCAGACGAAGGGGGGGGGGGGATTTACTCCTCCAAGTCTCAAATGGAAAAAACAAGGCGTCGATCTTGAGGGACGACATAAATGTCAAATGCGTAGGACTTTCAGCAGCAATGCCCAAGAGAAATAACGTTATTCTCCATGCGAAGGGTCTGGATATAACAACGACCAAGGAAGAAATCATGGAAGCCATCAACGAATTAGTACCGACTCCCATCACAAGCAAGGACATTACATCGATCAGACCGGCATTCGGCGGTCGTCAAAACGCTACCATCGTTACAGACAAAGCCACTGCCAAGATTATACTTGACAAGGGATTCATCGAAATAGGATGGATAAGGTGCAGAGTCGAAGAACGGAAAGAGAGCCCGGACTGTTTCAGATGCTGGGCCTCTGGACACATAGCGAGAAACTGCGAGGGACCCGATAGATCCACACTCTGCAAGAATTGTGCCAAATCTGGACACATAGCAAAAATGTGCCAGAACATCTCCCATTGCCTTTTGTGCAATATGGAGGGTCATAAAACCCATGACGGGACATGCGCGAAGGCTGCCGGGGCTAAGAAAGATTCATAATTATGAAATTTCTTCAGCTCAACACAAACCGCAGCAAGGAAGCACAAGACATGCTGCAAATATCTGCAATAACATCCAAAGCGGACATTAGTCTGGTCAGTGAACCAAACATCAAGTTCACAAAAAAAGGGGAATGGCTAACGGATCCCATCCTCGACTCGGCAATAAAAATCAACAACAGGTCCCTCCCGACAGGTAAATCAGGATCAGGTCCAGGCTTTACATGGGTGGATTTGAAGGAAGTGAGGGTGTACAGCGTGTACTTCTCGCCCAATGCACTGATAACCGACTACGACCTCTCTCTTACAATTTTGGCCCATCACATCAAGAAGGCCAATAAAGAAGTTATAGTAGGGGGCGATTTCAATTCCAAAGCCGTGGAGTGGGGCTCGCCCAACACCAACAAGCGCGGTTCCCTACTACTGGAATGGCTCGCGGTTCATGATCTGCAGATAGAAAACAGAGGCAATTCACCAACATACGAGTCAAGAGGAGTTTCCTCCATCATCGATCTAACAATAGCTTCTAAGAAAATCTCCCGCTGTATTACCAATTGGGAAGTTTTAGCTTGCGAATCCCTAAGCGACCATTACATCATTTCATTCGAAGTTATGGAAAAAGTACCTCACACAAAGCCGGCTCTACTCAAAGGCTGGATATCGAAGAAGCTCGACAAAGCTAGATTGATCTCTGCAATGAAGAACTCGGTGCCAAGGATTCTGTCCGCGGAGAACGTCACGGAGTCCATCCAGAAAGCTTGCCAGTGCTCAATGCCTAGCAAACCAACGAACCCCAACTTCAGGCCGGTATATTGGTGGTCAGAAGACATCGCCAAGCTGAGACGGGATTGCATCGCCAAGAGAAGAATCCTCACAATATCCAAAGGGGCAAGTCCAGCATCGGAAGCCAACAATACCGTGTCCGAAAGCTACAAGTCCGCTAAGAAGGTACTAAGACTGGCCATCAATAGAGCAAAAAGGGCGGCCTGGAGGTCTCTTTGCGCAGAACTGGACAAGGATGTATGGGGGGGCGCGTACAAGATAGCGACCAGGCGTCTTCGCATCCAGTCTCCATATCAACAACGAAATTACTGAAAGGTTGTTTCCGACTCACAGGAATATCCCTAGGGCTCCCAGAGAGCAAATTGAGGTAACTCCTTTTACCAAGAAGGAACTAGCACTCGCGGGTACAAAACTGAGATCCAGGAGCGCAGCTGGGGTCGATAGGATTCCAGCTGAGGTCATCAAGATCATCATTCAGGAGTTTCCAACTCAAATTCTAGAAGTGATGAACAAAGCTCTACTCGAAGGGACATTTCCAGATATATGGAAAATTGCCAAGATATTCCTGTTGAAAAAGCCTAACAAGGAGGCTGGAACCCCATCGGCGTACAGGCCAATGTGCCTATTGAATGTTTTGGGTAAAGCACTTAAGCACCTCATCTTGGCAAGGCTTCAAAGTCATCTTGAAGAGAATGCGGTAATATCAGATCGGCAATTTGGGTTCAAGAAGGGCACGTCCACTATAAGTGCTATTGAATTCATCAGGAGCGCGGCAGCACCAGCGTTTACCGGGCCTTACCAAAAAAGGAAATGGGCATGTCTAATTTCATTAGATATAAGGAACGCCTTTAATTCCGCTTCATGGAGCAGAATCAGGGATAAACTTGACGCGATCGAGATCAAGGAAGACATCGGCAGGCTAATCAAAAGTTACCTTCACGAAAGAGTAATCAGGATCTCAGCAGGAGACGAATCAGTCGACAAGACAATCAACAGTGGAGTTCCTCAGGGATCTATTCTTGGGCCGACCCTCTGGAACCTTTTCTACAACGACGTATTATGCGTAGAGCTTCCGGAAGGGGCAGCGTCTGCAGCATTCGCCGATGACCTGGCGGTCGTTGTTCTAGCAGACGATCCTGAAGAACTTTCAATGAAGGCAAACTGGGCGATCAGAAACATCGTAAACTGGCTTGAAGACAATGGCCTGGAATTGGCAGCCGAAAAAACGGAAGTGGTCATTTTGACCTCAAAAAGGAACATCCCGCCTATGGAATTTAAGGTTCAGGAGGCTACAATCATTCCACAATCAAGTATCAAGTACCTCGGGGTCTGGATTGATAATAAACTGAATTTCAAGGAACACGCGAGACGAACATCAGCAAAAACGGCCCTGGTAGCCAAAGCCATAGGGAACTTGATGCCCAATATAGGGGGTCCAACGAGCAGCAAACGACTTCTCATCAAGACGGTGGCGATTTCGATAGCACTGTATGCTGCCCCAATATAGATATCGGCTTTAAAAAACACCAACATCAGAAACAAGCTGAACGCACAAGGAAGACTTATTAATTTAAGAATCTGCAGTGCCTATCGCACAGCGTCAAGTGAGGCTTTGGAAGTACCAGCTGGCTCTCCCCCACTGCATTCGCTCGCTCAGGAGAGAAAGGATATTTACAACGGAATCCCAAAAAAGGATGCAAGGGTAAGACTTGAAGCAGCCTGGCAAGAAAGATGGACACAATCGGGTAAGGGTGATCACACAAGACGTTTGATACCATCTATCACAAGATGGGCTAGCAGAGGTCATGGAGAAATGAATTACTACATTTCCCAATTCCTGACCGGACACGGATGCTTCAGGGATTACCTTTTCAGGTTCAAACTATCCCAAAGCAACAACTGTCTATATTGCGATGAAATAGACACGGCGGCACATACTCTCCTAGTCTGTCCAAGATGGGCAGGGGAAAGGGAAGCAAATAAGGATATGCTTATACCGATGAGAACTATGAGAAACATCGTTGAAGACATGATCGTCTCGGAAGCGAAATGGCGAAGCTTCGAAGAAACAATGAGACTAATTGTTACACAAAAAGAAGCAGAAGAACCGGATAGGGCAGAAGAACAGCCAAATATCCAAAACGTCCCGAGATAGATAGAGAGAATACATAAATAAAAGAAGACAAGACAAACTGAAGAAGAAGACAAGCTCTGATCCGGAAGTAATGCGAAAGCGGTCCCGGGGTCAGGGTGAAGAAAGGAGAGGTTTTAGCAGGTATGCTCATTCGTGAGGGAGTCCTGCACTACCGAATAGTGATAGATCAAAGCTATCGGTGTGCATCAAGCATTTCCTCTCCACAAAAAAATACTTAGGTTAGTCTAATAATGATAACAAAAAAAAAAGGAGGATTCTTCAGCGGACACCAGAGAATAGTGCAAGAAAAGAAATAGTCAAAGAGGAATACAAAGAAACGAAGATAGAATTGGCCAAAAGAGAAGTGGAAAGAACTATGCTAGGCCCTAGAGCGACGTATATGGGGACGCATATAAAATAATAAAAGAACAATTAAAGATACCCAACTCAAGAATAGAACTAACACTCGAAGAAAAGTGTGAAATTTTCTAGGAATTGTTCCTAAAGAAAGAGGAACAAATAACACCTAAACCCCCTAGATTTGAAAAAGAAATAGAGGAGGCGCCAGGACCAGATAATATACCTCCAGAAGCAATCTAAGTAATGATATGAGTCAATATAGAATATTTTGAGAAAATATTCAACAAATGCCTTGAAGCAATGACCTTCCCGAAGGAATGGAAAAGAGTCAAGTTGGTGCTGATTCGTAAAGCTAAAAAGAATCCAAACGAACTCACGAAATATAGGCCGATATGTCCCTTGAACGTTATCGGAAAGACCTTTGAAAGATTGATACTGATTAGACTAAACGAGGAGATACGAAATAACGGGGGGTTACACCCAAATCATTATGAATTTCGGAAAAATCAGTCGACGACACATGCAATTGACCACGTGATGAAAACATTGAAAAACACAGAACGTAATAAGAACACCTGGAATACAATAATATTCATAGATGTCAAGAATGCATTTAATACAGCATCATGGAGAATAATATCATTAAAAATAAAGGAAAGAGGTATCTCAGAATATCTAAAGAGAATAATTGAATCATATCTGGATGAAAAAAATGTCAGTCTAGAGAGGGAATATGCAGAGGAAATAGGAGGGGAAGTACCACAAGGCTCAATGCTAGGACCGACCTTGTGTAACCTGCTATACGATGATGTACTGAGATGTGAAATGCCCGAAGGAGTTAGTTTAACGGGATATGCGGACGATCTAGCTATGATAACAGAGGCAAAGGGACCTGAAGAGCTCAAGAACAAGGCAGATATGGGGATATACATCATAAAAGCGTGGATGGAGAAAAACCAACTGGAAGTGGCTCCAGAAAAAAACGAAAGCGTGGTATTTAGACTAGGAGGTAGAAGAAAGGAAATCAGTTTTGAGTTTGGAGAGTACAGGATTATGACGCAGGATGAGGTGGACTAACTGGATCATGAACGGACCTTTGTCAAACATATATATGGAGCGTGCGAAAAAGCACAGAAAGTAACTAAGGCACTAACATGCATACTGCCGAATATAGGAGGACCTGGTACGGGTAAAAGGAGGATATTAGCTATGTCAATACAATCAATTGTCCTATACGCAGCACCTATATGGCAAGAAGGACTAAGAATCAAAAGATGCAGAGAAAGACTGAGACATACACAGAGAACAATAGCACTCCGAATTCGCAGTGCATACAGAACTACATCTAACGATGCAGCCCTGGTAATATCAGGATTGATCAATCTACACCTCTTAACCATAGAGAGAAGGAGGATATTGAAAGAGGAAACATAACCCTCAAGGAAAAAAGAGAAGAGAGTCATAACTATGGACATATGGCAAAAAGAATGGAAAGAGTAGAAGGAGGGGGAAAGGACCAGAAAAATAAATCCCTAATATCAAAGAATGGGTTAGCCGGAAGAAAGGGGAGGTAAATTTCCACATGACCCAAGTGCTCACTGGACACGTATGTTTCATGAAATATGTTCATAAAATTGGAAAGGAGGACAAACCAACCTGCATGTACTGCGAGCAGGTAGATGATGCTCAACATACAGTAAATGGAATGCACAAGATGGAAAAAAGAAAGGAAAAAACTATGGGGACAGTTACATACACATGCGACAATAGAAAACATTGGGAAAGGATTGATAAAGGATGATGAAGGATGGGAGATAGTAAAGGCATACTGCGAAAAAGTTATGCATCAAAGAGAGAGACGAGAAAAGTGATATTTTCCTTTGTCTTTCAAAGCAGTCTTAGAAAAATTGTAAGAACATTAAATAATAATTATCCTAATGCACAATTCATTCTGTTTCCCGGGATCCACCTGCTTCAGAATTTCCGATGATCCCTTACTCGATAATCCTATTGTACTTGAACTGTTTATTGTTTACATCATAATTTTGTATCTGTTTGCTAATAAAAGTGTAGTAACGTTTTCATGTTATTATCAAAAGTGGTATGAAAAGAAAGTAATTATTCTTTCATTTAATCGTTGAATTATTGTTTATACTCTATTCGTTTTCATAAAAGCAAAATTAACAACATTTCCGATTTTAATATTTTTGAATTGTGCCACTATTGTCGCATGTGGGTGGAAACTTGAGTCATGTGGCTGGCGGTGGCATTGAGATAGTATTGACATTTTTCTATATTTCGTATCAAATTCATCCGTATATTTCATGATGGGAAAGAATCGTGTATCACATCATACTGTCATTAGCTTGATTAAAAGCACTTCCGGCAGGAAATGTTCACCTACATCACCGGTTTCATCTGTTTGTACATGTACATATTTACCTAAAATTATCGTTGACGAGTTAACAATTTTTGCTGTCATTTGTCTGCCTGATACTCTAGGTTGTTCTATTAGTCTGCTTAATTTCCAAATGACGTGTGTCCAAATTGCATTCCTTTTGGCGTTTCAAGTTAAAATGTTGATTCATCTGTATATTCATGTTTGAACATATCCAAAAGCAGGGCCGGATTTAGGAGTGGGCAGAGTGGGCAGCCGCCCACAGGCCCCCACCAAAAAGGTGACCCACCAAGTATAATATATTGGAAAAAATTTTGGCTTTCAACAAAAATGATAAGATGATTTTGTTAATATCGTAATAAATTCATAATTTTTGCGTAATTTTATGCAGGATTTGTATTCTCACATATTTTAATTATTTATTTTACATTACAAAAGCAGGAAATGTTGTATATTTAATATTTAAGTAATGGCAGGTAGAAATTGAAACTGATGTCACATTGCTTTGAAACACAACATAATAACAAGTTCATTGAAATTAGTTATTTGAATTTTCCCGCGTGTTTAGTATGTGGCGCCGTATTACAGATAAGTTTCTAGTTTTTAGTCAACTTGCAGAATTTTACAAACAGTTCCAGCAGAAAAAAAAGATAATCCAGCCGTGAACATTCCATGTACGCGTTGATAATCAAAAAACAGGTGCAGGATGCTTTTCCTAATGTTCCGACGATTTAAAAAATGTATCTTGTTCTGATGATCACTAACTGTAAGGCTGAAAGATCCTTTTCCAAGTTAAAATTACTAAAGAAACAGATTGCGCACGGAAATGAGTCAAAAACGCCTCAATAATCTCCCGCTTTTGAGAAGCAACAATTAATTAATTAAAATTTGAAGACTTGATCGACGAAAAAAGTGCGAAAAGTGCCTTTGTAACGATAATTAATTAAGTGCAAATAAATAATACATATATCTCCAAGAAAAGTTTTATTTAAACGACATTACAATTGCATCATAATTCTGTATTGTAAAAATATTTTGTGGCATTTAATATTACCGTCACCATAGGGGCCCCCACCAAACTTTTGTCCACAGGCCCCCACCACTCTAAATCCGGCCGTGTCCAAAAGAGGTTTATTAAATGGTTTTTAAACCTTGGAGTATGAGAGAATGTATTACGTGGAAATCGCACATCAATAGTCGTATAGAAAAATAAGAATAAGACACAAATTTGCAGGTTAATAACAATATTTAAACCATAATAGTTTCACGAAATGTAGGAAGATGGTGATGACTGCTTCGATCTAGGCAGCAAAAAACTAAACAAATGAAATACCATTAATTTCACAAAGTGTATCTGATTCATTTAACTTTGCCGGTGTAGGCATATAGGCATGAGAAGAAGTTTTAGATTATTAATTTGGACAATAGACGGAAGATTCAAACTGTTGTAAACACAGCATCAACATGATTTTACCCATAACCCGGAAATCTTGCATGTACAACATTCTGTCCTGTATTCTGTTCATGTGAACGCCACATGCATTTGTCTACGTGCGCTCTATCTTGGAAGTGGATAGGCTATTATATTATGCTACAAATCCATGAAAATGAATTAGTCGGGATCCAAAAAAGAGAACGGCATTGGCACACAATGCTGACAAAGTCCAGATATCTGGCAAACCTAGTTCTCTCAACGGCCGCCCGTACTGTAGAGGGAGCAATCGGCCAGATAGTTAGCGCGCACTCAAATTTTTGCCTTTACATCTTCACTAAAATACTATATAAGGTGGATGGATGGATGGATTTTGATGTGAAGGGTGTATAATTATACTGGCACTTAGGCCTCTGAACTACGACCATTGTGACGCCCCTTCAAGGCGAAGGCCGCTGTCCCTCCTCAGCCATCGAGCCAACCAATCGCGTTGATCAGCCCGAGGACCGCACCGGGTGGAGCGTCGCCAATGTTGACCAGATTTGGCCAGGGGTCCCCCAAAATGGCATCTCTTGTCGATGAGAGCGCCGGGCAGTGACAAATCACATGTTCCGCTGTCTCATCCTCTTCGTAGCTTCCTCGACATATGGGGTCGACAACGACTCCCATCGTGTGAAGATGTTTGTTTAGTCGGCAGTGTCCTGTCCATATTTTGTGAAAAACGAAATCACCTTCCAGAAGAAAATACATCGAATGAAAAACTTGCGGACATCCTTACCGAATGGGCATTCAATATGCGAAAGATCGATGGAAGTGAGTATAAGGAAATGGTAGTGAAAACTATGTGGAATACTACTGCCAAATTGCTCCAAGAGAAATATTATAACGAATACAACCGTACTTTAGATCCATTCAAAGATATACCTTTTCAAGTTGCTAGAAATGCCAGGAATATGAAAAGGAAAAGACTGCAAAGTATTCGAGAAAAAAGAAAAATATCTTCTGTATCCTTGACATCTGAAGAAATGACAAATATTGTACAAAGTTGGGATGAAAATATTCCAAATGGACTGCAGAGAAAAGTTTATCATATAATTGCAGTGGAATTGGCTTGGCGGGGTGGCGAGGCTTGTCGATGTTTGGTTAATTTTTTCAAAGAAGAAATAAATAACGACGGAACACCATCAGGAAGACTGGAATACAACCCAATTTTCACGAAAACTGCACAAGGAGGTGCAAGAAATATAGCGGAAAGTAAATGGCTTGTACCAAATAAAGATAAACCAGAAAATTGCCCAGTTCGACTATTCAAGAAACTGATATCAAAAAGAGGAGTGAATATTAAAACGGATCGGCTATTTTTGACGGTTAACAACAATTGGTATAAAGACAATAATAGTCCTTGGTTCAAAAATATGCCAATTGGTATAAATAAAATTAGTACATGGACCAAATCTGCAGCTGAAAAAATTGGTTTAGATACAAAAAAAGTTAAAATTTCGAATCATTCAAATAGATCTACAGCTGTCAGTCAGTTGGCAAGTTCCAGAATCGGAGAACAACAAATAATTAAAGTCACTGGCCATAGTAGTTCAACGTCAATAAAACCATATTTACAACTCAACAAGGAACACCATGCCAAAATAATTTCAAATCTTAGGAGTGAAGATGTAAATATATCCACAACGCAGACGGTTGTATCTACTAGTACAAAAAAGGACGAACTGGATACGGATAATGTTAAAATATACAACAGCACAAACTGTACATTTAATATTAATATTTATAATAAATAAATAAAAATGGTTTCGATTTTATTCATGAAATAATCTTAACAAATACAACTCGTGTTATCGGCGATTATCGTTAATTCCTTCTCGGTTTCGAATCAAATTATGTTGCTTTAGGCAACAATGTTGCCAAGCCACATAATTTGATTCTCAAATTCAAGGGAATTGCTATCACCGATACACTTGTGGTATTACCTACGAAAACTTTTTGATCGTCGCAAATGGTCCAAAAAAAATGGTAAAAATTACCAAAACCTGTTTTTCGCGTCAGACATCGTCGGATTGAGTTGAAAATGAAAAAGCTTTTGATAAGCTTATGCGCTGTGGAAAGAAATTTCAAAAAACCATCGATTTTGCTCGAAATTTCAAAAGTTCATAACTCTTGTTCTTTTAAAGATTAAGAGCTGACATTTTGATAGGTTGTAGCTTTTGTGCCCACCAAGTACCATACAAAATTTCAGCAAGATTGGATGTACGCTTTTTGCAAACCGCAGCTTAATGCAAAAAAAACACTTTTGTAAAATGGTCCTAAAAAAGTTGTGGTGCGGTAACGCACTCGGTTGAACAACTTACCAAATTTCCAACCTCTTATCTTTCGTAAAAGTTGCTAAAACAATTATTTTAAATAATGGTATTTCGTGCGCTTGGCTGTGCGGCGCGCGTGGAAGGGAGAACCGCCGCACTAGGCTAGTAAAAAACAGCAATATCTCGGGAACCCTTTTTCGAAAATCGATGTTTTTTTTAATCCGTACTAACATTCAATAATATTAAGATTGCGCGTATTTTCAAACTTCTAGTAATGTCGGAAGTACTCTAAATAATAAATAGTAATAATGAGTAGATCGGATAGCGCAATGTATTTTTTTAGAGTACTTCCGATATCTTGTGTGGTACTTGGTGGGCACAAAAGCGACAACCCATTAAAATTTCAGCTCTCAATCTTCAAAAGAACAAAAGTTATGAATTTTCAAAATTTCGAGCAAAATCGACGATTTTTTGCAATTTGCGGGGTCACCGCTGGACCAATCGGGTTCATCTGCAGTTCATTTTTTTCGTCTTTTTACGGCGCATAAGCTTATTGAATTTGTTCTTTTTAACTCAATCCGACGATGTCCGACGCGAAAAACCGGTTTTGGCAATGGTTACCATTTTTTTTGGACCATTTGCGACGATCAAAAAGTGTTCGATTTTAGTTCCTTCAATTTATATCATAATTATCTACTTAAAGCAAATTTAATTCTCCGAACTCAGAATTAAAAACTCCAAAAAGCTAATTCTATCACACTACAGTGCCTCAATAGTAAGTCGTAAATAAGAGACTCACATGAACACACGTTGTTTTCTAATATGTACTAGGGCAAGGTGAAAAGTCCCTGAAAAATTAAACAACAAATGATTTATTTCGTCAAAACTTATTTTATTTCTCAACATAATATCCTTGTAGCCTGATACACTTTGTCCAATGTTTTTCAAATTTTTCCATCCCTTCCAAATATTACTATTTCGGCAATCCTTCAAAATAGGCGTTTGTTTCAGCGATGGCCTCATCGTTAGAGCCAAATCTCTGGAGAATATAGTGGATGACGAACCGATTCTTAGCGCAATTCATGCAGTTTTTCCATTGCAACTGCGGACCTGTGCGCCGGTGCGTTGTCCTGGTGGAAGAGCAATTTTTCCTTCGCCAAATGCGACCACTTCGGTGTGGAATCGATCCTTTGCATAATATACGCCGGTGATCGTTTTGCCCTTTTCAAGGTAATCGATATGAACAAGAAAAAGGAAATACATCAAATATATTAGAATCGTTTGATCTCTTCTAAGTCGTGTAGAGTCTGAGTATCATAAAAGATTTGAACTTGTGATTGATACCGCCGGCTATACTCAAAAACCAACGGTTTTATATAAACAATGGCTCAATTTTGAGACTAGTTCTGTTCAAATTGCATCCGTCATCTAATATTAACAGAGAAAATGTTGATTTGTCTGAAGTTCAACAAACATCGACCTTCACAAAAAGTTTCCTAGTTCCTGTGTAATTTGAGCTACGTTGATGAGCTACATTGTGTGTTTGTAAGCGAATCAAGATCGCAAACGATGTGGGTAGGAGCAACCATAACAATAGGCTGTCCCAAAGCACTCATTAGTAATTACCTATCTTCCGAATTTCCTTGATGCTTCGTCATATCGTGTATAAAGATATAAGCTACATAATAATGTTTTGTGCCAAATCTAGGTCTCTATGGTGTAGTAATTCTATAGCAATGTAGTACTATAAATTACGGATTGAACAATGAAATTGTAGGAATAATGTGAGCGAAGTTAAAATCCTATACAATTGATTCAAGTGAATATTATCAACTAATACAGAACAATGCTGCCGTCTTTATTGAATAATGTACAATTTTCACGTATCAATCTTATGAAATCTTACTCTATAAGTATCTGGAGATATCCTACAGAATAAGAGATTATAAAGTCCTCATATGCAAAACAGTTTTCTATACAAAAACCCATATCTATATATAAAAGAAAGTCGTGTTAGTTACACTAAGTATAACTCAAGAACGGCTGTACCGATTGGGCTGAAAATTGGTGGAGAGGTAGCTTAGAACCAGGAGACGAACATAGGATACTTTTTATCCCGTTTGACCGCGCTCCCGTGTGACATGACATAAAACGTCAAAGAGAATACAAGTCAATATAAAACATAACAAAAACGCATCTGATTCGGAATAACAAAACGTAAATGACAGCTAACCGTAATTTTGTCTATGGTTAAGTATGGTTGAAATTTGTAATTTCTTTGAATCATCATTAACAATGCCGCGAGCAAGACGATCGAATCTTTCCCGACAAAGCCGTAATGCAAGAAGGATACATAACATTGCGAATGAAAGTACTGAAGAAGAACAAGAAATTGCCCGTGAAGAGCGCCGCGTTAGTATGGCTCGACTTCGTTCTTCTCAATCACAAGAGCAAATTGAGGCAGCCCGTGAAACAGCTCGGTTGGCAATGCGAAATCGTCTAGCAAACAACAGAGATCAACAAGTAGATAATTTTCGACGCATAAGAAGAAATTTATCAAGTGCTGATTTGAATCGAGCAGCGTTTCGATATGATTGCAATACTGATTACTGCTTGCATCCTAGCGTTTGCATTTGGCCAATGAACGTTGTTTGCGAGTATTGTGGCGCATTGAAGTTTTTCGGAGAAACGCCCGGATTGTGCTGCCTTAGTGGAAAAGCGAAACACCCGAATCACGTCATTTTCTTGCAAACACTCAAAAATACAATAGTTGTTTCCAAATGACCTCATTTGGGACAGACATTATAGAAGAACGAGGATTTAATCCGACATTTAAGGTATTTATTTATTTATTTTTGTACTTACACACAATATAGTAGAAGAATAACTTAGTATAATTATTCGTACGTATTATGTTTGCTAATTCTAAAAAAAGTGTTTATAAATCAGTAATACTGTCTTTGCCGACTCGAGATGTTTTGGAGGAGCAATGATTTTACTGTCTGGCGATTTCCGCCAAACACTGCCAGTAATTCCAAGATCAACGGCTGTCGACGAAATTAACGCTTGCCTCAAATCATCGAATCTATGGCGCTATGTGGAGAAACTTCAGCTGAAAACAAACATGAGAGTTGCATTGCTTAATGATACATCTGCTGAAGATTTCTCTGAACAATTGCTGGCTATCGGTGATGGTCGAGTACCTGTCGACGAATCGGGCGGATTGATTTCATTTCCTCATAATTTCTGTAACTTTGTCTCATCGAAAGACGAACTTAACAAAGTATTCCCAAACATCATTACTAACTACAAAAATAATGAATGGTTGAGTGAGCGAGCAATTTTAGCGGCTAAGAATAAAGATGTAGATGACCTAAACTACATAATTCAGAATGAGATCATTGGAACAATGCATTCATTCAAATCTATTGACTGTGTAATAAATGAAGATGAAGTCACCAACTATCCAATTGAATTTTTAAACTCCTTGGATGTGCCTGGCTTACCACCGCACAATTTACGCCTAAAGGTTGGCTCCGTAGTAATCATAAACCAACCAAAACTGTGTAACGGTACGCGTTTAGTGGTAAGTAAATTGATATTGATGAACAATCTGATTTACGCGACGATACTTAAAGGAAAATTCGAAGGTGAGGAAGTTATCATTCCGAGGATCCCGATGATCCCAAACGATATGCCGTTTGAGTTTAAAAGACTTCAATTTCCGATCCGTCTTGCCTTCGCCATGACCATTAACAAATCACAAGGGCAATCCTTGCAAGTTTGTGGTTTGAATCTGGAATATCCATGTTTTTCCTATGGTCAATTATATGTGGCATGTTCAAGGGTCGGAAGACTATCTGCGTTGTTTGTTCTTGCGCCTGATAATAAAACAAAAAATGTCGTGTATCACAAGGTACTTAACTGGAGAGTGCAACCTATGCACCAAAATACATGAGAAATAAAGATTAATTAAAATACTTTTTTTTTTAATTTTTATTTCTTAATAAAAAATTGAACTTAATAAAATCACAAATTTTGTATATTTATTTCCTCTAAGGCGGAACAGAGTTCGCCGGGTCAGCTAGTTTAACATAATTTTAGGGTGAGAAGACTAAGCTCTATTCAAAATCTTGTCGGAAGGATGTTGTCAAAGTGATGAATGTGCGCAAAATCACCTATGCAGTACACACAAACAGACAGTTCAAGTGAGCTACATTTCATCGAACCTCCAGCAGAAACTGTATGACTTTTAGAAACGATATGCATCATCAGATAGAGTTTATGGGGTTTTAATCACAATTTATTATCCACACTATAATATTACAATAGGTGTTTCTATGGATGAAAACGGTAGATTTCTTCTCTTTCACTTGTGTGAAATGTGAATTTTTCAGAATTTTGCAATTTTTTTCCCAAGTCTGTCATCATACAGGGGTCCCTGGCATAAGGAGTGCAGTTATCTGACTTAAGAAACCAATCTTGGCATGCATGTAGCTAATTCATGTACCTGCAGAATGACGTCAAATATGACCAGATCGAATAATAAAGAGCCTCGAAAAAAATGTATTTCCTCTCATATCTAAAATATACTCAAATATTGACAAAGCTTAATTTTATAAATCATAAGGTGTGCGTTTAACTGACTTGAGGAATCATTTTTGGCACACAAGTAGAAGGGATATTTAGCTATGGAAAAAAATGAGTAAAGAGTATCCTACACTTGTAACGTTTTTAACACGTTTACAATAAACCTTTTTCAGATAACATAACTTACCCGTAACTCGCAAAGGCAATTCTGGTAGCTCACAACATATTTTAGAAACACAAAGGCTTTCGTGAATTCCGAAAATTCTCATACTATTCACAAACAGCGACAATACAACGGTGAACGATCTATCGCCGCTAGAGTAATTTGTTTCGTTATTGGTCTTCAGCAAGTAAAGACAAATATTCAATTATAAGTCCTACAACGCATAGAGACGAGCTATTCAAACTGAAACGTCAAAGCTGAGACCTAGAAATTGTTTGGATCCCTCCTCTGTATACAGAATGTTCCATCTCAGACGAGCCACCCCGTATATTTCTTATCCCATAGTGAGTGGAAAAATCTCCCGAAACACATCGAATGATTTTGTTTGGGGGACATCTTTTGACGTATATTTGAGGCTTGAACGAGCAACCCCCGAATAGGGGGCGCTTCAACCCCTCAAAATTGAATAAAGGAGAGGGGTTGAGTGATACGTCATTGGAAGGTCTTGGAAGCCTCTTTACAACGGTGTATGAAAAACGTAAATTTGATGAACCGTTTTCGCCAAAAATTAATTTTGTTGCTCGAATGCGCCACCTTGAATATTTTGGTTATTTGTACAATGTACAAGCTCATTTTTATTAAGCATTTTTTACAAACTTAAACAATCTTCAAAAAATCACATTCGTAAAAAAATTGAATTGTGTTGTCAAGCTTACAATGAAAAAAATTAAATCTGCGTGTTTAAATCAAATGTTCAAATTGTCCTCCATTGACTTCCATACAATAATACATTCTCTCAAACTAATAAATAAAAAAACAGCAAAACATATCCTTATGTTGCCTTCATTTTTTGTTCTTAGAAGGTGTTTATCTGATTTTAACGTTCTTCGATCATTTCATGATTTTAATCAATATGTTGAGTTACTACTTTGCTGATTTGTTTAAAATTTCAAAAAATATGGTGTACACATTGCAAGCACGTGTTGAGCTGGTTAGCCTTTATTACCAAAATCAAAATTATGCCGGAGCGGCTGCAAGGATATTTAACGAAAACCATCCTGAACGTAGCGTTCGCCATAAGTACGTAATGTAATTGATTTCAACATTTTGGTGACGGGTTCAGTAATGGATAAGAAATGGGCACCCATTGGAATTTTTAATGATGGAGGAGCAGCTGTGGCGGTATTGGGACATGTCCAACTTATGCCAAACACGCAATCTGTACGACAACTTTCTGCAGCTTCCGGTATTAGCCAATCTAACGGAACTTTACATAAACACAAGTTCCATCCATACAAAATTGAATCAATTCAGGAATTAAATGATGATGATTGGGATCGAAGGTAAGAGTTTTGCGAAATTATGGTCGAGCGTATCAACAATAACCCAAATTTCTTGTACAACGTTTGCTTTTCTGACGAATGTACTTTTTTACTTAATGGGGAGGTTAACCGGCATAACTGTAGAATTTGGAGCGATACAAATCCTCATGTATTTCGAGAAGCTCACACTCAACATCGGGAAAAGCTAAACGTTTGGGTAGGAATTTTGGGAGACCACCTAATTGGACCTCTGTTTATTCCTGGTAATTTAAATGGCGATATTTATCTTGAAATGTTGGAAAATGCGATTGATCCGTTAATAACTGAACAATTAGAAAACGATCCTCTACTACTTGAACAACAATTGCATTTCCAACAAGACGGAGCTCCTCCTCACTACGCCGCACCAGTTTGCCAATACCTCAATTCTCAATACCCCGGTCGTTGGATTGGAAGAAGAGGTCCTATGGAGTGGCCTGCCCGATCTCCTGACCTGAACCTTCTGGACTTCTTCTTGTGGGAACATCTTAAGTCCAAGATTTTTGTGACTCAGCCTGAAAATTTGGACGAACTACGCCAACGAATTGTAAATGAGTGTCGTCAAATAACTCCAATTATGCTGAACCATGTTAGAGACGGTTTTCAGTCAAGATTGTATTATTGTATGGAAGTCAATGGAGGAAAATTTGAACATTTGATTTAAACACGCAGATTTAATTTTTTTCATTGTAAGCATGACAACACAATTCAATTTTTTTACGAATGTGATTTTTTGAAGATTGTTTAAGTTTGTGAAAAAGGCTTAGTAAAAATGAGCTTGTACATTGCACAAATAACCAAAACATTCAAGGTGTCGCATTCGAGCAACAAAATTAATTTTTGCCGAAAACGGTTCAACAAATTTAGGTTTTTCATACACCGTTGTAAAGAGGTTTCCAAGGCCTTTCAAATGACGTATCACTCAACCCCTCTCCTCTATTCAATTTTGAGGGGTTGAAGCGCCCCCTATTAGAGGGTTGCTCGTTCAAGCCTCAAATATACGTCAAAAGATGTCCCCCAAACAAAATCATTCGGCGTGTTTCGGGAGATTTTTCCACTCACTATGGGATAAGAAATATACGGGGTGGCTCGTCTGAGATGGAACACCCTGTATATTAGGTATTATGTATACTGCTGCGTGCGCAACTTAGGGCCGTGCGGGACTCTGGTCAGGCGTCAGGCAGTATCTCTATACGCTTACACACGTGCATATCTGAGTAGGTGTTGGTGAGCCTGCCTGTGTGAGTCAGTGCTCTCGGTTACGGTATACAGGACAGGTATACGTATATACACTATACACTGTATACAGCAATACAACTCATACTTTAATTATTACAGAGCAAAAAGTAATAATTAAATTATGATCGGTAATAGTAGCCTGTTTTTATATATGAGCACACCCGATTCCACAGTATGTTTCATGCTTGGATCTAATCTGATAATTTAAGCATCGTCGAAGTTACCGATAATGACGACGCAAATGAAGAAAATGCTGTTTAACATTACTTTCATTTACATCGATGTAAAATAATGTGTATTTATTATAATGGCTATCGGGTTACATTCATACTATTTACAGGGATTGTACCGCCCATTATACGTTTTTTATTATTAAATATAAAAATGTATATAATTGTTGATTGAAATGCTGACAGTTGTGAAAACTAAAGAAACACTAATTATATTAATTTTCATTTAAAAATAATAAAATTGTAATTTCGGATGCTACAATAATTCAAAGATAACATAAAATAAATTGGTTACTTCATAATGTCAGTTTGCACTGTCAGCAGTGTCGGTGACTGCCCGTAGTTTTTTTGAAAATATTACACCACGACCTGAAAACGCCTATAAAAGAATTCTCCAGGTATCAATGGTACACTAAGTGGATTGCACCAACAATAAACTAAGGGAAATAAGCAAGCATAGAGACGAAAGGACAAGTAGAAGACACCAAGTTCTATTTTGGGGAATGCGAATTGGACACACCAAATTGATACACTATCATCTTACAAGAAAGGAAGATGCCAAAAGCTAAGTCAGTAGGTATGTGAGTGAAACATATTCTAGCAGAATGTCCTTCGCTCCACCAACGAAGAGAAACCTATGGACTAACAAATGACCTCCAGAAAAATAGCCTCAACAATCTTATCAAATATCTTAAGTCACTGTCGACATTCCATACATTAATGTTCCACCGCTAATAACCTTCAAAGGTTGAAGCGGATTATTTCAAATAAAAATATAAAATAAAATGCCTTCTCTATAAACGGGATCACCAGCGACTGCCTGAAATGCATTCAATCAACCTTTTCGATGACTCATAGATTATACCATTGCAGTAATCCTTATTATCCATAAGTCTTAAAGAAGAAGTATTTTATTATATGTTGAAGATGGTTCCTATGGAGAAGTTGCTGGGTTCAAAATTATTCAGTAATATTGTACATTTCCACACATGCAAGCAATTTTTTTCCTAACCAACTTTCTAATTTTAAATGGAACACCCTATATATATATATATATATATATATATATATTGTTATGATTTCATTTCATAGACAATAAAAATTTAAAAATAATAACTTACCGAACTATGAAAATCAGAAAAGATCAAATAAAAAATATTTTATGGAATTAAAAACAATAATAAAAGCTAAATAATAGTTAGGATATTAATATTAACAATGTAAAACATAATAAACAACGATGTAATAGTATAAGATGTGATAAACAAGAACTTCAGTGAAAGTGAAGAAACGTTCAGTGTAACGAAATCATAAATCATAAGTAAAATGATTACAAAACTATCATGAGATAGTACAAAACATTGAATAATGTTATAGATGTAAGTTAGGATTAGTAAATTTGAGTTATGTAATGTTAAAAGAATGTTATTGATATAATATGATATGTATTAGATTTAAGAATAAGTAACTGTCAAGAAAACCATAAATATGGGAATAATCATATTAATAATAACCCAATCATAGGTTATATTATACCAAAGTGTGGGGAAAAATGTAGGCAATATTAATTTAAAAAGAAGGAATCACTAACAATTAAAATAAGTTGAAAATATCAAATAATTCAAAAAGTAAAGAATACTAAATTCTGATTGGTCAATAGGAATTTCCAATGTCAATCTGGTAACAATGAAGACTTGTGTCAGTTTCACAACAATTAACTTGGCATGCTTGATTTGAAAAGCAATCATCTCATAGGTTGATTATGACATCTAGTAGCGTCGGTTTTGGAGGCCTATAAAAACGAATCTGAAAGTAAAGAAGTTCAGTTTGCCATTACATCTGTAGACTGAAAGTACTCCTGCAACTCACCAAAATTTCATAACCTATAAAAAACCAGTGAACGAAAGTGTTCCAAACTTCGATAGGTTCAAAGAAACCAAAGTTAATAAGTTTTATATAAAGTCAACGATTATCCAAGTATCTGAATCCAGTAAAAAGGCTGTAATAACCTCCAATTAAGAAGAAATTTCCAACGATTGCCATTCATCAATAATTTAAATAAAGCATCGAAAAGTTTCATGTTTTATCTAAAAGGATAAAACAAAGTATTATCAACAGTTCCTGAGTCTCAAGAAGAAGTAATCCAAATTAGTTACCTGTGATTATTGTGAAAAAGCATAGTATTGTGTAAAAGTGAATCATCAACGAAATTATAAAAGAATTAAATTGAAAATTGCCAACATAGTTAAACACACTTTTGGATATAAACTAAAAGTAAGTTTGTTTATTATATTTCCATTGTAGTATTATTTGTAAATCTGAAAGAAAGATTGTCGTTTGTAATTTTGTAAACAACTATTAATATTGAATAGTTTTGAGGTTAAAGCTAGTTCTATGCTTAGAACATAAAATAAAATTGTAAATTAGAAACCCGAGATAAATAGAGTCATAGAGATTTAAATATAGAAACTTTTTAACATTCAAAGAATATTGTGTTTAATTCCATAAAATAAAAATAATAAAATAAAAAAAAAAGAAAGTTCATTATAATTCATAATCAATAAATTAAAAGAAGAAACTAAAAAGAAGTTTTTTAGTAATAATATATATATATATATATATATATATATATGTAACTTAAGAGATATAGAATTAAATTTTCTGAATTATGAAGATAACTTAGATAATTTAACATAGGATTATAAAGATGAATAAACGTAAAAGATTGAACCATAGGCGGGATTCGAACCCACATTTCTGGATTTCTAGTCCAGGGTGTTTACCAATTACACCACTTCGGTCCTGTTAGATTTTTATATTTTTGTAAATATAAACCTCTGAAAGGATAGTAGATCATTGATGAACACAATGCGATTCGATGCCCTACCACAGATCAACTATTCACGCACATTCATCTGAAGTTCAGTCGTTTTTTGAAGTAAGGATTGTAGGTTAGTACTGCTATGGTTGGCAGTTACTTGACAGTTCTTATTCAAATGACAGCATCCCGGTTCTTATATATTTCAATAGAACTGACTGAGAATTGTTCTGGTTAATTATAAACAAGTTTAAAGTTTCTTTGCCTAATTGGCCACTATCGTGTATGTAACTTAAGAGATATAGAATTAAATTTTCTGAATTATGAAGATAACTTAGATAATTTAACATAGGATTATAAAGATGAATAAACGTAAAAGATTGAACCATAGGCGGGATTCGAACCCACATTTCTGGATTTCTAGTCCAGGGTGTTTACCAATTACACCACTTCGGTCCTGTTAGATTTTTATATTTTTGTAAATATAAACCTCTGAAAGGATAGTAGATCATTGATGAACACAATGCGATTCGATGCCCTACCACAGATCAACTATTCACGCACATTCATCTGAAGTTCAGTCGTTTTTTGAAGTAAGGATTGTAGGTTAGTACTGCTATGGTTGGCAGTTACTTGACAGTTCTTATTCAAATGACAGCATCCCGGTTCTTATATATTTCAATAGAACTGACTGAGAATTGTTCTGGTTAATTATAAACAAGTTTAAAGTTTCTTTGCCTAATTGGCCACTATCGTGTATGTAACTTAAGAGATATAGAATTAAATTTTCTGAATTATGAAGATAACTTAGATAATTTAACATAGGATTATAAAGATGAATAAACGTAAAAGATTGAACCATAGGCGGGATTCGAACCCACATTTCTGGATTTCTAGTCCAGGGTGTTTACCAATTACACCACTTCGGTCCTGTTAGATTTTTATATTTTTGTAAATATAAACCTCTGAAAGGATAGTAGATCATTGATGAACACAATATATAAATATATATATATATATATATATATATATAATCCTATGTTAAATTACCTGAGTTATCTTCATAATTCAGAAAATTTAATTCTATATCTCTTAAGTTATATATATATATATATATATATATATATATAACTTAAGAGATATAGAATTAAATTTTCTGAATTATGAAGATAACTTAGATAATTTAACATAGGATTATAAAGATGAATAAACGTAAAAGATTGAACCATAGGCGGGATTCGAACCCACATTTCTGGATTTCTAGTCCAGGGTGTTTACCAATTACACCACTTCGGTCCTATTAGATTTTTATATTTTTGTAAATATAAACCTCTGAAAGGATAGTAGATCATTGATGAACACAATGCGATTCGATGCCCTACCATAGATCAACTATTCACGCATATTCATCTAAAGTTCAGTCGTTTTTTTAAAGTAAGGATTGTAGGTTAGTACTGCTATGGTTGGCAGTTACTTGACAGTTCTTATTCAAATGACATAAGTTACATACACGATAGTGGCCAATTAGGCAAAGAAACTTTAAACTTGTTTATAATTAACCAGAACAATTCTCAGTCAGTTCTATTGAAATATATAAGAACCAGGGATGCTGTCATTTGAATAAGAACTGTCAAGTAACTGCCAACCATAGCAGTACTAACCTACAATCCTTACTTCAAAAAACGACTGAACTTTAGATGAATATGCGTGAATAGTTGATCTATGGTAGGGCATCGAATCGCATTGTGTTCATCAATGATCTACTATCCTTTCAGAGGTTTATATTTACAAAAATATAAAAATCTAATAGGACCGAAGTGGTGTAATTGGTAAACACCCTGGACTAGAAATCCAGAAATGTGGGTTCGAATCCCGCCTATGGTTCAATCTTTTACGTTTATTCATCTTTATAATCCTATGTTAAATTATCTAAGTTATCTTCATAATTCAGAAAATTTAATTCTATATCTCTTAAGTTACATACACGATAGTGGCCAATTAGGCAAAGAAACTTTAAACTTGTTTATAATTAACCAGAACAATTCTCAGTCAGTTCTATTGAAATATATAAGAACCAGGGATGCTGTCATTTGAATAAGAACTGTCAAGTAACTGCCAACCATAGCAGTACTAACCTACAATCCTTACTTCAAAAAACGACTGAACTTTAGATGAATATGCGTGAATAGTTGATCTATGGTAGGGCATCGAATCGCATTGTGTTCATCAATGATCTACTATCCTTTCAGAGGTTTATATTTACAAAAATATAAAAATCTAATAGGACCGAAGTGGTGTAATTGGTAAACACCCTGGACTAGAAATCCAGAAATGTGGGTTCGAATCCCGCCTATGGTTCAATCTTTTACGTTTATTCATCTTTATAATCCTATGTTAAATTATCTAAGTTATCTTCATAATTCAGAAAATTTAATTCTATATCTCTTAAGTTACATACACGATAGTGGCCAATTAGGCAAAGAAACTTTAAACTTGTTTATATATATATATATATATAACTTAAGAGATATAGAATTAAATTTTCTGAATTATGAAGATAACTTAGATAATTTAACATAGGATTATAAAGATGAATAAACGTAAAAGATTGAACCATAGACGGGATTCGAACCTACATTTCTGGATTTCTAGTCCAGGGTGTTTACCAATTACACCACTTCGGTCCTATTAGATTTTTATAACAATTCTCAGTCAGTTCTATTGAAATATATAAGAACCAGGATGCTGTCATTTGAATAAGAACTGTCAAGTAACTACCAACCATAGCAGTACTAACGTACAATCCTTACTTCAAAAAAACGACTGAACTTTAGATGAATATGCGTGAATAGTTAATCTATGGTAGGGCATCGAATCGCATTGTGTTCATCAATGATCTACTATCCTTTCAGAGGTTTATATTTACAAAAAATATAAAAATCTAATAGGACCGAAGTGGTGTAATTGGTAAACACCCTGGACTAGAAATCCAGAAATGTGGGTTCGAATCCCGTCTATGGTTCAATCTTTTACGTTTATTCATCTTTATAATCCTATGTTAAATTATCTAAGTTATCTTCATAATTCAGAAAATTTAATTCTATATCTCTTAAGTTACATACACGATAGTGGCCAATTAGACAAAGAAACTTTAAACTTGTTTATATATATATATATATATATATATTTTTTTTTTTCAATTCTGCATAATTTTCGGAATCCAACGATATCAAATAAGTGACATTGCAAACGTCAATTTTTCGATAATATGATTGTCAATGTTTATTTTTAAGTGCGATTCGACGGTTCCGATTCATTTGCAATGATCGGTGGAGCCATATTTATTCTAACTGACCATTTCAAACCATATTGGTATCTTGGTACCATTAAAGAGTACCATCAATAAGGAATTTATTCATGTGTCCTCTTAAAATGTGCGATAAATACAAACAAAATTACAGCTAAAAGATAATAAGGAAATACAATTTTGTTCTTAAAATTGAATGTTAAGAAGTAACTAAGGTGGTTTGATAAATAAATCTAGCTATAGTTTCGCCAACACCGTAGCTCCTTCAGACAAATATTACAAAGTACTTTGTGAAAATCGAACTTTTAATAGTTATTTTATTTAAGTTTAGAATTGATTTCTATCACGTAATGGCACTATTCAATAACCAAGGTGGCTTTGAGAACAATGAAATATTTACCTTGTCAAATATTTGTTGTTTTTGTTTAAAATTCTTGTAGATTGTGCAAAATGCCGCAAATTTATACAGAGATGAAAAACTGGACATGTTAATAATTTAAATTATTTATGAGGAATATAGGAAAATGTTGTTGAGGCTAAACGATATCCTGATAGACAATATACATTGAGAAATTATTTTAATAGTCTTGAAAATCAATTGCGAAGAGAGCCCAACAATGATCTCGAGAAAATTTCATTCTCGACGAAGGAACGGAAATTAATGTTTTGGCTCCAATAGAAGTTGATTACACTGTTTCTTTAAGGCAAATTGGATTTGAATTGGAAATCAATCACCAAACATTACGCCGAATTTTATACAAAAACCACTATAAATCTTTCAAATACCAATTGCACCGCCTTGTAAAAAAATAATTACGAACGTAGGATAGAATATTGCAATTGGATTTTGTAGAATAACGTGCAGCCAAGCAATGGTTTTTTGGGAATGATTTTATTTTCGGACGATTATAGGTTTCCAAATTTGGGACTATTTAACCTACAAAATACAAAATATTGGTGACGAAAAAGTCAAATAGCATAATAACCCAGCAATTGGCCAATGTTGTTCGAGAAACAGCTATGCGAGTTCAGACGTTAATAGACTGCATTTTGAACAAGTGTTCTAATATTGTGTTTATTTTTTGTATTCCAAATCCACCTCATGTGGAACAGAATTAATTGATAAATTGCTTATTGATGGTACTAATTAATAGTACCACGGCAACAATAGAATTCCATTTGAAAAAATGTTTGTCCCAAAAACAATTTGATGATCTTTAATCGCTCATAATCACGTAATTTAGTATTTTTGACAGGATTTCGATTTTCTAGCATTAAACGGTGTACTTTAGAATAAATCGGAGCAGTCATGGCTCACTTAAATGAAAAACAAAAAATCGTATTATAAAAAAATTGGCGTTTGAAATGTCATTTATTTGGTATCGTTGGATTCGAAAAATGCAGAATTCAAAAATGTGATAATATACAGGATGTTCTATTCAAAAATAAAAAGTAAGTGTCACTTCCGGCGAATCTGGAAGTTGAAACAATCATTTGCATGTCAAAAAGTTTGTATATGGACGTTTGAAATGTCACTTATCTGGTATCGATGGATTAAGAAAATGCAGAATTCAAAAATGTGATAATAAAGAGGATGTTCCATTCAAAAATGGAAAGTTAGTGTCACTTCCGGCGAATCTGGAAGTTGAAAAAATCATTTGCATGTCAAAAAGTGTGTATAGGATATCCAAAATTTCAAACAATTATCTTCAAAAGTGAAAAAGAAAACGGTGTACCATGATCTTGTTACACCCGGTCTAGATGTTACGACAAATTAAATTAAACCTGACAATACTCAAAGAACAAATATTTCTGCCAACCGTAGCTTGGGTCTATTTATAGTTGAGATTGAATAAATGTCTTCCACAGTTTGCAATCTGTCCAGTTTCAAACGGAGTACTGTTCACCTAAAAATAACCGGTTGATAGTAATACAGAAAGACAATCAAGACAGATTAATCAGATCGAATCTGAGAATGATTATAGTAAAATCACAAAACCTTTTCCACTACAGATTTTTTTAAATCTTATACGCTTTTTAGCTCCATAGTGATACATGTACTTAATGGATTTGTTGTCAATGTGGAATGAAGACCTTCCTCTCAGAGTCCTCATTATTTGGAGTGTTATCACAAGTAAAAGGAGGTACACGATGGAATTTTCCGTTACAGGATCAACGATGATGAAGGAGAGTGTGAATGTTGAAGTATGCTGAATTCTGTCCTACACTTCCTTCTACAAGTGTATAAATCAAGAAAAATCAAGACTCAATCGATAAATTACGATATTTCAAATTTTTTCAATCGACAAAACTTAAAACATCTGTATTATTGTCTACGCTTCCTAAGCATCTGCTGTTGCTCAGCAGCACTTCTATCGGGCATATTACCAAGTGCAAGTATGACTAGGAAATGGCGAAATTGATCCTCAGAGTTGGGAAAGGGAACTACAAAATAATATCTTAGAGCCAGTTACAACTCTACCCCAATCCGCTCCTGATGTATTACACAATGAAGTATCTCGTAACTGCAAGGAAGGCTGTGGGTCTAATTGTGGATGTCGGGAAGCAGGATTGTTCTGTAATTTGTAGTCAATGTCATGGCCAAACTTGTATAGACATGGAACCTTTTGATATGGATAACGACCTCAACCCATCGTCTTTCCTCGTTCAAACTTTGGTGCCGGAACAATCGGAATCCGAAACTGTAATAAATTCAATACCACGACCACTGTATATTGAATGCAAAGGATGTACAATAAATGTAATTACCAATAAATGAAAAAAAAACATAAAGGCACCTATTGAATAATTGCTTTACGTTCTGTAAACAATTGTCACAAGAAAACTTCCGATTAAGTTTTTGTAACAAATTATCTCCCTATATTTTTTCTGTAAACGCCATTCTAGAGATACTTGCGAAAACTATTTTTCGCTACCTTTGACCTTGCGTAATTCAGCCCTTGGCAATCTAATTGATGTACTTCCACACATTATTGAAGGCTATAATACTAAGGTGCATACAAAATTCAGACTGTTACAAATTTTTTCCATGTAACAGTGTATTGTTCTTGAACTATAAGTCTAATCGCGTGTTCCTTGAATAATAGACTCTTTTATAAAAATACAGCTTCCCCAAAAGAAGTCCCAGAACCCGGGTAATAAGCTTCAAGTATCGGACTTAAGCTAATTGTACGTACGATATCGAAAATATAACTATATCCAAGTTCGTTCTACTCTTTGAATGAACCTCCTAGTCATCCATCTAACGTTGCCCTTCCCGAGAAGGAGTAGAATTTATATGCGAGATGCAAACCGCTTGGTCAATTCGAATTTCAACTGTAAACGTCTGGAATTTCTCCAGCAAATGTGATAACACCATTGGTTTATGAATTATGGAACCTAAAAATACTATTTGTCTGTTGGCTCGAATGGCATTGTCACGGACATTTATGTTCTGATGCACGAGAAATAGGATTTTGGTTTCATCTTCAGTCTTCTCTCTATATCAGTTGCAGAAACTATCAAACTGCCATCCATTGAACATTGATATTTATTCAATTTTTTATTGAAAATATTTCGGTGTATACGATGACCATATTTTGATGATTGTTCATTCACAAAGAAAACTTTCAGCGCAACTAATGGTTATCACATATTATGATATTTCTTGGGTTTCTCCAAGTGAATCGCAAGACAAAATAATTAAGAAGCTGACAAAATTATATATTCTTAAAATAAAACGTGAAATTCGGGATGACGTACGAAACAACTAATAAACAATGCACTGATGACGTACCAAACCCAATGATCTGTGAATGAACGTTCCGTGAATCATCAGACAGAGCGGGTACTTTTATAGTTAGACTCACCTGTAGAAAACGCGTTCGACTTCATCCGAGGCACTTCAATTTTACACCATACACCAGAAGCAGTACGAATGACACCGACCGCGTTGTAGGACGTTACTTGTGTTAGCGACAACTGAAATAAATTTTCCGCATGCAAAGGTTATATGTCCGCGATCTTTTCGTCGCGGAAACGACTCAGCTTCATGAAAACTAGAACGGTAATGGAGAGCTAGACGAGGAATGGATTGCGCGCGCTCTCTTTTCCCAGGACTGTACGAAATTATTGATCTCAAATGGCACACAAGAACATACGTATCCTCTAATGAAAATTACACTTGAATATTGTCTCCCACGTGTAGTTCTTATGCAAGACAGATTTTCAATTAAAGAAATTATCACTTTTTCCATATACCGGAATGTTACTTAACATGCAGCGTTCTTGTACGATTCGGCAGACTGCAGTGGTCCAATTAAGTACGAAACAGTAGCTTAATACAACGTGCAAAATAATTACACATTTGATAATCATACATGCTCAGAGATTTGGATCTACTTCATTAGATTCTAGATTACAACACAGACAAGTATTCGTAGGAAGGCAATGATTCACGAATACAAGGACACTACAATATTCCCAGCTGTTTGTCTTGCTCTCTTCCATCCACGCGTTCCAATAATCAACCACCTTTGGAAATATCAATAGATAGAAATAATTCATATGAAAGAACCGGTTCAATTGATGGAGTTATCAACGAAAACAATGGAACTTCCCTAACAACATATTTGAGAGAATGGGCCGTAGAATGACATATAAATCACAATCCTTTGTCTCAACTCCTGTGAATATTGCGTGAACATGAAGTTATTGATATAACCAAAGATGCAAGAAGTATTCTAAATACACCAAGATATGTGCTAACTGTTCCAATGGAAGGTTAGCTATTATCATTTTGGTTTGAGAAACAATATTTCAAAAAGCACATATCGTATTATACTACACCAGAAAAAATAAAATCGAACTTAATTATTGATCGGCATCCTGACACATCCTGCCATCGATAGCCATATGCCTAAAATTGTCTTTGGTCAGAGCATAATTTGGTGTATTCTCCTTGATTTCAATACCTTAAAAGTATATGGGCAAGACGGAATGTGCGCATGAATTAATACCAGTTTTCTGCAAGTTGTTCACCCTTTCATACAAACTTGGAGTGTCCTTCCAGCTAGAATACAGCTAGAGTCCAACCTATTCAAAAAAGGAAAAAAAATACCATTCCTAATAATTATAGACCTATTGCACTATCATCTGTGATCTCTAAAGTGATGGAGAAAGCAATCAACATCGAGCTCATCCAATACCTAGACAGCTCCAAAATAGTGAATGATCGGCAATATGGCTTTCGTCAGCAGAGATCAACAGGAGACATGCTTGCCTACATAACACATGTATGGCAGAAAACTATTGAAAAACATGGGGAATCCTTAGATGTATCATTGGTAATCTCCAAAGCATTTGACCGAGTCTGGTACGAAAGCCTTCTTAGGGAACTTCCCTCATATGATTTGTCGCCTCAACTTTATCGCTTACTATCGAGTTCTCTCTTGGATAAATCACTCCATGTGGTGGTTGACGGAGTATCCTCCGATATAATGGCTATCAACGCTGGTATTCCAGAGAGATCTATCTTGGAACAAACTTTGTTTCTGCTCCATATAAACGATCTGCTGGAAGTAACCACCTGACCCATTCACAGCTTTGCAGATGATGGTACACTTTCTACCGCTTTCTCATCTAGAACCCCTATACCATCAAATGAAGCCAGAGGAGCGAGAAAGAGACAGGTTGAGGCAATTAATGGAGATCTTGGAAAGATTTAGAAATGGGGATCTGATAATCTACTAGAGTTTGATGGAACCAAAACTCAAGCTTAGGTCTCTAATATGATGATGTCGGGTACAACTATTCTTATGAAGTCTTCCATAGCCATGCTCGAGATCACCACCAACAGCACCTTCTCATGGGACGATCATGTGAGGTCCATTGCAAAAACCGTTCCTCAAAAACTTTGTTTTCTATTCCGTGCCAAGACGTACTTTACATCCCAGCAGCTCCTAATAATCTACAAGGCACAGATTCGAACTGTACGCAGTACTGCTCACATGTTTGGAGTTCGGCTTCCAAACATGTGCAGAAGCTCTTGGATTTCATCCAGAAGAGAGCTATTCGATTGATTGATAATGTCACACTTACGAGTTTATTGACCTCTCTAGAACATCGTAGAAAGGTGGGGATCTCTCCCTTTTCTATAGATATTTCCATGGTCGGTGTTCATCACAAATCTTATCTTTTATTCCACCACGAGTGATTCCAGATAGGCGGACTAGATGCTTATAACCTCCGAACCTTTAAGAAAAGCTTGAATGTCTATCTCCTGTCCCAACATTTCACCGTTGACTCACACGATGTTCTTCGAAGGTTGCTTTCTCATGTAGTATGATAAAAAAAACAAAAAATTGTCAGGGTCAATTTTGGGCGTTATTGGGCCCAATTGTGCAGTAGTTTTATACTGAAGTTTTCACTGAAGGCATATTCAAAGCCGAAAAATGTTAATAATTTTTTAAGAATGTTTACGGATGAGTGATTGATATCCTGAATACAGGAGTGGGATGGCAAGGTAAAATTGTCCAATGGAGATCAATGCTATTGCTTGCGATGCCCCTGCTGAAGCAGATATATTATGTATCAAAACACACAGTAGTTACTTTTCCTGTGGAAAATATATTAAGGAAGGAGATTATGTTGATAAACGTGTTATTTTTCCTGAATTGGGGAGTTCTTCCAGAACGAATGTAGTATTAGAAGTTTGGAATGGCTCATATTGCACACGATCGGAACTTTATAATCCCGAGCCGAAGGCGAGGGCTATGGTTCGCGAGTGTGGAATATGACATTCCAAACGTATTAGTTAGTATACATTATATTCTTTCTCAAATAAGTTTGTGTCAGGGTAGAGCAATATAGGAAATTTCAGATATAGAGGGTATATCAACCAAGTTAGTTTCAATGAAGCATTATACCTTGTGAAATTTCAAGAACACCAAGAAAATTGGAGGATATTGATAACTGGAAAGCGACGGAGCTTCGTCAATTTCTATTATTTAATGCCATGGTGGTACTGAAGAAAAAGTATTGCCATTTTTTGAGTTAGTAATAAGACTATTGGTCAGAGAAAAATATTTGGAATATGTACATTTTTTTCGGTTGTATTATCATCATTATTATTTATTTGTTCCTTTTTCATGGTTCATTTTTAATATTTTGAATCATGGATTACTTTGCTTTATTTGACCACATTATTTAGAGTCATGTATGTCAACGTCTTCACCCATACAGGTTTTAGAAGTTATTGCAATAACTCTAAAGAATCTAAACCAAGATTTCAATGATTCATGACCTAATTAGATGTGTTCTGGTCAGTTTGTGGGTGGTTTGAACCCTACAGATTGAATTACTAAAATGAAGTCAATAACAACATTTTTGTTCAAAATTAAATTGCTCAAATTACGATGGAACCAGCGGAATCTCTGAGCAATATTCACAAAAGAGAAGTATTAGCACCAGGAACTGAAACTTCGAGAATTCCACAGCCCTTGCTTAACATTGTTTAGATCATAACCTTCAGTTTGATTAAAAAATGTTGATATTTTAGCTGAAGAAACCAATTATTATGAAATATCTATCCTGGATATAATTCACATAAAACGTGATGCTGAGTTTGTAAATAGTAGAACCGATGTACAGTCAAATGTATACAAATTTAATTAATTTAACACTTGTAAATATCTACGTATTCCTTTATAATGCTTGAAATTGTGTATATTTAGGAAGTTGATAAAATTAATCAGTAATATTGTTGAAGCAACGCCCTTCCCAATAGTAGTCATAGATTTTGAACACATCTGTTTAACATTGAACTTGGCACAAATGGTTTAAGGTTTTCAGACTGCTTTCCCTCCTTCTTAAGATACGACGTCTTCAACTATAGAAATATTACTGTGTAGTTGTTTTCAAATATATATTTACATATGTTACAATTAGAATTACTCGTTGTTGCGATGTGAAGATTTTTAATTGAAATCAATGCGATGAAGACGCTCAGTGCTTAGTGTAATTAGTTTAGGAAATCTCGCTCTTTCGTTGATGTGTGTTCGTTTTCAAACGTCTTGTGATGATGATTGTGAGACCGAAACGTCGGTAAAAACGGAAACATAGTAGACATGAGTATCAATATGGCCTATTTCCAGAAAATTTACACATAATGTTGAGCTAGTTTAGCTTTGATTTGGGAAGGAATTAGGCATGCTAAACGCATTCTATAAATATAACCCTCATAGACCTTCGCCTTTAAGTTTCACATACCCTTTCAGCATCCGATTGGTCGACTCTCAATTCCTTTCAGTCAAGCCGACTCAATTCAATATTCCTAACGTTAAATCGAAAAATTCAATAAGCTACTGGCCTCTCAAAACCTTCAGCATCAATCTTTCAAATAAATCCCTCTTGTCAATACTGATTAATTTATCTTCCCATACCTTTTCCGAAGCCAATGTTGTTTCTCCTCAAAATATATCTCAACGACATCCATTAGAAGCATCCCTTCATAAAGTTTCCCACCCCCCAGCACAGACAAAATTAGTTTCGAAACTGCAAAAATTTTTTGTAATTCCAACATTACAAATTATCTCCAACCTTCAATCCAAGCTTTAAATTCCCTCAAATCTAATCCTGATTATTATCCACTATTATTCATGAATCGTTCAGATTATCATAGCACAATTGTGTCACATCTACAAACTAATTCTTATAAACCCCTACAGAAAGAGCCCACCCTCTCTATAGGACGTTCATATTCACATATCATTCGTCATTCTTCCTTTCCGGATACTGGCCTAAAATTCGTTAGCTCTCAGTTCTCCTAAGATCAATGGCCAAAGCTATGGGATCCCCAACTTATAAGCCTTCTCGATATCTCCCACCTACCCTCAACAGTTTTGTCCTGAATTTCTTCCATTACGTTTTCATTCCACACCTCTTTCCATTATTTCTCAATTGTTACTAGCCTACATATTTCAATGAACTGTACTCCCGTTAATTGATTGCTATCTTTCTTCCACCAATTTCCTGTACGGTAGCGAGTTTTACGAGCAGTCTTCCGGAACTGCCATGTCTTAAGTTACTACAGTTCGAAAAGAACTACTGTACAAAATTGAATTGAGAAAGGACAACGAACTCCCGATTCGGACAAGGAAGATGACGAAGATGACAGTAGCTTGACATACTGCACCAAATATACCCACTAAATAAATTTTTACATCTGATTAGGAAATATAGTTAGAACCTTAGATAAAAAGAAGTTTTCACATAAATTGAGGTGACACTATCTACTGACTGAGAAAACCATAGGTACAGGGATTGATAGGCCCATAGTGGACGAGTTTTTCGAGAATAACATTTCTGTCTTAGAAAAATATCACTTCACTTTACTCATGGAGATGTATATTTGTGTATTATGGATGAAACTGGTTGCACCACAGTCATCAATACGATCAAAGTTTTTTCTTCAAACAGAGAAATGCCAAGTATGCCAGGTCTCGTCAGCAGAACGGGGAGAATAGTAAATGTGGCAAGTCAGGCGATTCCACCTATGTATGTGTTTTCTCTCCACTGAGACACTTCAAAGAATATTTGGTTGATAGAACGATGTCCATCATTACACTTGATACAAAAATGGTTAATTGACTTCAGAGCTTTTTCTACAGTAATTAACTTATTGATCAAAGATTTATCATAAAAATTTTCTAACGCTATTTGCTGACATCTGATCCATAATTTCTAAACAAAAAATTATAATGGAAGGGAACCAAATTAGAGTCATTACCTTCAAATGGTTCAATATTTAAAAAGTTTCACTTATCATCCTTCAGTAATTACAATCCGTTCATAGTTGCAAGAACAAGCTAGAACAGTTTAGGTAACACCTTTGAGATAAAATTGTCGAATTTGACAAATCCGGAATTTACAAAATCGATTGTGAGTCGTAGTCAAAATTCTATACGGACCAAAATAGAAGAAACATTATATCTCGCTATAAAGAACATTTTGCCCACGTAAAGAAAAATAATGGTGAAAAATCAGCGTTTGCCGAACATATTTTGAATAATGGTCACTTAATATCTCAAGGAAGTTTATCATCCTTGGAACACTAATGACAAATATGTAGGTTATTCAGAAAGATTGGAAACGTATAACCAAAAAAGCAATGCAATGAATTTAGATTTATCTCCGGCTGGAGGTAATTCGTTATTTACTTTTTCAAATCACATTTTGATTTATAATTTAGTTTACTCTGATCATGGCTACCTTGTAGCTGAGAGGTACTTTACCAGTATTTTTAATGAATTAGGGTGATTATTCCTTATTTATAGTGTTACAGTTTATCCACAATCAATATTATTTCATCAACATTCTACTCTCAATTTCAGCATCAAGTTGCTTAGGACTTCGATCGAAGATTTTGGTCAACAATTTGTTTCTCGTGGTTTATAACAGTTATTTCATGGCATATGTCATTAATCGAATCACCAATAGAGTGAGTGGATGAACATTTTCAACTTTTGTGATTTGGGGGAGTTTCGCTTGTCTTCTAGACACCTTAAATATGATTGCTGATATCACAATTAATATTTCATATCTACTGCGGGTCCGTGTTGGATTTAATAGAGTAGAGGCCTTACCCACTTCCTTAATTCTAGAATATCTCTCTCGACGATCTTGGATTATTAATCAGACTGCAGTAGTCCAATTAGCATGAGTCATGCAGTACACCAACATTAAAAATTAATTAGTAAGCAATAATTGAATAGCAACTGCCATTACTTGATGAAAATCCATTCTAAACTTGAATAAAATAACTATTAAAAGTTTTGATTTTCACTAATTTAATTAATACATGTAACTACAGTTTCGCTAACACCATAGCTTCTTCAAACAAATATCACAAAGTACTAAATTACTACAAAATAGTTAACCTAATATATAACTTTGATGATAATCTTAGGATAATGGATAGAGGATTATAACCTAATAAACTATAAAAGCGTTCACACCGTGGATACACTATAACATTATAAAATAAGAAGTAATCACCCTTATCCACTAAAAATACTGTTAAAGTACTGAGGACCTATGAGCTATCAAGTAGTCATCATCAGAGTGAACCGTTTACTATGTTGATGGCTACTTGGTAGGCGAAAGTTCCTCAATACTTCAACAGTATTTTTAGTGGATAAGAGTATTTCTTATTTATAGGATTATAACCTAATTGGGTTTAATTCTTCGAGGGATTTAACGATAAACTGGTGGCAAACGGAAAATCAAACTATGGGTAAGGTGAAAAGTTCCTGAAAAATAAAACAGATGGCACCACAATCGAAAATCTCATGTGACATTTGTGATGTACCTTCTTTAACTGGAAGGCATTAAAATTTGAAGACTGATATGTCATTCAGTTCTGTTTTGACACCAATAGTAAGCAAGCAAAGTTTTTGTAAACATGGAAAAAAGTGAATTCCGCGTCTTGATTAAACATCATTTCTTACGTGGGAAAAACGTTACGGAAACCAAAGCATCGATTTTTAAACAGTATGGGGACTCTTCACCATCGATTGGAACGATTCACAAGTGGTTCACTGATTTTCGTTGTGGTAGTATGACCACAGAAGACGCCGAACGTTCTGGTCGTCCAATTGAGGTTACAACGCCAGAAATCGTCGATAAAATCCATGGTATGATATTTGATGATCGGCGAGTTAAAGTGCATGAGATTGCTGAGGTTATGGGCATCTCAACCGAACCGGTAACGAACATTTTGCGTAAATTGTTCAATATAAGAAAGCTATCTGCCAGATGGGTGCCACATTTTCTTCCGATCGACAACAAGCGCGACCGTATGACAACTTCAGGAGTGTTTGGCCATGTTCAAGGGCGATAACAAGAACTTTTTTGGGCCGTTTCGTAACCGTGGACCATGGATCCATCACAACACACCAGAGACCAAAGAACGGTCGAAACAGTGGACTTGTCTTGGCGAATCGAAGCCGAAAAAGACCAAAGTGTGTTTATCGGCCAACAAAGTCATGACGACAGTTTTTTGGGATGCATACGGTATCGTCCATATCGATTACTCTGGAGAAGATAAAACGATCACCGGCGTATATTATGCAGAGCTGTTGGATCGATTCGACGCCGATTTGAAGCTAAAGCGGCCGCATTTGGTGAAGAAAAAAGTGCTCTTCCACCAGGATAACACACCGGCGCACAGGTCCGCATGAATTGCGCCACGAATTGGTTCGTCATCCACCGTATTCTCCAAATTTGGCCCCCTGCGATTTTTATCTATCTCAAAACTTGAAGAAATGGCTCGGCGGAAAGAGATTTGGCTCCAACGATGAGGTCATCGCTGAAACAAACGCCTATTTTGAAGGATTGCCAAAAATTATAAAGACGTTGGACGAAGTGTGTCGGGCTACAAGGAGATTCTGTTGACAAATAGAATAAGTTTTGACTAAATAAATCATTTCTTGTTTAATTTTTCGGGGACTTTTCACCGTACCCTCGTATACAAATTTACAAGTGAGTTTTGAATATTTCATGATCGATTCCAGCTAATTCAATTTATTACTTGTATTCTGAATGTGTGAATTAAGTTTTCCATAATTGAATGTTCTGCAAAGGTGGAATCAGAAACTACAACAATTTCAAATTTCTCAGTAATAATTTAGGTATTGACGTAACGTATGAAACGCAGTATAGTTTAGCTGAGCTCATCAACAATAACAAAAATAAATCATCCGGTGAAGACAAATGTGGGGTTTATAATCTGATATGTGGGTTTTGTCCTGAGATATACTGTTAAGAAAACTCTTATTGATTTTTATTAGCCCCACGTTGTGGTGATAATTATTATCTAAACTCTTATGATTTTTTATTTTTGAATGATGATTATTTTACTATTATGTTTTATTTTTTTACTTTTTTAATGAATAATTAATTTTACTTTTAATTCCACCGGCTAGCTTTCTTTTATTTTGATTTATTTTGATAATAATGAACTTTCTATTATTATCTTTTATATGGAATCATATATATGGAATTAAACACAATGTTCTTTGAATGTTAAAAAATTTCTATATTTAAATCTCTCTATGACTCTTATTATCTCGTGTTTCGAATTTACAATTTAATTTTATGCTCTGATAGGTCTATGCTCTAACCTGAAAACTATTTAATGTTAATATTTGTTTACACAGTTATAAATAACAATCTTTCTTCCAGATGATTTACAAATTAACAATACAATGGAGAAATATTAAATAAACTTTCTTTTTAGTTTATATCCAGTTATGTGATTAAAATGTGGGCAATGTTCAGTTGATTTAATCTTCTTGTTGATTTGTTTATTCACTTTACAAAACACAATTTCTCTGCTATACACAATAAACACAGGTTAACTATTTGGTTACTTCTTTTGAAATCAGGAACTGTCGAAAATTGTTAACTTAGTTTTATTCCTTTTTTAAAGATATAAAACTCTTCAATGATGTATTGGAACTTTATCGAAGGCTGGCTATCGTTCGATGCTACTTATGAATTATAGGTTATTATTATAACCTTTAAACTTTGTTCGGAGACTTGAAACACTACTTGACTCGTAGAAATTATTTACTAACTTCGGTTACTTTTAACTTTTCGAAGCTATTGGAACACTTGGGTTCACCGATGTTATCCAATAAACTAAGGTTATGGAAAATTTTGTGAGTTGCAGGAGTACCTTGACTCTTCAGATGTATTTGCTAACTGACTTGGCTTGTCTTTCAGATTCTATTTATCGGCCTTCAAAAAGGACGCCAAGTATTGTCAAAAGTACCCAATCAGGTGCTTACTTTACTTATCAAGGATGCTTAGTTGATTGTTGTGAACTGACAGTACTTCCCTTTGTTGCCCGTCTGACGTTTATAAACCGCCTCGACCAATCAGAATTGAGTATTCTATAAATTTTGAATTATTGAAGATTTTCAACTTATTTAATATGATGATGATTCCTACTTTTTAAATTAATATTGCCTACATTTTTCCACACACTTTGGTATAAGACAACCTATTATTAACATGATTATTCCAATATTTATGGTAATTTTGACAGTTGTCATTCTTAAAAACTAATACATAATATAATATATCAATAACATTTCTTTAACATTATATAACTCAAATTTACTAGTCCTAACTTATATCTATAACATTTTCCAATAGTTTGTGCTATCTTATGATAGTTTTGTAATCATTTCAATTATGATTTCTGCTTTCGTAACACTGTACGTTTATTCACTTTCACTGTTTTCTTGTCTTTACACTTCTCATTCTATTTGCATTTTTGTTTATTTTGTTCTACATTGTTTATTACATTATACTAACTATTACTTAACTTTTAATATTGTTTTTAATTCCATATGATATATTTCAATTAATCTTTTCTGATTTTTAATGTTCGGTAAGTTTCTAATTTTTATCATTTTATGTTGTTTATGAAATGAAATCATAATAATACATTCGTATAACGTAGTAATTTCATTAATAAATCTTTTCTGAACAATTAATTATGGGAAACCATATATTTAATGATAATAGTAAGACTACACATTCAAAACAAAAGTAATAAACTGAATTTGCTGGAATCCCTAGAATGTAATAAATATAAGAAGTCCGATTTCATATTGAACGATTAACAAATACTCGATGATTCTCCCTTGCATAATTAGATTTCCCGTTTACAGTTTAATACTTCAATGGTTTAAACCCAATTAGGTAAAAATCCAATAACCATCTATCTTGAGATTACCATTAAAGTTATATATTAGGTTAACTCTTTTGTAGTAGGTTACTACTTTGTGATATTTGTTTGAAGAAGCTACGGTGTTAGCGAGACTATAGTTTATTTTGTAGATCAGTGAAAATCAAACTTTTAATCGTCATTTTATTCATGTTCAGCAAGCAATATTCACTGCGCCGAAGTTTTCGTTGAATTTATTGAAATTGAAATTGAATGTTAAAACAAGTCTTCGAAAATTAGAATATCAATAGAAATTCATTGAAAAAAGACGAGTGTAAACGATGCAAAAATAATCTTGGTAAAGCATTTGGACAGACAATAATAGATCATCATTCCATTGCAGATGACGCCCCGTAGTAATTTCTTATCGTAGCACACTTCCAAGTTCAAGAACCGAGCAAGAAAAATTGCCCTATTTATTCCCTATCGTATACGTTCATGCTCCAGTCTTTAGAACATCAACACTGATTTATGAATCACAATTTTCTAAACAAAAAGTTTTTCTGTTCGAAGTACCAAATAATGATTCAATAACGACCACCTACAACAGCAACAAATCGACTATACCAGGTAGTACTACATTATTTTGGAATCCAAAACACTATTTCTTAGTACCATATAAATAAATTATGGAAGAATTTGTGATTCCAAATTCTTCATTCATGTTATTTCGAATAGATAGGCAGGCTATATCCAATTTGAGATGATCCTTTGACTAACAATAGGACCTGTCACTTGAAAAAACGAATTGTTTGACACCTCATTCATGATTGTTACTAATATAAGATAGACAGAAGATCTTGTGGGAAAGGGAAGCGTGTATTGCACAGGTCGAATTGTTGGTAAGTAAGAATTAGAGATGGTTGCTATTCAGCGATCTGTTGTTATTTACCAACTTCATAAAAGCAACTCCGCGACCATACGATATTTTGTCTAAATAGCAACTGCTTTTTATTTTATTCATAATCGTGATCATTCATTGAATACTTGAATCCTAATAGGAGACAGAAGAGCCAAGACAACTGGTGATGCGGCGAGATATATTCCATATCCAAAATACTTAGTATTCAACACATTGACTGAGAAAGTGATAGTGTGAACAAAAGAAATCTGATTGTATTGAAGAGACAAGTGAAAGCAGATATTTCACTTATTTCTAGCTCTATGGCCAAACTTTACATATTCCCTATTTTTCGAGACGACGATATTAGTCATTTCTGCTAATTAAATGACTTTTAAAATATCCAAAACCTCATAACTTTCCTACGGTAAGGAGTAGAATATGATAAATCGGACCTATTTTATTTGAGATTAAAATACTTGAAGTAAGAGAATCAGTACCGTCATAAACTTATAGTTCCAGACTGGAACTATTAAAAAACTTAACTCTGCTGTGGGAATTTTTTTTTGCATTTTAACTCCAAAACATTATGAAGTTATGAGAGCTATTTAAATTGTTGCAGGATAGAATATAAAACAAGACATTTTAAAAGCCCTTCAACAGCTAGTATTTCGGTACTCTTTTGAAAAAAGTGGAAACTTATACATTACAGAATTATTCAAACAAATTGTGTTAGAACATCTCAAGTTGAAGGTTTTATGAAACTTTTGGAAGTTAATTTCACTACAAGTATAAATAAAACTGTAATGGAAACCTTATTGAACAAAAAGAATGAAGCAAGTTGTACTTCGTACAATGGAAGATATTGAATAAATTTTCAAGAGAAAACAGAAGGAAACAACTTCAAATAATCAGGCTGCAGAGGTACAAAGAATTAATTAGGAAGATTTGGAAAATTACGTTACATTGGATAACAATTAATTCAAGATATATTAGATTCATTCCCAGAGGATTCGGGACAAAATGCAAAAAAATATGATAGATTTATAATTTGAGCAAATTTGGCAGGGAATTTCCTCTTCTGCTTTGCAAAGAACTTGTGCGATACAATTGTTTATTGATAATTGAAATAAAGTTGACATAGTAGCAGAAAATCCATATATTTTTTGTTCACAAATTTCTAAAAATGGGTGCTTAGATGCTAGTTCTCTTATGCGTCAGGTTTCAACTATATGTCAGGCAAAAAATCCATTATCCCTTAGGGGCACTAATTTGAGAAAACACCCCTACCCTATGTTCATCTTCAATTCAAACGGAAATGAAGTCTGAGATCTGGCTAATTTCATGAGTCCTGTTGAGAAAACTCACAAAGAACACTAATTAATTCAAGATATATAGATTCATTCCGAGGGGATTCGGGACAAAATGCAAAAAAATATGATAGATCTACAATTGAGGCAATTGGACAGGGAATTTCCTGTTCCACTTTACAACGAACTTGTACGATACAATTGTTGATTGATAATCGATATAAAGATGATATACTAGCAGAAAATCCATATATTTTTTGATTAGAGTTCTAAAAATGGATGCTTAGATACTTGTTCTCTTATGCGTCAGTTTTCTTGTATTTTCACTCCAAAACATTATAAAGTTATTAGAGCTATTTAAATTGTTGCAGGAATAGATGATATAACAAGACATTTTAGAAGCCTTTCAACAGCTAGTATTGTGGTATTCTTTTGAAAAAAGCGGAAACTTATACATTACAGAATTTATCAAACAAAAAAACTGTATTAAAACATCTCAAGTTGAAGGTTTTATGAAACTTTTGGAAGTTAATTTCACTACAAGTATAAATGAAACTGTAATGGAAACCTTATTGAATGAAGAAGAATGAAGCAAATTGTACTTCGTACAATGGAGCATATTAAATAAATTTTTAAGAGAAAACAGAAGGAAGCAACTTCAAATAATCACTCTAACTTCAATGAATATATTCAATCGACAACAGGCTGGAGAGATACAAAAAATTCATGGGGAAGATTTGGGAAATTAAGTTACATTGGATAGGAATTAATTCAAGATATATTAGAATCATTCCCAGAGGATTGGGGACGAATGCAGAAAAATAAGTTAGATTTACAATTAAGGCAAATTGGGCAGGGAATTTACTGCTCTGCTTTACAAAAAACTTGTACGACAGGAGTAAACAACTTCAAATATTCACTCTAACTTCAATACATTTATTCAATCGACAGCAGGCTGAAGAGGTACAAAGAATTCATTAGGAACATTTTGGAAATTACGTTATATAGGATAAGAATTAATTCAAGTTATATTAGAATCATTCCCAGAAGATTGTGGACAAAATGCAAAAAAATATGTTAGATTTACAATTGAGGAAAATTGGGCAGGGAATTTCCTGTTCTGCTTTACAAACAACTTGAACGATACAATTATTGATTGATAATTGAAATGAAGTTGGCATGCTAGCAGAAAATCCATACATTTTTTGTTTACAAAATTCTAAAAATGGATGCTTAGATGCTTGTTCTCTTATGCGTCAGTTTTCAACTATATGCCAGGCAAAGAATCCATTATCCCTTAGGGGCACTAATTTGAGAAAACATCCCTACCCTATGTTTATCTTCAATTCAAACGGAAATGAAGTCTCAGATCTGGCTAATTTCACGGATCCTGCCGAGAAAATTCACAAAGAACACTACAGAATGTCATTTAATGTTCCTGGTAGACAAATGTTGAGAGACCGTATCATTGTTCGTTCTATTTTTGATTTCAATGAACGATAGGATATGTCTAATGAAGTTTATTAAGAACATGGTACAGGAAGTTATTAATACCGAGAAATTATTATATCATTTGCTATGAGTACAGTTTCCTCATAACTACTCGAAGACATTTTCCTCACGACAACGTAAGACCTCAACTGGACTTCCGCGAGCCGCGGTGCCCATATGCCCGAGATCATCTTCAAACACTAATGGCATCTTTCAAATAAACCATTATCACGGCCGTTAGTATAATTTGTATGTGTTTTATCCCATTCTAAAGTTCTATACCTCTAAAAAAAAGCACCATTTACATACACTTGTTTTCTGGAGAATATCCGAAAAATGTATGAAAGCTCCAATCTATTTTGTTTGTTTCAGGATAACTGGAAATGGAAACCTAGTTGCCGAAATACGTATTCAGATTACTAAATTATGTTGTGATTTTGGGGTTGTGGTATATTTGATTAAATTCTTAGGATCATGTACATTTTCTATTTGAAGCACATTACGTTAATCTATAGATCGTATATTATTTCTAATATATCGTATATATATATATGGAGGGGTTTTCTTTTCTGTTGATATACAAATAATTTGCAATAGCTCAGTATTGTAAATGCCAGTGCATAGGGCAGTCAACGCTAGCTAATTGCTTTTACGGAATAGCTTCCACCATTATCCGTGTCATAATATATAGATATTCTACAGGTAGTAGATAGAAAGAGATTGGCCAGATTATTTGACATACGAGTACCTTAAACAATGATTTAATTTACAACTTCCCCCATGATTTAGTCTTTTATGAATATTCAACGATGTCAGCCGAGGTACTCTATATCCTATAAGTCCTAATTTGTGCTGACAGTTCTGGAAACTTTACAAGTCTTAACTTGAATATTTCAAAAGAAAGTTCTCGTTCGAATTCAAGCAAATTGCTACTAGGTGAACTCATTCATCCGGAAACAGTTCCAATCGGATCAGCAGGTAAATTAGTCATAAATATTCCGTTTCGATATCCCTGGCAAATAAATCGTGTTGAGGTGATTTTTGGATGTCATCTGAAATGTAATCCTCCATTACACAGAAACTCGATAATATGTTGATTTGATTATTCACTTAAAGCTGCGTAAGCCTACGTGTGATGTACGTATCTACACTTATTTGTCAGTAATATAAATAGTAATGGCTCAAGATGCCGTATCAAGTTGAAAAGTAATAACCGGATAAGTTTCAATCATATTTATAACTTCTACTTTCTCTACTTTGGTTCATCTAATATATTCATGTAAACTTTTGGACACGCTACTATGCGAGTACTCATTGAAAAATAAGTAATGGTCAAGAAAAAAAAATTATTCTCGTTATGTGGTACATATTGAGAACAGTAAGTTCTTATATCTCAATAAATTTAAATAATAGTCCTTTTGTTGTCGGATGTTTAAAATAGTTGTTCTGTGGAAGAAAAATGTTCGCGCAATCGCAATCTGCTTGACATTACTGTTGTACCTTCTAACGGTGATTCAGTTTGTGAGTAAGACACGAAAATGAAACTAAGAAGTGAAAGATTTTTCCCATATAGGGACATGAGGCGAAACCGGTAAGTTTAAAATAGTTGTTCTGTGGAAAAAAAATGTTCGCACGATCTCAATCTGCATGACACTCCTGTTGCACGTTCTATCGGTTATTCAGTTTGAGAGTAAGAAACGAAAATGGAACTAAGAAGTGGAAGATTTGTTCCATATCGGGACATGAGGCGAAAACAGTAAGTTTGAAATAATTGTTCAGTGGAAGAAAAATGTCCGCGCAATCGCAATCTGCTTGACATTACTGTTGTACCTTATAACGGTTATTCAGTTTGAGAGTAAGAAACGAAAATGGAACTAAGAAGTGGAAGATTTGTTCCTTATCGGGACATGAGGCGAAAACAGTAAGTTTGAAATAATTGTTCAGTAGAAGAAAATGTCCGCGCAATCGCTATCTGCTTGACATTACTGTTGTACCTTCTAACGGTTATTCAGTTTGTGAGTAAGACCCGAAAATGAAACTAAGAAGTGGAAGATTTGTTCCATATAGGGACATGAGGCGAAAACGGTAAGTTTAAAATAGTTGTTCTGTGTAAAAAAAATGTTCGCGCGATCTCAATCTGCATGACATTCCTGTTGCACGTTCTATCGGTTATTCAGTTTGTGAGTGAGAAACGAAAGTGAAACTGAGAAGTGGAAGATTTGTTCCATATCGGGACATGAGGCGAAGACGGTAAGTCTAAAATAATTGTTCAGTGTGGTCTCACATTGAACGTGACTTTAGTAAAGTTCGAGAAACGATGTTGACCGGTTATATCTAACTTGAACAGAGATCGTTCAGTAACGTTGCAAACGTGCTCGTTCCTCTGATGAGCGCTATGAGAAGAACGAAACAGCAGTTTGGAATTATAACTTTGCAACATTACTGATCGATGTGGAATAGAAAGTTATCTTTATTATCATTAACATTATACATTACATTAGCTCTTTTGTGAAAAGTTACTACTTTGCATATCTGTTTGAAGAAGCTAATAGCGAAAGTAGATTAGTACATTTCTTTAATAAAATAGTGAAAATAGAACTTCAATAGTTTCCCGCCATAAGTCAGACCACTGTTTGGTCAGTTGGCCTCGAAGGGCCAAGACAGTTTGACCCCTGCCTATTCAGAGAATTGGTCATTTCATTTCCTTCAACTCTACTGTGTCCTGGGACCCATATGAGTTGAACTTTGTTTGTCCTGGCCACTTCAGTCAGTTTTTAATCACGTAATGGATGATTCTATTCAATTTAGTAGTTTCGGACTAAAATTTGAATCATAAATAATGTTTTCCTTATCTCATTTGCACTATATTCCATAGGTACTACGTTGATTACTTTAAGCATGATACAATTTTCTTCCAATGTGGTCTTACACAAAAATCTTAGATGTATTAAGAGATTTTCACATCCTATGACACAGACAGAATGTTGATGTCTCCATAGAAGATTGGAAGATATTTTTGTGATTTTTGTTATTTTCCGTCTGTCACACTCTACCTAGTGAACGGGGCTATTGAAATGACAGTGCATATCTAGAAGTGCAACTGGTGAAAGATGCGTTCAGTCGCAATGGTTATCTTGAAATAAAAGCTAATAATATGCATTCTCAAAACAATTCTAAAGCAAATGAAAACAACTTAGACCATTGGAAGATTTGATAAATATGAATTTTTAAATATAGGGTGTTTTTGAACAAAATTTATCCATCGATGAAATGATGATATGATAAGACCATCAGGGACTGAAACAATTTATCCGTGGGAAACCTATAAGATTTGGATACAAGCTTTGGTCTTTCTGTGGCAACAGTGGTTAATGTTTCCACTTTTTGCTGTATTGTGGAAAAGAATGGAAACAAGTGAGGGAACCTCAGGGAACTAGAGCAGTAGACTGTATTGACGACCCCAGGAGCTATCAAATTTATTGTGATAATTTTTTTTTTCGTATTATGATCTTTTCACATCTCTGAAACATCATGGTTATAGAGCAACGGCTACCATGCGGGGTAATAGAACATTAAAATGTCGTCTAAAATCATCGAATGAATTGAGAAGGAATTTCGATTGTAAGGTGGAATGACAATCCAGCTGTTACAATGGGAACTAATATTGATAAAATTGAGCCGCTGGCATCAGTATCTCGATTGATTCAAGAGAAAATAGAAGGAAGTGTTAATAAAGCATTCCGCATTCCAATGTTGGCGCAGTTGGATGGATTGAGATGCGGTTTTCTGCATTCGATTCAGAAAGTGATTTAGAAACTTTGTCCGCTATTTACGTATTGCGGAAAAATTTGGTTGCATTTCTACAGCCAAAAAAATTCATTTTTCCGAGTGCACTTTTGAGGTAAATGAAAAAACTGACTCGAATTTGTTTCTTGGGGGTCCTCTTGGACCTCCCCGAGGGTGTCCGGGCGGCCTGACGCCCTGGATATCGATGAAATTAATTAACAAATTATTTTTAAAGTTTGTTAACTGTTCAAGAGGCGATATAAAGGTTGCTAGTGATGATTATGACGTGAAAAAAAATCTTCTGTAATACCTGGTGTACCCTGAGTCCCGGTAACCACCTCATCTTCTAAGAATTTGTTAATTTTTCTTCATAAAAGGTAACAAATTCTGGTTCTCGGGGGTTTACAAAGTCACCGATCACGACTGTGACACTCACAATATTCTACAAATTATCTGGGAGTGTTTCCGGGACACTCGAATCCTGTGTATCTACGTCATCTTCTAGGAATTTGTTAATTTTTCTTCATAAAAGGTAACAAATTTTGGCTCTCGAGGGTAACCATACTCCGGTTCAAAAATAGTGTAACGTAGATAAATAATACCAAGTGACTTTTAAATGTGAATGTAAAAGAAATATAGCACTACTATATCTCAAAAATTGGGCTATGGAAAACGTACATTGAAAGGAAGGCCAGTTAGTTTTCCGTCTACATCAAAAACCAGTATTATAGATGATATACGATTTGACGCAAAAGGTAACATTTTGAAGAAACGACACAATCAACGAAGATGCTAGTACGAAAGCTGCAAAGGAAAACAACGAACTTTTTGCAACCAATGCGCTATGCTTTTCTAAATATCATAATAAATATCTAAAATAAAAGGTGTAAATAAATATCACATGCAAAAATGTTGACAAGTAAAAATAAAACTAAAACTATTATTAAATGTTTGATATACACAATCGCTAAGATCCTCAAATAGGGACGGTCGTTAATTACAAAAAAATGCATTTTCATTAATTTGAATGCTTTGAGAGTTTTACAAAATAAATAAATTGGGCACTAATGGATTTTAATCTGATGTGGTGGTCTCGATATTATGAAGATGTAACATTTGTAATTTGTCCATAGGTGATTGAAATATATAGTTTCCCCTTTGAACCATTTGGATTCAACGCAGGGAGTTTCAATTGAGATTCTAGAAATCGAAAATCCAAACCCAACGGTGTGTGAAACCTACATCCTACTATGAATTATCTATCATTGATCGATATGTACGAATGCAAGGTGGAAAGTCCCTGAAAAAGAAAACATATAGTACCACAATAGAAAATCACATGTGACATTTGTGATGTATCGTATTTAACTAGTACGCATCAAAATTTTCAGACTGATATGTTATTCAGTTCTGTTTTGGAACCCATCAAAAACGAGCAACCTTGAAGATTTATTCAACATGGAAAAAAGTGAATTTCGCATCTTGATTAAACATTATTTTTTGCGTGAAAAAACTACGCTAACCAAAGCATCGTTTGTCAATCATCATGGCAACTCCTCACCCTCAATTGGAATGATTCACAAGTGGTTCAATGTTTTTCGTTGTGGTAGTATGACCACAAAGGGACGCGGAACGTTCTGGTGGTCCAATTGAGGTTACAACGCCAGAAATCGTCGATAAAATCATGGTATGATGGACGATCGGCGAGTTGGAGTGCATGAGATGACTGAGGCTATGGGCATCTGGACCGAACGGATACGGAACATTTTGCATAAATTTTTCAATATGAGGGAGCTATCTGCGAGATGGGTGCCGCATTTGCTCTCTGTTGACAACAAGTGCGACCGTGTGACAACTTCGAAGAAGAGTTTGGCGATGTTAAAAGGCGATAAGAACTTTTTGCCTCGTTTCGTAACCGTGGACTAACACATCACAACACAATAGAGACCAAAGAACAGTCGAAACAGTGGACTTGTCCTGGCAAATCGAAGCCGAAAAGGCCAAGAGGGTCTATCGACCAACAAAGTCATGGTGACAGTGTTTCGGGATGCACACGGTATCGTCCATATCGATTACTTTGGAGAAGATAAAACGATCACCGTCGTATATTATGCAGAGCTGTTGGATCGATTCGACGCCGGTTTCAAGCGAAAGCGGCCGCATTTGACAAAGAAAAAAGTACTCTTCCACCAGGACAACGCATCTTTGTACTCCAGAGCAAATATTTCTGCCGAAGAAGTCTCAGCATCCAGTTTAACATGTTGCTTTCGATCCGTTAAGTAGTGTTGGATTTCTTTTTTAATATTTTAACTGCACGATGATAACCTATAATGTTAGTAGAACATCCTGTGAGAGCCTATGGTGGAACGAGAGGTGATCGACATTGGAATTTTTATTGAAAGTTTCGGGCTTATAAGATTCAGAATTCTTTGATCGATAGAAAAATGAAGTCCAGTAGAAGGAAATTCGGCAGGTTTCGAGTTTGAGAATGAAGGTGTGACCAGCTTGAGTTTTGGATTTTGAAACAAGTTATCTCTACATGGGATGTGGAATCAATTTTGATTTGAATATATGAATCAGGACCATACAGTGAACTAAGACTTGCTTTTATCAATCATCTTTCAGAGTTACTAGCACAAAATTCACATTCTGAAACGGATCTTCGTAACAGTTCACAATTTTATGAATAAGTGAATCTTGATGCTAGATATATTCCCTGCAATGTCATTGATATGAAAGATGTGTGCAGAAATCGTGGTCAAGTGCCTGGATATAATTTTGAATATAAGCGTAGCTTCGAAGTTCATGAACATTTCTAAGAAAAATTTCATATTCTGTTGAATCATTTACCAGATGACACATCATGAGATTCTGTATCTCTTATAATTACGATTGTTTTTATACGTCCAAAATACTATTTCCATTGCATTTGTTAGAGGTGTAGCAAATTTTCTTTGACATGGGAAGTGGAATCATTTTCAAATTCGATACAAGAATCCAAACAAAAATACGTAGTCTCTATTTTTTCAATCATCTCTCAGAATTACTAGCACAAAATTCACATTCTAAGACGAAACTTCGTAACAGTTCACAATTTTATGAATAAGTGAATCCTGATGCTAGATATATTCTCTGCACTGTCATTGATATAAAAGATATATGCAGAGATCGTGATCAAGTGCCTGAATATAATTTTAGATATAAGGTAGCTTCGATGTTCATGAACATTTCTATAGAAAATTTCATATTCTGTTGAATCACTTACAAGATGCCACATCATGAGATTCTGTATCACTTATAATGACGATTGTTTTTATACGTCCAAAATACTATTCCCATTGCATTTGTTAGAGGTGTAGCAAATTTTCTTTGACATGGAAGGTGGAATCATTTTTAAATTCGATACAAGAATCCAAACAAAAAAACGTAGAGTCTCTATTTCTTCAATCATCTTTCAGAGTTACTAGCACAAAATTCACATTCTGAGACGAAACTTCGTAATAGTTCACAATTTTATGAATAAGTGAATCTTGATGCTAGATATATTCCCTGCAATGTCATTGATATAAAAGATTTATGCAGAAATAGTGATCAAGTGCCTGGATATAATTTTAAATATAAGGTAGCTTCGAAGTTCATGAACACTTCTATGAAAAATTTCATATTCTGTTGAATCACTTACAAGATGCCACATCATGAGATTCTGTATCTCTTATAATGACGATTGTTTTTATACGTCCAAAATACTATTTCCATTGCATTTGTTAGAGGTGTAGCAAATTTTCTTTGACATGGAAGGTGGAATCATTTTTAAATTCGATAAAAGAATCCAAACAAAAAAACGTAGAGTCTCTATTTCTTCAATCATCTTTCAGAGTTACTAGCACAAAATTCACATTCTGAGACGAAACTTCGTAACAGTTCACACTTTTATGAATAAGTGAATCTTGATGCTAGATATATTCCCTGCAATGTCATTGATATAAAAGATGTATGCAGAAATAGTGATCAAGTGCCTGGATATAATTTTAAATATAAGGTAGCTTCGAAGTTCATGAACACTTCTATGAAAAATTTCATATTCTGTTGAATCACTTACAAGATGCCACATCATGAGATTATGTATCTCTTATAGTGACGATTGTTTTCATACGTCCAAAATACTATTTCCATTGCATTTGTTAGAGGTGTAGCAAATTTTCTTTGAAATGGAAGGTGGAATCATTTTTAAATTCGATACACGAATCCAAACAAAAAAACGTAGAGTCTCTATTTCTTCAATCATCTTTCAGAGTTACTAGCACAAAATTCACATTCTGAGACGAAAATTCGTAACAGTTCACAATTTTATGAATAAGTGAATCTTGATGCTAGATATATTGCCTGCAATGTCATTGATATAAAAGATGTATGCAGAAATAGTGATCAAGTGCCTGGATATAATTTTAAATATAAGGTAGCTTCGAAGTTCATGAACATTTCTATAGAAAATTTCATATTCTGTTGAATCACTTACCAGATGCCACATCATGAGGTTCTGTATCTCTTGTAATGACGATTGTTTTTATACCTCCAAAATACCATTTCCATCGCATTTGTTAGAGCTGTAGCAAATTTTCTTCGACATGGAAGGTGGAATCATTTTTAAATTCGATACAAGAATCCAAACAAGAAAACGTAGTCTATTTTTTCCAATAATCTCTCAGAGTTACTGGCACAAAATTCACATTCTGAGACGAAAGTTCGTAGCAGTTTACAATTTGGTAAATAAGTGAACTTTGATGGTAGATTCTGAATGATACTGATGTTGACATCTATGTTTCTATCAACCAAAATTAATGTTGATTTCGAAGGCTGACAAAAAGATTATATTTATTTGCCATTGATCAAATGAAAGGTATACAATGTACAAGTGTAGATATTAATAAAACTGGTCATATCATTGAGCCTTGCTGTACACCATAGCAAATATTTCTTGCCGAAGATCTTTCAGCATCCTGTTTAACATATTGCTTCCGATCCGTTAAATAGTGTTGGATTCCTTTTTAAATATGAATGAGAAAAACCTATTATGTTAGTAGAACATCGTGCGAGAGCCTGTGGTGGAACATTAGAAATGATCGACAGTGGCATTTTTATTGAAAGTTTCGGGGTTATAGGCAACAAAAAAACCTCACTAGGCAGAGTTTCACAACTTCTTCGATGGATAGAAAAATGAAGTTCGGTAGAAAGAAATTCAGCAGGTTTCGAGTTTGACAATGAAGGGGTGACCAAAGTTTATTATTTGTACTGGATGGCACCGCAATTATTTATCTTTGGATTTCAAAGCAATTTATCTCTACATAGGATGTGGAATCAATATTGATTTGAATAAATGAATCAGGACCATAGTGAAGTAAGACTCGTTTTTTTCAATCATCTTTCACAGTCACTAGCACAAATTCACATTCTGAAACGAAACTTCGTAACAGTTCACAATTTTGTGAATGAGTGAATCTTGATGATAGATATATTCCCTGCAATGTTTAACATATTGCTTCCGATCCGTTAAAGAGTGTTGGATTCCTTTCTAAATATGAATGAGAAAAACCTATTATGTTAGTAGAACATCGTGCGAGAGCCTGTGGTGGAGCGTTGGGAGAAGTGATCGACATTGGAATTTTTATTGAAGTTTCGGGGTTATAGACACTAGAAGAAGCTCACTAGGCAGAGCTCCACAACCTCTTCGATAGATAGAAAAATGAAGTTCGGTAGAAAGAAATTCTGCAGGTTTCGAGTTTGACAATGAAGGGGTGACCTGCATGAGTTTTGGATTTTGAAACAAGTTATCTCTACATAGGATGTGGAATCAATTTTGATTTGAATAAATAAATCAGGACCATATAGTGAACTAAGGTTCTTTTTTATTGAATCATTTTTCAGAGTTACTAGCAAATTCACATTCTGAAACGAAACTGCGTAACAGTTCACAATTTTATGAATAAGTGAATCTTGATGCTAGATATATTCCCTGCAATGTCATTGATATAAAAGATGTATGCAGAGATCGTGATCAAGTGCCTGGATATAATTTTAGATCTAAGGTAGCTTCGAAGTCCATGAACATTACTATGAAACATTTCATAATCTGTTGAATGTTTACCAGATGCCACTTCATGAGATTATGTATCTACTATAATTACGAATTTTTTTATACGTCCAAAATACCATTCACATTGCATTTGTTGGAGCTGTAGCAAATTTTCTTCGACATGGAAGGTGGAATCATTTTTAAATTCGATACAAGAATCCAAACAAAAAAACGTAGAGTCTCTATTTCTTCAATCATCTTTCAGAGTTACTAGCACAAAATTCACATTCTGAGACGAAACTTCGTAACAGTTCACAATTTTATGAATAAGTGAATCTTGATGCTAGATATATTCCCTGCAATGTCATTGATATAAAAGATTTATGCAGAAATAGTGATCAAGTGCCTGGATATAATTTTAAATATAAGGTAGCTTCGAAGTTCATGAACACTTCTATGAAAAATTTCATATTCTGTTGAATCACTTACAAGATGCCACATCATGAGATTCTGTACCTCTTATAATGACGATTGTTTTTATACGTCCAAAATACTATTTCCATTGCATTTGTTAGAGGTGTAGCAAATTTTCTTTGACATGGAAGGTGGGATCATTTTTAAATTCGATAAAAGAATCCAAACAAAAAAACGTAGAGTCTATTTCTTCAATCATCTTTCAGAGTTACTAGCACAAAATTCACATTCTGAGACGAAACTTCGTAACAGTTCACACTTTTATGAATAAGTGAATCTTGATGCTAGATATATTCCCTGCAATGTCATTGATATAAAAGATGTATGCAGAAATAGTGATCAAGTGCCTGGATATAATTTTAAATATAAGGTAGCTTCGAAGTTCATGAACACTTCTATGAAAAATTTCATATTCTGTTGAATCACTTACAAGATGCCACATCATGAGATTATGTATCTCTTATAGTGACGATTGTTTTCATACGTCCAAAATACTATTTCCATTGCATTTGTTAGAGGTGTAGCAAATTTTCTTTGAAATGGAAGGTGGAATCATTTTTAAATTCGATACACGAATCCAAACAAAAAAACGTAGAGTCTCTATTTCTTCAATCATCTTTCAGAGTTACTAGCACAAAATTCACATTCTGAGACGAAAATTCGTAACAGTTCACAATTTTATGAATAAGTGAATCTTGATGCTAGATATATTGCCTGCAATGTCATTGATATAAAAGATGTATGCAGAAATAGTGATCAAGTGCCTGGATATAATTTTAAATATAAGGTAGCTTCGAAGTTCATGAACATTTCTATAGAAAATTTCATATTCTGTTGAATCACTTACCAGATGCCACATCATGAGATTCTGTATCTCTTGTAATGACGATTGTTTTTATACCTCCAAAATACCATTTCCATCGCATTTGTTAGAGCTGTAGCAAATTTTCTTCGACATGGAAGGTGGAATCATTTTTAAATTCGATACAAGAATCCAAACAAGAAAACGTAGTCTATTTTTCCAATAATCTCTCAGAGTTACTGGCACAAAATTCACATTCTGAGACGAAAGTTCGTAGCAGTTTACAATTTGGTAAATAAGTGAACTTTGATGGTAGATTCTGAATGATACTGATGTTGACATCTATGTTTCTATCAACCAAAATTAATGTTGATTTCGAAGGCTGACAAAAAGATTATATTTATTTGCCATTGATCAAATGAAAGGTATACAATGTACAAGTGTAGATATTAATAAAACTGGTCATATCATTGAGTCTTGCTGTACACCATAGCAAATATTTCTTGCCGAAGATCTTTCAGCATCCTGTTTAACATATTGCTTCCGATCCGTTAAATAGTGTTGGATTCCTTTTTAAATATGAATGAGAAAAACCTATTATGTTAGTAGAACATCGTGCGAGAGCCTGTGGTGGAACATTAGAAATGATCGACATTGGCATTTTTATTGAAAGTTTCGGGGTTATAGGCAACAAAAAAACCTCACTAGGCAGAGTTTCACAACTTCTTCGATGGATAGAAAAATGAAGTTCGGTAGAAAGAAATTCAGCAGGTTTCGAGTTTGACAATGAAGGGGTGACCAAAGTTTATTATTTGTACTGGATGGCACCGCAATTATTTATCTTTGGATTTCAAAGCAATTTATCTCTACATAGGATGTGGAATCAATATTGATTTGAATAAATGAATCAGGACCATAGTGAAGTAAGACTCGTTTTTTTCAATCATCTTTCACAGTCACTAGCACAAATTCACATTCTGAAACGAAACTTCGTAACAGTTCACAATTTTGTGAATGAGTGAATCTTGATGATAGATATATTCCCTGCAATGTTTAACATATTGCTTCCGATCCGTTAAAGAGTGTTGGATTCCTTTCTAAATATGAATGAGAAAAACCTATTATGTTAGTAGAACATCGTGCGAGAGCCTGTGGTGGAGCGTTGGGAGAAGTGATCGACATTGGAATTTTTATTGAAGTTTCGGGGTTATAGACACTAGAAGAAGCTCACTAGGCAGAACTCCACAACCTCTTCGATAGATAGAAAAATGAAGTTCGGTAGAAAGAAATTCTGCAGGTTTCGAGTTTGACAATGAAGGGGTGACCTGCATGAGTTTTGGATTTTGAAACAAGTTATCTCTACATAGGATGTGGAATCAATTTTGATTTGAATAAATAAATCAGGACCATATAGTGAACTAAGGTTCTTTTTTATTGAATCATTTTTCAGAGTTACTAGCAAATTCACATTCTGAAACGAAACTGCGTAACAGTTCACAATTTTATGAATAAGTGAATCTTGATGCTAGATATATTCCCTGCAATGTCATTGATATAAAAGATGTATGCAGAGATCGTGATCAAGTGCCTGGATATAATTTTAGATCTAAGGTAGCTTCGAAGTCCATGAACATTACTATGAAACATTTCATAATCTGTTGAATGTTTACCAGATGCCACTTCATGAGATTATGTATCTACTATAATTACGAATTTTTTTATACGTCCAAAATACCATTCACATTGCATTTGTTGGAGCTTAACATTCTCGTCTATCTTCATTCATTGCATCGACCTGTCTCCGACTTGCTCATTTGGCTTAATCTGATGAGAAAGCGGTATGAAATGTACCATCATCTGCAAAGCCGTGAATGGGACAGGTCACTTCTACCAGCTCGTTGATGTTTAGCAGAACACCAGCGTTCATAGCCATTAGTTATTGCATCCTTGCTAACGCCGATATAGTGGTACATTGGACTAGTAAGTCGTGACTAATGGTAATAAAACAATTATAGCTTACAAATTTTAATGAAGTAAGAATAACATCAAAAACGTTTACAATTATTTCGAAAACTCGCACGGGCATAAATTATTAATGGTGAAATGACAAAATCAAATTTGCCATTGCCGCGATTAGTGATACCAGAAATGTACATACGACATATGCGCTCGATGGGTGTCAAACTTGTCCTGGTTCCGGATAAACACCGAGGAGGTACTACCTATAAGAAGGAAGATATGTTTGCTTGCATTACATGTGTGGACAAGGGCAGGCAGGAAGCTCATCTTTTGTAGTAACTGAATAGTTACATGCCCAATATTTGTCGCGACTTACGTAGTCCCCTAGTATTCAAAATACCACATGTTGAATAGCGATCTAAAGATTCAAGTACACCAAAGATGCATTATTCTTATCTTTGTTAACAATCTGCAGTGGCGATTTGAAACGAGTTGCTGCACTCTACGCCGAAGTCATTATGAAAAGCCATGATAATAAAATGTTTGTATTGCTTGAAAGTGACTATGTTCGAGCACTCCTGATGGCTGTCATTAAAGTACAGTCTAGCAAGCAACGTCATCTCCGTGTATCTCTAACAGTTGCCTTTGTGATCGGTGGGTATGTGCTGCACCACATGACACAAGCAACGGTATTTCGTATCCCAGGTATCTGGGCGTTGGATCCGTGATTGGAGCAAAGATACCAAGCCAATTTTGAACAAGGCCGACGGTTGCTCGTCAGTCGTAAACTGGCAGGATGAAAGGAGTCCAGGTGGAGGACATCCTCCATTTCCTTGGGACCGCTGTTGTATATTATCTATGTAAACGATCTACCTGCTGCAATCAACATTGATATTTCACAATATGCAGATGACACTGTGGCTGCAATTTCAGAGTTGTCAAATGAAGATCTCCAAAATAATACCTTCAAAATCATTGATTCTTTCAACAACTGGTTCACAAAAAACAATTTAACTTCAAATATAGATAAAACCAAAGTAATCACATTCAACTACAGTAAAAATAATAACAGGACAGAACTTACCGATGGCAAAAGAATGTTGAGACTCTTTGCTCATACAAGTTTCTTAGGTATAGAAGTTGATTCACGGCTAGATTGGAGACCTCATATAAATCATGTAGCTAGCAACATTTCAAAGTATCGCTATGTACTGAGAACGTTATCGAATCAAGTGGGGATTGATACAGTATTAGCTGCATATCATGCATATGTGAAATCAAGGCTGCAGTATGGCATACTAATTTAGGCCAACTCCGCTGAGGCATCCCGAATCTTCATCTTACAAAAAAGGTGCTTGCGAAATATATTCAGGTTCAAGAGAATGCAGGGCTGTGTAAGTTTTTTCGTTAAGTATCAAATACTTACCTCCTATTCTCTGTATATTTATGAAGCCGTCTTGTTTGTCAGAGATAAGTCATCTCTATTCATGAACAACGCATGAGTATCAAACAAGATTCAAGGAAAATATAAAATGCCAAGAATTGAATTACACTTATCTGCAAAAAAATGTTGAGTTTTCGGCAGCAAAAATATTTAACAAACTTCCACAAGCAGTTCGCACTAAGCCTAGGAGTGTTTTGAAATCCATTCTGAAATAGTTTCTCATTACAAGGACTTACTACATAATTGATGAATATTTCAGCTTAATCTGAAATCAATCTTTACTAAATTGAAATATTTTATCATGTATTTATGATTGTAGGCTAACGCCATTCATTTTTTTTTCTTTTTTTTTGACCTGTTCTACACCCATAGGGGTTCTTATGAATATATGAAATAAATTACTTACTTACTTACTTTCTGTAAGGCGTTGTCTTCTGATAAACTGTATGGCGTGGCCCGCTGGTCGGGGTTCTATAAGCGCCCCAAAATCTAGTCATGTATATTTTATATATAAATCAAAACCATCAATTTCATTTTCACAATCCATCTGCTGACAAGAGAGCTGTTATATAGAAAAAATATTGATGTCGAACTTCATCCAGATCCCTATGAAGTTAAGGTCCGTGCACCATTGGGAAACTGACTATTCACTCATCACTGCGACCTGCCCTTATATCACTCAATGAATCAATCCAACACAATGTGCCATAGAGATATCGGATATTATCAGGCTAGGAATGGAAACTTACATACCCCATACCAACAAATCAAATCTGTTGAACAATGGTTCAATAAAATCTGTTCAAGGGCCCTCGCTTCAAAACAAGCAGCATACAGTGGTTGGCGCGGTAACCCATGTCTGAATACCAGAGCAAAACATGTTGAAACCAGAAATATGTGCAATGAAACAATAAACTTTCCGAGAGAGGCTAAAATAAGATCAAAGCTTATTGAATGCCCGAATGGCCCACGTTCGTTTTGGACTTTCGCCAAAGAAATTGGTAGGAATTTCACTTCCGTTCATCCCCTCCCCTAACCAAAGATCTGATGTAGAGTTTAGTGCAACCAAATCTTAAGCTTGCGTCTTCTCCAGGAAGGTGAATCCCACAATTCCTAATATGATGATGTCTTCCATAACAAGATAAGTCCATAACAAGATAAGTCCATAAGACTTCCGATGAAGTCTTCCATAACAATGTGGTGGATCACCACCAACAGCATCCTCTCGTGGGACGATCAAATGAGGTCCATTGCGAAAACCGCGAGCTAGTTTACATCACAGCAGCTCCTCATAATCTACAAAGCACAGATTCGACCTGTCCTGGAGTACTCTTTACATGTTTGGAGTTCGACTCCCCCCAAACATACGTCGAAGCTCTTGGATTCTATCCAGAAGAGAGCTATCAGTTTGATTGATGTCACGCTTACGTGTTCATTGGCCTTTCTAGAACACCCTAGAAAGGTGGGAGATCTGTCCTTTTTCTATAAATATTTCCATAGTCGGTGTTCATCGGAAATCTTGTCTGTTGTTACACCATGAGGGATTCCAGATAGGAGGACTAGACGAGCTCAAACCAGTCACCCCTTCACTGTCGAGCTCGAGACCTGCCGAACTTGTTCCTATCAGACTTCATGTTTTTATCGAACAGCGAAGTTGTGGAACTATTTACCCAATGAGATCTTTCCCTATGCCTATAACCTCCAAACCTTCTAGAAAAGTATGAATGCCTATCTTCCTACATTCCACTCCTGGCTCACACGATGTTCTTCGAAGTTCTCGAGTAGTCAAGAATATTAAAAAAAAATATACGCCTTCTGAAGGGTCAGTTCAAAATTTAACAAGATGAGCTTCATATTTATAGTTCACAAAGAAATTTCGTCTTGTTCATCAAAATGTTCTATATGTGGATATAAATCAACGCAGCCAATTAATTTTCAATATCGCTCTGCTGTCAAGATTATAAAATATGAACTATTTTCAATAGGCATTTAATTCACCTGATCCAAAAACATTTGCCCAATATCAACTATACATCCAGCATAGAAACGCAAGAATGTTGTAGAGGGTTCATGGGATTTTTCCTGAAAAAAAAATAGCTATAGATCAGAATTCTATCAACTGTTTCTACTATACAACCTGAATTCTTTTCAAAATACCCACACTGAGTGACATTCTAAAGAGAATATGATATTGAACGAGGAAAGTAAGAAAAAATTAAAACATTGCAAAATTGTTGATAATAAAACAAGGGACTATAATGTAAAGATTTTATTATAATAACAATAACATCAATAGTATTTTTAATTATACCTTCATAAGGTTTGTCAATATTTAATTATTTTAATGATTAAAAGGAGCCTCGCATGCTCATTCAAATCAACTGCACAAACAAATTTGTATTTGTATTGTCTATATGTTCGACTTAAAACTCCGAAAATCAATATGCAAACTAGAATTTGCAATCAATTCACATGGAAAACTGAGCATTCTAGACTCCTTCCATGAAAAGTAAAGTAGTAAGTACATTATTAATACAAATCTAAATTGGAATTATTCAATAGAAAATATACTTTCATAATTTTTATGACTTGATTATGTAATGAGATGAATTGACATCTAATGAATTGCAGAAGAATGAGTTACATTAATCGTAAATATAAATTGACTGGTCACATAGTAGATTACAAAAACGTAATATTTGAATGAAAACCTGCTGCTATTCTTTCAGATTCGAGAAGTAAATATGAGTCCCTTTGAGTGTTGAGAAATATTCCAATAACAAAAAGGGGTACTTAACGAAAAAAGTTTAGGTTTTTGATATCTTTTTGAATAATCCCGGAATGTATAGAACTCATATTTAGTCATTTTGCATTTTCCAATGCCGGCATTTGATTGTTTTATTTACCATCATTGGACCTCAACCAAACAATGTCGACTACATTTGACTTCGTTGCTCTAACCTCTTTCCAAAATCCTAATACTGGAGGTAATATTTGTGTCAAGGCTGTTCATCGAAATATATAGAAGATATTTTTCCCTTGGACGATAAAGAGTAAAGATTACACACTTAAAAATCTTTAAGATCAGGGCTGCCGTTCATTCATTTGTAGTTTGTAGTAGTAGTTTGAAACGAGTGAATCAGTGTGTACTCTTTAACCAGCTTCATCCCAATTTTGGGTCCGTTTGTGGCATGTTTCCATACCCTCGCGATTTGGCTCACCACAGTGAGGGCTCATAAATATGTTAAGTGGAAGCACCCCTTCCCTTTGATCACTTTTCTCTATCAGTTTTTTTCAAAATGTCGCACGCCCTGCGACTTGCACTAACCCACACTAGCGGTTCACTTGTTTCTCTTGTAAAACAATACACTGCGTCTGGCTCGCTCTAACTCACAAGACTCTCCTATACACAGCATATATAATCCCAATATTTATAATATAATGATGAACTCTTTTGTCATATAACGTGTTTCGCCCATTTCGCAACCAATCAAAACTTTCATCGGTCACTGACTAACAGATCGTGCAAGCTAAAGCCTGCGATTTTAACTGTATAGTGTTGCGTCATTGGTGATTTGTTGTTGGCTCCCGGCCTGCATCGACAGCCATCTCCTGGTTAGTGGTTTTACTCTAGCAGAACAGGATGCCTATTAGTTTAGGAGCCAGAGCGATATTGATGGTCTGAACATTAACCCGATGGCACTATGGTTTATCGTTAGAGGACGGTTCAATGACCAATTCATCTCACAGACCGAATTTTCGCCGGCTGCTAGATCTCGAGATACAGCCTCCGCAAATTGTTTATTTTTTGACTGGAGGTTAACCCTTTTCGAGTTGCGGTTAGTTGAAAAGCATGCCATTCTAATACACTACCATGTGCCATCATTTTTATTGTGTCCGTTTATAAGGCGCTGACCAGTTAAAATTGAACCGAAAATGTACTGCAAGTTAACCCTCCCAGACCTGGTGGAACACGTTCATTGGTGTTGGAAGTTGTTAACATACTCTATGCCATCAAAAGTTATCGGTCCATTTCCGAGTAATTGGCCATTATCTGGACCAAAAATGTTTTTCTTTTTTCTCAATTTGTGGCTAAACCTTGCGGATTACAAGGTAACATGATGGCATCATGTTAAACAACTTTATTTTAGGTAAAATAAAGATTTAAAATTATTGCCATCACTTCTTGCCTATTTCAACACCCCCCCACCCCACCCCCCCCCCCCCCAAAAAAAACCACCCCCAAAAACAGACAAAGTAACAAAAAACGGCCGTTTCGATTCTAAACCCAGCCAGAATCTCAATAAATGACTAATTTATCAGAAAATTGGTCATATTATTCATATCATTCATATTTTTTTGGAGGTGGTTCTAGGGGGTTCTGGGGGGTTGAAATAGGCAAGGAGTGATGGCAATAATTTTGAATCTTTATTTGACCTCCAATAAAGTTATTCAACATGGTGCCATCATGCTACCTTGTAATCTGCAAGGTTTAGCCACAAAATGAGAAAAAAACCACTGTTGATCCAAATAATGGCCAATTACTCGGAAATGGACCGATAACTTTTGATGGCATAGGGTATCTTAACAATTGCCAACACCAATGAACATTTTCCAACAGATTTGGGAGGGTTAACATGCAGTCCATTTTCGGTCCAATTTTAACTGGTCAGCCTGATAAACGGGCACGATGAAAAATTATGGCACATGGTGGAAGTGTATAAGAATGGCATGCTTCTCAAATAACCGCAACTCGAAAAGGGTTAACCTCAAGTCAAAAAATAAACAATTTGCGGAAACTGTATCTCAAGATCTAGCAACCGGCGAAAATTCGGTCTGTGAGATGAATATGTCATTGAACCGTCCTCTAACGATAAAACATAGTGCCATCGGGTTAATGTTCAGACCATCAATATCGCTCTGACTCTTAGACTATATGGAACGATCTACCAACAAATATGCTTACGTCAGTATGCATGTTTATCAGTTTTATAATGTATAATGCTAGATAACTTGGCTAACCTGCTTGTAATATCTTTTACATAAGGACCATGCTGCGTTAGCGTACATGCGAACTTCTAGTGCTTCATGTATGGCTCGACGCTGCTCATTAACGCAATCAAATCTGCAGATTTATATGTGCCTTATCCAAATGGCCAGCTATGGACAAATACGCACCTGGCTTGCCAAGGACTTGATTGGCATACCTAGTACGCGACGTGCCAAAATCGAATCTGAGATGATAGCTGTACGGCTGACTAATAAAAATATTGGGTTCCATTAAAAAAATTAAGCTGCTGAGATTTTGAATTTGCCACATACATTAAATGTTTACAATATATTTTTTTAAATTTTTAATCTTTTTCTTCAACAGTCTCATAACATTAGTAAAATTCTAAAAAACTTTTATGAATCACTTTTGAAGATAATCACAATACAATAAAACCCTTCAAACGCAACAGTTAACAAGATTGGGTTGTATCATCAAACTCACCCTTCATTTGGATGAAGAAACCACATATTCGAAAAAAATGGTGGTGTCCTATTTAAAATAACAGTCCAAAAAGCCGGGCGTGAAATGGATTGAAAATAAATTAGAATTGTAAGTCATTTCAGATAAAACATTTCAACAAACGTAGGGGGTTCGTTCAATATCAACTGGCACTAAGTGTAAACAGATACATGTAGACGGTAACATAGTCAAAGTATAAAGATCTGTTGGAGCCTCCCTTCTACTCTTTTTAAAATTCGAGTGCAAGCTGATTGGTCGTTTATTTCGTTTATTTAATGTTATTGACGACGACATAATATGATGTTGTTACGTGCCGCCGACGAGCCGATGAGAGCAAGGCTGTGATTGGAGGAGCTAGGTGACGTCACCTAGCGCGAGAAACGATGGTAGGAAGGCTCCAACAGACCTTTATACTTAGACTATGGACGCTAAAACTCGCCAAGGTTCACAATCCGAAACAAAGCTCCACCGAGTAAAATGACCTGGCAACTAATGAGTCTGTGAGGCGTTATTCTAAGTACATGGTTTTTCACGACTGATAAACCAATGCCAATAATATCCAATCATAACATAATATCCAATAATAACACAGGTTCGACTTCTGTTTTCCTTTGGTGCCAATTGGCTTTGAATACACTTTAAATGTACGAATTGTCTAGTTATTTCAAACTAAATACTGTGTAGCAATACACGGCTGAAAATTTCATTTATGGCGCTTTCCAGGTCATATTCGCACTTCATCCCAGGTGAGGTCTTTGGATTGCGCTGAAATTTTGCAGGTGGTTTCTTTCTCAGTAAATATTAGGTTTCCCAAAAATTTATATACCATATACTATACAATAATGCGCTGCCTAGAATATTTTTTTTTGCGTAATCTACTTGTTTTTACTTAAGCTTCACAATAAAATGAGAATTCTTCTGACTGAATTGATTTTAGAGGTCGAAAAAACTAAAAAAACGATATTACTGTACAAAAATCTGCAGTCAGGTCGCTGACAAGTCTTTTTTTGGGACATATGACCTCGGAATCGGATCCAGCGGGAAATTTTAAGATAAGAAAACAGTTCCCGAACGTCATCCAACAGTTTTTACACTCCAGTATACCATTAATTTTTCGCCAATAAACCAGGTAAACGTAATTTTCTTCCAGTTTTTGACCTTTTTCGATCTCAAAGTTGCAGAATTCAGAATCGTAAGTAGGATATTTGGATTCCTTGGACAATTTTCGATCGAAAACATGCTATTACATTATTTTTTTAAATATTTTGGTGCTTTGGAGAAGCAGTTTGAAAAAAAGCTTTTTGGTAGCTGCAAATTTAGAGACTTCGTTTTTATGTAATGTTTGAGGTTTGTTTCTTAAAACTTTAAATAAACTAAAAAATAAAATAATAACTAAACTAGCAAAATATTTAAAAAAATAATGTAATAGCATGTTTTCGATCGAAAATTGTCCAAGGAATCCAAATATCCTACTTACGATTCTAAATTCTGCAACTTTGAGATAGAGAGTCAAAAACTGGAAGAAAATTATGTTTACCTGGTTTTTTGGCGTAAAATTTATGGTATACTGGAGTGTAAAAACTGTTGACGTTTGGGAATTGTTTTCTTATCGTAAAATTTCCCGCTGAATTCGATTCCGAGGTCATATGTCCCAAAAAAAGACTTGTCAGCGGCCTGACGGCGGATTTTTGTACAGTAATATCTGTTTTTTGTCGTTTTTTAGTTTTTACGATTTTTCGACCTCTAAAATCCATTTAGTCAGAAGAATTCTTATTTTATCGTAAAGCTGAGGTAAAAACACGGTGATTTCGCAAAAAAAAAAAAAATTTATTCAAGTGGCTGCTCACACCGATATGGCGCCGTAAAAAAAAGGAATTTTTACTGAAAATCAGCCAATGGATAGAAAATGATGAATTATGGAAGGAAACTGACACCATTTTCGGATTCATTAAAAATGTCGATTTCTGGGGTCAAAAACCGTTTTTTGCCATTTTCGTTGAAAAACAACCCAAAAAATTCGAAAAATTCATAAAAAACATTTTAAAGGGCATTTTAATCTCTAAATGTCGGTAAACTAGTTCATATACGATGTAGAAAAGGGAAAAAATTGCCCCGGCAAGTTCCGCAGACCCCCCCCCCCCCTTGGCCGTCTCCTTTAATTTAGAATTGCTTGAAGTCTAAAATGAGGCCTAAGGGGCCCGTCAGTCGGACCTTCTCTTTCTCTCTACGACCCTGATCGCACGTGCATATGCGCAAGAAAACTCGAGACTAGTTGAATTTTGAAAGTTTATGTATACAAAGTGCCAACTTGAACCTAACCCTTTCACTTTCAAATCCTAGTTCTGTTTATTTTCGATAACTGAAATTTAATAAAGATGAGTCAGGTTTTCATTCTATTCAAATTGAATGAGATGAATGTTGAATTTGTCGATTTATTCCAAAATTCCAATAACAACTGTAAATACGAAAAAAAGGTCCTCGTAAATGTTAATTGAATCCAATGAGGTGATCAATCATTGCTGTAAGACACATTTTAAAATTTGTTTTTAAACATTAATCTAAATCACAAAGATAGAAATACGTGCAGTCTTGTCAATAATACAAATTTCTTAACAATAAGAATAAACACTTAGGTCTACCGCCTATTATTATTAATGTGGTTCGCTGTTTCTAGCGTAAAAATAATTAATTGCTCTGCATAGGTCGAAATCGGCAGCGAGAATCACCTGAACTAACTGTTCCCGTGTAGCGTTCTCCCCTACTATTTCTCTAATTTGGCCAATACATCGATCCAAACGACTCATCATATCAGGTGTCACTGGATACTCATCTAACGAATCGTTTGTGGAATGGTGGTACTAGAAAACATTGAATGCTAAAATTAAAGTATAATTCGCCGTTACTTAAGCAATGATTTTTCTAACGAAATACTGAAGACGGCAACATTGATGCCGAAATACGTATTCTAGATGGTCTGTGTTGGCCGGTCTCCGTAACATTATTCAGTCAAATTGAAATGAATAAGTTTGATTAGTGAAAACGATGAGTACAATTTTTCACCGTCAAATATTTCATTGCGATCACTATCTAGTGATTTACTCGATGATGAAATATTCAGAAGTCTGACTTACATTTGATCCTAAATTCAAATATGGTAGGTCACTTTCCAGATCTGCCATACTCGAGTCCGGACTAATTCGACTGGTAGACTTTGGTAACGCGGTTTTTTGAGGAAACGGTTGAGTCCAGTAAAAATCAAAAATTTCAGCTTGTAGAGATAAGGGCAGTTCGTAAAAAACTTCGCTTTCTGTCAACTCTTGATGGTGGGAAATGAAATTGAGACAAGAATTCTGAAACAATATTTCAACACATAATTACACAAAAAAACGAATAAATCAGCTATCAAATTGATCTGATCGTGAAATGATCGAATTTTCGAGTCATACGAGAGCAAGATGAAAAGTTTCTCAAACATGAAACGAGTCATACGAGAGCAAGATGAAAAGTTTCTCAAACATGAAACAAGAAATGATTTATTTGGTCAAAACTTATTTTTTTTTATCATAGCCCGGTAACGCGCTTCATTCACTGTTGATAAGGTTTCAGCAGCCTCATTGTCGAAAAAATACGGTCCAATCACTCCGCCAGGCCAAAAACCACACCAAACTGTCACTGGTTGTAGATAGAGAAGTTGTTCGACTAGTTTTTGGATTTTCGGAGCTCCAGACGCGCGAAAATTGTTTATTTACGAAGCCAGAGGTATGAAAATGTGCGTCAACACTGAGGATGATTTTCTTTTATCATAGCCCAGTAACGCACTTCATTTACTGTTGATAAGGTTTCGCCAGCCTCATTTTCGAAAAAATACGGCCCAATGACTCCGCCAGGCCAAAAACCACACCAAACTGTCACTGGTTGTAGATAGAGAAGATGTTCGACTAGTTTTTGGATTTTCAGAGCTCCAGACGCGCCAAAATTGTTTATTTACGAAGCCAGAGGTATGAAAATGTGCGTCAACACTGAGGATGATTTTTTTTTATCATAGCCCGGTAATGCACTTCATTTACTGTTGATAAGGTTTCGCCAGCCTCATTTTCGAAAAAATACGGCCCAATGACTCCGCCAGGCCAAAAACCACACCAAACTGTCACTGGTTGTAGATAGAGAAGATGTTCGACTAGTTTTTGGATTTTCAGAGCTCCAGACGCGCCAAAATTGTTTATTTACGAAGCCAGAGGTATGAAAATGTTCAACACTGAGGATGATTTTTTTTTATCATAGCCCGGTAATGCACTTCATTTACTGTTGATAAGGTTTCAGCAGCCTCATTTTCGAAAAAATAGGGCCCAATGACTCCGCGAGGCCAAAAACCACACCAAACTGTCCCTGGTTGTAGATAGAGAAGTTGTTCGACTAGTTTTTAGATTTTCAGAGCTCCAGACGCGCCAAAATTGTTTATTCAAGAAGCCAGAGGTATGAAAATGTGCGTCAACACTGAGGATGATTTTTTTTTATCATAGCCCGGTAATGCACTTCATTTACTGTTGATAAGGTTTCAGCAGCCTCATTTTCGAAAAAATAGGGCCCAATGACTCCGCGAGGCCAAAAACCACACCAAACTGTCCCTGGTTGTAGATAGAGAAGTTGTTCGACTAGTTTTTGGATTTTCAGAGCTCCAGATGCGCCAAAATTGTTTATTCACGTAGCCAGAGATACGAAAATGTGCGTCAACAATGAGGATGATTTTGTTGAAAAAATCTGCTTCCAATTCTTGTTTAACTGAACCTTGTAAACAAATAAATTCGGGCGCAGGCTGTTTCTTGTTATGCTTAACTGCTGTAAACGTCTTCGAATTGACATTTTGGAATCTTCTGCAAAACTTTCGACCGTAGGAGAAATGTTTGGGTCGATCTGGCTGCACCAAACACGCGTTATTTTTTTAATATCCGTAACTTAACTTGGGCAAGAAAGCCCATGTTCCCAACTTTGGAAATTGTTCCTGCCACCATTTATGTTGCGAATTATGTCATTACTGCGTTGTACAAGAATCAACCACGTGGTTTTGGCTATCGAAATGGCAAAATGCGACACCTGTGCTTTCAACAGATGTGATATTGCGGGCAATTTGAAATTTGAGGTATTATTAGTTTAACAGTGTTCATCAGAAGGAAAATGGAGAAAACCACTTACCCTTAGCGTTTTAGCATTATAGTGATCTGCCAAACTCAAGAAATAAATCGCAGAATCCTGATCTATAGCACTTTCAAGGCTAAATTCACATGCCTGCTTCAAAGTATCCACTTCATAGCGATCGCTCAATAAGAGTAGGTCCACTAACTGTTCAGTAGTTAAAACAGATTGACGTAACCTACCGCTGTATAAATATTCTAGGAATATTGCAAATAGATCGGGATTTGCATCGTGTATCACAATTCTTCTGAAACACAAATACTTCTATCAGAACAATTTCAATGGATTGTTATTACGATAATTTTTATTCCATTTGATACAATTGATATTTAAATTTACTTTTTCAACATATTTCAATGTCGAAGTATTGAAAGAGTACCTAAATTAACAGTTCAATTAAAAAAAAATTGAAAAAGGGTAACAAATTTCGGAAAACGAATACAATGAAGACGACGTAATAGCTACGGGACAAAGAAATAAATTAGCTTGCTATGAAGAGATTTTCCATAAAAAAAGAAGACAATGTATCATCAATGAGTTCATTGGATTTTATGAAGCGATCGATAACGAAATAACTTCCGTTTTTTTTCTCGTTGGCTTTAGTCTCAATTTAACAAAACTATGTATTCAAATGCAAAGTTGTACTCAGGAATTACGCTATTTAAGTCGATCCCACATATCGTGTTACTTCTGGGTATTACTGTATCTGAAAGTAAGCTTATCCAGCTCAATCGGTTTCAAATTAAAATAATATAACAGGTCTGCAGCTTCCCCCCACAATTTCACTCAATCATGCGGTACACATTCTTAAGAGGTAGATAGTGACGAATATATTGGAGGTACTAATAATTAAGACGGAGTGAGCGTTAGCGAATGAAGTCAATTCTTGATTCAGTAGTGTTATTAGGCAAATTTCTCGTGTAGCCAAATGGTAAATGCAATCCACTTGAAATATTGACACAAACTAGATATGACTATCGAAATTTAGTGGAAAAAATGCAATGTCCTATCTTAAGCCGTTTTGGAGTTATTGAGCAGAACGGTTCGTCGAAACACTCATAGCTATTCGCTTAGTTCCGCGCACTGTGCGGTACACTAATTATCTGGCCGAATGCAGAGAAATAGTGCATACAAGCTCAGCGATTAATACACGCACCGGAGAGCCCTCTACAATTTACGAGCGACCGTTAAGAGAACTAGATTTGACAGATGTCTTGACTTGGTCAGCTTTGTGCGCCAATGCCGCTTTGTTTCTTTGATGCCGACTGATTCATTTTCATGGGTTTGTAGATTACTATAACATCCTAACCCCTTCCAAGATAGAGCGCAAGACAAATGCATGCGGCATTCACCTGAACAGAATACTCACATCGCGGTTTGAAATGCTGACAAGCTTAGAACTGACATGCAACTTTGTTTGAAACGTTGAAAAATTCAATCAAATCGGTTCATACGGATAGCGGAATCGAACTCGAGCAACTAGGCTGACTGAGGCGCGCGCTCTTTATCGGCTCATGCGAAAAACGGAGTGAGCGTAGCGAAAGCATGAGCCGATCCTTTCGGCACACTGACTCCCTCCTTGATAACCCTTCGGGCATGCGTGGCGTACTGACCGGCCTACTAGTGAAAAGCCTGCCAAAACATGTCAATTATTCAGGCATTGCTTTGTAGAACTACGACTTCAGTGTAAATTTAATTTTGAAATTTCCCAGAACGGTTCAATTTTCACTCAAAAACTTTCAAACTGTTCATAGATTTTTATATTTTGCACATTACCAGAACACGTAATTAATCAACCAGATAATAATGTGACTTCCACAAAATACTTTGGACCCATTTGAAATAATAAAACTATAATGAATATTAGCAGAATGTTGAGACAAACTTTTACAACCCGAAAAAAAATATAGAACTATAGATGATATAGTTCTATACTATTGATAAGAATAGATGTTAAACTTGGTAATATGTAACACCTTCTCAAATGAACTTAAATACGTAACGACATTGCCGATATTGCTTATTGGACTAATCTCTTTGCAATGATACTTAAATTATAATAGCCCAGGTAAATTTTGCGAATTCAATTCTAAAAATTAATAATTTACTGAAAAATATAGATCAATGCCTATTTGCAAATAAATTAAAACTAAATAGTAAAAAAAACGAAAGCCCTCATCTTCTCAACTTCTATGAAGCTCAATTATATTTATAATAATATAAATATTCTAATTCAAAATCAAAGAAACGATATAGTTGATATTATCAAATATGTGGGTTTTTAGCTTGATAGTATGTCAAATTTTAGAAGTCATTTAGATTAATAAAGAAAAAAATTAGCAAGAAAATATTCTTCTTTTATGAAATTAGTAAGTTTAACCGTTCCAATTAAAATAAAAGTTTACACTGCAATTATTCAACCGCTCTTTCGTTGTAGTTTACTACATTTGTTTGATAATAATAGTAGTGGATTATTATAAAAATTGCAAAATCGTGGTATCAGGATTAATTTAAAATGTAATAAACTAGCAACAATTCGGAATATATTAACCTCCTTGAACTGACTCCGTAAATCAAAGATTATTTATGATGAACATGATTTTATTTATAAATTAATAAATAAACTATTACCTGATTACCTTGAACTGTATGTTGTTTATAATAATGGAATACATCAGTATGAACCAAGAAGCTCTAAGAATATATACCTAATAAACTAAGCTGAAGAATACTATGCAGTTTATTTGTCAGAGGATTCAATAGTTATTATAATTTACTTGTTCATGTAAAAAATTGTGCTTCAGTTAATATTTTCAAACGATATGTGAATTATTATATGTAGAGCAATATTAATACTAGAATTTTCGTTATAGAGTGAATTAGTAATTATTAATTTTGTAGTAATTATTAATATCTCTTAAGTAAGCATTTAGTGAACCTGTGTATCATCATACCAAAGACAAAACAAAATCAACGAAAAAAGCTATGTGTTAGAAATCCGAATTGACATCAACAAAAATTCAAAATTTGCTGTGATTTGTTTGAAAAGTAAATATACCAAGTATAAAATTAAAACCAACAAAACAGATCATCAAAACCATTTCACTTACTTATCAATATCTTCTTTCATTCCTGATTGTAAAGCTCTTCGGAACCAGTCACATCGTGAAGCCACAATAACTCTGTGTGCTTTAATGGTGCAACAATTCTCTTCTGTGGGACTGAAGTCTTCAGGATTGTCGCCCTCTGCAGTACTAATGACTTCAAATTCCATATCGGTATTTGTGCCGTTCTTGAATAACGTTAAGGATGACTTCGATAATAGACTTGCATTAGATGCGGGTGGAACACATAGAGATTCTACCAAGTTCAACTAGAATCGAAGATAACAATAATTAATTGATGAGGTCCAACTCTAAAATGCCATTGAACGGGAATTCGACAGCAAAAGCACTGCGCAATCTAATGAATTGATAGAATTATTCAAGTCGAGGTACTATTATGAGCATTACCATTTTTTTCATATGAAATTTAATAATCTACAAAAACTATCCTTATACATAGTCCAGTAGCCACAGACACATATCAGCCAAAAATGAAGGATGATTTGAAACTTGACTTGTGACAACATGTATATTTCGATAAAAAAAGAGGGGGCGAGGAACCGAAATATGTTTTGATTTCAAGATAAAAAAGTTTATTGTGATTTTCTCGGAATATAGAGGGCTGTCGGAAAACGTCTTGGGTAGAATGAAACACGATGAAACGTTTCAAATTTTAGTAAAATATCTATGGTTCACTGGTTCAATCTCAAATCGGGTCGCTGTCCAAAACCAAAAAAAAACGTGCGACGATGATGATGTTATTTTAGCTTATTTCATAGATCATCCTAGAAATTCTAAAAGACATACAGCTATTGAATAATGTCATCGGGTACAAAATTGAATATTTCTCCTATAAATCAGTAGACTACGGAAAAATTCTCGAGTCATTTCATAGACCATATTGCGTTTCAAATTGTTATTTTACTTTTTCCATATCTTGTATATTTCAGCAGATATAAGCTGAACAATGAAAAATAAAACATCCAGTATATTCTAGTGCGGAATAACATAATACTGCAAAAATTTACATAAATTTTTTCGTTAATGCTAATAATTAAGACTGGATAAAGGTCCGCCCAGACAGAAAATGAACTAGTTTCCTTTAGAAAGTTTCAGGAAATTATTCTACAAAATTTCCAACAAACAAATGTCATTATTTCAAATTCTCAACTCTTTATCGTAAATTCACTCGAAGGCCCAAATAAACATGAGCAACTAAGTAAAGTGTTCAAAAATTGGGTTTAAAATGTATGACAGCAAGATGCCGGTAGTGAATTATAATAATGGAATAAATGAATTTCAGTTAAGGAATTCAGAGGACAAAATTTGTTTGTAGTATCCAATATTGATAGCATGAGACTTATAACGAAGCTCAAAAATATTGAATAATTATTTAATGGAAAACACGTATATTGGTCATAAAATTTCGTTTACATTAGTATATAGAATACATAATTCTGAATAAGTATATTGTAGTATAGGAATATAGTACCGAGTGTAGACACCCGTGTAGTATAAGGATCAGATTTGCATTCATTTCAATTCATAAACGCCGTATATTTGAATTCAATTAAAACCGTGCATATTTCATGTCAGCATAACATAACGACACAGATATGAGCATAAAAACCGCGGCACAGAATTCAGGAATTGGTGGAGCATCATTCACGCGAAATGAGTAAAAAAAGGGGTCTGCAGGAAATGGTGGAGGTGACTTGACCAGCACCTCGATTAGTATTAAAGAACGACTCGCAAGCGGTGAGATACAGTCAGTTAGTTAGACAGCCTTAGAGAGAAAGTGAGAGTGTAAACAATCATTTGTACCGCCAAAATCGAAAAGTAAGTGTGTTTCCATTTCAGTATTAGGTAAACAGTAATTTTGCTAATTAAGTTAGTTCATTGAGTTCCATTGTTTTGCTCACGGTACGGCTTTGTAATATCAAATATAGTTTAATTAGTAATTGTATTTGTATTGTACCTGATAAGTTTAACTTGTTCAGATTTTCATAACGTCCCGATAAAACTAATTGTTTTCTGTACCGATAAATGTTAGATTGAATTTATTAAGTAATTGTATTGTGTCAGAGGGTGTGAATGATTAGAGTGAAAGGAAACACCAATATAAACTGTGTCTACGCGGGAATATGGGCGTGTCGTAAATAGTCCACCGCCAGGGTCTACACGCTGTAACTACCCGGAAGTAGGCTCTGAAGGGAGATGTATGTTCGAGAATCGTAATATCCAATTTACACACAGTGTCTGCCCGGAAATATAGTGGTATTGCTGAAGAGGTAATTACAATTCTAACAAGCTGCGACTACCCGGAAGTAAGAGTCAAATTTATGTGTGGGTAGTATATAAGTACCTGGCGTTCACCATAATTGAAAAGTACCAAAAAGATTACCGATATTACGCGGGCGTAGTGGTGATATTGCGAAGGAACCACTACAACTCAAATAGCTGCTTTCATTTGCTCTGCTTGAGTATCCCATGTACGATAAGTAATTTGATAATAGTAATTAGTGCATGAATAGCCATTTTCAATAATACCCGCATGACTATTTGTTTTCAAGGCTATGATAAGGAAATAGCCTGCATGAACCGCTTTCTTTGCAATTATTGTTTCTGAGCTTCCTTGTGCTTCCTCCGGGTAGGGGTAAATTATTATTACATCGACATAGTCAAATATTTATCGATGGTAAAGCTTCCAGCATAAATAAACTTATTATTGGGAAGTTCCTTGTTTGTTTAACATAACTTTCTGCATCATTCAAGTAGCCGAGAAGTAATCAAGTATTAATTGCAATAAAAGCCTGCAATTGTAATAGTATTTAGTCTGCCCTATTGACCCCTGGTTACTTTCTCCACTGAGACTACCCTGGGACAAGGCTATTCATAGATAGCACAGTAATACGCTTTGTGGTGAAGCCCTAGCAGAAGCCCTAAACAAGAAGTAAGCCTTAACACAAAAATCTGGCGGCCGAGAAATCAACATAAAGTCAATTAGATTCAGATCTGATAGACTAGAGAGAGTGTTGAAACTGTCGAAAATGCTTCGCTGATGTTGGCTTCGACCTTATAGAAATCCATTAAATCATTAAGGAAAGGTTTTCAAAATGATTAAAAACGAAATTATACCTTAGACCTTGACATGTTCGGATTGCACCATATTTCAAACCGTTCCTATTAAAAATCTTATAAATTGAACTCACCTTATAATTATAATTATGAGTGGGAGTTGAATTAGAGGAACTTCGTTTTAATTTAGGCATGACATCATCATGAGCGGGGGATGAGTGTTTATCTAATATTCCTAAGCTTTGTAAGGATTGATTAAAGGCTTCTCGTTGCACAAGTTCACACAATTGTGTTATGACGTCCTGGAGCGTATCACGATGAGCGACCAGTTTCTTCAAAACCCCTGACTGCAAATAGACCAAAACGATAATAACAGTGAAAAGCAATGAGTCGTTTTGAAGTCATTACATACCACCTTGCTAGTACCAACTTTGAAGCAGAATTTAAAATCCCTCCATTCCAATTTTTCGTCGGAAACGGCTGTTACTTCTTCCAGTCGAACTAGAAATATTGGAAGTTCCTCGATCAAGTGTTCCAAATTACGGGTAATAGATCTGATCTTTTGAGCAGACGACATTTCGTTAAAACTTTGCCTGAAATAAGAAAGATAACACCATCTTCAACTAACAAAGTTTCAGTTTTCCACGTTCGTTTGTCATTTTTATGTATAACAGTGATATTTTTAGAATTACATGTTAATATAATTTAAAACATCGTTCACTGGTATTACTAAATAGTACAGTCATTTTACCGGATTGTGTGGGTTTAGGGACTTTCTTTTCCGACTTTTGATTTGAGAGTACAGAAAGTTAGGACATTTTTAGTAGATTACGAAAAAAATTGTGAGAGAAGATCTCCAATGTAGGAAAATGTGGCTATTTATTTATACAGGGTGTTTCAGTTTTTTCCTTCATAACTTCGGCAAACGATAGAAGTTCTAAAAATAATAGGGGTCTTTCATGTAAAATTTTTCTCTAAATCACTTCGTTTTCGAGATACAGGTTGTTGCAATTGAAAAAAAAATTTGTTTTTTTGCGAATATCTCCGGAACCGTTTATCGTACAGAAAACAGCTTTTGTAAGCAATTTCTACTCAAAGTAAGCTATGTTTTGTGCGATAAAAAATAATTGGTGAAGATTTTGAAGGGGTAGTGGTTGTTTTTCTCCCCAACTTCTACGCCACTGGGAAAACTACGGTTTTGAGACAACCATTTGAACCGCCAATGTTTTCTACACAAAAAAGGTACTCTTGGTCATATAAAGTTGATCTTTTTCGAGATAAATCTACTTTTATGTTGAAAACATTGTCAATTCTTTGAAATAAAATTTATTTTTTACTAATTAAACGAAATCTACTTAAGGTGCTTTGCCATAAAAATCGACTTTGTTTTTTTTTATAAATAGATGTATTATTGATACACAATTAGTCAAAGTTTGAAAGAGCCTGTCCGTTTAGTTTCGGAGAAAAAAAATGTTGAAAATCGTAAAAATCCTATGTGCGTCCTTTTCTAACCACAGGCTCTTATGGAAGCCGACCCCGACATGTCACTCTGCGCAAAAGAAAATTGTTTTTTTGAAAAATAAAAAGTTTTCACATGTTCTTCGAAGTTATAATAATGTTTCCTTCGCTTAAAATAATCACTCGCCTGTTTCTTTATATAAGTAAATCGCGATGTTAAATGATAAACAACGCGAAATGGCAACGGATATTTTTTCTCGAAATTCGCTTATAAAAAGTTGGCAACACCTCTCACCGCGCGCGAAGTTTGAATTTACGTACCCGGTATATGCGTTCTGCTTGCAGCTATTGATTCTTCATTGCTTACGCGTAAAAGCTATCAGACCAACTAAAATTTCTAAATAATAAATCTCATCGTATCAATGAAGCAGTTTTCTACCGCGGTACCCTTAGTAGCCGCTAGATGGCGCAACTCTCGAAGGCAAAGCACCTTAAACAAGTAACAAAACCAAAAAATTGATCATGTTTTTCAACATGGAAGTTGATTTCTGTCGAAAACGGTCAACTTTAGAGCTTATGACCAAGAGTACCTTTTTTGTGTAAAAAACATTGGCGGATCAAATGGGCATCTCAAAATCGTACTTTTTCCAGTGGCGTGGAAGTTGAAGAGAAAAACAACCACTACCCCTTCACAATCTTCACCAATTGCTTACAAAAGATGTTTTCTGTACGATAAACGGTTTCGGAGATATTTGCAAAAAAATATTTTTTTTTTCAAATTCAACACCCTATCTCGAAAACGAAGTGATAAGAAAGACCCCTATTATTCTTAGAAGTTCTATCGTTTCCCGAAGTTATGAACGAAAGAACTGAAACACCCTGTATATACAATTTTTCGTGTTTTTCGCCCAAAAAACGTTAATATCTTTAAAACTATGCATTTTAGGAAAAAAGTTTCGAACAAGAGTTGTTCGGCATTAAATTTACTATAAGAATTGACCATCCAGATTTCAATTTTCTACGAATTTTCCACTCGTAGCGTGGGAAAACCGAATATATATATTTTCAATTAATGACTCTTTATGAGAAAAAATCACATTTAAAAGTTAAATATCGTATGACTGAGGTATATAATGTTACTAAAAGTGATGATCATCATACATTTCACACCATCTGACCAAATTTTCGGAGTTATGGCCATTTTTTTTTCAATCGTAATGTACAACATATCATTTTTTATGTTTTTTGGGTCACTAATAAGAATTTTGACTTGGTTTTGTTCTGAAAAGTCACGGAAAATATAAATTTTCCAAATTATGAAAATTCTTTTTGTCTCAATTATCATGTATGACATATCATTTCTTATGTATTTTGGGTCAGTTATAACGAATTTTTACTTAGTTTTGTTCTGAAAAGACATTACTTTAATATTTTTAGTGGATAAGGGTGATTATTATCAATAGTGTGAACTCTTTTATAGCTCATTATTCTGACTTATTCATACCTAGGTATGAAAAACTGTGTTCAATGAATCACTTGACTTCGCTCACCTTTGTTAGAAAATAGCTTTTGGACACTCCTGCTGGTTGAATATGAATCATTGTAGGAACAGGAAAAATATTACTAATGATTTAGAAAGTCGTTAAATTTTTGAACTCTTAATTATATTGAAATTTTATCCAAACGTTGTAGATCAGCATCATCATCATTAAGGTGCAGGGGTTCAACTCTTAGAGACAATTTCTTATGTAAAATATGACTCTGTGTGGCAATGGATGTGGCTGCAGAAAACGGGGAATGAAATGTTTTTAGTTTTTGTACAATTTGCAATGGAACAGACTGTACAAATATTGAAGTGCATGAAGAGGAGGATGAAGATGATGATGATCCAAGAGAAATTGCAGAAATAGAAGAAGATTTGGATATTAGCTCTAGTAGCAAGTATGCCAGAAGTAAGTGCGAGGACGATACCGACATCGCAACGGACGATAGTTCTTCTGAAGAGGAAGCAAACAGTGAAGAATGCGGTCCATCACTAATCAAAGTGCACAAATATACACGGAGATCATGATTATCAAATGATGAATTTTTTATTACGAATAAACTTTTTTTTTATCAATAAAAATCTAATATAATCAAATTTAAAAAATATTCTTGTCTCTCTTTTGTTACCTTAATTTTCCTAAATTTCCCAAATAAACGATTTCCATGTCTTATCAGAACCAAACTAAGAAAAAATTCGTTATAACTGATCCAAAAAACATAAGAAATGATATGTCATATGTGATAATTGAAAAAAAAAAGAATTTTTCTCATAATTTGGAAAATTTATGTTTTCCATGACTTTTCAGAACAAAACTAAGTCAAAATTATTAGTGACCCAAAAAATATAAGAAATGATATGTAGTACATTATGTATACGTCGTGGTGGAAAATTTATGATGATCATCACTTTTAGTAACGTTACGTACCCTTATATACCTCAATCATAGGATATTTAACTTTTTAATGTGATTTTTTCTCATAGTCATTAATTGAAAAGATATAAATATATATATTCGGTTTTCCCGCGTTACTAGTGGAAAATTCGTAGAAAATTGAAATCTGGATAGTCAATTCGTATCGTAAATTTAATGCCGAACAACTTTTGTTCGAAATTTTTTTCCTAAGATGCAGTTTTAAAGCTATTAATGTTTTTTGGCCAAAAACACGGAAAATTGTATATTTATATATAAATAGCGACATTTTCCTACATTGGAGCTTTTCTCTAACTATTGTTTTCGTAATCTACGCAAATGTTCATAACTTTCTGTACTCTCAAACCAAAAGTCGGAGAAAAAAGTCCCACTTTTGGTAAAATGACTTACTAAAATCAATGAATGATGAATCTTTCTTGAGGTTAATTGATATTAGAAATTCTTGTTTTATTCTAGAACTTATTCCCTCAAAAGAAAATGAAACAACTCACTTTTTATGTATCAAAAGACCAAGGCAACATGTTATGTATTCATTAAAGTTTCTGAGTTTCTTCAATTCCTTTATATGCAAGATATTTCTCAATGATCGTCCCAGCATGTCACCAACCGATGATTTGCTTCTACTACTTTCAATCGGTACCCCAACTTCAAGTATTTCCTCCATGGCACTTTCCACTTGTATGATTAGAGTTGAAATCATGTCTAATATAATTTCAATCTGGAAATAATAGATGATATATAATTGATAGATAAATCATAAAGATAATTAATATGTAAGTGGAACTGGAATATCATAGCTTGCATCACAAATCGAGAGGGAAACTTCAATCATATTCATTATTCTGAAAGATATTAAATATTGACAAATATCTAACGTACCTCTGGCACCAAAAATGTTGCCACTTCATTCCTTTGGGCAGCAGTCATTGAACTGAATGTACTTTTTAAAACTTGTAAAAATTGTTGCAGCTGAGTTAAAAATATTGGAAATCGGGATTTAGCGTATCGAATAATTTCATGACGTTCCTCCCTCGACAATTCGCTTTTCCTTGTTGTGAATAGGTCACACAATAGGATCAGCTTTGCGACAACTGCAACAAATGACAACAGTTTCAGAAGTTCATCATACTTGGGATTGATGAAAAACCAAAGAATGATAACAATTCAATGGAAGTAAAGGTGCCTTATTATATTTTACACTAATTTAAAGCAGAGTATTGTTTGAAAATTGATAGTAAAAGTTGCCAAAACTGAATTTCTTCAGTCTATGAAAAGTAAATTACGAGATATCCAGGATGGAAATGTTTTCCTACAAATTCCGGCGGAATTTAACAAGTGTGTTGCCCAATTTAAAGTGATACACATTCTTGCATTTTATTAACTGGGAAGATTAGGTTTTGGCAACTTTTATCAACGATTCACTGAGGAATCTTTATGTTGACAGCTGTAATCAGAATTTTATTTTTCATCCTTTCAATTTAACTGGTAGAGTATTTATTATTATGGATTTTTATAGTAATTTAGACAATAATCAATATGTAACAGCTATTTTCTCTGGTTTATCAAAAGCCTTTGATCTAATATCAATAAGATTTTAATGGAAATTATTTAATCTAGGTTTGCGAGGTAAAGCTCTCATGTGGGTTGAATCCTAACTTCCTCACCATAAATCAGATGTAACAGTGAATAATATGTTTATTGCATACGAAATATAATAATTTGCCATATACAGGATGGTCCAGTTTACATCATCAGGATTTCACCAGCCAATAGTTTATCGAAAAATAAAGGTAGTTTGTATAACAAACTGTGGTCGAATTTTGTTTCCTTTTTGATGTACAGGGTTGTTAAAGAAAATGAGTTATTTTAAATAATTTGTTATAAATTAATAATGAAATAGTTACAGATCTTTTTCTTTGTATTCTTCATTAAATAGTGGTTGTAATTATTTTATTTACAACACAGAGGCGTGCTAACGGGTTTCCTCAAAAATACATTATTCAATAAAAAGTACGCCACTGTTTTTTTTAGAACACCAACAGCAGAGAGGATTTGTGGCATTCAATTTAGAACCTTTTTGTATCTTACAATTGTTTGATAACTCAACTCAAAACAAAAAAAAAATCAAAAAGAATCATGTGACCAATTACTGAATTTGTGAATAATAAACTTATAAACTGAGTCCAAGATAATTTTATTTTTCCTAAAGGGAGAACAATATTAAGCATACTTCAAATATCAACTAGACAAGATTCACAATTAAATTAAGTAATGTAAGAACTGTTCGAAATGGGAACCATTTTGCTGGATGCACAATTGACAGCGTTTAAATTTAGTAAAACATTATTATCAATATTTGCACAAGCATTCTGAATTCTGAGGAGTAGTTCCTCAGGTACTGGGGTCGCATAGACGGTATCTTTAAGATAACCCCATAGATAAAAATCTGATGGAATTAAATCTGGTGATCGCGAAGGCCAAGCAACTGGACCCTCACGACCAATCCATCGTCCCTCAATATGTCTATCAAGCCACCGACGAAAATTTTGGCCAAAATGAGCTGGGCATCCATCAAGTTGGAATCAAGCTTGCCTTCGCATAACAAGAGGAATTTCATCCCACATATTGGGACTCTCTGTCTCTAAAAACTTTAAGAAGTTTAGGGAATTAAGGCGGTCCTGTAGTACGTAAGGGCCAAAGAGATTGCCATTGTAAATCCCGATCCAAACATTAATACTAAATTCGTTTATAAAATTCCGTGGCCTGGTTTCGTGGGGGTTTTCATGTGCCCACACATATTGATTGTGGAAGTTAACTATTCCTCTTTGAGTAATACATGACTCGTCTGTCCATGAAATATTGTTAATGAAATTCTCATCATTTTGATCAGCGTCCAAAAGCCATTGACAAAATCTCATTCTGCGATTTTCATCCCCTGCTACCTTTTTTCATTATTAATTTATACATCAAAAAGGAAACAATATTCCACCATATTTTACTATACAAAATACCTTTATTTTTCGATCAACTATTGGCTGGTGAAATCCTGATGATATAAACTGGACCATCCTGTATAAGTGAGGGAAAATAGGATAAGTTTGTGATACATCAATAGCTGTATCACCACCAATAACTGAGCAGCTCACTATGAATGGAAATCATGTGGTTAAACAATAATTCAAAGAATGGTGTACAGTGTACACACAATAATTTAATTTTAAATTTAGGAAAACTAGGTGTTCCAATTTTTATAAAGTTAATGAATGAAACACTATACTATCACCTTAACAACACACCAATTAAGGTAGAACACATCACCAAATATGAAAACAGATGATATGTTGAGTACTAGTTACCACCTTGATCATGTAAATAAAAAAAATTAATAGGTCATAACGTGATTTTGAAAATGAAACCATTGTTAAATCAAGAGTATTTTACTTGATGTTTATTATTCGCATGTATATAGCTTCCTCTTGTAATATGGGCAATTCTAAATTCACGGAGACGGCCAAGGGGGGGGGGGGTGTTCCTGCGGAACTTGCCGGGGCAATTTTTTTCCGTTTCTACATCGTATTTGAACTCGTTTACCGGCATATAAAGATTAAAATACCCTTTAAAAATTTGTTTATACATTTTTTCAATTTTTTGGGTTGTTTTTCAACGAAAATGTCAAAAAACTGTTTTTGACCCCAGAAATCGACTTTTTATATATAATAAACGTCCAAGAAGTCATTTCCGATCGGAAATTGGCCGCTGAATCCGAAAATGGTGTCTGTTTCCTTACATAACGCATCATTTACTATTCATTGGCTGATTTTCGGCAAAATACCTTTTTTTTTTACGACGTCATATCGGTGTGAGCAGTCACTTGAGAAGAAATTTTTTGCGAAATCTGCGTGTATTTATCTCACCTTTACGATAAAGTGAGAATTCTTCTGACTGAATGGATTTTAGAGGTTGAAAAATCGAAAAAACGATTAAAAACCTATATGACTGTACAAAAATCTGTCGACAGGTCGCTGACAACTCTTTTTGGGACATATGACCCCGGAATCGGATTCAGCGGGAAATTTTACGAAAAGGAAACAGTTCCCGAACGTCATCCAACAGTTTTTACACTCCAGTATACCATTAATTTTAAGCCAAAAACTAGGTAAACGTAATATTCTTCCAGTTTTTGACCTTTTTCGACCTCAAAGTTACAGAATTTAGAATTGTATGTAGTATATTTGGATTACTTGGACAATTTTCGATCGAAAACATGCTATAACATCATTTTTTTTTAATATTTTGGTGCTTTGGAAAAGCAGTTTGAAAAAAAGCTTTTTGGTATTTGCAAATCTAGAGACTTCGTTTTTTTGTAATGTTTGAAGTTTTTTTCTTAAAACTTTAAATCGACTAAAATCGTTATCGACTGTTTTTGATGTAAGCATTCTGATTTTGACAATTTTTCAATCCCACATGATGACCCAGCAGTGGCGGCTCGTGAACTTTTTAAGAGAGGAGGCTGGACATAAAACGTTCTTGTAAAAATATACTCTATTCAGCCAATAAATTTAACCTTTGCACAGCGACCGTACCAGCTACTTGAGTGACAAAATTAATTGTTGCCAAGCAAGAACCAACGTGGAGGTGTAGAGTTTCTCTTGGCAAAAAAATTTTTTGTACGTTTTTTTTTCTTTGGATTTTTGATATTTTTCATTTTTTTTGAAATGTTTCATATTTTGTTTTTTTTTATTATTTTTATCAATTTTCTTTATATATTAACGGAATTCTACGGTCTTTAGTTTGCGAAAAATGATCAATAATATTATCATAAAATGTATTATTTTGTTTTAAGTGTTTTACTAAATCTTTTTCAATAGATATCAAACTAACATTGTATAAACGATTTTGGCCCCTTTGTATTTCGCATGTAAGTTTAAATTCGTTTGACAGTAGAAAATGATCTCTCCACCGATGCCGACGTGACAGGAATGGTGACTGTCAAACAAAGTAGTTTATAAAACTGAGGTAAAACTTGTTGCAAATCATTGTCTATCATATATTTTATCATATCGGCGTGAATGTCGTACTGGCCTAAAATATCTTTATCCGAGTAGGTATATAACGTATAATTCATTGTGCAGTGCTATTTTATCAAAAAATTTATATTTTAGAACTAAGTTATTTAAAAGTATATTGGGAAACTCTTTTGAAAAAGATTCGAAAAATCTTCTATTCGTCAAGTCGAAAAACTTCAATTCATGTAAATCGGAAAATCGAATCTCAATTTGACCTTTAATAGTATCTAAAATTTCATAAAAATAGTTGTTTATAATGTAGTTAGTTTCTTGTCTACCAAATTATATGTTTTCCTCCATATTCTGTTTACAGGTTAATTTAAACTTAATACTCGATGTAATATGTTCCTGCGATTTTTCATGTCTGTCTATACCACGAGCTAAATTTTTCAAATCATCATAACCCGAGTGCCCCCAACATGAAGTTGTATCAGATGTAAATAGCAAGCAATATAATTTATTGTGTATTTCGATTTTGAAACATACCTGTCATCGTTACCACTAATCCTTTCAAATCCGGTAAAGGCCGTTTATTTTTAACAAAACACTTTTCTATCATATGTTAATCCACTAAATGAATTTTCTAAGAACCCAGCAACTAAGTCACTCATCATTTTAACGTTCACCGATTAGATAAATTATAACTTAACTACTTAACCTTACTTTGCCTCGCGGTACAAAAACAAGAACTAACGGAACACGACTCGTGTCGCATTCTTTTAGCGGAAGGGCGGTAGCAAGTAATCGTATTTCATTCGACCGACGATTCCGTACGAGAAGCTAGCCTGCATAGGGCGTTGCCATATTCGCTCTTTTACCCTATCTGGTAATTGAAATGCTTGGAAAACGGCAACTGTGTTGACCACACGTATTTAGCGTTTGAGATATATATAGAATCTAGCTTCTGGCCACTGTTGCCAGATTAAAAATAACTACTGAGAACGGGGAATTAATTGTAAAATTTAAAGAATTATCAGAGAAACAGGAAATAAAATGGAGAATGATCATCATTAAGATAAATTGGTGAGGAGGCTGAGCCTCCTTAGCCTCCTTCGAGGAGCCGCCACTGTGACCCAGAGCCACAAAATTACTAAATTACACTAATTTATATTCGGTTTCGTTGTTTTGCCTCCTATATTCTGCGCTTTGTTGAAGTTTGTGGCTCTGGGTCATCATGTGGGATTGAAAAATTGTCAGAATCAGATTGCTTGGGAAATTGTACATCAAAATCAGTCATTTTGATCACGATTTTAGTCGATTTGAGGTTTTAAGAAACAAACTTTAAAAATTACAAAAAAACGAAGTCTCCTGATTTGCAGCTAGGAAGAAGCTTTCTTTCAAAATGCTTTTCCAACGCACCAAAATATTTAAAAAAATAATGTAATAGCATGTTTTCCGATCGAAAATTGTCCAATGAATGCAAATATTCTACTTACGATTCTCAATTCTGCAACTTTGAGATCGAAAAAGGTCAAAAGCTGGAAGAAAATTACGCTTACCTGGTTTCTTGACGTGAAATTAATGGTATAATGGAGTGTAAAAACTGTTGGATGACGTTCGGGAACTGTTTTCTTATCGTACAATTTCCCGCCGAATCCGATTCCGAGGTCATATATCCCAAAAAAGGAGTTTTTTTTGTCTTTTCTTTTAGTTTTTTCCATTTTTCGACATCTAAAATCCATTTAGTCAGAAGAATTCTTATTATGTCTTAAAGCTGAGGTAAAAACACGCAGATTTCGCAAAAACAATTTTTTTTTAAGTGGCTGCTCACACCGATTTGACGTCGTAAAAGAAAGGAATTCTGCCAAAAATCAGCCAATGGATAGAAAATGATGCGTTATGTAAGGATTATGGAAGGAGACTGACACCATTTTCTGATTCAGCAGCCAATTTTCGATCGGAAATGAGTTCTTGGACGTTTATTAACTATATAATGTCGATTTCTGGAGTCTAAAACCGTTTTTTGGCATTTTCGTTGAAAACAACCCAAAAAATTCATACAAAACTTTTTAAAAGGTTTTTTAATCTAATGTCGATAAACGAGTTCAAATACGATTTAGAAACGGAAAAAAAATTGCCCAGACAAGTTCCGCAGACTCCCATCCCCCCCTTGGCCGTCTCCTTTAATTTAGAATTACCCATATAATATTTTGGGTAATATGGAAAGTTTGTTCATAACTCAGAAGGAAATTCTCAAAGGTCTTTTTGAACTGAAATATTAGGAATCATGTACAAAAATTTTCAAAAGTTCTTCTAGAATGATATTTCCATGCATATAATTTTCAAATGTCTGTTCTATGTAAAAAGTTCCATATCAGAATTTCATAAAAATTCTGATTTTCATGGTTATCCAACAAGAAACAAAACTGACCTATTGTTTTTCATAGCTCGGATTAGTACGTAAAGACTCCTCTATACGTGCAGGAATTCAAAAAATCTCATAAAACATCTATTACTTAATGAAAGTTATTATTCAGCCAAGGAATATATGGAACATATTTCGGATATACTTTAATTGTATGTTTTATCACATAATTTCAAGTTATTTACTTATTATTGTTATGGCTGTATACATTTTCATCTTCTTAGACATTTGCTTATATCAATCAGAGGTATAACAATAGAGTGAAGATGAGGAATGCATATTCTACTTCTTTCCATTAGATGCATGTAGTGAACGAATATTACTTACCTATTGCAGCATCTTGAATACACTGTTTAACAACTAAACATAATTTAGCTGGATTGGAAGTTATACTGTCAGATGGGGATGAACTGTCTTTTGTGGTTAAGTGAGAGATTATTTGATTCATACAAGCATGCATATCATTGACAAGTCCAATAATTTCTGGAAATGAAATAAATCATTAAATATCGTACAGATAGAGTAACATGTAAAAATCGAGTCACCGTTTTTCATTGTTACTGAGCTGATTTTCATTAATTTCAGTAAATGACTGTGCATATATTTTAGTGTAGAAATAAAACACACCAGGTACAGGTACTTAATGTTTATTCTAATGTTTTGCATCTTTATTGATCAATTCGAAATTATCATGGTTTGAAATTTCGGTTTTACTTGAATATTCATAGTGATGGCAAATTACTGGTAATTTATATTTTGGTAAGAATACTGAGTAAATTACGGTATTTTTGAAAATGCAGCAAAACTAATATGTATTTCATTTATTTTTTTGAGAATTTATTGTATTAAATTGCTTCTCAATTACTAATTGAAGCAAAATTTATAAATTAATTTCTGTTCTTGTGATTTGTGATAAAAAGTTAATTTACTTTTCACCATTGTGTTTGACCGAATATTATTGGGACATTTGATTAATTTTGACAAATGCTCTGCCATCCTGGTTGCATTTAATACATGCTTTTTCTTACAGGAGATGCACGAATAAAATATTATTGTCTTATTGTCCTTAACTCCTTGTTTATAATGTTTCCTCATATCCCTTTTAGGTTTACCATTGTCTAGTTGTTTGTAACAGTAATGACTAGCACTACAAGAATTTTCTATTCTTACCATTAGAACACAAATTTAATCCACCACTATCGCTTACATTTTACATTTGCAATTATTAAACTATCAAACCAAATAATACACTCCGTCGCGTGGCTGCAGGAGCAGGAGAACCGCCCCCCAACCGGTAATTCTCGTCAAAACAGGAACAGCGTGAGGGTGGAGTAATATTGGTGATAGCAGCGAGAATATTGGAACTTACCGAGGATATTACCAGTAACTTCCGTTTTGGTAATATTACCCCAAGGTCAGGGTAAATTTACCGTAACTTACGATAACATTGCCGAAACTTCTTTCAGTAATATTTTACCTTGCCATCATTAAATATTCATAACATTTTTCTCGATTCAGGTAGTTATATGGTACTTCTTTACAAGTGGGGCCTTACCCCTGCTTAAGACGTACGTGTTCCCAGATGTAGATTTATTACAATCGCTGGAAATTTTAATTTACTTTTGAATTTCAACAATGATTCACCAACACAGTAGCATCATCAGAAGGGATTACATATTCAAGCGTAATTTAGTTGATAACTGATTCTGATGATAGAACTATGTTGAAAAAACAAATTTGAAAATAAATTTTAGTGTAAGAGGTTAAATTTCATCTTAACCGATTTCAACTTTAACTAAGCAAGCCCTGGTCAAATGGGCGAGGTATTATTATGCATAAAGTATAAAGGTATGTTGGAGCCACGGTCGTATAGACAGGTCTGGCGACTCGTATGTTTGACATGAGTCTCTTACGCGTCGCCAAACTCGCTCAGTCACTAGCTAGCGCTTGGATCGGTAAAACGATTTCTTTCCGGAATCGCAAGCAGTGTTACTGAATATTCTGATTTGAGAGAGGAATCGAACTGTTACTCTTGTCAAAATGTATTACCCACCTTAAAAATAACTACCATTTTTCGTTATACATGACGCACACAAAAGACCTCATTAAAACGATTTCTATCCGGAATCGCAAGCATCCACTTTTAACGCATTTCCGCATCTTTCGGCACTTTAAAAACAGAAGTTTGTTGCTTTACACTTTTGTACCCCGTTTTGCATTTCGGCACAATGCACGGTTTCGTAATTTGTTTCTAAAAACGCAGGTGTTCCTTGTGTTTACAAGTCAACTGACAGTTGTCAGAGAATATTCCTACGTGACGACTTTTGGTACTACGCGACAGTCGACGCTTAGCGGACTCACTTCTCACATAGGAAACAGCCCCGAGTTTCCAGACCTGTATATACGACCGTGGTTGGAGCCTCCCTACCGTCGTTTCTCGCGCTAGGTGACGTCACGTAGCTCCTCCAATCACAGCCTGGCTCTCATCGGCTCGTCGCCGGCCACAGAGATGAAGAATAGAGTACCAGAGGCCTATATACCCAATGTAAATTGAACGGCTCCCGTTTATTTTTATGCGGTAAGGCATTACATATGCGCGAAGGTGTGCGCCATCTAAACTAAAAGTAGAGAAATTTATGTTATTTATAATCTAGCAGTATTCGCGTCACGTGTGATTTTTGTTTACTTTTTTCTTCATTCTTCTTAGAAAATTTTATATTTTAACCAAAACCGCACAAAAGAAGAAGCTTTAGAATTCTCTGGTCCTCTATTCTTTATCTCTGTGTCGCCGACACGTAACATCATATTATGACGTCGTCAATAACATTAAATAAACGAAATAAACGACCAATCAGCTTGCACTCGAATTTTAAAAAGAGTAGAAGGAGGCTCCAACAGACCTATACTTTGACTATGTTATTATGAAAGTCATGAGTTCTAGTTAAACTTTTTTAAATGATTCCCAAGTGACATGAATGACCAATGAGCTTCATAGGATAGCAGTCTTTAACCCATTCTAATGTAAATTAGTCGTATTTTAGAATGTGAAATAAAGAATTAACATCATTAATCATAACATGATATAGAGTAATGAGTAAGTTTTGTGCACAATGTAGACAAAGACAACAATTTCAGGGGGTGTGATAAAATGTGTGAATCATCAAAATCAGCAGTATTACATATTCTTCAAAAATAAAAAATCCAGAGTTTCAGGACGTTAACAATTGCGGAAATTATATTTCAAAGATGTGAAACTAAGTAATTGATTTCCTAGAATTTGTTTATGTATGAAATTATAACGAATTTTGACAAAATTTTAAAAACATAAAAGATTATCATGTCAATACTCACGTTGTTTTAGAGCCATATTCTTAAGATACATTTGACACATGTTTGACAATTTACTGAGACAAGGATACTGCCCAATAACAGAAATAACTTGCCGAGTAGTAAACTCATTTAGATTTTCTGGTAAACATTCTGCATAAAAGTAATGCAATATCGTCCCTAGCACATCTTCAGGCAAGTTAAATAAAGGGTGTGAGTCGGCAGTCCAGTCAATATCACTGCCCAGTAAATTTAGTACTAAGGAATGAGTTTTGAACTGAAATAACATCAATTATTCAGTAGTTATAAACTAAGGGCATCAAATAAATCAACAAACCTGTTTATTATTTTGTGAAGTAATAGTTAAATCAGAGAAATACCCTTCTTCCAGAGCTGTTAATAATGAGAATTGAACATAACAATTATCTTGCTTCACATCTTCATGTATTCTTTGGCAGTGAAGCATACACCATCCTTCGCATGTGAGAACTACTTTGTCTTTGGGCTTTCTTTGATCACTCTAAAATAGATGAATAAATTATATTATCTATAAGTACAACTTGTTGATTTTGAAATGACGTAAACTAGTCATCTAAGTGGGAAGGTTTCAAAAACGAAATTGATTTGTACTCAATTAGTATCACTATGAAATATTATTAAAATTAAAAGTAGAGAAAAATTCATTTGAGTTCACACTAAGCAAACAGAATTCTTTAAGCATACACAATAACTTTAGAAAATATGACTTCGTCAAAAAAGAAAATAGTTGTAAGTATGTCTAAAATAAAAGTGAAATTTATCGGTCAAAAATAAACTCATTTTCAATTTTAGATTTTTTGTTACACTTAGTTTCATATTGATAACTATCATCATTTTTATGTGAAAAACTAAAAATATAGTCCAAAAACTATTTCTTCATTTATTCATTATCATTTAACCAGATACACTCAATGCAATTTAACTCAGTATGAAATAAATATTCAAATAAAAAATTTATCAATATAATAAATTTTCCAATACTTATCCCTATGAGCAGATATTAAATGATGTGTAGTAGCTAGCAAAAAAATGCATACCTTAAACTCCAGGACATGTCCTGCATACTCCCCAAATCTCAAACTAACGTAAAATGAAGCTGTGTCGAATTCATAAGTTTCACAGCTGAATAAAGGTACAGATTTCAATTCTTCTGGAACTATCCATGTTACATCTCCATTTTCATCCAATCTGAATCTAACCCTAAAACATACTTTTAAGAGGTTGTCATTGTGACAGAATTGTCAATTTACCCTTCCAAGCCATGATTATCATTGCAAGTTCCATTTACATATCTATATCCTATCACCTAAAAACATTAGAAAATAATAGTGACAGCTGTCAAAAATATTTTACCGTGTAAACAATTGCTAAAAACGCGCACTGCATTATAATTTATGCTACAAGTGACTAGTCTTCAGATGTATAGTAGTATTTGAAAAATATATTCAAATTACCTCCCAAGTTCCTATAAAAGCATGTACAGACATGTTAGGCCCAGGAAAACAACCAGCACAACCTAGCCCAGAACTAGAACCCATCATACACCCAAAGAATGGAGTATATTCTTTGAATTTTGAATACACCTGTGCTGTGCCTGTAGAATTTGACAATCAGATGTTTGGTTATAAGAAAAGGTGCGGTGGTGCCAAGTTGTTAATTGTCTCTTTACACAGAGAATTATTCTATATTTATGACTACAGAATGGGAACGATGTACCGGGATTATCAGTAAGGAAGCAATAATTAGAATTTATGGGATTCAGTTTTCAGTTGTATCGACAACCACACTGATTTAAAATGACGATTAATGACGAGTTAATGCAATATGCCCTCTATAAGAGGTTATTGTGAGCATAAGAACTGAACAAGGCTATGTGTGAGACGTGTCAAAATATAAAAGTAAACGTGCTCACAATACAATCTTGCGTTTGATTGTTGGTAGTGTCATTGATTATGTTATGATATTAATCAATGGTAGTGTATACCTCCTCGGACCGGAAACCGAATAAATCCCGGTAGACATTCTAGTCTAACCGTTATTTCTTATACCTACTAGTATGTTGATCCTGCATCAGTGGTTCTAGCCGGAGTGGTAACCCGGTTTTATATACTTTTGCTTCCAACGATAGGCTAGATTCAAAACTAAAGCAGCAACGTTAATCCGTCTTTTTTCCTGCTAATTCCATTTTGTTATAAGTTGTCGGAAAAAATACATATCGTATTTTGAACCCCTTCGTTTTCTGCGCCAAAATTAATAAAAACTGTTTGGGGAATTGGAAATTTGGCCTTTCAGGAATGTTGAAATTGAATATTTATGAAGATGAAAAAAAGTGATGAAAACACCAGTGAAGATCTTGAGATGAACTTTTGTCTTTGCAAATTTAATCAATCGGAATGCTATTTTGACAAAATTCAAATAATTCATATGATTAAGATGTGATATAAAAAATCCTCTAGAGGAGACATTTTATGGTAATCTGAAGAATAAGTTTGGCGATATTTAGCCGACTTGAGCACCATCGCGCATTGGCGATTTTTCACTGAACTGACCAGACAACCCTGGTGATGAGGTATATAATTGAATCGGAAAGTATGCCCCAAAAGTCAAAATTATAGGCCGAGGCCATTTTCACGTTTGCAACCCACATTACCTAGTGGAGCGGTTCCCACTCAAGAGGTGAACGAACATCCACCTATCCAACAACCAGTCTTGACTGGGTATCTGAATAGGTGGTTAATGCCCTGAAGAGGTTTAGCACCGTCGTCCTTTCCATTTCCTGGACCTCCAATGTCTCATAACTCTACGGAAAGTGCGCACTGCTCCTCGTTTAGGCGTAATCAGTGTGCACACCTCTGGTTCGGGGCCTATTAGGAGTTATTTGGCTCCCAGTGTTCCAGCCTCATCGCCTATTTCCTCCTTATTCCACTGACTGGGGACCAAGGGACTGGGGCGAGTCTGTTTTCGTCTCCGCTTGGGTTTTGTAGAAGGAAGTTCCTCTGCAGACAAGGTATAATGATAAATTGCCCAGGAATATCGCCATATATACGCTGGAAATGACGATCAATTCAAATATCTTCTTTTCGCATCACATACGAGATTCAGATAGAAAAAAATCTAGAAACTTGTATCTTTAGTCAGTATAGCATCAATTACTTTGAATCGATAAATATCATTTATTAGTTGATGAGAGTGAAATGAATTACGCTATAAGTTTAAATGAGTGGCGTACAGAATGAATTAATATGGAATAGCCAACGTAAAGATTATCATCGTAAGCTCGTAAAACTGTCATGGGTTAGAGATTTCAATACCGTGTTGCCGTTTGGTACAATTGTACTGAATTTGGTACGAATTCAATTGATTCGGTACTTCGGTTCAACTTTTTGTCATTCTTCGTTGCCACCTACGTTTCCTGAGGAAGTAATTCTAAATTAAATGTGAAATACGTATGTTTAGATACATTGTAGATTCGGAGATGTTGACGAAACTTCCTCTCATATCCTTGTAGAATGTTCAGCTAGTGCTTTTCTTAGGCTACAACATCTCGGAAGCACATCCCTGTCGTTTGAAGGCATAAGAGACATCAGTTCATGCAGAATTTGAGTCTTCGGGACTGCCTTAGGCCTACTGGAGGGAGGAGTCTTGTATCAAGGGGCGCACAATGTACCCAATCGCGGTGTAAGTACTCTGGACTTATCCGCCCCGGTTCTCATTGATTGATTGATGTTCACGTACAACTTTAATTCTATGATGTTAGTTAGCGACAAATCGATGATCATGAATTTGTTGGCATCAGAAAAAGATAGCGGCTTTCGGGACACAAAGTCATGTCTTATGAACATCTAGCCTAGTTCTCACCATGGCCGCGCATAAAATTGAGGGGGCTCTCCGATAAGTTTACTAGTCGACCAGTTTATTGGCGGAGGAAACGGGGTTCTTATTAGATAGTTATTTATTTCCCTACTACGCCACTGAAACCAATGTTGTTGCGTCATCTACCGTCGAAAGGTCGACATATAAATACGCATATATTTCGGTCAGAATTTACAGAAACCTTTCGAAATCTATACATTTACAGCTTTCCCAATATTTTATAATAATGTAGATGACGTTGGTTTTGTATTTATCTACAAAAGTATTGATCTGATCGTTGCGCTTTTTTGTCAACTTTTAGTTAAATGTGTAGTGCTTTGTATAAATAGCATAATAACATGATTAAGGTAATATTTAACGTAAATTATATGTGTTGAAAGTTCCGAAGTGACCTAGCGAAAATAGCATCGCAGCAATGGAAACAGCGTACTGAACGCATTATCTTATAGATATTTTATATCACTATATCAGCATTCAACAAGGTGGAATTATCTGAAATCAAATGCATGTTTTTTTCATAGGCTGCAAAATTCTGCGATTAAAATATTTGGGACAAGAGATATATGGGTACAAACGTCAAGAATAAAACTATCAATAGAGAAATGCAACATTTTTAATGGTTGTAAGTTATTAAGTAACACACTGTAATCTTGAAATAGTATTAGACAAAACAATGAAAATATCAAAACCCTTGTATTCTATGATTTTCTCGATCACACACTAATATGTGCCCATTGGGTGTCATGGATACCCCTTCAAGGCCTTTGAATTCTCCTTTCCCAATTCCCCAACATCCAAACGCTCTCAAGAACGTACCGTCTGGATTGAATATTTGTATTCTATTATTGCCAGAATCTGCTACGCAAATGTATCCTTGATCATCAACTGCAACACCTCTTGGAAATTTGAATTGTCCTTCATCTGCACCTTCCGTACCAAAAGATGTCAAGACTTTTCCATTGACATCGAATATTTGTATACGGTGGTTGTTTGAATCAGAAACAACAACACGATTAGTATTGGATACAGCTATATAATGTGGGTGTTCGAGTTGACCTTCTTTACTGCCCATGGAACCGAATTTACCGACGAATGTCCCATCTGATTGGAAAACCTGAAATCAAGCGAGACTTATATTTGTTACCTACCAGTCCTACCACACAATTTTGATGTAGATGGAGATCTCAAATTCAATAGAATAGAAAAATCATGTTGAAAGAAAAGTACCTATTGTCAATATTTTGGCATCAAACATTTCAAACTAGAAGAAACCTGATAGTGGGACATGCCTAGGAGGAGGCAAATGAGTAGCAACTTATTAAGAGGCTAGGAATGGAAACTTACATACTCCATACCAACAAATAACCGTCATCAGGTGAACGATAGTTCAATAAAATCGGTTCAAGGGCCGTCGCTTCAAAACAAACATCATACCGTCGTGTCCGTCGTTGGCGTGGTAACCCATGTCTGGAGACCAGAACAAAATATGTTGAAGCCAGAAATATGTGCAATGAAACATGAAAGAGGCATATAATGCCAAAATAAGATCAAAGCTTATCGAATGCCCGAATGACTCCTGTTCGTTTTAGACTTTCGTCAAAGCAATTGGTAGGAATTTCACTTACAGTTCATTTTCTCACCTAACCTAACCTAACCAAAGATGAAGGCAGACTGGATACTACACCACAAGAAAAAACCAACCTTTTTGCTGGAATGTTTGCAGCAAATTCCACTTTGGATCCTCAAGGGAAGGACTCTCTAATATTGATGCCATCGATAGTCATATGCCTGAAATTGTCTTTCCTTAGCGCACAATTAGGCGCATTCTGCTTGATGTCAATACCAAAAAGTCTATGGGCCAGACGGAATTCCTGAATAAACACCAGTTTTCTGAAGTTTGTTTATCCTTTCATACAAGCTTGGTGTGTTTTTTCCAGCTAGAAGACAGCTACAGTCCAATCGATTCCAAAAAAAAGGAAAGAAGACCATTCCTGATAATTATAGAACCATTGCACTGTTATCTGTGATCTCTTAAGTTATGGAAGAAGGAATCAACATCGAGCTCATCCAATACCTAGAGAGTTCCAAAATCGTGAATGACCGGCAAAATGGCTTTCGTGAGCAGATATCAACAGGAGACCTGCTTGCCTACGTAACACATGTATGGCAGAAATCTATAGTATCTCCAAAGCATTTGACCGAGTGTGACACCAAAGCCTTCTTGGGAAACTTCTGTCATATGGTTTGCCGCCTCAACTTTGTCACTTACTATCGAGTTTTCTCTCAGATAGATCACTCCATGTGGTGGTTGACAGAGTATCCTCCGATGTAATAGCTTTCAACGCTGGTGTTCCGCAGGGATTTGTCTTGGCACCAGCTTGGTTTCTGCTTCATATAAACAACCTGCTGTGTGTGTGGTAACCACCTGTCCCGTCCACAGCAAATGAAGCCAGAGAAGTGGGACAGAGATAGGCTGACGGAATTAATGGAGATCTGGCAAAGATTTTGGAATGGGGATCTAATAATCTAGTAGAGTTTAATGCAACCAAAACTCAAGCTTGCGTCTTCTCCAGGAAAGGGGATCCCGCGATCCCTATGGGACGATCATGTGAGGTCCATTGCGAAAACTACTTCACAAAAACTTGGTTTTCTATTCTATGCCAAGCGCTACTTTACATCCTAGCTACTCCTCATAATCTACAAGGCACAGATTCGACCTGTCCTGGAGTTCTGCTCACATGTTTGGAGTTCGGCTCCTAAACATACACTGGAGCTCTTGGATTCTATCCAGAACATAGCTATTCGTTTGATTGATGATGTCACACTTACGGGTTCATTGACAGGTCTAGAACATCGTAGAAAGGTGGGAGATCTTTCCCTTTTCTATAGATATTTCCATGGTCGGTGTTCATCAGAAATCTCATCTGTTGTTCCATTACCAGTGATTCCAGATAAGCGGACTAGATGAGCTCAAACTAGTCACCCCTTTATTATCAAGCTCGAGACCTGCCGAACTTCTTCCTACCAGACTTAAGACTTAATTTTATATCGAACAGCGAAGCTGGGAAGCTTTTCACCTAGTGAGGTCTTTGCCTATGCCTATAACCTTCGAACCTTCAAGAAAGATTCGAATGCCTATCCAACATTCCACCGCTGGCTCACACGATGTTCGTAGAACATTATAGGTTTCCCTCTAGTGTAGTCAAAGCATACAAAAAATCTTACCTGAACTCTGTGATTCTCCTTATCACATACATAAATGAAACCTAATGCATCAGTTGTTATTCCCCAGGGATAATTGAATCTGCCATCTGAGGTGCCCTGGCTTCCAAAGGCCCTCAAAAATCTTCCCGATGGATCGAAAACCTTTAAATATCAACTCATTAGTAGATGTAGTATCAACTTAGAATTTCTATACAATTCAGTAGTATTTACATAGTGAATAATTTCATCAAATAAAACTATTGGTATTGAATGAAATGAATCAAAATAAAACATTTATATCAGAATATCACATCAGAACATTTCAGTTTAAATTCCCTTCGCCCAGAATTTATTTTGCACAACTCACATAGTATAACGAGCTCACTCCCGACATGAACAGAAACAAAAGACCCTAAGTTGAAAGATAATTTGAGGAATCTCATTTAATTTTACCAATTCAAGTTCCTATAATCTCAAGATATATTGTTACTATAGACGAACTCAGAATAGACAAAACCCGTACCTAAGTTTTCTTCCAGATATGTACTTACTTGTATTCTATGATTATATCTATCTGCGATAATATATTGTCCTATACGATTGACTGCAACTCCCGCCAAACAATCGAATTCTCCTTCTGCGTTACCATATTGACCAAATTCTTTGACGAATCGTCCGTTGGAATCGAAAACTTGTACTCTATGATTTGAGGAATCGGCAACTACTATGGAGTTATCAGGACCCACGGCAACACCGCGGGGCCATGTAAAACATCCGGCTTCGCTCCCCCGACTACCAATTTGGAACAGCTGTTGGCACTTTTGCTGGTATTGACTCCTAGGGGAGGTACCTGCCACTGCGATACCTGAAAATTTTCCACATTCTTAAAATATGACACGAAACAATATAAAGCAATTTTCTGCAGAATTGAGAACTGAAGGAAAACACGAATATATATTTTACGGTCAATATCATGCCTTGATTACTTGATCAAAGTAGACGATTGCTCATAGCCGTGGGGAATGCTCATGAGACACATATTTCATTATCGGACTTTACTGAAAATGTGTGGTCGTAGAAAGACTGATTGTAGTATGTAACACTTTCATAAACACTGTTTAGGTACTCACTCGCGTCTCAATTTCTCACCCGTGAGAAACCTGCTATAATCAAACACTCTACACTCTACGGTGTATGTTTCCTCTAGATCAATCAGTGATAATACAGCGTCTTCTCGGGCTCATCAGCGGAACGAGTGAAGCTCTAGTGTCACCGATCGAGATCACTATGGAGGTATATATTACGCATCGACAGAAACTGCAATAGAGGCAATCATAGACCTTCTAGTAGATAGACTGCGCCTTCCCAATTCGTACAGCAACGTCTGGAGTAATTTGCTTGGATCAGTCGCAATAAGGCACACTTTTTTAGTGCTTTAGTCACACTAAGTCGTTCTGGACAACTCGGTCAGCGTCGTATAGCCATAGACTTAGTAGAAGGTCTATGCTATGCATTTATCACTCTAAAATTGTCCGATGCAGTTTAGGAGCACACTCTTACTAGAAGGTTGATGGATGCAATGAAAAACTAACGCTATGTATCTACTACTACACGTCTGTAAGAAAAACCAAGGCAATGTGGAGAAGTTGTGTCGTATCATTGAAGTCGCGACGGGAAATTCTAGGCCAGAGGGCTACACAAACCAATGCAAAAGTAAATAATTGAGCGATTATTTGCTTAGCCTTTTTGGGCTCAGAAAGACGAAACAGCTGTCTGGAACTATTTAGCTATTGCATCATTGATCGGTCTAGAGAGATTGACTCTATGTTTTGATGATATTTTCTTAATCCCAGTTGAGTGATGTGCAAAATTTTTCCACTGGCTTTGAAAATGTTGAAACATTTGATAACCCATTAAAACTAATCAGTAACTAATAACAATAAGTATCGACTTACACCGGGGGACGTAAGAAATTACTGTAGAGAATACGGTGGAAACTTGCATCAGAGAACTTTTGAGTTTGCCGACTGGATGACAATAATATACCATTTTTGTTTTTTTATCACATATATATTATGGAAACAAATTGTGACTATAGTTTCAGCACTAGCGTGTCATCTTCAAACGATACTAATGTATAAAAATATGAATAATCTTGGCTGTTTATGGTACAAAAGTCGATAAATCTAATGCAACTGTCATCCTAGATGAAATATGACGATAAAATGAATACAGTTTATTCATCAGATTTGACTCAAATCAAGAAAGATCCTACAAACCAATTCCAGTTAAAAACTAAAGAATTTGTAGAAAATAGCCAAGTTTTACTCAATAGTAAATTTGAAAAGAGTAGGTTATAATTAACTATAATCCAACTTCTCCTAAACTTTACGGCCTCATAAAAAATCACGAACCAAATGCTCCTATGTTAATAATGAATAGATTAACTTTCCCTAATTGAATTTTGGTTTCTTTCGATATTTCAAATATGTTTTCAAATATTCCCTCCAATGAATGTACAATTTTGATATCAAAAATTCTGCAAAAATCACATTTTTGACACAAAGTGATGGATCAGCTATGGACTTTCCATTAAGTCCTCTTTTGGCAGATATTTTCATGTCTTATATCGAAGAAACTATAATGAGTTCCCCTCTAGCTAAAAAGATATTCACTGTTGGTTTAGATATGTAGATGATGTTTTATTCTTCGTCAAAGGTACATCACGACAATTGAATATTTTCTTATCCTTTTTCAATAATATTTATCCTAACATTAAGTTCACTTTAGAGGATGAGGAAGGTAACAAAAAAATTAAACGTGTGGCACTCGGGGACTGCCGCGGTAAAGCTATTGCATAGCACTACGCCACTAGAAAAAGTTGGGCAGAAAAACATCCACTACCCCTTCAAAATCTTCACGAATTATGAGTAAAAAACAGTATCACCTTGATCTCTATGAAGAGTATTCTGTGACAAGCATAGATAACTCTACTACCGGTAGTAGAGTTATCTATGGTGACAAGTGTCAGTTGACACAATTTTATACGAAAGTCTTAACGTTCAGATCTCGATAGCGCTTCCGGCTCCGGGATTTTCACGTGGCCTATCGAATTGTATAAAAATACAATTGCATGAACGCCAGACGTCTTATGTAATTAGCTACGAACGTAATAATTTTGACGTATCCTCGAGGAGCTCGCTGCGCGTAAGTTAGAGTTTATACATTCTACCTCTATTTTGTTAATTTGGGGCCGTTTCGAACCCCGTGCGGCCGGCGCCAGTTGTGATAAAGTATTTTGGGCTATGGGCCGCTAGCTTTCACCCGCTTTCGGTATATTTGAGTAGCTAGAAAATTCCCTTTCGCACGTCGCATGTCAGATGCTAGTAGGTGACAGCTGAGAATACCTCAAACTGTTTTAATTAAATTTTCCTATTTAATCGACATTTTGGGGCCCGAAACTATGCTATTTAGTTGGCCCCGTTCATAAACTAACGACATGGAGTGAAAACCGCACGCGAAAAGTCCTCGATAAGACGTTCTAGGTACCGTAAATTGGCACTTTTCCAACTCGCGAGCTACGCGCTTCTCACGTGAACGTCATTCGATTTATCGAAAATTAACCAATTCAAAACAGTTTTCGATCCACTTTGGGGCTATCACGACCTTTTAAAAGGTTCAACGTTAACATTTCGACAATTTTAAGCTCGGCCGAGCTACATGGTAGGCGGAGTGGTGGGTCTTAGGATATTTCGTTACGGTATTTGTTTTTTGTTTTTTTAGATTTTCGTTACGGTATTTGTCTTTAGTTTTTTTTCTTGATTCGGTCGCCGCGCTCAAAGCCCGCGATAAAAGCTATATGCAATAGCTTAATAAATTTCTTAGACCTTACCCTCACGCTCCATTATAGCTTCCACTAGTTTTACGTTTAATAACGGACAACAAGTAATATGTGTTCATTCGGTTGTCCAAAAATGGACTTGACTTGAATATTTTCTGAATAATAATATGTTCATCCTACTACAATAGTGTTAAGTACTGAGATTATCGAAAGTAGATTTGGAAATCGTTCATTGATTTGAAAATTGTCATTCTCAGGTATTTTGAGTGTTTGTTACAGTAAATAAAAACAGTTTGTGAATAACATTTAAGATACAAAAAAAATACGTCAGTACAAATCTAAAAGGGATAAAAGTGAAATTTTTTTGGGAATGCTTCAACTGTCATCAAATGAATAAAAATAAATAATCTTTGACAAGTAACGATAAACGAATAATAACATTGGAGAGTAATATCTTTCCGCCGAAATTTGATGTTATTTAGGGGTCTGGTTATGACTGAATTGGTTCGCATGACCTTTCATACGTGTGCTGTTCGATGTCACATTAATTATTTTATTTTAAACTGGTATTAAATTTCCAACTTACCGGCCGGTACCATAGCTGTTGTAAGGGTAGTGGGGGAGCCTTGCATGTTTTTTTGATCGTCATCTGAGCTCCCTAATTCTGTCGACGTTCTTAATGGTAACCCTAAAGATAATCGCCTTGCAGCTGCAGAACTAGTCGAAGACGGTGTTAGAGACGTAGTTCCAGATTCTTTTTCCTTTGCACTACTTCTGTTCCCGTATTTATTTTTCAAATATCTAGCCCACGAGCTCAGAGCGGCGCCATCTTTCTCGGAATTCGTAGATCGTTCCGGAGAATTATCTTTAGATTTTAAGGCATGTGAGGATCGACTCCTTGCTAGATCATTTCCAGATGATGTAGATGAGCCATAACCTTTCGATGCTAAGTATGCAGAAGGATTAACTGAGGTAGGAGACATGGGTTCTTCGATGTCATCTTCGTCACCGAATTGTTGACTACTCCTACTTCTAGCTAATCGTTGTCTCCTCTCCTTCAACGCCATATAACGTGATCTGCCACTGGGATATTTACTTTCATCGTCGGGAACTGAAGAGTATCGTGAATGATCTTCATCTTCAGGAGGTAAAGCCGCGGAACTTTTACTCTTATTGAGAAATCTTGAAGTGTATCCGTATTTTGGAGCTTCTTCTTCCTTTGCGTTAGCTGTTGTTCTACTTCTATTGTATTTGGTAGGTGGCGCTTCTTCTTTCGGACTGGTATATCTGGATCTAGTATAACTTGGGGTTTCGTCTTTGATACTGGCTCGACGTGTACTTTCACCACTTCCTTCCCTTGCATGTGCACTTCTGGCTAATAATGCACCAATATCTGATTTTGCCATCTCTTTATTTTCAACCTTTACAGGCACATCAGATTCTTCTTCAGATTCAGTTTCTTCTTCAGAGCTAGTTTCAGTTCCGTCATCATCTTTGGCTGGTGGTGGGGGTGTAGGAGGAGCAGTTTTGTTCAGAAACCGACTTTGAAATGGTTTGTGAGGTGTTGGACTTTCTTTAGTAGAACCTATGGACGAAATTCGAGATCTGGTTTCTGGTTCATTGGCACCTCTTGCTAGAAATTTTTGTTTGACCTCCTCAGTTGTAAAAGGAGCCCCTGTACTCCGAATCGCACTTGACGATGCCGTAGAAGATTCTGTAGAAGTACTAGAATCTGAACTAGCGGATCTAGCAGATTTTTTATGACTCGCGTCTGAAGTTCTACGTGTAGGGGCTGCAACTTTACTAGCTGCCGTTTTGCGTTGAGTTTGTTGAAGTGAAACAACCGATTCGTCAGATTCTTCAGCGGATGAAACAGCCTGGGGAAAATATTTCGTTAGATCTTCATGCACACGTCTCCATGCTTCACACACAAACACATCAAGGGTATGGTTTTTGAAATAGTGGTAGAAGTAGAAGTAGGTATACATGCTCATGTGTAATCGAGTCTTTGTGTTTAATATAATATATTTTGATAAGCTAATAATATTTATTTATTCTACATTATTCTAAATTGATTTAATCAGGTACATTTAACAGAGGTTATGGTTCACCTAAACTCACCTCTGGGACAGGAGTTTTCCTCTGGTTGGTAAGCCTTTCCTCGGTAGCTGGTCTCTCGACCACTCTACTCTCAGTTTCTGTATTGGAAGTTGTAGCTCCCTTATTTAATTTCTTTATTCTCGATATTTCATCCTCCTCACTAACTTGTCTTGTTGCAGGAGGAGGGGGTCGTTTTGGTACGACTTTAGGTTGCACTTGTACTGGTGGAGGTGGTACCTCTTTCTCTTTCTTCTTGCCGCTTTCGTTCTCTTGCAACTTTTTCATTACTCTCGGTGAATCTGCTAATCTAGTTATACCACTCAGTGGCCCTCTAGCCACATCTTCCGTATCTAAAACCTTTTCTCTTTCGGTTTTCTGTTCTGTAAATCTTACTCTTGTAGTTTGCTCTGTATCAGATTCGTTATCTGGAGCCCCATGGCGCCTGAAACGACTGTACCTGTTTCTTGCTGGTCTAGATTCACTTTCATAATCATCTCCATAATCATTTCCTCCAGCGCTTCTACCGTATCGGTCTAATTTACCGCTTTCTCCTCCTGTTTTTTGAGGTCTTTCTCCGAATTTCCTACCCCCCAGTAAAGTTTCGTCTTGATTTTCACCGTAATTTCGCTCTCCGTATCCTCTCTCTTCATTTTGTCGGAATTGTGTTGCTAGTCTGTGATCACTTTTGGATCGCATTAAACCTGGTCCTCCAGGTGGTTGGAGTAGTCCACTGCTTTGTCCAAAAGGATGTGCAGGTGTTGTTATATTCAAATCTCCGAAGCCGGCAACATGGAGAACAAGTTGATTAGGATCATGTGCTAGAACTAGGCGAACTTTTCTGCTGTAATCAGAATTTTCGTATTCGAAATTACGTATGAATTCCACTGTTTTTAAGAATATTTCTTTGGCATCCATCAATTCGCAGTCATCCCAAATGTCCGTGCTTTCGCTCATAAATTTATCGGCTAAATCGCAGTTGCTGATGATATTTGCCACTTCCAGCTCTAGGTTATCTTTGAGATTAGTTAAGCTTCTCAATTCAGTTCCGAGGTAGCGATCGATTTCACCTCTCAAATACTCTGTTCTATCTTTCAATGCTTTCGATAATCTCCTATATATTTCTTCAACTTCTTCGCCTACAGAAAGACAATTAGTCTGAATATTTTGAGTATTTTTTTCAATCAATGAAAGAGTATCTTGTAATCTATGTATTCCTCTTCGGATTTGATTATTTATTCTAGAAATTTCTCTACGCAATATATCCATGTGAGCACCTTTGCATTCTTCACATATTTTCTTATCACAATGATGGCAAACGCTACAATAAGCTTTTTCTGAGCAAACGTTACATCTTTCCATTACTTGACCGCTTGTCGGATCCGGCAATTCTCCAGTTATCTCGATATGTAGTTCCAAGAACCTTTGCAAAGTGACATTCGTAGGGTATCCTTGAACTCCTTGGTAGGGTATTCTGTGTTCTGCTCGACATTCTGGACATTTGACCTGCAAATAGTTCTCTAATTATTATTAGCTATGTCACTCAGAAAGCATTGCTACAAAGGAAAGGTCGTGCGTGAATTGTTAGAACCCAAACTTATGTATGATAATTTTACCAGATAAGAAATGGAATTAATAATAACAATAATAATATTTATTGCTCTATGGTACATAGAAAAGAATGCGATTTCCACATCTGCATCCGCATCATTTTACTGGCTCCGCATCAGTATCATATCCGCATTATTTGTGAAGCGGATGCGAATTTGTAAATTGTCCATTATGAGAATTTCTGGGCGGTCCCCTCGTATCGCGATTTTTTTCCTGACATTTTGTTATAAAAATGCAAACAAAGCTAATTTGGGTTTCTGGTGTAAAAAATGAAGAAGCTAAACTTTTATTTTTAAAGTATAACATGTCATCATGAATGTTTGTTTGGGGATAAAAATTTAAAATGAACGCCTATTAGTTCAACCAAGGAGTCTGTTTTATTTAATATCCTTATTCACTGATTTTCCTAAGATTAGATCAATTATCTTATTTCCATCAACATCCGCATCTGCATCTGCAGATGTTGATCTTAAAATATCAGCATCTGCAGATGTTAAAAAATATCACATCCACAACATCCATGATACACACATGTAAAATAATTTCAGAACACAAAATTAAGGTATTCGTCCACAGAATCAGATTCTAGATCCATAAGTATTGTAATAAGTGATTTTTATTCAATTTTTTATGGCTAGAGGTAGACTATCGAGAAGCTCACGGCTTCAATATGGAGCACCTCTTTCTCTAAGCAGTGTCTGTTCTTGAATAAAATTTAGAGACATTAATATATACACAACGCTGGTACTGGGAGTAGTTCTACTTCAAAAACCCCTGCATGAGTCATGATTTTTCAGATTGTTCCTAATGCAAATTGTCCTCTTTTGAAAGTCCTTTCAGGCTCACCACTACCACCACCTACGATTGGGTTTGAAAAATATTGCACTGGTATTTCACGGATCAATAATAATGCATCTTCCAACTGCAATCATAGTCTCACTGACAATTTTTGCAAGATCAGAAAATGTTGCAGTAAATAAAATTGTACTATCATCTGCAAAATTAATTATTACTTTGTTTTGCAAATTTATTGATGGAAATTATAAATTTGAGCGGTCCTAACACTTGTCTCGGGGGACATCAAGAGACACTTCCAAGGTCTTTGATTGTATATAGTTTCCTGTATTTTTGTCCATTATTTTCACATAGTGGTTTCTCTCTTTCAAGAAAGATTTGAACCAGTTAGAAGAAATACCACCCCGCAAACCGTAATGTTGAAGTTTTGTTTCTAATATAGCAAAGTTCATACAATCAAAAGCCCCGGGTGGGTCGACAAAAAGTCCACTTGCAACATTTCCTTCCTCCATAGTGTTATATATGTTATTGGTAAGGTCGAATAGGACTGTTTCCATGAAACTGCCAGCCAGAAACCAGTGTTGTGAATTTCTGAAAAGATTTTCTTTTTTAAAGTACTTAACAAGTCTATTTTAGGCATTCAGCTCAAACAGCTTTGATAATGAGCTGAGAAGGCTAATGAGGAGATAGTTGTTGAAAGGATCTGGATCCCCTTATCGAGAGATGGTTTAATAACACCATGCTCTAAATCATAATTATTACTAATTTGACACGATGGGTCTGCTATACTCCTTAGAACTAAGAATCAGTGTAGCTTGTAAAATGAGTGCAAAGCTTTATCATCAGGTGCAATTATTCAAGATTGGCCCTGTCATTTCCATTGTTAAGTTCGGATTATTCTGTTTTAGAACAAACTGTTAACAAATTATTTCGGTGTTTTTCTATTACGAAAACAATGACCTTTTTATGTTGATATCAATCAGCCCACATTTATAGCCTAAAAATTGAGCCAATAATATCTCATAAGTGATATATATTTTAGGAATATTCTAGTGATGGTAGTGCCGTAACCTATTCTGTCAGAAGGTGAGTCACCATGAAGATTTTTGGGAAATTTACCTAAATTGCAGAAATATTTCTTATTGTATCGTTCACCAGTTCAGAATGGTCAGCAATGAGGGGGACGGTAAAAAGACTGTTCAACAAAGCCTAGCGATTCAGCATTTTATTTACTGGGTTGAATATCGCTTGGCACTGACAGCGTATAACAACGCTATCATGAAGTCGCGGGGGATCCCGTGGAGGGAGTATTGCTGGGGTATAGAGCATATACCCTGCTACACTAGACTCCACAAGGTACTAGCAATCAGACCACGATAGAAAGTGGGCTCCTGTACAAAACCACAGAAGAAGAAACGTTGGAGCTGCTGCTCTAGACTCACTTCCCTGGATCACGTTCTGAGAAAGAACGAGGAAGAATCGGGAAACCTCGTGGCTCAGAAAAGGGTCTCGAAGGAATACTGAGCTCTGGCTGCGAGTATCATTAACAAATCAAAAATCAAATGGGCAACAAATTCATTTTAATCATATAAGTCGTCAGGAACCGATGGGATAATGAGAGCTTTACTGCAGCAGGCAATCGATATACTGGCCTCCAGCCTGTGTGAAATGCTGAGAGCTAGCTTGGCACTGAGCTACATATTGGAAGAGAGGAGGGCGGCAAAGGTGGTTTTCATACCAAAGTCAGGGCGATATTCTCACGCTCAGCTAAAATTTTGTATCTTTGTGGTTATTGTGAGACAAAATAGGGCATCTAGATATGAATTTGAAAAGTTTACTGAAAGACTTTTTGGAAGAACATAGATGCAACTGCATTTCTTGAATGTTTGAGACGCGAAAACTTTGAAGATATTGCATTCCATTATATGATACCTAGAAGGGCACTTTGGCTTGGATGACTTAGGAAAGCAATTGTATATTTAAAACAACACTTGTTAGCAGATCCTAAACATTGTTGATTTGATATTGAAATCCAATTTAATGGCTTCAATGTTGAGTAGGTAGAAGTTATGAGATAGCGTGCGATGTTCAGTGAAGGGGGATATAAATATTTTTTGGCTCTAGTACAAGTTTATTTCTGGAGGTTAGTTTTCATTACCTGTCTGCGAACATAATCCACCAGACCTTCTAAGCAAGGTTCCATACAGAAGCTGTGTTGACATGGTAGAAGTTTTGGATTTCGGTAACGATCTAAGCATATTGCACACGTCAGTAATTGTTCAAATTGTTCCATCTTTCAGTCTGTAAAGGAAAAAAGGTTCAGAACAAGAGCAGTTTGTTTTATATTAGTTTCTAAGCAAGAAGGTTACTACAAATCTCATTGAGTAAATGTGGTCTGTTATATATAAGGAAACGGAATTGAATTGTCCAATGTTAGGTAAATTGTTAAGTTTCAGATAAGAGTCATAACTGTGAGATGATCAAACTTGATTGGTATGGCATCCATAACAGATGAACATAGGATGAGTGAATTCCAGCCGGACTAAAAATCTGTTACAAAAAGCTTAACGATTTGCCCAACATATATAGATCAATTTGAATTTCCAAAAGGCCATATCTCTGAAGCACTTTCCTAAATTTTTCTCCTCACTTTGGGGTAAAAACCACTTATAATTTTGTTCTCAAATTTAACGGTTCATCTTGTGGCACTCTCAGTTATTGTATAGGAATATAAGGCACTTCTTAGATTTGAGACTTTAATAATGGTAGTCTCTGATCAAATCAAACAAATTTGAGATAATTTTCTTTCAATTTCATGCTGTCTTCACTACCTATAAATATTCAATGCTATCAAATAGTCTTTCATGAATTTTATTATTGCGGTATCTCTATGAGAAAAACGAAGTTTATGTATTAATATCCGGTAATTTTAGAGGCCACATTATCGCGCGTTCCAAACTTTACTGGTTCTCTTTCGTGTTGAAACTTTATATTTATGAGACATTTCGTGCTGTACCTGACAGGGAAAGGCTTCAAGCCCAGAATCAGGTTTCAACACATTGAGGTACTCCTGCTCCTCAGAAATTATAGATCCATCTTATTTTAAATAGAAACACATGGAATTCTTTAATATAATCTACATTCTTTAATATAACTCAATTTCTAAGTTATTAATTGATTAAAGTCATTGAATGGATTTTTAAAATATCCTATTTATTGAAAAACTGAAAATATATTATAAGAACACAGACAAAAGGTTATAGTCTGGGAGGAACGATGCCGGAATTTTTTACAAGGGATAATAGAAATAAGTGTTCAAAGATAATTAAATGAAAATTTACCATTTTAGAATCGATTCGTCATAATTGTCTCATGTTCGAAATTCATTGAATACTAAACACTACTTCAAATAACTTTAAAACCCATGTAAATGAACCTGTACCTAACTTCTTTTACTCATCCACTGTACGCTACAGTATTTTGGCTTTGTCATTATAGAATGTCCCAAGAGGAAAAAAACACATTCGCTCACTTTCACGGTTTCGATGATTCAAACTTGAATTTCAAAGTCGCTACATTTAAAAAAATGATGAACTATATTTCAGAGCAAGTCGGGATTCGATTGTTTGTCTCGAATTCTACTTCCTGATGTTTTATGATTAGAATTAGTAAGTTCTTGTCATTCGTTATGGTTGATTTTTTCTCATTGATTTTGTCGAATGTAGCGCATACAGTGACGATGTTAATTTGTTGTCTTCGTGTGTTTTCCTCGCTTTGCATTTGGGTCATTTCTGTTTCGTATTGTATTATTTTCTGTGTTAAATGGCTGAGATGTTTCTTCCATTTTTCCTGTACGTGAGTACAGAATTACCGGACCGAGCTTTGTAGTATGCAGTTCACAACAAATACAAAGAGATCTGTTTTGCTGATCCTCACAAATTTTTGTATTTCCATTATTGATTTATCTTAATTCAATTTCTTCATAAGTCAAATTTCACTCTTGTCATTATTTATTGCTCATCTGAACTTTTATTGTAACTATTTAATTTTGTTATTAATTATTCAATTGGTGAATAAAACCATTTTTGTTGAGTTAAACTATTTCTTTTATTTTCTCTATTCAACATCTATCTAACACCATCGTAATGCCGGAGATTCTTGATTGAGGTTGTTTTTCATATCTTAAAAGTAAAGCTGTTGACGCTTCGGGTACAACTGTCAATCATGAATCGAAGGGTACGTTTCATAACAATAGACCCTGAGATATTTCCTTAATGAGCTAGCTGGGCCATTGAATGGTTCAAACTGAACTAGTTGATGTCTTTTCAACCAGGAGCCTTACAGGCTCTGGCAGGATGGGAGGCATATTCTACTCATTCCTGTACAAAATTGTCATAACTATTTTATTCGTCCGGTGAAATGAGGTAGATAACACGAAATGGAAAATCAATTATTGATTAATAATACTTATTATGATTTAAGGCGAATCCAGTGAAATAAATTGAAATCGTTGGGGCGTTCAAGGTAGAAAAAAACCACTGGGTTCTCATACTATATGAAAGTTCCCTTAGTATGATACTGAGACGTTGACTTAGATACCTTATAATACTAATAATACATTCCTTATCTTAAAATTGGTGTGGACGCTGAGTTCTGAAATTTCTTTGTTTTGAAATCCATTTTTTTCCTCCAGTTTCTAGGCTTAAGCCATTAACGGGCGCGTTTTACGGGATGGATGTGACTCAATTTCCTTAGAGACTTATAAGCCAGGTGCAAAATTTCCAATTGAAAATGTAAACTGCATTTTCTTGGCGAATATATCAACTGTTTTCAATTGAATTTATTTCAATCGAAGGTTACATAGGGCATAATGAATCTACATTCGAAAGCTTATATTTGATTTTGATAAAGCATGTGTTTTTTTCATTTCTGGTTTCATATATTCATGTGAATATTTGAAAGCATTACTGGCGGCTTCCATAGAAAAAGCTTACGGAGGATTTATTCACTTCCTCTAATAGATGAAAGAATAGTAAACGCTTAATGAATATTGTAGTGTTTCACAATGTCATTTGATCAGTTTCATACAATATGGAGTTTATTTTAGGAATTTTATGAATGCTTGAAACACATTTTTATTCTCTTTCTGTTACATTTTCGTGAACGTAAATATTTCTGTTTAATGAGAATTATTGGATATCGGATGTAGAAGTTCTTTTGATGTGAGATCTGAAAGAGTATTGTCAACGTTACTTCTGAAACAAATGAGCTTCTTAAGTTTAACAAAGATTGTTTCATCTTATATTTATCAATTGATTTATTATAACTTCATTAGGTACTATATATAACCGTCTGAATATATGCACGAATTTTACAGGTACAAACTGGAAACTAACTATGTCTAGAAAGGCCGATCGAGTAGTTCTCGTAAATTCTATAATAAATTCAGTTCACTGATCAAATCGTTTCAAAAGTACCCCTACTACTACTATTATATAATTTATATATGAAACAGACACACATCCTTACTCTTTCAAGAATAATTCATAAACAACACAAACGAGATTTTTATTTATTTTTATATTCAAATAATAATATAAAAATAATAATGTTTATTGAAATTTACCTATTTCCATAACACCATGAATATATTTTAAAGTTGGTACCTCACAAAGGGACGTATATAAGGAGGTTGAGGGTTCAACCCCCCCCCCCCCTCCTTTGCCAATAATTATTTTTCTGCGGCGTTAGAATAGGTCTGCCATAACTACCTGGTATCCACGAACAGGTATCATAGAGGTAATACATAAATATAGGTAAATGCGTTATTCCCTAACATATGGGATCAAAACGAAAATTGGTGGCTACTACTTACTAGTAGCTCATCCACGACCAAACTTCATAGCTCATTTCAGAATGCAATCTTGCAACGTCGTGGGAAGGTGATAATAATCTACCCTACTAGCTCTTGCGGGGTCTTGTTAGAGGCTCCCCTCTATGTCCAAGAAGGCTCCAATGGAGACTCTCTTCCATTTTAGCTGTTATTCTATAAATCCAACATCCGATTGAAGGGCCGACTCGACAGATCTGCCCGTCTGATAAGCGCGCGTTTCCTCGTAGAGCAGGTAATGTTTCATATGTCCTGCCTTAAGATACCAGTCTAGAAACCTTTCTAAAGTTTTCAACAAAAACGACGTAAGGATTGTAGGCCGGTAATCTTGGACGTTCACATAGCTCTTGTCAGTCTTAGAAATGACGGTCACGTGAATTCTCTTCCACTCCTTGGGCGTGTATCTTACCACAATATAACCTCACAGTACCCTAGGCGGCCAAACCAAGATTGTGTTCAGACCCTTTTTCAGAAGTACCGAAAACTCCCCATCAGGGCCCGGTGAGTTTAATCCTTCAAATGAGTTTATATCTCTTGTTACTTTTTCAGTGTTTACCTTCTGCCCCCCGGTGGAGTTGGTGTCGTCCTCACAGTCCTGAAGGCTAATATCCGGAAAAAATGGTTTCATCCACAGCTCAAGTGTCTCTTCTGGAAATTTAGTGTAGCCCCCATCTTCTTTACCACAGACTACCTGCCCAGTTCCTGCAAGTATTTTGGGTAGTTCTGCAGTCTCTGAGGTGGTCTAAGTTTCAGAGCAGAGATTCTTTCAAGAAGTGGGACTTGTCATATTGCCGCTGACTGGCTTTGTGCCGATCCCCGGCTTCACTGGTCTCGACTTGTCTAGCTCTAATGAAAAGCCGCCTCATTTCTCTCCTGCACTTTTCCAGGTGCGTGGTGACTTGCTTAAGGGGACAATTTCCCCTATGGCATTTCTGATGGTACTTCTTGAAAACTCAAGACCATCGGTCGTGCCGTACTTGCCTTTAAGCCCCTCAAGTTCGGCTTGGAAGTCTCGCACGTATAATAGTGATGAGTAGATATTTATTATTCAACAAATCGTCAATAACTTTGCTTAGTCTTTTTCCGGCAAGTATAGGTTTTGTCATGCCCATAATAAACTCTTTTCTCACACATATTATATTATTGGATTGATCTTCGCACGTATAAAGTTAAAAACTCTGTCTGAAGATGACACTTTTAGGAGAATTATTAATTAATAATCTCGTAGGAAAAGCGGAAACTCAAAGATCATTGTATAGAGTAATTCATGATAAATAATAAATAGTATTTATGTTTTTATATTTTCTGCTCATTTTTCTCAGCTTGAAATCCCTTGTTTAAAATTATATTCCTTCTAACGAAGTACATCATTCTTTCAATTTAGATAAAGTTCTGTGGTTAAAAATAATCAAAGATAAATTGGTAATTGGATGGTTCATTAAAAATAATTGTCTATCAACATAACTGATGCCAGCATGAAGTTCAAATATAATTGTAAGATCCTATTGAAAATCTTTTGCATATGTAGTTTGACATGAACTTTTTGGATGCTCCCATATTACCATTAATCCATCTTGGAGGAAATATACGAAAACTTTACCACTTGAAAAATGAAATTTATGGATAAAATATTACAAAGAAGCTGTGATCCATAGATCATGTGACTTCCTCCTTCACTTTTGTTAGCAAAATAGCTTTCGGGTACTCCTGCTGGTTGTAGAAATAGAAAATATGTTGGAAATGAATTAGAAACTGCTAATGAAAGACGTTAAGATATACTCTATGTTACATTGAAATTTTGTCCAGATGGTCTACATAATGCAATTATTCACAATATAATATAACCTTGTTTTTACTGACTTTTGCAGTCACATGAACTATCAAAATGTACCATAGAATGAAGACATAAACGTTACATCGATGACGTTACTTGAATCTTGAACTGAGAATTTCAGACACTTCTACAGGTTGAATATTTATGTGTGATATATATTTATATCCAGACAAACACGGTTGCCCTTATGATTCAATAAAATGCCATAATTCCATTTGAAAAAATGAAGATGGATGTTACAAATACCATTCGAAATTGAGGCTACCGAGTCCAAAAACAATGCAGTATTTATTTTCACAACTTTACAGCGATCTGCAAGATTTTGAGTTCATTCGACCAATAGGAACGGCGCAATCGTCTCCACAGTGCGTTACGCACACGTGCGCAATATAGTCAGTGTGATTCTCTAAATGACTCTGGAAAAACCAGAACAGGAAAATTTCAACGTAGTGTATCTCAACCACACTGCTTTTTGTTAGTTGCTTGAATAACTTGTATCATTTATCAATTTTTTAAGCTATTGCATATAGCTTTTATCGCGGGCTTTGAGCGCGGCGACCGAATCAAGAAATTCCGAAACGAAAAAACCTAAGACCTAAACACCTAACATGTGTCAAATTAATTAATTAATTTGAAGTTTCTAAAAGTGAGAAATTTCTATATTTTATACGAATGTTATAACACTCTAGCGCTTTAGACTCCGGGATTTTCACGTGGCCTATCGAAATTAGAAGGTTCGCATTGTATAAAAACACAATTGCATGAACGCTAGACGTCCTATGTAATCAGCTACGAACGAAATGATTTTGACATATGCCTCTAGGAGCTCGATACACGTCAGTTAGAGTTTATACGTTAGACGTGCGTAGCTGAGACCTGAGAGTACCTGTTTCTATTTTAATTGAATTTTCCTATTTAATCGACATTTTGGGGCCCGAGACTATGCTCTTTAGTTGGCCCCGTTCATAAACTAACGACCTGGAGTGAAGACCGCATGCGAAAATTCCTTGCAAAGACGTTATATGTTCCGAAGATTTGCACTTTTCTAACTCGCGAGCTACGCGCCCCTCACGTGAACGTCATTCGATTTATCGAAAATTAACCAATTTAAAACAGTTTTCGACCTTTGTGGCTATTGCGACCTTGTAAAAGGTTCAAAGTTAACATTTCGTTTTACATTACACAACCACTCTTGACCAAGATAATTTTTAATTTGTAGTTCATTATTGTTTTACAACTGAAATAAATAGGTATGAAATTTGTAGGTTATTGATGATGTCAGTGCGACAGTGACATAATCAAGGCAAAAAGCAGCCGCTCTAGCAGTGCAAAATAAAGTCGGCAATCTCGCTGTTCCCATTGAATTACGAACAGCAAATATTTCATTAACATCGAATAGAAAATGTATAGCCAAACGCAAACATTTTCCAATAACTTCAGCTCTTGCTATAACTATACATAAGTCGCAAGGTGGGACTTTTGACGAAATAGTATATGAGAATAGTAAAGCACATTCTCAGGAACTCGTTTATGTTGCGCTCTCTCGGGTGACTCATATTGAAAAATTGTATATCACGACAAAATACGATAATTCTACATTCAAGTTTTATCATAATCGAAAGCAAGCTGCATCGACTGCATCTTTGTTGCAAGAATTCAAAAGACTGTCGTTAAATAGTGTTCAGACGACAGTTCAAAGTGTCTTAGATTTCATTAGTCATAGAAATGGCATTTCAATCATGACTTTCAATTGCCAAAGTCTAAATAGTCACAAATACGATTTACAAGATTCAGTTACGAGACAAACAAATGTGTTACTTCTTACCGAAACTTGCATGGCGCATGATAATCCGATTGAAATACCTAATTTCAATTTTATTGTTCAATTCAAACGAGATACTGTTCTAAAAGGTGGGGTAGCTATTTACCAAAATAATAATAATGTAACTATTATTATGACTCCGAATATTGAAATAAATATTGCATACGTTAGCGATGTTGAAGTTAGGCTCTCATTTGTTGGAGATATTCGTGCGTGCTTATGCAAACTTAGAAATGGCCTACACATTGTCATGGTAGCAATTTACATTTCTCCGAATCCAAAATTGGAAAAGGTAGAGCATTTTATTCATCGCACTTTACTGGAGTACACTGAAGAAGGGTCGAAAATACTTGGTACAAATGGTAATAAATTTCCACTTATCTTGGCTGGCGATTTTAACATCAACTTCGCTGATAAAAAATCAGAGCGGTTGACAACTTTTCTTTCGGAAAAATTGAATTTGAAAATGAATAATGATCCACAAGAGTCCACAACAAAATATGGGGCCACCATTGACGCGATATTTTCCAGATATTTAGAGGATATCAAGTCTCAAACTTATGTCTCTTATTTCAGTTACGATGAACCTATAGTTTCAATGATAACAAATTCCTGAATAACCTACATGTATTGTAAGATAATTAAAATATTTAAACGATATTAACTTCTCATTTATTAAATAAAAGAAAAAAATTTCTTTTCTTATCGGTCACCACGCTCAAAAAGTGTAACTTGAATTAATATCAAAGAAAAAAAATACTGCATAAATTAAAAATAAATAAATAATTATAATTGCATAAGTTGAGAAAAAATGCTATGCAATAGCTTTACCGCGGCAGTCCCCGAGTGCTACACGTCTTTTTTCTTATTTTTTTAGTCTCACGAACAACTTTTATCATATTTGCAAATTTTTGTTTTCATTAGTACCACTTAATACCGGCGAGAATCAAGTGACTGACCTGGATACTAGATCATTGATCATTGAGGGAAATGAGGTAGCAGACCATAGGCGTTATAAGAAGGGTGAACTGAAATCAGAAGAAACCTAAATCTAAATCTAAATATGAGCCAATATTACTCTTTTCAGAACCCGTTGACTACGCTACTGACAAGTGAACAAATGAATCCGCTCATATCGTCAATATGCCCGGTTAATATTGTATTGTTTATCAGTTTTGGTTTGATATATTTTGAAACCCACGTGGTGAATTCAAAGGAAAACATATTGTTGTTGACTACTTTTGTTGCTCTGTAGGGTTTGTCAATAATGACTTAGCTCCAGTAACAATCGTAGTTATTTTTCAGTCTAGGTACAGTTTTTTGATATTTCAGAAATCAGTAAAGTATACCTACACGTTTTCTGTCATATATACATAATTTTATGACAAGATTCTATTTTTAAGTTGCTTTAGGAAGTTATTGGTAGGATCACGAGGTGAATCTCTAAAAATAGATAATTTGAGCTGTATGGTGAGTACAATCTCTATTTTTAAATTCCTATGACGTCAGCTTAATCTGTTTTATATCCTGCGTATGAATGTGCGGTTAGAATTTGAAATTTCTAATTCTCTCCTTTGTCAATACCGTATTGTAGGTCAGGCGAGTATCCTGTGTTTAGGCCTTTTGTCCCGAAGGTAAACAGCATTGGTAATTAAAGGGTCGAGAATTTCGAGAAAATTACGTCAATAAATTATTAGGGATCGTTCTTTCGATTCGTGAGCGAGTAATAACACGTTTGAGCGTATTTGTAATTTATGCGAAATGAACTAACTGAAGCATACAACTTCCAGTTTATGAATTATTTCTGGGAACAAAGTGGGAAAATGAGGCAAATGGAACGAAAACGAATATTTACTGTGATGAACTAACTATCTATTTATGGAACCAAACAATGGATATGCAAAATAGATATGCGAAAAGAATCATTTGCACGAGCTATTTTGTGTTTCTAAATAATTTATCTTTTCCACATGGAGAGTTTCATTAAGAAAAAGAAGTTTTTCTACGGATGCTATACAATGTGCCACTTCTCTCATCGCTTTCATACGTTCAAAATGAAAGATTTCTCACGCAGTGAGAAATATCCGCCAATACATTGAGATATAATTTCTCACAGTGAGAAATAATTTCTCACTGTTATCACGATAACCCAAGTCAGTCTTGAATTGTTACATGTCAGATTCATATGACACGTTCTCCACGTTGACAACGCTACGCCGACGATTCGCGTGTAATATCCAAGTAGCCCATTGTTGGCGTTTCTATGACAACAAAACCGAAGCACTGCATAATTATTGCTGTCAACTTACCCAACGAAAATAGTCTTACTGTTATTTGTTATAATATAAACAGTTCAGATTCATTAAATATTGAATATAATGGAATACCAAGATTTAGAGTCGGAAAATACACCTCCAGAAATTATTCAGAAAGCAATAGATGTTTGCAATAATTTGCTACCAAGCACATCAAGAGAAAAATATGAAATCGCCTACAGAAACTTTATGGACTGGAAAATGAAAGCCAAGATAAATTCTTGTTCCGAAAATACCTTGTTAGTTTATTTTGAAGAGTTGTCAAGAAGATTGAAATCATCAACATTATGGTCTCGGTACTCGATGCTAAGGAGTACCTTAATGATTAAAAACTGTGTTGATATATCAAAATACGTAAAACTACGTGCATTTTTAAAACGCAAATCTGAAAAATATGTTCCAAAACAGTCAAAAACATTAACTTCTGCAGATATTCAACAATTTTTAAAAGATGCACCTGATGAAAAGTATTTGCTGATAAAGGTATGAATTGAAAATTTTTAAATTGTTATCGGAAAATGAATGTTTAGTTTGGTTTCAGGCTGCTTTAGCTATTGGCCTTACAGGGGCATGCCGTTGTGATGAACTTTGAAAATTGAAAATTGATGACATGGAAGATCTTAATTCGGCCCTTTTAATAAAATTACCCGATACTAAAACCAAGGTTCCTAGAAATTTCACAGTCACAGGAGAATTCTACCAAATTTACAAAAAATATGTGAAGCTTCGACCATGCACAAATGAAACACGTTTTTTTTTTAAATTACAAAAAAAGCAAATGTACGAAACAGCCTGTGGGGATAAATAAATTTGGCACCATGGCGAAAGAAATAGCGAAATTTTTGCAATTACCGAACCCTGAATTATATACTGGCCACTGTTTTCGAAGGTCATCTGCGACTATTTTAGTTAATGCAGGGGCAGATCTTTTAACTTTAAAACGCCATGGGGGTTGGAAATCCAGCAATGTTGCTGAATCTTATATCGACAACTCCATAGCTAACAAAATGAAAATTTCAAAAAGTATAGTAGAATCCATTCAGCCTCCAGTGCCATTAGATCCTGAACACAACAATGCTGTGGAAGCTCAGTACGTTTCCCCATCAACTTCAACTTCGACCGCAGCTAATATTTCAATTATCGAAAACATGTTGAAACAAAACAACCTACCAGGAATTACATAACAAAATAGTTCAAATATAACTGTTAATTACTATTTTAAATAAAATATAAAAATGAGTTAATGACATACAAGTATTATTGTATATGTATTTCAATTTTCAATACTTGAAAACAAGGCATCCGTAGAAAAAGTACAATGTACAGTTCGTGAGAAAACGACATATTTCTCACTCGCTTGATTTGCGGCACTCGCCTTCGGCTCGTGCCAACAAACTTCTGCGCTCGTGAGAAATATGTCGTTTTTCTCACTTGTTGTACAATATACTATTGTGTGGAGATTTCTGTATTTTCAATTAAGCGAAGGAATAGGATAATATCGGCATTGAGAAAATGATGACACGGAGGAAAGAATTAACTCATAAACTAAAATCAGGAATACTTGGTTCATGGTTTCTGAGCAAAATATTTGACAGAAGTGATATCGAAATACTCATATACAGACCAAATTGAAACATAATAATTGATATTGTCAGGATGACATGTCAGGTTAAGGTAGTTTAAATCTTCACATACACAGATGATTGGATAGAAGCTTAGTTTCGTTTTGTTCATGAGAAATGTACATACTTTGTATGAATCATTATTTACGTCAGATATGACTATAATCGTGCCATCTCAGAAATATTTTAATAAAAACCAATTACGTTGAGTAAAATTACGATACATCATTTTACGATGAATTGTCGGGTTCTCATTATACACTTTGTCCAACGAGCCTTCATTTGTGTATGACTGAAGAAAAAATGTTGTTGTGTACGCAATAGATTAATCTAGAGTGACTGTTGTTGAATGACCTGTGCCCAAAGAAGAAAATTGTAATTTGTTCAAAATTACGTATAACTTCATATGAAAGCAGAAGGAAAGCATGAGAAGAATAACCAGCCAAGTTGTATAAAACTGTTATATGGTGCAGTTTAGTGTATACTACAAACTCAGATGTATTATTGTTGATAGACCTCGAGGAGTGTATAGTTAGTTCAATTAAATCAGATTATTTCGTTCGAGTTTTCGGATAGTATTGCAATTATTGCAGTGAGTGAGCCTAAATAGATGCTCCCAAAATGAGATGAAACTTAGATGGAGCTCATGGAACTGAATGAATTGGATATGATGCCATTAAGATGAAAAGAACCGTTCCTGATAAATTCAATAGCAAGGCGACGCGCTCAAATGACATTTCCTGCGAAAAAAAAGAGAAAAATCTAAAACAACAGGGTTTTAGTGACTCGCAATCATTTCTGATTGGCCTACCAATAATAACGAGGAAAATGTTCCAAACTAAGTGGTGCCTAACAATCTTTTCAATATATCACATTGATATATGGCATATGGTGTGTACAGCAAACTTCTTTAAATAAGAAAATGAAGGAACCAATTGACCACGCACTTTCCATGTAGTCACTAGAACTTAGGTACACCTCTGTATTTTACCGGCGTCAGAAGTTTGGCTAGTGATCAATTTGTTGTGTTTCCGAAATACCGCAAAAAATAATATATTAGTCATCGTTTAAACAAAGCATTGCCATCAGAATATTTTCATTTGACTCATTTTATATATTAAGAAAGAAATATTAAGCTGATAAACCTAACCTTCAAAGCGATTTTGAATCAAATCAGCATCAGTCAAATTTCATAATAATTAAGATAGAAATGTAAACTAGGTGAAGGTTAACTCATTTACTTAAATAGAATTCGTAAAATAGCTATAGATCTATGTTGACAGGTTAGGTGAAGCAACTAAGTAATTTTTAATGTTTTCAGGACGATAGTTAGTGAGAAATAGATGAAAACAACCTTTGGATTCAACATTTTTTTAAGATTCAGGTTCCAACATAATGTTGGTATTCCTAGAACAGCATGGACATAGTTAGGTGAGGAAAAACGTATCCATGGGGAAAGATGCATTTATCATTTTTATGCACTTTGCATTTTAATAATAAGAATTCAATGGTGGAAGCCATAACTTTGTGAAGGAAACATATTATGATGACGAATCAGTATTTTTCTAAAAGGATAGATAGATTCATTAATGAAAAAATCTGATTATTCATTAAAATACGTTGGTACAGTAATTGAAAGAATTGCAGATATTTTATCGAAACATAATCTAAAAGTTAGCTTCAAACCTCAAAATAAATTGTCCTATTTTATATTCAATAAAACAAATAAGTTTAATAAACCTGGAGTATATAAATTAACCTGTTCCGAGTGTGATAACTTTTACATTAAAATTTTATTGTCATTATTTTATATGATTATCAATTAGACATGTACTACAGCAGAATTGATCTGACGATAACGTAGAATTTCCCATAATCCTCTTGTGCTTTTCAAGTATACCTCCGCATTAAAATTTCGACGTTCGACGACTAGCGCGCAAAACGTCTTAAAGCCGGTAGAGTCAGTATACGACTAGCGCACGAGCTACCCGCGGTATACATTATTTGTGCTTCCACAATAAATTCTTTTAAATCTCCGACGAATTCATAAATGTTTGGATGCGCACTGGAAAAGCGTACGTTAAAGTGCGAATGAAATGATTCGCATGCATTTGTTTTTCGCAATTCCAAATATTGTCTGTTGCCCATATCTGTGGTGAATATTTTGCTTCGTTATACATGTAATTTGTCTTCAAATAACCGTAAAATCTTTCTAATTGTGGCAAATAACCAACGTACGGTTCCATGATACAATAGGCTTCTTGTACCTCGTCTGGTTGTAGCAAAGGAATGCCAAATGTTCATCCGAGCCACATTCCAATTACAGATTGGTTATTCTTGTATTCTCGAAGGAGACCAAATTCATGAATTTTCCTGAACCACGCCTAGGTGAGGTGGAATAAGCAGCCATGGTTTATCAACCCAGGCCAACGTGATCTCAACTAATCTTGAATTGCCTATTCAAAATCCACAATAACCTTGTATGGAAGAAATGTCCATGGATATTTCCAACATTTATCAATTATTGATTGAAATAAAATGTCGTAAGTTGTTTTTGACAAACAAAACAACAGCGGTATTTAGTTTCCACTCCATAGATGATAAAAAGTTGCTAGAAATGTTGGACACAATACTCAAATGTGCCGTCCATATAGATCGTTCTCATTTGCCATAAAAACTGTAGACTTTGAATAGTTCCAAGCACTATTTTTCAGTTGACAGGATCGTTGATAAGGATCATCCTTTCATTGTCTGGAGTAGAAATCTGATCATTCTGGATCATCCAATCAATACGTTCATGAGTTTCTGCAATGTCACTTGGAATGGCTGGAAATTCGAATCTTCTTGTGTGAATGATTCGACGGCGACATTGCAACTTATATATACATACCTCCTACGTTGGCCTGCATTAATTGCACGGTCTTTTCTAGATCTATAGTTATCGATCACACGTAACCCTTTCCATTTTGCACTTAACATAGATAACATGGTTGAAAATTAGAATAGATAAATTAAAATTAAATCTGAATGAAATATAAAAATGTTGACGGGAAATTGAGAAAATAAGTCCAAAAAGTAATTGATTGCATAATATATTATGATGATGAGCTTTTCTTTAGTTAAATCATTTGCTTATAATTATCTGAATAACCCCCCAAAAAACACAAAGTAAAAATGTTGCCAAAGAATCTATCAGCCGCACCATCTATGCTATTATTGTTCACCAATGAAACGAATCTTGCATTCCTAACTGTAATTTCAGGATACTGAAATAGTTAGAAAAACAAATTACAATCACAGAGTGAGAATTTCTTTTACCGATTTTGACATGACCTTATCTCATGGATGTACATTCCTCAAGATCAGAACAAAAATTGATGATTTAACTTTAGCTCAACAATGGAAATGTTTAGTGTACAATATAGTAAAAAGTGCAAGATTACTGTTCTTATATTTACTAATTCCTGAATATTCTAAGTTATCTTAAAGTCTATCTTTATTCATCACATATAAGATTTCCAAATGCTGATTGAATTGGTAGCCCGTCTCTAACAAATGTCTGTCATAACGGGAGTCAAATTTGTCATTATAATTTCGACAACTAATGAGTCATTAACATAGCCTAAGGATGCCATAGTACGGTGAGAATTGCTTATATATTGCTATTACATAAGCTACTTCTTTCAGAGAATTTTAACCTGAAGAAATACTGGCTTCTGGCAAGTTTTAGACCAAAAGGAAACGAATTAGAACGATAATCCTGCAATAGCGTAATTAATACTTCAATTTTTCATAAATATTAGAATAAATCACAAGAATAATCTACAAAGAAGCCTAACGTCCCCCATGTCTAACGGGTTCACAATCCCTGTAAGTATTTTAAGAGATATCTTAAATTTTCCAAATAAAGGAGATAATTTAGATTATTTAATATAGGATTATCAAGATGAATATTGAAATGAAGAACCATAAGTGAGATTCGAACCCCCACTTTAGTTATGGGAGAGAACAATCAATTCAATTTGAAGCCAATACATTATATTTGAACTGTAACTAATGAAACGTCAGCTGCTATTTCGCATTGATCTTGGTTTGAATAGAATGTTGTATGGCGAGTCATGTTTCTGCTTTTGATTCAACGATAGCCACTGTTGAATTAATTAAATGGCTGTTCCCAATAAAATTGCGATGACAAGTTTATTATCCTCATTAGCACGAATGCAATTATCGATTTTAATTTGTGAATGAATCAGATCATGGTAGATACAGTACAAACTACTAGTGGCATCAAGTCAGTACTTCTTATTTACAATGAAATATTCCCCACAGGACATTTGTCATAACTTAGTTTTATCGGACGACAGGTTTCTTCAAAAAAGTATATAACACGAAGGAAATTTGAGAGGATAGATACTTCTCGCTCATACAGCACGTTCGTATTTTCTCTAAAACGTTCATTTTAGAATTTTGGAAATGCTCCCTCAGTTAGTTGACGTGGAACGATCATCTAGTAACAAATATAGGTAGTTAGGTAAGAGGTGTATAACTTCCACAAAAGATGGCAATGGCGTGAAGAACCAGTCAGTTGAGTCTGCAAAGTCTCCAGATCTGGAAAGTGTCATGGGGATCTATCAAGAGCAACGTTTATAATGGACCAGCAACTACCGCAGAACGAGTCAGTATCTTTTCGAAAAGTTACACCTGAAATTCTTGTCAATATGAAGCGATGCGGATTTCCAAACGCAGGATAATGTGACCCAAACGGGAGATAATTCGAGTACTATAATTGATGTGAATATTGCACTTATATTGATTCATATTCCCTTTTCAATTGTGTTTAGATTTTTATCTCGTATTACGTTTCGTTTTACTTATTGATTAAGGTCTGTTTTTGTTTGTTTGATCATTTTTTAAACATAATGAATTTGGGATGAAATAACTGAAGCATACAACTTCCAGTTTATGAATTATTTCAGAGAACAAAGTGGGAAAATGGGGCAAATGGAATGAAAACGAATATTCACTGTGATGAACTATTTATGGAACCAAACAATGAATATTCAAAATAGATATGCGTAAAGAATCATCTGCACGAGCTATTCTGTTTCTGGATAATTTTTCTGTTCCACATAAGGAGTTTCATTAAGAAAAAGAAGTATGTGTGAAGATTTCTGTATTTTGAGTTAACCGAAGGAACGGTATAATATCGGCATTGAAAATGATAACAAGGAGGAAGAAATTAAGTCATAAACTACAATCATGAATACTTGGTTAATGGTTTCTGGGCAAAATATTTGTAAGAAGTGATATCGAAAAACTCATATACAGACCAAATTGAAAGATGATAATCGATGTCAGGTAAAGCTAGCTTTAACCTTCATGCCCACAGCAAAGACCAAAGATGCTTGGATAGAAGCTTAGTTTCGCTTTGTTCATGAGAAATATACAAACTTACCTTGTATGAATCATCAAATTACATATGAATTTAAATTAAAGCAGAAGGAGGGCATGAGAAGATATAACCAGCCAAGTTGTATAAAAACAGTTTTATGGTGCAGTTTAGTGTATACTTCAAACTCAGATGTATTGATGTTAATATACTTCGAGGAATGTATCGTTAGTTTTGGTAAATCAGATTATTTCATTCGAGTTTTCATGATATTTCAATTATTGCAGTGAGTGACCCTGAATAGCTGTTTCCAAAATAAGATAAAACATAGATGGAGCTCATGGAACAGAATGGATTGAATAATGTATTTGTTGATGGCTGAATTATTACCGACGCGAACAAAAACGAATAATAATACAATTCATTTGTTGAGATAAACCTACCCAAAATTTATGTACCAGCTTGAAAATAAACGATGATTTTAACAATTATTTCAAAGTCTACTTTCTGCCAAGGGCACCACGTTCATCACATTTCAGGGAATAATCAAATTTTGCTTGCACAATAATAGAGACAGATAGGAAAAATCGTATATCAGTCGGAAGAGAATTCAATTTTACATTCAACGACAAGAAGTAATTTGGGTGATTTCGTTAAAAAAAAAGTTAGTCGTGTTTGGAAACTGTAAAATGTAGGTTACAGTATTTACATCCCCCAGGGTTCACACACATTTTTTGATAGTGAATGTGACCAATGTATGATATCGTAACTCGATCAGGAATTAAATGCAAAATCCAAAAATGTCCCAAATATGTAGGATGTTCCATTTGAAATTTCGAATTTAGTTGTTTAACGTCTAGGTGAAATGGATCATCCTGTATAAACAAAAATATGTTTTGTATAAGCGCTTCATGATGCTCTACAACTCTGTATTCCAGTGTTTTGACCGAAGTTTATAATGAGCAAGTTATGGAAGAAATTGCCGCAGGAAAAAACACCTTTATATGCACATGTTATGGTAAACTGCTGCATAGTGTGTGCCTCTTTGTGTTCGTATTTGCCAGTTATTCCTAATCTTTAACTATGTCATAGCGAAATGAGGAATCAAGATAAATATGAACAATGCTATATTCACTACAGATATTAAAGACGAGTATGAAGAGAGAATTCGTTACAATCTATCTTGAGAATGAGGATGAGTGTTTTCTCGGTCATGCATCTTGATATAGTACGTGAGATAAAGTTACCACGTACATAGACTATTAATAACTACACTTGAAGAAATGGATAACACAAAATATTGCTTACAATAATAGTCGAAGCTATGAAAAAGTTCCTTACCTTTTGTTAATAACAATTATTATCAAAACACAATATCACAATACATCACATAAGTATCGCACCACATAGATGTATGCTACTAGCTGAACGGATATCTAACAAACTGACTGTGGAATTAAACGTATTTGAAGGTCTATTTCTTTTTTTAGACGAACTCTATGTTCTGTTCGAGTTTCCAGAATTGAACTCCGATTAAATTTAACGGCTTTGTTCACATTTGTCAGATTCGCGTAGGTTAGAGCGTAGGACACTGATTTTCGAGGGGGAAAATGAAAATTTTCTTCTACGTGGATCTGACGTAGTGACCATCGAAAATAGAAAAGACTTATTTGGCTATTTATGAGCCAATTTTCATACTAAGCGTCACTATAACGCACGTACGGTTGCCTTATGCACCTCAAACAACTATACTGATTGGGTTCTGAAGAATCAATTGAATAATGCATTCTCAAAAACACATTTTTCTACGACTACATTGAAATATGTCCATTAAACGTTTAAAGTGAATCATAAACAGCTGCACTTAGCACAGAACATCATATGGCATAGCGGAACTGACACGATACGATTAATATTGCATTTGTTGCCTAGAAACCGATGCATTATGAACCATTATATATTGGAGCCGGTCCTCGAGTCCCGGTATAAGTAAGAAAATTACCCCTCAACGAAGCAAATTACATACCCGAAATGAAACATCGAAGGCAGTTGCTCTACTCACACCAACAAATGATGCAATAAATCGCCATGGAAGCATTGTTGAAAGAATAAGACCTACTAAATAACCACAACGTCAAAAGTCTTGGACCCCCTATATATCAAATGATTCGATTAAGCCTGATTATTTTTCCTACTGTGGTAAAAAGTAACATGTATTTAAGGTATAAAAAAGACAAAAATAATGAATGTCAATAATGAATCCGGACTTTATTATCAATGTTTAGACAGCAGTGGCAGTGGAAGCATATCCATTCAAATGACTAGTGTATTAATTTCTTTTGATTTTTTGCATTATCATGCCTGGTCGTGAAATTTCTTCATTTAATCGAGCAAGAATTACTGCTTTAAACGATGGAGGGCACTGTAATCATCAAATCTCGGAAATGTTGGGCATTCCTAGATCATCTGTTGTGCGAATAGTTCACAAGAAATCAATACAGTGGAAAACAGACCACGTAGTGGACGTCCTCGAGTGTCTAACGAAATGGAAGATCGTCATTTGGTGCAATATGCTCGCAGAAACCGCACAGCTTCAGCTTCAGCTCTCAGAAGCCACTTTCAGCGTACGTTTTGTTGTGTTATATCGACACCCACAGTACGAAGAAGACTCCATCATGCAAATTTGCGTGCTATAAGTCCATTACGGGTCACCACTCTACTTCCAAGAAATCGTGCAGCCCGTGATGGGCGCGAGAGTACAGGGGTTGGCTTTCGCAGCAGTGGAGGTGGGTGTTATTCACAGACGAGATCAGATTTGGACTGGTGAGTGATGACAATCGGCAAAGAGTCTGGAGAGAACCAGGTCGTCAACAACGACTTAATTTTCCCCGGGCAATTGCTCCCTATCAAGGGGATACTGTAATGTTTTGGGGAGGAATACACAGAATATGACCAGCCAAATTTACGTCGAAAAGGTTATTACGCCCATCATCTATCGCATACGTAATGAATTAGGCGAAACTTTTGTGTTTATGAACCACAACGCCCGACCACATCGCACAAGAAGGGTGCAGGATACACTTTAACCAGGACATATCAATAGATTGGATTGGCCAACCAACTCGACGGATATGAATCCGATTGGAAACATGTGGGATTACATAAGTAGAGCCATTCACAATCGAACTAATCCACCTCAGACTGCAGATGAGTTAGTAGGTAGAGGAATGGAACAATATTCCACAAGACATTATAAACCCCTTGATTATTTCAATGCACAGACGTGTCAACAAGTCATTCCAACGTGAAAGAGGTCATACGGACTATTAGTCAGTGTACAACATATTTCATTACTTTTTTATTCAATAATTTTTTTCAACAAATTCACACATTTCTGACTTTTTAATTTTCTAAGTATCCCAGTTTGTGTAAAATAATCATTCCACAAGAAATAGATTGAACAAACATCTTTTGTTGTTCTTTTGTATTAATTGTATTGTTTTATTTATTATATTACAAGTAAGCTTTTCCTAGTTATTTGCTTATATAAACATTCATCATTTAGCTTATTAACTTTAAATCGACAACATATATTTTTATACTCAATGAAAATTTAAATTAAAGTCAATATCATATACTTGAATCAATAGAAATATGTCAACACTCCATCTTTTCGTATATTTTCTGCTTATGATAATCAATAAGGAATATCGCAAGCTTACGAAAAAAAGGGCATGTATACTTGGCGATTCTTTCTCAGAATATTTCCATTATCCTGGCAGTTTGTGTAAAATAATCATTTCACAAGAAATAGATTGTTTTTCTAACAAAACATTTCATTAACAAGACTGATTTGGGGGCCAAGACTTTTGACGTTTAGTGTATTTTTCGTATTGTTCACCTAACGTCATTTTCTTGATTGTTGTATTTCCTAGTCATAGTCGCAGCTGAGTCAGTATTCGGATACTTTTACAATCATATCTACAATAACTATGTGACTATCATATCACATCAAAATTGGGAAAACATGCGTAAAATATAGAGCATCATGATTATTTCATTAAATCCTTCGCAAAAATCTATATAATAATTAAAAGTACGAGTAGGTATCTAATACAGTAATTAATATTCGAGGAACCGATGAAATTGAGAAAAAGGCTTCAATGTTCGTGCTTATGGCGACATTTCGTTACCCGCGGTCTATAGCCGCTAGTGGAAGTTCGACAGGTCTCGAGCTCGACAATAATGCCTGAGCTTCTCTAGTGTGCCTGCGTGGAGTTGATTTTATAAACCATCAATATCAGGTTTAACTTCTGGGAGTACCATCTATTTTTTCTTTTACATTAGATATTATGAATTCACAAAGAGATTTAGAGTAAATTTCAAATTTCAAGTAAGCCATATTCAATTACTTAGTGATTTTTTTGAATAATAACGATCATTAACTCAATATTTATAATAATGACACTTGTTCTAATTCACTTAGATATTATTATATATGTACGATTCTTAAATATAAAACAAGTTATATTAGATGTTTAATTAAATAACGGAGCCGCAAATCTAATATATCCAATCTCGTTATAATTATAAACATTTTTCAAAGTCGAAATCTGAAAGATACATTTATACCTTGAATTTATCTTGAATTCAACTAACTACAATCTATTTTGATCCACGATTTATTAACTAGCAACACACGTTAAGCTTAGGTCCGAAATTTGCATAGTGTTGATTTTGGAAGGGGGAGTATCTGTCGTGGTCCACAAATTATATCCTATCTATGCATTTATTTCATGTATTAATTGTATTGTTTTGTTTATTATATTACGAGTAAGCTGTGTAACACACTTTTCCTAGTTATTTGCTTATATAAACATTCATCATTTAGCTTATTAACTTTAAATCGACAACATATATTTCTATACTCAATGAAAATTTAAACTAAAGTCAATATCATATACTTGAATCAATAGGAATATGTCAACACTCTAGATCTTTTCGTATATTTTCTGCTTATGGATACTTTCTAATATTTTAATGACCATGAATCTATAAATAATCAATAAGGAATATCACAAGCTCACAAAACAAAGGGCATGTATACTTCGCGATTCTTTCTCAGAATATTTCCATTATCCTGGTAGAACACAGAGTTGTTGAACAGAAAATTGAAGATCATAGCATTCCAAAAATGAAAAGCTTTTCAACAATAAAATATCATATACACGTGGTAAATGACATTGTGTTTTGCTACAACTTCCTGAATAAAGAGAGAGATAGAGATCGAGACAATGGCCTTTGTTAAAATACATAAGCACCAAAATATGTATAAACGAGAGTTGGCACCAGCCAAATTATGCTTCTCCACGTACGTTATACCCGCAAAATTTTCCTACGGTGGATACAATCAATCATTTCTATAATTGCTTTTGATCATACTAAGCAGTGAATTGAACTTGATTCTGTAATATACCATTCTGATAGTTTTGAACCAATGTGGCAAATAGTAACATGCAACTAAACTTAAAGCTACACATTCCATAACTGAGGAACCACTTTGTTCAAAATTAACTTTGTTCTACTTGAACTTAACGACTCAGTTAAATATAACGAGGTTGAGGTAGATATACCATGAAATGTTTTGTCAGTCGCAATGTATACGAGGACGTCTATTTCAGGGAGTCTACGCACAGGTAATGACAACAGAAATGAATATAAACGTGAACAAAATGTTGTTTTTATTTATACAGAAATACGTTGTACGTTTTAGGGACACTACAATCTACGGTGGAACTAGTTTGAGCCAAAAAGCAAATTTCCGTATCGGTGACAATTTTAAGTTAGCAACACGTTGAACTAACTCAAGCCGTTTACTGATCTGTCAGCTTGGCACCAGGCGAATCGAAATTCTTGCAGTAGAATTAAGAACATGGGTATGAGCCACTTGACGTATATTTTATTCTGTTGATATTTCCAATTTGAACAGCAACATAATATATGTTTCAGTGAAGGAATAAGTTGTTATGTATTGTTTTCCTTTGGTTTCAAATTTTGGCATTTCGATATGGATTTTTTAAAGTATTTTTGTAAAGAACAAATCTTGTTGAAGCTGCTTCGAATATGTGAGGAAGTCGACTAAGATACTCCTCAATTAAACTAGATACATCAACATATTAGTATGGATTAGAAGAAAACTTTATATTTTCAAATAACCTCAAATGTATCAACGGAAGGGATTCAATGAAATAAAATAAAATACTTTTCTTCGTGAATTATGTCATCTTGCAACTCAGGGATCATATTCTTCGAATTTCTGGTAATCCCCTTCTGAGCCAGGTAGCTCAGTGGTAGAAGCATCAATCTCCTAATTTCAATAAACAAAAAATATGTGTGGCACTCGGGGACTGCCGCGGTAAAGCTATTGCGTAGCATTTTTTATCAACTTATGCAATTATAATTATTTATTTATTTTTTATTTATGCAGTATTTATTTTTCTTTGATATTGATTCAAGTTACACTTTTTGAGCGTGGTGATCGATAAGGAAACAAATTTTTTTCTTTTATTGAATAAATGAGAAGTTAATATCGTTTAAAATATTTTTATTATCTTACAATACATGTAGTTTATTCAGGAATTTTTATCATTGAAACTATAGGTTTATGGTAACTGAAATAAGAAACATAAGTTTGAGACTTGATATCCTCTAAATATCTGGAAAATACCGCGTCAATGGTGGTCCCATATTTTGTTGTGGATTCTTGTGGATCATTATTCATTTTCAAATTCAATTTTTCCGAAAGAAAAGTTGTCAACCGCTCTGATTTTTTATCAGCGAAGTTGATGTTGAAATCGCCAGCCAAGATAAGTGGAAATTTATTACCATTTGTACCAAGTATTTTCGACCCTTCTTCAGTGTACTCCAGTAAAGTGCGATGAATAAAATGCTCTACCTCGTCCAATTTTGGATTCGGATAAATGTAAATTGCTACCATGACTATGTGTTGGCCATTTCTAAGTTTGCATAAGCACGCACAAATATCTCCAACAAATGAGCGCCTAACATTAACATCGCTAACGTGCGCAATACTTATTTCAATATTCGGAGTCATAATATTAGTAACATTATTATTATTTTGGTAAATAGCTACCCCACCTTTTGGAACAGTATCTACAACAGTATATATACCTAGATGTATAGTCACGGGGCGCACATGCGGTGAATGTGGCATTATAAACATATGATAGATACCTATACACCTATATACTTTCTCACAAACAGCTGCTTACGTATTCGTCCGATTTCGGAGCAGCTCGTCTCGATCCGTGCGAGCTTCGTACAGTCGTACCATATACATACACGTTAAGCAAACGCTCGGCAGGGCTACATGGTAGGCGGAGTGGGGGGTGTTAGGTTATTTTCGTTACGGAATTTCTTGATTCGGTCGCCGCGCTCAAAGCCTGCGATAAAAGCTATGCAATAGCTTAAAAGTAACAACGATGGCTCTGCTAGATATACAAAAGGCATTTGACACAGTCTGAATAGATGGACTAATCTATAAATTAATCGAATATAAATATCCCTCAAATCTGATCAAACTAATTCATTCTTATCTAATGGTGAGACAATTTTCCGTGAACATAAATAATACAAAATCAAGAATAAAACCCATAGTAGCTGGTGTTCCTCAAGGCCACATATTAGGACTACCGCTTTTCAATATTTTCATTAACGATGTGCCAACATTTGATAAAACTATTCGCGAGCGACACGGTTACATACGCCCATTCCTTCAGCGTAATAATTGCTGCAAAACAGGTTCAGATACATTTAGATACATTGGTAAAATACTATTTGAAATGGAAAATTATCATAAATCCAACCAAAACAGAGGCGATAGTATTTCCGAAGAAATTCAACGATTCAAAAATCTTTACACATATCAGAGTTCAAAGTAAAAAAATCGACGTACGACACAATGTAAAGTATCTAAGAGTCCACTTCAACACTAAAGTGACACTCACTGATACTCTGATAACAAAAACTTTGAAAATAGCCTATGGAATACTGAAAAGTTTATATCCGCCTCTAAACAAAACCAGTCCTATGAATTGCAAAAATAAAAACCTTTTTTATAAAGTCTTAATAAGGCCTGTACTCACATACGCTGTTCCCGTATGGTACAGTGCTTCAGCCACTCATATTAGAAAACTACAAGTCTTTCAGAACAAATGCCTCCGACTAATCTTAAACGAAGATAGATACGCTTACATCCGTGACCTTTATGGACGCACAAATACACCCATGATAAGAGACTATACCCTACAATTGGCTGAGAAATTCTATGGAACAGAGACACATCAAAATCCTCTATTGAGGGAACTAGGTAAATTAACAATGCAAAATGCCCCATTTAAAATCAAACATAAATTGCCACATCAAGCGCTGGATATCTTTCAAAATTCACTATCATCTTTATCCTATAGGACTTAGTTCGTAAGAAAAACAAATAAAAAAAAAAAATTAAACAACAGGAACCTATATTCCATTCTCTCATTCCTTAACGCAGGTATTACTAACACTTTCTTGTAGTAGAATTACTAACTATTATTGACATTTCACTAACAATTTTCACTAAACATATATTATTCTCATTCATATTACTTTCAGGATAAAAAAGCTAAATATTGAGAAGCAAATACCAAAATAGGCAGGAACTTCACGATGAATTAACAATTGCTGAAAATAAAGTTAAACACGCTCGACGCTTCTTGCATATGTCTTTATGTATGTCAAAGAAACTCTACAGTGCCACAAAAAAATGACCTAATCATTGTGGTTTCCTGTCGCGAGTTCGAATCTCAGCAACGGCGGAATTTTTCCGATGGTCCGAGAAAATGTTGGGCAAGATACAATGGGCCGTTAAGCATGATTATCATCGATACTGCCATAGTTGTAGGATCGAGCCTACCACAGGAGGTGGAGTGTTTAGTGGGTATATCTGAGGTGATAAAATTCGGACTCAGCGACTCCCACACTACCTTATAGGATAGTACAGGCCCATAAAGGGTTTCGAGGCAGCGAGAAGCTTTGTTCACCGTAATATTATCATACACTTTAGTATACTACTCAACGTAAAGTGGACATTTTATTATAAGATATCTGTATAAAAGCCCTTAACGAAGAGTCAATAAGTTAATTCGTGGAAGGAATGTCCTAACTATTCTTGCGTTCTGGTGGAACACAACGTATGAAAAAAAGTTGAACGGCCAATTCTTCCAGAACCTCCTCCGGCAAATGACCAATCAAAGACTATAATACCGAATATTGCTATCTCAACTTGGAAACTTGGAATATATTCCTCTTGGTGATCTTTTTGGGCTCGATACTTCGCATTTCATGAGAATGGGACGTTTCAGCTCCAAATTACTTTCCTTCTCGCAAAACCATTATAATTCAATAGTATAACTTTATTGGAACAATAATATTTATTGTGACCCCAATTTCGAAGTTGATCGAATCATTATCATGCCAAAACCATTGAATAACACACTGTCATTTTACAGTTTGCATAATATTTACCGATTATGCGGTATAATACCGCAAAGGATAATGTAACATCTTCAAACAGTTATGAATATATATAAATCAAGTGAACTTGGTCATTGAGCATTTGATAAACGTTTAATCTGGTTATTACACATTTGTTTACACAAGTTTATACAGTGACAGTGAGATATTTGAACGAGTTATACTGATATTTTATACTTTGTGGCTTAATAAGGCTAAAATTTGCATACGAATATTTTAATTAACGAAAAAAGTTGCAAAATAAGCTTAACAGGCTTCTATTGCTGCAGTGACTCAGTGTTTGTCGAGTGTTCTAATTGAAGGGCGTTTCTTCCATTTTGCACAGAACATGCGAAAACGATGGATTTTATGAATCGTTACAATAATGATGTAGATTTTTCTTCAAATTCAAAAGTTGTTATCGCCTTAGATTTCGTGAGAGCTGTGAATTTGAACAATTCCGTTGAAGGATTCAGTGAAGAGCTATCAATAGAACTTCACCCATTGTTAAATTGGTTTGAAAATTTTGCATCAAGCCTTCATTTTGAACCGTTACCATGGCAATGCTAGTATTTTTGGAAAATTTTTTCTACTTGGTAGAACCCTGGAGTGAATTATAGTGGACATTTTTTGACGTTATAATTACTGTTACTTGATAAATACTCACATTAAGTACACGTAACCAGTTTTCACATATTTATGTTATAAACTTAAAAATATAAAACAAAACAATTTTTGCGTTCACCTACATTACAAATTATTCATCCTATTATAATTTTAAGTTGCGAATTTTGAGAGTCTCTGGTATTATTCTACTACTTCCTCTCTTCTTAATGATGAATAGGTTAAAACAAGAGAAAATTAATTTTTTATTAAACATTTGTGTCCAATGAAATATAAATAATATTTTGACACTATTTTGTTCAGTTTGGGTATTCAGAAGTCTACATTTTGCAGACTTACGAAGCAAATGTTTGTATAGAATCCGAAACAAGTTTTATTCCTTCAAATTGCCGCTGCATTCTTCAATGAGAGTGACATTCTAGGCATCATGGATAATGTCAACTATAGAAATGTAGGACTGAAAATATTTTTTTTTGGGTTAAAAATGTACAGATGTCAGTCACATATATATCTGCCTGGATCCAACGTTTGGACTCGAATTGTGGATTTAATGAACGTTAACTTCAAACTTTCTAGTAAGTCAACTCATTCACAAGAGAGTTTACTATTGATAGAGAGGAACGTTTCAACGATTTGATGAATTATTCAAAATATCTTTTTATTATTACATTACAGAATTGATAATTCCAGAATACACAAGTTCACGGCTCCCCTTATTGAGATGATGAAGTAGTGATACGAAAGAAAATCGCTGTACCAATACCAACAAATAAGGATTTTCGGGAAAAGTATATTCACAAATTTTTGGTACCTTCGATCTATGGGTTGAGATTTTGAAAGTTATCACCAGTGCTGGATTATAGCATAAGCTTGACTAAGCTATAGCTTACGGTCCCGACATTTTGGGGGCCCCACGGAAATTGTAAAAATTAAAAATTAAAAAACTAATAATGACAATTTTTCTGGGAAAAAATAACGAAGTAAAGAAATTACTGGAATATAAAAGTTTGCGTATGCCTAACGACTGGTAATATCTAAAAGTAGTCAAGAATTAGTTGATTTTGTATCAAAGGCAAATAATTCGCGCTCAAACTACTCTTCATCTTGGAAGTGCAGTGCAGTGGCAAGTTAAAACGCATTAAAAACCCTTTAAGGACAAATATGTGACAGGATAGGTCAGACTCGCTTGCACTACTGTGCATGGAAGCTGATGTATTGCGTCGCATCAGCTTTGATGGCCTGATGAAAGATTTTGCGGCTAGAAAGTGCAGGAAGGGATTGTTCTAAGTCAGTAAGATATAAGCGAATCATTCAGCGGATAAGTTTCCAAAAGTGCAATTGTAAAAGCGATTAATATAGTTACGCATTGTATATTATGTCAAATTAAGAAGACGTACTAATTGTGTAAATATTCATTTATGTACTTATTATCCTGGCAATAACCTCCTCCACGATTTATAGCATTATATTACTCTACAAATTATTTTATTCTATGAATAAAGAGTAATTAAAAAAGAAGGGGAGGAGGGGCCCCCAAAATCTGTTGTGCTTAGGGCCCCTCATAGTGTTAATCCGGACCTGGTTATCACCAGTTCATTGGGTGCAACATCTACTCTTGGGAATCATGAAGCCTCAATCGAGCGGAATAAGAATTATATAACTTTCATTTTATTATGTTTATTCATCTGAACTTCACCTTATCTATGCAATTGATGTGCAATATTGATGTTCAAATGTAGTGTTGAAATTTTTTGCTGAAACTTTGATCATTTCTTTGTTATTAGAAGAACATCTTATGAGAAAATTCATGATAAATTGCTGAATTAATACACCCAGTTGGTGTTTTTATTCAAATCAGTATACAGGATGATCTAGATTGAGGGCGCATCATTGGTGACTCCCTTCTTATTGTAGTTGCGAGGTTGTTCATATTAGAAAACCGGTTGAATATTTTTTACTGCACTGTTGAAATCAGAAATGGAACATTCTATATATTACATTGTTTATAGAAGATATTGGAATTTATGATATTGGTAATCATAAATTTCCACTAGAAGGAAAAATAACGGAGTTATAAGGATTTGAACTAATTCGAAATGAACTCGGGAGGCTATGAAAACAGATGGTAATGATTTATATGGAGTACGAAGGATTTAAAGAACTACATTTTAAAAATACGGTACACCATTTGATTATTAAACCACGAAGGAGATGAAAATGTATTTATTTTGACCACGCTATTTCTACTTGAGAGCTTCCTCAAGACATTTATTGGTTCATTTTGAAACTTTGCCAATTAAATGGTGTACAGTACCTTTTTTATTCAGTTATTATCCTTCTAACTCTATTATAAATTATTTTATCAGCCTTCTAAGTTATTTTCGAACTAGTTAGGACATCATTCTAGCGAAAAGTTTATGATATTCAATTTTATTCTAAAATTCAATATCTTTCATAAAATAATATATAATATAGAAGATACGCAAAATTGTTATTTTGTTCAAAAACTCAAAAATTCGATATTCAATTACTTTTCCGATTGCATCATTGTAATCAGTGGAAAAATCCTACTATTTTGCAAATTTGGACGACGTCATATCTACAAAATTTACGAAGTCACCAATGTTCACTTAATCTGGATCAACCTGTATATTTTGAGTGTTGGAAAGCTTGTACGTTCCGGACAATTTTGTGTCAAATCTTTAAAAGGTCTCGACAAATACGATGTACTTCTAGCTGTTCATAACTTTCGAATAATCTATGAGAAAATGCATAATATTAGGAATTAATCTATTTCGGTTCGTAGCTTGGAATGAGTGACTTGTCCCAAAGGAGAATGAACAATTTATTAAATTAATGGTTTGGTGACTGTTACATGACATTTCAATATTTTTTCCGAGGTTATTCGCCCATGCATATTTCAGATATTCTGAGATATCAAAGAACTCTAATTTCTCCAGTCTGACTATGAACATAACTCTAGTTCTTTTATTTTCACATTCACATTTACTACTAGCAAGCCAATATTCTCGTCTCTTGGGTTATTCAACCTCCAGTTTTAGTTTTCCTTCTCTGAGTATTGAATCTCATTCAAACGAACAATTTTGTTGATGATGCCATTGTCAATTGAATAATAATCTCATGGTTATATAATGAATATACACATAACTATGTTGATCCCAGACAAACTGACGAGCAGCTTTCGCATATTTGATAATTTTTCAGGTTTAATGATATGACTAAGTGGGACATCTGGAATACTAATTAGTGTCTAATTTTTCCTACATCTTAAGAGACTTTCATATTTTTTCGTTGCATCACCATTGCGGTGAAAAATCTCAGCTTTATCCTTAATGATAATTCGTTTAGCTTCGCTTATACCATTTGCTTTTTTCAAAATGGGTAGAGCTTTCTTTATGTCATGTAATCGTCAATCCTCACCAAGCTTCCGGAGAACTCCAATTTGACATAATATAGTTCCCTGTACATTTCTGGTGTTTTGATTGTAGTATGATTTCTTAGAATTATTTCTATTCGCCCAAATAGTCGGTTATGGATTTGACACTCAACTATCTGAAATTTTTCGTTCATACTCAACTAAACGTATTCTGATCGTAGATTATAGAGGTTGCAAATTCTTCCAATTCATTGCAAATAGTGGTGTCCCACAAGGAAGCAGCTTAGCATCTATTTTATTCCCACTTTTCATACTCTTTGCAGATGATTTGAGAATATTTCAACTCATTGTAGCTCAGGAGGATTGCTTAATCCTCAACACAAAAACTGTAAATAGATAGATAGATAGACAGATATATTTACACTGTGTTAAATCAATAATTTTTTTTACAGCATGTTAAATTAGGTATAAATAATTTTACAGAAAGTTTTACTGAAATAGAGTGGAATGAAGTCAAATTAAGCAGTAAATTTGCTTAGAATGAAACATCTAAGAATTCCTCAACTGAATAAAATGCGTGCAGCAATATGAGTGAGTTCCTTACTGTTTTCTTGAACGGCTTTTGTGGTAGGTCTTGAATTTGCTGAAGGACCTGAAGGAGTTTATTGCGAACTTTTGTTATTTGGAGAGTTTTTAATCGATTTCGTTAAGCGTAATTTAGAAAACCTAATTAATTTGCCAGATCCTGCAGGGTAGGTATGGAAATCAGAGTTAACTTCATAGTTTTCCAAATTACAATGAACTTCAATCAGCGTGGTTAGAATGTAGAGAGCGGGAACTGTAAGAATTTTTAATGAAATAAACAAGGGCTCGCAGTGGTTACGTGATCTCAAGTTAGCTAGTATTCTGATTGCCTTTTTTGAACAGTGAATGCTGATGTAGATCTCGTGGAATTTTTCCAGAGCAATAGTCCATAACTAATTTGGGAGTGAGATAAAGAGAAATAAGCAGCTATTACTGTTTCGGTGTTTAATATAGTTTTTAGTCTGCGAAGTAGATTTAAAACTGAAGAAAGTCACGATCTCAATACCGCGATAGACGATCATCAAGCGTTATTCCTAGTATGGTTGCCGATTGGCCTTGACAAGATCGTATGTTAGAAGATAAACGTTCATTTTAAGTTTATTACAGCACAGCCAGTTGGCTATGTTATCTTTAAGGGTATTCATTTTGTCAGTGAGCTCAATACTGGTTGATGCTGAGTCCCTTAAAGATTTATCATCTGCAAAGCAGACACACTTACCACGTTTAGTGTAGTAAAGAAGATCACCAACATAAATCAGAAACAATACTCATAATATACCTCGAAAATTAGTTGTTCAACATGACTACCATATGAATAACACTCCTCTTCAAAAAAACCCTCAATCAAGGGATCTTGGCGTCTTTTTGAAACAAACGGATGCTTGGTCTCATTTATCGTAATTGTAAGAACTTTCGTATCCAAGACAGCTCCATAATCCTGTTAAATGCATACGTGTACTTTCGGCTGGAATATCGATCCTTAATATTGCCGCCCATTTACAATGTACACACAAACCAAATCAAGTCTATCCAAAGACGTTTCATCAAATATATTTCGTATAAACTGGATGGAGTTAACCCTAAATAAGGCATCGCCAATAGCATATTACTGAATGAATTCAAACTACCATCTCGTCGAAACCAAAGGACCCATTATTCATTTATTTTTATCTCAAAAAGTTTGGATTTTTCGTTGGTCCAAAATTTTCAAAATGGCGCTTAAGTTATGTCTCCGGAGCAAAATGCTTGAATTTTGGATATTATATGCAAAATGATGAAGTCTTTCGAATAATTTTGGCATTAGATTGATAATATCAGTATTTCGTATGAAATTCGCAAAATACGGATTTTTCAAAATGGCCGATTGTGACTCCAAAAAATGAGATAGGTCAAAATACTAAAAATCAAATAGAAGAAGAATGAAAATATTGTATTTTCACCAAAACAAAATATGAAAAACTGAAAACTCTTTGACATATACTCAATTTGTCAATGTGCCAAAAAACACATTAAATGGGCCCTATCTTAGGCCCACAACCTCAAATCGACTTGAGACTAAATCCAAAAGTTGCGTAATAGTTTTTCCAATAACTTTTGTTCGAAACATTTTTCCATAAAACTCATAGTTTCGTCTCAAAACGCAAAAAATCGAAGAATGGCCATTTTCAGGTCCACAAAATGGCCATAGTTTTACGAGCAGCGTGTCAAAATACATAAGAATAGATAAAATTTAGACCTCGCGGAAATTCGGACAAAAATCGTCGATTTTCATCCTTAAATGCCTGGACTAATAAGCGGTATAGAAATTTAAGCCGCTGCATTATTTTACACGTGATTTTTTTTATGTCAACGCGCTTTAAATTCGAGATAAAGACAGCTACGAAGTCTCATTTCTGGATTTAGATCAAAAAATTTATCTACTTTCCAATGATTTCCGAATTTTTTCGATAGGTCCAAATTTGGGTTCTGGGGAGGCCGAAACACATTTATATCAATATCTCAACTTCTACTTAACCTAGAAAAGTTTTTTTTAGCGTAGTATACTCGTGCAATACTTTAATAGAACGTGAAATTTGATCATCCTAAAAAATTTGCACATTTTCCGAGGTCCAAAATTTTCAAAAGTGTCCTACATTTTTTTTATGCCCCAAAAACAGTATTGAATGATGTTTTGTATCACATTTGTTGAAATCTACATGCGGATTTTTTTTTGTCGTTTAGTGCATTTTTCGGCTGGCAATCTTAGTTTTAGGGATTTTTGAAAATGGTCGATTGTGAAGACAAAATGAAAGATAAAAAAAACAAAACATTGTAGAAAGTATATAAAAAATACCATCTCTCAATTTTAATAGAATATTTTTATCGGTCAATATTCGAATGAGAAAAAAAGATTTGTTTTCCCCCAAAAAAACACTATTATGCTAATATCTCAAGATCATAACCTCAAAATGACTTATATTCCCGCTCAAACGATGCGTTTCTACTTTTTGTACAATTTGTCTCTCGGCTTGTTTTTCCATTTGGGCCATCGTTTCCTTTTTAAACGCAAAAAACATGAAAATCGTCTCTTTTCGCGCCAAAAAATAGCCGTAACTTTTGAAGCTAACTTGTAGGAATTTTTTGATTATTTTTCCCCTTTTCAGCGCATCAAAATACATATAGAAACTAACAAAATTTCCACCTTCATTTTTCAAGCGATATGCGCTGGATTTCGTTCCTCTAGCGACTGTACTATATACCAATTCAGAATAGCATCGGACCATAATCACAAAACTCGTGTGTCATCTTGGAGCCGCGATCTTGATTTTTCCCTTATAGCAGCAAGATGATAAGCATTGCCACCCGTATGATGAACATCTGCCAAATTTCAAGTTAATCGGAGGACTAGATAAAGGTCAAAGTTCGTCCGAACGTACAAATAGATACATCGATAGATAAACAAGGCAAGTTGAATAAAAACTTATTATTATTCGAAAACCGCTAATGCAACACGTTATATTATACTCTATGTCACTTTGAAATTACAATGTATTTCACAACTCTATGTTTTATACTGACATCTACTCTCAGGCTGACTCTCGAAATATAACCTTATAGTAATACTTGCTATCAGACGAACTATGAAAATTTGCAAGACATAACATATCGATGACGTCGCTTGTTTAATATAAGAATTTCGGACTTTACGGACTAAATTTAGTTTCTTCCCTAAGTGAAAAAAACTGTTGAGAAGTTCCTATATTCATCAATTTATAGGGATGTGTAAAATTTCTAATCCATACGACCAATAGGAACACACATACACATACACATTAGCACGCATTAACACGCATTAGCACACATTAGCACGCATTATGCCCAACATTGGAGGACCCAGACTGAGCAGGCGGATACTTTTGCATAAGCAGCTCCTATTTCGTGTGAGGCTATGGAGATCAAGTCGTACAGACGACAGGTAGAGTCTGTATATCGTCGATGTGCTTTAAGGGTGGCCTCTGAATTTCGCACTGTGTCGAAAGAAGCAGCGTGCGTGGCTGCTGATATGCCGCCCCTAGATCTACTGGTCAAGGAACGATCTAGAATATATACCATCGAAAACGGCACAGGGATGAAACTAACCACAGTATAACCAAAGGCGAAAAGGAGGGAACTAAGGGGAGATGGCAAAGCCAATGGGACTCGTTAACAAAAAATAGATGGACCCATCATACTCAAATGGAATAGAAGGGAATTGGGAGGAGTGAATCATTATCTTACTCAGTTGCTCACCGGTCTGGGTGTTTCAAATCCTACTAGTACCGATTCAAGATAGAAGACAATGCTCAATGTCACACGTGTCGTCCGACAGTAGAGGACGCTGAACATGTTTTCTTCGACTGAATTACAAAAAGTTCTACGACAGCACCTGACACCGGAAAATATTTTCGACAGAATGGTTGTCTCCACACAGGTCTGGGGTGCAGTGGCCGACTTTGCTAGACACGTCATCCAGGTGTTTCGACAAGAAGAAACAATCAGGTGAATTTGAAGAATACATAAAAGGCATGCAACTATCCCTTCCTGCCTAGAGGTGGTGGCACGGAGGAATCAACAGTGACGGAAGATGGTTTTAGTGATATTTCTAGTCAAAAAATATACGCTACAAGCAATAGGTGATGGGATTGCGGGAATTGAATAATGGGAATAGGATAATGGGATACCTAGAGTTGATGGGGCGATTGGGAAATTTTAATGCGGAGATGTGCTAGAAAGGGGTACAAGTAAGTAGATTACGAGGAAATTTTATGTCATCAAAACATCGAAAAGAATGCTGTATTAGAAGTCAACTAATAGTTCAAAAGTTGACTGTCGTTATGTTTCATGTTTCCGAAAATTTCTACTGTTTCTAGAGTATTTAATTCAAAATCGCTAGTCCGATTTTGCAAAATTTTTACCTAATCTCAATTTGTTTATAAAATATGATTGGAGAGAGTCGGATCTGTTTTATTAAGTCTAATAGATCGAAAATGTTCCTTCTATCTAATTTCTACATTACGACTTGATCTACCAAAGTAGAGATTATCACACTCTGAACAGTTTAATTGATATACTCCAGGTTTATTGAACTTATAAGTTTTATCTTTAGCATTGAACCAAATAGAATAAGAATAAGAATATGAATACTTTATTTCAATATGATTATCACAAAATAATTGTTACAATAAAATGAAATACGTCACCAAAAAACAAGAAGTATGCATTTGACCTATATTAAGGATAAAAGTGAGTTAAAGTTAATATTAAATAAATAATTTAAAATTACACACAATAATAAATAAAATTGGATAAACAAACATTAAATAACGCCAGAAGTTAAAGGAACACACAGGTAAATAAATTAGATAAAAAACAGAATATTACTATTTTATTGGCAATTTCGATTTAGATATTCCTGAGTACTGTACGGTTCTAACTCAAGAAGGAATAAATGAATTCCTTTTTTGAATTGTTTTATTTCCTGACAGAGCTGTAAAACTTTCGGGAGGCTATTATAAAGTTTAAGTGACATATATAAGGTATTTTTCTCTGTTAGAGACAATTTATGAACGGGATAATTATATGCAAGTGTGCGAGTGTCATATTCTTTTTGTTTTTCCAATTCTTCAAAATAATGTTTATTTTTAAAATTAAATAGTAGACATTCTTGAATGTAAAGACCCGCTAAGGTGAGAATGTGATTTTTCCTGAAAATACCCCTACATGACTGATGGAATTTCGGATCAAAAATGGCTCGCACCCTCAATTGGATCAAAGAAATTGAGTACATATCTAAACGCCTTTCTTCGGTAATCTACAGTATAAGAGTAATGAAACAGCAGTCAAATACTGAAACACTTAAAATGATGTATTACGCCAATTTTCAGTCATTGTTACATTTTGGAATTATTTTTTGGGGTAACTCCACAAACACTAAAATCTTATTTACTCAACAAAAACGTATTTTTTTGCAAATATAAGAACTTTACACTATGACCATTTGCCCCTTGAGGTTATAACTCATCTGAAGCACTTTTCAACTACGACGTAGTCATGATCAACGACTATGTATTTGATAATGGATATTAGCTACCCTCAAATTTTATTCAGCCTTAAATAATTTAATGCTTTTTTGTCTTGCTCTAATTTGCTTCTGCATCACGTAACAGAATCCAGTTTCCTCTCTAATTCAGATTCGTTTAAATCACGATTATCCATTTCAAAAGAGTAGCGGCTCGAAATATAAGCAGCTGTATATTATACCTTATATAACGCATATCATATGTCTTCGTTATATCACATGGTGGTTTCGTTCGTAAAAAACTGTAGAGAAATAGCAAGATTTCAAATCGATAAATTCTCATTTATTTCAGATTCAGCCGCTTGCTTCGTGATAATAAATTTAACCGCGTGTGCTAGCTTACAAGTTGGTTTACAAAGTTATTTTAAAATAGGGTCCTACTCACACACATACATACATACGAGCTTCACATTCAATTGAATGAAGCCCAGGCGTGTATGTAAATTGAATTTGTAGTCAATCGGTGAGCTCCACTGTATAATGTGTTGCATATCCAGCAGCAGTGCTGCTCGAAATGTTAGACTATGTTTGTTTTATTTAGAACGTCAACGGAACTTTGGTTTTGATTTGGGATTTATAAAAATATCATTAATCATTAACAAAATTAGTAGTAATGAAAGAATAACTAATTGAGAAAAAAATGTTGGGTTTTACATCTTTATAGAAAAGCTTGAAAAATATGAGTATTATTTTCCCCTCATTATTTAAGTGTTACAATGGAGTATGAGAATAGGTCATGCTGCGGAAAAACACGGAATCGATCACACCGGGGTCAGGTGGATCAAGACTTGGCTCTCGCAGTGTCTCAGAAGACACGCGGCGCTACCTTGTGCGAGTTTCAAAATACTGCATTTGTCATCGTGGCTGGCTGGTGACAGACCGAGGGTGAATCCTGAAAAGACCGAAGTGGTTCTTTTCATGAGAAAACGGAAACTGGGACCCCTACCAGATACTCGTCTGTTAGGAAGGTCCCTGTACATGGAAGGCTTAGTGAAGTACCTTGGAGTTATCCTCGATGCTAAACTGAGTAGGAAAATGCACCTGGAAACCCGTGTGAAGATGACCGTTGCATCCTTATGGGCATGCAGGAGAGCCTTCGCGAACACATGAGGTCTATGGCCACAGGTTCTGCACTGGATCTACACGGCCATGATCTGCCCAATCATAACTAACGCAGCCGTTGTGTGGTGACCGGCGACAGAAACGGTTCTGTCCCGTCTGCCGCTAGACAAGAACCAATGACTTCCCTACGTGGGGATAACAGGGACTATGAGGACAACCCAACCAGTGCTCTGGAGGTTCTGGTGGAGATCGTCCCTCTACAGCTCCAGATCAAAACAATGGCAACGGGTACGGCGTATTGGCTGACTGGTCTGAGCCAGTGGGTCGGTGCGTCCGTGCCTCGCGGTCATTGCAAAATTTGGGATTGGGCACACGTCCTAATAACACAGAGGACGGACTGGGAGAACAAGGACTTTAGGCCGCTTCCGCCAGGAGGACTCGTGTGGTTCACGGACGGGTCTAAGATTGGCGAGTGGAGCCGGAGTCTACTCGTGTACACCCAGAAGGAAGATTTCAGTTCGCCTAGGTGCCCACGCAACCGTTTTTCAGGCTGAGGTCTATGCAATACGGACCTGTGCCCTGGAAAATCTGAGATTAAACAACCGAGGTAGGCGGATTCACTGCTTGACAGCCGAGCGGCTCTGAGCGTACTTCGCACCAACAGAGTGACTTCTAGGCTTGTCTTGGAGTGCAGGAAAACTCTGGTTGGATTAGGCAGGAGATGAAAGTCCAGCTATTGTGACTACCCGCCCACTCTGTTGTGCAGGGAAATGGAGTGAAAAATGACCTGGTCAAACGGAGTTCCTTGAGTGCCCCTGGTTCCGAATCAACGATCGGAACTTCATCCACCACCAGGCTCCACGTTCTCAAGGAGCTACTGGATAGACAGTGGCTCTTGGTCTGTCGTAGTGTCCCCGGCATGAGGCAAGCGAAGCTCCACATTAGAGCCTAAACTTTCTAAGACCCTACTCTCTATGAGCAGGAGAGGCCTAAAACTGGTGGTATGACTTTTCACGGGATACTGTCATCTGAATAAACATCTACACACAATGGGCATTGTTGAAGACCCAACTTGTAGTAGATGAAACTGCCTCTCACATCTTAGTAGAATGTCCAGGACTTCTTTTAGGCAGCACATATATGCCGCTTGAAGCCATAAGAGATATCAGACCATGCAAAATCTTAGCCTTCGGCACGGCCTCAGGCCTGCTGGACTGAATCTTATATTAGAGATGCACAAGGGACCTAATTGAGTGGTCTAAGTGCTCTGAACATGTCCGCCTTGTTTTGATTGATTGATTGGTTGATCCGTTTAGAGCATGTCTGAATCGATCTACACTATTTTTCAGACGATGTGTTCTTGTGTTGAAACCATAGAGATCATATTAGCATAGAGGAGTGAAGCGGGCCGTAATGCCACGCAGGGTTTGAATGAAATTTTCTCTATTAGCGGTCCCCACTCTTCTCGCTTTTATATAAGAGCACGCCGTCATCAATGTAAGCGGTTGGAGGAGTGTGTGAGGGGAGGGTCCGCTAAGAAATTTGAACATGTCACGCATCGCTTATATACCTCAAACACAGGCTTTACTCCTCTATCTAATATATGATCTCTATGGTTAAAACTGAGCAGACGATTGTGCTGTTCCTGTTGGTCCTATGGATTTGAAATGTTGCAAATCGCTCTAAAGTGTTGCAAATATAAATTGTATTGTTTTTGGGTGCGGTGGGCCCGCTACAAGTATTATTTTCAATAACCATCTTCACTTTGTTGAATGATATAATAGAATTTTATTGAAGCAGAATGACAACAGTGTTTTTTTGGTTAATGTATATCACAATTTATGCCTTTTATATTTCATGTGTCAGCAGATATTAGTATAGAACAAGGTTATTTCGTGGCTGGACAATTTGAATAAAATTTCTATGTAACATAGAGTTTTAAGTTGTCTTTTTGTAAAACTAAATTAGTGAATTTTATCGTTGCATTGACATTCATTTTGGAGTTTCAAGTTTGGATTGGAACAATGACAATTGACTTATTTGCTGTTTCAAATTTTATTTTTGTTCTTTATCGCTAAACAGTATAGTCCAGTCAGAAGTGTGGAAAACATCTAAAATTTTATAGACAGCATGAAAATGCAAAAATTCTTTTTGCATCGTGTTCAGGATGGCCTCCACATCGTTAGTTAGAAAAGAAGAGGGAGGCTCGTGATTATTACTATTATTAAACAATCAAAAACCATTTTCAATTAACAAATGGAATGTTTTTTATAACAAATGGAATATCTTGGGCTGGTTTAATCCAACGTTTCTGGAACATGGTATTAGGAAGTTCTTCAACCCGAATCTGGAGTCGTAAAATGGAAAATCTGCCCCGTTTGCTGAAAAAGCCAGAAAATTTTACCAAATCTTAGCAACAGATAAAATTTTTTCCGGACTGTAGTATTGAAATAATAAGATGCTGTGATGTGCATTGGTACAAATTCAACTAAAAGAATGAAAATTCTTGAAAATTGGTGGAAAATTACATCGTTCTCATTCATATTCCTGTCTCGGTCCTCATCCAACGCGTCAAATTATATTGTTTTCGTGGTATTATTCTATGGTTATAAAATCAAAAGCAACTACAGTTTTCTGGAAAACTCCGAAAAATGAAAATTTGACATATTTACACGACAATCTTCAATTGTTATTTTGTTTTTCGAAAAATTTTAAAGATATATTATGATAAAGAATTTCAAGTATTTTTCATTATGATATGTACAGTTTTCTTTCAAGGTAGGTACAAAAGAGCAGATGTTTTTGGAGCATCAATGATGATGCGACGTACCATAGAGATCCTATACATAAGATCTCTATGACGTGGACACGTTAACGTGGAAACAGCAGCTGTCTTTGGAAGTGGAGAGAAAGGTACTGGCATGCTGGCATTAGTATCTGAGATGTGGCTGTAAGAAACAAATTTTCCCGTTTGTTTTGATTTTATGTCCTTAAAATAGTACTCAGCAACCAGCAAAACATATAATTAGACACGTTGTACGTGGACCGAGATTGGAATATGAAGCAAAAACGACGCAATTTTCCAGAATTATCCTTCTTTCAGTGAAAATTGTACCGAAACACATCATGGCATCTTATAATTTCAATACTACAGTTCGAGAAAAAAGTTTGTGTGTTGCTAAGATTTGGTAAAATTTTCCGGGTTTTCCAGCAAATGAGCTGGATTTTTCATTTTCGGACTTCACATCCTGGTTGAGCTGACCAAAAAACCCCCTGATACCATATTTCAGAAGCTTTGGATCGAAAGAGCCCGAGATATTCCATTTGTTATAAAGGACATTCCATTTGTTAATTGAAAATGATTTTTCATTGTTTTTCCGGACTAACGATGTGTGAGCCATCCTGAACAGAATACAAAAAGAATTTTACATTTACGTGCGGGCTATAAAATTTTAGTAATGGCCCCTACTTTGTCACACTTTTGACTGTACTAGTAATTGAAAATTAGTTATTCATTGTAATAAACGGCCGTATCAACTAGTTTTGATGATTGAAACATGATAATAATTGATAGTTATTGAAATGGATTCATTCGCACTTATGATAAAAACATTCAAGTATTTGAACGTGAATGAATTAAAATTATTCCGTTCAATTGGAAGTTCAATTCTCAAACCGTTTAACAACTGCAAAGAGCACATTCCATTATTCAAATGAATGAGGATGCTTCTGATGAATCTATTATTATTATATAAATTCATTCATCTTTATCCGTCGACTATATATAAATGTTGCATGATACAAAATCTCAAATAATAAAATTAAAATAATCATTAACTAAATTGGTGTTTTGTCTCTCTGTAATATTCCATCTTCAAAAGAATAAAAATAAACTGCTTTCAATTTAGAACTTTAATAATCCATTCTCGAAGTTATAGAACAAGAAAGATTGGAATGTTGATCTATTTTTAGAGATATTATTTGGAAGAAATTGATTACCAATGGAAGGAGAAGGTTAACATGAAAAATGGACATTCCCACGAATGAGGAAAATACAAACCAAACATGCTTGGTATGCTGGAGTTGTTCAACTAGAAAAAACTCTATCGCTAATGTGTAATGGTGGATGCGCCAGATTATATGGTGAATTTTGGAATGGAGAAGAAAAAGATTCGTATGAAGTACAAGTGGTGAATAAACCGCTGACCTTCATGCATCATGTTGTCCAACTGCATCATCTTATCTCAAGAGGACATTGAATTTATAAAATGTGAAATCCGAAAATGACCCTCAGTAACTGTAAATAATTAAATTTTATTCAAATCCAACTGACATTGGACATGAACAGTGTTCGGTGCGTGATCGAATGTTATTCGCACCCTATTGGTATCAGACGGCCGTTTCGCAATATCGCTAGAAAGACGGATTTGCAGGTGTGAATGTTTACATTAACTGCCAGTTAATTTTGAACGAACTATAACTACCAATTCTTTGAACGTGCTACTTATATCAAATTATATCTTGAAGGTGCATGAAATATCTCAAATTTGTCCGATTGAGAAACCTGTCAGACATGTTCATTGAATGTACTTCTTTTTATGTTCTATCCCCGATTCGCTAGGACATACAAAGTTATATTAAAGTTTGCTAATCGCCAAATTTCGTTGGGAAATTATCAATGCGTTTTGTTTCAGTAGGCCCTTAACATCTAGGTTCAATATGTTGTTGTTCATGACAGACGCCATACTCAACATACATTTGATTATTTAAATCAAAATGAGTAAATATTCCATCAGTTTCTGAATGAATCATAACCATTAAAGATTGATTTTCACTAATTCAATAAATAAATGCAACTAGTTTCGCTAACATCGTAGGTTCTTCAAATATATATTACAACGTACTTCAAAGAAAGAAGGAGATTGGATGAAAATGAATTCGAAGAAAAAGCAGAATCAGATCATCTTCATATCTTAGTCGAGATACAGAAAAACATTCCGGTCATACCAAGGCTCTTCAGAAGGCAGAGTTTTCTTCAACAGTGACAATGGTGAAAAAAATGGAGTAAACTCAAAAATTCACAGATCAAACATAGGAAGCTGTAATTATGATTCTTGAAACAGTAGGATAGTAGCACCTTTTCTGTACTTGCTCCTTCTCCTAATCTCCCTTGATCCGCCAGTTATCGAATTCCACCAATTCCTTTTCGTATACACTTCTGCTTTCCGCTGGTTATAGACGTAACGTTGCTTCTTGAGCTTCTTGCTGGATTTCAGCTGGAACGAAGACATTCTGAGCATTTTCACAAATTTTTTCTGTTGATTTTTGAAAATTTGTCGGTCTTGTTGACGAATAAATAAACGCATGTCATAGAAACGATTTCAAGACTTCCTAGTTTTCAGCTCCAAACCAATATTTTTGATCAAAATAAATTTTTCTTTCAGAACCAGAATTTTTCACCTGCTCCCACAGGGCTTTCACTCTCACTGAGATCGATAACATGAATATTTCATCTGAAATTCGTAAAATATGGATTTCTCAAAATTGCCGATTTTGGCGCCAAAAAATGAGGTAGGTCAAAATACCAGAAATCGAAAGGAGAGAAATGAAAGCAATATGTTTTCGCTGAAACAGAATATGAGAAAAACGAAAACTATTTGACATATACTCAATTTTTCAATGTGCTATAAAACACATTAGATGAGCCCCATCTTGGACTCACGACCTCGAATCGACTTGAGACCGGATCCAAGAACCGCGTACCAATTTTTCCAACAACTTTTGTTAGAACATTTTTCTATACAACCCATAGTTTTATCTGAAAACGCAAAAAATCGAAAAATGGCCATAGTTTTTCGAGTACAGGGTTAATTCAAATTTAAACTACACCATCGTGTTCAGCGTGTCAAAATACATAAGAATAGACCTCGCGGAAATTCGGACAAAAAAATTCTTCAAATGACTGGACTAAATAATAGTTTGAAAATAATAATTCTAATAAGTTATAAATTATATTCAATTAACGCCGGAAGTTGATTGAGATACATGGAGAGTTAGATCATATTTAGATTATGCAAGAGCTCGTTAAATTAATTGAAACATCACGTGTTGTCTGCATAATCTGTTGATCCCGCATGAGAACTGAACGGAAGCCGAAAGCTGATAGAAGCTACTTTGCGCATTGAATATGGAATAATTTACGTGAATAATCCAAGGTACTCCGGACTTCAATTAACACCTGCTGTGAACCCTGCTCGGTTGTGAAATACCACTAAATGCCGCTTAAATGCAACAAATAATGTATGTGAAAAAACCACAAAACCACTAGAGCCAATGTCTGATGACAGCTTAGCAGTATTTAGCTCTCATCAGATATACTATTGCTCTATCGAGATCTGATGATATATTTGAGTATGTGATGACTAACTGACCATCGATGTCTTTGAGTGAACTATTAGTTGGATCATAAATTGTGTTAGGGCCACTACTATAAACAAGGGTCCGATATTAATCAGTAGCGGAGCTACAGGGGATTGAATTTAAAAAAATAATCGACTTAAAAACATCATAGTTGACACACAGTTAAGCTGCGAAATTTCTTCTGATTGACCAATATTACATATTATTCAAGCAAATGTCATGCAGAAAAGGTATTTTTTTCAAAGTCACTGTTTGTACGTCACTGGTTAACGTTGAGACTTTTACTTACTTCTCTGATTGAATATCTAATTTTTATGTCTCTTGGCTTTCGGCCATATAAAAGGTTCAACATTTCGATTGATACCCTTAATAAAACCACCTAAATGAAAAGTCACAAATTTGATTCTAATCTATTCGTCAAAATGACAATACACTAACAGAAGAAGCTACAAACAATATATATTCAGTCTTCAGTCGTTTGACCGACTGCCTTCCGTTAGGTGAGTATTGCAGCGTAATAGAGTTTGCTGCATCTCGAATCCTTTTGTAAAGTTCTGCCCGTGTATTCACTGACGTTGCTTAAATTCAGTACTTCATATACCTTCATACCAAGAAATCCAAGGGATCTATGTCAAGAGAGTGAAGTGGCCATTCCGTCGAACCACCCCTCTCAATCCATCTTTCTGAATAGTTTTCACGAAGCCAGATCCTAACTAAACAAAATGTGCTGGACAACCATCCCTTTGAAAGAATATCGTTTCTATTATTGAGATATATACAGTCGGAAAAGTTAATCTGATTTTCAAGAAAGAAATACAAAAATATTTGCCATGTAACTCTATCTGGAAGCACGTCAGGTCCTAAAACTTGGTCTCCAATTATTTTTATCGACATTTTTATACTAAACTTCTGTTGAAAATGATGAAGTCGTTTTTCGTCACTGTTCCTGATACCCAGATACCTAAGTTATGGAAGTTGAATATGCCTCTTCTGGTAAAGCACGACACATCAGTCCAAATTATTAGAAAATATGGAAATTGATTGAAATTTCCGTACAAAATGCTACATCCTACTTTCATCACCAGGGTGTAGAGCTTGCACAGGAGTTAAATGGCTTATAATGATTAATTTCCAAAGTTCTAAAGATTGTGGTTTTAGAAATATTTAGTGTTGGGCAGTATTTCGAATGCTAAGCTTCTCATTTACTTCAAAGGTGCCTACAATTCGGTTTTGTTACGAATTATTTCTGCTTCGGGTCTTTCAATACCATATCACCAATTCCACAATGTCGTGGACCCGCTCTGATGAACCGCTATAAATATTTTGCAATCTGGGCGTCGATGGTTTGGAAATATATTTCCTGGCGGCTGCTGTCGAATTCCCGTTGTAAAAGCTATATACGAAGTGTATGTCGGGATATTCTTGATTATTGTATCGAAAGATCATTTTCTGAACTTGTTATGACTTTCGATGTGAGAATATCAATGTTGAATTGTTGCTTTGTAAACAAACATTGCTTTTTCCATGCCCCTCATATTCTATTGGAAATTAGTTTTCAAGCAAACTGTCTATGTACATTTTCGATGTAGTACTGGAGCATATGTGGACAAAGGTACATAAACTTCATTTCTAGTAGGAACATCCAAATGGACATAATTGGAGCTGTAGCTCTAGGGGCTAATATATCTGAATTTTTCGCGCGAATATCGCAATAAGTTTGTTGACGAAATAACCACTTAATAATAGAAACGATATTTTTGTTAAGAAATTGTTGAGAATAGGTACCAACAAAGCCAAGAGCCGTGAAAAGTAGATATTCAATCAGAGAAGCTAATAAGTCTCAAAGCTTATCAGTGGCGTACAAAACAATTTTTTAAAGGGGAAATATATTAATGATAATATATCACCCTGTATCTTTTTTGTATAAAATCTGTTTCAATAATATGTAATACTGGTCAATCAGCAAGTGATGGTTGATGACTTGAAAAAAACTGTATATTTATTTAATTTGATACCTCTGTGACTCCACTACTGATGGAAATCGGACCTTTGTTTGAAAGATTTTTTTGCCTAATCCCAAATCATGAGCATGCAGTCTTACTTAACTCAGAATGACTGAATTCGGCATCCGGTCTATTAAGATCTGTGTAGAGTTCTTGCAGGCCGGAATGCTCTTAAAGTTGAAACGCAGCGAAGGTCGAATGTCACCCAAGAGACCGATACTCAGAACCTCTAATACGACTTTGAGGCCTGGGTATAGAATGTGGAGCTCGAACAGGAGATCTTCATACTTGTCAGTTTTTCCTCTCCTTTCGAGACTATGTTCTCCTTTGCCGGAGCAGAGAATTTGATGACATACATAGTCTACGTTTGTTTATCGAGGAGGACAACGTCAGCCTATTTGCTTGTATGGAAATGAAGGTCAGAAAGGGTGATTCCAGTATAGCTTGCATTTTTCCTTTCCGACAACGGACTCAATATCTCCTGGCATGTAAGGTAGCACCGGCTCTTGGTCTATTCAGTACGATTGCCTAAGATGGTAATACAGCACTCGTAGGACCACATTATGGCGATAGGTGTACCCCGTGGCCGCTTTTGCCGGGCATGCCGAAAGCAGGTGGAAAAGAGTCTCAGGCTCTGACATCAGGAATCTACACACCCATCACGTTACGGCAATAGACCAAGGTGTTGATTTCACCATTTTGGCAAGCTGTAGTAAATATCTCGGTCTTGGATGTTAGCCCGGCTGACTTTAAGTTTCCGGAGGTCAGCCTGGTTGAGAAGCCGAGCATTTCGATGTTTTGATAGCAAAACACCGTGTATCGGCTTGTCAACATACCTTCTGAGCATAAGATCTTGCTCCACGGCATTTATCTGGGCTTTCAGGCGAGAAGGTTGAAACTCGAGGTTGCCTTCTAGTTACCTCCACTCCTGCCATTTCGTGACTTTCGACAAGGCACAGGAGGGGGTCTGAACACCTAAGAACTTCACACGCCATACTCAAAACCACACTTCGAAGCGGACCCTTCAGACTAAGTAGTCCCCTACCTCTTCGGAGACGTGGGAGATATGCATAATTTTCCAGGTGTCTCTGTCGAGTCTATAGATGTGCCGGCGTGTTTTAAAGATATATCTAGTAGATATCGTCATGTTTGTTTGTCTATGCAGCTCATCGACTGTCCATTCCATCATTCCACGATGTCTTCTTTCGAACAAGGCTTCTGCACTTGCCGCGGAGAGCTACCTTTACCTGGGAAGCATCATAATCAGGACGCTGTTCAATTCCAAGGTATCGTTCGGTCTCTCCAGTATCAAGATGTTTAAAGAGGCTTCCGTCGGCAGGCTGCATATTCTCGTGCCCTTCCGGACATCGTCCTCTCCTCAAATGAAACACTGCGCAATTGTCCAATCTTCATGCCCACGGTTCGTGTTTATTCTTGGACCACGTTGAGAGCTTGATTGAGATTTTTATTCTCAGAGGATTACATTTTCAAATCATCCATGTGAAAGAAGTCTCCTTGGAAAACACCCCTCTTGAATGTTACCAATTTTGTCAAGACTCATCTATGTTCTATGCATCTCACTAGTGGGTTTGGTACCGCAAGGCATTAGAGCAAGAATATTGATAGTTCATGTGATGCTGAATCAATTGCCTTGTGATGGTCAATTCAAGCTATGGACAGATTGCGCTTGTAGAGTCCTAGGTGATAGATCTATCTATCACCAGTTTCTCCCGGCAACCTTCCATGCCTTTCTTTGTCCCACGCTGCTAGCTGATGTTATTAATTACTGGACCGATCGATCCCAACAACCTAGCATACAAGATACGTGGAAATAACTTGTATCAGGTGTTGAGACAAGTGTACGGCCGGTAGTTCTTGGGATCAGACAAGTCTCCATTCTTTGGAAGCAGCACAGTGTGCCCCTACACAGCCCAGCTTGGAATTTGCCTCTCCTCTCCAAGCCAAGAGTCAAAGACTGACCCACCATATGTTAATGCCATCAGGGCCTCGAGCCGCAACGGTTTTGGTACCGAGAAGACCTTGTCTAGATAAATTGGGTGCGCAACTCGTACACTCCTTTTCAGAAATGCTCGACATCCTCCTTATTTGGGGATGGGGGGGGGGCAGAAATTGTGGGGGCGGAGATTAAAAAGCCAAGACGGGCTATCGCGAAAAACACTTTAAAGCCTCTTGGGAACCACAATCTCACCCATTGGGGGCAAAAATGTCCCGAAATCTCCAAGTCTTGAATTGTATTTCCTACAATAAAAGGTATTTTGGCATTTTGAGTAAACCTAGAGGGTTTTTGAGTCGCTGAATACGAATCTGTAGCCAGATTTACTTGAAATCCATCGTAGGGGTGGTCAAATCGACAAAATTAGCCAATTTCGCACCCCTAATATGTTATTTTGCAATTTTTCTGTTTTAGGCGTTTCGAATGCACCAAGGAGGTTTTTTGGGTCACGAATCCGTAGCCACATTTACTTGCGATCCATCGTAGAGGAAGCCAGATTCACTCCGAAGTAATTTTAAAATGCAAAAATAATAAAAATTCAGAAGCGTGTCAAATTAGCCATTTTTGTAAATTTCTCACCCTTACGATGATATTCGAGTAAATCTGGCTTCAGAATCATATTCAGCTACTCAAAAAACCCTCTTGGTGTATTTGAAATGCCTAAAACACGTAAATTGCAAAATAACATATAAGGGGTGCAAAATTGGCCAATTTTGTCGATTTTACCACTCCTACGATGGATTGCAAGTAAATCTGGCCACGGATTCGTGTTCAGCGACTCAAAAATCCATCAGGTGCACTCGAAATGCCAAAATACCTTTTTTTGTAGAAAATCCAATTCAAGACTTGGAGATTTCGGGCCATTCTCGCCCCCAATGGGTGAGGTTGGGTTGCCAAGAGGTTTTAGGGTGTATGAATGATCCTGAGAACCTCCTGAAGCTAACGCAAAAAAATTTTTTGGTTCGAACTTACAGTTTTTTTTTTAATTATAGCTAAATTCTCGGTTCACAGCCTGGACTATTAATATCATATTGATATAGAGTGTCAACAATCCTATAGCAATTATATGGGTTTATTAAAATATTACCGGTTTCATTTTCAAACTTCAGGTGAAGGATTTACAATTATTATTATTACAAACATGTGTCTTAGATCGTTCTCCCTCTGAGAACTTCGACTGTTTTATCATGCCTTAGCTCGTGTATCCTCCTGCATGTCTTGAAAATAACGGAACGTATATCACTTACACAAAGGATAATGATAAAAGAATTCACTGTCATGAAATGTTTTATCAGATTGGGGTCTCCTATTCTTTCTAATTGTTCAATACATCATATTTTCCTTCTGAAAGACTTTCAATAACGGAGGATCCGGAAGATCATAGTTGACTTCTAGAATATTTTTTTACTAGGATATAATAACAAGGAAACTGTACGCCTCTGGCGGTTAGTGACTCAGAAGTGCGGTTGGTACTGAAATTTCAAGACAGGAATGTCCGTTCGTTAGATGTATATTTCAGGAGAGCCTAGATAATTATAGAGAAAGGGTCAGCGACGGACATCACTTTAGCTCGAGCGTTTCAGCTCGAATCCATTCCTTTTTATTCGTTTCTTCTCAAACATCTCGAGAAGCAAGCGAATATTCGCAAATATTTATTCAATCATTTATTTACACAGGTTCGAGAACGTTCTATAAGAGAACTATAGGATCTTTCCGAAGTCACGATCACGATAATTTTGATTGTATCAAGTCATTTAGAGCATTTAGAGCTTAGTGAGAGTGCATTATTTCAAAAGTGTTCCCTTTGATTCGTAACAATGCTTGAAGGGACTGGGACGATTCGTGGTCAACTTATTGAATTAAAAGATTCAACTTTGAAAAATATGAAGAACCTGGAAAAAGATAGTTTTTTTATGTCAATTGAACAGCAAATTATAACGCGAACAATTGAAATATGGAAACCACACTAAACCACAGCTTTATTTTTCAACAAAAATAAAAAGTTTGAGAGGCAAAACCTTAACTAATTGAAGAAAACATCACTATAATGACATTTCTTGACCAGCAAAGCATTTGAGTGAATCTGAAGCTTTTTGAAGCACTCGTAATTGTAGATGAGTAAAAATTCAATAAATGATCTCTATGTTGATGCATTTCTATAGAGTCTAATGTCCCTAATTAAGGTTCGTCGGTGTATTTCAAAAATATATCGATTTTATGATTCTATGACCGGTTAGTAAGACATGTTTTGCTACGGCGGACTTATCAATGCGAACAAATAAAAATGTTCTTTGAACCTGGTAGAAATATTTATTCTAGATCAGCCAACGCAACATTCAACAGTCATCACAGTTGATTTATATATACTCGATTTTACACGATCTGAAGTTTAACTAAGCACTTTACCAAGCATGTGTTTTGATTAAGATTTAAATGCAACTGTAATATCAACTCTCTTAGTATTTATTACTTCTAGTTGATTAGCGAAATTAGGATTATAGATGAATTACTCAGTCTTCTTTTAGTTTAGTTTAGTATATCTTTTCAGTTGAATTCGTCGTTTTTGTTCGTTTATTAGTTTATTTGTTGAATATTCATCGTATTGATGAGAACTTTATGGTATTGCGATAAACGAATTAATAAACAAGCGAAAACAGCGAATTCAAGTGAAAACACAATTATACTAAACTCACACCCGCATCAAGTGACCCTAAAAAGTTCAAGCCATTTACTTATAACCGTAACTTCGCTAACAAACTAACAAATACATTTAACAGAGTTACTGTTAAGATCGCATTTAAATGCAAATCTGAATTAAAACACTTGCCTGGTAACACGGTTAGTAAAATTACAGATCCTGATGAATTAGGAATATACAGGGTGTTTCAGTTTTTTCGTTCATAACTTCGGTAAACGATAGAACTTCTGAAGATAGTAGGGGTCTTTCATATGAAATTATTCTGAGTCACTTCGTTTCAGAGATACAAGTTGAAGTTTTGAAAAATTATTACATTCTCTTCATTATTTTCAGAACAAATGAAGATTTTTGATTCGAACTTGGTAAACTCTAGTTTTAATGTATGGGAAATTTTTTTAGTGACAAAATGTTCTTGAGACAGATACAGTAGCGTAGTTATGAGGTTTTGAACGCATTCAAAGCCCTTAAACTTCTACGCCAATGGTCGAAAATCATTATTGTACATAAATTTAAGAACTTTGATTTATTTTTTATAAAAAAGTATTCTTGATAAATTTCCCCTAGAGGCCTTCTATTCGAGCTATTTCAATTTTTCTAATCAGGGCTATGGAATATCTTTGAAGGACTATTTAAAAAGTAAAAAAATATTTCAATACCTATTTATTGGTAACGAAAGAGAATAATTTATAACAAATGCTTGGAATGATCCATTTACTTCCTATTCAGGCCATTCTTATACTTGTCTTTCAAAATGTGCACGACAATCATTCAATTGTATCCATGCATTTGTTCCCTCATTGAATGGTGTTTCCTCCCACATGTCTTCGTGGTTAGTTTCCAAAAATTCGAAAAATGCAGCGGCCGTTAGTACGTCTGCTAAAACGTATGGGTCAAATATATTTCTTTTGTAAATGCTAAGTCAGACATTGACACTGAATTTTTCTTGGAAATTCCTAAATCTTGTACCATTAGCGTTTTCATTTGTCCATAAAAGTAAATTGAGGAAACTAATAAATCCACGTCTGTATAAAATGTGCTTCATCTGTCCAGAATATTTGCTGAAGAAAGTTCCCGTTGTTGTATATTTTCTTATGGGCAAATGAAAACCTAACACGGTACAAGATGTATGAATTTTGAAGAAGAATTCAATGTCAATGTCTGGCTTGGCATTTACGAAAACAGCATTTTTGATCCATACGTTTTACCAGACAGACTCACTGTCGCTCCATTTTCAGAATTTTTGGAAACAAACCACGAAGACATGTGGGTGGAAACACCATTCAATGAGGGAAGAAATGCATTGATACAATTGAATGATTATCGTGCCCATTTTGGAAGACAAGTACGAGAATGTCTAAATAGGAAGTACGGTGAAAGATGGATTGGTAGAGGTGGTCCAGTTGCATATCCTATTCGATCAACTGACCTTATTCCTCTGAACTTTTTTGCTTAGGGTTATTCGGAAGATAAAGTTGATGCCACGCTGGTTCATAATAGAGAAGAACTACTGAATCGTAATCGAAGAGCTTGTGGTGAATAAATAATAAAATGTTGATTCGAACAAGAACGTCGTTGCATTGAAGTAAATGGATGTTTTCGAGCATTTATTATGAATTATTTTTTATTGTTCCCAATAAATAGGTATTTAAATATTTTTTACTTTTTAAATAGTCCTTCAAAAGAAATTCCATGAGATAACCCTGATTAGAAAAATCAAAATAACTCGAATAGGAAGCTTCTAAGGGAAATTTATCAAGAATACTTTTTTATACAAATAAATCAAAGTTTTCAAATTTGAATACAAAAATAATTTTCGACGATTGGCGTAGAAGCTTAAGGGGTTTAAATGCGTGCAAAACACCATAACTACGTCACTGTACTTGTCTCAAAAACATTTTGTAACTAGAAAAAATTCTCATCTAGTAAAACTAGAATATACCAGGTTTGAATCAAAAATCTACATTGGTTCGGAAGATAATGAAGAAAATTAAATACTCTTTCAAAACTTCAACGGAAACGACGTAACTTAGAGAAAAATTTTATATGAAAGATCCCTATTATTTTTAGAAGTTCTATCGTTTACTGAGACACCCTGCATAGAATCCAGTATGATGACTGATAAAAGTTAACGTTGGCTTAATTAAGAGGAATATTTTTACCAGGTTCAAACACAATTTTAATAAATAAACAGATCATTGGAAATAATCTATTACTAGAAATACGTCAACGAACCTCAGGTTAACTCTAGTAGTGATGGAAATAATCAAGATATTTGAGCAATCAATTATTAATAATAGATATATTTCAATAATCTATTAATTCGGTGGTTATAAATTACTAGTTGTAAACCTTGCTATCTAACGTTGAATTTGGATATCTACATTTTAATAGTTTAATACTCAGAAGTATGTATAGAAAAAGTGTTTTCACCACTTTTCTACTACTATTCCTGCAATACACTTGAATAATCGGTTTGACATGTAGCATGCACAAGACAAGTAACAAGAATTTAATTTTTATTGCAGGTAGGTTCACATTTTTCTTTTGCCGCGTCATGATTTATAACTTGTTATGTCGATATTAACTGCCGCCCCCTATCGTCAAAGCTATACATTTATTATTTCACAATAGTTTATGGATATGATCGTATTTCGAATTCTTGATGTTGTTTTTGTTCATCGTACAGCTAAATTATGGCGTTCGATGATTAGCGCGCAAAGGCGAATTTTATTACCCAGGTCACTGCTCATCTAGCGCGTGGCTTTTGTTCTATTGTATATTGAATAAAAAGGAAATTTCGAAATTTTAGAGTAAGATTTATTTTGCCTCTTCGTTGTATGTATATTGAAATTCTAGGGTGTCTATTTTTAGTCCTTTACTTAATAATGCAAAATTTTAATGATAAGGTCTTTCTATTACATATCGATCAGTAAAGTCACAAACCTATAGTCCCAGGCAACTGTTTCGCTCTTTTCATAGAGCTCGTCAATGGAACGAGCAAGTTTTCAACGCTACTGAAGGATATCTGCTGAAGGTAGTCATAACCAGTGGCGGCTCGTGAATTTTTGAGAGATGAGGCTGAACGTTTTTGTGAAAATACACTCTATTCACAGCCTTTTAACCTTTGCACAGCGACCGTACCAGCTACTTCAGTGAGAAAATTAATTGTTACCCAGCAAGAACCAACGTGGAGGTATAGAGTTTCTCTTGGCAAACAATTTTTTTGTTCGTTTTTTGTCTTTTATTTTTTTTGGATTTTTAATATTTTTTCTTTTTTTTTGGAATTTTTCATATTTTGTTTTTTTTAATTAATTTTATTAACTTTTTTTATATATTAACGGAATTGTACGGTCTTTAGTTTGGGGAAAATGATCAATAATATTATCAAAAAATGTATCATTTTGTGTTTTACTAAATCTTTTTCAATAGATATCAAACTAACATTGTATAAACGATTTTGGCCCATTGTACTTGGCATGTAAGTTTCAATCCGTTTGAGAGTAGAAAAATGATCTCTCCACCGATGCCGACGTGACAGGAATGGTGACTGTCAAACAAAGTAGTTTATAAAACTGTGGTAAAACTTGTTGCAAATCATTGTCTATCATATATTTTATCATATCGGCGTGACTGTCATACTGGCCTAAAATATCTTTATCCGAGTATATAACGCATAATTCATTGTGCCGTGCTATTTTATCAAAATTTATATTTTAGAACTCATCTTAAAGTGTATTGGGGAACTTTTGAAAAAGATTCGAAAAATCTTCTATTCGTCAAGTCAAAAAACTTCAATTCATGTAAATCGGAAAATCGAATCTCAATTTGACCTTTAATAGTATCTAAAATTTCATAAAAAAGTTGTTTATACTTAATGTAGTTTCTTGTCTACCAAATTATATGTTTTTCTCCTTTTCGCGGGAGGAGCCTCATCAGTTGAAAAATTTTCAAATAAAATATTAAAATGAAATTCTGTATTACGGAAACTTGAAATTCTTCCGATGAGATGTTTCGAACGATCTCTTGAATTTATGTTGTAAAATTTGAAAAATAAGATCAGTTTGTTCAAATATTAATTTGAAATTATCAAGAAAAAGCAAAAATTCTTCATTTTCTAAATAAGATTTTAAACCAACAGCAGCATTTAATGAAACCTGATCTGTTGAAAAGTCATCACTGTTCAATACAAAATCAAATGTTTCAATTAATTTGTCTTTATTTTTATGGATGGTAAATACTGCACGTGATGTAAAATTCCATCGAGTTGGAGCATTACAGGGAAATCAATGATTTTTTTTTAAACTTCGTCTTGTCAATACTACTATTAGTATTAACAATGATCGATTTTGATAGTTACCTGACATTACTAATCCTTTCAAATCCGGTAAAGGCCGTTTATTTAAAAGAAACACTTTTATCATATGTTAATTCACTAAATGGATTTTCTAAAAGGCAGCAACTAACTCACTAACACTCATTTCAAATTTACAACAGACAACAATCTAACCTAACTTGGCGTGACAACACATAAACAAACAAGCACTGACTGACCTACTCAGCAGTCGGCAGAACGCACGTCTCGTATGTCATGGATTGCTAGCGGCTGCTGCAGGCTAGCCTCCAGAGGGTGTTACCGTTTTCGCTGATTTACCCAGTTGGCGTTCGGACTGGTCGGAAAAGCGGCAACTGCGTTGAACAACACATGGTCAGCGTTTGAGATATATAGAGAGTCTAGCCTCAGGGCACTGTTGCCAGATTAAAAATAACTACTGAGAACGGGGAGTTAATTGTAAATTTTTGAAAATTATCAGAGAAACAGGAAATAAAATGGAGGATGATGATTAAGATAAATTGGTGAGGAGGCTGAGCCTCACTGGTCATAACTACCATTCAACGAGATAGAAAGATCAAGAAATCTCACGCCATCTATGAATAGATGTCCCAATAAGAAATTCGGCAATTTACCACATTGACACATTCTGGAACTTTATAAAAATAATGTGAATGTGAGACTACTTGCGAATTAGAAACACTTTTGTAAAGTTCGAGAAATCCATCAATGTGGAACATTGCAGGATTTCTTCGTGCATACATTTGTGCCGTAACCACGGTCATACATACAGGTCTGGAAATTGGGGACAGTTTCCTATGTGAGAAGTGAGCCCGCTAAGCGTCGACTGTCGCGTAGTACCAAAAGTCGTCACGTAGGAATATTCTCTGACAACTGTCAGTTGACTTGTAAACACAAGGAATACCTGCGTTTTTAGAAACAAATTACGAAACCGTGCATTGTGCCTAAATGCAAAACGGGGTACAAACGTGTGGAGCAAGGAACTTCTGTTTTTAAAGTGCCGAAAGATGCGGAAATGCGTTAAAAGTGGATGCTTGCCATTCCGTCTTTTGTGTGCGTCATGTATAACGAAAAAGGGGAAGTTATTTTTAAGGTGAGTAATACATTTTGACAAGAGTAACAGTTCTATTTTTCTCTCAAATCAGAATACTTAGTAACACTGCTTGCGATTCCGTAAAGAAATCGCTTTACCGATCCAAGCGCTAGCTAGTGACTGAGCGAGGGACTACGAGTTTGGCGACGCGTAAGAGACTTATGTCAAACATACGAGTCGCCAGACCTGTATGTACGACCGTGCCCATAGCTTAGGTAAAATTCGAGAGATCTGTCAATGTGGCATATTGCATGATTCGTTAGTGGGACATCTTTACATAGATGACGTTAGATATATTCATTTGTCTCTAATTCTGTTGCAAAAATTTAACTCTAGATTTTGCGAAAGTATTTCCTGTTTCTAGAATATGTTTAGAGAAAGATGAATCTGTTTTATAAAGTCTAAAAGATCTCAAATATTCCTTACATTCATTTGCTATATTGAATTTTGAAAGAAAATTTCCAATTTGTAGAGCTACTTGTGGATAAGGGTGATTATTCCTTATTTATAGTGGAAATATCCAATGTTGGCTTTCCTACTTTTCTATTTACTTCCGCAATGTATGGTTCGTTTTCAGTAGTTCCATATATCTTAACTTTGACCAGATATATTAAATAATGTATATGATATGTACTTGATTATTACCACCATTAGTTGAGTAGTTGTGTCGTATCATGTTCGACTGAAGGAATGAAACTAGATTATAGTCTACGAAATTTTGAACGAATGAACGGATTTTGATACCCTGTACTTGCGGTAAAGGCTACATTGGTGAAACAGGTCGTACAGTAGCTACTCGTGTGAAAGAACATGAGCGCTATACAAGGATTCGTAACCCCAGTAGATCTGCACTTGCGGAACACAAGTTTGACACTAATTATCAAATTCTTTTCGAAAATATTAAAATCCTAGCCCGAGCCCCAAACTTCCATCAGCGAAAAATCCTCAAAGCTATGGAAATCCTAAAACATTCAAATAATTCAAACAGTGACTCAGGATATTACCTTCCCAACATTTGGAACCCATTCTCGAAAATATTATTTCGCACATGATCACAAAATGCAGGGTCAGGTGCCGGAACGGAGTTAATCACTGGAATAAAGGCAGTGAACTGTGTAGCGTGAAGGATTTTTCTTACAATAAATACGGCTACAGAAACCAGTGAAATCAGTTGCTTGCAAGTCTCAAGCCTGCCTTGAAGATCCCACCTGTAATGGTTGGCGGAACGTCGGCATCAAGTCGAGATATTGTGGCGCGGAATCCATCCGGAATCCAAGATTTTTCTAATTAAATCCTCTTCTTTAGAAAGGTAGATCTTAACGTCTATTTTATAGTAAACTTTGTACATGTGTGCTGTTTTAACCGTTTATTGTCAATAAAGACATATGTTTAAAATCCATTTCTTAATTCAATATTGTGCTGTAAGGTGATTGTGAGGTGACTGTGTCCATAGTGAAAAAACAATTATTTTTTCAAAATCAAATAGATTATAGTATGTTTTATATTACTATCATTGTGTTGGGACGGTACCGCATTTATTATATGGTAAGTACTTGTATAAGTTTTTACATCATACATTTTTATGTTTATGATTATAATAATTAAAACAAACTCCTTTTGGTTAAATCACTTCGAGAAAGAACACATTTTTTTATGATAGTGAAAGAGCGGTAGATTTAAAATCACTGCCGGTAACTGTCAGCTTCAGAGTACTGCATGCAAGTGCTCATAGCTTGAAAATAATTACGAGTCCGGGCTCGCTTTATAAACTAAAATAATAGAAATTTTAAATTTTTGTTGAAATCGTATACTACGTTTTTCAAACTTTTCTTGTTGTTGTGTTTTTCAAGTGTTGTGTTTTTCAAGAAAATCGAATACCCACATTTTTTTCACCCGATTTCCTGAATTCGTTCACAAATTCCAGGTGCAATGCCTTATTTCCTCGTCTATTTAAGTACTAATCCAGTCGAATTCCGAATCTCGAATCGTCGCGCGCATTATAAAAATAACGAAAACAACTACTTATTTTAGTACTACTAATTTTCAAAAGCATCATCGAGTATACCGAGATATTTAAATCATCCACTGAATCAATTTCCATATCTCGATTATTATTATGAGAAATTATTTGTTCAATGATTACGATTAATGATTACATCTGGAAGTTGAATAGTAGAGCATATTTATTTCTGTTGCTTTGCGATAAAATTACAAGAACAACCGAGTTAATTAAACAAAATATAAATTAGTCTATGGTATTCAGGAACTGTGTTTGAAGGGCACATTAAGTGTCTAATAACATTGTTTCAAATGGGTAAGAATGACTCAAGATGTGCTTACATAGGGAATTCATCTCAGGAGTAATATCTAACGAGGAACAAGAAATTTAATTTGAATCGCTTGAATTTGTGGCTGCTTCAAACACAGCAGGAAGCGTGTTACTGGAGACGCTACGATTTGCTAGGTAGCGTAATTAAATTTATATAATAGGTATTCTTGAAATAAGTAATGAATTAACAAAGCATGTTCAAGAAAAACCACTCCATCTCCATTGTATGAACTATCAAACTTACCACTTCAGTCCCAACGTGTCTTTCAATGTTACAGCTGCTCCGAGGCCCCGTAGGGCTGGGCTTGATCTAACTTCCAGCGAATTGTGTGATTGGGAAACTGCAAAGTTCAATTGACATAAGTCACACATCATCATTTGATTCATATAGATCACATTTTTGCGTTTAAAGAACATAATGAAAGGCATATTTATAGTTTTTTAATACATTGAAATTTATTACTCTTCCCAGGCATCTCATTTGGTAAATTTTGTCAACTGATTCTTTTCTAATATATCCGATATTAGGTTCCCAGTCTAGTGTTCTGCTTATAACTACCAAATAATTGAAGGGACTATTCCTTTTTGAATTCATATCATTTAGATAGATGTTAATATCTTCAACTTTTCTTTGGTCAGAATGAAATATTAGAAATTGTGTTTTGTTCACTTTCTTTGCGGGAAAAAACTGAAGATGTAACCCTAGCACACTGCGATTGATTTACGCAGCAATAGTGAGACAAATCATGACATATGGGTCAGTGGTCTGTGGTAGTAGAACTAGCTGGGCTAGTTCGAGGATGAATCTATCGAAAATACAAAGACTACTGGCCTATATACACATAACAGGTGCTATGAGATGCCCAACCAGTGGCGTAACTACCGCCGGTCCAGCTGGTGCAACGGCCTGGGGCCCCCAGGTACAAGGAGCCCCCGATTGTTACGTAGATTACCTATGAGTATCAATTGTATCGGAATATGGCTGTGACTATGGATTGTAAGATTGATAGTGAGATTGTACAATTACACATGGATACAATACACAACCCAAAAAAGCATTCATTTGATCTTTTTTTTTTGTTTGCTTGAAATCTGTTACCACTGATGGAGGCAAAAACATGTGTGCTCTCGTGTCAAAGGCTGTAGAAAATGATGATGGTTCAAAACCATTAATCTTACATGTATCATTCATCAACAGTCCTTGTGCAGGAAATGTTTGGATATGTCTGAAGTTCTAAAACTAGTCATATCAATTGTTGATTCCATCAGATCCTCTGGGCTGAATCACCGACAATTCCTCGAGTTAATTGAAAAATTGGAGAAAATGACTTACCATATCATACTGCCGTACGCTTGCTTGGTTGCGAAAAAGTCGTTCGGTGCTTTTTTGGACTTCGAGCAGTGATCAAAATTTTTTTGAATGAAAAGCGTTATATGTCAATTTGACAAAACATATGAACTGAATTTGAAATTGCAAGGAGAAAACAAGCTCCTCTCCGATTTATACACTAATATCAAATCGTTTTGGCAGAAAACCAACACTGTTTCAATCACAATCGCAAAAAATGTTCCACACATTTTGAAACATGTGCCCCCTACGTTGCTGTTTGACTGGGGCCCAGGCGGGTTAGTTAAGCCATTGTGCCCAACAGCTGCTATGGAAGTGATCCTGAACCTCATACCCCTCTATATGGTAGTGGAGATTATGGCGATAAGGACAACTTATAGGATGACTGGAGAGGGAACCACCAAACGTAAATATGGACCCCTCCCTGTAAATCAGCTAACCTGGAATATGCCGCAAGATAAGATAGAAAAAAGGTATAGCTTCGTAAAAGAATTGGAAACGCAAAAGTGAATGGAACGAAAACACTATCCCTAGACTGAGTAGAACCGCCATCAAATATACATTGACGGTTCCAAAACAACAGAAGGAACTGGGATAGGAGTATATGGGCCTGGAATCAAATACTCTGAAAGTTTAGATAAATCCTCGAACAATTCACAAGCAGAGATTCACGCTATAGGGAAATGTGTTCAGTTCAATATGGAAAAAGACCTTCATAAACAAGAATTAGTCAACATGTCGTATGACCAAGCAGCCATCATTGGGCCGAGCTCTCGAGTTATCAGTTCCAAGATGTCTGGGAATGCTTAGAAAAAGAAATGAACTAGGCAAGAACACCGCAGTTATCCTCCCATGGGTTCCGGTACACACCGAGGTGAAGGATAACGAAAAAGCTGCCTAAACATCATTTATGGGACCTGAACCCTTCTGCAAGATGAGCGCCAACACAATACTGGAAGAACTTAAAAAAGAAGTAGACAACAAAATATCTTACAACTGGATAGATCTAAAAGGACTGAAGCAAGCAAAGATACTTCAGGAAAACTACTACCAAACGAGATCTGATGAATGCATCAACCTAATTAGAAATAAACTCAGAATACTAACGGGAATTCTAACGGAGTACTGTCGGTTGGAAGGACCACCGTAAGTGGCTCGGATTAGTAGAAGAATAGTGCTAGTTCTGCGAGGAAAACGACGAAACTTCTGTCCCATCCTCGCAGAATGCACTACCTTGCAAAACCCAAGGAGATGATACCTCGGGGCATACTTGATAGGAGACATTACCTAATGCGAAGCCATTCAACATACTGGACTTTCTCAAAGCCACAGGGTTGGAGGAACTGCTATAGTCGCTTAGATATCCTGAAGGGCGCAGAAGCAGCAGAAGGGACACAACATATATTTTAGGTCGCAGTGAGCAAACACACCCAACACAATACAATTCGTTGGCTGATATGATGAGCTTATTAAAAATAAAACATTTGAGATTTCTCCCCATAAGAGTGCTCCATTATCCGTTATTGAGATTTGCGTACTCTTTTGATTTAAAAGTGGAGAGATCATTAGGATAAAGTGCTAGTTGGAATTGTGCCAGATACATAACGATGTCAGCAAATCTGCCACACATGGGGAAAAGAGTTGGGGGGGGGGGGGCGTATTTTCTTGCGGAATCCCAAACTCCGCCGGTATAGCATGATAGTGATGTGTTGTGGTTTCACCATACCCCTTATAGTGTACATGTACATCTATGTATGTCTGCCATTATATTATTAATGATGAAAAAAATATAGATAAATTTGAAACGGAACCAATGAGAATAATGTTTATCTACATCAGTGGGCATGAAAAGGGAAAATAGTTGAAGAATATGATGGGAATTTGGATTTGGAGCAATAAATTATCGAAACGTACTAGCTCATATATATCTTAATTATTATTCATTGAAATCATGAATAAAAGATAATAATACTACAGGGATATCAACAATTATCTTGGTGGTTGTGGAATCTAAAACGTGTGTCTTACTTCACGTTTGAAATAATTATGTCATATTTAATTTGAAGTTTCTAAAAGTGCGAAATTTCGCAATTTTATACGAATATTGTAACACTCAGAAGTCTTTAGCGCTTTAGACTCCGGAATTTTCACGTGGCCTATCGAAATTAGAAGGTTCGAATTATCTAAAAACATAATTGCATGAGCGCCAGACATTTCAGATTGCAATTTCATTGAAAATATCAGGTTTCAAATAACAATTCTCCGGAAAATTATTGGCATACCTATATTTAAATATAATATGAAATTAATGAAAATAAAACATCTGGATTTTTCAGAGAAATTTATGGGAGAGATTTTTATTTCAAGCTGCAATTTTCATGCATTTCCCTATTTCAATAAAATTGTTTTCTTTTATTTTTAGGTCTTTACAACATTCGATTCTACATTGGAAACTTACATCGGCGAATAGCCCAACACGAGGAATTACATCAGGGGTGAGAAGTTCTAGTGGCGTAGCAAGAAGAAGGTACGAATTCATAAAGCTTCAGGCAAAACTATGCCGCAATTCTATGGAATCTATGCCCTACGTCCAACTCGCTGTTACCATTGCTGTGGATACATGTCAGTCTTTCAGGGGCGTAGATGGCATTGCTGTTCTATTTCTAGGGCACCAGATGTTTTACCTGATCTCTCGAGAGGTATGATGAATTCTCATTTATGTTTACCGGCTGTAACATGATCATGGTTCACCCCCCTTTTCTACTTTAGTTTTGAAGAGATTTGCTTGAAATTTGAGAAATCCCATATACATAAGGAGCGGATTTTTTGACATATAAGTGGCTAGGGGCCGAATGGCAGTTATGGTCCTCAAAATAGTCATTGGTTTCGGCGATAACCTCCTCGTTCATACCTAACCGTCGTCAGTCGAGCCATTTTTATAAATCTGGGAATAGGAAGAAGTCACCGGGGGCCAAATCTGGCCAATACGGTGGATGTTCTAATAATTCGAACTTTAATTCCACAAATTTGGACATTGTAACTGCACATGCATTGTCTTGATGAAAACGGATTTTTTTCTTTTTCAAATGAGGGCGTTTAATTTTTATTTCATCACTCAACCGGTGCGATAACGACGCGTAACACTCTCCAGTTATTGTTGTTCCTTTTCCTAAGTAGTTGATGTAAGTAATTCCATGTGCATCCCAAAAAAACAAACATTTCTCAAGGAAGTTTATCACTCTTGAAACACAGGAATAACAAATATGGAGGTAATTGAGAAGGGATGGGAATATACAGGGTGAAGCAGTTTTTTGTAGACAAACTGCAACAGCAGATAGAACAAGTGTTTTTAAGAAGAAAAGTTCCCATAAATAAATGTCGTAGAAGGTTTCGTTTTCGAGATACAGGATGTTGAAATTGGAAAAAAAATTTCGTTTTCTGCGAATATTTTCAGAACCGTTCATCGTACAAAAAACAGCTTTCGTGAGCATTTTCTACTCATACTAAGCTATGTTTTGTGCGATAAAAATTTTTTTTTCACTCTCAATTGGTGAAGATTTTGAAGGGGTAGTGGGTGTTTTTCTTCCCAACTTCTACGTCACTGAAAAAAGTACGGTTTTGAGAGAACCATTTGAACCGCCAATGTTTTTCACACAAAAAAGGTACTCCTGGTCATAAGCTCTAAAGTTGACCGTTTTCGAGAAAAATCAACTTTTATGTTGGAAAACATGGTCAATTCTTACTAATTAAACAAAATGTATTCAAACGTTAGAACAAGTAACAAAACCAAAAAATTGACCATGTTTTTCAACATAAAAGTTGATTTTTCTCGAAAACGGTCAACTCTAGAGCTTATGACTGTGAACTCTTATGTGTAGAAAACATTGGCGGTTCAAATGGTTGTCTCAAAACCGTACTTTTTTCAGTGGCGTAGAAGTTGGGGAGAAAAACACCCATTACCCCTTCAAAATCTTCAGCAATTATGACTAAAAAATTTTTTTTCAACGCACAGAACATAGCTTACTATGAGTAGAAAATGCTGACAAAAGCTGTTCTCTTTACGATAAACGGTTCCGCAGATATTTGCAAAAAACTAAATTTTTTTTTCAACTTTAACACCCTGTATCTCGAAAACGATGCCTTCTACGACATATGTTTATAGGAACTTTTCTCCTTAAAAACATCTGTTCTATCTCCTGTTGGAGTTTGTCTACAAAAAACTGACTCACCTGTATAAGCGAAAAAACAGTCTCATGTATTTTCAGATTCAATATTCCTAATGGTATGATGGCTGCTTGGTAGGTGAAAGATTCTTAGTTCTTCAACAGTTTTTTAGTGGTTGTTTCTTATTTATAGTGTTATAGTGTATCCACCGTCTGAACTCTTCCATAGTTTATTAATCTTATTATTTAGAATATATTCGATGATAGAGGAATTGTTTAACTGACTTGGCGCAATTATCGTAAACTTTATGTTACCACCACGTTTATTATCATCCTAAGGACATAATGTGGAGCAAGCAGTGAAGTTATTATATGTTGTACGAACTCTATTAGGGCAGTAAAAGTTTAAGTTGAACTACTATATTTATTTCAAGATTAAACTTATACTCTCTTATATTATATGCCTATAAATTTATCGTATCAACTAGACCCCTAGATTGTTTTTGAACTGATATGTAACTGTTCACTGTAATTTAATATAAATTCCTGGCGTGTTTTAATTTGTGTTGGTCGATAAAATGAAGTTTGAATCTAATGAAGCGAATGACTAATATTTGAAACATAGTTATGATATGAATTTGTGCCAAGAATGTGCCGTATTAGAAGACAGATATACTGAAATATGTGATGATTGCTTCTCTCTATCTTATTTTAATTTAAAAATTAGTTCGAAATAATATTATGAGTTGCCACTCAAATTCGTTGAAGTATAATTATCCGTTGGCTAGAAACTGTCAAAATAATATAAGTGGTCTTTCTAGATCAATCAGTGTGACACCATAGCTAAATCGCTCCAGATAATTGTTCCGCCTTATTTGATTCATCTGTCTGTCTGCTTGCATAGTTGTTATTTCAGTGTCATATCATAGTTTATATGCATGCATAATAGTATATTATCCAACGAGCATATTATGGTGGCTATTATTCACGTGGATGAAGGTTACGGCACGAGCCGCAGGCGAGTGTTTTAAATCATCCAAGTGAATAATAGCCATAATATGCAAGTAGAATACTATACTTTCTCCACGACCCATAATGATTCCATTATTCACTAGTGATTAATGGATATCATTATGCTTGAGGAAACCCATGCATTATGCATGTTTTATACAATAGTCGTGGACAAAATTTTATATAAGAATTTATCTACCAAAGTTCCTGCCTATACCGGCACAACCTTCATAATATTCTTTTGGTATGATTATTTGGTATGAAACGCAGGAAGTTTTGTAAAATCTGCGATGTGAGAGATTACGTTTATGATATGTATGAGTTTGTTGGCCTTTCTTTTGGGTTTTTGGGCTTAGCGTCTGTTGGATTTAATAATTACTGTAATATGGTTAGAGGCTGGTACTGGAGTTTATGTTTGATCCTGAAAGGAGCATTGTTGGGTTTGATTCATGTGACATTTCTTAGAAGTGGGTTATTTTTCAATTTGGTTCTATGAAAAATTTCACTCGTATTCAATATCAATTGCCTGATGGGTGGGATGTTGGTACGCTTGTGTAAATCTGTGATTCTCGCGAAACGGTTTTCATACGATATTAGTCTGAGACATTTGTTTTGAAAAATGTGTAATTTTTTGATGTTTGCATTTGACGTGTTACACCACACTGGAGCAGCATAGGTTATTATAGGTCTTATGATTGATCTATAGATTAGGTGCTTATTCCTGGCGTTCATGGTGCTGGTTGGCGAAAGAGATGGATATAGTATTGCTGGCACCCTGAAACCTTTCCGCAGCGCTTGCTTGCTCTTTCAGAAGATTTATTTCACTTCATACCTCTTTTCGACATATACCGAAGTTTCATAAGTATTTTCCAACTGGGGATTCTGAAGTAGACAATTATCAATAAATGCATCACATAGTTTTAATGAGTATGGACACTCCTTCTACCCTGCGAAGAAGACTCCGATACAGTAGAGAAAAAGTTCTTTCAAGACATGTACGTTCTCGATGATTGGAACAAAGTTATATAATCAGCCACAAAAGATCACCAAGCATATTAGTGAAAAAATTTTATACATCGGAAAATATTTGCAAATAAATCTTGAGTGGAGTTGCTGAAGATACAGTGGCTACTAATCCAAGAAAAATCTAATACATTTTGTGTTTTTCACGAATATTCAAATAATGATTTAGTTGATTATTGTCTAAAGAAGAGCTCCTCCCAGAACTGGCTCCTTTTACCATTTACCAGAATTCTTATAAAAAATATTGAAAAGAAAAGCTTAACTCAAAAGAAATACAGTACCTATTGAACTTTCTTATGTGTTTTTACATTTTGACATGTTCTGTAACAGTGTTTGCAATTTTTGATAGACATAGAGTGGTGAAAGTCATTATGTTGACCAATCAGTGTAACATAGAGTATTAATTGACGTCGTTCATTAACGGTTTTTAAATCATAAGAAATTTTATCAAACCATAATGTCAACCGTGGTTTGTTGGTTATAAATATAGTATATCACGTATATATTCAACCTGCAGAAATGCCGAAACTCTCATATCAATATTCAAGTTCATCGAAATGTGAACAGTCGGTGTTCACTCTGTGATAGTGCTTGTCACCGGTCAGGGCCGGATTTAAAGGTCTGGAGGCCTCGGAACAACAAAAGAGTGGAGGCCCCCTGGCCTCAAATTATTTTTCAAATAAAATGAACAATTTTTTCAGTCGAGTTTTTCAATGAATAACTTATTGTGAAACCAAGTAAATTCTTTCAGTATTTAACAAACATATATAAATATAATCGGAAACAAGAATTATCTGAAATTAAATTTTAGCGTTAACGAACGGAACCTTCCGAGCTTTTTTCGTCAAAAAATCGTTGATGATTTCGGCGAAATACAGTTCCCGAAGTAAGTAACTTTCAATGCTCAGGAGAGAAAGCTTTGATAGACGGTTTTGTTCCATCGTCGTTCGAAGCCTATTTTTTATAATTTTCATTTTTGAAAATGAGCGCTCTCCAGTGCAATTTGTTACCATCAAAACCAAATACATTCTCAATACAATTTCAAGGTTTGGGAACGTAGCTCTGAAATTTTTATCTTCGAGAATTTGGTAGTAAAATAGTTCTGGAGATTGGTCTTTTCCGAAGTCCTTTCTGTATGAGTCGATCAAAGACACAAATTGATTGCCTGATTGGAGTGAACAAATATAGATCAATGATTTCTGTTAATATTTAAGAACAATATAATCATGTTTGTATAAAGGTAAAGGTGAAGGTAAAACAGTGAAAAAAAATATCAAAGTAAAAGTTGCTTACTAGTGGTTACTAGTCGGAATTTAGAAATTTTTTTTCCGAAGTCTATTGTTGGGGCCCCTCTTTAGTGGAGGCCCCGGGGCTGTAACCCCGGTTGCCCTCCCCTAAATCCGGGGTTGTCACCGGTTCCGGTTCTTTCTTTCATAACCGATCCTGCTTTCCATTAATGTATAAAACAAGTCAGGTCTAATCTGGATAGGATTCAGTTTCCTATTTCAATTTCCTTTCCGATTCCAGTTTCGATTCCGGTACAAATTCCAATTTCGATGAATAAAAGCGCGTAACAGTCAGGGGTATGTTTATTTGACTTTGAGGTTGAGAACTGTTATACTTAAAAGTTACGAAAAGGTATCATTAGATCTGTGACGTCATTTATCCCTATTTATTGAATGTATTTATATTCAAGCCTGAATTTATTCAAATACATAATATCAAAATCAATAATATATTTGAGGATCTAATTTGTTTGACTATTATTTGAGAAATATCCTTGTCCCTCACTAAATTTTAACGAATTAATGATCCTAACCACCACCATCAGAGTATTCGACTAAAACAAAGCTCTTGTGTGGAACTTGAAGCCTATATAGTTGAATTGAATTCATATAAAGTATTATTTAAGAATATAAGAATGATTGCTGTATAGTAATATGTATATCATGCGATCGAAAACGTTTCACATCAAGTCCCCTGTATCCCATGACAACATTGTTATTTTTCAATAGTAGTAAGGCAGCTGCGCTGTTTGTTGCTGATGTTAACGTTAATTTAGCGAAAGCAGATAGTTGACTGATAACAAATTGAAACGGTTTCTATTTGGGAATTAATTCTAGATGGGATCTAAATAAATTTTCCATTTTATTTTTACAAATTTAAGAATTAATATGAGCTAATATACGATATAAAATACTATTTTAAATAGTTTGTTAAAACAATTAATATGTACAAATTGATATATTGATTAAAAATTGCTTAATGGATTGAAATACAACAATACATACAATTTAGAAGATATATCAAATAATATTGACGTTAGAATACAGGATTTAAACTTAATAAAGGAAAATTAAATAAAAATGTATTAGATAAAATTCAGAACTACTTCGTGATGAATCACTGGAATGCATATGATTATGTGATATTTGCAGAGATTTCTAATTCACTATAGCAAACAGCTCATATCATAATTCTGATAAATATTATCTAGGATTATCGAATCGAAATTGCGGTTTAGAACCACATCGAATCCGGGGTCAGAATTATATCAAAACCGCGGAACCGGATCGGAACAATCCTGCAAATCAGGTTGCTGTATCATGAACTTCACATTTATCTTATGATTATATTTCAGCTTCAAATGATCATTGTATTATCTGTATCCTTTAAATGATATGTGAGGAAATATGTATTTTGTTTCGAAAAAAATATTTTATTGAAAATCATAATGAAAATCAGGAGTTACTTCTTTCATCGAATTCGTAGTATTATCAGATCAAAATTGCAGTTTGGAACCGCATCGAATCCACGGTTAGAACAAGATCAAAATTGCGGCTTAGAACCGAATCGAAATCGTGACTTAGTCCTGATCTGAAACCGTAGTTCAAGACCGGTTCTCTTTACTTCATCCGTTACGGTTTTTTTTAGAATCTTTACATTGTATCACGGGTGTATCACTCTGGAGTAAATAATTAAGCTGTCATAATAAATTAAGGTTAAAATAGTGTAAAACAATAACGATAATATGATATTGATTTTAAAGGTTCCTTTCAAAAACATAAGCGAGAACTACTGCTGATCGTTTTTGTAGTTATAACTTTACAAATAATGCAATAGCTAAACCCTGATTCTGTACTTCCAGGTGGTGATCAAAAGCACAATTCTGCAAATCAGGTTGTTGTATGATGAACCTTACATTTATCTAAACATTATATTTCAAGTTCAAATGATCATTGTATTATTTGTATCCTTCAAATGATATGTAAGAAAATGAGTATTGCATAACAATTTTGTTTAAAAAAGATATTTTGATTGAAAATCAGGAGTTAGTTGTTTTATCAAATTGAAAGTAAGAATGCATTTTTTTCATGTTTTAATGATTCACATTAAAACCACTGCCTTTCATTTCCAGCTTTGGCAAGTATCTCTCGAGGAATTATATAGCGCTGCTTCAAATCTGCAACAGCATATGACATCCTGTTGATTAATCTGTAAGCAGAGATGGTAAAACTCCAACGGCAATTTGCATTTTTCCATACTAGCATGATATTTAAAAGTTGGAAGCATTTGAAATAAAGGTGGAACGCATTCTCTTTTGAAATCAATCGGATGTTATTTGATATATCTTATGAAGTCAGATAAGTGATACCATACCATACCTAATTGTTGTTAATTTGATTGCCAGCTATTTTCAAAATACAACATACATTTCCACTTTTACACACCCTTTTCTGGAGGGTTGTAAATTTAAAAAATCGTAACTTTCAAAGTATACATTGAATCGATTCAAAACTTTCACAGTAAATTTAAGTTAGCTTCTTACTCACTACTTCCTTCGGAATTTCAACAAACTATTTCAAAACAACAGCAACAACAACAAAAATTATTGGAGTAAACTTAAAATTTTTTAACAGTTTATAACAAGTGGCGGTGTTATATTGTACATGACTCTCATACAGTAGACTTAGGTTTGATTCCCAGAAAGGGAAAATTGGATTTTGTACATTCACAGGAAAACATTATTAATTTGAATACTATTTAGTTGTGTAAAGATAATGAGAGAATTTATTAATTTCACCATCTTTACACAAATGCGAAGACTATCTCATAGAATATGAAACAATTATATAAAAAGCAGTTACCACATCTAATGATTTGCCACGCACACTATTTATCTATTCTCCAAGCGGCAACACATTTCTAGTTTTTAATACATTTTCTATTCCTACAATCATTTACATTTGACCCGTAGCAATGTCATTAGGCTATTTCGTCGACAAAAGTGTGAGGTAAGTCACATGATTAATTAATCATAGATTTTTTGACTTTGTAGCCCTGTTTCATGTCAAAGTGAGCAATTATACACTGATATTTAGGTAGATAAGCAGTGCGATCCGCATAAATCTCAATGTAACTGCAATGTATCAAGTTATTAGCATTTGGCATGGCAACGCATACGATAATAATAAATTTAGTTATTACATACTATTTATTGTTTTATGTCACCGAGATTATACCAGAACATAAATAAGAGTAAGTCGCTAATGACATGACACTAATCCGTATTACCAATATTGAGAGAAAAATTACCACTCACTTGGTAGTCCACTGAATATCGAATGATTCACTAATTTCAAGAATGATGGTACGAATGATGTCACATAAACAGTGGGTCGGTGCCGAAGGGAATACCTTGCCGGCACAAAATGGACTGCAGGTAAGTGTTGCACTGATTCAAGCCACTGAATCACTGCCAAGTGGCTTGTCTAAATAGAAATTAGATGACTATGCGATAAAAATGCACACAACTCAACTTGATGTATTTTCGTCTCTCGGGATACTCATTTGAGAGACTCTCATGAACAGCGGCAAGTACATTCTAATCTGGGAATTTGCCAGTAACATATTAGCTATTTTGATAAAAATGTATTTGCGACACTCAGTGGCGGCTTGTGGTATAGAAATTGGGAGAAGTTAAATTCCTAGAATGATTACACGTGGATTAGCAATGGTATGTTTGCTTCAAACGGTTTTTTATTTTCTGATCTCTACAGACTTGCTGCTCCAACGAATCTTTACCGGAAAATTGTTCATAAATATTTCGCGTTTATTCCATTTGTAAGTTTTCTATATAATATCTCATTCCGAGTCCCTTCAAATGTTTATGAGACAAATTTATATAGGGAGCATGGGAGGATCGAACTGACATTTGTGGTTCACCCGTCGGGCATCCCAGGAACATGCAGTCGCCATCATTACAAATCAGAACCCATTAAATTCACGCATTATGTCAGCAGAAAAGATGGCTCCCGAACACCAGATTTACAATCAGAAACCAAAATGAAGCACCCAAATCGAATATGTGCGCTGCTGAGGTGTGATGTAACTGTTGGCACGGTGAAGAGAACCAAGTTTCTGGTGAGCAGTTTTCGAAATGAAACACAGGATCGTCCCATGAGATGGTGACGATAATGGATATTGAGGACTTCGGAGGAATAGTTGTATCTGACATCATCCCATTTGTGGTTGTGGGATCCCCTCCCTGAAGAAAATACAAGTTCGAGTTTTGATTGCATTAAACCCTACCAGATTATCAGATTCTCATTTCATAATTGTTGCCAGATTCACTTATTGCATCAACTTGTATCCGTGTTGCATTTCTGGCTTTATTCGTTGATATAGGCGCTCTAGAAGAAAAAGAGGTTTCAAATGTACTATCATTTGCAAAGCTGTGAACGGAATAGGAGGTCACTTCCACCAGATCATTGGTATGGAGAATAAATAACGTATGGACCAGGACAGTTTCCTGTGGATCATCAGCGTTGATATCTGTCCTATCAGAGGAGACTCCGTGAACCATCACATGGAGTGATCTATCTTAGAGAAAACTCGATAGTAAATAGCAAAGTTGTTACGGGAAGTCATATGATAGAGGTTTCACAAAAAGGCTTTGGCGGCAGACTCCATCGAATCCTCTAGAGATATCCAATGCTACAGCTAGAAATTCTTCATGTTTTCCAATAGATGTTTATCATATATGTGTTACATAGGTAAGCTAGTCTCAAGATATCAAGATCTGCTGACGAATGTCATATTGCCGGTCATTTACGACTTTGGACTTATTAGGTATTGGATGAGTTCGATTTTTTGTTTTCTCATTACTTCAGAGATCATAGAAAACAAAGTACAATGTGCATTCTTCCTTTTTTGGAAATAGTTGCACTCTAGCTGGAAGGAGGTTACATTCAACAGATCATTGATACAAAAATGGCCTCTAGCCATTTTTGCAACAAAACTATACTTCATTATTCATAATCGTCTCAGGAAAATCTCAAATTTCCCGAATTTTCCATCTGAAGAGAGTTTTTTGAGAAAAAATAATCACGGAAGCGTGATCAGCTACCCAAAAAACCTACAAGAAGTCATTTTTGCAACTAAACTATATTTCATTATTCATAACCGTCCCAGGAAATTCTCAAATTTCCCGAATTTTCCATCTGGAGAGAGTTTTTTGGGAAAAATAACAGCGGAATCGTGAGCAGCGACCCACAAAACCTACTAGAGGTCATTTTTGCATCAAAATTATAAATTAAATATTATATATAGATTTTCCAAATTTCCCGTCTGGTGGGAGTTTTCCGAGAAAACTAACTGCGGAATCGTGATCAGGTACCCAAAAAACATACTAGTGGTCATTTTCGGCTCCTAATTCATTAATCTTCTAAACTTTTGGATTGTTTTGATAAGAATGTCCCTCTGAGGGGTTGAAACCCAGTTTCGGGGGGGGGGAGGGGGGTGTAAAAAGGTCGACCCCCGCGGTCTTGATAGTCATGAATGATCTATGGGGTATAAGGAACAAAATGCGAAAAAAATGTTGAAATTCTAGCTTACTTTATTTTTTTTATGGCCTTTTTTCCGGCTTATTGCCTGGACTATTACCTTACCGAGACTCCATGGAATCTACGAAAAAGCGAACGATTTCACAAATCAGTTCGGATGAAGTTATCGTAGATAATCCATATAATATTAACTTGGTAAAAAAAATTTTGGGATGTCATCAATAGACAACAGTTAATTCATGGAATGGTTGTTCGGCCAAAGCAGCTAAGCCAAGTCAACACATCAGGTAGCAAGGATGGAAGGATGTTGATGCATTCATTTACACCAGGTCGTGAGTATTTATGGATAAAGAAGCATCTATAAATTGATAATCTATATTTTTTCAGATTTCTGTTCCTCGCAAAATTCCGTCATCGATCGTCGCTGTAGGTTACATTGTGTTTTGCAGAGTTAATCGGTTGCACACTGGGATGCGATATGCAAGTTCAATAATTGTAAAAACTGACGAAGGATATTCACTAACACTGTTTTTTCTATATATTATTATGATTGGGAATATTGAGAAACATTTCGAAACTGTTCCAGTTAACATCAGTATCTCTACATGTTAACCATGAAAAATATAACTTGATGTTTCAATTTCAAATATGACTACAGTGCAAAGAAAGTAAAATTCAAATATTAAAAATTGGTGGAAGTGACTAGGACACAAAAAATGTATATTATATACTGCCAATGGGAAGAATTTCATGCAATTTTAATATACATTTAGTATAAAGTATAGATAATGAGTACGTTAGTAGATATGAAATTATATCATGGAAATAAAAAATTAGTTTGATATTAGAAGATGAGTTAAAATTTGAACATCTAATTGAGTTGCAATTTTGAAAATTTATATACCAAATTGAAGAACACCAAATGTTGAAACTGCAACGTGGATTCAAACGAAAGTAATTTGATTAAAGATAAGTATTCAGTAAAATAAGAAAAATTTGACAGTTAGAGGAATATCTATATAATTTCATGAATAAATTAATAAACAAAGATTATTATCATCTATGAAATTAAAGGTAATAATAAAAGCAATGACATTTAGATGAATTCAAAATATCATATTACAAAATGAAGGAATTAAGGGGAAAATCATCAATTTTGGGAATCCTGAATTCTGATTGGACCATTAGATAACATTCGAAAATTTGAAAGTTGACATGAAAAGGAAGTCAAGGATTACTATGATAGAATCAATTTACATCATTTGGTTGGGTAAAGAGTGAAGAAGTGGGATAATAATCTGAAATGGCATGCTGAAAGAGTTCGATAGAGTTATAAAAGTCATCCAAACAGAAGAGTCACTCAATTTTAAAGGTTATGTGACCAAGATCACTTCGTAAATCAATTTCAATAGTGCATCTAGCCTCGAGGAATAGTATTACGAGGAATTATAACCTCTAATTTACAACTAACGATCAACAACAGTTCGTGGGCCGAAGTTGGTCAACAGGCCGAACTTTGCCCACGACTGCTAGACTCTCCATTTCTGGAAATTCTTGGCTTAGAGATGAATTCCATGACACAGTAGCAAAACTCAATGGATGGTTTTATTGTCAGTCCCGAGGTAATGTTTTTTCTAGTTGAATCAAATCACCCAGTGTATTGATCTGCTGAAAATTTTTGAGAAAGTTCTCTTCAGAAATACTTCACGGCCTACAATTTTGTGATGCTCAAATAAGCTGATGTGATTCGTTAATTTCTACACGGTTACTTGTATTACGCCAGGTCTGCACTGTAAGGTTTGAGACAATCGGTTATAATATTCTACGTATATTTATTGAATGTGAAATATCAGACTTCCCAGCCTACCCTGATTGTGCGACACTGTCTATGACACAGACGTTAAGTCTGCACAATGTTGATAAATTAGCGACGAATTCCTCAGTATTGTATTTATTGAGAGAAAGCAATCAGCACACACTCATCGATTCATTGAATGACGCTCATTTCAAATACTATTATTGAATTACACACTCTTCATTGGCTCTATTGTGTAATGAAATAAAAACAAAGAACCAGTTCACTATGTGGAAACATACTCAATTAACTCGGAATTTATTACGTGCTTTCTATCTCGGAATATCATGAGACTCTATTTAACTCTACTAAATTAGGAATAGTTTCTCGAGTTTCAGAACTTGAGATGCAGTTTTTAAAATTTACTCATTACTTTTAAATTACTTTACTTGCATTCACTAGCAGAAATATCTATGAATTAGGTACTTGGATACCAATTACTAAATCCAAAATCCTAGCACATGTCTCTCACCTATATTAATAACCAAATATAGAATTCAGCTTAGATACAGGAAACAACAACTTCTTAAACATTTTAGATCTGACAATTTCAGGTACAAATAATTACCATTCCTTCGCTATTTATCCCAAACCCACCCACACAATACTTCTTTACACCTGCAATCACACAACTCAGCAGCATATAGCTTCATGATACATAGCTTAGTTGATATCCCATTAAGTAGAGATAACTTCTATTTGTTTCTGGTGATAAGTTAATAAATAAAAGACTTTGGAAGAAACTTAATAAGAAGCTCTAAGCATAATTTATCTGCAGATTAATCATAATATCAAATCAAATCCCACATGTGTAATATATAGGTAAATACTCACAAAAACTATCTGAATTTTTTTGAAATCAGAATAAAAACGTAGTCATTTTAAAACAACAAATAATCTATGCACGTATAATTTGAAATCTGAAAAAGATAAATCAAAGAAATCTGGAGTTAACAAGCTGAGGTGTGATAGCTGTAATGCTGTGTACATAGGACAAACTGAACGCAGTTTCAGTGTGAGGTAAGACTCTAATTATACGAATCACCTATTGGAACATAATCACAATATCACCCTTAATCCCGATATTTAACATATTCAAGAAAAAAGACAAACTAAATATTCTAGAATCCACCGAAATTCTAAAACATTCAAAAAACAATGGTAACATAATGATTTAATAAAATAAAATACTTTTACTTAATAATAATAATAATATATGTGATAAAAAAACAAAGTAAAAGTGTTTTATTTTATTATATCAATATGATAAATTATCACAAAGTAACGGCTTCCACCATTGAATAGTAACACTTTCAGATTGATTTCCAATGTTTAGGGCCATAATTTTATATTCAGCTTCAGTTGATAATTCTTAGCTTTGTGTGTGTTGAAACAATTTGTCAGCAGTAATTGTGTAAATTCCGAAAGTTAAAATGATTTCAGACTAAGTAAATGGTGAAACCAGCTTTCAGTTCCTTTTTTTCATTGAAAAATTATCATGTCGATTATATCAATATAAATGTACCACATAATCAATTACTCTAATTTTTATTTTTGTTGATATATTGAGGATGATCACGCAGTTCCATATTTTTGAATATCTGTTGTACGGTTTTCCTTGTAACATTATTCAGTTATTTCGTTGAAAATGCTTCATGGGTGGATCACTAACTTCCTCATTCTCATTTTGTTAGCAATATTCTTAGCTTTTTACTCATTTTGAAATGTACGATTGTGATATACCGGGTGGCCCATTTTGAATAATCTCCAGGAACATCTCGAGAAATATGCATCGGACAAGAATATTGAATGGGAACCTCTACTTTTTATTACAGATTCTTATAGTTCGTCAAAAATTAATTAGGGTTTACTACAAGGTATTTTCATTTCCTGATACCTCTAGAATCCACGAAACGTAAAAATGTTGGAGACCATCGCTGAATAATTTAGAGTTGATATTGTACAAGAGTAGAGGATTAGTTATAAGAATGGATTCGAAGACATTTTCTGTTGGGGAAACTTGTTAACTAGAGTGGGGAGGAAAATGGGATTCAGCATAGTGAATATTCTCGTACCCATATGAAATTTCAGCACAGAATATAGGAATGTAGACATCATCATTTACAAGCATTGCATCTTCTAATACGAATCAGAATGTGTATTTGAAAATTGGGACGAGAACCTTTTAATAATAATTTCTATAAATCTTTTTCTCTAAACCAAATCACATTTCATGGTTGAAAATTATTGCAATGGTTATCACATCAGTGTGAAAATGTACCAGTCTTCATTCAAAACAAATCATATAGAGCAAAAAAAATGTAGTGTCTTCAACGCAAGAGATTGTGGATTAGAAGGCGACATGAAATGTACTGTGATGGAGTGCAGAGAGGTGTCCGAACAGAAGGTTGTTCACCAAGAACACTGATCTCCAAGACGGTGGGGCCCATTCTCATCTATGGAGTATAAAACTAAGCGAATTACTTAACAAAGAGGCTCGCTCGAATATGTATAATTGTAACATTAAGTTCTTCTCACGTAGCATGGAGTAGTACCAGGACTAATCCCCTCCATATTGTGAAACAAAGGACTGAAAAGAAGACTATGCGTAATATCAGCAGAGAAGAATCGCAAGGTTTTATAAAGCTGCGGTTAACAAAATTTCTTCGAAGATTGAAAACCCATTACTAGTGAAACTGAGGGACGATATGGGCGAAATGTTCATGTTCACACCGAATTGCCACTTGTTGGTATAACGATGGTTGTAAAATAGCAGATGGTACGGGGTTCGAACTTTTTGGGCCCAGAAACCCATGATTAAATATACCAGTAACTTGCAAACAGAAGTTCATGCAATTGAGACATATGCACAACTCAATCTGGGCAAAAGTTTTATAGGAAGGAAATATTTGTCAGTTCTGATACTCAAGCAGCTATAAAAGCACTGAAATCATATATTGACAGCTCCAAGACGGTTCTCATCTGAAAATCCAAACTCCACTAGATCTCATGACGTACAGAAATAAAGGATAGGAACAGGCGAGCGTTGTTCCATGTAAGGAAGTGGATATACCGCTGATAGGACTGGAACCCTCTTGAGGAAATTTCTGAAGGAGACGACAACACTTTAGTTTTCTTCCAAGACAAAGATAGTTCAATATCCTCCTAAATGAATTTAGGAAAAAAGACGTCTTTGAAAGCATAACCGGATGCAGAAATAACCTTAGAATCATAACAGAATTCATGCTGCTTGCAAAATAAAAACGTGCGTATGAGTAAAATTAGTTTAGGAAATGATAGGACGTATAGATCCAGCAGGGAAACGGACGAAACTCCGATACATTTGGTTCCTAGCTGCGGAGCTCCACTCCCCTACAGAAGCAAATACTTCGGCACATACAACATGATCATAGAGTAGATGAAAATCTTAGTATTCTTTAAGTGATACAATGGTCCTTCCGGGTAGCAGTAGGAACCACACCCTTAACACTAATCTAGTCTATTCTCATCTACTGCGAGATCTTCGACTTCAGGTACCGTTGTGAAAATTTGTTGACATATGAACAGAATAATCTCATACTGATCATTCATTTTAAAAGGTTTGAATTACTCTATTACGAAGTCTGGCTATTACATTACGAGACCACGCGCACAAAAGACGTCCTAGAGGAGTAGGGGGGGGGGGACGAATGCAGAGTTGGATAGCTGGAAGTGTCTACTATTCCAGTACGAAAACACGTTTTTGTCGTTGTAGTAGTATTTTTTCTATAGAGGTTAGAAACGAACGTGTTTTTTTCTCGTGCCGATAACAATGTATGACGAAAAACACGAGCAACGGAAATTGAAAAAAACTTCGACTGAGTGCTAGAAGTTGTTGAAACAGGCCTATGATGAGAATTCTCAATCTCGTGCGCGTGTTTTAGAATGGTATAAGCAATTTTCAACACCGCAAACAGTGACCAAAATCAATGAACTAGTGCGCGGAGATCGTCGTATGAGCATTCGGATGATTGCTGAGACTGTAAATGCCGATAAAGAAACTGTCAGAAAAATGTTACATGTTGACGTGTTGAACATGAAGAAGGCTTGTGCGAAGTTGGTTCCAACAACAACAACGCACCTGCCCATAATGCGCTGTCTGTGAAGCGTTATTTAGCCGCTAGAGGCACTCCAGTGCTACACGCGCCGTACTCGCCTGATTCAGCATGCTGTGACTTTTTCCTGTTTCCGAAAATCAAGTCTGCCTTGAAAGGAACCCGGTTCGAGTCGATGGAAGAGGTGAAGCGAAAATCGGCGGAGCTCCTAAATGCTCTAACAAAACAAGACTTCCAGCATTGCTTTGACCAATGGAAAAAACGAATGAAACGGTGTGTGGCGAGGGGGAGCATTCGACGTAGAATAATTTTTGAAATGAAACTGTTTTTCATGAGCAGTCTCGTTATTTAATGGCCAGACCCCGTATACCTAAATACATCATGAAACTAAGTTAGGATTAAGAGTTGGAATGCAGAATGATAAGAACATCAATCTAGTCATATCGAAGTGAATGACTTGTTGAGAAAATAGGGCCATTCATGAATGATTAATTCTCAACCCTCTTCATAGGAACGATCGCTTGATGGCTGTACTGGTTGCACATTTTCATGAGACCATTCCCTATGAACATTAGTCGCTATATCCCGTAGTGCTTCTAGTGGCATTACGTATAGTGGAATTGCGGCAAACTGATGATGTGGAGCATCTCCGTAACTTAGAACGACGGTAATACAAAGCAAATTATCAATACTGGACGGTACAGTCGTATTGTTATTCTCAAGTGTATTGGAAATAATATTAGACATAATACCTTCATCCATTGTAAGGCGTGATCGGAAATTGAATAGAATAAATAGCACGGTCTCGACAGTACCCTTTCGCATAAATAAACCATCTTGCGAAATTGATAAATTTGTTATCAGTGCGTCCAGTGGTTTGTACGGTGAGGAAATATGTTACAGTTAGAGGGCATATCATGTACTACACGTCTGAAATGTCAACTTAGTATATGATGAGGGTATTTCAATGTAACAGCTCCTCCACAAGTCAAACTTTAAGCAAATAATCAGTTTCCTTGTAAATTCTAAATAAGGGCATGACAGTGTCAAATCAAGTTCCTAACGGACTGATTAAACTGGGAGAGGGAACGATAATCGTGAAATTTTTGTCACCATCTTCGCCTCTAGATAGAATTAATAATCTTTCAGGTGGATAGCGACTGTTGTGTACCTAGTTACTTGAGTTAATTTCAGTATTCTGATATCGTACCCATTAGTCATTTTTTATGTAAACATTTTGAGCAGGATACAAACCTGGTTTTTTAGGGAGGTTTCGACTTCTAGAATGCTAATTTCAAAACTCGCAAATAAACGAAGGGGTGATTTCAAAGATATACACATTTATACATTTTTTGGTGGTTTTGGCCGGTTTTTGCAATTTACGAGGAAACTGTGCATTATATGGGCAAACAAGAATCAACGTTTGAAGATCAATCATCTTTTTTCTTCTATAATTTATTTTCCTGTGATACGCAATTTTGACGCTAGGGCTCGACGTACCACAGGGTGGTCCAGTTTCGAAAGCGGAAACTTTACATGCAGACAGATAACTACAAAATAATATCAGTTTCTACTCAAACTGTATTCGAAAAATGCTTCGTTACAAAGATACAGGGTGTCAGAATTTTTATAAAAAAATTCAGATTTGATAATATTTTTAAAACTACTTCAGATATTTGAATGAAATTTGGCACGTTTAAAAAGATAATTTGAATACATTATTTTACGTGGGAAATATTATTTTACTTCCACCAGTGGCGTGCTTACAGACACATCTTCGGTTACTTTCTATAAAAAATATGGTATGCCACTGATTTTTTCAAAAGCCAAAATTATTTCTAGAATCCTTGTTCAATTTACAACCAAAAAAGGCTCTTTATTTTTTTCCGTTTGACACATTGTTTGCCAGTAAAAAATTAAAATTCTTTAAGCAACTGGAATTCAGACAATTTTCAATCTGTCGTAGTAGGCCATTAAAAAAACAGCTACTACTGTAAGTGTTCTTTCATTTTATTATGATATTTGATTGAATTGTGTCAGGTAGTTATTGTTAACATCATTATTGGTGTTGCGCAAGTATTAATCTGAAAATTGCTCTTTTTTAACAACGAATATGCAGATATTCATTTTTGCTACGGATTTTGTGATGGAAATGCAGAAGCGGCAGTTCGTGAATATCGTAGTCGCTATCCAAATAGAAGAGTTCCAGATGCTCACGTTTTCATCAGAGCACATCAGAATTTTCGTAACTTTGGCCTGCGTGTTAATTACGAACGGAACAGAAACCGTCGATATAATATTCAGAATAATTGTATACTTCGTACTTTTGATAACAATCGCAGGCTGAGCTCTCGGAAGGCAGCTCAGAACCTTCACATACCTAAGTCTACAATATTACGAACACTACACGATGACCACAGACATGCATATCACCTGCAGCCTGTTCAGGATTTGAATCCTGGTGATGCTGAAAAGAGAATAAGATTTTGCCAGTGGCTTTTAAACTCAATGAAATAAAATCCTGACTTTTTCCATAAGATTTTTTGGACCGATGAATCCTCTTTTACCGGACGTGGGGTAACAAATTAACATAATACCCATATTTGGGCACATCAGAATCCTCGAGAAATTCGGCCAAGATCATTTCAAAATGAATTTTCCGTGAATGTTTGATTGGGCGTTATTGATGTTGATGTTTGTGGTCCACATTTCCTACCCCTAAGGTTCAACTAGCAACTTTTCATGGAGTTTCATAACAATAATCTGCAGGACTACATAGAGGATTTACCCATTAATTCAAGGCATGAAAGCTGGATAGAACTGGATGGAGCTCCTCCGCATGTTGATTGACGTGGTTAATGGTATTGGACCAATGGCCTGGCCACCCAGGGCACCGGGTCTTAATCCGCTAGACTCTTACGTTTGGGGCACTATTAAAGATAAAGTCTACACTAATCCCATATCAACAAGGGAAGATTTAGTTCTAAGAACTCAGCAAGCCTGCAATGATATGCGGCGAAATCCGTATGAAATATCTGCTGCAGTAAAAGCTTTAGTGAGTAGATGTCGAAAATGTATTGAGGTGGTTGGACTACATTTCCAGCAATTTTCGTGATTTTACCCTCAATTTTTTTTCATTTTGTTATTGTTGTTGTAAGCCACTAATTAAATTTCTTATTTTCGTTTTTGTTTAATTGTTTTTCAGAAATCAGGTATTTTAATGTTTTACTGGCAAACGATGTGTCGAACAAAAAAAAGTAAAGAGCCTATTTTTGTTGTAAATTGAACAAGAATTCTAGAAATAATTTCTGCTTCTGAAAAAATCAGTGGCGTACCATATGTTTTATGAAAAATAGCTGAAGATGTGTCTGTAAGCACGCCACTGGTGGAAGTAAAATAACATTTTTTACGTAAAAAGATGTATTCGAATCATCGATCCAAACGTGCCAAATTTCATTCGAATATCTGAAGTAGTTTTAAAAATATTATTAAATATGGATTTTTTTATAAGAATTGTGTCACCCTGTATCTTTGTAACGAAGCATTTTTTGAATATAGTTTATGGTACAAACTGATATTATTTTGTAGTCATATGTCTGTCTGTGAAGTTTCAGCTCTCGAAACTGGACCAGCCTGTATGTCGTACTTTTCCGGCGATTTTATTGCATTTTACGTGAAAAATATACTGTGCGTGGAATAGTAATTTTGCTGAAAATTGTCAAGGGAGCAAAGTTGAAGAACGGAAGACTATTTCAAATCACTTATTTTTGCCGCTAGAAGGCGCCAATGAGATATAGGATCATACATATTCTACCGTTTAGACAATTTTCCGAATTCCGAGTATTAATAATTATCAATCTTTGCAAAAAGATACAAGAAAGCAAGAACTTTTCTAGTGAGTCAAAAAGCAATTTTGTTTTTACGAAAATAATAATTTTTATCAGCATACTAAATAATCATATTTTTACAAAAAAGTAGTACTTTTTTAAATATTTTTTATTGTACATAATAATAATCACATTTGAATGCAGTCTTTGCTCTTTTCACATTCATATATTCATTCTCGTCGCTACTTACGCTATATACTTCTTCCTCCGACGATGCTGTTTCAAGTGGATTATTCAGCAAACTCATATTAATATCAGGACAAACTTCAATCTCTTCTTCTACTGCATCATCAGGATAATATAGATCAAAATATGATAAATCGCTTGAAAAGCTGATTATTTATAACCGCCAAGCTTCAAGCGGAGAATATACGCAATTTCAGAAAAAGAGGAAAATTGCTTCATTATTGGCAGTTGGCGCGGTCATCGTATGAATTTAATCTCTTAACAAAAAGAGATCTACTTGATTCAAGGATTTCAAACACAGTTAACAAGTAGTAAGTCATAATAATTATTATATAATGAATTCACAATGTTGCCAAGTATTGAAGATATTCAAGTAAGAGTATAACAATGTCAAGCGTCATAAAACGTATTAAGTAGAGTAAGCGGATATTCTCCTACCTTCTGCAAGAACAAATTGAGATTTATAATCCTCTTGTAGCTATGCCAAGAAAGCTTCTGAAAGGAAATGTTGTCAGGTAGAAGTAAACTCAGCATAAGTCATATATGAGCTAATGGAAAACCCTTGTTACTATCTCAATATTCATATATATAAGCATTTCACTTTCATGACTTCAAAGATTCGTCAGGGAAAGGCATCGATTCTACTAGTCAATAAGAAATGAGATACCCAGATTGACGTTATTCGTCAGTATAAGCATGGACGGAATTTCTCGTACATTCAAGATGCAGAACAAAATAAAATTGCAGGGCAACGACTGGAAAGTGGTAAATATGAGATGATACACATATTGTTCCTTTAGTGCAAATCAAAAATTCGGAGGCATATTCTAGCGCCAAAAATTAAGTTTTTTTTGTTATAATAACTCTTGGGTATTATGACAGTCGTGGTCGAGCAACAAGGTGTCAAAAATAAATAAGAAACAGTTATGAATTTTCAATTTATAAATCGCTTGCTTCATTTCGTTGAAAAAGTCCAAACGCTAAAATTTGACCCCGACGATTTGCTCGTTAGTTTCGACGTCGAATCACTCTTTACGAATGTTCCCAATCCAAACACCCCAGCCATAATGTTAACTGTTACCTACCGAAAACCTGTCAATGGACTTACTACCGTTAATTGATTCTTGTCTATCTTCCACATACTCTTTGTACGATGGTAAGTTTCACCAGCAGTCCTCGGGAGCGGTCATGGGTTCTACTTTTTCTCCGGTCATAGCTGATATCGTCATGGGAGCTTTTGAGCAAGATGCCATTGACTCATCTGTTCTCAACCCGAAATGTTTGCTTAGATATGTCGACGACACTTTTGCTATTTGGCAACATGGTCGCGAAAATCTTGTTCCCTTCCTCAATCATTTAACTAGCTCTGGCGAATCGAAGCCGAAAAAGGCCAAAGTGGGTTTATCGGCCAACAAAGTCATGGTGACAGATTTTTGGGATACACACGGTATCGTCCATATCGATCACCTTGGAAAGGGCAAAACGATCACCGGCGTATATTATGCAGAGCTTTTTGAAGCGAAGGCGGCCGCATTTGGGGAAGAAAAAGTGCTCCTCCACTAGGACAACGCACCGGCGCACAGTTCTACAGTGGCAATGGCAAGATTGCATGAATTGCGCTAAGTATTGGTTCGTCATCCATATTATCCAGATTTGGCCCCCTGCGATTTTATCTATTTTCAAACTTGAAGAAATGGCCCGCCGACAAGAGATTTGTCTTCAACGACGAGGTCATCGCCGAAACAAACGCCTATTTTGGAAGATTGCTGAAATCATATCATCTGGAAGGGATCGAAAAATTAGAAAAAGGTTGGACGAAGTGTATCGGGTTACAAGGGGATTATGTTGAGAAATAAAATAAGTTTCAACATAATAAATCATTTCTTGTTTCATTTTTCAGGGACTTTTCACTTTGCCCTCGTATGTGCGTTATTTTAATTTGGAATGGATTCTACAGCTGAAGTCATTTTCAGTCCCGTGCAGCCAATTCTATTGACCAAAGTTCCATGATGTGTTTGAGGAATCTTTTTCAGTTTTATAAATAAGCGCTCATTCAATCTAGATTCATTACGTTCTCCAATAGAACTTTGCTGAAATCGATTGCTGAAATCGTATTATCTGTAAGGGATCGAAAAATTAGAAAAAAGAGATTATGTTAAGAGAAAAAATGAGTTTTAACCAAAAAAATCATTTCTTGTTACATTTTCAGGGACGTTTCTCCTTGCCCTCGTAGATAGAAGCGATGTAGGTACAGTTGACAACAAAAGGACAATTTGAACCACCTTTCAATATAAGTGTTATGTTCAAAATATTTTGAACAAATGGAGCTGTTGAGAGTTGACTTTTTATTTGTTAATTTGCTCAAAACCTATTTATTGTTGACGAACGACAGTTTGCTTTCTGAACATTCTGTAAAATATCTCTCAATTTATGAACAACATGTTCTCCACCTAATTCATGAAAGTAACCGGTCTTGTGTGAATAATCTGCATGATTTAAAAAGCGACCTTCTCAAAATAATCTGCTTATTCTCTGAGAAAGTGTAAAGACGTTAAAAGAAAATGAAAGAAGGTAATAAAGCAAACAAAAAGGCCGGTGATGAAGGGAAGGGTGATCTGTTTATTCTTTAAATTACCCAGCGTCTGCTAGATATATTGAATTAGCCCTCATAGTATCTCACTGACGTTATTCTGTTGGGATAACGAAACCTTGACTTACTAGCAAGGTTACAACTTAATTACAATCAAATCGAACACTCATGATACGGAATTAAGAAGAATTACATGAATTGAATCTAGAACTATAGTGTGAGTCGGTTTCTTCTGTTAACTGGGAAAACATCTTTCAACTTGCCAAGTTATGATGGCAATAGAGAAAATCACGATACATTTCAATTTGCCTTAAATGAAGTAATAAATTGTTCTCATTAACGTTGAGCTTCAAAACAGAAAGAGTGCCATGTATGTGGAAATCGTAAAGTACGTGCGGTTTCCTTTGCTTCGCAGGGCAAATGGGGATAAAACAGTTGACTCAAAATAAAATATTACGCTCTTGCTGGCAAAGCTACAGTAATGGAACTCATTATTACCAATGAAATGAACTCAACACAGACGTTGGAAAGTTCTGTATGAACAAACGTCTGATTTTCAGGCAGCATCAAAAGTTATTTATGCATGAAAATTTGAAACATACTGTTACCGTATTAATAATTGTGATAAAATTAAACGTTCCAGAATTAATACTCAGACAATGACACGACGCCCAAGTCATACCGACCAATTAGTCTAGTGTCCTTCCCGCTTGAAATACTGGGAAGACTAATAGATAGATTCATAAAAGAAGAAGTTATATCAACAAATCCCCTCGACGGCCAGGTAAATCAACAGATTTGGCACTAGATGATCTCAACAGGCTACTAAGAAAATCCCTTGAGTATAAAGAGACAGCCATTGCGACGTTTGTCGACAACAAGTGGTTTCAACAATGCATCTACAAAGTCAATTACCAAGGTTCTAGAAAGAAAAGAGATTCCATCCCTTCTGTGCTAGTGATAAACGCCAGTCCGGAAAAGAGGGTTATCATATCATCACACAATAGTCACAGCTAGAGCTGGTAGGGGGTGCCCGCAAAGAGGAGTGTTATCACCCCATCCCCAGAAGGGCTATCCTGGGTCGATAAACTATTGATAAGACTAGCATCCAAAAGCATCCACTGCTCAGGATATGCCGACGATCTTGCGAGTATCGCAATAGGCAAATCCCCAGGAACAATATCGGAGCTCATACAAACGGGTCTAAATATAATAAACAAGTGGTGCCAAGAGGAGGAACTCACAGTGAACCCTCTTAGAACTACTATCGTTGTCGTTGCTAGTTAAAAAAGTACTGAGAGGACTGAATCCACTAGTTCTGAATGGGGCAGAAATTCCAATAGCACAGAGGCAAAATATTTGGGGGTTATCTTTGACCACAAGCTGACGTGAAATGAACACTTACAGAAAACAATCCAAAAGAGCACGATAGACCTCAACCTATGCAGAAGGATGTGTGGGAAAAACTGGGGACCAAACATGATCGCATGACTATACATTAGACACATTATACTATATGATTTGGGGGCCGAAGACTCAGCAGGCTGGGGAGATCTAAAGGCTAAGGAGTATCCAAAGGCAAGCATGCTTGGTTGTCATAGGAGCTATAAGAACAATCCCAAGCCCCAACAGCCTCTTTAGAAGTCTTGTTGAACATACCGCCACTTCACATTCACATACAAGGCGAAGCCAGGTCAATCACCAGTAGACTGACCAGAGGGCAAGAGCAGATAAGCAAATTGCACGGTAAGATGTATAATGAGCTATTCTTGTACAATGAGTTGAGAACCTTTCCTATAATGGGAATGCCATCAAACGAGATGTTTCTCGAGTATCGATTTGAGGAAAACTTTTGAATAGTCATAACAGGCAAAGAGGTATGGAAGGAAGACCTCCAATAAATGCAGGAATGGCCTGTTACATAGACGGTCAAAAACAAGAGTCTCACTGAGTTTGAGTAAACACGCGACGATATTCAAGGCAGAAGTTGCTGCAATACATTACTGTGCCTAAGATCTGAGGCAAAGATTTTCAGGGAAAACCATTGCCATATACTCTGACAGACAAGCGGCTATAAAAGCATCCAGTTCCTTTGCAGGTTAATTCCAATCTTGTCTGGGACTGCTTATATTATATTATATTATATTATTAGAAACCCTACAAGAGTTGGTCAGTCAGAACAGACTGTCTTCAGCCTGGATACTAGGCTACACAGGATACAAGGGCAACGAAGAGACTGACTCACTGGCCCGAGAAGGAGCACGTCGTGCTCTAATTGGTTCGGAACCCTTCTATGGAATAGCGGAAACGCCGAGCAAATTTTATAGCAGTACTTGATTGAAAAATTAATCTCGAGAATGGTGGAACAAGGCACCGGGAATGAGACAAGCCTGAGTACCTGCCAAGCCAGAATAGAAGAGCAGCTAAAATCATGGTTCAATACCTGACAGGGCATTGTAGAGTCAACGAACACATTAACAATATCCGACTGGCAGATGCAAGATTATGCAGGTCCTGCCAGGAAGACGAGGAGACCTCTGTACACATACTGTGTTAGTGCGAAGTCCAAACAAGGCTGAGGTTCTCAACGATAGGAAAGAAAAAACCACAACGTTCCCATTATATGGAGGACCTAGTCTGCCATATTGAGTGTGGTAATAAAGACGGGTCTAGGCAGATGCCTCTGACATAACAAAAGGGAATACACAATAGATCTGCAAAGGTCACGGTGGTGAGGCTTCTAGCCCACAAGCTCTGTACAATCTGTCTATTTATACTCAGCCAATTCGAATAGCTACCATCAGACCTCTAGAGTAGTGAATAGAATAACAATGATATTAATTCGATTTGCAACTAGAAATATTCTTTCAAGACTAACGGGACAATAAACCCCCCGACAAATTTCGTTTTCACTGCTGAGATATGCGATCGCAAACATGCATATTATCTACAGTAACCTAGCAGTGTGTTGTTGGCAAGCAAAGTGAGATATCCTAAAATTTTGCGAGTACCATGACTCTGGTCGGTTAGATGTTGATATCTCCAATTGTTCATTGAGGCAATCAGATACTGCTTATTTCGTGTAACCAAGTGAATACTACTGCATTTGATGTTTGAAGAAATTTGAAGTATTGTCTGATGCAAAATAGGTTGAAAAATATTCAAAATCAAAATGAGTAGAATGAATATTATTTACTCCGAGGCAGCCAGATATAGCGGAAAATTTTGACTTAAGAAGTTCCAAATGGGTGAATTCAGATATAGAATCCAGTTTGGGTTCGATGGCGATGTTTATTCGAAGATACTAGTGATTATCATGTTCAGGGTAATATGCAGGGACGGACTGGGTCCCACCGGTCGCAGGTCTGTATAAGGACTCCTACGGGCTTTGTAATATCATCTGTGTGAACTAATCTCTGGTGCAAAGGCACATTAAGGAAATGGCGGAAGATATAGTTTACTTATGCTACGCTCATATTTTGTACATTTCGACATTCTTCAGTGAATCTTACCACAGAATGGTTCTTTGTTGAGATGGGACAGCTCAACTTTTCTGGGTTATCGAAAAAGATCTAGTTGATGTTTTCAGGTGAAAATTATCTGTACCCTAGTCGTTTGGTTTAGAGTAGGAAAAATAATGAGTAACGAATTTCGATGTCAGAGGGAATGTGTCTTGGTGCTGACAAATACCAACCACGAAAATATTACTTAGCTTTTGCTCGTTTTATAACATCCTTTATTTCCCTTCATATAGGTGGTATAAGGGAAGTGTTGTAATTGGTCCAAAACTATTTTTCCTAATTTTGGCAGAAATATCCGTTCTAAACTATTTATAGAGACGATTGAATCGTTGCCATTGGTCGAATGAATTGAAAAATTTACAAACAACTTTAAATTGGTGAAAAACTCGTGTTTTGGGGCGCGGTATTTCTCTTGCAAATGGTCCTTTTGGAATTCATCTTCAGATCTTCAAACCTGTATAGCTTTTTGTATCATTATGAGAACAATGTTCAGAATATATTCATATCACATGCATATACTTATCACCCAGAAATGTCCGTAAGTGATAAATTGTGGTAACAAAAGAAGGGTGTAGGCGATTAGTGACTTATGGATCAATTAATTTCCAAATACAACATTTTGTTTTAGTCAAATTTATCCTATAAAATTACAAAATTATAGTTATAAAGGTCAAACAGAACATCAAAATAAACAAACTGAAACTGAGAAAAACCTTCAATTCAATTTGATAACAAGAGAAAATGGAAGAAAGAACATAATTTTTTGGTTCAAATTATCAATAACGAAAAAGAGCAAATAAGACGTAATAACATAAGTACCTATGGTCATAAAATAAAATTGAAATAGATACGTAAGATAAATCTGATAATTTATAATAACTATTTCATAACTTCTTTTCTAGCTTTCATTTTACTTAGGTACTTCATCCAGCATATGTTAGCAGGGGTTTCGGGTTTCTACATATACCAAGTTACAACTTGATTGATTACCTACAGAAGGAAAATTTATTGGAGCCGCTATAGAATAGAACCATAAGCATCGTGTGTCATCTTGGAGTCGCCATCTTGCGTTTTGACTTATAAAAATGACATAATGTGTGGTCACCAGAACGATGAACACCTGTCACATTTCAAGTTAATCGGAGGACTCGAAGTGGGTCCAAATTAACTTGTAAGATTTCACACGGACGTACAGAAAAGAAAGAATGAAATATAGAAGCAAGGCAAGTTAAATAAAAGATGGTAAAAATAGTGTTCACCACTTGCAGTTGTGACCATCATGGATAAAGAAATTTGCATACATAGCTTAATGTTGAGAAATGATGACATTAATTTATTTTCGTTTGAAACTTGTTTCAATATTAACAGTTTTTATTTTGTTTTCTGATGGACCTATTCTTGAGGAAAATATCCAATTGAATCCTACATGTACTTTACTTGTAATTGAATTGTTAATATGACTATATTTATAGCTTCATGTTCTGTTGAACAAAAAATCAAATGCCTTGAGGAAGATTCACAGCCATCATTCGATACATATTTTGGATTTGAGATTATCTATTATTGAAATGAAACATTGTTCTCCCAAATTCGTGAAGTAACAAAATGTCTTGCAGTATTTGGGTGTACTTTTTAATATTCACATAAATTTCCTAGTGTTTGGAAAAAAGCAAAGATTATTCCCGTTCACAAATCTGGTGATGTTGGAAATATACCCAATTATCGTCCAATTGCAATATTGTCTAACTTATCTAAGGTCTTTGAAATGTGTGTATGTCTGTATGAATGCATTTATAGTACTTTCTCACATATATCACCATACCAACATGGATTTGTCCAAAAGAGATCTACGGTTACGAATCTTATTTCTTTGAACACATATATTGCTGCCATTCTTGACAACCAAGGACATATTGACGTATTATATACAGATTTTTCGGAGGCCTTTGATAAACTTGATCACACTATTCTTCTAGGCAAGCTCAAATCTATTGGATTTAGTACCTCCTTAGTAGCGTTTTTTTGCCCATACCTCATCAATAGATCGCAGTTTGTGCAGTATTGTGATCAAAGATCAAATTCATCTATCGCCAAAGCCGGTGTACCTCAAGGTTCAAACCTTGGTTCTCTACTGTTCCTGGTTTTTATCGGATTGAAACTAATTTCTGGTGATGACTTGAAAATATTTTTAGAAATAAAGATCATAGATGATTGCTATGCACTACAAAATGACCTGGGCAATATTTTTGAATGGTGCGCCAACAATAAATTAAGTCTAAATATTAGTAAATGTTGTGTTGTTAGCTTGAATCTTAAGGTCCATCCTATTTTGTTCGATTATCTTTTAGATTCGGTAATCATTTCTCGTAATACTACAGTCAAAGACTTAGGTGTTTTGTACGATCATCAGTTCATTTTTAATCTACATATAGGTGATATGTGTGCTAAAACTAATAGAACTTTAGGGTTTGTACTTAGGCATTCCAAATATTTCAACAATTTAGAGGTACTACAAACCCTATTCAATTCATTGGTTAGACCGCAACTGAAATATGCTCCACTCATCCGGAACCCTCAGTATAAATATAATAATAATAATAATATTTATTTCTCCAAGTAACTACAAATACACACAAAGTACACCAATTGAGAGCATTCAACGTGAATATCTCAAATATCTCTGGTTTAGATTTTTCAATATCTTTACTAGAAGAGGTTTTGACCATCAATTATTATCATCAACCTTTGATTGTTTGACACTTCAACTGAGAAGAAGAATAAAGAGCACAATATTCCTCCATAATTTGTTGAATAATAATATTGACTGCAGTTACTTAATGGGTAAATTAAATTTTGTTGTACCTAAATTATCTTCTCGCTGTCCCTTAACTTTCTACGATGTTAGGTCTAATACAAATGTATCATCTAGATGTTCGATATTTGTCATGACAACAAACTTTAATGTTATTTGTTCACAATGTGACTTATTTTTCAATAGTATTCAGTATCTTATTAGTGTGGTCAGGTGAGGTTATTTATCACCATGTAATTTGAAAATTGAGCCAGTTCATTTTCATTATTCCTATAAGATATTATTTTTGTTATATGTTTCTTGTTATTCTTTATATTATGTTGCTCTGTATTGTTTGTTCTATAATTGGGTTAACCTGTTGGGTATATATATATAGTTAATGAATAAATAAATAAATAAATGAGCGATGCAGGAGTATCGAGTGGGTTGTGAAAATTGATGTAAACCGCCATCCGGGGGTTCATCATATTGGATTTGGAATGATATTAGATACGACACTATATTCTATTGTCGCCGGAAACATACACGTGTGCCAAATGACAATGTTCTAACTTATAGAACTAGTCGAAATTAGGTTGCAATATTTGTCCGAAACATACAGACAAGTAAAGTTAAATAAAGTCTTATAAGGATCATTTATCAACATCTTAATTTCTATCAAGGAATTCAACAAATCAATAAGTTATTCCGTAGAATTCTTAGTTTGGGTTAGTGGTTGCCTAATTATAGTGTACGGCAACAGGAATCCTGCCGGTCGTACGAATGAAAGGGCGTTTTTTTTCTTTTCAGTAAATGCCATTTCGAATATTTATCTAGGGAAATACTTCATTACAACTAATGAAGCTGTCTTCATACTGAAAACATGACAAATATTAACAATGTAACATAATTTTGTGTGACTAAAGGATGCCAAATTTTTAATTTTTATCAAATCACGTTTCAAAGTAATAAGTCTCACCTACTATGAATGTTATTCTATTGAATACGTATTATATTTAATGAACTTGTTTCATTTGTATTTTGAAATTCCAGACTTGAATTGAATGTAAGGGTGCTTCCTTAATACAGACACAGTGTATTATGAAATATTGACCTTGATGTTTATGAAAGGAAACGTTTATTTGTACTATTAGCCTTGATTTAAAATCCAAAATCAGTAATATTTTTTATCTAACCACGATAAATATAGAATCATGCGGTTTTGAGTTTTTATCGACACATTCAAAATAAATCGAACTAGGAAATCCGTTCCAACAATACTGATAACTTTTGGTACCACACACAATGAAATATTCAATGATATTATACTTTGCTTATGGTATGTGCTTATAATATGTTGGGTAGGTATGTTTACTAAATCGAAAATAACAAAAAAGAGATTGATTATCGGGAGACCACTCCTAGAATCAGAGCGATTTGATACGATATTGAACAAAATGCGAAAATCAGCACACTTGAGAAAAAATTGTAGTTATTACTTCAGTCTCATTGTTATTTAGGTGTATTAGAGTACCTATTTATTTCAGTTGTTGTGTTGTTATTTTTCTATCTCCTACATATATTCAAAGTTGTTCGTTATTTTGTATTTGTTATATATTTGAACTTCGAACTGAACTTTTTATAACAATTTCAATTGACCGTTGCTGGTGGCGGGTCTCTTGTTAAGTCCTGACAGACAAAGAACAATGTTGAATGTTGGTGATCATATGCCGATTTGTGAGCAACAGGGGAGAAGGTGTAAAATATGTACTCAAAGATATATAGAAATGCGCAGCTTATCATAATGTGCAAATATTCCCCGTTTTTGTATCACGAGTTACTGAAATATAATTTTTAGTGTTGATTTGTGGACTCTCAAGACCGATTGACTAGCCTGTCCCTTAGAAAGGACCAATGGGACAATTTGCCCCATTTCCAAAAAGCATTTTGAACATTTCTAAAGAGCTTTCTAATGTCATGATATGAAATAGAATTGAAAATACCAATATTTCAAAGTGAGGTCTCTCTCGGTGTTAACATAGGTGCCCCATCCGGACCTTAAGTATTGCTTAGTTAATTGGAGACAATATAGTCGTTCCTATTAGGCGTATGAATTTGGAAATTTACAAATCGCTTTAGATTGGTGAAACTCTTGTATTTTGGAGTGCGGTATCTCTGTTGCAAATGGTTCTTTTGGAATCCATCTTCAGCTACTCAAATCTCTATAACTTTTTGTATTATTATGAAAACAGTGTTTTTCTGTTAATGAATATATTTATATCACACACTTATATTCAACACGCGGAAATGCCGGAAAATGAAAAATTGTGGTAACAAAAGTTTGATGAGGGGAGCTAGTGATCGATGGATTAACTAATATTGAAATAAGACATTCCCTTCTCATCATATTTATCATATAAAATTGAGAAATCAAAATTTCAAACCAAAAAAAGAACATCAAAATAAAGAAACTGAAACTGGGAAAAAATGTTAATTCAATTTGAAGACAACAAGAGAGAACCCTAAACTTTCTTGAAATATGAAACGCACCTTCATTAAATGAAGCAAAAAAATATCATTCTTAGATTTAATTTAACAATAACGAAACAGATCAAATAGGACGTGATAACATAAATACCTATGGACATAAGATCATATTGAAATAGATACATGAGGTAAATCTGATAACTTAAACAACCTATAATAACTATTCCATAGTTTGTTTTCTAGGTTTCACTGAAGCAGAGTTTTAGAAAATTGTATCTAAAATTTGTTCATCGAGTTCGACATTCCTAACATTCTTTCCAGGACGACCACCATGTCTCTGTGGTCTAAGTGTACCATATTCTTTAAGCCAGTGATGAATCAATACAAACATGCCTGGAGATGAACAGAAAATGTTGCTTGATGAAATTGCTCAGCTTCTCTAGATATTCCATGTGCCTCTCCATAGTGAAATGGATATCTGCTAACACAGCGTCACTATTGTTATTTGTTCTAATTACAATGCAACTCACATAAATTATATGAATTTGACAGGTGAAAACAATATTAACGCATCTACAAATCACAGCTACAGCGATCGAGTACTATTTATGTATTTTTTTCATTTGGAGATTGGGGTCTCGGTCTTACAAGCGAACACTTAATTAATAATAACTAAACAGTAAATTTCGCCCTTCCAATTAATATTTTTTCACTCCAAGTGCTAACTCTCCTTTCATTTGAGCTCACCAACTTTTTGTCACAATTTTTTTTTAATATGGTATCATTAGGTAGGTGAGTAAAGCTACTATATTGATGCTGAACTTTACTAGATTCATGAGAGAAAAGTTTTTTGTTCAGCATAAAAATTTCTGTTGAAAATCGTATTAAATTCTCATTTTGCCCAGGTCCGTAGTATCATTGTTAGCAATTTTATGTTACTAGACCCTCCATTTCCCCGCCGCTGGTTATATGTCATCATGTTTTATGTCTTGTACGAAATTATGGTTCAATATCTCTTTTACTTTGGAAGATATTCGAGGAATAAATTTGCAGACATACTTCTCTATAAACTTTTTGAAATATTTTTCAATGTATAACCCTAGGACAAATTTTGACAGCGTAGTTATGTTACACCTGCACAATATACTAATATAATAAAGACCTATTTCCCGAGAATTTATATATAAAACAATATTCTGAAGTAGCAGAGAAGGAGAATCTATGTTTATCTTAATGGCATACTGTACTGTTATTTGAGTTAATTGTATTTAGTGAGTTCTATGATGGTAAGGGGAGATTAATTTTTGTCAGAAATAAAATAAGACTGTGATGAAATGAAACTCATTCGAGTTATTTCGTTTCACACTAATAGTTTCAAAGTGAGGATAAAATAGTTTCTAGTGTTGACTTGCTGGTCATTCAATATATTTATTCACCAATTATCCGATTGACGTTCTAATAATGCCACTTCTCTGGCAGAAATTCAAAATCGCAAAATGGATCATTTACTAATTCCAACTGCAGGATGGATATTTTATTTGGGAAACGCAGCTCATGAAAATAAATTTGCTAGTCATACTGTCCGGAAAATTCAAATTTACGCCATCAATTTGCGACCTGAATGTGAAACATTACATTACTAGGCCAAAAGTTGTTGCCCAGCGACAGTTTCCAGACCCCTCTCATTGTACAAGAAATCTCACAAATTTTCATGATTTTAGCACCTCTTTTTGGATTTGCTTGGAATCAATTGTCACATTGCTGTGGTGCGTTTAAATTAAAATTCTTCTCAGTTTACGCCTTATCATCGTTATCATCAATTACGGGCTGGGATTTGAAATCCCTATATGCACTTAGGCTTCTGAACTTGGCCCATCGTGAACCCTGTATTAAGAAGATCATTCTGAGCTAGTAGTGTTGTGGCCCGGCAGAAACCTAGAATAAAGCTAGTGCTGGCTTCCATAAGTTCTTCCGGGCACAAGAGCTTCTAGATCCCTCGTTGGAGCCGACCTCATACCACTCAAGATACGTACGCATGCAAGCCGCTGTAGTCTATCCAAGAGATGTTGAGACAAATCAATCCTCGTCCCTGGCCCCCACACAACCATGGGCATAATCACGACCATGTAGATCCAGTGAAGGATCTGTGGATGTTATCCTCATGTGCTGCTGAAGGATCTCCTGCACGACCGAAATTACGCACTTCTTCACTCGAATTCCGAGTGGTTCGCGCCAGATCAGTTAAGAGGCGAGGATTACTTCCAGAAACATCATCTACCCCTCAGGTTGCAGGATCCTGTTAGAGGAAGGAACCTCCGGCAGTGTGCCCAGCTTACGTTTCTGGTATACAATACAATGTCCATCTTGTCAGCATTGAACCTGAGCGCTTCAGTGCGACACTAGCAGGCCACCATAATGAGGAGAGTTCATTGACCACGAGATTGCATAGAAGCAGAGATGAAACTCCTCCTTGTAGCGGCAACCATCATGGTGCGGTGCACCTTCATCGCATGCCCCTATTGCCACTGTTGTACTGATTCCAAGTTTCTCAGTGGTGAGCAAATAGCCTATTTTGATGTATTATCAAACTCATGTTCGATGTCCAATATTACCCCCAAGCGCGTTTCTCCCGAGCCATAATATCGTCAATTCGTATGACTAGATGTGCAAGGCCGATTCAGTCGAGAGGCAATCTTGGTAGGCGACGATGTAACGGAAAAGCCCCCAATGGGCCATCCCTTGAATGTCTGTCAATCAGTCTCTTCATTGCCTTCAATAGAAATATCAAGTCAGACTGATAGGGTGAAATGTATCAGCTATTCACTCCCACCATTTCTTCGGAATGAGGCCAGTAGCAAATCAAAATCGGAAGATTTTCACCAATAGCTCTTCACCTTATCATAATTGATAATTTCGGAGAACCGACAAAATTCACCATAACGTCGCCATGAACGAAAGGGGATGTGTAGCTTTACTTTATTAGAGACTATACAAAAGTGACTTAATGGATCTGCCCTTCTCTCAATACAGATTGAAATATAAAATTAGTTATTTTAGTAAAAAAGTAAGAAAACCTAGTGAGTCAAGTCACCTATGAAACAATAGTTTTTTGTACAGTTGTTTGGCATTCACATGGTTCAGTCGTTTGTATAATGACGTAGACAAATTTACAACCTAGTTGGACTGTGCCAAAATGAGGAATGGTTAACATATATCGATAGCACAATATCTACAATGTATCGAACTATTAGAGCATGGGAGGGAATAAGTGTCAGCCTGTCAAAAAGTGATCGAACACTTAAACTAACCCAGGTTCAAGCTAACAGGTTAGCCGAACGTGCTAAAAAATAGCTTTGGACATTGCACTAATCAACGTTCCAGCATTTTCTACGTCTCCAACGCTTAGGTTCCGCAATATATCACAAGAAAAGGTATGCAATATGCACATCCCTACATCTTAGTAATAACAATCATGAGCTTGTTTACACGTCAAGGGGAGGGCAAGACATTACTCCTGTTGGAACTCGTTTTTGGTGTTAATATTATCAACATATTGAGTTAGTCCCAGTACATCAGCATGATTGCCCGCAGAGCAAACTTCGTCTGTTATCCATTCAGAAGAGCTTTTCATCTAAAGATTAGTTCCTCCAGCAGCACCAGATGTACATTCTGTCCTCTGACGAACACACCGTTGTGATATGAAGTCTATCGATTATTCTTATGAACGCAGAATGAATGATGGAGCCAATAATACAAAATTTTCCGCCAATATTGTAAATTGTACATTGTGGAAGTTCATGTAACGAACAAAATATATTGTCACTTCACCCTAGATAATGGACTTGTATGGCAGTTGGGACAATAATGTTCGATCATTTTTTCGGCAACACGAGGAATGGTCGTCGAGTCTTCAATGAAAAATCTCCATCAACGTTACGAATTATGTATTTTAACCCATTGCTAGGGATAAGATAAACAAATTGCTATATAACATGTTTTATTACTTGGTTTTCTAACATGTGAAAAGGAAAATAAGGAATAATCCCCCAAATAACACCAGAATATGACTAACATTCGCCGCCCAATATATTTCCACAACTATTGAAGATAAATTAGCCAGACGAACTACGTCATGTGAAATTTACTGATGTTGAAGCTGGAAGCAGGATAGTAATTTACCAGTTTGACTGTTTTCTACAAAATGTGTAACATGTTATTGTTCACTGATGAGGTCATAACTGGCCAGAGCTTAGCTATCTATTATTGAGCAAAGAAAGAGCCAAACGACGTTGGTCTAAGGATGAAACTAACCATCTCAAGTTTAACAGCTGCACAGCCTTTTCACTACATTTTTCCTCTAAGGAATCATCAATTTGGAGAACCCGGTTCGCAAACAAACCATTCTCAAGTATGTGATTTATGAGTGAGTTATACTAGTCTCATTCGTCTTGCGATATACAACCGAATACTATAGGGCGTTTCTGTAGCAGAAACATGATACAAGAAATTTGTATGAACATAGCAAACGCTCAAACGTTCTCGAGATACAAAAGTGTTAAATTTGAATTGAATTTGGATATAATTTTCTCACTCTCGTTACTCGCGCGGCATCTGTCACTGGATTTATTTTCTTGTGTTTTTGAAACGAGATAGCTAGGGACTTCTTCGTTCATGTATCTTCCAAATGTTGCCGAATGATTAGTCAGAGCGATCTATGTCAGTTGATTCGATAGTTGAGTCTCTCAGACACCAAGCCCAAAGGCAAGAAAAAGATGCTACATTTGTGAAACGAAGGAGAATTGCATAAATCGATGAAAATTCATGGAGTATAATAATTTCATTTGCTTGGAGTAGCCAACAACATTATTGTAGTATTTGCGTAAAAAAAATCATCGTTCTATTTAATTCAGTATTTACAGTTCCAAATTGATTTTAAATTCATAATCTTCAATTCGTATTATTTTTCATGCAAATGTAAGGAGAGTCGGATAACGGAGTTACAAGAACTGGCGTGCACAACGGAAGGTTAAATACATTGAATTAGAATAGAAGGTGACGCTGTTAGCATTCAATACACCAAGTTGGTATACATGGTATCACTAAGCCACCATTGGGTTAACACATATCTGTCTCCAAAGCAGAGGTATATTCAATCCTCCAATGTGTGGAGGAAACCAATCGGAGAGCCGTCGAAGATGACCAGATCCACATATTGACAGACAGTCAGGCTGCACTTAAGGCAATGAGAACTCAGGAAGCGACATCCCGTCTGATATGGACATGCAAAGAAGAACTTTTTACTGGTAGACTGAAACCACGTTAAGCTGATCTAGGTGCCGGGACATCAGGGAACGACAGGCGATGAAAAAGCAGACGAACTTGCAAGAGGGTCGGAGAACGCTCCAGATCCAGAACAGACCAGGGGGTACCAAAACGTACAGCAGGAAGGTCTGTAGAAGACTGGATCATAGAAAACCACAAAGAATACTGGGAAACAATCCCAGGAAACGAACATGGGACGAAATACATCAAAGCCCCGTGTAACAAAAAAACGACAGACCTATTAGCACTAAATAGGGAAAAAATAAAAGTCGTAACAGGGAACTGTACAATGGTGACCTGACATGCAGACTTCGTGGTAAGATGAAGAAACAGTGACAAACATACTGTGTAAGTGCGAGGCACTGGTTAGCAAGAGACAGTCAATTTTTGGAAAGCCTAACGGCGAACCAAAATTATACAGTTCACACCCAGTAAAGGACTTTTAAAAACTCGTACAAGGTACAAAAATCTTCTTACTGTTCCTTAACTTTCTACAATGTTAGGTCTAATACAAATGTATCATCTAGATGTCCGATATTTCTCATGGCAACAAACTTTAATGTTATATGCTCAAAATGTGACTTATTTTTCAATAGTATTCAGTATCTTATAAGTGTGGTCAGGTGAGGTTATTTATCATATCATCATGTAATTATAAAATTTAGCCAGTCTATTTTCATTATTCCTATAAGATATTGTTTCTGTTATATATTTCTTGTTATTATTTATATTATGTGGCTCTGTATTGTTCGTCCTATAATTGGGTTAACCTGTTGGGCATATATATACTAAATAAATGAATGAAAATATTAGAGTGGATACCGTAAAGAAACAAAACAAAGGCGAGATACAATGGGCCAGCAGGCCTAAGTATCACCGGAGGCAATAGCCAGACAAGCCTACAAAGGGGTGAAGTTTTTAGTGAGTATGCCTGGAATGGTGACTCTCACAGTAGACCGTGAGATCCAAAGACTCATAAACTCCCCATGAAGGGTCGTCTTCACCTCCGCAAAAAAAAAAAAACCACCGTGTCGGGCGCACTATCGTAGGGAACGGGCGACTTGAGAGTACTATATGCATTGAAGTTCTAGTATACCTCAGTCGTCTTTATACTATCTACAGACTGTATACTGTCCTTAGGTACATTATATGACAGTCATGTTAACATGTAAAAATTCGCTTATTAAACGGTATATTTTACCCATTTGGAAAAAAATCTCTACAGTGTATAATATCAAGAATTAGTGAGTGAATTTACTTAGAATTGGTGTATTTGCTTACGTAACTAGGGTTGTACTATAATCATACTTAGATAATGTTGCATTCCAGATTGTAAGTTAAATTATCAATCTATGTTAAAGATAGAGGAACCAGACAGTACTTTCGTCTTTCCTAAGGGAGATCAATTGGAAAGATTATGGCTGAGAGCAATTCCTAGAGAACACTGAGAACCGACCCAATTTTCAGCAGTATATGCAGTGTTCATTCCAAACAGTATGAAAGCATCACATCAATGAAAATTATCTCACCAAATGGTATCTTGAATAGAATTAAATGGATCTAAAGTTGAGATAAAATGCTGTCCCATCAGTTTTTCCAAATTTGCCAACATACCTTTTTATCAGTAACACATTCGGTTAGTCGGAAGAATCCCCTCCCCAATGTAGGTGACAAAATGTAATTCATATCAATGAAGTATTAGTGCAACATTTCGGAAGATCCGATGTTATCGACAGTTAGTTATGATGATTTAGTGGAGCATTATTCTGAAAAGTTGACAATAATCAATTCCTGTAAATTAGCATGATTGAGATATAATCTTCCTAGTCCAAATCGATCAGCCACGTCACAAGTTCCAGACAGTTGTTTCGGTCTTCTCAAAGAACTCATCAGTGGAAGTTAGCAACGTTACTGAACGATCTCTGTTGAAAGTAATCATACCCGGCAAACAACATGGTAAAAAGAATAAAAGTATCTCACGCCATCTATTGATAGATGTCCCACTAAGAAATCGAACAATGTATTGGATTGACTGATATATTTCTCTCAATCAACGTAAGAGAATAAGAAATAAATGAATATATGAATATATACTCATTCATCTCATACTGACTATTGCCAGATTTGGCTGGTGTCGCCATCTAGCGCACTCACATAGTCTCACATACTTCGCAGCTTTCGTAAAATTCGAGAAATTTATCAATGTCAATGTGTTACATTGTTTGATTTCTTAGTGGGACATCTATTTCTAGATGGCGTGAGATACTTCTGGTATTTTCACCATATTGTTGACCGGTTATGACTACTTTTCACAGGGATCGTTCAGTGACCTTGCAAATTTCCACTGATGATAGCTATATGAGAAAACCGAAATAACTATCTGGAATTATTAAGAGGTTTCACTGCATAACCTATAGCGAGTTACTGTCGTAAGTGAACAGTAGAGCGCATCACATATCGTTGGATCCTACAAGTACAATCCATTATTATAGCGCTGTATTCATTTCTCCTTTAAAATAATACAGAGCGTCTGGTTTGCACTAACTCACGAGACTTTACTATACATCACTCGATCTAACTTAATCTGTATATTTATAACAATGATAACACTATTGCTACCACGCTGGCTTGTGATGTCACATTTACGAATTCATTGACTTCTCTAGAACATCGAGAAAAGATGGGCGATCTCTCCCATTTCTATGGATATGTTCATGGTAGCTGCTCGTTAGAAATCATGTCTATCAGCATACCACGGGAGATTGTAGGTGGAGACCATACGAGCACAAGATGATCCTGCTGAACTTCTCTCTAATAGGCTCCACTTTCGAACCAGATGTTGAAGATTTTTGAGATAATAGAGAAAGGGTGTCAGACCTTACTAGATTTATTGATTATTTCAGCATTCTACCCAAAATATACTTTTAAGATTATAAAGACCTATGTAGGAATTTTCCAAGGGTTTTAATTAATTAAATTTGTATAAATTTGACTTAAGGGTTGGACATCTGTTCAAGGATTTACAGACTTGGAGTCACGTTTATGTGAATCATCTCCAGGATAGATCTTCCATGATAATTAGTTTCTTTAGCTAAAATATTAAAATATTTTAGATTAGAAAAATATTTTCCAACACAGTTGCTGGGTTTGTGCCCAACATTTATATCATAATTTTGTAAGCATTTCCTAATTTTTCCTGAGGTCTCCGTCAAGTATGGTAATGTTATAAAATTATCTTTATTACCGTTTATATTATTTATATATTTTGTTTATTCCTTTTTCAGTAATGAGGTTGAGGAATTCATTTCCAGTGTATTACGAACTATTTTCAAATTTTTGGAACGGTTTTCGGGGTGTGACAATTTCACAGCGCAATCTGTAAGACTGTTGAGACAAAATTTCATCAATAAACCAGGATGTTTTTATTTTTCCATCTGAATCATGCGTAATGTTCATATCTAGGAAATTTATGTTTCTGTTCACTTGTATTTCACAGGTAAATTAAAGTTCACAGAGGGAATTGATAAATTTATCAAGCACGTAGTCAATTTTATCCTTGAGAACACAAATTAGGCAATCATCTACATACCGTTTGAAGAAAACAGGTTAAAATCTAGTGAATTTATCGATTACAAATTCTTCTAAGCATTCCATAACTAGCTTAGTGATAATAGTAGCTGAAATAGGAAATCTCATTGCTGTTGCGAATATATGTCCAAAACGTTGCTCGCCGTATTGAAAATAAGTGCATTCCAAACAAAACTTTACTCCAGGCCCTTAGCCAGCCGTAGGGCCCGAAATTCCGTCAACCCTAAGATTTTCCTAAAGATGTGAATCATGTTTTAAAAATATGTCTATCGATAATAAGGCATATTTTCTATGACAACTTCACGCCTGTGAGATATATATAATATCTCTATTAGAACATTTGAACAGAAGATTACTTTTTGATCTGGAATTCTGGATCGATTATCTCGAATCCGATCATCAAAAATTGCTTGTGAAACATAAAATATGCTTTTACTAGACAAGTGTTGGTTTTCACACAGTTTACTGGTAACAGACTTTTCAGCTTCACGCTTCCTTTGTAAGTTCAACTGCAAGAAAAGTAACGTGATTTGGCATCAGCAGTAGAGCATGTTCACGAAATCGTGAATATGCTTCAAGAAGAATGAAAAACTACAGAAGTATCGTTCAGCAAAATTTTTATAGCAGCTGAAAAGCTTGCAAACGATACATTCGATATGGAGCTGAAAGTTCCGAGACTCACGTCGAAGCAAACAACTCGTTCCAATTATCAAACAGACTCTGTTCAATCGTACTTTCGGTCTGCTGTTTTTATTCCTTGCCTCGATACGCTGATTCAGAATTTGTCTGACAAATTTCTTAATGAGAACGCGGGAATCTTATCACGCTTACAGATACTTCTGCCTGGATATGCTGTAATTGAAAAAGTAGATGACTTGCATCATCTTTCGCCATACTTTGATGATCGAGTCTCAGAATCCGCTGTAAAAGCTGAGTATAAGTTGTGGTGTGAGAAATTATCGGGACTCGAGAAAGATGCCGAGGCTTTACAAGTATTGGATTTTTGTGACAAGAGCAGATTTCCAACAATCAAATATCTATTAACAGTTTTGGCAACTCTTCCGGTCACAACGGCAAGTGTGGAAAGGTCATTTTCGACAATGAAAAGAATCAAGACTTACTTACGTAACTCAACGGGCAACGGAAGACTTAGTGCACTCGCCGTACTGTCAATTCATGGAAACTTAGGTATCGATCCGAATGAGGTGCTTGAGATTAAGGCAGCAAAGAAATCGCGAAAGTTAAAATTTTAAATTTTGTCTACTGAAATTGACGTTTCAGTTTGACAATTGATGTGTATGTGCTTGACTGACAATTAAAATACAGTGATGATATTAATAACAATAAAGCAGTTTTTCACTAATGAGTCCAACTTTAATAACAAATATCTTTGCAAGACACCCATCAACCATTTCCGCCCCCCTGCCCCCCAAAAAATCATTACTACGTTTTGGCAACCCCCCCCCCCCAAACCGAATTTCTGGCTACGGACCTGCTTTACTCCATTTATAAATTCAGATTGATCTAACGGTGTGTGCTCTTTAATCTCTGCCGAACGTTTTTTGATGCTACTCAATGCCAAAACGACTTGTATATGTAAAAAATAACTCTGAAGTTCCATTGAAGACGTGATTGATTGTGATAATGATAATGATAACGCAACAGTAGAAAAAAGAGTGGATTTGTATTATTATAACTGTAGAAAAAATATATTATAGAACCGTTCATTTCAGGGAATTGGATCATTTTGATTTGAGACATCAGGATGTGAATTTTCTTCATATGGGGCGTTATATCAACTAGAAAACTATTCTGCTAGTTGGATTCTTCGAAATATAAAATGGAGAGTTTTCTAAAACTGGTAAATGAAAACTTTGATAATTATTTATTTAAGAATGTGAATTGAATTTTTGATACTTACGAGTTGGTTGAAAGGTGTAACGATCTATATTTTCTCGATGTTGGCCTAATAATTTCCTTATCTTGGCCTGCGCATTCATATTATAAAAAGAATTCATCACTTCTTGATTCTTTTGAAGGGAGGGAACTTCGATACCTCAATTATTTTGCGGCTGTCGTGACTCTGACAGCTTTTGGTAATTAATTGTTTTTATCTTACTAGAAGTAATGAAAGTTGGGACGTTGGTTTTCTAAAGGACGGAACGCGCTATCTTTGCCAGTTACGAGTACACATTTCTACGCTATTATTAGAAATAATAATAGAGAATATTGGGAATAAACATCATAATCTTATTCAATTCATTATTGTCAAAATCGAATTGATATAATGGTTGGCTTCAAATCGATAATATTACCAGCGGGATATTTTTATATCTCAGACATTGAACTTTATATGTTTCGATTGCCCAGCAAAATCATCAGCAGTATCTCTAACACTGCTCAGAAATATTTGATGAGTCTATCTTCGACTCTAGGTGAATTCATAATATCACCAATAAAAGGTTTTTCGGCAATTTAAAACAAAATTTCATTTCAAACATTGATCTATTAACTTGACATGTTTCCATTGTACAGCAATATCTTCAGAAGTATTTCTAACACTTTTCTCAAATGTTTGATGAAGTTGGCTTCGACTCTAAGTAGGTCCATTATAATCTACGGAAGGTTTTTAAGATAATTAATAACGTGATAACATTAAGCCTTGATGTATTTTGACACGTTTCGTGTTTCGATTGCACAGCAACATTAATCAAAAGTGTTTTCAAATATTTGATGGAGGCTTCGACTCAATGTGAATCCATGATGTCATAATGAAAAAGTTTTTAAGGTAACGGGATTTCATTTTAAAGCTCGATATATTAACTTGGCATGTTTCAATTCCACAGCAACATCAGCAGGAGTATCTCTAACATTGTTTTTGATTAACTGATGAAGTTGTCTTAGATTTTATGTCAATCCATAAGCCAACGAAAGGTTTTCAAGGTAATTAAAAACGCGATTCGATTGTAAACCTTGATTTATTAACTTGACATGTTTCCATTGAACATCAACATCATCAAAAGTATTTCTAACGCTGTTTTCAAATTTTTAATTCGACTCTATGGAAACCCATAATCAGTGCTGGGTCTACGACGGTGAAAAGGAGGCATCCGCTCCTGCCGTTTCGTCTGGGATGGCGGCTGAATAGAAGTGAAATTCCAACTTTTTATAATGTCATGCCGCCATAAAAATAGAAATCATGATATACAACTTTGTTGTTCTCGGATAACTTTGCTTTGTTTTGCAAATTCAGTGTTTATCAAATTATTATTTAGAGATTATGATTTAATTATTCAATTCTAAATTTCATGTACCTATTCAGCAAATTGAAAATTTTACCATAATCTCGACGACGCAAGTCTAACTAGAAAACTTAGAAAGTCTTCTAAGATACGATTTAAGTGATTTGTGAAATAGTCGAAGCAAGATTCAACTCAATAAGTTAGAATATAACAGACCTTAGTGTGGTGAGTTTGATTTTTTATAATCTGGGCTAACCACTCCTCTTTGATCAATATGTTTTGGGGCAGTAACTTTTACCCAATAAGAGAGAGATTTGCCCCAGTCTAGTGAGTTGAATACAAAAGAACGATTCTATTTTGTCGATGGGGACCTCAATTTTATGATCTTATTTGGACTCCCTTGAACTCAGGTATGAATGAAAATTATATAAAGTTATTATTTCAATAACATGTTCCATAAGAAACGATCACGTCCTGCACGTCCCAAGTTATGGTTACGTGAATAGATTGTAGCTTCAAAGAAAAAATCTTTGCTTAAGCTATGACTAGCGATCAGCCTGCCGTTTCAAATCTGACCACAAAAATATGTCTTAACTATCAATATACTGTAAAGCACTTGTTTTATTCAGAACTATTCCTGCTTAATAAGTGATTTAAATGAATTATAATTTCCTGTTGAAACTGTCAGGAACCTATTCGATATTTCACAAAATTCAAAGAACAAATTATTGTATTAATTTATGACGGGTCGGTCGTAATAAGGAACGAACTCATATGCTTGACTTGTCCGGAGTGAAAGGCAACAAAGAATATCCTATTTCTATTCACGTTCATGGGTGTTCTTGGAACGAGCTGGTGTTCTTTTAGCAGCTTGTTTGATATTCAATAAATTAGAAAAAACCATGAACTGATTTCTTGAAAGGAAATCGAGGAAAGGAATTATGTGAATATTTGCACCCAACATATTTGCTAATGCATATCGTTTAATTTACATAAAGATACGTATATATCATGGTCTATATGTAACTGTATTTTCATTATTTGGTATACCTATCATTGCTCATCAATGTTGAAATACAGGTTAGGGGTGGTATGGGTCTAACTTACCATTTCAAAAAAAATGCCTAGATCCGGCTCTGTCCATAATATAGGTAACGAAAGGTTTTTAAGGTGATTAAAACGGGATCGTATTTCAAACTTTGATGTATCAACTTCTCATGTTTTGATTGCACAACAATATCCTCAGAAGTAACTGTTTCAATTATTTGAATAAGTTGGCTTTGACTTCACGTAAATCCATGAAAACCATCAATGGAAGGTTTATGAGGTAATTCAAAATGATATCACACTTCAAAGCTTGGTATTAGTTCGACATGTTCCGATCACACATCAACATCGTCACTGAATGTTGGAAATGTTTTGGAAATACTTCTGACGATGTTGCTCTGCAAATAACAATTCGAATTATACTACCACAATGAGAATTTACTGAGTGAAATATCAATTAATTCATGTCTAGTCGATAATGAATCCGTCGTTGCGAGTGCCAATAGCGTTATGCTTATCTAGGGATATATATAACGATCAGCATTATTGCTTGACAAATTAATAGAGGGAACAGTAAGGGAATAATTCATAATCTCAAAGCTTGACGTGATCGAATAAATTAATTCACAGACTAGATATTCAATTCATTGTTGTATATCATTCTATAATTATCACTAATACAATGTACGAGGCCAAGGTGAACAGTCCCTAAAAAATGAAACAAGAAATGATTTATTCGGTCAAAACTTATTATATTTCTCAGTATAATCTCATTGTAGCCTGACATACTTTGTTCAACGTTTTTATAATTTTTCGATGCTATCCAAATAATATGATTTCGGCAATCTTTCAAAATACGCTTTTTCTCAACCATGAACAAAGAAAAGACCGCGTCTTGGTCGTCTTATGTTATGGTCACGTGAATAGATTGTATCTTCAAAGAAAAAGGCAGGGTAAAACACCTTCCCTTAAACCATAGCAAACGATCAACCTGCCATTTCAAATCTGACCATTGAAATATGTCTTAACTAGCAATATAATGTGAAGCACTTGTTTCTTTTGGAATCTTTAAAAATGAGCTTTTTTTCAACGATGAACTCATCGATGGAGCCAAATCTCTTTCCACCGAGCCATTTCTTCAAGATTGGGAATGGACAAGATTAACATAGGCGAAATTTGGAGAATATAGTGGATGACGAACCAATTCGTAGAGGAAATTCATGCAATTTTACCGTTGCGACTGCGGATTTGTGCGCTGGTGCGTTGTCCTGGTGGAAGAGCACTTTTTTCTTTGCCAAATACGGCCACCTCCGATTCAACAGTTCTGCATAATATATGCCGATAATCAGGTAATCGTCGGTAATGAGGTAATCGATAAGGACGATACCGTGTACATCGCAAAAACTGCTCATTTTGACCTTTTCCGACTCCAATCCTCCAGGACGTCCACTGTTTCGACTGCTAGTTGGTCTTTGGTGTGTGGCGATGGATACATGTTGCGTCCACAGTTACGGAACGGCGCAAAAAGTCCTTGTCGCCCTTGAACATCGCTAAACACTCCTTTGAAGTTGTCACACGGTCACGCTTGTTGTCAACAGAGATCAAATGCGGCACCCATCTGGCAGATAGCAGAGCGGGGGCAAAGAGGCCTCAGGACTAAGGGTATTCCCTACAACGGAGGTATACAAATCTTGCGGAACCATCTGAGAGGTCAACATGCCTCAGCATTTGCTTGGGAATGAGGTAGGTCTAAGGGCAAGCTGGATATTCTCGCTGAGTAGGCGGAGCATCAGGATAATTTTCGAGATCCTCACAGGTCACGGAAATCTAATTAAATTCGAACAAACATTGGCGACAAGCGACACTCCCTCCTGTATGAGATGCGAGGGAAACAAAGTGTAGTCATCAACCCACTTTCTTTTTCAATGTCCTATGCTCATCTGAGCCAGATTAACCTGGCAAGGCCCGAGGATCATCACGGCAGATGACATAAATGATCTAAGAGTGAAACAGGTCAGCGGAGTATACAAGTACCTCCTGAAAAACGTAGCAGGAAAGAAATTAGGTTATTCCAAGTTAAGTTGTGAATAAAAATTAGTATTGGAAAATATATACTTCCATTTGAATGATCCTTTAGTTATGCAACGTTATATCCATGATAAACACCCTGATTTGGACACACTGTATAATACTTTCTAACACAGATAACTTTGATGTGGCCTATATTGTTCACAGAACAGCGGAACGTTACACAATTGATTTAATTTTGCTCATTATTTAGTTTGGGTCTTGTTGGAAAAAAGCTTCGCCATATTTATGGATGATATTGAAATTAATAATGATTGTAGTTACATGAAGTTTCGATGTATTAAGTAGATATAAGTTTCGATAAACTTTTACTGAACCATAATTGAGTTTGAACCAGTATTTGTGTAATCCATCTCCCACTGGTCGCACAATAAGTTCCAGAGACGCTTGTTCGAGCGTTTCCCGAAAGGGAAAATATATCAATCGCTTTACCACTATAATTATCATTGTTCTGCTTATTTTTTAATACCACCTGCATTTCCGGCGATTTTTGGTATTGAATATTAAAACTCACAGGATTTCTTGCTTATCGATTAGATATATTTATATATAAAAATGAATTACACTAACGGTAGAATTGTTCATTGTTATATGCTATTTCAATTGAACACAATGAAAGTTATATACACTCTATTGATTGCTTTTGCATTAATCCTGCAGGTGAGATATATTCAGATATACATGAAGATTTGTAGCTCAACACAGTATATATTCACTTTTCCTTAACTTATATTTTATCATACGTAAATTCTATGGAAGTAGGTCACATTAACACATATGTTCACTATATTTTTCCGACTTTACGTTTCGGTCTCATGACCATCATCAAAAGACGTTTGAATACTAATTCACATCAACTGGAGGGCGGGATATTTTCTTAGTGCAGAGAGTATATATTGTATAGATTTCAATTGAAATTCTCTACATCGCATCAACGAAAAATTTAAATTATAATATATTCATGTATAAAATTATGAGTATCACAAAGCCACTACAAAGTAATGTGTTTATAGTAGAGAGCGTCATTACTCGAGATAGAAACAAAGATATCTGAGCTCCCTCCACGTTAAAACATTTTTTAACCTCATTATAGTAGAAAGAATAAACAAAATCTATAATAGACGTTCAGTGCTCAGTGCTATTAGTTTGAGGAATCCCGCGCATCAGTTTATCTGAATTAGTGTGTAAACGTCTTCTGATGACCAACATAAGGACGAAAAAATATAGTAAATATATGTGTTAATGTGACCTATTTCCCGACAAGTTACATGTAATTCATACTTTGATCAAGAAGTTTTTCACTTCTTTCTTAACTTATATATCATAAATTGGCACCAAATTTGGAACATGTAGTACTGTTCAATAGTTTAATCAACTCTATAGCAAGCAATATCTTGTCACTAGACTTTTTCAGAACTTATAATATGTATTTTGCAAGAGATCTAACGTGAATGTAGTTATGTTCCCATTTTCGAAGAGTACCAAGAATTTAGGGCTCGTGATGAAAGTGCTCGAGAAGAAAATTTTTTCTTTCAAAATAATTGACCAAATGGCTGTTTAACTATGTTTGAATTCCAGATGCTGGCTCCGCAAGTATCTGCCAATCCAGTAGCCAACGCAGAAGTGAGTAAAATATTTTTAATCATATTTCATAGATGTTGAATGGACAACAAGTTCTATATTTCTCACAACTTTGAATGCCAGTATGTAAGATTTGACTTTTGGAAAATGTCCACAATAGCGGAATCCTTTAGTTTTAATAGTCCAGTGAAGTATGTTCTGGGAATTAAAACGAATCACTCGGAAAAGTTATCATGAATTTTATCTCCTTTCAACTTGGGATGACTTACTTCATACATATAATGTATTCTGCAATATCGTTCTCCTCCAGTAACCAGTTTCTTGAAACAAGTTAGCTTCTAATTTCTGATTTTTTTCTTTCAGCCCAATCCAGACCCAAATCTTAAGATGCATTTGTAGGTAAGCATTTGTATCGGCATTTTTCACAGATCAGTTGGATAATTATCGTACAATCATATATAAAAATTGAAGATTTCTCAACCTCCGCTTCTGCAAGATACCTACTTTGGTATTCGAATATGTATTTTGTAAAATTTTACTACCTATATAATATTTGGCCAGTTTAGTTAGAGAGTACATTCTGTATTTTTGCCCTTTATTTCCCATTTACATTTCATAGATCATATTTCTGAATTACAAATGTAATGGAAACGGTGCTCCTATAACCATTGTGGAGTAATTTTGATAATTTAAATTCCAAAAAGGAGGCAAGGAGTGATTAAGTTATTTGATTAGTACTCATATCCATTATAATATGTTAAATTTGTGGTCATAGAATGGTTCGATGCCTATATTAAAGGCAACTTACTATGACACGACTCACAATAGCTATTTTTTTTTAAATATTTTGACTATACGGGAGGGAAACCTATAACGTTGAAAGGACATCGTTTGAGCCAGCGATGGAATGTAGGGAGAGGAGATACGCATTCGAATTTTTCTTGAAGGTTCGAAGGTTATAGACATAGGGAAAGACCTCACTAGGTAAAGAGTTCCACAACTTCGCTGTTCGATAGAAAAATGAAGTCTGGTATTAAGATCTTCGGCAGGCATGGAGCTTGACAATGAAGGGTCACTAGTTTGAGTTCATCTAGTTTGCGTACCTGGAATCTCTCGGGGTGGAACAACATACGAGATTTCTGATGAACACCGACCATTGAAATATCTTTAGAGAAGAGAGCAATCTCTGACCTTTCCACGATGTTCTAGACAGGTTAATGAACTTTAAAGTGTGACATCATCAATCAGACGGATAGCTCTCTCTGGATATAATCCAAGAGCTTCAGCGTATGTTTGGGAGCCGAACTCCAAACATGTGCACAGTACTCCAGGACATGTCGAATCAGTGCTTTGTAGATTATGAGGAGCTGCTGGGATGTAAAGTAGCTCTTGGCACGGAATACGAAACCATGTTTTTGTGAAGCGGCCTTCGCAATGGACCTTACATGACCATCCCACGAGAGCGTGCTTTTGATGGTTATCCCGAGCATGGATAAGGAAGACTTCATAGGAATAGTTGTACCTGACATCATCATATTAGGAATTGTGGGATCCGCCTTCCTGGAGGATACACAAGCTTGACTGTTGGTTGCATCAAATTCTACTGGATTATCAGATCCCTATTTCAAAATCTTCGCCAGATCTCCATCAATTACGTCAACCTGTGTTTGATCCGCTCCTCTGGATTCATTGTATGGTATAGGGGCTCCAGATGAGAAAGAAGTATGAAGTGTACCATCAAATGCAGCTGTGGACGGGATAGGTGGTCACTTTCAGCAGATCGTTCATTAGGAGCAGAAACAAAGTTGGTACCAAGAGAGATTCTTGTGGAACACCAGCGTTGATAGCCATTGTATCGGAGGATACTCCATCGTTCACAACATGGAGTGATCCATCAGAGAGAAAACTCGATAGTAAGCGACAAAGTTCAGTTGGCAACCATATGACAATATCTTGGTTTAGTTGAACTCATTAGTCATTAATTTCTCCAGGGCTCAGGTGAATTTGCACTTGCAAGCGTGTGTACAAATTTTTCGTCCTGGAATGCAATTTCTGCTGAATAACTCAACAATTTACTTTTCTTTGTCCTGATACACTTTTATGTAGAAATATATTGCAACCGAAGCAATAGTTATCCATATATTTTTTGTCAGTTCTAGTTTGCCAAAATTATTGACACAGTTTACGTAGGAGACATAACTCTTCTCTCCCATTTTGTAGAGGTTATTAGTTCGCCTCTTCGGTCGTATTGATTGCGACCACAAAATTATTATGGAATACTGATTATCCTAATCTCAATCAGTATCATACGATCATCAGTCTCAAACCGCTAACGCCATCATGTTGAAATAATTCCAATGACCAAAAATATACTCAAACTCGCATTGATTTTCATAACAAAAATCACTCGTACATCTGGTTACCCATTCGATTATGTTGTGAAATTATAGTGCACTGCAAGTTTGCTTCTTCCGATCATGACCGACGTAAACATATTCTCAATCTCAATCATCTTTTTTCCAATAATTCTAAGGACTGCTGTATTCCCATAGAATTACAATGAGAGTTTGATACAGATTGCTGTATAATTTCACATTGACAACTGAATATATCAATTAATAGCTGTGTTGTATGATTTACAGTAGCATCTGCTCATTATGGAGGGACATAATCTGGTGCAGACCATGACGAGTCTACTTGACAATGTTTTGGTACCTGACTGTTATTTGTTATTCCATTCAATTGAATAAATTGATGATTTTGCATGGAGTTTTGGATATTTGAATTTTTTTTACCTATTGTCAAACCTTATTGTTCCATAGAAATGAATTTCATCATGATCTAAATATACGAGAGGTATTACAAACACTAGAGTTGTAATAGTACATTACGTATCTAAGTCAGAAAAATGGAATTTTTCTTGACGAGTATGGTAAGTTTGAATTCGAGCTTAGCGAGGATTTAAATACAATACAAGTCAAGTAAAATAACTTTTCCAAGGTGCATATACTATTTTTTCGCATTTCATGAATAATTACATACTTTGACTTCTCGGTATCCTAGTAATCTAAACAGGATATTTTTTGAATGACAAAAGTTGACAATATCCAAATAAACTAATCTTTAAACAGAGAAATTTGAAATAATTATAGAAATGGCTGATGGAAACGACTTGGAAGATATCTTAAATGTAACTCGGGAAGCTTCTTCTAGTTTACTTCCGGTGAAGTTCAGGCTCACGGTCAAAAAAGTTGGGTTGAAAATTTGATACGACTAATTTTGATGTTACTTTACGTTTTTTGGGGTGCTGAATACGGGAAAAATAGTTAAAAGATTCAATCGTTGCCGCTCAAAAAGTTATGGCCATTTTTTTGACCAGATTTTGTGTTTTTTTTAAACGTTTTTTTAAATTAATGTGAAAAGGAAAGCTTTAATCGAATATACACCCAAACTCATATTTGTAGATAATTAAAATACGCGTCGAATGAGCACAAGTAGAAGTCATTTAGTGGTTGTGGACTCGAGATAAGGGCCATTTTGTGATTTTTTTATGGTTTTTTAAATATATTTTTGGAACCGAAAAAAATCGTAAAAATAATTGGTCTGGATGAAAAGTTGGCATTTTTATTCTACTTTCCAATGGATTTTTTTATTCGATATATTACAATAAAAAATATGTTAAAATACCATACACATTCGAAAATATCGAATAAATAGTAATAATGAATATATCGAATAGATCAATGTATTTTTTTAGAGTTCTTCCGACATTACTAGAACTTTGAAAATACGCGCAATCTCAATATTATTGAATGGTGGTACGGATTAAAAACATCTATTTTCGAGCAAGGGTTCCAGAGATATTGTTGTTTTTTACTAGCCTAGAGCGGCGGCTCTACCTTCCACGCGCGCCGCACAGCCAAGCGCACGAAATACCATTTTTCAAAATAATTGTTTTAGCAACCTTTACGAAAGATAAGAGGTTGAAAATTCGATAAGTTGTTCACGAGCTATTGAAGAAGATGATCCCGTAAAAAGCGATGATCAAAATGTGTTCGATTTTGAATCCTTCAATTTGTCATAATTATCTACTAAAAGCATTTTCTCCGAACTCAGAATTATGCTAAAATTACCCACATTACACATCACAAACACATTGTCAAACATTATTATGCCATAGAAATTAAATTCGTCATGATCTAGATATACGAGAGGCATTACAATCACTAGAGTTGTAATAGTACATAACGTTATTATCAAGTTCAGAAAAATGGAATTTTTCTTGACGAGTATGGTTTAGTTTGAATACGAGCGAAGCGAGGATTCAAATATCATACGAATAAAGTAAAAATACTTTTCTGACGAGGCATTTCATGTTAAAATCTGGTAATAATAATAGTTACTGTGAAAATGTAAGAAAAAGTAGATGTCTGACTTTTCGGTATCCTAGCTATCTAAATAGGACTTTTTTTAAATTGACAGCATCTGAATAAACTCATCTTTGAACTTTGAAATTTAAAATAATCATCGAAATGGCTGATGAAAACAACTTGGAAGATATCTTAAATGCAGCTAGAGAAGCTGCTTCTAGTACTTCCGGTGAAATCTGAGGAGAGGAACGAGAAAGTATCTAATATTTTCTGCAAGTGGAGCAACACCAAGAAATTTAAAGGAATTGATGAAAATTCAATGCTGGCTTATTTTTACGAAAAGGTTGGTTATTTCATATGGTTAAAGTGTTGTAAATAGGTATTAATTTCATAAACTGTTTTAGGCAAAAGACCTTAAATATTCTAGTTTATGGGCTACATACTATATGATCAAAAGTACGATACAAATCAATGAAAATACGGATATTTCGCAATATAAAAAGGTAATCGTGTTTTTGAAACGTCGGAATGACAATGACAAATGAAATGTTACAAAGTTTTCGAACGAGGCTCCTAACGATGCGTTTCTTTTAATGGAAGTGGTATTAATTTTTGGGCTGAATGGTGCATGTCGGCGTGCAGAACTATGCAGTTTAACAACTGGAGTTATAGAAGATTCTGGAACAATGTTGATTGTAACTTTACACGATACCAAAAGAAAGAAAAAACGTGTATTTACTGTAGCCTCAGACTGCAAGTGCTATGAAATCTACCACAAGTACTTTTTATTAAGACCCGAACCAGTAACTCATAATCGATTTTTCCTGTTTCATCTTCAAGGCAAATGTACAGTACAGCATTGGCATTCATACTTTTGCAAAAATTCCACAAAAAATTGCGGAATATTTATAATCTTCTGATGCGTCATGTTACTCCGTTTTACTGCAACTTTTCTTGCGAACAGTGGCGCTGATATTCAGGATCCTAAACGGCATGGGGGATGGCGATCTACAATCGTAGCTGAAAGATACATGGAAGAAATTATTGGTAATAGAATAAGAAATTCAAAATGGATATTTAACAATGTCCCAAGAAGGAATTGTGGTGAATGTTAAAATGTTCAGCAACAACTAGTTAATGCAGCGGGATCAGAAGTTGTTACCTTTTCTAACTTGAAAAACTTTTATTTTAATATTTATTGTTATACCTAAGATAAACATCTTCCTCTTTTGTTGAATTTTGTTTCAAATTACTGATAGTCTTGAGCAGTACTGGTTGTTTGTATCCCGTTTGTGAAATTCGTATTTTGATGACACATTCGAGTGAATTTTTGGCTTCGAAATGCGGCTCGGTCAAAAATTATCACTCCTGCACTCAAGGCTTGGAAGTACATGTTCTACAGAATGCATTTAACAAAAATACACTCTCAATAGTCTCAGATCTATGGATTGCCGCTTGAAAGTACATGAGGTAGCTAAGTGTATTTTTGTTAGATGCATTATGCAGGACAGCATAATTCACACATTCTTCCTATGGTTAATACACTCTCACTACCAGGGTCAGTCAACGTATACATTGACTAGTGAAAGTGTGACTTTTTTGTTAACAGTTATCATATCATGTTATATTATATTAACGACTCAGTGGTTGGAGTGAATATATCAATTGTTCTCGGGCAATCAAAATGCACTTACCCTGTTGGTCTGATATCACAATTCCCTCTCGAATCCCCGGTAGAATTGAGGCACAGAGAATTTACACACTCGAGTTCTACGTCGCATTGAATTATGGGTGTTATGTAACTCTCATGAAATGATTTTCGAGGGAGCTAATACTTACCGCGAAACGCGAAGGACGCGCACAAGTCTAGCGCTGCTTTACCCCTAGGAATAAATATATCTCCTGTTGCACCAGTGCTACGTTCAATTTTGCTCCACAATTGGGTTCTAACTATGAGCCAGTTCAATGTTCCAAACTACCCCTATGCAAGCTACCTACAGCTCTGGGGTTATTTCTTTCACAATACTACATGCAAAATATAAAGTAGGTTGTACTTTTCTGGACCCCATTGAATTTGAAGCACTTGACTATAAAAAATGCAATTGTGGAAGCCGTTTCTTTGTGATAGTTTATCGTTGTAACGAAATAATAAATAAAATGAAAAATTTTTCGTCTGAAGATGACACGTTTAGTGTTGAAACTATAGTAACGACTATATCAAATATCAGTGATAGTAAAACAAAGTAGTTTTATTTATTATTTCACTTGACTATACCCTATATGATCACAACTAGATAAATCTATCTAATCTCTATCTAATTACTTGAATTTAAATTGTTACAATATTGACAAACAGGATATTAATTGTTTTTAAAAAATATGATATTAGGAACAAAAATTAACATTGGTTAAAATTTCACTTGTCTTGAGTAGGAAATTACTTTTAACTCTATAGAGACAACATCTCAACACAATGGAGAAGAAATAAAAAATATTTTGATTGTTTTGCTTGTGGAATCTAGGTAAAATATATACAAACAATGAATTATTCTTTCTTGAGGGAGTAAAGACTGGCTGGACAAGAATTTTAGCTTCCCGAACGAGTAGGTTGTGGAGAACTCTCTTTTTCTCACGAGGTAATTAGTTTTTATGAAACCATTGAAGCGGGGAACACCCCATGCGCAAAGCTCAGAGAATACGTTTAATTTAGAATACCGGGGGCAGACACTGCCCATACGTTATTAAAGCGACCTATAGAAAATTGACTAGGCGCAATCACATTCCGTGAAGGCTCTTTTCAACTTCACGTGGATTCCTCCTCACTCAGGAAAAAAGTTCCACTTGCTGCCAACAAGTCGGTGGCCCCAGATGGGATAGATCGAATTACGAGACAGACAATCGGTAGGCCTGCCTGACTCCTCGTTTTATCAAGATATAATAATTTATAAAAGCTCACTTCGAATTAAAATGAATTATTCAAAGGATTAAAAAGTAATAATCCCCGGATTATTACAAGACATCTAACAAATCTGAATATTGTAGTTTTACCAGATTTTGTCTGTAACAATTGATCGCAACCGATATTTGATTATTTTTAGCCTCGGCAACGACCGTTTACACTGCACATGAGTACAAGGTGATATTAGAACATATTTGTGAATTTTTTCCAGAATACTTCTGTACATACACATTTTTACGGCCAATGGCTGTTTGAGCCTTATGACCAGTCCGCCCCTGATAGAAAAGAATTCCATCATGATCTAAATACTAAGTTTAATAAAATATATCATTCGATTTACCACAATCGTTCTGCTTATTATGTCAATAACTTCAAATATCACCTGGATTTCCGGCGATTTTTGGTTTTGAATTTCCGAACTCACAAGATAATATCTATATTATATAAAAATAGAATACACTATCCGTTGAGTTGTTTATTGCTACATGCAACTTCAATTGAACACAATGAGAATCATATATGCAGTATTGATTGTTTTTGCATTTATCATGCAGGTGAGATATACTTAGATATACATTTGAAGATTTGTAGCATTTATAGTATTCATTTACTTTTTGTTTACTTGTATATTATGACTGGTATTCAATTTTGGTAACATGTAGTGTTTTTAATAGCTTATCAGAAATCTTCAACTCAATAGCATTCAATACCTTGTCATTCCAGTTTTTCAGAACTCGTACAATTTATTTTGGAATAAATCTGACGTAAGTGTAGTTCATTCGCTATTCTTGAAGAATAGCCAAAATTTTGGTTTCGTGTTCCAACTGATTCAATAGAAAGTTTTTTCATTCAGAATGATTGACCGTATGACTGTATAACTATGTTTGTTTTCCAGATTATGGCTCCGCAAGTATCTGCCAATCCAGTAGCCACCGCAAGAGTAAGTATTATATACATATTATACACATTTCAAAATATTTCAAAGGAAATGTTCAAATCATTTCCATTATTTAGGGCGTGAAAAGTATTCTTCCTTTATAACATAAAACCTGGAAGGAAAAGTTAGTCTTATTTCTGGTTATTTCTACGATCAAGAATCATTTAATCCGAGGTTTTTGTTTGCGATGATTCGTGCAACGGCATTTTTTCGAAAGGTTCAGTTTGACTCATCCAGATGAGTGTATTACAAGATTTTTTTCGTATACTTTGACTTCACGAAAAGAAAACCAATAATGTTCGGAGACCAATGGGTGAGTCAGCGGTGGAATGTTGGAAGAGAAGATGAGCACTCGAATTTTTCTCGAAAGTAATAGGCATAAGGGAGCTCCAGAAAGATAACAACTCCGCCGTTCGATAGAAAAATTAGGTCTGGTAACGAGTTCAGCAGGACTCAAGCTTGACAATGGAGAGGTGATTAGCTTGAGCTCGTCTAGTTTGCCTAACGAATCTCTCGTGGTGGAATAACAGACGAGATTTTTGATGAACACCGACTATGGAAATATCTCAAGAAAAGAGAGAGATAGCTCACTTTTGTACGATGTTCTAGAGAGGGCAATGAATTCTTAAGTCTGACATCATCAATCAGACAAATAGCTCTCAACTGGATAGAATCCAAGAGCTTCAGTGTATGGTAGCTTATTTCATTATGTTGAAAAATACATTATTATCCATTCATAGGTAATGTTTATTGTAATTATTCTTTCAAATCTGAATTATGTCCCTCTGAATATGAATCAGGGATATTGGAAATGTTGAAATAACGACGCTTGCTTCTCGTTTCATTTGAATATTGTCGATTTATTCTCAAGAAGTGGCCTCAATAGAAACTATAATATTTTTAATCTGGATTAAAAATTCAAATCGCCAAAGTTTCCCAAGGTCATTTGTTTTTTGTCGAAAGTACTTTAATAAATGTGTTGAGAAACAATTCGAATGTTGTTGCAATATAGAATGAATGAGGCAAATTAATTTTTGGAAAATATCCACAATAGCGAAATTCTTCAGGGTCTATTGTTGAGTAAATGATGTTTAGAGAACCTCTGAATTAAAACGAATCAGTCGCAAAAGTTATCATGCATTTTCCTTCATCTTAAGTAAGGATGACTTACTTCATACGCAATGAAAGCTGCAGTATAGGTCTTCTGCATTTTCGATCGATTTAGCTTTGTTGAATGAAACAAGTTGGCATCTGATTAAAAAATTTTTTTTCAGCCGAATCCGTATCCGAATGCTGAGCCACGCTATGTAAGTAATAACTTGAATAGCCATAAAAATGTTTTTAAATGAATCTCTCTTCAATTAATGTACATGGTGTAAGGTCTTTGAGTGAGTGGCCACTGTAAGGAAATGATACTATACATCCAGGGCTCGTAGTGATACCTGTCCTCAGATTCTTGATTGATCGGATTACCCTAAGCACCAACTACTTTAGCAGAAAAAAAGGTAAGATAGAATCCTCAATCAAGAATTTCCGGCACTACGAGGTGAATAAATGTTGATGATTATATCAGAGAAATAAAGACAAATTTCAACTTAACAATTTGGTCTCAAAGATTTCATGATGAGTCAGACAGACGACAGTGAGTGGTATTAGCCTACTATATGTAGATATAAATTCCATAGATTATATTTCTCAATTGTAATAAAAATATGCTGTTTTCCAAACTTTGAGGAGTACTAATGATAATTTCAGTTCGAGATATCGACTACAGGATGAGGATAGTGAGAGTAGGATATCCGGTGAGTATTCAAATTCATTATATTATGTTTATTTTGTGCTCATGGATGAGTCATTAATTTTCTCAAGGTGAATTTGAACTTACAAGCGTGTGTTGAAACTTTTTGTTCAAATGGAATGAGAATTCCACGTGCAAATGATTTTGTTTCGATCCTCTCGAGTTACTGTTCTTTTGCTAATATTGTTTTCTTTTCTTTCCTTTTCCTTTCTGGAATACTCAATCCCTGCTACATGGCTTAACAATTTTCTTTTCTTTTTTCACTTTCATCTAGGATGACAACCATGGCTCTCTCTTGATGAAACTTTTATCTAAGGAATGTATATTATTCCTAATCTTCAATCTGTCCATCTATTGACAGTGTGGTCATTTAATTTAGGGAACCGTAACAGGTTAGAGTTTGATCCCAATCATTGATTAGCCAGAACAAACGTGAAAAATATCATTGACACTTACCGTCTTATTTCCCGAAACACTTAAGATTTCAAAACTCTGGAAGGTCAGTGGAAGGGTAAACGCTCATATTAATCAGACACACTCGTACTCAACAATAACAATAAAATTCAATAATGAAAATAACAGTTAAATTAATAATGATAAAACAAAGATTATGACAAATGATAATGAAAGAATATTATAATTACCTTCATTACTAACTATAAGATCAAAATCTAAGCTCAAATCAAACAAACCTAGATAATCTAAATTAACTGAAGACAGAACTAAAACTGAGATTATTGAATTGATACCCAACCAGGATGAACCTATGGGATCGAAACTAAATGAACTCACTTGTATGTATCATTGAACTTGAACTTAAATAAAAATTAAGAACATCAAACTTTGATTGAAAATCTAAAACAACTCTGATTTAGCGAAATGCACCCTTCTTACCAAAAACGTTCTGAAGAAACTATTAAGTTGAATTGATTTAAATTGACTAAGTATCACGTGATTTCTTAAGTGAACAATTCAAACTAGAAAATATAACTGAAGGTTTTAGGCACTGCTCCTGGTATTTGTAATGCGTCCTTTTCCTCAAGAACCAATCTACAATTCGGAAAAAGGATCTCTGAATTCTCCCAATAAGCACAGATTCCTCTAGTTCAGAATGTTTCCGGTGGGGATTTATAAACCTGAATATTACTAAGTGATTTGAATGTATATATTATTTCAACTATAATGAAGACTATATTCGATTACAATTTTGATGATAAGGTACTACGTTACGTACAGATTTACGTGTGATACATTTTGATTAATTATGTAACTTATGAAAGAAAGACGTGTAAAACTTCCATATTCAGATCAATAATGGCTCTGAGAAGCCCACTACATAAACATCTCCAGATGATTAACATTAACATGTATTAATAGCTAGCATTCGTTTTCCGTCCTATATTGGTTATTGATCTAGACGAGTTTATGATTCCCGTTAAGACTTCAAACTTTTGTGAAACCATCTTGACCATAGTTATGGTATCATATCAATTTCCTTGAGGCGGGAGTCAACTGATTTGTGTTTATTTTAGAAATTCATTCACTATTTCTCACGCTGACATTTGTTACTGATATTAAACAGAAACATCCAACAACCTCTATATGTTCTAGCTATTTTGCTTTGAGATATTTTAATTTTACATGAAATTTTAATTTTCTAAAGATGATTTTGTTTTGAATATTGGAAACAATCTGTACTAAACCCTTATTACAGTATTTTTCGGTTCGTTAAAATTCACACGGTTTAGGTAGAGCATGTATTCCTTTTGTTAGCTCTAATCCCATCTTGTAGACGTTATCAGTCCGTTTCCTCGGTCTAACTGATTTCGATCACAAAAAACATTATCGAATGAAACTACCGATCTTTAAATTCTCAATAAGTATCATACGATGATAAGTTTCATACCGCTAAAGCCATATGTTGAAATAGTTTCAATAAAGGAAAATATATTCAAACTCGCTTTGGGAAAAAATTACTCGTACTTCTCATTACTCATTCTCTTATGTTGCGAAATTATAGCGCACTGCTTGATTGCTCGCTCCGATCATGACCGACGTGAAGATATTCTCGCTTGTATCAGAATATGGAACAAATCTTATCTTGTGAATAGTTCTAAAAACTGATGCATCCTAACAGAATAATAATTTTGCATTGATAACTGAATATACCAACTAATAGATGTGTGTCCTATATTTCACAGGAACATCAGTTTCATGGAGGTACTTAATCTGATGCACACCATAACAATTCTAGTTGACCTCAATTTTGGAACTTGCCAGTTATTTGTTATTCCATTAAAATAAATAATTATGCATAAAGTTTTGGTTATTTTCTTTTTTGTACCTATTGTATAACCTTATTTTTCCATAGAAATGAATCTTATCAAGTTCTAGATATTTTTCCGGCCAATAATTATCGCTAGCTCAAAGGGGATATATTATATCAAAAAAAGTTTTATAAAAAGTTGTTCAGCATGAAATTTTCCATAAGAATCGACTACTCGGATTTGAATTTCCAACAATTTTTCATACCAGAGGCGAAAAATTGAAATATTTATATATCTATATATATTTTTATTTTCAAATATTCTCTGTAATCGAGAAAATTCGCATTCAATACTGAAAAAATCGTTTGCTGATCGTTAAAAACGATGTATATTAATATGAGAAAGACAATAAATGGAGTTTTCCAAAATAAGCTTAATTTTCCAATTTCCGGAGAATTGGATTTTTTTTAGCCGTTTAACATATCGATTATCAGATTTTTTGGGGCGCTGATTTTGAAAATGTTCTTTTTTGGAAAATTGAATTTTCTAGAGTTTTCACAGCAAAAGTAATGTCAAAATCAAAATCAGCGCCCCCGAAAACCTAATAATCGACATGTTAAATAGCTAGAATTTTTTTTTTGGGAAACAGTCCTTGAGTTTAACTTCCAAGCGTAGCAAGGCTAGTTCCAACCTCGCTTCATCAAATAACTTGTGCTCAGAATAACATATACATTTTTTTTTGAATGAGGACAAAAAAAAATTACAACTGTAGGTAATTTTGAATTTCGGGATCGCGTTTCAGTGATTATTTTGATTTATTGTGAGGAAACGTCGCCATTGTTACGTTATAACTAAGTTTCCATTATTCGCTGCTTTGGCTGCAGAAACTTTTCAGTGTCTAGACAGTAAAAACTATTGTTATTGCACCTATGATATAATTGGACCCTTTGGCTTCTACACAACCTGTAGAGTATTGCCATTTTACTGATGTTCTGACAAAAATTGAATAAATTCCAATATAACATAGAGTATAATTTAACGTTTTCATTAGATGTTACTAAATATACTTCCAATATATTTTTTATTCCTAAAATCATACAGGTTACACGTAAAAGTGTCCTAAAGCTATTTTGGAAACAAAAGTGAGGGAAGTCAGTGACCGGAAAACAGTTCATTCAAAACGGAGTAATCTGTAATCGTTACATTAATGTTAATAAATTTTTTTTTGGAAACGTAAAATTCGATTTCATCATCAATGCAATAGTTATTTTCATTATACAGGGTGTCCCCGAACTGCGTGGCCAAAATAGAACCGAAGATTCTTTGATTCGAAAAAAATTTGATGAGCTTTTTTACTTTTGCCTCAAGTGTCTTGTTTAGCCGGTAGAGGGCTTCAAAGTTGCAAAAATAATTTTGTTTTTTCGGTATAACTTGAGAACGTGATGGAGGACTCATACAATATTTGGCAGGTGAGTTACTGTCAATAATGGCCGTTTTTGAGAGCGGAGCATAGAGCCTTAGAGACCATAGAAATGGCTCAAACTTGAGGATGTAACTGGAAAAGTGTCCAGAACTTTTTTGTGGTCGAATCAATTCACTCTATATTTTTTATGTAGATAGCATATCTAATTTGAAAACTTATTTTACTCTTAGAAAATTTTGATAAAATCAACGGATTAGCTTGAAAAAAAAAATTTTCGAGTCTCTGCAATTTTGGCTTACTAATTTTACTTGATTAAAATACCTTAGTTGCCTTTGCTTTTCTAATGTCATTTTGGCATTTGGAGAATTTATTCTCAAAACTGTCAGTTTTTACTCTGCTTTCCGTAAAAATTTTATAAAATTATGGCTCAAAATTTCACTAACACTGAAATGGTTAATATCTCGGTAAAACACGGATAATAAAAACAATAGAAATGGGGAAACGATGTGATTATTTAGGAAAAACAAATGCTAAATTAAAAGAAACAACAAAACTTTTTAGGAAATCGCTAAGGCATCAATTGTTCGAAATGTTGCCCATTTTTCTGAATACACAAATTAATTCGTTTCAAGAGATTGGATTGAACTCTGGCTAGTATTTCAGGATCATTCTTCAATAAATCCGCTTCATGATTTATTTGTTGCCACAATTCCTCTCGTGTGTTTACTGGAGCTGCATAAACTTTCGACTTCAAAGCGCCCCATAGAAAGAAGTTGCAGGGCGTCAAATCAGGGGAGCGGGCCGGCCAGTTCACTGGTGCATCGTGTCCTCTACCTATCCAGCGATCTGGATATTCCGCATTCAAATGTCGCGTCACAGCTAATGTGAAATGAGGAGGTGCATCATCATGCATAAACCAAAGGTCACGACGAATGTGTGAGGGCAAGTCTTCCAACAGTTCAGGTAGCCTTTGTTCCAAAGAGTTCAAGTAGTTCTCCCCGTTCAATCGATCGGGCCAATAATGGAGTTATCCACAATTCCAACCCAAACATTGATTTTAGTTTGATTCTGAAAATGTGTAACTTACGTTTCATGAGGATTTTCATCAGCATAGAAATGTTCATTATGGAGGTTAAAAAGACCACATCTCGTGAAAGTAGCTTCGTCCGTGAAAAGAATTCTTCTACAAAAATTGGGGTTTTGCGTTTTTTCTTTGGACAATAAGCCGACAGAAATCTAGCCGATGACCTGGATCCATGGGCAATAAGTCTTGAACTGTTTTAATATGATAGGGATACAACAGTTTTTCTTTCAGTACATTATGAACTAATGATTTTGAGGCTCCAATACGAAGTCCCAAACGTCGTGTGCTTATCCCAGGTTCAGTTTCAACCGCTTCCAGTATCTCTTCTTCGAGCTCTAACGTCCTTCTTGTCCGTCTGCGTCCAGTTTCTCTGCGATTTGCTTCAAATCTGCCAGTTTCCCGAAGTCGCCTCTCGATATTAGCAAAGGTTTGCCGATTTGGAATTCTGCGATGTGGATATCTTTCCCTATAAACTTGTACACTTCTCCGGCCATTGCAACGACAAAGTCCATAAATCAATAACATATCAACCATTTCAGCGTTAGTGAAATTTTGAGCCATAATTTTATAAAATTTTTACGGAAAGCAAAGTAAAAACTGACAGTTTTGGGAATAAATTCTCCAAATGCCAAAATGACATTAGGAAAGCAAAGGCAACTAAGGTATTTTAATCAAGTAAAATTAGTAAGCCAAAATTGCAGAGACTCGAAAATAATTTTTTTAAGCTAATCCGTTAATTTTATCAACATTGGAGATGTCAACTCCTATCTTATCATCAACGCAATAGTTGTTTTTACTATTGTATGAAGGGACCGATAAAGATCATATTATATTGTTATCATCATTATTATATATTATGATCATTATATTCCAATATTCTCAAATATCAACTTTCAAATTGAATGCCTTCTCCATAATTTACTTCATTACAAAATAAATTTGGCTGAATTAAAACGTACATTGTCTTTATCTCTCAGCTTCTCCCATGCACATTTGCATGTAACGGGTATTTTCTGACTATCAGTGTGTTGAAGGCAGCCATCCTGGGTTCAATAAGGCTACATGGGCACATGCTTTAGGAACCTGAAGCCACTTACCGAACGGGGAAGAGGAGTGCTTCAGTTAACGGATTTGGTTATCTTGCGCTATTGCTGCAATGTCGTCAGAGAGCGCAGCAGACCCGTCCAGGTTTTTGTTAAAAAAAGTATTCGTTTGTGTATCAAACTGAATGGAGAATTCTCGTTTTGTTATTAACACAATACTGTATTTGATCTGTGTTTGATTTTAAGAGTTTTCCTTGAAGTATTGTTCTTCTTGTATTAGTTTTAGATCTCCTTCAATCTCTTCAGATATATAACTTGCTGTATCATCTACGCACAGAACAACGCCTTCCCCAATACATCAGGCGAATCTTTTGTATAAATAGATATAGAGGTGCTCAGCTAGACAGTAGTTTCATTCGACTAGATCCTTTTTTGATTTGCTTCTCCTATAAATACTACAATTTGTTTCCTATGAAGGTATGATGAAATGAGCTTCGTAGTAGAACCCCTTGTATCATAGCAATCAAGGTTTTGGAAAACGGTATACAGTCGGAAGCTCTAGACAAATCAATGCATATTCTTATAGTAAGTTTTTATATTATTTAATGAATTGAATATAAGTATCATGGAAGGTCAGATACACTGTTCTGATAGTGGAGAGTTTCTTCGGAACAGAATGGAATGTTTTTCGAGAAAAGAAATTAATTTTTTCATAAAATGAGTTCCCAAATACTTTGCTGATGTTATTTAGGACTGCGACACAAGATGATAATTTTATATATTCCTTTTGTCCTCCCTTTTAGAGACAGTTTTAATTTTTGCAATTTTGAATAATTTGGAAAACGTACACTTTCCATTGCCATATTGATAATAAATGATGAAGGTACTGTGATGTATTGAGTTTTAGTATATTATCAAGTGAGAATATCATCAAGATCTACCGATTTCGTATTTTTCAACAAACGAATGACAAATAGTATTATATTGAAATTGGGGATCAGTGGAAAGGGAGGAAAGATTATGATTATTTTGCCTACTGAATTGAAAATTAAAATAATGAATTTGATTGATATAGTGTAAGTTTGTTTGATCTAGTACTTCTTCATCGTTATCAGCTTTCCCACCTTCAAATCCAGAAGATTTTATCAAATTTTATCAATGTAATAATTAGAGAGAATTGTATTATTTCAGAATAATTACATTAGTTACTGCTACAGAAAGATTAGTTAGGCTTCCGTTAGTCGAGAATTTGATAATTTTGATTTGGCAATTGTGAAACTAATAATATCGATTATCTAAGTTCGTGGATCGATTCGGAAAGGATCAAGACGGATGTTACCTCGAAAACGGGCCTTTCTCCACCGATTAAAATACTTCTCTTATACTATGTATAGTGAGGAAAGTACCGGGATATCAAAAATTATCTTGGTCAAGGGTGGTTGTGGAATCTAAAACGTGTGTCTTACTTTACATTTGAAATAATTATGTCACTGTCACACTGACATCATCAATAACCTACAAATTTCATACCTATTTATTTCAGTTGTAGAACAATAATGAACTACAAATTATGAAATAACGGTTTTAGTATCAAGAAAAACTAAATTACAGTAATTGTTGGAAATGTCCCCCGTTTTGTTCGATGCACAAGTTGACGCGCATCCTCATGCTGTGAAAACCGTTTTGCAGCATTTCTGGCGTTATGGTTGCACATTGCTGAACTATTCTTTGTTGAAGTTCTTGCAAATTAATTTCCAACAATTACTGTAATTTAGTTTTTCTTGTTACTAAAACCGTTATTTCATAATTTGTAGTTCATTATTGTTTTACAACTGAAATAAATAGGTATGAAATTTGTAGGTTATTGATGATGTCAGTGTGACAGAATCATGATTATTCCAAACGTAAAGTAAGACACACGTTTTAGATTCCACAACCATCCTTGACCAAGATGGGTTTTGATATCCCGGTAGAAATAAATGACATTATTCTATTCATTGAAGTACTTATATACAATTATTTATTTGAAATTCAAACGATAAATTAGCCATGATTTGTTTTACTAGGTAAATTTATGTAATTGCTCAGTTACATTGTTAGAAGATTATCGTATTAATCACGAAAAATGGTTATATGGAATTATTATAAGCATTTTGTGAGGATTATACTTATCACAATGTGCCTGCTCATTGAGATTGACTTTGTATAAGGAAACAATACACGGAATGAATAATTGATACTTGAAATATCTCAACTGGTTGCTTGTTACTTTTTTGAATTAACTCATTGTATACTCTGGGAAGCTCAGATCCGATTACTTCCCTTGGAATTATCATTTTCAGTATTGTACAAGATGATCCAATATACGAATGAATATGTTACAAATTATAAGTAATAAGTTATCATTATCACTTTTGATTTCCATCTATTCCGATATTCCCAAATATCAACTTTTAAATTTAATGTTTTTTGAATTTACATCAATCCGACAACGAAATTTCTATTATATCTCTAATATTTACTTGTAACGCCTATTTCACGATTCAGAATTAAGTAGTTCAAATCAATTTCCGTCTCAGAATTTCCTTGAGTTGAAGGTTGATAAGAATTGGAAATTATAACCGAATTTTTGCGATTTTAGGTATTGTATTTGTAAACTAATAGGATTTCCTGCTTATTGATTAGATATATTTATGTATAAAAATGAAATACACTATCCGTTGGATTGTATATTGTTACAGGCCGTTACAATAATCGTACACAATGAGATTCATATACGCCTTATTCATTGTTTTTGCAATTATCATGCAGGTGAGATATATTTAGATATACATGAAGATATTTAGCTCATATAATATTCACTCACTTTTTCTTAACGTGTATATCATGACTTGAGTTGAAATGTGGGTCATGTAGTGCCGTTTTATAGTTCAATCAAAAATCTCCAACTCAATAGCAAACAATGTCTTGTCATTCCAATTTTTCAGAACCAGAATATGTATTTTGAAAGATATCTAACGTGAATGTAGTTTTTCGAAAATTCTATGTTGAAAAACATTTTATTTTGTGATCAATTATCATATTGATATAAAAAAATAAAACACTTACTTTGTTTTTTATCACATATATTATAGAAACAAATCGTGACTATAGTTTCGAAACTATAGCGTGTCACCTTCAAACGATACTAAGTATTAGTATCGTTTGAAGCGTCGAAACAATAGTCACGATTTTTTTCTATAATATATATATATATATATATATATATATATATGATAAAAACAAAGTAAAAGCGTTTTATTTTATTATACAGTGCTTTCGTGAAGTACTGAATGAATTGATTTTTCGCCAAGCTATCCATTTCTGAGGAATCTCCTGAAACAAGTCGATTTTCAATCCCAATTTGCCACATTTATCAGGGAAAATTAAATATACAGGGTGATACATGTCTGAGTAATGTCGTCCGCGACAATTTTTTCGAAAGGAACATCCTATATATTATTTGATTTTTGGAATCTCTATGGAAAGCTGAATTCAAAAATATATCACACATAAGGTTTGTATACAGTCCGTCCGTTGAATTCAGTGCTCTCGTAAAGTAGTGGATAAAGTCGTAAGAAATTTAAGAAAACATTTTTGGAAAGAACGCTGGATACCGTCGAAATTTATTTTTATTTGGGCATTCTTTCAAATTTAATTAATACATACAGAATGATTCATGAAGGGGAAATGACGTCATCGGTATTTTTTGATGGCAACCCCATTTTCCATGAGGGAATGTGAGAATGAAGCCTTTTGACATACGCTAAGGTAACTTGAGTATGGATCACATGAAAATAAAATAGAGTTGCCATCAAAAAATACCGAATGATATATAGGATGTTCCATTTGAAAAAATTTTCGTGGACGACATCACTCTGTATATTCAATTTTCCCTGATAAATGTGACAAATTGTGATTAAAACACCGACCTGTTTCAGGAGATTCCTCAGGAATGGATAGTTTGGCTAAAAATGAATTTATCCAGTACTTTACGAAAGCACTGTATCAATTGAATGTAGATTATTACACATTCTTGAAGAATGGTCAAACTTTTGGGCTCTTGATTAAATTACTCTAATAGGAAGTTTCTTCATTCACAATTGACCATATGACTGTATAACTTGTTTGTTTTCTAGATGCTGACTCCGCAAATATCTGCAGATCCTGTAGCCAACCCAAACGTGAGTTAAATATATTTTATAATATTTCATAATATTTCATAATATTTCATAGTTGGTCATAGAAAATTGTCAGATAATTACAAATATTTAGGGTGCAACAAAGTATTCTTTCGCCATAACATAAAATCTGAAACGAACTAGTTTTGTTTCCGGTTGTTTCTACGTACATGAATCATTAAATCCGAAGCTTTTTATTTTCGATGATTCGTGCATTGAGAACATTGTTCAAAGATTTCTGTTTTGACTTATTCAAGAACATAAAGGCTCACTTTATTAAATTGAAATTTATAGCATTATTCATTCTATTATTGTTTCGTGTAATTCTTTTTTTAAATTTGAATTGATTGTGTAAATCACAATCGCTTGTGTATTTTTGATGGTATTCATTTGTTTTCGATATTTCTGGATGGAATGTGGAACGCATTTATACCTATGTCTAATAGCAAAGCTTATCTCAATAGTCCACTAGCTTTCGTGAGTTATTTCAATTTCAAGTGGCTTCTATAGCTAACTTCATTTTCAGTCTCGTACAGCCAATTTTATTGAGCAAAGTTCCATACCTATTGAAGACTCTTCCTTTGTTTTATAAATAAGCGCGCATTCAATCTACAGATATTCGTTACTTTCTCTAATGCAACTACCTACATAGCAATTTAATCCCTCCGAATGTGATTCAGGGATATTGGAAATGTTGAAAAAACCACGTTAGTTTTATGTTTCATTTGGGTATTGTCGATTTATTTTCAAGAAGTGCCGTCAATAGCAACTGTATTATTGTCGATCTTGATTCAAAATTCAAATCACCAAAGTATCTTTAACTTTATTTGATTTTTGACAAAAGTACTTTCATGATAATGTTGAGATTTCCAGATTTGTCTCACCTTTAAACGAATACGGCAGAATAGCTCTCATCTGGATATAATCCATCAAGAGCTTCAGTGTATGTTTGGGAGCTTATTTCATTATATTGAAAAATACATCATTATCCATTCATAAGTGATGTTTCTTGTAATTCTTCTTTTAAATCTGAATTGATTGTGTTAAATCACAATTGCTAGTTATCGATATTTTCGAATACAGGATGAAACACATTTATACTTATGTTTGATAGCAGAGTTTATTTTAATAGTTTGCTAGATTTTGTGCATTATTTCAATATGAAGTAGGTTCAATAGCTTACTTCATTTTTAGTCTCGTACAGCTAATTTTATTGAGCAAAGTTCCATGTTTTCTTTGAGGAATCTTCATTATATTTATAAATGAACCCGCATTCAATCTAGAGATATTCATTACTTTCTCCAAAAGATCCATTTGGGTATTGGCGATTTAATCCTCGAGAAGTGGCCTCAATAGCAACTATAATATTTTCAATCTTGATTAAAACTCAAATGGCCAAAGTTTCCCAAGGTTCATTTGTGTTTTGTCAAAAGTACTTTAATAAATGTGTTGAGAAACATTTCGAATGTTGATGCAATATATAATGAATAAGGGAAATTAATTTTTGGAAAATGTTGACAATAGCGAGATTTTTCAGTGTTTATAGTTGAGTAAATGATGTTTAGGGAAACTATGGATTAAAACGAATCAGTCGCCAAAGTTATCATGAATTGTCCTTCATCTTAAGTCAGGATGACCAATGAACGCTGCAATATCCGTCTCTTTAGTTTTCGATCAAATTAGCTCTGTTAAATGGAAAAAGTTGGCATCTGATTTCAAAATTCTTTTTTCAGCCGAATCCAGATCCAAAACGTGACCAGACCGGTGTGAGTATTAATTTGAATAGTCATTTCTTATAAAAAGGTTATTAAATGAATTTCTTTCCAATTAATGTACATGATGTAAGGTTTTGGAGTGAGTGTCCACTGTAAAGTTTTGAAATGATTTTTGGTGTTCAATAATTCCAACTAGCTCACTAGGATATTATACACCAAGGGCTCGTAGTGATACGTGTCCGAAGATTGTCGATTGATCGGATTACCCTGAGCGCCAACTGCTTTAGCATAAAAAAGTTAAGATAGAATCTTCAATAGGAAATTTCCGGCATTACGAGGTGAATAAATGTTGATGATTACATCAGAGAAATAAAGACTAATTCCAATTTAACAATTTGGTTTCAATCCTCTAAGGAAATATAATTGGAACAAAATAATTTTGTTAATATCAGAATTATTTTAAAAATTATCAAAGTTCAATATTCAAAAATTGAAAGTAAAACAGACTAGTATTCTTAATGGTTTGATTGATTGAATTGAAATTATTGATTTTATAAGGAGTATAATTTTTCAAGCAAAAATTTAAATTTAAGAAATTAAATTGTAGATGAAAACAAATTAAGTTAGAGAAAATTAACAATTGATTATAAAAATTTGGTTATTCCAACCAAGAAAAATGTTATTGTCCTTTAAACTTGGATGAGCTTGAAAGAAGTGCTCTGCCAGGAATTTCCTTCTACAACATGGCACGGAAAAAGAATGGAGCCGTATCAATCGTTCAAACCCTGTAATACGGACAATACGAGCAATACCTCGGCCACAAGTTAGAGCGACAAATAACTTAATCAGCAGGAATAATCAATACAATCCCATAACTGATTATGCTTTCTTCCCAAATTGTATATTCAAAATTATTGAAAGGATTGAAATCTTGAAGAAAACAAGTAAAATACGATGTTGAAATCTGAAAGAGAATATTTTGATACTAAGTACTTATTGAAGTTATGAAAATTCATACTACAAAGTATATAAAAAAGGTAGTCGTGAAAAATATGAGTGAGTTAATTTAGAAATTTGCAAGACAACGATTAGATAATAGTTTACTAAGTACCGTATACTGAAATTGTGCTCGTAGACTCTGAATGAATAATCCTTCCAAGCAATATTCAATGATTTACTCGGTAATCTTATAAAGCAGTAAATGAGAATTTCGGCTTTATTTAAGCTCACTCAGATCAATAATTATACCGTTACCTCACCAAGACCAGCCAGAAAAGGCAAAATCATTTCAAATTCATATGAGCAAGGTCAAAGAAAGGAGATACGAAATACCACGCAACCACACGAATGATTGCTAGGTTAAGCAATTCTCGGGAAACGACATAAACCATTCTGACTACTAGCCTGACAAATTATTTCCTGAATTGAGACAAGAGAAAAATTATAATAAAAGAATATCTAATTAACATTCGAGCACGCAAAAGTGATCTGGTGTGAACACTAGGATGAGTCGATTCTTTTATTAATGAAAAATATCATCGATCAGAGAATATGCACATCTACAACCAGGTTTAGACACTATAAGACATCAAATTACATATGCACTGTCGATAATAATCTTCCGATAAAGCCAATTAATTTCAGATAAGAAAAAAGATCTGAATTCAACTCACCCAGCGTGGAATTCACAACCAAGATGAACTCCGTCGATTTCCATTTTCTCGTCAACCCTCTCATCGAGTGTAGCATGACCTCACACGAGTTTTCGCTCAAGATGAATAATCGATTTTCTATTGAAAGAAATATGTCAGTCATAGTCTCTTTCCAAGTTTAATGATCTATAATTCCGACCCCAAACCGTTATCAAGATTATTCAAGCATTATTATCATACTAACGTATAGCGTTACAATGGAATGATGATATTTCGAAGTGGCAAAAGTTGAAGATTTCTTAACCGCTAGCTTCTGCAAGATACCTACTCTGGTATTTAGATATATATTTTGTTAAATTTCAATTTCTATAGAATTGTTGGGTGGTTTAGTTGGAAATTACATTTCGTATTTTTCTCTAATTATTCCAGAGATTCCTTGATCAATCTATGAATGTGTCAGTCATGTGAATTGTACGTAATCGTATTAGTTGTCAAAAATGTTGAAATGCATACAATACTTTTTACCCCGTGTGTGATGAGTCCGAAGAACTCCTTTCTTTGCGAGTGTCAACGTTGTATAAGGAACATATTTGTCAAGTTTCAACTTGATCCGCTCCATAGGCTCAAAGATTTTATGATGAGTCAGACAGACGACAGTGAGTGGTATTAGCCTACTATATGTAGATATAAATTTCATAGATTATATCAATTACAAATGTAATAAAAATGTGCTGCATTTCCAATCTTTGATATAATTTCAGTATAACTACAGGAAGAGGATAGTGTGATCAAGTTATCCGGTGAGTATTCAAATTCATTTTATTATGTTTGTTTTGTGCTCATGGATGAGTCATTAATTTTCTCAAGGCGAATTTGAACTTACAAGCGTGTGTTGAAATGTTTTGTTTAAATGGAATGATATATCCACGTGCAAATGATTTTGTTTCGATCCTCTCGAGTTACTGTTCTTTTGCAAATATTATCTTGGTTCCTTCCTGGAAAACTCAATCCCTGCTACATGGCTTAACAATTTTTTTTCTTTGGCCTGGTACACTTTCATCTAGGAAGACAAACGGAGCAATAATTATTCATATGTATTGTACCATGGCTTTCTCTTGATGAATCTTTTATTTAATATTATATTATTATATTTTTTATTAATCGTCAATGTGTCTATTTATTGACAGTGTGAACATTTTATTTAGGGAACCATGCCACGTTAGAGTTTGATCCCAATCATTGATTAGTCAGAACAAACGTGGAAAATATCATTGACTCTTACTTTTTTATTTCACAAGACACTCAAGAATTTAAAACACTGTAAGGTAAGTGAAAGGGTGAACGCTCATATTAATCAGATATACTCGTACTCAAGAACAACAATAAAATTTATTATTAAGAATAACAATCAAATTGATAAAGATAAAACAATGGTTATGACAATTGATAATGAAAAATATTATAATAACCTTTATTACTAATAAGAATGAAAAGTATAAGATCAAAATCTAAGCTCAAATTGTACAAACCTAGATAATCTAAATCAACTGAAGACAGAATTGAAACTGAGAGTATCAAATTGATACCCAACCAGGTTGAATCTAGGGGATCGAAACTAAATGAACTGATTTAAATGTATCGTCGAACTTGAGCTTGAATAAAAATTAAGGACAACAAACTTTGATTAAAAATCTAAAACGACTCTGACTTTGCGAAATCCTCCTTTCTTACCAAAAACACTCTGAAGAAACTATTAAGTTGAATTAGTTGAAATTGACCAAGTGTCACGTGATTTCTCAAGCGAACAATTCAAGCTAGAAATAATAAATGAAGGTTTTGGGCATTGCTCTTGGTATTTGTAATGCGTCCTTTTTCTCAAGAACCAATCTACGATTCGGAAACAGGGTCCCTGAATTGTTGAACCAATAAGCAGTAAGATTTCTGCAGTTCAGAATGTTTCCGGTGGGGATTCATAAACCTATCTGTCCTTTTCAAAATATTACTAAGTGATTTGAATGTACATATTATTTCAACTATAATGAAGACTATATTCAATCACAATTTTAATGATAAAGTATTACGTTACGTCCCGATTTACGTGTGATACATTTTGATTAATAATGTAACTTAGGAAAGAAAGACGTGTGAAACTTCCATATCCAGATCAATAATGGGTCTGAGAAGCCCACTACCTGAACATCTCCAGATGGTTAACATTAACATTAATTACAGCTAGCATTCGTTTTCCGTCCTATATTGGTTATTGATCTAAACAACCTTATGATTTCCTTTAGGACTATTAACTTTTGTGAAACCCTCTTGACCATAGCTATGGTATCATATCAATTTTCTTGAAGTGGGAGTGAACTGAGTGTTAATTTTAGAAATTCATTCAATATTTTTCACGCTCACATTTGTTGTTGATACCAAACAGAAACATACAACAACCCCTATAGGTTCTTGCTAGTTTGCTTCGAGATATTTTAATTTTACATTGAATATTGGAAATAACCTGTACTAAACCCTTATTACAGTATTTTTCGGTTTGTTAAAATTCACACGGTTTAGGTAGAACATGTATTCCTTTTGTTAGCTCTAATCCCATCTTGTAGACGTTATCAGTTCGTCTCCTCAGTCTGACTGATTTCGATCACAAAAAACATTATGGAATGAAACTCTTTATAATCTCAATCTGCACCATACGATGATAAGTTCCATGCCGTTAAATCCATATGTTGAAATAATTTCAATAAAAGAAAATATATTCAAACCCGCTTTGAACAAAAATCACTCGTACATCTCATTACCCATTCTTTTATGTTGCGAAATTATATTTTCTGTTTGCTCGCTTCGATCATGACCGACGTGAAGATGTTCTCGCTTCTATCAGAACATGGACCGAACCTTATTTTGTAACTAATTCTGAAAACTGATGTATTCTCACAGAATAATAATTTTCCATTGAAAACTGAATATACCAACTAATAGATGTGTGTTCTATATTTCACAGGAACATCAGCTTCTTGGAAGTACTCAATCAGACCATAACAATTCTACTTGACCTGAATTTTGTAACTTACCTCCTATTTGTTATTCCATTAATTTGAATAAATGTATAATTAGGCATGACGTTTTGTTGGTTATTTCAATTTTTGTACCTATTGTAAAGCCTTATTGTTCCACAGAAATTAATTTGATAAGCTGTTCATGTATCAGTATAAAACAAGATTATATTATAGTGTGAATAATTCCGAGTCTACCTGACGACATGTGTCAGTAAAAAGCATAGTTGTAATAGTACAGTATAATATAAGGAGCTAATAGTCCAGGCTATGAACCGGAAAAAAAAGCTCCAGGAGGTTCTCAGGATCATTCATACACCTTGAAACCCCTTGGGAATCCCAACCCCACCCATGAGGGCAAAAATGGCCTGAAATCTCTTGCACCTAGGGTTTTTTTTGTTTTCCTTTTGTTAGCTCTAATCCCATCTTGTAGACGTTATCAGTTCGTCTCCTCAGTCTGACTGATTTCGATCACAAAAAACATTATGGAATGAAACTCTTTATAATCTCAATCTGCACCATACGATGATAAGTTCCATGCCGTTAAATCCATATGTTGAAATAATTTCAATAAAGGAAAATATATTCAAACCCGCTTTGAACAAAAATCACTCGTACATCTCATTACCCATTCTTTTATGTTGCGAAATTATATTGTCTGTTTGCTCGCTTCGATCATGACCGACGTGAAGATGTTCTCGCTTCTATCAGAACATGGACCGAACCTTATTTTGTAACTAATTCTGAAAACTGATGTATTCTCACAGAATAATAATTTTCCATTGAAAACTGAATATACCAACTAATAGATGTGTGTTCTATATTTCACAGGAACATCAGCTTCTTGGAAGTACTCAATCAGACCATAACAATTCTACTTGACCTGAATTTTGTAACTTACCTCCTATTTGTTATTCCATTAATTTGAATAAATGTATAATTAGGCATGACGTTTTGTTGGTTATTTCAATTTTTGTACTTATTGTAAAGCCTTATTGTTCCACAGAAATTAATTTGATAAGCTGTTCATGTATCAGTATAAAACAAGATTATATTATAGTGTGAATAATTCCGAGTCTACCTGACGACATGTGTCAGTAAAAAGCATAGTTGTAATAGTACAGTATAATATAAGGAGCTAATAGTCCAGGCTATGAACCGGAAAAAAAAGCTCCAGGAGGTTCTCAGGATCATTCATACACCTTGAAACCCCTTGGGAATCCCAACCCCACCCATGAGGGCAAAAATGGCCTGAAATCTCTTGCACCTAGGGTTTTTTTTGTATTCCTTTTGTTAGCTCTAATCCCATCTTGTAGACGTTATCAGTTCGTCTCCTCAGTCTGACTGATTTCGATCACAAAAAACATTATGGAATGAAACTCTTTATAATCTCAATCTGCACCATACGATGATAAGTTCCATGCCGTTAAATCCATATGTTGAAATAATTTCAATAAAGGAAAATATATTCAAACCCGCTTTGAACAAAAATCACTCGTACATCTCATTACCCATTCTTTTATGTTGCGAAATTATATTGTCTGTTTGCTCGCTTCGATCATGACCGACGTGAAGATGTTCTCGCTTCTATCAGAACATGGACCGAACCTTATTTTGTAACTAATTCTGAAAACTGATGTATTCTCACAGAATAATAATTTTCCATTGAAAACTGAATATACCAACTAATAGATGTGTGTTCTATATTTCACAGGAACATCAGCTTCTTGGAAGTACTCAATCAGACCATAACAATTCTACTTGACCTGAATTTTGTAACTTACCTCCTATTTGTTATTCCATTAATTTGAATAAATGTATAATTAGGCATGACGTTTTGTTGGTTATTTCAATTTTTGTACTTATTGTAAAGCCTTATTGTTCCACAGAAATTAATTTGATAAGCTGTTCATGTATCAGTATAAAACAAGATTATATTATAGTGTGAATAATTCCGAGTCTACCTGACGACATGTGTCAGTAAAAAGCATAGTTGTAATAGTACAGTATAATATAAGGAGCTAATAGTCCAGGCTATGAACCGGAAAAAAAAGCTCCAGGAGGTTCTCAGGATCATTCATACACCTTGAAACCCCTTGGGAATCCCAACCCCACCCATGAGGGCAAAAATGGCCTGAAATCTCTTGCACCTAGGGTTTTTTTTGGATCGCTGAACACGAATTCGTAGCCAGGTTTACTTGCAATCCATCGTAGGGGTGGTCGAATCGACAAAATTGGCCAATTTCGCACCCTCAATGTGTTATTTTGTTATTTACGTGTTTCTGGCATTTCGAATGCACCAAGGAGGTATTTTGGGTCGCTGAACACAAATCCGGTGATAGATTTTCAACATCATTTTTCAGAGTTGTTTATTTAGGGGTTATTAAGTATATCAACAAAAAAAGATTATATCTTTTCCATTTCATTCATTTTCTAATGATATATGAAGATCTTATACATTTATAGAGACTCTATAAAATTATTCATCTGTTGTCAATGTTAACAATAAAGTCTCTACCTTATCAAAGCGGTCTATTCTTTTTCAAACAAAATTATCAGTTGATCAGTAATTATGATATTTATGGTCCCTCTTACAACAATGATGACCATAATATAGGCGTCTACGTACACCAAAATATTGGTATCATGAAATAGAATGAAACGGTCTTTAAAATACATATTTTTTCCTTTTTACGTTTCTTAACGCACAGGTATACAAAATCTCTATGCCAGGTATAGTATATAGTATACCTATTAGGTATTAATATACAGGCTTTATACCGGCAGGTGCACTATTTTGTAAGTAACGTACCTAGGTATAATGTACTTGTGCCAATGTTGACACCGAGACGTCTGCCAATGATGAGGAAGATGATGATACACAATTATATGATAATATAGATTCTACCAACTGCGAAGATGAAGATGAAGATGGAGATCAACGTGGTAATAATAATAGAGGCGAGCCAATTCTTGAAAATGATGATTCTGATGACGAATATTAAGTATTGTAAATAATTGTATGAAAAAAATGAGGTTGAAAATAAAAAAAAAAAAAAATATAGTAATTAAATATTTCTGTTCTTTTTCAAACAATTACTAATATTCCTATCCTCTTAATATTAAAAAAGGAGAAAATTCCGAAGTAATTTTAAAATGCATAAATAATGAAAATTTAGAAGCGTGTCAAATCAGCAATTTCTGTAAATTTTCCACCCCTACGATGATATTCTAGTGAATCTGACTTCGGAATCGTATTCAGCGACCCAAAAAACCTTCTTGGTGCATTCGAAATGCCAAAAACACGAAAATTGCAGAATAACATATTGGGGGTGCGAAATTGGCCAATTTTGTCGATTTGGCCATCCCTACGATAGATTGCAAGTGAATCTGGCTACGGATTCGTGTTCAGCGACCCAAAAAAACCCCTACGTGCACTCGAGATGCCAAAATACCTTTTTTTGTAGAAAATACAATTCAAGACTTGGAGATCTCGGGCCATTTTCGCCCCCAATGGGTGGGGTTGTGGTTCCCAAGAGGTTTCAAGGTGTATGAATGATCCTGAGAATCTCCTGAAGTTAATGCAAAAAAAAATTTTTGATTCGAACCTACACGTTTTTTTTTTATTATAGCTAAAATCCCGGTTCACAGCCTGGACTATAAAGTGAACATTCATGTAGCAGGGCTAGAGTCTAACTGCCAAGCGTAGCGAGGCTAGGTTCAACCGCGCTCCATCAAATCATTCAGCTCCAAATAATATATAAATTTTTTTTAAGTGAGGACAAAATTATTGTGTGGAAACGTTGCTATAGTTACGTTGTAGCTAAGTCTCCATAATATTTGTTGCTTTGACTGCAAACGACTTTTCACTGTCTAGGCAGCAAAAATGCATCTATGATATAATTTGACACTTTAGCTTCTACGCAACCTGTAGAACATTGTCATTTTACTGACGTTCCAAATAAAATTGAATAAATTTCAATACAACATAGAGTATAGTTTATCGTCTCTCATTAGCTGTTGCTAAACCATTTCTACTATATTTTCTATTCCTACAATCATACAGTTAACACGCAGAAGCGTCCGAAAGCTATTTTGGGAATAAAAGTGAGGAAAGTCAGTGACCGTCATTAACTTTATCAAAAACTTGTTCTTTTTTGGAAATAATAAATTCGATTTCATCATCAATGCAATAGTTATTTCGAATATATTATGAAGGAACCTATAAACAGAATATTATATCATTATTATTATTATTATGATCATTATGTTCCAATATTCCCAAATATCAACTCTCAAAGTGAATGTCTTTTTTAAAATTTACTCCTTTTGAGTTTATAATAGAACTTAGGATGACCTTGTATTTCTAGAACCAGAATTTTAAGTGAAAACATCTGGTTTCAATATTTGTCACGTTCTTTCACCAGAGTGTGGACTGCAGATACGAGAAATGCATATAGTCGAAAAGTTAGTTGGACTTCAAAAATTGCTATATGAACATGCATCCTTACTAACTCAAATATCATGAATTTATAAAAGTAAAAATAAATACACTAATACTATAATTTTCAAACCACAATTAACATTTGGTCCATTCGAGCTGGATTTGGCTCAGTTTTTATTGCAAACCACTGAATTAGGGGAGAAAAAGTTGAAATTTGTCATAAGCCAGTCACTGAAAATTAAAAGTTGATTGATTTCAGTGCAGTCCAGCAAGTGAGGAGAAAATTAGGGTATATTTCCGTATTTTCTATGAATTATCCATTCTCACACCTATATATACCTATTATACTGAAATTTTTGTTTCTAACAAGGCAGATTATGATGAATTCATGCAGGAATCCTTAAGACATATAATTGAAATTAACAATATTCATGAGTCGGATGGATATTTTTTGCCACACCATGCCGAAATAAGAAATTCTAGTATTACTACAAAATGTAGAGTAGTATTCGATGCATCTGCGGAAACGAATAATAGGATTTCACTCGATGATGTTCAATTTAGTGGACCAGCTTTACAAAATGACATCTTGTCAATTTCAGTCAGGTTCCGAAAATATAAATATGTTGTTACGGCGGACATCTCGAAGATGTAAAGACAACTTTTGTATTGATGAAGACCATCAAAGGTTTTGAGGTATATTGTGGAGATCAGACTCCGACAAATAATCAAAAACATTTGAATTAAATATGGTCAGTTACGCAACCGCATTGGCACCATATTTAGCTGTTAGATGCATAATACAAATAGCTTTAGACAATGCACAAACATTTCCAATTAACTGGTGCACATTCGATGGAGGTTATAATTATTGTCAACCCAAAAAGAAATTACTGAAACATTAGCAACCGCACAATTAGACTTGCATCAATGGTTCTGTAATGATAAAACTATGTTGGACAACTTCCAGATCAATCACGATTTGGAAAATGATGTTTTGCCTCTAGGTAACAATGAGATTAATAAAATTTTCGGTATTTACTGGAATGCCAATGTAGATTTAATCCATTACTCAATTCGAGAATTTCAAGAAATTTATCTCGTAATTAAGAGAACAATTTTGTCAACCGTATGTCAAATATTTGATCCTTTAAGATTATTCATTTATTTATTTATTTATTTATTTAATTACAAACCCAACCGGAAATTATCCGATTGAAGGGCAGTATACACAGATATAATCATGTTAAGTAATACTTATTAATAATTTAAGTCATAACTATAGTTAAAGAGAACTAATTAACATTTTTTTAAATTTGTATATAGAGAAAGAGAAATCTAGGTTTGATTGCACTGAATTAAAATATCTACAGATTCTATTGATTAAAGAGTTATATAAAATATTTGAATTTGCTTGAACTAAATAAAAGTAATCACTTCTCCTATTTGAAATTCTTGGAACCAAGAAATTTAGTTTTGCTGTCAAGTAGGGACACTGAACATTGTTGTTAATTATGTTATATAAAAAGAGGCAGCATAACATCATTCTCCTTACTTTAAGACTAGGTACCTCAAATCTGATCTGCAAAACTGAATTGTCAATTCCCTTAATTGGATACACACCATCCGCCTTAAATGCAAGATACTTCAAAAATACGCGCTGAACACGTTCCAAGACAATTTCGTATTTCACGTAGTATGGGTCCCAAATGACACATGCATATTCTAACTTAGAGCGCACCAGTGCAAAATAAAGTTGTTTTAATGCGTCTAGATCTTTTATGTTTTTGCAATTCCGTATGATAAACCCTTGAATTCGCATTGATTGTGAGACAACATCTTCAATATGGTTAGAAAATGACCATTTTGAATCCAATGTTACTCCTAAGTCTTTCATTGAATACACTCTCTTTAGTGCTATGTTTTTTATATTATAATTGCAAATAGTAGATGTCGACTTTCGGGTAATCGACATAATCTTACATTTGGAGATATTCAATGGTAGTTTATTTAATACACACCAGTTGTTTATTCTTGTTGGATTCTCTTATACTAAGTCGCAATCTGTTTTGGAATTTATAGAACGAAAAATTTTTAAATCATCTGCAAAAACTTCTTTTTCAATGTCTATAATACTGACTAGGTCATTTATGAATATTATAAAGAAAAGTGGACCAAGGTTAGAACCTTGCGGCACACCAGATGTGACTAGAAACTCTGTAGATTTAAAGCCATTATAAAGTACATATTGCTGACGCTCTACCAAGTACGAGTATATTAGTTTAATGGCCCTATTATCTAAACCGATATTATGCAGTTTTTCAAGTAACAATCTGTGGCTGCTCAAATGCTTTAGAGAAGTCGGTAAACACCACATCAACTTGTCCCCTTTCGTTCAGAATGTTTGAAACATGCTCAGAAAAACATCCTAAGTTAGTAACTGTCGACCGACCTCTCATAAAGCCATGTTGATGATCTGAAATTAACTTAGATACTTGGAAAAACAAACTGTCATAAATAAGCATTTCAAATAACTTAGAAAAAGCACATAACAATGACACTGGTCGATAATTGCTAATATCATTTTTAATCCCACTTTTAAAGATTGTTTTATTTTGGAGACCTTCCATCGTGAGGGAAATTGTCCTTTATCAAGGCATAAACTGAAAATTTTACTCAATGGCAGTGCAAGAACTCTGATGCAATCTTTAATAATGTAGCATGGAATACCGTCATCTCCAGATGATTGTTTTGGCTTTAACTTGTTAGCTATCAAAATAACATCTTCTTCTGTAAAACTAGGAATACTTATTGGTGAAGATGATCTACATGTATTAGTATCATATATAAAAATTCTCGGGAAATAGGTCACAATAACACTTTGTTTTAACTATTCGATTTGATTACAAAAATGTTAATATCTTAACTAAGGAAACCAATTATTATAAAAGATCTATCCTGGAGATGATTCACATAAAACGGGACCCCAAATCTGTAAATCATAGGGTAGACACACAAAATCTAAGTCATATTTATACTAATTTGATTAAATAATCTCTTGCAAATTCTTACATACGTCTTTATAAGTGTAGAAAATGTTTTTAGGAAGAATTCGTAATAGTTATTTCCCAGTACAGGTCTGAAACCGTTCTTAAGGGCCTTGTCATAAATCCTACACATCTGGTTTCGAAAGTAGATACTTGACAAATAACTTCGTTCTTCTCATTTGTTGTGAGAATACCAATCAATATGCACTCATATATTTTAATAATATTACTGAATAGCGGATTCTTACTACAAAAAAATTATTTTTTATACATTAATTCTGACGATACAATTTCGATTATTCGTGGTTCTGTTCGTTTCGACGGCGTGGGCTCTTTTAATTGAAGTTAAATTGTGCGATTTGGACGCTTGTGCTATAATTAGTTTTAATAAACCCCCTTTTTAGACATAGTGAGTCTTCTGATGATGGTCGTGAGACCGAAACGTACGTAAAGACGAATAGTTAAAACAAAGTGTTATTGTGACCTATTTCCCGAGAATTTTTATATATAATTCATACTGGGTCAAGAATCTTATCTGTATTAGTATCCAAATATTCAAAATTTAATTTGAGATTGTGGTCCGAAGTATCATAAACACTACCAAAGAACTCTGCAAATGCATTTACTATAGTTTGAGGATTATTATGTTTAGCATTATTCAAAAACATCTCACTTGGAATACCAGATGAGTTGCTTTTGTTATGTATGAATGACCAGACATTTTTTGGATCAGACTTAATATTTTCTTCTGTGGATTTTATATATGCAATATATGGTTTATTTACTTTTAACTTCATTAGTTTGCGTAATTCCCTGAACTCATTAAGATAGAGTTGGTCATTTGTAGAGTGGTACTTTTTATGGAGGCGCTTCTTTTCTTTAAGATCTCTAATAATACTATTCGTATACCAAACAGGGTATCTACTAGTATTTTGAATCTTATAGAAAGGTACTGATTTTTCAAAATTTGAATACAAAGTATCATATAGCTTATTAACTCTACTATCTACATTATCATATTGATTTAAGAACCCCCAGTCAACCTCCAATATGTCGTTATAAAGAACAGGTAAATTTGCTTTTTTGAAATTGAAATTTTTGAAGCCTGGATTGTTCGGAAAATGCACAGCGCGATCTACAGAAATAATGACTTCGCAAGATAAGGAAGGATGGTGTGCATCTTCTTTTACCATTGGGGCAGTATCATGGGTTGTGTTGCAAGTTAGATTTGACATCACCAAACCTAAAATTTTGTTATTATTATTTGTTATAACATTATATTGGTGCAGATCAAAAAAGTCCATGAAGTCATTCACTAATTTGCTGTAAGTATTACTATTTAATATACCATCACTGATATCCTTAAAATTAGGAATATTAAAATCACCTAAAATTAACACATTTTTACCATACAAGTCCTGAAACAGTTCCAAATTTTCGAATAATTGATAGTAGTCCTCTAATGATGCAGTTGGTGGAATATACACTACGATAACAAATAGAACAGATGAGTGTATATTAACCTTGGCACCAACTGTTTCAAAGACGGGAGAGTTTTCAATTATGTACGTAAGGTCTAATTGAACACACGTGAAACACCGTTTAATAGCTAGTAACACCCCTCCTCCTCTTGATGGTCTATCACAGCGAAAAACATAACAGTCATTAGAGAAAAGCTCAGAGTCATGTACACCTTTTGATAGCCATGATTCGGTTATACAAATTGCGTTAAACTCGGACGTACTACTGCTTGAGAAAAATTCGTCGACTTTGGTGTTGAGCCCTCTAACATTTTGATAGTAGAAGGAGAACTCCAGTTGCTTTCTGTTGGGTGTATTTAGTTTAAAGTTGAAATTGAACGTTTAACAATTTTTGGGATTCCGTTGATGTATTTGACTGCCAAGTTTGTTTCTCCTTCTGATTTTCTTTCCTCTAGTTGTCGTTTTACCTTCTTGTAGTGATCAATTTCATTCGGTGTACGGTCTCTTGAAATAAAAACTTTCTCGTACAAAGGATTATCCTTTAGAAACCTAGATTTTTTTAGTAGATCCACTGCTACCGATTCTTCTTTAAATATTTTATAACATTGCTACTGCAACTAAGATTGGTGGATATAGAATTTAACATATTTTCGACAGATTTATTATTAACTTCGACATCAATGTTTTCAGGTAGATTAAAAATGACAACATTGTTTTTCCGTGTTATACGCTGATTGACTTCATCTATAATGTCCGTTGCATTGACTACTCCAGTACTGCACGAATGGTTCTGATATTTGGATTTTAAAACATTAACTTCTTTCCTTAACTCATTGTTCTCCTTTTCTAAGACAGTTAACTTTATTTTTAAGGATTTTATAGACGATGTACAGGCCTTAATCGATTCATTCAACTCAGTTTTAAAAACATGTAAGTGCTTAATTAAAAGTGCTTCAAAGTTGTTTTCTGACAATGCGGGTTTGGTACCTGCAGATATTTGGGAACTTAAAGAGACATCTAGCTCATGATCCCCGTCCATACAAGATGGGCATAAGTATTGTTCTCCGTCTTTTTTTCCTTTTTTGATAATATTAGACACTTCAGTTTTGTTTAAGTTTAAACAAGCAGCATGGTACCATTTTTGACAGGTACCGCATTTCACGACATTTGCATTTGGATGAATAGATTCAATACAATGTCCACATTCAACTGGCATTTTGTAATTAAGTTTGATTATTCTATAAAGAATTTATAAGTACGGGTCTGTTTCTTTCCTTTTTGATTGTCTACATTCACAAAAACTATGTAAAATGTTGTAGATTTTGATGGGCCAGATGTTTGTTATCTGATGAAAGAAAAGTGGAAAGAAATAAGATTCAATTTTGAATCATACTAATATATCACTTCTAATTTAATAAAGAACTGTAATTAGAGACTCACTCAATCAATAATTGCTACACTTTGTATATGTACTTGGAGAGAATTTGCTGATCTATACACTGATATACACTTCACGAAAAACAAACGCGTAGGTATATAATTAACGTCGGTTTTTGAAGAGCAACATTCACACATGTCATTCAGTTCGGTTATCCGAAGGTTCAATTATTATTGTTGCAAAATTGTTTATTCACTACTTGTGGAAGTTAGAAATACCTTGGAATGAAAACGTTTCTGAAGAAGTTAAGAATAATTGGAACGAATTTCAAAATGAACTATTCAAAAGTAATAAAATACAAATACACCGTCATTCAATACTCTCAGAAAATATAAGAATTGAAACACATGGTTTCTCAGATGCATCAAACGTAGCCAGCCTGTATATAAGGTGTGAAGGTTCGACTCGTCATAAGGTTCAAATCTGCTCTGTGCTGTATAAGAGGTGAAATAGAAAAGTCACAGATTGGGTTCTACGAAAAACATACAAAGATTTTACCGAAAGGTCATAAACTCACCGACATAATAATATCTTATGAACATAAGAAGTTGATGCACTGCGGGCCACAAGCTTTGTTATATTCAATCAGAGAACAATTCTGGTATATCTCAGGTAGAAACGCATGCAATGAAGTTGTAAGAAAATGGTTCTAATTTTATAAGATCTGTAAAGAAACTTTCGAAAATTTTTAAATTTTTGAAATTGGAGTCCATTAAAATTACAAATAATCTGGAAAATACAAATATAAAATGAAAGATATTCTGGCGAGTTCACCAAACTTCGGTGGTATTTGGGAGGAGTTATGGGATATCGGGAATAATGTTTTAACACTCGAGTAGTATGCGACTTTGCTAGTATAAATTCAGGAAGTCCTGAATTATCGTCCCCTTTATCCCCTCTCCAATGATCCAAATGATACTACTACATTCACTCCAGCTTATTATCTGATTGGTCAATCATTATCAGCTATTCCTGAGGTAAACATAATCGATGTTCCTGATAATCGTTTGAATAAATATCTAAGGATCCAGTTCTTGATGCAGTAGTACTGGAAGCGCTGGCAGCAGGGATATTTATCTGAACTCCAAATCAGACTGTCATTTCATTGAAGGATTCGCTATCCATCGTGAAAACCCAAACTTGACCCTTGTCCGATGGAGTTTTACCCTACACCGTTCAGAGGTCAGTGTGTAGTTCGTGATTTGCTACTTTGAGTCTTCACATTATTTTTCCTATTCTGGCCTTTCGTCTTCTATCGTCCGGGATGTGGGTGGTGCAAGTAATTGCTTCTGGAAGTTCCTTGCCTCCCAAAACCTTAAGGGTTGATCCTTCTCAGGGCTTTGAGGTTGTGTTGGCATCTCTCAGACAGTCTACACTGGTGTGATCTATTCACTTCGTAACCATATAGCCTGATTTGGAATAATTGATTCTTGAAATATTCTAATTCGTTGTTTGTTACTATTTTGAATTAACTTATTGTATATTCTGGGAAGTTGAGATACGATTCCTACGCTTGGAATTATCATTTTTAATATTGTACAGGAGGAACCGTTATACGAATATGTTACATATTATAAGTAATAAGTTATTATTATTACTTTTGGTTTTCAATCATTCCGATATTCCCAAATATCAACTTTTGAATCTAATGTTTTTTGAATTTACTTCATTCCAACAATAAAATTTCTATTATATCTTCACTGTTTCCTTGTAATGCATATCCCGATTCAGAAATAAGTAGCTCAAATCAATCAATTTCCGTTTGCAACGTTTTCCTGATTTGAAGTTTGACAAAATATATCACCCGACTGACCACAATTGTTCTGCTTATTAGCTAAGAACTTGAAATAATACCCGAATTTCCGGCGATCTTAGGCATTGAATTTTCAAACTCACAGGATTTCCGGATTATTGATTAGACATATTTATGTTTAAAAATGAAATACACTATCAGTTAAATTGTATATTGTTACAGGCCGTTACAATAATCGTACACTATGAGAATCATATACACACTATTTATTGTTTTTGCATTTATCATGCAGGTGAGATATATTTGGATATACATGAAGATTTTCAGCTTATACAGTATTCATTCACTTTTTATCAACTTGTATATCATGACTTGAACTGAAATGTGCGATATTTAGTGTTGTTTATAGTAGACTCAAAAACCTCCAACTCATTGGCAAGCAGTGTCGTGTCATCCCACTTTTTCAGAACCCATAATATGAATTTTGAAAGAAACTTAAGGTGAATGTAATTTTTCGGAATCTCAATGATGAAAGCCATTACTTTGTGATAATTCATCATATTGATACCATAAATTATAACACTTTTACTTTGTTTTTTATCACATATATTATTGAAGCAAATCGTGACTATAGTTTCGACACTAACGTGTCATCTTCAAATGATACAAATGCGTTTATACCTATGCTAAAAGAAAAGTCAATCTTTTGGGTTTTTGATCAAATTGCTCTGATAGGAATATTGTTCATTCACAATGATTGACCTTATGACTTTATAACTTGTTGTTCGTTTTCCAGATGCTGGCTCCGCAAATATCTGCAGATATTATTGCCGACCCAAACGTGAGTTGAATATATTTTATAATATTTCAATAGTTCATAGGACATTGTCAAATAATTACCAATACTGAGGGTGCAAGAAAGTATTCTTTCTTCATAACATAAAACCTGGAACGAACTAGTCTTATTTCCGGTTGTTTCTACGTTAATGAATAATTACATCCCAAGCATTTTACTTTCAGCGATTCGTGCATTGGAATTTTTGTTCAAAGATTCCTGTTTTGACTCATTCAGATGAGTGCATTACAAGAATGGAAAAGCATACTTCATTAAATCGAAATTCACATTATTCATTGTATTATTGTTTCGTGTAATTCTTTTTTCGAATCTGAATTAATTGTGTAAATCACAATCGCTTGTGTAGTTTTGATGGTAGTCATTTGTTTTCGATATTTCTGGATGGAAGATGGAACACATTTAAACCTATGTCTCATAGCAAAGTTTATTTCAATAGTTCACTAGCTTTTGTGCGTTATTTCAATTTGAAGTGGCTTCAATAGCTAACTTCATTTTCAGCCTCGAACAGTCAATTTCTTTGAAGACTCTTCCTTTGTTTTATAAATAAGCGCGCATTCAATCTAGAGATATTCGTTAGTTTCTTCAATGGAACTACCCATATAGCAATTAGATCTCACTGAATGTGATTCACAGGGATATTGGTAATGTTGAAATAACAACGTTAGTTTTACGTTTCATTCGGATATTGACGATTTATTCTCATGAAATGGCCTCAATAGCTGATATATTATTTTCGATCTTGATTCAAAATTTAAATCGCCAAAGTTTCTCAAACTTCATTTGACATTTGACAAAAGTACTTTCATGATTCTGTTGAGATTGCAAAATTTGTCACAACTTAAAATGAATAACGGCACATTTGTTTTTCGAAAAAGTCCAAAATGGCGAAATTATACTGTTCTTATAGTTCAGAAATGTATGTTTAGGGAACCTCAGAAATAATTCGAATCAGTCGGAAATGTTATCATGAATTTTCATTCATTTCAACTTGGGATGACTTACTTCATACCTAATGAAACTGCAATAATCGTTGTTCTCCATTTTTGATCAAACTAGCTTTGTTCAATGAAACAATTTGGCATCTAATTTCTGATTTTGTTCTTTCAGGCGTATCTAGATTTAATTGGTGAGCAGCGTCCTGTAAGTAAGAATGTGAATGACCTTTTTTTTATAGACGAATCTATAATTGAATATCATCGTTTTATGTACATGGAATAATAATTATTGAACACTCATTTGAGGCAAATCTCGGTGTGAACCAGCATCAGAACCTCAAGATTTCCTTATCTTCTGCAAGTATCAACTTTTGTATTCAGATGATTTTGTTAAATTTCAACTTCGTATAAAATTTATGGGTAGTCTATTTAGAAAGTAGATTCCGCATTTTCAATGATTATTCCTAATCAAAATTCGTCTTTGAATTACAAATCTGATGAGAATATGCTCCTCAACCTTTATGTAGTACTATTAATAATTTTAATTTCAGACTGGCAATAGAGTGAAGAGGCTATATTAGGATAAGTCATCCTGTGAGTACTCATATTCATTAAATTATGTTAATTTTATGGTCATGGAATGGATTGATCCATATAATGACACTTGTTACGGGGGCGAATTAGCACTCAGAAGCGTGTGTAAGGAATTTTTTGTTTAAATGGAATGGAACTTCCATGTGTAAATTAATTTGTTTCAATTCCCTGCAGCTTCTATTATTGTTCCTTTCTGGAAAAATCAATTTCTACTACATAGCTTAACAGTTTTCTTTTCTCTGGCCTGGTACACTTTCACATGTATAAATATTACAACCGAAGCAATAATTATTCATGTTTTTTCTCGGTTTAACACAGCTTAGGTAGAAGATGCATTTGTCATTTCTCCTCCTTCCATCGTATAGAGGTTAATAGTTTATCTCCTCGGTCGTACTGATTATGACCACAAAACATTATGGAATGAAACTATGGAATACTGATTATCATAACCTCAATCTGTACCATACGTTCGTGAATTTCATATAAAGGTAACGTCATTTGTTGAATGATTTTTATTCTCAAACTAGCATTGATTCTGCTAGCAAAAATCTCTCGTACATTTCGATACTCATTCTTTTATTTTGTGAAATTACAGCGCACTGCCAATTTGATTCCTTGGAAAATGACCGACGTGAAGATATTCTAGCTTTTATCAGAACATGGGATAAACCTGAAATTGTTCAATTATTGACAAAATTTTTCAAATAATTCTGAAAACTGCAGGATCCCAATAGAATTAGAAAGATGCTTTTATATTGATTTCTGGATAATTTTCCATTGATAACTGAATATATCAACTAATAGCTGTATTCTATGTTTCACAGGAGCATCTGCTCGTGATGAACTGATGTAATCTGAAGCACACCATGACGATTCTACTTGATTTCGAATTTGAAACTTGCCTGTTATTTCTTGTTCCATTAAATCAAATTAATTATTAATTATGTATGGAGTTTTTAATATTTTGATTTTCGTACCCATTGCCAACCCTTATTCTTTCATTGGAATGTATTTATAGTAGTCATTTTATGGGTATTTTTGAGATTTAGGACTTTTTTTCTGACTTGTGGTTTCGAAGTACAGAAAGTTAGGAAAGTTCCCGTAGATTACGGGGAAAATAGTGGCTGAAAACCTCCAATCAAGGAAAATGTCGCAATTTATATCTATACATATACGATTTTCCGTGTTTTTCAGCGAACAAACGTTTATATCTTCAAAAATATGCATTTAAGAAGAAAAAGTTTCGTATAAAAGTTGTTCAGCATTGAATTTTTCATTGACTGTTGCGACTTTGATTTTCACCGAATTTCCCACGCGTAGCATGGAATATATATAATTTCGAATAAAAACTATATATGATTAGAAATTACATTTGGCTGCTGAATATCATATGATGATTGTATATGAGGGTTATTTTTAAATTTGACTACATCATATTTTTATTGATTCAATTTTAGTTTGATTTTATTAAAAAAAGTTCATTTCTTCGTGAAAGTCTTGGTTGTTTGATGGGTAATGGACCACTTCCTTCGCTGTTGGCTTCGTCTTCAGAAGAACTATCACCCTCTCCGATGTCAGTTTCGTCTTCACTCTCACTTATGGAATACTCGCTACTGGAGCTTATATCTAAATCTTCTTCTATGGAAAATTTCCTAATTTTCTGTACTTTCAAACCAAAAGTCGGAAAAAAAAGTCCCACTATTTATAGAATGACTGTACTATTAATTATGATTCAGATATACAAGAGGTGTTGTAAACATTAATAGAGGTAATACTATCTGAATCGATTTGATGAACAGTGATAGGTTCATGTGTCAGTACAAAACGAAGTTATATTTGGGAGCACCACTGTGAATGGCATGGCATGGCTAATAATACTTTTTTAAGCTCAAGTTCCATCAACTGAAGAAGCCACTGTGTGTTGCATTTTATTTCATGACAGTTTTTCTGCAGTGTATTATCCAGTATAGTGTTTATTTGTAATATAAAGAATTTGTAACTAGTAAAAACTAGTTCCATCTTAAAATTATATTGAACTCTCCAAATTATGAAGAAAACTATTTAACATTATTGATGATGCGAGACCAGACGACACTAGATAGGAGTTCTTCCTCGTCACAACCCCTTGCCTCGTGTGGACAAAACAATTTAAGACGAGACTAGGTACAAACCTTGTCTTTCAACAGCTAACCTTATCAGATCCACAACTGATGAGGAATTTGATATTAATACAGACTTCATAAACTTATCTGGAATTGAAAAAATAACAAATTCCCAAATAGTAAACTTAGTATATATGAATTACAGATTCTCCTCAACTTGATGAAAATTGTTATGATCTTATAATTCTAACCGAAACATGGCAAATTGAAAAAGAAAATTTTAATTTGCCGGGTAACAAGATATATTATAATAACGATTTATATAAATGAATGTGATAGAATAGACATTCTCATAAGGATGAAATAAATTGCAATGTTGTATCCATGAACACTCCAAAGTAAGCGCTATAAAAATAATTCTCATCTTCAAACAGTAAGGTATTACAGGAATATATTCAATTAACAAATCTGGATTTATTGAAGCCCCTTCAGTTGTATTTAACAATATGTAAGGCTAAAACAGAAATTCTCATTGGCTTACCTTAATGTCTCTCAGATGAAAGTTGGTTTATAATTCGTCAATCTGAGGATGACATAGTTTGTCAAAACAACATTGTTGAAAGATTGTTCCAACATTACAACACGATTGAAAATCCTCTAGTTCCTTTCCATTCCCATTTCCTTGTTGTGGGAACTTCATCGGCGGGACGAGTCGTCCAGTGCCAACTATCGGATCTTCATTTGCGGAATATAAGCACATTCTCATGAAACGGAAAATTACCAAAGGAAAATGAAGGTGCAATAATCTGAGTAACCTGGATCCTGACCGAGGTTGTTATTTCGACAATATTTGGACATTCTTAGTTCAGAAATACCTCGCAATCCTCATTACGGAAATACATACCGTCTCCGGAACAAAGTGAACTGCATAATGAACCGTGAAATTATTCATCGATATCATGGTACAACAAAGAGTCGTCAGTCTGAGTACATTTTCTAGTCTACCCTGTTGATGTCTAATGGTTGATAGAACGCTCACAGTCTTGCTCCTCTGATGTAGAGGTCTCCAATTTATGTGTTATTTCCTTTGCCCTTATGATCATCTTGTATATACATACAGGTTTGTATAAGTACTGAACTGAAGATTTTGATATCAGTATTTCTCTTGAATGGGTATAGATGAATATGTTTTTTTTATATACTGTTAGTTCCGATCGTGGGAGAGAAAGAGAAAGTATTCTATAGTATTCTCAAAGGCTTATGGAATATCATTTATTGCCACAACTCATGCATAGCTTTGAAAAAAACCGTATCCATAATTTAATCTTCTATGGCAAACTAAACTAAACCATTGGTTCGTATTTGTGCAAGATATTTCATTCATTTGTATAGCTTGAGAAGCCTATATTTGATTTTATACAGAACCGAACTGTATTGCAACATAGATTTTGTAAGTTTCTAAATTTGGTTCACCGGTTTTCAATAATTCAGAAATTTAATATCAAAATGATCATATTCTCACTTCTAATGAGGATAGTTCGCAACTTCGACGTCGCAGCTACGACGTGGTCATCAAGACCTACACCGATTGCGTATTTTTCAACGTACGAATGACAGATAGTATTAGAATGAAATTCCAGGGAGTTCAGTGGAGAGGAGCAAAATACTCTGATTATTCTCCCTAATAGTTAGAGAAGTAAAATTACTCATTTGGGGATGATGTTTACATTCTTTGATTTAAACTAAGTTTGTTCATTTCATCTTTTATATTAAGATATAATAATGAGAGAGATTTGTGTTGAAAAGAATTACAAATGTTGCTACCACAAAAAGATTAGAGGGACTTTCGTGATTTGGAAATATGACAACCTTATCGCAATGGTTTTATAAATAAATTCAAGGGAAATAGGTGATTCGACCGTAGAGTCTGGAAGATCTAGGCGAATCTTCCAGACTCTACGGTCGAATCACCTGAAGATGGCAAATGCGACTTTGCCGAAACGTCGTGAAATTGGTCCTTTTGAGGACCGAAACCACACAACGCGGATCAATACCCGAGAATCCAGTTCTACACATTACGTCCGCGAGAACCTAAGAAGAAACATATACATATATATATATATATATATATATATATATATATATATATATATATATATATTTATATATATATATATATATATATATATATATATATATATATATATATATATTATATATATATATACTCTTTTATAATAATTGGTATCCTTAGTTGAAATACTAACATTTTACTGTGTGGGTTTGTTCATCTTTAGGTATTGAAGGTTTTAGATTTTAAAAATATTCACACAGTTAGTAGGCTTATGCGCAACATTCATATCATACTTTTTTAAACATTGCTCTGAGGTCTCCGGAATGTATGGTAATGTTATGAAATTATCTGTATCACCGCTTATGATATTTATATATGACGCACCATTATAGATTTTGTTTATTGTTTCTTTAATGATGGGATTGAAAAATGTTTTTGGGAAGCCATTCATTTCTAATGTATTACAAACAATTTTAAATTTTGGGACGTTCATCTGGGTGGGACAATTCAACCGCGCGATTTGTGAGGTTGCTTATAACACTTTTTTTATAACTTGTGCAACGGAATTAAAAAAAATAACGTTGTGACCAAACTTCTTTAGTAAACCACGAACTTTTTCATCTGCATCATGCCTAACATTCATATCTCGGAAATGTATGTTTTTGTTCAGTTCTATTTCACAAGTAAATTGAAGTTTACAATGGAAATTGTCAAATTTATTAATCACGTACTGAATTTCATCATTGAGAACACACATTAGTGAATCATTTACATACCGTTTGGAGAATACAGGTTGAAAATCTAAAAAATGTATCACAGATTCCTCTAGGTATTCCATAACTAGGTTAGCAATAGTAGCTGCCGTATTGAGAATAATTGCATTCTAAACAAAACTTTACTGCGTTTATAATTTCAGATTGATCCAGAGGTGTGTAGTTTTTTTATCCCTGCACAACATTTTTCGATGCTACTCAATGGTAAAACGTCTGGTACATTTGTAAAGGAGACACAACGTCGAAGGAAATCAATAGATGATCTAGGGGTACGGATTGATTTCTTATAAACTCAATAAAATGCCATGAGACCTTCACATGAAATAAATTTTTTCACATTACATTGTAGATAGATTTTCATAAAAATTTTGAAAAACTGGAGGTACGCGTTCCAATATTACTTACAATGAGTCTTGAAGGTATATCACTTTTATGTAGTTTTCGGAAGCCCATAGATGTAAGGTGCTGCTCCATTATGGCAAATTAATTTATTATGCTAATATAATTTGTTTTAGGAAATCTCGTGTTAGACATAATACGTCTTCTGATGATGGCCGTGAGACCGAAACGTACATGAAGACGAAGATAATTAGCACCTACTTGGATCGAAACGGATGTTTCCTCGAAAATGCGGAATTTTTTCCTCAGACCGATTACAATACTTCTCTTCGCTACATATAATGAGGGAAGTAAAAATGGATGACATTATTCAGTTTATTGAAGTATATACTCAATTACTTAATTCAAGTTTAAATTGATAAAATAACTAGGATTTGTTCTACTAAGTAAATTATATATAACTTGAATACCAGATCAGTCAAATAATAAGCTGAACTGATTCTAACTAATTATCATGAGCATTTTGTGAGGATTATACTTATCACAATGTTCCTGCCTGTTGAGATTGAATTTATATAAGGGAACAATATACGGAAGGAACTGATACTTGGAATATCTCAATCTGGTTGTTTGTAAAGTTTCCAACTAGATTATTGAATATTTTGGAATCTCCAGATTCGATTCATTGCCTTTAAATTATTATTTTTAATATTGTATAAAGGATCCGACATACAAAATTTGTATTGCATGTTATAATTTAGATATCTTATTATTATTACTATTCCAATATTCCCAATATCAACATACAAATTATTTGGTCCTTCAATTCACTTCATTCCGACAAAAAAAAATGTCATTATCTCTCGACTGTTTCCTTGTAACCGTTATTTTCCGATCCAGAAATAAGTTGCTTATATCAATTTCCGTCGCAAGTTTGATAAAATATATCATTGGATTTACCACAATTGTTCTGCTTATTATGTTAATAACTTGAAATATCACCTGAATTTCAGGCAATTTTTGGTTTCGAATATTCGAACTCGCAGGATTTCTTGCTCATCAATCAGATATATTTTTATATTAAAATGAAATACACTATCCGTTTCCGGTTGTTTCTAGGCAAATAAATCATTTTCATTTTCGATTATTCGTGCATCGAGAATATTGTTCAAAGACTTATAATAATAATAATATATATTTGCAAGTATCACAAGTCAAAACAATATTCATACCAAATAGCAAATATAGAATATGAACACGTAAATGTATCAGGTACATTTGTATGTTGTATCGAGTTTTGACTCATCCAGATGATTGTATTAATATGAATAGAAAAGCTTACTTCACTATATTGAGAATTACAGCATCATTCATTCCATTGATGGTATATGTAATTCTTCTCTAGTTACTGAATTAATTGTGTAAATCACATTTGCTTGTATAGTTTTCATGGTATTCATTTGTTTTCTATTCCTGGAATGAAGATGGAACACATATTTATACCTCTGTGTCTGATATCAAAGTTTATTCTAATAGTTCACCAGATTATGATCGCAAAGTGAAAAATCTCTGGAAATAAAATATGATATTTGTGATTTATCATCTTTAACTAGAATGCATTAAAATTTTCAGACTGTTATGTCATTCAGTTCTGTTTTGACACCCATCGGAAGCAAGCAGCCTTGATGATTTTTGTAAACATGGGAAAAAGTGAAATCGCGTCTCGATTAAACATTATTTCTTCCGTGGAAAAAACACTACGCAAATCAAAGCATCTCTTGTTAAGCATTATGGGGACTCTCACCATCGATTGGAATGATTCACAAGTGAAGTTTGCTGATTTCTGTTGTGGTGGTATGATCACAGAAGACGCCGAACGTTTTGGTCGAATAAATGAGGTTACAACGCCAGAAATCGTCCATAAACTCCATGGTATGATATTGGACGATCGGCGAGTTAAACTGCACGAGATTGCTGAGACTATGATAATCTTAAGAGAATGGATACGGAACATTTTGCATAAGTTTTTGAACATGATAAAGCTATCTGCCAGATGGCTGTCACATTTGGTCTCTGTTGACAACAAGCGTGACCGTGTGACAACTTCAATGCAGTATTTGGCGATGTTCAAGACTGATAAGAAGGACTTTTTCAGCCGTTTCGTCACCGTGGACGAAACATGGATCCATCACTCACCAGAGACCAGAGAACATTGGAAACAGTTGACTCGTTTAGGCAAAAATGGGCAACGTGGGTTTATCGTCCAACAAAGTCATGGCGACAGTTTTTTGGGATGCACACGGTATCGTCCATATCGATTACCTTGAAAAGGGAAAAACGATCACCGCCGTATATTATCCAGAGCTGTTGGATCGATTCACACCGATTTGAAGAGAAAGCGGTCGCAATGGCAAAATTGCATGAATTGCGCTACGAATATTTTACAGATTTGGCCCCTGCGATTTTTATCTATTTCCAAACTCAAAGAAATGGCTCGGCGGAAAGAGTTTTGACCCCAACGATGACGTCATCACTGAAACAAACGCCTATTTTGAATGATTGCAAAAATTGTATTATTCAGAAGGAATCGAAAAATTATGAAAATGTTGGACGAAGTGTATCGGGTTACAAGGAGATTACGTTGAGAAATAAAATAAGTTCCAACCTGATAAATCATATCTTGTTCAATTTTTCAAGGACTTATCTTATTTTCGGTGATTCGTGCATTGAGAATTTTCTCAAAATATTTCAGTTTTGACTCATTCAGATGAGTGCATCACCAGAATAGAAGGGCCTACTTTATTCAATCGAAATAAGAAGCATTATTCATTCTATTATTGTTCCGTGTAATTTTTTTTTAAATCTGAATTAATTGAGAAAATCACAATCGCTTGTATAGTTTTAATGATACTCATTTGTTTTCAACATTTCTGTATGGAAGATGGTACACATCTATTTATCCATACCTATGTCTAACCGCAAAGTTTATTTCGATAGTTCACTAGATTTTGTGCGTTATTTCATTTTGAAGAGGCTTCAATAAATAATTTTATTTTCAGTCTCGTACGGACAATTTAATTGAGCTGAGTTTCATGTTCTCTTTGAAGACTCTGCATTAGTTTTATAAATAGCTCGCATTCAATCTAGAAATATTCGTTACTTTCTTCGCTGGAACTACCCATATAGTAATTAGATTCCTCCGAATGTTATTCAGGGATATTTGAAATGTTGAAATAATGACGTCAGTTTTTCTTTCCATTTGAGTATTGACGGATTAAGAAGTGGCGTCAATAGCTATTATATTATTATCTTGATTCAAAATGTAAATCGCTGAAGTTTCTCAAGCTTCATTTGGTTTTGTGAAAAGTACATTCATGATTACGTTGAGATTGCAAAATTTTTCATAACGTAATATGGCATATTTGTTTTTCGAAAATGTCTTAAATAGAAAAAATATTCAGTTCTCATAGTCTAGAAATGTATGTTTAGGGAACCTCAGGATCAAAGTGAATCAGTCGGAAATGTTACCATGGATTTTCCTTAATTTTAACTTGGATGACTTACTTCATACTAGGGCTCAGAATTGTATTCAAATTATTCAAATATTCAAGTATTTTAATATCCATAATTCAAATACTTTGGAAAAAATATAATTTGATATTCAAATATCTGAATATCGAAATATTTGAATATTCAAATATTCAAATATTGGATAATTTGAATATTCAAATAGGATTATAAGCAAATAATTGAATACTTGGATACGAAAAGTTCCGACCCCTACTTCATACCCAATGAATCTACAATAATCGCTGTTCTACGTTTTCTATCAGACTATTTCAATGAAATAAGTTGGCATCTAAATTCTGATTTTGATCTTTCAGGCTAATCCAGAACCAAATCCTCAGCAGCATTATGTAAGTAAGAATTTGAGTAGACATTTTTTATAGACCAATCTATAATTGAGTATCTCATCAATTTATGTACATGGGAAATAATTATCGAACACTCATTTAAGCCAAAACTCGTGTGTGGACAAGCTGCAAAATTTGAAGTTTCATTCACCTTCTGCAAGATACTTACTTTGGTATTCAGACTACCTATAATTTTTGGGTAGTCTATTCAGAAAGTAGATTTCGCGTTTCCTTCAACTATTCCTAATTCACATTCATTTTTGAATTACAAATGTAATGAGAATATATTGCTCCTCAACCTTTATGGAGTACTAATAATAATTTTAATTTCAGACTGGCAATAGGAAGAAGGAATTTTGGGAGTAAGATATCAGGTGAGTACTCATATTCATTATATTATGTTAATTCTGTGAACATGGAATGGATCGATTCATATAATAAAAGGAAAGTCACCATTGAGACTTGTTTACGGGGGTGAATTAGCACTTACGAGCGTGTGTTGAAATTTTTTGTTTAAATAGAAAGGAACTTCCATGTGCAAATGATTTTGTTCCAATTCCCTTCAGATTCTGCTATTGTTTTTCTTAGAAAAATCAATTCCTACTACATAGCCTAACAGTTTTCTTTTCTTTGGCTTTGTACACTTTCAAAGTGTTACAACCAAAGCAATAATTATTCATGTTCATGTTTTTATCTCGGTTCAACACAGTTAAGGTAGAAGACGTATTCCATTTGTCATTTCTCCTCCTTTCATCCTATAGAGGTTATTAGGTCGCCTCCTTGGTCATAGTGATTGCGACCACAAAAACATTATGAAATGCAACTATGGAATACTGATCATCATACCCTCAATCTATACCATACGTTTGTAAGTATCATAAGCTGACGTAATTTGTTGGAATGATTTTGATGAATAAAAATATTCTTAAACTCGCATTGATTCTTTTAACAAAAATCTCTCGTACATTTCGATACACATTTGTTTATTTTGTGAAATTACAGCGCACTGCCAGTTTGATTGCTTCGATCATAACCAACGTGGAGATTCTCGCTTTTAACAGAAAGTTTTCAATAATTCATCGCGTTTTCTCAATAATTATGAAAACTGCTGAATCCTCATAGAATTACAAGGATGCTTTTATATTGATTTCTGAATAATTCTCTTTTGATAACTAAATGTATCAACTAATAGCTGTATTTTATGTTTCACAGGAGCCGCTACTCGTGACGGATGGACCTAATCTGATGCAGACCATGACGATTCTACTTCATTTCAAATTTGCCTGCAATTTGTTGTTTCATCAAATCAAATAAATGATTGATATAATTATGCAAATAGTTTTGAATATTTTGATTTTCGTACCCATAGCCAAAATTTATTGTTCCATGGAAATGAATATTATCAAGATCTAGATATACGAGAGGTGTTGTAAACACGAATAGAAGTACAACTACCTACATCGATTCAATGAGCAGCGGTAGGTTTAGGATCATGTGTCAGTATAAAACAAGGTTATATTATAGTGTGAATAATTCCGAAAACTTGGGAGCGCGAGGCAATTGCACTAGCTGAACCGGCTAATAAAACCTTTTTAAGTTTGAGTACTATCACCTGAAAAAGCCACTGTGTGACAAAACATGTTGCGTTGTTTTTTATTTTTATGATAAAAGTTTATTTTGGAATTTTCTACAGTGTATAATTCAGTATAGTGTTTATTTGTAATATAGTGAATTCTCAACAAGTAAAGACCAGTTCAATCTGGAAATTAGATTGAACTCTATAAATTATGAACAAAATTTTCAAATATTCAACATTAATGAAGATACGAGACGAGACGACCTATATAAACGGTCTGCCTCTGCTCGACTCCTTGCCTCGTCTCAACAAAACACCTCGAGACGAGACTATGTGAAGGCCTTGTCTTTTTAAAGCTAACTCTATTTGATCCACAACTGATAAGGAATTTAATATTAATACATACTATTTGATCTAATCTGGAATAAAAATAACAAGTTCTCAAACAGTACACTTAGCATATTCCAGTTCAATATAGATAGTATTACCGCCTACTTTGATGAATCAAAGATTCTCCTTAATTTGTTTGATGAACTTCATTATGATCTTATAATTTTAACCGAAACTTGGCAAACTAAGGAAGAAAAATTTAATTTGCCCGGTTACAAGATATATTTTAACAACGGTTTATATAAATAAATGTGATGGAATAGACATTAGACATTTCCATAAGGATGAAATAAATTGCATTGTTGGATCCAAGAAAACTGCAAAGTGAGCGTTATTTTTAGCTTTACACACCTCGATCGTTATGGTATTACAGCAATATCCAGAAATCATTGAATTAACAAATCTCAATTTATTGAAGTCCTTCAATTATATTTGATGATCTGTAAGGCTGAAACAGAATTAATTGTGAGAAATATCAATATTCATATCAATGAGCTAGATAATATTGCTAACGACTGCTCAAACATATAATAATAATAATAATTTTTATTTATTTCTTTTTCCTATCTTTTCTTCCCCCCTGATTACATTCGTGCAATATTACATCACATTTATATTTAAAATGATGTAGGATTAATGAGAAAAGAAGCAAACAAAAAAAGGAATAGTTCGAGAAAGTCGTTCTTCCACTATTCCTATTATACAAGGATATAACAAAGAGTAATATACAAGAGTAACGCCTCACAGTAAAACTCCGATCTTATCTTTATAAAAATAAGTGAACAGTTATCAAATATTCAAATATATAGTAATTCAATTCGATATTACCGACCATTATGAAACTATTATAAATATAAAGAAAAATTCTATGAATATATCTACCAAATAATAAAGATACTATTGCCAAAAAAACAGATCTACAGAAATAAGTTGAATGATCTAATTGAACTATATAAGCAAAATACTTTAAATATGCAATAAAATAAACTGAAAACAATAAGACGAATGATTTGGCAAATTATTAAAGATAGTTCTAATCGATCGATTTTATCAATTCCACTAACTCATATCCATGAACCTAATTTTAGAAAGAGGTATTTTCCTTCCCAATTTAAAAAATCTTCTGTCGTTCCTATATTCAAATCAATAGAGTCACAATATCGATAATAAGCAGCTTTGTCGAAATTGTTGAGAAGATTATAAAAATCAAGCTAATTTGTTTCCTAAAGAATAACTTATTGTCAGAAAATCAGTCAGAGAATAATTTATCATTCTGATGGACCTGATACAATCAGCCCTGACTGTCTTGAATGAAAGGTGCATTGATAAAGGGTTGAAGATTCACCCTAAGGAAACAGAAATTGTAGTTTTCACTAAAGTACAAAACATTTATCACCAGAGGAGGAGTTGCCTTAGACAAGAAACTTTTATGCAAATTCAATACAGCATTCTGTTTGTGGAGAAGGGGTTTTGGTTCTCAGCCCAAACACAATAATATGGATCTTCGGAGTCATCCTCAAACCGAGGTTGACATAACTTAGGACATCAATCCTGGATCATGTGAGGAAGCTCATCCTATGAAAAGCGATCCCACGGATGCACTTGGAGCACTAATGAGGGTGAAATTACTCCACCAGACTACAAAAGGTGCAGCAACAAAAGCTGCCCATGAACTTATATCAATAGGACTGTGGAAGGCAACTGGTAGCCACATCTCACATCCAATCAGTGGTGCAAAACACCCCATCTACTCAACGAGAACAGATGGAATGACACCACGGTATACCTTTGGTAAGAAGTATCGTATAAGCATACTCCCCAGAAAAGATTGGGTCAAAAAATAGCGCTATAAGAAATAATGCAACACACATCAGTAAATGCATAGACGGCAAGGCTGCCCTCGCTGCATTGGGTACCATAAGAATATCATCGAATCTGGTGTGGGAGTGGATCAACACGCTAAACAATGTTGACGGAGACGAAGGCAAGCCCACCCTATTCTGGGTCACTTTGAAATATGGGAAAACGAAATAACTTGGAAAAATGGGGGGTATAGAACCACTAATAAGCCCCGCACCAGATTGAAAATCTTCTCTTTCCTATTCATTTCCGCTTTCTTGTTATGTAAACGGCATCGGATAGACGAGTCATCCAGTGCCAACTATCAGGTCTTAATTTGCGAGATATAAGCACGATAATAATCATCAAATTTTGAAGTAAGAGACATGCGTTCTATTCTCATGAAAAAAAAATTAACAAAGCAATATGAAGTTGCAATAATCTTAATAATCTCGATCCTGACTGAGGTTGTTATTTCTACAATATTTGGACACTCTCAGTTAGGAAATACCTCGCAGTCCTCATCTCGGGGATACATGATCAGATTGCAGAATAAAGTGAAGTGCATCATGAACCGTGAAATTATTCATCGATATCATAATACAACAAAGAATAGTCAATCTGATCACATATTTCAGTCTATCCTGAGGATGTGTAATGATTGCAAAAATGATCAGTCTTGCTCCTCTGATACAGAAACCTCCAATTTACATTTCTTATTCTCATTGCCTATATAATCATCCACGCCAGATCAGACAGGTCGTTAACCATGACATCATGGATGTTCCTGAAATTTTGTACCCGAACTCTAGTAGACAAAATATGATATTTTCGAAAATTTGAGCGTTGGATATGTTAAGGAATACCTGGAAACAGACGTTCAGATTTTTCAGATTTTACGGGTAATGGAAACGTCATTTTTCAATATTTTTATTTCCTGTCGCTTTCTAAAAATTCCGAAAAAATGAAAGTCAAATGACTGATTCTTTTGGAAAATTTTCCGGGGAATCCGAATCTGCAACGAGTTTTCTCATATAACGTAAATTGTGCAGTATACGTTTGGCGTTACAGTGATAAGACCGTATTTTGCACCCATTTTATTTGAAAATTCATTGTGAGAAGCATGTAGGTTGGATTTTCACGAAAATTTCAGAGAATATTTCTGGAAGATCTTACTTTGGGATAGTAATTAATTGCTACAACCCAATTTATACGGAAATTTCAAATCTTAGGAGTAAAACATTTGCATATATATATATAAATGCGTTATAATATACATATTCTTGTATTTATATTTTTGAACCATTTGGGGATGTATATGCTATATTAGCTTGATATTCTGGTTCTTTGTATGAAAATGAAATGAAAACTCTTTATTTTACGTTTCGATAATATTTTATTATCTTTATCAAAAATTGTTTTTCAATCAGTGTTTCCATGTAATTCAGATGATAATAGATGATTTGGATCAATGAAAGGCGTTTGCAGCCGTCTTGTGTTTTTAAAATCCAATTGAAACAGCAGAAAACATTGGAACGGTTGTGTGTGAAAGAGAAATGTATGGCTAATCATCAATTTGAAATGGATAGAAAATAGGAAATTGAATACATTAGACACTATTTTAAGATTATACAAATATAAATATCTATGAATTAGGCTAAAATAGTGTCTAATATATCTGATCAACTATATTCAATCCATTTCAAATCGATAATTACCCGTTCATTACACGTTCACACAACCGATCCATTGTTTTCTGCAGTTTTAATTAGATTAAAAAAAAATAAGTCGGCTGCAGCCGCATTTAATTAATCGAAATCATCTATTCTTCTTTAAATTATATGGAAACACTGATTGAAAAAACAATTATTAATAAAAATAATAAAATATTATCGAAACGTGAAAAAAAAGAGTTTTTATTTCATTTTCAGTCATACAAAGAACCAGAATACCAAGAAAACATAACATATACATCCCCAAGTGGTTCAAGACTATGAATTCAAGAATATATAACGCATTTATTAATTGCTTTCAGGAGTATTCTCTGCAGTTTTCGTGAAAATCCAACCTACAGGCTTCTCACAATGAATTTTCAAATGAAATTGGTCCAGAATACGGTCTTATCACTATAAGCACGAACGTAGTACACAATTTAAGTTATAAAAGAAAACTCGTTGCATATTCGGATTCCTCGGAAAATTTTCCAATTAATCAGTCATTTGACTATTATTTTTTCGAAACTTTCAGTTGGGAAGCGACGTTAACATATTCAACGCTTAAATTTTGAAAAATATCATATTTTGTCTACTAGAATTCCTGTACAAAATTTCAGCCAAATCCATGACGTCATGGTGAACGAGCTGTCTGATCTAGCATGGAATTACTCATGTATGAGTACGTAGTAATTTAATCACTAATTTCGCTTGGAATAAAGAAGATTCAATTGAAATTGACCTTCACTATAGCCGAAACCACAATGTCGTTACATAAATCAACTTGCGTCGCTCTATTCTGTTCGAGATCGAAAGCATCAGATTACGTCACAATAAATGAATGATGATGGCATCATTTGGAACATCCTATCCCTACGCAAATACTCATATTTTGTTGAGCACATTAGGCAAAAAAATAAATATCGGAACTTCAGATGGGTTCATCGCAATAAATTTGATAAGGGTGAGCGTTTAAATCAAAAATTTGCAGCGATTCGTATAACGCTGATAAAAAATTATGAGGGGATGCAGAGTAGTTTATATTGTGATGACTGGACTCATGAATTAATTATATCCCTGTATCGCAGTAAGTGAAAAGTTCTCAGTAAAGTGAACCGTGTTTTTTTTTTATATAAGCTTCGTATCTTGATAGAGAAAATACCTGCATTACCAAAGGTTTATAAATATTATTTATCGCCACAACCCATATATAGCTTTGAAAGAATCCATATCCGTAATTCAATCTTCTACGGTAAACTAAACTGAACAATTCGCTTTCGCGCATAAAAAAAGTGGTAAGTCATAAGTCATCGTTTCGAGAAAATCTAATGAATATCGATTTTGGAATATTTCTCCCCAAGTTTTTGTAGAAATTGGTTCCGACTATCAGTGTAATAACATTGAACAGGATATTAGCATATGAATCCGATAAAGAAAATAGTGAAAGTGACTTTTGTTTGACTTACCTCTTTTCTCAGAAATTGTAGTACATAAACCTTTTTTCACCATTAGGAACAACTGTTCTTGTGGAATAAAAATAGCATGACATTGACATGTTACAGGTCTTCATTCACAAAATTTCAAAATACATACACTTAAATACAAATTTTTAACAATATCAATCGTCCATTTCTTTTCCATCTGGAGATGAATTTATTCTATACTACATCCACTTGGGCGTTTGAAGTACTTAAGTTATGATAGAAGGCCCAGATTCCCTGAGAAAAATAGCGAAGAAGGTCCATTAGATATTGCATCTATTTCTAACTTTTTTGCATTGAGGGCTTCTTGGTTTGTACGAGTGTTCTTCACTAAAGTGAGGATTTTGAAGCCCTTAGCTTCATTAAATGAGTTTTTACACAAAAAACTTCTTGTATTTTCATGAATCTCGTAGCTCCTCTAGTTTGCCGAAGATTATGATGTGTATTTTTCAGTGTGTTAACGATTTGGGAAAGGAGCCGACAATATCAAAGGTCTGTTCTCTTCAATTCCCACACCCCAAAGGGTTTATTTCCACCCACTGCAACACTGGATGAATGGGTTGAGCCCAGTCATGCGGATTTTGTATTCTCAAATTGCATTTTTTTTTCTTTTTCCCGATAAGCGTGTGATCTATGTCGCACTCCATGTGAGTACGACCAGTTTATCATTTGGTCTTATGGTCAATTTCCTCAATTTTTTAATGCGACTAGGCAAGCGGCTGATATGTTATCCTTATTTTGATGACATTGTGAATAACTGAAGTGTCGAAATCCTTGGTCAAGAAACGTATTTTATTGCCACCTCTTCTTGCTAAAGATTCATACCAGATGTAACATGTAACAGATGTACGCTCGAATATCATCACAGTCATGTACTGTGAGATTATAGTTCCACAGTTGACGCTTGTAGAATGTTTCACCACCCTGCAAGTCTGGTGTTGGTAAGTGCTGTTGTAAGTCGAAGCAAACCGTTTTTTTCCTAGGACCTGACTTTGATGTGTTTTAGTCGTAATTTCAAGCGGTATAACATTCGTCAGCCTTCTCATGATGCTCAGCTAATTTCTGGTTAATTTTGAGTTTCTCATCCTCTGACTTAACTATCTTAAATTCGATATTTAACTTGTCACAGATGCAGCATAAAGCTATGAAAAACTTCTTCGTAATCTTTACGATTCACACAGTTTGATGGATGCTCCTCATTGTAAGCTCGATATAAAGAGGCTAGAGTGTATTGCGGAGGTAAATACCTCTGTTCCAGTTGGCCAATTTCCGGGCAATTATGAATGACCTTGTCATCTTTGGATTCGGTTTAGTGATTGCTAGCTCAAAAAAACCAATCGAGCTCATTTTTTGTAAGAAAAGGGTATAAATCATATTAAATATCATCAACTTCCGGTGCCAATTGGCCAATTCCCAAGTGATGATGAATAATTCGGATATTTTTGACTTCGTAATAAGAGACCCCAAAACCCCCCGAGTGGGTATTTTGTCTCAAAATAACAATTTTGTTGGGATGTGAAAAATTTGTTAATTTGAATTGTTTATAAACGGTCAATTTGTTAATAAAACAATTCTTGTGCCAATTTCCCATAGTGAGACTGAGTGACCAATGATTCTTATGAAATCAAAAACATTTTGCAACAAGTTTCAGACAAAGATCAACTGTACAAAGATATTCCGAAATAAAATCTTTAAATGACTGTACTAATATATTCATTTGTCGAATACTCTATGGTAAGTTCTGGTTTTATTTGTGGAAGTGTAGTTTATTTGGAGATCAGGAATAGGCCTTCCATTTCTCTTAATTAAAAGTTTTTCCTCAAATGATAGCGCGTTTTTTAGAAGATTTTGCACACAATCATTGATAACAGAGGTCACTTCAGACTACACGTCTTCGAATTGAATTCACACACTGTACACTACGAATGCAAGACGTTTACTTGGATACACTTCTTTGTGCCCCAAACCGACCGTGTAAGCGCGTATGGCGGAGGTTACCGTAGTCAGCCGAATCATACTTGAAATAGGTAATCTTCAGAACGTTCCCTGGAACAAGTTTTGAGCGTTAGCATTGCATGCGCCTGACGTGCGGAATTATGAATTACATACCAATTTCTTTCTGTGTTTATCTTGGTGGTTGGGTAGACACGTGGCCTTGTGCCCTTCAGTACCAGCCGCCACAGATAATACGTGCAAAATTAAAGCCAAATAGAGAACAAGTATTCAGCATTGAAAACGCAATCTCACTTTACTATTGCGTAGTATGTGGAACAATAATAATCTGAACAATTTAATCAATTTATCGTACCTACTTGTTAACGTGAAGCAATTTCAAATCGACATTGTATGAAACTACTTTCGAAAGTATTGCTGATTCGTATGATTACAAATATGTGCATTATGAGTGCAATTTTGTTTTAAAGCTTTCCATTAGGTGCAATCTGGATTTATTGCAGTTTCTTAACGAATCTGTTCGAAAATATGTACTTAAATCTGTAATTTCACGCGAGGAAATTCGTTACGCGATCACAAACTTCTTTCAACCAGAAAGTCCAATTCCGAGTCTCATTTACTTCCGTGAGGGTATCATCAACTTGCTGCTTCTATATTACGTATCTCCCGAATTGATGAAATTCTGAATTCATCACTTTCCATCGAATAAAACTGTTTATGGGTTCTTTAACGTGCCTCCATTAATCTGTAATTGTATTTCATCTGCGCTTTCTATTCATTCGTAAATGCATTTATTCACTCGTTTCAATTGAATGCGAATGAATAAGTAATAACAAAGAGTGATAAGAATTGTTGAACAATCGCGGATGTCGTTTTTTTTATTACCCATAAGAGTTTTGTAAAGAACAATTTACTTTGTAGCTATGGATTCTCGATGAGCTGGATGATATATCACATTTCATTCATTAGTTCGAACAACTACGCTTTTAGTCTAGGAGCCAGAGCGATATTGATGGTCTGAACATTAACCCAATGGCACTATGGTTTATCGTTAGAGGACGACTCAATGACCAATTCATCTCACAGACCGAATTTTCGCCGGCTGCTGGATCTCGAGATACAGCATCCAAAATTTTTTTTTGTGACTGGATGATAACCCTTTCCAAGTTGCGGTTACTTGAAAAGCATGCCATTCTTTTAAACTTCCACCATCATTTTTTAACGTGCCTGTTTATCAGGCAGACCAGTTAAAATTGAACCGAAAATGGACTGCTAGTTAACCCTTCCAAACCTGGTGAAAAATGTTCATTGGTGTTGGCAATTGTTAACATACCCTATGCCATCAGAAGTTATCGGTCTATTTTTGAGTAATTGGTCATTATTTGGACCAAAATGTTTATTTTTTTCATTTTGTGACTAAAACTTGTGGGTTACAAGATAACATGATGGCATCATGTTAAATAACTTTATTGGAGGTCAAATAAAGATTTAAAATTATTGCCATCACTCCTTGCCTATTCAAACCCCCCAAAAGAAAACAAAACCAAAAAAACTGCCATTTCGATTTTAAACCCAGCCAGAATCTCAAAAATTTACTAATTTTTGATAAAATTGGTCATATTATCCATATTATTCCTATTTTTTGGGGGTGGTTTCAGGGGATTTTGGGGGGTTTAAATAGACGAGGAGTGATGACAATAGTTTTAAATCTTTATTTGACCTCCAATAAAGTTATTTAACATGGTGTCATCATGTCATCTTGTAAGCTGCAAGTTTTAGCCACAAAATGAAAAAAAGGAACATTTTTGGTCCAAATAATGGCCAATTACTCGGAAATGGACCGATAACTTTTGATGGCATAGGGTATGTTAACAATTGCCAACACCAATGAACATTTTCCACCAGGTTTGGCAGTCCATTTTCGGTCCAATTTTAACTGGTCGGCCAGATAAACGGGCAAGATAAAAAATGATAGCACATAGTGGAAGTTTATAAGAATGGCATGCTTTTCAAGTAACGCAAGGGTTAACCTTCAGTCAAAAAAAATGCGGATGCTGTATCTCGAGATCTAGCAGCCGGGGAAAATTCGGTCTGTGAGATGAATTGGTCATTGAACCGTCCTCTAACAATAAACCATAGTGCTATAGGGTTAATGTATCGCTCTGGCTCCTAGACTATTTTGCTAGGTTCAGATCACAATTGACAACGTGTTTATAATTTCCATGGATTTCGATCGCTTCCAAAGCGTTGAGTTCCGTTCACTTGAATGTTTCAGAAGAGATAAACTCTTCTGCCTAATTGTGTGACCTGAAAATAATATATGTTCTAGTTATGATGATTTCACTCCCTTGTTATGTTTGATATGAATAAAATTTTCTCTCTACATATTTAATAAATTATAAAATAGTTCACACTGAGGATATATTATAACTAAAGCGCGTAATGTATGCAAGCAAATTGTTAATATATGCGTATATTTATGCTAGCCTCCATTGAAAATATGCACACATTTTCTTTAAAATGTTCAAAATATGCACACATATATATGCCCATTTTTCTTGTTGAACTATGCAAAACTGTTTCACTCCAGAAAAGTTAATAGTAATTTTTCTAAAGAACAGAACATATTAAATATAAAGAAAACGAAACTTTTTATAACACATTTCTATATTACATCAAATAGCATAGAATGGAACACAATCTCCAATTTAACCTAGAATTTAACGTATAGAAAAAAATCCGTCACACTAGGGAAGGAATTTATTTGCATGTTGTTCGAAATTTTCAGTTGAAAAGGAATGTCTCAATTTATCAATTAAATATTTTTATACAGCCAAAAACTGCGTTCTACATCAACAAATGTTGTGAAAGAATATTTCAATTTGTGCAATATATTGTACTCCAAATGCTGATCAAAATTGCCTGATATTGTTTCACCTAGAAATATTTTAGATATATTTGTTAGATATTTATAGCCTTCATTTTATTGTATCTCATTCTCTAGTTTTCCGAAAACTATTTCTCATAGTTCCATGCACGTTTTCACATTTCTCTGGAGTCTTTTATGATTTCTACGATTTCGAAAAGTGATCTAGAACTTTTTCCTAGGACTAGTATTGAGTTTGGAATAAAACTATAATTAGATCCAATAAAAACTAATTGTTGAGCAGCTGCATTATTTCTAAATAGTTTCTGAAATCTTAAAACACATTGGAAAGTACCAACACTGTTCAAAATGATTACATTTAAATTGTCAAAATATTCCGCATTGAAAAATAGCAGCATTCAACCAATTTCTTCGTTTCTTATAGTTTTCACTAACCTGTTAAGACCATGTGCTGAAGACGTTACATGTATTAAATTCTGATGAAACATTTTCAAATTTTGTCAAACTTTCGACATATAGTATTCCCCGCACAATTTTCCTGTGAGACACACCGTTGATATCGATAAGCTGAAGATGGAGTTTGTATCAAGCAAAAAAAACCAGCTCAACATTGGTCCTCGACGGATGCCCATCTCTAAAGGACAAACAAGTGAATACAATGACTTTTCGGAAGTGTAAGATGAGTTGCAGAGGTCGAGACATTATTGACGGAGGACAGTTATACAAGAAAACTGGGGAGTATAATCACGTTGCAAACGCTGCAAGTGTAGAGGTATCAAAACTAATGGAGTGAATACGAGCTACAGCAGCCTCTACAAGAGATACTTCGCGCTATATTGTGTTATCATCGTTTGGCACAGTCAGCAGCAGTTGTGAGGAACGTACGAAGAAGAAGCGATGATGGAGCATTTTTGCCCCAATCACGAATGGACATAATTCTACCCGAGTTAAATACACAAACGATGAAAGGCGAAGATTTTTTGATGCATGATTCAGGGTCTACTGAAGACCGAATATTGATTTTGGGTAACCGCACAGTCCCTAAGGTTATTGGAAAGGCTTATGTATGGAACCTTTAAAAGCGTACCACATCTGTTCGCTCAGTTATACAGGATGTCCTCGAACTGCGTGGCTAAAGTAAAACCGAAGATTCTTTGATTCGAAAAAAATGTGATGAGCCTTTTTACTTTTGCCTCAAGTGTCTTGTTTAGCCGGTAGATGGCTTCAAAGTTGCAAAAATAATTTTGTTTTTTCGGTATAACTTGAGAACGTGATGGAGGACTTTTACAATATTTGGCAGGTGAGTTACTGTCAATAATAGCCGTTTTTGAGAGCGGAGCATAGAACCTCAGAGACCATAGAAATGGCTCAAACTTGAGGATGTAGATAGCTTATCTAATTTGAAAACTTTTCTTACTCTTAGAAAATTTTGATAAAATCAACAGATTAGCTTGAAAAAAATAATTTTCTAGTCTCTGCAATTTTGGCTTACTAATTTTACTTGATTAAAATACCTTAGTTGCCTTTGCTTTTCTAATGTCATTTTGGCATTTGGAGAATTTATCCTCAGAACTGTCAGTTTTTACTTTGCTTTCCGTAAAAATTTTATAAAATTATGGCTCAAAATTTCACTAACACTGAAATGGTTAATATCTCGGTAAAACACGAATAATTCAAATGTCGCCTCACAGCTAATGTGAAATGAGGAGGTGCACCATCATAGATAAACCAGGCCACGATGAATGTGTAAGGGCAAGTCTTCCAACAGTTCAAATAGCATTTGTTCCAAAAAGTTCAAGTAGTTCTCCCCGTTCAATCGATCGGGTATAACGGTAGGGCCAATAATAAAGTTATCCACAATTCCAACCCAAACATTGATTTTAGTTTTATTCTGAAGATATGTAACTTCCGTTTCATGAGGATTTTCATCAGCATAGAAATGTTCATTATGGAGGTTAAAAAGACCACATCTCGTGAAAGTATCTTCGTCCGTGAACAGAATTCTTCTACAAAAATTGGGGTTTGCATTTTGTTTTTGGACAATAAGCCGACAGAAATCTAGCCGATGACCTGGATCCATGGGCAATAAGTCTTGAACTGTTTTAATATGATAGGGATACAACAGTTCTTCTTTCAGTACATTATGAACTAATGATTTTGAGGCTCCAATACGAAGTCCCAAACGTAGTGTGCTTATCCCAGGTTCAGTTTCGACCGCTTCCAGAATCGCTTCTTCGAGCTCTAACATCCTTCTTGTCCGTCTGCGTCCAGTTTCTCTGCGATTTGCTTCAAATTTGCCAGTTTCGCGAAGGTGTGCCGATTTGGAATTCTGCGATGCGGATATCTTTCCCTTCTCCGGCCATTGCAACGACAAAGTCCATAAATCAATAACGTATCAACCATTTCAGTGTTAGTGAAATTTTGAGCCATAATCTTATAAAATTTGTACGGAAAGCAAAGTAAAAACTGACAGTTTTGAGAATAAATTCTTCAAATGCCAAAATGACATTAGAAAAGCAAAGGCAACTAAGGTATTTTAACCAAGTAAAATTAGTTAGCCAAAATTGCAGAGACTCGAAAATTTATTTTTTCAAGCTAATCCGTTGATTTTATCAAAATTTTCTAAGAGTAAAAAAAGTTTTCAAATTAGATGAGCTATCTACAAGAAATATCAAGTGAATTACATTGACCACAAAAAAGTTTTGGACACTTTTCCCGTTACATCCTCAATTTTGAGCCATTTCTATGGTCTCTAAGGCTCCGTGCTCCACTCTCAAAAATGGCCATTATTGACAATAACTCACATGCTGAATATTGTAAAAGTTCTTCATCACGTTCTCAAGGTATACCGAAAAAACAGAATTATTTTTGCAACTTTGAAGCCCTCTACCGGCTAAACAAGACACTTGAGGCAAAAGTAAAAAGGCTCATCAACTTTTTTTCCGAATCAAAGAATCTTCAGCTTTATTTCGGCCACGCAGTTCGAGGACACCCTGTATACAGTTTATGGATTGAAGGAAAGTGTTTCAATTCTCCTGATCTATGTACTATCACTGGACAAGATTGAAACAATCTTACTACAGATAATGAAGTGATGTCCGAACGCCAGGGCTTCCAGCATAATAATTGACTTTGAAAATGCAGTGTTCGAAGCAAACCTTCTGGAAAGTCGGATTCGTGAATGCTTCTTTCATCTTTGTTAGTGTCTACAGAAAACTGCAGCAATAGGATCTCCAGATAAAGAATGTCACAGATGCAGACTCTGCTCTAAAACTGACATTGTTAAACGCTTCAGCTTTCGTGCCGTTACAATATCCAGAAGAAGCATTTCAGTTGCTGGTAGATAGTGACACTTCACCTGCGGATGCCCAGAATGTCATTGACTATTTCGAGGATACCTGGATAGGACGACCAATGAGACAGAAACGTCGTCGAGATCCACCATTTCCACCCAATTGTTATGATACAGTCCTCAGTGGATTGGCCAAAATAAATGAAGCTGTTGAATGTTGGCATACAAGTTTCGACGCCCAATTATCTGCCAGGTACCCCTTCATTTTAGAGCTCATTGAGGCAATTAAATAAGAACAGGGACTAAATGAAGTGAAAATAGAACAATGAATATCAGCCCAACCATCAATATCCTCAAGAAGAAAATGTCGACACACTGAGGAAAGAAACTGACGATTCGTCGAACAGTTTGACTAATATACTAGAATATGTTAGAGGTATTGCACACAATATCACTCATTATGTTATAGTTCTTTCCGATAAAAGACTTTAGTATTCATTTCTCTTGCGTTGTTTCACCCATTTATATTGTATAGTCGTATCCTGTCTACCCTTTTGTGGTCTAACATTATTTCCCAAAAAAATCAATTTTCGAAGAAATGGTTATCGTAGAACTGCTTTCATCAGAAATTGATACTAGAACCCTGTTCAGTATCTCAAGCTAGTTACTTAATACTATAAACAACAAAGAACTCAGTTTCGAACCTTGTGGCCCCTACTGTGGTTTCTTACCAGTCTGGATATATGGAGTCTTCTCCTCCGTTCACTCCAACACGTTGGAGGTTATTCCCCACACGTGATTTTATTACGTGATTAGCTACACCTCTGATGCCTGTTCTATCTAATTTTATGAGTAGTCGTGCATGGAAATTATGATGATCTGTAAGACTAGCAATTCCCGATCATGTTAAACACTTTTTCAAATTCAACCCTTAACAAGCTAATATGAATATTTTTTCAGTGTAATGGATAATTTACATTTTATTACAGATCATTATTAAATTTATTGTCTCTTCGACGAATATGTTGTCTCTTATATCGAGAATATTTATTCGAAATAAAATACCAAGAGCTAATGAACGGCAAGTTATTTCAAGAACTCAAAAGCGTCTACTTAGCCTCTACGTTCATGAGAGGATACTTTGGATGGATGTAATTGAATCCTTTCATATTCCGTTTGGAATTTAATAATATAACCGAAGGCCTCAACTTTGCAATTTATTTTCAAGCGATTTTCATAAATAGAGAAATTAGTCGTTCGCTAATACTGGATATTGCTTCAATATGTCAAATGTCATTCATCAACCATTTTATGGTGCTCATAAAGTAGACCTTGGAAACATCTATACATCAAATCGACTAGCTCTTGCAGAATTCATCCATTGTAACTTTGAACTTGATGCATTGTCTGTGTGATAACAAGGTGTTTGCTAACAATACAAACTATTCCGATTCTAAAAATAAGAAGCTCTCGAAAAAAGATAGCCCGCTTACCCGATGTCCATTAACAGCTTAGAAAAGAAACATTCTGACGTGACGCTTGTTAAAAGGGGTTGCACATTCAGCTTTTATCTGAGACCTGACCAATAGGCAAGTAACGTCGCAATAATACAGGAAATAAAAATAAATTGTCCGGTCATGAAATAAAAATACCCGTAGATGTTTGTTTTACGCTGGAAGGTATTCTGCGGAATAAAATTAAAGAACGGTTACAATAGGATATGTGATCAATAAAGAAACAAGCCACAAATCCAAGAGCATATTATGCAAGCCGAAAAGGTGAAATTCCCAGAAACGACTAGGTATAAGAAATTATTGGAAACGTGAATTGATTTGTCTGCTACTTTGTAATATTCCATTTTCACTTCTGTCAGTATACGGGGTGAAACAAGGCCAATTAGCTTCTAGGTAGCTGGTACAAGTGAAGTAGGTAAGGAAGATTCTATCCCCTCCTGAATGAAGTAATCAAGCGAAGGCACACTTCCCGACTAAGCAGGTACTTTCGTTGAACTCGAGTAGAGGAGCCCTTTGAATGTGTTACGCCTTGTTGCTAGATGTACCACCCCCACCAAATGGGAAATGAATGGTATCGTATTTTTCAAATTGCTTAATTATATAAGAGTTATCTGATGTTAATTTTTCTTCGAAAATGATACTAATTTCAGACTCATGAATTTGTAAACACTTTCAAATTAGGTGAACATATTTAATTGCATTAATTTCGGGTCTCCTTTTATCCTAGTTTGATGCATTTTCTGGAGATTCTCTAAATCCACATTGAGTGAATATGAGAACGAGTTGGTGGTTTTTTTAAGCTCGGACAAGGAAGTAAGATTTACAACCAAATCTTCTGAGCAATTCATTTTTTTTTAATGTACCGGGATATCAAAAATTATCTTGGTCAAGGGTGGTTGTGGAATTTAAAACGTATGTCTTACTTTACGTTTGAAATAATTATGTCACTGTAACACTGACATCATCAATAATCTACAAATTTCATACCCATTTATTTCAGTCGTAAAACAATAATGAACTACAAATTAAAAATTATCTTGGTCGAGGGTGGTTGTGGAATGTAAAACGAAATGTTAACTTTGAAACTTTTACAAGGTCGCAATAGCCACAAACGGGGTCGAAAACTGTTTTAAATTGGTTAATTTTCGAAAAATCGAATGACGTTCACGTGAGGAGCGCGTTGCTCGCGAGTTAGAAAAGTGCAAATCTTCGAAACATAGAACGTCTTTACGAGGACTTTTCGCATGCGGTTTTCGCTCCATGTCGTTAGTTTATGAACGGGCCAACTGAATAGCATAGGGGCCCCAAAATGTCGAGTAAATAGGAAAATTTAATTAAAATAGAGACAGGTACCCTCAGGTCTCAGCTACGAGCGTCTAACGTGCGACGTACCAAAGGGAATGTTCTAGCTACTAAAATATACCCAAAAGCGGTCAAAAGCTAACGGCCTATAGCCGAAAACACTTTATTACAACTGGCGCCAGACGCACGGGAAATAAAGCGGCCCCGAATTAACAAGATCGAGGTAAAAAGTATAAACTCTAACTGACGCGTATCGAGCTCCTCGAGGCATATGTCGAAATGATTACGTTCGTAGCTAATTACATAGGACGTCTGGCGTTCATGCAATTGTGTTTTTATACAATTCGAACCTTCTAATTTCGATAGGCCACGTGGAAATCCCAGAGTCTGAAGCGCTAGAGATTTCTGAGTGTTATAACATTCGTATAAAGTTGCGAAATTTCCCACGTAAAGTAAGACACACGTTTTAGATTCCACAACCACCCTTGACCAAGATAATTTTTGATATCCCGGTATATGTATATAATTTGAAACAAATAATTTTCTAAACGCTGCAATGAATTGAATAGATGTGAGTTGTGATGTAAGTTGTAATATTTATTCTAAATCGAATAATAAAAAGTAGATCAATAGCATTGTTGTGATTCCGCGACCACCTCAGTGCAGCTGATTCCACAATCACACCTTGTGGAAATTGCAATGAAAAATGTGATTACGTAAGCGCTTATCCTGTCATTTGTTCCTGAAATTTGTCGATATTAAAAAATTACAATTCCCATCCGATACCATCTGGAATTTTACATATGGATCAACTGTGACACATGTAGCTCAAATATGAACACATCTCTCATAAATGGGATACGAAATATTGGAATTGGAATAAAATCGGGAGCGACATATTTGCAACGGAATATTTCAACATTTAACGAGTGCAGTAATGTACAGATAAGGTTGATTTATGTGAATCAATTATAAGGTACATAACGTTGCAAATACAGTTTGGAAAAGCCGTAAATAACATAAAAATATAACTTGAATTGAGTTACGGATGATTCGATATTTTTGAATTAATAACCCACGTCTGGGTATCATATTGATACTATGTTTTCATCACGATTTATAGTTATTTTAAATTGAATCAACATGCTGAATCAGTTGCATAATATTGTGCTACATAATGAGTTAGGTATGTGGATTACAATAATTTTAACAAATGATACTGGATAATCAATAAATAAAATCGCCGATTATAAAACAAACGTTTAGCTCCATTTTTGAGCTTTGGGAGTGAAGATATCTACATAGTTTTTGACACGAGACGACGTGCATTAATATCATTGTCCATTTTTAAAATTTTATAATATTGGGTGATTTATAACTGTGAAGCTCGGACTTATAGGCAACAAAAATTAAAGGGAAAGGCGCTTATATATGCAAAGATTTTTATTGAGAAAACAGAAATTTTAACATATGGGCAACATAGGCAAAATGCCTTTAACACCATAAATAATTGATTATTATTAATAAGCTATTATTTATTATACAGAATGAATTAACTCAACATTAACTTAACACAAATATATTTGCACAACATAATATTAATAACATAATAACCAAATAGTTGTTAATTAATAATTAAACATTGTAACCACTTGAAATTTTATCAATAATATCTACAACTAAGTGCTTTTTTATATTTTCTATTTTAAAACTCTGTCTTCCATCACTTGGAATCAATTGTACATTGAAAATAAACGCGACAGATGTAATTGGAGCCTATTTTTTTTAGAAATTCATGGATCATTACTTCCAGATGCTGATTTAATTTTTGACTATAAATTATCTATTAATTCAACTGACCCACATTAATTGTCCCTTTGTTTTTCTAATAAGACAATTGTGCTAATGATTAATTCATAATTGCCATTGATATGTGTGATATGTATTTTTTTGCTTCTCGAATTATTTCGGAAATATCATAATCAAATTCAGACATCACTAATTCTATTTCATTGCAGTGTAGAAGAAAACTGCTCTAAGCCACGTTCTCCACTTTCTAAACACTGGTTTAGGTGGCAAAGAGACCCCGGGAAGTTTTTCTTTATATATCTGTACCCTCAAGTGTTTCCTTTTTCATAAAATTTATAAAATCCTCCATCAACGGAAACAGATTTCTTATTTCTTCTGGAATTCGATTTACTTCGTGGGTGACACAAGTGCAATGAATTCAGTTTGGATAAAACAGCTTTACATCAACAGCAGCTTTTAACATATATGCCGCAGCATCTGAAAGCATTAGAACTATTCTATTGACTGGTACAGCAATGGGTGAAAAGAGGTTTGTTGAACTATCTTGTATGAATCCACTTATAGTTGAATCGTTTTCTATAATTCTTCAATGGCAACTAAATGAGGTTTGCTTGGAAAGTCTTAGTTCAAAATTTCAAACATAAAATCAGCTATGTATCTGCGGCATATATCTGTCGTTTCATTCACGATGATAAACAAGGAATTGCCCTCTAACTCCCGTTTAATTTTTGAAATACAAATGGTATGTCCATAGTTTGTTTTCTCAATGTACTATCTTCCGGTAAAGATTTATCAAAAGGTTTTTTAAAATATAACTTAAAACTAGGAAGTTTGACTTCATACAGAGGAATGTTGGATGCAATCACCATCTGGCATGAATCAAATCTGAATGTGTCCTTCTTTTTGAACTGCTTAAACTATCCTGTAGAGATGTTTGAACTAACTTAGATGAATACAATTTTTCTAAATCCGTTTATGAAGTGGAGTTCTACAATGCTAGTCAATAAAGTACTGTTTAGTACTTGAAATCCAAGAATTATGAAAAATAACAATAATTAGAACTTTAATTCCACTCTAGAATTTAGTTATGGGGTGGGCAGTGACGGCTCGATAACTTTTTAAGAGAGGAGGCTGGACATAAAACGTTCTTGTAAGAATATACTCTATTCAGCCAATAAATTTAACCTTTGCACAGCGACCGTACCAGCTACTTCAGTGACAAAATTAATTGTTGCCAAACAAGAACCAACGTGGAGGTGTAGAGTTTCTCTTGGCAAAAAATTTTTTTGTTCGTTTTTTTTTTCTTTGAATTTTTGATATTTTTTATTATTTTTTTCTTTCATATTATTTTATTAACTTTTTTCATATATTAACGGAATTCTATGGTCTTTAGTTTGCGAAAAATGATCAATAATATTATCATAAAATGTATCATTTTGTTTTAAGTGTTTTACTAAATCTTTTTCAATAGATATCAAACTAACATTGTATAAACGATTTTGGCCCATTGTATTTCGCATGTAAGTTTTTATTCGTTTGAGAGTAGAAAATGATCTCTCCACCGATGCCGACGTGACAGGGAATGTTGACTGTCAAACAAAGTAGTTTATAAAACTGAGGTAAAACTTGTCGCAAATCATTGTCTATCATATATTTTATCATATCGGCGTGAATGTCGTAGTGGCCTAAAATATCTTTATCCGAGTAGGTATATAACCCATAATTCATTCTATTTTATCAAAAAATTTATATTTCAGAACTAAGTTATCTAAAAGTGTATTGGGAAACTCTTTTGAAAAAGATTCGGAAAATCTTCTATTCGTCAAGTCGAAAAACTTCAATTCATGTAAATCGGAAAATCGAATCTCAATTTGACCTTTAATAGTATCTAAAATTTCATGAAAAAGTTGTTTATAATGTAGTTTCTTGTCTACCAAATTATATGTTTTCCTCCTTTAACAATATTCTGTTTACCGGTTAATTTAAACTCAATACTCGATGTAATATGTTCCTGCGATATTTCATGTCTATCTATACAACGAGCTAAATGTTTCAAATCATCATAACCCGAGTGTCCCCAACATGAAGTTGTATCAGATGTGAATAGCAAGCAATATAATTTATTGTGTATTTCGATTTTGAAACATACCTGTCATCGTCACCACTAATCCTTTCAAATCCGGTAAAGGCCGTTTATTTTTAACAAAACACTTTTCTATCATATGTTAATCCACTAAATGGATTTTCTTAGAACCCAGCAACTAAGTCACTCATCATTTTGACGTTCACCGATTAGATAAATTATAACTTAACTACTTAACCTTACTTCGCCTCGCGGTACAAAAACAAGAACTAACGGAACACGACACGTGTCACATTCTTCTAGCGGAAGGGCGGTAGCAAGTAATCGTATTTCATTCGACCGACGATTCCGTACGTGAAGCTAGCCTCCATAGGGTGTTGCCATATTCGCTCTTTTACCCTATCTAGCAATTGAACTGCTTGGAAAACGGCAACTGTGTTGACCACACGTATTTAGCGTTTGAGATATATAGAGAATCTAGCCTCTGGCCACAGTTGCCAGATTAAAAATAACTGCTGAGAACGGGGAATTAATTGTAAAATTTAAAGAATTATCAGAGAAACAGGGAATAAAATAGAGAATGATCATTAAGATAAATTGGTGAGGAGGCTGAGCCTCCTTAGCCTCGTTCGAGGAGCCGCCACTGGGGGTGGGTGAGAGAGAGAGAAAAAACGATTTGCCGCACGATTTACAAGATGCGCCATCTCCTTATAGAGGAAGTTCCGGATTTGGTCGGATCCTTGCACTTAACTTAGAAGTCATCTTTCTAAACAAACTCAACAACAACGCAACAAAACTAAGCTCATACAGGAGCCATCTGTACAACTGATAATTGTTGATTATGAAAGGGCAAAAGGTTAAGGATTTTCAATAGTTAAGCCTCAAACCTCGATCAGGTAGATTTTTCTAAGAAACCATTAATGAACAGTATTCTATTATTGACCCAAAATTTTATCACAGAAAGGTTTAGCGATAGAAATATGAATAATATCATAGTGGGAAGCATGAAATTTGAAAAAGGCACAGAAAGGAGGAATTTACGAAAAGTGGCAAAATGTGCAAAAAAAAACCTCGAATAGGCAAAATAGGCGAAAAAAACTATTTGCCTATAATCCGAGCTTTATTTATAAGTAATATCCCAAATTGTAAATATACGTTCAGAAGGGAAAAATATCATATTTCACACAACAACAATTAGTCTAGGTCATCTCCTTACGGAGATTCAGGATATTGAAGTTTAAAATTTTTTTTCTGTTGATAAATCAGCCTTTATCGTAGATTTAGTTTTAAAAATTGGATTGGGGCTAGTACACGGTGAACATGACTTTGTTATTAGATATGAGTTCACTGATAGATGTTCTCATATTAGTCCAGTCATTATAGGAGATTTTCATCGAAATTTTTGGGTACAGCTCAATTTTTGTACCAAAGTGTAGGTTTTGGTATCTGAAAACATGTGTCACTGACGCGCCTGCGCGCGCATGTTAGCGTTCGTCAGAATAGATATATATATATACGTTTTTTTGCCATTTTTTGCACAAAATGGAGAATATATCCAAATGTATGCATTTTATCGAAAAAATGAAGAGGAGTAAAGTTGTTCAGAATTAAATTTCCTATAAAAATGCATTATTTGATTTTCCGATTTTCTTCGCAGTTTTCCCGGGCGCGTGAAAATAAAATGCATATATATATATTTTTCAGTAAAATCGAATTTTCTCGAAACAGAAGCGTTCTATCAAAAAAAGTTTCAAACAACAGTTGTTCAGAATGTCATTTTGCATAGGAAAGCACTATTCTGATTCCAAAATTTTCCGCGAATTTCCCATTTCAAAGCCTGAAACAAAAAAATACACGTATAAGTCGTATTTTATATATAACAAAAAATTTAAAAAACAGTTCTGGAGCTTATATAGTGCATTTTAGCGAAAAAATCAATAGAGAAAAAGTTGCTTAGAATTAAATTTCCTATAAGTACACACTATTCGATTTCCCGATTTTCCAGTCATTTTCAAAATGAAAAACAGACGTATCGACAAAGTTAATTTTTCTCAAAATCGGAGCGTTATATGAAAAAATGATCCAACCAAAAGTTGTTCTAAATAGGATTTTGCATAGAAAAGCACTATTGTGTTGATAAAATTTTCCACGAATTTTCCATCATGAGGCTGAAACAAAAAATGCAAGCACACGTGTCTTTCTTAAATAACATAAAATACTAAAAAAACGTTTCACAATTTCATAATATTGTTTGAATGGTAAAATGAAAATAAAAAGAGAAACTAACGTTGAAAATCATGGGAAAATTAATGGATAATTTTCCGCAGTTTTATAAATATGGGCTTAATACGTTTCATTGCCTAGATTATCCAACTCGCTGAGCAAGACTTTGATGTAATATTTCAATTTTTTGTTATATATAAAATACGACTTATACGTGTATTTTTTTGTTTAAGGCTTTGAAATGAGAAATTCGCGGAAAATTTTGGAATCAGAATAGTGCTTTCCTATGCAAAATGACATTCTGAACAACTTTTGTTTGAAACTTTTTTTGATAGAACGCTTCTGTTTCGAGAAAATTCGATTTTACTGAAAAATATATATATATGCATTTTATTTTCACGCGCCCGGGAAAACTGCGAAGAAAATCGGAAAATCAAATAATGCATTTTTATAGGAAATTTAATTCTGAACAACTTTACTCCTCTTCATTTTTTCGATAAAATGCATACATTTGGATATATTCTCCATTTTGTGCAAAAAATGGCAAAAAAACGTATATACATATCTATTCTGACGAATGCTAACATGCGCGCGCAGGCGCGTCAGTGACACATGTTTTCAGATACCAAAACCTACACTTTGGTACAAAAATTGAGCTGTACTCAAAAATTTCGATTATTTGCTCAAAAATCTCCTATAATGACTGGACTATATTGAATAGAAGAAATCAGCTATACATTTTTTGTCTCTTGTTAGTTTACAACTTACAAATTTTATTTGGAAAGTTTCATGATTCCTATATGAAAAATGTATACGTACTTCCTTGATATCCAAAATATTGACCATTGTCAATAGATATTTGGAATCAATAATTGACCGCAGGGTGAATACTGATTACATAGGATGTAATGTGTCATAGCACCAGTAGGTATGCCATCGAATAATGGTAAATCTTTAGTGAAGATTTGACTAACGTGACAAAATTTTGAATTTTTTATCATTTATTATTCGATTGTTCTTGTTGTAGGAAAATTTGTCATTTTTTATTGTTACTGATTATACTGATTGTTTTTTGTTGAGTTATTACATTTCTGAAACTGCCGAGACATAATCACTTCCCAAATGAAGAAATGAGAGATATGATTTGCGCTTATGCAAGAGAAAGTTTTTCTGGGTGGATAGGTTACATCTAGAAAATATCGTAAATTACGGAATTATACCCCTACCAAAGGCAGCCATACCGTTAGATATTCCGAAATTTTCATACTCATTCGGGTGGAACAGGTTTATTTCTCCAATTGTATTATATTATTATCCCATTGCAAGAAGATGGAATCCAGGTTGAATCATCGAAGTTTGAGAAACCAAACGGAAATACAGATTTTCATTCATGGAGGACCATGGTTTTCGCATATATGTACATTTACAATCTTCAAATAATGGTAACTGGTGATGAGTTAGTGGAACTATCTGGTTCCAAATATTCGGTATAAAGAGTTAGTCGTGAAGATTGGAGCTATCGACATTCACTAGATCGTGCATTCTTACTATGCAATGTTGATTCTACTGTAACACCCTAAATAACTTACTACTTAGAGGGCGATAAATTTAGAAGAAACTATGCAATTTATTTGATGAGAAAAATCATTATTCTCTATATGCCTTTGTGAAGTCAGTGGTTGGGATCAAATCCAAAACCAAATATAACTTACCTGATCATATAGCACAGTATAACGAATTGTTTAGGACTAGACTAGTAGATATTTCTACAAAACTGTGAATGATGATAAGGATTCCCTTATTGCTACTTCACGTCCTTTGAAACATGTTATGAAAGTACTGTGCTTGAAGAGATAGATAATATTGTGGATAATTTGAAAATCAAAGATAATTTGTTTACGATTGATGGAATTATCAATTTCTGCCTCTGTTTCTCAACACCACACATTTTTTTCTGATGAACGGAAAGAGTGGAAAAATGCAACATGAAAGAGTACACTCACTGTAAGAAATATCATGAGTGGTTGAAAGGACATACAATTCAAAACTGCAGAAACAAAAACCGTGGTGAAAAAAATGCGAACATGGTTCACATTGATGGGTTCATCGAAATTGCATATCCAGCATCATTCTTAACCCATAATTCCAACGAATGGATCGTTAACACAGGAGCTACTTCACACATGAGTGAAAATAAGCAATTCTTTGAGAATATACTCCTTTATAAAGGTTTCATATGGCTGGGTGACAACAAAAGGATTGATGTAACACAAAATGAAACAGTCAAATTAAAAGCTCAACTGCCCCAAGGGTCTTGGCTAGATGTAACCCTCCATGATGTTCTTTATGATCAAGAATTGAAATGGTCATTGGAACCATCGAATTCCGAAGGAATGAGAGTGAAAGAGGTGATTACAGGAAAAAGGAAATCGATCTCCAGCAATCCAATGCAGATCCATTTATTGTCTCCAAATAAAGAGCAAGTCATAGCAGTCTATGTAGATGACCTACTTCTCCTGCTTCTTCTGAAGTAAAGGCGAAGGTGATATTGTACTTCAAAAATTTGATGTTACTTTCCTAGGAGTAGTAAGGTACCTCCTTCCAATCGAAATAAATTGGCAGAGCAACTGTTTAATGTTGTCCAAGGAGCTGCATCTATAAATTATTGGAAAAATATAATTTTATGAATTGTGCAGATGAATCAACCCCAATAGACTGTGTATCTCGACTAGAGAAAACGAAATCAAAAGGTTGATGAGCCTTCCAAAATTGGAAGCCCCTCTCATTGAGCCGTGGGAACCAGGCCTGATATTGCTTTTTGAAATTATTTTTTGAAGTACAAGTTAAACATAATAATTGTAGCAACTGAGTTAAAAAAAAGTTAGACTTCGTTGAAAATTAGCTTTCGAACGCACACTTCAAGTCTCTTGAATAACCTGATTATGTCAAAATTACGCTCCCAATTTTTGCATGGTGATCTATGACTACAAAACGTACCTTTCTTCGAATATAATATTAGTTCTATTCTAAAAATAGAAAAAATCTAAAATCAAATACGCGTTGATAAAATAAGCTTTTTTCCAAGCCTTTGACGTTCTTGAGGAACCTGAAGTTATCAAAATATTCATTCCAGCTTATGCATAGTCTTTTTTGAATATATATCACATCTTTTGAAAACTATGACATAAAACGAATGAAAAAAAAACCCAATTTTCTTTCCACTCTAGTACCAATCGAAAATTGAATAGAACCAGCCATTACGTGATGAAATTCCTTTCTAAACTTAAGTGAAATGAATCGAACTCTTAATAGTTATTTTATTTAAAAGAAACTATTTCTCGTATCACCACAGACCTTGAACATGACATAACATAGAAGCTTTCCGATCCGCAGGGTGTTGTCAGAAATCGGAGGCAACATTGCATCCATTCGTCATCCTGAAACTCATATGTGAGAATAAATTTATCTATGTGGGTAAATTAGATAACTACACTGTTGGAAATCAAATCAAACTAACCGTTTAAAATGTTTCTTCTTGTAGAATATGCACAACAATTCAATTCAGCTCAAAAATTATGACAGATTCTTGACTTGAATTGAATTGGTGTGCATATTCTACAAGAAGAAACATTTGAAACGGTTAGTTTGATTTGATTTCCAACATTTGGCAACCCCGACGTGATGGATGTGTGGAAACGAGAACGTAGGCCTATTCGAAATGGTGCCAAAAAGTATGTAGCTGAACTGGAAGGTCTGTGTAGTAGAATACCTGTAGATAAAGATAGGATGATCTTGATCATGGAGGTGTTGATGAAGACACATGATAAAGTTAATGAGCTAGATAATAAAATTTTGGAACAAATGGCCCACGATAACACTACAGAGGCACAGCAAGATGAAGAATATGAACAGATTCAGAATTCACAGTTGAAAATTGATGAAATCCGAATGAAGACGGATAAAGTGTTGAATGCTTTGGAGTCACAGGAACCCTCAATTCCTCGTTCGAAAAAATTGATAAAGACCCAACCTTATACGAAAGTGATAAGTTTTACTACCTGCTTCTTTCGCTCAAGGAAGGAACTGATGCTTATGATATAGTATCAAGCTACCCATCGAGTGCAGAGAATTACAATGTCGCAGTTGAGGCTTTGAAGAATCGTTATGGGAATAAGGACCTATTACTCCAAGTCTACATAAGGCAGATTTTTGATTCAGTGATCGCGAACTCCAACTCAACCAACAAGATTCCCTTCAATAAGTTACACCTGAAGTTGCAGTCTTATTTGAGAGCTCTAAAGAATTTGAAATTGGAGAATGCTGATCCAGCGACATGGCTATATCCATTAGTTGAGTCACGTCTTCCAAAAGAGATGCAGTTATTGTGGCAGAGGAACCCTTTGAACAAGCACGATGGTGCAAATGATGAGCCACCCAGAAATCGATTGGATTTGTTGATGGAATTCTTAGGACAGGAAGCACTCATTCAGCAGGGGTTGGATCTGGCTGATAGTGGGTTTGGTTTGGAGAAAAAAGTGGATAAAGATAATTATTTCACAAAGTCGAAATCTCAACCTACTCCAACGTTAGCTACATGTCACAGTGGAAATGTTCCTATCTGTCTGTTTTGCGGCAAGAATCATGAAGCGATGGAGTGTAATACTGCACGAAGCTGAACTTTACAAACAAAGAAGAGTTATCGGAGAGAGAGAAAGGTTTGTTTTATTTGTTTTCGCCCAAATCACAACGCGTGGGAATGTAAAGCCAGTATCCAGTGTTTTGTGTGTGGAAGGTAAACATTACCCAGTCATGTGTCCAAACCTTGAATGCAGTAATGGTTCCACAGAGAGAGTTTCTGCAAAGAAAACAACGAATTCATCGGCAGTGAAAGAGACTTTTACGAGATGTTCAAATCGTACATGTTCGAGTACCGTGAAATTGCAGACATTGCTTGTCACTGTTTGTAATGGGGACAAGAAGAAATTAGTTCGAGCATTAATAGGCAACGGATCACAAGGATCGTACAATCGTCAACCGCTGAAGAATTAGGATTACAATCAAGAGGTCAAGAAACAGTAACTCACTCACTTTTTGGTGGAGAAGAAGTTGTCATACACCACCAGAAGTACAATATAGTCCTCCAGAGTAATGATGGTGGTTATTCATGCTCGATTGCAGTGCGGGACAGAATGAAGATCTGCAATCCGATTCCACGAGTTTCTCAATCATCAAATCAATTGATGGCTGAATTAAATAAGGAAGGAATTCAGCTTGCAGATGTGGGGGTTGGGTGTCCGCCTATTGGAGTGTTGATAGGAGCTGACATATATGGTAGACTACTCACTGGGAACAGTCTCAGCTTCCATGTGGACTGACAGTACAAAAGACAAAGTTAGGGTGGACTATATCCGGTGTTACGAATGAATTAGGAGAAGAGACTATATCGATGAGTGTACTATTGATGACGTTACAAGATTTCTCCATTAATCAATTATGGGATCTTGATGTTATTGGCATTCGTGATGAGACTGAAGTTTAGACTGCCAAAGAGCTCGAAGAGGAAGATAAACAGAAGTTCTCCCAAGGACTCAGTCTGAACGATGATGGTAGGTATGTAGTGTCTCTTTCATGGAAGGAAGATCACCCTCTTTTACCCAGGAATAGAGAGGTAGCCATCAACAGCTACAAGAAAGTTGGAACAAATTAATTTATTTGATTTTTACTCAAAAATTTTCGGTGGTTGGATTTCTGAGGGATTTATCGAGGAAGTTCCCACAACAAGTGAATTTAATGGGTATAAAATCCATTATGTCCCTCATCGAGTTGTCGTTGAGCTGAGCAGTGCCACTACCCCTGTTCGACCTGTTTTTGATGGATCATGCAAAATTGGTAAGAATCCTTCATTGAATGACTGTTTGAAGAAAGGTAGTTGTTATATACAGATGATTCCTGATCTATTACTTCAATTTCGAGAAAAGAGGATTGGTTTCATCTCGGATATTAGAAAAGCTTTTCAGATGATTGAAGTAAGAAAAGAGGATCGGGATTGTATGAGATTCCTTTGGTGGAAGGATATTCGAAAGAAAGAAATCATCGAGTATCGTCATGTTCGAGTCATGTTTGGAGCAACTTGTAGTCCTTTTATTTCAGGAGCTGTGTTGGAACATCATCTGAAGAATGTCCAAAAATTAGACAAGGAAATTGCTAACAAACTATTGTAGACTTTATATGTAGATAGTTGCGTTTGCTCAGTAGATACCATGGAAGATTATCAGCATTTCCGAGAAAAGTCAACTGATCTATTATTGGAAGCGAAAATGGACCTTCGACTATGGATGTCAAACGTGGACGAGATGAATGATCCGAATACACACATAGTATCAATACTAGGAATGATATGGAACAGAGTGATGATGATGAATTGTATGTAAACAAAGAGGGGATATCAATTCCAGCAGTCGTGACCAAGAGAGTTCTTTTGTCTGCAGCTCAAAAAGTGTACGATCCATTGGGAATATTGTGTCCAGTCGTTATTCCAGTGAAGATTATGCTTCAAAAAGCTCACATCAATAAAATGAAATGGGATCAGCCATTGACAGATGGAATGGGTGTCTCAAATTACCCTCTCCAATCAAATTCGAATTCCTCGTGTATTCTCTGGTGGAAATAGTGACCGTAAATGTTGGAGTTTGCATGTTTTTACCGATGCTAGTAAGCATGCTTATGCTGTGACAGTATTTCTGAGAGTGGAATTATCTGGATACACATCACTAGAACTTTTGGAAGCAAAGTCTCGAGTTGCCCCAATAAAGAAAATGACGATTCCAAGATTGGAACTGACTGGTTGCCTAATTGGTGCTAGGCTCTTAGACTCAATCAGGAAAGCATTGAAATTAGAAAATGTTCCTGTAATTTTTTGGTCCAATTCTACTACAGCGTTGGCCTGGATTCGAAGGAATAAAATTTGGGGAGATTATGTGGGCAACCGGATTAAGGAAATCAGGAAGTTGACTAATACCGATAACCGGAGATATGTTCCTGGCACAATAAATCCTGCAGATTAACCTTCTCGTGGTTGTTCATTTAAACAACTAGTTGATGAAAGGTGGTATGAGGGTCCAGATTGGTCAAAGCAACCTTGTGAGTGTTGGATTTTTAAAGAAGATGAGGTAAAAGAGGAATTTCTGCTGAACAGAAAGCCGATAAAGAAATTGTCTCGATGTTTCTTATGGACAAGACGAGATTGAGACTGACTTTTTATCAATATATTTGTGTGATGGCATGCTGTCACCGTTATATATACAATTTGAAGAATTTAAATTATCGAAGGGGTCCATTCAGAGTTATGGAGCTAATACCGGGAAAGGATGGGATAGTTCGAGCTGTGGAAGTTTAAATGGAAGGAAAAGTTGTAAAGAAGCCTGTACAACGTTTGTACCCTTTAGAACTTGATTTGCAAAACGAACCTGCTTTGGAGCAGAAGAGAAAATTGAATGGAAATGTGTTATGTCCATAATTCATTTGTGAGGGGATGTGATAAATGTCAATCTTATGTCATAGATTTTGTTGATTTGTAATTGAGAATAAATAAAGAAGTCAAGAATGTGTCATAATTTCTGAGCTGAATTGAATTGGTGTGAATATTCTACAAGAAGAAACATTTTAAACGGTTAGTTTGATTTGATTTCCAACATACACCTTGTTCCTTGATATTTAACTCTTCCCTAGCAGATACTTTGGCGGATACCGAATTACCTCTATTCTTGCAATTCGAAACTAACTACAGCATTGTGGACTGAATAAATCAATCTGGAAGTGTAGATGGAAAGCTAGATGGAATTATCATAGTTCGCTTACTATTATGATGATATTTCAGTAAAAAATAGTGGCATCAAACACTCTAACAAGTTGAAGGGGATGAACGAGAATATCGACAGTCTGAATTGTGGGTACTCCCTCAGGCAACTTCTAACTAATGAAGCTATTCCGCAACTTCCGATGAAGCGATTCGTTTGAATGAATTACCTGTGTTTACTTCCTTTCATTCAATCTACCCTTGCTCAGGTTTCCAACAATTTTGTGAGCGTGATAAATTTCATCAGTGAAACCATATTGCGGCAACTTGAAATAACCAATATTTTGCGATATTCTTCAGAATTCCATATGAGAACTATGAGATTCTTTTTTTCCGGTACAGAAAACGAAAATTCGATTTATAAATTTGAGGAGACCTTGATTGTGATAACAAATGTTGGTATTCGAGTGTAACATTCAAATTTGTAATATTTCTTATGGTCGCCCAAACTGTAGGAAGCGCTGATGAAGTTCAGCTAATAGAAACTAATTGAAGGCATCAATGCATAAACCAGTCAAGTCTATTTGAACAAAATGTTCATATAATAAACGTTCCACGGACAGAATATTTAATATTGTATGCTTTACATTTGTATTTCATAATTATTTCAACGTCATAGTGACATAGGTTCACATTGAACAGAAGAAACGAATGGACTTGTCTTGTTCATGCAGAGTCAAGTTTTTTTTTCAAGCTATAAATGGAATGAGATAGAATAAAATATCAAAAATAAAATGGATCATTAATTTTTTCAACTAATACTATCTACAGGATGTTTCAAAATAAGGTGGCACCGTTGCTAGGATAGGTTGAACACTGGAAGATAAGTGCTTTGCTTAGTAAAAAACTTTCGTAACCGCATCCGTTTTCAAGAGACAGGGTATTTGTTAAAGATATTTTTTACGATTATGTCGAAGCTACTGACTTGTGCTGAAATTTGGTATGAATAGGTTTTGGAAGCCGGCACATCGCATGAATTCATTTTTATATCTGACTCTCATAAAGGGCGCTGATTACACGGTTCGTACCTGGTAGTTTTAATCATAACTTTTTTGAGGTTAGATTTCCTAGTTCAAAGAGAAATTAAACATCATTCAATTTTACACCAAAAAGATACTCCTGGAAAACTCGATACTGTGTACCGTTTTCGGAATATTTTGATTTGAAAATGATGAAGTAATAACAACTGATGCTGGTATAAAGTAGAAAACAATCACCAATAAACTAAAAATCAAAAACAATAACATTATTCTAATTCTGACGTTATTAATTGAACAAAGATTCACAAGAAGCAAATTGAAATAAGTTTGAATGAAAACATGGAATATTCAATCAGTTAGAGTGAGTGTTCAAAATATTCTCAGTAAAAAAGGTCGTCGCAATCCTCAAAATGCTCTTTTGTCTGAGTTAGTCATGAGAAACTGACATTCATTCATAGTTAAGACGATAATGTCAATAAAATCAAATATTGTTGATGAATACGTTAATTAATAATCAAAATGTATTCAAATGTTGAATACACCGACATGTTATTAACCTTAGGCGAGTGTTTAGGAAACGCTAATGCAGCTGTTACGCGCTATGCAGAAAAGTTTCCCAGAAGAAACATACAAAATGAACAAACGTTTAGAACCGTGAAATGGCGTTGACGAGAAACTGGGAATGTGACATCGAAAAGAATTGATTCTGGTGGGCCAGAGCAACAAGAACCATTCAGTAAAAGAATATCATTTTAGATTTAGTAGATCCAGATCCAACAATTAGCGTAAGAAATATGGCACGACAAACAAATACGTCTTCTACAAGTACTTGGAGGATACTTGAGGAGCAGGAGCTACATCCTCATCATCCATCATCACTACTGACAAGGTTACAGTGAATTTTTGTGAAACGTTACAAGAAAGGACAGTCCTCAATCCCAATTTTTTTAGAGGTATCATTTTTACCGACGAGGCCACCTTTACGCGACAAGGAATGCTTAGTTCCCATAATGCGCACTACTGGTGTGATGAGAATCCACATGTTGGAAGCGTATCACATTACCAACACTCGTTTAAAGTTAATTTTTGGGTAGCAACTTTAGGTAACAAATTAATTGGCTATCACCTGGAAATTTAATTAGTAACGTGTACGTCGACTTTTTGGAAAATCATTCATTTGAGATATTAGAAGATTTAAGGCTAAACGAGCGAAGATCTCTTTTTTATGCATGATGGAGCTCCCATTCTTGATAGAAGGTGTCGTAATTGGTTAAGTAACCATTATCCGAATCGATGGATTGGCAGAGGTGCAGAAGCCTCCACGGTTCTTGCGATTTCAATCCTTTGGCTTCCACAATTTGGTCGTATGTTAAGGAAGAAGTCTATTCTACAGAGGTAAATTATCGTCAAGAGTTGCAAGACAGGATTGAACGTCACTTTAATGATCTCATAGATGGTCCTTAATCTGAGATACCTACGAGCTTACTGTCGGATATTATACTCAGGTATCTTAACTACCCCAATACCATGAGAAGTGTTGTGTGGATGAGGTAACCGAATTTTGCATATTTTCTTTTTTCTCGTGATAAGGACTCACTCTGTTTTTGACGAGTTGAAAAGTGGCGTTTACACTGACTTTCCACTAGATCGAATGAAGTAGGAGGTATAGAACCAACATTATTGATGTTCTCAAATTGTCCACTACAACTGTGAATGATCAAAAAGCGATTGTGTTCGATAACTCTCTGGTCAAAAGTACTGTATCTTTGAGAATGAAATGCATTCAATGAATTGTATCCTGAATGTATCATATCTTATTACTCGAAGACCAAAATAAGCTCACTGACGCAATGCAAATTTAAAAAAGTTGCAATGGCTTGCGTTTTGCGTGAAATATATACTTGTGTAGGAAAGAAATTCCCATCACGTTTATGTTAAGGTAAATGTAATAAAAATTCCTTAAAAACAACAAGCATCTATTTACACTTTTCGTGACTCAAATATATATGCACGGTAAATACTCCGGAACGGCAAGAGTCATCCAGAATTCACAATAAATCCTCCCTTGAAGCTTGATCTTTAACGTGTAAAGGTTAGCCTTCGAAATATCATGAGAGTAATTTGACAAAACATGTACTCCTGCGTTACTATTAAATTTCATAATTTGAATTCTGCTCATGTCAGTTTCAGGGCAGGGTCAGGGCATGTGCAAATTGAGCTTGAAGACTCTCTTTTGTTGAATTATGCTTTCGGATCCTCAACAATCACACTATGAAATGAAGGAGCATAAGCCTCGAAGTAATACAATCTACTGCCAAAACCTCTTGAATTCTATTATTCTATCATTCTGTCCTGAAATGGGAACTGCACATTTTTACATTCACTCTTCTTCACGAATTTTCCCAATATTTCCCATATTCAGAAATGGCCAAGGAGTAGTTGTATTTTCCTTGGACCAAAAAATATTCCAATTGAGCTTGAAAGTTGTGGATCAATTCTCAGGAGTAACTGAAATACAGTGATTTTTGGAATTTAAATATTGTAACGAAGCTTAAATTCTGAGAGATTATTTAATTTAGATCAGGCAATAAATACGGATGTTACATGTAATTTCAGTTTGAACAGTTCATTATTTCAATAGATATGAATGAATTCCGAATGTGTATTCCGTGATTGCCACTTTTCTAAATCTCCGTAATTTCAAATAAGTATAATTATTCAAATAGATGAATCTAATTCATGCCCGTTCAAAATTGCATTTCATTCCGATAAAATATGTTGCAAAAACAGGGGTCTGGCCCGTTAAGACACCAAACTTTGTGCAGCCTTATGTATAAAAAGGGCGAACAACCTAAAAACTCCGATAACACTTGTTTACTCCGCCGGGAAAAACTGGTGGGATACCATGAGCGCTAATTTTAGATCTAAAAAGTAGCGTCCTTTTTAACCATTGTTCGGGGCATAAGAAAAACAAATGGCACAAAAATAAGGATTTGGTGGAGCAGACCTGTCCAGAACCTCGAAAAACATATGAAAGCCGTGACAGACAACAGATCGTTCTCTTGTGTTTTTGAATTTTGATCAGTGAAGTAGCTCTTGTGTGTTTTTGAATTCCAATATCGTTGAAGTGTGATCATTTAAGAATCGAAGTGAATTAAAAATCCAAGTTTAGGTAAGAATAAAACTGTGAATTAACAATAGTTTTTCCGTGCAAGTGAATTGTTTCATAAGGTTATTGATAGCAAATAGTTCATATTTTTTGGGCATTACGATATATTGATTTCCGTATTTTATGATTATTGTTGTGATTGGTAAACGTTTGTACGATATTTAAGTTCCGTGGTATTCAGTAATTTGAATCATCATAGGCGAGTTTATCCCGTCATAGGTCGAATCGCGCACGATTTCAATGCGCGCGTGGATTGAAATATTCAAGTAATTGTATGGTGTGTACAGAGTGTGTACGTTTGAACGACAGGGGCGTCTTTGATATATTTGTGCACGCTATGTCTATCCCGGAAGTATAAGTATATCCTAGACGACCAAACCACCAACGGCTTGTGCACACTGTAGTATAAGCTGGGGGTGGTTGTGTGATTGAGAATCGTAATTATTCCCTTAATACTATGAGAAGTCCTCGGCCGTGGATATAGGGGTTATTGCAGATACGATAATTAGGACTTGTGCACGCTGTGTCTATCCCGGAAGTATAAGCCCTAATTGTCTAGATTCTGAATCTACAAAGTGTATGAAATCTAATACTGTCATACAATTACCGGGTAATCCGTGGATAGCTAATGCCAGGGTGGGTGTTATGACAGAATAAACTCCATTAGAGTAATTAACCGAAACATAGTAAAATCTGATATCGTACAATCGGAAAACTAGTGCAAACAATATTTTCCGAACAAACCGAATTAATAACCGAACATATCGTAGTGTGATTTGAACATTCCATTTATTAGTGCTGCTATCTAAAATTTACCGAATACCGCTCATTACGCTGAGACCTGTTTGATTCGTACTTTCCGCAAATTGATCATTCTGAATCATTCATCAACCGATCCCGTACCGCTGAATGAAATTTAGTGACCGAACTTATCGTAGAGTTGATATCTTGAAAGAGTTTTCATTTACCGTTTGAGCTTCATTACATTTTCCGTCTGGGTGTAATTTTGTGAAATAATACCGTTCAATTGCATTTAAATTGATTATTCTGAAAGTGTACGGAGGCAGTCAAGTACCTTGTGGTGAGCCTAAATAAAAGGCAGCTCTTTGGGAAGCATCTGGGGAAAATCACTCACACGACGGATGGTGCACTGGGTGTACACCACCATCGTGAGACCCATCGATCTTATTGGATAAGGAAATACCAGTCAAAAAGTCCAAAGCATTCTTGGATTGCTTGGATCACCTGGGCCATTCGTGATGAGATCCAACAGGATCGAGGTTCACAGCACTTCCGTATCACTTACGATTCAAACTTCGAATGAGCGGGAGTACCCTGGGGGCATTCCTCATACGATACCAGGGCATTCCGTATGGGGTTTACCAGAGACACCAAGACCGAAGAAAGTACAGGTGCTGGAATAGTTGAGACATAGGACCAGGGAGAAATGATTTCTTCAAACATAGGGACAGTTGCAATAGAATTCCAAGCAAAAATATTAGCAATTACAACATGTGCTCGAAGTGTGGAAGAAAGAGGCTAGGAGAATAGACAAATCACAATCACTAAGAATTACCAATGGTTGAAGCACTGGAGTCATACACAATCACATCACAATGTGTACTCGATCGTGTTAAGGAACTGATACATTAGTGAAGAATCTCGATCGAGTGACACTCGTATGAGAGCCTGTGGAAACCATACGCGAAGGAACTGAAACTGCCGTCGCACTTACTGAAGCGAGGGCAGAACACCCATTTCTCATACCACAGCAAAATTTGTAATCCAAAAAAGACTAGAGGCAGAGCACCGTGTCTATTGTAGGAACTGCCCCGTATGTCTCATTACAAGCGACTGATGAGAGATCTCCAACAGAGATGAGTGAAAAATCTATTGACTTTCATTAGACAAGGAATACGGAATCTTCTTCTATTTATTTTTTTGGAATAATATAGATAAATAACTGAAAATGTCGTAAGGCCAATTTAGTTAGAATTACTATTTCATATTGAAATTTTGTTTAAAATGCTTCATTTTGATGCAATTAGTTTGTGAGAAATCGTGTTCGTGAGTTTATAGGGAAAGCAAAAAGGTTATGGGCCCAGATTTTGAAACCGTGCAGGGTTCAGATTATTTGGATATTTTAGGTTTCCTATCGCGTCCTCAATGATTTAAATTCATTATATCCCAATATCCTTTTCGCCATGGAAGTTGATTCGAGAGGTTCACTCCCATTCCTATATGTATTAGTCAGTATACAGACTGACGATACTTTAGGACATTCTGTGTATAGAAGACTAACTCACACCGATAGATACCTCAATGTCCTCCTCGGTCCACAGAGCTGTCTTTTCATTCCAACCCAATCCTTAAAATCATAATTAAAACATCTTTCATCTATCGTTAGCAAATAATTTCTCCCATTACACTAAAAAAACCATAATGAAATATACTTCGATTAGAGTTTCGAATCAGCCTGAACCACAAACCCCCGCCTACTTTATCCACTGCCTATCTTCCATATACTAAAAATATAACACATTGAATTCCCAAACTCCATATATAAAATATAATATTTCTACTAGGTTTTCCACATTTCCAAAACTATCTTAGTCTCACAAGCCTATCGAAGATTCTCTTCTTCCTCTCCATTCAGAAGGTGTTTATAGCATTCCCTGTTATTGCGGTAAAGTCTATATTGGTGTATCAGGTCGTACAGTAACTACTCGTGTAAAAGAACATAGCGCTGAACAAGGCTTCGTGATACCAGTAGATCCGCATTTGCGGAATACTAGTTTGACGCTAATCATCAAATCCTTTTCGGAAATACTAAAATCCCGAGTCCCAAACTGCTATCAGGGAAAAATTTTTGAAGCGACAGAAATCCTAAGACATCCAAATAATATGAACGATGACTCAGGATATTACCTTCTCATTATTTGGAAACCCATCCCTGAAAATTCCACTTCGCACATGATCACACAACGGTCAGGTGCCAGAATGGAGTAGACCATCGGAATGAAGGCAGTTAACTTTGTAGCGTGAATATTTTTTCCTACAATAAATACCGCTACAGAAACCAGAAGAATCAGTTTCAGTTCAAGCTTCAAGCTTGCCCTGAAGATGCTACCTGTAATGGTTGGTGAAACGTCGGTATCAAGTCGTCCTATTGTGACGCGGAATCCATCCGGAAGTCAAAAATCTACAGATATAAGTCTTACGCAAAATGTAGCAGCAAAAAGGATTTCAAAAAAGGAAATATCAAACAAAAATGATGAGACAATTTGTTTTGTTGGCCAAGGAAAACCCGGGTACCTGTTTCAATCCTGATATGTCAGAAACTGTCAATACGTTTTGGAAAAAAAAACTTTTAACTTTAACGTCAGCTGCTATTAAGATTTGATCAACAAGTGTCAACCACGCTCAATTGTAAGCTGGTCTATGTTCCATTCATTACGAAACATCCTGTATTCTTCAAAATTCAATATCCGTCGGGTTTCTAGTCAGGGCAGTGCTGATCGAGGATTTCTCACTGTCAATTTAACACTTTCGTCAGCAGAGAACAGGAGACCTGCTTGCCTACATAACATATGTATGACAGAGATCTATTGTTGAAAAACATGGATAATCTCTAGCTATATCATTGGATATCTCCAAAGCATTTGACCGATTCTGACATCAAAGCCTTCTTGGGAAACTTCCGTCATATAGTTTGCCGCCTCAATTTTGTCGCTTACTATCGAGTTTCTCTCAGATATATCACTCCATGTGGTGGTTAACGGAGAATCCTCGGATCCAATGGCTATCGAAGCTGGTGTTACACAGGGATCTGTCTTTGTTTCAGTTCCATATCAACAATCTACTGGAAGTGATCACCTGTCACGTCCACAGCTTAGCAGATGATGGTACACTTCATACCGATTTCTCATCTGGAGCTCCTATATCATCCAATGAAGCCAGAGGAGTGACACAGGGACAGATTGATGCAATTAATGGAGATCTGTCAGAGATTTTGAAATAGTGATCTGATAATCTTGTAGAGTTTAATGCAACTAAAACTGAAGTTTGCGTCTTCTCTAGGAAAGCGGATCCCGCGATCCCGAATATGATGATGTGAGGTATATTTATTCCTATGAAGTCTTCCATAATAATGGTCGAGATCACCTCACACATACGCTGAAGCTTCTGAATTATATCCAGAAGAGAGCTATTCGTTTGACTGATGATGTCATACTTACGAGTTCATTCACCTCTCTACAACATCGTAGGAAGATGGGAGATTTCTCCTTTCTCTATAGATATTTCCATGGTCGGTGTTCATTAAAAATCTCGTCTGTTATTCCATCACGAGCGATTCCTGAAAGGCGGAGTAGACGAGCTCAAACTAGTCACCCCTCCACTGTCAAGCTCGAGACCTGCCAAACTTCTTCCTACCAGACATCATTTTCTTAATCGAACAGCGAAGTTGTGGAACTCTCCACCTAGTGAGGTCTTCCTCTCCGTCTATAACCTCCAAACCTTTAAGAAAAAAAAATACGAATGCTCAATACTTCCAATGCCCAATATCTTCGAATAAGGAATAGTAGGCAAATTCTTTGTAAAACATTTTTTTCATCTATTATAATCAAAAAACAGCAATTTTTTGAATGCAAATAATGTTTAATGATGAAAAGATATAGTTTGTTTCGAAAAACACGTCTCATAAATGCCTTCAATTCGACTCACCACGACATACCGTTACTTAATTGAAGTAAAATAGAAATATTTTGAAAGAAATCATCGTTTGATCAATAAAGCTTACGGATTTGGGAAAATTATCAAGATTCTTAATCAGAGTATCTTTTAAATCTTGCTGCGGTTTTGAAAAAATATTTGGAAGTTACCTTGACTGATCTAGAAGATACAAATCAGGGAATGATTTTAAATTCAAATATTCGAGAATTCGGAATGTTATAGAGTAGTTTTGGGAAATATCAAAATTCGTGTATTGTGTTGCATACTACATTGGTTTGAAGAGAGATTAATTGAGGCCCTAACATGAAACATAAACTGTTTCATCAGAATAGATACACTGGTTCATTCGCACTTCGATTTGGTATTCAATCCGAGCAAGATGTTAACTGTGTTAATCTCGACTAACGTGTACTGTTTTATGAAGCTAGTACGAAATAGATTGAACGTATGCTCGGTTAGGATAATTATGGTTTGTGTATATTGCTGGTATGTCAGAGGATTGCCTGATCGATTATGACCCAGTAGGCCACAGCAGGATATCTAATACCATCGGTCAGATTAGATATTCCGTGCATCCGATTCAGATAAGAGCATGATACACTATCAACCCCTGATAAATTCCAAATTGTGACTCCAGGGTTAACCTAAGGAAAATATTCCTAAATACACATAATTGGTTGACATGTAGGTCAGATTAACACTGAAATTGAAAGTTTACTTGAATTCATAACATATGTGTTTCACAATTCTATGTCCTATACTTGTATTATTGCAATATTTTGCTTCCTGGTGAACTGTCAACATCATTGACATACAGGTCACGTGAAATTTCATGATGGCAACCAGAGTTCTGGTAATGATAATATAAGGGGATTAAAAAGTATTTAATTCACGAGAAAAATGGGCACTAGAGGCGCAGCCGAGAGTTTCATTTTTTTCGAGAGGATCAAAGGCTGTCAATTCCCGAATATACCTCAACTTATTATCCTAGGCCAAAACCGGTCAATTACGAGACTGAAGACCTGTGATAGCAGGTGAAAAACGTTAGATTTGGAAAATTTATTTCGATTAGGAATACGGATTTTGAGCTGAAACTAGAAAGTCTCAGAACCGTTTCTATGACACGAAAAAAATTGCAAAATTGACAAAAATGAGTGAGAATGCTCAGAATTTATTAATTCTAGCTGAAATCTAGCAAGAAGCTCAAGAAGCAACATCACGTCTGTTAGCAGCGAAAAGCAAAAGTGTATACAAGAAGGAATTGTTCTAAATTTGAACCTTCTTCAGAGAGTTTCTTGAATTCGTATTCATTTTTCATGATGTTGTTAACTTGTGTCCTTCCAACACCAAGTTTTCCAGACTGTTTTCTGGAACTTAGACTGAACTTATCACAAACGTTCATTTATCACCAACATAATTTTATGTAGTAGTAGCTGCAATAATTGTTAACCGCTGTATGCTGACGCACTAAAACTATATCTAAGTGAATCCCATTGTGAGACAAAATTTTCCGGCCCCCACAACTGTTACTGTTTTTTTACGAATATAATCAATGATCTGTTTTGCATGTATTTTTTCTAAGAGATACCGACTTTGGTGACTGTGGACTCTTGATTGGGGTGCCGCTATCAAGAGGTCATTATAATGGGTATTCCGATATAACTGGAACTAGGAATTCGAGAATGACCGTTTTTAGAGGTGACCGCTTTTAAGAAGTGATCAAAAATAGAGATTCTTAATATCAATTTCGGATACTTCGGCAAGTTAAATCTATATGATTGTGATGTATATTTATCACCAGAAAAACAGTGTTGACGAAAAGTATATATAATATGATATAATTCTTTTGAAAAACTGGAAATGGATACCGCATGTACCACTTGCAACTACCGCGACCCAAAACAATACCGTTTCGACTCTCTTCACTTGATAGATCTGTATATTTTTTTCCGCCTGGGCCTGTGATCTTGAGTTTTGGTCTGCACTGTGAAAGATGACCAGTTTCCGTTCTGAAAATAGCGGGACTTTTAAACTTAGAACTACGAATTTATAAATGTGGCAAACTGAACGTATAGGGAATTTTATAACTCCGTTGAGTATAAAATAAAATTATTTATGTTGTCAAATAAAGTACAAATTATATTTCTGAATAGGTATTAATAGATTGAATTATATGTCAAGACTAAGTTCATATTAAAAAATGCATGTTGTAAAGGAACATGTAAAATAAGCAAACTGCTGACGAAGTTCCGCGGAGTCGGATTCCGCACGATTCGCATGAGAACGGCATCTAGGACTAACTCCTCCCTTCCTAGAAGGAACCACACAAGGTGTGAGTCGGTCATTCATCTCCATAGTTCAATGTTTGGAGTGGAATGATGTTTTTGGGTGGTTCGGTGGCCTGTTTGGTTGATGGTGGCATCGTGTTTTGATTGGAACGTTCAAGTTTGTAAAAACGCGCAATTCCATATATCATTAAAATAAGGACGATTCCATATACAGGTAAAGTCCAGATGTGAGTTGAGTATGTTGGTATATTCTTTAGTGTCACTTGTTGAATTCCCTGTTGTTCTTTTTGTGATCGGTGTAGTTGGTCCGAGGGTATGTTATGGATAACTAGTTCTTGTTTTGCTTTAGCAACCACCTTGAGTACTCGAACGGATGGTAGTAGCAGTGGTTGTCCTGGGATGGTTTCCTCATTGTTTTTATATATATTGTTTGGTGTCTGAAAGCTGCAACTGGTGGGTACTTCGATTAAGTAGGTGCCCTCAAGTGTTGTTAAGTCGATTTTATGACAGTTCATTTGAATTTTTGTGTCTTCAGGAAATATAGCGATGTAGTGGGTAGTAGGAATTTCTTCGATAACTTCATTTTTAATTAAAACTGGAATTGGTTCACATGTTGTGGCATCCGTAATTTTTAATTGAAGCGGTTGATATGTACAGTCTGTTTGCTGTGCTTGTTTGAGTTGTTGTCCATTGGCACAATAATACATTGGCTGTGTATTTCTGCATTCGCTGTCTTGATACTGATAGTGGTCACCTTCCACAGCCAGATAAGGTTTCATTGGGATAAGGATGGTATTATCATTAGTAGGTATAGAGTAGTCTCTGGATGAGCAATTGGAAAATGGACTACAAAAACTATTCGATCAATGGAGTGATACGATTCGACTTCTAGAATTTCATAATATTTGTATGTATTTGGAAAATTATCTCCAAATAACAATTTATTCGGATGGTGATATTTAAGAAGTTTTTCAATAATAAAGTCTAGATCTTCAATTTTCAGAATACTATTATGAGCAAGTTTAAGTCTAGCAAAGGTAATGACATTCTCTAGATTATTCAGTAATTGAAGTATGATATTAACTACGCGACCTATCCGATCATAAGCATTTTTAGCCCATAAATAACTTTGTAGATCAAATATAGTTTCATCTACGTCATGATTGAGTTCTTTAATTGTTTTCCATTTTGTTTAATTAGGGTCAGAGTTCCATTATAATCTCCAATAATTTTGGTAGTTAATGAAATCTGTTTGTTTAAGGTGATAGCTATGTCATTCTGATTCTCCTTTAGATTGGCAATGGCTTCATCATATCTCTCACCGTCTTCGGCGTCTAAATTACCGGAGATACTTTTAAAAATTGAACCTAATCCGTTTACAAGTCCTCTCTTTATTCTTTTGTTAGAGTATGAGGAGTTGAATTTTTGCTTAGCAAGATCTAGCTCGAAAAAGATTGAATTATCTACATTTCTCAGTTCCATAGAATAGAGAATATGTTTTCTATGTATTGTGGTTTTTATGTTTTGATATTGATCGGATATTTTAATTAATTCCGTTTTGATAGGTTTTAAATCAAAATAATGAATGAATGTGTGACAGGTAGCTTTTGCTACTGTCAGTGGATAGGCTTGGGCATATTTCGAATATGCATCTATTATGGTGAAGAACTTTTGATTTTTTATTGTGAAAGTATCTGCATGTACTATCTCGAAAGATTTACTAGGAGTTGGTGTCAATTATAGTTTTTGTTCCTTTGACATAATTCACAGTTATTTATGTATTTAGTTATAGTTCCTCGTATATAAGGCCAATAATATCTGCGTTTCATTTGAGTTTCCGTTTCGATAATTCCGCGGTGATTCGTTTTTCCTTCATGACACAATTTAATAATTTGAACTCGCGAATTTGGTTTTATAACGTCTTCTTTTATGTTATTACAAAGTATAAGTTTTAGAGCAGAATTTCTAAATGTTTCTTCAAGTACTCTACAAAATCTTGAGATCAGTTCTTTTTTATCTATATTAATGGCAAATATTTTATTAGTTGCGGATAGTTCTTTGAAAGTGTTTACTATTTCGGTATCAAAATTACTTTCAGGAATTTGGATACTTGTTCTTATTTTATTTTCAAATAATCGTGTTATTCTTGGTACGCCTGGAGAATGTAATACAATTTTTAGAAACAACTGATTTTGAAAATTATTAATGGGTGTTTCAGAAATAGTAATTTATAGTATAGGGTTCTCATGGCTGGTGTCTATAGTTTCGTTATCGTCATTTTCATTGTTTTCGCCATTTTCGGAACTAACGTCATTCATGTCAGGTGTTTCGTTTATAGTTCCTAGCGTGAGTCTCAAAATTCAATAATTTATTCAGTCACCCGATAGAGTCGTTATCTTCATAACAATTGCTAGGGATAAATGTCAATAACTTCAAAGGGATTCGAACTGAATGGGCTTAATGTTAAACTTTTTCATTTATATCAATCAATAAGTAGATACGTATGCGTTAATATAATTCGACCTCTTGGATTGTGATTTGGAAACCTTCACGAAACATTGAAACGTTGATAATAAGTAATTGCAGGATAATACACGCAACATGAAAAATTCATGAATGAGATGGTGGGTATATTTAGAAATATATAGTGAACATTATCAGGTTAGCATTGCGTTGACATTGACATGACTAAATAATCCCCTTTGCATGTAGCAAAGTGTAAGGGCTTGATATAACACGATATGACATAGTTTACCTTTGCTCTTGTGTGCTAAATCAGTGTGCACGGAATAATGCCGCAGTATATACACTTTTATATTACCTTCAATTATGAGAAATTGCTTGAGGCTTAACTTTGATATTCTGGGAGTCCAAGTCTGTGAACAAGACTATTGAGGTATTATATAATTAATTGGGTATCTGAATTCCCCGGGATATATCCATTTGTTTGAGTGGCCTTTCTGTATATGTTCAATCCCAGAAGGTCAACATCTTTGATGATGTTATTTGTTCTTATTTCTACAATAAATCTGAGTGAATCAGATTAGCTGTTGAGCATGTTCAAAATGTCAATAAAGATCTTCACTTATAATGGACAATGTGTCATCGACAAATCTGTGCCAAATTTTTGGAAACTTGTAAGGGTTCTATTAACTCTCACTGAAGGATAAACTGAAGTTCTATTTTATCACTTGGTTGCCGACACCTACAGTGAAGATGGTCGTAGGTTATATTTTAGATGTTAAAAATTCGAGCGCCAGAGTATTTTTAACCAACCAATGAATTATGTATATAACTAGGGAATGCAAATACTCAAGTCCCTACATTAAATTACCCTGAAAAAAGAAAATAAAAGACTTGTACCCCGAATGATTGAAATTTACTTTGAGATATTAATATTGATATAATTTGAGACAGAACTTATATTAATGAGGTATGGAACGAATGAATAGCAAATATGGATGTAGTTAATTACTTAAATCAATAAAACAATGAATAGTTGAATTTACACAATATACCATACTCAATGATTATTAACAATGTTACATAAAATCAAAATCGATGACCTGACTTGAGAGCTGGGTGTTGTACATGCTTGGTGATGTTAATTACTTCTACTCCATGTAGGGGCCCCTGCCACAATTATAATATCGTTTCTATGATTGTACTTCACAATAAATCAGCGACTCCTTAGTATCTTTCCCCAGCATGTTCAAGCCAACCCTCGACACACTTCTTGTTGAATTTTCCACAACGTAGACAAAAAAAAAAAGAAAAAGAAGAACTAGAAGTAGAACTAGAAGTAGAACCCTGAGATCACGATATGTTCAAACTCTATTGTTCTATTGTCGTCAGCAGACAGACATGAACAAAATACATATCAATTGTTTACAAATTAGAACTAGGTTATGTTTTGTCAGATTCTACCTATGAAGACAAATTAATTCCTGAAGTCAGTGAATAAATCAAATGGAATTACGAAGATATTTACCTCTAACACTATAGGGTTTTTTTTTACTTCCAATGAGACAACTTTCACTTCCGTTCACAGTCAGTCTCGTCGAAAACTAAGTTTATATCCCCGAAGGTATATCAATTACCCAATTAATTCCAAATATTCCAATCCAAATTGGTAATTGATGTCTTCCTTTTCAACAGGAGAATTTCCCTAGAATTTGGTTCCAAATACACGCTTGGTATCACCTCCCTGTTGAAATAACGTAGCAATCGACTTTCCACTCGGACGAATTGACCAGAAGTGCAATTTACTCTTTCTTTCCGGCGTCTCACATAACATCCTCGAAAGAGAAGCGGTAACTGACACCGAGCTACCAAGACCCTTAGAATATAGGTACGGTCCATATATATTCGGACCATGACTCTTAGAATATACCGAATATACGGTCTAGCATAGCTGACGTCAAAGGAGTTAACTGATTGCCCTACAGCAACCATTTCTAAGTCGTTAGGAGGAATTTACACGTTACAAACTGATTCAAATTTTGTACTCCAAGTGGTTTGAAGTTCGCATGCAAAAATATGGGCCAAATGAGGAGATAGTTCACTACTTGACATATGAAAGATCTTCAGTAGTCCAACAGTATTTGTAAATCCTGGTGATTGTTTCTTATTGATAGTGTTATATTGTATCCACAGCAGCGTGTTCTCTTTATGGTTTATCAATAATGAAGAATGTTTAGATCTATTTCTTGCATAAAATGGATCAGTTACACTGCTCAAGATTGGAAGTAGATGCGTTAGATGTTTTTCCTTCAGAGACCAATTTGGTTGCATTATTGGAAGTTAGGTAAAAAAGTAGTATCATTGAAAATAACAATGAAATCACAATGCTGCTATGACGATTTAACACCCTTCCTCGATGCTATCATCGTATAATAGGAAAAAAAGGTTATTATATGATAATAAGAATAATAAAATAATAATACAGCTTGATTTCCAATAACTAGCAAATGAAATTAGAAGGAGATCAAAATATAAGTTCAAACAATACATTAATGGAAACTCTATATTTATTAATCCAGTTTCCACTACAGAGATCTTGAATATAATGAGAAAACTGAAAAATCATAGAGCACCTGGATTTCGTCCGCAGATATCAACATGGAACCTGCTTGTCTGGCACCAAAGACTTCTTGTCATATGGTTTGCAGCTTCAACTTTCTGGCTTACTATCGAGTTTTCTCTCAGATAGATCACTCCATGTGGTGATTGATGGAGTATACTCCGATATAATGACCATTGACGCTGGTGTTCCACAGGGATCTGTCTTGGCACCAAATTTTTGTATGCTCCATATTAACGATCTGCTGGAAATGAACACCTGTCCCGTTCACAGCTTTGCAGATGACGATATACTTCATACCATTTTCCCATCTAGAGCCCCCATACCATCCAATGAAACCAGAGGAGCGAGACAGGGATATGTTGACACAATTATTGAAGATCTGACAAAGACATTTTTTGAAATGGGAATCTGATAATCTAGTGGAGTTCACTGCAACCAAAACTCAATTTTGCGTCTCCTCCAGGAAGATCCCACAATCCCTAATATGGTAATATCAGGTACAATTATTCCTATGAAGTCCTTCATAACAATGCTCAAGATCACCAACAACGTGAGGTCTATTGCGAAAACCGCTTCACAAAAACTTGATTTTCTATTCCGTGCCAAGACATCCCAGCACCTCCTCATAATCTTTGACCTGTCCTGGAGTACTGTTCACATGTTTGGAGTTCGGCTCCCGAACATACGCTGAAGCTCTTGAATCAAATTCAGAAGAGACTTATTCGTTTGATTGATGATTTCACACTTACGAGTTCATTGGCCTCTCTAGAACATCGGAGAGAGGTGTGAGGACTCTCCCTTTTCTATAGATATTTTCATGGTCATTGTTCATCAGAAGTCTCGTCTGTAAAAAAAATTTGGGAAGTCTTTGATCAGAGAAACTAAGTTATATCTCAGTTTATATGCAATCTATTTTATGTTCGTATGTATGTACTACTAAACTAGATTTATATATTGAAACTGCTACTAGCTACTTTCTCTCAAACTTATAACTATACAGGGTGTCCTCGAACTGCGTGGCCAAGATGGAACCCAAGATTCTTTGACTCGAAAAAAATTCGATGAGCCTTTTTACTTTTCCTTTAAGTGTCTTGTTTAGCCGGTAGAGGGCTTCAAAGTTGCCAAAATAATTTGGTTTTTTTAGTATAACTTGAGAACGTGATGGAGGACTTTTACAATATTTGGCAGGTGAGTTACTGTCAATAATAGTCGTTTTTGAGAGTGGAGCACAGGGCCTTAGAGACCATAGAAATGGCTCAAACTTGAGGATGTAACTGGAAAAGTGTCCAGAACTTTTTTGTGGTCAATGTAATTCACCCGATATTTTTTATGTAGATAGCTTATTTCATTTAAAACTTTTTCTTACTCTTAGAAAATTTTGATAAAATCAACGGATCAGCTTGAAAAAATTAATTTTCGAGTCTCTGCAATTTTGGCTTACTAATTTTACTTGATCAAAATACCTTAGTTGCCTCTGCTTTTCTAATGCCATTTTGGCATTTGGAGAATTTATTCTCAAAACTGTCAGTTTTTACTTTGCTTTCCGTACAAATTTAATGAAATTATGGCTCAAAATTTCACTAACACTGAAATGGTTAATATCTCGGTGAAACACGAATAATAAAAACAATAGAAATGGGGGAACGATGTGATTATTTAGGAAAAACAAATGCTAAATTAGAAGAAACAATAAAACTTTTTGGGAAATCGCTAAAGCATCAATTGTTCGATATGTTGCCCATTTTCCTGAATACACAAATTAATTCGTTTCAAGAAATTGAATTGACCTCTGGCTAGTAGTTCAGGATCATCCTTCAATAAATCCGCTTCATGATTAATTCGTTGCAACAATTCCTCTCGTGTGTTCACTGGAGCTGCATAAACTTTCGCCCCATAGAAAGAAGTCGCAGGGCGTCAAATCAGGGGAGCGGGCCGGCCAGTTCACTGGTGCATCGTGTCCTCTACCTATCCAGCGATCTGGATATTCCGGATTCAAATGTTGCCTCACAGCTAATGTGAGTTGAGCAGGTGCACCATCATGCATAAACCAAAGGTCACGACGAATGTGTAAGGGCAAGTCTTCAACAGTTCAGGTAGCCTTTGTTCCAAAAAGTTCAAGTAGCTCTCCCCGTTCAATCGATCGGGTATAACGGTAGAACCAATAATAAAGTTATCCACAATTTCAACCCAAACATTGATTTTAGTTTGATTCTGAAAATGTGTAACTTCCGTTTCATGAGGATTTTCATCAGCATAGAAATGTTCATTATGGAGGTTAAAGAGACCACATTTCGTGAAAGTAGCTTCGTCCGTGAACAGAATTCTTCTACAAAAATTGGGGTTTGCATTTTGTCTTTCGACAATAAACCGACAGAAATCTAGCCGATGACCTGGATCCATGGGCAATAAGTCTTGAACTGTTTTAATATGATAGGGATACAACAGTTCTTCTTTCAGAACATTATGAACTAATGATGTTGAGGCTCCAATACGAAGTCCCAAACGTCGTGTGCTTATCCTAGGTTCAGTTTCAACCGCTTCCAGTATCTCTTCTTCGAGCTCTAACGTCCCTCTTGTCCGTCTGCGTTCAGTTTCTCTGCCATTTGCTTCAAATCTGCCAGTTTCGCGAAGTCGCCTCTCGATATTAGCAAAGGTTTGCCGACTTGGAATTCCGCGGTGCGGATATCTTTCCCCATGAACTTGTACACTTCTCCGGCCATTGCAACGACAAAGTCCATGAATCAATAACATATCAACCATTTCAGTGTTAGTGAAATTTTGAGCCATAATTTTATAAAATTTACATGGAAAGCAAAGTAAAAACTGACAGTTTTGAGAATAAATTCTCCAAATGCCGAAATAACATTAGAAAAGCAAAGGCAACTAAGGTATTTTAATCAAGTACAATTAGAAAGCCAAAATTGCAGAGACTCAAAAATTAATTTTTTCAAGCTAATCCGTTTATTTTATCAAAATTTTCTAAGAGTAAAAAAAGTTTTCAAACAAAATAAGCTATATACGTAAAAAATATAGAGTGAACTACATTGACCACAAAAAAGTTGTTACATCCTCAAGTTTGAGCCATTTCTATGGTCTCTTAGGCTCTGTGCTCCACTGTCAAAAACGGCTATTATTAACAGTAACTCACCTGCCAAATACTGTAAATGTCCTTCATCACGTTCTTAAGTTATACCGAAAATACAAAATTATTTTTGCAACTTTGAAGCCCTCTACCGGCTAAACAAGACACTTGAGGCAAAAGTAAAAAGGTTCATCAAATTTTTTTCGAATCAAAGAATCTTCGGTTTTATTTTGGCTACGCAGTTCGAGGACACCCTGTATATATATTAATATATTAGTATTTAAGTCGTACTTGAAGTAATTGTTTATATATACCTAATAAACCTTACTGATTTACTCATATTTCATTCGTGTGACTTTATATTATCCTCTGAGATCTGAAACAAAATATCCAACAAATTTTATAAAGAAATTTAGGTGAAATTCTCATTATTCTTCTAATTTTTTCTTATTTTTTAACTGTAGCATTTTGAATGTGTGTATATTAGGCTGCATATTTTGGATGAACGATTTTATTATCATTAAGAACTTACAATGTATGAAAAAAGTCGAAACTGTGTTGTTAACTCCGGCAATACACCGATTTGTTTTTTTTTTGAGCAAGGAATACTTCTGAGGATGCCGACGAGCAGCTCCAGAAGCAAATGCTGTACCTTATTAGGGAACCAGCCTGAACATGATACACCGGCAAAAGCTGTTCTTCCACAAGTATAGTTTTCAAGTTACGTAGCAAATAGCACTTTGAATGAATCGTGGAGACTTATATCTTGCAGTGCTCCTAGCAATTTAGATGTTCATCCAGAGTTATACCCAGAAATTAATAATACTTCGGAACTCGATCAATAGATTGTGTGGACTAGTTTGAGTTTTCAAGCTGACAAACGATTCAATTCTAGAATACAGTCCTGAGTGAAAGTTATACAATGCTTGAACTGAAAGTTGTAACATAGCAAGTGCACCAATGTTGGCAAGTCGATAGAACGTGAATACCATAATAACTCATTAGAAGTGGTGGAAGCTTGTTCGTATGCACGTAATAGTGAGGAGGAAGCAATGCTATATGAATATCTACTTGTAGTTTCTCCAAGAGTAATCGTATATAGAGGCAATAAACAGTCATTTCACATTGACTTAAACATAGGTGTCCCAAAATAACTAATCCGGGAGCTCATTCTACAGTCATAAACATGGAGAAATGATCCATCAACGGTCATCTGAAAATGCTTTCCAAGGTCGCTACATCACTTTGCAGATGAGTCTCCAAAATCCAATCATTTGAGATATTGATATTCATCCTAGAGTCACGAAGTTAGGTACCTAGGTGTAATTTGATATTATAAATAATTTCGTAGTACTGGAGACGATATAATACACAGAAACGTGTAAGATTCCGTGCCAATGCCTACAATGAAATGCTCCTGTATCTTTTGTTTCACAATTTGTAGTCCAGTCAATAAACTATAATTACTAACTATTTTGCAGAAAGTCGATTCAGAAAAATTCTACTTGCATGATGGTCTATGGACCATGAAGGTCATTCGTGATCACTGAGCGACACTTCGGTTTCCCTCCATTCACCCCTATATGCTAAATTTACCCTATCATGAACCCCCGTTTTTAAGATAATTTTTAATTGTAATTAAGCCTCCACAATGGGTTCCGGAAGAATTTTTGGGTCGGTAAAGACGAATCCGACGTCATTTTCACGGAAAATTCATTCTATGATTGGAAATTCGGGGAACTTCGGTTATTTTTTACGTGATTATCATTTTATACACAATAGAGGTTGAGAGTCGGGTATTTCGATCAAAAGTAACAGATAAACAGAAAAATTAGCGGAAAACTGTGGAAAACTTGAGAATGAGATCTTTCCACGTCATTAAATCATCGTGTGATAGGATTCTACAGGGATTTTTTTGGTCGCTGATTACGATTTTGATTTTTGAAAAACTTGGAATTTGTTTTATGAATTCTCCTTCTTTTTTAATGAAACTTTCTGATTGTCTTGTTGATTTACGTTTTTGTTTTTGATGCCCACATCAAATTACAAAAATTGGAAGTAATACCAAGAAAATAATTGGAAATTCCGGAAAAATCAAAGAAAATAACAAGGAAAAACAATCTAACATTAGTGAAATGATCGTGTGACAAGTCACCATAGTTTTTTTTGGTTGCTGATTACAAATTCAACATCAAAAACGTTTGAAAATAACATTAGGATTATGTGGAAAATAGAGGAAAATTTAAAAAGTTCAAGCGTTTTTGTTCCAATTTATACGAGTTTGTAACTGTTTATTCAAAGCTACAATGTTGCAATATGGTTGTTGTTGTTGCGGGAGGGTTGTTGGCCTTAGAGTTGTCTCTTTTAGCTACAAAAAATTATTTATTAGATGTTGGTTACATTTTTGAATTGAATAGTGTGTCACTAAAAAAAATAAGTACTGACAATAACCTTTTGTTTAAAATAAGTTCTGTAATAAATTTGAAATACACATATCTATTCATTATTCATTCAGTTTTGGCATAACTGAGTTTTTGTAATTTGACATGGACATCGAAAATATAAGCGTAAGTCAACGAGACACTCAAAAACTTACATTCAAGAACAGGAGAATTCATAATAAAATTTCCCGCGTTTTTCCGGAATGTGATATTTTCGAACTTTTTAATTATTAAATTCGTAATCAACGACGAACAAACCCCTACAGGGTCCTATCCCACGATAATTTCAATGACGTGGAAAGATGTTCATTTCAGGTTTTCCATAGTTTTCCCCAAACTTTACTTGTTTTTCGATACTTTGGATCAAAATACGCCACTGTCAACCTCTATTATCTATAAAACGACAATCACTTGAAAAATAACAAATGAACACCAAATTTCGGTCCATAGAATAGATTTTCCGAGGAAATGACCCCGGATTCGTGTTCAGCGACCCAAAAAACCTCCTAGAACTCATGTTATGGGCTTAATTTGAAATTTTCCATACATTAAAAATAATCTTAGAAAAGGGTTTGATAATAGGTTACATATAGAGGTGAATGGGGTAGATTAAAGTGCACTCGGTAATCACCTCCATGGTCCATAGAATATCATGGAAAAATATTTTTTCCGATTAGACTGTCTACAAAACAGTTAGTTATTTGGCCTATTTTCCCACCTTATTGACTGAGCTATTAGCTATTGATGAAAATAGAATATTTATGCATAAAAAAGGTACTTAGAATGTTAGAATGTCGTGGAACGTATTCATTCATTTCGCCGTCATTCATATATTCCTTAGTAAATGAAGATTTTAATTCCGTGTCTTTCTTTTACTGAACGTCCATTCCATAAATCCATTTCTGGGATGTAACCTCTCTTATACATCTATTAATAGAAATTTATTGTGCACCACTGCTCTCTCATATTCTCTATGTTCCTATAATTTTTAGAAGCTTTCGTTCTGTATCTTCTCATACATCTATTATCTGGTATTTTTATTTATTTTCTTCTGTTCATGGCATAGGAATGGATGGGGATTCGTTCTATTAAGTCACTGGTTCGTAGATCTTGTTGCGGACGTCCGGATTAGGTCGGATATAGGATGTCATTTTTACTTCGATAACCGATTGCGGTCGTTCAGATGTATTCGAGCGGCGGAATTCAGTGTTAACTTGAATTTTATCTTATCTCGCGGTAGTAAGACTTACACGGGAGTATACATACTTCATTGTTATGTTTATGTTCGTCCGCCAATATCAGACATAAACACCATCACAATGACATAGCCGTGCTTGAGGAAATTCCCATCATATTCAGTCTCTGATCAATAGAAACATTATGGTGAAATTATTGCATTTGCATATTCAAGTCGCTGGACTATATCTGCTTTCCGTCACAACTGAAAATTTGACAATTTTGAGTGTTCTGGATCATCAAAAGTAGAAAAAACTATATGTTGAATCAAGAAAATCGTCACAACTTATTTGTACGTAATTTATTATTATTATATTTTATAAGGCGACGGTCTTACGTTTCGACACTTGCCAACTGCGCTTACTTGGTGTATACATGGTGTTTCAGTTTCTTCTCATAACTTCGGTAAGCGATAAGACTTCTGAAAATAATAGGAGTCTTTCATATGAAATTTTCTTTAGGTCACTTCGTTTCCGAGATACTTTGAAGTTTTGAAAAATAATTACATTTTCCTCATTATCTTCTAAACAAATGGTGATTTTTGGTTCAAACTTGATGAACTTTAGTTTCACGGAATAAGAAGTTTTTTGGTGACAAACTATTCTTGATACAAATACAGTAGCGTAGGTATAGGGTTTTGTACTCATTTAAACCCCTCAAACTTCTACGCCAATGGTCGGAAACAATTATTGTATACATATTTGAAAACACTGATCTATTTTCTACAAAAAAGTATTCCTGATAAATTTCCCTTAGAGGCTTCCTTTTCGAGTTATTTCGATTTTTCTAATCAGGGTTATCTCATGGGATTTTTGTGAAGGACTATTTAAAATGTAGAAAAAATATTTGAATACATATTTATTGGTAACGAAAAAAATAGTTCATAGTAAATGCTACAAAAAATTCATTTACTTTCTATTTAGGCACTCTCTTACTTGTCTTCCAAAATGGGTACGACAATCTTCCAATTGTATCCATTCATTTGTTCTCTCATTCAATGGTGTTTCCTCCCACATGTCTTCACGGCTAGCTGCCAAAAATTCGAAAAATGCAGCAGCCGTTAGTATGCCTAATAAAACGTATGAGCCATATAGATTGTTTTTGTAAATGCCAAGCCAGACATTGACACTGAGTTTTTCTTGGAAATTCCTAGATCTTGTACCAAGAGTGTTTTCATTTGCCCATAAAAGTAAACTGTGTAAATTAATAAATCCACGTCTGTATAAAATGTGCTTCATCTGTCCAGAATATTTGCTGGAGAAAGTTTTCGTTGTTGTTCAGTTTCTTATCGGAAAATGAAAACCCATCATAGTTCAAGATGTATGAATTTTCAAGAAAAATTCAATGTCAATGTCTGGCTTGGCATTTAGAAAAACGACATTTTTGGCCCATACGTTTTACCAGACAGACTAACGGCCGCTCCATTTTTCGAATTTTAGGGAACTGACTACGAAGAGACATGGGGGAACAAATGCATGGATACAATTGGATGATTGTCGTTCTGATTTTGGGAGACAAGTACGAGAATGTTTAAATAGGAAGTACGGTGGAAAATGGATTGTTGGAGGTGGTCCAGTTGCATAACTTATTCGATCACCTGACCTTAATCCTCTAGACTTTTCCGCTTAGGGTGTTTTAAAGGTAAAGTTCATGCACGCCGGTTCATAATAGAGTAGATCTACTGAATCGTATTCGAAGAGCTAGTGGTGAAATAAATAATAAAATGTTAAATCGAACAAGAAGGTCGTTGAGAAATCTATGTCGTCGTTGCGTTGGAGTGAATGGATCTTTTGAGCATTTATTACGAATCATTTTTTATCGTTCCCAATGAATAGGTATTTGAATAGTTTTTTATTTTCTAAATAGTCCTTTAAAAGTAAATTTCATAAGATAACCCTGATTAGGAAAATCAAAGTAGTTCGAATAGAAAACCTCTAAGAGAAATTTATCGGGAATACTCTTTTATAGAAAATAAATCAAAGTTTTATAGTTTGTACACAATAATGATTTGCGATCATTGGCGTAGAAGTTTAAAGGGTTTGAATGCGTTCAAAATACCATAACTACGCCACTGCACTTGAGCTAAAATAAACAAAGTTTGAACCAAAAATCTTCATTTGTTTAGAAGATAATGAAGAAAATGTAACAATTTTCCAAAACTTCAACACCCTGTATCTCGGAAACGAAGTAATTTAGAGAAAAATATTATATGAAAGACTCCTATTATTTTTGGAAGTTCTATCATTTACCGAGGTTATGAACGTGATGTGCATTCGAATGAATTTTTCTTGAAGGTTTGGAGCTAATAGTCATAGGGAAAAACCTCACAAAGTAAAGAGTCCCATACTTCGCTTTTCGATGAAAAAATGGAAGCTGGTAGGAAGAAATACGACAACCATCAAGTGGTGACTAGTTTGAGCTCGTCTAGTCTGCCCATCTGGAATCTCTCGTGATGAAACAACAAACAAGATTTCTGATGAACACCGACCATGGAAATATCTATAGAGAAGGGAGAGATCTCCCACCTATCTACGATGTCCTAGAGAGGTCAATGAACTCGTGAGTGTGACATCATAAATACGACGAATAGCTCTCTTCTGATAGAATTCAAAAGCTTCAGCGTATGTTTGGGAGCCGATCTTCAAACATGTAAACAATACTCCAGGACCGGTCGAAACTGTACTTTGTAGAATATGAGGAAGTGCTGGGATGTGAAGTAACTTTTGGCACGGAACAGAGAACCAAGTTTTTGTGATGCGGTTCTCGCAATGGCCTTTAATGATCATCCCATGAGAGGATGCTGTTAGTGAGGATCCAGAGCATGAATATGGAAGACTTCATAGGAATACACATGTTTTCTCACAAGGCCGTTGCGAAACAAAACATTGCCAATTTTATTATACATTAAGTTCAAACAAATGAGTTATATTTGGAATTTTGTCACCCTTGTCCATGAAGGTTGGTGCTGTGTATGTATTCTCATTTTTATGTTAACATTACATTCCTAGTTGAGACGGTCTACCTTGAAAAACATCAGCTATTTGTGAATCTTTCGTTTTGGTTTGCAGTTTCTCTTAGTGTCTTTTCATATTAGTAAATGTATGACTTTTAAACTAAGTGATGAAATGGAAAATAAGCTATAATTGAATCAATGCATAATTATGATACTTGAATGACTCGTTTGCAATAAATGAAATACGGATTCAAAGTTTACACCATAACATAGTTTACTTTCAATTATTGAAGAGGAACATTGTTCCAAAAACAAAATTTAGGGATGACATTTATTCATCAATGTGTATCAACAACAAGCTCGTCGAACCTTGTGCAAATTATAGGATAGAAATCTCGCTGAGTTTGTTTCAAAAAATCTATCAATAATAATGACTAGAGAAGAACAATAAATCACAGCAGATGCTCAAAATATTGTCCCAGATTCTCTAAACAAAACTCAACATTTCTGCTTATGTTACGCACAGAGCGAATTGCTTCCCATCTTCTTGATCTACCAAATTTCCTAATGATGTTAATTCGAAGCTCCTCAATATTTTGGTATTCGCCCCGCTCCTAAAGTCTATTTTCCAGCGTACCCCATAAAATTTTTTCGAGCACACTGAGATCTGGAGACCTCACTGGCCATCTTATTGGTCTATCACGCCCGAACCATCTGCCATCAAATCTTCCGGTATTTATATTTATGTAAATTCTTGTACGATTAGAATTCGCTGGACGGAAGACTATGTACGTTTTATAATAGTTCAAATATATTATACCAGTATTAACGAAACAAGATCACACAATCTCAAGAAAGGCAATAACTTTCTTAGCGGCATTTTCGATTTCCGCCGGGACAAATTCATTTTCTAGACCACTTCCCATGTCACGAAATTTGAAGTTGCATGTCGACAAACGATCAAACTGTCATCACCTTAGCAATAATCAACTTCATGAACAATTAGACTCCAAAATAAAATTTTATAAATCTAATAACGTAAGAAATACGTTCATTTGTACCTTTAATGGTATGTCTAGGAAAAGTGGTGTCTAATATATGTGGTAAAAGCGATTTTACTTTGTTCGAAGGGATGCGCCATTGTGCCTCAATATTTCCTTCTCACAAAATAAAAGTCACTTTTAGCAATACCATCATGAATAATTATTATAATATCTGGAGATTCTACAGTGTTATCGAAACTATTGTTACATTCATTTATTAAATTAAATGAAAATACAGTTGTTATTTTATTTAGGTTCTATTAAGTTTTATCTAAAGTATTTCATGACGAGTTCATGAACAATGTTATCCGAATATCACAGATGAAAAATTCGTCACTCAATGTATCGATAGTTTCATAACTCTCTCTCCTATCAACATCAACGACGCAGTTGAATATATGGATCTGACAATTGCTGTTAACACAACCTCCTCGAGTTCACATATAGAACGCGAGAAGCCTCGGGCTTATTTCATACAAGTCTGATGTGGCACAAACGTTAATAAAACAAGATTTTACTTCTGGATGTTTATTGAAGTACTGAAGTGCTGACTACTATGAATTTTAGAGGGAGACAAGGGAGTATTGTTAATTTCATCTGTGAAACATGCGATGCTTTGTAGAATTAACTCAGTAACTCCAATGTCACTGGGGAAATGCAGGATATGTTCCAAAGCAAAACCCTTAATATCAGGCAGGTGAATATTATTCATAAGAGGAGAAGTAACATAAGGATAATTATCATTCTTCAAACTTACAAGATGTAAAACACTAGAATGGTCTTGCGCAATTCTCAGCTTCGAAGGAATATAATACAACTCATACCACATATATCATGTTATATACAATTTACAATTTTCTAACTGCATAGTTATACACAGGGTCATTCGTAACGTACGGAGGAGAATGGAAAGGTAGATAGATAGATAAGATAAGATAATTCAAAGTGAAATACAAAGACATTTGGTATTAGAATCAATAAACAAAGTTTTGGTTCTCCAGGTTGAACAGTTATAATACGTATATTAGTTCCAGATAGCTGTTTCGCTCTCTTCATAAGTTCATCAATGGATTGAGTCAGATTATGGAGTCATTGATTAACCATCTCCGACAGAAGCTTAACAATCACATTAGAAAATATTTGGAGAACCTAGATGTTCCAACACCATCTTTCGGAAAGCTGATGTTCGACTGAGAATGTAATTCACAATACCACGCATTTATAATACAGTTTTCGCGATTTAACGAATAGACGGGAAAACAGTTGGTGATAATACCTCCAGGTGGAAGACTCGAAATAATGCAAAATGAAATACAAACTTATTTTGTGTTAGAATCGATAGCTAGAGTGCATTGCTTCGGGTCCGTCACTTGGCGGAGGTGTTCCCGTTGATTTTTCTAGTGAGCTCATCAGAGGAACGAGTTAGATGATGAAGTGATCAACCATTTCCGACAGAGGTATAACTTCTTCTTCCTAAATGTTTGAAGAACATAGATGTTCCAACATCATCTTCTGGAAAGTCCATGTACCGCTGAGAATAATATCTACAAGGGGGATTCGAAATTCTTCACTGTGTGCAGGTTAACATAAAATTCGTGTACGATATTCGTCACAAGGCATTCTGTCGTCCGATTTTGGGACTATGAAATTCGTCACAAAGATAGTTATTGATTCAAACATTCTTGAATACAATGAAAACCTCGTTGATGCAACAATTTTGTGACTATGGCGTCCAAGGTATATTTTTACGTTTACAGAAAAATTTACATGATTGGGAAATCAAATTATGAGGTCGGTGTTACTTTATTCATCCACTAAATCGATGCAATGAAGGAATTTGTAACATATGATCAAGGATATAATGTTCTTATGATACATAAATTTTACATAACACTCTGAAGAACAACATCGACAATTTATACATAATAATACAACATGTTTTATGGGTGTCAATGTCCATATATATTTGATACAACTTTAACAAAATTGAAGGTAGTTATCTTTTGTTGTTACAAATCGAACAATAATCAATGAATCTACCTATCAAAGATTTGCGACACATATTACATAATCTTACAAGATGGATGTCAATACTTGGTTTCGAAATAGCTCCACAGAAAGCAGCTATAATTTTTCTCACCAGAAAGCGAATAGGAGCAGAATCAACCATAACCTTGAATGGAATATGGAATATCCATAGTCAGATATATACTTGGCTATGATTCTGGATAAGAAACTTCTGTGGTCAAAACACATAGCATATATTAAACAAAAATGTGAGAAGATCATGAATGTCCTTAAATGCACCACAAAAGTGTATTGGGGTGCTGATATTAAAATATCACTCATTTTCTACCGTGTATATGTTCGCTCGATGCTTGACTATGGCTGCACACTGTATGTTTCTGCATCGGCAACAAATTTGAGGCATGTTGATCGTATTCAGAATAGGTGCATCAAAGTCTGTCTTGGTGTCATGAGATCTACACCTATAGCTGATTTATTAGTAGAAGCACAGGAACCTACATTGACAATCAAGCGAGAGTGGCTTTGGCAAAAACATATAATAAAAAACCCTTTTTTTTTGACAAACACCAAATCACTCCCAAAATTTGCAATTCAACAGCATACGTTCTCACAAAATCTTATTGGAATAAAAAGAGGGACCCACTATTATGCTCGATGTTCTCTTTTGTTAAAGAACAATTCGAAATGAATGACACACTTAATAAATGCTGTAGACTACCTTGTTCTTATATAAATCGTCCTAGTGTATATTTTCCTGCATACACTGACCACGAATCCTTGAACAATATATTTTATGGGTGTCCATATATATATTTGATACAACTTTAACAAAATGGAAGGTGATTTGTCTTTTGTTGTTATAAAAAAACAATAATCCTTGCACAAAATCTTTTCTATGAATTGTGATTGAGTTTTTATATTTACAAGTAGTAGCTACACTATTACATTTTATGTACACGAATGGAAATTCGACACTTCAACAAAACATCCATGAAATTAAAAATATTCTGTGAACTATATTAAAAAGAATTATTTAAATGAGAGTGATAGAACCCGCAAGAGTTCGTGGTTTTATTTAGAGTTGAAGAAACTTCAGCCCAAATATTTGGTGGAAAAGTGGCTTGGTCGAATATAAAATAATCCACCAAATAATCAGCAAAAACCATTAACTTATCGGCACTTGGTTTCATCGCAAATCGCTAACCAGTTTTGGATTCAAAAATACCATACCAAAACAATAACGAACCACTTTCCATTTTCACAATTTCTGTTTTTATATTCACCACTTAGCCCCAACTCTTGCATTTCACGCCACCAAGACTTTGTAAGATGTAAGCGGCAACCAATAATTGTAACGTTATCTCACCCTTCACGAACTACATTATGAATGGCAATTTCAAAATCAACCACTGCTTTCTCAGGAATAAAACTTAAGTTGTTAAGAGAACTAATAAAGTTAATTTTTTCCATACAGAGTCTACAAGTTCCTTCTGATTTGTTTTTCAATAAATTAAACACCAGGGGTATGTGGGGTCCATTTATGTAACCATACTTGGTGAATAGTATTGTGAAAAATTTTGTGCAGTATTGGAATGTGCCAACCATGTAGGTATATAAAACTCGACTTACATATAAATTTCAAATTTGTTTGACAGCTAAACATTACAATTTCATTTCGGAAATCATTATCCAGAACTAAATTTTCCTCTCTTGACGTTTTGTACGAATGTTCTTGCAGATAACAGTCAACTTAGTTGGCAGAGCGAGGCAAAGTTGGCAATGTTTTGTGACGTCTATTGTACATACTTATTTTGACGAATTTTAAGTCCCGAGAAGTCAATGTCTCTGGACAAAAATCTGAGAGAAAACCATTTCAAGCTAATTCTTCATGTAATATTTTAGTTGGTCACTCTGTAGGTTCTCCCGGTTCTCTCTTGCAGGCAACACTAAGTACTTGTTTAGCAATTTTTTCTTTTTAATTCCGGGCTGGAAGAACTAAGCGCAGTTCTTGATAGACCGGATGCAGAAGACAATCATCATGGGTTCAATGAGAATACTTAGTAGTCCAGTCATTATAGGAGATTTTCATCGAAATTTTTGGGTACAGCTCAATTTTTGTACCAAAGTGTAGGTTTTGGTATCTGAAAACATGTGTCACTGACGCGCCTGCGCGCGCATATTAGCATTCGTCAGAATAGATATATATATACGTTTTTTTGCCATTTTTTGCACAAAATGGAGAATATATCCAAATGTATGCATTTTATCGAAAAAATGAAGAGGAGTAAAGTTGTTCAGAATTAAATTTCCTATAAAAATGCATTATTTGATTTTCCGATTTTCTTCGCAGTTTTCCCGGGCGCGTGAAAATAAGATGCATATATATATATTTTTCAGTAAAATCGAATTTTCTCGAAACAGAAGCGTTCTATCAAAAAAAGTTTCAAACAAAAGTTGTTCAGAATGTCATTTTGCATAGGAAAGCACTATTCTGATTCCAAAATTTTCTGCGAATTTCCCATTTCAAAGCCTTAAACAAAAAAATACACGTATAAGTCGTATTTTATATATAACAAAAAATTTAAAAAACAGTTCTGGAGCTTATATAGTGCATTTTAGCGAAAAAATCACACTATTCGATTTCCCGATTTTCCAGTCATTTTCAAAATGAAAAACAGACGTATCGACAAAGTCAATTTTTCTCAAAATCGGAGCGTTATATGAAAAAATGATCCAAACAAAAGTTGTTCTAAATAGGATTTTGCATAGAAAAGCACTATTGTGTTGATAAAATTGAATCTGTTGTGAAACTTGTATTTTCTGCTCCATCAGTTGATTCTATGTTCAGGCTCGTATTTGGTGTTTCATCTCCTGAATCTGTTGTCATGCTTGTATTCGCTGTTTTATCCCAACTTTTTCGACTACTCTTGGAGACATATGACTTTTTACAGTTGGAATGAACTGTCAGCTCTGTCACTTCCCTTATAAAATCAGCTTTACCATCTTTCTTTCTGATGCTCGCCATTATCTTGGACTCTCTTGCCTTATCTCCAACTGATACTCCTTTACCATCTAATAGTTTGTCACATAGTAGACAAAGTCCCTCCATGATTAATGATTCAATGGAATCTAAAAAATATTATTGAAAATTATATAGACGTATGTAAATAAATACATATTATTGAGTAAATGAGAAAAAATTTTATGATTTGACTACCTGTAGATTATTTGCTCAAAAAACGTCAAGAATGAGCAGACAATTTTTTGCCAGGAACGTAAGTAGGTCAAAATTGAGGATATGATGTCTCCCATGGAAGTAGCTGATAAAAAATTATAATTATTAAAAATCGTATTTTTATTATGCAGAAATTATAATTATTAAAAAAAAGTTCATATATGCATACATATATACATATACAAATGTGTGTGTATATATGTATGCATAACTGTTTTTTAAATTTTTTGTTATATATAAAATACGACTTATACGTGTATTTTTTTGTTTAAGGCTTTGAAATGGGAAATTCGCGGAAAATTTTGGAATCAGAATAGTGCTTTCCTATGCAAAATGACATTCTGAACAACTTTTGTCTGAAACTTTTTTTGATAGAACGCTTCTGTTTCGAGAAAATTCGATTTTACTGAAAAATATATATATATGCATTTTATTTTCACGCGCCCGGGAAAACTGCGAAGAAAATCGGAAAATCAAATAATGCATTTTTATAGGAAATTTAATTCTGAACTACTTTACCCCTCTTCATTTTTTCGATAAAATGCATACATTTGGATATATTCTCCATTTTGTGCAAAAAATGGCAAAAAAACGTATATATATCTATTCTGACGAATGCTAACATGCGCGCGCAGGCGCGTCAGTGACACATGTTTTCAGATACCAAAACCTACACTTTGGTACAAAAATTGAGCTGTACCCAAAAATTTCGATTATTTGCTCAAAAATCTCCTATAATGACTGGACTATAGGGCACACGATCTAGGAACCTGAAACTACTTACCGACCGGGGGGAGGAACAGCTTCGGTTAACAGACTTTTGGATTTTCTGGCGCAATTGCTACGATGTTATCGGAGTTCGCAGTAGCCCCGACCAGGTTTTAATGTGAAAAAAGTACATAATGCTTGTTGCGTACTCCTTTTAAAGGTGTAACAGATTATTTTCTCATATCGTCCGGAATTGTTATTCGGAATCCAAACAACGATGATACTTTAACGATTTATTAAAATATCTATGTACAAATGAGAGTTCACTCAAAGTTAACAAGGTACTGGTGATTACAGTATGCGTAGATGTTGAAATACACTATAGGTTACACTTTAAGTTGCAAAATAGAGATATGTTTCTAGTTATACTTAGCTAGATACTAGATAGCGATATAATAGTAAGATGTTTTCGAAAACTGTGATAAACTGAACAGATAGACTTCTAGATCAGTAATGAGATAATGCAAGCGCTTAGGAGGGTAGCAGGTAGATGTCCGAAATATAATACAAATGATAGAAGCGTTCTAAATTTCCAGCATTTGGCAAAACCCGCTACAAGTCGACAGGAAAATAAGTCATAAAGTGGTTGCAATCCTTTGAAACGCTTGCTGTGATGTACAAACTTAAATCTAATAAACTCAAGAAACTATTTACAACTTAATACTAGTTACAGAGGAATATTGCCGTATTTGTACAAAAATGACAAATCCATTGGCGTACCCAACATACCGGCCGCCTTGAAATAATTAAGTAATTAATATTTTAAAATATTTAGTGATAATATTAGGAAATGAAAGTTGTTTTACACTGTAGTTCACTAACACTATTATTGTTCTATCGGTAAAACACATATCTTAGTTATGGCACGTTTTATGGTACCCTTCACTGTTTTAATTGTTATTGTTCTAACCAGTCCATCCGACCCTGGATGTAGTTCGACAATACCACCCAAGCCCCATCGTAGGGATGGTAAATTGTCATCGCGTATTAGCACAAGATCATCCACAAACACATTGCGTTGTTTTGTCCTCCATTTCGATCGCTGTTGCAGCTGATTTAGATAGTCCACACTCCATCGCTTCCAAAACTGCTGTAATAGGCACTGGATCCGCTGCCACCGGGATAACCGATTTGTCGAGATGTCCGTGATATCAGGCTCCACCGGTGCAGTAAATGGGTTACCAATGAGGAAGTGACCAGGGGTTAAGACATCAAGATCAGAGGGATTATGGGATAAGGGAGTAAGAGGACGTGAATTTAGACACGCTTCAATTTGTGTTAGAAGCGTTTACATTTCGTCATAAGTGAGAGTGCAATTCTCTAAAATGCTCTTGTCTGACATGATAAATCTAGGTATAGTTAAGTCTTTTATTGAACATAGCTGATTAATAGGTTGCTTCCATGTCGAATATAACTCGAGAGGAACTGAATCGTCCCAATGGCACTTTAATGACCACAATTTTTGCAAAATCAACTTGCTAATGACTACAACAGGAGCTATTAGGCCTAAAGGATCAAACATTTGTGCTATCGTTGGAAGAATTAACCGTTTTGTTACGCGATTTTTTGAATCAAGAGTGACATTGAAATTGTATTTGAGTATATCATCTGCACTATTCCATAATAAACCTAAAGTTTTCGTACTTTCCATTTCGTTTATATTTACAACATGCGATTGCGTTCCATAATTTGAACTAGGAATTAATTGGGAAACGTTAGATTCCCACTTGTTTAATTCAAAGCCACCTTTCAAGAGAATGTTTTTAATATCGCCCCGTATGCTAATTGCGTGATCTAATGAATTACTGCCTGTCAAGACATCGTCAACATAAAAATCTCGTAGAATAATTGAACATGCTTCGGGGTAATATTCGTATTGGTCCTTTGCTAATTGTTGTAAACATCGTATGGCTAAATAGGAGGCCGAAGCAGTTCCGTACGTTACCGTGTTGAGTCTATAAGTACTAATTTGGTCTTGTGGATTATTACGCCATAAAATACATTGATAATTTCGATCATTCTCATGAACTAAAATTTGCCGATACATTTTAGTGATATCAGCGGAAAAAACATATTTAAAAGTGCGACATCTCAAAAGAATATCGAAAATATCGTCTTGTAATTTAGGCCCTACCATCAGATTATCGTTTAGACTAATATTTGTTGTTGTTTTAGCGGACCCATCAAATACCACTCGAAGTTTTGTAGTTGTACTAGCTTCCTTTAGAACCCCATGATGTGGGAGATAAAAATATTCAGAGTTGTTGATTTTTTTCCCAGTGTCTAATAGTTCCATATGACCTAATTCGAGATATTCCATAATGAATTCAGTGTATAAGTCCCTTAAATTTGAGTTTTTCAACAGTTTTCGCTCTGTGTTGTAGAAACGTTTCAACGCTATAGACTTCGATTCGCCTAATGGTTGTTTGTTATATTTAAAGGGCAGGCTCACAACAAATCGACCGTCAACATTTCGTTTAACGGTAGTTGCAAAATGATCTTCACATTCTATTTCCTGTTTTGAATATGTTGGCTTTATTGTGCAAGGTTCCTCTAATTGCCAAAAACTGGCAATGAATACAGAGGTAAATTATCCGTGATCTTGATAATATTATGCAAGATATATTAGCAGAAAAGGCATTGAACCTAGATTTAATTTTGACATTAACCAATCTATTGGCCTCAGATGTGGATTGATTTATCCCTCCTATTGTCAGAATAATATGCTTGTATGGCATGTTGATTTTTTTGAAAAGTGATTGAGAAATGAAATTTGATTGAGACCCTACATCGAGAAGAGCTCTAGCTTTGTGAGGTATACCATTTTTATCAACAATTTCGACAATTGCCGTTGATAATAAAATTTGAGAACTTGAAATGCGTCTGGAATGGTTGACGGATGTCGAAGGTTGTGGGTATATTGCAGGTACACTTTCGGAATTATCAGGGATTTCTTTTTGAAAATGTAATAAATTATGATGTTTATTATTGCATACTTTACAAAGTGACGACTTACAATCGGCTACAAAGTGATTTCCCTTCAAGCAATTAATGCATAGTTTATGCTCCTTTACTAAATTTAACCGTTCAGAGACAGGTATATTTGATAAATTAGGACATTGATTATTAAAATGAGTTTTATAACAAATCGAACATTTAGCTTTGTTGGACAAATTAGATACATTTGTCGCGGATCTACGACTTAGAGTTTTATTAATCGGAGCGATATTGGTGTTTGGCTTATTTGATTTTGATTGGGTATTATCAAGCGATTCTAATAATTGATATTGCTTACGCAAAAATACGATAAATTGATCGATAGTAGGAAGCTCGGTTCCCGGAATAGATGATTCCCAAGCCTTTCGAGTTGTAAAATCTAATTTAGAATTTATCAAGTGAATAATAAAAACTTGTGACATCTCATCAATCGATAGGTTTAATGAATCTAGTGCCCGCAAATGTGTGTTTATAGTGTCTAAGAGCTTTCTTAAAGAACTTGCTGAATTGCTAACAGGTGCTAAATTAAATAATGCATTTATATGACTTTGCACTATGAGCCTCCTATTTTCATAACTTTCCTTCAATAATTCCCAAGCATTTAAATAATTATCCTTTGATATAGGTAACGCTTGAATAACGCGTGCTGCTTCTGATTTCAGCGATGACTTTAGATAATGAAATTTCTGCGTATTGGACAGAGTCATAAAGTGGTTGCAATCCCTTGAAACGCTTGCTGTGATGTACAAACTTAAATCTAATAAACTCAAGAAACTATTTACAACTTAATACTAGTTACAAGAGGAATATTGCCGTATTTGTACAAAAATGACAAATCCATTGGCGTACCCAACAATGCTTCCGAAGACACTTCAACGAAGATATCTGAGATGTTAATATATACGTAACACGAGTTGTTGTTCGAAATACTTGTTTAGCAAATATCTGACTCGCCATTCCAATTCTTCAGAATAACAAGTTTGAACAAAATGCACGAGTAATCATGTGTCACCATTCATTTCAAACATTTAAATACAAGTTCACTATGATGTCGCCATTATTGTTTGGTACTACTTATGCCCGGCACCTGCACCATTTATTTTGTAAATGCTTTAATGGTATATGAACTTTTGGGATAATGCTAAGAATATTGAAACTATTTCACTTGGGTGAAGTAAATTAATATACAAGAAGTAATAATATTTCATTAAAACTACAAAATTTATTCGAACCCCATGAAGATAAATAGCAAATATAGAAGATGTTGAAAACAGTGTCACAAACTTTGACGAGTAATAGTGGCCAAAATATGCAGAACAACATTGATGGACCTGGGTTAGCAAGTGGGTGGCTTCAGAGATACGGAAGATTTTGTGTTTGTACCACATTTTATTACGTACAAATAAATAAACAATGTAGCTTATGAATAAACGACCAAGGCAAAAAATCGAATGAAATGTTCAAAATGCTCTCTTTCTATTTCACGAGTACCACGACATATCCACCATAAGGAACCACTAACTGTCTCAGAATCCCCCACCATCACATGGTTCGAATTTGGTAGCATCCTCGATATACCCATTGTTGAAGCTCCTCGAGGTCATTTATGGACAGTTAAATATCCCAAAAGGAATGAATCAAGAGGGTTCAAGGGTGAGCCAAGATGTAGTTCCACCCGTTCCTATCCACATATGTCTGAAAGTTCCATATGGATAAAGACTCTCTAATAAAACAGGGAATTTTGTCCATTAGATATTGTGTACTGTAGAAAATTCAGGTTATCAGTCTCTGCTATTGTCTTAGTAACCTGTTGGTCGAAATACCTATCTCAATGAAAAACTTACTTGATGTCGGGATTCTATAATAGCATTTTCCAAACAAAAGGAGCACTAATTCCTACATCTGCTGATAGTCTCCGCGAAGTTATCCCAAGATTTTGATCCAAACGTGTTAAAATAGCCCCCTCTGCCTTAAGGGTGAAAAGCGGCCCCAGACTGCAGGAATGATGGGACTTTTGCCCAAATGAAATGATATCACATAATCTTTGGTGCGTAGCCTTTGTTAGAATATCAACTGAAGGAATCTGACAATTCAGATGAACGTTAGCACAAAGATGCAGCGCTTCTCTGATATGGTCATTATCTCAACCATATGTGGATTGCACGTCGACTTATTAAATTTCAGGAAAAAGCCGGCATAGAGAATATCAATCAAATTTTGCACTCACCACTGGATGTCGAATACAAACTCTATGTATGATAGAGCAGCTATTGTTATGAGAGAACGTAAGTTTTTGAGGATGAAAAAATATCTAAGCGAAACAATGCACAAATTCTATGAAAAAACATAGTCCGCCATATCACTGATACCATCTACTTGCTGATTAATGTTGATCCGCAATCTCTGACATAATTTGGGCCATACTATCCATCTCAAAGTCTGTTTCAACACTCTGTGTAATTGAGTCAACTAAAATGGAGTTTGGAAACATACTAGAGGGTTTTGCGAACATCAAGAAGAACCCTAATTCACCAAAATGATTATACCGATCCTTCTTGATTCTAAGCTCGCACCGGACTCATGCATTTCGGTAAGACCAGCAGGCCGATCGACATGATTTAGGAAACAGCAGCATGAGTTAATAGCGGTGGAATTATCCCGAACCACTGGTGGCATGTGTTCGGTGGCATACATAATGTGAATTGTTTTTCATTATAACTGTTACCAAATTGGCTTAGCCCTAGGGCAGTAAAAGCGCGAACCCAGATTAACTTTTCCAATTTACGTTTTCGCATTACAGATACATACATAACTACTAGTAATATGCAGATTAACTTTTCAAATGTTATTACAGTCGTCTCATTATACTGAAACGAAGGAAAATTCATAACAGAGTTTAGAGAGGACGCTTTCGTTTCACGTTGTTTTCATGAAAGGTCTACCATTTGATTTATGGATGCGTGAAGTCCTGAATTATAACAGATCATCTAGAAAGTAATTATTGAATACAACTATCACATAAGCATTCAAAGTGAATAGTTTTATAACATTTTACAGTGAACACATTTCGAAACTTGTTCCATACCTCATCGTCTGTCATACTCATATTCAACTATTATATGCTTATAGTATGAACTGTTATAAAAAATGGTGATCTCATACACTTAAATACTTTTATGAATAATGCAATTTAGACCCAATGCTGTAAGATACTATTGCGATATCACTTGCTAAAAAATCAGATAGAATGGAACATCTTCACATTGATGAATCGAAAGTGTAATAATTTTAACTCCAGTTATTTGCGGGGAATTTTTATTTGTCCTCAATGCAGAGCATTCATTTAGTCAAAACGATGTTATTTTGTTAATTGATGAAATAAACAACAGTTTTGGTTAGCATTTCATGCAAACCGAGTACATATGATTTATGCATCAGTATGGTAATCGAAATTAATCTCTGAGCTAAACTTCTTAATGTAGGATTCGGGATGGACAGTATGAGATAACTGACATAAGTGATGTCACTCCAGTGAAGAGGCGCATCGATATGTTCAAATAACAAGAGCAATGTTGTTGCAGTTTTCCTGCTTATCACGTTCGAACAAAAGGTCCGATTACCGTGGCGTCAGAAGCACTTTTCAGTTTCATTGGAAATATTGGATCAACTACTCCAGTTTTCTTGTACTCGATTATCCACTGCAATACAGTCGGTGAAACAGAAGTACAAATTCTTGAAATGACATGTTGTTTTACAAGATGTAATAGTATCAAAGAAAAGGTGCTGAAAATTGACGCACTTTCCATCAATTTCCGACAGTATATTGCTTCAACTTCCAAATATTGTGGTATTTGATGTACCTGATATCAAATGATTTATTGCTATCCCAGTATGAATTATTATTAATTAGTAATATTTTTCTACGCAATCACCGGAGAATGACGTAGATAGATACTGATTCCCGTGATGCTCATTTTTCAATCCACATGCATGAAAAAATGACCCTCACAGAACTTTACGATTACACATCAATCATTTATTGCTAGTAAATTCCGCAAAAGTGAAGGTTCAATTCTGTACATGAGTATAGAATCAAACTTGGTTCTTCTCGATTCGGGACAATCAGGAGAGCAAGTGACAGCGGAAAAGTCAATCGAGCGAAAGTGTTTGAAGGAAGAGGAAGAAGTGAGAACAGGAAGATGAAATTTCAATATATCAAGAGATAATATGAATAATAATTATTTAATCCCGAAAACTATAGTTTTGCATGATTATAATTCTCCCAAGAGATTCGAATTCCCATTATATTCCAAAAATGAATCAAATTTTCATCATTCAATATCAATTCCATCAATTTTCATTCAATTTAATTCAGTTTAGACTACATACAAATGAGACAAGAAAAAATATCGTATTCAATTCAAGAGTTATACTATCATGTTAATGATATCTAATATATCAATTACTGTAGTAATAGTGATGAATCAAATGATCAAATAAAGGTGATGTTACAACGATGTTACGACAAGTGATGCTGTTACAAAGCACTACGTATTCAACAAAAAATATTCATTATTGCTTAATAATTTATCTATCAAGATAAATGGTCACACTTCAAATTGGATTAGCAGAACAAACATGTTGATGTAGTGTTTGATGCTTCTAATAGTTTTTTTTCCGTAGAATGCAGTGGTGTAGATAACTTTTGCTACATATTCACTGTTTTTGAGTTATATAGCAAACTTATGTTTTTTTAAATGGAACACCCTGTATATTTATAGACTATAAAATTTGTCTTTTTTTTACCTTTTCAAAAATATATGACAGTATAAACTTTTTTTCAGAAACACGCAAATAATTGACAATTTTTAGAAATTAAATACATATTTTAATTGTAGGCCATTGATATTGTTTATGACAAGAAACAGAAATAAACATCAAATCTCTATCGCATTTAAGCTGTTTATTTTCGTTCTTTTGGTATCATTATTCAATAGATATTTATCAATTTTTTCGAATAATGGCAGTTTACGAAAATTATGAGAAATATGATATGATGGTATGTTTTATACAGAGTAATGAAAATTCTGAAGAAGCTTCGGAATTATATTTCCAAAGGTGAGTAAGCTATTATGGCTATGAAAATCTCTATTATCATTTTAATTTCTGCTTGTTAGATATCCAGAAAGAAGGCAACCGTTTTTTGGGATATTTGCCCGTTTAAAAGCAAATTTAGTTGAGCACGGATCATTTGTTCACCAGCGCCCTAAAACATACAACAAAGAGAACAGGGAAAGAAAAGAGATAGATACTTTAGGATATATACAAGCAACATCTTCGTCCTCATGTAGAAAAATTTAGAAGGAAATTGGTGTGCCAAAAACTAACGCTCAGAGGATCTTGAAGAAATATAAGTATCATCCATACAAATTTAATATACTACAACATTTGCATCCTGGCGATGCCGAGCGCCGGGCACTGTTTTGCCAGTGGTATTTGCAACAAATCGATGCTAACGATTTATTTGGCAGACTTGTTTTTTGGTCAGACGAATGCTTTATTTCAAGTGCTGGCATTTTCAATCGTCACAATACCAGGAACTGGCGTAGTGAAAATCTGCATTTAATGTTTGAAAGGGCACAACAAGGACGCTTTGGAGTTGAGGTTTCATGTTTTATTTTGGGTAGACATATAGTTTATAGGATTTTTGAAGGAGGTCTTACAGCACGTAGATACCTAGAAATTCTTGAGGAAGTTATTCCAGAACTGCTCGAAAACATTCCATTAGCCCAGTATAATGCTGTTTACCTACAGCAAGATGGTGCCCCAAGTCATAACTCTAGGCTCTTAAGGGCCTTTCTAAATAATAACTTCCCTCAAAGATGGATAGGTACCAACGGACCTGTTAGATGGCCTCCACGATCACCAGATCTCTCAATTTTAGATTTTTTTTATGGGGTTATATACAAAATGAAGTATATAAAACTCGATATGACGGCATTACAAAACTTCGAGAGGCAATTCATTTAGCTTTTCGAAATCTGCGAATGAGAACAATGGTTCTTTTGAACGCTATTCAAAGAATCTCAAAGATGTGCCAATTTTGCATTAGAGAAAATGGTGGTCAATTTGAACATCACATTTAATTTTTTTTAATAATGTTATTTTTTTGTGTTTTTGTAATATTGTCACTTTACGCCACAAAACTGTTGTTACAAACTTACTGTTAGAAAAAGATCTATGGGATTTTTTTTTAATAGATACCTATATACAAGGTATCCAATTATTTGTTAGTAATATGTAAGTTGCACTTGTTTATTATTGTTATCCATAGCCTACTATTAAAATATGTATTTAATTTTCTGAAAATTGTCAATTATTTGCGTGTTTCTGAAAAAAAGTTTATACTATCATATATTTTTGAAAAGGTAAAAAAAAGACAAATTTTATAGTCTATAAATATACAGGGTGTTCCATTTAAAAAAACATAAGTTTACTTTATAACTCAAAAACCGTAAATATGTAACAAAAGTTATCTACACCACTGCATTCTACGGAAAAAAATCTATTAGAATAATATTTTACCTTTTCGATAAGTTGGAGGATAACGGAGATACGAGGGGGGTCACAAAATGCAACATTTTCAGAAATGCCCTGTATCTTAAAAACTAAAAGGGCTATGAAAATTCTGTTGACGGCATCTTGACTTTTACGAAAAAGTAGCACAGTGTCGCGAAAACCGCAACTCTCTATCTTTAAAAATAAAGGAGATACCCCGCAAAAGTACCCAAAATGGGACACCCTGTACTTAGGCAAATAATGTTTTGGGGATAAGCTGAAAACAACAATTGAGGATGCCTAAGAATTAATGACCTGATTCATTCTAAATTGAATTAATTATTTTTTGTATTTATATTGACACGCGCCAGTTTTTGGTAGAGCTGAATGTTTCTAAGTGAATATTGGTTTGATGGTGAGGGGTATATCGTACCCCTGAAGATTCTTGTTTGAGATAGATTGAATATAATTTGATAGAAACAATATTGATAACAGTGACTTTATTAAAACAAATTAACAGATAAAATAGAACATGATAACATATAATTTGAAAATTAGTTTGAGTAATTGATAAAATATGAAGATAAATGATTTGAAAATCAATTCAATTAATTCAATAATTCTCCATTATATCTGTACGAAAAACCATTATTTACTTTATTCAAATAGATGCGTACACACGCGAGAAGAAAGTTCGAATATCCCCCTTTTCCTCCGTCGGTCGCTTATATAGACTTTATTGATGAAATCTTGCAATTTAGGATTCACAGGCTGAATGAACTCGTCCGGCAGAATAGTGAACCATGAGGCAGACATGACAGTATTACTTATCACTTGCAATGTGAAAGTATCTGATAATGAAATTAACACCGACTGGCAGGAAATGGTTCAAATTAAGCTTTGTAATCAGATAATACATTGAAATAAAATATTTGTAAGATTATAATGGGAATAAAAATGAATGGTTTGCGAATTTTGCATGCTTTTGTATTATTTCGCTTTATCAATCTATATTCATTCATTTTTTGTTTGAATGTATCGATTGAAATATCATATTAATCTTAGTCACATGTTATTAAATTTTTTATAGCAGGGGTAGATTGACAATAACTATGTCAAACTTCAACTAATTATGTATCTTCAATGTACTTATTCTTAGAAAATAAATTATACTCTATTATATGCTAATCTATTCTATATTTTAAGTACCAAGCTTGCAGGAATAGCAACGATGATTGCAGCTTCGCGACTCCCATCTTTTGAGTATAAAAGACCATTAATAATTCTCAACCCCAGTTCAGATTTCGAAACGAAGATTCGACAATTGAACAAGTTTCCCAAATAACGAACATCTCTGGAGGCCAAGAAGATATCTTCTACTTCATTTATAGACGTTGATAAGCCTCCGAAAAATTGTTACATAAAGGCCTGGAAATACTAAGAAAAGTTTTCACTCGAGCGAAATTTTCGAATAATAGAGTTTTATTTGTCTGACAGAATATTTAGCGCTGAAAATGAAGACTCTTACTCTGAATCAAAGCAAATAAATGCTGGGATGACCCAAGGCGCTGTCCCTGTACCAGTAGTTTAATGGTTATATACATGCGTATGCGTTATACCAAAAAAAATAATAATAAAATAAAATGAAACTAAATTCAGGAAAGACCATAAATGATCTTCAGAGCTCTTGAATCTTGATCGTCCCATCGTTTTTCTGAAATCTCTTTTATATAGTGACTTCTGTCTTGTTTTGGAGGTCAAGGTGAACATTTTTATTTGTTTCCGAGTTGTTTATTATAGTTAATGTAAATAGCATTTATATATAGTTTTGTTCAGTGTTAGAAATACTTCTCGAAATGTTGCCGTGGAACCAAAACATGCTGTTGATACAAAAAAGTTTAAAGTGTAATCTCGTTCTTAGCAATTATATTAAATACTTTCTCGCAATGATTATATGAATTTACATAGAGTCGAGAACAAGTTGATATTTTATAGTTTTCACAATCATTGATATAACGCTAAACGCAGAAGATTCGAATCAAATAATTAACAATTCAATATGAACATAGTACTTGAATTTTATTGAATATATTATTATTGAATGAGAGTTGTTTTTCATGAAATGGATAATAATAGACTGGGTGATGAACTCATTTTCAAATAGCTGAGCTTTTGATAAAATTACTGTTATCTTCGTGAACTATTTAAATATGTATGAAGACTAAGTTATGAAAGATTAAGTAGCTTAATACGAAATATATAATACGAGTTCTCGGGATGTGATGATAGGATGTAATTTATATAACCCAGTTACGCCAGTATAAATCAAGATGCGTGAATAGTAAATTCATATAAAGCCATGGAATGTTCGATAGGTGAGACCCTCTACTTGACCCATGCTCATCCAAATAACTCCAAAAATTATTATCATTTATTGACACACAGATAAACAAATACAACAACAATCATTTTTCACATACCGTAGTTTCAGTTATACAAAATGACATTTATGATGAGGACAATCTTTTTTGCACAACCTTTTAAGAATGTTTAATGTGTTTATATGATTTTGGTTGATCTTCGAACTCTCATGTAGCAGTGGATTCTTGAAAACAAAACAAGAGGAATTTTCTCTAACTATATTTAAAAAGTTCCACATGTATGTATTTTGATCACAGAATATAGCCAAATTTTTTCAGATCGATATATCCAGCAGGTGGAGCGCAAATCGCCCTTTCATGTTTTTTTTTCAGAGGATACTTGGAATATTCCAGGTTCACTCAGGGCCGGATTAACACTATGAGGGGCCCTAAGCACAACAGATTTTGGGAGCCCCTCCCCCCCCTGGTTTTTTTAAACTACTCTTTATTCATAGAATAATATAATTTGTAGAGTAATACAATGCTCTAAATCGTGGAGAAGGTTATTGCCAAGAAAATAAGTACATAAATGAATATTTACACTATTAGTACGTCTTCTTAATTTGACATAATATACAATTCGTAACTACATTAATCACTTTTACAATTACACTTTTGGAAACTTATCCGCTGAATGATTCGCTTATATCTAAGTTAGAACAATCCTTTCCTGCACTTTCTAGCCGCAAAATCTTTTATCAGGTCATCAAAGCTGATTCGACGCAATAAATCAGCTTCCATGCACAGTAGTGCAAGCGAGTCTAACCTATCCTGTCGCATATTTGTCCTCAAAGGGTTTTTAATGCGTTTTAACTTGCCACTGCACTGCACTTCCAAGATGAAGAGTAGTTATAAGCGCGAATTATTCGCCTTTAATACAAAATCAACTAATTCTTGACTACTTTTAGATATTACCAGTCGTTAGGCAAACTTTTATATTCCAGTAATTTCTTTACTTCGTTATTTTTTCCCAGAAAAATTGTCATTATTAGTTTTTTCATTTTTAATTTTTACAATTTCCGCGGGGCCCCCAAAATGCCGGGGCCCTAAGCTATAGCTTAGTCAAGCTTATGCTATAATCCAGCATTGGGTTCACTGTAGCGACTCTCTTGAAAAGACTTCGAACTACATTTATTCGTGTATATTGTAGGATTTTTGTCCTTTTCTTCGCTCTGAGGGCTCCTCATATGTTACGTTCGAACATTGAATTCGAAAATCTCGACTCTCTCGATAATCAACTGTGCTTAACAATATATTGACAATTATTATTTCACTACGTATTGGCGTTTTATTAACTCATTGTGAAGATGCCACTCTCACATGGGACTATTGCGAGGATACTGTTGAACCCAGTGGTTTCGGCATGGTTTTACATAGTGATAATAATTGCTTTGGTATTTCCGCAACTGTCCAAATATTTTGTTCATTTTTCTCACTGACTTTCGGATGGTTGAGCTCAGTAACTGCTTGCAGTAATCAATATGAAGAGATCTGGACCAGAAAAGTTTGCGAGACATGCATAAAAATTGAAGAAATCCTTTGGGAACACCTAGCTTTGTGTGTGAAACATATTTTTGACAATGTGGGAGTGGCAGGTATTAATAAAACTCACACATATAATGAATTCAACCAACAGCTCTACCAAAAACTGGCGCGTGGCAATATTGAAGCATCGTCAGCTATTATTCACTGATTTTGCAAAACTGAGATGGATTAATTAGGTTGCGTAAATACAAGTTCAATTCCAGATGAGTATTACTAAAATCAATCATGATGACTAAAATATAAAAGTTTCAAGGTTGAGTAAAATCTTGCCAACGATTGGGGTGTCAGAGAGTAAAATAAAAAGTGAAAATCAGTTAAGTTTAAGAGGAGACCTTATTTGATTATTCATGTCTCAAAATAAAGGAATTTTTTAAGTTTTACTCCGTGAGTTTCCCAACAGAATTCCTAAAATAAAATGATTCATGCATATTTTAACGAAATTCAAGATGCCTAAGTAAGTTAGAATGCACAACGTATTAAAATCTCCTAATGGAAGCAGAAACTTTTCTAGATGGAAATATTAATATTCAATAAAACTTTACACGTGAAATAAGTTCATGGATATGAATAATTAGTTTCTTTTCTTTACAGTTTCTTATTATCGGCATTCATATCAGTTATACCATTCTTAATACTGATCTGATTCGTCATACAAAGTAGGAAATTATGGAATATCATGATATCGAATAGAGTTTCGTAGTGGGAAGTCTCGATGAGTTAACACAAGAAAATGTTTCTTAAGACTTACTATGATTGTTCAGAATGTTGTCCAATCAGTTATTCGAAAGAAGCTCAACATTTTCGGTTTGCTCATTAGTGTAATGATTCGTGATCAGGGAATAATCAATAAAGTACATCCAAATAGTATTTAAACAGGCACATTTTGATTTCTGATGACGGGTACTTGGTAGCCGGAAAGTTTTCAGTACTTTAGTTGTGTTTTTAGATAATGGAGTTAATTGTTTCCTATTTATAATGAGTCCTAGATAGTCGAAAGGTGAATCGTATTCATTTTGTTCAAAACACATTCTTCACAATTATATAGTCTCACTTTTACTGACAGATACACTAACGGATTCAACCCATCGTGTGGTATTATAATATGGGGAGGAACATACATTCTTATATTTAATAATAAAAAACGTATTAGGGGCGGTAGAGTCCCTGTAAAGGGAATGAATGTAACCCGATAGTCATTATAATAAATACACATTATTTTATTTTCAAAACATATTATTTATTGATTTTTACATCGATGTAAATGAAAGTGATGTTAAACAGCATTGGTCTGAATTGAAGATGTTTGATGGTGGTGAAAGAAGACATCTTCAATTCGGACCAATGAACGAATAATCTAAAAAGAAACGCAAAATGTAAACATATAAACATTTCCGTCGAATATCAGTATGATCGTAAATTACACCAAAAATAATTATTTGGAATAAAATTTTGTACTTTCGTATTAGTAGTATTAAAAAAAAACATCAAGACGATACTCACTATTATATTTGATGCTGTGATCCAACATTCGAACAATGAAAATATTAAACTAGATATAACACAACGTCATCAATGTGTAGTACACATGCAAAAGTTCTCACTTATACACATCACTAATGTTATATTCTTATGACAAGAATTATATTCACAATATTCAAAACTTTTCACGTAGAAACGATACTAAGTACACAATGTACAATTAATAAATTCAATAAAAATATAACTTTCGTCTGCACGAGGACCGATTCATACTCTTTACAGGGATTGTACCGCTCATTATACGTTTTTCATTATCAAATATAAAAATGTATATAATTGTTGATTGAAATGCTGACAGTTGCGGAAACTAAAGAAAAACCAATAATGTCCAATGGCACTGTCGTAAAATTGTGTCATATAGAAACAGATGATACTGGTAAAATCACACGAATTTTGATGAAATTACCAAAATAAATTGGTTACTTCATAATGTCAGTTATCACTTCTGTCAGCAGTGCTCGATGACTGCCCGTATTTTTTTATTATTATTATTTGTTCGAAGAAGCTATGGTTACATTCAGTGAAAATCGAACTATTGAAAGTCATTGTATTCAAATCCCGATAACAATACTTCCCTTATACTAACTATATAGTGACGGAAATAAAAATATTTCAATAGTAGTTGAACCAGTTTGGGCGTTTCATAACCTACTAGACGCTGTGTTTCACGAAGCCTTTCTGGGAATAATGGATTTTGTATTATCCTAGTGACGAATGTGATGAAAAAATAGATCAAAAATATATTACTCTTAATATCAAAAACTGAATAGTTTTGGAAGCATGTAACAGAATGTCTTTTACAATAGAGTGTTTGGGATTATGTCAATTCCAGTTAAGAAAGTAAAAAATCACTTGCAAGTTCTCGTCTGTTGCTTCACGTCGGAGGCTGGGCAGGGCTGTTAACGGCGCATGCGATAAGTTTTGTTATCTTTCAAACGCGCGGGTTGCCGATTTTCAGTTGTTTTCAGGATAGCTGTCGAGGTTTAGGTCGGGGTCGGCGTCGACTTCAATCGCGGCTGACGGAAAATAATATTACGAATCTACCTATCGCAACGTTCAACTTCATACTTTACATAAATGATTAAATTATATAGCTTCTTCGGTGTAATTATATGTTCAGTGTTTAGCATTAAGGTAACTATAAATTAGTACATAAGTGTGAAAATGTGACTTTGATTGTTCCGGGGAGCTGTCTATAGAACCATCACCAAACTTCATCACCATCATCTCACCGATAATGTTGAATAAGTAAATTATAATTAACAGGTAAGTTCACATTAATTTTATATAATTATGATGCCTATTTTTCGATATTATGAGGAATTTTTATCTGCATTACCAATCAAGGTATCAATCAAACGATGAAAGGTTGAGTTAATGTGTGATATGAGTTTTGGAATTGCTATTTGTTAGCTCATGGTGTAATCGTTATCCTTGGAAATACTTCATGCTTTCTGTATCAATATAAATGATTTTCATCTTACACATAAAATTGTTTTTCTTTCAATTAATTTTTAGATTGAGAATTTGAATTCGGATTGAACTATTATCAAGATAATGAGTTTGGAATTTATATTTTTTATAACATCGATGAATCTTAATTGTAGACACCCGCCAAGCAATATTTCATCACGGCAACGTTTCAACATATTTTATAAGAGAGCAGCAACATTGCTATTTTTCTCGCGAATTTATCCCACAGATGTCTAAGAAACTGCTAGACTACCGTGCAGGGAGATTTTATCTGAAGCGTTGATAGAAAAATGGTTGTTGAAAGTTTTCTGCAATTTTAACTGCAAGTTACAACAATATTTTGCAATAGGAACATATTGTGTTTGCTTTAGGTGCAAGTACATCACTCATGTGATCGTGGGTATATTATTAGACAAGGTTGTAGAAACTGAAATGTTGTTACAATTAATGAATTGTTCAGGTTCTAACAACACTCTTCTACAAGAAAACAAGATACGAGGTAATATTGCAAAAATATGTTTATTTAAAAACATATAAATTATGTAGCATAAAAAATAATGTTTCATTCCCAAATTCCCATTTTTTTATCAGAATCTTCGCTAAATGTTCCGGAGCCTGACTTTGTCACTCCATCGTAATTGAAAATGCCCACGTCGCCGAAACGAACAGAGACACGAGTAATCGAAATTGAAACACAATGATGTTTCAAGTGCTTCATAGAATTAGTTTTAAGAAATCCTATTTTATACAGTGATACGTGTTCTGATGATGGTCTGGAGACCGAAACGTACGTAAAGATGAAAACAATAAGCATTCATCAGTGTGACTCATTTCCCGAGTATTAAGATGTTTTCACATGTTGGCACCAATTCCAGACCGTTCCAAACTATTGGCCGTTTTGTTGAGATTGATTCTAATAGCACTGGAACAAGGAAAAATAGACTTTTAGAGAACAATTTTTCAATTCAAACAGCATCAATATTAATTTCTTCGTCTCTGGGCGGAGGAGGATTTATTGTTTGAATACGTTATCTTTTACATCTTCACAGAAATAATAGGCACCATCTAACGAAACAAAAATTGGCAATAAGGCAATAATAAAAATGGACATACTTTTCATAACTGATATAAACTTTAAATTCTTCATTTGGTAATAGTCTTTTGTGCCAGTTCTGCTAATGAATTGGCCAACACAGTTCGTGTATGAGCCACATTATTATTTTAATATGTAAAGAAAAACTATCTAAAATGTAAAAATGATATTATAGATCATTATCACAAGATTTAATTCCTACTGTCTCATTAATTTTCAATAACTTACGACAATTTATTGGTAATTTACTTCAATCTAAAGAATTCCGAGGAATTTTGAGCAGCTTAAGTGGATCTTTAAGAGCCGCCTGAGAGATATGATGAGAAATTGTCCATGACGTTAGCATAGATGGTAAAAACATTTTAGGATCCTTTTAGTCTTTTTCAAATGCAATATTACGTTACACCAGTGTGGGAAGTGGGAAGAACACATAAGGATGGAGAGTTTAAAGATCTTGAATGTCTATTTGATTCATTCTCTGCTGTCACTAGACTTTTCAACTGATTCTCTCGATACTGCCCTCCTTGTTCAATAGCTATGCCCTCCACCTAAAGCAGATTTTAGAATCTGTTTTCTGATTCCAAGTTCAAGAATACTCTTTAGAAGAATGAATGGGCCTTCTGCCAAAGAATAGTGAAACATACAAGTCACATCATTCTCACATAAGAACTAACGTATTGTGACAAATGTTATTCCATTTACGCATTCTATCATACATATTATGAAATCAAACAGAATTATCATTTTAACTTTCAGCAAATCGACCAAATAATTTTGAAGGATGTGAATAGAATATAATAGTGATGATAGGTCCATCTCAGCTAATTTCACCTGTTACCAAAATAATTAATTGAATAGGATCCGCCATTATAAGCTTAATAATATATTCATCAAAAGTTCGATTTTTACTGATTTTATGAATAAAAGTAACTATAGTTTCGCTAATACAGCAGCTTCTTCGAACAAATATTACAACAAACTAACTTTCTGTTCCGCAAAGGTTGAATACGGTTTTTTAATAATGAAACTACGCCTATGTCCTTTGATCTGTTTTTCGACGGTTCTTCTTGTCTGACCAATATATAAAATAGGACAAGACCCACATGTCAGTTTGTAAGCCCAACATTTGTTTTTATCGGCTAATTTATCTATATTATTTTTGATAAAATTGGCAAAATTATTCTGGGTGCTACGTAAATATCTAAGTTACTAAGAATATATGGAAGTAGTGGGTGGCGCCATATATGTTATACCTACATGAGAGTAGTTTTGTTTCATTATAGGAAAACTGAGTTGAAACCAGATTTGTTGTTGAAGTGGTTTTTTGGTTAGGATCTGATCAATGGATCAGTGTTTACATAAACTGCAGAAGTATCCGAAATTTTCATTTTAAGATTCAAATGACGTCATCGATGTGACGTCATGATCTATTTTGTGGCTTTATTCCGAGGCACATTTTGATAGTTCAGGTGGAGTTCAAGTTTGAAATCTTCACATATTAAACATATAAAGGTTACTAAGGAAATGTTTACTCAATGCAAAAACATCACGTTTGGACGATTCGAATAATATAACTGACATCATTGATATTTCAAAAATGGGGTAGGAAATTATTCACATTTAACTTGAACAGAATTATTTACGTAATTCATTACTATTAGAGCTTTTCGTTTCAAGCAAATGTGACTGAGATACCGGGGCGCTCAAATAGGGGGTTAAATAGGAGTTTGCCTCAAACGCTATGAAGGGTTTAATGAATCTGAAGAGTTCCCGTAACTACAAATACCACATATCTATTTGGGAATAGTATTCACTCTACGCAACTGAGTAAACATATGAAAACCATAGCTGAAGGAGGTTCATAGCTTACTGGAACCATAACCCATGTTTGTACAATGGGTCCTATGTGATGCGAAATACCTTTTTGAGTGTCAATATTATCATGTAGATTCAGAATACAGTTCAAAGATGCATAACATTGAAAAAAATGTCTTCTATAAATTATCCATCATGTAACTATTACAGAAACTGTTTCTTGATTATTTTTATTCAGTCTGTACGTCAATCATAGTATCAAGATGTTTTGAGATGTCAGTAGAAAACAAGGTTATAGTATAGTGTAGAAAATTGCGGAAGTCAACGTGACAGCAGTTGTCAGTATGAAACATATAGTTGTGAAATACAGTATGTCATGTATCATTTGGATAAATTTCAATGTAACATAGAGTTAGGGATTTGTAAATCATTTCCTATATCAGAGCTTAATAATCTGCTAAGTACCAACCACTGTACTTTGTTATTTTCGCAAGATATGGAGATTTATCCAACAACTTATCCCTTTGATTTACTGCTCTACGCAGAAGAAAATCTGAGTTATAAAAGAATGAGCGGAACTTTAATGTTTTCATCGTAAAATGTCTTTATAATTTCTTTATAATTATAATTCAACCCAGTTACTCAACTGAGCAAACTGTAAAGCAAACCAGCACATACCAAGATGCATTGTTTGTGGTTCGCTGTTGACGGTTATGGCTGGATATCCCACTGAGAGGGTTTTAGTCAGTTACACCTCACGGCTGAAGCTCAGGGCCGCAATTGAACATTTTTATGTTCGTGTGTCACTTTCTTAAGTTTCTCTAAAGATACCAAATTACAAGACCACTAGCTGAGCGGCGTAGGACTGATTCTATGTAATCCACTAGACATCAGACTCTTCGAAACTATTCGTTTGAGGAACAGAATGTAAAAACCTCAAATTATCTTCAAGTGAATATCGATTTGTTTCCTCCTGCTACTTTCCTGATTGTCTTCTGTCAATTGCAACGTCAATGGATTCATATTTTGACTACACTAGAGAAAAACTTAATGTTCGGAGAAAATCGCTTGAGCCAGTGGTGGAATGTTGGGAGATGCAAATGGGCAATGGCATTTTTCTTGAATGGTTAAGGACATAGATTTAAGGAGAAACCTCACTAAACAAAAAGTTCTATAGCTTCACCGTTCTATAGAAGAATGAGGTTTGTTAGGAAGAACTTCGGCTGCAGACTTACGTATGTCACAATTCATCTTTATTTCACCTGTTAATACTTTAATACTGCCCCTACATTCATCTTCTTACTATTCCTTCACTTTCTTTTATGACATATATGTAACTGATGTCGCTTAGTGAAACATATCAATTGTCTCATGACGTCCTGGGTGATTAATTCTATAGTCACTGGATTGTTATTGAAATATCGAATGGAATATTCACCCGCAATTACTTTGCTGATTCAATTAGTACTATGTTTACTATAATATGAATGAATTCGCTTTGTTGCAATTTTCTATATTACTGTTATGATTGATTGAAGGTATTTCATTGTACGCAAATCGCATTTCTAAATAATATGTAACCATTATGCTAATTCTATATTAATCCAATTTAAAATTGTTTCTCTTCTTATTCATTACAATAATACTTGTAAACAAAGAATTTTCTGAACCTCGTCAGATATCCAACATCTACTGATAGAATAATTGAACCTTACTGCCTTCTACTTATAACGATCTTAAAAAAATTTCTGCGTATTCAATGCTTTATACATATTATAATAATGAATGGTTTCCGTAACCATATATTAACCACATTACTGTTAGTCTAACATTCACCAATTCGTAATGGTTTTGTGGGATGATTTTCTCTGGCAATAATATATTTGTTTAACTAATTTCAATCAATATGTATCTGATTATATATATAGCTACTCTTTCAGTTCTCAACTATTTGATAATTAATTTATGTTATTCTTACTACTATTTCAATATATTAATATCTAATACTTTTAAATGTAATTTCTAATTAATTCCGAAGAATTAAAAAAAAAAGATAATATTTATGTACTTAATGCACTCATCTCTTTAATGAGAATAGTTATTTGTTAATTATTTTAGTTAAAAACTTAGTTCCAATTCAATTTCAACTATTAAAAGTAATACATTACTGAATTACTTCAATCTTATTCAATATTACTAAATTAATATATCAATAAATTGAAAATTTCTCGTAACCCTACCTAAATTATACACAGCGGCGCATATTTGCGTGCTGTTTTGCTGCATTATTACTAGGAAAAAAAAAGACGTGTGGCACTTGGGGACTGCCGCGGTAAAGCTATTGCATAGCATTTTTTCTCAACTTATGCAATTATAATTATTTATTTATTCTTAATTTATGCAGTATTTTTTTTTCTTTGATATTAATTCAAGATTTTTCTTTGATATTAATTCAAGTTACACTTTTTGAGCGTGGTGACCGATAAGAAAACAAATTTTTTTCTTTTATTGAATAATTGAATGAAAGTTAATATCGTTTAAATATTTTGATTATTATACAATACATGTAGGTTATTCAGGAATTTGTTATCATTGAAACTATAGGTTTATGGTAACTGAAATAAGAGACATAAGTTTGAGACTTGATATCCTCTAAATATCTGGAAAATACCGCGTCAATGGTGGTCCCATATTTTGTTGTGGACTCTTGTGGATCATTATTCATTTTCAAATTCAATTTTTCCGAAAGAAAAGTTATCTACCCCTCTGATTTTTTATCAGCGAAGTTGATGTTGAAATCGCCAGCCAAGATAAGTGTAAATTTATTACCATTTGTATTTTCGACGCTTCTTCAGTGTACTCCAGTGAAGTGCGATGAATAAAATGCTCTACCTCGTCCAATTTTGGATTCGGATAAATGTAAATTGCCACCATGACTATGTGTAGGCCATTTCTAAGTTTGCATAAGCACGCACAAATATCTCCAACAAATGAGCGCCTAACATTAACATCGCTAACGTGTGCAATATTTATTTCAATATTCGAAGTCATAATATTAGTTACATTATTATTATTTTGGTGAATAGCTACCACACTTTTTGGAACAGTATCTCGTTTGAATTGAACGATACAATTGAAATTAGGTATTTCAATCGGATTATCATGCGCCATGCAAGTTTCGGTAAGAAGTAACACATTTGTTTGTCTCGTAACTGAATCTTGTAAATCGTATTCGTGACTATTTAGACTTTGGCAATTGAAAGTCATTATTGAAATGCTATTTCTGTTACTAATGAAATCTAAGACACTTTGAACTGTCGTCTGAACACTATTTAACGACAGTCTTTTGAATTCTTGCAACGAAGATGCAGTCGATGCAGCTTGCCTTCGATTATGATAAAACTTGAATGTAGAATTATGGTTTTTTGTCGTGATATACAATTTTTCAATATTAGTCACCCGAGAGAGCGCAACATAAACGAGTTCCTGAGAATGTGCTTTACTATACTCATATACTATTTCGTCTAAAGTCCCACCTTGCGACTTATGTATAGTTATAGCAAGAGGTGAAGTTAATGGAAAATGTTTGCGTTTGGCTATACATTTTCTATTCGACGTTAATGAAATATTTCCTGTTCGTAATTCGAAGGGAACAGCGAGATTGCCGACTCTATTAGTTACGGAATTTCTTGATTCGGTCGCCGCGCTCAAAGCCTGCGATAAAAGCTATATGCAATAGCTTAAAAAATAGTACAACATAATTATAAAGTAAATAACGAACATACATGTTGTTCCTGTGGAAATTTGTCTGTCCGGGCTGAGCTTCTCCATTTGATTTCTCGTATCCCATATTGCACTACATAGTCAACATAAATTTCTGTATTTGACTTACTTGTCATTATTTGCCTTTTTGCAATTTCATATCCATTTCCAATTCCATTTGCGTTTTCCCTTTTTTTCCACATAATTCTCCATATCATATGCCTTCCTTGAAGAAGGTCTGGCAGGATCGCCATATAATACCTGATCCTAAAAGAAGGAACTTGTCAGGATCGCCGTATAATATCTGATGATAGGGCTGTCATGGATCGCCCTATAATACTGATTGGTAGGGCTGACAGTGTCGCCCTATAACGTCTCATCAGTTAGCAGGTTCGGTGCTGCGTTATGATAGAAGAATCATATTGAAGGTGGACAATCACAACACTGATTACGAAATGTGATGTATCGGTTTAATATTCATTACATAGTACTAACACTAATAACTTATAACCATCACAGATAGTTGAGGTACTTATGACTATAACTACCGACTATATGACTCTTATCTACGACTTCGACTTAGAACTTGAATATCCATTCCCAAGAGAGAATCCTTTTTCCTCTCCTAATAGTTCGGCGGAGGTTGGCCTACGTGCCGGCATTGACATTCACGTTATGCACGCAGGGTCACAATCTCGTCGACACGTTATTTATAATGATATATAAACAATAACAAATATATGTTGTATGTTTATAAGCAATAAACATACACATGACATAAGAAAATAGAATATTGTAAGTTATCTAATTTGGGATGAATCTCCGGGATATCACGGGAAGAATAATCTTAATATCTGAATCAATTATATTCGCATGGATTTATTCAATATACAAATGTATGGAAATGAATTAATAAACATATATTCTATAGTTGAATTAATCCACACAAGGAATTTTATTAGATTCTGTTTCCTAGCGTATCTTTGATAATTTTGCAGCTGCGGCCTCAATATGAAGTTATTCATGAAATTTTCGCTGAAAAGAGCTGGAAGAAATAGACATCACTCATTTATACGTGGCCATCATCTGAATTGTGAACGTGAGAAGCTATGCGTCTTGTTTTTTTCATGAAAATAGAACCTCACACAGCAGATATAATTGAGAGCATGCAACTTAGTAGATATAACATGATGTGCACATCAGAAGTATCTCAAAGACGGCAATAACCAATCAAAAATTACTGTACGATCAATAGTAATTTACAATATCAGCAACGTAACTACATGATATAATTTGGCGGTAGCTACCGAATAATTAAAATGTAGTTAGTGAAGAAGAGCTAATTTTTCAGCTGAAGAATTCCAAACATACACTTCCATAGAAGTGATGTTTAATTTAATGACAAGAATTCATGTTTCCAACATAATATCTTGTACATGGATTGGTTTTTCCTCTGAAAGTTTCATCAGAATTATATTTATATGTGAGAACTAAGTTCAGCGTTGCGGCTTTCCGCGTTTAGTTTATCCTAATGATAATATCAGAAGGAATTTCCATAAAGTGGTTCAGGTATGTGGAGGAAGTTAGACTTCCAACAACAACTGTCAGAGGAAATTTAAGACAAAACGAGTGCAAGAAGTTGCGAATATGCGGCATTGGTCAAATCTTTTGCGGTTGAAGGCGCGTATAATCTATAAGTCACGTCCATCCTGTTCATATCTTTGTCCAATCTTTATATTACTTATTGAATATCAAACCATCACTATTTCAATCACCGGTCATGAACTCTTGAAGTTTCCGCGCTTTCTATGCTCAGGGTAGTGAAAATTGCGATTTTCGTCAAAACTATCAACAATTAGCAACTAGGATATCTACTGGCTTATCATGTGCTCAATCTATAATTCGTACGCCTACTAGTGCAGCAGCATAAATTTATTGGTTACATAAATTCAATATGCTAGGTTTTCCAGACTGAACGAGACCTTTCAACTGATTTGTAATTTGTTGTGTATTCAAGAATATTGGATAATATTGTGGAATTAGTTTCCAGAGCTTATAACATGTAGGTATCCATAATAAAGACGACCTACATAAAGTTTTATCTTTATAGGTAATCAGTAGTGTTTGTGGCCTCTCGGTGGATTAATTTTGTGTTGGACTTTAGAAATGTAGTGTGTGGTCCAAACGACGGATCTCGGCAGAATATTCTCTTCTGATTCGCAAGTGATAACTCAGGCGACAATATTTCAGTCTACTGTAGGAAATGTCCCTTCATTAATTTTAATTGTTCCCTAATTATTTTAACGTTGAACTTGTGCACTGAAGGGAGTAGAGATTGTTCTAATAGTTTAACAAATATGTAAGGGTCCGACTATCCAGAATTGTTCTGTGAACTGGTTTTAACATTTAATAATCTACTGTCAGACCCGCTACTACTATATTGCATCCAAATATTCATCAGCAGGAACCCTCTCCCCTTGAATCATTATCATCCCTAGTGAAATGCGTCTGCAGCCGTCTTGTGTTCTGAAAAATCCAATTAAAACTGCAGAAAACATTGGATCGGTTGTGTGTGAAGGAGTAGTGTATGGCTAATTATCAAATTGAGTTCATTGAAATGGATCGAATCCAGCTAATTAAATACCCAAGATACTATTCTATGATTTACAAATCTAAATATAACTATGATTATTTTATAGATATATAGATCTTTTATTTATTGGAGTGAAAAAGTAAGAGAGGTATGTGGTACATTTTGAAATGATTTAAAATATATGATAAACATTGAATACGTTATGAAGTTAATGATAAGATAAGCATAATAATATCTCAAAACAAAAATTGTAGCTACAGATAACAAATCATAATAAATATCATACTAGTACATTTGAAGCAAATTTTTTAAGTTTTCGTTTTTGAAAATGTTCAGAGATGGGCTACTTTTAATCACATTTGGTAACTCTTTGGACCGATCAAAACCCTTGAAAAATGAAGAGCTCATCGTGTTTTTGTGATTTGTTCTATTTATATATGAATTATTATCATTTTGAATGAAGTGATGGTGAATATCATGATGGAAGACAATGCTCTGTTCGAAATAAGAACATTAAGCATAATAGTACTAGATGTATCCCTACCATACTTCAAAATGATCCTCATACCTCGATTCTGGAGTTTTTGAAGTTGAGACAATTAATTCGAATTGAATAGATATAGGATAGAGGAACAGTAGTCGAAGTGTGGCTGATGAACTGTGATTGATGACTCGGTTGAAAGATTATTGGCAATTCTAGAAAAGAAATAATTTCTTTATGAACCTACTCAAAATGTTCATCAAACGATAAAGTGTTATCCATCTTGAATTCCAGATATTTAGTTGTATTCACTATTTTGATTCTTTTATAATCAATGTTGAGATTAATATTTTTTGAGTCTATTTGGCTCTATTTAAATTTGCTGGTGATTATTATCGCTTTTGTTCCCGAAACATTCAGCATGAGTTTATTCGCTCTCAAATACTTGTTAGCACTTGCTAAAGAAGTATTCATTTTTCGTATAGACATTTCTAGGTTCACATCACTGCATGCTTAAAGTGTATCATCCGCAAAAAATTCATAAATTCACAATCATCAAACAATGTCATTTGAATATAGTATGAGTAGAAGGTGACCCAGAACAGAACCGTGGGGAACTCCAAAAATATTCTCAATTTCACGAAAGAACATATCTTTCACTTCAGCCCGTAGTTTTCTATTGGTCAAATAATTAAATAAACAATTGTACACTGTGGCCTCTATTTTATTTCAATTCAATTTCGCTAGTAATATAGACCTATCAATGGTCTCAAATGCTCTTTTGAGGTCTAGGAACACAGCCACAAAAAACTTATTATTATGCAGTTCAGTTTTGAATTTATTTAGGGATAGTTGGTTAAAATGTCGTTTTTTCGACATATTCAATTAATTTATTACATATCTGAATATCTGAATTTGGTTAAGTTCAAATCAGATCATTATGAAGTTTTGAAAGATTAGAATGAATTTTATTATTAACACAATTGTTTCTTTCAATTGGGATACTTTCTAATACTAAACGTTTATCATTATTTTCGTTCAACATTCAAAATCATTGTGTTGTTGTAGTCAAATGAATAGTTTGTGTCTTTTATATGTTCACTAAGTGCACTGGATGAATTTTTGTATATTCAAGACCATTAATTGATTAGTAAACTGAACTTTCCACTATCAATATAATCGTCAATTTTGTCTTTTAGAGACAAACATCTTCTTTTCACCGATGTGATACTATGAAGTTATAACTGCAAAAATTGTAAATTAAACAATATGTAGGTGAAAATTATACATAAAGTTCTTTTCTCTATAGTGCTGAATTAATGACAGCAATAAAGCTATCTGAGGGAATCCCATTGTGTGACAAAAGTTTCTGGTGTCGACAACCAATACTGTTTATTTATGACTGCGGACAGTAGCCCTGTTATTGCAATAATCTGTTGTGTGACCAATAGTAGGAGGTGTAATTGCAAGTCTTTCTTCTGAGAAATACCAACTTTGGTAACATGTCTGATTTATGAGTGTGTCTCTATTGGTAGGGCCATTATAATGAGTATTCCCATATACCTAACTGGAGTGAGGAATTCGAAAAGTTATCGTTTTTAGAGGCGACAGCTTCTAAGGGGTTGCCGAAAATATATGAGCGTGAACTGTGGAGACTATTGCACCGTTCCTATTGCGAAATGGGTAACATTATAAGTTTCCCTCTTGTGTGGTCAAAGTATGGAAAAAATAAAAGTTGTGAACTAAATTATGTAGACCAGTTGGAAAAAATTGCAATGTAACATAGAGTATTATTTACCGTCTTTCATTAGCGTTTATGAATCATTTCCAATATAGTTCCTAAGAAGGATCTAGTGATACCCTCGCGACATCGATATCGAAGCTGCGCGCATGGCAAGTGTGATGGCTCCGAGTGGCAAGCGAAGTAACTGTTGATATACGGAATTCAGTGTTCAACCTGCATCGTTAAGACGCCGGAAATGCATTTGGTTTAGATATTCCGAAAATTCAAGCTTGAAAGCTGGTTCTTTAATTCTTACATATTTTGGTAATACCACGTTACTAGATTATTTGGAAATTTGTCGTAATTGATTGATGTTCCTTCTTCGATATTGATTTCGCGTGGTTATCTATGGATGCTTGTTCTTTTGTGTCATTTACACTTTACCCGCAGAAGTGTCCGGAAGTTATTTTGCCAACAAAAGTGAGGCAAGTCGCATGATCAAATAATCACATTTGTATTATTACGTAGTATAGTACTCCCAACTACCTAATGTTTTTCTCTTTTGATATTTTATATATATTGATTTATGTGAAAATTTTCATCCCAGAATGTATTCAAAGTCAAACTATTCATCTATATTGAGAGGAAGTAGGAAGTGGGCAGTATAGAAACTCCATTAACTTTTATTTTTACTTTTATCGTCGAAACGACGCTACATCTAAAGTGGAAAGAAACGTTTAACTATCCACATCAAACTTATGAAACGTTACATCTTATTATTGGTTGTTAAAAACTAACACACGTTCTACCTAATGAAGAAGTGCAACAAATTGTGATACCTGCTGATGCTTCTTCAGATCCATTGTGAGGTCGCAATACATGTTTTCACAGATTCTTAGTGTCAAGACATACCAGCCACTTTACCGCAAATCGAAAGATGGCTAACATAAGATAAGAAACCACACCCTCCATAATTTGATTGTCAAAAGCACACTACCCATTAACGGTTGACTTGCCGCATCCTGTTGGCGGAAAATGGTTGCGGAAGTGTCATGCTAGCAGCGATTGGTTTAGTTGGTTCCGAATCTCAAAAATTAGTAGAATTGTTGATAAATAAACTCATTCTCCTTGTGGAGTTACGCACGGTCTTTTGGCACAAAGATGTGAGGTTAACGAAAGGGCTTACAATGATTTACAAAATCGAACAACAATTGAAACGGACCCGCTTGGGTCGGTATATATTGACCCAACTAGCTCAATTTGAATTAGTTTATCTCAGGGCTCGTAGTGAAACGTGCCTTGTGATTCTAGACTGGTGAATTGTTTGAGCGCCAATTGCTTACTGAAAAACTATAAATATAAATGAATTTACAGCCTAGAATACAAGCACCACGAGATGGTTTATTAGTTGATGGAAATTAGGAAAACAATACAAGTTCAACTTAACAATTTGATTTATTCCAGATGGAATTTGGTGATTAACAAAATAAATTTACAATTTATATAATGTATTAATTTATAAATAAAAGGAATTTTGAAGTAACAATTACCAAATTAAATCAATTTGTATGTAAAGAATTTTGGGTCAATAATTATGAAATTACTCAATTACTTAATTGAAAGAATGAATAGTTAAATACTAAAGAGACCATAAATGGCTCTAAAAAAATGTAGCGAAATACAATTTTGGTGAAAAACAAAATCAGAAAATGAAATAGTGGTCACTCAACAAGAAAATGTTACCCTCCTTGGAACTCGTAGGAACTGGAAGCTGGTCCTGTCAGGAAAGTCACTAAACCGTCTTGGAGTGAAGGGGTGATGAACCTCAGACGTTCAAACCCTGTAATGTCAAAGAACGAACAGTACCTGACTTGAGATCAAAGGACAAGTAACACCGTCGGCCGGAATAACCAAATAATTCCACCTCCGATAATGTTATCTTCCCCAATATGTAATACACTATAACAAAATTGATATCTTGAAGAGATATAAAGTTAGACAAAAAAATATAATTCAGTCTGCAAGAATTTTATAATTACAAGAATTACTTAAATAGTAATAATACGTAACTGAATTAACGATACAAATAAATGAGATGGAAAGGAAAATAATCAAATTGTGATTGAAAAGAAATAACCAAAACGTTGAATTTGCTAGTTAGCACAAATCTAGAAACTTGAATTGAATTGCATCAAATTGAGGTATTATTCTTCTCTGAAATCACTTGAACGCAGCAGTCCTGATAATTAAAAATTCAATAAGCAATAATTGAATAATACCTTGTGATAATTCCCAATACTGTTTATAGCACGATGCAATCGAAGACAGCTCTAAATACTACGTATCAGATTACAAAATGGCGACTCTTATGAATCACACAAAAAAAATAGCATGTGCCAATGCGGAATTAAACTTACAAGGACTACAGAAATATTATCATGAGAACCTGCCTACGTTCCGATAAATTATTCTCTTACAATAGTTACAACAATCAATGCTGTGATGGAAAAGATATTCTTTGAAATATGCTATCCGCAAAATGATTGAGTATGCCCCCCTAGGCAAATCGAGATAAAATCCGCCGAAATACTACTACAATCAGGCTTTGTACATCCAGAAGTTCAATAACAAATCTAAATCAAATTAAATAGCCTGATGTGATGATATTTCGGAAGCAAAATTAAGAAAATGTATTTAACAACAATGAATTACAAAATCTCGACTTACCCAGGCAGAAGGAACCCACTACAATGAGTTCTCTTCGACTTCCGTTCTACTACCTCCCACTTCGCGATATATAGTGACATCTCACTTCAGGAATGGTAGTATCAATAATCTATGTTTCATTGACCGGCAGATGTCTTTAAATATCATATGACAAGTTTCCTCGCCGAAAAGAATTCTACTCTGTTCTTTAAAGAGTTCTATATATAATCACGTAACGCAATCCGTTCGTTACACATTGCAAACAATGCTCGGGATCACTACCAACAGCATCCTCTCATGGGACGATCTTGTGAGGTTCATTGCAAAAACCGCTCGACCATAACTTGTTTTTCTATTCCGTGCTAAGAGCTACTTTGAATTCCAGCAGCTCCTCATAATCTACAGAGCACAGATTCAACCTGTCCTGGAGTACTGTTTACATGTTTTGAGTTCGACTACCAAATATACGCTTAGGCTCTTGGATTCTATCCAGAAGAGATATATTCGTTTGATTGATGATGTCACACTTACGACTGCATTGATCTCTTTAGAACATCGTAGAAAGGTGGGACACCTCTTCCTTTTGTATACTTATATCCATGGTCGGTGTTGATCAGAAATCTCTTATGTTATTCCACCACGAGAGATTCCAGATATGCGGACTAGACGAGCTCAAACTAGTCACCCCTTCATTATCAAACGCAAGACTTGCCGAATTTTTTTAATATTTTTTTTGGGTGCGAGGTGGTTGAAACTCTTTATGGGCACCTCATGGTCCTGTAACATCTCATAAGGTAGTGTGGGAGTCCCTGAGTCCCAAACTTAATCAACTCAGATATACTCACTAAGCACTCCACCTCGTGTGGTATGCTCGATCCTGCACCCGGGGCAGTCACGATAACACTTGGGCTTGACAGCCCATTGCATCTTGCCGTACCACTTTCTCGGGCCATCGGAAAAATTCCGCAGTCGCTGGATTCGAACCCGCAACCGGCAGCCACAGTGATTAGAAGATCGATGCGTTTACCACTAAGCTAGCTGGCCCCTGCCGAAGTTACTCCAGACCAGACTTAATTATTTTATCGAACAGCAAAGTTGTGGAATTTTTTACCTAGTTAGGTTTTCCCCTATGTCAACAACGAAAAATACGGATTCCTATCTCTTCTTCCTACATTCCACTGCTGGAGCACCGTCTCGTGTAGTCAAAGTATAGAAAAAAGAAAAGACATCGTATGTTCTACAAGAGAGACAAGTCTCACTATTATATCAGGCGATCTGCCAATCGCTCAATTCTACTCACTCCCCTTACGCAGTAATTCGCGATAGAAGCATGGTTATATATTTTATTTGAAAATCTTGTAACTAACTGGCAGGTGCTCTCGCCAATCTATACATTGTTTGTCGAATCTCGCTCGCACTTCATAAGTTCCTATGCACCACTAATTCAAACTCTATCTGTATATATGTAGAAGGAACTCATTTGGATACGAAAATACTAATATAAACTCAACCACTATGTTCAAAATTGATTCTTAAGAATCAATTTGAAACAACGAATTCATGCAAAAGCAAATTCAACTCTAATATTAATACATTTTAACATAATGTATTAATAGGCAATCATAACTGAATTTATTCAAGCGATGATGAAATCAACTCCATATAGAACATCAAACTTCCTGAACTATCTTGTGAATAATTCGAAATAAGTTGAAATTCCATATTCGGCAAATCGTAAACATAATTATGGTGATCATGGTGCCTTATATATAGACTAGATAGAACGAAATGTTCATTTGTAGTCTCAAGAATGCCTTCCGGGAATGGAAAGGGCTTGTGAATTTTACCACCTTCTGATATGAGTAGATGCTTAATGAAATAAATGTAAGAAGTCCTCATCTAAATAGATCAAGTTGCACAAGTTTGACCTGGTTCTTTCCGAATCTGAGTGATAATAAAGAAAATCTCAAGACCACTCTGTGGAGTGATCAGGGATTACTTTGGGATGTGAATTTGTAGATGATGCTTTTGAAAAACTTTTTATATAATAATAAAAAAAGTACTCATATTAAATATAATGGAGACAATCTCATGTATCGTGATTTTAAGATTCATATGACTACGTTCTAGACTGGTGGGGGACATGTTATGGTAATGTTGTGACAACACAGTAGTATATATTAATTGTCCCCGATAATAATCAGAGAATATGTGATTCATAATATTGTAGTTACTATGATTCATTATTAAGTTGAAAGTGATAATTCGGCAGGGAGAGAAGTCGCTGGAAAGTATTACATTCATTATAATTGAGTAGCGTCAAGGAAAATTTATTCAAACGAGTTTGGCTCTATTCCTTTGGAAAACGATTTGAAATTAAGTTTTAAATTTAGAAACACTTAATCTTCTAATAAAACTGATTTATAAGACATCAGCAATACGATGTGTTGATATTATGCACAGAAATAAAATATGATTCGAAAGTTTACAACTAAATGAGCTTTTATATTGGCAATTCATACACAATGGTTATAAATAGTATTGCTTATAATGAAACGTTTATTGCATAATACAATAATAATGTTCAGATTCCTAGTTGAATCAATATTGCGTAACTATACATTCTTGTCATAACCCGTCGATGACCTTTAGGTCGAAAATCTCATTAGTCGTGATGTATTTTTATTTCTCTCACTATAGGTAATAGTGTGTTTGAGTATTTGAGTGCATATGTGCGTGCGTGCGTGTGTCTGCTTAACCCATTGCGGAATCGATAGCGCCGTTATTATTGCTTGTTCGAATTAAAAATTTTGCAGATCGCTTTAAAGAGGTGGAAATCGGAACTGTATTATTTTGGGTGGGGTAGCTCTGTCTCGAGTGGTACCTTCGACATCTACCTTCAGGTTTTGAAACTGTTTTATTGTATTTTATTGAACCATAATGTCAACCGTGTTTTTCATATGCATATATTCAACATGCAGAAGTATCCGAAATTCTCATTTTGAGATTTAAGTGACCTGTTCACTGTGTGAGGTAATCGTGTGAATTGGCAGAATGAATAAATGTTAAGATAGTGTCAATACAATAACAATAATACACTGTTGATTTATGTAGTTCCGTCGAAAAAAGCTCCAGCAACGAAAAACTATGAGAATTGTCGTTAAAACTATATTCCAACCAATGATAACCGTTTTCTTAGTTATAACTCCACAAATAGTGATTATTTATATCAAGGTCTGGAAATATATCGGATATAGCTAAGCCCTGATACTGTGCTTCCAGGTCGTGATCAAAAACGAAACTCCAGAAAGCAGGTTGCTGCATCATGAAATTCACTTTTACCTAATGATTATATCTCAGCTTTAAATGTATCCTTTGAATGATATGTAAGGAACTGAAACATCCTCCACAATTTTGTCTTCTAAAAATAATTTCATTGAAAATCACAATGAAAATCAAGAGCTATGAATTCACATAACACTGCCCTTCAGCTTCTGCTTTGGAGAGAGGAAGCTAAATATCCATTGTTATTTTTCTTATATCATATAATTACATATAGTTACTTTTTCCTTCGAACATCTAATAAGCACTCATATTCGAAATTAGGAATAATTTTTATCATTTTATATGATAAACAAAGAAACCAATATTGTTTGTAACAGTTTATTGGTGCCAGCTAGCTCAGTGGTAGAAGAATCGATCTTCTGATCGATATACTGATTATCTAGGTCTTCTCCTGGTTCATTTTCAAATATGCTCTGAAATAAAATCAAATTCGTTTCTCCGGGGTTTTTCGATTCGCTGATAACTTAATAAGGTTAAGAGCGCTTCAAAAATCGGAAATACTTCAAGTTCATTAGTGGTTGTATAATTAAAATTATTCAACCTCATCCAACTTAACAAACATTAACGAGTGAGGGAAGTCACGTGATCAACTCATCAGAGCTTTTATGAATAATTTTAAAGACATTACAGGCATGCATTTTTTGTATGATAAAGAGCTTGGTTTCGCGCGCGAAGCCTCAAGATTATATCTTGGTGTGCAAATTCCATGAGATAAAACTTTTGCAACTTCACACTATGGTTTATGTGATACTGGAAGTTTTAAGTGAAATTGAGACGGTTGCAATGATATCGAACAACGGGAACGATTCGAACAGAAGAGTGACATCATTCAAGTGATTGATAATAATCCCAGAACACGCATTAGGAGAATTTCTTTGCAAGCAGGCGTTTGAAAGATTAGGATTTGGAAGAAATCCAACTTCTGTATTCTAATTATTTACAAAAGATTTGAAGCAAGACCACAATTTTATTGAAAACAGTTTTTTCACCAATGAAGGATTAACGAGGAATGAAATTGTTCATTTCCACAATATGCATATTCATATGTATATGTATGGCAAAGTCAATCCTCATGCAGACTCCGAGGGAATCACCAAAGAAGATTTTCTATTAATGTTTGGTCATGATGCAGAAATGGGTTAGAAGCTGCATTGAAAACAATAGTTAGGAATATGTATTATTATCCAAATTTTAATTAAATAACATAAAGTTACATAAAATAACATATTGATGAATACTTATTTCAGATAATATGACAAGTTTTAGAGTTTACTGATGGTTGTGTATTGGGAACTAGGGTCTTCAGATACAAAATGAAGATGAAGGAAATGTGCCCCCTATCGTTGCAAATAATAAAGGGAAATCATGTTATAAGGAAATCACCGTAGAATCTTTGGAATACCAATGATTATGTTGGGTTCTTGTACCACAGTATAAAATTTCTATCCCATGTTACTTCAGAATTTGCAGTCCCTTATATGGCACTCGATTATAGCTATTGACAGTTTTTCACTAGGTAGTCGAGAAATTTCTCCTCAATGAGAAAGTTATATTTACAATATGATACACATGATCTGAACCAACACTAAGATTGTTGGAAAGTCTCATGAAAACAATGGAGAGGCTGAGAATTGGAACAAATGGTTGAATAAAACTGCAAAACAAAAGCGCAACACATTGGAGCGCAACCAACAATGGAAATAGGCAGGATCCCCAAAAGGAAATGAACAAGTTTTTCTGTTGTTATACTTTTTATCATGGTATGAAAGAGATAATCAATGTGACACTGGTTCAGTTGAAATATAGAATGTAGAGTTTAACTACACTCAACGAATGTTTCTGAATTCTGAGGAATGCTCAAATAATAAGAAATTGAAAACTTGTGCTGCAAATATATCCAGTATATATCGTGAAGATCAGAGTAAAAAAAAGTTCCTAGTTCTTCGTGACCAGTTGCATCTTCCAAGCCCAATACAAGAGAGAGATTTGATTGATGCTTTCCCTAATGTCTGCTTGAGAATTTATATAGCACTAGCAATTACATCAACAAGCTGTGAGAAGAGGTAAACTGAAGGTAATTAAAAACTATATCAGATCAACAATAATTCATGGCGGAAAAAGTCTTGTAATACTATATAGAGAGCCAAAATGCTCATTCAATAATTGTATGTTCTGATAATGAACTGTAAAGTTCGGAATTTCAATGATCTTTCTTTTAAATAAAGTGAAATTTTTGGTTCTTTTGATCTGTAAAAATGGAATATCGGATAGATAGATAGATTATTCAATAAATTATGAAGAAACCTGTATTACTGCTTGTAAAATCTTGAAATACAGGTATGGAGAGTTGCCACCCGTTAGAAATAATCTAGATCCGGCAATGCACGTCCATGGTCATCAATTTTGAAGGTTTTTCATCCTAAAACTACCCAGAATTCCGAATTTACTTTTCATGGTATCTATAATATCCAAGAAAACGGGGAAAACAAATTTTGGTGCCAATGTTTTAGCGGCTATTATATAGGAGAGATCTTTGGGACCATGTTGTAGGTATATTGCTTTGATATGTAGAGCAACATATATTAATTTTATTATTTTATTCAAATTCTATCATCCAATTTGGAAATTTATATTTGAATGTTTGTATTACAAAAATGGTTTTCTGTCGAGCTGCAATTTTCATATCCAACGGATAAGATGAGAACGGCCGAATTGGCACTAGATCTTCCAAGAATTATCAACTTTTTTTTGATTGCAGCAGATTTAATAGAATAAAAGTAAATTGAGATTAATAGATTAGTTGCTCTTAATAGTGGCTATTCCTACAATATAACACCATCAAGTAACTGCTTCGAGAACGTTTCGAAAAAGGTTTTAGACAAATAAATTTTCTTTCCAAGTTGGACCCAAAAGTAAAAAATCGCTTGTATTTATCATGGCAGACAAAATTGGAAGAGAAATATCTGACCGAAACAGTTATCACATATTATAAAAAAAGCCTCTTTATTAATTAGTACACTCGCAACCCTGGAAAGAGCCACTCAATCATTTTCAAATAGCTGTTACGTGAGATAACTACTGGAAACGGAAATGAAATTCGAAGGAGTTTTTTCAATTCTACGAACTAAATACACAAAGGAATGCTATAAAAAGTAATAAAACCACATTATGAGAAATCGGTCCCATTCCCACAGGTGTTTATTAAAATGCCATACTCACTTCAATGAATTGTGAGTCTCCGGACCGTAAAAATTACAGTTCCTATTAATTGTGAGATAGATAGAATATAGAGACTACATTTCGGTTAATTCATTATATCGTCGTAATGTTGGATGAAAGTTCATATCTATAGTTTTGATAAAAATACACTTGTAATCAATTTCGTTTTTATTGAATAAAACGTGACATGTTTCACCACATGGTGGCTTTATCGAACAATGATTTTAATAACTATGGCTTATTCCTTGAATATTAAAATTAAAATTCAGAAGGAGGGGATGAGTGAGGTACGTGTACAGTAGGATAAGAGTTACTTATAAATAAATTTAATACTGAGGAATTGACCATTTAAAGAATTCCCTGTATTTTAAACGCATTAATTTGAATTTTCTCTAAGTTGTTCAACATGATACAATGAATATGAAGATATGACACGTACGAGTACAGATTTGGGATTGTACTGCGCATGACGTCATATGGTGATCAAATAGAATAAATAATATACAATTTTAAACTTAATGAATTTTTAGTAACTTTTGATTCAAAAGATGATTCAAACTATTTAATAAAGATTGTTAATAAAAGTGTACTAATAGTACTTTATTAGTAAAAAATAAAATTTACCATTTATTTGCTCGCTCCTAAAGAAACTTTAATATTGTAATAAAGTTGTTGCTCTTTTATAAAGTTATGTTAGTTTATTTTTTTCAATAAAAATACAGGTATTATTTGGAGTCAAAGACACTACAATAATACTACATGATATTCATTGAACAATTTTTTTCATTTTCCGTTTACGACTGAGACTGACATCGTTAAGTTGTAGATTTAAATTCCTTAATCTGAAAAACATTTGTCATTTGAAAAATAATTTTCTTGTTGGGTTGTCGCACTGAATATGACAACTTTTGTCAAATATGGCTGTTTCCAATTAGAAAAAAGACCTCGAATCATGACAACTTGTGCGTAACTATGGGACTTAAGCGTCTCATCATTGCTTTTATATCATATAAATACTTGCGTCGAATTTTAATTTCATCAAAAGGCAAAACACAGACTTTGTCTGTTGATGATAATTTTATGACATTAAAAACGCTTTTTAGAATGCCTGGTTCAAGTTTAATAGTTTTTAACCAAGATCGTAATGTCGAAGCAGCTGGAAATGGATATTTGTTCTTTAATAATAATCTATAAGCCCTAGGACCGGCAGCATGAAGTACAGTCGCCTTGGAAATATCTTCAATAGTCCACCTCACTAATTTTTTTGGATTGTTTAGTTTCAGCAATCGTTTCTGAGGAAACAATTTTTTTGTTGCTTCTACTTGAGTTTCTAAGGCAGCTACTTTATTTTGGAGTTCCTGGATTATTTTGTCCCGATTGTCAACTTCAGTGTTTGTACTAAAACAAATATAATATTAGTATATACATATATACGAATAATATTATATAAATTATACCTAACATCCTGTAACCTTTTCTCTTCACAAATATCTATGTTTACGTCTAATTCCATGCTACTAGAACCTTCAACACTAAGTAGAAAAAGAATAATTGAAACTACATAACATATGTTTTACTTCAGCAAAAACAATTACCTTGCTGTATTTAACAACTCTTCTATAATGTTATTATGATTCCGTTTTTCGTGACGTTTATCCCTAGTATTACTCGTATTATTAGAAGTTAAAGGAATACTGCTTGGTAAATGGAGTGAAGGAACCGCATCTGGTTTTAGATGTTTAAAATTTTGTGGTGCTGGTATCTTCAGCAGTTCATATTCAAGGTTACGAACGTGATCTTCTTATTTAAAATATTTAGAGCAACTTGTAGCATTATTGCTAATGAATTTTATTGTTCGTTGGCACTTTTTTAACACTTTGTCTTTGGGAAAGCGGAAAAACATCACTTGTTCTATCACCTTTTTAGTTCGGCTGTCTGATTTGTGACCAACAACTGCACAATGAACCATTTTTCTAATTTTCGTTTGTTGTACACAAATAAAACACAATTATAACTTGCTGAATGAAGCACGTGAAGCTCTGAAATCACTTTATAAAACTTGTTGTACCACGCGTTGAACACCACCTGACGTCATCTGAAAACAAATATGGCGCCAACCATTTTCAATATCAGGCCTTTGTTGTTCAATACTTTACTTTCAACTGACTCATGGAATCTCAAAATCATCTTTAAAATGTTGATTGGTTTCTTCCATATGGCTTACAGTTTCTGAATCTCCTTTGTTCAAATTAAAATGTTCTTTAATTCCAGTTTTGAAAGATCTTTCTGTCTGGCCTATATAGAATTTATCACAATCTGCACACTCTACCTTGTATATTCCTGATTCTTGATCTGAACACAGTTTCAGTTCAAGCCTCAAGCCTGCCCTGAAGATGCCACCTGTAATGGTTGGCGAAACGTCGGCATCAAGTCAAGCTATTGTGACGTAGAATCCATCCGGAGGCCAAGATTTTTCAATAACAATGTGTATACTACTCAAGAAGAATTAGCAATGTGAAACCCATTATGACCTTATCTGGCCGAAATATTGGATGGATGATAATTGCAAATCCACAAACACCCTATTATAAGAAGATTCATTTATTGGCATCGGTACGTTGACAATATATTAACATGCTTCAATGGAATACAAGACAATTAGATTATTTCTTTCTATATTTAAATAATCCACACCCCTAAATTGAATTCACCGTTGAAGTAGAAGTCAATCAAACGATCAACTTCTTGGACTAAACCATAACTAAATTGAACAGTAAGCATACCTTTTCGATATATCATGAGCCTTCACGTACGGACATTATCATCCACAAAAATTCGAACCACCCCATACAACATGAACTGACTGATCTTCAAAGCATGATACATAGATTTGTTACTATCCTCATATCAGAATTTAATTATCATAAGAGATTTTCAATTATAACCCAGATAGTAACGTCTATAACGAAAAAAATTTTGATTGATTTACTCAAGAAAACAAGATTGTAAAGAAGCAATGAAGATATTTTACCCTAGCACAGTTGTGATAATCATAGATCAATAATGTATGTAGTCAAATAGTGTATGCAATCAACCTAACAAATACAAATTTCGTTTTGTCTCGTAGAACAAATAATACTGTAGGCAAATATATTAAAACAACAAAGATGAGATTAATTAAGTTCAAGAATCAGGAGTATACAAGGTAGAGTGTGAAGATTGTGATGAATTCTACATAGGCCAAACAGAAATATCTTCCAAAACTAGAATGAAAGAACATTTTAATTTGAACAAAAGAGATTCATAAGTTTTAAGCCATATTAAAGGAACTGATCATTTCAAAGATGATTTTGAGATTCTCCATAAGTCAGTTAAAAATAAAGTATTGAACAATTCAGAGAAATTGAAAATAATAACTTTAAAAATACAGAAAATCTTCTAAATGATCAGAAAGACTTTACCAAATTTCCATTATTAAATTTATTTGTAAGTAACTCTCATGCTATTTTACAAGTAACTCAATCATCCACTCCTTTTCAATCTTAATTTTGATATTTAAGGAATAAACCATCGACTAACAAAGCCACCGTAGCGTAAAACGTGTCACGTTTTGTTTGAAAAAAACGTTTGTGAAAATTTATTACAAGCCTATTTTGTATCAAAACTATAATTAGATTAGGTCATCAAAGGGAGCGACTACTAACATGATATTTCAAAAAATCTATTTTACTGAAATAGCAGAAGCTATTGATCGTTGTCTTAATCAAAATTTTGTGGCCCGTTTATCAGGGTCTGGAGTGCCACAGAGAAGATTTTTGGAACCTTGTTAATATAGGAAATTTCATTAATGTTCTGATGTGTAGTATATTAACGTCATGTCTAGTGTGGATTTTTATTTTATTCAAATAATATTATCCAATTTGAACAAATTAACATATAATTATAGGAATTATGCTATTAGCATATCAATCCAATAAGTAAGAAGGTCAAGTGCTTTATTTTAATATTTGTTTCCATATATGGGATGTGACGTGTGGTTGCAAATAATCCAGTGTAACTTTAGAATCAAACAACTGAATCACATCTCTCTCACAATTTATTGAGCATTAAACGACATGTGTTCGCTAGTGAACGTTGCATCGGTTGAACAATAAATTGATAGTGAACATACATTTTACGTCGTGTAAAATGAACATTCGTATTAATTTAAAGTTCCGGAAAATGCAAAGGCAACACATGCATGTTGATACATTTTGAACGTTATTATTGGCAATCGAACATTTAAGTGCTAGGCAGTTGAAAATGTGGTGAGTAGTATTTACATAAAACTGTACCGAGCCGCCTTTGTGATGATAGATAAAAAGTGGTCTATATGCATCCTGTATTGATTACATGATAAAACTAGTATTTCAGATTTACTGTATTTCATTATGTCTTCTATATATGTATACGAGGGCAAGGTGAAAATTTCCTGAAAAATATATCAGTTGACAACACAATCGAAAGCCTCATATGACATTTGTGATGTACCATCTTCAACTAGAACGCATTAACATTTTCAGACTGATATGTCATTCAGTTCTGTTTTGACATCCAACGAAAGCAAACAACCTTGAAGTTTTTTGTAAACATGGGAAAAGTGAATTTCGCATCTTGATTAAACATTTTTCTTGCGTGGAAAAAACATTACCCAAACCAAAGCATCGCTTGTTACATGTTATGGGGACTCTCCACCATCGGTTGGAATGATTCACTTGTGGTTTACTGAGTTTCGTTGTGGTAGTATGACCACGAAGGACGCCGAACGTTCAGGTCGTCCAATTGTTGTTACAACGCCGGAAATCATCCATAACCATGGTATGATAGTGGACGATCGGCGAGTTGAAGTGCACGAGATTGCTGAGGCTATGGGTATCTCAACCGAATGAGTACGAAACATTTTGCATGGATTTTTGGATATGAGAAAGCTATCTGCCAGATGGGTGCCGCATTTGATCTCTGTTGACAACAAACGCGACCATGTGACAACTTCGAAGGAGTGTTTGGAGAAAAACATTATAAGAAGGTCTCTTTGCGCCGTTTCGTAACCGTGAAAGAAACATGAATACATTACAACACACCAGAGACCAAAGAACACGTTGATAACTGTGGGGTGGATTATTTCCCCCGGCCTGCCCGTCCAGTGAACTCTAGACCCGTCGTACTTGCCCTCCCCTAATATCAACAGTATTCCACTGCCCGACAGAGACCAACGCCTTACTTGGAGAGGAGACGGTCTTCTGAACCGTCTGGGCCCCTTTCTCCCTGTCTACTCGTGTTGAGTGTTATTTTTATAACAGCTCCCGTTTGACGAGTCGCCGTCGACCTCTTATCATTGGTCTTCCACATATCATTGCCTCGGCCGCGAATCAATTCCCCAGAGACCTGGCATATGAAGCACAGACACCGGATTTTATGAGTAGAGCCATGTGTTGCAGCATTATACCCCCGCAGAGGCAGCTTTTTCTCCCCCGGCGGGACTACTTTAGGTGGTCCCATTTCAGACATACCAAAAACTCTTTAGGCATATCCAAAATGGAGCATGGCTTATATATTACCCCTTCTGGATTATAGTCAATTCCACCTCCTCGTAATTACCTGTTTCACCAGGAACGATACGAGTAAACGTTCGGCTTTCATTCAAATAGCCTACCGCATATGTCACCACGGCCGCTAATCCATTTCGACCAGTCGTCTGGGATAGGAAGGCACCGCACCGTGGTTTTCATGGGTAAACGACATGTGGTGTACCGTTTACCTGACGTTTCGCAGCGGTACCTTTTTTCACCCCGCTCTAGCTGGCTGAGGCTAATTTAAGCGAGAACCTGCATTACCTATGGTGCAACAGGCGTGGTACTTGCTGACTATTCCCCCTAACTACTGAGGAATAGCCCTCTCGCCTGCTCGTGTTAGCCTAAGCTACGTTTACGAACCATCGCCGGCCTCGTTCAAGTTTGGCCTTCCGCATGTATCTACCACGTCCGTGAATCCGTTCCGACCAGCATTCCTGGGATAAGAAGGCACGGGATCGTGGTTTTAGAGGTGAAATGTATGCGGTGCCCAGTTCACCGGATCTTTTGCAGTGGTAACATTAGTTTAGCCCCGAAGGGTTACTTGTCTCGAGAACCGCGAAGTCGTGTTGCTTGCTGAATCTACCGCCAGTTTCTCTCCGGCCTAGTAGTTCTCTCTCGAGAGACCAAAGAACAGTCGAAATAGTGAACTTAGCGAATCGAAGCCGAAAAAGGCCATAGTGGGTTTATCGACCAACAAAGTCATAACGACAGTTGATCACCTTGGGAAGGGTGAAATGATCACCGGCGTATATTATGCACATCTCTTGAATAGGTTGAACGCCGATTTGGAGCAAAAGCGGCCGCTTTTGTCTGAGAAAAAGTGCTCTTCCACCAGGACAACGCACCGGCTCACAGGTTCACAGTCGCAATGACAAAATTGCATGAATTGCGCTACGAATTGGTTCGTCAGCTACTATATTGTCCAGATTTGACACCCTGCCATTTTTACCTATTTCTGAACTAGAAGAAATGGTTCGGCGGAAAGAGATTTCGCACCAACGATGAGGTTATCGCTGGAACAAACGCCTATTTTGAAAGATAAATCATTTCTTGTTCCACTTTTCAGGGACTGTTCATCTTGTTCTCGTGTATATACTCCAAGTGATAATCTAATAGTTTCTCAGTTACTGCATTATACCTTATTAGGCCAGTCGGGGATGAGTCAAAATTGTCGTTTCATCGTTTTTAACTTACTTCACTATACATAGTATTATAATAATGTAAGGTGAGTATTACAATTAAGGCAAATAAAAGTTTCCGCCAATTTGCGCACTTATGAATAGAAATATTGGTTGTTCATGAACTCGTGTATATCATGATCTGGAAACAATTCACAAATAGCTAGAGCCAGTGATGCTGTGATGATCAAAAAATTATTTTTCAAAACCATTTGGTATATCATGAAGTTCACATTCACCAAATAATCATACTTCGGCTCAAACATCATTGTATCATTTTTTAGATGGATAGATAGATATATATTTTGAGTTAAACATTTGCTTACATATTATATATACATTCTCGGGAAAAGGGTCACAATAACAAATATGCTATTATTTTTGTCTTTACGTACGATTCGGTCCCATGACCAGCATCAGAAGACGTATGAATGTCTAAAACGGGATCATCAAGCACTAATTTCAATTGAAATGCCCAGGTCGCCGAAACGAACAGAGACACAGGTAATCAAAATTGTAACACAATCTAGAATTCACTGCTTAGGAATTTTCTAAGAGAATTCGAAGTCATTCCAAGCAATGTTTGAATACGGCTGATTCCAAAAATTATAACGCTCAAGTATTCACTTTCGAACCAGATGTTGAAGACTTATGAGGTAATAGAAAAAGGTTGTCAGACCTTATAAGAAATATTGCTATTTGAGCATTCTACCTGAAATATACTCAACATTATAAGGACGCATGTAGGAATTTGCAAGAGTTTTAATCAATTAAATTATTACAAATCTGACTGATTGAACGTTTCTATGATTTAGAGATTTGAAGTCACGTTTTATGTGAATCATCTCCAGAACAGATCTTTTATAATAATTGGTTTCCTTAGTTAAAATATTCACATTTTTGTAATCGAATTGATGGTTATAATCAAAACAATGTTTAGCAAGGGTGGTGGAATTTTTCAAGTACTTATGGCCATACATTCTTTCTTGCAAATATTGTTCAGATATTCCTATATAAGTCCTATTTCAATTTAAGCAATTCGATTTTTATACTGTATGGGTTTGTTCATCTCTAGGTATAAAGGTTTTATATTTGAAAAATATTCACCAACACAGTTATTAGTTTTATAAGCAACATTTACATAATATTTTTTTTAAATATTTCTCAATTTTTTCTAAGTTCTCCGGAATGTATGCTAATGTTATAAAATTATCTGTATTATCGTTTACGTTATTTATAGATGACGTTTCATTATATATTTTGTTTATTCCTTTTTCAAAGATGAATTTCAATTTTTTTTTGATTAGTCACTCATTTCTAATGTATTACGGACAATTTTCAACATGTTGGAACGTTCCTCCGCGTGGGACAAGAGCGAGATCTGTAAGGTTGTTTATAACACTTTTTCATAACTTGATGTTGATGCAACTGAATTAAAATGAAGATATCGTTGAGACCAAACTTCTTTAGTAAGCCACTAAGTTTTTATTTTTCCACCTGAATCATGCCTAATGTTCATATCTAGGTAACTTATGTTTTTGTTCACTCCTATTTCACGGGTAAGTTGAAATTTATTAATCACGCACTGAATCTTATTGTCGTTAGCATACATTAGGCATCATCCACATGTCTTTAAGAAATCTAATGAATTTATTACAGACTCCTCTAGGCATTCCATAACTAGGTCAGCAATAGTAGCTGAAATAGGAGATATCATTTCTGTGCCGAATATTTGTCCAAAATATTGTAATTTCATGTGGTCAGTAGTAACATCTTCGATGAAAGATTGACGGATAGGGATCTCAGAATATAAATATTTTTACTTAGCTTATGAGCCATTCATGTGACTATTCCATGTAAGTTTAGGATCAATATTATTGTCAAGGAATATAATATCAGTTTTATTATAGTCATTTATAGTGTCTCCAAAAGTAAATAGCATTTTTTCAGTCATATCTGAATGTATGCAAAATTTTGTTGAAAAATACCATTTTTCAGCCAATGACTTTCTCAATTCACTTTGTTTCACAACATCGCTAAATGATGACGATTCAATCGTACTTACCACATCTTCAGCTTAGAGTATACTATTTGCATTAGTAAGATAGGTGTTGAAATCATTAACAAGAATCAAGAAAAGTGTTGGACCTAATATTCATTCTTGAGGTACACTAATATTTATTATCTCTTGTTGAATATCAATGCGCAGTTTATGTTGAAATTCACAGTACCTATTAGTAACCCTGTTGTTGTAAAAACTGAAAAAGTCGGAGATTATGAGAATTTTTTTAATCAGCAGAATTTGGAGTTAGAAAATACCAAGGAATGGTCTGAATATGATTTTGTGAAGTAAGTTGCTCATAGATATCAACCATAGTACTATTTACTATCAATCGGCCTTATTATCACTATTAATTACCATATTATATTTTTGTAATGATAATAATGTTTTTTTGATAATCAAGTATCTAAGTATAAATGTGTTGCATTAAATATGCAAGCCATCTCTAATTTGTAATAATTGAAATAATATAAATTATCATGGTAACAACATAATTATTGCTATTACACTTGTTATATAAAATGCTATGTCTTTTCTTTTTTTATTTGCCAATTCATTAGCGAATATGCCTTTGCATTGAAGGATGTCAGAGGATTAGGTGAATTTGGGTACAAGTATCTGATTATAAACTGATGGAGTGGCCAATTGGCTAATCTAAAGTGCTCAATTTGCAGATCTCCGTTTGGTCCTTGGTGCTCAGTTGGCGTGTCCGGCGAAGGTATACAGTTTTGCCGCAGGGTAATAAAGTGCCGAATTGGCGTCCGTTCATCGAAAAAGGTTTCAGACAAATAACTTTCATTCCGAGTAGGACCAAAGTGTAAAGCTAAATCGCTTGTATTTATCATGACAGACAAAATTGAAAGGGAAATAGCTGACAAAAACAGTTTCCACCTATTATAAATAAAACCTCTTTATTAATTATTACACTCGCTACCCTTGAAAGAGCCACTCGTTCGCTTTTTTATGGGAACCCACTTAATCATTTTCAAATAGCTGTTAGATGAGATAATTACTGGAAACGCGAATGAAATTCGATGGAGTTTTTTCAATTGTACAACCTAAATACATAAAGGAATGCTATAAAATGTGATAAAACCGCATTATGAAGAATCGTTCCCATTTACACAGGTGTTGATCAAAATGACAAACTCAATTCAAGAATTGTGAATCTCTGGACCGTGAATTATGAGTTGCTATTAATAATTGTGGGATAGTTAGGATATAACATTTCTGTTATTGCCTCATATCGTCTTAATGTTGAATTAAATTAGGTCATCAAAAGAAGCGAATAGTAATACGTATAACAAGATCTACTTCAGCCGAAATTGGCCCAGCCAGTTGTCTCAAGACTGTGTGTTGACAGTTGCGCGCTTCCCCCTAAATTGCCTTTCACAGTCAAACGACTTTTTGTTTAATTGTTAGAGTCTTTGGCACATCTAGAGTCTAGCCCCATTTGAACGATAGTTTTCTCTATCGAACTCGTCGGCTACGCTATTACTATATGGAGTAGGCGTATCCCGGCCGATATCGGCCTAGACGGTTGTCTGTGGCGACCTGGCGGTCTATCATCGGCCATACTTTCCAGTGTTGACAGATGCGCACTTCCCTATCAACCGTTCCAGTGTTTCAATAGCTGATTACAGCCAAACCACAACTTTTTTCAAATTGTTAGAGTTTTTGGAACATCTGCAGCTTAGCCTCTTTTGGACGATACATCAACCATAACCTTACTCTGTACTTTTCTCTATCGAAATCGTCGGCTACGTTATTAATATATAGACATTTCCAAAAAGATCGTATAAAATTGAAATACATTTTGATTTTTATCTTTATCAGAATTGTCAATTCAAAAATCAATTCTCTACATAAAATAATGTTAAGTAAAGGGATGCCTCTTTTGACAGACATTGTTATTGCTTTTGTAACATGGCTCTCTCTTTATGACACTCTACAAAACTTCACTTAAGGGATTTATATTATTCCTTATCCTCAATCTATTTATTTATTGACAGTGTGATCATTCAATTTGAAGCACCATGACACATTGGAGTTTGATCCCATTCATTGATTAGCGAGATCAAACGTGAATAATATCATTGACACTTACCCTTTCATTTCACAAGACACTGGAAGATATAGTGGAAAGGTAAGCGCCAATATTGATCAGATAAACTCATACTCAACACCAACAATAAAATTTGATAATATAAATAACAATCGAATTAATAATGGTAAAAATAAAAGAATGTTTATGATAATTAAAGATAATAGAAATGAATAATATAATTAAATTTATCACTAATAAGAATGAAAACTAAGATCAAATCCCAAACTCAAATAAAACAAACCTAGATAATCTAAATTAGCTAAAAGACAGAAATAAAACTAGGATTATCAAATTGATACCCAATCAGAATGAACCCAGGGGATCGAAATTAAATTAACTGATTCGAATGTGTTATTGAATTTGAACATGAACAACAAGCTTTGATTGAAATTTCAGAACAACTCTGGCTTAGCGAAACCCACCCTTTTTAACAAAAACACTCTAAGAAACTATGAAGTTGAATTAATTGGAATTGACTAAGTATCAAGTGATTCCTCAAGAGAACAATTTAAGGTAGAAAATATAACTGAAGGTTTAAGGCATCGCCCCTTATATTTGTGATGAGTTCTTTTCCTCAAAAACCAATCTACAATTGGGAAAATTATTTCTGAATTGTTTAACCAATAAGCTGTAATATTCCTCTCTTGAGGTCTCTAGTTTAGAATGTTTTCGGTGGGGATTTCTGAACTTATCTGTCCTTTTCTAAATATTACTCACTGATTTGATTGTACATATTATTCCAATTATAATCAACATTCTATTCAATTACAATTTTGATGATAAGATACTATGTTACAAAACGATTTACGTGTGATATATTTTGATTAGATATATAACTTATGAAAGAAAGGCTTGTTAAACTTCCATATTCAGATCAACAGTGGGTCTGGAAAAAAGCTCACTACCTAACCATCTGCAAATGGATAACATTAAAATTTATTGTAGCTAAGCATTCGTTTGCCGTTCGCTTATATTAGTCTATCTTGACAGGCTTATGATTTCCTTTAGAACTAGAAGCTTCTGTAAAATTGAGCATCTTGACCATGTCAGCTATGATATCATGCCCTCCTTGAAGCGGTTGTACAATGTCTTGTATTTATTTTAGAAATACCTTCACTTTTCTAAAGCTACATTTATTATTGATACTAAACAGAAACATCTGGCAATCCCTAGATGTTCTTTGCTTTTAGATATTTTAATTTTACACGAAATTTTGAAGTAACTATACCGAATCACTTTTAGCTGAGAAACCCATTCATTTCTGGTTTAGATACGTAGATGATGTTTTATCCTCCCTGAAAGGTACTCCAAGGAAACTGGATTGTTCCTTATCATTCATCAACAAATAGCATCCTAACATTAATCTTATTTTCGAAACATACTGAAGATATAAATTGAGTTTCTTAGACCTCCCCTTCACACTCCTTGATATAATAATATCACCCTCAACATTATTTATAGAAAACCTATTTCATCTTCTGAACTTTGAGGATGGAAATATATAGACACCCATAAGCAACCTATAAGAGCTTTGGGTCCTGCTGACCCAGACTCCTCTTCCAACTTTGTCGCTTCGTTTTCAGGTAATATATAATTAAATCACCCATTCCGAATATTCAATTTCCTTCTTTATTTCGTCATATTTCAACTGCATTCTCATTTATTGATGTAATCCTATTGTACCTATATATAACTTAAGCTCCTCTATGTTTATTCATACGTATATATAATCACAAATCGTTCTGAAAAGATTATAAGATTGTTGCCGAAACTATAGCCACATCAGTGTCTTATAATATAAGTGATATGAAAACAATCTGAACGTGTTTTATTCTACTAAGATAATATAATTATAGAATACTACAATTATTCATTTTTGAATCATGTTTTATCTGTAAGCTCTGTAATTCCAAACGTTTTCGATGTTCTAAACAACTATGCCACGATGGATCTATTATTTGATTATACTCAGACGTCGCCGCTACGGTGTTCAACTGCATTCTCATTTATTGATGTAATCCATTGTACCTATATATAACTTAAGCTCCTCTATGTTTATTCATACGTATATATAATCACAAATCGTTCTGAAAAGATTATAAGATTGTTGCCGAAACTATAGCCACATCAGTGTCTTATAATATAAGTGATATGAAAACAATCTGAACGTGTTTTATTCTACTAAGATAATATAATTATAGAATACTACAATTATTCATTTTTGAATCATGTTTTATCTGTAAGCTCTGTAATTCCAAACGTTTTCGATGTTCTAAACAACTATGCCACGATGGATCTATTATTTGATTATACTCAGACGTCGCCGCTACGGTGTACTTCATTTATCTGTGGAAACTGAACCGCAATCTTAATGCAGTTCCATCAAAATACGTTCGGTTCACTTCTTATCTCTTACACAAAAGAGTTACAATGTCGATCAAATAAAAAGAATGAAGTTTCCAGTTTATTAATAAGTCATGTATTAATTTCTTCATGAAAAAGCCTGGGGTAATAGTAACACTCGAAAATTGTCGAATAGAACCTCACGAAGACACAGGACAGGATGAAACTAAGTTTGGGCCTAATTACTGCTTGGTACAGTTTAATATCATTGTTCACGGACCGCTTGTTTTGTTTCGAAGACTGATATCGTTGTCACTGCTTGACTACGGATCGAGGGCAATTGTGAAGTAGATGTTTCGAATTACTGTTTTCGATGGTATAGTGGTTAGTACGGTGGTCTCACCCTCAGTCGACCCGGTTTCATACCGTGAATATCAAATATCTCAGACAAAAGACGGTGACGTTCATTAGCCATGTTTTATCTGACCGTGCCTCTCTTCGAAGGTGAAGTAAGGCAGTGTGCTGTTCAATGTTGCCTCACGTTAAAACTCCCTATCTGTATTTGGAAATGATCAGAAAACCGCAAAATTTCCAGGTTGTAGGGATCTTGCCTCCTGGCATCGTTGTTAATCCACGATAGCAGAAATAGACCGAATTTAGATGAAGGAAGGCTTCGAGCTATCCGGGAAAAATATTATCTATTTTTCGAAAAATTCTCGTGAAGTTCGAATGATCTTTTAGATATGAATTTGGGGTCCATGTAAGATAATTTTTCCTTAATAGGCAAAATATTCTACATTGTACTTGCTGTAGAGCATGATAATCAACATGTGCCACATTTCGGGCTGACGTATTTCATGAATAAACGTCCAAATTCAGATTCAGCTTACGATCGATTGATTTTGACTCATAAATAAATAAACTAGCAAATAATGGTTTCTATGAATTTCTTCTGAGCTGAATTGTTCCTTACCATCATCCGTCCCAGGATCAACTCTATGCAATATAATAAAAACGAGCTTTTTTTCTCCTCGCAAATTGAAAAATATTTTAGGATTTGCTGATGACACAGCCATCAACTTGTACTGATGAATTGTGCTTTGTGATCACCACGGGGAGCATAGCACCAAGTTTCATTGGCGATATGTTCAGATCATGGCATTATTAATCATTGGTTGAGTTATAACTACAAAAACCATTAGCAGAAGTTTATTCCAGCTTATATGTTGATGCAGCATGTCTTAAATTAACCGTAAACTACAATAGTAAGTGTATCCACATTGTATTGTCACTAATTAACCTTCATTTATTTCGACAGTTGTTGTCAAATGAAGATTTTCGATCATTCACACCATAGAGTGAACATAGAGAATAATCTGTATCTTCACATTTCGATGGTCATTGGAACTTAAAATGAGAATCTCGGACACTTCCGCATGTTAAATGTATGCTATATATATTCATGACTAGGGAATAATATTGTCCTTATGGTTCAATATCATATCATGATTTCATTTGAAAAACTGAAGATAAATGTCGAAAATTCCACTTGAAACGGGGTATCGCTCCTAAAGCGATGCAGTTTATATTTTCACTAGTTTAAAATAACCAATAGGAACGACGCAATCGTATCCACAGTTTGTACACATACACACATACTCAAACACAAACATAATAGTATAGATCGATTCGGAGGGTTTCAAAGGGCTAGATAATATCATGGAACTCCTTGGAAACTCCTTAAATTTGAAGTTGAGGTCGACGATTAGCTAGTCAAAACCAGTTTTTTCCCAATTTCATGAGAATCAAGAAGGTTTGAAACAGAAAATACCGTTGGATAGCTCTAAGATATTTCGTTTTTTAAAGAAACTAAAATTTTCAGGTTGAGGTTAGTAATTAGCTGGAGAGTTAAAGAGCTTAAATTCGAGAACTCAAGTTCAGGTATTTCAGTACTCACAATAAGAAAGAACAGATCCGTTTAGACTCTAGACTAATACAAACATAGCTCATTTATTGCTATCTCCGATAGATAATTATTCCGTGGGAGACATAAAATAGATTGAAGTCGTAAAATGCTGTTTTCTCCATATTGAACACGACAGCGTCGTTGTTATTCAAGATTCCTACAAGATGACCCAATTTAATAGTTTCAGGCATCAATATTGTCTTATTTCTGAATGAGTTTTCATAGCATCACATGATATTCTATAATTACTATTAAAATAAAGGTAGTTGGGAAGTATAAAAGTACCCATAAATAATTACGGCGATGGACTTAGATCGCCTCAAATTCAAATTTATTATCACAAAACAAACTGTCATGTATCATGTTCACAGAATCATCTGCTCTTAGTGCAACTCCAAGATAGTGATTAAAATGTTGTGTAACTAAACTATTTTCGTTATGTTTCAAGTGTACATCAATCGAATAACATATTTTCCCAACTGTACTAGACAATATGATATTTTTAGAAATACTTATTCTCAGAAAGCGTAACTTTTATCATGATAATGGAAGAACAATTATAATATATTTTCCTGCCAGAACTTTGTTTAGGAAGCAATTAACTCATTTTATCTAGACTGTTTAATTATCTCAAATTTTCCATGCATTACACATGCTTGTTGAGAGGATACTACGCCAGAATTTCATAAATAGGATACAACGTAATGTGTATTTATTAATATAGGAATCCTAATATAAAGTCGAGGAAATAAAACATTCCACATTCCAAACCCGGCGCAATTGGATGGATTGAGATGCGGTTTTCTGCATTCGATTCAGAAAGTGATTTAGAAAATTTGTACGATATCTTTTTTTTAAGAAAAAATTTATCGCATTTCTACAGTCAAAAAATGCATTTTTCTGAGTGCACTTTTTGGGGCGAAGGAAAAAAACGGATTCGAATTGATTTTTCGCGGGTTTTTGGAGTGGCTGAACGCGAATATGCTATCAAGAAATTCCCTGAGGTCCTCTCTTATCTCCTGCGGGGTATTCGTGCATCCTGACGTCCTAGATATCGATAAAATTAATTGAAAAATCATTTTTAATGTTTGTTAACTGTTCAAAAGGTGATATAGAGGTTGCTGGTGAAAATTACGACGTGAAAAAACTCTTCTGCAATACCTGGTGTACTCTGAGTCCGAGTAATCACGTCTGCTTCTGGGAATTTGTTAATTTTTCTTAGTTAAATGTAACAACTTCTAGATCTCGGGGGTTTTAAAAGTCGCCGATCACAACTATGACACTCGCAATGTTCTGCTAATCATCTGGGGGTATTTCCGGGTCTTCGGAGCCCTGTGTATCCACATCATCTTCTGAATTTGCAAATTTTCATACATAAAATGTAACAATTCTTGGATATATGTAACAAATTGATGAATATAAATAAGGTGAATACAGTGAAGGTGAAGGACACTAAAATAAGTAAAGTTCTATTTGGCTAGAGTAGTTATCAAAAGGCTTTATTATTCTGTGAAAGAATACAAACAAATAATCAAGCTAATAAAACAAAACATGAAAAAGGGATGCAAATAGATCCTGAAAAAATAATTAGATTAGACGTAACTAGCATAAGAAAGAACTTTGACGAATTGTTTATATTGATGACATCACTCACTTATTCTCGTAGGTGACGGGATACTCTCACGGATATCATCATTATCATTTTAGGGGAGGAGATATTGCCTCCAAATGCACTTGGGCCACTTGGTTGGGCTCATTGTGCGCCAGTGGTTAGAATCCTATTCTATTTAGATTTGTGGATAGCCAGGAATTCAGAACATTGCCAACGCTGGCTTCCATAAGTACTTCTGGGAACAGTTTTGATTCTCCGAAGTGACGGTGCCTGAGGGGTGCCAATGCTGGCCATTTCAACAGGATGTGAGAGGCAGTTTCTTCCGCCTCTCTGCATTTCCTGAATATAGGATCACCTGCAATGCCCATATCATAAAGGTGTTCAAGACGACAGTGACCAGTTAGGATTCCAGTCATCTCTCTGATGTTCTTTCTGTTCAGAGAAAGGAGTTTTTTTGAGAGCTCTTTGATGGAGAGCTTGGCTTGCCTCATGCATGGTGATTCTCGCCACAGTTCAGACCACTCTCTGTTCAGTTGGCCCAAAATGACGAGACCCCTCACGCTATTTTATGAAGCGACCATTGACTCCGGTCCGACAGGAGCACCGGACGACCTTCGCCTATCCAAGGAGTCGGCAATTTCATTTCCTTCAACGCCACTGTCTCTAGAAACTCAGATAACTCGAACTTTATTCCTCCTGACTAGTTCAGCTAGTATATCTCTGTATTCTTTGACAAGCCTTGATGTGACTGGGCGATTTGAGAGCCCCCAGAGCCGACCGGCTGTCTGTGCAAATATATATGCGCCTATATAAATAGTTTCTTCGCATGTTTTCCATGGCATAAGTCAATATTGCATAGACCTTCGCCTGAAAAGCCGTGCAGTAAGTTCTTAGAGTCACTGAGATAGTGATCTTTGGCCTTTTTGGGTACACTTTCGCCTCAGAAGCTTGACCTACCTTGAACCCATCTGTAAACCATACGAGCCCAAATGGTGGCAGTCGGATGAGAGTTTTGTTACTCCAATCTCCTCTATCCGGGATGAAGATTCTGGGAGAAGTGAGACATATAACTGGAATCATGCTATCTTGCTTCACGGATATCACTAGCTGAAGTAGTTTGAAAATATCAATAGTAATAATAATAACTTTTGATTTATTATTTATAATTGTACTGACAATTATATAATAATAATAATCATATATTTTGATAGATAAAATAAACATCTCAAAATGTTAGAGAACATTGTTCGTGTGTACAAGTAGAATGTTGTTTTTCTTAGCCTGAATAAATATAATATAATATAAGATAATAATATCAACTATGCAACATAATGAGAGAAGACTGATGAATTCAATTTTATTGTAGATATAACATTCCACAGAATTAAATAACAAGGAGAATTAAAAGCAAAAATATGCATTGTTGATAATAAGTGAAAATTGAAATCATAACGATTTACATTGATGTCTGGTAGTTGTTACGCGTTTTAACGTTTATTATACCTCTAACGGTTTGAAGTGATACTTCGAAAAGATACTCTCGTATCTTTATTGAGGGATTGAACGATAAACTGGTTTCAAACGGAAAATCCAATTATACAAATTTAACAAAGGAGAATTATCAAGCATATGTTGATCGTTCAATAGGAAATCGGACTTTTTATAAATCTGATTTCTAGGGATCCTAGCAAAATTAATTCATTTTGAATTTGTGAAATTTTGAAATTACCATCAAGTTATGGTCTTCTATAATCGAATGTAACGCAAAGGATGAATTCGATTTATTATTAAAGAAACTACGCCTATTTTCTTAGATCCGTCTACTAAAGGTCTTGCTAGTTTGACCAATGTATATCATACTGCAAGACCCACATGGCAACTTGCTATCCCCACGTTTGTCTTCAACGGACAATTCTCACTTCTTCTTTCTGATAAACTTGGTTAAATTATTATAAATATTATTCTACGCTTATACGCTACCTGAATATTCAAATTACTGGGAAAAATAAAAATTTCAGTTATGTTTTATTGGGAACATTGAGTTGATAGTTAGCTTATATCGTTTTTCCAGATAGAATCTGATCTATTAGCCCGGAAGAGTAACCATTATTTACCACGATATGTTCAATGATATTCAACTTCATATCAAAATTGTCATCTGGGTATCAAACTATTGTAGGCAGCTATTTTATGTAGAAAAGGATGATTTGAAATATTGTGAATTTCTAGGTCACCGTAGGTGTGTTTGCGAAATATTGAAAAATTAAATTAGTTATGATTTTCTTGACGTTTAAATATAAAAAATTAATGGAGTTTTCATGCTTCATTTCAATTATGGAGTTGATATTTGGATGGATAGTATTTATGAATACTAGGAATGTCATACATTTTCACGAAGTAACGGCTTCACTATCAGGTTTATATTGAATATGGGATGCTTATGAAATATCATTTTAACTGAGAGAATAAAATAGATGCGCAAGGTCGAAAGTGATAATTGTGGATTTTAGGATGATATGATGAAATGACAAATTACAACAAAGTAATGATTTATCCGATTATTTATGTGTTCATGAATAAGTTATTGTTTATCCTATAACTACTATCAAATTTAGATAATACAGTCTCTGTCGACTGAGTGAATACAACTCCTTTCTTCGCAATAGTCTATCATCACTCACATCTAAGATAACAAAAAATCCAATTCATATTGTTTACAAAAACATCAATCACTCTACTTCGTATTTCTCGGTTAATATTTCTGGTGTGATGAAATATGCCTGAGAAGTTATATTATAAACATTCATACTTGATGAAGGAATCTGTTAGCGAATATTTGTGAAACATGTTTGTTATATTTTTCTTGATGTTTAAATCTAAAAGAATAAAGAAGTTTTCATGCTTCATTTCAATTGTGAAGTTGATATTTGGATGGATAGTACTTATAAATTATGGGATGTCAAATATTCTCACGGAATAATGGCTTCACTATCACTTTTATATTGAATGTGGTATGCTTATGGAATATTATTTTAACTGAGATGATATAATAAATTCGAAAGGTTGAAATTAAGCATTGTATATTTTAGGATTATTTTACCAAGTAATAGTCTAGGAGCCAGAGCGATATTGATGGTCTGAACATTAACCCGATGACACTACGGTTTATCGTTAGAGAACGGTTCAATGACCAATTCGTCTCACAGAACGAATTTTCCCCGGCTGCTAGATCTCGAAATATAGCATCCGCATTTTTTTCTAATTTTGACTGGAGGATAACCCTTTTCAACTTGCGGTTACTTGAAGAGCATGCCATTCTAATACACTTCCACCATGTGCCATCATTTTTTATCAGGCCGACCAGTTAAAATTGGACCGAAAATGGACTGCAAGTTAACCTTCCCAAACCTGGTGGAAAATGTTCATTGGTGTTGGCAATTGTTAACATACCCTATGCCATCAAAAGTTATCGGTTCATTTCCAAGTAATTGGCCATTATTTAGACCAAAAATGTTTACTTTTTCGTTTTGTGGCTAACACTTGCGGGTTACAAGATAACATGATGGCATCATGTTGAACAAGACAAAACAGAAACAAAAAAACTGCCGTTTCGATTTTGAACCCAGCCAGAATCTCTAAAATTTACTAATTTATGATAAAATTGGTCATATTATCCATATTATTCTTATTTTTTTGAGGGTGGTTTTAAAAGATTTTGGGGGGTTTGAATAGGCAAGGAGTGATGGCAATAATTTTAATTCTTTATTTGAGCTCCAATAAAGTTATTTAACATGGTGCCACCATGTTATCTTGTAACCTGCATGTTTTAGCCACAAAATGGAAAAAGGAAACATTTTTGGTCCAAATAATGGCCAGTTACTCCGAAATGGACCGATAACTTTTGATGGCATAGGGTATGTTAACAATTGCCAACACCAATGCACATTTTCCGCCAAGTTTGGGAGGGTTAACTTGCAGTCCATTTTCGGTCCAATTTTAACTGGTCGGCCTGATAAACGGGCACAATGGAAAATGATGGCACATGGGGGAAGTGTATAAGAATGGCATGCTTTTCAAGTAACCGCAACTTGGAAAGGGTTATCCTTCAGTCAAAAAAAAAATGCGGATGCTGTATCTCGAGATCTAGCAGCCGGGGAAAATTCGGTCTGTGAGATGAATTGGTCATCGAACCGTCCTCTGACGATAAACCATAGTGCAATCGGGTTAATGTTCATACCATCAATATCGCTCCGGCTCCTAGACTATAACGGTTTCTCGGCTTAGTTATTTGTTCATCCATAAGTTGTTGTATATCCTATAACTACTATCAACTTTAGATACTTCAGTTACTGTTGAATGAATGAATACACCTATCATCGACTTTCTTTGCGATAGTCTATCAACACTCACATCACAGATAACAAAAAATCCAATTCATATTGTTTACAAAAACATCAAACACTACTTCATATTTCTCGGTTAATATTTCTGGTGTGATGAAATATGCCTTGAAAGTTATATTATAAACGTTCATACTTGTTGAAGGCACTTGTCAGCAGATATTTTTGAAACGTGTTTGTTATAATTTTCTTGATGTTTAAATCAAAAAAATGTATGGAATTTTCATGCTTTATTTCAATTGTAAAGTTGATATTTGAATGGATAGTATTTATGAATTCTAACAATGTCAGACATCTTCACGGAGTAATGAAGACTATCGTCTTATGTTGAATATGGGATGCTTATGAATAATTTATATATAATTTTAAGTAAAATTATTTGCGCCTAATTATTTGTTCATCAATAAGTTATTGTATATCCTATAACTACTATCAAATTTAGATAATTCAGTCACTATTGAACTCGCTGTTGGATGAATGAATAAAAATCTTATCGACTTTCTTCGCAAAAGTCTATCAACACTCACATCTGAGATAACAAAAATCAAATTCATATTGTTTATAAAAACATCAAACACTCTACTTCGTATTTCTGAGTTAATATTTCTGGTGTGATGGAATATGTATGAAGAGTTATGTTACAAACATTCATACTTGATGAAGGAATTTGTTAGCGAATGTTTTTGAAACTTCATATTTTATTTGTAGATGACGAATATTTTTGTTGAGTGTTGAACGGATGTCACTATGGAATAAAAAACACTGAACACTGTTTTTCCATCAATTCGTGGAAACAAATGCAAACAAGTGCAGGAACAAAATGTGATAATTGGTTCTTTATACATCAATAAATGATGAGCCAGATAATTCAAGTCTCTTCATCTGAATCATTTGGTTTCCTCAACATTATAGTTCAAATGATGAGAAATAAAAATGTATGAAACGTGTTCTACTGATTTCGGAAGACTAAAATTGTTGTCTGGAAACCAACATAATTTTTCACTGGTAGAATTTTTTGATGTGTTAAATCTCATTTGTACAATTAATCTCCTTTCAAGTGATGAAATCTCAAAATCATACCTGATGACAATTGGATACAACAAACGTCCTTAATCCATCGATACAACGATCCCTAGTTAGCACAATTTTTCGCTTTGGAACACTTTTGCAGGATAAATATATGATTGTGAGATACAGTGTGATATGACTCAAGAGTGTATTCCTTGGATAATTATAAGTCTAGTGTTTCATTAAATTTAACAATAAATGAATCTGGTAGGCCATGGAATTGTTTTGTCATATTGTAGTTATGAGCAATACTGAATTTAATGAAGAATAAATTTAGTAGGCCATGTAATTGTCCTGTTACAGTGTTATGGTGACATTTATCATTCTTTGACGTTATTTTACTCTTCACGACGAATTTGAACGAGGGGTATATTGAATTTACTCGAGCTATTTTTAAAATGATTAAAAAAAGTCTTTAAACGGAAATTTTCACATCATAGTACTTTTCATCGAATTTTAAGCAACTTTGAAAAATCTCTAGTAAGCTTCAGCGGATAATCTTGAAATTCTTGGGTTCCGTATGGAATACGCGTCACGATAGCATGACTTGATGCCGATGTTTTGCCAACCATTTCAAATCGAATCTTCAGGGCAGGCCTGATCCTTGAAAAACCTTCAAGCTACATAGTTCACTGCCTTTCTTCCGTAGGTTAGCTCCGTTCTGGCATCTGATCATGCCGTTGTGTGAGTTCATGTGCCAGTGAATTTTCAAGGATGAGTTTCCACATGTTGAGTAAGTAATACCTGAGTCACAGCTTAGATTATTTGGATGCTTTAGGATTTCTAACTCATCGTGCTAGGATTTTAGTATTTTCGAAAGAAACGTATGTTCCGCAAATGCAGATCTACTGGTGTCGCGAAGTCTTGTATATCGTTGATTTTCTCACACAGGTAGCTACCGTAAGACTTCACTACAAGAACAGGAAATGAAATAAACACCTTGTAAGTGAAGAGTAGGAAGGATATCTTTGATAGTATTGTGAAACTGAGATAGTTTTGGAAGTGTGGGAAACCGAGTGGAAATATTATGTTTTTTCAAGGCTTTGGAAATTTGATCTGTTATATTTTCAATATATGGAAGATAAGCAGTGGACGAAGGAACTGTGGCTCTATGAATGTTATGATGAGAGAAATTATTCAATAATAAGACAGATGAAAGGTGTTTTAATTCTGATTTCAAGGATTGGGGTAAGGATGAGTTAACAGCTCTGTGTACCAAAGAGTTTATGACAGATTACTTTTGGCAGGGTGGTGGTGGGATAGGCCATTGCGGCATCTATCGGTGTGAGCGGGGTTTCGATTTACAGAATGTCTCAAAGTAGCGTAAGTTTTTAGTCTAACTAATACATCTAAAAAAGGGAGTGAACATTTCGATTCAACTTCCATGGTTAGAAGAATATTGGGATGTAAAGAATTTGAATGATTGGGGAGCATGTTGCCAAATGATAAAAGTCGTAGATATATCTGAACCAACATTTCAGCTTGAGAACAGATGAGTCAAAAGCATCCTGCTCAAAAATGTCCACGAAGATATAAGCTATTACCGAAGGGAGTGGGGAACCCGTGGTATAGCTCTCGAGGGCTGCTCGTAAAACTTGCCATCGTACAGAAAATATGTGGAAGGAACAAAATCAATTAACGGAAGTATGTCCATTGAAATGTTTTTGGCAGGTAACAGTTGAGAAATTATAGAAATGGTGTTTGATATAGGAACATTGGTGAAGAATGATTCGACGTCGAAGCTGACGAGCAAATCGCCTGTGTCGATTTCTAGGGTTTGGAGTTCTTCAACATAATGAAAGGAATTCAGGATAAAACTGTTGTAATTACCCACAAGAATCTTGAAGATAGATGATGAGAGATATCGAGAGAGTTTAAAAGTAGGGGATCCGATAGTGCTAACAATCGGTGTTAGGGCAACTGAGGGCTTATGAATTTTAGGTCTCAGTTCATTATTAGTGATAATATTACTATCAGTAAAATATTGTAAAAGAATCGTTTGTAAAATTTGATAACTTAAAATGGAATTTGGAGCAGTGAAATAACAATTTGTTCAGTATTTCTATTTCCACTATTGTGAATATAATGGGCAGTAAAACTTAATGAAATGTCGAAACCTATGAATTAGCTGGTGATGAATCTACAAATCTACAGTAAGAATTAATAGATAGGTAGCATGCAATAGTCAGCAATTAATTTACAAAACCAAATATTCCCAAAAAGGTAAAAATTGTTAAACTAACCTGCGATCATGTGCCGCTTGGAGTTTCCTGCTTGTATACAAGGGCAAGGAAAATCAATCAATTACAAAAACCAAATTTCAAATAAACTACGAACTCAGTATTCCCAAATATATATGAAGATCTAACAAACTAACCTGTGATACATTTGTTGGTTGGGGTTTCCAACATGTGTACAAGGGCAAGGAAAATCAAATAATTACAAAACTACACCCTCAAATAACCTACTAACCTAGTATTCTCAATGATTTGTTTAAACTAACAAGCTAACCTGTAATAACATTGTCGCTTAGAGTTTCGAAACTACGCTATTTGAAGCAAAAGTATACTGAGTCGGGGTTGAACTAGCTTGCAGCCTATTAATCCGTACTGGCATTTCAAAGTCCAAGCTATGAACTGAAAAATAAAAATTAAAAAAATAGTAAGTTCGAATCAAAAAATTTTTTTTGCATTAGCTTCAGGAGGTTTGCAGGATCATTCATACACCTTAAAACCCCTTGGAAACCCCAACCCCACCCATTGAGGGCAAAAATGGCCCGGAATCTCCAAGTTTTGAATTGTATTTTCTACAAAAAAAGGTATTTTGGCATTTCGAGTGCACCTAGGAGGTTTTTTGGGTCGCTGAACACGAATCCGTAGCCAGATTCAGTTGCAATCCTTCGTAGGGGTGGTCAAATCGAAGAAATTGGCCAATTTTGCACCCCTGATATGTTATTCTGCAATTTTCGTGTTTTTGGCATATAGAATGCACCAAGGGGTTTTTTGGGTCGCTGAATACGATTCCGAAGCCAAATTTACTCCGAAGTAATTTAAGAATGCAAAAATAATGAAGATTTAGAAGCGTGTCAAATTAGCCATTTTTGTAAATTTCCCACCCCTATGATGATATTCGAGTAAATTCGACTTCGGAATCGTATTCAGCGACCCAAAAAACCTCCTTGTGCATTCGAAATGTCTAAAAGACGTAAATTGCAAAATAACATATTAGGGGTGCAAAATTGACTAATTTTGTCTATTTTACCACCCCCACGATGGATTGCAAGTAAATTTGGCTACGGATTCGTGTTCAGCGATTCAAAAAACCTCCTAGGTGCAGTCGAAATGCCAAAATACCCTTTTTGTAGAAAATACAATCCAAGACTTGGAGATTTCTGGCCATATTCGCCCCCAATGGGTGAGGTTGGGGTTTCCAAGAGGTTTTAAGATGTAGGAATGATCCTGAGAACCTCCTGGAGCTAATGCAAAAAAAATTTTTGATTCGAACATGTTTTTTTTTATCATAGCTAAAATCCCGGTTCACAGCCTGTACTATTAATGATCATTATTAATTTAATTATTCTTCATCTTACGGTTCATCATTTTTGCTCACCATTTATTATCATTCTGTCCATTTGAAATGAAATACTTGGAAAATGTACTGTACTCAAAATTGAAATACTGATCATCTAATTTGTACCGTAAAACTATTAGATATTCAATGAAATTGTGAATTCATGCAAATATGCAATATTGCGCATTTCATCAAGAACCCATAAAACCGAGGGAGGCAATGTTAACAAATCTATTTATATTATCTAGGGATGTTCCATCATCAAAGCTTCGTATGATGTGTGTATTGTGCATAAAGTAAGTAATATAGTCTGCATGTGTCGTGTTATTTTTCGCTGGCACATAGGTAATAGGTGTACTACAAAGACTTCACATTATACTAGGTAATGAATTCCGACGGCTGACTCATGTTGAGAGTGAAATATAAAATATCGTGATGCAAGTACAAGCGAATATTATTGGGATATGGATATGAGTTTGAGAAGCTACTCAAATGATGATGTTGATGATGATAAAAAAAAGACTTATCCAACTGTATTAAATTATTTAATGGAAAAAGAAACAAGAATATCCTACAAAAATAAAATGAATGCGAATTTCAACAACGTGTCTATCTTTTACAACCAGTTTTAAAACCTGAAGTAATAAGAATAATCAACTCAATAAATAGTGAAAAATCTACTGAACATGATGAAATTAAAACTATACTTTAAAAAGTTTTTAATTCACGGGAATTTGGCTTTCTTCAAAGAAACTCGCCATCAGTTGGGGGTCTGGAGAACTTTTTCAAGTGGTGAAATAAATTTGAATTATTGAGGTCTTCATGTATTAGGAAATAGTATCTCGTACTTAAATTTATTGCATACTTTTTGGCATTCACGATGTTCGCCAAAAAGGATGTACAAAATATAGTGGCGTAACTATATCTTCCGGGGGTTCCGATGCAGAGTCCCTATAGGGTGTCCCCTTTCAGAATTTTCATGTTTGACCAAATAAATGAAGACAAGCCGAAAACTAAAGTACTGACGAAACTTTATTCACAATCACCTGTTGCTGTTTATTCATGTACAACGACGGAAGCAATTTTACAAGTTCAACATCTAGCCCTGCCAAATTTAGCTTCAGCGAGCTTTACTCTCTATGAACCGCCAGTCTTTCTTGTCGGATCAAATTTCTCAGATAATTTTTGATAATTTTGAATTTTTTGATATTGAATAAATCGTTTCCAAGGCGAGTGCCATAATGTGTTAGTTGAAATGTTCCGTTAGATCATTCCTGAAAAAAAAACTCACAGTTTCGGGCTTCTTCTGTCAGGGGGTCCCAGGCAATTGCACCGGTTGGACCGGTGGAAGTTACGCGACTGATAAAATAATACATCAATCAAGCAATCAATCAAAGCGGGGGCGGAGACGTCCGGAGCACTTAGACCGCTTGATTGGGTCCATTACGCACCCCTTGATACAAGAATCAATCTAGTAGGCCTGCGGCAATGCCGAAGGCTGAAATTTTGCATGGACTGATAACTCTTACGGCTTCAAGCAGCATAAGTCGAGGTGTTGAAGCCTGAGAGAAGTCAGTACTGGACATTCTGCCAGGGTGTGAGAGGCAGTTTCATCCGCCTCTCCACATCTACTACAAGCTGGGTCTTTAACAATGCTCATTGTGTGTAGATGTTCATTCAGATGACAGTGTTCTGTGGGGAGTCCTGTCACCAGTTTTAGGCCTCTTCTGCTCATAGAGAGTAGAGTTTTGGAAAGTTTAGGCGAGAACTTCCTAATGAGGAGCTTCGATTGCCTCATGCCGGGGGCACTACGTCAGACCGAGAACCACTATCTATCCAGTAGCTTTTTGAGGGCGTGGAGCCCGGTGACCAATGAAATTCAGATCATTGAGTCGGCGTCAGGGGCACTCGAAAAACCCCGTTTAGACAGTTCATCGGCCACTCCATTTCCATTCACGCCTGAGTGGGCAAGTACTCACACTAGCTATAGTTTGTTCCTTCTGACTAATTCAGCCAGAGTTGCCCTGTACTCCAAGACAATACATGCAGACTCCAAATTTTCTCACTTAAAAAAGTTCTTCCGCTGGAAATGTCACAGATTCCGGAAACCAGATAACAATTGACATGGAATATTGAAAAACGACCTTCCGTGGTTAAGAAGTTTTCGACATGGATATGATTTATTTCAATTGTATTTTGACGCTGAAGCTACACTCTGACCATGGTTGAACGAGTAACACCATTTGGTATTCAAAGCGCATGCTCAGCTTCAATTCGCGCACTTCACACATATTCAGATAAACATAAGAAGTTTTCGCTAAATTGACGACATTTTGGTATATTCTGAGAATGAAGAAAAACATAGAAGTCATATATAAATAGTATTAAGCTAGCTAGACAAAACTGGTTTGAAAGTTATTATAGAAAATTTCATCCGAACTATATGAAAGCCAACATTAATAATCAAATAATCATTGATTATTTAGAATTTAGATAAAATTTCGTTATTATCTGACAAAAGCCGAAATGATATAACTGAGTATATTCATATATTGATTTTTTTATTATTCTCTTACATACATAAATTCGCATGCACTGAAGTGAGCTGTTCATGTGAAACAAAAATCGAAAGAATTGAATGCATTACATTACATATCTTGAGTTGGTTGTAGATGCTCATCTGAAATGGAATAGACATAATATAAGCACAACTTCAAGTGGAAGTCGTTGAAACTGCAAAATCTTGCTGTGCAAGGTTGATGAAAATTATGCATCCCAGACAAACTAGGACATTTGTAAGGCGAAGATCTTATTGAACGGGCGAACCGTTGTCACGAAATGCTAGTGGTCTGGAAGATAACTCCTTCTTGCCTGTATAAGGAGAAGTGAAATGTTATCCAATAATATCGTTCTTAGTTCTCTTGAAAATGTAGGAAATAGTTGGTTCGTTGTTATTCCCGTGCTCTGTATTGAAACTCAGCGAGCGGAGCTTTCATGGCTTGCCTCTCATAGGAAAATTATACAAACACGATATCTCGAGGATTATTCCACCGATTATCACGAAATTTGTCATCTGGATAGTGTTGACTTGAGTGGATCTGGCGACGAAGGCCGAAATTCGAAATTTGTTTTGATCCAGATATATAGAAGGAACATTTTCTAGTGTATACAATTTTTCCATGGAGTAGGTCTCCAACACGAAAGCGCTACAGCCAATCAAGCGCCACTAAAAGTTGAGCATGCACATCAAGTTATTCATGGAGCCCTACTGCCCAAGGAGTCGACGTATAAAAAATGAGATTGACTTGAAAATCAGATGTTCCAACACGTTCACACCTCTACTTAGCGTGAACACATGGCGCAAGGGGAACGGCTCGATGAAGTGCAGCTAGCTAGTGTGTATATCCAATGTTTGTGTACAAAAGACACTTCTGGAACTCGATAGCATGCTATTGCTTGGTATGGATATACATTACTTATTTTATTCTTGTAGATAGTAAAGAGAGTAGTGTCAGATTAAACCTATAACATCGGACACTCACACTCATTAGACTGAGAAAAATCGCCTTATTAATGTAAATCAGTATTATTTCCAATTACCACCAGTTATTGTAGATGTCTCTATCTACGAGATTAGTTCTTACACCCATAATATTGGTGATTGATTCATGTTATTGATTGTTCAGATAGGTTTCCTAAGAGCAGAACAATTCTAATCGCTTCATCAAATCTTGTTAGCTCACATGAGGGCGGATATACATGAACCCAAGGAAAAACATAGGGGAAACCGAGACATTGTGAGGAAGTGAGGCATAGTGGAATAGCGCCATCAGAGCTGCTAACAATAGAATACCGGCACAGTGGCACTGGAACCGCCTTGCAGCTACAACTTCCATATGAAAAGAACGTGCTACATCGCCGGCATTTTAGGTTTCGAATTATAGAAGAAAAAATTCATTCACTCAGTGAAAATAAACTTTCAAACCACTTTTAAAGTATTCCTGTTGCAGTTGTCATCATATTTCATACGGATTGAGGTGTATCTTGAACCTCTTTTCACATCAATAACACGGCCATATGCGTGCAAAGGTAAGAGTTACAAACATGTTTGTTTAGCTTCGTCAATGAAGGAAGTGGGTAATATTCATTCATCACCCACTATGCCCCATATCTAACATTTAATAATTTGCTCTGAGAATGAGCAGAGGAATCCTGAATCAGTTCTCCGCAACCTGGATGCTCAGAAATTGACAATAAAATGCCAAAACGATCTGTATAATTCCGAATAGGTATATTGTTGTATACGAATATATAGTACCAGGTATAGACACCCGTACAGTAAAATCAGATTTGCATTCATTCTTGATTCATAAACCGCGTATGTTTGATGTTATTCGTGTATATTCCGTGTCACCATAAGATAACGGAACATCTGTCATTGGTATGAAACCACGGAACAGAATTTAGGAATTGGTGAAGCATCATTCGCGCCAAATGAGTAAAAAGATGGTCTGCAGAAACTACCACAGGTGACTCGGCCAGCACCTCGAAGCATATGAAAGATGACCTGCCATTCGTAACTTGAATTCGAATCCATAAATTCTGTATCATAATCCCCATGTGCACACTGTGTAATTCCCCGGAAGCAAGTGGATATTGTAGATAAGCCACTGATAGTGTCTGCAAACCATGAAACTACCTGGCAGTAGATGAAAGTATTTTTGACGAGATAGTCACAGTTTGTGCACATTGTGTAGTTCCCCGGAACTAGGAGCTGTGACTGTAGTGGGGATAGATAGTTCACAATTATCCCGCTAACAGAGATTGCGTACTGCCTTAGACAAAATGGGACAGATCGAAATTGAAAATAATCAATATAAAACAGTTTACGAGTTGATTTCTGGTATGCCGCGGGGTTGGTTCAAGATACCCAAAGCGTATTAGAAATCGTTTTGATACGCTGTTCCCTTGTCATGCTTGCATAGTCTGTAGATTGACAAATATTTCTCCAAGATTCATCAGGTGAAAGTTTTGCTTGCTTGGACCGTTTTTTCTTTTTCTTTTCCCTTTGCTCGAGCTTCTTTGCATCCATCCGGGTCGTGTGATCCTCGCCATTGTCAATTTCATTCAATAATTCTTCTCATTGAACAATTAAGCGAAATGAGTTTATTATCGGAAATTCCACGTTCATTCGCGAAGAAGTGTTGATTTTGCGACATCATTCAATTAGACGAGAAGTAACCAGTATTTTTTTTCCAATTGAAGCCTGCAAATCTAATACTAGTCATTTTGCCCGTTTGGAGTCTGATTTCACTTCACTACAATGCTATCCATAGATAGCTTGTGACACGCTTTGTGGTAAGGATGTAGCAGAAGTTCTGGAAGAGAAGTGAACCTCATCAAAAATCTGGCGCCTGAGAATAATAGGTTTATTCCGTAGTGAGTACATAGCGCAAAAGTGACAAAGCACTTCACAGTATGATTTTCTCATCAAATAACATATATCCTACCTTTCTCCATGGAGTACCCCACTTTACCCCATATGGTGGGGTACAGCGGAGCAAACAACATTTTCCGGAAATAGTTCTTATTGATAATTCAGTGGTGCGACAACGGAAATAGCAATGTACATGATAGACAACACGCTGTTTTATTAGCTTCAAGAAATCATAAAATTGTCATCTTTTAGGAGATGAAGAATATCAATTTGATGAGCTCTATATGAACGAATCTATCAAGGTGACCAGAAGTAAGTTTGTCTAGTACCAGTACATATTTCGTTTGTTAATTTTATTCATTCTTCAATTGTGTAGAATTTCCATCATTTATCATTTCCTAACCACAGTAATAATGCGATTGCATTCCGTGTATGAATTTTATACACTATCGATTAGGTTGAAAATGAAATCATGAATTATTATTGTTTGTCAACCTCTCAACCAGTCAATTACTTTCGTGAGTGCTTGCTCTGTTATATCTACATGTTATTAAATCGATTAGAACATAATAATCCCAAAGCACTATTTTCTAGATGCAGAATTGTCCAACCTAGAATGTTGTCGTGCAAGGTGAATTTAATTCTCAAATACAGGAATCTGCTTTATATACTGGTCACGCAAGTCGTCAATGAGTTATATAAAAATTTAGTAACAGCGACCTTGTAAGTGCAGGTCGAGGCTACTATAATCCAACTCAATATCTAGACAAATGATGGCGGTTCGTATAGCACCTGATCGCAGGGCTGTACGTGTACGTAATACATTATCTCACAACTAGCACCTGTCATGATAAGAAGTTTTAAGAAATTGCTGCCATCGTACATTTTCCCTGATGTGCTGAATACTGGTGATACGATGTTCTTTATCCTTCGATAAATTTGAACCTTTCGGTACATCGTTCAAGAAACGATTATATCTTTTTATTTCATACCACAGTAAAACTCCTCATTTCGACGAATCGTCAAAAGCCGCCACTCCTCCCAACAGTCAGTTTTGAGCGAAACCCTCTAAAAATGGTCACTTTCAACAACCATCTTTTCACGAAATTTTATGGGATTTTCACCCTTAATATGGGTCGGCCGTAAATCTTCTTGATGCCGACGGTTAATCGACCTGAACCTAGTTGTATGCAATAAACAATTGGGGCTGGCTTGGCTGTCTGTTTGTAATTAGGAATTTCCGGAAATAATTATCGAATTTATAATGCTTCAGTAAGATACAAAATGTATGGCCAAAAAATCATTCACTTCGATTCGTTTCCGTGACAACAGCAATTATGCCTCCTATAGAAAAATGTTACAATATCGAGTGAAGCGAGAGTTCCGGTACCAGTGCGCGAAAGTTGGCGGACAAGTTTAGTGTTGGAAGAACACAAGTGAATGATATTATCAAGAACACAATGAAATTGAACAATTTTTTTAGAGGAAGCGCTAGTGCATATCAACTGGATAGTTTATGATTGGTTTTGCAAATCTGGAAATGAAAACATTTCTTGATAAGAGAAAACGCCGAAATATTGAAAATTGACGGGAAATTAACAGGCTGGCTGAATAGGTTCTCCAAGAGGCACAACATCAATTCCAAAACAATTCATGGTGAGCTCCCTGACGTGGACGAAGTAATTTTTGAAGATTGGAAAATTAAATTGGCATCAATTATTAAGAACTATGAAGCTAAGGATATTTTTAATGCTGACTTTACTAAACTAGACCAGACTTCACTATTTTTCAATGCCAAACAAAACTTTTGCATTCATAAGTAAGTGCTTAACAGCGAGTGACTCTTCTTTTTTGCTGTAACATGTAAGAAGGAAAATCCACTAGTTATAGGGAAAAGCAAAAATCCGAGATGTTTTCAAGGAGCACATGTAGTTGAATTGCAAATAGAATGGGTATTCAATAAGAATGGATGACAACAGAGATAATGAGTTTTTGGTGAAAAACAGAAGACGAAAAAATCAAAAACTAGGGTAGAAAAGTACTTCTATTCTCAGATACCGCTACTTCATACCCAATAATGAAATTTGAAAATGTTCTCATTGCCAATCACTGGATCAAGGGCTAATACAAATTTTTAAAATCAAATATTGTTATTTTTTGGTTCTTACGAAAACCGAAGATAATTTTGAGAGAGCAGAAAAAAGCAAACATTTGTCAAGTACTATAGTATGGATAGTTGCAGCATGAAAAAGTGTTCCATCTGTGACTATAAAAATGTTTCTAAAAGGCTGGACTTATGGAAATGATCCAATGAGATGAGGCTTCTGAAGAAAAGATGAAATTTCACTCAGTCGTCTTTTGTCTCATAAAATATCAGGAAATCTAGATCTGGCAAAATATCTCTTAATCGAACTATTAACACAGAACCCAGATTTTGATTTGCAGGAAATAATTCAGGAATTCACTGACAAAGAAAGCTGAACCAACCTTATTGCAAATAAAGAATGTGAAAGTGACCAAGACGGAGAGATATTGTGTTCATCTGTGCAAAATATGAGTGAAGTTTGTGGAACGCTGAAGTATATACAACATATTTCAATGACAAGAAACAATGGCGATTTTGCCATTGATATTTCTCAAATCTCAAATGAAATGTGAGAATGGAGTAACAAAATTCGAAATGAATAACTTGAAACAGTTTTTTCAAAAAGTGTAATGTTTAATTATTTAAAAGTGGTTTTGTATCCCAGTTACATCACATTATGTTGATAAAAATATGATTATGTGGATACATCCGTAGTACATATATAATTGTTGTAATTTCTTTCACATAATCCCCCAGAGTTTGTATTCCTTCATAGCGGCGATTCCTCTAAGCGGCCAAAATTTTATGATATTTTCAGTGACCACTATTGAAAAGTTTTATTGTATTACTATGGCTGGAAGATATTTCAATAGCACATTCAATGATAGCATTCTGGTTATTCATTGTTCATCTGTCATTTAGGCAAAGGATCCTCAAACTAGTTTATATAGTATTAGGGTATTTAGATAACATACGGCGAAAATTCAAGGGGTTATTCCTTGTGCTATTTTCAGAAAAATTTTCCATGATTTTTGGAAAGACTCTTTGTTCCGAAGATACAGTGCGATAAATGTTTTTTTACAATTATAGTTCCGATTTGTTTAAAATTATTATGATACCCTTAATGAACGTATGACGTACTGCATTGAGTTTGCTGAATACAAAAAAAATTTCGCAATGTTTTTACCTTTCTACATCATGAGTCACTATACGAAGGCTGAAATGACTGACATTTCTTCATGGTTAGCCGATGAGAATTGGTTTCCTGATAGAAAAACCTTCCAAACTATTCATCAACGCTTATATGGAACAGATACATTGAAAGAGAATGAAGAACCAGGAAGACGAATGATAGTAAGAACGGTAGAATTGGGAGAAGACATGAAAAAAAAGGAACTTCTCCTTCTAAAAAAATTGTGGTTTGAATGTAAGTAATGGGACAGTGTGGAAAATCTTGAGGGACTATTTCTTGTCCCCATACCACATGAAACCCGTTCAGGCACTTCTTCCTGTTGATTTTCCCTGTATAGTATTTTTTCAATGGCTTTGGCACACAATAGATAAAATTCCTCAACCGATGGAGCAAATTCCTCAATAAATACAATGAGGAATTTTCTTAATAACCATGTATGGGCAGAAACTACATCAGGTACTTGATTATCCTTTTCAACATCAGTTTCCATTGAATGTTAGGGTTGGAATTTTTTGTGACTGATCAATTGGACCGGTATTTCTATCAGGAAGACTTACAGCCGAGGTTTATCGAAACTTTATTGAACAACTTCTGCCCGAGTTGTTGGAGGTTGTACCATTGGTAACGAGAATTTCTATGTAACTTATGCATGATGGCGCACCACCACTCGAATAATCGAAATTATGACACATCAATGTTATGAGTATTATATATCAAGAATCCACTGTTTAGTGGTATTCTCATAACATATGAACTCATGTCAACGAAGTCTATGAAAATTAATAATGTTCAAGTACATACTTTCGAACCAGATGTTGAGACTTATGAGGTGAAAGAAAAAGGTTGTCAGTCCTTATTGAAAATATGCTTTTGACATTCTACCTAAAATGTACTTTTAACATTATAAAGACGCATGTAGGTATTTGCAAGAGTTATAATTAATTAAGTTAGTATAAATCTGACCCAATGACTGGATATCTGTCATATGATTTACAGATTTGGAGTCACGTTTTATGTGAATCATCTCCAGAATAGATCTTGTTTCGGTTGAAGAATGTTAATATCTCAACTCAGGTAACCAATTATTATAGAAGATCTATTCTGGAGATGATACACATAACGTGACTCCAAATCTGTAAATCATAGCACAGATATACAGACATTAAGTCAGATTCATAATAACTCAAACAATTAAAACTCTTGCAAATTCCTACAAGCGCCTTTATAATGTTAAAAGTATATTTTAGGTAGAATGTCAAAAGTATATTTCCAATAAGATCCGACAACCTTTTTCTATCACCTCATAAATCTTAACACCTGGGTCGTAAGTAGATACTTCAACGTGATGTTCTTATTTTTAGTCGTTCATAGACTTCGTTGACATGAGTTCGTATGTTATAAGAATACTACTAAACAGTGGATTCTTGATATATTATAGTTATACATGGATGTGTTACAATTCCGATAATTCGTGCTACTGTTCGTTTCGAAGACGTGAGCATTTTTTATTGAAATTTTCGCGATACGGACGCTTTGTGCTAATACAATTGGTATAAGTCTTCCGATGATGGTCGTGAGACCGGAATGTACGAAAATAAGAAACACGTGTCCCGAGAATTTATTCATAATTCATACCTGAGTCGAGAATCTTCATTAATATATTTATAATGTAATGTATCTCAACATAGGGTGGTTATTGGAAAATAATAGACGAGTAGGGTATCAATTAGTATTATAACTCACCAAGATATCGTTGGCGAATCATTTTACATAAAAACCTAAAGTCAATGTGCATTCATAAAAATTTAACATATTGAAATTTTGCTGTGTTACATATCTATTAGAGCAATCTGACATATCAATATTTCCTTGGTAAACTGTATATTATTGAACGAGTCTAGGTAACATCATGATATTCTCGTTATTCCAGTATTATCACCTATTTCTCCTTAACGATTTGGATAACAGCAAATAGGTTCATTATTTCATAAGTGGCTTGCATCGATACAACTATTAAGATACCTATGTATACTGTATTGTGTACACACATCTACGACGTAACGTCGATACCAATCTTAGTAATGGTAGTCATAACAAGCACTGCATCGTGTACTGCTACCAACAAGCAAGCCTAATATTGTTGAAACAATACTGGTATACTTGTTCAGACGATGTTGTTAAATTTTATAGTTTTATTGAATGCTAGAAAATTTACATTGGGTCCCTAATGGAATTCTCACATCAGTTAGCTTAATGGGATACTTCCTTACTTCAATATGCAACCCAAAGGAATATACTTTCAGAATCAAACTATCGTCACACAAATATTTAAGTACCGCTAATGAACAAATCGATTCCAATATTTAAACAAAAATATTCTCAGTCTAGTATCTCCGGTTATACAAAAAATATTCTCAGTCTAGTATCTCCGGTTATACAGTAAGTTCAGTACCACTTTTGTACTCTGGAATGCCATGAAGAGTTGTTGGTGCATGAATTAAACGTTACTTAAACTCTTTCAAAGGGACATACTGCCTACAATGAGCTGCGCTTGCGCAGATCTCAAAGAGAAAATATGAAACCACATCAGCACATGCACAAGCAGCTTTTTATCATACGATCCTAGGGGTTATAAAAGAACAAAGCACCAAAGTTTTGGACGCCAGTCCCTGAATAAAAAGAAGAAACGGAATAGCTCATGGGGAGAATCTCAACGAACATCATGAAAGGGATCAACTACTGGATCAGACCACGAAACTCGGAAGGGTGGCAACATGTGAACGGTAGCAGACAGCCCAAAACACTCATTGGACCGCACAAGAGAAGACTGGTCTCAGCATGTGAAGAGAATTGTTGAAACCGATCCCAAACTGGTTACACAAATACTAAAGGGACAATGATCGTTCACCACCTTCACAACCTAAGTGACTAACCTCGATGAAGGTGGTGCAAACAAAAAAGCGAAAGAGTAATGTACGAGGATCTGTGAGGCAGTGATCTTATAAAAGACGCAGTAGCTGCTCTGTAAATCTATGCAACACGGAGAACTAGAAACAAGAATGGTGCCAAACTCATGAAGGCTGTAAACTGAGGAAGATAAAGATATTGATTCTCTTTCAGTTTTGAAGGTCGAGTAGGCAAGATTCCATCACGTGATCTATATTTGTCTGCTTGGCATCCCTCGAACTCCTCTGACCCCTCCATACTGCCACTTTGACATGTTTATCAATTAGGCACAGAGACAGACTTTCGTGGCCAGTTGTATATGGCTCCTCCACATTAAGATCACTTGACAGCCTGGTCATAATTCAATCAGAGAGAAAACTCAGGAACATTGTTCACAGGCATGTCTTTGAAAATTAATTTGGAAATTGGAATTGTCCCAGGTTTTAGTCGGAGGACTTCAACAGTCGATAGAAAATTTGATTTTGAAAAAAAAATTCCTGATAACGTATATGCACAGACGCTTAGTTTTTGAGATACAGGGTATTGAAATTGATAAAAAAATTTCGTTTTTTGCGAATATCTTCGGATTCGTTCATCGTAAGCTATGTTCTGAGTGATAAAAAATTTTTTTTTAGTCATAATTGGTGAAGATTTTGAAGGGGTAGTTGGTGTTTTTCTTCCCAACTTCTACTCCACTGAAAAAAAGTACTGTTTTGAGACAACCATTCGAACCGTCAATGTTTTCTCCCCAAAAAAGTTACTCCTGGTCAAAAGCTCTAAAGTTGACCTTTTTTGAGGAAAATCAACTTTTATGTTGAACAACATGGTCAATTCTTACTCATTAAACAACATTCATTCAAACGTTAGAACAAGTACCAAAACCAAAAAATTGACCATGTTTTTCAACATAATAGTTGATTTTCCTCGAAAACGGTCAACTTTAGAGCTTTTGACCAGGAGTAACTTTTTTGGGGAGAAAACATTGACGGTTCGAATGGTTGTCTCAAAACAGTACTTTTTTTCAGTGGAGTAGAAGTTGGGAAGAAAAACACCAACTACCCCTTCAAAATCTTCACCAATTATGACTAAAAAAAAATTACACAGAACATAGCTTACTATGAGTAGAAAATGCTCGCAAAAGCTGTTTTCTGTACGATAAACGGTTCCGGAGATATTTGCAAAAAACTAAATTTTTTAATCGATTTCAACACCATTGTATCTCAAAAACTAAGCGTCTGTACATATATGTTATCAGGAATTTTTTTCTCAAAATCAAATTTTCTATCGACTGTTGAAGTTCTCCGACTAAAACCTGGGACACCCTGTATACTTCGAATTTCCCAATTAATTTTCAAAGACATGCCTGTGAACAACATTTCTAAGTTTTCTCTCTGATTGGATGATGACCAGGCTGTCAAGTGATCTCAATATGGAGGAGCCATATACATGAAAGTCTGCCTCTGTGCCTAATTGATAGACATGTCAAAGTGGCAGTATGGAGGGGTCAGAGGAATTCGAGGGATGCCAAGCAGACAAATATAGATCACGTGATGGAATCTTGCGTTTTTTTTCAGCAATTTGCTCGAACTGATTTGTAAGGACGTGATTGGTGGTTCTAATTTTCCCTATGTTTCTAAGGTAAGGAAGCAGGTGTCAGACCAAAATAATTTGAATCGCCACATCCTAAGCCAAAGAGGATGCCATATAAAAACCAGGATATTTAGTGTAGAGTTAGGAATGAATCCTGGAAGGAAAATCTCAACCATTAGATGTGATATGAGATATTCCTTGCCGCCTTCTTTATAAAAATTTTATACCAGCCTCCAGTGGTTCCTTTGGACATAGTCCGCAGGCAACAGCTAATTATAAATTATAAGTCTCTCTAGTCTAGATGAATCAGTGATATAACAAACTTATAGTTCTACACAACTCTGTTGCTCTTTTCATAGAACTCATCAATAAAACGAGAAAGTTTTCAACATTACTCATCCATCCAACCGACTGATAGAATGGTGAAAAGACCAAATTATTCAACGCCATCCATGAGTAGATTCCCACTAAGTAATTAATCAATGCACCACAGAGATGTTTATCTCTGATAGAGTATCGATCAGTAATGTTGCAACTTTTTTCTTTTACTGATGAGCTCTTTGAAAGAGCGAAACAGCTATCTAGAACTATTGGTTGTAATATTACTGATTGATCCAGACCTGAGACCTATCATTCTCATCTGGCAAAAGCCATCTATAAACAAATGAATGTATGCATATACTCATTTTATCAGATACCCATTATATTACGCATCAATCATCCTGTATATTACTAAATACCATAAGTTAAGTGAATAACTTTCAGTATTGAAGAAAAATTCTGAAATTTACTTTCATTGAAGAAACACTATTTTTTTTTATTATGCTAGTACGAAATGTTGACTCTTGTAAGCTAGGTCTAGATCCTGAGATTGATTATGAACGTTTATCTTGCAATATACTGGATCAGGTAATAATTCTTGTTTTATGGTCGTATAATCATCACCAATTAATATGAATTTATGATGGTGTGCGTGACTAGCTTTACGATGTTTCCACTTAAAGTCTGAAGCCGATCTGTTGATTTTATATAGCATGTTGTAAAGTATGGAGCAGGCATTTGTGTAGTTAGTTCTGTCATCAAGTAGGAAGAGGAAAGTACCTCAAAATTACTATATTATATTTACATGAAATTATATTTCTATTATAATTGATTGTTATGCAAGAGAAAAAAACAAGGTGACGGCTCAAAGCTGCCGGACGAGTGAGTATAGTTTGATTATATTTAAAATTGTCTTCGAGGTCGGAGGTCATGATTTTTGGTCGAAATTCAGATTTTAAAGAAGGCGGCTAAGATGGCAAACGAGTTTTGGGATTATGGTCAGATTCTATTCAAAGTTGGTATAAGGGGGTTTTGGGGTCGGAAATCATTAAATTCTTTGATCGAAATTCAAAAATTTCAGATGGCAGCCAAGTTTGTAGTTTTGTGATGATATGACGTCACGATCTATTTTATGTCTTCATTCTGTGCAAGAGGTTCTAGACTTCTTGATTGTGTGGTACATTTTCTAGGCTTACGTGACAGCAAGTGTCACTATAAGAGGAGGTTATATTATAATGAAAATTTCACACCTGCCATTTAAGCCAATCACACACTCTCATTTCGACAGCTACCAATGACAACCTTCAAATTTTTCGGAAATTTTTCTCCTCCTGCCAAGCTAGGCGAACAAAATTAATAAGTGGAAATTTTTTCTTGACAGCTATCATATGATCCGAAATATGCAGGGTCAAATTTTGGTATTTAATGATTTTATTCATTTTATAATACTGAATAAATACAAATATTTATTTACCAAATATTTCTTTCATTAAGGCTAAATATTTTTGGAATTCTGATTGGAACTCTTCTCTTCGTAATGGAGAATAATAAGGATAATGGTTATCTTCCATTTCCAGTTCTATCAGATGTCTATGTTTGATATAATAGATGTAATATTTGGAAGCAATTTTGTTCTGCTGAATTCTAGTTTTTCTTAAAAAGGATGGGATATCTTCCTCCAAAATCTTTTGGATAGCTGAGAAAAGGTTCTCTTGATGGGGATTTAATTCAGTTTTTTCCATTGAACATTGCAAATACTTTAAATTTTTATGAGACATATTAATGTCCCCTATTTCAGAGCAAGATTTACAAACACCATAGGGCTTAAAATTAGTTTCTTGATTGTTTACTGCCATGATTTAATTATTGTGAACTAAAGAAGCACGTTTAAGAAATAGCTGTCGACGTGACGTATAGCAGAGACGATTTTGACATCACAAGCCTAAGTCTACTTGACTGTGGTTATGTTTTATTACGAACCATTAAAAGACTGTCATAGACGCCGGATATCCTTATCGTTTTTTTACAAAAACGTACTTTCCTTATATTTTAGTAGCATTAAGTTAGTTGTAGTTCAAAGATAAATGTTTGAGTTGAAAAATTGGATGCTTTCTATGTTACTAAAGTGAGAGGAACATTTTTTTTTCACAAATAATATTATCCAAAACTGAAATATTATAGTTTCATTCAAACCATCTATTGGCATCATTTTTCACAACAAAAAACTTTTTCCTCAGAGTTTAGTAATGTTAAATTAAATGTAACAAAAGGATAAATATTCTGTTCGAAAAACTGAATGCCCTCTATGTTACTAAAGTGAGAGGTACATTTGTTTTTTCTATGAAACATATCAGATTTTTTTTTTCAAATAAATTTTTCCTCAGTCACGCATTTTTCTAGAAAATGCGTTCCTTAGGAAAAATTTCCGGAAATAGTTCAAGCACCAGGGAGATTATAAGTGAGAATAGATGCAAAATAATACATAGAGTGTGAAACAGAGAGTTGTGAAATACATTATGTAGACCATTTGAATAAAATTTCAATGTAACAGTGAGAAAGTCACGTAATCAATTGATCACAGCTTCTTGATGTAGGATAACATACCAGAATATCAGCTCATCCATTTCAATTGCTGCAATTTTGAACTAGTTAGATCTGTAATTTTTTGGTAAAGAAGAGAGTAACGCCGGATTATTTATTCATCTCATCATTTAGATCATTCTCATACATACGTTGGTTGTTATAAGTCTCACTTGAGATGGCTCCTTCATTTTTGATATGAACAAAACTACACTGCTTGGTATTGATGAAGGTAGGGTGGGTTGCCATACCCACATGAGATATTCCGAGAGGGAGCAGTACTCACTCGAAATTTGACATTTTTCTGAAGATGTAGTCCTACAAAAATTTAAGTCGTCGAACATGAACAAGAAAAGAGCAGCTACTGTATAGTTGAACGCTTCTAGTCATTAAAAACTTGAAAAAATTAGGCGAAAAAGCATTCAATCACCCTAGAAGTAATTCGTTACTGCGCAAAATATTCTGCGCAAGTACCTAGACTTGGAGACCCCGCCGCAAACCCTGCGTTGATTATTTGAATCCTTCCACGGACGTTTGGTCTCCACTGTCTAGTCCTCTTGGACCGGCTTGAGGTGTTAATATTACTCTGAAATTCTGAATTACCCAATCATACGATATAGGAGTAGAAGCGAATATCAGTATGTCTGGAATAGTACAAAACGTTGACCCTGTAGCAATCAAATAGTGTGAATACAGAATACAGATTGCCACGGGCAGGTATAAATATTTTATTGATTCAAGATGACATAAATCTAGTATCCATAACGACTGAAGTATCAATTTTACGTGGCAGTTTTCGATAGACCAATAATAATAATTGAATTTATAGCGCACGAAATTACGTCGAACAATAAAAACACATGCAGGATTTTAGTCGGTAACCATTCCTTATAGCAGGACATGCTGCTATGAGCAATATCACTTATTGGTTTTCAACATTTTAGGGCGACACATTTTCCTGTTTTATTTGCCGCTAGGGACTATGAAGCCGTGTAATAGCTCAGACTGGAATATGTCTAGTTGAGGCAGTCTACTCCACTTCATGGCCACTTTAAATTTCGTTCCAGTAGTCTGCCCTCTGAAATATACATATATGTTTATATACATATACATAGCTCAGACTTGACCTACTGCCTACAGTACCGCAGCAAAGGTTGAGTCTCTGCTCTGAATAATATAAGGAGCTGCTGGTGTATGAAGTAGCTCTTGACACGGAATGGAAACCAAGTTTTCGTCAATAGATTTTCACAATGGATATCACATGATCGTTCCATGAGGGACCTCTGTTGGTAATGATACTGAGCACGGATATGGAGGACTTCATACGAACGTTGAACCTGACATCATCGTATTAGGGATGTAGCTTTAGTTGCATCAAACTCTACTGGATAGATCCTCATTTCGAAATTCTCACCAGACCTGTCTATGTCTTGCTTCTCTGGCTTCATTGGATGACAAAGCAGTATGAACTGTATCATCATCTGCAAAGTTGAAGAAGGTGCATGAGATCACTTCCAATAGACTGCTGATAAGAAGCAGGACCAATATTGATGCTGATTCCTTTGGAAGACCAGGGTTGATTCAATCGGAGGAGCCTACATCAACCATCACACAAAGTGATTCGATAGTGAAAGACAAATTTGAGGTGGCGAACCGTATAACGTAAGTTTTCCAAGAAGACCTTGGTGCCGTTCAACTACTGCGGAGATATCCAATACTACAGCCAGAGACTACTCATATATCAATAGATGTCTGCCATATATACGAGTATGTTATATAAGCGAGCAAGTCTCTAGTTAAACTCTGCTGACGGAAGCCGTATTGTTGATAATTTACGATTTTGATGCTCTCTAGATATTGTATCAGCTCGATGTTGATTGCTTTCTCCATTAATTTTGCATAAAAATAGTGCACAACTTGCACAAACTGGTGTTTATTCTGACCAAACGACGCCAAACCCTTATGAGAACTCAAACATAATTCTACCCAAAGTCGAGAGATGATTTGTAGGTACTAGATTGAATATCACTAATTGAAAATATAATATTCATTAGATATTTCGGAACATATCAAACAAGATATCCGGTGCTTGGTGGAATTCGGCCTTCGCTGCGTTTGAACTTGAAGATCAACTCTGCGTATATCATGATAGACCGGATGCAGAAGGCAGTCATTCTGGGTTTAATAAGACAACTTGGAGCACACGATTTGTGAACCTGAAGCTACTTACCGACGGAGGAGGAGTAGCTTTAGTTAACTGATTTGGTTCTTCTGGTGCGATTGCTGCGATGTCGTCGGAGCGCGCAGCAGCCCTGACCAGGTTTTATTGTAAAAAAAAGTAAACGTATACAGGATGTCCCAAAATTGCGAGAAAATAAAATTATTACTTATTGTAGAGGTCAAAATAAGTAGATTGAACCCATTTTATATAGTAGCAAAATGTACCGTTTGTCCGTGAGGAGAGTTCAAAGTTTACTTAAAAAATCACATTGTTGTGTGCTATTAACAAATGCGTGGAAAAAATCAGATTGCATTTCACAAAAGTGCATTATACAAAATTATCCCACTTTCAGTAACCAAAGAAATTGAAAGGAAATTGTAGAAGGGTAAAACCACTCTCACCCTTCTGATTTTTTTTCATAATTTTATCAGTGGTAGTAGTATTATTGTGAATTTTTTTCAATAGAGAGGTCTATTCATTATCTTCATTGTTATCTCTAGTGAAAATTCCGTATTTTGCATAGTTTGGGAGGAAAAAAGTTTTCTCAAAAACTGATAACTGATATTCTTAGAACCAGCTTGATGAAATTGTAGTACAAAATTTAATTAGTCGTGAACAAAGTTATGATGTTGACAAGAAGCAAATTCATAAGTGTCCCAGTTTATTGTTGACAATAGATGTTTCAATAATTTGTTCACTTTTAGTTGCTTGTGCATTATTTTTTCTCCAATTACTGTTATCACTTAATTACCAATAATTAATTATTGTTGCTTTTTATTGGCAGCTATTGAATATGAATTTCTCTTTTGATGAGCAGGTCGATATGCTTTCAGCTCTTGGATTCTGTCAAGGTAACTGCCTCGAAATTGCGTCTGTCAAGAAAGGTATCCAAATCGGAGAATTCCAAATCACAAAACTTTTACTCGAATTAAAAGAAGGCTTCGAGAAACAGGGAGGTCGATGCCAATCGGAATCAACGCTGGAAGACCTCGACAAGCTCGAACACTCATTGCGGAATATGCTGTTCTTCAAATGATTGATAACATCCCTGAGAACATTGCAACGAGTGATTGGGATTCCAAAAAGCACTGTATGTCGAATTTTGAGAGATCAATTAATTCGTCCATTCCACATCTAGGCAGAGCACGAATTATTGCCACTTGACCACGGATCATGTTTAGATTTTGCACAAATTATTCGGGAGAATAGAGTTGTCGACAACAGATTTCACACTAATATCATGACGAACCTACACAACGAGAATTTAAAATTAATGTCTGGGTCGGAATTATTGGCAATTTCATGATTGGACCGTATTGCCTGATCATTTGGATGGCGCTAGTTACCTTAGATTCCTTCAAGAAATTTTGCCAGAATTATTAGTAAACTTTCCCCTTAATTTGCGTCGAAACATGTTCTTCATGCACGGCGGTGCACCACCTCATTTTTTTTGCACTTGCCGTGAGAGAATATCTTGACGAACAATTTGCTGGTAGATGGATTGGTATAGGACAAGAAGCACCTATTCAGTGGCCTTCGCAGTCTCCAGACTTGAATCCTTGCGAATTCTTCTTCTGAGGAGCATTGAAAACACAAGTATACAAGGTTCAAATTGATGATTCCGAAAATTTGTAGAACAGAATTCAAAATCCTGTAAGTGCAATACGAGAAAACGTCGTTGTGTTAAGAAGGGTGCTTTTCAACTTTTCACGCTGGGCTAAATTGATCTATGCATTGATGAATGTGGAGGTTAAATCGAACACTTGTTATAAGAAAGTCTTGTCTTTGTGTGTACTAAATTTTGTACTACAATTTTATTAAACTTGTTCTAAGAATATCAGCTATCAGTTTTTGAGAAAAAAAAAATTCCCTTCTTAACTATGCGAAATACGGAATTTTTACAGGAGTTAAAAAATTAAGTCAATGGATAAGCCTTTATGTTGGGAGAATCTTGGAACCATATCACCACCCCTAATAAAATTGTAAAAAAATATATGAGGGGTGAGGGTGGTTTTACCGTTCTACAATTTCCTTTGAATTTCTCCGGTTACTGAAGGTAGGGTAACTTTATACAATGTAATTTTGCAAAATTTCATCTAATTTGTGTCACGCATTTGTGAAAAGCGCACAAAAATGGGATTTTTTAACTGAATTTTGAACTCTCCTCACGGACATACGGTACATTCTGTTTCTATAAATTGGGTTTGATCGACTTATTGTGACCTCTTCAATAGGTGGTAGTTTTATTCCCCAGTAATTTTAGGACACGTATAGACGTATTACAGTTGGCGTCGGCGCTTGCCATTTTATATTTGATTCCGGAAGTTTTGAATTATTACAATCCAAATAAGGTTTTCGGCAACTATGTTCTCATTTTTCATAGAACAATGAAATATGTCAACCCAGTAGCCGTATTTAGGTTGATAAACATCAATGTGATGATTGGGTAGAATTATTTGATGAATAAAGGTGAACGTATCGCATCCAAGAATTTTCCCCCCTGAATAAAGTAAGGTAATGGTCTAATGAAATTTTCATCATACCATTCTTTTATTTTATCGCTACGCTCAAAGTGGACTACGTCCTGCGTAAAAGCAGTATTTATGCACGGTCGTAGAAATAGGAACACTACACCTGCAGTGCTCAAAAGTTTTTATGACGCTCTCAAAGCACCACTACCAGCCAAACCCTTGGGGGAGTCACCGTTCAGTGTTAAGAAGCGTTGATGTGAAGGATGAATCGTTCCATTTTTTGTCTCACTGTGCTCATTTTGTTGGATACAACAATGATCGATAGATCATCCCTGTTCGCAACTTATTTTCTTGATGGCTGAAGACAAGCAAACTCAGATCACCTCAGGGTTGCCATTTATTTCAGATAAATCCTGCAGATTCTACAATATAAGCAATGCCGCATGTGGGAGTGGATGAAGTTGCGACATGAGTAATAGTTTCGATATCCCAGAATAAATGATGTATCGCAGTAGAAATTCATGGGTACTAAGATGTATTTCGCTTGTTTTCTTTGAAATCTTGGATCATTCTATTCCTAGGAGAGTGACGCAGGAGCAGACTTAATGATCGGATCGAGATTACGACATTAGATTGGAGAATGTCTCAAGTGATTACCGATAATGCGGAAAATAGTTACTTTTATAAAGTATCATGCTTGCAGTTGTTATGTGTGTTGCACTGAAATAGATTGTTTCACGAGTTACAGAGAATGCACGATCATAATTAATACAGATTGATTCATTCGATGCTGCAATTTTGGGAGTAATATATATATATATATAATAAGATATAATCCATAGATTTCTAAATTCCCTCATTCTTAGGAACCATAAATCATTATAAATAGATGAAGTCGTGGAAAGACGTCAAATTGACTAATTATTATAGCATTGGAAGTTTTTCCGAATTGAAACCATATGTGAAGGGCTGGCTAGGGATTGCCTTGTGAAGGACTTCCTTCATTAGCTCTTCATGTTTGTTTGGAAACTTAGAAGTTATGCGAAGGTATCTAACATTATCTTTGATAACATCATATAACATGTGCAACGTTACGAGGGCAAGGTGAGAAGTCCCTGAAAAATAGAACAGATGACGCAACAATCGACAATTCCATGTGACATTTGTGATGTACCATCTTCCGCTAGAACACTTCAAACTGATTTGTCATTCAGTTTGACACTCTTTGAAATCAAGCAACCTTGAAGGTTTTCGTAAACATGGAGAAATAAGTGAATTTCGCGTCTTGATTAAACATTATTTCTTGCTTGGAAAAAACATCACGCAAACCAAAGCATCGCTTGTTGAACATTATGGGGACTCCTCATCATCGATTAGTAGGAATCAGAAGTGCTTTAATGATTTTTGTTGTGGTATGATAACAGAGGAAACCGAACGTTCTGGTCGTCCAAGTCCAAATGGGATTACAACGCCATAATTCGTCAATGAAATCCATGGTAAGATATTGGACCATCGGCGAGTTAAAATGCACGAGATTGCTAAGGCTTTGGGCATCTCAACTGAACGGGTACGGAACATTTTGCATACATTTTTGAATATAAGAAAGCTGTCTCCCAGATGTGTGCCGCATTTGTTCTCTGTTGAAAACAAGCGCGACCGTGTGTCAGCTGCAGAGGAGTGTTTGTCAATGTACAAGCGCGATAAGAAAAACTTTTTTGCACCTTTTCGTAACCGTGGACGAAACATGGATTCATCACAACACACCAGAGACAAAAGAACAGTCGAAACAGTGTACTCGTTCTGACGAATCGAAGCCCAAAGAGGACAGAGTGGATTTATCGGCCACAAAATCATGTTTTTCTGGGATGCACACGGTAACGTCCATATCGATCACCTTGAAAAGGGCAAAACGATCACAAGCGTATATTATGCAGAGCTGTTGAATCGATTCGAGGCCGATTTGAAGCAAAAGCGGCCGCATTTGACAAAGAAGTAGGTACTCTTCCGCCAATACAACGCAACGGCGTACAGGTTCGCAGTCGCAATAGAAAAATTGCATGAATTGCGTTCCGAATTGGTTGTCACCCACCATATTGTCTAGATTTGCCTTCCTGCTATTTTATCTATTTCCAAACTTGAAGAAATTACTCGGCGGAAAGAGATTTGTACGAATGTATAAACAACTACTGTTGTTTACCTCCTTTCGTTAGCGCCATTTGGAAATTTATTCGAATTGAGAACATATGTTGTATATTTTAAACATATAATTACATCATGAACACACTTATTCCAAATCTAAGCTATAACATGAAGCCCGAAAACACATACGAGCAGTGATTGAAAGTTTTCCGAGATTCTGGTTATCATGATTCTTCGAAATTGCTGTTGTATTGAATCTGAAAACTGGATCTCCCCATTCGGTTGTTAGTTCATCGATTACATACCTCTTCTGTGGTTTATTTCTAGAAAACATGTAAGTGTAGATAAATGATAACAAAAGGAAGATGTCCCTTACTTGTTCAGATTCAATGTTATGCTGTTTCAACTATTCTTGTATTGCTATGGTATGGAACATTATGCCTTGAAGAAAAAATGGTGTGCTTAGATTATGAAGCATTATTATAATTAATTTTCAATTCATTTACTTTTCTTTCATATATGTTTTGTCACTTTTTAATTTTCTACGTTTACAGTGGAAAGTGTTTGTGAGGGTACCAATAACAACCCCCTGAAATTTCTATTCACCGAAGTGGGTGCAACCCCTTTTTTTTAGTCAAAAAGTTTTTTTTTTTGGCATTTTTAAGGGTAGTTTAGCAAAAAAAATCAATATCTCCGGTTGTATCGAAAATTAAGGAACCAAAGTAGAACCCTTCTATTGCCAATGTCCAATTTACTTTCGGTCCAGATTTCAAGTTGATCCGACCACCCCCTCCCCGTGATAGGTATATATATACTCATATATGCAAGGAATCTTGCGTAAGAGCTAACTCGGTCAATTTCCAACCGATTTGGCTGAAATTTAAATTGAAGATAGGTGTTATGCTCTCTAAACTACCCTTCAAATTTCAAGGGAAAATATCAAATAGATTTCCAGGAATTCAACTTTTTTTTAGTTATTTTTCAAATTAAGATATCTCGTGTCATTTACATCCGATCTGGATCTGCTTCGCGGGAAAATGTAGGTATTCGCATATAGTCTCATGTCATGGAACTCAGGTTTTATTTTTTTCCCCGGCCTATATTGGCCATTTTCGGTATTAATATCCCCAAAACTTTTGTCAAATTAATTAATCTGAAGTTTCTAAAAGTGTGAAATTTCGCAATTTTATGAGAATATTATGAGGCTCACAAGTTGATAGCGCATTAGGCTCCGGGATTTTCACGTGGCCAATCGAAATTAGAAGGTTCAAATTGTATAAAAACACAATTGCATGAACGCCAGACGTCCTATGTAATTAGCGACGAACGCAATCATTTTGACATTGCCCTCGAGAAGCTCGCTACGCGTCAGTTAGAGTTTATACATTTTACCTCGCTCTTGTTATGTTGGGGCCGTTTCGTGCCCCGTGCGGGCGGCGCCAGTTGTAATAAAGTATTTCGCCTGTGGGCCGCTAGCTTTCACCCGCTTCGGGTATATTTTAGTGGCTAGAAAATTCCCTTTGGTACGTCGCACGTTAGACGCGAGTAGCTGAGACCTGAGAGTACCTGTTTCTATTTCAAATCAAAGTTTCCTATTTAATGAACATTTATCGAAAAAGAAGGGCCGTCGGGCACGGTCCGATACTTAATCTAACTACATGGAGCGAAAATGGCACGCGAAAAGTAGTCGTAAAGCCGTATTAGGTACAACCAGTTTCCACTTTTCTAACTAGCCAGCTACGCGCAAAATGGCCAATATAGACCGAAAAAAAAATTTAAAAATGAGTTTCATTAAATAAAACCATATGCGAATACCTACATTTTCTCGCAAAGCAGATCCCAATCGGATTTAAATGACATGAAGATATCTTAATTTAAAAATAACTAAAAAATTGACTTAAAGTTGAATTTCTGGAAACTACTCAATATTTTCACTTGAAAGTAGTTTTGAGACCATAACGCCTATCTTCAGTCCAAATTTCAGCCAAATCGGTTGAACAATTACTGAGTTAGCCGTTACGCAAAATTCCTTGCATATATGAGTTGATATATATCTATTACGGGGAGGGGGGTGGTTGGATCAACTTGAAATTTGGACTGGAAGCTCCTTGACAATGAAAGGATTCTTCTTAGGTTCCTTAATTTTCAATACAATCAGAGATATTGATTTTTTTTTGCTAAACTATTCTTAAAAATTAAAAAAAAAAACTTTTTTTGCAAAAAAAAAGGGGTGGCACTCACTTTGGGAAATGGAAATCTTTGGGGATTGTTATTGGTACAACAACAAACATTTTCCACCGGGTCGCTAAGCATCGTAAGATTTTTGCCAACCATTTGCCAGATTTACTCCACTATTCTGCTATTATCGTAGTTTCACATAAGAGAAACGTTACTGTTCAGTTGATATTATCTGAGTTTTCGAATAATATGTTGGGATATCCGATACAAGATTTCCTTAAGTTTTTGTTTTTTGTATCTACTTTCGACTAGCCTATACCTACTGACTGTTTGATATGTCGAATGACAGACCTTTGACAAGAGCTGAAGCAGAAAAGCACACATCAGATTAAAGCTGACTGTCGAAGATAAAACAGACACACATTTTAAACCGAACTCTCCCGGTTCAGATCAGGGATGTTGCGATTGCAGATTTTTCCACTTCCTCGGACGCGGATGTGGATGCGAATTTTTTGAGGCCCACATCCGCGGATGCGGATCTGAAGATCTTTCATAAAAAAAAAGCTACGGGTGCAGGAATAAAATAATGAGAGTAATCTTTAATTTTTTTCTCGCAGAGGTTTCTAACTTATGCCTCTCACCCCCAACTCAATATTCACTCAAAAACATTCAGCGCTACCAAGAAACTGGCGCGTGGCAATATATTACCATAAAGGTCCTAGTAACTTTTGATATAATGACATTGTATAATTTCACATCTTTGCGCAACTATATCTCTCTGGTATTTTCAGAAATACTAGTTTGTGGTATTGCTTAGCTCGAGTTGCTGTGAATATATTTTTCAAAAATTCATAATAGTATCGTTCGAAAATGGCACGCTAGTTCAAAACCAAAGTAACGATTTATTCTCATAATATATTTCCCTCTAGTATTATATTTGCGATATACTTTCGGTCCTAACACGTGAGGAAAGTTAGTGATCTATGAATCACAGCTTCTTATGAATGTCTGATTGACATAAATATTCTCTGCTGTTTGATCAATCTGGCTAAAGCGGTCTCTTGAACTCATCCTATTTATTATTTACCATATTCCATTTTATACGAAAGCATGAAATAAAGAGCCTTTTGTCGATTCGTTGTTTTCTCTCCCACGCCACTTCACATGTAATTCATCAACCTCAAAAGCGGAGTTTTTTCCTAAATGTACGACACTTGAATTTGCGATGCAGATTGGATAAAAAAATTCTGCGTATTTCGCAAGTTTGTTAATGGAATTGAGTTGAATATTGAATAAAATTGCGAAAGAGAGCAAATCATGAATAAAACACATTTAAGAAATTCGAGAACACGGTTATGAACTATATGGTGCTAAGAAAACTAGAAGAATATTTAAAGTATTGGAATACATATTACGTGATTGCACTAAGCAGATATGGAACTGGAGTTCTTTGTTCCATTCGTTTATTCATGGGAATATCGATAATCTCATCTTCAATATTCAATTTCACGTGATGAGGATCTTCCTTTTCAGTATGAGATATGTATGTGGTATGAGAAAAATTAGGTATCTTCGAGACGCAACGCACTGATTACTTTAATGAATATTTTGCGTTCCATCTTATACTGGGTTCCCCATAACAGACTACCCATTTTATATTATTAATAAATTCCCTACGAGATAACTTCTCTGTGGGATTATCTTCTGTAGTCTTTGGGATTCAAGTAAATTATTAATCAAGTAGGCGCCTGTTACAAATAAATTTTAAATTAATAATTTCGTGGAACGCTATTTTTCTACGAGAAGTTTGTTAGTTTTCATCAATAATGATTTAATTTTTTTGCTTCGAGACATTATTTCAACATCCGTTTGAACTTCCATGGATTACTCAGTCCAACAACATGTGTTTTGTCTAGAAACTTACATAAGAAGCAATTCGATAGAAGAAGTTAGGCGTGCATTCCGGCGTCAGTTTAATAACAATAATAGGGGTCACGCGCCAAATCGTAACACTGTTAAGTTATGGGTTCATCATTGGGGTGAAAATGATTCTGTACAAAATTTGAAAAAGCCTGGACGTCGAAGAACAGTTCGTACACCAGAGAATATTGAACGAGTTAGAATTGCGTTTACGAGAAGTCCTAAAAGGTCTGCTAATCGACAAACCCTTATCCTAGGAATATCGAAGGGAAGCTTAGATCGAATCGTTCAAAGGGATTCAAAATTTCATCCCTATGAATATCAAAGGACACAGAACCTTAGCAATCAAGATGAAGGAGCAAGGTTAGCATTTTGTCAAGAATTTTTGGATTTACATCAAGGAGCAATTCACAGTCTCCTAATGATCGACGAAGCACATTTTTATTTGAACGGCATGGTCAATAAACACAATTTTAGATACTGGTCAAATGAAAATCCTCGCTAAATCTTCACACAAACCCTCCATAATCCAAAAGTTGTTGTGTGGTGTTTAGTAGGATCTTTTGGTATTATTGGCCCTTATTTTTTTGAGGATGAAAATAACCGAGCTGTAACAGTAACATCCGAGCGCTACGTTAATATGCTAGAGACATTTCTCATTCCCGAATTAAATAGACGAGGATTACTAAACAATGCCTCACTATTCCAACAAGATGAGGCCACAGCTCATACTGCCAGAAACTCAATGAGGGTCCTGCGAGGAATGTTTAATGGCCGACTCATTTCTCGATTCGGAGATTTGGCTTGGCCTTCGAGGTCCCCTGACTTAACTGCACCCGATTTTTTTCTGTGGGGATATTTAGAAGCCAAAGTGTTTGCGAGTCGTCCAGGTACAATCGAGGAACTCAAAGTCAAAATTCGTGAAGAAGTTGAAGGAATAGACGATGGTTTGCTACTCCGTGTAATGAACCACTTTTATCTAATATTGAAAAATGTGTTGAAGTTGGATGAGGTCATTTAGAAGACGTGATTTTTAAAAATTAGAATTAAATTAGCCAAAAAGTTGAAAAATCTTGTCTTCCGGATGGATTCCGCGTCACAATAGCTCGACTTGATGCCGACGTTTCGCCAACCATTACAGGTGGCATCTTCAGGGCAGGCTTGAGGCTTGAACTGAAACTACTATCCAAGATAGCCAAAAAGTTATCATAAATCCCAAAGAGTTAGCTGTAATTTAGTAAAATGAGAAGTTTGTTTTGTTAACTAAAAAAATTTTAATTCAAATATTAAAATGGGTAGTCTATTTTGGGGAACCCTGTATAATAAAAGACAAATACCACTGACTGACTCATTCCCTTCACGAAATATTCGGAATAATAATTTGAACCGACGTTAAATTCGTCATGTAGGTTCCTCATACGACGGAGGCACCCGCTGAAAACAGATTTTTTGAAACTCAATTCCTAACGGGGTAAAAGGGATTCGATATATTTTGTCATTTTTGACAGCTATAATGATCGCGTACAATTGACATAACAGACAATTCCATAGTTTAATGAATCATAATCATAGTTCCGACTATCTATACTATAAATCAATGATAATTCTTTACCCAGGTATCTATTATATATATTTTCGGGAAATAGGTCACACCAGCACATATGTCTATTATTTTCGATTTACGTACGTTTTGGTCCCACGACCATCATCAGAAGATCAATGTCTAACATGGGATTTCCCAAACCTAATTGTATCATCACAAAGCGTCCTTATCACACCAATTTCAATTGGCCACGTCGCCGAAATGAAGAGAAACACGAGTAATCGAAATTGTAACACGTTAATGCTTTAGGTATATTAATCAAGAATACATTTTTTATCAATTTTCTCATAAAATACGAAATCAACTCAAAGCACAAAGCAAGCAAAGGATGTCAGACTTTATTAGAAATATTGCTCGAATAGCATTCCACCTAAAATGTACTTTTAACATTACGGAGATGCATGTAGGAATTGGAAGGGTTTTAATTAATTAAATTAGTATAAATCTGACTTGATGACTGAATATCTGTTCTATGACTTACAGAAATTGAGTCACATTTTATGTGAATCATCTCCAGAATAGATCTTTCATAATAGTTGGTTCCTTTAGTTAGAATATTAATATTTTTGTAATCAAATTGATGGTTATAATCGAAACAATGTTCTGCAAGGTCAGTAGAATTTTCTAAGTAGTTGTTTCCAGTACTATACTTATGGCCATACATTTTTTCCAGTAAATATTGTGTAGAGCGCAATCTAAACAATTTAATTTGTATACTGTGTGGGTTTGTTTATCTTTAGGTATTGAAGGTTTTAGATTTGAAAAATATTCACCCATCGACTTAGTAGGTTCATGCGCAACATTTTTATCATACTTTCTTAAACATTTCTGAATTTTCTCTGAGGTTTCCGGAATGTATGGTAATTTTATATAATTATCTGTATTAACGCTTATGTCATTTACATTATGACGTTCCATTATAGATTTTGTGTATTTTTTCTTCAATTATGGTGTTGAAAAATGTTCCTGGGTAGACATTTATTTCCAGTGTATTACGAACAATTTTAAAATTTTTGGGACGCTTCGGAAGAAAGAATAAACAAAATCTGTAATGGAGCGTCATATATAAATAACATAAATGATAATACAGTGATTTTATATCATTACCATACATTCTGGAGACCACTGGGGAATATACGGAATGTTCAAGGAAGTATGAAATAAGTATTAAAAACAAAAACTCAGGAAATTCTACTGCCCGTGCTAAACATTTTTTCAATTATAACCATCAATTCGATTACAAAAATTTTAAAATTTTCAGTAAAGAAACCAATTATTATAAGATATCTATTCTGGAGATGACTCAAATAAAACGTGACTCCAAGTCTGTAAATCATAGAGCTGACGTTCAATCATTAATAGTCTAGGCAACGAACCGTGAAATAAAAAAAATATATATAGTAAGCTAGAATTTCGTATTTTTTCTTTCATTTTGTTCCTAATACCCCATAGATCATTCATGACTATCAAGACCTCGGGGGTTGACCTTTCTATCCACCCAAAACGAGGTTTCAACCCCTCAGAGGAGCATTCTTATAAAAACAATCCAAAAGTTCAGAAAATTAATGAATTGAGGGCCGAAAATGACCCATAGTATGTTTTTTGGGTCTCTGATCACGATTCCGCAGTTATTTTTCTCGGAAAACCCCCTCCAGATCAGAAATTTGGAAAATTTATATATAATATATAATTTATAGTTTTGTTACAAAAATGACCTCTAATAGGTTTTTTGGATCGCTGATCACGATTCCGCTGTTATTTTTCCCAAAAAACTTCCTCCAGATGGGAAATTCGGAAAATTTCAGATTTTCCTGAGACGGTTATGAATAATAAAGTATAATTTTGTTACAAAAATGACCCCCAGTAGCGACCTAGTGATCAGCGACCCAAAAAATCTACTGGGGGTCATTTTTGTAACAAAATTATACTTCATTATACATAACTGTCTCAGGAAAATCTCAAATTTCCCGAATTTTCTATCTGGAGAGAGTTTTTTGGAAAAAATAACAGCGGAATCATGATCAACAACCCAAAAAACCTACAAGAGGTCATTTTTGCAACAAAATTATACTTTATTATTCATAACCGTCACAGGAAAATCTCAAATTTCCCGAATTTTCCATCTGGAGACAGTTTATTGTCAATCAATGTGCTACAATTTCGATTACTCGTGTTTCTGTTCATTTTGAAATTTTTTTTCCGAAATTGGTGCTATAAGGAGGCTTTGTGATGATACAATTGGTTTCAAGGAATCCCGTTTCACACATTGGCATGTCTTCTGATGATGGTCGTGAGACCGGAACGTAAGTGAAGACGAAAATAATAAGCATATGTGTTAGAGTGACCAGTTCCTGAGAATTTATATGTAATAGATATGTCAACTTAATCAAACTTTCAGATACTATAGAGTATATTTATACGTCTCTCCAAGCTTTTAGCGGGTGCTACCCATTTGAAATATTATGCATTACTGAGTCTTGAAACTTGGCGGAGCTGACGCTTTCTTCTCCGGTTATCAGCGGGCCTGTGTGTATACCGGGTGTAACATGATCATGATTTCTCCTTTAATTTTGACGACTATTATTTGAAATTTTGGATGTTTTCTGCACATAATGAGTGACACTTTTTGACATCCAAGTAACTTTTTTTACTTTGTGTTTCACCGGAAGTGCCCCCAACTTCCGATTTTTGAATAGAACATCCTGTATGTTATTTTATTTTCAAATCCTGCATAATTTTCTGGTTCCAACGATACCCAATAAGTAACATTTCAGGCTCAAATTTTTTCCATATGATTTTCAGTTTCCCTTTCAATTGTACCATGACAGTTCCGATTTATCTAAAATGACCTGTATTATGGTAGAAAAATCGAAATCCCGTCAAAAATACTAATTTTTATGGAACATGCAGCCAACCTATCATGATAAGAAGTACAAATTGTTTCAAGCACCAGTTCAATGCAATATTCATCGAAATGGGTATATTTGGCATCCATTCACAATATTTCCTCTACAAATCCCCACCATGCTTATGTTGGGTTCTTGAATAACTACTTCCTTTCACGTAATATTTCATTCTAACAGTTTTGGCATTTTTACGCTTAACCAATATCAAGAGAATTCTCAAACCTATTAAGATCCCCTATACTGCAGCTTCTTGTTTGTATGATGATGCAAAGATTTGCATGATAATGCAAAGCTTCATTACGTGCTTACTGTACTGAATTGATTTGATATTAAAGGTTACCATGGGCTACTCCATCGCTTGAACTAAATCCTATTCAGTATGCATGGAACATGATTCAAAGAAGTGGTCTATCAGATTTTTCAAGGATTCATAACCTTAATCAGTTTTAGTGTTGCCTTTTCTAGATATTTTACTCAGATATCGCAAAAAGACGTTCCGACCATTTAATTCTGGCGGAGCTCAGAAGATGTGAAGCTTATTCGATCAACAAGGGGTAGCACTTCATACCATTTCACAAGAGAATATTCAAATTGTATTTTCCGTATATTAGGAATTTTAATATTATTATTCAGGAGGCAAGAAATTATTTGAAATGTTCCATTTATATTGCATATTTTAGCTTTAAATGCATGAGAATTTATGAAAAAAACTGGTGAAAAAATATGGAAATACATTATGAACGTTTTTCTCTCCCTATTATTGTCTTCTTATTTAAGGTCGATTAATTTCATCCTTTATTAATCAAACGTTTCAACTATTTTTCACTAATAATTATGCAGTGCGTGATTCATAAACAGGAAGCAATACATTTATACAGGTCACTCATAACATAATTATAAAAGTAGGTAGCGATGAAGATATATGTAATACTTACTCGTTTGTTTCAGACACTATCAGTTTACGTAAACACAAGGAGGTCGGTCTAAGGCCGGTATGTTACGATAATGAGAAACTGTCAATTCATAACATTATAATATAATATGTAATGAAACATAAATAAAAGATAACAATTGTAATAGTGGAAAAGAATAATCAATTGATAATATTAAAAGGATTTTAATACTGATTTACGTTACTCAACCACTCTTTACTGAACCCAACGATAATTAACTATTTGATTGACCTGAAAAAAGGGTGAGTGAAGTTTATAACCTCCAACTCAGTATGCACCAGAATTGATTTCAGAACTAATATGAAAATGAATTAACCGAAGGAATTCCCATTATTTATAATGATTTTAAGTTAACCTGAAAACCTCTGAGCCAACACCAGATAATAATAGAAAGCTTACATGACTTTGGCAACAATTATTAAGTGACTCATGAATTTATCAAAGTGAGGAACGATCAAAAATCTGATTATATAACTGAACTATTACCGCTTTGGCTTTGAGTTTTATGAGCTTGACTCAATATTTCTCTGAACCAGTAAATATTTGAGATGACTCTAACTCATCAAAGAGATGCTTGTGTAAGGTGCTTAAAAGAAATATATTTTTCTGGTGAGGATAGCCTGACTATGTTATAATCAGAATTCCTTGTTAATCTAGTTATGATTGAATTACTGGATTATCTATTCTAATTACAAATTGAATGTAACTATAAACGCCCTGATGCGGTTCACAATCTGGGCACCTGTTCTGGTAGTCAACATAAGAAATCAGGGACCGATCATAATGAACAATCCTTGTGCTTAACATACTATCTTGACACTCAATCGTTTCCTTTAACCTTTCTAGTCTTTGTTAAATGACAGGCTTATAGCTTTATATCAAGGTAGTAAGAAATGTAAGAAACTTGTATCTTTGTCGAATTTCAACTCCAATAACTTAAGTTGGAACTGATTCATAAGACTTTACTTTTTGCTTTGTCCAGAAAAATACCAAGGAATTAAAGTATCTTATTATAATTTCTTTATAGATGTTGAAACAGTTTTATAAGAATTTAAATACTTTCAGAATGCAATCTATTCAATCACTCATGAAATGCCCTTGTTACACTTATTTAAAAAACATTTTTCTCATTTATGAATACATTATTATTGTTTTTTTTTTTTTTCTTTTTTTTGTTTTTTGTAATATTAAATGATCAAATCGACACATATAATTCACCGCTTGTTAACAATTTTGTAAACACACTCCCACCATTATCCACCCCCATCCCTCAATTTGCACCACATTCTGATCCCTGATATTTAAGGACATACTTTTAGATTTAGCCTTAGTTGATAACTCCTCGCTTTGATAATGCCACAGTGTGGTGAAACAATTTGTCAGCATTTTTAAATTAAATGTTAAAAGTTTTGTGTAAAATTTGAGTTTTATTCTCCAACTTCTGAAGTATTATGAATTTACACTACGTAAACGCCGAAACCATAGATATATGTACATATTTGAATAAAAGTATCAATAATCGACAGTATAACGTTGAATAGTAAGTGTATTTCGACAAAACTAAGGATAAACAGTACTCAATATAGGCATACAAACTGAGCAATATTACATAGAATACCTATACCCATAACATCCCGTCATCAGACAGTGGGTTGGAGCATAATATGAATTACATTCGTTTTGAAGACTGTGAATGAATCGTGAAATATATCTAGGCTATAAGAGACCCGGTTGTATTCACCAGACATATTGTGAAAGAGATCGGTTGATCTTGTGGACGCACTCCCAGCCCCTGAGCTTATCATTGTCAGCAGCTCAAAATCATATTTGTGTTTTATTATTTTGAATAACGTCAGTGAGTCTAAGACTGTTCACCTGTGTTCAAGCTGCTGCATGTCAAAGATCCGTGACCTTTCTGGATAAGTGTCATAATCGGGCAGGTGACTGAGAGAAACAGATAACGAGTAAATCTTCTTGGTGTCGATTCCAACCGCTGAATGTATGTAATGTACGACGGAGACCATACAACACTGCGATACGCCAATAGAGATCTTACATGGGCAAAGTAAAGTTTTTTGAAGCTATCCACTGTTTTAAAGTGTTTACCAACTCGAAAAATAAACCACATCATAGAGTATGCCTTTCTGATTATGTACTCCACGTGCAGCTTAAAATTTAGTTTAGAATCGAATGTCACTACAAGGTCCTTCATACTCTCCACCCTTCTCGATGGTTTATTATTTAATTTGTATGACGTAGTTGAGTAATTTTTGGTATTCCTTTGTGAATGAAATTGTACAGCATTTATCACAGTTTAGTAGGAGTTTATTCAGTTGGGTCCATTCTAGAAGCTTATCAAGGTCATTCTGTAACAAATCACTATCTGCCATCGATGAAATGATTCTGAATATTTTCAAGTCGTCAGCATATAGAAGACTGTCTGAACTGAATATTCCACACAGATCATTGATAATAATTCTAAATAATGTCGGCCCTAAATTTGATCCTTGTCGAATGTTCGATGTGGATGTATATTTTTCTGATGCGAAGCCATTTACTACTACTTGTAGGTGACGACCATCTAGAAACGACTGGAATCACCTCATCATATTCCCTACAACACCATACCATAATACAACCATAGACACTGCAGTCGGGTGAAATTATAACTTTCCTTAAAGACTTGGAGTTCACCGGCCTACTGAGATTAAATAGTGAAGAAGGAATACAATAGTTCTACAAAGATGCAGTAAATATGACTCCCCTTAATCTGAAATCTTTGTAGCTATTTACACATTTTCGGAGATACCATCAGTTACTACAAACCGTTTCTCATAAATATAAGGTTTAATTTGATCAGGAATTTTGGGATAGCAAGTATTCAAATTGCTATATTTCGTTGTTGTTCCATGGTTCATTCCATATTATATTATTCAGAGAGTATGTTGAATTTTGGAGTACAAGGTACTTGAATCTGGGGTTGAACTGAACACTGTTAATTCAAATAATATTTCAGTGTCTCCATTTTATCACTTCATAACGGTTTGTAGATTCTGTATTTGCTTCTTCTTTATATTTATGTTTATTCATTAAACGTATGCGGGAGTATTCATGTGAATGATTATGTATTCTGGTGCTTTCACCTCTTCTAACTCTATATAAATAATGCACGTCTGCTTTCCCTTTGACCCACAGTAATGTTCACTAGCCTGGAAAATGTGGTCGAAAAATAACTTCCCTTCACAATCCGCACAGGACTTCATGCGAGCAGTCTACATCGGATATCACCAGTTTTTTGCTAGAATATTCTACATTGTGTTTGACCACTTGTTTTCGTTTCATACAAGCCGGACTAGTTTAGTTTTTCAATGTCTTTACATTTTGACAATCACATGAATCCGTTTCCAGCCTTATTATTCCATTCTATTAACGTGAACACAACAGGGATACATAAAAGAGTATAATTATGTAGTAAATTTGAATGCACGAAGCTTCTAAATTGTGTAAACTAGTTTTCAACTTTTCACGACATTAAATGAAATCAGCCATGTCTGCTGTGAACAATATAAACGTATACACTCCAGTTTCATTCCCATAGATATAACCAAGTTCAGTAATTGTTGGCGTTTTTTGTTGATATTTCTACTGTCATGGGGAGTTAATATCACATCTCCCTAGTCTATATACAAGGGTTTTCACAGAGCAAAAAACATCACTATTATGTTCTCGTATAAGGATTGTTTTGTCTGTCTGTAGTCTGTTTATGTTTTGCTTCATCTTCCCATCATTGAAGTCGAATCAATTCATAAATTTTTGTATGATTTGAAATTCAATGAAATTACACTAGGACTCATGAAAAATGTATACAAACGAATCACTAATACATACATTGAGGGTCTAGAAAAAACCCCCGGAAACGATTTACCGACGGAAATTCCTCGAATGTAAAATTAGGTAAATTTCCGGGGTAAACGAAGAAATATTTTTGAACAACAAATTTGGCGAGTGGCTCTGTTGCCTTTGTAGGCATTAACAACGAAACTTCATTTCGTCTATTGACGAGCAGCATATTGCTGGCGTATTTATAATTTTCTTGTGTTTCTTATTTTATAATATTTGTTGTTTAATTAATTTTTCCTCAATTTTCGACTGTTTTATATTTTGCTACTTCTTTTTTTTTGTTTCTTAGTGTGCTTGATTACTATGCAAGCAACCGGATATGGTTCCCTCGTCATAACTCTTAGAAGGGCTGGAATTCTTTCAATACAATCACTTTGTATTCTTGTTTCTGATAGCCCTCCAAACAGTTTTGTTAAAGTTTCACATATTAAGGGGCAATTGTGGTGGGTAGCGAAATTGGCGTCTTTGTGAACTTCCAATCCAGGTGTCTTCGAAGTAGTCAACAACTGGGGCACATCCTAAATCATCTAAATTCATGAAAAAATCAAACTAAATACGTAGCCTTAAGACTTTGAACGTCTCATATTCATATATAAATAGCTCAGAATCAAGAAGGGACAGAATTGAAGAACCTGCAGCTCATGAGTAGAGATGGCATAATCGTTGTTCCGCTTACATAAAACAGACAACAAACGTTTCCAAGAACGCTCAAGGAGCTATTGCCTCAAGAAACAGGTCTTGAATTACCCGAATCTTCTTGAACAATTCAAAGATAATATATACCGATTAATCATACATCATGCCAGAAAAAGTTTATGCTAGCTAGGATCTTGTATGATGAATAAATTGTTTCAATATTTTTCATACGTCTTAGTCAAGAGAATACTTCTAAAATATATCACATTTTGCTGGATATAAAGTAGTTTACCGCGGCCTTGCCTGGTCATATAGCATAAAGTGCAATATAACAGAATATCATAAATTGCTCAGGAAGAAAATAATTCATAATTATCACCTATATAAATAAACCATGTGAGAAATTATATTCCCTTCTCAACTGGTCACGTACAAACAAGCGATTATAATTTTTTTATAATTTTGATTATGTGAAAGAAAAACTACTATGTTTTCATACCACTTTCATTAATAATAACGTGGAAACGAAACTATAGTTTCAACACCGAAGTGCCATTATCAAACAAATAGAACATTATAAAGAAATCAACGAAACAGAAGTATAAATAGATTAGAGTGAAGTAGGGTTGAGGTTAAGGGATCAACGGGAATTCCAAAACAGGTAGATCCTAGTAGAGTACAATATTACATAGTGAACAATTTGTGGATTAGTGTGATTATGATCTAATATTCTTAGAATCATTTTAAGAGCGGTTTGAAAGACACATGAAAATATCACTTTGATATAGGTCTAACTGGTCATTCAGGATATTTTCATTGGAGTTTTTGACACCTTTATAAATCTTCATTGATTCTAATGTATTCTAATAAAAGTGGTATAAAAAATAGTTGTTTTTCTTTCATATAATCAAAATGATAAATTACCATAAAGTAACGGTTCCACCAGTGATTTTTTTTTATAATTCATAGATTTATATTACTCGATACTGGCGAAAGCCTGTGTAACAAAAATATTTTCCAGTATTAAAGTATTAACTTTGCTTACAGAGGACGGTTTCGATCCTTACGTATTATTGTTGCTTCAGTTGGTAAATTTTTAGTCAAAGGAAATCAGTGGGTTTTCCAATGATACTCCATGTGAATTTTTGGCTTCATTTGGCACAATCAGAACATGAACTATCTTGAATGATAGACTTCCGCAGATCGCTACTCTTCAAAATTCTTGGCTTCGAGATAAATTACGCGTCACAATAGACTTGATTCCGACGTTCCGTCAGCCATTACAAGTGGAATCATCAAGAGCAGACTTGAGGCTTGAACTGGAACTGATTCGTCTGGTTTTTGTTACAGTATTTATTGTGGGAAATACCTTTATGTTTCTCAGTTCATTGCCTTCATTCCGTTGGTCAAGTCCCTTTTGGCGCACGACCCTGCCGTTGATTGATCTATAAGTGGAGTTTTCGAGGATGGATATCCAAAGGTAATATCATGAGTCATGGTTTGGATTATTTGGATGTTGAAGGATTTCTATGGCTTCAATATTTTTTTTCGCTGATGGACTCGGGCTAGGATTCTAGTATTTTCGAAAATGATTTGATAATAAGTGTCAAATTTATGTTTCCTAAATGCAGATCCACTGGTTTCACGAAGCGCTCATGTTCTTTCAAACGGGTAGCTACTGTACGACCTGTTTCACCATTGTAAACTTTACCGCAACAGAGAAAGCTATAAGCACTCTCCGAATAAAGAGGAGTCAAGAATCTGCGATGTGTTCGTAGAACTGGGACAGTTTTGAAAGAGTGAAAAAACGAGTAGAATATTATGCTTCTTGAAAATTTAGGAAATTCGATCTAATGTATTTCCAATAGATGGAAGATAAGCAGTAGATAAAGAAGGTGGGGGTTAGTGGCTCAGGTTGATTTGAAATTGTAAGCAAAGTGTATTCCTTAATAGCTTTTTTGAATGTTATAATGGAAGAAATTGTTCGGTAATAAGACAGATGATGAATCTTTTAATTCTAATTCTAAAGATTGAGGTTGGGATAAGTTATGTGGACCCTAAAATCAGAATCAAAACGCATTTCAAATAATATATCCCGATATAACCTTCAAAAAAACCATGAAGGAATACATTTCGCCTGGAATTTGGAATTTACCTGAGCCACATACCTTTATCCACTGCCTCTAAACAGAATCCAGACGGATCAGTTCCAGTCCAAGCCTCAAGCCAGCCATGTAGACGTGGCTTGTGATTGTTGACGAAACGTTGCCATCAGGTAGTGGTATTGTCACACGGAATCTATATGGAAGCCATCAATTTCAGAGATTAGCTATCCCCCTCTGCTGTTACTATTTGACATTGCCGATCTCATTTTAATTGCTTTGTTTTCGTTAAGGGGACGGAGGAACATTCTCTTATCAACTCGATTAATTGCTATAACGATGAAGAATCTAATTTGCACCAATTTTGAATATACATTTGATAATAATTGAAGTGTTGTCGAAAATGTGGATTATCATGACGTGTGCAGTATAAATTTATCGAACGGCTGCAATGGAGATTAAAGAAATATTCAGATTTTGGTACTTGACAATAAATCAGTCGCAACTTTCTACATAACTAATTTCACTGCCTCGGCTAATTCATGACATGATTTGTGGTTTCCTTAACGTACGATTTCTCGGGCTTATTAGAAAATATAGATGATTTATGAATCAGCAGCAGCGCGCACCTCCATTTATTTCAATTATTCCAAATTGTCTTACAGTTTTCATTATTTTAGATGTTTTACGCATGTTCTGTTGATTGGTAACAACTCATGGAGGAATAACGCGACGGGGCTGCTATAATTATAATGAAATGAATGAAGTTCATCAGGGAACCTTATATTAAAATAATTAGTAATCGAAATATCAATTTGGCTTCCCTGAAGTGAATCGTTATTCCCTTCCGTACGGTTTGAAGTTTCCGTCGATTCTAGAATCTATACCGGAGGAGAACACTATGCCGTATATCTTAGAATACCAAAATATTGAAACTCTCTGTTAATTTATTAGTAATAAACTACTCATAAACCTCCCAACTACATTCAGCCCAATTTCATATTAAAATTCGTGTGATCACCTCTCATTTGTCGAACATTTCAGTTTCAATGATTATATTCCTCAGCTTATTCAATACATTATAATACAGGTTGAGTTTGAGAGACTGATGTATGGTTCAGCTTGAATAAGTCCCATAAATTTCGTCAATGATGGGGATAGGATGGACCTCATTCGGTTACGGCCTTATCGTCAGTATCTAGCGATAACTAGTAGTGATTGATCCATTTCACTTGAAGCGGTTGTGTTAAGCATGAAAAAGTACTATACGGTAACATAACTGTTAATAAGCAGCGTTTAACTTATGTAAGTTTTAAAGCGAAATTATGCAGCTGACTCTCAATAGTTCCCGAAACTCGAGCTGTGAGTTCTCATTATTTCAAAATAACTATCAAATATGAAATATCTTTTTAAGACTCCTATAGAAAATAAAATAAACCCACAATATACCTTTCTGCCACAAACATCCCTGATTGGAAACAGTTTATAGTTATCAAGTTACATATATCATGAGCTGCAAACAACTTGTACGATTGAACATGAAACATTTCCGATTTAATCTGATATTGAAAGCAATTTCATGGTTCCCTGTTACTAGATGCATCGCTGTAGTGAAATCAAATCGAGTTTGAAAAACTAGCTGCAATTTACAAACATCAAAGAATATGGGACTAGTTTTGAAAATAGGAATGCTTCGTAAAATAGTAATAGCAAGAACAAAATATAACAGTTGCTTCTACTGACTCTTCGCATGACTCTGAATGAAAATAGTACTGCAGGAAATGAGCTCAGAACCAAGTCAAGCTTGCCATTCATGAATTTTATCAATGGTTGCCAGTTTCTTTCTCTTTAACTATTACCTCTCATTTTGCAATCGCAAATTTTTCGAGGTGAGACTATGATACGTATTTTTATTGGCTTCCTGATAATCTTACCATCCTGATCTCTTCGATCATCTATATTAAATCATGAACCACTCGTATTTTTATTGGATTCCTGATAATCTTACCATCCTGATCTGTTCGATCATCTATATTAAATCATGAACCACTCAATCCACATATTTCTTACCCATTCATTAAATCCAAACCGTCAAACCTATGTAATCATTATTGGACCCGGCTCCTCCACCAAACTTAATGGGTAAATCTGCGTATGTAAATAGTAGTGATCTAACGATGACTCCTATTTAGATTGATTCCCATTTTCGTTGGTATGATGTTTGATTATCATTCGAATTGTTGGCTATCCTACGAATCGTAGAGAATTATTTCAAGATGAACAATTCGTTTGCTCGTTAGAACAGGAGCATGTCATCTGTCATTATTGGATATGTCCCAGAAAAAGTTATTCAAAGGCATTAGATGTGGTGATCTTGGTGGCCACAAACATGGTTCACTGGTATCTATACACTTGTTCGTAGAGTGTGTGTTCAGAAATTCCCTAGATCTTCTAGCATTGTGAGCAGGCGCACAATCATGTTGAAATATAATTGCAGCCTATCGGTCGTCCATTATCCCCACCAATTACTCTTCTAACATTGAACTGTATCTTTCCCCCGTTGAACTCTTGTCATATATATGGTAAGCTATAACGTTATTATTCAAAAGAGCACACCACACATTGAAGCCAAATGGAGCAATGTCGTCTGTCACTAATAGACCCAGCTCCTCCACCAAACTGTATGAGTAAATCTGCGTATGTGAATGGTAACGATGTAACGATAACCTCTATTCAGATTGATCACCATTTTCGTTGGTATGATATCTGATTACCTTTCGAATTGTTGGCTATCCTAAGAATCATAGAGAATTATTCCAAGATGTACAGTTCGTGTGTGTTCAGAAATTCTCTGTAGATTTTCTAGCATTGTGAGTAGGCGCACCATCATGTTGAAATATGATTGGAGCTTCTCTGTCTTTAAAAACATCGCCCTTTTCCTCCTCCAACATAGAAATGTCTTTCTCCACCGTTGAACTCTTCTCGTATATGGTAAGCTATAGGTTTATTATTTAAAAGATCACACCATACATTAAAGCCAAATGGAGCAATGTCGTCTGTCATTATTGGACCCGGCTCCTCCACCAAACATCATTGGTAAATCTGTGTATGTAAATGGTGAAGTTGTAACGATGATTCCTATTTAGATGGATTCCCATTTTCGTTGGTATGATATTTGATTACCATTCGAATAGTTGGTTATCCTACGAATCATAAAGGATTATTTCGAGATGAACAATTCGTTTGCTCCTTGCATCGTTAGAACAGGAGCAATGTCATCATTCATTATTGACTATCCCTAGAAAAAATAACCCTGAGGCATTGGGTATGTGGTAATCTTGATGACCACAAACATGGTTCACTGGTACCTATCCACTTGTTCGTAGAGTGTATGTTCAGAAATTCCCTAGATCTCCTTGTATTTTATGCAGGCGCACCATCATGTTGAAGTATAATTTCAGCCTGTCTGTCTTCCAAAACACGTCCCAATTTCTCTCACAACATAGAAATGAATCTTCCCGCCGATGAACTTTCGTCATATATATGGTAAGCTATAATAATTTCATTATTCAAAAGAGCACACCACACATTGAAACCAAATGGATCAATGTCGTCTGTCATTATTGGACCCGGCTCATGCACCAAAGTTTATAGGTATGCGTATGTAAAAGGTAGCGATGTAACGATGACTCCTGTTTAGATTGATTCTCATTTTCGTTGGGCTGGCATCTGATTATGTTTCAAATTGTTGACTATCCTACGAATCGTAGAGAATTATTTCAAAATAAACAATTCGTTTGATCTTTGTACTTTCAGAAAAGGAGCATGTCATCTGTCATTATTGGATATCCCAGAAAAAAATTATCCAAAGGCATAAGGTATGGTGATCATGGTGGCCATGAAGATGGTCCACTGATATCTATCCACTTGTTCGTAAAATGTCTGTTCAGAAATTCCCTAGATCTTCTTGCTTTGTGAGCAGACACATGATCAAGTTGGAAATATAATTGCAGCCTGTCTGTCTTCCAAAACAGCCCCCAAATTCTCTTCCAACATAGAGATGTATATTTCCGCCGTTGAACTCTTGTCATATATATGGTAAGCTATAACTTTATTATTTAAAAGAGCACACCACAAGTTGAAGCCAAATGGAGCAATCTAGTCTGTCATTATTGGACCCGGCTCCTTCACCAGATTCCATGGGAAAATTTGCGTATGTAAATGGTAACGATCTAACGATGACTCTTATTTAGATTGATTCCCATTTTCGTTGGTATGATATCTGATTATCATTCGAATTGTTGGCTATTCCACGAATCATAGAGAATTATTTCAAGATGAACAATTCGTTTACTCATTGAACCTTTAGAACCGGAGCAATGTCATCTGTCATTATTGAATATTCCCAGAAAAAATAATCCGAAGGCATTAGGTATGGTGAGCTTGATGGCCACAATCAACTGGTACCCATCCACTTGTTCGTAGCGTGTCTGTTCGGAAATTCCGTAGATCTTCTACCACTGTGAGCAGGCGCATGTTGTAATTATAATTGCAGCCTGTCTATTTTGCAAAACATCTCCCAATTTCATATTCCTGGTAAGCTATCGTCATATTATTTGGAAGAGCACATCACACATTAAAGCGAAATCGCCCCTGATCAATGCGGTTATTCAACGTCGGATGAGGGTTCACATCATAGTGGAGTAAATCTGGCAAATGGTTGGCGAAAATTTTACGATGTATAGCGACCCGGTGGAAAAGTTTTTTTGGGGTACCAACAACAACCTCCTGAAATTTTTATTCCCCAAAGTGGGTGCAACCCTTTTTTTTCGGGCAAAAAGTTTTTTTTTTACATTTTTAAGGGTAGTTTAGCAACCAAAAATTAATATCTCTGGTTGTATCAAAAATTAAGAAACGAAAGTAGTACCCTTTTATTTTCAATGTCCAAGGAACTTCTAGTCCAAATTTCGAGTTGATCCGACCTCCCCCCTCCCCGTAATAGATATTTATATACTCATATATGCAAGGAATCTTGCGTAACGACTAACTCGGTCATTTTTCAACCGATTTAGCTGAAATTTGAACTAAAGATAGGTGTTATATATTCAAAACTACCATTTGAATTTCAAGTGAAAATATTAAAAAGTTTTCCATAAATTTAACTTTAAGTCAATTTTTTAGTTATTTTTAAAATTAGGATATCTCATGTCATTTACATCCGATCGGGATCTGCTTTGCAGGAAAATGTAAGTATTCTCATATACATATCATATTTGATGTAGGTCGAGGAATGCCAGAACATTTTGATCTTCGTTTACTGAACGGACCCATAATTTAACAAATATTCAGTCCGTCACGTGCTGTCACGCTGTAGCTATATATATTGAGTATTATGTATACTGCCGCCCGCGCAACCACTTGGGTAAGGCGTCAGCCAGTCTCTCTATACGCTTACATACGTGCGCATATCTGAGTCGGATATTCGACGTTATTCATTTACTCAATCGTCTGTCCTCGTGAAGACGAAAGTTATATTTTTATTGAATTTATTAATTGTACATTGTGTACTTAGTATCGTATCTATGTGCAAGATTTTAGATATTGTGAATATAATTTTTTTCATAAGAATATAACATTAGTGTATAAGTGGGAACTTCTGCATGTGTACTACACATTGATGACGTTGTGTTATTATTTTCATTGTTCGAATGTTGGATCACAGCATCAAATATAATAGTGCCTTGATGTTTTGTTTAATACTACTAATACGAAAGTACAAAATTTCATTGCAAATAATTATTTGTGGTGTTATTAACGATCATACTGTTATTAGACGGAAATTTTAATATGTTTACATTTTGCGTTTCTTTTTAGATTATTTGTCCATTGGTCCGAATTGAAGATGTTTTCTTTTACTACTATCCGTAGACGTCTTCAATCCGGACCAATGCTGTTTAACATTACTCCCATTCACATCGATGTAAATTCACATCGATGTAAAATTACATGATTCGTTTTGAAAATAAAATAATGTGTATTTATCATAATGACTATCGGGTTACATTCATACTCTTTACAGGGATTGTACCGCCCATTATACGTTTTTTATTATTAAATATAAAAATGTATATAATTGTTGATTGAAATGCTGACAGTGAAAACTAAAGAAATACTAATTATATCAAGTTTCATTTATAAATAATAAAATTGTAGTTTCAGATGCTACAACGAGTACAACAACTCCATACTAAACTCCGTAGACAATAGTATCTGTGGCATCGAATGCCTTCGTTAGTCATAATGTTGAGAAACAAAATTTCGTCAGGCAGAAGTTGCATAAAATGAGAACCGATGATACGGGTGGATTACCAAAGTTTATTTTAGTTCTTAATCGACCATAAATGATAACTAATAACATAGATGCTGGAGATGGATTGTTCAATGGCACTGTCGGAAAATTGTGTCATGTAGAAAGAGATGATACTGGTGAAATCATACGAATTTGGATGAAATTCCCAGAATAAATTGGTAACTTCATAATGTCAGTTTCCACTTCTGTCAGCAGTGCTCGGTGACTGCCCGTACTTCTTTTTTAAATCTCGAATATTAAAGAAGTTATTCCATCCAGGCAACCAATTTGGGACACTCCGTACAAATCACATCACCTACCTATTAGCATATACAACAGATCTATCTCATCGTACTGTATGATGAACTAGTTATGATGAAATCTACTACCGTTGAAGAGTTCATTCCAAGTTTCCAAGTTTACGTTTTCGTATCCTGATGTTGCATGTTTTTGTAATATAAGCTGATTTCGGAGAAGGGTAACGACTAAACTATTTTGAACGGTGTTTACCGTATAGGTCGATTCAAGCTATAATCTAGTTGGAAACTTTCTGATGAGGAGAAACAGAATTAATTCAGTACGATGATTCAATACGAAACCATATCAGATGCATATAGCAGTAAAGAACGCGCTTCAGCGTTTACAACACAACGAATTGAAGGAGAATCATGTTATTGAGTTGAGTGCATCGTATAAATGAGATAATGAAATCACTTTAACCTAATTGTTTGAAACCTTGAAGTGTCTTCCCTTAATCGATTTTCCGCTGGTGCAGTGTTAATCCACATCACCACAAAACTAAATCATGTCTTCCATCCGTATCGAATTACGTGCCTCTAACTTCGTGGAGCAGCACCCTGCTCGATGCTAAGTGAGATGGTAAGATGGGAAACTTAGCAGATTGAATGGGGATAATTAGAAACTCCATGCTATCTTTGAAGAATAAATTGCTGATATTATCGAAAACAAAGCCAGGTCTATAAACTTCAGATACAAGCAATTCTCCGATTCAACAATTTCAGCTCAGTTCAATGACGTATATGATTTGGTTTCTCAGTCAAAATATCTTATAATGTAAAGACTTACGTTAGCAGAAATAAGTTACATGCATCACTTCTCAGTTATAGATGAACTCTGTTGATAACACTCTGAATATGTGTATGAACTAATATCTAATTTGTAAAAGCAATGCACGCTGAAAACTTAAACTAGAGTTTGCAAACTTTAAGCACGACGTCTTGCGATCTCATAAATTCAAAGAAGACGGATTTCTATCGGAAAATAATGAGAATTAACCGCATACGTGGTTTTGAGAAAATTACTCAAGCTTAGTTCTTCGGCTTTGTAGAATAAACAAGTTGGAAGTTTCAAAAAAATTGTTTCCAACTCTAGACGAATAACTGACGATGATGTATTTATATGTATACAGGGTGTCCCACGACGTTTAGATAGTCCAATTTCTCGGAAGCTGTTAAAATGACGTATATGAAATTTGGCAGATATGAACAGTCGAAACTGATGCTTATATTATTATAAAATGACTTCCGTTTTTCCTGTCATTTTGTGTCACGAGACCCCAACATAATTTTTTTTAATGGGACAACCGATATAATATTACAATTTTGAGTATGTCATTCGAAAACAAATTCAACGATACCACACTTGTCATCATTGTATTATGCAGTAATGATAATAAGGGCTATTTATTTTTACTAAATTTATTAAAGTAATATTTTACACTCAAAAATTTAGGTGGCTATGAAACAAATAACTGTTGTAGCAACAATTCATTCAGTCATTCAGTATTGTTGGGTGGAGTTCATCCAAGAACTGTCATTAATTATTATTATCATTATTAATCATAATCTTGTGAAGACACTGTAATAATAAGTGAATAATATGTTCAATTTTTACTTACGATGAATATGTTGACATGCTACTCATTTATGGAGAATAGGGAAAAAACAAAACTCATGCTCAAGGTTTGTACAGAAATCGTTTTCCTCATACAATGACTCGAAGCAAAAATACTTTTGCCTATGTCAAACGGAAGCTGAGAACTGGTTCTTTTCCAATTCCAAGCGGTGAAAACCAAGTTCCTCGTCAAAAGATCGCGCAGTCAGATGACAATGTGATATTTTGGCTTATCCAAAGGTAAGTTCACGCACCTCAATACGATTTCTCGAACAAGAATAAGAAATAAGTAGAAGTTCAATATAAAGAGTATTAAAAAATCACAAATACCATCCTTTTTTTGGAAAAATAACAGCGGAATCGAAATCAGCAAACCAAAAAACCTACTAGAGGTAATTTTTGCAACAAAATTATACTTTATTATTCATAAACGTCTCAGGAAAATCTCAATATTTTGGAGTGAGAATCTGATAACCTAGTAGTTTGACGCGATCAAAACTGAAGCTTGTATTTTGTCACGGAAGGTGAACTCCATGATCTTTAATATGAAGTACTCCATATACATAGTTGGTGTCACCGGCTATAGCACCCTCAGATGGCATGATCATGTGAGCCTTATTGCGAAAACAGTTCCATGAAAACTTGGTTCTCGGTTCCGTGCCAAGAACAACTGTACATCTCTACATAATCTACAAAAGCACGACAACCTTCCCTGGCGCACCGTTCACATGTTCAAAGTTCAGCTCCCAAACATACGCTGGAACTCTCAGATTATATTCAGAAGAGACGTATTCGTCTGATTGGTGATGTCATATTCACGAATTCATTTATCTCCCTAAAACATTGTAGAAAAAGGTGGACGATCTCTGTCGTCAGTTATTATAACACGAGAGGCTCCAGGTAGGCAGAATAGATGAGCTCAAGCTGGTCACCTCATTACCAAATATGAGAAATGCCACGAGTTGGCTATGATCCAATCAGGGGTTGTTCCGCCCGCCTTAGCGAGTGCGACGAGTGACTCCAATAAGAATATCACTTTAGTTCTTCGTTAGTTCCTATGCACAATCGAGTTCACATTGTGGGGTGATTGTGTATGACTCCAGTGCCTTAGCACTGTTAGGTTGCTTGCTATGATCGAGATTTGTCTATTCTCATAGGCCCTCTCCCTCATAATTCGGGCACATGTTGTAATTGCTAATATTTTTGCTTGGAATTCTGTCGCAAGTGTCCCGAGGTTCGAAGAAATCATTTCTCCTTAGTCTTTTGTCTCGCTATTCCAACACCTGTACTTTTTTCGGTCTTGGTGCCTTCGATATACCATACGAAAATCCCTGGTATCATATGAGGATTCACCTCAGCGTCCTACCGCCCATTAGAGGTTTGAATCTTGAACGGTACAGAAGATCTGTGAACCTTGATCCTGTCTTTTCTCATCCCCAATGGCCCAGGTGATCCAAGCAATCGAAGAATGCTTCGGCCTCTTTGGTCTGCCTTTCCTTGCCCAGTAAGATCGAAGTGATCCGCTCCACTCATGACTTTCGGCTGAGCGGCGAGGTGCAGTGCCACCCCAACAGCCTTTTCATCGCAGCCGTTGGGGTGGTCGACATTTCACCTGTTATTCCTAAGCACACCAGCCTTTGAACTCTGGGAATGCTGAGATACTTTCGTATTTGTTTGTGACCACCACACGATTTCGGTGTATGTCACAATGAATCTCACTATGGTGATGTTCACTCAGTGCACCATCCGTAGTGTTAGTCCTCAAGTTGTACGACGACAGGTCCACAGGGCCTGTATCGCTTTATTAGTAGATATTAACAACAGGCATTTCAAGGATTCCACTATAAATTCGTCAATTATCGCATTTTTGAAAGAAACATAAGTGAGTATTTCTAGAATAATGATTATAACAATTTATTATCTGAATTTTCAAGTCTCACGAAAGAAATAGATTTCAATGAGACAGCTAAACGTGAGGTTCCTCATTATGTTCATACAAATGATGTATTACCTCCTGCTAAATTTCGAAGATCGCATACAATTGAGTTTCCTATACTCAAACAAGTTCGAACATATGGTTAATCTAGGTATTTGTAGACAATCAAAATCAATAACTTCTACGTTTGTACATATAGTTCCTAAAGGAGTACCTGGTGATTGGAGACCCTGTGGAGATTATAGCTTACCTATTTTAATCACTTTACCAGAAGATATCCTTTGCCACATACACAAGATCTTAATTCACGTCTTCATGGTAGTAAAGGTGGAGTATTGTGATGGTTATCGGTACTAACTTTATTTCAATCGTGTCTCTATTTCTGTTGTGCATGTTTATGGTATTGTTCATAATATATTGTTTCATATTTACATCAAGTAATTGGAGAAAGTTTACTTGGTAAAAATAAAAAAGTGCATTGTACATAAATAATATTTCTAGCTTTAGTACTAATAACATTGCTCTAACAATAACTGTAATTTCAACATTAAAATTTATAATCAAGCAGAACATTCAATTAAATACGATCAAGTATCAAAAAGGATTCTATAACTGCAATACTACAACAACTACATCATGCATGTGATGAAGCAAGTTTGTGCTTGTTTTGAAATAGTAATTTACTAAAATCTTTGATATCTCAGTTGAAATATAACATAATATAATACCACAAGTCGTACGTGATTTTTAAGGATTAGGGCATTCAAAGTACAAATCTGTAGAATTGCACTTAATCACAGGCGGCAATTAGAACCGCTGACTAAGCAGTGTTGGAGAAATCATTTTTTGTGGTCACTCACTGCCCCTCGATGTGGGAAAACAGGCAACTCTAAATACAGATTTGTGTATTAGTGCAAAGTGCAACGGGATACAACCAACTTCATTGGTCCGTTTGAATTTTATGTTAGCGGGTAGGAAAACCAATTCCGGGGGAAGCGGAATTATAAAAATGAAAACTCTTAGGAAAAAGGGCAGTTCCTTTGTCGTGCCTTGTTGGGTAAGCCTAGTTCCTTGTACATATAGCTCAGTCTCTCTCTCAAAACCAGATCCATTAATTCTTTTTTTTTCCTTTTTAATTGATATTTTTAACTTAGTCATTTGATTGTTTTTTTTGTATTCCAAGTTACAAGATTTCCATTTCACAGCTATCTTTGTTTGTTTGATTAGTATTCAAAGTAGAATTAATTCATTCCAATCAATTTGTATCATTCTATAGTTATTTTCATTTAATTAAAATCATTCAAAGCAGTAATTTTGAGAACCTATATTTTACTTCAATATCATTAGCTTGAAGCCTTTATTTAGTGAATATTGTTTGGGTATCTAGAATCTAGAATAACCTGTAAAAGAAGTTTTGGAGAAAGACATTTGGTAACTTATTGTTGATAGGAATCTAAAGTAATTTGATTTGGAATTAATTTATTTCCCTTAACGATTAGACAATTTGATTTGGGTGCGAGAGAGAGCTAGCTCCGGGGTGTAATTCATAACTTAACAAAAAGACGTCGCGTAATACATTTTGTGAAGGCCGTGCGTGAAGTGTAAACTCAGGTGTTACTGGTTTACTTTGTGGATTAAGGATTAAATACTGAATCAGGGTAAGTCTATAGAACAACCTATTTAGTCTGAATTCAAGCCAAGAATTTTGAGGTCATCACCCCCCTTTCTCGTTTTTGTGTTGGTATATAGAGGACTGTAACCATTAATAGAGTATTTTGAGGTAATAGAAGTGTATTGATCCATCTGCCGAATTTCTCATATTTGGTAGTACATATATGAGACCTACTTAAGATAGGTATAGTTGAAATTAGGGTTATCGTAGGTGTAAAGTCAATTATCTAATTATTTGTGGGACTATTGGGAAGGATCATTATTTAAAAGTTGTAATAAGGGTATTTTATTTAGAATTTGAAGGTTTCTTAAAAACCCCTACTGAGACAGCCATCAGCGGAGAATTTAAGAGAAAGTGTTAAGAGCTCATCTTGAAAACTAGGGTTTCATTATATTGTCAAATTGGTTGAATCAATTTAATAGATCAATATATACAAAGCGAACCAGGTAGTTGTCAAAAAGGCGTCATAGCTGTTTGTTAGAGAATCACCCTTCTGGAATCTCAACCTTACTATCAGTGGCCCCTCTGGTCCATTTCATAACCTTAGTTACTCCATCAGAGTGGTATATTCAATTCAAAAGTAAAGTTAGCCTGCAAAGAAACAACTCTCTGGCTACGTCATATCAGGCGAATCAATAATTCACAGATTGATCATACTTGATAAAGTTTTATCAATTTATTATATATATATTTTATTTAAACCATTCAGAAACTTGCATCAAATTAATTTGTTGACCATTCGTCATATTTTCCTCTTTATGAATATATGAATGGGACTTAGTGTCTATATTTGTTAATTATTATTATTGTTTTTGTAAACGAATACTTTTTCCCAATATACAACTTATACTGTTCGCATTGTTCTTCATTGATACACCATCCCTTAGATAACGTTATAGTGGAAGAGAACAGTCCTGTCGTGATTGTCATTCCGAACATCTTCAACAACGTGAAGCTGTCATACTAGCCTAGTATATAAATCGGCCAGGAAAGGCCCCGCTACTAAACAATTTTATACCAAGTGCTACTGGAGAGGAACTCCTTCGAGTTTAGTTTCGTTCCCTGAACTATTCTCTAAAACATCTCAAAAGGGAACTGGTGGCAACTAAATATAATCCATTCTACCAACGACAGGGCACTCCTTGTAGTGCAACCCTGCAGTTATCACCCTCCGCAACCCTCGAGTTGCATAATAAGGTTAGCTATTCTAGCATAGTTACAACAAGGTTTCCACTCTCCGTAGCAGCATATGATCCCATGAGGCTTTGACCTGAGGGAACAGTAAACAAACATAACCTAGTAATATCTTGAGCTGGACTTGGTATACCTGGCTTGGGTGAAATAACATTATAAATAAGTTTAATAGTTGCTCCCAAGTTCCAGCTTTCCAAATTATTACACGTTGTGTTGTCAGGAATAAGCTTCATACAGCATTTTCCAGACATAGCTGCCAACAGTTTCGTTGATAATATTATGATGTACTTTTACCTAATATGTAGGAAAAGTGCTCGCTGAAAATCAGAACTAGAGTTTGAACTTCAATCTCGACGTCTGGCGATCTTCTAAAGCCAGCAAATGTTGTGTGAAAATTACACGAACCCTGGCGAAGCTTTGTGATATCGACAAATCGAAAGATTTCAAGAAAATTGTTTTTAACAGATACATATCATATGATAGAAATACTGTAATGTACATGTGCATCATAACTGATATATGTCACTATATCTCTTGGATGAATTACAAAAAATGTGTGTTTATTCGGAAATTGTAATTCATCAAACAAGCCAACGTACATGCACGAATAAATTGTTCCATGTTTCTATTTCAAACTCTTTTGTCAAATCACACATGCTGCACATATACACTCGCAATTACTTGTCAGTCATGAGTTTGATGATAAAGGCGATGTTCAACGCAACAGAAAATTATGTTTTGGTACTCCCGTGTATTTTCATTTGAGAATTCCGATTATAAAGGAATGGTATCAATATAAGATTTATTACGACAAACACGTTTATTCTCATCTAAATGATGCAATGATCTGAAAATGACAAAGACTAATTACTCATGCATATATTTGAATGAACGGAATATGGTCACTTAATTGATATCAAATTGGCACTGAATCCCGTTTGTCTGTTCTACTAAATGGGACGGAAATTATAGCCTCTGGAAAGGCGGTCTTTCAGGAAATACTTAAAGAATATAAATGACTCTACAACTCCAAAATGTAGATGTTTTTTTGTAGGAACTGTTTTTCATCACATGCGATTCTTTCTATTCGGCAAATCATCACGAACATTTCTTAACTACTGAGCAAACATAAAACGTAGAATCGTATCTATGAATGTGAATTTCCATTGGTTTCCTATTTCAATCAATATTCATGTTTAATATCATCAAGAGGACAAGCACAGTGAGAGAAATACAATTAACATTTTCCAACATTGAATTGTTCGAGAATGAAATTAATCTATGGACATAAAGGATGCTATTCAGACAGCCTGTGATGGCATTTGACAAAATTGATCATGATATTCTAATATCTAAATCATCCAAGGTTGGTGTTAGTGACATGCTTCTGAATTTTTTATTATATGTTGAGTATACAGACGATTTAAAATTCTTTTCTGAGGTGAGGGATTGCAACCAAAAGTATTTGATGCCACGCAATGTGTTCATCAATGATGTAGCATCCTTTCAGGGGTTTATATTTACAAAAATATAAGGCTCTGAGAAAGACAAAGTGGTGCAGTTGATTAACGCGCTGGACTAGACATTCAGGAATGTGTGTTTGAATCCTGCCTATGGTTCAATGGCTTAGGCTTATTCATCCAATGTTAAATTATTTAAGTTATCTTCATAACTCGGGTAAGACGCATCAGGGAGAATTTCTTGTTTCGCGATAGTCCGTCATGACTTTTTGAATCTCTACCGCTCACAATAGGTGCCCCCGACTGTGGAGGAACTCCAGCAGTTCTGGAAAGTATTGCACGAGTCACCGCGTCCAACACTCAGACAGCCCAGCTCTAGCTCACTTCGAAATGTTTTGCGCTAAACATCAACTCCCGCAATCAGAAGTCAGCAAGAATGAGGCCCTGCAAACTCTTGTCGGTACCAAGAACTTTGCTGCTCCCAGTCCTGATGGCAACAACATATGATGTCTTAAAGAGGATCAGCCGTCGAGAAGTATACTGTGCTATTCCCAAAAAACGGAGACGTGTCTGATCCCAAGAACTACCGACCGATCACTTGTCTCAACATCTGCTACAAGTTATTTACACGTATCTCGTATGCTGGGTTGTTGAGTAATTGATAAGACCAGCAAACAGCGTGGGGCAAAGATAGGCACGGAGGGTTGCCGAGAAAACCTGGTGACAGATGGATCTATCACTGAGGACTCCATACTTGTTCCAATGCTTCGCAGTAACAACCCCCCCCCCCCCACTAGTGAGATGCATAGAGCTTCTGTCACTCTGGAAGACTCGTTTAACCATCGCATCAGGCACTTAAGACAGAATTGGTAACATTGAAGAGGGGTGTTCTCCAAGAAGACCCCTTGGACCCCCTCTTGTTTAACATCCCCCTGCTGCCGCTCTCCATTGCGTTAAGACGGACTCATGAGTATCATTCTAAACCATCGAACGACGCAAAATTATAACAACAAAGTTGAGAAACTTCAGCAAATTGCGTTAGACAATGGTAACCACATATCTTTGATCAATAATTCAATAACTAAGCGATACAGAACGTAACCAACTAGCCAAATTAGAGCCATTACCTTCAAATACTTCAATAAAATTCAAAAGATCCACTTATTATTCTTCAGTAATTGATAAATGCCATAGTTTGTTTTCTAAATTTGCAATACAACCAGTCTATAGATGTAAGAACAAGATTAAACACCGCTTAGGCAACACCTTTGATAATGTTTCCAATTTCGATAATTGCGGGACAAAATCGGTTGAGAGTAGTGTTCAAAATGCTATGTGTGCGAGACTAGAAAGAACATTTTAACTCGTTATGAGGAACATTTTGCCCTTATAAAGAAAAATGATGGTGAAACATCAGCTGTAGCCGAACACCATTTTGAATACAGGTCACACCATTATCCCCAAATAGTGATTAACCAGACTCGTTTTGATTTATAATTCAGCTTACTTTGATGATGGCTACTTGGTAACCGAAAGCTCCTCAGTACTTCAATAGTATTTTCAGTGAATAGAGTGATTATTTCTTATCAATAGTGTTATAATATATTCACAGTTTGAACTCTCTTCTAGTTTATTAATTCTATTACTTCTTAAAGAACGTATGAAAAATCTGAATCGGAAGAACTGACCTCAAGGGCTACATGGCCGCGACTCACCTCCACTTCATCACCAATGGTGCACCCTTATGAACTATCATTTCATTCCAAGATTATTGTATAGTTTTACATGCAATGAACTGCACTCAAATGTGAATTGAAAATAACGTATTTGAATATCGTCTGAAGATAGAGGGTAATAACGCTGAAACTCGAGCAACGGAAGATACAAATAAAACTGTTATCAGCGTAGAAGAATCTTCAAGAATACAGATGGATTAATTTTTATGCTCGAGAACATTAGAAACAATACTTAATCACCATTCATTCTCTAAACTACTCTGTTTACATATTGATGGGATGTGAAGATAAAGTGAGAGTGGAATTCATATCAGTATCAACGAAAGGATGGGAAGTTTCGTACGAAACTTTTATGAATAAGGCAAGGAAAGAGGTGGAAACACCAATAATAAAACTATATTGCTACCGCAAACAGCTCCGAACAATTACTTTTCCTGAACGAAAAATCTTTAAGTGGAAATAGAACACTAAATAACCCACAATATATCGTTATCGTGGTTTCTATCCACGTTTATTATGTTTTTAGAGTTAACGTTGTGAAAGCTTGATATCGTAAATTATCCGATAATAGTTTTTCACCGACTTGAAAGATATGTTTCTCATAAAAATGTTTACATTGGTAATTACGTTCTGAACGGATAGCGTTACTGATGATGAAATGGAGTGGGGCAAGGTTTGAATAGAAATGGCAGCAAGTACTTTACAATTGGAAATTCATTCAAAAACTTCTGGATAATTCCGGATATCCATCTCTTACTCTAAGTATATATTAATTGATTCTTAGATATATAGTGAGATTCAACTAATTGTAAAAAAAATTTTTTACTATCGAGAAGAAACCTATAATGTTCGTAGAGCATTCTATCAGCAATACGGTGCTATTGGTTAACACTCTGGACTAGGCATCCAGATATGTGGGTTCGAAACTCACCTATGGTTCAATGTTATTCATCTTGGTAATCCTGTGTTATATTATCTAAGTTACCTTCATAATTCAGAAAAATTAATTCTATAGCACACACTAGAACATACAGTTTTGCAGACCATCAAGCAACATTGTGCAGATAGGATTCGAGCCCCGGGCGTGATAAGGAGAAATACGCACAGGGAGAATTTCTTGTTTGGCGATAGCCCGTCAAATCTCCACCACCCACAGTTGCTGCCCATCGATTGTGGAGGAGATCAAGCAGTTCTGGAGAGTAGTTTACGAGTCATCGCCTCCAATTCACGTGGCCACACCAGCCCCAGCTCACTTCGGAATGTTTTGCGCTGAAGATAAACTTCCGCAAACAGAAGTAGGCAGTCAGCGAAGATGAGCTCTGAGAACCTCTTGTCGGTACCAAAAACTTTGCTACTCCCGGTCCTGACGACATATGGTAGTGAGAAAAATGTCCTCCCATTCACCGCCGTCCACCCAGAGTTTTTGACTATTGGCTTAAAGAGGAGCGGCAAATTCCAAGCAGTCGATGGGTACACTGTGGTGCTTTCGAAGAATGGAGACTTGTCTGATCCCAAGAACTACCAGCCAATCACTTGTCTCAACACCTGATACAAGTTATTTACACGTATCTTGTATGCTAGGTTGTTGAGATCAATCAGTTCGGCAATAAATAATATCAGCGAGCAGCGTGGGGCCAAGAAAAGTATGGAGGGTAATGACGACTCCATACTCTAGAAGCGCAACCTCTCCTCCATGGCTTGAATTGACTACCGCAAGGCATTTGATTGAACATCTTATGAGCTATTATTATACTTACTTCACTGACTTGTTGTACCAATCCCACTAGTGAGATGCATAGAACATCTGTTGCTACTCTGGAAGACTTGTTCAGCCATCATAACAGGCATACGACGAGTTTTGACAGAATTGGTATCAAGAGTGGTGTCTTCCAAGACGACTCCTTCAGTTCCCTCTTGGACGAGAGGAAACCGATAATGATCATGGAGTATCGTGTCATCGTGTCAGCTAGCGTTGGAATGTTGAGAGAGGATATAGGCATTGAGAGGCATTTAGAAGTTATAGGCATCAGGAGAGACTTCACTAGCCAAAGAGTTTCACCACTCCGCCATTCTCTAATTTGACAATTTATGGTTGATCAGCTTGATATCATCTACTCAGCCTACCTGAAATCTCTCGGTGGAATAAAATACAAGACTTCTGATGACACCGACCACGGAAATTACTATAAAAAAGGAAGATATCGTGAACAATGTTCTAGAGAGGTCTGACTTTAGCAATCGGACGAATAATCTCTTCTGAATAGAATCTAAAAACTAAAACTAAAAGCGTATGTTTAGAAGTTGAACTCCAAACATTTGAACAGTACCCAGGATAGATCGAATCTGGACTTTGTAGATTATGAGGAGCTGCTGAGGTTTAGAGTAGATCTTAGCAAGAAATACAAGACTAAGTTTTTGTGAAGCGGCTATCGTGATGGACCTCACATGATTATTCCATGATCAGCTGCTGGATATGTCGAACTGAAGACTCCATGGGAATAAATTCCTGACATCATCATATTAGGCTTATCTGAAGAAACTACAAGTTAGGTTTTGAGTACATTAAACGCTACTAGATTATCAAATGCCCATTTCAAAATTCTTGCAAACATTTAAAACAATTTGTTGTAGTAGTTAGAACATTATTCATCATATTTTATGAACATTCAGAGTGAAATTAGGTTGCATTCGAAAATAAAAAAAGATCTGTGAACAATAGTCAGTTAAATAAAATGCGGTTCACGCGCTTCGAATGGTACGATGATTGGCGTAGCCATTAATAGGTCCACCGTTCTATTCTCCAGTCACATTGATGACCAGTCGTGTCCAGACTTCCTATACAGGAATGTAGAACGCTTGATGAGGCGACCGCCACAATATTTTATTGTCAACAATTTTGAAAGTCTACTTCGGAGCAAAGAATTTTTTAGTTACGTTTCATTTTCAGTTAGACAGTATCAAAATCAAAATCGTCCTGTGGAGACAGGTTCTGAAAAAAGAAGGTGGATCACACCAGAAATAAGAAAAGCGTCAGATATTTTGAGAGAGTTTTAAAGGTGTAAAATGAATTCCAGTAATGTGATTGATGATGATATTTATAAAATATATAGGAAGTCATATCGAAAAGCTATCGTTGCTTCAAAACGCGATTATTTTGACTACAATAACGCTGTTAATAGAACTAAAGCAGCTTGGGGTATTATCAACAGTGGTTTGCAGAGTGGTAGGAAAGGTAAGGTAATAAATGAACTGAAAATGGATTTCAGAAAATTTCTAATCACTTTTAAAGCTACTCCGTCAATATACCTCAAACAACTGAGGATGAATTCAATTTTATTCAGATTGCTGAACAGGTTGATGGTTGCTGTTACAATGATAGATTCTTCAGAAATTATCCAACAATATTTCTTAAACAGTATGTGGGAATGGAATATTCAACTAAATTATGAATTTGAAAAACTCTAATCCAGTAGGTCTCGATAACATAAACAGTAATATGTCAAAGTTTGTGGTCGAGTTCATAGTTGTGGCCATTACTTATACAGGGTGAGTCAGTTTTTTGTAGACAAACTGCAACAGTAGATAGAACAAGTGTTTTCAAGAAGAAAAGTTCCTATAAACATATGTCGTAGAAGGCTTCGTTTTCGAGATACAGGGTGTTGAAATTGAAAAAAAAAATTCGTTTTTTGCAAATATCCGTTCATCGTACAAAAGACAGCTTTTGTGAGCATTTTCTACTCATAATAAGCTATGTTCTGTGCGATATAAAAAATTTTTTACTCTTAATTGGTGAAGATTTTGAAGGGGTAGTGGGTGTTTTTCTCCCCAACTTCTATGCCACTGGAAAAAATACGGTTTTGAGACAACCGTTTGAACCGCCAATGTTTTCTACATAAAAAAGGTACTCCTGATCATAAGCTCTAAAGTTGACCGTTTTCGAGAAAAATCAACTTTTATGTTGAAAAACATGGTCAATTCTTGCTAATTAAGCAAAATTTATTCAAACGTTAGAACAAGTAACAAAACCAAAGGATTGACCATGTTTTTCAAAAAAAAGTTGATTTTTATCGAAAACGGTCAACTTTAGAGCTTATGACCATGAGTATCTTTTTTGTGTAGAAAATATTGACGGTTCAAATGATTGTCTCAAAACCGTACTTTTTCAAGTGGCGTAGAAGTTGGGGAGAAAAACACCCACTACCCCCTCAAAATCTTCACCAACTATGACTAAAGAAAAAATTTTTACCGCTCAGAACATAGCTTACTATGAGTAGAAAATGCTCAGAAAAGTTGTTTTTTGTACGATGAACGGTTCCGGAGATATTCGCAAAAAACGAAATTTTTGTATCAATTTCAACACCCGTATCTCGAAAACGTAGCCTTCTACGACATATGTTTATGAGAACTTTTCTCCTTAAAAAGGGCAGCATGCAGCAAGTTGAAAATTTTTGTCCTTTCTCCCTGTTATCTACTTTGTCCAAAATTTGCCAAGAGCGAATCATTATTATTAGTTGTAACTCATTGTGCAGAATAAATTCTTAACAATATAAGGATATTGATAAACATCGAAATCATTAATATAAAGTCTACGTAAATAAAATACACCCCATTAGTGTAACATTTGGTCCTTCGAGCCGGATGTTAATTGATAAACAGTCCCACAATCATCAATATACAGTCCACGTGAATAAACTACACCCCATCAGTGTAACACCGACATAATGAATTTTATGGTAATTTTATATGAAGAAATTGATGGTAACGAAAAGAGCTCTGGAGTTTTTATGGATCTAAGAAGGGCATTTGACCTTGTTAATCACAATCTACTCCTTGCTAAATTGTCTGGATATGGCTTAAGGGGGATTTCATCATATTTTTCTCATCGTTATCAGGTTGTTAATACTGTTGGTATGAAATTTAACCGATAGAAGGTTCTTAAATTTTGTACCTCGAGAATCTGTATTCCAATCCCTCATTTTCTTATTATTTCTCAATGATTTGCTGATAGTACCAAAGCAAGGGATTTTGACGATGATTGTGGATGATGATTCTATGGTTATTGCTGGTAAAAAAATATGCAAAATAGTAGAATGGTGTGCTGCGAATTGACTGATTCTGAATACCTCAAAAACAGTTTTCATCTATTTTACAGTTCACGCAATAAGTTAAGATGAGAGAGTTTCCTCTTAAAAACATTCTTTTAGTTCACACTGTAAGTTTTCTAGGGCTATGTATACATAATGCATTGAACTGAGATACTCACATTAACATTACAATATGTTCTTATCGCATCTTGATTGGACCGAGTCTTCATAATGCAGAAGGTTGAAGTAAGAACTATGGTAGGAGCACATATAAGAACCTCACGTAGATACATTCTTCGACAATTACAGTTACTACTCCTTTCATATATATTTATATATATATATAGACCAATTTTGATATATGTCAAAATAAATGTTGGTTCATTTCCCCAATAATTTCAATCATACTAATCCTACTAGAGGCCGAGCAGACCTGTTGATACCTCAGTATAAGATGACTCTGTGTGAAGAAACTCCACGATATATGGGTATACAGATATTCAGCTATCTTCCGCAGTCGCTCAAAGATGATGCTAACTTAAAATACTTCAAGAAGGGAGTTCATTGTATTTTGAAAGAGCATGTATTTTACAGTGTTTCTGAGTACTTGGCATCTGTAATAACAAAGGATCCATGAAGTTCTCCCTAATTTCATATTCATCAATAAGTATAGTATGAACTAAGCTATAATTATAATTATACCATAATTATACCTTTTTTTCCATTTCTGTCCTATTTGTTGTACCAAAATACGTGTTTATCTATCTATTTGATTATTTGTTTACTTGCATATCTGTATATTCTTGACTTGTCTTAATACCATGTTGTATCATTGGTCATATGGACAACGAAAATTATCATTATTATTATAGATGGCATGAGATATTTTGATATTTTTACCACGTTGTAAGTCGGTTATGACTACCTACAATACAGATTCTTCAGTAGCGTTGCAAACTAGCGTTCCACTGATCATACAAATGACCCGCATAAATGTTCGAAAGACACAAATTGTACTATCAAAAGTGAGGGGAGTTAGTGATCGAATGATCACTGTTCATTACGCGAATAAAATCGAATTCGTGCTCGCAAAAAGATATATGATACGATGATAGATAATGAGCAAAAAATAGATCTGTTTTCGACATCGATTTTGTAGCTTTGATGTAACGCGAAGAAAATTCAATTCTCTTCATTGCATACATAATCTTTATTGGGCGGCAAAGTATATACAGAAATTGAAACGAATCATGAATTATTCGCATTTTTGTGCCATGTGGTACTTTGAAAACATGAGATACATTATTGCTGATTTCGTTTGTTAGAGTAGCAGAGCGCAGACTAGCGAACAGATGTCGCTAATTGAATTTCAATAGCCCAGCTTTATACAATTGTCGATTACGCTTACGCAGAAAGGCGCTACAAGTTAGTTATCGCTAATGTGCCGTGAAGCTGCCTTAGCAAGAAACTCGAAGCTGAACTGGAAGGTCGCTTATCGATAACGAGTTTTCTATATCGTGACCATGCGGTGGTTGAGCTATTTTACCATTTTCATTTTTTCCATTTTGTTTTATTGCCAGGCTTCGATATCTGAACCAGATCTCGCGCACTAAACGACATTTCATTACTTCTATCAAAAAAAAGTTTTATTTGATAGCGGATATATTTAAGATCGGAATTGGTTTCATATGTCTCGCCAAGCTATTTTGTTCTACTTGAGATTTTAAACCTGGGAGTGGAGATGAAGCTGAGAACTGATATTTGTGCGATAACTGACATTTGGGAGGTGGGTTGAAATTAAGGGAAGTAGTTGTTAAAAAAATTAGGTCAGACTGCCATCTGCTATGTTTCTGGACATGTCTCATATTGCAACTCTGAATTCATCACCACTTCATTGTTCAAAATGAAATGCGTGAAGACCACCGATAAATTATTTTCCATTCATCGATTCATGTGATCCGACTATTACGTGATGAGAATCGATTCTAAACTCATAATAATTAACAGTATGATTTATACTAATTCAATAGATGAGTGTTACTATAGTTTCGTTAACACCGTAGTTTCTTCAAACAATAATACAGCACTTTGAAAAATTCCAATAATTATTTTATTCTAGGTTTTAGTTAATCCTTGTAGTGCTACGTGTACCTAAGGTTCCCATGTGGTGTTTACAGACTTTTTATGTTTATCTGTATTCTGTGTTCAAAGTTTGAGCCTTAGCAAAACACTGTAGTGAGGGAAAGAATAACTTTGAGGAAACAGAGATTATTATTCTTGATAAAGAAAATAATACAAAGACAAAGAGATTGTTTTAAGAAATGTACCATATTAATAAAGAACCTTCAGTTTTGAACAAAAAAAGAAACACATATAATATATTCCTTCTTATTAACAGTTGACAAATAGCCATAGAATCTTAATAGCCAAATTCATTTCCAGTAATTTTTATTTCTAATAAAGGCTATTCAATTCTACCTCTATAGTGGTGACGTGTTATAAATTGGAGTCTGCGAGATGAGTGACGTATCAATTAGCTGATAGTGTGATATGCACACTTAAATGTGATTGATTTAAATTTAAAAGAAATATTTTTATATTTATTATTTTTGAGGAAAAATTGATTGGATTATATTTTTTCAGTAGGTATTCAAAAGTAATTTTGAAAAATAAAGATAAATAAAGTTTTGTTAAAGTAAAAAATTGTCTTTTTCAGCATTTTTTTAGTGAAATTTCAAAATTTTAAAATTTTATTTTTTAATAATTCCATTTAAATTTATGAATTTTTTCTTCTATATTGACTAGTATAATTTATATTTTGAAATGAATAAATTTGTTATTTTTGTTCGAGTAAGGATTTGTTTTTTTCAGCATTTTTTGGTGAAACCTTAAAAGTGCTTATTTTGCAAAATTTTCGGAATTAAAAATTTTATTCATAAACAACTATTGAAAATTTTATTTTAATCTATTAATTTTTTCTTTTATATTCACTAGCATAATTTAAATATTAAAATAAATGGAATATATGTTTATTCATTTGTTATTACTAAATAAAGTTTCATCTTCATCGTTTTTCAGATGAAATTCTAATTCTGTTTCCTGTAATTGTTCATTTTAATTTTTTTAAGTAATTTCAATAATAAAATTTTCATGGTTTTTGTATATAACGAAGTTATTCATATAATGAAAAATTAAATTTTTAAATAATTTGTAGGGTGCTATTATCAATTTTTATTGTATTAATGAAATAAATAGAAACTTTAAATAAATTAATTATTCAATATTAAAATATGATAAATTATTTTAAAAATTCCTTGATTCAAATTTAGAAGAAATATTTTTATTTTAATCATTTTCAAGCGGAAATTATTTTAATTATATTTTATTAGTATTTAAAAAATAATTTAAAAAATAAATATTGCTTTAATGGATAAAGTTTTGTCAAAGTAATAAGCTGGATGTGAGCTCAAGCTTTTGCGCAAGTCTCGTGAAAATGGAGACGGAGAACAGTCTAATTCTCATGAACGTCTGGAATTCGAGAGTTGGTTATTTTGCGAGTAATTTTAATTTCACTATTCATTTCATTAATGTTATATATCACATAAGTTTAATATGCTGAATTGGTGCAAATCAAATTTTCAATAGTTACAGTTTTTGATGCAATTTTTATCACGTAATGGGCGAATTTTAGATCAAATACATTAGAATAGCAGCAACCTTGTTTTTTGTAGCCCGTTCACATCTCGTTATCGAAACGAAGTCAATAAAAATAAAAAATTTGAAAATTATATTGCTCTTCAAAATAGTACCATACTGTACCATCCCTAGTCGAAAGGGACCTAACATCTTCATGATCTATGAATGCCATTATTCATCCGTGTTATTTACAGAAGTAGACGAACATTTTCCTATGCTGCATCTGAGTGTTTTGAATTCACTATACTCAAGTTACATATCACCAACTTTGATATTAGCGAACACAACTATTGTTTTCATTGCACGATCAATAACTAGCAATTTTCAGACATTTAGAGGAGTAGTTGGATGATTTTATAGAGCAGGACCTTTGCAACCTGGCAATAAAGTTATAATACCATGAGATGAAGTTTTTCTACTGAGAGGGAGCTTCCTTGGTCTCATTCTCCTCATGGTAGGCTCTTTTTGGTGGCAAGACTTTCAGATAAAAGTTGGAGCTTTAGTGTTATCATTTGAAATTTCCTCCGACTATTCTCTTTTATCACTTTAATCACATTCCATTTCGATTTCTACACCGTAATCACTGTACATTTCATGATCATTCTATTTCTCATCACTTTCGTCATAGTCTTATATGACTGCCAACTCTCGATTACAAAGTAGCGCTCGATATGTTCATGATGGAACTTTTCTCACTCAAGATTTCTGGTTGACACTCACCCCTGTTAAGAGGTTGAAGCTATTCGGTTGACTATATCCTCGAAAAGTTGACCCCTTCCAACCAAAATTGACGTAATCGAACGTTTTTTTGATGATTAACTGCTCGAAATCGCTTCTATTTCGTTTTCAGTCATTCAATATAATTGATTCTTATGACGATTTTGCTGTGCATTCGAAAAATGTCAGGTGTGATCTCGTTTTAGATTATTTTAACATACTTTCCTTGATTATGTTATATGTATTTACATTAAGTTGGAGCTAACTTCATCAAATATAGTGATTTAGTTTCATTCGTTCAATGGTGATGACTGATGAGTTTTGGCTTTTATCTTAATAACAGGTGAGTGATATATATAATATGTTGCTATCTATATCACTTGTCTCATATTTTGATGACCAGTAACGTCAAGATAATTACAATTCGCCAAACAGGAATATCTTATAGAATTAGTATTGTGTTGCAAGAATATATCAATACATCGCACGGAACGATGAAATCGGAGGAGAGTTGTGCCAAAGAATAAAGCGAACCGCATACTTTCGAAACCTTCCGGAAAGAAATCACAGGGTATTCAGTTCAGACATATGGTAGCCCAGGATTTATAGAAGCCTCATCTGTTAGTCAGACAATAAAGAAAACGCTCCGTGGGTTACATATATCAAGTCTACTCTTCGTACAAGAATTTCATTAGGATTTACGGCGTTCATCTTTAAAGTAAACTCAATTCGAATACTTCTACGAAGAACAGCTTGTGGGAAATAAAAACAGAATATTAATTAGAGGTTTTCTGGATCATGCTCATCGATAAGTAGTTATCCCAGCTGATGGATTATAATTCGTAAAAATGTTCTCAGGAAATGTTACTACAATCAATCTACCGATATTTTTAGTGAATAGACGTTGATAGTCCGTTCTTTCGAAGTGATCCTTTCAATTTCCCATTAAAACTTAATGCAATTACACATCTCCTAATATAATCTTTAAATTAGCATATATCTATGATTTGGGATTTTACCTGAAATTGTCTTAAACTCGAATTCACACAAAAATTAGAATCATTCAATTTTGAAACAATGCTATTAAAATGTTACACCACCATTTCGAAGCTAAATGTTAAATTATGTCCTTGAATATTATGAATCAAGCTGAATGTGAGGGATGGGGTTGACAATGGTTTGGGTAGGAGTGAGCATGGCCAGCATTAGGGAGACAACTCCGCCTGCTGTGAATTTATTTGTTCAACTTTATGGTAATTGGACAGATAGGAAAACACGGAAGGGAGGTCTCTCCTGCAATGATTCTAATGAGGAATAAGTATTATTGCGACTAATAGGTTACTCGCCTTACTCAATCCAGCACCATCCGCATGCCCCCACCCTGATAGTATTTGTATATCTTATAGTGTAGGAACTAGAGTGATATGGTGGGCTTGATATGAATGAATACACCTTGGCACTACTGTATATTGGTGGAGAACGGTATAATGAACCATTGCTCTCACAAGCCGAATTGTTTATTGTCAGGCGTTTCCAACCAAAAGCAACTCCAAATTTTGGACTTCTTCATTGCATAAACCCTTCTTCGGAGTTTTCCAAATTGAAGAACATGTAATTCTTATACGTTTGCATCTAGTGCCAGGGTTCTCTATCGAGGCAGTTTCATAGAGTTGGCGAGTTAATTTAGTACGCTAAATGGAATGCCGATGTTTTTTTCCCCTATACAACCCCTCCCACAACCCAGAAAATCTCCCCCCAAAGGAAATCAGTAATTTCGATATCAATAAATTTGATTTTATACATTACGCAACTATGTAGACTCCGACAGTGGTTAAACATCAAAGTTACTGATTTTGGCTTTTGATTTGAGGTTTTCGGGGTTGAGGGAGGAGTTAAATTGGAAAAAAAAAACATTGTCACTCATATTGATTATTCTTTGACACCCAATTAACGTATTTGACACGGTGCAAGATATTTTGTCAACCATTGTACCCTCCACGAAGGGAAAGGACATTGGAAACATACAAGACTTAGTTTTGTATGGGAGGAACTTACAGATGACGGACACAGTCAATTCCTTCGAGGTAAGCCTAGATAAAAGGCTGAGCTTTGGGAAGCATCTGGAGAAAACCACTAATAAAGCGATAAGGGCCCTGTGGACCTGCAGTCGTACAGTCGGGAGAACCTGGGGACTCACTCCACGGATGGTGCATTGGGTGTACACCACCACAGTGAGACCCATTATAACATACGCCGCAATCCTGAGGTGGCCAATAACAAAAACGAAAGTGTTCCAGCATTCCCCGAATAGAATTCAGAGGCTGGCATGCTTAGGAATAACAGGTGCAATGTCGACCACGCCAACGGCTGCGAAGGAGAGGCTGTTGGGCTGGAGTCACTGCACCTCGCCGTTCAGGCCATGGAAAGGCCGACCAAAAAGGCCGAAGAATTCTTAGATTGCTTGGATCACCTAGGCCATTGGGGATGAGATCCGACAGGATCACAGCACTCCCATACCTTTCACCATTCAAATCTTAAATGGACCGTAGAGTGCTGGCGGTAATCCTCATGTGATAACAGGGAATAATTCCGTATGGTTCACGGAAGGCACCAAGACTGGTAAAAAGTACAGGTGCTGGAATAATCGAGACAACGGACCAAGGGGAAATAATTTCTTCAACCTAGGGACACTTGCAACAAAATTCCAAGCAAAAATAGTAGCAATTACAACATGTGCTCGAATTGTGAGGGAAAGAGCCTATGAGAATAGATAAATCACAATCATAGTGGGCAACCTGACAGTGCTTAAGGCACTGGAGTCATACCCAATCACCTCACACAGTGAGGAAACCAGACGAGAAGGGATTGAAACTGTTATTGCACTCGCTGAAGCGGAGGCGGAACAACCACAGATTGAGACAACCTGTGGCATTTCTCATGTCACAACAAAATCTGTAATCCAAAAAAGGCTCGATACAAAGCACCGTGTCTACTGGAGGGAATTGCCCCGTATGTCGCACTCCAAGCGATTAATGGGAGATATCCAGCAGCAACACGAGTGAAAAATCTGCTAACGTTCAGCAGACAAGAAATACGGAATCTTGTAGCATCCCTCACCAGACACGTCCCATGCAACAAACATCTCTATACGATAAGTCTGGTAGATCAGTTCACATGCAGGGGTTGCGGCGTGAACGAAGAGACATCCATGCATGTGTTGTGTCAGTGCACGGCATACGTGGTTGGTGATCGGACATACCTCGGAGAAAATAAAACTACAGCCGAGGAAATCAGAAATATCCCCTATTTCAGGCTACTGAATTTCATAGAATACACCGGACTGATGAGGAGATAGCAATATGTGAGGGCACAATAGGAGTCTAATGACCGCAGTGCAGTGGGGGCCCCCCTGCGGAGTGGAATCAACCTCATGGGCACCCGAGGCGTCTATGCAAGATTTCTCTTCCTCTACGCAAAATTGAGGTATTTTGTCGCAATGCACCTGTTTTAGCCCTGAAGAGGTCAAAAAATCTATTTTTGGTTCAAATAATGACTAATTACTAAGAAATGCCGAGTTAAAAACCTTGGTATGTATTTTTTCAACTACTGGCAATAATAACATTTTTCACCAGGTTAGAAGCTGTGTCGTGCATTCCATTGAGCCTACTGGATTAAATGGCCAGATGCATGGAAATGCCTCTATAAAAAACCTTAGCACTAGGTGCAAATGTATAAGAATTACAAGATTTTCAATAATATACAACTTCAAAATTTGAGGTCGCATCAGCTTGGTGGCCTGTACAAGATTCGACTCGTGAGAGTTATTGTACATTAAACTCTTCTCCACCAATATACAGTAGTGCCAAAGTGTATTCATTAAGGCAAACCATATCTCTCTAGCTCCTACATAATTATTATTTGAGATTTAGCATATACACCTTTATTTTATTCAGTTTATAACTTTATGTTGAGATACTGTAACATGGTACTCTATTGACGAATCTCTATTAGACTTTACTTGAGGGATTTATATTATTCTCAATCCTCAACCTATTCCATTATTAACAGTGTTGCCATTTGATTTAGAGAACCATGACAGGTTGATCAGTTTGATCCCAATCATTGATTAGCCAGAACAAACGTGAAAAATATCATTGACACTTACCCTTTTCTTTCACAAGACACTTAAGATCTTAACCAGGGGCGGCTCCTCGAAGGAGGCTAAGGAGGCTCAGCCTCCTCACCAATTTATCTTAATGATCATTCTCCATTTTATTTCCTGTTTCTCTGATAATTTTTAAAATTTTACAATTAATTCCCCGTTCTCAGTAGTTATTTTTAATCTGGAAACAGTGCCCTGAGGCTAGACTCTCTATATATCTCAAACCCTGAGCATGTGTTGTTCAACGCAGTTGCCGTTTTTCCGACCAGTCCGAACGCCAACAGGGTAAATCAGCGAAAACGGCAACATCCTTTGGAGGCTAGCCTGCGGCAGCCGCTAGCAATCTATGACATGCGAGACGTGCGTTCTGCCGACTGCTGAGTAGGTCAGTCAGTGCTAGTTTGTTCATGTGTTGTCACGCCAAGTAAGGTTAGATTGTTTTCTGTTGTGAATTTAAAATGAGTGTTAGTGAGTTAGTTGCTGCCTTTTAGAAAATCCATTTAGTGAATTAATATATGATATGATGGCCTTTACCGGATTTGAAAGGATTAGTAATGTCAGGTAACTATCAAAATCGATCATTGTTAATACTAATAGTAGTATTGACAAGACGAAGTTTTAAAAAATAAAGACAAATTAATTGAAACATTTGATTTTGTATCAAACAGTGATGACTTTTGAACAGATCAGGTTTCATTAAATGCTGCTGTTGGTTTAAAATCCTATTTAGAAAATGAAGAATTTTTGTTTTTTCTTGATAATTTTAAATTAATATTTGAACAAACTAATCTTATTTTTCAAATTTTACAACATAAATTCAAGAGATCGTTTGAAACATCTCATTGGAAAAATGTCAAGTTTCCGTAATACAGAATTTCATTTTAATATTTTATTTGAAAATTTTTCAACTGATGAGGCTCCTCCCGCGAAAAGGAGGAAAACATATAATTTGGTAGACAAGAAACTACATTAAGTATAAACAACTTTTTTATGAAATTTTAGATACTATTAAAGGTCAAATTGAGATTCGATTTTCCGATTTACATGAATTGAAGTTTTTGACTTGACGAATAGAAGATTTTTCGAATCTTTTTCAACAGAGTTCCCCAATACACTTTAAGATAACTTAGATCTTAAATATAAATATATATATTTTTGATAAAATAGCACGGCACAATGAATTATGCGTTATATACTCGGATAAAGATATTTTAGGCCAGTATGACAGTCACGCCGATATGATAAATTATATGATAGACAATGATTTGCATCAAGTTTTACCTCAGTTTTATAAACTACTTTGTTTGACAGTCACCATTTCTGTCACGTCGGCATCGGTGGAGAGATCATTTTCTACTCTCAAACGAATTAAAACTTACATGCCAAATACAATGGGCCAAAATTGTTTATACAATGTTAGTTTAATATCTATTGGAAAAGATTTAGTAAAACACTTAAAACAAAATGATACATTTTTTGATAATATTATTGATCATTTTTCGCAAACTAAAGACCGTAGAATTCCGTTAATATATAAAAAAATTATAAAATTAATAAAAAAAACAAAATACGAAAAATTTCAAAAAAAAGAAAAAATATTAAAAATCCAAAAAAAATAAAAGACAAAAAACGAACAAATAATTTTTTGGCAAGAGAAACTCTATACCTCCACGTTGGTTCTTGCTGGGTAACAATTAATTTTGTCACTGAAGTAGCTGGTACGGTCGCTGTGCAAAAGTTAAAAGGCTGTGAATAGAGTATATTTTTACAAAAACGTTTTATGTATAGCCTCCTCTCTCAAAAATTCACGAGCCGCCACTGATCTTAACACACCGGTAGGTAAGCGAAAGGGGTAAACGCTAATATTATTCAGATAAACTCGTACTCGACAACAACAATGAAATTTAATAATAAAAATAACAATTAATTGATAATGAAAATAATAAAAGATAATGGAAAATGAATATTATAATTAACTTTATCACCAGTAAGAATAAAAATCTAAGATCAGAATATATACTTAAATAAAATACCTAGATAATCTAAATTAACTAAAAGTGAAATAAAACTAAGATTATTGAATTGAAACCCAACCAGAATGAACCTAGGGGATTGAAACTGAATGAAACAATTCTGAAGTATTATTGAACTTAACTTGAATAAAAACTGAGAACAACAACTTTGATCAAAAATTTAGAACAACTCTGATTTAGCGAAATTCACCCTCCTAACTATCAAGGTAAATTAATTGGAATTAAGTGTCACGTGATTTCTCAAGAGACTCAAGCTAGAAAATATAACTGAAGGTTTCAGGCATTTTCCCCAGTATTTGTAATGCGTCCTTTTTCCCAAGAACAAATCCACAATTCGGAAAAGGATCCCTGAATTGTTTGACCGATAAGCAATAAGATTCCTCGCTTGAGGTCTGTAGTTCAGAATGTTTCCGGTGGGGATTTCTATAAATCTATCTGTCCTTCTCTAATCATCACTAACTGATTTGAATGTACATAAAACATCTCCGGATGGTTAACATTAATATTTACATGTAGCTACTCATTAGTTTCTCGTCTCATATTGATTATTCATCTTGACAGGTTTATGATTTCCTTCACAACCAAACTTTTGTGACCTCTCAACCATGTCAACCTTCTCAACCATGTCAGCTATGGTATCACATCACCCTTGTTGAAGCGATTGTGAATTGTCTTATATTTATTTTAGAAATCCCTCCACTTTCTCAAGCTACATTTGTTATTGAAAACATCTGGCAACCCCTAGATGTTCTTTACTTTTAGATACTTTGATTCTAAATGAAATTTAGATTTTCTAAGAATGATTTTCTTTTTAAATATTGCAAATAACTTACTACTAAACCCTTATTAAAATAACATCATGAAGTGGAACAATCGTCGATATACTGTTACTCAATTATACTCAATATATGTATCGTGTTTTATTCACGATTCATTATTCAAAATTTTCCAATGCAGACTCTCATCGTATTTTTGAAACCATTAAATTATCATGAGCCACTTGTTTGTATAAACGTATAATAATTACAATTCCAAAGGATAACAAAATTCAAATTAATTCCAACGTATTCACAGAATGCGACCTGTCAAATGAGGACTATTATTCAAACCTGTGATTGCGCTTTCCGTCCGTTGTGATAATATGTAAACGAAGCGGGAGCTTGAAAAATATTTCAAGATCGATTTCGCATATGTAGTTGACATTTGAAAATGAAATTTACATTAAATTTTATTCTTCTATGTTGCAAATTTGAAATTGCGGAATAAACTCATCACGTACCGAAATCAAACCGGATGCTACACAAAGTGGAACTACTGAACGATTTTAACATTACCCGAAGCCGTGAAGTATAGTGACCTTGCCGCTTGTAAGTGACAGCCATTTCTATTTGCTGCGTATTTCCCTTTCACTTTCATCGTCGCTCAAGTTCTCGGAAGGTTTGGTTCCGATTGCTCGTTTGTCTTCTACCATGCGTTACATAATCACATCAAAACTAAGCTCGCAAGTGTTTGATGTATCCTTCGTTCTATATTATGAAGCTCCGAATTCATAATTGAAAAATCGAGAGAAATTTTAGCAGTTTCCGTTCGAACCTTTTCGTAGTACGTAATAATAATAATATCTGGAAGAATAAAGGTATTATCTACTTATATGTGAATTCTATGAAAAGAAGTCGCATCAACACATATGTTTACTATATTTTCTGCGTCTTTAACTACGTTTCGGTCTCACAACCATCATCAGAAGACGTTTGAAAGCCAATTCACATTAACTTGAGCGCAGGCTTACTCAAACTACTTGCACTAAGCACTGAGCTTTTATATCGCATTAATTTCAATTGAAATAGTATGCCTAGTCCTGTAAAAATAACCCTCAATAATCGAAAATGATACTATTTCACCACTATTGTCCGATTTGAGCGTTCTTGGTGTCAAAATGTTAGGGAAAGCATCCCGAACCAGAAGACACCATTTTGAACCAGCGCTTTTGTTATCCCTATTCATTAATTAACAATTAAGCCTCTGATTAATCAATGATTTGGACTGATAACTAACTAATCAACTAAAAAAAATATTAAAGGAAATTGGCCGCAAATCATTATTCGTGGATTTTCGAGGTCGTTGTCAGAATTGGGAAATTCGGGTAGAACTCGATATTTTCATGGAAAATTACAACCAAAATCTGTTAACGGTGCATCACTAGCGTAAAAAAAATCAGTCGGGGGGTTTCGAGGTCGTTGATCACGGATGCGTTGTCAGAATCGGGAATTTATACTTTATTGAACGGAAAAAATCTGCAAATGTTGTATTACTAGCATAGAAAAATTCAGTCAGGGGTTTTCGAGGTTGTTGTTCACGATTCTGTTGCCAGAATCAGAAAATTTGACTCTGTTGACAGTACAACTTGACATTTTAGTGGATGTTAGAATAAAAACATAGCATTTAAAAAAAATTTCTTTTATACCGGATGCAAAAGGCAGTCATTCTGGGTTCAATTAGAATACTTAGGGCACACGATTTAGGAACCTGAAGCCGGTGGGGAGGAGTAGCTTCGGTTAACCGCCTTTTAGGTTTTTTCTGGCGCGACTGCTGCGATGTCGTCGGAGCTCGCTGCTGCGACCAGGTTTGAATGTGAAAAAAAATATGTAGGTATATATATATATATATATATATACCTACATATATAGGTATATATGTAGGTATATATATATATATATATATATATATATATATATATATATACCTACATATATATATATATATAAGTTCGCCTAGATTTTCCAGACTCTACGGTCGAATCACCTGAAGATGGCAAATGCGACTTTGCCGAAACGTCGTGAAATTGGTCCTTTTGAGGACCGAAACCACACAACGCGGATCTATACCCGAGAATTCAGTTCTACATATATATATATATATATATATGTTCTGCTTCAGGTTTCCGCGGGCGTTATATGCTATATTGGGTTGCCGGGATATCAACGGTTTCTATCGAAACCAATCTACGACAACGAGGAGTATATCCCGGCAACCCAATACAGCATATATATATATATATATATATATATATATATATATATATATATATATATATATATACTCTTCAACAAAAAATGCAAGCGACCTCGAAATCCTCCAAGTGGATCTTTTCACGCTAGTGATGCACCGTTTGCCGATTTTGCTTGAGATTGTCCATGAATATGTCGTGTTCTACGGTCAATAAAGTAGAATTTCCCGATTCTGACAAGCGGATTCGTGATCAGCGACCTCGAAAATCCCCGAGTGAATTTTACTTAGAGAGTTCTGTATATTATGTACCATGGTAATCTAAACAATTTAGTTTATATGTTATTTGTTTATCTTCAAGTATCAATCACTATCAGAAGACGCAAATTCACATCAACTGAAGCTCGGGATCACTTAAACTAATTGCACTGAGCACTGAGCTTTTACATCGCATCAATTTCAATTGAAATTGTATACCGCTAGAACGAACGAAATATGAAAAATCGAAATCGTAACACATTGATGTGTAGAATCAAGTGTATTAAAATGCGACTACAAAGTAATGTTTCTATAGTTGAAGGCGTCATTGCTCAAAATAGTAGCAAAGATATCGGAGTTTCCTATGCTTCATTAATTAAAATAGTAGTGAAGATATCGCAACTCCCTTCGAATTAATTAGGTATGAAGTTAAACAGATGTGTTTGAGATATTTATGACTATACGGTAGCAAAAGTCTCAGCTTTACCGAAATTCATTATTTATTGTATCGGCTTCTTACCTACACACCATTTTAACTTTATGAAAAAATACGTAGAAATATGCAAAACTTTATGCAATTAAATTTGTATGAATTTGACTTATTGACTGTACGTCCGTTCTGTGATTAACAGACTTAGAGTCACGTTCTTATTAATAATTAGTTTCTTCAGCTAACATTTTCATAATCGAACTGATGATTATAATCAAAACGATGTTTAGCAAGGGCGGTGGAATTTAAAGCTTTTGTTTTCAGTAATATACCTGTCATGCATTCTTTTTTGTGAATATTGTTCAGAGAAATCTGTTTATCCAAATAATATGTATTTTATATATCGTGTGGTTTGTTTATCTTCACGTATCAACGGTTTCAGACCAACACAGCTAGTAGGTTCATGTGAAACATATATGTCATACTATTGAGATTTTGTTCATTCTGTCTTCAAGGAGTGAGCTAAAAATTCTTTTGCTGTAATCATTCATTTCCATGGTATTACGAACAAATTTCTGGGACGGTTTTCTGTGTGTGACAATTGTACAGCGCGATTTGTGAGGCTGTTTATAACATTTTTTTTATTAAAATGTAGGTGCAACTGTTTGTTTTCGCTCATTCATATTTCACTGGTAAATTGAAGCTTACAGTGGGAATTGTTAAATTCATTAATTACACACTGAATTTTATCCTTGACAACACATGGTATTATCTACGAAGGGTGAGCCTATAAATACTTGATTGACTCTATTAATACTTACCACTCGGCGTTCTGTGCATTATCGGATCATTGTTATCAATTTCCAAATAATAAGATAATATCGTATAATTTCATCTATCATATTTATGAATCAATCATAAAACAGTTCTAACGTCTCAATGTCATTACTTGCTATCAATTGTTTGCTTCCACTTTGGCTAATTTGTCTTGTTGAAGTCAGTATAGATCGATGAATAGATAGATAGATAATTTATTTATGTTATGGTTCAAAATATACTCACAGACGTCAGGATGAATTGTGATCAATAGCTCACGGAGTTCCCAAGCTTTTGTTAGCAAAATAGCTTCCGGACATTTCTGCTGATCAAATGTATGATTATAGGATTAGGGTCAAATGTATGATTACAGGATTAGGAAATATTGGAAGTGACTTAGTTACAGCCACGGTCATATATACAGGTCTGGGAACTCGAAGATGTTTCCTATATGAGAAGTGAGTCCGCTAAGCGTCATCTGTTGCATAGTATCAAAAGGGTGGCGCATGAGTCGAGGGATGTTCTCTGGCACGTATACAACCGTGTTTGAACGATATGGCGCCTAATCCTGACATCCTGACAATTATTACGATCCATGCGCAAGCTGGTGAATGAGCGAGGGACTACGAGTTTTGTGACATGTAAGAGACTCATGTCAAACATAGAGTTCCCAGACCTGTATATACGACCGTGGTTACAGCTAATGAAAGACGTCGAATTATATTTACATTGGAATTTTATCCAAATAGTCTTTATATCGTATTTTACAACTCTATGTTTTGTACTGATACCTGCTGTCACATGTACTCCTCTCAAAAGAATATATGCTCGAAATAGTCTGAGACTTAACATCGATGACGTCATTCGAATCTTAAAATAAGAATTTCGGACACTTCTGCAGGTTGGATATATGAATGTGACATATAGTTATAATCAGAAAACATTGTTGTCATCAAGGTTCAATAAAGTAATATAATTTCATTCGAAAAACTGAAGATGAATGTCAGAAATACCACTAGAAACGAGTCTATCGATCTACAGAACCTATTTTCATCACTTCAGAGCGATTTGAAAATGCCAAATCCGTATGACCAATAAAAACGGCACCATCTCCTCCGCAGATTTCACACGCACAAACACACACTAATATCATCTCAAAAATAGTCTAGATCAGTAGGTACTGCAGCGATTGAAACCTCACCCTCCACTGTACTTTCAGGCTCCGCCCATTTCTCACCTATGCTTACCTCACCACGAGGCTTCTTCCACTGGTTAACCTCCTCTACATTTTATCTTGTTGTTATCAGTTAAACCCACCACACGAGGCTCATGGCCCTCTACTTTTCACTTTGTTCTTATTGGCTAGCCCCACAACACCATTTCTAACATTATTTGATCTCCTCAGAGAGAGAGAGAAAGATAGAGAGAGAGAGAAAGAGAGAGAGAGAGAGATAGAGAGAGATAGAGAGAGAGAGAGAGAGAGAGAGAGAGAGAGAGAGAGAGAGAGAGAGAGAGAGAGAGAGAGAGAGAGAGAGAGAGAGAGAGAGAGAGAGAGAGAGAGAGAGAGAGAGAGAGAGAGAGAGAGAGAGAGAGAGGGAATTCTACCGAAGAATAAGTATATACAATTTAATAATTATTGCTGTCGACAGCGGGAATCTGGTGCTACCTGTCAAACTATTTATAAAAAATTGAGTTATCATGAAATGTTCCATACAAATTGACATTTCGTTATGAACCAATCAAATTGTGAATTTTGAGTATAACGGAATAACGAAGACAGAATGTTTATATTTATTCCAAGTCGTTACATCAAGCGATATACTTGTCTTTAAAGCAAACTTTGGCAAAAAGAACAAACATCTCGATCATCAAGTAACATTCAGGCATTCAGTAGCAGGTGAGAAGTAATGAAAAACAAAAATTATCATAAACAAATGATCAAATTTTATCAAATAGCATTAAAAATATTTGTATTAGAAATTTAATGTCAATGAGGATAATGAAACCATGAGTGGTTATAATGAACCCTTTGAAAAAAATGACAATGAGCTCAAAATATGAATCATATAGATTTGAACATATGATTGAGTTATATCAAAATGCAGATTCAAAATATTCCGACTTTTTGTAGCAGCATTATATTACTAATGAAGACACTACATAATTTCTGGAATTATTACAATCAAATGTTCTTAAATGCTCAGGAATATGGTTATATATCCTTATGAATCAATTTTTAGTGATGTTGTATATTTAACTCGGAAAAATATTGATCCTGGTTTCTCTTATCCTATCTGTGCGATCCTGTGATCATCGGTACTTTTTCACAAAACATGCCCATTCAAGATGTTCATTGAATAAATGGTCACAATACCATACTATTTAGAGTATGTTCAACACGGATGTTGGTATATTCAAGATCAAATATATCTCTTCGACTTTTTTTTAAGAGTCTTGGTAAGTTCAAAGTCAACCGAATCTTCACAGAAAATGTTCCATACTTGATCGACATAACATTTATAAGCCATAACAACAATTTCAACGCTCACATTGTTTCTTAACATTATCAACTGATAACTCAATAATTCTAGTGTTGATGATAAATGACCATTGTGTTGTTTCCAGGGTAATCTTAGATCTAAACTCCCTTGTGAATGTTAATAATGCAATTGCATTAATTGAGTCTTGTGTTCATTCAATTGTTGTACATTTTCCTCTAACCATTTCTCCGATGTACCCAGTTCTCCTTCTGTTTTTGCTACCAAAGCATCATCAACTTGAGCAGATATTGACGCAGTTGCTTCATACGCAAAAGAAGCAATGCAATAAAAATCAAGAATACAAAGGGTAAATATGGAACCTTGTGGTACTCCTTGCGATTTATGTCTTTGATCACAATAAATTTCATCAACATTGATGTTAACAAGAACCTTTTGCATCCTACTTGTGAGGTAAATTTTCATGAGTTTATAAGAAGTTCCTCTCACTCCAAGACAATAATTTTTGTTGCGCTTCAAGTTTTTTAAGAACTCAATTTCTTGAATGTTCTTGGGATTGTATGTTCAAGTTTGGTCTCGTTTGAACTGGAATTTCAATCGACAATTTGATGAACGTATTGATAACCAACAAAGTCATTGAGTTTCATTTGATTAAAATCTGATATCACGAAAGTGAGTATCTTGCATTCAACCAATAATTAAAAAATGTCGTTCCGAGGTTTACAGCTTCATTGAATCAGCAATTTGGTATTGATAAATGCAATATTTGATGAATAACTTCCAGATTTTAATTACCCACTCTTGACGTCACTTGTAGTCGGTAGTGCCTTGACTGATTAATTGAACAAAATTTCATTTCAACATTCCAGGGCATAAAAACAATTGGGTCTAAAGCTAGACGAGAACAATGCGAAGAGAAAACACGATTCAAAACATTTATAAGAACTTTAACATTTGTTGACCAAAACATACCGATGTGTATATAAATAAATAGGGAAATATTTGAATTGTATATTATCTTCAGTGCAATATTACTGTTATTCTTGATGACTGTTCGTTTGGGATTCTTAATTAGGGAGAATAGAGTCGAACGAATAAGTATAATTATAAATTATATTACATTGTGTATAAAATAGAACTTTTCACATTTGAATATTAAATTCCAAATGTGCCTCGAGCGTAGGGCTAATGCAATCATTTCCCTGATAATATATTTGAAGAATGTGCATATATACCTATTACATTGTACGAGTAAAAAACTATTGTGATGTAGAGTTTGTATACATGTAACTTGGGTAGTAATGTGTGATATATGTATTCTTGTATTTGTATTTTGAACCATTTGTGAATATATGTTACTTTTTTTTGGTATTTTTGGTTAATTAGTGTTTCCATGTAATTTAGGAAAGAATGGATGACTTTGAATTATAAAATGCGTCTGCATCCGACTTGTGTTTTTTAAAATCCAATTAAAACTGCAGAAAACATTGGATCGGTTGTATGTGAAAGAGTAATGTGCGAATAGTAGAGTATGTGAAACATTTTGAAATATTTGTTATGGTGTATGAAACAATAGTCTAATATTTCTACCTCATAAATTGACCGCAACCCCTTTTTTTTCGCCATTTTGGGGTATTTTGGACATTTTTAGGGGAAGTTCGTCAAAAAAAAATTGCTATCTCCAGTTGTATTGGGAATTAAGGAACCAAACTTCAACCCTTTCATTGTCAATGTTTAAGGAACTCGTAGTTCAAATTTCAAGTTAATCCGACATCTCCCTTCCTCGCAATATATGTATATATATACATAAATGCATGGGAACTTGCGTGACAGCTAACTTGGGCAGTTTTCAACCGATTCAGCTGAACGTTTTGAACGGGAGGTAGGTCTGCTCTCCAAATTTTAAGTTAAAATGTCAAAAAGTTCCCGAGAAATTCGAGTCAATTTCTTAGCTTATTTTCAAATTGAGATATCTCATGTCCTTTTCATTTGATTGACATCTGCTTGGCGTCAAAATGTAGATATTTGCATATATTTTCACGTGGTAGTCATCGTTTTTATACTACATCAGCAATATGATATTTTAGGTGACAGATTCTGAGGCAAGTAGTATTTCCAGCAGTACTTCTAGTGTATACAGCGTGGCGAGTTTAAGCGGTCGGAAGAGAAGACAGCAATAATATTGAATAAATATGTACAATTTGAAAAAAAATAAAAATTAAAAAATTAAAAAAAAGAAAAGGTGAACTCATCAGTAAGATGCCCATGGAATTTTTAATTAACCGTTTTGTCCCAGGGTGTTTAATTCTTATTTATGAACTACCCTATCTTATACGACTTTTTTTTTAATTTTTAAATTTTTTTAATTTTTTTTCAAATTGTACATATTTATTCAATATTATTGCTGTCTTCTCTCCCGACCACTTGAACTATTTGATATTTTAACTCGAAATTCGGAGAGCAGTTTTGACGGCATAAAACCTACTTTCAGTCCAAATTTCAGCAAAATCGGTAGAAAACTGCCCGAGTTAACCGTCACGCAAGTTCCCATGCATTTATGTATATATATATTTACATTTATTGCGAGGAAGGGGGAGGTCGGATTAACTTGAAATTTGGAATGGGAGTTCCTTAAACATTTACATGAAAGGGTTTGGTTTCTTAATTCCCAATACAACTGGAGATAGCAATTTTTTTTTACGAACTTTCCCCTAAAAATGTCCAAAATACGTATGTATGTATGTAACAATGTCAGATAATACATTAAATTTTTAGGTTGTATTAGATAGACAACAGAAAGTTGTAATTTAAAATATCTGAATTTGGTTAAGTTTGAATCGGAATATTACAAACTTTTGAAGGATTAGATTCAATGTTATTATTGACATAATTATTTCTTTCAATTTGGATACTTTCTACTATTAAACGTTTATTATTATTTTTTTCAACGTTCAAAATTTTTATATTGTTGTAGTCAAATATGAGTTATCTTCTTGAAAGGTACGTCGCTTTTCAATTCAGTAAAAAGAAAAGTCATATGATAATTTACAGGGTATTCCACGAGAGCCGTTCGTTAGAAGTTTTCGTGGTTAGAAAAAAGTTAGGATTCTGAAATTTTGGGTTCCAGGGATATCCAAGATTTTCCTCCTTTTCAAAATATTTTCAAGATCATACTACTTCCAGTTATACCGGAAGTCGCCATCAACTTCCTTATTTTGAATGGAACACCCGGTATATTATTTCATTTTTAGATTCCCGAGAAAATTTCATAGTGGATTTCAACAGGTTTCCCTATACCTATTTTCAATTTTTTCTTAGATATCTTGATTTTTTTGAAAATTTTGATAGATGTAGCGCTGTTTTGAGCATTGCGCCCTTTAACCAATTTCGATTGGTGGAAAGCGCTTCTGAGGTAGACGGAAGCACAGGAATGATTCTTTCGAATGCCATATTGACAACTGATTCATCGCATACAGGGTATCGAAAATTTAATGACCAATTACATCATTTTAAAAGTTGAAAAAGTTCGTTTTTTCAAATGGGATACCCTGTATTTATTGGATTATCGGATGCAGAATTTGATTCCACTTTCCAGTGGTTACCTTGTTAATCCATATTTTAAAGGGCGCAATGCTCAAAACAGCGCATCATCTGTCAAAATTTTCGAAAAAATCAAGATATCTAAGAAAAAATTGGAAATGGGTATAGGGAAACCTGATGGAATCCACTATGAAATTTTCTCAGGAATCTAAAAATGAAATAATATACCGGGTGTTCTATCCAAAATAAGGAAGTTAATGGCGACTTCCGGTGTAACCGGAAGTAGTATGATCTTGAAAATATTTTGAAAAGGAAGAAAATTTTGGATAACCCTGAAACCCAAAATTTCAGAATTCAAATTTTTTTCTAACCACGAAAACTTCTAACGAACGACTCTCGTGGAATATCCTGTATGTCATAAGGATTTTCCACATTGCCTAATTTTTCAAAAAGACAATTAATTTATGGTACTGATATGTAATGTTTTTCTTTTGATCTCTCATTAATGGTATTGGTTTTACTAAAGGAGTTATAAAATTTATGAATTTTGCCTTTAGTTATAGCATTCACTGAATCAATGGGGTAACCTTTCTTTATTGAAGTCTCTTTTATTCGTTCAATTGATGTAGTTCTAAGTTCGGGAGTTAATGGCTACTTTCTGCAAATTTAATTGGATTTTAAAAACACAAGTCGGCTGCAAATGCATTTCATTGATCAAAGTCATCTAATTAACTAATTTTTGATGAAGATATGAATTATATATCGGAACGTCAAAAAGAAAAAATATCTGAATCAAAAATTCCAAGAAAACGTAACCCATAAGAAAAAAAAAATCTTAGATAACCAGTAAAAGGAAAATTTACATTTAATAAATACAGAAAATCTTATGTATTGATTAGATGTAGGTATGTAGGATTTGTATTTCTAACAAAATCTTCAGTATTTTTAGACTATTGAACTCAAGTTTCGAATTTAAATAATTATGAGTATAACTAACATGATTCGGTGATTATATACAAAATAAATTAATTCCTAATGAGAAATTCGAGTCTTGAATATACTTATTACATACTTGGATGGCAACTGATTTCTTTTGCGTATGTTGGAATTTAGAAACTTCCTGATTACTGTTTTACTACAATAAATCAAACAATATTAGTGAATGGTATGTTTAATTTACTTAAGTGAGTTGATTTTAAGAGAGCACACTTAACTTGGCTTCAATTTGAGACTGAAATCAGTTTACAGTATAGATTTCGTTCTAAATGTAAGGGTAAGATATCCTACTGATTGACCATTTGTTGCACTTGTTAGAAATCTGTCTGTTTGAAGTAAAATTCAATTGCTTACATATGGCTCTTGTATTATGTTCCTATTTGTCTGGACCTTTCTGATTTAGTAAATTTAAATAATTTGTTTGCCTTCAAAATAATCGAAAGTCGACGAAATTCCATATTCAGCTTCAATCTGTGGGCTTGAAATTGAAGGATTAGCAACTGTCATTCTAATTACAGATACACTAGTTTCTTCAGCATCTTCAGTGTTGGAATTTTTTGTCTTTGCTTGTTGAACGATACACAATTATTAACATTTTCTTTAAATCTTTTGAAAATAGCTTTATTAGGTTGTCCCTTTTCTAGATAGCGATTGAAATATGTTTCAGATGCAATATCACCATTGTTATTACTTTGAATAAAGCTTCCTAAGATATGTTTCTCGTAGTGGTCGGAAGACATCTTCACTTTTACGATTACATGATTTAAGTGTTAATATGACGGAAATAAAATCGATGATATGCAATTTACTGACAAACGTTTAAACACTGTACTTGGAATAAATATAAAATAACGCAATAAGTAATATAGTGAAATATTATTTTTGCTATGGAAATCCGTTTCAACTAAACCATAGCCAATAATGATTCCCATTTGAAAGAATTTAACTTTAGGCCATAGCTTGAAATTGAACCTTTCTTTCAAATTTTCTCGACGCCACTGGATTAAACAGAAAAAGTTCCTTGAAAGTTATTGTCTTCTAACTTTACAGACCTCCACGACATTCACATATCTTTAAACGTCGAAAAATTGATATCTCGAAAACAAAAGACCATAGCAAGTTTTTGTTCCTAATGCCAGTGAATTTGTCTCAAGAAAAGAGATCTAGAATGTGACTTCCATTTTCTTGTATCAGTCATCATCCTCCAATTGTGTTTGAGTTGGATTATAAAATTAACCCGACAATCAAGTTCAGTAGTCTTCAATAAGATTTTTTTTAAATCTATTTTTCATAATATTGCTGGCGAACTGTCGATAAACATTAAATTGGAATGAGTTATTGAGTAACGATGACGTAAATGATGTCTTTCTCATTCTAATTTGATCAGTAATTTTCAGAAATATGTACCTAAAGTTTAATTACGTAATGATACTTATGAATTCGAGCAGTCAGTACCTATATGAGAATAAAAAATGTCACTCAAGAAGGAAAATATATCAATCACATTCTGATTACATTGAACTATAGAAAGGTTGAGAGTTTCGTGCATAAGAGAATCAAAAACTTGTTTACGTTATTATATAGAAAAAGTTGTAGCAATATCATAAGAACTCTAAACTATTTTTATGTCTTATGTTGACAACTGAAAAAATTTACTGGATTTCCGCAACCTTTGAATTATTATAAAGATAATGTTCTAGGGTTAATGAGATTACAATCATTAAGAGTAAGGAATCATCGGAAAATCCAAAACCGGTAGATCCCGAGAGAATAAAGTGTGAATACACTTTGTGCATTAGGATAATTATCATTTAATATAGTAAGTATTGTTCTAAGAGTGATTTGAAAGTGAAAAGGAAATATCACTTGGGAATAGGTTGCTACTTGATCATATGGGATATTGTTATAGGAGTTTTCGATACCTTTATCTATTGATTCTAATTCGTAATAACATTGAAATCAATTGGCAACATACTATTCAAAGTATTACCAGTCGTCAGCATCTTACCACCTCTACTCATTGTACTTTCCGCGACGAAGTCGCTATGACGAAGAGTATACAGGGTGCCCCAGGTTTCAATAGTAGAACTTAGACAGTCTATATAGAAAACTTGGTTTTGAGATAAAAGTTTTCATTAAAATATATGCACAGACGCTTGTTTAATTTTTGGGATTTGAATTTTATGAAAAATTTCTTAATTTTGTTTTTACCTCCGAAGATAATTGAGATATCTCAATGAAATTCAATACCGTGGATGTACGTAGATAGTTTACTATATTTGCACATACGTTCCGACCGGTATTACGTCCAGTTGCGTAGGTAATCAGCAACAATAAATCGAAACGAAAGTGTTATCACCCTGTTAAGGATACTATTTGATTTTTGTTATATTTAATTACCACCACCATGAAAATCGGGTGAAAATTGGAGAAAGAGGAACCTCAAATTAACAGGCGTCGTTGACAGACAAAAATCTCTTATGGTTTCCAGTTACCCTATACAAACATCGAAATTTATCCAACCTGTATGTCATGTCATATGGTACGTAATCCTAAACACTGTTCGCATTCAAATTATTATTAGCTTCCGATTCATCGAATTGGATTAATGAGAAAATTTATCGAAATACGAACCTTATCTGAACTTTATGAGACCAACTCAGGTTAGTTATTTGCCCATCAGTTCTGACAACACTCACATATTGGAAATCCAACTAGAGATGATAATCATAAATAAGAGCAAGTAAACATTTCACGAGCGGACATATTAATTGAAATCGTGGATAGAAACTACAGCATCGATCAAATGAAAGCATCACTGCAATCTCAGTTAAATATTCATTTACATTTTATCAGTTAATTCGAATCACGTATGCGCCATAAATATTTCCATGAATCCATCTCTGTCTCTATTACAACATTGATTACATTATTAGCTACGAATCATTTGGCATGAATTACATTTTCTGATAATCCTGGCAGATTTGGTGGACGATGTGTGATTAATTAATATTTTGTAGAGGGATTAATGGAATGATTAGTACGCATGTACCCATTCAAAAACCGGGGGTTAGGTTAGTTATTGGTAATTAGTTTGTGAGCAGTGCTATCAGAAAGATATGTAATCTATTACTATACAGAGTGGCCCAATTAGAACAGTTCATCTGAAATATTTTCAAGGGAATGGGTGTTTCCGGAAACCTCTGATCATAAATTCATGGAAGTAGAGGGATCTCCCTGAACGGGATGGCAAGTTGAGAAGACTCAAAATGATAATAAACTGACCGGAGGAATAAACTGCAAAAAAAGTATGTTTATCATAGAAGTCTTGATAGGGTGATTGGTTTTATTACACCACTAGTAGGTTTGTTCTGATTTTACAGGTAGTGACATCCATTGATTTGCTATCATCGGCTAGTTTGGAGCAATCTATCCAAATCATCATGGCTTACACCACTCCAGAGAGAACTAAAATTGTCACCATCAATTTTGGAAACATTGAGATGGCCCTTGCAAGAATTCTCAAATGAATAACAATTCGAGGAAACTGGATCCGCTAACAAAAAATATGAAACGCAGTAGACTACCGATGCCACAGTGTCCTAGGATTCACATCAAATTCATTTTTTCATGTTCTTCCGGGGCTATGACATGTTTTTTTCTATAATTGACTACACGAGAGGAAAACCTATAATCTAGAGATCGCTCACCTTCATCATCATCATAACTTGAGGGGAGGGGGCTTAGCCCTCAAATGCACTCAGGACACTTAGTTGGGCCCATTGTGCGTCCTGTGGTCAGAAGCCTATTCTATCTTAGCAGGTTTGTGGCCCACCAGAAACTCAGAATATTGCCAGTGCTGTCTTACATAAGTTCTTTTCGATGCAGTTCTAATTTTCCGAAGTGTCGATGCCTGAGGGATGCCAATTCTGGGCATTCCAACAGGATGTGACAGGCAGTTTCTTCCGCCTCTCTACATTTCCTACATATTGGTTCATCTGTGATGCTCATATTATGTTTGTTAGACGACAGTGATCGATTAGGATTCCACTCATCTCTCTCGCCAACCTTTCTACGATCTTCTGGAGACGACAGTGAACCTGTTAGCGTGACATTACCAATCAAACGAATAGCTCTCTTCTGGATGGAAACCAAGAGCTTCAGCGTATATTTTGGTGCTGAACTCCAAACATGTCAAAAGTAGTTCAGGACATGTCGAATGTATGCTTTGTACATTAATGGGAACTGCTGGAATAATAACTCTTGGCACGGAATTGGAAAGCAAGTTTTTGTGAAGCAGTTTTCGCAATGATCATCATCCCATGAGAGTGTGCTGTTGATGGTGATCCCGAGCATGGATATGGAAGACTCCATGAGAATATTTGTACCAGACTAATATCTATCCGGTTAAGGCCTTTTGCAGTATAATCGTATTTGTTGAAGTAAATTTACCCTGGACTGTGATAACTGAGTCGACAGGATATCCTATTGTTTTGAAATCATTCCGTTCTGGTTTGATTATCAAACCCTCAATCACCATGTTTCAGAGCAAGGGGGGCAGATCCTGGAGAGGACTGGATAATTCTTCCTTCTTCTTAGCTTGCAGTCAGTCTATCCATCAACAGCAAGTCTCATCGATGCCTTGTCTTCTGGGATCTTGATATAGAGATGAGAAATGTTTTGTTGAATGTTTATCCATGTCAAGGAAATAAGGAATACATCCAGCTGAATCATTTTGTTCTCCTGTGCGTTTTCCACATTCTTCACGAGCAGGCTTAACGTTTTTTTTTTAGATTTTCTTGCTGTATATGCATATAAGTTTCTGTTTAAAGTTTGATGTACCTGTATCCACTGAGTCCCTAATCTCCCTGTTCATCAGTTTTTCTTGCGTCTCAATCATGAATGACATTAAACTTATAGTTCTCAGTGCATTCACCCCCTCCTGTCCTATTTCTCAGATTTGGGAATGAAGGCGCCTTTGGTATATATCCCAGTACAATACTGACCCTTAATATCAGACATACATTGTGTGATATTTCTTTGACAAAGGACCAGTGATTCATATATTATTAAATTAAGTTTTAACACTAAGTCTGTGATGATAACGGTTCCTTGCACACTCTTTAAATTAAACTTGCATTTCTGCTGGAGGGACTTCATCGCTTCAACGAATAGCAAACTGTTTAGTGAACTAACTATGCTGCACAGGATGCAATTTTGGAACATGTTGAACGGGATTCTACTTCAAGCACCCTGAAGTAACTTCAGAAATTCCACATAGTAATCTTATGAGGATCGTCAAAGAAATATTGATTCCATCGTTATAAGATTCATCTTCTGTAAGAGCTGAATGAAGATGATCCAGATTGCCGTATACAATTTTGTAAGGAGATAAGTAGAAGAAGTATGTTGAACAATCCAATTTTTTTATGTTCTACATGTTTTCTGACGAATGCATATACTTTCTTAATGGTTATATCAACAGACATAATTGCAGATACGATAGTGACTCAGATCCAGGAATTATGAGAGAACAATTAGAATTCACAGTATGCAAAAAAATCAATGTATGGACTCGGATTTTGATGGGAAATAATATTCCTGATCCACTTTTCCTATTTATAAACTTGATGAATGAATCTTACCTCAAATTGCTTCATCTATCCTCGCATTGTGAAGATTCTTCGGAACGGCGATCAAACCTCACAGAATTATGTATATTTTCAAAAATATGGCGCTCAGCCACACTATGCAGCTCCTGTGCGTGACTTTTTGAATCATCATTGAATCCAGCAATATCGCTCGACTTAACACCTCTGGACTTCTTCTTATCGGCTTATTTGAAAAGTGTAATTCATAAAACGAAACCTACCTACTGTAGGGAAAATATAGCATGATATTTAAGTTATTATATTCATGCTGAATATGTATATATTATTTAGAACAATTATTATTGATACACTAAGCAGTACGTCACCCGTGACAAGAGGGGCGAACGTTACCTTTCAGGTAACACTTACATTGATAGATATAGATGTCTCGATATTCTACCGAGAACGACATGGTACAATCCTGTCACGGGTACTATTGACTTAGTGATGTTTCTTATTGTGTATCAGTGAATAAACCACCTTACTACAACGTCATCTTTTATTCTGCGGTGTCCACGCAGATATCCCAACCTCATATAATCAAAAACCACCAAATGGCGATCCTGCAAACTGCTTCGTGATGCGGAATTAGGCCGGAAACTGGAGGCAAGTTCTGTGAAGCTAGGAGAATCTTCGAGTAAGGAAATGTACTAATATACTTAACAAAATGGGTGGTTCTCAATCCAAAACGACGGAAGTTGTTATCAATTCAGCGGACTATCCCGGAATTATAGCCTTTGTTGGAGTAATTCTCATACTTGCAATATTGGGATATGAAAGGTGCAAGAAAAGGATACAGGCTAAACAATCAAGAAAGATTCATAGAAGTATGGCACTTCTTGATGCAACAGGCACATCGGAACGTGTTTAAGAATCAGTGACGGTCCAGCTGAGATTGGGAAGGACGAAAGGAGCATTCTCGGACGAGGTCTAGGACGTCAGCAGTTCGCCGACCCGACACAAGATTGAGCGCGATGGTTCAACGCCACGAAAGTCCCGAATCAGCAGAAAGTATCAACCGGTATGTTCACCATTTAATGAATAATGTTTAATTGTTTCATAATTTTGATGACATTGATATTCGTAATTAGAATAGAAATTGTAGCAATGTTTCGCAAATTTGTGCTATGAAAAACAATTTAAGTTCAATGAATTAACAAAATGTTGTATTTAATAGGTCACTTTATATAATAATTTATATATATTTATTATCTAACCTCTACTCATAGGCACTAGAAAAAATTATTCATGTAATTACCTAAATATCTTATTTCATTGGGACCTATATTTCATTGGCTATCGGTTTATGTATTAATTTTTTTGGGTTTGGTATTTGGTTTATTTATTCACATATGTTTATCAAATTGAGGTAAATGCCGCTATTGCCGGAAGTTGCTCAAATAAGGGTACAACTAGGCGAGATCAGAGCCGTAATTGTTAAATGTAACATAGAAAGGCGAGTAAATCATAATAAGGCAGTTGAAGCTAAATTATATTATCAAACTATAAAGGAATTTGAGGATAAGGTACGAAAAGGTGAGATTATTGTTAAAAAGGAAGATATTCCGATTTTCCAAGAGTCTTTGGAGGCAATTGATAAATTGTATTTGGAAATTGTTAATTTAACGAAGAAAGGGAAAGTGGAAACTGATACCGAAATTACAGATCAGTTTTTAATTAAGATGTCGCGGTTCGATTATAGAACAGCAGTAGAGTTATTACCAAAATTTGATGGTAAAGATGAGACGACAGAGCAACTCATCAACGCAATTGAGTTTTACGAACAAGATTTGACTCAAGCTGTGGACAAACAACGGCTGATCGATTTTGTCTTAAAAACAAGATTGACCACCAGCGCGTTGGCACAGATTAACAGACAATATAATGTTGTGGGGGTTTTGGTGCGTGATATGCGTATGCATTTAATACCTAAAAAATCACACGCGGCTTTGGAAGAGAAGTTGTCAAGAACAAAACAAGGATCCAGGACAGTTGAAGAATTTGGAAAAGACGTACAGGAACTCTTCCGCAACTTGACAATCTCCCAGGCCAATGACGACGACAATGCATATGCGATCTTGCAGCCACTCAATGAGAAAACTGCAATAAGGAAATTTACTTCGGGCTTGAATAACCAGTCCTTAAGTATAATTCTAGCTGCAAGAAATCCAACATCCCTAAAAGAAGCGATAAAAGTAGCGCAAGATAATGAAAGTCTAACGAAAACGCCTGAAATAAATGCCATGGGAAAAAGCCGTAACGACAATGATGGAGGATATCATAAATATAGAGGCGAAATTTCGAATAGGAGAGAATTCAGAAATAATTATAGAGGCCGTTCTAACAGAGGAATATATCAAAATCAAAATTACCGAAATAACTACAACCACAACTACGGGAATAATTATACAAAACAAGCTAATAATTACAACCAAGAGAGTAAGAACTGTAGTAATTATAAACGTGGACAGTATAGGGGTTACAATAACCACGGTCGAGGACAGTTTAAGAATTTAGCTCGAAATACGCAAAATAGAGGGTATCACGGCAATGTGTATTGTGCGCAAGGAGATGAAAGTAAGAATGTTGAGGATGAAAGTTCACTGCAGCAGTTTTTTCGAGAGAACTGAGCGTGATTGTATATATGAATGTATTGGTATGAATCGAGTGTATTTCAATGTAAATGGAAAGAATGTAACATTTTTAGTGGATACAGGTGCATCCTTGTGTGCTTTAAAGTATGAAAGATTACCAAAAGACGTGTGTATGACAGAGAATAAATTGAAAATTAAAGGAATAGGAGGTATGTTAGTAGCAGAAGGATGTGTTGATTTAAATTTGGAAGCGAATGCACAAATGTTTAATGAACGATTTTATGTGTTTAAAAATTTAGCTTGCGATGCTGACGGAATAATCGGTCAGAATTTTTTAATTAAGTATTGTGGATTAATAAATTTTGAACTTAGTACACTCAGTTTGAAAAATGAAGTTGGATCAACAAAATTAAGTTTATATACATCTGGTAACAGCCAGTTGATGATTATTCCGCCTAGGTGTGAAAGAATTCAATATGTAGAGACAAAGTTAAGGGATGACTGTGTAATAATAGCGAGAGAGTTATGTGAGGGAGTTTTTATGGCAGGATTGATTGTGAAGCCAAAAAACGGAATGATTCCAGTGAGAATTTTAAATACAAGAGATGAGTCAGTAAGTTTAGAAAGTTGTATTCCAGAAATTCACAGTACAAATGAATATGATTGTTTCGAATTTGAGAAAGTGGACAAAAATGTAGAACGAGTGAAAAGAATGTTTGCGGAAATTGATTGGAAGGATATGATATTAGAAGAGAAGATCCCTATTGAGAACATCTGCGCCAAATACGCAGATATCTTTCACATACCAGGAGATAAGCTGACAACTACAAATCTAGGTCAACAAGAGATTAAAATTAAACCTGAAGCCAAGCCAGTTTATAAAAAACCATATCGTATACCGCACGCTCAAAAGGCAGAGATAGAGAAACAAATAGGAGAAATGCTGGAAAATGACATCATTGAGGAAGCCGAAAGTGCTTGGTCATCACCGTTGTTGATTGTTCCCAAGAAAATAGGTCAAGACGGAAAGAAACGATGGCGTGTCGTAATTGATTATCGTCACCTGAACCTTAATATTGTCGATGATAAATTCCCATTACCAAATATAACTGAAATTCTAGAATCAGTGTCAGGCTCAATGTATTTCACACATTTGGACCTTGCTCAAGGGTACTATCAGGTCGAACTAGAACCAGGAAGTAGGCCGTGTACCGCTTTTACATCAGGTCGCGGAATGTTTCAAATGAAGAGGCTACCAATGGGCCTAAAGATTAGCCCTCCAAGTTTTTCTCGAATAATGACAATAGCCATGGCAGGTCTCAATTATGAAAGATGTTTTGTATATTTAGACGATCTGATTGTGTTTGGAAGAAATCTGAGAGATCACAATGCTAATCTGATCAAAGTGTTTGAGAGGTTAAGGAAAGTCAACTTGAAACTGAATCCTTCAAAGTGCGAATTTTTAAAAAAGGATATCTTATATTTGGGGCATGTTATAACATCAGAGGGCATCCTACCTGATTCGAGCAAAATAGCAGCCTTGCATAATTATCCGGAGCCAAAGTCGGCGGATGAGGTTAAGAGGTTTGTTGCGTTCGCTAACTATTATAGAAAATTTATCCCAAATTTCGCGGAGCGAACTTGGTGTTTAACTCAACTGACCCGGAAAAACGCAGCATTTATTTGGACGAATAATTGCCAAATATCATTTGAAACAATAAAAAAGGCTTTGATGTCCCCACCAGTACTAGATTTTCCAGATTTTTCTGCTGAGAACCAGTTCATCGTACACACTGATGCGTCAGGAAAAGCTTTGGGTGCAGTACTATCTAATGGAAATGGAAAACCGATTGCCTATGCCAGTAGAACACTTAACAAGGCAGAAAGTAACTATGCCACAATAGAAAAAGAGTTACTAGCGATAGTATGGGCAACACGACATTTTCGGCCGTATTTATTTGGTAAGCGATTCAAGATCATGACAGATCACAGGCCGTTGATTTTTCTTTTCACACACAACAATCCCTCAAGCCGTCTGACAAAGTTTAGGTTATGCTTAGAGGAATACGATTTCGACATTGAATACATTAAAGGTTCTGACAAAGTAATAGCTGATGCCTTGTCTCGAATTTCGATTGAAGAGCTTAAGAGCATAAATCAACACAGCATAGCAGTTGTTACAAGGGCACAAACAATAACTAAAGAGAAAGAGGAAATAGAAACTAAAGTGAGGGATAATAATCAGGTTATCGAACGAAATTCGGGTGCGCAACCGAAAATCGTTGAGATCCTTAAAAAACCCAAACAATGTACGCAACTAACAATAATGAATAAGAAATTGAAGAATAAACTAATGAAAAACGATGATAGAGTAGCTACTGAAGATGAAAAGTTAATATACATGCCCTCTATGAAAACGATCTTTATCGATCCAGATGATCTGGCAGCAAAACCGCTACGCCGTTTGTTGGGACATTTGGAAACATTGTGTGATGAAATCGACATAGAAGAGGTAGTAATAATGAAAGAAGATAGCAATATTGCATTTTTGAAATCGTTGGCCAACGAACTTAATAAAAATGAATATAAAAATTATGATGTACCTAGGATATGCATCGTTAATAAAAGAAAATGTATTGAGGATAAAGAAATGCGTACAGTTATTCTAAATGATTTCCATCTATTGCCGTCGAGTGGACATGCAGGTATTAGGAGAATGACAAAAAAAATACAGAAATATTATTTTTGGCCAGGCATGACTAACGACATTTACAAATATGTAGCGAGGTGTGACCAATGTCAGCGGAATAAACACGATAGACATACAAGACAACCTCTAGTAGTCACAACAACTGCGGATCGAGCATTTAGAAAAGTATTTCTAGACATTGTTGGACCACTAGACAAAGACAATGATGATTTTACATACATACTGACGTTGCAGTGTGATTTAACTAAATTCATAGAGGTTTATCCACTTAAATCAAAGGAGGCCAATGTTGTAGCTAGAACATTTGTGGAGGATTTCATCCTAAGATATGGGACGCCTACGGAAATTTGTACTGATCGTGGGACAGAGTTCATGTCAACAGTTATGTGTGATGCAGCGAGGCTCCTGAATATCAACAAATTAAACAGTACAGCATATCACCATGAAACAATTGGGGCGCTGGAAAACACCCATAAACATTTGAAAGCTTTCTTACGTATAATGACGGGGAATCAACCTGAAAATTGGAGCTCGTGGCTTCGATATTGGTGTTTCGTGTTTAATACTACAGTTCATACTGAGACTGGTTACACCCCGTTTGAGCTAGTTTTTGGTTTTCTGGCAACATTGCCATCTAATTTGATAAACATTGAAAAAACTGATCCCATTTATAATCATGATAATTATCTAAGCGAATTGAAATATAGGTTGCAACGAGCATGGTTGGATGCTCATCAGAATTTGGTGTCGAGCAAGGTAAAACGTAAGGAACACTACGATAAGAATTGTTATCCTAGGTCTTACAACAAAGATGATTTGATATTAGTTAAGAGTGAAACGGGAAATAAACTTACCGAAGTGTACGAAGGTCATTATGTTGTGATCGCGGAACGCGAACCGAATGTTCTGTTTCTAAAAGGAGGAAAAACTATTGAAGTGCACAAAAATAGAACAAAGACCTATCGGATTTAAGTGCGCGACGATTTAATTCAAAAATGCTGAACTATGCACAAAACGGGATGTGTTCGAGAATGCATCGCAACAACCTTGAATTACATAATTTTAGTAGAGCATTGATGTTTTTATAAGTAGCTGTGAACTTGACACATATTTTATGTTTACTATATTTTAGAGCTTACCTTGAAAAAAAAAACAATCGACATCAAATATTTCATTTTATTATAAGAATTTGTAAATTATTATATTTATTGGTATTATGTATCGTATTACACTTACTCATATTAGCACCGATGCTGGAGAGAAAAGAAAGATTTTAGAATCCAAATTTATGATAGGAGTGTTATTGTTGTTTTGACGAATTTATTCACTTTAGACATAGCAAATAAATTCTTTTCTCTGCAGGGAAGGTGTAGGGAAAATATAGCATGATATTTAAGTTATTATATTCATGCTGAATATGTATATATTATTTAGAACAATTATTATTGATACACTAAGCAGTACGTCACCCGTGACAAGAGGGGCGAACGTTACCTTTCAGGTAACACTTACATTGATAGATATAGATGTCTCGATATTCTACCGAGAACGACATGGTACAATCCTGTCACGGGTACTATTGACTTAGTGATGTTTCTTATTGTGTATCAGTGAATAAACCACCTTACTACAACGTCATCTTTTATTCTGCGGTGTCCACGCAGATATCCCAACCTCATATAATCAAAAACCACCAAACTACTTTGGTACCGCCACCGCCACCAAATAGTTGTAGTAATGCGACATAATGTTCGAAAAAATTTTGAACAAAGATTTTATCACTGTATCGGATTAAATGGGTTGCAATTTGGATACTTGGTTGATTAAAACTTGTTTGGCAACTTTTTTTCAATCTACTTCACCGACACTTCCAACGGGTTTTTCACATTAATTCTAGTGGAGAAATATATGAATATTTCTTTTAATTTATAATTAGTCGAAGAGAGAACGTCTTTTCTATCAATCGATGACGTATAACCAGAAGAAAATTTTGTTTCCATCGAGAGAACTGGAAACGATCGCCAATTACTCCATATTTTTCTTGGATGGAAAATGAAAGAATTTGATCAACTGTGGACCATACGTGCAGACTATTGGAGTACTGCTGAGACAAGTATGGTCCTGATTTTGTATTGTCTCTACCCAATCGTAGAACCTCTCCGAGATTATTCCAACTTATAAGAAAATGTATCGGAAATTAGTTTAGATTACTTGCGTTGACATAAATTGTGTACTTACGTGATGTTCAGTGTATCTTTTTCTGTATTCTGATGATGATATATTTTGCATGTTTGTGAGTACTTTCGTGATATGATATTTTGTCAGTTTCTGCGTAACTAACGTACCAGTGCTGAAATGGGGGGCTCTGGATTTGAATTGAACAATAAATGGAATACCATTATTTTGTATCAGTATGCTAATGAATTTCCTTCTATGTCCATGACTGGAAACAATAACGTATATTTCCCTCAATTCAATAGAGTGTATATTTTGATCTACAATTATGTGCGAACAGTCGTTAATCTTTCCTGTTTGATAACGTTCCTGTAATAGTAATTGTATCGAATATAAAGCCAATCTTTATTGTGTGTAGAGAATGATGCAGCGGGTAGAGAAAGAATGTACAAATTCCGAATATACTGGTAGGAGCAATTTCAGACAGCGCTACAATCATCGTTAACCGTATAAGAATAGACTGGTGCCTATAGTAAGAGCATAGGGATGGGAAATTGAGCTCGATGTTGTAGTTTACTGTTTTCGTACGGAAATTCTAGAGACTATGAATATTTTGTCTTCAATTCGTAACACTTACATGCATTTGTGGCTCTTACTATACATTCGTGACAGTTGCGCGCTTCTTGGTACTTGAATCTTTTCGAGTTCTGGAAATATATGATGATTATTTGAAGAAATTTATTCCGATTTCTCTGTTGATTCCACCCCTTGAAGCAGATGAGTAGAAGGTATTGATGGAATTTTCCACAATTGACCTTGAGTAAGAATGGTCCTGGGAGTTTTGGAGTGAGTTTGAAAATTAGAGGCTCACGTGGATGTTAAAACTATTTTGATTGTATATAACACAACTTTTATTGTTGATTGCAATGGTAACCATGTTTCAATGAACTTCATGAATTTCTTAAAAAATTTCAAATAACTGAAAAACTAATAATCAGCTGAATCTCCAGTCCCTTGGTTCGATGTTTTACGTTCATTCATCTTGATAATCGTAAATTGAATTATCTGAAAATCACAAATCATGGCTTCCGGATAAATTTCGCTTCACAATAGCATGTGTTGATCCTGACGTTTCGCCAACCATTAGAAATTGAATTTTCAGGGCGAGCTTGAGGCTTGAACTGAAACTGAAGCTACTGACTTCTGTAGATGTATTTATTGTGGGAAAATTTCCTTCACGCTACAAAGTACACTGCCATAATTGCGGTGGTTAACTCCGTTCTGGTACCTGCCGTTATGTGATTATGTGCGAAGTGAAATTTTCGAGGATGAGCTTCCAAATGTTGGGCAGGTAATATCCTGAGTCGCGGCTCAGATTATTTGGATGTTTCAGGTTTCCTATAGCTTCAAGGATTTTTCGCTAATAGAAGTTTGAGGCTCGGGTGGGGATCTTAATATTTTCGAAAAGGATATCATGATAAGTGTCAAACTTGTCTTCCGTAAGTGCAGACCTACTGGTGTCACGGAAACTTGTACATCGCTCATGTTCTCTCAAACGAGTAGCTACTGTATGACCTCTTTCACCAATGTAGACTTCATCGCAAGAACAGGGAATGTCATGAACACCTTCTAAGTGGAGAGGAGGAAGATAGGTTTGTAAAACTGAGATATTTTGGAAGTGTGGAAAACCGAGTAGAGATATTATTTTTTTAAGGATTTTGAAAATTCGATTTGTTATATTTCCAATATATAGAAGATATGCAGTGGATAAAGCAGCCGGTTGTGTTTGTGTCTCAAGCTGATTCGAAATTTTAGGCGAAGTGTTTTTCTTCATGGCTTTTTGAATGTTATAATGAGAGGAATTATATGATAATTAGACAGATGCGAGATGTTCTAATTCTGATTTTTAGGATTGAGTTCGAAATAAGTTGGCAGCTCTGTGGACCAAGGAGTTGATAGATCGCTTTTGTGCAGGGTGGTGGTGGGGAAGGGCATTGAGTTTTCTATCGGTGTGAGTGAGTTTCCGATAAACAGAATGTCCTAAAGTACCGTCAGTCTGTCGACTGACTAATACATCTAGGAACGGGAGTGAACCTTCCGAGGCAACTTCCATGGTAAAAAGAATATTGGGATATAATGAATCAAAATCATTGAGAAAGTGAACAAGATTTCCGCGACCTTGTTGCTAAATAACGAAAGTGTCTTTGATATATCTGAACCCACATTTCGGCTTGAGAACAGATGAGCATCTTGCTCAAAAGTTCCCATGATGATATTAGCTATGTCCGGACAAATTGGAGAACTCATGGCAGCTCCCGAGGACTGCTCGTAGAACTTGTTATCATGCAGAAGATATGTGGAAAATAGACAATTAACGGTAGTAAGTCCATTGAAATGTTTTTGGAAAGTAATAGTTGAGGAATTATGGGAAGAGTGTCTGGAATGGGAAATTGGTAGAAAGTGATTCGATGTATAAGCTGATGACCAAATCGCTTGGGTCAACTTTTAGCATATGGAGTTGCTCAACGGAATGAAGGGAATTCAGGATAGAACTGTTAGAATCACCCAGAAGAGGACTGACAATAGATGATAGATATCGAGAGAGTTTATAAGTAGGAGATCCGATAGTGCTGGCAGTTGGTCTCAGGGGAATTGAGGGCTTATGAATTTCAGGTAGACCATATAAACGGGGGCTCCTTGAACACTGCGGGATAAGATAGTTTTCAACTGGATAAGGAAGGGAAGAAGGACGGATAATTTGTAGAATTGAATGTCCTATAGAGTATGTAGATGTATAAATTATCTAAGTCATCTTCATGATTCAGAAAATGTAATTCTATATCTCCTAATATACTTACACGGAATTTTGGCCAATTAGACAAAGAGTGGCTGAGGTAGGTTGATCTGTGTAATTCTCTACAAATTATTATTACCATACCATCTTCCCTACCGCGGTCCATATCACCTCGACTTACACTATAGATTAACTGAACAAAGTCAGCCTAAAATTACATAGACAATACAAATTTGTAATGAAAATTATAGCATTCCATTTGAAATAAGAAAATTCGTATTCACTTCCGGTATAACCAGAAATGCAACATGATATTTTGATAAGATGTTTTTTCATGAGGTGATCTAATTTCATGTCTCAATTTGCCTTGGAAAGTTATAAGCTTTCAACGAACTCCTCTCACAAACCACTCTGTACATAGAATGCAATATATACCAGCTAAACCAAGTCGACTAGAAATAAACCTGATTTGGAATATTTGAGGGACGCAATGTCAGTCCTTGCCACGGACTCCATTTTACCTAGATACGCCACTGGTATAAACATTCAGGATAATTTAAAATGCTGTTACAATTATGTGTATTAATTGGTATAATTGGATTGTTGAAAGTGATTACAGTGCTAAAACGAACCGTGAAACTCGAGTTGAAGAATCATAGACGTGGACATAATCAAGATTTATAAGAAGTACTTGTATACAAGTGCATTTAGCTATAACATTAGAATATGAAAAATGCTGCGTTATTTCATTTTCTTTCCTGAAACAATTAGGTAGTTCTCTTGTATTGTTTTTATAGACTCAGGAGCAATCTAAAAACCTGCGGCTTGTTACAAGTGTTGTAGCAATATACATTACATCCGTGTTTTTGTTCGTCGTTGGGAACACTCTAATTACATAGTTCCACGTTCTTTTTCCCGGACGAGAAACATGAGATAAGAAATAATCACTTGTTGCGAAAACATGTTTCTCTAACACGCTTTCAGAAGCTATCTATTTCATAATTAAAAATTCGATTGTAACATATATCATTTCAACAGATAAGTTTTATATCTTTGCCTTCAATCAAACAGTAATGGTTTATCTGGTTTCTTGAATCGTTAAATTATGTTGGTCCATGCCTTGTTCGATAACAGCGTTCATTTGGCGACCTTTGTTGCGGTTGCTATGGTATCTATTGATTTTCACTCGCCCGGTTATTTCATCCATCCCAAATGAACAATGATTCATATTCATTCAATAAAAATGTAGCAGTATTTTGTAGTTATTAAAAATTTTGCTCTGTTTGTGGAACAGTAAGCTTAACAGAACTGTTGCTACTATCGATGAATGCATATTAGAGAAACTATACTAACACGTTTGGAATGGCATATTCCATGCTCGCGAATCTTTGTCCTCGACTTCGACTCGGACTACAGATTTTTCGCGCGCGTGGAATATGAGCCATTCCAAACTTATCCCTATCCGATGAAACAAGTTTTTCTTCTAATCCGCTCCTAATAGCTACTGCATTCTAGAACATTTCTGCATGTTGAATGTTCTATAACATAAAACAAGCATACAGAATATATCATGATAGGTCAAATAAAATAAAATGCTGTTACTCATATCTTCAACAAGCCTAGAAATTGCGTAGAATAATAAAGGAATTCGAGTGCGCTATGCTACAAATTATCATAGAGCCATTATGGCAGCCATTATTTACGAAGACTATGCTTAAACACCTGATTCGTATGTGACTAATCATTAGGATGATGATATATTATATTGAAATTCATGCAGTTAGTAATATTCAAATTTGGAGTCTTCCATTCTTAAATTCTGATTGGCAGTTTTAGTTGTTAACTTATAAGATTGCATGGATTGTAATTTTTTTTACATGTGCCCATTTTATCCTTCATAGGATTCTGCGACTGAGCTCGTTTCCGACCTGTGTACAGCTCTGGGTATAGAAGATTTAAGGAGGTGTCAACTTGTTCCATCATTGTTGATAACGTATTGATCCCAATTTGACTGGTGCACTTTCCCTTTTGATAGTTAGAAAAGAAGGAGAAACACTGTTGGTCCGTTGGAGGTAGAGGGACATATTTTTCTACAATTATATAGAATTCCTGTTATTGTGAAGTTGGAATTTACGTTAGTTTTTGTATTGGGCATATCTACTGATATTGCTGATTCAAGATCTTGAAGATTTTCAATATTCATTTCTTTTAATTCATTATACCTACGTAAAGGCTCCCATAATACCCATGATTCAATGAAATAAAGTATAACGCTATCGATAATATTACTCATAATTTAATTTGTACCTACTTTTATAGCAAACCAGATTTATTCAGCCCGTGGATGGAGAAACTATTCGATAGTTTCGAAAATGGAAGTTTTTGCTTCTTTCGCTAGATAGTCGTCTGATTTTCGCTTGAGGAATGCTCTCAACTTATCGTACGTGTCTAGCTTAACGTTGTGAAGAATTTCAAGTGTAGATCGGGAAGTTAAAGTGCACGAGTTAGCTGAGGCCATGGGCATATCAACCGAACGGGTACGGAACATTTTGCATAAATTTTTAGATACGAAAAAGCTATCTGCCAGATGGTTACGCATTTGCCCTCTGTTGACAAGTGCGACCGTGTGATAACTTCGAAGGGGTGTTCGACTATGTTCAAGCACGATATGAAGGTCTTTTGGCGCCGTTTCGTAACCGTGGACGAAACATGGATCCATCACAACACACTAGAGACCAAAGAACAGTCGGAAGAGTGGACTTGTCCTGGCGAATCGAAGCTGAAAAAGGCTCTATCAGTCAACCATGTCATGGCGAATTCTTGCCTTAGTTTTGGGATGCACACGGTATCGTCCTTATCGATTACCTTGAAAAGGGCGAAACGATCACAGGCGTATATTATGCAGAAATGTTGGATCGATTCGAATTACTCTACGGAGTGCATACTTTGAAAAACGTAAATAAACAATATGGCGATTCATTCGCGAGTTGATTGTTACCCGCAGAAAGAGTTGATGGCGGGCGGTTTCGAATATCATTGATTCAGAGCAACGGTGATTTCTGTATTTGTATTTGTATTTGGCAGGACACAGTGAATTATGAATGCATAATTTACTGCAATGGAATAAAGGCTCGACTTCACGAAAAAATACTAATAATTCTCAAATAATTGAATCGGTGTAGAAAAATAAGTTAAACAATAGTACCTATAATATGAATAAAACAAACCATTTCAATAACAATATAAATACCCCATTACACACAGTCTCATCTTCGCTATGAGTTACTAACTAACGAGTGTTTTTTTAGTATGATATAATGATAACTTGGAATAAACTATATACATTACTACGAGATGAACAGAATGTTAGCTTTATTCAATGGAGAATCTTATGCCATTCATTGTTTAAATATTATTTCGGGCATATAATTCCCACTACTGTCTCCTTCAACTGGTAATGTTACACGAAAGTGCCACTTAATCTTCCCTTTTAATTTCAGGTATGACCTAGCTGGTAGAGAACCAGAACAGAAAGAAATCTAGTAAGTTGAATATTTTCTACTTGCATGTATATACAAATTGAGTTTAACCCTTAACTATATCGACTGTCCGTCGCAATGCACTTATTCGAACTACTGCTATTTCGGATATTCTGTGACAGTTGGTACGTCATGTAACTTCAAGTCAGCTGATGAACAGTTATATTGTTTCGCCACCTTTGATTGCTCATAATGAATTCTCAAAGTTTATAGTGGCCCTACAGACCGTGTTTCGGTAAGTGAATGAGTGTTCTCCAACAAGGCGTGTGAGTTATTAATGGAAATATAGTTCTGAGGAAATTCCATTGATGCTAGAAGGATCTTGATTGCCTGAAAGAAGAGAAGCACATATTTAGTTCAATCGTGACCTTCTTTTACGAAAATTTGTACTAACTCGAAGATTTCTTCATTCTGCTGATGAACGAGAGGGTAACTTGGAATAACATAGATCAACAACATCGCTAAGTCCTTATAAAAACACGCAAATCAATATTTCTCAAGTTATGGTGGGTCTAGATTTCAACATTTCAGTTCAAACAAACAGAAAGGAATGAGCGCCCAAGAACATGGAGAACAAAAGCGCTGTTTCACTTTATGTTCCCGTTTAGCGCTAATTGTTTGTCTTTGTGTACCGGATTTAGGGGGTTTTTACTATGATACGGTTGATGCCCAATTTAATGGTCTCTGTGTCTTAGTAAATTATCTATGATGAGATAACTTACTACGTTTCACCGGAACATATGAATCATCCGTGCCAACAACATTCTATCCATCACCTCCTTCCCAGGAACATGTGATTTGGTGTCCATAATATATCCAGCGTCTGGAAACCTGTTGATTTGCGGGATCATTTCACTCCTACCCTTCACCCTGCTGCAGGGTCGTGAGCAGTCCCCTATCCGCCACCTGGGGACCCGCCTGAAAGCGGTTTCAGGCTCCGCACAAGAGAAAAGGCTCCTGCTTTCCAGGAACCTAACCTAACCTAACCCAACCTAATCTTACCTACTATCTCAACTCTGTTGATGTAAATATTGTAATCGCGCTGATCTTTACATTCTCATAACAACCAATAATGATTGTTTATTGTACCCCTTTGTTTCTAACCTAACCTAACCTAACCTGAATTAACCAACTAATCTTAACACTTGGAATAAGCTTATATCAAGAATAATTCCGCTACCTGTGTTCTACAATTGAGTTATACGTCCAAATAGCAGTCTAAACTAGAGATAATCTATCCCTCGGCCAGATATACTATGTATAGCGCTTTTCCGCTTTCCTATTGGCATTTCGTACGTATGTTTGTCAATGTTGTTGACATTTGACAATTATTTCGATTTTTGAATGCGTGTGTATTCTGTATTTGAGCCAATGGTTCAAACGGATGTACCAACTTTTGACTCTGACGAAGAAGATTTTGGAGATGAGGTTGTTATACGGTGAATTATATGTATATCTGTAAGTTTGAGGTTACACTTGAATTTTCTGAGAAATTATATTGAGGAATATGCGACGAACTGGAATTATTCAAACGATACTGTCTTCAAAAACACACTTTTGAAATGCTTTTGGAGAACGAAATAAAATATGCTACCGACAAAAACAATGCAATTTCACCCTCAACAAAGTCACTATCATCTTTACGTTTTTATCAAACCGGCATTTTTGTCGATAGATCAGTAGGGTATCAGTAATGATTTTATGCAAAAATTAAGATAATTTTATGGTTTAATGCACAAAATGAACTATTTGTGAGTGTATCAGAACTACACAGTGAAAATACCAAGTATAGCTAGTCCGACGACTGTAGAACGCGCCAGTGATTTATACCATAGTATAAGTTTACCCTTAGTATCAACTTTCTCTGCTTCATGCCTTCATTAAAGACCCGGGAGCTTAACACATCCTATGAAGGCATCACAGATGATAATATGCAACATTCCAGTTTGAAGAGAAATAATTCAAACAGTTGCATACGAATGCACTTTCATTTCACTTGTTTGATTCACAGAACATCCCCAGCGAGTAAAGATTTTGGCTATAAATGAGGATGAATATGATCCATTTAAATGTAATCCAATCCGACCAAAAGATTGGATAGGAATCAATCATACCGATGTCCCTCGGTTGACAACGATTAATTAAATCATATCAAGTGAATAGTGTGAAATATCCAACGTGTCAACCCTTGAATATCACCCCGGCAACCAAAAGACGTTACCGCTTGGGTAGAAATAAGTTTAGATTGAAGCCCTTATTAAGCACTTGTGGAACTAAAAGGATTTATCGCCTAGTTCTGGAATTCATCAACTTCAGTATCCGACGTCGAGTAATTAATGAGAATAATCTACCTCTTTGTCAGTCACACCGTATACACGGTTCACTTAGACTTTTAAACCACAAACTTGTTATAGGACAATTTATTTTTGTCTAATTTGCCAGTTCCACCTAACCGCTAGAACATCAATTTGTAAACAAATTTCATTAACTACAATGACTAATTTCACATCAACAATTGAAACATTCCAACCATTTAGTTCAACATTCTGAGACTGATAATATCGTTCTAATTTGTACTTGTAGAGGAATTTTATGGTACAAAACTTTAAATAAAAGTAGGCTGTGACTAGACAATATTTAATCTGTGATGAATTGAAATATGCGTGGAACACTTCAATGTGAGAGCAAAATATCTGAAATAAAATGTTACATCCTTGTCTGCTAAGATTCAGCGCTGAAATAGGAGTGGGAGGCGTTTATGCATTTGCCGATAACTTGTCTCTGTTTGCTGGTTATACTATACATTCTTTCCGCCTAATTACGCTCCACGTAACCATTAGTGGAATAATGGTCATAGCGCCACTACATTTGACTCAAGAATGGAGGAACTTATACTATCCAAATTGTCAAGAGACTTGTTATATGTTTCCATAGGGTTCTTGCCTACATCTTTGTCATGGGAAATGATTCAATTTAAACTTGAGAGATGCAATATTGTGAAGATTGTGTGTCTCATTTCCGGATGAATCTGGCGAAGTTTCAGAGGATTGGACAGTTCAATATGTTGCTACGAATTTACCACTTACATTATTAGAGTGAGTGGTGTACTTACCACATAACATATATTCTTTGTTTGTTGAACCAATTTTAGAAACTCAAGAGTTTTATTTGATGCCAAGCCAAACTATCATTTGCATCACATATTGCTCTCAGTACAGAATGCTGGGCTTTATCATTCGCTATTGACATCAATGTATATATAAAAGGCAAATACCACTCACTGACTCAATGACCCACTCATCACGAAATCTCCGAAGATATAAAGAGAACCAACTTGTAGCTTGGTAGATATGTTTTTTTTACGACGTATTCACCCGCTAAGATCGCATTCTTCGAAATTCAATCCCAAACCGGATAAAAGGGATTCGAGATATATTTTGTCTTTTCTGACATCTAATATAGTCTCGTCCAAAAAATCGGTTTCACTCAACTGTGTCTTCATAATTGATATTAATAATCCATTTTTTGTAGATTTGTACTACCAAGTTTTACGGTCAATTATTACACCTCATTCTCAGGTATATAAAGCATTGCTGTGATAAAGAAAATTGTTTCAAAATTTGTTAAGACAGTTATAAAAATCTATTTATTTCAAAATTTGATCAAAATAGTATTTTTTAATTGACGATATTGTAAATTGCTAATATGTTTTAAAATTTTTGGAAGACTTAAGATTAATCAATTTGCTGCTTAGAACAATTTTTTTTTCACTTTTAACAATACATTATACTACCAAAAAGACGGTCTAGCAATAGGTTCTCCATTATCTCCACTATCAGCTGACATTTTCATGAATTATAATGAAACTAACAATAATATCACTAGAAATGAAAAACACATTAAATTCTATTGTAGATATGTAGATGATATCCTTATCATCTGGAATAATATCTTAGATGAGCTCAACAATTTCTTTAATCAATCAAAAAATATCCATAGTTCAGTAGAATTTACCCTTGAAACTCAAACATTCAAAAAATTAAAAGCTGTTTTGACTCTATTTTGACAATAGAGAATAACAAAATATTCATAGAAAACCTACACATACTGGTATAACAATAAACAATGATTCACATAGTCTAGGAGCTAGAGCGACATGATGGGCCTGAATGAATACACCTTGGACCACTGTATATTGGTGGACACTTTGATTCCCTTGCATCTAATACAGAAAGGAGTGTCACTTTGTCCTACTATACGCTCAAATTTCATCAGATATCCATGACTCGTGAAGATCTCGGAGTTTAACCCGATGCTTTGTCCACTCAGCAGCGCTTTAGTAGTTCCGAAGCCGTCAACGTTCCTCCATGCTGAAGCATATTCATCTCTCCGATGGTTCTGCAAGTGCATACCCTCGTTCTAAACGATACCAACCAGCAAGGCGATCTTGAGGACCGTCTAATCTGGTTCCTTCTCTGGCCAGTTCGTCCGCTCTCTCATTCCTTTCCCAACCTGAGTGACCTGGGATGCATATCAGGTTGACCCTGTTTTCACCGGCTAGCCTGTTAAGAATCTTCTTGGTTCTTCATGGCAAATCTGGCGCGTGGCAATAATATAACCAGTGTTTTATGACTGACTTTTTCATCACATGAACCATCACAATATACCTTAGAGTGGAAATATAAAATGAATTGTGACATCACATTATATCAAAAACAATTTTGTTCATTCCGTTTATCGATATGACGAGTGACCATAACGTTTTTCTTGAATTTGTTCATTTAACGTCGGCATAATACCCGACGTCGCTGAGCACACTTCTAACAACTGCAAATTTGCTGAACCCTCTGTTATTTCAACCAGAAATGGGGATCTTCAACGAGCCGTGGATTCGACACCGCTAGCTTAAGGTCCCTTTCGAATGAGGGCATATTCACAAATTCATATCGTAATTATTGATATGCTACTTCGTTGCAGTTTTCCTGCATGAGGTCATCCATCCAAATTCAATTGGTTTCAACAATCAATTATTCTAAGTGTTCAGAAAATTTCATTTATTTTGAAGATCCTGTTGAAATAAGCTAGAGCATCGTAATAACAGTTCAATTATTGTATCGAACCAACCTTTCTTGTGGATTCATTTATGTTAGATACAATTATACTGTGGGAGCATGATGATGATAATTTATCTTCATTACCGTACAACTCAAGATTGTTCTTCAGATTTAACAGGATAATTCCTTCACCTATATCGAAAAAACTCACGGTTAATAGTTCAGTACACTACTTATGGTCAGTTTCATACAAAACGTTGTAATAATTTGAGAATTTATTACTTTTGAGTCCCTTGAAATCTCCCCTGAGTCAGGGGAAAACACAATGAATATAAAAAGAACTTCTATGGATCGTTATTGTGCCTAGTCTCATTCCTATGGATCGCGTTAATATTGTATGGGCGGAGTCTGTCCCCGTTGATCTAAATTAGACATATCTTCTAAGCTTTGCACGTGGGTTGGCCTCCACTTCAATGGTTTCATAAAAAATGATTACTTCTAGAAAATAGGAGAATTCTTCATCACCTACTCGTTCGGTAAGCTAATCACTTGTACGCATTATATATTTTATCCAGATTCTACACTCAAAGTATTTAAAATATTTTCAAGCTATAAGTAATCGATATATTAGAGATTATCGTAATCCAAACAAACCGATTTGGACAAATGCTGTGATATGGCGACGGCATGGAATTGAAAACTATGTATCCTGGATAACGAGCTATCATACGTTGCGATGGAAGAGACATCTAGATCAGATTGTCCAAGTGGTAAAATTTCATAATGAGTATGGTACATTGGTAGATGAAAATGTTTGTGATGTTACAACTAATAATGAATATATTATAAATAGAATTCCTAATGTTATAACTAGTGTAATCTGCATCAGAAGTGACAAGTGACCCAATAGTGCTAATAACTTTATGTCAACATGAACAGCTAGCAAGTAAGTTATCCGCATGTGTTATAATTATTCCCATTTCACTAGGGCTAATTGGCTGTGAAAAGTTTAAGTTGGAATCAATTTTCCCATTGCTTTTAGGTTCAATTTCGTCCCTGCTTACGTCGTCTGAACAAGATGCAATATCAATTTTCATGAGAGGATATAGCTGCCACTACTAGCTAAAATTCAAAACGACCTTATGTAAACGTCATTCTAACTGTTCACTTTGAAATTTAAAATTCGGAATGGAATGAAACATTTCATGACACATAACCGTAAAATACTTTTAAAGTAGTCGTTTAGAAATTCCAGACTCGGGTCCATCGTTGCCTCGTTCCTAAACATCTAAACTTGTTCTTTAATAAGTCATTTCCTGTTCTTTTGACGTAACTTACTATTTATTATCCATAGAACATATTTGTAAGATATTGAATATTTTCCAATCAATGTATAACCGTATTTATATCGCGAGTTATCTTAAGTGGAAATTTGTCGGCTTGTCCGCATTGCATGTTGTTTGATAAAACCCTATAGCGCTTCACCGGTTTTTCTTGTAAAATGATACAATTCGTCTGGCTCGCTCTAACTCATAAGACTATCATATATGCCGCTGATTTGGATTCACTCTGTTTACATTTTGAACTATTCATGCAATCATTGTGAAAATGAGCGGCAGTATTCATTGATACATTTCCTAAAATTATCAATCCAGATTTCTAAGATCATAACTATAGAGAAATAGATATCAATCTCTACTTCAATATTTTTCGAATGTACAATAACTTTTCCGTATTTTAGTCATAGAGATGTTAGAGTATTACTCAAAATAGTACCAAATAAGCTATGTAATTGCAACACTAATTGCAGAACGAATAGACTATGAAGTAAAATGCGGTTCGGGTTCAACTATTTTCCTTTCTGAAGCGAAGTTCCTGCAAAGTCAACATGTTGTGGTGGAGTGGAAACCTGCCTACAGAACAGTTTGATTGCGGTCAATATCTACAAGCCGGTGTCTAGCTCGAACCTCAATCAAATGAACGTTGCTGGAGCACATCTGTAACTTAGAATATTAATAGGACTTCCATCACCTTTAAAACAATAAATATAAAGAATATTGGAGATATTGTACACTAAGGAGAGATGTAAATAACACGTTCTCATAAATAAGGGATGAATGAGAAATACATTAAAGAGACAGTGATTAATTCAGGGTAGATTTTTTCTTGTGGTTGATAACATTCTGTAGTCATGAGATGTAGCAACTTCCTTGTGAAGGTCTCACTGTTTCTCATCGCGATAAAGTCGAGATTGGAACATACCAACACCACTTGAATCTATTTTCCAGATAAACATCATATTCAAATGAAGCTAAAAGCAACTACGTAACTATCGTTATAGGCGGATCGGTTTTAGATTTGGGAGATGCTTCAGCTTTGCACTGAAGGTACTTGCCACCATGATTCAGATGGAAATGTAAGCTGTTCTTTAACGTTACCTAGAAAATAGATGAAAGCCATATGAAAATATTACGATACATATTCTATCAGATTTACCGTTTACTTTATAGAATATAAGCTCGATTATGAGTCGTGTTCAAAATGCTATGTAGGCCAAACTGGAAGGAATATTCTAACTCGATATAACAAAATAGAGATGAAAAATCAACTTTAGGTGAACATATTTTAAATACAGTGTAACATAGCTCTCTCCATTCACTCATTGACAGCGTGACCATTTAATTTGGAGAACCATGACACGTTGTAGTTTGATCCCAATCATTGATTAGCCAGAACAAACGTGAAAAATATCATTGACACTTACCCTTTTATTTCACAAGACACTTAAGATTTTAACACACTGGGAAGTAAGTGAAAGGGTAAACCTTAATATTAATCAGCTAAACTCGTACTCAACAACAACAATACAATTTGATAATAAAAATAACAATTAATTTAATAATGATAATAACAAAACAATGTCCATGATAATCAAAGATAATAAAAATGGATATTATGAGTAACTTTATTACTAATAGGAATAAAAAATGAGGTCAAAATCTAAACTCAAATAAAACAAACTCAGATAATCTAAACTAACTAAAAGACAGAAATAAAACTCAGATTATTGAATTGATACCCAACCAGGGGATCGAAACTAAATGAACTGATTTGGGAGTTTATTGAACTTAAACTTGAATAAAAACTGAGTACAACAAACTTTGATTGAAAATCTAATAAGACAACTTTGATTCAGTGAAATGGACCCTTCTTGCCAAAAACACTCTAAGGAAACTTTTAGGTTAAATTGATTGAAATTGACTAAGTGTCATGTGATTTCCCAACTGAACAATCCAAGCCAGAAAATATAGCTGAAGGTTTTAGTTATTTGTAATGAGTCCTTCTTTTCAAGGAACAATCTACAATTCGGGAAAGGATCCCTGAATTGTTCAACCATTGAGCTGTAGAATTCCTCTCTTCAATTACAATTTTGATTAATTGTGTAACTTATGAAAGAAAGACGTGTAAAACTTACATATTCAGATCAACAATTGGTCTGGAAAAAAGAGCCCACTACATTAACATTTATCATATAGCTTGCATTCGTTTTCTGTCCTATATTGGTTATTCATATTGATAGGCTTATGATTCCTCTTAGAAGAAGAAATTATTGACCATCTTGACCATGCGAGCTATGGTATCATATCAGCCTCCTCAAAGCGGGTGTGAATTGTAATTGTTTTGAAATTCCTCCACTTGTCTCGAACTACACTTGATATTAAATAGGAAACATCTGGCAATATCTGATAACCCCTAGATATTCTTTGCTTTAGATATTTTAATTTTACATGAAATTTTAATTTTCTAAGAATGATTTTGTTTTGAATATACTAAACCCTTATTACAACAGGTCACACCATTTGTAAAGAAAGTTTATAACTCTTTAAGAAGAGAAATTATTAATTATTAATATCTAGGTAATTTAGAAATAACGGAAATTTATAACCGAAAAACCGATTTATTGAATTCAGATTTTATCTCCAGCTGAACATACTTATAATTACAAATACTATTTAAACAGGCACATTTAATTCACTCTGATCATAGCTATTTGGTAATCCAAAAGTCCTCAGTGCTTGGACTGTATTTTTAATGGATTTCTTATTTGTAGTGTTGGCTTTCTAAGATCATAAATATAGATAAACCTAACAATTTCTACTTCAATATTATTCTCATGTTCATTAACTTCTCCGTATTGTAGTCATGACGATGTGAGAGTATTACATAAAATAATCCCAAACAAGACAAGTAATTGTAACACTAATTGCGAATTGAATGGGCTATGAGGTAAAATGGCGTTCGAGTTCAATTATTTGCTATTCTGTAGCTTGCCCCCACAAAGTCAACATGTTGTGTCGAAGTGAAAACCTGCCTACAGAAGGGTTTTGTTTACGGTCAATAACTACACCACAACCGATGTTTATCTGTAACCTCATTCAAATAATCTTCACTGGAGCTCATCTATGACTTAGAATGATAATAGAATTTCCATCACCTATAACACTATGAATATAAGGAAGTCAGATATATTGCAGATATTGTTGAATGAGTAACCATGGAAACAAAACATTTCCACAATGTAGGAATGAATGAGGAATACATTGAGGAATCATGGTATATTCAGAATGGATGAACCTTTGTGGTTAATAACATTGTGCAGCTATGAAACGACTTACCTATCAACGCGTTAATGGCGTATATATATATATATATATATATATATATATATATATATATATATATATATATATATATATATATATATATATATATATATATATATATATATATATATTTTGAAAAAGACAATGAACATTGTCGAAACGGCAAAAAGAATTTTTATTTCATTTTATTTTCAGTATATATACGAACCAATATACCAAGAAAGCATACAAATATATATATATATATATATATATATATATACATATATATATATATATATATATATATATATATATATATATATATATATATATATATATTTGTATGTTTTCTTGGTATATTGGTTCGTATATATACTGATAATGAAATAAAAAAATTTATTTCATTATCAGTATATATACGAACCAATATAGATACAGTGGGCTACCTTTGGACCAGGAAGTGTAAAGAAGAAAGATAAAATATAGGGCGAAATAGCTGCTTCTGTAAATGATTCAAGTGGTGCCATTAACGCGTTGATAGGTAAGTCGTTTCATAGCTGTTTTTATACACCGCATGATATAAATCAAACAGAATTGGATACTCACACACTTTTTCAAATAGTTTCTCTGTGTCACACATGTTCCTTATGCAAAATATCGCGCGATTGACGGACAAATGATGCATGCAGCCTTCTACCGCTGTCCGCAAGAGGGTAGCGGTAGTTCGCTGCATTGGGCAGCGGGCGCGTTTGTCAGTCCGCTCTAGTTAACACTCTTCCATTTAATTTAATGAAAAGCGTTTGATCGCCACCTCTACCGCGTCCGCCACCGCACCAGCCAGCGCTTCGGTTTGCGCCTCGCTTCTAACGTTTTACATTGCGATACAGTCGAACACACCAATAATAAGGTTCAACCTTCCAAACCTGGCGCAGTAAAATGGATAGACTTGCAGTTCTCTGCATTCGATTCAGAAAGTAACTTAGACATTTTGTGCCATGTTTGTTTTTTGGGCAGACTTTATTGCATTCCTATAGTGAAGAAGTACATTTTTATGAGTGCACTTTTTGAGGTTAATAAAAAAAATTACCTAATTCGGGGTTGCTGACATGAATATGTTGCAAAAAATTCCCTGAGGTCACCTTGGACCATCCCCGAGGTATCCGGGGGTTCTGACGCTCTGAATATCGATCAATTTTAATTAAAAATTATTATTTCATGGTTGTCAACTGATCGAGCGAGAATATAAAGGTCGTTGTGATGATTGCGACATGCAAAACTTCTCTGAAACACCTGGGGATACCTGGAGACCGGATATCTACGTCATCTTCTAGGAATTCGTTAATATTTTTCTCCATAATATACAACAATTTCTGGATCTCAGGTGTTTTCGGGGTCGCTGTTCGCGAACATGGAGTTCAAAAATTTCCTGAGGTCAATTTCGATCATCCCCGGGGTATCCAGGGATCCTGACGACCCGGATTTCGATCAATTTCATTTAAAAATTATTTTACATACTTGTCTACTGATCAAGCGAGGATATAAAGGTTGCTGATGCTGTTACTTTTATTTTAAGAACCGTATTTTCCCTAATATCTCGGACACCACTCCAGATATTTCCCTTAAATTTTGGTATGTGATATCCAGGATAGAAGCAGTCTTTTCTGTTTGTTTTGTTTTCCCACTTGAACCAGTAGCATGGGTACGCACACGCCCCTGAATTACTTGTTCAAAATAAATAGTATGCCACTATTTGTTTTTATGAGTTATTTTCAATAAATAGTTTTGTAGATCGTTAGATTACTTGTAATCTGTGTTCGTATTGGCATTTGGCAAGGTATTGTACTAAAATAAGGGGCGTATTTACATATGGGGTACATGGGCACTTCAGGATATAATAATATGCTTATACAAACTTTTTTCATAAGAAATTTCAGGAATCACAACCTGAAAAGTTGTTCATCATGATCTTAAGAAACCCTATTGCTTGTCCTGTTTTTAGCAGTTTTAGGATGTAATGATGCTGTGAAATCTTGAATAATTATTCAATGGGAAACACGTAGATTGGTCATAAATTTCAGATTTTGTTTATATTAGTATTTAGAATTCATAATACTGGATAATTAAATTGTTGTGAATATAGACAGTACCGGACATAGACATCCGTGTAGTATAAGTATCAGATTTGCATCGATTTCAATTGATAAATTGCGTATATTTGAGTTCATTCAAAAAAGTGCATATTTCGTGCCAACAAAAGATAACGAAACAGATGTAAGCATAAAAACCACGGTACAGAATCGTGGAACTGGTGGAGCATCATGAGCGCGAAATAAGCAAAAAGGGCTCGACTGGAACTGGTGTAGGTGACTTGACCAGCACCTCGAGTGCTATGAAAGAAGCGGTGAATTCAATATTACAATTATAGTCAGTGAGACAAAGCGAATAAGCGATACAGCCAGAGCGAATCTTCCAGAGCGATCAATTGCACCACCAAAAGTAAGTGTTCCGCCAGTTCCCATTAAAGTATTAGTTAGATAATGATTTCGCTATTTGAGTTAGTAGCCTTGTAATATCAAATATCGTTTAATTAGTAATTGTACCTATTGTATTATATCTGATTATCCTGTACAGATTTCCATAACTTTCAGATTATATTAATTATTTTCTGTACCGATAAACGTAAGAGAATTGAATCTGTTAATTAATTATATTGTGTCAGAGGGTATGAATGATTAGAGTGGAAGGGAATCACGATGTACCAATATACACTGTGCTTAACCTGGGAATAAAGGTGTGTCGTAGATAGTTCTCCGCCAAGGTCTACACGCTGTGCTTCACCCGGAAGTAGACCCTGAACGGGGATGTAAGTTTGAGAGTCGTAATATCAACTGTACAAGTTGTGCTTTACCTGGCAGTAAAGTGGTATGCTCTCGAGGTAATTATAATTCTGACACGCTATGCTTCACCCGGAAGTAAGAGTTATAATTACCAAATTTATGTGTGAGTAGTATATAAGTGTCTGGCACTGTCGTACAATTACCGGTGAGACCGTTACTCACTTCACTGAGACTACTCTGGGACAAGGCTATCCATAGATAGCACAGTGATATGCTTTGTGCCCTGGCAGAAGCCGTTAATTAGGAGTAAGCCTTGACAAAAATCTATCGCCCGAGAAACCAACATAAAAGTCTATCGGATTCAGATCTGGTAGACATGAAGGAGTGTTGAAGCCATCGTAAGGAAAAATCGCCAAAAAATAGCAAGATACGTCTCAGGGATATGTAATGAAGATTATTGAATTTTTTTGTCGAAAGCCGTTCGATGTACAAAAAAAACTCAGGAGACCTATTTTGAAAAAAAAAACAGTTGCGTACCATTTATTTGAATCAAATAATTCAGAGGCGTGTGTACACGGAAGCCACCTGTTTAAGTGGGAAAACAATTGTTACTGGAAACAGACTGTCTTTAACCTAGATAACACAAATGTAGATCTGAACGGAAGCATTTCAGACCCCATGTATATATGAATTTTTTTTATAAGCAGATATGAGGAATCACACTTACATGTTGCAGACTTGTTAGGAAACACCCTATGTGTCCACGATTTTCTCGTGATTATATGTAAAGATTTCGATTTTCATGGGTTTTTGACCAGGTTGAATAGACAATTTGTTTTACAAAAATTCAACGAAATGGAAACAGATGAGCAGCTTCATCCAATCTTCATATAAATGTAAGAACAAGCTGAAAAACCACTTAGGCAGCACTTTTGACAAAGGTTCCGATTTCGACAAATATGGAATTTACGAAATCGATTGGGAATCGTGTTCAAAATGCTATGTGGCCCAAACAAGAAGGAGTATTCTAAAGAAGATTTTACACATTTAAGGAATATAATTGTGAATAATCAGCGTTAGCCGAACATATTTTACACCATTTCTGAAGAAAGCTTATCACTTTTAAGCATAGTACTAACAAGTATATAGATAATTTAGAAGTATATGCGAAATAGCAATTCAGATTCATTTCTAGCTGAGCCTCTTGTTTGCATTATTAACCCCAAATAGTATTTGAACAGGTACATTTTGTTCTCTTATTTGGATTACTCTGATGATTGGCTATTTATTAGCTGAAAGGTCTTCAGAACTCTAACAGTATTTTTACTTTCTTTTATTTATACCGGTGATATTTAAGTTATACAAGGCATGTTATTCTCCTGTGCATTCCAATATCGAGTTCATAATTTAGTGAAGTTAAACTCATCTCATACAGCTACGCAATCCGTTTTAAAGGTGGGCAAAGTTGATTCTTCATTATTGAAGGCTCAGAGCATGAAACGGTGGGAACCTTATATCTCTCGTAGTTGTAGACAACAAAACAGGAATCACACACAAAAATCGACATTTCTCATTGTTTTACTTGTTGAAAGCTATTTCCAATTACGAGTGATTGAAAGGGAACAACTAGGGAGAATTCCCTCTATGCCACCAGTCTTTATACTTCTTCACAATCTGAATTTTCGGATATTTCGGAAATACATCTTGATTGATTAATGCTTCCATACTTGAACCACGATATTCATTTTAATAATAACATAGTACAAATCTCATCTGAGATTTCAATTCTTAGAATTTTCGATATAACGAGGTATAAGATTCCGTAAACATCATTCGATGCATCTTACGGAGCTGTATAGAAAACAGTTTATTACGTTCAAGAGCTTACTCCTAAATTAGGGCACGAAATGCTTGATATGACTTGTGAAAGCTGTTCTCAGTGGGCCGAGAGCAATCGGTAGAAATAATTGAAATTCTCTGATGGACGTATGAAGTCGCGAACTTCCTTGTATTCCACCGGGAGATGGAATCGGAAGACGTACGCTTCATCCATCACATAGCTCTGATCGGAAAATAAATAATTAAATGTAGCGTATTCTGACATTCTATTGTGGGAGATATAAAATATCGAGAGCTTCTCATCATCACTGAGTAAAGAAAATCAAAACAGTCGGATAGAAAATCGCATATTACTATATTTCCCCAGGTTTTAGGATCCTTTGAATACTCAAATTGTATTTGGGGATCTAAGTAAATCAAACGTTATGACGCATTGATTCGTTCTCCTTTGCGGTTCATAGAAATGAAAACTCATTAAATTTTCCAAATTGAGACAGTGGTCTGTTCACCGTCCGGTAGAGGAGGATATTCTCAAAACCCTTCCGACTATGATTTGATCCTCTTTAATGTAATTTAATGTGAAGTTTGATAACTCCAGATTATTTGGTTATTCAGTACTAAAATCTTTGATAGTGATAGTGTCATGTCAAACTGGGAATGGCGAAAAGGTTGAAATCCATCTTATAAGGGGAAATAATTGTGAAAAATCAGCGTTACTCGAACATATTTTACACCATTTCTGAAAAAAGTTTATCACTTTTAAGCACAATACTAACAAGTATCTAGATAATTCAGAAATAATGTAGGGTTTTCCATTGAGGCGGCGGGTAGATGTTAAAATTGAATAAAAAAAGTTGTGTGTGAGATATCGACTTTGAGTGCACCGGTCGTTTGCGGCCTATTGGCATAGACCCCCGACTTAAGGAAACTTCACGTCGCCTCTGCGTGAGATAACCCTGCCCTAAAATCGCTCGTGCAGAATGTTCATTGTGGCATCAGCTGTGTTGCACGTTGCGCCGTCTTGCTGAAACCATATATCGTCCACATCCATATGATCCAATTTGGGCCAAAAGAAATTGGTTAACATAGATCGGTAGCGCTCTCCGTTGACGGTGATGGCAATGCCATCGTCGTTTTCGAAAAAGTTTCATCATTTGAACGCGTTGCTCGACACTGTAACTTGCCGTGGTGATTTGTCTTGAGTAACTGAATAATAAACAGTAGATTTGACAGATGCAGCCTGAATAACATGGCTGCGATGTATTGTCAAAATCTACTCGTCCCTATTTGAAAACCCTATATATGCGAAATAGCAATGTATCAAATTCAGATTCATTTCCAGCTGAGCCTCTTGTTAGCGCAGCCAAATGGGTATGAAAATAGGCCAAATTTCAAAATCCTTAGGAAATGGATCTATTTTGGTGAGACAAAGTGCATTCTCTTCGGAATTTTATCAGGAACAAAATCTACCTCTTCTAAAGTTGCGCAAAAATTTTGCATTGTAATAAATTAACATAAAAAATGATCGGGTAAAAAATATTTATGGTCAGTGAACATATGAAAATAGTTAAACAAGTAGTTGAAATAACTTTATTTGGTTATTAACAAATAGACAAATTCGACCAAAACTACGAGATTAGGGTTGTTTTCGAATAATTTTGACCTTCTGAGTTCGATTTTGTCGTCAATATCGTCAAATGTATACCCGCTTATTTGTTAGTTTGTTATAAACAAATAACATTTATTAATAAATATACGAATTTGTCGTTGTCAGCTAATTTTTTGAGTACGATTTTATTGTTATTATATTCCTTATATGCATAGATAAATTCTTGAATTGTTTTAAATAAATTAATTATTGATAAATATACGAATTGCGCCGAAATTCCAAGTGTAAAGAATTTTTAAAAATATTTTATCAATAGTTAAATAAATTGTATCAAAACATGAAAAAAATAGTATGAAGTCTTAATAAAATAACAAATTGATTAATAAAAAAATGCCATGTTCAAGAAGAAAATAGTTTAATTCAAACGCATCACGAATAATACTTCAAAATTCTTGCTATAATACCACAAAAAGAATTTTTTTTTTAATTCTAACATCAAGAAACCTTAAATGAGCATCGTATTATACCCTAAGATGAACGAGAATAAAATATTTTTCATTTGTTCGTTTCAAAATCAAGATTTTTCTAGTAACATACATTTTTTTTTTTTTTATATAATTCATCCGACCATCAATACAATAATTTTGAATAAACTTAACACTTGGAATTTAGACGCAATTTGTATATTCATTGATAAATAATTTATTTATGACAATTCAAAAATTTATCCATGCATTTAAAAACTATAATGACAATGAGATCGTACTCAAGAGGCCAAAATTAGCTGAAAACGAATGTTAACTCAACGTTTTGGTCAAATTCGTATATTTATTAGTATCATATGATCACTGACCAAAAATAGTCTTCATCCGATCAATTTTCATGAATTTTCATGCAAGTTCATAAATACGCTAATTGAATTGGTAATTCATTGTTCATGAGCAATGCAAAAATTTTGCGCAACTTCAGACGAAGTAGACTTTGTTTTTGATGAAATTCCGAAGATAATGCACTTTGTCCCATCAAAATCGGTCCATCTTCTAAGGATTTCGATCTCAAATACCCATTTGACTGCACTATCTAGCTCACTCTGTATGGAAGGCATCATTATTTATGAATTGTCATCTCATACGGCAATCATCATCGAGCTCATCAAATATCTAGAGAGCTACAAAATTGTGAATGACCAGCAATACGGCTTTGGTCAGCAGAGATCAACCGAAGACCTACTTGCCTAAGTAACACATGTATTGCAGAAATCTATTGGGAAACATGGGGAATCTCTAGTTGTATTATTGGATATCTCCAAAGCATTTAACTGAGTCTGGCACCAAAGTTCTTGGGAAGCTTCCGTCATATAGTTTGCCGCCTCAACTTTGTCGCTTACTATCAAGTTTTTTCTCAGATTGATCACTCCAAGTGGTGGTTGACGTAATATCCTTCAATACAATGGCTAAAAACGCTGATGTTCTACAGGGATCTGTTTTGGCACCAACTTTGTTTCTACTCCATATCAACGATCTACTATCCTGTCAACAGCTTTTAAGATAATGGTACTCTTCATACAGCTTCTTCATCCAGATCCCCTATACCATCCATTGAAGTTGAGACAGGGACAGGTTGACTAAATTGATGGAGACCCAGCGAAGATTTTGAAATCAGAAACTGATAATCTAGTAGAGTTTAATGCAACCAAAACTCAATCGTCTTCTCCAGAAAGGCGGATTTCACAATTCCTAATATGATGATATCAGGTACAACTATTCCTATGAAGTTTTCCATAACAATGCTCACGAACATCACCAACAACACCCTCTCATGAGACGATCATGTGAGGTCCATTGCGAAAACCGTTTCACAGTCCATGGCCAAATTATTAGACTCACTTCCGAAATCTAAGTTTTTTGTTGATTTTAATATTATTATTAACAGAATCATGGTGCAATGTTGGTACTAACTAGTTGTTGTGTTGCAGAATATTCATTAAAGAAAATGTGAGCAAATATTAATTAGAGAAGATGTAAATTAATATTTTGTTAAGCCACCATTTGCAGCAATTAGAGCAGCAACTCTTCGTGGAATACTCTCAACACAGTTTGAAGGAATTTCCTCCAACCTTCCGTTATGGTTCCAATGATGGATAATTCTTTCTATTAGTTGAACCTTTGTGGTTATGCTTACTTTTTATAATTCTCTTTTCAAACCCTTTCCAAACGTTCTCTATTGGATTCATGTCTGAGGAGTTGCCCAGCCAAGGCAAAAGTTGTACAGACACCTCTTCTAAGAATTTTTTGATTGATTTTGCAGTATGGCAAGGTACTCCATCCTGCATGAACACTCTTGTACCATTCCCGAAACATTCTTACATCTGTGGGAGTAATCTTGTTTCCAAAACTTTCTTATATTGGTCCACATGGTTCCCGACCATATCACGTTAGACACAGGATGTTTAACAGTTTTTATGACACAGTCACGATGAAATTTTTCGTTTTTGCGACTCCTAACAAACTGTGCCTCATCATCCAAGATTTGAAAAGTTGATTCATCGCTAAAGCAAGTTTGTAGAAGAGCGAAAACAGTAAAGAAAACTAGAAGATTTCAAGCAACTTACCATTCTCCAGTCATCAACAGTTGTTTATGAGCATTAGCCCAATTTAGCCTCTTCTTCACCATTGTTGGTATCAATCTTGGCTTTCTTACGGGTCTACGGTATTTGGAGATCATACAGGTTTCGCCTTACGGTACGAGCAGACACATTGACACTGCTTCTACAAATTTGTTTTTAATGTCCCTTCGAAATTTTTTGGTTATGTTCTGAAGTAGTATTTGTACCCTGGGAGTGATAACATGCTTTTTACCACACCGGCGTTTCCGAGCTGCGTCTAAAACTTTTTCGAGTTAATTTTTTTTGTTTATTCGTCGAACTGAAGCTTGCGATATTCCACATCTTGCTGCAATCTATCGTTGGCTACACTTTGTATTCTTCAATAGAGCTATTACGGACGATTTTTGTTCTTGACTGAGAAATGCTTCCTCATTTGAGAAAAATTGCACCCAAATATTAATTTGCCAAGTTTTCAATTTGTATCGCTTTAAAAATGTATAACAATATAAATAAATATTAAATAAATATATATTCTTCAAGTCATCAATTACATACTTTGTCAAAATTGTTGCCACAATTGGATGAATCGTACTTCAACTCCAACTATTATTTGATAGTTTACAAAATATCAGCATTACCTACTGAGTACACCCATAAAAAATTATAATATGCTATTAGCCAATCCTTACTCTATAAAAGTGTTAAGGTTTGCATAAACTAACACGTGATATTCCAATGCAAAACTAAAAGAACTCAAATTTCATAAGAGTCTAATAATCTGGCCAGAGACTGTACAAAAACTTATCACAGATTCGACCTATCCTGGAGTACTATAGCACTTTACATGTGAAACAATGCAATGCGTTTGACTCGCTCCAACTGACAAGACTCTTCCATGCACCGCTGATGTGAACCTGTATGTTAACTATTCATAAATAAAAATAAAAGAAATATTGCTTAGATAATTTTGAAATCCTGAATATATAGAAGTATAAATTACAAATTAAATCGGTCAAGACTATTCTTAATACGTTAGGCCGATTTTCACAAAACGTTACGTGGATTGATAGAGGTTAGTGGTTTTTTGCTTTCTCTTGAGGAAGGTATTTGTAAACTTTGTTACTTATGCTTGACGATTGAAAAAAATTTCTATCTTGCATTAATACGCATTTGAAAATGCATTTTATTATGCACTTCATTCCTTTTATATTGTCTGAAATCAGTTGAAAATAGCTACTCGGGGGTTTTCGAGATCGCTGATTACGAATTTGATGTCAAAGCTATAAGAAAATTGATAGATTGCATAATTAAATGCAATTTAACCTCGTCGTTATACCGGACCTCGAGTTACACCGGGATTCGGATATGTAAAGATAAAAGCATTTCATAAGCAAACATAAAGATTTTTATATTTTCACAACAATTTGTACATGATACATGTTACTCATTTTTATCTGGATTAAAAACATCATTTGAATCTGACAGCTCAGCAATTTCATCATCTGAATCATTATCTTCTTGTCTAGTATCGGGTAATTCAACATTTGTGCAGTTGATCCCATTGCATTTTTTGCATGCCATTGTGCAGGTAAATCCACTTTTTCTACAACCACATTATTTTACGCAATTAGTCACGCACCCACAAGATATAATATTCATTAGTTCTTCTGGTGCTGCTGGTTGTGTCATCGGAGTCGGCTCAAAATATTGATTGACCCATTTCCATCCACGCTTGGAGGGTGTTAAGTGATTGATGACATTATCAACATCTACCTCGTCCATACTGTCCTCCTCAATCATTTCTGGATTTGTTTGACAATATTTGAAACCATACATCCAATATTGTAGGTAGACACGTTTCAAATGTTGTGTAAACGTCTAATGTTGGTACAAGAGTACAGAGAAGTACTGCTTTCATTTTTGAGGTCACACTGGCAAACGACCTACAAGACCTCGAGTTACACCAGGATTCGGATATGTGAAGATAAAGCAGTTCATAAGCAAACATTAACATTTTCTTTTTTAATATCCGTCAAGTTTCATCAAAATGTGTCAGTCTCTATATTGAGACTTCGCCACGCGTTTATCTGTAGATACCTAGCTGAAATTTTGAACGAAGGTAGTTTATACGAATATCAACAAGTCGTTGTAGTATCCGAAGATACCGACGTTCTTGTCCTATTATCGCACTTGCGCCATCAAATCGCAAAATTTATTTTTATAAACCACCTTCTGGTTTAAAAACTGATGAAACTTATTCAAGTGCTAGTTTTGACGAGTATAAGCTATGTAAGCCGCATATTTCATTATTGCACGCATTTACCATGTGCGATACCACGTCCGCTTTCTTCAATAAAGGAAAACAAGTATTTTTCAAAAAATATCCAATCTCCGAGAGCATACAGAAAAGTTCAAATAAAAATATCTTGAAATTGAAGATTCATTGGAACACGGATGCCAGTTGTTGCTGGTTTTTATATGGTGCAACATTAAGCGTATGGACGAGGTAGATGTTGATAATGTCATCAATCACTTAGCACCCTCCAAGTGGGGATGGAAATGAGTCAATCAATATTTTGAGCTGATTCCGATGACACAACCAGCAACACCAAAAGAACTAATAAATATTATATCTTGTGGGTGCGTGACTAATTGCGGAAAATAATGTGGTTGTAGAAAAAGCGGATTTACCTGCACATTGGCATGCAAAAACTGCAATGGGATCAACTGCACAAATGTTGAATTACCCGATACAAGACAAGAAGATAATGGTCCAGATGATAAAATTGCTGAGCTGTCAGATAAAAATGAGTAACATGTATCATGTACAAATTGTTGTAAAAATATAAAAATCTTCATGTTTGCTTATGAAATGCTTTATCTTTACATATCCGAATCCCGGTGTAACTCGAGGTCCGGTATAACGACGAGGTTAAATTGCATTTAATTATGCAATCTAACAATTTTCCTATAACTTTGACATCGAATTCGTGATCAGCGACCTCGAAAACCTCCGAGTAGCTATTTTCAACTGATTTCAGACAATATAAAAGGAATGAAGAAAAAAGTGCATAATAAAATGCATTTTCAAATGCATATTAATGCAAGATAGATATTTTTCCAATCGTTTTGATGTCAGATTCACAATCAGAGACCTTGAAACCTCCTTACTACAAGTTTTCAAGCACTTACAAGCAATATTCATTGAAAAGTGCAATAAAATGCACTTGAAAAATTTGTGCATCAAATCCCCCGGTCGAGCATACGTAACAAAGGTTACAAATAGAGAGAGGGAGGGAGAGGGAGAGCATTTCAATCCTGATTAGATTAATGCTACAGAACATGGAGTTACCAGACCTCTGAAAATATAACATTTTATGCAAATGTTGCATGTTCACATCAGTTGTATTACGAGCCAGTATGTAGAATACAATAATCGTCAGCACCAATATAATGTAGATCTATAATGTAATTTATTCCAGAGCATAAAATCTCCTCAATGTTAGAATTTAATCTCCAGAGAATAATTCGGAATATATGAATATATATAGAACATAACAATGTGTATAAAATTGGTTTTTCCATCATAAATAAAAATTCTGATTGAGTTGACTGGAAATGTTAAAATCTCAGAATAGTGAGTGAAGTTAGTAGGTTTTTATTTCGCAATCGTTATAAAGTATACGATTATATTGTAACTTCATCTTATTTGATATGTTAGTCATGTAATGAAGTATGACTTCTCATATTATAAGAAGGATTGACAAAAATTTTCTGATGATAATCTTCATTCTCAATAAACCTGTCAGTTGGCCCAGCTAACACTAGTATTGAGATTAACTAAAATGCCTATTGGAGTTAACTAGACAACTGCTACACAAATTTCCGAATAAAATACAAAAAACATGTATTTCGATCATGGAAGCTATGGCTACCCAAAATAACAAGTTGATATATAGGCTTAGAGAGTTTTTCCATAACATCTTTTGGAGTAACAGTAGCCAATTCTTTCTTGTAAATGAGAAAATCAACGCATCCTTCGTTAATAACAACTTTTATCTAAGCGATATAGTTTCTTGTAGTAGCTTTCGTGACTCCGTTGTACTTTGCAACAATGAAATCAGCAATATTCACAAATATGTTCTTCCCACTACCCTCGTCAGATTGAGATAAAACTAGCGAGGTATCACCATTATAACTTATATCTTCTTCCATCCCATCTTCAGATGATTCTTCTATTGGAACCCCTTTCTTTCTCATATTCAAAACTGCATTCATATCTTCCTTCGGTGATTCTTCACTCATGACCTTCCTCCTCACAGTCAGCACTTTTTTGTCATCTTTCCCATTCTTTTTCTCATCTTTAACATCTTTTTTATTTTGTCGATCTAACACTGTCTCTCCTTATTCCATATTCACAGGTGTGTCTATTACTATCATGTATCAAAGCTTCTGCTTTCTTTTCATTATTCTCAGTATTTTGATTTCCTCATGCTTCAGGGAATGGCCTGATTTGTTCAGGACTCACCAAGTGTTCTGTTGAAGTACTTGGGTCCTGAGGCAGTGGCTCTAACAGGCGATACAGGAACCGCTACATTCTTTCTATCAGCTTCTGAATCCAACTGAGAGGAGATACAAGGCTGAGCATCATCTAAATTTCTTCCATTTCCGGATAATATATTTGGATTTAGCAGCCTATCCGTAACATACGGGCCAAAAAAGTTATGATCACTAAGTAAATTGGGATTATAGGGAACGATCCCTGCTGCTTGGAAACTCTTACATATATTTTGGGAAGTGAAGGCCAAGAGAAATGCAGTTCCAACTAACTCCTCCATGTCGTAAATAGTTATAAACTGCGCTGGAGGATTAGCCATCCAAGTATTGCACGTTGCGTCAAAGTTCTTCTTCAATGCTCCAAATACTGAGATATCTGAAGGTTGTAGTTTAAAGCTACAATGAGGTGGAAATAGCACAATATCACTCTAGAAGTTGGATGAAATGTTCAGCAATGTGTGCAAATTTATCAAACAGTCGATATTTATGAACTGGTTTGTAGGAAACACAAATGCAATATTTATCACGAGAAATGAACACTAGCATCCCAATGCAGAACTGATGGAATTCATAATGGACAGCTAATTTTTCGGCATGGTATAGTGCCATTCATGGCCTTATTATAACATTAGAATTATGATTGACTCGCAAGCTGTTGCCGATAACCCATGAACCCAGTGAACCCCGTTCTACCCTACGATCTATTTTCTATTTTGATGGGAATAACAAATTTGATTTGATTATATGGGATTGAGAAATGGGTGAATTCATTGGAATAAATTCTATGTCCCGTGACACGAGAGACCCAATTTCATAAGCAATAGCCACCCGTCAGTTCTTCTCTGAACGTTTGCATTTTACCCAATTTTTGTGGGTATATATTTTACTCAGTTTAGATCCGTGTATAAAACATATTCCATTTACATGTTTCACAGCTATTAATTCTAAATCCATGTTTGTACAAATCATTGTACGTCACTGTTTTTTGTATGTTTATTTTTGTGAATTACGCAAATAAAAATACAATTTTTTTTCTCTTCTATTTTTTCGTATCTCGCTTCGTTTTTGAGAGCTTGCATGTAATAGGAAGAAATTAATTTCAACAAAAATCAGTTCAAAGGTAGCCGAATACAATCACAATGATAATTGACGGTTTGTTTGTGTCAACATCTGACAGCCTGTGACATGTTCATTGATTAATACGAGTTTTAATTCATTTTAGATGCGTTTATGCATAGTCTGCGGAATCTCAACGATTTGTCCTAATATCAATTAGATTTCCCCCTGGGACGCCACTGAAATTGAAAATTTTGTTGAAACATCAGCATTAGCAGCTTCTTATCACCGCAAAAAAGCATGCAAACTTTTATCAAAAGCAGCCAAAAGTCTTTTGAGTAGGTAATTAATGAAAAACTGAATTTTTCCGAAAACTTTGACATCCTGTATCTCAGAAACGAAGCATATCAGGACATATGCTCATGAAAAAATCTTATTTACTTAACAAACCGATCCTAAACGTTTGGCGGCTTAACTCTGGGTCACCTTGTATAACGAATATCGAGTTTTAGAGCGACCATATTTGCTCGTATTAACATATAGCTTATGTCCATTTATAAAATATCTTTAGGCTACATATTTCAAAGTAAAATCATACTTAAGTGTCAATTCTGTAGATAATGTGACGCATTTGATTTCTTCTATTGTGAGAAATAACTCATAAGGAAAATAAGGCATTTTAAACATTTTTAATATATATGGAGTTCATCTTATAAACATAAAATATACCCAAAGTCGGTAAGTGTAAAAATGGATGTATGATGAACATCAAATCTTATAGCAATATATAAATGAAATTTACTCACTTAAACTACAATTATGTCTCATTCATTCATACGTGCTCAAATTGATATCGTTTGTATCCATATAGAATATCTTTAATTTACATATTATAAACTGAATTCACATGTTAGTTGTTATTCTGTAGAGAACGTGCAATATTCAATTCCTTTTATTCTTAATAATGATATGTACAGAAAATTAAAAATATTTTTATACAGGGTGAGTCAGTTTTTTGTAGACAAACTGCAACAGGAGATAGAACAAGTGTTTTTAAGAAGAAAAGTTCTCATGAAAATATGTCGTAAAAGGCTTCGTTTTCGAGATATAGGGTGTGGAAATGGAAAAAAAAATTTCGTTTTTTGCGAATATCTCCGGAACCGTTCATCGTACAAAAAACAGCTTTTGCAATCATTTTCAACTGATGGTAAGCTATGTTCTGCACGATGGAAAAAAATTTTTTACTCCCGATTGGTGAAGATTTTGAAGGGGTAGTGGGTGTTTTTCTCCCCAACTTCTACGCCACTGAGAAAAGTACCGTTTTGAGATAACCATTTGAACCGCCAAAGTTCAACTTTTATGTTGAAAAACATGGTCAATTCTTACTAATTTAACAAAATTTATTCAAACGTTAGAACCAGTAACAAAACCAAAGGATTGACCATGTTCTTCAACATAAAAGTTGATTTTTCTCGAAAACGGTCAATTTTAGAGCTTATGACCAAGAGTGCCTTTTTTGTGTAGAAAGCATTGGCGTTTCAAATGGTTGTCTCAAAACCGTACTTTTCCCAGTGATGTAGAAGTTGGGGAGAAAAATACCCAACACCCCTTTTCAACATAAAAGTCCATTTTTCTCGAAAACGGTCAACTTTAGTTTTAAATCCTTTATTACGAGAATAATTAACATCAATGAACTCTGTCAATTAATTTTAATGACAGTGACAAATATTTATATATGACATTTTTTAACAACAAAATAAATGAGAATCTCAATCATTCAAACACAACATTTCTTCCCCCCTCGGAGTATTCTTGGGTCTGAGGAGTCTTCATTCTGAAGTTGTCCTTAACTCGGAGAAAACCGCTGTGGAGGTTTACTGACACGTGAAGATCTTCGAGGCGTACTCGGCGAACTTAGTACTGGTGGTGCAGGAGACGGTATTACCTCCAGTGCATTCTTAGGTGCTGTAACCACTGATGGAATTTGTGAAGCGTTTGTTTCATAAAAATGAGTTCGCCGTTGGTTGAAGTTGGGGTTTTCTGGACGATGAATGTCGTCATTTGGTTGTAACGAAGATATGTTTTTTTCGTGCCCTCGTATTTGATCAACGTGTCTTCTAAAATGTTTTCCAAAGAAATCGATCTCGTAGTGCAGATCACCCTGGCGAGAGACAATAGTACCAGGGACCCATTTGTCCATTCTCGGGTTACCTGACAGAAAGTAAACTGATTGAGCTGGATAGAACAAACGGAAAGAGGGTTCGAGGCTAACTCCTTGCTTTACGTTAATTTTCGTGTGGAGGTTTTCAGGCTTGAGAAGATCGAGGCGAGTCCGCAGGGAACGCCCGAGGAAGATCTGTGCTGGGGATTGACCGGTAGTGGAATGCGGGGCCTTACGATACTGACGCAGAAACTCGTTTAAATTTCGTTGCAGAGAGCCAGGTGTCGTGGCCATTATCTTAAGGTGATCTTTGACTGTCTGCACACTTCTTTCCGCTTGGCCATTAGTTGACGGATGATAGGGAGCTGTAAATTTGTGGTACTTGACTCCAATGTGCTGCAAGAAATCTCTGAATTCGATAGAGGAAAACTGGGGACCGTTATCGGAAACTATGATCGTAGGAACGCCGTAAGCAGCGAAAACTTCATCGAGAATAGTTATCGTTGCAGTTGTTGTTGTCGTATTGGTAATTTTGACCTCAAGCCACTTACTGTAAGCATCGGAGATGATGAGTAACATTTTCCCAGTAAAAGGTCCCGCATAATCTATGTGAATACGTTCCCATGGTCCGTGTGGATACTCCCAATGATGTTCACGAAATTTGGGTGGCGCATGAGCATGTTTGGCGCAATCATTGCAAGATTTTGCTATGCGCTCGATGTCTGCATCAATACCAGGCCAATATACAAAAGAGCGAGCCATACCTTTCATTTTCACGATGCCTAAATGTGCTGCATGTAGATCATTAAGGACGGCTTGGCGAAGTTTTAATGGGACAATTACTCTATGCTCGAAAACCAGGCAATTTGCTGCGATTTTGTATTCAAGTTCAGGCGCTCTATAGCCAAAGCGTGCGAGACTTCGTCCTGATTCCAGAAGGCGCAGGATTTTACCTAGATGAGGATCTTTTGCGGTTTCTCGAGCTATATGTTCTGCACGAACCGGCAGTTGTTGGACTTGTCGTATAATGAAATGGTCGAATTCATCATAATCTTCTCTCTCTCCCTTCTCTTGTGCAATATTTTGGCAAATACTGTTAACTTGTGCAGGCAATGGTACTCGTGAACAATAATCTGCGTTGGCATTTAGTTCCGTCGGTTTGAATATAACTTCATAATTAAAATGAGCAAGGTAGTCAGCGTAATTTGCCATGCGACTAATACAGAGTACCGGTAACGATTTTTCAGGGTGCAGTATCTGTGACAGTGGTTTGTTATCGGTATACAGAATGAAACGTCGAGCGTAGAGATAAAAAAAAAATCTTTGTACCGCCCACACTATAGCAAGTGCTTCCTTATCTATTTGAGAATATTTTTGTTCGGTTGAGCTCATGGTTCGACTTGCATAGGCGATGGGGCGTTCGCGTCCATCATTGAGCTGATGTGATAATACAGCACCGAGGCCGGTTCTGCTGGCGTCTGTTGCCAGGATCAGAGGAAACGATGGGTCGTACGGCATAAGAACTTTGGGCGATATAAGCGCATTTTTAATGTCCTCATAGGCTTTTTCTGCTTCCGGTGTCCACTCAAACTTGTCTGTGAGGAGCATGTTTCGCAAAGATCGATTTCTTGTTGCCAAGTCTGGAATAAATGAGCTGTAATAAGTCGCCTTACCCAGAAACAGCTGCATATCCTCTTTCGAAGCTGGTTTAGGTGCATCGCGAATAGCTTGAATATGCTTATCAGATTTATGAATACCTTGGGCATCGATTTTATGTCCTAGAAACTCGATCGATGTTGTTCCAAATACACATTTTTCACGATTGAGTCGAAGTCCATGGGTTTTGATACGTTCCAGAGTAAGATCGGCTATTTCCATCATTTTTTCAAAGTTTTCCGCATACACGACTATGTCATCAAAAAAACTTTTGACATTTGGAAGATCTTGTAATACAACCTCCATGCGTCGCTGCCAAATGGCAGGAATGTTAGCCGCACCATAGACTGCTCGTGTTGGTCGTATCAGCCCATGAGTTGGTTAATTGAGGGTCAGGGCCTCACTAAATTCGTTATCAACCAAAAGATGGGAATAGGCGTCAGTTATGTCCAGATGACAAAAGAATTTGGCGCCTTTCATCTGATTAAAAATGTGTTCAGGCTTAGGAATTGGATGTTCGTCTATTATCATGCGCGGATTAAGTGTAAGCTTGTAATTACCTGTGATGCGCAGTTTCCCGTTTTTCTTAACAACCACGTGAGTCGTTGATGCCCAATTCAAATAGTCAACCTTTATATAGTGCCCTGATGCGATTTTTGTATCAATTGCTGTAGCATATGTTTTACGAAGAGCTAATGGAATCTCTCTTGCTTTGGCGAAGACCGGCGTTGCATCAGGTTTCAGGTGTAGTGTTGCAGGTGGTCCTTTCAGTTCACCAGCTGTGTCGCTGAACACATTTTCATGTTTGTTCAAAAGGAGTTCTAAACTATTTTTCTGATTCGGTGTGAGACAGGGTGTTACAGTTGAAATTGTGTGAATTTGTTGTGGTTCTGGAAAGAGTTTGGGAAAATTTATCTCAGAAGTAAAATGTCCGATCCATTCTCGGCCCAGTAACGAATCAAAGTCACCTTTGATGACGTACAGATTAAGCCTCCGCGTCTTATTTTCAATTGTAACATCAACGGGAAGTCGACCAAGACAATCGATTCTGTGACGTGTGTAACTGGCGAATCGCCTGTCGGAGCGCTTTAATGAAAATCTGGGTTTAATAGATCGTAATGTATTCTCACTGATTATGGCACACGGTGCACCAGTGTCCAGCTCCATCTTTAAGGAGCGTCCATCGATTTGAACCTCTATCATCCGCCGATCTACTACTTTGGTGCCACCAACGACATTAATTTTTGAAAAGTAATCGATTGAATCGACATCTTGGTTAATACTGTCGTTTGGCTGCTCCGTGTTTGAGATATGTGCTGTGTTTTGTTGCGATCTCGATTTACAGACTCGGCTTATGTGACCTTTTTTTCCACAGCTTCTACAATTTTTGTCCAAAAAAAAACATTGGCTTCTCATGTGCGAGCCTCCGCACCCATTGCATAAATACCGGCCTACATCATTACTATCTTGCGATGCTCCTTGCGCACCAGGGTATGTACCTAAGATGCCTCGTTGTGATCCTCGGCCATTTGGTGCTGATCTGCGAGAGAACGGGTTTTTCTCCCGTCTAGTCTGGGGTGCTACGTACCCCAATTTATTTGTGGGTTCTGATGTGAGTGCTGTTGGAAACTTTACCGCTATTATTGCTGTATGATGTGTTGCTTCGAGTTCATGTACTATTTTATAAGCGTCTGTAAAACAGATCGGTTTTTTAGCAATAACCTCGTCACACATCTCGCGAGATTGGAGTCCATGCAAAAGCTGTTCAACTAGCATTCTATCTAGAAACTCACCATAATCACAATGGGATGCTCCTTGTCGTAAACGAAGAGCAAATTCTGCAACGGTTTCGTTTTCTTGCTGATTGATTTGTCGGAATTTAATACTTTCAGCATATTTATTTCTTGTTCGGTCAAAATGCTCGATAAGTACATTTTTTAAATCTGCATATGAGAGGTTTTCAGGAGGCAGAGGATTGAGTAAAAATTTCAAAGCGTTATTTAATTCTGCACCCATATGAACTCGTGCGTAATTACCTTGGTCCTCGTCTGGACTTTTTGAGAGCTGAAGGGCCCAATCAAATCGTTTGAAATAATCTTCTACCGTCAATTCCTCGGTGGATCTGTACATGCTCATAGAAAATACCGGGGGTTTGATGAATGTACTAGTTCCGGGTTCACCTGCACCAGCTGCTGGAATGGCGTTTACTGCTGCGGTCTGAATTGCGCTGATCATCATATTTGAAATCGCCTGCAGCAGTTCAGGTGGTATTTCACTCATTGTGTTCTGGGGCACTTTATCCCACTTCTGACACCACTTTCAAATCCTTTATTACGAGAATAATTAACATCAATGAACTCTGTCAATTAATTTTAATGACAGTGACAAATATTTATATATGACATTTTTTAACAACAAAATAAATGAGAATCTCGATCATTCAAACACAACATTTAGAGCTTATAACCAAGGTAACTTTTTTGTGTAAAAAACATTGGCGGTTCGAATGGTTGTCTCAAAACTGTACTTTTTTCAGTGGCGTAGAAGTTGGGGAGAAAAACACCAACTACCCCTTCAAAATCTTCATAAATTATGACTAAAAAAAAAATTACACAGAACATAGCTTACCATGAGTAGGAAATGCTTGCAAAAGCTGTTTTCTGTACGATAAACGATTCCCGAGATATTCGCAAAAAACTGAATTTTTTTTTTCAATTTCAACACCCTGTATCTCGAAAACGAAGCCTTCTACGACATATGTTTATGGAAACTTTTCTCCTTAAAAACATCTTTTCTATCTCCTGTTGAAGTTTGTCTACAAAAAACTGACTCATCCTGTATATGTGAAGTGTGTCTAATATACATAAAATATATCTAGAATATTTATACTGTAAACATATCGATGTATATCAAGCATCGAATTTTAGATCAAAATACAAGATAGATTGGATCAAACGAAATCTGACATCTATTTAATGTACTCGTGTTTCACGGTTTCATTTATTGAATTGGAATAAATAAATAAATAGAATAACTTTCTCTAAAAATAGAATTTTGGTATCTTCCAATATTTTAAATATGTTTTCAAATATTTTCCCCAATGAAAGTGAAATTTTTTATTCAAAAATTCTGCAAAACTCACATACAAATCCCCTGTTAAAATCCGAGGTAGAACAAGCTTTCGATCTTTGCCAAATTCATTGTCAATATAATAACGAGTTTTTGACAAAAGATGATAGATTAGCTATGGGATTCTCATCAAGTCCTCTCTTAGCAAATATTTCCTTTTATCATATTGGAGAAACTATAGCTGAAAAAAATATTAATTGTTGGTTTAGATATGTAGATGCTGCTTTATCCTCCTTCAAAGTTACATCACGATAATTGAATGTTCTCTTATCCTTCATTAATAATATTCATCCTGACATAAACTTCACTTTAGAAACTGAGGAAGATAACAAAATGAATTTCCTAGACTTTACCCTCACGCATCATAATAATATCATTACTTATATATAAAAATTCTCCGGAAAAAGGTCACATTAACACTTTGTTTTATATTTTCGTCTTTACGCACGTTTCGTACTCACGACTATCATCAGAAGACTTATTATGTCAAAAAGGTTTTTTTTTTAACTAATTATAGCATAAAGCGTCCATATCGTACCAATTTCAATCAAAAATGCCCACGTCGTCGAAACGAACAGAACCACGAATAATCGAAATTAAATTAAAACTGCTCCCAGAAGAACTTATGGAAGCCACCACTGGTAATATTCTGGGTTTTTGGCGGGCCACAATCCTGCTAGAATAGAATAGGCTTCTGACCACGGGGCGCACAATATGCCCAACTAAGTAGCCTAAGTGGACGCTTTATGCTATAATCAGTTTTAAAAAAGCAATTTTTGACATAATAAGTCTTCTGGTGATGGTCGTGAGACCGAAACGTGCGTAAAGTTGAAAATATGAAACAAAGTGTTAATGTGACCTATTCCCCAAGAATTTTTATATATAATTCATACTGGGTCAAGAATCTTTATTATAATATTATCACTTCCAAAACTTAGACAACCTTCATTCACAGATACAAGTATCGCTAGTATCTTTTATCCCCGTAGTCACAAATTAGTAGCTTACAACCTGGAGTATATAAATTAACCTGTTCAGAGTGTGATAACTTTTACATCAGTAGATCTAGTCGTATTATATAAATTAGATATAAGGAACATTTTCGATCTTTTAGACTCAATGAAACAGATTCATCTTTCTCTAACCATATTTTAGAAGCAGGGCAACATTTCCCAAATTTAGATGAAGTTAAAATGTTACATAACCAGAGTAGAGGTTTCAAATTAAACACAGTAGAATGAACAGAAATTCTCAAAGGTATTAAAAATAATGATAATAAAATTTTAAACGATCAATTAGACGTGTATTACAGCATTCTGTTATAATCGTCTTGTGCTTTCCTGGTGTACCTCCGCACTAAAATTTCCTCATCACAATATTAACTCTACCTTATTATCCAATTTCAGTTAAACTATTCTAACAATATATTTCCCCAACCGGAACCACACTCCTTACCGGTGTCTCATATTGTACCATAAATAGCCAAGATTAGTCATTTTCATATATTAGTATCGTTAGAAGATGGCAGGCTAGTGTCGAAACTATAGTCACGAGTTGTTTCTATAAGATATGCTATAAAAAAACAAAGTAAAAGGGTTTCATTTTATTATATCACTATGATAAATTACAACAAAGTAATGGCTTCCACCATTGAATTATTGAGAATCATACTTTCAATAGCTACTTTATTTTAGGTTTTATAGAACTTCCAGCACGTAATGGCTAACTCTATTCAATTTTGCATCTCTAGTCATTTATCCAAACTTAAGGAAGGATAGAAGTCCAAATCCAAATTATTCATATTTTCAATCTTACAGCGAACATGATCCATATAATCCAGATCGCTGATATGTTATCATACATGGTAAAATGGTTGAAATGAAGATGCCGGAATCAGAAAACTTTTACATCCAATAATTTATGCGTTGAGAACATAATAGTCCAGTCACTATAGGTTTTAACTGCGGAAAAATTCCTAGTGAGCTGAATTTTTGTATACACGTTTATTTCGGCATTTTAATGGATACGTGAAAAATTGACATTGATATCGTGCCGGCTAAAAAAGTTAAAGGTCAAAAAACGTCAAGAAAATCAGTTTTCCGCGAATATCTCGTGACCTATGGCTCGGAGGTCAATTGAGTTCATAACAAAAATTGTTCATCGTACAATTATCTACAAATAATGTCGGCTGCGTTTTTCTGTAAGATCAACCGTTTTTTGAGTAGAGCGCTGAGAAAGCGACTACATTATGATTAAACTCGTTTCCGCACCACCCTCGAGGTAGAATGCAAGGCGCGTTTTTTTACATGGTTGCACCAGTGGGCATAATCCATGATATGTAATAAAGGGTTTTTCATTTAAAAGTGAACAGATTTTCATTCAAGAACTGAAAAATACCAACAAAAAACTCATTACTAACTTATACTAATTTATATGCACATAATTTTTTTTTTATTCAATCATTGTCGATATCCTCAGTTTCTCTATCATTAAAATTTGCTGACAAAACATCGAGTGGACTCATTCCTATACTTACGTCGACATCTTCATCAATAGTTGATTCCGCGTTTAAGCAGAACTGGCCAATGTCCACAAGCTTTTGAGCATCTCAAACCAATTTTTCTGAATCCACATTTTCCGCCACAACTTTTTGTACAATTACAAAAGAATGTGTTTAGTAGATTATCGGGTGCTGGTTTTAATGACGTTGTCACTGGCTGCAGCATGTTATTTTTAAACTCCCAACCCCACTGTTCTGGATCAATTTCTCTTTTCCTAGACAGGTTTGTATTTGATAATACAAAATGCCGTTGAGCTGCTGAAGAAGTAGGTGTCAATAGCGGAAATCTCACAGCTGTGCTTTGTCTTGTTAGCTTAGCAAAGCTACAATATCTGTAATTATTTATTGAATGTTCCGATTTTGGAGCACCGTACATTGCTAGTAGAAACTGTATTCCAGCATCGACAACGATTTCTCAATTTTCTTGGAGAAATATTTCTGCAGAATTGTTTAAATAGGGTCTTTTTCAAACATCCTCATGACTTTAATTTTTCCTTTCCCAAAAAGTGTTGAAGTTGTATCACTCAAGAAATATTTTTCAACTGAGCTAAACACAGTCCGACAGGCAGTAGCAGGTATAAAGGGGCGGGTCTCGGAACATTGAAATACGAAACATCTGCCAGAGGAGGTCGTTTGTTTCCGAATCCTCTACAATATGAGTATATTCTTCACAAAACACCCGAGTATCAGATGAAAGTTTTCAATACACTTGAAAACAAGAATAAAAAGCAACTGAGTTTACGTCTTGGTGTACGGTATACAATACCGCATGTGAATGCATTCTAGTCGCTTTTTCAGCGCTCTACTCCAAAAACGGTTGATCTCACAAAAAATGCTACGGGCATTTTTTATAGATAATTGCACGATGAACAATAATTTTTGTTGTGACCTCCATTGACCTCCGACCAATAGGTCGCGAGATATTCGCGAAAAACTGATTTTCAGGAACTTTTTTGACCTTTAACTTTTTTAGCCGGCACGATATCAATGTCGATTTTTCACATATTCATTAAAATGCTGTAATAAAGGTGTATACAAAAGTTCAGCTCACTAGGAATTTTCCCACAGATTGGGGCTTAAAACTTCTAAAATGACTTAAAACAATTCAAGGGTACTGCTTTACATGGAGAAACTGGTAAGCCAATGCCTTATGATTCCCTATGGTAACGTCCTTTGCTATAATATTCATACGATGACATACAATGAAACATACTATTTGACAGTCAGATCTTTTGAAAATTGGAACAATGGTTCTGCTGTATTAGGGAATAATTTGAATTATAATTTCCAAAGGGGATTCTAGGATGATAGAATTCATATTATCCTGTGAAATTGAAGTATATGTACTCGTATTTGTAGTTTCCGAATAGAAACCCCGGTATGCCTGATAATATTATCATAATGAGAAAATAACAGTGTGTTTCTATCAACACAAACAAAATATATGATTATGGTTTGGAATTAGCTCGGAAAGCTAAACATTTGCAAGTGACAAGATGTAGATCTATGAATGATTAATTGGTTGTTCATTTTGATGAGTTATTATGTCTAACAAATCGAATCCAACAAGGTTACGTTCAAATGCAAGAATAACATATTCACCGAAACAACATGAGAGAATATAAGGTACATCAGACTCCAATTATTACATCTATTATATGGATCTGAGTGGAATAGTTGATCGAAAAATGTCTCAGATGCTTGATGTACGAAAGGGGAAAACATTACAATACACCTTTGGACTATAGACGTTGAGCACGTTTTAAAACCTCAAAAGTTGGTGATGAAGAGTAGTTGATTGTACCGTCACAACAAGGAGGAACATATATTCGATACTATTTTACCATTGACGAAATATTCAGTATTTCTTAAGAAACTCGAATTAGAACTTTTTTTGCGCTGGATACTGGGGCTTTCCATCAGTCACCCTTCAGCCACTAGGTACTAGGACGTTTTGAACATTCCGGTTGAATGCTTTAAAGCAGGAATCTCTAAATTTTCCAGACTTTGGACCATAATGTTTACTCCAGTAAGTTCCAAGGACCAAAACCGTTTAAATTTTCCTGCCATTATCTATAATTTCTAGAGTAGTCGCCGAGTACGCGCCATGAGCTAACATACATTTACTGAATCCGCTAGTTCAATCACTATTGTGTACTAACTATACTTTATTGTTACGACCGCGACCCTTTACAATACCTGGTTATCATACGCTGAAATAGGTAGTGGCAGTACTCTTTATCGCTAACATATAGCGCTAATAGTACTTGTGAAAGCACAGTTTCAATTAAATATTCGCGAATAATCTCGTTATTTTGAGAAAGTTATGGTATATTCCACTCACTTCTAGGTGGCAGTAATTGGAGTATATAAAGGCTAACGGCGCGACCGCGAGTCAGTCCGCCTAGACAGGCGAAACTGTCTATTGTGAAATGTAGTAGTGCGTAACTCCTTAACACGTGTTTGTGCGTGTTCAAAAGACATCTTCGTAACAGTATTTGGAAAAGGAGCGAAAAGCAGACAGTGAATGCAGAACTTCCAAAGATCAATGGAACTTTCAATATTTCGTAATTGAGTCCAGTAAGAAAGCACGACTATGTTTGATTTGTAGTGAAGCCATAGCCGTTCTCAAAGGATATAACATTAAACGTCATTATGGAACGAAACATTTTCAAAATTACTCAAAATATACAGGAAGTTTTCGGACAGAAAAATTTGAAGCTTCGAAGCGCGGATTGAAATCGCAGTAATCTTTGTTCACGAAACTCAATACTGAACAAGAGACTGCAAACGTGGGAAACCATTCAACGATGGAGAAATGATCATAGAATGCGTGATTTCAGTAGCCGAAGAAATTTGCCCAAAAAAGGTAAATTCATTTGAAACTATCAGTTTGTCAGCAAAGATCGTGGGTAGGAGGGTAGAAGACATCGCAGAAAATATATCATCTGAACTGTCTGACAAAAATGGACAACTTCAGTGGTTTTCTCTGGCCTTGGATGAGTCAACGGATGTGTCAGATACTCTTCAGGTGTAGTTTATTATTCGAGGAGTAGATATTGAAAGGTATGACTATGAATTGTGTAAAGAACTTCTCGATATTGATAGTATCCACGGCACGACTACTGGGGAAGATATTTTTGAGGAAGTTGAAGATGCCATTAATAAAAAGAAACTTTGATGAAAAGATTTGGAATCTATTACTACTGATGAAGGCAAAAAAATATGTGGTAAAAATAAAGGGGTGGTTGCTCTTATGTCGAAGGCTGTAGAAAATGATGAATGATCAATGATCAAAATTGTATTATTCATCAACAACCCTTGTGCGAGAAATGTTTGGATATGTCTAAAGTTCTAAAACCGGTCAAATCAGTTGTTGATTTCATCAGATCCACTTGGCTGAATCACCGACGATTCCGCGAGTTTATTGAAGAGATTGAAGAAAATGACTTACGCTGGCCTAGTTGCGGAAAAGTCTTTCGGCGCTTTTTTGTACTCCGAGCAATAATCGAATTTTTTTATGAATGAAAAGCATCGCCCTCTTACCAAATTACAAAATAGCGAATGTCTGTGGAAGTTAGCATTCCATCTCGATTTGACAAAACATATAATTGAACTAAATTTGAAATTGCAACGAGAAAACCAGCTTCTCCCTGATTTATATACTGATATCAAATCGTCTCGGCAGAAAATAATACTGTTCCAATCACAATTACGTGAAGAAATGTTTCACACATTTTAGAACATGTGAAATATTCAGCCACACTACTGAGACTTAGTTTCCCGTCGATTTTTCAATCGAAGCTTTGAATGCTTTGAAGATAAATTTTTATACTCGTTTCTCAAACTTTGATGTCATCGCGAATGAGATTGAGATTTTTCAAAATCCTTTTGATTCTGACATTGAAATCATAGCCTCGGAACTTCAAATGGAAATTATTGATTTACAGTGTAGTGATATAATTAAAAACAAGAATCAAAACTCATCTTTGTTGGAATTATATATGAGTCTTGCACTGATACAATTCCATAATTTTCATAAATTTGTTGGTGAGCTGTTTTCTGTATTTAGTACTTCTTACTTGTATGAGAACACATTCTCCAAAATGGAGTACACAAAGAATGTTTACAGATCTAAGTTAGCCGATGAGCATCTTAAATCTCTTTTAATAATTGGCACAAGTAAAATCCGCCCAGAACTACAGACTGTTGTCAGTGGAAAATCACAATTACATAAATCTCATTACTATCTTATATGCTATAATGTTTATATGTTATAATATTCATAATGTTAGTGGGATTCATTTCTATTGATTGTTAGTTATTATGCTCAAGTTAAATTTTCTGCGTAAAATCGAGTTATTATCATTCTGTGTCTTCTTATCCAACTTATCATAACAACAATAACTACACAAAGCCATTAGCTGTCGCGGGCCGGATTGATGACACTAGCGGGCCGTAGTTTGGAGACCGCTGCTTTAAAGCATCCATTCCGAAATTCTACACCCTAGTACCATAGTCAAAGTATACCAGGTCTGCCGGAGCCTCCCTTCTACTCATTTTAAAATTTTAGTGCAATCTGATTGGTCGTTTAATCCGTTTATTTAATGTCATAGACGACGACATAATATGATTACGTGCCGGCGACAAGATGATGAGAGCAAGGCTGTGATTGGAGGAGCTGGGTGACGTCACCCAGCGCGAGAAACGATGGTAGGGAGACTGCGGCAGACCTGGTATACTTTGACTATGCTTACTACTAGTCTGTACAGGTTATTCGGGCGATAGTCTTGGCTGCGCAAATATTACTTGCCTTTTACGATCCAATGATTCGCATTCTGACAGTACATGTTTGACAGGTTCTACTCTTTTGCCACATTGTTAGCAGGAACTTTCTTCTTTGTACAGCCCTATATTGAGTTCAGTTCTTCTCTTCGACGGTATTTCATTGCTCAACCGCAGCTATTTTTTGAGTTATCTATCCTCCATGCCAAAAATCCGTAAGTGAAAATAATTTTCAATAGAATGTGATGTAACCTATAAACAATGTTATGACTAAGTCCCCATGTTCATCCATATGCGCGTCTTGCTAACAATAATTTCCCTCGGTGATTCATTTTCTTTTGTCAGTTGGTTTCAAGTTACTGCTGAATGTTTGTTCCTTTGTAGGGTAACAGGATCTATGCCTTCTATAGATACACGTATGCTCAAAGAATTGCAAAGTGAATATAAAAATATTACTTACGAAGTTGTAATGTTATACTGAAATTCAAGTAAACAATGCAAAATAAAATACACTGGCCCCAAGAAAGGTATTGTTGTTGAACCAATGACCTGTTCAGAGTTCAATTCGAGATGTCAAGTAGATCTGAAATTGGTTTAACTATGACCTTTGAAAACAAAAACGGATGAAGTGACATTTCACCTGTTTCAGATTTTTTTCGAGTGTGATTGCTCAGAATTATATCGGAAGTATGCACTTTGTGTGAAAATGTGAAGATAGTTCGACATACCCAAACACAATGCTCTGAAGGGGGAGCTCATAGAGATGAAGATATAGAGTTCTTGAGTTCCATAAGCGCAATGCTTCACCTAAAGACCTCTCTTAGAAATTTGGAGGCAGCCTTCCTCTTTCTAATTCTCGGGCCTCTTACTCGCACGCTCCGCCTATGCGGGGCATATCGACACCGAGTAGAAAATTGGTAGCCGGCCTTCAAATTTCTTAGACGGAGTCAAAAATATAGCACCTTCAAGAACTCTATTGTTTATCTCTATGATTGAGAGCTCGGACAAGGTGACGAAAGTGTGTTATTGATAGGGGTACCAATGTGCCAAAAATGGTGTGCTGATTGTTGCTATGTACAACAGTTTTGGAAAAACCGTGATGATAACAAAAGAATTTTCTATGGCGGAACAATTCAAAGCGAATCAGAAAAACTTATTCATTTGAATAATATTTGATGAACGAAAAAAAACGTATTGTAAAAAGAAAGCTTGGTGTTCTGTGAATGATTCAAATGTGATTATCGCACTCTCATAAGGAAGAAAAAGCTGGTAATAATTCTAGCCACTGTTGAAGACAATAGAAAAGGTATCAAAGAAGAATAAATGAAGTGTTGAGAAAACATGTGTGCAACTGCTGTTGTTTTTGGCTGCGGTAGCTTTCCCTTGCTAGTAGTAATTTTGAAATCCATCTTTATTTGAAATTGAGTCCATATTATTTTCCACCATTATGACAACAGTGTGTTTTTTTATAAATATATTACATTTTGTCTACAGGTCATGAATTATAGTTACTTATTTTATATTGGAGCATTTACTCTGTGGTACCATGAAAATCAGGTTGACAACATTTAGTCCTTTATTTTGATCATTCTGATAGTTCAGTTAATAGCAAATTATTATATTAATACATAGAATACATATTATATTGCCAATTCGAATGAACTTTCAATCTCATGACATAGAGTATAATCTTCCTTCAACTTTGAGCAATCAAAACTATACACAGTCCATATAAATACTAATCTGGAGCTTCAAATGGCTCTCCTGCGAATTTTGAGGGAATTGAAATGGAATAAGTTGTTCCTAAGGCGACGATTCGCCAACTACTTTGACTGTAACAGGTATCGATGAATAAAAAACTTTATTTGAATCCCATTACAGGGAACGTTCTTATGCGATTCTAGCAATCAATTGATCAGCTTTTATTATTACCAGAAATTTATTATTCATTTCGGGCAAGCTGATATCCTCTTTCAAGAGAGTACTGTACATTACGGTTTATAGATTCATCATAAATTCATATAGTTAATAGACAAACAACCATCTACTCGGAGGTCTATGAGTTCTAAGTAGTATAAATTAATTGAAGTATGCTAGTGGATAGTCTTCTCGACTGTACAAATAATAAAGAATGGGGTAAGAAGAATGCTAGGTAATTTAACAGCGAAGTGAACAATATTATGGTCATTTCATTCGGATTCAGAGGTTTACCACAGTTGTATATTAGTGGTTAAAGAGGATTAGGTAAAGCCTGGATTTATGTCGTGATGGGATAGGCTGAATACGAGGAATTCTACATTTGAGCGGTCATTTTGAAAGTTGAATTGAAATAACTATAAATAAACTATTATCAAGTTTAATTGCATGAATCTTTTGGTTATATTTCACCCATTCTGGACAACGTACCATAAATGTATTGGGATATTAACACGCTCAAAGAAGCGCTGATGTAGAGGATGTAATGAAATGCTTTTGAATTCATTCGTTCATTCTCTAATGTTGTGAACCTCACGCAGCAGTAAATTGATCGCTCATACTCAGACAAGCTTAATAGGATCAACAGTTCCAGTTCGTAGTGGTATGAGGTAACAACATTTAACATTGTATTTCCTAGGAACATGATGAAACTAATCGATGATATAAACGGAAATATTTAGTTTCGTGAACCAAAACTGGTATTATATTCATCATACAAACAGTAACAACACTAACAAGATTAAGCGATCTATCACAGAATGCTTCTCAAAACAGTCGAATAACCCGGAAGTTGATACAATTTCCTATTCATAATCAAGTACCTTAATAACGTAGATGCTTCGGAGGCAGCTTATACAAATTGTATTCATACACATCCAAAATGAATGGGAATTCTAACACTGTAGCGATTCAAGAAAGATAAGTAATTGAAATTAGTTTCCTCGCAATATAATGTGAACGAAACTGATCAGCTTGATTTACTACACTCTGCTTTCTGTGTGTTGGGCCAAGGAAATAGGAGAGATGTGCACAACTCAACCTGGACAAAGTATAACAAACAAAAGGAAATATCCATCATGTCAGATAGTGAAGCACCCACAGATGCATTTAGCTCAAACATTTCTAGGACAGCTCTTACAGGGAAAATCAAAATAAACACCATAGGAGTGCAAAACAGCATCAGCCTCCACTGGGTGCAAGGACATACAGCAATTGAGGAAAATGAAGTCCTTACACGCAATGGAGCTGCAATGTCACTTATATAGAACCCTCCTGAGATATAGGAGCACACACTGTATGAGAAATCCTCAGAGGAAAAGACAAATTACTCAGTACTAAATACTGGGCAAATTCCACTGTCGGAATATACCATACTACGGAAGGGATTGAACCATTAGGGCTTGAAAAAATCTTACTTTTTCTGAAGTATCTGGTGATCACTGGCTTATTGATAGAAAATTGTACCTGGAGCGTGATGTTATAGGATGCAATGGGAACAACACTCCTAAAGTAATCTAATCTAAATTTTGTTTGAAAACACATTATTGAGTTTCAGTCATTGTCCATTTGAATTTCCCTTCTTCCTACCTCCTGTGCAAATAGCGGCTAACTGTTCGCCGATTTCGGCTTTATTCCATGTCTTGTTATTGTATTAACATCTTTGACAACTATATTGGGATGTAATGAATTTAAATGATTGAGGAAATGAACAAGATTTTCGCGACCATCTTGCCAGATAACAAAAGTGTCGTCGACATATCTGAACCAACATTTCGGCTTGAGAACAGATGAGTCAATATCATCTTGCTCAAAAGTTTTCATGAAGGTATTAGCTCTGACCGGGAAAAGTGACAACCCATGGCAGCTCCCGTGGATGAGAGACAAAAATCAATAAACGGAAATATGTTCATTGAAATGTTTTTGGTTACAGTTGAAAAATTATGGAAAGGATGTCTGTAATAGGAACTTCGGTAAAGAGTGAATCGACGTCAAATCTGACAAGCAAATCCCCATACTAAACATTTAGGGTTTGGAGTTTTTCTACAAAATTAAAGGAATTCAGGATAAAACTGATGAAATTACCTACAAGAGGGTTGAGAATACATGAGAGAGTTTATAAGTAGGGTATCTGATAGTGCTGACAATAATTGGACTTGGGGGAACTGAGGGTTTGTGAATTTCAGGCAAACTTCATAATCAAAGATATCGTGAACAATGAGGGATAAGAAATTTCTTATCTGGATCAGGAATGGAATACCGACGAACTATTTGTGTAACTGAACGTTCTATAGAGGGGGTGAGATATTTTGGTAGGAGCTTATAGGAATTTGTTTGGAGATGTTGCAGGATTTTGTTATGATAATCAGAACGATTCATGACAAAAGTAGAGTTTCCTTTATCACATTTTGAAATATCCAAATCATGATTTGATTTTAGGGAATAAAGAGTTCGGATCAAAGACTCAGGGCAATTTGACTTAGGGGTGTTGGAATGACGAGGGATTTTCGCTGCTGCTGGATGGGAAATTTTATGTAGGGCTACAGCAGAAAGAATGAATGTCGTGAGAATGTTTGTGAGAGAGAAAATGCAATTAAGACCTCTAGTTAGATATGTTATTGTAATGTTATAGCTATGCACGACATATAACCTTCAATTCCTGTGAAGCAAAAGTTAATATAGCTTCGATTTGTATGAATCGGTGGTGGCTGGAAAGTTCTTCTTGAGAAGTCGATGTCATTAAAAAGATGAAAAGAACGTCCTGAAGATTGAGAATCGATTAAACCGGAACTATATTCAAGAAATCCTTTCAGAAGTTTGATTGAAGTTGTTTCAGAGCTGAACTAAACTTCCAATACAGGTTTACACTTCTAAAACTATATTAGCGACACAAGGATCGGTTAGCAATAACAGTGTTCAAAACATACCGAAATAAAATATCATGAATATTCCTAGAATTTGACGCTAATCCTAGAGATAGTTCACATCAGAGCTATGGTAAATAGTCTGACGAGCACACTGATCTCTGTAATATGTGCCTATCAATATTATAATTATGGCTCAAAAGAAGCAGTCATCCATACCTCATGAACTTGCCTGCCTCACTTGTAGGAAACGAAAATATATTCGCTGCGGCTAGCCTCCCGGTGCCGGTTTCCGAACAAGTCCCGGTAAAAACTGTTGCGATTTAATATAAGTGTACAAAGAAGGAATATCAATCCATTTCTAATAATCTACTTGCCACTTGGAATTTTGAACCTACGCTATTATTGGAAGCGAAATTATGTAAGCTGGATTACCGCTTCATTGAATTTTGTATATGAAATGACTATTACATATACAGGGATTTATTTGACTACCGGTACCGAGAAGCTAGACACTACCAAAGATATTCCAAATGTTTAAAAGCAGATAAAGTCATGGGAACATGACACGCCATTGGATTTATTCGAATTGACTCATAGATATACTTCAACGCTATGGAATTTGGGGAATTGTCAAAAATGTCCTAGAAAGTCACTTGGAGAATATGTTACAAATGGTCAAAGTTGGAAATCATTTTGGCGAACAAAAATCGATAAAAATCGGAATTCCTCAAGACCCTGTATTGGGACCAGTTTTGTTTCTAGCATATATAAGTTCATTAACTAATTTAAATACTTATGGTATAACCATATTATATGCAGGTGATACAGTTTTAATTTTCTCTGACAATACTTGGAAAGACGTAAAAAATAAAGTTCCGGCACGTATGAAACAAGTGAAGGAATGGTTACATTCTTATAAACTGTCTCTCAACCTAGAACAAACTAAATATATTGCATTCTCAATATCTTGCGTCAATCGTCCAGATTTTAATACAATAGAAATCACTAAATGTGAAGAACCAATACATGAAGTAGAACACATCAAATATTCAGGTATAACCGTTGACAGGTATTTAAAATGTGACGAACATATAAAACATTTGACAATTAAAATACGCAAAGTGATCCATGGATTTTATATTTTGTGAGAAATATTATAATATCACAACATTCATCAATAGCTATCTACAAGGTTCTAATTGAAACCATAATCCGATATGGAATTATTGTCTGAGGTGGCTTATATGAAATTTAAATTTCACATATACAGGGTGTCTCAGATTTTAACCGGGAAAATTTGATAGACGATAGAAAATTTGATTTTGAGCAAAAAATTCCTAATAACATATATGCAGAGACGCTTAGTTTTTGAGATACAGGGTGTTGAAATTGATAAAAAAATTTCGTTTTTTGCGAATATCTCCGGAACCGTTTGTCGTACAGAAAACAGCTTTTGCAAGCATTTTCCACCCATGGTAAGCTATGTGTGATAAAAAATTTCTTTTTAGTCATATCTGGTGAAGATTTTGAAGGGGTAGTTGGTGTTTTTCTCCCCAACTTCTACGTCACTGGAAAAATTACGGTTTTGAGACAATTATTTGAACCGTCAATGTTTTCTACACAAAAAAGGTACTCTTGGTCATAAGCTCTAAAGTTGACCGTTTTTGAGAAAAATCAACTTCTATGTTGGAAAACATGGTCAATTCTTACTAATTAACCAAAATTTATTCAAACGTTAGAACAAGTAACAAAACCGAAAAATTGACCATGTTTTTCAACATAAAAGTCCATTTTCTCGAAAACGGTCAACTTTAGAGCTTATAACCAGGGTACCTTTTTTGTGTAAAAAACATTGGCGGTTCGAATGGTTGTCTCAAAACTGTATTTTTTTCAGTGGCGTAGAAGTTGGGGAGAAAAACACCAACTACCCCTTCAAAATCTTCATAAATTATGACTAAAAAAAAAATTACACAGAACCTAGCTTACCATGAGTAGGAAATGTTTGCAAAAGCTGTTTTCTGTACGATAAACGGTTCCGGAGATATTCGCAAAAAACGAAATTTTTTTATCAATTTCAACACCCTGTGTCTCAAAAACTAAGCGTCTCTGCATATATGTTATCAGGAATTTTTTGCTCAAAATTAAATTTTCTATCGTCTATTAAATTTTCCCGGTTAAAATCTGAGACACCCTGTATATAATACCAGGAACAACAAATACATCAAAATAACTAAAAGCACAAATAACCTTCACCTAAGATTTGTAGACTCCACTGCTTCAAAAATTTACAACTCACTACCTACATCCCCGAAACAAGTAAAGGACTATAACATTCACTCGAAATTATCCAAACAATACATATTTGAAAATGAAACTAAACTTGATACATTTCTTTCATTTTCAAATAATTCATAACTATAACTAAGCTTTGATTAAAAATTTCATCACTATACGTTATTACATAAATCTCGTGTAAATAAAATAAGAACAATACAATTTATTGAAAAGTAGTGCAGACAAGCAACTAGAGATCAGTTTTCAATATTAGCAGCGACAACATTCTCATTACTCTCGAAAAAAAGCATCGAAATTAGTAGGAAAGGTGGAGTCTCAGTCATTGATCCTCAATGGATGCAAAACTGGACTTATGATATTCACTGAAACACAAACTCGGTTTGCTCCCTCTATGTAAAACATAACTACAAGTCAATTAAGAATAGAGACAATTTTTAATTCTTAGGAGTTACTCTTGATCCATGTTTTAGTTGAAAATTTCACATATTAACTCAGATCCAGACTAAACATCAGTGTGAAGTAATATGCTACCTACGGGATCAGCTCAACACTGAAAGTATGTTAAAGTGTCTAGCGTATAATTACCAAATCTGAAATACTATTTGACTGAGGTTATCAACTCCCAGCAGCTGCTCCAATGTGAAACCAGCCGCTCTATGCTTTCACCTACAAACAAGTAACACACCCACCGCAAGTTATAACTCCACTTCCCAAACTTCTGATCTCTGAATTTATAATATTTCTGTCAACTACAAATTTAATTTTTTGGGCAAGTGATTAGGTTTTGAAGCCTATGTCACCGCTGTTCCACCGAATATAACAGTCGGCTGGGTATTATTATGTCAGGTAGCGTTAATACCTCATCGACGTGTTATATGAAATGAGAATTGTTTATTGGAACCTGCTAGGGTATCAAAGATCTCAGTTGATCTGCATACCCTCAAGGTTCTTTGAAGCTGTCACCTCTAAGTGTATAATTCAGCCCACCTAGAAGCTGTTTCTGACTACGATGCCTCGATTCCTTCCCAGGGACCGCCTCGAATTACGTACAATTATATCTTCATATCTATTCAAGCAAACATTCTGAAGGTCGTATCCGCTGACAAGTGACTATGGGTTATCAGTTAAACTGGTTGATCAATTAAATGATGAATATATATTGAATAAAATTAACAAAATTTGGTACACAACAACACAATACGATTATAATGTTAGACAAAAATCGGGTTATGGCAATGAAAGTATATGAATTTAAAGATTGTTTTAATTCAGGTTCACTCCAAGTGAGAATCTGGGGGGAAGTTATCAATGTCACTAGTTCTTCCCCCCCCCCCGCCAGTGAGCGAATACTTGCTCAGGTTCTCTTAAGAGAGTTGGAATCAGTAAAAGCCACGTTCATACATACAGGTCTGGGGACTCGAGGCTGATTCCTATGTGAGAAGTGGGTCCGCTAAGCATCGACTGTCGCGTAATACCAAAAAGAATGGCGCAGTAGTCGAAATTCTCTGACAACTGTCATACTTGACTTGTAAACACAAGGAACACCTGCGTTTTTATAAACAAATTACGAAATCGTACATTGTGCCGAAATGCAAAACGGGGTACAAAAGTGTAAAGCAAGAAACTTCTATTTTTAAAGTGCCGAAAGCTGCGGAAATGCGAAAAAAGTGGATGCTTGCGATTCCGGATAGATATCGTTTTAACGAGGTCTTTTAAGTGTGCGAGCATGTTTAACGAAAAAGGGGAAGTTATTTTTAAGGTGAGTAATACATTTTGACAAGAGTAACAGTTCTATTCCTCTCTCAAATCCGAATACTTAGTAACACTGCTTGCGATTCCGAAAAGAAATCGTTTTACCACTTCGATCCAAGCGCTAGCTAGTGGCTGAGCGAAGGACTACGAGTTTGGCGACGCGTAAGAGACCCATGTCAAACATACGAGTCTCCAGACCTGTATGTAAGACCGTGGTAAAAGCTAATCAGCACAAACACTGATCAGTGATAGATTTCGCTCTCTCTTTCTCTCTCTCTCTCTCTCTCTCTCTCTCTCTCTCTCTCTCTCTCTCTCTCTCTCTCTCTCTCTCTCTCTCTCTCCCTCTCTCTGTGTCTCTCTCAGCTTAGCTTAGTTGGAAAAGTGATAACAATACTACAAACTACTTTATTATTATTGACTGCCAGCTTTCAACTAAGATAACATTTTTTGTTTTCACAGCACACTAAACTTTTCAACCTAATTGTAATCAAATGATATAATGCAAGAGTAGTATATCAAGCGGGATACTGTGACACTTCGATGGCATGTCCATCCGCCTGTGTCCACCAACCCCAACTTCTTGTGTTTTGTCGTCAATGACCAGAGGCTCCTGCAGAAGAAGAAGTTGTCGTCAATGACCAGAGGCTCCTTTGCTGAAGAAGAAGTGGTCGTCAATGACCAGAGGGTGTGCCCGCCTCACGTGGGTCTAATTAATGTCACCTTGATAGTAGGTAAAGGTGAGCCTAGCCTCGCCCATAATAATTTCAAGGTGATTTTTTTTATTTCTACTTACTATTTTCAGAGTAATCTGCATTCTAAAATTAGTTCTACTTGTTGATTCATAGATGTACGTACATGTTTCAAATATCTTTGTTGTCTTCATTTTATTTTTTTTATAAATTGTTCTAAAATTAGTTCTACTTGTCGATTGATAGATGTACGTACATGTTTCAAATATCTTTGTTGTCTCCATTTTATTTTTCATAAATTGTTGAATAATTGGAAAGGAAATTCATTCTGCTTAAGTTAGAAGGTTTGAATTTAAACTAGTATAAACAGTCTAATTTGAAATAATGCCAATCCCGGTAGAATATAAGTGTAAAAAATGTGGCGGTGAAACAGACCATCCTAATCTGGAATGTTTTCCTTGTGCACATGAAAATTATGTAAAGAGAATCTATGGTGAGAAACACCCGAAAAGACCGAATATAACTACCCAAAAGACTGAATAATGTACTTTAGTGATAATTTGGATGAGATACATTGATAACTTTTTGTTATGTAATTAACTTAAAGATGTTTTAAAATACTGTATTGTTAGGTTTTTAAATAATAAAGAAATGTAAACATTCTATTGTATTTTTATTTCAGAGAAACTTTTAGTTACAGACTCGAATATAATATGTTTTTTAAGTTTTTCATATTTGAGAGTCCATTGGTCAAGTCGTTCTTTAACATGATGATTCTTGATACGTTCCCTCATAATTTCCATTTCTTTGTTAAGTTGATTCAATCGTTGAAGTTGCTTTCCATAACTGAGGTTGCTGCCTCTACTCATATTACTGTAAAAGAAGAAAAAAACAATTTCTTATTATATATTAATAAATAATTCGTGTGAAACTTACTGTTTAACGTTGTGAGTAGGTTTTGATTATGATGTTTAGATTTTAGTTTTCCAATCTTTAATACAAAGTGGACATCTAATTTTAGGAGGTACAGGTCCATCAATTTCATCATTTCCACTGGAAAATTTATAATGTTCCGTACATGGTACCATAAATTCATATAATTCAGATTGAATGTGTTTTGGTATTTGATTCCATAAACTTCTTAATTTGTACGTCTCAAGGTTTTTGAGATATTCCAATACAAATTGTTCCATTTTGTTTTCTGTGTGATTGATTGAGAACGTATACTACTACTACTACTACTACTACTACTACTACTACTACTAAACTACAGTATCTTTAAAGTTAACTAAAACTTGAGAAGATTTATATTTTCAGTGATAACTAATAATAATAATGATAATTGTTTGATTTTACACTTACACACTAATATTATATCTATGTTTATGTTAATAGGGTTTACAAACTTTAAATTAATGTCATAACACAAAAGCGTACACACACGCACTATCATAATACACAGTTTTTTTATTCTTTATAGTCAAAGTATGAAGACAATACATGGAAATGTCTGATTCACCTTTGCATGTGAGACACTTTAGTTTTATTGTTACTGGCATATTTCTTTGATATCGAAATTTTGAAAGAGAACGTTGAAACACAAAATTTGTAATGTTGGTGGTGGTGGTGGTGGTGGTGGTGGTGGATGTGTTGAACTTTTTTTATAGTTGTCTTCACCCTTTCTCCCACAAAGCATTTGAAGCACCTTAACGTCAAAGGAATTGGGAATATCTTTCCGTATGTTACGCAGATCCATTATTTCACACCTGTATGGTAGAAGTGCAATCCGATAAAAATCAATTTCAGAACGTTGTAGCACTCTGAAACAATCTAGTAGGTAAGATCTTGGTTTTGGAACGATACCTGAAATTTGGTGTAACGAAAAATTCAATCTTCTATGTTGATATATGAATTCGTTTTCAACATTCATATCAATTATCTTCCAATCTTCTTCAGGTGGATCGAAATCTCCTCCGAAATATAAAATATCCACATGACCACAATTGGTTGAGGTGACTACTGTTGCTGCTCCAATAATGAACGTTATAAATTCTCCAGCGATTAACCAATTTTCAGATGGTAATTGTAATTTTTCCACGTATTTCATCAAACTCGGACAACATACGTTTACGAATTTTTTTGCATCGTAAACGCTGGTTAGCACACTGCGAACAAAACTGTTGTATAACTGGGACAATGACGACGACGACGACATCCTCACAAACTGATTGGTTATTATTACTTTATACGAATTTTCATTTAATGATCGTTAATTTTGATTCTTCCTCTTGTTTCTGGAATTGTAATAGTTCCAAATATACTTATTGTAATTATTATTTGATTTCACCCATCGATAATGGTCTTTTCCAATTATGTCATTTTCTTTAGCCTGTTTATATCTTTCCTCCATTAATATCCATTCCTCATCCAAAAAGGGTTGTCTTTGATACAAAAATAAATGATCTGCTACATTACCAACAAACTTATAACGTAGTTCTTTTAATTGATCTCTATTGTATATTATCATAGAAAAAAATGATTGTGTGTTTTGATAAACCGAAAATATATAGACTTTTGATTGATGTTAGAAGGGGGAATCTTTCATTTCCTCCTTACACTGTAATTCATCAACGAGAACGTCTATTGTCTTTTGAATTTGGCAAATGCAACTGAATTTGTAGCAGTTGGAACACAACAAATTTTTCATAAAATTATGCAACTCTACTTGTTTCCTCTGGTTTTCAGTTAGTTCCTCAAGATCTTTATCACCATCTCCAGAAAAATGATTAATAATATATTTTCTCTCTTCTTCCTTTAGATTGTCGATATTATTATTATCAACAGAAACAACTCCGTGTTGATAAAGTGAATTGGTGCAGTAGCAGAAATATTTTTGACAAAAGTAGCAATAATTTGTCCCATTCAAATTTTTTTGCAGCTGATGTGGCCTAATTTTCCTGATTTGTTTCAAATAACCAATATTATTATTACCTTCTCGTTCTCTATTAAGACAAATTTCTTCCAATTTATCAATCTGAGAGAGAGAGAGAAAGAAAGAAAAGAAATTAGAGATGCATATAAAATTGTAATAAAACAAAAATACCTTTTTACTTTTTTCAAAGAATTCTCCAATTTCAATGAATTTTGGTTGAATAATCACAGAACTATTCTACAAGAAAAAAAAAAAAAAAAAACGTATAATAACAATAAACTTATTCAAAAATAATAAAAAATCTTACATTCTATATTGTTGTTATTGTTATTACAGTGAGAGAGAGATAACCAAGACAAAAGATGTTTCAACAAATCATTAATCATTAAATCCCCATGGAATAGTATCTGTATATACATAATTCACAATCCTTTTATCGTCAAAGGGATTTAGAGCAGTTTTAATTTGATTAACAGTAAATACCTCATGTTTTTTTGAAACAATCATATTTTGTACGACATCTACATTTGTTTTATGCATTAAACAGTTATAATAATCTTCAAAAGTTATTCGTCGTAATGATGCTGATGTTATACCCTTTGCTTTTTTTGTAATTCCAAAATTTGAATCAAATTGTTCAATAAAATTTTGACTGTACTTATTTTCAACTAATTTTGCAATTTTCTTAAGTTTTTCATTTTTATCAGAATTTAGTTTGAAACAATACAGTTTGGAACGCAACCCAATGAATTCAGTCATGATAATACCATTGTTTTCATCCTTCATTAGTCCTATCACCTTTTTATTACAAAGAGGAATATTATAAACATTGTTAGGTTGATAGTCTGACGTATCAAACATATGAATATCGTGCTTGATACATTCGTAAATATCATCAACATAAAATTGATATATTAAACTATCAGTATCAGTGTACAATAATTTAACATTGTTTTGAAATTTTTCTCTGATGTAATTATAATGAAAATCATATAAAATAGTTTTTGAAATATCCAAAATTGCCATACCTGCGTATATGGGCTTATTAAAATACACTTTTAATCTTTTCATTTCAATTAATATCATGTTTTCCCCAAAAATTGTAACGTTATCGCAATTTGGTTGAGAAATGTAATAATTTGCCCCATACCTCCCTTTCCATCTAGTTACCAATTTCACATCTTTATATTTTCTCACATTTTCTATAGTTTTTCCAAAAGGAGCGTTATTCATTAGTTTATAAAAATTCTTTTCAAAATCATTCGAACTTTGTTTTCTCAAATTGGTATTGAGATCTATATATTTCTTTAACCATTGAGATTGTCTAAATTTCAAGCAACGATGAACTTTCTGCAGTTTCAATCCCAATTTGAGAACTTGCTGTAAATTTCTATAATGAATCACATATTTTTCTTTATTATATAAAGTAGTTAACAATTTTGGAATTTCCGAAATAGCTACAGGTGGAACTAAATGTTGAGGGCAAAGAGGTAAATCTTTATGATAATTGAAAAAACTTTTAGGATAATGAAGATCTACTTCCAAAATATATCCAATTTCACTAGTATCACTTATATTGAGAATGTTTTCTGTAGAAATATTATCAACTGCTACCCACGTAAAATCTCCAGTTGGAAGAGGATAACACATTGCTGCACCATAAAGATTGTTAACATCAAAATACATTAAATAAGATGATTCTTCTTCAGAATTATACTCATTCATATATTTATTGTTAGCTTTTCCATATCGGTTTGAGCATTGTGATATTCCTCCTCTGATTCCTTTCTCAATAAACATAATCATATTCACGTCGGTGATTTAATTCCAATTTTACCTGTGTTATTTTCAAACAACTGTCAAATGCCAAACCGGGAGTAGTGAAATAATGCAAACTATCTAAACCATATGTACTATAACAAGTCTTTCTAAAATTCTCAAAAATATCTGTCAATAACAAAACATCCGTTTTCAAGTATAATTCTGAATATTCTCTTCAATTTTGAATTTTGAAAATCTTCCAAACATTCTCGGCATGCTGATAATCGCTTAATGAAATTTCCGACTGACTTAATTTACTATAAAATTTAGCACGAGAAGGTAAAATCTCATCTTGTAATTTTTCCCATGAATCTAAGTATTCATATGGAAAAACACCCTTCCTCGTGACCAATTTGAATTTTTCAATTTCATTAAAATATTTCTTTGTTACAATTTTTGGTTCATCATTCAAATAAGATGACAACTTTTCCAAACTGCTCGGCATGAATCGAAAAGAATCAAGAAACCTAAAACATATATTGGATCCTTCAACATACTTTGTAAAGGAAATATATTTCTCCTTATTAACAGGTAGGAGAGACAAATTTCCTTTCATTTCCGTACTGAGAGGTTTAATGATAAAATGACTGTCATATCCACTGAGGTTATGGAAAATTACAGGAATTGTGTTTACATTTTTGAATTGTAAATTACAATTTGAATGTGCAGGACCTCGATATTTCCCAGTGAAATGACAGTGATCTCTAACCTTTTCTGCACTAGATAAAATTGGTTTTTCACAAATGTGACAAATTACTGAAGTGTCATACGTATATCTATCGTGTGAAGACATTGTTATAGGTACAACATTTGAAAATATTTCCTTCAGTTCAAAAGCAATATCTTTCAGTTGTTTCACAAACCAGATTTGACAATCTTGACCAGTATAAGAAGAAAATTTAGACAATGAGTCATCATAGGAACATTTTAAATAATAAGCGATACTGAATGGTTCATGTTTTTGGTATTTTCTGGTATTGGAAATAGTATTATCAGTATGATTCATCAAAATACTTTCCAAATCTGCATATATTACAAAAGGAACCTCAATTTTATGAGAAAATTTTTTGAAAGATAATATTTTATCGTTCTCTTTTGGAAGAATAATTTTTGTGTTGTTTACATCTTTACATTCATCAGAATGTTTGTTCAGATTCTCTTGACTTATAAAATGATTTAAACATCTTCCACGAAAGTATTTTTTATTCTTTACATTTCCCACCTGTTTATGTAACAATCGAGATAAATCTTTTATATAGGTAAAATGGTAAATTGTATTTTCCTCATTCATTTCATTACAAATCATAAGTAAATTGATAGTTGAAGAGAATTCAGTTTTACTAAGAGTCAAAGGTAAAACTTCCTTCTCATTTTGTATAATAAAAATATTTATTGACAAATTATTCAACGATTCAAATTTTGAAATATCTCTCAAAGAAATTGGAAAATTGATACCCTCATATTTTAAAACTGTACTAAAATGAGGGTAAGAAGAAACTCTATTCATATTTTTGTTTGCTGGAGCTGGAAAAAGTGCTGCTACAACTGACCATAGGAAACAATAAATATCATTATTTTCAATATTAATAACACTTTTAGTAATTTTCACAAATTTTGGCAATTTCAAGTAAGTACCGAACCCAACAGTTATTGGATTATAACAATTTATGTTAACTTTCAAGTACCAAATCTCCAATAGGGCATAACCACTGTCCCTTTCTTGAAATTCTTCAAGTTTTGTTAAAAGTTTATCACTCACAAACTCTTTATACCAATCTTTCAATTTTGTACTTGATTCGATAACATTATTTTTAGTGGTGAAATGTTTAATCGATGTTTCACCAGATTGCGGCTTGATAAATAATCCAACAAAAGTTGTATTCACTTTCAAAAGAGAATTTTGAACTTCCTTCTTAATCCTATTTGCAAATATACGAAATGCTTGTTTGAAAAAAACATGAGGTTCCTTTATTTTCAAATTTATTATAGCCCCCGTTTTTATACGATTTTTGAAACAAGATTCAATATCTTCCCAAATCAATTTCCGATTAGCATTAATTTTGTTTAATTTCAATTTAAATTGTTGTAAGTAATATTTCAAAATAGTCAAATTAGATTCAACAACTGCAGAATTATTTATACAATCTAATCTATTCCTTAGAGCTCTTTTCAATTTGAAAATATTCCTTTTTAAAAAACCAATTTGATTTAAATATTCATCTTTTGTCTTAATTAATCTACTCACCATTTCAATTGAAACAACCATGTCGATCGAAACACCATCAAGTGTATGGGAATTCGTTCCATTGTTTGTTCTGGCCATAATAAGAACTTACTTTAACTTGAACTTGATGCTTCTACCGAACTCGAACTGTGATCGTTGTTCACATGCCACAGCTATTTAAACATATCCAGATTGACGTCAATCTAAATTTTTATGTAAAATGTGCTGATATGCAAAACTATTCCGCAAACAACATATGTGATTGCATCATAAATAAAAATGTACACGTGCATACATGCAATTGATACATGTTGTTGTTACACAAGTTAGAGATAAATGCATCCTATTCGATAAATGTGTGCAACGTGTTGTTGTTATTGCATCATCCTTTACGTCTTACGTGAATTATAAATAAATGCATTGGAAAAGTACACGGATCTAATGTGTGTAGTACCGGTTCGCTGATTCAGAATTGTTAATAGAAAAATGTATGCATTGACGTAGTTTGTTTTGATCCACATATTGTATAAAATGAGAGGGAACTTCAATATTCTACATCAGTTCACAATGGCAAACGTTCCATGCTCGATAGTTGTGTTCAGTGAAGATCCTGTGAATTTCCCCATATCATGGGTGAATGTAGTTTTGAAACATTCGTTCCAGTAAGTACTTTTACATTTATTGATTTTTTTTTAAATTTCTTAGCAAATGTTATATATTTTACCAAGTCTTAATCAATATATATTCTGATCAAATGTGCAGACATGTTATGAATTTGTTAATTTCAATAGGTTATTTTTTTTTAGTACTTGGAACTATTGGAAAATAATTCCTTCAAGTAAAAAGAAAAAAGAAAAAAAATGTTTGATATGATTATTTACTTACAATTTATAATTATTATAAATTCATAACAACTGTATACGCAGACTATGGTTTTGTTGCTTTCTTGAGTTTCAATACATGTTTTTGTTTCTTCAGATATGGTGTCAAATCTATCGACGTAAAGAGCGACAGAGTACACCTAAATTTAACGTACTGTCCGAGGGCGGCGACTTTAAAAAGAAAATTGGGGAACCTACCTCTGAGATACATCCGCACAAAACTGGACAACGAAGCAGAATTTAAAATAATGCAGAAGATTGTCCAAACATATGGCGTTAACATGATTGGCGATGAAGACGAAGTGGAGGCTTCAACATCGTCCACGTCAACATCATAATCGCCATCAAAAAAGCTATTTAATGGAAAGAGGATGATTCTACCTCCTCTCACTATCGAAAATAATGAAGAAGAAGAGGAGGAAGAAGTGTAATTATTATCATTTTCTTTTTCTGTTTTAAAATTAAAAATTAATAGTATTATTATTATTAGATTAAATAAAACTCATAAATTACATAATATAATTTTATTATTCCTTTCTATAAACATTCAACATTAAAAGTTAAATTTCACAAGCCACTCATATAAATAAAATACATTTATTTTTGCACACTTGATATTATTCAAATAACTATTAGATTGATAGTGACAATTACAATCAACTTTAGGATTATCAAAATTATTTTTTGTTAATTCTTCCAAGCTAGGACATTTCAAATCGTTCAAGTCTATAATGTTTGATAGAAATCTATTTAATATAGGCTTCTTCTCGGATCCTTTAACAAACACTATCACATCTTTGTTTTTCACAATTTCAACTAGCTTACTACTAAAGTCTTCTAAATAAATGTAGTCGGGTGAGGAGGAGGAGGAGGAGCAGGTGCTGTTGTTGTTGTTGTTGTTGTTGTTGCTGTTGTTAGAATTCCAGTCTAAGCCGTGAAGTCTTTCTTTACACCAACCAATCTGACTTAAAAATTGTCTTGAAAGACACTTTTCCGTGAGTATTGGACGAATTATGAAATGTTTCAATTCGTATGTAAGGATATTCAAAACTGCGATTTCTTTTATTATAAAGTTGCTGTCTTTATATTGAAATCCCTGAATGTCAATCACAAACATTTTTTATAATATTTTCACTACACTGGTTAAAGGATTGTACTTCACTAAACGATCGTGTATTATTAGACAATAAGCTGATGTTTTATCAGGAATATCTGTATTTGTCTCTAGCTCTAATCTAATGTCCACAGCACCACCTTTCAACGAATCGTTCTGACGACTGCAATCTATCACTGCTAACGGTGTTATTTGTTTAAAATATTCTGGTGATATGCAAGGTTCACTTTGATGTTTATGATAATATGACTGTTGAAACTGCGCAAACATTTGAAATAACAAAGTCCAATGATTAGTATCAAAGTTCAAATTTAGGTTATCATATGGATACACTTCTGAATTTAAGTATAATTTGATATTACTCAAATTACAGTGATCAAAGTAGCTGGCATTTCTTGTTTTATCATTTTTTCTATTTGTTTGAAATCCGAATATAACAAAACGTGGTTTTTCCAGTTGAGATGTAGTCTTAATTGCCCATGTATGATTTTTTGTTTTTTATAAAAGAGGATATTCTTGCAGTTCCCACGATCTAAAAGCAATATCGAGGTCTCTGTTGTTATCGATATATTTCAATAATTGTAATTTTTGAGCGTCTGCAACTGATACATGCGGCATTTTCCATAAAATTTTCTGCAACTTAACTTTAGGTTTATCTGTTGCAACTATCGTATGTATTGAGTTCAAGTCAGAGTTACTCCGTATCAATACCAATTCTTGACGTATATTCACAATAATTCTATTGAAATCCTCTGCAAATCCCATAATACTTTTCAATGGTATACACACACTGAAATTACCCTTGTCATCAGCAATTTTGAGGGGTTGATCTCCAATCTCCCAACATGCATTTTTCAATCGTTTATTATCATTGTCTGTGTATGAAACATACCCCTTCATCAAAGATGTAATTCCAGGATTTTTAACTCTGTCTATAATAGTACCACCAAGTTCAAATCGTATTTCTTCAAATAGAAAAAGTATTCCATTGTTGACGAAAGTCACGGTTGGTAAAGGCTTACCAGCTTCATCTGTTAGTGTTCCTTCAAGATATAAGTAACTCTGTGAAGGTAGCGTGTATATGTCTTGTGTTTGAATTGGTATTCTTATTTCATCGTTATTATTCAATGTTGTAGCTGCATACGGTTGATGAGTATGGTACTCTGAATTTATTATTGAATTATCAGAATAGACTGATTCGTTAATTTTCAAAATATTACTATTCATATTTTTTTTCACTATATTCACACGAACAACGTAAATATATTATAAATTTTTCTATGCCAATTCTAATATTCAATTTCAGATTACACCAAAATTTTTGGATTTTATCACCGATGTTGACTGTGTAGAATAAAACCTAAGTCACGTAAAATTTTTCTACTCTCGGGTGTTAACGCTTTAAGTTTTCTTTTAGAACTGAATTTGTTGCATTCCGTTTTGGGTTTTATATCTCTCCAAATATCAGTTGCAAAATTTGAATCGATGTTATATCTAAAAACCATTTCTTTCTCTCTCTCACTTAATTTCTTTTAGATGCAGTCTGACCGTTATCACTTCACCTTTAAAATTGACCAAATTTCCATCTTGATCGACAATTTTAAGCACAATCTCATTAATATCACGTGTGTTGATTGGTAAATAGATAACATTCGAAGGATTTTGTACAATCTTATAACCAGGCGACACGTTAGGATAGAACATATATAACATGTGGACAGGTTTACCATTATTATATGAATTTGTAACTAAATTACATTCTACACCAATCGCATTCACTTTAAAAATATTGATGGGATAATCCGATATATGTCTGATGTTTCTCTTCAATTTTCTCTTCTTAAATCCTAATAATTTACCAATACTATTAGGCAAGGTAAAATCTATGACCTTGTTGCACTTTAGTTCACATTTCAAAGTGTTCACGTTAGCTTTAAGATCTACAAAAGTTTTTTCTTTAACTTCTTTTTCCACATTAATCAAATGATGATTGATATATATTCTAATGTTTTCAATTTCATAAGAACCTTCTGGTATTTCTAGGAAAACTTTCTCATTCAAATGGAATTTATTGTTACTTTTATCAACATTTGGTATTGAATTATAAGTCACAAAGTCAATTAATCCTAAAACATAATTAGAATTATCATTTAGCCGAACAGAAGGATATATGTTTGAAGAAATAACCGATTTTCGGTCTGATAATGTAAATGTGTAGGACATGTTCATCTACAAGATGATGGAACTTGAATAAAACTAATTATATAAATAGTTGCTATTTATTATTCAAAAACTGTAAACACAAATGACCACAGTTATAGCTATTATACATTTGATAACGATCGTGATTGTATAAAATATTACAACGACCTCTTGAATTGAAATATTTGATAGCTTCCAATGGAGGTTTTAAATTTCCATAACTATCGAAATAATAGACGTTATTCACACATTTTTTGTAACAACACCAATGTGTACCTGGTCCATTGATACCATCCATATTTATTACACCAGCTTCATTAATGTGTATTGTTTTTGGAAATCTATCTCGCATAAAAACTCCTCTAAAATTGGAAATTTTCAATTGTTTTACATAGTTTAGTATATCGATATTTGTCAAAGGTCGTCTAGGTAATGTTATCGATAGTTTTTTGAGGGGTGCTGCTGCTGTTGTGGTGCTAAAAAAAGTCCCAATCCAGTCTTGTAAGGTTTCATGTACACACCTCTACCCAATGCAATAGATTCCATTGTTTTGTTGTGTCGTTGCGATTCTTCCAATTGTTGTTTTGCACTTTTAGCGTTTGACACGGCTTTTGCAATAGTAGCGGCTCCACCACTCAAAGCACCCAGAGCACTCAAACCAGCGAATAACGGTATCAAAGGTAAAAATCCTCCTGTTTTCGGAATCTTAATTATTCTCGATTTAGGTAATGCTATTTTCTGATTGGGCTTATTGGAAGCTTTCAACGCTAATGCAATTGCACTTTTCAAATCTCTTGGTTTATGATGAAGCATATATTTTTTTATACGATTCGTTAGAGTAATAAACGAAATCTTTCTTTTACTTTGTTTTTTATTGCTTTTTCTTCTAGGAGCCATTTTTCTAAATGTTGTTGTTGTTGTTGTTGTTGTTGTTGTTCTGCCAAAAATTATTTTACGTATGAAGTGAAAATGAAAAATCAATTATATTTAAAACAATTTTACTTTTTTATTTGATTCAAATTCGTTGTCATTATCTTGTAGTTTACGTTTCCTATTAGCTATCATGTCATCATAATCCATTATGTCACTTTCTTCCAATTTAGGTTGTTTTGAATTGAAATTATCATCAATGTTGTTGTTGTTATTGTTGTTGCTGAGGCGTTTCCTTTTTAGTAACGGAATTTTCCTTATCACTTTTGTATTGGAATCTGGTTTAATAATTTTAAACGGTACATCATTATCATCATTATAATCTTCATCATCATCATCATTATTATCATCAGAGTTCACCTTTCGTTTTTTCAACTTAGGAGTCCATTTTTTTGGTATAATATCATTCACAAGAGATTTACGAATCAATTTTTTTGGAATAATATTGTTTGCTTTTATTTTCTTTGTTAAAATTGGTTTGGAATTTTTCAATATCTTCAAACACAACTCAAGATTTTTCAAATTGTTTTCCAACGCATTTTTAGACTTTCTTATCAAACCACTACATCTACTCAATATTTTAGAACAATTTTTGGTGGGTTCATCATCATCATCATAACCCATTCCAAGTTTAACTTTTGTTTTCATTATACCCGCTACACCTAATGAGTTTAACTTTTCACCGAGAGATGCACTACCAGAATGAAAATTTTTCATCGCTCTTTTAGCTAATGTAGTGTCTGCTTCGTGACGCTGACTTAAATTTTTTCCTTGTGAATATACAATATCATGTTCCATACATGCTCTATCTAAATTGTTAATAGGTTTATCACCACGATCTAACCTTTTTTGAAGTTTTGTTCCAGGACCACAAAAATTATAACCAGGTAAATGTAATTCAAATGGTAAACTGTTGATCATATTATTAACGAATCCATTTCCAACGTAATACTTCATTTTCAGTTGTCTACTGTCAAAAATGTTTAGATAAACTATTTAAATATCTCAGTACCTGAGGTTTATATATTAGTTTCATGTTGAACGTCATCATGAAAATTACTAAACAAAAAATCACACTACCTGTTAATAATCATGATATAGAAACAAAGAAGAATCATAAACATGGTATATTATTACCTTCAACGATAAGGGCTATCATTGTAGGTCCTTCAAACTGTGGTAAGACAAATGTAATGATCAGTCTGATTGAACATGAGAATGGATTAAAATTTGAAAACGTATATTTATATTCAAAGTCTCTATATCAACCGAAATATAAATATTTAGAGAAACTATTGAAACCAATAAAAGGTATTGGATATTATGGTTTTAGTAATAGTGAAAATATATTGGAACCTTCAGCGGCTAAGAAAAATTCGATATTTTTATTTGACGATGTGTCCTGTGCCAACCAGAAGGTGATAAGAGAATATTTTAGTATGGGAAGACATAATCACATCGATTGTTTTTACTTATGTCAAACTTATGCAAAAATACCTAAGCATTTAATAAGAGATAATGCCAATTTATTTGTTCTCTTTAAACAAGACGATCTTTATTTGAAACACATATATAATGATCATGTGGGGACTGATATGACTTTTGGAGAATTCAAAAATATATGTTCATACTGTTGGAAGGAACCATACGAATTTTTATGTATTGTTAAAGATGATGCTATTGATAAAGGAAGATATAGAAAGTGTTTTGATAATTTCATACATCTATAAACTATTTTTGTAAAAGAAAAAACTAATGAGAAACTATCTAATAGATGTTTGAATCTGTTCAATACCTGTTTGAAGCTGTTTAATAGCTGTTTTAAGCTGTTCAAAAGCTGTTCTTAAGCTGTTCAATAACTGTTGGAAACTGTTTAATTTTTCGTTAATTTGATATATATCAATCTACTTTATTCAAACATACTTAGTTGGAAATATTATATCGTAGAGTGAAGAACATCATCGTTAATATGAATATTACGCAACGACATTTAAAACAAAAACTAATAAAGAAGCGTAAAGAGATAAAAAATAAATTGGATGTATTGAAACATGGTGAAATTCTCAGGGAAAAAATTTTTTCACCGATAACTAAACATTTGAAAAATATAGAAAATAAATTAGATAAGAAAACTGGTGATATTTATACAGATTTTAGTGGTGGTGAAGAAAGTGAATATTTTTCACCAAAAAATGAACAGTCTGATGATTATCTTAATGTTCCTATTAAAAATATTGATTCAGATGTAAATAATTTACATACTCCTAGTACATCAAAGCGAATATTTTCTTCAACACCAAAACTTGATTCTAAACGACTACCAACAGACAGTTTCAAACAATCAATAATTAAAGAATTAGAAGAAGATGATGATGATGATTACAATGATAAAGTAAATATTAATAGAACTAGAAATGATGATATAGCCGAAAAATCATTTATTGACTATTTAGAACAATATGAACCATTACCACGAGAATATATAAGGGAAATGATAACGGGTGACTTGAGAGATTTTGATCAAAAGTATGGAATCCGCCACAATCCTATGACAGAGAAATTTTCAATTGGGAATTCAAGTTTAAAAATAAATGGTACAGACATAGTAGTAAAAGGCAAAACATATACTGGTACTAGAGGATTATACGAATTACTTTTTAAAAAACAACCAAAATATTATACATTAAATGATAAAAAGGCATATAATGAAATTCTAACAAAAACAGCTGCAAAACATAGGTATTATCAAACGAATAAACAAATTGATGGATGTAGATCACAGAAATATAGGAAAATAATTGCACCAATGTCAGGACGTGGTTTATTGATGGAAGTAAACAATAAATCTATAGATTACGTATTTTGGGATGACCCAAATGAACTTATAAAACGTTTACAATTATTAATCGCTTCACAAAACGCCGGCCACACTGGTCATACAAACGAAATCAATTCCATCGTGGAAGAATTACGAGAAGCAGAAATCATTGAATAAAACAATCATGTCTAAATTTATCACAGAAGCAAAAAGACAAGTTGTCGAAGAAATACATAAACCTGCTAGAATTAATATGAAAAGACGTAGAGTTATTTTGAAATCGTTAAATGACTTATATCAGGCAGATCTTGTTGAAATGATTCCATACTCTAAAGAAAATAAGGATTACAAATATATATTAGTTGTAATTAATTGTTTTTCCAAATATGTTTGGGCATTTCCCATTAAAAACAAGTCTGGTGCTGAGGTATCAAATAACATGGAGAAAGTTTTGAAAATAAAACCACCAAATAATCTACAAACGGATATGGGTAAAGAATTTTTCAACAAGGAATTCAAACAATTGATGAAAAAATATAAAGTAAATCATTATAATGTATTTAGCGAGAAAAAAGCATCTATAGTTGAAAGAGTTAATAGAACATTGAAGAATATTATGTGGAAAGAATTTAGTTTACAAGGTAACTACAAATGGTTGGATTTACTACAAAAAGTTGTCATGAAATATAATAATACCAAACACCGTACCATAAAGATGAAACCAATTGATGTTACTAAAAAACATGAAAAACAACTTTTAAACACAGTTTATAGTCATATTAAATTAGCTCCAACAAATTTGAAATTTACATTAGGAGATCATGTGCGTATTTCAAAATTTCGAGGAGTATTTGATAAAAAATACACCCCTAACTGGTCAACGGAAATATTTTCAATAAGAAAAATTCAACTCACAAATCCAGTTACATATTTATTAAAAGACTCAAGAAATGAAAATATTCTTGGAGGATTCTATGAACAACAACTACACAAAGTTAAATATCCAGATGTATATTTGGTGGAGAAAATTTTGAAAAGGAAAAATAAAAAGGTATACGTCAAATGGTTAGGATTCGATAATACTCATAACAGCTGGATAAACTCTGACAATGTAGTTTAATGTGAAATAAATTATTATTATTATTTGAATGTTTTTATTATAAACTTCCATGCAATATCCTAATTATAACATCTCATATCATATTTGCTTGATCTTTGTGACCTCGTCAGAGATAATCATAACAACAACATATTTGTTTCACCTTTGTGAACCCTCATTGACGTCAACAGCAGAGATAAGAAACCTGCAAGTCTTGACAAGAAAATTAAAATTCATAATATTTGTTTCACCTTTTGTGACCTCTACTAACATCAACACAGATAAGAAAATAGCAAGTCTTGACAAGAAAATTAAAATTAATAATATCATAATATTTGTTTCACCTTTTATGACCTCTACTAACATCAACACACAGATAAGGAAATAACAAGTCTCAACAAAATAAAAAATTACTATTTGCAAACTAGTTGCGAGAAATATAATAAAAAAATCACCTTGAAATTATTATGGGCGAGGCTAGGCTCACCTTTACCTACTATCAAGGTGACATTAATTAGACCCACGTGAGGCGGGCACACCCTCTGGTCATTGACGACCACTTCTTCTTCAGCAAAGGAGCCTCTGGTCATTGACGACAACTTCTTCTTCTGCAGGAGCCTCTGGTCATTGACGACAAAACACAAGAAGTTGGGGTTGGTGGACACAGGCGGATGGACATGCCATCGAAGTGTCACAGTATCCCGCTTGATATACTACTTGCAAGGAGAAGTGGGAATTGTTCGAGTAGTCAACGTTTTATTCGTTTTCATAATGCTTTGAATCGTAATAAGTGTAATAAAGAAGCAAATTAATGTTTCTTGATCATTTCAATGATAATTCCTATTCAAGCTTTAGACATACTAGTAGCAAATTTCTAAAATCCAGATAATATTTTCATTTTCTTTCCTTGGACATCCTGTATTTCAAAATACTGGAAATCGGCATAGATAAGCTTAACGTTATCCTAAATACGAATCCGTCATTTGTTTTACCCTAAAAAAATTCCTGATAATACCTTCTGAAATGTATACCAATAAAAACGGTCGTAGGTGGCTATGATTACAGCACAAAACTGAAGTTATCCACTAGTTCATTGTATATTTTGAATACCAACCTAACAAAAAAATGTTTATCAAAATCCGTCAAATAATACAAAAGTTACAAGGGTGGTAGTCCTTAACGTGGACACACTGTATATGACTTGAATTAATGAGAATAATGAATTATTCCTCATTATTCAGTAAGAACAGGCTGGACATGAAGATTAGCTTACCCTACAAGTTGGTGGTGAAGAACACTCCCATTTTCTAAAGGTAATTAGTTTTTGTGGAACCATTGAAGTGGAAGCTACCCGACGCGCAAGCTATTGCATAGCATTTTTTATCAACTTATGCAATTATAATTATTTATTAATTTTTTATTTATGCAGTATTTATTTTTCTTTGATATTAATTCAAGTTACACTTTTTGAACGTGGTGACCGATAAGAAAACAAAATTTTTTTTATTGAATAAATGAGAAGTTAATATCGTTTAAAATATTTTTATTATCTTACAATACATGTAGGTTATTCAGGAATTTTTATCATTGAAACTATAGGTTTATGGTAACTGAAATAAGAAACATAAGTTTGAGACTTGATATCCTCTAAATATCTGGAAAATACCGCTTCAATGTTGGTCCCATATCTGGTTGTGGATTCTTGTGGATCATTATTCATTTTCAAATTCAAATTTTCCGAAAGAAAAGTTGTCAACCGCTCTGATTTTTTATCAGCGAAGTTGATATTGAAATCGCCAGCCAAGATAAGTGGAAATTTATTACCATTCGTACCAGGTATTTTCGACCCTTCTTCAGTGTACTCCAGTAAAGTACGATGAATAAAATGCTCTACCTCGTCCAATTTTGAATTCGGATAAATGTAAATTGCTACCATGACAATGTGTAGGCCATTTCTAAGTTTGCATAAGCACGCACAAATATCTCCAACAAATGAGGGCCTAACATCAACATCGCTAACGTGTGCAATATTTATTTCAATATTCGGAGTCATAATATTAGTTACATTATTATTATTTTGGTAAATAGCTACCCCACCTTTTGGAAAAGTATCTACAACTGTATATATACCTACATGTATACTTACGGGGCGCACATGCGGTGAGTGTGGCATTATAAAGATATGATAGATACCTATACACCTACATACTTTCTCACAAACAGCTGCTTACGTATTCGTCTGATTTCGGAGCAGCTCGTCTCGATTCGTGCGAGCTTCGTACAGTCGTACCATATACATACACATGGTAGGCGGAGTGGGGGGTGTTAGGTTATTTTCGTTAAGGAATGTCTTGATTCGGTCGCCGCGCTCAAAGCCCGCGATAAAAGCTATGCAATAGCTTGAAAAACTATGATGTTTAAGTGTTCCTTCGATGTATATATTACCTCTTGTAATGTCCATAAAGAGGAATTATTCTGACTTATTCACTTCCAATAGTGACTCATATGCATCTGGAACGTCAATAGTGACAAGGAACCAAAACGACTTAAGATTCACACATTATCATCTATTTCGATGTACTGATCATAATGAGCCTTTGAAAATCCCCACATCATCTCTATTGCTTTGAGACACAGTAATATGGAGCTAATTCGTACATTACATACATCTTCAGTGGTATATTCTCAGAAGACAGACATATATGTAATATCATATATACGGTTTTATCATCTGGACATGATAGAAATTGAGATACGTATGTAGAGTACTTGGAAGCAACTGGAAAAAGAACATACTCCAGTTATTTCGAGAATGCAGCTATGGAAACTGCGTCTTCAATGAATATTCGTCTTTCAGAAAGTTCCAAGAAGGAAAACTAGTGCAAATATAACCACTTCACATCACCGAAAGCAAGGAGATTCTGTCAGTTGCCTATTTATATTTCATAAGACTTTCCCAAAGTTGAAATTCTCTGAGGCGTAACAAGAAAGGCTGTTCTGAATCGGAATTAGAACTTACACACATAGACCTGGAACCCGTTGCGTTGTTATGTTTCATAAACTTAGACGAGTTCACAACGTATGGGTCAGCAGTTTGTTGGATCCTAAATAAACATGACCATGTTCTGTTCTGAAATTCTTACTTTCGTCATAGAACTCTAATATTCATTCATAATTCATCTCACGTCCTAGTTTTAGCGAGACGTAGCCAAATTCTGTATGTATTATGGATTACTCGATACATGTGAAGTATGGACTAGATCACTAGACAGTTTAATTTGTGAATCTCATTTGTTTCCAATAAGTACTTGGTAAATAGATAGATATGATTCATTTGTTTGATAGTTTTTATCCTATGTGGGTGTAGAACACGTCAATACAATAATACAGAATATAAAATTTCTGATTGAAAAGAGAACATTGGAAATAACAAGTAGGTCCCAAATACCAAGTTATACATCTATGGTACTAAGGCAAAACCCAATGTTGAAGAAGTTAATTTTTCAGGAGACGCTCATCGAAGCTCGAGGGTCACCGAAATTAAGATTTATTTAGATTAACGCAATATGTTTACTATAGCGTTTCCCAACAAAATCCCCTCTTCCTTCATGACAGGTCACTATAAAATTTTACTGGATAACGAAAATATTTGGTTCATTATTACATACCTGGTTTTGCCTGCCTCAGTTTGATAGAGGAAATAGATATATCACTAACACCATATCGTCTTTTTCAGTTCTTTGCCCATGTTTCTGCTTTTCTGTAGGGCACCTTTCTTCAATGAAGGTGAGTAGTATCCACCTATGAACTCAATATTAGACATCACGTGACATCTTGGAGGATGAACTTTTTTACATGAAAACACAACTAATGTTCCAACTTTATTCGGCAAATTAGAAACTTAAAATCGTCATTCGTTTTCATCAGAATGATTTTACGTTAATCCTGATAGTCTGGCGCTGGTTTCCAGATGTAAGTTAGAACTATGATAGTAAGAATGAATCAAGGGAAGAAGACTAAGTAAGTCCTTTCTTTTTAGGGGATTGATTGGCAGTAGTTCATCATAACATGTCGTCAATAATGGTGTCGGTGGTTTGCCCTGTTCCGAATGGAGTACATGGTTTTCACTTTTCATCATCAAGTGAAGTTTTGAATTGAATCCGCCCGGAGGTTTTCTCATACCTGATCCGTTTTATTTCCCCATTTCACTTCCGTACCCTCCATGACCTTCGAGTCACATAATCTCGAACAAGTTTTGGAAATGAAAATAGGTGCTCCTGAGTCATTTCATGAACCTAAAATTGCATTTTGTCCCTTACAGTTCGAACGAATTGGAATCATTCTCGGGGGATCATGATAGGCATTTCAGAAGCTTTTTTTACCTTTCAATGCATGCATGATCTGCATCACATTCAAGGTGCTTGTGCTTCGAGAACAGAAACTTGTGATGCACAAATTGATATAGCTGCTCTTGTGACAAAATATGAAAATATAATGCCCATGTTAATATTTATATTTTGACTGCCACATGTATCTGAGTATGTGACATGACTCACATTTCTGGACACACTTTCAATTTTTTTTTCAACGCAGGAAGCAATCTCCTCAGATCCTCTTTTTCCGATTGCTCCGTGCCACATATAGCAACTAGTGCAGCAACTCTTATCGTTGGATCTTCCTTCGCCTTCCTTTTATCTACATCTTTTAACTTGTACGTTAAGTTTGCCATATCCTTGTGATGGTTATGTTCTACGATCAACTGATTCTTTTCATTCGATCGACTAACAAGCGTAAACTTTAACATAAATACCATAAAATAGAACTTGATTTCACTGAACGACTTTCACCATCGATTTTTTGATACATGTTTTCATTCAAAAGTTATTTGGTTAGGGCGATAAACCTCATATCAAACACTTATTTTATTGAAAACAAATTTTTAAGATGTAGAATGCATCATACTGTTTTGATTTGGAAAATGGAGGTTTCCTTAAGAAGAACGTGAGAAATTGTTGTTGAAAATCAGGTTGGAGAGTGTAAAATATGAGTTGGAAGCATTTTTAATCAAGTAATTACGACTTCAAACCATTTTCCCAACTCTTCAAACAGATAAGTACTGATATTAATGAAATTCTGCACACCCAACTTCCAAAACGAGAGAGAAAAGTCAGTGTAGACATGATATTTGGGGAAAAGTATCCAAACTACTCTTCCCAACCCTTGAAACAGACAATTTTGCACACTCGATGCTCACAACAAGAAGAAAGTCACCGTCATGAGATTTTAAAAAAAATACTTCAACGCATTGAAGCACAGAAGTCCTAATTCAATTCTGCACACGTGACATTCGAAATAAGATTCGAGTTTATATGAGATTTAGAATTAACTATCCTAAGCCCCTAGCTCACCCTTTAAAACAGACAAGAACCGGTCTTGATGAAATTTCACCTTCAAAACAATAGAAAAGCTTAGGCTCACATGACATTTTGAATAAACTAGCCCATTCCTCTTTTCCTTCCTTTGAAACGGATACGTATCTTAGTGAAATTTTGTACGCGTGACCTTCAAAACAAGTGAAAAGTCACTATCTACATGCAATTCCGAAAGAATTTTCAATCGCAATTTGTCACCCTGTCACCCCTCAAAGTACAGTTAAATCACAAAACAAGACTTGATTCAAAATTGAGAGGACCACAAAACTGAGGATACGCCAATAACTCTCTTTATAACCAATGAGGTTGGTTGGTGAAACGTCGTCGGTTTCGCTGCAGTGATGCCGGTTTGCTGTCAATTCTGACAATTCAACAGTGTATATTTCACGTCCTGCTTTCGTATAGTTTCCAATAAATTTAAAATACTATGCAGCGCGTAGTTGTTGCAGTCGGGTGGCGTTAATGAAAGAAATTCACTGGAATTACATTCCGAAGACAACTGTAAAGAGTGCAAACATAGAACATGATCGGAGTATACAATGTGTATATTTTTTGAGTAACTAAGTGAATACGTTAATAATCGATATCCATTATTCTTCTTTCTTCTTGAAATTGTATATTTTCGATGTCCATATCCACCATACAAACATTTCACGAACAAATTCCTGTAGCCCGGGTTTGCATATACCACCGTATTGGTGCTGAAATAAATCCTGCCCAGTGATACCGCTTATGCTTGGTGTATTGAATGCCTTCAGCGTCTCTTTCTATTCTAATTCAATGCTTATGAACGAATTATTTCCATAACCGACTCGAAAAGTTAGAGTAATTGTAGTTTACTATTATTATTTTTTATTTTTTCTGAATAAATGCTCATAACTCAAAAACTTTGAAGATAGATATAGGAACGATATAGGGTAACTCGAGAATACATGAGCAAAGACTTTGTATCACCTCATATCTTTTCATAGAAGTATACCAGGAGTGCGATTATAAGTCAACAAAATCTTTACAGTAATTTCAGTATTTACAAAATTATGAGAGCTAGAAATGAATTGAGCGTATGGTCATTTAACGTCGAGGTACTAGGATATATGGACATAGGTTTTGGGATGAATTTGTTTGCTGACAAGAACAGACATACATTCAAAATGAAGATACTTTATTCTGAAAACTTTTGAAAATAACAAAAAAAAATAAAAAATTCTGTATTGTTCCATCCCTAGTATAATACTTGAGAATATTATATTAATTAGACTTGACTACTCATCAAACGATAGATAGCTTCATGACCATGTATCCTCGAAGAAATATGGGCATCTCTTTCATTCTTATAAGAGAGATGGCCATATTTTCATCATGGTGGCATATCACATCAGGTACTATTTAACGTTAGAAAATACAACACAACACCTAAGTGCATCTGATATTCGAATAATATACACTACCTGAAAAGTAGATATTGTAAGAAGTAATCGTAGATCATATGCAGATATTTTAACATGTCACACATATAAGTTTGGTGGATTACTCATTTTACTGCTGTAACACAACTATACTCAATTCGTCATAATTATTAGTACACATCTAAGCCGCTCATAGAATTCCACCTAGCAGTATAAATGAGAATAAAATTGAATGAGCAATCTCTCCTCTATGATCATCTATCCTTGACTCACCCCTACTAAATAGAGTTTAGTGCAACCAAAACCCAAGTTTACGTCTTCATGAGGAAGGCGAATTCCATAATCCTTGATATGATGATGTCAGGTGTTTACCTGAACCTAATACCTATCTAATATGATGAATTCTTCCATAACAATGCTTGGGATCACCACCAACCGCACGTTCACATGAGACGATCATGTGTGGTCTATTGCGAAAACCCCTTACAAAACCTTGGGTCTCTCATCCGTGCCAAGAGCTACCTCACATACTAGCAGCTTCTCATCATCTACAAAACACATAATCAACCTGTCCTGGAGTATTGTTCACATTCTTGAAGTTTGTCTCCCAAACATACGCTGAAGCTCTTGGATCCTATCCTGAAGAGAGCTATTCGTTTAATTGATGATGTCAGACTTACGAGTTCACTAACCTCTATAGGACATCGTAGAAAAGTGGGAGATCTTTCACTTTTTTGGAGATATTTCCATGGTCTGTGTCCATCAGAAATCTCGTCTGTTGTTGCACCACGAGTGATTCCAGATTGACGGACTAGACGAGCTCAAACTAGTCACCACTGCACTGTCAAATTCTTCGCCTACGAGGTCTTCCCCTATGCCTATAGCCTCCAAACCATCAATCAAAATACGAATACCTATCTCCTCTAACTACATTCCACTGCTGGCTCACACGATGTTCTTTGAATATTATAGTTCTCCCTCTTGCATAGGCTTTCTGAATAAGATATGAAATAAGGCCTTTCGTTTTGAGGAAACGTACTTTTGGAGGTTTTTCTAACAGCCAAAATAAAATTATTTTTGTACCATCACTTTAAAACTGCACCGAAGATTCAATCGTGTTATATAAAGGCTTGAGACTCTAGTTGACTATGACAAAGAGATGAAAATTATGAAATATATAGATATGAAGATTATTTCAGAGCAGTGTTCTATATTCTACCAACATAAATAGGAAGCCGAAGTTTCAAAAGTTTAGTAGTAGTCCGTGAACGTCTGAAAGACCAACCACCGTGAGAAATTCTATTTATAGATTTTTCATTTCCTTTCCAGTAGAAAGAATCAATTATACCTACTGGGAAATATCTCCTGCAAATATTGTCATTGAGAGTTTCCAATACTGAATTCTACAAGATTATTTTACTCGATTGTGGGCTTCCAGAAACTAAGAACATTTGGTCTACTTAGATGGAATATTCGAACAAAGTTTTCTAATCCAGTTAATATTTTACAAAGTAGCTGGCTTAATTCGACTTTATTTGATACTATGGCTAATAAGGATTTATGACTAATTCTTGTGGTTTTCATGCTCACAAACCGACAACTGCACAGTTTCCGGGATTATTGAATACAAAATAATTTACACCGTAAGCTTGGAAACTTTCAAGAAACACCAGTAATGGATCGAGGAGGATTAAAACTTACGGTTGCATTGGTTTTCCATACTTTATCATGAATGACTAAACCTACTTTCTTTGACTTAGGAGCAGATTTATGAATTCCGAATTGAACTTCTTGAGTTATAACATTAACTTACAAATTTAATCAAATATTTGAACATAGTATAAAACTCCAATAATAGGTAGATATAATGAAAGATAAATGGTTCCAGAAAATAATTAAGAATTAGTGAGCATAGCGATGGGAGTGGTTCCATGATATTAACAACAATTCAAAACAAAACCAGGAAAATTTCTTAAAAAACGGTTGTAATCCAAACCGGAAAGTTGATCAAATGATTGAAACATCAGTATGATTTTCTGATTTAGTCTTATCATCTTTATGTGTCAGTTGAACTCAAATTCAAATTCAATTATTTATCACAAAGATGTTTGAGACTATAAATACTCACATATATTCATTCTAATATATTGTTATCAAAGTTCTAATGATTTTATTTGACCCACGTTTGAGCGACAATTGTTACAATTATGATTTTGATAATTTTGTAATGTATAGATTAATGAACTTTTACCTTCTTATATCTATGGAATTAAAATTTATGGAATTAAACACAATGTTCTTTGAATGTTAAGACTTTCATATTTAAATTTCTATGACTCTATTTTTATCTCGGGTATCAATTTTTATAATTTTATGTTCTAATAGATCTATGATCTAACCTCAAAATTATTCACTATCAATTTGTTTACAAAGTTATACTCGATCATCATTCTTTCAGATTTGCAAATAATATTACAATGGAGAAATAATAAATAAACTTACGTTTAGCTTATATCCAACAATATGTTTTAAAATGTGGGCAATGTTCAATTGAATTGATCTTCTTCTTTAATTTGTTAATTCACTTTAACCGTACACAATTTCTTTTCTAAACACAATAAACACAGGTAAACTATTTGATTACTTCTTTTGGTATCAGGAACTGTTGAAACTTGTTAACTTAGTTTTATTCTTTTTATTAAAGATATAAAACTCTTCAATGATGTATTGGAACTTTATCGAAGGCTGGCTATCGTTCGATGCTACTTATGAATTGTAGGTTATTATAACCTTTACCTTTGTTTGGAGACTTGGAACACTATTTGACTTGTAGAAATTATTTATTTGCTTCGGTTACTTTTAACTTTACGAAGCTACTGGAACACTTGGGTTCACCGATGTTTATCCAATAAACTAAGGTTATGGAAAATTTTGTGAGTTGCATGGAGTACCTTCACTCTCTAGATATAATTGCTAACTGTTATTGCTTGTCTTTGAGATGCCTTTTATAGGGCTTCAAAAAGGACGCCACTTGATGTCATAAACAGCCTATCAGGTGCTTACTTTACTAATCAAGAATGCTTTGATGATTGTTGCTAACTGACATTAGTTTTCCATTGATGACTTCCTGACGTTTGGAAATCGTCTCGACCAATCAGAATAGAGTATTCTATAAATTTTGAATTATTTAAGATTTTCAACTTGTTTAAATTGGTGCTGATTCCTTCTTTTTGAATTAATATTGCCTACATTCTTCCACACATTTTGGTATAAGATAATCTATGATTAGGTTATTATTTATATGATTATTCCAGTATTTATGGTAATTTTGACAGTTGTCATTCTTAAAAACTAATACATAATATAATATATCAATAACATTTCTTTAACATTATATAACTCAAATTTACTAATCCTAACTTATATCTATAACATTTTTCAATAGTTTGTGCTATCTCATGATAGTTTTGTAATCATTTTTATTATGATTTCTGCCTTCGTAACACTGTAGGTATGTTTATTCACTTTCACTGAAGTTCCTGTTTTACACTAATTCTATTTACATTGTTGTTCATTATATTTTACATTGTTCATTATATTATACTAACTATTATTTAACTTTTAATATTGTTTTTAATTCCATATAATATCTTTTTATCATTCTTTTCTGATTTTCAATGTTCGGTAAATTCTATTTTTTCAATTTTAGTTGTTTAGGAAATGAAATCATAACAATATATATTCAATCTAAATCAATCCTTTTCTCGTTATATTATTTATAATTATTGTAATGATCTAACTGAAATCTAACTCACTATCGAGCCGAAAACACAAATATTCGTTGTTATCATCAACTATTATATGTAATATGTTTGAAAGTCTAATATATTTTCTTTTATTTAAATATTATTATTTCTTTTTTACTTTTTCCATTTTTTTTATTTCCATTTTTAGGCCTGCGCACATAGGTATACCTAGTATCTCTTGCAGCATGGTATACATAGCACTTATATTTTTATTACTGTATAACACTGTATTACTACACCTGCAATAAATATTATTATTATTATAGTAGTTATTTGGCAAAAAATATGTTCTCTTGTAGCGGTCAAATGGTAAATGCAATACAAAGTTGCAATTCAACTGCGACGGTCTGATAGAAGCAGATTTTCTTAATTTAAATCAGTTTTAAATTTTGATTCAAATACACTCGAGCTCGGAAGATTCTGTTGTTCCATGCAGGAAGCAACTTTCAGAGGTAACATAGAAACAAATAACAGTTTCTGGACAGAAAATTGCATAGTCGAACATGCAATTTCAAACTGTAAATCCATGTATACGAATGCGTATTAGAAAGCTGATCTTAGGGAACGTGACTCGCAACCACCTACCTTTATAGGCTCGGCCACGTTTCTGATGTGTTAACCAATGGAAAGAATAGCGGTGACATGGTCAACTACCCGAATGAGCAAACAAATAGCTCAAATAATTCTGACAATTGCCATCAAGATTCCAACGTAACAATCCCGATCCTACCTACTGCGCCAATGTGAAATAAATTGATCTCTCTCTCTCTCTCTCTCTCTCTCTCTCTCTCTCTCTCTCTTTCTCTACACTCTAAATAATCTGATATTCGTAATACGTTCTCTTTCTACAATTAGAGAAAGATTCCCGAATTGTTTAATCAATGATTTCACTAATAGTGATCCTGATTTTAATTTAGTACCTATAACATTACTAGTAAATTTGGAAGAATGGTTAAACCAATAGACAGTAAGATAGCTTATAATTCTTTTCCTCTATCTTGAGACCTCTCATTCAGTATGTTTACGATGGGGATTGTTAAGCTTATCTGTCTTTTTCTGAATATAACTAACTGATTTTCTTCTTTAATAATCATTTCCATTATAAGTAAGACTATATTCAATTAAAATTTTGATGATTAGATACTACGCTTCGTCCCGATTTACGTGTGATACATTTTGATTATTTATGTAACTTATGAAAAAAAGACGTGTAAAACTTCCATATTGACATTCAAAACAGGCCTGGACAATCCTGTTATCTGAACATCTCCAGATGGGTAACACTAAATTTATTATAGATACCCATTAGTTTCCCGTCCGGGTCTGTACTAATTTGTGTGTTCATTTCAGAAATTCATTTACTATTTCTCACGTTAACCTTTGTTATTGATATGAAACAGAAAACATCTGGCAAGCCCTATGGGTTCTTGTTACTTTGCTTTGAGATATTTTAATTTTATATCAAATTTTAATTTTATAAATTTGCTTTTGTTTTTTTAGTATTGGAAATAACCTGTACTAAGCCCTTATTACACTAACGTCATTTGTTTTCGGATTATAAAGAAAAGTTTTTCAATTTTCAGATACGTGTAAATATCTTGGTTGTTAAAGTAAGGAAAAAAAACTTTCATGAGCCACTATTTTCTGTATAATACCCTGGAGGCTAATACAGTAGGAACATTCACACTTTGGTAGATAATGTATGTCGTCAATGGAACTTTCCAATCTATTCATATCAGTGTTGATATAATCGCATAAGTCAGAAGCTAGATACACTAAAATAACTTTCCTTCTCTATAAATTTTAGATAGAAAAACACCAAACAATGTTTTCTTAAAGTCAATTTCGCTCAAAAATTCAACTCTAATCTTTTGCTACTTTTTGCTTAGCTTCAAAAGATAGTATGAATACTAGATTCGAACAATTTTGTATGAATACTAGATTTGAACAATTGTGTATGAATATATATTGGTTGTTTGTGGAGTGAGAAATTTTTTTTTCTGTATAATAGAGACTAATACAGTCAAAACATTCACATTTTCGTAGATCATGAATGTCATCAATAAATTTTCTCAATCTGTTCTCACCAGTGTATTATATCGCATAATGCAGACAGAGCCGTAGCAAGGGTGTGGCAACTGAGGCAATTGCCTCGGCCGCCATCACAAAAGGGGCGCCATGTCACGACAAAGTCCAAAAATTTTTTGTAACGAAAAAAATCTTGCCGAGACAATGGAGCCCCAGAAGAAGAAGTCTTAATATGATTCTTATGTTTCTCGTCGAGTTTCTAGCAGCGATTCAACCTTTCTTTATTATTTCTTGTATATAATCTTGTCTGTTTCAATAGAATAAACAAATGCTATTTTTGTCAAATTGAATAATATGTTAGCCATATAAGGCGATATAAGCGTTGCGGTGAAGAATACTATTTTCAGATATTCAAGATTCTCCTCCTTTTTCATGCGTTTCCAGCCTCCAAGTTTGTTCCGCTTGTTCCGTTCGTTCATAGATCGATCACTTGAAAAATACAAGTCTTATCATATCATTTTCGCAAATTTCAGAAGGGGAAGGAAGGGGCGAAAAATTTCGAAATTGCCTAGGGCGCCAGTAAAGCTTGATACGACTCTGAATGCAGAAGCTAGATACACTAGAAAAACTTTCCTTCTCTATTAGTTTGCCATGGAAAAACTTCAAACAATGTTTTTTTTAAGTCTATTTTGCTCAAAAAATTCAACTCTAACCTTTTGATACTTCAAGAGATAGTATGAATGTTGAATTTGAACAATTGTGTACTCCTATTAGTGCATAGCATTTTTACAAGTAAAAAGTCTGGGAATAAAATTTAGTGAGGCAAAACACTAAGTAAGGGTTATACGGAAGTATAATTTGATTCTGAATCAATGATAAATCTTCTACTTTGAATATATATTGAAAATCAAAATAAGAATTCTATCGTGCTATGGGGGGGGGGGGGGGAGTAGCAGCATTATAGATCCAAGGCAAAGCGGAAGTTTTATTAGAAATTCACCTTATTTCATACTGCATGCAGTAATAAGAATGTAAATTATATTATATTAAGTTTTCCTCAACGGCAAGTCTACCGAATTTATAAGACGTGTTAGAAATATCATCACGTTCGGGAGGAAGGTCGCTCGAAGGATTGACGCACCGCGGAAATTTTTAATCATCAATAATATCACGTTCTTTACACGGTTCGAAAGTTCCAATTATGATTCTCCTTCCTGTTTCAATTGAGATAACTTTTTAAATGGATACAGAAATATCAGAAGACAGTTTATTTCAGTAACACTAGTAACATGATATGAGAGGCCTTTCAATTACCTCAGTTAGGTTTCGAGCAAGTTTGTCTTGAGTTACCACACAAAGGAAAGTGTTTATTTCCATCATCTCAGTTATAAGTAGCATTGTATAAGAGCAGTATCTCAAACTTCCAAGTTTCTACTTATAGCTGGTTATTCTGATCTTTATTTCCACAGCTCTGAAATAATTGCACTGCGACTTACTTCGAAATAAAGCTTCTGAATAGATCAACCAAATATCAGATTGATCATTATGCCAAGACGCATGTGTGGTTTTTCCACAAACATAAGTCCGATAGGTAAGTTTCCCATCCAATTACAGACAATTTCGAGTATTATGTCACATCTTAGGATGTAAGATGCACTTGTTGTTGACATTTCAAAGGAATACTTCTTTCTCCTTTCACTCACATCCAGCCATCTAGATCAAGTTACCTCGTTGCCAAATGTTTACTGACCTTCCATGCTCAGGATCAATAAAAAGTCTTTTCGTAACTAAGATATAGTGATTACAAATTATTTTTATCTTCAATTGGCAATACAACGGTTCAGGCAACCCCTTTGTTGAAGTAATCCGGGACTTACAGAATCGATCTTTTTTTCTATACTACACGAGAGGGAAACCGAAGAATCGAAGAATATCTTGTGAGCCAGCGGTGGAAAGTTGGGAGAGGAGGGGCATTCGAACTTTTCTTGAAGGTTTGGATGTTATGAGAATAGGGTAATACCTCACTAGGCAAAGAGTTTCATACATCGTGGTTTGATAGAAAAATGAAGTCTGGTAGAAAGAAGTTCGGCAGGTCATGAGCTTGACTATTGAGGGGGAACTAGCTTGAGCTCCTCTGGTCCATTCATCTGGAATCCCTCGTGGTGGAACAACATACGAGATTTCTGATGAACACCGACCATGTGGATATCTATGGAGAATGTGGAGATCGTCCACCTTCCTACGATGCTCTAGAGAGGTAAATTAATTCGTTAGTCTGACATCATCAATCAGACGGAAGCTGTCAAGAGCTTTAGCGTATGTTTGGGAGTCGAACTCCAAACATGTGAACAGTACTCCAGTACAGGAATATGTGCTTTGGAGATTATGAGGAGATGCTGCGATGTGAAGTAGCTCTTAGCATGGAATAGAAAAGTTTTTGTGGAGCGATTTTCGCAATGAATCTCACATCATGATCGTGCCATGAGAGGGTGATGTTGTTGGTGATCCCGAGCTTTGATATGAAAAACTTCATGAGAATAGTTGTACCTGACATCATATTAAGGATTGTCGGATTCACTTTCCTGGAGGAGGCACAAGCTTGAGCTTTGGTGGCATCAAACTCTACTGGATTTTCAGATCCCCATTATGAAATCATTGCCAGATACCCATCAATTGCGTCAACCAGTCTCTGTCTCACTCCTCTGGTTTCATTAGATGGTATAGGGGCTCTAGATGAGAAAGAGGTATGAAGTGTAGTGTCATCTGCAAAGCCGTGGACGGGACAGTTGGTCATTTCCAGCGGATCGTTGATATGGAGCAGGAACAAAGTTGGTGCCAAGACAGATCCCTGTGGAACACTAGCATTGATAGCCGTCAGGGCATTTTTTAAGTAATACGAACGTAGCCAAATGGTCACGTAGTAATCATAATCTGGCCACAACCAATTTTCGAGAATGCGTGAACAACACCTAACTGAAATAATGTCAGAAATTTTCTGAACATACATGATTTCCCCAAAATGTCAAAAAATATGTAACTTGCTAATTCTAATGAAGTTTTTTGGTGCTAATCGAAGAAATTTATCAACGAATGTATGACAGTTCATCAAATATACTGTCAATGAGGATTTATATGGAAAAAAACATACTCACCTGTGGGCAAGTATATAATAAGTTGGATATGAAAAATAACTATTTCCGAGATTACTTTTTTATTGCAAATGTTTTAGTATGAGTGAGTCACATCCCGTCGATACACAATTCGAATAGATATGATTATAAAATCACAGACCACCATCTTTACGAAAAAACTTCCGAACGAAATCCCTGTCGGAGTACAAGATGAGATCAGGTTCTCAGTAACGCCTCCCTTCCTTGCGAAGGAACTCTGCTACAGCTGGCCTCGGATCACATAAAGCTGTACCTACTCCATTCAGTGCCACAAACATTCTCGAGTTCATGGTCTCATCTGAAGTTGACAGTGGGTGGTTCGATTTAATTTGATTATAATGAGAAATCACTTTCTCAACAATCAGGAGTGAGGTGAAGTAAAGAGCACCACAGTTTCTGATAAATCCCACATGTCACTGGTATCAGTCGAAGCAGCTTATGCGATATTTTTGCACCTTCGGTGGGGGGGAGTGTTTGAGGAGATATTTTTCTTTTGGTCACCCGGTTCCTTAAAAAATTCCCTGATAGCTGTTGTATCGGATGGTACTGTAAATCACCACATGCTGAGTTGTGTTTAGAATGCTATATGGCCCAAACGAGGAGGTATTTTCCAACTCGGTATAAAGAACATTTTGACCATATGAAGAAATGTAATGTTGAGAAATCAGCACTGGCCTAACATATTTTAAATACAGATCACATTTCTCAAGGAAGTTTATCACTTTGAAACACATTACAGACAAATATGTAGAAGGGATGAAAATGTATGAACAAAAACCAATTTATTAAATTCCGATTTATCTCTGAGTGGTTACTTGGTAGCTGAAAAATCCTTTCTACTTTAACAGTATGTTTAGTGGATAATGGTGATGGGTTTTATCAATAGTAGTAATGCTGTGCTAACCATGACGAAATGAGGTATAACTCATTGACAGTCTGTATCGTAGTTCACGAATTGTAGGTCTATCGGGTAAAAGGACGGAAATAATGGGTGCCACAGAGTTCTGACGGAATCTGATACGCTCGTGAGCAATTATTCGATTTGAGTATCTGACAAATTGGCTATGGTAATGGCCTGCACTGAACATGTTGCCAACCGAGTTGTACATCATGTAAATTATGAGCACGATAGTGCACGGATGATTTCAAAATTATGCAGTGTCATATATTATTATTACAATATGAATGAAGTGGACTTCCATTGAATGGTTCCTTTGTGTGAATACCTTGGGGAATAATAAACGTTTCGCTTTGATGTAAGGGTTAAGTCGAGTTTTTCTAACCTGTCCCCATATAGGAACTGTGAGTTTTGAGTTGTGTTCAAAATGCTACGTGGGCAGATAGGAATATTCCAGATCGGAATAAACAACATTTTACCCATATAAAGGCAAATAATAGTGAAAAATAAGCGTTAGCACAATATGTTCCAAATACAGGTCACATCATTTCTAGAGAAAATTTGAATACCTTCCCATATTGGCCTCACAGGTAATGAGGAAGCAGACCAGCCGTCGTGGATCCTCAATCAGAAGTAGAGTGTTCAAGTGATCAAATAAATGTGTTCAAAGACGTGATTCGTGCTAAATGGAATCGGGAATGGGAAAATTCTCAATCTAAACTACGAGAAATCAAAAGTGACGTCCCCTTTTGGCATCCCCAAGTTGGAAACCGGCGACTTGAATCAATAGTGACTCGCCTACGCATAGATCATACTCATATTACCCACGTTCATCTCCTGACTAGCAGTGAAGCATCCTTATGCGAACATTGTGGTGTCATTTTAACGGTGAAACATTTCTTGATAGGATGTCTTGAATATAGTGCCGAACGCATAAGCCACAACATATCCAACTGCCTAGACAACTGCGGGCAAAAATTACTCATTTGTTAATTTGTTTGACTATCTAAAATCAATTGACTTACTGAATATTATCTAGCTCACTGTCACCATGTTTTGTACCGTGGCTAATAGCCGCCGGCTGATGCGACATATTTTTAATTAAAAAAAAATGTATCACACAGTAACGATAAATATTGTGAGGTTCCCGGTTAAAATGACAATAACTAGTCAGTTTCAACCCTTCAATTCCCCAACTGGCTCATTATGGAAATATCTCGGGGTCTATCGTATTGAAACGTATCCTTCGATTCCTCATTGAGAGTTGTACCCGAAGCGCCAACAGCTTTACTTGTAAGATAAGAGAAACAACCTCAATCAGGAATCTCCGGCGTTACGATGGTGTTAGATAGATGTTGTTAAATAGACAAAATGGAACAAATAGTTCAACAAATGATTCTATTTACCAATTGAACAACTAATAACAAAATTAAATGAAATTCAAGTTTGAGATGAACAATGAATAATGACTAGCCTGAAATTTGACTTATGCAGAAATTGAACATAGATAAATTGATAATTGAAATTTGAAAGAGTAGAAAGTTGTCGTTGACTAGATTTTTGGCCGATACATAAAAGTGTCTAAAATGGCCAAATATGGATGGATGCGACATACCTGCTTCAACGTTCTCACACACAATGCGGAATCGATCTCTCTGCTTGAAAATCATCAATCTCGACCACCACCAATGCGTTCAGTCGATCTTCTCACATTGTGCTTCTCAGAAAAGTTTCAATGCGTTTGAGGGTGGAAAAACATGTCGACATGGGCGTTGTAAAAATAATATTCAACACATGTCATCGCGTTCAAAAATTGCTGAGAGTTCACTTTTTAATTTTACCCTGTCATAGGATAAGATCATCATCAACATGTTTTTGTGGAAATGCATGCCCATAAGTTTTGAAATTTTGAGAATGAAATAATTTTGCCGCACTTAAGTGATACCTTCAATCAAATTGGTCGCTTATTTGGCTTAAAATAGTATCACAAACTTCCTTTGCAATAACAGCTCTGTTATCTCCAGCTGTTGTTTTTTGTCTTTTCCTAGCAGGTTCTCCTTTATTGCGTCCCTTTTTGTCATTATCAATAGAATTTCTAATTCGAATAGTTTTCTAGTGGAACTATTCAATTGCCTTATGCAGTTGAGCACTATCAATACCACAGATTTGAGTCTGATTAAATAATATTTCAACATGTGGCATAATGAAATGAAATATTTTCAACCAATAGAGAAATTGCAGGCAATTCAAATGTTCCAATGAACCAGTTGCTTCACTAATAGTAACTGAAACCATCTTATCTTCGTCAATAATTTCGTGTAAACATTCTTCGAAAGTTCAAATAATGTGTTCACAGTTCGATTTTTGAAAATCCAGCATGTAGGAACAGCGCGTGGTAGTCTGCGTCTGACTATTTTATCAAGAATTACCGTTCGTTCTAGCGATCATGAAAAAAGCTTGAGAATTACTGCAAATTTGCAAAGAAAATTTTTACTTTTTGAATGTACTGTGCCACTCACTCAATAATTAGATTGAATTGATGCTTGTAACAGTGAATATAATGTGCATGTGGAAATATTCTTTTGATAATGGCTTGGACACCATTTGTCTTACCACTCATCATGGACGGCCCATCGTAACTTTGAGCGATTAGTTTATTGTTATCAGACCCAGGGGGAGAACTTAAAAAAGTTTGCAATGCATTCTTCATTATGTCCACGCGACTTCGAAAAAGCGTTCAAAAATGTGTTCATCAAACACGCATCGAATAATAACAACCATGTGCTGATGATCAGAGGTGTCTGTAGTTTGATGGGCCATCAAAGCAATGAAATTTGCAGATTTAATTTCTTTTGATATTTCCTGCTTGTAAATTTGCAACATTGCATCTAGCAATTCGTTCTGAATAGTTTTTGACATGCTTTCAATAAGTACTTGTGAACCCGAACAGTATTGCAAGCACAGCGTCTAATTCAGTTGCAAAGTTGATTAATTCTACATAAATAAATGGATTTTCAGACGTAAATGTCTCATCATGGCGTTGTAACGTCACTTCAGACTTCATGTCTTCGGAATGAATTCTCACACTGTGCACTGTGAAGGCAAAACATTCACTGGAGATACGGCGCTTTGTGCCCCAAATCGACAGTATAACCTCGTATGGCGAAGATAACCGTTGTAAGTCGGATCATACTTGGAATAGGTACATTTCGAAACGTTCCCCGGAACATACTTTTGAGCGTTTGCATTGAATGAGCCTGACGTGCGAAATAAAATAATGCACTGAATTACATGCGAATTCCTTTGTGTTCATTTTGGTGATTGGGTGAGCACGTTGGTGGTTGAGTACGTGCTCTTGTGCCCTCCAGTACCAGCCGCCACTGATGGCTTGAAAGATGTTTTGCCCCTTGTCAGCTGTTTCATATGTTGGAATCAATAAAAATCCCTGATACGCTATCCATGTATGTATATATATATATACGATTTATTAACGGTTCAATTACCATGTACATTAGTATATAAAAGTTTATAAAGGTAACCTAACTTATCACAAAAAAATTAAAAAAAAAGAAAATCATCTACACTAAACTACAAACTACACAATCACAGAACAAGAACAGATCCCCAATGAGCAGAGCGCGACCCCTCCTCACATCAAAAGCAATAGTCTAACATCCGACTTGAATCTGTATAATGTAGAGCCGAAGAAATTCAAGGATTCACAATCTGCAACGGTCCTAGACATCCTACTTAAAGACGAGAATGCACTATAGTTGGTTCTACAAAAAGGTGCCATAAGCAATGGGTTCTTTCTCACAGTACAAGCTGGTGTTCGAAAAGAGAACATTTCCAAGACCGCAGCAGAATCGATTTCAAAATTTAAAACCTTATATACAAAGCAAAGGTCGAAGTAAGTACGTCTGACATTTAAATGCTGAAGACCAAAATATTTAAGTATATTTACATAGGAGGTATTCTTATAATCAATATGTGATTTGAAACATAAGTATCTCACAAATTTTCTTTGGACATTTTCAATCCGTTCAATATGAACAATATATCCTGGAGACCAAATAACTGAGCAGTACTCGAGTATCGAGCGTACTAAACTATTATATAAAATTATCAATGCCCTAATATTTAAAAATTCTTGGGACTGCCTAATAATGAAACCAACCATCCTGTTTGCTCTGCCTATAATTGCGTCAATATGTAGGTTATAATTCAGTTTTGAATCGAGGACAACACCGAGATCTTTATAATTGTCAACTTGTTCTATAGCATGGCCACGAACAATATACTCATGACAACTTACAATTTTCTTTCTAGAAAACCTCAATATATCTATGATTCACACTTTAATACCGGGATATCAAAAATTAACTTGGTCAAGGGTGGTTGTGGAATCCAAAACGTGTGTCTTACTTTACACTGTCACACTGACATCATCAATAACCTACAAATTTCATACCTATTTATTTGAGTTGTAAAACAATAATGAACTAAAAATTATGAAATAATCATGTGAACTTTGAACCTCAGAGGTCGTGATAGCCACAATCCGGGTCAAAAATTGTTTTGAAATAGTTAATTTTCCGTAAATCGAATGACGTTCAAGTGAGAAGCCCGTAGCACGCGAGTTAGAAAAGTGCAAACTGGTTGTACCTAATACGGCTTTACGACGACTTTTCGCGTGCCGTTTTTGCTCTATGTAGTTAGATTTAGTATCGGACCGTGCCCTACGGTCCTTCTTTTTCCGATAAATGTCCATTAAATAGTAAAATTTAATTAAAACAGTTGGAGCTATTCTCAGATCTCAGCTACGCGCGTCTAACGTGCGACGTATCAAAGGGAATTTTATCGTGACTAAAATATACACGGAGCGGGTAAAAGCTAGCGGCCGATAGTCAAAAACACTCTATTTCAACTGGCGCCGGTCGCACGGGGCAAGGAACGGCCCCAAATTAACAAGACCGAGGAGGTAAAATGTATAAGCTCTAACCACCCTTGACCAAGATAATTTTTGATATCCCGGTATTACCTTGTTTCATACTGGCATCTGCTGTCATACGATGTATCAAAATTCTACACAGTGTAAGTGCATGACATAGACTGTGACTTCACATCGACGACGTCACTTGAATCTTAAACTGACAATTTCGGACACTTAAGTGCGTGTTAAATATATTATACTTGTGATATATTTATAACAAAAAAACACGATTGTCATTATGCTTAGATAAGATGCTTCCCACTCTCTATATACAGATAGAGAGGGAAGTAAAAAGCGAGCTATTTCCTGCCAATAGCACTTGTTTGCTGTTGTCACAGGACAATGATTGGAACATTTGCATTATGTCTACCGTTATTGATGTTGTATATATGTTTATAGTTGGATGAGTGTGATAATGAATGAAAAACCGATACAGGTAGTGCATGCATTGGCATAGAACTAATTCATCAGATGCACAGGATATATGAGCACATTATAGGTTTGGCCAGTTAAGGCAATTATACCGAGTTAGTCGTACGTGTTCCAGGTAGGTTTGCCGGAATACAATCCAATTAATTATTACATACACGTTCGCAGTGTTCTCACCATTTATGCGACCGTCTCTAAATTAACGGAATGTCATGTGGAAAGCTAGAAGCAACTACATCATTACTGGTTGAATTTCTCTATAAAATTGTTCCTCATATTTTTCCAATACCAATTGCGGTATGGTTGTATTGCTTTACTGAGTGATGTCATTGGTGAAGCCATCATTCACGACATGATGTAATACACGAATGAGCATCAAACATGTAACATGCTTTCTCGTGAGTTTTTTACGATGAAATTTGAATGGAACCACTGTATCCAATAATAAATGCCCTATGACATTTACGTCTGTTCGGTATTCAGCCTTACTCACATGGTTGCCCAATATAACAAGAAGCACTAGGAGAATGAAGAGATTCGGCGATAATTCCTTAATAAACAATAACTTCAAATTTTACGTGAAGTACGTCTTGAATTTCCAGGCATAGAGGGTACATAAGCATAAAAGAGTAATATCAAGCCATAATAGTTGATAGCTCTACGTCATGCAGATGTGAGCTGTGAGGTACATATAATATTTTGATTGTAGTAATAGGGAAGCATTTTCTGAACTTGACATGGAGAGTGTCCGCAATTGTTTCGCATTATGTTGGAGATATTTGCACCCTACAACCTCAGTAGATCCATTGAATCCTCTTCTGCTGCTGAGCCGTTAGGGATGTCTCAACGCTATAGCTCTTAAGAAATTCAGGATGGCGGATGGCTTCAAGTTAGATCTCATATTTGATATGCTTCTAAGTTTCGTGTCCTTGCGTTTTACAATGTAGTACATTCTGCAAGAATATGCTCTCGTCCTTTTCGCAGAACCTCTACTAATTCGAGATTCTGTCTTTCCCACTGGCAGTGCCCTCCATGGAATCCCTTCAGTACTGTGAGTTTATTTTTTTGAGGTTGGTGCAGTCATGGAATCACTTCTGGTTATAGTTTTGCAGAAGTACCTTCGCCTGCCTCAGTCCTGTCAGTTCTATCCAGTGTCCTCAATTTAGTTCACATCTGGGTCCAAAATGAAATATATAGCGTTAATACATCATCGTCATGTGATATGAATGAATTGTGAATTTTTTGTTGCCTGGACTGGAAGATCAGCTGAACGAGTAGGTGGTGAAGAACTCTCGGTCTTTCTAAATGTAATTAGTTTTTATGAAAGCATGGAAGCGGAAGCTTAGAAAATATGTTTAACTTAGAGCATCGTGTACCGAATCCACCCATATGTAATTGAAGCGACCTATAGAAATGAGACTAGGTGCAATAAGGGTTTGTGGAGGTTCTTTTCAACACCACATGCTTTTCCCCCGACTCAAGGAAAAAGTTTCACTGAGCTACTCAGCTCAGCATGTTTCCTTGCTCGCCAAGAAGTAGATGCCCCGGATACGAGATATCGAGTCCCGCGACAAGCCGTCGCTAGGCCTGCTTGGCATCTCGTATGTTACATCAAGATACAATAACTTGTGAAATATCATTTCGGATTAAATTGAATTATTTCAAGGAACCCAAAAGTAATAATTTTTCGGATTATTACATCATGAATCTGGGGAAAATTCTCAACAAAAACTCGTTTGGAACAACTATTCATAAATGAAAGCTTACCGAAGGCTTCAGTTGATAATGTGGTAGAAATCTCAAGTGAACCACTGATAAATTTGTCATCAGATTTCTAGACTGTCGAAATAGGGACTACTTCCCTGCCTGATTTTCCTAAGCTATTATGTATGCTTTATGCTATAACGTGCCCTTGTCGCTTTTCGGTAAATTGCTTACTGCGGTAAGCTTCGAATCCTCGGGCGCCAGATTTTTCCCAAAGGTTAACTCCTTTTGAGGACTTCTGCTAGGGTCCTCTCCACAAGGCTCGTCACTATGCTATCTAAAGATAGCCTTGTCCCTAGGGTAGCTACAGTGAAGTATAACCAGAGTCCAATGGGCAGAAAACAGTATCGAAATTGTAGGCTCTAATTACAATTGATACCTGGTTATAACTTAGCTCGTTAAAGATGGAGCAGAAATAAGTTAATCAAACAGGGAATTCCAAATATTAAAATATATAATGATTTTAACAAGTACACTTTCAGAATAATCAATTTAAATGCAATTGAACGGTATTATTTCACAAAATTACACCCAGACTGAAAATGTAATGAAGCTCAAACGGTAAATGAAAACTCTTTCAAGAAGTCAACTCTACAATAAGTCCGGTCACTAAATTCCATTCTGCGGTACGGAATCGGTTGACAAATGATTCAGGAATGATCAATTTGCGGAAAAGTACGAATCAAACAGGTCTCAGCGTAATGAGCGGTATGCGGTAAATATTCAGATAGCCATATTAATTGAAATGTTGTTAAAACGCACTACGATATATCCGGTTATTAATTAGGTTGGTTCGGAAAATATTGTTTGCACTAGTTTTCCGATTGTACGATATCAGATTTTACTATGTTTCGGTTAATTACTCTAATTGAGTTTATTCTGTCATCACACCCACCCTTGTACTAACTTTCACGGAGTACCCGGTAATTGTGTGACAGTGTTAGATTTTATACACTCTACAGATTCGGGACCTAAACAATTTGGGCTTATACTTCCGGTATCAACACAGTGTGCACAAACCCTAATTATCTTATCTACAATAACCCCTATTTCCACGGCCGAGGACTTCTCATAGTATTAAGGGAATTATTACGATTCTCAATCGTCACACAATCACACAACCACCCTCAGCTTATACTTCCGGTATCAGCACGGCGTGCACAAACTGTTGGCGGTTTGGTCGTCTATGATATACTTATACTTCCGGTATCAGCACGGCGTGGACAAATATACCCAAAGACGCCCCTGTCGTTCAAACATACACAATCTGTACACACCACACAATTACTTGAATATTTCAATTCACGCGCGAATTCAAATCGTGTGCGATTCGACCTATGATAAACTAGGATAAACTCAAATTCACCAATTCAAATTACTGAATACTACGGAACTCAGGTATCGTACAAACGTTCACCAATTACAATAGCAATCATCAATTACGGAAATCAATATATCGTAATGCTCAAAAATATAAACTTATTTGCTATCATTTACCTTCTGAAACAATTCACTTGCACGGAAAACTATTATTAATTCACCGTTTTAAACCTGACTCAAACTCGGGTTTTTAATTCACTTCGATTCTTAAATGATTACACTTCAACGATATTAATCGGAATTCAAAAAAACAAGAGCGTTACTTTACTGATTGAAAATCAAAAACACAAGAGCTACTGTACGGCTCGAAATTCAAAAACACAAGAGCTACTGTATGGCTCGAAATTCAAAAACACAAGAGCTACTTCACTGATCAAAATCGAAATCACAAAAGAGAGCGATCTTTCGGCTGTCACGGCTTTTATATGTTTTCTGAGGTTCTGGACAGGTCTGCTCCACCAAATCCTTATTTTTGTGCCAATTGTTTTTACTTATGCCCCGAACAATGGTTAAAAGTGACGCTACTTTTTAGATCTAAAATTCGCGCTCATGATATCACACCAGTCCCTCCCAGCGGACTAAACAAGTGTTATCGGAGTTTTTTTAGGTTGTTCGCCCTTTTTATACATAAGGCTGCACAAAGTTTGGTGTCTTAATTGGCCAGCCCCTGTTTTTGCAACATGTTTTTATCGGAATGAAATGCAATTTTGAACGGGCGTGAATTAGATTCATCTATTTGAATAATTATACTTATTTCAAATTACGGAGATTTAGAAAAGTGGCAATCACGGAATACACATTCGGAATTCATTCATATCTATTGAAATAATGAACTGTTCAAACTGAAATTACATGTAACATCCGTATTTATTGCCTGATCTGAATTAAATAATCTTTCGAAATTTAAGCTTCGTTACAATGCAATAATTGGAACGTATTCTGCTACTACTTTTACTTAGTTCATTGGTATTATATGACAGCTAGAGTCTGAGAATCATCGACAAAGAAAGTCACACCATTTGTATGAAGATGTAATACAATGAATCATATTGCACTTGAGTGCTTATCCAAAGAATTTCGAGTAGGCCTACCCGTTCACTTGACGAAGATATGTATAAGTGGACTGTATAAAAATTTGGAGGCAAATTAAGTTATTCGCATAATCCAGATTGAATCGCTGTTCATATCATGACATATGTAAAAGTCTTAATTCAAAACGGAATACTGCATACGTTGAGTCGATTTGTTTCATTATTTTGATGCTCTATATTCTGGTAGATATTTCGAGCAGGTTGCTTGAAATCGCGTACAAAATGAGTAACTTTTGTTCGCACCACAGCTATAGAGCGAGAAAAGTAAGATGACTGGCTATTTGGCTCAACACATGCTGAGACGAATTGCGATTAGATCAAGATTATGCAATTGGTGTGACTATGGTCTATTTTTTCGTACTCTTGAAGATGTGTGCAACAGCTTCCGTGATCAAATTGCCTGATGCCTCTATTTTATTAATCATCAGTAGATTATCACCTATTAGGGTACAGAGCACAGAAATTGAGTATATGACTTGACTTGCCTCTTCGTCGAGTGTACCGCTAGGCAGACTCACTTTATCTTGGATAAGCACTCAAGTGCAATATGATTTCTTGATTTGTTTTGTATAAATATATTATATATTATATGGGGGCCACCTACTACTAAGATGTCAACTTTTTCTTAGTAATTAAGATATTCACGTGGCGTTCAAAACGCAGAATAATTTGGCCAATTTTATCACAATTGATGAAGGTAAATTATCCAATGAAGACAAATGTGGGGTTAACAAGCTCACATGTGAGTCTTGCCCTTTGATACACATTGGTCAGATAGAAAGGACCTTCAAAAAATTGAATGAAGAACATAGCCGTAATTTCATTAATAATAAATCGGATTCAGCTTCTGCGGAAGATTTAATTATAGAAAAATGATAATGAAAAGACTCCACACAATCATAATAAAAAGTGAATTGAATTTTCTGAAACCACTAGTAATTGATAAATATAAGATGTTCGATATCCTATTGAACGATCAACTAATACTCAATAATTCTATCTTGGTAAATTTATACAATTAGATTTTCCGTTTGATACCAGTTCATCGTTTAATCCCTCAACAGGTTGAGGTTCATTAGAGAAAATGCCAATAATAATCTATCCTATATATATTAGGTAGCTCTTTTGTTATAAGTTATTACCTAGTAATATTTATATGAAGAAGCTACTATGTTATCGAAATATAGTCATATTTATTCATTAAACTAGTGAGAATCGAACTCTTAATAGTTATTTTATTGAAGTTTAGAATGAATTTTCATCAAGTAATGGCTGAAACTATTTAAGTTGAGTAGTTTTTTGAACCCTGAATTAAGGATACTTATAGTGCTTAAAATTCATCGTTTCACTGAAATTGGCAGTGGACATTCTCTAACTCGTGTAACTTCAATTCATCCTTGCTAAATATAAGAGCATCTGATACACTTTTACTTGAAAGTTGGGCTGCATGTTTGACCTTCAGTTTATCATGGAAATTTGAATGAGATTTTCTTAACTAGTTTGCCAAATGTATAAAGTTTCTTGAGCTTTCAGGTGATCTTATTATTTTAAATGTTTCCATTCAATTTCATTCTCCTCTAAATCTATCAGAAATTGTATATATTCAAAAAATGTAGAACTCATTTTAACATATGGCAAGCATCTATAAAAACAGCAACCAAATATAACCACTATATTGTTGTATCAACATCTTTTGGGTATCCCTCAAAATATATGCGCAGCCGCCTTATGTCAATTATGCATATTTACCTGATATTCAGGATGAAACTATTCACCATATTTCTACTTACAGAAAGAAGGAAAGAATAGGACTCTTATGGGTTTTACTCATTGTAACTCTTTCATATACACATTCTGAATACAAAATCATTCTAATGCTTACCCGACGCAGGTTGAATAACGACTAACTGGCCAAACGCGTTGTACCCCAATAAAGGCTCGATTACTACCACAATCTTTTCCTCCTAAAGCACAGTCTATATTAATCCAGACTACGAACCGGAAAATAGAAAAAATATATTGTAAGCTAGAATTTCAAAATTTTTTTGCATTTTGATCCCAATACCCCATAGATCATTCATGACTATCAAGAACGTCGACCTTTCTACCCCCTCAAAACGGGGTTTCAACCATTCTTATAAAAAACGGTCCAAAATTAATGAATTAAGAGCCGAAAAAGACACCTAGTAGTATGTTTTTTGGTTCGCTGATCACGATTCCGCAGCTAGTTTTCTCGGAAAACTCCCTCCAGTTGGGAAATTTGGAAAATTTATATATAATATATAATTTATAATTTTGTTGCAAAAATGACGCATAGTGGGTTTTTTGGGTCACTGATCACGATTCCGCTGTTATTTTTTCCAAAAAAGTCTCTCCAGATGGAAAACTCGGGAAGTTTGAGATTTTCCCGAAACGTTTGTGAATAATAAAGTATAATTTTGTTGCAAAAATGACCTCTAGTAGGTTTTTTGTCTCAGGAAAATCTCAAATTTTCCGAATTTTCCATCTGGAGAGACTTTTTCGGGAAAAATTACAGCGGAATCGTGATCAGCGACCCAAAAAATCTACTAGAGGTCATTTTTGCAACAAAATTATAAGTTACATATTATATATATATTTTCTAAATTTCCCATCTGAAGGAAGTTATAATAATAAACATACCAGGGGTCATTTTCGGTTCTTAATTCATTAATTTTGGACTGTTTTTATAATAACGCTCCTCTGAGGGGTTGGAACCTCTTTTTGAGTCGGTAGGAAGGTCGACCCCCACGCTCTTGATAGTCATGAATGGGGTATAAGGAGCAAAATGCAGAAAAAAATTTGAAATTCTTGCTTACTATATTTTTTTTTAATATGGTATTTTTCCGGGCTTATTGCCTGGGCTGTATGGTCTATGGGCATGAAACTGGTGATACGACTGCGTGCCTGCCAACATCTGCACAGAATGGACATTGTGGATGACCCAGTTTTTGGTAGATGCGTTGGGGTGAACGAAAGAGCGTCTGACATCCTAGTAGAATGCCCAGTATAGACTTATCCAGCTTGTTAAAAGGGGCGCACAATGGACCCAATCAAACGCCAAAGTGCTGAAACCTCCTCCGTTTCGGTTGATTGATTGAATACATATCATTAGTTGTCCATGGTATAACCAATGAACATTTTTGAAGATTATGAATGACCGAATCTTGTATAGTAGTTATGCCAATACTTGCTGTAATTGCTGAAAAGTTAAAATGAACATAATGAATTCCCCATAATACAGTCACAAAATGTTTGATAAAATCATGAAAGCTGAATCTCGTGAAGTACTCAAGTCAAGACTTGTTGAACATGTTAAGGATTAACACTAGTATGATTGAAAAGTTATTGAGAGAATTGAGGAATTGGAAAGGAAATGTGTACATGAATACTGAATGTGCACTTCATGTTGGCTTGAACAATTGTTAAACCGACCCTACGATACACAATGAACTCTCACAACAGCTTATTGCATCGAAAATCAAATTAATGTGCGTTATTCAGTCGTACACAGCGAAAATTGGAATATTTCAATAAAGAGATATTCCTCGGTATGAATTAACAACACAAACTCCACATTTCCACAATTAGCTTCGAATAGAGCGTTCGTGAAGTTCTTGTGATTTCTGCTGGAACCCCTTTCAACTTGATAAATTTGTTTGAAAGTCTTATTGGATCTAAACAAGCATGATGAAAACAAGTTTTCTTTTCATTCAGCAATTGGAACTCTATAAGTCCCTGAGTCTTCACTTCATTAATTGCAAACACTGCCATGAATACTTGAAAAAAATCTTGAACTGTTTTGATATACAGTGCATTGATGAAGTAATGGACAACTGGGAATGAGAATTTCCAAGAATAATCATTAGAAACTGGATTAAATGTAAAGTGCATATAAACTGTATACAATGCATATTTGCTTTTTCGTATGAGTGCATATTCGCATGTTTTATGGCCTTGTTACAGATGATGAATTCCGGATAGATGTTGATATAGGATAATTTTGTTGATGTTTTTTCTTACTGTTCACCGCTTATTTTCAACTGAATTTTCATCTATGGTTCAGTTATTATTCAACCTTCAGTGGTCAATGAGCAAACAAACATTTTTAAGTGGTGGTATTCAGTTCAAATGTTTTGGCAAATGCCAAAAAGAGAATTTATTCGAAGACGAGCCACTAAGATAACAGATGAGTGAATCAAATAATACAGGGAATTTTCGAATTGCCGCGTATTGAGTGAAATAAGTGAATGTTCTGTTTGAAGTGCTTGTTCCTCTGGCATGATCATTTTTTCAGTCAGTAGCATTGTAATAAGGGTTATGTGCAGGTTATTTCCAATATTAAGAAAACTAAATCATATTTAGGAAATTAATGTTTCAAGTAAAATTAAAATATCTCGAAGCAAAGTAACAAGAACCCAATGAGGTTCGCCACATGTTTTCTGTTTATCATAAAGACCACACTTTATCGTGGAAAATATCAAATGAATTTCTTTAAATTAACACAAAATTAGTTTCACACTCGCTTCAAGGTGGGTGATACGATACCATAGCTGATGGGGTCAAGAGGGTTGCAATAAGGTCACAAGAGTTTGGTTGTGAAGGAAACCATAAACCTGTCAAGATCAATAACCAATATAGGACGAGAAACTGATGGTTAGCTACATGATAAATCTTAATGTGACCCATCTGGAGATCATCAAAATTGTACTTAAATATAGTCTTGATTATAGTTGAAATAATATGTATATTCAAATAAGTGAAATCATTGGTTGAACAATTCGGATATCCTTCCCTAATTGCAGGAGAAGGACGCATTATAAATATCAACAAAATGCGGAAAAACCTTCAGTTATATTTTCTAACTTAAAGTAGTCTCTTGGAAAATCACGTGGCACTTTGTCATTTTCAATTGAATTGATCTTAATAGATTATCCATTATAGATTTTTCAGAGTGTTTTGGTAAGAGGGTGTTTTCGCTAAAATCAGAGTTTCAGTTTTATTCAAGTTCAAGTCAATAATACATTTAATCAATTCATAGCTTTTCGATTCCCTAGGTTAATCCTGGTTGGGATATCTTTTTGATAATTCTAGTTTCTTTAGTTCAGGTAATTTAGATTCTCTAAGTAATTCTATTTATTTTTGGGTTTCATTATTAGATTATTCTTATTAGTAATTTTATAATATTAGCAATGAAGTTGATTATAATATTTTTTTATTATCTTTACTTATCATATGTATATTCTATGTTATTATTATCAATATCTTTTAATTGTTGTTTATCAAATACTTTATTGTTGTTGAGTATGAGTTTGTCTGATTAAAACTAGCGTTTATCCCTCCATTTACCTTCCTGTGTTTAAATCCATTAAGTGTCTAGTGAAATCAAAAGGGGTAAGTGTCAAAGATATTTTTCACGTTTGTTCTGGCTGATAAATGATTGAGATCAAATTTCAAGGTGTCATGGTTCTCTAAATTAAATGACCACACTGCAGATAAATAAATATTAGTGCATAGGAATAATGTAAATTCCTTACGTAAAGTTTTATAGAGTTCCATGTTACAGCATTATCACTCAAGTGCATTATCATCAAGTCTTAGGCCCAGACGAGCGAAATACCAGGTGAAATGTTGATCAAAATCAGAAAGATAAACGTTTGGGCGTGTGCCATAGGCGCTTGCCCCAATAGCGTGCGAACGGAGATGTACTTTTGAGTGATTCCATCACCAATGACGAGATGTGTTTAGATTAACACAAACCTGAATAAAAATTTCCGTGCAAATACCCAAATCTGCCAAGGAAATATGAACTATTCTGAAAAACTGGAATGGTGAATTCTGAACTAAAAATTATAGATGATGGAAGTGTTTCTTGCCATATTTGTGTCAAAAAGTTATATCAACTATCGAATGATACTCTCTTAAAATTAATTAAAAATTGTAATTTCACCCCAAAACAAGAACTTTCGTGATCATATCCTTTTTTAAATTGTTGTTTTCTATGATAAAATACCTTCAGTATTTCTTTTTACATCCGGTAGCATTCACTACTATTACTTATATCCATGAACTTATTTAAATTGAAGCTTTAAATATGCCCCTATTGAATCTGTGAAGCTGAAAGATTATCTCTCAGGAGTAAAGGCAATGAGCCGGAATTTCAGCTATAATTAAAAAAAAGACGTACTTCAGAATCGAAAAATGTTTAAGGGATTCGAATGGTGTTATCAGGATCATTCGTAACACATAAAACCTCACCGGTCACCCTCCTCCTCTCCATTCCCCCCTTGGTGGCCTGAAATAGCCCCTAAATGGGTAATTTCGAACTTAAAATGCACCAAGGAGGGTTTTTGGCGCGCTGATCACGATTTTGACGTTAGATTTACTTGAAATCAATTCTGAGGGTGAAAAATCGAGCAAATTGACCATTTTTGCACCCTTATAGATTATTTTGGCAATATGTATTATCTTTGGATTTTAAATCCATGAACGAGGTTTTTTGAGTCTCTGATCACGATTTTGACTTTAGATTTATTTGAAATCAATTCTGGGGGTGGAAAATCGGCAAATTTTGGCCATTTCTGGTTTCAAGAGGGGGGAGGGTGACCGGTGAAGTTTTATGTGCTATGAATGATCCTGATAATCCCATGAATGAAATCCCACAAACATTTTTTGATTCTGACCTACATGTCTTTTTTTTATTTTTCGGTTCGTTGCCTGGACTATAGTATGAGTAATTTTAATGGATCAAACTATGATAGCTAGGTTCTTGGGATAGTTAATTTGGGAGAAATTATACCATAGTTGATTCCATTGTTTTTCGGAACAGTTACACATATAAATAATAGCACTAAATACCCTCGTTGAGTATCACTCAATAACTTACTCAATAATATATTTTAGAGACTTAATACTTTATCAATGAGGGATTCCAAGATCGTTACTTTGTCATTCTACCGGTCAATGCAATTCATAAGTTTGTAACCTAGCCTTGTCTTCAAGTATTATAACAACATTTTTCGTCACCTTCCAACTACACCGACGAATCCATAAACTTCTTCATTGTCACAGGATAGCATAATAATTGATAATTTATTTCAAATACAACTAGTACCAACTTGGTTCGGATATATTTGCATGGATATTGAATGAAAATGAACTGGTGAAACACGTTTAAATTGAACAATTATTAAATGAATTTTACTCAATAAATGGACTCTTCCCAAGTAGGGGTTATTGAATAGAACTACGGAATGCGAAAAGCGCACGAACTAAGGAATGCTACGTTTCCATGATATTCTACTCAGGAATACATAGCTAGATTGCATTACATCTACATTGGAAAATTGAAGAGGAAAAGTTCCAGACTAGATAACAATGGCGAGTTTTCCAGGCAGCCGTGGGGGCTGTGCATCCATACAAATCAACCGCACAAATAGAAAAATAAGTGATATTATTCAAATATACCTATTTTAACAGTAAGAATCACATATCGAAAGGGCAGGTAAAGTATTCACATCATATGCATAGATTCTGCAACGGAATAACCAAAGTTATGAAATCCTACGAAATAATTCACTGTAGGCAAATCCACACTACGTCTCAACCATAATCCAAGCAACCGATCATATTCGGTCGAATGAATTTGTTTCTAAGAATATCTCACATCATTAATGAGATGATAATGAAAGACGTTAAGATATATTCTATATTACATTAATATTTTATCCAAATGGTCTACATAATATATTTCACAACTCTATGTTTCAGATTGATACCGGCTGCCAGGTTGATCTCTTTTATACTGACACCGTCTGTCGCGTTAACTATTCAAATTTTCCACAGAGTTATCCCATAAAATCGACTGTGAGTTCACATTTTTTTTTGCGATGATCACAATACTTCCCTTACACTTACTCCAGGCAAATTAGACGAAAAAAGCTCATTTTACAGACCTCTCTGTACGGCGGGATTTTTTGATAGAAAAGTGTGGGTTTTGACTTCTACAAACCGATGTCACTGATGCGAAGACTGGCGCGGGGGTGCGTTGTGATATATAGATATACAGGGTGAGTCAGTTTTTTGTAGCCAAACTGCAACAGAAGATAGAACAAATGTTTCCAAGAGGAAAAGTTTGATAAACATATGTCGCAGAAGGCTTCGTTTTCGAGATACAGGGTGTTGAAATTGAAAAAAAAATTTCCTTTTTTGCGAATATCTCCGGAACCTTCTATCGTACAGAAAACAGTTTCTGTGAGCATTTTCTACTCATAGTAAGCTATGTTCTGTGTGAACATTTTTTTTACTCATAATTGGTGAAGATTTTGAAGGGGTAGTGGGTGTTTTTATCTCAAACTTCTACGTCACTGAAAAAAACTGTTTTGAGACAACCATTAGACCCGCCAATGTTTTCTACACAAAAAAGGTACTCCTGGTCATAAGCTCTAAAGTTGACCGTTTCCGAGAAAAATCAACTTTTATGTTGAAAAACATCGTCAATTCTTACTAATTAGACGAAATTTATTTAAACAACAAGTAACAAAATCAAAGGATTGACCATGTTTTTGAACATAAAAGTTGATTTTTCTCGAAAACGGTCAACTTTAGAGCTTATGACCAGGAGTACCTTTTTTGTGTAGAAAACATTGGCGGTTCTAATGGTTATCTCAAAACCGTTTTTTTTTTCCAGTGGCGTAGAAATTTTTTTCACACAGAACATAGCTTACTATGAGTAGAAAATGCTTACAAAAGCTGTTTTCTGTACGATGAACGGTTCCGGAGATTTTCGCAAAAAAACGAAATTTTTTTTTCAATTTCAACACACCCTGTATCTCGAAAACGAAGCTTTCTACGACATATGTTTATCGAACGTTTCGCCTTAAAAACACTTGTTCTATCTCCTGTTGCAGTTTGGCTACAATACTCATCCTGTATATGATTTATAGCCAATATTTCTAAAACCAAGCAGTGTATTAAAAAAAGTTTCGAACAAAAGTTGTAGGAATTGATAATTCCCACAAAAAATCATTCATAACATTTTTTGATTTTCCGCGTGGCTTCCGTGTAAAATACGTTAAAAAAATTAAGATTTTTCTTGAAAAAAATTTCAAATAAAAGTTATTCAAAATGTATTTTCCTTCAAGAAGAACATTATTAGAGAAGTCAGATTTTCCACGGAAAATCGTATTTAGACATATTTTTCGCAATTAGTCGATAATTTGGCAAACAGTACGCCTTAAAGAAGAAATGTAGTACCTCGTTGATGTGTCCAGGGATATAACTGAGTATGAAAAGTGAAAATTGTGGAAAATTCTTGCAAAATCATAGAATTTTCACTTTTATATCAGCGTCAAACGTGTCATTTTCTAGGTTTGCGTAGGTGTAGATTACAAATCAGTTTTTCTTTAATGATTGTAAATTTCATTTTTTTCTTATTTAATTTTTTCTTTTTTTCTTTTGAATTCAGAACGTTTATTTGTAGATGCTAATTTTTTTAATTTCTATTACGTTAATACATTATCATTATTACATTATTAATATATTTATTATTATTGATTTATTAATATCATTATAATTATTATCAGTATTATTATTATTATTATTATTATTATTACTATTATTATTATTTCTTATTATCATTATTGTTATTATTATGAAAAAATTTTTTTTCACTTCATGTACGTCTATCCAAAATCTAAGCCGTTATTGTTTTGAGTATTTCTTCTTGAACATCTCACGAGTGGATGGCATTACGTTGTCATGGTTAAACCCCTACACTTTGGATACTCACCTGTTCATATACTAAGAGACACAGTTACTTACATTGGTATGATTCATATTTAATGTATGCGAAAGAACTATAATAAATAGTATACTCTGTATAAATATACCCAATGCATACTTATTTTAAGAGAACGTTGTCAAATTTGTAAGCAACACCTAGGAAAACCTAAAAAATGACACGTTTGAAGGTGTAATCGAAGTGAAAATTCTATGATTTTCCGAAAATTTTCCACAATTTTCTTTTTGTATGCTCAGTTATATCTCTGGATTTATCAACGAGGTATTACATTTCTTCTTTAAGGCGTACTGTCTGCCAAATTATCGACTAATTGCGAAAAATATGCCTAAACACGATTTTCCGATTTTCCGTGAGAAATCTGACTTCTCTAATAACGTTCGTTTTGAAGGAAAACACATTTTGAACAACTTCTATTTAAAAATTTTTTCAAGAAAAAGCATAATTTTCAACGTGTGTTTCGCGTAAACCGCGAGGAAAATCAAAAAATGTTAGAATGATTTCTTGTGGGAATTTTTATTTCCTACAACTTTTGTTCGAAACTTTTTTTGATACATTGCTTGGCTTCTGAGATATTGGCTATGAATCATATATATACATATATATCTATCTATATATCACAATGCACCTCCGCGCCAGCCTTCGCATCAGTGACATCAGTTTTTAGATGTCAAAACCTACACTTTTTTACCAAAAAACCCCGCCGTACAGAGAGGTCTGTGGAAAATGTCTTATTTGCCTGGAGTACTGCAATATTATGCTAGTGGTAACATGCAAATTGTCGTTGCTGATGTTATTGTTGTTTTACCATCTCCTCCTCTTACAGAATAATCAATAGTATGTCATATGCAATTATACTTATGTAGTTATATGGATTCATCCACATTGTAACATGTAAGAGATTAATTTATGCTTCTAATCTGAAAAAACAAGTGGCTCCTGACTTTCATAGTGATTTTCAATGAAATTAATTTTTAGAAACAGAATTGTAATGCAATTCTCAGTTCCCTACATATCATTTGAAGGATACCAATGATGTAATTGTTATTTGAAGCTAAGATTTGATAATTATGTAAATTTTACAGCAGCTTGCTCTGCAGAATTAAGCTGTTGATCACCATCTGGAAGTACAGCATCAGGTTCCAGCCATTTGCGATATGTTTCCAGATCATGATATGAACAATCACTATTTGTGAAGTTATAACTACAAAAACAAGCTAGCAGTAGTTGGAATGAAGTTTTAACGTTGCACAACTCTCTAGTTTTTTGTTGTTGCAGCATTTCTTAAAGGATTCGTAAAAATCAATAGAGTATTATTGTTATTGTTTGACACTATTTTAAGCTTCATTCATTCTGACAATTAAATAATTTATACCATCACATCACATAGTGAACACAGAAAGTAGAATGCATTTTCACACTTATATGACGTCACCAGAAATTTAAAATGAGAATTTCCGATACTTCTGCAGGTTAAATATATGCGTGCGATATATATTTATAAACAAAAAAAACACGGTTGACATCAGTTGAACATGGAAGTTGCCCGACGTATTGATATTTGGAACATCTGAAAAGATTAAAATATTGTGAAACTTAGCTATCAATTTCATGAAGCCTTAAGATTTCCTCATAAAGCACCTTCACTCTCTGTCGATTAAAAATGTTCTGCTATTTATAATTAATTTTGATTCACACAAGTTCTCTCCAGACACGTTATCTCAATCATGGAAACACTGATGAACAAAACAATTTTTGATGAAGATAGCAATGAACTATTGAAACGTCAAACCCAGAATTTAAGTACATGGCAGATATTGTGATGCTTCATTATTCACAAACTGAATAATAATTGTCAATGAGCTGGGATACTTAGATAGGAATGAAATTTCAAAGCATACGTCAAGAAGTGAATTTAGAATCGTTTGTTAGAACCTAATTAAGAGTTCTGTTATTTTGTCGAATGATTGGTTGAACTGTGACTGGCATTCTCTTCAACCACAGGAACCTCCCTGAATTCGCCGGCTAATGACAATTAATAAACGGATAAGGAGTTCAGTTTGGTACAATGAAATTGAAATAGTCGTAATACTCTACTCGAAAGTTTCAACAAGCACCGTGCCCTAGTTAGCAAAGATAACTTCCCGCCCTATTATTCCCAAAAACTTCGGTGAAATTAATGGTGCAATTAGTTCCAATTTTGCATCGCTTAAGTCTCATTGAAGTGCATTACCAACATTCGATTCCGCCGAGTTTTCCCTACCTACCAACTTAACACACAACATGAATGTATTTTAATGACTACATAGTTTAAAGTAGATAACTTGGTTGAACATGCTGTTGAAGCTGCAATTTGAAATTATTATTGATACTATGGCGCCTAATGCTTGTAGTTTCCTTGCTTGATAGATATTTATGTTGTTATTTTCTTCAAGATATCATCGATTAGAATTACTCTATACAGGCTGGCCCAATCTATACGACACGGCCTCTCAAACAAAAATGCATTGATATTTTGCAATGAAATACAAGATGTTTCAAAAAAAGTTACATATCAAAGTTATACTTCCTCAAATAAAATACCCCGTATTTGAGGTGGAATTTGAATTGTAGAGCTAAAATAAAGGTGAGCTGCGGTTACATGTTCTATACCTATCTAAGATAGTTTTTGAGATATTTAAGGATTTATAAAATGACAACATAAATTTAAAAAAATTATAAAATATAAGTGCTCCACGTGACGTATCAAGTGTTATGCCTCTTCACATGGATAATGTTTGAAGTTATGAAGAAAAATACTTATCCGTTAAATGAGTTATACAGGGAGGGTGGTAAAACACCCTGAACTATAGTCAAATTGAAACGTGTTTAACTTTCTTATTTCAAATAAAACGCCTTACATCTAACAACACGAAATGATAGATTTTTTAAATGTCTATCGATGTGTATTGGGGTATTCTGTACATAATTCTGATAGTTTTACAGATTTACGGGTTGATTTTCCGATTCTGATATCGGACATAAACTGGATTCGTTTTCCCTTTAGTACAATTCAATTTAATAGTAGGTGGTTTTGGCTGACGATAAGTTTCATGGCGATTACTGCTTATCATTATTCTGTCAAAATATTTCATAATCCCAGCTTGATAAAGTTAAAAAGTATTGAATTTAAGATAAAAATCTATAGTAAAGAAGAAAGAATTGACATGATTTTTGTACTGGATGAATGTTATCAGAATTGTTTATTAGCCTCGAGAGTTTACTCAGAAAAATATCCGACCCGTAAAGATGTTTTCAAAGACTATAACAAGGTTTTCGAAGAACTGGATCCTTAGCTCATGAAGAAGTAAGGGGTACTTACTGGCAACGAAAAAAAAAATTCACAGTGATTGGATCAGTTATTGAAGTCCAGTTTCCAGCGTATTTCAAATTAACATAGGTTCCACCCATATCGTGTACAGTTGAATCAAGAACTTTTAGAAATGGTTTTTGGCCGAAAAGTAGATTTTTGCTTTTGAGCCCTGGATAAGGCTGAGGAAGACGAACATATCTTTGATTATATATACATGTACATCATGATGAAGACAGGGAATCTTGACTAACATAACACTTCACACTACAATAATAACATCTCCCTTCATAGAAACTGGTATTATATAACCTACAAATATAAAAATTAGATAGTCCTAGTTCTCTGTAACCAAGTAGAGCAGCCATGTTTCAGTGAGAACTTGGAAATGTTTCAAAAATATATCTTTAACAACATAATCTCTTGTCTCTGGAGTGAAATAGTTCTTTCTTCATTCCATCATTGTGATTCACACATAACCTCAGCTTTTTTAACTTCTAACGATGCTGTTGAAATGTTTACAATTTCCTCTCTCCCTGTTATTTTGGTAAGCATTACGTATCATAAAAGACAATACCATATTTGCATTCCAAAGAGCGAAGACTTCGATGAAAATAATCCCTTTCTCACCTTGCTGTTGCAGCTTCAAGTAAGTATGAAACACATACGTATTCTCAAATAAAAACAATTGTTTGGATTACAAATACACTTCACACACTATAAAATTGTTCAAAAAATAGGAGAAGTTTGTTTCTCATGTGACAAATCAATCATGTCATAACGCGAGGGCATTTTTGTAGTGTGTTGGCTTCAAAAGGACTGAAGAGAATACTTTTCTATATAGAACCTCATTTTTTTCGTCGCAGTCTGCTCAATATTAATTAAATCAGTGATTGTGTCAATTTATATTCCGTTTGAACAGTTGCTAGCAAAAAACATTTATTCACTGTAGGCGTGAGATTTTGAAAGAAGTTCAGCAGCGTTCTCTAGATATTTCAATATTTGAACTACTAAATTCAGTTTCATACTTGAATTCGTCAGTAGCAGTGGGAACAGAACTTTTAATTGGTATGAGATATCATCTATTCAGCCTCAATCCGAAGGATTCGATTCAGTACCTGGAGAGTAGAAATCTCCGAGTTTTTCAGGATTGATTTCCATAGCGAAAGCCGAGAGGCACACTTCTAATTTTAATTTCAATGGAATTTTCCAACATCAATTAGTTCAACCACGTCTATTTTCAACCGGCATCTTAGTTATTTGGAATAACCATTATATTCTGCGAATGACTAGATGGGCATTTATTATACCAACAGAAACCAGATGCAAAGAGGCTTAGTTAGTCTTTATCTCGTACTTGTTACATAACACGAATTATCCAATCAGAAAAATATAGCTAACGAAATTAAAACTTCAGCATCAAACGAACTCGAACTGCTTTCCAGAAAAATTCAACAATTCATCCCAATCTAGAAATCGGGAAATTCAGAAATCATATCAAAACACAAGCCAATATGCATAATCTCAAACTTCACCAAAAATTGTCCGAAAAATCATTAAAATCAAATCAATTTAATTTTTAGAAACTAATCTATTATCAAAACATCAATCTGGACTACTTGAAAAAACGTACCGAAAACAAAATACATGACTTTACATCAGAAATATTAGAAATTATTTGGTAATAAGACTGATTTTAAGGATTGGGGTTGATGTAATTTGATGTGGATCAAGGAGTTTATGACAGATTGTTTTTGGGCAGGGTGATGGTAGGAAAGGCTATTGAGGCATCTGGCATCTGGACATAAGCGTGATAGGTAGTCATGGAGGCTTGAATATTCACTCCTTGTTTGATTGATAATTAAATTGAACTAGCTGTGTTTTGTCACAGTTCATTTCTGAATTGTTGTCTGAGAACCAACTATTTGCCCTTGGTAGAGTTTCAAACGTCAAGTGCATCAAACGGAGGAACTGAAAGTGTAATCAACGTGTCATCAGCAAGCTGCTCAGAACTTTCCAGCAGATAATCATGTAAGTCATTTGTATATACTACGTACAGAAGAGTCCCCAACACCCATCCCTGCGGTACTCCCTTGTATATTTCCAACTTGTCTGATCTAACTAGATTTCTTTATTTATCGTTGCTGATTACATATTGGTAGCGATTTGATAGGAATGATCTAAAGAGGATCAGTACTATTCCCCTCACACCATTCATTTCCAATTCATTTGATCAAATATTGTGGTCCACACTGTCAAACGCTTCGCTCAAATCAAGGCCGTACATCTAGAAACGGAAGTGAACGATTCAACTTCCATGGTGAAAAGGATATTAGGATGTAATAAATTTAAATGATTGAGGGAGGGAACAAGATTTTCGCGACCATGTTGCCAAATAATAAAAGTGTCGTCGACATATCTAAGCCAACATTTTGGCTTAAAAACAGATGAGTCAATAGCATCTTGCTCAAAAATATTCAAGCAGATATTCGCTATGACATTAGAAAGTGGGGAACCCATGGCAGCTGCCGAGGATTGCTCATAAAACTTGCCATCGTACAGAAAATATGTGAAATATACACAAAAATCAATCCACGGTAGTAATTTCATTGACATGTTTTTGGAAGGTATCCGTTGAAAAATTATGGAAAGGGTGTCTGGAATGGAAACATTGTAAAGAGTCATTCGACGTCGAAGCTGTCGAGCCAATCTCCTAGGTCAACTTTTAGCATTTGGAGTTTTTCAAAAAAATGGAAGTAATTGAGGACATAACTATTGCCTACAAGAGGTTTGAAAATAGATGACAGATATCGAGAGAGTTCATAAGTAGGGAATCCGATAGTGCTGACAATTGGTTCCAAGACAACGAGGGTTCATCAATTTTAGGCAAATCATCAAACGGGGGCTCCTTAAACAATGGGAATTTCTTCTCTGGATCAGGAAGGGAAGAATGACGGATAGTCTATGAAACTGAAATTGAAGAAATACCACTCCGCGCAGGGGACAGGTAAGAGAACGGATTTAACCACCGGAATATAGGCAGTGATCTGTGTAGCATGAAGTATTTTTTTCCTACAATAAATACGGCTATAGAAACATGTAGAATCAGTCTCAGTTGAAACCTCAAGCCGACCCTGAAGATCCCAGATGTAATGGTTGGCGAAACGTCGGTATCAAGTCGTACTATTGTGACGCGGAATCCATCCGGAAGCCAAGATTTTTCAGTTGATAACTTATTTTGATCAAGCCACTTTTAATGGAACAATTCTTGATGTATTGTTACCAATGTGTGAATTTGCCTTTCCTCCATGTTCTAGTATTCAGGTAATAAATGTCGAAACTTTGAAATGGACTAGTATTTCAAGACAGGATAATACTTTAGAGTGAGGATTGGACCTCTATAAAACTGTATCTCATCATCCAGTTACACATTTCCCAAGTGATATCCAGAACGGAAAAAACTCTTCAAAATTCACGGATATAACAGAAACAAGAACCAATAATATATAATAATTGGCACAGCGTATCCCGCAAAGACATTCTCCTGTCTAATTTGATCTCATTCCTCAGTTTAGTCTACAATGTTTCCAAGACCCTTATAATAGCGCTTCATACGCTAATTTAATCCAAGTACTTGAAATTACAAGACGAATTGGCATTAATAATGATTTGAACGCAAAGCGTAATGAGTAGAGTTCGGAAAATATGCAAAATGCATATCAAGTGCATATTTGCATATTTGGAATGGACTCTATGAGTGCATATGCATTTATTAAAAGTGCATATTATTAGGTATTTTTGGATTTCTGCAAAAAATAAAAATTGTCAATATGGACAGACATCTGTGGAAACAGGTAATGAAATATGCGAAGAAGGTATCCCTCGGAAATACCCACAGATATTATATATACTTATATGGATAGCGCATGGTATACAAACCTCTGTTCAGTCGATGACTCCAACACGTAAGAGAGACAGAAGACCTATTTCAGCCTGGTATTAGACAGAGATGAAGATCATTCGGACCACGTAACAAGTAGCAAGAAGGTGCATAATATACATTGTTCTATATGGAGCATTTTACGAATTTCATGAACTATCAAGTTATAATCCTATTTGATCGGTTTTTATGATTCAGCAACAATACACAATAGTATTATGTACAAAATTACATTAAAGATATTGAATTAAATATCGCTCATTTTGAATTTAGTCATATTTCCTTGAAGCATATGCAACTTATTCTGTATTTAATCAATGGAAAACTTCAGTATGATGTAATCAACTGAAATTACTCTACCCCACGTTAAATGACATATTCAGTTATCAACAGCTTCAATTATTAATTAATACATATATTCAACTACAGAATCATTACCATACATGACCTAATAAATGAAACAACATCTTTCATAACGTCGGGAAGATTTAATTATAATACGGAAAACAAGTAATATATACATATTCAAAATTAAGTAGGCTATAGAAGGAATATATCTATAAATATCAAAATGCTCAAATAATCAGACAGAAATAATATAGCTATTCCTTGGGGTGGTTCGAAAAAAAAGAAGTATGTCATTTATCAAAATTATTCATCTAATTCTGCTACCATATAACCCAAACCTGGATTTTTCCTGAGCCAGAGATTGAATCCGATTGTGCCTCAAGATGCTAAATATAAAGAAGAAGAACTGGAAACTACATAAATGAACAGTTATTGTTATTCAGTGGTGAACTTCTGGTATTGTGCCTAGTCGCAGATGCCAAATCGCTAGCTTACCTTTTGTGTTATAATAATTACCATTAGCAAAATATTCCAGTTTCTAAAGAAAATAAAAGTGATACAAATAGGATTTCAGTTCACAGCATTAATGTTTATAGTTACAAATTAGATTATAGGTCACCTTAATTTCAAACTTAAATTTCACCAACAGAGGAATATTATTATATAATATTAGGTACTGTTACTGTTAAAAATACAAATTCTTTGGGAATAGAGGTAAACATTGTTCTGAAATGTCCTGCTTATCCTTCACATGTTTTAATGAATTTTTTTTGATTTTTTCAACCTTTGCATTCACTCTACGATTCCTTGTAGGCAAGTATTTGATTACTATTTTTTGCCCATCAATAGTATGCTTCGCAATTTGGAAAATTATATTCATGTTAGGGTATGACGGTACAGGACAAAAGAGATGGTATCAAAATGTTATAAATCTACTAAGTATATAATCAACCAACTTTCTGTTCCATTTACAGGTTGTTCTTCATTGATCCTAAATGAGGTGTCCTCACAACAAATAATGTTTGCATCATCACTAGTAAAAACATAATAATAACAACATATACCCAGCTAAAAATCATGACAAATTCTTATTGTTTAATCTCTTTGAAGTGTTCATTGCAAAGATGATAATTCTTGTTGAGCACCAAGTTTTTTCTCTCCATTGCTATTACCCATTTTTGTTTCACTTTTCATCTGAAGGAAAACTGAAATGAACAGTAATTATCACACTATTTGTTTCTATTTTCGATTGTGAATAGTCGATTAAAATTGTACTTCTAACGTCTACGTTTTAATTACATTATTGTAGATTAAGTATCTACTACCACCATCCAGTATCCACAAAACTTGTAAATACCAGTGGAAACTAGGTCCACCTTTTTGATACTGATTTGTAAATCCAGATGCGGAACACGATTTCACCATTGTTATATCTTAGATTTATTAGAAGTATCCAAGAAGATTAATTAATCACACTTCACTATTATAACCTTATTGTCGTACGAAGAGTTATTACACAATATCATTCGTTAAAATGAAAGTGAAATGCCAAGCAACTAATCACAACTAAGAAACAAAGCACTAAAGAATTTTTCTGTATCAAAATATTGCTATTTTCTTCTGAAAACAACATAATATCATAGATCACAGTAACATGTACTCTTATGGCTAGAACGTTTTGCAACTTGGCAGCTGTTCCATATGTTGGAGTCAATGAAAATCCCTGATGCGCTATCCATGTATGTATATATAATATCTATGGAAATACCCCATATCGGTATTAGCATAATACGACAATAGAGCCTACTGAGCGATAAGCCGATTGCTGTCATAAAGTCAATATGGGTTTTTCCGAGAGCTTAACAAATTTTCAGAATTTGTGTTACCAAAATACCCTAATTGCAATCGTTTTCAGATTTTATAAGTGGAGGAAACTATTGACATTGAGCCAATGGAATCACACAATGGAATTTGAAGTTTGAAAATAGTCTAGGATTTAGTTGTGTCCTGTCTTTAGTTAGTTCAGTCAAGTTTTGTTTGCTCAAGTGTTCATCAGAAGTGTGTGATAATGCCGAAACAAAGTGCTAGTGAATCAATTCTTCTGAAGACTTTAAAATCATTGATGACAACCTTATATTCTGCACAGTTTACAACAAACCGGTATTATTATGTCTAAGTAATTATTGTTTCAATTTTCAAATATTTTTCTAAAAATGTAAGACAAATGTAACTTCACGTTACACTATAAGTCTTAGAATAGGTACTGTCAGTGTCGAAAATTTATTTATTTCAAGGCACACGTGTTAAAATTATTTTTAGCAAAGGTGTAAACATGGTCTTGACACTGACTTGCATACATTGTTTTATAGGCTCATTTTGCCATCACCATAGGCACACGATGAGCCTTGACAGAATTGGCAACATTCAAGAGAGATGTTTTTCACGAATACTCCTTGAGTCCCCTCTTGTTCAAAATGTAACAGCTGCCGCTCTCCATTGCAATAATACGGACACGTGAATATACCTCTGGACCACTGAACGAGCGGAGGCATTATATCACTCATTTATTTCACATGCACTATCTGAAACTGTATGCCTTCGTAGAGAAGAAACTCAGTCAATCTATCAACGTAGTTCATGGATATACACGAGCCGTAGGTATGGAGTTAAGATTGGACAAGTGCGTAGGGTTTCATTTCAGGAAAGGATGACCTCCGGAAGTGCCCGTGGATATGCAGCTTGTCGACGGAAACATCTTTGAACATATTGATGCTGGAGAAACCTATCAATACCTGAGAATTGAACAGCGTCCTAATTATGGCGCTACCCAGGTAAGGGTGGCAGATACAGAAGTTCTGAGTATAACTTGTAAGAATCATAGGAGTTTGAATCCCCTCCTATGCTTTGTTGAGAGTCACGAATTGGCCCGAGTGGGGGCATTTATCGTTAAGGCAGTACAAGAAGCTGCGGGAGAACTTGGTCTCGAATTTCACATCAGTAGAAAAGGCTAACTACAGGACAACCTCGAGTTTCAATCTTCTCGCCTCAAAGCTCAGATAAATACCGCGGCGTAAGATCTTATGCTCAGGCGGCATGTTGACATGATGATACACGGTGTTTCTCAAGAAACATCGGAATGCTCGGCTTTCCAACCAGGCTAACCTTCGGCTACCTAAGGTCAGCCGGGCTGACATCCGAGACCGTGTGATCTTCCGGATCTTGTCGAGATGTCGTTATCAACACCTTGATCTATCGCCGCAACGTGATGGATGTGCAGGTTTTCGATTTCAGCTGCATGGCCTGTCGAAAGGCGCCTGAGACGCTTTTCTACCTGCTGTCGGCATGTCCGGTGAGAGCGGTCTCGGCTTACACTCATCGCCATAATGCGGCCCTACGGGTGCTGTATTATCATCTAAAACACTCGTACGGAATAGACCAAGAGCTGGTGCTGACTTACCTGCCAGGAAATATTGTCAGAAGCAAAAAATGCCAGATCCACTGAAATTACTTGTTTCCAACCGTCAGGTCCATACAAGCAAATAGGCCTGACGTTGTCTTCCTTGATAAACAAACCAAGACTATGTATGTCATCGAATTCTCTGCTCCTGAAAAGGAGAACGAAGGTCATCCCAATTCATAAAAAAAGGTGATGAGAGCCGTCCTGAAAGCTTCAGACCCATTTCAATATTACCATCATGCTCGTAGATTTTAGAAAGTGACGGTAATATTGAAATGGGTCTGAAGCTTTCAAGACGGCTCTCATCGCATATTATATAAATTGTGATGACCTTGGTAAGAATGTAAAAATAACCTCTAGTGTGCATTTGTTGTAACCTTCAGTAGGAGATGATAGGAGGAAGTCGATCTAAGCCCACGACCTATTTGCTATTGAGATCAAGCATCCATGGTACTGATATCAGGAGTCCTTTCCGTGTGAATCTGAAGGGGAATTTGCTGCAAACATATGAGCAAAATTGTGAGCTTTTCTTGTTGCTTTTCACCCAGTCTGAAATAGTATGGACTTGGCATGAAATTACATCCTATTTTCCTATGAGTATATAGGGAATTGACAGTTGGCAAAACATGCGAAACATCGAATATAAAGAGACGCCTCGAATAGAGTCAAATTAGTATTGATATCCTCAAGCATATTGAGTACCAATGAATCATAGTTATTCCTTAGAGCGACTCAAGGTATTATGCGGATATCTATAATTATAAGTTCGTGTGTTCGCAATGGTGCATCTTATTGTTGAATTGATAAGGCATGCTCTAGAGGTGATAGAACAATTTCTATAGATTTCAATGAATTAATTCAATTACAATTTCGTATTTCGTGTTCTTTTTGAGTAAATCCATAAATAATGAAAATATATTGATGACCGTTCTATTCCTTTTATCAATTTGAGCATGTTCAATTCATTATTACAACTTGTCGAATAGTTCGGAATGAAATTTCTATCACTGTTGATATGTAATTAGTAGATGAATATATTCTCGCTTTGAATGAAACTGTATGCTTGAATTTATCTGAGCTTTTGTGAGACGTCGGGGAGTTTAAGTCGTCTTCTTAACAGGCACATTCTTTTCACTATTCAAGTCATATCCTAAAAATACGGGGACAAAGGTTCAGATTTATACAAAAGATAATTGTTCTCTCCTTTTGGCTAGTTCAACCCTGCAAAACATCAATATAAGCTCTCTTCTTGAATGCTCCTATCTCCAACTAAATCCTTGGAACATCTCAAGGATACTTGATATTCAACTTTGCATCAAGAGCAAAGTCACTTTCTATTTTCCATATGTTCATAAAACAGGCTCATATTTCATTATTTACTTACGGGAACTCTCTTGAGTGACGTTATAGCGAACGTACTTTGACGTAAAGGTAACTATAAAGACACTTCTTATTTCTTGATGGTATATTTGTGTTCTTCACTTAGTCGTATGCCTTTGCGTAATCTATTTATAAACGAGAAACATAATATATGACGATATTTAGTTTGAAGCGAATGCTTCTTCATAATTATTTTGAGAATTTTCCGGAAATAGATATGTATATTATGTATTATGTGGAGTTTTCTTACGTTGAGGTTCCCTACGAATGAGCCCAGCATCGATCTTTCCATCACTACCATGTGATATATTATGGCTCACCTCTGATCAATATTTATCCAGCAAGACTGAATACGATGATATTGGTGGTTGACGATTTGTTTAAATCTTCTGGTAAGACATGTGCCTTACCAAACAAGTGAGATCTGACTCTTTCTCAAGTTGCACATTTACTCGGCCTTGAGCATCCTTCACAATGCCGAGACTTTGAGATGTTGATTCGAACAGTAGTATCCTGTATATACGAGGGAAAGGGGAAAAGTCCCAGAAAAATGGAACAAGATATGACTAGATTGGTCAAAACTTATTTTATTCATCGTCATTATCTTTTGAGGGAAGGGGGCTTAGCCCCCTGATGCACTCAAGCCACTCAGAAACGCAGAATATTGCCAGTGCTGGCTTCCATAAATTCTTCTGGGAGCATAATTCTCCGAAGTGTTGGTGCCTGAGGGATGGTAATGCTGGGCATTCCAACAGAATATGAGAGGCAGTTTCTTCCACCGGTTAGGATTCCAGTCATCTCTATGATGTCCCTTCTGTTCAGAGAAAGGAGTTCCTTTGAGAGCCCAGACACAAGCTCTTTGATGAAGAGTTTGGTCTGTCTCATGCGTGGTGATTCTCAAAACAGCTAGGACCACTCTTTATTCAGTTGTCCCAGAAGGGCGACACTCCCTACGCAGTTTGATAAAGCCACCATTGGCTTCGGCCCGATAGGGGCGCTAGACGACCCTCGCCTGGCCAGAGAGTCGGTCATTTGGTTCCCTACAACTCCGCTGTGTCCGGGGACCCAGATGGGTTGAACTTCATTTCTCCTAGCTAGTTCAGCCAGCTTATCCCTGCATTTTTTTAAAAGCTTCGATGTGACTCTGGGTGATTTGAGAGCTCCCGGAGCCGACCGGCTGTCTATGAAAATATATATGCGCCTATTGCACATAGTGTCTTCGCAGGTTTTCCATGACACAAGTCAGTATTGAGTAGATCTCCGCCGAACTTATTTTATTTCTCAACATGATCTCTTTGTAGCTGGATGCATTCCGTTCAACGTTTTTATAATTTTTCGATCCCTTACAAATAATACGATTCCAGCAATTCTTCAAAATAAACGTTTGTTTCAGCGGATTTACTCATGGTTGGAGCCAAATCTCTTTCCGCCGAGCAATTCATTCAATCTGGAGAATATGGTGGATAGCGAACCAATTCATGCAATTTTGCCATTGGGACTACGGACCTGGGCGCTGGTGCGTTGTCCTGTTGGGAGAGTCCTCTTTTTCTTTACAACACACGCTGGTGATAGTTTTGCTCTCTTCAAGGAAATCGATATGGACGATACCGTGTGCATGCCAAAAAACTGTCGCCGATAAGCCCACTTTGGCCTTTTTTGGCTTTGATTCGCCAAGAGAAGTTCACGGTGTCTACTTTTATGTGGTCTCTGGTGTATTGTGATGGATCCATGTTTTGTCCACAATTACAAAATGCCGAAGATAGGCGATTGAACATCGCAGAACACTCCTTTGAAGTTGTCACACGGTCGCAATTGTTGTCAACAGAGAGCAAATGCGGCACCCATCTGGCAGATTGTTCCCTCGTATTCAAAAATTTATGCAAAATGTTCCGTACCCGTTCGGTTGAGATGCACATATCCTCAGAAATTGCGTACACTTTAATTCGCCGATCGTCCAAGATCATATCATGAATTTCATCGACGATTACTGACGTCGTAACTTCAATGGGACGACCAGAACGTTCGGCGTTCTTTGTGGTCATACTACCCCAACGAAAATCATTAAACCACTTGTCAATCGTTCCAATCGATGATGAAGAGTTCTCATAATTTTTGAGAATTCCTTCAACTTCCGGTTCTAGTTGGCCAACGGGCGATTATGAATGACCTTGTCATCTTCAGATTCGGTGATTGCTAGCTCACGAAAAACCAAATGTGTCCACTTTTGCAAGAAAAAGGTATAAATTATGTCATGTTATGTCATCAACTTCCTGTGCCAATTGACCAATTACCAGGTGATGATGAGTAATTCTGTTATTTTTGACTTCGGAATCGTAATTAGAGACCCCGAAACCCCAGATTGACTATTTCTGTCTCAAAATAACAATTTTTTTGGGATCTGGAAAATTTGTTAATTTAAATTGTTTATAAATGGTCGAGTTGTTGATAAAACAATTGTTGTTTCAATTTTCTATGGTGAGACTGGGTGACCAATGATTCTTATGATATCAAAAACATTTTGCAGCACGTTTCAGACAAAGATCAACTGGATATTCCGAAATGAATAATTTTACTTGTACTGAGTAATTATTACCACCGTCAATTACTCGCGCACAACTAACTATGGTTCGACAATAAAAAAATCTTCACAGGAAAAAACTTCACCTAGAAAGAGTCACGATTTATGAATTTGATTAAAATTTGAAAATTCGAACAAATTGTACGAGATTAAAGCAGTTAGTTACTAAAATTGAATAATTTGATTTTGGAAATGGCCATTTTCAGTTAAAACAAATAGCTTTATCACTGGATTTGACAAGCCCAAGTTTGCGTAATGTTTTTTCCACACAAGAAATAATAATTGATCAAGTCGCGAAATTTCCTCTTTTCCATGTTCACAAAAATCTTCAAGGTTGCTTGCTTTCGATGAATGTCAAAACAGAATTGAATGACATATCAGTCTGAAAATTTTTATGCGTTTTAGTTAAAGATGTACATCATGTCACATAAGATTTTCGATTGTCGCGCCATCTGTTCAATTTTTCAGGAACTTTTCACCATGCCCTTGTAGACCGATCATTACGTAGGTCTAACCTGCTTTGTTCTCAAAGTATTTTCGCTTCTTGTTCATAATAAAAATGCTTCAGAGTAATCCTGATAAAGCTTCCCGTACTGGAGTTTTCTACTCCTACTCCTAGCTATTTTAGTAGCTTGCAGATACACTGAAGTGGTTCTGATCCAATAAGTTTTGGAGGCTGCACCTTCTCTGGCTAGAGAGTATGTTGCCTCCATTCCCTCGATGCATTCAACGTTGCGAAATAAGGAAAGATATAATAATAATAATATAATAATTATAATATAATAATTTATTGCAAAAGTATATACATAAACAATGAATTACATTAGGTTTAGTTTCAACAGTAAAATTTCATTCAAAGATATACCTATAATGTTCCTTTGCAACAAGCGAAAACCCAAAGAAACCATCAACGGTTGTATATGGGTATAAGAATATTACAATATAATAGATCATTAGTGTTTGATGAAACAGTACCTAAACATGTGGTTGTTATTAACATATGCATCAATACTTTCTGCACAAGCAGAGAATCACAAAAGCATGTAGCATAAAGGTTTAAAGATAAAGGTTTAAAAAATTTGCGGTAAATATAAAATTATACAAATATAAAATTATAGAAATATAAAAATATAGAGTATATAAATGTTAAAATGTGATACGTAGGAAAGTAAAAATGTAGAAAAAAAATGGTATGAATGAGGGAAAATATTCAATGTCTTTTTCTAATTCTAGTTTGAATATTTTCCAGAAATGGTGAGACGGACATTTAGTATTTTTCATACGGGTTCAACTGCAAATCTAATTTATTATCTAAATTTGCGATAAAAACCCGTTCATAGAATGTGACAAGCTAAAAAACCGTTTAGGCAATAAGTTTATTGAAGTTTCCGTTTTCGACAAATCTGGAATACACAAAATTGTTCAAGTCATGTTCATAGTGTTTGTGATGGGATATTCTAACTAGCTACAAAATACACTTCGGCAACACAAAGGAACGTACGTGAAAAATGCGCATTGAGCAGAACATATTCTAATTAAAGGTCACTTCATTTCTCAAGAAAGCCTATTGCTTTCGAAAGGCAGTAGTGAGAAATTAATATCTAGGTAAGTTAGAAGTGATGAAAATGCATAAGCGAAAAGCAATTTGATGGATTCAGCTTCATTTCCAACAGAGAGTAAACCGTCATTTGGATAACAATTCCAAATAGTATTTAACAGACTAATTTAGCTCAATTTGAGAATGTCCACTTAGTAACTGGAAGATACTCAGTATTTTTAGTAGATAAGGGTGATCAGTTCTAACTCATTAGGTTAATTGTTGGAAAAATTAGAAGAGGATTTAATTCGTCTCATCAACACTTGGAAGCAGCAGATAATATCATCAACAAAAGTATATACAGTTTGAGTTCATATCAGGGGTGAATAGTGATTTAATGAGTGCGAACAAAACTTGACAAAGATAGGGTTAAATTGACGTTCTTACCACAATACACTTGTGAGGCTCTTAGCAGGACCATACGTATTCGAAACCAAAAAACTTTTTTATTCCAAGATATTGTACGCGTGAGGTAAACATAGAATAATACATACCCGAAGATCATCCTAGAATTATAATTCAATAAGCAGGTACCGTAAATTCAGTTTATTATTTAAGGACAAATTTATGACATATTATAAATTCTCAAATTAATGTGTAACCGTACCTCTTTGGCGAGTTCCTGCCAAAAGTGTATAGTGGAGTGAGTGTTGGGTTGCGCTCATCACATATCGTTAGATGATACAACTCCCTATAGCCCTTCACTTGTTTCTCAGATAAAATGATACTATGCGTCTGGCTCGCTCTTACTCACAAGACTGCATATCGCTGATTTAAACTCAATCTTTCTATGAATAGAATATTATGTTCTCCTACTGAAGGAGACGACTTGATTTTTTCTCCCATACAAGATCCAATTATTTGGTCTCATGAAGGACTTAACCACTTGCTAAGATTTATCATCGAATTGGAACTGATAATTATTATGATTTAAAAAAGGTTGAGAAGCATCTATTGAGTCCGTTTTTATTACCGAAATATATATGGCTGTTTGACCAGATTTCGTTTTCTCCGCAAAAAGTTCGAGGAATATTCCAAATAAAGAAGAACATCGCATTATCTCGGAGAATTCTGAAAACCGTTCAATACGAAAAGGGTATAACGATTGGGTTTTTTCAAGCGCTTGATAATTGTGTTTCGCATGTCAACGTTAAATTTCTTAAATGCAGAGTTACTCAGAGTGTATTTGGAAACGAAATTTCCATTCTGTTAAGTTTCATTAAGCCGACTTGAAAGCTCTATCCTTTTCCTACGACTATGCCTAACCATCACGAATCCCTTCAGTTTCACTCACTTAAGCAGGCCATAATCTTTAATCTGATTAATATCCACTTGAGATGAACGGATCTCCTCAAATTTAGCCCTTAGGTAATTGATAATTTCCTTCTAGTCTATGAAGTTTCATAATATTGCGAATTGTAATGAGTGAAAAGTTGATAAATGGTCGAGTTGTTGATAAAACAATTGTTGTTTCAATTTTCTATGGTGAGACTGGGTGACCAATGATTCTTATGATATCAAAAACATTTTGCAGCACGTTTCAGACAAAGATCAACTGGATATTCCGAAATGAATAATTTTACTTGTACTGAGTAATTATTACCACCGTCAATTACTCGCGCACAACTAACTATGGTTCGACAATAAAAAAATCTTCACAGGAAAAAACTTCACCTAGAAAGAGTCACGATTTATGAATTTGATTAAAATTTGAAAATTCGAACAAATTGTACGAGATTAAAGCAGTTAGTTACTAAAATTGAATAATTTGATTTTGGAAATGGCCATTTTCAGTTAAAACAAATAGCTTTATCACTGGATTTGACAAGCCCAAGTTTGCGTAATGTTTTTTCCACACAAGAAATAATAATTGATCAAGTCGCGAAATTTCCTCTTTTCCATGTTCACAAAAATCTTCAAGGTTGCTTGCTTTCGATGAATGTCAAAACAGAATTGAATGACATATCAGTCTGAAAATTTTTATGCGTTTTAGTTAAAGATGTACATCATGTCACATAAGATTTTCGATTGTCGCGCCATCTGTTCAATTTTTCAGGAACTTTTCACCATGCCCTTGTAGACCGATCATTACGTAGGTCTAACCTGCTTTGTTCTCAAAGTATTTTCGCTTCTTGTTCATAATAAAAATGCTTCAGAGTAATCCTGATAAAGCTTCCCGTACTGGAGTTTTCTACTCCTACTCCTAGCTATTTTAGTAGCTTGCAGATACACTGAAGTGGTTCTGATCCAATAAGTTTTGGAGGCTGCACCTTCTCTGGCTAGAGAGTATGTTGCCTCCATTCCCTCGATGCATTCAACGTTGCGAAATAAGGAAAGATATAATAATAATAATATAATAATTATAATATAATAATTTATTGCAAAAGTATATACATAAACAATGAATTACATTAGGTTTAGTTTCAACAGTAAAATTTCATTCAAAGATATACCTATAATGTTCCTTTGCAACAAGCGAAAACCCAAAGAAACCATCAACGGTTGTATATGGGTATAAGAATATTACAATATAATAGATCATTAGTGTTTGATGAAACAGTACCTAAACATGTGGTTGTTATTAACATATGCATCAATACTTTCTGCACAAGCAGAGAATCACAAAAGCATGTAGCATAAAGGTTTAAAGATAAAGGTTTAAAAAATTTGCGGTAAATATAAAATTATACAAATATAAAATTATAGAAATATAAAAATATAGAGTATATAAATGTTAAAATGTGATACGTAGGAAAGTAAAAATGTAGAAAAAAAATGGTATGAATGAGGGAAAATATTCAATGTCTTTTTCTAATTCTAGTTTGAATATTTTCCAGAAATGGTGAGACGGACATTTAGTATTTTTCATACGGGTTCAACTGCAAATCTAATTTATTATCTAAATTTGCGATAAAAACCCGTTCATAGAATGTGACAAGCTAAAAAACCGTTTAGGCAATAAGTTTATTGAAGTTTCCGTTTTCGACAAATCTGGAATACACAAAATTGTTCAAGTCATGTTCATAGTGTTTGTGATGGGATATTCTAACTAGCTACAAAATACACTTCGGCAACACAAAGGAACGTACGTGAAAAATGCGCATTGAGCAGAACATATTCTAATTAAAGGTCACTTCATTTCTCAAGAAAGCCTATTGCTTTCGAAAGGCAGTAGTGAGAAATTAATATCTAGGTAAGTTAGAAGTGATGAAAATGCATAAGCGAAAAGCAATTTGATGGATTCAGCTTCATTTCCAACAGAGAGTAAACCGTCATTTGGATAACAATTCCAAATAGTATTTAACAGACTAATTTAGCTCAATTTGAGAATGTCCACTTAGTAACTGGAAGATACTCAGTATTTTTAGTAGATAAGGGTGATCAGTTCTAACTCATTAGGTTAATTGTTGGAAAAATTAGAAGAGGATTTAATTCGTCTCATCAACACTTGGAAGCAGCAGATAATATCATCAACAAAAGTATATACAGTTTGAGTTCATATCAGGGGTGAATAGTGATTTAATGAGTGCGAACAAAACTTGACAAAGATAGGGTTAAATTGACGTTCTTACCACAATACACTTGTGAGGCTCTTAGCAGGACCATACGTATTCGAAACCAAAAAACTTTTTTATTCCAAGATATTGTACGCGTGAGGTAAACATAGAATAATACATACCCGAAGATCATCCTAGAATTATAATTCAATAAGCAGGTACCGTAAATTCAGTTTATTATTTAAGGACAAATTTATGACATATTATAAATTCTCAAATTAATGTGTAACCGTACCTCTTTGGCGAGTTCCTGCCAAAAGTGTATAGTGGAGTGAGTGTTGGGTTGCGCTCATCACATATCGTTAGATGATACAACTCCCTATAGCCCTTCACTTGTTTCTCAGATAAAATGATACTATGCGTCTGGCTCGCTCTTACTCACAAGACTGCATATCGCTGATTTAAACTCAATCTTTCTATGAATAGAATATTATGTTCTCCTACTGAAGGAGACGACTTGATTTTTTCTCCCATACAAGATCCAATTATTTGGTCTCATGAAGGACTTAACCACTTGCTAAGATTTATCATCGAATTGGAACTGATAATTATTATGATTTAAAAAAGGTTGAGAAGCATCTATTGAGTCCGTTTTTATTACCGAAATATATATGGCTGTTTGACCAGATTTCGTTTTCTCCGCAAAAAGTTCGAGGAATATTCCAAATAAAGAAGAACATCGCATTATCTCGGAGAATTCTGAAAACCGTTCAATACGAAAAGGGTATAACGATTGGGTTTTTTCAAGCGCTTGATAATTGTGTTTCGCATGTCAACGTTAAATTTCTTAAATGCAGAGTTACTCAGAGTGTATTTGGAAACGAAATTTCCATTCTGTTAAGTTTCATTAAGCCGACTTGAAAGCTCTATCCTTTTCCTACGACTATGCCTAACCATCACGAATCCCTTCAGTTTCACTCACTTAAGCAGGCCATAATCTTTAATCTGATTAATATCCACTTGAGATGAACGGATCTCCTCAAATTTAGCCCTTAGGTAATTGATAATTTCCTTCTAGTCTATGAAGTTTCATAATATTGCGAATTGTAATGAGTAAAAAGTTGTTTGAGAATTATTAATAATTGAATCGTGAAATGGAGTACTTGTTTGCTTTCAACATTCTGGTTCAGACTAATAATATAAAATAGGTGAATGAACGGAAAAACCGTTAACGAACTCTTTTATGTTCCTTCAGGAATTTTGAATTTTCTCTCATTGAAATATTGTGGGCGGTGGCTCAAAATATCCGTAGGACCTGCAGCCAATTACTCTGCAAAAGGAGAAGAATGTGTTCAGTGAATAAAATAAATTTTGAATACAGGGCTATCTCATCAGCTGCTGTCGAATGAAAGAACGACAAAGCATGTGGATCTTACATTCACTTGTTATATAAGGAACTGATCTAGCAACTAGCAAGATAGTGTAAAAATTTTCGCCTTGCACCAGATTCATATAAATTTTAGTGAATATCAATCTTCCAACCAGACAATTTTGATATACATTACAGTATAATGCCGTGTATCGGTTCTAGTTGTTTCCTCTAGTCTAAAACGACAAATTATCCTAAGGAGACCTTGAGTGCCGAAATTCAAGATTGTCCATAATATCGAGCAAAGTTGCTCCAGAAACTTAAAGGAGAGGTTTGAGCATGAAACTCACAAATGATGAGATATTTGATGCTTTAGATATTAATGTGGTTCCCTACAGACTAATGGGCCAGGCTAGTAATAAAAGTAGATCTTTGGATGTTACATTAGAAGAAATACATATCAGAATTGCTGCCGATCTCACACCATCACAAAGAAACTACTAAATCCATTTATGAACAACAGAATATACGAAAATTGAAATGTGGAAACAAGTTGGTTGTTAAATACCGATATGGATACCCCATATTGTTGAATCCAGAAGACTTCCTGCAAGAAACGGAGATGAAGTCCTCTCCCATCAAAATAAACTGTTATTACCAGGATGTTGGTGGCATCAAAACCAAACTTCATGCAATTATCCTGTGTGATTATGACATAATTATTCTCATCTAAGCATTATGGCTCAATCCCACTGCTTATACATCGGATTATTTCAGTGGTCTCTTCCAAATTATGGCGATTGGGCCAGGCTAGTGATGAAAGTTGAACTTTGGAAGCTACGTTATCCTATAATTCAGATGCTTTGTCTTGAATCAGAAATGGAAGAAATACTCTTAAAACTTCTCAACTATCAGAATTGCTGACGATCTCACATCATCACAAATAAACTACTAAATTCATTTATGAACAACTGAATAAACGATAACTGAAGTCATTTCTCATCAAAGGAAACTGTTATTACCAGAATGTAAGTATTCTGCGTGATTAGGACATAATTATTCTGATCGAAACATGGCTCGATCCAGACGTTTACACAAGGGAATTTGGGTTTGTTATGTAACTCTTACAATAGTTCTGCAGTCCATGGGGGCTGGGTTCTAGTAACTGTCCATAAGCTTAAATAATCTATGTTGATACATAATACTTGTGATGCTATTGACAAAATCTTCGTCTCCTTTGTTATGAGTAATAGGAAGTTTATTCTACTATCTATTTATTTATCACCCAACTCAAATACAGAGAATTATGTACTATATTACCAATCAATTGAAGATGTGTCAACTACAACTACAACTTGCCAGAAGCAGAATGGTCCAATGATGTTAATAAAGTAACAGGTGACTATCCAGCATTGTCTAACGCCAATCTTGTGTGTGAAAACAACTCGTTTTTGAAGTAATATCGAATCAATCACTTTCCAAACGTTCATAATACTCTTCTAGATTCAATTCTTACACTCTGATTCTCAAATTCCAATATAAGCCATGTACAATAATTCATCTGAGAGTTTACATTACTATGGTTTCGGAAATGCCGACTATATATTAATGAATGGTTTGGTTGCATGTATAGGCTGCTAGTTTTGGAGGAATTGTAGCTTAGGGGCAATTTTATAATATCTTATTACACGGGAACTTTTTGTCTCGGTTAATTACGATACTTCAATATATGAAATTTATAACAATCAACTTCGATTAATTCCAAGTATTAATTCAGTAATAATTCACCCGTGTTACAAGTCAAGATTTAGATAAATATTGCAAATGAGTAGAAACACGTGGAAAGACGTCAAACTATACTATATGTCATTGCATTGAAAGTTTATTAGAATTGACAGGGATGTCTATGTTATGAGGTGGCCTATCATGGACATTTATTACCTATTTGTCATGTTAACGTCACCTGATGTTTTGTTATAGGATAATCTGTGAATTGTGAAGAGAGGATCTTCAATCTATGAACTGTCTGTCATGTGAACTTAACGAAATTGAATTAGCTGTCTCGAACGTCCCACTATATCGATTGCAATCCCTTGAAAACATAGCTATAGTCTGTGTGGTTGAATAAGAGGGGGTGTGATCTTCGACAGCAAACTGACCTGTTAATCCCATCTCACAACGATATGTAAAAAAGCAAATTACGCCCGCTGGAAATATCGACAGTCAATGGGGAAACATGGAGACGGGCCCACACCACATGACCATAACAGACGGAACATAACCTGCCCTCTGAAACAAACAGACGAACAAAAGTAGAACATGTCCGTTGAAAAACAAAACAAGAACTGTAGTCCATCATTAAATGGCAGGTTATTCGCCAGTTGTATTTTTGGGAAGTTCATATATATAAGCGCGAAATGTTTGTTTATGCATATACACTGAATGAAAAACGGTGATTGCAAACGGACGAAAGTTTTTCTCCGGGTAAAGAAAACAATTTTAATAAAATGGTGGGTTTTGGATCTAATTGTAGTGTGAACCTGGCATAAGATAGCATTGAAGCTTCAGTCATAAGATCCATGATAACGTACGGTGCACCGATCTGGTGGCCTAGAATCGGAAAGAAGACCTCAAGAGAACAATTAGATAAGTTACAAAGTATCGTCTCAGTATCACAGGAACAATGCACCCAATACTCACAGCAGCAATAGAGGGAATGCTTTGTCTACCACTACTACTCGATGATCCCATTTGTCAACTCTATCCAGTGCCCCGCTATGGTACTTATCAGCTTAATGTGGAACGAAATTGGATTGGGCTCATCTGCTCTAAGGAGTGAGAAAAGGGGATGGGGTAATTTTTCCGAAACTCACATTTCCTCTTGAAGATCAGTTCTTGTCCGCTTTAAGGGATGCGAAAGGAGGCTGGTGTAGGTATTTAGCAAAACCGTCACGAACTCGTAAATATCCTCTTTCGATTTTGAATTATTAATGCATGTATGTAAATTGTTCGACGTCACAAAAGTGACTTGTTCATCCCTGTCCCTTGAGGAATTCTGATTAATTTTGTTTTCCATTTTCAGAAGTTCCTCCGAAGATAAATGGTGAGTAGATTTTGATATAATTGAGCCACAATTTGACAGTGGGGGTAATATAATGATAGATATCAATATTATTATGTTACGTTCATGCTACAATAGCCGATGAAACCTTATTGGAAGGACAGTTCCCATTTTCTGTGAAATCATTTAGATACTTTTATATTCCTTATATTACGTCTTGCTGAGGGTAAGAGCCAGTCATAAGTCAGTATTATGGAAACCGGTGTAGGTGTCTTTCAAGATTTTCTCGCACATCCTCCGGAACTGCGTCCGGAGTTATCATTAGGGAACTCTAATGATGTGACGACAAAAGAACAACTTGTCTGTTTATTTCTCTACTGCAGGATATCGCAATTCTCCAGTGGAAAGACCAGGGGATTGGAGAATTTCGTCCCTATAGCATCATTATATTTATAAGACTTTTGAGAATTAAGTTGCACAAGAATGTACCGAACATGGTCGGAACTTTAGTTTCAACTTCATCGATAGAGCTGATACATATAAATATTTGCATATTCAAGTTAATACATTGATACTTTTCATGCGGACGTTTTAATATGTAATATGCAATAAAAATTCCTAAGTAATGACCATTATAATTATTCATATTCATGACCGATGTATGTTAAATTACAAAAAATAAAATTACACATGTTCAGACACATTCTGAAACTGAATCCAGTTCACTGTCCACAGTTATGAACCCTTGTATAAAATATAGAAAGGTAGGATTTTGAATGATCTACTCCCTCTTAAATGCATCCTACTTCCTCGATTTAACGCATAATGAATGAGTTCATAAGTGGGAATGGAGAATTATTAATCAACAAATGGCCTCATATTCCAAATAAACAGCACGTATTACTGTGGTAGATTGATTTATTGTGGGTACATTGGAAGATGGTGTGCGTATGAATTACTCTAATAAATTTCTTACGAGAGTAGACTACAATGTCATCTCATAACCAGGAAGGAATACGTGCTGTGCATATCAAAAGATACGCAGACATGTAAACAAATAAATATCTTCTGCACACAGCTTGAATCTCTATTCAAACTCGTAGAAGTTATTCAGTCTAAGTAAGTGAAATATCATGATACGGAATGTGAATGTGAGATATTATAAATGTCAAAAGATTACCATGTTACTTCAAACAGCTCGAGTACACGTTTCATGTTGCTAATGAAAGGTGTTTCTAGATTGAATTTTCTCTAATGACTCTAGACGGAAGAAAATATAAGCATCGAGTTTATGTCTTATTGGATGGAGGAATGTGTGAATATCAACCACCTTAGTTTTAAATATTCTTGAAGGAGTGAAAGAATTGAGAACAGTCAGATGCAAGTCTTCATTTCACAACATGTTATCGACGAATATTTCACTCAAGAAATAGTACGTTATTATTTCTAGATTAATCTTACGTCAGGCATAATTGATCAAACTGGATTGCGAGACAAAGATCAAAATGGAGGACGCGCCAGGCAATAGTTAGCTACATCTTTGTATATAGCTTGAGCTTTACCGGTCCTCTTCCTAGTAACCCAAACGGATTGTAATGATTCACAAAACAGACAAGTAATGCGCAATCAATTATTCAGAAGATTGGGCCTTAATAATTATTCTTGACTCAGGTATGAATTATATATGAATTCTCGGGAAATAGGTCACACTACACATATGCTAATTATTTTCGTCTTTACGTACTTTTCGATCTCACGACCATCATCAGAAAACGTATCAATGTCTGAAACGTGATTTATTGAAACTGATTATGTCATCACCAGCTCTCCTTACCCCACTAACTTCAATTGATAATGCCCATGTCGCCGAAATTAACAGAAACAAGAGTAATCGAAATTGTAACATATTAATGTGTTAAGTATATGAATCAAGAATCCACTGCCTAGCAATTTTCTTATAAACTCAGAAGTCATATCAAAGCAGCACAGTTTGTAATACGACTGAATGACTGAACCGAAAATATAACGCTCAAGTATCTACATTTGAACCAGATGTTGAAGATTTATGAGGTAATAGGAAAAGGATGTCCAGTTAGAAGTATTGTTATTTGAGCATCCTACCTGAAATATACTTTCAACATCATGGAGACGCATGTAGGAATTTGCAAGGGTATTAATTAACTAAATTAGTATAAATCTGACTTAATGACAGAATATCTGTTCTATGATTGGCTTGGAGTCACGTTTCATGTGAATCATCTCCAGAATAGATCTTTTCTAAGTTAAAACATTAACATTTTTATAACCAAATTGATGGTGGAATTTTCTGAGTTTTTGTTCCTTGTACTATACTTACGACCATACATTCTTTTTTGTTATTATTGCTAAGCGATTCCTGTATAAGTCTCATCAAAATCTGAACAATTTAATTTGTATACTGTGTGGGTTTGTTTATCTTTAGGTATTAAATGTTTTAGATTTGAATAATATTTCTCAACACAGTTAGTAGGTTCATGCGCAATATTTATATCATACTTTTTTTAACATTTCTCAATTTCCTCTGAGGTCTCCGGAATGTATGGGGTTTTACAAATATCTGTATTACCATTTATGTTATTTATATTCAACGTTCCATTATAGATTTTGTTTATTCTTTCTTCAATGATGGGATTGAAAAATGTTTCTGGATAGTCATTCATTTCTGGTGTATTAAGAAAAATTTTTAATTTTTGGGACGGTCCTCTGGATGGAACAATTTAACCGCGCGATCTGTAAAGCTGTTTATGACACTTCTTTCATAACTTGTTGGTGCAACGAAACTGAAGTGAAGATAACGTTGCCACCAAACTTCTTTAGTGAACCACGAACCTTTTTTTCTTCCATCTGCATCATGAATTGAAATTTTCTGCAAAAGCAAGCCTATCGTCAGATGAATTGTATTCTATCTCACCTTTAGTTTTCCCTATGATGAAGTTAACTAGTCCCACATAGTTTTTGTTTTGTTGTCTCTTTTCATAACTTTATTGTGAAAATAGTTATGTTTGGCGTTTTTAATTGCTTTATCATACAAGACTTCCAATTCTTTATATGCTACTAAAAGATATGCATTTTGTTTCGAGCTAATAAATATTTTATCGAGAAGTTGCTTTAGTTCTTTAACATCTTGATCCTCACATACATTCGATTTTTTTTAAATTATCTAGTTTGTTTATGTCTTTTATCAAGAAGCATACACTGGACCCAATCAAGCGGTTTTGACTGGATGGGCCCATCTATGTCCAAAATATATGGATATGTATTAGAAAACCACTATACAGTAATGTTTCTATGAGAGGATGAGGGAAACAGTCTAACCAAAATCATTTTGCACCATGTACAATGCTAAACAGATGTGTTTGAAATTAATGACTACCATAGAAAAAGTCAGTACCAATATTACGAATTTATTGTATCGGCTTTCTATATATAAACAATTTGGAACATTTTAAAAAATTCGTAGACATTTGCAATTGTTTAATTAATCAAATTTGCAAAAATTTGAATCAACTATTTTACATCGCTCCTGCTATTTACACACGTTTCATGTGAATCATCTGCAGAATAGATATTTCATAATAATTGGTTTCTTCAGCGAAAACATTTTCAGTGCTATACTTATGGACTTACAATATCCTTTTGTAAATATTATTCAAAATCCCATCGTATTCTAAACAATCCAATTTATAGCTATTAATTTCCAGTGTATTACGAACTTCAAAAAAATGTTTGGGGCGGTCTTCTGAGTGTTAAAAGTTTACTGCACGATGTATTTATTCATAATACTTTCTATTATAACTTGTTGGTGCAATTGAATTATAGTGAAGATATTCTTGAGCCCAAACTTCTTTAGTAAACCATGAAGTTTTTATTTTTCCATCTGCATCATGCCTAATGTTCATATCTAGGAATTTCATGGTTTTGTTCACCTCTATTCCACAAGTACATTGAAGTTTACAGTGGAAATTGTTAAATTTATGAATCACGTACTGAATTTTATCATTTGGAATACAGATTAGGCAATCATCTACATACCGCTTAAAGAATACGGGTTGGAAATCTGATAAATTTATTACAGATTGCTCTAAACATTCCATAACTAGGTCAGCAATATTATCTGGAATAGAAAATTCGATTGCTGTGCCGAATATTTGCCCAAAATATTGCTCACCATATTGAAAATAAGCGCATTCTGATCAAAACTTTACTACATTTATGAATTCAGATTGATCTTGAGGTGTGCGGTTCTTAATCTCTGCCCAACGTCTTCTGATGCTACTCAATACCAAAACAACTGGTATATTTGTAAACAAAGAAACAACGCCAAGGAAATTGATAGATGATCTATGATGATCCATTAATTTCCTTGGACGTTGCTTCTTCATTTACAAATATACCAGTTGTTTTGGCATTGAGCGATGATCTATTAATTTCCTTCGACGTTGTTTCTTTATTTACGTTTCGGCGACGTGAGCATTTTAGATTAAAATTATTTCGATAAGGACGCCTCGTGGTGATACAATAGCTTCAAGAAATCACGTTTCAGACATTGATACGTCTGCCGATGATGGTCGTGAGACCGAAACGTACGTGAAGACGAAAATAATTAGCATATGTAGTGTGATCTATTTCCCGAGAATTCATATACGAAGGTTAGACCTAGTAATGAGAGATACGGGCACATCGACTCTTCACGGTTATGTTATCGTACCTTAATTTCAGGAAACTATATGCTTACCACAAATGATTCACATGTGATGAATCAATCGATTATATCGTCTAGTTTTCCCTGGACGACCAACCTATCCTCATCTTTGTCGAATCTTTATTGCACTTATTGGACCTGAATATACCGAAACATTAAACTCAACCTATATGTCAGATTGTTTCTTAGATATTCTTAATTTATTGGAGACGGATATTTTCACTAGCTGAGTTCAATATTTTAACGATCTAAAATAAAATTTGGTATATATACCTTTCCGTAGGAGCTGAATCTTTTGAACTTGTATAATATACGGAATAGATCAATGTAATTTTTGAGATTATTCCTATTTTCAATATCGTCTGGTGAAAAATGTATTGAGCACACCCGGTAATTGTATATTTTCTTGAGAGTATACTTTAGGAGAACCAGATTCACACACTCCAGCCATAAATACAATAAGCCCATATCGAATTTGGGTTTCGGAAATCTGTAGCGCTCATGGTTCTGAAATGGCTGACAATTGCGTATAGCACAACCGTGTTTTCCCATGATAAATATTATGCAAAAATAATATTCTAGAAATAGCGTATATGGTAGCAAGCAATAAATCGCATGGAAACAAAATCCACGAATGAATTAGGAATGGCTACTATTGAACAACAATAACAATCGCATACGCATTATAGTTTATATTAATTTTGGACGCTTGACGCTCGTGTTTTGGAAGCGAAATATTTCAGCCGGCCTTAACAGTCTTGGTCCCTACCATAAGACATTCCATTTTAGAGTTATCTATGGTATGGGTATATGAGCCAGGACAGAACTGTTAATGGATTTAGTTCATTTCGAGTGCATAGCAGATCGATTAACCAATTCAATCATTTGATAATGCTTGACTAAGCATTCATTAAGAATAACAGAAATTACTTGATAATCCTTAACTAAGCATTCATTACGAATAACGGAAATTACTAGTCAAGTAATAAGTTTCTTGCAGCAATAATTTCATTCGAATTATATTCAAAGCATTAGTATCCATGAATATGATAAATTTTCTCGTTTAATAAGATTACTACTCTTGTTCCCCAGTATTATAAATTATAGGAAGCTTAATTCTCTCTATTGCAGTTAAATGCTGCAGTAGAATGTCATATATTGTTGAAAATATACCTTCGCTGCTAGAAGAACCGGTGAACAGAACAGAGATCTGCCTTTATATTTCATTTTCTGCAACGTTAATCTTAATGAACGACAAATATATTCAAACTAACTGAATCGGACGAAAAGAATCCGCAAATATTCATTTATGAATGTTCATAAGTTAATAGAGTTTCTTTCAGGCTCGTTTTGGAATGCAATGATACTTGTCTGAATTAGCCAGAATGAAAATAATTCAGCTTGTATGGGTGCAAGCCCAATCTGACGTGGAAGTGAAAGAAGGGGCCCAGATCCAGCGATCATCGACCACCGGGCTCCATCCCAGAGATCTTCTGGTAGTGGCTTTCGGTTTGGAGCAGTGCCTCTGGTTGACATGGGGAAAGCTTGACTCGGAGTTTTCGCCCAATCTCTCGATAACCCTTTGCTCTATGAGCAGAAGAGACTTAAAACTGGTAACAGGGCTCCTCACAGGACACTGTCATCTGATAAAACAACTACAATTAACGGAAATTGTTGATGACCAAGTTTGTAATAGATGCAGGGGGCCGAACGAGACTGTCTCTCATATCCTTGTAGAATGTCATTGAGTTATTTCAGGCTACAACACCTCATCAACGCATACATTCTGCCTGAGGCCATAGAGACGTCAATACACGCAGAATTCCGCCTTAGGCCTGCTGGACTGTGTGTTGTATCAAGGGGTGCACAATAGACTCAATCAAGCGGTCTAAGTGCTCTAAACTTGTCCGCCCGGTTTTGATCGATTATATTACGTGCCTTTTCACTTTTGCGATAAACCACTTACTGCGGTAAACTCCAATTCTTCGGGCGCCAGATTTTTCGGAAGATTCATTCTTCCTTGAGGACTTCTGCTAGGGTCCTTACTACGAGGCTTGTCACTATGCTATCTATAGATAGCCTTGTCCCCACGGTAGCTACAGTGAAGTATATCCAGAGCCCACTGTGCAGAAGTACAGTATCAAACTTGTAGGCTTTAATTGCAATTGACAATTGGTCATAACTTAGCTCATCAAAAGATGGAGCAGGAATATCTTGATGAAACGGGGAATACCAAATAAATATATAATAATGAGAAGTACACTTCGACAATAATTAGTGGATGTAATTGAATGGTATATGACACAAAAATGTACCCAGGTGGAAATACAAAGAAGCCCAATCGGGAAAAGAAAACGGTTACAACATATCTATTTTCACGATATGTTCGGTCTTTAATTTCTTATCAACGGTACGGAATCGGTTGATAAATGATTTACTTGTTTAGGGCGCTTGTCGGCTGCGATATAACCTCTGGCGGGGATATGTGTAGGCCTGTGAAACGGTTTGCTTGCGTCTTTGGTGGTGTATTTTTCTCTGTTAATTGATATCACTTACTCATATCGCTCAGAAACAATTCTTGAAGAATTTAATGAGCTTATTCTTATACATTCACAAGCACATTGTATTTATTACTATGATTTTTGTATTGTTTCATATTGATGTATAGTCTTGTTGAATAAATTATTATTATTATTATTATTATTACTTACCATTTACGGAAAAACACAAACCAAGCAGGTGCTAGAGTAATAATAGTTGTACGATAATTATTCAGATAGCATCATCACTTATAATATTCACAACACACTACGATATACCAAACGGTGAAAATTTGGTCGAATCGGAAAACATTGGCCTGTACTAGGCTTGCGATAGTACGATATCAGATTTTTACGGTATATTCGGATTATTATTTTGACTGAGTCTACTCTATCAAGTCTATTATTCACAGCCTCATGCCACCAACGGAGTCCCTGATAATTGAATGACAGTATCAGGTTTCATACACTTCCAGATTTTAGACAATCAGGGCTTATACTTCTGGGATTGACACAGCGTGCACAAGCCCCAACTATCGTATCTGCAATAACCTCTTCGTCCACGACCGGGGCTCCACATACGGCACGAGGGTTATTACGATATTCAAACACACAACCCCTCCAGCTTATACTTCCGGGATTGACACAGCGTGCACAAGCAGTTGGTGGTTTGGTCTTCTAGAATATACTTATACTTTTGAGATTGACACAGCGTTGACAAATATATCAAAGACGCCACAATCGTTCACACATACACAATCTGTACACACCGTACAAATACTTGAATCTTTCAATTCACGTGTGGATTCAAAACGTGAACTTCATGGGTGCGCAGTCAGACCTATGACAAGATGAACCCAAATATAACAATATAACAAATTTGCTGAACACAACAGGATATCAGATATCATGCAAACGTTACCGGTTACAAACCACGGAATTCAATTTATCGTAATGCCGGAAAATAATTATTGAGCTATCATTTAACTTATGTGAATTCACCGAAGCATGGAACGTTGTTATAAATTCGGCACTTTTAGCTATCGATACAACTATCAATTATTCATAACGGTACCATCAACTAACTCCATAAAAATCTCTCGATCAGTCTGCCACTGTCTTATATCTTTCTGAAGGTTCTGGTCAAGTCCGTGCCAAAAAATCCTTATTTTGTGTCGTGGCCCTTTCTCTTCATGTCCTGAACAATGTTTGACAGTGACGCTACTTCTTATATCTAAAATTCGGGCGAATGATGCTCCACCAATTCCATCGCGGCAAGGGAAAGGAAGGTTATCGGAGTGTTTTGGTTGAACGCAGTTTTTACACATAAAGTTATTCAAACTTTGATGCGTTAACCCACTAGATCATCGTTATTGCAATATAAGTTAGTTGGAATGAATGCAAATTTTGAAGTGGGTATGAATGCGCTATGTGCGATTCATTTATTGAAACAATTACACTTATTCGCGATTACGGAGTCTTAGAAAATACGCTACATAGTCTTCACTGTGTAATACCAGGAAATGCACATTAGGAGTCCACGCATTTCTGTAAAACTAATGAATTGTTTAACCGGAGATTACGTGTAATACTCATATTTTCTGCTTGATCCAAAACGAATGATATATCAGAATTTAAGCTTCGTTACAGTTGAAGAGGGAATGTAAATTTTGCGAAAAAGAACATGACAAATGGATATGACAGAATGTTTTATTTCGAAAATTTCATTTATGGAATAAGGAATATTTAAATTAGTCGAATCAAGAACCGTTATTCCGAACTTTATACGGTTTCATTCTGCTATTACGCGAATGTAATTTGTGAAACAAGCTTATTATGAAATTTATAATTGCTATACTGGAGGATCGTTAATAAATACAAATGCGATGGTTTGAAATAACTGGGATTAAATCACAATAATGGAGGCTCGTAATGATTGTTTGGTCAGTAATTTCTGGATAAATGTTTGTAAATACTTATATTATTTATGCAGCACGGACAACGTATACACATGATTCGTTCCGATTATTTAGTCATCTTTCAAACTATGTCATCCCATTCTATTATGGTCAATGAAAACTTATTGACTATTCCATAAAGGTCGACCAGCAGGTTTTGGCAGTCCTCGAATAATACAGGATGCCATTATAATATCTCAGCGATAATGAGAAACATCAAAGCTCACTCAGAAATATCAGTCTCAGGGAAATTCATTTCCAAGTTACTATCCAATTTATCTTGAGACAAATTTCGAAATTTCCACAGCAACAGTCTCTTTTGCCGTGAGATTCTATCAACATTTGGAACATTTTGTAGCCTCTAGTTGAGTATACTAACATTCATATATTCAGAAGCGAATATTGTCCATACAAACTTGGTTTGCTCTCTCTATGATTCAATAACCTTCATGAACAACTATGGACCAGAATGAAGCTGAAACCATCGTTGTCAAAGAAGAATTGATCGTATTCGACGGGTCAATATAATAGCTATGTACATAATACTTCTACTGTTCTGGAAACTCACCATTCCTGAATATTCTTGGTTAGTGTTGTAAAAATTCTCATTGACATCCGATGTCATCATACTATTCAATAATTCTTCGAGGGAAGGTGTCACAGCATTTCTGTTTGACACTTACTTATAGAGGATTATTCCCCCGTCAGATAATTCATCACTTGTAATTCTGTACTTGTAAGGAAAGTAAACCAAGAAATTTGAATTGAGATTTTCCGTGCTGAAACTTTAAAGTTAATCTCATTTACGTCCAAACTCGAAAGAGTTGGAATGAACTTTTAACGGAACCCATTATTGATTACGTTGGCGTCCTCATAATAAGAATCCACGGTAACGAGAGCTTACCACTCGGAATTCAAACTTACTTATTCTTGAATACATTGAAGTTTACTGCATTTTTATTAGGTTTCGATAAAACTCAAATGATAGCAGAGACAGCGAGGAATCCGTGTTGTGATTTCACAATGTGCATAACTTGATTGAAACTTTTCGGGATAATTTTTTTTTACGTTACGTATAATGTAGAATATCACATTGAATAATACAATCATGGTCGCTATCAATCAAAAATATCTAGGTTCTGCAGGCTATTTTCTTGATAGTCGGGTCATCTTATGTTCCAATATTATTTATCTCATCAACTCATCCATATTCCCAACTTGATCTCATGCATAATATTTCTTCTTAACATGTTCCATCGGTGAATCAATGTTTTTCCCTATTATACAAACTCATCAAACATAAAATGAGAAGAGAAGATATTATTATGATGTTCCTCAAAATATACTCATTTCATAAGTTGTCATGTCATTTTTTTAATATATGGATAGCATTTTGTTGCCAAGCGTAAGGTGTGATAATATTTCTGCAGTGAAATTGATCTTGATTTAGAATAAATATTAAAACGATAAGGAGTCTTCGTATTCGATAAATTTTGTTGACCCCATGGTGAAGTTCCACTATTGTCTGATTAAAAATTTGACTAGTGAAACGGACCGCTTTGGGTCGGTTTTTATTGGCTCAACTAGCTCAAATTAAAGTAATTAATCTCAGGGCTCGTAGTGAAACGTGCCCTGTGATTCTAGACTTGTGAATTGCCTGAGCGCCAACTGCTTAGAAATAACTACAAAAATGAATGAATTTACAGTCAAGAATACAGGCACTACGAGATGGTTTTATAGTTGATGGAAATTCAGAAAAGTAATACAAGTTCAACTCAACAATTTGGTTTATTCCAAACGGAATTTGGTAATAAATTAAAGAAAATACAAGTTTGATATTACGTACAATAAAATTGAATTCAAATACAAAAATAAATGAACGTCAATTTTAGTTAAGACATTGAAATCAAATATTTAATTGAAAAAATTAAATGCTGTGAATTAAAATGAACTTCAAAATGGGTTCTATAGAGTTAGTAGAATACAACTTCAGTTAAATAACACAAATCAGAGCAATGAAAATATGGTCATTCAAACAAGAAAATGTTACCCTCCTTGGAACTTGATGGAACTGGAAATCGGTCCTGTCAGGAAATTCACTAAACCGTCTCGAAAAGAAGGAATGAGGCACCTCAGACGTTCAAACCCTGTAATTTCAAAGAACGAACAGTACCTGACCTAAGTTCAAAGGGACAAGTAACACAGTCAGTCGGAATAACCATGTGATTTCACAACTGATTATGTTATCTCCCCAAATTGTAAAAACACTATTACAAAATTAAAATCTTGAAGAGATATCAATTTAAACAACAATCAAAGTTAATCTGAAAGAATTAAATTATTACAATTTAAACTTAAATTGGCAAAACATTAAAATGTGGCTGAAAGAATAATAATCAAAATGTGACTGAAAGGATAATAATCAAAATGTGGAATTTGTCAGTCAGCACAAATCTGAATACTTGAATTGAATTGCATATAAGAAGTAATTGCAGTAATTGAATACCTATTTTATGATAATCCCCAACAACTCCTACTGCACGTTTAAGTCAGGAGACAACTCTGTATACTCATGTACCAGATCTACAAAATGGCGATTCAAAAATGAATCACTCAAACTACCATGTGCTATTGTGGGATTAAACACAAAGGGAACAAAGAAATATCATCACTGTAATCTGCCTACGTCCCGCTAGATTGTCTACATACAAAAATTACAACAATTAATGCAGTGATGGAAATGATTATCTCTGAATTATGCTAAAAACAAATTGATTGGGTGGAACCCTAGATAAGTCGAGCAACACTTCCACTGAAATATAATCACATTCAGACACCGAACATACAGTAGTCAAATTACAAAACTAAATCAAATTATATAGTGCCTGATGTCAATTATAATTCGATAGCAAAGATTTAGAAAATGGATGCAAAACCAAAGATTGATAGAATCTCGACTTACCAGTTTGAGGTTCACACGACAATGAATCTTTTCGACTTCCGTTCTGAAACCTACCCCACCTCGCGATACTCACGCTATCGAGCATGCGGCAACTAATTTCAGTAATCGATGTTATTGAACGTAAAGATGTCTCTGAGATATCATCGGACAAGTTTCCTAGCCGAAAAGAAATCTAATCTGTTCATTACAGTATTCTTTAAAAAACACGAAACGGCGAAACCGTTACAACTGGTAAATTCTGAAATTACTATGCCAAATAAAACTCATCTACCCCAAAGGTATTTGAGTAATTTTTATAGTGATATCAAGTACAATAATCATATAGAAGTTTGTGGAAAAATTACATTATATTTCCTGGAGATATTCATACACCCACTCCATTCGTAATTTATTTTGATTTTATACATCAGCTATTATTTTTTCAGTTTTTCTCTTCTATTAAAAACGCATTTGACTAAAAAGTTTCTTCTTACAAAAATTATTTCTGTGGCCGTTTTGCTCAAAATTTATTACAGATATGAGATATAACTGTGAGTATTCGTCCTTATAATTTGTTAGATATGTATACCCAGAGAGCAAATACTTGCCCAACTAGTGAATTGGCGGAATTGTATGTAACATATGAAGTTCATTTCGGAGCTAACAATTTCTTATTGTTTTATAATGATGGTTCATCACAGAATTCTCTGATGTATTATAACATTATCACAGACATTAAGAACTTTAAACTTAACTATGTGATAAAAAGGCGTTCATCGAGGCGTTCATTATTATGCTATATTTATAATGAAATTCTCATTTTCCAAAATCATTCTAAACCAGAAGTCATCGTATTGATAACCCCCATGAAAGCTGCACTCATAGAAGATTGACGCATGCGCGTTCAGCGCTATGAGAATAAACCACATTTTCGCTCATATTTTCGAAACAAAAGGTTTGAACACTTTTTGAAGGGGTTACAAAAGTCCAGGTGGCTAAAATTTATATGGTCAACACTTTCCCAACCGAAAATTTGTTATTCAAAAGCGATAACAGGCACTTCAAAAAAGTTACTAGAAATGTTATGGAAATTGTGGAAAATCAGGAGGTTAGAAAACTATGAAAATCGGTTAGAAGAGTTGAGAAAAATCATATTTATTTAGCGCAATTGTTTGTTTGTTGATCCTTTCATATTAAAAATTCACGTTGGGCTAACTTCACTATGGTATATTTCCATGGTCAGTATGTTTATCAGAAATTCCGTCTGTTATTCCACCATGAGAGATGCCAGATAGGCGCAGTAGACGAACTCAAAGTAGTCACCACTTAACTGTGAAACTTCTTCCTATCAAACAGCGAAGTTGTGAAAATCTGTACCTAGTGAGGTATTTCCCTATGTCTATAACCTCCAAGCCTGCTGGCTCATATAATGTTCTCCGTGTAGTCAAAATGTATATGAAAAAAAATAATCACCGGGGTTTATGCGTATTCTCCAATTCATTACATCCACCGTTATTTATATACAGGTCCCAGGTTTTAGTAGCAGAACTTCAACAGTCGATAGAAAATTTTATTTTGAGAAAAAAGTTTCTATTAACATATATGCACAGATGCTTAGTTTTTGAGATACAGGGTATTGAAATTGGAAAAAAAAATCGTTTTTTGCGAATATCTCCAGAACCGTTCATCGTACAGAAAACAACTTTTGCGAGCATTTCCTACTTATAGTAAGCTATGATCTGTGTGATGAAAAGTTTTTTTTTTAGTAATAATTGGTGAAGATTTTGAAGGGGTAGTGGGTGTTTTCCTCCCCAACTACTACGCCACCGGAAAAAGTACAATTTTGAGACAACTCTTTGAACCGACAATGTTTTCTATACAAAAAAGGTACTCTTGATCATAAGCTCTGAAGTTGAGCGTTTTCGAGAAAAATGAACTTTTATGTTGAAAAACATGGTCAATTCTTACTAATTAAAGAAAATTTATTCAAACGTTAGAACAAGTAACAAAACCAAAAAAATGACCTTGTTTTTCAACATAAAAGTTGATTTTTCTCGCAAACGGTCAACTTTAGAGCTTATGACAAAGAGTACTTTTTTTGTGTAGAAGACATTGGCGGTTCAAATGATTGTCTTCAAACCGTACTTATTTCAGTGGCGTAGAAGTTGGGGATAAAAACACCAACTACCCCTTCAAAATCTTCACCAATTAGAACTAAAACAAAAAAATTTTTATCACACAGAATATAACTTACTATGAGCTTGCAATTGCTGTTTTCTGTACGATAAACGGTTCCGGAGATATTTGCAAAAACCGAATTTTTTTTTTCAATTTGAACATCCTGTATCTCAAAAACTAAGCGTCTGTGCATATATGTTATAAGGAATTTTTTTCTCAAAATCAAATTTTCTATCGACTGTTGAAGTTGTGCTACTTAAACCAGGGACACCCCGTATAATCAAGTGTACTCTTCTCAAGCTTTTGTCTGTATCATACTTTTCTTATGTTCCGATGAACTCAACTTAACTTCCTTCAGTAACCTTATTCTCTTTTTATTGATAATTCCGCATTTCGGGTTATTTAGGTTTGGATGTTATAGCTCTCATTAGGAACGGGCGGATAGTAGCTGTTATTAATTTCCGAATGCTCCAGCAAACTGTAGACAATATTAGGGTTTATATTCCCACGTAGATGACTTCAATGGTAGAATGGTAGTGTTGTCCGAATCTGGATAAGCTTCTATAAATATTCATCAAGAAGCGGAATTATTAGTATGTCCACTGTGGAATATTCGCAACCAAAAGAAAACTGCAAACAAATTAGGTCTTACGTGCTCGAAGCGTAGGAAGTTCAGGAAGCCCATTACTTCCGGCATTTTGCATTTTCATATCTGGTATTAAAACGGCTCCATCGTTTTCCCGTTCCCATACAAGGCTTTTGTCAGTTATCCAAAGAATCGAGTCAACTCTGTTTAATCCATTTCACAAACAGCACCGTAAGTAAAGGAGGCCAATAATAAGGGCAGTAATCTTCTTCTAAAAGATTCAGGATATTTATCTCTTTATGAATAACGTTCCGTCGCAAAAAGCAGCACATGTTCAAGAAACGTGGTTCAAGTCTTTCCACTGTAGCGCTGAGTACATCTCGATTCTATAGGTCCCTTTTAGGAAGTAAATGGGAATTATTCCAGGATTTGAACAAACAAATACTAATAAGGTTGTTCCAGAAATCAAAGTTTGAAGCGGTAAAGGATTTCTCATCAACTATTGTGCCACTTCCATGTTGTCGGTCTGCTTCCTCCTATGATACTGAATTAGTAACTATTGTAACTTCGGTAATAGTATAGTATACAGGCTACTATTTAAAATTGATGATTTTTTTAAATTTTTTTTTGTAACGTACTTAACACTAAATTTAAAAAAACCCTTATGGGAGCTCTAAAATTCCATTGAGAAATATTGAGAAGTACATGTTTTTATTCGAACATTTTGACTTTCATTTCGAAGAAAATGTAGTATTTAGCGAATCATTCAGTACTTACTGTGTAGTACAGTCAATAAGCTGAGGAAATGATGAACACATTCAGGGGAGATGTGCTCAAGTTGGCATACTGGGTGAGTTGGTATACCCTCTTGTTTTAGGTTGCTATTTTAAATCTGGCGCCAATTTGATTTGAAAATAGATTGCGAAAAACTAAAAACGTGTTGCACTCGGGGACTGCCGCGATGAAGCTATTGCATAGCATTTTTTCTCAACTTATGCAATTATAATTATTTATTTATTTTTGATTTATGCAGTATTTTTCTTTTCTTTGATATTAATTCAAGTTTTTTCTTTGATATTAATTCAAGTTACACTTTTTGAGCGTGGTGACCGATAAGAAAACAAATTTTTTCCTTTTATTGAATAAATGAGAAGTTAATATCGTTTAAAATATTTTAATTATCTTACAATACATGTAGGTTATTCAGGAATTTGTTATCATTGAAACTATAGGTTTATGGTAACTGAAATAAGAGACATAAATTTGAGACTTGATATCCTCTAAATATCTGGAAAATACCGCGTCAATGGTGCCCCCATATTTTGTTGTGGATTCTTGTGGATCATTATTCATTTTCAAATTCAATTTTTCCGAAAGAAAAGTTGTCAACCGCTCTGATTTTTTATCAGCGAAGTTGATGTTGAAATCGCCAGCCAAGATAAGTGGAAATTTATTACCATTTGTACCAAGTATTTTCGACCATTCTTCAGTGTACTCCAGTAAAGTGTGATGAATAAAATGCTCTACCTCGTCCAATTTTGGATTCGGAGAAATGTAAATTGCTACCATGACTATGTGTAGGCCATTTCTAAGTTTGCATAAGCACGCACAAATATCTCCAACAAATAAGCAACATCAAAGTCGCTAACGTGTGCAATATTTATTTCAATATTCGGAGTCATAATATTAGTTACATTATTATTATTTTGGTAAATAGCTACCCCACCTTTTGGAACAGTATCTCGTTTGAATTGAACAATACAATTAAAATTAGGTATTTCAATCGGATTATCATGCGCCATGCAAGATTCGGTAAGAAGTAACACATTTGTTTGTCTCGTAACTGAATCTTGTTATCGCGGGTTTTGAGCGCGGCGACCGAATCAAGAAATTCCGTAACAAAAAACAATATTAGACCTAAACACCTAACATGTGTCAAATTAATTAATTAATTTGAAGTTTCTAAAAGTGAAAATTTCGCTATTTTATACGAATGTTATAACACTCTAGCGCTTTAGACTCCGGGATTTTCACGTGGCCTATCGAAATTAGAAGGAATTGCATGAACTCCAGACGTCCTATGTAATTAGCTACGAACGAAATCATTCTGACATATGCCTCTAGGAGCTCGCTACCCGTCAGTTGGAGTTTATACGTTAGACACGCGTAGCAGAGACCTGAGAGTAGCGGTTTCTATTAAGCTATTGCATATATTGCATATAGCTTTTATAGCGGGCTTTGAGCGCGGCGACCGAATCAAGAAATTCCTTAACGAAAAATAACGTGAACTCGTTTATGTTGCGCTCTCTCGGGTGGCTAATATTGAAAAATTGTATATCACGACAAAAACGATAATTCTACATTCAAGTTTTATAACAATCGAAGGCAAGCTGGATCGACTGCATCTTTGTTGCAAGAATTCAAAAGACTGCCTTTAAATAGTGTTCAGACGTCAGCTCAAAGTGTCTTAGATTTCCTTAGTAATAGAAATGGCATTTCAATAATGACTTTCAATTGCCAAAGTCTAAATAGTCACAAATACGATTTACAAGATTCAGTTACGAGACAAACAAATGTGTTACTTCTTACCGATTCTTGCATGGCGCATGATAATCCGACTGAAATACCTAATTTCAATTGTATTGTTCAATTCAAACGAGATACTGTTCCAAAAGGTGAGGAAGCTATTTACCAAAATAAAAAAGATACGTGTGGCACTCGGGGACTGCCGCGGTAAAGCTATTGCATAGCATTTTTTCTCAACTTATGCAATTATAATTATTTATTTTTTTAAATTTATGCCGTATTTCTTTTTCTTTGATATTTTAATTCAAGTTTTTTCTTTGATATTAATTCAAGTTACTTTTGAGCGTGGTGACCGATAAGAAAACAATTTTTTTTCTTTTATTGAATAAATGAGAAGTTAATATCGTTTAAAATATTTTTATTATCTTACAATACATGTAGGTTATCCAGGAATTTGTTATCATTGAAACTATAGGTTTATGGTAACTGAATAACTGAAATAAGAGACATAGGTTTGAGACTTGATATCCTCTAAATATCTGGAAAATACCGCGTCAATGGTGGTCCCATATATTGTTGTAGATTCTTGTGGATCATTATTCATTTTCAAATTCAATTTTTCCGAAAGAAAAGTTGTCAACCGCTCTGATTTTTTATCAGCGAAGTTGATGTTGAAATCGCCAGCCAAGATAAGTGGAAATTTATCACCATTTGTACCAAGTATTTTCGACCCTTCTTCAGTGTACTCCAGTAGAGTGCGATGAATAAAATGCTCTACCTCGTCCAATTTTGGATTCGGAGAAATGTAAATTGCTAACATGACTATATGTAGGTCATTTCTAAGTTTGCATAAGCACGCACAAATATCTCCAACAAATGAGCGCCTAACATTAACATCGCTAACATTAACATCGCTAATATGTATTTCAATATTCGGAGTCATAATATTAGTAACATTATTATCATTTTGGTAAATAGCTACTCCACCTTTTGGAACAGTATCTCGTTTGAATTGAACAATACAATTAAAATTAGGTATTTCGATCGGATTATCATGCGCCATGCAAGTTTCGGTAAGAAGTAACACATTTGTTTGTCTCGTAACTGAATCTTGTAAATCGTATTTGTGACTATTTAGACTTTGGCAATTGCAAGTCATTATTGAAATGCCAGTTCTATTACTAATGGAATCTAAGACACTTTGACCTGTCGTCTGAACACTATTTGAAGGCAGTCTTTTGAATTTTTGCAACAAAGATGCAGTCGATGCAGCTTGCCTTCGATTATTATAAAACTTGAATGTAGAATTATCGTTTTTTGTCGTGATATACAATTTTTCAATGTTAGTCACCCGAGAGAGCGCAACATAAACGAGTTCCTGTTATTTATCGTTACGGAATTTCTTGATTCGGTCGCCGCGCTCAAAGCCCGCGATAAAAGCTATATGCAATATATGCAATAGCTTAATAGAAACAGGTACTCTCAGGTCTCTGCTACGCGCGTCTAACGTATAAACTGTAACTGACGCATAGCAAGCTCCTAGAGGCATATGTCAAGATGATTTCATTCGTAGCTAACTACATAGGACGTCTGGAGTTCATGCAATTATGTTTTTAGATAATTCGAACCTTCTAATTTCGATAGGCCACGTGAAAATCCCGGAGTCTAAAGCGCTAGAGTGTTATAACATTCGTATAAAATAGCGAAATTTCTCACTTTTAGAATCTTCAAATTAATTAATTAATTTCACACATGTTAGGTGTTAGGTCTAACATTATTTTTCGTTACGGAATTTCTTGATTCGGTCGCCGCGCTCAAAGCCCGCTATAAAAGCTATATGCAATAGCTTAAAAATCGGAATTGTATGACTTTTGTTCACTGTCTCGCGTTCACTGGGAAGAATCATGTACTTATTCAAAAAGATGTAGCGATTGCGTTGATTGTGTTATGAAAAATTATGGTTCATTATGCTGTGTCGCTTTTGATGGATATCCTGACATCCATGGAACGAAACCTTGCGAAATATTTGCAGAGATTTTATTGTTACAGAATATAAGATAGCACAAGTTCCAAAAGAAAAATTCAAAATTATAGAAACAAAAGGCAATTCATTAGTGTATTGGTCCAGTTTGCTGTGGAATGGACTGCACAAACACTGAAGCGCAAGGAGAGGAAGAAGAAGATGGTATTGATATATCGCTTTGCAGAAGTTACTGCGGTTGAAGAAATTCTGAACATAAGCTCCATATGCTAAGAGTGGAGGAAAATATGATACTGAAGGAAAACTAAACAGAGAAGAGAGTGGGACATCACCTGTAAAAATACCAAGGTTTTCATCGAAACCTAAAAATGAGAGAATTGAATGAATAAAAATTCTTTGATTATATAATATTTTCATTTTGTCTACGACTTTCTGAAAATCAATGAGAAAATAAATTAAAAAATATCAAAAATTGATATATAATTTACTTTCGAAAAATTTTCCAAAATTTCTCAAATGACATTTTTGAGCCCTCATAGTTTATCATCATATTGCATCATTTCAAATATGTGTTCACTTTCAACCATACTTACCTTACATCCTTGGAAAGCTTATTGAAAGGCCTTTCGACAAATCAAATAACATACAGGATGTTCTATAGAGAATGAGAAAGCTATGTGTGTTTTTATGTTATGGTTCACCCTGTATACTTTGCTCACTCTCGAGAAATATCTACTGATGCATACTATTTTCCCCCAAATTGAAAAACTGCTCGCGTAAGTATCGCAGTTTTATCTCGATCAGTAAACACAGAGTGATTTTTGAAGTAGATCTCTTTTAACTCTAAAATGTCTAATAATTCGGAAACAGTTAACAAGAGACGCATGGTATGTCATAGCATTCTTCTCAGATTAATGAGGGCTTTCGAAATCATGATCACAGTATAAGGTGTTCCATCGAAAAAACATAAGTTTGGTGTGTTACTTAATGAAGACCATCCTGTATATGAATGCAAATAGTTTCCAATTACGCTCTGTCTGTATATTCATTTTATTAAAAGACCGTTTGGCAATATCTGTAATAGCAATGAGCTATTGAACTTTTTCGGGCCAGCCTGTATGTGAATTATGCAAATAATCCTTTTTGATATTCCTATATTTTAATTTCCGTTTATTGAAATTTCGTTTAACATTACTTGAATTTCTTTTGTGAAAATGTAGTGTTATCAATACAGGGTATTCCACGAGAGCCGTTCGTTAGAAGTTTTCGTGGTTAGAGAAAAGTTAGAATTCTGAAATTTTGGGTTCCAGGGTAATCCGAAATTTTCTTTCTTTCCAGAATATTTTTCAGATCATACTATTTCCGGTTACACCGGAAGTCGCCATTAACTTCCTTATTTTAAATGGAACACCCGGTATATTATTTCATTTTTAGATTTCTGAGAAAATTTCATAGTGGATTCCATCAGGTTTTCCTATACCTATTTTCAATTTTTTCTTAGATATCTTGATTTTTTTGAAAATTTTGACAGATGTAGCGCTGTTTTGAGCATTGCGCCCTTTAACCAATTTCGATTGGTGGAAAGCGCTTCTGGGGTAGACGGAAGCACAGGAATGATTCTTTCGAATGCCATATTGACAACTGATTTATCGCATACAGGGTATCCAAAATTTAATGACCAATTACATCATTTTGAAAGTTGAAAAAGTCCGTTTTTTCAAATGGGACTGTATTTTATTGGATGGTCGGATGCAGAATTTGATTGTGCATCGATTTGCTATAACATTCCCTATACCTATTTCCAGTGGTTTTCTTGTTCATACTGGGTCAAGAATCTTATTATATTGATGTTGGAAATGGTATCAAACAGTACATAATATGTGAATTATGTAAATTATAGCTCTTTATGTTTCTATATGTCAATTATTATAATATCACTTATGAAAATAGAGATACATTATTGATGAGGCAGAGATGGCATGCTATGCCTTCTCAGGTAGTGTTACGGTGAGGTGGCATATTTACTGTTTTTTTAAATAAATGTAACAGAGTTTATAATTATGAAAATTAAAAATTCGTATCAGTTGAATCTCCTTCTCAGATGAATTGACATTACTATAATGGCGTAGGTATTTTTCACGACAACTCAAAAAGTATGCCAACTGGAGCACATCTTCCCTATATATAACCGTTAGAACGCATAAGTGAGCAAAATTATAACAACGAAGTTCAAAAACTTTAGCAAATTGTGTTGGACAATGATTACCAAGAATCTTTGATCAATAATTTAATTCCGAAACAAAAAAAGAAATTGGAACGTAGCCAACTATACAAATTAGAGACATTACCTTCAAAGACTTCAATAAAATTCAAAAGCTTACATATTCTTCGGTAATTAATGAATTCCATAGTTTGTTTTCTAAATTTGCAATACAACCAGTTTATAGATGTGAGAACAAGCTAAAACACCGTTTAGGCTACACCTTTGATAAAGTTTCCAATTTCGACAAATCCGGGATTTACAAAATCAATTGTGAGTTTTGTTGAAAACGCTATGTGGGTCAAGCTAGAAGGATCATTTGAACTCGTTGTAAGGAACATTCCGCTCATATGAATAAAATTAATGATAGAAAATAAGCGGTAGCCGAACACATTTTGATAACAGGACACGCCATTTCTCAAGAAAGTTTATCACTTCTAAGACACAGTACAGACGAATATCTAGATCATTTAGAAGGGATGGAAATGTATAAGCGAGAAAGCAATTCATCAAATTCCTATTTACCTCTAGCTGAGGGTAACCCATTGTTCATTATTATTATATCCAAATAGTAATTAAACATTAAAATTTTGATTTATAATTTAGTTTACTCTGATGATGGCTATTTGGTGCCGAAAGGTCCTCAGTATTTTGATAGTATTTTCAGTGGATAAATATGATTATTTCTCATCAATAGTGTTAAAATATATCCACAGTGTGACCTCGTTATAGTTCATTAACATTCATCAATATCTACTCCAAAGAATGTAACGTTATGTAAAGTTTCCTGTAGTTTTATATTCGTATAAATGTTTCTGTCAGAATAATGCAACGCTCGAGGTGATTTGAATTCATAAGATATAACAGTGAATCTATTAAAGGAAGTTTAACAGACATGATCCTTCTGAAAGCTCCCATACTTCAACAGGGTTTTGTGATGTTGAAAATTTCATTTATTTTCTCATCGATGTCTATTTGATGGAAATGCACCAGATTTTCAGCTGAATCCGAGGGAAATAAAGTATTAAAATTTCAACAGGAGGAGAGCTTCAACTGGTTTTGCAGAAAGTTATTTTCCTCGAGTATTGGGTTTCAACTTGTGAAGTCTGCGGTATTTGAATTAATCCGGGAACATTATTTCGATATACACTTTCTTTTCGAATAATATAATAAACCATGTTCACGGTGAGGAAGAAATGACGTCGTATCTAGTGAGTTGGTATTGTATTGTACTGTGTTGATGATATTAGCGTATTGCAACCTAATAGATCTATTGGATCTATTCCTGCTGCTGCGTCGTTTCAGCGGTTAAAGCAGTTCCTCCAACCCTGTAGCTTTGAGGAAGTTGAGAATGTTGGATGGCTTCACGACAGGTAAGTCTTCCTCTTCTATTTAGTAAGCTACGAGGTATCGTGTCCTTGGGTTTTGCAAGGTAGCTCATTCTGCGAGGATTTGGATAAAGGTCTCGTCCTTCTCTTCGTAGAACCTTCTCCTACTAATCCAAACTTCTTAAGGTGTACTTTCAACCGGCAGTGCCCTGTTAGGATCCACGTTGGTTTCCTGAACTTTGTAACCCACTCCCGCCCAAATGATTAATTATGATGGAAGATTAGATGTCCTTTAATGTTACGGTACAGTCATGTACCTTAAGTCACCTACCTAGGTTTCTTACGAGTAAAAAGATCAGAGTTCTTCCAGTTCTGTTTTGTAGTTGGTATTTGAGAAAAGCTCTTCCTACGTAAGAATAATGTCTTAGACTTGAATAAAATGATTCCAGCTATTTATTACAATACATAAATGAATAGATTTATAAGATAGTGAAACTCGGTCTTCTCTATATGACATACAGTTATCGATTGTTAAATCTAAGTGATTCCGACTAAGTTGTTTATCACGGTGACCACCATTAGGCCAATATACTCTAGCACTACGTAAGAAATGAGAATATCAGATGGTCCACTCCTCAATGAGTTAAACACGGAAATATGTTTACTTGCGAGATGACCGAGCACCGGTCTACCACTCTGTCAGCCCTTTGGCAATTTATCACGCAAATCCTTATTGCTAACTAAACGAGTATTTTTTTCCCTCAGGTTGATGCTGTCATTAGATCTCTTCTGGCTATAGTTTGTCAGAAGCCTCAGTCCTTGTAATCCTAGCCAGTAATGGAATCTGTTTTGGTAGTCTCTTTTTTTGAGTTACTCCAATATTATGCTGGTGTTCATCCCGCAGAAGGTTTCAGGTCCCAGAAATGGTGTTTCGGCCCATTTTTTTAGCGAGTTTGTCTGCGTTTTCGTAACCGTCCACTCCCGTTTCCCGGAATCTATTGAGCATCGTTCTAGCTCAGTTCGTTAAGTTCATCTAAGTATTCCCAGACCATCTTAGAGCTGATAACGTGGGAGCTCAGTTCGTTGATTACTGCTTGACTATCCGACCTGATGACTATCTCTTGTCTACGGAAGTTTCCTACAATGGATAAGACACATTTTCTAATAGCGTAAATTTTCTCTTGGAAAGGCTCAGGAATTTTCTTAAGCTTCTGGATCAGGCCCATTCCTATTCCCGTTCCTTGTGATGTTTTTGTTACATTCGCTTTTACGACTTCGTTTTGAGCTTTTACATGAAGCTACGAGGACAAGGTGAAAAGTCCCTGAAAAATTAAACAAGAAATGATTGATTTGGTCAAAATTTATTTCATTCTTCAACATAATCTCCTTGTAGCCCGATATACTTCATCCAACGTTTTCCTTATTCTTCGATTCCAAATAATACGATTTGGGCAATCCTTCAAAGTAGCGTTTTTTCAGCAATGACCTCATCGTTGGAACCAAATCTCTTTCATCCGAGCCATTTCTTTAAGTTTGGAAATGAATACATATTGTAGGGGGCTGAATCTGGAGAATCTGATGGATAACAAACCAATTCGTAGCGCGATTCATACAATTTTGCCATTGCGACTGCGGAGCTGTGCGTCAAATGCGGCCGCTTTCGCTTCAAATCGGCGTCGAATCGTTCCAAAAGCTTTGCATCATCAGTTTCATTTTACCCTTCTTAAGGTAATCGATTGAGATGATACATCCTAAAAACTGTTGCCAACTGAATTTGTTGGCCGATAAACACACACTTTGGCCTTTTTCGGCTTCGATTCACCAGGAAAAGTCCACTGTTTCGACTGTTCTTCAGTCTCTTGTGTGTAATGATGGATCCGTATTTCGTCCAAGGTTACGAAACGGTGCAAAAAGTTCTTTTTATCGCGCTTGAACATCGGTCACACGGTCGCGCTTGTTATCCAATACCATACCATGGATTTTATCGACGATTTCTGGCGTTGTAACCTCAATTGGACGACCAGAACATTCGGCGTCCTTTGTGGTCATACTACCACAATAAAAATCAGTAAACTACTTGTGAGTCGTTACATTCTATGGTGAAGAGTCCCCATATTGCTTAACAAGAGATGCGATGGTTTGGGTAATATTTCTACCACGCAAGAAATAAATGCCGCGCTATCTTCGGTGAACCAGGAATGTACTTGATAGTTCCAATAATAGTGTGAATTTAAATTTTGATTGAATGAATTTACAGGAGTACAGAATAGGTTATAGTTTTCTCAAAACTGTTTGTCTACCTACATTTGCTTCGTGAGCTGTTATCTTCCTATTATTAACACAAAGTTGTTGCAGCTTAACAAATGAGTGCCTCAGCAGTCAATAAAATCTCTGGTAAACGAAGCAGGTCTAAGAAGAAAGCAGCTAGTTGTGAATGTAGATGATTTCAGAACAAAAATATGTAGTAGGGGTTTGATCTGGAAGTTAAATTCCTTCATGAATATCGCATCCTGAAGAAAAATTAAGTATAAATGACTACTGAGGATGTGTTAGTGTTTTCAGGTAATTTAGTTGAATTTAATGGTATAGTTAGAGTTTGATGAAGTTGATAATTTTGTTATTGGCTGTTTACAATATTCAAAGGAATCATAGTGTGTAAAGAAATGGAGTGATATTTATTATTTCAATGATATTATGCAAAAGGATGGACCAAAAATGATCTTTTTTTTCCATGATTTTAGATTATTAATACAATAATACCTCGCAATAGGTGACTTTGATTTTTTCAATTCAACAAGAATATTAGCCTTTTACCAGCCATTAAATATTAATATTACAATATCCCTCAAAAGGTGCATTTTACTTTGGAATTCACTGTGATACTTTCAAATAAAAGAAAATATTTTCAATCCTATACCAGTCCTTAAGAGATTTGATTATTATAGATACACTATTTATATATGTGCGTTGATTAGTAGGCTTATTAAAGTCGATCTCAGCTTCTAGTTCATCCTCTATTGATGATTCAGTTTACTCTGATGATGGCTACTTGGAAGCCGAAAAAAAGAATTAATGAATTCCCACTTACCTCTTCCTTCGAAGAACAAGCAGTCAGTGTCAGTGACGAATATTTCCGATACATCGGCACCTGTGATTGCAACTGCAGTATTGAAATACGTAGGAATTCTTACAACCAATATCCCACTAAAACAGTTATGCAAAAATGAAGTAACAAGGGTGCCCACAAAACCAGGAATATAGTTAGCCAGGAGTTCCAAATTGGAAACAGAATGGTTAAAAATCTTTACTTCGATAGAAGGAAAGATGAAACTCTAGTACATAGAGAAATATGATAGATTCTCTTAGTGAAGTATTATAAAAGAAAACGTATCCCTCTTTGAAAAACCAAAATCACTTTATACAGGACATGTTACTAAGTTAATTGGAGAAGCAATAATAGATTGAATGAAAGGGAATTAGAAACAAATAAATATAATAAAACCAAAAATACCTAATCATTGTTATCTTGCAAATGCCAACATGAGATGAATGACTATGTTATATTCACTTGCTTCTAATTCTCTTACATTGGTTTAGTTTAGTGTCACCATCTGGCGCCCTCAAGTAAACTCACATTCTGCATACCTTTTATAAAGTTCGAGAAAGGTAAGCAGTTAAGGTAGTACATTGGCTGATTTCTTAGTGGAATATCCATTCATAGATGGCTTGAGATATTTTGGTCTTACTACCACGTTGTAGGCCTTCAACAGGAATCGCTTAGTTACGTTGCAAACTTGCTCGTTCCACTGATGATCTCTGTGAGGAGAGCGTAACAGCTGCCTGGTACTATAAGCTTGTGACGTTTGTGACGTTACTGATCTATCTGGATTAGAAAAAATTTCTCAATAATAGATTTTCCGCTGTAATCAACTTATGTCCAAACAATTTTGTAGCAATTGGTTGAGACGGTGCTGTGTAACGTGCGATTTGTTATTTGTATCTAAAGAGGATACAGGTAGCGATGATAACTTGTCGCCACGTACTAGAATTTGTAAAAATATTGGTTAAAACCTCAGGTCGTCGATCTAAGCCAAACTACCTCCAAGGTTTCTTGTAGCTGCCACCACTAGATGTATTAATTTAGCTCATCTAGGAAGCTGTTTGAAAAATAAAGGTAACCTTTCTCCGCCCTTACGTGGGCCGACTCAATTTCCTGTTATAAGAATATAATTGCACTTTTCCAACTAATCTCTTGAATTACCTTTCTGGGAGACGTATTTGTTGTTAGGTGATTAGGGCGTACCAGTTAAACACATCGAGCCATATTTATAATAATAATATATTGAATAATAGTTAACAATATTTGATATAAATAAAATAAGAAAACAAAAAAAATTAAAAGAACGAGCCAAAATATAAAATTTAACAGCCGATTTTGATGATTGAAAACAAACAATGAAAAAACAGTTACAGGTTTGCCCCAAATGGGAACCTGGGAAAATCTAGGATTTTTACAATTACATAAGCGGACGTGATCTGAAGGGGTTGAACACAACTGATAGAAGGAATGGTCAATTTCTCTATCAAAAACCTCAGTTAATTCGTTCAACACTCGCCTTCACCGTCCAATCCCCGCTCTAGCTACGATGCTTGCTTGGAGACCCCTCTAGGATTTTGTCGCACGGAAATTTATACACTCGAGTTCTCGGTTATCAAAATTTATAATTTATTAGATGTTGAATAAAATAAATAAGATTTTACTACTTCCCGTCCAATCGCGACGCGTGCTTAATGTAAGCTCTGTTTTGCCTTTTTGGAGCTACCAAAAGTTACTGATAAAATAAAACAACAATTTACGACTCAGCTTTCAAAAAAAAAGAAAAAAAAATAACAATATATTGACTCTTGATTTAATTTAAATTTGGTTTTATCCAAAGGATATATTTACTGATTCAATGACAAATTGAAACTATTTTCAGGCCAAGACAGAGCTTAACTAAGTTGAGTTTACTGGACGACTTCCTATCGAGAACTGCCTTCCCTTTCGATAATCAATCTCTCTTTTCCGAAATCATTTGACCTAGGCTGACCCACGCTCTGAGTTTTTTTTTTCTGAAACGTCAGCTCAATTTTCACACTAGGAGACTAACTCTGCCTATATTCAATTTTACAGCCTATCAAAATAAAGAACCGGTGTGATAGCGACGTTGACAGGCATGTCAAGTTCACGACACCTTTTCTGTCGATCCTGGCAGGTGTTTCACCTGCAGCAACTTATGCTAGCTTGGCGGCGGGTGCGAGGTCCGTGCTCCGGATGAGGCGCATCAGGTTACGAAATACCTTCGTCGCCACATACTATTCTGCTGTGTTATGATAGATCAATTTTCTTATGCGAATTAAATCAATTCCGTATTTAATAATTTTGGATAGGGCCTAATCATGGTGAAAATTTCGAATTGTTACAGCTGATATAGAGACAGGTCATTAAAATGGCGTAATTAGATACATCGAAACTAAATTGAAGCATCCAGTTTATTTTCGAATTACTTGCTAATGAGGTTATCCTTGAGGCATTATTTGTTGTTGAATGACTTCGTCAATTTTCTGGCGAGATTGGAGAATCTTTAGAAGAGTGCGAATATCTACCAGTCTAAGACATTACAACAGTTGATTGTAAGATGCCAGAGCTAACCATAAACTTCTCAGGAATAAAGTACGGACCGATTATACCTATATCATGTTTGCAAAGCTGTGTTAAGTGGCGAAGTCATTTCATGCAAGCTTAGGAAATCGTAGTCCCGATAGGCTATCTCATTCTAGGTGGCTAAAATGGCAAATAGTAGTTCGTCTTTGAATCGGATCTTGAGAACATATATTATACATTGTAAATTGGAGAACCTTGTCAAATTCATAATAATCAAAGTGTATGCACCAATGTGGGTTCAAATTAAACTTAACTGTAGTGCAACACAAAGTAGTTTGCATATTTTGACTTAATATACTGGTCAGAATTGGATGTAACTTCACCCCCCGTCTTAGCAGATTCAATTAACAGGTTATTACCCCAAGAGTTTAGTCGGTGATATTGTGATTCCACGTCCTCAATATTCGTGGAGAGGTCCGTTGAATGGTTACGGATCTTCCCTACTATATTGTGCAATAAGCTGAAGGGATGCATATATACCATATATGAATTGATTTTTATCTTTAGAAAGGTTCAGATTAGTTGTATTACAATATGAGATGATTTCAACTCTTGAGGATGTAAGACAATGCAAAGTTACTTAAGTTTCAAATAAAAGGTATCAGTTATATTTCGTTATTTGACGTTATTATGATGAACATATTCTGTTTAGGTTTCTTCAAAACATGATTTATTTCTGCATATTTCCTATTAAGTTTACAAGATCAACTATAGTAGTATGATGAATATTTATCAACCAGGCAACAAGAAGGGTGGTGAAGGCTGTAAGACACGATTATAGAAAATAGAAAAAATTACAGGTTAACCACATACACAATTTTTGGAGAGGCAATTTTTGATGGGTATTACAGATTATTATAAATTAGTCTACCATATTGTGCAATAAGCTGAAGGATGACATACATATGATGACTTGATTTTTATCTTTAGAAAGGGTCAGGTTAGTTGTATTCAAATAAATTGAAAACTTTGCCACTGTATCATATGTTGCTATGTCACTCCTTTCTTATCGTGAACAAGCTCTATACTTCTATTCAACTTGCTCTTGACTTCACCCTTTTGATCTGATTCATACAATTTCTAAATTTTCAATAAAATTCACATTCAACAGTCGTATGAGCAGCGTAATCCAATATACCACTTTTACAATTTGTGCTAAATAATATCACATGTTAGAAGAATTCGATCTCATAAAATCCTTGGAATAGACATAAACTGTTTTATTATGATTTGAATTGAGCTTCTCATATAAAAGATATAAAGAAACTGAGAAAGCATAAAATTATTTACTTATGTTACATAAAGCCAGTTCGATTTTCTTCACTCTCTCTTAGTCCAACGCATTAGATTTCAGTCAGTTATGTCATTCATCGTAACACTAGTACCTGTGAATTTTACGGCATCATTATAGACACTTTAATAGGTTCTAACTTTCCCCATATTGTGTTCATTTTATTGACCCCATAATTGAAATAACTTCCTCGACCCAGTCATCAGAAGTAGGAGAAAATAGATTGATTGTAAATAATCTTACTCGAAGAATCTTGATTTTCACAGGCATTCCGCAAGGAGCCACAATTTTTTTGTCACTCGGTGTTAATTTCATTCTCAGATACTTTCATATTGCAAATAATGAATAAGAATGTCATGTCAGCATTGTGGTTCATTATTCTGACGGACAAGTTCACCGTGTGAATCCTTAATTGCAAGATTTCATCAATAAAGTTTATATAAGCGATCGACAGAGGAAACGACGGATATATGAACTTTCTTCTCGTGTGTACGCATCGATCTGAATAATGTAAGTAACGTTTTTTCATTTACTTTTAATGGAGAATCAATGAATCAATTGAACCGATTTCCAAATTAGGTATCAATATGTTTTATTTTTTACCCGAAGTTATTTGCAAATTACTTGTTATCATGTTTTGTTTCATCTGTTAATTTGTTTTAATGAAGTCAGTTTTGTCCATGGTGTTTCTCTTAGATCATATTTATCCTATTTCAACCAAGAATCCTCAGCCCTCTCGTCCCCAAACTAATATTCACTTGAAAATATTTAGCTCCACCTAAAATCTGGCGCGTGGCAATGATATAACTTTTGTTCTATGACTGACTCACTGCTGTCACATGAAATATCTCAATTTGCCTTGGAGTGAAAACATAAAATAAACGATGACGTCACATTATATCAAAAATATTCGTCGATATCACGAATTGCCGCAAAGTTTTTCTTCAATTTATTCATCAAACGTCGGCATAATTCAGCTACTAGACCCAATACCCGACTTCTAACAACTGCAAATTGGCCGAACCCTCTGTTATTCCAACCAGAAGTAGGGATCTTCAACGAGCCGTGAATTCGGGACTGCTGACTTGAGGTCCCTTCAGAAGGGCATATTTACAAATTCATATCGTACTGATTGATATACTACTTCGTTGCAGGAGTTTTCCTGCATGAAGTCATCCATCCAAGTTCAAACTGCGCCTGGCGTTGCTCAACATCAGATATCGAATAACAATCGCCAAACCTGCGTACCCTTAGTAACGATTGAATAGTCAATCATTCTGAGTGTTTGAGATTCAGAAAATTTTATTTGAGTATAACTTTTGAAGATCAAGTTTGTATAAGCTAATAACGGTAATAACGGTTCAGTTGTTGTATCAAGCTGAGTTTCTTGTGGAATTATTAACGTGAGGTACAATTGGACTGATGGGAGCTTGATGATGATTTTTCTTTTGTACCGTACAATTCAAGATTGTTCTTCAGATTTAACAGAATAATTCGTTCACTTACATCAAAAAAACTTACGGTTAATCATTCAATTCACGCAGTTTCATACACGGTCGATATCTCATATACCGTCCGTTTAAATATAATCGCTCGGACCCGCCGATTTTTATTTCTTGGAGGAAAGATTTTGGTCATATCTCAACATTTCATCACCGAGCAATATTTTTTTTTCATAGACCTTCCTTATTTTCTCAGAAATGACTGCATCAAATTTGTAAAACTAAGATGCATTGAACAGAGGATTCGATTATCTTCAAAATGAGGTAGCACTAGACCCCATTCCCATTCAAAATTTTGGAGATAAAACCCACAAGGGGGTTAAAGTTACAAGATTGATGACATGGCCAAAGTCTTTCCCCCGAAAAATAAAAATCGACGGGTCCGAGCGATTTTTTTTTAACGAACGGTATATGACATATCGGTATATTTGACCTAGATTCCACACTCAAAGTGATTAAACTATTTTTAATTTATTTTTCATTGTTGAGATAATATCTTCATGAAGTTATAAGTAATTGATATACTGGGTGTCCCATTTCAATTCGCCAGTAGCGATAATTCTGAAGCAGTGCATTGAAGCAAAGAGTGTTCCGAATAAAAAGTTAATGGTTATGAGGGAGACATCAGATGCCGTCTACTTTGCCCCCCAGCCTCCCGGGAGCGGCGGGACAGGGGACAACTTTCAAATCTTAAGTAGAAACCCCTATTTTTATTGCAGATTCGGATAGAGCGTTAAAAAGTAGGTAAATTTTATCCGTGTTGTTTTCCACAATTGATGATAGATGGCGCTGCAAACGTGAAAATGTGTTTTTTTATCAATTAAATAGCAAGATATTTGTTTTGGGAAAGACGTCGTTTTCCGCGATCCTCCAACCACGCGCGAGAACATGATGGAGCGAATAACTAATGCCTGTCATGAAATTTCTCTAAACAAGTTGCGGGCGTGAGTGGAGAATTTCGCTAAACTTGTACGATTGTGTCGAGACCATCATGGACACAATTTTGAGCAGTGCATGTGAATTGCAATGGTGACGGACTCGCACACACGCAACACGCACACTCACATGCCCATGCAACACACGAACAACCACACAGACACACAAATATTTCACGTTTGCAGCGCCATCTATCATCAATTGTGGAAAACAATTCGAATAAAATTTACCTAGTTTTTAACGCTCTATCCGAATCTGCAATACAAAATAGGGGTTTCTATTCAAGATTTGCCAGTTGCCCCCTGTTACCCCCCCCCCCCGGAGGGGGGGGGGGGGGGCTGGGGGAGGGGGGCAAAGTCAACGGCATCAGATGTCATCCTCATAACCGTTAACTTTTTATCCGGAACACTTTTTGCTTCAATGCACTGCTTCAGAATTATCGCTACTGGCGGATTAAAATGGGACACCCAGTATATCAGAGATTACCGTAATCCAAAAAACCGACTTGGACAAGAGCTGTGATATAACAACGGCATGGAATTGAAAACTATGCATACAAAATAATAAGCGATCATACGTTGCGATGAAATAGACATCTAGAACAGATTGTTCAAGTAGGAAAATTTCATAATGAGAATGGTACATCCTTATATGATAATGTTTGTGATGTTACAACAAAATAATGGATATATTTTAAATAGGACTCCTAATGTTATAACTAACTAGTCTAATCTAAAGATCTGTATCAGAAGTGACGAGTGATCCAATAGTGCTAATAAATTTATGTCAACATGACTAGCTAGCATGTAAATTATCCGCACGTGTTATAGTCGTTCCCGTTTCAATAGTGCTAATTGGTAGTAAAAAACTCGCGAATTCGGCTCAATTTTGCGTGAAAAATAAGTGTCTTTATTAACAATAGCTACGAAAATTTTGAATTGAGTGAGTACATCTTAAAAAAAACCTATTCATTTGAATTGTTTATCGTTGCCGAATTTACCGGATATAACCAAATTTCCATGTTTTGTATGAAGGGCTCTCCTTGTTGTGAAGAACGCGATGAAAATATCTAATTGACCATATTCATTATTGCATTAAGGGCCAAGTTGGATGATATTCAGGCACTGGTGAAAAATCCAAAAAAAAAGAGACAACAGCAGCTCTTGAATTTTATAGTAAGAAAATTGATGACTTCAATATAATAATAATAAGATCAGAAGTAGATGCTGTGCATCAGCAATCAAGATTCAATAATATTGAAATAAATGAGTTACCAGAGGATGAAAACGAAATTATTATAACCACAGTTGATAAGATTATTGCTGCCATCCGTTAGGTTAAACGATATTGGAATCGCCGGAGAAGAAACACCTATCTACATAAGCGATCATCTTTCATTCAAAAACAAGACCCTATACAAGCAAATAAGAGATTTTTTCAAAACAAAAATGCAAGTTATTGGGCACGTGACTGTAGGATTTTCATACGTAATCCTAAGACTGGTAAGGCTCACTTAATTGTTGATGATACTAGCCTTAGAAAAATCAAGCTTACCTAGTATATTCATTGTGCAATAACTCTGCCATAGCGTTTGATGAGGTACGTCACAATACATTGTTTGTTAAGTTAGAAAATATCGTTATACACAATCTGCTTCGATGGATTAATTCGTATTCAAACTACAGATTGCAGTGTGGAAAAATAAACAACTGTACATCTTAAATAATCAAAATCACATCGGTTATTTCTCATCGCATTCAGGCCCTCTCCTCTTTTCGCTGTATATCAATGACATTAGGCGCTGTTTCCTCAACTCAGAGTTTCGTCTCTATGCGGATGATCTCAAAATCTATAAATCTGTAACCTCTATCGATGATTGATTCTGTCTTCAACGTGACCTCGTTAGGTTACATGAATATTGTACTATAAATAGACTACTTTTGAACATGGATAAATGTCATCAAATCAGTTTTTCCAACATATTTAATATGTTTGAAAACAGATACCACATTGATAGTATGTTGCAGGAAAGAGTAGTAATAATTAACGATTTCGAAATCACATTAGACTGTGAATTGACATTTGAATCACACATAGAAGTAATCATCAAGAATGCTCTTGGGAACCTGGGCTTTATATTGCGCACAACTGAATCATTTACTAATCCTGATTGCCTAATATTGCTATATAATTCTCTGGTTCGTACTCACCTGGTATGGATGTCACTCCGTATCAAATACGTTGATAGATTGGAAAAAGTACAAGAACGATTCATAAACTCCTTCAATTTTAGATTTTATAGAAGACTTCGTTTTAACACTTATGACGAAAGCTTTAGGCATTACGAATTCTTGAAACTAACTTCTCGTATAAATGTTTCAGGACTAATTTTCCTTCCCAAGATTTTGAACAATACCATCAATTGTAGCTCTATATTAGGTAATAGATGGTGGAAGCCGTTACTTTATGGTGATTTATAATTTTGATTATATGGAAGAAGAACTACTATGTTTTTATACCACTTTTATCAATAATAACGTGGAAACGTAACTATAGTTAAAACACCGAAGTGCCATTATCAAACAAATAGAAAATTATGAAGAAAGCAATGAAACAGTTGAAGTATAAATAAATTAGAGTAAAGTAGGGTTGAGGTTAAGGGATCAACGGAAATTTCAAAACAGGTAGATCCTAGGAAAGTACAACATTACATAGTAAACAATTTGTGAATTAGTGTGATTATAATTTAATATTCTAAGAATTATTTTAAGAGCGGTTTGAAAGACACATGAAAAGATCACTCTGATATAGGTCTAACTGGTCATTGAGGATATTTTTATTAGAGTTTTTGACACCTTTATAAATCTCTATTGATTCTAATGTATTCAATTTAAAACCTCTGGTTTGGTTATGTAGTTTATTTTGAGGTTTGAAACTAATTTTAAAATTATGGCGTGATAAAATGTTAGCAATATGTTCGCTTATTGGACCAGAATATGTCAAAAAGATGAGTTTAGTGGATACATCAATGTGTTTTATACTCGGATAAATTTTATAAAAAGTTAATTGTTTGCGATTTATTAGTTTAATTATCTGATCTACCATTATTGATGGCTATTCGTTTTATCGTGTTCAACTCAATGGTTGTACTTTTGACAATGGTATCTAAAATTCTCTTTGAATCATTGAGTGATATGCTGCTAATTTATTGCAACGAGGGCTAAACGATGAGTTCGGAATACTGATGTCTGTAAAAGTGGGTTTCCTGTAGATATTGAAGTTAATTTTATTATGGTCACGTATTAGTGTTAAATCCAAAAAGTTTATTGTTCTATCTTTTTCTGTTTCTAACGTGAATTCAATTTTTGGGTGAAGTTGGTTAATAAATGAAAGGGAGGAATTTAATTGTATGGATGTGCCTTCGAAGAAAACAAGTACATCATCTATACCAAAATTGAATGTTTTTTTGCTAATGTGCAGTTCAAAATTTTGGTCTCCATATCAGACATAATATATCATACTTTAACGTCAGACGATATAGTTTTCGGTCGCCCACACTATCTATTATGTGAATAATTCGCCAATGTGTTTGCTACAAGAAAATTACATTTCACTTTTCACACACATAGACTTGTAACATGTTTCAATGCATAGATTGCATCAACGTTTTCATAAATCAAGCAATACAATATGTGATTAATTTCTTTTTCCACTTTTTCTTCTCATCCTAGTGTTAGGTGATAGTTAATTTGATTTATTTACTTTTTATGAAACTGTGTGACTTCGTTATTGGAAAATTGGTATTCTGTCGGGTAGTCTGTACTGGATAAATGAATTAATGAATAAATGAGTAGATAAATGAATGTTCACTTAGACGTATCCCTTACAGGAAAAAAAAACATAGACAGATTATGAACTGTAAAGAGTACTTCAGGGAAATCAATATACTTACCTTCACTTCTTTGTATATATATATATGAGCCTATAAGATGTCGCATTCAATACTTCAAAACAACTCTAATCAGATGAAATATAAGTATTTTGTGTTTATACATGTGACCACAGAGAATTCTGTGGTTCCGATTTTCCAGAAGAAAGAGAATACAAACAAAGCATCGTCATGCATTCATGGTCCAATTCATTTTCCACAATGATCACTCACTAATAATAATTATTCATTGGAATTAGAAACTGTACAGATGATTGTGTCAATAGCGAATATATAGATGTTACATTTCCTTTCATAATTTTCCTTGTGGTTGATTCCGATTCGAACAATATACGTTTGAGTGAATTGAGGACTCATCAAGCGTGTCAACAGAGAACTAAAGATGAGTGACGATATCACGAGTCTGCACAATTCGACCATTATTTGGTTGACCAATTTCGAGCAGAGTGCGAACTGTTTGACCGAATTACGTTTGTAATTAGCACATCAGTTATGCCAATTTGTTGCTTGCAGTTCCATCTCTACATCCTCATTCAAGGAGTGGTCATTAATTATTGTATATATGAGCCATTTATTACCAGTGCATATAATACATTGCTCTTCATCAGCTTGTCTGATGTACCATTAGATTTATACCTTCCCTTCGTATTGAATCAGGTGCATAATTGGAGGAACGTGGTGATTTATTTTCAGTAATATCAGTCTGGCTATTTGATATTGGCTCAATTCAAAATTACGATGGATAGTGAAAAAGAAGTAGGGCGAAACAAAAAAACAATGAGGAGTGTAATTCTTGTTATTCATTCAACCTAAAAATCATCTGAATATGGACCTGCACTGAGAAAAAACTTCATTTGTGATGAGTGCAATTTTGATACTGCTAATTAAAAAAAAAGGTGAAATAGGGGACAAACAAAGTGAGCAGTGAGCACTTTCAGTAATTAAACCAAGAAACTTGGTCCGGTCACTTATTATTCTTATAAAGTTTATTAAGAATTTAAGAATATGCCTGAAGTAATTTGATTGCCACAAGCAAATATAATCATTTGATAGAATTCATTTGTGTACTTGTTACAAGTATTATAATTAATAACAATAACTGCACCTTTTAATTGCCATTATTAGAATGGATTCAAGAGAAAATATATAATTTAATTGTTCCAAATACATATTTTAATTATGTGAAATGTTGTTCGTATATCAACAAGTATATCGTTCATTCCTTCTCAATCGACTGTTTGTTTGGCATTAGTATTTTGTGTACTAGTCATACCTGTGCTTTTTACTAAAAACTTCAAGTATTTATACAGAATGGTCCGCTCGCATATTGTAGCATTCTCTGGCACCTGTAATACTGGCACTTGTAATATTTGATTCGAAAATAAGGAAGAACCTGAAGTGTCTTAAACATCCCAAATAGAAAGATTTTTCAAGAAATAATAAAACGTTAATTTTGATGTACCTATTGATTTATAGGTAGGTACGTCAAAGGGAATATTACTGAGTTTGGAATTGAATATGCTACTACATATTACGGAATACATTTGTTATTCGTTCTGAACAATGTTCACTTTATTCTGTGATAGGTGAGATATGATGCTCAAATGTCTGTGTAATGGTAAAAAATCTCGAATATACGAACTGATTAGATTTAATCTTGAATACTGTGATATATAATTCAAATTAACACGTACTGTAAAGTTTGATTGCTCTCAATCATTTCATAACAGATTTACGAAGTGAGATGTTAACTAAGTAAGAAATACAGGAAAACCTCTATATAGCAGCGCAGCCACAAATGTGAACTGCAAAATTGGCCGTTATGAAGAGGTTACCGTTATTAAGAGGGTGGGAAATATCATTTATTCGTTCTTAATGAACTGTTTGTTTGGCACTAGTACTTGTGTACTTGTCATAACTGTGCTTTTTACTATGAACTTCAAGTATTTATACAGAATGGTTCGCTCGCATATTGTAGCATTCTCTGACACCAGTGATACTGATTCTTTGGAAAACGTCAGTGTGCACATTTTAAGGACATTGTGCAATATACAGGATGTCTGATTGAAGTGAGGCAAATGAAATTTATATTTTTACAATGCAATAGTCTGTAGATAATAGTTTTTTTTGGATTCCTCGAGCAATTCTAAAGGGTAACTTTATATATCATTCTTGATATATACATAAAAAAGCTTAGGAACTGTAGTCGTAGTTTTTCGAAGTGCGGCTATGCCGGCTATATATCCCCCTTCAAATCAACATCTGTAAAACTACCAATTGAGTAGTTGGAGGTGAGATTATTTTTACCAAGAAAGTAAACCATTTGCCAACAGATATCATTTCGCTCTCAACTTATCTATAATACTGCAGTTTTAGGCATAGATTTGAGGAGTCATACCTACTACTTGTGGAGAAGTGGCTGTAGCTCCTAAGCTTTTGCATTTTGTTACGAAACATACACACTCGCCTAAAAATTGTTCGAAGGATCAGAAAACATCATTATACACCATCTGAAAGATACAATTCTGATGTTTTATCGAAACACCCTACATATAAAGAATAACTTTAAAACGTGCTCACTATGTAAGGCTCTGTATTAGCCTACATGAAGAAAGAATTTGAAATAACAGACACCAAGAGTGGACCACTGTGAAAATATGAAATACCTAACTGAATTATGAATCTGCGCATCTGTTAAGATAAAATAAAGATAAGGTTTTCGTAATATTCACTCTAGATGGCATATATCATAGTTAATATTACAAACTGTCGTATGTAATTGTTTGTCATTTTTCAGGTTCGCTATTTAGAGTGCTGTTCTATCCATAAGACCGCATACAAATTTAGGCCTTTTAAATGTGTTCAATATTTTTTTAATGGGAATATTGTTGTTTTCCAACTTGTAACATGAAAAATAATCGAAACCTGATTTAATTTCCAGTTTTAACTGAAAAATCTAATTTTTCAGAGATACTGTAGTTTGTAAGGTTACCGACGATATGTTATAATTTAATATACGTTATCCTATTCATAATAAAGACAATAAAAGATTATACATTGTAATAATTCTGAAAGTATTCTATGGATATGACAAGCAAGTGATATATATTTTTTTATTCACAAACTTGAATTATAAATCCTTGAATAATAACACAGCTTTGAAGATAAATGCAGTCATAGAAGGATTAGCTAATGGAAATCAAAGGTGAATTGGATTATATATTAGCAATTACCGTAATTCATCCAAACAAACCGACTTGGACAAGAACAATAGTAGATCAACGGCATGAAATAGAAAACTATGTATGCAGAGTAATAAGCGATCATACGTTACTATGTAAGAGACTTCAAGATCATATTGTCCCAGTAGGGAAATTCATAATGAGTATGATACATTGTTAGATCATGATGTTTGTAATGTTATAACAAATAATGTATACAGGGTGTTCCATCTCAGACAAGCCACCCCGTATATTTCTTATCCCATAGTGAGTGGAAAAATCTCCCGAAACACGTCGAATGATTTTGTTTGAGAGACATCTTTCGACGTATATTTGAGACTTGAACGAGCAACCCCCTAATAGGGGGCGCTTCAACCCCTCAAAATTGAATAGGGGAGAAGGGTTGAGTGATACGTAATTTGAAAGGTCTTGGAAGCCTCTTTACAACGGTGTATGAAAAACGTAAATTTGATGAATCGTTTTCGCCAAAAATTAATTTTGTTGCTCGATTGCGCCACCTTGAATATTTTGGTTATTTGTACAATGTACGAGCTTATTTTCATTAAGCCTTTTTTACAAACTTAAACAATCTTCAAAAAATCACATTCGTAAAAAAATTGAATTGCGTTGTCATGGTTACAATGAAAAAAAATAAATCTGCGTGTTTAAATCAAATGTTCAAATTGTCCTCTATTGACTTCCATACAATGATACATTCTCTCAAACTAATGAATAAAAACAAAGCAAAACATTTCCTTATGTTGCCTTCATTTTTGGTTCTTAGAAGGTGTTTATCTGGTTTTAACGTTTCTTTGATCATTTCATGATTTTAATCAATCTGTTGAGTTACTACTTTGCTGATTTGTTTAAAATTTCAAAAAATGTGATGTACACATTGCAAGAACGTGTTGAGCTGGTTAGCCTTCATTACCAAAATCAAAATTATGCCCGAGCGGCTGCAAGGATATTTAACGAATACCATCCTGAACGTAGCGTTCGCCATAAGTACGTAATGGAATTGATTTCAAAATTTGTGGAGACGGGTTCAGTAATGGATAAAAACAGGGCATCCATTGGAATTGTTAATGATGAAGGAGCAGCTGTGGCGGTATTGGGACATGTCCAACTTATGTCAAACACGCAATCTGTACGACAACTTTCTGCAGCTTCCGGTATTAGCCAATCTTTCGTTTTCAGAATTTTACATAAACACAAGTTCCATCCGTACAAAATTAAATTAATTCAGGAATTGAATGACGATGATTGGGATCGAAGGCAAGAGTTTTGCGAAATTATGGTCGAGCGTATCAACAATAACCCAAATTTCTTGTACAACGTTTGCTTTTCTGACGAATGCACTTTTTACTCAATGAAGAGGTTAACCGGCATAACTGTAGAATTTGGAGCTATACAAATCCTCATGTATTTCGAGAAGCTTACACTCAACATCGGGAAAAGATAAATGTTTGGGTAGGAATTTTGGGAGACCACCTAATTGGACCTCTGTTTATTCCTGGTAATTTAAATGACGGAATTTATCTTGAAATGTTGGGAAATGCGATTGATCCGTTAATAACTGAACAATCAGGAAACGATCCTCTACTACTTGAACAACAATTGCATTTCCAACAAGACGGAGCTCCTCCTCACTACGCTATGGAGTGGCCTGCCCGATCTCCTGACCTGAACCCTCTGGACTTCTTCTTGTGGGGACATCTTAAGTCCAAGATTTTTGTGACTCAGAGTGAAAATTTGGACGAACTACGCCAACGAATTGTAAATGAGTGTCGTCAAATAACTCTAATTATGCTGAACCATGTTAGAGACGGTTTTCAGTCAAAATTGTATTATTGTATGGAAGTCAATGGAGGACAATTTGAACATTTGATTTAAACACGCAGATTTAATTTTTTTCATTGTAAGCATGACAACACAATTCAATTTTTTTACGAATGTGATTTTTTGAAGATTGTTTCAGTTTGTAAAAAAGTCTTAGTAAAAATGAGCTTGTACATTGTACAAATAACCAAACTATTCAAGGTGGCGCATTCGAGCAAAAAAATTAATTGTTGGCGAAAACGGTTCATCAAATTCACGTTTTTCATACACCGTTGTAAAGAGGCTTCCAAGACCTTTCAAATGACGTATCACTCAACCCCTCTCCCCTATTCAATTTTGAGGGGTTGAAGCGCCCCCTATTAGGGGGTTGCTCGTTCAAGTCTCAAATATACGTCAAAAGATGTCCCCCAAACAAAATCATTCGACGTGTTTCGGGAGATTTTTCCACTCACTATGGGATAAGAAATATACGGGGTGGCTCGTCTGAGATGAAACACCCTGTATATCACAAATTAGACTCCTAATGTTATAACCAGTTTAATCAAAACATATTTATCAGAAGTGACAAATGACCCAACAGTACTGATAACTTTATGTCAACATGTTCGCTCAGATGTAGCCCTAACAGCATACCATGCATATGTCCACTCCAGATTAAAATATTGAATCTTCCCAAAGGATGATTCCATATTTCAATCTCTTCTAGTGCATCTAGAATTTTCTGCCTGCAAAAAAACTATTGAGCAGATTATGAGCTGCAAAAAGTACTTCAAGGAGAGCATTATATTTACCCTGAAATTTTTGTTTATTTATGTGGCCATGATTTTCGTCCATAAGAATATACATTCATCCACAAGCAATGAATTCAAAAACCAACATCCATCTCGTTATATAAATGATTTGATATGTGGTAAACTTAGATCTACTCATAAACTAAAAAGAGTTCACACTGTGGTTATATTATAACGCTATAAATAAGAAATAATCCACTAGAAATACTATTAAAGTACTGAAGACCTTCCGGATACCAAGTAGCCATCATCAGAGAGAACAGAATTATAAATTAAAATGTGCCTGTTTAGATACTATTTGGGTATAATAATGTAGACAATGGGTTACTTTCGCCTGGAGATAAATCGGAATTTAACAAACCGCCTTTTCGTTTATACAATTCCATTCCTTCTAAATTACGTACAAATTTGTATGTACTGTGTTTTAACAGTGATAAACTTTCTTGAGAAATGGTGTGAACTGATGAAGTTCATGATTTCGACATATCTGGGACTTACAAAATCAATTGGGTGTCGTGTTCAAAGTGCTATGTGGGTCAAACCAGAAGGAATATCTCAACTCGTCATTTGGCCATATGAAGTGAAATAATGGTGAAAAACCAGCGATAGCCGAACATATTTTGAACAAAGGTCACACCATTTTTCAAGAAAGTTTATCACTTTTAAGTACATACAAATATCTAGGTAACTTAGAAAACCGGGCAGTTTTTAAGTAATACGAACGTGGCCGAATGGCCACGTAGTAGTCCGCCATGGCCACGTAGTAATCATAATCTGGCCACAACCAATTTTCGGAAATGCGTGAACAACACCTGACTGAGATGATATCAGAAATTTTCTGAACATACATGATTTCCCCAAAATGTCAAAAAATATATAACTTGCTAATTCTAATGAAGTTTTTTGGTGCTAATCGAACAAATTCATCAACGAATGAACGACAGTTCATCAAATATACTGTCAATGAGGAGTTATATGGAAAAAACATACTCATGACTTCCGTTAGAGATATAAATTCTATAAATTCTGCACGTGCTCGAGGATTTTTGTCAGCATATAATTAAGAATTGGTAGGCAAGTATATAATAAGTTGGATATGAAAAATAATTATTTCTGAGATTACTTTTTTATTGCAAATGTTTTGGTATGAGTGAGTCACAACCCGTCGATACACAATTCATATATTGAATAGATATGATTATAAAATCACAAACCGCCATCTTTACGAAAAAACTTCCGAACGAAATCGCTGTCGGAGTACAAGGTGAGATCAGGTTCTCGGTAACGCCTCTCTATCTTGTGAAGGAACTCTGCTACAGCTGGCCTCGGATCATATAAAGCTGTACCTACTCCATTCAGTGCCACAAACATTCTCGAGTTCATGGTCTCATCTGAAGTTGACAGTCGGGGGTTTGATTTATTTTGATTATAATGAGAAATCACTTTCACAACAATCATGGTGTGAGGTGAAACGTTCTACGCGTTTCTCTTACACTACAGTAGGTGCCGAGTCGTCTTAACATATAATGTTTTCAGACTCGCGCATGTATGTCGGTAGAGGAGATATTTTTCTTTCGACCACCTAGTGAAAAATCCTTGAAACATGCCCTGTTAGAAAAGGTGGAGAGGTATAAGTGAAAAATCAATCTATTAGATTCCGATTTATCTCTAGCTGAGGGTAACTCATTGTTCACATTATTATCCCCAAATAATATTTTTAAACAAGAACATTTTGATTCATGATTTAGCTCAATCTGATGATGCTTACTTGGTAGTCAAAACGTCCTCAGTACAGTAATAGAATTTTAAGTGAATAAGAGTGATTATTTTTCATCAATAGTGTTAGATATCCTTACTTATAAAAATAGATAAATACATTATGATAAAGATGTGTAATAAAAAGGCTGAAAATCTACGCCAATTTTGAATTCCGAATTGCTGAAATTAAAGTTGAAATACTACCTTACAAATATATGAACACACAGTGCATATGGAAATAATACTAAACTGTGAAGTTTACAATAACGCATAATATCGATCTTCGACACACTACACCCTGTACTCATATCTATTCTATGAGGAAATAACTGAATAACAGTGATATGTAATTTTCAGATGTACATTTCGATTGATACATTTGAAGGAAAATTAATAAATGTTAAGTTCCTGAACTGTTCTATGGGACCTCCTAGCTGTGGTATTTAGGCTCATGAAACGACACCACACAGCTCTATCAGATAATGGAAACTATCTCCAAGGAATACACTAACTCATAGACTAATAGTTCATCATCCTCGATTTGAGCAAACATGTTGTAATAAGGCGCACTAAAATGTGCACATAGCAAATGAACACCGTCTCGAAAAGTGTTATGAACTTTAATCCTATTAGTGAAATAACATCACACCTTCCTTTGGAATAATTCATCCTGAAACTGCTCGATTCCCTTGTTGCATCAGTTACAGAATAGAGCTCGGTGCGATTTATATTGGGACGGAGCTGTTTCACAATTTCGTTTATTTCTCTTGTTAGAATATTCCGTTGACAGCACTAAAGTGTTGAGTGAACGTATATTCATTCGCTCAACGACTGAAGGATGTCAAGTTTGTTACATACCAGTTTAAAACTACCTCCACAGCGATATTGAATATATAAAACTTTCTCGTTCATTGCTTCCGGATTCACGGGTTTCTTATACAAAACGCTTCTGTAAGTCGATACGACTTGTAATATTTGATTCGAGAATAAGGAAGAACCTGAAGCGTTTGAAACATCGCAAATAGAACGATATTCTAACATCCGTTTTGATGTAACGATTTATAGGTACATCAAAGGGAATATCAGTTTGGGATTAAATATGCTACTACATATTATGGAATACATTTGTAATTTATTTTGAACAGTGTTTACTTTATTTTGTGATAGGTAAGATATGATGCTCAAATGTCTCTGTAATAATAAAAAAATCTCGAATATACGAACTGATTAAATTTGACCTTTTATACTGTGATAATGATTCAAATTTAGACGTACTGCAAAGTTTGAATGCTTTCAATTATATGATCACCCATTTACAATAGGAAATGTCAACTGAGCTACAAATATAATAAAACTATAAACTCAAAACGTTTTCCCATTTATGCCATCGTTTGTTCTTCGAACTCAAAAATATAAAGATTTTTTCGCTCCAAAAAATGGCCGTTACTTTTGAAGCCAACTCGTAGGAAATTTACACCAGCATTTTTTTCTAAACTTTTTCTCTGACGACTGGACTAGTGTGTTCATTGAAAAATAAAATCTCTTGTGGAAATTAGACGAAAAAAATTGTTTTATTTCATTTTATTCCAGATAAATGCTCTAAGAATTATCATTTCAGAAACGTGCAAGAAATTAATGTTGCTCAATGATTCCATATAATTATAATTATTTCAATAAATAAAATGTATGTAGTACAGGGAGATATGCATTCGTTTCGATAAACTTCGTCTTGAAAACGAGTATCGTTCGAAGTTAACGTTTCAAACATTTAGCAGCCTTATGCGTAAAAACTATATACCATTAGACTATCGCTGATCACAATTTCTGCCTCGCCAAGAGAAATCACCGGAGGATCATTCACGGGATTTATTGATAGAAAAAGTAGCTTCATTGGAAACCATTGACCAGGCTATAATAAAAAAAAAAACAGCCAAAGTAATTGGTGAAGTGATCAGACCGCCGGCAGGGAACATATGAAAGATGAACATAGGGTCTCTTAGGGATCTTGGAAAATCTTGAAAATCTGTCAGTGAAATGTATAACTCCGAAAGTGATTCGAACCTTTTCAAGAATATCGAAACTGAAAGTAGGTGACAATTATCAGTACATCTTTTGTATTAATTGTGTAGCGAAAACCGGTTTATATTGGTTGTTTGTGCCTGCGTCGAGGTCAAAGGTCAGTAATCAAATTGTCATATATTGTAGAGTACATTTTTCCTTACTCTGCCTATTCCGTAAACTGAATATACTTTATCCGAATTTTATTGTAAATAATTGTATGGTGTCAGGTATTTGTTTGATTATCAACTAAGCAGATGATACCAACATACTGTCTCAAATTTCTGACATTAAAAAAATTGAGGAACAGTTAATACAGCACTTAGACAAAATTACCGGACTGTAAACTCAACCTTCCAGCGCTTATACCTTAGAACAACATAACTATAAGTTATATTATATAAGTTTTAATGCTCTTGAGAATTTATTTGAATGGAAACTTCCCTAAATTTAACTTTGACTCCCCAAATTAATTCTAACTCATTCCAATGAACTTGGCAAATGAGGAGTATGAATATGAATATAAGTGAATTGTAAAATGATATACCATAATCTTCATCTGCACACTGCGCTGTTACTCGGAAGTGGGTGTGGATTGTAGACAATCCACTGATAGTGTCTGCACACTGTGCTTTTACCCGTAAGAAGGTATTTGAAATGGAAATGTTAAAGCAAGTTCAAAAATGATTGGAAGACTTTCATCTGCACACTGTGCTGGTACCCCGAAGTAGAAGGGAGTATTTCTGATAATTTAGCTCCAGTTTCTGCACACTGTTTTTACCCTGAAGTAGGAACTGGGGTTGTATGATGTATGAAATTAGGCTGTATGTAGTGTGAGTTGACAGGTTACAATTATCTCATCTCAAAGAAACCGCGTATCAGTATAGAGAGAGAGTGAGACAAATCAAATTATATGTAATACCGCTAAGATTTTGACGTCTGGTATACGGCGGGATTGGTCTCAGATACCTGGAGCAGTTCGGAAACCGTCATATGCACTGCTCGTTACCGAATGATTCCCTTTCGTTGCCTAGAACCATTTCATAAAACTTAGCTTATTGTAACTGCTTAATTTTTCCGTTTGAGTTCACTTACGTCCCTCCAGGTTAAATTACTTATGTCCCACCAGGTTAGATGATTTTATCATAAAAGCAAATTTCATTTATTAATTTTCCTCATTGTAAATATTTTGAATAAATCCTGTAACATGGTTGTCTCTCTATGAAACTCTATAAAACTTTACTTAAGAAATTTACATTATTCCTATGCACCAATATTTATTTTTCTACAGTATGGCAATTCGATTTAGAGAACTATGACACGTTGTAGTTTGATACAGTCATTGATTAGGGAGAACAAACATGAAAAATATCCTCTGACTCACATAGCAATTTGGACACGACTCACAATTAATTTTGAAAATCCCGGATTTGTCGAAATCTGAAACTTCATCAAAGGTGTTGCCTAAACGGTGTTTTAGCTTGTTCTTATACCCGAATCTTTAAACTGATTGTATCGCAAATTTAGAAATAAATCCGGGATTTACAAGAGCAATTGTGAGTCGTGTTCAAAATGCTATGTGAGTCAAACTGGAAAGAACAATTTAACTCGTTATAGGAACATTTTGTCCATATAATGCAGAATAATGGTGAAAAATCAGCGGTAGCGGAACATATTTTGTATACAGGTCACACCATTTCTCAAGAAAGCTTATCATTTTTAAATCACAGTAGAAACAAACATCTAGGTAATTCAGAAGGGATGTAAATGTGTAAACGAAGAAGCGATTTATCAAATTTCGATTTATTTCCAGCTGAGGGTAACCCATTGTTTACATTATTATCCTCTAATAGTATTTAAACAGGCACATTTTGATTTTATGATTTAGTTTACTCTGATGATGGCAACTTGGTAGCAGAAAGATCCTCAGTACTTTAATCATGTTTTTAGTGGATAAGGGTGATCACTTCTTATCAACTGTGCCTTGTAGATTAAGAGAACCTAGTAGATCTTGGCACGGAATAGTAAACCAAACTTTTGCGAAGCGGTTTTCGCAATGGACCTCACATGATCCTCTCATGAGAGGGTGCTGTTGGTGGTGATCCCAAGCATGGTTATACAAGACTTCACAAGAATGTACTTGACAGCATCATATTAAGGTAGGTGGGATCTGCCTTCCCGGTGAACACGCAAGCTAGATAATCGGTTCACGATTTTAAAATCTTTGCCAGATCTTCATTAATTGCCTCAACCTGTCTCTGCCTCACTTCTCTGGTTTCATCGGATGGTATAGGGGTTCTAGATGAGAAAGCGGTATTAATTATACCATCATCTGCAAAGCTGTGGACGCTATATGATGGCACTTCCAGCATGTCGTTTGTATGGTGTGAAAACAAGGTTGGTGTAAAGACAGATTCCTGTTGAACACCAGAGTTGATAGCCATTGTATCGAAGGATACTCCATCAACCATCACATGGTGTGATCTATCTGAGAGAAAACTCAATAGTAAGCGACAAAGTTGAGGCGGCAAACGATATAACGGACGTTTTCCAAGAAGGCTTCGGTGCCAGACTCGGTCAAATGCTTTGGAGATATCCAACGCTACAGCCTAGAGATTTTCCATATCAATACGTAGGCAAGCAGGACTCGTGTTGATTCCTGCTGACGAGAACTATATTGCCGGTCATTCACGATTTTGGAGCTCTCTAGATGTTGGATGAGCACGATGTTGATTGCTTTCTTTATTTTGGAATGGGTTGGACTCCAGCTGTCTTCAAGCTGGAAGGAAACAAACTAAGTTTATATGAAAGATTCTCTATTGTCAAAATGAAAAATATCAGTGTGCTTGGTAAAATATATCTCTCCATATTGTCTGCTGGTAAGAATTGGGATTATTCATAAATAGGTTTTTGTGGAAGTAATGTAAGCTTCAGGAAAATTGTATATCCATCCAATAAAATCTCCACAATATCGTGAAGTTACGTATAAAATGAGATGATACTATAAAATATACGGTTCAATATAATGAACTCATAAAATCGTACACTGATTCAGGGCTCTCTGATGTCAGAAAGATTGAAAATATGATACACTGTTGCTGGTTTAAGTATTGAATGCGATGATGTGTCGTTTTCACGACAGCTATTCTTGACGTTATTCAACTCCTTCCGAATTTGAGGTTACAATATAATTTTATCACATCATAATAATTATTAAATTTTATATTTCAAGCCCTTTAATTCCGTTCTCGCTCCTCTCAATGATGTCTGAATATCGTACTATCTTCAGTTAATGTATCTGGAAGAACAATTGTACTGATTGGCTACTGAAAAATCAATTAAATAGTAAATTCTGGTTGAAACAAAAATGCATTTACTTAGCAATATTGCACGAAACAGTGGCACTAAACGGATACAGCAACGATGTATTCCCTCAGATTCATTTATTTGAAATAAAACATACATAGTTCTGATTGGTCTATATAACTTCCTTCTCATAAAAAGTATCAAGTTACATCTTGAGAGCTGTATGACACAATACCAACCAGAACGACAAAGGATACCGCACACTTTAGTAGGGAAAGTGGCCCCCTGTCGAATTGGCTGAATTTTTGATATGTTATAGTCCAAGTCATTCCGAACAAAAAGTTCATTGGGCACAACTTTTTCTATAGGCTGGTTTTGGTGCTAGAGGCCAATGAAAACTTTCATTTGTTCTTCATCGTTAAACAACACGAAACGTTATCCTGGATAATAATCACTTTTCCGAATAATCAAGATCTAAACAGTCATTATTATGAGATACTATTAGAAGTATTGTTCCTTGATGTCACTATAGGTGATCAATTATACAGTGTGTTCCAGCTACCTACAATTTTTAAAGTGCAATAATTCGAAAATGGTTACAAATCGTCTTAGGGATCTACAATGAAAAAATGTTTATGAATCCTATTCTACACCGTATTCTACATCACATAGTCGAAAAATATAAGGAGTGTTCCTTTTAAAAGAAATCGAAAGTTATATTCGAAAAGTTCCGTACCTACTGAAAAATATTGTTCGACCATCCTGAATAATTTTAGGCCATGAAAAAGAATGAGAAATATTACAAGTCTGTCTATAAAATGGCCTTTTTTTTTCTTTCTAAATCTATCATCTTAACGTCAGGGATTTTCAAGGTATGCATCTGCAAATGGACTACCCAATTTCGACCAAAAAGTCGTAACGTCCAAGTGATTCAGAGACAATCAATAATAGTAGGTGTAGTGGTGAATGGAGGTTATGTAGATGCTTGAAAAATTCACTAATATATATCATTATCATTATTTTTATTCTTATTATTAATGATATTTCTTTTTAAAATAATGCACTTCACCTTCCAACCCGATTTTTTTCGTATCGCCCTGTAAATGCAAAACATTCTTGTGCTAGATTCTGTTGTCTAGTTAACTTTCGTTTTCAAGTCGATATCACAATAGAACAACTCTAGAAATCGAAAGACACACTATTGCCCCATCCTGTATAAAAATATAGTCCAGATTTCTTTTAAAAATTGTTTATTCATCCTCGAACTTGAAGGGTACCTACTGAATAATATGAAAACATTGCATCCCTTTACTGCAGAAAAACACATTTTTCTGTAGATGGCTTTGGAAATGATGTCAAAGTTTCTAGCAAGGTTTTGTTTGTTTGTTACTTCATGTCAATATAAAGTTGAATATGGCTTATAATTCCGCAGTGAGATTTGAATGTTTTGTTTGTGAGTACAATGGAACACCAAGGCAAATGGTACGTTTGGACGAAGAAAGCAGAGCCATTGCCTAACGTCGAAGGAATGAATTAGAATTGCCTCAAATACCTTTTATTGAACAGACAAGGATTTGCCGAAACTGTCATTTGAGTATTCTCTCAGAGATACAAGCTTATGAAGAAGATCCCGATCCAACTGTACTTAAAGTTTTGTTGCGAACCTCTCAAACGTCATGTTTTGTATGTGGTAGATTTGAAAATCTTGGTAGAATGTCACCTTCTGGTAGGTTGGATGTATTTCTGAAGACCGGAATGTTTGCACCTGACGGCGTCAGAATCTGTGGTGGTCATTTGAATGAGGAGGAACATCTTCTGCCACCTTTTATGAATGGGCTTAGAGGAATAACAAGACCATACAATTTGAAAGGTAATGAACTCAAACATATGTTAGTATCGTTACGAGAAGCTGTGCTGAACTATAAATCAACAAATAAATACAATAAAGAGGATAATTTTACTGATGAAGAGTTCCAGGCGTTAACTCCAATAAAAAAAGTGCAGTTTACAGACCTCTTTGAATTTTGCAATCGCGTCAATATTCATCAGAAAAATAGAGCAATAGCGAAGAAAGATTTGTTATGTTTCTTGTGCAAATTACGACAAGGACTTTCCGATCAATTCTTGATGGGCATGTTTTCCTATTCCAGTCGTCAAGCTGTGAGCTTGGCAATTCAAAAAGTGCGTGTATCATTATTACAACAATTCGTTCCACAAAATGTAGGGTATCAGCATATAGAGAGGGGCCAATATATTACTAGACATGTTACGGATTTTGCAAATACCCTTTACAATCCTGAACCAAACTATCGAAGAGCAATAGCTTATATTGACGGGACGTACATAAAAATAACCAAAAGTCGGACATTTCAAGTATTACGTCAAGCATACTGTGTACACAAGGGTTACCATCTTTTGAAACCTGCATTGATTGTTGCTCCCAATGGTTACATCCTAGATGTTCACGGTCCTTATTTCTCTGATTCAAGAAATAATGATGCGGCAATGTTGAGACATGAGTATGAACGAGATTTAATGGGTCTGAGGAACTGGTTCCAAGAAGGTGATATTTTCATGTTAGATAGGGGATACCGTGACGCACAGAATTTCTTGGGTGACTTAGGTATAGTAGTAAAAATGCCCGTAGCACTTGGTGGTGGACAGCATCAGCTTACAACCGAAGAGGCAAATTCATCTAGACTAGTTACGAAAACGAGATGGATTGAAGAAGCTAGAAACGGTCATATAAAGAATATGTTCAAATTCTTCAGAGATACTGTACCAATGCCACAAGATAATAGACAGAATTTTGGAAACGTTTTATTTGAATTCGACTACCGTATTGAAATTCCAGGTCTATTGAGGATGAGAATGAAATCTCGTCATCGAAATAGTATCAAATACCAACTGTGGATCAAGTACAATGTCAGTTTGGAAGGTGTGCCAATTCAGGGGTACTACTGTACGTGCAAATCAGGAAGTCGTACATTGGGTACATGTTCGCATGTAGCTAGCGTACTTTGGTACCTTGGATATGCCCGTCATGCTGCCAATGTTAAGTATCCTTCGACCGAAATACTTCATACCGTATCTGATGCTGCAGAGAGACATAATAATGAAGAACCTATGATTGTTTAGACTGTTTATGGCATATTCTTCTTGTTTCTTTGTTCATATTGATATGTTCTCAGATGGAACACCCTGTAAATCATTAAATGAATTATTAGGGTTCAGTCGAGAGTTTTTCATTTGGGTCAACGATACCAGGTTCAATGGTTAAGTTAAATGTTACATATAATATATTTATTGAGTTATAGTCCATTATTTTCTTCCTATTATATTTATGCTGAATGTGCAAATGGAGGCTTTGTTGACCCGCTAAAAGGAGTTTCTCCGCCACACTCCTTGAGCATCATTACAATTATCGGATGTATTTACGTACTCATTCGACACAACCCTATCAAAATGATAGACCAATTTTTGTTATATTCTTGAGTTTCATCATCAACTTGAAGTATTATTTTGACCGTGATAGCTGGAACACGCTGTATAATTGATCACCTATAGTGACATCAATGAACAATACTTCTAATAGTATCTCATATTAATGACTGTTTAGATCTTGATTATTCGGAAAAGTGATTATTATCCAGGATAACGTTTCGTGTTGTTCAACAATGAAGAACAAATGAAAGTTTTCAATGGCCTCTAGCGCCAAAACCAGCCTATAGAAAAAGTTGTGCCCATTTAACTTTTTGTTCGGAATGACTTGGACTATAACATATCAAAAATTCAGCCAATTCGACAGGGGGCCACTTTCCCTACTAAAGTGTGCGGTATCCTTTAATACAATTTCCAAAGGTTTGTTTGGTCACTTCGGTTAGCCGCGTCCGTAGACGAATTATGACGAGGTCGTCATAATGGTCAGAATAGCCGAACTGTTATGATATTTCTTATGTTGGTGTCTGTGAATGGAGAGCGGTCCCCGACCAGCGATTGGAGGGAAGCGGGAATTAGGTTAATGCTGGACCACGTTGACAGCGCTGAAGCTAGTTAATGACAATGTACAATTATTATTGGTATATTACTCTCTTTCACTTGTTAGTTACAATAGTTATTCAATGAACTGCTTTAAATATCAATGTTACCCCTGAAGGTATCCTGCAAAAATTTTGGCCATCATCAGCTGGAAAGCAGAGGTCCCAACTAAGAATATTTTTCACAATTAATGCAGTCAAATGAGTGTAAAGAGGCCAAACCCGTAAATCCTTATGAAATGGATCGATTTTGATAGGACAAAGGGCATTCTCTTCAGAATGTCATCAGAGAAAAGTTGACCACAAATGAAGTTGCGAAAATTGTTTATATTGCTTACAATCAATAAATAGACAATTTTATTAGCTCATTTCTGAAATTACATGAAAATTTCTGAAAAATAAGAAATTTGAGCGTTTTTGATCGGTTAAAGACTATTTTTTTTATAAACAATTTATTTATTAACAAAATAGATCAATTCGACTGAAACTGCTAGCTTAGGGTCATTTTCGGATGATTTTGGTATTCTGAGTTTGTTTGATTTTATGGTCAATATCGTCAAATGTGTACCTAAAATTTGCTGATTTGTTATGAATTATATTTACTATCGAGTAGATATACGCATTTGTCTAAAATGCGAAAACAACAATAATGTTGTTTTCGGATAATTTTGATCTCCTGAGTACGATTTTATTGCTATTATGATGTTTAAATGCATACATAAATTTTTTGAATTGTTGTAACTAATAACTTTTTAACAAATAAAGAAAAAAGAAATGTGACAATTTCATTCATTTTTATACAATGTGCACCCCCAGAACCCGATTTTTTGACAAAATTGATGAAATGTATTAGGTCTTAATATAATAAGAATTTGTCAAAAATAGCTTCTGTGACGATATGTTTTGTATTTATGCGATTCAAAATTAACATACATATCTATTTGTTTTGATGGATATTGATGATAAAATTAAACGCAGAAGGCCAAGATCTATTTGTTAATGAATGAATTTTTTATAACAAATGGAGGTAACTCAACTACTTGTTTAACTATTTTCATATGTTCACTGTCAAGCTCTGAAAACGAATGGTAGCTTAATCAATATCAAATGCTTCTAGGTGGAAAAACAACATCAGCAACGAACTTCAAATACCTACTGTAAGAGGGATTTGCTGGTATGAATTTCATCAGAACTTTCACAAAGATATTCGGAAGAAAGATCTGGAACTTCATTTTCGCCTTCACACAGTGAAATTTAAATTTAATTCAGTATTTAGATGAGATATTTCTGCTCATTCCTTCGACATCTAGAAAAGGAATTTGACATTGAGGAGTTATTATTATTGGATAAAAATATCCTAATTAGATTCGTTTGAAAGAATAAGACTGGATTATATATGCAAAACTGATAAGAATTTTCACGAATGCTTTAAAAGAATATAATAATAATGACTAAAGAAAAACAATAAATCACAACAGATGCTCAAAATGTTGTCCATGATTCTCTAAACAAAACTCTGATTTATTCTGTGTTATGCACTGAATATTCCAACAAAAAAATGTAATCGTCCTTAATCTTCGATGAACCTGGAGAAAGTGCTTTGCCAGGAATTTTTCTCCACAACACGGCACAGGAAAGAGGATGAAGACACCTCGATCGTTTAAACCATGAAATATAGACAATACGAGCAATATTTCGGCCACAAGTTCGAGGAACAACTTACTAAATCAGCAGGAATATTCAATATAATTCCACAACTGATTGGAATTCTGAAATAAAATGAGTGAGTTAATTCAGAAATTTGGAAGAGAACAGTTGGATAATAGTTTAATCGTGTTAGTAGTATCTAATAGTATTTTCCTTCTTTTTAATCTCCCAAATTTCCTAATGAAACCCTCGAGATTTTGGTATTCGCCAAGGCCATGAATTCTAATTTTCACGATACCCCATGAAAGTTGCCCGAGGACACTGAGATCTGGAGACCTGGCTGACCATCTCATTGGTCCCGATACATCTGTCACCAAATCTTTCGGGAACATAATCAGATACCTGTTTTGTGTTGTGAGATGGATCATCATCATGTTGAAACCAGATGCTGTTGTAGTAGTCTGAAGGGATTTCATCGACATATGTTTCTCCGTTCAGTGTGGCTTAAAAGAAATGAGGACCCAAAATTGTGTTTTCATAAATGACTGTTCATGCTGAATCACACATACTATTGGATACCAAAGCACTCAAAAATTGTATTTTCAAATACTTCCTATACCTAAAATGTGTTTTTGATTCACGCTGAAAATTTAATAGCGTTTTAATTACATGTATTTAAGAATGCAGGCAAAAACACAGACATATGTGTCAATGGCAGACGCTAAAGAACATTGATGCGCAGTACCCCCGGTACAACAAACAGTCGAACAAACATTCAAATCCTCATTTAACTATCCTAAAGGTACCAGCATGCGAAATTCCTGAGTGGATGAAACTCGTAATGAAAACGGGTTAAGAGCTCTTGAGTTATTTGCGCTTGTATACTTGACAATAGTATTATTAATGTTTGCATATCGGTTTTGTTGGAAACAATGAGACAAAGATTCTGATTTTCCACTCAACTGAACACTAATAGTGTTCTCCAAGATAGAGCATTTACTTCTTTCAATCGCATAATATTTTGTTCCATGAATTCTCCCTGTTCGCTAGCTTCACATGTTGTACTGAAGTGGAAACATCGATATTTATGGCAAAAGTAATGATATTAGCACTATTGTTTGCTATGCAAATGGAAGTTGATTCAGTTGCAATTTGAATGAAAGCTCTCAATACCATTAAGAATAGTTCATTTCATCAAATAACATTAGTTACATCCTTTGATGTACTCCTCCAATCACTTCCACTGATGAGACTGCAGAGCAATCAGGAAATGAACTGGCAACATCTAAAGGCAACACAGTATGTTAGATTCATATAATTGCTATAATATAGCGTTCTGATATAGAACAGATACCTGCTTCCTTGGTGTTGCATGGTCTATACAGAAATAGTTGAAACACCATATAATGTCTTGTTTAAATACACCAGGGAGGAACTGATGGATTATCTTCTACTTCACAAGCTCTAACCTAGGCGAAACATTAGTCTTGATTATTGATAAGGTGAAAGCTGTAGCCCTGACGAATTTCGATCATCACGTATATGGGAATATATTTCGGAATTCAGCTTGACGTCAACCATTTCTTACAACTGTGGACTACGATTTGAATGGTGGCACTCTCTGTAGAGCTATACGATCCTAGGGGAATTCAGAAACTACAAACCAAATAGATTGTAGACCTCTTTAAGTCATTAAAAACTCAACCAAACACTCAACATTGAATGTTTGTATACCTCGGGTTCTTGTTGATCATTTTCGAGTGGGAACTAACCGTTATCAGAAGAGGTGTTCAAACGGTTTTGGCCTAGACTTGAACAACCGAACATCCTTCATTAATAACAGAAATAATTATATTGATTAATAAACTATCGCCCACTATAACACTATAAATAAGAAAAAAACACCCTTATCCACTGAAAAAGCTGTACCTTTCCGCTACCAAGTAGCCATCGTCAGAGTGAACAAATTATATATGTATAAAAATGTGTCTGTTTGAGTACTATTAATAAATACTCAGTTACAAATAAATCTGAATCCATTAAATTGATTTTTCCAGCAGGCAAAGCTTTTCGTATCAACTGAATTTGTAGATGCAATCGCCATCACTTTGATCTTTATAATATTTATTCATCAAGTCTATTATGCTGGACGGTTGATGTTGATTATCATTTTTTTTTCCATGGAAACGCGTTATTCCTACTCAAGTCTGTTGAGAATTCTGACATTTGGACGATTATTTCTCAGCTTATTGTTCAATTGAACATGGAAAATAATTTTAATGTGCAAAATAAAGAGTTCTCACTGTGGATATAATATAACACTATAATAAGAAGTAATCACCATTATCCACTGGAAATACTATCACAGTAGGTACTGAGGACCTTTCGGCTACCAAGTAGCCAACATCAGAGTAAACTCAATTATAAATCAAAATGAGCCTGCTTAAATACTATTTGGGGATAATAATGTAAGCAATGGGTAACGCTCAGCTGGAGATAAATCGGAATGCACTAAATTGCTTTTTCGTTTATACATTGCCACTCTTTCTAAGCTACCTAGATATTTGTCTGTACTGTGTTTCGAAAGTTATAAACTTTCTTGAGAAATGAGGTGACCTGTATTCAAAATGTGTTCTGCTATTGCTGATTTTTCACCATTATTTTCTTTATATGGGCGAAATGTTCCTTATAACGAGTTAAAATGTTCCTTCTTGTTTGACCCACATAACGTTTTGAACACGACTCACAATTGATTTTGTAAATCCCGGATTAGTCGAAATCGGAAACTTTATCAAACGTATAGCCTAAATGACGTTATAGCTTGTTCTCACATCTAGAAGCTAGTTGTATTGCAAATTTAGAGAGCAAACTAAGGAATTCATTAATTACTGAAGAATGATAAGTGAAACTTTTGAATTTTATTTGAAGTATTTGAAGATAACGGCTCTGATTTTGTTGGTTGGATACGTTCCAATTTCCTTTTGCTTAGAAATTGAGTTATTGATCAAAGATCTATGGTAACCATTCTCCAACGCAATTTGCCGGTTCGAAGAGACGCTCAATAATCTATGAACCAGACTATTAAACTATATATTGAGATGACTTCTGACTTTCACCAACAGCGAAAATTCTTACGAAACAGAAAAAAATATGAACTTAACTAGTGCTACTACAATTCCAACATGTTTTGCGAAGGCGGGAGTCTAGGACGCTGTTGGAAATGAGGACATTTTTACGAGATAAATGAGATTCCATTGGCCTAACTATTTTCTGCTTTAATCGTCATAAATGAAGTAAGGTAGATAATTAGGCATCTATTGATCAAAGTGTATTGACTGAAGACCGCAGTTTCGGTAATCAAGAAATCATATATTCTGATAGTGAAATGAGAATATAATACCTCAAATTCGTACATCAAGCATTAAAGATATGGGTGAAATTTGTAATAAGAAACTTTTTGTTCAGCAACTATAAAAATGAACTTCCTCAGAAGTTGTTCAGCTATTATCAAAATGTGAGAGTGAAGCTTTTGAAATGAAACCAAAACTATAAAACAAACATCACTGGAGCGATTCATCAAGAAAGTATAGCCTATATGTGATAAATAACTTATTATGAATGAATATTGATTCACTCATAGACCCAGTAATTTTAATTTATATGTTTATTTAAATATTCATCAAAGTTGCATGCTTTTGTGGTGATGTGAGTATTTCATCCACTGTAATATAATTATCATATATCGGGATATCAAAATTATCTTGGTCAAGGGTGGTTGTGGAATCTAAAACGTGTGTCTTACTTTACGTTTGAAATAATTATGTCACTGTCACACTGACATCATTAATAACCTACAAATTTCATACCTATTTATTTCAGTTGTAAAACAATAATGAACTACAAATTATGAAATAATTATGTGAACTTTGAACCTTTTCAGAGGTCGTGATAGCCACTATCCGGGTCAAAAACTGTTTTGAAATGGTTAATTTTCCGTAAATCGAATGACGTTCACGTGAAAAGTCCGTAGCACGCGAGTTAGAAAAGTGCAGACTGGTTGTACCTAATACGGCTTTACGACGACTTTTCGCGTGCCGTTTTCGCTCCATGTAGTTAGATTTAGTATCGGACCGTGCCCGACGGCCCTTCTTTTTTCGATAAATGTCCATTAAATAGGAAAATTCAATTAAAACAGTTTGAGCTGTTCTCAGATCTCAGCTACGCGCGTCTAATGTGCGACGTACCAAAGGGAATTTTCTCGCGACTGAAATATACACGAAGCTAGTAAAAGCTAGCGGCCCATAGTCAAAAACACTTCATTACAACTGACGCCGGTCGCACGGGGCAAGAAACGGCCCCAAATTAACAAGACCGAGGTAGAATGTATAAACTCTAACTTCCGCGCAGCGAGCTCCTCGAGGAATATGTCAAAATGATTTCGTTCGTAGCTAATTACATAGGACGTCTGGCGTTCATGCAATTATGTTTTTAGATGATTCGAACCTTCTTATTTCGATAGGCCACGTGAAAATCCTGGAGTCTTAAGCGCTAAAGACTTCTGAGTGTTACAATATTCGTATAAAATTGCGAAATTTCGCATTTCAAATTAATTATGACATAATTATTTCAAACGTTGACCAAGATACTTTTTGATATCCCGGTACCTGCTTACAAAACAAACGTTAATGAAACCACATTCTTTTCCACCCTCTCAACAAAGGTCTCCTCTTTATAGCGGCCATTTTTACAATTCATGTTTATAGCGGCTACTTAGTGGATTTACTGTATTGAATAAATTTAATTGTTGATGTTTTTCGAGTTTTTTCGAAGTGTTACAAGGCACTTTGAAAACACTCATCTCCAATACCCTACTGATTCTCAAAACTATCCAAACAGGCACATTCTGATTTCTAATACAGTATACTTTAAAAAATTGGTTCCATTCAAGTGTGAGTTCATAATTGATATTAATATAGTAATGTTTAATTCTCACGATTAATTTTTTTTCTGTAGATTCGTACTACCAGGTTTCGAGATCAATTATTATACCTCATCCTCAGGTACATATAAAGCATGGATTCAATATATAGAATTATTTATGATCATATGGCTTCATTCCCAGATAATTAAAGTTTATAATATGTAAAATTTCATTTCTGATTTATATAATACATATTCAACAGTTCAATAGCTTCCTGAATTTCAACTGTATTATATAAATCAAAAATGAAATTTCACATATAAACTTTAATTATCTGGATATGAAGCAATGTGATTATAAATAATTTTATATATTGAGTCCATGCTTCATATATAGCTGAGGATGGGGTGTAATGATTGACCTCAAAACCTGGTAGTATGAATCTACACAATAATGGATTGCGAGAATTAAACATTACAATATTAATATTAGTTTATTTTGATGATCTACTTGGTAGCTGGAAGGTATCTATAGTATCTATTTGACTATTCAATAATTACTAATATACGTAGATATATTCAATATCTAGGTCAATATATGCAAATGTATAGACTATGAATGCAATGATTGTGATAAGTTGTAACTTGTTTTTTGAACATACCCCTGTAAGTTCAAAAAACAAGTTAGAACTAATTGCCCTACAACATTATTCATTCCACAACCGATGTTAGCAGTTGAAACTGAATTCTAATACATAACATAATTTTCATTCTAGGTAGAGCCTCCACTTTTAGCAGAAATAAAAGAACTATCAAGCCTCGTCCGTGATGAGACTTTGTAATTCACTGTTGGAAGCTATATACCCTTCCTGTAAAATGTACAGAAAGCAAATAATACCCTCGCCGAACAACTGATAGAAAATATATCTATAAATGTCATCGATGTTTTATAATTCAATTTCATCTGATTTGAAATGTAACAGATAAGCCAAATAGCTTTCAAATTGATATCCATTATATTTTCCCCAAGATGTTCAAGTTTTTCCTATATGCTTTTTAACGTTTTCATAATATGAAAATCAATATCACCCACTTTGCCCTCCCGGTTATTCCGAACTATTGGAGATTTGATATTTGGTTTCAATAACCTGCATCTTGAAAATGTAATATCTGTATCATATATTCTACAAATCCGCTCATCGTTGGAATACAAATTCCAGTTTTTGGTAGGAGCCTGGAAATGCGTTCTTGAAAATCTGAAGGTTACATTTATTGTGGGTCAGACCTAGTCACGATTATCTTCACGATAGAAGGACAGATAGATACTATAAATAAGAAATAACCACCCTTATCCACTAAAAATACAGTTCCGTGTGGAATGTGCTGTTGCCGGATCAGTTGTTCTGTGTGCCGGATTAAAATTTGTAATTATTATAAAAACGTCCATAGCATTATTCATTCGTTATATTAGCAGCAATACGTTGAAATGTCGTTTTCTCTGGAAAATATTCCATAATTTATGGTAACCTGGAATATACAATCAAATTATAGAATATATAAATTTTTAAATATAGAACCATTCCATTCCATTGCATCATTAGTTCAGAAGGCGACAACGCCGCGCACCTTTTATGAATGGGGACTGTACTACGCAATTTGACAGCTTCCGTATTTCTCGTAGCTATTTCGAAGCGGTGTTGCCTTACAAGTGGTACCAAGTTTTCAATCATATTTACAACGTTGCCAATAAGGAGTTATTATGACTCAACGACAAAGAGGTCCGTTGGTTTTCTTCGTCATACTTCATGTAATCATTGCGACAAGTCAAATGGATTTTTATGAATGAGATGTTTCGTCTCCTTAGGATAATAGGTCTATGGTCCGTACTGTGTTTCAAAAGTGTGACCTGTATTGTATTCAAAGCATGTTCGGCTACCGCTGATTTTTCACCATTATTGTTCTTTATATGGACAAAATATTCTTTATACCGAAATAAAATGATCCTTCTATTTTGACCCAGACAACATTTTGAACCAGACTCACAACAAATTTTGTAAATCCCGGATTTGTCGAAGTCTGGAGCAATGTCAAGGTATTGTATAAACTGGTTTTTAGATTGTTCTCACATCTATAAACGGATAGTATTGCAAATTTACAAAACAAATTATGGAATTTATCAATAACTGAAGGATGATAATTGAATTTTATTGAACTAATCGAAGATTACGGCTCTAATTTGGTTGGTTGGTTGCGTTGAAATTTCCTTTTTTGGGTACAAATTAAATTATTGATGAAATATCTGTCACAACCGTTGCTCTAATACAATTTGCTGGAGTTTCTGAACTTCTTTGTTAAAATTTTGCTAGCCCAAAGGGACGTGCTATAATCTATGAAATTATGTAGCTGAATCCGCAGGAGTTATTCGTTCATTGTGTTGATGGCTACTTGGTAGCTGAAAGGTCCTCAGTACCTCAGCAATATTTTTAATCAATAACGGCGATTGTTTTTTACTTATAGTGTTATTGTGTATCAACAGTGTGAACAGTTCTGAAGTTTACTAGACAGATGATAGTTTATCAACCATATTATTAGTAAATACATTTATGGCGCATACCAATGCAATAGAACATATGCAGTAAAAACACAAAAAACTATGTATTCACAATGGTAATATGTACATTATGAACATGGAGGCAATTATCTGCACATTTGTTGAAAATTGCACGAGCGAGAACGACATGTATTCATCAAAGAAATTGGAAAAATTTTACACAAGTCAATATTTAGTACATAATATATGTAAACGCATAAAATCACGTAACTTCTCTCACTTTTTGTAGCAAAATAGGTTTCGGACACTGCTGCGGGTCGAATGTATGATTGTAGGAACAGAGAATATATTGGAAATGATTTAGAAACCGATAATGAAAGACGTTAAGATATATCCTATGTCATATAAAATTTTATTCAAATAGTCTACATAATGTATTTTACTGCTATGTATGATACTGACACCTGTTACCAGGTTAAATTAGGAGTTATTGACACTATAATATAAAATTATCTTATACTGATATCTACTGTCACAGGAACTATCTAATTTTTGTTCGTCTAAACTCGTCAAAATTGATCATTATCATTGTTAATAAAGTTTATATTCAAGTATATCATTTATATTCTACTCAGGCAAACTATAAGAATGATTGACACAGAGTCTACCTTACTTTCATGATACCACAGAGTACGTAATTCTTCTTTCAATGTTTGCAGCGTTATGTGTTCATATATGATATCACAGAGTAATTATTTCAATGTAACATTCACTGACGTAGTGTGACCTAATTCAATTCCTAGAATGAGAATTTTCGACACTACTGCGAGTTAAATTTGGGTCCACCAATAGGAGTGATAAAACTTCAAATTGCTATAAAATGAAAACAAATTTATATATTTCTATAATTTTTAATTTATTCTGTAGTATTATGTTTTGAATAGAACATCATTAAAATGCCCACCTCGAATGCGGCGGCAGACCCCTAAATGACGAACCCAATTTTCCATCACTTTTTCCAACATGTTGAGCTCAATTTCTCGAATAAATCGGGTGATGTTGGCCTTTAAGTCGTCGCTGGATTGAGGATTGTTTGTATACACCAATGACTTAACATATCCGCTAAGATAAAAGTCCAAGGGTGTAAGATCACACAACCTTGGCGGCCAGTTGGTATGACCATTTAGCGAAATTATTCGCTCCTCAAAGCGCTCTCTCAACAAATTAATTGTGTCTCGGGCAGTGTGCGAGGTTGCGCTATCCTGTTGGAACCACTTCTGTCCCAATTCTCCAACGTTAATTGCAGGCCAAAGAATTTTTTTTATCATGTCACGATAGTGCTCTGCGTTGACTGTTACTGTATGTCCATTTGCAAACCACACCATACAGCTACTTCAATAGGGTGTTATGGCCTCTCGACTAGTTGCCGGGGATTGTTCTCACACCAGAAGCGGCAATTTTGCGTATTAACAACGTCATTCATCCAACAATGCGACTCGTCAGAAAAGATTATTTGCTAACCAAAATCGGGATTTTGTTCTAACTGCAATAAAAAATTATCCGCAAACCATGGTCGGTAGGCTTGAGTTCTTGGGTTAGAACCATCTTGTACGGGTGCTGTTCCAAATCTTTCCTTAGAATGCGCCAGCCACGTTGACATCGTTGAAAGACCCAATTGCTGAGAACGACGCACAACGAACACATTAGCATTCACGTTCACGCTTTCACTTACAGCAACGATATTTTCAACACTCCTTGCATTTCTTTGTCGTGTCGGTGGATTACGGTCCAGGAGAGTGTAATCCCGTTCAAACTTCTCGATTGTACGCCTGATAGCAAGCTCAGGAGGCTGTCCAGGTTGACCAAATTCTTCTCGAAGAGCACGAAAACAAGCTCTAACCGACCTCGCATTTTCATAGTATCTTTGTACGATAACTCTACGTTGCTCTTTAGTTAAACGATTGATTGTCAAATGTCGAAGTATACTAAGCACAACTGAAGCTTAATTGGCGTTATGACTATTGACACTTTGCGTATGTGGCGACAGTTCTATCACTCCTATTGGTAATTCCATTTGAGAATGAGTTTTGAAGCTACCACTTGCAAGGTAGCTACCGCTCCCCGGAACAGTATCGTTTCAAGTTTCAAATTATGTCACATATTATAGGACATTTAATATGTTTATTAGCGGACAGCTTAATTTTGAAAGAACACTTTCGATACCTCATAAATTGGAAGAATGTAAGTAATCTGAACTAAAGCGCGTACAACCAGTGGTTTCAAATTAACCGTATGTGTGTTAATTATATAAAATTGAGGAATAGTTGTGTTCGGTAATGGTTTTTCATCGAAAACTGAAAGGTTAACTGCTCGCAAACCTTCAAAGTTATTTGAAACGAATAAGCTGATAATGGTTAACATTGTGATGCAAAATTAAATGTCAATAAAATAACCAGGGATTTATGATTAAATTCGGCTATACTGAATATAACGCCGGATCAGAATTAATATAACCTCTGAATAATTATCAGAATGAGTTGACCGCTTAGTATTTCATGGTCTGTTACTCTGAGCTAAATAATGATTGCTCTCCTGGATAGCAACGGATTAATTAAAAGTATTGCAACCACATGGTGAAATCTGCCTCAGTACATACGAAATAATTAAGGAAAAGTAGAAATAACGTACACTCAAACAGGAGATCTTGCTTGGTGAGTTAATATAAGACCTTCCAATTTTCTATCGGAAATCACTGGAATGGGAAGAAACCAACTTCTCGTTTTCATCCGTATCGGAAGATAGTATTGAATATTTGTCAGCAAAGAAATTAAAAGACCTTCTGACTAACACATTCACTATTATTTCAGATGTTAATAAATCCAGTGCATTGACGAGGAATATTTCTACTAGGTTCAAAAAGCCTTATTATCATGTTTTTATTGATTAACATCGATAAGCCCGTCGTAGCAAACCACATCTTACAAATCCGTCGCACAATTACAAAATTGAGCCTCCGTATCCTAAAACATAGCTCCGAACCGTTTTTAGGTACATAATATAGATGGAGGTCATTTATTGATTCATCTCCTATCGAAAACAATACATTATTTGACAAAATAAGTATTTTAACTAATAGACATATTCATTACCTGAAATATTTGATGTTTATTTCAGGACATGTAACACTTCCATCCATTAGAATTAGCATAATGGCCGCTTTCCCAAATTTGACCGTAAAGAATTACGTTTTCTTTCATAATCATTGTTCTCTGATAATGGCTGTGTAACAAAAGTAAACTTGGTGAACAATTAATTTTTAATCGATTTATTAAGAAAGCTATCTTCAGATCATAACGATGATATCATAATTCTTAGAAAAGATATACGATAACAGGAAGTAATAAACTTCTCATAAACGTAACCTTTACAACCCTCAACACTTAAGACAGATAATCAAAATAGGATAAGAATTTAATGTTATACTTTGGGAGTCTGCGTTCCTGTATTTTCGACCAGATATTCTATGATTTGGTATAACAGGTTTTTCTCAATCTATCCTGTTATGAAATACACAAAGCGTAATCATAGGTAAATCGAGGATAAGACGCTGTCACAATGTTTAAGACTGTGAGTGGTGTAGTTCTAAATTGTATATTTCGTAGTGATGAATGAAAGGAAGTTTCATCATTTAGAAAAGGATGAACATGTATACTTCTCTATCTTACAGTGGTTTTAGAGGAAAATGAAGGAGAAGGATGAGAGATCAGACTGACTTATGATTAGCTTATAGACAATTTGTCTTTTGCACTCCTCTAATTCAAAATAACGTTATAGAAAAACCTTAAATATTCATTCCGTCACTTAATTGTTGCGTTCAAAATTAGTATCTGTTTCATTAAGAAGGGAATTTAATTTCAAAGACGATTAGTATACTATACTCATTATATTAAACTTTTGTTCGATCGAGTTATACAGATTCATAAAGTAGAATCTTCATTGTTTTGATAATTCAGTTGGAGCATTCTTTTATAGTTTTGTTTCTATTTCATTCATTCCTTTAGAGGTTCATAACAAGTAGCAGATTGAATTACGAATGAATTAGTATCAGTTTTATGTTGGTTTATGATTCTCTTAAGATCTTGAATTATTAGTTACTATTTTTTACATATATCCCATTCTGATTGAATAATTCAAAGTATATCAAAGCGAGTGAAGTTTTAATTCAACGTCCTAGAATAAAGTGAGGAGGGAAGAAAATTAAGTAAGGGTAACCCCCTGTTACATATGCATCGCAGTTGAAAAGTGCAAGTGGATAAGTTATAGTTTAAATGGATCAAGGGTGATAGTGTGAACTAAACTGTTATATTCTTGCTTCTGATTGGTTGCTGTGATTCATTTGAATGTACAAAAGTATTTCTGCCTGTTGGCCATAACTATATATCAGAACGAGTGAAGTATATTAATATAATAAGTGTCAACACTATATCTTCTTGCTTCCGATTGGTTGTAGTGATTCATTTGGATTTACAGAAGTGTTTCTTCCTATTAGTCACAACTGTATATCAAAACGAGTGATGTGTTAATCCAACGTCCTAGAATAGATTGAGGAGGAAAGAAAATTAAGTGAGGGTAACCATCTGTTACAGTTGCATCGCAGTTGAAAAGTGCTCCAGATAAGTTATAGTTTGAATGGATCAAGAGTGATAGTGTGAACCAAATTGTTATATTATTGCTTCTGATTGGTTGCAGTGATTCATCTGAATGTACAGAAGTGTTTCTTCCTGTTGGCCATAACTATATATCAAAACGAGTTAAGTAACAATCTAACGTCCTAGAATAAAGTGAGGAGGAAAGAAAATTAAGTGAGGGTAACCCCCTGTTACAGTTGCATCGCAGTTGAAAAGTGCTCCAGATAAGTTATAGTTTGAATGGATCAAGAGTGATAGTGTGAACTAAATTGTTATATCATTGCTTCTGATTGGTTGTAATGTTCATCTGAATGTACAGAAGTGTTTCTTCCTGTTGGCCATAACTATGTATCAAAACGAGTTTAGTATCAATCTAACGTCCTAGAATGAAGTGAAGAGGAAAGAAAATTAAGTAAGAGTGACCCCTTGTTACAGCTGAATCGCGGTTGAAAAGTGCTTTAGATAAGTTATAGTTTAAATGGATCAAGAGTGATAGTGTGAACTAAATTAGGTTATATTACATTCCACAGTTGTACCTCATACAATATAGTATAATTATATGAAATTTGTCATTGTATGTAGGGTGAACATTGCAAATAGGCACTGAATGTTCTGTAACCGTTGCATTGTTTTCGATATTTTCAGATTCCCAAATCATCAATTGGTCATTATAATGGAATAATTAAACTATACTATAAACAGCGAATAAGGAAACATTATTCACATACTTCAATAGTCCGTTTTGAACCACCAAGCTATATTTTGGTTCAATAGGTTGAACAGTGACAATACATCCTATAGTCTTAGACAGCTATTTCGCGAAAGACGTGAAGTCATCGATCAACCATCTCAGTGGGACATCTGCTTTCCGGCAGATGGTGTTGGAACTTATTAGTTCGCCAACCACTTTGAGGATGTTTTATTATATCACTTTCAGAGATGGTTGATCACTGATCAACCTGGTGAACCTAATCTTTGTATATTGACTGCTAACACGAAATGTGTTTGTATTTCACTATGCACAGCAAGCTGTGGTTTGTGACGATTCAATTGGTAAGGTCTCGTTACAAACTAAACGAATGAATGGTAGTTGTACGGATTAATTAGAATCCAGCATTGAAATTTAATTTGCAAGTAGTTCAATCACCATCAATATTTTTCAGGGTAATTACATGAGTTGTTTTCATGGTATGCAACCAAATAAGCGAATCATTACGTTTAATTTTGATGGCTATATTCAAATCTATATTGGGTTCGTATATACCAATGTTAATTAACTCGTATTTCACAAATATGCCGTAAGTAATTTTCAAACCTAACTCCTTGGTCAATACTGCAGAGGATATTGAATTTCGATAAATGTATCAGTGTATGGACGAGAATATAACAAGTGTGATTATAATAAACTAAAAAAGAGTTTCCGCTGTGGATATATTATAACACTACAGAGTTTACTCTGTACTCTCAGTACTTAAATGGTAATTTTAGTTGATACGGGTGATTATGTCTCATCAACAAGTATGAACATTTAAATTTCGTCATATACGAGGTGTATTTTTTGCGTGTTAGAACTTCTCATCAAGACAGCTCTGATCTTACTTATCACGTGTCAAAGTTCCAAGATTAGTTTTATTCACTAATGTTTGCTATATCATCATGTAAAGATTAACTTCAGAATAACGGAAGCGATTTTCAAAAATCATGATGAGCTGAGAATATTCCTGAACCAATTGAATTTCGATTCAGAATGCATTGTATTAACGAAAACGTGGAATATTCCGGATACGGATCTATTTGGATTACCGAATTATAATTTGATACATAACGAAGGTCAAATAAATAGATGCGATGGTGTTGTTGTCTATATTGAAGAAGGTATTCCTTTCACAATCAATACAATTGATGTAAATAATATAAAAGCTGTAGACGTTTATTTCAATTTATTTGATAAATCGTTCAACATTCTAGCTCTATACCGCAACCTAGTTCCTGCTCAATTGATTTTAATAAAAGTTTGAATTAATATTCGAATTCAAAAAAAATCAAATTTGGATTTCGACTTCATCATAGAGGATGTCAGTATAAATACCTTAAGTACAAATAAATATGTGGATGAATATTTGAATATCATGAGTGAGAATGGTTATAGATCTTGTATCAACGATTTTACAAGCAATATCTTGTTGTATTGATCAGATTTTTGTGAAACCTTCAAGGAACGTGTTAGAAATTATTTTACCAATTATTATAAGGGATTGTATGACAGATTATCCGATATCTTCGCTACTTGAAGTAATAAAGTGGAATTATTTGATTGAACGAAAAAATAATTAAAAAGGGAATTTTAAAATACTATTGGCACAAAATCAAATGCGAGGTATTAACGTTATAATGGACACATTTGTCAATAAGATAAGAAATTCAATAAAACAATACTCTCATGAAATCAAATTGAAAAAAGAGAAAGCTTGGATTATCGAGAGTCTTATTGAATCAGTGAAACATAAAAAAATATATTCAATGCATCGTGCTGAAGAGCAATGAAAAAAATTACAAAAAATATAGAAATAAATTAAGGGGAGTATTAAAAATAGCAGGAATGGCTCACAGAAACTACTAGATGCACATAGATATAACTCTATGCAATTGTGGAATATTGAGAAGGAAGTAACTGATAAACCTAACAGTAAAAGGATAATCGAACGAATTGAAACTGAAGTTGAAACAGATAAGCAAAAAATTGCGACAAAATTCAACAAAAATTACGCGATGATAGGAGAAAACACGTTAGTAGGAGAGATGTGATTCAAACTCGGAACAAAGCAAAATAAACTCTAAATCATTTTATATATTTCACACTGATCCAACCGGAATAAGGAAAATGATAGAATCCTTGGAAGGCAAAACAGTCGGATTTGACGGAATAAGAGCTGAACACTTAAAATTAATTAAAAACGATATTTCAAAACCCTTGGCTATTTTGATAAATAAAATATTTGAAACAAGGGAAATTCCAAAGAGCTGCAAAATTACTGTCATGAAACCTTTATACAAGAATGGAGATAAATTGAAGGTAAGAAATTATAAGCCAATCTCTCTGATTAGTAATATTGCAAAATTATAGAAAAATTATTGAAAAAAGTCTATCATCATTTATTATGAGATATAATTTGATTTCGAAGAAACAGTATGAATTTCAAAACAAAAGTTTAACATCAGATAATTTATTTGAAAATTCAAAACTATTAGATATCAGACAGCTTTTTTAATACAAAGTTTCATAGAGGGAGTATTTTAACAAAAGATTTTTTCAAATTCAGATTTACATGAACACGATACCAGGTATATAAAACAATAACCTTCACATCCGTTTGCAAATACAACATTTGAACAGAGATTTTATACATTTTTCGCTCCTGAATTATTTAATAATTTACAACAAAATATTATTAATTCGAGGCATTTCAGATATTTCAAAATTAATCCATCAAATTACATCATCTCTATGCCTAGATTCGATATACATTCAAAAATTGATCTGTAAAATTATTATCAGGTATGAAAATTTAAAAAAAGATTTAATTACGTTGCAATATCAACTTCTTGATTATAGTTAGCTTAATATATGTAGGTAGGTGTGTATCTTTACATCTTCGAGAATACCTACATACTATTAGGTTAATAATGATTTATATAATTTATAGTATAAGGTGAATACATAAATAATTTAAAACAGATTGAAATTGATATTGAGATGCTAGAGTATACCACTCGGAACTTTTTTTGCATGTTTGCCGGAAGAATCACAACATTCAACCTCATTCTTTGAATATTAAAGCAAATGTTCACATTTATGATGTTCACAAATACTTCCTTCAACTAATTTATTAAAATTTCGTACTCTCTACTTTAGCATCTCAATATCAATTCCACTTGAAGTTTCTAGGTTATGCACAAGTAGTTTTTTTGTAGGTGATCGCAAATGACATGAGGTACTTGTCAAATTATCAATCGTCCATGTTTCAATTTTCATAGTAAAAGAATTCATGGAATAAGTTTGTTTGAAAAAGTCGATAATATATAGCTGTAAAACTATACATACTACAGAAGAAAAGAGGTACAGAGTTCGTGAACTTTTTAACGAATTTTATCGACACAATAGCTTATTAATCTTATTTTAACTATAATATCAAACTACAACTTAAAATAAAGCTCAAACTACAAGCTAGACAAGTACTATATAACTGAAAAACTAACAGATGTACTACCTACCTCAATAACAAAGAACAGCTGCCTCCCGTATTGCAACAACAACTCAGAATTTCACGCATAGATGTCACATAATTCTTCCAAAATTAGCACATTTTTTGAATTACTTTAAACCTTGTCAGTGATTATAAATGACTTTGTGGAATAATACGTATTAAAATCATCAAATAATTATGACTCATATTATAATTTGTTAATATTGCTGTATCTGAAATGAATTTTTAGTAAATAACAATGAAAAAGGCTAACCGATATTTCGAAATATTAAAAAAAATTCACTGTGCCTAGAGCAATCGAAAATTTTGTTCTAAATTTTTTTGGGTGATAGAAGAGTTACAGTAAAACTGATTTTGACTGTTGGCACCAGCTAGCATTTCTTCGAGATTTGGGTTCCACTTTAATAGATCGAAAGGAGGCCTCCAGTTCGAGGGGTCTGAATTTTTTTGTACGTACTAGAAGATATCACAAAATAAATGAGAAAGTTTTTTGGTTGAAAGGGTGCTGAGAACCAGCATATCAAAGATAGGCTAAAGAGGGCTATATCTCGGCCTAAAAAGGGCCCGTTCCCGGGACCCCTAACCACTCGAATTCTGAAATTTTGGAAAGATGCTTTATTTGAAAGGTGCATCAACTCAAAAAATTTCAGCCATTTCATATAATTTACTAAATTATGTATATTTTCACGAATTGCGGTTTCATTTTCAAGCACTTTCTTGATAAAAGGTGCTACCTGTATTCAGAATATATTCAGCAGCCGCTGATTTTTCACCATCATTTTTCTTTATATGGGCAGAATGTTCCTTATAATGGATTAAAATGTTCCTTCTAGTTTGACTCACATAGCATTTTGAACACGACTAACAATTGATTTTGTAAATCCAGGATTTGTCGAAAGCGAAAACTTTATGAAAGGTGTTGCCAACCGGTGTTTCAGCTTGTTCTTACATCTATAAACTGGTTGTATTGAAAATTTAGAAAACAAACTATGGAATGTATTAATTACTGAAGAATGATGAGAAAAACTTTTACATTTTATCAAAGTATTGGGAGATGATGGCTCTAATGTGGTTAGTTGGTTACGTTCCAATTTTATTTTTCCTCGACTTCGTTGTTATAATTTTGCTGACTCGAAAGGACGTTCAATAATCTATGAACTAGACTATTGAACAGCTATTTTGTATCTAAATGGTGTAACTGAATCCGCCGGGATACCTATTTGCTTGAGTTGGTTTTCTGTATATCCCGGAATCCAAGTGATTACTGTCATAATGTTATTATCAGGGGAAGGAATCTGATTATCTGTTTCCGTTTCGACAGTGAATCTCAGTGAATCAAATTCGCTATTAAGCGTGTTCAAAAATCCATGTAAAACAAAATCTTTACATGTAATCGCGAAGATGCCGTCAACATATCTATACCAAACTTTTGGGAACTGATTCAATTCTGATTTTAAGAAGGTTTCAAGTCCGCTTAGGAGAATATTGGTCAAAAGAGGAAAGAGGGGATTGCCCATTGCACATCCGCTTGTTTGTTTATAGTAATTTCTGTTAAAAGGGAAATAATTTTGCTCCATGCATAAAGATGTAAGTATCACGTATTCTGTGCAGTTTCTATCGGGGATATTAGTATTCGAAAGCCATTTCTTCAGAATGTTTATCGACTCAGGGATTGGAGTATTTGTAAATAGTGGAACAACATCAAATGAAACGAGAGTATCACCATACTCAAATACGAAATCTTCCAATTTTGCAATAAGTTCCAAAGAATTTTACAAAGATCAACTTGTTGCGGCTTGGAAATTGCTAAGTCCTTCACCAACCAACTCTGATACTAGTTATCATATGTCACAGTTGATTTTACCCAGTAATGTTGCACTTCCACAAATATTTGTAGTTATAGATATTCAAGGAATAACATTTCTAAACTTAATAATACATTTTAACTTCAAATAGCTTATAAGATATTTTTATAAACTGAAAAAGAATGTCTATAATTTTACGACTGTACATTCGGCTCAAACTTCGCAACATTTCCGAAATGGAAGATTCATGTAGGAAGTTATAACGTCCCTTCAATCATGATGCAAGAAGCATAAAAGCCAGTTTGTGGTTCAAAATAAAGAAAACAACTTAATAGAATTTATGCCAGGAAATAACATCCACTGAATCAAGATAGCTAAGTTTGAAGATTGACTTGGGAATAAGTTAGAGAACATCATCGGAATAGGGAACTAACGTCAGTTATTACTGAATCATTTGCTATCCAGAGTTATTTCATCATTCTACAATATGATAGCTTCTGAGCAAGTTGAATGAGAGCATTAATACTTTATGCATATTTTTGGTATGATAAAACAGCAATTTGCATGATTTCGTTTTATATGCATGCATGAGAGAGTAATTTGGATACGCGGGAGTAATTGATATTAATAAACTCCAATTACCAATTTACTTAGTATTCATTATATATTGTACTTTATTGAGGTAATACCTCTTCCGTGCAGAACGTATATATTACATACTTAATTTGTGAAGCTGCCCACGTGATTAAAATATACTCAACTCCATCGGAACTTGTTATTTTCCTTTTTTTAATTCATAATTTATTAACGTATTCCAATTTCTAGATGAGTCTGTAGATATCTCCACTGACCATCTGGCATGATTGTCATGTATATAATACACGAACATACTGGATGTGTGTTATCCTCTCCAGATTAGAGAAGTAGTAGCTGACATGGCGGACTGTTCAATCATATTTTACAGTCTATTATTCAACTTATGATGATAGAATATCTACATGGTACAATCATTACGTGATATTTCCAGAGGATGTTTTTTATACTTTGACTACGCGAGAAGAAAACCTATAATGTTCGAAGAACTTCGTGTGAGTCAGCGGTTGATTGTTGGAAGACAGTCATTCGAATTTCTGTTAGTTCGGAGGTTATAGGCATAAGGGCAGACCTCACTAGGCAAAGAGCTCCACAACTTCGACGTTCGATAAAAAATTAGGTCTGATAGGAAGAAATGAAAAGAAATCATGGGAGTAACACACACTATAGTCGAGGACATTGAAGTGAAGGGATACCAAGGGAATGTTGGAGAGAGGGAATCGACAAAGAAATCTGAGAAAGAGATGTGGAAGAAGGCCTATGGATGGACAGAGGAAAATTGAGACTGGAAATCGGAAGACGTCGGAATACGTTTTAAACCGACTTATAGAAGGAAGAATTCCGGCAGGTTTCGATCTTGACAATAATATGGTGACTAGCTTGAGCTGTTGCAGTCTTGCAACTAGGAATCTCCCGTCGTTCAATAATAGAATACCTTGGAAATGTCTATAGGACAGAGATAAGTCGCCTCTCTCCCTACGATGTTCTAGATGTTCAATGAATCCGTAAGTGTGACATCATTAATCAGACAAATAGCTCTCTTCTGGATGGAATCTAAGAGCTTCACCATAAGCTTTGGAGTTGAACTCTAGATATATGAAGAGTAGTCAAGGGCAAGTCGAATTATGAGGAGCTGCTGGAATCTAATGCAGCTCTTGGCACGGACTAGAAAACCAAGTTTTTGTGGAGCGGTTTTCGCAATGGACTTCACATGATCTTCCCATAAGACGGTGCTGTTGTTGGTGATATATGCTGAGCATGAATATGGAAGACCTCATACGAATGATTATACCTGACATTATCATATTAAAGATTGTGAAATCCGTCTTCATGCAGAAAATATAACCTCTACTAGATTATCAGATACCAGATCCTCATTCCAAAGTCGTTGCCAAACCTTCAGTAATTATATCGACCTGTCCATGTCATGCTCCTATAGTTTCATTGGATGATATAGAGGGCTTAGATGAGAAAGCGATATGAAGTATACCATCATCTACAAATTTGTGGACGAGACAAGAGGTCATTTCCAATGCATCGTTGATATGGAGCAGAAGCAAAGTTGGTACCAAGACAGATCTCTGTATAGCATCAGCATTTAATAGCCATTGTTTCGGAGGATACCCCGTCCACCACGACATTAATTGATCTATCTATTAATTTTCTGGCATGTTTTTTATGCGGACTACCTTCTGACTCCATGGCCGTTTTGGTACTGACATCAAGCAGAATGCGCCCAAATATGCGCTGAATAAGTAGGATTTCATGCATCTGGCTATCGATGGCAGCATTCTCTTGTGGATCCACAGTGTACTTTACCGCAAACATTTCAACGAAATTGTTGGCAGAAAATGAGCTGAGATTGGAATTTCTTCCAATTTCTTTTTCCAAAAGTCCAAAACGAACGGAAGCCGTTTGGTCATTTGATGAGCTTTGAACTCATTTTGGCGTTATATGCCTCTTTCGAAGCATCTATTGTGTGATTGCAGATATTTCTAGCTCCAGCATATTCTGTTATGGTCTCCAGGTAATGTGTCCCATCAAAGACGGTAGGTTATTTGTTTGTTGGCCCTAGAACAGGATTTACGGAACCATGGTTCACAAGGTTATGGTCATTTGTTGGTATTGTGTATGTAAGTTTCCATTTCCAGCATGACAATATCTGAAATATCTTTATCACATTGCGTTAGCTCATCAGATTCAAGACATACGCTTCTCCGAAGTAACTTGGCGAAAAATATGCAAGGATCATTTTAGTCGGCTGAGTTGTGACATCAAACTGTGCGTGAAGTTGTTGGATTCATTCATTAAGTTATATTATATAGGGACAGGTGGTAGTCATGACTGAATGGTTGGAGTTTCCCAATGGTGCACGGACTTTTACTTCATAGGGATCTGGATTGTAAGTTAAGAATAAGTCAAGCGTATTGGCATAAAGATAGTTGTTATCATGATTTTGTATTGGTACATCAATAATCTGCTCAGAACCAATGGTAATGGCGAAAGCCTCAGTCTGTTGTCGTGCGTCATCCTTCTTGTTTCAGAACTTGCGCTAAGGGGAGTTGCGAACCTTGCAATGTCCCATGGTGGTAACTTCAGCTGCTGGATAGTAATGCTGGAATAAGATCATGTTCCAGAGGGAGAAATCCAAAGAGTTCTCCATGAGCTGGTTCGTTTGGTGATGTATTTGTTTCCATGGAATGCATCCCCAAATTGGGAATAACTTGAAAATCTGAAAGTAATACTGATTTCCGTTATTTATACAAAATATCCATTTAAGCAGAACCATGCATAAGGAACGTAATTAGTGTCCTACAGAACTTCTGCAACATAAGTCCAAAGAATCCTCTGATAGACTTGATGCAGTCAAGAGTAACTGCTTCTGTGAAAAAGAAATTGATATTATCCATAAGAAAACTGGTAGTTTTCACTAGAATGTATAATATACAGTAAACATCAGGAGTCTGACTTGAGGCGGTCAGGTCATGAACATCAGTGACCATAATCAGTCAGGATTAGATTAATAACAACAGCCTATCTGTCTTATCAACCAACGGTGAATGTTGGTTCACTGATGAAATAAGCATTCATCGTAGATCCCGAATGAACCGTAAAAGTTCTAGTAGGGCCATATTAATTGCTCTGGGTAAACAATTCACTAAAAACATTTGCTTCAACGATCTGCGCCCAAAACAGCGACGAAAGGACGTGAAACTACATCACCATAAGCACGGGTAGCAAGGCAGCGCTTGTCGCACTTTAAAAGATAACAATATCATGGGAGGTCGTATGGGATTATATACAAATATTGAACGACACTAGTTAGCTGGTTGTTATATACTGTTCTTTGTATTTGACAGTATACCACTAGTTTACTTTTAGCGCTGATAGAGGCTAACTGACGTTTCTATTGGTCCTTGCACACTCTAGAATGAGGAAATATGGACAAGATGATGAGCTTTCAAAAATATTAGCTGAAGAGCCTCTAATAAGTTTTGAATCAGCAATGAATATTCCGACGAACACAATGAAAGAGATCATTAATAATTGCTGAGTCAGCCCAAAACCACCAATCGGACCATACAGTATCAGTGATTGAGGAAGTTCGATTCCCACCTCTACAGTGTGAATCTGAGCAAACCACAAAACAAAGCATTCATATGTAACATGAAATAGACAGATACAACTATGCTCACTTTGGTAATTCATATCTTAAATAAAATACCAAATGAGATAAGAAACTACCGACTTACTACATTTGAAGAAAAATTTGAGATACATCAATGTCGAAAAGCATATTACTCTATTGAAGATGTCATGGAGGGGAAAATTATCTCGTCTTAGTGTTTCTTTCTATCTTCCTCTCGAACTGTTTTCAGAATTTAAGAATTTTGAGATCGGAATTTGGAAACAAAATTCTCAAATTCTGAATATCAATCTCAAATCTTAAGTCTTAATGTACGCAACTAATTTATATTTGAACATTCAAACTCTACTGTGAAATAATGATCATTCAAGTTATACAACTGTATAGTGTATATCTAGACAAGAAATCTCTAATTTTAATATACTATCCTTTTACTCACTGTCACACGGTAGTATATTGATTAGGTGTAACACATTGTGATGATTAACTATGAATCGATTAACTATCACTATACTTACCTGTAAATGGACAGTTTTATAATATTTCTTGGCATGTTCTACACTGTACATCAATCAGTATCTACAGAACAAATAAAGCTCATGTATCTATCTATCTTATCTATCCAACATTTTTTCAAATATTGCAGCTACAGGATGTGAGTTCTAATCCAGAACATATTAGAAAGATCACATATTAGTCCTTCGATTCATAATGAAATAAAACTTTCGTTTGACCTATGCTATGTTTGACTATTGTCAGCTTGATAATAAAATTTATGTACAGAATTTAGGTCTTAAGTTGAGTTAACCATTGGCAGATATTTTCATGTCTGATCTAGAGGACAAAATTATCAACTGTACAATTCAAAAAATCACATTGATATTTGTATATGTGCCTAAACGCTTCTTCAAATGCCTATCCAGACAATCAAATTCCTTTCTACCATTAATTAACTGGCTTCATCCATAAATGTTCAAATGTTGGAAACAGAAAAAGATCGAGTAATTAAATTTTTAGATTTGACACTACTACCATAATAGAATAAACTTCAAGATTTACAGAAGACCCACGTTTCCAGACACCACTATTCCTAATTCATCGCTCAGTCCACCTGCTATAGATTAGTAGCATGTCACTCAATGATTCATAGAGCATTTTCAATATCATTGTCAAAAGAATACATCACTATTGAATTGAACTAATGAAACAAATAGTAATAATGGGTTTTCGGTAGATCAAATAACTAAATTAAGCAACCGCAAGCAACAACAAATAACTTATAAGAATATTTACCCGTAGATAAAACACATAGATGCATCAACAAAATTCATTTCTCTGACGGATCTCAGTACCGTAAGCGGAAATACTTCTAACATTTTATCACCCCATAATATTGAAATCAGTTTCAAGTCACAAACTGAACTTTTCCATCTTATGTATAATGCTAAAGGCAAAATAATATAGTAAACATAAAGTTTAAAAGCTAATTTGCCCAGACTGTGATAACTTTTATATAGGTAGAACTTGTCGTAGTTTTTAACCTATATACCAAGACCATTCTCGTTTTTGCAAACTGAAAATATACTTCACTTTTACGAACAGGTCAATAGAGATTTATAAAAGTGTCAAAAACTTCTATAATAATATCCTAAATGATCAGTTAGATATTAGACCTATACGAAAGTGATCTTTTCCTTTGTCTTTCAAAGCACTCTTAGAATAATTCCTACAATAATAATTATCCTAATGCAGAATTCGCTCTGGTCCCCGGGATCTACCCGATTTGGATTATCCTATGATCCCTCACTCATAATGGTATTCTCATTAACCCTATTGTATTAGGGTTCCTACATAGAGATAATATAGTAGATAGAGGAGTAAAGCGGGCTGTAATGCCACGCAGGGTTCGAATGAAATTTTCTGTATTAGCGGTCCCCACTCTTCTCGCTCAAGGTAAAGTTCTCGCGGTACGCCGTCATCAATGTAAGCGGTTGGAGGAGAGTGTGAGGGGAGGGTACCGCTAAGAAATTTGAACATGTCACGCACCGCTTATATACCTTAAACACAGGCTTTACTCCTATATCTAATATATGATCTCTATGGGTTCCTATCTATACTTGAACTGGCATTTCGGTGTTGAAACTATAGTAGCGTGTTATTATTAAAAGTTGTATATAACCTAATTATTCTTTCATTCATGATGATGAGTCATCATCAAGTAACGGCTTGCCTCATCGATAATTTAACACCTTTCATTATCTGTTTATAAATGAACTTCAACATTATTTTCAATTCCACAAGGGAATATATCTTTCAATCTAACCCGTTGTTTTCTATTGATCAAATAATTAGATAACCGATTGTACTCTGTGTCCTCTATTCCATATCTATTCAATTTTGCTAGTAATACAGACCTATCAATGGCTCAAATGCTCTTTCGAGGTCAAGGAACACACACATTATTATTATCCAGTCCAGTTTTCAATTTATTCAGGGTTTAATGTACTGATGACTCGCACGACTGCTTTAGGCGAAATCCCGATTGCATGTGTCAAATTTCACCTACTTTGTTCCCATCCTTTTGTGATTTGAGTTAGGTATAGTAGATACTCATTCCTTTTGTGATTTGAGTTAGGTATAGTAGATACTCATTTTATTCAACAATGTCTGCTTAGTTATCAGTTGACGGAGTATTCAGTCGATCAAGAATCATTCACAGATACATTGATATAAATCAACTTAATGAAATAACTTACAAGAACAGTATATTATGTAAGAAAATATTCTATTCTCGGTACTTAAAATATTCCATATTGGGTAGTATGAAATACTGTTTTGCCTAGGAAAGTAAATTCATCTTCCTGTGTGTTTTGCCAACACAAAGGCGACTGGTTCATGCTTTGATAAGTTCCACATTCATTCTCATGCAAGCAGTATATACTGCATAATATTATTTATAATATTCACCAAGACAGAATCTCTGCGCTCATGGTTTATATTTCTATGACAAGTGTGCACAAGTTTCTGCTTCCTGGATCTGAAACAAATACATAACGCTGTGCGAAGATGTCGCCTACTAGCAATAAAGCATTTCCGTTATATCTCGTAATATAATTGAAATCAATTACAAGGGCAGATGTTTAGAAAACAATGTTACGGGTTGTTAGTCGACTTCATAAATCTACCCCTGTCCCGACTCTCGCTATTAAATTAAACCAAACTGCTGTTACTCCTCTCAGGCTAAATGACTTTTAATTGGTTTCACAAAAACGAACGCTTCACGTTTACAAATGTCAAACAAGAGATTTCAAGCCCCCTGCTCAATTTCTTGACGTCTTTATATTGGGTAGCTCTTTTATTATTTATAGTTGCAATTACTTCGTCCACCAACGGATTAAACGTATTGTGAAAACAATACATAAATTCACAAGCAATATGTTTTTCGAACATAAATTTCATCAACATGAAGGTACACAATAAAAATCATCAACATACGAGTTCAACAGTAATGAACTGATATGTGAACCTCTTATCGAATTATCGCTGCTTTCTGGAGGATGAAATTCTCCTTTATGACATGATAAAAGCCCTAGAGCTTTATCTAGGGTCACATTCCGGATTGTAGCTTCTTTGTTATCGCCTATTCATATTACACTCTCACATGAAGGATTCTTGTATGTTGAATCTTTTATTCTTAATGAAACAGCATGTGTGCTATGTCAAAGCTAGATGATATTGGTCTATGTTTTGGAGTCTTATAGTAGCCACATAAATCACGCCATGTGAATTTATACAAACAATGGGGAATATATAATTGCCCTCTGAAATGGTAATTTTCACTTCATCATGATAATCAAAGCACGGAATATATGCAGGAAAAAATGTTCATATAGGCGCATATTTTCTGAAAAATGCTCAAAATTTTTTGAAGATATTTGAATATAATGGAAAAATATGAGAATAAATACGCCCCATTTTTGTTGTTGAATTATGCAAGATCCCTGGAAAAATTATGGAATACAGAAAGGTGAATACAAGTTCTGAACAGAACGTATTAAATATAAGGAAAATATTTTTTATATTACATTTTCATATTACATCAAATTGCATACAATAAAATCTCCAATTTAACCTAGAATTTAACATATTAACTGAAAAAATGTAAACTATTCCGTCACACTATGGAAGAAATTTATTATTACATGTTTTTCAAAATTTTTAGTTAAGAAGCAGTATCTTTTATCAGGTGAAATATTATTGTACAACGAGAAACAACGTTCTACATCAACAAATGCTATGGGTCAATATTTTAATTTGTTCAAATGCTAATCAAAATCGTCTGAAATAATTTAACCTAGAAATATTTCAAATATATTTGTTAGACATTCATACCCTGTATTTTTTTGTATGGCGTTCTCTAGTTTTCCGAGAACTCTACTTCCCATAGTTCCTTGCATGTTTTCACATTTCTCTGACAAGTCTTTTATAACTTCTACGGATTCGAGAAGTGATCTAGACCTTTCTTCTTGGGCTAGTTGAGTTTGAAATAAAACTATAATTAGATCTTGTAAAAAATACCGACCGGCGAAGTTGCCTAGTGAGGTATGTCTATAACCTCCAAAACATCAAGAAAAATTCGAATGTCTATCTCCTCTTCCAACATTACACCTCTGACTCACACGATGTTCTTCGAACATTATAGGTTTTCATTCCGCGTAGCCAACGTAGAAAAAATTTTGTTACTCGGGTTATTTATAGCCTCAACAGAATGTTCATTCAATATTATCGCAAACTTTCTTGTACCGCTGATGAGCTCTAGAGAGAGAAACAGCTAGTCGGAACTGTTGGATTGTGGTGTTACTGGTCGATGTAGACTAGAGAAATTTTAACAATGTTATGATGCTTACTTGAATAAGTGAGTTTTTGTATTTCATTTCAAATTTCTTCTGTATTGTTTCACTTGTTTTCTCAATATCTTGTTATTATTTTGTAACAATTATCTTTGAGAAAATAAATTTACTTTCACTTTACTTTACATTATTCTTGTAGTTTCTTCTAGAAGATGTGCCTGAATATGTTGTCAATGCTGAAATTGGAACGATGCATCTTGATCAGTCTTTAGTCCCGATCGACTATAGATCTTCACCGATATTACTCGATACAGATCTCAGATAAAATGGATAGATATTCATGTTATTCTCATGAATGTTATACTTTCTGGTTAATAAGTCTTATCTCATCATTCGTGTTGTTCCCGCAACATGTCCTGAGCCTGTTTTAAATGCAGAAATTGGAACACCATCACCACTTCATCAGCCTTGAGTCAATATCCACTATACAGGAGTGGCCAATTTCCTTGATAGTCCGAGCCATTTTTGGAATTTTGAAATTTTTCGCGATCCGCAATTAAATACGTATTTAAAAGATATGCAGAAAAAGTATTAAACATTTTCTTTACAGGAATTATATTCATTGATACATATAAATAAAAGTACAAAACATGTTTATTGAATTTGAATACTGAAAATAAAACTAATTAAACATTTATTTTACTTCTCATGATAATTCTTTAAAATTTGGTGAATAACTGGTGACAGTAATTCTTTGAGATGCTGGTTAGTTATTAGTGATCGGTGTTTGGATTTCACGAATTTTAAAGTGGAATAAAATGACTCACATAAGTACGTTGCTCCTAATATTGAAATAATTCGACAAGCAGCTTTTTTTATAGTATTCAGGATACTTCGATTCTGGTACTAATTTCCAAAATTCAGTAATCGACGTCAACTTATATTTTAATTGTAGAGCTTGATCTCTATTAATTCTAATTGCCCAGATGCTTTATGGGTCATAATTATATTGGAACTGGAAAACTCACCTTAAATTATGTTAATTTCAAATGGATTCAGAAAAAATCAAGGGACGATTTTAAATAATTCAAGTCTTGAAATCTATTTTGGAACTCCGTCAATATTCCTTCTAGTTTTTTTTGTATACTCGTAGAGTTACAACGTTGCAGTTAGTCTTTCATATTTGTTGTCAGTAATTTGAAAGACATTTTGAAACACATACGGAACGATAATATTTTTTTAAAATATGATAGCACAAAATTGAAAAGGGAACTCGGGTACATTTATGGAGAGCTACAATAAACTCTTCAAAGAGCCGCATGTGGCTCGCGAGCCGCAGGATGCCCCCACTCCCCTGTAAGTATAGATCTAAACTTATATTCCTCGATGTAGTAGTCAAGTGAAATCAGAAGATATTAAGTTATTCATATTATTTTCATCATTGTTATGCTTTTTGCTAAATAGCTTTTCCATTATTTGAGGAACTTCTGTCAAGAACATGTATTTGAAAATGTTATCAATGGTAATTGATACATACATATCTCCATCAACCTCGAGTTCACTAGGGATTTAAGATGACATTCCTTGATATTATATTCAGATGAAATGGATCTTCCTCCATATTATTTCTGAAATATTTCACTCAGTTGCTTTCAATGCATTGATGATTGTAATAGAGATTCTCATTATTTTCAGAAGGATGCTCTTTCTTCCGAAGAATGTTCTACGACCTCAAACACAAGTGAGTATTCATCAAAACTATTTATGTAATTATTTGCAGCAATTCGTTTAGCTGGAATTAGATTTGAAAATGCGAAATAATATAATGGCGAAACACTCTAAAATATAAGTACTTACTTATAAAATATAGGAGCCCATTGAGATATTTGTGAATGTTCGGACAGCTATATTTTCCAAGTATTTATGAGCTTTTTATTCAATGAAGGCTACATTCAGAGTTCGTCCTCAGAATATATTATGAACTGACAATATTCGAAATGAGACAGCTCGAATACAATTAATCACGTTAGGCTTTATATTGAATACGCTTTTTTCCAAGACATGAGGTTGAATATTGCCTTGTTTAAGTGAAAATAGTGAAAACCGATAACACTATGTAACACACTTTTCTGCCTAACCTTCTCGATGTTTGCGTTCGATTCCACATCTATTTCGATTAATCAAAAGTCACCTCAGAAGTTTGAGTGTTTCACTGTGAATATCCTGGAATAACTTTTTATAAACTTGACTCAGCACCAGTCAATATGATATATCAAATTATTCGCAATTGTGTGGAGAAGTGAGATAAATATTATATAAAGTTGCATATGTAAGACTGTTTGGCCGCTATTTGCGAAAAAGTTAGAAAAAAAACGCTGAAATTCATCAAAATTGATCGCCAAATGAAAAATTGTAGAGCCAAATTCAGATCCAAATACCGTTTTTTCGTAATTTGTATCTGTGGAGTAACTCATTGCAAAGAGATTGCTACCATTTCGAAGTACTAAGCCATATGTGGATCAAAGTTTTAATCTTATGTGAAAAAGTCATTTGTAACTCATATTACTGCTGTCATACTTTTCCACAATGTAAGTCATATGGGGATCAAAGCTGCAGACTTACGTATGTACATTCATCTTCTTACTTTACTTTACTTTCTCCTATGACATATATGTAACTTATTTCGCTTAGTAACATATTTCAATTGTTCCGTGACGTCCTGGGTGATCATTCCTATAGTCACTGAATTGTTATTGAAATATCGAATTAAATATTCGGTCGCAATTATTTCGCTGATTCAATTGGTACTATGTTCACTATAATATGAATGAATTTGCTTTGTTGCAATTACTTATATCATTGTTATGATTAACTAAAGGTATGTCATTGTACGCAAATCGCATTTCTAAATAATATGTAACCATTACGCTAATCCTATGTTAATTCAATTTAAAATTGTCTCTTGTCATCTTATTTATTACAATAATACTTGTGGAAGAAAAGAATTTTCTGAACCTCGTCAGATATCCAATACGTACTAATAATATTTAAACTTTATTGCCTGCTACTTATAACCATCTTAAAAAAATGTCTGCATATTCAATGCTTCATACACATTATAATAATAAATGGTTCTCATCCTGGAATAACCATATGTTAACCACGTTATTGTTGGTCTTACATTTACCAACTCTTTATGGTTTTCTGGGATAATTTTCCCCGGCAATAATATATTTGTATAACTAATTTTAATCATCATGAATCTGATTATATACAATACTACTGTTTTAGTTTTTTAATTATTTGATAATTAATATATGTTATTCATACTACTATTCCAATATATTAATATCTAATGATTTCAAATATGATTTCTAATTAATTCCGAATGATTTTAAAAAAAAATTGAAAATCTGTATGTACTCAAAACACTGATCTCTTTAAAAACGTAGTTATTTGTTAATTATTTTAGTTATTAACTTAGTTCTAATCTACTTTAACTATTAAAAGTTATATATTACTAAATTACTCCAATATTATTCAATATTGTGTGTATGTGGGGATCAGCTCTTAATGACTGTTTGTCATAAGCTGATCGGTGGTCCTTTGGGGCACAGGTATTAAAACACTCACGTTATAAAAAGGGTTGCATTCCACTGAACTCAGAGCTCGACGTCATAACGACATTAAGTCTTAAATCTTACTCCACACAACAATGCAATCAATCCATAATCAATAATAATCTTAATCCTCCATAATTATAATAATCATAATCCGTTCTAACATAATTAATCAATCGATCAGCATGGTGACTTGATTTGAATGTGAATATCATTATATCATGTAATGAATTCTTCATTCTGTCTAACTTTCACCAGCATTTACCTATTTGATGTATTTCCATGTGATTCCCCCACGATATAAGTAGGTTGGTACAATAGTGATAACAAACCTTATAATAATAATGTCATTATCATCTCAAGAATATGTTCGCTCCCATCTGTGCTAATTAACTATAAGCCTGTCTACGATGTGCTAATCATATTAATCAATTATTTCTCACAATCGTGTTAAAGGCAGCCTCCATTTCCGCGTCTGTTCTGTTAGATAGCTAAACACGTAACTCAATTCAGAGGTTATCTCAAAAAGCTCTCTCAAATACAACTCACACACCAATTCAATTGAAACTGGAGCAGGCTCTAATGACTATTTGCCATATCGATCGAGAGGATTATGTTGAGAATGATGTCCATTCTTGAAATATGAAGAATCAAAAATAATTCAAATGGAAAGATTGCATAAATATAATTGACTCGGAAGGGGAATTCTGAATTGTAATGGGAACAATGATCCAGTTTTAAGTTTGAGTGATCCGTATATTGGTTCAGAAAGCTTTCACAGAAAAGCAGAAAACTTATAAATTAATATCAATGTAATATATATATATATATATATATGAATATGGGATGGGAGATAGTCTAGGAGCCAGAGCGACTTTGATGTCCTGAACATTAACCCGATGGCACTTTGGTTCATCGTTAGAGGACGGTTCAATGACCAATTCATCTCACCGACAAATTGTTTATTTTTTCACTGAAGGTTAACCCTTCCTAAGTTACGGTTACTTGAAAAGCATGCCATTCTTATACACTTCCACCATGTGCCATCATTTTTATAGTGTCCGTTTATCAAGCTGACCAGTTGAAATTGAACCGAAAATGTACTGCAAGTTAACCCTCCCGAACCTAATGGAAAATGGTCATTGGTGTTGGCAATTGTTAAGATACCCTATGTCATCAAAAGTTATCGGTTCATTTCCGAGTAATTGGTCATTATTCGGACCAAAATAGTTATTTTTGTACTAAGTGCGTAAAATGAGTGTTTTTTTGAATGGCACATGAGAGAAATTCTCTCGAATGTGCCATGAAAACATGAATTTTATACACGAAATACAAACAACATTTTTTGTACAACTGTGAATGTGAATTTTCATCGTCTGAAATATATTAAAAATAAATACTTTCAATATAATTTCACAGCATCCAGTGGTCTTTCTGTGTCGTTACTATAGAAATGGTTTGTTGGCACGCCGCGTGTTTGACTGTTTGACTGTATTTGCTCGTAGTTGCTTCAATTTCAACATGTTGGAAGTAATTGTTCAAACTTTACTATCAATTATTATTCCGATGAATGAAATTGTTTTATGATAAATAATCAATAAATAATTGACTCTGTTAAAAATAAATTCTCCAAAAAGTAATATTTCATGTTTATTTTGTGAATTATTTTGGCAGTGGAAAAAAATCATCATTTACGCATCAATAGAAATGCAGAAATGTCAAGTTTTCTTAGTTGTTCAAAAATGTTTTTTTTCCTATTTTGTGGCTGAACCATGCGGATTACAATGTAACATGATGGCATCATGTTTAGTAACTTTATTGGAGATCAAATAAAGATTTAAAATTATTGCCATTACTCCTTGCTTATTTCAACCCCCCAAAACCCCAAAAACAAAACAAAAAACAACCGTTTGGATCTCAAACCCAGCCAGAATCTCAATAATTGATTAATTTGATGTGACTCAATTTACATTTTTGGAACAACATTTTTTTTCAATCCTTCACTCACCAGAACGGCTATGTTGATCGCACGATTTCTCTGAAAAACGATAGGGTTCGTCACCGAACAGCAAACAATTTTTTGTCTTAATTTGAATATGATGGGAACGTTTTGAGTTGTGGTGTAAGCAAGTATTTCGTGACAGTCATCCAGATAGACACAGACTGACTAATTTTATGAAGAATACTATGAGGAAGGAATTCTTGCTCTATAATTTTTTTTAAATAAATGAGTAATTGCAATATAGTTTTCGTCTGCGAAGAATATAGTAATGGGGTAAATTAAACAGTTACAGAGATAAATCTCTCCAATATTCATAACGCTTCCTCCAAATCATCAGTTGTGTTTAGGCAGGGATAATAATCCAAATGTGAAAATCGCGCTGGAAGGAAAAATCGTCGGTCCAAAAAAAAGTTTTAGTTCAACCTGAGAATGGTTGAGTGAACATCAGCTTGTAATTGTTCTGTTCCTCTGAACTCTAAATTATTCACAGAATATCTCATCCTTATAATCACTCAATACCTCCAATGTATTTTCATATCAGTCATATTCACCAGTGCCATGTTCAAACATAGACAGGCATCGCACACTCTTAGGCAAACACCAATAACTCTAGTGTCTCGATTGCAATTTCCTAAGAGCTTTTCCGGAATAATTTTATGACCTACATGGAGTCAACTAAATTGATAATTGATAGGAACTGATGTTCATAGTATATTCATCGCAGTTATGAATTTCATAGAGTTTAGCAGTGAATAACTTATTTAGCGGAGAAACTTCTAAAAAGTTGCATCAGCTACGGAACATCGTTATTTGATAATAGCTAGAGTAGAAACGTATAAATTCTCGATATTATGTCGTAAGGCATTTCAGCAATATATCTCCTAAAGCGTATATGTGGTGTAATGATACCGTAGTAATATATTTCGTATTTTCCAAGATGTCTCGGAATATACGGTATGAGAACAAATATAAGATACCGAAATTGAATGTAATATAGCGATCGCTATGGAAATAAAAACTGTACAAATGTCACACTGACGTTTAGCTGACAATTTTGTCTTTAAACCTGATGATAAGTATGTTAAACAAGATGGTTACTATAACCACTATAACCGCTCATACGGAAACGGTGGAAACAATGGACCAAGTATTAATTACGTTCAAGGTATTTTTTTGAAGCAATATGGAAGAGATGTTACAATCATAACAATTAGGAACATAGTTATGAAAATCCTAAGTATAGACAGTGTTCTAGTCCAAAGGAAAGGAAATCTGGGCGAAAAAGAACAGTCATGAAAATTATGGCAGGATACTGGACCAAACCATACAATCTCCAGAGAGAATCCTGAGAGAGACTGACGTCAAAATTAACATGATCAAGGCAACTACAAGCTCAATTTCAAAATATATTATTGCATTTTTGTATCAAATTCAGATATTTCATGACTTGTATAATTTTGTATTCTAGCCACATAATATAAGGACGAAGAGTTTCTGTCAACCAAATCGTCTTCTGACGAGTCACATGTCTCATTATCAGGGCACATCAACAAACAATCGTGCAAATTTCGTGGATTCGAAATTTCGTAAAAAATACTAGAGGCACCTCTTCAACGACTACCTGTTTGGTGTGCAGTTCCTGAACTTTGGGCACATACTTTTGAAAATAAATGAGGTTTCAGAATATCACATTTAATCAAGAAAGAAATAGGCAGGAGATTGACTTATTTGAGATGTTACAATCATAACACTTAGACTCATAGCTATGAAGTTTCTACGTACATGCAGTCCAAAGTTCAAAGAAAAGGAAAACAGTAATGAAAATGATGGCAGGATACTGGACCAAACCATACAATCTCCAAAGAAGAATATTGGAAGATATTGGGACATTTTTGTATAAAATTCAAACATTTCATGACGTGTTAGAATATTGCTCCCGTATTCCACCCGCACATTATGAGGACGAAGAGTTTCTGTCAACCATATGGTTTTCTGACGAGTCACATGTCTCATTATAAACAAACAGTCGTACAGTTTTCGTGGATACGTGATACCACAAGGAATCTTAGAGACACCTCTTCATGATGAACGAGTAGATGTTTGGTGTACAGTTTCTGGACTTGGAATTTTGGGCACATACTTTTAAAATAAAGGAGGTTTCAAAACGTAACAGTTGATCGGGAAAGAAATAGGTGACAGATTGACTTATTTGTAAGAGTCTTGAAACGCTTCTGCACAGTTAGAAATTTGCCTTATCGGATACAGTGGTTCCAGTAAGATAGTGCGACAAGTCATACCGCTAATGACACTTTCGGGATGTTAACAAAACATTTCGATGAGAGAATAGTTTCTATAAGAACTGACTCCGTTTCTCCACCATATAGTGTTCACTTGACTCATCCTGATGATTGATGAAGAATAGCATTTTTATCGGAAAGGCGCCTAGTTATAAAGTTTCTACGTACATGCAGTGTTCTAGTCCGAAGGAAAGGAAGAGAACAGAAATGAAAATTATGACGGATATTGGACCAAACCACACCATCTCCAAAAAGGATCCTGAGAGAAACTGTTGCCAAAATTAACACGATCAAGGGAACTACATCATGCTTGATATTGGTGCATTGTGGGAACCGCCTTCTTGGAGAAAATATATTTCAAGAAAGTTCGTCAGATATTCATTGCATTAAATTGCTTTTCAGGTCTCAATGGATAATAGGGTCTCCAGATGAGAAAGCGTTATGAAGAGTACCATCTTCTGCAAAGTTATGAACCTGACAGGAGTTCATTTGTATCCCGCTGTGATGTGAAGTAGCTTTCTTCACGGAATATAAAATCAAGTTTTTGTTGAGCGGTTTTCGCAGTGGATCTTTCTTGAGTGGATGCTGTTCGTGGTGATACCAAGCATGATATGGACTACTTCATGGGAATAGTTAACTGTATCTGACATCATAATATTGTCGGAATTGCCCGAAGAAAATACATTCTAAGAAAGTTTGCCACATCTTCATTCATTGCATCGACCAGTCTCTGTCTTGCTTCTCCGGCTTCACTGAATAATAGGGTCTCTAGATGAGAAAGCTGTGTAAGGTGTAGCATTTTCTACAAAGCTATGAACCCATCAGGAGATCATTCCCAACAGATCGTTGATGTGGTACAAGGAGAAGTTCGTGCCAAGATGCATCCCTGTGGAACACCAGAGTCAATAGTCATTGTTATTGAAGAGGCTCAGACAACCACTACATGTGATCATCTATCCGAGAGCAAACTCGATAGGAATCGAGAAAGTTGAGGCAGCAAACTATATAACGAAATTTTCTCAAGAAGTTCTTGGTGTGAGTATCGTTTAAATGCTTTGAAGATATCCAATGCTACAGCTAAAGATTCCTCATATATTTCAACGATGTTTGAGATGTATATGTGTTACATAGACAGGCAGGACACTTGTTGATCTCTGCTGACGGAAGCCATATTGCCGGTCATTCACGATAATCATCTCGATGTTGATTCCTTTCTTTCTAACTGAAGAACAACCTGGCTACTATCACAGAGTAGAGATGACCTTGACTTCCACTGTATTGTTTGAGTGGCTGATTGTAGCAAAACTTTCGAAAGTTCTCTCCGCTCCGGTTGGCCTACTGAGTGACGACCAAGACGACCGGCTTGCTTTATATGAAGAATGGGTGACTATTTTTATATACACTTTGACTATACGAGAGGGAAACTATGTTCGAAGAATATCAGGCTAAACAGCAGTCGAATGTAGCAAGAGGAGATAGGCATTCGTATTTTCTTGAAGGTTTATAAGTTATAAGCATAGGGGCAGCCCTCACTAGGTGAAGAGTTCCATAACTTCTCTGTTCGATAAGAAAATTACGTCTGGTAGAAAGGAGTTCGTTAGGTCTTGAGCTTGCCAGTATCGAGGTGATTATTTTGAGTTCTTCTAGTCCGCCACTCTGGAATTTCTCGTGGTGGAGCAACAAACGAGATTTCTGATGAACACTGACCATGGAAATATCTATAGAAGAGGAAGAGATCCCTCACCTTCCTGAGATGTTCTGGACAGGTCAATGAACTCGCAAGTGTGATATTATCGATCAATCGAATAGCTCTTTTCTGGATAGAATCCAAGAGCTTCAGTGTATGTTTGTGAGCCAAACTCTTAGCATGTGGACAGTACTCCAGGACAGGTCGAATCTGTGCTTCATAGATTATGAGGAACTGCTAGGATATAAAGTATCTCTTGACACGGAATAGAAAACAAAGTTTTTGTTAAGCAGTTTTCGCAATGAACCTCACATGACAATCCCATCAGAGAGTGCTGTTGGTGATGGTCCTGAGCATTGTTATGGAAGACTTCATAGGAATAGTTATACCTGGGATTGTGGGATCAACCTCCATGGAGGAGACGCAAGCTTGAGTTTTGGTTCCATCAAACTCTACTAGATTATCAGATCCCCATTTCGCAACATTTACCAGATATCTATTGATTGAGTCAAGATGTCCCTGTCTCGCTACTCTGGCTTCATTGTATGGTATCGGGACTCTGGATGAGGAAGCGGTATGAAGTGTACCATCATCCGCAAAGCTGTGGACGGGACAGTTGGTCAATTCCAGCAGATCGTTGATATAGATCGTTCAATTACAGCAGGATATTGGAGCAAACCATACAAATTTCGTTGACTCAGATCGTTGATATGGAGCAGAAACATAGGTGTGACAAGTCAGATCCCTGTGGAACTCCAGCGTTGATAGCCATTGTATCGGAGGATACTGTTATTTTTAATTTATAATAAAGATCAATTATTCAGTAATGTAACATGAACATTAATTTGTATACCATACAATTAACAGGAACCTGTAATCTTTATATAACAATTTTCTCGAGTGATACCTTTTTATACACAATTAATTTATGAATTTCTTTTGAATCGGCTTGCCTTTGAACTCTAAGAAACCACAATTAGGTTTGATGGCACATGTAGCTCTCTCCTCACGGACTGTAGCCTGTCTGGGGCGCTTGTCGGCTGCGACACGGCCTCTGGCGGCGATATGTGTAGGCCTGTATAACGGTTTGCATACGTCTTAGGTGGTGAACGCGTCTCGGCCGGGGTGGTTTGGACCATAGTCAAAGTATACAGGTCTGCCGGAGCCTCCCTTCTACTCTTTTCAAAATTCGAGTGCAAGCTGATTGGTCGTTTATTTCGTTTATTTAATGTTATTGACGACGATATATGATGTTGTTACGTGCCGGCGATGTGATTGGAGGAGCTAGGTGACGTCACCTAGCGCGAGAAACGATGGAAGGGAGGCTCCGGCAGACCTGTATACTTTGACTATGGTTTGAATGGGTTATGGTTTGGGAGGGGGGTGTTGATGCCGTGGGATTTGACTGTATTGTGTTGCATTCTACTAATGGTGCAAATTGCCATGTTCCTTCCAATTGTTAGTTCATAAAAAATATGTCTTAAGTATTTATGTGTTTGGATTCATATTATTTTTTCCCTATGAATTGATATCACTCACTCATATCGCTGAGAAACAATTCTTGAATAATTGAATCAGCTTATTCTTATTTATTCACAAGCATTTTGTATTTATTATTATGTTTTTTGTATTATTTCATATTGATGTATAGTCTTGTCGAATAAATTATTATTATTATTATACTCCGTCAGCCACCACATGAAGTTATCTGTTTGACGGAAGTTTCCCAAGAAAGCTTTCGTGCCAGACTCGGTCAAATGATGCGGAGATATTCATTGATACAGCTAGAGGTTCCTCATCTTTTTCAATAGATTTTTGCTATACATATGTTACGTAGGCAAGCACGTCTCATGTTTATAATCTGCTGACGAAAGCCATATTGCCGGTCATTCACAATTTTGTAGCTCTCTAGGTATTTGATGAGCTCGATATTGATTACTATCTCCATCACTTTAGGGATGATATATAATAGTGCCATAGGTCTATATAATCTAGATATCGTCTTATGTGCTTCACAATATTGCTTGTTTTCGGTACATTTAATTTGATACTACGAAATGCAAAATAGAATATTGGGATCGCTTTATCCTCAATAATTCAATTGAATTTCAATTTTGATTCAAGCGTATTCACCAATTCTGCTCAAAATGACAGAAATGATTGGATACTGCTCCGACATAAAAATGGTCGATATACGTAATTTGATTTGTGGTCCAACTTGGTCCACGAATTCAGTGAATATTCAAAGCCGTTCATGATGTGTTAAGTTTGCTAATAGCTTGAAACTATCTATTTGAGCAATCAGAGCGTAGTAAATGGATACAATGGATATTTATGTATTAGATTTCTGGAGATTGGAGGATGTCTGCAATTTCAAAGGAATAGATATGAGGGAGAACAAGGGTTTGTAATCTTGGCTCTATAAAGGAATTAATGGAATAGTCGGTAACAAAGATCTCTGAACGATCGGTTATCTGCTGAATGTGCACCGCCAAAAACTTGTTGATGTAATGAATTATGAGTTCAGAGCTAACGATAAATGTCAATATTGAGATTAGTTACAAATTAGATTTACTGAAAAGATAGCAGATCGAGGGTGAATCTGGATAAGGTATTTTAAGCGTATAAAGTATATCGTTCACTCTTTCAAACTGAACATCCTATTACGTTTTGTTGAATTCGCAATGATGGCTTATCGGAAACACTTAATTTTGTTTGCTCCTCAAATAATGCAGATCGGGACACAAAACAATGTCAATTGTGAAGTGATAATGTGTTTTCTCTATAGGCGTTATTTATTCGAAAAATGATATACTGTTGACACAGACTCTATGATACATTTCCCTTCTGTTATTTATTTTCCAACTATTTGACATGATATCCTTAATGAGAAATAACGTCCACTTTCAATTCTTGAATGATATGAACTGTATGTTATTACATTTTTGAAATCTGCATACTTAAGTTTCTGATTATATTTAAATTGGTGGTTAGCTCATTTTATTTTTAAGCTATTGCATAGCTTTTATCGGGGGCTTTGAGCGCGGCGACCGAATCAAGTAATTCCGTAACGAAAATAAAACCTAACACCCCCCTACCTACCATGTAGACGAACTGCTCCGAAATCGGACGAATAAGTAAGCAGCTGTTTGTGAGAAAGTATATAGGTGTATAGGTATCTTTCATATCTTTATAATGCCACACTCACCGCATGTATACATGTAGGTATATATACTCTTGTAGATACTGTTCCAAAAGGTGGGGTAGCTATTTACCAAAATAATAATAATGTTACTAATATTATGACTCCAAATATTGAAATAAATATTGCACACGTTAGCGATGTTAATGTTAGGCGCTCATTTGTTGGAGATATTTGTGCGTGCTTATGCAAACTTAGAAATGGCCTACACATAGTCATGGTAGCAATTTACATTTCTCGAAATCCAAAATTGGACGAGGTAGAGCATTTTATTCATCGCACTTCACTGGAGTACACTGAAGAAGGGTCGAAAATACTTGGTACAAATGGTAATAAATTTCCACTTATCTTGGCTGGCGATTTCAACATCAACTTTGCTGATAAAAAATCAGAGCGGTTGACAACTTTTCTTTCGGAAAAATCGAATTTGGAAATGAATAATAATCAATGATAAAAATTCCTGAATAACCTACATGTATTGTGAGATAATAAAAATATTTTAAACGATATTAACTTTTCATTTATTCAATAAAAGAAAAAAATTTGTTTTCTTATCGGTCACCACGCTCAAAAAGTGTAACTTGAATTGATATAAAAAAAAACATGAATTAATATCAAAGAAAAAAAAATACTGCATAAATAAAAAATTATAATTGCATGAGTTGATAAAAAATGCTATGCAATAGCTTTACCGCGGCAGTCCCCGAGGGCCACACGTATTTTTTTATCTAGTTTTTCGTTTACCTTAGAATTATTTTAAATGCATCTTATACTAGCGCAATCAACGGAAATATATTTCCAATTAATAGTAGTTTTGTGTAATATCAGAGTACCATCGTGGTACCATTTGGAAAAAGGTGTCATCAATTGATCACTGGAACAGTACCAGATTTGAAATACTGTTTTACTGAGGCTATCAACTGCCAGCAATTCAAAAGTTCAACCAGCCGCTCTATGCTCTCACTTCCAAACAAGTAACACACCCAACCGCAAGTTATAAGCTCACTTTCTTAACTTCTGATTTCTGAAGCTGTAACGTTTCTGTCAACTCCAGACTTAGTTTTACAGGCACGCGAATAGGTTTGGAAGCCTATGTCAACGCTGATCCACCACTTGTAACAGTTGGCTGTCTATTATTATTTCAGGTAGCGTTATTACCTCATCCACGTGTTATATGTATTGATAATAATTGCTTGTTGGAACCTTCAAGGGTATCAAAGATCTTAGTTGATATCCATCCCATTAAGGTTCTTTCAAGTTGCCACCACTGGGTGTATAATTCAGCTCACCTATAAGCTGTTTCTGACTACGTTGCCTTGATCCCTTCCCAGGAACCACCTCGAATTACGTATAATTTCATATTGATATTCAAACAAGAGTACATTCTGAAGGTCGAATTCGCTGACAGGTAATTGGGAATTACCAGTTAAACTCGTTAATCGAATTATATGATAAATATGTATTGGATGAAATTTAGCTAAATTTAGTACATCACAACAGAACAACCGAGTATAAAATTAGTTCAAAATATGGTTATGAGAATGAAAGCATATGAATTCAGAGACTGATCTATACAGGTTCACTTCAAGTGGGAGCCTGGGAGGAGGCTATCAATATCGCTAGTTCTACCCCTTCCGCCAGCGAGCGAGTACCTGCTCAGGTTCTCTTAAGGGAGTTCAAATCAGTGAGAAATAATTAGCACAAACCGAGCAGTGCTCGATTTCGCGCTCGACCACGCCCATGATGCATAGATAATAATAAAAATTGAAGAAGGATCTTCTCTCTCTCTCTTCCTCTCTCTGGTAACCTTTAACAAGCCCAACGACCTGATACTCTATCCTTCCCCTCAAGTGATCTCCGATAAGCGGACTTACAAATGAACACTCAAACTAGCCTGAATGGCTGCAAAGAACATATATTATCAGAATAAAATTGGATGGTGGAGCATGATTTGAAGGGTAAATAACCACATCCTATTATATCGCCGACTCAGAGGTTGATGTCAATATAACAGTTGTTCTCTGGCTTACAAAATGCACTTACTCTTCTGGTCTTATATCACAATTTCCTCTCGAGTCCCTCATAGAAGTAAGGCACAGAGAATTTACACACTTGAATTCCACGTCGGAATTAATTATGGGTCTTATGGAACTCTTAATTGATTTATGGGGAGCTAACACTTTCCATGAAATGCAAAAGACGGGTACAAGTCCAGCTATGTGTTACCACTAGGAATAGATATATCTCCTGTTGCATAAGTACTACGTTCAATATTGCTTCACAACTGGGCTACGTAAGCTACCTACAGCTCCGGGTTTCTTTCTTTCACAATACTACAAGCAAAACTTAACGTAAGTTGTACACTTCTAGACCCAAATTGATTTGAAGAATTTCTTTATTGATTGTACACTTATATGAATACGACATGATGAATTAATTTAATCTCTATCTTATTACTCAAATTTAATTTGTTAGAATACCGACAAACGGGATATTATTTCATTTCAAAGAAATATGATATTAGGAACAAAAATTAACATAGATTCTACTTGCCTTGACTAGAGAATTATTCATAACTTCATGGAAATATAATCTCAACAACAATCAAAAAGAATTCAAAATTATTTTAATTACCTTGAGTGTGAAATTCAGGTAAAATATATGACTTGAATCAATGCAAACAATGGATTATTCTTCAGGGAATGAAATCAGGCTGGACAAGAAGATTATGACCCTGTATATGAGAGTACGTATTAGTTGGAGCCACACTCAGTATATTAATTTACAAGATAGACAATTGACACGTTATAAACTGTTTGGAATGTAGGACCTGGTGATGTGAAATGCGCGCACGTGTTCTGGTCGCTATAATATCGTACAGTATTTTCAGAAAATTACTTATGCTTACCATAAAGGATACAAGTGAAATCAATCAATCGAATGCATCGTCTAGTAAGTTCAAGTACAGACGACAAATCTGAATATACCGGTTTGTTGAACTCAACCTGTATATATATATACAGATATACGTATGATGTTTGTGCCTTACCGTTATATTTGGAAGATTGGGTCAGTTTTACAGTCTTCAATGTGTTCATTTTGTTGGTTATTCAATTTCTTTCATTCTTGCGCAAAAACTACAAGAGTTTTTGTTGTGTGCATGAGGAACGAACGTTGTGCTAGAATACCATCAGTAACGCAATAAAACATTACAAACATGAACAAAAAAGCAGTTAATTGTTTCCACTTGTCACTTTTTATTCACCTCGCGTACTGAAATACAAATAAAGCTGCAGTGACCCTGCATGGTGTTGCATGTTTACAGATAAATTTCTAAGGCCTCTTCAATATACATGCACTCAATTTAAATAATTCCTGAATACGATTCACAGAACACTGAAATGAAATACATTCACACTGTTTGAGAAAGGAGTAATAGATATGTTGTGAAGTGAGCTGAAGTATATCACCATTAAGACTTTCATGAACCGTTATCAACCATTACTAAACCTTCTACAATTTTTTTCGACATAGATCCTACCATACTTTTTCTATCATCAGCACCATCATCATCTGCTGCTTACTGGATACCAATTGACTTCTCCAAAATACTGATCCGAGCTCCTCAGAAATATTACATGGAACAAACAGTAACCCATCAACGATCACAAAATCACCATACACTCTGAACATGATTCATCTCCACTGAAATAATTCAATAATACGAAGCTAGGTGATATCAATTCACTTTTCATCGTGTAAGCTTCCAGGTTAATATTCCTGTCATAATCAATTGAGACGTAAATAACCAATTCTCCTTGTGAAATTCTGAGGCTATGAAGATAAATTACCACTTCATGATAAACAGGAGAGGGGGGCACTGAATATTAAAATGTGAATTAGCAAAAAATGAGATCTAAAAATAAAACTGACCCGTGACAATATTCTAACAGAACCATTACTTCCCAAATTCAGAGGAACTTGATATTTCGCTAGAATCAATTGAAAAGTATTATACAAAATAATAGTGAATTTCTAAATGATCAACTAGATTAGCATTACATCATTCTTTCCCATGAAAAATCGTGGCTTCCGGATGAATTCCGCGTCACAATAGCACGATTTGATGCCGACGTTCCGCCAACCATTACAACCGTCATCTTCAAGGCAGGCTTGAGGATTGGACTGGAACTGATGCTACTGGTTGCTGTAGCCGTATTTATTGTAGGAAGGATCCTCCACGCTACATTGTTCACTGCCTTTATTCCGGTGGTCAACTCCGTTCTGGCACCTGACACCACCATTGTGAATCATGAATTTTCGATGATGGGATTCTAAATGTTGGGAAAATAGTATCCTGTGTTACGGTTTATATTATCCAGATGATTTAGGATTTCAGTGTGGGGCTTGGGCTGGGATTTCAGTATTTTCAAAAAAGATTTGATGATTAGTGTCGAACTTGTGTTCCGCAAGTGCATGTCTACTGGTGTCACGAAGCCTTGTTCAGCGCTCATGTTCTTTCACACAAGTTGCTACTGTACGACCTGTTTCACCAATGTAGACTTCACCGCAAGAACATGGAATGTTATAAACACCTTCTAAATGAAGAGGAGGAAGGTGATTCCTAAAAGGTTTGTAATACTGGGATAGTTTTGGAAGTGTGGAAAACCGAGTAGAAATATTATGTTTTTCAAGGATTTTTGGAATTCGATCTGTTATATTTTCAAAATATGGGAGATAGGCAGTGGATGAAGCATAATATTTCTACTAGGTTTTCCACACTGCCATGAAGTCTACATTGGTAAAACAGGTCGTACAGTAGCCACTCCTGTGAAAGAACAAGAGCGCTCTACAAGGCTTCGTGACACCAGTAGATCTGCACTTGCGACACACAAGTTTGACAGTTATCATCAAATCCTTTTAGAAAATACTAAAATCCTAGCCCGAGCCTCACACTTCTATAAGCGATAAGTCCTTGAAGCAATATGAATCTTAAAACATCCAAATAATCTAAACCGTGACTCAGGATCCTTCTCAACATTTGGAAACCCGTTCTCGAAAATTTCACTCCACACATGATCACACAACGACAGGGTAAGGTGCCAGAAGGGAGTACCGGAATAAAGGCAGTGAACAGTGTAGCGTGAAGGATTTTTTCCTACCATAAATACGGCTACAGGAACCAGTAGAATCAGTTCCAGTCCAATCCTCAAGCCTGTCCTGACGATGACACTTGTAATGGTTGGCGGAACGTCGGCATCAAGTCGTGGTACTGTGACGCGGAATGTATTTGGAAGCCATGATTTTTCAAGATTAACTATCCACTGAAGTCTACTATTCCAGATATTCTTTTTCATGTTCGATAACCTAATATTGTCTTCGCAATATAATTTTCTCAATTGCCAACTCCAGTATCTTATCCCGTTCTTGTGTTTCCTCATGATGCACAGCTATGTTGGTTATATCCATAGACCTAAGGAGACGAAACATCTCATTCGTAAAACTTCAGTTGACTTGTCGCAATGATTACATGAAGTATGACAAAGAAAACCAACGGAACTCTTTGTCGTCGAGTCATAATTACTCCTTATTGGCAACGCTGTGATTGAAAACTTGGTACCACTTGTAACGCAACACCACTTTGAAATAGCTACGAAAAATATGGAATCTATCAAATTGCATAGTACAGAACAAAGTCCCCATTCGTGAAAGATGCGCGGCGTTGTCGCTTTCTGAACAAATGATGCAACGGAATGGAATAGTTCTATATTTAAAAATTTAAATATTCTATAATTCGATTGTATATTCCAGGTTGCATTAATTATGCGATATTTTTCAGAGAAAACGACATTTCAACGGTATTGCTCCTAATATAACCAATAAATAATGCTATGGACGTTTTTATAATAATTACAAATCTCAATCCGGCACACAGAACAACTAATCCGGCAACAGCACATTCCATACGGCCATACTTGTAATATACAGCTGTCTGAGTGGCCCGAAATTTTGGCAATGTCTGATCGTGTTTAAATGTCTCCTTAGAATAATAGGTCTATTGTTATATCCTATTTTCAATATATTGGGTTATTTTTTTTGTCCTTCTATTCAAATATAGTAAACCTGGAGCTCATGAGATAATCATAATTTAATAATCATAATTAATAAAACATTTTTGTTAAATTTAGCAGCTGATCTGTAAGCAAAGGATGGTAAAACTCGAATTAGCAACAACAATTTGCACTGTTTCCACATGATTTTTGACGATTGAAGTAAAGGTAGAACCTAACCTCCCTTGAAATCAATTGAGTAATGTAGTGAAATATGCGATACCATACCGTACCTGATTGTTATAATTGAAGTGCCCCCTATTCCCAAAAATACAACGACACACATTTCAATATGTTTACTTTCTCACTATACGTAGTACATTGTGTGAGGGAAGTATTGTAATCGGCTCGAAAAAAATGTGAGTCACAGTCTATTTTATATCTTCACTCTATGGAAAATTTTGATAATTCATTTGACAGCAGGTGTTAGTATGAAACAAGGCTATATTATGGTGTGAATAATTCGAAAGTCAACTTGGGAGCATTTGTCAGTACGAAACATAGAGTAGTAAATTATATTATGTAGACTATTCGAATGAAACTTTACTGTAACATAGAGTATATGTTAAGGTCTTCCATTAGCGGTCTCTGAATTGAATGTATTTTCTATCCCTACAAACATACCTTTGAGCTGCAAAAGTGTACGGAACCTATTTTGCTTACAAAAGTGAGAGAATTCACGCAATCACAGCTTTTAATACATCAAATCAAGTCTCACTATATCATTCCAGCGTAGTGTATTGTTGCTCCGCCTATAATTCTGTATTTCAAATCCTAGAGAAAACTTAAAATCACTAAAAGTTGGTGCTATGATCATCGAAATCTGTGTGAATTTCATATTTTTCTTCTTAGTCGTTGATTCTGGAATGAAAAGTCTGTAGGTGCCATCAAATCCTCTTGTCTTGAAGGTCAGGAAATCTTCCTGCAATGAGTCAAGTGAATACAAATAAATACAGAGAAAACCTCTAGATAGCGGCAACAAAAATGTAAACGGTGAAAGTAGCCGCTACGGAGAGGAGATCGTTATTGAGAGGGTGTGAAAGCATTTGGTTTGATATACATTCATTTTGTAAGCAGGTATATAATAATTACATTACAGTGGATGAAATACTTGAGGCACCCCGAAAACATGCTACTCTGATGAATGTATATTATTATTTTTTATGATGTCGTTAACTTTTATTCTTCCAACACGACATTTTTCAGTCAGTTTTCTCACACTCACACCCTTCACTTTCAACAATAATATGTACTCTCTCTTTAAGAGACAAACGTTTCCTTTTCTCCTACATGATATTAGTAATAAGAACTGTAATAATTGTTGACCGTTGTATGCAAACCACAGACGCTGCGGTGAAACAAAAACTGCACAATTTAACAATATGTAGGTAAAATTTATACGCAAAATTCTTTTCACGATAAAAGGTACCAACTTAATGACATCAATGAAACCATGTGAGTAAATCCCATTGTGTGACACAAGTTTCCTGTCTCGACAAGTAATACTGTTTATTTACGAGCAACTCTGTTATTTCAATGATCAGTCACCGGTAATGGGAGGTGTAAATTCAACATTTTTTTAAAGAAATACTAGTTTTGGTGATCGTGACCGCTTTATGGGGGATCCGCTATTGGGAGGGTCATTATAATGAGTAAAGGGCGGAATATATGCAAAGTGCATATATTTGCATATTTTGCATATTTCTACAGATTTCATAAAAAAATTGCATATTTCGACCCTGTCAGATAATTGAAATAGTTTAAAAGGTGGTAGGTTTTATCATTATACGGTTTATGGACCCATTTTATTATTATATGGTTTATTGCCGGCATTTATTGAATGTTTGGGAATTTCCAAGTAATCAGCTCGCCTAATTCACCGAACAGAAACAAGACAAGAAGGTTCACTTGAAGCTCCACCCCTAATGTTGTCTATTTCGCTGGCACACTTAAATAATCCCTGGTGGTGTCAAGTCGTGTTCGGTGGTAGTAAGTATTGTCACCAAACAGAAACTTCTGTTCGGTGCGCGGGGGTCTAGTTGGAATGCGGCGGCTTGCTCTTATAGTTTGGACTTCTTGTCTTGTTTCTTTTCGGTGCCTAATTGGAGAGCAAATGTGGTCTCTTCTTCTGTATTTATATTGTATAGTTCAGTTTGTCGATAGAGTCCAGTGTGAGAAGAGTGATTTCGAAAATATTTATTTCAAACGCCTAAAATGCCGAAAGCCGCTTCGTGGATTAAAAATTTTCCTGAGTTGGAGTTTAGTGGGGATAAAGTGTTTTGCAAAGTTTGTGCCAAAATCGTTGTTTGTGAAAAGAAGTTCCAAATTGATCAACACTTGAAAACAGCTATGCATAAAGCTAAGTTGCAGAAAAATAAATCTTGAAAAATCTTGTCTTCCGGATGGATTCCGCTGAACTGTTTCAGTTCAAGTCTCAAGCCTGCCCTGAAGATGCCACCTGTAATAGTTGGCGAAACGTCGGCATCAAGTCGAGCTATTGTGACGCGGAATCCATCCGGAAGACAAGATTTTTCAAGATTAGCTGTCCGCGGAAGTCTACTATCCAAAAAATAAATCTGTTCCTGTTCAGCAGTGTGTGCAAACCGCATTTCAAAATGTCAAACTAAAGAGTGAAAAGGAGGTGTTTCATCAAGACTTATGCAAAGCTTCAGTCGCAGCAAACATACCTTTGAAGAAACTGCAAAATACACAATTCAGAGATTTCTTGCAGAAATATTGTAATCAAAACATCCCTGACGAATCCACACTTAGAAAGAAGTATGTGCAAACAGTATACAAAACCGTAATGGAAGAAATTAAATTTTCACTGGGCGATGAACATTTTTATATTATTGTTGATGAAAGCACAGACTCATGTGGTCGATATATCGCACATCTTATTATTGGAGGTCTTCAAGAAAATGAGCCTGGGAAGCAATATTTAATATCTTCTAAACGGTTAGACAAAACAAATGTGACCGTAACTCGATTTATTCAGCAGTCTCTATCAAATTTTTTTTTACCAAATCCAGTTCCAGTAGAGAAGTTTTTAGTTTTTGCGTCTGACGCAGCGCCGTATATGGTTAAAGTAGACCAAAACTTAAAAATATTTTATCCCAATATGGTACATGTCACTTGCCTTTTACACGGGATAAACGGAGTTGCAGAAACTATTAGAACAGCATATCCCTTGGTGAACAAATTAATTTCAAATGTAAAGAAAGTGTTTTTGAAAGCACCTCTAAGAGTGCAGATCTATAGAGAGAAATTGCCAGGAGTTAGTTCACCTCCAGAGCCCGTAATTACTCGATGGGGAACATGGATCAAGGCCGCGATATTCTACGCAGACCATTTTGAAGCCATTAAAGACATAGTTTTAGATTTAGAAGACAATTCACAGTGTGTAGTGCAAAGTCAAGCAGTATTCAAAAATGTAAATTTAGCTGAGGAACTTGTTTTTATTAAGGTTAATTTCAGTTTTATACCAGATATAATAACTTCCTTAGAAAGTAGGAATACGAGTTTAAGAGAATCAATTAATATTGTTGGAACTTTAACCGACAGATGCAAAAAAGTTCCCGGTGATGTAGGAAATCAAGTAAGAAGTAAACTCGAAGTTATTGTGGGAAAGAATGAATGCTTTAAGTATTTAATGTATCAAAAATATTTTTGAAACTAAACCATCCAACGAAGTAATATCTTGGCCTTATAACTTACTACCCAAATTAAAATATTGCCAGATCACATCGGTAAATGTTGAAAGATCTTTTTCTTTGTACAAACATATTTTTACAGACAGAAGGCAAACACTTTTATTGGAAAATTTTGAAAAATATATCGTTATGAATGCATTTTTTATACTATTTCAGGTTAAAAATTTTACCTATTATATTTTTCTTTTCATTTTACTTAAAATAGATAATTTTTGTAAGAGTCGGCGTTTCTTTATTTCCCTTTTTCCATGTTATATTCAAGGTATATAATTGCATATTTTGACAAATAAATGCATATTGTTGCATATTTCAAAGAAAAACTATGCATATATATGCGCATATTTTAACTGAATTGACGTGCATATATTCCGCCCTTTAATAATGAGTATTCCCATATAATTGGGAGTAGAAATTCGAAAACTGACCGTTTTTAGAGATGATAGCTTTTGAGAGGTGGCCGAAAATAGAGGTTTTACTATACAATTCTCATCTGAAATACACAATGAGAAGTTTTTGTTTTATCTATCATTTTTTCATTAGGAAATTGCGACTTTCATACATTAACAACTAAAGATAATATTGAAAGTTGGTGAACATCTTTTACGAAACTCTGCCGGGTTAATTTATTTCCTAATTGATTATGAAAACATCCAGGCAGCTCTAGAAATTGCTCCGGATGAAATACTCACCTAATACGCTTCGCGTTTGGAAAGTAATTCCGAAATTAATGATGGCCAATAGAAGGATTCTCTCCAGATAACAAATGAGCAATTTATTCTCATAAAAGAAATGTAATTGAAAATTGATCGAACAGTTCTCTCGTGCCTTTAACAACCGTACAAGTAGAGTGAGGGTGAGATAGAGATGTAAGCTCCGCCGGCGTCATTTGCGAATGTACATAACACACACTCTCGCTGAGGAGTATCACATAAATTTTAAATATCAATCGAATCTCCACAATCGAAGAGGAATCTCATTCCGCGTTTCACTTATGCGAGGAATCATAACTTGTATTTATGATCAAATCAGGAGGACATCCGCCTCCATTAGATTCTCTAGATCAGGGCTTACCAACCTTTTTCACATCACGACCCCTAATCCAGCAATAATTTTCGCTACCCAAAAATAATTTATCACATAATCTGTGTATACAAACTGGATATAGAAATAAAAACACACAAATTTCACTCATTAGCCTGGCTACCGTTTTATTTGAAAGCGGTGTTTCCTCAATTCCACCAGCATATTTTCGACCATTTATTATTTTTGACATCTTCATTTCTGCAGGCAACAGACTTTCGCCCATCATGAATTATCTTTCATCATTTACAATATGGTACAAAAATGTCATAAGGTGCTTAAAGAAGTTTTCCATTCATACCAAAAAAAGTCTCAGAACGTTGTTCTTCTGTTCCTGAAGATTTAACCTTTCATAATATTATTTAGGTTTGCTGCTGTATGTTGCCTGAAATCGGATAGTTTCTTGCTCTCTGCAGCCAAAAATTCACTACATACCAAAAAAGTTGGCTGCTCCAAGTCATTGGATCATATACGAAAATCCAAATGACAAATAAACCATGAAGTAGAAAGTATAATTAGGCCAGGTTTACAAATTGAACATCACTCATCAATCCTGCAGAGGTGCCGTAGGTACCAGTAGGCAAGCTGGTTATAACCTTAAAAATAAAAAAAAAATTATGAGGAATAAATAAAGAACAATACCTATGAGGAAAATAATAAGAACATTGATAATCTGAACTGAAACCAAAAACGGCAAAGAAAAGAAAATATTAATAATAATTGTTGTGGTAATTAATCGACTTAATGTGTAGTTTGTTTTTCTATATATGTTTGTAGTTATATCTTGTAATCGCTCTTTTTAATTGCTTCGTGACTATTGGGCAGATTATTGAAAGTCCTTATAGCTTAATATTTCGAACTCTCTCTCCAAACTTCCAGAATTGCTTTGAGCATTACTGTATTTTTGTTTCATGTTTTTGATAAATAAATTATGGATCTTTGTATTAGTATGCCAGTGCTTCGAGCTAGCATTTGTTATACAGGATGTCTCAGATTTTAATCGGGAAAATTTAATAGACGATAGAAAATTTGGTTTTGAGAAGAAAATTCCTGTTTTTTTAGTCATAATTGGTGAAGATTTTGAAGGGGTAGTTGGTGTTTTTCTCCCCACTCTTCTACGCCACTGGAAAAAGTACAGTTTTGAGACAACCGTTTGAACCACCAATATTTTTTACAAAATAAAGGTACTCCCGGTCATAAGCTCTAAAGTTGACCGTTTTCGAGAAAAATCAACTTTTATGTTGAAAAAGATGGTAAATTTTTTGGTTTTGTTACTTGTTCTAACGTTTGAATAAATTTTGTTTAATTAGTAAGAATTGACCATGTTTTTCAACATTAAAGTTGATTTTTATCGAAAACGATCACTCTAGAGCTTACGACTAATAGTACTTTTTTTGTGTAGAAAACATTGGCGGTTCAAATGGTTGTCTCAAAATTGTACTTTTCCCAGTAGCGTAGAAGTTGGGGAGAAAAACATCAACCACCCCTTCAAAATCTTCACCAATTATGACTAAAAAAAAATTTTATCACACAGAACATAGCTTACTATGAGTAGAAAATGCTCGCAGAAGCTGTTCTCTGTACGATGAATGGTTCCGGAGATATTTGCAAAAAACGAAATTTTTTTTGCAATTTCAACACCCTGTATCTCAAAAACTAAGCGTCTGTGCATAGATGCTTCCTAGAATTTTTTTCTCAAAATCAATTTTTCTATCGTCTATTGAATTTTCCCGATTAAAATCTGAGACACCCTGTATAGTTCAAGTGGTATAGCCATATTATTATCTTTTCTTTTCAGTATTCTGATAATTCTTCCATTAATATTAAATATTCATTTTTTACTGTAATATCAGCCATTCCTCAAGCAATGATACCATATGTGATCACACTATAGCATAAACCATATAGAATTGACGGGGAATTCTTTGGATTGAGTATTCTGCTTAAATTATGTATCACATTAATGAAAAATCTCACTCTTCTCTCTGAATTTTGTATATGAACGAACCATCATAGATTTTTATCAATTATAATCCCAAGATATTTGATATCATTGACTCATCTAATCACCTCTGTATTCAATTTCAGATCAAAGAGTTGTGGTTGTATTTCATTATAGTTTGTTACTGTAAGACATACAGTTTTAGTGATATTATGTGCTATTTTATCACGATCTAAAAAATCTTACAATTATTCAAGCTGTTTTTGTGATAGTCTTTTCTGGTCTTCACAAGTATCGACTGATGCAATGAGTACTGTGTCATCTGCGTATTTCACATTTCTCAAAAAGAACATCTATCATGTCGCTTAGGTAAATAATAAATAATAGGGGTCCTAGAATATTCTCTTGTGGTAGACCTGTAGTTACAACCATAAGATCACTTCTTGTTTTGTTCATCCTGTCAAGTTGTTCTCTTCTTTGTAGATAACTTTCAATTAGTTCAAGTGTGATACCTCTGATCCCGAAATTTTCTAATTTTTCAATCAGTAGTGCATCATTGATTATGTCAAATGCTCTCTCAAGTGTAAGTGCAACAAGAATCGTCATATTTTGTTTTTCCTCCTGCTGTCTGAGAACTACAATTTGATGATGAAATGCTCGGAGATATAAATGAGACGATATGGGCACCCCCCAATTGGGAGGGACAATAGGTCTCAAGACTTTGATGGTGTAGCCAACACTCATATTATAATCTGGAGGAAAGGAAGATTCAAAGTTACCAACATCATTTCTCAACGAAAACGAACAGCTGGAACTAGAATCTTCATCATCATCATCATTTGAGGGGAGGAGAATAGCTTGGCCTACCTCATGCATGATGATTCTCGCCACAGTTCAGATCACTCTTTGTTCAGTTGACCCAGAAAAGCGAGACCGCCTATGCAATTTGATAAGGCGACCATTGGTTCCGGTCCGACAGGGGTGCCGGACGACCCTCGCCTGGCCAGGGATTTGGCCATTTCATTTTCTTCAACCCCAATATGTCCAGGAACGCAGATGAGTTGAAATTCATTTATCCTGGTTAGTTAAGCTGGTGCATCTTTCCATACTTTAACAAGCCGCGATGTGTCTGTGCAAATATATATGCGCCTATTTACATAGTTTCTTCGAATGTTTCCCATGGCACAAGTATATATTGCGTAGATCTCCTCAACTGAGCAAGTACGGAATATTTTGCACACATTTCTGAGTATGAGAAAGCTATCTGTCAGAAAGTTGCCGCATTTGCTCTCTGTTAACAACAAGCGCGACCGTGTGACAACTTCAAAGGAGTGCTTGGCGATGCTCAAGCACGATAAGAAGGACCTCTTGCACCGTTTCGTGGGCATTTTAATTGAAATTGGTGCCATAAGGACGCTTTGTATTAATACAATTAATTTTAAGTAATCCGGTTTTAGACATAATAAGTCTTCTGATGATGGTCGTGAGACCGAAACGTACGTAAAGACGAGAAAATCTAAAGCATAAGTGTTAATGTGACCTATTTCCCGAGAATTTATATATAATTTGACATTAACTAGATTCATTCGCTACGATGACACCGTCTTTATAAATCACTATATATGTCAAAAATAAATTATGCACTTGAATCAAAATAAATGGCACATTGCAATTGATGTTTGCCAATTAAACTTATTTTCTTATTGTTAAGTGATGATAATGATATATATTATCACTTAACAATAAGAAAATAAGTTTAATTGGCAAACATCAATTGCATTGTGCCATTTACTGTGATTCAAGTGCATTCTTCTTTTAATTTATCTCTTGAGTTGTATTTGCTGTGCTTTGAGAAATACTGATACTTCTAAAAAGTAATTCCCCGCTACAGTAAAGTGTTTGAAATAAAACGCAGGGAATTTATGGCAGTTGCTCTTGAAAAATAGAACATTCTCGGCGGAAGCAGTGAGCATTCACTTTCAGAGATAACTCTCAATTCCTAAAACTCGCCTTGAAATCAACGTTTTACTGAATCTTTATTATACGTTTCATACCCTACTTGGATTACAAATTTTGCAGCTGGAAGCTTCCAGTAACAATTATTTCGTAAAATGCGTCGAAACTTCCGAGATATAGCCAGTATAATATAAATACCTGGATTTGTTCAATTTCTCCTCATTCAACAGGTACAAAGGATTCAAAGGAAAATTCAATATTGTGAAATGGGGTGAAATTGATAAAAAGATGCAACTTTAATGGAAGTGAATTTTGCGATCCTGCCACTCAAACAGTTAAATTTAATTTAATATTGGCCACAGTATTAATAAGAATATGCGAAGATCATATTGCATTCAATATGATCTTCGCATATGCGACGCAAACAACGAACAAATTATATAAGCTATAAAAGAGTTCACACTGTAGATATATTATAACACTGTTGATATGAAATAATCACCCATATCATCTAAAAATACTATTGAAGTATTGGGACCTTTCGGCCACCAAGTAGCCATCATCAGAGTAGACTAAATTATAAATCAAAATGTGCCTGCTTAAACACTATTTGGGGATAATAATGTAAACAATGAGTAACCCTCAACTGGAGATAAATCGAGATTTAATTACTAAGATATGTGTCTGTACTGTGTTTTGAAATATTTCTCGAGAAATGGTGTGACCTGCATTCAAAATATATTCGGCTGCTGCTGATTTTTCCCCATTATATTTTTACATGGGCAAAATGTTCCTCATAACGAAATCGCTAACTTCATCAAAGGTGTTGCCTAAACGGTGTTTTAAAATCTGTAAATCATTGAAAGAAAAAGACCAAGACAGCAAGATGAAGTCTGTTATTATTTGAAAGCAGATAACGAAAATTTCCTCGTAATTATGTGCAAAGAGGATTATCACAATTAGGTAAGCACCTCATCCAATGATGGTCCTTATGAACAGTTTACCAGGAATCTGTTATGAAAATGCATTACACTACTCAATAATTCATTGAAATGGTATACAGCTGTAATCTCCGATAATTTAAGATACAAGCTCTGATTTTCAGATCATAATCTTCCTGAGCTGTATTGTCTACCTAAGATTCAGAAACCTAGTAATTCCATGGGACCAACCATTTCAAACAATAATTGTGCTACGTGTAACATAACAAATTGGTTAGTGAGGGAATTTAGCAGCTTCAAAACCGCATCATGTTTGTCTGTGAAAAATTCTTTGGAACTTACTGCAAAATTGAAAGATTTCAAACTCAAACCTGGTGATACTCTCGTTTCATTTAATGTTATCCCACTATTTAGAGATACCCCAGTCCCTGAGTCGATTAAGTTTCTGGAGAATTGGCTTTCAAATATTATCCCCGATGGAAACTGCACAGAATACGTGATCCTTACATCTTTTAGTATGGATCAACATTATTTCACTTTCAACAAAAATTACTATGAACAAACAAGCGAATGTGCAATGGGCAATCCACTCTCTCCTCTTTTGGCCAATAGTTTTCTCACAGAACCTTAAACCTCCTTAAATTTGAATTTAAATCAGTTTGGTATAGATATGTTGACGACATTTTCGCTATTACAAGTAAAAATTTTGATTTACATGACTTTTTGAACACGTTTAATAGCCAATTTGAATCACTTAGATTCACTGTCAAAATAGGAACAGATATAATCAGCTTCCTTAAGATGGTAATCACTTCGATTCCGACTTATACAGAAAACTCACTCAAATAAATAAGTATACCCCGGCGGATTCAGCTAAATATTAAATAGCTCCGTTTAATAGATATCACAGATTATTGAACGTTCGTTTCAGCCAACAAAATTATAACAACGAAGTTGAGAAACTTCAGTAAATTGCGTTGGACAACTTTTACCACAAATCTTTGATCAATAATTTATTTCCGAACAAAAAAGGAAATTGGAACGTAGCCTACTAACCAATTAGAGCCATTGTACCTTCAAATACTCCAATAAAATTCAAGAGCTTCACTCAGCATTCTTCAGTAATTAATAAATTCTATAGTTTGTAATCTAAATTTGGAATACAACCAGTTTACAGATGTAAGAAAAAACTGAAACACCGTTTAGACAACATAAAATATATGATAAAGTTTCCGATCTCGACAAATCCGGGATTTACAAAATCAATTGTTGTGTTCAAAATATTATATGTGTCAAACTAGAAGAAACATTTTAATTTGTTATGAAGATCGTGAAAAATCAGCGGTAACCGAACATGTCATACAGTTCCTTAAAAAACTTTCAAAATACAGCACAGACAAATATCTAGGTAATTTAGAAGTAATAAAAATATATAAGCGTCTCCAGCTGAGGGTAACCCATGGCTCACATTATTATCTCCAAATAGTATCTGAACAGGCACATTTTGATTCATAATTAAGTTTACTCTGATGATGAATACATGGTAGGCAAAAGATCCGTACCTTGATAGTGTTTTTAGTGGATAAGTAAGCAAATTATAGTTTAAAAGATTGAGGAAAGTTTTATACTGTGATATTTCAAAATAGTGAGCTATTTGAAATATTTAGTTTCAGTTGTTTAGGTAGTGTTAGTTGTCGGTGTTAGTTTTATGAGAAACACTGTTTTGTTTTATATAATGGCAGGTACATCGAGAGAAATGTTGGGAAAGTACCAAAGATAGCTATCACGTTTTGTTCGTCGGTTTTCTTGACCATATCTTGGTAAGGAAATTTTCTATTTCTTATTGTGCATCATTCCATCCCAATGTCTTTGTGTTGTGTACCTAATTGCAATAGCAATTCTTATAAGACTTAGGTATTAACATTAACATCTTAAGGGCAGGCTTGAGGCTTGAACTGAAACTGGTTCTACTGGTTTCTGTAGCCGTATTTATTGTAGGAAAAATCCTTCACGCTACATAGTTCACTGCCTTTGTTCCGGTGGTTAACTTCGTTCCGCCACCTGACCCTGCCGTTGTGCGATCATGTGCTAATTTCCGAGGATGGGTTTCCAAATGTTGGGAAGGTAATATCCTGAGTCACGGTTCAGATTATTCGGATGTTTTAGGATTTCTATCGCTTCAAGGATTTTTCGCTGATAGAAGTTTCGGGCTCGGACTAGGATTTTAGTATCTTCAAAAAGGATTTGATGATTTGTGTTAAACTTGTGTTCCGCAAGTGCAGATCTACTGGTGTCACGAAGTCTTGTACAGCGCTCATGTTCTTTCACACGAGTAGCTACTGTACGACCTGCCAATGTAGACTTTACCGCAAGAACAGGGAATACTATAAACACCTTCTAAGTGGAGAGTTTTACAAACCTATCTTTGATAGGTTTGTAAAACTGAGATAATTTTGGGAGTGTGGAAAAACGGGAGGATTTTGGAAATTCGATCTGTTATATTTTGAATATATGGAAGATAGGCCGTGGATAAAGCAGGTGGGAGGGTTTCTGGCTCAGGTCGATTTGGAGTTTTAGGTGAAGTGTATTTCTTTATGGCTTTTTGAATATTGTAATGGGAGAAATTGTTTGATAATAAGGCAGATGACAGATGTTTTAATTCTGATTTTGAGGATTGAGGCTGAGATAGGTTGACAGCTCTGTGGACCAGGGAGTTTATGACAGATTGTTTTTGGGCAGGGTGGTGGTGGGAAAGACCGTTGAGGTATCTATCGGTATGGGTGGGTTTCCGATACACAGAATGTCCTAAAGTACCGTCAGTCTGTCGACTAATCAATACATCCAGGAACGGGAGTGAACCTTGCGATTCGACTTCCATGATGGAACGGATATTGGGATGTAATGAGTTTAAATGATTGAGGAAGGGAACAAGCTTTTCGCGACCATGTTGCCAAATAACGAAAGTATCGTCGACATATCTAAACCAACATTTCGGCTTGAGAACAGATGAGTCAATGGCATCTTGTTCAAAAGCTTCCATGAAGATATTAGCTATGATTGGGGAAAGTGGGGAACCCATGGCAGCTCCCGAGGACTGTTCGTAGAACTTGCCATTGTATAGAAAATATGTGGAGGATAGACAAAAATCAATTAACGGTAGCAAGTCCGTTGAAATGTTTTTGGCAGGTATAGCAATTGAGAAATTATGGAAAGGGTGTCTGGAATGGGAACATTGGTAAACAGTGATTCGACGTCGAAGCTAACGAGCAAATCGCATGGGTCAACTTTCAACGTTTGAATTTTCTCAACGAAATGAAAGGAATTGTGGATGAAACTATTGGAATCACCTACAAGGGGTTTGAGAATAGATGACATGTATCGAGAGAGTTTATAAGTAGGAGATCCGATAGTGCTGACAATTGGTCTCAGGGGAACTGAGGGCTTATGAATTTCAGGCAAACCATATGAACGGGGACATTTTGAACAATGGGGAATACGAAATTTCTTATCTTAATCAGGGAGGGAAGAAGGACGAATAATTTGTGAAATTGAACGTTCTATAGAGGAGGTGGGATCTTTTGGTAGAAGCTTATAGGAATTAGTTTGCAGATGTTACAGGATTTTGTTATCATAATCTGAACGATTCATGACAACAGTGGAGTTTCCTTTATCACCCCTCAAAATAGCCAAATCAGGATTTGATTTGAGTGAATTTAGAGCTCGAATTAAAGGTTTAGGGCAATTTGATTTAGGAATCTTGGAATGACGAAGAATTTTAGCAGTTTCGAAACGAATTTCATCTGCTGCGAGATGGGGAACTTTATGTAGGGATGCTTCTACAGCAGAAATAATGGATGTCGTAGGAATATTTTTGGGGGAGAAGACAAAATTAGGACCTTTAGATAGAATCGATTGTTCAGCTTCAGTTAGGGTATGTGAAGATAAATTAACCACAGTATTTACAAGAGGGGTTGGTCTTGGAGGTTGGTGCTAAGGGCGTTGGGAGGCAAGAAGTTTATTGAATTTTTGAATATGACTTTTAGAATTGAGGGTACGAATTTGATCGGCTTGATCATAGGTAATTCGGTCGAGAACCAACCAATCGGATGCTGAAAGGGTATTTGAAAGGTGGAGGCCAAAGAGGGTTATATTGATGAAATTGATCTCACGTCTAGTATACTTAATTCGTTCCCGAATCAAAGCTAAACTAGCGCGTTTAAATATGTTTTTGGATTAATGTGAATTTATGGGATGGGATATTTTAAGGAAATTGGGAATCAAATTATGATCACGACAACGACAAAGAAAAGTAAGAGAACAAAACAAACTCACCAGTTTGGTGCGAAGATTTCCTAGGGTTCTGGATTTCTTCTTGATTTCCTCTCCGTAGAGGTTGGATATCTTGGATAGTAGACTTCCGCGGATAGCTAATCTTGAAAAATCTTGTCTTCCGGATGGATTCCGCGTCACAATAGCCACCAATACAGGTGGCATCTTCAAGCCTGCCCTGAAGATGCCACCTGTAATGGTTGTCGATACGTCGGCATCAAGTTGAGCTATTGTGACGCGAAATCCATCCGGAAGACAAGATTTTCCAAGATTAGCTGTCCGCGGAAGTCTACTATCCAAGATAGTCAATAAGTTATATTCCACAAGTATACAGATCAGAAATAACCTATCCGCCGTTTTTGATAGAGTTGTTAATATACGTAAAGCCGAGCTATACTTCCACGTATCTAACCAATTTTATTTTCGAATCAACATATAAGTTACCTTTGATGATACGTCCTGGAAAATTTCCCTTATTCGTTGCGTTTTGAGGGGAGTTTTCACATTCATCATTTTCCACCAAATTGATATTATATTCATAAACTGGGCTGTGGATTTGAAATGCTCTATTCCCTTACATATCATAATTTGGAACAAGAATGGCTTCATAACAATGATTAGATGCATAGACCAGTATCCTATATGAAATTCTTGTCTCAATTACCAAAATTGAAAGATTGTCATACTCTGGCCCTTGAGATATAAGACGAATATCATCTTTTACCCCCTCTTTATTGGAGCATTTCCGAACATACAATGATATGAAACTTTTTCTTATTTTTTTGTGTATAATCATCTCCTGAAGTTTGGCATATAGTTGTCCAGGCATCCTGTATAAAGATAATCTATGGGACCTTCCTTACACCTGCTCCATTTTACTGTGATATTTGCTTGAGCAGTTCATATCTCAAGACAAGTCTGAATATCAATGTTATAACCAAACATGCAGTGTTCATTAGGAACTCTTGTTGTTCTCAATTTCGGTGTGGTCATGTCTGCTATATCCCAGGACGATCTATTCTTTGTGGTAGGTGAGTCCTAGCTTTAAGGAAAAAGCATAAATCAAGATCGAATTGGGAAGTATTATGACTAGGTATTTGACAAGGTATTTTTTCACACATACATTCATTAAGCGAATGGAACCGATTGATTGGAGAAATTACCTAAGGATGGATAAAGACACGTATTTAGAACTTTGAAGAACATTGTGTGAGCCAGCGGAGGAATGTTGGGAGAGAAGATAGGCATACGAAGATTTTGAAGAATTGGAGATTAAAGGCTGAGAGGAAGACCTCACTAGGGAATGAGTTTCACAACTTCGGTGTTCGATATGAAATTGAAGTCTGGTTGGGAGGAGTTTGCAGGTCCCGAGCTTGACATTGAAGGGGTGACTAGTTTGAGCTCGTCTATGAGTTTATTCCGCCTATCTGGAGTCTCTCATGGTGGAACAACAGAAATATTTGGCAACGTGATCCATCGGAAGCAATGACGTCATAGTAAAAGTCGAGATGAGTGTCACGGCTACATCTCTCGGTAGGCTACAGCTATGCCCACTCAACTAGTAATTATAGATCCATTTCAAAAATTTCGAGAATCCAATTTATAGCATTCTAAAAATGCCACCACTGTATGGTGGAACGATTACCAATATATTGATCTCGTGCTCAAAATATCAGCCCAGACTACCACATCAGCTATTACCTGATCCGGTGGTGAACTAATCTTCTTTCCTGAGAGTTGCCAAAAGTTGAGCTATCTCTTAGGAAGTGAGAAGCAATCTACTTTCTCCTTTATTTCCTATATATGACAAAATCATTGATGCACATGAAATCACTTTTGTCAGTGGCTCTTTTGAATGTCGGTCACTTTCGTAAAAGATTTCATAATGAGAGATTTTGATGATAATAATAATAATAATAATAATATAGCTTTATTTTTGAAGTTGTTACTTGTAGTAAGTTTACATAAATCTAGTTACAAAACCAGAGCAGAAAAATAAGAAATAATAACAAGAAAAAATAAGAAAGAATAAGAATGTATACAATTCAAAAATCTCAAGGTTCAAGCAGATTGTTTTCTATCCCTCGTTCTACCACTTGAACCTTGTGTTACATACTACATATACAGGATGTCCTCGAACTGCGTGGCTAAAATAAAACCGAAGATTCTTTGATTCGAAAAAAATTTGATGAGCCTTTTTACTTTTGCCTCAAATATCTTGTTTAGCCGGTAGAGGGCTTCAGAGTTGCAAAAACAATTTTGTTTTTTCGGTATAACTTGAGAACGTGATGGAGGACTTTTATTATGGAGGTTAAAAAGACCACATTTCGTGAAAGTATCTTCGTCCGTAAACAGAATTCTTCTACAAAAATTGGGGTTTGCGTTTTGTCTTTGGACAATAAGCCGACAGAAATCTAGCCGATGACCTGGATCCATGGGCAATAAGTCTTGACTGTTTTGATATGATATGGATACAACAGTTCTTCTTTCAGTACATTATGAACTAATGATTTTGAGGCTCCAATACGAAGTCCCAAACGTAGTGTGCTTATCCCAGGTTCAGTTTCAACCGCTTCCAGTATCGCTTCTTCGAGCTCTAACGTCCTTCTTGTCCGTCTGCGTCCAGTTTCTCTGCGATTTGCTTCAAATTTGCCAGTTTCGAGAAGGTTTGCCGATTTGGAATTTTGCGATGCGGATATCTTTCCCTTCTCCGGCCATTGCAACGAGAAAGTCCATAAATCAATAACATATCAACCATTTCAGTGTTAGTGAAATTTTGAGCCATAATTTTATAAAATTTTTACGGAAAGCAGAATAAAAACTGACAGTTTTGAGAATAAATTCTTCAAATGCCAAAATGACATTAGAAAAGCAAAGGCAACTAAGGTATTTTAATCAAGTGAAATTAGTAAGCCAAAACTGCAGAGACTCGAAAATTAATTTTTTCAAGCTAATCCGTTGATTTTATCAAAATTTTCAAAGAGTAAGAAAAGTTTTCAAATTAGATAAGCTATCTACATAAGAAATCTCGAGTGAATTACATTGACCACAAAAAAGTTCTGGACCCTTTTCCCGATACATCCTCAAGTTTGAGCCATTTCTATGGTTTCTAAGGCTTAGTGCTCCACTCTCAAAAATGGCCATTATTGACAGTAACTCGCCTGCTAAATATTGTAAAAGTTCTTCATCACGTTCTCAAGTTATACCGAAAAAACAAAATTATTTTTGCAATTTTGAAGCCCTCTACCGGGTAAACAAGACACTTGAGGCAGAAGTAAAAAGGCTCATCAACTTTTTTTCGAATCAAAGAATCTTCGGCTTCATTTTGGTCACGCAGTTCGAGGACACCCTGTATAAATAGTAAAAGGTTGCCTAAGTTAAGCGTAATCTAAATTCTATAACATATTAACTGAAACATAATTAGTGTTTTATTTTCAAAATTTTTAATCTTTTATCCTTTTTCTGCGCCAAAAAGAAGAGAGGAAAATTGTTGAAAGGATGAGAAGTTCATTATAAAATTTGGATATGCAGTAAGTAAAAGATTGCTGATATAGTGAAGTATAATGTAGAGGTGGAGTAATAGTACGTTTATGTCTTAGATTAAGATGATGCACGTCAGTTCTGGAGCAAATTTTTTTAAATAAATACGGTGATGTTTTATTTAGGATAATATTATGATATAAACAATTAGACTGCAATAAGAAACGATTCTTCATATTAACCCAACCTTGCTCTTTTGTGAGTTACATGTTGATATTTTCTTATTCCGAACACATACCTTATACATGAGTTTTGTATTTTTTGAATTCTATTATGATTAACACTATCTAAGCCATGTGAATGAACTGGAGAACAGTAATTGAAATGTGACCAAACTTTCACAGAGCATAGTTTTGATATTGATTGGAAAATAATTTCTATGCGGATATAGCAATTTTAAAGCCTATACTGAATTTCTAACGTAATGTGAAACTTGTAATTTATATCTTAAAGTATTATCTAAAATTAAACCAATATTTTTTGAGTGTTCTACTATGGGGATTTCTATATTATTAATGTGTATATTAACTTGTTGCGCTTTTAAATTGTTTACATCTGGTTTTCGACCGAATATTATAATTCCAGATTTGGAAGGATTTAAAAATAAGCTGTGTTTTCTTGCCATAGAGTCAACGGAAGCCAGGTCAGAGTTGATATTAGAAATTGCTGAATTCAGTTGCTTAAGGTAGAAAGAAAGGCACATTTGCGTGTCATCTGCGTATCTGTGTGATTTCCAGTGTTCTATGTAGCTTTGGAACATGCAGGTATATATGTTGAAAAGCATTGGCCCTATAATAGATCCTTGGGGAACTTCTGCGGCAACGCCTTGTGATGTAGAGATTTGATCATCGAGTTTAACTTTTTGAGTTCTTCCCGTTAAATAATTCTTAACCAATTCAACCGAGTTTTCATCAAGTCCTATGTGATGGAGTATGGCACATAATAGTTCATGGCAGATGGTATCGAAAGGCTTGGTGAAATCCAACAAAACTCTTACAGTTACCATACCACGATCTCTAGCTTCCAAAATGTTATCCACAACGTTTAGAAGTGCAGATGTGCAGCTAAAACCTGATTGATTAGTTGGAAGTATATCATATTTAATCAAATGGGTGCTAAGCTGCATGCTTATAATTTTTTCTAGAACCTTAGATAAGGTCGGAAGTATACTAATAGGCCTCAAATCTTTGAAAGTTTTTGGCTCTGATACTTTCGGAAATGGCGTTATCAGTGCTTGTTTCTATATATCAGGGACCGTATTTGTTAAAATGCAACTGTTCACTACGTGTGTAATAAATGGGGTAATACTAGAACCACAATATTCCAACATAACGATATTTATGCCATCGACTCCCTCAGCATTAGATTTCATATCATTTAAGATATTACAGTTTCACAGTCTACCAGCTCGAAATGGAATTTAGTATTGAATTCTCCTATGGTGTCATTTTTATAAAAATGTAGCAGTTCAGTATTATTAATTTGCTGGTTTGGTATACAATTTATAAAAAAATTATTTATTTCATTCAAGTTTCTTAAGGAGTTTGGTAATGTGAATTTTTTAACTTTTGTTATATGAAGAGGTTTTAAATTCTCCCAATAGGATCTCATGTGATCCTCCGGAACCAAATCACTGTTCCAATAATACATCCCGGAGATCTACAATCCAATAGACACACCAGTAATTTTTTCTTTGCCATCCTTCGGCTTCTTCATATCCTACCATTGGAGGCAGGAAACTATAAAAGTTTATGTTTGGTTAGCATTTACGAGTTAATCAAAGGTCCTTCACATTCTATGACCAGTCTTAAAGGAATTCAAATTCTCCTAAACCCATATAATAGTTCCCATCGATACGATATTTCGCTGTATCCTCGACGGAAGATCATCAGGGGCCCGAGGCAGAAGAATAAGTCCCTGATCGACCATGTCCGGCAGAGATAGAACTACTACATCAGGAAATATTTGTGGAACTCATGTGTTCCAACACCAATTGCCAGAAAACATATATCCCACCAAAAATGTTATTAACAATGCCACGCATTGCCTAGCGATTCATAGATGCGACGGGGAAACATTCGGATTCGAAGTCGATTCTTTGAATCGTGATACTCGTTTTATAGTACATTGTGAATAATATTCTGAGTGAGACATCCGCTTTTCTTCGATTCTCCAAACATTTCTCAATATGGTAGTTACACGAAAAGAGCGAAGCAGCTGTCTGGAACTAATAGACCTGTTGTGACAATTCAACCTGGAGAACCAAAAACTGTGTCTATATTATGATTCTAACACGAGATGTGTTTGTTTGTATTCACTTTGCATCAATCTGTATATTATACAATTATGAATGTATCTTGAAACCTAGTTTCAACATATTTAATTAAAGGATATCCAATTCCCGAGTTCCACCATTCATTACGGGCAAATTGGAAATTGGATAATAAATAACGAAATCTACAGTTGGTTAAAATATGTTGACGTTTTACCACGCGGTGAGTAATAACTCATAAAGAGGATGCCATTGTGTGATAAAACAATTGTCAATATATTGTTATTGCAGTGTAAATTTGTATTTTATCCGTGATTTATAACTCAGGTCTATTCATTAAAATACCATTAACCTCGTTTTCCATGAAGACTCGAAGTTTGATGTTACAATCAAGCTACCTGTGGAAAAGGGTCGGTGTAGGATGAGCACTTTACTGACCGCTTGTTCGGTCATGAGCCAGAGTAGGTACGTCAATGAAACAACACATTATGAATTCTTGTTCTCATATTTGAAACAAACAATATCACTCATGCACATGTCATCAATTATCTTTGACCGAATGAATTCGGAAATTTATTGACACCATTACAAATTTCATTCTGTTTTGAACCTAACTTCTACCTTCTACCCAGGGCCGGATTAATACTATGAGGGGCCCTAAGCACAACAGATTTTGGGGGCCCCTCCCTCCTTTTTTTTTAATTACTCTTCATTCATAGAATAAAATAATTTGTAGAGTAATATAATGCTCTAAATCGTGGAGACGGTTATTGCCAGGAAAATAAGTACATAAATGAATATTTACACTATTAGTACGTCTTCTTAATTTGACATAATATACAATGCGTAACTACATTAATCACTTTTACAATTGCACTTTTGGAAACTTATCCGCAGAATGATTCGCTTATATCTAACTGACTTAGAACAATCCTTTCCTGCACTTTCTGGCCGCATAATCTTTTATCAGGTCATCAAAGCTGATTCGACGCAATACATCAGCTTCCATGCACAGTAGTGCAAGCGAGTCTAACCTATCCTGTCGCATATTTGTCCTCAAAGGGTTTTTAATGCGTTTTAACTTGCCACTGCACTGCACTTCCAAGATGAAGAGTAAGTTATAAGCGCGAATTATTCGCCTTTAAAACAAAATCAACAAATTCTCGACTACTTTTAGATATTACCAGTCGTTAGGCATACGCAAACTTTTATATTCCAGTAATTTCTTTACTTCGTTATTTTTTCCCAGAAAAATTGTCATTATTAGTTTTTTAATTTTTAATTTTCACAATTTCCGCGGGGCCCCCACAATGTCGGGGCCCTAAGCTATAGCTTAGTCAAGCTTATGCTATAATCCAGCACTGCTTCTACCTATATTGTTAATGTTGATTGAGTGTTTCTCCCTTCTTTGGGATGTAGATTCACTTGGATTCGATTTGACTGTATGTAATTATGACATTATGGAGCTGCGAATAAATGCAATTCAGTGCAAACTTCAAGAATGTTCCAACACATCTCGTTTGACGTCACACTACGTCATCGAAGAGGATTCATAGAAAAACTCAACGGTGTAGACTTTGCAAGGAGAATCACGTACTTCGAGAATTGTAAATCAGTGTCCCCTGTATTATGAGAGTTAATTTCATTGTTTGTCACAAATTTTACCAGTTGTTCGAAGCAGCGAAATATGATATGATTAATTTTAATGAGATAGTAATAAGGAATAAGGTAACTATGAACATTGAGTCAATCATTGTCAATGTGCAGTTGAAGTTTCATTGTCATAGATACACACGTAGTGCTGCAGACTTTGCTAGGAAAATTAGAGGAATCCAATCTATTTGAATACTGCAATCAGTTCTATGTAACATTGATTTCCAGTGTAAAAAATCGATCCTCGTGAAGGTCTCGAGGAACTTAAATTACAAAGAAAATTCGGTTTGATGGAATATAAATATGAATGGTTGAAACAGCAAAACATCAAATTTGAAAAAGTAAATAACATTTTCTTTTGGTACTATTTATATATACCTACATGTTTTCTAGAAATAAAGCAGTGACCAAAATAGATCCATGAATCACTGCTTAGATATGTCAAGGGGATGAGCTTTAAACTACGGTTATCAACAGTTTATGTCAAAAAAAGAGTAAAGTAGATCACGAATGACCACAGGTCACTGATTCCGGTTTCGTTTTTCATAACCGGTTCTGATCCAGATTTCCATTATTATATAATCCGTGTTCAGTTTGACACGAATGAGTGATCCGTGGTCCAGTTCCAGTTTCCGGGCCTGCAATTTCAATTATCAAATTGAAAATAAATTAAAATTTTCGAAATATTCGAGATTAGAATAATTTTCGGATAACTTTAACTCACTAAACATGAACTTGATGTCCATTTTTGAATTATTTGCTGATATAACTAGTTAATAAGCAATTTCTTAGTTAACAAATTAACAAAAAATAAAAGTTTCCCAAATACTTGACATCAAAGTCATTTTCGGATAGTTAGGACCTGCTTAACATGAATTTTTCAATTAGTTGCTTATAGCAATAGTTGATAAATAATATGTTGGTTAACAAATTACCAAAAAAATCAAAGATTTATAAATATTCTACATTAGAGTCATTTTCGGATAACTAAGACCTGGATAAAAGTCTTTTATACCAAGAAAAGGTTATATTCTGGAATAAATAAAAAAAATTCCAAATTATGTTAACATTAGTTTCAATTAAATTAAGACAATATTTAGAGAAGGGACCGTTACAGATAGACACGTAAATGAGGCAGTTAAAAATTTTGTTCATCAAATTAAAATTATCCGAAAATAATTGTAATCTTGAATATTTTTTTTAACTAAGAAATGGTTCATTAACTAATTAATAATAGGAACAAAATGAAAGATGGACATCAAATTCCTGTTTAGCATGTCCTAATTATCCGAAAATGACTCTAACGTCGAATATTTAGAAAACTTAAAATTTGTTGTTAATTTGTTAACTAAGAAATTGCTTATTGACTTATCATATTAGCTACTTATCAAAAAGTGGACATCAAATTTATGCTTATGGATATTATCCGGAAATGACTGTAATCTCGAATATTCAGAGAACTTCGATTTTATTTGTTAATTTGTTAACTAACAGACCGTTTATTCATTAACAAATTGTTAAAAGCATTGAATAAACACAGTTTTTCAAAAAAAATAAAAAATTCACACTACCTGCTTGAAATCAATGGAAAATAGCGTTTGAAAGTTGTATGCCACTATTTATCATCAGAATAAACAATTTGCAAAGGACCAAAAGTGGTAAGCTTTGATCTAGGTGTCAAGACGAATCGAATGCGCCCTAGAAGACTAGAATTGGTCCATAAGGAAAATTTTAGTTAGTCAGCTCTATTTATTGCTTCATTTACTGGACAATAAGCTTAACCTGTATATGCTATGGATGTATATAGAATAATAATAATAATATTTGAGGGTTAGCATCTAAGAACTGTTTTGTTACTTTTGTATGATAGTTAAAACGATTCTTTGCAATACCTACTTCTGCTTTCTGTTTGTTCTTTTTGTTTGTCAAGATGTTACAAACTTAGTTTCTAATTTCATTTTTTTCTTCTAAATTTTTATTCCTAATTCCGCATTCTAAATTTGCAATGATATTGTCGATAGGCAGTTTTTTATTATTAGGCAATGCAAATTTCGAGCCTGAGCTTAACGTCTGCTGCACCTCATCCGGAATTTTTGTGTCAGTTAGATTTTTCAACCATTATTCATTGATATTTTATTTTTCATATAAGCTACGTCTTTCATTAAATTATTTATCTTTTTAGATTGAATGGCTTTGATTTTGTTGAAACTTTTTCTAAATTGTTTTGCTGATTTTGAAAAAAAATATATAAAGTTGCTATCAAAATTTTGATAACAGGTTTGTTTAACGCGTTTAATTTTGTTTCCAACCTCTGCTACATGCGCGCATGCTTCTTTAATGCATACATTTAAACAATTTTTATGAAGCGAAATTAATAATTTTGCATACGCCTTCTTATTTTGCAACTTGCTGAACATAACATCCTTTGATTTAGATTCAATAAAATTTGGAAATACTTGCAAATTCCTACATCTTACAAGAAATATTCTGCGGTTCTTCTCCACTGAGAGAAATAAATGTACTATTTCAATACAATTTTATAATTTTGTTATACAAATTGTTCCTAAAATGAAGACAGGAACAATTTGTGTATTCTAAACTAATAAATTTGTACTTGAAATATTGTGTTGATACTGTCAAATTTGTATTCTATTTTGTTTCAAAATATCGTGTTGTTTGTGCACATTAATAGCTGTATTCTGTTACATTCTATATAGCCAAGTGATACCTTCCATGATATGCATTTTTTAAATTTCATGTTCTAGTTTATTATACAATTTATGTAAGAGAAATCCACAATATGGTATATACCATTATGGATATGTTGTACAGAAAACCACACAAAATTGTTATACTCATACATCCTATTGTGCATACTTCTGGAACAATTATTTTAGGTTTCCTACACAATACTTGCTATAAACCTCAAATAATTGTACCATTTATGTAGACCATTTTAGTACAAAATTGTATAATTTTGTAACTGAAATATGCATTAAATTGTATATTTTGTTTAATTCTATTATATATTTTTGTGTTTAAATCCTAGTTTTTGATGCCTTCAGATAATAAGAAAAAAGGTATTATATTACCAAATTTCATTTTCAATGATAGCGGTTTCGCCTTGTTAATCTCTGGGTAACTCAACGGCATTCGGATGTTCTTCAGAAGGAATAAGTCGAAACAACTTGAGAAATGAATCACAGTTATTACTGCGCGCTTAGTTATTATTATATTCTTAGAAATTTCTAATTTCATTTTTTAAATTTCATGTTCTAGTTTATTATACAATTTATGTAAGAGAAATCCACAATATGGTAACTATGTTTTTAATGGATGAAATAAATAATCACCTATATTTATAACTATTTTATTGTATCAAATTCCTAAATAAGTACAGACAAAATCAAGTGAATCTTATTGTTGTTTATAAAATTTGACAATAATAAAATGAAAAAATACAATTTTCCTGTATTTAAAGACTATAAACATGATATTCGTCTAAATTTTTTAAAACTAAATAAAGCATTTTTCAATAATTACTATTTTTACGATTAGGTCTCATTAAAATAGTTATTATTCACAAACGCTTTAATTTAATTCAACAAAATTAAGGCACTCTTGCAGGAACAAATCTTTTTTGTTTATCAGCATTTCATAAATTTTCTGTCCCATTTGAGAATACTTCGCCCAAGTAAAGTATTTTCCTTCTCAGGATATATTTTATTAAAGTCACTTTCCAGCTAAAATAAAAATACATTCATTGATTAAATCAGCTGAAAAAATCATCCAAAGCTTGAACAAGCTATCAAATTAACCATAAAATAATATAAACATGTGAAGATAAGTATAGTTATCAAGAGCCAAATTATATTTACCAATAAATAACCCAATGGTTGACTCAAACATGGAAAACATTCTATAACATTGACCAATAGTCATTTTATCATCCATTCTTTTGGCAAAAGTGAGTTTCCAGTATTCAATAACTTGGGTGATCTTTTCCGAAGTCCTAGAATTGGTATGAGATCTTTATTGTCTTCGTCATCAAGATTTTTCATGTCTCAACATCAATTTGTTGCTCTATAAAATAGAATTAGTCCAGACTTAATTCTTTAGCTTTATCTACAATTACGAAAACGTAATATTCTGTTAAGCTTCGGTTATATACAAAGTGGTACCGTAAAAGAGCGAGCGTAATTTGACGTTACAAAAAGATGTGGTTGTTGATCCGAGTGTTTGTGTGAGTAAATAAATTTTATTCATTGAATTTGATTTTCATTTTTCACTATACAACTATGTTCACTGACACACACAACGCCCGATTTTACTGTATCGTTACGTTACTTTACAATGTTTATCGCCAAACCGGTGGTACTTCGTAATACCATTATTGAATACGCCCGATCTTGTACGGTAGCCTTATTATGTTGTAGGAATAGGAAACCGAAGCTTCACTGAAAGTATTACGTTATGACTTACTCATTGAATTATTGTACCTCATTTCGGTGGTCAGATGCATAAAGCGCTTTTCGTTGGTACCCACAGACGATTATAGTTTAAATCATTTGTAGCGGTATCAATCTATCAATAACACAAGCAGTTGGAGGAAGCACTAAAGCAGACAGTTTCAAGATTCAATACCTAGTCGGACATCTTGCTTGTGCCGCCTATTTATTAAACATATCTATATCTCTATCATAAGCAAACAAAAATCACCATTCACTACCTTACTAATTAATTATTGTGATAGTATTTAGAAGTATATAGACATCTTCCCACCATTAAATGACCGATGAAGAATTGGTAATAACTATATCAAAGATTTACCCATATAATATCCATTATTATTGTGATAATTTTCATCATGAGACAAATGCTAATGCTATAGATACCTAAGTATTATGAAACAATTTTGATTGCAACATCGATTCCGATTGAAAAGCTATGATAATAATTATGTACCCATATATTGTAACACTTACCTTTAAATTTCGGGACCAATTCTTGAAACCCCCAAATCTTCAACAACCCAACAACTACTGAGTCCATTTTCCAAATATCAAACTAAAATTTAATAAGAACGTAGGCAAGATCGAAGCAACACACGTACACGACCAGTAACACGACTCTCAGTAGCCGAGGTTATCGTAAATGGCGGACTGCCGCGCAACACAGACCAGACATCCACTGAGTGAGAATATTATAATATTGTGTTCTCAGTGGCGGGATATACAATTGTATAAAAATAGACTACAATTATTGATGTTATCACCAACGTGCTATAATATAATATGATGTTTGCACACAGTTATTACATTTCACATTTATTAATAATGCGAATATTGTAGATAAGTCACACATAAAATATTTGTTATTTTCTTTATTTGTGTTCTATATAATCGAACAAAGAATAGATCACGTATATACATATTATGTAACGTATATTGTATATATTTTTGTGTAATTATATGAAAATGAGTTATGAATAAATAGAGCACAATAGTACATGCACAAAAATATATAATTAAATAAAAACTAAGTATTCAAAAATATTCCACAAATATTCAAACATAATGTACAAGTGGTTTATACACAGCGCGATGTACATATTTCGCATCGCCTTTTCTCTCAGTGTCTCTTGCTAAAATCTTCATTAACTTTCCGTATTCCTTTTAAACTCTAGGATAGGTGATTGAAAGTGTCAATGTGACCTATTTCCCGAGAATTTATATATAATTCATACCTGGGTCAAGAATCTTTATTGTAATCACATTTATTTATTAAACTAGTGGAAATAGAACTTTTAATAGATATTTTATTTGAGTTTAGAATAATAGTCAATTAACGCTGGATGGAGGATGTTAGGATGTTCAAGATGAGATGAAAACTGGTTCGACTGCAGAAATGAAAAAATCCTGAATTGTGGATTTGCGGCTTCCACAATGCACAATGTCAATTCCGTTTTGTCATCCAAGTCTGGCATGCTGACGCATTCAATTTCATCACAGTGAACCTTGCAATTTTGGACGTTTTGTTATCAGAAATGTAATTTTCTTCCATTTGATATGAACATCGCCAACGTACTTGGTAACCAATATTGCTTGAAAGGTAATTCAAAATTAATTGGCCATTAATTAAACATAATTGCGCTGGCAGCCGTGTTTTCCATTTCTACGCTGGCGGAGAATGTTGTAAAAACAAATAAAAGAAATTTATTGTATTCCATAATGTGATATCTAAAACCAACTAAAAATTCAGAGATAATTAACGGAATTCATGTTTTTAATGTGCTCCACTAATTTTCGATATGAATTATTCCGAGTTTAACTGAACTTTAAGCTCCTTGCATTTCACACAAATTCCACAGCAGTTTCAAATTCTACCAACCACCTTAAAGTGTCAGATAATGTATGTGTTCGTTTTATGACACAATTTGTGACAACATGTGAAACATTATATTGCACGAAGGTGTACAAAAGCTTCTGTGTAACTTTCATACTGAATATAACTGTGTATTACCAGGGATCTTCGATGAAGCGGGAAAAGTTGAAACTACTGTATCTACATAAGTTTTTATTGATATATAAATTCTCGGGGAATAGGTCACATTAACACTTATGCTTTATATTTTCTCGTCTTTATGTACGTTTCGGTCTCACGACCATCATCAGAAGACTTATTATGTCTAAAACTGGATCACTCAAGACAAATTGTATTACACGGAGCGTCGCCGAAAAGAATAGAGACACGAATAATCGACATTGTAACACATTAATGTTATAAGTATAATATATCAAGAATTCACTGTTGAGCAGTACTCCTAATAAATGCGAGTTCATGTCAACAAAATCTATGAACGAATAGAAAAAGGTATGTCAGTTATTGAAAATATACTATTGACATTCTACCTAAAATATACTTTTAACATTATAAAGACTCATGTAGGAATTTGCAAGAGTTTCAATCAATTGAGTTAGTATAAATCTGACTGTGTGTCTGAATATCTGTCCTATGATTTACAGATTTGGAGTCACGTTTTATGTGAATCATCTCCATAATAAATCTTTTATAATAATTGGTTTCCTTAGTTAAAATATTAATATTATTGTATTCGAATTGATGATTATAATCAAAGCAGTGTTCAGCAAGGGCGGTGGAATTTTCTGAATTTTTGTTTCTTGTGCTATACTTATAGCCATTCATTCTTTTTTTGTAAATATTGCTTAGAGATTCCAGTGTAAGTACCATCGCAATCTAAACAATTTAATTTGTATACTGTGTGGGTCTTTAGGTATTAAAGGTTTTAGATTTGAGAAATATTTTCCAACACAGTTAAAAGGCTTATGCGCGACATTCATATCATACTTTCTCAAACATTTCTTTATTTTCTCTGAGGTCTCCGAGATGTATGGTAATGTTATAAAATTGTCTGTATTACCTTTCTGTTCGTTTCGGCGACGTGGGCATTCTGATTGAGATTGGTGCGATAAGGACGCTTTGTGTAATACAATTAGTTTTAAGTAGTCCTGTTTAAGACCTAATAAGTCTTCTGATGATGGTCGTGAGACCGAAACGTACGTAAAGACGAGAAAATATAAAGCATAAGTTTTAATGTGACCTATTTCCCGGGAATTTATATATAATTCATACCTGGGTCAAGAATCTTTATTATAAGTTTTTATTTCAACGTTACTGTTTTTACAGTTTTCTGTCGAGTTGTACTTGCCATTGTATCTTCTTTAAACAATACTTGGAAGGTGGACACCATTATGATCTACGACTTACGATTTTCTATTAATCGCCGTAATATTTCCGATGTAATACGTGCAACTTTCTCCTTTCTTAAATTTTTCGTTTCAGTTATGCTATTGTTCGAGGTCGGTCAACGTACACCTTGCTCTTGAGCCACCCCCAAAGGAAAAAGAGGCATGCGAACTATTCAACGATCTAGCCGGCCAAGCAATGTCTCCATTCCTGGAACCACGTTACCTCTGAAAATGGAACCAGTTATTATCATCATGTTCCTGCAATGAACTGCAGTAACAGCTACAGTATATCCTCCATCGTCTTCGAAAAAGAATGACCCAATAATGACAGATGATGGAAGAGCACACCATACTGTCAACTAAGGACTATGTGAGGTTTTCCCATGTACCTAACTGAAGCGCTTCAGCGCTTTAATATCGGCCATTCTGTAAGTCGTTAAGATGGAAATGAGCTTCATCTGACATAAACATATGGTGGGTTAATTGTTCTTCCCTATCCAAACGCCGCAACAAAAGTAGATCCAGATGTTGTACCCAGCAATTGATTGTGTTAATAGATGGTACCCGCCCATGACGCGAAATATTGAACTGATTGCGAAATAACCTTCTCACAGCTGTCGTGGAGTTATCATTCTTGTGAAACAATTTATTTGATCTTCCAAATGAGTACTTGCGTGTGAAATTGGCCAACTAGGGCCTAAGTTAGCTATTTGAAGAAAAAAGTTTCGCTAGAAAACTCTTTTTCCACGAATTTTGACCGGGTTAATTTTTTTTTCCTATGAACCAAAATCAACATTATTTTGTCAGAAGATAGCACTGTAACTCACTCAAAAAAATTTTGAACAAAATATTTGATTGCTCTAGGCACAGTGAATTTTCAACTATTGCGAAATATCGGTTCGCCTTTTTCAGTGTTATTAACTAAAAACTCATTTCAGTTGCCGCAAAATTAACAAATTATAATATGAGTCATTATTATTTGATGATTTTAATACGTATTATTTCACAAAGTCATTCATAACCACTGACAAGGTGTAAAATGTGCTAATTTTGTGAGAATTGTGGGACATCTATGCGTCAAATTGTAAGTTGTTGTTGCTATACGGGAGGCAGCAGCTGTTCTATGTTATTAAATTAGTGCATCGGTTAGTTCTTCAGTTATATAGTTCTTGTTTAGGTCGTAAGTAGAGTTTTATTCTGAGTTTGGTTTTATAGTTAAAATAAGATTAAGAGCAATTGTGTCGATGAAATTCGTTAAAAAGTTCTCTAACTCTGTACCTTTCCTTTTGTAGTGTATAGTTTTACAGCTGTACATTAACGACGTTTTTCAAACAAACATATTTGATGAATTTTCTTGCTATGGAAATTGAAACGTGCACAATTGGTAATTTGACAAGTATCTCATGTCATTAACAATCACTTACAAAAAAACTACTTGTGCATAACCCAGAAACCTCAAGTGCTCATTTGGAAGGTCGAAGACAGACAAACCAAATGAGACCTGTGAGATATATTTTGAATAAAATTGCGACTGTTTACACCAACTAGAAGATAGTCAATTTTACAAAATTTGGGTTCCATTTCAACAGGTCGCTAAAGGAGGCCAGAGTTTTTTTTGTTGAAAGCACGCTGAGAACCAGGATATCAATGATAGACTAAAGAGGAGTATATTTCGGCCTAAAAAGAGCACGTTCTCGGAACCCCCTCGAAGTCTGGAATTTCGAAAAAGAGCTCTATTTCAAAGGTGCAACAACTTGAAAAAACTCCAGCCAATTTGCTGACACATGCGCCCAGCGATTTTCAAATAATCCATGGATCTCTTCTGCTGAATCCGGTTTTTTTTATTACAGCTTCTTCAACGTGGAAGTAGATGGGAGTTGGAAGATGGAAATGTATAATTGAAAAAGGGATTTTTCAAATTCATCTTGTTTGCATTATTAACTCCAAACAGGCACATTTTGATTTCTAATTCAGTTTACTCTGAGGATGGCTACTTGATAACTGAATTTTCCGGTGTTTTGTCACAGTATTTTTAGTGGATATTGGTGATAGTTTCTTATTTATAGTATTATGCTGTATCCACAGTGTGAACTCTTATAGTTCACTATTGAATTAGAACATGTATTGAGATTCTCATTGTTGGTTTAATTTTGCTGATTTGAATGCATGGGAGATGCTGTATTTGGTATCCGCGTTATTAAAACTCGAACCAATTCATTAACAAAATATAAATTCCAAATGACACGTTATTCCTCATTCGTGCTTCATTTCGCACCAAATTTTATCCGTTCCAATAGTTTTATCAACTGATTTAATTGCTTTCAGCAGTTCAAATTTGATTTCGCCATTTTAAATTGAATTTGCTTAGACTCCAATAACTTTCATTCAAATACCTCGATGTATTAGTTAGTTCGCATCTGGATTAAATTGGTTTATTGTTGGTTTCGATAGATTTCCGGATACAATGAATGACTCATTGTTCAAAATATTCGACACAATAGTAAGGATTGCTATTCATTATGAACAGATGGCTAGTACTGAACTGTTACCATATTTCGAAACTGTTTTGTCTATATTTTGTGGATTAATGAATTCATTAATAGTGAAATTGCACATAATATGCATATACGGATTTGCATATCAATTCGAAGGGAGTATTGACTATGCAGATGTTCTAATCGTCCCTTCAGTTTATTGACTCTAGGCTTGGAAAATTTGCATTTTTTGTCATTTTCAAATTAATGCATTTATAATATTATTACAGCATTTTAGTATCCAAAACACATAGGATCCTATGTCACCAAGTTCGTGACATGTTCGAGATACACCGCCGAACAATCACAGTCACATGACCAAGAGTGAGGCTTGCCGAGACAACTATCACTCAAGGCAGCGCTAGTTGGAAGAGACAGGGAGCAGTCCTTGTCATGCACTACGTGACTTCAGAAACCACGTCATAGCGCAACGCTTCTCGTCTACATGCTGATCATACATGCGAATCGGTCGTGTTTCGGATACACCGAAGTGGGGCGCTATAACTCTCACTGTTGAAACGTCTAATATAGACAGCGGAATTGCTAAAACAATTAGAATACAGTTGACGATGTTGAAAGGACCAGATGAAACACCGAAATCTCACTGATTCTGAAAAATGTCTTTCACATAGACAGCAACGGAAGCAGAATGTTTACTATGATTGTGCCATTCCCGCTGAACTGACTACAGCCAGGTACACAATACAATACTATTTGTCCACATTTATACCTAGACATCATTCGAAGAGGCTATTACTATTCAGAAAAATGTATATGTGAAACCGAAAAATTAAGTCTATAGTCGTCATAAACTGTACATACAGGCACGAGAATCTGTACCTACAGGTATAGAATAGAATAGAATAGAATAGAATAGAATAGAATAATTTATTAATTTCATGGGACATACAACATGTTACACATTGGGATATATAACAAGATACATGTTTGAAATAAGTCGGGTTTACTACTACTTATATATTACTATAAAAATATTCTATAAAAATTCCCTGAGTGTATATGGCTCACATTCACAAATAAAATTATACACAAGTTTATTGAAATATTTTGGATAAGGCAGTTCTCTTTTAATGTGAAGTGGCAATTTATTGAACACTTTCATGCAGGAATATATACTGCCCTTCCCTGTTAGTGAGAACCTATGGATTGGCAACGCAAAATTACATATATTCCTAGTAGTGTACTCATGTACATTCATAAATTTTTTGAAGTTTTCAGGATAGTTAGAGAGATATACTAGACATCTGTATAGATATATCCCAGGAACAGTGAGTATGGCATTTGTTCTGAAAACTCCTCTGCAAGATTCCACAGATTTCATCCCGAACATTACTCTGACAGCTCTTTTCTGAAGGAGGAATAAGTCTTCCAGATTGGTTGACCCTCCCCACACTACTATTCCATACTGTAAATGGGAGTAGAAGTTTGCATAGTATACAGCTTTCAATACAGTAGTGTCTAGAAATCGTGACAATGATTTTAGGGCGAAGCATACTTTACTAAGCTTTGTACATAAATAAGTGATATGCTCATTCCACTTTAAATGTTCATCTATACATATTCCCAAAAACTTAGTGCTAGAAGAGACAGTAAAGTTAACATTATCTAAGGTTATATTTTCTGGACAGAGTATTCGTGATCTGTTCGGTCTAAACATAATACAATTTGATTTTTTCTCATTTATTATTAAATTGTTAGCATTCATCCAATTTCTTATATTTGAGAAAAGTATGTGTCCAGTACTCTCAACGTCTTCAAATGTTGGCCCCCTAATAACGATGTTAGAGTCATCGGCAAAGTTTGCTATATGCGATCTATTTATTATGCATTTACATAAATCATTAATATAAATAATAAAAAGAAGTGGACCAAGGCAGCTCACTTGGGGGACACCAACATTAGAAGTACAAGAATCGGACACATACTTTTCACCATTCACATTTAACACCACTACCTGTCTGCGGTTACCCAAATATGATGCAAGCAGATCGTTTACAGTACCTCGTATACCCGCTTTGTCTAGTTTTTCCAAGAAAAGTTTATGATTCAAACAATCAAAAGCCTTGGAGAGGTCAAGAAAGAATCCAAAGACTATATCTTTATTCTCCAGAGCTGATATTATATAGTCAACAAAGCTGATTATTGCAGTTTGTGTTGATTTTCCTGCTAAAAATCCATGCTGAAAATCTTGGAAAAATGAAGTTTTAACCAAAAATTGTGATATTCTTTTGACCAATAGTGTTTCAAAAATTTTTGAAAAAACAGACAACAGGCTTATTGGGCGGTAGTTCCCTAAATCATTGGTATCACCCTTTTTATATATTGGCTTTATATGTGCTAGCTTCAACATATCTGGAAAAATTCCACTTTCAAGAGCGGCGTTAAAAATATGAACTATATGTTCTAACATAGGTTCTATCGTTCTTTTTATGAATGTAGAGGACAGTCCATCAAATCCCGAAGATTTTTTGTTCTTAAGTTTACTCACAATATTATAAATTTCAGTGACATCAGTGGGGAACAAGAAAATTGTTTCTTTAATATAGAAACCATTACTGGTATCCACAAGAGCTTCAGAGCCGTTCAATAATTTAGTGACTCCATTAGTGAAGAAACCATTGAATTCATTTGATACTTTGTTTAAATCAGTGCATTCCGGCAGTTTATTTGCCGTAGGGTGTTTATTCAATGATTTATTCACAATTTTCCACATAGTTTTAGATTTATCATCAGATGTTTTCATAAGGTTTGCAAAATGATTACTTTTAACAGATTTTAACTTTTCTGTGTACACTTTTTGTGCTCTTTTAAATAACTCCTTATAAACAGGCACTCTTTTATATAGAGAACTCCATAGATTAACTCTTTCTTTTAGTTTAAATAGTTCTGGAGTAAACCAGGTTTTGTCATCTCTAGTATTCTTGATCAGTGTTTTTTTCAAAGGAAAAGAAATGTTGAAGTTATTATGTATAATATTATGGAATACTTTGTACTTCATATCTACTGAGTTAGCATCATACAGCGCTCGCCAATCTTCAGAGATCAGAGCGTTATTAAACTGCATCACATTTCTATCAGAATATTTCCTAATATAGATATATTGCAGATGGGTCTCGACGGATTTTTCAATATATAAATGCATACGCACCGCGTGGTGATCTGATATTGTTGATTTTAATACTTGACATTCATACTTTATTGGAATATTAGTGAAAATATTATCCACGCATGTTTTAGAGGTTGGTGTGACTCGTGTGTAATCATTAATTGTAATATTAATGTCATACGAATTCAATAATAAAATCATATCACGCTTTTGTTTGGAATCGCGGTGAGCATCTATATTGAAATCTCCGCCGATAAAGATGAACTTATTTTCTTCAAATATCATATCTAAAATAACAATTAGCTTATTAAGAAATATCTGTACATTACCATCTGGTGGACGATATACAGATATAATTACGCACTTTATATTACCGAGGACGCACTCAATAGCCGCACATTCAAACACAAAATCTTCTGACATATTTACTATGTCATTTCTAATTTTGAATGTAATATGTTGGGTAGTGTATATAGCTGCACCACCATGGATCCCTGTTGACCGACACCAAATAGAAGCCAGGTTATAGCCATTTATATGAATAGTTTCTACTTCGTTATCTTCTAGCCAATGTTCGGAAACACATAAGAAATCTATTTTATTTAGTTTACAAAACACATCGAATTGTTCAATTTTATTACGTAAACATCGTGCATTCTGATGAACTAATGTTATTTTATTGTTTTCAGTATTATTTATGTTTTCCGACTCCAGCTCATAAACTGTGGGAAAAAACGACTTATATAAGCATATTTTGGCCATATTTCAGGATTCTTAATATCGTCCAAGCATTCAAATGGTACGGTTATTTTAAAAGAGGAATATTCTTCTGGATATTTTGATTTCAGTTTAGTACAATTAACATTATTAATATTTTTCTTCTTCAAATGCGATATTAGATCTGCCTCATTTAAAGACGGGTCTAATTTATAAACATGCAGATAAGCATTTTTAGGGGCTGCTTTGATGCCGTTATCGTCAGTATTAGAGCCTACAATAATGTTAGATTTTCTAATCCTTCTATTTCGATTCCTTTGGGTCTGCCATTCATCTTTATTTTCATTAATTATATTATGTTTTGATGGATTTACGTTTTCTGGCAGCTTGGCGAATAATGTAATTTTAAAGCTGCAGATAGCTATAGCGATGATTATGTTAGAGATGAGTTTATACGTGGATTATCAGCTTCCCATATAAGACTTCTTGTTTTATCATTGATTGAAGCTTATGCGAAAGCTAGATCGCTAGAAATAGCTCGGCAACAAGCTCAATTACGTTCAGCATCATACTCTAAATATATCTTTTGTGGGAACTGTTTCTAATAACCTGATGAAATTGAGTGTAACAATGTTTAGCAGTAACAAGGAAGAAACGTTAATTTTGTGGCTCTGATTATCATATTCATACTGAATGTCCAGCTTGGAAGGTTCACGGTGATTCATGTAATAGAAAGGAACATTATTCTCAAGTTTGAAGAACTAAAACTGATGCCAAAAGGACTGCTTCTATTCGTGTTGCATCTAATTATGTGACTTCTTCATCATCTGATTTTTCTAAAGCTTTGTGTTAATGAGTGTAACTTCCAAGGCTCAATTGATACAGGACATTTTGACAGTTTCATCAATGAAAGGGCTGCAAAAACTTAAAATTAAACATTGAACCTTCATGAGAAAAAGTATCAATGACTTCTACTACAATGGGTTCAATGTAATGTAAATACTTATATTCTGGGACATACGTATAATCATATTCTCTTGTGTGTTCTTCAGAATCTATGTTCAGATGAGATTATTGGACATCATATGATGAGAAAACTTTCAAGTACATAACTATCTTTTGGAGAAACGAAACTATTGTTGAATTACTTGTGGCTCCCACAAGTTTTAGTAACTTTATCTGGAAATCATAAAAGAATAGTCATAGATTGTTGCCAAACGATTATTCGATTCACACTTTCAGATGCTTATTCTCTGTCTTAAATTGAAAAATTATCATTGGTAATATAACCAGTTTCTAGTACGATAGATTTGAAGAGGGCTTATCATCAATTCCCTATGAAAAAAAGACAGAGCCTACATTTTTTTAGAAGCTTGTTATCGCAACTCAATCCAAACACATTCCTTCTGGAGGAACAAAATGGCGTATCAGCTTTCCAGGAAACGATTGATGCTATAATTCGTTAAAAAACTGGTTGATACGTTTGCATATCTCGATAACTCGCATATGCGACAAGAACTATAGAAATATCATGATTCAAATCTTGAGTGTTTCAATGAGTGTAGCTGAGAACTATAATCTCACTTTAAATAACGAAAAAAGTTAATTTTTTTGCAAGCGATCAATCTTTTGGGATAAACGATTTCTAATAAAATTATCAGACCAGATCCTAGTAGACTTCAACCATTACGTGATCTTCAAACTCCCAAGGATGCGGTATCATTGAAAACACCCATTTGGATGTTCTCGCATTTTTCTTGGTATATTCCTGGTGTCACTCAGAAAATAGCAACACTTTCTCGTAGCAGTTTACTTCTTCAATCAGAAGCTGTGATGATTTTCCAAAAATTACGACAAATGAAGAAAGAGCAGCAGTAGCTTCTATTGATAATGAGGGTTCATTTACTGTAGAAACCGATGCTTTCAATGAAGCTATTGGTTCAACTCTTTCTCAATTTTGGCTTTGTTCTCCAGAACACTATCAGGTTGTGAATGTGAACATTCATCTGTGGAAGTAGAGGATTATGCCATAGTGGAAGCTACTCGAAAAGGGCTTTATTATCTTATGTGTCGTAATTTCAAACTTATAACCGATCAATGTTCTGTAGCATTCATATTTCATAAAAATATTTTTAGTGAAATTAAAAATGAAAACATTCCACGGTAGAGACTGAAACTCTCTCAGCTTATCATTCATAGACCAGGAATAGAGAATGCTGCAACATATGTGTTTTCACGTATTTGCTTGGCAAAAGTTCTGATAACTGATATTTGGTAGATCTCCATAATTCTCCCTGTCATCTTGGAATTTCTCGCATGTTACATTGAACTGAAAGTAAGAATTTGCCTGCTTTCTTGAAGACATCAAAAATATGACTGCTGTTCCTGTTCTGTTTGTGCTGAGTTAAAACCCGCTCTCATAAACATGAAGGAAAATTAATCAGATCTACTTCGGTTTTCGAGCGTTTGATCGTGAATTTCAAAGGCCCGTTACCGTCTTCGCATAACCATTATATTTTAACTATAGTTGCTGAATACACTCGTTCACCTTGTAAACATTCATTTCCTTCTACAGTAACTCACCGCTCCTAAATTAAAATTTCCATTGTTTGGTACTCCATCATATATACATACTAATCGAGGATCGTCATTTATGTCTCACAAGTTGAAGGATTTCCTTGACTCTAATGGAGTGGCTACTAGTAGAACAACGAGACATAATTTCCTCAATAATGGATAAGCGGAGATACGATGGTATCATATGGCAAACCATAAGTTGGCAGTTCGTGAAAAACTGAATATATCTAGATCGAAACCTGTTATTTCTGAAGTTCTTCATTCAATGCGAGTTTCACCATGTACAGTTACTAACAAAACTCCTCATGAACGAATGTTTACATTCTAATGGGTTTTCCATTAAGGCCGGGTATATGTTAAAATTGAATAAAACAAGTTGTGTGTGCGATACCAACAAATTTTTTGTATTATTTGGAAGGCCTATTAATGACATTATTTCATTGTCCTGGCTCAGTTGGATCTTGTACGGGTGTAGACCCAAGTCCCGACGCAATATTCGCCAAGTTGATGTCTGCGAAAGGTCGAGTTTTTGTGCGCGGAGCGGAATTGACTGCCTCCGGTTCTCATGCACACTCTCATGGACAGCGGCGATGTTTTCGGCAGATCTTGCGTTTCTTCCACGTACAGGTGTTGGCTGATTATGCAGTGAACCAGTCAACTCAAATTTGGCCACGAGACTTTGAATAGTCCACTGGGAAGGACGACCATGCAAACCGTAAAATGGGCGCAACGCGCTCATCGTTGCCACAAGAGAACATCCATTTTGATAATAAAGTTTTATCATTTGAACGCGTTGCTCGACACTGTAACTTGCCATGGTGATTTGTGTTGAGTGACTGAATAATAAACAATAGATTTGACAGATGCAGCCTTAATAACATGGCTGCCATGAATTGTCATAATCTACCCGTCCCTATTGGAAAACCCCTTAGAAGATCAGGTAATCGGCAGTCTGCCCTATGTGGTTACTCTAACCAGGCCCACTTCATTTCAGAAATTTGGTTCGCAAATCGAAGTTTGATCCAATAGTAGAAAAGGGGGACTCTTACTGAAACTATCGTTTCTACCCAATACCTTGCTCCTGTTCCTCGTGAGATAACCAGTACTCAATATCCGGATGATGACACTAATGATACTGCACAATCTAAGATTAATGTACCAGATCAAGATGATGTAGGAAAAAGTTCAGTTCATACTCTATCTCAAGAACCTAAATCTTCTTCTTCGGAAGATGAATTGCAATACTCCGAAATAAACCCTATGTCGAAGTTGAAGACACCTACATACCTCAACAGCTATATATCTCGCTAAAAAAACAAAGCAGGGGTGAATGTAGTGAACAGCTAGTATGTATTGTTTAGTTTGTATTCTTCAGTTTAAATATTTGTCATTATTATTTTAATTAGATATTGACATATAATTGGGTTCAATGAAATCTTCTTAGTGGTACTCTGATTTCATTAAAGATTTTATATTTTCCACTGATAAATAATTATATGTTAATTCTCGGGAATAGGTCACTTCAACACATATGCTTATTACTATCTTCTTAACGTACGTTCACGGTCTTTAATTCACCTGCTGAGTTTATAACTATGAAATTTTTACTGCACAAATAGCTAAATCACAAAAACACTTGTTTGTCACTATTACTTCGTAATTTAGGAATGAATGGATGAACATTTAAAAGCTGATAAGTAACTTTTGTCACATTTCTAATCACCACTTGAGTTATCTTAAAATTAAGTGTATACTTGATATGAATTCGTTCTGGAAAATATTGGAATAAAACAAATCAAAATTTACAAGAACTGCAAAGTTTAATTGCTGTCAATTATCTCGTCATACAGTGATATTTCATTTTCCGACGACCACATGCGAAAATGACAAATAGCACACTATTTAGTTACTTCGAAAATGACAAATATCACCCTACAGATGGAAAGTTAAATATCACACTAGAGTGATATGTGTATCTATAGCTATATGTATTGCATAATGGAATTGAAGTGTGCTTTGAAATTAATATTGCGAAAACGTCAGATAAACTTTAGAAGTGTCAGTTTTCCATATGCATCATCCTTATCATATACAAAACCGTGAAAATAGTATCTAAAATTCCATGAAACATGGATGCAGAGATTAATAGTGATGATCAATGTACTCCACCTGAAATTTAAGAGGCCGCAAAATTAACGTCACTAAATTTACTGCCTGAAAAGTCCAAAAGAAGGTACGAATACGCTTGCGATCAATTTCTTTCATGGCGAAGAAATAAGGAAATAAGAAGCTCCTTTTCTGAAAACGTTTTGCTTGCATACATGGGTGAACTTTCCAATAGAATCCAATGCTCAACATTATGGACTAATTATTCTATGTTGCGTACCACTTTATCCATCCACCACAATGTAGATATCTCCAAATATAGTAAACTTAAGGCATTTTTAAAAAGGAAAAGAGACGGATATAAACCGAAAAAAGCTAAAATTTTGACGCAACAAGAAATTTGGGAATTTATAAATGAGGCTTCCGGTAAGATTCATTTACTTACAAAGGTAAGTCATCGGTATTCAAACAAAGTTTATACATTTATTTAATTATGATTTTTTTAAGTTGTGTTGGTTATGGGTATATCTGGTGCATGTCGCAAGCAAGAACTTACCCAGTTATGTATAAATAACATTGAAGATTTGGGGACTGCGGCTGTCATTCAAATTAATAATACTAAAAACAAATGCTGACGCAAGTTCACTATTACTGGAAACTTTTATAGCATATATAAAAAATATGCCAATCTAAGACCGCCAACTACCGAAACACGCTTTTTTCTTAATTATAGAGACCAAAATTGCACAAACCAAGTAGTGGGCATTAACAAAATTGGAAATATACCTAAAGTAGTGGCTAAATTTCTAAATCTAGACGATCCTGAAAAATACACAGGGCACTCATTTCGCCGTTCTTCTGCTACTATATTAGTAGATGCAGGAGGAGATCTAACTTCTCTGAAAAAACATGGGGGTTTGAAATCATCCAAAGTCGCAGAAGAATATATTGACGATTCTGCTACCAACAGGTTAAATATTGCCAATAAAATTGTGGGTGCCATCAGCAGTACTTCGAAAGCCGTCACTCCGCGTCTTCGAGAAACTGACTACTGTACATTGTGTACAAATAACAGAGAGAAATCTGTCTAACTCCTCATTGCAAAGTCCATTACAATTTACTAATTGTAATAATGATAATATTACTTTTAATTTCTACAATTCTAAGCAGTAATCTTGTTCAATTATTACTTCTCTTTGTAAAATTCTCAAATTCTCAAAATAAAGTGAAAATATATTAATTTTTATGCAATTATGCATTAATCTGTGGTCGTCGGAAAAATAGTGTTGGCTGGCGCCTCGTGCGCCAACATTCTCCCACTCATGTGAAATGGGTCACTTTCCACACTAGTAACGTAATATACTATTTCAAAGCTAGTTATCAACTATAGTCACTGTGTGATGGAACAATTCGTGTCGCAAGACACGTTTCCACAGGACAAATATCCCATGTGAGTATGAAGAGTTACCCCAGAGCGATTCCTGATCTAGGGTGGTCTTAAGTTGCAAAATGGCAAAATGTTCTTCATTGCTTTTCTTGGATACATATATTTAGCATGGGCGGTAAGATGAATAATGTTTCAATACGTTCTTGTGAATTAAATATCTTACACACTATTCTACTCATACAGTTTCTCCAGATATTGTTTCTTCATCTACAAATATACCAATCCAATAAGTATTCAATAGCATCAAAAAAAGTTGGGCAGAGATTTAAGACCACACACCTCTAGATCAGTCTGTATTGATAAATGCAATGAAGTTTTGTTTGGAATGCGCTCATTTTCAATAATATGGTGAACAATATTTCGGACAAATATTCTGCACAGCAATGGGACCTCCTATTTCAGGTATTATTAGTGAATCGTATATAAATAATATAAACATCAATAAAGATAATTTTATGACATTACATCAACATACAAACCGGAAACCTCAGAGACAATTAGAGGATGTTTGAAAAAGTATGATATAAATATTGCGCATAAGCCTACTAACTGTGTAAATAAATATTTATCAAATCTAAAACCGTTATTATCCAAAGATGAAGAAGCCCACACGGTATATAAATTAAACTATTCATATTGCACTGACACACATGATTATTATTTTCTTCTTTACGTACGTTTCAGTCTCATGACCATCATCAGAAGACATATCACTGTTTAAAACCGAATTTCATCAGCTTCAACGACTTTCGCATATTGTGTCGATCAATAGCTCGAGTCGCAGAATGTCTAGTTGAATGGAATCGATTCTTTAGAACTATTTCCTTCTACAATCGGCCAGATAGTAAGCGCACCGAATAGTTCGCGAAACTAAGGGAATAGCGTTAGAGTATTTCGATGGACGGCTCTGCTCAATAAGTCAAAAACGGCTCAAGGTATTGAATTTTCATTCCAGTAAATTAAGAGCATCATATCAGGTTTGTGTCAAAATTTCGAGTGGATTGCATTCACCATTTGGCAGCGACACGAGAAAATAAATTTGCCATTTAACCCGACTGATTCAAGAAACGACTTGGTTCGGTAAGCTCACTTCTTTTTAGTGATGAGTTTGTAGTTCATAACTTATGAACTACTAACTAGGAAATATGCAAAAAGCATATTAAGTGCATATTTGCATGTTTTGAATAAATTCTATAAGTGCATATTTGCATGTTTTGAATAAATTCTATAAGTGCATATGCATTTACTAAAAGTACATATTTTGAAGTATTTTCGGATTTCTGCAAAAAATTCAAATTTTCAATATGAACAAACATCTGTGGAAGCAGGTAATGCAATACGCGAAGTAGGTATCCCTCGGAAATTCTCAATATTGGTATTAGCATAATACGACCATAGACCCTACTGAGCGATTGTCGTCATAAAATCAATATGGTTTTTCCCGAAAACTTGAAAAATTTTCAGAATTGTTGTTACCAAAATACCCTAATTGCAATTGTCTTTAGATTTTATAAGTGGAGGAAACTATCGACATTGAGCCAATGAAATCACACCTTCTTTAAAATTTGAGGATTTAAAGGAATCTGTGATTTGGTTCTGTCTTGTCTTTGGTTAGTTCAGTAAAGTTTTGTTTGCTTAAGTGTATATCAGAAGTCTGTGATAATGACAAAAGAAAGTGCTAGTGAATCAATTCTTCTGAAGAAGTGGATTAATAATAAAAAAGACTTTAAAATCATTGATCACAACCATATATTCTGCACAGTTTGCAACAAACCGGTAAGTATTATTATATCTAAGTGATAATTGTTTTAATTTTCAAACATCTTTCCAAAAATATAAGCCAAATATCACTTTACGTTGAAATATAATAAGTCTTAGAATGGGTACTGTCAGTGTCTAAAATTTATTTATTTTGAGGCACTGGTGTTAAAATTATTTTTAGCAAAGGTGCAAACATGGTCTCGACACTGACTTGCTTTGTTCGTCATAAATCACGTTCTTTTTTATTTTATGATGAAAATGATCTTTTTCAAGAAAAATTCGACGATCAAAATTCAAAAAATAGCTCATAGGAGAAACTTGAGGAAACAAATTTTATTAAATACTAATATGCAGCGTGTTTGCTTAATGCTGTTCCCAAGATCAAAATTGACTGAAGAAACCAGCCTTTGTTTTACATCCTGTGTATAAAATTTTAGTAGAGGTGAAAACCAATCAAATTAGTCTTAAACTAGCGAAGTAGTACAAGTTTAATGGTTAACTGCAACGCATAAATCCCGAACACAAAAGCCTCAAGACTAGGTTCAGCAGTTCATCACTACAAATCAAACGAAAGATTCGGACCAACAAAATTTTAATAAGAATCTGTGCAGTTTGCCGTTCGGTTGCAATATCCCAATTGCAAAATTGGATAATCCATTATTTCAAAAATTTTCAACTAAGCTCTGCAAGGATGTTCAAGTTCTTTCCAGTGGCGGCTCGTGAACTTTTCAAGAGACGAGGCTAGACATAAAACGTTATTGTAAAAATATACTCTATTCAGCCAATTAATTTAACCTTTGCGCAGCGACCGTACCAGCTACTTCAGTGACAAAATTAATTGTTGCCCAGCAAGAACCAACGTGGAGGTATAGAGTTTCTCTTGGCAAAAAATTTTGTTGTTCGTTTTTTCTATTTATTTTTATTTTAATTCGGATTTTCAATATTTTTTCTTTTTTTTTGGAATTTTTCATATTTAGTTTTTTTTATTAATTTTATTAACTTTTTTATATCCTAACGGAATTCTACAGTCTTTAGTTTGCGAAAAATTATCAATAATATTATCATAAAATGTATCACTTTGTTTTAAGTGTTTTACTAAATCTTTTTCAATAGATATTAAACTAACATTGTATAAACGATCTTGGCCCACTGTATTCCGCACGTAAGTGTTAATTCGTTTGAGAGTAGAGAATGATCTCTCCACCGATGCCAACGTGACAGGAATGGTGAATGTCAAACATAGTAGTTTATAGAACTTTTTTTTTACTAGGTAAAACTTTATCTCATATCGGCGTGGCTGTCGTACTGGCCTAAAATATCTTTATCCGAGTATACAACGCATAATTCATTGTGCAGTACTATTCTATAAAAAAATTTATATTTCAGAACTAAGTTATCTAAAAGTGTATTGGGAAACTCTTTTGAAAGATTCGAAAAATCTTTCATTCGTCAAGTCGAAAAACTTCAATTCATGTAAATCGGAAAATCGAATCTTAATTTGACCTTTAATAGTATCTAAAATTTCATGAAAAAGTTGTTTTTATAATGTATTTTCTTGTCCACCAAATTATATGTTTTCCTTCTTTTCGCGGGAGGAGCCTCATCAGTTGAAAAATTTTCAAATAAAATATTAAAATGAAATTCTGTATACAGAAACTTGAAATTTTATCAATGAGATGTTTCAAACGATCTCTTGAATAAAAGATGTTGTAAAATTTGAAAAATAAGATCAGTTTGTTGAAATATTAATTTAAAAGTATCAAGAAGAAACAAAAATTCTTCATTCTCTAAATAATATTTTGAACCAACAGCAGCATTTAATGAAACCTGATCTGTTGAGAAGTCATCACTGTTTAATATAAAATCAAATGTTTCAATTAATTTGTCTTTATTTTTATGGATGGTAAACACTGCACGTGATGTAAAATTCCATCGAGTTGGAGCATTACAGGGAATTCTGTTTCCTACTATGTTATTTAAAACTTCAGTTCGTTTGGTGGTATTGCTAAAAACATTTGAAAATGACGATAAGTTGGAAAAGAAGTTCTAACTTCCTTGATGCATTACTTAAAACCAAAAATTCATGTTGTGAGCGTAACAATGGGTGAAAATAGCCAGAGGCGAAACTGATTTTATTTTTGTTTGAAGACCGTTTAAATGTCCCGCCATTACAAATGCCCCGTCGTAAGTCTGAGCAATTAATTTATTCGCGAATCCCGTTAACCATAAATATTTTTTATAATTGTCAGTATTAAATGATCGATTTTGATACTTACCTGACATCACTAATCCTTTCAAATCCGGCCGTCATTAAAAAAAAACATTTTTGTCATATGTTAATCCACTAAATGGATTTTCTAAAAAGTCAGCAACTAAATCACTAGCACTCATTTTGAATTTCAAAATTTAACGAACAGACAAATTCTAATCTAACCTTACTTCGGTTGGCGTCACAAAACAAACACCGACGCAACACGCATGTGTCGTATTCCGTACCACCGAGCGTACTGAGCTGAAAGGCCGGCGGCCAAAGAGAGAACTCTTAGCCAGCGGCAGGCTAGCCTACTGAGAGTGTTGCCATTTTAGCTAAGCTTCACGGTATTTAGCAATTGGACTGGTCGGAAAAACGGCAACTGTGTTGAGCAACAGGTGTTTACTGCTTGAGGTTTGGAATATATACAGAGTCTAGCCTCAGGGCACTGTTGCCAGATTAAAAATAACTACTGAGAACGGGGAATTAATTGTAAAATTAATAAATTTTTTAGAGAAACAGGAAATAAAATGAAGAATGATCTATAAGATAAATTGGTGAGGAGGCTGAGCCTCCTTAGCCTCCTTCGAGGAGCCGCCACTGGTTCCTTCTGCTACGACCATACGAAACATAATGATGATTGATGATAATATTGATAATGAATAAATAATATAAATCTACGTAGTATAAGTTATAATATGTTGAGTAGTAATAGGAAATAAGCTATAATAAGTAATAAGTAGGTACCTAGCTCTTAATAGTAATTTTAATAAATATTTTTTGTGACTTTAGCATATGATAAATAAAACACCTTCAATACAAAGATTACTGCATTTTTCATAAATGCGTATTTAAATGCATTTTTAAAAGCATATTTAAGGGCAAAATTCAACTCGTTTTCGTTCATATTTGCATACATATTTTAGTGTTTATTAAGTGCATATGGTATGCAGGTATAGTATTAAATTTTCAAATATATATTTATTGTAATGATTTGTTATGTTGAATTGAATTTGGTTGTAAGCATTTCATCTGCATCCATATAAGTATTGTTATTTAGTGAGACAACATGGGTGAAGAATATTGTATCTTGAGAAGTGAAGTAAGCATCACATGGTGGTTGTAAAATGTAGAAAAGAATTACTTACTTAGTTAATTCCCGGAGGGTATAGTCGTGTCAGCGGTTTTTTCAATGTGAATGCCTGCCTTGTATAATATTAGAGTTGCAAACGGAAAGAAAATACGTTCACCATGAGAAAACAGATCCAAGAAAAAATCAAACAAACGTTATGCAATATTCATCTTTTGAAATAACGGTGAATGGTCTGGATAAAATATTAAAACATTCTACCTTGAAACTTGTGTAATTAGAAAATAATTGAAAGTATATATTTCACTTCAAAGCGATCCTAAAGTTTATGAAGGCTGTTTGATGTATTTCAGAATATCTTGAAATATCATCCCTTCCATTACCCTGGTCATTACGCAAGTATTGAGACCGAGCTGCAGTGGGCGAAAATTACAGTTTTCACATTTTATGGTTGAATAATCTTGGAAATGAAATTGTTCCTCTTAGTTCCATTGCCTAATACTCGAATGATAATTGTGCAGATGGATTTTATTTTAATTTCCATATCGCGGAGGAAGATCTTGATATTAAACGTTTAAATTACTTTGTGAAGCAGTTTGCAGCTCGGATCATGTGCCTGACTATCTTGTTCAACATCTCGAGCTATATTTGTTTGAAAGTTAAATGTAAAAATCTAATAATCGTTATGGTTTTTAAGTCTACTTTTTTGTGTCATTTCATCCATGGATGTTCGCAATTTCTTTATAATGGAGACTTTTCACATAAGTTTCAAATGGTTCTCGTAATCTGGTTACACAGCCGTTTTATACTGATGCGACTTTGCCTTCAGCAATTTTAAAAATTATTGAATTAACGTTTTTACGACGATCTTAGTGAAAGCTGCTACTCGAAAAATACTTGCAGGCCCAATTACACCACATTTTAGTTTCTGAAATATAACTGATGTGAAATAACTATTCAAAAATCTTAAGATGGAAGCCGTTACTTTGTGATAATTCATCATATTGATATAATAAAATGACGACTGTGGTGAAGTTTAAGTAACAAAAAATGCATAGCATTTTTTCTCAACCTATGCAATTATAATTATTCATTTATTTTTAATTTATGCAGTATTTTTTTTTTCGTTGATATTAATTCAAGTTTTTTCTTTGATATTAATTCAAGTTACTTTTGAGCGTGGTGACCGATAAGAAAACAAATTTTTTTCTTTTATTGAATAAATGAGAAGTAAATATCGTTCAAAATATTTTAATTATCTTACAATACATGTAGGTTATTCAGGAATTTGTTATCATTGAAACTATAGGTTTATGGTAACTGAAATAAGAAACATAAGTTTGAGACTTGATATCCTCTAAATATCTGGAAAATACCGCGTCAATGGTGTCCCCATATTTTGTTGTGGATTCTTGTGGATCATTATCCATTTTCAAATTCAATTTTTCCGAAAGAAAAGTTGTCAACCGCTCTGATTTCTTATTAGCGAAGTTGATGTCTAAATCGCCAGCCAAGATAAGTGGAAATCTATTACCATTTGTACCAATTATTTTCGACCCTTCTTCAGTGTACTCCAGTAAAGTGCGATGAATAAAATGCTCTACCTCGTCCAATTTTGGATTCGGAGAAATGTGAATTTCTACCATGACTATGTGTAGGCCATTTCTAAGTTTGCATAAGCACGCTCAAATATCTCCAAAAAATGAGCGCCTAACATTAACATCGCTCACGTGTGCAATATTTATTTCAATATTCGGAGTCATAATATTAGTTACATTATTATTATTTTGGTAAATAGTTACCCCACCTTTTGGAACAGTATCTCGTTTGAATTGAACGATACAATTGAAATTAGGTATTTCAATCGGATTATCATGCGCCATGCAAGATTCGGTAAGAAGTAACACATTTGTTTGTCTCGTAACTGAATCTTGTAAATCGTATTTGTGACTATTTAGACTTTGGCAATTGAAAGTCATTATTGAAATGCCATTTCTATTACTAAGGAAATCTAAGACACTTTGAGCTGTCGTCTGAACACTATTTAAAGGCAGTCTTTTGAATTCTTGCAACAAAGATGCAGTCGACGCAGCTTGCCTTCGATTATTATAAAACTTGAATGTAGAATTATCGTTTTTTGTCGTGATATACAATTTTTCAATATTAGTCACCCGAGAGAGCTCAACATAAACGAGTTCCTGTTATTTTTCGTAACGGAATTTCTTGATTCGGTCGTCGCGCTCAAAGCCCGCGATAAAAGCTATTTGCAATATATACAATAGCTTAATAGAAACAGGTACTCTCAGGTCTCTTCTACGCGCGTCTAACGTATAAACTGTAACTGACGCGTAGCGAGCTCCTAGAGGCATATGTCAAAATGATTTCGTTCGTATCTAATTAAATAGGACGTCTGGGGTTCATGCAATTATGTTTTTAGATAATTCGAACCTTCTTATTTCGATAGGCCACGTGAAAATCCCGAAGTCTAAAGCGCTAGAGTGTTATAACATACGTATAAAATAGCGAAAATTCTCACTTTAAGAAACTTCAAATTAATTAATTAATTTGACACATGTTAGGTGTTTAGGTCTTACATTATTTTTCGTTAGGGAATTTCTTGATTCGGTCGCCGCGCTCAAAGCCCGCGATAAAAGCTATATGCAATAGCTTAAAAAAATGAGCAGTCACCGAGCATTACTAACAGAAGTGAAAACTGACATTATGAAGTAATCAATTTATTTCATGTTATCTTTAAATTACTCTAGCATCCGAAATTACAATTTCATTGTTTTTGAATGAAAATTAATGTAATTAGTTTTTCTTCAGTTTTCACAACTGTCACTATTTCAATCAACAATTGTATACATTTTATATTTAATAATGAAAAACGTATAATGAGCAGTACAATCCCTGTAAAGACTATGAATGTAACCAGATAGCCATTATAATAAATACACATTATTTTATTTTCAAAACATATTATTTATTGATATTTACATCGATCTAAATGAAAGCAATGTTAAACGGCATTTTCTTCATTTGCGTCGTGATTATCGACGATACTTGAATTATTAGATTAGATCCAATCATGAAACATACTGCGGAATCAGGTGTGCTCATATATAAAAACAGGCTACTATTATTCATCACACATAATTTAATTATCACTTTTTACTCTGTAATAATTAAAGTGTTAGTTGTATTACAAGAAAAGGTCCATTCTTTCAGTTGGCATAGAAATATAGCTTTCGTTTGCACGAGGACGGAGGATTGAGTAAATGAATAACGTCGAGTATAAGCGTGCTGTTGTAGCTGTATACAGTGTATAGTGTGTATACGCAGTGTATACGTATACCTGTCCTGTATACCGTAATCGAGAACAGTGGCTCACACAGGCGGGCTCACCAACACCGACTCAGATATGCACACGTGTATAAGCGTATAGAGAGACTGCCTGACTCCTCACCCGAGTCTCGCACGGCCGCAGTTGCGCTCGCAGCAGTATACATAATACCTAAATTCGTCGTGGTTTTCTTTTGCTGATTTATCATCCTGCAAACTGTTTTCAATATGAATTCCAAAGCCATGATGAGTGTGTGCTTCCGTAAAATCAACTCACTTCCAAATGTAAGCAATAAATAGATTCCTGAAGAAGGCGAAAACCGAAACGCGTCAAATGAAAAGATTGTTTCATTAAGATACTTCATTCAAATTGCTGAAAAACCTAAGAAAACCCACAACTTCCTTCATAATACCTAATATATATAGCTACTCATGGACTCATGGTCTTACCCCTCATCTGAAATAGTCCAACGCGCCTAAACAAGTTTTCACTTCAAAAAATAGCTGTCTACATAAACATTATGTATTGAATAGTTTCCGCATTAGGAATCTGTAAATTCATTTTCAACTTATAAAGTTCTGGGAATAAAAGTACTAATTTACACTAAATAAACAATGAATGTTTTCATTATCCACTATTGTTGACATATGTTTCAACACACAGTTTATAACTTAGCTCAGAGGGTATTACAAACATTTATTGTTTATTTAGTGTAAATTATTGATTTTATTTCCATAACTAAAATAAAGAATAACCTACATTATTCAACTCCGGGTGAGATTATTTGTAACTACACATAAAGACTGGTTGAATAATAACCAATCAGCCCTGCCAACCAATGGTGAAATTTCATTCACTGATGCAGTCAGAAACAATGAGCCATGCGATATTCCGCAAGCGCCCAGTAGCGCAATAGCAAGCAATAGACAGAAGTGCGTGCAGAAATTAATACATTGAAAAAATATATGAGCGTATATAGGGAATTAAATTCAAAGGTGAGTTTCTGTTTCATGCAACTCGATTCGCAATGAAGAATATAACCTGAAAAATTGGCAAAGTTGCAAAAAGCGGTTTTTGCTAAATAAGTATGAAACTATAGCTCGGATCGAAAAAGGTGTAGGTATCAAATAGATCTATCGATTTGCTTCCATGATAATTATCGATATCTTCCATACTTTCCGAGTTATATTGGAAAAACCGTTAAAAATCGGGGTATCGAGAAGTCGTTAACTATTTCGTTTCCATACCTGTTATGTCCTGTACGTAGTGTACGTATAGCCCACGGTCGTACATATAGGTCTGGGAACTCGTATGTTTGACATGGGTCTCTTACGCGTCGCCAAACTCGTAGTCCCTCGCTCAGCCACTAGCTAGCGCTTGGATCGAAGTGGTAAAACGATTTCTTTCCGGAATCGCAAGTAGTGTTACTAAGTATTTTGATTTGAGAGAGGAATAGAACTGTTACTCTTGTCAAAATGTATTACTCACCTTAAAAATAACTTCCCATTTTCGCACGCATAAAAGACCTCGTTAAAACGATTTCTTTCCGGAATCGCAAGCATCCACTTTTTCGCATTTCCACATCTTCCGGCACTTTAAAAACAGAAGTTTCTTGCTTTACAATTTTGTACCCCGTTTTGCATTTCGGCACAATGCACGGTTCCGTAATTTGTTTCTAAAAATGCAGGTATTCCCTGTGTTTCCAATTCAAGAATGACAGTTATCAGAGAATACGGCGTATAGTGAGAACACTTCGATTACTGCGCCACCCTTTTTGGTACTACGCGACAGTTGACGCTTAGCGGACCCACTTCTCACATAGGAAACAGTCTCGAGTTCCCAGACCTGTATGTACGACCGTGGTATAGCTCATGGCAAGATTAAATAGTCATTCCTTTTTCAATTAATGTTATTGAGAAATAGAGCGATTTTCCGGAATTTAAGGATAAAAAAATTACTTTGAAGAAATTGCATCTTTTTTGAACATGCTTCTTCATGTTTTCAGCGGAAATCTATTCCTGACATTTTTTTACAAATTATCAAACAAAAATATCTCATCTACGACTTTCTTGATTAGAGATAATTTTTTTATTTCACAAAAATCTGTAAGACGCAATAAACATTTCACTGAAGTGTACGTTATGGATTTTAATGTTAAGTATCTACATTTTCAATAAAAAAATCTTAGGATATGTTTTATTGATTATAGTATTAGGAATTGAGTAACAATGTAATGCGTACGCGGCTGCCGGAGCGTGCGACTGAGTGGGGGTAACTGATTTCTTGCGTTCAAAGTGGCTTGTGCTTGCAAAAATCCTGTTGTACTTAATCTGGGGGATACCGTTTCTGCTTTGTGAATCATACTGACGTTACACTTGTTGTGCGACACTTGTGAAAACCAATATAAGACTGTTGTATACCGCTACTTTGATTGTAAGGATTTTATAAATATTTTATAAAAATTTTGTAAATAAATGAAATTTCAAACTTATCTTAATTATGTTGCATTTATTTAATTTTTATCATAAAAAATTATTTACTGAAATGATTAAATAATTGTTAAAGAGATCCGCAACCATAACGTTAGTATGATTCACTAAGCAAAACATTTGGGGTATTACAAGCAAAAAACTGTCTTGTAGATAAATAATAATTTAAATGACGTAAAACATATTAGGAATGTAAAAAAATATTTCCTAGTCTATTTTGCTTCTAAGGCGAAAATATATACGATATTCGTGTTTATCTCGATTTTTGTACGAGATCCAAAAGCCGACATTTGAAGATTTTGCAAGCTCAAGCCACTTTGAACGCAAGAAATCAGTTTCCCCCACTACACCGCACGCTCCGGCAGCCGCGTACGCTTCACTTTGTCACTCAATTTCAAATACTATCAATCAAAAAAATATATGCCGGTATTTTTTTATTGAAAATGTAGGTATCTAACATTAGCATCCTTTTGTAAAATGTTTATTGAGTCTTACAGTTTTTTTTTTAATAAAAAAATTATCTCAGGTCCAGAAGGTCGTTTATGAAAAATTTTTTTGGTCATTCGTGAAAAAATGTCAGGAATCGATTTCCGTCAAAGACATTTCCCCAAAATAAAAATTGTGAAACTTATCTGAAAAGAACATGTTCAAAAAAAGTGCAGTTCTTCAAAGTTATTTTTTTACCCTCAAAATTCAAAAAATTTCCTTTAATAACATTATAGCACAACTCTTCAAGAAGGAAATAACCCCGGAATCGTTACTTTAGTACCATCCGCTGAGAAGATCTAGTCAATTTATGAAAGCCCCATTTTTTCGAAAAATCGATATATCTCGAAAAATGATCGATATTTTAAATTTAAAAAAAAATGACTCCTCAAACATACCATGGAATATATGTACAACAAATAACAAGTATGGAAACGTAATAGTTAACGATTTCTCGATACCCCGATTTTGAATGGTTTTTTCAATATAACTCGAAAAGTATGAAAGATATCGATAAATAGATCGATAGATCTATTCAATGCCTGCAAGTTTCTTATTTAACTTTTTTGATCCGAACTTTGCCAATTTTTTAGGTTATGTTCGCCATTCGGATCGAGTTGCATGAAACAGTAACTCCCCTTTGAATTTAATTAATGATAGCATAGAAAAATTATGTATCCCACTTGTGGTCGAGGTAATTTTTCTTTAATCGATTCAGGAAGTCATTTAGAAAATCTTACCATTTTTTATTTTTCCAATGTGCATATTAGCATTTCTACAGAGGAAAATGCATCTTTTTGGATGCATTTAAAAAAAAAAATATTAAAAATGTTGATAAAATGGCTAAATATATGTGAAATAGGGCACAATTTCTTACCCGACTGTTTTTGGGGTTGCTGATTATGATTCCGATGCCAGATTTGAACTATGACGCACCTGGAGCTCAGGACCTCTTGATACTATCGTCACCTCCAGGGAGTTCGCGAAAATACCTTCTGCAAAGGAATGGGAGAGATTCTCTTGAGCATACAGGTCATAACCATGACACTCAATGGTCATCTGGTGGTCAGGATGATGACCTAGGTCATCTCCCTGGATTGTTTTTTTGTATGCTCTAAAATGCAATCAAATTTGTATCTCGGGGGGGTTTTGGGGCCGCTGAACACGATTCCGATGCCATATTCGGACAGCGACGCACCTGAGGCTCAGAGCATCCTGGTACTATTGTCGTCTCCAGAATTCGTGAAATTATCTTTTGGAATGGGATGAAACTTGTGAGGGAGGTTCTTTAGAAGTTGCCAGTTGTGACCATGGACCTGGTGGTCAAGATATCTTGATGTCCTAGGTCATTAGCGACCCCAAAAACCCCCGAGTGAAAAATTTTAACTCTATTTGGACATGTTTTCTTACTTTCGTTCAAAAAGGTGCATTTTCCTATGTAGAAATGCTAAAATGCGCATTAGAAAAATAAGAAAGGGTAACATTTTTTCTAAATAACTTCCTAAATCAATTTAAAAAAATTATTCAAATCGGTTCATCCGATTTTTTTTTTACTTCGACCTTTTTCATTTTATTTCCCCGACTATTGTTCAAATTTGATGTTGCGCTGTTTCAACATATCTTCTCATGCACAGGGCTCGCTTCAGATTTCCAAATATTTTGCAAAAGTTGGATTTAGATCATTTTCGAGTTTGAAATTCTTGTTTATTTCAATGTGTTAAGAAAGTATCAACATCAAAGGTCTTTCAGCCATAATTCCAGGAAGTATCTATTGCATTTCCTCTTTTCTGTGGTGAATTCTATATTGGTGAAGCAAGTCATATAGCTATTACAACTTCATAAACACTGAACATGATTGCTTCAACCGGCAGCTCTACAAGATAGGTATTATCTTCAAAATATTGGGTAACCCTTCTTCCAAAATTCGAATCAACAATTTTCAATTCAGATATTGACAAAATCAGTGCTTGGAATAATGACACTGGATAATGAAACCTTTAGTCAACCTACTAGGAATATTTCGCATAACATATTCATACTTGCCAATAAAATGTATGGTAGAACAAATATAAAGCTTCGAATGTAAATTCGACAATAATTATCAGAATAGGAACATAAAACAAAATAGCAATTGCACCAGATGTTGGCAAATTCAAATAAAGCCTATAATTCGTTGCATAAATGTACAAAATATGAATGCCGTGGAATATTAATGAGATAAAGAGACTATCGAAGAATACAAGATAATAATCAATCATGATGTTTATAGATCCTCCTTGCGAAAATAGATTTCCCAAAGGTAACTCGGCTTTAAGAGAATTGTGCCGTATTTAACAATTCTAGGAATGTCATAGCTTAAGAAGATGTAAGATGTAATCATAAATACTATATATAGATACACTAGGCTGCAGGACTTGATAACCTCTCAAATAAGGTAATTTATTAATACGGAGGAATGGACTTATTGTTTTCAAATGATTTCTAAGTTGATGTAAGCGATCTACTTCGCGGTTAACTCGAGTGGAATTTTGAACCTTGACGATTCGATTTTGTTGAGCATTGTTCGCGGATATCGACAGAGAAAGCCTCGAAAAAGATGTATGCTCGTAGGATACAGCAATAACCTCAGTTTATAGTCATAGCCTTAGAGTTTGTAGTGCTGGATAAATTTGCTAACCGGTCATAAGAGAGTAATATTGAGAAAACTTATTAATTTATGAAGATGTTTGTGATTTAGCATAGGAAAAGTCAGGTATCTTAAGCCACATATTGAATTTGAAAATTCGAGCTTCGCGATATGTATCAGATCGAGTTTGGCCCACGCACGAAGAACCTTAACCTATGCTACCCAAAGTTCTCAAGATGAACCTCCTAAATCAATCCCTTTTGTCAATACTGAATTAAATTTAAATCCTCTGGTTCCAAAAACCGACAATTCCACCTATGTTAAAAGTTGGGAAATAAACAGAAACTATTTCAGAGATTACTATTTACTAATCAAGTAAATATTTTCAAGGCAGTTGAAGAAAGAGTTGTTTTTATAAAAATCTCATTTCGTGTTTTCAAAAACATCTTCAGAGTCTAAATTGAAATTGTTGGATTCTGATTTTTAGTTTTGGGTTGGTCTGGTTTTGAAATCAATGTATTGTCGACGTTCGATTTCAATTCAATAGGGTCAAATATTTTTACCATTCATTACAATCAAAATAGAGTATTTTGTAAAAAAAATTAAGAATCGGGGATCTCGTCAACGGCTTCGCACAAGTAATCATTTTATGCTGTTCTCAGAATTGTATGGAATCACACTACCTGGATCATAATAGTATTGCTCCAGAACATCATTTTAGTATTCAAGATTCCCAATTTCTGACCAATTTCCACCTCATTGATTTCCCAGTAAGGCTTCCTTATTGAAGTGTACACCTGTCAAGCGTACAGGCTGGTTGATATTTCCCAATGATTTTCTTTTGTAATTTTCTGTTCTATCATTTCCACGTTCTATTAAAAACCTTTTGCTCATGTTGAATCGAAAATGCCATCGTGAAAGAGGTCCAGTTGTAGTTTCAGAGTCCACTTTCCAATCCTATTCCTCCACCATACTCAGCCATTATTTAAGAAATAGTCATCCAACTTAAATCAAAATCTAAACTGAGAATGTAATGTATACTACACTACTGAATTCGTATTACAGTCACTTGATCTCGTAACGTTACTGTGATTGGCTTTCCGAAGCCAAATAATCAGCTCTATCCAATGCTCCAATTTTGGCATTTTCGGCTTTTACGCTTCAACCCAGCTGCAGCTCAGAAGCACTTAAATCGGGCTCATCACCAAGTATGAGGATGGACAGGAAATGGCGAAGTTGATACTCTGCTCCAATCCGCTTCTGATGTATTACTCAATACAGTATTTTGTAACCGCAAGAAGAGCTATGGGTCCAATTGTGGATGTTGGAAAGTAGTTCTGTAGTTTGTAGCTGATGTCATGACCGAACTTGTATGGAAATGGAACCTTTTGATATAGATAATCAGAAGATCAATAACGACCTCGACCCATCATATTTTCTCGTCCAAACTTTGGTGACAGAGCAATCGAAATGCGAAAATGAAAAATATTCATACCACGACCACGGTACATAAATGTACAAATAAATGCAAATACTGCACATTCACTAATGAATTAAAAAAAAAACGTAAATGTATCTATTGAATAATACTTCCTCTATGTTCATGGATCTTTTTGAATCGCTATATCTTGTAAACAATAAAACTTCCAAAAAATGTACATAGCAAATTGCTTCAGCTACAAATCTTTTTCAACCAAGGTCGCCATTCTCGAGATATTTGCGGAAAAACATTTTTCGCGACCTTTGACCTTGCATAACACTGCCGCGCCAATTCAATTGATGGGTAACTTTCACAAATTATTGAGGACTATAATACTAAGGTGCATGCAAAAATGTTTACATGTAACAGTCTATTTTTCACGTACTATATGGTTTTGCAATTGAATAATGAGGGTGGGTATATCTTCAAAAGTCCTAGATTAGGTAAACTCCGAAAATTACTCTATTTGTTCAATTGTTCACATGTTATATAATGAGGTTGATATAACATACAAAGTGAACCATATGTGTAATAATGCAACCTAAGCAAAGTTACATTATTCTTGATACATCATCTATGTCAACATTGATATGAATGGATGTTATGGAATGACGTATCAATATCAATGTAGAAAGGTGAGGAAGTAGTTGCTTGCCTTACATCGTGCTACTGCAGAAGAGTGTGCTCTCACTCTTATTAATGAAATATTTTTCCGTTATAGATTACCTCGCAAAATTATAAGCGACAACGGTGTTCAATTTGAATCAGTTGTCATTCGACAGGTATGCTACACCTTAGATATAAATGAATCATTCACTCCTCTTCATCACTCATCAGCTTACATGGTGGAGCGGAAAAATCATGACCTGAAACCACGACTCGGTATTCTAGTAGGAAATTATCATCGATAATGGCCTGAGAAACTAGCCACCATTCGTTTTGCCATGAACTCCATATGGTGTGAAACTACAGGAAGGACAGCTGTTCACTTGACATTTGAACGTGAGTTACGAACACCGAATGACGTCAAACATGATTTCAGGACTGCAACGGAAACTGAAAACTTTCTTCCCTCATCTGAAAAAAAATTCAAGAGATTAAGACATTAAATGAAAAAAATCAAGATAGCCATAAGATTAACGCAGATACCAAAAGGAATGATGTTTGTATGAATTCATACGCAACGCCATAAAAGAGCTTACTACAAAGTTTCATCCAAAACGAGATGGTCCTCACAAAATACTAACGCTGGTATCTCTAGTTAGCTATGAGGTTGCTAGTTCTGATAATCCAAAACTATCATTTTGAATCTACCATATTCCTTCCTTCACTAGTGCAAGAGGTAGCGAAGAGGGAAAGTCATCATGGTGTTCAGAAGAAGGAGACGACCCTTGAAAAAGAAAAAGGAAGCATCACATTAAACTAGCCTCTCCTCGAGGTGAGTTCGTGGCCAGGGGGAGACTATAACAAATCCTATTTACTCATCTCTGAGTTAGGAGTACTAGTGAATGATCCAACCATCTATGAGAGGAGTAGAAGATGTCGTTTGGCGAGAATTAATTAGGAGAATTACTGAATTACTCATAATTATGAGTTTTCTCAATTGTAACTGTAGATTCTTTATATTCGAATACTTGAACCTTTCAAAGTGTTTCTCTGAAATTCAATCATAAAACTATTAATATCCTTTTATAGTATGAGCATAAGCAAGTAGAATTAGAAGCAGAATTAATTATTAGAAGTTAAGATATCATAAATCAATCATGAATTAGTTCTTAGATATGAACCATTATTCATATGTGTAAGTGTTTCCAATAATCCGATAAAACCTACCTAGGTACAATTGGCATATTACCACACCACCGTCAATCATGACCTCAATAGAACCTGGCAGACCTAACAATCAGGGGATATCATATGGCTATCTCTTTGCCATAACTTCATAGATTATTGTAGCTTGCCTGTATTTCATAAGACTATGATGCACTGTTAGCACTATGGGATCATCTGCTCATAAACTCTTTCGATACCTCTCCTCTAACCTCAAACCTCTTATAGCAATATTCCATTAGTTTTAACCCAAATTTTTCTCAATTTGTTGAAATTCTCCAAACTGTAAATGTTGACGCATGCGATGTGCTCATCAGCTTCGACATTCAATCACTTTTCACCCATTTGCATATTCCAGACATTTTACCCATAATTCACGTTACATGTGAAAATCATTCCAACGATGTTTGGGATGTCTTTACAGGATAGAACGTTTTTCGAATCATGTAATTCATCAAAGCTTGAGACTAAAAGGAATCTCATGAACCTAAAAGTTACTGTCCTGTTCCCTATATTATATGTCAGCTGCACTATTGTAACAGTTTTTGATTTTCTGGGAAACCAAGAGGCATTGAAAGAACTTGAAAATACCGTTGGATAACTTGGAATAAGGGCAAAATCATACCATATTGGTGTTTTATATTTTGAGAGTAGATAATGTTTAATCCGGCACATTCTCCTTCACGTTCTAAACTTACCAAATTGACTATCTGATTCATTGACGTACAAAATCAAATACAAGTGAAGTAGAAGATGATCAGGAACGACAATCAAAATTTTTGTTAAAGCGACTCTTCACTTTGAGATGATAGAAAATTAAACTGTCTACACTAATCAGTGAGAAGTGCGAGCACAACTGCCCTACATTTTCAAAAACAGTTACAACGGAATTGATTGAATCACTTCCAGCTAGATTCATCGCACCAACCAATGCTTTCAAGGTGATGGATTTAGAAGAAGTGTACGTACAAAATGCAGAGCTAGCCAGTAGAATGAAAAATAATCCTTTCCGTTCTGATTAAGTGCAATGCCATGTTTCCTAGGCGGTGACTCACAAAATATCACTCTACGACTTTGTCAATATTTCACTTGTGATTTCATTCCAAAGTTTTACTTATTTCCTTTCAGAGAGTCGAATTTGCTATAATAACAGTGAACAATGTCAGTTTTTTCTAGCTCTTAGCTTATAATTTATATTTAGATAAGGTCAAAGCTGGGTAGGAAAACGTTAATCAGTAATTAAAGAAGTTAACCTATTTTTAAACATGAATTTTCAGTTACTTACTTTAATTATTAATGATCTTATTAACTGCCATTAAATTCAACCAATGTAGCAATCTAAATACAAATGAATGTATGAATAAATTCATTTGTTTCTAGTTGCCTTTCGCCAACTTTACATTGCCAACTAGAAACAAATGAATGTATTCCTACATTCATTTATATCTCGATTGCGTCATTGGTTCAGTTTGGTGTCGCCATCTGGCGTTCAAGTAGCACTCTGTTCGAGTTCCGCACGCTATATCCTCGCCACAAGGTCATATTAGTGGTTCTGATCATCGGTGTTTTGGTCGGAATTGGGTCTTCGCTGCGTTTGAACTTGAAGATTATTCCGGCCTGTAAGACCTCGGTGCAGATCTTGATAGACTGGATGCAGAAAGCAGTCATTATGGGTTCGATAAAACTATTTAGGACACACGATTTATGAGCCTGAAGCTACTTACCGACTGGAGGGGAGGAGTAACATGGGCTAACTGACATAAAGGCAGTGATTTCTGAAGTGAATACAATTCTCAATGCTATTTTTCGGAAGATAAATATTCTATTGGCATCTGATGAGTTGACTCAGAAAAGTATACCCCCATATCTTACGCTAAATTGAATAAAGCCATGCTGTCAATGCTGTTTCTCTATTGACTTGAGTCAATACCATTCTCATGGCATAGCATTATTTCGAAAGTTCACTAGACAGGTGATTCACTAGATTCTTCCAAACAAGCCTACTGTGAATTTGTACCACAGAAATGATACTGCTTGATTTGAAATTATGGACAGATTATTTAGTTACGAGTTGTTATCTTGCCTTTTAAACATATCATTTTTGGATAGTTGGATTCCAACGTTTGTGGCTTTTGTAGATTAATTTTCACAGTTTGTTGGATGTAATCCAGTTTTCAAAATCGATTGTTGTGCTGCTAACTTTTGTGTCAAGATCAAATTCCGCATCTTCCAAAATTACAGAAGATATGTCATCAGCAAACATGAAAATTAATTCTTCTATATATTCCAACAGGTCATATAGTACATACAAAAAATGTCCCAGGATATATCCCTGGGAAACTACTTTCTGAACCATGGAATGTCTAGATGTATTGAAATTAAAAAAAAAATAAGTGTTAGAATTTTGGAATTACTGAATGTACACATTCTCATCATTATAATTATTCACCGTATCATCGGATTTTGGCAGGATCAAATTCTAGTGGAAAGTATTCTAGGAAAAGTAACCGATAATTTTCAATTTAATATATCAAGCGGATAGACCTGAACGCATTCTTCATTCTAATAAAATGGACGTACATATTGCATACCTCTTGTCAAATTGAAAATTATTTTGAATCAAAGCTAACAACACAAGATTCATGGAACAAACTGAGCTCAAAATCACCTTTAACATTTTTGAATCCGAATACAGTTCGATAACAAGTAGCAACATTGTGCCCCACTTAGTGTTCTCGGACAATTCATGCTAATAGTTGGCGTTTTATAAAAAAAGTAGAATGGTAAATATTTGTTTGAAGAAGCTACGGTGTTAGGGTAACTTTTATAAAATTCGTAAAAATCAAACTTTCAATAGTTATTTTATTTATTCAAGTACTGAAGAACAGTACATAATCAAATACCATTTTAGTTTCTCTTATAACAGCTCTCATGAAGTAAGCTCTCCAATTATTACTGTTGCTCGAACATCGTAGATGCCTTCCAGCGTATTTGACTACTCAAAGCAGCGTTACAAATGACAAAGTAGAAATAAATAAAAAAGGATCAGAATCCACAGTAAACCACATAAGATACCTACTTTGTGTATTTATTAAATAACCGCGGGGATACTAACAGGCCCTCGATTTACACTTCACAGAAAAGCCGCAGTTCTAACTGTTGGAATACTGGAAGATGAACATAACTTTTGATGTGAAAATGAACAGAGTTTTGAGATGAGATTGTTTGGCAAAATACCGGGTCGTCATTAGGCAATTAAATAAAATAGAGCTCTCATTACTCTAAATTAGTAATGATTATTGACCCAGGTATGAATTATATATAAATTCCAGGAAAATAGGTCATACTTACACCTATTTCCCGTTAATTTATATACTATTATTCTAAATTAATGAGATAATAAATGCATGAGCCAGATTGGAAATCAGAAATATCATTTTATATGCTCTATTATCATTTTTGGTTCTTGGATATAAACAAATGTGGCACAAAAGAACTCATGAACATAATGTTGTATAATATTTATAATCCAGTAGAATGGTTCATTCTACATCACATCAAATAAGGTATTTCCAATTTTTTGATATGTTGCATGTGATGGATGGATAATCATCATCCGGATTATTATGAAATACTTGAGAAACTGCAAAATTTTGTGAATTTTGACCACAATGATTTGGTCTCAAACTTCGGCCGCCGCACGAGATAATTTCGCTATTGGTCGGACGTTCTTGGATAGAATCCCAGATCTTCAGCATATGTTTGGAAGTCGAACTCCAAACATGTCAACAGTACTCCAGGACAGGTCGAATCTGTAGATTATGAGGAGCTGTTAGGATGTAAAGTAATTTTTGGCACGGAATGAAAAACCAAGTTTTTGTGAAGCGGTTTTCGCAATGGACCTCACATGATCATCCCATGAGATGGTGCTTTTGATGGTGATCCCGAGCATGAGCTGAAATTTTACAAATTTCATGACACCGAAAACAGTACACTGTTATCAATGAAACCTCCTCGGAACATGGTGAGGTTGTAAGTAGAGTTCCACAGGGATCTGTAATTGGTCCGCTACTGTTCCTTATTCACATAAATGATCTGGTTCAGGCGGTGGAAGCGGCTGATCTCCTGCTCCTTGCTGATGACACCAGTATGGTTCGAAGCGAGAATAATGAAAGAGATTTATTTGGTGGCTTGTATGAGTGACTCTCAAGAAAGTCTTTTGGTTTTGTGCAAATGAACTGTCTGTAAGCCTTGACAAAACTGGTATGATGTTATTCACACACAGAAACATCACTTTCGAAAACCATGACTATATATAGTTTTTTGTATCTTATCTGATCCAGTGCTTAGTTGGGAATGTCATGTTGATAATGTAGCTAACAAAATCTCAAAAAATATTTTCTTCATAACAAATTTAGTAAACTACTTCCTGAGGTGGCGATGTGCATGGCATACTTCAAATAGCCGTTGAGAATCTTTACAAAGATATTACACACAATTTTATTGATTTCGGAATTATGACTTTTCCGTCACTATATATTTATAATTGCTACACATGTTTTTAATAATAATCTGCATGATTATAACACTATAAGATAAATTCGAGTCGCTGTTCTGCTAAATATTATAGTAAAATATTTATGAACAAGCTACCAAGAAGCTGAAAGAGTGCTCACTCAATGTTTCTAAATCCACATTTAAAAATTCTTCCTTAATCATGTATACTACTCGATAAAAGAATTTTTGTTGCCCCGTTGGCCACTTGATTGCTTTAAATAGTTTTGTATGGGCATGTCATACATGTCCACTCAAATTTGTTTAGTTCATTCTGTGTTCCATATAAATTATTAACTACATTTAGTTACAAACATTTTAAATCTTTTTTTCATATACATATCTTAGTATATAATTTTTATATTTTATTTGACAAATGTAAACAATAGCTCATACATGTAATAAATACTCTTACTTTCTTACTCTTACTCATGGATATGGAAGAATGGTGATACCCGACCTCATCATATTAGAGATTTCGTGATCCGCGTTCCTTTAGAAGACGCAAGCTTAAGATTCAGTTTCATTAAACTCTACTACATTATCAGATTCTCATTTTGAAATCATAGCCAGATCACCATCAATTGCATCAACATGTCTCTGTCTCGCTCCCCTCGATTCATTGGATGGTATAGGGGCTCTAGATGAGAAATCGGTATGAAGTGTACCATCATCTGCAAAGCTGTGGACGGGACAGATGGTCACTTTAGCAGATCGTTGATATATATTAGAAACAAAGTTGGTGCCAAGACAGATCCCTGTGGAACACCAGTTATGATAGACATCGTATCGGAGGATACTTCGTAAACAACCACATGGAGTAATCTATCTGACAGAAAACTTTATGGTAAGCGACAGAGTTGAGGCGGCAAACCATATGACGGAATTTTTCCAAGAAGGCTGTGGTGTCAGACTCGGTCAAATGATTTGAATAAATGCTGCAGCTAGAGACTTCCCATGTTTTTCAATAGATTCCTGCCGTACATGTGTTACGTAGACAACCAGGCCTCCTGTTGATCTCTGGTGACGAAAGCCATGTTGCCGGGCATTGACGATTTTGGAGCTCTCTAGGTATTGGATGAACTTGATGTTGATTGCTTTCTACATCACTTCAGAGATCACAAATAATAGTGCGATGGGTCTATAATTTTCAGGTAGGTTCTTCTCTCCTTTTTTCAGAATTGTTTGGACTGCAAGGAAACACACCCGCTGCAAGGAAACACACCAACATTCAGTTCATTCGTCTCAAATTTATTGTTATCATCATACAAGAAGTTTAATTGAATGTATGGAATATTATACAAAAAAATCATCATGCAAAAATTCGATATTCATGAAAGTCTGAGTTGAAGGGTGCCTCAGAGTCTCACATACCCCAAGGTGTTGAAAAACATTATTATTTTCAAAACTGCAATGGATATCAAAGCGCCTTCATCTGTTCACTCAAGTTTATACTGTCTTAGCCAGTAGCCGACGCTCTAGATCTCAGACGGCGATAACTTGTGTGCAACCTCTGGGGTTAGTCTTACCGTGCCTTTGGTGCAGCTATTATTATGTTGTATAAATTGTTGAATTATTATGCTCTCGAGCATTTTGGTGAGTGATTACTTGTATTTTCACTGCAATTTCTACTACCTACCTGTTGTTGCATGGATTTACATGTGAATTATTAATATCTAATTTGATGATGATGTTGGTATAAACGTGGAATATTCGAATTATGAAAGTATATCAATTCCAGATTGTTGATATATTCAGACCTGCAGTACTATCATCCACATGTTGTTGAGAGAGTGCAAAAATAATTTAACTGCACCTCGTTTGCATAAGATAGAAATCTTCGAGTAATAACATGAACATAAAATTCCAATCGAATACCGTTATGGTCCCTATTCACTTGTAAAGATGGTTGTAATGTGATAACATATGAATGGGATTGGTTAATTTGGTGTAAATTCGAATGGTTCAGCTCGTTTGAAATGTTTTACCCTGATAAGTTCAAACTCTTTAGGAAACTTAAGAGCGTTCAATATTCATGTCACTAATCAACTCCACAAGCTTCGACTCTAACATAATTCTGCATCAATGTCCGCAATTCAAAGGCACTGATTACAAGTTTTTCACAAACGAGAACGAGTTGGTAAAATAATAATAATAAGCAGTGTCATACTTACAATCAATCTAGTCCTAGGGTATATTTTTTCAAATTGAATAGAATTAGCCATTACGTAATGAAAATACATCTTAAACTTAAATAAAATAACTATTGAAAGTTCAATTTCCAGAAATTTAATAAATAGGTGTGACTATAGTATCGCTAACACAGTAGCTTCTTCAAGAAAATTGTACAAAGTGCTTTGTGATATTTGTTTGAAGGAGCTACCATGTTAGCGAAACTATAGTCAAATTTATTTATTAAGCTAGTGGAAATCAAACTTTTAATAGCTATTTTATTTGAGTGGATTTCTATGTGAGGCCCGTTTATGTTATTCTTATCATTCATACTTAATGTGTACCTTTTGGACTAATCTAACCAATCTTTCACAATGATAATTAAGAGATACGTACAATATTTATTATATTTAATCATATAAATTTCATCACAAACTAATGAGCGCCAACAAAAATAAACACAAAAATCGAAATTGGAGAGCAAAAAAATATATAACAGATGACAACTACACTTTTTTTATTAGTAAATATCAATAGCTATTAGCAATAAATTTAAATTAATTTTATTAACGCAAAGTTTAGTATCAAAAGTAAAAACAGTAAGACCTTGCCCATAAAATTTGATGTAAATCTATACATATTTGATTTCAATCACAGCACATACACAATATTTTTATAAAATTTAGTCAACAATTTGGATCTTATAATGGAAAGGAAAAAAAATGCTAATTTTGCTTCATCATATAAGATATTAGTTATTTCACCTATCAATAATTTTAGCATATTAAAAAACGCTAGACCACATTTGTTCCAAATTGATATTGTGAATATCGAGAGGTCAAATAATGTTTTTTCGATATGAAAAATCCAATGGTTGGAAAAAAATCGGAAATTAAACGTAGTTTAATCATTGGAGCATGAAAATTGGTTGGTTCTGTACCTTCATGTCGAAGTGAAAATTAAGAAATGTTCAACAATTAAGAAATGTATGATATAAATGTTGCGGATAAACCTACTAACTGTATTGGTAAATATTTTTCAAATCTAAAACCTTTAATACCTAAAGATAAACAAACCCACACAGTCTTAAATTGTTCAGATAGCGATGGTAAAAACAATATTTGTAAAAAAGGATGTATGGCCGAAGTATAGTACTAGAAAAAATGACGTTCGATCATCAAATCAGATTTATACTAATTTAATTAATTAAAATCCTTGCAAATTTCTACATGCGTCTTATAATGTTGAAAGTATATTTTAGGTAGAATGCTCGAATAGCAATATTTCTAATAAAGTCTGACAACCTTTATATTCTATTACCTCATACATCTTAATCACCTGCTTCGAGAGTGGTTACTTGAGCTCTATATTTTTTGATTTCAGTCGTATTCAAACATTGCTTGAAATGACTTCGAATTTTAAAAGAAAATTGCTGATCATTGGATTTCTGATACATTATCATATACTTAAAACATTACTGTGTTACAATTTCGATTACTCGTGTTTCTGTTCGTTTCGGGTTTGTGCTTGATACAACTAGTTTTGAGAAATCCCGTTTCAGACAGTGAAACGTATCCTGATAATGTTCGTGAGACCAAAACGTACGTAAAGACGAAAATAATAAGCATGTGTGTTAGTGTGACCTATTTCCCGAGAACTTATATATAATTCATACCTGGGTCAAGAATCATCATTAATACAACTAAACCTTATGTTTTCTGGATACGAACGTAGTTGTAGGTAGCAAGTTTTTCTATAACGTTAGAATATACATTCATTAAAAAACGATTCCATGATTGGAAGTTGTTATTGTCGAGTCAATTGGATCAGAATATCGCATTGCGTTCAGTGAGTATATAAAAATCAAATAACGTGAATAATCGTATTTCAATCAGCCATTTCACCAATTACAATAATATATCAATGCAGAGATGTATTGTTAAATCATCCTGAGGATGCCAGTGTATCATAGTATTGTTGTTCAAGCGTAAATTTGAGTTTTATTAAAATTTTCATCATGCAATCAGGAATAGTGAACATTTCGTATGTACATTCAAATATATTTTAGCTCCGTTCATAACGGAACAGTTATTTCATCTGTTCACTTATAGCCTTTTATATTTGATGATGGCGCGATGTTGCAGTTTAACGTTCATTTTTAACTTGGAAGATATTCAACACGCGTACAAACTTTATCCATTTTATTTCGTAAAGAGGCATGAAATTACCCTCAGGAGTTTTACCAAGTGTAGTTTATGACAGCCGCACCTGATCAAGCTTCTACCATCGACGAACGGATCTTGGAGAACAAGGATGTTGTTCATACATTTTTCATAATCATATAGGGTCTGAAAAATGCAATTAATGATTGGTAATAGTAAAAGATAATTACATAATAGGAAACATCATCCATCCGGTCCAATACTCGAGCAAATGATCCAGAATCGAATATCCTGAAAAAAATTTGTTCGCAGAATCAAACACTCATAATATTCCTCCTTCATACAATATGCAAGTGCCTGAAAATTGGTTGTTGATATTCTAATTAAGACGGAGTAAGCCTAGCGAACCACACCCGTCCAGGCGTGAAAGGAACAGGACTGGCCGAGGAATTTGCTAAACGGGGTTTCCTAATAGCCCGTTGCTCCGACCCAGCGAAAGGAATCTCATCGACCTGCAAGCTCTGCACCAACAGAGAGCTACTGGATAGACAGACACTGGTTTGGCGCAGTGCCCTCGGTATGAGGCAGGTGAAGCTTCACATCGGGAACAAGACACTGTCATCTATACTTAATGGGAGTCGTTGATGACCCAGGTTGTAGTAGATGCGAAAAACGAACAAAACTGCCTCTCATATCCTTGTAAAATGTCCAGCACAATCTTCTCTCAGACTACTACACCTCGGCAGTGCATACATGACGCCTGAGAAAGTAATAGACATCAGTCCATGTAGAATCTTAGCCTTCGGCACTGCCTCAGGACTGCTGAACTGCATCTTGCACAAGGGGCACACAATGGACCGAATCAAGCGGTCTAAGTGCTCTGGACTTGTTCGCTCCCGTTCTGATTGATTTATTGATTGAGCATAACGATTGAAGTTTCCTCTTGAATATAGTTATATTAGACCAAAAGTAACTCCAAGCACAAACTAGATACGATGCTCTTAATTTAAGGCATGAACATTCAATGTTGTACCTTGTTAGAATTGAGTTTTTCATCAGATCGGTCCGTCGAAATACTCCACGCTATCCGCTCTGTTTCATGCGTCTTCGGATGCGCTGAGTATCTAGCCAATTGGAGAGAGAGAAATAGTGACGATTTTTACAAGTATCGAAGTATACGGGCAGCCGCTGATATATCTAGGTTGCGAGATGTCTGGACTTTGTGTGCCAAAGTCGCTTTCTTTTTTATGTCGACTAATTCATTTTCATGGATTTGTATAGCTCACTGCAATAGACTATCCAATTACAAGATAGAGCGCATGTAGACAAATGCATGCGGCGTACACGTGAAAAGTATACTCACATCTAGAGATGGCAATGAATATAGAATAATCAATTAATCGATCATTTCAACAATAGATGTATAGTAATCGTAGACAGATTAAATGAATACAAGAGTTTCTATTAATCAATCATCCAATTAATCTATTATTCCAATATGTAATCCTAATCATTCAAGATTTGTGGAAGTTTTTAAGCACAATTTTCATCCCCCTGAAACATCGTTGCCTATTTTTCCTCAAACATCCATACTTTATCCTTGGGACGATTCATTCATACCAACCACGAACTAATTATTTTCCTGATGGGGTGAGTGTAAGGTGTCACTGTGAGTAGCGACCGACAGGTTGGTAAAAGATATCAAAGAATATGAAATACAGAATAGTTTAACATAGATGAATAATATGGTATATGTTACTGTGAAAATGCGAATGTGATACATTTCGGAAAACTAATACGCGAAAAATTTAACAAACTAATCTGCGATAACAGTGCTGCTTGGTGTTTCGAAAATGGATATATTGCTTTGAAAGTTAATTATCTGTTTCACAACAATGAATGAATTTGAGTATTATCAATGGTATTGAATGAAATTGCTCCCGGCTTCCTTTTCCGAATTGAAGAGAAAGTTTGGTCCTCCTGCTTCATGGCCCAATATTCTATTTTTTTCTATATACTCTGACCACAGGATGACCTATAATGTTCGAAGAACATCGTGTGAGCTAGAAGTGGAATGTTGGGAGAATGTATAGGCATTCGGATTTTTCTTGAATGTTTGAAGGTTTCAGACCTATTTTTCGAGAACTAATATAGAACCAGTTTTATAGACTATTTGAAGTTTCCTCTATTGATATATCTATAGTTTGTCCACGTTAAGGACTTACCACCCTTGTAATTTCGTATTTCTTGGAGGATTTTGATAAAAACTTTTTTGTTAGGTTGGTATTTGAAATGTGCATCAAACTAGAAGATAACAGTTTTTGGCTGTAATCATGGCCACCTACGACCATTTTTATTGGCTCAAATTTCAGAAAGTATTATTAGGGATTTTTTTAGAAAAAAACGGATAACGGATTCTTATTCAGGATAACGTTAAACTGACATGTACTGATTTCCATTTGAATTTTAGAAATTCATAATGTAAATTCCTACTAGTATCTCTAAAGCTATAAAAGGAATTATCAATGGAATAATCAAGAAACATTAATTTGACTTTTTATTACACTTATTATGATTTAAAGCATTTTGAAAACGAATAAAACGTTGACCACTCGAACAGTTTCTATTTTTCCTTGCATTATATCATTTTATTATAATTCGGTGAAAAAGCTTAGTGTGCTGTGAAAACATGAAATATTATCTTAGCTGAAAGCTGTCAGTCGATGATAATTAAGGAAATCAAATGATTCTCAATTGTTTCAATGATAATACACATTCAAGTCTCAGGGATGTCAGTAGAAATTTAAATATTCGTAAAAGTCAAATCTGGAAATGTTTGATAGAAAGAAAGAAATTTAGAAAGAAATTTATTCATCATTGAAAATTCTACAACTGTAGTACATACATTTATAAAATTTTATCAGACTAGTCAGAACACACAACAGTTTAAAAACATATTTAAAATTTGTTTATTGATAATACCAAATATAGATAAAAATATAAAATTGATCAAATAAAATACTCCAGGAAATGGGTATATTAAGAAATTATTGGGATAGTAGAAATTCCTCAACAGAGTAAAAAGCATTTTGTATGAGATGATTATATAGAGCTGATTTGAAGCTTCTCAAGCTACATGTGTATCCAAATAGTTTGAGTGCATGGTTGCAGCAGATGATACCTTGATAACTCGCAGAGTCCTGTCCCAGAGCCAGACGGGAAAAGGGTAACCGTAGTTCATTACCTCTTCTGGTATAGTAGTTGTGAATCAAATTATTTTTGGTATAGTGTGTTTCATTTTTTTAATATTCATTGTGATTATGTAGATGTACAGGCTGGGTAAGGTCATTATGTCTAACTCAATGAATGTACTCTTACATGATTCTTTATAATGTAGTCCAGCTAGACATCTTATTACTTTTTTTTGTTGTTTAAAAACTTTTATTGTATGGGCTGAGTTTCCCCAGAAAGGTAGTCCATAGGATAGAATGGATTGTACAAGTCCATAGTAGGTCAGCTTAAGAACATGTAGTGAAACTGTTCCACGTAATTGCTTTATTACAAAACACATACAGCTCATTTTTGAGACAAGGTTTTCTATGTGTACCTCCCATGTTAATTTCTGATCTATAGTTAGGCCTAGATACTTGAACAGATTCACTTGCTCTATGGATTTGTGATTAACTTTTATTAGGGGACAGTAGTCATAAGAAATGTTTTTTTGTTGGAAAACCATGAAGACTGTTTTACTGATGTTGATAACTAAACCATTATTTTCACACCATCTGGCGAATTCATCTGCAGCTGAATTTGCTGCTTTTATAGATAGCGGGAGCTTATTCTGAGCCAATATTTTACTAGTGTCATCTGCATAGATGATCATTTTTTGCTGGACCATACTGGAGAGTTCTATGTCACTCATAAATATTATAAAAAAAAGTGGAGCCAAAGTTGAACCTTGGGAAACCCCCATTGAAACAGAAGCAGGTTTCGATTTCACCGAGTCAATAACCACTATCTGAGATCTGTTTTTTAGGTATGATGCCACCCAATCATTTGCAACTCCTCTGATTCCAATTCGGTACAGTTTTTCCAGCAATAGATTATGGTTCACTGTGTCGAATGCTCTGCTTAGGTCGAAAAACAGAACAACAGGAAATTGTTTATTATTGAGGTGCATATATATGTCTTCGCAGAGTTCGTTTATTGCAGTTGAAGTCGATCTTTTTTGTCTGAAGCCATGTTGGCAGCAAGGAATAAGTTTATGATATTCAACAAAATTTACCAGTCTCAGATAGTAGCTGAAATCGATAATTTTCGCGACCTGTGATTGTAAACATACATTTCGGTAGTTGGCCACTTCATTTTTGGATCCCTTTTTCTTATATATAGGTATAGATTTTGATATTTTCAATGCTTCCGGGTATGTTCCATCAACAAATGATTTATCTATTATGTGAGATAGTGGATAGCATATTACGTCACGGACAATTCTTAGGGCCTTACCATGGATTTCATCTATTCCGGGTGATGGGGTTTTTGTTGTTTTCGTAATGATATCCTGTACTTCTATATAAGTTGTTGGGTACAAGAATAGTGTAGTATTTGAGAAGGGGGATAACTTCAGATTATCAGTTATTGGATCTGTTTTTTTAATTCCCATGAAAAAATCATTGAAGTGGTTGCCAATGCTATATTTGTCTGTGATATGATTATTATTGATAGTGAGCTCAATTTTGTTATTAGTGTTTTCATTATTCCTTGTTTCGTTAATAATTTTCCAGCTCTCCTTGCTTATATTATCTGCATTCAATATTCTTTTGTTGTTATATTCTGCTTTAGTTTTTTTTACCAATTCTTCATAAATATATTTGAGTTGTTTATATTTGTTTTTTATTATCTCGTTTGCTGAATACTTCGCTGTTTTACGCATATCACATACCATTTGATGTAATTCCTTGATTTCTTTATTTATCCACGGTTTATCCCTATTACTTTTATTTGTTTGTTCTTCAGTGGAAAAGCATTGTTGTAGTGGTACAGAAGAGTTGTATGAAAAGCATTATATCCTTCATTCACATCCCCTGCTGTATACACACCCTCCCATTTTACATTCATCAGCAGTTCTCTGAAAGTTATCAAGTTATCATCTGTGTAGTTACGTTTATAGATAGTTTCTACACCACAATTATGTGTTGTTGGTAATGCAAATGTACAAATTTGATATTTATGATCTGAAAGATGTGTAAATTCAACATGACAATCGATAGGGTGGAGATTTGTGTAAACTGCATCTATACTTCTATTAATACGTGTAGGCTCAGTTATAATATTTTTCATATCAAATTCATAGAATATGTTCTTAATTTTTCTGGATTCAAAGTTGTCCGTTAAAGAGTCTATATTAGTATCACCACATAGGATGTAAAATTGTGATGTCGTGAATATTTTGCACATCAGATCATAAATTTCATCAAAAAATATATCTATATCACTATTTGGTGTTCTGTACACTGTGATAATATAGAGTTTATTTTTTTTTATTTGGGATTTCTAGAACAGCTATTGTTGCTTCAAAACTTTTCTCTATACTTTTGTTGAAAGTGAAAGGTTTGAGATGAAGATTTTCTTTTGAAAGAATACACACACCACCATGTTCATACAGTTTTCTACAATAACTATTTATCACTCTGTATTTGGATAATTTTAGTTTGTCTATTTTCGCTGAGGTAAGCCAGTGTTCCGAGAAGCATAGAATGTCTGGTGACTGTTGGTCTAGTAGAACTTCCAGTTGATTTATTTTTCTTGGAGCCATGCCTTGCATGTTGAGATGCATTATAACCAATAGTTCTGTATCTTTTATTTGACCATTTTGATGTACTGTGTTATTTAGATGGGCTGTAGGTAGCAGGTTTCCTAAAAATCCTCAGGTTGCTGATCATATCTGTGGTATTTCCTGAAATCAAACCTCTTGTATGCAACATACTTTGGCCAAGTGGAAGGCTTATAGATTTCATCCTTGAGCTCAAAGTCTACCCCACACATGAAACATTTATTTTTATTTTCGCTTGTAGGCAGTTCATTTACTATAATGTTGGAATTTTTGAAAGCTTCTTGATCCTTCAGGTATTTAGATATCTTGTCAGCTGTAATATGACGATTTACCCTATATAGATACAACCAGGCTTTCCTCTGTACGCCAAAGTCTTTATCAGCCTCATTTTCACCATAGTTTTTTTTCTTCTGTGGTCTCCCCTTTCTATAATCGACTTTTGTGAACCCATCATCGCTATCGTGAGTTGTACTGTCTTGATTAAGGTTTATAATATGGTCCATGGAAGTTCTTTGCATTTCTTCCAGTTTTGCCATTTTTAGGAGACTTGGCAACATGGGGAATTCCTTGTTTATATTATCTGTGTTTACAGCTGAATTAATTTGGTCTGGTTTCACCGATTTGTTGATAAACGGTAAGAACACTTTCAAGCCAACATTTTCTTCTTGAAGCTGGAGATGCTAAAGCATCTGAATTTCTTTTAAACATTTTAAATATTTTGAACTTAAATGCTGCTAGCCTTCTTAGATTTCTACAAAATGAGTTTACCGATGCACTCGTTGGCCTCCCTCTTGTTTACCGCTACAATTATATCTACTACTTGATGGAGCACCTATACATAACGATGTTAATGTGAGACAGTGAATAAATGATAATTTTCCTAATCGTTGGATCGGACGCAGTAGTCCTCTCATTCGTTGGCCGCCGAGATCCCCAGACATTGCTCCGCTTGATTTCTTTCTTTAGGGGACGAAAAAATGGAGTATATGCTACAAGGTCTCAGAACCGAGAAGAACTTTGTGATAGCATCGGAGAAGCTTGTCACAGTATAACTCGACAGCAGTTAAGAAATGTGATAAAGAATGATCGACGACGAATTGACAAGTGTATAAGGGAATTTGGTGGATCAGATCAGATGGAGATTGAAGAAATTCCACTTTTTCACTAATTTCTCGCTTGTAACGTTAACGATAAAATTGTTCAATAATTTGTATTAGTGTCGATATGAGTAAATTTTCTTTTCTTGGACACCCTGTATTTCAGAAAACTGAAAATTGGTACAGGTAATGAATAAGAATCCGTCATCTGTTTTTCTATAAAAAAATCTCTCATAATACTTTCTGAAACTTAAGCCAATAAATGTGGTCGTAGGTAGTCATGATTACAGCCCAAAAGTGAAGTTATCTACTAGTTTAATGCACATTTTGAATACCAACCTAAGAAGAAAAAGTTTATCAATGCTTCTCAATCACAAGACTCCCCAAAGAAATCAGAATTGGAAGGTGACGTCGCTGATGAGCCAGATGAGACATTAGGAGAAAGACTAATGGGATTGACTGAAATGTTCCCAGAGTCACTTCGCTCAGCCACATATATAGCTTCTGAACTGACCCAAACGGGAGTTAAAGATTTATATAGTTTTTCACGTTCTGCGGTGTCGGTCCTTTTTAGCACCTGTTATATTTGAAGTTGAAAGAGCTCAAATGGAAGAAATGCTGCGATCTCAACAGAAATAGATGCTTTTGGGACCAAACACAGCAGTGTCAGGTGGTGGTATGATGCCATCGATGCACCGGTAAATGTCAGTCTGAGTTTAATCTTTTTTATGTACAAATTTTGATTTCAAATTGCTCGATACTGTTGTCATCAGTCTGCAGCATTTTATGTTGGATGAGTAGTTAGAAATTAGTAGAAATCCACCAAAGAATACAAACATTACAAGGGTGGTAAATCCTCAACGTGGGCACACTGTAGAAGCAGTGAAACTAAGTCAAATGGATTTGAGGTATCTCCCTCGTTAATCAATTTCTGAATTATTTCGAAAGAGTTTTTCACTGATTATGTAACAGGTGGGTTCAGTCTATTGAACCCTTAATAGTTTAATCCACAGCTCTCACATATTCCATTATCTGAAGGAAGATGTTTTTTTATGATTTTGGTTACACGAGAGGGGAATCTACAATGTTCGAAGAACATCGTGTGAGCCAGCGGCGGAATGTTGAATTTTTCTTGAAGGTTTGAAGGTTCAATTTCTAAATTATTTCGAAGGAGTTTTCTACTGAAAATGTAACTGGTAGGTTCAGTTTATTATACCCACCATAGTCTTATACAAAGCTCTCACATATTCCATTATCTGAAGGAAGATATGCTTTCTTATGCTTTGGCTACACAAGAGGAAAATCTATAAAGTTCGAAGAACATCGTGTGAGCCAGCGATGGAAAGTTGTGAGAGGAGGCAGTTGCATTTTTCTGGAAGGCTTGGAGGTTTGAAGGTTCTACCAATAATTTTTTTTGGTGGAAAATGTTAGAGATGGGAGCTCCTTCACCTATGTGTTTCAACTAATAATACCAAAACTGAGATTTCTCGCAGCTTTTTCATGGTTCTAAAAGGATTTTCGATAAATACGGTTGAATTATGCAACAATTACATGAATTTGTGGCTACAAAATATTCTTACGCTTTTCTTTTGCAGGCAACAACTTTTCTAGCAATTTTTTCTTCAGCTTCGTGATTATTTTGATTTTTTAATGTTGCTGCAACAAAACTACCCGATTCCCCAATGCTATACACATAAGCCTTACATTTAGGCCGTTGGATGCACCTCCAGACAGTTCCATTAGTTGAAAATCGAATTTTGGGTGTTTCCTTTCACAAATTGAAAAGAATGTTAACTATTACTTGTTACAACATGAAAAATATAATGATTAGGCGAGGAAATAAAGCACAAAAAAGGCTAGAGTAAAAAAAAAATCGGATGAACCGATTTTGATAAAAAATTTTTTGATCGATTCAGGAAGTCATTTAGAAAAAATGTTGCCATTTTTTTTCCGTCTAATGTGCATTTTAGCATTTCTACAGAGGAAAATGCATCTCTTTGAATGCACTTTCAGGAGATAATATTAAAAATGTTGAAAACATGTTCAAATATAGCCAAAATTTATCACTCGAGGTTTTTGGGGTCGCTGATCGCGATTCCGGTGCCAGATTTCATCTACAACGCACCTGGGGCTCAGTACATCTGGGTAATATCGTCGTGTCCAGGGAATTTGAAAAAATTTCTTTTGCAATGGAGTGATGCTTAGTGAGAAGGTTCTCTTGTGGTTGCCGGCTGTGACCAGGACTTTCAATAGTCACCTGGTGATCAGGATACCCTGATGACCTAGGTCATCTCCATGAATTTTTTTTTAATATGCTTTGAAACGCAACCAAATTCGTATCTCGGTGGTTTTCGGGGCCGCTGAACACGATTCTGGAGTCGGAATCGATGTGTTGTCGGTAACAAAAAATTCAAAAAATTCCTTTTGCACAGTAATCAACTTGATTGAATTTTTCAAGTGCGAACAAGACAATAGTGGAAAATTTTTGATTTTAAATGTTGTAAATGTTAATAATTAGGTTTGATTTTTTAAGAATCAATCTACAACAGATAAGTTTACAGGAAAAAACAACAAAAACAATATCGTAAAGCACAAACTTCAATTTCAACTTTTTGAATTATTTATTAAAAATATTGTATAAGTTGAAATCACGTTTTATTATCATTATTATTTTTATTATTTCTGATTCCGACTCCAGAATCGTGTTCAGCAATCCTAAAAATCCCGGGGATACGAATTTGGTTTTATTTCAGATCATATTAAAAACCAATCCATGGAGATGACTCACGTCATCACAGTATCCTGACCACCAGGTGAATATTGAAGGTCATGACCACAACCGGCAACCTCAAAAAAAAAACCCTCACAAGTTTCATCCCATTCCAAAAGATAAATTCACGACGATAGTACCAGAATGTACTGAGCTCCAGATGCGTTGAAGTTTAAATCCGGCACCAGAATCGTGATCAGTGACCTCAAAAACCCATAGACGAATTTGGTTGCTTTTCAGAGCACCAGGTGACTATTGAAAGTCTTGGTCACGACCCGTATGCTCAAGAGAACCTCCCTAGCAGGTTTCATCCTATTCCAAGAGATAATTTCACGAATTCCCTGGAGACAACAATAGTACCAGAATGTCCTGATAACCAGGTGCGCCGTAGTTCAAATCTGGCACTGAAATCGTGTTCAGTGACCCCAAAAACCTCCGAGATACGAATTTGGTTGCGTTTCAAAACATATTTAAAAACAATCCATGGAGATGACCTAGATAATCAGGGTATCCTGAGCACCAGGTGACTATTGAAAGTCTTGGTACACAGCTAGCAACCACAAGAGGACCTTCTCACTAAGAATCACTCCATTGCAAAAGAGATTTTCCCGAATTCCCTGGAGAGGACGATATTACCTGGATGTACTGAGCCCCAGGTGCGTTGTAGATGAAATCTGGCACCGGAATCGTAATCAGCGACCCCAAAAACCCCCAGGTGAGAAATTTTGACTAGATTTAGACATGCTTTCAACATTTTTAATATTATGTCCTGAAAGTGCATTCAAAGAGATGCATTTTCCCTTGTAGAAATGCTAAAATGCACATTAGAAGAACAAAAAATGGTAACATTTTTTCTAAATGATTTGCTGAATCGACTAAAAAAAATTATCACAATCGGTCCGTCCGATTCTTTTTTCGACCTTTTCTGCTTTATTCTTCGCCTAGATTATGAGTTTGGGAAGAAGCTCCTTTCTAGCCTTAATAAGCAATAAATATTCAATTAGCCGTTATGATCAACATCGGCTCATCCTTTCTGTTCTTACCAGAGAAATCTCTATATGACAAGTTTCGGGCACCCTTAAAATTTACCTGAGACCTTGACCGGTCTCCATAATCAGATTGTGACGAATATCATGGCGTCCGTTCAGGGCATGTAGCTCAAGGGGATGGAATAAATTATTTCCTTGAAAGAATTTGAACTATTATTCGAGTAAGAATAGTTGTTGTGGAATAGTTGGATAACTTTTATCAGACTTTTGAAATATTAAAATAACAGATTTGATAATATCGCAAGAAAGTCGATAGTGAATTGAGTTCTATCGTAACTTGCATGAAATTTTGAATCAAATAAGCTTATGATTAATTCTTTCCATAATATGCAAATTGATTCTTATCATATAATGAATTACGCCATGCAATTAAAAATGTTACATGCACAATCATAAATATTCCCATGTTATAAAATAATTTGTTCAAATATATTTTATCATGATGTCGATCGGATGCGTGCCTTTACTCTCTCTCGAGAGATGAAATCATACAAATATTTACGCAGTCATTCAATTTAATAGTTTATATTGAGTTTCCTCAGCTCGTTCCTTATTATAATTGGTGGTGAATTATTACAAATCACATATTTTCTGTAATGTACAGGGTTGTTCAAATTCGACGTTTCATACCCATTGCAGGAAAATTGAAGAACATTTTCTGCTGAAAAATTAAATTTCAGGCTTCAGACGCTAGGCGTCGCTAAGATAACTAATATTTTTTTCAAAAACATACCAATATTTTCTCACCCCTGGGAAAATGGTTTTCTCTCTTCCACAGGCATCGAACTCAATTCGATCTCATTTGGTTTGAAAGTTATAAGTTAAAATATGTCAGTATGTAACGCATGTAATTAATATTTTATGGAGTTGGCCATGACTTCAAATACATTCTGTTTCTAATTATTTACTTCTCAGATGACTAATCAAAAGAAACTAACCTGTGTACATCAATATTTTGTCATTCACTTTTTATTGTGAGATTTTGTAGACTCCTTTATGAAAAAAGTAGATGTGAAGAAATAAAAGATTGGGAATTACTGCAATGAAGAAAAACCAACTAATAATCGTCATACACGTTCTTCTATTTCATAGAGAGTGTTAATATTACGACAAAACCATATTTTGTTAAAAATATCAAATTGAAACAATAATTGAGCATTTATGGTAACAACATTAATAACAACGATTCATGTGAACAATCAGCAGTAATTTTTCCTCCCAAATCCATATCTATCGTACTAGTATCATGGACATCATTCTTCAACGTTCCCCATAATCTAGAAGAGTGAGGCTTGGCGATTTTAGTGGGCACCTTATTGTGTCGTGTGTTCACAGGAGCTTCATCCTGCTATATACAAATATTTTGTCTTAATTGCATTGGATCTATTTCCAGAAATATGAGCAGTTCTTTTTCAAAAAATTCAAGTATGTAACACCAATGAGATGTTGTCCAACGATACCACACCAGACATTCACGTCATAAGGACCGTGATTTGGAATCGGATTTACTATATGGGGATTCTCACTTGCCCAGAATGGGTATTTTTTCTGTTCGGGATACGGTAACTAACAAAACGGCTTCCGTCTGTCCGAAGGATATGATTGTAAATGATATCATCTCTTCTTCTCCTAGAACCATTTCTGCCAAAAACAATAATCATTCTCCTTGCTAAATAAGGTGAGGTAGATCATCAATTTTGTAATCATAAAATTCATGCAACTTCAAAATTCGTTGAAGAGCGAAAAATGTGGTATTTAGTTCAAACTTAGCATTATTTATTGAATTCACTTGCACAAAATGGGTATTTTTTCTGTTCGGTATACGATTTCTGATAAAACGGCTTTCGTCTGTCCATGGGATATCATTGTAGATAATGTCATCTCTTCTTCTCCTAGAACCACTTCTGTCAAAAAAAAATATGTTCTCCTTCTTTTTAAATAGGGTAATTTGGTATTCATGAAATCCATTCAACTTCAAAAGTCGTTGAATATCGTAATGACGTATTCTGTTCTCGCTTAGCATTATTTATTGAATTCATTGGAATGTTTTAGAAATATTGCAGAAGATGCAATACTGCTCCATCAAAGTGTAACATGGCTCTCTCTTCATGAAACTCTATAAAACTTCACTCAAGGAATTTATGTTATTCGTAATCCTCAATCTATGTGTTTATTGATAGTGTGGCCCGAATTGTTCAACCAATCATTTTACTTATGGTGATACTGCTTTCAATCTTGTACCAATGATATTACTAGTGAATTTGGGGAAATGGTGGAACCAATAAGCAGTAAGATAGCTTATGACTCTTTTCCTTTCTCTTGAGGCCTCTTATTTATCACGTTCACGGTGGGTTTTCTGAACTTATCTATCCTTTTCCAAATATTCCCTTCTTTCTCAATCATTTCAACTATAATTAAGGCTATATTCAATCACAATTATGATGATCAGATACTCTGCTACGTCCCGATTTATGTGTGATACATTTTGATTAACATAATAATTAATGAAACAACGACGTTCAAAACTTCCATATTATGATCACAGCGAGTCTGGAAATAACTACGCTACCTAAAAATCTCGAGTTGAATAACATTAAAGTTCATTATAGCTTAGCATTCGTTTTCCGTCCCAAATAGGATATTCATCCTTTTGTGAAATTATTGAAATTCTCTTGATCATATTACGGTATCATATCACCCTCCTTGAAACGGGTGTGAACTAATTTATATTTATTTGAGAAATTCCTTTACTTTTCTCAAGCTACACTTGTTATTGATACTAAAGAGAAAACATCTGGCAACATCTGGCAAACCCTAGCTCTTAGATATTGTTATTTTACATGAAATTTCAATTTTCTAAAAAATTTTGTTTTGAATATTGGAAATGATCTGAACTAAACCATTAATACAAGAGCGAGATGTTCTAGATATTGACTTCCCTTCTCTTGTCGAAAACCTGATTTATTTTATCTGAATGTTGCTTCTAATTGGGTAAACATTTTATGATGCGGCATAAAGGATAATATATCTCACTGTGTAGAGCGTAGCTTTTCTTTGAACTTTCCCTTATGTCAATACCATATCGACTTTCTCGTTAAGTGTCAGCATTTTTCAAGATGAAACAGTATTAAATACAGGTTGGTTTGTTTCTATTTGACATGTAAGAATCAATGAATAGAATCATGATGTATTTGAAGTCATCGCCCACTCCATTAAATACTACTTCCATGAGTTACATGTTGCATGGATCCCTAAACTGCTTTGTCGACATATTTTTGGTTATAGCTTCCAAACCAAATATACAGAATTGAGTGAAAGATAGAGGAAAAAATTATCTTTGCAGAGGTGAGAAAATATTAATACGTTTCTCAGAAAAAAAAATCATGTATCTTCGCAACGCCTAGAGTCAAAAGCCTGAAATTTTAATCTACGCCAGGAATGTTCCTTGCTTGGTAAACCAATCTATATTCTGAAGGAAAGGTTGATTTGGTTTTTGCATTTTCCCACACTGATTATATTCTCGGAAGAACCCTCCTCTCTAAGATATACTCTTATTGGAATGAAACACACTTAGGCTATTTTATTTGAATTTTCCACATGAGATGTACTTCGATATAACAAAGGAATGATGAAAGTATGAATTGTTCAAGAGGAATATTATCAAAACTGAAACGGTGGAGGACAACGAAGGAGGAGAAATACAGTAGCTTCAGGAAAAGTTTTGTTAATAAGATCGAAATAAATTCTTATTCTTATAATTATAATAGAGACAGGGGTTGATCTGAAATTCTGGAAAAATATATTTGGAAGTCGAAAGATAATAATTTCTTAGATTGCACGCTTCATGTTTTAGGTATTCTTTACAGGAACTCCAGAAAAATAATACAGGCGAGTATTTAATCACTTAAATTAATGAATTTTGAAAATTCGATTCCACCAATTTCCGTTCTTTAACCGGAACATTTGTTTCCAGCTTTAAACGGTCGAAGTTTCTAAATAAGCCTGGTTGAATTACCTAGGTATACAGAAACGATCAATGATGGATGGATATCCAAGAGCCCCAGAATCAATTATGTCTTTTATGCATTCAATTTTCGACGCCATGCTGCAATCGATCAATGTCAATTACAAATAAATATGCCTCCTTCCGAACTTCGTTAAGTATCGAATTATGAACTTATTAAAAATCGCGAAAGGTTGTGAGTAATATACTGGATGAAAATTTTAATCGCAGAAATTTTTGATCAATTCATTCATAGTCTATCAGAATCTTCATAACATCAATCAATTTCTCCACACCACCTGCTCATCTATCATAAAATTGTGGATACACTATAAAATTATAAATGTAACACTATGAATAGGAAACAATGACCTTCATCCAATTTGTCGTAACGATTATCCAATGCTATTTGCTGAATTTTCTCAACTTCGTTGTAATAATTTCACTGGCTCAGAGGGATGTTTAATCACTACATAGTATGAAACAAAGTCGCTTTCTCTGTCCCTATATCCCTATGTATGCTCAAATCTTCAAAACTACACAACGGATTTTGATGCGGTTTTTTTTAATAGATAGAGTGATTGGAGAGGAAGGTTTACATGTATAATAACATCCATTAAATAGTGGAGAAATACTGTTATTTTTGAGGTTTCTAATGTGATGTCGTAAATAATTACATTTTTTCCGCTTACATTGCAAACGCAGGCTGAACCCTACGAGATATATCAAAATAATGTACTAAGTATTGTACACATTGGAAAGGTCTACAGAAAACTCCTGGATGGTATATGTCTATCTCCTATGGTTATCCCACAATACCATTTTTTTGTCTTTTACTTTTTACGACAAATAATGGCTAATTTTCGAAGCGATTTTAACCAATACAGCATTAATCCTCATCCAATTAAATACCTTAAATACATTGTTGATTTAATATAGATCTATATGGCCCTTCACAGCATATGATTTAAATGAATATTTTCGAAGATATTACAGATTTAAAAATTGCGGGACGTAGCGTTTGCGGCGGTACCGGCCGGCCGGGTGGGAGCGTGCCTATGAATAGCTCGTCGGAGGCCGCGGTTCTTCCTATAGCACTTTGAATTCATCAGCATTGCACCCGTGTGAAGCCGGGGCGGGTCGCTAGTAATCTATAAGCAAGACTATTGAATAGAACTTTTTTATAATTAATTGTTGTAACTAAATCCACAGGAGTATACCTATTTCTTTGAGTGGATTTTCTGTATATGTTGATTTCCAACTGATGGACATATTTGATAATGTTGATATCAGAATAAATAGAATTAGATAACTAGCTTCAATTCCTTGATATTTATATTATTCAATAATTATAAAATGGCTCCAATTCATAGTATTGTTCATTGATTATTGAACGTCTGGTTGGGACAATGGTTACCAGAAATATTCGATCTATAACTTAATTTCTGAGCAAAACATTTCACACAAGCTATTAACCTAATTAAAGAAACTGTAACAATTCGAGAAATTATTACTTTTGGTTCACTTGAAATAATTCGATTCAATTCGGAATAGGTTTACATAAATTATATTCTGTTAGAACGTACGAGATTTCAGGCAACTCTAGCGACGACGTGTTGCGTTATCTTGTATTCATGGCAGCGACTTCTTGACCAGCAAGGAAGTATGCTTAGCGACGTAACTACAGCACGGGGCCAGTTTCACGGTTTCATAAAAACTAATAACCTTCAGGGAAGAGGAGAGTTCTCCACCACCTAGTCGTTCGGTAAACTAATCTTCTTGTTCAGCTTGTTTTTACTTCCTGAGGAATAATCCATTGGTGCAATGTCATATATATTCTGTCTAGATTGCACACTCAAAGTAATTATAATCATTGAAATAATATCTCTAGAAAGTTATAAGTAATTTTCTAGTTGAGGCAAGTAGGAATTTTTAACACATGTTAATTTTTGTTCCTGATATAATATTTTGTTGGAATCAATCGATATCCTGTTTGTCAGTATTGTAACAAATTAAATTAAATTACATAGAGATTCGATCAATTAATCAAATTATGTTCATATAAGTGTATGAGTATACAGTCAACAAAGAGATTCAGAAGAGTACAGCCTACGTTAAATGTTGCTTGTAGTATTGTAAAAGGAAGAAACACGGAGCTGTAGGTAGTTTGCGTAGGGGTATTGTGAAGCATTAAATGAGGTCATAAAATCTAGTTGTGAAGCATTATTAAACGTAGTGCTTGTGCAACAGGATATATTTATTCCTACGTGTAAAACAGCGCTGAACTTGTGCTCGTTTTTCGCGTTTCGTGGAAAGTGTTAGCTCTCTTCAAATTATTTCTATGACAGTTCCATAACACCCGTAATTCAATCCGACTCAGAACTCAAGTGTGTTCCTTACTTCTAAAAGCGATTCGAGAGGAGATTGTGCTATTAAACCAACAGGTAAGTGCATTTTGATTGCCAGAGACCAACTGTCAGGTTGACTTCAACCTCTGAGTTGGCGATATAATATGACTTGGTTATTCAACTTTCAACTCACGTTCCGTCTGCTAATTTCATCTTGTTAAAATATGTTTTTTTCCAACAATACAAGCTAGTTTGAGTGTCGATTTTAATTCCGCTCATCGGGGATCACCTGGAGGATAGGATAGAGTATCAGGTCGTTAGGCTTGTCTCAGGTTACCAGGGAAAGAGACAGAGGAATCGTTCTGCAATTATAACTATTACATAACAATCATCAGCGTGATCGAGCATTATATCGATCACTTTTCGGAGCTTGTGCTTATCAGCTCTAACTGATTCCAAATCTCTTAAGGCAACCTGAGTTGGTACTTGCTCACTGAAGAAAGGGGTAGAACTAGCTACATTAATGACTTTCTCTCAGGTTCCCATTTAGAGTAAAGCTGAATTCGACCAGTCCTTAAATTCATATGCTATCATTTCCATTACAAGAACTTCAGAATGATTGTACGTAATTTGAGGCGGTTCTGGAGAGAGATCAATGCAACGTAGTCAGAAACAACTTCTAGGTGAGCTGAATTATAAACCTAGTGGTGGAAGCTCAAAATAATCTTGGGGGTATGCAGGTCAACTAAGATCTTTGATACCCTAACAAGTTCCAACGTACACAATTCATATAACACGTCGATGAGGTATTAACATTACCTGAAATGATAATACCCAGCCGACTGTTACAAGTGGTGGATCAACGGTGAGATTGTCTTGCAAACCTATTCAAGTGCCTGAGAAATTAAATTTGTACTTGGCAGAAACATTGTAGGTTCAGAAATCAGAAGTTTAGATAGTAAGGTTATAACTCGCGGTGGAAAGCTTACCTGTTCCGAAGTAAAAGCAAAGAGCAGCTTGTTTCAAATTGGAACTTCTGGTAATTGATAACCTCAGTCAAGCAGTATTCAAGATTTTTGAAATATGCGCAACACCCACTCCACTTATTAGCCTTCAGTAATTAATTAATCATACAATCTGCTCTCTAAATTTGCAACACAATTCATTTATAGATGTAAGAAGCAGTATAAAAATCAAAGGCAGCACCTTTGATACACTTTTGGACTTTGACAAGAGTGAGATTTCCAAAATCGATTCTGAGTTGAGTGCAAAATGTTATGTTTCCCAAACTAGAAAGGTTGCCCAGTAAAAAGAACATCTCGCCCATATAAAAAGAAATCTTCTAAATTTTACATTTCGTAATTATTATTCCTACAATAAAAATACATTTGATTACAATTTTAATGATTTGGTATAACGTTACTATCCCATTTACGTGTGATACAATTCGATTGATTATGTAATGTATGTGAAAAATACGTTTGAAACTCACATAATAGGTCACAGCAGATCTGTAGATTCTACTATATAATCTTCTCCAGATTCTTAACATTAAAATTAATTTAGATTAGCTCACGCCAGTCAATTCGATCCTGACAGGTTTATGATTTCCTTCATATTCAATTTCTACTACTGAACATGAAACTTATGAGAAATTATTGACACCCTCTTGACCTTGACCTGCTATGGTATCATATCACCCTCTTTGAAGCGGGTGTGAATTGTTCTATATTTATTTCATGAATTCTTCCACTTATCTCAAGCTACATTAGTTATTGATGATAAACAGAAAACATCTGACAAGCCCTATGTTTCTTGTCTCCTTACTTGAATTATATTTTAATTTCATATGAAATTTGAATATTTATAAAGATGTTTTAGTTATGGATATTGGAAAATACTTTTACCAAACTCGTATTACAACAGTCCGAAAATTCACAATCTGAAAAATTTCGCGTTCCACATTATCTAATCGAAAATTTCATAAATGCCCTTGATCGAAGACTAGCATATGACAAGGCTAAAGCGGCACTGATCGTACGAAGGTCTAGAAGTGGAAGAAGGAATATGCAAAATAAGAGTGTTAATAAAACGTTTCTGGAACATTCTATACCCTTTATGGCCTAATAAGTTACCAGAGATGAAACAACGCGATTGATTTTGTAATTCAAGCAGACATTATATCAAGATATTTGTAGCAGCTGGTTCATACGTTCGGTACATCTGCAACTCCAATTCATATTTTATTAGCAATGCTCAACGGCAATACGTCTCTGCAGGAAACTTTATATATTTCCCAAGAAAGCTTAATAAAGCGATTTGATTCTTGGTTTACACAAGAGAATATAGCGGTTAGTTTGATTTATAAAACGAATTCCCAATTGAACCTTTGCGCATTTTAAATGATGAATTCAGACTCTTCCGCAGAAATAAATGCAAACTACGAATTCGGATTTTGCTCCGACCATGCAATCGTCTATATATTTAAATGAAATAATTTCTCTTATTTTATAAGCATAATAGTATTGCTTGCACAGAAACAATTAACTGCGACAGTCAATGTATGAGGTATCACTTGGTATCTGTCACGGCCATCTGGCTGTCAGTGGCGTAGCTAAGGGGATGTGATACCTGACTGCGATTGAACAAACCAAATCTTACTCTAATATATAAATAATCGATGAAGATGGATAATTTTTCTATCTATAATGTCTTCTTTGTTCATTTTCAAATGGGCTGAGTTCTTCGAAAAATATTTCAATAAGTGTATATAAACAACACGCATTTAAAATGGATAGAGCATCCTAACTCACCGTGAATGCTTGCCGATGCAGCCTGTTCCATGTCTCTTTCCGTGTTGTAAAGTGAAAATATCGGATTAATTTATAATAACCATTTAGTTAGTTTTTCATAAAAGTCTTGAAAAGATTACCGAAACGGATGTAAGTGGATATTCATTAATATGTAATAGAGTGTATCAAACCTTCTCCTCTCGAAGATAAAATTGAAGTTGTGAAGGTACATTCTCAAAATACAAAAAATACCCATATAGGTATACAACTCATCAAATGAATGATTCAACAGTTAATTAATTCTGAAAATTCAAAATTATTCAGAGAAGATTCACATATTTGATTTCATTCAACATTTTCGTGATCAAGTTACAAAAATTTTTGAATAGGTAAGTCGTGGCATGCAGACAAATTGTTAAGTTATTCGATTCCCAGAAAAAGTTCATGCTTGAGCAGCACTCAAACCTGCGACCTCCAGATTGCCGGTCAGCGCTCTACCAACTGAGCTACCGAGAACACAACGCTGACCGGCAATCTAGAGGTCGCCGGTACGAATCCTGTTTGAGGATAAACTTTTTCTGGAAATCGGATAACTTAACAATTTGTCTACATGTCACGACTATTTAAAAACATATCAGAGACACGAAAACCTTCTTGAAAATAAAAGTTACAATAATTGCTTCACAGCATCTTCCTTGAAGTATTCTTCTATCGAATAATATGCCTTTTCGATTACAATCTTTATTTATTGTGAGAAGATAAAAACAGAGCAATCTATAGAATTGAACAGGTTATGGAATCCTCTGTGTTAATGTGACCTATTCACCAGAAATTTACATATGAAGGAACCTTTCCCTAAAGTGATGTAGGGGAATAATTGAACCAGCAAGCGACAAAGCGATAACTAAATACTGATCAGAAACCAAAGGCTTACACAATCCAAATTATTCATGGGACACCATAGAAACTTATGAATTATTGAAGTTAACAAGAAACCAACTCCGGTATATGGTAGAATTGCTCACAGGACATGTTCATCTGTTCCATTCGTATCCAGAATAGGTGTAAAATAAAAGACACTATGTAGATTGTATGATGTTAATAATGAGTCCTCTGCACAGATAATGTGCCCATGTCCTGCGCTAGATTGTAGCAGAAGGAAACACTTTGGGAACACTAAAATGACACCAATGGAAGTCAGTGGTTTTAAAATCATGCTCCTTCTTCAAGGAGCCGGTAACCAGTAATCATATGGGGACAATCACAAAAGATTTCTCACGGCCCAGTGATTTAGGTATTAACGCAACCAATTCAGAAAACAATAAAGATAATATAATAAATGGACAAATGACCTAATCAAACAATATACCGTAATCTCATTGAGTTGATGATGTCATACGTTCTACCGCTTATAGGAATCCGCAAGTGAAGGTTAAGTGTTCGCGAGAGGTTCAACTAAGAGCAGCGAGATTATGAACTTAAAATAAAATTTTAATTATTATTTGTTCCAGCGATACCGAGTTTCGCAGATGACGATACCCAATGCGAACGAATACTTCCTGGATAACTCGCAGACAGGAAATTATTCTGGCGGATTCACAAAATCATCTGACTTCAACTAATTGTACTAGAAATCGAGCTGAGGCTTCCTCTAAAAACATTCCGCCTTTCGCAGAATAGTTATCACGAGAGTTCCCTGCGGAAAGACTTCATTATCTGTACGGTAATGTCGTGAATTTAGTTATCAGATGACATTACAGATTTCCGAGGTTCCATTCTGAATCTTCAGTCAGGAACAGTCTTCACAAAATACTAGAAATGTCTGTAATTTCATTCCACAGTATCGGTTACCGAAAGAGAGAAGCTCGTTTGCTTTTCCTGAAACTTTCTCAAGTACTTTCAAATGTAATGAAATAAATAAAGTAAATTCCAAACCAAAGAATTCCGGAGTAGTATATCTCAACATTGAAAGCTTTATAATACGATATTCCAAATTCTGTTTTCCAGGTCCGTATTTAGGATATGTAGGCCCCTCGGTTAAACGCCTGGCGCGAGCCCCTCCGGGAAAAATGTTTAAGAAAATTACCCTACAATACGATTTGTACAGCCTTCTATTTGAATTAACATTTCCATGAATTGCTTATTTAAGGTTGCGTACGACAAAAAAAATATTGTTTCGGATGTTTTTCTTCATGGATTAAAACACATGTTCAATCTGTGTCTTGTTCCATATGTACTATCATAATTTGTTGTTTTGAGTTTTGATTATTGAAATAGATAGGAAATATTGGTTGAATTCGAGAATACTAAAATTATCATCTTCTATGAGACCTGCCTGTTACCTTCTGGTATGACTCCTAGTGCAGTAATCCTTCATTCTTCAATAACGAATAGTATTACAATGAGACAAAAATTTCAATTTATGGCATGAACAAAGACCCTTCTATTTTAAGAATATAACAAATATATCATTCTAGAAATGAGATTATATTATATTATATTATGGTTTCACCAAAATTGCATATTAAATTTCAATTGACCATCTATGGTCACATACACATTTTGAATAATTATGTTTCCATAGATCCAATATTATCAACAACTTTTATTTCGACTTAGTGATTATGGTTTCCATTAATGGTTATGCTTTTCCATAATGAAATGTTCAGCAGAGATGATTAAATTACATTTATTAATAATGATAATTTAAAGATTTTACGTATTCAGGATAAAAGTAATATATCGAGTTTTCTGGGATTCCCAATAAATACTTAATAATTCCACCTTTTCAAATTTGTATAATTAGATTGGACTGTAATATTTGATCAGCTATTTTGAAACTATGGATGGTTTTGGTTCTTACTTGTTGAAAATTCATATCTATAGCTTTAATAAAAAATACACATCTAATATATTCACACAGCTTCGTTTTTATTAAACAAAAACGTGTCACACGTTTCACCACACGGTGGCTTTATCCAACAATGGTTTTACAAACTATGGCTTATTCCTTAAGTATTGAAATTAAGATTAAGAAGGAGGGGATGGGTGAGCCACGTGTGCAGTAGGATGAGAGTTACTTACAAATAAATTTAATAATGGAGAATTGGTAAAGTCTTTCTGATCATCTAAGAGGGTTCCTGCATTTTTAAACTTAATAATTTCAATTTTCTCTAAGTTGTTTAATACTTTACTTTTAACTGACTTATGGAGAATCTCAAAATCATCTTTGAAATGATGATCAGTTTCTTTAATACCGTTTACAGCTTTTGAATCTCTTTTGTTTAAATTGAAATGTTCCTTAATTCTAGTTTTGAAAGATCTCCCGATCTGGCCTATATAGAATGTATCACAATCTTCACACTCTACCTTGTATACTCCTGATTCTAGTTCTTTTTTGTTCTTATATTTGTTGTTTTCAATATATTTGACAAGATACTTTGGATTATCCATAATGTTTCCCCCGGAAGTATACTAGGAAAGATGTCAGTAACATAAAACGATATAAATTTACAATTGGGTGATAAGGTAAAATATTTAATTTTGTTGAGCAGATTCTTAGAATAGTTTGGCCAACAATATTAAAGATGTCAGAATTAAATAAGCATATAGTCGCGGAAACGAAGCACTAAGAACGGTCAAAGTTCGAAAAATTTGAACAGTAAGACGGATTTGAATGCGATTTTTGCATTCGATTCGTTAGAGCTTCAGGAAACTATGTGACCTAAATTGATTTATAAGGAATTTGCATGAATAATATGCATTTCATATTGCATTTTAAATTGACCGTAAATAAAATTGACATTATTGCGGTTAATATTTACTGAAAGGTGCAGTCAAATGGTACTCTGGAATATATTGTAAGATCAAGTTATGGAGGAGCAATAGTTGTAACCGTTCATACTGTCTTCTATATTCCTTGTTGGTAATTGAATCAGAATGATAATGCGTGCAAATTTTATTTGGAACATTTACAAACGTATCATAATATTAAGACTATCATGTCACTAAATAGGTACATTCTTTGTTTCACATGTCAGAGTAGTATCTATCTTTTCTTCAGTTCACATTCTAGAGCAGAACTTTCGATTGCTTTCAAATGATGTTTCTGCAATTATCTACGATCATATGCCAGATTGCAGACTGAAAGGGCGGACAGAGTTTTAACTGTTTCTTGTAAAAAATTATATGTTGCATCTGCTCCTCAAATGTCGTTGTATGAAAGTGTTTTTACTTGTGAATAAGCTTGTGTAAAAGGGTTATGACTGGATGGAGTGCGTTACAAAATGGCTTCCTGAGTGAACGTTTATGTTGATGATCAAAGTTTTAAATTTTCTATCGTCATGAATTACACTACAGACAACATGCAAGGAATGATATAGATATTCTACAAATACTATGATTTTATCCTCACTTTCACATACAATTAGTCCACACGCACATATGTTTTTAAAAATTTAAATACATTAATTTTGCCACAGCAACAATTGTGAAGACACTTTCTAATCTATATTTAGGTCATCCGAAGAATGTTCCTTACATACGCTTCATTCCCCGTTACTGTATTGTATTTTTCGTATCCTTCTACTAATTATAAATAAAATTCTACGTAGAGTCTGGCACCAAAGATTTCTTGGGACACTTCCGTCATATGGTTTGCCGCCTAAACTTTGTCGCTTACTGTCGAGTTTTCTCTCAGATAGATCACTTCATGTGGTGGTTGATGGAGTATCCTCCGATATGATGACTATGAACACTGGTGTTTCACAGCGATCTGTCTTGGCACCAACTTATTGTCTGCTCCATATCAACGATCTGCTGAAACTGACCACCCGTACCGTCCACTGCTTCGCAGATCATGGTACGCCTCATACCCCTTTCTCATCTAGAGCCCATTTATCATCCATCGAAGCCATAGTAGCGAGACCTGCCGAACTTCTTCCTACCAGACTTGATTTTTTTGTCGAAAAGCGAAGTTGTGGGACTCTTTACCTAGCGAGATCTTTCCCTATGCTCATAACCTCCAAACCTCCAAGAAAAATACGGACACCTATCTCCTCTCCCTACATTCCACTGCTGGCTCACGAGATGAAAAAAAATAGTTGGTTAATCACGTTCAATTTTATTTTAACTTCACTTTCCATTTCACTGTCACTTTATTCTTATTCATTTCATTTGATGCACAATGAAGTTATTAGCTTTCAAAGATTGTAAGTATTGAAAGAAATTTGCACTTTCGAATAATCTTTCTGTGCGTTCGCGGAATTCAAATTTCAGGTAATGTTGTTCTTTGGATCGACATAGGTATTGCCCGATAAATTGTTCAACTCTTTCGAATTTGCTCCTGCTTTGCTATCTATACTAAAGCTCCACCCTTTGTTCACAAGAGCCTTTTAACCCAAACATGTAGTTTTCTCTTCACAATCATTATTGATCATAATGATCTCTGATTCACTACGTATCTTGCCAAAATTTTGTTGAACTATTAATAATTTAGTGACAATATTTTCTCTGTCAATAGCGTAGCTGAGTTCATCAAAGTGCTCTGCTCATTGTAGCTTCATTGTTCAATTAGTTTGGATTCCGATACTAGATTATCATCTCTTGTAGAATACCCTTCAATTTGATACCTGATATATTTATTTTTATAATTAATTTTCTTTGTAATTCAGTCTTGGAATTATAAACAATTCCTACTGTCATTCATTTCTGTTTTAATCCATCTTAAACTTCAATCCATGTTATTTTCCTCTAATTTTTATTTTGATTTATTCTAATTTTCTTTGCATTGATCAGACTCTTTTGCTTCCCCCATTCGTATTGATTTGAATAATCTTATGCTACTTTTTTCTTCTTGTGTTTTCATTCATTGTAAATGAAAAATAATAATTATAAATACGTCTATTGTACTAATTTCTTATATTCAACAAGAAATTAATTCACTCCACTCCATGAGTTCTCAATTTCATTATCGCAGTGTTCTAAATTTCAGAATGATTTAGTTTTTCCAAAGTTTCATTAATTTACTCGATTTTTCACACTTCGTACTCCAATTTGTACATATCACCTTGGAAAATTCATTTGCTGAAATGATAAAATACCTCTTGCACTAATCGCTGTGATTGTTAGAACTGACTGATAATACAGTGCACATATGTGAAGGTCTTTAATAAATAGCTGATTGAAACAATAATATGATGTATGATTACTGGTTAGGAAGACAATAACTAGTCAGTTTCAACCTTTCGATTGCTCAACTGGCTTATAATGGAAATATCTCAGGATCTATCGTAATGAAACGTACCCTTCGATTCCTGATTAACAGTTGTACCCAAGGCGCCAACAACTTTATTCATAAGATAAGAGGAACAACCTCGATAAAGAATCCCTGCCATTACGATGGTGTTACCTAGGAAGAAGTTAGAAGAAATAGTTCAACTTAGCAAAAAATTGTTTTATTCACCAATTGAATAATTAATAAACAAAATTAAATAGTATACAAATAAAAGTGAAGGTTGAAATGAACAATGAATAATGAGAAAATTGAATTTAGATAAATTAATAATTGAAATAAATGTAAAAATTTTTGAGGATCGGCAAAACAGATAACTCCGGAAATGTAATTATTTTTGCCAGAACTGTACCTCCCTTTGTATTTTCTGTAGCTTGTAAACTGCATACTTTATAGCTCAGCCAGATAATTTTGTACATATGTAGGGGAATAAGGGAAGAAATGTCTCAGCCGTTTAATCCTGAAAATAATACAATACGAAACAGAAAGTACCCAAATGCAAAGCGAATGAAACACACAGAGCAAAACAACAAATAACCATTGTCACTGTATGCGTTACCTTCAACAAATTCGATAAAGATAAAACCATAACGGATGACAAGAAGTTACTGATTCTAAGCAGAAAACATCAGAAATTAGAATTCGAGACAAACAATCGAATTCCGACTCGCGGTGAATAATAGTATATTAATTCGTTATGGTTATATAGTTATAAAGTCAGATAATCAGTGAATTGAGTAGATAAATTAAATTCAAATGAAAATATTGACAATTACGAAATAGATAATTCAAATTCATACAATACTATTGAACAATTTCGAAAAATTGTCATATACAATTCGATAATACAAAGATTAGATAACTTGGAATTTAGATAACAGATCCATGGGTTGATTACGATAATAGATTCATATAGGCATAAGGCTACATTATAATCACTTAATCAGATATCAATTTAACAAATTGAAGGCAGATGAGATCATGAATAATCAGGTACAATTACATTGTTCAACTAGGAAATTCAAGTTCTGATAATAATCGGTAATAGGTAATTGATATTCAGATATTATCAAATATTAGTAGTAACAAATGAGATATTTCAAAGAAGTTATATGGAACAAATGAAATTCGATGAAAAATGTAAATGTATGCTAAGATAAATTACTCATTTGATCAAAGAATTAGAACCTCAATCCAAGCTGTACAAGGATTTGAACAATTTTACAATTCCAACGTGATAAAAAAACGATAATTGTTCTGTAACTTGACAATAAATCGGAATTGAAGTCAAGATTTACCAGTTCACTTCATGCTTCCTCCACCCGTATCTCTGGCTACAAAGAATATCCTTCCTCGACCACGAGGAGGACAAATTTCAGGTTGGAAAAGATATCACGAAAATAAGAAACTAGTCTGATATCTGATGACAGTATAATTGAAGAGAATGAAACAAAATTATGTTGTCAAGATAAAAGCGAGATGATAATGGAAATGAGATGAATGATTGTGGTGGGACTATCCGTAGGCATGTCGTCCATTAACAGAGAATTTCCGAAAATATATAGTCAATCGGCAACTCTATATAATACCAAACGTGATTATGAAAATATTTGAAAGACTGTAAAGTTGTCTAGACTGATACATAAGAATTGCCCAAAATGATAGAAAACTAATGATTACGACATACCCACACACAATGCTGAATCGATCTCCCTGCCTAAAAATCATCGATCCCGACAGAACGATACCTTCCATGAATTCATATAGAATGATAGCATACTACGATAACTGTCCAGCCGCCGCTATTATAACAAAGATGTCAGAGCCTTACTTATCTCAAGTTATTTATTCAAATTAACTACCAATTCAACAACTATTACTTAGAAAGCAACATAAAGTTGGAATTCATGTCTTTATGCAAAAATCGGTATTTTACTTTCAAAAATAACATATTTCAATTATAAGTAAGTGACATGATAGGAAAGTGCAAGATAAAAGTTGAGTTCTAATCTTATTTTTCTTCCTAGCTATGTACTTCCTTTTTCTATTCGAATACTTTTAATACTCTGAATATATCATTGTACTGACACATTCGATATCATTTTCAGGATCCCTGGTGAAATTTGAAAAATTGTAATAGCTTCAAATATAGCTTTGGAATAGTTGAATTCAGAATGGAACTGGGATAGGACTGTCAAGATTTATCGGATAAAACAGAAATAAAGTTCAGATTCTAAGGAATAGAATTGTTCATTATTCGCTGAACGACATACTATATCTGATCAACATGGCAACATTCCAACAAATCAAGTGGCTACACTGAATTCCGGTAGTTGGTAATACAAAGCTACACACTCAGAACATTTCCCCACTTTGTACACTCATTGAAAACTATAGACAGGGAACGTCTATTGTCTATAAACTTCCAATTGTCAGCCTACGCTTTCTTTCAACCAACATACAAAACTTCAAATGACCCATTCCTCACACATTTCGGAATATTATCTGATATCAATGGCATCATTCACATTGTTTCTCAATGTGAATCAATCAAACAAGAGCGTTTTCGTTTCCGAAATCTAGTTCCACCTCAATTTTCCTAAGAGTGAATACATACTGAAGCTACCTGTATTGAATTTGACTCAGCCAGATATTCGAATTCCATTAGCGGACCACAGTACTTCTATGCACGTGGCTGATGCTTTCCAAATATAAGCATACTCGACTTGATGTCGAAATAAGATCGGCAGATGGAACTAATTATTCGAATGAAAGAGCTCCAACCATTCCTATGAATACATAGTACAAACTTGCATCAACTGAAATAACAACTGGAAGCTTGATTTTCACTGATTTGAATCATTAAAATCATACTGAATGATTCTTGTTGAATTATTACAGTTGTAAAATTGTCGAAAGTCAATATCTTTTCAAAATAAATTAAGGAATAAGAGATATGATTTGAGTTTATACAAGAGACATTTTCTTGGGCAGGCAGCATCTACAAAATATAGGGAATACTCCAGCCAAAGGCAGCTATACCATAAGAGATTTCAAAATCTTCATAAGAGATTGGGTGAAACAGGTTCATTCCGCCCAAAATATCATATAAGATGTCCCAAAATTATCACCTCACAACAAAAAGACAAAGTTTTGGTAAAAGTTGTGGTAAATGCTGAAGTAAGCACTCGTCGTTTAGCTGCAACTACTTTCAAATAATGAATAATTAAAAATTTTGGAAGATCGTCCATTACATAAGAGAAGAAGAATATGGTTTATGCTAGACGGTGCACTTCCACATATCTTTCTGGCTGTATGCAATCATCTGGATGGTAGTGAATTGCAGTGGTCACCTCGAAGCCCCTATTTGATTCATTGAATTTTAATATGAAATCTATGATTTATTATGCAATTAAGAACATACGAGATGAGTTATGGGATATAATTCAAGATGCAGTCAATCCAATTAGAAATAATCACGCCATTCTTTGAATCAAACAATCCTCAAGTGAACGGTGAACGTATGAAAAATAACTGGTGGTGGCCATGTTGTGAATATCTTGCAGTAGTGCTTGAGCTCAATGCTTATGTTTTATTCAAATATGATCATCAGAAGACGTATCAATCTATAAGACGTATATATTATATTAAAAGAATGGTAGTGGGTTAGTGAGTTAATTTAGAAATGTCCAAGACAACAATCAGGTAATAGTTTACAGATTGTAGTAGACTGAAATTGTTCTCGTAGATTCTAAATGTATAATCTGTTCAAGCAATATAAGATGATTTACTCGGTGATCCCATAAAGCAGTAAATGAGAATTTCGGTTCTTTTCAAGTTCACCCGGATCAATAATTATTCCGTAGGTACTCTCACCAAGACTAGCCTAAGGAGACATATACATTACAAATTCATATGAGGAGGGTGAAAGAAAGGAGATACCGAATATCACGCAACCACGTAGATAATTACTAGGTGAAACAAGCCCTATAGAACGACATAAACCATTCTGACTACTAACTTGACAAATCAGATTCTGGATAAAGACAAGAGAAAGAATATAGTGAGTGATTATCTAATTGAGATTCGAGCAAAGGTGATACGGTATGAACACGTGAATACAATTATCGAAACATATTATCGATCAGAGAATATACACATCCACAGCTAGGTTTAGATGAAATTGAACATAAAATTATGTGTTTACTGTCGATAATAATATTTTATGATGAGATAAATGATAAGAATACAACTGAGCCAGATAAAGTCACAAACCAAGATGAAATCTCGTCAATTTCCGTTTTCTAGTTACCCTATTCATCGCGTGTCGCGGGGGCTCTCTTGAGTTTTCGCGCAATGAAATAATCGATTTGAGCTATTAAAATAAAGACGTCATCAACCATCTCTTTCTAAGTTGAATTATCTATAATTCCGAGCGGAAACCGTTAGAGTATTCAAGCAATTAGACATAGTAACGTATGTAACGATACAATATCCCGTATACTATCTCAACATAAAGTAGTTATGAGAGTCCTCTATTAATTATTCGAACATTTCCCATCAATTTGTTTTTCTTGGGGCAATGTTAAACTTCGTGATTATTGATAAAATGTACGCCTACGACGAACGTGCGGTGAAATATTGACATTCAAATAGCTCGAAATCGGTCAATATTTTGGATATCAAAGTACAACTTTTTTATACAGAAATGATGCTTCTCGAATGAAATATGTAAGTTGTGGCTTAGTGCATAACAAAAAATATACAGCTGATTTCTTCTTACGAACATGGCATTTGTGGCAGATAGGGGGCAACCAAAATCTGATGACGTATTCTTGTATTTCGTAACAGGAAATATCCCTTTTCCAATGTTCATGACTGTATCTATAGAAATGACCGTTTTATTTTCAACTTCAACACCCTGTATCTTAGGAAGTGGGGGACGTACCCATTGTTGAATGAAATATTATTATTTTTGTCTTCTGAACCTACAATTAAAATTTGGGCTATTACTTATGAATCACCCTGTCTGATTTGATGATTCAACTAATTTCTTCAAAACGACAAGATGTGTTTCGGAGCACTTAGCCAACCACCCATCGCGGTTAACACAATTACTCGGCGCATCCAACTTTTTCCACACAACTGTATATTACCGTACTTGTAAACTATAAAAGAGTTCACACTGTGGATATACTTCAACACTATAAGTAAGAAATAATCACTCTTATCCACCAAACATATTGTTGAAGTACTGAGGAACTTTTTTATGTGCTTTTTTTTCAACTGGGTCATAATCTGTAGTCGAAGGCATTACGTTCAGAGAGTAAGCGACTGTTGCAAACAGTGAATTAATTGTCACTGTCATAAATCTGTATCAGATATCTCACATTTTGGTCTTTTCACCATGTTGTTGGACAGTTATGTCTACCTTTAACGAAAATTCATCAGCAATATTGAACACTTGCTCGTTCTACTGATTAACTTTATGAGAAGAGGGAAACAATTGTCTAAAACCATAAGTTTGTGGCGTTACTCATCGATGTGGACTAGACAGACCTTATCAAGACGGAATGAGCGTAGGCATTTCCTCGTGAAGCGGCCAAATGGTAAATGCCATCCACTTGAAACTTTGACATAAACTAGATATGTTGCTCGAAATTTACTGGCATAAAAATTTAAAAACGTAATTGTTTTGAGTTATTGAGCAGAGTGGTCCTTCGAAATACTCGACGCTGTCAGCTTCGTTTCATGCGTCGTTAGGTGCGCTAATTATCTGGCCGATTGAAGAGAGAAACTTTTAGCGTACGACCGACCTCCTAGTTAGATTTATAAGTAACATGATTAGAAACCTCCATTAAAATAGAAAAAGTGTTGTATACATAACTTCGGAGATAACTTGCATTCAAAATCATATGAAATCGAATTAAATAAAATTCATAAATGTCGTTGATACAAAAATGCGACCGACTAAATTAGGCACGGTCATATTTTTCTTCTTCTCCTGATTCCTAAGTTCTATTAGTTTTCATTTCCTGTACAAAACTGTTTGAAATGGTTTTCCCACGAAATCAATCAAATTGATTAAGAAAATTAAATAATTAATGCATGCTCTATTGACGGTTATATTACGTGATTTCTACAGTCAGTTGATCACTCTTCGAACATTATGAATATATGAATGCCTCCAGTAACGCCCCCGTATGATGATGTAGTGAAGATATTGTGTAGTTTCAGCTTGTTTTCATATACATGGACATTCATATAACCATCAAAGATATAGTTCCGAAGCATAAGACGAAAATGGGGACTTGACACATATTTGAGTAATTCTTTATATCATTTCTAGTCTATTGTTTGACTTCCTTGTTGGGCATAGTAATTGACAGTTTGAAACGATGTCATTCCGTGTACGGCTGAGCTATGCCCCTATATACGGTTCCCGTAGTTTGGGACTACTCATCCCAATGTCGCGACTTCCAGTGGCGTACTTAGTTTATTCCTGAAATATTCATTAATTGGAAAATTTAATACATTATAATACCAAAATATGTCTTCCATAATGTTACCAATAAAAGTTAATATATCAAGAACATTGCAAAATGTTGGGTACTATATTGTAATTGTATATTATAATAATATTAGTTTCCGTATTTTATATTTATCTTGTACAATAAATAGATAAATTATAAATTAGGCTGAAAGTGTTGTGTACCTGAAGGAGATTCTCCAGGTACCCAATATTGTCAACCTAATTTATAACTTATTTATTTATTGCATATGATAAATATAAAATATGGAACTAATATCATTAAAACATAAGAAAACAAAACTAGAGAACAAATATTGAAAACGCTTTTTAAAATCTTTCCAACGTGTGGAATCGTTCAAAATAAGGCACTACATAAGGTCACGTACATACTGCACATTGATGAATTGACTTCTTGAGCTGGTTGCGCTTGAAACACACTGCACTGTGCATTGTTGTTGAGTGATTATTATTATTTTCTACTTCTGAACATACAACTACAATTTGGGCTATTACTTATAGATCATCCTGTATAGTACAACAAACTTTTCCATATAGACAAGATGTGTTTCGTAGCATCTAGATAACTATCCATTGGTGTTAACCAAATTACCCAGCGCATCCGCCATATTATGTACAGCCCACAACTAATCCGTTGAATACAGTTGCAACATTATAAATCTATTAGCGCCTTCAGTTACGCCACAGTATGATGATGTAATGAGGATATGGTTTGGTTTATCCTGTTTCCAAATGGACATTGCCACATTCATATAACCATCAAAGATATACTTTCGGAGCATAAGAGGAAAATGGGAACATGAGACATCTTTGATTAATTCTTTAGATCATCTTTAGTCAGATTTTTTACTTTCTTGTTTAATAGTCGAGGAAATAAACCGAGAAAGGTCGTAAAAAAATCGGTTGAACAGATTTCACCGTTTTTTAATCGATTCAGGAAGACATTCAGAAAGAATGTTACTAGTTTTTTTTTTGTTGACGTGCATTTCTGCATTTCTATTAAGAAGATCTTGGAGATCAGGGTATTATGACCAACATGTGACACTTGAGGGTTATGATCATGACCGGAAACCTCAAGAGAACCTCCCCAACAAGTTTCACTCTATTGCAGAAGATAATGTTGATGAATTCTCTGGAGACGACTCGCGTACCAGGATGTCATGGGCCTCAGGCGCGGCGTAGCTCGTATCCGGCACCAGAATCTTGATCAGCGACCCCAAAATCCCCCGAGTAAGAAATTCTGAGCTATTTCGGTTATATCTGGCCAGTTTTCTCCATATTGAATTGCAGCTCTTGGATGCATTCAAAGAGATACATCTTCCTCTGAAGAAATGCAAAAAAGCACGTCCTACAAAAGCAAATTGGTGAAATTTTTCCTGAATGACTTTCTGAATCGATAAAAAAAACGTCAAAATCGATTCAGCTTCTTCGACCTTTTTGTGCTCTGTTTCCTCGCCTATAAGTCTCCATGAAAGACGTATCCTCAGATCGATGCATGAGTGTCACAGTTCAGACTGATCATGACAGAGCACAAAACCTTATAAGAAACTGAACTATAAACTTGTCAAATAAAATGACAATTTAAAAGCGAACAGTTCCTGTAACACCGTAGATTCATCAAACAGCTATTCCAAAATACAAATTCATTATTTATTATATTGTAAATACAGTGTTTTGCTATGTTATCATGCTTTAAGGAAGAAAGTTTGATATTGTTAATGTTCTCTGCTTGGCTAATATTTTGTGACTTTCTAATCCTAGTTTAGAGGTAATCTTTTTTCGAATTATTGCTACTATTCCTCCTCTGCAGCCCATGACTTTGTTCTCATTGCTGATTTCAATTAAAGTAAAAACCCAAATTAAAAGTTCTATAAGTTAATTGAATTTTCATTAAATCTTTAGGAAACTCTTGCTTGGCGGTCTCTTCACAAACTTGAACTCGTGCGCTGAAAGCATGCCTAATGAAATAAGTTATTCGATATACAAATTTTCTAAATCATTAATGCAATATTACTATTTTCAACCTAACTCTCACTTAGAAAATGACAGTTCTACACTTGAATCTTTTCTTTGGAAAGTGACATGTTTTAAAATATCATGTTATGTATGATATTCAAAGTTCCTCGTAACATTGATTATTCCTTTGGTATTTCAGTTAAAAGCTTCGGAATGTAAAACATGATACGTAATAAAAACAAGATGATTGCGAATAAAATAGCTCACTATTCTCGGTGGAAATTTCATTCCAGCGTCGTGATCTAACTAACCTCGACGCTACGCGTCACGGTCACTCAACATGATCACTCCGCGCAGTAATGAAACATTTCTCATCTCCCAAGTAATATCCTCTTTTTTCCAATCGCCAGAATCAGGTGACAGTTTAAAGCCGGAGTTGAGTTGAAATAATTGACAATAAATTCATGTTTTATGGAACACTCATCTTTCAATGCAAAGTTAGATGAATTGAAATGGTTTCACATTCTATCATCACGTATACAGGCTGATTCTTGAGAAGTGTTCATTAGAAGTTTACGAGCGGAATTGATAACTGTAAATTCAGACCTCATGATAAAGGAACATGAACCATGTTATCGGAATATTTTGAATTGGTTATAAAAAAACTGATTTTGAATGGAGAGCTATAGTTCTTACTACAAATTTGGATGAAACATTTAATTTAACTTTAACTTTCATTTTCATATACCTCCATTCAACAGTTTCTGAGATGATTTGGTTCAATTCAGTTCTGCATTTCCATCTTGAAAAAGCTCCAATATATGTACTCATTTTCCAAATATCAGATATCATATTTTCAGAACCAAACACCTCAAACAAACTTTTAATGTATGGAGTCTCAACCAGTTCTTCACAGGATGTTCTTTTTTGGTCAAATTTGAACATCTAATGTTCAAATAGAACACCCTCCTGTATATTCTAGGTTTTCATAACTAGATCATTATTATTATTATTGAATATCGGTGATGTGCCGAGGTAGAATATCTATTTGAGGCTCGAATACTAGAAATACAGTGTCCAAGGTTGTGAAGTAATACATATAGGAACAATTATTTGTAAATAAATCGGTACACAATAAAAATTACCAATTATTTTTTTTTTAAGAACAACTCACTAGCCACTGAAGGGGAAAACACAAGCTTTACGTTGATATTTTAAATTTGTCATAACGGTTTTTAAAGGTGTTAACTGACGTAGCACACACAACATCACAAGGGAAATTATTCCACTCAGAAAAAATTCTGTTAGCAAGGAAGCCCTGGCGTGACTTCGATTTAAAGTGTACCTTCTTAAGTTTCCAATCATGACCTTTCAAACATTGATCCTGGTTAAGACTGAATAGGTGATTTAAATTGCACTCGAATAAACCATTTAAAATACGATAGGTCACGATCAGATCTTCTCAAATTCGACGTTCCATAAATGTTGTTGCGTTCAGAATGCCAAGCCTTTCTTCGTAATACGGTCTGTGGGTGTCAAATTGAATTCGAGTAGCATAGCGTTGTACAGACTCCAAAGTCTTTGCATCACGTGACCAGTCGATACTCGAAACAGGGCCAGCGAACTCAAGAATGGGGCGTGTATATGTGGTATAACGGTTATAGAAGTGATGAGGGGGAATTTTGTGAAATGCCATAGAAAGTAAACAGAAGTTTTCATTTTTTTTGTTACTTTGTTTATGTGTTGGGTCCAAGATGTATCTGCCGAGATGGTCAAACCAAGATCCTCGTGCTCGGTCACCGTCTTCAATTGAATATCGTTCATTTTGTAAATGTTGTGAGGGTTATGCTTTCCCATTTTCAGTACACTTCTGAATATTGAGAGGCATCTTCCATAATCTACACCAGATCGATATTTGGTTTGAATATCCTTAAAGAAATTTGTAATTTTGGATAGGGTTTGTGTGAATCTTGCTATCATCGGCATAAAAAGAGACCATTGACTGAACATAGTTACGAATATCAGAAACATATAAAATGGACGAAAGAGGTCCCATTACTGATCCCTGAGGCACACCACTATAAACGTCATATTCGGAAGAGTATGTGTCACCAATACGCACGGCAAATTTTTTATGAGTTAGATAGGTCGAAATCTATGCTGGTAAATTGCTCCTAATTCCGAGATGTTCTAGTTTGTGAAGTAAAAGTTTTATAGGAACACGGTCAAAAGCCCTACAAAAGTCCAAGTATGTCAACTGGTTCGTTTTGATATAATGACAAGCTCCAGTTATTGACAGTCAAGCAGGTTTGTGAGTACGGACGATCTGGTACAAATCCGTGTTGTTCAGAAGGAATTAACTTATTATTTAGAGAGAATTCCATCACTTTCTTAGGGATGATTGTTTCCATGACTTTAGCAACTATTGAAGTTAAACTGATGGGATTCTGAGTTATTTTGTCTAAGAGTTTTCATTATACCTATATGCGCTAGTTTGAAGTTTCACGAAAAATTTCCTGAAATTCATGGAAATGTGGTTACCATTACAGTAAACAATTACTCGATGATTGCAATTTCAACTATCAACAACTATTTGTAATAGTAGTTTACGTAACAAGTCCCGAAAGTGGTCTTTTACTGGACGAGTGGGCAAATTGCAGGGCGAGCCGCAGCCTGCGAGTCCAGTAAAAGCACTTTTGGGACGTATTACGTACAATATTTTTTTTAAAACAGACATTGTTGTACCATAAACTTCATATTATTCAGTTTATATTTTTATAACAAGAACTCTTTATTAATTAACTTTTCAAAAATTTGGTATGTTTGTTCATATCGTATCCGGGACTTCGACGGTAATAAATCAAACGTTGCTTGGGTGGCCGCCTTAACAATTCATCTGGTATAATTTCATCTTCCATTAATTCACAATCATTTTGAATATCCATTTTATAATAAATGTCACGTTTTCAACTAAACGTCAAAATATGTCAAGTTATTTTATAGTTTTAAATAATACAAAACTCGGTTACTATAGAAACCAATTGACCGCTATCTTAGACTAACTATTTTATTATTTTTTTCATTAGATAGGCCGGAAAGTAAATAAAAATGAGTCCGGTAAAAGCTTTTACAGGACTATCACAATAATTTTCTGGCTCGGTCCGACAAAATGAGATTTTCTGACCTAAAAATAAACCGGAAAGTACTAATTTCTGGCCAGTTTTAAAAAAAAGTTATTACAGCTAGTATGATATTGAATTCCATCAAACGAAACAATATATCACAGAATAATCAATATTCTAATTAAGATGTTATGCATTTTTTCATTATACATGATGAATATAAGAGAATTACATTCCATATTTGATGCCAATGTATGAATCGGAGTTTAGGAGAATATTAAGTTAACATTTGAAACAAATATTAGAAATTGAACAAAAACTTATTCAGATAAGCATATAAAATATTATGTAGATATATATAATTCTTGAGTTCATTGCGCTGCCATCCGCTCTCCCAACTTCGTTTCGACCTGAATCATCAAATCCTTGTATTGATCGCAAGCAGAGTTTATCTTTCATGAGCCCTTCTTATGCCTCGTATTAGGTTCATAGATCTTGCAAGCCACCTGTGAGCACCATTCAATCATATCAAAATAAGCTCAAACACTCCATTTACATCATTACATATTTCGTTCGTGCGCTGAGGTCTTCAAGTTGGTACAAACAGTTCCTCAACAAATCCAAGGGAAGGAATCCACTTAGAACAATTCTTTTAACTATTACTAAACGAAAAAATTAGAACTTAACTTTTGGTTGGAATTTCCGCTGGCTAATTGAACGTGGATTTCTGTTTGCCAGAGATTCTTTTTTCCTTCTGTTAACAACTCCTTCTCTATTGAACTTTGCTTCATCAGGCCTGAGAACTTGCGATAATGGTAATGCGTCTCCCTGAGCTCGAATTAGAACATTTTCACTTATATTCTTCACAATACTTGAATTGTAGGCGGGAATTTTTTGAGGTGAGAAATTTCATTGAAAACCGCAACTTAGAAAAAATTTCAGGAATATTAACTTTTAAGCTAGTGGAAGATTCGGTCAGAAAATTTCATACTAAAACTATTTGGAACTAGAATTATATTGGTGACAGACAAACTTATGAAAGGGACATCATAATAGGTGTTGCATATAGGAATGGTAAACTAATCGATATTTTGACGTTTGGCCTGATAAGTTGCAAAAGCGTAATGTTCAAATAAATCTGTGTTCTAGTACTATGTGGTCTAAATGATTGAATAAAGTAAATATTATTCCACCCATATCACCCAATTTTTAGTACTAGAGAAAAGGGGAAACAATTCGGGCCCGTTTCTATTGGATGCTAACGATTTTATATCGGTGGCACCTTCATTCATTAATTGTGGTTTTGGTGTCAAATATGTGTTAATTCCCTCATGCTCTAGTGGAATAAGACATAGATGGTTGGATGGAATAGAATACATTCTAATTGAGTAGTACAACTTTATAGTCCTAGAAAAAGGGAAAGAATACCAACCTTCATTGTAAATAATAATGTGTACTATATTTTGATAAATCAATAGCAGTTTTAATAACATTTTTTATATCATTTTCCCTGTGCTCTAGTGAAAGGAGGCTTAAATAGTAATGTAGTACAAATATATTTCCCCATACGTTTCATAATGTTATACTACTAGAAGCAAGGGGGAAGTATAAAGGATCAAATGATAATACATACAAAATAAATGATAATTTCACGCGTTATAATAATATAAAGTTGGCTGTGGTTCAAATTCTTGTGACAAGTTCTTTGAAGTTGATTGTCTTGTTGATGTTTGGGTATCGTTAAAAGCAAAGCTAATTAATCATTCGGTAATAAAATGAATTGCAATACATACAATCTTTGTTCCCTTTGTAAAGAATCTGAACATATTCAAGTTTACTATAAAAATCTAAAGTGTTTAATGTATTTAGTGAACAAATCTGGCCTAGATCTTGAACAACAAGATCTGTTTAAGGATACGATCAACATTCTTCGTGATATTATTTTATATTTCACTTATAAAATCAGTGTTTTTATTATAGCTGTCGAGCTAGAGAGATTTCCACTCATTAATCTTACAGCTAGATGCTTATGAGTAGGGTGATTTTCGAAACAATTAAGTTGTTCTCATAGCAATATGTCGAAATCTTATTGGCTATAATAGATAGGTATAAAATTTTCACTGAAATCTACTCACGTCTGATGATCAGGTGGATGGAAATTTTGGACCGAAATTTGAAAAAAAAAAACAGGCAGTAATCGAGCATTGCTGACAGAAGTGAAACTGACAAACCAATTCATTTTATGTTATCTCTGAATTATTGTAGCATCCGAAATTACAATTTTATCATTTTTAAATGAAAATTAATATAATTGTTCTTTAGTTTTCACAACTGTCAGCATTTCAATCAACAATTACATACATTTTTATATTTAATGATGAAAAAACGTATAATGGGCGGTACAATCCCTGTAAAGAGTATGAATGTAACCCGATAACCATTATAATAAATACACATTATTTTATTTTCATACATATTATTTATTGATATTCACATCGATGTAAGTGAAAGAAATGTTAAACAGCATTTCCTTCATTTTCAGTAGAAACATTCTGTGGAATCAGGTGTGCTCATATATGAAAACAGGCTACTATTACCGATCACACATAATTGTATGAGTTGTATCGCAGAAAAAGGTTAATTTCTCCAGTTAGCATGAAAATATTACTTTCGTCTGCATGAGGACGAAGGATTGTCTGTCCTGTATACCGTAATCGAAAGCACTGGCTCACACAGGCAGACTCACCAACACCGACTCAGATATGCACACGTATGTAAGCGTATAGAGAGACTGTCTGACGCCTGACTCAACTCCCGCACGGCCGCAGTTACGTACGCAGCAGTTGTAATAATCCGATGGATTATTACTTTTTGTTTTGGGGCCTTTGAATAATATTGATTTAAATTCAAATTGAAAATTTTATAAATTATTATATCTTGAACACGATATACCAAACAGACCTAGCGACGGTAACCTGAGTCCACTTTCCTGTATCATTGGCCGGTCAGCCATGAACCATGTTTTACAAACGTAAGCACGGCGCGAGGTCAATGGTACTTTTTTCCCTGAGTCAGGAAAAGTTTACGTGGAGTTGAACAGAGCAATTCTTTCTCCTAGTTAGATTTCTATTGGCTGTTGTTATATTTCATGGGCGTGTTCTGATCCCGGAATTCGAAATTGAACATATTTTCTACGATTGAGCGTGGGGTGCCCCCCCCCGCTTCGATGATTTCATAAAAACTAATTACTTTGAGGAAAAAAAGCAGGTTTCAACCACCTTCTCAGTTAGTTCTCCACCAGGTACTTGTCGGTAAGGCCAGCTTGCTTTATGTCCACAGGGATGCTCATTGTTGCATTAAATCAAATCAATTAATGTAATGTTTGTCCAGAATATACAAATCAAGTTCAAGAAATTTATAGATATTAAATTAACAATGCAACAAGGGTTATACATTCCTGGGGGGCGTAAAGTGTTGGTACCCTTATTTAAAAAAATCATTTTGTGACAATTTTCTATCATGCTAAATTTAATCCGATGTAGAAATCGAGTGTTTAAATTCTTTGTGCGTTATTTCTACAAGGGGTTCGAGATGGAATGGTGTTATTAGACCAACAGGGTGAGTGCATTTTGATTGCCAAAGAATAACTGTTATATTGACTTCAACCTCGGAATCGGTAATATAATATAATGTGGTTATTTACCATTCAGATCATGTTCCGCCCGCCACTGTTTTATTTGTTAATATAGTTTTTCCTGCCATTCAGGCTATTTTGAGTGTCTATACAAATTCCGCTTATCGGAGATTACTTAGGGGAAATGGTTTTAGAGCATAATGTTGTTAGGTTTACCCCAGCTTACCAAAAAAGGAGGAATTCTTTAATTTTTTTAACATTATTTATCAATCATCGGCGTGATCGAGCGCGAAACCGATCACTGTTCGGGGTTGTGCTAATTAGTCCTTCATTTATTTCAACTCTCTAAAGAGAACATGGACAAGAACTCGCTCGCTGGCGAAGGGGATAGATCGAGCGACATTGATAATTTCTCAGGTTCCCACTTGGGGTCAACCTGAACTTGACATCTTTTTAAATCTATACTCTCATTCCTATAACCAAATTTTGGATTAATTTTATAAACGTTCGTTGTTGGTTAATGTATCTTTTTTGTGTTTTAATTTTGTTTTATTCAATATACATTTATTATTTAATTTGATTTACGAGTTTAACTGGAAATCCCTAATCACCTCTCAGCGAATACGTCCTTCAGAATTTACGCTTGAATAGATATGAAGATATAAGTATAAGTAATTGTACGAGGCGGTCCCTTGAAAGAGATCAAGGGATCAAAGTAGTTAAAAACAGCTTCTAGGTGGGCTGAAATATACGTCTAGTGGCAGCTTAAAAGAACCTTAAGGGTATGCAGATCAACTAAGATCTCTGATACCCGAACAGGTTCCAACAAACAATTTTAAAATTCATATAACACGTCGATGAGGTATTAACGCTACCTGAAATAATACCCAGCCGACTGTTACAAGTTCAAGTGTTACAAGCAGTGAGATAGGATTCCGAACCTATTCACTTATCTGGGAATATTAAATCTAATTTAATTCAAATTCAGATTTATTATTACAAAAACACAACGCTCGGCGGAATGCTACACAGTATACATAATACCTAATATATATAGCTACAGCGTGACATGACGGACTCATGGTTTTACCCCTTTCTGAAATAGGTCAACGCGCCTAAAGAAGTTTTCACTTCAAAAACTATGGATTTCTTATTTTTCAAAATTGCTTGCTATGGGATACTCCTAGATCATTGGATGCACTTCTGATGGAACCCATTGAATCAAAATGAATATGCTCCAGTACTGTAATTCACGTTGATTCAAGTTTCAATTATACGTCTTGCTGGTAACATTCCATCGCTTAAAAACTCAATTATTTTAATTCTAAAACTACAATAGCAGCCGGTTGTATTTGAAACAAAATTACTCCTACAGGTTTGTATGTTCATCTATCAATAGTAAGCTCAAGATCTTTACATTTAATTCTGAAAAGATGGAATCTGAGTTTTGAAAATGAGTAAATGGGAGGTAGAAGTTCAAAACGGAATTTTCACACAAAAATCAGATTTCTCAGGAGCAGTTGAATTTGTATTAGTAAATTCAAGATAGAGCATATGTAATCAGTAGCTAACGCTCGATTAGTTAGAACAGAATCGCATTAAGTGCATATTGACATTCGTTCAATTCATTCACTTCAATATTAGTCCAGGCTATGAACCGGAAAATAAAGAAAAAAAAACATGTAAGTTCGATCCAAAAAATTTTTTTCGCATTAGCTTCAGGAGGTTCTCAGGATCATTCATACACCTTGAAACCTCTTGGGAACCCCAACCCCTCCCATTGGGGGGCGAAAATGGCCCGAAATCTCCAAGTCTTGAATTGTATTTTCTATAAAAGAGGTATTTTGGCATTTCGAGTGCACCTAGGAGGTTTTTTGAGTCGCTGAACACGATTCCGTAGCCCGATTTACTTGCAATTCATCGAAAGGGTGGTAAAATCGACGAAATTGGTCAATTTTGCACCTCTATATGTTATTTTGCAATTTACATGTCTTAGGCATTTCGAATGCACCAAAGAGATTTTTTGGGTCGCTGAATATGATTCCGAAGCCAGATTTACTCGAATATCATCGTAGGGGTGGGAAATTTACAAAAATGGCTAATTTGACACGCTTCTAAATTTTTATCATTTTTGCATTTCAAAATTACTTCGGAGTAAATCTGGCTTCGGAATCGTATTATGCGACCCAAAAAACCTCCTTGGTGAATTCGAAATGCCAAAAACTCGTAAATTGCAAAATAACATATAGGGGTGCAAAATTGGCTAATTTCGTCGATTTTATAACCCCTAAGATGAATTGCAAGTAAATGTGGCTACGGATTCGTGATAAGCGACCCAAAAAACCCCCTCCGTGCATACGAAATGCCAAAAACACGTAAATTGCAAAATAACATATAGGGGTGCGAAATGGGCCAATTTTGTCGATTTGACCACCCCTACGATGGATTGCAAGTAAATCTGGCTGCGGATTCGTGATCAAGGACTCAAAAAACCTCCTTGGGGCATTCGAAATGCCTAAAACACATAAATTGCAAAATAACATATTAGGGGTGCGAAATTGGCCAATTTTTTTGATTTTGCCACCCCTACGATGAATTGCAAGGAAATGTGGCTACTGAGTCGTGATCAGCGACCCAAAAAACCTCATTGTTGCATCCGAAATGCCTGAAACACGTAAATGGCAAAGTAACATATTTGGGGTGCGAAATTGGCCAATTTTGTCGATTTGACCAGCCCTACGATGGATTGCAAGTAAATCTGGCTACGGATTCGTGTTCAGCGACCCGAAAAACCTCCTAGGTGCACTCGATGCCAAAATACCTTTTTTGTAGAAAATACAATTCAAGACTTTGAGATTTTGGGCCATTTTCGCCCCCAATGGGTGCGGTTGGGGTTCCCAAGAGGTTTTAAGGTGTATGAATGATCCTGATAATCTCCTGAAGCTAATGCAAAAAAAACTTTTTGGTTCGAACTTACATGTTTTTTTTTTATTATAGCTAAAATCTCGGTTCACAGCCTGAACTATATGTCGATAACTGATATATACAATGCATCTGTTGTCGATAAGATCTATTCTCCACGAAAACGATAGAAGCAAGCTGTGTAAAAGGAACTAAAACTATTTTAGATGTGCATACATTTAAAATGAATGAAAATTTAACCGATGTTGTTTATAATGTTTTAGATAGAATTTCCAAATGAACAAGAGTAAGTTGTGTCTCTGTTTGTGTTATAATTCGTGAATACAAATTTGATATGGGTACACACACTTCCTCAGCTCAAAGAGAAAATCAGAATCCTAAGAAAAGCGGAATTCCAGCGTGGAAGTTTGGCAAGTAATCAATGAAGGCATTCAATTCATTTATTCATATCATGATATATCCACTCTTAACATATGAATCCAATATAAACATACCTGAGGATGGTGTGCAATAATTGACTCCGAAACTTAGAGAGTTAAGCTTTGATTTTCTCAACAAAAATAAATATATTGAGGATGTAATGGCGAGAACACAAAATAAAACTTTCTCATGTCACTAGCCACATTACAAGCTTAAACCAATTGGGCGAAAATTAAAAAATGTGTAAAACACCACTTACAAATTTTCTGATTGGAAAAATAATTTTTTTAAGCAATGCGAACTATAAATAGAGATTCGCTAGCTGAATGCATTCGGCATGTGAAGGAAAAAATTATTATAAATGTGAGAACTTTGTTATAAAATTTAAGGGAATATTGAACCAGTTGTTATGAATTTGAATTGTATGAAAACAGTTCTGAATTTTCAAAATAAATATCTGTTTTATTCACTATAAATGGAAAACCATCACCCTATTCTACTGAAAATATTGTTGAAGTATTTCATTATTAATACTTCCTTTTCACTTGTTAATGTTTCAATCAAAATTGCATGTTTGTCGTCAGTATTTTGAACCGCGATGTTAGTAAAATCAGTAGGCACGGTGCTGCCCATTCACCACAAGCATTTGTTCACGTACGCTCTATCTTGAAAGTGGATAGATTATGAGTATGGGGATAACTGTTGAAAGTCAACCTCAACTGTGACACCTACAATCCAAATTTATTATTGAAACATTTTATTCAATATAGGAAAGTTTGTGGTCACTTCCGGTACAACCAGATGTGCAACATAATTCTAAATATTTTGATTAGGAAGGTAACGTTCCTTCATGAGGTGGTGTAAATTTTCTAAACTCAATTCAGCTCAGAAAGTCATAAACGTTCAGCGAATACCTTATGCAAATAATCACCCTGTATCTGTGTGGTAATTACTGAAAACCGGACAAACTTCCCGCGAAGAATTTACATATCGTTTCCAGCAACTTCGGGATTTTTCATCTTTTCATGATACTTTATTAATTAGGTGTGGACTTTGCGAAATGAGTGATGTCCGCATTTATGTCATATCAGGATGATAAATGGCCGACTATCCTCGAATTAATTGCAGATTCTACGCAAAATATTCCAGTTACAATGTAAGCGTTGCATTTCCCATGTGCTGCGAATTTTTATTATGCAACTTCAGGAATAAATTCCGGTAGTATGCGTTTTGTTGAAACTGATGTTACACATTTCACAAAATGTTTTTGCATGGAACCTTGTTCGATGTGGAGGAAAAATTACGTCATAGTTGATAATACACACAATGTATCCGAACAATGTCACTAAATAACTGCAGTGCATCTTCGTTAAGCCAGAAATGTTTCATTTTAACAGTTGGCAACACATCACAGAGTTGCTGATATATTACTGTCGATTCATTCAATCAAATTATGTCATTAATCTAAATATTGAAGGAATCAAACATCAGAAGTAGATAAGCAGTTCCTTTCAGGTCCTGAGTCTTCATAAATTTAGGTTTGATTTTTCTCATATGTTTCACTTGTGTCAATTTATCTTATCATTTGAGTTTTCAAGGCTTTAGAAGTGATTTTATTGTTCGCAATTTTTGTTATCTTACGTTATGTGAAACAACTGTTGAGTATTTCTTACATATGTAATCATTAGTTTCTATATAGCTCAAACTTTGCTAAAAGCTCGATCTTTCTTCGGGCAAGATGGATTGAGATGCATTTTTAGCATCCGATTCTGGAAGATGAGTAGAACAAATTTCATCATTCTCTTTTTGGCGCTTATTCGAATTGCATTTGTGCATCGAAAAAATGCTTTTTTTGAGGCTTAGCTTAGATGTTTTGTTAATCGATGAATATACTCCAAAATTAGTCCAATTTTGATACTCAATGGTTTTTGGGGTCACTGAATGCGAATATGATGTTCAAAACGTCTCTAATGTATCTGGTGCACAGGACAGCCTAGTACACTACGACAATCCAGGAACATTGTTCCAATTACATGCGGAATGCATCGAAAATGATTACTCTGGGGTCGGTGAGCCCGAATACGACAGTTAAAGATTACCTACGGATAACTAGAGGTCAGAAGTTCCTGAAGTACTGCGTCATCCCTGAGACATTCATTCTAATTCAATTTAGAATGTATCGAAAATGGATACTCATGGGCTCAACGAACCTACCTGCCAAACTGTCTTTCAGCGCTCTATTATTCATGAGTGAATATGCCAAGATGTTTCTCATGGGTATAGTTATCTATCTATATAATATAATATACCCTTCTTTTCTTGTTATTTGTGAATGATTTGCCAATGGTACTGAAACAAGGGATTATAACGCTGTTTGCGGATGATAAAGCAATGTTAAGCACTGCATCTACCACATGCGTGTTGGTGAAAAATACCCAAAATAGTCTGAATGCCTGCATAGAATGGTTTTCTGCAAATCAACTCATTCTGAATACCTCAAAGACAGTTTTCATTTATTTTACACCTCGCGCGATGAACTACAATGAAAGTTGCCTCTTAAAATTGTCAGACATTCTCTGAGGCAAGTTCAGACTGTGAGTTTTTTGGGGCCATGTATAGATTACGCTTTGAACTGGGATGCTTGCAGTGATATGTTATTTAGCAAATCATCAACCATATGCTACGCTTTGAGGAGGTTGCAAAGTCTTACACGTAGATGTATACTCCTATCCTATTATTATGGACCGTTCTATTCAAGATGTTTTTAGTCATTATATTCTGGGGATCTGCACCTTAAGCGGACCGAGTTTTCATACTGAGCTTGCAGGAAGAAGTATAGTAGGAGCAAATAGAAGAACCTCATGCAGAAACATCTTCCGACAATTGCAACTACCACCCCTTCCATGTATATATATAAAGCATCTTTTGATATATGTCAAAATAAATGTTGGTTCTGTTCCCCGTAATGATTCCAATCATACTCATCCTACTAGAGGCCGAGCAGACCTGTTGATACCTCAGCATAAGATGTCTCCGTATGATGAAGAAAGTTTACGATATATGGGCATAAAGATGTTCAACAAACCTCCGCAGTCGCTTATAGATAATGCTTACTTAAAACAGTTTAAGAAGGGAGTTCATAAACTTTTGATAAAGTATGTATTTTACAGTGTTTCTGGATACTTGGTATCTGTAATAACAGATGATCCATGAAGTTTTGCTCATTTCCTTAAATTTGAATCCTGATTTTATATCCATAAATGAGTATAGTAGATACTGGGCTATAAGTAGTATTTGTTACTTTTTGATCAGTTACTCAATGCTTCTCAAAGGAAGTATTACCTATGAATACATTTATATCATTTTTTTTGTTTTCCTTTTATGTCTTATTTGTTGTACCAAAATACGTGTTTATTTATCCATTGAATTATTTGTTCATTCACATACCTGTATATTATTGACTTGTCTTATATCATGTTATATCATTGGTCTTATGGACAATGAAAATTATTATTATTATTATTATTATTACTATAATAGCATGTTCTGTCTGATTTGTCACAAAATCTTCGAAACTATAAGTCACCCGTTACAAACAGATTTTTTGGTGCTCAATCCCAAAGGGGAAAAAGGGAATCGATATATTTTGACGTTGTTCACAGCTCATTCAAACACGTACAATTTACATGACAGACAGTGTCATGGATTAGAGGATGATTATCACAGTGCAAAATGTCTTTAACTACATCAGCTGATATTGACAGATATACAATGTCCATGACATATCACTGTATTGCATGGATATCCCTGTCAATTCAAATAAGCTTTCACATGACATAGAGTTTAGTTTCATGTGTTTCCACCCTTTAGCTGTTTCTTCTCGTTTGAAACATGCATGAATCTTCAAAATTGCGTAATAACATCCCGACGGCGGAACCAACAACAACACCGTCCACGGATATCGGCTAGTAGTTAATATTATTTGATATTTTCTAATTAGACTATATTGAATTCATCTATTTGGATATCGTTTTTCAAGGTACTCTCTCTGTAAAACTTTGTAATGAAAAAGCTGTCTGATATCTAATAGTGTTTTGAATTTTCATATAAATGATCTGGAACTGTTTTTCGGAAATTCATATTGTTTCTCCGAAATCAAATTATATATCTTAATAAATAATGATAGACGTTTTTTAAAAATTTTTCTATATTTCTTGCAATATTACTAATCAAAGAGATTGGCTTATTACTTTCTTCAATTTATCTCCATTCTTGTATGAAGGTTTTATGACAGTAATTTTCAGCTCTCAGGAAATTACCCTGTTTCGAATATTTTATTTATTGAAATAGCAAAAGGTTTTGAAATGTCGTTTTTGATTAATTTTAAGTGTTCAGCTCTTATTCCGTCATATCCGGTGGCTGTTTCGCCTTTCAAGGATTCTATCGTTTCTCTTATTTTGGTTGGATCAGTGGGAAATACATAAAATGAACGAGGGTTCATTTTTTTGTTCCGAGTATGAATCACATCTCTCCTACTACCGTGTTCTCCCATACTATTGCCTAATGGTTATTTAATTTTGTAGCAATTTTTTGTTTACTTGCTATAATGTCACTACCAGTTTCAAATCGTTCGATTATTCTTTTACTGTTAGTATTATTGGTTATTCCCTTCAGAAAATTCCACAATTGCATAGAGTTATCTACAGGGTATTCCACGAGAGTCGTTCGTTAGAAGTTTTCGTGGTTAGAAAAAAGTTGAAATTTCGAAATTTTGGGTTCCAGGGTTATCTAACATTTTCTTTCTTTTCAAAATATTTTCAAGATCATACTACTTCCGGTTACACCCGGTATATTATTTCATTTTTAGATTCCTGAGAAAATTTCATAGTGGATTCCATCAGATTTCCCTATACCTATTTTCAATTTTTTCTCAGATATCTTGATTTTTTTGAAAATTTTGATAGATGTAGCGCTGTTTTGAGCATTGCGCCCTTTAACCAATTTCGATTGGTGGAAAGCGTTTCTGGGGTAGACGGAAGCACAGAAATGATTCTTTCGAATGCCATATTGACAACTGATTTATCTCATTTCGGGTATCCAAAATTTAATGACCAATTACATCATTTTAAAAGTTGAAAAAGTTCGTTTTTTCGAATAGGACATAGTATTTTATTGGATGGTCGGATGCAGAATTTGATTCTGCATCGATTTGCTATAACATACCCTATACCTATTTCCAGTGGTTTTCTTGTTAATCCATATTTTTATCAAAAGGTTATCAAACTCCAAAAGTTCTACCAAAATTTAAATGCAGCAAGATATCTGGAGATACTGAGAGGGTTTGTTAGTGATTTTCTAAATGCCCTACCTCCACGTGATAGAGCAAACAGTTGGTATCAGCTTGATGGTGCTCCAGCACATTCCACTATAGCTGTACACCGGCAATTGTCACTGATGTTCGAGGATCGGTGGATTGGCCCGCGAGGACCTTGGAACTGGCCACCCAGATCGCCCGATTTGACCCTCTTGGATTTCTACCTCTGGGGTCGCATAAAAGAACTAGTGTACTCTAGGCCAGTACAAACTAGAGAGGAATTGTTGAACCGTGTTCACCATGCGCTTACTAATATAAGTCCAGACGAACTTCGGAGGTCTGTTTCGCGAGGAGTATATGACAGAGTTATTCAGTGTTTGAACCAAAATGGGGGTCATATAGAAAAATTATTGTAATTTTACATTCTCTTATTATTTTATGTCATTATGTTCCAATTTTTTGTTTTTATTTTATATTTCGTTCTAAATGTTATGTACTAATGTCATGTTCTAATTAAAGTAAATTTTTACCGTTTCATTGATGTTTAATCGGCTTCGAAAGGCATGCGATGTTTCGGTTTCTGCCAAAAAACCACATTGTAATAAAAAATATGGATTAACAAGAAAACCACTGGAAATATCTATAGAGAATGTTATAGCAAATCGATGCAGAATCAAATTCTGCATCCGACCATCCAATAAAATACAGGGTGTATCATTCAACTTTTAAAATGATGTAATTGGTCATTAAATTTTGGATACCCTGTATGCGATAAATCAGTTGTCAATATGGCATTCGAAAGAATCATTCCTGTGCTTCCGTCTACCTCAGCAGCGCTTTCCACCAATCGAAATTGGTTAAAGGGCGCAATGCTCAAAACAGCGCTACATCTATCAAAATTTTCAAAAAAATCAAGATATCTAAGAAAAAATTGGAAATAGGTATAGGGAATCCTGATGAAATCTACTATGAAATTTTCTCAGGAATCTAAAAATGAAATAATATACCGGGTGTTCCATTTAAAATAAGGAAGTTAATGGCGACTTCCGGTAAAACCGGAAGTAGCATGATCTTGAAAATATTTTGAAAAGAACGAAAATCTTGGATAACCATGAAACCCAAAATTTCACAATTCTAATTTTTTTCTAACCACGAAAACTTCCAACGAACGGCTCTCGTTGTATACCCTGTATATGTGTAACTAGTTCTAATGTGAGTCTTTTTTGCTATTTGTATTACTTCCGTTAATTTATTTCCATATCTCTTGTGATTGTTTTCACGCTCTTTATTGCTCTCATCAGCATTATGAATTCATGATTTTTTTCATCTTTCACTGATTCAATAAGACTCTCGATAAACCAAGTTTCTTTCCCTAATTCAAATTCTTAAAAGCATCGTCTTATTGGATTTATCATTTTATTGACAAATGTGTTCAATATTATGTTAATATCTTACATTTTACTGAATATTTTGGAATTCCTTTCGAATTGTTTCATGCTTAATCAAATAATTGCACTATTCGAATTACTCGACGATTGTTGAGTATTCTTTGTTACTTCAAGTTGACAATATATCGAGTAATAATCTGTCATACAATCCCTTATAACAATCGACAAAATAACTTCTGACACGTTCATTAAAGCTTTCTCAAAAATATGATCAATACAATAAGATTTTGCATTGTTCTGTTTTCATGTAAAATCGTTAATACAAGATCCATAACCATTCTCACTCATAATATTCAGATATTCATCGACACAATTACATTTACTCTATATTTTTATATTTTAATATTATGATAAAGTCGAAATCCATATTTGAATTTTTTGAATTCAAATATAAATACAAACTTTCATTAAAATCAAATGGACACGAACTATATTTATCGAATAAATTCTAACTGCACGAATTACATCAGCCTTGTAATCGACGAACAAGGCAACAAAAACATTCTCACCGAAATTGATAATGGTATCAGATTGTTAGAAAATATGTAAAACATCGAAATAAAATGTAAATTTTAATTTAAACGAGCTGCAAGCTTAATTGCTTGAAGTATTTCCGTTACAGGGTGACATTTTCCAGCCAACAAATGTTCATTATGTTTTTTTTATGAAATAACCCTCGTAAATTTGAATAAAATTGATTTTGATATTGAAACTTATTGGGTATTTAGATGAGGAACGTAAGACTAAAGAGATATACAGGGCTTATACCAAAAGTAGTAATTTTTTATTTTAGATCTGTTTACAATTCCTTAATATCTTTCGAAATAGCACCCTTGGGCAGCTAGACACTTAGAATAACGCTGCTGCCATTCGCCGTACGCCTTATGGAAGTCAGCTTCGGGGATGCTGTTGATAGCCCTCGTCAATGCTGCATGAACGTCCTGAATCGAGTCAAACCGATGTCCCTTCAGCTGTCTTTTCATCCGTGGGAATAAAAAACAGTCAGGTGGAGCCATTGTCCAAAAAGTTTTTGTCTGTATACAAAAAGTTCAAAACTTCTTGGGACAGGCGCACACGCGTTTCTTTTTGGTCGGCAGTCAGAATTTTCGGCATCATCTTGGCGCACACCTTGCGCATGGCCAAATCCTCGTGAACGATGCGTTGAACGCTTGTGTGAGCAATGTTCAACTCATCACTAATTGCTTCAATGCTTAAGCGTCGGTCATTGTTCAGCAGTTCTCTCACTTTGGCCACATTGTCATCGGTTCGTGCCGTCGACGGCCGTCCGTACGATGGTCGTCTTCAACGAGCTCCCTACCTTCTTTAAACAGTTTGTGCCATTCAAAAACACTGGAGCGGCTCATTGCAGTATCTCCGTAAGCCTGCTTAACCATTTTTAGGGTCTCGGTTGCCGATTTCCTCAGTTTGACACAAAACTTTATCGAATATCGCTGTTCGAGATTTTGACTCATTTTGTGCATCGACAACGACAAAAAAAACGCTTCACAATAACCGATGTCTATACTCAACCAAAACCCCATAGATAACTCTACTACCGTAGAATGAAATGTCTTATGGAAGGGACCAAAACCGTCAAGTATTTACGCTTCCAAAACACGGGAGGGCGCGTCAAGCGTCCGAAATTAATAGAAATTATAATGCGCATGCGTTTGTTATTGTTGTTCAATAGTAGCCATGTTTAATTCATTTGTGGATTTTGCTTGCTATCATACACTATTTCTACAATATTATTTTTGCATAATATTTATCATGGGAAAACACGGCTATATATTCTGGCTTTAGCCCAGCTGTATTTCATGGATTGAAAGAAACTGCGAAGAATATGAAACCTAGTGAGAAACAATGTGTTCTTATTTTTGATGAAATGAGTCTTACATCATACCTGCAGTATAATGAAAATACGGACGAAGTCGATGGTTTCGAAGATTTTGGAAGTTACAAAACCTCTAACATAGCTAATCATGTACAGGTAAACTACATGTGAATGAAAATGATTGAATTTCTCTCATTGACACTCTTTCAGGTTTTCATGCTGCAAGGTATTGAGGGAAAATGGAAACAACCAATTATGTATCAATTTATTAAAGGAGCAGCAAAGGCTGAAACCTTTAAATGTTCAATTCAAAACATTGTACGATCTTGCAGGGAAATTGGTTTCAATGCGGTGGCTACAATTTGCGATCAAGGTACAAATAATGTCAGTACGATAAGCAAATTAGTGAAGGAAACGAAAGAGGAATATGCAAGAGGAGGTAAAGAATTATATGACTTCATATTTGAAGTTGATGGACAAAAAATTATCCCATTGTATGATCCACCACATTTACTGAAAGGTGTGAGAAACAACCTCCTAACAAAAACCGTTTGTTACATGCTATGTGTTTTTGTTTTAATTAGTCTTTAATTGTATTTATATGTATATTTTTTGTATTTTTGTTTTAACCCATTGTAATTAGTCTCGATATTTAATTGTATTTATATGTATATTTTTTGTATTTTTGCTTTAACCCATTGTAATTAGTCTCGATATTCAATTGTATTTATATGTATATTTTTTGTATTTTTGTTTTAACTCATTGTAATTAGTCTCGATATTTAATTGTATTTATATTTATATTTTTTGTATTTTTGCTTTAACCCATTGTAATTAGTCTCGATATTCAATTGTATTTATATGTATATTTTTTGTATTTTTGCTTTAACTCATTGTAATTAGTCTCGATATTCAATTGTATTTATATGTATATTTTTTGTATTTTTGTTTTAACCCATTGTAATTAGTCTCGATATTTAATTGTATTTATATGTATATTTTTTGTATTTTTGTTTTAACCCATTGTAATTAGTCTCGATATTTAATTGTATTTATATGTATATTTTATATATTTCTGTTTTAACTCTGTTGTTGAATGAAAACTATTGGTAAAAACTATCGACTTTCATTTTCTACTCAAATTGTAGAAAACAAAATTTGCATGTATGTGTTGTGTAACTTCGAATTTTCCTCCAAACCATCATTTAGTACGCTTCCAATCCTCACGCAGCGCTCTTGTCGCGGTTTCGGTACCTAACATGGAACATTTCATTCTGCGGTAGTAGAGTTATCTATGCAAAGCCCGTAGGCGACTGCGGCTGGTGTTTCTCTGATGCTGAGTGACCCCTCCATCTTGTCCAGCCAGCCAAACCCCCCTCCACAGCTCTGCTCGCGCTACAGAACATCAGTCCTACTACTTTTGGTATAAACCCTGTATAAGCAATCCATCTGAAGAATCGGAATTTCAAATCGTCAAGTGAGAATAACTCGTTATGCTCGACAGTATTTCATATTCAAAATTGTGGAATAGTTATTCTTAACTGACGTTTAGTTCACATTCTTCATTCTAACGTCGATCAAATACGTCAATCGAATAACATCGTCAAATTGCTCATTGGCACGGAATTCTAGACGAGGAATCGTAAATTCTGTGAACGTTTGAAGCATCTGGTCGTATTCCATTGTAAATAATGTATGAGCTCATGAAAATAAATTTACTTAGACAATAGTTGATGTCTCGCGGTAACGTAACATAAACAATAAATTTCAATTCAATTCAATTTTAGGAAATATTCGAATGCGAAAATATTCTACGATATATTTCGTACGTAAATCATTTTCCAAATATAACCCAAATAAACACATCAATGTATCTAGTTTGCATGAGTTCTCATTCGCTGATTCTATCCACGTTTCTATATGGAAACATATTCTTATTATTGACTTTAATGAACAAACATGTAATTAAAACATTCATTTCCCATTACAGAGTGTTTCGGAAAGACCTCCTGTAAATGCAGGAAAAATGTGGATTTTACAAAAATAATCAGATTCTCCAGATAAACTATGGTCCTATCTTCTTTCGTTTCGGAGATACTGCGTTCAATTAAATTTTTTTTAAACGAAATTTTGCTGTATCTCCTGTGAAGTTACAGATATTCCGTTCAAATCTGGTATTCGAGGGTTTCACTGGACGCCAAATAGGTTCAATTTTTGATTATGCGGTAGAGGGCGCTGAGTGCGCAACTTTTCGGCGATTCTTTTAGCATTAACTTTTTCGAGAATACTTGCTTTGTTTTCTTTATACATTTTTTGGTTCATAATCATATTCCAAACAAATAAAAACCCTTGTTGAAGGTCTCTAAATTTCGCCGTTTTTGAGAAAAACGCGTTTAAATGAACATACGCGATTTCGGTATTAAGTAAATTTGATAATTAGTTTTTGTTATATTCATTCAAATGAGTGAAAATAGTGAAATTTTGAGACCCTGAACAAGAGTGATTTAGTTGCTTGCAATATAATTATGAACCAGGAAATGTGCAACGAAAACAAAAAGCATATTCAAAACATCTTATTTCGGTTCTTCTGAAACCCCCGAAAAAAGATAGGACCATAGTTTATTTGGAAAAATCAGAATATTTTTGTGAAATCTACCATCACCTGTATTTACGGGAAGTCTTCCGGAAACACCCTGAATATTATGGTGGCAACTGTCATCATATCATACATCCCATCCCGTATTCTAATTGAGTAAGTTGATATTTTCGTCTAGTGGCAGTTTCCCATATGAGACCTCGCTGGAAAAATCCTGAATACACTAATTTGTATACTTATTCATTCGTATTCGTATGGAATGACTTGATGTTTTCATCCAGTGGTGTTTTTTCATATAGAGTATGTACAACCCCTGAAAGAACCAAAAGTCCCTCCTCCCAAGCCTTCCTCAATTTTTACATCAATATACTATATACGTTATACAATTTTCTGAACTATGACGAGACCAAAGTGGTGTAATTCGTAAACACCGGACTGAACATACAAGAATGTGGGTTCGAAACCCGCATATGTTTCAATGTTTTACGTTCATTCATATACATCATCTTCATAATTTAGAAAATTTAATTTCCCATTTTTTAATCTACTGACACGAAATTGAAGCCAATTAGTCAATGAAACGTTAAGCTTGTGCGTACTTACCCGAAACACTTCTCAGTCAGTTCTATTGGAATAATTAAGTAGCGGGATGCTGTCATCGAATGAGTACTCTCAGAGTAATTGCCAATCATAGTTATACTCATACCTACACTCCTCGATTCAAAAAGAATTGAACTTCAGATAAATGTGCGTGAATAGTTGATCTATGGTGGAGCATCATCAATAATCATCTATCCTTTCACAGGCTTATATTTACAAAAATATAAGACTTTGACGGGACCAAAATGGTGTAATTGGTGAACATCCTTGACTAGACATCCAGTAATGTGGGTCCAAAATCCCACCTATGGTTCAATGTTTTACGTAAATTCATCTCTATAATCCTATATTAAACTATTTAAGTTAACTCCATAATTCTGGAATAGACAAATATGCTTGCGGTTCCAGTCCTGCTCCACTCTTATGGAATGGTGAAATGAAAGATCAATGAGCTGCACAGACTCCACAAAGACACCCGCAACATGATGCATATCCATCACAGTTTCACAGTTTGCATCCCAGGTTATCCGTTCCCCGCATCTATCTCCCAAGTCACCGGGAAGGTTGGGGACTCCTCAGTCTGGAGGGTCTGCATCGAAGTGTGGTTCTGTATAGCTCCTGTGCCTTGTTGTTGTTGTCACGAAAGGGCCGGAGTGGGGGCATTTATCGTTAAGGCAGCACAAAAGCTGCGGAAGAACATCGTCTCCAATTTCAGATCAGTCGAGAAGAATGACCAGAGGGCAACTTCGAATTCCAACCTCACCGCCTGGAAGCCCAGAAGAATGCCACGGAGCCAGATCTCTTGCTCAGACGGCATGTTGACAAGCCGATACACGGTGTTTTCTATCGAAACATCGAAACGCTTGGCTGGTCAACCGGGCTGACCTTCGACTTCCTAAGGTCAGTCGAGCTTACACACGAGACCTAGGAATTTACCGCAGTTTGCCAAGATGACTTAATCAACACCTTGATTCATCGCCGCAACGTGATGGGTGTACAGGTTCCTGATGTCAGCTGCAAGACATGTAGAAAGGTCGAAAGACGCTTTTCCACCTGCTGTCGGCAAAGGCGGCCTCGAAGTACACTCATCGCCATAATGCGGCCCTATTGGTGCGGTATTACCATCTGAGTCAATCGTAGGGAATAGACCAAAAGCCGGGCCTTACTTGTCAGGAGATATCGAGTCCATTGTCGGAAACAAAAAATGCCAGATCTACTGGAATTACCCGTTTCCAACAGTCAGGTCCATACAAGCAGATATTACTGACGTTGTCCTCCTCGATAAGCTTAGGAAGACTATGTATGTCATCAAATTCTCTGCTCCAGCAGAGAAGAATATAGTCTGGAGAGAGGAGGAAAATGGACGAAATATCAAGAGCTCCGCACGCTATGCACAGGCCACAAGGTCGTATGAGTGGTTCTGATCATCGGTGGTTTGGGCGGTATTCGGTCTTCGCTGCGTTCGAACTAGAAGATCATTCCGGCCTGCAAGAACTCGGCGAAGATCTTGATAGACCGGATGCAGAAGGCAGTCCATTCTTGGTTCAATGAGGATACCCACGATTTAGAAACCTGAAGCTACTTACCGACTGGAGGGGAGGAAAAGCTTCGGTTAACCAACTTTTGGATTTTCTAGGGCGATTGCTAGGATGTCGCGATGTTTGTAGCAGCCCCGACCAGGTATAATGTGGAAAAAAAGTATAAATATGTATATATTGTTATGATTTCATTTCATAGACAATAAAAATTTAAAAATAATAACTTACCGAACTATGAAAATCAGAAAAGATCAAATAAAAAATATTTTATGGAATTAAAAACAATAATAAAAGCTAAATAATAGTTAGGATATTAATATTAACAATGTAAAACATAATAAACAACGATGTAATAGAATAAGAAGTGATAAACAAGAACTGCAGTGAAAGTGAAGAAACGTTCAGTGTAACGAAATCATAAATCATAAGTAAAGTGATTACAAAACTATCATGAGATAGTACAAAACATTGAATAATGTTATAGATGTAAGTTAGGATTAGTAAATTTGAGTTATGTAATGTTAAAAGAATGTTATTGATATAATATGATATGTATTAGATTTAAGAATAAGTAACTGTCAAGAAAACCATAAATATGGGAATAATCATATTAATAATAACCCAATCATAGGTTATATTATACCAAAGTGTGGGGAAAAATGTAGGCAATATTAATTTAAAAAGAAGGAATCACTAACAATTAAAATAAGTTGAAAATCTCAAATAATTCAAAAAGTAAAGAATACTAAATTCTGATTGGTCAATAGGAATTTCCAATGTCAATCTGGTAACAATGAAGACTTGTGTCAGTTTTACAACAATTAACTTGGCATCCTTGATTTGAAAAGCAATCATCTCATAGGTTGATTATGACATAAAGTAGCGTCGGTTTTGGAGGCCTATAAAAACGAATCTGGAAGTAAATAAGTTTAGTTTGCCATTACATCTGTAGACTGAAAGTACTACTGCAACTCACCAAAATTTTATAACCTATAATAACCTCCAATTGAACGAAAGTGTTCCAAACTTCGATAGGTTCAAAGAAACCAAAGTTAATAAGTTTTATTAAAAGTCAACGATTATTCCATGTATCTGAATCCAGTAAAAAGGCTGTAATAACCTTCAATTAAGAAGAAGTCTCCAACGATTGCCAATCATCAATAATTTCAATAAATCATCGAAAAGTTTCATGTTTTATCTAAAAGGATAAAACAAAGTATTATCAACAGTTCCTGATTCTCAAGAAGAAGTAATCCAAATTAGTTACCTGTGATTATTGTGAAAAAGCATAGTATTGTGTAAAAGTGAATCATCAACGAAATTATAAAAGAATTAAATCGAAAATTGCCAACATAGTTAAACACACTTTTGGATATAAACTAAAAGTAAGTTTGTTTATTATATTTCCATTGTAGTATTATTTGTAAATCTGAAAGAAAGATTGTCGTTTGTAATGTTGTAAACAACTATTAATATTGAATAGTTTTGAGGTTAAAGCTAGTTCTATGCTTAGAACATAAAACTAAATTGTAAATTTGAAACCCTGAGATAATTAGAGTCATAGAGATTTAAATATAGAAATTTTTTAACATTCAAAGAATATTGTGTTTAATTCCATAAAATAAAAATATATAAAAAGAAAAGGATCATTATTATTCAAAATAAACTAAATAAAAAAGCTAGCCGGAAGAATAAATTATAATTATTAAATAAATAAAAACTCAGTAAGAGTTTTCTTAATAATTGTCGCTCAAACGTGGGGCCATTTGAAAAAAAGGAATAGAACCGCGTATCAAAATAATTTAAAGAACTAGATTAATTAATAAGAAAGTAAAAATGGAAGGAGATAGACAGAGGACTCCAGAATTGATAGGATTTGATCAAGAGGGTGAAATGATTAGTGCAGAAAGACCACCAATAATAGATAGTCAATCACAAATAATGATATTGCTTGAAAGTTTAAATTTAAAAGCTAATGAAACAAATAAAAAAATTGAACAATGTAAGAATGAAACTAATGCTAGAATTGAACAAGGTATGAGTGATATAAGAGATGAAATTAAGAGAGTGAATGATAAATTTGATAAAAGAACTGAGGAAATTATGAGAATAGTTGAAACTGAAAAAAAGGAAATAAGACAACATGTTGAAGAAAGCATAGATAATAAATTAGAAGAATATAATAGCTTTGTAAATAGAAAGTTTAATAATGTAGAGAAAGAAATAGATATTATGGAAAATAGAATGAATGATATGGGGAAGAATATTGAAGAGAATGTAAATGTGAATGTACAAAGTATGAAAGAAAATCAGAAAAAAATGATAAATGAACAAGATGAAAGAATAAAAAGAATTGAGAATAGATCCGAAGAGAGAATGAATATAGAATACAGAAATGTAGGTCATGAGAATACAATAAAATTTAATGGAAACATAAAATTATTACATCCATGCATTTTTGTTAAAGATTTGAAAAATGAAATACAGTATGAAAGGAATATAGAGAGAATGAAAAAATTAATAAGAGAACGATTGGTTGATGAACCTTTGTTGTGGTTCAATTGCAAAGAAAGGGAATTAAATAGTTTAGATGAGTTTATAGATGAGTTTTTAAATAATTTTTGGGGTGAAAATGAACAATCGAAATGTCGAGAAAGATTATATTTTAGGAAGTATATAGAAGGGACTAGAAAAAGCATGAGTGCTTATGCACTTAGCCTATATAATGAAGCGCAATATTTAGAACCTAAGATGAGAGAGGAAGAGATAGTTTTATACATTTCAAGACAGTATCAAAGTCAAATATCTGAGGCAATAGCCATTGCAAATATTAAAAACATGAATCAACTACTATCATACTTAAATAGAATTGATAATAAGAATAACATAGGAACTAGGCAACAAAATGGACATAATGATAACAGGAACAATTACAGGGGAAATCAAAATTATAATAATAGATTCCAAAATAATAATTATCAAAACAATTTTAGAAATAGAGATAATAGAAACCAAAATTATTATAATAGGGAAAATAGATATAATGGAAATAATGCTAATCAAAATAGAAATAGATATAGGGATTATAGAAGTCAAAATAATAATAATAATAGAAATAATAGTAGAAATGAAAACAATCAAAGGGAAGTAAACTGTAGTAGGATAGAAAATAATATGGAAAGGGAAGACTCTTCAAGTCAAAATAATCAACAAAATCAGGATTTTTAAGAAAGCACGAATACCACGTTAATGTATTATATGAACATCAGAGGGAATACATTGACTACGAACAGCAAAGGGAAGAAAATGAAAGTATAGGTTTAATTAAATTAAAAGGTTTTTTAAAAGGGAAAGAAGTAGAAATTATGTGTGATACAGGATCAGAACTATCATTAATAAGGGAAGAGCTATTGTCTGAAATAAAATTAACAAATCAATTGAAAATACCAAAAGTAGAATTAGTAAATATTAGTGGAAAGAAAATTACTGAAGTATCAAAAATGATTACTGAGCATATTATAATAGGGAAGTCAAGTCTAGAGATGCAATTATTTGTAGTGCCGAATATGAAATTGGATATTGTTATGGGAACTGATGAATTAGAAAAGCATGGAATTATTATAGATTACGAGGAAAAGGAAATAAAGTTGTTAGATGAAATTATAAAGATAGGGAAAGGGGAAAATGAAAATATTGACAGACCAAATGAAGGTTGCAATATAATAAATGCGGTCGAAAGAAAAGACTCAAGCAGAAATTTAAATGAAATAATCTCGCAGATGAAAATATCCGAGAAATATAGGGGAATAACATCAGAAATAATTTCACAACATAAAGGTTTAATAATTGATGAAACTCGTATAGCTAGTAATTATATTCATAAATTCCAAGTCAAAGAAATTGAAAATTTTAAATCCAAGAACTATCCAATCCCATACAAGTACATAGAAGATGTTAGGAAAAAAATCGGTGAAATGCTAGAACAAGACATAATAGAAAGAAGTAAAACAAAATATATAAACCCTATTGTTATAGCAAAAAAGTCAAATGGTGATATTAGGTTATGTTTAGATGCTCGAACATTGAATAGATTGTCAGTACCACAATATGAAGCTCCTAAAAATATAGAGTCAATTTTTGGTAGAATAATAAAGGCACAAATTTTTAGTAAAGTTGATTTAAGACATAGTTTCTGGTTGATTCCTTTACATGAAAGTTGTAGAGATTACACTGGTTTTATGATAGATGGAGAAGTGTATCGTTTTAAAGTTACGCCTTTTGGTATTCAAAGTGCATGCAGTGCGTTAGTTAGAAGTATGAATCAAATATTAAATAAATTTGAAATTTTTGTAGTTCATTATATCGATGACATATTAATATTTTCTAGAACAGTAGAAGAACATAAAGATCACATAAAATTAGTTTTGAACGAATTAGATATAGCAGGTTTAAAAATAAATATTGAGAAATGTGAATTCTATAAAACAGAAATTAAATTTTTGGGTTATAAATTAACGAGGGAAGGTTTAGAAATGGATGAAGATAGATTAGATGTAATTAAAAATTTCAAAAGACCCACTAATCTTAAAACTTTGAGGGGATTCTTAGGTCTAATAAATTATTTCAAAAGGCTCATTCCTGATTTAAGTCAGAAGGAGATTCCATTAGTAGAATTACTTAAGAAAGGGGTAAAATGGAAATGGGATAATGAAAGACACGAAGCTTTCCAAAATTTAAAAGATATTTTCATTAAAAAATTAAAAGTCTATCATGCACAATATGACAAACCTTTCATATTAAGAACAGATGCTTCTAAACAAAGATTCAGTGGTGTTTTATTACAAAAACAAAATAATGAAGAAGTGCCCATAAGTTTTGTGTCAAGAATGACAAAAGTTCATGAAAAAAATTACAGCGTTACTGAATTAGAATTAGCAAGTATAGTTTTTTGTGTAAAGAAATTAAGATTTTATTTGTTAGGGAATAAAGTAAGGGTAGAAACTGATCATAGTGCATTAACAAGTATATTTAAAAACAAGTTTGTAAACAGTAGGATTCAAAGATGGATTTTGTTATTGCAGGAATATGATTTTGAAATAAAACATATTCCAGGAAAATTAAATATAATAGCTGATACTTTAACAAGAGAAGAGGGGAATTTAAAAATTGATAAAAGGAAATATAAAGTAGGAGCAAATATTTTATTAGAAGTAAGGGGTTTATTTTCATTAGAGAGCATTAAAAACAATCAAAGTACTTTATCAGAGAAGGATAAAAAGAAATGTAAAATCAAAGAGGGAGTTTATTTACAAGATATAGGTAGGAAAGAATTATACAGAATAAATCAAGACCTAACTTTAAAAATTTTAAATCATTTACATAGTGAATTCAATCACATAGGAGCAAGGAAAATGTGGCTCATATTCAGAGAAAATTATATAGGTAAAGGAGATTACCAAATTGCAAAAGAAATCACAAAGAAATGTGACATATGTCAAAGAGCAAAGCCTAAAAATATAATTAACCACAATTTAGCAAAGAGTATTATAGTAAAGGAATGTTTAGAAATAGTAGCAATAGATTTTTTAAGTGAGTTAATAGTAACAGAAAAAGGAAATAGACATATTTTGGTTGTAGTAGATTTATTTTCTAAATATATAAAATTATATGCTTGCAAAACGACAAAAAGTAGAGAAGTAATGCATAAGTTAGAAAACTATTTTGAAGAAATTGGTAGGCCAAGAAAGTTAATTACAGATAACGCAACATATTTCAAAAACATACGTTTCAAGTATTTTTGCAAAAGGAATTTGATTTTTCATCAATTAACAAGCATCAGACATCCTCAATCCAATCCATCAGAGCGATATATACAGGAAGTAATAAAATATCTGAGAATATCTTGTGAGGGTAAACATCGTCAATGGGATGAATCAATATCCAGAGTAGAAAAATGTTTAAATCATTGTCCAAATACTACAACAGAGAAAACACCTGTATTAATAATGAAAGGCGAAGAACCAGATAGAAAATGGTTAGATGAAAATTCAGTAGAGCGAAATGAAATTTTGAAAGATATCAGTAATAGGTTAGAAAGAAATGCAAGAAAATATATGAATAGGCAAATGAGAAAAAGAGGAAGGTTAATTAAATTTGAAATAGGTGAATTAGTAATAGTAAGAGCAATGAGAGTAACTAATAATAAAAAGAATATATGTGGAAAATTATGTTTTGCTTTTGAAGGTCCGTATGTAGTCATGAATGAAAATGCTGAAAATAGTTATGAATTAATGAATCCTGAAAACGGAAAGATAAGGGGAATATTTAATATTGATCAAATATACAAGTATAATTATTAATAAATTTAGTTCATGAAAATAAAATCAAAAGATAAATAAATTTTAAATATTAATGTGATTAATATGTTAAAATTGATTTAGGGGAATTTGTTATGATTTCATTTCATAGACAATAAAAATTTAAAAATAATAACTTACCGAACTATGAAAATCAGAAAAGATCAAATAAAAAATATTTTATGGAATTAAAAACAATAATAAAAGCTAAATAATAGTTAGGATATTAATATTAACAATGTAAAACATAATAAACAACGATGTAATAGAATAAGAAGTGATAAACAAGAACTGCAGTGAAAGTGAAGAAACGTTCAGTGTAACGAAATCATAAATCATAAGTAAAGTGATTACAAAACTATCATGAGATAGTACAAAACATTGAATAATGTTATAGATGTAAGTTAGGATTAGTAAATTTGAGTTATGTAATGTTAAAAGAATGTTATTGATATAATATGATATGTATTAGATTTAAGAATAAGTAACTGTCAAGAAAACCATAAATATGGGAATAATCATATTAATAATAACCCAATCATAGGTTATATTATACCAAAGTGTGGGGAAAAATGTAGGCAATATTAATTTAAAAAGAAGGAATCACTAACAATTAAAATAAGTTGAAAATCTCAAATAATTCAAAAAGTAAAGAATACTAAATTCTGATTGGTCAATAGGAATTTCCAATGTCAATCTGGTAACAATGAAGACTTGTGTCAGTTTTACAACAATTAACTTGGCATCCTTGATTTGAAAAGCAATCATCTCATAGGTTGATTATGACATAAAGTAGCGTCGGTTTTGGAGGCCTATAAAAACGAATCTGGAAGTAAATAAGTTTAGTTTGCCATTACATCTGTAGACTGAAAGTACTACTGCAACTCACCAAAATTTTATAACCTATAATAACCTCCAATTGAACGAAAGTGTTCCAAACTTCGATAGGTTCAAAGAAACCAAAGTTAATAAGTTTTATTAAAAGTCAACGATTATTCCATGTATCTGAATCCAGTAAAAAGGCTGTAATAACCTTCAATTAAGAAGAAGTCTCCAACGATTGCCAATCATCAATAATTTCAATAAATCATCGAAAAGTTTCATGTTTTATCTAAAAGGATAAAACAAAGTATTATCAACAGTTCCTGATTCTCAAGAAGAAGTAATCCAAATTAGTTACCTGTGATTATTGTGAAAAAGCATAGTATTGTGTAAAAGTGAATCATCAACGAAATTATAAAAGAATTAAATCGAAAATTGCCAACATAGTTAAACACACTTTTGGATATAAACTAAAAGTAAGTTTGTTTATTATATTTCCATTGTAGTATTATTTGTAAATCTGAAAGAAAGATTGTCGTTTGTAATGTTGTAAACAACTATTAATATTGAATAGTTTTGAGGTTAAAGCTAGTTCTATGCTTAGAACATAAAACTAAATTGTAAATTTGAAACCCTGAGATAATTAGAGTCATAGAGATTTAAATATAGAAATTTTTTAACATTCAAAGAATATTGTGTTTAATTCCATAAAATAAAAATATATAAAAAGAAAAGGATCATTATTATTCAAAATAAACTAAATAAAAAAGCTAGCCGGAAGAATAAATTATAATTATTAAATAAATAAAAACTCAGTAAGAGTTTTCTTAATAATATATATATAAACAAGCTTAAAGTTTCTTTGCCTAATTGACCACAATTTCGTGTAAGTACATTAAGAGATATAGAATTAAATTTTCCAAATTATGAAGATAACTTAGATTATTTAACATAGGATTATAAAGATGAAACTTAAAACATTGATCCATAGGCGGGAAAATTCAATCCATTGTTGAAAAAAACTTGGTTCGAAATATGTAGCTGTATATTGATTATCACGATGTGCAAATTTTACACGTGTATAGTTCTGCATCGTACATTTTGTAATAAACAACGTCTCTTGAGATTTCACAAGGTTATTTGTTACAGAGGTGTTGTTAACTAGGAGGGTGTGATGAAGAGAACTTGCGCTCGCAGTGCCTATCGGAGTCATGGCTTCAGCTGGGAAACGACAGCGACGGCTGCATCGCTGCTTGTTATCCTTCCTGCAGCAGCGAAAGCTTCTGCTGCTTACCAAGGTAAATATATTTGTTCGAATAGAGATCTATGTTTCAACTAGTCAAATATGGCTTACAATAATGCTCAACACACTAATATTTGAGGAATACTCAATACGAAAGCGCTAAATTCAATATTGTATCTTCAGTTAAGTGTCAATGAATCAACAACGAATTGGGCGTATACAAAAAAAGTCAGAACAAGCAGATTCCTCTTGGCAGTTCAACAAATTCAAACATAGTCCCAGTAATCGCTTTAGTTGCGTCTCTTTATTTTCGTTTCCCCTATATTTATTTATCCCATTCAATTCCAAAAAAATTAAATTGACGATATTTCCGGTATCAAAATTGAATATAGGCAAATAAAACGTTTATTTTTGTTTATATTTCGCAAGAAAAAGTAATCCAACTGCCAGCACAACGCATTCCCTTGTTATCAGGTATATTTTGGATAATATAGTCAAAATAGTCATGTCCAATTTGAAGATTTGCAGAGCCGGTTTATTTGAATGAATTTTGGATTTGTTTTGAGTAAACTTGTGCTTTTTCACTTCGGAAAACCAATTAGTCCAAGCAATACGGCATGAAATGAGTGATTTTTTGACATTGATACCACCTGAAAACCGACTGTGCCATTATGTTCAGGTAAGTGGAGACATTAATTGTATCATGTTATCGACTCTCAAATGTGGTCACCCTATTTATTATAAACATTTTAAACAAAAAAGGCACTTTTTTTAGTTTTTTGTTAATAACTCAACAAATAATGAAGTAATCGTAATGGTATCCATAGACAAAATGTAGGTAATTGAATTACGAACAAAACGAGTTTCCGAGCGACTAGATCGGATGATTAGAAGCCAAGAAAACTGCGGAAAAGCGGGAAATTCGACGTTTTATTAAAAATTTATATCTCCGTTGTTTATTATTTTGTAGGATCGCAAAAATGTTCTAGTACTTATGCACTTCACTTGTGCAAAAAACTGTCGCTCTGAATCAATTAGTTTGGGTGTAACTGTGATTCAAAGTTTTTTAAGCGATATTTTGCAAAATCGCTGGATGCGTCTGAGATAATCCGATTTCAAATTTTAGAATCGTTTTGAATAATATGAGATCCGTACAACAAAACGTATATTCTCGTTATCAATTCAAATGATGGGAAGTGCCTTAAAAACGCTGGGAAAGACGGTTCGAAACGGCGGATCGCGCGGAAACGCTCGAGTAGTGGGGTATAATAGGGAACGAAGGAGAAGCACACATATACAGATATAGAGACGCGCTGCGCCGGGCTTCAATTGTTTGCATTATAATATCTTAACAATGACGCAAGCTATCTTAATAATTTTTTTTTATTTTGGTGCTAACGAATTCCAGGAAATTGATTTTTTATTTATAATTAATAAATAAGCAATGGTTATGCGTATATTCTTGAAATTGAAAATTGGTTTAACATTATTTTGATGATATGTGAATAAAGGGTTGTATCATTGCTGAGGAAATAGAGATTTTAGCGTCTCCGAGAAAAAAGCGAAAGATGTAAGTATCTGTGTGAAAAATGACACTATGTTCGATAAATTGAGCCAATTAATTCATTTTGAATGAATCTTTATAGAACTGTTATGTGTCTGAAGACAACCCGGTCGCACACGATAAACTTGGATTCATTGTAAAGTAAATTATTGTAAAAAATTAAATATAAATAGGTACATTGCGTGCGTGTAGATAAATAGTTATAAATACGTAAATATATGTTTAATTAAATGTTGATAAATGTAAATACCTGTAAACATCACTTTTGTACATTCATACAACCCTTTATTCACATATCATCAGAATAAAGTTAAAACAATTTTCAATTTCAAGAATATTCGTATAACCATTGCTTATTTATTAATTATAAATAAGAAATCAATTTCCTGCAATTCATTAGCACCAAAATGAAAAAAAAATTATTAAGATAGCTTGCGTCATTGTTAAGATAATTATAATGCAAATTGAAGCCCGACGCAGCGCGTCTCTATATCTCCTTCGCTCCCTATACCCCACTACTCGAGCGTTTCCGCGCGATCCGCCGTTTCGAACCGACTTTCCCAGCGTTTTTGAGGCACTTCCCATCGTTTGATTTGATACGTTTTGTTGTACGGATCTCAAATTTTGCAAAACCGTTTTAAAATTTAAAATCGGATTATCTCAGACGCATCTAGCGATTTTGCAAAATATAGCTTAAAAAATTTTGAATTACAATTACACCCAAACTAATTGATTCACAGCAACAGTTTTTTGCACACGTGAAGTGCATAGATATTAGAACATTTTTGCAAAGATTCGATCCTACAAATTGATAAACAACGGAGATATGAATTCTTAAAAAAACGTCGAATTTCCCGCTTTTCCGTAGTTTTCTTGGCTTCTAATCATCCGAACTGGTCGCTCGAGCGCTTGTTTCGTTCGTAATTCAATTACCTATATCGTGTTTACCTATACCATTTCAATTACTTCATTATTTGTTGAGTTAATAACCAAAAACTAGAAAAAGTGCCTTTTTTTTGTTTTTTGTTTAAAATATAAGAAATAGGGTGACCACATTTGAGAGTCGAAAACATGATACAATTAATGTCTCCACTTACCTGAATATAATGGCACAGTCGGTTTTCAGATAGTATTAATGTCACGATTAAACCTCTATTGCTTGACCTAAATTGGGACATATCAGGTTTCCTCTTTTAGTCGGGGAAACGAAGTACCAAAGTTCGTAAAATTTGAACAGTAAGACGGATTTGAATGCGGTTTTTTGCACTCGATTCGTTAGAGCGTTAGAGAAACTTTGTGACCTAAATTGATTCATAAGGAATTAAAAATATGCAATTTGCATGAATAATATGCATTTTTTAATTGCATTTCAAATTGACCGTAAATCCTAAATTCACAATTCGGTTAATAGTGATGAAAATGATTCCAAACTCGTTACTCGGGGGTTTTTGGAGTCGCCGAACACGAATATCGTCGATTGATCGCCGAGGTACCTGGTGCCCAGGATGAACGGTATCCTCGTTATCCCCATAAATTAATGTTATTATTAGGCGAAATTACTGAAACTTTGTACATGCTTGTAAATTATGCACTCAAATGTTGTACAAAAGGTGTAAATTCTGGTGACCAGTCTTACAAAATGTATCTAGTGAAGCTTTTTTTTTTGAATTTGGCGCTTTCAATACAGTTGGTAGCAGTGATACGATACATGAATATACGGTTCTGTGGTGTCTTACGAGGGGAAGACACAATGTAAACTCTCCGTAAGGGGCTGCAGGTTAGAAGTTCTTCGTCTTCTTTTACAGTGTGCGTACACTATATCAATACCGTGCACGTGTATTTTCTTTACGGGGACAACGAGGATACCATTCACTCTGGGCACCAGGTACCTCGGAGACCGATTCTGTCGCAATGTTCGTGTTCAGCGACCCCAAAAACACCCGGGTAACGAGTTTGGACTGATTATATAAAGAATTTCCAGAAAACCCCAGGAGACGACAGGGATACCGTTCATCCTGGGCACCAGATACCTTGGAGACCAATTCTGTTGCGATATTCGTGTTCAGCGACTTCAAAAACCCCCGAGTAACGAGTTTGAAATCAGTTCCATCACTATTAACCGAATTGTGAATTTAGTATTTATGGTCAATTTAAAAAAAATGCAATTATAAAATGCATATTATTTATGCAAATTGCATATTTTTGATTTCTTATGAATCAATTTAGATCACAGTTTCCTGAAGCTCTAACGAACCGAATGCAAAAAAACGCATTCAAATCCGTCTTTCTGTTCAAATTTTTCGAACTTTGGCCGTTTTTAGTGCCTCGTTTCTGTGCCTTTTGTATGGCATCAATGAACCTAGTAGTGGAAACAGGTCACTACAATTTTTTATCACTGATTCCAATATACTGAAAACTTCAAATTTTGAGCCCATCTAATCTTGCCCACTCTTAAAAACATTATATTTGACGATTCAATTAGATCTTGGAATACTGATTCTCCTTTCTCGGCAGCGGAAAAGCGATTTGCGTTTAACACCGGCTGAACTCCTTGTAAAGAGGATGCCAAAGTCATCGTACAGATAATAATGATATCCTCTCAGCGTACAACTAGTACCTACATTTTTTACATATGAAGTTTGCGTATTTAGTTCAAAAGTTCTATCGACTGTTTGAGTCCTCCTACTAATAACTGAAACTGGGTTTTTCTATTTGGGTTGTCTATCTGAAAGTTGTGGATGATCCACAGCTGGGGAATATAGATATGAGTATTTACATGATTATTATTTCAAATTCCCATGAGATATTCCTCATACAAAAGTTATGAGCCTTTGAGGGAAACTGAACATAACTTATCTCATTTCTCACCATAAATTTTACTTGGGAATCACATAATACCCGATCTTTTCAGCATAAGCCACCCCATCATTTTCCTTTATACCCCTTATGTTATTCAAAAGAGTGAAAAACTCGCAAAAACTTCAGAATTAATAGTGCAATCTTTCAATTGAGCTTTCGTTGGTTTGTCAAGCAATAACAATCTTTCACGAATTGTTCTGACGTGGAGTTATATCAAATCTACCATGTTGACCTCCCTGGAACCACTTGCTAAGAAAATGCTCAATTTGAGAATGTAGAGTTTGATTTTATTCTAAACTCACTGAATTCCAAGATGAGATAACAATTGTTGAGCTCAGTATTTTCCAATTTCGAATACCAATTGAATTTCATGATTTAGATGAATAAGTCTATCTTTATTATTGTGAACCAATATCCGTTATGTCAATAACAGTATCTGCGAACGAAATGAAAGAAAAATAAACTGCCGAAATTTGTCGCAATAAAAGCAAAGAATTATTACATACTTGAGGATATATTTCAGAACTTAATGCTACATGAGCGTATTTTATTACAGCTTTGTACCAGTTCTCACCTCCACATAATTCAACTGCGATGGAAGATTTGTACAGTATAAACTATACCAGCCATTCTGCGGGGGAAAATGAAACAGCCTCCAATTTTTCAACTAATGAAACATACACAGAAGTTAGCGAAGGAGAACCCCTGGCTGACATCATCCTCATGGCAGTGCTCTCTATAGTCTTGGGACTGATGATATTAGTAACCGTCATCGGTGAGTTTAATCATAATTCAAATCAATTGTTCCTTCCAGATTTTCACAAGGAAACAAACTTCAGATAACCAACACAATAATATCGAATTGAAGGTTTATAAATATCACTTTATTATGAAGGAATCTATATAAATATTTCGACATTTGCTGTCTTCAGTAGACCTATATATTCACTCGTTCATCTATGGAAGTGTGGTTGCCGACATACGTATACGATTTCAGAGGATGAGTGCATTCTAAACAAAACTTCACTGCACTTATTAATTCAGATTGATCTAGAGGTGTGGTTTTTAATCTCTGTCAAACTTTTTTTGATGCTACTCAATCCCAAAACGACAGGTATGTTTGTAAGTAGAAGAACAACGTCAAAAGAAATTAATTGATTATCTACAGGTACTGTAAGGTCTTGGAGTGACCTTCTGTATGTTAAGTGATCCCAACTAGCTCACTAAGATATTTTACTCTCAGGGCTCGTAGTGATACGTGTCCTTAGATTCTTGATTGATTGGATTACTCAGAGCGCCATTCGCCTTAGCCAAAAAAAGTTGATATAGAATCCTCAATCAAGAATTTCCAGGACTAGGAGGTGGGTAAATGTTGATGATTATATCAGAGAAATAAAGATAAATGGTGCCTCATGTTGGGCGCCACTGTAAAGCTTTGAAGTGACCTTTTCTGTTTAATGATTCCAGCTAACTCACTATGATATTTTACACTCAGGGCTTGTAGTGATACCCTTAGATTCTTGATTGATCGGATTACCCAGAGCGAAAACTGCTTTAGACAAAAAAGTTAAGTTATAATCGAGGATTTATCCACTACGAGGTGAATGAATGTTGATGATTATATCAGAGAAATGAAGGCAAGTTTCAATTTAACAATTTGGTTTTAAACCTCTAGGGAATTATAATTCAAACAAAATTAGTGTGATTAATAACAGACTTATCTTATGAATTAGCAATGTTCAATACTTGAAAAATTGAAAGTGAAACAAACTAGAATTCTTAGTAATTTGATTAATTAAATGAAATTATCAATTTTATAAAGGAATATAATTTTTGATCCGAAGGTTCAAATTAAATCGTAAAAGGAAACAAATTTGGTTCGAAAGTATAAACAACAGAGATTTTACTCGGAGCTCTCACTCAGATCAATTATTATTCCGTTATATCACCGAAACTAGCCTAAAAAGATATACACATTAAAAATTCATTCGAGGAAGATCAAAGAAAGGAGATACGGAATATCACGCAACAACGTTGATAATTGCTAGGTTAAAAACAAGCCTTAGAGAACGACATAAACCATTCTGACTACTAACTAGACAAATCAGATTTTGAATAAAGACAAGAGGATAATATAGTGAATGATTATCTGATTCAGATTCGAGCAAGCAGAAGTAAACTGGTTGGTCGATATTCTTAGAGTTATTGAAAAATCATCGATCACAGATTATACGCATCTACAACTAGGTTTAGATACAATGACTCGTCAAATTACGTGTTCACTGTCGATGAATAGTTTTCAATATAGTCAATCAATAAAAGATAAAATGAATAATATGATGAGATCCTGTCGATTTCCGTTTTCTAGTCTCCCCTCTCACTCGTGTCGCGAAACCTCTCACGAGTTTACGCGCAATAAAATAATCGCTATTAAAATAAAGGTGTCATTGACCATCTTTTCTCAAGTTTAATCACATATAACAATAACGGAAACCGTTATTAAGATTATTCAACCAATTAGACATAGTAACGTAGGTATATAACGTTACAGTACGGATTGATTTTTTATAAACTCATTAGAATGTCATAAGTCCTACAAATAGAATTCGTTCTTCCCTATTACTTACAATGGGTCTCAAAGGTATATGATGATCGTGATGATGGTCTTGAGACCGAAAGTAAGCATATGTGTTAGTGTTACCTAATTCTCAAGAATTTATATATAATTCATACCTGGGGCAAGGATCATTATTAATTTGATGTTTTCTTACTAGACTGTATTGAATTCATCTATAAGGAAATGTACACAATATGTCAGCTTTCTCCCTTTTAATCAACGAACAAGGCAACAAAAACATCCTCACCAAAATTGATAATGGTGTCAGAATGTTAGAAAATATGTAAAACATCGGGATAAAATATAAATTTTAATTTACAAGAGTTGCAAAGCTTAATTGCTCAAATTCTTTCCGTCACAGGGTGACATTTTCCGGCCAAGATATGTTTATTATGTTTTTTATGAAATATCCTTTGTAGAATTGTGTACATACTTATTCCTCTATCTATGGTTGGATAAAAACGATTATTTTCACATTGCAACTTCTTAACTCTCTAGATGAGGAATGTAAGACTTAAAAATCCACATCACTTTCGGTTTAGTGAAAATAACTTGTTATGCTTGACAATATTTCATATTCAAAATTGTGAACTACTAATTTTTAACCGACATTTGCTTCACATTCTTCATTCTAACGTCCATCAAATACGTCAATCGAATAACACCGTTAAATTGTTCATTGGCACGAAATTCTAGACGAGGAATCGTAAATTCTGTGAACGTTTGAAGCATCTGGTCGTATTCCATTGTAAATAATGTATGTGCTCATGAAAATAAATTTGCTTAGACAATAGTTGATGTTTCGCGGTAACGTAACATCAACAACAAATTTCAATCCAATTCAATTTTAGGAAATATTTGAATGCGAAAATATTCTACGATATATTTGGTACGTAAATCATTTTCCGAATATGAAACATTAATGTAGTTGTAAAGACCTGATTGCCGTTGTCGATTCATTTGTAATTCGTAGGATTAGAATTTAAACGAAGGTATCTATCATCAGCTTTAATTATATTTGTATGCACTAATCAATCCCTGAGAACTAGGAATGTGATAATATAAGCATCACATTACTGATCTAGATGCTAGTGGCAGCAATGATTAATTTGGAATCTAACAAGAATATATTCAGAATAATGGATCTAATAATAATCCAAAACGAATTAATAATCTGTCTATATGTGCTTTCTTATTATTATTTCCTACCACTGGGGTAAAGTCGATTATACTACAATTGCACTTGATGTCGACAGGCGGAATGTGCATATTCAGCTCCTTTGAAAAAAAAAATAGCATTGGTATTATATCTAGTTCAATATGTGACATACAATTATTATTTTGAATTTTGAGGTGTGTGCATGTATAAGTGCTGATTTTAATGGGTTACCTGGATTATCTTAACATGCTCGTTGCAATTGAAATTTAAATTATACTCTTCGCGGCTGAGTCGAAAGAGTATATTGCATTTGTTTAAACTATTTCTAAGATCGTTGAAAAAGTTCTAGAGCAAAAATGCTTGCATCATAGTATTTTTCATAAAATTTTAGCAAAATCCGTCTGTCTGGATGTCCGTCACAAATTGCTTGCTTACATGATAACTCAAAAACGAAAGGTCCTATCATATTCAAATTTTCACAAACAATCGTTTGCTGTTCGACGACGAAATTTATTGTTTTCCAGCGGAATCGAATAATAAACACACTCTTTTCTGAAGGAGTATAAACTTTGAAAAAAAATACTCCCAAAGTATATATTGAATCGATTCAATAATTAGGGGTACGTATCTACACCCCACTGCAGTCAAATTTTGAGATTTTGAAAAATTCAAACAGTGTCTTTCCATTAGTATAGCTTGTCTACCAAATTTTATCCTTCCCACTTCCTTCAGAACAGAGAAAATGAAGAAAATCAATTTTTACCCCCACCTTGTATAGAAATTCTCATATTTCAGATGATAAACTAGATAATTAGGAACAGGCGGGCCCGTGATATTTTTGGTTATTATGTAACGAAATGTGGTTATGTCTGCGATATTTCTTGATTCAGCCATATTAATTTCTCATATCCATATTATGTAAATCCCAAGTAATCATGAAAAATGTGATTTTGATTGCATTTCTAGATGTTTTAGAATCTAAATAATATAAAATATATATTTCATAAGGAACGGTATTCCCGCGTACATGTTTGTGTCAATTCCCCTGTCAATTTCATAAGTTGAAATATTAAAGCTAACGATATATTGAGCTGGAAAATCTCCGTAGTAGAGATGATTTCAGTCATTCAAAATCATAAATTGTGAGAAACGTTCTTACATTAGCAGGATTAAAACAGTGCATGCCATTTTCAAGGATATGAAATATGTATTTAACTTTAAGATTGAAACCAAATAATAACTTGGTACTTCAAGTTCTGAATTAAATCCATGGGGTTCAAAGGATCAAAATATTAAAAAAAGGTAGTGCCTACGCTTATATGAGAAAACATTATGAAAGTCGGATAAAGAGCGTTTTTTCAACCCTGAAGAAAAATTTAATTCTATGAACCCCCTTTGAGAGCATTGACATTTTGGTATATCTTCTTACAAATCAACCAAATATTTTTTATGGGCTAGTAAAATTTAAATATGCTGTTAATACCGTAATTTTGATTCCATTTTCAATCGTACAGCAAATCGATTCATTTCTGTCAGCATTTCACATTTTTAAAGTAAGCATTCAAAATATTCTTTAGAGTCAATATACCTGATGTAATTTCAGCGTGAATTTAAGTCAACTTTGAACAGCTTTCACTCAAATTTCAACACAACCGTTCAACAACATCGACAACAAAAACAATTAATGGAATAAACTCAAGCTTACACCGTTTATAAATAGTTTCTAACAAGTGGCGGTTTAGTCTAGGGGTTAGGATATCGAACTCTTACTCAGTAGACTCGGGTTCCAGGAGTGGAAAATTTGTGTTTGTCTATTTTCTCAACAATATTAATTTGAATTTTATAAGTCGTGTAAAGGTTATGAAATGAGTAATTCGCTCATTCATCCTTACAATAATACGATTAGTATAATAGAATGTGAAAAAATTATATAAAAATCAGTAATCAAATCGTATAGGTTGTGGAAAATAACTTTGCCACGCACACAATTTATGATATATTTTAAGTGAAAAAACATTTCTATTTATTCAATTTTAGGAAATATTTGAATGCGAAAATATTCTACGATATATTTGGTACGTAAATCATTTTCCGAATATAACTCAACATTGATGTAGTTGTAAAGACCTGATTGCCGTTGTCCATTCGTTTGTAATTCGTAGGATTAGAATTTAAACGAAGGTATCTATCATCAGCTTTAATTATATTTGTATGCACTAATCAATCCCTGAGAACTAGGAATGTGATAATATAAGCATCACATTACTGATCTAGATGCTAGTGGCTGCAATGATTAATTTGGAATCTAACAAGAATATATTCAGAATAATGGATCTAATAATAATCCAAAACGAATTAATAATCTGTCTATATGTGCTTTCTTATTATTATTTCCTACCACTGGGGTAAAGTCGATTATACTACAATTGCACTTGATGTCGACAGGCGGAATGTGCATATTCAGCTCCTTTGAAAAAAAAAATAGCATTGGTATTATATCTAGTTCAATATGTGACATACAATTGTTATTTTGAATTTTGAGGTGTGTGCATGTATAAGTGCTGATGTTAATGGGTTAGCTGGATCATCTTAACATGCTCGTTGCAATTGAAATTTAAATTATACTCTTCGCGGCTGAGTCGAAAGAGTATATCGCATTTGTTTAAACTATTTCTAAGATCGTTGAAAAAGTTCTAGAGCAAAAATGCTTGCACCATAGTATTTTTCATGAAATTTTAGCAAAATCCGTCTGTCTGGATGTCCGTCACAAATTGCTTGCTTACGTGATAACTCAAAAACGAAAGGTCCTATCATATTCAAATTTTCACAAACAATCGTTTGCTGTTCGATGACGAAATTCATTGTTTTCCAGCGGAATCGAATAATAAACACACTCTTTTCTGAAGGAGTATAAACTTTGAAAAAAAATACTCCCAAAGTATATATTGAATCGATTCAATAATTAGGGGTACGTATATACACCCCACTGCAGTCACATTTTGAGATTTTATCCTTCCCACTTCCTTCAGAACAGAGAAAATGAAGAAAATCAATTTTTACCCCCACCTTGTATAGAAATTCTCATATTTCAGATGATAAACTAGATAATTAGGAACAGGCGGGCCCGTGATATTTTTGGTTATTATGTAACGAAATGTGGTTATGTCTGCAATATTTCTTGATTCAGCCATATTAATTTCTCATATCCATATTATGTAAATCCGAAGTAATCATGAAAAATGTGATTTTGATTGCATTTCTCGATGTTTTACAATCTAAATAATATAAAATATATATTTCATAAGGAAAGGTATTCCCGCGTACGTGTTTGTGACAATTCCCCTGTCAATTTCATAAGTTGAAATATTAAAGCTAACGATATATTGAGCTGGAAAATCTCCCTAGTAGAGATGAGTTCAGTCGTTCAAAATCATAAATTGTGAGAAACGTTCTTACATTAGCAGGATTAAAACAGTGCATGCCATTTTCAAGGGTGTGAAATATGTAATTAACTTTAAGATTGAACCCAAATAATAACTTGGTACTTGAAGTTCTGAATTAAATCCATGGAGTTCAAATTATCAAAATATTAAAAAAGAGTAGTGCCCACGCTTATATGAGAAAACATTATGAAAGTCGAATAAAGAGCGTTTTTCTAACCCTGAAGAAAATTTTAATTCTATGAACCCCCTTTGAGAGCATTGACATTTTGGTATATCTTCTTAAAAATCAATCAAATATTTTTATGGGTTAGTAAAATTTCAATATGCTTATACCGTAATTTTGATTCCATTTTCAATCGTACAGCAAATCAATTTATTTCTGTCAGCATTTCACATTTTTAAAGTAAGCATTCAGAATATTCTTAAGAGTCAATATACCTGATGTAATTTGAGCGTAAATTTAAGTCAACTTCGAACTGCTTTCACTCAAATTTCAACACAACCGTTCAACAACATCGACAACAAAAACAATTAATTGAATAAACTCAAGCTTACACCGTTTATAAATAGTTTCTAACAAGTGACGGTTCAGTCTAGGGGTTAGGATATCGAACTCTTACTCAGTAGACTTGGGTTCCAGGAGTGGAAAATTTGTGTTTGTCTATTTTCTCAACAATATTAATTTGAATGTTATTTAGTCGTGTAAAGGTAATGAAATGAGTAATTTGCTCATTTATCCTTACAATAATACGATTAGTATAGAAGAATGTGAAAAAATTATATAAAAATCAGTAATCAAATCGTATAGGTTGTGGAAAATAACTTTGCCACGCACACTATTTATGATATATTTCAAGAGAAAGAACATTTCTATTTATTAGTTTTTATCTATATTGTCGATTTAGTTTGATTCTTGTGACCCAATGTTCTTCTAGACATCTTCATATTAATACTTTCTCTTCTTAGCGCTCCTTATTGCCTGTTTGGCATATCTCCTCATACTATACGAGGGCAAAGTGAAGATTCAATGAAAAATGGAACAAGAAATGATTTATATAGTCAAAACTCATTTTATTTCTCAACATAATCTCTTTGTAGCCCGATACACTCCGTTCAACGTTTTTCAAATCTTTCGATTCCTTTTAAATGATACGATTTTCGAAATCCTCCAAAATAGGCGTTTGTTTGAGCGATGACCTCATCGTTGGGGCCAAATCTGTTTCTGGCAAGCTATATCCCCATGTTTGGAAATAGTTAAGAATCTACGGGGGGCAAATTTGTAGAATATGGTGGATCAAAAACCAATTCGTAGCGCAATTCATGCCGTTCTGCCATTGCACCTGTGAACCTGTGCTATGTCCTGTTGGAAGAGCACATTTTTCTTTGTCAAATGCCACCTCTTCCGCTTCAAATCGGCGTCGAATCGATCCAACAGCTCTGCATAATATATCTTGGTGATCGTTTTGCGCTTTTCAAGGTAATCGATATAGACAGTACCGTGTGAATCCCAAGAAACTGTTGCCATGACTTTGTTGGCCTTTTTCGGCTTCGATTCGTCAAATCAAGTCCCCTATTTCGACTGCTCCGTCCATGTTTCGTGCACGGCTAGGGAATGGCGCAAAGACTCGTCTTATTGCGCTTGAACATCGCCAAACACCCCTTTGAAGTTGTCACACGGTCAAGCTTGTTGTCAACAGAGAGCAAATGCGGCACCCACTTGGCAGATAGGTTTCTCGTATTCTAAAATTCATTCAAAATGTTCCATACCCGTTCGGTTGAGATGCCCATAGCCTCAGCAATCTCGTGCACTTCAACTCACCGAACCTGAATTAGACGACCAGAACGTTCGGCGACTTTTGCGATTATACCATCACAACGAAAATCAGTAAGCCACTTGTAAATGGTTCCAATCGATGATGGGGAGTCCCCACAATGCTTAACAAGCGATGTTTTGGTTTGGGTAATATTTCTTTCACGCAAGAAATAATGATTAATCAAGACGCGAAATTCACTTTTTCATGTTTACAAAAATCTTCAAGGTTGCTTGCTTTCGATGGGTAGCAAAATAGAACTGAATGACATATCAGTCTGAAATTGTTGATGCGTTCTAGTTACAAATGTCATATACGATTTTCGAGGACTTTTCACTTTGCTCTCGTATTGTATACCTGTGCTGACGAGGATCGAGAACCAAGACTTTTTTAATTCTTACATCCACATGCTGTATTTTATGCTTCTACGTCATACCATTGGGATGAACTCGGATCGTATATACATTCTTATGTGGATTAATCTTTCTTCCTCCCATATTCATCTCTAATACAACAAACTGATATATTAGTTTTCAGTCTTATAGCATATTCTGCTTCTGATCTCGTCGAATATCTTTTTAGATAAGAGTTTTAACTAAAAATGTTTGGTTGAAGTTTCCAAAAGTTCAATAACTTCGGGGACATTCTTGTTTCATTTCCATTATTCAGTCACTACACACAGTATTCCAACCTAAAGAATCACAGTAAGTAATAATTTTGTAAAATAATCAATCGTACAGTTAATATACCGGGTGTCCCAGTATACATGTTCCAATGAATTATCTCAGTCATTTCAAAAGATAAAAATTTGAAAATTTTATGGTCTCCAATTCGTTCAAGGAACCTTTAACTGAGGAAAACTAAAATTGAAAGTGACTTCCGGTATGACCGGGAGTAACTTTGACTTTCTTATTTCAAATAGCACCCTGTATATTCTTTGCAATTTTTGATTTCTAACCAAAATTATCTTTCCAACGATATATCACACTTTGTATTTTACATTCGATTTGATGGAGAAAACGACAATGGAAATTTCCAATTGAAAGAATTTAGTAGGCTACGATATTTTGTGTAATCTTAATTTTGACTTCAATAATAATTGATAGTTCATGAACAATTTTGCATTCGAGATGATGAAGAGAACGTCAAATATCAAATTATTAGAATTGCAGTAGAACTGGAAGAATTAATAATTCTTAAAAATGAAAACCTTAGTGTGCCATGGAAACATTTGAAAACATTTGTTTATAATTTTGATAGTAATACATCATTGGAAAGATAATTTTGAGTAGAAATCAAAAATTGTAAAAATATACAGGGTGCTATTTGAAATAAAAAAGTCAGAGTCACTTCCGGTCGAACCGGAAGAGACTTTCAATTTTTGTTTCTCTCAGTTGAAGGTTCCTTAAACGAATTGGAGATCATAAGATTTTCAAATTTTTATCTTTTGAAATGACTGAGGTAATCCATTGGAACATGTATATTGGGACACCCGGTATATGTTTGATAATTCCATTGTGAGGAATGAAAATCTCAATTATGTATAATAAAATAGTTTTTATACATTTGAATTATTCAATTCTAACCTTACAATTGTATGAAGCTTATTCGATTTAATTTTAATTTGAAATTCCTGTTCCACTGGGAAAGTTATTCGAACGAATCATATGACCTAAATGTGGTATAAGCTGTCTGACGTTATCATATGAAGAACGGAACATATTCATCGTATGTTTGTGCAGTCAAATTTGATGATAAAATTCCAACCATTTACGTGTGACATGATGAGATACAAAATATAAAACGTAAGTAGCTTAAATTTCAGCGTGAAGTAAATCTCTCGGAATAGCACATATAAACCGTTTAGCCTCTTTGCTTCTGTTAGAATAATATATTTTCAGACGCTCTGGGACCTAATGAAATTCATATTTTGCTACACAGCTATCAATCCCGTCAGATATTGCTAAAATCAACATTCATACGTGGGACTCTTCTTGAGACTTGTATCGCTTATCTTTCTGGGGAATTTTGACTTTAACAAATCTTTAAGAAAGTATAAAAGTCCAATCAAGCGTCATGTTATTTGTTCCTCAAGATTCCACTCCATCTCACAGTTCTTATCAATACTCTAGTGCCCATTGTTTTCTGAATCTTCGTACCCTATAACAATGAGAATACACCACCAAACTCACTCACACTGTAAAGAATACGAGATGAAATATTATTTCGGGTGTTATTGCGTATCTGCTCTCGAATTCGTGACGTGTGCGTGTGCTTACAAACTGAAACATTCAATAAATGCGAATCGAAAAAAATATTACTTCAATTTGAAGTAACCGAGAACAATACAACATAAATTCAACTTGCTTGGAACTCTGCATAAAGTGATAGTATACTTTATTGCACTGTCACTACATTGCGTAATTCTAAAAATGGAAAGATATTGGAGAGTCTGATTCATGCAAGAATTTTCAGGTAATCTATATATTATTTGCATAGTATAGCCAACGAGTTCAATAGGGAAAAATCCAGAGGGTAGGGCGTATCATTCGAAAGGGACTAGATTGTGGATGTGCTGAAAAATCTACCAATTGAAGAAGCTATGGCATTTGGCTGTGATAGGTCAATGCAATTTAGGAAGAAGCGGAAAACTACTGTCAATACACTCAGATTAATGTAGAGATGTGGACCGTCAGGTGGCCGTAATACAACTTCCATTGAGTGGGTTAGTAGAAAAGCGCGCAACTGTCAACACTGGATTGTTTGGCGTGTGGTAGGCCACCAGGTCACCGTAAGACAACTTTCTAGGCCGATGTCAGCAGTGGTACCCTGATAATCTTGATCCTACAACTAATTAATATTATGTCATTTCGAGAGATGATGCATTTGATTAAAACACTTTCGAAGGAAAGCGCACCTCAGCATTACAGGAACCATATGAACAACACTCACAACATCGTTAGAAGCAATGATCTGCTTCTTATCTCTCGACTATAAATAGAAGAAGTGACTGAAATATCTGTACTACAGATGAGTTCAATCGGATGCTTTTAAGGGAAGCAAGGAGAGCAAACTGTGTCACCACCTGGATGAGGCAGTCGAGCTGACCCCTCATCTCGGCTGGGAAACATACAACGTCCCCTCTCACTATGTCTTGGTGAAGTCGGTTTATACCCCTATGGGGTATAAACCGACACCGAAGCCAATTGATGAAGAGATGGGGAAACAGTCCATACCGTCACTGATAGCTCTAAAATCAAAATAGATGCTGTTGCGAACATTGAGTCGAGTGATTGGAACATATCCGTAACAATACCTTCAGAAAAATATGCACCATGGGTTCTGATGAAGCATCCTTCATTACTTACAAATAAATTTGAATACCTCAGTAGAGTCGAATTACATAGGCAAAGTTAAGAGATCAAACTTCGTGCACATCTATGTATAAAAACTAGTGAACAGAATTCGCCAGCCGGTCACCTGTTCACGTTACGTCACCCGCCGCGATCTGTATGGAAGCCAGCTCATTTCATAGCGAAAGGGGACTCACTTGCCAGACCAGAACCGAGATTGACCTGCCGGAATTTAAACAACCCGAAGCCGTTGCCATTGTGCAAATCCGAGAGATAGAGAGTGAGTGTTAATTGCCGTATAAAATCCATTCAAATTATTGAATTAACATTCCAGTATATAAGTCCGATTTCAAATTCGAACTTTGTTAATAAACTCAATAGTCTACAAAATAATCCTGGTAACTTGGACGAATACGATTCAGCTCCTGCGAATTGTTTTCTAGAGACTAAGTTAGAATATCGCCCGAGACCGATTTGTTGAATTGTGAATAAATTCACAGCCGAAATCGCCGGAAAAATCAATCCTGGTAGCTTGGACGAATACGATTCAGCTCCTGCGAATTGTTTTCCTGGAGACTAAGTTAGAATATTGCCCGAGACCGATTTGTAGAATCGTGAATAAATTCACAGCCGAAACCGCTGGAAAAATCAATCCTGGTAGCTTGGACGAATACGATTCAGCTCCTGCGAATTGTTTTCCTAGAGACTAAGTTAGAATATTGCTCGAGACCGATTTGTAGAATTGTGAATAAATTCAAAGCCGAAATTGCCTGAAAAGAAATCAATCCTGGTAGCTTGGACGAATACGATTCAGCTCCTGCGAATTGATTTCAGGGGCTACGTTGTGATGTTTTCCGAGACCGACGTGTGAAATTATTAATTCAGTCATAGCCGAAGATCACTGACAAATCAACCTAGTCCGAAATGCCCCGCTCCGTAAGAAATTACGTCTGAAACATAGGTCAGAGTGAACGTACGATCCACGCTCCGTCGAAGTTGTGAACGTACGATCCACGCTCCGTCGAAGTTAAAGGGGTACTGAATATTTAGATTGTCGCGATTCATTTCTAGACCTAGGGACAAAAACTTGTCTATCATCTTACGCAGATGGTGGAAACTCCCGGCGCTACCGACGATAGGAAACCATCTAATTAGCGTGTTATTTTATACACGGAAAACGAACTCATGAAACGGCCTGTTCTGAGCAACATTTTGTAAATAGATTGTACATAGCTAGTGTAAATATACCGAATGTAAATAGGAATAATCAAAAAACTTAGTTGCACAAGAAATATCTGTTTTATTTGGCAATCCACACGAACGGGAAATAGCAATTTTAAAACCTATATAAAAAGGGAACCTGGACCCTCAAAAAAGCCGAGCAGGTCAGTTACTGTCATAAGAGGAGTAAGTGACAACCTCCTCCACTTGCAATTAACCATTCAAGCGGAAGGAGATTACAGGGTAAAATTGAATTTAGGATCGAAATATCACAGATCCACAATATTAGCAATAAGTAGAGAGCCATCTCAGCTAGTACTAGAGATCTATAATACCAATAGGGTAGGTTAAAAGGACACGACAGGACAGATGACTTACAAGCGAAGCAAGAAAGACAAACATTGACACCTCCTGAATAAGGCAGATACCCGCTCACTATGTCTTGGTAAGACCTTTTTGTTTTTCGTTCACATACTTCAACTACACGAGAGGGAAACCTATAACGTTCGAAGAACATCGTGCGAGCCAGCGACGGAATGTAGGGAGAAGATATATGCATCCGAATTCTTGAAGATTTGGAGGTTATAAGCATGGAGATAGACCTCGCTAGATGAAGAGTTCCACAACTTCGCTGTTCGATAGAAAAATGAAGTCTGGAAGGAAGAAGTTTGGCAAGTCTCAAGCTTGACAAATAAGGGGTGACTAGTTCGAGCTTGTCTGAGTCCGTCTATTTGGAATCACTCGTGATGAAACAACAGACGAGATTTCTGATGAACACCCACCATGGAAATATCTTTATAGAAGGAAGAGATCTGCCACTTCTCTACGATGTTTTGTAGAGGTCACTGAACTCGTAAGTGTGACATTATCAATCTACCGAGAAGCAACATGGCTTAATATCTGGCAGATCTACAACAACTAATCTTCTCAGGTACAGTGCATTTTCATGTATCTCTTTAGATAAGAGAAGGCAAGTGGACTCGATATATACGAACTTCTCCATGGCATTCGATAAAGTCAATTTCTGCTTGCTTCTCAAAAAACTAGCAACGTATGGTATTGTAGGGAATATGATGAGGTGGTTCGAGTCGTTTTCACAGGGATCAAATTTAGGGCCGATATTATTTATAATTTGTATCAACAATATTTGTGGATTATTTGATTCATACAGTCTTCTATATGCTGACGACTTGAAAATATTCAGAAATATTTCATCGATAGCGGACAGTGATTCGTTACAGGATGGCCTTGATAATTTTTTAGAATGAACCCGACTGAATAAACTCCTACTAAACTGTGATAAATGCTATACAATTTCATTCACAAGAAATATCATAAAATACTCAACTACGTCATACATATTGAATAAGAAACCATTCAAAATGGTAGAGAGTACAAGGGACCTTGGAGTGACATTCGACTTTGAACTAAATTTTAAGCTGCATGTGGAGCACATAGTCAGGAAGGCATACTCTATGATGATTAAAACAGTGGATAGCTTCAAAAAACTTCACTTTGCTTATAAAAGATCTCATTTGGGGTATTGCAATGTTGTATGGTCTCCGTCCTATATAACATACATTTAGCGGTTGGAATCCTTGCGTCCACAAGATCAACCGATCTTTTTCACATTAACCGCAGTAATACGAATATGGGTTTACATGGTCCGCTTGCTCGAATGTATAGTGAATACAACCGGGTCTCTAATAGCCTAGATATATGTATTACACGATTCATTCAGTCTTCAAGAGTAATGTAATTCATATTATGTTTCATCCCACAGTCTGATGTTATATGTATAATATTGCTCACTGGTTGTATGCGTATATTGACTACTGATGCTTATTTCCAGATGATATATGTCGAATTTCAGTTACTATTCAACGTCATACTAACAGTTATTAATTTATACTGCTATTTAAATATGTACTTCTTATTTTGCAACAATCTGTTATTGGACACATTGTGTCTGTTGATTGTTCTACTGTTCTAATAAATGAATGATACCGACCTTAACCTACGTATAGTAAGGGAAGTAAAAATAGTGTACAACTAGTGTTGTTAGTACTTGTCGTACGAGTGTAACAAGTCGTAGAAGTGACATAATGCACAATACATCATTTCGGTATATCATGAGTGTGAAATTTTAAGTACAACTTCTTCAAACGCTTGCAGAGTTACATCCGAAATCTCATTGGATGATTAGAATGGGCGAATAAGCGTGATCTACTACAAATTGCATCTGAGAAGTTGTGATTTGATACATTAACTCGAGCTTATTTCTAAGACAAAGCCAACCCCGTTCCCGGCTTTGTTTCGAAGTTGTTCTTTCATTTGATACCTGGCCCTGTTTCTTCTTTAATAACTTTTCCTGTTACATGAAGTACATTAAGCCTACTCTACAGGTTAACAAAGATGCTTCTCAAATCTTGCTTCAGTTGATGGAACAAATGTTCTATCCAAGTTGCTAACGTTGCGGTCTTACCTTGAATTCTTGGATTGAAACGTATCTCACAATTCCATGAGAAGGAAATGAACTCATTCAAATTCTTAGTGAACTTCAGTAAAATCTCCGGAGATTGGTTGATTTAACGACACTACTTCTTAGTTAATTCTTTTCTATGTATATTTCATTCCTCAGAAGACAAATTATGAATATTACTTTTTTTCTTCACCAGAGGAGAAAGTATAACGTATAATTTCTGTTAAGAGGTTATAAGCAACAGTAAAGAGTTCTTTATGCAAAAAGTTCCACAACTCCCTCGTTCGATAGCAAGAATGATGGCTGGTAGAGAAAAAATCGGCACGTCTCGAGCTTGACTATGGAGAGGTGACCACCCTGACCTTGTCCAGTCTGCAAACCTGCTCATGGTGGAAAAATATATTCCCTATCAGCACCGACCATTGAAATATCTACAGAAAAGGAAGAGATCGCCACCTTCCTACAATGGGCTCTAAAGACCCCATGATTGAGCTAGTAATCAAACTATATCAACATGTATATGTGAGAACCTTCATCTGGAAATTGAAAATCTTATATTGCGGAAGAGGTATGTTTGGAAAATGTTCCTTATTGACAGCCTTTACATCCAATTTGTGTAACCATTTTCATGCCTGGTCATACAAAACCCTTTTTGCATGAGTTTAATTGTTGCCCTGATACCAGGATGTGAATTATTATGGAATCTGCAAGAGAAAATTTTCCGGAATGCAGCTATAAGAGAAGGTTGAACAACCCTGGAAACGTCGGAAAATACCGAAATGTTTCCATTTGAAACATTGACCGCCCTGAGAATTAGTGACCCACAAGGTCAAGATGCCTATGTTGTCTTGATGAGAAATCATCTGATGACTTTTCAAAAGTGCATGTGTCGGGAATTTTCAACACTGAGGTAGTCCGCCAAAAATTCTCTGTTATAAGTGCTGGAAAAATGTTCGGCATTATCAAGTTTCCGAGAGAAATAACTCAATAGTTTCTACTGCCTGCCACTGTAGGAGAACAGCGCCGCATGCTAATTCTGAAGCATCAACAGCACAGAAAAAGTGTTGTAACTCTATCGGTTGGACTGAAAGTGATGCATTCAACAGACTGTCTTTCACTAGATTGCAAGCTGATTCGGCCTCTGTAGACCATTCTACTCTCTTCAGGAATAAAACGTTGGTAAAAACTTGTCAAGCAACGCTTCTAACATAGACATTGTAGAACTAACTACCACTATACAAATACGACACCACACTCTGTTGAAGGGAGCCATATTGTCGGTCGTTAACGATTTTGGAGCTCCATAGATATTGCTGTATGTTGATTGCTTTCTTCATTCTTTAAGTGATCACATATAGTAGTTCATTCAAGAGCAAATTATAGTTGACAGCTATACTACCCCAATATTGCTGTTCCAGGCAGATCATCAACCTCACTGATTCCTACTCTGTACCAATTTACACACGGTGTGAAGATGAGATGCAAAAATTATCCAACCACGTCGCATCTGCTATATACAATGAGCCCTACGAAGTGATGAAGAGATGTTGCTAAAATCAATACAGTGAGACTAGTTGCTATGATATGAGAAACAAAACTGTACAGCATAGCACAATAATTATAACTAGGAATTGTCATAACAGGAAGATGATTAGGAATGGGTTGAGCGGCTTGTCCAGTATTAGAGCAGCAGGTGCGTTCTGAAAAAATCGCTTCCCAGGTATGAGGAAGGAAATCGAAGATATAGCATATATTAGCCATCATGAAGTCATATTTGAAGAACTATATCTTAAAATGCTTGCCAGGCAAAGTCAAGATTTTTCTATCAAACATGCTTATCGATTAATTCGAAGGTGTAACAACGCTCTTTTCTGTTTGTAGGACCATAGGAAAAATTATGAACAGAAAGTTCCTGGCTTAATTGAATCAGTATTCAACTTAAGTTGGATTATGTAACTTATTGGAACCCGCAACATGGTCGGAAGAAGTAATAATTATAATATATGATAAAAGAAAACTTGTAGAACTCAACCAACTTTTGGAATAGGTTTCAACGAGTTTCCTGATTTCGGTGATCAACGTATCCGATGGAGAAATGCCAAAACAAATTTCAAAAATAATCACAGTTATTTCAGCAGAGGTTAAATAAGCATTCAGTTTGATAAATAATATATGCACCGATCAACGAAGTGTTTCGCTAACGCATTTGATGACGATAGAACTATTGGGAGAAATGTGCAGCGATTGGAATGCTACACCGAAAGTAAAATCGTGGTTATATTGCAATTCTGGATTCTTCTCTATATTTATTGGGTGTGAAAATTCTGGGAGATATCAATAACACTAATTAGAATCAATAAATTACTAGCGATTTTTCATAAAGAAATCTTTTCACCCTTTGAGGAGCCTTGGGACTCGGTGAAAATTAAAGTACTCATTTAATTTTGCTGCGATAACTCATAATTTCTAGTATTGATATGTTGTATTGATCAGTCCTGATAGCTAAATCTTGGCTACAAGTCTCAATAAAACTATCAATATTCATATAAATAATATTAGTCATAAAGTTCCTACTTCTTGTTACTAATATAATATTATTACCTGTAAATACTCCAATAATTATTATTCCACTTTTGATTACTCTTCTGACTTTCCAGTGTGTTGTTTCCAGTTGCTTACATTTTTTAATAGGTACAAACAGAAATAAGTATCTCGCATCCTCACAAATTGAACTAGAAATGAGCAATCCGACGTTACACTCCGTTGAATGATATAAAATGCTATTATAAAGTTTCGCAATTACGCTAGGAACTTATTCCTCTCAGGAGTAATTTCCCGAGTGTCTGGCGACTACCCCAGAGAGCTTGAGCGCCAGACCTAATTTTCACTTCTAGAGTTCACCTTTGCCCTGCATCTTCCTCCAGCATTTTCATATGTTTTCATATGCGTTTCTCGCAACTCATTTTTGAGGAATGTGTCGAAGTTAGCTGCAGCAAGATATTTTGGCTTCTTGGTAATAAAAATGGAATGATTTAACAGTAGAAATCAAGAGGAAGATCCACTAAGGAACTCTCATATACTGGGCAATGTACCAAAATCACTTATTCAAATTTTTCTCGCTTAGTAAGATTTTACAGAATTCACAAATGACTCACACGAAATTCATAAGTTTCATAAGGATTTTCTTCATAACAATTATGTGATAACACATTTTTTAGAGTACAATTTTACATGAAAACAAGGTTTCGTTGATGAATGTTTAATTATGTTAGTTCATGGAAATTACAAATTTTATAATTTCATTGAATTCGTGCTATTTTTCTCTTCGTCTTAACTTCAATTTTAGTCAGTAATGTTTTTCGTGATAAAGTAGATTTTAAAAAATACTTCAATGACCTTTATAATTCGTGAAATATTTATACCAATGTCTACGCAGAAGTTGAAACTGCATCATCTTCTACAGTTGATTTCTCTATAGGACCATCTTCTATAAAAAGATACAATATGGAAATAGTATCACAGAATATTCTTCTATTCGAGTAAATTGTCCATCATCAGAATTTCTGCCTAGAATAATTTATGTAACATGAGGATCTTTATTTGACAGGTCACCAACCGATTATTGATAGTTATCTTACATTGTACTGAGTTTTCTAAAATGATAATTATCAATATTCTCTTGTCATAATATATAGTGCTATATGGCTCAAGGAATACGGTGAATGCAATTAGTTTTTATAAATAAACAAATAGTTCAAAAACACCAGGAAGTGACAATGCTTGCCATCGAGTCCCATTAAATCCATCTGTAGTGCAAATGTTGTAGCCCCTTCCACTAAGTAAGTGTCGAGGGGTGGGAGGCAGAGCGTTCCTGTAATGCACAGGAATCTAAGCATAAACCAAACCAGAACTACAATTGTTTTGTCGAATAACAGTTCAATTGAAAAAGCTTATCACGATATTGACATCATAATTAGTCAAAAAATTATACAGATTCAAAATGAGACTGCTTTATCGGATAACACTTTATATGAGAAAACATACCACGAGATTGAAACAGGGAAACAAGAACTAATAACACCAAAAAATCTGGAGTATATAAGTTACCTAGTATAGAATACAATGCCTTATAATTTTGATGCATTGTTATGTCGAACATGTAGATCAGCTGAAGTTACATTATTGATAAGATATAATCACCCTTATCCACTAAAAATACTATTAAGGTACTGAGGACCTTTCGGCTACCAAGTAGGCATCATCAGAGTAAACTAAATTATACATCAAAATGTGTCTGTTTAAATACTATTTGAGGATAATAATGTAAACAATGAGTTACATGAAGCTGGAGATAAATCGGAATTTAATGAATTACTTTTCCGCTTATACATCTCCATCTCTCCTGAATTACCTAGATATTTGCCTGTTCAGTGTTTTAAAAGTAATAAACTTTCAGCTACCTCTGATTTTTCATCATAATTTTTCTTCGTATATGCAAAATATTCCTTATAACGTGTTAAAATGTTCGTTCTAGTTTGACCCACATAGCATTTTGATCATGACTAATTGACTTTGTAAATCCCGGATTTGTAGAAACCGGGGACTTTATCAAAGATGTTGCCTAGACATTATTTAAGCTTGTTCTTACATCTATAAACTGGTTGTATTGCAAATTTAGAAAACAAACTATGGAATTTATTAATCACTGAAGAACGATAAATGAAACTCTTGAATTGTATTGAAGTATTTGAAGGTACAGGCTCTAATTTGGTTAGTTGGATACGTTCCAATTTCCTTTTTCAAATTATTGATCAAAGATTTGTGCTAACCATTGTCCAACGCAATTTGCTGAAGCTTCTCAACTTCGTTGTTATAATTGTACTAGTTCAATAATCTATGAACTAGACCATCAAAGGAAGATATTTTCTATCTAAATGGTGTAGCTGAATTCACCGGGGTATACCTATGTGTTTGAGTGGGTTTTCTATATACAGGGTGACATGGAAAAGAGTACCGTGCATAGTGTCAGGCGATAGATGACACTAAAATAAGAAAAAAGTTCCTATGAACGTAGGTCCTCAACGCCTACGTTCAAAAGATACAGGGTGTTGAATTTTAATTTTTTTTTTTTTTTTTTTTTTATATTTTTGGATAAACATGTGATAATCGGACGAAATTCAGTATACAGGGGTTTTTTATCACGCTGAATTCAAATATGATATTAGTTTTTTCATTTCTAATAGGAGGCGCCACATACAGGGTTCCATCTCCTTTGAATCGTTCCTAACATTTTTGCCTCACACTGTATGTCAATATCAACTAGAAAAATTTGTAAGTCGGTAGAAGCAATAATTTCCGGTAAAAATTCATCTGAAGGCGACAATGCACGAAAATTATTTAAAAGCGCAAAAGTAACTTATTTGCAAATACAATGTTATAATACTTCAATAATTAAATTTTAATATGAAAAATGAAGATCAATCAAAACAAAACATTGAGTTTTCAAAAGATGTTCAAATTGTTGCCCTTGTACTTCAATACATTTTACCATTCGTAAAACAGTTTCTCCGTTTCGCAGAGTGCGACGAAAAAACAAATGAAATCTATGACACTTGCCAAACCACACTAATTGTTAGAGGTATTTTGCGTTGTTGCTTAAGTTTTTCATTGATTTTTCAAAATTGCTTTCAAAAATAGTTCACTACACTTTTGAAGAATACAGGGACATGATTATGTGTTACGGCGAAGCTAGATCACATTCTTTCGAAGCTCAACGTATCTATCGAGAAAGATATCCATTACGGCAGATTCCTAACGCTAAAACATTTATTGACGTGCATAAGCGTTTGGGAGAAGATGGCTGTTAAAAAACAAAAGTAAATAGTGGGGTTTCCAGAAGTCGTCGCACTCTGCGAAACGAAGAAACTGTTTTACGAATGGTGGAAAATAATCCGAGAACAAGCACCAGGAAAATAAGTTCAGCGGTACGAAACGTTAACCGTGAATCAGTAAGACAAATTTTCAATGAACAACTTCTCCGCCCATACCATTTCCAAAAAATTCATTCACTATTGGAACATGACTTTTTTCTTCGTGTACAATTTTGCGAATGGTTGCAAAATCAAAGACAAAATAGCATTTCATCAATATTGTTCACTGATGAAGCTGGTTTTAGCCGTAATGGTATTCTGAACCTACATAACATGCACCATTGGAGGGATGAAAATCCTCATCAAACCGTAATTCGAAGTCACCAATATGGGTTTTCTATTGATGTGTGGGCAGGTATAGTGGACAATTACTTAATTGGCCCATTTCGATTGCCCAATCGATTGACATGTGCACTGTATCGAAATTTCTTGGAGAACGATTCAAACACATTATTAGAGGATGTCCCATTGGCCATTATTGGAGAAATGTAATACATGCATGATGGAGCGCCAGCTCACTTTTCTCAAGTAGCAAGGGAATATTTGGACAAGAGATTTGGAAATAGATGGATTGGTAGAGGGGGGCCTGAACCCTGGCCAGCTCGTAGTCCCGACCTTAATCCCCTAGATTTTTCGTTTTGGGGATTTATGAAAAATTATGTTTATGCTGTGGAAATACATAATGAAGAACAATTATGGCTAAGAATTATGGAATCGGCAGATAGATTCCGTAATAACCCAGGAATATTTCAAAGATGCCGTCAATCATTAACAAGAAGAATGATAAAATGCATTGAAGTACAAGGGCAACAATTTGAACATCTTTTGAAAACTTAATGTTTTGTTTTGATTGATCATTATTTTTCATATTAAAATTTAATTATTGAAGTATTATAACATTCTATTTGCAAATAAGTTACTTTTGCGCTTTTGAATAATTTTCGTGCATGTCGCCTTTAGATTCATTTCTACCGGAAACCATTGCTCCTAGCGACTTAGACAAGGTGTACCTTTCTTAAGCATAAAAGATGAGAAAACAAATTTTTCTAGTTGATATTGACATACAGTGTAAGGCAAAAAAGTCAGGACCGATTCAAAGGAGATAGAACCCTGTATGTGGCGCCTCCTATCAGTAATCAAAAAACTAAGATCATATTTGAATTCAGCGTGATAAAAAACATCTGTTTACTAGATTTCGTCCGATTATCACATGTTCATCCAAAAATATTAAAAAAAAACCAAACAAAAAATTAAAATTCAACACCCCGTATCTTTTGAACGAAGGCGTTGAGGACCTACGTTCATGGGAACTTTTTTTCTTATTTTATTGTCATCTATCGCCTGACATTATGTACGGCACTTTTTTCTATGTCACCCTGTATAACGAGATCCAGGTGATTACCATCTTCTATAATGTTGATATCAAGGAGAGAAAGCTGATTATCAGTTTCTATTTCGATAGTGAATCTCAGTGAATCAAATTGTCTATCAAGCCAGGTCAAAAAGCCATGTGAATCAAAATCTTTACTTTTAAATGTCGTCAACATATCTATACCAACCTTTTGAAAACTGATTTGAACCTGATTTTAAGGAGGTTTCAAGTTCGCTTAGAATAGTATTGGAGAAAAATAGGTATACTACGGCTGATTCAACTATTGTTTACGATTGTTTACATTTTTATCCCCAAATAGTATTTAAACAGGCACATTCTGATTCATAATTTAGTTTGCGCTGATGATGTTTCCTGGTAGCCAGAACATCCTGAGTACTTTAATACTATTTTCAGTGAATAAGGGTGAGTATTTCTTATCAATAGTATTGTAATATATTCACAGTGCGAACTCTTTATAGTTTATTGAAGTTACATATTAGAATATTTCAATTCGTCCAAATTGAAGAAGTGGATTCTCAATGCTGACTATCACTCTATATATTCTCAGCACAACATTTCCTCTTAATAAAAATTAAAACATCTTTTTGATGGTTCTCCACATATCACTGAGGATAATGTACATTTAATGGCTTACGTATACAGAATTTAATTTATTCTAGAGTATAAGTATGACATTAGTGAAGCAGAGATCCATTCGGTCATAAAATTGGTTTAAAGTTAATAAATAATGGTATTTCCTCATTCCGAGCTCACGTAGGAAGTAAATCCATTTATACTTTTGACGACTGTAATAATGCTCTATATGTCCATTCCAAAAGCAACTTATCCAACTCAACAATAAGATTCAGTTATTTCCCACAGTAATAAAGTTTTTTATTTACATCCATATAAAAGAAACGTAATAGCTGTTTTAAGTATCACGATTCCATCACTTTAGAGCTTTATGGCAATTGAAATAAAAGTAGCTATATATCATTACTACCACTTACAGCAGAGCCAGCTTAAAAGTTCCAGAAAATTTCATCCGAGAGTTCTTTTGAATTCGGCAGAAATGGTTATATCAACAATATAAATGTATAATTTTAAAACATGAATTGTGGAAAACAGCTTTGGAGAGAATTTCTCATACCTCTTCCTCTCGCAAAGGGATTGCGTGATGTTAATTCACTTAATCTACTAATCTGTCTTATCATAGCAACTATGAACATCGTTAAATATTGAATTACAGAGATATTCATCGATGGAAACAAATTATAAATAATTGTAAAGTAAAACAAATGACTAAAATATGTATGTTCTCATTGAGACAGCTACAACGTGTTGCCAACTGCTTAGACCTACAGGACTGAGAAGGTATAAGGATTCAACACGTTACAGCGCCAATTTGTAAGGGGCTCTCACACGTTGGAGCGCTAATTTGTAAGTTCAAATTTCCCTCACTTGAGGATGACTAATATCCAATTTTATCACTTGGTTGTCGACTGCTACAATGAACATGAGTCGTGAGATGATAGTTTAGAGTGCCAGGGTATTTCTAATCAAACAATATACCGATCTTGACTCGGAATTCAAATAGGGAAATGTACGTACCAAGTGTGATTGAAGTTTACTGTTTGTCAAATTCTATAAATTTATATAATATGTATTCGTGAGTGAAACAACAAGGGCTGAATGATCCTAATATATGAATGAAGAGATTGATGGAGAGAAAGAGAGAGATTGGTTCTTAATTACAATAAAGTATTACACAAGTCAAATTACAGGTTATAAAATCGAACAATACTCACATTAGAAGTGAAAAATGAAATATAGGTTCCAATTTACATGAAAATCACAGGTTAAACGAGAAACTCGCTAGGTTGTTGGCTTTATGGAACAATAGCTGAAATAGAAAGGGGCCTGCAATGGTGCCTTCAACAAGACCTCTAAGAGCTCTATCGAACAAGCGGCGGAGAGACATGGTATCCCGCGAGAGCTGATGGGGATTATGACCATCCTTGAAGGTAGACAACTTTCGACGACGTGGCAAGGTTATACTCTGGAAGGGTCGGTATCAGAAGTTTGGTTGTTTACAGGGAAGATACTCTCCCCCCTTTCATGGAGTTCGGTCGTGAATGATCTACTAGTAATGTTAAACCGTGCTGGTATTAAAGCGGTCAGTCATGCGGATGACATCGTCATACTCTCCAGAGTATCGTACGAGGTTACCTTGCAGGAGCGGGTTCAACAAGCCTTGATAATTTCATGAGTCTAGTGTAGAGAGAACAAAATCTCCATTCATGCCATGAAAATTACCATCATCATCTTCTACAGAAGATACAAAATCGAGCCTTTGAAGGAAATCGTAATCAGGGGTTAGTCAGTTGACTTTTCCGAGACGGGGTAGTATCTGGGGGTTACTCTGGACAAAAAATTGCTCTGGCAGAAGCAACTGGATACTAATTGACAAAATGCTATGATAATCCTTTGGCAGTGTAGGAGAGCAATTGGCATGAAGCTGGGCTTGGGGCCTGAGCAGCGGATGTAGATCTACTCAGTAATTATTATAAAAAGACTCAGTCATGCAGTTCTCTTATGGTGAAGAAGATCCGAACTGGTCACAGCTCAGACACTTCTGGGCAGAACTGGAGAGCTCTTCCTCAGAGGCATAACATCCACGAGGGAGGCCCAATTCCGTATATCCAGGGGGCGGCCTGGAAGGCAGCGATTAGAACCGTAGGACAGAATCGAAGCCCTGTACTTCGTGGAGCAGCATTTTGAGATCGTAATGCCGTCGACGGAGGAATAGGAGAATAACCACATGCCAAAGCATGGCACAATTTGGTATACGGATGGGTCCAGAACAAACACAAGAGTCGGAGGTTGCTTTCGCATTCCTATAAATATGGATGGATACCCCGCCGTGCAGATGGTAGATCTAAACAGTCTTCCAAGCCAAGATACTTGCCATCTACAAATGTGCAGAGAATATACTCGGCTATAATTGAGGATAAATTAGACCATCTATATCAGTTTGGAGAGTCAAGTGTGTTTCGTCAGGGATACCAAGGACATTTTCAACCGGCTAGCCGGTGAAAAAACGCTCAACCTGACCCAGATTTTGGCTCACTCGGGCTGGAAAGGGAATGAGAGAGCGAACGAACTTGCCAGAGACGGGCCAGATTGGACTCTTGCTGGCATCACCTACAACGGGGGGATACAGATCTTGCAGTATCATCTAAGAGATTGTTGATCTCATGCCACAGCATGAAGGAGCATTGACGGTTGCCAAACAGCCAAATCGCTGCTCGGCAATTGGGTAGATCTAAAGGCGAACGAGATACTCTCACTGGTCAGGCATAGCATCAGGATGATCTTCGAGATCTTCACACTTCACGGAAATTTGATGAAATTCAAACATGTAGTTGGGAAAAGCGACACTCCCTTCTGTATGATATGCGAGGGAAATAAAGTAGAGTTGTCAACCCACTTTCCTTGTGAATATCCTGCTCTCATTCGAACCAGGCTTACCTGACTAGGCCCGGGAATATCACGAACGATGACGTGAAGGATCTAAGCGTAGAACAGATGTTAGATTCTGTCGATCAGCAGGATTCCCAAATATCCCCTGAAAAACATAGCAGGGTACAAATGTCTTTGGCTAAGAGAACTGAACTTTCTATTAAGCCCGATACCATCTCAACAAATACCAATACCACCATTACATAATAAAAGAGTTCAAATAATCATGCATCAGAGTTGAGCAACTCAGTGTGAAAAATCAATCATTAAAAATTCCTCCAATGAATAGAAGACTTTATTCTTCAGGTAAATTTCTATTTGGGATTTAAATTTTTTCAAATCCTCTTGCTGAATTCGGAAAAGTATCATGTCATGATTGATTGATTGATCTCTGGATCTTGAAACGCGAGTGAACTTCATGTCCAGATTGTTGATTCGACGCGTTTCATAGCTGTGAATTTCATTCCGGATTGAGTAGCAGTTGATATTACATTTCACATGAAATAGACATTCCAGAATAAACATACAAAATTAAAATTATCAAATGATTAAATAATTTCCTGCAGTCTTTTGACGTGACAACGTCTTATAATTCGATGACGCCGGCTGCACGCACGAGAAAACATGACTCATTTGCCGTTACCTCGCTCTGATCGGCTGTGCGTTACCCCGCTCTGAGGCGTTCCATTTAAGTGCAAGCGAGCTCTCCTACTTGAGTGACCGATGCGATGCGCGTGGACAGCTGCTATACAATAATACATTTACATGTTTTCGTAAGTGCAGTGAAAAGTGAATGTGGTGTCAATTGTTTATAGCAACGATAATTGCGGCGATGAAGGTAATGATTCTTTCGATATTAAATATATGTTCAGTGATATATTGTCGAATATTCGTGCTTTCATCATTAAAATAAATAGCATCGGTCCGCTAGTGCAGCGATTGTAGGTTATGCTATAATTGACAAAACTATAACAATAAGCTAACAGAACTGTTTCACGATGAGTAAAACATCAATTGCTTTACTATTCGATCGAAATAATTATCGAGCGTAGCTATGATTTCAAAAAATTAAAACATAAATGTTAAATCATCCACATATCATAACCACGTGTCTGAAATGACAGGTAGGACCAGCCAGCCGTCAAAAGGAACAATTTTCTCCTATATCAAATACATTGAGGCGGGCTTTTCAAAAGCTAAATTGACATAATTGTATTTATGCGTACAAATAAATGTAACTTGATCAATTCAATTGTGATTTCCATTTACCTCCTTCTCTATATCCATACAAAATATCTATCAAACAAATAAAATTAAAATTTTCTTCTGAAAGATAAAACCATTCCATCAGTATCTTCTTATGACGTTGTCACGTTCAACTATCGTCAGTAAACCGACTTTACAGACAACCGATTTTTTTATATCTCGAGCCTGCTGTAATACGTGAGCACCTGCGCCTTCAACTTGAAAATATGATTGGTGAGAGGGGAATGTCCCCAGCTTAATACTTCAGAAGAAATACATGCATGGAAGGAGCCATAGTAAGCAGAGATTAACTCATTCAATCGTTGTTAGAATCAACAGTAAATAGTTTGAAAACCCGTAAAATAGTGGAAGAATGCAATTTTAGTTTTTTTTAATCAATTAGGCATTTTCTTAATGACATAGATTTGAGAATTATTCAATGAACACAATTTTCTCTAAAATCTAGTAAAATGGTGAAATCGACTCAACATGGTAATAAGAAATATTCTCTTTGCAAGGATGTCTAAGCTAACTATTCCATTCAAAAAATACAATTCAAATTTTCTGTAAGATCTCGTAAAATGGTGAATTACACCCAACATGAGAATGAGGAATATTCTCTTTTCAAGGATGTCTAAGCTAACTATGACATCCATTTTAAAAAATACAATTTATTCCATAAGTGACTCAATAATGTAAGAATTATTCAATTCCAATTCCATAAATACCTGTTAAATCAAAACTCAGAGAAACGAGTTCTCAAATAACTCGAAAACAAAACACAATAGCCAATTTTTCATTTGATCATTGACATATTATCAGAAACAGAGATTGAGGATGGATGGTTATTTTTTTGGTATCTCTTATACTTATAGAGATTCCCTATTAAGACATATCAGGAGGTTGCGTGCAAGACCGGGTAAATCCACATCTTATCAAAATAGAGAAAAACATGTTTTCTATATATGTTTTGTGCCATCTACATGATTCTGTAGCCATTTGTGAGCAAAATTGGTTACATTCTGCTTAGAAAGCCTATCGCAGTTGTTATTTGGGAAAAAAAAGCGGTTCTATCCCAAATTTTACTGCAAAACCGATTATATCCTTATATAGAAGTAAATTAATTTTTTAAAGTTCCTTTTTGAGTTTTTGTTTTTTACGTTCCTTTCATTGAACTGATTGTTATTGAAAGAAGGATAAATAAATTTATTTGTTGAAATTATATGTTGATTTGCTTGTAAAACCGGTTATATTTATTAATTATTCATTATTTATTCATTCAACAAATTAAAGATAATAATATCTCTTAAAATAATGATAATATTTTATTAAATTACCTAGGCCCGAGGGCATGTATGTGTACAGATACAATTTAATATTGTTTTTCGTATATAATAATATAATAATGTTGAGCAGATCAAATTTCGGATGCTTTACATTAAGATTACATTGTTTCAAATTAATAAATATATGTATTTACAGTGTTTATATGATATTTAAGTATTTTGTTTGGTTTTTACCTATATACTGTTGGAATTTTTTTTGGAAAGCTTTAAGATTGTTTTTTTTTATTTTTGGCGGTAAAGAATTGATTATTTTAGGAGCTATTGACGTGATGAACCTCTGGTTAGCATCTTTTTGATAAAAAGGACTTATTAGTATATTATTGACTTTTGACCGAGTTTCAGCCTTGTGTGTTGGATTGATTTTCAAATAGGGATGTTTGTAGATGAATATGCAGCATGTGTGAAAATACAGTGAGCGTATACTCAGAAATTCTTCATTATATAGTAAGCTTGTAGAATACAATTTTTTTTTCGAAGTATTATTTTAATAATGTAATTTTGAAAAACGGTCAGTGGTTGTTTTTATTTTTGCGTGAAAACTTTCAATATTTCATAAAATTATTGCTGGCATTCTATGCACATACATAATCACAACAATTCCACGTTTGAAATGTTTAATTATTCCTTTACGTCCAGAGCGAAGACGTTTTTTTACCTGCACTTTTTATCGGTTAGGTGTCTGGAAAGACTGTGCCAACTATTTCCTGAAATTGTGTTACACAGTCTACTTTCAGGTTCGATTATCCAATCAGGAAAACTATCATCCCACCTTCTATTTGAACATTCTAAACTTGTTACATTGTTATCTGTCATGAGCTAAATGATTCTTCTTTCCAGGAAACGTGTTCGTTATCGCCGCAATTCTGCTAGAACGAAACTTGCAAAATGTTGCGAACTACTTGATTGTTTCTCTCGCCGTCGCCGACTTGATGGTGGCTTGCTTAGTAATGCCTCTGGGTGCAGTTTATGTGGTGAGTCGATGCTTGTTATAAGAGATAGTAATGAAATCCCTGTCATATGGGATATAGGAATATTGTGTTTTCAATCTAGATATTCCACGATCTTAGGTTATAAGCTTTTATATTTAAGTTACACAAGTTCGGTCGGTTTTTTTGCATTGCTATTGAATATTGAGTTGCACAGATATTAGCAATACACAGTATCTCACCTTATCGTTTGACTAATAACAAAGCAACCGTTGATGAAACATCTATCAGTCTTATTGACACCAAAAATTATAGCTTTTTATTGATAAAATGATCTTAAATAAATAATTGATCGTTTGAGTGACAGTCGAAGGTAGCCGGAAGTGTCAGTATTCAATTTAGATGGATACCAAACCTTTTAGGTTTCGCTGCGCTTCAATAAAAAGCATTGTAACCCAAGTATTGGAATGAACATAGCACGAATATAATCATATGATGCAACATTACTGAATATACTATCCACTATCGATTATCGAACTTCGATATATGATGCCAAAATTTAAAATTTTCTCCCAGACATAATATTGTCATTGCATTAAGCAAGGCCCTCTACAAAACATGTAAGAATCAATCATAGAGAAGCATAAGGAGGTTGAAATAGATTTAATTATCCAACTTAATAAGTAGGACACAAGCTACCTTTGTTCAAAGAAGGAATGACAAGAAATTAAATAAATAGTTGATAGTTTAAAAGACAGTCGAGGATGGCAGGAAGTGCCATTATCCAATTTGGATGGATACCAATACTTTTCGCTCGCTACGCTCGCTGCTCTTCAATAAAAAGCATTTTAAGCTCAAGTCTTGAGATAAACATAGCACGCATATAATCATATGTAACATAACTGAATATGCTATCCACTATCGATAATCGAACTTCGATATATGGCGCCAAAATTTAAAATTCCGTCCCATAGACATAAAATTGTCACCTTTGACACCTGATATCTCAGGCCATGGATTGAATTCCAAAAATCATCATAACTTATATAAGTCAGAGTGATGAATCATTATTTGATAACGAATTACAATGAAATTTAATATAATCATTAGTTATCTTGAATAGTAGACTTCCGCGGATAGGTAGGTAATCATGAAAAATCTTGGCTTCCGGATGGATTCCACGTCACAATAGCACGACCTGATGCCGACGTTTCGACAATCATCACAGGTGGCATCTTCGGAGCAGGCTTGAGGCTTGGTGAAACAGGTCGTACAGTAGCTACATGTGTGAAAGAACATGAGCGCTGTACAAGGCTTCGTGACACAAGTAGGTCTGCACTTGCGGAACACAAGTTTGACACTTACCATCAAATCCTTTTCAAATATACTAAAATCCTAACCCACACTTCAATCAGCGAAAAATCCTTGAAGCTATAGAAATCCTAAAACATTCAAATAATCAGAAACGTGACTCAGGATATTACCTTCTCAACATTTGGAAACCCATTCTCCAACATTCCACTTCGGGAATAACGGCAGTTAACTGTGTAGCGTGAAGGATTTTTCCTACAATAAATGCGGATACAGAAACCAGTAGAATCAATTTCAGTTCAAGCCTCAAGCCTGCCCTGAAGATGCCACCTGTAATGGTTGGCGAAATGTCGGCATCAAGTCCTGCTATTGTTACGCGAAATCTATCCGGGAGTCAAGATTTTTTAACCATTAGTTGTTAATATATGAAAAGGAATCACATAGAAGCATATCGAAAATTATCATGTATAAATCAGTTATCACTCATCAGGTAGAACGGAATATGAGTAATAAATAGCTTTTGCCTCTCAAATCTGAGCTGTGTATTATACCCCTCATGCGACCTTTCGTATAAGGTTCCAAAGACTTTTATCATTATATTCAAAAGGAAATAGGTTTGCTTATTTGATCGGGTGCTTCAGAAATATTTCCAATTGAAAATCTTGATTGACCTGCTTTAAGATTTCAGTACAGCCTTAATGAGAAGTATACTAATGAGAAGAAAGCGGAAATAGTCTCGAAAGAAGTTGAAATGGAACCTTTTAATGAAACAATCCATAAAGTAATGAGTATTCTTACTCTATCTCGCTGGTGAATTGTACGCGTGAATTGAATACAAGGATGTATTGGGCCAGATGCAATTCAATTTCATCCACTTTTTCTATTGAGCATTGTTTGACTAGCTCTGCGCTTATTCTTCTCTCCAGTTTCACAAATTAACTGTCCAAACCAACTGACTACTTCAAGATTTATAAAATGTTACTACTGGTGACTTGATAAATTTCCCTTTGGATTCCAAACATCGACTCGATTATTCTTTATCGCACACTATTTCTCATATTTATGGAATCTGAGACCAACTCACATTTGTATCTCTTATTCTCAAATAGCTTTCGGAGCATAAAATGCTAATGCAGATGTTCATTCTCACTCAACGGGAATGAGTTTTTACCATATTTTACCAAAAACTTTTATTCAGCGCTCTAAGATATAATATATATTGATAATGTTTCCAGAAGATGGAAACGTATTTTTATATATGTGATAGTCTGGGATACGTATGGTTCCATACTGTTCAAGATGCAATAAAATTTTTTGAATACATATGATTTGAGAATAATTGATTTATTGTAAACGTGGAAAATTTTCATACCGTACATCATAAGAACAACAAAGGGGTCATGTCAATGTGACAAAAGGTTTTATCATATCAATAACGTATAATAACGTGATAACCTATTTTCACTAGGTATCTGTAGCTTTGACACATTTCCGTATATATCATTGTGTAATTAATGGAGAATAAAACGTTGAAATGTCTGATAATTATTAACTTGAGTACACTATGGTGGATGCTCCGGAACATATTTTTCGAGCCTCTGCCCTGGTTTAACACCCTATTGTTTATGTTTATAAAATTAATTAATTTTGAAATTAGAACAAATCGGAGACAAAATATACTGTATTATAAGTGTCAGCAAAGCAATGAACAATTTTTCTAAACATAACAAGTTAAGTAGGTATCGTTTATCCTCACCCAATTTATAATTCAAGACTATTATATTTACTCGCTTCACATTGTGGAATGTGTAAGGTAATATCCCAACTTTTATTCCAGAGACGAGAACATTGCATCATTTTATGCTTTAAAAATGCATGAACTAGAAAATGATAAATTATTAAAATTTTGATATTCTTTGAATTTGTAAGCGATGTATACTACAAATTTGAAAGATCAAAATGATTAATTAGCCCATGAAATATTCAGTAAATGGAAAATTTAAAGGCTGTACTCAAATTTGGTTCAAGCATGGAGGATTCCAAATCCACAGCCCACTTTGAAAATATTGTATTAGCTTTGTGGAAACTAATGAACGTTAAAACTCTCATCGGAGGGCATCGATTGAAGAACCTATCAAGAAAGGTGATTCAGAAGATTATGGGAAAATGAAGTTTTTAAGAAATGTAATAGATCGACTTTAAATACATTGACCACACCCACACACTGTTCACGGAATTCCAGAAATCATTTATAACAGCACTTATAATTACACGAGAGCTTTTTTTTGTCGAAGTAAACTTAACATGTATTAATGGGAATTTTGTTGCCTGGCAATTTAACGAAAAAACTGCCCCTGAAAAAATTATCAGTCCGCAGGACGAGTAATTTTTTCTGGTAGTTTTTTGAGTTGAATTGCCTAATGGCAACAAAATTCGAATTATAAATGTCAAGTTTACTTCGACAAAAAAAAAGCTAGAGTGTAATTCGGTAAGACAATTTAATGAATATGTGAATCAATAAATTAAAAAATATGATGTAAATTAGTTTATTTAATTCAATGGAAAAGTACAATTGGTAAAAACACAATTATTGAAAAAAGCTTGATTTTCAGGATTTTCTTGTCTTTTGTTAATAGTTTGATGCGTGCTAGTATTTTGAGCGGTGGTAGTAACTGTTTCCTGGACGGTGGTACGAATGGAACCAATGATTTTTTTATGATGTTCTTCATACAACTGAAGGTACGGTTTCAATGACGATGAGTTGCTATATCCCGTGATTTTCATAAGTTTTTGTTCACCTATACCACTCCTGGACAATTCAGTTACGGCGGCAGCTCGATTAGAATGGTTCGTAATTTTCACCCGCTTGACATCAAGTCCAATATTTTTCGCCGAGGATTTGGTCCATTTAGATATTTCATACATCTCAATAGGAAAATTCTTATACCATCCTTTCGAATTTGTTTTTTGCCAGAAAGGATTTGGAGTTAAAAAAATTTCACATGTGATATGGTTTCCCCGTCTTCCCATAATTTGTTTAAACAATTGTACTGGACATACACAATCTTCTTCAGTGTTTGCTACCAACCATTTACTGTCTTCGGAAACACTGGGTTATATTCAACTCTTCCGGTCTCTCTTCCACGGTTGTCTGTCTCGATTTTAAAATAGAATACCTTACAATTTGCTGCTTCTCCACCTCTCCAAGCTAACTCATAGGCAGCAATATGATAAAATTTTCTTTGAAGGCCTACAGGTTCTTCTTTACTCCAGAATAGAGCCATCTCGAAATTTTTTTGTTTTGTGAGAGCCTTAGAACTCACCTTCCTTTTTTCTGGGATTGCTTGCAAAATTTTGCGTTTTGTGTCGCGTGCATTTCTCGCTTTCTCAAACTGTATGTCCGTGAACGGATTAGAAATTCTTTTATATTCTTTGAAGTACTTCTCTTGTAACATTTTTGCTGAAGTGTTCCAAATCGTTTTGACTGCACTCTTTTTATAGCCTTCTCCATTGTTCTTCTTCATGTTGAATGCCCAGTCACATAAAATAGAAGCTAACTCTTCAGTGGAAGTTTCTGCAATGAGTTCATGTTTTTTTTCCAAACAAAACATCGCAAATTGTCGCCAAATTGATGTAGTTAAATTCACAGTATTGCGAGGCACATTATTATTGATGGCTTCTTCAATTTCTCCACTCGAAGACTGTCAAAATCGCGACATTTCCACAAATAAGATACTTTTCTGACAACGCAAGTTTGAGAAAAACTGACATAACGTCATCAAAAATTTGTTTACAATGCTGGATGTCATGCTTTCAAATGTTAGGTTCCGTTTTGTCGCTGGAAAAGTTAGGGCAAACTTTTTTCGCTGTCATAATGACAAAACACCGCGACGTATGGCATTTTTAGTGCATGAATTAAATTGTCATATTAATAAAACGAGAATCTGTTTCCACTACGTAACTATAGTTTCGACACATTTTGAAATCTCCACTGTGCAATTGATTGAGATTGACGCGTCAAAATGTCTGATCTAAATTATTATCCATATGGCCTTAAAAGAGCTGTTCATACTATGGTGGATGCGCCGGTAATTTATCGAGGTCCCTCAAAAATGCATGAACAGCAGTAATTAATGATAAAAACATTGGAATTCCTCCGGATAACATAGGTGCTATACTAGCAATGAGCAGGAACAAGATCGATTCCAAAATATCATTGAAAAGACATAACATGTTTCCGGTTAAGCAGTGGCGTAACGTTTCCAAAAGTAGCAAACCATAGTTATGCTGCTCATGCTTAGGTTAACTGAGAATGGATAATCAAAGAGCCACAATGGCAAGCTTTTTATCCGGTGCTCGTCTATGATCCCGGTAATCATAGTAAATTACCAAATATATTTGAATATTGTTCAAATCATCACGATGGGTTACTTACCATGGAATGTAATATTTTGGTCTTCAATAATTCTTGGCGTTGAATATCCGTAAGCAACTAGCCATAGCTGCTGTTTGATGATTTGATGCATAAAACAATATTTATTGCTCAATTCACAGTTTGTTAACAACACTCTACTCACGATTGAATATCTATGAACATTCGAAACACAAATTATGTAAATAAAACTTTAGATCCGCAAAGCATCGAGAAACCAAAACTACTCAGTCGTTCGTAGTCGATCGAAATGGCGACTTTCGTCTCAGTTATATCATACATATTCCTTTCCTCCAGTCCTTACTGAGGTTTTCCATCATGAACTTGTTGTACACAATTCCTAAACGTCGGAATCAAGGATTTTTCTCCTTCTCTTAACCCGCAATGAAATAATCTAATCAAATTCTGTTTACGGGCTATCATAACTGATCCCCAGAAGAGGAATTTCAATTCCTCAGCTCAGCTGTTCAATGTTACCGCTTGGAGATAATGAGGCAACTTTACACTCTTCAGAAACGATCTACACAGACACTGGAAACATCAAATATAAGATTCAATTTGACTACGTTTTTCTTCGTTATTCAAAACTATGAATTAGTCCCCGAACATGTTCTCTCTATACGCAGTTTCATCCCGAAGGCGGTAACTTTGTCATCATGATACTATATGTATGGACTCTAGGGCATTGAGCATATAGGTTAAGTTCAAGAGACCAATAACATGTGGTGTGAGAGATATCACTATATTACACATTAAGTGGGATGAAGATTTGACAAAGAGAGTGATTTATTGACACGCCTGTCATCAGTATTCCATCTAGCGAAAACTGTACAATGCATTCGATTGATTCATTTCATTTGAAGCATTTGTGGTGAGTTTAACCAATCTCCTGGACTCACTGTACGATAACATGACCTAGAGTAGTCAAAGGGCGTGTATGTCATATATTAACCCCAACGATCTGAACATATGATAGTATATCACTTATCTATCTTGTGAATAAACACAATACGTTTGGCTTGCTATAACCCACAAGACTATCATATGAAGCGATTCGTGAAACTCAAGATGTATACTATCAGGGATAGTGTCAAAGAAAGATCTGCTCAAAATTTCAGTCATTCGATCATTGGCTAATAGCTCTGAAAAGTATTATATCAGTATTCTAGTTGAACGAGATTTGAGAGTAACGTTTGAGCATGAAATTGATCAATTATATTCTACATAAACTGTGGATCAATTATTTTTGATGCAGAAACGAAAGTTCTCAGAGTGAGACATTCCATTGAAGTTTAAATTTATTTGAGCTACTGAACTTTCCCATTACAAAGGTTCATTGAAGCTCTTTATTCGATCCTTATTATTTTTAGTTACTCAGTTAATTCTACTAAAAATTGCATTTTCTCTCAATTATTTTCAAATGAATTCAAAAAGTTTAGCCGGTTTCTACTTCAAAACTTCAGCTCACGCTCAGAAATTCTCTGAAATGATTAAGCCTGCGTTTATAAATAACTTAATCACAAACAACTTATTCTTCTTCAACACAAACCCATTAAAACCGTTCTCGTGTTGAATTGGCGAGATAATTAATTGGGAAATGAAATGCAAAGATTTTTTCTAGACATTAGCGTCGGAATAAAAATTGTTCTTTGTCCTTTCACATTTTCACTGAAGCGATCGTCATTATGTTAATATCACCTATTTACATCAACTAATAAACATTCATGAATAATTGCAATAAATTAATGAGTAAAATTCATACCTACATCATCTACATATATTTTTATATTCTGTCAGATTCTACTCATCCGTCAAAACTATAAATAATGAATGATACCTCGATGAATATTGAATTAGATGGAATCATTCATGAATGAATTATTAATCAAAGGGTTTGAAAAATAACATGTTGTTTGCAGCATGCTATACATTCTTGTCAGGTTTAGCAGGGTTTCGATGTTTTCCAGTACAATTAACCTAAACCTTCCTGAAAATAAAATTGGATTCGCATTTCAGCATATCTATGCTTCCCCTCCAGCTAATTGAATGATCAAATCAAATTAATAAATATCACTTCATTGCTTCAGACACTATAGTTTCTTTGACTATTGCACATTGACCAATTACACAGAATTATTCACTTTATTGTTCACCTCAGATAAAACAGCAGAAGAAACATTACCAGGAATTAAGTATAGGTACTCAATTTTGCTTGAGACAGATTTATTTCTCTTAAAATGTAATATCCAGATCAAACTACCATTCTATTGTTGCTCGATAATCTCATATATTTACAACCACTTTAGTTCATTCATTGGTGTAGCTGCAGCAACTCTTTCGCTAACGTTAGTGGAAAGAAGTATTGCAGAACATTTACGTAATTCTCTCCGAAGTAATTTATTATTGAGGATACCATTTCCGCAGCCTACATAGTACATGACTTATGAATGTTTGTAGCATTACAATCCTGGGATTGAAATTTTGATTCGCAACAAATACATGATTGGATAGAGTCGGCCATTAAGTGATAAAAGTTCGTTCTAAACTTAAGTAAAATAAATACTAAAAGTTCGATTTTCACCCGTTTAATAAATGAATATGTTCAAAAGAGATACCTAATATATAACTTCAATGATAATTCTAGGATAGATGGTTATTGAAATTCCACCTAATTGGGTTCAACTCATTGAGGGATCAAACGATGAACTGGTAGCAAACAGAAAATCTAATTATACAAATTTAACAAGGGAGAATTATTAAATATTTGCTGATCGTTCGATAGGATATCGGACTTGTTATATTCATTAATTTCCAAGGATTCTAGCTAAATTGGTTTATTACTTTCATTCTAAATGTGTACAATCTTGAAATCATCATTAACGTTATGATTTTCTATAATGAAATATTCCGCAAAGGTGGAATTCGATGTAATTGAATCTACGTCTATATTTTCTGATCCGTTTTTTGAAGGTCTCCCTTGTCTGACCAATGTATATACAAGCTGACAAGTAGGTCTTGTCCTATCATTTACATTGGTCAGACTGGAAAGATCTTTTACTTCAGTTCACAAATAAATGAACTGTTATTATTATTATTATATTATCATTAGTATTAAGTGCCGGAAAGACAGTAAAAGGCTAAGTGAGGTATGTTCCAGAAAATTTAAGAAGGTTATAAGAAGCTTTTTGAGAGTTCAGTTGACCGATTATCAAATTAAAATGATCCTACAACTGGAAGTTTCCGATAAAGATATGGAAACTTATCTTTCAGCTTCAAGTCAATATTATTAATCCATATTAAAATCGTAAAGTGAACGTTACTATTTATGGAAAGAAACACTCAAAATACCAGATTATCCGAATCTTCAAATCAATCCGTGATTTTCAAATTTACTTACAATAATCTCAGCTGCAAAAACGAGATCTGAGAATAGTACTTATTAGAAATTCAATTAGTCATGTGAGAGTAAATTTGCTAGTAACCAGCTTTTAACAACACAAGGTATATTTTTGAATGCCTACTATTTTTGTAAAACATCAGCACATATTTTCACAGGGACTGGAATGTCATGAATATAACACTAAATGAAAATAGATATGATTGATTATCCTTGTCATAGATTAACTTTAACTGAAACAAGTCCTTATTATGCATGCATTCGTTTTTTTGAATGTCTGCCCAAGAGTGAACATGAATCTAAAAACTCTAAAAAACGATTCAATAGTACAGTGTTTAACTGTTTATGTATTTTAGAACCCTCAAATTATTTATTATGTGAATAAAAATTGTTAATCTCGAGTTTAAATTAACTGTATGCTCTTTGTTATTTTTAAATATAATTTAATTTTAATGTGTATCGATCGTTATTGGATAATTTTAAAAATACTGATATTATTGTTTTATTTTCTTTATACCTGACTCGCGTCTTACTGTTCATTATATCTGTTTACTGTTTGCTGAAGCTCAATTAATTACTGTACTTTAGTTCACTCATTACGTCTATTTTAGAACGATGAAATAGTATCTCAACAAATAGAAGCGATACAAGTTGAGAGACTGTCCTTCAGATTAGTCATATATGATCATGTGGACGTATATTTATTGTTGCATAGTCATGTATTGATATTGATGTAATATATGTGTATGAATAATGATTCTTGACCCAGATATGAATGAAATATAAATTCTCTAGAAATAAGTCACACTAATACTAATGCTTATTATTTTCGTCTTTACGTACGTCTAGGTCTCACGACCATCATCAGAACAACGTATTAGTTTCTAAAAGGGGATTCCTAAGGACTAATTTTATCAAGCACAAAGCGTTGTTATCGCACCAAAGAGTTGTAACACATTAACGTTACGATGTGAATCACTTGTGTTTCTGTTCGTTTCGGCGACGCGAGCATTTTTTAATTGAAATTGGTGCGATAAGGATGTTTTGTGCTTGATACGATTAGTTTTGAGAAATTCCGATTCAAACATTGTCACTTCTGATGATGGTCTTGAGACCAAAACGTAAGTAAAGACGAAACTAATAAGCATATGTGTTAGGGTCAACTATTTCCCTAAAATTTTTATATAATGATATAGGTAAATTTTGAATAAATATGGAATTTAGCAGCACCAAATAAAAACGTATCACTTACGTTATTGAATTCAGTATTTCGTTGAACGAAAACCTGGGGTAAATTAAGGAAATTCATTTTGGTCACATCATCATATACATCATCTGAAAATGCATATTTTGACCTAAATCAAACTGCATATTGTAGATTTTGATTAACAATTTGAAATCTCTACTTTTAAAACGAGCCTACTATTCACTGAATGAATATTTTACGGACAAAGATATTTGAACTATTCCTATTTCTGAGTATTCTAAGTCACGTTATTCATATCTGTATGTATCGTTTTCATTTTAATGTAATGGACCTATACACATTTTAATCTGTTTCCCCACTGTTATCCTTATTCACGATAACAAATGTATTGTAATTCATATTTATATAGAACTAACTTGACCTCTTTGAGGTATTCTTCCATATATTTTTCTGCATTTATATTGTATTTGAACAAGAAAAATAAACTAAACTAAACTAAACTAGATCTCCATTTCAAAGTATTTGCCAGATCTCCATTTATTGCGTCAAACTGTTTTTGTCTCACGCCTGTGGCTTCATTGGATTCTATAGAAGCTCTGGATGAGAAAGCGGTATGAAGTGTACCATCATTTACTATGTGTTCAAATAGTGAGCACATAAAATAAACTGTCAACTAAATATAAGAAAAGAGAAAAAAATTACCCCTATCATGTGTGAGCTATCGATGGCCCTTCAATTATCTGGTCGCGATGGAGATTAAATAGAATAAATGTATTCGGAACCCTTCAATAATGTAGCTCCTATTCAATTTCATCAAAGATTAATTTCATTCCTACTGTACCGAAAGCCTCATACATTGACAAATAGATTTGCAACACATTTTATAACTTAGCTAGTTCAATGGAAGACGGGAATTTCACGTATAGCTTAAAGAACTACCTTTTTCATAATGTATTACAGGGAATCTGTCATTTTGGATACGTATTTATTCCAATTTATACGTTCTTTTGAAAATTATTCGCCTACTCGATTCAAATACTTCATTTTGTGGATATTTTATGATACCAATGAGTGGTTGAAAATGAACATACCAACGTGAGTTTTCTACAATTTAATTTTGACTTTCTGATTCTTCCCGAAACACCTAGGACAGGTTCTTATAGCTGTTCCAATTAATATCCAATATGAGTTCCAGATGAATGCGTAGTATGCAACCATCAAAGGTGCCGGAGTATCCGGCATATCGAAAGACTTATCTTCCATATATGGCGAGCTAGAAGCGTGGATAACTTGAAACTGCCTGTCCATAAATAAAGACAAAACTGCATGCGTGGTATTTAGGACCTCGCAATCTAATGTTACAATTGATTCCTTCATAGATATGAGAAATGAAACTATAGATATGAGTGAATCCACAAAAATTCTCGGTGTTGAGTTTGACTTAAACATTAAAAGGTACACTCAGATAAATTACGTCTGTGCTAAACTCTCACATATGTTATGGGCTTTATTCAATATCAAGGCATTGTAGTCCACACATTGTTAAAACTATGTATTACGGAAAGTTTTACCCCATAAAGAATTATGGAATAATGTTCTGGGGTCGTGGATCTGAATCTGAGAGAGTATTTAAACTTCAAAAACGGGCAGTGAGAACAATAGCAGGTTTAAGAAGATATGATATTTGTAAGAACGTCTTCGCCAAACTGGAAATACTGACTTTTTATGATGTACATATTTTTGTTATTTTATGTTATGTGTTTGATAATTTCAATATGTTCATTGCCGATAATGTGCCTCATACTTACCCCACTAAATCTAGAACAAACATTTTATTGCCAAAACACCATTCTAACTTATATGCAAAGGGATTTTATTATACTGGTTGCAAACTATATAACAGTCTCCCTAATTTTTTTCAAAATGATCACTAACAAGAAACAATTCAGAGCTGAAGTTAAAAGTATTCTTTTAAAATGTAATTGTTATTGTTTAAATGACTTTTTTATTTTTTGTAATAGTCTTAAATGATATTTTTCTTGTTGATAATTCAAAGCATTTCATACTTCGATCTATATTTGACTTGAATATCTGTGTACAATGCTATCATAGTATATATTGTAATTCAGCTGTTCTAATGAAGAATCTATCTATCTATAGCAGTCTTCCATCCCTATACCAGATTACCTAAAATCCCCAAATTATAGAATACGACCTTATTTATATTAGTAATGTATTTAATTTATATTTTTATACTTCATAGCCAATGCACAAACAATATGTTCACTGTTACGAGTATAATAAACATATTGTTTAGTATAAACTTCCTTGACACAGAAGACCGTGGGAACCCTCAAGGCAGTTATTAATAGATCGAAGTATTTACTAAGACTAGATCAACTAGGACACAATAACGATTACATCACATTACATTATTATATATTCATACGTTCATATATAAGCAGATCATAATCAGATCGTAATCAGATATCATATTGAGAGATTCATAATGATCAATCACCGTTTACATTAGTACTATTGATTTGTATCTGTACTGTTGTTATTTAGTAGAGCAAGACATTAAGTCGTAATGACGTCAAGCTCTACATTCGGTAAAGTGTAATTCTTTTACAAGTGAGTGTGTTTCAATACCTATGCCTCCACCAGGACCACTGGGTCAGCTTAGGGCAAACCGCCCCGACTTAAAGAGCTGATTTCCACAAATGTTCACTTATGATTCGATTTACTTTTCTGAAGGGATATAGAAAACGAACCAACTCATTATCGATAATGATAACATGCCGCTATCATCCAAACATTTCCAATGCTTTGCTGGTTAAGTTTGATTCGTATATATTACAACAATGAACTGAAAATAAAAGTTCAGAATCAAATTAGCATATCTTGACTAAAATTTGGATAAAATCAAATTTCGTATTCGTATCGCTACAGAAAGTTCTGTAAGAAGTAATACTGACTGACAGTGCATCAACCCAGTTTCTCAAAATCATTTGTTATAAGTGAAATATCACGATAGCATTCTATTTCAAACGCCAACCGTTACGAATTTATCAACAGGGAAACATAGCGAAGCGCCTCCATTGTTTCCGAGTCGTCCTTTTGTACATTTCTGTAAGCTTAATTGAGATAAATGAATTCGATGAATGATATCTGAACTTTATTGCACGAATTGTGTTCTACTTGAAAAAACAACTTTATTCTTTGTTATTATGATTGCATAATTGCTTATCCGCGTAAATAACTGAATAGTATTTTCCTGGTTTGAGGAAATTAATAATTAAATTAAATTGAAAGCTACATTCCGTTGTCCATTATTCACTCCTTCAAATGGACTATGATTTCAATTATAAGCCTATCATGAATCATAGATTAAACCATATTGGTCTAGAAGGATATTAGTCTAGGAGATAGATACATATTTTGGGCCTGAGATATAACATGTTGGCATATGTGTCGTTTTGGCAATTAATAATGTAAGTACTTAATCCTATGTGAGAAAATATTCAAGTTTGGAACGTTTGATAACACTTTGGTGTTTGGTGCTAGTCTAATACGGTCTTTTGACAATCAATATTCAATAAATGCCAACATTTTTTCTCCATGCAGTTAACAGCACTGGCAGCTTTAGTTATGACCAAAATTGGAACGTGGTATAATACTTTCTGACCGTGCGGAAATTTTTTTTATCAATACTCATCACTCGAAAACCATACGTCAACATTTTCTACGCGTCCATTTTCAAGAATTTGGTCCTTTTGCCAAAAATAGGCCAAACCGTCTGAAATTGAAAAAAATTTTAACACCACTTATACTTTTATGAGAAGGAAAAGCTTGTATGAGTGCCAACTTTTTCTTTCATGTCAAAAGTGTCATTTCTACGGTGTATAATAATGACCACAACCAGCTCAGGGTAATAATTAACCTCAGGGTTCGTAATGAAACGTATCCTTCGATTCTTGATTAAATAGGACTTTTTTCTGAACGTCAACCGCCTCATGATAAGACACGAAAGAGTCCTCAATCAAGAATTGACAGCATTACTGGAGGATAAATGTTGATGAAAAACAAGTTTCAACTTAACAATTTGGTTTTATTACTTTAGGGAATCAAACTTGAGAACAAAATTATCTCAGTTTACAGAGAAACTTGATTCAATAAATTAACAAAGAATAATACATAATAAAAGTTAATATCAAAAAATGTAATTGAATTGAAACTACTGGTTTAATTTTATGGAAGAAAAATAAATTTTGAATCTAAAATTCGAGTTGAGGAAGTTAATGTGTAATTGAAAACAATTTTGGACAGAGATCACAATCATCTGATCATGGAAATTTGGTTATAACTGGAATAACAGTAATTAAACTCGGAATAGTGATATTGTCGTTCCTGAATGTTCAAGTAATATCAGAAAGTTCACTCCCATAAAGTAGTAACTGACAAATTCGGACTTATTATGTTTACCCAGATCAATTAATTATTCCCTCATATCACCAATACTTCCCCACAATATGTCGCTACTGTATCAAATTTATTATGTCGAATGTCATTCCAAGGGGCTGTGGAATATCACGAAACCACGTGGTTCATTTGATAGGGTGAACAAGCCGTAATGGAACGATGTGAACAATTCTGATGAGTAACCTGACAAATTTAATATAATTTTCCGTTCAATTTAAAACGAAAAATTGAAAGTTTAAATAGCAAATATCACATTGATATTATGTAATTATGTTATCAATATATCATAATAATATCTATTCATAACTATATAAACTTTCAAGTTAGAGAACTACTATGAATTATCAAAATTGATTTTTATCGACTTGTCAAAGGTCACACTCAAGATGCCCATCTTTACATCCGCATTACACCTCTCCCCGAATGTCGTGAAACACATGACCTCTCAGATCAATCTTCTGTTTCTCCAATGACACGCTACCGCATTGACTTACTCAGCTTGAGTTATCAAACTACAGAGGACGAGGTTGTCTATTTCTAAGATTAAATATCTCACAACCGTTGTCGAAATAATAAATAAACATTAACTGAATTTATCAACATCCAAAACGTTACAAATTTGAATAGGAACCGTCCAATTTGTCTCCACGGTATATATGCACTTACGTATGCACACACGCACATCATCACAAAAAAAGTCCATTCAGAAAGGTTCAAAACAGATATTTTCATGAAATCTGGAAAGTTTATTTAGACCAATTACAGTACTTTCTCCACTATGTATAATGAGCGGAGCAAAAAATCGTAAAAAATTAACATCGATTTTGACCTTCTTCATCCCATTGTATTCTCAATGAAAATATCCTTCATTCAGAGTATCACAGAGGGTAGCTTGTAATTTGAAAACAAAAGTTGGGCTATATACAAAACATTCTGAGATACAATAAAGGTTGCGTCATTAATAATAAAAATCGACGTGTCGAAGATATTTTTTGTACTACCGCATTTTTCAAGTTATCACGTTATTTCATTACTTCCCACTCACATGGTATATGCTTATATTTTATGCGGCGGCTCTATTATACAAAATTTACATACCCTGATTACTAAATAAAACAAAAGCAATCACAAACTGGGAACAATGTGAAAGAGTTACGGTTATAAAGAAAAACCTGGATTTCATTTGATGTTGTATCTTGTTTGAAGAAATATTCTGTCAGGCCATACAGGATTTGGTGTTAATTATACGTATCTCATGTTGCCGGAGCAGGCCCGGTTCATGAAATATGCAGAAAACCTTGCGTAACTTCCACAACTGGTGTAATAACAGAATTTATTGCGTGAAGAACAATTTATTTAATTTAATTTATGATCAAATTTACATCTTTTTCGGTCCTTGCTCCTACCTGTTCTCAAAATGCGGAGCGAACTACTCGAATAATGTACTTCAGCGGCATTTCATGCTTATCCTTTATTTACATATGAGGCGTCTAACTCCAAGCCACTTATGTGAATATTTATTTATTCTCCTATTCTGCAAAGCTTATGACTTCTATAACGATACGAAAATACTTATCTCTATAGTTCTATAACCATACGAGAATCCTAGTGTACCAGACGTTCCATATATTCAAACTGCAGAAGTGTCCGAAGTCCTCATTTTAAGACTCAAATGACGTCATCGACGTGAAATCGCAGACTATGTAATGCGTTCACTCTGTGGCTAAGTTCGATGGTTCATGAGATAGCGCAGGTATCAGTATAGTATATATTTAGCCTGCAGAAGTGTCTTAAATTTTCATTTTAAGGTTCAAGTGACGTCATCGATGTGACGTCACGATCTATTTTATGTCTTTATTTTGTGCAAGAAGTCTAGACTTCTTCATTCTGTGGTGCATTTTGATAGTTCATGCGACAGCAAGTGCTGTTATAAAAAAACAAGGCTATATTATAAAAGTCAACCTGGTAGTAGATGTCAGTATGAAACAATTTGACCATTTGCCTCTAACACCAAAATCTGCAAAATTTTGTTAGCCAGGGCGTATGTATTCACAGGCAGAAGCTTATGCCATTAGGAGATGATTTCAAAATCTTCATGGTTCTGTTTTTGAATATTCTTTTCCAGGACAGTCTTTCGAAATAACAATTATAATAAAATATTTATTTGTTTTCTTCGTCGCATTTTTTTTTCTGGAACTTTTTTGGGTACAATGTGGGAAGAAAAGTCCCACTGCAAAACCTGTTTGCGACTCACATTCTTTCTCAGATTATACTAGACACTACATACAACAGTTAGAACCGAAAAAATGGAAAATTGATTATGGCACATTTTCACTATGGTTTTTGTGATTCGAAGGTTATTTTCAAGGTCCCCAACTATTTTTACAGGTAGCACGATAACATTTTCTCAAAATACGACAAAATGTCTGTACAATAATTTACCTTTTTTTCGAATTTCTGTGGGTTGATGTATAAAAAAATAAGCTAACTGACATCATTCGAAGAATTTAAACACCCTATAAGAAAAAAAACCTGCAGAATTTTCCTTAACCTTTGATGAGTCATTACTAGCATTGGTAGGACACATGAAAATAAATATGAATATAAAAATATGAACGGCAAAAGGTGGCTCACTTGGCATGGAACGCCCCATTAAATTCAACATAAAATATAATTCAACGTCTTTCACTAGCTGTTTCCAAATAAATTACAATCTGTTATGTTCAATCATATAATTGAGCCGCAGAAGTGCTTGAAAGCTAGTTGCTAGTAAAGGTTGAGGAAATCGGTGATCGATTAATTACAGTTCATTCGTATTCGTTCCCACATTTAAGAAGACCACAAAAAACTCAATTCAACGATGTACTTATAATTTTTTCCGCTACGATAATTTCAAGTTCAAAATGTCGATTATGTGAATTTTTGACTTACAAAATGGAATCGAATGTATAATAACTAATTTAATAAGATTATAAATTGAAAATACTCTATTTGATCAATCGTGTTTCTAGCAGATATTTATTATATTTGTATTTTTATTCATCACAATCATTCACCCTGTATAAGACAAGTGAAATAAGATAAGATTTTATTCATACTAATATTCAACAAAGTATTTGCATAAGTCATTGAAAAAAATATAATACATTATTTATATATAGAGGATAAAATCAATATTGATGAATTTATCAGTTTTATATATGAAGGTATCACAGAGAATTCGTTTCTTCATGATTTTGAACTTTTTTGGTTCATAATTAATAATTCCATCAGGTAGTGTATTCAAGAATTTAAAAGTTATAATATGGCTCATTTTGTGACTTAGATAGCCTATATTTTGGTAATTTGATATGTTTGTTAATTCTTGTAAACTGTATCTTTTTGTATTTTGATGTGCAAGATATAAAGAGAAGGTTGTGTAAGAATCTTCAGTTCTATGAGTAATTTTTTACAACATTCTATATATTTAATATTACCTATAATACATATTGCTTGTAGTCGAAATAAGCGTTCAAATTCACCACAATTACCTCCAAAGAATGATGCCATTTTGAATGCGATTGGAAGACCTTTCTGTGATTGAATAGGATCTTTAGTGCATGAGTGTTTCTGCTTAATTTTTGTGCCAACTGGTTTGTATGAACACTTCAGCCAAACCTCGAGTCTAAGTGCTGCAACTACCAGTTTCAAAGTGGAGATTAGTTTCTCTGTTTTTTCACATTCCATTACCTGAAAACCATCTCTCTGATTCGCTTATACCAATCTCCCATGTTTCGGCAACTGTACTGATTAGAACACTCAAAAGAAACATTGTTGCCATTTGCAAAGAGTAGTGTTAATAATTCTTCCATGAATTATGGATAATCGAACCTAGCACTGAGCCCTGAGGTACCTCGATATCAACATGCTCAAGGTCAAATCAATTCCCATTCAAATCGACAGCCTGCTATCTGTTGGTGAGAGATGAGCTAAACTTACATCATCAAAATGATATTTTTCCAACTTTTCATTAAGGATGGAATACGGAATACAATGAAAAGCCTTTGTCAAACCTAGAAAATATGTCACTATAAGGTCGTTTTCGGTTCAAATGAAAGAATCACACTTCCTATTAGCTCAATAGTAGCCTCAATCGTACTTCGGTTCTTTCTAAAACCATACCGCTGTTCTGAAAACAATTTGGTATCTTCAAAATATCCCGAAATAAGTGATAATTAGTATAACACTGTATTATAAAAACAACCGAAATGAGAAAGTCAAGAAGGCGATGGGAAAGCTATTTATTATGATAGAACTGAAATAATTGCTGTTCAAGGCATTTCCTGGCAGATTTCTTCAATTTAATAACTCGAAATCTAAAAAAGATAAATTGAAGAAATTTGGAGTTTACAGACTGAGATGTGATGATTGTAATGCTTTCTACATAGGACAAACTGGACGCAGTTTCAGCGTAAGGTTCAACGAACATTTGAGAAGTTACAGGCTCAAAAAAGAGGACTCTAATCACGCAAATCACCTGTTAGAACATAATCACATTTCACCTTTGATCCCGATATTCTACATATTCAGGAAAAAGGGCATAAACTTAATATACTAGAATCCATAGAAATATTGAAACACTCAATAAACTATAATAATGTAATATCAAATGATCAAATCGATACATATAATTCACTGCTTGTTAACAATTTTGTAAACACACTCCCACCATTATCCAACCCATCCTTCAATTTGTACCACATTCTGATCCCTGATATTTAAGGACATACTTTTAGATTTAGCTTTAGTTGATAACTCCTTGCTTCGAGAATGCCACAGTGTGGTGAAACAATTTGTAACCATTTTTAAATTAAATGTTTGAGTTTTATTCTCCAACTTTCGAAATTATAGTCACGATTCGCTCCTATAATATGTGATAAAAGGCAAAGTAAAAGTGTTTTATTTCATTATATCAATATCTCAAACAGTTCTGAACATATTTGACCATTTCCAGACTCAATAGTGACCCTGAGTACATTTATTTTTAAATAATTGTTTGTGTTAGCTTGCTTTATTCCATCTGGAATGGCTTTATGTACATTATATGCAAGATATTGTGAATATCGCTGTTATTATAGTTTTTTGCGTTATGTAGTTAGGTTGATGTTGATTTTTGCTTACATCCTTTTTGGTGATTAAATTTTTTATGATGAATATTCGTAATATTGTTATAATACCCATTATTAATATTCACGTCCAGGTCCTAGCCAGAAACTACTAGTTCGTGATTATATGAGATAGTAAGCTCCTATGAAAGCGGCATATGTAATATATCCGGAGATATCACACAATAGAATTATTCCAAGTATTAGGAGCAGGAAGTCAATAATTTTGCAGTCCAGTTTCATTTGACGATAATATCTGATACTGCCGAATTTTGAAATGACCTTGCATTCACGAGCAGATAATTTACATAATGTACAACTCGGTTTGCAACACGTTCAGTGCAGGCCATCACGAATGCTAATTTGCCAGGTATTATAATCGAATAATTGCTCACCAGCGTGTAATCTGCATGCAGATGTTCAAATAAACCTACTTGCCGCAACTAAAATCATATGCATAGAAAATGTTCGTCGTATTCACGTGCATTCGTAAGCTGTTTATGTTCGATGTGTATTCACATGTCCGTGTAAACTCAACTAGTGAAGAAAGAAGAACCATAATGTTCCATCGTATCCCAACAATATCCTAAATAATATGAAGCCTCATTCAGGATATTAACTTCCTGACATTTGGTAGCCCATTTTTGGAACATCGAGTCGTGGTACCGTGATGCTAAATTCATCTGGAAATCAGAAATTTCCTCGGGTGGCTCTATCTCTAATGCGGGCTCATACTTTTACCTCATGTAAAAATATTGGATGAAACGAAATTGTAGATGTTCAGTAATATGGCAAAAATTTGCGGTATTATTCCCTGGGTTATTTTGAGTATATTTTGTTCTCTGATGATTTTCGAAAAGCCACTTTGTTCCGAAGGTACAGAAATAAACGTTTTTTGATAAAAATGGTTTTGATATTTTTGAGATTATTAATGTAGCCTAAATGTATGGCGTACTGCACTGACCTCGCTAAGTAATGAAAGTTTCACGATTCTTTTGGAATTTGGGTGAAAGTCTTTTCAATTAATTCATGTCAAAAATAGCCTAACTCGATTCTGAAATGCTCAAAACCGTCGTATCCGCGAAAATTCGGAAACATTTTTTGATTACAATAATTGCCTTACAGTATGTATAGCGGGGGAATTAAAAATTATGTGAATCAAAATTACAGCAGAGCGTAGTGTCACGTGATTTTGTTTGCGTGCCATAGATAGAATAGGTACTATTATAAGTCGAATTGGAAACGATATTTTTTCTGGCTATACGTCTAGGGGGTAGATTGAAAACTAACAACTATATTCATTATATCCTTATAACTGTTTTTTGAACATTACGGTATCACTTATTATATACAAAAATGTGCTTTCATTCGCCATTACAATGTAATAAAGAGCCCTTCTCTGGTTTACTTGGTTTTCCATTTTTGGAACATCGAGTCGTGGTACCGTGATACAAAATTCATCTGGAAATTAAAAATGTCCTAGATGAGCTCTGTCTCTAATGCAGGCTCATACTTGTACCTCATGTAAAAAAGTAAATGAAACGAAATTGTAGACGTTCAGTAATATGGCAAAAATTTGCTTCGTTATTCCCTGGGTTATTTTGAGTATATTTTGTTTTTTGATGATTATCGAAACGCCACTTTGTTCCAAAGGTACAGAAGTAAACATTTTTTGATAAAAATGGTTTTGAGTTTCTTGAGATTATTAATGTAGCATAAATGAACGTATGCACCGACTTTGCTTAGTAATGAAATTTTCACGATTTTTTTGGAATTTGGGTGAAAGTCTTTTCAATTAATTCATGTCAAAAATAGTAACTCGATTCTGAAATGCTCAAAACGGTCATATCCGCGGAAATACGGAAACATGTTTTGATTAAAATAATTCCCTTACACTATGTATAGTGGGGAAATTAAAAATTATGTGAATCAAGTTTACAGCAGAGTGTAGTGTCACGTAATTTTGTTTGCGTACCATAGGTAGAATAGGTACTATTATATGTCGAATTGGAAACGATATTTTTTCTGGCTATACGTCTAGGGGGTAGATTGAAAACTAACAACTACATTCATCCTCATTACTGTTCTTCAAACATTACGGTATCACTTATTATACACAAGAATGAGCTTTTATTTGCCGTTACAATGTAATAACGAGCCCTCCTCTGGTTTACTTTGTTTTCCAAAGATTAGCAGCTTACTTATTTTATCAAACTCATTCTTATATATCATTTGCCTTGAATAACTGATATCAATACAACTTGCAGTACGTGTACCGATAACCAGGAAGTTACCCGATGTCACGGGTTTCTCATCAGCTAGGCAAATCAGGCAACAATACAATTAATAGATATATGTAATACTCACTGTTCTTTGGTTGAGACACCAACACATCAATTAATCACTTTATGATCGAGGGTAGTTGATGAATTACGCTAAGTAGAAAAACTCAATCATCAAATATAAAATATTCAATGATAATAAAGAAATGAAACAATTATGAAAAAGAATCAAAGGGTAAAAGATTAAGTATAACTTAAGTATTAATTAAAAAATTATGTAAAATTCCGAAAACAATTAATCAATACTCAATTTTAAATTAACCTTATTAAAATCTAGATATGAAGTGAAACTAATTTAACTCAGCCCGAATGTACCAGGGCAAAGAGTTAAACAAAACTATTATGATTTAGTTTTCCAAGGAATTCCTAAATTTTATGTATTAAGCAACATGACTTGATTCTGAATGATTCTACCGAAAATTCTACCCTCAACAACACAACTCGAGCTTAACTAGGGAACTTTTTCTGAAATATGATTTTTAAGTGTTTCGTCAAACAGTCAAAGCAAGATTCAACTCAAGAAGTTAGAATATAGCCGACTTCAGTATTTGAATTTTAGCAACATGTTTGATATCAGAATGAATTCTAATTGATAATTAATAAGGCAGCTCTGCTACAACAACAGGCTTGATCGTGAACCAAACATTGCAAACAAGATATATGACTCCTAGCTGAGATCAAATGGGATTTATCTCTAAGCCGATACATCCGGTGGCAAGTTCTTGAAATAAAGCAACTTTTTGTGTATCGATTTTGTTTTGTAAACGTTATTTCCACATAAAAATTGCTATACATGAAACAAGTAAGAGTGAACAAACAACGAAAGCTGTTGTTATCGTATTAGTGAATGCGGTAGCTCTGCGGATTTTCAGTTGTTGCTTTCATCTACAATACCAAAGAACATAAGAAGAGGTCCAGATTTCATCACGATTTCGACATGAACAAGTTGTTACATTTCTCATCGCCGGACCGAGTTATTCGAAATATAGGCTTGCACAAACCTCTAACGTTATCAAATTGCTTATTGACATCTACAAAATGTAATCTGAAAGACAACATAGAGGGTTGTGCGAAAAAACGTTTTATTGAATCTGAAACAAAATCGTGTACGGTTTTTTATCGAATAAGTGTTCCACAGCTAACGTACCTTGTCACGTTCATTTCTGAATCAAACAGCATTAGAGATCTCGGTCACTGAATTTCTCCTTGATACGCCACGTCAAATAACTTCCGGATACTTTATTTTTACGACATTGTAACTTTTCATTCGGTGAGGTCTTAACACTTGTCGTCAACGTAGTTATATAAATATTGTCCTTTTATTTATATCGTCATTCCTTCTAACTATTAACGTGAATGGTTACTATACGATAAGGATATGCCCGAATCATAAATAGACAGGGTGTTTATAAATACTTGTACAAACTTCAGAGGGTGAATCTTTGGCTAATTTCGAGATAAAAAGTTCATATAAACATGAATCCGTAACGGTTTAGTTCTTGAGATACAGGGCGTCCGAAAAAAAAATCAGCTAATTTTCTGATATTTTTGCTCAATAACATGGCAATGTGATAAAATTCGGGATACTGGAAGTATCAATGATGAGAAACTCAAATATTCACTTGGTTTTTTGTTTAATGTTAGAGGGCGCCACATACAGTCTTGTACCTGGGGACCAATTCTCAAATCTCTGATAAAATGGGTTGCATGCGAAATTTGTCAGCGAATTTGTCGATCGCTTTTACAAAAAGCTATTCTTGAATAGCGATCGACTGTGTATATTCGAGGCTGTAATTTTGCAACATTTATGCAACACAAGCTGCAAAGCTTGAACTAAAATTACTGAGAGTGAGGTTAGATGTTAAGCTTGATGTGTATTTGTCTGATTATTTTGCGATTCAAGCTGGTAATTGGATTTGGAGAAGAACAAAATGAGCAAATATGGCCTTAGCATCTCAATTGATTCCCGAGCAAGTTTTTTAGTTAATCTAAAGTTTTTCATGAAGTGAAATTCACTTACTTTGAATAAATCGTAACAAGGAAATACTTGTTTCGCTATTTTTTAATCTTTAGATTGAACATAGCCTACACAGAAAAAGACGATTGCGTGCCGACTTCTGATTGAGAATTACCCTAACCGTTGGATAGGAAAAGCGGGACCGTAAGCCTGGCCTCCCAGATCAACTGATTTGAATCCTTTGAATTACATGACGTCACTAGTTTACAAAATTTCAGTTTTTTCTCATCTCCAGAACCAAGCCGTTACGGACCCATGTTTATATAAACTTTTCAACTCAAAATTGGTCAACGATTCACCCTCCGAAATGTATACAAGTACTTTATAAACAACCTGTATATACAGAATGTTCCAGTCTTTTCGTTCACAGCTTCGGTTAAATGATAGAACTTTTCAAAATGATAGGAGTCTTTCATATAAAATGTTTCTCTAAATCATACAGGGTGTTGAAGTTTTGAATAATTATCACATTTTCTTCATTATCTTCTGAAGAAATGCAGATTCTTAGTTCACACTTGGTACACTTCGTTTTTACTGAATGAAAAATGTTTTTGGTGACAAAATGTTTTTAAGACAAATACAGGTTTTGTACGCATTTAAACTTCTACGCCAATGTTCGGAAAATATTATTGCATACAAATTTGAGAACTTTGATTTATTTTCTATAAAAAAGTATTCTTGATAAATTCTAATCAGAGGCTTCTTGTTCCAGTTATTTTGGAATGGAATTTTTTTTGAAAGGCTATTTAAAAAAAAGAAATATATTTGAATACGTATTTATTGGTAACGTTGAAAAATAATACTTCATAATAAATCCTCAAAATGATATCCATCGACATCGACATCAATTTCTCAACGTACTCCTTGTTGGAATTAACATGTTATTCCACAATCTCTTCGAATTCAGTAGGATCTTCGCAATTATGAACCGGCGTGGCATAAACTTCATCATTCAAATAACCACAAGCAGAAAACTTCAGTGGATCAAGGTTAGGTGATCGAGAAGGTCATGCAACTGAACCATCTTTACCAATCCATCTTCCACCGCACTTCCTATTTAGGCATTCTCGTACTTGTCTTCCAAAATGAGCAGGGCAGCTATGCAGTTCTATCCATGCATTTGTTCTCTCATTGAGTGGTGTTTCCTCCCACATGTTTTCAAGATTAGTTTCCAAAAATTTCAAAAATTCAGTTGTAGTTAGTCTGGTAAAAGGTATTTGCCAAATTTAATTTTGGTAAATGCCAAGTCAGACATTGGCACTTAATTCTTCTTCAAAATTCCTACATCTTGTACCACGAGGATTTCCACCGAATTGATAACAAAATTCGGAAACATTTTTTGATTACATTAATTGCCTTACAGTATGTATAGCGGGGGAATTAAAAATTATGTGAATCAAGTTTACAGCAGAGCGTAGTGTCACGTAATTTTGTTTGCGTGCCATAGATAGAATAGGTACTATTATAAGTCGAATTGGAAACGATATTTTTTCTGGCTATACGTCTAGGGGGTAGATTGAAAACTAACAACTCTATTTATTATATCCTTATAACTGTTTTTTGAACAATACGGTATCACTTATTATATACAAAAATGTGCTTTCATTCGCCATTACAATGTAATAAAGAGCCCTTCTCTGGTTTACTTGGTTTTCCATTTTTGGAACATCGAGTCGTGGTACCGTGATGCAAAATTCATCTGGAAATTAAAAATTTCCTAGATAAGCTCTGTCTCTAATGCAGGCTCATACTTGTACCTCATGTAAAAAAGTGAATGAAACGACATTGTAGACGTTCAGTAATATGGCAAAAATTTGCTTCGTTATTCCTTGGGTTATTTTGAGTATATTTTGTACTTTGATGATTATCGAAACGCCACTTTGTTCCAGAGGTACAGGAGTAAACGTTTTTTGATAAAAATGGTTTTGATATTTTTGAGATTATTAATGTAGCATAAATGAACGTATGCGCACCCGTCTTCGCTGAGTAATGAAATTTTCACAATTTTTTTGGAATTTGGGTGAAAGTCTTTTGATTAATTCATGTCAAAAATAGTAACTCGATTCTGAAATGCTCAAAACGGTCATATCCGCGGAAATACGGAAACATTTTTTGATTAAAATAATTCCCTTACACTATGTATAGTGGGGAAATTAAAAATTATGTGAATCAAGTTTACAGCAGAGCGTAGTGTCACGTAATTTTGTTTGCGTACCATAGGGAGAATAGGTACTATTATAAGTCGAATTGGAAACGATATTTTTTCTGGCTATACGTCTAGGGGGTAGATTGAAAACTAACAACTATATTCATTATATCCTTATTACTGTTCTTCAAACATTACGGTATCACTTATTATACACAAAAATGAGCTTTTATTTGCCGTTACAATGTAATAACGAGCCCTCCTCTGGTTTACTTGGTTTTCCAAAGATTAGCAGCTTACTTATTTTATCAAACTCATTCTTATATATCATTTGCCTTGAATAACTGATATCAATACAACTTGCAGTACGTGTACCGATAACCAGGAAGTTACCCGATATCACGGGTTTCTCATCAGCTAGGCAAATCAGGCAACAATACAATTAATAGATATATGTAATACTCACTGTTCTTTGGTTGAGACACTAACACATCAATTAATCACTTTATGATCGAGGGTAGTTGATGAATTACGCTAAGTAGAAAAACTCAATCATCAAATATAAAATACTTAATGATAATAAAGAAATGAAACAATTATGAAAAAGAATCAAAAGGTAAAAGATTAAGTATAACTTAAGTATTAATTAAAAAATTATGTAAAATTCCGGAAACAATTAATCAATACTCAATTTTAAATTAACTTTATTAAAATCTAGATATGAAGTGAAACTAATTTAACTCAGCCCGAATGTACCAGGGCAAATAGTTAAACAAAACTATTATGATTTAATTTTTCAAGGAATTCTAAATTTTATGTATAAAGCAACATGACTTGATTCTGAATGATTTTACCGAAAATTCTACCCTCAACAACACAACTCGAGCTTAACTAGGGAACTTTTTCTGAAATATGATTTATATGAATTACAAAATTATAAACGCCGTTCGTTGTCTCCTGGGTGCAACGTTTGGACTAGTTGTAGACGGTAAGCTCTTTGATGAAATCTACGTAACGTTCTCCAAATTGTTACGTGAGGTATATTCAGTATACGAGTAGCTCTGGATCTCGTTTCTTCAAATAATGTGAGGAAACGTCTTGTTCTATTCCTGACTCAAACATTGTTATTTCTGTTTTGTTCACTCCTATGACGTGCAGGACCATTTTCGGAAAAAATCAAATATCGCTGGAGATGGATGTCTTACATTTGGAAAACATATACGGTACTCTACTGCCGCAGCAACGGAATTCCCGTTGCAAAACTCATTAACAAAATGAACACTCATGTATTACTGATTGCTAAATCAGAATGACATTACACTAATTGAGTATATTCAACAAAAGAATATCAATAACACAAACATGAATAGTGATTTATATGACATTTGTCAATACTGTAATGCAATGCCTACTAAATAATATCATATTTAACGAAGGTGTAGGTCCATAAAATAAACTTGATTAGAAAAATCAAAATAGCTAGAACAAGAAGCGTCTAAGTGAAATTTATTAATACTTTTTATAGAAAGTAAATCAATATTTTTAATTTCCGACCATTGTCTAGAAGTTTAAGGGGCTTAAATGTGTACAAAACCCCATAACTGCGCTACTGTATTTGTCTACAAAACATTTTGTCACCAACGATATTTCTCATCTAGTAAAACTAGAGTCTACCAAATTTAAACTAGAAATCTTAATTTGTTCAGAAGATAATGAAGAAAATGTAATAATTTTTCAGAACTTCAACCCTGTATCTAGGAAACTAAGTGATTTGGAGAAAACGTTCATACAGAAAAATAAAAATGTCAGTTTCTGTTTGGGTACCGAGATACCGAGAGTCTGTTTACTAGTGATTCCATACAACATTTCAGAAAATCTCTCAAAATGTTGCAAAATTTGGGTGTGGTACTCCAAATTAACGTCTCGAATTGGAGCGCGCCAAGACATGAGAGTCTAACTAAGCTTATTATAGATTATTGAAAGTCTTCTGAGAATATTGGAAGATCATGTTGGATGTTTTCGGTTCTAAAAATAAAATTAGTTGTTTATGTTGGTTTAATCTTCGTAGTATGTTAAATTATCTAAGTTATCTTCATAATGCAGACAATTCAATCCTATATCCCTTGATGTACGTACACGAAATTGTAGCCAATTAGGCAAAGAAACTTTAAACTTGCTTATACTTACCCCGAACATTTCTCAGTCAGTTCTATTGAAATATATAAGAACCAGGATGCTGTCATTGAATGCGAACTGTCAGAGTAATTAGATGAATGTGCGTGAATAGTTCATTCATAGCGGAGCATCAGTGATGTACTATCCTTTCAGAGGTTTATATTCACAAAAATATAAGAATCTGACTAGACCAAAGTGGTGTAATTGGTAAACACTCTGGACTAGAAATCCATTAATGTGAGTTCGAATCCCGCCTATGCGCTATGGTTTAATGTTTTACGTTTATTCATCTCTACAATCCTTTGTTAAATTATCCAAATTATCTTCATAATTCAGAAAATTTAACTTTATATCTCACGATATTCTAGTTATACAACAAGAAAGAAATAACTTAAGTTGCGAACAGGTCAGATATTTGTGGTTTCGATACAGTTATTCATTGTTTGCGTTCCTCAATAAATAATTTAAGTTCCATAGGTGACATGTACAATTTACTGATGTGAAATAAGCTGAATTTTTGACTAATGGTTTTCTTACAATTTGTTAATAAGCATAGCGAGTTTGATGTAGCTCTTGTATCATTCTCGTGATGTTATAGTGAAATGCTACTACGATTTGTATTTTTCAACTTCATTTGATATATAATTCCCTTACATTTAAAACATTAATATCTGGAAACAGTAGATCAGATGAATGGATTATAAGTTCAAATAATACAGTTTCTATTATTATCTCCTGGGTTGTTTGATTTTCAACATATTTGTGTTATATGTACCAACCACCCCATAAATGTATACTGTACGTTAAGAAAGACTGTACAAGAGCAAAATCAGCATTTCTGAGTAATTGAGCATTCAAGATCTTCCTCGATAGTTTAAAGAGATAGATTAATTTTCTTAACTTTGCATTTAAAGAATCAATATGCTCATCCCATCTTAGGTGGCTGTTAACAGTTACACCCAAATATCTTATGAATTCCACTCTTAATACAGATTCATCACAAGTGCATAGGTCATCACACCTACACAAAGGAGTGTGTAAGTTAGCTGTTCAAAGAGGGGTTGGGAATTGAATATAAGCATTTTATCATTTTTATATTCAATTTCATCAGATTCTAATCCAACTGTGATCAATTTTTTCTATCTTGTATCTCACTGTATCTCAATTTTCACCCCTGATGTCGAAAATTGTATCATCGGCATAAGCAATCAGAATAATAATAATCTTCAAACCTAACGATAAATCGTCTATACAGATGATGAACAGTAAAGGTCCAATCACAGTGCCTTGTGGAACTCCACTCTTCGAAATGAGAGACCCACCAACAGTCGATTTCTATTTGACAAGTAACTCTTGAACCATTCCAAAATATTTCCCCGAAAACCAAATTTTTTTAGCTTACTTAACAATATATCGTGGTTAACGGTGTCAAAGGCTTTCTCAAGATTCAAAAATATAGCTAACGATGGTGTAGATTTGTCAATGTTGGAATTAATTTCCGAAGTATTATAGCGCCTCCTGCATTTTTACCCGGGCTGAATACAAACTGTGCCTTGGAAAATAAATTTTCATTTTTTAAAAACATAGTTACACGTATTGCTATAACTTTTTCAAATATCTCAAAAAATATAGAGGCTTATGAGATTAGGCGATAGTTATCCATATCCTGCTGTTCTCCATTCTAATATTTAATGCATATAATGTATTTATTCCCGGAATTATTGTCAGGATTAGCTATATCCTGCTGTTAATAACATCATGTAATTATGTGGTAATAAACTTTTAGGTTGATGAATGCATCATAGCTAACGTACCGATAAGTATATTTATAGTTGAATTTATGTATTTTAATTGGATTATACCTTCTGAAAATGGCGTAATATTGCTGAAACTCTAGTAAGGGAAGTGACAAATGGAAGAGATATCAAAATAGTAGTGTTTAATTTTACAATATGGACTCATGCAATACTCACAAAATTTGAATTTATTGAAATAGTTTTCCGTTTTAAGAAATATACGGAGAAATTTGGACCCAAACTTCGCGGATATAATAAAAGATAGGTTACGCATATAATTTAAAGACGTCAGGGTTATGTTTGTGATAAAATTAAAGCGATAAATACTTCATAGCGTTAACAAAGTGTTGGGGCGGTTAAATTCCTGAGATTATAGCAACCACACCAGTAGGAAACGAAAGACCGGATAATCCTTAAATAATTGGGGTTCTGCAAGCTCTGTTCCTACGTTTGGCAGCTACAAATTGCAATGGAAATATTTCAAGCTGATACTCTAACTCTTATACTGTCCACTCATATAACAAGCATCGTATGAAACGAGTTGGCCGTTTCCTGTTTTTGCTGCGAAAAGGTCCATATTCATTAAAGTTACCATATTTCAGCGTCTATGCAGACTTTTTTAGGAATTGCCAACCAGCATATAAAAACCGTTATATCGACATTAATGGATATTCACGATTGCAAGGATTCAGGAATTTCAAGCTCCATTTATCTTCATAGAAATGGAAGAGTGTGGTCAGATCAGCATTCTTGGAATTGAAATTTTTGAAGATGCAATTGCATTGATTTCCAATTGTATGGAAACCATTGAGTGCTTCGGACAAATTTCATGATGCCTTAGATCAATATAATATTACTGAAGTGATATCAAAATTAAATAGCGCTCCGCTTGCCTTGTGTGATTGTTGAATTTTTACACTTTTTCACCAACATATGGATATCATACTGACGGTATGTAAGAACATCGATTTAAATGTCGAAATTCAATTATCAATTCGTTTATTTAATCATTCTCTTATTTATTCATTTACTTTTTCATTCATTTATCTCTTATTAAGTACAGGAAACCCGACAGAATTAAATATATCCCAATAAAGGGGATCACACATTTTCATCCCGAATAAACTACTACTCGGATGTAGAAAGAATAAAAGAAAATATTCATACTTGGAGACTAAACAGTATAAAACCCGCAAAAAAACGAAAAATACTTAATTATACAGCATTCGAAACTATTTTCCGAAAAAACAGAAGATTGATAATTATATGTTCCAATAGCTGTGACTCATGGTATGAAAAAAATCACCACAGAAAATTCAAGAATGAAAATAATTGATTTTCAATCAATAGCGCCAAAAAAAACAGCCACATGGAAACATGGAATGATAAGAATACTTAAATTTTTGAATTCATTTATATATTGTTTCGAAGTACATTGATTCATAGAACGCCACTCATGACTCCAGGATAATCTTAAACAGTTATGGTTTGAATAAGGATTAAGACTAGTTCAGTACAATCAGGATCCAGACCCGTGACATAGAAATCTGTGAGAGTGACAGTTGAGTGTTACATGACAAGTGATTTGTGAATAGTTCAGTGAACGGGGAATTTGATGAAGAAAATATTTTCTCATGGATCGATTTTGATCTGTGAGAGCTCATTCGAATCCGTCTCAACACCTAGATTGAACCTTACTCCTTTTGGTCCTTCACAAATTGTTTATTTTGGAAATAAGCAATATATAGTGTCAAAAAATTTTTTAAACGCTATTTCCATTCATTTCTACCAGGTACAGTGTATTTTTCATTCATTTGATCAATGAACGGTGTTTATTCAATGTTTATAACATTATGTTGATTGACTGTTTGTTGATAAGCAATTTCTTAGTTAACTAATTAACAAAAAACATTAAAATTTTGTGAATATTCGATATTAGAGTCATTTTCGGATAATTAGGACCTGCTCAACATCAATTTGATGTTAATTTTTCAATTATTCACTAATATAAATAGTTAATAAACCATATATTAGTTCACCAATGAACGAAAATCAAAGTTTCCTAAATATCCGATAGTTGAGTTATTTTCGGATAATTAGGACCTGGATGAATGTTTTTCAAATCAAGGAAAGATTATATTTTGAAATTAATTAAAACAAAAACACTTTAGATTACATTTAAATTAGTTTTATTAAATTGAGGCAAAATTTTGAATGATTATATCATCATCATTTTCATCACAATCATCTGCATTATTATCATCATTACAACAACATGGCGAACAAATATCTGCATCGCTGTCATCTTCATTTTCAGTTATATTATCATCACATTCATCATTTTCTTATTGAAGATTTTTTCTAAAATTACTCGAACAGTTCCCCATACAATTTTTACATGCTACTGAATATGCCATATTTTTCGCCTCCATCTACCAGTGCAGCCTTTTGTTCATCAAATTCAAATTATCCGAAAATAACTATAACCTTGAATATTTTTGTTAACTGAGAAATTGTTTATTAACTGAGAAATTATTTATATTAACAACTAATTGAAAAATGGACATCAAATTCAGGCTAAGCAGGTGCTAGTCATCCGAAAATTACTCTAATGTCGAATATTTAGGAAACTTTTATTTCTTCGTTCATTGGTTAACTAACAAATTGTTTATTAACAAATAGTCATACCAAATTGTCATAAACATTAAATAAAAACTGTTTGTCGGTCAAATAAATAAGAAATACACTTTACCTGGTCAAAATCAATGGAAAAAGCGCTTAAACATTTTTTCTCACTATTTACTATAGTTCATTATCGAGATAAACAATTTGTCGAAGACCAAAAGTGGTGAGCTTTCATCTAGGTGCCAAAATCAATCGAATGAGCCTTCACAGATCAAAATCGGCCCAAGAGAACAATTTTTCCTTTTCAGTTCGATTTTGGGCTTCATTTACTGACTAACACGTGACCGGTTGAAAAGAGTGTATGTGACTTCAGTGATTTTTATCGAACAGACAATTTGGGACTTTCATCACGTCTGTAGGTAATAGCGTATTTTTTATGTAACGAGTTAAACAAAAATAAACCAAGATAGGAAACGCCAAGAAGAACAAGAAAGAATACGACAAGAAGACAGAACAGAAGATTATTTGAGGATTAGGAAAGAAAACGACAAAAAGAAAAAGAAGAAAAAGATAGAAGACAGCAGAAGGAAAAAGATGAACAAGAAATAAGACGACAAGAAGAAAAACAAAATTGAGAAAGAAGACGATAAGAAGAAAATGAAGATCTAGAGAGGAAAGGACGTGAAGGTATTGAAGTCCTCAAAAAAATTCTAGATGTTGAAAATCAACTACGAATAGTTAATTGAAGTCAATTTCTTCAATTAACTATTCGTAGTTGATTTTTGCGAACAATTTTTTAGTGGGATGAGGAAAGACGTGAATATTTTGAAGTTCTCAAGAAAATTCTAGATGTTGAAAATCAACTTCGACAAGGTGAATTTGGATTAGATAATTTAAAATACTAAGTTTGCTAAGAAGTTAATGAAAACTCGAGAATAGTTAATTGACGAATTGAGAGACATTACAAAACAATTTTGCAGTGGAATGTTGGTCTCCAGTAATTGTGGTTTCCTAATACCAATGAAGCCACGTACTCATTGTCATATCCTTAGTAAAAAATTCCAGATCACTGTGTCTGCTTAAAAATATTATGTTGCTCAATCTTAACAATTCACCGTTGAATATTTGACCCTACAAAGTCACAATTATCGATGATGATGTTATGTTTCTCTTATATGTAAAGATACAAATCTGTACCATCTGAAATATACGTGCGATTGAATAATAATAAAGTTCTCTGGGCAATTATCTTCAGCTCGATTTTGGAAGGAAACGCAAGATACATGGAAACTTCCTGTTGGATCTCCTAGAAATATGTGGGTTAAAGTCATTTAGAGCGCCTCACAACTATCGACCTTAAATATAGGATGAATGTGTCCTATAAAACTGATACAGGTTAAGCCAGGAATCAGAAAAATGTTCTTTAATTCAACGCGAAAGGAATAATGGGTATCGAGTTGGTGTTTCATTCTTCCGGCCACGTTAAATTCCATTAACAAAATGGACTTTTAAAATACATGATTTGGCGTAGGAAACGTTAAAAAAGAAATAGGAAGTTCCCTTGCTCATCAATCCCTATTTGAATCGATTGAACTGCCTTCTACTTAGTTTATGTTCATGCGATATACGATAAGGAGGGAATGCGTTTACAATGAAAGGCAGTTCATTCTGATGACATGCGTTCAAAATAGGAACTCAAGTTATCACTGGAGGATTGAAATCTTCTCGCATGCCATTTCGTGATGTCGATGAATGAGTTGTTTCCAATTATTGTCATCGAATGCATATGGTACCTTTTGTACTATAATGCCGACTTTATTATTCACTTGTTTGAATAATATTTAATTTATGAATGACCATTGTCATCCTCATTTGAGCTATAGCAAGTGGCTTTCCAATCATACGAGTAATGAACTTACTTTATTCCTTTGTTACGGAAAAATAATTGATACAAATCATTCAAATTTATGGAATAATTACTTATTGACATTAATATAGTAACACAAAGATCTCAGTTTTGTAATTTTGACTTCGTTCTTATTGATACACAACTTGCTGTTAACATTTTGAAAATCGTAATGTTTGACATATTATGTTGTTGTCTGGAACTAGAAAATTCCTCTTCCTTGCAAAGACCAGCTTATCTGATATTGAGCCTTCAGTAACTTTTTGCTTTTGCCGAAGAGAGACGCTCACTGTGTCGTTTGATCGTTGTAAAGGTTCCTCAGTTGCTGAACTATACCTCATACAATGGCCTGTATAAGTTTTTGATTCAAAAGCGGAGCCACTTTTGAAGATGCTTTTGCTAATAACAGCCTGCGCGGTAAATTTTTGATTCATATCTGGTAAGAAGAATCTGCGGTGTAGCAAATCCTTTGGATGTAGATAAATTTACTTTCTACAGAGACCCACAGTATTGATGAGAAAACATTCCTCAATAATGGTGAACCTTCGTAAAATATTCATTGAAGGTTGTAGGCATGAGGAACGACCACACTCGGCAAAGAGTTCCACAACTTCGCCGTTCGATAATTAATTGAGCCTGATGAGAAAAAGCTCGCCAGGTCTCGTCTAATCCATTTATCTATAATTTCTGGTGGTGGAATAGCAGACGAGATTTCTGATGAACACCGACCACGGAAATATCTATAGAATAAGGAGAGATCGCCAACATTCCTTCGATGTTCTGGAGAGGTCAATGAATTCATAAGTGTGACATTAACAATCAAATGAATATTTCTACTACGCATAGAATCCAAGACCTTCAGCGTATGTTCAGGACAGGTCAAATCTGCGCTTTTCAGATTATAAAGAGCTGCTGCAACCCGAGTGTTTGTGGAGCGGTTATGGCAATGGACCTCACATGATCATCCCACGAGAGGGTGCTGTTGATGGTGATTCTCAGCATGCATATAGAAGACTTCATGGGAGTTGTTGTACCTGACACCATTACATTAGGGATTGAGGGATGCGCCTTCCTGGAGAAGATGCAAGCTAGTGTTTTGATTGCATCAAACTCTACTAGATTGTCTTAAAAATAAAAGGTCACGTTAATCATCAAATACTGTTCATCAGGAGCACCAGCTTGCTCTCTTTGTTTTGCACCATTTAGAAACACATTCCAGATGCCGTCAATCTGCCGTATTTTGACAGGACTATCTTCTTATGACTCTTCAACATAGAATACTTGCTCCACTTTGTTGAAGCCGCGTATTTTTCTTGATATTCAAAGAATATGGAAGCATGACTTCCTAATTGGTTACACTCTCTTTCTCCAGTTGTTAAATCCAGCAAACTTTTTTCGTGAAGTTACTTAGACTAGTCTGGTTATAAACGCGGAGTGGCCTCTTTTCTTGAACTCCTCCAGAAAATTCTCGAGAAATGCTAGGAATACCTCAATTTGTACCATTTTGGACAGCTTTCTGAGAAAAACGAACAATTTTAAGATTGAACTGATTTCAACTTGTTGTTATTCTATCATATCACAAATGACACTACATTGACTAATGCGCTGTATTACTGAATTTAGATTGTGATCCCTTATTGTGAACAATATGTGATGTGTGAATTAGCTGTGAAAATTTTGAATTCCCCATCATTGAGTCAGTCCTCTTGTTAATTTTCTCGTTATATATAAATAGCTAGTGATACTGTGACAGTGCCGAACGTATATTTTATAAATATGAAATACTGCTTGACTAAGTTCATCACCTACCACCGGTTTCAATATGAAACCAGCCGCTCTATGCTCTCACTCTCAAACAAGTGACACATTCACCGCAAGTTATAACATGTTCCAAACTTTTGATTTCTGAAGCTATACTGTTTCTGTCAACTCCAGATTCAGCTGAGGGAATAGGTTTGAATGCCTATCTCAACGCCACTGATATATCACGGCTGAGTATTATTATTTCAGGTAGCTTTAATAGCTCCTCGACGTGTTATAGGAATTGAGAATTGTTTGTTGGAACCTGCTCGGGTATCAAAGATCTTAGTTGATCTGCATACCCTTCAGGTTCTTCAAAGCTGCCATCACTAGGTGTCTGAGTCAGTCCACCTAGAAAGTATTCATGAATACGATGCCTCGAACCCTTCCCAGAGACCGCCTCAAATTACGTACAATTATATCTCATATCTATTCAAGCTTACATTCTGAAGGTCATATTCGCTGACAGGTGATTAAGAATCACCAATTAAATTCGTTAATCAATTAAATGATGAAATCCAAAATCTGGTTGTAAGATTGATAGCATATGAATTTGAAGACAGATCTAAACCAGTTTCATCTCAAGTGGGAACACGGGAGACTGTTATCTACGTTCTAACCCTTTCGCCAACGAGCAAGTTCCTGCTCAGGTCCTCTTAAGAGAGTTGAACTCAGTAAGAGCTAATCAGCACAAACTCCGAACAGTGATCGATTTCGCACTCGACCATGCCGATGATTGATAGATGATATTTAGAATTAAAGAAGGATTCTTCTCAGTCTGGTAACATGGGGCAAGCCTAACGACCTGATACTCTATCATATCCCCTAAGTGATCTCCGATGAGCGGAATTACAATTGAACACTCAGCCTGAATGGCTGAAAAGAACATATGTTAACAAAATAAAATTGGAGGGCGGAACGTGATCTGAAGATTAAATAACCACATTATGTTATATTGTCGACTCAGAGGTTGATGTGAATATAACAATTGTTCTCTGGTAATCAAAATGCCTTTACCCTGTTGGTCTAATATCACAATTTCTCCTCAAATCCCTTGTCAAAATAAGGCACAGAGAATTGACACACCCGAGTTCTACGTCGGATTGAATTATGAATGTTATCGAACTGTCACAAGATGATTTTAAGGGAGCTCACACTTTCCGCAAACCGCGAAAGAAACGCGTAAGTCCAGCACTGCATCACCCCTAGAAATAAATAACTCCTGTTGCACATGTACTACGTTTAAATTTCTACTCAACTGGGTTAAACTATGAGCCAATTCAATGCTACAAACTACCCCTACGCAAGCTAAGGTTTCTTTCTTTTATCATAATACAAGCAGAATTTAACGTAGGTTGCGCTCTTCTGTATTGCTTTCTTTGAATTTAACGAATTTCTTCCTAGACTTATACACTTCTATGAACACAAGTTGATGAATCAATTCAATCTCTATCTAAGTACTTGAATTTAATTGTTTCGCTACTGACACACAGGATATTAATTGGTTTCCAAAAAATAAGACATTAGGAGCAAAAATTAACATGGGTTAAAATTCTACTTGCCCTGACTAGAAAATCACTTCTTACTTTATAGACACATTGTCCCAACAAAAATGGAAAAGAAAATAAAAATATGACTTGAATTAATGCAAATAATCGATTATTCCTTTGGACGTGAAAACTGGTTGAACAAGATTAGTTTACCGAATGAATGGGTGATGAAGAAATCCCCTTCTTTCTAAAGGTGATTATATTTCATGGAACCGTTGAAGCGGGGGCAGCCCCTTGCGCAAAGCTTAGAAAATATGTTCAATTTAGAACACCGGGGGCAGACACGGCCTATATGCTATTAAAGCGACCTATAGGAATCTAACTAGGAGCAGAGCTGTCTGTGAAGGTTCTTCTCAACTCCACGTGGATATCCTCTGAATCAGGAGAAAGTTCCACTGGCCTCGTGCAGTGCTTACGTTGTTAAGCATACTTCCTTGCTGGCTCAGAAGTCGATGCTCCAGAAAGGAGATATCGAATCACGAGACAGAATGTCGCTAGTCCTGCCTGACATCCCCTATGTTCTATCAAGATATGATAATTTATAAGACTTCATTTCGAATTAAATTGAATCATTTCAAGGGACCCAAAAGTAATAATCTCTCGAATTATTACAATGACGTTTCAAGTTTTAGTACCATTGTTTACCTGAAGGAGTCATTCTGTCCCAAACATGTAGTGTTTTCTTTTATTCTCATATTAAAAGTTCATTTTTGGGATATTTCTACAGTGTATTCAAAGTAGTATTCATTTGTAACAAAGCAAACAAACCAGCACGCCACTTCATAGCTTTCACAAATTCACCTTGTTTTGGGAACACTCGGTATCATTTCGAATAATTTGGGTTTGTGCTTGTGAATAAAATATATACATTCGTCTTTTAGTCGCTTTTATCCACTTGAGAAAAATAAATGCTCGAAATACGTTCATGCGTTTAAACATTCTTGCGTGAAAGAAACGCTGTTTAAAATACTCCTACAATCAATAACTATTGACTATCCCATCGCAATTTACAGTAGATGTCATCTAAGATTTTCAAAAGTAGACATATTCTAATACATAATTCCGTCTTAGATTTTAATGATTATTTTTCCGACCCAAATATCGACCAATAGAATTGCACCATTCGACGTCACGTGGTACAACCTACATGGAATTATACTGATAATTTTTTGAAAATTTTCTCTGGTAGTTGATATATATAAAAAACAAAACATGATCCAGTCAAATTAACCACACTTCAAACTGACAGGTTGAATTCTGTCCACCATCGATAAAAAAGTCAAAGGAAATGTTCATTTGGGACGGCCAGTCAAATTAACCACACTTCAAACTGACAGGTTGAATTCTGTCCACCATCGATAAAAAAGTCAAAGGAAATGTTCATTTGGGACGGAAAAATAATCCCCCGAATACCACACGAGCTTCAAAATTATCTGGCATTTCCCTCAAGGTTCCCTGCAAACAAATAAAGTCGTCAAGTTTTTCAGCAAAAATCACTCGCGTTTCTCGCTCGTGATTTTTTAACCTGAAAAACTTGACTCCTTCATTTGTTTGCAACGAACCTATCGGGAAATACCCGATAATTTTGAAGCTCTTGTGGTATTATATATGATTATTTTTCCGTCCCAAATATCGACCAATAGAATTGCACCATTCGACGTCACGTGGTACAACCTACATGGAATTATACTGAATATTTTTTGAATATTTTCTCTGGTAGTTGATATATATAAAAAACAAAACATGATCCAGTCAAATTAACCACACTTCAAACTGACAGGTTGAATTCTGTCCACCATCGATAAAAAAGTCAAAGGAAATGTTCATTTGGGACGGCCAGTCAAATTAACCACACTTCAAACTGACAGGTTGAATTCTGTCCACCATCGATAAAAAAGTCAAAGGAAATGTTCATTTGGGACGGAAAAATAATCCTCCGAATACCACACGAGCTTCAAAATTATCTGGCATTTCCCTCAAGGTTCCCTGCAAACAAATAAAGTCGTCAAGTTTTTCAGGAAAAATCACTCGCGCTTCGCGCTCGTGATTTTTTAACCTGAAAAACTTGACTCCTTCATTTATTTGCAACGAACCTATCGGGAAATACCCGATAATTTTGAAGCTCTTGTGGTATTATATATGATTATTTTTCCGACCCAAATATCGACCAATAGAATTGCACCATTCGACGTCACGTGGTACAACCTACATGGAATTATACTGATAATTTTTTGAAAATTTTCTCTGGTAGTTGATATATATAAAAAACAAAACATGATCCAGTCAAATTAACCACACTTCAAACTGACAGGTTGAATTCTGTCCACCATCGATAAAAAAGTCAAAGGAAATGTTCATTTGGGACGGCCAGTCAAATTAACCACACTTCAAACTGACAGGTTGAATTCTGTCCACCATCGATAAAAAAGTCAAAGGAAATGTTCATTTGGGACGGAAAAATAATCCCCCGAATACCACACGAGCTTCAAAATTATCTGGCATTTCCCCGATACCCGATAATTTTGAAGCTCTTGTGGTATTATATATGATAACACATTGCAATGCAGTTTCTCGTGCAATCAAAAATAGACGTTTTTGCTTTTTTTTGCATCAATGCAAAATTCAAATTTGACTGTAACAAACTTCTCAAGGAATCACTACTGCAGATTTTCTATCCTGCACCCACATGTTGTTCTTTATTTCTTGCAATCATTTTCTAATCTTCCCCCTATTTGTCTGATTTCCGCCATTGACGAATCTCGGAATTTCAAACCTCTTTCTCGGACTTCAATCGATAACCCAAATGGGTCTATAATGCCCATAATCTTGGGTATTGAAAACACCTGAATCAGTCAATGCGTGAGAAATGAAATTATTAACCATTCTGTTTGAAAATTCTTTTGTGAAGTCTGTGAGAATGATAACCCATGCACCTATCTCCAGTAACCATTACATCTTAACCAGGTTTGCCAATAGTTGTGCAATAATCATTGAATAAGTGATAAACAATAATTGAACATTATTAAGCAGGAACAATTTTTGGATTGCGAGTAAGTTCAACCAAAACAACTATTCCGTTTGTTCCATGAACTTTGTGAATGGTGGAAATAATGGTATATCCAATTTTTTAATACCTCAATCAGAAAACGAAGTTGTGATATTGTTACGGTTGTGAATAGTGAAATTGTTACGTGAATGAATGAGCTCAAATACGTCTGAAGTTTATTGCAGTCTTGTTTTGTTTGAATTACATCAGGTTGATGTGGATTCCTGGTATACAAAACCCACAGTGAAATGAAATCAAGTTGGACGAAGGGTATTAGATAAACCAAGCCTTTGTTCATAAAAGTTCTTACTACTATTGTCAGATGCCAGGAGAGTCTTTTGATAAGATTTACGGCACAGCTTCCGGAATATAAGTTACGTATAAAAACCTCAATCTGAAAACAAGTAAATATATTATCATATAGAAAGGATTTTCAAGATGGCATTTCGTCAGCGTAATAGCTCAGTTCTAGCACCTTATACAACTTTTGATTTATGTCTGACTTCGTGGTACCAATACACGTCAAACTTCTGAAACCACCAGCTCAACAACATGGTGAACATTCAGAAGATTAAATTGTGTAATTAATGTTGAGCGTATTCACTTAATGATTGATGAATCTCATCAAGATACTCCGGGCCAGGTCCTATTATCCTACATCGAAGATTGTCTTCTGTTTCTGGAATTTGAAAGAAATATAAACAATTTCAATATATTCGTGATAGTTACACGAGATGGTTGTTGTGCCATTATAGGAAATACGACTATGAATCCAGATGTTTCCGTTAGTATTAGAATTGCTGTGAGGGCGAGGTAGATTAGATTAGATTAGATTGGTGAGCTCTAGATCATTTAAAAGAACCATATTTCCCTCAGCTTCAATGGTGTAATCTATACGTCACGTCATTCAATAGACCTTTCCTTTATAGTGCCGTTGAGTAAGCAGTGTCACGTCATAGTCGTTATCATAAACTATGAAACAAGGAAGTTATCCGCTCACCATTATCTAGATCTGGTCCATATTTGATATGAGATGTTGTAGACAGCCCTCCTCTTCGTGTGATAATTTTTAAAATGCTACATCAAATTCTACAAAAGTTCACATGATTCTTTGGACTTCACTTCGAAGGACACTGAACGTGGGAGGAGCATCCCAAGTCGGCAAAAGCTTCCGTTTCTACTCACAACTTCATTTATCTTCATGAGCCCCTCTCCCCTGTACTAGTATATATAGTCGAGGAAATAAAGCATTCCACATTCCAAGCCCGGCGCAGTTGGATGAATTGAGATGCGGTTTTCTGCATTGCATTCAGGAAGTGAAAGTGAAATATGTGCGGTATTTTTTTTGCGGAAAAATTTATTGCATTTCTACAGCCGAAAAATGCATTTTTCTGAGCGTACTTTTAGAGGTGAATAAAAAAAACGGACTGGAATTGGTCTCTCGGAAGTTTTTGGGGTCGCTGAACCCGAATAAGCTTTCAAGAAAATTCCCTGAGGTCCCCTTGGACCTCCTCCGGGGTATACGGGCATCCTGACGCCCTAGATATTGACGAAATTGATTCAAAAATTATTTTTAATGTTTGTTAACTATTCAAGAGGTGATATAAAGGTTGCTAGTGATGATTACGATGTGAAAAAACCTCTTCTGCAATACCTGGTGTACCCTGAGTCCGGGTAAAAACATCATCTTCTGGTTAATTAAATGTGAAAAATCCTAGCTCTCGAGGGTTTTCAGAGTCGCCAATCACGACTATGACACTCGCAATGTTCTGCAAATTACCTGTGGGTGTTTCCAGGTCCCTGGAGCCCTGTTTTTCTACGAAATCTTCTCCATAAAATACAAATCCGTGCTCCTGGGGGTTTTCAGAGTTGCTGATCACGATTATGGCACTCACAATGTTCTCCAAACCTGGGGGTGTTCCCTGTTCTCTGGAGCTCTGTGTATCTACGTCATCTTCTAGGAATTTGTTAATTTTCCTTCACAAAAAGTAACAAATTCTGGCTCTCGGGAGTTTTCAAAGTCGCCAATCACGAGTGTGATACTCAGAAAGTTCATGCCTAGAAGGTGACGTAGATACACAGAGCTTCAGAGACCCGGAAACACCCCCAGGTAATTTGCAGAACATTGTAAGTGTAGAAATGCAATAAGTTTTTTCCACAAAAAAAAATACGGGATACATTTTCTTAATCACTTTTTGAATCGAATGCAGAAAACCGCATCTCAATCCTAACTACACCAAATTTGGAAGGTTTAACCTATTTTGGTGCTCTATTTCCTCGACTAATACAGTTTTTTTTACGAGTTATCTGTTGTACGCTTCGAGGAATTGTCCAGATTACCCGAATATTGTTTGTCTTTCGCGATCTAGTGCCTCGTATTCTGACAATGTGTGTTTGGCAGTTTCAATGCCCTTGCCGCATTGTGTGCAGAATTTACTTCTATTATGTGCAAGTGTTCTCTCATTGGACTGTGATCACTGAGCTGATACTAAGTCTCAGGTGTCGTTTATTACGAAAAACCAACGGGCCTAGCATACGAGTTCACAGAGAATGGCACCATGTGGACCTTTCCTAACAGGATGCATTGGACAATGTTTTCGTTCGGACCTAGTGCCCATTCATGTCGAGTAATTTCCTAGTTCAATTTTTCGACGATTCTCTAATAAATGTGGTGCATGCGAAGAGATTTATTTCGCGACTCTTTTATTTGTTTTTCAGCCAAGTTCTGTTTACATCTTCAGACAGTATGTTTCGTCACTCCGAGTATAGATTCTGGCCTAATAATGGGGGGGCTGATGAGCCCATTCTGACGAATTCATCAACTTTTTAGTTGCACATGATGCCACAATGTCCTGGGACTCATATCTGAGTTGAAGTTCCAAGTTCTTCACGTCAGTCTCAGTCTAGATGTCACTTTCGGGCTCAAGAGTATCTTCAGTCAAGCCGGGTTACCCGTGTATATTTCAATCCGTGCATTACATACTCTCTTCATCTTGTTCTCTATTGTACATTGTCGGATTACGTATATTTCGCCTTGGGGTGCGGTTGAGAGCTCTTTCCCTGACTGCATATTACAGCATCATTCCCTGATGTTTGACCCGTATGTGTATCAAGTTCTCTTTCCAGGTTTGTACGTGCTTTGTGGGCATACCTCAAGGTCAGTTAAACAAAAATTGTACGTAACATTAGAAAATTCCAGATGCAGCTATCGTGATCTCATAATTTTATGGTATACAGGATTTCTCATCAAATTAAGTTTTGTATCTTATTAACTTCACGGATTTCATACGTACGAGTGAATTTATCTTCGTAAGAACTTTCAACCAACAAGTAAGAGTCGTTCACAAGGAATCAAGGTACCACAACACTTGTAAAAGTGCTCAAACGGAAACACACTAAGTGCCCTAAAATTTTTGGCTGCTTTTCAACAATTTCAAAATCATTTCATTCGTCATGTAGAATCTACCCTTATCTTATAATATGGAATAAATCATTAACTATGTTAATCAATACATTAATATGGATAAAATATGTTTGGTTAGTCCAACCGGAATTCCAAACTGTTCCAAACTCAGCTCTATTCAATCATGTTATGCTCGATTGATATAGCATAATCGGCTTTGTCAATTTGTCTCCTCGGTGATCGAATATTGCATTAGTGGTTACTAATAACAATATATACTCCACTTGATAAGGGTGACGAAAAGATAGAGTTATTTGTAATGAGATATAATGTTCGTTATTCTGACAATAGGCAAAAACCATTCTATTGTAGTTTTTGTTTGAACGAATGTTAAACGTTCCATGTATAAATGTACTTTCAACCTCTCGACAAACTGGCAATTTATCAGGTCTGTGTTTTTGTTCTATCGCAACTAATGACTCACTGGTGTGTTGTATCCTAAACTATGAACGGAAGAACTATTCCCATCTGTAATTAACTCATTATGAATGAATCTTCATTCATTCCACATTTCCTGGTTCGTAGGTTCTTGCCATATTGGATTACAGATTAATATCAATAAATTACAATGAATATAAAGTTTATATATTTAATAGACTACATTACAGGATATCGAGAAAGTTAAACATAGTTAAAATATGACACCTTATTCAAATATAATTGAGTTGACATTGAGTATTGAAAATTACCACAACGAATAGGAAGGATTTGTCATTAGCAGTTATTAGGCTGATAATTTTTTCAGGTATTGGTTATTTCTATATTTTTAGGTAATTTATTATACAGTGACAATGTAATGATTTATAGAGTATTGAGTGACTGCCTGTGGCTCCCGTGGCCTCTCACCCTAGACTAGAGGTGAGAGTGAATTTTGTAATGAAGTCATACAAATTAAAATATCATCTTCCTGAGCCAGGTTCAGAAATCAATCTCATCATGATAATATACAGCTTATCGTCTTTCTTCAGTATTGACGTGTGCAGATTTCTTTGAATATAGGTAGGTTGATTTGGGAAAATAGTAAGAACACAGTCTTGAACAAGTGTGTGTCTGTAGTGCGTGTGGTGTGTGTCCGTGGTGTGTGTGTGTGGTGTGTGGTGCGTGTTTGTGTGTGTTGTGTGTGTTGTGTGTATGATGTATGTGTGTCTGTGAGAGTTTGGTGACATTCAGCTCTACTTGATTATGAGATCCTCATTTCAAAATCTCTGCCAGATCTCCATTAATTGCGTCAACCTGTCCCTGTCTCGCTCTTTTGGCTTCATTGGTTGGTAAATAGGCTCTAGATGAGAGAACAGTATGAATATACCATCATCTGCAACGCTGTGACCGGGACAGGAGGTCACTTCCAGCAGGTTGTACATATGGAGCAGAAACAAAGTTGGTGTCAAGACCAGGCCCTGTGGAACACCAGCTCTGATAATTATTGTACTCCATCAACCACCACATGGAGTGATCTGTCTGAGTGAAAACTCGATAGTAAGCTACAAAATTGAGGCGGGAAACCATATGACGGAATTTTCAATCAGGTCTCCTGTTAATCTCTGCTGACGAAAGGCATATTGCCAGTCATACGATTTTGGAGCTCTCTAGGTATTGTATGAGTTCGATTGCTTCTTCCATCACTTTAGAGATCACAGGCATTAGTGCAATTAGTCTATAATCATTATGACGACTCTTCTTTCCTTTTCTAGGAATTGATTGAACTCTAGCTGTATTTAACCTGGAAAGAAACACGCAAAGTTTGTATGGAAGAATAAACGACTCGCAGAAAACTGCCGTTGATTCAGGCGCACTTCTCTTGAGAACGACAGTTGACTTCTTGGTATTGACATCAAGCAGAATACGGCCGATTGGGCGCTGACGAAAGACAATTTCAGGCATATGGCTATCGATAGCAGCAATATTAGGGGGATCCTTCCCTTGTGGGTCCAAAGTTGAATTTGATGCAAACATCACATCAAGAAGATTGACTTTCTTTCGTGGTGCAGTGCCATCATCTTTGGTTAAGAGAGGGAATGAACTGGAAGTCAACAAATTTCTTAGGCGAAAGATCAAAACGAATGGAAATTATTGAGGATTCCATAAGCTTTGATTTTATTTTGGCGTTACATGCCTCGTTCAAAGCGTTTATTATTTCATTGCACATATTTATGACTCCAATATATTCTGTTCTGGTCTTCAGACATTGGTTACCGCGTCTACGACGGTATGCTGTTTGTTTTGATGCGACGGCCTAGAACAGATCTTATTGAACCCTCATCCACCAGATGGCGGTGATTTGTTGATATGGGGTATGTAGGTTTCCATTCATAGCCTCAAAATATCCGAAATCTATGTGGCACATTTCATTGTGTCATCAGATTCGGAAGATACGCTTCTCCAAGGAAACTCGGAGAAAAACATGCGAAGACCGTCCCAGTTGGCTGAGTTGTAATGCCAAACTGTGCTTCGAGGTGTTGGATTGGTTCATGAAGTGATATAGATACAGGTCGTGGTGATGGGTGAATGGTCAGAGCTTCCCAATGGTGCACGGAACTTCACTTCATAGGGATCTGGATTGTTAGTGAGGCGTAAGTCAAGCGCATTGGCATAATAGTTGTTATCAAGGGTCCGTGTTGGTTCATTATTTAACTGCTCCAGGCCAAAGGTAATAGGGAAGGCCTCAGCCTGTCGCCGTGCGTCTTCCATCTTGTTTCAGAACTTGAACCAAGCCGAATCGTGAATGCTGAAATCTCTCATGATGATACTTCTACTGAATGAGGTCGAATTTCAAAGTAGTAGTAGAAGACGATGATAATTATTTCTATTAAAAACAGATACGACTAAATTATTGATTCCTATTCTCCTAGGCTCGTTCCCAAAGAAAATCATTAAGTTTCAAAATTCAAAAAAATTCGTATCACAACCTATTGAACCTATTGACTTCACTTCTGTTAGAAGGGTGATATTTTTCCTGCTCTTCGAGAGGACAAGTAATCAATAATAATAATAATTATAATAACGATATCTATATAAATCAAGCCGTCTAGCTAAACTATGGTTCTATCTCGTCTAGACTCTATCGCACACTTAGAATGAATAGTTTCATTTTAAGATCGCATAACTTATTACTATGGAATCTGGGTAACCTAAAAATTATGGATAATTTGGTAAGCGTTAGCGAGACAAAATCACGTTACTTCAATATGATATCACTTTTCTCTGTATAACAGTCAAGGAATGGAAGCATGATTTCAAACATATATTTGAAAGCAAAGAACAAACTATGATAGGTAGTAATTATAATGAAAAGTTTCAGAAATGTATCAAACGTTATATTAAATAATAAATGACCAACAACAATGACAATCACCAACTATGAGAAGTATCGTCCACCCTATTATTTATTATTGACGAATGGTGTTTGGCTACAATAATGGGTCACGTACATCGATAACTTCCCCTGATTCAGTAACGCCCAGTCGAATTTTGAGCTCATAATTTTCTAACGGAATGTAATGACGCTGGAATTTAATATCCGAGTTGAGACCCACTTTTCTCCTAAACTGTCCTATAGTCTAGGAACTTCGGGTACTACTACTTCATGAACAATCACTTTCCTCTCTAAAACTTCGGCAGTTATTAAATTACAATATAAAAAATATATTCATGAATGGAAAAAATATTACGAATATCAGGTCACTTAAGGTTATATTTGGAGACTGGTGTATATTACAAAAAGAACCGATCGAAATATATATTCATATACAGTGTGTCCAAGAGAAGGATGCCATTGTGAGGATATCGCAGACGATAATATATAGATATAGTATCAATTATTCCCAATTAATGTTATCAACCGACATATGGAAAGTTCCCAATTGTCTATACAATACCCCCTTCCCTGTACACCAAGCTAATACGGCAAGGTATGAAATTTCAAGGTTCAAATATTATCTAGATCAAGGATCCCCAAACTTTCCAGCCTAAGCTCATACTGTTCACTCCAGGAAGTTTCAAGGGCCAAAATCGTTTCGACTTTCTTGCCATTATCTATAATTTCCAGACTAGTCGCCGAATCCGCGCTCTGAGCGAGCATATGTTTGCTAAATGCGCTAGTTCAATTACTATTGTGAACTAAGTGTACTTTATTGCTAGGACCACGACATTCAACGACACCTGGTTACACGCGGAGATAGGTAGCCTTTATAGCTAACAGATAGCGCTAGTAGTACTTTCGAAGGCGCAGTAACAATTAAACATTCGCGAATTATCTCGTTGTTTCGAGAAAGTGTGTATTCCACTCATTTGTAGATGGCAGTAGTTGAAGTATAAAGAGGTCAGCGGCGCTACCGCGAGTCGATCCACCTAGGGGAAACGAAAGAAAGGAAACTGTATGTTGTGAAATGAAGTAGTGCGCAACTCCTTAGAATGGGTTTGTGCGCGTTTGGGAGACATCTTCGTAACAGTATTTTGATTTGACTTGTTGCTTTTGTGTCTGATTTACTACTATGAAAAATAAGAGAAAAGTAGACAGAACAATCAAAGATCAATGGAACTTTCAATATGTCGTAATTGAGTCCAGTAAGAAGGCATTATGCTTGATTCGCTATAAAACCATAGCCGTTCTCAAAGAATATAACATTAAACGTCATTATGGAACGAAACATTTTCAAAATCAATCAAAATATACAGGAAATTTGCGGACCAAAAAATTTTAACTGTGAAGCGTGGATTGAAATCGCAGCAATCTTTGTTTATGAACGATCGAGAGGTTACAACTCGTGCCAGCTTTTGTACGGCTCTCCAAATTGCGAAACGTGGAAAACCTTTCACCGATGAAGGAATGATCAGATAATGCGTAATTGCAGTAGCCGAAGAAATGTGCCCCGAAAAGGTGAATATATTTAAAACTGTCAGCAAACACCGTGACACATAGCAGAAAATACATCATCTCTACTGTGACAAAAATAGACATCTTGAGTGATTCTCTCTGGCCTTGGATGAGCTAACGAATGTGTCAGATACTGCTCAGGTGTTGACTTTTATTCTAGGGATAGATAAAAAGTATGAAGTGAATTAATATTGATAGTATTCACGGCACAACTACTGTGGAGTTGAAAATGCAATTATTAAAAACGAACCTTCTATGGGAAAACTTGGAATCTGCTACTACTGATGAAGACAGAAACATGTGTGATAAAAGTAAAGGAGTGGTTTCTCTTGTGTCAAAGACTGTAGAGAATGATGTTGGTACAAAACCGTCAGCCTTACATTGTATCATTCATCATTCATCATAATAGTACGTGTGCGAGAAAAGTTTGGATAATTTCATCAGATCTACTGCGCTGAATCACCGACAATTTCGCGAGAAAATGACTTACCACATCATACTGCCGTACGCTGGCTTAGTTGCGGAAAAGTCCTTCGGCGCTTTTTTGAACTTCGAGCAGTGATCTCTAACTGAATTACAAAATAGCGAATGGCTGTGGAAGTTAGCATTTTATGTCGATTTGACAAAACGAACTCAATTTGAAATTGCAAGGAGAAAACCGGCTTCTCTCTGACTTATACACTATTATCGAATCGTTACGGCAGAAAATGATACTGTTTTGAGTGCTTGGGAGATACACTTTGATACTCGTTTCTAAGATTTTGATGTCATTGCGAATGAAATCAAGATTTTTCAAAATCCTTTCGATACTGATATTGAAACCCTAGCTCCGAAACTTCAAATGAAAATTATTGATTTACAGTGCAGTGATATGATTAAGAACAAATATTAAAACTCTTTGTTAGAATTTTATAATAGTCTTCCACTGACACAATCTGATAATTTGCATAAATTTGCTCTTTATGTTACTACTTATTTGTGTGATTAAACATCCTCCAGAATGAAGTACAAAAAGATCAATATAACTTTGTTTTATACTGAAATTTTCCATCACATGAGTTATCAAAATACAGAACACAAAATATAGACATTATACATAGATCATGAAGTCATATAGATAACGTCACTAGAATCTTAAGATAAGAATTTCGGACCCTTATGCAGGTTGAACATATTCGTGTGTTATGTATTTATAACCTGAAAAACACGGTTGTCCTTATAGTTCAATAAAATACAAAAATCACATTTGAAAAAATTGAAGATGAATGTCAGAAATACCACTCGAAATGGGACTATTGCGCCTAAAAACATTATCTTTTTGAGCTTAAGTATCATGTTCACTCGAAGAAGTCACTATGTGGTGGAAAATGTCGTGGTTTCCTTTATTTTTATAATAAAATTCCATGTTGGAATTTTTTAAATTGTACAACCTATTCAGTGTGGTGCACATTTGATGTATAATGAATTTCCAACAAATATGGGCCAGTTCAATCTTAAAATACAGTGCAGTGGTATGATTAAGAACAAATATCAAAACACTGGTAGAATTTTATAATAGTCTTCCACTGATACAATCTGATAATTTGCATGAATTTGCTCTTTTTGGTACTTCTTATTTGTGTGATTAAATATCCTCCAGAATGAAGTACAAAAAGGATCTTCACAGTTGTAAGTTAACCGATGAGTATCTTAAATCTCTTTTGATAATTGTTACAAGTAAAATTGGTCCACAATCACAAACTATTGTCATTGTATTCAGTGTTTTTTTATCCAAGTTATCACAACATCAATAGGCCATTAGCTGTCGCAGGCCGGTTTGATGACACTGGCGGGCCGAATTCGGCCTGCGGACCGTAGCTTGGAAAACCCTGATCTAGATTATGTTCAAATTCTTACATAGTTAAAGTCGAAAGGGCTATTCTTTTTTCAGTGCAAGGTGCTTCCATCTTTCATTACAGCCTTATTTACAGAGATGTGAACAGATTTTATCAAAACTAAATGTGAATCATTCCTTTTTCTTTTATCCTCATTCCAATTGAAGGGTGATTGAATGTGATTTGTACTCATTCGGTAGGCAAGGATCCGGTTGTATGTCGACTTAGGTGTAGGTACTATTAAAAATTGTTAATTCAGTTTTATTTCTCAGAATCCATATTCAGATAGGCACTACCAGTTTCGAGGTATGCGTATATGTGGCTAAATAAAATAAATTATCTTTATCAATGTTTGTTATAGATATTCTTCTATACTTTGACTACACGTTCGTTAGGAAAATGAAGTCGTCAGATCTCGAGCTTGACAATGAAGGAGTGACTAGCTTGAGCTTGTCTAGTCTGCCCATCTGTATCATCATCATCAATATTTCTAATCACCTACTATGTAAATATCTATAGAAAAGGGAGTGATCGCCTTTTTTACGATGTTCTGGAGAATTCAATAAATTGAATCAATCTTGAAAAATTGAATTTTTTTATTTCTTATTTCATTTTGTTCTTGAATACACTAAGAGTTGGACCAAATGGAAACAAACTGTCGATGCAACTTTTTATGAGCTTTCTTGTGTTAATATCAGATTCAATATTTGACTTCACGTTTCCAATCAACCGTCATCAATTTTGTTGTTAAATACGGCTCTGTTTTACTAATTCGAAGTTTTTAGGTATGTTCCACTTTAAACTCGTTGATGTATCACATGAGATGGTTCTATCACGTTTCAGATCAGTTTTAGCACTCCTGGAGTTTTTTTTTCAATGTCTCAAGTACGAGCCTATATAATAGAACTTACTGAAATTGGGTAACCTTATGCTTAAAGTATTTCCATCTACTAGACACTAGAGGTATAGCGCGACATTTGAGCGCAACAGTAGAGGGGAAATTTTGTAGTAAATGAGAACTGGCAACACAACAGCACTCAGTATTGCAATCTGATACATCGTACGTTGAAAACAAAGGAACATAATACTGCTATTAATGGAATTTTCCCTTTCAACCTCAATAAATCTGAAAATTATATTAATTAGGATGATATAGAACGTGACTTGAAAAATATGAATATAACTAGTTTCATAGCTTGTAAGGTTCCCGGTTAAAAAACAAATTAGCTAGTCAGTGTTAACCGTTTAATTGCCCAACTAGCTCATCATGGAAATATCTCAGAGTCTATCGTAATGAAATGTACCCTTCAATTTCGGATTGACAGTTGTACCCGGAGCGCCAACAGCTTTACTTATGAGACAAGAAAAACAACCCCAATAAATAATCAATAATAAAACACGATGGTGTTAGATGAACGTTAGTGAATAGAGGAAATAAAATAAATCGTTCAACTTAACAAAAGATGGTTCTATTCACCAAATGAATAATTAATTACAAAATTATATATAATTTAAGTTTGAGATGAACAATGAATAATGACAAGACTGGAATTTGACTTATGGATGAATTGAATTGAGATAAATTAATGATTGAAATATAAAGATCTGTGAGGATCAGCAAAACAGATAACTATGAAAATTCAATTAATTCTGCAAAAAAGTTACCCTCCTTCGTATTTATTGTAGCTTGTGAACTGCATACTACAAAGCTCGGTCCTATACTCACGTACGCGGAAAAGGGAAGAAACATCTGAGCCGTTCAACCCTGAAAATGATACAATACGAAACAGAAAAGACCCGAACGCAAAGCGAGGGAAACACACACAGCAAAACAACAAATTAACATCGTCACTGTATGCGTTACCTTCAACAAATTCAATGAGAAAAAATTAACCATAACGAATTACAATGAGTCACTAATTCTAATCAGAGAACATCAGGAAGTAGAATTTGGTAAAAACGATCGAATTCCGCCTCGCTGTAAAAAATAATATGAAAATTCGTTATGGTTAAAAAAAGTTATAGTCAGATAATCAAAGAATTGAATAGATAAATTTAATTCAGATAAAAATATTGACAATTACGAAAAATATAATTGTAATTCAGATTATAGTATTTTTCAATTACGAAATAGATAATTTGAAATTTAGATGACAGATTCATGGATCAATTACGGTAATAGATATTATAACGGAATGTGATTTTACAAACAGTTAAACAACTAAATTGATTCAAGCAGAAGACAACATATAATCAGATAATAATAAAGATTCTTAGTCCAGTATGAATTATATATGAAAATTCTCGGGAAATAGGTCACATTAACACTTTGTTTTAAATTTTCGTCTTTACGTACGTTTCGGTCTCACGACCATCATCAGAAGACTTATTATGTCAAAAAGGGTTTATTAAAACTAATTATAGCACAAGCGTCCATATCGCACAAATTTCAATTGAAAAAGCCCACGTCGTCGAAACGAACAGAACCATGAATAATCGAATATTGACGATACAATTTCGACAGCTCTATTACAACAATGTAGCTTACAACTCTATGACATTTGCTGTCAAGTTGATTTTTGCAATTATTCACACCATAATATAGCTTTGTTTCATACTGGAATTTTCTATCACATGAACTATCAAACTGTACCACAAAATATAGACATTATATATATAGATCATGACGTCATAACGATAACGTCACTAGAATCTTAAGATACAAATTTCGGACCCCTTTGCATGTTGAACATATACGTGTGTCATGTATTAATAACATGAAAAAAACGGTTGCCTTTTGGTTCAATAAAACACCAAAATTACTTTGAAAAAATGAAGATGAATGTCAGAAATACCACTCGAAACGGGACCACTGCGCCCAAAAACATTACCTTTTTGAGTTCAAGTACCATGTTCACCTGAAGAAGCCACCCTGTGGCGGAAAATGACGTGGCTTCTTTCATTTTTGTGATAAAATTTTATGTTGGAAATTTTTACATTGTATTACCTATTAAATGTAGTGTTTATTTGCTTTATAATGGATTTCCAACAAATATAGGTCAGTTCAATCTTAAAATATAGGAAGAGTTACGACGGTGTCGTGTTCGACTGATTGACACCCGTTTTTCTCAGTGAATAACAAAAAAAAATTCTTCTAATATATTACAATTTTCGTCTTATTTCCTTCTCGCTATTTATGAACAATTAAACGATTATGAAATAAGGTTTGTCTTTCATAATAAGAATCTTGGAGTGAATAATTAATTGGACGGTATTTCGGTGAAGTTGAACTCGAGAAACCAGAATACAGGTTGTCTGATAATTCAAATTTCAGAAAACACGAGATGAAGTTATGCATTCAGCGACGAAAAGTCCACTATTTATTTTTGAATTTACAGGAATAAATTTTGTGAACTTTATGAAATGCGAGAAGAACTTGATTTGTCAGAGCGACTAAGAGATGTTTAAAAATAACAGGGAACTATTATTTTCTGGAAAACAGGAACAGGAACTGGAACAGGCTGCTATATTTTTAGAAATGGTCATATGGAAAGGCATCACTTTGTTATAAAATCGAGAAGAGAATAGTTTGTGAAGAATGCACTCACAATACCCTAAGCACTTGGGTCTGATGAATATGAAATATGTTTTCCGTATTCTAAATGGGAAAAACCAGTTTTCGAGTTCAACGTAGCTTTTGTACGTTTGCTTTTCGGGCCCTCATTACAGTATTGGAAAGTTGTCGCCTGCCCTTTATTTGTGAATGCCCTGGCAGAGTAGGTACTAGTTTGGTCACACATGCGATCTAGAATCATATTCAGCGCCGTATCTTCCTTTGGCTTATTAAGTATATCTTGTCTGAATAAGTTTCATTTCCTCGACTTTAGTCCGTTCTTTGCTTCTTTCCCAAATATTCAATAATTTATCACTATTAATTGACTATTAGCAGTATAAATTATCTTACTTATGCTTTGACTTTTTCTGTATTTACTTTTACAGACAAAATAGAAGATGAATAAAGAAACTAGGTTCTTTTTGTATATATTATTACACTATGGAGGTAATACATATTACTTAAAAATTGAACAAATAAAAACATATCATTCGATGTTGAATGAAAGGTTCACATGTTTCATCGAATAAGGACCAACTGAATTATAACATGCCATCTGTTATTCGCATTTCATCATATTCTTTGAATTTTATTTCTCACACTATCAATGAAATGTCTCATATAATTTATTACCAATGGATTAGTTGATTATTCTTACATATTTGTATTTTCATTAATATAATCATTTTTTGTTAGCGCTGTATATTTCTTTCATATTCTTTTTCTCAACATTTAATATTGTAGTCTGGTTTGATTTCTTTTCGAATTAATAATATTCGGGAAATCTTATTATCATTTCTTGATTGATTTCTTTTAAATTTATTAAAGAGATTCATTTTTCATTCAAGTAGTTTAATAAAAATATTGATTTATGATATCAAAATTATTATTTCGTTCTAAATTATTTGTTTCATATTTTTCAATATTTTTTTAGTTCTATCATCGAATTTTTAAGATCTATAAATATTACATTGATTAATATAGTCTATTTATCTGAATTTAATTAGATTGCATTCAAAAGTTGATATTAATTAATTGAATATCATTATTATTTTCAAGATTTGTTTCATTAATTTCTTGTATAGTAGATTATTAGCGTACTGAATATGTAGATGAGGATATTAATTTAAATCGGTTTATTTTATTGGTAGTTTTATTTGTATTATTATCTATAATATTATGGATTTATTTTCTTGATTTATTCAGAAATTTAAATACAGAAGTACACAACATTGAATTTGAAATTATTTAATTGCCAGCAAATGCTAAACAACTAAAATTGAAAAATGACCAAGACCATGTAAACATTTAAAAAAAATACGAAAGAGTTGGCATTTGTGGGAGACAAAATAGAAACAGGAGTAGGATAGGTATAGTGTAAAATATAGCTAGGAAAGCATATTCCTAAGCACATAATATATAGCCTTGATAAAGATATACTATTATAGCGTCATGCGTGGCGTGTTGTTCTTTTTCATAATAAGTGACATTTTTCTAATATGTAAGATATGATATGTATTATAGTATCACTGATCATCTGTAGCCTTCACAGTCGAATCGTAATATGCTGAGTAACGGATCATTTGATTTCAGTCCACTTGTATGAAGGTGTTTTTTCAGGGAACCCTTTCATTATTTCGAATTCAATGAATGCTATTTAGCTTGTTAATTAATGAAATCATTCTATTTAACATGACGTGACGTATTATTTCGAACTCATAAATCATATCGGAGCACGTTAAAATTTCTGAATCTGACAGTCCCTAAGACTAAGTTATATGGGTGGTTTTTGATGAATAAACATGTTCAAATAAACATATATTGTTCTATTATCCAAAGCACCACCACAACTCCATGTGGTTAATTGTATATGATATTGCTGAATACAAATATATTATTCAAAAATGTGTTCGGTTTTATTTAGATTCTCTATTTTTAAAACGAAATCGCTACATAAACTCTGTTCATTTGATATATGAAATTAAAATGACTGATAATTGACGATTTCATCAGATATATTATCAAATATTGAATAATAATCTCTTTCAAACTAAAATCCGTCCCAAACACACACCGTATTTTAATGTAGTTAAATCAAACAATGAATCCGCATTCAAACGTGACGATGACTGATATACGTTCCAATAGCGGGATTTAAAACTAGTTTCTAATGTTTAAAGCTTTTATTTGACAGTAATAATTTCATGTTATACAATACAATACAACAAACAATATATCCTCTCAAGCCTCGTAGTTTTATAAATAAACACATTCAACTCAAATTATCTATGTTTTGATAGCGTAGTGAAAAGGGGGTCAGTTCGAAAGATGTACAAATCATCCCACTGTCGTATAGACAGGTCTGGAAACTCGAGGCTGTTTCCTATCTGAGCAGTGAGTCGCTTACGCGTCTAAGTGCGCGTAGTACCAAAAGTCGTCACGTAGGCACATAAAAGGCGTCACCACGGTCGTATGTAGGACCGTGGGCGTCACGTAAGAGTATCATCTTGATCTCTATGGAGAGTATTCTGTGACATTTGTCAGTTAACTTGTAAACAGGAGGAATACCTGCGTTTTCAGCAAAAATGAAACCGTGCATTGTGCCGAAATGCAAAACGGGGTACAAAAGTGCATTCCAACAAGTAAAGATCCTTTACAATCTAAAAAAAAATATATAGTAATAGAGGAAAAACATTGACAAATTACATAGATTATTACTACTTCTGATAAAAAATTATAAAATTACTGTTTTGCTTTCAAATTAACAAGTGTTTGTTTCTTTATCTCTAAATCTAAGAGCAGGGCTTCCCTCATGAGGTTCAAGCTGCCATTTCACATCATTTTGATTTTTTTTTTAATTCCATGTCTGCAATGGCCAATCTTTTGTCCAGGACAGAATCATATTCCTCTGCGATTGTCGAGGATGTCAATTCCCGAGAAACTAAAGGTCTTCTCCTACTGGAAGTTGCATTTGCCAAGATAGTTGGCTTTCGAGTTCTCAACATGCTGCTCTTGAATTCGCTCAGTCCCCAACCTAATGTTGGTTGATTCTGTCATAAAAAATATTATGTTTCTACGATATATTTATGTTTTCCAAAATACCTTACCATATCAGTAGTTTTGATTTCATCGTTAGAATTACCAGGTTCGTCACAATTATCAGGTTCCATTGGCACATCGATTGAATCCTGTGAATAATAGATTTTCAATGAAGAGAATAAATTTAGTTCAATATTTTTGAAAGCAGATCCCTCGCGATCCAAGCGCTAGCTGGTGGCTGAGCGAGGGACTACGACCGTGAGGACGCGTGAGTGACTCAGCTCAACCATAGAGTTTCCAGACCTGTGTATACGACCGTGGATCACCCCTATTTGGAATGTCCATATAATTTATAAATTAAGCTGGATGTTTGTGAGTTGCTATGAGGCAGGGAATCAATTGTCAGATGAGGTATAGAGTTAGAATTGGTCAGTCTATGATTGTAAAGAAAAACATCAAAACATCGAAATTTCTGACATTATTACAAGTTATGGTGAATGCGCCAGTAAAGACCATTCGCAGCAGTCGGTTAAGAATCTATAACAGTACCTACATCATATATAAACGGTAAAAAAAAAATGTCATAACATTCCGGAGACTTCGGAGAAATTTAACAATTTTTAGAGAAGTATGACGTAAATGTTACCAACAGCGTTGGTAAATATTTTTCAAATCTAAAACCGTTAACAACTGAGATAGAAACACACATGGTATATCAATAAAATTGTTTAGATTGCGATTGCACTTATACAGGAAGCTCCAAGCAATATTTACAAGAATTAATGTATAGCCATAAGTGTAGCACTAAAACAAAAACGTAGAAAATTCCACTGCCTTTACAAACTATTGTTTTGATTATAACAATCAGGTCGATAATGAAAATATTCATATTCCAGCTATGGCAACCAATTAATATTGAAGATTCATCCTAGAGCAGATTCAAATGGAAGGTGATGTCAATTCTATCAACATTAAAACCGATATACAATCATTGAGTCAACTTCATCCAAATTTGATTACTCAAGCACTTGCAAATTTTAACGTATGTCTTAATGAAATTGTGCTCATGTAGAAAGTGGATACAAATCATTAATATTGGTACAGCAAGGACTCTTCCTATCATGATCATGAATTTTAAACATATCTTTTCTGAGCTGTGGGTACTCCAGCGCAATATAATTTGTTTTCAGTCACTCCACCGAGACTTGTTGAGATGTGATGTCTTCCACTATAGTAAAATTACTGTGGCTTGTTTTTTAATACATATTCATGTATATGGAAGTTAATGTAGGACAATTTTAATCATTCGTGATTTGTTCATTGTTGCGACGTAGACATTGTTGAATGAAATTAATACGAGAAAGAAGCTAAGTTCAAGAAATTCCGGGCATTGGTGACGTTAATTAGTTTCCAAACGTCTTCTGATGATCGTCGTGCGACCGAAACGTACGGAAAGGCGAGAATATAGTATGCATAATGTCGTAATGTGACCTTTCCTTCGGGAATTTATATGTCAAAAATTTTTATCACATAACTTTATCTTCACCTCTGTATTCATCACAATTTAACTATTTTTTTTGCATATCACTGCAGCGCGTGATCTCTTCCCCGATGCAAATGATGATCCTCCAAATTAGAAGTCAGAATAGATACCTGAAAGCACTCGTGCTACTATCAATTTGATCGTTCAGTAATATACTTCAAGGACAGCGTGATTGTCCATCCATGCGACATGTATCGATACTGGTAAACTGCGTCATCCAAACTATTCTCCTATTTCGGGATTAACAGTATGAGATATAGACAGAATTAAGGGCACAATGTACATGTTATACATGTTCAGTAGATCATAACTCACCACCGTACGGATAGGCGTGTTTTGTTTAGATCCGCTTGCTTTTGATGGCACATCATCTGAATACTCTATCAAGTGACACATGAAATTGATGTTTCTCCTATAGTGGGAATAAATATGTCAACTTATAAATCATTGTAACATTATGCATAAAACGTTCACTACAAAGTTGAACTGTAGCTCTTTTAATCCGAATGTGCTAGTCCAAAATCAATTTGACTACGTCGAAATGACAAATGATCTTTCTGAGGATGATTAATCTTTATGTTCAGATTATGTCGTAAATCAAATGTTCCTGTGTCGCAATTCACATTTTTACCAAGTAGATTAAAAATATGGAAAACGCAACGAAAAAGTTCATTTCTAACATGGATTAAATGCTAAAATATTGCAAGAACACTAATATTCAACAACGGAAACAAGTTAGGTACAGGAAAGTATCGCCTCATAAGCTCAGAACCTATAAGACCCCGTTATTCAACAAGAAACCAACCATCATCTATACTATTTGCAGAAACTTAAGAAAAACTATTAAAACAGTATTTATTTCGAAAAAATTGGTTTTAAAAAATAATAAGTAATCTGAACGTACATCAGCAAAACAATGAATAACTATAAATGAAAAATCCATATAAATTAACTATTTTTGAATAAAAAATTATATTTAATAAATAGTTTTGTTCAAGAAAAAGTTTTCTTCCAGGCTATTTTAGGTGGAATTTTGAAAGTGCCTCTTTGTAAAATTATTTAATTTTAAAATTTTATTTATAAATAACTTTATTTAAATTTATTAATTATTTTATTTTCATTTACTAGTATAATTTGAATTTTGGAATGAATGCAATGTATATAAATTTATAATAGAAATTATTTATCAATATCGTATGAATAGTTTATCTTTTCCAGCATTTTTAGCTGATTTTTTGAGAGTGCTTTTTTGTTTAAATTCAATTTTACAACTTAATCCATGGATAGTTTCTCTGAAAATCAGAAATTTTATACTAATTTATTAATTTTTTGATAAAATGTAGCTTCTCTTATATTCACTAGTATAATTTTGATTTCAAAATAAATAAAATGTTTATTTATTTATTAGTAAATAAAATTTTATTCAAGTAAACATTTTTCATTTTTATCATTCTTTGGATGAAATTTAGAAGGTACATTTTTTAATTTTTTTCATTCCATTTTCTTATAATTAATTTTATCATAAATTTATGAAATGTTTTTTATTTTTGAATATAGATTTTTTTTTGCAAATTTACAATTAGCAATTGAATTTTAAAATAATTTGTGGAAAATTGATATTAATTTTTATTTTAGTAATTAAATTCATGAAAAGCATAAATAAATTAATTGTTTATTATCAAAACTATTAATACAATAAAGTGAAACAACTCCTGGTAAATAATTAAATTCATGAAAAGCATAAATAAATTAATTGTTTATTATCAAAACTATTATAAATATAATAAAGTGAAACAACTCCTGGTAAAAAAATAAGTGGTTCTTCATTGCTTAACTAAAACGTTGGTATCCCTTATGTTGAAAAGAACTAAGTTAATACAATACCAAATATTATGATAAAACACTTGGTTTTCTATTGATTAACAGATATATAAATAATTCTTATGCTGCAAAACACATGAAGAAATAACTCGAAATCAAATTCTCTACAGACGAATTTCCCTATAAGGTTCGTATAAAGTATCAGTTTGAAATAAGGTTATATCATAGTGTCAATAATTGCAGAAGTCAACCTGGCAGCAGGTGTCAGTATAAAACAGTTGTGAAATACATTGTGTTGATCATAGGAATAAAATTTCTATCATGGAGTATATACAGACTGTTTCTTATAAGAACCGACACAGGGCAGTAGCATGTAGGGGAACCCAAAATATGGTAATTTAATGCAGCTTACCTCAATACCAAGTTGCACCTCTGAGGAGTTATAGGTCTCGAAAGTAGGGTATCAAATTTCGGAAAAAATCAATATCTCAGTTATACTTGAACATAGAAAAACCAAATTAAGTACACGTTGTGAGTGAACCAAGAGCATTTCGACAGTAAGTAGAGTTCAATTGTAAAATTTCAAAAGGGTGATAAGGGATGATGCACCATTAAAATGTTATAGAATGTTTTAAACCGTTGGCGGACTCAAGAAGTTAATACTTTATTTTATGGGGAATTTAATTCTAAAACTTCTCTCAATACTGTTATTTGTCAAACAACTTAAACAACAGATATAACATACAATTTGCTCTGATAGTTATAAAAATTTCTAAAAATAATCACCGTTTCCTCTCCCAAAGAAAGAAGTCAAATTTGTTGAGGTCTGGTGGAGGCCAAAGTTGGTGCATATTTCCTCTTCCAATCCATTTATTCATATGCTGGTGGTTCAAAAACTCTCTAACAATAATACTATGAGGCGGTGCTCCTTCATGCATAAGCCAAGGCTCCATTCTGAGTCGTAGTGGCATCTCGTCAAGTAGATCTGGGAGAGTGTTTTGGAGAAATTCTATGAAAGCTTCGCCATTTAGTCGATTTGGCAAAATAACTGGACCAATTAAACACTGATCAATAACACCGAACCGAACATTTATTTCAAACTCGTGTTGGAAATATCGAGGAGCTACTGAATGAGGGTTTATATCGGAATACTCATGATAGTTATGTTGATTTGTAATACCTCTGCGTGTGAAACAAACTTTATCAGTGAAGAGGTTTTCTTCTGAATATTAATGTCTTGATGCAGAATAAACTGATAGAAATTCATTCGCTTAACCAAATCTTCCGGTATCAATTCTTGCATTTTTTGGATTTGATATGGTGTAGTAGATTATATCTGATAACTTCTTCTGCATGTTTATTCACAGAAATCTAATAGCATATCAATTTGTTTGCCAAATGAAAACTTCCCGGTCAGTTTCAAAACACTCAGCGAAAAATTACTAAAATTGAATGACTTACTTTCCTGATTGTCAAGTTTGACGTTCAATTTCTTAGCCAACTTTTGAATTTTCGATGAGTCCAAATAACACGGCTGGCTACATACATACATGTTTTTATTTATTCGGGTTTTTGTTGAAGATGGCAACGTTTTCTGAAAAATAAGAGAAGTAAGTAAAGTCTTGGAATTGAATTCATCATGAAATAATGTAATAACTTTTAGGTTTGCCAACGGGGTGAAAAATTCTGTCACATTTTAATGGTGCATCATCTGTTATCAACCCTTCAAAATGCATATTAACTGTCGATTAATGGTCTTGGTATACTCACAACGTGTACCAAATTTGGTTTCTATAAATTCAAGTATAACTGAGGCATTCATTTTTTTCGAAATTAGAAACCACTTTCAAGGTCTATAATTTCTCAACTTACAGCATAGAAGTAAGTTGCGTTAAATTACCATATTTTGGGTTCCCCTACATGCGTTTGCTCTGTCTCTGTTCTTATACGAAACACCTTGTATAATTCAAAAAATTTCATTAGCTGTTTCTAAGTCATTTACAGTATATTTTCTGTTTACCCTGCAGAAGTGTCGAAAGCGGAAAATTGTGGTAACAAAATAGAGGGAAACAGTAATCGATTTATCACATATTTTTTGAATGTTTGGCCGCGACGCTGAGGTATAGAGGACGCTTACTAGATGATAGATGCGATATTTATCTATTTTATTTAATTACAAACCCAACAGGAAATTATCCGATTGAAGGGCAGTATACACAGATATAATCATGTTACAATTCAAGTAGTACTAATTAATGATTTAAGTCATAACTATAGTTAAAGAGAACTAATTAACACTTTTTTAAATTTGTATATAGAGAAAGAGTAATCTATGTTTAATTGCACTGAATTAAAATATGAAATATCTACAGATTCTATTGATTAAAGAGTTATATAAAATATTTGAATTTGCTCGAACTAAATAAAAGAAATCACTTCCTAGATTTGAAATTCTTGGAACCAAGAAATTCAGTTTTGCTGTCAAGTAGGGACACTGAACATCATTGATAATTATGTTGTATAAAAAGAGGCAGCATAATATCATTCGCCTTACTTTAAGACTAGGTACCTCGAATCTGATCTGCAAGACTGAATTGTTAATTCCCCTAATTGGATACACACCATCCGCCTTAAATGCCAGATACTTCAAAAATACGCGCTGAACACGTTTCAAGACAATTTTGTATTTCACGTAGTATGGGTCCCAAATGACACATGCATATTCTAACTTGGAGCGCACCAGTGCAAAATAAAGTTGCTTTAATGCGTCTAAATCTTTTATGTTTTTGCAATTTCGTATGATAAACCCTTGAATTCGCATTGATTGGGAGACAACATCTTCAATATGGTTAGAAAATGACCATTTTGAATCCAATGTTATTATATATAGATATAATAAAGATACCTGATAAATTGTTTATTCTGATTTGTGACGAGATATTCCAATAATTTTTTGAAATCAAACAGTAAATCAATTCTGAAAGATTATTCAATCATCAACATCACTTCTATTCCCTTATAGACAACCAACACCCGTAGGAACAGCCCTTGCTCATTGAACCTAGTTCTAACATAATAGGTGAAGCGAATGCTACTCCCTCTCTATCTCTATCTAATTTTTTTGAACTCTCCTTTCCATTTTATCGTTCAGTTTGAAATATTCTCATTCTGCCTTATTATATCTGAGTACATTCCCCTACGCACGCAAACATATTTTTCTGAAGATTCAGTGTATCTGGAAGTAGTCAGTACTGGCAAATATTTTCATTGGAAAGAGCCAGTTTTGTTTTTAAACAAACCCTAATCAAATTTTCAGCAAACTTCAAATCGACGTTGGATATTAATATAAAGACGGAATGCACGTCTTGTAGCTATTTATTGAAATGTCATAAAAGCTGGAATGTATCCAATATAGATATTAAATTTGGAGGAGTAAATAGTAATGTCTTGCGAAGCAAGTTCGCTCGGATGGGTATAACATTATCGGATATCAAATACACTTATGTTCCAGGATACATAAACGCTGGAGGATGTGTATGATGTAGAATATGCTATTTACATAGTAAATCAATTACCTCGGACTGAACCTCATACTTGGGCATCAAGGTTGTTCGTAACGATATACCTACTACGTTACCAAAATCTATAACACAGAATATATGCTCCTTTCGATTATAAAATTTAATAATTTCAACCTCTATGACATTCATGGAACATGTGCCATAAGCAATCGGTTAACCACAAACGAAGCAGGTATTCCTCATAATAGTAATTTCTAGTTTTTGAAGTATCTGGTTGAGCATTACCTATTGTAATGAGGTGATTGAATTGTTCCAGTTTCCGCATAGATTATGCTTCACGAGTGTAGAAGAGAGTCGCCAAAAATGGCCCACAGTTTAGTCTTAGGATCATATTTCGAAAGAATATTGTCAAATTTGAAAAATGCTCATCATATTTGTATTGATGGAAGAAGTTAATTATACGATAAAACAGATATTGATGTTTTATATACTGTGAAATAGCGGCTACAAATATAAACTGGAAAAGTAGCCGCTATAGAGCGGAGACCGTTATTGAGAGGTTGGGAAATAATGTGATTATACTGGGTTCCCCATAATAGACTACCCATTTTAATATTTGAATTAAAATTTTTTTAGTTAACAAAACAAATTTTTAATTTACTGAATTACAGCTAACTCTTTGGGATTTATGATATCTTATAAATATTTGGCTAATTTAATTCTAACTTTTAAAAATCACGTCTTCTAAATGACCTCCACCAACTTCAACACATTTTTCAATATTAGATGAGAAGTGGTTCATTACACGGCATAGCAAACCTTCGTCTATTCCTTCAACTTCTTCACGAATTTTGACTTTCAGTTCCTCGATTGTACCTGGATGACTCGCAAACACTTTGGCTTTTGAATATCCCCACGGGAAAAAATCGGGTGCCGTTGAGTCGGGGGACCTGGAAGGCCAAGGCAAATCTCCGAATCGAGAAATGAGTCGGCCATCATACATTTCTCGCAGGACCCTCAATGAGTTTCTGGTGGTTAGAGCTGTTGCCCCATCTTGTTGGAATAGTAAGGCATTGTTCAGTAATCCTCGTCTATTTAATTCTGGAATGAGAAATGTCTCTAGCATATTAACGTAGCGCTCGGATGTTACTGTTACAGCGCGGTTATTTTAATCCTCAAAAAAATAAGGGCCAATAATACCAAAAGATCCTGCTCCACACCACACAACAATTTTTGGATTATGGAGGTTCTGTGTAAATATTTCACGAGGATTTTCATTTGACCAGTATCTAAAATTCTGTTTATTGACCATGCCGTTCAAATAAAAATTTGCTTCGTCGGTCATTAGGAGACTGTGAATTGCTCCTTGATGTAAATACAAAAATTCTTGACAAAATGCTAACCTTGCTTCTTCATCTTGATTGCTAAGGTGCTGCGCCATTTGGTATTTATAGAGCTGAAATTTTAAATCCCTTTGAAGAATTCTATCTGAGCTTCCCTTCGATATTCCTAGGATAAGGGTTTGTCGATTAGCAGACATTTTAGGACTTCTCGTGAACGCAATTCTAACTTGTTCAATATTTTCTGGTAAACGAACTGTTCTTCGACGTCCAGGCTCCTTCAAATTTTGTACAGAACCATTTTCACGCCAATGTCGAACCCATAACTTGACAGTTCTACGATTTGGCGCGTGACCCCTATTGTTGTTAATAAACTGACGCCGGAATGCACTTCTCCTATCGAATTGCTCCTTATGTAAGTTTCTACACAAAACACATGTTGTTGGACTGAGTAATCCATGAAAGTTCAAACGGATGTTGAAATAATGTCTCAAAGCAAAAAAATTAAATAATTATTGACGGAATCTAACGAACTTCTCGTAAAAAAATGGCGTTCCACGAAATTATTAATTCAAAATTTATTTGTGACAGGCGCCTACTTGATTTATAATTTACTTAAATCACAAGAACTACAGAAGATAATCCCTCAGAGAACAACCTATTTAGTTATCTCGTAGGGAATTTATTAATAATATAAAATGGGTAGTCCATTATGGGGAACCCAGTATTTACCTTTGTTTTGTGAACAGGTATATAATAGATATATTACAGTGGATGGAATACCACCATCAAAAAATTCTACTTTGATGTATAAATGTGTAAATTAAAACGACTGTGTCAATGAGTCAATCAACATTTTATTTGTTGTAAGTTCATATAGGTATGCAAATGATTATACTTATGATCGTGATGTTTGTTTCAGGTTTTTTAGTTTCATTTGAAAAGCTTGAATTTCATATTTTAATAAGAGCTGAACAAAAAGTTCAATGTTATCGTTACTAAAAAAAAAGTTTTAAATATCGATAAGCTTTACAAATTTCAACCATATCTCCAATGCCTGATGTGCGAATTTCAGGTTCTTTGTTTTCATTTTCACTGTCACAATCTGTTTCATCAGTACGAATCTATGATTCCTCGGATACCAAAACTGGGGTTTCCAGTCAATACACTCTGATCAAGCGTAGTTCTCTACACATACTCCAATCATGATGGTTAATGCTCGTCTTCATCGTCGAAAATGTCCTCATATTCAACAGTATCCAAGAAACCCGCCTTCGAAAAACATAACGAAATTGTAATAGGAGAAACATTTTTCCAAGCTGCTGATATTCTTACCAAAGCGTCGAGGAAATGAATCACAACAACGTATAAAATTTTTTCTCAAAGATGGATCGAGATGCGACTTTTTGTCATTATATTCTGGAAGGTATCTGGAAACTTCTTCCGCCTTTTGTTCCCAGTAGAAATGTTGAATTGCATTCTTCTCAATGCATTTTTTCACGTATAATAATACTTGATAAATATTCACTAAAATTAGTCCAAATCGGTTAGGTACTCGAGAGTTTTTATGGTCGCTGATAACGATTGTGATGTCTGAATAGTAATAAAATACATCTGGGGACCCGTGCAACCAGGGTGTCAGGTCATGGTCAGGGAATGCTCGTCAATTTTCTCTAAAATTGAATAAAACTTCTTATCCTGGGGTTTCTCGTATCTCTGATCACAGATGTTCCATTCAAATCATGCCTGGATTCCAGGATATCCTAGTTACCTAGGTCACTTTCAGGACACTCCCTCAAAATCTTTCAAACGTACAATTTCTCTTGTTATCTGGGGGTTTTCGAGATCGCTGATCACGTTTCGGATGTCTTAACAATGCTATAATTCACCTGGAAACAGCATAATTTGCTTGTTACCTCATCCATGAAGAATTTACGGTATAATTCGTTCTAAAATGGAATAAAACCTGGAACCTAGCGATAGTTAGGGTCTCTGATCATGATATTGTTGTTGAAATAGTAATGAAGTGCACTTGGTGGTAGTAATCCACAAGTTGTGTAGATGTATCTAAGCAACACAATACGAATTATACAGTAGATTCTTCAGAGATGAGGTAACAAGAAGTTTTTGAAGTCTTCGGGTGAATTATAGCATTATTAAGACAAGCGACCCAAAAAACCCCAGATAAGAAGTGGAATTGCATGTTTAAAACATTTTTCAAGGAATTGTCATGAAGATGACATAGGTAACCAGAATATTCTGAACTCCAGGTATAATTTCAATGAAACATATTTGATCCGACATACAAAAAAAAACCGGATAAGAAGTTTTATTTCATTTTAGAGAGAATTGTCGAGCATTCCCTGAGAATGACCTGACACCCTGGTTGCACGACTCCTCAGAGCTACTATTGTAGCACCATTCAGACATCAGAATCGTGATCAGTCACACCAAAAACCCCTGAATAGCCAATTTGGACTAATTTTAGTGGATATATATTAAGTATTATTATCCATGAAGAAAGTGTATTGAAAAAATGCATTTTGGCACTTAAAAGTGCAACACAACATTTCTACTAAAAACAATAAAAAAAATGAAACGTGTGGCACTCGGGGACTGCCGCGGTAAAGCCATTGCATAGCACTACGCCACTGGAAAAAGTTGGGCAGAAAAACATCCACTACCCCTTCAAAATCTTCGCGAATTATGAGTAAAAAAATTTTTTGGTCGCATAGAACATAGCTTGCTATGAGTAGAAAATGTTCGCAAAAGATGTTTTCTGTACAATAAACAGTTCCGGAGATATTTGCAAAAAAAGAAATTTTTGTTTCAGTTTCAACACCCTGTATCTCAAAAACTAAGCGTCTGCATATATGTTAATAGGAACTTTTTTCCTCAAAATCAAATTTTAGATCGACTGTTGAACATATAGTGTAGTACCAAAAGATGCCACGTAAGGGAAACATAAAAGGCATCACATAAGAGTATCATATTGATCTCTATGAAGAGTATTCTGTGACAAGCATAGATAACTATATTACCGGTGATATAGTTATCTATGGTGACAGTTACTTGCAAACACAATTTTATTTATGCGAAAGTTTTAACGTTCAGATCTCGATAACGCTTCCGGCTTCGGAATTTTCACGTGGCCTATCGAAATTAGAAGGTTCATATTGTACGATAACACAATTGCATGAACGACAGCGTCTTATGTAATTAGCTACGAACGCAAACATTTTGACATATGCCTCCAGGAGCTCGCTGCACGTAAGTTAGAGTTTATACATCTTACCTCTATTTTGTTAATTTCGGGCCGTTTCGAACCCCGTGCGGCCGGCGCCAGTTGTTATAAAGTGTTTTGGGCTATGGGCCGCAAGCTTTTACCCGCTTTCGGTATATTTAAGTAGCTAGAAAATTCCCTTTCGTACGTGGCACGTCAGTTGCTAGTAGGTGACAGCTCAAAAATGTTTTGATTAAATTTTCCTATTTAATCGACATTTTGGGGCCCGAGACTATGCTATTTAGTTGGCCCCATTCATAAACTAACGACTGAGCGAAAACCGCATGCAAGAAGTCCTCGTTAAGACGTTTTATGTACCGTAAATTTGCAAGTTTCTAACTCGCAAGCTACGCGCTTCTCACGTGAACGTCATTCGATTTATCGAAAATTAACCAATTCGAAACAGTTTTCGACCCAGTTTGGGGCTATCACGACCTTTTAAAAGGATCAAAGTTAACATTTCGATACATTTGGACAATTTTAAGCTCGGCCGAGCTACATGGTAGGCGGAATGGTGGCTGTCAGGATATTTCGTTAAGCTATTTCCGTTACGGTATTTGTTTTTTGTTTTAAGCTATTTCCGTTACGGTATTTGTGTTTTGTTTTTTTTTCTTGATTCGGTCGCCGCGCTCAAAGCCCGCGATAAAAGCTATATGCAATAGCTCAAAAAACTGGCAAAGTTTCCAGATTCCTTCCAGAATATAATGCAGAACATGCATTTCGATCTATCTTGGAGCAAACATTTTCTAGCTGCAGGTCATTTTTGTGCTTTATTTCCTAGTTGAATTGATATTTTCTTTCTGCTGCCTCGTAAAGATTTTCGCTGTTGGTGAAATTTTGAAGTCGTTGCTACAGATATTTCCTATATGCAATCTTAAAATTATAGATAGTTGGTCTAGTGGTTGGCAGTGTTAGTTTGTATTTGGGGACAGGATACCAGTATACATTTTGTAATTACAGTTTGGGATGAGACGTGACATTATCCAAGAATAATACTACATTTCTATTTTCTTGCTCATTTTTGCGTCTAATTTTTTTGACCATGAGGTCATCATTACTGTCGTTATCCAGACTATTTTATTCGACACCCATTCTCAATTCGGTTTGTTTATATGGGCTCCTTCAAAGCAGCGAGAATGCTCCCTTTTCCCAATTATTATCGAGTTCTTTGTTCTACTTTCCATGTTGGGGCAAAATAAAATGGTAACGCGTTGTTTCGCAGTTTTCTTACCTCTTAACTGATCAGTTTTTAATGCGAACGTCTTGTTGGGTATTGCAAAGTAAAACAGGTCAGTTTCATCGTTGTTGTATGCATATCTTGGAAAATAATCCTTTATTACCACCTGTAGCTTTCTTTCCCAGTCTTCAACAATATCCATGGCAATATCGGCTGATTCACCACAACCTGTTTTGAAAGTAATAATTGTGTAGTTGACAAAATTATAACTATCTTACATTAATATCGCCTGTATTTAGCTTTTCTATCAGGATTTGTGTGCTGTAGGTATTTCGCCGTACAGGAAATGATTGGGTTCCAAACAGTTAAATTTAGTAGCATAGCATGCCTAGCACTACAATGTACTGCTCAGAAAATATCATTCCTAAGAGGGTAGATCCAATATTTAATCTTTCGAGCAGCTATTCAATAAGCTCCGGCAAGTAGACAGATCTCTTTAACTTGCATCCAAAAATATCAAACAGTGGATTTGAAATTAGACCTTAACCTGATAGGAAGTTCATTGTAGTTTAATAGTGGTAGGAATAAATATTCTTCGTTTGTACCATTTGTGTTCCTCCTTATTCAATGCTGCCAAAATAATCCAGATTCAACAATTTTCTGGGTTCGTTTGTAAATACTGAATTTCATTAGTAAACATTGACGAAATTACATACATAATACTTTATGTATTTATTTTGTCATGATAGTTGGCGCTACATTGACAAATAAACATTATTTCTCTTAAGTCTGTCAGACTGAATTTAAATGTGATTTCAGATAGAAAACTAGCCGATATCCATTATGTTTATGGATTTTGACTGCGGTACATGACGAGTTTCGAATCGCAAAGTGCCTGACCGTAGGGTATTTATAAATATGCTCAGGAACTTGGTAGATCATTTAGATGCAATAGCGCACAATAGAGGCCGCAAGGGGATTATAATTTGGAGCAAGCACTCAATTCAATTGGAATGATCCAACAATACGCATCAGGACAGTATCGAGAATTCGAGCTATACCTCGGGCGAAATATTGTCAAATCGTATTCGCATTCAAATGGTTGACAGCTTCCTGTTCGCTCCAACTTTGCAATGTTTAATAAAACAAATGCATGTTGCATAATATCAAAATTAGAAACGTTACGCTTTAAATTTAGTTATCATATTAAGAACAAAATGTTTAGAGTTGTTGAATTTTTTAAAGAAAGAAATGGAATTATGCCAGTTTTGTTTTAATTTTGAATTGTGGTAGTATTTGAAACAGGTATCAAACATTTTTATTTCAGGTTAAGGCAATATTATTATTAATATCATTGTTATTATTAAACGACCCGAGCTGAGTTGTTAACCTTTAAAACCCGGTTGGAGCTAAAATAAAATTGAATTGTATATCTACAATCAGGAAGTGCATACAGAAAACCTTAAACTAGACAGTAACCATAATAGCTTGTTCACTATCACTAAAACAACCACTATTGTCACTCATTTCACTGATGATATGTTATTCCATTCTGTCGAGCTGATTTTTGAAAAAAGAGACGTGGCCTCCTGTAGTAGGTAGACGATTCCAGACATCAAAAAGACAGTTGAACAAGGAATGTTGTCTCGTAGTTGTAAAGAATGTTTTATTTTTTGAGTCTCCAGGAATGTCGTTTGAGACGTTCATCATTGTTTAACGTGTATAGTTTACCCAAATTAATGCCAAATAGTTTGTGTAGGGTTCTATGTTTAAAATTGATAGCCTGTCTTCATAGGAAGGGCACCCTTTGGTCAGCGAGCGAGTACCTGCTTAAGATCTCTTGGGAGAGGTGGGATCAGTGACAGCTGATTATCACAAGCTCCGAAGAGTTATCGATCGGCTCAATCACGCCGATGTTACATAGATAATATTTAGACTTAAAAAATGACTCTCTCTCTCTCTCTCTCTCTCTCTCTCTCTCTCTCTCTCTCTCTCTCTCTCTCTCTCTCTCTAACTGAATGAAATCAGCAGGTGAATCGTGATCTGAAGGTTAAATAACTACTAGGAATGAATAACTCTTGTTGCACAAATGCTACGTTTAATATTGCGTCACTACTTGATTGTAACTATGAGCCAATACAATGCTCCAAACCACTCTTATGTAAGCTACCTACAGCTCCGGGTTTCTTTCTTTTACATACTGCAAGCAAAATTTAACGTAGGTTGCGCTCTTATGGAGTCCATTCAATTTAAAGAATTCATTCGTTGATGAACACAACTTGCTAAATTATCTTCATCTAATTACTCGAATTTACTTTGGTACAATACTGACACACAGGATATTAATTGATTTCAAAAAAAATATGATACTAGGAACAAAAATTAACAAGGGTTAAGATTCTACTTGCCATGACTAGAAAATTACTTATAACTTCATAGAGATAATATCTCAGCAACAATGGAAACAATATCAAAAATACTTTAAGTACTTTGATTGTGGAATCAAGGTTAACCATATTTGACTTGATTTAATGCAAACAATGGATTATTCCTTATTAGCGAGTAAAAACAGGCTAGACAAATGAATTAGTTTACCGAACGAGTAGGTGGTTCTAAAGGTAATTAGTTTTTATGGAACCGTTAAAGCGGGGCCCACCACACGCGCAAATCTTAGAAAATATGTTTAATTTAGAACGTCGGGGGCAGACCTCGACTCATAGAAAAATGACTAGGCACAATAACCGTTCGTGATGACTCTTTTCAACTCCACGTGGATTTCCTTTGACTCAGAGAAAAAGTTCCACTGTTACGCATACTTCCTTGCCGGCCTAGTCGGTGATCCGGATAGGAGATATCAAGTTACGAGACAGATTGTCACTAGGCCTGCCTGATATCTCATATGTTTCATCAAGATTTAATAATTCATAAAAAATCATTTGGAATTGAAGCATTTTAAGAAACCCAAAAGTAATGATTTTTTGGATTAGGTTCAAGTGCTCTAATTTTGTCCGCCCCCGTTCTCATTGGTTGATTGATTGATTGATGGCTTGTAGGAAACGACTGACTTTGTTCAAAGTAGTCTCTACTACATTTTATTATAAGTGATATGTGAATTCATCCAATTCATTCTTCTGGCGCTTATAATAGTAGTAGTTAGAACTAGTATTACAAATTCCTACTATTTCTATTAACCAAAAATCATTCATTAATGTAATTTGAAATGATAATGAAAGCCGAATTCCATTAGATTACAACGCGCTTCGAGTAGTAGAGTCGGCCCGAGTTGGTGACGTCACAAATTAAACCATCATTCAAACTATATTGAGCTCGAACTTATTACGAAGAAAATATGAGGAATGTTATGAACCAAAAAGGTAAATCTGCAGAGGGGCCATTATTCGGCGTCGAATTAAATCCTGTCTATTACTATTTTTGGGGTATGATTAAATATTTAATCCACTCCCAGGAGGTCAACACTCTAGTGGAGTTTCGTGAGATAATAAATGTTGCAGCCTATGCCTCTAGTATAGTGAGAGATTTGAAATTTTACGAGCGTAGCGATCAATAATTCATCGTGCTGGAATTTACCTTCAACAAATTTGCAACTTATGTGAAAATAAATCAAATCAAGGTGAAATTAGAGTTGATTTCTGATTATACATCGTGTAATTGTTGTTAAACTTTGAAGCAGGCGGTATATATTATGCGGATGATATCCCCATACTCTCCGGAGGAGCCTACGAGGGTACCTTGCAGGAGCTTGTTTAATAAGCCTTGATAATTACAGAGGTCTGGTGTAGAAAGATCAAATTCCCCCTACAGACGGAGAAAACTATCATTGTCATCTACTCCTAAAGTTACAAAATCGAACCTATGAAGAAGATGGTAATCGGGGGCAAGTCAGTTGATTTTTCCGACGGTGAAAAATCTGGAAGTCACCCTGAACGAAAAACTACTCTGGCAAAAGCAACTGGAAACTATGGGCGAAAATGCGATGATATTCTTTTGGCAGTGTGAGAGCGATTGGCATGAAGTGAGGTTTGAGGCCTAAGCAGCTCATGTGGATCTACTCAGCTATTTTTATTCCTAAACTTGGTCATGCAGTCCTCGTAGGGGGGAAAAGAATCGAACTGGTTACAGCCCAGAAATTTCTGGACAGAATTTCTGGAGAGAATAGAACAGAGCCATTACTCCCACGAGGAAGAGTACAACAAGTGCAGCTTCGAGGACCTTGCTGGGCGTGCTACCCTTATCAATGACGATGAGGAATCTCGCAATGATGGCGGTCTATAGGCTTAGCTGCAATGGCTCCCTAAAGAGATCGAATGCAGACCAAGATCGTCTATTTAGAAGGCAACCTGAAACGCTGCGACTAATACCGCATGACAGAATCTGAGCCCTGTGGTTCACGGAGCAGCATTTCATAATCGTCAACACGTCGGGGGAGGAATGCGAAAATAACGCCCGCCAAAGCACGGCACAATTTGGTATACGGATGAGTCTACATTGAACACAAGAGTCGATGCAAGCTTTTGCGGTTCTATATATATTGATGGTTACTTCGTGCGAATGGAGGATGTCAACATAGTCTTCCAAGCCGAGATGCTTGCCATCTACGGACGTGCGGAGAAGCTACTCGGCTATGGTAGGATAAATGAGACCATCGGAATCTGTTCGGACAGTCAAGCGGCACTCAACGCTCTGAAAACACCGAAGAGTCCTCGAGGCTTGTTAGGGATACCAAAGAGATCCTTAACACGCTCAAGCTGATCTGGATTCCGGGTCACTCAGGTTGGAATTGCAATGAGAGAGCGGACAAACTGGTCAGAGCGGGGGGGTCAGTTTGGACGTTCCTCAAGACAAAGTTGCTGGTATCCCCTACACTGAGAGTATGGAGTTCTTGCTCGACCATCTGAGGAAACAACATGCCTCAGTATGGAGGAGCATTGACGGCTGCCACTGCTTGGAAATGATGTAAGTCTAAGGGCAAGCGAGATACTTTCGCTGAGTAAGCGAAACCTGTAAAGGTCTCGGAAATCTGATGAAATTCAAACATACAATGGGGAGAAGTGACACCCTCTTCTTTATGAGATGCGAGGGAAACAAAGTGGAGTCGTCAACTCACTTTCTTTTTGAATGTTCTGATCTCCTTCGACCGAGGTTTACATGGCTAGGCTCGAAGATCATCATGGCCGATGACACAAAGGATCTAAACTAGTGTACAAGGGTCTTTGGCTTAGTGCACTGGACTTTATATTGAGCTCGCTACCATCTCAACCAATACCTATACCAACTTTGGAGTAAAAAAATCTATCTGGTCACTTCATTACCGTTCAGTAAGTAGTCGCTGTGTGATTACTCAAAATTAAAGTACCTTATATTCTTTAACCATTCATCGATAGTCAAGGCATTTATTTTCTTTGCTGTCACTGGTTAAAATAATTTGTTTTGCATTCAACTTTTCTCTACCATTTAAATTTGTTTCCATTAGGATATCATAGTATGATAAAAATATTTATTGGAAGTTGCGTGAACCACCTCACACTATGACAATGAAATTCACTAGTGTAAATATTATAAATATGAATTATTCATCTATTAAAGTGAAACACGTACAACACTAATAGCCTTTCAAAATTTTCTTTCGTTCATGTCGGTTGTGTTGTTTATTTCTTATTTCTGATTGTTCATCTTAAGCACGTTCTATCCGTGTTTTATCGGAAGTTTTCTCTTGAACAATTGCCTGAAAATGAGCTCCAGAAGATGAATATTTTTTTATAAATTGATGTAAATTGCTTAAATCAGAAAATTCTGTTCAATTCTACAAATATTTCAGCAAAATGATACCGTCTTAATATTACAATCAGTAAGTCATTCACACGTTTTGTAATTGTAGGTTTGAAACTGACTTATATCACCTGTTGTTTGTTTCATTAAATTTGGTGAAGATAGAGTTGGCATATCTTCTAAAATTATCTGACGTTTTTCTCGAAAATTCTTCAATTACCAAATTGCACACGTCACAAACACATGGCATTTTGTCATAACTAGCGAAACTTCAACGTTTGCCGCGTATTGGCAAAAATACCAATGAGCTCCTCTATCATAGCTGACACAGCTGCGTGAACCGACCATAATGACTACTTTAGATATTGTCTATACACCATATTTGTTGATGCAATATAATACAGATTTGTATCCCTGATGTGAGCTGTTCAATCATGGCATACGCTATACCACAGCCGTCTCTATACAAGCCGGGAAGTAAGACATGCAACACCACATATCTCCCTAACCGTAGTGCTATGCTCTATGAACGACTGCCTCTCTAATACTGCCATATATTACATCATAGATATATAACAAAGGATATGATACCCTGCTTGGTGAATGGAATAACCTAAAATGATGTGAGATTAATGAATGAATCTTTCAATGTTAGCTTGTTTCTACACATTAAAATTCGATATTCAATTTTTCAGCAAAATCAACGAGAGGGGGCAGTGTTAAACAAACGTACTCTCCATACAGGGTATTCCACGAGAGCCGTTCGTTAGAAGTATTCGTGGTTAGAAAAAAGTTAGAATTCTGAAATTTTGGGTTCCAGGGTTATCTGAAATTTTCTTTCTTTCCAAAATATTTTCAAGATTATACTACTTCCTACTTTCGGTTACACCGGAAGTCGCCATTAACTTCCTTATTTTATATAGAACACCCGGTATATTATTTCATTTTTAGATTCCTGAGAAAATCTCATATTTCATATTCCATCAGGTTTCCCCATACCTATTTTCAATTTTTTCTTAGATATCTTGATTTTTTTGAAAATTTTGACAGTGTAGCGCTGTTTTGAGCATTGCGCCCTTTAACCAATTTCGATTGGTGGAAAGCGCTTCTGGAGTAGACGGAAGCACAGGAATGATTCTTCCGAATGCCATATTGACAACTGATTTATCGCATACAGGGTATCCAAAATTTAATGACCAATTACATCATTTTAAAAGTTGGAAAAGTTCGTTTTTTCAAATAGGTCACCCTGTATTTTATTGGATGCTCGGATGCAGAATTTGATTCTGCATCGATTTGCTATAACATTTCCTATACCTATTTCCAGTGGTTTTCTTGTTAATCCATATTTTTATCAAAAGGTGATCAAACTCCAAATTTCTACCAAAATTTAAATGCGGCAAGATATCTGGAGATACTGAGAGGGTTTTTTAGTGATTTTCTAAATGCCCTACCTCCACGTGATAAAGCAAACAGTAGGTATCAGCTTGATGGTGCTCCAGCACATTCCACTATAGCTGTACACCGGGAATTGTCACTGATGTTCGAGGATCGGTGGATTGGCCCGCGAGGACCTTGGAACTGGCCACCTAGATCACCCGATTTGACCCCCTTGGATTTCTACCTGTAGGGTCGCATAAAAGAACTAGTGTACTCTAGGCCGGTACAAACTAGAGAGGAATTGTTGAAACGTGTTCACCATGCGCTTACTGATATAAGTCCAGATGAACTTCAGAGGTCTGTTTCGCGAGGAGTATATGACAGAGTTATTCAGTGTTTGAACCAAAATGGAGGTCATATAGAACAATCATTGTAATTTTACATTCTCTTATTATTTTATGTCATTAGGTTCCAATTTTTTGTTTTTATTTTATATTTCGTTCTAAATGTTATGTACTAATGTCATGTTCTGATCAAAGTAAATTTTTTACCGTTTCATTGATGTTTATTTGGCTTCGAAAGGCAAGCGATGTTTCGGTGTCTGTCAAAAAACCACATTGAAATAAAAAATATGGATTAACAAGAAAACCACTGGAAATAGGTATGGGGAATGTTATAGCAAATCGATGCAGAATCAAATTCTGCATCCGACCATCCAATAAAATACAGGGTGTCGCATTCGAAAAAATGAACTTTTTCAACTTTTAAAATGATGTAATTGGTCATTAAATTTTGGATACCCTGTATGCGATAAATCAGTTGTCAATATGGCATTCGAAAGAATCATTCCTGTGCTTCCGTCTACCCCAGAAGCGCTTTCCACCAATCGAAATTGGTTGAAGGGGGCTCAAAACAGCGCTACATCTGTCAAAATTTTCAAAAAAATCAAGATATCTAAGAAAAAATTGAAAATGGGTATAGAAAAACTTGACGGAATCCACTATGAAATTTTCTCAAGAATCTAAGAATGAAATAATATACCGGGTGTTCCATTTAAAATAAGGAAGTTAATGGCTACTTCCGGTGTTACCGGAAATAGTATGATCTTGAAAATATTTTGAAAAGAAAGAAAATCTTGGATAACCCTGGAACCTAAAATTTCAGAATTCTAATTTTCTTCTAACCACGAAAACTTCTAACGAACGGCTCTCGTGGAATACCCTGTATAGAGAGTACGTTTGTTTATTCCCGATGAATTTGAGCAATTTAAATTTTATTTCATTCTCTTGAATGTATCTAGTTTCCATTCCTCAATTTTGTTGGCATCATTAAGTTGTTCCTAGTTTTTAGCAGAAATTTTGTTGGTCCTTCAGATAATATTATACTAGTAAAAAAATTGCTGGAATAATTCTGTGATTATCCGTTAGCACACAAAAAACTTCGAAAACCTCCTTATCAATCACAGATTTTGTTATAGAAACTATTTCATTTCCTGTTAAATTTAATACTGGTTGCCGATAACTTAGCGATTTCACCAAAACATCCAAATGCAGATTCTTATGACTAACTAATTTGTTACTGATAAATATGTTGGCAAAGATGGAAAAACTGATATGACAGCGTCTTATGTAAACTTTGGTTGTCAATGAATGTTATTCAAGGTCTGGTAAAATAGGTTTCATCGATGTAATAATAGCCTCATGTTTGAAATGAACACTGCATCATACTGCAGTTATTGGGTCTGTTTCTTTTCTATCCATCTTCTTTTAGGAAAGGCAAAGTACTCTTTGATATATCTTTACTCAAAGTAGATTGATTATTTGACATCTATTCTGAAATATAACAATATTTTAGTATGATAATAATATAACTTACTTACGAAAACAAGACAATGAACTACCACAATATACCAGTTCTATGCAAATTCATGAACAAATTTTTGACATAATACACTTCAAACAAATTCAAACTTCACAAAACTATTGTCGCTTTAGAGATATTGTGACAAATGGGTGAAATATGTCGTTCAATTAGCAGACTTCCATATGTCACCATGCCAGTAATATTATGTCATGGCACTATACAGTGTTGCCGGCTTTAGCATTGTTCCTGGCTGTGACACTACACTTCTACAGCTTCCGGTGACAGGCCGGGTTAGGCCGTGAGTGGTCCCCGCACGCATTACATTGCAATTATGGAGAGGGTTGGAGTAAATTCTATTTATGAAATCACTGCCACTGACGACGGCATTGTTGCCAAGATGTTTCAATAGGTTTTCATAATGAGTTTCAATAATTAAGCAGGTTTCAAAGGAAATGAAGTTTTTGAAGTTCAATCCCCCTTCAGGAAAGATATGCTTCGCTAGCTTCCATGGATAACACGCCACTGCTATTTAGCAATCATTCATTAATGAATTTACCCGTAGTAAAGGCTGAAACTCTGTAATTACGATATTGAGTATTGAAGTGAACGTTTCCCGACTCGTTGGAAAGTTATTTCTGACGTTCACCACCAAAACGTTCCTTCTCATCCTATTAAAATAAAGTAACTTATTTCTAACCAATCGATCATGAATAAAGATCCTTATTTGAGATAAGGAGTGAAAAAGCTGAAGAGGAAAATAAAACGGCTAGAGTCACAAAGCCATGAAAATATAATTACATGACTTTATACATTGGTAGAAATTGAGGAAGTACATCAATCATTGACAGATTGACAGGGACCGTCCAAATATGACGCGTAAAAACCGTTGATATCCTTATAATATGGATATCGGTAAGGCGAGAAATGATGAATTGCCAATGAATGTACCTGCTATGTGAATATCAAATTCTTCACTTTGCATGTTCTCCAGCGTTCACTTATCTTTGGACAGAATCCTGTCGCATGTCGATTGATTGAAGTGTTGTATCCAACTCAGTGATATATTGTTGAGTAAAACAGTTTTATTGCTCTCATTTGTAGATGTTACGTGAGTCTGTATTTTATTCCCGTACTGAAAGAGAAACTTTCCTGCCTGTCGTCATATATCTCCGTAATACTTGCAATCAAATTGTTAGAATGTTAACCACTATGAACATCTGGATTATACAAATTATCGCGAGACTGACATACCTGCTCTTCAATGGGGTTGTTTGATCTCCATACTTACCAATAAACTGTAAAAGTGTTCATACTGTGGATAGACTGTAATAGTAAATAAGGAACACCCTTATCCACTAAAAATACAATTGATTTTTTACATGTATACAGAATGTTTAGTAAACATACGGCAAAAATGCAAGGGGTTACCCAGTACCTGGGTTATTCTAAGTATATTTTGTCTCCTAATGATTTCAGGAAAGTCACTTTCTTTCGAAGATACAGGGCGATAACATTTCTCGTGCGCAATGTTAATGTTTCATTAAAAGGATTGTTCGTGTAAATAATACATTGAATTTCGCCAACAAATATGTTAATACATGAAAAACTTCTTGATCTACAATGACTGTTGGAAGTAACTACCATCTGCTAATCTAAATTATCTAAAAAAGAAATACAACTAAGATTATCAAATTGATACCCAACCAGGATGAACGCAGTAAGATTCCTCTCTTGAGATCTCTAATTTGGAATGTTTTCGGTGAGGATTTCTAAGCCTGTCTGTCTTTTTCTAAATATTACTAACTGATTTGAAAGTACATATTATTTCAACTATAATCGAAATTATATTCAATTACAATTTTGGTGATTCGATGCTCCGTTACGTCCCGATTCACGTGTGATACATTTTATTTATTTATTTATTTATTTAATCTTACTATGATCAACAGGTATGAACCCAATTAACGATCAGGACAATGCATAAGACAATATATAAATTAAACAATTATTATCTAAACTAAATCTAAATAAAAACTATACTCTCTCATTTTGATTAATAATGTAACTTATGAAAAACAGACTTGTAAGACTTCCATATTTAGATCAACAGTAGACTGGAAAACCTACTACCTGAACATTACCAGATGGTTAGCATCAACATTTATGATATAGCTTGTATTTATTTTCCGTCTTTATTGGTTATTCATCTTGACAGGTTTATGATTTCCTTTAGAACAAGAAATCATTGACTATCTTGACCATGACAGCCATGGTATCGTATCACCCTCCTTGAAGCGGGTGTGAATTGTCTTATATTCATTTTAGAAATTTCTTCACTCTTCTCAGGCTACATTTGCCATTGATACTATACAGAAAGCATCCGGCAACCCCTAGATGCTCTTTACTTCCTGATTTTACATGAAATTTAAATTTTTTTAAAAGATTTTGTTTCTTTTATATTGGAAATAACCTGTACTAAGCCTTCATAACTATCCAATATACTCCTCATTGACAGCCGAACTCTTTCAAGAATATCAGGATCGTGTTTCATGGAATTGCAACCACCAGTTATCCGATTTCAAAAATCGGATGCGTTCATACGAGATAATCCCATGGCTCGTCGCCCACAATTTCGACCCAAACGTTCAAGTACCTCACATGGATTTTCTTCATACGATACAAAGAATCAGGGATAGTAGTTGAGGAATTTGAACCATTGTATGCAAAGTCACCAAAAAGTGCAATACATGGAGAAAAATCACCAGAAAGAAGTGTTTGTACGCGTTGTATGTGGTATGGGTACATCGAATAGTCCCTCAAATCTTCCACGCAGTCCCATTACTCACTTCAAAAGTATTTCCAACTTTCATAGTGGAAGTACCTGGATTTTTCTCTATAATGTTCACTTATCTTCTATTTCTACCGTTCTTACAGTCATTGGCCTTCTTGGTCTTCCGCTTTGTTTCAATGTACATGTTTCATGGAAAGTTTGGACATTTTGGGCGAATATGCGGCACATTAATGGGATCTCCTATTTCAGCTACTATTGCTAACTCAGTTATGGAATACCTAGAGGAATCTGTTATAAATTCATTAGATTTTCGATCCATATTCTTTGACCGGTATGTAAATGATTGCCTTATGTGTGTTCCCAATGATGAAATTCAGAACGTAATTGATAAATTTAACAATTTTCACTGTAAACTTGATCTTTCTTATGAAATAGAAGTGAACAAAAACATTAACCTCCTAGATATGAACATTAGTCATGATGATGCAGATGGAAAAGTAGAAAATTCGTGGTTTACTAAAGAAGTTTGGTCTCAACGTTATCTCCACTTCAATTCCATTGCAAAGATATAAAAAAGTATTATAAAGAGCCTTACAGATCCCGCGGTTAAATTGTCCCACCCAGAGAACCATCCCAAGAACTTAAAAGTTATTCATAATAGCCTGGAAATGAATGGCTACCCAACAATATTTTTCAATTCCATCATTAAAGAAAAAATAAACAATATCTTTGATGGAACGTCATATATAAATAACATAAACGGTAATACAGATAATTTTATAACATTACCATACATTCCGGAGACCTCAGAGAAAATTAAGAAATGTTTAAAGAAAAAGAAAATTATTATAAAAGATCTATTCTGGCGATGATTCACATAAAACGTGACTCCAAATTTGTAAATCATAGAATTCAGTCATTAAGTCAGTTTTATACTAATTTAATTAATTAAAACCCTTGCAAAGTCCTACATGCGTCTTTATAATGCTAAAAGTATATTTTAGGTAGAATGCTCAAATAACAATATTTTAGTAGGGTCTGACAACCTTTTTTTATTACCTCATAAATCTTTAACATCTGGTTCGAAAGTGGATAGTTGAACGTTATATTTTTGATTTCAGTCGTATACAGACTTTGTTGACATGTTGACATGTTGACGTATATTATGAGAGAATTGCTGAGTAGTGCATTCTCGATACCCATTCACATACTTGAAACATCAATGTGTTACAGTTTTGATTATTCATGTTTCTGTTCGTTTTGATGACGTGGGTATCGTAAATTGGAATTGGTGCGATAAGGACGCCTTGTGCTGATACATTTAGTTTCAAGAAATCCCGTTCCAGACATAATACGTCATTTGATGATGGTTGTGAGACCGAAACGTACGTGAAGACGAAAATAATAACCATATTCGTTAGTGTGACCTATTTCTCGAGAATTTATATATAATTAGGGAAAGACGAATCTGTTTGATCGAGTCTAAAGTCAATTTACTCACTTATTCATATATCACATGAGATATGGATTCTACATGGTAAAACAAGGCGTAATATTATAAACATTGCCATTGGAATGTAAATTTACTATCGTTCACATTCAATAATTATACATATTAAAGTAACTTTGAAAGAGTACTTCGAAATTGACAGAGCTTATAATGACCTCCATGAATCTACAAGAGAATTCAATTATCTTATTTATAAGGTGTGTATGTATGTTTAGTTTCCTAAGACGCCGAGTTCATTTGCATTGCCTGTCAAAAGTACTTGGTATTACGTTGATAAATTGATATTCCTTACTTGAAGTTGGAAGTTTCCCGGTGTTATATATCGATAAGTGAGATCTATTGAATATAATAATAATAAACTATGTTAGTAAAGGAACACATTCATCTTTTCTAACTAGTTATATATCTACTAAATATGTAAGGGGAGTAGGCTTCATTTAAACATTCATTGGAACGGGAATATACAAGTTTGGAGAATAAGGAAATGAAAATAATATCAACTACATCACAAAACTCATCTGGATTAAGGATAACATTGTGATTTCGTTCCAATAGGTGATTCGCGAAATTAGAGTCCTCTTCTTTGAGCCTGTGACTCCGTAAATGTTTATTAGATAATATTATTATTATTATTTACTAGATATTAAAATTTCACAAATCAAAGTATAACATATAGCGAGCTACTGCAAAAAGTTGACAGTGGAGTGAGTGTCAGCCCATCGCATATTGTAAGATGGTACCCCATTATTATAACGCTTCACTTATTTCTCTTGTGAAGCAATACAATGCATCTGACTCCGTCTAACTCATGAGAATCTCCTATGTGACTCAATATGTACATTTTGGAAATAAGTATGAAAATGTGATGATCTTCTTTCTATAAATATTGAAAACGTTCAATACTGAAAAAGGATACGCATATTCCTATTAAGGTTCCTCCTCAGAATATTGGAGGCCTAAAATTGGACAATTTTTCTCTCTCCCTTGAAGGACCCTATATCTTTCACCGTTTAGGAAATTCTCATATTATGTTCGTTGCCAGGAAGTTTCAAATAACTATTTTGACATAAGTATTCATTGAAAATAAACTAAAACATTATCATTAGAAGAACTAAGACTCTTTAAATTGTCCCTTATTATCGTCTCGCGTATTGTGAATGTTGTTTTTCGGAAATCTTCACAAAAATTCAACTAGAGGATTCAGGCAGGGATGGTGGACAACATACTGGATCATTGCTTGCAATCCAGAAAGCAAGCAACCGCCTATTGAATAATTTCCTTACAATTATAGAATTATGTGGGTCCCTTCCGTTTTGCTGGAAGTATTGAACATTTCTCATTATCCCGAAAGATCAGTTATCCAGTATTTCTTAGAGTTCATTTTGTAAGAATGCGGTATATGAAAGTTCAGTTATATTACCACGAAGAAAATATATACGTAATTGATCATCTATAAGATCACATTTGAATAATAATAATGCTTATTTTTCAGGTCAAGAATGCCATTATTAGTTAATAAGGTTTCATCTATCTACAATATTCTCCGGCAAAATTAAGGCTATATCCAACTCATTTCGAAACCAAAATAAATTTAACCCTCCTTTTCAATTTCCTGTATGTAGAGTGGGTACTTAAAATCGTGTAGCTTATGTTTTTTGATAATTTTCTGAACGCAAGACTCAGATACGTTGCATTCTTCAGATATCTTTTGTTGGGACGTTTCAGACTTGAAATCCATTCCTGCTAATAGATTTATTTCGCTCACCCTTTCATTATCTCTGTTATCTACTTCTCTGTTTCCAAAATGTTTATTCTGACTTAAGCGGTTCCACAGACACCCAAAGGGAATAGCATTTTCTTTCGGAGTATTATTCAATGAAAATTCTAGCGGCTATAACTGAATTTCTATAATTTAGTTTGTATACATTGTACATGTTAATCTCTTCATTCAAGGAGAAATATTTCTCACGATTTTGACCAAATTACACTCAACATCCCAACACAATACTTTTCAATTGTAGCGATATGTCAAAATTGTTCTTTCTTCCCGGCAACGAGCAATTCATGGAAAATAGTTTTTATCAAGAATTCAAATTTTCCAGTTTTTTGTAGTGAAAAAATAGCCATATACTTACGTGTTACATATGGTTGGAATCAAATATTTCGCTCTTGTCTATGGTAACAAAATTCAATATGGCAGCCGTGAGATAATCAAAAGGTGCTATAGATGTTTTATAATCTAGTTAGCGTGGGAAATTTTCAGAATTCACGTCAAAAAGGTCATTTCGATAAACGAAATTATCCATCAAAAATAAAAAAATTATGAAGGGATAATAATGAAAATGCACTGTTTCAGTTTTTCAGCGATATCTCAGAAGCTACGCAAGATGTTTTATATTTCTTTTCAGTATATTGGAGGGTATAAAAATGAGCAACTTCTTTCCTGTTTAACTGATCCTGTATCTTCTACCTTTTGGAAAATAGTCACAGTATGTTCTTAAAAGTGACCATTCTGTATATGTGCTAACCAGCGGATATGAGGCATACGGTTTCACGCCGTACTGTATTTTCAATTGTATTGTGCATGAGTGGCAGGGAATAAAATCTAATGTTTCTGCATGAATAATTACACCGAATTCGAGTGCAACTGTTGTTATAATATTTTTTTTATACTTTGATTACACAAGAGGGAACCCTACAATGTTAGAAGAACATCGTGTAAGCCAACGGTAACATATTGGGACATGAGATTATAACGTGTACCTTGCTACTTTTCGGTAAATTGCTTACTGCGTAAGCTTCGAATCCTCGGGCGCCAGATTTTTCCCAAAGGTTTACTCCTTTTGAGGACTTCTGCTAGGGTCCTCTCCACAAGGCTTGTCACTATGCTATCTAAAGATAGCCTTGTCCCTAGGGTAGCTACAGTGAAGTATAACCAGAGTCCAATAGGCAGAAAACAGTATCGAAATTCTAGGCTTTAATTACAATTGATACCTGGTTATAACTTAGCTCGCTTGAAGATGGAGCAGAAATAATTCAATAAAACGGGGAATTCCAAATAATAAAATGGATAATAATTATAACAAAGTACACTTTCAGAATAATCAATATAAATGCAATTGAACGGTATTATTTCATTTAAATTCACCCAGATGGAGAATGTAATGAAACTCAAACGGTATATGAAAAATGGTACAACATATCCGTTGTTGCGATTAATTTTCTATCGGCACACAACAAAAAACGACTGCAACAAATACAGAATGCTTTGCATTCGTTACTCCTGTAGAGTCAAATATCGTACACATATATCACCTTATCTAAATAAGTTACAAATATTGAATATACAAAGCAGAGTCAAATACTTATATATCATGTTATTATACAAATTATTGAAAAATAAATGCCCAGAATATTTGCTCACCTCATTAATTAAACGATCTATGATACACTTTATAAATATTAGATGTGACTCGTTCACGATACCCAAACATTCAACGTCAAAATTTGAAGGCTGTTCTGCTTATATGGCTGCTGTCCTTCTGAACGAAGTTATCAAACATCTTAGTTTGAACGAAAGTAACTTTAAACTTTATATTATGAAGTATCTATTAACTAGACAAGGTAATCTGAATAAATAATCTGCTTTCATAGCGGGTAAAAATGAAAATCAGCCTTGGCTGAATTTTTACCTATTGTGTTTATATTATAGGTATAGTTACATGTATTTTTACTAAGCACACTAAAGTTCATTTATTATTATTATTATTATAATATGTTCGGTATTGAAATTCAATTCAACGGTACGGAATCGGTTGACAAATGATTCACATTTGTCAATTTGCGGAAAATACAAATCAAACAGGTCCTAGCATAATGAGCGGTATTCGGTAAATTTTAGATAGCAACACTATTACGTGAAATGTTCAAATCACACTACGATATATTAAACGGTTGAAATTTCACATTTTCAAATGTGACTTGAACTCGGATAGTAATTATTTCACTTTGATTCTAATATGATAATCACACTTTAACGGTACGGATTGAAAATCGAAATCACAAAAAAGAGCAACGGTACTGATTCTAAATCGAAATCACAAGAGAGCGATCTTTTGGCTGTCACGGCTTTTATATGTTTTCCGAGGTTCTGGACAGGTCTGCTTATTTTGTGCCAAGGGTTTTTTACTTAAGCCCCGAACAATGTATAAAAGTGACGCTACTTTTTAGATCTAAAATTCGCGCACATGACGGTCCGGTAGTTTCTCTCGGCGGACTAAGCAAGTGTTATCGGAGTTTTTTGGTTGTTCGCCTTTTTTATACATAAGGCTGTTCAAAGTTTGGTGTCTTAACTGGCCAGACCCCTGTTTTTGCAACATATTTTATCGGAATGAAATGCAATTTTGAACGGGCATGAATTTGATTCATCTATTTGAATAATTACACTTATTCGAAATTACGGAGATTTAGAAAAATGGCAATCACGGAATACACATTCGGAATTCATTTATATCTATTGAAATAATGAACTGTTCAAACTGAGATTACATGTAACATCCGTATTTATTGCCTGATCTAAATTAAAATGATATTTCAGAATTTAAGCTTCGTTACAAGATAGGCATTAGAATTTTTCCTGAAAGTTCGGTGGTTATAGATATAGGGAAAAACCTCACTAGCTGAAAAGTTCCTCAACTTCGCAGTTCGATAAATATATGGAGTCCGGTAGGAAGAAGATCGGCAGGTCTCAATCTTGACAGTGTAGGGGTGACTAGTTTGAGGTCGTCTACTCCGAGTATCTGAAATCTCTCGTGGTTGAACAACAGACGAGATTTCTGATAAACACTGACCATAGAAACATCTATGGAAAAAGGAGAGGTCTCCACCTTTCAAGGATGTTCTAGAGAGGTGATTGAACTCATAAGTGTGACATCATCAATCAAACAAATAGCTCTCTTGTGAATAGAACTCAAGAGCTTGCGTATGTTTTGGGATTGGAACATCAAACATGTGGATAGTAGTCCAGGTCAGGTCTAATCTGTGCTTTGTAGATCATGAGGAGGTGCTGGGATGTAAAGTAGCTCCTGGCACGGAATAGAAAACCAAGTTTTTGTGAAGCAGTTTCCTCAATGGACCTCACATGATCGTCTCATGAGAGGATGCTGTTGATGGTGATCTCGAGCATTGTTATGAGAGGCATCATAGGAATAGTTGTACCTTACATAATCATATTAGGGATTGTGGGATCCACCTTCTTGGAAAAGACGCAAGCTTGAGTTTTGGTTGCATTACACTATACTAGATTATCAGATCCTTTCTATTAATTGCGTCAACCTGTTCTTGTCTCACTCCTCTGGCTCTGAGAAGGCGTTATGAAGTGTACCTTCATCTGCGAAGCTATGGAAGGGACAAGTGATTACTTCCACTAGATCGTTTACATGGAGCAGATACAAAGTTAGTGTCAAGACAGGTCCTTGTGAAACACCAGCATTGATATCCATTATATCGGAGGACACTCCGTCAACCACCACAAAGTTGAGGCTGCAAACTCTAACTAGGATGTTTCCCAAGAAGGATTTGGTGGCAGATTCGATCTCGATTTGGAGATCCAATGATACAGTTAGAGATTCGCCATGTTTTCCAATAAATTTGTGCCATACATGTATGACTGGGGCAAGTAGGTCTCCTGTAGCTAGCTATCTGCTGATGAAAACCATTCGTAATTTTGAAGCTCTCTAGGTATTTGATGAGACCGATGTTGATTTCTTTCTCTATCAGTAGAGATCATAGATGATACTACAAGGGGTAGTAATTAATTCAGGTGCACATTCCTTGACAACGACAGTTGGAATTCCGTCTGGCCTCATAGACTTTTTGGTACTGAGATCAAGCAGAAGGCGCCTAATTGTGGGATGATTTAACACAATTTCAGGCATATGGCTATCGCTAGCAGCAATATTAGGAGGGTCCTTCCCTTGTAGATCTAAAGTTAAATTCACGGCAAATATTCCAGCATACAGTTTGGCTTTTTCTTATGGTGTAGTAGCCAGTATATCATCGTCTTCGGTTAGGGGAGGGGATGAACTGGAAGTGGAATTCCTACCAATTGCTTCTGCGAAAGTCCAAAATGAATGTGAGCCATCCGGGCTTTCGATAAGCTTAGATCTTATTTTGGCATTATATGCCTCTTTCGAAACATTTATTGTTTTATTGCACATACTTCTGGCTTCAACATATTTTGTTCTGGCCTCTTGACATGGGTTGTTTCTTTTGGAGCGGCGGCCCTAGAACAGATTTTATTGAACCATCGTTCACCAGGTGATAGTGATTTGTTGTTATGGGGTATGTAATTTTCCACTTCTAGCTCGATAATATCGAGATCTCTGTGGTACATTGCGTTAGGTCATCAGATTGAAAACATACGCTTCTCCAAGGAAACTCGGAGAAAAACGTGCAAAGACCGTCCCAGTCAGCCGAGTTGTAATACCAAACTGTGCGTGGAGGTGTTGGATTGGTGATATAGCGACAGGTCGTAGTGATGAATTAATAGTCAGAATTTTCCAATGGTGCAAGGGCCTTCACTTCATAGGAATCTGAATTATTAGTGAGGAATAAGTCTCGTGTTGACATACTGATAGTTGTTATCAGGATCCGTGTTGGTTCATTAATTAACTGCTCGAGACCATAAGTAATGCCGAAGGCCTCAGCTCAACAACACCCTGCGGCATCCGTCTTGTTTGAGAACTTGAGCCAAACGTTGTGAACTTCGGAATCACCCATGATGATAATTTCAGTTCTGATGAGGGAGGTCAAGTTTTAGAGAAAGAAATATAAAGAGTTTACCATGAGCGGGTTCATTTGGTGATGAATGAAGGCAACAGAGGAATCTTATCTGTTTTTGATTATCAAGCTTGAACCACATTATTACTTAGAAGTTATAGATAGTATTCCTATATTTGAATAAATCGATTAATCATGTTATTAAAATCGAAGGCTTCTATTATTCATCCAAGTACTAATAATATGGAGTCACTTATTATCAACGTGGATGACTACATTTCAACACACTTCAACAAGTTCTATGCTTATAAGGGCATAAAATAATGCAGAATTGCACAGGCATATATTATGAGTAATGCAAACTTCAAACGTAGCGTTAATTCAATATATTCAGCTGAATAAATGATTGAATCAACTTCAGAACAATTTTTGAATTTTTAATCAAAGGGGCCACAATTAATAAAGTGCTTGAAATATTATACGATAAATACTTTTAATCGAATTCCGAATAGCACTAGCGTATAACGCATTGAACAACAAATTTTTGTTAATAAACGTGCAGCGAGTAGTTTGATATTTCGGTTGGTTAACATGTTAATAGCTTTTCGATGTAATTTGATTAAAGCACGAAACATGAGAGCGGGTGTACGTCAATGTTGAACTCGACCTTTTGGAGCTATTACCTATTACCTACTGTACGTACGGCCGGTTAACCAAGCGTCAGGTAGTAAAGAGTCAATCGAAGATATAGTTATCAGATATCTAGAAAGTGTTTCCTTCGCCTAGTTTCAATACTGTTTCGGATAATTGGGAACATTCATTCAAGTGGTATTGGTTTCTTTCGAGGCTATCTATCATAATACTTTACTTTCAGTCAGGCAAAACGTCAGATCAGAAAAGAGCATCGATTTGGAGATTTCAAACGCCTTATTCCTAGTTGATTATAATGGGGGCTTTCCTATGGAAAAAAGATAAAAGAAAAAAAAGCGAAATGTAGATCAAGATAGGACAAATGCATACACTTAAAAAATCATATATTCTATAAAACACATTTTTTGCCAAATAAGAACTGATTACACTATATTTTTTTTCGATGGGAGGTTATATTATGTATATGGGTAATGTGTTGACAAATGTTGAGGCAAGAAAAGAACCTAAACTAACCTAACCTAATCTAACCTTCTTTTTTCTGTGGAGAGGAAATGCTTTATGCACACCATCAGCTCCATCTACAACGTCAGGTAGTGCAGGACTCACTCTATTTTAGAGCATACCTGCTGAAGCCTGGCCGATCTTCATCCATACCACGGAACCGCTTATCGCATTACTTCAGGCATTGATTAACATACAATAATCAATGCTTCAGGGTATGGACTGCGTCTCTGTTATGTTTGTCGATACTGTATCGCTTTATGTTTTCGTTGATGTTTACGTTGATAATTACGTTGTTGATTACGTAGATGCTCACGTTTGATGTGTTGCGTCTATCTGTCTGTATTGTGTTTCATGTTATGTATGTTCATATCATAATATGGTTGATGTCCAAATGTATGGCATTTCATGTCTTGGTAATTCATCTAGATGGGATAACTTCCTATTTGTTTCTAATTGTACCATAATATTGCTTCTTCCCAATATTATGTTTCTTGGGTTCTAGTAATTTATCTCGATTGAATAACTTCCTACGTTATTTTAGTAAGTTATCTTCGATGGGATAACTTACTCTACTGGAACATATGAATCATTCGTGCCAGTCACAATCTGTCCACCACCTTCTTCTCAGGAACTTGTGATTGGGAGTCCATAATCTATCCAGGGTCTGGTTGCCTGTTGGTCCACGAGAGGTCAAAGAAAAGTGATACGGAATACCACGACCACGTAGTCACGCGGATAATTGCTAGGTTGAACAAGCCTTAGAGAACGACCTGAACCATTCTGACTACTTACTTGACAAATTGTATTCTGAATAAAGATAGACGAATAATATAGTAAATGAATATCTAATATAAATTCTAGCGTGGACAGGTGGATAAGTTGATTATTATTCCATTTCAAAATACTGTTAATTAGAGAATATGCAATAATGCATATCTTCAGCTAAGTTTAAAAACTCATAAATAACAAATTACATGTTCCCATTTCATTGCAAATCAAACATACTGGACTCAATTACGAAATATTCAAAGCTCAATTGATCTTCGAATATTCTGCATTCACTGTCTACTTTTCGTTTCTTTTTCATGCTATTAAATAACACACAAAAATAACAAAAGTCAAATCAAAATTATGTTACGAAGTTGTCTTTTAAACACACAGAAACACGTTTTAAGAAGTTACGTACCCCTTTATTACACAACAGACAGTTTCGCTTCCTTCGCCTCCCCCAAGGGGGCGGACTCGTGGTCACGCCGCTAACCTTTTTATACTCGAATTACTGCCATCTAGAAGTTAGTGGAATACACCAGAACTTTCTCGAAACAACGAGATTATTCGCAAATGTTTAATTGAACTAGCGAATTTAGCAAGCGTATGCTCGCTCAGGGCGCGAACTCGGCGAATACTCTAGAAATTATAGATAATGGCAGGAAAATTAAAATGTTTTTGGCCCTTGGAATCCTTTGGAGTAGACAGTATGGCCCTAAGGCTGGAAAGTTTTGAGACTCCTGGTATAAACAATAGCCATCCGTTAATTCTTCTCTGAACGTCTGCATTTTGCCCGATATTTGTTTAAGTATGTTTCATTTAGTTTACATCCGTGTATATAAAATATTTCATTGACGAATTTTGAATCTATTAATTCCAAATTCACGTTTAAGTTTAAATTCTGGCGTGAATTTGCAATACTTACGTTTCAATTTTTAATTGAAATTGAAGCTTTTAAACATTACTTATAATTATATAGATTATCTATCTAAAACCAACATATAGAAATGAAGTAGTATAGGTAGCTGGAATCTTTAGTCTTTAGAGTCTAAAAATATCCACCACTATATAATCAATATCGAATTTTTGAGCGAGCACATGTGCTCGTATCAACACATAGCTTATATCAGTTTATGAAATATCTTTCGGTCACATATTTCAGAGTAAAATTACATTTTAGCTTTAATTCTGTAAATAATATGAAGCATTCGTTTTCTTTTATTGTGTGAAATAATTCATAAGGGAAATAACTTTCTCATACTTTACATGCTAAACTATCAGTCTGCTTCTCTACAACTCAGATTTTCTTCTGCATAGAACAACTTCAAATTATGAATATCACTGCATGGAAACCATCCGTAATTCTCCAAGGATATTAGAATAGGAAACATCGCGTTATGAAGGGAAACCTTGGAAGTTGGTTGCGCGTGAAAAAGAAATCTAGAAAGTGACGAGGAGAAATGAAAACGTGATCTTTCAGAGTCTGAACACATATCCAAACTAAATGTAGTGGAAGTGAGAATAAAGGAGCTCAGAGAAATACTAAAAACTAGCACGAGAAAGTGACCGCGTTGCACTGTTATCGCGAGGAAATTTCATCCTGAATATGAATTCGTTGCTGATATTTGATATATTTAATATTTTAATATTTGAGGTTTTCATCTCTACCGATTATCACAGCCACCATCAAATAACGAAGAATGAAGATGTCATCAACTACAGACCTAGTATATATTATCTAATATATCTAAGGTCTTTGAAACTGTACTTTATAAGAAAATGTCCATTGTGAGCAACAAAAAATTAGACCATTAACCACTACAAGCAGCCTAATACATTTTCCTCAGTACGTGTCTGAATCATTGAAACAGTTGTCGTGAGGTTCATGTAGTCCACACTAAGTTTTCTGAGGCGTTCGATAAAGTGGATCATAAACTGATATTAGATAAACTCTTACATTTTGAAGTTTCTAGTGATATCATAACTTTAATAAGGTCTTACCTTCCCAACAGGCAACAACATGTTGTGCATAATAACTTTAAGTCTGAGAGCTATGATGCGCCCTCTGGTATTCCTCAGAGATCTGCCTTAGGTCTCATCCTATTTTTGATATTCATTGAAGATATCGTAGATATTATTGGATATTCTACAATAGAGATATTTGCTGATGATATTAAACTTTTCGGGAGTATTAATGATGTAAATGACTGTTTCAAACTTCAATCAAATCTTTGAATGGTCGGTAACAAACTGTTCACATCTTAACATTGAAGAATACCAGCTTATGATCTACTCAGGTAGTCCAAATGAATTGACTTTTACTTACCAAATTGGGAACATAAATTTGAGAGAGGTGGATAATATAAGAGATTTGGGTGTGCTATTTGACAAAAGCTTAGTTGTGATCTTCACATGAATAAACTTGTTAAAGAAGTCCTTAGCCTATTGGAATTTTTAATACGTTGCAGTAAACCATTTACCAATATCAACGCTATTAAAGTGCTCTAGAGCTCTCTGCCAAGAAGCAAATTGGCATAATGTTCAATAATTTGGAGTCCTGAATATGACTATTAGAAAAATGTCAAAATAGATTTTTGAGATATCTACACTATAAGAAGGATTGTGCTTATTCAACATATCCATTTCTGAAATCAAGTAATGACTTGATTAAAATTCTACTATACTACATCAGAAAAGCGTCGAAATAATTCTCAAATAATGTTTCTTCATGAGTTATTAAATGAGGCATTACTAGCTCAAATCAAATTTAGAATACCTGATATAGGTACAAGGCATTCCAGTCTCTCTTTAATTCATATTCCAGCTAGTAGTACAAACAGACACAGTAATCCGCCATTAATGAAAATGTGTATTTCATGGAACAATCGTAGCATAAATTTTGACATTTTTGCTGATTCTATCACTGTATTCAAACTTAAATTGGGTGATTAAGAATTGATATATTCTATTTATCATAATTTTCATAGTGTACCCTTGGGAAATCAAATAATAAATGAATTGAATAAATCACTGGAATTATTATTAACAGATCTAATTTTGGATTTGGAATAGTTATAATAATTCTCATGAGCTGGTTACGAATTACGAAATATCATGAGTCACTGTCAATCAAAGTACGCGTATATTTTCCTGTTGTGAATGATAGATATGGTGATTATCATCAACAAGAAAATACATTTTTACTCTCGTTGGATGATGCCGATCAACTATCCACACATTGAGGGAATAAAAAAAATATGCCCCAGAAAGCTGGTGGCTGTGACGGCATACGGTGTTAAATACTGTTAGTAACTGCAGTTCGAAACCACTTGAACACATTTTCAATCAATGTGGAGAAGAAAATCGGGCCTACTTCACTTAATGCTGTTGGAATAATACCAATTATATGAAAATGGTGACAGAGCGGAAAATACAAGTCAATTTTCCTCATATCCAATATAGCTAAGACCTTTGAGAGAAGTAACAAATTCATATCACATAGGCATTTTATTCTTATTAAAACTAAATCCGCTTATGATGATCTTGCCTGTATTACGAATTATATTGTATGAATATATAAACCATGACGATAAGGTACTGGCAGTTTTTCTAGACTTGTCAGAAGCGTTTGACACCATCAATCATTATATATTGCTCTCTAAACTACCTTGCTACGGAGTGAGGAGCATAATGCAAACTTCGATAGGAGCTATCTTAAAGATATAAGACAAAGCGTATGAATTAATGCAGTAGTTAGCATGAAGTCCAACTTAGCAACTGGTGTACTCCAAGGCACCATTTTAGGACTTATGTAAATAATTTACTAAATTTCTATTGCGAGTGTGTAGAAATCAAATACGAGGAAAACTTGGCAGATAAATCCTATAGAAAATACAAATTTACGGAATGAAATTGTAAATTGATGTTCAAATAGGCAGCAGGTAGGTGAACTTTTTTGAATAACTTTAAAAATGCATATACACAGACCGAAGTTTTCCCACAAAAACTCATCATTCTATCACTAAAAATCGATGACAGTCTATGACAAATAGTCTTCTGCACAAGTGCTATTCAAGAATATATTGAAGATCTGGCTAAATCTGCATCTCTTGGCCTGGATGGAATTTCAGCACATCTTTCAAAATAATGTTCCTTTCCAATCTGCCATCCTCTTTCACAGATTATTGGATCACCACTGTCTTCCCGATGTTTGGCACTTCGCGTCGATCAAACCTATATTCAAAAAAAGCGATAAAATCAATCCACAAATGTATAGACCAATAAGCCCAACTCCTAATATAATCAATATTATGGAATCCATCATTACTAAACAAATTCCTTCTGGATCACCAAGTTATACCCGAAGAACAACATGGCTTCCTCCCTGGCCTTTCCGTTAAACCAATCTATTAAAATGAATAAATGACTGGTCATTAGCTCTACGTAAAGAGCTACCTGTTGATGTAATGTAGCTAGATTTTTCTGTTGCTTCTGTCCAAAAGATCTCTTGCTGGCCAAATTGGAACACTATGGTACCAAAAAACATTTTCTCGCCTGGATTTCAGGCATCGTTCCAAACCGAACCTTCTGTACCAGAGACTATTTGTCCAGTAAAGTGAGCGTTCTGAGTGGTTTATCCTAGGGTCCAGTGTTGGGACCTCTGTTATTCCTGACCTACGTCTCTAACATTGTTCACTATATTGAAATCCTGCTTTGCCGATAATATGAACATTTATCCAAGCCCCATATAGCATATAGAGCAAGAAGAAGATTTCGATAGGATATCTGTTTAGTGTTCTGATTGAGTGATCCCTCTAGATATAAGCTAATATGCTATTCTCCATTTCTCAATAATTTTTGCAAAAACGGGAGTTAGGGATATAGGTATTAAATTTTCTACTCCAGAAACATCACCTTTTTGAAGAGTGGAATTGTCTTGAAAATTTCCAAATAGTTTGGATAGATATATTCCTTCCTTCAGTTACCTATCAATGATATTTGCAAGTACATAAACAATAGTATTAATATTTCTTTTTGTCACTGAAATATTCAATATATGAAAGTCTATGGAGGAACTATTTTTTAACGAACAGATTACATCTCTAACTTGTATATATTCATATTTCCATGTTCCTCGGAAGTCACGTCTGTTATTCCACCATGAGCAATTCCAGGTAGGCAAACTTGATGAAGCTGAGATGGCCACCCCTTCTTTGTCAATCTCGAGACCTGCCGAAATTATATCTACCAGACTGTCTATGGAACGGTTGATCAAGTAGGCAGCAAAATAGTAGATTGACTTCTCAGGATTTAGCCAAGACCGTCAATCTGCTTTGCTGCTGGGTTGAACATATAATTTTTTAGTCGATCGTTTGAATATGCCATAAGAGCCAATCATTTGCTGACTAAGCTGCAAAGTCTCCACTTTGCTGCATTGGCCCGAAAGATGATACTTTGCTATGGATATTTGTTTGGAAAATTGCATTTTATTATCAATCGGCGAAAAAATACGTATCTGATTGGTTAATATTGTATATGATTGTGCTGAGGGTAGAAGGTTGCAAGAGGACTAGGATGTAGGAGTGGGCCAAGGATCTTTTCTATCATGCTGAGAAGAAACAATCATCTAGGTCAGATCGATCAGTGACGTCACAAACTTATTGCTCCATACAGCTGCTTCGCTTTCTCATAGAGCTCATCTGGAACGAGCAAGTTTTCAATGTTACTGAAGGATTTTTGTTGAATGTAGTCATAACCGGCCTACAACGTGGTCTTCTACGCAACATTTTTTCTTCTTTAAGCAGCATTCTATATCGCAGTAAATACAAAATCCAAATTAAAAAATTCATTTTGTTTGAAATTTTCATTTATGTTTTCCCGACTATTGTATTTCAATTTAGGAGCTCAGAGCTAGGGACGGATCTGGATATGACGAAATTAAGTTCTATCATAAATGACGACAGGGTGTCTGCATAACATAAAAGGTAATGAGAAGAAAAATGCGTATCTCCATGTTAATTAATTGTCACGAATTCTTACCAACCAGCTCATATATTTAATAATTTTGATAAACTTTTGCTGGAAAAGTATTTCGTTTCAGGTGGAATCACTGTCAACAGAATCTTTTATGCCTCTCACATTCTCGCCTTTGATAAAACTTCGCAGCACATTAATTCGGAACTTTCGGAGGATTTTGTTTGGTCGTGCGGTCCCCTACAAGCCTTTTTGCCTCGGTAGTTTTTATTTCACCTTTTGATGCAACCTGAAAAGCCGTGTTCAGGAACGCATTTTAGACTCTCTAATATCACATTAATTATAATATTCTAAATACGTAACACTAATGGACATACAATGTCGTTATTGTTGCGACAGAGGCAAATGCTAAAAGGAAATGGAAACAAAAACAACACTAACACGTTAAAATTTACTCTACACACAAACGTTAACTGCTTTAATTCTCATTTCAGTACCTCGATATACACCTAGAGCATTTGCACATACAACTAAAATTAAACAGGAAACTTTTATTTGACTCTAATGTAAATCTCTATAAATCTGGTTATAGCATAGACATCCAAAGGATGTTTCATTGTTAGAAGAGACAACTAGCTAAGTAACTGCTTCAGGTGCTGTAACTTATTATAACTATATATATACAGGCTGCTCGGATATTCATATGCCAAACTTCAGAATGTTTCTCATCAACACAACTCCGGAAATGCTTCAATACAGGGCTACGGTGCTCTAAAGCTGGGGCTAAAAGATGATTTTCGTTTCATATCTCAGGAACCATGATATGCCAATCTTTTGCTCTATATTCAATCGTATAGTTTTTGTATTGTGACAATAGTCATAGATTTTTGAGCTAGTTTCGTCCCGAAGAGGTAAGAGGTATTCTTGAAAAATTTTGTCAGAAAAAACTTTTTTGAGAAAAATCGATTCGATAATGGTCGTTTAATTAATCTCTTATGTGAAAGAATAAGCTAATTAACTCAACTGAATAAAATAGTCAAAGGAAGCTTCCCAACTTCAGGGTGACAATAGAATGTTGATGTCAATAGCTGTCACATCGACTTAACTATTGGATTTGTTACAGCTTCATTTGCTAAATTTGACCCTTCAAAACGTTATTCGCTCGATACCGTCAATGCTCAATAGAAAATGACGGCTGAGCCGACGCCTGAGCCTCAACGCGGACAACAGCTAGTTTAGTATAATACTACGAATAAAACAATGAAGAAATCAAAGAAAACTACCTTTCTTTCTGATTACAGGCTATACACACTCAGGTTACAGAATATGTACATAAATACAGATTGTGATAATTCCACATGAAGACTATCTGCAACATAGAGATAGAGACAAGATAGAACAAGTAATTATTATATCATATTACAACATCGTTTTTCAATCTTTATGTTTTAACCTTCTAAAAACACAAAACATATGTATGTTACGTTTTCTTGGTTTTTTAATATTACTAAAAATTAAATATTCTTTTCCTTTTCGACGATTCGATATTTTATTCATATCTTTATCAAAAATGTAACAATTTTCGATATATCAGGTTCCAGTTATTTTACGCTCGAATGTAGTATACAGGTTACAATGTAATTGTTGTGATTGCACCTACATTGTTCAAATCAAACAGTATATATATATATATATATATATATATATATCCATGAGACTACAGAATCACAAGCAAGATTGTTTTGAAAGACAAAAAACCAAAGAAGAAAAAACTGCTCTAGCTACTCATCACTTTAATACCAACAACTCATTTAATTTCAATAACTATCACATTTTAGACACTTAAGAAAGATTGTTCTCAGAAAAAATCTTTTCGTGTAGGTACATTAAGAGATATAGAATTCAATTTTTCGAATTATAAAGACAACTTGGATAATTTAACATAGGATTATAAATATGAATAAACGTGAATATTGAACCATAGGCGGGATTCGAACCCACATTACTGAATGTCTAGTCCAGGGTGTTTACCAATTACACCACTTTGGTCCCTTTAGATTTCTATATTTTTATGAATATAAACCTCTGAAAGGATAGTAGTTTTCTTCATAATTCAGAAAATTCAATTCTATATGTCTTAATGTACCTACACGAAATTGTGGCCAATTAGGCAAAGAAACTTTGAACTTGTTTATACTTAGTTTCTCAGTCAGTTCTATTGGAATATATAAGAACCGGGATGCTGTCATTGAATAAGTATTGTCGAGTAATTGCCAACCATAGTAATACTCTAACCTACAATCCTTACTTCAAAACGACTGAACTTCAGATGAATGCGCGTGAATAGTTGATCTATTGTAGGGCATCGAAAGGCATTGTATTCATCAATGATCTACTATCCTTTCAGACATTTATATTCACTTCAGTTTTATTATATGGAATTTTAGTTTTTATTACATAGGTAAGATTTGGTCTTCCAACTAGTTCTTGAATTATTATCTGATTTCTGTATATAGCTATGAAGAAGCTTTAATATTAAAGCGAAACGTTGCTTATGTAGTATTATTATTACTCAATACAATTTTATCCTAATACCGATGAAAGAGGCTTACAAATTGAAACAGGGATGATATGGTTTATATTTAGCGAAACTTGAAGTCTTCTATATTCGTCTACGTCAATACTTTCTGTATTCCTGTTGAGAAGAATGAATCTGATACCTTGATGAAATATTACCGTGTTTGCAGGTTTGCAATCTTGTAGAGTTGCTGTTTACACAGATGCGTTCATATACATCGCAATTACACAAATCATTTGCATGAATGTATAATTCAACAACGTTCTACAGCTAATCTCTAGTATTGAGGGACCACTTTGTTGTTGGGTAGTCCATTGTCGATTATTAGTTATCACTCGATGTAAACCTTCATGTGGTAGTATTTAGATGCAAGTTTGAACACATAAATAATTGAGTGACTTAAACCTTGACAGTCATCGTTAACTTTTCATTTTATGAAATAGTAACTCGTGAAAGGTTCATAATTATATACTTGATTTTTTCGAGTCTCTATTTCCTGAAACAATTGATATTGAACCAAATTTTAGAAAGGATAGGGAAGGAAAAATTTCAAAAATGTCAGGAGAAGAAACTAATGATGAGGCGTTTATTATAGATCAGAAAAGTCTATTGAAAAAGGAACTCCTTCAAGTATTAGACTTTATATCAGTTAAACTTGGAGGAAAATGTACCTCTTTGTCAGAAGTTGGTGAAGACTTCAATTTTTCAAGAGGAATATCTATAAAAGAGTCTACACTTGATGAGTTGAAGAAGAAAGCACTCAAGCCATTGAATAATAATAATCAATGCTCAAGCTGAGGCAGTTCTTCCCTGTTCAGTTGTCTCGTTGTTTTGATTGTTATATTCTTGTTGGCAATGAGTATCAATTCAGAACTGTTCTGAATGTGACACGCTAGTATGTCGAAACTGTAAATTGTCACGATATTGCTCTGTGATAATATAAGTGATATAAGAACAAGGTGAAGCTGTTCTTATAAAATTGATGATGGTAGCCGTTATTTTGTGATAATCTATCATATTGTAGAATGAAACACTAATACTTTTTTTATACCACTTATGTTAGAACACTATTATTGGTACTATAGTTTATAGTACTTTTGTATCTAACGAAGCCACGCTAGTTGTCGAAACTATAGTCACAATGATAGTGTTCTGTATAATATAAGTGATATGAAAACAAATCTCATCATAATTTATCAGATTCAGGACTTTTTCCTGTGTCAAGACTTCTGAATCAAATCTACTCAAATTCAGACTCATTATAATGGAATGACGAATTTATTTCCACGGAACCGGTAAAATTCTCATTCCATTTTGAAAACCAATCGTTCAAGTGAGAATTTGTCGAAGGACGGTTTCTGTAAATCCACACATTGAACTAAATTCAAGTCACTTCTGAGGGCAAAAGGCGAAGAATAGTTTCCACGTAGAACGAGCAGAAAAGATATTACCGTCATCAACGTAATCTACTGAAAGAGGGAAATTTCAGCTTCACGATAAATTTCTCTAAAAACGTGAGATGACGCCAAACGTCTGAAAATAACTATTAGGAAATATATAGTGGTTTGAATAGAAACTTGCGGTGTTAAATAAGGGCTCGATTTACTAAATAGGGTTGCAATTTGTGAGACTGTCGTTATTTATCGGAGGAAATTCAGGGATGCGAAGCCTTCATGAATAACACACTACTAGATATATCTACTTCATTCTCAAAGTCACTTTTCATCAGTAAAAGCAATGCCGTAAAAACTGTTCATTCACCTTAATTTATACTAAATATTCTAGTATCGAATTGGCTAGAAATAGATTTTCAACTTGCCATTGAATGATGTTATTATTTTTCACATTGACTTTTCGCTTGGACGCCATGGTTCCCAAACTTTATGCCCAGGATCGGAAGTAGTAACGGACTAGATCCCAAGACTTGTTTTGGTCTGAGAAACTTAACTTGGACATCATTGCACATTGTATTAATTGTAGAGGGCAGTCTGTGCGCCAGTGCTACCTTGTTATTCCCTGGAGATTTTTTCAAGGATAGTGGGATGATTTCGCTAGAGTGTATCATTTTTTGAGAAAACTGGGCTTGAAGATTTGTTACGAATAACACATACATTATTTGGTGAATTATTATTACAAAAAGTTCACTAGTACTGCTTTTAACTGTAAACTAAAACAGCATGGAGTTAGGTATAGAAAACTAACATGAAAGATAGACAACATTTATAAGTAACAAACCAAAAAACTAGACCGTCTGAACCTACAACGAGTCAGTCAAAAGTGTGAAGAAATAAGGGTTATTACTATAATTTTATAGACCACACGGAAATACGGAATTCTTACACATCATTTGTCAGAAAAAGAAAAAGTGGGCTCGTAGTTTTTACTATTAATAAACAATGAAAAATCATTTTCAATTAACAAATGGAATCTCTTTTATAACAAATGAAATAACTCAAGCTCTTCCAATCCAAAGTTTCTGAAACGTTGTACCATGCAATTTTTTGGTCCGCTGAAACCGAATCTGAAGTCGGAAAATTGAAAATCTGGCTCGTTTTCTGAAAAACATGGAAAATTTTACCAAATCTTAGCAACAAACAAAATTTTTTCAAGGGCTGTGATATTGAAATAATGAAATGCCGTGATGTGTCTCGGTAGAATTTCCACTGAAAAAAGGAAATTTCAGGAAAATTGGTGGAAAATTGCGTCGTTTTTCTTTCAGATTCCCATCTCGGTTCTCGTCCAACGTGTCTAATATCATGTTTCCATGGTCGCTGAGAATTATTTTATGATCATAAAATCAAAGCCGACGGTATCTTTCCAGAAAACTTCAGAAAATGAAAACTCACCATTTCTACACGACAAACTTTAATTATTTTGTTTTTAGAAAAAATTTAGACAGTTTTATTGGAATAACCGTGATACTTCTCGGTACAAATTCTACAAAAATATATAATTTGACACGTTATACCGAGACAGGAATATGAAGGTAAACGACACAATTTTCCATCAATTTTCCAGAATTTTTCTTCTTTCAGTGAAAATTCTACCGAGACAGATCACGCCATCTTATTTTTCTAATACCACAGTCCGAGAGGAAATTTTGTTTGTTGCTAGGATTTGTATAATTTTCAGGCAAACGGATCGGATTATCCATTTTCTTACTGCAAATTTGGGTTCAGCTCACCAAAAATCCCTTATATCGAATTTCAGAAACTTCGGTTTTTCATTGTTTATCATTAGTAATAATCACGAACCCTCTGTTTTTTTTACTAACAATATATAAGCCATCCTTAACACGATACAAATAGAATTTTAGATGTTTTTCACTCTTTTGACTGGACTAAACGTAGAAATCATTCGATAGACAAAGTTTTGATTCCCCAAATTACACAGTGAAAACAGGTCTATCAGTTGCGGACAAGTGTTCTTCTCCCTCAAGAACTCCTCAGCTGAACAAGCCAGGAGATGAAGTCACTGATCAACCAACGAATCTACCTTCCCAAAATGTCAGTTCCACTATCCAAATAAAATGAAATAATCCCTCAGGCCGTTTCTCATATAAAAATCTAAATTGTACCGGGAGAAGTTGACTCCAATCGCCTTAATTTCAAACAAGGGAGTTGTCCCCCAAGTACTGCTCAGTCTATACTGAACATTCATTCAGCATCAAGAAGACAAAGGCAAGATTCAAGATGAGTAACCGAGACAAGAATAAGGACAAGATCTTGATGTTACATTTTCAAGGCCGAGACAAGATTCACCTCTCATCTTATCTTATTCTAGTCTCTACCATCATCAAGAGTGAAATAAGACCAAACTTCAATTGATATCTTTTATAACCATCTAAAGGGAGCTATACCTTAAATATCAGTCTATACTGAACATCCAGTATAATCAGCAGCAAGACAACAAAACCAAGACAAGACAACAGGAAGACAAGATTCGAAATGGGTAACCAAGACAAAAATAAATACAATATCTTAATGTTGTTACATTTTCAAGGCCGGGACAAGATTCACCTCTCATCTTGTCTTGTTCTAGTCTTTACCATCATCAAGAGTGAAATAAGGACCAAACTTCAATTGATATCTTCTAGAACCATGTAGAGTAAGCTATCCCTTAAGTATTGCTCAGTCTGTATTGAACATCCAGTATAATCAGCAGCAAAACAACAAACCAAGACAAGACAGTAGAAAGACAAGATTCACCTCTGATCTTGTCTTGTTCTAGTCTTCACCATCATCAAGAGTGAAATAAGACCAAACTTCAAAAGATATCTTAGAGAACCATGTAGAGAAAACGAAGACATGTATATAACAATTATGAAATATTTATTTATTTCTCAATTGTTACATTGGTTATGTGTCGCCATTTAATCTAACATTCCCCCCAAAATTTTATAAAGTTTGAAGAAAGGTGCGCCATTATGCAAACGACTTATAAAAATGTGAAGTGTCAAGTAACATATGTTTCATAAGTGTTTCGACTCATTATGCCTAATATGCCAGCTGAAACTTTTGCCAAACCTTATGTAACAAGTGTTTTTCAAAATATGAAGTGAATAAGAATAGAAATAATAACTGAGCCAAATTTGGTTGCTTAAATTTGATCTAAAAGCAATCTATGTATCCGCATGAGATGATTTCATATAATATGGAGACATTCCAATTGAAATAACTCACGATGTTCAACTGTTAGTGCTCATACATCATTCATACAATTTAAACAACCATAAAATTAATGAATTCAATCATGAATTGTAATTAGTTTGTGCAAATGTGCCGACGTGCCTATTTAGAATCAGTCAATTCTCATTATAAGCATTAAAATGTCTGTTTCAATTTGCATCATTCAATATTTTAACAAATTTATGTTCATATTCCATTCGTTACATCCTACTTAAGCGTTCCGTGATATGAATAATCAGAATATCACACAGGCTGTAACATGAGTTTGATAAACCTTATCACAGACTAGCTTATGTTAACCTTTCTCGATAAACATCTTTTAATGGTATAATCATATTAGGTGCAGAAGGTTTGACAATGTATGGCAGTGCTCGTTGTACAGTATTCTTGCTCCTATAATATCTCCACTGTATTTATACACACATCAAAAGAATCTAAGGGTCAAGCATATTTTGGGATTGTTTGTTAATTTTCGGAGATCCACGTGGCATTATTGCAATGCAGATCTTTGTTTGTTATTTACACATTACTTTTTTATCATTTTGAACATTATGGCATGTGTTTCTCTTTTTTCCAACGACTATCCATTTTCTTCATGTCGTTCCTTGTTTCATTCATCAGATCAAATCAGATGTTACCCGACCAGCGAATGGTAATTATTGAAAATTTTGAGTAGTGTTGTTTGTCTAAATTATGGATCGTAATCACCTTCAGAGAGACGTGCACTTAAGGGCCATTGGAATGCTTCAAGCTGGAATGTCGCAGAGGGTTGTTGCCAATGAATTAGGGACTAACCAGTCCACTATAAGTCGTTTATGAATTCGTTATAATCAAACTGGTGATGTAAGAGAGCAACATACTGGCCGTACCAGAATAACAGAGGCGGCACAGGACAGATTTCTGAGAATTCAAGCTCTGAAAAATCCAACCCACACGGCAGGTTAACTAAGTTTGGAACGCTCACCATATACAGATAAGTGACCAAACTGTGAGAAATAGACTATACGAGTCCAATTTACGTGCCAGGTGTCCATGGAGAGCTCCACCATCATCCAGAGGAGATCGCGAGGCCCGAATAGTCTGGGCTAAAAATCACATCGAATGGGGCATGCAAGAATAGACTCCTGTGTTGTTTAGTGATGAATCGAGATTCGGTTTACGTCCAGGTACTAGACGTACTCGTGTATGGAGACAACTTGGGAATGTTTGGAGACTTAGGACTGCACAGGAAGTTCACAGCTACCAAGGGGGAACGGTGATGGTTTGGGGTGGTATCAGCATTGGCGGAAGAAAGGACCTCGTATTGCTGGAGAGGTTTGTAGATGCTATTAGATATAGGGACCTGATATTAGAACCATTGGTCATTCCGTATGCAGCTGCTGTTGGTGAAAACTTCATCTTCATGCATGACAATGCGCGCCTTCATATCGCCGCGATCGTAAGAGATTACTTGGATGAGAGAGGTATAAGTGTTTTGGATTGGCCTGCTCAATCGCCAGACCTGAATCCGATTGAGCATGTGTAGGATTTGCTTGGCAGAAGAATTTTAAGGCGTAACATTGTCTTCCAGACACGAAATCAATTTTTCCATACTCTGGTTGAAGATTGGAATGCGATTGATCAGGAAAGCATCGATAACCTCATTCTCAGCTTACCAAATCGACGTAGGGCAGTTTTGGACGTTCGCGGTGGACACACTCTGTATTAGACATTGACCAGTGACAATTCTTTTGCTCAGAATCCTAAGTTCATTGAATTCGAATTTTTCACTCTTTTCAGTTAGAATAAAGCTTTCAATTGATTTGCAAACTTTGTATGAAATTATGAATAAATTATGTGGAAAAAGATTATGTTCTACGTGGGTAACAAAAATTGTATTGAATTTCCCATTACCAAGTGACGAAACCCTAAAAATATCGCTGACCCCTACATTTTTTTGATGTGTGTACATTTGGTCTACGGATGAATTTCGAGTCATTATAACACTTATTATAGAACGACGTTTCGCCGATTTCCAGGACAGTTTGAAATCTGGGACTGAGACCAACAGTTGTATATCACGAACTATTTATAGAGGAAAGAGTTGAAAAATATGAAGTTCACATCAAATAGATTAGAATAGAGTACTATCCATTGACAGCTTTTTGTTATATGCTTTGACTACATGAGAGAAAAATCTGTAATTTTTCTCAAAGGTTTGGAGGTTATAGGCATAAGAAAAGACCTCACTAGGCAAAGAGTTCCATAACTTCGCCGATAAAAAGTAAAGTCTGGTAGGTCTCAGGCTTGAAGGTGTGACTAACCTAAGTACGTCCAGTCCACCTATCTGAAATCTGTCGTGATGGAGCAGCAGACGAGATTTCTGATGAAAACCGACCATGGAAATATTTATAGAAAAGAGAGTGTAACATCATCAATCAAACGAATAGCTCTCTTTTGGAAAAGATCCAAGAGCTTCAGCGTATGTTAGGGAGCCGAACTTCAAACATGTGAACAGTATTCCAGGATAAGTCGAATCTGTGCTTTGTAAATTATGAGGAGCTACTGGGATGTGAATTAGCAGAGGAAATTAAGGACAAAAATTGAAGGTGTGAATTTGCAGTGTCTTACACGTATTTCGGTGTGCTGAAAACGGGAAAAATAATTGAAAAATTCCTACAAGTTAGCTTCAAAAGTTACGGTCATTTTTTGGCAAGAAAAAATACGATTTTCATGTTTCAAAAATTTTTTAAATTTCAATTTACTAGTTGAAATCTACTATTACGGCAGATAAGCGGTATTGAATTTTAAGCCGCTGCATTATTTTACACGTGATTTTTTTATGTCAACGCTCTCTAAATTCGAGATGGAAATAGCTACGAGGTCTTATTTTTTGATCTAGATCAGAAAATTTGTCTACTCTCCAACGATCTCCAATTTTTCTCTATAGGCCCAAAATTGGGTTCTGAGGAGGCCCAAACACATTTATATCAATATCTCAACTTCTACTCAACCTAGAAAAGTTTTCCCAAGCGTAAAATACGCGTCGTGAAATATTTCAATAGAACCTAAGATTTGATCATCCTGAAAAATTTTAAACCTAAAAAATTTGCACATTTTCCGAGGTCCGAGATTTTCAAAGTTGTCCTACATTTTTTTTTAACCCCCAAAAACAATATTGATGGATGTTTTATATCACATTTGTTGAGGTCTACAAGAGAATTTTTTTTCCTTGTCGATAAGTCCATTTTTTGGCTGGCAATCTCAGTTTTAGGGATTTTTGGAAATGGCCGATTGTGGAGGCAAAATGAAAAATAAAAAAAAAACAAAACACCTTAGAAAGTTTATAAAAAAATATATTTCAATTTGAATAGAATATTTTTTGGTCAATATTCGAATGAGAAAAAAAAACATCTGTATTCCCCTGAAAAAAACACTATTTTGCTCATATCTCAAGACTGTAACATCGAAATGACTTATATTTCTGCTCAAACGATGCGTTTTCACTTTTTGTATAATTTGTCTCTAGACATGTTAGATAGATAGATAGATAGATACTTTATTGGTGCCTTTACAATACAAGTAGTTTTGCACAAGTCAAAAAATCAAAGTAATATACAAACAATAAATATATACATAATAAATATAAAAATGGAATACGACAAAACATAACATGTTAAAATATACTAAAATCAAGAAGACTTTCATTAAAATCAGGGAGATTTAAAAACTGTCATAGAAAAGTTTAATAATTCATCAAAACTATAAAAGGAATGCATGTTTAAAAAAGCTTTAACTTTTAATTTAAATGTATTAAGAGGTAAAGTAGCAATGAAGTCTGGTATCTTATTAAAAAACTCTCTACGAAAAATATGGATATCAGATTCTTTTGCCAAAATAAGGCATTCGTAAATATAATAATATGGATATGTCAAGATATTGTGATCTTTAAAATAATTACGAACGTCTACTCTAAAACCCTTGTCAAGAATTATACGTATGGCTTTCCTTTGAATTCCAAATATTCTATTAGCATGAGGTGAGTGACCCCAATATAACAGCGCATGCGATATGTGTGAGTGTATTAATGCATGATAAGCAGTCAACAATACTTCACGAGGTACACAGCCTTTTAGGTTTCGTAACACAAACAAACCCTTTGACATCTTCTTCGCAATATAATTAATATGTAAGTCCCAGTTAAAGTATGGGTTAAATTTACTCCCAAAAACTTTATGGAAACTGGATTTTTAAAATTTATAGTTCGGTGAGTGAATAACATGCATTTAGTTTTTTTGAGATTCAAGCACAAGTCGTTAGCTGCGAACCAGTCAACTAGTAATGACTGCGATTCCCTTAATGAATCTAACACTACAGATTCATCTTGATCACATTTTGAATTTGAGGTATCATCACAAAATAATAGTAGGAGATCGTCTGGATTCGTTACCTTCATTAGGTCATTTATAAATACAATAAAAAGGATAGGACCCAAAATAGATCCCTGCAGTACCCCACTCCATTTGGGCCATCGTTTTCTTTTTAAACTCAAAAAATATGAAAATCGTATTTTTTCGCGCCAAAAAATGGCCGTAACTTTTGAAGCTAACTCGTAAGAATTTTTTCTTTATTTTTACATTTTCGGCGCATCAAAATACATATAAAAGCATACAAAATTTACACCTTCATTTTTCAAGCGATATGTGCTGGATTTCGTTCCCCTAGCGACTGTACGGCCATATTAGTTTCAACATATTTCTGCCATACGTGTGTTACGTAGGCAAGCAGGTTCTTGTTGATCTCTGCTGACGAAAGTCATATTGACTGTTCATTCACGATTTTGGAGCTCTATGTTGATTGCTTTCTCCATCACTTTAGAGATCACAGATAATACAATGGATCTGAAATCAACAGAAAGGGTCTTTTTTCCTTTTATTGAATTGGTTGGATTCTTGCTATTTTCCAGCTTGAAGGAAACACACCAAGTTTGTATGTTGTAAGCTAACATCTTAGTTGAGGATACGAACGGATCTTAACTGGGCACCAGCCTACCTGCAATTTTATTTCTGTAGGTCATTTGGCCACTACCCCAAAAAGCATCTGCTAAGTGTATATGTGAGCTGGGCAGCCTACTTCATAAAAAACACAACTACGCAATGGAAAATAAGATATTTCAAGTTGATGTAGATATTTTCAAATAGTTCAAAAAAATTAAATACAAAATAGAAAACAAAATCAGAAAATTCCAAAATGAAGGTTTACAAAGTTCTAATACACGACAATACATTGAAAGTATTGAAACTAATATTCACTCTAAAAAGATAATTTGAGTAAACAATGTAAACTAACGAATGTTATAGGTTATAACAGCTGCAAATATTTATATATAAACATGATACGCTCGGAATGACGAACACTATAAGAAACTTGAAAATGCTAACCGACTAGGTACGAATACAACCGATAAAGTTGATTCTGCAGCATGTGGCTTACGGAAATGTTTGTACCAAAAGTAACAACCTATTAATATAATGCGTGTGAATCAAGAACTTTTCATAATCTGATACGCCCATTGATGACGTACGGGCCTAGTTATTTGACGAGAACTATATGTATGTTTATTTATTTATTTATTTGATTTATACTCAAGTCTTGGTAAGATCTACACAACACTTAAAGGTGCGTTAGCATAGCAATTTATATGAGGGGTTCCAAAGTAAAGAGTGAGTGCATTGTTATTTCGTTGAGAAGGGTTATTGATACGTGGGCGAGGTGAGAAGTCCCTTATAATGAAACAAGAAGTGAGTTCTTTGCTCCAAACTCATTTCATAGCTCCTTGTACTCCGATACACTACTTCCAACGTTTTCCTAATTTTTCGATCCCCTACAAAATAATATGATTTCTGCAATCCTCAAAAATAGGCGTCTGTTTCAGCGATGACCTCATTTTTGGGGCCAAATCTGTTTTCTCCAAGTTTGGAAATAGATAAAAATCGTAGGGGGCCAAATCTGGAGAATGACGAACCTATTTGTAGCGCAATTCAATCAATTTTGCCATTGCAACTGCGGACCTATGCATTGTCCTGGTGGGAGAGCACTTGTTCCTTCGTCAAATGTGACCGCTTTCGCTTCAAAACGGCGTCGAATCGATCTAACAGATCTGCATAATATATGCCGGTGATCGTCTTGGCTTCTCAAAGTAATCGATATGGACGATACCATGTGCAGTGCATCCCAAAGAGCTGTGGCCATGACCGATAAACCCACTTTGGCAATTTTCGGCTTCGATTCGCCAGGACAAGTTCACTGTTTTGACTATTCTTTGGTCTTTGATATGCTAAGATGGATCCATGTTCCACTCATGGTTACGAAACGGCGCAAAAGTCTTTCCTGTCGTGCTTGAACATTGCCAAACACTCCTTTGAAGTTGTCACACGATCGCACTTGTTGCCAATAGAGCCAATGTGGCACCCACACCCATTTGTCAAATAGCTTTGTCATATTCAAAAATGTATGCAAAAAGTTCGGTTGAGATGCCCATAGCCTCAGCAATCTCGTGCACTTCAACTCGCCGATCGTTCAATATCATACCATGGATTTATCGACGATTTCTGGCGTTGTAACCTCAATTGGACGACCAGAACGTTCGGCGTCCTTTGTGGTCATACTACCAGAACGAAAGCCAGTGAACCACTTGTGAATCGTTCCAGTAGATGGTGAGGAGTCCTCATAATGTTTAGCAAGCGATGCTTTGATTGAGGTAATGTTTTTTCCACCCAAGAAATAATGTTTAGTCAAAACACGAAATTCACTTTTTTCCATGTTTATAATAATCTTCAAGGTTGCTGGATCTCGGTGGGTGTCAAAACAGAACTGAACATTTTTATGAATGTCACATGGGATTTTCAATTGTGGTGCCATCTGTTTTATTTTTCAGTGACTTTTCCCCTTGCCCTCGTACATATTAATGACAAAACGTGTGAATCGTCCACCTCATTGTGTATCAGTTTGTGAATGTAAACAAAACATGAAACCTTCCTCCTGTTTTCCAATGTTTGCAAGTTATATTTCCGCAATAAAAGAGTCTTAGATAGGAATCATGTATGTCGTAATTTTCTCTTATGAATTTATTGCTCAATATTATATTTTTGAGACTGATAATGAAGGCTCCAAGCATATTCGAGTATGCTTCTCACGAATTCTGTGGAAACATGTTTAACGCAATCGATACTATAAAACTGTCGGGTATTCCGCACAACAAAGCCATACATCCTAGAGGCCTCATTTATAATACTTGTTATGTGAGCCCCAAACTGCCTAAATATTAAATCATGATCAAATATGATACCCACATAGTTGAAGGAAGAGGAGCTTTGTCTTCTATTCATGCCTCTGACAAAATAATCGGTAAATTAGTCAACATCTGCATGAATTTGTTTGTCGGCAAACAAATCCGAGGAAAAACAATCGCCTATATCCTCAGGATTCGAATACATCAATCAAAATCTATGTTGCAGTCATCTTCCTAGTTTGGAATCTTTGTTCCTAAATTCTACTGTTAAACTTAAAGTTTCAATTTTTCTGAATCACGATTGGTCTAAATGGAAATTACGTTGTTGTAATCGTTTCTGGCAGTTCCTTAGCCAGCTGACAGCGTTCAAATTTTTGCTGGTTTTCCCAAAATATCACCAACGGTCAACGATCAACTGCGGAACAAGAAACCGATCCAATAAACTGACCCGTCGTTTTATCAATTTTGAAAGAATCATTGTGTTCATTATGATTGCACTTGACGGAATTATCAATGAAGTCTCAGATGTTCCTTGTATTGTTGTTTCTTTTTTGCAACATAATTGATTTCAGTAGAATGTTCCAGGAAATACAATGGTTTGGGGCAAGGATGAATGAATAAAGTGATTATATCAACCGTATCATAGAATATACAAAAATTCTCTCTTCCTGCTGTTTTGAATCATTCACAATTCTGAGATGAATTAAAATCATTCCAGGATACCGCATCATTGAGTGGAATATCCTGAGAAGAGAGTCAACTAAATCGGGGCAAACTATACTCCTCTATGGTGCTCAGAGACGGCTACTTCGCAATGGCGTAACAATATTTCCCAGAGCCACGGATCATCGTTATTCGACGCTAGACATAGGTCGTTTATAATAATTCTCAATTGTCAACGGGGATTGGCTTTTTTGGAAATCTCTCATCTTCCTACACTGTTTTAAAGAGGTCAATGAACTCATAAGTGTGACATCATCAATCAAACGAATAGCTCTCTTCTGGATAGAATCTAAGAGCTTCAGCGTATGTTTGGGGGCCGAACTCCAAACATGTGGACAGTACTCCAGGACAGATCGAATCTGTGCTTTCTAGATCATGAGGAGTTGCTGGGATGTAAAGTAGCTCTTGCCACGGAATAGAAAACCAAGTTTTTGTGGAGCGGGTTTCGCAATTGACCTCACATGATCGTCTCATGAGAGGGTGCTATTGGTGGTGATCCCGAGCATGGATATGGGAGAATTGTACTTGACGTAATCATATTGGGAATTGTGAGATCTGCTTTCCTGGAGAAGATGTAAGCTTTAGTTTTGGTTGCATTAAACTCTACTAGATTATCAGATCCCAATTTCAAAATCATTGCCAGATCTCCATTAATTGCTTCAACCTGTCTCTGTCTTGCTCCTCTGGCTTCATTGGATGGAATACGAGTTCTATATCATATCATATCATTGTCTGCAAAGCTATGGACAGGATAAGTAGTCACTTCAGTACTGGATTATAGCATAAACTGGACTAAGCTATAGCTTAGGGCCCCGACATTTTGGGGGCCCCCCGGAATTTGTAAAAATTAAAAATTAACAAACTAATAATAACAATTTTTCTGGGAAGAAATAACGAAGTAAAGAAATTACTGGGCGCTTATAACTACTCTTCATCTTGGAAGTGCAGTGCAGTGGCAACCGAGGTAGAAATTACTGTGCATGGAAGCTGATGTATTGCGTCGAATCAGCTTTGATGAACTGATGAAATATTTTGCGGCTAGAAAGTGCAGGAAAGGATTGTTCTAACTTAGATATAAGCGAATCATTCAGCGGATAAGTTTCCAAAAGTGCAATTGTAAAAGTGATTAATGTAGTTACGCATTGTATATTATGTCAAATTAAGAAGACGTACTAATAATGTAAATATTCATTTATGTACTTATTTTCCTGGCAATAACCTTCTCCATGATTTAGAGCATTATATTACGCTACAAATTATTTTATTCTATGAATAAAGAGTAATTTAAGAAAAAAAAGGGGGGGGCAAAATCTGTTGTGCTTAGGGCCCCTCATAGTGTTAATCCGGCCCTGAGTCACTTCCAACATATTGTTGATATAGAACAGGAACAAAGTTGGTGTCAAGACAGATCGATCCCTGCGGAACACCAGCGTTGATGGCGATTGTTTCGGAGGATAATCCGTCAACCACTACATGGAGTGATCTATCTGAGAGAAAACTCGATAGTGAGCGAAATGTTGAGACTGCAAACCATATTAAAGAAGTTTTCCAAGAAGGATTTGATGCCAGACTTGGTCGAATGCTTTGGAGATATCCAATGCTACATCTAGAGATTACTATCAAACATGTGTTACGTAGACAAGCAGGTCTCCTGTTGGTCTCTGGTGACGAAAGCCATATTGAAGGTCATTCAAGAATTTGGAGAATTGATCTAAATGGAAATGAGATTGTTGTAATCGCTTCTGGCAGCTCACAACGTTCAATTCCTGCTGGATTTCCTAAAATATCTTCAACGGTCAACGATCAACTGCGGAACAAAAAAGCGATCCAATAAACTGACACCTAGTTTTAATTATTCCGAAATAATCGTTGAGCTCATTGAGATAGCAGTTGAAACAATTGTCAATAAAGCCTCAGATGTTTCTTGTATGGTTAATGTTTTTGCAACATACCTAATTTCAGTAGAATGCATTGTTGCAAGGAATATAATGGTTTGGGGACAAGGATGAATGGATAAAGTGTTAACTAAATTATGGAATATTCAAAAATTATATTCATCAAAGAATTCTTTCTTCTTGCTTTTTGAAAATCTTAGCTATATGGAATAATTCATAAGATTCGTACAGCCTTTATTAGTGCTTCTTATGGATCACCTGAAATACGCTCTGAATAACATACCACCCTAGGATACTGTACACATAGTACACTTAAACATTGAATCAACTAGAAATAAAAAATACTCAAGATACAAGGATTTCTGCAGGACTCTGATATTAAAATTACATGTTTCACTGAACATTTTCTCTCATCACCCGAAATATCCTCTGAATAACATACCATCCAAGGATACTGTAATTTAGTTCACTTAAGCATTGAATCAGATAATAATTTGAATAAAGGGAGATTTTGAAAATTTTCTTCACAATGTATGGCAAGTTGATTTATACATGCTGTATATCACAGTTCAATTTTGGACATATCGTTTGAGAGTGTCCCCAAAGTACAATATTTGACCAAAAATCAATTTTACTGGGATTTAGCCAAACTGTATTATTTCAGATATTATGAGTAACGAATATACAAGAAAAAAAGTACTGCTGGAAACCTCGGAAATTGTCGAAATTTACAAAAAATTTTGTGTATGAAGTACCTTTAATTGTTTATGTAGATACCGGAAAACTGATGAATAAATATTGGTTGTCATTGAGGAATATGAAGTTGGGATCCGCCCAAAAGAAATAGAACATCCTATATGTTCCCTAAATGAACGTTATGGAACACCGCGCCACTGTTGCATATCTAGTAGTGTGAAAATTGTAAGAAGGTCAATTTATTACTCGTATCAAACATAAATTGCGTATTCCTCTGATGGAATTGATGGAAATATTAGATTGTGTGGATTTCAATATTTTACAGTATATGGAATGTGTATTTACTGCACACTAACGGGGAGGCAGAGACACTTATTTTTGTAACAATTGTTCAAGAATAATTCAATATTTTCTTATATCATATTAAAGTTATAGTTAAATGAAATCAACAGCGATCGGCAAAATGTTATGTTCAAAATAAATTGCAAAATTATGAAAACATTTGATGAAGTTGACTACGACTATATGTAAGTGAATCCATTATCAGTTATGAAAGGTTTTCAAGAAAATTAAAAACAAGGTTACACTCATTAAGCTTTACATGTTTCGTTGCACAGCAACATCGTCTGAATTAGAAATATTTCAGACAAAATTTAATGAGTGTGATCTCGTTTTTAATTTTCTTAAAGAGCTATCCCGAGGGAATGTTTAAAATTTAAACTTCACTCAATGTTTAACGACATTTCATGAAGACCGGAAAGGACATCCTGCCACTTCTGCTATAGACTTCGATGGTCTCGTCCTTGATATAATAATGAGGTGTAGTAATTAAAAGACACTAATTATAATTGCTTCTGCAGGGGGTAGCAAAGTTGTTGTGAAATAAGTTAGACAAAATAGGAATAATCAGGCTCAAATTATGTCTTCATAATATTTTTCTTCAACTTTGAGTGATCTGAAACTTTTTAAAAAGTAGTTCTGTATTTATTGAATGAAATTAATCGTGAAAAAAATAAAATAAGATGTAGCTTAAAAAATATTCAAAGAAACGAATCTTCATCAAACTGATCATGAACTGTTTCTATAAAACAAAACAAATCTATCATGTCAAAACATTGTTTATCGCTAGAATCACTGCCACTTGTTACTTTCGTTTCCTTCATTATTCTCCAAATTAGATTGAGAAAATAATTTAGAAATTATTGCCAACATATTTTTCCACATAAATCACCCACACCAACAACCACAGCCACATTCACACCCACACCCATACCAAAATCCGCGAAAATCAGTTAAAAAAAATATAATATAATACTTCCCTTATACTATATACTACTATGGTGAGGGAACTGATACGATATCAATTATTGATATCCGCTTTGTGAGGAGATTTGACAAATGTGAAAAGAAATTAAGGATGAAATCTGTAATGTTAATTTTCGTTCGATTACAAGTGCAAATGAGCTTCATGTCGAAGATGACTAAGGACAATGTTAGTTGCCGCCATGTTCGTAGTAGAATAGAGATGTTTAGCATGCAAATTCATCTCCAAATTATAAAGAAAGTTAACTCGAATGCTCCAAAGGAAATACAAAAAGTTACAATGATTAGACAAGCTGGCATTGTATGAATTTTAAGCTCATTATGAAATTAAACGGTAACGACTCTCATCACATTTGCGAATAATGAAAACGAATGGCTATGGTAATTTAAACATTAAGCAGCAAGACTGAAGGCAACCATGTTGATTATGATCACTTCATATCGCCACGTATTTTCTTTCTGAAGAAAGATGCATTAGAGTATTTTCAAAAAGTCACGTAGTTTCAGCTTCCGGATATGAAGCTTCAGTGTTATATAATGTCACAATGCATTGATTCGTATTGTTTCTTTTGAGAGGGTTAGACTGTATCAGCACAATTAGCAAATGGACAATACAGGGTACATCTTCATGATGAGCTAACGCGATCTATATCATGAAGAACTAAGTGTAGCACGACTCTATAAATTTGTAGAAACAGCAAAGTATAACGATGTGAACCACGTTTCAAATTATAATTTCATAGATAACCAGCTTCTAGTTTATTATACAAATAAATCAAGATGAGATAGTCTCTGACATCTGTGATATAATAGCGGAAGTTCATTGTTGACATTGCACATATATATAGTCTGTGTCTATACATTAACGGAGGGTGTCGTTCGTCCGCTATTGATTATTTTCAGGCAGGACGTAGATCGATTCGGCATTGTGGGTACAAATGCTGGAGCAGGAATGTTGTATTTATCCCTTTTTCTGCCATATTTGAATTGATAATTATCCACGGAAATCCAGTCAATGGTAACCTTATAGTCTGTTCAGTTTTGTTGTAATTACGATTGGTAAGATGACCCAATCTGAGTGACCCTAGATCCAGGTCAGGTTGAGCCTGTTTTCACCGGCTAGCCTGTTAAGGATCTCTTTGGTATCCCTGACAAATCTCAAGGACACAGTCGGCCTTTTCAGTGCTGCTTGACTGTCCGAACAGATCCAGATGGTCTCATTTATCTCATCATAGTCGAGTGTGGCTTCTTCGCACATCTGTAGATGCAAGCATCTCGGCTTGGAAAACTGTGTTGAGTTCCTCCATTCGCATGGAGTAGTCACCAATATATCTAGAACCGCAAGAGCCTGCTCCGGATCTTGTTCTTGTTCTAGACCCATCATATACCAAATTATGCCGTTCTTTGAGATTTCGATTTTGTACCTTCTGGATAAGATGATAATGGTAGTTTTCTCTGGCTGAATAGAGGGCTTATTTTCTCAACACTAGACTTCTCTAATTATCAAGGCTTTTATAACAAGCTCCCACAAGGTAACCTCGTAGACTCCTCTGGAGAGTATGGCGATGTCATCCGCCTTAATACCAACATGGTTCAACCTCAATAGTAGATCATCCACGACCAAACTCCATAAAAGAAGGCAGAGTAATGCTTCTGACACCGACCTTTTCAGAGTATAACCTTCAACGTTGCCACGTCGTGGAAATGTGTTCATAATCTACCCTACTAGTTCTCGCGGGATACCATGTCTCTCCGCCGCTGATATATCATAATACAAGGTGGGCCAAAAGAAGTCATCCGATGTTGTTTGGCTCTCATTTTTTTTCTAAATGAAAAACTTCGATTCTGTTTTTTGATTATGTTTATTTGAACCTTTAGAATTTTATTGGTCGAGTCGAGAAGATGATATCGGCCAAATGGGCGCCGCCACAATTGATTGCTATACGGGCTCGTTTTATGGCATTTTTCATCACTTCGGCGAGAACTTCGGGCGACAGATTCTCGCACTCGTGTCGAATGTTGTCCTTGAGGGCTTCCAGGGTCTCGGGCTTGTTCACGTAAACACGGGACTTCAAAAAACCCCACAAAAAAAAGTCTGGAACGGTTAAATCGGGCGATCTTGCGCCGCCTTCAGAATATCGGTTGTGGCTCGCGCAGTGTGTGCCGTTGCTCCGTCCTGTTGGAACCACATGTCCCCCAGTCCTAATTCGTTCAATTGCGGCATAAAAAACTCGGTTAACATGGCCCTATAGCGCGCACCGTCCACTGTTGTCGTTTGACCAGCGGCGTCCTCGAAAAATAGGCCCGATGACTCCTCCAGCGTGAACAGCGCACCATGCAGTCACTTTGAGCGGGTGTAATGGCTCCTCGTGGATTTTCGGTGCCCCAGAAGCGATAGTTTTGTGGTCCCATACTCTTCAAGGTTGGTGGCCAAACGGCGCAGTGTTTGCGCTGTCGGTGCCGGACGACCGAGGAATCGGCGACGGAATTCGCGCTGCGCCAACACCACAGACGAATTGTTACGCAAAAAAATAGACACGATTATTCCGCGTTCTTGGGGAGTGTATCGCTCCATGGCTTGTTCACTTGTATTCTACATCTGTCTAGTTCACAAATGTCAAAACAGATTTGAAATTGGCCGCTATTTGCAAAAATAAGAGCATCTTCCAATAGGGTGATTTCTTTTGGCCCACCTTGTATTACTTGAGTCTGCCTATTATCTTTCTGTAATTTTAATTTTTCTAGTGAGCTGTGCATACGGTATCCACCTACAATATGTCTTGTGACAAATGAATTAAAGCTGTTTATTGTCAGATTCATCATCTGAAAACGTACAATATCGTTCGTGTTCGGTATGATAATCAAGGTTCCGTTAATTCATTAATGACTTATGGCGAATGTGATGAGGTTTTCACAGGAGCATGTGATATTTTTTCCACCAGCTATCCAGCAAAACCATCTCCAGACATCATTAGAAGATTGATATCCAACCTCACGATGCTTCTGGAGAAAGTAGCACTGTGATTTTCATTTTCTTCGTTACACATCTGAATGGTCCATAGTTCGTAAGGTTGAATATTAATCTTCTAATGACTTCTGGAGTTGGTTTTGGTTCTCCCGGATACCTAGTAACAAAAGTACCACATGTTCTTGTGAAAACCTTTCACTTTCGTCACAATTTACTCATTAATTCACGAAATCTTGATTGTTATACCCAACACTATCTATACTCTACTTTTTCAAATGATGAATCTGACAGTATACAAATTTATTCCATTTATCACCAAACAAGGTGTCGGTGGATGAACAGATATACACAGCTTACTAGCAAAAGTTAGTTCCGAAATTATGGATTTTTGGTGTAGGAATGTGAATTAGAACTAGGGCTCATTTTCATAATAGAATGAAATTGGTTAGATGACTTTGGATGCTCTGGTTTCTTGATCATTCTTATCGATGTAGTTTTTATAAGTCGGAAGAGATATCAACATGTAGTACCAGTCTCTTATGAATTAATTTGATATAGATGGATGATGGATTTGCACGAACTACATATTGATGATTTGGCCATATCGCCATCTCCTTCACTGTCTGCAGTATGGTACTTGAATTAGTTCAATACGAGACCGAAGGTTCACATAACTTTTTTTAACCAGTTTCAAATCTTGGTCACCATGTTCAACTGATGTTTCACTAAATTTAAAGCTATGAGATTTGATCTGTCAGAAAACCACATGTTGTCACCATTTGCTAGATCAAACAATGATTATTGTAATCATTTCAGATCAGTAACAACTGGATGATGGGTCCGGAAATATGCGATTTATGGACTTCAACCGATGTGTTGTGTTGTACAGCTTCCATCCTTCATCTAGTTGCAATCGCTGTAGATAGGTAAGTATCGCATAGTCAAAAATGTTGATTGAAATATTTTTCAGTATTATGTATTAAATTAAAGGGAATCGTATGTCATGTGCGCAATCCCTTGATTTTTGATTCAGAATATTTCGACACAGATACCTGAGATGCTAAAAGAGCTATGATCCGATTAAAAATAACTACTGTTGAAAAATTCCCAGTCTGTTTCAAACCGATATATTTGTATTTTTCGATATCAATCACTGCATAACAGAATAACATATATTTCACGAATTCATTCCAGTTTCAATTATGAATCTACTGACACAATGTTTCAGGTACGGATTCGTCAATTCATTTAGCTTATTGGTATAGATAGATTATCTAACTGTTGTGCTATGTTACATGTAAATTCGTCAGATAGGTACAAAAATATACAAGCTATCGATAATTTGATAATACAGTAATGTACAGAACATTCCTGGCTGGTAAGAGACAGATTCTAGATGCGTGAGAGTTAGTTACAAAATACTATAGCTGTGATACAATTATATTAATTGGACAATGGAACAGTTAGATGGTAATCATTAGATCGATGTTTGAAATTCAGATGAGTCAGTTTTTTCTATACTTTGACTACACGAGAGGGAAACCTATGACATCGTATGAGCCAGCGGTGGAAAGTTGGGAGAGGAGATAGCTATTCGAATTTCTCTTCAAGATTTGGAGGGAAAGACCTCATTAGTATGGTAGAAAGAAGTTCGGCAGATATCGACCTTAACAATGGAAGGGTGACTAATTTGAGCTCGTCTAGTCCGCCTATCTGGAGTCTCTCGTGGTGGAACAACAGACGAGATTTCTGATGAACACCCACCATGTATATTGTTAGATAAAGGAGAAATCTCCCACGTTTCTAGATGTTTTAGAGAGGTCAATGAATTCGTAATTGTGACATCATCAATCAGAGAAATAGTTTTCTTCTGAATAGAATCCAAGAGATTCGTTCATCGTATTTTTGGGAGCCGAACTCCAAATATGTGAACAGAAATCCAAAACAGGTCTAATATGGGCTTTGTTGCTGGAATGTAAAGTAGCTTTTGGCAAGGAATGGAAAACCGACTATGGGAATATCTATACTGCCCTACTGATCACAAAGGGGGCAACTACAGTTCATGTTGTTTTGAGATATTTGACTTTTTATATTCAACCTGACGCTGCTATGTGTTTTTGCGAATCATTAAAAAAATTTATGAGATTTTAAGTATTTTTTTATGCTCTTTTCGATTTTGATTCTTTCGAATTGATGAATCAATTGTTTTTTTGAAAAAACTGCAGTTACCCCTTTTTCACGTATTTTATTGTATGTGATTGCTAAGCTTAGAAAATGGTAACTTACAAAGTGATTTGGATTTTGGTAATAAAAACACGGTAGATTTGGATTCACTCATTTATTGGTTAAAAAAATGTTTTTATTTAAAAAATGTAATATCCACCAATATTTGGTAAAAAAAAAAATTTGAGAATCACTTTCTTCTTCGCCGTTCTCAGACAGGAGTAGGTTGCTCCAGAAACTTAGACGATTTTTTGGCATGATTGAACTATCAGATTCAATGAGCTTGGAAATTATATTATTTCACCTAGTTTCTGATATACTTTTTGGGTTTGGTTTCGGTATATGTTTGGTTATTCCAGATTTTGTAACTTTGGCGTTTAAGAAGTACAATTGAATCTGGGGCCCATTGAAGTCTTTTCTGTAGAGTAAAGTCATTGCCCCTTTAACAGCCTGTACTTGAACCATATCATGGATATATGGCTCCTCAGAATTGCTTCTGTTAATTTTATGGAGGAACGAGTGGTCTTTCCAAAGAAAAAAATTAGGGAGCTGCATTTCCAAGATATCAACTTTCCCGGAATTCGCATTTTGAACAGCGCGTTCGAAATCGGTAAAGTCGTACACTCTTCCAATTTTTTTCATCGACTTTTCCACCTGGTGGTGAAATGAATCTGCACTCATGAATGAGTGCCCGGGCTCGAAATAATTAATTTTTCATTGTATCTGCTGTAATTTCGTTGCAATTAACTGCATAGACCAAAAACGTGAAGAATGCCCAGTTCTTATTTTGAGATGTGCAGTTGTCTACCCACACGATAATTTTTTCCGCATCTCGCATAGCTAGGAAAAACTGATAGAATGTGCTGATGATATCTTCTTTATTTCTTCCTTGAATAGCATCATGCCAGAGAGCAGCCAAAGGTTTCATATTTTTATTTTTGGTGCCTACTGGGGTGAATGTTTCATTATATACAATGAGACGTTGAATGAATATAACAGATTTGAAATTATCACATCTAGGTAACATCATTACCTTCTCTAGCTCAGCAGAGTAGATAACTTCACCATCTTCAGGATGTTTATTAGAATGATTTTTGTATTGAGCTCTAGCAACATTAGCCTTTTTTATATGGATGCTGAATTTCTTGCAGTCTGCAAAGTCATCTTGCATATTTTTCTGTGAATGAGGGTGAATCTTGAAATGCTCGCATATTTCACGTTCTTCATGTCCCAGTTTCACGAAGGAAATGTTTAACTGCTGCACAATTGATCGATATAGATCATACGAACAGGCAAATTCTGCATGTTTTTTTCGGAAGTCAGCAAACTTATCTTTGATCGTTAAATCACTTGGTAGATAACGTCTGTTCGGAGCATGCTCTCGACGATAGTGTGAAATGGAGGGTTCGAATGACTCCGCATGCCTTTCGATCACAGTATGGTCCAATTTATTGTGAGGTATTCGCCTTCGTCGACCATCAACTTTTGGAGTGAGTAATGCTTTGTCGGAAGATTTACACAAATTTTGGAGAATTTTATCATTATTGTGGTGAAAACCAAGTGGCAAATAAAAATGTTTTACATACAATTTTTTATTCCCCATCATATTCATTCTTCAAGAAGTACGTTAATGTAAAGGTTCTACGACTCTCTGATCCAGCACTTTACCTGCCACCTGACTAGTACTAATACTAACCGCTTTCAGTGGTATCTGTTCTGTACTAAACCAACGTGGCGGTAAACCAAGAATGCTAACCCAATTTTGCCGTAATTGCACATAGATGCTGTAGATACCACTGATTTTGCCTAGTATATCGAGTTACCACTAAATCGCTCATTATCGTAGGCATTTCTGCAGATACGGGATTCTTTTTTCATAATATTTCACACATTTACAATGCAGATACGGTATATATACCCTAATATAAGTTGTAAAATGCATTCTAGAATGACTAGGCGATATTGACTCATTTTTCATAATTTTGCGGGTTACCCCCTTTGCGCTTAGTAGGGCAGTATAGATAAGGGTGAGCTCTCCCAATTTTCTACGATGTTCTAGAAAGGTCAATGAATTTGTTAGTGTGACATCATCAATCAAATGAACACCTCTTTGATGCATATATTCCAAGTGTTCCAGCGTATGATTGAGAGCACAACTCCAAACTTGTGAACAATACTCCGGGACAGGTGGAATCTGTGCTTTGTAGATTATGAGGAGCTGCTGGGATCTGAAGTAACTCTTGGCATGGAATAGAAAACCAAGTTTTTGTGAAGCGGTTTTTGCAATAGACTTGTGAGGGTGCTGTAAATCTGTAGACGGGACAGGTATTGATTTCCAGCAAATCATTGATATAGAGCAGAAACAAAGTTGGTGTCAGGACAGATCCTTGTGGAACACCAGCTTCGATTACCGTTGTATAGGAGGATATCCTGTCAATTGCCACATGGTGTGATATATCTCAGAGAAAACTAAATAGAAAGCGACAAAGTTGAGGCGGCTAACCATACAACGGAAGTTTCGCAAGAAGGCTTTGGTGCCAGAATTGGTCACATGCTTTAGAGATATCTGATGCTAAAGCTAGAGATTGTCCATGTTTTTCAATAGATAACTGGCATATATGTGCTACCTAGGCAAGTAGGTCTCCTTTTGATCTCTGCTGACGAAAGTCATATTGCCGGTCATTCACGATTTTGGAACTCTAGGTATTGCAGACTCACTTCGGAGATCAAGGATAGTAGTGCAATAGGTGTATGATTATTAGACGGAGTGTCTTTCCTTTTTTTCGAATTGGTTGGACTCTAGCTTTCTTCCAGCTAGGAGGAAAGACACCAAGTTTGTATGATAGGGTAAACAACCTGCAGAAAACTGATGTTAATCCAGGTGCATATTTCTTGAGGACGACATGTGGAATTCCGTCTGGCCCCCATAGAGTTTTTGGAATTGAGATCAAGCAGAACGCGTCTAATTATGCGCTGCCGAAAGACAATTTCAGGCATCTGGCTATCGTTGGCAGCAGTATTAGGAGGGTTCTTTCTTTGTGGATCCAACGTAGAATTTGCTGCAAACATTTCAGCAAAAAGGTTGCTTTTTCTTGTGGTGTAGTAGCCGGTATGGTTGAGGGAGGAATTCATCTTCTACCAATTGCTTTGTCGAAAGTCCAAAACGAATGGGGAGCCATCATTCGGGCAACAGATAAGCTTCAATCTCATTTTGGCATTATTTGCCTTTTTCGGAACGTTTATTCTTTCATTGCCCAAATTTCTGGCTTAACCATATTCTGATGTGCTCTTCAGGCACAGGTTACCGCTCCACCGTCGGTATGCTGTTTGTTTTGAAGCGACGAGAGCGACCTATTTCTCTCACGCTCATATTATTGAAAAAACTTATTAAAGTTTCATAATACATTGCAGATTTGGAAAACAGATTATAGAATGAATTAATTACTGAAGGATCGTAAATGAAACTTTTGAATTTTATAAAATTATTTGAAGGTTGTGGCACTAATTTGGTTTCTTGGTTGGGTTCCAAATTCCTTTTTTTGTTTATAAATTAGATTATTGATCAAGGATTTGTCGTAACAATTGTTCAACGCTATTTTCTGAACAACTTTGTTGTTATAATTTTGTTGGCTGAATGGTAGACGTTCAATAATCTACTTTATAATTGAATGGTGTAACTGAAGTATACCTAATTGTTTGAGTTGATTTTCTGTATATGTCGAATTCCAAGTGATTACCATCTTTTATAATGTTAATATGAAGGACAGGAAGCTGCTCATTTGTTTCTATTTCGACAGTAAATTTCAGTGAATCATATTGACTATCAAGCGTATTCAAAAAGCCATCTAAATCAAAATCTTCACTCATAATAGCGAAAATATTATCAACATACCAAACTTTTGGGAACTGTTTAAATTTTGATTTTAAGGAGGTTTCAAGTTCGCCTAGAAAAATATTGGCCATAAATAGGGAAGTAGATTGTCCATTGCACATCCGCTTGATTTTTTATAGTAGTTTTGGTTAAGAGTTAAATAATTTTACTCTCATACGTAAAGACATGTATTCTGTGCAGTTTTTATTGTATATATTAATGTTTGAAACCAATTTCTCCAGAATTTTTATCGGATTGGGGTATTTGTAAATAGTGAAACAACATAAAATGTAATAAAATGAAAAGAGAATATCAGGTTCAAGTTTAAAATCTTTCAATTTTCAATTAGCGTCAAAGAATTTTTTACAGACAAACTTGGTGCGTCTTGAATGTTGCGAAATTCCTCAACTAACCAGTTAGCTATGTTATACGTAGGACAACTAAAGTTTGAAATGATTGGTCATCCATCATCATTTTCAGCGAAATTTTTTGCATAAGAATCTACCATTAATTCGCGTCATTATATTGACTGGCCAACTTAACATGCACCAAGTCTGAGCTGAAAAATATCAAGCGCACAATGAATAACATCGGTCGGTGAATCTCTTATCCCCATCCAAATTATATTTCTTCATTTGTCTGAGTGGTGACACTTACATATTCATGGACCTCTCTAGAACAGCGTAAAAAGGCTGGGCGATCTCTCCCTTTTCCATAGATATTTCCAGGGTCGGAGTTCATAGCAAATGTTGCCTGTTATTATAACACAGGGGATTTCAAGTTCGAGACCTACCGAACTTTTTCCTACCAGACTTCAGTTTTCTATCGAACGGCGAAGTTGTGTATCTCTTTGCCTAGTGTGGTCTTTCCTGATCCCTATTACCTTCAAACTTTCAACAAAAATTCCCAATATTCCACCGCTGGTTCACACGATGCTCTGGTTTTCCTTTAGAGTAGTCAAGATATGAAACAAAAAAGGGAATTTAATTTATAGAGACTTTTATGTATCTAATTTGTTGTTCGAAAGACAAAGTTGGTGCAGATAGAGCTTGAGGGGTTGCGAAGAGACGGAGGAAAGTATATTACAGAAGAACAACCATTTAGATCGATTAGATTATTTCAGTAATGTTCTAAATAATATCTGAAAAAATATGTATTTTTTACAAGATTTTGGAACAATCCTTCATACATACTGTAACGATACTGTTAGATGAGGATAGGTACCTGATAGTGATATTACTTCTTACCCTCAAATATCATCTATTAGCACCATAAATGAGTTAAAATCACCCTTAACAATTAAAAAACCGGTCAGGTGAGTTCAATCAATTTATTAAACTTGAAAACCAGAACTTCCTGTTTAAAAGTAAATTCACGTTTTCCATAAGTTGTTTGTCAAATAAGTTATCCCAAAATTCATCAAAATATATAATACATGTAAGAAGCTGAAAATAGTTAAACAAACATGGTTAAAATCAGAAATCAGTTACTAATTGAGATCATGAACTAAATCATTCACAACTTTCAGCTCATAATTCATATTTAAAGCTGTGTTTCGAAATAGCATCATACGAATTCGTGTCATTCTAACCTACTGAACACAGTTTCAGCAAAAACCAATAGAAAAATGAAATCAACAACAATGAATTTCAACAATTGCTACCAACTTCTGAAGAATACACTAAGAATATTGACATTATTCACAATAAAACAGATATTTAATTCTATGAAATGGATATGAGTTTGTTGAATAAAGGTTGGAATTTTGCAATTGGTTCTAAGAAATTACCTCCTGAGGATTTCATTAATGATATTAAAAATACGCTTGGTTCCTCAACTTTCAAGATAAAGTTATTATTCGTAACAGGAGCAAAGAAATTCTTCAACATTCAAATAAATCCAATAATTTCAATGATATCTGTCAATCAATATAGTATAGTTAGTACTTTGAAAGCATATTGAGAAAATTCCATTGTAATCATAAGGTACAAAGAGGATTATAACAATTCGGTGGATATCTTGTTGGATAATGGTCTTATGAAGAGATTTCCAAAAATCCCTTATCTAAATGCGTTAAATTAGTAAATCAATCATTTATGTTATGTACCGCTGTAATGTCCGATTTTTAAAATACAAACCTAGACTCGAATCCTATTCTTTCTAAGCTCTATTGCTTACCTAAAATCTATAAACCAAGTAATTCCAAAAGGCCAATCAATTGAAACATTAATAGTCTAACGTATAACATAACAAAATGGTTAGTTAAGGGATTTAACAACTTCCAAGCCGCATCTAGTTTGTCTGTAAAAAATTCTTTAGAACTAATTGCAAAATTGAAAGATTGCAAAATTGAAAGATCGCAAACTTGAACCTGGTGATACTTTCGTTTCATTTGATGTTGTTTCACTATTCACAAATACCGCAATTCCTGAGTCGATAAACACTCTGAAGAAATGACTTTCAAATATTAATATCCCCGATACGAAAAGCAGTGATTGTTTTTCATTTATAGTGTTATTGTGTATCCACAGTGTGAACACTTTTATAGTTTATAATATAATAATATCGACCGTTGTTGGTACTGAAACTTCATTGATTATTATTGCATTAGAAATGACAAATAATTATACTGTAAGTTCCCTTTCAAATTGCCAGATAATTTCGTTCCACATAAAATTTATGACAAAAGTGAAATGGAAATACGATTCATAATATTGGAATTGACTTTGCGTCATTTGCAATAGAAGAGGTATATTTCAGCTCTATATTTTATTCAATGTTTCAAATCAAAAGTTTTGTGTGAATTTATCGCCTTAGTAACTTTCCGAATTGAATTCAGCTCAATGAATATTTCCACTTTGTGAATACTCGTTCATATCTCTAAATTTTCTTACAGGTATTGGGCCGTCACAAATGTAGATTATATCCACTCGAGAAATAGTCGTCGGATAGGAATAATGATCGTGATAATCTGGAGTATAGCCTTGGTAGTTTCTTTAGCACCTCGAATCCCACCATTCAAGGATCCAAATTATTTAACCAGGATACAGAAAAAGAAGCAATGTATAGTCAGTCAAGATCTAAATTATCAAATCTTCGCTACAAGCTCAACATTTTATGTTCCTTTATTCATGATTTTCGTGCTCTATTGGAAGATATTCCAGACGGCGAGGAAACGCATTCGCAAGAGGCATATTTTGAAGGGACATATGGTCGAGCACGTCGAGAAAACGAATAACAACAGCAAAATGTCGAAAAATTTCTTGACGAAAAGAAAATTTCTACAAATAAAGAAAAAAAAGAGAACACTTGCTGCGGAAGCTTTAGTTTCTTCAATCGCCATGGAAGGGCAATCAACGACTACTACCATGGAAATCGTAGAAGAAGAGAACGAAACTGAAAGTAATGACAACCAGGAAGAAACCACAGCTTTCACCATACCAATCAAACCAATTTCAGTACTTCAAAACAGTTCCGACGCTCCTCTTGTCTCTAATAACGTATCTCCTGAGAAATCATCTTCCGCTACCACGAATAATGGATCAGCAAGTCACCAAAGTCACATCAGCGATATAAGTAGAGTAGAAATTTTAGTGAAAGACATTCCTCAGTGCCCTGCATCTGTGGATAGACTGATACCGTCCAAACGTGTTAAAAAAGAAAGTATAGAAGCCAAAAGGGAACGTAAAGCTGCAAAAACTTTAGCCATAATCACTGGCGCTTTTGTTATGTGTTGGTTACCTTTTTTCATTTTAGCTGTACTTAGCCCTTTATGTGGAGATGCCTGTACGATAAGTGACTATATCATGAATTTCGCGTTATGGTTAGGCTATTTCAATTCTGCTCTTAATCCGGTTTTGTACACGATTTTCAATCCTGAATTCCGGCAAGCTTTCAAGCGGATTCTTTGTGGCCACCACGGCCGTGGGAGGAAGTTCAGGTCGGGGAAAATCAGATAAGATTATTGTTATTTTCCGTTGTCAAAAAATGGGTGTCTCAAGTAAACTCTTTCCATTGTTATTATTTATATAATCGTGAAATATCAGCTATTTCAAGCCGAATCACTTGTAGCTTTTAGATAAGACTAAGTAACTAAATTATATTACTATTATTCGAATGAGTGCATTTCATCCAATAATTTCCTCATAAAAGAGGAATATCCACAGATTTTCGGATGATAAAGTTGACTCAATGTAGCAAATATTCATCGATTAATTAATTCTAACAATTTGTTATTTATTTCCAACATTCTAGGCGTAATTATAGATACATCTTCGACATATAGATGGCGAGCGACAATGCTGAAAAAGTTCCATTGCAAACCACAACCAATAGCACATTATGATAATATGGCATAAGTGCATTAGCGATATGCATGAAGTTATATTATTACATCAAAGTGGCATTGATATGACTTCTTGCAGCTCTCTACTGCTGCGAAGTAATGTTTCTGATTGTGGAAGATCCAGACATAGATAGCACTGCCTTCTGAAGTTGCAGTTATACAAAATTATTACTATTATGAACACGTATATTAACATGAATATAGTTGCTACCATTTGTAGATATGAGCACTTCAATGTTTCATCAACTGCTGCAAACCATGGATTCAAATTGGAAGAGATAGAAATTAAATTTAGATGAACGTATAATTTTAGCTTCTACAAAAAAAAATTTTAATTGCTGTCGAAACTGAAACCTAACACAATCTTCGGAACATCAATCATAGTCTCATCGAAAAGAATTAAAATTTACCAAATGATTTTTTTAAATGTTGTGAAAAAATGTTTGTTCTTGAATTTTGAAATAACGTCATTATAATTTGAAATTTCATCTTCTTTGAGCCATGTTTGGAAATCAATCTCACCACGAGTTTCTAGAGTGATCCTTTTTCTTCAGGACGTTTACGTTTGATTGAAACTTCCTTTGACAAGTAGAAAGATTGATTTGGAAAAATAGAAACTGTGCAATCTTGAACAAGTTTTGGAATCTTTCTAGGACACACAAGTTCTCTAATAAGTTCACTATCAGGAAAGTCATCACAAGGGGAAAGGGGGCGGGGCACATTCAACATGTTCAAATTCAAACTCGCATATTTTGTAATTTCTAATTAATAGCGACATATTATGCCACAGTTATAAATAATGCACCTAATTATATAAAATATCGTGAAAAATGTGAGCAAAAAACAAGTTCAATAGATGATACATTCATGTAAAGAAAAAGTGTCAAAATATTAAAACTCCCCCCCCCCCCCCGGAGGTGCAATTTCAACCATACGGTGGGGCAGTTTCGACAGTAAGGAGTGTGAATAAATAAAATGTTTTGATATGTTAGAAAATCTTATATTGATAAACATTTATACTTACAAATTCGATTAGTTATTTTAATTAACATCAAATGTACTTAAATTAATATTAAACGTAAGCAAAGAGGCTGTTCTAACTCAGCTGAATTTGGTTCCGGCAACTTCAAAACGATATCATCACGTTCCACAATTGAAATATCAACAATCGGTGGATGAAAAAATGTATTTGATGGCTTTTTACGACGTAAAAATTTGACCTCAAATTCAGATAGGTTTGCAGATATTACCCTGGCTACGTAATAGATTACTTTAACTTTAGTGCAGAATTTTACCAATAAAAAATCATTTTGATATATTTTGTCATCGTCGCGCAATAAAATCGGAGAAGTTTCTCCTTCGCTCTCGTCCGAAACGTCGTCTGATTCCAAAACCACTGTATGATTTGAATCAGAACTACTCTCGCTGATTTTTCGTTTACGCTGGAAAAACCTGCTTAATCACTTTCTGTATTTTTTTATCTTCTTTCTTTTTCTTACGGATCCCTCTTTCATTCTCCAGCTGTTCTAATCGATCCTTCTCCGGAGTATCCGTATAAATCCGGAATTTTCCTTTTCTATTTTCACCGTTTTTCTTTTTCTTAATACATGGTCTAGGAAAAGGTCGTACCATATTTTAAGAGTACAGGCCCAGAGATTTTCCAAAGTGTGTATACTTTTGTCAGTGGTGTCTTCATAATGTTGCTCAAAAGCCGCAAATTGAATCACACATTCTGTTTACGGATGAAGCTGATTTTTCAAGAAATGCAGTTAAAAATTTCCACAACTATCATTTTTGTGGTGAAAATTCTCAGGCCTCAACCCAAACCCATTTCCAGCACCAATTTTCGGACAATTATTGCCTTTGCTGCTTGAAGATGTTCCGTTAGCAACAAGAAACCAAATGTGGTACATGCACGATGGCGCACCAGCACAGTGTAACGCTTCGCAATTATTTACGAACTGTTTATCCAAATAGTTGGATTAGCCTCTGTGGGCCGAAATAATGGCTACCAAGGTCTCCCGACCTCAATAGTTTAGAGTTCCTTTTGTGGGACCAGCTTAAGACGCTAGTATTCACAATTTCCATCAACACTGCGGAGGAATTAAAAAAAACAATAGTTGCAGCATGTGATGCAATAAACTCCTCGCTAAACTTGTATTCTCTGGCTTCCTTAAAGAAATTTCTGTCTTATGTCTTTACATGAAGGATTTGATCCAGTCCAGACCAGCAGTTTTATTGTGTTGCCATTGAACAGGCTTTTTGCAGTCGGGGATAATGCAAGCATATTCGTATGCCAGCACTCTAATTTGTTTATATGTGAGACCGTAATTCATGTCCGAACACGTTTTAATGTATTTAACCAATTCTTCTTCCTGTTTGGTTGTAAATACTTGTGCAACACTATACTTGGAAGAATATATAACTTCCTCATGATTATCGCTTTCATTGCCCGAGTCATCTTTATAAAGTTTGGTCAATTGTTCAGCTGAATATTTGTAACGTAATTTTTTTATTCTAGAAAGTAATGTTCCACGTTTTATGTCGAAACATCTCGAAGCTTCCCTCTGAGACATTCTTCTCGATAAAACCTCCTGAATTGCGTTTTTCATATTACATTCACTTATATCTGCTCTGTTGGTTTTCTTTTTATACGTTCTTCAATAATATTTTATTTTTCCACGCGGTTTAGGATGGGGCAGATTCGACCACTGGCTGAATGTGCCCCTTGTTTAGGTGGCCGAATCTGCCCCATGGCACATTTTTATAAATATTCGTTTATTCTGTAAACATTCTTGATTTTGAGGTTATGTCAATCCGTCATACTACTTTCAAAGTATAACAAAAAGACACAATCCACAAATGAGTTTAGTAATGCTTTAAACTTTGTTGGTATTACAAAAAGTTATTCGTATATGAACTCACCTTGCAGTGCACTATTTTACACTCAAATATTTTACTTGCTTCGGAAAACTTCTAGGTTCACAATATTTTACTGACAGTTGTACCACCTTATAAGTAATACAATATATTTTTGACAAGCGGTAAATTCAAATGCAGTGCGAATTAGGTCGACTGGTTGAAAGTGCCCCCCGGTCGATTGTGCCCCCCTTTCCCCAACATATGTATGAATTTTTATTGGGAACGAAATAATGTCAATAATAGGCGACTATGATACCTTGCTTGTCCACCCTATTCAAAGGAATGGCTGGTAGGAGAAAATTCTTGAAGCCTTCTACAAAAAGTTTTGCCGTTATATCTTGATGGTAGTCCACGCAGGACTGCAGGTTTCTTCAATATTCTTTGCAGAAAGCCACAAGGCATTTGGAACACAACCGTTTTCTGACCGCGCATTTAAAATGGTAATCCTTTCCCTTCCATTTTAACGGAGCTTTTGTTCTATACTAACTGAAAGAATTGGACCATCCTTCGAATGGTGTTTCATGGTTGTCAAACCATGTCTCGTCAAGGTAATTTATGGACCAATTTCCAGAACGGAATTTCTTATCGAAGTTAGATATCCATAGCGCCATTTTGCAAACGGTGAGATCACATAAGTACTTGCATTATGTCAATTGTACGGTTCTTGAAGCTCATTTTTGACAGGATTCTTCAAAGGTTAATTAGGGGAAGATATTATTTGGATTTCATCATAAATGAGCCCTTGCTTCAAAGCATGTAATTTAGGCACGCGCTGCTCTTCGTACACAGTGTTAATTTGTCTTCTTATCCAGTCTTTGTAGTCTTCATCGAAGCATTTTGTGAAACCAGCATTTTCACGCTTCCTTCTTCGTTTGATGGGATTCTTCTCCCTATAGTCAAAGGTATCTTAGTTAAAGCACATGTTTCAGTCACCGCAGCACTAGCGTTGAATCCTTTGTTGATTAAAGAACTATACATATATAGTTTTTACAATTTCCCTAGCATCGAGAGATGATTGCTTTTTTTCACTGGAACACTAACAGAAGCTTCATCAATGTATAGCAATTGGCTCCACATACTACTGTTTCATACGCAAGTAATATAAGCTGAATACTTCTCGTAAGAAATGTAATTTCACGATAGGACTAAACATTTATACCTGCTATGTCTTTATGCCTATTTAATATTATTCAGTCTGGCCCTCTGGAATAATATTAGCATAATCACCGGAATTCATGGCTGGTCTTTACTGCAGTCATTAAGTGTAACCATTATTCGTGGAAAGGACTTTACCTGTTGAATCTGAAATTTTTTTAATTGAATATGAATTCTATACTAATATCACATATTTTCAAACTTTATGATGATGTTCAATATAATTGTATCTGTAAAATAACTGTTGAGCCTATATTGATCGTGATGTAACAAACAACTTTAAGGAAGATCTGAATATACATTATCATAATATTGTATTACAATAGGCTACAAAGGAATTGAAGTTTCTTTATCCTGATGAAATTGTGTACAAATAACGACAACGATTATAAACGAATCATTTGCTGCTGCTGTCTAGTTTTTAACGGCATAAGGATAAGGTGCGATAAGAACGTTTTGTGAAGAATGCATCAAATAGAGTATGCTCATGGTTCAGTAGGAGAAGAAAATTGTAAATATAAACTTGATATATACATCAATATAAGATGTTACACAACGTGGTGCATTCAAAAGCAATGAACAATGACAACGTATTATAATTTGCCCTCTATTAGTTAATATTCTAATTGAAGGAATATGATACCTTCAGGAATTTTAATATCTAAGCTCACCAGCTAAGCATTGCTCTCCTTAAAGTTCAAACTAGCACCTATGTTGATAGTTTTTCTTATGGCTCCATTTATGGTTGAATCGTCATATCTCAATATTTCAACATATGGCACCACGAACAACACCCTCTCATGGTTTCTTCCATACCAAGAGCTACTCTACATCCCAGGAGCTCTTGATAATCTACAAAGCACAGATTCAACCTGTCCTGGGGAACTGTTCATATGTATCTTCAAGAAAGCTTAAGCAAGTCACCCCTTCATTATCAAGGTCGAGATCTGCTTCGTAACAGACTTCAATTTTCTATAGAATATAACCTCCAAACGTTCAAGAAAAAGTTGAAAAGTCCTCTCCCAAAATTCCACCGTTGGCTCACTCGATGTTCTTTGAGCTTTATAGGTTTCCCTCTCCAAGTAAAAAAAAATAGTCTGAAGCATCTTCTATGTTCATTGAAGGTAGAACAAAATAAGCGGCATGTTTGACCTATATAAAAGAAATCGCATTATTGATAAGGCTGTTCACGTGCTCATAGACGCAATTCGTAGTTTATAGATAAGAATAAAATTTCTTACTAGATTGTAGTTTCTACATTAGTAGATTTTCAGTTTACGTTTGGATGATTAATTATCCCTAGATGAATAACTCTCCGTTTGAATTGTCATTTTGAAACAACAACTTCCTGTTTGAGACCACTGGGTAATACTTCTGGAACTTCATCTGTAGAAAATATCATGTACGTAGAGTAAACCATGGGAACCCTATATTTTTCATAATGTAATTTTCATACGATCAAGGTTTGCTGTAAGATAATTGAAAACCAACCTATTATCATAAACTGTAGAGAAAATCTGTGGATCGTTAGGCTTGAGTACAATCCTTTGGGACCTGATATAGACTGTCACTACTATATCCTTAATTAAGAATTTCATAATTGCTTAGAGAGACATCCCATGAGTGTAATATATTAACTATAGTAGTCTTAATACGCAAGAAGGTACAAGCAAAATTGTCCTCGGTGACGCTACAATGTCTTTCTAAAATATAGCTGTTGAGTGCCCAGGGTTCAAACTATCTAACTTTCGGCAGGTCCAAAGTTGGGGAGGTTGTTAACATGCTCCTGGAATTTAATTCGTAGATATTTACGTAGCTTTTAACTTGAACTTCCTTGCTCTATCGCTTTTTGTAATACAAGTTGTAATACTACTTCAATTTATTTTTTCATCTTTTGAAATTTAGGTAAAATACGTAGGCATATCTTCAGATTAACTAAATATAAACCGACCTATCATCAGATACATTCACGTTATCATATTCATATTAAGCATCCCTAATAGAACGATGTTTTCAAATCGCCATTCCTGTACCAAAAATGGTACCTACTGATGGTCAATAATCTTTTAAGATTCGAAAGATGTTTCATATGAGATGAGGAAGCTGATTTTCAACAAAACTAGGAATAATGTGTTGTCGTAAATAGCCGCATGAACTGTATGTATAAAAAAACAATTTACATGTCGACCCGTTTAAAAAATAGCTAAAGTGAACCTGTTGTAATTATTATTCTGTTGATAGCAGAACAAGCATTAGAAGAAGTTTAAACAATTTATCATTGATAATCATCGAAATTTCAGAATTCCAAGCTGTCTTTTATGAAAGAGATGGTATATGTTTTGTGATTAGCAATTATCGTTGAAGTCAATGTCTGTATAAAGAATGGTATATACGAATGTGGTGTTATTAGTCAACAATAACGTTCGTAGGGACATTGTTTGCCTCCAGTATTAACGAGATGTGCATTTATATACCTCGTTCAGAATGTGGCGAATTGACGACTCGCACTTTCATTTAAACACCTGTATTGGCGTAACTAAGTGAAATGATGCCCCTGAGAAGGGTTGTAGTTGCTCTCCCATTTACAATGTATAATGATGTTTATTCGTTTTACGCTTCAGTTGAGCGGGATAAAGTGAATTTTTAATACATAATGAATGATTTTGAGAGATTGGTCAAAATTACTTTTCAATATAAGACAAATGACAATAAAAGAGCGCAGCGACAAAATATCTGTTGTATTATATGTTTATTTATCTATCCAATACTGACGAACATCTTTAAGGAATTCTGTATCAATTTTGTATGGAAACACTAACAATAATCAATCCAGGTATCACTCCGATGATGAAAATCTCGATCTACTCGACTTATAAATCCATGATTCTGTTGTTGAAGAAATAGAATTGCGGGAACATAAGCCCACGTCGAGTGGCGCGAAGAAGTCTTCTGAAGCTACCTACAAAGATGGTCTGCATGCTTGTAACCCTTCCTTGCTTCCTTTGATGCAGAAGCATCAATAACAAGCTCGGAAACAGTCTTTTTAGCTTCTCCCCTTCCAATACTGGGCAAAGCCAGAACGCTTGATCAGTCATTCTAGACCTCGGTCAAATTAGTTTTTGATGTATGGAATAGACAAATGACAGTAAAAGAAGACAGCAACAAAATAATTGTTAATAACCCGAATTATGAAATTGATTGGAAAAAGTGACTACGCCACTGCATGTCACTCGTAAAAGTGCATCAAGAATGTAGAGATAATTTCATTCCAATCCCAAAATAACAGATCTACCTGGGAATGGTGAGTCCAAATCTGAATTTTCTCAAATAACTCGAAAACCAAAGACGATAACCAATTTTTGATTTCATCAATGACGTTTTTGCAAAATAATCTTTCTAAGCATGTTGAAACAGCCTGTACTGACGTTAATGACGACATTGCGAAGTTAATCAAGGTAGCTCAAGATCACGGCTTAATTCTCAATTCTACAAAATCAAATATAGTTTTATTTGAACCAAAAAAACATCGCCCTTTTGTTAATAGTCAAATTCATATTGTTGTTGATAATACTGTACTAGTGAATGAAAATGGAGCAAGAAAGTTGGGCGTTGTACTGGATAACGATTTGAAAAAAATACAATTATAACAACCAGAAATCAAATTGTCTGCCTCTCGCAAATAAATCCCACACAATGGTTAAAGTACTAACAAGACTGTCTTTGCCAAAAACAGTTGTCACACCGAAATTAACTTCAGACAGGAAGCAACGTTCTACCTACTAACATCAATTTAATATCGCAATCCTTTTTTGTTCAGACAATAAGAAAAAAGAGAATCAGATACGCGAATGACAGCGCTACAGGTAACATAAAATTCCTGCCGCAAAAGGTACAGAATAGCATGGAAACTTCTATCAAACAAATCATAATACACTACCAAATTATTTGAATATACAACATAGCAATCCCCAATAGTTAACTGCAATTGAACAGATAAAATAAGATGCATAGAGGAACTTATTCAATTTGGACCCTGTAACAACGATGGGCCGCCTATATGGTTCACCGAATCACAATAACGTTGGTAGTTGAAGATTATAATATTAATTTGCTAAAATTACTAGCAATGGAAATTGCAATAGTAAAAATGTTAGGATGGCTATTCGAAAATTTCGAAAGACGCTCTCGTCTTCCTTTTGCACAATGATAAGCAGAACATCTTCAGGTCATGATAGTTTGAGATTGGTCCTGCTACTGAGCAGCATTCTGAAGTCTGAAATGTCACCATCAACATCGCAGTTGTAGGTCTAGCACAAGTTTTCACACTGATTCTTCAAAACGTCTTTGCAAATGCTAGTACATAATCCTCCAACGTCAAGTAGAAAGAGAAACTTCATCAGTATTGTGCAAACGAGAGAATCTATCGTCCATTTCTATGTGACGGCGGACAATTGTTTCCGTTATAGCTTGCTCGATTTCTTGTTTCGCTGGTAATCCGACATTCATCTACGTTTCACTGGCCATCTTCTTTCTTCGGCTTGGGCGTTTTCCGATCTTAACCTCCCCACTATTGAGAGAGAACAACTCCAACCTCTAGGCTTTCGTTTCTCTCTCATTGTGAAAATGATCTCTCAGATTTCTCAGATCTATGGCATCACCGTGGAAGTTTATGTTCGCATCTTGCAATCTTTTCTAAACTCGATTATTGGGAATGAGCACCCTGGTGCAAAATCCAAGGAGGAGTAAAAAATTCGAGAGTCAACATACAGTATTGTACAGTTGTCTGGAATCACTTCTTGTCTCAGTAGTCTCCGTTGCACCATCCGTCATCCATCTTGTTGTCGACTTTAATTTAACCACAGTGGGCCCAGCGTTTTCGAGCTTTTGCCAGCGTTGAGAGAGCGAGAAATAAAATACATAAAGAGCTTGAATAGTTCTGTAAAATGACACATCATTACATCATGTTTGGCTGCGTTTACACCAACTAAGTTGAGCGAATAATTATCACATTTCACGAAAACTGCCAGATGGTCCTTATCAACGATTCTTTGTTGAACATAACTTCTGTGCGCCTCCATCACAGCACACATTCCTGCAAGTCGTACGATACGCTCGATAACATCCGATTATATTCTTATTTGTCTTATTACTGTGTATATTCTTCTCATACATAACCCTTTCCACAGTTTTCTGTGCTACTCTCAATTTATTTGTTCAGTTTATGTCAACTTATACGTTCTGAAAAATTATCATGATATTTGCCATCGTGGGATCAAACACTGGGATTATATCTTTTTAGTTTGATTAACGTGGAACCTATTCTGAAACTTTTTAGCGTGAAGACATCAATATGTCATGGAAATTTAATTGTAAATCTGTTCGGTTTTCAATACTCACTAAGTACAAGCACGTATACTCAAGGAAAAGGTCTCAACTATGACAAGGAGCATCTGATATGTACTGCTGTTTGTCTGTACTATGTTTCAGAAGTGATAAATTGTCTTGAGAAATGGTGTGACCTGTACGAGGTCTATCCCAAAAGTATCCGACTTGCATTCATATCTTCGGGCCACAACACTCAGGCGATTTCTGTAGGGTACGAATGTCACCTGTAACTCCTAACTTTCCTCAGATGCCTTAGTTACCGATTAGGCGCCTTAGTTCCCCCGCAGCGTGTATTTGTTTACTACGTCTTTTTTGCGTTTGTCAGATTTTGTTTATTGCTGAAAATGACGGAAGGAGCTGAACAGCGAATTTGCATAAAATCTTGGTAAAAGTTGTGCGGAAACTATTGAAATGTTACAAAAGCCCTTTGAAGACGAGTGTATGGGTAAAACACATATAAAAGAGTGGCATAAGCGATTTAAAAGTGGCCGCACATCTGTTGACAGTGATCCTCGTTCTGATCGATCTTCGTCGAGAACAACATGTTGAGTGTGTACGAGTTGCGATTGGACAAGATCGTCGTTTGACTGTGAGGGAACTAGAAGGTGACCTTGGAATACAAAAAAGTACTGTTTGTCGAATTTTAACCAAGAACTCGTGTGTGTACAAAATTCATCCCAAAACTGCTCTCAGAACAGCAAAAAAACCTTTGATTAGAAATCGCTCAGGACAATCTGGAAATGACTTTTGGATATTTCCTCGATTGAAAATGCCGCTCAAAGGACACCGATTCTACGACAAAGAGACTTGAAGCTAATGCGACGAATGCGCACTGAAGGCAATTCCAAAAACAGACTCTCATGACTGCTTCAGAAAGTGGAAGCATCGATATGAGCGTGTTGTTCAATCAAAGGGGGACTACTTTGAAGGATGTCACCAACCGGATGACGAATAATAAGTCAAGAGCCGAGAAATCGAGGTAGTCGGATACTTCTGGGACAGACCTTGTATTTAAAATGAGTTCCGCATAGTTTTCGTACAAGGGTAATGTCAGGCTCATTGGTTTGTCCCCCGTCCGGGTCAGGTCATTCATCAAAGTCATTCCAGCTACGATTTGATCAACAAACGCGGGTGCATGTAGCGCAAATTGAGCATAGATGGAATGGCGAACGTTACTGTCACTTTTGAGAACTGTAGATAGATGTGATTTTATGGTATGTTGTACTCGTAACCCCCTTTTTTTGTGCCAAAGATTAATTGGTCCAGATTCAGTTTTCCAGTAATAAAATATCATGTAGTGACGTGTCGTGTTAAAACTCGAAAAAAAAATTAAATTCAACTAATAACCTATTACTGGATATTGGATAGGAGACCTGTTCATCAACAGAATAACAATTACACAGAGCAAGCTTGTGTACATGTACCACAATGAATCTTACAAAACATTACTCGCGATCTTTCATATTAACTTTTGAGCCTAATGCAAGAAATTCTCCTAAAGGAAAAATACAACAAAACCAGTCACGGAACCGCAACGGTTTTAAAGGTATCTGTCAGAAATCAAGATGGTTCAATTGTATTGATTCAGAACAAAGCATGGCATTGGCGAAGAGGAGGAATTCTACCTCTTATTCTTATTCCTGTTATTCCAATAGTAGATTATTTAATAGCCTTGAGATAGATACATCACCCTATTATTATACTATAAATTACTCCTTGAATACCTGATTGTATCTGATCATATGTAATAAACTTCAATTTCTGACAATTTCCAAATCAAAATAAACTGTGGAATACGTGTATTTTATATTCCTGTTACAGATAAGTGTTGTTTCTAATTGATCTATAAATGTATAAAATTGATATTTTGCTGCAACTTTCTGAAAAAGTGCTACATTTATGTAAAACTTGAAATATTTTTTTTATAGATGAACATTTTCTCTCTCAGTGGGTTCTGAAAAGAAATTACATCACACAGTTGTGAAGCTCCAATCTTCAATATCTTCTTTACTCCAAATACACTATTTAAATGAAGCACAATTATTCTGGTTAACATTGAACTCACGTATCTACGATGTAGTTGCTGAATGATCATGTCATTGTATTATAATTCTTTCAGGACAAGAGTATGTGAATAGAAAGAATCCCTTCTTGTAATCGTTGAGCTTAGTTGATTTTGATTATTTGAACAATTAAAAAATTTTGTTTTTGTATGGAAAAATTCCAATTCACAATTGACTTCGTTACTCAAGTACCCCTATTACCTCAAGTTCGAGTGTTGCTTAAACACTTTCGTGAAGTTATTCTTATTTTTCTTATTTTTAGATACTCAAGTACCACTATAGTATATTTTAGTTAACATTTTCAGTTTTTTTCACTCAAATTTCAACTAATCTGAAGCACTTTTCGACTGCGATGCATCCATTTTCAAAGATGTCTGTGAACTGAATTCAAAGGCAAGATTACGAAACAACGCGATATACTTGAAGGGAAATAGTAATAACTAGTAATACCGGCAACCTGGCGGTCTGCCACCCACCATCCTTCAAAGTGTTGACAGCTGCGCGTTTTTCCCTAATTTGCAGTGGCCTATCCTGATCAAACGACATGACATTTTTTGACAAATCTAACCCCTTTCAAACGATACCTCAACCACCACCCTACTTTCTGTATTTTTCTCTATCGAACTGGACTGGCTTTCACACTACGCTATTACTATACAGGATGACCCATAAGCGTTTGCTTCGTTTTCGAAATACAGAGTGCCGAATTTTTAGAAAAAAACAGTTTTTTAATAATTACTTGAAAACCTTTTATCTGATTTCAATTGAACTTGGTATGCTTATTTGCGGTAATACGGGGCTTCTATAAATGTAATTGAAATAAAATCATTCCCAGTGGCGTCACAGAGGGTTATTAATTGATATTAGGACAAATCATTGTACGTCACTGTCTTGTATGTCTATTTTTTTATTAAGCAACTAAGAATACAATTTTTCGTCTCTTCGATTTTTTTCGTATCTCGCTTCGTTTTTGAAAAAACATTTAATGACAGTTTACATGCATGTAACAGGAAACATTTATTTTATTTTATTACAAAACGGGTAACTTTCAGAAATTCACTAAAACTGCTCAAAATAACCAACATATTTTTTAATCCAAGGTTCGCACCTGCGGATGACAGATTCTGCAGCTGCACGGCACTCTGATGTGTGATCTCTCGTGCTGCTTGTACAATCCTTTCCCTGAGAGTACCTTCGTCGTTGATGCGGTCAGCATAAACTTTGGTTTTCATTGTACCCCATATAAAACAATCTATAGGGGCTAAGTCAGGAGAGCGCGCAGTTCAAACAAAGGAGCTATTTTGACCACGATCAATCCATTTTTCCGGAAAATAGTGGTGCAGCCATCGTCGGACTTGTAGAGCTTAATAAGCAGGACATCCGACTAACTGGAACAATTTGTTTGCTATATCAATTATAGGCATGTTATCTGAGACTGGTTCAGAATCATTTTCTGAGGAATGGATGTAAGCTGGATCATTTAGTCGTAGAGGGAGAAAATATGAACCGATGAGACGTTGCACGAACATTCGTGTTGAAAATTGCTGACGTTTATAGCACGAGGATTTTCGTGTATCCAAATGTGAGCATCATGCTGATTAGAGATATCAGCCCGGGTGAAAGTTCCTTCGTCAGTCCAAATCACCCTCCGAGACTAGGAAGCATCAGGTAGCAAATTCTGAACTTTCCGGAGATGATATGCGTGACGACCATATATGCTATCAAAGTTCTATTCACATCACAGTGCTCCGGCTGCATCCTAATTGTAAAGAAGATCTCGGCATGCTAGTGAAAGGCATTTCGTCGAGGTGCTCTGAGAAATTTTGTATTCTTCTTTAATCATGATGAAGAATTCTTGCTGCTCGAAATCGTTGATCCTGTTTCTCTTATACGTTGAAAAGTGGTGATCTGTCAGGCAATCTTCTTAGAAGAAATCTACGAGCATACTCAACTACTGAAGCGCGTCCATTACCATCAGAGTACCCGTAAATAAACACAATATCCGTATATTGAGCTGTACTGTAAATATTTGGCATGATAATTCCGCATACTACGCATAAACGCACTCAAAATGCATTAAAACTCGAATTAATCTAGGTTGTCACTTTGACACACAAACAAACCTCCAATTGTTGCCGAGATTGTGTTCGGCTACCTTTGATCTGATTTTTGTTGAAATGAGATTTTTTCTGCTACATGCGGGGAAGCGATTTTAATTTTTTTTTCTCAAAAACGAAGATACGCAAAAAATTGACGAGACGAAGAAATTGTATTTTCAGTTGTTTAATCTAAAAAATAAACATACAAAAACAGTGGCGTACAATGATTCGTCCTAATTTCAATTAGATTACCCTCTTGAACGCCACTAGAATCAACGATTTCATTTTTATTACATTAAAAAGAGTCCCTTCTTACCCCAAATAGGCATGCCAAGTTTTTTCAAAATCAGCCAGAAGGCTTTTCAGTTATTATTTAAAAACCATTTTTTCTAAAAACTTTGACACCTTGTATCTCGAAAACCAAGCAAGTTAGGACACATGCTTATGAGAAAGAAAATATTTTTACTCAGGAAACCGATACTGAACGCTTGACGGTTTAACCTTTTTGATAACATGCCGCTATTATTCAATTCATAATGAGAGTATCATAGGTATTTCTTGACTGAAGATAAATATATAGTATTCCCAGTAGTTATTATCATAATTCTAATACGTACGAAATAATCACCATTATCCACAAATAATACTATTGAAGTACTAGGACTTTTCAGCAAACCAAGTAACTTATCTATCATCACAGTAAGCTGAATTAGAAAACAAAATGTACGTGTTCAAATATTATTTTGGGGTTAATAATGCCAACAAGGGCTTTTTTTTGTTGGGAGGTGGTTGAAACTCTTTATGGGCACCTTATGGTTCTGTTAGATCCCATGAGGTAGTGTGGGAGTCACTAAGTCCCGAACTTAATCACCTCAGATATACCCACTAAACAATCCACCTCGTGTGGTAGGCTCGATCCTGCAACTTCTTCTCGGGTCATCGGAAAAATTCCGCAGTGGCAGGATTCGAACCCGCGACCAGCAGCCACAGTGATTAGAATATCGATTCTTCTACCACTGAGCTACTTGGCCCCAACAAAGAGTTACTCTCAGCTGAAGATAAATCTGAATTTATAGATTTGCTTTTCCGCTTGTATGTTTGTATATGGGTCCGTGCTACGTATTGAAAGCGATAACCTTAGTTGAAAAAAATGGTGTGACCTATATTTAAAATATGATCTGCATATGCTGATTTTTCACCATTATTCTACTTTATATGGCAGAATGTCCTTATGGTTTTTTTTTACGCTCAATACAATTTGATTCAATTGAGGTTACTGTGGAATTAGAAAGCGATTTCCTCAACTTGACATTAATAATATCAAATGTGGTCACTATTTGGACTTCAACATGCAGAAATTCTACTCAAACTAGTATAGATATACACCAATTTATCATAAGATAACTTCATTCAATAGTCTTGTTCATAGATTATTAAACGTTCCTTTGACCTAGAACAATTATAATAATGGAGTTGAGGAACTTCAGCAAATAGCGACGGACAAATCTTTGATAAATAATTGATATAATAATATTAATCAATATGATGAATAATCACAAAGTAACGGCTTTCACCATCGATTTTTTTATAAATGAGTTAAAGCTAATTTCTAACCATTCAAAATCTTCATTTTGGCAATCTATAAATTTCATAATTCGTTTACTAAATTTGCAATAAAACCTATTTATTGATGCAACAACAAGTAAAAAATCATTTACTCAATACCTTTGATAATGTTTTCGACAAATCTGGAATTTACAAAATTGTTTTGAGTGCTGTTCAAAATGCTATGTGGGTCAAACTCATAAAATAAATAGTGAGAGGGAGAAACGTAAGTGAGTAGGCATGACGAAGTGAGAGATATGCATGCCCTTGGAATGACTTGTTCAAAGCGATCTTGGATTTTTGTTTCGGCATTTAATAACTTAAATTTATGAATATGGTCAGGTTTTCAAACACCCAAAGATAAATCTTTCGCATTACATTCTGTCAGTGAGTATTATTTTCTCATTCTAATAAATATTTGGTCGATGTCAATGGAATGTCATTGAAACTTTACCCAAAAGCGTACTTTAACATTTCAATTGAATCAGCCATTATACGTGATGAAATCGAGAATGCATACGTATATTGCGAAAATTACCATCTATGATTTTATGTTTCACCTTAAACTCTGATGCGGGATACGCCACTGGACAACGGAAACAACGATCCGCCATATGCAGCGCCCCCATCTTGATCCACCAAGCTTATGCCAATAGTTTCTTCCTATCACTATATGTTCTAAGGTCAAACTAGAAGCAACAGTTTAAGTTGTTATTCAGAAAATTCTGCCCAAATAGAGGAAAAAATTATTCAAACATCATATTTTAAATACAGGTCATACCATTTCTGAAGAAAATTTATCAGTTTCAAAACAAAGTATGGACAAATATCTAGATAATTTAGAAAGGATGGAACTGTATAAGCGAAAGAGCAATTTGTTAAATTCAGATTTATCTCCAGCTGAGGCTAACCCCTTGTTTGAATTATTAACCACAAATAGTATTTGAACAAATACAATTTGTTTTCAGTTTCAATTCATTCTGATGATGGCAATGTGGTAGCTTGAAGCTCCTTGTACTGTAATAATATTTTTAGTAGATGAGGGTGTTTATTCCTTACTTATTGGTGTTATAGTTAATACACTGTTATGAACTCTTTCAAAATTAACCCAATTAGATAACAAATAATTACCTATATAGTGTGTTCCTAGAGTTCACTTTATGGTTTATTGTAGTAGCTATTTGTAATAAGCAATTGCTTTTAATCGAACGTAAATCAAAATATATTAAAAGTTCTGCATGTTCATACATTTATATAGGTTCCAATGTCCCGAAGTAAGGATCGCCGCTGTATTTTGAAGGGAAAAATCCATATTTTTTCATTATTTGACTAGTTTGTGAGCAAGGAGTTCTATATATAGTGCTTCTCGCACCTTTCGGTCTATCTTTGTCGCTCGATTTACCCTTCTAGTCCGCGGTGCAAGCAAAGAGTATTAGATTTCATATACTCTTTGAGCGGTCTGCTTCGAATGCATTCAAATAACCACAATGGCGGTATATAGCTATTTTCGACAAAGATAGAGCGGGAAATGCGAGAGGACACTAAGCTTCTCTGTCGCCCGGCTTACACAATGGTTTTATGGCACTTCTCTATATGTAGAACTCTTTGTTTGTAAGACGTGGTTTGCTACAGCGGATTCATCAATGTTGTAACTTCGGACATGATAAACATGCACTTTGAACCAGATAAAAGCATTCCGTTTGGTTATGCCAATAGAAAATTCATTTCAATTTTATCAAAATCTGAAATTTTACTGACACAACTGGTTTCAATTCACCTTGTCCCAAATTTGACCCTTGAAGTTCTTATATGGCGGCTTACAAATCTTGGCTTTAAATTCAGTTTACTACATTCGTCTTTCATAATGGCTGCATCGCAACCAAAAAATGCTTTAGATTAATCAAAATTTAAGTGTAAAGGGCGTGATAATGTGAAGTAAATTATATTATGGTACATTCGACGGTCGTACTTCCTACAGTATTCTACATTTGTATTTTCACTAAACGAACACTAAAGACGTCAATGGTATTCACAAAGGTCAAAGGAATAGATTACCTGTTATACTTGCATAGAATATCATATATGTTCTGGTAATAGGAGGTGTTTTTATCCCATTCTTAGCTTTTCGGATCTGATTTTATTATAGTTCTTCAATATGATATTCCATTCATTGATTTCCAGTTCAATTTGTCACGTTGGTAACGCACCAGATGTGACACAATTTTTTCGTTATTCAATTTTCTTCCCAACTCCTTCATAATTATATCTACATTGTACAGTGGTACAAATGTTTATATTTTTATCGTATCATTTCCAGTTTCATTTTACAATATTGAATTGCCAAAGTGATTGCATTTTATTGATGTCCGTAACTAGCATATCGATATTTTAGAAGATAATAGTTCCGGAAAACTATTTCTCTCTCGAGCCCATCAGCGAGACGAGAAAGCTGCAGAACCACCGGGTACCTATGCTGAGATACGAATATCACATTGATCCGTCTAGAATCCAGAGAAACCTAATTACCATTGTAGATGATATCAAACAAGTAATTTGTTCATTGGTTAATTATTACATTAGTAGGTGTAGTCGTTTTGGCACTCGGATGGTATTATAATATAACTAAAACACAATCTGTTCTTTTTTCTAAATGAGCTTAAATTAACTATTACTATCACAGAAAATGTTTAGAATTTTCTCGCGGTGTTACAAATTGCTTTATAAAAAGGTTCTCTATTTTCAATAATGTAGTACTTGAAAACCTATCCTTGATCAATGTGCTTCTGAGCAAAGCTTTAATATACCAGCTGAAATTACTGGTAAATCAGCTACTTCTAACAAAATGTACAAATTACGGGTAAACTCTTTTTTATTTCATTTTGAAGATTTTCTGAAGAAATTTCAAGATTTCTATTTTAAAAAATGATTTTCATTATAAGCACTTCACGTATCCATTTTGAAAACATCTTTATAATTATCTACAAACCTTTCTGCTTCTTCTATTTCAACTCTAAAGAAAGAATTAACATTTCAAATGTGTTGTAATATTGAGTAAAAGATGGTTGTGTATAAACAAAATTTTCTACGCCAGATATAACAGAGATTATATGAATTACCTGAAGTTAAGTTTGAAAAATAGGTAGCTATTGTATCGACTTTTGTAGAGAGAGCGAAAAACCAACAGATGGCGTATGAAGTACGAAAGTTTCATTTTGCTTGCTCTATGTATAGAACAAAGTATGTACAGGAAATAGACAATAGATTATTTCTGGTAAACTAATAATGATTATATTTTACTAAACTATTATACTACATGTGCTAGTATACTAAAATAGTGGATTTTTTTTGCTTATAAATGTAAAAAATAACCAATAAAATTTTATTTTATTTCTCTTTGGGTGTGCCAGTGCCGCTTGGGGATGGGGTGACCTTCCAACCCCTACCTAGATGATGTTAAATGTATGTCATCATCCAACGAAATCATAGATTCTATTCCATTCTATACTCATTCGATGCATAGGAATTTTATTTTATGTGAGTACCTACCTGTACCAGAAGAGACATCAAATAAAATTACAGCGAACACAAACTTACCACCTTTAAATGGCACCAAACCGCGCACTTCGAAAATATTAGTTCCATTTCCTATACTAAAAATGCCAATGAATAGTTAGATATAAGTAAGGTATCAAAATTTCTTGAGAGTATTGAATTGAAATAAGAATATCCCTTCGAAATGTGTTCCGAATTATAGTTAAAACGATTAATGTAACATTTTGAATAAAACGTTGCAGCATTTGTAAATATAGAGTTTTTATATTTTTATAACGTTACAATAGCAGATATAATATAAATTGTTATATATATTGGCAAATTTATTATTAACTAGAAGTTTATGTTCAACATCTGAAACATCATAATTCTAGAGTTTTAAGTCCAAACTGACTAGAACTTTCAGAATGCGATTTTTGTATGTACCCTGCTCGAACAATATATACAATATATAATTGAGCCTATATATTAGTATATATTATGAAGCAAAAAAGCGAATCGCAAGGTGCGAACTATGTATACTTGCATAAATAGTAGATTATAAAGATAATAACTATATTAAAATGTATATTTATGATATCATTAGCTTAATATATGTGTGCTATTTTAACTGGTTAAAATAGTTGTAACTTGCTTTATTGTATTGAACTCATATTGTGATAAAGTATGTGGTTTACCTTTTATATTATTTAAATGTTACTTGTAAATATAAATCGTTTAAGATGTCCACTAACTTTAACTGTTGATATATAATCATTATTGTAAATAAGTACATATTGTTCGTGATATCTTACTTAAGTAATAAACTGTACCATAAAGATCAATTATAACTGAAAAGTTTGTCCTGTGTTTCACTTACCTACCAATAGTTGCCATAAAGTTCTGATTATCATTCGTGGTAGCTCCAAATATGGCCGGATTTGGATAGATTATAACAAGGACATCACTGTGAATATTTGATTAAGGACACTTTCAAGTAGTGACTACCTACGACGTGAATTATTTTCAAAAGAAATGCATGTCCAGGATACAAGTGTAGTAAGGGTTTAGTACAGGTCATTTCCAATATTCAAATCAACATCATTTTTAGAAAATTAAAATTTCATGTAAAATTAAAATGTTTAAAGTCAAAGTAACAAGAACATCTATAGGGGTTGCCAGATGTTTTCTATTCAGTATCAATAACAAATGTAGCATGAGAAAAGTAAAACGATTTCCAAAATAAACATAAGACAATTCACACCCGTTTCAAGGAAGGTGATATGATAGCATAGTCTGGCATAACATGGTTTCAATAATTTCACACAAGTTCTTGTTCCAAAGGAAATCATGAACCTGTCAAGATGAATAGCCAATATAGGACTGAAAATAAATGCTGAGCAATGATACATATTAGTGTTAACCATTTGGAGATGTTAAGGTAGTGGGTTATTCCAGAACCGCTGTTAATCGTAATATGGAAGTTTTAAACGTCTTTCTTTCATAAGCTACATACTTAATCAAAGTGTATCACACGTAAATCGGGACGTAACGTCCTATCCAATTATCAAAATTGTAATCAAATATAGTCTTGATTATAGTTGAAATAATTAGTAAAGAAGGAATCAGTTGGTAATATTTAGAAAAGGACAGATAGGTTTAGAAATCCCCACTTCAAGAGAGGGAAAGAACTATTACCTATTAACTACCTTACAGCTTATTGGTTAAATATTTCGGGGATCTTCCCCTAATCGTAGATTGGGTTTTGAAAAAAAGGATGCATTAGAAATAACAGGAGCAATGCGAAAAACCTTCATCTCATCTCATCTAAGGGCTACTTTAACAATCCACAGTTGAATAAGAGAAGACTATACGACTGGGAATAAAGTTGTACCAGGTATAGACAATACCCTATATCTATAGTATAAGGCCTGACTGCTGAGAACAAAAGTCAGTGTTACATCATCAACAAGAGGCTTCGAGAAGAGACGTAGCATATAAAAGTATCGTTCAGCCGGTTTTGAGTGACAGGTTAAATTTCAGAATAAAACAGAGTCTCAACTCTTTCTTGTGGGAAATTTTATATTGCACCTGTTCCTGAAATTTCCTCATGTGATTAGAACATATTTTACCTGTAAATAACTGTGTATAACAGTGTTATGACTGAATAAATTGCGTTTAAAACGCCTTCCTAAATGTATGTTCGTTCTTACCGCGTTTTGTGTCACACGTATAGCTTACTGACGTTTGTTAGTTAGTTACTTATGAATATTGTGCTCCTGGCTGTAAGGGAAATTACAAAAATGAGTAACATCAGAGTTTGGTGGAGAAGATCTGAGTTTTGATAGAGTTTTATACTTAATAGTAAAGTCAAATCAGTTTCAGTTTGTTTCTTTTAGGCATATCCTGTTTGAAGGATTATTTCATTGATTTAATTACGTTTTATTATATTTAAGTACAATATACAAAATCATAAAATTGAAGTTTGATTAAATTTAAATTTAGTTCTTTAAAGTGTTTAATCTTAATCAATCAACCTTAACCGTTATAATCATTTCCTCATTACAAATGAACACTGCACTGAACACTAGAAAAATTAGAAAAATAAACTTTTATTACTTGAATGAAAGGAAATACAACATGTTTCGCCACACTGTGGCTTCATCAGGTGAAAAATGATACTTGTACCACTGTTAATAAAAGTTTTTTTTTACGTTTTTCAATATTTATGTAGGCTTAATCAACTTTGCAGCTGAATTAGACACTGTGCTTGCAATACGTATGTAAGGTTCGGGTTCACAAGTGTTTGAAGGCGTCTCAAAAACTATTCAGAACGAATTGCTAGATGCAATGTTGCAAATGTACAAGCAGGAGATATTAAAAGGAATTAAATCTGCAAATTTCATTGCTTTGGAGGCTGATGAAACTACAGACACCTTTAATCACCAGCAAATGCTTGTTATTATTCGATTTCAAGCCGGGTGAACATAATGCTGATGTATTAGCAAAAACATTGCTGTTTGAATTGCAAACTATTTCAAATTCTCCTTCTGGGTCTGATATCAATAAACTAATCGCTCAAAGTAACCATGGAGCGTCCGGGATGAGTGGTAAGACATATGGTATTCAAGCCATTATCAAAAGAACATTTCCACATGCACATTATATTCACTGTTACGCGCATCAATTTAATTTAATTATTGAACGCGCGGCACAGTGCAATGAAAAACTTTGAATTTCCTTTGCAAATTTGTAGTCATTTCCAACCTTTTTTCTCGATCGCCAAATCGAACGGTAATTCTTGATGAAATAGTCAAATGAAGATTTCCACGCACTGTTCCCACACTGAATTTTCAAAAGTCGAACTGTGAACACATTATTTGAACACCAGGATTCTTTCAAAGAATGTTTAGACAAAATTCTTGAGGAAGATGGGATGGATTCAGTTACTATTGGCGAAGCAAGTGATTTATTGGAACATTTGAATCCCGGAATTTCTCTTCTGGTTGAAAATATTTCATTTCATCATGCCATAAGTTGAAATATTATTCAATCAGACTCAAATGCGCGGGATTGACAGTGCTCAACTGAACTGCAAAAGGCCACTGAACAATTTCAACAGAAATTAATTAGAAGAAATTCTACTGGCAATCACAATCGACAACACAATAATGAAGAACCTGCTAGGAAAAGACAAAGAACGACACTGGAGATAACAAAGCTTTTATTGCAAAGGAAATATGTGACACTATCTTAAGCCTAATTAACGACCGATTTGATTTTAGGGATCACTTGAATGCAGCAAAATTATTTGATTCTCAAAATTTTAAAACTTATAAATATGCATTTCCACAAAAACATTTTGATGAAACTGAGAATTCTTATCCTATGCTGAATAATGAAAAAGTGAACTTTCAGTGTTCATAACAGACAACAGCCTAAAAAAGGTGTTGACGGAAACTTACAAACTGTTGGATAATATTTGTACAACGCCCATGTCGACAGCAGAATATGAACGATTTTTTTCCACTCTCAAACGCATTAAAACTTTTCTGAGAAGCACGATGTCAAAAGATCGACTAAACGCATTGGCGGTCCTATCAATAAAAAAGAAGTTTGTCCAGTCTATCTCGGTTTTTGACAACAAACTCATAGACGTTCTTTCCAGCATGAAAAATAGGAGACTGAATCTTATGTACAAAAAATTGGTTTTTCTTGTGCCCACTCTGTTTCATAATTCACGAGCCACCACTGATGAAATAGGTAACTTGTTACAATTTCTATTTGGATTCATTAGCATTTCTGGATGGAGAGTTTGGAGAAAGTATATTATGAGGAACACAAAAATCAAACAAAGAATCAATTGACTAGAAAAGTTTTATGATCACAACATTAACATTAGTAGCTAATGAATAATTCAGCTAGAATAATCAATTCAATAAAAAATAAATACAAGTAGGTATACACTTTATATAAAAATAGGCACTTTATTTCTATGATATTACTTTCTACAAAAACAAAATTCTTTAAGGTATGCATCATGGACGCATTTACTATGGTAACCATATTGATCAAGTCTACTTATTCCTCCTTCTAGGGAGAATGTGGTATCATTTTTTATACTAATAGTCGCTTCGAATACTGCTTTCGGTTTCATTTCCATAACTAATAAAAGATACGAGTCGTTCTTATAATTGAACTCATCGGATATGTATGACGTTAAAACACGACCTAATGAATATTTGGCACATTCATGAGTACCTTTTCTCTTATCTATAATATGTTGTATTTGAGTTATAACGTATTTGGCACCACTGAAAACGGTCTCACTAAGAGTTTCATTTGTGTGCGAATATCCTCCACAAGTACACCAATGCTGAGCAATTGCTGCATCTTCGCATGATCGATTCTTTTCTATTTCTGAAAATAGTGATTTGCATTTTGGACATGCATCACTCTGTACGATTGTTCGGTTTGAACCTGAAAGAGCGAGGATATCTTGAAGAGTCATGTGCAAATCATAGGGGGTGGTCAGTCTTCCAATATTTGCTCTGAAATTGGCCAATTCCTGAGGGAATTTTTCTTTAAACCAAGGAGGAAATGATACGTAAATGAACGGAAGTCTTTCTTCCAACCATCCGCTGAATGTGTAACGTATTTCGCCGAATCGTATGCCATGATCGCTGAGAACAATCACAATCGAATTATTAAGGACGTCGTTGTTTTTAATTTTTTTCAGAGTATCACTTACTCTGGAATCCATACGACTTGGAGAATTGATGTCATTATGACTGAAAGTATTCATCCAAAAGAATCCGAAATTGGGATAATCTTTGAATGTGGTAGCGAAATCAATTGCAAGATTCATTATTCGTTCGCCAGATGTTTCCGGGCCAGCGCAATAAGTCAGACTACCTTTTTTCACGAGTTTCAATTTTTGGGCAGCCATCACGTACGGTCGAAAATAATAATCAGTGGGAGGGTGTGTGAAACCTTTTTTTCTGAAATTGAAAGTGTTTATCGAGGCTTCATCTTCGGCATATCCTGTGACGTATCCCAACTTTTCAAACTCCCTCCATATTATTGGACAATCGTCCAGTTTTCCTAATGATTTGGGATCACATATGTGGTACGCTGTGGATTCGTTGTAACCTGTGAATATTCCCATAAGGTTAGGAAATGTGTTGTCTGCGATTTTGTTATATCCTTTCAGAGGAATCCATTCTTCATTATCGTTGAGGAAGTGATATGTGAGTGGCATGCTGCGAATCAGATTCAACCTAGATATACTATCTATCCCTATGAACAAAACACTGACTCGCCTATGTTGGTCTGTCATGGATTTCATTTGATGAAATTTTTCTTTCACGGTTATAGCGGCATGAGTGTTTTTATATATTTCCTTTTGAGTTTTTGCTATTTTGCAAGTAACCATCACGTAATCATCTGTCAAAGTGACGTTATCTTCGAAACGTTTGCATTCCGTAAATCTGAAAAATTAGAATTGCACATTTTTAATCAAACCCTCAGAATATGTAAATGTAAAATGTTAAGTAGGGGTCACTTCTTGAGAAGTTTCAGTTCAAAATTAAGGATCTTGAGTGCAAAAATATGTACAAGAAAACAGAAGTTTGAAAAATTAATTCTGCAATTACGTTGAGAAATGAGTTTCTACCAAAGTGAATCTTCAAACAAAAAAGTGACTCTGTCATGATATCTCTTGAATTTAACACTGTGTAGGTACTTCAAAAATCCACTGAATAGTTGGAACTCACATATAACAATTGATTATTGAGAATATATTAAAAATGGTATAATGTTCTAACGGTGATGGAATAAAAAAAATTGTGGAAATGTAATAGGTAATTACGAAAGGAAAACCTATAACGTTCGTAGAACATCGTGTGATCTAGCTGGGAATCTTGGGAGAAGACATTGTATTCGTATTTTTCTTGAACGTTTGGAGGTTACAGCCATAAGACCTTAGTAGGCAAAGCGTTCCACAACTTCGCCGTTTGATAGAAAATTGAAGTCTGGTAGGGAGAAGTTTGGCAGATCTCAAGCTTGACGATGAAGGGGTGACTAACTTGAGCTCGTCCAGTCCGTCTATCTGGAATCTTCCGTGGTATAACAACGTACGAGATTTCTTGTGAGCAACGACCGTGGAAATATCTATAGCAAAGGAAGAGATCGCCCACTTTTCTACGGTGTTCTAGAGGTCAATGACAATTAACAGACGAATAGCTCTCTTCTAGATAGAATGATGCAATATTTTTGGGAGCCGGACTCTAAACATGTGAACAGTACTTCAAGACAGGTCAAATCTGTGCTTTGTAGATTATGAAGAGCTGCTGAGATGTGAATTGTATCTCGGCACGGTGAAGCGGTTTTCGCAATGGATCTCACATGATCATCCCATGAGAGGTTGCTGTTGTTGATGATCCAGAGCATGGAAATGGAAGTCTTTATAGGAATAGTTGTTCCTGACATCATCATATTAGGGATTGTGGGATCCGCATCCCTGGAGAAAATGCAAGTTCGAGTTTTGGTTGCATCAAACTCTGCTAGATTATCGGATCTCCACTTCAAAATCATTGCCAGATCTCCAATAATTGCATCAACCTGTCTCTGTCTCGCTCCTCTGGCTTCATTGGTACAGAGGCTCTATATGAGAAAGCGGTATGAAGTGTGCCATCATCTGCACAGCGGTGGACGAGATAGGTAATCACTTCCAACAAATCGTTGATATGGAAGAGAAATAAACTAGGTGTCGAGACAGATCCCTGTGAAATACCAGCGTTGATAGCCATTGTACTTGTACTTCGTTAAACCCCACATGGAGTGATCTATCTGAGGGAAAACTCGATAGGGGGCGATGAATTTGTGGCCGCAAACCATATAACGGATGTTAGAAGGCTTTGGTGCCAGACTCGGGCAAATTCGTTGGTCATACTCAAATCCAATGCTACAATTGAAGATTGCCCATATTTTTCAGAAGATTTCTTCATATATGTGTTACGTAGGTAAGCAGGTTTCCTGTTGATCTCTGCTGATGAAATCCATATTGCCAGTCATTCACGATTTTCCTTTTTTTGGAATTGGTTGGACTCTAGCTGTCTTTCAGTTGGAAGACAACACACCAACTTTGTATGAAAAGGTTAACAACCTGCAGAGAACTGGTCTTAATTCAGGCGCACATTCATACAGAACGACAAGTGGAATTCTGTCTGGGGCTATAGTCTTTCTGGTATTGTGATCAAGCAGAATGCGTCTAACTATGTGGAAGATAATTTCAGGCATAAGATTATCGATTGCAGCAATATTGGGAGGATCCTGCCCTTGTGGATTTAAAGTATAATTTTCTGCAAAAATTCTAGCAAAAGGTTGGCCTTGATAGCAGATGTAGCTGTTGGGTGACAAATTGGATGGTTAGTTTTTGTGGACTCGATGAGATAAATCAATCTAATAGGTTTGAATGACAATGTAACCATAACTACAGAATATGCTCTATAGCTACAACTAATTCAAATTTTTGGTTTAAGACGTGGATGGGAAATTTGTGTAAATTCAATGACATGAATAGTTTTATATGTTGAAATAACAGGATAATTACAACAAACTTGCTTACTTTATTCCTGCAAATTACTTGGATGGCAAATATGATTGACTAACGAATTGAATGTTTTTCGTAGGCTCAATGAAATTAATAATTTCATTAAGTTGGAATATGCTATCGAATGTTGGAGTGACTGGACAATTCATTGTTACACAATGGAATGAAGAGTAGAGATTCGAGTAGAAATAGAAATAAAGTTTCAATGATATCGTAATTAAATAATAAATTGAAATTATTCAACAAGAGTTATGGAATTTAATCCCAAACTAATTGTTCTTTGGGTATTCCTTGTTTCGGTCCCAAGAGAAAACACATGGTTTCCATAAAGGATGATTCTCAATGGTAGACACTTATTGTATCAAATAAACGATCATTGAATCAATATTGACCAATTCTTTTCTAGTTAACAAATCTCAATGGAAACTTTACGATCATATTCGATACTACTACATCAAATTTATTTCAAACATTGCAAATTGTAAATCAAGAAATGGTTCTCACTTGATGCCATCATCTGGATTGTTCTTTGTGCCATGTCTCTCGACATATGAATAACAACAGTTTACTTTTTCTTTAGTGTAGGACGGAAGAACTTCAGTATTAATTTGTAGATATGGAATATTGTCTGTTTTGCTGACATAAGTTAATAGTTCTCTTTTTCTGCATGGAATGTAACTCAGTTTGTGGAAAAATTTCATAGCATCGGAATTGAATGGATTATAATCAGGTATCTCACATCTTGAGCTAGATACCAGGAATCCTGTAAAATATTATAGTTATTATCAATGCATATTGAACACTCTATAAGTATTAATAAACTATAAAAGAATTAACTATGGATACAATTTTACACTAATAAGGTAATAAGTAAGAAATGATCACACTTGTCCACTAAAAATACTGTTGAAGTATCTTGTCCATATAAAGAGAAATCAGCACTTGCAGAACGTATTTCAGAAAGAGATCGAACAGTTTCCCAAAAATCGGTCAAATAATAGTACCGTTTAATATCTAGGAAATTCAGAAAGTATGGGAATGTAAAAGCGAAAAAGAATTTAGTGAATTGAGATTCATCTCTAGTTAAGGGTAATCTTTCAATCATAATATTAACTCCAAATTCAAAGAGGCACATTTTGTTCATTAATGTAGTTCACTCTGATGACGGCTACTTAGTAGCTGAAAGGCTGGTGATCTAATTGTATTTTACTGCGTTCATGCAGAAAACATATTTTATTGAACTATACTCATTGCAAAAACTGGTTCTTCATTATATTATTATGGTATCAATAAAGATTATTGACCCAGGTATGAATTATATATAAATTCTCGGGAAATAGGTCACACTAACACATATGTTTATTATTTTTTTTCATAACATTTATGTGTTACAATTTCGATTATTAGGTAGAATGTCTGAAATGTATTTCCAATAAGGTCTGACAACCTCTTTCTATTACCTTATAAATCTTAACATCTGGTTCGAAAGTAAATACTTGGACGTAATGCTCTTGTTTTTAGTCGTTCATAGACTTCGTCGACACGAGTTCGTATGTTATAAGAATAAAACTAAACAGTGGATTCTTGATATATTATACTCATATCATTGATGTGTTACAATGTATTTTTAATTGTGCTAATACAATTAGTTTTAAAAAATCCCGTTTTAGGCATAATAAGTGTTTTCTGATGATGGTCGTGAGATCGAAACGTGCGTAAAGACGAAAATAATGAGCATATGTGTTAGTGTGACCTATTTCTCGAGGATTTATATATAATATTGTTATAGTGCAATATAATTTGTATTGCAATCATGAATATTTTTGTATTACTTTTAGCTAACAATGTCTTCCTGGAATAACTCCATAATCAAAATTGATTCGTTTTATTCTAAATCATCTATCAGCATAGAAAAAACTGTTTGTATTATGACCACACGCGATATCGTTTTCTCGCATGCACTCTGGACGTACCCTAACATACGCGCTCACGGCTACTATGATTTGGATAAGGCAACTGTAGTTCTAGGAACGTCAGTGAAAAATTAATTCTGACAATTACAGAATTTAAAGTTTTAAAATAGTAATATTAAAAATAGATAATGTTGATGGAGAGAATTTGTTGGAACCCCACCAGAAGTTAGTCAAATAGCAAATACAGCGTCATTAAACTTATTATCTAGTAAATCAAGAAAACAATATGAAATAAGTTATAATCGTTTTGAAGAGTGGTGCTTCGATGAAGAAGTTAATTTTACAGAAAATGTACTTATTGAAACTTACAATAAACAAATGGCATTCTGTAGGATTTGGGCCAAAAAAGTCAAAAGCATTTAACAGGGAACACATTTATAAGTTTCTAAAGAAGCTACGGACTCCCAGTATTTGATGAAAAGAGTAAGCCGGTAATTTTTTAGCTCTTGTAAAACTTTTTAAAAATGCTTGTTGTAGGTTGCTGCAATATTTGGCTTCGCTGGGGCATGATGTCGTAGAGATGAGCTCCGAAAATTGAGTATCGAAGATATAGAAGAAATAAGCTCGATATTAATTGTGAAAGTGTCAAAAGGGTCAAAAACTGACGGAGAATGAAGTTTTGTCATTAGAGGTGAGGTGGAAGAAGGATTAAATTTGATCGATAAATATCATAAACACACGAAATTACGTCCCTCCATATTCCGCATAAACGTGTTTTGATCAATTACCGAAATGAAAAGTGTCCTGAGCTATACACAGCGCACTGCTCCAGGAGGTCCTCCGCAACACTCCTTGTAGATACTAGAGCAGATATGCTAGAGCTCAAACGACACGGCGGATGATAGGAATCATCGGCAGTAGCGAAAGGATACGTAGAGGAATCACAAAAATCAATGTTGCAAAACAAATATTTCAGCCTGAAGAAAATGACAATGTACAGATACCAAGTACTAGTACATTCAGAGAAGTCACAAATCAAGAAGTAGAATTAAAAAATAATTCACTAAGAAATATTAATATTGAAAATTGAACAAATTGTGCAAATTTACTTTCAACATTAACGGTAAAAATAAAGTTTGATGATATGCATACGTCGAATCGATCTTTTTCAATCTATGGCTCCTCATATGTTGTAAAAGTCTCTGGTAAAAGCTACAACCTTTTTGGCCAATATACAGTCATCACAACATAACTTATAGGCTCCAGATTTTTTAAACTTGTCTCTATTTGTTTCAGAATTATTCATGGTAATTCTAATATTTTCGCAAATTCATAAATAATTCTGAAACTAAGAGAGATAAATCGAGATAATTTGGAGTTTATTAGTTATGTTATAATGACTGTAATGCTTTGTATATTGGCCAAAGAGATCGCAGCTTTTACCAATTTTGGATTCGGAGAAATGTAAATTGCTACCATGACTATGTGTAGGCCATTTCTAAGTTTGCATAAGCACGCACAAATATCTCCAAAAAATGAGCGCCTAACATTAACATCGCTAACGTGTGCAATATTTATTTCAATATTCGGAGTCATAATATTAGTTACATTATTATTATTTTAGTAAATAGCTACCCCACCTTTTGGAACAGTATCTCGTTTGAATTGAACAATACAATTGAAATTAGGTATTTCAATCGGATTATCATGCGCCATGCAAGATTCGGTAAGAAGTAACACATTTGTTTGTCTCGTAACTGAATCTTGTAAATCGTATTTGTGACTATTTAGACATTTGCAATTGAAAGTCATTATTGAAATGCCATTTCTATTACTAATGAAATCTAAGACACTTTGAGCTGTCGTCTGAACACTATTTAAAGGCAGTCTTTTGAATTCTTGCAACAAAGATGCAGTCGATCCAGCTTGCCTTCGATTGTTATAAAACTTGAATGTAGAATTATCGTTTTTTGTCGTGATATACAATTTTTCAATATTGGTCACCTGAGAGAGCGCAACATAAACGAGTTCCTGTTATTTTTCGTTACGAAATTTCTTGATTCGTGCGCCGCGCTCAAAGCCCGCGATAAAAGCTATATGCAATATATGCAATAGCTTAATAGAAGCAGGTACTCTCAGGTCTCTGCTACGCGCGTCTAACGTATAAACTCTAACTGACGCGTAGCGAGCTCCTAGAGGCATATGTCAAAATGATTTCGTTCGTAGCTAATTACATAGGACGTCTGGAGTTCATGCAATTATGTTTTTAGATAATTCGAACCTTCTAATTACGATAGGCCACGTGAAAATCCCGGAGTCTAAAGCGCTAGAGTGTTATAACATTCGTATAAAATAGCGAAATTTCTCCCTTTTAGAAACTTCAAATTAATTAATTAATTTGACACATGTTAGGTGTTTAGGTCTTACATCATTTTTCGTTACGGAATTTCTTGATTTGGTCGCCGCGCTCAAAGCCCGCGATGAAAGCTATATGCAATAGCTTAAAATTCGAAAAGTTAGATTGATAAAACGTATTTAGTACATATTGTACTAAAAAATTGAATGTAAGTAGTAATATACGAAATTGCTCTTACTTATAGCATGTAAAACATTACAAAATATTTTGTTATTCACTTCAGTTCCCGAGATATTGTTGTTTTTTACGAGCGTTTGCATTTTGAACCCATACGCACGAAAACGCCGGATAGCCGAGTGCGGTAGAGTGTGCGTGACCTAGCGCGGCAGCTCTCCCTTCAACGCGCGCCACACAGCCAAGCTCACGAAATACCATTATTTAAAATAATTGTTTTAGCAACTTTTACGGCAGATAAGAGGTTGAAAATTTAGTAAGCTGTTCATCAACTAATTTAAGAAGATGATCCCGTAAAAAAAAATAGCGCATTACCGCACCACAACTTTTTTAGGACTATTTTAAGAAAGTGCTTTTTTTGCATTAAGCTGCGGTTTGCAAAAAGTGTACATACGATCTAACTGAAATTTTGTGTGGTATTTGGTGGGCACAAAAGGTACAATCCGTAAGAATTTCAGCTCTGATTCTTCAAAAGAACAAGAGTTATGAATATTTGAAATTTCGAGCAAAATCGATGGTTTTTTGCAGTTTGCGGGGTCACCGCTGGTCCAATCAGGTTCATTCGCAACTCATTTTTTTCGTCTTTTAATGGCGCATAAGGTTATTGAAAGTTTTTTCCTTTGTATCTCAATCCGACGATGTCCGACGTGAAAAACCAGTTTTGGCCATTTTACCATTTTTTTTGGACCTGTTGCGACGATTAAAAAGTGATCGATTTCAGTTCATTCAATTTATATCATAATTATCTACTTAAAGTAATTTCTTTCTCCGAACTCAGAATTATGCAAAAATTACCGACATTTATTGCTAATTCTATCATACTATATGACGATATTTCCCTCCACTTAATAAGTATAGTCATTATAGTATAAAGCCGTTTTCTGTCAATGTAACTTCAGTTTATAACTTAGCTCAGATGATGACACTCTGTGTTGAAATATATGTAAGCAATAGTGGAAAATAAAAACATTCATTGTTTATTTAATGTAAATTAGTGGTTTTATTTCCATAACTTTATAAGTATTATATATTCTGTTACTGAATTACGCTTTTTATTTTCCTACACGTAGTGCCACCTAAATCATATATTTTTTGGTTTTTGTATGAACGTAGGAAAAATATTGTATGTAACTCGTGCAAAAAGGGTTCATTGTATTCGACTTGTTGTCCAACAATTGCACGTCGCGTGCAATAAACACTTACTTTTTGCATAAATAACTATTATCCACTGATAATGGTGATTATTTCTTGATCATTCCTCTATAAGCATATTCCTCTCTTAGGATTGTGTACTTACCAGTTTTGTTGCGAGTTGGATCAACAATTTCTGCCATTTCAGCCCCATAATAATTGTTAGAGGATATGACATCGGAATAGATGAGTAAAGATACAGCCCCTATTATCAAGCAACTGAAAGCCAACATCCTCCGCAGTGATGGCAGTTTATTATATTCCAGCATCGTATAGTACCTGCAACAGATTCAAAAGAATCTCAAATCAATTTGGTTTTATTTCATTTAAGCACACATTTGGGATTTATTCAATATCGTACAATATCATTCTTTGGAATGCGTAATTTTTCCATCGCTTCTGGATCACACAATCATAATCAGGTCAAGTCAAATTAGACATTGGTGACAGAAATGTTGGGGATAGCAGCCAAACCTATTCCATTTGGTTGGGGGAGGGGGTGTATGTATGAACATTTTTGCACAATATGCCCCATTTTTTTTTGTGGGGCTGTTTGCCAGAAATGCAATTGTTTACATTTTTTTCTGATTTTCGCTGTTTTTGAAATGTAGTTTGGTCAATTTACGTCTGAGATGAAAATGACCTATGTAAAAGTTGTTGGTAATTTTATGAGCTACAAAAACATGGCAAGAAAAAATTTTGAGGCATTAATAATTTCCGCTATTAACAGAAATGTAAGCAAAAAGTCCAGAAATTGAATAATGCCAACTTATAGGAAAAAAATTAACTGAATCATTCATATAAGTAACAGACAAATCAATACGGATTAGTTTAAAATGTTCCATATCCCCCAGATAATAATTATAATTTCATCATTGAAATATTAGCTCACCTACCGTTTATTCACGGATAATGAATACTATCTGCTCTATCTGATTCATAAAATAATATCGTGGATCAATATGAATCTTGAGAATCAAGTAATCAATAACTTCATCTTGAATAACTCTGCTATATACACAAAAAAAATACAAAAGATTCTGAATATTCATATTGATCCACGACATGATTATATAACTCAGATAAAGCCGTAAATAAAAAGGTAGTGAGCTAATATAACTTGAACTGTCTACATATCATTGTTTATTGATGAATCAATCTCGAACTAATTATCTGGAGGAATGAACTGAAAGCTATTTGGTGCAAGGATGTATACAGAACGGTTGATTTATCGTTGCAATGTATAGAGGTCTCGGGAAAGAAGAAGAGAAGAAAAACTTACTCAGTGCAATGAGGATGAAATTATAATTATTATTAAGGAGATGTGGAACATTCTCAACTATTGATAATAGTGACCCCAAATCTGTAAATCATAGGACAGATACACTATGTCAGATTTATACTAACATAATTATTTAAAACTCTTGCAAATTCCTACATGCGTCTTTATAATGTTAAAGTATATTTTAGGTAGAATGTCAAAAGTATATTTCCAATAACTGACAAACCTTTTTCTATTAGCTCGTAAATCTTAACATCTGGCTTAAATGTGGATACTTGAACCCAATGTTCTCGTTTTTATTCGTTCATAGACTTTGTTGACATGAGCTCGCATTACAATTAGTTTTAGTCATAATAAGTCTTATGATGATGGTCGTGAGACCGAATCGTACGTAAAGACGAGAAAATATAAAGCATAAGGGTTAATGTGACTTATTCCCCGACAATTTATATTGTATAATAGTTAAATATAATAAAACACGTCTATAGTAGTGGTAATTGATTGCAGCAAATTTAATAAATCGTGGTCGTTTTTATTACGAATTTATTTGCGTTAAGAAGTCGTGATTTACGTTTTATATATAATAATTAATCTTATAAATTACCGCTGATCCGTATTATTTGCTGAAGCTTCTCATCACAAAAGAAGGAGCTACCACAATAACACGGGATGTTGTTTCATTGATGACTAACATGTAACTGAATAAAATAGTGGTCACGTATTTCATAGGTTTTTACATAACGTTATTCACTTGAAGAATAACATATCAACCAAAATATTGAGTTGAAATAATTCATTTGTTCGATGTGATGGTTGGAATCTATTTGTTTTATCCTGGGAGCCGTTGAAGACAAAAAATAATCTTTGAGTATATGATAATACTGGACAAAAAAAATTTCATAAATTTCGGAGTTAATCAGCTTTTCGTCGAACAGAAGATTCTATGATAATTGGGGTTGCAATTTCTAATCAATATTTCTAGATATATTTAGTATGAACTGTTGTTAAAATATGTGGGATAATAATTAAAAACAAAATAGATAAGTATTCTAGTGAATATGAAATTCTAAAAAACTTTTAATTTAGTTTTCAGCAATGCAGGATTCAGTTGGATCATGATACATTACAAATATTACATGAAATTTTTGATTGTGGCGCCATCTATTACATTTTCGAGGAACTTTTCACCTTGCCCTCGTAGTATGTATTTGTGTTTACTTAGCTAAGTCGACACAGGTCGGCATGTAAATGGAGAGAAATTGGAATTGAGGAATGTGTAAATGTGAATAATTCTGTACATGCAGTTTCCCCAAAGGTTCTATACCGGGACCTACATATTTTATATAGGAGCCACGCGGCAAATAATAAAGGGAAATGCCAAAAAACATCTTATGAAGGTAATAAGGAATTGCGGAAAAGTCCAATAAACATTGGTTCGCAAATGAATAGTTTACCAGTATTCGTTCCCCTCACTATACGTTCTAGTAGAATAAGAAAATATTGTAATTGGTCTAAGAAAAATTACCGGATCTTCATTGAAATATTGGTTTTGATTATTTCTGAATCAATCTAGACTATTTTTTAGATGATGCCTGTGTGTGCGTACGTGAAAACTGTGGAGAGGATTGAGCTGTTCCTATTGGCAGTATAGATTTGAAACTTTACAAATCGCATATGCTTAAAACAGGAACTGTATTGTTCTTGAGCACGGTAGCTCGGATTCAACTTTTTTTGTATACTTTGACTACATGAGAGGGAAACCAGTAAACAGTAAAGTGGTGACTAGTTTGAGCTCATCTAGTCCGCCTATCTAATCTCTCGTGATGGAACAACAGACGAAATTCCCGATGAAAACTGAACATGGAAATATCTATAGATGTTCAGTGAGAGATCAATGGCTAGAATCCAAGAGTTTCAGAGTATGTTTGGGACCTAAACTCCACAAACATGTGAACAGTACTCCAGGACAGGACGAATCTGGGCTTTGTAGATTATGAGAAGCTGCTGGGATGTAAAATAGCTCTCGGTACGAAATAGAAAACCAAGTTTTTATGAAGCGGTTTCCGCAATAGACCTCACATGATCGTCCCATGAGAGGATGCTGTTGGTGGTGATCCCGATCATGGTTATGGGAGACTTCAAAGGAATAGTTGTACCTGATATCATCAAATTAGGAATTGTTGGAAACTCCTTCCTGGAGAGGACGCAAGCTTTTGGTTGCATCAAACTCTACTAGATTATCAGATTCCGATTTCAAAATCTTTGCCATATCTCTATTAATTGCATCAACCTGTCCCTGCCTCGCTCCTTTGCCTTCAATAGATGGTATAGGGTATTTTTGACATTCATCTTCAGTTTTTCAAATGGAAGTATAGTATTTCATTGAACCATAATGACAACCAAGTATTTCTAGTTATAAATATATCACACTCTTACATATAACCGCCAGGAGTTTCCGAAATTTTCATTTCAAGAGACGTCTTCGATATAACGTCACAATTATGTCCAATGCACTAAATAGAACATAGCAGACTCGTCAGCTATCTTGGAGCCCACTCACAACTAACGCCGAGTGAACACAAACATAAGTGTCAATTTTGAAATTTCGACTGAACCGTAATATAAATGCATTGGAACGTTGATGTCAGTGTGCTCCAATATGGCGGATGGAGTCAGCTATCTTTTATTTCGTGCTATAGTGACGTCTTTACTCAGTGGCAAATTTTGATAGTTCATGTGACAGCAAGTATCGGTATAAAACCATAGTCAAAGTATAAAGGTCTGTTGGAGCCTACCTACTATCGTTTATCGCGCTTGGTGACGGCACCTTTCTCCTCCAATCACAGCCTTGCTCTCATCGGCTCGGCGCCGGCACGTAACAACATCATATTATGTCGTCGTCAATAACATTAAATAAACGAAATGAACGACCAATCAGGTTGCACTTGAATTTTAGAAAGAGTAGAAGGGAGGCTCCAACCAAAGAGTTCTATATATAGAGATGACAAGTTGTATCGTTTGTATATAAAGAGAACGTATTTTTGAAGTCTAGCGCGGTTACCCTCTCTCCGCGTCCCAAGCGATCGAGTCGACTAGTTTTTGCAAGTGAACTTGGGTGAAGCAACATTGTTCCACACCACAATTTCCGTCGTTCAAGATTTTCAGGAAAGTTGTAAAATAAATAGATAATAATACATAAATAACAAACAAATTGAGGTTAAATCACTCAAAAACAATAATATAAACAAAACGAAATAACGATAATAACTTTATTCTGCTGCAATAGCGTCATAAATGAATAGTCGTCTGCCTCGATCATGCGTAAAGAACGAAAAAAGGTAGACTCCCAAAGTACGGTATAAATCCGACTTGTCATCTCTATATATAGAACTCTTTGGCTCCAACAGACCTTTATACTTTGACTATGGTATAAAACCAGGTTATATTAATTTCGAAAGTCAACCTAAAAGTAGGTGTCAATATAATGGAATCAAACCAGCCTCACTGGGATAAATGAAGAAAATTTGAACTAACAAAATTTCATCTACCGATCATTACCTAATATTTGAATATTGAATTTGACATCGAGAGTACTAACAATATTGGAAATTCTGGAATAAAAATTGCTAAAGGCAATTTACTCACTATAACAGGGTTTTCTCGAAGTTGAAGTCAAAAATACATATTGAAAAAACCTCAGAAATAGTTTATAAAATCTGAATCATGCTATGAACTTTGCCAACCCAACAATTCTTGAACAAGAGAAACAATATAATATTTTTTTTTCAGGAATGTTCCACCTAAATAAAGAACTCAACACCATGCATGCCAAAAAATATGCAAGAAATTCAAGTACAATATACTCTTCTAATCATAATTCAAATGTTCCCACTCAAAAACTCCAACAGATGGTGACAGAGAAAGAATCTTCTGTTGGCGTTTTGAAGATGGCAGCTGAAATGTGGGATTAGTTTTCTCAGAAATGACCGATCTTAAAAAAACTGTGTTAATTTTATAACATTGTGATTGATTGAATTGTTCACATATTTGCATAGTCTAAAATGATAAAAACAGTTTTACTTTCTCCCCAGCCACCGGATGAGTAGTAGTGTTTGACTTTTTCACGAAAAACTAAAAGAGATGAAAAAATTATGACTGATATGACGAACTCCGACGGGTATATCATCAAAAAAATCGGACAATTCATTTGTTAAAAAGTCAAGTAACAGCGCGGAGTTTGCTCGATGTGATAGTAAGAAAAAAACATTAATGTCAATTATTCCAATCTCTTTTTGTCAGTTATTGGAAAAATACTTTTGACATTAAGTCAGATTTATACTAACTTAATTAATTAAAACTCTGCAAATTCCTACATGCGTCTTTATAATGTTAAAAGTATATTTTAGGTAGAATGTCGAGAGTTTATTTCCAATAACTGACAAACCTTTTTCTGAGCTATTAGATTGAATCTTAGCATCTGGTACGAAAGTGGATACTTGAGCCTAATGTTCTCGTTTCAGTCGTTCATAGACTTGTTGACATGAGCTCGCATTCATTAAGAGTACTGCTTAAGAGTGGATTCTTGATATGTTATACTTATAACATAGATGTGTTATAATTTCGATTATTCGTGTTTCTGTTCGTTTCGGCGACGTGGGCATTTTAATTGAAATTGGTGAATAAGGCACTTTGTGCTAATACAATTAGTTCTAAGTAATCCAGTTTTAGACATAATAAGTCTTCTGATGATGGTCGTGAGACCGAAACGTACGTGAAGACGAGAAAATATAATAGCATAAGTGTTAATGTGACCTATTTTCGGAGAATTTATATATAATGTTAACTGAAGAAACCAATTATTATAAAAGATTCACATAAAATGTGAGTCCAAATCTGTAAAGCATAGAACAGACGTTTAATCATTGAGTCAGATCACGGTCGTACATACAGGTCTGGGGACTCGTATGTTTTCTTCTCGTAACCCATTATTTACTATTCTGATTTGAGAGAGGAATAGAACTGTTACTCTTGTCAAAATATATTACTCACCTTAAAAATAACTTCCCCTTTTTCGCTATAAATGACGCACTGTTTTCTTACGAATTTTTTTTCGAAGTAATGCTCGTTAAAACGATTTCTATCCGGAATCGCAAGCATCAACTTTTTTCGAATTTCCGCATCTTTCGGCACTTAAAAAACAGAGGATTTTTGCTTTACACTTTTGTACCCCGTTTTGCATTTCGGCACAATGCACAGTTTCGTAATTTTTTCTGAAAACGCCGGTATTCCTTGTGTTTACAACTTAAGAATGACAGTTGTCAGAGAATACTTTCACGTGACGACTTTTGGTTCTACGCGATAGTCGACGCTTAGCGGTCCTACTTCTCACATAGGAAACAGCCTCGAGTGTCCAGACCTGTATGTACGACCGTGAGTCAGATTTATACTAACTACTAGAATGCTCGAATAGCAATATTTCTAATAAGATCTGACAACATTATCTTATTACTTCATGAAACTTTAACATAGGCTTCAGTTTTATTCAACCATTGCTTGAGATAACTTTGAATATTATAAGTAGATTGCTGAGCAGTGGATTCTTGATACATTCCATATACTTAAAACATTAATGTGTAACAATTCCGATTACTCGTGTTTCTGTTCGTTTCGGCGCTTTGTACTTGATACAATTAATGTTAACAACTTCTGTCTTAGACATTGATACGTCTTCTAATGATGGTTGTGAGACCGAAACGTACGCGGAGACAAAGAAAAATAAGCTTATGTGTTAGTGTGACCTGTTTCCCGAGAGTTTATATATAATTCATACCTGGAGGAAGAATCGTTATTAGTTGGTATTTATTTTATTTCAATCGATCATTTTCTAAGCGCTTCCAGTTAGAAGCTGAATAACACGCTTTGTTGATATTCATTTGTTCTTTCAATTATCAATTTATTATTCATGTTGCGATTAATACCAGCAATCAGTGTTTCATCATCATTGTATTGTCTTCGAAGAAATGTCGCCGTGCAGAATGTCCAATTGATTAAATATGATTTGAGCATTACTAAACCATTACTGATTATTATAGTATATGTTCTTTATACCGAGTTAGAATAGGCCTTCTAGTTTACCCACATAGCTTTTTCGAACACGAATCGCGATCGATTTTGTAATTACGGGATTTGTCGAAGTCGGTAACTTTATCAGAAGTGGTTTTTACCTTGTTCTCACATCTATAAATGGGTTATGTTGCGAATTTAGAAAACAAATTATGGACTGAAGGATGATAAGTGAAACATTTGAATCTTAATAAGCAATTTAAAGTTAGTGGCTATCGTCTGGTTAATTGGTTGCGTTTCCAATTCCCGTTTTTGTTTAAAAATCAATTTATTGATCAAAGATTTGCAGTTATCATTGCCCAGCGCCATTTTCTGATCTGTTCCTATTTCTACAGAGAATTTTCTCAGGTATTGACGTAGCATATAAAACGCAGAATAATTTAGTTAAGTTAAGCAAAGATAATAAGGATAAATCAACCCAAGAAGACAAATGTGGGGTTTGTAAGCTGTCATATACATTGGTCAGACAGGAGGACCTTCAAAAAACGAACCAAACCTGATTCAATCTTTGCATTATGGAAAACCATAAGTTCAATGATAATTTTTGGCATTTACACATTCGGAATAAAAGTAATAAATCAAATTTGATAAATATAAGATGCTTGGTATCCTATTGAACGGTCAACAAATACTTAATAATTTTTGTTTCAGTTCTGCCGTAACAAATAGCTTCTTATCTCCTTCACGTTCTTATGTTGTTTTTATCATAAAGGGTTATACTATTGATACAGGGTGTTGCAATCATACACTATTTCAATGAATGAAAAAACCTGCAATATAAGTATCTTCTAGAATGAATTAATAAGATTAATAACCCAATAAAATCAATGAAAGTATGTCCGATTCCATTTGGTAGGTACAATATGCTCATAACCTACATTCTGCGGAAAACTGGAAAATACATCGTTTAATAAGTTTTGTTTGTGGAGAATAACCGGGATTTCTTGATTCCTACATCATCGTTATTTTGTACAATTCATTTATGACACGTGTGCAAAATGTTACAAAAATGAAAAAATCGGATAAGATTCATAAAACACTCGGTTATGAAGGTTATCTAGGTATCTCGGTTATGAAGGGCCATTAAGCGTGGGCAATTTGCAATCATTATAGTCGTTCCCATCCACTACTATAGATGTCCCTTAACCTAGATTTATAATATTCAATATACGGCTCATGAGAAAAAAAAACTTCAAATGTATAAAAATAATAACACAGAATATGTTTTTGTGTAGACAGTCTTATGTGGACCCAGTCACGTATTATAGTTCGGGATATTAGGGATCGTCTAGCAAAAGAATGTGAGTGGAGTTCAAAATAACTTAACATAAGTTTTATAATTTTTCGATACCTTCCAAATAATACGATTTTGGCAATCATTCAAAACAGACGTTTGTTTCAGCGATGACCTCATCGTTGGAGCCAAATCTCTTTCTTACGAGCAATTTCTTCAATTTGGAAACAGATGATAATCACAGGGTTCCAAATCTGGGAAATATGGTGAATGACGAACCAATAGGTAGCGCAATTTATACAATTTTGTCATTGTGACAACGGACCTGTGCGCCATTGCGTTTGTAGTTTCATTCATATTAAGATGATTTAATAATTACACTACACAAAATATATTCACTTTCTCTTGTCAAAAACTTCATTATCCTTCAAATTCAAAAACAACCAGTTATAATTTTATTCACCTCACAGGAAATAGAATTCGTAATTGGCATTGATGATGCAACTCCACAGATCCTATCTGCCATTACACACAACCGACTGAGATCATCTGCACTAGAAGATAATATCATTTGTGCTTGGTGTGGTAGCCGTTGTAACCACAAAGTCTTCAAACAACTATCAGTTACTTTATCTGTAGGCAAATTTCTCATTCCTCTGAGTAACTGAGACAGTTTTCGATCACTCAACTGCATTTCATTTCAAAAAATTTTTAATTTTTTTCTTCTGATTCCACACACGGTTCTTCTGATCTTGTCTTTAAGGTAAGATTATTGTCAGAAGGGATTATTGAGCCCAGTAATTCTCCATGGAGGGCACAAGTGGTTGTAGTTGAAAATGAAAATCACAAGCAACGACTTGTGATTGATTACTCTCAGACCATAAATAAGTATACACTCCTCGATGCATATCCCCTACAAAACATTGACAATGTTGTTCGGGAAATTGCGAAATATAAGCACTTTAGCACAATTGACTTAAAAAATGCTTACCATCAAATTCCCATCTGCGAAGACGATAAGAAATTCACTGCATTTGAAGCAAAAGGTAAACTGTACCAATTCACTCGTATACCTTTTGTAGTCACAAACGGAGTGGCCTGTTTTCAACGAATTATAGACAAAATAATCTCTGAAGAAAAGCTTCCTGGAATATTTGCGTACCTCGATGACATAACGGTATGTGGAAGCGACAAGAATGATCACGATAAGAATCTAAATATACTTTTGTTGACCTTCACAAAATTAGGAATAGAAATCAACAAAAAGAAGAGCAATTTTAACCTTACCCCAATTAACTTACTTGGACACCTTGTTTCACACAACTCAATAAAGCCAGATCCAGCTCGTCTGACTCCTTTATTAACCATGCCACTGCCTCAAGACACCGCCTCCCTAAGAAGACCTCAGGGATTTTTCGCTCACTATTCAAAGTGGATATCACATTTTTCAGATAAGATTAAGAAGCTTTCAGACTGTCGTTCTTTTCCACTAGGAACTGAAGCTACAAAGGCATTTGAGAGCTTCAAGAAAGATATATTGAACTCCATGGTTACAACTGTGAAAAATGATTCTCTTCTGGTGGTGGAAACGGATGCCTTTGATGTGGCTCTTGCTGCGACCCTGAGCCAAGAGGGACGCCCTGCAGCGTTCTTTTCAAAGACATTGAACAAATCTGAGAAGGGACACTCATCAATTGAAAAAGAGGCTGCAGCTATAGTAGAATCGCTTAGGAGCTGGAAAGCTTTTCTTCTTGGAAAGCATTTCAATCTTATTACAGACCAAGAGGCGCTGTCGTTTATTTCTAACAAAAAACATGCGAGTAAAATCAAAAATGAGAAGATCACTCGTTGGAGATTGGAATTGGCCCCGTTTTCGTATGATATTATTTACCGTCCAGGAAGGGAGAATGTCGGGGCTGATACCTTGTCCAGGATCTGTAGTGCAACCCAAAACACAGAATTATATGAGCTTCACCAATCATTGTGTCACCCGGGCGTAACCCGTATGTTCCATTGGTTGAGGAATAAAAACCTGCCATATTCGGTCGATGATGTTAAGAAACTCACTGCCAGTTGTTCTATCTGTGCAGAGGTAAAACGCAGATTTCCCAAAACTAAAGGGATTCTTATTAAAGCTACATCACCGTTTGAGCGCCTGAATATCGATTTTAAAGGACCACTTCCTTCAAAGTCAAGGAACGTTTACATATTGAGCATCATTGACGAATTCTCTCGATTTCCATTTGCCTATGCCTGCAGAGATATTTCAGCAGCTATTGTGATTAAATGCTTCAAGGATCTTTTCTATACTTTTGGAACACCTGCGTATATACACTCCGATCGAGGGACATCTTTCATGTCACAAGAATTTAAATCTTTTCTGAACGCAAATGGAATTGCTTCAAGTCGAACTTCTCCTTACAACCCTCAAGGAAATGGTCAGGTAGAACGATTCAATGGAACATTATGGAAAACAGTTAGCTTGGCACTGAAAACACGTAATCTTCGTATTCAAGATTGGGAAGAAGTCCTGCAAGAACCTCTTCATTCCATTCGATCTCTACTATGCACTACGACTAATTGCACTCCCCATGAACGTTTTTTTATTCATCCTAGACGTACCGCCAACGGAGTCACCTTGCCTTCTTGGATAGCTCCTGGACCGGTACTCGCTATCGGAATGTAAGAGTTAGCAAATATGACGATCTTGTAGATGGAGTGGAATTGTTAGAAGCTAATCCTCAGTACGCTATTATTCGTAGAAAAGATGGTCAAGAACCCACTGTATCCTTGAGACAACTAGCTCCAAGAGAAAACAGTTCAATGGACCAAACGCAACCTACTTATTCTGCCAATCAACAAACAAACATCACTCATCAGCAACCTGAGAATAAAGCGACAGAGACCTCAAATTCAGATTCTGCAGAGGCAGAAGTTCTCCCTCCGACCCATCAAATGCCACTATCTGATGTCGAGGCAAGCATGCCTGAAAGACCTCGACGCACCAGAATTCCTCCTTCTTACCTCAGTGATTATGTAACTAAATAACTTAACTCTATAAAATCATTCTCGATTTTATTTTGGATTGTTTTTTAAAATTTGAGGAGAATGTGATAATTTTACTTAAAGTCAACGTCACTTATAATATTTATCCTGTTCTGTGCTTATCAGTGTTAGTTGTTTAATTAATTTGTCTTTTGTCAATCATTATGTAATTTGTTTTAATAAGTCAATAAAAGCCTACAGTCAGGTACTCATCATTCTTATACTACACACTCACGTACTGAAAAATATCGCTTTCAATGGCAGTCACTACGGTGTGAAACTTGGTGGTGTCTTGACTAATGCCCGAAGTGATGAAAGGTCGGAAGGTTGACTGTCAACCTGAAAACTCCTTTCTTCCTTTGAGTGTCCTCCGTTTGATCCACTGTCGGGGTCACCAATGTAGTTTCATTCATATTGAGCGATATAATGATTACACTACACAAAATATATTTACTTTTTCTTGTCAAAAAGTTTATTATCCTTAAAATTCAAAAACAACCAGTTACATATATAAATCATAGAAAACCAAAACGAAAAACAGCATCAAGCCTCTGTGCAAATATTATATTATGCTATGACGCCACACGTTGTCCTTGTGGAAGAGCGCTTTCGCTTCAAATCGGCATCAAATATATCCAACAGCTCTGCATGATACACATCGGTGGTCGGTTTGCCCTTTTCGAGGTAATTCGATATGGACGATACCGTGTGCATCTCAAAAAACTGTTGAGATGGACCCATATTTCGTCCGCTGTTACGGAACGGTGCAAAAATTCCTTCCTATGATGCTTGAACATCTCTAAACACTCCTTTGAAGTTTGCCACACTTGTTGTCAACAGAGAACAAATGCGGCACCCATCTGGCAGATAGCTTTTTCATATTCAAAAATTTATGCAACATGTTCTGTTCGGTTGTGATGCACATAACTTCAACAATCTTGTGCACTTTGACTCGCTGGTCGTCCAATATCGCACTATGGATTTAATCGACGATTTCTGGCGTTGTAACCTCATCTGGACGACCAGCACGTTCGGCGTTCTTTGTGTTCATACTGCCACAACGAAAATCAGTAAGCCACATGTGAATCGTTCTAATCGATGGTGAGGAGTCCTCATAATGTTTAACAAGCGATGCTTCGGCTTGCGTAATGTTTTTTCCAACCAAAAAATAATAGTTCAATCAAGACGCGAAATTCACTTTTTCCCATGTTTACAAAAGGTTGTTTGCTATCGATGGGTGTCAATATAGAACAGAATGACATATCAGTCTGAAAATTTCAATGCGTTCTAGTTAAAAAAAGTACATCACTAATGTTCCATTGGATTTTGTAAAACAATAATGAACTACAAATTATGAAATAACGGTTTTAGAAACAAGAGAAACTAAATTACAGTAATTGTTGGAAATGTCCCCCGTTTTGTTCGATGCACAAGTTGACGCGCATCCGCATGCTGTGAAAACCGTTTTGCAGCATTTCTGGCGTTATGGTTGCACATTGCTGAACTATTCTTTGTTGAAGCTCTTGCAAATTATTTACCGGAGTTGCGAAAATCTTGTTTTTTAAGTAAGGAAATATAAAATAGTCCATAATTGTCAAACAAGGTAATCTCGGAATAAACTCAACTTCTGTATGCAAACTTATCAGCCGGTCATCAAGAAACTTGCGGAGAAAAGCAATAATTTCTCGTGTTGCATGTGCTGTTGCAACGTCATGCTGGAAATAACCGTACCGAAGTTATCATCGTTTAACTGTTGCACAAATTCAGCCAAAAAGTTTTGTCTGTACCTTTCTGCGTTGATGGTGAAATCGAAAAAAACTGGCCCAATTATTCTTCTGCGAGAAACTGCCATCCAAAGACCGATTTTTTGAGCATGTAGTGGCGATTCAGTTAAAACATGAGGGTTATCATTGCTCCACATTTGCATATTTTGAGAATTGATGTATCCCGAATGGTGGAACCACGCTTCGTCAGAAAAAAAAGTTGAGTCCAGAAGATCGTCATTCTTTAAATTATTGACAAACCAATGGCAGTAAGCAAGGCGTGGTCTGCGGGCAGAAGAGCTTGATGTGCTTTGCATCTTTTATGGATGCATGTTCGAGTCTTTCTTCAAAATCTTCTGACATGTTCCATAAGAAAGTCCAATTTCCTGAGAAAGACGTTTCAAAGGTTTTGCAAGCTCCTCTTCCATACGTTGACGAACGTCATTGACAACTTCTTCTGTACGAACTCTTGGTCTACCAGTACCTTTTTTTATGAGTCACATAACCAGTTTCGCGAAACGCTTCAACACAATTTGTAAGGCACGCATAAAAATTATCCGGTAAAATTGCCACGTTTGGGGAGTGCTCTCGAAAATTGTCCAAACACAAACGTTGACTGTATTGCCAATTTCCATTAACTAGCGCACCCGTTCGAGAATAGGCTTCAATCATGAACATTTTGTGCTGTGTGGTAAGAGGCATGATTCAAAAACTGGACATTTCAGCACAATGACTTAACAGATTCTGACACAACAAAACATATTCAAGAATTTTAAGTAAGACACACGGTTTACATCCCACAACCACCGTTGACCAAGATAATTTTCAATTTGTAGTTCAATATTATTTTATTTTTGAAATAAATAGGTATGAAATTTGTAGGTTATTGATGATGTCAGTGTGACAGTGACATAATTATTTCAAACGTAAATTAAGACACACGTTTTAGATTTCACAACCACCCTTGACCAAGATAATTTTTAATTTGTAGTCATTATTGTTTTACAACTGAAATAAATAGGTATGAAATTTGTAGGTTATTGATGATGTCAGTGTGACAGTGAAATAATTATTTCAAACGTAAAGTAAGACACACGTTTTAGATTCCACAACCACCCTTGACCAAGATAATATTTAATTTGTAGTTCATTATTGTTTTACAACTGAAATAAATAGGTATGAAATTTGTAGGTTATTGATGATGTCAGTGTGACAGTGAAATAATTATTTCAAACGTAAAGTAAGACACACGTTTTAGATTCCACAACCACCCTTGACCAAGATAATATTTAATTTGTAGTTCATTATTGTTTTACAACTGAAATAAATAGGTATGAAATTTGTATGTTATTGATGATGTCAGTGTGACATTGACATAATTATTTCAAACGTAAAGTAAGACACACGTTTTGGATTCCACAACCACCCTTGTCCAAGATAATTTTTGATATCCCGGTACATTGATTTGAGAAGTTTCAATATCTCGTAAATCTATGAATAATTATATAAATTCACAGTACCTACTTCAATTCAATCCTAGTTGCAGCATCATCTTTAAATAATTGTTTTATGCTTATTATACAATAGCTTGGAATGAAATAAACACAGAAATATATAGTAACACTGGAACGTACGAAAATGAAGTATTCGGGAACGACCATTTATCCCCATGTTTGTCGAATCTCACTCGCACTTATTTAACTCAACACCGGTCGATCTGACCAAAGCAGTATACCGATTTGCAAATTTGAGACTGTATGTATCTAAGAGTTATAATGTGGCAATGTTGAAGTTTGAATAAGACTTAAAAAATAAAAACAAGACCACACTTATAGAATTTTGACACATTCGATTAACACGAACAAAAAGTTTGAATTATCTTTAAATTAGTGGTTTCGGACAATGCAATTGTTATTGCTGATATGAATTAGAGGAAAAATTCAGAAAATAAATCAACCGAATCTAGACTAATATAACTTATTTTATCATAAGGTCTTGAAATATTAGCATATTCCAGATTGTTGTTGTTTATTAATTCACCTTTATTTTGTTCTTTATCACTTAGGTATATCAAAATTTGGGCCTCTACAAACGGAATTAAATACTTGGAATTGGTAATTGTGGAAAATTGTATGGCTGGGATTCGTCAAATTGGTGCAGATAAGTGTGTTACTGGTAAAATATTATGTTATCTGTAATACAGATCTAATCGATCATGAAGAATGTTCTTGTTGTTATTTTTAATTCAAAATTTCAATGGTGTAAGCCATTACTTTGTGTTAATTTATCATATTAATATAACAAGATAAAACACTTTTACTTCGTTTTTTATCACATATATTATAGAAACAAATCGTGACTATAGTTTCGACACTAGCGTGCCATGTTCAAACGATACTAATATATGAGAATATGAATAACCATGGCTACTTACGGTACAATATAATACACAGGTAACGATTGAGGAAATACATTGTTAGAATAGTATAATTGAAATTGGATAATGAGGTAGAATTAATATTGTGATAAGAAAATTTTAATCCGGAGGTAGACTAGGAAGGCACAAGAGTATTATCGGAACTTTTACGTTATCAAGACATTAAACTGAATGCTGCAGTACACATCTAAATGATCATTTAAAATTTGGTTGTCACTATTTTTAATACCTTTGGAAATTTCTATTGATTCTAGTGTGTTTAATTTGAATCATCTACTCTGGTTATGTACAATTTTAACTTCATCTAAATTGGGAAAACTGTACCCTGTTTCTAAAATATGGTTCGAGAATGTTAAATCTGTTTTATTGAGTTCAAAAGATCAAAAATGTTTCTTATATACCATTTTAAAGGGTGGATTATGGCGCCATCTATCTTATTTTTCAGGGACTTTTCACCTTGCCCTTATATCGAGCGGTGAACATTCTTATAAGAATAAATCATGATACGGGACTATTACCTCCCCCTTGTCACACTAGCTATCTTGCATTCTACCACAGTATACACTTCTCTACGCTCCCCTGTTCCTGAGCCAAGAAAATTATATTACTCAGTAGCTAAGGGAAAGACATTGAAGTCATTGCAGGTGGCCAAATATGGTCTGAAAATATCACGTCTTACTTTAGTCGCCAATTTGTTCTCTGTAACAGGGTTGATGAGAATAAGGTGAATAATGAATGATAATTTATTTGTGAGAAAGCACACAAAAATTACCTATAATAAATAGTATAAATAAAAAGTGATAAAGACGGGTCTGGATAAGGAACTCTAACATAACATGAGGGCATACACAATAGATCTGCAAAGGTCGCAGTGAAGAGGCTCCCATACAAATCTAATCTAATCTAATAGTGCGAAGAAAGATTGATTACGTGCAAAAGTACGTCGGCAATATGACCAAATTAAATCGCAAATCCAATTTAACTCATATTGATTTTTCCAATGAAAAGTCTTGTTACCATCATCCAAGTTTCCACAAATTCCATTTCTACGCCACACAATTGACAGTTGATCAAGAAATTGAAAAACTATGTGTTCAATTGAAGAAATCATCTCTCAATTTATCCTGATATGGATCAGCGAAGTCGAGTGTTATTATCAGAGTATGTAAATGGTAACACATATTTGTGTCATACCAGTAAACAGGTTTTTATAAAAAAGACGTTATCTCGACAAATATTTTAACAACAAGTAGATAACTTAATTTACTACTCATACTTTATTAATTTAACTAGATAGTTACAAACCTCGTGACATAATTGAGTGATAAAATTGACCACCAAAACCAAATGCTTGAATTAATAATTACAAATATATACCTTACTCTTGATGAATTCCCATCATTATAATAATTGTTATTGGAATTAAATTTGAGAATTATAAATGTTCTTATATATTTTTGTTGGAACGTTATACAGACAATAGTATGTTTTTGTAGTTCCGACTAGAGAGTCTAACAAACCGTACCTACCAATTTTTTCCATCCCACATAATGTACCTTGTATATAATATACCGGGATATCAACAATTATCTTGGTCAAGGATGGTTGTGGAATCTAAAACGTGTGTCTTACTTTACGTTTGAAATAATTATGTCACTGTCACACTGACATCATCAATAACCTACAAATTTCATACCTATTTATTCCAGTTGTAAAACAATAATGAACTACAAATTAAAAAATATCTTGGTCAAGGGTGGTTGTGGAATGTAAAACGAAATTTTAACTTTGAACCTTTTACAAGGTCGCAATAGCCACAAACGGGGTTGAAAACTGTTTTAAATTGGTTAATTTTCGATAAATCGAATGACGCTCACGTGAGGAGTGGGTAGCTCGCGAGATAGAAGAGTGCAATTCTTCGGAACATAGAACGTCTTTACGAGGACTTTTCGCATGCGGTTTTCGCTCCATGTCGTTAGTTTATGAACGGGGCCAACTAAATAGCCTAGTCTCGGGCCCCAAAATGTCGATTAAAAGGGAAAATTTAATTAAAATAGGAACATGTACTCTCAGGTCTCAGCTACGCGCGTCTAACGTGCGACGTACCAAAGGGAATTTCCTAGCTTCTAAAATATACCCAAAAGCGATTAAAAGCTAGCAGCCTATAGCCTAAAACCCTTCAATACAACTGGCGCCGGCCGCACGGGGCATAAAACGGCCATATTAACAAGATCGAGGTAAAAAGTATAAACTCTAATTGACGCGTAGCTAGCTCCTCGAGGCATATGTCAAAATGATTACGTTCGTAGCTAATTACATAGGACGTCTGGCGTTCATGCAATTGTGTTTTTGTACAATTCCAACCTCCTAATTTCGATAGGCCACGTGAAAATCCCGAAGTCTTAAGCGCTAGAGACTTCTGAGTGTTATAACATTCGTATAAAATTGCGAAATTTCTCACTTTTAGAAACTTCAAATTAATTAATTTGACACAAGTTTTGATAACGTAAAGTAAGAACGTTTTAGATTCCATAACCACCCTTGACCAAGATAATTTTTGATATCCTGGTACCTTGTATGTTATAGATATTTATCAACATTGCTCACAACTGTGAGCTACCCTTCTATTTGAAAGTTATTAAATGGAAATATCTAAGAATAACCATAGATTCTGGATAATCTATGATGAGAAATCTTGGCTTCCAGATGGAAATACACTTCGCCTGAAATTTCAAATCAACCTGAGCCACAAACACCCCAGTTTGTTTCATACACTGCCTATCTTCCATATACTGGAAATATAACAGATCGAATTTCCAAAATCCTTAAAAAACATAATATTTTTTCTCGGTCTTCCACACTCCCCAAATTATCTCACTTTCACAACCTATCAAAGATTTCCTTCCTCCTCTTCACTTAGAAGGTGTTTATAGTATCTCCTGTTCTTGCGGTGAAGTCTACATTGCTGAAACATATCGTACAGTAGCTACTTCTGTGGAAGAACATGTGCGCTGTACAAGCTTCGTGACACCAGTAGATATGCACTTGCGGAACACACATTTGACACTAATCATCAAATCCTTTTCGAAAATACTAAAATCCTAGCCCGAGTCCCAAACTTCTATAAGCGAAAATCCTTGAAGCTATAGTGTAACGAAGCTCTAAAATATCGAATAATTATTTAATGGGAAACACGTAGATTACTTGTAGAATAATTCCGAATAATTATATTGTTGTATAGGAAGATAGATAGCACCGGGCATTGACATCCGTGTAGTTTAAGTGTCAGATTTGCGTACGGTTCCATTCATAAGTCGCGTATATTTTGATTTCATTCATAAACGTGCATATTGCGTGTCAACATAAAATATCGGAACAGATGTAATCATAAAAACGGCACAAAATCGAGGAGCTGGTGAACCATCATGAGCGCGAAATCAGCAAAAAGGGCTCGGCTGGAGCTGGTGTAGGGGACTTGACCTGAACCTCGATTAGTATAAAAGAATGCCTCGCAAGCGTTGAAAAATTATTGTCAGTGAGACAGTGCGAAAAGATAGCCGAGATTAAGAATTAAGTGCTCCGCCAGTTACCTGTGAAGTATTAGGTAGATAGTGATTTTGCTATTTGAGGCATGAGTAGCCGTTTTAAGAATACTCACATGACTATTTGTTGGCAAGGCTATAATGAGGGGAAATAGCCTGTTTGGACCGTGTTTTTAACAATTATTGTTTCTAAGCTTCTTTGTGCTTCTCATGGGTCGGGATAAATTATTATTGTACAGAGAAAGTGAAATATCAATGTATGTTCAAGCTATAAATAAATTATTGGGAAGTTCCGTGTTTATCTAAAAAGACTTTCTGCAACAGCAGTTAAGTAGTCAAGAAGTAACCAAGTATTATTTGCAGTTAAAGCCTGCAACTTTAATACTGTTCAGTCTGCCCTATCGAACCCTGGTTACTTACTTCACTAAAACTACCCTGGGACAAAGCTATCCGTAGATAGCACAGTGATACGCTTTGTGGTAAGGGCCCTAGCAGAAGCCTTTAACGAAGAGTAAACCTTGACAAAAATCTGGCGCCCGAGAAATCAACATAAAAGTCAATCGGATTCAGATCTGGTAGACTTGAAGGAGTATTGAAGCCGTAGAAAGTAATTAACGCCAAAAGTAACAAGGATGTCATGATAGGAATCCTAAAACATCCAAATAATCTAAACCGTGAGTCAGAATATTACCCTCCCAACATTTGGAAAACACATCCTCGAAAATTTCACTTCGCACATGATCACACAACGGCAGGGTCAGGTACCAGATCGGAGTTAACCAACAGAATAGAGACAGTGAGCTGTATGGCTTGAAGAACTTTTCCTACAATAAATACGGCTACAGAAACCAGTAAAATCAGTTTTTAATTGAGGCCTGAAGATGCCACCTCTAATGGTTGGCGAAAGTCCAGCATCAAGTAGTGCTATCGTGAAGCGGAATCCATCCGGAAGCCAAAATTTTTCAAGATGAGCTATCCGCGGAAGTCCACTATTCAAGATAATCTATGATGATTTTCACATCAAATGAGGTAGGTATAGTCAATTTTATAGAGATTAAAGAATGGTGCATGCGCTATGCTGTTTGTATTTGTTGTTGTAACACAAAATCCGGCTCTGATAATGTATTGGATCCTCATTTACAGGGACAACATCGTGTGATAAGAAATCTTTCACAGTGAATTTTCTTAGAAATACGAAACTTTGAAAAATATTGGCCGCTCCATTGAAAATTAATGATTCTAAGTTGAGAATCATTACGAACATATTGTCTATCTCTTTTAAGTATCATTGTAACATAGTTTTAGTTGATATATATATATATATATATATATATATATATATATATATATATATATATATATATATATATATATATATATTTTACGTTTATTCATCTTTATAATCCTATGTTAAATTATCTAAGTTATCTTCATAATTCAGAAAATTTAATTCTATATCTCTTAAGTTACATACACGATAGTGGCCAATTAGGCAAAGAAACTTTAAACTTGTTTATAATTAACCAGAACAATTCTCAGTCAGTTCTATTGAAATATATAAGAACCGGGATGCTGTCATTTGAATAAGAACTGTCAAGTAACTGCCAACCATAGCAGTACTAACCTACAATCCTTACTTCAAAAAACGACTGAACTTCAGATGAATGTGCGTGAATAGTTATCGATGGTAGGGCATCGAATCGCATTGTGTTCATCAATGATCTACTATCCTTTCAGAGGTTTATATTTACAAAAATATAAAAATCTAACAGGACCGAAGTGGTGTAATTGGTAAACACCCTGGACTAGAAATCCAGAAATGTGGGTTCGAATCCCGCCTATGGTTCAGTCTTTTACGTTTATTCATCTTTATAATCCTATGTTAAATTATCTAAGTTATCTTCATAATTCAGAAAATTTAATTCTATATCTCTTAAGTTATATATATATATATATATATATATATATATATATATATATATATATATATATATATATATATATATATATATACATTCTCCTTCAAGAATAAAAATGATAAAATGTTGCTAAGCAATAATTTAAAAGTTGTAAATACTCACCAATTATTATCCAAAATGACGTTCTAGTGGTTTGGAACTTCAAGATAAACAAAAACTATAAGCAAAGGGTGTTCCAAGTACTCTTGAACATACAAACTGGTATTCCATATTGGGGCTGTTATTTACTGATCGGTCAAAGGACACCGAGACGCTGCGGCTTTCATGATGTACACGCCACCGAGGATGTGTTGTACTAAAGCTTCAAGCTGCCGTGAATGTCAATGATGCACGAGTCTGCGCTTTGATGGCTGAAAGGATACAGAAATTAGGTTCAACATTGTGCCGGGTAACTCGACCATGATGCTTATCCTTGATTAATTAGTTTTTTTTTCGACAAGCGTTCCAATTAATGATACTGAATGTGTCCTTGCTACAGAATTTGTGCGTACCGTGTTAGTGCGACTGAAGTTACATTCGTAACTACACTACTCTACACTGAAACGAGTAGGCAAAAGCAAAACTTGGTGTATTTATCCTGAATGAAAAAGGTTTGTATTTATTAACAAACGTCAATTAAAAACTCAATGAATCGCTTAGGAGAAGCTTCAGATTTACAAATAAGCAAATCAATTGAATCTTTAACGTCTGAAAATACGGTGAAAACACACAAATGCATTTGGAAGCAGATTTTGACTCTTTGTGAAAATATGAATTTCTTGAGCAGACTCTTTATATTCTTGGGCTTTCAAGATGAAGCGAGTTAATGGCAACGATTATGTGGAAGGAGTTGTGAAGACGATTTGGAATATTTCCGCAAAACTTCTCCAGGTACTTTGAAGATTTTAATCGGAAAATAGACACTTTCAAAGACATAGATTTTGAGGATGCCAGAACGGCAAGTGCGGCCAAAATAAGAGAGCTACAAGCGCTTCTAGAGAAGAGAAAATCCAGTTCTGCAGCTCTGACAACTGAAGAGATCAGCAAAATTGCTGAAAAGTATGACAGTTTTCAAAAAAAAGTTCTACCGTTAAGCTCGCGTGGCGTGACAACGAAGCAAATTTCGGCCTAGTAGAATTTTTCAAGAACTAAGTCGACATGTATGGTGATCTTACAGGGTGGGTCTATTGAATACAACCCCATATTCTCCAAAACTACACAGAGCGGAGGGAAACATACCACTACTGCATCTAAATGGTTAACATCGAACAAAGAATGTCAAGACCAGTGCGTCTACTACAGAAGATATTGAGCAAAAGATAGTGGCGTAGTTATGGTGTTTTGTACGCATTTAAACCCCTCAAACTTCTACGCCAATTATCGGAAATTATTATTTTGTACAAATTTAGAAACTTTCATTTATTTTCTATAAAAAAATATTGTTGATAAATTTCCCTTAGAGGCTTCCTGTTCGAACTATTTGGATTTTTCTAATCATGGAATTTCTTTTGCAGGACTATTTAAACTTTTTAAATACCTATTTATGGGGAACGATAAAAAATGATTCAGGATAAATGCTCAAAAAGATCCATTTACTTCAACGCAACGGCAACATAGATTTCTCAACGACCTCCTTTTTCGAATTAACATTTTATTATTTATTTCAACAATATGTAATATGATGAGTCTGACATTATTTTTTTGGTATATTTTCGATTTTAGTCAAACTATTAATTTTTCCGTATTATAATCAAGTAGGCTTTCTTCAGAGAGAAAAGATAAACTTGAACTGAAACTGAGGGAAAGAACAAGATTTTCGCGACCAGATTGCCAAATGACAAAAGTGTCGTCGACATATCTAAGCCAACATTTCGGTTTAACATCTTGTTCAAAAGTTTCCATGAGATATTAGCTATGACCGCAGTAAGTGGGGAACCCATGGCAGCTCCCGAGGACTGCTCGTAAAACTCGCCATCGTACAGAAAATTATTGGAAGATAGACAAAAACCAATCAACGGTAGTGAGTCAATTGAAATGTTTTTGCCTGGAAACAGTTGAGAAATTATGGAAAGCGTGTCTGGAATGAAAATGAGTAAAGAGTGATTCGACGTCGAAGCTGATGAGCAAATCACCTGGGTCAAGTTTTAGCGTTTGGAGTTTTTCAGTTTCAGTTCAAGGGTCAAGCCTGCCCTATAGATGCCACTTGTAATGGTTGGCAAAACGTCGGCATCAAGTCGTACTAAGCCAAGAATTTTCAAATGAGGGAATCTAATTAGCATTAAAAGGCATGTAGAAGGTAGAAGTAAAAAACATGTGGAAGGCATCCGCTGTGGATGAAGGTTATATTCAAACGTCCTTAAAAAAACCGAAGTGGCACAGACGCTATGCGGCGCCTCTTTCACTTCAGTACCTAAAGTATCACCGAGTACTTCATCTACTTCGGCTTTGGACAATTTCACTTTCAAAAGCTCAAATTTTGAGCATCAGGTGACACCAGACAGTAAAGGCACTTTACATATAAATAATGCATTTAAATTCACATCACAGCATACTCAGCAGCATACATAAGACATTATCGTAAAGAGGCAACAAAGCGAACAAAATATTTTTACTCATGTTCCTGAACTAGTGAGCGCTCATGAAATTAGCACAGTCACGATCAACATTTACAACAAGTGCACAATTCAATAAGAATAATATTATTTAATTTAATTTTATTTATTTACAGTTGAAATTATTGTTTATGTTAAGTTATGAGTTTGAGGTTAGAGATATTTTTAACAATATTCGTTTTACGTCTTCCCTTTCTTCGGAATGTGGCACATGCAATGTTATTGTTTCGATCTGAAAATGAATAAAATTTGACCCAAATACGTAGCTACTATTATTTAATTTTTTACCAGTTTCTTAAGTTACATGAACAATATTCATCAAATAGTTTCTTTGAAATCGCGAACGTGAAGAGTCTGCATGAATGACAGAATTGGACAGAAAAAAAAAGATTGTCGAAAAGACTTCTTTACAATACCAAAATAGAAAATATAATTACTTTATTGCTACAACATCATGAATAAATTGATATTTAATACGTTTTGAAGCCTGGCGTCAATAATTCATTTTGAGAAAAGATCATTAATTTTTTGATTTTGGTAATGAAAAGAATGTGAATTTTCGTAGATCAAAGAACTAATATTTTTATGGTTGATAGTCTCTTCTTCAATCTGAGATCCAGTACAATGTAACATTATTTAACATATACAAAAGTCGTTAAATCCAAACACGTTACCTCAGTTGGTCGAAGCAGCGTTTTGAAATGTGGAATTGTGGTTTTTGAGTGTATTCAATAGTATGCACAAACTAATGGAGAAAGAAAACATTACAATTGTACCTCTTGCGAATAAATGATGTAATAAGATTACATTTTTATTAAAAGCGATGTTCCTACCTTTTCCTTATGGTTGAATATACCACATCGACTGCGGTTATTCTCAACCAGTCATATATAGGCTGTCATAACAATGAATAAATTCCAACAAATGAAATAGATAAGTGTGAAAATTTGCAATATTCACGTTGATCCGCTACAGTTTTGTCAGTGCCGTTACCAGTATCTGGAGAAAGAAAAACGATGTCGATTTTAAAACTTGGCACCAGTCCTAATATGACAGGGCCTAGACAATGAATATTTTAAAATTATTGAAACTCCCGAATACCTAAGTCGGAAGTTCACATCGACGTCTGTATGAAATCTTAAGCTAATTTTGTTAAACATTTTAGGAATTGGTATTGTTCGGAATATTGAAGGACATTCAAAAAAATTGTTGATGAATTGTGTCACAGAAAAAAAATCTCTCTTACGCGTGTAAGAGCATTTGAGCAGGACCTATACAACATAATATCCTTAAAAGTGTGTCACTTCGGAGTAAACCGGAAGTTCAAATCTACGTCTGATGGAATTTTGAAGAATTCTTTTCAAAGAGAATTGATAGATATTTTTCAAGAAAATTCCTCATGAAAAACAAAAAAAATTAATTTTCAAATAACGGTCCATGACAGAAAATGAAATCTGTATGTTTGTAAGACAAAACATCTGAATTCAATCGCAAGAATTCCTGAAAACTTAGACGACATCTACCGGTCACAAAAAAAAACAGTGGAAAGTCATGTTTTGAGATGTTATCATGCTCACTAAGATAAGCCAGTCGATAGAGTACAGAAGTTCTAATCAACCGATTCTTGTGCAAAATGTCGCCTTGGCGTGAAATTAATATCATTGGTGCATTTGAATTGAGAAAAATATGAGGAGGGTAACTCCCTCCACTACCACAAGAAACAGAAAGTTTTACCTACTTAAAACTGTGATGACGCAAAACTGTGAATTGAATAAGGTAAATTAAAATGGTAATTAGGCAAAAGTGTAGATAATGATAGGTAATGAAATTGTATTGTAAGGTCAATATTCATCTGGACATCTAGCTAACATAGACTCCCTATTAGTTGAGCTTTGCCTGTAACAGCTCTTACATATTGCTGTACACAATAAGTTTGCTTCAACACATTTACGTCCACTCCTACAGCCTTGAGTACAGCCACATGGAATCAAAGAATCAGTAAATGGGAGACAGGTTTGAATTAGATGACCCACGAATATGGGGGATTGTCACTACAAATGAGAGTTCCCCAAGTCAGAATAATTGGCCCACTATTGTTCCTAATCTATATTAATGATCTACCTGCAGTTATTGCTGATACTAGAAAGTTACTTATTAATTATGCAGATGATAGTAACATTAAAGTATCCGCAAATCAGATTTCCCTTTTCGAAACTAAAATTGCCTCAGCGCTCTCAAAGATTGAACATTGGTGTATGAACAACAAACTCACATTGAACAAAAGTAAGACAGACTGCATCATCTTTACGTCAAGCCACAGTAGACTGCAAATACCAGAAATATTAAATTCAAATGATTACATATCAAAGTTGTAGAGGTTTTTTCAAGGAAAACAACTTGCTGACTGTTATTGGGATATGCATTTATCAATCCCTTCTTTTTACTTTCAAACAGAAGATTCTTTGCAGATTTCAAAAAATCTTTAAATTACAACACACGTAAGATTTCATATATTTATCCAACACATACAATTACACTAACACACAAAAATTGCCCCTATATGTGCATCAAATTTTTCAACAACTTGCAAATTGATATTCAATGTATGAACAATTTCTGTGAATTTAAAAAAAAATATTCAATATTATTGTGCAATGTGAACCATACACGGTTAATGAATACTTGAATAAGCATGTTTTTGTCTTTGTATTTTATTTTAAATTTCTTCTGTATTGTTTGACTTGTTTTCCTAATATCTTCTTATTATTTTGCAACAATTATTATTGGAAAAATAAATTGACTTTTACTTCACTTCACTTTACTTTACTATAGTAGATGTTGATGTACCCTATTCACCAAGAATGCACTTATAACCCAAACCTAACTAAATTGTTGTCAAATTAAAATAATTAATCAGTGACAGATAATAAACTGATATTGATTATAACGAATTGTCAACAATTAGTTCCAGCTTAAATTCAGTAGACACTATGAATAAGGTATCAAGTCTTTTATGACACTGTTATCAATGAATCGTATAATAAAATGATACACAGCTGGCTTGATAGGCACTTCCTCTGCATAATTCTTAGATAATAATCCACATAATTTGAGACCGGAAGAGTTCATATTGCTTAGTCTGTATTTTTGAAACTTTGAATAAATACTCTTGTAGACAATCGATTTCCATTGTTACTGACGGTAACTGTTCTCAAACCAAATACTTGATCCATCATTCGCAGTCTACTAAATGAAAAATGTATTTACCCCAAATGAGACCTAAACACTTTTCAGCCATTCCTTTTTATCTATTTTGAAACAAAACCATACAATATTTACATCGTTGGAATGGAAAAATGATCTTTCTAACGGGGCCAAATTCAAAAAACGAGACGAGAAAAAATTTCAAATATACCCAAAAGTGTCTAACATATCCTACAGTTTGTTGACCTAAACAATTTTCAGGCATTTATTGTTATTTATTTTGGAATAAAACTATACAAAATTTACATCGTTCGAATCGAAAAAATGCTGTTTCTAACTGCGCCAAATTCAAAATTCGAGATGAGAAATTTTTTTTAAATATAGTCAAAAAGTGTTAAACATATCCTACAGTTTGCTTACGAAATTTCATCATGACATCTCAAACCATTCCCAAGAGATTTTGATAGTTTTCATAAATAATAGCAACCCTGTATATCCATGTCATGTCATAGTTATAATAGTGCACTTTGATTAAACATCACGAGGGATTTACCTAAGTGTTATTTTTGACCAAAATAACGGATTTGATGTTTTAAAATAGAAAAAATTATAGTTATCTTCATATATGGCTTTTTCACTCCAAAGTTTCCGACAATATAGTTCATTATGCTTGGTATTTATTTAGAAATATTTGTTTGAAAAATTATATTTCAGCAGTGTATTAACTTCTATATTACGAAAAATCCTTTTCCTCAATAAAAATAAAAAAATAATTTTCTTTTCACTCTTCATTCTCAATTTCGTATCGAAACAATTTGTCGGTACTACAATAAACGCTAGACTCCACTCCTAGGTATGTTCAAAAATTTGTTAGCCAATGGTCATCATGAGAATACAATTAAATTACTTTTAACGTGCGAAAATCCATATACAGAGGAGGCGTTAAAATCTGTTTCCGTGACTATTATATCACAAATTCATAATTTCTCCCAAAACAGAATCTCCAATTACATGTTCAAGATTCTAGTAAGTTTTTCGCATAGTAACCGAATTTTCATTTGCAATAAAAGTATTCTTGTATATATGAATCTGAAGGAAGCCTTATTCCTATTTTGAAATTTCAAATTCATTATCCTAGGCCAAAAATAATTCCTACATAATACACTAACTTTAATTGCAGCAAAAAAACGAGTTTTGCGTAGAAAAAATCATATACCTTGCTTATTAACCCAAAACATTCTTCTGCCGATGGTCAAGGGTTGATCCGGACACGCAGACAGAGATATTTAATTATCTACGCCTTTAACTTCAGCAATATCTTTTTTTGGTACATCAGTTTGTCTACATTTTTTCAGTATTGTTTGGTATTTCTGCCTATACTACACATATACCCAAATAATTGAATCTAGATGATTGAAATTTTAAAAAAATTCAACGCCCTGTCGGTCTCAAAGTGACCAGTATATTTCAGTTTTCACCAGTTTCCAAAACAATAAGAAGTGCATGACAGTATTCCTTGATTTAGCAAAGGCGTTCGATACTGTCAATTACGATATTCTTTTGCAACACTTATATGATATTGGTATAAGAGGCGTCGCACTGGATCTTATTACTGATTATTTGACCGATAGGAAACAAGTAGTCAAAATAAATGACACTTTCAGTGACCCATTACCTGTCACCATGGGTGTTCCACAGGGCACAGTTCTGGGGCCTATTCTGTTTTTATTATACATCAATAATATATTCAATATAGATGATTTAAATGGACTTCTTGTTTCATATGCAGACGATACTGCCATTGTTTTCACAGGAAATACATGGGATGAAACTATCCTAAACGCAAAACAAGGCCTACAAAAATTGTTCAATTGGCTGAGCTGTAATCTATTAAGCCTCAATGTTGACAAAACTAAATTTATTGCCTTCACATCAACTATTACAGATCAGCCAAGTATCAGTCATTTGAAAATTCATAAATTTTCCTGCCCAAACACAAATAAATGCGATTGTTCATCAGTTGAGAAAGTTTGTTCGGTTAAATATCTGGGAGTTACGGTTGATCAATTTCTAAGATGGAATGAACATATAGAAAGTACGGTAAAAAGACTCCGTAAATTAATATATAAGTTTTATCAACTGAGAAATATTCTCAATAATAAAAACCTGCTCATGATCTACAACGCCTTAGCCGAATCCATAATTCGATACTGTATCATTATCTGGGGTGGAACATTCAAAACTACCATATATCAACTAGAAGTGATCCAAAATACTCTGATTAAGATTCTCCTCAAAAAAGAGAAACGCTTTTCCACCACTCGCCTCTATTCTGAAACTAGGTTATTCACAGTTGGACAATTATATATCTATCAGAGCGTATTATTTGTAATGAACTCTACTAGGACGTATGTATCACATGATCATAACACACGGATTAATAAAAATCAAACTCTACGAATCCCAAAATGTCGACTAACACACGAACAAAAATTTATTCCTTACATTGGCCCCAAATTGTTCAATCTTCTACCAGATAAGTTGAAGAATATATCCAATAAACGTATCCTTAAAAAAGAACTGAGACTATTCATTTTATCAAACTATGAACTATTAAAAAGCGTCTTTCAAAACTAAATAGTCTTACAGACTTTTATCTATCTAAATATGTGCGTAAATGTTTGTATTCATGTATATACCATATTTGCCATCCAAAACATAATGACTTAGCTGTCCAATAGATGTGATTGTATATCTCCCCCTTTCTATCTACTCCTCTATGTATTTCTCTTCACTTGAAATTGTCCAGAGTAAATATAAATATAAATATATTATCATAACAATTATACTACTCGTTATGATGTTGAAATTATGTTTTACTAATGGTATTGTTACACATTACTGGTGGATCTCACAAAACAAGCTCTGCTTAGGTGAAATCCCCCTGATATGTAACCTACTTCTCATATTTAGATACTTTATATTTATATACTTTATATTAATATTATATTTACTTGATATATAGTTGATTTACTGTTCATTAATATGTATTTGTTAATATAAATACTGGGTAGATATATTAATTAGGTAAAATCATTGTCATTTGTCTGTCTGTCTGAATGAATAAATTAATAAAAAAAAAAAATTAATAATAATAATAATTTCGCCATAACCCTTTCGAAAATATAATTTATGGGATAAGGTAAGTCATGGAATAAGGTAATCGATGTATATAATTAGATAGACACGCCTATTAGTCGAGGAAAAAAAGTTTTGAACCTGGGAAAGTTGGCGCAGTTGGATGGATTGAGATGCGGTTTTCTGCATTCGATTCAGAAAGTGATTTAGGAACTTTGTCCGGTATTTTTGTTTTGCGGAAAAAATTTATTGCATTTCTACAGCCAAAAAATACATTTTTCTAAGTGCACTTTTTGAGGTGAATAAAAAAACGGACTCGAATTGGTTTCTCGAGGGTTTTTGGGGCCGCTGAACACGAATATGATATTTAATAAATTCCCTGAGGTCAGCTTTTCCCTTGGACCTCCCCGGGGGTATACTAGCGTCCTGACGTCCTGGATATCGACGAAATTAATGAAAAAATTATTTTTAATGTTTGTCAACTGTTCGAAAGATGATATGAAGGTTGCTAGTGCTGATAACGACATGAAAAAACTCTTCTGCAATACCTGGTGTAACCAAGAATTGGTTACCTTTTATGGAGAAAAATTAGCAAATTCCTAGAAGATGACGTCGTTACCTGGACGCAGGGTACACCAGGTATTGCAGAAGAATTTTTTCATGTCGTTATCATCACTAGCAACCTTCATATCACTTTTCGAACAGTTGACAAACATTAAAAATAATTTTTTCATTAATTTCGTCGATATCCAGGACGTCAGGACGCTAGTATACCCCCGGGGAGGTCCAAGGGGAAAGGGGGCCTCAGGGAATTTTTAAATATCATATTAGTGTTCAGCGACCCCAAAAACCCCCGAGAAACCAATTCGAGTCCGTTTTTTTATTCACCTCAAAAAGTGCACTTAGAAAAATGCATTTTCTGGCTGTAGAAATGCAACAAATTTTTTCCGCAAAACAAAAATACCGGACAAAGTTTCTAAATCACTTTCTGAATCGAATGCAGAAAACCGCATCTCAATCCATCCAACTGCGCCAACTTTCCCAGATTTGGCCTATTTTAGTGCTTTATTTCCTCGACTATATGTTGGTGTTCGATAAGTTGAGTAGGAAGCCGGCCCATAATGGCAACAACATCATTCCTTCCAAAGTAACTTTAGGTACAACGGAAGTGAAGTAAGATGTTCGAGGGAAACTACTAACCAACGGCAATTGGTGATTCCTATATAAAGGCAAAAATATCGTTTCTATAAAAGTTTTCATTGGTCATTGTGGAGTAAATATTAATTAGCAGAGGCAATTCAAGTTTCTTGTTTTCGAAAACTTCTGATATAAATTCAGATATATTTTCTGAGTATGCTCAGTTGCACGTCCCTTCACCATATAAAACAAAACCAATATTTTCCATTTTCCTTCGCAGCCTTTTTATTTTTATGTATCGTGGGTTGTTGCTGTTTCAAGGGGTTCCTTTCTATTGTTTTCTCCGCCAGGCATTGTTTTGCTACCTAACCTTTAGGGAAATATTACACTCAAATTGTTCTTTTGGCACTGCTTCAAGACAGAAAAGAAACACGTTTTCATATTTTGACTATATTTCTTCCTCAAAGCTGCTTATAATTTGAAGAGGGGAATCACCGAATGATTCGCTACCAACTGTTGCCCTCTATCAAATTCTTACAACAGTGATTTAACCTATATTCGTACTTTTTGAAATATAGATAGCGCTGAATCTACGATTCACAAGTTATTTTTGCTGAAAGTGGAGATTTGCCTTATATTGGTGTATGGCTTTATATGTTGCAAATATTTTGGGTATTGCCATAAACAGGATTCAATTAACAATGCGAACCGACTGGAGTTTTTCAGCTATATTTGATCATTACGTCAATTATTTGAAGGATAATTATTGTGCTTCAAGCATCTAAAAGATAAGTTCCTTCTCTTCGCTAGTAATATCTGTTACCAACTTTGAACTTTAGAATATTATGTCGTAAGGGATCACGACGCACCATAATAGCAGTTTCGCACGAGACCCGAAGGTGCCCTCAGGGAAGAGTATTGTCACCGCTCCTTTGGTGCCTGGTGGTGGACGACTTGTTGGTCGAGCTGAATGAAGCTGGCTTTACGCCCAGGCCTACGGAGACGACTTGGCAGCACTGACCCTCGGAAGACACGCGGCTACCTTGTGAGAGCTTCAGAACACTGCACTTGTCGTCGTGGCTCGCCGGTACCAGGCCGAGGGACTCAGGGTGAATCCTGGAAAGACCAAAGTGGTCTTTTCATGAGAAAACAGAAACTGGGACCTCACCAGACATTTGTATATTAGAAAGTCCCTGTACATGGAAGGCTCAGTGAAGTACCTTAGAGTTATCCTCTATGCTAAACTTAGCTGGAAAATGCACCTGGAAACCCGGGTGAAGAAGGCCGTTGCATCCTTATGGGCATGCAGGAGAGCCTTCGCGAAAACGTGGGGTCTCCAACCACAGGTTCTGCACTGGATCTACACGACCGTGACCCGCCCAATCTTAATCTACTCACCTGTCACTCCAGGTGTGATGGCCGGCAACAGAAACGGTTCCGTCCTGTCTGGCGCTGGAGAAGGCCCAACGACTTGCCTGCATGGGCTTAACGGAGGCTATGGAAACCGCCACACCAGGGCTCTGAAGACTCTGGTGAGGATCGTCCCTCTACAGCTCCATAACAAAACAGTGGGCGCGAGTACGGCGTATCGGCTGCCTAGTCTAGGCCAGTGGGTCGGTGCGTCTGTGCCTCGCGGAGGATCCGACTAACGCAGGATGCAATAGGGCTTGCTGTCAGGTTTCGGACACCAGACGTCCTCATAATACAGAGGACGGACTGGGAAAAAAAGGACTTTGGGCCGCTTCCGCCAAGAGGGCTCGTGTGGTTTACGGACGGGTCTAAGATTGACGAGTCTAGCGGAGCCGGAGTCTACTTGTGTTCACCCAAAAGGAAGATTTCAGTTCTTCTAGGTCTCACACAACCGTTTTTCAGGCTGAGGTCTTTGCAGTACGGACCTGTGCCCTAAAAAACCTGAAATTAAACTACCGAGGTAGGATTTACATCTGCACGACAGTCGAACGGCCCTGTGCGCCCTCAGCCCCCACATAGTATGTTCTGTGTTTGTATTGGAGTGCAGGGGAACTCTAACTGAATTAGCCAGAAGGAATAAACTCCAACTATTGTGTGTACCCGTTCACTTTGTCCTGAAGGGAAACAAAGTGACCCATGAACAGGCTAAACGGGATTCCTTGAGTGCCCCCCGATTCCTGGTTCAAAATATTATTGAACATCGGGCTCCAGGATAGGGAATGGCTCCCGGTCTGCGGTGATGGCTCCATCATGACGCAAGCGTAGCTCCACATTGGGAAGTTTTCGCCTATACTCTCTAAAACCCCACTCTCTGTGAGCAGGATAGACCTAAAACAGGACTCCTCAGAGGACACTGTCATCTGAATAAACATCTACACACAATGGGCATTGTTGAAGACCCAGCTTGTAGTGATGTGGAGTGCCTCTCACATCTTAACAGAATCTCCAGTACTGGCTTCTCTTAGGCTACAACACCTCGGCAGCACACATATGCCGTTTGAAGCCATAAGAGATATCAGCTCATGCAAAATCTTAGCCTTCGGCACTGCCTTAGGTCTGCTGGACTGATTCTTGTATCAAGGGGAACAGAAGGGCCCAATCAAGCGGTTCAAGTGCTCCGGACTTGTCCGCCCTCAAGTTGATTGATTGATTGATTGACTGAAGAGACAAAGGAAAATTCACATGGAATCAGTGATGCTTGACCACCTGATCAATGGAATATCCTCCTAAAACTGTCGTGGTAACTGACCTTTACTCGGGAGCTTGGCACAATTCAATAAATAAAACTGGAATACTGGATACACATTATGTATGTATAAATTAAAATGAAGATAAGTATAAAAATTCAATTATTTCAGGACTGGTAGAATAAAGTACTCACATGACTAATACCACGTCCGTGTTCGTAATATTGAAGTATAAATAAGTGTCCTATTTCTATACACTTGGCAAACGTGAATTAACAGTTCAAACAGTTTGTTGTAATCGTAAATACGTCTAATGTACACAGCACAGTTGAAACAACTGATAAACAGAAACGGAAAGGAAGCAAAAACATGCCAGGGATTTACAATTAATTGACAATCATCATTGTAACACCACCACAAGCTGGCTGTGGGTTTCAACTTATCGGTTGAGTTAGCGCTAATAATTTATCAACACTTCTCGTGAATCTTCTTATATTCACGGAATAAAAACAAATACTAATTATATAATACGAGACATCTTTCGAATATGTTCGTGTTTTTCCGATTATCACTTCCCTCGCTATAATACATACTGTAAGGGAAGTATCCGTTTTGAGCTTTTCTGATTAAGTCTAGACAGATGATGTCTGTGAGTATGTACGTGCTTAACTGTGAGGATGATTGTGCCGTTCCTATTGGTCGTAGGAATTATCAAATTCGCAAATCGCTTTAAATTGTTCAAAATTGGAACCATCATCGTTTTTCAAATGTAAATTATACTAGTACTTTTTTTGTATCATTATGACAACAGAGTTTTTCGGGTATTCGCGGCCCTATCGCTTCTGTATTTTCACAGAAAAGTACTACAAACCATATATATTAAATGGGACGAAAGACCATTTTGTCGATGATGGCCACAGAAAGAAATTTTGGTGGAAATTCTTGGCTTCCGGATGGGTTCTACGTCACAATAGCACGACTTGATGCTGACGTTTCGTCAACAATTACACGTGGCATCTTCAGGGCTGGCCTATGGCTTCTGATTCTTCTGGGTTCTGTAGCGATATTTATTGTAGGAAAAAACCTTCATGCTACACAGTTAAGGACTTACATTCCTGTGGTCAACTCAGTTCTGACACCTGACTCTGTGATCATGTATGAAGTGGAATTTTCTAGGATGGATTTCCAAATGTTGGGAAGGTAATATCCCTGAGTCACGGTTTAGATTATTTGGATTTTTCAGGATTTCTATCGCTTCAAAAATTTTTCGCTAATAGAAGTTCAGGGATCGGGCTAGGATTTTAGTATTTTCGAAAAGGATTTGATGATTAGTGTCAAACTTTGGTTTCGCAAGTGCTGATCTACTGGTGTCACGAACCCTTGTATAGCGCTTATGTTATTGCACACGACTAGCTGCTGTACGACCTGTCTCACCGATGTAGACTCTACCGCAAATACAGGGAATGCTATAAAACCTTCTAAATGGAGAGGCGGAAGGGTATTATTGATTACTGAGGTAGTTTTGCAAGTGTGGAAAACCGAGTAGAAATATTATGTTTTTCAAGGATTTTGGAAATTCGATCTTTTATATTTCGGCAGGGTGGTGGTGGGCAAGGCCAATGAAGTATCTATCGGTGTGAGTGAGTTTTCGTTCGATACAAAGAATGTCCCAAACTACAGTCAGTCTGTCGACCAACTAATACATCTAAGAACGGGAGTGAACCTCTCGATTCAACTGATGAAAAGGATATTGGGATGTAATGAATTCAAATGATTGAGGAAGGGAACAAGAGTTTCGCGACCATGTTTCCAAATAACAAAAGGGTCGTCGACATATCTAAACCAATATTTCTGCTTGACAACTTCCCAAAAAGTTTCCATGAAGATATTACCGTAGCAGACCTCGGAGGCTGCCATGGGTTCCTCACTTTCTCCGGTCATAGCTAAATCCCTAAATTCAGAACTAAAACATCTTTCATCTGTCTTATTATCGAATAATTTCTCCCATTATAACATTCGAAAAGCCATAACATTTCAAATCAACCTGAGCCACAAGCTCCCCGCCTGCTTTATCCACTGCCCATATTCCATATATTTAACAATCCTCAAAAAAGACAGTAGTTCCACTCGGTTTTCCACACTTCCAAAACTATCTCAGTTTTACAAACCTATCAAAGATCCTCTTCCTCTTCTTCATTTAGAAGGTGCATATAGCATTCCCTGTCAAGGCTTCGTGACACCAGTAGATCTGCTGGCACAAGTTTGACACTAATCATCAAATCCTTTTGAAAATACTAAAATCCTAGCCCGAGCCCCAAACTTCTATCAGCGAAAAATTCTTGAAGCGATAGAAATCCTAAAGCATTCAAATAATCTAAATCGTGACTCAGGTAGGTTACCTTCTCAACCCTTGGAAAACCATCCTCGAAAATTCCACTTCGCACATGATCACACAACGGCAGAGTCAGGTGCCAGAACGGAGTTAACCACCGGAATATAGGCAGTAAACCACAATAAACACCGCTACAGAAGCCGGAAGAATCAGTTTCAGTTCAAGCCTCAAGGCTGTCCTGAAGATGCCACCTGTAATGGTTGGCGAAACGTCAAGATCAAGTCGTGCTATTGTGACACGAAATATAACAGGAAGCCAAGAATTCCCAATATTAGCTACCCGCGGAAATCTACTGTTCAAGAAATTTTCGTGGCACATGTCAAAATTTTGAAATGGAATGATATTTTTTTTATTATTTTCCAGAATGCTTCCCAATTCTGTATCCGTAAAAAATAGTCATTAACGTAGGAAAAATAAACGAGAAAATAACGAACAGTGATAAAATACATGCTTTGCCGAATAGTCTAGGTTCTAGGTACGTAGCCTTGGAAACAGTTCAATTCTGATAAGGAGAAATGAGCACATAAAACGTGTTCTAACATTGTTAATATCATTTTGAAATACAATCTACCTGAATCATACCCAGGCCGAAAAGGATGCCTCCGCATTGAACCTTATGCTCTCATCCGGTGCACATTTCTTCGACTATTGCCTCCTTTAGCTGAGTTTGGCCGTCCGCACTGAGAATAGTCCCAGGGATCGATTTGACAATCTTCTCTGCTTTCAAAGCAGCTAAGCAGCTGCCTCACATGAAGGTGGTGGTGGTGCTTTTGCCCGCTTTTCTCTCCTTTGGAGGTGATAATTTTCTCATCCCGCATCCGTTTTTCATTCTCGGGTTGTTTCTTTGGCTCCATCTCCTGAGCTTTGTGCTCTACTGATTTCTTACTTGCCTCCTCAGGTGTTATTCCTTGATTGAGATACCGCTGATATCACCTGAATGCCTCAGCGGAACGTCCCTACCCCGGATTGTCCCGGTTCGGGTAGTAGAGGCATATTTCCCTTTAGCTATTTCTTTTCAGGGAGCTTCTCGTCTTGGTGAAGAGTTACTTTCTTCCTGAAGATCTGATCTAGCGTTCCACTTAATTATATCTCTACGATTTCCAAACCACCAGGCGGGATATATTGCATTTGAATTATTTGTTTCTACACTAGCAATATGTCTTCACAAGATTGTTGGGTATTAGCAATAAAAAAACAATGTTTCACGTGTTTGCTTACGTTTCGCGACTTTACTGTAGGCTTCTTCAGAGCTAAGGCGTGATTAACCGTACATAGTACTTGGTCTGTTTTGATGTACACTGTGGTAATGCATTTCTGGATGCGATCACAATAACTAGCAATATGTGCTGGTGCCTCATCATGCTGTAATATTACTTTATTTATTATATGCAATGATACATCTTCCAGGTGGTCTATAGGATTATTAATTGAAAAGTTCAGATACAATCTCCCCGTGAATATGCCTTCACAAATCCTTGACCTTCCTGTTTAAACGTTCTGCAATACAAAAAAATCAAAATAACCCATATAACACTAATTTATTAAAATATACCTAAACTATACTTAGTTCAACCACAGACAGCGTGAAACGGCTACTGTAAGTATAATAGAGTTCAAAAACAAGTTCTCAACTACTAAATTGTGAGTTCTTGACATCGTTAGCTTCTAATAGTAGAATTTCTGACGGATTATACGAAATAATTGCAGAATTAGATGTGAAAGTGGAATCATGAATTGATTAAGGAATTTCATGGTGCGTTAACGGACAAGGAGATCCGAAGATCATTTCCAATTATCGTCTAGTAATTGAGTTTTTTATTTCCAGTGATTGATCGCATCTCATTGAAAACTGTTCATTTGCATATATTCAAGATTATTCAATTGTTTCATTTGATATACACGATTATGATATCATGAATGATGATCAAGTAGCTGAATCATACACAAGGATTCGTTTTTTTTATATAACGAGAATTTGTATGTAAATATTTGTTGTAGGTGCATATCTCGGTCATGCTATTAAAATAAACTCCATGATGCAGATTAAGGTCTAATACAATGACGTACTATCCCTTTCGGGGTCCACGGTCATTTCTTTTTTGCGAGGTGGGCATAACGATAAAGTATAGTTTCATTTAAAAATATACTTGAATGAATTTCCACAAACTTCGTTTTTATTAAACAAAACGTGACATGTTTCACCAAACGGTGGCTTTATCAAACAATCGTTTTACAAACTATGGTTTATTCCTTAAATATTTAAATTAAGATTAAGAAGGAGGAGATGACTGAGGTACGTGTACAGTAGGATAAGAGTTACTTACAAATAGATTGAATAATGGAGAATTGGTAAAGTCTTTCTGATCACTTAAAAGATTTCCTATATTTTTAAATTTATGAATTTCAATTTTCTCTAAGTTGCTTAATACTTTACTTTCAACGAACTAATGGAGAATCTCAAAATCATCTTCGGACTGATGATCAGATTCTTTAATATGGTTTACAACTTTTGAATCTTCTTTGTTCAAATTAAAATGCTTTTTAATTCTAGTTTTCAGAAATCTTCCATTCTGGCATATATAGAATTCTTGAACTTTTTCTTTCTTGTCTTTGTTATTTTTAATATATTTGCCTGTCGTATTATTTGTTCTAAAATATGCGGTAATATTGGGTTTCCAACTGAATCGCATACATCATCAGGAAGCTTTACCTTCATACATTATTGACCTATAATTATGAATCTCAACTGTACTGAGGTAAACAACAAAGTTAAAAGTAAAAAAGATCAAGAATCAGGAATATAAAAGGTAGAGCGTGAAGATTGTGATGAATTCTACATAGGCCAGACAGGAAGATCTTTCAAAACTAGAATTAAAAAACATTTTAATTTGAACACTGGTGATTCAAAGGTTGTAAACTATATTAAAGAAACTGATCATCATTTCAAAGATTATTTTGAGATTCTCCATAAGTCAGTTAAAAGTAAAGTATTGAAGAAACTGGAAAAAATTGGAATTAATAAGATTAAAAGAAACTCATCCTACTGTACACGTACCTCACTCATCGCCTCCTTCTTAATCTTAATTTTAATATTCAAGGAATAAATCATAGTCTGTAAAACCATTGTTTGATGAAGTGTGGTGAAACATATCACGTTTTGTTTATGTTTTTTTGCTATTTTGGATCGAAATATGCGACTGTCAACCGGGAAAATGTCACCGGATTCGTGTTCAGGGACCCAAAAACCTCCTAGAACCCATTTTGGATGCATAATTTTCATTTTTTGATAAATTAAAAATTATCTTAAGAATGGGGTTGAACATAGGATTAATTTAGCATATAGGGGTAAAATGGGGGAGATTGAAGAGTCGCTCAGTAGTCACGAATCACCTTCATGGTCCATAGAACATCATGCAAAAATAATTTATCAGATTCAACCTCCTGCAACGAAGTTAGTAAGTTCCTCACTTTACAGACTGAACTACAGCCCAATCCTTCAAAATCGACGCCAATTCTTCCACCGTCCTAATTCCATGTAATTGATACTTTCTAGCATTAGTATTTTTGAAGTGAAAACTTCTTTAGGCTTGTTGAGCTATTCCAGATGGGGGGTAAAACCAGGAGTCCGTCAAGTGCCGTCACGCTGTAGCTATATATATTAGTTATTATGTATACTGCTGCGTGCGCAACTACTCGGGTCAGGCGTCAGACAGTCTCTCTATACGCTTACACACGTGTGCATATCTCAGTCGGATACTCGACGTTATTCATTTACTCAATCCTCGGTCCTCGTGCAGACGAAAGTTATATTTTTATTGAATTTATTAATTCTACATTGTGTACTTAGTATCGTATCTACGTGCAAGGTTTTAAATATTGTGAATATAATTCTTGTCATAAAATATAACATTAGTGATGTGTCACTTTCATTTACATCGAATTAAATATCAGTAAATAATATGTTTTGAAAATAAAATAATGTGTATTTATTATAATGACTATCGGGTTACATTCATATACAGGGATTGTACAGCCCATTATACGTTTCTTATTATTAAATATAAAAAAGGATATAATTGTTGATTGAAATTCTGACAGTTGTGACAACTAAAGAAGAATATAACATTAGTGATGTGTATAAGTGAAAACTTTTACATGTGTACTACACATTGATGACGTTGTGTTATATCTACTTTATTATTTTCATTGTTCGAATGTTGGATCACAGCATCAAATATAATAGTGAGTATCGTTTCGATGTTTTTTTTAATACTACTAATACGAAAGTACAAAATTTCATTTCAAATAATTGTTTGTGGTGTAATTTACTATCATACTGACGTTCGACGGAAATGCTTATATGTTTACATTTTGCGTTTCTTTTTAGATTATTTGTTCATTGGTCCGAATTGAATATGTTTTCACCACCATCCGTAGACATCTTTAATTCGGACCAAAGCTGTTTAGCGTTACTTTCAATTACATCGAATTAAATATCAATAAATAATATGTTTTGAAATTAAAATAATGTGTATTTATTATAATGACTATCGGGTTACATTCATATACAGGGATTGTACAGCCCATTATACGTTTCTTATTATTAAATATAAAAATGTATATAATTGTTGATTGAAATTCTGACAGTTGTGACAACTAAAAAAGAATATAACATTAGTGATGTGTATAAGTGAAAACTTTTACATGTGTACTACACATTGATGACGTTGTGTTATATCTACTTTATTATTTTCATTGTTCGAATGTTGGATCACAGCATCAAATATAATAGTGAGTATCGTTTCGATGTTTTTTTTAATACTACTAATACGAAAGTACAAACTTTCATTTCAAATAATTGTTTGTGGTGTAATTTACTATCATACTGACGTTCGACGGAAATGCTTATATGTTTACATTCTGCGTTTCTTTTTAGATTATTTGTTCATTGGTCCGAATTGAATATGTTTTCACCACCATCCGTAGACATCTTTAATTCGGACCAATGCTGTTTAGCGTTACTTTCATTTACATCGAATTAAATATCAATAAATAATATGTTTTGAAAATAAAATAATGTGTATTCATTATAATGACTATCGGGTTACATTCATATACAGGGATTGTACAGCCCATTATACGTTTTTTATTATCAAATATAAAAATGTATGTAATTGTTGATTGAAATGCTGACAGTTGTGAAAACTAAAGAAAAACTTATTATATTAATTTTCATTTAAAAATAATAAAATTGTAATTTCGGATGCTACAACGAGTACAACAACTCCATACTAAACTCCGTAGACAATAATATCTGTGGCAACGGATGTATTCGATGGTTGCCATAATGCTGAGCAACAAAATTTCGTCAGGCAGAAGTTGCATAAAATGAGAACCGATGGTACTGGTGGATTACCATACGAGTTAATTTTAGTTCTTAACCGACTATACATGATAACTAATAACATAGATGTTGGGGATGGATTGTCCAATTGCACTGTCGGAAACTTGTGTGATGTAGAAAGAGATGATACTGGTGAAATGATACGAATTTGGATGAAATTCCCAAAATAAATTGGTTACATCATAATGTCAGTTTTCACTTATCAGCAGTGCTCGGTGACTGCCCGTATTTTTGATAAATTTAATTCGATAATTTCATTACTCATCTCGTCAGTATTACAACCAAATCTTGACATTTTGAAGTTATTAAATATTTGAACCGTCAAAGTCGAAATGAATCAAAATGTATATTACATATATAGCAACGTAATACAGTTAAAACAGTCCATGGAATCTGCTTCCAGTACAACGTCGTTCTTATTGGTTGTGTTCAATCAGATGACCTCAAATTAACTGATTTCATAGGATTTCTACTTAAGCAAAAAATTTTCATATTGAATATCCAATTTGTCATTTAGATAGTCTCATCTGATCAGATTCTATTCTACTAAGGTACTAGCAAAAACCTTGACACCTTTATGGTCAATTTCCGAAGTTTAAAGCATAAAGGGGCTTGAACATGATATTAACAAATTATGTAACACTCTCACGGTTCATCGATGATTATACTGAGATTAGGCAATTATCTCAAATTATTCTAAATAGCAATAGTCTGGTATAATTGTGTAGTTGATGATGATTCTTTATACATATGTTAAAATTGTTTTCCAATATACGAGTAATTATCCCATTTCGTTCGATTATAGTGAATATGCATTTCGATACCTACTTCCTCCTATTTCTGATTATTACTTGAATGGTGTGCCCAGATAACAGTACAAACTGTTTCTCATGCAGATAAGTTCTTCATTGCACAATTCTTTCGAAACTATTTGCCGTGCAGAAAAAAATTCTGTATACCTATTGCCATTTAGAAACGTAGTATGCCTAATAGTTTTAATTTCATTGATGCGTATTGGTTTGCTGATCTGGGCCAATGGGTCGGTGTGCTCGTGCTCACGGTAAGAAAGAAAAGCAAATGCAGGTGTACCGTAAGAGTCGATCCTCGGACCGGTACCATATAACTTGTACACCGCAAATATACCGTACGCATTTAAAAATTCCGTATATGAATTTCGCACCCGGGTTTTTCATATTGGTCGGTGGCATCACGCGGCCGTGTTAGAACGAGCAGATGGCGAGGTGCGAAAATGATATATGGAACGTTATTCAGTGCGAAATTCGCATGCGGAATGTTTAAACGATTTTGTGCTTTTTAACGATTTCGGTAAAGTATCGCTGATATAATTTAAGGCGTTCTTATTCAGTGTATTGTCTCAATAATTATAATGTAATAATATTATAATTATTATCGGTGTTCACTGTTCGGTGTGTATTGTGCGTAAACGCTTGCTGCCGTTGTGTTTGTGGATGGATTAAAAATGGATCTACCGAAAAGTTTTACTCATGTCCTGGTCACTGCAAACCATCACAGGGCAAACATATGCAATGAACAATACATTAATAAGTGGATGGATGAATACAAAAGTCTTACAATTTCAAATTGGAGACCAATATTGGCAAAAAAGAACACTCCCCATTTTGTGTGCAGGTAAAAAATATTGAATACAGCGTAAATGTTGCTATATGCTCCTATAAAGAATGTTTATTGTAGCAAAATGTTTATTTGTCACCACTCAGGCTATCAAAGGGTAGATGCGAATGAAAATAAAAAGGGAAATCTAAGAATTGTAATTGTGAAGCCAAAATAAAATTTTCTATTAAACATAGTAATAAGATTCTTGACCCAGTATGAATTATATATAAAATTCTCGGGAAATAGGTCACAATAACACTTTGTTTTAAATATTCGTCTTTACGTACGTTTCGGTCTCACGACCATCATCAGAAGACTCACTATGTCTAAAAAGGGGGTTTATTAACTAATTATACCACAAGCGTCCAAATCGCACAATTTAACTTCAATCAAAAGAGCCCACGCCGTCGAAACGAACAGAACTACGAATAATCGAAATTGTATCGTCAGAATTAAAGTACAAAAATTTTTTTGTAGTAAGAATCCGCCATTCAGTAATATTATTAAAATATATGAGTGCATATTGATTGGTATTCTCACAACAAATGAGAAGAACGAAGTTATTTGTCAAGTATCTACTTTCGAAACCAGATGTGTAGGATTTATGACTAGGTACTTAAGAAAGGTTTCAGACCTGTACTGGGAAATTACTATTACGAATTCTTCCTAAAAACATTTTCAACACTTATAAAGACGTATGTAAGAATTTGCAAGAGATTATTTAATCAAATTAGTATAAATATGACTTAGATTTTGTGTGTCTACCCTATGATTTACAGATTTGGGGTCCCGTTTTATGTGAATCATCTCCAGGATAGATCTTTTATAATAATTGGTTTCCTTAGTTAAGATATTAACATTTTTGTAATCAAATTGATGGTTATAATCAAAGCAATGCTTAGCAAGGGCGGTGGAATTTTCTAAGTTGTTATTTCTTGTGCTATATTTATGGCCGTACATTCTTTTTTGTAAATATTGTTTAGAGATTCCAGTATAGGTTCCATCACAATCTAAACAATTCAATTTATACACTGTGTGGGTTTGTTTATCTTTGGGTATTAAAGGTTTTAGATTTGAGAAATATTTCCCAACACAGTTAGTAGGTTTATGCGCAACATTTATATCATACTTTTTCAAACATTTTTTGATTTTCTCTGAGGTCTCCGGAATGTAAGGTAGAGTTATAAAATTGTCTGTATTACCTTTTATGTTATTTTTATTAGACGAACCATTATAGATTTTGTTTATTCTTTCTTTAATGATAGGATTGAAAAAAGTTTTTGGGTAGCCATTCAATTCTAGTGTATTACGAACAATTTTTAAATTTTTCGGGCGGTCATCCGCGTGGGACAATTTTATCGCGCGATCTGTAAGGCTGTTTATGACACTTTTTTTATAACAAGCAGGTGCAACGGAATTGAAGTGAAGATAACGTTGAGACCATACTTCTTTAGTAAACCAAGAGGTTTTTATTTTTCCATCTGCATCATGCCTAATGTTCATATCTAAAACCTTTAATACCCAAAGATAAACAAACCCACACAGTGTATAAATTGAATTGTTTAGATTGTGATGGAACCTATACTGGAATCTCTAAACAATATTTACAAAAAAGAATGTACGGCCATGAATATAGCACAAGAAATAACAACTTAGAAAATTCCACCGCCCTTGCTAAGCATTGCTTTGATTATAACCATCAATTTGATTACAAAAATGTTAATATCTTAACTAAGGAAACCAATTATTATAAAAGATCTATCCTGGAGATGATTCACATAAAACGGGACCCCAAATCTGTAAATCAAAGGGTAGACACACAAAATCTAAGTCATATTTATACTAATTTGATTAAATAATCTCTTGCAAATTCTTACATACGTCTTTATAAGTGTTGAAAATGTTTTTAGGAAGAATTCATAATAGTAATTTCCCAGTACAGGTCTGAAACCTTTCTTAAGTACCTAGTCATAAATCCTACACATCTGGTTTCGAAAGTAGATACTTGACAAATTACTTCGTTCTTCTCATTTGTTGTGAGAATACCAATCAATATGCACTCATATATTTTATTAATATTACTGAATAGCGGATTCTTACCACAAAAAAATTTTTTATACTTTAATTCTGACGATACAATTTCGATTATTCGTAGTTCTGTTCGTTTCGACGGCGTGGGCTCTTTTGATTGAAGTTAAATTGTGCGATTTGGACGCTTGTGCTATAATTAGTTAATAAACCCCCTTTTTAGACATAGTGAGTCTTCTGATGATGGTCGTGAGACCGAAACGTACGTAAAGACGAATATTCAAAACAAAGTGTTATTGTGACCTATTTCCCGAGAATTTTATATATAATTAAACATAGTACAAAAGACACAAGAAAAAAAGATAAATACGTTAAGGTAAGTTGCATATATTTACAAAATATAGGGCAGAAGGCATAAAAATAATAGATATTAGATATTATTATCTAGAAAAGCGATTTTCGGGACGAGAAATCATTGAATCGCGAAAAAAATTCACTTGTTATATTGTAAATTTTATTTTTATTGCAATTTTTTGCCCTTTTTACATTCATTATTTTGATTCTTCATAAAACACAATAATACTGAAGCTGTATGTATTGTTTCAAGGAAGGACTTCCAGGCATTATAAAAATTCTTGGTGCTCATAATCATGATTTGGAATCAGCTGAAAGTCTTTCATATCTGCGGTCTTCTACTGACACCAAAGCAGAATTTATTTCTTATTTTGAGAATGGTATGGGTATTAAGGAGCCATGCGATTTTCATGAGTCCAAACTGGAATTCAAGTATGGTTCTGAAAAGAACGGTAAAGAACTGCGCAGTTATTAATCCAAAATATAGGACTGTGCAACACTGGCACAACATAATGGAGAAAAACAAATTTAGGGCCTCGCACTGGAGTTGGAGTCTTAGAGGTACATGGTGGTCAAGTTTTATGGATCAACTCAAAGAAATTCTTTATTTTTGACGTTAAAAACAATGAAAAAAGTTGCAGGGTTCGTGCAAGGAAATATTGGAATTCATTTTACAAAAAAATACAGGATAATTCAGTCTCATTTGAGATGCAGGGGAAAATTTTCAAATATTTAAGTTATTAATAAGAAAGTTAAATTATACCAATCCAAAATAGATTCACATTTCATGGTTTTCTATCGTCTGTTGAAGTATTCTAGAATAAAACTGAATCACCCTGTACATAGAGTACTTGTTACATTTTAAAATGTTTGTATTTTTCAGAAGTTAAAAGATAAAATGGAGGCCTATGAAAACGAAGGTATAATAGTGAAGTATAATGAACATCCATTCGCCATCGTTGTTGTAACTCCAATCATGCAGAGAGCACACAATTTGCAATTCGCAAAGGATATTGTCTTTACGGATAGTACAGCTTCATGCGATTCCTTGAGTCATTCAGTGTCGTTTATGTTAACATCATGTGGGATTGGTGCAGTGCCAAACCATTGATGACTATGTTGCAGGTTATCAAAGACTCTGTTGATAATGCTTTTGGTGGAAATGGGCACCCCAAATTGTTCATAACTGATGACAGCGACGCTGAACAAAAAGCTCTGAAAATTGTTTGACCAGAAACCAGAACACTTTCATGTCGCTTCCATATATGCCAGTCTATCTGGCGTTGGCTGTGTAAGGAAAAACATGGCATACCTAAAAATGAGCGACATCATTTATTCAAAACCTTCCACAATATCTTGTTGGCGTTGAATGATCAAAAAGCTGAAGAAGCATTTAAGATTATTTTAGAAAAGTCACAATTTACTGAATGGGAGGAATATGTTATGGAGTATTGGAAAAGGAAAGAAGATTGGTGTTTTGCTCATAGGGATTTTTATCCGCATGGCCACCAAACAAATAATTTTAGGGAAATTACGGTAAGACTTTTTAAAGACATAGTACTGCGTAGAAATAAAGCGTATAATGCTGTATCTTTGATTGATTTTTGCTGCACTGCGTTAGAAGAGTACTACAAAAGACGTTTAAGAAATTTTGTTAGTAATAGAGATGCAACTCCAAGATTACTTCTTGAAAAACAACTTGAGAAAATTAAATACCTGAAAAAGGAGAATATCACTAAAATATCAGACGAGCTGTATAAAGTGCCTAGTGCACAAAATAGTGATATCTTTTACGAAGTTGATATAGCCTCTGGATTTTGCAGTTGTGAAGTAGGGAGACTAGGATCTTTTTGTAATCATCAGGCAGTAATTGCATACTTCTTCAATATTTCTTTTTGTAACGTACCAGCTGCTAGTAATGCAGAAGATCGATATGAAATAGCTAAATTAGCATTTGGTGAAAAGGCTCAACCTTCAACATTTTATAATGCTATAATGCTCCTTAAGTGAATTAAGCAAAAACCAGGAGCTCGAGAAACAAGAATATACTTTTTCAGATATCTCAGATACACTAAAAGAAAAGAATTTAGAGTTTGGCACAAGTTCAAAAACACTAAAAGTATTAAAACAACGCTTGGCGTATATTAAAACAAGCACCGCTTGGGAAAGTTTTTTAAATACGGTGGGAAGTTCTTCTGCAAGACGTTTTAGGAGTAAAGGAAATATAAGAGTACAACCAACTGTGATAAATAGGAGGAAAGCAGGTATAACAAGGGGTTCTAAGAGACTCGCATATGGGCGATCAGTCAAAGAAGAACCTATAAAAAGAAGAATAAAACGACGTCATAGTCTTTCTGCCAATATTTCAGCAAATCAGCCAAATGCAATAAAACACGGCAATAAGCATTAGGACAAATTATGTTGAATGTGTATCTTGTTTTGTTTTTTAATAAAGGACTTTTTATTACCTAATTTTGCATTTATTCTTGTGCTTGTAACTTAATAACAATCCATATATGGATTCCGCACTGAATAACATTCCATATATCATTTTCACACCTCGCCATCTATTGGTTCTAACACGGCCGCGTTATGCCATTGACCAATAGGAAAGACCCGAGTGCCAAATTCATATACGGAATGTTTAAATGCATACCGTACCTAAAGCAATAGGGGTATAGACTTGGCGAAATATGCAGACGATATAGATGCCTAATGCCAACACATCCGAATGAAATGCGTACAAACAAGGTTCCAAAGACCGACTTCGAAGAGTGGTTCAACAAATAACGCATAGAAGTGAACGCCACAAAAATCCGATCGATAATATTCCCAATGAGAGGCATTAAATACAAACTCACGAAAGATATTGAGACTAACAAAAACAAAATTTCTTGGGTGGAAGAAGTGAAATATTTGGAAGCAACGCTAGACAGAAAGCTAACTTCAATTTCCCACCTAAGGAACATAAAGAAAAATGCAAATCAAATGAAGGGGCACCTATATCCGCTATTCAACAGGAAAAGTTAAGTACCAAAAGTAAATTAAGGATCTATACTTCTGTGATCAGACCGACCATAACATACGCCGCCGAAATATGGTTACAGGCATCACCCATGTAACTGAATAATTTGCAAATAATAAGAATGAGGTATTCAGATCCTGTCTAGATGCGCCATATTACGTTACAAATGACCTGCTACATATGAATTCAGGAAATCCTAAAATTGAGGGAATAATTCGGAAACAGGCGACAAACACATACCAAAAAATGGAAACGCATAGAAATCCCACAATCAGAGGCGCAGCGGCATATGACCCGCTGTTGGAGCCAAAGTACAAGAAGCCAAGAAGGGCCCTTGTACTTAACGCCCAAAATGGGCAATAAAGAAGAATTGAACCAAAATAATAAGCAAAACCTTTTAATAAGAACGCAGCACGGCTCGAAATCGCTAAATCAAATGCAAGAGCATAAGTCAGTAGCCTCGCGGTCTTGGTGAAATCTGGAATTAGGCTGCTGAAAGCTCCCAGAGGACAGAATGTGAAAACGAGAATTCCGAACCACTTGCGTCAGGGGGACTCATGTGGTTCAAGATTGGCGAGTCTACCAGAGCTGAGCTACTCGTGCTCACCCAGGGTGGAACTTTCAGTTTCAGTTCGCTAGGTTCCTTTTCCTCTGATCCAAGAATCGGAATGTCATATCGTCATCTCCATGTCCTCAGAGAGTTACTGGATAGACAGTGGCTCACGGTTTGGCATGGTGCCCACGGTATGAAGAAGGCGAAGCTTCACATTGCGGAGTTCTCAACCAAACTCTCCTCTCTATGATCAGAAGAGGCATCAAACTGGAAATCGCATGAGTTCATTGCAATGATTCTGGAGTTCCAGACAATCCTTTCGCTCTCTCGAGCTCATCACTGTAGCGAGAAAGTGTAGGATCGTTTAGCTTCCCGCAGCCCAAATTGTGCCATAGCCGTGAGGCACGGATGCACCGACCCACTGGCCCAAACCAGCAACACGATACGCCGTATCCGCAGCCACTGTTTTGATGTGGAGCTAACTTTCCGTCGCCGGCCATCATACAACGGTTGCATAGGTTACAATTGGGCGGATCATGACCGTATAGATCCAATGCAAATCCGTAGTCGTAAACCCCTTGTTTTTGCCAAGGGTATTCTGCATGCCCATAAGGATGCAACAGCCTTCTTCACCAGGATATCCAGGTGCATTTTTCAGCTCAGCTTAGCATCGAGGATAACTCCAAGGTACTTCACTGAGCCTTTTAGGTGCAAGGTCCTCCCTAAAGAATGTCTGGTAGGGGTCGTAGTTCATGTTTCCTTCTCATGATTGACCCTGTGTCCCTCGACCTGACACCAGCGACGATGATATGTGCAGAATTTTACAGTTCACACAAGGTAGCCGCATGTCCGCTGAGAGTCATGCCAAGTCGTCTAGACTAGAGAAATTTTATCATGCTTATCTGACAAAAGCCATTTTCCAAATTGTTTACTGTTATGAACGTGTGAAATTTGTGTTCTATTAACCCAATTCATAAGAATGACTTTCATCCAACTATTGATAATGTGTAATGAACACGAACGTTTTCAGAAAGTACTCCTTCTCTCCAACTAGTTTCCTAGTAATTAATTCTATAGATGCAATACGAAACAATTCCTTATAGCTCAATGGGGAGAAAATATTAATTATCTCACACAGACTCAATTAAAGGTGTGAAAAATTGGTGCTTTGTTTTTAGTAGTATTTGTCTATATACTAATTAATTTCTTAATAATGATAAGGTCTTTTTAGTCCAGATCAATCAGTAACGTCACAAACTTATACTTCCAGGTAGCTGTTTCGCTTTTCTCATAGAAAGTGAAACCAGCAAGTTTGCAATATAACTGAAGGATCTCTGCTGAAGGTAGACATAACCAGCCTAACTCGTAATAAAAAAACCCAAATTATGTCATGCCATCTATGGATAAACGATGTTACGGGGAATTTCAGACTTGAGTGCGCCAGATGACGACATCTGCCTCGAACTATAAGTTTGTGACGTAACTGATTACTAGAAAGACTTCATCATTGTTATCTGACAAAAGTCAACACAATAAATGAGTATATTCATATATTCATTTGTATCTACTTCTCTTACATTAGTTTGGTTTGGTGTCGCCATCTGGCGCACGCAAGTAGTCTCACATTCCACGTATGTTTTGAAAAGTTCGAGAAATCTGTCACTGTGCTTCATTGTTTGATTTCTTAGTGGGACCTCTATTCATAGATGGCGTGAGATAATTTGGTGTTTTACCACGTGTTAGGCTGGTTATGACTACCTTCAGAAGAAATTCTTCAGTAAGGTTGCGAACTTGCTCGTTCCACTGGTAACATAACAATTGTTTGGAACTATATGTTTTTGATAGTGATGGGCATAATCGGATTATTTGAATAATCGGATTAAAGCGATACGATTATTTGAATAATCGGATGATAATTCGAATTATTTTTAATTCGAAGTATTCTCTGTTATGTTTCATTTATATCTGAAATACGAATTAAGAATCGGCAAGCGCACAGGTGGAGATTGCGTATAGGCAAGCATGGGATGTGATCCTTTAGAATTTTGGGCAAACCATAAGCAGCTTTTTCCCGAATTATATCAACTTGCTATGAAATATCTGTGTATACCGGCGACATCGGTACCCTCAGAAAGAGTGTTTTCCAAAAAAAAACTGAACAACTGACCAACGTCAGAAGAAACAGACTTGCCCCTAAAAAATGTGAACTATATTATATAGTGTTTCTGAATTCACAATTTTAGTCTGTTCGTTTAACAATTTAATTCTATTTTGTTCAATATATATTTTATTTTGTGATATTAAAATTTTTTCCTTTTATGTTTTTCAAATTTAGTTTATCAAAGCATCTTAATCCGGACCTGGCCAATTAACACTAGGTGTAAGTACGTCATTAGGTCATAAATAAAATTGCAAAGCATAGGCCATGCGCTGAGACTAGAGACTGTCAGTGAACTAGTGAAGTCAGTGTTCATAATTCATCATTCATCCAAACTAACCGATTTACCGATTCGATTATAACCTGCAACCTGATTCGACTCTGAATTCTGAAGAACGAATTACGAATAGCACCTATTGCGATAGAAGTAGATCTAGAACCGATTATTCTTTATTCGAATTATTCGATGTAATAATCGGATCCTAAAGGTTATTCTAATAATCGGATTACAGGTTATTTTTAATTCGAATTATCCCATCACTAGTTTTTGACGTTACTGAACGATCTGGACTAGAAAGACCTTTTTATTGCTAACTGGCTAAAAGCCAACGTGAGGTAATTTTTTTTGGTTTTTAAACATATTTTACAAACAAGTCTTAATAAGTTTCAATTAAAACAAATAATTTGTTGTACAAAAATAGAACTAATTCGGAAATGTTATGTTTTAAATGAAAACACAGGGCATTTCAACTTTTGCACAACACATAGGAAGCTAAAAATGTTAAGTTTCACATAAAAATAACTAAGTGTCAATTTATGTTTTATTCCACAAGAAACTAATACATGGAGCTCATCTTCAATGTGAAGAAGAGCCTTTTTGCCCGTCAAATGGTTGTGTTGTGAAGCATATTCTTCTTTGTGAGTGGAAAGCGTTACGTTCAGTAATATTTAATGTACTGCCTCAATAGGTTTTCAATTACAACCAATAATTTGTTATACAAACATGAACTAAATTGGAAATGTTAACTTTAGCATGAAAACGTAGGACATATCGAACTTTGCACAACCTATTACTGGGTATGTTAAGCTTTACATAAAAATAATTAAGAAGTACCAAATAATAGGTGACAGTATATCACAAAATCTGTCAAATGTTAAGCTTCTCCGATCTAACTGGACATATCAACTTTTGCTTGAAAAAGGTTCTTCCAAATATTCGAGGCGAAGCATAAGACATGTTCAGTGTTGTTCGGAAACTGCAGATAAAATTTCTAATACGAGGCCAAGGTGAAAATTCCCTGAAAAATAAAACAGATGGCGCCACAATCGGAAATCCCATGTAACATTTGTGATGTACCATCTTTAACTAGAACGCATTAGAATTTCCAGACTGATATGTTATTCAGTTCTATTTTGACCTTGAAGGATTTTGTAAACATGGAAAAAGTGAATTTCGCGTTTTGATAAAACATTATTTTTTGTCTGGAAAGAACATTACGCAAACTAAAGCATCGCTTGTTAAACATCAAGGGGACTCTTTACCATCGATTGGAACGATTCACAAATGAATTACTGATTTTCGTTGTGTAAGTATGACCACAAAAGACGCCGAACGTTCAATAGAGGTTACAACACCAGAAATCGTCGATAATATCCATGGTATGATATTGAACGATCGGCGAGTTAAATTGCACGAGATTGCTGAGGCTATGGGCATCTCAACCGAACGGGTACGGAACATTTTGCATCAATTATTGAATATGAGAAAGCTATCGACCAGAAGGGTGCAGCATTTGCTCTCTGTTAACAACAAGTGGGACCGTGTGACAACTTCAAAGTAGTGGTTGGCGATGTTCAAGCGCGATAAGAAGGACTTTTTATGCCATTTCATGGATTCATCACAACACTCCAGAGACCAATGACTAGTCGAAACAGTGAACTTTTCCTGGCGAATCGAAGCCAAAAAAGTGGGTATATCTTCCAACAAAGTCACGGCGACAGTTTTTTGGGATGCTCACGATATTGTCTATATCGATTACCTTGAAACGGTAAAAGAAAGATCACCGGTGTATATTATGTAGAGGTGTTAGATCGATTCGACGCCGATTTGAAGCGAAAGCGGCCACATTTGGCAAAGAAAAAAGTGTTCTGCCATCAGTACGATACACTAGCACACAGGTCCGCAGTCGCAATGGCAAAATTGCATGAATTGCGCTACGAATTGTTTCGTCATCCACCATATTCTCCAGATTTGGCCCCCGCGATTCTTATCTATTTCCAAACGTGAAGAAATGGCTCGGCGGAAATAGTTTTGGCTCCAACGATAAGGTCATCGCCTATTTTGAAGGATTGCCGAAATAGTATCACATGAAAGCGATCGAGAAATTAGAAAAACGTTGGACGAAGTGTATCGAGCTACAAGGAGATTATGTTGAAAAATAAGGTAGGTTTTGAGCAAATAAATCGTTTCTTGTTTCATTTTTCAGGGGCTTTTGACCTTGACCTCGTACTGGGCAAGTGCCGTTCGGAGTAGAAATTGATCTTTGAGACGTTGATAAAGTCACTTGTGAAGATTTGTAAAAACAGATTCAAGACAATAAACAATTCCAATGTAAAATTGTGTCTTATCATTTTTTAGGTTTTTGGGGCATGTTGAGTTTTGCATACATGCTTCACAGACATTCACTTTTCCATGTATCGACTACCATCACTCACATCGTGCGTCTACAATTGCAATACATTTTAGCTTTCCCATTTGTTACACAGCTTGCTTTGCTTACAAATGGATCTAGTCTTTCAATTCTCCCGATGAAATGGAAGTAATTCGTTTCTTGATATTTGTGACCTATCGTCACTATGAATTCTGCAAATGGTTTTGTCCTGAAGTTCAGAAAAATATAAGTATCATTGTCTGCACCTCCTTCGGAAATACCAGCTGTCATCACTCGATCTAACAGATAATTTTCACACATTTCTGTTACATTGTATTCATATAACACAGTTTTAATATGTTCTAAGACATAATCTACACCATCATTAACTAATTTACTCCTAGGATTCAAAGGCTTTAAGTATCCTATACACGTACACCATTCTAATGGAATTCCTGCTTCAGCACAAGTTCTATCGGGAATATTTTTGAACAAAGATTGACAATGTGGACATGCTGAACTTGGTTTAACAGTATAATTCAATCCGGACAGCCTCAATACATGTTGTAACGTCATATAAACATCATGTGTGCTAGTTAATTTGAAGCTGTTATCTCTCAAATGATGATACTCTGTGGGAAAATCACGTTGGAACCATTTTGGGACAGAAATGAGATTGAGGGGTAGTCGCTCTTCAAACCAACCAGCTCTTGTTCGACGTATGTCTGGTTGAGAACGCATACCATGATCGCTCAAAAAAATAACTATGCTATCGTCCAGTACCCCTTCGGCTTTCAGGTCCATTACGAATTCCTTCATTTTGTCATCAAATCTGTAAGGTGTGTTAATAGCTTGATGGCTGAATGTGTTCATCCAAAAAATACCGAAATGAGGTAAGTTTTTGAAGGTAAACGCAAAATCCTTGGCCAAATTCATCTGCCTCTCACCTGATGTTTCAGGTCCAGTGCAATATGGAGCTCCATTAAGATTGTACATGTCAAGTTGTTCAGATGCTAGTACGTAAGGCCTGAAGTAGTAATCAGTTGGTGGTGTGCTGAACCCTTTTTTTCGGTAATAATTGAAAGTAGCTATTCGCCCAAAGTCTTCTCCATATGCAGTTGCGTAGCCAAGGTCACGGTATGTATACCATAACATTGGACAATTGTCTAGAGTTCTCATACTGGCGCTACAATTTACCCCAAACTTTCCAGCTTCCAAGCCAGTCAATAACGCCATAAAATTAGGATAAGTGTTGTCATCGATCTTATTGTAAGCTTTCATTTCTGTGAAATTGTTGTCTTGCAAGTAACCACGTGTTTTCCACATTGTTCGTTCGAAATTTAACCTGGATATACTGTCCATCACCATGATAAGTACACTTATTGGTTTCTTATTCGATGCCATTTTGTTGACTTTCTGATGAATGCTTGTTGGAACAACCACTGGATTATGTACATTCTCGTAAACTGTAACGTTATCATTTTTGCATTGAACGAAGACCGTATCCTCAATTAATTCTACTTCCGAGTCAAATTCTTCACAGGTAGTGAATCTGTAATAAAATATATGGAATGTGTATTACATAAGAAAATGTATAGGTCATGTGATACAAAATATCCCATCATATTATTTCGATGATTTCCACATTTTTCTTAATACTTTGACTACACGAGAGGGAAACCTATAATGTATCAAAGAACATCGTCTGAGCCAGCGGTTAGAATATTCGGTGAGGAGAGAGGCATTTGAATTTTCATTGAAGGTTTGGAGGGTATAGGCATAGGGAAAGACATGGCTATAAAAGGAAAGGACCTCACATATAAAAGAAAGAAAATTACCAGGAATATGTAGTTCTTGTTGCAACTGCAATGAATACATTCTGAACAAGGCAGCATGAAACTGGACCCAGAATATTTTATTGTAGGTGCACTCCTTCATCTTCGGTGAAGGATATAGTACTAAAGCCTATCATTCCTAGAATAAAACGAAATGACTGGCACATTCAGAAATACTGACGAGCATGATGTGGATTTATTGAGAAGGACAATTTATAAAATGGAAGAACAATCAGTACTTATTTCCTATGGCATTTTCAGTCTGGAGAGAATTTTGCTTAAAATTGGCTTTGAATATAACACGATTGATAAAAGACGATCCATAATGAAATCTCAACGTTCATGGGAATGGTATCATGAGTATTTGATGGCTATTAAACAGTATAGACCAGAAAATCGTCCGAATTTCTATTTTGACGAAACATGGTTTGATAACCATGACACTGTGAAAAAAGGATGGAATGATTTTTCAATATAATGCCAATCCTGGGCTCCTTCAAATGAAGACAAAAGAATAACTATAATACATGCAGGTTAGTTTCAGCTAAAAACATAAGAGATTCTTATCTTGATTACCACCAAGACACTGACGTAAAACTTTTTGAAGATTGGTTCGAACATCGTCTTCTTCAAAATATATCCAAAAATAGCTTAATTGTGATGGACAATGCTACTTATCATAGTCGTCCAGTGCAAATATTACCTAGTTCTAACAACACCTAAGCAGACAAAATATTATCATAAATAATAATATATTTTTCAAAGAAACTTACAAAAAAACGGGATCTCTTAGAAATATTAAAGGTTTTCAAAATTAATAAAATTACGTGTGTCTTCTCCCCCACTATTGTGTATTCAATCCAATCGAACTAATATGGCACAAAATCAAATCAAATATTGGAAGGAATAATATCTATATCTCCCACATATTAAATATATCTGTAGTAGAATTAATTAAAAAATGTAGTAAGTAAAATTTCCATAAATAATTTTAATCAAAGTGGAAAACTCTTATTCGTGTATGATTAGTAATGTTCAACCCTTAATAATTAGTTTAGGTCAGCATGAAATGAAAGTAGATGGAGATGTTCAACGAAGTCTTGCAAAGGGGTATCTGCATACAATTGGAAGAACCCGTGGACCACTAAATTGCGGCAACTTTATACATAACTAAAGCTTGGATTATAGGCAAATTACCTTTTTTGCCTATTTTATCTATTCTAGGTGTTTTTTGCACATTTTGCCGTTTTTGGTAAATTCCGCCTTTTTGTGCCTTTTTTTAAATTTTATGCTACCTACCCATATATTGTTCATATTTCTATTACTAAACCTTTGTTTAATAAAATTTTGGGTCAATAATAGGATATCAATGGTTTGTTTATTAATGGTTTTTCTGGGAAATTTGCCTGATCGAGGTTTGAGGTTAACTATTGGGAAATCCCTAACCTTTTGCTCTTTTATAATTAACAATGTTAAGTGAAACTTTTGAATTGTATTGAACTATTTGAAAGTAGTGCATCTAATTGGGTTAATTGGTTGCGTTCCACTCTCCATTTCTCTTTAGAAACCAATCTATTGATCACAGATTAGTCATAACCATTGTCCAACGCTATTTGCTGAATTCCACAATTCCTTATTATAACTTTGCTAGCTCAAAGGGACGTTTGATAGTATTCAAACAAATAGGTATACTTTTGAGGTTTCAATTACACCAACTAATAATTATGAATAGCTCCATTCAATAGTCTCCATAGATTAATAAACTTGGTCATCAGTACTCTAACAGTAATTTTCAGTGGTTGGTGGTGATTTCTTATTTAAAGAATATTGTATTCGAATGTTACCAGGATGTATCAAGATCTGCAACCAGTAAGACGGATGGATGGTGATGTTGATAGAATGCTAATCTCAAAGTTATAAAATGGATATTACCTTCAGATTTTTTATATACCCACATCAACTTTATTATTTTAAATACGGAGATGGATTTTTTTATTTCATTATTAAGTGGCTTTTCACCTCCCATAACTAATGTATCACACTTGTCCCCAATGTATTTGCTATAGGATTTATTTGCTTTTTCTTTTATTGAATTTTGGGCATTGACTTTAAAACAAAGCAAAATGTTCCTTGAAAATAACAAAGGCTTTCATGAGGCTCTTCAAAAATAAAATTTAGAGATACGACGTTTCACTTTTTGATACTAACATCTTTCATGATAAAATTGAAAGTAAGGTCTCGATGGGGTTCCATAACCCATACTGATTTAATAGATTTCAATTATTTGCAGATAAAAAGGTCAATTTTATTTTACTCGGTGCTGCTTCGGTTATTTTAATAAGAAAGCAGATTTCTGTAACAACTTTAAAAAAATAGCCGTTGACTTGTGTACACTTTTTGTGCTATTCTGTTTATTGCTCTCTGTAGAGAACATCTTTCTATGATGCAAAAAGCAGTTCTAATGCAAAATCTTTGTTGTACATCTTACTAATTTCTGTTTTGTGAATTTTTTAAAGGGACAAATAGAAATCTATCGGTTAAAGATCGGGTGACCGCCCTGGCCAGGCAATGAAATCGCCATGTCCATCTGGTATTTTTATTTTGTTCCAATCAATGCCTACATCCAATTTTAGAAAATCAAATAACCCTTATAGCAAATAATTTAGTGACAACTGTGATACATCATCAGGTTTGGAAGGTCAAAAGCTAGTCAAAACCGAAATAAAAAATCCAGGTACGTATTTAGCAATAAAGTTTATGTGAGTATGTAAAAAACAAAACGTCGTATCCGAAAAATAAATTAATTTTCTTGAAGACCATAAAAAAATAAACTCGAAGATAGATTTTTTCGATTTTACCTAATATCTCTGGAAGTAATCGGATTTTTTGAATTTCTTTAACAAATACTTCAGCGTTGAAATGCGCCACTTTACCTCCTCAACCAACTCTTATAGTTAGCGAAAGAGCAGTACTAATGCATCGTTTTTTTGTATTTTTTCAGGCAGGTTATGTAGATTGCCATTCGTTATGTCATTTATGATATTGTTTGATTGGTGCAAACTTATAGTTCATGAATTCACCTACCTTATTCCATTGTCATCGATTCTTGATACGTAGGAGCTACAACAAGTGATATTTTGACCATAAATAGGAAAAATATCAGTTCTCACATGGAGGACAACATGACCTTCATTTTTCGTAATATACGTTAGGAGTTGTTTATTTGTACATGCCAAGTATGTTTGCGGCATGAATATAGGTGTTGCATCTGGACTGAAAGCTTTATAATTTGGTATTTTACATTTTGAATTGCTGACAATGAAATCTGAAAAAGAAATCGTTTTCTTTGAATTTTCTTGTACTTAAAAATTTTTCATGTACTTTTTAGGTTTGGTTTATGATGTAGAAGAAAGATTCTTCAACACTTATTCTACAAAATGTTATTGAACCTCTCTGACCTCTTCGGACATATAATATAAAGAATCATTGAGTACCTTCTTCCCTCGACGAATATCGTATCATATTGAATATATTCTTGAACTAAATAACACATCCCAGATATAAACAAACATACGAGGGCAAAGTGAAAAGTCCCTGAAAAATGAAACAGGTGGCGCCACAATCGAAAATCCCATGTGACATTTATAATGTACCATCTTCAACTAGAACGCATTAAAATTTTCATACTGATATGTGATTCAGTTCTGTAATGACACCCATCGAAAGCAAGCAACCTAGAAGATTATTGTAAACATGTCACAAGTGGTTAGTATGATTACAAATCGGCGAATTAAAGTGCACGAGATTACTGAGGCCATGGGCATCTCAACTGAATGGGTACGGAACATTTTGCATGAATTTTTGAATATGAAAAAGGTATTTGCCAGATGAGTGCCGCATTTGTTTTCTGTTGACAACAAGCGCTGACAACTTCAAATTAGTATTTGGCGATGATCAAACGCGATAAGAAGGACTTTTGCGCTGTTTCGTAATCGTTGACGAAACATGGATCCATCACAACACATTAGAGACCAAAGAATATTCGAAACAGTGGACTTGTCCTGGCAAATCGGAGCCGAAAAAAGAAAAAGTGGGCTCATCGGCCAACAAAATCATGGCGACAGTTCTTTGGGATGCACATGGTATCGTCCAAATCGATTACCTTGGAAAAGGCAAAATGATCACCAGCGTATATTATGCAGAGCTGTTGCATCAATTCGCCGATTTGAAGCGAAAGCAGCCGCATTTGGCAAAGAAAAACGTGCTCTTCCACCAAGACAACGCACCGGCGCACAGGTCCGCAGTCGCAATGGCAAAATTGCATGAATTGCGCTACGAATTGGTTAGTCATTCACCATATTCTCCAGATGCGCACCTACGATTTTATCTATTTCCAAACTTGAAGAAATGCCTCGACGGAAAGAGATTTCGCTCCAACGATGAAGTCATCGCTAAAAAACAAACGCCTATTTCGAAGGATTGCCGAAATCGTATTATTTGGACAGGATGGAAAAATTAGAAAAACGTTGGACGAAGTGTTTCGGGTTACAAGGAGATTATGTTGAGGGATAAAATAAGTATTGACCAAATAAATCATTTCTGGTTCCATTTTTCAGGGACTTTTCACCTTGCCCTGGTATGTTCGGGTTGAAAAAATATTTCGGCCTTCGAAGTTTCATCTTAATCATGAATCAACTAAGAACAACCAGTTGTAAACGTACGTTATTTTGTTATAAGAAGTGTACGGTTATTAATACGATATGTGATATAATTATTTACAATTTACTTTGTCAAATTTATATCAACGTTATATACAAGAAATGTGCTAGTCAATTTCAGCATAAAAAATTCTATGGAACTAGGACAAAGCCAGTTGTGTTTTTGTCTGATTTGCAAAACTCATCAATCAATCTGTCAATAGTTCATTAGTTACTTGTTTTTGATTGAATTGAATGTCCATCTAGATCATAATCATCTGGATTTTTAGTTTTGGGGGAGCATGACAGACTTAGTATATGCACAAGTTTCAAACACCAGGGAGCGATTTCAGGTGGCTGTCTAAAAATATTATGAGGGACCATTCGTGAAATGAATAGTATCACTTCATCCATCATTATAAGAGCACAAACTTGTATTCAACATTCTGGAAATATCGTTAATTAACCATATGGCTATAAACGTTGGTATTCCAGAGGGGTCTGTCTTGGCACCATATTTGTTTCTGCTTCATATGAACGATCTGTTGAAAGTGACCATGTGTTCCGTCCACAGATATTCAGATGATGGTATTCTTCACACAGGGGAGGGGGCTTAGCCACCAAACGCACTTAGTTGGGCCCATTGTGCCCCTCGTTGTCAGAAACCTATTCTATTCTAGCAGTTTTGTGGCCCGCCAGAAACTCAGAATATTGCCAACGCTGGTTTCTATAAGTTTTTCTGGGAGCAGGTTTGATCCCCTGAAATGACAGTGCCTGGAAGATATCAAAGACGACCGGTTACGATTCCAGTCATCTCTCTGATGTCCCTCCTGTTCATAGAAAGAAGTTTCTTTGAGAGCCTAGTCACAGGCTCGTTGATGAAGAGCTTGGCTTGCCTGATGCGTGGTGATTCTCGCCACAGTTCAGACGCAATTTGATAGAGTGACTATTGGATCCGATGCGACAGGGTCACAGGACGACACCCGCCTGGCCAGGGAGGCGGTCATTTCATTTCTTTCAACTACACTGTGTCCAGGAACCCAGATGAGTTTAACTTTATTTCTTCTGACTAGTATCTCTACATTCATTGACAAGCCTTGAGCTCCCTGCGCCGACCAGCTGTCTGTGCAAATATATATGCCACTATTTGTTAACATAGTTTCTTCGCAGGTTTCCTATGGCCCAAGTCAATATTGCGTATACCTCCGCCTGTATAGCCACCCCCGACAGCTTACTCCTATATGTCTATATCATCCAATGAAGCCAGAAGTGCAAGATAGGATATGATTAGAATTTTGGAATGAGGATCTGATAATTTGGTAGTATTTGATGCAACCAAAATTCAAGCTTACATTTTCTCCAGGGAGGCAGATCTCAGAGACCCTAATATGATAATGTGAGATACAACTATTCCTACGCTATCTTTCATGTCCATGCTCAATATTTCCACCAACAGCATCCTCTCATGGAGCTATCATGAGAGGTTCATTGCAGAGACTGCTTCACAGGAACCTGATTCTCTATTCCCTGCCAAGGAGCTATTCCACATCCCAGCACCTCTTTCTGATCTACAAAGCACTGGATATCAGCTCTCAAACTGCTTCCTACCAGATTTCAAGTGATAGTCTTTCTTGATGCCTATAGCCTCCAAAATTGTAAAAATTCCAATGCTCATCCCCTGAAGCCTCTCCAACGCTGGCCCACACGATCTTCTTCGAATATTACAGGTTTCCATCTTGTAGTCAAAATGTTGGAATAGCATTTTTGAAATTTATAATTGAGTCCATTATATGTTCCCAAGATTCGAACATTCTGTATCATATACAAGTTATATCGGTAAAATAAATATTATCGGTCCACAATTTTGCTCATGCCGTTTATAAATACTTACCATCTGCTGCTACCTGATGAATAATTATTATGATAACGTTGAAAATATATGAAATAAATATCATATTAGATACAGAACTACATTCATTCAATATGGTAAAATACGATGAATACTGCTTTCAAATTAATATTTTTCCTATGTTTATAATTACGCGAAGACTTGACCTCTCATAGTTATCTATTGATATTGGTACTGGCACCTAATCGATTAATATGAATGCATATCAGCATTTCACACGCTGTCTAGCTGAAGGCAGTAGCGTAGCATCTGAAGCAGAACAGAACTAGATTATTACCTTGAAAGGAGATGAGCATAATGTAAAAATTGTACTCGTAGTATTATCCCACGTATCCAAATATGCGACATTGGAGAGAATGTGAATTCATCATAATTAGTGATCTAAGCTAGTTTGATTTCATCTCCCGTGGTAAGGGGGGAGATACTCTGTCTGGATATATATATTTGCAGACGTGTCAGGTTCGAATCTTTCAGTTGAAGGTTCTCTTATGATGAGTGGAACCCCGTTTTTATCGAAGTTATGTATGTTTGCATGTGGATGTGTCGAAAGGAATCATTCCGAACAATATTTTTTTTTATATATAAGTATACTTTAACTACACGAAAGTGAAACCTGTGATGTTAAAGGAACATCGTGTGAGCCAGAATTGGAATGTAGGAAGAGGTGATGGGCATTCGTATTTTTCTTGGAGATTTGGAGGTTATAGGCATATGAAAATACCTCATCAGGTGAAGAGTTCCACAACTTCGATGTTCGATAAAAAAATTAATTGTAGGAGGAGGAAGTTCGGCAGGTTTCGAGCTTGACAGTGAAGGAGTGAATAGTATGAGCTCGTCTAGTCGGCCTATCTGGAATCTGTCGTGGTGGAACAAGAGACGAGATTTCTGATGAACACAGACCATGGAAATATCTATAGAAGCGGGAGGGAGCTCCCCCCTTTCTAGAATGTTCTAGAGAGTTCAATGAACTTATAAGTATGACATCATCAGACATTAATGAATAGCTCTCTTCTGCATAGAATCCAGAAGCTTCAGCATGTGTTTGGGAGCCGAACTCCGAACATGTGAACAGTACTCCAGGACAGGTCGAAACTGTGCTTTGTAGATAATGAAGAACTGCTGAGATGTAAAGTAGCTCTTGGCATTGAATAGAAAACTTTGTGAAGCGGTGTTCGAAATGGACCTGACATGATCGTCTTATGAGAGGGTGCTGTTGGTGATGATCCCGAGCATTGTTATGGAAGACTTCACAGCAATAGTTGTACCTAACATCATCATATTAGGGATTGTGAGATCTCTCTTCCTGGAGAAGACGCAAGCTTGAGTTTTTGTTGGTTGCATCAAACTCTACCAGATTATCAGATCCCCATTTCAAAATCTATGCCAGATCTCCATTAATTGCGTCAACATATCCCTATCTCGCTGCTCTGTTTTCCATTGGGTGGTATAGGGGCTCTAGATGAGAAAACAGTATGAAGTATACCATCATCATCGGCGAAGTGCCTCGACACAAATGTCTAGGGGAAATGAAAGTTGGCGTTCTCAGCAAGTGATAAGCACCTGCGATACTCAGAAAAAGAATAACCATGGAACTTATAAAATCTGTAAATTCACCAGTTTCCAGCCATAAATAAGATCGGCGAGAATATCATTGATTTTTCATCTACAAGACGAGAAACATCAAAAGTTTCACGCGATTTGACAAAATAAAGTACTGGCTCTAATCCGTGTCTAGTGCTTCGCGAGAGTGCAAGCTGACTCGCTCTCGGTGTGGATGAGCAATTCTCTCTCTTAGTCTTGTTACTCTCTTTCTCGGTTGACAACATTTCCTATAGTTCTTGAGCATAGATGCTCTCGACATGTCATAAAAATGGTCAACAACACAGTCTAGTTATCTAGTTAAAGAGAGCATCAAACACAATCACTAGCAGAGCAGTAGTCACAGAGAAGAGTAGAGCAGAGTATTGTACCGTTGTCCTTTTGAATGGCACCAAATTTACACATTTTCGTTCAAAGCCGGAGTGTATACAAATTTAATTTTAATGATACCATAAGTAGGATCATTCGGAGGTATTATATACCTAATAATATAAATATGAAATTGAAATTTTTAGTTTTAGTTCTTATTGGTTTTCCGGCGAGTGATTTTTGTACTAGTGTTAGAATATGGCGTCCTTGGGCTTGTGCTAATAGTGGGGTAACTTGTAATGCCACTTTCAGAAAAAAAACATTTATCTCCCGATGCTATACAAATAATTTAAAATGTATATCAATCTTTACTAAAAAAAGAATTGAATTCAAGTGATGCTTTTAGCCGAAACGTCTACTTAAACAAGTACTTCTTTACCTTCAATAGAGGATATAGTACTAAAGCCTATTATTCCTAGGAAGAAGCGAGATGACTCTGGCACATTTAAAAGTACTGACGAGAATGATGTGGATTTAGTGAAAGGAAAAAATTATAAGATAAATGAAGAACAATCTGTACCTATACTGGCTTCCCTAAAATATAGGCTGACCAACGAAACAAATATTTCCTATAGCATTTCAGGGCTGAGGACAATTGTGCTTGGAATGGGTTTCAAATATTACACGATTGATTAAAGACAAACTCTAATGAAATCTCTACGCTTATGGCAATGGCGACATGAATATTTGATGGCTATTAAGCAATATAGAGCAGATAATCGTTCAATTATGTATTTTGACGAAACATGGTTTGATACACATGACGTTTGAAAAAAGGATGGAATGATTTTCAGAAAAATGCCAATCCAAATCTTCTTCAAATTAAGGCAAAAGAATTACAATGACACATACGGGTTCAGAAAATGGATTTGTTCCGTACTGTCTGTTGCTTTCAGCTAAAAACATAACAGATTCCTCTCTTGATTACCACCAAGACACTGACGCAAATCTTTTTGAAGATTGGTTTAAACATCCTCTACTTCGAAAATATACCCAAAAATAGCGTAATTGTAATGGAGAATGCTAGTTAACATGGTCGTAAAGTAAAAATGTTGCCTAGCTCTAACCGCACCAAAGCAGACATTCAAAATTGTGTGATAGATAATAATATATATTTTGAAGAAACTTACAGAAAACGGGATCTTTTAGAAGTATTGAAAGTTTTATTTATAAAGAATACGTTTGTGATAAACTTGCAACAGAAAATGGATATACAGTGCTGTATCTTCCCCTCTACAATTGTGTATTTAATCCAATCGAACTAACATGGCACGAATTCAAATCAAATAATTCTCCCACATTAAGTTTATCGGTAGTTGAATTGATAAAGAATATGGCAAGTAAAATTTCTCTTGACAGTTGCACGTGTATGATTACTAATGTTTCACCCTTGATAATAATTTTCGATTTAGATGAAAATAATAGCCATAGTGACACAAAACTAAATAAAATGTAAAATAGAATTGAGTTGTTAAAATTGATTATTGTGAAACTTTTCCGTGTACCCAAATTGCTTTGTATTGTACTTTTCATATCTTTATTAATAAAATAAATATTATTTTCTATTGATCATCATTTTCATTCAGTGTAAAATACCTTTTTAATTCAAAATAAAAATAAATCAATATGTAGGTATATTTTCTAACTGACCCTGCACTCATTTCTTATGGTTCGAAGATGTTGGGACCACGACAATGGGGATTAATCAGCTAGTTGGTTTATTGCAGTACAGGTCAAAGGTATAATATGAACTGTACCATACCTAATACTCAAAATTATAATAATTCATCTTTTAGACTATTTTATGTTAATTTTATGCATTACGGTTTTATAGTTTTTAATATGTCTAAAAGGATAATACTGATGGCTCCGGTACATGACAGTCACAAAAGCAAACCTCATATCACAATTCGCAACTCTGAGAAGAAGGGTACCCGGATTCACAGCAAAAGAAGAATAAAATCTGAAAAATACTATGAAATCAAATGAAGATATTCATTGCCAGTCTGTTTATTTTATATGTGATAAAAATCAAGAATTATGACATTCAACATAATACTTCGAGGCTGAAAGGCACCAAATATGAAAGATCTATAGTTCTAATGTCAGGTTACTGTTTGTTTCTGCATGCATTTGTTGCATGTTCTTCCACAATTCCTCATCCATATTATATGGAAGAATTACCTGTTTCATTTCAACATTTAGTACGAAAAACTATAGAAAGATGTTCCTTGTAATATGGCTTTTGAATCTAGATATGGTTTGTGAGTAAATCATGATTTCTGGTGAAATTGAATGATCATTGGATTTAATAAATAATTATAAAGATATGAGAATATTTTGAGCTCCTATTTCTAAAAATTTATGGAGCTGTTATTCAATCTCTATGGTGATTTATCATTACGATTAAATATTAATTCATATACGTTGTGTAATACTTGACTTTTATTTAGAATAAATGTATTCATTTTGACGTGACAACGTCTTATAATTCGATGGAGCCGGCTGCACGCACGAAAAAACATGACTCATGCTGCGTTACCTCGCTCTGAGGCGTTCCATTTAAGGCTTGGAGTGCAAGCGAGAGCGCGGAACGAGCGACAAAGAGGCACAATCGGCCTCCGCGTTCGGCAGCGTTCGACATCTGTCTCTCTCCTACTTGAGTGAGCGATGCGTCCGAGTGGACAGCTGCTATACAATAATACATCTACATGTTTTCGTCAAGTATGAAGTGCAGTGAAAAGTGAATGTGGTGTCAATTGTTTATAGCAACGATAATTGCGGCGATAAAGGTAATGATTCTTTCGATATTAAATATATGTTCAGTGATATATTGTCGAATATTCGTGCTTTCATCATTAAAATAAATAACATCGGTCAGCTAGTACAGCGATTGTAGGTTATGCTATAATTGACAAAACTATAACAATAAGTTAACAGAACTATTTCACGATGAGTAAAAAATCAATTGCTTTACTATACGATAGAAATGATTATCGAGTGTAGCTATGATTTCAAAAAATTAAACAAATGTTAAATCTTCCACATATCATAACAACGTGTCTGAAATGACAGGTTGGACCAGCCAGCCGTCAAAGGGAACAATTTTCTCCTATATCAAACACATTGAGGCGGGCTTTTTAACAGCTAGAGTTACAAAAATTTTAACGATGTCTCCAAATTTTAAATTTCAAATTTAAGATTTATGAACAATAATTTAATCACAGTTTATTCTTATAATAAATTATTCAAAATTATTACTTTTTTACAACAAATTACAATTAAATTTGCAAAAATAATTAAGTAACTAATTGAACAACAACTTTTATTTAGTTTACTTGCCGAAAGAAATAATGTCAATACAAAATTTATTATTATAAAATAATAAAATCAAAAATTAAATTTTAACAGTCGAGTTACGTTGTCACGTTCAACTATCGTCAGTAAACCGACTTTACAGACAACCGATTTTTTTTACATGAGTATTTGTTTTACTTCTTTATTACATACATTTTTACTACTCCAAACTGCAAACTAAACGTCTAGACCTAAATTCAGAAAGTAACGAAATTCAAAAAGTATGATGTAGATATCTTATGAGCCGAGAGCGAGAACTGTACCGATACTTCTTGTTGAAATTCTCGCTCACTACATGAAAATCGAACTTATTCTCCCAAAAACTGTTGTACTCTCATCTCGGATCACGAGAACAAGTGCGAGACAAAGAAATTTTCGCTCTCATGCGAAGCACTATCCGTTTCTCAGAATAGTTCTTTGATTTGTTTATTATCGTCACATTTACAATTTTTGTCTGATAGCAGAGTCAGACGTACCTGACGAGAATAAAAATATACTATTTATTTGAATAAACTCTGTTATTTTGGTACATTAAAACTTCTTCGTTTTCTCAAGTCAACAGTTTGGGACTTAACCCCTTCGTTACTTCTCTATTATTGATGATAATGAAATCAGATAGGTAAAGATAAAAAACATTTCAAATTTGCACAAACAACTGAAACATAACATAATATCAAATATAAATTACATTTATTATCTAACTAATTTACATTAAAATTACTTATAATTTGCAAATAAGTAAATAAATATCTATATATAAAATACAATTAATATTTTGAGCATTACAAATTTTAAATTATCAAGTAATGTGTGGGTACTAAAATTCTAAAGAAATAATATACAAAATTTTTGGCATTGTACAGTTCTTATTCAAAATAATTACTATAAGTTCCTTCCTTGTACAACTGGACATCCTGAAAAATAAACAAAAATTAGGAAATTGAGTTGAAAATCAACGTTATTAAGTAAATGATACTGCTCCACTCTTCGTTTTACAAAAAAAATAATATATGATTGATCTGTGATTATATTAGACAAAATTTGGAGAAATATGCTGAACAGTAATATTAAAACGAATATATTTCTTTGTGATTTCAAACTTGAAAATACTCGGGAACCCCTCTTCTGAAATTGCTACTCACACATGGTTGATGAACTATCAAATTATCCAGATACGAGGGCAAGTTTAAAAGTCCCTGAAAAATGAAACAAGAAATGATTTATTTGCTCGAAACATATTTTATTTTTCAACATAATCTCCTTGTAGTCCGATACACTTCGTCCAACATTTTTCAATTTTTTGACCCCTTCCAAATAATACGATTACGGTAATCCTTCAAAATAGGCGTTTGTTTAAGCGATGACCTCATCGTTGGAGTCAAATCTCTTTCCGCCGAGTCATTTCTTCAAGTTTGGAAATAGAGAAAAATCTAAGGGGTTCAAATCTGGAGAATATGGTGGATTACGAACAAATTCGTATCGCAATCCGTGCAATTTAGCCTTTCGCTCCAAGTCGGCGTCAAATCCATACAACAGCTTTGCATAATATACTCCGGTGATCGTTTTGCCCTTTTTAAGGTAATCGATATGGACGATACCGTGTGCATCCCAAAAAACTGTCTCCAAGACTTTGTTGGCCAATAAACCCACTTTGGCCTTTTACGGCTTCGATTTGCCGGGACAAGTTCACTGTTTGAACTGTTGTTTGGTCCGTGGTGTATTGTGATGGATCCATGTTCATGGTTCAATTTCCAAGCAAATTTCGAGAAGACCTCGTGAATGACCCTCACAACCAAGACTTTCTGGTTCCCAGGTACATTATATGGTTTCTCTGACATCAAATTCGTGTTCAGCAACCCCAGAAACCCCCAAGTAACAAATTTGGTAAGATGTTCACAATGTATTACCGAATAATGAATTTTTTTTATTTGCTTCAAAAATTGCACATGAAAAAAATGCATTTTTTCGATGCAGAAATGCAGTTTTACGTTTGTATTACATATAAAAAGTGGGCAAATGAAAGAAATGCATCAAGGAATCGTATCCAATAAACCGCATTTCGATCCATCTTACTGCACAAATTTTGGACCTAAAATCTTATATTTCCTCGACTATGATGAAGAAATATCTTGTTGTATGTACTTACTACAAACTGAACATCTTTTCTCATCTGTCCCATCTCCACAACCATCCCGACCAGAACATGCTATAGCACTAGATCGACACCTGCCATTACCACAACGGAGGGGGCAATATTCAGATAACCTTCTTCTCGCTCTCCCTTTACAGATATGTGGGGGTTCATCGCTACCATCGCTGCATCCTATTATAGCGTTGCAAAATTCGTATTCGGGTAAACATTTGCCATCTCCACATTGGAAAGTATCTGCTGGACATCCCCGTTTTCCGGAAGCTTGACAATCTGCCTCATCTTCTCCAGCCGGACAATCCTTAGCACCATCGCATCTGGCGGCTCTAGATACGCAACGACCTGATGATTTACATTTAAAAGATTCCGTAGGACAATTGCCGACATTACATTCTTCATCTGAGCCATCAGTACAATCTTTGCGGCCGTCGCATACAAAAAACCAACTGATACATGTTCCGCTATTACGACACTGCAAAGAAAAACTTTATATTAGTCAACATATTATTTGAAAAATAATTTAACTGATTTGTCCGTTTTTCTATGACAAGATATCACTTGGAAATCCTCAAGTTTGGCTTTTTTTTGGATCGCCATTTTATAGCTTGCAGGTGGCCAAAAAATACCGGCTTTTACGGCTCAGAACATAATAATCAAAAATCAATAAAGGGAAATTCCGAAAATCTTTCTCGATTTATTTAAACATCTCGTATTTCAAGTTTGATTTTAGTTGTGATATTATATTCCTTAACGTTAACAAGTTGATCCCAAGTGTGAAAATACTTCATCAAAAAGAGGCTTATTTTGCCAGAAAGTCTGAAAGTCCAAAACATCCATTTGGTGCGCATACTATATTATTCTACGAAAAATTACTATTCACGTTTAATATCGGTACAAATTAAATGATCAGAATTTAAATTTTATGTACAGTAAACTTTCCCAGCATTTTATTTCAGTGTGATAATATGTGGACGGTAGAAATAACAAACGATCAGTAAGATAAAAAAAGGTCTGTTAAATTAATAAATGATCAGTAAAATATGAAATGGTCGATAAAATTAACAATAGACCCGTACAATTAATAAACCGTCGGTAAAATTATAAAGTGTCAATAAGATTAGTAATTAGCCAGTACGAATTAATAAACCAAATTCAATGTTGTAACTGCATCAGCGAGTGCAACCCCGGTTCATTATACTTTTGTTCACAATGGCGTAGTTTCGAAACTCCAAGCGGCAACGTTACCACAGCACGGTTTCATACATTTTATACGGTTTTGGAAATACTTGGCTATTAGGTTTGTTTTTATAATTGATTGATTTCCCTTATACACATGTCCTTATACACATGCAGGTAACTCCAAGCGCCAACGTTACCGCAGCTTGGATTATTAAATTTTTAATATTTTTGGGAATACCAGGTTACTAAGTTATTTGAAAGTTTGTTTTTGTAATTGATTGATTTTCCTTGGTCTTGTAGACATGCAGGAAACTCCAAGCGGCAACGACACCGCACCTTGGTTTGTCACATTTTATATCTTTTTGGGAATACGAATAAGTTATTAGGTTATTTGAAAGTTTGTTTTTGTAATTGATAGATTTTCCTTGGTCTTGTAGACATGCAGGAAACTTCGAGCAGCAACGATCCCGCATCTTGGTTTGTTACATTTTATATCTTTTTGGGAATACGAATAAGCTATTAGGTTATTTGAAAGTTTTTTTTTCTAATTAATTGATCATCTTGCCCTTGTACACATGCAGGAAACTTCAAGCGGCAACGTTTGTTACATTCCATATCTTTTGGGGATACGAATAAGTTATCAGGTTATTCTAAAGTTTGTTTTTTTCTAATTAATTGATTTCCTTGCCCTTGTATACATGCAGGAAACTCCAAGCTGCAACGTTACCGCATCTTGGTTTGTTGCATTTCATATATTATTGGGAATACTAATAGGTCATTAGCTTATTTGAAAGTTTGTTTTTGTAATTGATAGATTTTTCTTGGTCTTGTACACATGCAGGAAACTCCAAGCGGTAACGTTACCGCAGCATGGTTTGTTACATTTTATATCTTTTTGGGAATACGAATAAGTTATTAGTTCATTCGAAAGTTGGTTATTTTCTAATTAATAGATTTCGTTGCCCTTGTACACATGCAGGAAACTCCAAGCGGCAACGTTACCGCATCTTGGTTTGTTACATTTTATATCTTTTTGAGAATACGAATAAGTTCTTGTACTCATGCAGGACCTCCAAGCGGCAACATTGCCGCATCTTCGTTTGTTACACTTCACATATTTTCAGGAATAACAGGTTATCAGGTTTTTTGAAAGTTTGTTGTTGTAATTGATTGATATTATTGTCCTTGTATAGATGCAGGAAACTCCAAGCGGCACGTTAACGCATCTTGGTTTGTTATATTTCATATACTTTTGAGAATACTAGGTTATAGGTTCATTTGAAAGTTTACTTTTGTGATTGATTGATTTTCCTTATCCTTCTACACATACAGGAAACTCCAAGCGGCAACGTTACAGCAGCTTGGTTTTTTACATTTTGTATATTGTCGAGAATACTAGGTACTAGGTTATTTGAAAGTTTGTTCTTGTATTTGATTTATTTTCCTTGTCCTTGTACACATGCATGAAACTCCAAGCGGCGAGGTTATCGCAGGTTAGTTTGTAAAAAGTTTATATTTTTTGAGAATAATAGATTAGTAGATTATTTGTTTTTGCAAATTCATTACCGACCATTGAATACAGGACATTTATTAATTCTTCCTGTATATTTGCAGATTCATTAACATCTAATCCATACTGACATTTTATTAATTTTTACTGCTCATTACATTCACAATAATGGAAATAGTATTACTGATCAAATAGTTATTTCACTGCTCCAAACTCCCATTTTAACTTCAAATTCTATAAGTGTACTTAGTCTTTTATAACATTTTACTGACACTTTGTAATATTATAATATACATAGAGAATTAAATACTGTTCAGCTTATTAGAAGCCGTTTAATATTCTCATGAATTGTAAATACGTTTACAGAAATACATTTATTCAAATATCCCGTCGCTAGTGTATATTCTCAAAGACGCTCTTTAGCCTCAATGGACCGCTTCCTGACATATTATAATGCTTGAGTGGCTCCCACGAGAGTTTCGTCGTGGTCTCTTCTCGTTTTTGAGAAGTTTATCAACCAGATAGTAGCTAGTTATCACACATGTTATCTATATATGTAAGTGTTATTCCAATAAATCCATAAACGTATGATTTATGCTATGATACCACCCTATCACACCACCATCAATCACAAACCTCTAGAACCTGGCAGATTATCCGTAACAATCTGTTGCCAGTTTTATTATCATATGGCGATCCATAGCCAGTCTTACCTATACCTGGTGTTAGTTATTATATGACTGCTAGAGTTTTTAAATAAAATGTAATATTATTTTGTTAAATCTAAAGAAATACTACGTCCTACAGCTTCGCACCCCTTATGTACCAGCCGCCACTGAGTGACTTACTTCGTACATCACTTGAAACACCTGTACATATCGACCACGCTGATTTGAGAATTTACTACTTTCATAATTTTTTACTCGTATTTTTCACTCGTTTAACGAACTAATAAGGAATCACTATGGCGATACAGTCATCCGATCATAATCAATTAAACGGACAATCAGAGTTTTATTCTTCACTTGTTATTGGAAAGGTGATAAAAACGATGTCCTGTTAAGTTTCGATCGATTATAACGAATATGGGAGAAAAAATAGCGATGCAACAAGAAACATCGAAGTACTCTATTTTATTGCAACGCCAATTGCCTCCAATTTTTGAAACTGTTTTTATAACAGAAATAAATCATTAATTTAATATACGAGGGTTGGTCAATAAGTCCTTACAATAGATAATGTTTTGGTTCTCCAGATTGAACAGTGACATCATATGTCTATTAGTCTCAGACAGGTGTTCCGCTCTCCCCATGAGCGCGTGAGTTGGACATCTGAGTTCGTCAAACATTTTCTAAGGTGGTACTGCCGAAGATGGTTGGTTGATCAGTGACTCCATCGTCTGTCTCGTTCCATTTGCGAGCTCACGGGTAGAACAAATCTAGTGTCTGAGCTTTATACATGTCACTGTTCAACCTGGAGAACTATTGATTCTAACAAGAGATGTGTTTGTAATTCACTTCGCTTTGTTTCGGGGACGTCACCTGGCGGTATTATTTCTAACTGTTTCCCAGTTGATTCTCTAAATCGAAACTGAATTATCAATGTGTGGTATTGCGAATAACATCCTCAGAGGGACATCTGGTGTCCGGAAGATGGTGTTAGGCAAACAGTTTCGAAGGTTGCGTAGTCAGTCAGTTTTTTGTATGATAGTTAAGTTATGCCTTTTTCTACTTTCTGTTCATTCTTTTTATTTGTCAAGATGTTACACATTTTATTTCCGATTTAATTTTTTTCTTCCACATTTTTTTTTCCAATTATCAGATTATGCAAATTTATTAAGTGTGCTGCACCTCATCCGGAAGTTTTGTGTCTGCTAGGCTTTTATCTCTTTTGATTGAATTGCTTTTATTTTATTGAAATCTTCTCCCAATTTGTTGGTAAAGATGAAAATAACAAGCATTTGTGTTAGTGATTTCCCGAGAATCATTTATAATTCATACTTGGGTCAAGAATCATTATTAGTAAGTATCGTATTTATGGCACTTGCACTTCGGCAGGTAATACGAAGCTATTCAGATTCAGATTTTAAGATTAAGTAATGAGATCCTACTACTGTTAACAGTACCGGTGGTATCCGACCTTCCGTAACGACATGGCTAACGAGCTTTCATAAGTTGATTTTAGTAGTTCTCACTGTTATTTATGCATCGATCGATGACATTTAAATAGAAGCTGAAATTTAATGATGTGATTAAATATATATTTACGATCAAGCTTCCTTTTGAAGTACAATATGTTCATTAATATATCACGATATCTCATAGAGAAAAGTTAATTTGGAATGTTCCATTTTTTTTATTACATGTGGTTTATTCTGAGAATTGTAATCAACTATTATTCTCATCCATTATGGTCAAATGCATATGTGAATTTTGAGCTAAGTATTATGTGTAAGCTTGGGGCAGTTGCCAGTGGCGGCTGGTACTGAAGAGCACAAGGACACGTGCTCACCGCCACCTACGTGCCCACCCAATCACCAAGATAAACAAAGGAAGAAATTCGCATTATTTTATCCCGCACGTCAGGCGCATGTAATGCTAACACTCAAAACTGTGTTCCGGGGAACGTTCTGAAGTACACCTATTTCAAGTACGATTCGGCTGACTACGGTTATCTTCGTCATACGCGTTTATACCGTCGGTTTGGGGCACAAAGCGGTATAACGTGACCTTGTCGCTTTTTCGGTAAATTGCTTACTGCGGTAAGCTTCGAATCCTCGGGCGCCAGATTTTTCCCAAAGGTTTACTCCTTTTGAGGTCTTCTGCTAGGGTCCTCTCCACAAGGCTTGTCACTATGCTATCTAAAGATAGCCTTGTCCCTAGGGTAGCTACAGTGAAGTATAACCAGAGTCCAATGGGCAGAAAACAGTATCGAAATTGTAGGCTTTAATTACAATTGATACCTGGTTATAACTTAGCTCGTTAAAGATGGAGCAGAAATAATTTAATAAAACAGGGAATTCCAAATATTAAAATACATAATGATTTTAACAAGTACACTTTCAGAATAATCAATTTAAATGCAATTGAACGGTTTTTTTTTTTTAAATTACACCCAGACGGAAAATGTAATGAAGCTCAAACGGTAAATGAAAACTCTTTCAAGATATCAACTCTACGATAAGTTCGGTCACTAAATTCAATTCAGCGGTACGGGATCGGTTGATGAATGATTGAGAATGATCAATTTGCGGAAAAGTACGAATCAAACAGGTCTCAGCGTAATGAGCGGTATTCGGTAAATTTTTGATAGCAGCACTAATAAATGAAATGTTCAAATCACACTACGATATATTCGGTTATTAATTCGGTTGGTTCGGAAAATATTGTTTTGCACTAGTTTTCCGATTGTACGATATCAGATTTTACGGTATTTTCGTCAATTACTCTAATTGAGTTTATTCTATCATAACACCCACCCTGGTATTAACTATCCACGGATTACCCGGTAATTGTGTGACAGTGTTAGATTTTATACACTTTACAGATTCAGAATCTAGACAATTAGGGCTTATACTTCCGGGTTAACACAGTGTGCACAAGTCCTAACTATCGTATCTGCAATAACCCCTATATCCACGGCCGAGGACTTCTCATAGTATTAAGGGAATTATTACGATTCTCAATCAAACAACCACCTCAGCTTATACTTCTGGGTTGACACAGTGTGCTCAAGCCGTTGGTGGTTTGGTCGTCTAGGATATACTTATACTTCCGGGTTGACACAGTGTGCACAAATGTACCAAAGACGCCCCTGTCGTTCAAAGATACACACTCTGTACACACTACACAATTATTTGAATACTTCAATTCACGTGCGAATTCAAATCGTGTGCGCTTCGACCTATGACGGGATAAACTCAAATATTACAATTCAAAGTACTGAATACTACGGAACTCAGATATCATACAAGCGGTTACCAATCACAAACTTAATCATAAATTACGGAAATCAATATATCGTAATGCCCAAAATATAACTATTTGCTATCATTTACCTTCTGAAACAATTCACTTCAACGGAACACTATTGTTAATTCACAGTTTTCTAAATCTGCCTCAAACTCGGATAAATTTGAAAAAAAACACAAGAGATACTGTACGGCTTGAAACTTGAAATCACAAAAGAGCTTCTTCACTGATCAAAATTCAAAAACAAAGAGAGAGCTACTACACTGATTGAAAATCAAAAACACAAGAGATCGATCTTTCGGCTGTCACGGCATTTATATCTTTCCCGATGTTCTGGACAGGTCCGCTCCACCAATTCCTTATTTTGTGCCGAGGGTTTTTACTTATGCCCCGAACAATGTTTAAAAGTGACGCTACTTTTTAGATCTAAAATTCGCGCACATGATGCTCCGGTAGTTTCTCTCGGCGGACTAAACAAGTGTTATCGGAGTTTTTTGGTTGTTCGCCTTTTTTATACATAAGGCTGTTCAAAGTTTGGTGTCTTAACTGGCCAGACCCCTGTTTTTGCAACATATTTTATCGGAATGAAATGCAATTTTGAACGGGCATGAATTAGATTCATCTATTTGAATAATTATACTTATTTGAAATTACAGAGATTTAGAAAAGTGACAATCACGGAATACACATTCGGAATTCATTCATATCTATTGAAATAATGAACTGTTCAAACTGAAATTACATGTAACATCCGTATTTATTGCCTGATCTAAATTAAATAATCTTTCAAAATGTAAGCTTCGTTACAGCGCCATATCTCCAGTGAATGTCTTGCCTTCATAGAGTACAGTGTGTGAATTCAATTCGAAGACCTGAACTTTGCAGCTAAATTAGACTTTGTACTCGCAATACATATGAAAGGTTCGAGTTGGAATGCTCTTTCTTTTACAAAATAATCATAACTTATTTTCAACAAAATTTTAGATTCATTTATCAACATCCATATGAAAAATTTTTCACATTTTAAAATCAATTGTTAAATTATAAACCCGTGTATATATTTGGTTTGGATTAACCACGGAATGCAGGTTGGCATAACATTTCTGTACGCCGGACGTAACATTTTTCGGTACCCAACTCGGATGCAGCAAATCCTGGAATCCTTCCTTCTTTGAGCTACCTTGTATCGATAAATATGATAGGCAATATTCGAGAATCATAATATGAGTAATCAAAACAGTCCTCACCTGGAAGGTTCCACGAATGCAGCCTCTATTCCTAGCGGAACATGCATTCGAACGGTTATATCTGACGGCACAATCACAAACTCCTTCGACGCAACGGGAAAACGAATCCGCTGCTCTGCATTGTATATCGCTCACACAAGGAAGACCCAAACTAATAGCTCCTTCTCCATCATCCAGACGCGTTCTCATTCCAGTTGTTGGTATTAAAGCTGAAAATTGCTCTTTTTGTTACTGTTTTTATTCAAAGAGATATGTGAAGCAAATTGTAGAACGTTATGAATAGTTAAACACATAATATTTTAGGAGTTTGAAGATATAACCCATGTATTGTCAGTTAAATGGTAACATTGGCATGTAAGCGACATTTATACTTCCAATCAGCTCTCATTTACTACACCGGAAAACGGGATCGTTTTACTACCATTATCACTTCCTGGAATCATTATTACATGCGAAGTTTGTTCTTGGAAACAACGGAATCTCAAGTGTACTATACCTACCAGTTTCAACTTTTTGGAAGAATGACTCAAGTCAAAAAACCTTTATGGTATAAAAGCTACTGATTATTTACTACTTACTTCCTTAACATGTGAATGTTTTTACTTTTGATGAAGATATCTCTCTGTTAAATTCACCTTCAAATCAGACGTTGACAAGAGAATTTTTGTTTTCTGGTCATTGAGATAATTGAATCTGGTATGCTTTTACATTTGATATATAATATATATCACAAGCCTACTTATAATAATGGATATATACCAACGACTCTGTTATACCATGCTTGTTTTGACAGCCTTAGGTATACGTGGATTATTGAATATTCCTCTAAGCGAAGCGAAATCTAACAAATAGTCCAGGCAACGAACCGGAAAATGAAAAAAAGACATGTAGGTCAGAATCGAATAATTTCTGTGGGATTCGAATCGTGGGGTTATCAGGATCATTCATAACACATAAAACCTCCCCGGTCACCCTCTCCCACCTTCTCGGGGCCAGGAATGACCAAAAATTGCCAATTTTCCACCTCCAGAATTGATTAAAAGTAAATTTGACGTCAAACCGTGATCAACTACCCAAAAAACCCCCTTGGTGGATTTAAGATTCGAAACCAATATATATTACCTACATGCTCTATGAGGGTGCAAAAATTGCCAATTTGATCGATTTTCCACCTTAAGAATTGATTTCAAGTAAATCTGACGTCAAAATCGTGATCAGAGACCCAAAAAACCTCCTTGGTGCATTTTAAATTCGAAATTGTCCTTTTGGCGGCTATTTCCGGTCCCAAAGAGGAGGAGGGTGACCGGTGAGATATTATGTGCTATGAATGATCCTGATAGCTCCACGAATCGGATGCCACAAATATTTTTTGATTCTGACCTACATGTCTTTTTTTTATTAGAGCTGAAATCCCGGCTCATTGCCTGGATTAAGAGAGCTCGATAGAATTCATATTCAGATCTCACCAATATAATGAATCTTCAATAAATTGATTAGTAATCAAACAAAACCGATGAGTTTAACTCGCCTAAACTACCAAACTTACACCCGAATCAACTGGCCCAAGAATCTCAAGTCATTTACCTATAATACTAAATTCGCTTATAAACTGAATAATACATTTAAGAGAGTGAATGTTAAACCTGCATTTAAACGCAAATCGAAATTGAAATACTGGATTTGTAAGAAAAATTGGAGTAAAATTTCAATCTTGATAAATCGGGTATACGAGGAAAAGGTGAAAAGTTCCTGAAAAATAAAACAGGAAATGATTTATTTGGTCAAAGCTTATTTCATTTCTCAACATCTCCTTGTAGCCCGATACACTTCGTTCAACTTTTTCAAATTTTTCGATCCCTTCCAAATAATAGGATTCCGGCAATCCTGCAGAATAGGCGTTTGTTCCAACGATAACCTCATCGTTGGAGCCAAATGTCTTTCCGTAGAGCCATTTCTTCAAGTTTGGAAATGAAGAAGAATCGCGATAAGCCCCACTGGTGTTTTTCGGCTTCGATTCGCCAGGACAAGTTCACTGTTTCGACTGTTCTTTGGTCTCTGGTGTGTTGTGATGGATCCATGTTTCATCCACGGTTACGAAATGGCGCAAACAGCTCTTCTTATGGCGCTTGAACATCGCCAAACACACCTTTGAAGTTGTCACACGGTCGCGCTTGTTGTCAACAGAGAACAAATGTGGCACTCATCTGGCATATAGCTTTCTCATATTCAAAAATGTATGCAAAATGATCTGTACCCGTTTGGTTGAGATGTTTATAGCCTCAGCAATCTCGTGCTTTTTAACTCGCCGATCGTCCCAAAATCATACCATGGATTTTATCGACGATTTCTGGCGTTGTAACCTCAATTGGACAACCAGAACGTTCGGCGTCGTTTGTGGTAATACTGCCTCAACGAAAATCAGTAAACCACTTGTGAATCGTTCCAATTGATTGTGAAGATTCCCCATAATGCTTAACAAGCGATGCTCTGATCTTCAAGGTTGCTTGCTTTCGATTGGTGTCAAAACAGAACTGAATGACATATCAGTCTGAAATTTCAATTTGTTCTAGTTAAAGATGGTACATCACAAATGTGGTGATTGTGGCTCCATCTGTTTTATTTTTTAGAGACTTTTCAACTTGCCCTCATATTTAAAATCCAGTGTAATGACTTTAGTACATGTTTTATTGGTTCAACCGAAAGGAATGTTAAAAAGAGCATTTTTCTCCGTTCATACTAGTGATATTGGGAAGTCTGCCGTAGCAAACAATCCGGTCATACAATCACAAAATCAAGATTTTTTCTCTTAAAGTAAAGCAACGATCCTCACTTATAGTCTAGGAGCCAGAGCGATATTGATGGTCTGGACATTAATCCGATAGCACTATGGTTCATCGTTAGAGGACGGTTCAATGACCAATTCAGCTCTCAAACCGAATTTTCCCCGGCTGCTAGATCTCGAGATACAGCATCCGCATTTTTTTTTACGGGAGGATAACCCTTTCCAAGTTGCGGTTACTTGAAAAGCATGCACTTTCATCATGTGTCATCATTTTTTATCGGGCCCGTTTATCAGGCCGACCAGTTGAAATTGGACCGAAAATGGACTGCTAGTTAACCCTCCCAAACCTGGTGGAGAATGTTCATTGGTGCTGCCAATTGTTAACATACCCTATTCCATCAAAAGTTATCGGTCCATTTCCGAGTAATTGGCCATTATTTGAACCAAAAATGTTTCTTTTTTTCATTTTTTGGTTGAAACGTGCAGGTTACAAGATAACATGATGGCACCATGTTAGATAACTTTATTGAAGGTCAAATAAGGATTTAAAATTATTGCCATCACTCCTTGCCTATTTAAACCCCCCCGAAATCCCCTAAAACCACCCCCCGAAATCCCCTAAAACCACCTCCAAAAATAGGAATAATATGGATAATATGACCAATTTCATCATAAATTAGTAAATTTTTGAGATTCTGGCTGGGTTTGAAATCGAAACGGCAATTTTTTTGTTTTTGTTTTGTTTTGGGGGTGGTTTTAGGAGATTTTGGGGGGCTTGAATAGGCAAGGAGTGATGGCAATGATTTTAAATCTTTATCTGACCTTCAATAAAGTTATTTAACATGGTGCCATCATGTTATCTTGTAACCAGCCAGTTTTAGCCACAAAATGAAAAAAAGAAACATTTTTGGTTCAAATAATGGCCAATTACTCGGAAATGGACCGATAACTTTTGATGGCATAGGGTATGTTAACAATTGCCAACACCAATGAACATTTTCCACCAGGTTTGGGAGGGTTAACTGGCAGTCCATTTTCGGTCCAATCTTAACTGGTCGGCCTGATAAACGGGCACGAAAAAAATTATGGCACATGGTGAAAGTGTATAAGAATGGCATGCTTTCCAAGTAACCGCAACATGGAAGGGGTTATCCTCCAGTCAAAAAAAAAATGAAAATGCGGATGCTGTATCTCGAGATCTAGCAGCCGGGAAAAATTCGGTCTGTGAGATGAATTGGTCATTGAACTGTCCTCTCACAATGAACCATAGTGCCATCTGGTTAATGTTCAGACCATCAATATCGAAATAAGTCACATTAACACATATTATTGCCTTTTCGTACGTTTCATTTTCTTGATCATCATCAGAAGACGTTTGAAAACTAATTCCTCAACTAAAACGCGAAATTTCTTAAACTAATTATACTAAACACTGAGCATTTTATCGCATTAAATTCAATTAACAATGTCTACGTCGCAACAATGAACATAACACGATTAATTGAAATTATTTATTAATTGTTGTGTTATAATTTCAATTTATCGTATTTTGTTCGTTTTTCCGGCATAGACATTGTTAATTGAAGTTAATGCGATAACGAAGCTCAGTGCTTATTACAATTAGTTTAATAAATTCCGCGGTTTAGTTGAAGAATTAGTTTTCAGAAGACGTTTTCTGATGAAACATAAGTAAAGACTTAAATATAGTAAACGTACCTATTGACGTAAACTATTCCCTAAGAATTTACATATAATTAATTAGAATTAATGACAACCTGGGATGCTTGATTTTTATTTTCGTCCATGGATAACCCGTAATATTTTCATGCGTAATTTACTTCATACCCAAATGTCACCAGTTATATTTATAGCATTTTTCGAATCTTAACTCTAAATTCAGCTTACATACGGTCATACGGCTTCGATAATGACAAATCAAAAAAATGGATAGAAATTATATTATAATATTTCTATATTTCTGATTCTCAATAAACTCACTCCATGAAATTTTTTCAAGGTTTAAGATGGGATTGAATACACAATCAAATCATATCTTCATTAAAACTCGTGTGCGTGTTTCTGAAATTATTACGCAGAGTAATTCGTTGGATTCTGAAGCATGCCAGGAAATAAGTTATGAGGAACAACTGCGGTTTGTTGCATACCTAGAACTGTAAGTTTTAATCATTCTCAGGCGTGTTTCTGAATAATCAGTGAAATTATATTATACATTATGATATAATTATCTTAATAGCAAGTCTTACACATGAATATAATGGGGCACAGTAAATTTTAATCACTGAGGAGTCTTCGATACAAAATTAATATAAAATCAAATATACTCTGAAACGATCATACTATTGCATGATCTGAAGACATGGTTCGACAGTCAAGTTGTAATCTTCAATAGATCTGAATCAGATAAAAAAAATTGTGACAACGGAAGTGGAGAATTTCAAAAAATACTACGAAGTCTACTTATCTTTTACGCCTTTATCAGATCTATCAAATATGACAACCAAGCTGAGTTATTCAGGGTATATTATTGTATTGATCATATTGTCCAAAATCCTATTTATTTGAATAATGAAATGATTTTATTTATCTTGTCAATTGAAAGGAGAATATAAATTATTGGGGTTGTCACGCAAGTGTTGATGGTTTGAGCTTAAAACTTTCAGAACTAATAAGTTGAATCAAAGCATGAAATATGTTGAAGATAACTCCAGTTGTTATCCAATTAATGTCACTTTGGTCATTTACAGTTCATGATTGATGTTCTTTGACTGACTATATCTATCTTCTTTACCACTTGATGGTTCGGGATGACTAAATGTATCCTTTTCGGCGATGAAGGTTGATCTGTACAATAGAAGTGGTATCACATCCACTCAGGGAATGCAAGAAGAGGATATGTTGGAAACTAATCTGTCGACTGCACTTAATTGGGAAATGATCCGCCTGGGAGTTTTCCCTTTTCTTGGTTTTAAGAAATAAACATTGTCAATTGCAAAGCATAATAAGAAGTTCCAGAGGGTCTTCATTTCCACTATACACTATCACGTTATCATGGCTAGGTGCTTTATTGAGACCTGTGTTGGTAATCATCTGTCGCATCCTTTCTCATATTGCAATACATTCACAAAATTGCAACTCAACAACCTTGTTTCTTAAGTTCATGAATTGTTGAAATTTTCTAATTAATTTTCACCTTTACGAATATTTTCTTTCTCTTTCATGTTAACATATTTTCAGAATAGTAAAGGTTATAAAAATAGCTACGTATGCAAATTTAAACATAGTTAAAGCGTTACAAATAAGTTAAGTGCTTTGGACAAGAACTGAAATTGGATTCACTGTTTATGGTTGAGGCAAGTTATTACAGGATACGGTGAAGGGAAAAGGTATTCGTTATTATTATATGGAAAATTTACACTTTTCAAGTACTCCAAATTATATGCAATAAAATGGATGACATATTTTCATCATGAGATGTTTTCCGAAATATTAAATTAACTTTTAACGTTCCTGCTTCATTATCATTCAAAAACATTGTCATTCAAAAACCTACTTTTCAGAAATTTTACTATTTCATCGAAACATGCTCCAGAAAAAAACGTGAGTTATTATGCTCTTTGAAGAATTAGTAACAATAAATTCATAAATGATTACAGAAACTGTTTATTTACCATTTTGACTAACCATGAGTAGTAAAATGAGGTGACATGAACATATTAACCACAGAGAGGTTTCTCTGTATCGACCAGTAACACTACTGATAATGGTTAAGCACATCTGTTTCGCTCTCTCGAGATCATCAGAGGAACGATTAAACTGCAGTGCAGCCGCACGACATTTCTCTGGAGGTATAAATAAATACTTCATTGAGAAAAAGCTCGAGAGACCAGAACATCTTACGCCATCTACCAGAGAAATGTTACACTAAGATACGGTTAGACATGTTACTAGTCGAGTCTAGAGAAACCTAACAACCTTCGTGATTAGTATCTAGCTAGTGTTTATTCATTAATCATGAAAATATTAGTTTCGAACTCAAAGCAGTGATTAGAAGTGTTAATGAGAAAAGCTAAAACTGTTAATCAAAAATAAATCGTTGAATATTTTAAGGTTTTTATTATGCATCCCTTAAACCGTTACCAACCAAATTAGGAACATAATTTCTTCTTAAATTAGTGTTATTTATCTGAATAAATCATAAAAGTTTGCATTATTAATAATTCTAAATAATTTACTGGTTGTTGTCGACATGGCAAACTCGGGTACCGGTGTGGGTGATGATGTAGCTCGAACATCCTTTTCAAAAACCAATAACTTTGTAATGACCTCCATGGCTGTAGTTCCCTCTTCCACTACCGCAGGAGACATTGTAGGAGGCGGCTGTAAATAATGGAAGGCATGTAATCAGATTTATTTGAGCAGAGATATTCATTGGGCAAGATAATATCAAACCATGCCTACCTTCAGATGAGAAGTAAAACTGTACGATATCACCGCACGTTGAAAATTACTATCTGCACTTGGAAATAGTCAGAATAAGACGAAATTTCCAGGTTGGGGCGAGCAAAGTGTTAGGCCGCCACAGTAGCAGAAAGAGGCTGACGTTAAATGAATAACAAGATTGGAAATACATAATTGGAGTTAAGCTTCAGTAGCCTACAGGATCAAAAGGGAACATTCAACCTACAGTGAGAGTCAAATGTATATTACTAGTTTGATACTTCGTTACAAAAATTATGGTATTAAGAACAGAACATGTAATATATCTCAGAATATGTATTAATAAAATATTCAGCAATTGCCCTCTATTTTTGCTCTGGTGTCCTTCAATTTTCTTCCCGTACATTTCTCTTGAGCTAGTTAACAGTTACAGGTTTCTTCATAAGCACCCGTTGCATGAGGTATCCTCGAAGACAAAGTCTGGCATGGTATGATTCGGTGATCTCGCCGACCATGGCAAATAATCACCACGTGAAATTAATGGTTGAGGGAGAAGTTTTAGTTGAGGTCTCCATGTCCTTGCGAAGCTGAAGTAACCAAATGATCATTTTCTTCACAATAATAGGACCCAATACACCTAGAAGGTGCACCATACCGGTACTTTAAACGTTGAGTTTGAATAATTCATTCTTTACAAAACACTGAACACGAAATGTTTATTGTTCGATTGTGTAAGCATTCTGTTCTGACTACTGACAATGACTTGGTAGCTGTGACTCTCGGCAGAGTGAGTGAGCTGCAGAACACTGCGCTTGCCATCGTGACCGCTAGTGTCAGGCCGAGGATGAATCTTGAAAAGACCGGCGTGGTTCTTTTCACGAGGAAATGAAAACCAGGATCTACTGGAGATAGATTGTTGAGGAAAATCTTGTATCTCAAAGTCTCAGTGACTACATCGGAAATATAGTTTATACTCAACTGAACTGAAAATGCACCTGGAAACCAGGGTAAAAAGGTCGGAGCTGTCTTTTGAATACGGAAGAGACCCGTTGCAAGCTCATGGATGTACTTCTGTAGGCTTCATACTGTTCTGGATCTACTGCAACTCAACATCAAAACAGTGACTGTGGGTACTGCGTATCGGCGTTTCGGTCTGAGCTAGTGGGGGTGGTATGTTCGTGCTTCGCGGTGATGACTTAATCTGAAGGTAGACTGCCGGAACCTCATCGACTCTGTGACTAAAGCAGAACAATATAGGTTTCAAACTTCGGACGTCTTCATAACTCAAAGGTTTGACTGAGAGAAAAGAACTCCGGTCCACTTCGCACTCATAGGACGACTTCTGGGCTTGTTTTGAGCTACATGGAGACCCAGGCTGAATAATCCAGAGTGAGCAAACATCTGCTAGTATGGTACTGATTTTGGCGTGAGAGAGAATGGAGTGGCAAATGAATTATTGGTCAAAAGAGGTTACCTGGGACCTCCTGGTCCACATTCAACCATCGGCATCTCATCGACCACCTAAGCTCCACGTACTCAGCCCACTACTGGTAAGACGAAGGTTCTCGGTGTGGTAAAGGCGTATTTCCACATTAGGAAGTTATCGCCTGAACGCTCGACAACACTTCTTTCATGATCAGAAAACTAGTAAGTCTAGTAATCGAACTTCTTTCAAGCCACTCCTGAACTGACATCTGCATTTACTGGGGATTGTTAAACCCTGGTTGTAGTAGATGTGGAGAGGCAGACAACACTGCATCTCACATACCAGTATGATGTCCAGCACTTTTTTGTCTTGGTCTGCAATACCTCCGCAGTGTGTACATGTGCTGAGGCGAAGTCCAAGCAGTATTTTCGCCTTTGTGGTTGCCTCAGGCCTGCCAGAGTGAGCCTTGTTCCAAGACGCCCATAACGTACCCAATGATCTAAGCGCACTGGACTGATGCATTTTACTAATTGACTATGTTATTATAGGATAAAAATTCCGAACAAAGCGTGTCTTAAAACCCATTCAATCTATAGAAATCAAACAAATATCAGCTCCTTCGACATATTACATCAAACAATTCGAGGATTTACCTATTTTTTATTCAATTTGGGATTGTGAAATGACTATAAATGATCAATTCATGGATTCACAGGATTTACCTAAACAATAGCATTTTATTCAATAATCTGACAGCACTAATTACAAAGTAATTGAATTCCTGCTAAATAAAAAAACATGTCATACCAATATGGTATCAAAAGTGAGAGTTGGAGAAACGAAGTCCTCTTTGAGTTTTGGTGAATCTTTCACTACTATTTCTTCGTGCTGAGTTATACATATGAGAACCAATCTTGTAAAAACGAAAAATTACCTTCTGAGGTTGAGTTTCTGTTGTGGATTTGACTTCTTCATTGGTAGGTTGTGAAGATCCTTGGCCTTTGATCAAATTTGGACTTATATCAATCTCGGTGATTTCATTGCTTTCTGTTGTTGAAGTGGAAGTAGTCTCAAAAGGAGATCTCGCACACGAGTCCCCGACTTGTTTCAAAGGCGAATTGCACTGACATCTACCGAAAAGGTTAGGTATGAGAAAATCGCAGTGACTATCGGCTGTCCAAAGGCGACAATGGGCGTTGCTATAACACACATTTCCAGGCCGCGCAGCTGCAACAAAAAAGGAACTATGAATAAGGTTTCATGGTTGGTTCCAGAACAATCAGAGATAGTATTCTCTTATGTTAGGACAAATTGAAGGTCGGTATTAATAGAGTATTCGTTTCGCATGAGGACCAGAAGTGTACAGAACGAGAGAATAAGCGGACAATATGGACGATGTACCGGACCCAAATAGAACAGCTCATAACGATCAGCTTTTTGTCGGTACTTTACAGGATCACATAGGCACCTGATCCGAGCAGTATGTGAGCAAATTTCATGCTCAAACGATGCTCATGCGAAACGGATGCTCTAGTGAATATGCACTTTCAGAATTCAACTGGAATTTAAGAAATTTCACGATCAAACATGAGTCAATATGAACAATCGATTCGAAATATCTTCAGTGACTTATCAACTACAGGTAAATTCTTTTTATCTTACATCAGGATAAGTATACATTTTTGTCCGGTTACTAAAACTTTTTCAAATATACGCTCCCGTCCTAGGGTCCTATAGGTATAGGAAAGATGGATTTGGACATAATTTGGAGAATCCCAAGCGATGCAGTGAAAATAAGAGAACATATTATATCCAAGCTTCAGTTCTAGATTATCAGTTTATTTTCGAATCCAATAACATCAATTGAACACATAAGAGAATATATATCAAGATGGATTTGGCTATAATTCGGAAAATCCTTAGCGTTGCAATGAAAATAAGAGAACATATTGTTATGATTTCATTTCCTACATAACATAAATGATAGAATTTGAGTTCACCGAAACATTAAAAACAGAAAAGATTGAAAAAATATATAAAATATGGAATTAAAAACATTATTTAAAGTTAAATTATGAGTAGTATAAAATATTAAACATTGTATATTAACATAAACCAAAATATAAAATAGTATATAAGAAGTGTAAAGAAGAAACAGTGAAATTGGATAAACGTACAGTGATACGAAAGAGGAAATCATAATTAAAATGATTCAAAGACTATCAGAAGATAGCACAAACTAGTAAAATAATTTATAGATTTAAGATAGTATTAAGAGATTTGAGTTCTACAATGTTATATAAATGTTATTGATATTTATATTATGTATTGGATTTAAGAATTGACAAATGTCAAAATTGACATAAGAATTAGAATAATCAAGTTAATAGGAACCTAATCATAGGCTATCATATATCAAAATATGTGGAAAAATGTTGGCAATATCAAATTTAAATAACAGAATGCACAATAACTTTAAATAATTTGAAAATCTTCAATATTTCAAAATTTCAAGAATACTCCATTTTCATTGGTCGATACGAATTTAGATATTTCAAAAGACAACAATTAAAAAGTTCTGTCAAATCCAACAATGGGAATAGCATCCCAGATATGGAAAGGAAGTACCTTATTGGTTGAATATGACATAAGCTGGCGTCCTTTTGTGGGTCCTATAAAAAGGAAACAAGAAAGGAAGCTAGACAGTTTGCATTTACATCTGACACTGAAAGTGTGTCCAGCAGCTCAATTTCAATAACCTTAGTTTTTGGTTACATCGGAGAACTGAAACAGTCTCTGTAGCTTCGACAAGTCAATATAACCGAAGCAAATAAATTATTCCTACGGAGCAAGTAGTGTTCATGAGTCTTCGTATCAACGTTTTAAGGTTAAAATAACCACAGTTATTAAGTAGCATCGTAGAATATTCAGTCTTCGATAGCCGTTCCAGTTTATTATAGAAGAAGTTTCATATCTTAAAAGAATAAAACAATCAACAATTTATTATCAACAGTTCCTGAATTATGAAGAAGTATCAACGTAGTTTACCTGTGTATGTGTAATAGCAAAGTATTGTTTTAAAGTAAATAATCAAATAACCAAGAAGACATATAAAATCAACAGATCATTGCCAACATTCTTTCTAGTATTATTGGATATATCTAAGTTTATTTATAATATCCTCATTGTATTTGTGTCTCTGAATGTAAGATTGTCATTTGTAAACAAGTATTAATTTTAAGTAGTTTGAGGTTATAATAGAAACATAGAAAATTTAAAAATACAAAGAACTATTGTCAACATAGAAATTTCAGAACATAAATTCAAATTGAATAATTTTGTAACCATAAAAACAGATTCATAAACAAATTGAATATAAACTTAAAACATTCAAACAAAGTATTGTGTTTAATTCCATATAACATATAATACAAATCGTTCATTCAAATCAATCAAAACAAATCAAATTAAAAATCAAAACAAAATGAAAAGCTAGCCGGAATAAATAAAATTAAATTAAAATTAGAATTCAAATATAATCACTAAGATTATCTAAACTCAGTATAGATATTCTTAACAATATATCATCTCCAAGCGGCAATTCTAGGCTAGTAGATTGTAACCAGACACTTAAGATAACATATTATATTATCTTCAAGCGGCAGTTCTAGATGAATAGGTTATTTGTGAATACATTTTTGTCTGCAATAACACTAAATGAATACATAAAAGAACATATAATATCTCCCACCGGAAATTTTAGATTGGTAGGCTATTTCTAGGTTTATATTTGAATGCGATAACAATAACTGAACACAAAAGAGAACATATATCATCTTCATATGGCAATTCTAAATTTGTATGTTATTTGTGAAATTTTCGATGCTTGGTAAATTTTAGAGCAGGTAAAACGAACGAATCTTTCGTCAGAGCACAATTTGGAGCTGCTTGATCTCTATACCAAAAAGTCTATGGTGCCAGACGGAATGTGCGCCTGAATTAATACCAGTTTCCTGCAGATTGTTCACCCTTTCTTACAAACTTGGTCTGTTTCCTTCCAGCTAGAAGACAGCTAGAGTGCAACCAATTCTGAAAAAAGGAAAGAGACTCTTCCTAATGATTATAGACTCATTGCGCTATTATATGTGATCTCTAAAGTGATTTAGAAAGCAATCAAGATCGAGCTCATCAAATACAAAATCACACAAGCATGGTACAGAAAAATTCAAAATCCAGGTTTATCAAAAGAATACCAAGACAAAAATTCTGAGATTGGAAAGTGGCTCCATTATTATTTTGGTCTTTTATTATTGGAACCAAAGGACGTTGACGATTTTTATTTTTTTTTGAGCTCTTCGAAGTTAAGCCAGTAGATGAAAGACTTGAAATTTTTTATGATTACCTTCTCGAAAATTATTTGACAGATAATTCGAAATGTCCACCATATATATGGGCTGATGCTTGCGAATCGTTTCATTCCCATTTTAATACATCCATGTACTAAACGCATCCTTTTTTATTTATTTTTGTAGACGCACTTGTTAAAGTACAAACTGAAATCTATATTAAATGCAACAGTGTTAACGAAATTCATAAATTTAGAAATATAGCCACTAAGAAACGTCATAATTTTGTTAATTCAGAAATTATAGAATATAAAAATAGTAAGTGGTCCAAACTGCAATATGTTAAAATAATATCACATTATTATGTAATTAAGTAAAATAGGACAGTGTAAATATAATTTTGAATATGTTCTCCCTTTGTGCCTATATGTATTATGTATATTTTAAATTAATAAATTTTGTTTTAATATTACATCAGTATGTTTCTTGCAAGCAGAGGGAGGTATTATTATTCACGTGCAAAGTTTAGAAAAGTGAATCTTTTAATCTCTGTGCCGAGCTTGACTATTTTTATTTCATATACCTGAGACATGTGCCGAATTTGTATTACACCGCCCGAAAAGGTGGTAAATTTGGTACCTTTTATGGACAGAGGGATTATTAGGGTTTTATTGCAGTCAAAAGGTTAACGCTATAATATGAACAATACACTAACATTGTATGTTCAGGTTCTCACTATATGGAAATCATTATAGTGCTTACATAGTATAAATGGAGCTCATTGTTCCTCTCCATATTAAACAATCCTACAAAAGAAATAACTATTTATTACGAGATTACACCCATATTATACACCATGAGTTAACTGTTGGAATTGTTTGTTTACTTCCTTGATTGTATTATTATTCAATTAACAGGCATAATGCCTTATCTCCACTATAGTAACTGTGTGTGAAAGTTTTCTAAGTATCCCAAGAAAATTATGTCAATTTTCCTGGAAGCTAGTAAATTAAGTATCTAATTGAAATAGTCGAACAAATCGTGATTCTGTGTCTGTTATATACTGCGGGAAAAGTAATTTCTCTCACCACTACAATGAAGAAGATACTAAACTAGCGTTTAGTTATGAACTAATTTCATTAGACATGCTTTTAGCGCACGAGTGCGCTTAAATGCTCAATGAAGCGAATTTTCATACTATTTTTTCTATTCCGCGATTTCCAAAATTTCTTTATCACTCAGTTAAGAGTGAAACAGTGAAATTTTTCATAGACCTCACATTCATTAAAATCTCAAGACAAATATGATGTTGAGGAAGTATCTATTACGGGATGAAGAATTAATTAATTAAGTTATCTTTCACATGCTTTATTCGTTTGTATTCATATCTCACATTTTATTAGAGTTATTCTTCTATCATAAAGCATTTACAGTTAAATGTAAATGTAACCCACCCATCCTTATGCTGTTAAATATGCATTCTGAATAGATCGACATGAACGAATTGGTATCCCTTCTTCCTATATGAGTTACCAGTTGGTAAAATTTATTAAAAGATTCTTGTCACATATTTTCACTCTTGTGGGAACGTTTATTTACAAATGCAGACGAAAATCCCGTTGTGAATAATTATTATCGTATTATTATCTTATTAGTATTTTTGCTGCTGGTTTTGATGTGTGAAATGTTTAGCATACTCCCACAATTTAAGACACGTAATTGAAATTCTACAGACGCTAAGGAAAATTGAGAGTATTCACCGAACAAAATTGTGAAGAATATTTACGATTGCACTTCCAAAATCAGTTACTCGGTTCGTGAATTATTTGTTATGCTGTGATCCGGTCCCAATTCTTTTGATTTATACCAATGGTGGATTCAAAACATTCATTATCAATATCATTCCTTTCCTAGTTTCATCAAAATCTTGCATTGCAAATTTATCCCAAGATAAAAGATAGTCCAGTAAATAAAGGATTTTACCCAGGGATCCAGGGCAATTTAAATGCTGAAAATTACGATAAATCCCCTTCTTCCTTGTTGAAATGAGCTAGAAAAAATTAATATTTCCGAAGTTATAGGCAATTGAAAATTATTGTGCAGTCGTTTTACGGCCGATAACGTGCAGCGAGAATTCTACATAAAATGTACGCCCCATTTTGAATGTTTTTTTTTTATTTTATAGATTTTCACTTATGTTAGATCAATATTTCTATATTTTCTGGAAATTTCTTTGAAAATTGACTTGAAAGTAATCATTCAAATGCAGGTAAATTCATTATTTTTCAAATTTTCGTCAACTTGTTGATGCTTATGGTGATTTTTTTTTCGATAAACACAATAATAACTGTCTACGAACTTTAATCTGATCTATTATGTGTACTTGTCACGTGATCAGGTATTCTGTAGGAGTTATTTCGAATTGAGAACCTGTTTTCGATTCGAGGGCGAGAAAAATCACAGCTGTAGCAAGACCGCCGTATTTTGAATGGTTTATTTTCATTTTATTGATATATTTTTAAATATTTATTGGTTACACTAACATTTTTGTCTTTACGTTTCAGTCCTTTGACCATCATCAGGAGACGTATCAATGTCTGAAACGGGATTTCTTAAAACTAATTGTATCATCACAAAGCGTTGTATTTCAAACTGTGCTTTGAAATGACTGCGGATTTTATAAGAAAATTGCTAAGCAGTGCATTCTTGATTCATATACTTAAAACGTTAATGCGTTACAATTTCGATTACTCTTGTTTCTGTTCGTTTCGGCAACGTGAGCATTCTCAATTGAAATTGGTGCGATAAGGACGCCTTGTGCTGATACAATTAGTTTTAAGAAATCCCGTCTCAGACATTGATACGTCTTCTGATGATGGTCGTAAGACCTAAACGTACACAAAGGCGAAAATAATAGGCACATGTGTTAGTGTGACCTATTTTACGAAAATTTATATGCAATTCACACCTGGGTCAGGATCATTATTAATTACTGGAAAAACTCAAATTCACTCCAAAAGTAACTAATTGACCGATTTTCCGGATTTTAAGAATTTGAGCGTGTTTAGATCATTAGAAAATATTTATTGATGTAAACTTTTTCTCATAAAAAGAATATCTATAAGATTTAAAAAAAAAAGTTCAAAATGTGGCGTCGGGCGAGTGGCTTAAATTATATGTTAAATTCTCTCCCCTAGTTTTCACCCGTAAGGCGACTGACACAATTGTTTTCAAATGCTTATTACTTCACAGAAATGTCAAAAAAAAAATTTATTTTATAGATGGAAAAAGTCTTATTTTGAATCAAAATATCGATATATACCATGATGAAATTATTTCATTGAAATCCTTTTCGTATGGTTCCAATACGGGCATGAGAAATTTTGAATTTTTGAATTTTTGAATTTTGCCAACGGATTCATAACCAACAAACTACAAAAAATTCAAATTTCGTAATAATCGAACGAATGTAACGCCTTTTTTCGTAATTTTCCGTATTTCAATTAACCTGGATACTGTCCAATTGAAAATATTCGCTGAAAAATCGTTACTATCTCAGGAATTATGAATTTTCGAAAACATTTCGAGAATAGAAAAATGTTTATTTGGGGTCAATCTATGCGCTAAAATTTTTCAGAAATTTCACAAAAATATCCCTACTTTTACACCCTTTGGCTTTTTTCGTTTTTTTGGGATAACTCGGGAAATATTGATCGGGGAGAAAAGTTATAACATCAAAAAATGCTCAGTTTTTTACAACCAACAACTTTCAATTCTAAAATTTGCAATTATTTCATTATTGGCCGATTGAGATTTTCACCGCCTTTTTTCAAACTAACACGGAAAGGGTGCGTTTTTCGAAAAAATTACAAGTATAAATAGAATATGTATTCGGACTCAAAATGTACGAAAATATCATTTTGTTTCCAATTTCGACTCCTTTTTCACCTTTTTTTTTCTGGGGGCACGTTTCTGCCCCTAAGGGGGAAGCTACTCAAAAACGGCCATCTCAAACTAATCACACGACATCTGAGATACGCCCTGAAACTACCCATCAATATTTCCTGAGGGTTTCATGAAAGTTCATTAAAAGAGTCAAGAACAGCTAGTCGCAAAAAAATATATATTATTCGTAAGTCAATTAATCGAGGAACTGATACTTGACATAAATTAATTTTATGAAGAATCGGGTTCAGAATATAACATTAAAATTTCAGACTTGATGAAAAAAACTGAATTCCCATAAGGAGTTGAGAATTAAATTATGGTATGCAATGAAGTTGATGTGTTCAATAACAAACGAAACAAATGTCTACTTGCGGTAGGACTAAATATCAAAATTGATGGAAATTGTAGAATCAATTTACTGATCGGGTGGCCCTAAATCCTACCCTAAAATCCGTCCCATACTAAGTAACATACACTAATTCCACAACTAAATTCGACCCCGAACAATAGATTGCACATTCTTAGGAATTAGCTTACAATTCAATTCATTATTTGAATTTGAAATTAGTTTCTTTCCGACAATCGTTCGAGAATAATATATTCGAGCTTAGCTATCCGCGGAAGTCTCCTATTCAAGATATGTATTTCATTATTTTATAAGCGTTGAAATAACCAATTCTAAATTTTGTACTTATTCTTACGAAAATATTTATGGCTACGAGTTCAGTTGCTAATTTTTGTCGACTTCCACCACTCGGGGACAAGTTAAGGTATAGTATTCCAGGTAAGAAATTGACCAAGAGATTACTTTTCAATTTGGGGCGAGTTTGGGAACGGCCTATTGATCCTCTACTTCCGGTATTTGTTCAAATTTCCAAGAAGTTTCGGTATTCAGTTTCTGGTATTATCTATGGAATGTATTTTCCTAGATTGTATTGGTGTCCCCATTTTTCATCTCTAGTTGAATTCACAAAATGTAAATCTACAGAAAAACATCAAACAGAAATAAAACTATACATCAAAATATCAATTACATTATTTGAAACAAAAAAAGGAAAGAGTGTTATTGTTTACGATGAACAACAATAAGAACCTATTAGACTATATTCTATATTCTGACTATACTACGTCTTATACATCACTAATTTTGCATTGTTCCCCCACCGCTAATTACATATTAATACCAAAGTATTCATGGAAATACATCTAACCTATACAAAATGTTACAATTCAGTAGGCGAATCCATTACCCAGGAATTTTTCGAATAAATATAATAAACTTGTCTTGTGCCATTTTTCATTTGGAAATCTCATGCTCAAGATACAGACTGCCAAACTTTAACTTCAAAAAAGTTTTTCAATAATAATTTGAAATTTAATATGAATGTTTCCTTTACGTAAATACATTTTTTGTGTAATTTTAGTTAAATAATTATAAAGACAAACGAAGAAGTAAATTGGTGTTACCTTTAACGCCCCAACATTTTGCTGCGCATGCCTGTGGCTCTATAACATTATTTCGTATATTTTTTATCTGTTGTAAAATTTTGATTTAGGGTTTAATTTCCGACTTTTGGTATATTTGTTCGAAAAAGTTTCGTTGTTACATTTATTTATTGAATTAGTTAAAATCAAACATTTAATTGTTATTTTATTCAAGTTTAGAATGAATTTCCGTCACGTAATGGCTGACTCTATTCAATTTTCCTCAATCTACCCACAGTATCAGATCTAAAATGAATCTGAACTTCTATATTACGTAATTATTATCATTATAATTGTGACACGAAACTTCCTGATTATGAAAATGATAGATCCACGAGGATGTCAATTTCCGCTTCTTGTACAAGTAACTCATATCAGACTTCTACACCTAATTATGTTTTCAGTAAAAACAAACGCCTTGTGCACTCTCACTTTTACATAGTAGCAATTTTACAAACATAACAACTACATAGTAATAATGAAGTTCATAAAAAGTGAGTCTGGTTTTTACATCATGTCGATATGCGGCGATGAGAGAGAAAGATGTAACAATATTAGTGATGTTTTAATGTCTTCAGATGAAAATGAAATACGAACATCCAGTGCCTCGGGAATTACGTGACCGCCATCGGCGAGGTTATTGTTCCAAGATGCACGCACTATACATACGTGTGTAATATTCCTTTTGGTCTGAGCCTTATTGTATATAAATAGTAAACAAATGGCTATTAACTATTTACCGTAAGCTAAATGCAACTCATTGCATTAATCATTACTTACTCTTAAAATGGTGGAATTCATTCTACAAACCATGATTAACATTCTACGACGTATGTTCGATGAAATTATGAGCCTTATGGAGTTTTAATATTATTTAAATACAAACGTTTATCCCTTCATGAATCATAAAATGTATATAAAATATGCTCAACATACAGCTAGTTTATTCCGATTATTTGTGATTTATGTCCAGGCCTAGAAGGAAAATGGATGAAACATGACGGATAATGTTAAGAGACTTGATGACTGAGGTTCTAATAGAAGAGGACACAGAAGACGAATACTCATACTCAGCTTATACTGTATAATAGAATGCCCTCTATAGTTTCTAAAGACATAAAAATATATACGGCATTCCGTTTAAAATAACGCAAATACATAATTTAAATGGCCAGAGGACATTTTGTTTGTCTCAACAGTTTTGCTACTCCTAACATCTCTACACATTGTCATGTATGTTATAGAAAAGAAATCGTTGCTTATTTTATATTTTTCATTCTTAATTAATGTTAGAATAGGTAGTATCTATATCTTTACTCAATCCTATACTTAAGATTCATCAAATGTCTTTGGGGATTTCACCAGAAACTTGAGATTCTGCTTAAATTGGAAATTTAAAAATCGCTGGGATCTTTGCTTCATGTATATTCCCAATTTTCGACCTTCTATATTATAGACACTACCTTAGCATACTTAACCTGCACTTCCCCGGAAAACAAACACATGTTATGTTTTGCTTGAAAACATAATTACGTAAGCATTTGGGAAATATCTAAAATAAAATTCGTTTGGAAGATCTATTTAATGTAACTTGTTTGAGGTTTGAGAATAATGAATTTATTTGGAAGCTTGTATTATTATCAGTGACGCTGCTAAGCAGGGCTTCACCATAGACGAAATTCAGAATGAATGGGGTTTCACCGAAAGAAAACATTTTTGAAATAGTTCATTAAATTATGAGACAATTTTGATAGAATCGAGAAATTATTCTGAATTTGGTATGTTAACAAGGGCCTAAAAACAAATGTGTTGCTTGTGAAGATCACCAACGTGCTTCAGAAATATTACAACCTTTGTATGGATCCCTGTCCTGACGTAGCTGGACGCACAGGGATCCGAGGCCAGTTCACTACATGTTGTGACTCTTCAGGTGATTGCGAATATCTTTATAGAGGTTGCAAGTTGCAATATGGTTGCAATAGACATCTATTTTCACATTTTCTCACAACGAATAAATGGAAGATAAATAGTGTAGTTCAATGCCGGTGGTGGTATGGGTATGTACCATCGGAGTAGTTGTTCCTGTCGGTCTGAGGGTCTTCTGTTGAGTGGGCGAATACTGACTTTTCTGGAATCGGTTTTTGCTGGCAATTGGGAGTTAAAAATACTTAGATCCTGATTTGGAATATTTTCCGGCCAGTCGTATTCTCCAATCTAGGAGAATTCGACGAAAGCGGCTATATTTTGACAGGTTCCGCCCAATACTTATTTTTTTCCTACTACCGCCTGTTGCAGGTAATGCACCTGTTATATAGGAGCCCTATGTATGCATAACAGGTACAATGAGAACAAGCAATAATATCTAACAAATATATTGTTAGAGTATCTTATTTATTTGTTAATGTCGAATAGTGAAATGGAAGGCAAACTTACACACGAACTGCAAAGTTGAAAACTTGGTTTGAATCTAAATGACGAAACAAGAATTGTTAGTGATGAAACATTGCAGTCCGTGTAAATTTAACTTGGGGTTTCATTTCACATATTTCATGAAATGACTTCATATAAAGTTGACACCGAATTCATAGATATAAACACAATATCATTTCGATTGATAAAAAGTTATAACTTCGATATATTGTCTAGCCTAACACACCCCACCTCAATACTTTACATATAGATAATATTAAAATACTCACGTCCAAGACAAGTATGCTTCCTAAATTGCAGGAAACCATCGACGCATCGGCATGCACCTTCCAAACAGCTACTGTTTGCCACTTTCATTGAACACTGCTCTGGTACAATACAGTCGTAACCCAATAAGGTTGCTAAAAAAAATCCAAAGCAACAATATCATCCACGATTTCAATAAAAACATTTTTGTGCAGCATTAAACATGACATAACACTATATTTACAAAATTAGCCAATTGATTATCTTTCGAATCCATGAGCTAGTTTCAATGAAAATGATTCTACATTAGAAATTCGCCGATGCTGCTATATGTCAAATTATCGTAATTGATTCTACAAGTTCCATGAAACTATCGGAGGTGAAATAATTAATTATGAAGTGTGGCTGATTACCTGTTGATATAAAATATGCCTAACATAAATATCAGTCATTAATCAACAACAAAAGGTTCGTAGTTTACATGCTGGTGTCCGTTGTTTCATTTTCCTCTGTACATTTGCGGAAAATTATGGAATTTAGTCATGGTTTGAAGCTTCATGATCACTACACCAGAAAGATGAGATTGAAATGTATTTTTAACCGTAGGCAGCTTATGTTAGAAGAGTTACCATATCGTTTGATTAGTTTGGACAATTTTTTTGAATATATGTTCAGATTTTGACTACATAAGAGAAAACCTATAATATCCGTGGAGCATCGTGTTAACCAATGATGAGGTGTTGAGAAAGGAGGTAGGCATTTGAGTTTTCCTTCAAAATTTGAAGATTATAGGCATTAGGAAAAACCTCACTAGGGTAGAAATTCCACAACTTTGCCGCTCGATAGAAAACTGAAGTATGGTAGGAAGAAGTTCGGGCAGGTCTCTATCTTGAGAACGAACAGGTCACCTAGAACTTGAGTTTGAGCTCGTGTAGTTCGCCTAACTGGAATCTCTCGTATTGAAATAACATACATCAAACAACAAATAATATTTATAGAAAGAGATTGTCCACCTCTCTACAAAGTTCTAGAGAGGTTCAATCAATCAATCAATCAAAACGGGGGCGGACAAGTCCGGAGCACTTAAACCGCCTGATTGGATCCATTGTACACTCCTTGATACAAGAATCAGTCCAGCAGGCCTAAGACAGTTCCGAAGGCTAAGATTTTGCATTTACTGATACCTCTGGAGAGGTCAATGAATGGGTAACTGCGACATCACCTACAATTCGAATAACTCTTTTCCGGACAGAATGTAAGAGCTTTAGCTTTTGGAAAACATGTGAACAGTACTTCAGGACAAGTCACATCTGTGCTTTGTAGATTATAAGGATCTGCTGGGTATAGAGTAGCTTTTGGCATGGAATAGAAAACTAAATTGTGAAGCGGTTTTCGCAATAGACCTCACATGATCGCCTCAGAGAGAGTCTTTTAGTCTAACCCAGCAGTGGTCAGTCTCGTTGGTGTTACTCTGCGAGCTTCCTCCCCCCCCTGGTTGAGGAACCATTGGAGATTGCTACCTCTTCGGCTATTTCGTTTCCCCTTATTCCAGACTGAAGGACATGATCATATTGGAAATTGTGGAATCTCCCTGCCTTGATAAATGCAAGCTTGAGTTCTGGTCGCATTAAACTCTACTAGATTATCAGATATCCATATCAAAATTCATGCCAAATTTTCGTTGCATCGACCTGTCTCTGTCTTGCTCTTCTCGCTTCATTGGATGATGTTGATTCGGTATGAAGGGTAACATTATCCGCAAAGCTGTGATAGAGACAGGAGGTCGCTTCGAATAGAGCATTGATATTGAGCAGAAACAAAGTTCATGCTAAGGCAGGTCCCTGTGGAACACTACCGTTCATAGCCAGAAAAACTCCCTGAACCACAACATCTATCTGTGATCTATCTGAGAGAAAACTCAATAGTAAACAAAATACACTCAACACTTACGTTCTTCCATATATTTTGGTAACTAATATTTTTATCCAGGATCTTCAAATCAAATGAATTTTCGATGGTTTCATACCAAAATTCCAGATGTGTGGAGCTTAATTTCCCCTGAATGGTGAATGAGGATATACTATACACACCCAAAATAATGCACTTAGATTCTACTAATCTGTCCTAACACAGGAACTGTGAAGATTACTCAAAAACTGCTTCCCTTGAGGATACTAGATCCTCACACACATATTTTAAAAGAAGTAGAAGCACACATGCATACTAACGCAGCATGGTCCTTATGTTAAATATTCTGATGAGTTATTGAGTACAGGTTCGCAAACATATCTAACGTTATATGGAAGGCTTTGTCGGCATTGAAAGTGAATATGCGCCAATATTTTGCGCAATGGGGGTATAGTTGTCACCTCTACTCTAGCGTGGGAGACCACGGGAGAAGCAAACACCAGATCACAGAATCATAAATTTGAATCTAGATCTCTACTGTGGATGATGAAGGATGAATTCAGGGTTTCGTGTTAGATCTGCCAAGATCTATAAGATCGAAGCCGCTGTCAAGTTACAGTAACAATGTAGTTAATAGTTCCTGGCAGCTGTTCCGCTGTTTCTATTGGCAGAAACGGTTAGGTGCAATGTTAATTGTCGATATTTCTATCGAGGTATGAATCACATTCACAAAAATGCAAGAGCGAGAAGAGCATCTAAGGCCATTTACTCAAGAGTAGACGTCCCACAAATACAACCCAATGCACTCGGGCTAACTCAAGGCTGAATCTATCGAAAATCCCAAGACTACCCTGTGTGTGCATGACAGGTGCAATGAGAATAAGCAATAATATCTAACAAATAATTTGTTCTAGTATCTCATTCATTTGTTGATTATAACACAATGTAGAATAGGCAGCGATCTTATTATGATTTCAAAATAACTTTACACTATTTACAATCATTCCTCTGCATGAGGGTAAGTTTACAGATTAAAAATAACCTTGCAACTATACAACGATAACTAGTGTCAAAGCTATCTATCAAGCCAAAAAAAAATACCCGTTACTTTTGAATCACAAATTTGAATCTAAGTTTCTACTGTGGATGATGAAGGATAAATATAGGGTTCCCTGATAGATCTGACAAGATCTTTAAGATCGAAACTGCTGTCAAGTTACAGTTTCCGTCGGTAATATTCGTATTATTTCCTTCATTCCTGAATATATTTTTTGTATACCTGTCGAGAGAAGGAAGTAGTTGTCCAAGAATTGTTTACAGGAAGTATAAATAAATCTAGAGGAATCAATTCACGTACATATACTATTATCTAAATGAGAGTTCTATCTAGTAAATTGAATGTAATGATATGCTTAAATGAACTCATATAAACCGCACAATCCACTTGAACTTGAAATTAAATCAACTTATCTGTTTGATGAAGTTGGCTTCGATTTCATTATATCATTAAGGACATTTTTTTGAATATTTAGCCACGAGATTACACTTCAAACTTTGATGTATCAATAACTTGACTTGTTTCGATCGCAAAGCAACATCGTCAGAAATATTTTTTCTTCACATTAATTCAATAATAATAATAATAATACATCAAAGTATAAATTGTGATCGTGTTCAATTATTTTAAAAACCTCTCCTCAATCAACTTATCCAATAGTTTCTTATAAACGCAATTTTGTGTCTATTTTATTTTCACATAGAGAATAAACCTACACATTGAAAAAGCAGATCTATATCTGACACAGTATGCAAATGAGATATAAGACAATGCCCAACATATGTTTGAACGGTAACTATCTCTTTAGCTCGTTTATATTCTCATCTGAAATTGAATAATATGAATTATCCTGTTACTCCAATAAATTAAAATATGTAACTGCTCTTCTATAGAATGGATATGCTATATATGCCTTTTTACGGTTATCCTCTTTGATTATACATTGTTATCAGAAATAATGAATAGGAAGTATAGATGGTATTCGAAAATGTGAGAATATGTAGATAATACTCGAATATATATGGAAATTGAGCACAAATCAATTTCCTCCATAACGATTTATTACAACAATCAATTTTTAATCAGAAGAAACTGTAGTTAATATAATGATAATTTCATATTTGATTTACTATTCGGCATTCCTCATGACATACGACGTCATGTAGAATGTTGAATGAAAATAATAAATTACTGGCAGGGAGAGTCATATTTTTATATTCGTAAATAATGTAAAAAATAATAAATAAAAAAATCGAGATTAAAGAAATTTCGGCAGATATTAAGCAATCGTGATCACGTTTCGGAGTGAATTTCTCTTTATCAAAGTTGTTATAGTATGGTAGACCAGCAAACGGGGACTTAATGACGAAATTTTCTTCTCATGTACCGATTTTGATCGGTGAGGGCTCATTCGATTCGTCTTGACACCTAGATCAAAGCTTACCACTTATGGTCCTTAACAAAAGATGATGAATGTGATGATAATATAATTGAAAATGAAGAGAACAGCGATGCAGATATTTGTACACCATGTTGTAATAATGATGATAATAATGAAGATGGCGATGATGAAAGTGATGATGATGATGATAATAATGGATAATGTTTATATAATCATTCAAATTTTGTCTTAATCTAATAAAACTAATTTAAATATAATTCAAAATGTTTTTTTTTATTTATTTCAGAATATAACCTTTCCTTGATATGAAAAAACAACTATCCAGGTCCTAATTATCCAAAAATTACTCTAATGCCGAATATTTAGAAAACTTTTATTTTTTGTTCATTGGTTAAGTAAGACATTGCTTATTAACCAATTATATCAGTAACTAATTCAGTGATGAACATCAAATTCATGTTTAGCAGGTCCTAATTATCCGAGACAACTTGTCTCAGATACATTTAAAAATTTTACGAAAGCAAACGGAATTGATCATGTGACAATTCCGCCATACTCAGCACATTGTAATGGAGCAGCTGAAAATGCCGTGAAAAACGTTGAACATTTTTTGCTAAAAGAGTTGGTTTCAAGTAATTTAAATCAGTCTTTGTCCAAATTCCTTTTAACTTACAGAAATACGATTCATTGTTCATCGGGAGAACCTCCGGCTAAAGTATTTCTTGGAAGGTCTTTGAGAACTCGTTTAGATTTAATCAAACCAATTAGTTTGCAAATAAATGATCCTGTCAAAGATTTCATGAAAATCGAAAGTAACCAAAGAAACGCTCAAATTCGTAACAAGAAATATTATAGGGGTAGAAGAAATGTTAGTTTCTCAGTAGGTCAAATTGTTTTAATTAAGGATTATAGAAATGTGAAACCATCGTGGTGTAGAGGCAGAATCACACGCATACTAGGTAAAAACGTTTACCTTGTGGAGCTTACAGATTGCAAATTAATTTGGAAGAGACACAGTAATCAGATTAAGACAACATACACTGATAATATTGATATTGAATTATCAGAGGAAAAAGGACAAAGCAATCGTGATTCTGACTGGCACACTGAGGATCATTTGGATAATCACAAGGAAAATGATTTCCATCAGGAGCGTATTGTAAATCCAAACGATCCTCAGCATTTTCAGTCAGCAATTAAGGAATGTGATGTGCAATCTGCAAAGGAATCGAAAAATAAAAACGATGACATGGATTTTCGTTCATTTTCAGAACAAGCCTGTTCACGGTCTGTTCGTATTAGAAGGAAGCCTAAGAGATTAGGATATTGAAAAAAAAATTATTTTAATTTAGAATAAATGTTTAATTTTGTTTGTGGGGTGGTGTAATGTATTACCACATGTTGCGCGGCGTTTACTTGATGCAAGAACAACGTACTGCGCCAGTCAAGACAGCGGCTCGCAACAGGTGTTTTCAGCATGTGTTCGAGGTAACACTCATGTACAATGGATGCGAAATACAAGTTAATTTAGTACAAGATGAACGGTGTAGTTATTGTGTTTTCAACCCAGTTATCAAATTCTCATTGCGAACATTACAACTATAATGTCGAATACTTAGAAAATTTTTATCTTTTTGTTAATTTGTTAACTAAGAAATTGTTTATTCGCAAATAGTCAATTAACACATTGTTATAAACGATCAAATAAATAAAAAATACACCTTACCTGGTTGAAATTAATGGAAAATAGAGTTTTAAAAATGTTTTACCACTATTTATTGTTTATTAACAAAATAAACAATTTATTATTTGTCAAGGACAAAACGTGGTAAGCTTTGATCTAGGTGTCAATACGAATCGAATGAGCCCTCACAGATCAAGATCGGTTCATGAGAAAAAAATTTCTTCAGTCAGCTCGATTTTGGGTTTCATTTACTGGACTATGGTTTAAATTTGCGTATTAAAATTCAATGACACCATTTTCGAACATTAATTTAAGCAACTTATCTTCTCCTCGTTCATGTGTTGGGTTATTGGGAAAGGAAAAACTGCTTATTCAGATAGAAATAATTTAGGTGAAACGTTATCCATAATATTTTATATTATATTATATTACCTGCATTTATTATTTTCGGATTATCTCACCAACCAATGAAACCAAATAATTGATTGAAACAGGTAATAAATATCTTGGTTTTATAATGAAATTGGACTTACATTGAACACATGTAGTTTGGTTAACTCTTGCAAAAAACGGTTGACACATACATCTTCCTCTATGGCACATAGAACCTAAAATATCTTCTCTACACTCCCAATCATTGCTACATTCATCTCCTAATGTATGAGCTGCGAATGATTTTTCACATATCTGAAAATAAAGTTTCTAATCAGTAGAAGCAATAACTCATTCCATTCAATGTAGAGAAGGTTGATTCATAACATACAGATTTAACTAGTGTTAATAGATAAAAGTTGCTCTTCGCAAATCAATTGATTTGGTTACTGATTTTTACATAATTGTTTCACACTCTTTACATTTGTGAAAAGATAATGAATCAATTATATATTTCATTATTTTGACATAACTTAATAACATTCAAATTAATAATGTTCTTAAGAAAATGTTATTACAAAAACCAATTTTCCGTTTCAGGGAATCGAACCCGAGCGTAGTAAATGGGAGCCCAGTATCATGGCCCCTATACTATACCTCTGAGTCATCCTTGTTTGTTATAAATAGTTAAAATACAATATAAATTTCGCTTTACGTTTAGTTGTTGTTGCTATTGAACGATTTTGTTGAAATTAATATGATGTTTTTAAGAAAATTTTATTACAAAAATCAATTTTCCGTTTCAAGGAATTGAACCCTAGCGTACTGTGTGGGAGCCCAGTATACTAGCCCCTGTACCATACCTTGCGTCATCCTTGTTTGTTATAAACAGTTAAAGTACGGTGTAAATTTAAGTTCACGTTTTCTTGTTGTTGTTGTTATCGAATGATTTTGTTGAAATTTGAGTAAAAGCAGTTTCAAATTAACCTAAATTTACTATAAGATAGTCTAGATCGATTGAAAAATGCTCTAAGCGAATACATCCGCAAAAACCCGGATAACAATACAATATTTGCTTCTGTGAAGAAGTCTACACTTCTCCACAGGAGCAAATACTGCGGGACATTCCATAGAGGAAAGTACAGCACTGAAGCTGCGAAAAATCTTAGTGTTTTTGATGATTCTATACGTCATTGACGTACTATAAAAAAGTACCGAAAGAGGGACATAGCTCATCGACTACGGAGCTACCTCCATTGTCGATGAGCCAATGTATTGGTGTTTCCTCAGCTTCTCTGCAGAATCCGCACGCCCCATCAATCACTTGGTCAATGGTTCTCATACGACCGTTGAGTTTGCAGTGTCCCGTCACAGAGCTTGTCATGATTCTCAGGTTATTCCCTTCATCCCAAATTTATGTAGGAGAATCTTGGATTGTGTGTGTCTCGAAAGAAAATTTCACTATTCAATACTGATTAGTGTGTGTTCCTATAATGCAGGAGGGTTCCATTTGTATCAGCGGCAATTCAGCTTACTTGCGTGCAAGAGCACCCTTCTGTCCGTTCCCATCAAGTCCTATATGTATTGGGACCCAGTGGAAGGTCCTTGTTCTATAGTCCCAAGCCGTTCTTTGAACTAATGATATTTGAGGTCTGCGATTTATGGCTGCTCAACTTTTGGACATGATGGTTATATCTATTTGTGTCCATATTGAGTTATACATATCTCTCAATTGCATGTACTGCTGCTTGAAGATACTGGTATATTTAGCCATGGGTTCCGCATATGTGGTTCTCGAGCCTCAGATCCCTTGATGTTGGATTAACCAACAGATTAATCCTTTCCTTATAGGGTGAACTCTTCCCTGTATCCACTCTTCTTTGTTCCTAAGGTTGCAAACATGAATACCGTGTCTGTATCGTCCCTTGGTCCTTTTACCTAACTTTTTCCCTGCCCCGAGATTCTTTTTTGCTAAATTGAAGCATATCCTTTTTCGTAGACTGTTGTATTGCTATATTGAGAGGTGAGGAGTTAGTCCCAGTATTTTATCCAAACTAGCAGTAGAACAGTATTCACTAACATAATATTCTCTATGTTTGGTGATCTGCTCGGTTCGATCGATCCCAACTATCGTCCCATATGTGAAGATGCGTCATCATCCTTCTGCACACCATTAGGAAACGTGTCGTGTCGTCTTCGTATTCACATATAGTGTTGGCCATTATGAGCGTTGGTGAGAGTCTTACTTATTATTATACCTTGATTTTTGACCTCACCCCTCGACAGGATGATAATTCCAATCAGCTCAATTCACTTCATGTGATCTTCTTTCTCCTTTAAAAACCACTATAGTTTTACTATGGTTAATTCTTAGACCGGCGGATTTAAACAATTTTTCTGTGATCTTAAGACCTTCCTAGATAGTAAAGCATCCGTGTGGCTTCTATAAAAGCTGACCACTGTCGAAAAAAATCTTCATCATGCGCAGTAAAAAGTTATGGAAAGCTGACCCGCCATTGGATAAACATACCCTGGATACGATTATCTTGTTGTTATCGCTGAACGATATCTATTATCTATTGTATCAAGAAGTACCCACCACTGCACCAGTAAGAAACAGACCAGAATATCGTTAGAATGATTGCTGTGTATTGCATTTGATTAACCCGCATTGAAGTTTGCAAAGATCAGGTTCATCATAATCGTGGCACAACTGTGTGCTGCTCACGTGAACTCAGATATTTGTCTCGAGATAGTTAAGGTTCAGTTCATTACTTACATAATTGCCAGACGGTTCTGAGTAGATACATCAAGCACTGATAGATACCTTGTTATTGTGAATTTGAACATTGCAGGAGATAATAAAGTTCCGCAACTCAAATTAGATAATAATCCTGTAATATCTTGAAATGTGGGTGTATACTGGGTAGCAATGCCAATCATCTTGTTATATTAAATAGAGATGAATAACTTTTAGATTGTAGGAATTGTTAGATTTGCCTTCGAATGATTTATGTCTATTTATGATTGAATTAATATCCACGCCGTTTGTCTTATACCGCGATATGGATCGTCAAGATTTCTTTATGCATAAGCATATCTACGCAAGGTAATTCACTTAAGTTCTACAAATATATAACACATTATATTATATAAATTATACAATATAGTCAATATACAAGGCATGGGCGCTGAGTACAAACATAAGTGAGACGTAGCTTACGACAGTACCGTTTAGTCTTAATGGGGCATTGTCGGTATTTGTAGAATCATATTTTCAATTTTTATTTTATTAATTGAATAAATTAGATGTTAAATGAATAAATCATTTATTATTATGCAATATGAGAAAGAATTTTGAAAAATAAATATTACTTTTATAAATAAAATTTTGGTAAGGTAAGACATAGTCTTTTCCAGCATTTGTTTGGTGACATTTTGAAACAGGTTTTTTATGAGAAATTAATATTTTATTTATAAATAATTTTTTTGAAAATTTTATTCAATTTAATGAAATTTTCTCATATATTTACTAATGTAATTTTGATTTAAAATGAATAGCTATTTGTTTATTCATTTGTTATTAGTAATTTAAGTTTTATTTAAGAAAAATTTTTTCTTCTATCGTTTTCAGATGAAATTTCAAAGGTTCATTTTTATTGTTTTTTGTTTTTATTTTTTATGAATAATTTTAATTATAAATTCATCTAATCTTTATGGCTTCTGAATACAACAAATCAATTCATATTTGTAATTGAGAATAAAATTTTAAATAAATAAGAAAAACTTTAAGCAGAAACGCATTGGAATATTTATACAAAATTTTATTTATTTATTAATAATGATCAGGTCTTATATTTTCATTATTAAATATGACTTATTTATCAGTATTATTAAGATAGTTTAATTAATTAGTTTATTAATTTCAATAATAAAAATGTTTGTTTCTTTTATCTTCTAATTGAATAAGATAACAGTTGACAAAAATTGCGGCTGCATTCGAAAATACGACCCTTACGTTCGTCGGTCTGAAATATTATGCCGAGTTGTATCAATATACAAAACCTAGGCGCTGAGTACAAACGTAAGTGTGACGTCATAAAAAAAGGCTTGGACAGTACCGTTCAGTCTTAATGGCCAGTATAGAGAGTGACAGGTGATAAATATTAGAATTTAACAGAATCTTACCTACTTCTTGAAGCAAATTATATTTTGCACCTGTTTCTTAGGTGTCCTTGTGTGAGTGGAAAAGGAAGGAGCGGAAAGGTATAGATATTCTGCAAATACACAGGCTCTACTTCAATTTGGTTCAAATATAGGTCATTTCAAATTCACAGCCCAGCTTATAAATATTATATCAACTTTGTGGAGGATAATGAATGTAAAACCCTTCTCAAAAGGCAACTATTAAGGGACGTATCGTCAAAGGATATGTGGAACACTAGTTCAGCTTCAAATAAATTAATAACATCGACACATATTACATGGTCACACACAGTTCAAGAAATTTATAAAGTAATTTCCTATTGTTTCAATGAGTTTGATTTAAATTACATATTGTTGGATACATTTCATACAGATTCATTGGAAGACAGGTTTTTTACATTAAATAAAGCAAATGGGGTGCAACTTAGGACTCAGTTCTCGTCTGGCAATTTTTTTCTAATGTCGTTATGTGTCGTAACGTACGGGAGACCCGCTGCAATATAGCCTCTAGCTTCCGACGTCACGACAGAGCGCCTTGGCCTAGTGTTATAGAGGATATTGGTTGTGTCCCGCAGGGCCGTAACTAGGGTGGGGCAAGGGAGGCTTTTGCTGCGGGCGCCAGCCCGCAGGGGCGCCAAAAATTAGTGAAAAATGATTTGAGGTCTTCAATAGGTCAGGAAAGATTATCTGATTTGGCTATACTCAGCATTGAAAAAGAAACAGCTGCTTCAGTAGATTTTGATGACGTGATTAATGATTTCGCCATAGCTAAATTAGGAAAAGTTCATCTTTAATCCTCAATAATTGCCTATCCAAAGTACCTACTACGGAAATGGTGACTGATTTTATTATCGATTGAGTACCTTAATTGATATATGTATTTATGTTTTTCAGTTTTTCATTTGAGTTGTAAGAATCTTTATTTATTTATTTTATTTTTGTTACATACTTTGAGGAAATAATAAACAGTTATTTGGATACTACAGAAATTTTTATATTTGTATAAAAAAATGACTTTTGATCTGAATAATATTAGCTATATGAGGTTTTACTATTGTTAGGGGGCGCAAACCTACATGTTCGCCACGGGCGCCATCTACCTAGTTACGGCTCTGGCTGTCCCGTGGTTAATCTAAACCGAATATCTCCACGTGTTAATTACTGAGCGACTGGTTCTTAAAATGTTAGAAAAATTGTTTCATGAAAGTTGTGAAATGGATCTATAAGGTTGTTGTAAATAATATACACATATCCTACCAGCCTAGAATTGCCGCTTGGAAATAATATAATTTGTTATTTTATGTGCATGTTCTGTTGATATTATTGCATCTATAAACAAACTGACACATAACGTCAAAGAATTCAACATGGTAAATAAGTATACGATTCCTCAACTATGTTTGGAAACACAAACTATTTAATTTATATCAGAAATATCTAAACCTAGGGGGTGGAGTGGAGCATGGGGTAAAAAATACTCCAACGATACATACTTGGAGAAAAATAACATTCTGAGCGGAATGAATATTTCATAAAAAAGTGTATTTGTTTATACGATAATCAAAAAGATAGGTTTTCACTTCCTAGAAAGAAGATATTCCATTCAAGCGATACTCTTATAGACTTACTTGCATAAAATTAATATCCTTGAGCTATATCAGATCATTAAATTCAAATGAATATCATTAACTTCAAATAATTAATTTTTTCAACGATACAATATGACAATGTTTAATAATCTGGCGTCAAATAAACCATTTGATATACTCGAAGTGTGACTTCTATTGAATACTTTTCCACTCATCATACTTTAAATTGATTCTGTAAACTGAGTCATTCTAGTGCTTTCATTTCGTTTCATGTTAATATCAGATGTACTAGATTCTATTCTTTGAATTATTGATTATTACTTTTGGTGGAAGAGAATAAATGAATAGATGACTTATATTTAAGCTTATTATATTTATATTTATTGCTGTATTGAAAATGGCTAGCAACTGAAATTAAATGATTAAACCTACTTATTGAAAGGAAGTTATCAGGAATGGCAATTATTCTGAATAAAAATAACCCTAGTGTTAAACAAGTGTTTTTGTATGGTTTCTTTGCCTAATTGACAACAATTTCGTGTGAGTACATTAGGACATATAGAATTAAATTTTCTGAATTATGAAGATAAGTTAGATAATTTAACATATAACAGGATTATAAAGATGAATAAACGTAAAATGTTGAACCTTAGGCGGGTTTCGAACCCACATTGCTGAATGTCTAGTCCAGCGTGTTCACCAATTACAACACTTTGGTCCCGTCAGAGCCTTACATATTTTTAAACATAAACCTCTGAAGGATAATGGATCATTGATGAACACAATGCGATTCGATGCTCTTCTATAGAACAACTATTCACGCATATTCATCTAAAATTCAATCGTTTAGAATTGAGGAGTGTAGGTTATGAGTATTACTATGATTGGTAATTACTCTGAAGGTACTCTTTCAATGACAGGAAGAGATTCACAATATTTCGTGCTGTTTCAGTTACACAAATAACATAGTGCTCTGATGTTGTCAAATAAAATTGACAAATTATTGAAATTACTAAATATAATACAATGTACAATGCTACCGATATCAAAAATTATCTTGGTCAAGGGTGGTTGTGGAATCTAAAACGTGTGTCTTACTCTACGTTTGAAATGATTATGTCACTGTCACACCGACATCATCAATAACCTACAAATTTCATACCTATTTATTTCAGTTGTAAAACAATAATGAACTACAAATTATGAAATAATTATGTGAACTTTGAACCTTTTCAGAGGTCGTGATAGCCACAATCCGGGTCAAAAACTGTTTTGAAATAGTTAATTTTCCGTAAATCGAATGACGTTCACATGAGAAGCCCGTAGCACGCGAGTTAGAAAAGTGCAAACTGGTTGTACCTAATACGGCTTTACGACGACTTTTCGCGTGCCGTTTTCGCTCCATGTAGTTAGATGTAGTATCGGACCGTGCCCAACGGCCCTTCTTTTTTCGATAAATATCCATTAAATAGGAAAATTTAATTAAAACAGTTTGAGCTGTTATTCTCAGATCTCAGCTCCGCGCGTCTAACGTGCGATGTAACGAAAGGAATTATCTCGCGACTAAAATATACACGAAGCGGGTAAAAGCTAGCGGCCCATAGCCAAAAACACTTTATTAAAACTGGAGCCGGTCGCACGGGGCAAGAAACGGCCCCAAATTAACAAGACCGAGGTAGAATGTATAAACTCCAACTTACGCGCAGCGAGCTCCTCGAGGCATATCGTCACCTTAGAGTTACAATGTTGTATGTCGCATTTTTCTCGATTTTGAGTTTTTAGTATTAAATAGTTGTATGTACATTGGACCGTGGCCCTACAGAGTTTCAAAATTCTAGCTCACATCCTTAAGCGTATGCAACCAAAAATACATAGTTGTATCGAAATTATCAGAATTACAAAGTGGTATATGACACATACCACTTTGTAACAGCAAAAAATGAAATATATGTTATTAGGATACTACATACAATTTTGTTATTCTGAAACCAGACCTTCTGCATGCCGTGAGAAGCCTAAAAAACTACCCAGAAATTCTCGATGGATTTGATGGATATGATTCAGACATAGACAAAGAATATGTACCACCAGAAGACACGTCTGAGAACGAATCTTCCTATGAGTCCTCCCAAAATAATGCAATTGAACTTGCCCAAACTACCTTGCCTAGTGATGCGGATGCACACGTATTTTGTGCTGATAATGCAGTCGAACTTGCCCAAACTAAATTGAAACGAAAGAGAGTAAGAAAACCAGAAACTTGTAAATGTAATGTTAGAAAACATGCCCACAGTGCTGGTAAAGTATATGTCTCGATTAGAAAGAAAGTAGTTCCTGAGAAACGTACATAGACACTGAAAGACTGCAGGAATAATTGTTTGCTTAAGTGCCAAACTAAAATCACTGAAGATTAAAGAAAAACAATTTTTGATGGATATTATACTTTGAACGACCACGTAAAAAGGCTTTTTATATTGTCTACAACAAAAAAGTTTCAGGTTGACCGTCACAGAAAAAACAAAACTGATGCCAACAGTAGAAGAAAGTTCTCATTTGCGTATCATTTTCAAATTGGAACTAATACAAAAATACCCGACACACCGAAGGTTGGCAAGCATATTAAACATATAATACCGGATGAAGACGTCAATTTCGTAAAAGAGCACATAGAATCTTCCCCCAAGATTGAATCGCACTACTGTAGGGCAAATACACAAAAGGAGTACCTAGATCCTTCCCTCAGTATAAAGAAAATGTACAGTCTCTACGTTGAATTTTGTAACGATGCTCAAAAGAAACCTGTAAAAGAGTCTTTTTATAGACACATTTTTTCTACACACTATAATTCATACTTTCATGTTCCAAAAAAGACAGGTGTGACGTCTGAGAAGAGGTAAAATTGAAGAAAAAGGAGAATACGCTAACTACAGAAAAGACTGAAGAATATGAGAACCACATAAAAGAAAAAACTGCAACGAGAAATGAGAAAGCAAAAGACAGAGAAAACAAAGAATGTCCGTTTTTGGTTTTTGACTTGCACAATGTTCTGCCGTGTCCCGAAGCAGGAATATGTAACTTCTATTACAAAAGCAAACTTAATTTACATAATTTAACGACTATTTTGTCAACTACAAAACAAGTCTACTGTGCTGAGTGGCATGAAATGTTAATGGGTAGAGCTGGTAATGATTTAGCTAGTGCTTTGGTTAAAAATTTGGAAGCCGTTTTTGCTGACAATAAAACTCATGTGTCCAGGAGATAGATTCCGTCCACAGCTGCATTGAGAGAGTTCTAGACAAAGTTGAATATTTTTCACCAGTATCGCTCTTAGGAATTCTTTCAAAGATTAATTCTGCTCGGCCTTACAAGATTATACGAATGAACGCAGAAAACTTCAAAGATTATGAATCAGGTACTACTGCTTTTAATTATACAATCTTACCTTTTTCAAGAGTAAAAGTTCTTAAATTTACAACTTGTTTTACGGAGGTAGAGTATGAGGAATCACACCAATCACTAAATTGGAAGAAAGTTTCAATCAGACCATTACAGAGAACCAAATCGTTTGTAATAATGAAATCTCCGAAAGTTTCAAACGAAAAGAAGACTTTATCCGCAGAAAAAAATAAAGCAATTAAAAGTATGTAACTGTGGATGCTGCAAGTAGATGGAGAATACTTCCAAGCCATTTTACAAAAATAATCATTACTGCGTCAAAGTATTAATATAATATACTTAAAAAAAGTTTTTCTTATATTTTATACCCCTTTTCAAATAGTTTTACTTAGTAAGTAGTCAGTAGTTTTGCATATTTTTGTACTCAGTCTATATCATTTAATAAAAAAGTTTTTTTAACAGAGTTGTATGTGACCAATTTTTTGAAATTCTTGTGTTTTGTGAGGTAACAAAGTTGTATGTGTTTTTTTCATTGCCAAAAAAACTAAAATGTAAGAATTTTTTCAAACATTTTTATACGAAATCTGGATAACAAGTATGTCAACTTTAATAATTAATAATTAATTTAACATTTCTTGCAATGGTAGATGTGTGGCAGATACGCAAATTTCCTTTTTGCTATAACTCAAAACTATCAATAATGTACATACAACATTGTAACTCTAAGGTGACGATATGTCAAAATGATTCCGTTCGTAGCTAATTACATAGGACGTCTGGCGTTCATGCAATTATGTTTTTAGATAATTCGAACCTTATAATTTCGATAGGCCACGTGAAAATACCGGAGTCCAAAACGCTAAAGACTTCTGAGTGTTACAATATTCGTATAAAATTGTGAAATTTCGCACTTTTAGAAACTTCAAATTAATTATGACATAATTATTTCAAACGTAAAGTAAGACATACGTTTTAGATTCCACAACCACCCTTGACCAAGATAATTTTTGATGTCCCGGTACTATTTGTTAATTATGAGTTCAATTGATTGCATTTAACCAATCCGTCATTCAGTCTAATATGCACCGAGCGAGATGTCATCATAAGTGGATCGAAACGAAGTTATGGAAAGTTGAAAATATTTTGAGTATTAAAATGTTTTCAGAAGTAAATACGAAAGCATCCGACAACCCGTTCCTGTAATTAATGTCGCACTATTATAAATAATAGTAGGTATTTACGTTGTTACTGTTCATTATATTTCAAGAACTATCATCTACAATAATAAGCTGACGATGTAGCAGGAAATCAGGAATATTCCATTTGCATGTTGAAAACACAATGTGGATCAATTTATAATATGTTGACGGTCCATCAAAACCATTTTTGCGGACAATTTTCTGCTTTTTCATGCCAATTATCTTGATAACTTGAAGTTTCCAGTTATCCAGTAATTTATCTGAGATAATGTTATTTTCAAACTATATCCTTGTGATTTTTAGTATTTCGACCACCGTAATCTATTGTGAACTTTTAAACTCCCATTGTTTATGGCCGTGAAAAATTGTAATCTCCATTGATGCTATTTGGTTTTCTCAAAGACTACGAGCGTTACTCAGATTGGCTTTGTCATTGTTAATTGCGTAGTTATAAAGTCAGAAACAGAATGTTCATCAATATATTTCTACAACGGTGTATTCAAAAATTTTATTTATTACACAATTCTCTATCTGTTTACAACAATCACAACAGTCGAATTGATACTATAATAGGACCCATTCACAACGGACATAATAAATTCAAAAAAATAACGCTGCTGAAGTTTCAAGCCTGCCCTGAAAATGCTACCTGTAATAGTTGACGAAACGTCAGCGTCGAGTTCACAATATCTCAATTTTTGTCGAGCGGTAAACATTCTTTCACAAACTCTGTAAAATTTTGTGGCCACAAATGACCGAAGCTTTATTTTTTATAAATCAATAGCTTAAAATCAAAAAGTCGTGATCCCCTTGGGCAGTTTCTTTAAAATGGTGATCATCATTTCAAAAATGATTTTTCGAGATTCTCCATAAATCAGTTGAAAGTAAAGTATTAAACAACTTGTAGAAAATTGAAATTAACAAGTTTAAAAATATAAGAAACTTTTTGAATGATCAGAAATATTTTACCAAATCGCCATTATTAGATATATTTGTTAGTAACTATCATCCTACTGTACAAACACCTCACCCCTCTTTCTTAGTCTTAATTTTAATATTTAAGGAATAAACCATAGTTTGTAAAGTTATTGTTTGATAAAGCCACCGTGTGGTGAAACATGTTACGTTTTGTTTTATAAAACAAAGTTACAAGTGTATTTTTTATTGAAACTATAGATATGAATTTTTAACAATTAAGCACCAACACCATACAAAGAAATGGTACAACAAGAAGATTAGTGATAATACGCAACGGTTGTATCTGCCAGTTTGCCCTCGCACAAATTTCATATTCTGGATAGTTCGTTCATGCCTAGGCTAATGTCAGATGAAATTTCACGACTAAATTTTACCGTTTAAATTGGAACAAGAGATCCATCCTGTGAACCTTGTTGTAATAACGTGCTAAACTTCCTGTATATTATTATATAATTTGGATTCCTTATGTAGATTCTGAGAACAGTTACGGGTTACCAATAAGCCCACTGTTAAAACTGTCAATACATTTGTCATAGACAACAATTCACCGTTATTTAGCACTATTACCAAGTATGAGCTTCCGCTCACACTCGCTAAACTATATTGATTCGAAATTGAGTTAATATGAACAGCGTTGTTATAGTGAAATTCACTGTGTTTGCTATTTTGAAACTGAGAATGAATTTATGTTTTAAAAGTTCTACGGAAAGTATTAGTGTTATTGAATGAGTAAATCTACAATCGATCATTATTTGACTTCAACCTGAAGCTGTCACTATCTCTTATTATCATTAGAAATGGATCTAAGTTATATATTCATCAGGGTTATTAAATCTTCATTAATAGATATGGTCCTTCGAGCCGGATTGATAGTAACCACACGGATTAGATGCATTCGAACTGAATATTCACTGTTTCGTGTACAATTGGATACATATAAAGTCACAGCCATTGCTCAGTTCTGTTTTTATATATCTACTCAATATTACCTCCATTTTAACAACGTGGTATAAGTATCAACAGTTCTATTAATCATATAACTGATAATTTTTCAATTTATAAACTAATATTCTTTCAAAAAAATATCAACCAAATCAAATCAAAATTAACTATAAAATTCTATTATAGCGGTAGGTATTGAAGTTAATATTCTATACATAAGATAACATGGATTTGTAACTTAAAACGAAACGGCGTCATAGAATACAAAATGTGTCTGATGCTTCATAACTACTCATTGTGTGGACTCATGAGCTTGGGGGATATTGTTCTTGATCATAAGCAGTTATCTATGAAACTAAAGATTCATCCAGATCATTGTGTCAATAATATTCACCTTGTGTACATATTAATTTAATCTACATCGCTTTTTGAAACTGTATACCTAGTTTGGAGATATTTGACAACAGAAAATGGAACTCTATTTCTATTTCGAAATGACAGTTTTGCAGTCGGAAAATAATACAGACTGATCCGAATTTTATTAATCGAAGAAGTCTCTTGTATACAGCGATATTTATGTCATATTTAGAACAAATAGTAAGTCCATAAGGTTAGATTAACTTCATTAGGCAGCCAGTGGTGGAGATATTGGGATTCGTAACACTAAATTACCAGGAAAAACGTTAACACCTATTATTCAAAATATGAGTATCCCAATGATCCAGACACATCAAGATAAATGTGAAACATCTAAAATATACAGATTCTTAAAGCTGCTATTTTAAATAATTTCAACGTTAAATAACTTTATAATTGATAATTTCTAAATATTTTAGTATTTTATCAACCCCCTAGATTGTATTAACTGAGTATTTAACACTCAATAACTTTTAATAATTACTAATTCTTGATAATCTTATTAACCTTCATGACCAACGACGTTGGTTTCAATCGTGGTCGAGTGTTATACACGTTAAATTTTACTCCGATATCAAGTTAGATATTCTTAGTGATAAAGGTGAAATTTTTCAGTAAGTGCTAGACTATTCCAAAGATAAGGTTACTGTGCATTAACCTAGCCCATATTCGGTGCCCAAAAATATAAGCACAATTATATTTCTAAGTGCACAATTGAATACGAGTACATATATACATTATAACGCCAAACATGTGTTAAATCTGCTATCTGGCTTGTTTCCATCAATAACACTCAAAAAATCCTATCAGTGAATAATAAACATCTGTCTCAGTCAACTTCTGGCTTGCGGTGTCTGCGGCTGGCATGCCTACCTGCAGGTCATGCGAGTCGAAATGCACTCGTTACGAGGATGTGCTGAGCTGCTCTATGTGCGGCTCCTGCTTTCACATTGGATGTGTCGGCATTAATGAAACTGTTTTCGGCGAGATCCGCAGGGAAGTAACACCCTGGCGGTGTAGCGAATGCGCAGATGTCCCACCAACCGGAGTCCTTTCTAGCACAGATTCAAGATTGGAAGCTATTCTTTCCAGCATTAAACGGGTCGAGGACGGTTTCTCGGCTGAACTTCGCGAGATCAGATCTGAAATCTCCCTGCTTCATAACAAGCTCTGCGACCAGACCGAGCAGAATGCTGCTTTAAGGAAAGAGATTTCCCAACTGCGTGAAGTTAACCAATCCCTTCGGCAACTACTGCCCCCCGATGGATCGGCTCCTTCTTTTCCGGCTGCGGCTGTATCTTCTTATAGTCAGGCAGCATCTAGAGGGGCTGCCGTCGTTGTCAAGCCCAAAAGTCAACAGAGTAACGCGCAAACTAAGGTCCGTGAACCCAACTTCTTCTGGTGTTGAGGTGACGGGCGTAAAGCATATTTCTGGTGGCGGTGTGGTGATCAGATGCTCAACGTCCGCTGGTGCTAACACATTTAAGAAGATAGTGGAAAATAAGCTGTCAGAGGACTATGAGGCCAGGGAGGCTGCTAAATTGAGTCCCCGAATCAGGCTGGTGGGGATGAACGAGCAGCACGATCCAAATATACTCATTCAGTTTGTCAAGACTCAGAACCCTAACATTTTTGATTCATCTCCCGTAGAATGCATTTCTTTTACCCCTCTGAATAAAAATTCGAAAATGTTTCAGGCTGTTCTTCAAGTGGATGCACGCACATACGGTAAGGCTCTCAGTGCCAATCATGTATTCGTGGGTTACGACTCCTGTACAGTCTATGATGCTTTAGAGGTGACTCGATGTTTCAACTGCTGCGGGTTTCACCACTTGTCGAAGAACTGTAAAAAGCGGCCCGTTTGTCCCAGATGCGCTGGCGAACATGTTGTCAAGGACTGTAAATCAGAGTCCTTGAAATGCGTCAACTGCTCCGGTGTCACTAAGATACTTCCCGACGTCGACACATGTCACGCGGCATGGGATCATAACTGCTCTGTATATAAAAAGAAATTAGAATCTCTAAAACTCGATATCATTGGTCCACTATAGCAATTACCATCTAAGTGTACTAGTGATATAGATGTGAAATGCCGTAGAGTATCTCCGGGTATTAATGTTTTCTATCAAAATGTCCGCGGACTAAACACAAAAAATCTCGGAATTCTATAGCTTTGTATCTGCTTGCTCTTTGGCCTCTGTTTACGCGGTTACCGAGACATGGCTCAGTGACTCTGTAAATGATGCAGAAATTTTCCCTCAACACTTCAGTGTTTTTCGAAGTGATCGATCGTCATTGGTGACTGGTCGCCGGAGAGGAGGAGGAGTCTTGTTGGCGGTTTCATCGGAGTTTGAAGCCCGCTCGGTTGATACTCGTGATTTAACTGATTATAATTTTGCTATTGATTTTGTTGCGGTTTGTGTGGGTCTGGGGAGTCATTCTGTGTATTTTGTGGTTGTGTACATTCCACCATTCATCGGGGTTCAGGAGATTGTAATATTTTTTGAATTGTTAGAAGTTTTTTATGTGACATATGGACCTGAGCTTTTCATCATAGGTGACTTAAACTTCCCCGAATACTCAAGTTCTCCTACCGGGGCTCGTTGTACCAGGATAGGTGGTCTTACAAACCTTTGCGACCTACTTGCTCTATCTCAGTACAACTTTGTGAATAACTCTAACGGTAAGCTTTTGGACTTGGTTCTGTCGACTCTGGTATGCACCGTCGAGAGATCACCTGAGCATGCTGTTGCTGAGGACTTACATCATCCTTCTCTTCTAATAAACATTGTTTGTTCTGTTCCGAATGTGCAGAGTGGTTTTCTGGGTAATCTTGAGCACTGTTCTTACAATTTTAAGAAAGGTAATTATATCGACCTTTATGAACATCTTGCTAATCTGCCGTGGACTTCAGTCGTTGGCGAGAGTGATCCGGCTGTGGCATCGGATCGTCTGTATTCCCTGATCTACGATGCCTTTGACAAATATATACCTAAGTCATCACCAACAGCTAAATCTAAATATCCTCCCTGGTTTACAAAAGAAATTATTCGCAACATCAAACTAAAATATTCTTATTGGCGTCGTTGTAAACTTACCAACAATCCAGACGACTATGTTGAGTTTACACGGCTGAGACTGGTTGTTAAAAATGCAATTCGGCAATCACATAGGGACTTTGTCGATCGCACCAGCGCAACATTTCAGCAAATTCTAAAGACTTCTGGTCCTATATTAACAGAATGAAATCTAACTCTGGAATGCCATCCAAGATGACCTACAATGAGACATCGCTCGGGAGTCAACAGGAAATAGTCGATAGCTTTGCACTATTTTTTAATAAATGTTTCAGTGATGACCAAGCTCCTTATATTCCCGAGTTCCATACAAATGGATGTTCTTCAGTACCGATGCCATCTTGCTTTTCTGAGACAGATGTGCTGGTTGCCGGAAGGAGGATGAAGTCCGCTATGACAGCAGGCTCCGATGGAATTCCTGCATTTTTTCTGAAGGACTGTCTTCGTGTCCTGATCTGCCCCCTTCTCCATATATTCAACCGGATTCTCTCGACCCAGTCTTTTCCAGAAATATGGAAGGTTTCAAAAATTGTCCCTATTTTCAAAAAAGGGGAGAGGGCTGACATCTCTAACTACCGCCCCATTGCTCTCTTAAATAATTTCTCGAAGTTATTTGAGTTTTGCTTGCATAACGCTATATCAGAGAGTGTCACTCGGCGACTGACGACTCGCCAACATGGTTTCGTCAGGGGCAGATCGACTGTGACCAACTTGACTGTTTTTCATCAGTTCGTAGCAGAGTGTTTGGATGTTGGTACTCAGGTTGATGTCGTCTTCACCGATTTTAGCAAAGCTTTCGATCGTTTGAATCATCGCATCCTCCTCTCTAGATTAGCTGATTTTGGTGTGTCGATCCGGCTGGTGGGATTGTTTGAGAGTTACTTGACCGGGCGAAGTCACTATGTAGAGCTTTCAGGTTTCAGATCTGATGCTTTCAGCATTCCGAGCGGTGTTCCACAGGGCTCGGTCCTTGGTCCACTGCTATTTAATATCTTCATCAATGATGTTGCCTCCATTTTTACTGTCATGTATCTACTATATGCAGATGACCTGAAGTTGTTCCTTCCGATCAGATCTTCTAGGGACGCTCTTCAACTGCAAAACGATCTAAACCTGTTTCATTCCTGGTGCTCTGCCAACCTCTTAGATCTCAACGTGTCTAAATGTGCAGTTATGTCATTTACAAGAAGCAAGACTCCTATAATTCACGATTATTATATTTCTGATTCAGTTCTTCTACGATGTGAAAATATTCGAGATCTGGGTGTCTACTTCACCTCTAGTCTTTCTTTCGACACTCATGTTGATTCAGTGGTGTCCGCAGCATCTAGGCTCATGGGTTTCATTATCAGAAGCTCGCGAGACTTCGTCAATATTGAAACACTACTGCTGCTTTATAATTCATTTATAAGATCTCGCCTTGAATACGCTTCAGTCGTGTGGTCTCCTACCTATCAGATTCATATCCACATGCTAGAGGGTATTCAGCGAAAATTCTTGAAGTATCTCAGCTTTCGCATAGATAACGTTTATCCTCCGAGAGGTTTCCCTCAATCGGAACTACTTGCTCGATTCGGGGTTTCTAGTCTTGTCGGGCGCAGGCGGACTAGCTCGATAGTGTTTCTGTTCAAACTCGTTAACAATACTGTTGACTGTCCCGACCTGCTTGAGCAGTTGAATTTCGAAGTGCCTAGATTGGGAGCGCGACATCCGAATACTTTTTATCTGAACACGCCTCGCACACGTATGCTGCAATCATCGCCTATCTATGAGATGTGCAACAAGTATAAAATTTTTCAAAATAGTCTAGACATATTCAATTCATCCGTTGCACATATAAAAGCTATTACTGGGAACATAGCTGATGTAGTGCAATAATTTAAAACATTGTTCAATACATCCTGCGTGCTCTGCTTGCAGAACAGCCTTGTATCAATGTTGATATCAGTATTGATGTCTATCTAATTTTTTCTCGTTTTTCATTTTGTATTTATGATCTTATTTTATATGAATTATTTTTGTTTTTGTTATATTATATTTGTGAATTTTAATCAAATTGTAGCTTTTCCCATCCTTAATTGGCCTGTGGCTGTTGGGTGGTGTAACTAAATAAATAAATAAATAAATAAATAAATAAATGATCACATATTGCATAACTTATTGTTATATCTTAAATTGCCTATTTTATATTATTACTGACTGATATGTATTTATCTATTGTTTTTATGTATAGTATTGTGATTGTTAATACTATATTCAATTACTGAATGAAAAATGTTGTGTATTGCTTATCACTTTATATTTGTGACGTGTTATATACCCACAGATGTGTAGATATAAAATTTCAACGAATAAGTACTTTCTTACATAACTATGTTAATCTGTTTTTCAATTATACCTGTCAATTCAAATAAATTTTTAATGTCATGACGTGGAATATACTTTTCTTTTCGCGCTATCAGCTATTGTCAATCATTTGCAATAAGTATATTAATTCAAGTCTTGAAACTCGGGGAAATACATCATTGCAGTGAAGCCAGCGCCGCTACCTATCCCTATGGGTGTCAGCGAGTAACACATAGTGTCATTACAAAGTTAGATTATTTTGTCATATCTATGACATAGTGTTTTCATATTATTCCTGTTCAATTTGCTCTTTCTAACGAATTTAAGCTGATTTGAATAAATTCCACTTTGCTTCATGCTCACCCGACAGAATCTTGTACCCAGAGGGGAGTTGTTATTCCTCATTACGTTTCACATTAAATTTACTTCTTATTTCATATGGAGCTTTCACTTATCATCACGTTAAATTTATCCATATATCCACGTTATAGACATGCTTTCTATTTTTATTTTATTTTTTGACTACACGAGAGGGAAACCTACGATGTTCGAAGAACATCGTTTGAGTCAGCGGTGGAATGTTGGGAGAGGAAATAAGCATTCGAATCTTTCTTGAAGGTTTGGAGGTTATAGACATAGGGAAAGACCTCAGTAGGTAAATAGTTCCACAACTTTTCTGTTCGATAGAAAGATGAAGTCTGATAGGAAGAAGTTCTGCAGTTCTATAGCTTGAAAATGAAGAAGTAACTAGTTTGAGCTCGTCTAATTCGCCTATGTGGAACAACACACGAGATTTCTTATGAACACCGACCATGAAAATATCTATAGAAAAGGGAGGGATCTTCCACTTTCCACGATGTTCTAGAACGGTCAATGAACTCGTAAATGTGACATCATCAATCATACGAATTGCTCTCTTCTGGATAAAATACAAGAGCTTCAGCATATGTTTCGAATCCAAACTCCAAACATGTGAATAGTACTCCAGAACAGGTAGAATCTGTGCTTTGTAGATTATGGGGAGCTGCTGGAATATTAAGTAGCATTTGTCAGGGAATAGGAAAGTTTTGTGGAGCGGTTTTCGCATTGGACCTCACATGATCGTCCCATAAGAGGGTGCTGTGGGTGGTGATCCCAAGCAGGGATATGGAAGACTTCATAGAAATAGTTGTACTTGACATCATCATATTCGGGATTGGAGGATCCGCCTTCTTGGAGAAGACGCAATCTTGCGTTTTGGTTGCATTAAACTCTACTAGATTATCAGATCCCCATTTCATAATCTTCGCCAGATCTCTATCAATTGTATCAACTTGTCTATGTCTTGCTCCTCTGGCTTCATTCGATGATATAGGAGCTGTAGATGAGGAGCCGGTATGAAGTGTACCATCATCTGCAAAGCTATGAACAGGACAGGTGGTCAATACCAGCAAATCGTTTATATGGAGCAAAAACAAAGTTGGTGCCAAGTCAGATCCCTGGGAAACACCAGCGTTTGTAGCCATTGTTTTCGAGGAAACTCCGTCAACCACAACATGGAGTGATCTATCTGGAAAAACTCGATAAGTAAGCGACAAAGTTGAGGCTGCAAACTATATGACGGAAGTTTCCCAAGAAGGCTTTGGTACCAGACTCGGTCCAATGCTTGAAGCAATCCAATGCTACAGCTAGAGATTTCCAATGTTTTCTGTCATATATGTGTTACGTAGGCAAGCCGGTCTCTGTTTGTCTCTGCTGACGACAGCCGAATTGCCGGTCACTCACGTTTTTGGAGCTCTCTAGGTATTGGATGAGCTCGATGTTGATTGCTTCCTCCATCACTTTAGAGATCACATATAATAGTGCAATGGGTCTATAATTATTGGGAAGGGTATTCTTTCATTTTCTGGAATTGGTGGGACTCTAACTGTCTTCCAGCTGGGAGGAAACAGACTAAGTTTGTACTGAAGAAAACACATTCCTTAAGAACGACAGGTGGAATTCCGTCTGACCCCATAGACTTTTTGGTATTGAGATCAAGCAGAATGCGTCTGAATGTGCGATGACGAAAGACAATTACAGCCATGTGGCTATCGATCGCTGCAATATCAGGAGAGTCCTTCCCTTGTTGATTCAAAGTAGAATTTGCTGCATACGTTCCAGCAGAAAGGTTGTTTTTTTCTTCTTAGCCAGTAGGCCATCATTTTTGGTTAGAGGAGATAATGAACTGGAAGTGAAATTTCTACCAATTGTTTTGGCGAAAGTCCAAAACGAACGGGAGCCACTAGGACATTTGATAAGCTTCTCTTTCGAAGCGTTGCACATATTTCTGGCTTCAACATACTCTGTCTCCAGACATGAATCCTTAATATTTCTGATTAAATTAATTATTATTCTTCTCGAATGAGAAATTAAGCTATGGGTGGTCTGCTATTTACTTTGTCCCCTCACCTCTGAGTTGTTTACCTGAAGGGAACACCTTGAAGTAACAGAAATGTGACGGTGTCAAGTAACCAATCATTATTTTCATTCATTCTAGATTCCACTTACTCAATAAAATTACTACTATTATTTCCCATAAATAATGATCATTCATTTGTAGTTATAACTGGATAATGTGAAGATAGTTCAAATAGAGATATTACAATAAAATTGTTACGAATCAGCTTGGTTTATAATGAGTGATACATAACGAGTGTTCGCATAATTCACATAATTGTAACATGCCGGTAAAGGTTGAATCGCACGATTACCTGTAGAAATATGTGGTTTATTGTGGGTTTGATCCGCTATTTGAACGGAACATCTTGAATGCTCGTCTCGTTCACCTAAAAACAGTACGAACGTTGCCATAATATCCACTTGTTTACCTGATTCTATTTCGTATATGCTTCCGATAGAAGCATCGAACAGTTGGAATATTTATTCAATATTCAGTTAGTAAACAGAGCAAAAAGTCTTCGTCAGAACGGAGAAGATGAAAGGTTGGAACAAATATTAGCGCACATAAAATAATAATAATAATAATAATAATACGTCTTCAATCACACAAAAAAATATACATAGAATATGCAAGTAAATATCACAAAAGAAAAAAAGAAAAAACTTGTTAACTTGTATGAATCTTAGGGCGAAAGTTGGATGGGTGAATACGAATAGTCATCCTCTGTTCTACCATTTGAACCCTAATTCCAAAAATGAAAAAAAAACAAATACAATGCAATATCAACCGGATTATATCAACCTGCAGATGCAAAATCCAAAATTAAACCCCAGTTACACCTGGTAACTAAAAAAACGTTTAAAAAGTGACATCCTACGTCAACTGAATGGTACAAACAGGCTGATTGAAGCCTTAGTCGATTCCTCATATTCAACCATCTAAGCTCACCTAATTTATGGGAAATGTGCTGCTATTTTCTAATACCAAATATATAACGCAAACAACTATACTGTGTCCTCTGTATTTTTGCAAGAGAGTCTACATCCAAGCATAGAAAATAAACTGATGAGCAATAATTAAACTGCTACAAAACCAATGACTCTCAAAGCATTGCCTTAATAGCGACGGGGAGATATCCTCGATGTGAATACAACATCCTCAAGTTACCATAAGCCCTTTTGTTACAAAGCTTTAAGTGTTCTCTATACCTAAAGGAGTTGTCCATAACGAAACCAAGATTCTTCGCCCTGTCTATCAAAGGAACCGGTGTGTTATCTATCTGTAGCGTAATTTGACTCCGTACCACGTTACAATTAGCATTGCTACCAAACAATAATGCCGTAGACTTTCTTGGATTAAGGCAGAGAGAACGGTTCAGAGATATATTCGCTATTAACTGTGAATCTTCATTCATTTTCTGTAGAGCATCTTCCACTTCGGATACCGAGAAAGAGTAGTAAATCTGGGTATCGTTAGCATACGTATGCACTCGGCAGTGTTTCAAACAACTCGGAAAGATATGAGTATAAATAGCAAACAACAGAGGCCCCAGGATAGGACCCTGAGGAACTTCTAGTCTGACATCGACCGGATCCGAAGCGGCCTCACCCCAGACACCCTTCTGTCTCCTATCCTTAAAATATGATCCAAACAAATCCAATGCACCCGCACCCAAGCCAATATAGCCGAGAATAGCCAGCAAAACATCATGACGGATTGTATCTAGTATAGTAAAAATTAGTACCAGCAATAATAATTGCATTCCATTTTTGGGGGTGTTTGGAGACAAACAAAGTGTTATCAGCTTAGCCCTGACAAGAGATGACAAAGTACAGCAGGGGAGATGACCTACTTATACTGGAAATTAATGGGGAAACTACTGCCCCTTATGAACATCCTCTGGTCGTGCAGAAGAAAATATTGACTGATTATTCATACGTTATTTATGTTTTTATGTTAATGATATTGAATCATCGGCTAATTATGAATTATATGTAAATTCTTGGCAACTAGTCACTTTAACACTTATATCTATTATATGAAGACCTTTCATAATCTATTCCCATCATCTAAAGCCAAGGACTTCTTGATCTAATTGTACTATTCACTAAGCGTCTTTATCACAATAACTTCAATTAAAAATATCTACTTCCCACCAACGAAAAAAAAACGAATAATTGGAATTGTAACACATTAATACCCAAAATATATGAATACGTATTAAAAACCACTGCAACCTATCGTTAAAGACATCATATCTCGGCCCACAATTTTATACCGATGAGCTTAAAATGTATGACCACAATGAAAGAGATCTGTGCAGTATCAATATTACTGATTCGTATCAACTTTTTACAATTATTTGAAATTTTTATAAATTTTCCTCAATGATCGTACATCGGTTCTACTATTTACCGACTTATTATATCATTTTAAGTGAATCATCTTCAGGATATATCTTGTATCATTATTGGTTTTTACCTAAAAGATCAATATTTTTATAAAAGAACTGATGATTATAACCAAAGCAATGTTCAGTGCTATTCTTATGGCCATACATTCTCTATTGTAAATATTGTTCAAAGATTCTTGTTAAGTTCCAGTGCAATCTATGAAATTTAATTTATATTTCGTGTGGTTTTTTTATCTTCAATATTTCCCAACACAGTTAATAGGTTTATAAGCAACGTTTATGTCATAGATCTTTTGTCGTAATTGGTTTCTTTAATTAAAATATCAACATTTTTGTAATCGAATTGATGGTTACAATCCACTTTCGAACCAGTTAAATATTTGTGAGGTAATAGAAAAAAAGTTGTGAAATCTTATCAGAAATGTTGCTATTTGAGCATTCTACCTAAAATATACTTTGAACATTATAAAGCAACATGTAGGAACTTGTTTTAATTAATTTAATGATTGAACGTAAATTATGGAGATCAATTTGATTAATCAAAACCCTTGCAAATTCTAACATCTGGTTGAAAGGACTTCATATTTTATACCAAAATTGCAAAACAGTGAATTCTTGATACAAATTCATATACTTAAAAGATGAATTGTGTTATAAGTTCGATTAATCGCGTTTCTGTTCGTTTCGGCGACGTGAGTATTTTTAGTTGAAATCAGTGGGTTAAAACGCTTTGTGCTGATACAATTAGTTTTTAAAATCCCGTTTTAGGTATTGAGACCTCTTCCGAGGATGGTCTTGAGACCGAAACGTACTAAAAGACGAAAATAATAAGCACATGTGTTAGTGAGATCTATTTCCCGAGAAAATGTGTTATGAATTGTTAATTTTTGAATCATCAAACTTGCGATTGAACTAATATATAAGATGCATAGTGAGTACAAACACATTTCCTGTTCAAATGATTCGATAGACAAAGTTTTGGTTCTCCAGATTGAACAGTAAAAACACGTCTTCTAGTTCCGCTCAGCGGTTTCTCTGTCTCATGAGTTCTTCAGCGGAACAAGCGAGACGATGGAATCATCGTTCAACCCCCTCTGGCAGAGATATAATTACCTCAATAGAAAATGTTTGGAGATCGAAGCTGTTTCCAACACCATCTACCGGAAAACTAGATGTCGAACTGGAAGCGTTGATAAAACAGGGCTCACGATTCGAAGAACCTACAAGGAAACAGTTGGAAATACAACCGCCAGATAACGGTCCGGAAACAATGCATAGTGAATACAAACACATTTCGTGTTGAAATTTCACTCTTGAGGAAGCGAAAGCTGTCCAGAACTGAAAGACTTATTGTCACTGTTCAATCTAAAGCACCAAAACTTTGTTCAACGAATGATTTCAACACGAAATGTGTTTGTATTTATTATGCATAGCTTAGGGGTCGTCACCTAGCTGTTGCATTTCCAGTTGTTCATCGTCGATTCTTAGAATCGCGAGACTTATTTTATCAATGTGTGGCATTATAAATAACGCTCTCAGTGGGCATCTACATTTCCGGTAGATGATGTTGCAGAAGCTTGGTCCTCCAAGCGGTTCCTAACGGAATATTTATATCTCAGCCGAAGATAGTTGAACAGTATCATCATCGTCTGGCTCATGAGAGAGCGAAACACCTATCACAGTTCAATCTCGAGAACCAAAACTTTGTCTATGATGTAGATGATGTGAACATTATCAAAATTTTCAGGTCGAAACATCTTTTGCCGATAGAAAACTCAATTTCTCACTTTCTTCACTGCATATTTGATAATGGAGATTTTATCGAAAACAGTATGCAGTTAGGAAGGAAATTGTTCGAACATTTGATTTGTTTATTGGCTGAACTGACATGCGAGTTCTTCCTGAGCTTTCGAATATAGTGGATCTTTACCTTAAAGACCCTTCATTTTCTCCACTTGCATTGCAAGAAGTGTCAAGAAACACCCTCCGAGATGCATCAATGGACATTTGGATCTCAACGAATCCAGAAATGTTGATACATTGTTGAATAATGATCTTATAATATGAAAAATTACTCAATAAAGTAGGTATACATTGTTTTTAAACCTCATTGGTTAAGATAATGCCACTGCACAAAGCTTGTTAGGACTCTGGGCCGCTTCCGCCAGGAGGACTCGTGTGGTTCACAGACGGGTTTAAGACTGGCGAGTCTAGCGGAGCCGGAGTCTAATCGTGTACACCCAGAAGTGAGCATTCAGTTCCCTTAGGTGCTCATGCAACTGTTTTTCAGAGCACAGGTCTGTGCAATATGGATCTCTGTGCCCTAGAAAACCTGATATTAAGCCACCGAGGTAGGCGGATTTATATCAGATAGCACCGATAGCCGAACGGCCCTGTGCGCACATCGCGCCCACAGATACTTCTAGGCTTGTCTTTAAGTGCAGGGAAAGTCTGGCTGAATTAGCCAGATGGAAAAAAACTCCAGGGCTAGTGTGGATTTCCGCCCACTCTGGCGTGAAGGGAAACAAAGTGTTCAAACGGGGTTCCTTGAGTGTCCCTGGTCCTGATTCAACAATCGGAATTCCATCGACCACCGGGCTCCACGCCCTCGAGGAGCTACTGAATAAACAGTGGCTCTCGGTCTGGCGTGGTGCCCGCGGCATAAGAAAGGCGAAACTCAACATTAGAGAGTTCTCGTCTGAACTCTCTAAGACCCTACTCTCTATGAGCAGGGGAGGTCTAAAACTGGTGACAGGACTCCTCACAGGCCACTGTCATCCCAAACATCTACACACAATGGTCATGGTTGAAGACCCAGCTTGTAGTAGATGTGGAGAGGCGAACGAAACTGCTTCTCACATTCTAGCAGATTATTCAGCACTGGCTTCTCTCAAGCTGCAACACCTCAGCAGCACACATATGCTGCTTGAAGCCATAATAGATTTCAGTTCATGCAACATCCTAGCCTTCGGCACTGCCTTAGGCCTGCTGGACTGATTCTTCTATCAAGGGGCACACAATGGACCCAATCAAACGGTCTAAGTGCTTCGGACTTGTCCACCATCGTTTTGATTGATTGATACATTGTTGTTGATATGAAAAGCATGTCCTTTCGACGGAAAATATGTCAAGATCCATTGTAATGTCAAACAGCGGCACACAAAAATACTTTTCACTATCGTGTACGATGTTGATCAGTCATTGCATTGATAGCAATTCACTGGAAAAAAATCAACGAATATTTCGTTAACAGTTACGAGTTGATGACCGAAATTAATCAAATTCAGATTCAACTTGTATAATAACATTAATTTGGTGAGATAAATAACATGATGTTCAGGTTTATAAAGATATCTACTGACATTAATGTTACGTCATAAATTCTGTATATTTACTAATTAATTCGTTACGGTCAGTTGTATTTATTATCAACTGGAAGATAACCTGTCCTAGTGAATACCCGTTTTCACCAGAGATACTAGTTCAATGAATTTTTCTACAGGGATACTAGTTTAACACTTTTGATCCGAGAAAATAAAATTTCAATGTAATTGTTTGCAACCCTCATCTCTTCCTGAATTCATCTCCGAATATCGTAAGAAAATCTGATGCGGATTGTATATTTAGCTTAGTAAAACTTTTCCAATCAGTTGATTGAAAAACATGTTAAAAAAATTGTTGCAAAGACGCTTAAAGCAATTCATATTTAATGACCAGTTCCATCATGTTTTTTATTTTCAATGAGAATTACGTCTCAATGCTAATTAATTCAATTCAATCGTCTTTTAATTGGGTAATAAGGGAACTTCTTTTGAATCAGTTAAGCTGTTGCTGATGCACAGTTGAAAACAGAAAAGTCCACATTGATAGACTTGATGAGTGACAAATAAATAGATACTGGGAAACCGAATTTTGATATTAACATTCCAAACTATTAGATATGATTCATTGAACCTTCTATGACTACGTGAACATCAACGATAAAAATGGCCTAACTGAAGGAGATTAGTACAACAGGAATAAATGTATAATCAGACTTCCACCCATAATGATATCACCAGAAATCACAATTCGCAAGGTATAATTTCGGAATACGCCATTCATCTCATAAGATACAAAAAAGGCCAAATACACTTTTATTACCATGCTTCAATATTGCAGCCACACTGTTACAGAACGTTATTCAATCTGGCGTACGTAAATAACTCCAAACGTGGGGATCCATTCAAGTCCCTGGCTTACTTTTGTGAGTAGTGTAGTAGTGTAGAGGCGGCAACCAGAGAAATAAGACTAATGAGTATGAAATAATCAATACAATGTATCAATAACAAACACATTTTCGTGTTGACATTCAATAGACACAGTTGAGGTTTCTCTAGGTCGAACAGTGACAACACATCTATCAGTTCCAGACAACTGTTTCGCTCTCTCAAGAGCTATCAGCAATTAGTAATGCAAATAAGGGATTACCCTGAGAATAAATCTGAATTCATTAAATAGCTTCTACGCTTATACATTTCCATCCCTTCTAAATTACCTAGGAATTTGTCCGTACTGTGTTCTATGAGTGCTAAACTTTCTTGACAGATGATGAAACGTGTATTTGAATTATGTTCTGCTAAAGCTGATTTTTCACCATTTGTTCTTCATAAGGACGAAATGTTCTTCATACCGACAGAGAATATTCCTTCTACCGGGATATCAAAAATTATCATGGTCAAGGGTGGTTGTGGAATCTAAAACGTGTGTCTTACTTTACGTTATCAAAACTTGTGTCAAATTAATTAATTTGAAGTTTCTAAAAGTGAGAAATTTCGCAATTTTATACCAATGTTATAACACTCAGAAGTCTCTAGCGCTTTAGACTCCGGGATTTCCACGTGGCCTATCGAAATTAGAAGGTTCGAATTGTATAAAAACACAATTGCATGAACGCCAGACGTCCTATGTAATTAGCTACGAACGTAATCATTTTGACATATGCCTCGAGGAGCTCGCTACGCGTCAGTTAGAGTTTATACTTTTTACCTCGATCTCGTTAATTCGGGCCCGTTTTATGCTCCGTGCGGCCGGCGCCAGTTGTAATAATGTGTTTTCGGCTATAGGCCGCTAGCTTTTAACAACTTTTGGGTATATTTTAGTAGCTAGAAAGTTCCCTTTGGTACGTCGCACGTTAGACGCGCGTAGCTGAGACCTGAGAGTACCTGTTTCTATTTTAATTAAATTTTCCTATTTAATCAACATTTTGGGGCCCGAGACTATGCTATTTAGTTGGCCTCGTTCATAAACTAACGACATGGAGCGAAAACCGCATGCGGAAAGTCCTCGTAAAGACGTTCTATGTTCCGAAGATTTGCACTTTTCTAACTCGCGAGCTACGCGCTCCTCACGTGAACGTCATTCGATTTATCGAAAATTAACCAATTTAAAACAGTTTTCGACTCCGTTTGTGGCTATTGCGACCTTGTAAAAGTTCAAAGTTAACATTTCGTTTTACATTTCACAACCACCCTTGACCAAGATAATTTTTAATTTGTAGTTCATTATTGTTTTACAACTGAAATAAATAGGTATGAAATTTGTTGATTTATTGATGATGTCAGTGTGACAGTGACATAATTATTTCAAACGTAAAGTAAGACATACGTTTTAGATTCCACAACCACCCTTGACCAAGATAATTTTTGATATCCCGGTAGTTTGAGCCACATAGCATTCTGAACACGGAAAGCGCTTTCGTAAATTGCATATTGTCGAAGTCGGAAAGTTCCTCAAATGTATGCCTAAACGTTTTTTAGCTTGTTCATGCATTTACAAACCAGTTTTATCATAAATTTAGAAAAAAACTATGGAATTTATTAGTAATTGAATACAGATAAGCAGAAGCCTTTGAATTTCATTAAGTAGTACATTAATAGTGTTTGGAGACGATAAGGGTGATTACTTCTTAATTATTTTTATTAAAATTCATCTACAATTGTGAACTATTTTATAGTTTATCAGAAAGGTGAGGTTTTCAATTGCAAGTTTTGTTTGTGTTCAGTGTCCAACTTGATGGTGCCAGTTTTAACAACGTTCGATTCAAGTTTTAAATATTGATAAAGGAAATAAACAAACTGCAGTTTCGACACTTGAACGTCATTTTCAAACGATAACACACTCGTTTCGTGATAAAACTATGATGATATATATAGAAAAAACCATATTCTTATGTTCTTTATCAATATGATAAATTACCAGAAATTGTTTGAATTTTTAAATAATTTTCTTCCATAAACAATGGTTCAAATGAATACAAAAGCAATATTAAAAATTATCTTGTTATTGAACAGCAGCCATATTGACACAGTATAGAAATCAAAGGGTAGGTATTTGATAACAAAAGTGTATTTATTCAAATCGGTCGCGAATCGTTCTTTATCAACATTTTTCAATCAATAACTAATTCAAAACTTGAACTGAAAAGCTGAAATACACGAGATCCACAAAGAGTTATTGGATATAAAAAAGTCCTCACCTACATAATTCCCAACATTTTTGTTGTTCAGCATATGGCCTCAAATGTGGTATTCCAAAAGGTGCTAACTTAAACTCTCCTTCTAATTAACCGGATTGGAATATTATTTACCTGGTACCTGCTTAACTGTTCTCTACAATTTAATATTACTTATAAAACCAACTGGGTTGGATTATTATAGTATTTTAAATGTCCTTGATAAGTAAATAAATATAAATATTTGTATTTATAATTTTTTCAGCAGATATGGAGAAGAAACGAATTACCAGAACAAAGTCTTCATCAGGAATGGTTTTCCTAGGTTGTACAGGATCTTTGCGAATCCTTACCACAGACCCAAAGAAAAGCAATAACGAGAAGTGTTGATGAACTTACTCCCTTCAAAATCCTGATTTGAAGATTAATAACATTACTAACCGTCGAATTTGCATATCATCCAAACATAATTTTCATAATTAGTTTATTAACAAGATTATCTAAGATTTCTAAGCAACTAGTAGACGTTCAGATGAATATATTCATAAAGAATTCATGCTGTCACTTAACTAATGTTTTAAGATAATTATTTACTGTCACTAAACAGCGCTAACAATATAGCGTGCTTTAAACGTCTAACGGCATATTATGTAAATTAATATTACGCAATATGCTTAGAACATAAGTATGCTTTGACAAACATGTTTCCTTAAGGAGATTAAAAATGAATTTTAACAGTATTTGTCTGAAATTCAGATATTCAAGACAAAACAAAGGTAGGCGAGTAGATTACAGTTAAATGTCCTAAACAAAGCTTGATTTATTTGTACACGGAAATTAGGCAATTCGTGATTTCGTGTACATATCAGAGATCATAAATTCGAAGCTTTACAAGATCCGTTGCCTTATGAAATAATAACAGGACGTATAATTTATATTCTATCATTAAATATAAACGTTGAGATTTTGTTGATGAAAAAATAATAGAAATGGCCCGTCAATAAAAGTGTTCGTATAGACAGCTATTAGTTGGGCATTGGTTACAAGCAGCTTTCAAGCTCCGATAAAACATTGTTTAGCACTAAATCGAGCAGTTTCAACTGTTAAACTGTCAATAAATATCAAGTTTGATGATTTGAAAAACATCTAAGATCTTTTAATTTGCAAAAACAGATTCTACTTTTATCGAAACTAGTGCTTATCGTAATGGAAAGCAGTGCTTCAAGTAAATAAACAACGTAACATTAATAAACTATAATACCTGAGTAGATCAACATTCTGAAGAAATGGCTTTCAAATATTGATATTCCCGATAGAATCTGCACAAAATACGTGATCCTTACATCTTTATGTATGGAGCAAAATTATTTCACTTTTAACAAAAATTACTATAAACAAACAAGCGGATGTGCAATGGGCAATCCACTCTCTCCTTTTTTGGCCAATATTTTTCTAAGCGAACTTGGAACCTCCTTAAATCAAAATTGAATCAGTTTCCAGAAGTTTGATATAGATATGTTGATGACATTTTCGCGAGAACAAGTAAAGATTTTGATTTACGTGGCTGAGATTCACTGTCGAAATAGAAACAAACAATCCGCTTCCTTCCCTTGATATTAACATTATAAGAGATGATAATCACTTGGATTTATACAGAAAACCCACTCAAACAAATAGGTATATCCCGGCGGATGGAGCTACACCATTCAGATATAAAATAGCTCCGTTTAATAGTCTAATTCATATTTTATTTAATGTTCCTTTGAGCCAGCAAAATTATAACAACAAGTTGAGAAACTTCAGCAAATTGCGTTAGACAATTGTTAATGCAAATCTTTGATCAATAAATTAATTTCTAAACAAAAAAAGGAATTGGAACGAAGCCAATTAATCAAATTAGAGCCATAACCTTCAAATACTTCAATAAAATTCTGAAGTTTCACTTATCATTCTTCAGTAATTAATAAATTCCATAGTTTGTTAAATTTGCAATACAACCAGTAAGAACAAGCTAAAACACCGCTTAGGCAATACCTTCGATAATGTTTCCGATTTCAACAAAAGCGGGATTTACAAAATCAACATTTTGCCCATATAAAAAAAAATTGTAAAAATCAGCGATAGCCGAAAATATTTTGAATAAAGGTCAAGAGAGCTTATCACTTTTAAAACACAGTACAGACAAATATCTAAGTAATTTGGAAGGGTAACCCATTGTTTACATTATTATCCCCAAATAGTATTAGGCACTAAAAATACTGTTAATCAAAATACTGATGATGGCTACTTGGCAGCCGAAACGAGCTCAGTACTTTAACTGTATCTTTAGTGGTAAGGGTTATCATTTCTTATTTAGAATGATATACTCGCTTTACTCTAGCGAGACAGCATGCATGTGGAGCACCTTACCAACAGAGGAACCGCCGATAAAGATACATGCAATGTTTCGTTTTTCAACAGAATTAATCTCTCACATACTCCCACCAAAGAATACCTAGGGCTCCGGCAAAACTAAATCCGATCCTGTTATTGTTACACAGAAACATGAGAAAGGAATAGAAAAACTTCCATTCCTCTAGATGAGCATGCGATTTCACTATGGTAGTCTGAATAAGTTCCACCTAATCATATTGTACAGAATACGAAATTGTATCTTGTTTGTTATCTGAATGTAAGTGGAGAAGGCAGAAGCCATTATTTCAGCTTAGGTCGGTGTCAAGTCGGTCACATCGAATTGTTCACTCAAATGTCTCAAGGATCAAGGAGTTTTTATTACTAACCCCTCGTTGGAATCACTCGGGGGATAACTTCTCTACTAAATGAGCCGAATTCTACCTTGTGTGAAGTTCCGTCCAAACGAATGACATATACAGGCTGATTCGTAAGTAATAGCCCAACTGCAATGGGTCTAAGTCAGCTCCTTACTGATGTTGGAGTTGTAAAATAAAATACAGTTTTGTTCATAAGTCAGCCATTTTTTAAGACATACTCATGAAAATAAGGATACGTAAGCCATATTGAATAGAAGAAATCAGCTATACATTTTCTGTTACTCATTAATCTACAATTTACTTATTTCATTCAAAAAGCCTTATTATTTCTGTATAAAAAAGCTATATAGTTCTAGTAAAAAAATACTTTTAATAAACTTACACAAACTTCGATTTTATTAAATAAAATGTGACATGTTCCACCAAACGGTGGGTTTATCAAATAATGGTTTTACAAACTATGGTTTATTCCTTAATTTTTAAAATTAAGATTAAGAAGGAGGGGATGAGGTACGTGTACAGTAGGATAAGAGTTACTAACAAATAAATTTAATAATGAAGATTTGGTAAAGTCATCATTTAAAAGGTTTCCTGTATTTTTAAACTTATTAATTCCAATGTTCTCCAAGTTGTTTAATACTTTACTTTTAACTGACCTATATAGAATTCATGACAATCTTCACACTCGAACTAGTATAATCCTGATTCTTGATCTTTTTATTCTTATCTTTGTTATTTTTAATACATTTGCCTACCGTATTATTTGTTCTAAAAGATGTGGTAACATTGAGTTTTTTACGTTAATTGAATACATTATCAGAAAGTTCACCTGCATACATTATTGTATAATTATGAGTCTTAACTGTAATAGGGTAAATTAACTTCATTGATTCATTATAATCTTTTTTCTTGAGTAAATCAATCACAATCGTTATAGCCTGTATAAGTTGCTATCTGTTTTATAATTGAAAATTCCTTATGATAATTTAATTCTGACATGGGGATAGTAACAAATCTATGTATCATGCTTTGAAGAGCAGCCAGTTTATGTTGTATGGGGTGGTTTAGATTTTTGTGGATAATAATGACCGTATGTGAAGGCCTATGATATATTGAAAATAAACGTTTACTATTTAATTCAGTTATGGTCAAGTCCAAAAAGTTAATAGTTTGATTGTCTTCTACTTCAACCGTGAATTTAATTTTGGGGTGTAGATTATTTAAATGTCGAATGAAAGATCGTTGTGTTCCATTAAAGCATCTTAATATATCGTCAACATACCGATGACATAAAATAATATTTTTATAATAGGGTGTTTGTGGATTTCCAATTCTAATTCATTCATAAATATTTCGGCCAGGTAAGAACCTAATGGGTTTTCCATTGTTAATCCTTCTTGAGTACTATACGCATTGTTATTGAATTTAAAATAATTCTCAGGAAGACATAATTCGAGACTGCTTAATATTTCTTGTATTATAACAATATTTCTATGGTTTTTGTTCAAGATACTTTGGATTATCAGTAAGGTTCACCCCGGGGGTATACTAGGAAAGAGGTTAGTGACATCAAACAATATCAATTTACTATTGGGTGGTAAGGTAAAATCGTTAACTTTATTGACCAGATCGTTAGAATTTTTAATTCCAAATTTCTGTTCAAATTTACAATGTTCTTTCAAGATTTGTAGTAATTTTGTTGATAAATTCGTATTAAGCGTCGTAGTTCGTAGTATCATCTGTTTTATGTAATTTAACCAAAATTATATTTGTTAGGCAAATTCATTAAAAACAACAAAAATAAGAATAAAAAAGATCAGGAATCAGAGGTATACAAGGTAGAGTGTGAAGATTGTGATAAATTCTATATAATCCAGACAGGAAGATCTTTCAAAACTAGAGTTTGAGAACATTTTAATTTGAACAAAGGAGATTCAAAAGTTGTAAACCATATTAAAGAAACTGATCATCATTCCAAAGATAATTTTGAGAGCCTCCATAAGTCAGTTATATAAAGTATTAAACAACTTAGAGAAAATTGATATTAATAAGTTTAAAAATACTGGAAACCTTTTAAATGTTTATTAAATTTATTTGTAAGTAACTTCTTAGTTTTTATTTTAATATTTCATGAATAAACCATAGTTCGTAAAACCATTGTTTGACAAAGCCACCTTTTCAAACATGTCACGTTTTGTTTAATAAAAACGAAGTTTGTGAAAATATATGAGCAATTCTAAATCAAAGGAGACGGCCAAGGGGGTGTCTGCGGATCTTGGCGGGGCCATTTTTTTCCGTTCTACATCGTATCTGAACTCGTTTACCGGCATTTAGAGATTAAAATACACTTCAAAAAGTTTTCTATGGGTTTTTTCAATTTTTTTGTTTTTTTTTCAACGTAAATGCAAAAAAACTGTTTTTGACCCCAGAAATCGACATTTTATAGTAAATAAACGTCCAAGGAGTCATTTCCGATCGAAAATTGGCCGCTGAATCCAAAAATGGTGTCAGTATCCTTCCATAATCCATCACTTTCTATCCATTGGCTGATTTTCCGCAAAATACGGCGCCATATCGGTGTTAGCAGCCATTTTGAAAAAAAAAATTTCAGCGAAATCTGCGTGTTTTTACCTCAGCTTTACGATCTAATAAGAAATCTTCTGACTAAATGGGTTTTAGAGGTCGGAAAATTGAAAAAACTAAAAAAAACGACAAAAAAACGATATTACTGTACAAAAATCTGTCGTCAGGTCACTGACAAGTCTTTTTTTGGGAAAATTTTACGTTAAGCAAACAGTTCACGAACGTCATCCAACAGTTTTTACACTCCAGTATACCATTAATTTTCCGCCAAAAACCAAGTAAACGTAGTTTTCTTCCAGTTTTTGACCTTTTTCGACCTCAAAGTTGCAGAATTTAGAATCGTAAGTAGAATATTTGGATTCCTTGGACAATTTTCGATGGAGAACATGTTTTCACATTATTTTTTTAGATATCTTGGTACGTTGGAAAAGCAGTTTGAAAAAAAGCTTTTTCGTAGCTGCAAATCTAGAGACTTCGTTTTTTTTTAATTTTTTAAGTTTGTTTCTTAAAACTTTAAATCGACTAAAATCGTGATCAAATAACTGATTTTGATGTAAAATTTCCCAAGCATTCTGATTCTGACAATTTTTCAATCCCACATAATGTTCCGGAGCCACAAAATTGAACAAAGCGCCAAAAATAGGAGGCAAAACAACGAAACCGAATGTAAATTAGTGTAATTTAGTAATTTTGTTGCTTTGGGTCATCATGTGGGATTGAAAAATTGTCAGAATCAGAATGCTTGGGAAATTTTACATCAAAATCAGTCATTTTGATCACGATTTTAGTCGATTTAAAGTTTTAAAGAACAAACTTCAAACATTACAAAAAACGAAGTCTCTAGATTTGCAGCTACGAAAAAGTTTTTTTTAAACTGCTTTTCCAAAGCACCAAAATATTTAAAAAAAAATAATGTTATAGCATGTTTTCAATCGAAAATTGTCCAAGTATTCCAAATATCCTACTTACAATTCTAAATTCTGCAACTTTGAGGTCGAAAAAGGTCAAAAACTGGAAGAAAATTACGTTTACTTGGTTTTTGGCGGAAAATTAATGGTATACTGGAGTGTAAAAACTGTTGGATGACGTTAGGGAACTGTTTCCTTATCGTAAAATTTCCCGCTGAATCTGATTCCGAAGTCATATGTTCCAAGAAAAGACTTGTTAGCGACCTGACTACAGACTTTTGTACAGTAATATCGGTTTTTTGTCTTTTTTTGTAGTTTTTTCAATTTTTCGACCTCTAAAACCTATTTAGTCAGAAGAATTGTTATTTGATCGTAAAGCTGAGGCAAGAACACTCAGATTTCGCTGAACAAAAAAATTTTACATGGCTGCTCACACCAATATGACGCCGTCAAAAAAAAGGTATTTTGCCGAAAATCAGCCAATGGATAAAAATGATGCGTTATTTAAGGAAACTGACACCATTTACGAATTCAGAGGCCAATTTCCGATCGGAAGTGACTTCTTGGACGTTTATTTATTATAAAATATCGATTTCTGGGGTTAAAAACAGTTTTTTGACATTTTCGTTGGAAAACAACCCATAAAATTGGAAAAATTCATAAATAACCTTTCAAAAAATATTTTAATCTCTAAATGCCGGTAAACGAGTTCAAATACGATGTAGAAACGGAAAAAAATTGCTCCGGCAAGTTCTGCAGACCCCCCCCCCCTCTGCCGTCTCCTTTAATTTAGAATTGCCCATATTACATAGGTATTTTTTATTAAAACTGTAGATATGAATTTTCAACAAGTAAGCACCCAAACCATCCAAAACATGTTTTACTTCAGAAACGAACTGTACTTATTTGACGTAAATATTAGAATTGAATGATACAAAAATTATAAATTAATAATACAAGATCTTATTTCAATGGAACGTAAGAAAGCTAACAGAAGTATTTACGATGTCCACGAGTTTTTCCAAGATGTTCAATAAATTAGACCATCACTAGTTATTCTTATCAAAAGCTATAAAATATGCCTAAAAACTCAATTATTTCAAATGTTTCAGTAATATTCACATCATAATTGGAAATTAGTTTTGATATATACATAGGATGAGCTAACGACACAAGTATGGCGTTGCTAGACTTCCATATGCATTATCTATTAATTCATATGTAATACACTTTCCAAACTCATGACTGCAGTTTACGCAAATTTAATGATAATGTAACGCTGGGGAGTAGTTACCCCAAATGCAACATCACGCATAACATGAACATATCTCTCTATAGTGTCGTTCGCAAATTTCAACATTTGCCAGAATCATAAATAATCCCGAACAAAGAAGATTAGCGCAACACAATCCACATCCATGGAGATCAGTGGTGGAACATTACAATTCCCTTTCCCCGAAGGTAACCTTCATACCCTAAATCGAATAATAGATTGTATACTATTATACTATACAATATTGATGTCATCAAATTTTTCCTCTTAATGTGAAACAGTTGTTAGGAAAATAATCGCGATTTCAGTTTCTTTCTAATTTACTCACATGGAATAAAAACAATTGAAATATTAACTAGGTAAGTTAGTCATGCCTAAGGTCCTATTTTGCTAAACTGCTCTCAAGTATCAAGAGAATGCGAACAAAACTACTGAGAAATGAGATTCATTTCGACCTGCTATGTCTCGTTCGAAATCTGCGGCAACTTTGTCCCCATCCTTCATGAATAAGCGTATTGATATAAATGAAGCTATCGATCAATTGTTAGTGATTTGAACAATTATTTTATGATTTCAAAATAGTAATTCTCCATTTAGTATTCAACTCAACCATTTCACTTGTAATAAGCTATAAAAGAGTTCACACTGTGGATCCACTATAACACTATAAATATGAAATAATCACTTTTTATACCCTACAAATAACGCTGTAGTACTGAGGATATTTCGGCTACCTAGTAGTCATCATCAGAGTAAATTAAATTGGAAGTCAAAATATGCCTGTTTATAATTCGCGATAATTATGCCCTCAGTTGGAGATTCATCTGAATTTAATAAATTAATTTTCCGTTTATACATTTCCATCCCTTCTAAATTACTTAGATATTTAACCCTACTGTGTTAGTTTGACCGAAATGGCGTTTTGAACATGAAACAAAATCGATTTTGCAAATCCCGGATTTGTCGATATAGAAACTTGATCAAATACTAAACGGTTTTTTAGCTTGTTCTCAAATCTATAAACCGGTATTGCAAATTAAGAAAACAAATTATGGAATTTATTAATTACTGAAGGATGATAAGTGAAACTTTTGAATTTTATTGAACTGTTTGGAGGTAGTGGTTCCAAGCTAGTTAGAAATTAAATTGTTGATCAAAAATTTGTAGTAACGCTATTTGCTAAAGTTTCTGAACTTCGTTGTTATAATTTTGCTGGCTCATAAGAACTTCCAATAATCTATGAGCAAGACTATTGAATTAACCTATCTTATTTCTAAATTGGGTAGCTAAATCGACCGGAATATAACTATTTGCTTATGTTTCCTGTATAGGGCGAATTCCAAGTGTCTACCATCTTTTGTAATGTTAATATCAAGGAAAGGAGGCTGCTTATTTGTTTCTATTTCGACAGTGAATTCCAGTGAATCAAATGGGCTATTAAGCGTGTTAAAAAGACGTATAAATAAAAATCTTTACATATAGTCGAGAAAATATCATGAACATATCTATACCAAACTTCTGGGAACTGATTTTATTTTGATTTTGAGGAGGTTTCAAGTTCACTCAAAAAAATAAAGGAGAAAGTGGATTGCTCATTGCAAACCGCTTGTTTGTTCAAAGTAGTTTTTGTTAAAAGTGGAATAATTTTGCTCCATACATGAAGATGTAAGGATCACGTATTCTGTGGTCAGTATCGGGGATATTTGGAAGGCATTCCTTCAAAATGTTTATCGACTCAGAGATTGGATTATGTGTAAATAGTGAAACAACATTAGATGAAACGTGAGTATCACCAGGTTCAGGTTTGAAATCTATCAATTTTGCAATTAGTTCCAACGAATTATTCACAGACAAACTTGATTCGGCTTAGAAGTTGCTAAATTTCTCAAGTAACCATTTTGCTACGTTGATGTTGAGCCAGTTCACATTTTCTTCATTCACATTAACAGTATCTATAGTAATAATGTTTTCACTTTCTCAAATGGTGACGAACATATACAGACTGGTACAGGGGAATAGTGTTAAGAAGTGGGTACTGTAAACCATCAAACTTGAATACACAAAGCTCCCAGTGGCTGAGATGCTGCTGGTGAAATGGAAAGGACCACCATCCACATACGCACTTCTAGATATACATTATGAAATCATTAAGTCCAAGTTCTATGTCATCTACTTATTCGAATTTCGCGGATAATAGATCAATCTAGAGATCAACTAATAGGATGTCAGCTCTGTGATATATTATATACGATCTAAGTCCAGCAATAGCTGTTCTGGTTCATGGTGATGCAACGGTAAGCTAACCACTCAAGTCATACCTTTTTTATTTATAGCTCCGATTGGGAGTTCGTGAACGATTGGATAGCCAGTGACCGATATATTCTATCGAATAATTAAAACCACGTACCAAGCTATTCACGACAACATTTGAATTTTGCGGGTGATAGTAGCGTTGTGACTATTAACCAATGGGAGGTCAGCTCTATGTTGGAGTTCACTAATGGCCGCAAGGCTGGCGTAAGAGGAAGGTCTGAAAGTATAGTGGAGTGTCTACATACTATCATATCTACAGATATTATTTTGAAAAAATAAGAAAATTTACGTTCACAAAAACAGATTGAGTTGTACCCTTTTTGTATCATAAGGTTTCTTATAAGCTACAGAAATTAGACGAGTCAAGACAATATTTCAAATATTCCATATGAATTTTTAACGTGAAGGTATTGAAAATGATATAGAATATGTTTAGTTAGAACAAACGACATTGAATCGAGTTATCTAATTAATTTCAATCACAATGTAATCTGAAATAACAATAGTTTCAAACAAGACTATGTGATATTTTGCCCTACTGTAGTTTAGCTCTCCAATAGTATTTGGTAGGCAATTTGAAGTGTGCTTAGGATCTACATAGCGCGCCGCTGTAGAAGACATGTACAATATTCCCATTCTTCTCAAATATGCAGTGCTAAACACGATTTGACACTGGGGGCGCCGGCAATCAATACATTTTCCGCTGCAATGATTTGATTTTATGAATGATTGAATTCTCGAACTCTGAAAATCGATTCCACTTTCATGCTTCGATAATTCAGAGAACATTCGACATTTTTCTGCGTATATGTCAGGTAAAAATGCAATATAGCTATTACCATTATCCAAGAAACGTTATAATACTAGGCTCATAATTAATTGAACAAGTTAGAAGTAGGAACGGTGGTTGTTCGGCTTCGTTACGTCTCGTCTGGAGGATAAATTTCGTCTAAACTCCTGACTTAACTCCTATATCCGATAGGTACTGCGGATTCTCAAATAATGGCTACTAAGCTTGAATTGAAATATATGTGCAGGGACTCATATGTACCTTAACTATCTAATGTTATTTATGAAAGATTTACCGTAACCATTTTCCAACGCTATTTGATGAAGTTTCTCAACTTCGTTATTATAATTTTCCTAGCTCAATGCTAGTGTTAGTGCAATGTTATTATTATTATAGTCTATCCACAGCTTAGTTTCAGTTTATCAACATTGTAGCAAAGCTGCCTTATTAATTATCAATTACAATTAATTTAGAACGTAAATAGAAATAGGATATTCTTTGTTGACTTTTATTACGGACAAGTCATGTATATGAGTTCATTTCTTAGTACGATTGTCTCATCATAAATTAATACAGTTTGTTCTTTAAATCTGTGGGACGGTAAAAGATGTGTAGTCTATGAATCCTTGTCAAGGAAGAATCATTATAATTTGTAAAATATCCACAAAGTGAAAGAGGTTCCTCGTAGTTTCAGTAGGAAATCATAAATTGCATATTTAACAGAAATGGTTCAAAAGAAAACCAGTGCCTTACAGTATATTGGTAGTTAAGACATATGTTTATGATCTAATTTGTAACGGCAGGTTGATCACTTGCTATGGTTTAAACAAAGGTTTTTTACCCTGTCGTTTCCTTTGAAGCTACAATATATTCTCGTAACCATAACATAAGATGTGCAGGGCGCAGTGGTTTCTTATTAAACATGTAATTAGAATATTAGCTTGATATAATTTTCATTCCTACCCACATTCAAGGAAGTCTAAATAAGGTAATAAAATTAAGGTCTCTGTCAACAAAAATAGAATAGTTCTTTTGTATCCCGCTCACTAGACTGAGGCAAGTCTCTCTCTTATTGGGTAAAAGTCACTACCCCCAAACATATTGCTCAAATAGGAGTGGTTATCCAAGATTATAAAAACGAAACTTACCACACTTGAGTTAAATATTGCTTTGACTATTTCACGAATCACTTAAATCATATTTTAGAAAACTTTTCAAGTTTACTAGTTAAGCTTGCGTTGTGGTGTTTATGGTAGAATTTTCCCTAAGTACATTCAGAATCTAGTCATATTACTGAAAACATGAATTATAGAATTCCTTGAATAATTAAATCGTAATAGTTTTGTTCAACTCTTTACTATTATTTTTAATAAGGTTAATTTAAAATTAAGGATTACTTAATTGTTTTCCAAGTTTAACATAATTTCTTAATTAATACTTTTGTTGTACTCAATCTTCCAACTTTTAATTCATCCTTATAGTTGTTTTATTTCTTTATTATTATTAAATATTTTATATTCGATTTGATTAAGAGTTTTTCTACTCAGCGTAATTCATCAACTACCCTCGATCACACAGTGCATAATCAATGTGTTAGTGTCTCAACCAAAGAAAAGTGAGTATTACATATATCTATTAACCGTATTGTTGCCTGATTTGCAGGCAAATGATATATAAGAATGAATTTGATAAAATAAGTAAATTGATAACCTTCGGAAAACCAAGTAATCCAGAGAAGGGCTCGTTATTACAATATTAGATAGTTAAACTGAAACTAAACTATGGATACATTATAACAGTCATAACATTGCACTAACACTAGCATTGAGCTAGCAAAATTATAACGATCAAGTTGAGAAGGTTCAGCAAAAAGCTTTGGAAAATGGTTACTACAAATCTATGATAAATAACTCAATTTGTAACCAAAAAAAGGAAATTGGAACGCAATCAATAAATCAAATTAGAGTCACTACCTACAAATAGTACAATAAAATTCACTTATCATCCTTTAGTAGTTTATACATTGCATAATTTATGATCTAACTTTGCAATGCATCCCGTTTACAAATATAAGAACATGCTAAACAACCATTTAGGCAACACCTCTGATTAAGCTTCCGACTTCAACAAATTTGGAATTCACAAAATCGATTGTGAGTCGTGTTCAAAATGCTATGTGGACCAAACTAGAAGGAACATTCTAACTCGGTATAATGAACATTTTGCCCACATAAAGAGAAGTAATGGTGAAAAATCAGCATTAGTCAAACACATTTCAAATTATAGGTCACAGCATCATCCAAGAAAGTTTTTCACTCTGGAAACATGGTGATGACTAATATCTAGGTAATTTAGAAGTGGTGCAAATGTATAAGCCAAAAAGAAATAGAAAAGAATTCAGTTTTATCTCCAGCTTAGGGTAATCCCTTTTATACCCTAATTACAAATATTATTTGAACAGGCACATTTTGATTCCTAACTTAGTTTACTCTGAAGATGGATACATGAAAGTAGCTGAAAGGCCTCAAGTACTTTAATAGTATTTTTAATGGATAAGGGTGATTTTTCTTATTTATAAAGTTATAGTATACTCACAGTGTGAACATTTTTATAGCACATTACTGTACTTGTTGAATAACGAATGTTCAACTCTAGGACGTGAATTATACAATAATAGCCATTATTTATCGAATGTGGGTAAGCGGCTCAATTACAGTATTAAATGTATCTCCTATCAAAACGTTTATGTAGAATTCAAACAATATTAACAATGAGGAACCTTAGTGTTCTGACTTCTATTTCCTATCATTACTGTTTCTGCCCCTTTTATTCTGCATTAACATACTAACAATTAAGTTCATGAGTAAATATGTTAATGACAATGATACAGACGTTACTGTATTTTTAATAACAACCGCTACCTATATAGATAGATTTTGGCTGAACGTAACTTTAGTAACGGTTCCAATCCAACCGTTAAAATGTTTATATTCCGAATACACTACACACGCATAAATGAACGTAATTTGGTCTGAAATTCGCATAACTAAACGTAATTTGGTCTGAAATTGGCAGAATCGCTGTTAGTCCAGTAGAATACATTTTGTATGGATGAAAGATTACATTCAATTTTTGAAAACATCAAGCATTGCTGAATTATAAGAACATAACAGGACACTATTCATGTATTGAGTAATTTACATTATTTAAATTTTGAATTTCGTTTGATATTATGTGCGACAAGAATAAAACGAAGTCTTTATTTTGATGATTTTTCACAATGTTTAATGACAAAAATCGATCTTTTCCAGATTATGATAAGATTATCTAGTATTTTTATCAATAGAATAATACTTACTATTTCATTCGTTATCAAATTACTCGAGAAGCCCAAATTAAAATGTAAATTGAATTAAAAAATTTCAAATATGGGAGGTAATCAAAAAATATATATTATCTTACAAGATATCGATTGATGCATAATATGGGTGTACAAAAAAGAATACAGAAAGGATGGGAATGATATTTTTTACCAAGTGGGATAGAGACTAGGGAAAACATAATAGATGTTCGAACAATTCAATAAACGTAATAAAGAATTATTAATGTATTTTCCTACAAGCACTATTCAGTTACAAATATTTCATTGTCGTGTTTTTGTATCTGAAATCTGAATATCAAATAAATTATGTAACTATGTGCGTAATGAGATAATTTTCGAGCAATGTCTACATTAATCGGATTTTGAGTCGTAATTGCTGTATTCTTTGCTATCATCCCTAAAATTTATAATGATTGGGAGATCTTCTTTTCTATAAAGTATATCCAAGCGTAGGTGATGGCCTCTGTTACCAATATATACAAGGGCAAGCTGAAAAATGAAAGATTAAAACTTAACAACTTTTTCAACTTGATCTCCATATAAACGATCCACTTTGTCCAAGGTTTTTCTAATTTTTCTATCCCTTCCAAAAAATATGTTTTCGGCAACCCTTCAAAATAGGCGTTCGTTCCAGTGATGATCTCATTGTTGGAGCCAAATCACTTTCCGCCGAGCCATTTCATCAATTTTGGAAATAGATAGAAATCGCAGGGGGGAAATCTGGAGAATGAGGTGGATGATGAACCAATTCGTTACGCAATGCATGCTATTTTGCCATTGCAACTGCGTATACCTGTGCGCCGGTGCATCGTTCTGGTGAAAGAGCACTTTTTTCTTTGCCAAATGCGCCCATTTTTGATTTATAGGCGTCGAATCGATTCAACAGATCTGCATAATATACGCCGGTGACCGTTTTGCTCTTTTTAAGGTAATCGATATGGACATCACCGTGTGCATTTCAAAAAACTGTCGTCATGACTTTGATGGCCGATAAACTCACTTTGGACTTTTTCGGCTTCGATTTGCCAGGATAAGTTCATTGTTTCGACTGTTTTTTGGCCTCTGGTGTGTTGTGATGGATCCATGTTTCGTTCACGGTTACGAAACGGCACAAAAAGTCCTTCTTATTGCACTTGAACATCGCCGAAACACTCCTTTGAAGTTGTCACATGGTAGCGCTTGTTGTCAACAGGGAGCAAATGCGGCACTCATCAGGCAGATAGCTTTTTCATATCCAAAAATGTATGCAAAATGTTCAGTACCCGTTCGGTTGAGCTGCCTCAGCAATCTCATGCCCTTAAACTCGCCGATCGTTCAATATCATACCATGGATTTTATAGACGATTTCTGGCGCTGTAACCTCAATTGGACGACCATAACGTTCGGCATTCTTTATGGTCATCCTACCACAACGAAAATCAGTGGGCCACTTGTGAAACGTTCTAATTGATGGTGAAGAGTCCTCCATATTGTTTAACAAGCGATGTTTTGGTTTGCATAATGTTTTTTCCACGCAAGAAATAATGTTTAATCGAGACGCGAAATTCACTTTTGCCATGTTTACAAAAATATTCAAGGTTGCCTGCTTGCGATGGGTGTCAAAACAGAACTGAATAACAATCAGTCTGAAAATTTTAATGCGTTCTAGTTAGTGATAGTACATCACCAATGGCACATGTAACTTCCGATTGTTTTCTTTTTCAGGAATTTTTCACAACAAATAACGATTTTTCTCAATTATCTTCAGCGATCAATCTCATTTCGTCACTGATGGATACGTAAACAAGCAGAATTGCAGAATACTGGAATAATGACTATATCCATTAAAAGTGACTGTGTGGTGTGGTTTTTGGGCGAGAGGTGTTATTGGTCCTATTTGCTCCATAATGAAGCTGGTAATACGATTACTGTGAATGCAACTCGTTACACAACAATGATAAGAGATTATTTGTGAAACAAATTAGATGGTATGGATGTCTAGAACATATGGTTCCTGCAAGACGGTGCTACTTGTCAAACATCGGATAAAACACTGAGAGATTTACCAACCGAATAATTTCTCGAACAGCTGAAGCTAATCGGCCGCCTAGGTAGTACGACCTCACACCATTAGATTATTTCTTGTGAGGCTTTTTGAAGGAGATGGTGTATGCTAACAATTCCAAACAGCTGAACAGCTTCGAGTAAAGGTTATTCAAAAAATTGGATAAATTGAACAGAATGTCTGCGAAAATGTTATCAACATTTTTGGAAAAAGGATGTTAGCATGCCAAATAAGCAGAGAGGGTTACTTGTCGAACATCATTTTTCATTATTAATAGCAACATTTGAACTTGAAAATCAAACAATAAAATTATAATATTCCCAGTGTTTTTTGTGTTTTATTATTAAATCAAATCGGGAGGTCAAATTTGGTAAGTATATTGAAATTCGGCATTTGAGCAACTATGGATTGCTTCGTTCTCAAAATGGGTAAATCAACTTGAACAGATTCTAAAACAGAACATATTTTCGGCAACCAATTATTTGGCTATTTATTTCGGCGAATGGGCGAAATCGGCAAGTGAGTTTAACTTATTTGATATTATTTACATGCGTGTTACTGCACCATTGTGTGATCTAACCTTATTGGATGATACTGATGGAATAAGATACGTTCCGGAAAGAAAAAAAAAGAATTGTTCTTTAGAGCCACCGTTCTCCGCAACATTAGTTATAACGGCATAAGTCGCATCTTGGAAATGAACGTAACACTTTTTAGTTGTAAGGCACTAGTTCATCAGATTCCGCACTTGGTTTTGGAGTTTCAAATTTAATTACGTTCTATTAACGGTACATCTTATAATTTGATACGTTTCGTGGGATTCTCAACAAAGGAACTGATTGCCGATCAGTAACAAGTTCAAGAAAACATGTAATACCATCCACATTTTTTGCGATATAGAAGGTAATTTGAGACTGATTTCATGAAATTCATTGAGGCCCTCATCGTCTCTGGTGACCGAATTGGTCCCATGCAAAATCAATAATATATTGGAGTCGATATGTAGATAATTTCAAGTTAATTTAAGATATAAGGTGTAACGTGATATATTTATTTATTTGATTATAAATTTCACCTAAAACTACGTTTCAATAAAATCCAAATTGAATCTCAAGTTTTGCTTTCTGAACAGAAAATATTGCTGACAGTATAAATTACCGACTTATAAGTGTAGCGAAGTTTTTCATAACGTTGTGCCCCGCGTGATAAACAGTTTTTCACCTACTTTAACTTTAATGTAGTATTCAATTTTTGTTGCTACGGAATAGATTCAAATTCACCCAAAAACCACAAGTGCGTTTCAGTGCAAAGTGCGATGAACATTTGATTGAAGAAGTGATGTAATCTGCTATTGGCGATATCTGAAATACGCCTTGAGCCTCCTTTCCTCGTCGATTAAGTGATTGTTAATCAGTACGTTGTCTAGATTCAATTCATATTGCTGACTTATTTCCTGTCCTTAGCATAAGTCTGGTGCTAGTGATCTTCTTCTTCATCGTCCATTGCATGTTTAGCTATCAATAAACCGGTGAGTTTGCTTGTTTTCTCCTAGGCGATTCATTATACAAATGAACAGTTTAATTTTGTTTTGTTTTTGCCTTTTCCAAACAGCACTGAATAGTTTATGAGAAAACACAAATGCGCGACACCCTTTAGGTCCTATCCAGTTCATGTAGCGCAAAAAAGCGCCTTTAGGAAAACATGCCTTGGGTTAAACGGTGAGCCAATCAAACCTATAAGATACAATCACCCTTATCCACTAAAAATACTGTTAACGTACTGAGGACTTATCAGCTACCAAGGAGCCATCATCACAGCATGAACTCTGAAATTTCCTCAGTACATTAACAAAATTCTTGGTGGATAAGAGTCATTGTCTCTTAAAAACATGTTACAGTGTGAACTCTTTTATGATTTATAAATCTAACCTAACCTATTCCAATTTGTCGCATCATGACGGTATCACACTGGTGAAAACCTCTATGTTTCTGCATCCCTGTAGAATGCAAAGCTGTCATAACTTAAAGTCCAAAATAATTTAATATGAAACTCAATGTAAATAGTACCTGAATAACATTTAGAGTGTAACGGGTTAATTTCGGTGCAATGCGCAATACTTGAAATAGCCACTGTATAAAATCTGTATACTATAGTATAGCTAACGGCTGTGACCCCACCTACCAGGCGTCCATTATTTCACTTATCCCTTACACGAGACCTTGGAAAGGATCATCCTCTAACAAGGATTATGTAGTACCTCAGACTAATATATAAAATAGACAACGAACCTCTATACCACATCATCACGTTTGTTTGATGAAGGTATCCGGTAAAGCCCCCGGTGAAGCGGGGTGGTTGTTTTCCTTACGCGACATTGGCGTGCGGTTTTGGAATGTTATGAATAATCGATAGTTGCAAATTATTATGAATTCTCTCACTACGTTGATCAATTATATATGAATATTTTTTAATTACATGGACATAATGTTTTCATGTGTGCATTTACCTTTAATGCGATATTAACAGTGTATCAAATTATTTTCACAGATGAAATTTTATCAATCAAAACTTTTACGTCTTGCAAAAAGCCCTTTCATAAGGATGGTTTTTAGGTAAAATAACTTGCACAAATGATTATATATTAGTAGTTTGATAAATTATTCATGAAAACAAAATTGGGACATCTAAAGATTCTAAATCTTTGAAAAATTCTTTCATTTAAGATAAGTTAGGTTTTTGGGAATAACTTTCTCAAATGAATAAGTATTCTATATTTAGAATCCGTATAACCACAACAAATTACTGAAAAACTAATCATAAGTACATGACATCAAACATTTTTTTCATACCTATTAGTTACAAATATTATACTATTTATTAGTAACTACTGTATTAACCAATTGGCAGCTACTGTCAGAACAAATGATAGATATACGCTAGGTTTTCAATATTACATAATGCAGATAAATAATTTGAATAGTAATCTAATTGCAAGCTTGCAATAGCGTTTTAAGAGGCGAAGCAACGAGTATTTTTTTGATATTAAAAATAATCTACATTGTTCAAGTCTGAATGTAGGTAGTACTACAGGACTGCTAGATGCGCACGACTTTTCTTCAACCGCGTGGGTAGCCGTGACGTTGTATACAGCATTAATTTTCAAAGTTTCCTCAACTTATCGCGCATTAATAGGTTATCACGAACTGGTAATGCATTTTATGTTCTTCTTAGGGTTTTTGTTATCTTTCAACAAATAAACGGATAGAAAATTTGGTCTTCTGTCTCTATCTTCTTGCCTAAATATTTACTTTTCAGAGCATTTGCCAGAGTCTGGCACCACAGCCTTGCCTTCTTGGGAAACTTCCGTTATATGGTTTGCGGCCTCAAGTTTATCGCTTACTATCGAGTTTTCTCTCAAATAGATCACTCCATGTAGTGGTTTACGGAGTATCCTCCGATACAATGGTTATCAACGCTGGTGTTTCACAGGGACCTGTATTGACACCAACTTTGTTTCTGCCCCGTATAAACGATTTGCTGGAAGTGATCACCTGTCACGTCCACAGCCTTGCAGATGATGATAAACTTCAAACCGTTTTCTCATCTATAGCCCCTGTATCATCCAATGAAGCTAGAGGAGCGACTAGAGGAGCGAGACAGAGACCGGTTGACACTGTTGATGGAAATCTGGCAAAGATTTTGAAATGGGGATCTAATAATCTAGTAGATTATTAAAGCTTGCATCTTCTCCAAGAAGGCATGCGGCACAATCCTTAATATGATGATGTCAGGTACAACTATTCCTATGAAGTCATCCATAACAATGCTCGGGATCATCACCAACAGCACCCTCTCATGGGACGATCATGTGAGGTCCATTGCGGAAACCGCTACACAACTATTTGATTTTCTATTGCGTGCCAAGAGCTGCTTCACATCCCAGCAGTTCCTCATAATCTACAAAGCACAGATTCGACCTGTCCTGAAGTACTGTTCCATGTTTGGAGCTCTTGGAATCTATAGAGAAAAGAGCTATTCGTTTGATTGATGATGTCACACTTACGAGTTCATTGACCTCTCTAGAACATCATGATCTCTCTTATAGATATTCCAGGTAGGCGGACTAGACGAACTGAAACTAGTAGCCCCTTCATTGTCAAGCTCTAGACCTAATGAACTTCTTCCCACCAGACTTCATTCCTTTATCGATTAGCGAAGCTGTGAAACTATTTACCTAGTGAGGTCTTTCGCTATGCCTATAACCTCCAAACCTTCAAGAAAAATTCGAATGCATATCTCCTCTCCCAACATTCGCCGCTGGCTCAAGCGATGTTCTTCGAACATTGCAGGTTTCGCTCTCGTGAAGTAAAAGTATTAAAAAAAAACTTGGAATTTTTAACATGACCAGTATCAACCAAATATTTCCTGATATATCCTGAAAAAACTCATTGTATGTACAGGATTCAGAAAATTCGTTATTAGGAGAAGTAGAATAATGAGATTTGGTTGATTATTTTTCCGACCCAAATATCGACCAATAGAATTGCACCATTCGACGTCACGTGGTACAACCTACATGGTATTATACTGATAATTTTTTGAAAATTTTCTCTGGTAGTTGCTATATATAAAAAACAAAACATGATCCAGTCAAATTAACCACACTTCAAACTGACAGGTTGAATTCAATTGTGACAATTGGAGATTTTGCATGAAAATGAGTCGATTTGGAGTTTGTTCTCTGTCCACCATCGATAAAAAAGTCAAAGGAAATGTTCATTTGGGACGGAAAAATAATCCCCCGAATACCACACGAGCTTCAAAATTATCTGGCATTTCCCTCAAGGTTCCCTGCAAACAAATAAAGTCGTCAAGTTTTTCAGGAAAAATCACTCGCGCTTCACGCTCGTGATTTTTTAACCTGAAAAACTTGACTCCTTCATTTGTTTGCAACGAACCTATCGGGAAATACCCGATAATTTTGAAGCTCTTGTGGTATTATATATGATAATTTGAAACCGATTTAATAGATTTGAACAAAATCTGTTGTCTCTTCACTTAAGAAGTGTTATCTCCAAGTGTATGTACTACCTGCTAAATGAGTGCCATAATTGAAGGCTTAATCAAGATCATCAAATAATTTTCCAGTGTGAAATTGACCATATACGTACTTACGCCTTTGATTATATGATGAAGAATAAAATTTTTCATTTGACTGAATCTAATATCTACTAAACCGTGCGCTTTTGCACGCAACCAGAATGGCTCATTATCCGAATAATTTTGAATATCATTAATTTAAATTGAAAAGTGAATCTACTGTAAAATTGCTAGTCTCATAACGCATTATGATTCAGATTTAATGAAGTTAAATACCTGACATAAAAGAAATACAATGGGTTTCATCCCAGATCAGGTAGTTGGTTAAAAAGTGAAGCAATATCAAGTCATTTAATGAAATGTTGCAAGTAACGGCACATCGTAGGAATGATATGTTCACCGACCATGGACGATACTTTTCTTCCTGAAAAAGAATCCTTCCCATAAGAATATACTGATTTCAATGGTACTTCAAATTCTCAGTTAATTTTATTAGTGACTAGAAATTCTCTTCTGTTCGACTTCTAATTTTGTTAATAAATAAACTAAGTGAGAGAAGTAGAGTACACTTCAAATATTGCACAAGGCGATATGCAGGAAGATATGTGTGAATGTATGCGACAAGGTGAAACGTCCCTGAAAAATGAAGCAAGATATGATTTATTTGGTCAAAACTTATTTTATTCCTCAACATAATCTCCTTGTAGCGCGTTATACTTCGTCCAACGTTTTCCTAATTCTTGATCCCTTCCAAATAATGCGATTACGGAAATCCTTCAAAATATGCGTTCGTTTCGGCGATGACCTCATCGTTAGAGCCAAATCTCTTTCCGCCGATCCATTTCTTCAAGTTTGGAAATAGATAAAAATCGCAGGGGATCAAATCTGGAGAATACGGTGACGAACCAATTCGTAGAGCAATCCATGCAATTTCGCCATTGCGACTGCGAACATGTGCGTCGGTGTGTTCTCCTGGAGAAAGAGCAAATCTTTGGCAAATGCAGCCACTTTCGCTTCAAATCCGCGTCGAATCGATCCAACAACAGTTCTGCATAATATACGTCGCTGATAGTTTTGCCCTTTTCAAGGTAATCGATATTTACGATACCGTGTGCATCCAAAAAAACTGTAGCCATGACTTTGTTGGCCGATAAACCCAATTCGGCGTTTTTCGGCTTCGATTCGCGATGACAAGTCCACTGTTTCGACTGTTCTTTGGTCTCTGGTATGTTGTGATGGATCCATGTTTCGTCCACGGTTACGAAACGGCGCAAACAAGCATTCTTATCGCGCTTGAACATCGCCAAAGACTTTGAAGTTGTCACACGGTCGCGCTTGTTGTCAACAGAGAGGAAACGCTTTCTCATATTCAGAAATTTATAGAAAATGTTCAACCCTCGTTCGGTTGAGATGCCCATAGCCTCAGTAATCTCTTGCACTTCAACTCGCCGATTGTCCAATATCATACCATGGATTTCATCGACGATTTCTGAACTTATAACTTCAATTGGATGACCAGAACGTTAGGCGTCCTTTGTGGTCATACAACCACGAAATCAGTAAACCGCTTGTGAATCGTTCCAATCGATGGTGAGGAGTCCCCATAATGTTTAACAAGCGATGTTTTGGTTTCCGTAATATTTTTTCCACGCAAGAAATAATGTTTAATCAAGACGCGAAATTCACTCTTTTCCATGTTTACAGAAATCTGCAAAGTTGCTTCCTTTTGATGGTTGTCAAAACAGAAATGAATGACAATCAGTCTGAAAATTCTAAGGCGTTCTAGTTAAAGATGGTACTTCACAAATGTCACATGGGATTGTCGATTGTGGCGCCATCTGTTTTATTTTTAGGGACTTTCCACCTTTTCCTCGTATATACCGATTGAGTTAAAAGACCAGGGCATTCAGTTATAATTATTATCAATAATCTTCTATCAATCTTAATCTGCCGTTAACAACAACTTCAAAAATGTTTGCGACGTTGAAAATACTTCCAGACTTATAATGAAGAAATAGTGGTAATCATGTAACACAATTTGCGGTTTATATCAAAGAATGAATATGGGCTAAGTTAATACATAAAACGGTTCATCCATTTCCAAGAAACGGAATATACAGAAATATATTCTCTTGAACGTAACAAAGTATTAAAATTTATTCTAAATAGTTGGCACAGTTTTGGTTTTAACGGAATCATCCAATAATACAACGATTTTTCATTCCTCAATTAACTGAAACGAATTCTAATTTATAGACTTGAATAATTTGAACATGTGGCTTGGCAACCATAAATTTAAACTGAAGTTGTGATCTATATTAAAATTCCGTTATATTATATTACATTCGTTGAATTCCTTCCATTGATGTAGGTATCATTTTGATTACATTTGTAAATGAGATGTCTGTAACACTCTATTTTATCATTTCCAGAATGTTTATTCAATCCAATCGGAGTAACCTGCCTAACATTTCATTCATGATAGATATTAGGATAGAGTGATATTCTGCATCGTATGCTCAAGGTCGAATTTTTGACAGGCAGCTTCCTATAGATCCAAACCATAAAACGCCCCCCCCCCCCCCAACTTGTAGCGCAAAATTTTGTTTTGTTTTTAATACAATTTTTGGCTTGAATACAATCCTTTTATGAAAGAAAATGCTTAGAAATAATAATCAAATCAGATTATTATACATGTTCTGATTGTCAATAAATCTGATCGTGTTTTCAAAGATGATTAACATAATTCATTAGATTCATTCATACCTACAATCTTCCTAATATTGCGATAGACTTTCTTCTTTTCTTTAATGTTGGTTTGAAATTAATTTTCCGAAAAAAATCGGTTATTCGAGTAAAAATTAGATCTCCTGGATTTAAATGAAAGTGACGTCGAAATAGAGACTGGGTGGTTACAATTCAAGTTTTATTCTTAAAATAAGCTTCAACCGCTAAAGAACGTTGAATAGTTGACCAACGCTCCATAATCACATCTAAGCGCTTTCACAATTGTCCTAAATTGAATGTATATCTTACATTATGAGAGGAATTAACTTGACACTTAATTCAACATAACCTTAACTCAACCAAGTCTGTACTTTATAGCAATAAAATTAAAAATTTTGACATTATTTTCAATTATAAAATAAATCCGATGGTATATTTGGATCATCTTTTATATATTTCAAGAAATGTATAAAGCTTATCCAATGCTTATAAGAATATAAATCTGACAGCTGGTTTTGAAATAGTTTACAGAAGACGTTCCATTGGGAAAATTTTGAAATATATCATGAAACTAGAAAAGGGTTGCCAATTGGCGAATAGAAAAATAGTGTTCGTGACAAAGTTACTCTTCGCAAATCTTTTGATTTGGTTACTGATTCTTACATAATTGTTTCAGATTCTATAAGATACTCTTGGCTTTTTTGTAAAGATAATAATGAAATGAATTATTTATTCAATTACCTTTACACAACAAAATAGTGTCCAAAATGATAATGATCTTGAGAAAATGTACAAAAATAAATTTTCCAATTCTAGGAATCGAACCTGAGTATACTGAGTGGGAACCGGGTATCCTAGCCCCTACACTACATCGCCGTTTGTCATAAGCTGTTAACGCAAAGTTAAATTTACTTCAATAATTGTTTTTGTTTTTGATGTTGTTGAACGATTTTGTTGAAATTTGGATGAAAGCAGTTTAGAATTAACCTAAATTATACTGTAGAAATTTTGAATCGATGCAACGTATTCCTCGGAGCTTTTTAAATTCCTCCAGGAATCGTGTTTATCACACGATTTCCCTGGAAAACAATAGGGTTCGCCACCTAAGAGCAAACGCAAATTTCAATATGATAGGACCTTTCGTTTTTGAGTTATCGTGTAGACAAGTATTCCGTAACGGACATCCAAACAGACAGACAGACGGATTTTTTACAGTTGCTTCAAATTCGATGTAAAATAGTATGGTGAAAGAATTTCTGTTCTAGAACTTTTTTTAACGATTTTAGAACTAGCTTGAGTAAATGCAATACATTCTTCGGACTTCGTCTGCGAATAATATAATGAGAACGTAGTTTTTGTGTACTGCTTATTTTATATCCGAAAACAATAAAAGCCACTGGTAGACACTGGATGACATTGGAGAGTTGCCAGACGAGCGGAAAATGTATTCTTTTAAGATTGGATCAGATCATGAAATAGTTTTTTTCGCTTAATGGATATTTACATCCATAAAAACTAGAAATACGAATGGGAAGCGGGATGGAGATCGAGTTGTTTTGAGAGAAGAAACTTCATCTGTTTTATTTCACAAATATTCTCTAGACGTCAGAAATGAAAATCGCTAAATCCTCTGATGAAAGCGGAAACCGAAACGAATGTCGCATGGAAATTGTCTTGCATTATGAAGTAAAATCACAAATTGCAGGAAAACCTAAGAAAACTAACATCTCTGTTTTCTCATTTCCTACTATGTAAAGTGAAGTGAAAAACAAAAAGTCATCGGATGAGACCGAAACCCGAAATGTGTCCAAACGAATTGTGCTCCATACAGTTGTAATTAACTGATCCGAAAATCACTAACTTCCCTCGCCCTCCTTTTCTTATCACAATTGTTCTCTTTGGGACACTTCTGGGAGCCACTTCTGTATGATTATATTCACTAGCTGTTGTCCACCATCGAAACAGCAAAAAGAACAGTTGACTAATATATTGCAAATGATTAGAAACAGCTAAAGGCATGGAAAGACGTCAACTCATATTCTGTCATGACATTGATAGTTTATTTGTTTTATGTGTTATTACAACATTTTGCTGAATGGTGAAGTATCAAAATCATTAAAGGTTATGTAAACATTAATTCCATGATACCATAGAGTAATTAATTGATTCGGGACCCCAACCAAAGGCTCCGGAAAGACTCAGTAAAGTACCTTGGAGTTATCTTCGATGCTAAACTGAGCTGGAAATACACCTGGAAACTAGGATGAAGAAGGTCGCTGCATCCTTATAAGCATGCAGGAGAACCTTCAAGTTTCAGTTTAAGCCTCAAGTCTACCCTGAAGATGCCACCTGTAATAGTTGGTCAAACGTCGGCATCAAGTCGTGCTATTGTGACGCGGAATCCATCCGGAAACCAAGAATTTTCAATATTAGCTATCCGCGGAAGTCTACTATTCAATACCTGTTGTTTCTATAAAGATAAAATATCCGTGAAATGTTAGAAATACTGTTTCTTTTATATTTTTAGATGTATATTTATGATATCTTGACTTATTTCAACACTTGTTGAATTATGTTCAGATAATTGATTGGATTACTTATGTCTTAATCAACACCAGTAATGTATATGACATTATTATTATCTATATAAAACTAATCAATGATTATATTTGAAACTGTTGATCAGTCAAAATTGTCGGTAGATTAAAAGTCATAATATATTATAACGAATATATACTTTCCACGATAGGGAAATAATGTTATTCCTACATTTCGAAGTTGATTAATTATTCGGAAACATTATCATAAGTGCATTAATTTATTATACATTTGATCGATATTAAACTTATTCAACTTTTTCATTTTCCATTCTGTTAAGGCATACGTGATAATATTTGGTTGTATTCTAGTTAATAGTATCTGTAATAGTCACGAAAGCTCGAATATTCGTGAAATGTATAACAAACTATTTGAAATTAAATATGAGAATATATTTCCTTATCCCGAAATCTAGAAATAGATAATGAATAGATAAAAAAGTCCTAATAGAGAAATATTTTTTATTGTATATTATGTTCAATAATATTGTACGCGAAATTTTTATACTTTTCATTCTTTTGAAACAAAATATTATGTAAGCTTTTCACCCTATTATTAATTAATTCATATTCCGCGTATTTTGCAAGGAATATAAATATAAATATTTGTTAATTTTGACTTACCAGTAACAAGGCGCCAATTAACAACTTAAAGTTTGACATTTTGAAATGTTTATTGTAAAATCACTCATCTACATTAAATAACTGAAACACGGTAAAAAGTCACGATCAAGATATAAACTAATTAGATAAAATTCTCGGTAGATTAAAAACACATGATGCATCAAGTTGAAATTGCCTTCGACAGGTTACTAAAAAGCAGTCTTCGCCGGTAGTTGTTAGACTTGAGAAACGCGCGCGGTGAATGAATTGAAGAAGACGTTTGTTTCCAACAGCAGGAGTATAGTAAACATAGGCAGCAGAGTAAGCAGGAGTAGCAAGCTAACAGGACCCCACAATGTCGTCCCTCTATTGTGCAGGAAGCTCTTCGTCCTTATTGGGCGTCTCATCTCCACTTTTCACTACAACATGACAATTGAATTCGAAACAGATCGATACAGATTTGACTCTCGATCGTGATGTTTGGTGATGGTTTTGTCGCAAGCTGTGATACAGACGTCCTCGTTTATTCAATGATATATGGCAGCCGGCGACTAGCCCTCATAAACCATTATTATTTATAGTGCGTTAATTTAAACGGAAATCGCATTTCAATGGCGTTTAATGCCGATTTTATATAGTATTAGGAATTTATCCGCAATGAAATTGCAACGAATGCAATCTCATTCAATCCATATCATTGCTTTTTTGTAGTTACGTATAGGGAACACAATATTATTATCATAATATAGGATCGATTAATCACACGTAGTCTAAAAATTAATTATTATTCTACAGGATGTTTCATTAAGGTTGGATGCCAATAGTTTCTGGGATATGGCATCTCAGAAACTATTGGGCATAGAAATGTAGGGTAAAAATCATATTAAATTTCAAAATTCCTCCACATGTTTCCACATTAAGGTATATTTTTGCCGACATCATTAGAAAGGTTAGACAAGTCTTCATCATTTTGGCCTTAGGCTCATTGGAGTACGGATATATATATAAATACTTTTTTTTTACATCAAAACCTGGTCGGGGCTGCTGCGAGCTCCGACGACATCGCAGCAGTCGCGCCAGAGAACCTAAAAGGCGGGTTAACCGAAGCTACTCCTTCCCACCGGTCGGTAAGTAGCTTCAGGTTCCTAAATCGTGTGCCCTAAGTATTCTAATTGAACCCAGAATGCCTTTTACATCCGATCTATCAAGATCTGCGCCGAGTCCTTACAGGCCGGAATGATCTTCAAGGTCGAACGCAGCGAAGACCGAATTCCGCCAAAAACACCGATGATCAGAACCACTAATACGACCTTGTGGCCTGGGTATAACGTGCGGAGCTTGAAGACGAGATCTTGATATTTTGTTCATTTTTCCTCATCTTTTAAGACTATGTTCTTCTCTGCCGGAGCAGAGAATTCGATGACATACATAGTCTTGCTTAGTTTATCGAGGTCAGGCCTATTTGCTTGTATGGACCTGACGGTCGGAAACGTGTAATTCCAGTAGGGCCATATTATGGCGATGGGTGTACGCCGAGGCCGCTTTTGCCGGACATGCCGTCAGCAGGTGGAAAAGTGTCTCAGACGCCTTTCGACAGGCCCCGCAGCTGACATATAAGCTCGGATGTAAGCTCGGCTGACCTTAGGTAGCCGAAGGTCAGCCTAGTTGACAAGCCGGGTGTTTCGATGTTTCGATAGAAAATACTATGTATCGACTTGTCAACATGCCGCCTGAGCATAAGATCTGGCTCTGTGGCATTTATCTGGGCTTTCAAGAGAGAAGGTTAGAACTCGAAGTTGCCCTCTAGTTGGCTTTCTCGACTGATCTGAAATTCGAGACCAAGTTCTTCCGCAGCTTTTTGTGCTGCCTTAACGATAAATGCCTCCACTCCGGCGAGTTCGTGGAAGCTGTAGTTTCTACACGACTTATTCGATATTAGTAAACTTAAGCTTCTAAATTCTTCTAAATTGCTAGAGAGCAATTTTATTAGTAACCATCGTGTACCATTGGATACGACAATCAAAAGTACTTAGCCTTTTCTTCCAAAGAAGTTCGATATCTTCGATCGTTTCTGAGTTAATTTTTTATTTGAAGACGTAATTGTTTTCATAGTTCCGTGGTCAAGTATTCCAAGACAAAAAATTATGTTGTGTATGTTTGTCACTTGTTATTCCATTGGACCAAAAGCTACTTTAGAATTAATAAGAATCATGGAAAACTCCTAATTTAGGCATAATTCTAGTATGGTATCGGCAGGTTCCTTGAAGAAAGATAAATTGATGTAGTTGTCAACTGATTTAATTTTGGTAGGTGTTAGGTGGACAAAAGTTCCTCCTTGATTCTTTTTGAATTTCTTCTGACCTAATCAATTATACCAATGCCGAGGCTTACGATATGCTTGCCATATATTTTTAATATTTTCAAAATGGATCTATTGCCAGATATCCTGAGCGAAGGCACTATACCAGAAGAGTATTTCGGCGATTAGCAATACATTTAAGGGAAACGCGACGTGTCCAGCCATTTCAGTTTATATCAGATGACGTCCGGTAAGGAACGAATACAATATTATAAACATTATTGCGTACGTGAAAGAGGATGAGCATTTAAGAACAAAAGAAATTTCCTTAGAACTAGGTGTGTGTCACTTCAGTGTTCCGCATTTCAAGCGATTTTAACCTGCATCCCTATCATGTGGTTCTAAGCCAGGCACTATCAGAAACTGATTTTGACAGGCGGCTGGATTATTGCTATTGGCTAATAGAGATGTGTAACGAAAATCCTCGAATCCGTTCCCTGGTTTTATGAACTGATGAGGTCACTTCTACTAGCTGCGGTTAATTTACACAATCTGCACTATTGGTCACAAGCAAATCCTCATTTGATGCGCGAAGTGGATCACCAAAACAAAGTGGGTGAGATTTAGGATACAGAATTATCGAACCATTTATTTTTAATGGCGAATCTTACTTAAACTGTTTAGAAAATAACTTTTCTATCCTTTTAGTTCCTCTTGACTCAAGAACATCCATGTGGTATCAAAATGATGGATGCCCAGCAAGCTTTTCGCAAAGCTTATTTAAATAAATTACCTATTGTTAGGAAAATTTCCAACATATCCATTAGAACAGGTTTGTACATTAAAAAAAGCAAATAGGGTACAACTAATGTTTCAGTTCACGTCTGACAACATCATCCTTCTATTTGTCCTAATAAATAGATAAAACTTGTTGTACTGTACTGGTATTGACCACCTGTAATATAGTATTGCTTTAAAGTGTTTTTGTTTTTGGGTGCAGTAGCCCCCCTTGCAACTTTTCAAATGGAATGTATGGTACTTGCATACTTGCATCAGTATGACAAGAGTGTTTTTCTGGTTATAAATATATATAACAATCATACATTTAACTTGCAGAAGTCTCCGAAATTTTTATTTTCAAATTTTCAAAATAATGTCATCGATAAATTTTGACGTTTTTGACAGCTAATATAATTACGTTCAATTTATATGATAGTTCCGTATAGATCACGGTCGTACATACAGGTCTGGGAACTCGTATGTTTGACATGAGTCTCTTACATGTCACCAAACTGGTAGTCCCTCGCTCAGCCACCAGCTAGCGCTTGGATCGAAGTATGGCAACTATCACATTATTAAGTGAGAACACGATCGTATACGTGCCAGAGATCATTCTTCGACTGACGCGCCACCTATGCAACAGATGACGATTAGCGGACTCACTTCTCACATAGGAAACAGCCTCGAGTTCCCAGACCTGTATATACGACCGTGGTATAGATTAATGTATCATTATCACAGTTCAGGATGTCTATGCTATGGCAGACAGCACATGACCTATCCACAAGACAGATAACGTTTACATGACACACAGTTGAGACATTCACAGTCACATTATATCTGTGACAAACCATTCCATAACCTGGATGTCCCTGTCAATTCAACTAATCTTTCATATGACACGTCTTCTCAAGCTTCTTGCTGTTTCTACTAATTTAAATATGTATTAAGTCTTGAAATTTGGGGAGATGACATCGGGGCAGCGGAACCAACGCCTTCTTCTACGGTTATTAGCAGTTTCTGCGGGCCTAGTCCGCGGATAATAGTTGGTAAATTATAAATCTTATGTTTCGGAAAGTTGTTGCTTTAATCTTAACAAAATATATACTTGGAGGAAAAATATTCACTTTGATACAACTTTAAATGAAAATACATTATTTTCCATTTGGTTATTTGTAAAGTGTGCTCACCTCATTTTCCTCTTTTTTTGTCAACAAACTGTTTGAACTACTCTCATACAAAATTCATAATCTCACCAATTTTTGCTCTTATTGAATTTGTTCTAGAATATGAAATATCTGCATAGAACTTTACAGCACATGTAAAAGTAAAAATATACAGTGCTTCACTCTAAAAGTCAAAATTATAAACTGTAGGTACATAATATTAGTATAGGTTCCTCCAAAAATGAGTGAAAACACAGCTGAACCTCCGTACTTCATGAAAGTAGATGAGCTATGACAGTTCGGGCTCAAAATCGACCTTTTTTGCATGTAAATCTCCATAAGGAAATCTAAGGTTCATTTTACCGAAAACGGTCCAGACGGATAGCTCTCTTCCGAATAGTATCGAATAGCTTCATTGTATGTTCGGAAACTAAATATCAAACGTGTGAACAGTACTCCAGGATAGATGTAATATGTGCTTTGTACTGGTGGAAGAGCACTTTTTTCTTTGCCAAATGCGGCCACTTTCGCTTCAAATCGGCGTCGAATCAATCCAACAGCTCTGCATAATATAAGCCGGTGATCGTTTTGCCCTTTTCAAGGTAATCAGTATGGACGATACCGTGTGCATCCCAAAAAACTGTCGCCATGACTTTCTTGGCCGCTAAACCCATTTTGGTCTTTTTCGGCTTACATTCGTCAGGAAAAGTCCACTGTTCTGACTATTCTTTGGTTTCTGGTGTGTTGTGATGGATCCATATGTTTCGTCCACGGTTATGAACGGAGCAAAACAGTCCTTCTTATCGTGCTTGAACATCGCAAAACACTCGTTTGAAGTTGTCACACGGTCGCGCTTGTTGTCAACAGAGAGTAAATGCGGCACCTCGTTGGAACATAGCTTTCTCATATTCAAAGATTTATGAAAAATGGTCCGTATTCGTTCGGTTGAGATGCCTCAGCAGTCTCGTGCACTGTAACCCGCCAATCGTTCAACATCATACCATGGAGTTTATTGACGATTTCTGGCGTTGTAATCTCAATTAGACGACCAGAACGTTCGGCGTCCTTTGTGGTCATACTACCACAACGAAAATCAGTAAACCACCTGTGAATCGTTCCAATTAGTGGAGTCCCCATAATGTCCAACAAGCGATTTGGTTTACGTTTTTTCTACGAAAGAAATAATGTTTAATCAAGATGCGAAATTCACTTTTTTCCAGGTTTACAAAAATCTTCAAGGTTGCTGTCCCATTTTTTGCGGACTTCCCACCTTGCCCTTGTAAAGTAGCTATTGGCATAGAATAGTAAACCAAGTTCCTGTGAAGAAGTTTTCGCAATGGACCTCACATGATATTTGCAAGCGGCAATGGTTGAAGTCTTACTGTCTTCCAGCTGGAAGGTTGTACACCAAGTTTTTATGAAAGGGTATTCACCTGCAAAGAACTGTTATTAATTCTGGAGCACATTTCTTGGGAACAGAAGACGGAATTCCGTCTGTTCCCATACCCTGTTTGATATTGAGATCAAGCAGTGCGCTTGATTTTTCGCCAACGAAAGACAATTTCAGGCATTTGGTTATCGATGATAGTAATATTAGGGGGGTCCATCCCTTTCGGATTCAAAGTGGAATTTGATGCGAATATTTAGGTTTTTTGTTGGTGTTGTAGCCAGTGTGTTATCATTTTTGGATAGATGACGGAGTAGATAGCAGTAAAATTTCATCCAATTGTCTTGACGAAGGTTCAAAACGAAAGGCAACCATTTGGGCGTTCGACAAGCTTCGATCTTTTCTTTGCGTTATAAGCCTCCTTAGATGTGTCGATTGTTTACTTGCAGACATTCCTGAAGTCAACAGATTGTGTTATAGCCTCCGGGTATGGATTCTCGCCAACGAGGGTATGCTCTTTCTTTTGCATTGACGGCGCTAGAACTGTACTACCGACTGACTCTTCACGAAATCTCCGAAACAGTAAGCCCGACAGACTTCAAATTTGACAGGTGTAGGTTCCTCATATGACGTGGGCATCCTCTAAAATAGGATTTATTCAAATTCAAGCCCTAAGGGGTGAAAGGTTAGTGCGACTATTTTGTCCGCTCGTATGATTACGTAACGCTTACATGACAGATAGCTCATAGAATGATGGCTCATCAAAGCTCAGACTGTTCATGAAGATCATAGATAACCCCGTTAGAATACTTCAGGCAACGTTTATATCATAAACAGCTCATGGAATGACAGTTCATACATTGACACAAACACATGTCCTGACAGACCACACCAAAAAACTTTCAGTTCATGATAGAATATAATTTTATTTCTCTTCACGCCTTTAGCTTTTTATATTATCTTCAATGTACATTTATTTAAGCATCAAATCTGAGGAATGGCATTGCGGCAAAGCTCACTTCACTACCTGTTCTATCTCAGCTAGTAATACATAATAGTCATTGTCTTTAGATTTATGAGTTGAACCTTGATAATTTTTACTTTTCTTACAATTAATTTACTATTCGCGGGGCACACTTTGAATAACACATTTTGCTTTTGCGAATTAGTTATATCCTAGTATTGAATAAGAGAGGATAATATTCATGAATGGGGGAAACGGCTGACAGCTGTTCTGACCTCCTGCTAGTTACTGCTATGTTTCAACGCTGCACCTATCCTTTACGTGCCATATGAACCCACAGTTTGAAAATTGTTGATTAAATTCTTTATGTAGAATTACAAACTACTTAAAATACTTATATTCATGAACCGGAAAAATATTTCGAATATTCGACAAAAAACGTTTGTATATAGGTAATGATATTATGGATTACAGAGTCAAAGCTCTCCTCTGATATCGAAAACCACAATCTTATATCAATCCAACTTAATAAAAAAGGCTGTAATTAACTGATCACGTGACTTCCCTCACTTTTGTTAGCAAAATAGCTTTCGAGAATGTCTACGTAAACGATTGTGAGAACAGAAAATATATTCGAAATGATTTAGAATCTTCTAATGAAAGACGTTAAATTATAATCTATGTTACATTGAAATAGTATCCAAATGGATACATAATGTATTTCACAACTCTTTGTTTCATACTGACACCTGCTGTCAGGTTGATTTTTATGATATAACCTTGTTTTATACTGACACTTGCTGTCACATGAACTTTCAAAATGCACCACAGAATCAAGCAGTTCTAGACATCTTGTACAAAATAAGGACATAAAATATATTTCCTGACCATATCGATGACGTTACTTCAATCTCAACATGAGAATTTATGACACTCCTGCCCGTAAAATATATACGTGTGATTTATATGCATAACCAAAAAAACACTGGTTCAATAACATATTACATCACATCGAAGACGTCACTACTAGATGTAAAAATCACTTTTGTACTTAATCCACCAGAATTTCTGTAGTATTCCTATGAAATGAAACGTTCCTATTGAAGTCGGTTTCTGTATTCAAACTGTAACGTGAATTGAAATGTAAGATTTCCAAATGTATTTTTTAGAGAAGTAGAAGATATTTTATTCCAGTTTCCAGACTTTAATATGACTATTTTCCAAAATGACACTTCTTAGCATGGGGTATAAAGTTGTGCTCTATTTTTGAAATGATAATGATACTAAAAACTGCAATAATCATTGAAACTTCTCCAGAAATATTCATTCCAAGTGGTGTCACATCTTCTCACTTAAATGTTTCTATAATCAAAGCTGTGTTGATATACATACATATTCAAATATTATATTCAAATGATTGTGCATTACAATAATAGAAATATTCGATGTTCACCTACCTTCTATGTCGAAAACTTAATCTCTATCGGATCGCTGTTCAATATTTGCATTCTATGTCTATGCTGGTTGTGTTAAATTTTTTACAATGGAAATAAGGTGGTTCTTGGATGAAAGTATTAAAATCAAAGATGAACTGTTACATTCCACCCAAAACTAATAAGAATAGACTGTTATCGTTAAGGAATTTCAAGGATAATGTAAGAACTAATGCATAGTTCGCAAAATTCTTGTGGCTCTGTGGCAAGCCCTAAAATATTCCACACATCAAAGGTGTGTAAACAAATACTGGCTTCTATATTTCATCAACATTGAATCTCAGGAGAATAGAAACTTAAACTAAATAATAACTCCAATCTATCGATTTCTTGCTATCTTATCTCAAGTGACCATATGATTTTAGAATCGGTCACTGTATAAATCATTTACTTTAATGCAAACCATGAGTTATTACATTCAGTTTTATGTTTACAGGATCCACCTTTGTTTTTCATAATGATGAGACTAAATATGAAGGTAGCTTTACTAATAGTGATGATATTAGGATTTTTTACAATATTTTCAATTTGGTTGATATGTGGTGATGGAAGAACCGTAAAAGAATTGCATAGCAACTCTAACATTTATAGAACCAGGGACTTAACTGAAGAAATAGATTGTGATATCAACAATGAGTATGTCATAGATTGTCGTAAGGAAGGTGATGTAATATACATACCATTTACCTTTTTGATGAAGTACTTTGATGTTTTTGGTAAATTAGTTACAATTAATGGACAACAAAAGTTTGAATGGTCACATCATAGCTATAGTAAAGTTTATAACCCTAAAGGAAACTATGACCCCAGAGGTGTTTTCATGTATTTTGAAAATTATAATGTTGAGGGTAGAGATCGGGTTAAATGTGTTAGTGCTATAGAGGGTGTACCGATTTCAACACAATGGGAGGTTCAAGGTTATTATTATGCCACACAGATAGCCCAGTTTGGATTGTCCCATTATAGCAAAAACTTGACTGAACCTAAACCTAGAAGAAAAGTAATAGAAAATGCAAGTAGAGAACAGGCTAAATGGGTTGTTCCTTTGGGTGGAGACCTGAAAAGAGTATTTGATGATAATATTGGCTGTATGATTCTTAATTTCAAGACTGGTGAACATTATGCAGATGGCATTACTTTAAAAATGGATCATGTACTGGATTTTATACTAAGTGTCAACATCATGCTTACTGGCAATAGTAGTTTCAGTGTTGTTCTTCAAAATAGAGAAACAAAGGAACAGTATAATTTGCATTATATTACTTCTGACATATTAATTACAGCTCAGGTAATTATAGTTTTTTTACATTAGCTTCTTAGAGCCCAGTCAGGGTTAAATTAACAGTAGAACATGATGAAAATAGCTTATTAATTTCTTGAAGTGATTACTCCATTGTCTGAAAGTTATTAGAATTGCTAAGCATTAGAATGTTGGTGGTGGTAAAAACATATGTATGTGAAGTGAGCCTGTGTAAAACCCAGCCCACTTCGACTTGGCATCACTGTGTGCTTCTAACTTAAAGCTTCTCACACATATTTTACATGAATAGGAAATGTAATACTGACTTCATTATAGGTCATATCACTCTCTAATTTAGTCAATTGGAAATAATAGGAACTGACAATACTAATAGATTTTTACTTTATTTCGATTACATTGTTACGTGAGAAGAATTCAGGCTCTGTACAACGATGAAACTTTCAGAGTGCATTCCTGAAGATGTGAGCTTTCATTTGATATTATACACAATAGGGCACTTACGAGATAGCATACGTAGGAAAAATAAAAACAGACTTCTCATGAATTTTTAATTTTTTTTCAATTTCTTTTTGTTTAAGGACCCATTCAGCCTCTCTGTGTAATGATGAAACATCTAGAGTATATTTCTGATGATGTTAGCTTCAACTTAATACTATACACAATACGGCACAAACGAGATAGCATACTTAGAAAAAAAAAACTGAAACTTCTCATGAATTAAAATTTTTTTTTCAATTTCTTTTTGCGTAAGGACCCACTCAGCCTCTGTGCTATGATGAAACATCTAGTGTACATTCCTGATGATGTTAGCTTCAATTTGATACTATACACAATACGCCACAAACGAGATAGCATACTTAGAAAAAATAAAAACTGACACTCATGGATTAAAATTTTTTTTTTAATTCATGAAATTCCCATTTTTATTTTTTCTAAGTATGCTATTTCGTTTGTGCCGTATTGTGTATAGTATCAAATTGAAGCTAACATCATCAGGAATATACTCTAGATGTTTTCAGGAATGCACACTGAAAGTTTCATCGTTGTACAGGGTGTCCCATTTTGGGTACTTTTGCGGGGTATCTCCTTTATTTTTAAAGATAGAGATGCCGTCAACAGAATTTTCATAGCCCTTTTAGTTTTTAAGATACAGGGCATTTCTGAAAATGTTGCATTTTGTGACCCCCCTCGTATCTCCGTTATCCTTCAACTTATCGAAAAGGTAAAATAACATTCTAATAGTTTTTTTTCCGTAGAATGCAGTGGTGTAGATAACTTTTGTTACATATTTACTGTTTTTGAGTTATATAGCAAACTTATGTTTTTTTAAATGGAACACCCTGTATATTTATAGACTATAAAATTTGTCTTTTTTTTTACCTTTTCAAAAATATATGATAGTATAAACTTTTTTTCAGAAACACGCAAATAATTGACAATTTTTAGAAATTAAATACATATTTTAATTGTAGGCCATTGATATTGTTTATGACAAGAAACAGAAATAAACATCAAATCTCTATCGCATTTAAGCTGTTTATTTTCGTTCTTTTGGTATCATTATTCAATAGATATTTATCAATTTATTCGAATAATGGCAGTTTACGAAAATTATGAGAAATATGATATGATGGTATGTTTTATACAGAGTAATGAAAATTCTGAAGAAGCTTCGGAATTATATTTCCAAAGGTGAGTAAGCTATTATGGCTATGAAAATCTCTATTATCATTTTAATTTTTGCTTGTTAGATATCCAGAAAGAAGGCAACCGTTTTTTGGGATATTTGCCCGTTTAAAAGCAAATTTAGTTGAGCACGGATCATTTGTTCACCCGCGCCCTAAAACATACAACAAAGAGAACAGGGGAAGAAAAGAGATAGATACTTTAGGATATATAGAAGCAACACCTTCGTCCTCATGTAGAAAAATTGAGAAGGAAATTGGTGTGCCAAAAACTAACGCTCAGAGGATCTTGAAGAAATATAAGTATCATCCATACAAATTTAATATACTACAACATTTGCATCCTGGCGATGCCGAGCGCCGGGCACTGTTTTGCCAGTGGTATTTGCAACAAATCGATGCTAACGATTTATTTGGCAGACTGTTATCTGGTCAGACGAATGCTTTATTTCAAGTGCTGGCATTTTCAATCGTCACAATACCAGGAACTGGCGTAGTGAAAATCTACATTTAATGTTTGAAAGGGCACAACAAGGACGCTTTGGAATTGGGGTTTCATGTTTTATTTTGGGTAGACATATAGTTTATAGGATTTTTGAAGGAGGTCTTACAGCACGTAGATACCTAGAAATTCTTGAGGAAGTTATTCCAGAACTGCTCGAAAACATTCCATTAGCCCAGTATAATGCTGTTTACCTACAGCAAGATGGTGCCCCAAGTCATAACTCTAGGCTCTTAAGGGCCTTTCTAAATAATAATTTTCCTCAAAGATGGATAGTTACCAACGGACCTGTTAGATGGCCTCCACGATCACCAGATCTCTCAATTTTAGATTTTTTTTATGGGGTTATATACAAAATGAAGTATATAAAACTCGATATGACGGCATTGCAAAACTTCGAGAGGCAATTCATTTAGCTTTTCGAAATCTGCGAATGAGAACAATGGTTCTTTCGAACGCTATTCAAAGAATCTCAAAGATGTGCCAATTTTGCATTAGAGAAAATGGTGGTCAATTTGAACATCACATTTAATTTTTTTTAATAATGTTATTTTTTTGTGTTTTTGTTATATTGTCACTTTACGCCACAAAACTGTTGTTACAAACTTACTGTTAGAAAAAAGATCTATGGGAATTTTTTTTAATAGATACCTATATACAAGGTATCCAATTATTTGTTAGTAATATGTAAGTTGGCACTTGTTTATTATTGTTATCCATAGCCTACTATTAAAATATGTATTTAATTTCTGAAAATTGTCAATTATTTGCGTGTTTCTGAAAAAAAGTTTATACTATCATATATTTTTGAAAAGGTAAAAAAAAGACAAATTTTATAGTCTATAAATATACAGGGTGTTCCATTTAAAAAAACATAAGTTTACTTTATAACTCAAAAACAGTAAATATGTAACAAAAGTTATCTACGCCACTGCATTCTACGGAAAAAAATCTATCAGAATGTTATTTTACCTTTTCGATAAGTTGAAGGATAACGGAGATACGAGGGGGGTCACAAAATGCAACATTTTCAGAAATGCCCTGTATCTTAAAAACTAAAAGGGCTATTAAAATTCTGTTGACGGCATCTTGAGTTTTACGAAAAAAAGCACAGTGTCGCGAAAACCGCAACTCTCTATCTTTAAAAATAAAGGAGATACCCCGCAAAAGTACCCAAAATGGGACACCCTGTACAGAGACGCTGAATTCTTCTCACGCAACAATGTAATCGAAATAAAGTAAAAATCCATTATTATTGTCAGTTCCTATTATTTCCAATTGACTAAATTAGAGAGTGATATGTCCTATAATGAAGTCAGTATTACATTTCCTATTCATGTAAAATATGTGTGAGAAGCTTTAAGTTAGAAGCGCGCAGTGTTGCCAAGTCGAAGTGAGGCTGGATTTTACACAGGCTCACTTCACACACATTGAAAACATAGTAAATTGGAGAGACAGATGCTTGTGATGTTGTTTATTACTTGAAGTTGATTGTCAACTATCCGTTATATAAAAATTTATATTTGAATACTCTTATGAGCAATCTAACAAACTCGAAGAAGAGTTCCTTTCATTATAAGGCTATCAGAACTCGAATTCCATCTGGATCAAGATGTAACATAAGCATTCCTCACCATATTTACAACAAAGCCATTGAATTTTATACACAAATTGTCATATTGACATGTTTTCATGCGTGAAAAGGACAAAAATTATCCTTGTGTTATGTTATCTCTCCCGGTTCAGTTTGTTTCTGTAATAGAGGTTGGCAGTATAAGTAAAGTTAGTTCACTCATTGTACCAATTCTAAATTGTTTTTCAGAAGTTCATAGTTAGTCCAGGCTTTGAACCGGGGTTTTAGCTATAATAAAAAAAAAACATGTAAGTTCGAACCAAAAAATTTTTTTTGCATTAGCTTCATACACCATAAAACCTCTTAGGATCACTCATACACCATAAAAACTCTTAGGAACCCCAACCTCGCCCATTGGGGGTGAAAATGGACCGAAATCTTCAAGTCTTGAATTGTATTTTCTACAAAAAGAGGTATTTTGGCATTTCGAGTGCACCTAGGGAGTTTTTTGGGTCGCTGCACCAATCCGAAGCTAGATTTACTAGCAATCCATCGTAAGGGCGGTAAAATCGAACTAATTGGACAATTTTGCACCCCTAATATGTTATTTTGCATTTTACGTGTTTTAGGCATTTTGACTGCATTCTTATTAGATTTTAGTTGTGTTGTAGTTTTGGATATGAAGTAACTGCTCCTAAAAATCTTTAATTGGTCGCTGGCTGACAGATGTTCCTCTTCTTTGCTTGGTTTGTATTTATATAAATACAGTAAAGAATTTATTCCAGCTAATGTTGAAAATCTGTCACCGGATTTGTGTTCAGCGACCCAAAAAACCTCCTTGGTGCATTCGAAATGCCAAAAACACGTAAATTGCGAAATAAACATTTTAGGGGAGCAAAATAGTCCAATTAGTTCGATTTTACCGCCCTTACGATGGATTGCTAGTAAATCTAGCTTCGGATTGGTGTTCAGCGACCCAAAAAACTCCCTAGGTGCACTCGAAATGCCAAAATACCTCTTTTTGTAGAAAATACGATTTTACCACCGCAACGATGGATTGCAAGTAAATCTGGCTTCGGATTCGTGTTCAGCGACTCAAAAAAAAACCCTAGGCGCATTCGAAATGCCAAAATACGTTTTTTTTGTAGAAAATACAATTCAAGACTTGGAGATTTCGGGCAATTTTCGTCCTCAATGGGTGGGGTTGGGGTTCCCAAGAGGTTTTAAGGTGTATGAATGATCCTGAGAACCTCCTGAAGCTAATGCAAAAAAATTTTTGATCGAACTTGCATGTTTTTTTTTCCAGTTCATAACCTGGACTAAGTGTAGGTATATCAATAAGTACTTGTTTTTATGCAATTTGTAAACATATTATACCAGTAATAAATAAGCTATACAATGCATTTCATGAGTGATATGACATTCAAATGTCAGAAATAAGAAGAATTTACATATCTCACTTTTGAAAACAAGAATGCTTGTATTAACAGTAAGCATTTTATACCAACAAGCAACAATAACCTTCTGTTCATTCATGGCTCCTGATGATAGTGAGCTAGCATGTTGTCTGTTTACCTATTAGATTGATTGAAATATAGTCCAATTTTAAATTTCATTTGAATTGTGAGTACAGGAAAATAAGCAATCAAACAGAATGAATCAGAAAGATATAAAAGGATTGTTTTTATAAACATGATTTACTAAGTAAATAATACAATGCTGACTAAGAATATAAATAAAACATTTTAATCAATAGATAAAATAAATGAATAGAGAATATCATTTGTGAGCCACCACAGAAGTTGTTTATGAACCGCCTCATCCAAAATGTTACAATGTTTGCCTTCCTTGCTGTACCTACTTTCTATATGTAAATTTCCAGAGGTGGGAGGTAGAGCTTTGCTTTAATGCTGGGAAGTGCTTTTCATTTGCTGTGTCTTGAGAATTGAACCAAAAATCTACAATCCGATTTAATTCGAATATTAGGACAGTTAAATGTGAAATATATTCTGGAAGTAGTCTCAATTTTCAATACATCCATACAGAGGCGTAGCGAGAATGTGCGCGCCCGGGGGCAGCTATCATAATTGCGCCCCCCACGTCCCAGCCCCTTGATTCTTTACAATATTTATTTTCGTATACAACATTGCCAAATATATTTAATGAAAGAAACAAGGGAACACAGCTTTTAATAGTTTTAAGTACCTTTCTTTTAAACTTACATATATTCATTGAACAATAAATCTAGATATGTATTTCACGCGCTTTCATTGATGCAAACGTATCTATTATGCGTGATGCATCAATCGATTCGAGAGTCTCTTTCTCTATACTCAACAGAGCTAAGTCCGACAATCTTTGTTGCTCCATTGATGCCCCGCAGATAAGTTAATATTAACATTAGCTTGCTGAAGGACCGCTTACAACTTGCAATAGATACGGAGACAGTTAGCAGGATCTGTAACGCAACTCTTAAATTTGGAAAAACATCTTTACCATACTGTATAAGAAATCGGAGTAGTTCGATGGGGGTATCGATGACATTTTCCCGTGAACGTAGTAACATTCTGCAGTCAACGATGTTATACAAGCCAGTGCCGTCAACGTCAGTAGAGTAAAATCGAAATCTGAACCACTCACCAACTCTGCAACTTTCAAGAGGAAGCCAAACTTCTTGTTCAGATCAAGAAGACGCTAAAAACGACGAACTCAACCTGGAGCCTATCAATAGCGTTTGCTAAAACGCGACGCTGTTCCTCCTCTGCTGAAAGACCTGCATCTTCAGCTAACTCTCCAGGCATTCGGCGACGTCTTCTTCTCCTCCGTTTGACGTTGATTCCCCATCGGTCACATTTTTATTTCGCGTCTGCAATCGCGGCAGTACTAATCGTCTCGAGTGTATGCTAAGTCGTGTAGAAAAGAGTCGAGGTCGTTGGCAGCATCTGCAAAATTTATTGCAGGATCTTGCAGTCTTTTTTGAACGCGTTCAATTCTCCGCAAAACTTGGTCCCAAAAGTAGAGAAGGCTGAGAAAGTCGAACGTCAGCATTCTGTGTGCAAGGCTTCCCGCTTCATTTCTAGTTTCCGGCGTCAATTCTGGATTTTCACTCATTTTTTCCAGCAGATCCAAAATAGAATCCAGATGTTCAAAGACGACACTGAGAGCGTCATACCTAGCACTCCATCTGGTTTGAGATTCCTGTTTCACTGTTCTCTACACTGCACTTTTCAGCAAGTCCCACCGTATAGTTGACTGAGAGAAGAACACGTACAAAGCCTCTATAGTGCCGAAGAAAGTGATGACAGATGCCTCTTGATTAGCTGCATGAAGTCGCGCCTCTGAAAAGCGGACTTGCGTTACGGGAAGAATGTTATCTTGCTGTTTGCTCGATAGATTTTTATAAACTTAGACATTTCCAAATTTGGCGCCCCCCTGGATCCGGCGTCCGGGGCACTTGCCCCCCTCGCTACGCCAAGGCATCCATACCCTAGCCTGAGGGGTATATCATTTCTGAACCTATACATAAACCGTGTTTTGAGTATTTGAAAGCCTTCAAGAATTCGATTAGTTTCGAAGTGTGGAATTTTCAGTGTTCAAAATCTATTTCATAGACTTGTATTTTACTATAGTTTCAAATTTAACAATAAAACCGTCAAATTCATTTGATTTAATTTTTTTACAGGATAATAATATATACCATGGCATAGGATTATCCCAAGAATGGAAGAAAATAACTCGCGATCTCATTGTAGACTTACAAAAAGGTTTAAATTATCTTGTAAAAGATAAATCTAGACATAAAATTCCTAAATCTAAGTTTAAAATTATAAGAATAACGTTACTCGGATATGGTGCAATCGATAATCTTACATTATCATCATCGGAACACATGCTCCAGTTTTATAATGCGGCAGAATGGTTCGTGAAACATCAAGATGAGGAAACGGGAGGCTGGGCTATTCCTGTAAAAAGACATTTAGCCTCCGGTTTTACCGATTTAAAACCCGGATGGTATTCTGCGATGGGACAAGGTCATGCTCTGTCAGTTCTTTCGCGAGCATACTATCATTCAGGTGGCGACCATAGATACTTAAATGCAGCTCTAGCTGGGTTGAAACCATTCAATGTTACAAGTCAGAAAGGTGGAGTTTTAGCAAAGTTCCTCGATAAGTACCCTTGGTATGAAGAATATCCAACGCAACCAGCGTCCTACGTTCTCAACGGTTTTATTTATTCATTATTAGGTTTGTATGATCTTATGACCATTGCTCCACATCATTCACAACAAGCCAACAATTTATTTAAACAAGGTATGGTATCTCTTAAAGGCATGCTTACTTTATTTGATATGGGTAGTGTTACTGCATACGATTTAAGACATTCCACATTAGGTATTGCTCCTAATTTGGCTAGATGGGATTACCATGCTACACATATTAATCAGTTACTGTTGTTGAGTACTATCGACAATGAACCGTTGTTTGCAGAAACTGCCAAAAGGTGGACTGGTTATATGAGTGGTAAACGTGCCGCTCATAATTAGATATTTGTATTCTGAACAAATTGGTGATTGTTTGATGATAGAAATGAAGAAGTGTTAAGCTGTAAAAGTAGCTGAGATAGTTTTATTACATAATTTGTAATAATATCTCAAATGAAATTGATATAAGATATCTGAATCTCTTACTGATGAATTGGCTTCGCCGATATTCTGTCGACCATATCGGAATTCATCAATATAAATCGCGATAAATATACTCCAAGGAACAGTATTCGCGAAGCTCCCAACAGGAAGCCAAAGTACTGATGGGATGAAAACTGAAATGAATTCTTGTAAATCAAGTAGTTCTAATTGTTGATTATAAAAAGCTTGTGAAATGGGTTGATATCATCTATAGATTTAAAATTTTATTACCCTCTCGACGCTACAATGTAAGAGTCATGATGGTTTTTCTAAAACCCTTCATAAAGCCCTATACAGTGGAAAAGAAGCCTGGAACACCTGAAAATTTTCGCAACATATTTTTCTTGCGAAAACGCTCGAAGGGTTAAAAGGTACCGGGATATCAAAAATTATCTTGGTCATTGGTGGTTGTGGAATCGAAAACGTGTGTCTTACTTTACGTTTGAAATAATTATGTCACTGTCACACTGACATCATCAATAACCTACAAATTTGATACCTATTTATTTCAGTTGTAAAACAATAATGAACTACAAATTAAAAATTATCTTGGTCAAGGGTGGTTGTGGAATGTAAAACGTGTGTCTTATTTTAAATTTTTGAATGTTTCGTTGTGTCAGAATCTGTTAAGTCATTGTGCTGAAATTTTCTAATCCAGTTTTTGAATCATGCCTCTTACCACACAGCAAAAAATTTGCATGATTGAAGCCTATTTTCGAACGGGTGCGCTAGTTAATGTGCATCGAACAAAACGGGGGACACTTCCAACAATTACTGTAATTTAGTTTTTCTTGTTACTAAAACCGTTCTTTCATAATTTGTAGTCCACTATTGTTTTACAAATGAAATTTGTAGGTTATTGATGATGTCAGTGTGACAGTGACATAATTATTTCCAACGTAAAGTAAGACACACGTTTTAGATTCCACAACCACCCTTGACCAAGATAATTTTTGATATCCCGGCATTTAACATTTGATTACAGTGGAGTGGCGCACTCTTGCACATAACAGAAAATCACAAGCATACATTTTTCCGGAAGCTTACGTGACGTAACTGACATTTAAATTTTTTTTTAATTCAACTCCCTCTGGGCTACATTATTAGATTAATTAATTTTCACAATTAAACTATTCGTATTTTTATCGAAACTTTCTTATGTAAAAATGTTATGTACAACACACAAAAAAAATTGAGTTTTCACTGAATTGAACAAAAAATAGGGGTTATCTGAGAAAATCGACTCCTTTGAGCTTGCAAACGTACGCCATTGTACATAGAACAAAAAAAATTCAAAACGAGGCAAATTTTAAATACATTTTTACAGCTTTCGAGCGTTTTACTAGGAAAAAAGATTTTTTAGTTGTTTCAGATCTATTTTCCACAATATATATGAAACTATAAATGCTTCATAGGTAAAACATTATACATACTTACAATAATTTATTCTTACTGATATACAGGTGGGCCGGGGGAATACGTTTCTGAAATTTACAGTACAAATTAAAAAAAAATATTCATCAAAATGCGCTTTTGCGCTTGAGGGGTCCTAGGCTACTTAGTTGGGCATATTGTGCGCCCAGTGGTCAGAAACCTATTCTATTCTAGCAGGTTTTTGGCCCGCCACAAACCCAGAATTTTGCAAGTGTTGGCTTCCTTAAGTTCTTCTGGGAGCAGTTTTGATTCTCCGAAGTGAATATTGGGTAATATGTGATGCCCATAGTGTGTAGGTATTTGGTAAGGCGACCAGTGACCGGTTAGGATTCCAGTCATCTCTCTGATGTCCCTTCTGTTCAGAGAAAGGAGTTTCTTTGAGAGTCTAGGCACAGACTCTTTGATGAAGAGCTTGGCCTACCTCATGCGTGGTGATTCTTCTTATTCACTTGGCCTAGAAGGGCGTAAATGAACTATATAAATCAATTGTATTTTATGAAATAATCATTAGTTTACAGAATAATTATTGTTAGGTAAAACTTACCGTCGACGGACGACCCTGATTGTCGGCCGCTATGGTTCTCTGGGCTTTGGCAGCTACAGCTAATACCAAAGTCGCCCATTGCGACCGCGTCTAAGGTCGCCGCCCTTTGGGTGGTCCTGCTAGCCGTGGTGGTGCAGGTGTGGGTATTGCAGGCGAGGGTGAAGCAGGCGGCGGTGTAGCAGACGGAGGTGTAGCAGGCGGGGCTTTAGCAGGCGGGGGTGTAGCAGACGGAGGTGTAGCAGGCGGCGGTGTAGCAGCCGACGGTGTAGCAGACGGAGGTGTAGCAGGCGGGGTTGTAGCAAGCGGCGGTGTAGCAGGCGGAGGTGTTGGAGGTTGTTCTAATGGTGCAGGTGGAGGATCGATTCTTCGGCGTCTCCTGGAAATGAAAAGAGATTCAATATTACAATAAAACAATAAAATGCGGCAAGATTATTACTATCTAACGAGGAGGATTCAAGACGTAAACGGCCTGCCAGCAATACGACTCCCGGGCAGGGAGGGATATGTGCTGGAGAGGGGCACGGGGACCTTGGCTTAGCTGCCCGGGTCGCGTGGTGGTGTCACTATAACACCTCCCAACTCTCACAGTATGGTGCGCGCCTCACGGTACGATGCAAGGCTAACGGGAAATTTAGTAATCAGCGACCAACCTTGGGACACCGAGCGACATCCCAATCTATTAGCCTTAGCCATGCATGCGGTGCATGGGCGAGCCATTATTCCCCTGGTGGGATAAAAAATGGAAACCGAAAACAAAACAATTTATTCCAATATGTATACAAAAAATTGAATTCACAACATATTATGAGTAGCTCTTCCTAATTCGTCTTTCCACGAAATTATTTGTTTCTAATAATTAACGATATATTTTTGGTTCCCACCAGTGAGGGAAGTTAGTTATCTATGGATAATGGCAAAATGGCTACGCAATTTTGTATCACATGAATTGTAAACGCAGATTGAAAGGATAACAGCGCTGACGACCTAAAATTCTAAATTCAATAAACTTTTCTGAATGGATTTCCGTTACGGAGTACAGCACAAATGTATTCTATTTCGGACAAGCCCAATCCAAAATTTCAAGTATAGGATGACACGACCGCCAATTCAGCTCTGGAAACTACATCCATCTCAGAATTCTCAATCGATTCAAAGAGAGGGAGCTTGTTAGATGCGACACCAAAGAGGACCGCCAAATATGGCGTACGTTAGATCAAGGAATGTTTGCGAATAATGGAAATACACGTTCCTCCTGTCAAGTTAGGTGAGACTTGGGACTTCACACGTATCCATATTATTTTGGGAATACATATTGGCTTTAAAAAATTGACGAACAACATTAGACACGTTTTCGGTGGATGTACTAAAATCGTTATTAGAACAACTATCGACATGAACTATGGGTCAGAATATTTAGAAATATGTTTCCATGAGTATCATGAACAGTTTCGTGAACTTTATTTTCGAGTCACGGCCGTAGCCAGTCGTTTAGCTCACTACAACAAGCGGTCCACCATTACAAGTAGGGAGATATCGCCTCCGCTAAATGAGGCAAAGTATCCTTGATAATCTGAATTAGGGATGAAAATAATAAAAACTTGACACTGAAATAGTATTGTTTCTCAATTTTTCGCAATATGGGGTAAAATACCCAGCAGACAGGAGCTGATAAAATGGTCCCTTATATATTTTTTTTGCTTAGAAGAGGGTAAATCTTGCTTAGACGCCTCGGGTGCCCGGGCCCCGGGTGTGTCCGATTCCTACCGACTAAAATCCCTCCTCCGTGAGGTTGGTTCTCCATCCTAAAAGGAGCCCCACAGCACTGCGGTCATTATAGTCCTATTGTGCTCTCACTTGTTTCTACCTCCTCATCAGTCCGGTGTATTCTATGAATTTCAGTAGCCTGATATAGGGGATACTTCTGATTTCCTCGGGTGTAGTCTTATCGTCTCCGAGGTATGTCCGACTACCAACCGTGTATGCCGTGCACTGACACAGCACATGCATAGGTGTCTCATCTTCCACGCCGCAACTCCTGCAAGTGGGCTGATCTACCAGTTCCATCGTGTAGAGGTGTTTGTTGCATGGGGCGTGTTCGGTCAGGAATGCAACAAGATTCCGTATTTCTTGTCTGCTGAACGTCAGCAGATTTTTCACGAGTTGCTGCTGGAGATCTCCCATTAGTCGCTTGGAGTGCGACATACGGGGCAGTTCTCTCCAGTAGGCACGGTGCTCTATTTCGAGCCATTTTTGGTATTTTTTCCCTTGAATATAAGAAAACGCATTGCTAAATTACTGTAGCGTGTCAGTATGAACAAATATCGAAAGGCGTACACCACTCACTGTCATAAACATTTCAGTAAATTCAAAAGCTCTAATCGTACCAAGGAATAAGTGTTCGAATAAGCCAATTTTTTAAATAATTTTTGTTTAATTTTTCTATTATCATAAATATATAAAACTTCCAATGGGGAGGGGGTATACATCTGGGTTGTGGCATAGCTAGAGTGGGTGTCACCCCCTCTCACAAATCGAATATAAAATTTTAACCATATAATAAAATGTCTATGAATGTTTTTATTAAAAATGAAAATATATTTACATAATATAATATTAAATTACAATGATACCTGGGTGTCATCCCTAAAATGGTATCACCCGGCCCGCTTCGCCCCCCCTCTAGCTACGCCACTGCATCTGTGAATGTGATGAGATTAGCTTCATTATTTTTTCCCAAAAATTTAAATTAAATAAGAGAAGTATCTAATTGATGAAAAGTAGTAGACACTATTATCCGACAGCGTGGAACAGTTTCAGAAGGTGCTAAAATTCTGTCGATTTTGGGTTGGTTATTTTTATGGACCTACCATAATATTCAGTACAGGTTGTTCCGGGAAATTGCAGGTAGAAAACTGTTTTACTGTTATTTTTAAACGGTTTTCCACACATCAAACTGATATCTAGTACTAATTTCCTTGCTGCCTTCGTGATACAAATTTTGGAAATTTGCACAATTTAACTTCTCCTTTTTCAAAGGAGCGACTGGAATTGCTTCGTGTACCGGGGTATATTTATTGCGGATTGGTAGGTATTTGTAATAACTATTCGAAGTTTCACAAAAAGTTGTTGATTTAACTGAGCTGCAGTGTTGTGTGCACAAAGTGTTCCAATATTTGCAATAGCACACAAATAAGGTATTACAGAATATCACATTGCAACTTTCTTCATCATCATTCATCACCAATTTGTTTTAGGTGAGGTATTAAAGGACCAATGCTTTAAAACATGTTGATTAAGTTTTAAAAGTTTATTTTGTTAAATAAGTTTACTACGTTGGCCAATATTATCGTTTGTATATTTTAAATATTGCTGTAATTGTAAGTTATGTTGTTTTTTTTTCAATTTCTTGTTCTTCTGAAAAGCCTAAACTTAGAAGTCAATTATAGTGTAATATATTGTGTTAATTTTCTTTCATAGTGTTATACATTTTGTATATAGTTTGTATTGGGATTTAATCTCATATTGTAAATATCGAATTTAATACTAGATGCTAAACATTGACATTGAAGGTGAAAATGGAACCTACACTTCCGTCGTCATAAAAACTCATTGAATTTGATTAAACATTTTGTACGTTTCTGTGTATTTTTTGCAAAGAGTCTTTGCAAAATTGATTACTTGATAAACTGATGTAGATCAATAGGCCACAATAAAAATAGTATTGCGACAAGCTAGTAAGTTCCAAGTAGTAAATATCAAATTGTTTTTTACGTATAAATTCATTTAAATTGAAGAAATTAAATGTGAATAAAACAAATTTACGTTTTATGTAACTATGGCACTCCCAGTTGCGTTTTGTCTGATTTCCAAAAACAAATCAGTCTATTGTTGTTTTTAATTGAATTGAGATTAACTTGGATATTATAGGCTGTAATCGATGACCACTGATGAGCTGATGGTGTGAACATTAATCCAACTCCATTATGGATTGAATTGAATTTCGATCTTATTGTCATTCAAGTGACAAAAGAACACGGGCATTCTGTGAGTCACGTGGGTGGCGTATATACATACAGAATATGCAATATTGACTAAATTATAAAGATTGGTTGAAAAGGAGGTGTGTAGTACCGAGTTTTCTAAAGAACCAGTGCTAGAAATGGCTTAAGAAATGAGATTTTCATAATATTGCTTCTAATTTGCAGTTTTAATGTCCTATTTAAAATGGCAATTGAAATTAAGAGTGTTGGTAACAATTAACAACCTTGAATTTTCTTACAGTTATTTGAATTTTAACTACTGTAAAGAGTTACTTCCAATCTTGAAGTAGTAAATTGCAAGATAGTAAATTGCACTCAGTGGCGCAAAAGAAAAAATTTGGGGAGGGGGCTTAATAAATTAGAGTTGAATTTTAAAGTATGAAAATATTTCGAACATTACGCTGGTTGACAATTTCGAACTGACATTCGATAATACCGATTTCATTTGGAATCGGTATTAAAGACGCAAATTAGAAAAAATATAGGTATTTTCTATAACTTACCTAATGCTGCTATTTTATTGCAATTAACCTCTTAAACACTACACTATCAGACATCACGTTCGCGAAGCAGCGTCAAATGGATAACTAATAGGCTTAAAACATCAAAAATATCACTTGCATTGAATAATAGACAAGTTCAGACAGGAATCTAGTGGAAAAGCGGGGATGCTTAACTATTGAAAAAAGAATTTAACTACTAACTTAACTAAAAATAATGAAATAATCAAAGTAATTAAATACTTTACAAAGTAATTAACTACATTGAGAAGTAAGTAAATACCGCCAAAGTATTTAAATAGTGTTTTCAATTACCAATTACCAACTACTTTTGAAAAGTAATTAAGCTTTAACTAGGAATACCATCTTCACAGAAGTAGATAAATACCAGGTATTTGAATATCAAAATGTATTTAAATACAAAAAAGTAATTAAACAGCCAAACACTTGCCTAGCTTTGACAGATATCAGAATGAGTAAGTAGTTAATCTCTTTTCTATTTTTTGTTGAACTATTTCATAAAGTTTATTTTCTTCTACAATTTAAAAAAGGTTCTATAACAAGATTGTCGTACTGCATAATTTTTAGTCGCCATTATTCTGTTTTACAAATTAAATTGGGAATAAGCTATATCTACTCCATCGTTCAATTTTGAAATAGTGTGGAGTGCTTAGTGCTCGCGAGCGTTTTACTATTGATAGTGCTTAATTATTAAAAACACTTTTTTGAATTTTTAATGCTCGCGAGCACTTTTTGTCAGTGCTATGCACAGCTCTGGTAAATAGCCCTCATGCTGGTGAGCTATGAAAAAGTATCATGTATAAGGTGGTCGTCAGGGGAGGCCATAAACAATTTGTTTAATTGAAGTAACAGAGGTGTTATGTTTCAACATTAATCTGGGGGGAGCTATTTTAGAGTGAGTCAAGTACGCATCCAGCTTCTAACACTTGGCTAGTACTATTTTTGTGTTGAATTTTCATGTCACAAATCAGAATCTGTAAAAAGTAATCTAAATAATTACACTCCTATGTACCTGATGCAACGTGACTTCTACAATTATTAGTTTTGTGAAAATGCTTATTGTAAAAGAAATTTAAATGTTATGCAGTTATAAACATAATGTTTTGTGGTTTAGCATCTAATAATCTGTAGCTGTTACAATCATATTTGTATAGTAAAAATATTGTCTTTTTGCAGAGTAATGCAATACTAATCTATAAAAGAGCTTATTAGTTTGCCTCTAAGAGAATTGTATATCTAATTGTAAAATAACCTTTGATTTTGAAATTACATTGTATTCTATTGTGTGATTTGGGGTTCCAAGTGATTATTCTTTGCGAAAAGTTTGAAATTTAATATGGAAACTACTTGTCACATGTTTATTGGAAGAAAAATCAATTGAAATACACAAGTCCAAAGTTTTTATACAACGTGGTCAGATTATGTTGCTAAATATTCTTGTTTGGCCAGGCTTCAGATAGTACAATAGCCCGACTAAGATTGACCTTCACCATTTATGTTTTCCTTATGGAAGATGTTTTTTATCAAACAATATGTAAACAAACTAATCGCGGATTATATCAAGTCAAGGCTACCTTTAATTTAAAAAAAAAACGTGTGGCACTCGGGGACGGATTTTTTATTTATGCAGTATTTTTTTTTTCTTTGATATTAATTCGAGTTTTTTCTTTGATATTAATTCAAGTTACACTGTTTGAGCGTGGTGACCGATAAGAAAACAATTTTTTTTCTTTTATTGAATAAATGAGAAGTTAATATCGTTTAAAATATGTTTATTATCTTACAATACATGTAGGTTATTCAGGAATTTTTATCATTGAAACTATAGGTTTATGGTAATTGAAATAAGAAACATAAGTTTGAGACTTGATATCCTCTAAATATCTGGAAAATACCGCAATGGTGGTCCCATATTTTGTTGTGGATTCTTGTGGATCATTATTCATTTTCAATTTTTCCGAAAGAAAAGTTGTCAACCGCTCTGATTTTTTATCAGCGAAGTTGATGTTGAAATCGCCAGCCAAGATAAGTGGAAATTTATTACCATTTGTACTAAGTATTTTCGACCCTTCTTCAGTGTACTCCAGTAAAGTGCGATGAATAAAATGCTCTACCTCGTCCAATTTTGGATTCGGATAAATGTAAATTGCTACCATGACTATGTGTAGACCATTTCTAAGTTTGCATAAGCACGCACAAATATCTCCAACAAATGAGCGCCTAACATTAACATCGCAAACGTGTGCAATATTTATTTTAATATTCGGAGTCATAATATTAGTAACATTATTATTATTTTGGTAAATAACTACCCCACCTTTTGGCACAGTATCTACAACAGTATATATACCTACATGTATACTTACGGGGCGCACATGCGGTGAGTGTGGCATTATAAAGATATGATAGATACCTATACACCTATATACTTTCTCACAAACAGCTGCTTACGTATTCGTCCGATTTCGGAGCAGCTCGTCTCGATCCGTGCGAGCTTCGTACAGTCGTACCATATACATACACGTTAAGCGAACGCTCGGCCGAGCTACATGGTAGGCGTAGTGGGGGTGTTAGGTTTTATTTTCGTTACGGAATTTCTTGATTCGGTCGCCGCGATAAAAGCTATGCAATAGCTTAAAAATTATTTCCATACTTATTTATTCTCTCAAAGAATACAGTACAAAGCATAAGTTGTAATATACATATTTATCTTTAAAAACAGTAAATAAATAAAACATACGTACATATTTTAGAACACCTTAAAAAATTAATAACATGTTATTGTAGTACAGAAATATTTTATTATAAAACTGATGTTAGTGTATAGGTAACTATAAATTATATGTGGCTTAATACAACTGATCCTGATTGTGTTAACTACGTCCTAAAAATCGCAGTTGGTTCATGGGTTATTTAAAACCAACAACTAACGCTTTTACAAGTTGACAATATATTGCACTTGATAAACAGTGTTAACGGTATAACACTACATAACAAACAATTTAATTATATAAAGTGGTAACGATGACAATCCCTCAGGATTAGAGTATAATGCAATTTTGTTTATTATTTTATTCATTTACTGTTCTTATATTTAAGTAAGGAGACGTCAAGATACAGAACATCGATAACTCTTTTATAATTTATAACATTATGTTGCGTATTCTTGCACAACCCGGTAATAGGGAGCAGATAAAGATAGACAACCTAACTTTTCCTTGTTAATGTTTTGTAATCTCCATAGTTACTGAATTCTTAAAGAAAATAAATAAGTGTAGAAATTAAAAAAAAACTAATTACATTATTTTTAATTAAGAGTAGCTCTGACCTGATATAACCAGACAACCCATCCGCGAATTATTTGTTTACGTATTATGCTTGATAAACAATACCTTTTATTAGGAAAAGATATGGGTGAAGGTCTATCTTAGTCGGAATCTTAGACCTAGGAAATCAAATGCATTCGAAGTTTTAATATCGTATTGAGAAAATGCTCACTTCAAAGTGTGGAGTATATTGAATTAAGCAAATAGGTGACTACTGAGTTAGAGTATTTGGAATCTTCGGTCTGTCGGAATGTTCACTTTTGAGTTACTCCTCCCTTGCTTCAAGATATTTTAAGTGGTCACTATGGTGGTAAAACCAGCCTTAGGGCGATGTAACCCTTTTATTTAGATTGTTCGTAGACGAATATGACTGGAATAGAATATAATCTGATTAGAAGAATTGTTATGGTGGCAAAGATACTAAATATTAAATTACATCTTTTTTTCAAGATCATGGATGATATACGAGGGCAGGGCATACAATTTCCGACCTGACTGAAAGAAACGGCGATTCACAATTAAATATTTTTTTCAATATAATCCCCCCTGACATCAATATATACACTCATTACATCGTCTTCGAAGGTCCTTTTTCGAATTCCCTAATAATAATAGTCACTGGAGTCCATATCTGGAATTATAATAGGTAGGGTAATCGATTTGTTAATATACAGGAGTTCTGCTTGCGTAATTTCAGCAGTTTGCACGGATTAGTTTTTCACATCTTTGCTGCTGAATATTTTGTTGCAAGTTGTGCAGAAGCGCTGTATAATATGCCCCATTGATTATGGTAGGGAGTCCTTTAAACTCTATTAAAAGAATTCCGTCACAATCCCAAAAGATCTTTTTTTGTTTGATCATTTTTATTCTTGGTGGTGCTTCTTTTCGCTTTCTTTCCATCGACTCGCTTTTGAACAAAGTATAGAACCATGGTGTCATTCTGTGTGACAATTGCTTCCAACATGCTCACATAACTTCAAAAAGGACCGAGAACATTCATGACGCTGTCGCTGAACTGCTGAGAGTTTTTTGAGAACACACTTTGCACTAACTTTATTCTTGCTCGAATGTTTGTCAATGATTCCGGCGAACGCCTATATCTGAAACCCCCGACATGTGTGCTATTTATTTTACGTTCAAGCTTCGATCTCCTAATATGAGATACTCAACAAGAGCAATTTTGTCATCTGTCACCACTTCCACCGTTCTAGCGTCCAAGGATTCCTGCCCCATTCGGAACCGTTCTGACCAATTTTTCACCACCGAATAAGACGGTGAATTTCCCACGTACTATAGCCAATCTATTCTCAATTTTCGCTAATTCTGACACCTTTTCCAAGGCTAATAAGATTTCAACTTGTGTTTTATCGAAATTTTAGCCAGGTTCTTGGGTCTATGTCAGCCCGGGAATTTTTAGCGCTGCCTTCGTGTCCTTCGTCTGGTGGGTGTGACTAAATGGTAGAGTAGAAGGTAGATGAACTTTTTATTCTGACTCGACCGTGTAAGTATTTGGTATCTTTGAATTGAAAGCCAGCTTACTAAAGGCTGTTACAAAATGAACGCACTCTTATGTAAAGAATTAGAAGAGTTTGTATTTAGTTTGATGTGTACGTGTGGTTGATACAATGTATCAGGGCTGTTATTGATGATTTAGTTAGTTGTTAATAGTACAGTAGACGTATCTTGAACGAAGCTAGGAACATATTGGATAACCTGAGTTGACTATAAGTTGATTGGCCAAAACTGTAGATTGTTCTATGATGTCAATAGGTTTGCCAATGGTGAATTGAAACAATATGAACTACACTAAAATTAATACGAAACTAGTTCAATTAGATAATTTGTGTAATTTGAATCAGAATTAATCATAAATTAACTCCAAACATCAGCAGGTTTCATGTTTACTTCAAATTTGAGACTAAACATGAAACCTGGTAAACGGATTTGACAAAATTTCATCAAAGGCACAATGAATTGAATTGAAACCTCCTAAACGGATTGAACAAAACTTTATCAAAAGCACTAAGTTTAATATGGAACCTTTAGCAAAGAATTGCTAAAGAAAAGGCACCAAATCAGAGGAAAAGCATTTTTCACTCATGAATTAACAGCAAAAGAATATAAGGGCGCTCTGAGTGAGGTAAAAAGCTATTCTCATTATGTCTCTGGTTAATTCACCCTTTGGAGCTATGGAAGCCACGTGCGTTCATTTTACACAGACCTTTTGGAGAAAACTCAATTTGCTCCCTGCCAAGATACGTGTCAAGTGCTATAAATCTGAATATAGATAGAATCTTGAAAATCAATCATTAGAAGAGGCGAATGGTAAAAGAAAACTACCTGTTCCAATTGAAAATGTTATACAAACTGTCAAAAGGTAGTGAACGTGATCACGTTGAATATTTGTTACATGTTTAATATTTTCCATTGTTTAAGCAAAGTAACTTGATTAAATAGACAACGGTGTGCGTTCTGATGAACCTGGAAGTTTCTGTCAAGTTGAAATGTTTTCTTGACTAACTTTTGTACATATATTTACACACTAACAAGACTGTAATATATTAGTGAAGCGTTAGTATTACGTTAATTTTTAGTATTAGATGATGCCGTCGACGATATAGTACTTATCATATTTAATTTAATTTGTTTCAATCTTGATGCTTTGAAGGACTGATTGTTATTTGTAAATGATATTTGGATTGATATTTTTTTTATAAAAGTTTCAAATCAATAAACAGTATTGTAAATTAGAAGTAAGACAAATCTCAATTTTGGTTACTGCTCTATAACGGTTACAGGAAATCTTTTATCAAGTACTTAAATCTTTTGGCGAAAGCGTAAATGTATTTCATTTTCTGCTTCCAGTTCAGGATATTTCTCTTTGTTTCTCTCTTGGTCTACTGAGTTAAGATTTTGATGTATCCAATTATCTTTTGCTTCCCTCGAAATGAGCCTTTTTTTTCCCTATTTCCTCCAATATCGATCTCGTAAGTGAATATTTCGGAATGTTTTCGGCATGTCTGCTTCCCACCAGTTTTTGAACATTCTGATGAACTTCAACTTTTCTATTAGGGTAGGTTTTTTTTTTCAATTTGTTGTAAAGTAGTCTGTTCGTTAATATCCTGATTTGTGATCGATTGATTTTGATCACCTAATACCTAATATATTAGTGTCAGCCGATATTATGAGAATGTCTGAAGTTGCAGAATGTGTTCCTTTTGAAAATGCTTCAGTGGGTGCTCATTAGGAATTTCAGCAACTTCGTGTTGTGTTATTCTTTCCCCAGGACAACATTTCAAGAACTTGTAAAATGAGACGTCCAATGGCTGGAGACGGTGGGATGTATGGAATGGAATTGTTAGGAAAACATTCCATTGTCCCATGGTTATCTAAGATCAAGAGAAGCTGAATCAATGTCCAAATTGTTGGCAAAAACCGATTCTACCTGTTGTTTGTTGTTATTATTCATTAGTGCTCTGATTTTCAGGATTAAAGAGCGAAGCGATGAATACTTTAATAAATCGTTCAATGGATGATTTATGTTGCTATTTCCACCCGTCCGGAAATAAGGATTCAAGCATTTGATATTTTCTTTGAACGATCAACACCTCTTGAGATTTCGGTGTTCTACGTAGTTAATATCAATCTCACGCTACTGTTATAATGAAACAGTTTTCATTTGGGTACATGACGCCGAAAGACAAGCGAAAATTATAATTTCAACTTTTTAATATTTAAAATCCTTTTTTTCATGAAAACTAGAAAAATTTTCGTGCACAATAAATGAGACATTCTTTCGTATTTCTTTGGATACAACATCATTCGAATTGAATTTTTGTACATTTTGACAATTGTCTTACTTGGTCACAGATAATATCGCTCCACTGATGATGTTGGTCGAGATGTAGGTATTAGGAAAGCTAGATAAAGTAAAGAGTACTATCAGGTCAAAAGAAACGGTTATGTAGTTATTAATTCTTTGATTATTTATTTTAAAGAATATGAAATACGTATGTTGATTGTGATAATAAATTTATTAAATATCATTCAAATGTCATTCGTAGTTCCTGGTTATTTAGTCGGTAAAATTTTTACTAGTACATTTTGGAAAGCTTCATTATTATATAGGAATTATTAGGCATTCAATTATGATGTTCTCACTTCAGGTTGTGTTTCAAAATAATGAAAATATTGTTGGCAACTTAAATTTTCGCAGCTAAAACTCATCTGATGGGCCTGGTTATTCCAGTTTATCAAATATTTAATAGAATTCGGAAGCTTTTCAAGATTACAACCAATATTTTTGTTCAAACTGATGCATGGAGAATTCTGCTAAGTTGATGTCCATTTAATATTAGTTCTTTGTTAAGTGACTTTGATTCCATGAAATTGTTTCTCAAAACTTGATAGATATTATTTAATACAACCAAATTTGTGATTGACAATAAAAATAAAGAAATATACTGTCTTAAATTGAAATATAGTTTTATTTTGTAAGTTCAGCGTCACTATGAGAAAGGAACAGTAACACTGACTAATTATTATTGTTTTATTTTTTTCCCCCATGGTTAATATTCTCACCATTAAAAGTTTTTGGAAATTAATTTCAGATACCATTTTCATTCTCAATATCTATGCCGTTTTGATATTTACTCGAGTTATCTCTGGATACTTTGAAATTGGTATATATTTCCACACTATCTGCAATGAGAAAAACTATTGAATTTCAATTAACACGGAATAAACTTTTAAACCCTGACTTACAAATATGCATGATTCTCATTGGAACTAGATCTATTTTTATTATGTGAATTATTCTTTGGTAATGAACAGCTCGATAGTTTGGCGTTTTAAGTGAGTAATTGGTTGCCAATTTATTTTAAAACCTAAGGTTGCAACTAATAATATGAACAATTCATTGAAGAATCACATTAGATTCAAATTTAACTACTTCAAATTATCCGAAATTGACTGTAATCTTGATCATTTTAAAACTTTGAATACTTTTTGTTGATTCGCCAAGTGAATGAATCAATTGATTAAATTATCATTCGATTCAAAAAGTAACATCAATTTCGTGTTCAGCGGCCTTAAATTATACGAAATTGACTCCAATTTTGATTATTTTAAGACTTTGAATTTTTTTGTTAATTCGGTAACTAAGTAATTATCAATAAAATGATTAAATTAACCTTTAATTCAGAAAATAACATTTAATTCATGTTTAGTGACCCGAAATTACCCGAAAATGACTCTAATCTTGATTATTTTGAGACACTGAATTTTTTGTTAATTCGGTAACTGAGTAATTATCAATTAATTAATTAATTTAATATTTAATTTAAAAAAAAACTTCAAATTCGTATTCAGCGATCTCAAATTACCTGAAAATGACTCTAGTCTTGATTATTTTTTGAATTTCCATGTTTTGGGTTAATTTGTTTATTAACAAATTGTTAATTAACTAATTAGATTAACAGCCAATCAGAAAAATAACATCGAATTTGTATTCAGCGGCCTCAAATTACCTGAAAATAAATCTAATCTTGATTATTTAGGAAATTTCCATTTTGTTGTTTATTAACAAATAGATAACTGACAAATTGTTATAAACCTTAAATTCACATTGTTTATTGATAAAATAACTGCAATTTTCTACTTTACCCGCTAAAAATCGATGGAAAATAGCGTTTTCAATTTTTTTTTATTATGTCAAAAACATGCCATTTATTGGCCATTATTTATTGTTTATTAACAATAGGACAAATTTCCCCCTATGTAGCTGTGGCAGATTCTGATCTAGAGGTCAAAACGAATCGAATGAACCCTCACACATCAAAATCGGCCTTTTACCTCAAATTTTTCTTTTCAAAACCTTTATTTCCAGGACTAATATGTTGTACAATTATTTTAATATTTATATTGTATGTGATGTTATGATTTAGGCAATTCTACAAAATCATACTATTTTCTATGATCTTGGTTGCGACTTAATGGGTAGCAGATTTATTTGGAAACCATGAACCTGCTGTTAATAAATATGAAAACAGCGTTCCATAAATATCTATTGACTAATACTTAAATCTTGAAGACACGTAGCGTTACCAAGTTTTTTCGGTTAACTTGTCTAAACCGTTTCTTCATAACAATTCGTTTTGTAATTGTAAATTCATTGCCAATGTGACTCATAATAAGTCACCATTTACGTATTTATTTTTGAGATTTTTTTTCACTCATCTAGATTTTATTCATTTACTTCATAACAATCAATATAGTTTCCGATCGAATTTTGTAATTTCGATTCTTGGAGCTGCAGGTGTAGCTTCGCCACTGTATTTGAATTACTCACAAACATTTTGAAGTATCCTATAATTATGCCATCCCAAAAGCACAGTTTAAACGTCATCTTCCTCTTGAGGAATCGTTGCATCAGTTCAGAAAAGAGCCATCTGGCTACTTCTGTACTGCATAGTCTGCACAAGAGAAACGATCCAAGAAGTCACCAACACTATACTATAGTAAAGGTAATATCCTTGGACCCACCATTATCATCTTCCTCATCAGCTAAACTTTTATTTCTACAGGCTGCTCTTATATGGATTCATATTACGTATTGTAAAAACATCCTTTCTAACTGAAAATCTACAAAGCTACATTTACTTCGACAAGCATTCTGTTAACCCTTTGATTTTCAGAGCAGATCATCAATCCTGTTTGATGAGTGTGCCATATGGGCCGACTTGCCGTCAAAATATTGTCAACCATAGTCTATCCAGAATCAGTGACTTGAGTCGAACATATTTGGGATGTTTCATCTGATTGACGTTCCAACATCAGAACTTTTCATGTATTTCGTAGACAGATTTCAAGATGCCAGGATCATAGGTGAAGTTTGACAATGTTTCGTGTCAAATTTGACTAAATTATGCGTATGAAATTTTTTACAATTATGCAGCGTTTCTACTTAAATGGATACCACAATATTGCTGAATCAATTAGTGGAACAGTTGCTGAAATTGTATTTTGTTCAAAAATTATCTAACACAAAATTATATTTGAGCAAAAAAAAGCGATTTAAAAATATAGATGGAAGATACAAAATCAAAGATAATCTTCTGAAACGCAAAAAGTCGCTGGTAGAAGTAGAAAAAGGTTTATTTATATACAATTCTAAAACACAGACTCTGGTTCCTTTGGATCTTGAGGAATTGTGTGCAATACATGACGTACCGCAATGTAATTCATCGGACCGCAAATATTACCGGTACATTACCCCTGAAGATGTTGACAAATCTCCACAAAGACCGAAAACCTCTCAAGCTAGAGAGTATTATTGTCAAGAAAAGTTAGTGTACAATACATCAGACCACCTCTGCTGTTGTGATGTTGGAGATGAAGAAATCAGTGAGACAGATTTTGAATTGTTCGACTGTGGATATCCATCTTTAACAAAAACCCGTTTGCGCTGCTGTCAACCTAACAAATCACAGGCATCTGGTCAGGAACCCAGTGAGATTTTGTGTGCTTGTGATGAGGAATGTGGGAACAGTGATTGTATTCCATGCCCAAAACTGGACAAGGGAGTAGATGCAGAGACGATCGAACCAGATTTAGGCCAAGACTTAAATACAACAGATGAACAAACTCTTCCTTGTACACCAGAACCAGAAGATGCTTGTGGACCACCTAAGCCTACAGAGGTAAGCAATTAACAGATCTGCATTTTATTTGTGTCCATTTCGGCATTTTTTTCTATTTATCAAAAACTCAAAATGATTTGTAGATGCCAGAATTTTTTTAAATTCCCGATACTTTCATCCAATAACTTTATACCATCAAATTGCTTTTTACTTTGATTTATAATCATGTTTAATCCAATATACAATAATTGTTGGTGTACATTTCATATAAACACAATGTTAAATTCTTAAATGTAATATTTACATAAAATTTAAATAAAGTATATACTAGGAAATTCATGTTAATTGTATTTTATTTGAAAATTCAATATAACACCGTTGAAATTTCTAGTTCGAAAAGTATTTATGTTGTGACACTGAGTGTCTTAGTGTCTCTTTCAGAGACGTTGAATATTCGTCACTCGGAAGAATCACTGATCCAGCTCTGGCTCTGTTATCTCTTAGAAGAACTTTGCAGAGCCTTGCATCTTTGTTGATATCCCGGAGAAGGTCCCCCAAATATCTCGTTCTTAATGTTTTTTATAATCTCTTTGGGATGGTATACAGCTTTCCCAATCAGTGACTATACTTGGGGTCTCTTAGTTTCATTAAAGGGTTTCCTCACGTTTTTTTTTTCAATATTCCGTGATGTTGTTCCTCTGCTTAAGAAAGCAGCTGGCATTGTACTCAGAGACGATGGCGGAGCTAAGACCTGATACTACAGCTTCTGTCTCCGCTCTTCCTTTTACTTGATAAGTCGGAAGCATAAGGAGCTCACCACTTAGGTCCTCTTTATTGAGGCCCCAGTTGGTAGTCCTTGGGTTCCTGTGACGTTGAATATCATTAGTAATGAATTCAACATCAAAAAGAATTTCCATTTCGAAACCTTAACTTTCATTGTAAAGAGTTAGATCCTGTTTTCTAGGTGTGAAATAGGTCGGCGTTGATCCTCTATTGAAGATCTCAAGTTAAGCTAAGGAACCCCGATAACGCCTCCCTCTTGGATTGACGCCACTGTTCCCCCACATTGTACGATGAGCATTGGCTCACATTCCAGGAGAAACGGAACTCCCTGCCCCTCTCAATATCGACCTAATTCGACCATCTCAGCTGGAAGGATTTGTTGGAACTACCGTTTCCCTTCCAAAGCTCCCATAATCATACCTTATCCTGACCGCTGCCTGGTCCCTGAAAAAGAATCCTAGCATGGAAGTCGCATTCACATCTTTTATGAACATGCAAGCTCTAGGTCGGTCTACAGTTGTACAATAATATGATGTACCAATGTTTTGAGTCATGCCTCATCCTCGACCATGGTTCTTGAATCAATGAGCGTTTTGCACAGCACTGCAGTTGAAGACTTACCCTGCTGGAGATTGATTTATAAAAGTTTTACCGTCACAGTCTCAACAAAATTCTAACAATCCTTTTATTTGGGGGAACAGCAGTTTCATGGTACCACGCTAGGTGGCCCCATTTCGACTGCTACTTCTTTCAGCGGAACGGGTGTTGGTAAACCATCTTGCTTGTCTTGTTTTTCCCCAGGACCCAGAAGAACCCTGGTAGCCTTGATATATTTAGCAGACCAGTCATATTAAAAGTCTTAAACCCAGGGATTTCTCCTACCTTTGAAGGACTCCCCATTTTGAAGAGGGAAAGCCTTGGTTCTGTTTTTCAAGACCATTTAAGATGGTTTGGAAGGTCCCTTTTTCCTGGTACCCATAGCATTGCCATTCTTTTGGGAAGTTCTGAGGTTTCTACTGCTTGGAGGCTGACCACATCCCTCGAGGGTCGAGGGTACATCCCTCACGGTGTTATTGAACTCCATGATCTCATCCAGAGTAAACCCTGGCTAGTTTGACATCACGGAAGATGCCAACCTGCAAACCATCTCCGCCGAGGTCGAAGTCGCTTGCGCGTAGCTACTGGTCCTATTCCCAGTATGCTTCGGGAGTTCTTGGCCCTGCGGGGTAGACCCAGAGGAGCCAGTGCGTATCAATGCTACCGCGTTCTGCGATCCAAGGGCAAGACCTTATCCGACACAGGAGCGCCAGAGATACCATTGCGGCAGCCTGAGGACGCCTTGCCTTGAGCGGTATCGAGAGAGCTGTCGTCGGCTTCCAACCCACAGAGGCCGAAGCCGTCACACCCTCCTGTGCCGCTTTTTGCCCCACCTTCATTTGTTGAGCCGATTAATCTTTACCCCATTCATAAGATTGGTATGTTCATCGGTTATGGGTACAAAGGTTCCTTTGAGATGGAAATAGGAGATCGGGAGGACCCTTGTGAAGAGCCCTCTTATGAGGAAAGGAAAGGTGAAACTCTGTGAGGAGCCCTCTGGCGAAGAGTAAGGCAGTGAGGGCTTGAGGACTCCTGCAAGGAGCTCTCTTGGGTAATTTTGGTTTTTAGAAGATCCATATGATTCCCACGAGTAATGGAGACATAAACACACCATCCGCAGAGCCCCTTGCGGATAGAAGGCCTAAGTTCACTCGAGATTCGGCCCGGTTTCCTGGGGGACCAATCAGCCGAAGGCACGGTATCTGGCAGGATGCGATTATTCATCGTGCACAGACAGTCCTGGTTCAGCTTCCTCGAAAGTTCTCGCCCTTAGACTTTACCATCACTGCCTCTGGGTCCCTCGCACATAGTATTGAACATAGCATTGAACAGTAACTTGTTCTATGTTGGTAATGTATAAAAAACTAAACATTCACTTGGTACGACTAGAGTACATGAAATCATTATTAGAGTGACTTAGTACGAACAGTGAACTATTATACATAGAATTATAGCTCAAATGTTTGTGACTGATGAGTTATACATAGAGAGGAGATATACAATACAAAGGAGATTCCCGGTTCTAACTCCTGCGAGATGTGCTCTTTCTTAATGGAATAGTTCATAGAGATGTGAAATCTTAGCCATCACAGTACATTACCCTGAGCTTGAGTTTCAACATCCCCTGATCTATTCAACTATTGGTTTCTGGAAACCAGCTGAAGCTGAGTGAAACCAGTGGATTCAATTCAATTGTTCTGAATAAATAAGTAAAACCTCAACAGGATTGGATTAATTTTTGTAATGCAATTCCAAATTTTCTCCCTCTCCTTCAACTAACAGCAATACGTTTGTTCACATTTCAATTGAAATTCAAACCCTGAAATACTTCACACTTGAAGTTCTTTGGAGTTTTTATAATCTCAAGGGTTATAAAATAAAGCTGCTAATTTACTCATCAACACCATTGCGGCATGTAGGCGATGTATTCAGTATTTCTTTATTTATACGGCGAAAAATATTTAATTTCATTATATATTGTATCTAATTATATATCTGATATTAATATTTTAATGAATTTTAGGATGAAATTCGTGAGTTATTGAGAAGCATTGAAACTGATTTAAAATTTGAATCATGTTTGCAACACTCGAATATAGCCCATATTTTGCAAGAATTATCAAAACAAGAGCAAGAAATAAAAGAAATGAAGTCTTTAATGAGCGAAATATTAGAGAAAAGTAAATACTCAAATGCAGGCTGTGCGGCAGATATATGTAAAAGAATTGAGTAGGTAAATGAAAATAATTTTATTTCGTTGAAACCAATATGAAACGTTCTGTTGTTTTTTGAACTGAAGAAGAGAAGCCTTCATTTTCCTTTAAATAATACGCCATCATTTATTATTCTCAATTTTATCACGATATAACGATTGATTGTGTTTGTGTGCGTAACTCATATGGAGACGATTATGCCGTTCCTATTGGTCGTATGAATTTGAAATTTTGGTAATCGCTCGTATTTCACATCCATCTTCAGTTTTTGAAACGGAATTATAGTATTTCATTCAACCATAATGTCAACCGTGTTTTTTGGTTCTCTTTTCTTCTTCTTAATATCATTTTGGCCTTTACACTTTGATAATTGGCCAGCACAAATTTTTTGGTTATAAACATATATCGCATAATTGTCCAAAATTCTCATTTGAAGATGCAGTCATATTCACTCTGTGGTATAATGGTGTAAATAATTAACTATCAGAATAAATGAAGGGCTATAGTGGCAATACAATAACAATAATACACTATTGATTGTTAGGGTTTCTTAAAAAATTAGATGGGAATTGTGCGAGGCTAAAACTACTGCTAACAGTTTTCGTAGTTATAACTTTATATAAACAATGATCAAGTATTTATATCATGGCCTAGAAACATATCGCAAATAGCTACAGCCTGTTGCTGAGCTTCCAGGTGGTGAACAAAAGGCACAACTCTCCGAAGCAAGTTGCTTTAAATTCACCTAATGATTATATATCAGCTTCAAACGATCATTGTATGATTTATATCTTTTAAATAATCTATAAGAAACTGAAACATGCGTCAGAATTTTGTTTAAAAAAAATTGTATTATTGAAAATCACAATGAATATCAGGAGCTACTTGTTTTATCGAATTAGAAGTATGAATTGATCTTTTACATGTTACAATAACACGGCCCTCTAGTTCCAGCTTCGGAGAGTATCGCTCGAGGAAGCTGGATATCCTGTTATTGTTTGCTTATTTCCTATAATTACATGGTTACTTTCTTACTTCGAACATTTGGTAAACACAATTGTTGGTAAATTATATTCAAGATTACAAATATTTTGTATTATTTTTGTAATAAGTGAAAAGCCCAATTTTGTTTGTAACATTTTATTATATAATAATGTCTCAATGCTGAAATAACATGATACCCTGTTTTTTTGTAAGTAGAAAATCTTAAAACTCCAATGAAATCAACAACGAAGATATGTATGTTTCCACTACCTCGCACGATATTTGAGAGTTAAATGCAGTTGAAGTAAAGGTGGAATGCAACATTGCATTCAGTTAAGTGATTAACCATACCTGTTTGTTGATAATTTGATGCCAGCTATTTCCAAAACATGCAACGATTTACATTTTCGTATACTTCCTTTTGATATGCGTTTTAGTTCGTTTTACATGAACATTATTATAATCTTGAGAGTCGGAAAAATTGATATAAAATAACAAATTCTCAGATAATGAGACGCTTTAAAAACTAAAACCACGTTTAGTTCATTATGACATTGGTTGATTAATTAAAAGTATTTAACTAAATCCAACTTAATTTTGGTTGATAAAGCCACCGTGAAAAAAAAAACATATTCTGGCAGAAGCTACTCCATCAAAATCCGCTTGCACATTGTTTTGGGGTCATGAGATGTGTCCAACACAAAAATGGTGGTATTATTAAAGATGTTCTCAAACGTTCTTTAAGATTATAGATCTCAAACCGCGATTAGTGTTAAATTATGCATAAACTATTGCAGAGAAAGTTTTATCGAATTCTCACCGCTGTGCAACAGGTGAGGTTATAGCCGACTATTCTTTTTTTCTCAGATTTGCCTCTCGAGGCATACGAATTTGATACTGATCTTGTCGATAGAATCGACTTTTGAAATCTCAATGACTAACAATAATAAAAGATGTAACTTTTGGTCCATGGAATACTTCAGAAAAAATTTACTCGCTCTTCGATTGAAAAGCAAAAATGATCAAGTATTAAGGACTCGCATATAGAAATTTCAATTAATCCAAGAAAATTGCGTTTCCTTAATATTTTACTTGTCTACGAAACGCAAATAGCCAATATTTGCTTCCGTTTTCCCAGAGACCTTCGAAAACGTCACAAAAAACTCATACTATTAAAGAATATTCCAAATTGGTCCTTATTTTTCAACCGAAAGTAAATTGCAGTGAGATGAAATCACGAAGAGATAAGAAAAGTAAGAAAAAGAAGCCAGAATGCCCTCCTCCGGCATCTTCACCAACGCCGTGCCCTCCTCTGGCATCTTCACCAACACCGTGTCCTCCTCCGGCATCTGCACCAACGCCGTGCCCTCCTCCGGCATCTCGACCAACGCCGTGCCCTCCACCGGCATCTCGACCAACGCCGTGCCCTCCGCCGTCGTCTCCCCCTCCACCGGCATGTCCAGATCCATCTGCCCCGAAGAAAGCTCAAGTCCCCGAAATCGATCCATGTTGTATTCAATGTTGTGCTGCACAAGTGACAAACTCTGGGACTATCAAACCGTGCTATTGTAAGCAGGACAAAGATTCGTTCTGCGTTAAACTATTTTGTGGTAAAAACTTAATTTATTGCTTTCAATTACAAAGGAAAGGAGAAAACAGAAAACATTGTCATTGCATTCTAATTTAGGATGGTTTCATTTTGTTCTCCTCTTTGAAGCTGTTTCTGATTTCTTGTTTTTTCAAATAGCGACAATCTTCCATTGCAAAACTGAAACAAATTGAAAGTATTAGTAGTAATATTGTTCAGTTTTGTTATATGGAGGGCTTTATCCTCTTCGATTGTTATCATACAGCTATTTTCGATTGTTCCATATAACCCGATGTCAAATGGCTCATATTCAGATATGTTTACGATTTGAAAAAAGGAAAAAATTAGTTTTGAACTTATGATTTAGATGTACGAGCCTATCATTTCATGTCTAAACGCAGACTATAAATAAGAAATAATCACCTTTATCCACTAAAAAAAAATACTATTAAAGTACTGAGGACATTTCGGCTACCAAGTAGCCATCATCAGAGTAAATTAATTATAAATCATAATGAGCCTGTTGAATGCTATCTGGCACTGATTGCGCACCATTATTTTTCTTTATATCGGCAAGATGTTATACCGAGTTAAAATGTTTCTTCTAGTTTGACCCACATAGCATTCAGAACACGACTCACAATCGATTTTGTAATTACCGGATTTGTCGGAGCGGAAACTCGATCAAAGGTGTGGCCTAAACAGTTTTTAGCTTGTTCTTACATCTATAAACTGGTTGAATTGGAAATTATAGAAAACAAATTATTGAATTTATTAAAAATTACTGAAGGATGATAAGCGAATCTTTTCAATTTTATTGAAGTATTTGAAGGTAATGGCGCTAATTTGGCTAGTTGGCTACGTTCCAGTTTTCTATTTTGTTTAGAAATTAAATTATTGATCAAAGATTTGTCGTAACCATTGTCCAACTCTATTTGCTGAAGTTTCTGCTGGCTCAAAGAGACGTTCAATAATCTATGAACAATACTAATAAATGGAGTTATTTTATATCTAATTGGTGTAGCTGAAAATGCTTGAGTGGGTTTTCTGTATTTGCGAAATCCAAGTGATTACCATCTTTTATAATGTTAATATCAAGGAAAGGAAGCTGATTATCTGTTTCTATTTCGACAGTGAATTTCACTGAATCAAATTGGCTATTAAGCGTGTTCAAAACGCATTAACATTACTTGTAATCGCGAACATATCTAAGCCAAACTTATTGTGCATTGTCCATTGTACATCCGCTTGTTCGTAACTTTTGTTAAAAGTGAAATAATTTTGCTCCATACATAAAGACGTGAGGATCACGTATTCTGTGCAGTTTCTATCGGGGATATTACTATTCGAAAGCCATTTCTTCAGAATGTTTATAGACTCGGGGATTAGGGTACATGTCACATCATTTCTCAAGAAAGTTGATCACTTTTAAAATACAGTACAGGCAAATATCTAGGAAATTTAGAAGGAATGGTTATGTATAAACGAAAAAGCAATTTATTAAATTCCGATTTACATCCAGCTGAGGGTTTTACATTATCATCCTCAAATAGTATTTAAACAGGCACATTATGATTTATAATTTAGTTTACTCTGATGATGGTTACTCGATAGCAGAAAGGTCCTCAGTACCTACTTTAATAGTATTTTTGGTGGATAAGGGTGATTATTTCTTATACAGGGTGAGTCAGTTTTTTGTAGACCAACTTCAACAGGAGATAGAACAGATGTTTTTAACGAGAAATGTTTCTATAAACATATGTCGTAGAAGGCTTCGTTTTCGAAATACAGGATTGTTGAAATTGAAAAAAAAATTTCGTTTTCTGCGAATATCTCCGGAACCGTTTATCGTACAGAAAACAGCTTTTGTCAGCATTTTCTACTCATAGTAAGCTATGTTCTGTGCGTTAAAAAATTTTTTTTTTAGTCATAATTGGTGAAGATTTTGAAGGGGTAGTGGGTGTTTTTCTCCCCAACTTCTACGTCACTGAAAAAAGTACGGTTTTGAGACAACCTCTTGAACCGCCAATGTTTTCTACACAAAAAAGGTACTCTTGGTCATAAGCTCCAAAGTTGACCGTTTTCGAGAAAATCAACTTTTATGTTGAAAAACATGGTCAATCCTTTGGTTTTGTTACTTGTTCTAACGTTTGAATAAATTTTGTTTAATTAGTAAGAATTGACCATGTTTTTCAACATAAAAGTTGATTTTTCTCTAAAATGGTCAACTTTAGAGCTTATGACCAAGAGTACCTTTTTTGTGTAGAAAACATTGGCGGTTCAAACGGTTGTCTCAAAACCATACTTTTTTCAGTGGCGTAGAAGTTGGGGAGAAAAACACCCACTACCCCTTCAAAATCTTCACCAATTGAGAGTAAAAATTTTTTTTTATCGCACAGAACATAGCTTACTATGAGTAGAAAATGCTTACAAAAGCTGTCTTTTGTACGATAAACGGTTCCGGAGATATTCGCAAAAAAACAAATTTTTTTTTCAATTTCAATACCCTGTATCTCGAAAACGAAGCCTTCTACGACATATGTTTATAGGAACTTTTCTTCTTAAAAACACTCTCCCGTTGCAGTTTGTCTACAAAAAACTGACTCACCCTGTATACAGGATGTAAAAAAATAACTGCGAAAAAATGCAGGGAGTGATTCCTTGTTGAAAAATAAGGTGGGTCTTTCATATAAAATTTTTCTCAGAATCACTTCGTTTTCGAGATACAGGGTTGAAATTGAAAAAAAAAAATTATTTTTTTGCTAATATCTCCGGAACCGTTTATCGTACAGAAAACAGCTTTTGTAAGCGATCTCTACTCATAGTAAGCTATGTTTAGTGCAATAATTTTTTTTTTTTTTGATTCATATTTGGTGAAGATTTTGAAGGGGTAGTGGTTGTTTTTCTCCCCAACTTCTACGCCACTGGCAAATGTACGCTTTTGAGATGCCCATTTGAACCGCCAATGTTTTCTACACAAAAAAAGGTACTTCTGGTTATAAGCTCTAAAGTTAACCGTTTTCGAGAAAAATCAACATTTATGTTGAAAAACATTGTCAATTCTTTGAAATAAAATTTATTTTTTACCAATTAAACGGAATTTCCTTACACAAGTAACAAAACCAAAAATTGACCATGTTTTTCAACATAAAAGTTGATTTTTCTCGAAAACGGTTAACTTTAGAGCTCATAACTAAGAGTACCTTTTTTGTGTAGAAAACATTGGCGGTTCAAATGGGCATCTCAAAATACTTTTTCCAGCAGCGTAGATGTTGGGGAGAAAAACAACCACTACTACCCCTTCAAAATCTTCACCAATTATGGATAAAAAAAAATTTTTATCGCACAAAACATAGCTTACTATGAGTAGAGATTACTTACAAAAGCTGTTTTCTGTACGATAAACGGTTCCGGAGATATTCGCAAAAACTAAATTTTTTTTTCAATTTCAACACCCTCCTGTATCTCGAAAACGAAGTGATTTAGAGAAAAATTTTATATGAAAGATCCACCTTATTTTTCAACAAGGAATCACCCCCTGAATTTTTTCGCAGTTATTTATTTACACTCTGTATAGTGTTATAGTGTATCCACAGTGTGAACTCTTATAATTTATCTAAACGGAGAATTAAAATCGGATGCGAATTGTATCAAATGTTTCTTGGGCAGAACAATTTTGTTTTCTGAAAACACATACCTTTCGATGCCAATATGCTTGCATTAATAACAACCTTCTTCTTCGTAGCTCATAAAACCAATATGACATCTAACAATAACAACGCGCAAACTGTTTTGAATTGACACTTCGCTGAACATAAACTGAGATTCGAGCGTCGATAGCTTTGGCGTGTATTTATCAAGACGTTTCGTTATTCTATCTAGACTTCTTGGTTACACAATTCATTAGGCCATATAACATATTTGAAACTTTCTGGTGCGATGAAGTACCAACCGAAACGAAACTATAAAATTTGTCAACTCGATTCAAAGTCGTCAACATTGTTGAAATCGGAACAATTTTAAATTTGAAGCAACTCAATAAATTATAACGAATAATTTATTGCAAATTTTTTCAATCTGCCAACAAGTTGGGTTGCTGCAAAATTATGAGCACGTTTCAGCTACGAATAATTTTTAGGTGAATAATAAGTTATTTTGTTGTGAATTATATAAAACGCACCCTGCCCTCATCAGTGAAAGTTGCAAATTTGAAATTGATTTTACGATTGTTGCAAAATCGAATGAATTTTAATTGATACTTTCGTAAATCTCAAGATTGCAATAATCATTAATTATTGAAAATCCATTTTATTACAACAGAACACTACACGGAAAATACACTGAAGAAAATTGTCAAATAAACTTTTTTCTACAGTGTAGTGTTTGTAATTTAATTGATGCTGCAAATTTAGCTCCATGAAGTATAGGAATCTTCCATCCCTATAGGAGATTACCTAAAATCCCTCAATTAGCGAAAACAACCTTATTTCTATTATTAAATACATATAATCCATATGTTTCTAAATGCATAAGGAATACACAAACAATATGTTTAGTGTTATGACTACCTTGTAATAATTTAAACATATTGTTTAATATAAGCTACACAACAAGGGACCCTGACATCACGAGCGTGGGAACTTTGTGACCAAGGTAGTTATTGAATGACATATATATATATATATATATATATATATATATATATATACTAGGATTATTATTATTATGAATTGATTGTATCATTATCATTATTATTAACATTGTTATAAGTATTGTAATTGTGTGGAGTAAGACATTAAGTCATTATGACGTCGAGCTCTAAGTTCAGTAAAGTGCAACCCTTTTTATAACGTGGGTGTTTTAATTCCTGTGCCCTAAAGACCACCAATCAGCTTATGGCAAACTGTCGTTAAGAACTGATCCCCACACCATATATACACTTGGTAAACGTTCTAGAATTGAAAATCATAAAACGAATGTTAGAATCAATGTATCAAAATAAGAATTTTAGCAAAATTGGGTTTAATAAATACATGAATATTGGCATCAAAAGATAACGTGATAATAATCTCCAATTTATCATAATTATTGGAACCAAATATAATTTTATACAATACAATTATGAAGGATATATATTTTAGGGATCTGCAGAAAGAAGAAGAAACTAACCTGTAAAAACTATAAACAAGGAAAGCGGTAGAAAGATGCCATAACGAATGGGAATCGAAAATATAAAATATTGGTGGTGTATCTACAACTTCCAACAACGTGACTAGCCCCGTAAGTGCCACAAATATGGCACATTTCCATACGTACGGTTGTTTAAGTCTGTTCCACATGCACCAAGCAAACCACGAAATCGCTGTGAATGAACCTGAAATAATTATTTATATGATTTAAGCAAATATGTGTTTATTCAACAAACCTGTTATTAAGTTTAATTCCATATTATATTTGTAATCGATTCTTTCAAAGTTTAATAAATACATAACATGATTTATGTAAAATGCGAAGAAAAATGTCGTTATAATGGCTAGGAAGAATCTGGAAAGGTTCCTGAATACTCTGCAACAACAACTTTATTCTATTGTTCTGTGATAGTAATGGTTTGATAAATGTAATATGGGACTAAGCATATTCTGCTATCAGAATTTTGCATTTCAAGGTTAATTGCAATGAAGGCTATTAATGTTGTGTTAAAACATTATTAAAGTATTCATCGTATGCTTTCATAAAATATCATTCTAATCGCAGCAGTATTGGAAGGGAAATTAGTTTTAGGAAGGAAAAAATCAAATGCATTTTAGTTCCAACGAATCATTCAACATTCAATTAGCACTATTGTTTGTTGTTGAATTGAGTAGTGATTCAGCGATCACTGAAAGGAGCAATATGTTGGTATACCGATGGATCCAGAACAGCAGCAGGTTCAGAAGTCAGAGTTTTTGGGCCCAGAACCAGATACTGCGAAACCATGTAAGTATCTGTCAAGAGGAAGTCCCTGCAATTGAGATGTGTACATGTGTACAAGTCAATCTGGACGAGAATAAAAAAACATAGCCATCACCTATGAATGTCGAGCAGCCATGAATTGAACTTAAATATCATTAGCTCAAGGTTGATTTTAACTGCAAAACCAAACTGAACACCTCAGGGGTGCAGAACATAATCACCACTGGGTTCCAGGTCACAGGAATTGAGGGGAATAAACGGGCGGACGTCCTTACACACAGCTGCCAGGAGCAGAACATATAGGATCACACACTTTACAGGGTCTTCAGAGCAAAAGACAAAGAACTCAGCATTGAACACTGGGGTTCTCTTCCGGGGGATACATTATCGGTCAAGATCCTACTGAAAAATTATGTCTTGGAATGCATAAGAGAAAGCAGGAGCAACCGAAGAATCATAACAGGATTCATGAGGCACTGCAAATTCAATGCCCTAGTGAATTATGGGACAGAAACAGAAGAAAACTCCGATACATTACCCACTGACTGCGAGACACATTCGTTAAAAAGACTGTAGAGGAAATAACAAAATTGGAGTTGGGAAAAATCCTAGCCCTTCTGAAGGATCTGAAGTTCACTGGCGTACTATAAAACAGTGCCGAGTGGGGGGTACAATAGTCCTTTAAGGACATAGTAGGAACCAGGTAGCTCAGTGAAAGTAGCCCGAGAAATGATGAGGCAAGATACAAGGGGCTGTCATCGAGACTGCCCTGGTTGCAGAATCTAGCCTACCACACAAGGTGGAGTGTTTAGTGAGTTTATCTGAGGCAATTAAATTCGGACTCAGGGACTCCAACACTACCATATGGGATGTTACAGGACCATAAAGGGTTATAACCAGCCCCTAACAAAAAAAAAGAGAACAACACCAGTAATAATAATAATAATCTAATCAGTGATTGCCAATTACTGTGACCAATGATGTAGTAGGGAGGAGGAATAATTTGGCATGCAATATTTTCTTATTGTCTAAGAACTATAATGGTTTAAGGGCTGAACACTACATACAGTAGTGGTAGGAAATAGAATCGTCTTTGGGTATGATGGTGACCAAAAACTGAAAAAAAAAAACAGGAACTATTATCTCAGTATTATTTAGAAATGGGGTTTATGGCGTTGAACACCACAGCAGTGCAGCTTGAGGGATCCTATTGCAACTTTTACCTCCGATCACCTGTTGAGAACAAGGCAAGAAAAGGAGCTTGTAGACTGCAGAGTGATGGCAAATTGTGAAAATTTAGTTATTCCAGAATCAAATATGTATCGACTGAGTCAATATTCGAAATTGTAACGTGTAACAGGTTGCCAGGACGTTCCTTCCATGAAATGTTCAACCTAAAGATAATTTCAAGAAAATGCTGCTGGTATGGGAATATCAGAATGATCTTCATTGAAGAATGGAATGAAGCTAAATCATGTGAAACAGTACTGTTATTTTTGGTATTTCTTAAATCAATGTAACTGAACTCTAACTGAAGGGTGATTGATATTCTCATGCCATTCAACTGGCGTGGAAAACTGGGAACTTACCGAATGATCATGCAATAACATGTGACTAGAATGATGGAAAAAGCTCCAGCATAATCCATTATTTCCGTGAATGGCAAATCCCTCGCATGGAAAACGGCTGACCAAAACCAAGCATGTGAACATACCTAAAACTTTACCTGTAACTGTTTACTTGTTAAGATACATCAGAAGACACTCAAGTTCAATGGATTACAGGAGAAAAAAACTGTTGACAATTCATGGAAAACTAAAAGTGTATTATAATACGCGAGGTTCTTCCTTAATTGACACTTGAGAACTTGTTTGAATATATCATGACTATTGATATATGAATATGGAAATATTATACTGAAATATACATTCATTAGAAGTAAATATTTAATCTGTTCTTAATAAACTAATTTGTGGATAACCTCCGGGTAGCTTAGTCAACACATATCCCTGAAAATGAGAAGTGAAGAATCCTTTTTCTTCTGGAAGTATATTTTGATAATTCATTCCACGAAAATTAACTTATTTATTCTATTATCAAGTCTCACTGATAGACATTCATACATACCAAGCAATACACATGCCACAGCCAAAAAAGAGGGCTATCCAAACTAACATATTGCCTGAATGTCTTAATACTTTTGAGGTGCATAATTAAGTTGCAAATAGAGAATACTGTTGAAGCTGGTTCTTGGATACCAAATACTCTGATGAAAGGCCACTGAAAAAAGGAAATGTTTCATTATTTCAACACATTATCAACATGAAGTGACATACAAAATTAAAATAAAATTCAGTTATCATTCTATAATATTCAACAATTATATATAAATTCCTGGGTAATAATCTTAACACTTATGTCTATTACATTTTCGCCTTTACGTAAGTTTCGGTCTCACGACCCTCATCAGAAGACGTTGGAAAACTTATTCACATCAACTAAGGCGCTACTAATTGTACTAAACCCTAAGCGTCTCTTCATCAATCTATAAAACAAATGTATTCGTCGCAACAACAAACAGTACACGGATAATTTTGATTTCCAATTTAGTTTACTCTGAAGATGGCTAGTTGGTAGCTGAAAGATCCTCAGCACTTTAACTGTATTTTTAGTGGATAAGGGTGATTATTTCTTATTTATAGTGTTTATAACTAAAAAAATAATAATGGAAAGGCGGCACGAACTTGCACAGTAATGACAGGTACTGCACCTGTAATGTATATTACAATCCAAGATTTTGTACATGTATCACCAACAGTGGTTGACCATCTGACATTGACCCCTTAGGTATTATCATAAAGATATGATATTTAATAATGAAATTGATGATATTGCAGCTAACCAATTTTTCTTTAGGCCACACAATTTCAAGAAATGCCATTTCTTAGACGGTATTAAAAATCATTAAAACTGTGATAACTACTTCTGATGATGCTAGATTACACAAAATTATACTTTTATTTATTGACTCTTTCAATTGTTTTATACAATTATTAATAAATTAATAATTAATAGATTTGATAAATGTTTTCTAAACGAATTCTCAATGTTTTCCCAGTGTGAGTGTGTATGAAATAGCCAGCACTATTTTATTTTTGGTTTTTGATCAGTTGCTGAATTTAAAACACGCTCAAGATACCAATTCATTGAATTGAATTAACATGAACAATTATCATAATTTGATTTGATAGAGATAAATGAAATATAAAGAATAGTTACATACATTAAATATTACAAATGAGAGGAAAAACGTTATTAATAAAAGTTCGTGAGTATATTAGGCAACATTTGACCACAAAGCTCTACACTCCACCTGTTTTTTCACAGTTTTTTGGAGATAATCATTAATTATATTGATTGAACCTGATTTTATGTAAGAATATCGATGAGTTTCGGGGCAAATACTTGAAGGCAATTAATTCAATCAAACTTAGGAGTTTGTGTAAATTTAAATTTGTTTTTTTATTTCATCAAGTATCCTAGATCCTACATATTATTTGAATGTAAATTTTTTATTCTAAATTCATGGGGTGAAACTTTTTCCACATTTCAACTTTATTTATAACTGAAAAGTTACCAAGACTTGAAAATATGATTTTAGGGGGAATTTGTTACATGAAAAAGTGATATATAGGATCTTTTCACTTTAGAATCAGAAATGTACCTCTAGAATATTCCATTTATCAGGTTTTTCATGGCTTTCGAATGTGTACAACCTACTTATACAAATCAAATAATCTTAGTAACTGCATGAACAGAAGAAGAAACTAAGTCACCCGACAGAAAGAACTAGCTAATACATTTTTTCTGCATTAAGCAAATTTGAGCCACATGCGCTCATTGAAATAACTATGTTATATGAAGTATGTAATACTAATAGTAGAGGGAGTGATTATTATAATTCATCTCATGATAAAGAGAAATGAAGGCTGTTAATTAATTAATTATAAGAATACGCTAATGCTTACTTTGCCATAGAATTGTGGAATATCTTGCTTTGACTTTTCAAGTTGATCAACCGTTTTCCACATGCAATCATATTTGCATTCATCAAAACAATTCCATTGCATTACAGATAAGTAGAAAGGAGTAGAATACTGCTCGAGGAACGTGACTCCATCTGAAAAAAAAAACATTGTTCCTAATATTTATCTTCTTATATCGTTTTATAAGCACCTTCATCACACTGACTGTTTCCACATTTAATTATGCACTTGAAATAAGAAGGGTTGGAATCGCCTTTTGAAGATGAGCTCTCATCCACACCAGAAATTAAAATGATTAGAAGGAAATACGAATAATCCAATTTCATGATCTAAAATGGAATTAACGAAATCATTAACGGCATTGCAAAGTGGTGACAAACCAAAAGTAAGGTTATCAGAAATATTTGTTGTTTACGTTTCGTTACATTGCATTGCATAGTACATACTACAGAGGCCTATAACTTTTCAGGGAAGGTTTATAAAATATGTGATAGATGTCAGCAACTTCACAACCAACATCTGATACGATAAGTTCAAAATACCGTCAGTCGCCATCTTCACGCTTTGTAACGCGTTCGTAAAGTTCCAGACATCTTTCGAGCGAGATGGAAACAGTGTTATATTTAGAACATATTTGTTAGAATGTGTTGTTATTTAAAGTGCCGAAGTGCAAAAAGTGTTTGATGTGAAATTTGAGTGAAAAGTATTCGGGAATGGGTGCTTATATCAAAAATAAACAGATGCCATAATTTGACGTTTTGTTTAGGTAAGTCGATAAAATTCATTCATAAATATCGTTAATATAATTATATTTCTAGTTTCAAGAAATAAATTAGTCTTATATCATTTGTGTTCAGAATGAGTTGGTCTGTATTGCGAATTAACATTACATATCTATACATTATGACTAATATATAATCGATTCCTGAATCTAACCTATTCGTCAATGTTATTATCGGTTATTATAAACAGGTTATTTAACCGTGTGGTACCGGTCAATCATACGATAAGTTTGTTTGAAGATCTTGATGAGATATTGTTTTATCTAGATCTTTGATTATATTCTACTAACTAATATTGAATGCGGAAGAAAGTATCTTCATAGCATATTGACCACTCTAAGATTGGCACAATTTAATACAAACAAAATAACGGTCTGTATGATAAAATGATGCACCGAGTGATGTACTTATTGGTAGAAGAAGAAATAATACCTCTATCATGAGTAACTAGCTCAAATACGAATATTATTGTACTCCTGGTAAGTAGAGTTATTCTGAGAGTTGTAGTTTTTAAATGCATGTTATTCAAGGAATGAAAACCAAATAACATTGGTTCAGTTACCTGCTCAAGATTTCACAATAATTATTCACTTCGTTAATCCTGAAATGAAAAAAAAAATGAAATATAACCATATTACTTAATAGATAATAGTTACTTCACTAGCAAAATTATTTACCTTAGTAAGTACCTACTTTAATCAATTTCGAGTATTAGGTACTTAGGTACTTTGGTCCCTATCATTCATATGATGGCGCCTACATAAGTACGTAAATGAAAATTCGTTAAGGGGCTCTATATCAGAACCCCTTTCGAGATCTACAACAATGCTCTTTACTAAAGACATTTCGATTTCTAAACAACGCGGTGTACCAAAATTGTTCGATATATGTTGCACAACGCACCAATATTGTAAAAAGTCTACTAAAATAGTGAAAATTTTGCAGTGCAAAGTTCATACTGCATTTGGTCGACGTGAAGCGGTTTCTCACCCGAGTGAGGCTCTGAAAATTCAAGAGCGATATTCGAAGAACCTCGTTGGAATAATTCGAGGAATCATTTGGACCGTATTTTTTCGGACATGAAGAATTCATAATAGTGAATAAGATGTGTTTTGGGCGATAACCAACTTCTTTTGGCATGAAGTTGGTGCTACATGCCGCACAAGTCGAGAAAGAGATGTATTAAGATTTAACAGTTCCCAGGAATTGCCTTCTGGAGCAAGTTTTGGCTAGTGGGTACCAAAGAATCGCTTGAAATATATTTTGCCTTTTGACGATTTTTCCCTGTGGTAATCGGATTTGTTGTAGAAATAGTAAATCTCTTATTCGATATAGCACGTTAGTACTGCCTTCGTTATTGGAACAGGCCGTCATATACGAGGGCAAGGTGAAAAGTTCCTGAAAAATGAAACAAGAAATGATATATTTGGTCAAAACTTAATTTATTACTCAACATAATCTCCTTGTAGCCGATACACTCCGTCCAACGGTTTTTCTAATTTTCCGATTCCTTCCAAATAATACTATTTCGGCAATCCTTCAAAATAGGCGTTTGATTTAGCGATGACCTCATCGTTGGAGCCAACTCTCTTTCCGTCGAGTTGTTTCTTCAAGTCTGGAAATAGTTACAAATCGCAGGGGGGCAAATCTGGAGAATATGGTGGATGATGAACCAATTCGTAGCGCAATTCATGCGATATTGCCATTGCGACTGCGGATCTGTGCGCCGGTGCATTGTCCTGGTGGAAGAGCACTTTTTTCTTTGTCATATGCGGCCGCTTTCGCTTCAAATCGGCGTCGAATCGATCCAACTGCACTGCATATTATACGCCGGTGATTGTTTTACCCTTTTCAAGGTAATCGATATGGACGGTACCATGTGCATCCCAAAAAACTGTCGCCATGACTTTGTTGGTCGATAAACCCACTTTGGCCTTTTTCGGGTTCGATTCGCCAGGACAAGTCCAGTGTTTCGACTGTTCTTCGATCTCTGGTGCGTTGTGGTCCTTGTTTCATCAATTGTTACGAAACGGCGCAGAAAGTCCTTCTTATCGCCCTTGAACATCATCAAACACTCCTTCGAAGTTGTCACACGGTCGCGCTTGTTGTCAACAGAGAGCAAATGCGGCATCCATCTGGCAGATAGCTTTCTTATATTCAAAAATGTATGCAAGATGTTCCATACTCGTTCGGTTGAGATGCATCTCAATGTCATGCACTTTAACTCGCCGATCGCCCAAGATCATACCATGGATTTCTGTTGTTGTAGCTTCGATAGGACGACCCGAACATTTCGCGTCCTTTGTGGTCGTACCACCATAATGAAAATCAGTAAACCACTAGTGAATCGTTCTAATAGTTGGTGAGGGGTCTCCATAATGTTTAACAAGCGATGCTTTGGTTTGAATAATGTTTTTTCCACACAAGAAATAATGTTTAATCAAGACGCGAAATTCAATTTTTCCATGTTTACAAAAATCTTCAAGGTTGTTTGCTTGTCAAAACAGAACTGAAGGACATATCAGTCTGAAAATTTTAATGCGTTCTAGTTAAAGATGGTACATCACAAATGTCATATGAGATTTTCGATTGTGGTGCCATCTGTTTTATTTTTCAGGGACTTTTCACTTTGCCCTCGTATGCGCGATGACGTCATTAAGAAATCAAGAATAATATGCCATTTATGGTAAATAGAGAAAATAACTCGGAAATTAAGTAAGATAACAAGATTCAATGCTGAATGAACTGATGAGTTAGTAATGACGCATAGTCACAATAATAATTCAATATAGGGAAATAAATATTTTCTTTGACGGGTTTGAATCGTTATAAATCGGTAATAAATCTATCAATATGAAGCTACGTTATTTCGATGTCGGCAAATAATTCATCATATTTGAGTATTTAGAATATTTCCAACAAATATTAACAAACACTATCGCAAACACTGTATCGTCTAATGTGCTAGATTCAATTATTTAATCAAAAATATTAATTAGGTGATTACATTTCAAATTTGTACGACTATTTGATTAATTTCCTTTCGCTAACATTAATTATTTTATTTCAATGATTGTTCAATCAGAAGCCTGTGACGAAGTACCCACTAAAAATGTACTACGCCCCTGAAATTTGGCGCGAAATGCAGAAGCGTCTCATCGCAGAAACGTCTTCTGACCTGACAAATAACCGAACTTTGAATAGAAACGACGTAAGCATGATAAGAGGATTATTTAGGTATAGTAATTTTAAATTAATTGGAGGAAGGTGTAAATCGTAAGGATGCTTGAAGGCACATTCAAGTTTTGCCCTCACTTCCATTGTTACTGATTTGTACATCTACAGTTTCTACTTATTTGCTTTAAACATTGTTTTAATTGCAGGCACCAATGGCTGATGATGGCCAACGAAAACATTTGCCAAATTCGTGCAAATCCGAGGTAAGTACTCATTTTATTGTACGTGTCTTCACAAGTGTAGATGGAATTTTCAATTTAAGCTTTGTTGGAACTTGAAAGATGAATTTTGAATTTCATGAATTATTTGGAAGTAATGGCTCTAATTTGGTTAGTTAAATGCGTTCCATTTTCCATTTTTGGTTAGAAATTGACTTATTTATCAATGATTAGTAATGGTTGTAACAATTGCCCGTCGCTATTTACTGAAGTTTCTCAACGTTTCGTTGCCAAACTTTTGTGCGTCGATGAAATTTCGAAGTTAATTATAGATTTTGATCTACATGGTTTTTTGAACACGCTTAATCCAGTTGAATTCACTGCAGAATTGGGAAGCAATAATCAGCTTCCTTCTCTTGACATTATTATAGATGGTCGCCATTTGGATTTCGGCATATACAGAAACCCTACTCAAACGAAAAGATATATTCAAGGGGATTCATTATAAAATAGCTATTCAATAGTCTTGTTCATAGTTTATGAAATGTTTCTTTGAGCCAGAAAAATTATAATAATGAAGTTGAGAAACTTCAGCAAATAGAGATGGACAATGGTTACTACCTCGGTTAAGACAAATCTTTGATAAACAAGTTAATTTCTAGCCAAAAACAGATAATGGAACGCAATCAACTTACCAAATTAGAGCCTTTACTTTTAAATAACTCAATGAAATTCAAAAGTTTCACTTACTATCCTTCAGTAATCAATAAATTCCATAATTTATTTTCAAAATTTGCAATAAAACCCGTTTATAGAAAAAATAACAACTTATAGAAACCGTTTAGGCAATACCTTTGATAAAGTTTCCGTTCTGACAAATCTGGAATTAACAAAATTGATTGTGCGTCATGTTTAAAATGCCATGTAGGTCAAACTAGAAGAAACATTTTAACTCGTTATAAAGAACGTTATGTCCATATGAAGAAGAATAATAGTGAAAAATCAGAATTAGCAGAACATGTTTTAAATACAGGTCATTTCTCAAGAAATCTTATAACTTCTAAAACACGAAAAAGCAATTTTTTTTAATTCCGATTTATTTCCAGCAAAGTTTAACACCTTGTTTGCATTATTAATTAATTAATATTAATTAATTAGTATTTAAACAGGTACATTTTGATTTCTAATTTAGTTTACTCTGATTATGGTTACTTGGTACTTTAATAGTATTTTCAGTTGATAAGGGTGATTATTTCGTACATATTAGTGTTATAGTGTATCTACAGTTGTGAGCTATTTTAGTTTATAATCTATAACCTATAGTTCACAATATATTTTTTATATATAAATTCTCGGGAAATAGGTCACACTAACACATGTTTATTATTTTCGTCTTTACGCACGTTTCGGTCTCACCACCATCATCAGAAAACTTATTATGTCTATAACGGGATTTCCTAAAACTGATTGTATTAGCACAAAGCGTCCTTATCGCAGCAATTTCAATTAAAAATGCCCACGTCGTCGTCAAAACGAACAGAAACACGAATAATCGAAATTGTAGCACATCAATGTTACAAGTGTAATATATCAAGAATCCACTGTTTAGTAGTATTCTTATAATATACGAACTCATGTCAACGAAGCCTATGAACAACTAAAAACAAGAACATTACGTTCAAGTATCTACTTTCGAACCAGATGCTAAGATTTATGAGGTAATAGAAAAAGGTTGTCAGACCTTATTGGAGATATACTTTTGACATTCTACCTAAAATATACTTTTACATTATAAAGATGCATGTAGGAATTCCCAAGAGTTATAATTAATTAAGCTAGTATAAATCTGACTTAATGTCTGAATATCATTCCTATGATTTACAGAATTGGAGTCATGTTTTATATGAATTATCTCCAGAATACCTCTTTTATAATAATTGGTTTCCTTAGTTAAAACATTAACATTTTTGTAATAGAATTGATGGTTTTGTTTCTTGTGCTATACTTACAGCCATACATTCTTTTTTTTGTAAATATGTTTAGAGATTCCAATATAAGTCCCATCGCAATCTAAACAATTTAATTTGTATACTATGTGGGTTTGTTTAAATGTTTTATATTTGAGAAATATTTCCCAACACAGTTACTAGGTTTATGCGCAACATTTACATGATAGTTCCTCAATTTTCTCTGAGGTCTCAGGAATCTATGGTAATGTTATAAAATTTGTTTGTATTAATTTTGTATGTTATTTATATATGACGATCTATTATAGATTTTGTTTATTCTTTCTTTAATGATGGGATTGAAATTTTTTTTTGCGTAGCCATATATTTCCAGTGTATTACGAACAAATTTTTTGGGAAGGTGAGAGACAATTTAACCGCGCTATCTGTAAGGCTGTTTATAACACATTTTTATAACATGTTGGTGCAACGGAATTGAAGTGAAGATAACGTTGAGACCAAACTTCTTTATTAAACCACGAAGTTTTTATTTTTCCATCTGCATTTATAATGTCTGAAAACTTTTTTCTATTACTTCTTAAATCTCAACATCTGGTTCGAAAGTAGATACTTGAACGTACTGTTCTTGTTTTTAGTCGTTCATAAACTTCGTTGACATGAGTTCGTATGTTATAAGAATACTACTAAACAGTGGATTCTTGATATATTATACTTATAACATTGATGTGTTACAATTTCGATTATTCGTGTTTCTGTTCGTTTCGGCGACGTGGGCATTTTCAATTGAAATTGGTGCGATAAGGACGCTTGTGCTAATACAATACAGTTTTAAGAAATCCCGTTTTAGTCATCATATAAGTCTTCTGATGATGGTGGTGAGACCGAAAGTACGTGAAGACAAATATAATAAGCATATGTATTAAGAATCTTTATTAAAAGTTCACAATATATGGAATTTATAGGATAACAGACGTTGTACTCATTCCGACTAATTGAGCAATTGGTGTTAAAAATAATGGAGCCTAGAATGTATAGTAGGATTCTTGGATCTATAATCTCCGTTTCAACTTCGAAGCAGAATTCAGCATTTAAACCAAGACTAAAACACAAGATGATTCTGATACACCGATTGCCTAAGACATTACTCTTTGGCGAGGAAAATATTCTATTACGAACTTATATATCGTAGGGTACGATAAATAGGTTTTTGTACTATTCACGGATGCAAAGTAATAATCTATCCAATATCATCTTGGTATGCGGCGTGATGACCTTAGACATATTGTGTTATTCAGTAAAATTCAATTCACGCTAGAATAGCTGAATCATCTACCTTGTACACGTGCACTGAAACAGTGCCATATTCAATGTTCGGAATTGAACGAATAATGAATGGAATATGGTAATTAACAAATTTATTCAATTGCAGTGGTATAGTTTCCTAAGCTTCATACGATGGAACAAAAGACAAATCAGGATAGTAAATGATTAATATACGAGTTCCTCCTCAAAGATATTCACATCAATGTAAAGGATCAGTCATACCCGAGGTCACACCTGAGTTGCTTGGAATTTTCCAGCTGAAATATCAAATTAAGTTTCTTCCACAAAAATGTAATTTCCTACACGAATGTAATGTCTGTTGGAATCGCTCTAGAATAATATGGGGCTATTGAAGCTAATAAATTGGCAATATTATTTCTGCAGATGGATCCCACATTTCCTTTACATGGCAACATTCCCATTTAATTCACAGAATTATGGAAATCTTCAGTGCACCACCCTATCCTCTGTACTTTTCTCCCTGACACCCCCTTACACTACACGAAAGTATTCAGTACTAACCTTTCTTTCTCTTCGTTGATTTACGGTGACCGGGCGGTCTACCACCCGCCATACATCAAATCGTCTTGAATAGTAACTAGACTTGAGAATTCTTGGCTTCCATTTCAGTTATGTTAAATGTTCTTACTTTTTTCTAGAATCGAAAAGCTCGTTGAAAAGGAAACACGTTTAATTTTTCATCTATTTTGAAGCAAAAAGTAACATACAAGTAAATTTTCGAAATAAATTATTATTCAAAATTTTCCCGAATAACGAAAATTTTGTGCTTTCTCAATAGACAACTTGATATTAGTTTTTTCATTAGGGAAAATAATCAAGCATGTGCAGTGCGAGTTATGGCATCATTTGAACCTTATTAGTGTAATGAAATAATTAAAAAATGCTGCGATCCATTCATGTGCCATAATATTATGTTGATCTTTCCCGCGCGGAATCAGCCGTACGCCACAGTCAGACGCGGGGAAAATCGGTGCTGTTTTCACGCCATTTACAATGGAATAAATGAATGTTTTATCAAAATTATGTAACTTACCATTTGTACGTTGTTGGATTGAGTGAGACAGCAGTATATAAAATTGCTGCGAAAAGCACTCACGCCACGTAGCGTTTTGCACCGCGGTGGCCAAAGAAATAATTCTTTCCTGATTCTTGGATCTGTTGAGAGCGTACTGCGACGGTATTGAGGTGTACTGCGAGATACTAAACGTATTCCGGCCGGACTGCGCTGATGTATTGCGGTGAGACTGCGGCGTTTTGCGGTGGGACCGCGGCGTTTTGCGGTGGGACTGCGGCGTTTTGCGGTGAAACTGCGGCGTTTTGCGGTGGGTCTGCGACGTACTCGGGACCAAATGTACATGTATTGGAGTGGTCACCCCCTAGCATAGAGTAGTATACTTTGGCGTCTTCCCACGCACTTAGCTGTTTCTAAATCATTTTTATAATACATTAAAAGTCCTAGTATCAACACTTGGATAACACATATGATGTTAATTCGAATAAACTTAATGTAATGTCTAATGTCACTATAATTTTAAGTATTTCTAAGTATTTATCTGTTTCTAAACATAAGCAATGAGTATATTCTCGGTTGCTACTGGTGAGGGAAATTAGTGATGTATGGATTACAGTTAATTGATGAAGGGAATTGTTTATCGGTGAGGAAACTCAAGTAACGCACAATTTTCATCTAAATAACTATCTGTTCAGTTTATTAATATTCATTTTCTGTATAGCTCGATTAGTCTCATCCGGATGTAAGTAGGTAAAAGCATCCATGTAGGAACTCCATGACGTCGTGCCTTGCAATTTTCTTTATGAGGCGTGAGTCACCTCGAAATTTAAAGTTAGTTCAAATGCCATACATCGGTAATTGTTTATTATACGCTATTATATTTTAGATACATAATACTGTTGCTTATTTAATTGGTTTTTCAACAATGGTCGGAGACCTTCATCACCTGCATGGTTCTAATTGACGAAATGATAAGGAATTATTTTCGTGTCTGATGTGCTTTTACAACATAATATAAACCAATTGTTCACGACAACAATAGTTAATTTAGCCAATTATCTGACGTCGTAATGAGAGGAAGAATGTTAATTTAATTATTCAACTAGAAAAATGGCAAAGGTGAGATTGATCAATTCAACACGTAGACGTAACAAAAATATCTCCATTTTATAAATTTAGTAAACCTTTATATGCTTTATATGCTTGAATGTAACCTTGCTGAATTCCTCCTCAAACAGTCAATATTAACATTATCGAGAACTACGTTCTGAATATTTTCTGGGGAACTTTCTTCACTTAGATATAATAGCGATAGCCCAACCCTATTGTGAAATAGGAACATACTAAAATAAATGACTATCTACTTGCATTAGAATTTGTTTGGAATTCACTTACATACAAATAGATGCAATATTGGTTGCAGTAAATACATTATGATTTCATAGATCACTAACTTTCCTCAATTGGTTGGCACAATTTTTCGCTGATTTTAATATACAGTGTGTCCAAGATACGGATGTCTAGGTATCACGAGGATACCAATAACCATATAACATACAGTCCTTTTTCAAATGGTGAAAAAGTGGCACAACTACAAGGTCAAGAGTCCCTGAAAAATAAAATAGATGGCACCACAATCGAAAATCACATGTACATTTGTGATGTACCATCTTTAACTAGAACGCATTAGAATTATCAGACTGATATGTCATTCAGTTCTGTTTTGACACTCATCGAAAGCAAGCAACCTCGAAGATTTTTGTAAACATGGGAAAAAGTGAATTTCGCGTCTTGATTAAACATTATTTCTTGGGTGGAAAAAACATTACACAAACCAAGCATCGTTTGTTAAAAATGGGGACTCTCCACCATCGTTTGGAACGATTCACAAGTGGTTTACTGTTATGGTAGTATGACCACAAAAGACGCCGAACGTTCTGGTCGTCCAATTGAGGTTACAACTAAAAGCATAAGTGTTGATGTGACCTATTTCCCGAAATTTTATATACAGGGTTTCAGTTTTTTCGTTCATAATCGTTCGGCAAACGATAGAACTTCTAAAAGTAATAGGGGTCTTTCATATAAAATTTTTCTCTGAATCACTTCGTTTTCGAGATACAGGTTGTTGAAATTGAAAAAAAAATAGTTTTTTACGTATATCTCCGGAACCGTTCATCGTACAGAAAACAGCTTTTGTAAGCAATTTCTACTCATAGTAAGCGATAAAATTTTTTTTTTTACTCATAATTGGTGAAGATTTTGAAGGGGTGGTGGTTGTTTTTCTCTCCAACTTCTACGCCACTGGAAATAGTACGGTTCTAAGATGACCATTTAAACCGCCAATGTTTTCTACACAAAAAAGGTACTTCTGATCATAAACTCTAAAGTTGACCGTTTTCGAGAAAAATCAATCGCACAAAACATAGCTTACTATGAGTAGGAATTGCTTACAAAAGCTGTTTTCTGTACGATGAACGGTTCCGGAGATATTAGCAAAAAACGAAACATTTTTTTCAATTTCAACACCCTGTATCTCGAAAACGAAGTGATTTAGACAAACATTTTATATGAAAGACCCCTATTATTTTTAGAAGTTCTATCGTTTGCCGAAGTTGTGAACGAAAAAACTGAAACACCCTGTATAATTCATACCTGGGTCAAGAATCTTTATTATAATTTGTAGTTTTGTGCATTTGCTCTTGCGAAAAATTATAATTATGTTATATAATTATAACTTTGAACAATTTAGTAAGAACATCGTTACAACTATCTTGAACGAAAGCTGCTGCTACGGAATCTAGTAAATTGTCGTTGGAATAATTATCTTGGTGGTACTGTAGTACCTACTGATAGAAATCGTGATAGTCGTGCATTCTTACAAAAAAAAATTGGATGCACCTGTAATGGGTTACTTTGTCAGTTCCGAATATGACATTGTTATTCCTGGTGGGTATAATGCTCGGTGTAATGTAATTAACAATTCCTAATTAAACTATTTAATTAACTCATAAAGGTAATTGTCAATAATGCACTGTCATTATTCATCTGTTCATGGTTATCTCCTGCAGTAAATGAAAATTTTACAAAACCCAATAATTATACTAAAATTGTCGTTCTTGAGAGCGCAAGGTCGGTTCATATTCAAAATCGCTTCGTGAATAACGACGAGAAAATAAATCATATTTTGAAATTATTCATTGCATAATTCCTGGCACACCTTTTTCCATAAAATATTCCAAATCGTTTTAAATCTCATTCATCCGGGAATTAATGAGAGTGGTATTCAGATGTTCTTAGCTAAATCATATGAAAGACTGGGCGCGTCTGCTATTAATTTCGAGTGACAAAAATTACGGAATTCGAAATACAAATTCAGAATGGTGTAGGATTATTGACATTTCTAATGTTAGTTTAATTCTTTGTAGTTAGACTACTCGTATATACATATGAATACGAACGTTAAGGTTGCCAACAAGCATTAAGTATTAATTGTTGAATAATTTATTGGCTTGAACACGTTTATGTTCACTGTTATTTGAAACGTATCTTCGTAAAATGTTATTCCTTCTTATGGCTATTCATTCATACAATGTATATAATATACATCATTATTCATTTCAAGCAGAATCGAGTATTTACAATGGACTTTCTTTTGGTTCTTTCATCCGCAGGAATATGTTCAATTTCGAAAATGCGTTTAAAAATCACGTTCAGTTTTTCTACGATTCTCTGATAATAAACCTGTGGTGCATGCGTGGAGGTTCCCAGTGCTCTCTTTGTTGTTCTTTGACCCAGTCCCGTATACATCCTCGAACAGCGGTTTTTTGATCCCAGAATACATGTTCTGGGCCAATATAATGATATTGATGATGAGCTGATTGTAGCTAGTCCATCAGCTTTTACGTTGCCCTTGATACCATAGTGATCTAGGACCCACATCATAGTTATTTTGTTGTGTTCTGCAAAAGCGCCGAGTTCTTCACGACATTCCCGTACTTAGAGTTGAACTCTTTTAGGAAAGAAAAATCAGTCTATGGTTACGAATTACGAAAGATCAAACGGTTACTCAAATAAAGTGAACATGTGAATAATAGATTTGGTGAATATAACTTTTTTTGCATAGCCACTGGGTTTATTCCAAAGCAATGGCAAGAAGTGAATTCCAAAGGCGGGTAGAACTGTTCATACCCAAGCTAAGGCATTCCTCCCTATTAGTCTAACCTCATTCCTATCAAAGATAATAGAGATACTGATTGACAGACACTTGATAGATGGCCCATTGAAGGCCTATCCTTTACACTGTTGCCAACACGCCTACCAAGCTGACCTCTCGACTGAAACGGCCTAGTCACACGAATAGATGGTGCTATGGCCCGAGAGGTATTTGTGGACATCGAAGGAGCATTTGATAACACGTCCGTCGAGTCTATCTACTCAGCCGCTGAGAAGCATAGAATCGATCCAACATTAGTCCAACATAACGGATGCGTTGTACAAACCACCGCAACAAAAGGATTTCCACAGGGAGATGTCCTATCTCCGCTTCTGCGGTGTCTCGTAGTCGATGGACTCTTGGAGGAATTGGAAGATGCTGCGTTTTATGCCGATGACTCGGTTGGGGTCACCTCCGGGCGGCACGTGCGGACACTGTGCGATCTGGTAAGGTTCTGCAACTCAAAGGGTCGGTGAAGTTTCTAGATTCAAAACTGACCTGGTGCGAACACCTCGAATATCGAGTGAGGAAGGCGTCTGCGTCCTTTTGGGCGTGCAGAAGAGCTTTCGGCAGCACATGGGCATTACAGCCAAAGACATTTTTTGGATCTATACCGCTGTGATCAGGCCTATGACCTCCTTTGCTACGGTAGTGTGGTGGTTGGGGACAAGGATTGGTATATCCCGGCGCCCCCTGAACCGACTGCAGCGTCTGCGTATATTGATTGGTATGAGGTCGTCTCCAACGAGGACACTTGAAGCTCTCGCAGGATTACTAGCTCTCCTACACTTTTATATAAAAACAGGTCATGAGAACGGCGTATAGGTCACTGGACCAAAATGCACTACTCTCGTGAACATTCAGCGATTTTAAGGGAGGCAATCTCTAAATGCCCCATACTACAAATGAAGCAATATAGCACGATCCCGGTAATTTGTCTTACTTCTCCCAAAATCTTCATCCCGGATAGAGGAGATTGGGGTAACGAAACTCTCTGGGAGCTTTCAAGTTACCCAGAGTCACATCAAGGCTTGTCAAAGAATGCAGAGATACACTAGCTGAACTAGCCAGGACAAATAAAGTTCAACTCATCTGGGTCTCTGGACACAGTGGGGTTGAAGCAAATGAAATGGCCGACTCCCTGGCCAGGAGCCAACTGATCAAAGAGTGGTCTGAACTGTGGCGAGAATCACCACGCAAGAGGCAGAGCAAACTCTTCATCAAAGAGCCTGTGCCTAGGGTCTCAGAGAACCTCCTTTCTCTGAACAGAAGGGTCATCAGAGAGATGACAATCGGTCACTGTCGTCTTAAAAAACACCTATGGGCATCGCGAATATGTAGGAAATGCAGAGAGGCGGAAGAAACTGCCTCTCACATCCTGTTGGAATTCCCTGCATTGACATCCCTCGCTTCCGGCACTTCGGAGAGTCAAAACTGCTCCCAGAAGAACTTATAGAAGCCAGCGTTGGCATTATTCTGGGATTCTGGCGGGCAACAATCCTGCTAGAATGGAATAGGCTCCTGACCACAGGGGGGCACAATGGGCCCAACTAAGTGGCGTAAGTGCATTTGGGGGCTTAACCCCCAAAAATACAATAATTTATAAGAAATAAGAAACATTTTTATTATCGTTGAATAATCAAACAATGAAGCATGTATATTCAGTGATTATCTAAAATTTATTTCCCTTGTACCAAACAAATTGTGCTGCTTTTAGAAATAACACGAGCGCATTAAATTTGTATTTCCATAAACACTATCAAACTTGTTTTATTACTAGCGAAGATCGACTTTCTTGTACTTATCCATAATAAATGGCAAATCACTTTTCACATACTGTCAATGACGTTATTAGTGATTATAACGATATACTTGAATGGGTACACATTTTTCAAATACATTAACCTCCCTTCCCCAACTTTCCAAATTAAACACATGGATCTAATTCTGTCACTCTTGATATAAATCTAATGAATGTAGAATAATTACGGTGATAGAAGAAGGAGAAAATGAAATAAATTTGTATGAAATGCAGATTCGTAAAAACAGTATAAGTAATTCATTCCGACACAGCTTCAAAAATATTAAATACTTCAGGAGACACCCTTGAAAGTGAAGTTTGTAAATGGGAAAAAAGATGATCAATGCTCCAAGGATAGTGCTTTCTCGACATCGTAGTGCAATATAACATTTTGGTTTGGTCTACAAAAAACATATAACTCAACCTCAACAACCGTCGTACAAGTAGGTATCGAAATCTGGGGTGCACGCAGACGATTCTTTTGGGTTTTGGTTGATAATTTCTACCTTTTTGAAAAAAAATTATAATTTAGACTCTTTGCCCTGAAATAAGACGCTATAAAATAGTCTGAAAGTATGTTGCCCCCACTATTATTTTTTGCAGTTTGTCCGCGTTCAACTCTATGTGTGGGGTGAACATGGAAGCCATTCATTTAGCATGAATGGAATGCCAAAGTAGTCAAGGGAATATTGAGCATTTTGGGAAGTCCGGAAAACAGAATAAGCAGCTTTTAGTGGAATAATTTTGATTTTTGATTCCACATCAAATCCAAGACTCTACGACGACGTTTCGGAAACTATTACGAATAGAATCAGTAATACAGGCTTATAGGCTGGTCACCTGGCGTTCACACTGACGATAGTTTGTTCTATCGTGTTCATAGTAATTTAAAAGTTGACTTTCCAGAGACTGAGCGTTGCTTGATCATTACGAGTAGAAAGAAATTTTCAAAGCGGAGTTACCAGATATTGGAAAAATTCGATACGTGTAAGTTCCTATCACTTGGATCACAGCTTATGGTATACAGGGCTAGAACAATTTCTGTGTAGCCTGCAGTATTTTTGTAAGCATGCAAAATTAAGGAAGTGGCTCATTGGTTACCTCTTACAACAGCCTTCGAAACTTTTCTGTATTCATAGTTGAATAGCGAATCAAGTATTGAAGGTGTCTTTCACGATAGTTGATTGAGACAATGAACAATGGACTGTTCTATGAAAGAAAAATATGAATGTGATTGCAATTTCAATGCTGAATTATTTAATATCAAACTTGTTTGCCAATCTTGCTTTCGGCATCCAGTCATTGTTTTTAATTGTTCGAATATCGAAGTGATCCGAAACGAAGTGATATGCACTTCAGTCATTATATTATGACATCAGGTATTTGAATCCATTATTTAAAATAAGTATGCTATATTTATAAAGAACGGTTGAAGTACCTGACAAAATGGGTGTAAACGGAACAATAGGCGAATACTGTTAAAAAAGTTAAAAGCATTTTATACATCAGGTTTGGTTGGTTGGTTTACAACAAAGCAAATATGTAACACATTCATCAGAATGATAATTGTACCTCAGCACCTGCACTAGCCACCATCGAAAGTAAAATACCGAACTGTTATTATGCGATATCTTTTACTCGATGTATTATTTCTATAACATAGGTGCACCACTTGGAATATTTATAAACTAATTCCCACTGGATGAATGTAACCATGGCGTTGGCTGGCTGTATATTGAATATTAACTTTTTGTTATGTTTTTAGCACGTCCTCTTCCAAAAATACCGAAACAATTTGTAGATGTTTTCACTCGATAGCTTCATTAGAGGTGTAACCTTGAAAATGAATGTAGAATAACGAAATAAAATATAAATTTGAATTTACACGAAGAGCAAAGTTTAATTGCTCGCAACAGTTACGTGTAACAGTGACATTTTCAAAGGTGGTTGTAAACCAAATTACCAAGCTACAAATATATCTATCATGTTTCTCCTCGCATGTCCTAGATAACTGTACTCTAATTTTAATGATGTCGATAAAAGTTCTGAAAGAAATACTGGAATACATCCTTTGTTTTTTTGGAATGCATTTGTTTCTAGTTGTGTAACGGCACAAATTTTGTTAATACCTACTATTTCACTTCCAAAACTATCTCAGTTTTACAGACCCATCAAAGATCCACTTCGGCCTCTTCAGTTAGAAGGTGTTTATAGGATTCCCTGTTCTAGCGGTAAAACCTACATTGGTCAAACAGGTCGTACAGTAGCTACTCGTGTGAAAGAACATGAGCGCTGTACAAGGCTTCGTGACACCAGTAGATCTGCACTTGCGGAACACAATCATGAAATCCTTTTCGAAAATACTAAAATCTTAGCCCGAGCACCAAACTTTTATGAGCGAAAACTCCTTGAAGCTATAGAAATCCTAAAACATCCAAATAATCTAAACCGTGACTCAGGCACCTTCTCAACATTTGGAAACTCATCCTCGAAAATTCCACTCCGCACATGATCACAAAACGGGCCAGGTGCCAGAACGAAGTTAACGACCGGAATAAAGGTAGTGAACTGTGTAGCGTGAAGAATTTTTTTCTACAACAAATACGGCTACAGAAACCAGTAGAATCAGTTTCAGTTCAAGTCTGCCCTGAAGATGCCACCTGTAATGGTTGGCGAAACGTCGGCATCATATATCATATGTTTTTTACTAAGTTTAATTTATTAATTAATACTATTTAAATAGTTCAATTGGTTAGTTTATTGTAATTTTATCAATAAATATTTATATTTATTTCTTATCTCAATAAAATAAAGTTTCATTCTATATTTATATTATATTTTTATTTAATTTACATGTGAAATTAGCTCTTTCAAATTCTCGAAGTTTAAATAATTAAATTTTTATTCATTTTTTTTTAATTTGAATTAATTTCATTAGAAATTATTTACAGTATTATTTGTGTAACGGCACAAATTTTATCATGACTTTTATATGAATAAATCTAATTTAATTCAATTTTCAAAGTAGATTCTGAGATTTTAATAATAAAATTTTGTAATTGAAGTTTTTTTAGTTTTAATAGTTGAGATTCATATGTTTTTCACTAAATATACTTTATTGATTAATATTATTTAAATAGTTCAATTAATTAGTTCGTTTCAACTTTTATTCAATTTAAAAAAATTTAAATAAATTTTATCAGAACATGTCTATAGTATTATTTGTGTAACGGCGCAAAGTCTGTTGTTACTAGTTATTCCAACCTAGAGGGAATAACTTAGTTTATAGAGAAATATTCTCATTGGAGAGATCATTCCTGCGTAGAGAGAATAACTTGACCTATAAATTATGCACTATGTACTTGTCAAAATTCCCATTTGGAGAGATTATTCTTGCCCATAGGAAGTAACGTTTCTTTCTATATTTATATTATATTTTTATTTAATTTACATGTAAAATTAGCTCTTTCAAATTCTCGAAGTTTAAATAATTAAATTTCTATTCATTTTTTTTAAATTTGAATTAATTTCATTAGAAATTATTCACAGTATTATTTGTGTAACGGCACAAATTTTATCATGACTTTTATATGAATAAATCTAATTTAATTCAATTTTCAAAGTAGATACTGAGATTTTAATAATAAAATTTTGTAATTCAAGTTTTTTTAGTTTTAATAGTTGAGATTCATATGTTTTTCACTAAATATACTTTATTGATTAATATTATTTAAATAGTTCAATTAATTAGTTCGTTTCAACTTTTATTCAATTTAAAAAAATTTAAATAAATTTTATCAGAACATGTCTATAGTATTATTTGTGTAACGGCGCAAAGTCTGTTGTTACTAGTTATTCCAACCTAGAGGGAATAACTTAGTTTATAGAGAAATATTCTCATTGGAGAGATCATTCCTGCGTAGAGAGAATAACTTGACCTATAAATTATGCACTATGTACTTGTCAAAATTCCCATTTGGAGAGATTATTCTTGCCCATAGGAAGTAACGTTTCTTTCTATATTTATATTATATTTTTATTTAATTTACATGTGAAATTAGCTCTTTCAAATTCTCGAAGTTTAAATAATTAAATTTTTATTAATTTTTTTTTAATTTGAATTAATTTCATTAGAAATTATTTACAGTATTATTTGTGTAACGGCACAAATTTTATCATGACTTTTATATGAATAAATCTAATTTAATTCAATTTTCAAAGTAGATTCTGAGATTTTAATAATAAAATTTTGTAATTGAAGTTTTTTTAGTTTTAATAGTTGAGATTCATATGTTTTTCACTAAATATACTTTATTGATTAATATTATTTAAATAGTTCAATTAATTAGTTCGTTTCAACTTTTATTCAATTTAAAAAAATTTAAATAAATTTTATCAGAACATGTCTATAGTATTATTTGTGTAACGGCGCAAAGTCTGTTGTTACTAGTTATTCCAACCTAGAGGGAATAACTTAGTTTATAGAGAAATATTTTCATTGGAGAGATCATTCCTGCGTAGAGAGAATAACTTGACCTATAAATTATGCACTATGTACTTGTCAAAATTCCCATTTGGAGAGATTATTCTTGCCCATAGGAAGTAACGTTTTTTTCTATATTTATATTATATTTTTATTTAATTTACATGTAAAATTAGCTCTTTCAAATTCTCGAAGTTTAAATAATTAAATTTCTATTCATTTTTTTTTAATTTGAATTAATTTCATTAGAAATTATTCACAGTATTATTTGTGTAACGGCACAAATTTTATCATGACTTTTATATGAATAAATCTAATTTAATTCAATTTTCAAAGTAGATACTGAGATTTTAATAATAAAATTTTGTAATTCAAGTTTTTTTAGTTTTAATAGTTGAGATTCATATGTTTTTCACTAAATATACTTTATTGATTAATATTATTTAAATAGTTCAATTAATTAGTTCGTTTCAACTTTTATTCAATTTAAAAAAATTTAAATAAATTTTATCAGAACATGTCTATAGTATTATTTGTGTAACGGCACAAAGTCTGTTGTTACTAGTTATTCCAACCTAGAGGGAATAACTTAGTTTATAGAGAAATATTCTCATTGGAGAGATCATTCCTGCGTAGAGAGAATAACTTGACCTATAAATTATGCACTATGTATACTTGTCAAAATTCCCATTTGGAGAGATTATTCTTGCCCATAGGAAGTAACGTGAATTATGGAGGTAATATATAGGAAATCGTATAGACTGATAATTATTACGTGATCTTGATTTCGCGGGAATGTTCTTGCGTAAAGGTACTTTCTGGAAAAATCGCAAAGAACTTGCTCTCGGATTATGTTATTATACTCTTCGCAGACGAAGTCCGCATTCACTCAAGTTATTTCTAAACTCGTTAAAAAACGACCTAGAGAAAAAAAAATTAAAATCCGTCTGTCTCTCTGGATGTATGTCACGAAATAGTTGTATACACGATAACTCGTAAACGAAAGGTGCTATCATATTAAAATTTTGACAAAACATCGTTTGCTGTTCGGTGACGAACACTACTGGGAACCCTTGTTTGAAGGGTTGAAAATTAAAATAACTCGAATTATACATTGAATCGATTCAAAACTTTTACAGTAAATTTGAAGCTGCTTTCACCCAAATTTCAACAGAATCGTTCCACAACGACAAAAACAATTACCTATTGAAGTGAACTAAAATTTTTTCATCGTCCTTCAACAGTTTGTAATTAACGGCGATGTGGTTTAGGGACTGGTTCTTGGAGGTCAAATAAAGATTTAAAATTATTGCCATCACTCCTTGCCTATTTCAACCCCCCAAAACCCCCTAGAACCACTCCCAAAACGAAACAAAAATGAAAAACGGCTGTTTCGTTTTTAAACTCAGCCAGAATCTCAATAATTGACTAATTTATCATAAAATTGGTCATATTATCCATGCTATTCATATTTTTTTGGGAGGTAGATTTATGGGCTTTTTGGGGGTCCTTTTTGGTGCATGGAGTGATGGCAATAATTTTAAATCTTCATTTCACCTCCAATAAAGTTATTTAACATGGTGCCATCATGTTACCTTGTAATCCGCAAGGTTTAACCACAAAATGGAAAAGAAACATTTTTGGTCCAAATAATGGCCAATTACTCGGAAATGGACCGATAACTTTTGATGGCATAGGGTATCTTCACAATTGCCAACACCAATGAACATGTTCCACCAGGTTTGGGAGGGTTAACTTGCAGTCCATTTTCGGTCCAATTTTAACTGGTCAGCTTGATAAACGAACACTATAAAAAATGATGGCACATGATGGAAATTTATAAGAATGGCATGCTTTTCAAGTAACCGTAACTTGAAAAGGGTTAACCTCCAGTCAAAAAATTAATAATTTGCGGAGGCTGTATCTCGAGATCTAGCAGCCGGCGTAAATTCGGTCTGTGCGATGAATTGGTCATTGAACCATCCTCTAACAATAAACCATATTGTTAATGTTCAAACCATCGATATCGCTCTGGCTCCTAGATTAATAGAATAGATTCTTTCTGAAAGTGTGTTAGGGGAAAAATAAGTAGTCAATTGACTAAAATTAAGAACTACATGTTTTTGCTGAATTAAATTTTGCGAGTAACTTAGTAAAAAACATATACGTTATTTTCTTGTAAAAGATCTCAAATTCTAATTCATTGTGTGGAGTTAAATCTGCATATACGTATTTATCAAAGGTACTTCTGATTTAGTTTATAATCTATAACCAGAATTATGCTAATCGTCGTAGACAAATTAATATAACCAACGTGAACTTACGGTAAAAATTGTTTTCATCTAATAAGAATAAGTAACAACAGACAACAAGTTAATTGGATACGACCAATATGGTAAAGATTATCTCATAGTATTGAAATGTAGATACAATTCACAATAATTATAAATAAGATTCTTGCTAAAACCTACCCATGTAAGCGTTACAAGATTAACCTTATTATAATAACCGCAACGATAGAAATCTAAAACACGACAAAAAGAATTATGAACAACTTGAACAATTGAATAAAGTTTTTGCGTTGTGGTATTTCTTCTATTTAGTATTTGCATGTGCATATCCAACCAATGATAAATATGAAAGTAATATTGCAAGAGATACAATTACTGATACATAATTGCCTTCGATATTCCATATCACGTATCGCTTGCCAACATTTTTCTTGGATGAATTCCTGCATGAATAGAAATAATTTATGCAAAAATGTTAGTTCAAAAGCGGTTTGCATACGCTGTTAATCAATAGCATAACCTGTGAATACATACATCAACTATGAGATCAGTCCATTTTCTGTTTTTTTTTCGTCATTTGGACATGGATTTATATTCAACTTCCGTTTGTATCCATTAGAATTGTATTCAACAATATGATATCCATAAACTTGAACTTTCTCCAGTAATTGCAAATTCGTATCAACATCAACGATCTAATTCCGTTTGATTACTGCAAATTGAAGAGGTAGGTAAGTTGTGCCAATATTTTAATAAGGTGAAGAACCACGGGTATCTCGGGCGTGTATAATTTGAACGCTAAAATGTTAGTTAATCGTTGTAGTGCAACGTATAATGTGGATGCATGCCCGATTCGCCTGTTCACGTTTTGCCTCATCCATGAAAATTTCGCGATTCGTCTGGCTAGAAAAATGGTAGTCGCGTTTCGTCTCACGACTCAAATAGTCAAATGGGTATTGGACCCGTAAATCCTTGGGCAATGGATCGATTTTGATGGGACAAAGTGCTTTCTCTTCAGAATGTCATCAGAAAAAAAGTTGACCACAAATAAAGTTGCGCAGATTGTTTATATTGTTTATAAACAATAAATAAACAATTTGATTGGCTCATTTTTGAGATTGCATTAAAATTTCTAAAAAATGGAAAATTTGACTGTTTTTGATCGGATAAAGACTATTTTTGTTATAAACAATTTGTTAACAAAATAGATGAATTCGACCCTAACTCCGACTTTGGGGTTGTTTTCGGCTAATTTTGGTATTCTGAGCTCGATTTTATCGTCAATATCGTCGAATGTATACCCACAAATTTGCTAAAATTTGCTATAACAAATTATATTTATTATTAAATATACGAATTTGACCAAAATGTCGAGCTTATAGTCGTTGTCAGATAATTTTGGTCTCTTGATTACGATTTTATTGCTATCATGGTCTTTAAATGCGTACATAAATTTTTGGATTGTTATAAACAAATTATTTATTAACAAATGAAGAAAAAAGAAATGTGACATTTTTATTCATTTTTATATAGGGTGTTTCATAATATATACATGGTCAATTTTTTGAAAAAATTACTTGTTTTAACGTTTAAATAATTTTTTTTTAATTAGTAAAAAAAAATGTATTCCAAAAAATTGACCATGTTTTTCAACATAAAAGTTAATTTTTCTCGAAAACGGTCAACTTTAGAGCTTACAACCAAAAGCGTCCCAAAATCGTACTTTATCCAGTAACGTAGAAGTAGGGTGTAAGGGTACAAATTACTCTTACTTGTGGATAAACTATAAGTTCTATTTTATCGCTTGGTTGCCGACAGCTACAGTGAAGACGGTCGTGAGTTATATTTTAGATGTTAAAATTTGGGCACCAGAGTATTTTAACCAACCAATAAATTATGTTTCTGAACTAGAGAATTCAAACACTCAAAAGTCCCCAGGTTAAATTACCCTGAAAGTATACAAAAAAAAATAAAAGACCTATAGCCAGAATGATTGAAATTTACTGGTAATTAAAATAATATTTTTGTTACCATTTATCACAGTACCTAATATTAATGAGTTATGAAATGCGTGAATTGAAGTATGAATGAACTTAAATTTCTTAAATCACAGTGAACAACAGTTAAATTTACATATGTATAAATACTCAAATGATTATTTCAAACGTTACATGAACCAAAAATTGGGTAGCCTGACCTGGTAGCTGCTGGGTAAGATGTTATACCTGCTCGATTATGAATTGGTACTTCCTACTTGATGTATGGATTCCTGTCACAAGCCTAGTACAGTTTCCACGATTGTACATCACAAGTCAATTAGCAACTTTCCACAACAGATTCAAGCCAACCTCAGAACTTCGTATACTTGTTGAATTTTTCGCAACATAAAAAAAAACCTGAAATCACGAAATGTTCAAACCTCTATTGCTCTATTGTCTTCAGAAGACAGACATGAACAGAATACATAACGATTGTTGAACAAATTAGGACTAACCTATGTCCTGTCAGATATCACCTGGGAAGGCAAATTAATTCTTGAAGTTAATGAAGAAATCAATGGAATTACAAAAATATTTACCTCTAACACGATAGGGTTTTTCCTTTAAATGAAACAAACTTTACTTCCGCCCAAAACCAGTCACGTTGAAACTAAGTTTTAATCCCCTCAGGTGCAACTATTACACAAATCTTTCCAATGATTCCACTCCAAATTGGTAATTGATGCCTTTGCTTTCAACGGAAGAATATTCCCATAATTTGGTTCCAAACATAAGTTTGGTATCACCTCCGTGTTGAAATAACTTAGAAACACGACCTTCCACTTGGACGATTTGACAAAAAGTACGCCATTTTCTCGGCCTTTTCGGTGCTTCGATTTCCCACAGAACGAACTCGAAATAGAAGCGGTAACTACAGAATCTGACACTGAATAACCATGACTCGGAGAATATACGGTCTAGCATAGCTGACGTCACAGGAGTTAACCGATTGTAGTACAGCGGCCATTTCTAAGCCGTTAAGTGGAATTTACACGTTAAGGGGAGAAATACATCCACTACCCCTTCAAAATCTTCACCAATTATGACTAAAAAAAATTTTTTTCTCGTTCAAAACATAGCTTACTATCTGTTTTCTGTACCATAAACGGTTCCGGAGGTATTCGCAAAAAATGAAATTTTGTTTTCAATTTCAACATCCTGTATCTCTAAAACTGCATTTTAGGGGGCAAGTTAATCGAAACTTTTTTCATATTTTTGGACGAGCTATCACATCCTGAAGTCCTGCGCATATATTATGAAACACCCTGTATACTGGGTGTCCCAAAAGTCTGGAAACGGTTGAATGTCTCGTAAACAAATCATCGGATCGCAAAGACAAAAAACACGCCTCTTTTTATTTTTAAAGATCTATTTAATGATGCTACTAAAAAACCACCCCCACCTCCGAAGGGGGTGATGAGAGGGGTAGTTTTAAAATTTTAAATGGAAACACCTACTTTTTATTTGCATTTTTCATGAAAAACTGTGTTAGGATGTACAATCAACCCTTTTTTCAACCCTACTTAAGGGGTGAAAAAAAGGGCAGTTTTGTATTTGTGGCGGTGGAGGTCAGGTGAGAAAATAACCGAAAGTACCATTTTTTGCACCCTCTAAGTGGGGCTAAAGTAAAGGGTTGATTGCACATGAGAACACATTTTACATGCAGAATGCAACACCGTATGAAAACAAATTTTTTTCGCAAAAAAAGCAAAACTGTCCTTTTTTTCACCCCTTAAGTAGGGTTGATTGCACATCCTAACACGGTTTTTCATGAAGAATGCAACAATGCAATAAAAAGTAGGTGTTTCCATTCAAAATTTTAAAACTACCCCTCTCATCATCCCCTACATGGGTGGGGGTGGTTTTTCAGTAGAATCATTAAATTGATCTTTAAGAATAAAAAGAGGCGTGTTTTTTGTCTTTGCGATCCGATGATTTGTTTACGAGATATTCAACCGTTTCCAGAATTTTGGGTGCCCTTTTTTTCACCCCTTACGTAGGGTTGTAAAAAGGGTTGATTGCACATCCTAACACAGTTTTTCATGAAGAATGCAACAATGCAATAAAAAGTAGGTGTTTTCATTTAAAATTTTAAAACTACCCCTATCATCACCCCCTACGGGGGTGGGGGTGGTTTTTTAGTAGCATCATTAAATAGATCTTTAAAAATAAAAAGAGGTGTGTTTTTTGTCTTTGCGATCCGATGATTTGTTTACGAGATATTCAACCGTTTCCAGAATTTTGGGTGCCCTTTTTTTCACCCCTTACGTAGGGTTGTAAAAAGGGTTGATTGCACATCCTAACACAGTTTTTCATGAAGAATGCAACAATGCAATAAAAAGTAGGTGTTTTCATTTAAAATTTTAAAACTACCCCTATCATCACCCCCTACGGGGGTGGGGGTGGTTTTTTAGTAGCATCGTTAAATAGATCTTTAAAAATAAAAAGAGGTGTGTTTTTTGTCTTTGCGATCCGATGATTTGTTTACGAGATATTCAACCGTTTCCAGACTTTTGGGACACCCAGTAATATACACACTCAGAACTTGATTTTGTTGACAAAATTGATCAAATGTATTAAGTCTTAATATAATAAAAAAATAGCGTGCCACTAATTTTAAATAATTGTTTCCTCTTCCATAATTATTCTCGCATATCTCCTTGAAACCATTAATATGTTTAATTTTATATATATTTATTGATACTTTGTAATACTAAAACATAAAATTTATTATTATTTTGAACATTTCCACGAGAATGCATTTAAAGACCATAATAGCAATCAAATCGTACTCAGGAGTCCAAATTATACGACAACGACTATAAACTCGACATTTTGGTCAAATTCGTAGATTTAATAATAAATATAATTTGTTTATAACAAATTAGGGAATTTGTGGTTATACATTCGACGATATTGATGATAAAATCGAACTCAGAATACCAAAATTATCCGAAAACGACACTAGATTCGGAGTTTTGGCCGAATTCATCAATTTTGTTGATAAATAAATTGTTTATAACAATCCGATCGAACGGTCAAATGTCGCATTTTTTTAATTCTTATGTAATGTCAAAAATGAGTTAATTGAAGTGTTTATTTATCGTTTATAAACAATTTGCTCAACTTTATTTGTGGTCAACTTTTTTCGGATGACATTCTGAAGAGAATACACTTCGTCCCATCAAAATCGATCCATTTCCCAAGAATTTACGGGTTTGGCCTATTTTTATACCCTTTTAACAGCATTAAAATTAGAGTTGTTTTCGATAAATAACAACTAAGTTATCTCCCCTTCTTTTCCAAACTTAGGCATCACACTGATTTTGTTGTGAAAATTTCTTTTTTTCAGTTTCATTAGGACAGTTCTATTTGGGTAATTAATATTTCGTAACACTTAGTATTTCGTAACACTTCTGAAAATTGTAAAAGTTGTAGCGCTGTGACTGCATGAGATAAAATTTAGATTATATTGTTCTCTATAATTTTTGGTCACGAAATTTTACTCTACGACTTACCGTTCTCGCGGAAAATCTAATGAAAAATCAATTTGATAGCCTCAAAAATGTTCAAGGGGGCCACAACTTTTTGGTTTTAAGCTCGTCACATGTCCACCCTGCTAACTATTTATCAAAGAAAGGTTCGGTAATTTTTTTCCATAAAACCCATACTTTCCTGAAATATTTACTGTACAACTGTACGTTACGTGTTACAGATCAAAAGATGCCAATTTGGAGCAAATCCAGAAAAGTGCAGCTTATATTATGTGTTTAGAAAAAAGGGGTCGTTATATTTCTTACATATCCTGATGTTTCTATTATTGAGTAACGCAGCATGTGCTCTTGAATATGGTCATGTCGTGTATTTGGATGTAAACAGTGCACGCACACACCTGCATTAACTATATTTAATAAATTATAATTCCACTTTCACTAAGGAATTAATTTGATGAGTTTCGAGAGACAATGGTGATGCATTTGGTTTTCGTAATGGCATCATTAGCATCGCTGAGAACCTTTTCACAAAGGTAATTTATTCATGTATTCATGAGGATGAGGAATTACTGGAACTGGAACATATTCAACTTTATACGAATAATATATACATGTATTGAAATCTGAAAAATACTTGAATGGGAAACAATGTACCTATTCGAGTTGATCGTAGATATTTTTAACGCCGAAATATTTCTCTCGGTTTATATAATTTTGATCATTATGTAGTTCGAAATGATTAAACACTAGAGCAGGGGTGCCCAAACTTTCCAGCCTTAGGGCCATACTGTTTTACTCCAGTAAGTTGCAAGGATCAAAACCGTTTTAAATTTCCTGCCATTATCTACAATTTCTGGACTATTCGCGAGCATACGCTTGCTAAATTCGCTAGTTCAATTATTGTGTAGTAACTGTACTTTATGGTTACGACCGCGTCACTTGAAGACACCTGGTGGTAACACGCGGAAATATGTAGTCGTAGTACCCTTTCTCGCTAACAGATAGCGCTAGTAGTACTTTCGAAAGCACAAAGGAATTGGAGTATAAAAAGGCTAGCGGCGCGACCGCGTGTCAGTCCGCCTAGGGGAGGCGAAGGAAGTGAAACTGTCTGTTGTGAAACAACACGTTTTTTTGAATTTGGAGAAGTGATCGACATTTTTTTGAATAAAAATCATCGCCCTCTTACCGAATTATAAAATAGCGAATGGCTGGAGAAGTTAGCATTCTATGTCGATTTGACAAAACATATGAACGAATATCAAATTTTCCCGCAGAAAATAATACTGTTTCAATCAAAATTACGTAAAAATTGTTTCACACATTTTACAACATGTGAAATATTCAGCCACACTACTGAGACTGAGTTTCCCGTCGATTTTGTAATCGAAGCTTTGAGTGCTTTGAAGATGAATTTTTATACTCGTTTCTCAGACTTTGATGTCATTGCGAATGAAATTAAGATTTTTCATACTGACTGAAACCATAGCCCCGGAACTTCAAACTGAAATTATTGATTTACAGTGCAGTGATCTAATTAAGAACTATTAAAACTCATCTTTGTTGGAATTTTATAAGAGTCTTCCACTCGTACAATTTGGTAATTTGCATAAATTTGCTCGTGTTTTTGGTACTACTCACTTGTGTGAGAAAATACCAAACTCCATAATGAAGTACACAAAGAATGTTTACAAATCTAAGTTAACCGATGAGCATCTTAAATCTTTTTTAATAATCGGTACAAGTAAAATAGGTCCACAACTACAAACAATTGTAGTGGAAAATCACAATTACATAAATCTCATTAGTATTTTATATATCATAATGTTTATATGTTATATGTATAATGTTTATAATGTTAGTGGGATTCATTTTAATGATTTGTTGGTTATTAAACTTGAGTTAAATTTTCTGCGTATTATACATACCAGGCCATTTACCCTTCTGTACGCAAGTATTTTCATAATAACCAATGATGATTGTTTATTGTACCCCCTTTGTTTTTAACCTAACCTAAACCTAACTTTGTTGATATAGAATGCAAATATTGTACGCGCTTAACACTCTCGTAATAACCAATAATGATTGTTTATTGTACCCCCTTTGTTTGTAACCTAACCTACTAACCTAACTTTGTTGATATAGAATGCAAATATTGTAATCACGCTCCAAATAACCAATAATGATTGTTTATTGTACCCCCTTTGTTTCTAACCTAACCTAACTTTGTTGATATAGAATACAAATATTGTAATCGCATTAATCTTAACACTCATAATAACCAATCATGATTGTTTATTATACCTCCTTTGTTTCTAAACTAACCCACTAACCTAACTTTGTTGATATAGAATGCAAATATTGTAATCACGCTTCAAATAACCAATAATGATTGTTTATTGTACCCCCTTTGTTTCTAACCTAACCTAACTTTGTTGATATAGAATACAAATATTGATATCGCATTAATCTTAACACTCTTAATAAGCAATCATGATTGTTTATTATACCTCCTTTGTTTCTAAACTAACCCACTAACCTAACTTTGTTGATATATAATGCAAATACTGTAATCGCGCTAATCTTAACACTCATTTCTAAGAATATTCTGAGAATTATATTATAACTCGACTCAATTTACGTAGGGATATGGAATTGGGACTCAATTTACGTTGAGAATTTCATAATGACGATCTTAGACATATCGCGAATGTTGTCAAATGTAGGTACTTCGTAAATCTGTTTGTAGGTAGAATTGTTGCTGTATAAGTAGACAAAGGACAATTTCATAGTTAATTGTTGGTAGTTTTTAAATCACTTTATTGTGGTATGACATTGTCATAAAAGCTTACAGCTCAATTCGCAATGTATAGTTTGCACGTGCGATCGTGGACAGCGGTGATAATCCTGTTGCTCTCTCAACATTTTGTGCCTTTCAAAACCACATACGTAGTGACTTGCATACATTTATAATGTCATCACACATCGTGATGAACCAATGAGAATAATCGTTCGTATCATAACTTGTTTTTAAAAGGCGATTAATTAAATGCAGGTAAAAATAGTAGTTTTTCCTGTTCATAATGATGTTAAATTGAAGTATTTTACTTCGAAAAGAATGACCCAAAATAATGGTTGAAATTTCCCGTAACAACTACTCATGCTTTTAAAGCTAATGTAGTAAGGTGAGAAGTACTTCTTTTTTTGTTATGGGACATTAGGAGCTATTTAAGAGCTCAATTCCGAAAATTTGTGCTCGCCTAATATAACATGTTCTGCTAGCTTGATAATGTGAGCACATATCAAGGTGAGTGATATAAGAAGCAGTTAACCATTCTCACGAGGTACTTATCCGCCATATTGTCACCGTAAGTTTTCAGTTATCAAATTTCAATAAAAAATTCGTAATCCTCAACCCAGATCAAATTGTACCATCTTGCTCTTATACTTACTTTCTGTTTACTTATTTCATGTTGTTTGGTTGTATTTTGCAGTTTATCAAAACATGAGTATTTTTTCAAAATCTATACCTCTGAAAATGTACCATCAATGGTTAGATTTTGTTGTGTAACGTGTAAATTCCATATAACGGCTGATAATTAGTCGATGCGTCTATAATACGATACGACAACGTTTTTCATCAGTGACATCTGTGATACGCAGTATATTATCAGAGTCGTGTTAGTTCTGTGTCGATGGAAGAGTTCGATTCCTACATATATTTCCAAGTTGTACTGTGATGTTGATCTGGGCATTGAAAGACGATTTTTCTTCCGTTGGAAACAAGAACATCACTCGTTATTTTGGAAGATAATTGTGGATTTTGGATGATTGGTGTTACCGTAAAGGGATGGTAACCCTCATTTATACAAACTGTGAATTGGATACCACTCAAATTCTAGTTATCGAGGATCTGTCGAATTACATTCAATTTATTCTCACTCTCATGTGATACTACTTATTAAAATAATATCGTGATTGTGAACTCAGATTGGCCGCATTCTTTCATTTCTATCTAGAAAAGAGAGCTATTCGTTTGATTGATGATGTCACACTTACGAGTTCATTAACCTCTCTAGAATATCGTAGAAAGGTGAGAAATGTCTCCCTTTTCTGTAGGGTGAGGCAAAACTCTGGGCCATTTGGGCAGGAATTCCAGCGATGACGCGAGTGATGCGGTGTTTCAGGTCGTCCAAGTTGTGAGGTCTGCTGGCGTAGACCCAATCCTTGACTATGCCCCATAGCCAAAAATTGCTTGGCGTCCGGTCGGGTGAACGTGCTGGCCATGGGAGCGGACCACCTCTACCAAACCAGCGATTACCGAACGTGTTGTTCAGGTAATGAACCATCCGACTGTAATGGGCAGGGGCACCGTCTTGCTGAAAGTACCCTTGCTGGAAAATGGCAAGTGGTACATTCTCCTCCATGAAGGTGCTGACCATGGCAAGGTAATTCTCTCCTCTGACGGTCTGCTCTTCAAAAAAGACGGGTTCGATCACTCCAAATTTTCTCACGGCACACCAAACGTACGCCTTGGGGAATCCCGCATGTGCTCTCGAACTTCCTGCTTGTTGTGCCGCTGATGTGGAATGTTGCTTCGTCAGATAATTTCTAAGAGAATTTGTGCAGCACTCACACGTGCTTGCTTGTCCGCGTTTGTGAGCTGTTGTACAATCTGCAAGTGGTATGATTTCATTCCTAAATCACGATAAAAATTCTAACCAGTGACCTTCGCGAAATGTTAGTTCCTAGAGAAAGTCAGCGCCTGGACTTGGTTGGGTTGGTTACCATCGCCAGTTCTCTTCAGTTGGCAGATCTCTTTCTACCGCTATTCCTCTTGCAATCGTCTTGAACGGACCCTGTCCGAACAAACTTTTCGTAGATCCTACTAATTGTCGAAACGAACAGAAACACGAATAATCGAAATTGTAACACATTAATGTTTTAAGTATGTGAATATGTATTAAGAATTCACTGCTTAGCAATTTACTTATAATATAGGAACTCATGTCGAACAAAGTCTGTATACGACTGAAACTAAAAAATATAGCGCTCAAGTATACACTTTCAAACCAGAACTAATTGTTTGGATTCGGTTGATTATGAACGTTTAAATGCAGTGGCGCACGACGGTAATCCAATTTGAAATATGTCGATTTTTGGTGGGGGAAAAGTATTCATCAGTTGCATTCAATTCAATCCAACAATTAACAGTATAATGTTAGAATGTCTGGATACAATTGCCCACAAATGAAAACTGTATAAGTGTAAGAATATAAAAGTATAATTGGCATCAGTATAGCATTAGCTCCGTCAGACGATGTTTTGTTTTGAAATGTAATTTCGTTTTCAAAAACTTGATCAACTAATATTTGTTTCGATGTCATAAAATAATTTTGGGCTTGAATAAAATAACTAATAAAAGTTCGAGTTTCACTAATTTATTAAATAAATGTTTGAAGAATCTATTGTGTTATCGAAACTATAGTGGCATTTATTTATTAACTATTGAAAATCGAACTTTTAATAGTTATTTCATTTAAGTTTAGAATGGATTTTCATCAAGTAATGGCTGATTCTACTCAAATAATTTTGGCAAATGTATTCATACATAGTACTGAGGTAATAGAAAAAGGTTGTCAGGCCTTGTTAGAAATATTGCTATTTGAGCATTCTATCTAAAATATACTTTTAACATTATGAAGACGCATGTAGGAATTTGCAAGGGTTTTAATTAATTAAATTAGTATAAATCTGATTTAATGACTGAATGTCTGTTCTATGATTTACAGGCTTGGAGTCACGTTTAATGTGAGTCATCTCCAGAACACTTTTATAATAATTGGTCTCCGTAGTTAAATCATTAACATTTTTGTAACCGAATTGATTGCTATAATCAAAACAGTGTTTATCAAGTTTACTCCGATGCAAAAGGTCCTCAGTATTTTAACAGTATTTTTACTGGATAAGGGCGATTATTTCTTATTAATAGTGTTATAGTGTATCCACAGAGCAAACTGTTCTATTAGTTCATATTATTCAGTGTTTTCATACCTGTAACAAAATATGAAAACATGATAACAATAAATGTTATTGTAACTATATTCAAGACGTAATTATATCCCATGTGCCTAGGGTGCTGGCATTAGAGGTTTTTGCTTACCTCAGTGAAGAATGAAAGTTTTAATGCATGAACAATTATTTTCAAATCAGCAGTAGGTACGTACATAGCACATACAACATACATCAGTTATAAAACCATTATGGTTCGAACTATGGATAGATTCTAGTTGGAGGTTGCATCTACCCGATCTCAACATTCAAAGTCCTAAATAAATATAACACCATCACCCTTTGAAGTAGTTACAGTTACTTAAAGTTGAAACAACAAATATCACGTAGCTCTACCAAAGTAAAAGTCGCCGTTGTTGTATTGGGAAGAGGGCGCACAATGACCAAAACACAATATTAACTGAAACAAGTTTCACGCAAGAGCATCGAGTGACCTTAGGTTAAAGAGAAATAGGTCCGGTACCGGAAAGTGACTCGTTCCGTTATAAACTGCTGAATTCGTAAGCGGGACATTCAACACATCGCCACATAGAGTGATCCGAATGTAACCCATCATTACTTCAAATAGAAATCTGATAATTATATGAATTATACGGAAATTTGTTGACCCAAAGCATTTAATCAAAAAAATTTGCAAATCGCTTCAAAGTATTTAAAATAGGAACTGCTTTGTTGTTGGTCGCGGTAGCCCCCTTGCAAGTATCTTAGCGTACCTATATTATTTTAGTATTAATTTGTTATGTTACTTATTAAGAAAGCAAGTAAATATATACATTTAACCCCCAGAAATGCACGAAAACGAAAAAAAAAGAGCGGAGTGAGGGAAGCTAGTGATCTATGGATCAGTTAATTTCCTTTCAAGGCGAATGAACAATTTCATCAATAGCAGAATGGTATTTGTTTGAGTACATATTTCCTTACTTCACAAAATAGCAATTATTTCTCTCAGTTTGAATACTTTTCTTTTAATGTATAGTTTTGAATATCATTCGTACAATGTTGCTCGAAATTTTCTTGATTCTGTTCATTCCAAATTACAATCAATAATCAATATTATACGGCTTCTATTTTTACAGTGTCATTCTGCTTCATTCATCGATCTTCGGATAAATGTACCTTTTACACTTCCAAAATATTATATTTCTCTTTAGTTCGATCTCTTTAGTGTTGTGGGTTATCCTCCGTTAAATTTAGTAAATACATCATTAGTAAACAGTGTAGTTCCTTGAAAACTGAAATGTACTGTGGTGATACCAGAATCAAAACCCAAAAAAGCGGAAGAACTTCGGCGAATAAATTTATTGCCAATAGTGGAGAAAATACTGGAAAAAGTAGTTCACGAACAACTTGGAGTTATTTAGAGAAAAATGTGACAGGGTTTCGAAGCTGCAGCTGTTGAGAGCTCAAGAGGGCGTTTGAAACGGTTGATAGAGGTAAACTAATTGAAAAATGTAAACCATATGGAATAACGGGTATAGCCCTCCAGTGGATAAAGGATTATTCATGGTATCGATACCAGTAAAAAAATGTATCTAAAAAGGTTGAAGTATTTTATGGAGTGCCACAAGGGAGTGTACTAGGCCCATTGCTTTTTGACTACATGTAAACGATGTAAATGAATATTTGACAAAAAACTTTGTAAATCTCTATGAAGATGATACAATGTTATCAGTAATTGGCCCTGACCATCAAGCACTAGTTAATAAAATGGGGAATTGAAAGTGTTGGCAAATTAGTTCAAGCTTTAGAAGTTGAAACTAAATTCATCCGAAACAAAATGCATGATTATACGTAGTCGAAAAAATTACAACTTATTTGAAGAAAAAAAATCTCAATATTATTATGAATACAGAAAATTAAATATCTTGGGATACAATTTGATCCACACTTAAGCTTGAGCTAACACATTGTTCAATTACACTTTTAAGAAATTAGCTAAAAAAATTGGTTATTTTCATAGAATATCTGCAAAACTTACTACTTGATGGGCAAAAAGAACTGTGTATAATACTATTATTTATTCACATTTTACAAATTGCGCTTCATTATTATTCTCATGTTCTAAGGAAGATATAAATAGGCTGCAGATCCTACAGAATACAGTTATGCGAATTCTATTGAGGTGTAATAGATATACAAGTGTTAAAGACATGTTGCAAAGGCTAAAATTTTTAAACGTAACTCTAATCATACAGGAAGCTTGTCTGACGTTTATATACAAAGTAACAAATAACCAACTATCTACGTCAACATTTTTTAATAAAAAGAGGAGATATGATGGGATACAACTTAAGAAAAGTCGCAGTGATATATTACAATAATCTATTTTTGGATAAGGTTTACAAAGTTACAATAACTTACCAATCCAAACTAAAGATACTATAAGTGTAAGAATTCAAAAAAGGACTTAGAAATATGTTTTTTAAAGTCTAAGGTGGTAAAAACAATAACAGTTATTGATGTTCTTATGTAGTTATTACTATTATTTTGTACGTACAGAAACACTGTCTTTCTTCCTCATCTATGTCAAAATTTAATCTGTTTTGTACTAGCAAATTTTTGAATGAACAAGTAAATTTGAAAAATGTATAATATCTGTTGAATATAATGGTTTTGTATGGGGTCTGTTTTATCAAACGGATGATAGAATAGAGAGCCTATAAAATGAAAATGAATGTTTAAGGTCATCTAAATTTGTATATCAAAGGTAAGACCAGAAATATTCTGAGATTTTTACATAAAGTGATAAATGGGGCTATAAGTTAATCTATTTAATGTAAATGTCAATCACAGAAGGACACGAATTTCAGAACTGTTCATGGTTCCTCATCAAAGTACGAGCTACGGCCAAAACGAGTGAGTTACAAGGCTAATCTGTTGAATTAGCAAATAAAATCAGCTACCTAAATAATTGATTTATTCGAAACATTCATATATTCCTTCAAAAAGCTAATGGGGACACATCAAATAATATTGTTGTTACTTAGTTCTAGTTGTTTGTGATTATATATGTAACTATTTGTTCTTTGTAAATTGGCATGCCCTTATATAAATAAATAAATGAAAGATGCAAGTTAAAGTTGGGAGAATGGATTATTCAGTCCCTGGAAGAATTTGAATGATAAAATGTATTCAGAAAGGATGCAGAGTTAATTTTGGACCAGTCTTTACATATGGTTATAAATCGTGTACCAACCAAAGACAGGAACCCATTTGATTCGTCACCAATATTAAAACCGATTCGGACAACAGATATTGTGCTTTCTCTGCGTGTTCTCTTTCAGTCGTAATATATTCTACTGCCTTATCTGCAATAAAAATGCTTGGAGACAACTTGTGTACCGTTATTATTTTAAAGAATTTATTCACTTCCAAAATGGCTCTCCGAATCGGAACGCATCGATCGAATTGACATTCAATTTTATTATGTATAGGTTATCGAGTTTTCCAAGGAGTTTTGACTATTAAATCAACTGTTTGGAAATAAATTCCAATTTTACAAAGCTATTTAAATGGAAATGAGTTTAATCCTCCATATACGATTTTTCTTTCGCGAAATGTGCAGCATATTCTGTGTTTAGAACGCCATGAAGAATTTGTCATGTGTTTCGATACCAACTATAATTAACCGATTCGTAGAACCAATAACTTCCCACACCACACTTTGTTAGCGATCGGACACTTCTGCAGCTTAAATGTATGATTGTATATATAATTTTCACTAGCTGTTGTCCGCGTGCGAAGTCGGAACAGTTGTTAACACTCGTAAGAACAATAACATTTGTAACGTGTAAATTCCATTAACGACTTAGAAATGGCCGCTGTAGTACAATCGGTTAACTCCTGTGACGTCAACTATGCTGGACCGTATATTCTAAGAGTCATGGACCGTATATTCTAACAGTCATGGACCGTATATTCTAAGGGTCATGGTTGTTCGGTGTCAGATCCGAAGTTCCCGCTTCTATTTCGAGGTTGTTCTGTGAGACAGACATTGAAGCGCCGGAAAGGTGAGAAAATGCCGACACTTCTCGTCAAATCGTTCAAGTGAAAAGTCGCATTGCTAGGTTATTTCAACAGGGAGGTGATACCAAGCTTGTTGTTTGGACCCAAATTCTGGGAATATTCTTCTGTTGAAAACAAAGACATCAATTACTAATTTGGATTGGAATAATTGAGATTAATGGAGTAATTAATGTACCTTAGGGGATCTAAACCTAGTTTCGACTGGTTGTGAACGAAAGTAAAGTTTGTCTTATTGGAAGGAAAAACCCTATCGTGATAGAGTTTTGTAATTCTATTTGATTTATTCACTGACTTCAGGAATTAATTTGCCTTCATAGGTGGTATCTGACAGAACATAGGCTAGTCCTAAATTGTTCAACAATTGTTATGTATTTTGTTCATGTCTGTCTTCTGAGGACAGTAGAACGCTAGAGGTTTGAACATTTCGTGATTTCAGGGTTCTTCTTCTTCCTCTTCTTTTTTGTCTATGTTGTGGAAAATTCAACAAGAAGTGTGTTGAGGATTGCTTGAATCTGCTGTGGAAAGATTACTTAGGAGTCGCTGATTTATTTGTGCTGTACAATCGTGGAATCGGTATTACAATTGTGGCAGGGACCCCTGCATGAAGTAGAAGTAATCAATCATCACCAAGCAAATACAACATCCAGCTCTCATCAGGTCAGGATATCGATTTTGGTTTATGTAACAATCTTAATAATCATTGAGTATTGTATATTGTGTAAGTTCAACTGTTCACTGTTTTAATGATTTAAGTAATTAACGTCATCCATATTTTCTAATCATTCGCTTCATATCTCATTAATATAAGTTCTGTCATAAATTATATCAATATTAGTATTTCAAAGTAAATTTCAATCATTCTGGGTACAGGTCTTTTATTTTCTTTTCTTTCAGGGTAATTTACCCTGGGGACTTGAGTATTTGCATCCCCTAGTTATATACATAATTCATTGGTTGGTTAAAAAACTCTGGCGCCCGAATTTTTAACATCTAAAATATAACCTACGACCATCTTCACTGTAGCTGTCTGCAACCAAGTGATAAAATAGAGCTTTTGGTTCATCCTTAAGTAAGAGTAAATTGTAACCCTTACAACTTATACAGCTTGAATCAAATCGACAAGGGCATTGAAAGTAAATAAGTGCGATAAAGAACCGACGCAGATGAAATAGCATTATCCCTTCCCTGGAACAGAACATCCAAATTTGCTTCATTTCCGTTCAATTCTCAATTTGGGTTACATGAAAAACCACCAATATTATTTCCAATCATTAGAAATTCAATTAAAGCAATCTAAACTATTTTAAATTTTCTAAACTCTTGAAATAAGTTACACAGCAGCCAAATTTTCATGTTGGCAAAACAAAATGTGCCTTCTGTTCACTCTTCCTCAAACATTTCAGCGAAGTGTGATAGAGCATAAACTTCAATCTTCACTGTTTACTAACGAATAAAATGACACGAAATTTGAATTTCAATAAAGCTCGCTAATACAGCGAAGATAAATGGTTGGTTGGTGCATTCCCATCACTTAATAATATTGCATGATGAAAGTAACACAAGATAATCTTTAGGATCAGCAACGCTACTACAATTCGTGCATTGAACATAATCAGATCATTCCTGAAAAATATTCATTCTACATTGTGCATTTATTTCTGCAAGTAAAACAGTCTGAATAAATGTAAAATACTTGTATATTTTAACAGCCAAGAATCGACATGAAAGTACTTAATTAAATTATGTGATTCATAAAATGTTGGCGAAAGTGTCACTTAATATGGAACAGAAGATATATGATAATCAGGAACTGTCAGAAGAATATCATGCAAAGCTTTAGTGACTTTTGACTTTCAAATATCAGCAACCGGGATAAAGTCAATCCTGAATCAATTACAATGAATTAATGTACCGGATTCTTTATTGCTCCATAACTTAGACTTAACAGATTTGTTTACACTCAACTAATATAAGCAGTAGACAGTGAAAGTTGCCTCCTAAGATATTACTATATGATTTTTCTTCGTAAAAATTGGATACTTAGTTGCTACTGATTCACAAGATAATATGAGATTGAGTAAACAAGTTCCTTAATAGTATCTAATAAGATTTTATATTCAGGATGTCAATTTCTTGTGGTTGAATAATGCATATCGGTAAATATCATTGGAAATATTTTACTCAAACTTGTCATCATATTTATAAACATTGGCTGTTAAATCATTTTGAAGTTACAACATGTACGAGAGTTATGTAAAGCTGGCTCGATTTACTGCAGTTTCGCCCGAAGCTTCACGCCAATCTGAACCTGTAATTGGAACAGTTCGAATTCTATTGAGCTTTTAATTATTATTCATCATTTTTTTCCAGCGAAAATCACATGTTTCTTAAGGTGTCTTAAATGAATATCTAACGTAGTAAAATTGGATTTTACACGATTTCATTCGGTTAACTAGTGACTTGAAATCAGGTTGCATTTATTAACTAAATCGTGTATTCAACTTGAAACTCCGTAAAAAATAAACTAGTTAGAATTAATTGCTTGGAATCTCTTCTGATTCGATACAATTGACTCTCACTCCTGGATAGTTCATTTGTCTCGGATGTGGTCGGGGGAAATTTCCAATAAACTTCCTTGGCGATTCCCCTTTTTATCTATGAATTGGCAGCATTGATGAGTTTTGGATATTCTAACTAACAAGCTTAAAATGAATAAATAGTATGAAACAAAAATATATAAAAAGTAATCAAGACCCGATCAATTAGGAGACCGATCCATCAAATTATTTTCAGAAAACCATAGAACACATTTTGAGTCTCATCTAATTCTATGGTCACTGGGAAAATATTCCATAACTTTCTATCCATTTTGAAAAACTTTGTTTCTATACGTATATTCTCATTTGTATCATGTTATGTTAATTCATATATAACTTATTCATTTCCATCTCTATTTATTTCTTGATGAATATTACAGACTTGCCTACTTTAGAAGTTGAGATTTATTATCAATGAACTATATTAATTTGAAGCTAATATTGGTACTAGTCTTGGTACTATGTAACGTTGGTGGATAAGGTGATTCAACTCTTAACACATCTCTGTTTTTATGTTGAATTCGAATATAATTCATGGAAGTACAAAATGTTCCTAATGATTCCTTGTTTCTTTGCATACCTGAAGCTTTGAAAAAGTTTTACATGTTGGAGTATACCCTGTGTTTCAAATTCGACTCTCATTGTGATCTCGGAAAGTATAAGAGACACGAATATGGTTAAATTGGGGCAAAAATGCGAATCGGTTAATCTCACAAATTCTCTAATGATGTCCAAGTTGAAGCTCCTCGATATTTTGGTAATCGCCCGCCCATAAATTCTATTTTTCAGCGAATCCCATAAAAATGTGTTGATGACACTGCGATCTGGAGACCTGGCTGGCCATTTCACTGGTCCATTACGCCCGATCCATCTCTCACTTAATCAGATTTCTGCGTTTTGTTGTGAGCACCATCGTGTTGAAACCAGGTGCTGTTGTAGTTGACCAAAGATAATTCATCGAAACAGTTTTCGAGAGTTGACGTCAAAAACTGTCCGTTAATGAAATTAGGACCCAAAATTTTGTTATTATAAATACCTGCCCATACATTAAGGCTGAATCGCACTTGTGGTCAAATTTCTCGAAATTGCTTGTGGTTCATTATGCTCCCAAATGTTTTCATTGTTACGATTTAATATTCGAAAATTCGAAAAAGTGCTTTCGCCTGTCCACATTACATTTTCCAGGAACGCTGGAAAATCTGATCTCCTTTGTAGCCTATTAAAAAATTGGAATCGCATTTTGGAATCACCTGAGTACAGTTTTTCCGATACGTGAATTTTGTAGCATTTCAAACCACTTCTTTTAGCTATATCCAGGCATTCGTATGAGAAGAAAGATCTACATCGGATGAAATTTGTTGTGTGGATTTACCCGGGTTTATATTTATCTGCAAAATATCTACTTTTATTGGAAAGTATACAATAATTCAACGTTAATTTTACCTCATTGATCAAATTCACTTTAGTTTAATTATCCATTCTGTCTCCATATTTTTGTTTTAACTTTTTAAATTGGATTTCTATCCAATAATTTGACAAAGTTCGCTGAGGTTTTTGTCTATCGTTTTTGTAGTAAAGTTTCATCGTATCGCGTTTTTCTTCATTGGTAAACCTCATTTACAATGACCGTGTTAACAAGGTATCAAAATACTTATATTTACATGTGACAAATCAAAGCCTTCTCTCGTATAAAAACTTTTTCTGTAATATTTCTGGGACTACAAGGGTAAGTTGTGATACCATCACTAAAAAGGTAATGAAAGGGGCTATTCAAAATTGCAAAAATCTAATATGGCGCTCATGTGGAAAAATTAAGTTGATGATTATTTGAGAAAAACGAAACGTCTAGAGTTCTCCAAAAGCTCAGAAAGTTCCAATAAGAATGTATTTTTTCTAACATTTGAAAGAAGTAAAAAAATAAAAAGAAAACCGCAGATTTCAGTTTATCCGCCATATTTTAGGAAGCACCTGTAGCTTTTGTTCAGAGCCCAAAATAATAAATCAATATTCAAATTTCGTTTCTGTGTCTATGTGTTAGTACTTGCACATGAGTCACTTGAAGCTGGGTCTATCGGTGACGTAGTTTTCTTTCTCTTCAGCTTTTCATAGATAATTTGTTCATGACCATCCTCAGACCTTTTTTTTTTTTCTGTTACTATTGATGATCAAGACCAAGACAATAAAAGAGCACTGGGGAATCTTGTCTTAGTTTTGAAAATTTTACAATTCGTAAATCTCTACTCTTGTCTTGATTACAAATTAAGATCTATACTAACGCAACATGGTCCTAACGTAAAATATTTTCATAATATTACTGCTCTTGATGACTGATTAGCAAACTTATCTAGCATTATACTACGATATAAACGCACACACATGCTGACGCATAAGGAAACAACAGCATAGAAACTAGAAAGCTTTGTTAGTCGATATTTAGACTAAAAGGCTTATAGCGTCTGTTGCGCATTGATGGTGTAGTCGGCCGTACGGTAGAAAGGTCCCAAGTACAATCATCCACCAGTCACTCAATTCTATATACATAGATTCTTGTCTTGATTACAAATTAAGATTTTGTCTTTGTTCGGGTCTTAGTTAGGCATTTAAAATCGTGTTTTGGTATTGTGTTGTCTTGGTCTTGGTCATACAAAAAAAAAGTTTTCTCCTTTCAAATATTAAATATAAGATTGTTTATTGAAAATTTATATACTTCCGTAAATGAAGGTTCTTCTATTGAATTGAAATTAATGAAAATATCAAAGAAGTTCCTTTTAATATAAGTGGGTTTTGTATTCTTAAATAGTAAAAATGTATTAAAAAACAAGTTTTTAGAATTTATGCACCAGGAACAAGATTCATTAGGATCGTGAGCCATTAATCTTGGTCTTGCCTTAATCTTGTTTCGTCAAACCAAGAGAAGATGAAGGTAAGTCTTGAGGTATTGTCCATCACTATCCCTTACACACTGAAGATATTGTTTCTTAGTTTAGTCATGAATCCAATTTATTCAATATTGTAATGTACGAATTGTATACGGTTGAATTAAATTCTTTCGAATTAATATAGATGTATTCGTAACTTGTTATGGTAACGCTCACATTTTGTTTGCGTATATGTTTAAACCAACCTTGAAATGTCGATTTACAATATTGATCATCGCTGACATGAAAACAGAAAACTTAATTTTCGATACACGATTTACAATGAGGCGCAATTTAAGAATTACTTACAACAAGCATCGTTCAGTACATGAATATTAGCTTATTCAAATAGACAATTTATGCAAAATAACCACGCCTCATACTTTTTACTGTAAAAATTACGTCATTAAAATCTAACGATTAATTATGGAAGTGTAATTATTTATCGAAGAATTGCCGATGGTTATTTCAATAACAAAACACCGATAAATATTATACTTGCATGTATCGCATAAACGTGAAATTTATGTGGCGCCTTTTTTGATTAAAGGTTAAAAGATAAAGACACAACAACTCTTTATTATTGCACATTCATTCTTCATTAAGGATGGGAATAAACACAAAACACCAGGCAGCTCGTTATGATAATTGTCTGTATACAAAATGAAGAGTGGCCTCAAGACAACACTAATGATAGAAGGACTAACGGTGTTGAAACATGTTGAATTCACTTGTTCCGTTTCCACTTCGCTTATAATTAACAATAAGTACAGTTGGACGATGAAATCCGGATTCATCATAATTGAATTGCTGAAATATTAGATGGAACAGAACGATATATTCACCTACAACGAACCGATACATTTTGGAATCTAGAAATTGTAGAGGATATATGTCTTTCTACAATATTAGATTTTCGTAGCTACATCTCAAATATTGGGTATGTATGGTTAGGATGATACGCTGTAGATGTTTTTCAATAATATCTTCAACTTTCAAAAATGAGTGGAAAACTTATTATAGGTTCCAAAAAAAAAGTATAGAAATCTTGTCAAGATTCCTGTAGCCTTGGAAATCTATTTACATCAAAAATGGCAAGGAATATGATCGATAATTTTGTTCACTTATGCAGGTTAGACAAGTGGCATAGGATAAGAGGCAAGCAAGCGTACCCAAACACTGTCTGATCTATAGATATAGTCTAAAACTGATGCCCACTGCAGTGATCTTGGTTTGAATCATAAAAGGGAGAAAGCCTACGCTAAAGTTCTCTGTAGAGCTGAAGTAGAATTATTGACCAAGAACAATCATATCAACAAGATACCCGGAAGTGCCATGGCCGCCACTTGGGAAATTTGTCTCTTTGTTAGAACTAGTATTATGTCATAAATATGTAATCAAATGTACTGTCACACATTAGGATTTCAGATATGATTGCTCACCCGTAGTTAGACTTTAGACATGTCACGTAGGGCCCTCTTCTACTTTCAGCAGCACGCCAACTGCCTGGCAGAGACCAACGCCTTTATTAGAGACGGTCTTTTGAACCAACAGGGCCCCTCTCTCCCTGCCTACTCGTGTTCGTGTCATATTAACAGCTTTCGTTTGACGAGTAGCCGTCGGCCTCGTATCATCGGCCTATCACATATCATTGCCCAGAAACCTGGGATAAGAAGCACAGACACCGGACTTTAGGAGTAAAGCCATGTGGTGCAACATTTTACCCACGCAGGGACAGATGTTTTGTTCGCCCCCGGTGGGACTACTTTGGGCGGACCCACTAGGGGCTCTGTTTGCTAGACTTATAGATTGCCTCTTCTGGGCTATAGTCAACTCCACGTCTTCGTGTTACTTATTTTACCAAGAACGCTTAACGAGTCACCGTTCGGCTTCGTTCAAATAGCCTATCGCATATGTCTACCAAGCCCGTGAATCCATTTCGGCCAGGGTTCTGGGATAAGAAGGCACGATATCATGGTTTTAGTGGTGAAAAGTATGTGGTGCACAGTTCACCGGATCTTATGCATTGACAACTATTAGTTTCTCCCTGAGGGGTTATTTATCTCGAGACCCGCGCAAAGGGTGTTGCTTGCTGAATCTACTCCCAGAGACAATCCGGACCAAATAGTTCTCACTCGACTTGACCCCGAGACAGGGCGAATTTGCTTCAGAGGGGAACGTCTTTTGACCGTCTATGGTGATCACTCTGCATCCACGAATTTTCGATCAAAATATGTCCCCTTGAAAGTAAAACGACCTGGCTCAGGGTTTCCCGGAAAAACCTGTTCCATTGAAAATATTTCAGGTAGACTGTTTTGATTGGGCCAACATGTATAACTAATTTTCTCACTAAAGATTGCCATTTGGACTATTATTTCTGCAACACCGATATAGCTGATGCAGATTAAATCGGCTCCGCTTGGAGGAATGAGAGATTTTCACATTTTATTTGAAACGTTTTGGGGTTCTTGGGAAAAAAGTCGTGGTTCAGGCATATAATCACGTGCATCAGAAGTTACAACACTCCATTCTTATCTCAGGAGAGGTCAGCGTTGAGATTTCCTTTGTATGGGGTACGGCAAAATACACCCAGCCATGGAATATTATTCTAATTGTGTTATTTCTTTGATAACTGTCAAAAGTAAAGTTTTATATCAAAGTAGAAAGATACAGAATTTTCTTATGGAACGTTATTCGCCTCAAGAACGCGCAGAAATTGTTAAATTGTATTTCCTAAACTTTTCCTCGATAATTTTAACTCAACACGCCTTTGGGAGAGCGTATCCCGGTCGAAGAACTCCACACGGAGGAATTGTTCGTCGTTTAGCAAATGTGTTTTTACAGAATGGCATAGTAAGTGATGTAAAGCATACTGGGAGATCTCGTTCTGGTCGTTCAAATGAAAATATTGGGCTTGTTCGGGCTGACGTTCAAGCAGGAGCAACAACTCCCACAAGAATAAGTGCGGCGCAATTAAGGTTGTCTTAGCAGACTTTAAAAGGAATTTTGCACTTAGACAGGCGTATGTAGGTATCCATCCATACAAAATTCAAACTGTGTTCAAACTACGGCCAATTGATATTCAGAGACGATTGCAATACGCACAAATCGTTACGAACTTAGTGGAAGCAGAATCCAATTTTTGACAAAATTTGATAATGAGCGATGAAGCAAATATTTGCCTTTCTGGTCGTGTTAACAAGCAAAATTATTGTTTTTGAAGAACAGAAAACCCCCGTTTTATTCAAGAGAACGTGCAGTTTGAACAAAAAGTCTTTGTTTGGTGCGCAATATGCCCCGAACGAATCATTGGACCCTTCTTTTGTGAAGATGATGCCAGGGACAATGCAGTTACTGTTAATGGGGATCAGTATCGAACAATGATACGTGAATTCCTGCAACTATATCGTTAGCAAAACTACATGCCACACAGCGCGTGATGAAACGGTCGCTCTTCTTAGAGATATTTTCCCTGCCAGGCTGCTCTCAAAAACTGGAGATGTTGAGTGACCGCCTCATTCCACCGGATTTGGCGGCACCAGATTTTGTCTTGGGTATACTGTAAAAATAAAGTTTACATTAGTCGCCCACAAACCTTAGAACACTTAAAGGCGATACTCGTGAAGTAAGCTGAAATATTGCACAAAGATATGATGCACGCTCAAAATTGTCTGGCTTGTCGTAGCGATCATTTACTCGATGTAGTTTTTCATAAATAATTTTACATATTTTAATAAATTGTTTTCATTAAAAAAAAATATTTTTTTTCACTTAAAAAAACTTGGCTGGTGAATGTTATATGATAGCCGCGTATCAAGACTGAATCGAATGCATTGTTACTTTGGATTAATGAGATATCATGAAAGTAAGGTTCATTGTGTCAATGATTAACAATTCACATGACAGCAAAATCTAATACATATTTATAAAACATAGAGTTGAAACACACATATGTTGGCAATTCGAATAAATTTTCAATTATGCAATCTATTTCCTGTTCCTACGGATGTTAATTTTTTCCGCGGGCTAAGTCAACATAAAACAGTTGGTATAAATATAATATCACACTCATACTAACCAACAAAAGTGAAATTGTGCTAAAAAAGGATGTAGCAACGGTAGTAACCTCATAGTAACAGTTAGGTAATTCATTTGTATATATAACTATATAATAAATGCCCTAGTATTGATCCTTGTAAAGCTCATAAACTTTCATTGAAATGACAGAATATAATTCAAAGTCTGACCACGTTTTTATCGGTTCCTAATCATTTGCAATAAATTTTTTTGCATATCACCTTCCACAACTTTTAGATCTGATTTATATTCAAAAGCTTCAGTTCAGTTTCTCTTTTCTTTTTGGCAACTTCAAACTGATAAACTGTTTCAATGAAAATGCAACATCATGTGTATCTGTCCATAGCAATTTATCTGGTTTATATTAAATATGTACAAGGCGTTTCACTCAGATCAGGAAAGTTAGTTCTACATGAAACATTTGGAATACGTAAATTAAGTCCCATTTCCATATTCCTACGTAAATTAGCTCCACTGATAAAATCATACTACGTCAATTGAGTTCCACTGATAAAATGGTACTATGTAAATTGAGTCCCGGGTTTCAATAAAATTCCCAGAATATTCTTATAAATGAGAGTGTTAGGATTAGCGCGATTACAATATTTGCATTCTAAATCAACAAAGTTGGGTTAGTAGGTTAGGTTAGAAACAAAGGGGTTACAATAAACAATTATTATCAGAGTGTTAAGATTAGCGCGATTACAACATTTCTATTCTATATTAACAAAGTTAGGTTAGTAGGTTAAAGTTAGGTTAGAAACAAAGGGGGTACAATAAACAATCATTATTGGTTATTATGATGAGTCTCAAGATGAGCGCGATTACAATATTGACATTCTGTATCAACAAAGTTAGGTTAGATTAGGTTAGGTTATAAAAAAAGGGGGTACAACAAACAATCATTATTGGTTATTATAAGTGTTAATCTGAGCGCGATTGCAATATTTACATTCTGTATCAACAAAGTTAGGTTAGTAGGTTAGGTTAGATTAGAAACAAAGGGGATACAATAAACAATCATCATTGGTTATTGTGCAAATACTGGCGAACAGGAGGGTGACTGCCCTAGGCAGCAGGTACTACACGCTAATTATCTGACCTGACAACCGGGTAGGTATACATACCTGGAACTCCTGGAACCTGGAACTCAAGACATTAAAAATACTCGCGACTGAATTCACCTACATAGAACTACCGTTCTTGATTCTTACACTATTTTTTATACGACCTTGTTTATTTTTTGCAGAACCCTGTTCTTTCGTAAAGAGAATTCTAAAATCGTTTTTAGTCCCTGCTTCAAATTCAAAACATATTTCTGAATATCCCGACCCATAGTTCATGTCGATAACTGTTCTAAACGGTTTTAGTATACCCAATGTAAACTTCTAGATCGACGATTCGTTCGCTTCGTATATTGTCGCGTTTATCTCGAAAACTGAGGATATGACATCTTCAGATCCAGTAGTGGACGCGCTTAGCCAAGAGAATTCTTAAATCATTTTTAGTCCCGGATTCAAATTTGAAACATATTTCTGAACATTTCGACCCATAATTCATGCCGAAAGCTGTTCTTATAACGATTTTGGTATACCCAATGTAAACGTCTAGATCGACGATTCATTCGCTTCGTACATTGTCGCGTTTATCTCGAAAACTGAAGATATGACATTTTCAGATCCAGGAATGTACGCGTTCAGCCAAGAGACTTCTAAAATCATTTTTAGTCCCGGATTCAAATTTAAAACATATTTCTGAACATCCCGACCCATAGTTCATGTCGATAGCTGTTCTTATAACGATTTTAGTATACCCATTGTAAACGTCTAGATCGACGATTCATTCGCTGAGTACATTATCGTGTTTATCTCGGAAACAGGAGATATAACGTCTTCAGATTGAGGAATGTACGCATTTAGTCAAGATAGAAAGACTTCATTATTTTGCGAATTAAATTCCATCTATAAGTTCTTCTTCCATCTTCGTGGTCTGATCAGCTGGTTGTTCTGACATATCCAAAAAAGTTTTATTATTCATCTATGCTCATTGTTAGCTTTAGAAATATTCGAGAAATAACCAAGCTACCCTCTAAAACCATCCCTTACGTAGAAGAAAGGCCTTAACTGATTCTACGTAAACGGGTGTACCGACGGGCCTATATCTAAGTTTGATATTTTAATGCGTTCCTAAGAGATTCCAAGAAAAACTGATTATTATTAGCAAAGAGGTAGGTTATCCATTTATTTCCTATTTTGAGACATAAATTTCTATACCCAGACGTAGTGGCTTCTGTGAGTCGGAAAAATATGAAAATATTTCAGAGCCTAACGAAACTCTCACCTCCACCCCCACCCCCGTTTTCGAGGATGCCGAACACGATGGCGGGGGTTTAAACTCTTTCTGAGTTGACCGTCACCCCCAAACGGCCAAAAACAACCCCCAAAAAGGGTGAAACGCGTATATACCGACATATTTAGTCTCTTTGTAATCAAATATTAAATATGTTCGATTAGGCAGTGTTTATCATGTTCATCATACCCTAGCCTAGATGAACGTAACAAACATAATAAACCATAAAATGTATATCTCGAGAATGTGATTAAGATATGCGCTTGAAAATTCAAATAGTACCTACATCAATCAGGGATAGAGGTATAAAATTTATACGGAAAGTGAGAACAATAAAACATTTGTACTTGTAATCTGTAAACTTCAACAAATTTCAAGGAATCGTATAAGTAAATAAGTACTCGCATTTCCTGTTATGAAATTCTCGTGAAATCCCTATTCGAATAATGTGCTGGCACTTATCTCTCCTCAACGCAATCATTGAATAGTATACCAAGTTGTTTAATTTTAGTTTTTATTCATATTATTGAATTTATTCCAATTATTGCAATAATGTCCTGACAAGCTTTTTAAACCATTTAGCATCAACTCGGTTATTCCCCTCTATTGGACTTATATCTTTCGATAACTTCGCAAGCTTTCAGCTCAAATTCTTAATAATTCAAGCAGGATGTACAGACCTAGATGAAATATCGTGGTAATTATTAAAAATCAAGGTAAATTTGAGAATACCAATACTATGGAAGTCTCATCATGGTAATATGTTTAGCTTAGATATATATTATGCTAATTGCAGCCAATAAGAGAATCAATGTTCTACAAGAGAGACAAAATAGAAAACAAACTAGCAGAAGGTAATTCGAGAGCTACACTCCCTTGGCAGCATCTCTTAGGTAATTAGTCACAGTTATAAAATAATCTGGCTTGCATTCAATGAGAAAATAAATTTCTACCAATTCAAATTGTCAAGACATAGAAAAAGCAACTGTGAGAAGTAATTTTGAGTGCGACAGCTCTGCGGTAATAAAGCGATTTCTATAAACTGTTCGTAGTCTTCAATAAAATTATTAACATTCCAAGGTAGTTCTACCTTTTAGAAAAATCACTAGATAAGTTAGATACCCTCTGTTTGGTACTAAAACGAGATAAGATAAGGCAAGGTAAGACACAATAATGTAAGGTAGTTTCTATTCTGTAGTATAAACAAGATAATTTGGCAGAAATCCATCATGACAAATTCCCAAGATAATCCCGTATGTTTGGCCACAATACACCGAATTCCTAGCGAATAGCAGAAATCAGTTATGTAAGAAAAATTTGTTTATTTAGTATTTGGAAACCTTTCCAAACAGATAGTCACGAACATTTTTCTGCGGAAATGCATCATTTTCATTTTTCCGACTTTAGAATAGTTGAAACCAGTTATATGAAAACACGTTTCTGTTTTATATTCTAGACTTTTTTTAAATATGAACACGCAAAAACCGTTCTGCGGAAATATATCATTTTTATCTATTGATAAAATATTGTAGAATTTAGAATGATTTGAACTATATTCGACAATTGGATCTCGTAAACAGGCGCGTAAAAAAACGTTTGACAGGTTTTTACATGTTCGTTAAGATAGTAGTTTTCTTATTGTTATAGGTCTAGTAAAACAGATAGTGCGGAGTAGTGGTAATTATTTAATTATCCCTAGCCCTTATACACATGCGCAGGAAAGTCCAAGCGGCAACGTTATCGCAGGTTAGTTTGTTAAATTTTCATATTTTTTTGGGAAACAGTAGGTTAGGTTAGTACTGGTAGGTTAGGTTAGTACTGGTAGGTTATTTGAAGGTAGATTTTTGTAATTGTTTGATTTTTGTGGCCCTTATACACATGCGCAGGAAAGTCCAAGCGGCAACGTTATCGGAGGTTAGTTTGCTAAATTTTTATATTTTTTTGGGAAACAGTAGGTCAGGTTAGTACTGGTAGGTTAGGTTAGTACTGGTAGGTTATTTGAAGGTAGATTTTCGTAATTGTTAGATTTTTGTGGCCCTTATACACATGCGCAGGAAAGTCTAAGCGGCAACGTTATCGCAGGTTAGTTTGTTAAATTTTCATATTTTTTTGGGAAACAGTAGGTTAGGTTAGTACTGGTAGGTTAGGTTAGTACTGGTAGGTTATTTGAAGGTAGATTTTTGTAATTGTTTGATTTTTGTGGCCCTTATACACATGCGCAGGAAAGTCCAAGCGGCAACGTTATCGGAGGTTAGTTTGCTAAATTTTTATATTTTTTTGGGAAACAGTAGGTCAGGTTAGTACTGGTAGGTTAGGTTAGTACTGGTAGGTTATTTGAAGGTAGATTTTCGTAATTGTTAGATTTTTGTGGCCCTTATACACATGCGCAGGAAAGTCTAAGCGGCAACGTTATCGCAGGTTAGTTTGTTAAATTTTTATATTTTTTTGGGAAACAGTAGGTCAGGTTAGTACTGGTAGGTTAGGTTAGTACTGGTAGGTTATTTGAAGGTAGATTTTCGTAATTGTTAGATTTTTGTGGCCCTTATACACATGCGCAGGAAAGTCTAAGCGGCAACGTTATCGCAGGTTAGTTTGTTAAATTTTTATATATTTTTGGGAAACAGTAGGCTAGGTTAGTACTGGTAGGTTATTTGAAGGTAGATTTTCGTAATTGTTAGATTTTTGTGGCCCTTATACACATGCGCAGGAAAGTCTAAGCGGCAACGTTATCGCAGGTTAGTTTGTTAAATTTTTATATTTTTTTGGGAAACAGTAGGTCAGGTTAGTACTGGTAGGTTAGGTTAGTACTGGTAGGTTATTTGAAGGTAGATTTTCGTAATTGTTAGATTTTTGTGGCCCTTATACACATGCGCAGGAAAGTCTAAGCGGCAACGTTATCGCAGGTTAGTTTGTTAAATTTTTATATATTTTTGGGAAACAGTAGGCTAGGTTAGTACTGGTAGGTTATTTGAAGGTAGATTTTCGTAATTGTTAGATTTTTGTGGCCCTTATACACATGCGCAGGAAAGTCTAAGCGGCAACGTTATCGCAGGTTAGTTTGTTAAATTTTTATATTTTTTTGGGAAACAGTAGGTCAGGTTAGTACTGGTAGGTTATTTGAAGGTAGATTTTTTTAATTGTTAGATTTTTGTGGCCCTTATACACATGCGCAGGATGTCAAGCTGCAACGTTATCCAAGTAAAGATCCAAATAGATTCAGATGTAGCAGTCGAAAATAGGCTGTGGTTTCAATAACTATTTACTGGATCAATGTTTAATAGTGCTTCATCTAGTACAAATATAAAATAATAATTCAACACTTTAATAATAAAGATCGATATATAATAAATACTTGAATAAATATCTCCAATTGAAAGATAATGGTTATCTCACATCGCGTGTTTGTTTTGTCAGCCTCGCATATTTTAAATTAGTTTAGGCGTGAATTTTATTCACCAAACATGTCAGAATTGAAATAAAAGCGAATCTCTTTTTTTAGTGTGCGAGTAATATAAACTGTGAAGTACAATCAAATGCTTTCATTCAGTAAATATTTAGGAATGCAGTCTGTTTATGCCACTGTTTGAAATAAAACTGTACATTGCCATTCGACCTACTTCATCCATGATCCAACATTGATAACATCATCGAGTAATGATCCTACAAAATGCTTTCATGCTTCTTGATTGTTATTCTGTTTCATTTAGGACGTGAAATCAAAAAAAAAATGAAGCATCGTTTCATTACGAAGAACGGATCTCGCAACAGATAATATGGTCGGTTTTATGGCGCCCAATTAAGCGATATACTCCGCTCGTGCTCAAACATAATAGTCGGTATTACTTCAATATTGCCCTACTGAGAACGTTAGATTTCGATTTTGCACTTCCGCACAGGAGTGAAATTTTTGATGGCAGCATGTTGAAATGCGTCTTAGAGGAATTTTTAGTTGAAGGTTAAACGTGAAGGCGATCATGATCATTACAACCTTGAGATTGTTATAGGTGCTTAATCTAAACAAACTGAGCAAATATATTATGGCGAGGATGTTTTGAGATATTACTGAAAACAAATTGATCTTATCACCTCTTACCATAGCATGGACGATAATACAATGAACTCGAATGGTGAATGAACGATCAATTTTGCTAGGTAGAATCTATATGTATCTATAATATACAGCGTGTCCCCGGAATGACATGAGAGTAGGTGAAAAAGACAAAATTTAGAGGTGAAATTTCATCTTTTGTGTTTCAGCCCTGCTTGCATAGAAACTGATTTGAGCCATATTATTTTGCGAAAAAATAAGCATGCCTTGGAAATTTACAAAATTGTAATTTTGAAAGAACGGAAAATGACAAATTAAACTACAACGGGTTTGGAATTTCTAAACGAGTAAGCACTTGATACTATTTTATGACCATGTGTCGTAAAAAGTTTTATTGCTTAATTTTTTACTAAAGAACGAGATGTTCATTTTCGTTTTGTACAACATGTCGCTTTTGTTGATTATTTTAAACTTATAATCTGTATTGTCAGAATAACAGTTCCATTAAGTCGTGTTTGAATAGTTGCTATTAGTGACTGCTACACAATCTTATGTCTGTTTATTTTCTATCAGAAAAATTGACACTGCATCTTGTTTGGGCGACGTAAACAAGGGAGAAATTTAATCTAAAAGCACCGAAGCAATGAGAAAATTTATTCCAAGCAAATCCATATCAGGTGTGGTCCGAATATGATTACTTAAACTTAAAACCGAATCTAACTAACTCCTGAATCTCAATATGAACTAACTCTTAAGTATTTATCTATTCATATTCATATATTAGGACCGCCCGTCGTTCTTACATTCCTCCAGTGTAATTCAAGTACAATTTTTGGGTCCTACCTTTCAATTTACCCTTGATTAAACTAAAAATCCTACATCCTCCATCTTCGCTTCCATGGTTAATGGGGGTGTATCCGAACTAGGATACGACGGTGTCAACATTCCAGAATTTTCCATATTGTTTTTTTTTCACTTTAAAATTAGAATATGGCACAATGTTTTGTCTTTTTTTTCTAAACTGTCAGGTGTGGTCCGAATATGATTTCTCAAACTTAAAACCAAAACTTATTAAGAACTTAAAAACATATTTATTCTCCTGAATCTCAACATCAACTTACTTTACGTACCGGGATATCAAAAATTATCTTGGTCAAGGGTGGTTGTGGAATCTAGAACGTGTGTCTTACTTTACGTTATCAAAACTTGTGTCAAATTAATCAATTTGAAGTTTCTAAAAGTGAGAAATTTTGCAATTTTATACGAATGTTATAACACTCAGAAGTCTCTAGCGCTTTAGACTCCGGGATTTTCACGTGGCCTATCGAAATTAGAAGTTGTATAAAAACACAATTGCATGAACGCCAGACGTCCTATGGAATTAGCTACGAACGTAATCATTTTGACATATGCCTCGAGGAGCTCGCTACGCGTCAGTGGAAGTTTATACTTTTCACCTCGATCTTGTTAATTCGGGGCCATTTTATGCCCCGTGCGGCCGGCGCCAGTAGTAATAAAGTGTTTGCGGCTATAGGCCGCTAGCTTTTAACCGCTTTTGAGTATATTTTAGTAGCTAGAAAATTCTCTTGGTTCGTCGCACGTTAGACGCGCGTAGCTGAGACCTGCTATTACCTGTTTCTATTTTAATTAGATTTTCCTATTTAATCGACATTTTGGGGCCCGAGACTATGCTATTTAGTTGGCCCAGTTCATAAACTAACGACATGAAGCGAAAACCGCATGCGAAAAGTCCTCGTAAAGACGTTCTATGTTCCGAAGATTTGAACTTTTCTAACTCGCGAGCTACGCGCTCCTCACGTGAACGTCATTCGATTTATCGAAAATTAACCAATTTAAAACAGTTTTCGACCCCGTTTGTGGCTATTGCGACCTTGTAAAAGGTACAAAGTTAACATTTCGGTTTACATTCCACAACTACCCAAGATAATTTTTGATATCCCGGTATTTACCTATTCATATTCATATGTTACGACCACCCGTCGTTCTTACATCCCTCGTGTCTTGTCCCTCTTGTTGATCTCCCTGCTCTCGATCTTTGCCGGGGCAGCCTGTTTTTCTTTGTTCACCTTACTGCTCGTCATCTTTCACCTCTCCATGCAGGCATCCATAAAGAGGAATGCACTACAAAAATACCACTGTGTTAAAATAATGAAAATTCTGGAGATTTATTGTGAAAATGACAGCTAGTCCGGAAAGTGTTGCTATATCAACATTTTCCGATCTTGTAATGTAATGTTCCACTTTCTGGCCGCAATTAAATGACGTAAAGATGAATTTTCCGGTCAGTATGAAATAAAAGATATTTTTCTTCTAGTAAAGTGCCCCTTGTGGGAAATGTTATGAAGAAAAGTGCGGTTTGAATGTTCAAAATTTCAAGGCAGAGTTGAAGGCCATATGTTTATATTTTGGGTCATTTTGTAGGTTTTCTTTGGATCAGTAGTTACCATGATAATGAATTTTGTTGTGAAAAGTTGTCCTGAATGATAAATTATGCAAGTGTATATAATTTTTGAGATTATTTATTTCCAAACGAAACCAATATCTAAATTTTGGTGAAAATTAAAAGCAGTAAACTCCTCCAGGGAAATATAATTAATAGCTTCTGTAATTCCATTCTCGTCGTGTGGAAGTATGAAGAATACCTTAGTTCGTTAGAGTAGACAATTCATCCAGAAACTGATTTAAAATATTTAAATATGGATCCTGGTTGAATCTCTCGTCAATAATTCCAAACAAAAACAACGCAAATAGGTATATTGAGGTTTTTTTTTGGAGAATGGAGTTTGAAGGAAACTGTCTCGTCTTCGAATATGATCCGAAATCAATAATGAAACTCCCGAGACCCGACGGCAGCTCGTGTCGACATTTCGAAACTCTAATGTATAAAAGGAAAATATGATAAAGTCGGTTCATTCGTGACCTATCTAAATAAATGCCTTATAGACAGACGATTTAGACACTTACGTGCCGTAATGAAAAGTAAATTACCGAAGGCGATGTTCTGCCTGTAAAACAATTGATCGTTCGTCTTAAATACAGACGTTATGTGATAAAAATATATCGTTCAAAAGTAAATGAATACCGAATCTGTCGTAAATTTTGTACGTTGAAAGGTAATAAGGAAACGTTAATATTTGAAAAATCACATATTACATAAAGCAAGTTGTAATAAATACTTGGCATCATAATTGTTACATTCTTCTTAATTATAACATTCGAAAAAGATATTAATTAACAGACATGTTCCTGAATTTTCATACACTCGTACACTTTTCTTGAAGCTAGTACCATATTTGACATCTGGTACTTAAAGGTACTTGAGTTAGTGAACCATAATAATGAAAAAATATATTTCCTACTGATGAACAAGACTGAAACGGAATCTACATTATCGACGAGGTCGACACTAATAATTAGTTATATCTAATTATACTTATATACTGGTTTGCGATGATTAGAAGCTGGTTAACTGATTGAGTGTTGTACTATCCAGATACGGGAAAGGTGAAAAGTCCCTGAAAAATAAAACAGATGGCGCCACTACCGAAAATCCCAGTGACATTTGTCATGTACCATCTTTAAGTAGAACGCATTAAAATTTTCAGACTGATATGTCATTCAGTTCGGTTTTGACACCCATCTAAAGCAATCAACCTTGAAGATTGTTATAAACTTGGAAAAAAGTAAATTTCGCGTCTTGATTAAACATAATTTCCTTCGTGGAAAAAACATTACGCAACCCAAAGCATCACTTGTTAAATAAACACGCCAAATTCACGCCATCTGAGGCTCGACTTTTTGAACATAACGGTTGCACTTCATTTATATAGTCTAATATTAGTATCATTTAATATTAATTATGAATATCTTCCTGTCTGTTCGCACTGTTTAGTTTGATATCTCGATGGAAAGCTGTATTGGTCTTGGAGTTCCTCGTCTTCAAACTTTGAAATTCTGAGTAATTGGTTGCTTCGCGTATAAACTATATATTATATTGCATAAAATATTCTATAATTCGTTCAAAAACATCTAGCAGTGAATGTAAACAAGTCATGTTCACGGAAATATTTGGTGGTTGCATAAAATGGTTATTTACTATTGAATGGACATTTCAACTTGGTATAGTTTGATAAAATAAATATGTATTCAAACAACACACGATTACATAAAACTCACAATCATATACCTAAATACAACAAACGTCGACCGAGGAAAATAACATTAGCAACTAACATCCATCTCTGAAGCCTAATTGCAAAACTTCCACCCTAGGATTCACGGCTGATTAGTCAAAATCACTGTTTACGTCCACTGCCAGTTGGATTTGAATAGAGTTTAGATAGTTAGCCAGTATTATTGCTGACTGTTTTGTAGATTTGGAATTTATATTTCATTGTCATCCATCAAAACGATTCTTCATATCACTTTGGCTGATACCGTTTCTGATTTGGAGTGTGTGACCCATACCACTTTTTTAGGTATAATTATTGATTTACGATTAGATTGTATGAACAAGTAAATAAGGTAGTGAGAACGTTATCTAAACATTACTTGGCCCTAAAAAACATTTCAATCTTTGTGAACATTGAGGCAGCGTTAACTGCTTATCATGCGTTTGTGCAGTCAACATTGAGAAATGGGATAATTTTTTGGGGTAATTGTAGTGATGTAGAGCGAGCCATCCGCAGCCAAAAAAGATGTCTTGGAGGCATCTTCAACTTGTCTCGAAGAACAAGTTGCAAAGAAATATTTATAGAACATAATATAGATACTTACTTTATCAAGTCTATACCTTCAAAACCGGCATCTATTTCAGGAACAGGCCAACAATCATGATCATAATACAAGAACAAAAAATAACTACATCTGCAATAAACTTAATCATACATATCTCCAGAAAAATGTACAATATAGCATAATAAAATTCTCTAATCATTGAAAAATTACCATTAAATGATCTCAAGAACAATTTAAAATCTCTAACTTATAAAACGAGCCTACTAGTCACTGAATGAATATTTTACGTAAAATATATTTGTGCTATTTCTATTCCTAAGTATTCTAAGTCCCTTTAGTCATGTCTGTATGTATCGTTTCCATTTTAATGTACTGGACCTATACACATTTTAATCTGTTTATTTACGATGACAAATGTATTGTAATTCATATTTATACGAAGCGATCCATGGATTATTTACATATCGCTGCGCGAGTGGTTCAGCAAATTGGCTGGAATTTTTTCATGGTGATGTACCTTCGAGGGGTCAGGATTTCCGAGAACGGGCCCTTTTTATGCCGAAATATAGCCCTCTGTAGCCTATCTTTGATATCCTGGTTCTCAGCTGCGTTTCAACCAAAAAACTTCCATGGGGATAATTTTTTTCGTATTGTCGTCTAGTATTTACAAAAACATTTAGACCCTCCGAACTAAAGGCCTCCTTGAGCGACCTGATGAAGTGGAACCGAAATTTGGAAAAATTGACTGGCTGGTGCCAACAGTCAAAATTTAATTCAAATATATTTCCCAGGTCTCATTTTTTTTGTCTGTCTTTGACCTTTCAAATGAGCACTTGCGTGTCAAAATTGGTCAACTAGTGTCTAAGTTACAGCTATTTAAAGAAAGCAGTTTTGTCAAAAAACGCGTTTTTCACGAACTTTGACCGGCTTGAACTTTTTTCTCTATAAACTGAAATTAACAAAATTTTGTAAGAAGTTAGGACTGTAACTCTCATATCACCTCAACAAATTTGGAGCAAAATATTTGATTGTTCTAGGCACAGTGCATTTTTAAATATTGCAAAATATCGGTTTGCCTTATTATTACTTAAAATAAAACTTAAACTATATAACTGAAAAACTAGCCGATGCACTAATTTAATAACAAAGAACAGCTGCTGCCTCCCGTATTGCAACAATAACTTACAATTTCACGCATAGTTGTCGTACAATTCTCTCAAAATTAGCAAATGTTTTAAATTATCTTAAGTCCATCTTGTCAGTGGTTACAAATGACTTGTGAAATAATACGTATTAAAATCATCAAATAATAATGACTCATGTTATAATTTGTTAATTTTCGGCATCTGAAATGAGTTTTTAGTTAATAACACTAAATAAGGCAAACCGATATTTCGCAATATTTAAAAATTCACTGTGGCTAGAGGAATCAAATATTTTGACCCAAATTTCTTGAGGTAATAGAAGTGTTACAGTACAAACTTCTTACAAAGTTTTGTAAATTTCGGTCCATAGAGAAGAAAGTTCAAGACAGTCAAGGTTCGTGAAAAACGCGTTTTTTGGCAAAACTGCTTTCTTTAAATAGCTGTAACATAGACCCTAGATGACTAGTTTTGGCATGCAAGTACTCATTTGAAAGGACAAAGACAGGCAAACAAAATGAGACCTGTGAGATATATTTTGAATCAAATTTTGACTGTTGGCACCAGCTAGAAAATAGTCAATTTTTCGAAATTTCGGTTCCACTTTAGCAGGTTGCTAAAGGAGGCCTTCAGTTCGGGGGTCTAAGTTTTTTTTTGTAAATACTAGAGGACAATACAAAAAAAATGAGCCTTCGCGGAATTTTTTTGAGGTAAAGGGAGCTGAGAACCATCATATCAAAGATAGACTGAAGAGGGCCCGTTCTGGGGACTCCTGACCCCTCGAATTCTTAAATTTTGGAGAAGAGCTCTATTTCAAAGGTGCATCAACATCAAAAAATTCCAGCCCATTTGCTGACACACGCGCGCATCGATCTGTAAATAATCCATGGAACTCTTCATATAAAATTTCAACTCGACGTACTCCACACCTCTCTGAGGTTTTCTTATTAATTTTTTTTGCATTTATATTGTATCTGAGCAAGAAAAATAAACTAAACTAAACTAAGTTTGTACTACATCATAGCTAACTTTGAATCCGATTGAACGTTTCCTTCAGGAAAATGGCATTTCCGATCACGTCAAATGCTATGACATGTGTTTAAGAGTAAATTCTTGAAAAAATATACTAAATGTGAACGTTAAACGGACAAAAATCAATTATACCTGTATTATCAACAACCAAAACCTTGAATCCTAAAAAAGCACTTGAAGATCCCAGAATTAATCCTATGAATATCTGGTTTTGCGCGTAGGTAGGTGTATAATATTAAAATTAACCATGCCACAGAAAATTACAATTAGCCGTCAAAGCTATTTATTGTCAAGCCTAAAGAGTGAGATTGCAGCGCTTTTGAGATCATAAAGCAATCAAGGATTTAATCAGCTAAGTAGGTAGGGTCGAAAGCGATACGTTTGCGGATTATTGGTAGGTGTACATAACATTTTATCATCTTCAAGACACACCCTCCCTTGTCTATTTAGGCAAGACGTGGCATGTCGTTGCACGTGTTGATCCTTAGACTATCGCAAACAATTCCTCTCAGAAATTACCTACGTGAATCATAAATGTATGTGGGTTAATCTTATAATAACCTGTAATCGTTTTGTTGTATGTGATATGAGACAATAGCCCGATATCGATGTAATAAACTGGTTCAATCAGTCTGCTGTTCAATATTGAATGATAGGAGGGTAATGTGTTCGTGATCCATTATGTTTTTAGAACGGTAATTACAACAAGTATCCTCTTCAAGGATGAATTCCTAAAAAATGTGCGGCTTATTTGTTTGGCATTATTTTATTTTACATTTAGATAACTGCACAAGAAAATGAGCAATTAATTGCAAATAGAATTTCAACGAACTAGACTAGATTGTTCAGTTAATGGAATCGACCGTTCTTCATCGATCTCATAAATCGATAACCATTTTAGAGGTGAGCGCTTGTGTTCCGATATTTACATTTTGGTTCTCAGCATCAAGAAGTGGCCGAGTACGTTAAAAAACTTTATTATATGGAGAGATAAAAGTATGTACGAGGGCAACGTGAAAAGTTCCTGAAAAATAAAACAGATGTCGCCACAATCGAAAATCCCAAGTGACATATGTGATGCACCATCTTTAACTAGAACGCGTTAACATTTTCAGACTGATATGTTCAGTTCTGTTTTGACACCCATCGAAAGCAAGCAACCTTGAAGACTTTTGTAAATATGGAAAAAAATAAATTTCACGTTTTGATTGAACATTATTTCTTGCTTGGAAAAAACATTACGCAAACCAAACTATCGCTTGTTAAACATTATGGGGACTCGTCACCATCGATTAGAACGATTCACAAATGGCTTACTGATTTTTGTTGTGCTAGTAATAAAACAACATAATTTCCTCGACAACGTCGAAAATACCAATACCTTAGAAACACTCAATGAAATGAATTATTTTTTCGTGAATCAATGTAAGGATACAATAACTCGTGGTGATATGTCTACATCAATCATCTTAAATAAAAATGAAAACAGTATTTTCATACACCCGGCCGATAGCAATGAAGTATACAAAGTATTAATGAGTTTGAAAAATACTCCTTCATCGAGCGATGATAGAATGAATGTGAAATTAATCAAACATGTAGCGCAGGAAATAACTTTGCCGTTGGTGCATCTAATAAACTTATCTCTAATATCTTTAGTATTTCCAGATAAATTGAAATTAGCAGCTATAAAACCAATTTTCAAAAATGGTGAGAAAGATAAGATCAATAACTATAGACCTATAGCTTTAGTCTCCAATTTCAGTAAAGTATATGAAAAGATTATTTTTGCTAGATTGTCAAATTTTTTCGAAAGATTCAACATTATCTCAGACAAACAAAACGGTTTCAGGAAAAATAGGACAACGATTAGAGCTGTCTACCAGACTCTAGGTAAAATATTTGATTCCATCAACAAGGATAAAGCAATTGCACTCCTTAGTTTAGTCTTGTCAAAGGCTTTTGATAGTATTGATCATTCAATTATGTTGGCAAAGCTGGACTTATATGGCATCAGAGGGGCAGCACATAATTTACTTAAATCATATCTTGAAAATAGAAGTCAATATACTAAATCTTCCATTAATTCAAGAAATGGCATGAGGTCTGATGAAGTACATGTGAAGAAAAGGGTCCCTCAAGGATCAATATTGGGGCCGCTGTTGTATATTATCTATGTAAACGATCTATCTGCTGCAATCAACATTGATATTTCATAATATGCAGATGACACTGCGGCTGCAATTTCAGAGTTGTCAAGTGAAAATCTCCAAAATAATACCTTCAAAATCATTGATTAAACAACTGGTTCACAAAAAACCATTTAACTTTAAATATATATAAAACCAAAGTAATCACATTCAACTACAGTAAAAATAATAACAGGACAGAACTTACCGATGGTTAAAGAATGTTGAGACTCTCTGCTCATACAAGTTTCTTAGGTATAGAATGTGACTCACGGCTAGATTGAAGACCTCATATAAATCATGTAGCTAGCAACATTTCTAAGTATTGCTATGCACTGAGAATGTTATCGAATCAAGTGGGGATTGATAAGCATTAGCTGCATATTATGCATATGTGAAATCTAGGCTGCAGTATGGCATAATCAGTGGCGGCTCGTGAACTTTTTGAGAGAGGAGGCTGGACATAAAACGTTTTTGTAAAAATATACTCTTTCAGCCAATTGATTTAACCTTCAGTGACAAAATTGATTGTTACCCAGCAAGAACCAACGTGGAGTTATAGAGTTTCTCTTGCCCACAAATTTTTTTTTCGTTCGTTTTTTGTTTTTTATTTTTTTTTGGAATTTTTCATATTTTGTTTTTTGTTATTAATTTTATCAACTTTTCTATATATTAACGAAATTCTACGGTCTTTAATTTACGAAAAATGATCAATAATATTATCATAAAATGCATCATTATGTTATAAGTGTTTTACTAAATCTTTTTCAATAGATATTAAACTAACATTGTATAAACGATTTTGGCCCATTGTATTTCGCATGTATGTTTTAATTCGTTCGAGAGTAGAAAATGATCTCTCCACCGATGCCGACGTGACAGGAATGGTGACTGTCAAACAAAGTAGTTTATAAAACTGAGGTAAGACTTGTTGCAAATCATTATCTATCATATATTTTATCATAACGGCGTGACTGTCGTACTGGCCTAAAATATCTTTATCCCAGTATACAACGCATAATTCATTGTGCAGCGCTATTTTATCAAAAAAATTATATTTTAGAACTAAGTTATCTGAAAGTGTATTGAGAAACTCTTTTGAAAAAGATTCGAAAAATCTTCTATTCGTCAAATCGAAAAACTTCAATTCATGTAAATCGGAAAATCGAATCTCAATATTTGACCTTTAATAGTATCTAAAATTTCATAAAAAAGTTGTTTATAATGTAGTTTCTTGTCTACCAAATTATATGTTTTCCTCCTTTTCACGGGAGAAGCCTCATCAGTTGAATAATTTCCAAATAAAATATTAAAATGAAATTCTGTATAACGGAAACTTGAATTTTATCAATGAGATGTGTTAAACGATCTCTTGAATGAATTATATTAGTGAATTTATGTTGTAAAATTCGAAAAATAAGATCAGTTTGTTCAAATATTAATTTAAAAGTATCAAGAAATAACAAAAATTCTTCATTTTCTAAATAAGATTTTAAACCAACAGCAGCATTCAATGAAACCTGATCTGTTGAAAAGTCATCACTGTTTAATATAAAATCAAATATTTCAATTAATTTGTCTTTATTTTTATGGATGGTAAACTAAACATTGCATGTGATGTAAAATTCCATCGAGTTCGAGCATTACAGGGAATTCTGTTTCCTACTATGTTATTTAAAACTTACGTTTGTTTGAAGACCGTTTAAATGTCCCGCCATTACAGATGCCGTCGTAAGTCTGATTTATTCGCAAAGTCGAATCGTTGAAATGTTTCCATTGAAAAATTGAATAAATTGACCGCTGTTCTTCCCGAACTAACATCGTAGAACCCTAAAAATCTTTCCACTAGTTGTCCATTTTTACAATTAATAATTTACCGAACAGACTAATTCTAATCTAACCTTATTTCGCGTGGTGTCACTCAACCATTATACCCGCATAAAACAAAACAAATGCCTGCAAATACTGACGCGTTAGTCATAAAATCGCGAAGCTTACTGTCGTATTTACAAAACAAATCTAACAATTCCCTAAAATTACCTTTATTAACTGAATTTTCAGTTTCATCATGCCCTCTAAAAGCCAAATCTTGAAATGATAAATACAATAAGAAATCAATGATTTTTTTTAAAACTTCGCGGTTTTCTTTAACTGTATTATTATGATTTTCGATTTCGCGTGTTCGTGTAGAATCAATCGCATTAACAATATTCTGTTTACCGGTTAATTTAAACTTAATACACGATGTAATATGTTCCTGCGATTTTTCATGTCTTTCTAGGCCACGAGCTAAATTTTTCAAATCATTATAACCCAAGTGCCCCCAACATGAAGTTGTATCTGATGTGAATAGCAAGCAATACCAGCAATATAATTTATTGTGTACATCAGATCCCGTTAACCATACATATTTTTTATAATTATCAGTATTAAACGATCGATTTTGATACTTCCCTGCCATCACTAATCCTTTCAAATCCGGTAAAGGCCGTTTGTTTTTGAAGAACACTTTTCTATCATATGTTAATCCACTAAATGGATTTTCTAAGAACTCTGCAACTAAGTCACTCATAATTTTAACGTTCACCGATTCCGATTAGATAAATTATAACTTAAAAATTAACTACTTAACCTTACTACGCCTCGTGGAATAAAAACAACAACTAAGCGCATTCTTCTAGCAGCGGGAGGCGGGAGCGCAAGTAATCGTATTTCATTCGACCGACGAATGGGTACGAAAAGCTAGCCTCCCTACCCTGTTGCCGTTTTCGCCGTTTCACGCTATTTGGCGATTGACTGGTCGGAAAAACGGCAACTGTGTTGAACAACACATGCTCGGCGTTTGAGATATATAGAGAATCTAGCCTCTGACCACTGTTGCCGGATTGAAAATAACTACTGAGAACGGGGAATTAATTGTAAAATTTAAAGAATTATCAGAGAAACAGGAAATAAAATGGAGAATGATCATTAAGATAAATTGGTGAGGAGGCTGAGCCTCCTTAGCCTCCTTCGAGGAGCCGCCACTGGGCATAATAATTTGGGCAAATTCCGCTGAGGCATCCCGAATCTTCATCTTATAAAAAAGGTGCTTGTGAAATATATTCAGGCTCAAGAAAATGCAGAGCTGTGTGAGCTTTTTCGTTAAGAATAAAATACTTACCTTCTATTCTCTGTATATTTATGAAGCCGTCTTGTTTGTCAGAGCTAACCCATTTCTATTCATGAACAACGCTGACAATCATTAGTATCAAACAAGATTCGAGGAAAACATAAAATGCCAAAAATTGAATTACACTTATCTGCAAAAAAATGTTGAGTTTTCGGCAGCAAAGAAATTTAACAAACTTCCACAAGCACTTCGCTTAAAACCTAGGAGTGTTTTGAAATCCATTCTGAAATCGTTTCTCATTGCAAGGGCTTACTACACAATTGATGAATACTTTGATGACAACCTGGTCAGCTTAATTTGAAATCAATCTCTACTAAACTGAAATATTTTATATTCAAATAGTTTCTATTCTCTTAAATTTTATCATGTATTTATGATTGTAGGCTAACGCCATTCATTTATTTTTTTTTCTTTTTTTTTTCTTTTACTGTGACCTGTTCTACACCCATAGGGGTTCTTATGAATATATGAAATAAATTACTCACTTACTTACTACTTACTAGTATGACCACAAAGGACGCCGAACGTTCTGGTCGTCCAACCGTTAAAACGCCAGAAATCGTCGAAAAAATACATGGTATGATATTGGACGATCGGCGAGTTATAGTGCACGAGATTACTGAGGCTATGGGCATCTCAACCGAAAGGGTACAGAACATTTTGCAAAAATGTTTGAATATGAGAAACCTATTTGCCAAATGGGGGCTGCATTCCTCACTGTTGACAACAAGCGGGACCGTGTGACAACTTCAAAGGATGTTCAATTGCGATAAGAAGGATTTTTACGCCGTTTCATAACCGTGGACGAAACATGAATACATCACAACAGACCAGAGACCAAAGAACAGTCGAAACAATCGACTCGTCATGGCGACAGTTTTTTGGGATACACACGGTATCGTCCATGTGGATTACCGTGGGAAGAGCAAAACGATCACCGGCGTATAATATGCAGAGCTGTTGGATCGATTCGACGCCGATTTGAAGCGAAGGCGGCCGCATTTGTCAAAGAAAAAAGTTCCTTTCCACCAGGGCAACGCACTGGCGCACAGGTCCGCAGTCGCAATGAGAAAATTGCATGAATTGCGCTACTAATTGGTTCGTCATCCACCGTATTCTCCAGATTTGCCTCCCTGTGATTCTTATCTATTTCCAAACTTGAAGAAATGGCTCTGCGGAAAGAGATTTGGCTCCAACGATGAGGTCATCGCTGGAACAAACGCCTATTTTGTAGGATTGCCGAAATCGTATTATTTGGAAGGGATCGAAAAATTAGAAAAAGTTGGAAAAGTTGAGAAATAAAATAAGTTGTGACCGAATAAATCATTTCTTTGTTTCATTTTTCTCGGACTTTCACCTTGCCCTCGTATGTATTTCGCAACCCCCAAAAGAAGTAATCTGTTTTGAATAACATCATGATTGGTATAACCCTTTCCTAGCAAATTGGGTGTTGAATCAGGAATTTGATACTTGTAACATCAGATATATATGATGTTTCGCTGCATATCGTTGCATATATTCTGCTAACATGACAACATGTTGCCATTTCAAATTGAGCTTCCAACAAAAGCCAGGAACAATAGTTACTCGGTTAGAAATGTGTAAATAGTGACAATGACGGGTACAAACAAACTAGGTGGATATTATGTTTCCACTATAATTCGGTCAAGGTCTTGTTTAAATGTTATTCATTAAAATTAGCTATGGTTGTATGTAGCTAATATTAAGATAGAATGATTACGACCAGGTGTAAAATGAAGAGTATGCATATGAACATGTGCCAGGATACATAAAAAACTGTGGAATTTTCATGGCGATATAAAACGTATAAGAAATTCGCAAAGTCTGAAAAATATTCCTTCACTTGAAACGTTCAACATCCAAATGTAAATCAACTCTATGGTCTATGCTTAAAATACTCGTTATTTCCTGTTGAACATGGAATTTTTATTTGTAACTGATAAGTCATAATTCTGATAGAGATCAAAGATTATTTGTGGAAATTTCATAATTTGTTGTGATTAACGTAACCTTGGCTATGAGCACCACGCCCACAGCGGCCATCGACTCTAGCCGGTCCATTTCGTGGTAAAGGCAGAGGCCAAGGCGTGAGCCTATAGGATAAGTATCAACATCTTCGGGAGGTCCACACACCAAAGTATTGTTGAGGTTTTTTGGGTCGCTGAATACGATTCCGAAGCCAGATTTACTCGAATATCATCGTAGGGGTGGGAAATTTACAAAAACGTCTAATTTGACACGCTTCTAAATTATTATTATTTTTGCATTTTAAAATTACTTCGGAGTAAATCTGGCTTCGGAATCGTATTCAGCGACCCAAAAAACCCGTTTGGTGCATTCGAAATGCCTAAAACACGTAAATTCTAAAACAACATATAGGGGTGCAAAATTGCCCAATTTCGTCGATTTTAGCACCCCTACGATGGATTGCAAGTAAATCTGGCTACGGATTCGTGTTCAGCGACCAAAAAACCCTCCTAGGTGCACTCGAAATGCCTAAAACACGTAAATTGCAAAATAACATATTAGGGGTGCGAAATTGGCCAATTTTGTCGATTTGAGCACCCCTACGATGGATTGCAAGTAAATCTGGCTACGGATTCGTGTTCAGCGACCCAAAAAGCCCCCTAGGTGCACTCGAAATGCCCAAATACCTATTTTTGTAGAAAATACAATTCAAGACTTGGAGATTTCGGGCCAATTACGACCCCGATGGGTGGGGTTGGGGTTCTCAAGAGGTTTTAAGGTGTATGAATGATCCTGAAAATCTCCTGAAACTGATGCAAAAAATATTTTTTGATTCGAATTTGCATGTTTTTTTTTATTATAGCTAAAATCCCGGTTCACAGCCTGGACTATTTTGAACATTAAATTTTTATTTGTAACTGATGTCATAATTCTGATAGAGATTGACTTGATTAACACATTATTTTTGTGGAAATTTCATAAACTTTTGTGATAAACATAACCTTGACTATGAGCACCACGCCCACAGCGGCCATCGACTCTCGCCGGTCCATTTCATGGTACAGGCAGAGGCCAAGGTGTGAGCCTACAGGATATCTTCGGGAGCTCCATGTACCGAAGTTTTCTAAAGTATAAACCAAGATCCATTACTAGCAATGCGAGTAAGTCTCGAGACCAAGCGAAAAAATATCCGGCTAAATTTGAGCAATTGTTGAATTGTTTTTTTTTACTACACGAGAGGAAAATCTACAATGTTCTTTGAACATCGTGAGGACATGTGATGGGATGTTTGGAGAGCATAGGCATTGGGATGTTTCTTAAAAGTTCCTACGTTATAGTCATCCGGAAATATCTTTAGACAACTTCGTCGTTCGATAGAAAAATGATTCTGGGAAAAGGAAGTTGCTGAAGTCGCTTGTGGTGGAATAACAAATATTCACATTAGCACCATGGAAATATGCCAAGCCAAGGGAGAAGTCGCCCTCCTTTCTACGATGTTCTATAAAGGTAAAGTAAGCGTGACATCACCAATCAGACGAATAAATTTCTTCTGGATAGAAACTCAAATTCACTCTACAAATAAAACTAGATATGCAACTCCATTTCCTTGATATTAACATTATAACATATGGCAATCACATGGAATTCAACATATATACAGAAACCCCACTCGAACAAATAGTTACATTCCTGCGGATTCAGTTATACCAATTAATTATAAGATAGCTCCATTTAATAGTCTTTCTTGTTCATAGAATATTAAACGTCCCTTAGAGCCAAGTAAAATTATAATAACGAAGTTGAGAAATTTCAGCAAATATTTTGGTCATTGGTTACAATAAATCTTTCATCAATAACATAGTTTTTAAACAAAAAAGGAAATTGGAAATCGGGCAATTAACCAAATTGGAGCCACTGTCTTCAAATAGTTCAATAAAATTCCAAAATTTCACTTATTATCCTTCAGTAGTTAATGAATTCCATGTTTTGTAATATAAATTTGCAATACAAACCGTTCATAGATGTAAGAACAAGCTAAAAAACAGTTTAGGCAACACCCTTGATAAAGTTTTCGACTTCGACAAATCCAGGATATACGAAATCGATTGAGTCCTGTTTAAAATGCTATGTGGATCAAACTTGAAGGATTCTAATTCGGTGTGAAGAACAGTTTGCCCATATAAAGAAAAATATGGGGAAAAATCAGCTTTAGCCTAACATATTTTAAATACAGGTCACATCATTTCTCAAGAAAATAGCTATAACACTCTTGAGACAAATATCTAAGTAATTTAGAAGGAATGGAAATATATAAGCGAAAAAGCAATTTAATGAATTTAGATTTATCTCCACCTGAGGGTACTCTTATATACCCATAATTGATTCCAAATAGTATTTAAACAGGAACGGTTAGGTTTCTAATTTAGTTTACTCTGATGATGGCTACTTGGTAGCTGAAAGGTCCTCAGTACTTTAACTGTACAGTCCCTGGCCAAATTATTAGACTCACTTCCGAAATCTAAGTTTTTTGTTGATTTTAATATTATTATTAACGTAATCATGGTGCAAATGTTGGTAATAAACAGTTGTTGTGTTGCAAAATATTTATTAAAGAAAATGTGAAAAAATATTAATTAGAAAAGAAATAAATGAATATTTTGTTAAGCCACCCTTTGCAGCAATTAGAGCAACAACTCCTCGTGGCATACTATCAACAAAGTTTGAAGCAATTTTTTTCAACTTTTCGTTGTGGTTCCAATGGTGAGTCTTTTTATTAGTTGAACCTTTGTAGTTAAGTTATCTTTTCAAACACTCCCAAACGTTCTCTATTGGATTCATGTCTGGGGAGTGGCCCGGCCAAGGCAAAAGTAGTATAAGCATCTCTTCTAAGAATTTTTTGATTGATTTTGCAGTATGACAAGGTACTACATCCTGCATGAACACTTTTCTTCCATTCCCGAACCATTCTTAAATCTGTGGAAGCAATCTTGTTTCCAAAACTTTCTTATATTGGTCTTGCCCCATGGTTCCCTCGACCACATACAAATGTCCTAGGCCCTTTGCACTTATTACCGACCATATCATGACAGACACAGGATGTTGTAACAGTTTTTATGACACAGTCATGATGGAATTTTCCGTTTTTGCGACGCCTATCAAACTGTGCATTATCATCCAGGATTTGAAATGTTGATTCATATCTGAAGCAAGTCTGTAGAAGAGCAAAAACAGTAAAACAAAAAAAACTAGAAGATTTCAAGCAACTTACTATTCTCCAGTCATCAACAGTTGAATCTTTATCAGCATTAGCCCAATTTAGCCTCTTCTTTACCATTGTTGGTGTTAATCTTGGCTTTCTTACGGGTCTACTGCATTTGAAACCAAGATCATACATTAGGTTTCGCCTTACGGTACGAGCAGACACATTGTACCCTGCTTCTACGAATTTGTTTTTAATGTCGGCATGACTAGCCCTTCGAAATTTTTCGGTAATGTTTCGAAGTAGTCTTTGTCCCCTGGAAGTGATAACACGCTTTCTATCACACCGACTTTTCCGAGCAGCGTCTAAAGGCTTTTTGGAGTTAATGTTTTTGTTTATTCGTCGTACTGAAGCTTGCGATATTCCACATCTTGCTGCAATCTGTCGTTGGCTAAACTCTGTATTCTTCAATAGAGCTATTACGGACGATTTTTTTTCTTGACGAAGGTTTTTATGTCCTCATCTAAAAAAAATTGCACCCAAATATTAATTGCCAAGTTTTCTTGAGCTTGAGTTTTGGTTGCGCTAAACTCTATTAGGTTATCAGATGAAGATTTAAAAAAATTTCGCCTGATCTTCATGTATCGCATCGACTTGTCTCTCTTATAACTGGCTGTTATACATATAAGGATCACATCAAGGGCTCTAGAGGAGAAAGCGGTTTGAAGCGGTGGACGGGACAGGATGTTGCGAGCAATGATCGAATCAATCAAGCCATTGAATTTTCAATTCATAAGCGAGGTGGTGATTAATAATCGCAATTCTGCTTACCCACGTTTCGTGATACGTTTCTAATACTAGTTCTAACATCAAGTAACTAAAGTTAATTAATGCCAATATTCATTATACGGGTATGTAAGCACGAATGATGATCTAACTATGTACATCTATAAGTTTGTGGCGAACAAGATGATATCAGTTTTTTCGCATGTAAACATGCGAATGTTATTCTACAAAGTAATTATTTATTGTACTGCGACTAATGAAAGACCGAATTCATCCAAGCAGTATATTTCCTACTTCACGGACTGTGTCGCCACTAATTCTACAGTGTAATAACATCAATAAGATTAGTTGAAATAATTATTAATAAATCAGTTTGGCCGTTTTCCAGTACACATGACTCACGTGAAATAAGTATTTATTTGTTCAAGTAATGTAACATTTTGGCAGGCTGGACTTGGTAAGGTTAATTTCTGCGAAGACAGTGAAACGATGAAAGCAGAATAAATGTTGCCGAACGCATTTCAAGTACATACTTCGCATTTCTATTTTCATGTGTAACGAATGTTTCAATGTTTTTCTGACATTTTCTTTCAACTTGAAACGTGATGAAACGATATTCGGAAAACTACGTAATAACATATATGTTTTTATGTCAAATTATTGCAATTCACTCCGATAGTGATGTCGTCACAGTCCCAGCACTCACTGTCATAAGAATTTCAGTACAATTTAAAACTCCTTTATTGACCTTTATCGCACATGGAAATTTTGTTTTGTTCACATGTTTCATTTGATATTTAACATTTGTTATAAAAGAGAAATTATAACAAATATGAAAAATCTTGTCTTCCGGATGGATTCCGCGTCACAATAGCTCGACTTGATGCCGACGTTTCGCCAACCATTACAGGTGGCATCTTCAGGGCAGGCTTGAGGCTTGAAACTGGTTCCACTGGTTTCTGTAGCCGTATTTATTGTAGGAAAATCCTTCACGCTACATAGTTTACTGCCTTTGTTCCGGTGGTTAACTTCGTTCCGGCACCTGACCCTGCCGTTGTGCGATCATGTGAGAAGTGGGATTTTCGAGGATGGGTTTCCAAATGTTGGGAAGGTAATATCCTGAGTCACGGTTCAGATTATTCGGATGTTTTAGGATTTCTATAGCTTCAAGGATGTTTCGCTGATAGAAGTTTGGGGCTCGGGCTAGGATTTTTGTATCTTCAACGAGGATTTGATGATTTGTGTCAAACTTGTGTTCCGCAAGTGCAGATCTACTGGTGTCACGAAGCCTTGTACAGCGCTCATGTTCTTTCACACGAGTAGCTACTGTACGACCTGTTTCTCCAATGTAGACTTTACCGCAAGAACAGGGAATGCTATAAACACCTTCTAAGTGGAGAGGAGGGAGAGGATCTTTGATAGGTTTGTAAAACTGAGATAATTTTGGAAGTGTGGAAAAAAGGGTAGAAATATTATGTTTTTTGAGGATTTTGGAAATTCGATCTGTTATATTTTGAATATATGGAAGATAGGCTGTGGATAAAGTAGGCGGGGGGGTTTCTGGCTCAGGTCGATTTGAAATTTCAGGTCAAGTGTATTTCTTTATGGATTTTTGAATGTTGTAATGGGAGAAATTGTGTGATAATAAGGCAGATGAAAGATGTTTTAATTCTGATTTTAAGGATTGAGGCTGAGATAGGTTGACAGCTCTGTGGACCAGGGAATTTATGACAGATTGTTTTTGGGCAGGGTGGTGGTGGGAAAGATCATTGAGGTATCTATCGGTATGGGTGGGTTTCCGATACACAGAATGTCCTAAAGTACCGTCAGTCTGTCGACTAACCAATACATCCAGGAACGGGAGTGAACCTTGCGATTCGACTTCCATGGTAAAAAGGATATTGGGATGTATTGAATTTAAATGATTGAGGAAGGGAACAAGCTTTTCGCGACCATGTTGCCAAATAACAAAAATATCGTCGACATATCTAAACCAACATTTCGGCTTGAGAACAGATGAGTCAATGGCATTTTGTTCAGAAGCTTCCATGAAGATATTAGCTATGATCGGAGAAAGTGGGGAACCCATGGCAGCTCCCGAGGACTGCTCGTAGAACTTGACATCGTATAGAAAATATGTGGAGGATAGACAAAAATCAATTAACGGTAGCAAGTCCGTTGAAATGTTTTTGGCAGGTAACAATTGAGAAATTATGGAAAGGGTGTCTGGAATGGGAACATTGGTAAACAGTGATTCGACGTCGAAGCTGACGAGCAAATCGCATGGGTCAACTTTCATCGTTTGAAGTGTTTCAACGAAATGAAAGGAATTTATGATAAAACTATTGGAATCACTTACAAGGGGTTTGAGAATAGATGACAGATATCGAGAGAGTTTATAAGTAGGAGATCCGATAGTGCTGACAATTGGTCTCAGGGGAACTGAGGGCTTATGAATTTTAGGCAAACCATATAAACGGGGACATTTCGAACAATGGGGGATAAGAAATTTCTTATCTGATTCAGGAAGGGAAGAATGACGAATAATTTGTGAAATTGAACGTTCTATAGAGGAGGTGGGATCTTTTGGTAGGAGCTTATACGAATTAGTTTGCAGATGTTGCAGGATTTTGTTATCATAATCTGAACGATTCATGACAACAGTGGAGTTTCCTTTATCAGCCCCTCAAAATAGCTAAATCAGGATTTGATTTGAGTGAATTGAGAGCTTGAATTAAAGGTTTGGGGCAATTCGATTTAGGAATCTTGGAATGACGAAGAATTTTAGCAGTTTCGAAACGAATTTCATCTGCTGCGAGATGGGGAATTTTATGTAGGGATGCTTCTACAGCAGAAATAATGGATGTCGTAGGAAATATTCCAATACGAAGGCATTTGGAACATCTGGGAATGTGATGCTATTGGTTCACATAATTATTTAGATAAAATAAAAATTAAATATAAATTATAAAGTACAACTTAAAAATAAATATATGGTTTCGGCGTTTACGCAGTGTAAAATTATTTCAACTTTCGGTAGTTGGAAAATTAAAACTCTAATTTACACAAAAAACATGTAACATTTAATTTAGCAAATAATGCTGACAAATTGTTACACCACACTGCATTCTTAAAGCCAGGCGTTATGAACTAAAGCTAAATCCGATATTATGTCCCTAGATATGAGGAAGTAATCTGAATATGTGGTAGAAATTGAGGGATGGGGGACGGTTTGGGCAGGGAGGCGCCAAGTATTTTCGGCGCTGTCGTGCGGAATCATGATAGGCGCCTTTCACCAATATTATAATATTCTCTCATAGTTCACTGTCGAACTTTTTGATGAAAACTCTTTAGTACTAATGACCATATAGGTCTATATTTATTTGTGACAAACGAAAAGTACACAAAAAATATTAATAGAATATGAAACAACAGTAACAAAACAAAAACAGTATCAAAGATACAAACTATTGAAAAAAAAAACAGAAATAAAATAGCGATTGTTTTAAGACAGATAATACATATGATCATGATACATGATGAAGAGGATTTACAAAAATTGGACTTTTCTAGCTTTACTTTTTGCAAATTCGTTTACATTTTTACATTTACATCTTCCATTTCAAGTTGCTTTAAAACGTCAGATTCTATAGAAATAATAGCAAGATTTTCCAACCGCTCTTGGCCCATTCTAGATCGTAAATAATTTTTAATCAACTTTAATTTAGAGCTCGGCTGTAGCTACAGAAACTGGAATGGTTAATAATATGCGCAATGCAATCGTAATGTTTGGAAATGAGTGAGTTAGGTTATTTATTGCAATGTAATTAAGTGTTTCTACTACAGACGTCGCCTTTTTGTCGCCATTTTGCAGAAATTGTAATTCGTGTAAAAGTTCTGTTCCATCTATATCTTTCTCGTTTCGATCTTTGTCAGTTAAGGTTTCTTCCAGTTTTGTACAAAAATTAAATTGATCTTAATCAGAGTATTTGCCGAAATCCTCAACATTCCACAAAAAATTGAAAACATCAGAATGACACGATAATAGTTTAAATCTTTCATGTACTGATGAAAGAGTAATGTCTAGCATTCCGAAAAAGCAATTTACTTTAAATTTCATTTCTTGATTTTCAATCGGCTGGTCGTCACCTTCGTAAGAAAATTGTTTTTTAATCTTTCGTGGCCTTAACATTTCTGCGGATATGAATTTTGCATCAACTTCTAAGCAAGAAGCTAGTTCTTTGGCATCTACTAATAAGTCAATAAAGCCTTTGTCAGATCGATATTGTTTTACAAATTCATTGAGTTTACTCAAACTTTCGCAAGCCTGGGAAATATTAAATGTTTTTATTGCAGAATCTTAGTAATAACATCCACTTTATTCAGAATCTTGTACCACAAGACTACCATACACACAAACTCATAATTTTTTATTTTTTTACCTGAGGAGGTAGCTAGATGTTTTGTACTAGTGTCAAAATTATTTCCGGATAAAATTTCAAAAAGAGCATTGTAAATTTCGCCCAACTGGAATCTAAGAGGGGTTATTGCATCAATTCGGCTAGACCATCTAGTGTCTGACAAAGGCTTTAACGTCAGACTTGAAATGTTACTTTTCAAAACAGACCACCGATTGGTTGAGGCAGAAAAAAAATTATATAATTCTTGAACAGTTGAAAAAAAATGTATACTAGATATATTGGATTTCACAGCATCGTTTATGACAAGGTTCAAACTGTGGTTACAACAAGGAACAAACATTGCTCGTGGATTAATGTCTAAAATTCTTTTTTGTACACCTTGGTGTTTACCCTTCATATTTGAACCATTATCATAACCTTGGCCGCGCATATTATAAATGTCTAAACCATAATTCTCCAAAGTTTTTAGTAAAAAGTTTGTTGAACCTTCACCTGTTGTATCACTCACAGGATTAAATGTTAAAAAACGTTCTTCGACACTAAATCTATTGTTTTTTAAATTAACGTATCTTAAGCAAACAGAAATCTGCTCCTGGCGGCTGACATCCGGAGTACAATCAAGTAATATAGAAAAATACTTCGCTTCTTTAACTTCGTTTAAAATATTATTTCTTATATTGTCACCTATTAATTTAATGCTTTCGTTTTGAATTTTATCCCCAAGGTAAAGTGGAATATTTTTTTGAGATCTATTAATATGCGCAAACATGACTGGATCAAATTTTGCTATCATTTCTATACATTTTAAAAAATTTCCATTATTTCTTTCGAATAATTTGTTACTAGGACCACGAAAAGCCAAGTTTTGTTCAGCCAGAAATTGAATAGTATACATTATTCTTTCAATGACACTGCGCCAATGTTTGGTTTCATTGTTTAATAAATTTTGCATTTCAGAATCAACGGTTCGATTAGTTTTTAATCGTTCCAGTAAATCTGACCAGACACGTAAATTTTGAAAATGAGATTTATTTTTTTCGTGGATTTTCAAATGTTCGCTCAAATGATGCCAATCATTGAATCCGTCTTGGTTACTTAATCTAGTGTTTTTAAAAGTCAATGGATTGTTGGGGTCATTGAATATTTTACAGCAGAAGCAAAAAACTGCATTTTTTTCATTAGAATATAGCAACCAATGACGCTGAACCTTTTCACCATTTAACAAAATTCGAGTAAAATATATATCGGAAAACTTACGTCCACTTTTGTCTTTAGGATACTGATACATAGTTTTATTTTGATATTGCATTGGACCTTTTTCGACAAGTTCTTGCACCTGAATTGAAGACAAAACACTTGGCCAAAGTCCTGGATCGTGAGAAAGGGGCGCTTCTTCGCATAATTCGTCTTGCTTACTCGAACATGATGTTACCGACACTGACTGAAACGTATCAAGATCTAATTCTTCTGGATCTTCATCCTCATTAGCTTGCTTTTCTAATTCTGATGGCAAGTTTGATTGTGTTGATTGTAGAAAATCACTGTTATCAGAAGTAGTGTCTTGTGTGGTCTTTCGAAAAAAGTGACTAATTTTGAAATTGGTTTTCTCCAAGTCTTCCTCCCGTTTTCGCTTGTTGAGCAAGTTCTGGTAACCAGACAATTTCTTTTTTTCTTCTCTGGCCATCTAAATAAAATAAATAAAAATTATTAAGCACTGAGTCTTATTTGTTTCATAAACAATAATTATTAAAAAGGAAAACAATTATTTTCCATATGTGCATCCCTGGTAATTATCAGTTACTTACCTTATTTGTAACTATTTTTCACAACTTCGGTAGATACGTAATAGCAAATAAGGCCCCTATATGTCTTATGCGCTCATCAAGACAAGAATGAAAAATCAACCTGTTAAATCGATTACGAACACGCAAAATTTTGCAAGTTCAAACCTGCTCGTCGAAGGCTACGCGGATGTTCGCTCCCCCACTCCTCGGGAATATAGTACAGTCAAATTAGTCGAAAAAAAGGGGATAGATCGAATAAATTGCGGGTAAGCTGGATTTTTGATATGTTGTTGCTGGTGGTCAAAAACGTAAAATGCCAAGTTGGCGTATCCCCACCTGTTTCGGAATCGCCGCCATCTTGAAAAAATTTTGGATTCCATTTATCTCACTTCCCGTTAGTCGGAGGAAAAAAAGTATAAGGACAAAAAATGTTCATTTTCAGTTTTTCTACATTTCTTGTTCGGGTAAAACTCTCTGTAGTTACTTCCCAAAAAAATAGAGGTCGCCAAAGTCACCAAAAATCCGATTTTTCACTTTTTGACCTTCAAAAATTAATGTAATACGAAAAATTCTAAATGAAAGTTGTTTATCTTAAAAAAATGTACAAAAAATATATTCATAGTTTATAACAATTTCTCAATTGTTTCTGAGATATAGCGTCTCAAAGTCAGGTGCGCGCCAAAAATTAGCTAAATGTCTGTAGTGAATACATTGTGTTTTTGACAATATAGTCAAGTTATATATATATATATATATATATATATATATATATATATATATATATATATATATATAGATATACTCTTTGGTTAAAAAGTCATAGTAGACAAAAATCACTGTGACAATTCGGTCCCGAGGGTATATAATATATCGATAGTTCAAAATTGTATTCCACATTTCATTTGTATAACAATGGCTTATTACATTGCAGTTTTGATGTCTATGTAAATAATAAAATTTACTTACAGTTTTCTTGCAGATGAGGCAAACACTCATTGTTCTTGATATTTTGGAATCTAATATTCATAGGCGTCCGAACGTTACGAAAATCATTCACAAACTAAATTCGAGCAACAGCTTCTTATCGAGGTGCTCTAAGAGATAAGAAAACCGGTCATAGTATACCTAGAACGCATTCCGAAATGTGAAACGAACCATCGACGCTCTACGGAAAATAGGCAACTTTGGCGCGCACCTGACTTTGAGACGCTATATCTCAGAAACAATTGAGAAATTGTTATAAACTATGAATATATTTTTTGTACATTTTTTTAAGATAAACAACTTTCATTTAGAATTTTTCGTATTACATTAATTTTTGAAGGTCAAAAAGTGAAAAATCGGATTTTTGGTGACTTTGGCGACCTCTATTTTTTTGGGAAGTAACTACAGAGAGTTTTACCCGAACAAGAAATGTAGAAAAACTGAAAATGAACATTTTTTGTCCTTATACTTTTTTTCCTCCGACTAACGGGAAGCGAGATAAATGGAATCCAAAATTTTTTCAAGATGGCGGCGATTCCGAAACAGGTGGGGATACGCCAACTTGGCATTTTACGTTTTTGACCACCAGTAACAACATATCAAAAATCCAGCTTACCCGCAATTTTTTCGATCTCAAATCCTAATTTGACTGTACTAATAGGAGTAGAAATATTTCACCGGCGGTCGGCGGTCGGTATTGGGTATTGGTGGAGCGGCGCCTTTAAGGCCTTGGCGCCGTCGTGCGCCGCACGACCTTGCCCATATGGACGGCGCATTTAAACATACAAATCTGCATAAAATAAAACTCACAACAAAAATGTAAAAACTGGCTTTGGCCAGTTTCTCCGGAGTGCTGGTTGAAGATGCCCACTAGATCGCGATAGATGCCCCGACGTAACAAAAATATAGTACCTACTGAAAATATTATGGGAAACTGCTTTGGAAAATATAATTAGGTACCTACGTTCTTAACTTACCTAAATATTTGCAATCGGTTATTTTTTCATAGCAGCAAGTACTTTGCCACACAAATCACAAAAGTTTTGATATTTGGAACATCCATCACGGCTCCATTTTTTACAATGCAGACATTAATCCAATCGTCACGACTTTGTGTATTTTCATACTTGTCCCACACCCAGTACACTCAGCATATTCTTCCTCGTTAACATTGTTGTATTCATCAGTATATGAATCTAATTTAATTTTCTCATTTTTCTGTCTTAATAGTGCTTTCCTACTTTTTACTTTTATCTATTTTTTCTGTATCTTTTCGTTCTTCTGCAATTTATTCTGGTGTTTGGTTATCTTTGTTGGATATTGCATGCAACGTGCACTAAAAGTCAATGCTATTAAATAAAGTTATTGTCAAATCCAAATTAAGAACCTAAATGTTATTTATAAGTAATACAGTTATTATACCAACGGCAACGGTAAATAATCCCGTAAAGTCAATAAAATTAGTAGATTTTGTCATTGAATAGGTTGTATTAACCCAGAAACATGTGTCATTTCTTCAGCAAGTTATGCATAGATCGACAATGTTTTGGCACTTATCACAAAGTAAATATCAAACAAGTTCAAGAATGAACAGAAGATTACGTCAAAAGACTCGTATAGTCTGCATTTAAGTTAAATGTTTTGTTTACAGCCATGGGGCATGGCGTCCAACTTCCGTCGTAGAGGGTTATATAAGAGTTCACTGGAAAATAAGATGTTTCCGAACATTTTTTTGGGTGAAAATGAAATTAAACCGCAAATAACAGTACCCAAGCCTGTTCCTGGTGGGCCTGCAGTGCATGCCCTGCACGCGGACGCCAAAAGTTAGGGGCGCCAATTCTAATGATTAATGAAGAGAAATTGTTGCATGAAATTATTTAGAACAAAACTATATCAATTGAAGATATTGATTTTGTCGATTCCGCTACATGGCCTAATCCTTTAAATCACCGTCTATTTGGAATAATTGTTACAAAAGGCGCTGTTCAAATCATAGAAAACTGGAGGAAAATGTTCAGCCATGCAATGTAGAATGGGTCTACTGACTATTGATAAAGATCACCAGGAATATTTCAAAATTGAAAAAAGAAGCTGGCGTTCATTTATTAAACGAATGATTTGTATTGTACAGTATTTAGCTGGCCAAAATTCAGTTTATAGAGGGATAGCTAAAAAATTTACCAACACAACAATGAAAATTTCCTAAGATGGTTGAAATGTTGGCAAAATTTGATCCAGTTATACTGGAACAAGTGAATAACATTGAAAAATCAAAACAGTTAAATCAACATAATGCCTCATTATTTGTGAAATCATTTACAAAATAAATTATTTGGTTTACCTGTTAGCAAAAAATGTTTATAAAATTTTAAACTGCCTAATGTCAGTAAAAGATGACTGAAGTCTAAATACAGGCGTAGCTCTTTTTTAAGTTGTAAAACCTAACAAATATTACCAAAATTGGAAATGAATTTCCAGGACCTTATGTGTATTCTATTGTTATATTTTTATCTACATCAAAAATAAACTTTTGATAAATAATAAATTATTTAATTGGTGCCAAAATTAACATTTTAAATATCAAATATATAAAAAAGGGCGCCAAAAATGTATCGCACCCGAAAAGCAGTTATCCCAAAAACCAAGAATTATAATTGATGAAAATATTGTTGAGGGCACAGTCCTTGTTGCCAATTTCTTCTGTGTCATCATCAATAAAATTGTCGGAGAAAATCAAAGTTTTCAAAAGACCATAGGCGCAGCCTTGTCAAACGTAAGATTTTGTAAATTGAAGAATTGTAGAATCAATATTTATAAACAATAAAGTGTTTATTTAAAACAAGAAATAAATTTCATTAAAGCACTCGCCGCTTAAAAAAATAAATGACATTACTTATAAGCACTCGGTGTCTAAAATATGCGATTTCGAAACTATAGTGCTCATATGAATATCAAGTTTATATTTTGCTAGTTCATCCAAGGAATATTTGAAACTGATTAAATAATATTTTCCTCATTTACCTCATAATACCGGTTACTTAAACCGCACAAACGATTCTCTGATTAGGCTACAATGTTTCGTGCGAATAAACTGAATTAAAAATAACGTTATGTATTTCACATTTTAATGCAGCTGGAATAATTTAGTAGGCCAGGAAGTAATTTTAGCAGCAATGCAGCCTTAGAAATTTGTTGATTATCTCATAATAAGGCGATAATATTTTGAAAAATATTAATGCGGTTGTCAATTGCGTAATTGAGATATATATTTTAATTCGCTTTTAAACTGTCCGTATAACGATTAATTATGAAGCTTGAAAGGTAATGCAAATCATATACGAATAAGCTGGTAAATTTATAGCATATCGTGGAATTATTACCGATCTTATTCCATGAACCAAATTAAGAGGGAGCGCCGGAGCTGTCGCATTTTATTGTCGCTCCTTGGATATGATCTGAATTGGTCTTGGTTGACTACCAAATAGAAGCTTTCTACTATATTAAGTGCTACATCAATCTTATTAGCCACCTACTTTACATTATGACCTATTTTGTAAGTGGGACTAAAAAGTACTTCACCAACTGTGAGTTACCGTGAAAAATTGATTACCTACTACAGAACAGTTGTACATCACATAAACGCATTTACATATAAAACATAGAAGATTCGAGTGTGGGTGTTTTAATTTATAGTAACTGCACAAGTAGTGTATGTTCAGTTTTTATTATTCAAAGTATGTACACTACCAGAAATATTCGTCATTTATTTAATTACATTAATTGTTGCGGGCGTTATAAATCCTACAAATCTGACATTTAATGCAAACTACAAAGGTTGTGTGGGAAGTAAATCCCTGTTGCAGCTAAAGCTTTTAGTTGTCAAATAGGATATTAGGTTTTATGGTTTTTGCGATTGTTATGAACCGATTGTATGGTTGAATTTTTCGCAGACATGTTATTTATTTCATTAATAATAAATTCCTATGAAAATAAACTATAAGAGTATAAAAATACATGATATGACATAAATAATAAATAAAATAATTTAAAAATTATAAAAAAATAAATAAATTGTATTTGAAATAAAACGTACTTTTTTCAACCCAAATTGTGAAAAATCAGGAAATTGTTTCAATCTACGTTTTTATATTCTTTTATAGTAAAAATAATTAAAATGATACATCAGGAAAAATGTCTCTTTCAATAGTGATTGTTATTTGAGGAAATTGAAACATTCAACTAGTGCTATATAAGAGCACAAGGAGACTGGGGAGGACCAAACATTCGATGTTTCTTAGAATGAGTAGGGTTATTCTCATGAAGGAGGAGTCATGAGTTTCTCGTGGCTTTATTCAATTGAGATGTCACATTGTGATGTTATTGCTCTCAAGTTTTATGTAAAATTTCTATTTTGTCGTCGTTCCCTTGAATTATTCCAGTGGCGACTCTTGAGTTATGAAAGAGGGTGGTCACAAGAAAAAAATTACCTATTTTTTGTTAAAAAATATCCATTCTCCTATTTTTAATGCTGGAAAAAACGACTATGACTTTGTACTCAAAATCCGGGATAGACTGCTGATAAATTGCTGAAAGTTCACTTTTTAATTTTACTGTTTTTGTTTTTTTGTTTTACTGTTTTTGTGGAAATGCATGTGTATCAGTTTTAAAATTTTGAGAATCAAATAATTTTGCTGCACTTAAGTGATCCCTAAAATCAAATCGGCCGCTAATTTGGCTTAAAATAGTGTCACATATTTCCTTTGCAATAACAGCTCTGTTATCTCCAGCAGTTGTTTCTTGTTTTTTCCTAGCAGATTCTTCGTTATTGCGTTCTTGATTGTCATTGTCAGTAGAATTTCTAATTCGAAGAATTTGCTGTTGGACTTGTTCAATTGCCTTGTTCAATTGCCTTCTGCAGTTGAGCACTGTCAATCCCGCGCATTTGAGTCCGATTAAATAATATTTTAACATGTGGCATGATGAAATGAACTATTTTCAATCAGTAGAGAAATTCCGGGCAATTCAAATGTTTCAATAAACCACTTGCTTCACTAATAAATAGTAACTGAAAACTGAATCCATCCCATCTTCGTCAATGATTTTGTCTAACATTCTTTGTAAGAATCCTGGTGTTCAATAATGTGTTCGTTTGATAGTGGCTTGGACACCATTCGTCTCACCACTCATCACGCACGCCCCATCCTAATTTTTAGCCATTAGTTTATTGTTATCAGACCCAGAAGGAGAGTTTAAAAAGTTTGCAACTCATAAACACCTGGATTTTCCGATGTCAGTGTCATCATTAAATAATAGCGGGTCTTTTAACAGATTTTGCATACAATTAACTTCCATCATTGAAAATAGATGCACTTCAGACTTTACGTCTTCGAATTGAATTCACACACTGTACACTATGAAGGCAACATGTTTACTGGAGACACGTTTGTGCCCAAAACCGGCGGTATAAGTACGTATGGCGAAGATAACCGTAGTCAGCCGAATCATACTTGTAATAGTTAAACTTCAGAAAGTTCCCCGGAACATGATTTTGAGCGTTAACATTCCACCTGACGTGCGGAATAAAATAATGCACCGGATTAGACGCAAATTTCTTTCTGTGTTTATCTTGGTGGTTGGGTGGGCACGTGCCCTTGTGCCCTTTAGTACCAGCCGTCACTGAATTATTCATCAAAAAAATCGGCATACCTCATAGACTTGCTCTAAGTCGAGTAACAATAACACGTGAAGCAAGGAATGAATAAAATAGAGGTATACTGGACGCAGGGCACCCAAAACTTGGGCACTTTCTGAACAGACCTCTTCAGCCCGTTAGCATGATATCGAATTCATTCGTCACAACCAAATATACCCGTTAGCATGTGTCTTCAAGGATATTTTTAGATTTTCTTTTGTAAGTTGAATATTTAAATTATTTAAGACATGTATTTCATTAATTTTTCTTTGAAATGATCAATTACCATAACTATTGTTCATTAGCTCGCATGTAGTAATTAGTTTTCAACGGTAATTCAAAGAGAATACAAGCAAATGCAACCGTTAAGTGTTAATTATCCTACTTTTATGTATTTAACTATGGCACAGCAGGATAAACTACATTATAACACACCAGTGAATAAGACTTGCGACACGGTTTTGAAATTTATTAATTGTTATTGCTCCATATTTATAATTGCATGTATTTGTTGGCCTTTTAACAACGGCAATTTCAGGCTTTTTTTCTAATAGATACTGTGTACGTGAAATGTGTGCAATAAATGAAATAACAAATTTGTGACCTTTCGATGTAATGAAATATATGAGGTTAGCTTAATAATCGAATAATGTAGAATATTATTTGTACTCACAATAGCTTCCTCAGGTATGTCGTGATCACACTGATAAAAAACTTTTCATATAGTGAGAAACAACAATGTAACAACTATATTGAATTCGCTGAAGTGGATGACCGCTTTAGGCCCCGTCAAGAAACATAAAGTGCTATTCACTTTGATACGATTGTAGACGTTTCAAATCTGCTGAAGACTCACATCTAGGCATTACGTAATTGTTCTCTATTGTCCATACAATATGACATCATACACTCCTCCTATTATATTGAAGCATAATAAAGGACGTACTATTATATCAAATCCACTAGCTAGAATTAATATCGAGTCATATGTGAATTAATTCATTTAGATTCTATTTATCTGAGATATCTGTTACTAACAAGGAACTGTGAATAACTTATTCGTTGATCGACGGATTTCAAATTACAAAATATCGGTCAGAGGCCAAAAAGCCCCTCAAAGGTCTAGATTACTGTGCAATTACTAATATTTTACTATATTGGCTGATAGCCATTAAGAATACACCACTTCATATAATTTTTACTTCCCACGCTATACTATAAGGGAAGTATTGCAATTAGTCTATAAAAAAAATCCCCCATTTTGCGGAAATGTCCGTTTTAAGTCTTTATCATTCGATTTAGATACGTGAGTGGCTGGGGGGCTGGGCAGACGGGCGGATTTGTGTGTATTAGGGTTTTCTGTTCCTACAATCATTTATATTTAACCCGCAAGAGTGTCGTCTAGCCGCTTAGCTGTCAGAGTACATGGCGATGGTTTATCACTGAAACTCTTGTCTTAATAGATCTTCGGGACAGTGATGTATTCCAGCAACTTCTGCCTGGAATATTGTCGCGTATTTACCCAAACTCAGTGAGACTCATGTCTTTGACTAGGCTATAAATATTCCTACTCCTGCACCTTCCTCGGTTTTTGAGCCGTCTGTGTAACAGGTCATTACTCCATTTATTGGAGGTCTTCCCTCCCATGCCTCTCTGCCTGTTATGACTATTTTCCTCGAAGCTAAACTTGGGAAGCATCTCGTCCGATGGCATTCCCATTATGGGGTCGGTTTCCAACTCATTGTATAGCTCGTTATACAGTTTGCAATTTGCTTATTAGACCAGGGCTGAAGCCTTTGAAAATGGTAAAAAGTGAAAAAAAATAATAGTAGGATGAAACCCATTGGAAAAGGAAAACGGTTTATCTCGATTTCCGGCAAAACTACAAGTCCTATCAAAAAAAGTTAAATGGCAAAGTTGTAGGTAATAAAAAGATCTACAACTTTTTATCCACACTTTTTTCACATAACCTCAAAATTTCTGTCAATAACGAAGTTTTTGATTTTTAATTTTTATCTTTTACAAAAAGAAAAATTATATCACGAAATTTTGTGAAAGCTTACCTTTTCATCTCCCAAACACACTGTAATTTTTTTGATTCAAAATATTCATTTGTTCACCTTATTTTGACTCAATATCGAAAATTCTCACGTCAAAATATCAGCTTTTTTAAAAAAGTTGGTGGGCTTTTTATTATTTGGAATCTCTACTTTCTGATGGTGTAAAAAAATATACATTACTATGGTAAATGTTCTCAAAAAATGCAAATGTAGACATACAAGCATTGTGATAATGCGCTTTTACATAAACTAAAAATTTAAAATCGTATGATATTTTATCACAATTGGATTTTGTCTTTTCAGATTATCAGTATGGATGAATTTGTTTGATTTTGATAAAAACGTTTCAGCTCGTTTGAGAAATGTGCCTGATTTAGTCGCAGTAAAAGCGCATTATCACACTGCTTGTATGTCTACAGTTGCATTTTTTGAGAACATTTACCATAGTAATGTATATTTTTTTTCACACCATCAGGAAGTAGAGATTCCAAATAATAAAAAGCCCACCGACTTTTTTAAAAAAGCAGATATTTTGACGTGAGAATTTTCGATTGAAAATTAGGGTGCTTTTTCGATATTAAGTCAAAATAAGGTGAACAAATTAATATTTTGAATCAAAAAAATTACAGTGTGTTTGGGACATGAAAAGGTAAGCTCTCACAAAATTTCGTGACATAATTTTTTTTTTGTAAAAGATAAAAATAAAAAACCAAAAACTTGGCTATTTGAATTTTTCACATAAATTTTGAGGTTACGTGAAAAAAGTGTGAATACAAAAGTTGTAGATCTTTTTATTACCTACAACTTTGCCATTCAACTTTTTTCCATAGGACTTGTAGTTTTGCCGGAAATCATTCCATTTTTGATATATTCTCTTCCTTTTCCAATGGGTTTCATCCTACTATTATTTTATTTGGTATCAAAAATTATCGAATCTGGTCTATATGTGCACTTGCCCTCTGTCCAGTCTACTGACTGACTGACCTGGCTTCGCCTTGTATGTAAATATGAAGTGGCTTTATGTTCAGCAAGACTTTCAAAGAGGCTGTTGGGGTTGTTCCCATAGTTCCTGTGGCAGTCGGGCAATATTAATATTGCCTTTGGATGCTCTTCAGTCTTCGGATCACCTCAGTCTGCTGAGTCTTTGGCCACCATGCCACTGAGCGATATGCTATCATCGGTCTTATAACTCTGGTGTATAATAGCCATGTGATTATTTTTGGTTGTAGCCCCCAGTTTTTCTTACACATTCTCCATAGGTTGAGGGTTATCGTGCTCTTTTGGATTGTCTTCTGTAGGTGGTGATTCCATGTCAACCTGTGATCAAAGATAACTCACAAGTATTTTGCCTCTTGTGCAATTGGTATTTTTACCACATTCAAAACTGGCGTTAGTCCTCTCATTACTTTTTTCTAGTAAAGACAACTATAGTGGTTTTAAGAGGATTTACTGTGAGTTCACCCTACTACTGGTTTATTATATTTAGAGTCTTTTGTGTGAGCTCCGACATCGTTCCTGCGAATTTGCCTATCGCGATACTCGCAAGGTCGTCGACATACGACGTAAATGCCTTTGGATGCTAGCCTTATCAATAGTTCATCCACCCCACCAGGATAGCCCACTATAACACTAAAAAGGAACAATTTGTCGAAGTCTGAAACTTCATCCCAGCGTGGACTTTATCAATCGAAGGATGATAAGTGAATGTTTTGAATTTTATTGAGCTATTTGAACTATTTTGCTAACAAAAGTGACAGAAGTCACGTGATCACTTGATCATAGCTTCTTGAGATGATGTCTGGGTGAGAGTAACTGCTTAATCCACTGTGCACTGTGGAGAAGATTTCGCCGTTTCTGTTGGCTGTACGGATTTTGCAAATCGCTTTAAAGTGGTTTTCTAATTCGTACCAAGAGCTACTTTACATCCCAGCACCTCCTCATGTTCACATGTTTGGAGTTCGGTCCCAAATATATGCTGAAATACTTGGATTCTATCCAGAAGAGAGACCTCTCTAGAACATCGTAGAAGGGTGGGAGATCTCTCCCTTTTCTACAGATAATTTCATAGTCGGTGTTCATCAGAAATTTCGTCTGTTGTTCCACCACGAGAGACTCCAGATAGACGGACTAGACGAGCTCAAACAAGTCACTGTCAAGCTCGAGACCTGCCGAACTTCTTCCTACCATACTTCATTTTTTATCGAATATCGAAGTTGTGGAACTATTTTGGTACTTAGTGAAGTTTTTCCCTATGCCTATAACCTCCAAACCTTCAAGAAAAATACGAATGCTTATCTACTCTCCCTACATTCCACTGGCTCATACGATGTTCTTTGAAGATCATAGGTTCCCTCGTGTAGTCAAAGTACCGGGATATCAAAAATTATCTTGGCCAAGGGTGGTTGTGGAATCTAAAACGTGTGTCTTACTTTACGTTTGAAGAAATAGTTATGTCACTGTCACACTGAAATCATCAATAACCTACAAATTTCATACCTATTTATTTCAGTTGTAACTATTCTTTGTTGAAGTACGGAGTTGCGAAAATGATCGAAATTTTAACTTTGAACCTTTTTAAAGGTCGCTATAGCCCCAAACCGGGTCGAAAACTGTTTTAAAATAGTTAATTTTCGATAAATCGAGTGACGTTCACGTGAGAAGCCCGTAGCTCGCGAGTTGGAAGAGTGCAAAAGTCAGAAACATAGAACTTCTTTACGAGGGCTTTTCGCGTACCGTTTTCGCTCCATGTAGTTATATTTAGACGCGATACGCACCCGACAACCCTTCTTTTTTCCAACAATTTCGTTTAAATAGGAAAATTTAATTAAAACATTTCAAGGTACTCTGAGGTCTCAGCTATGCGTGTCTGACGTGCGACGTACCAAAGGGAATTTTCAAGCTACTAAAATATACCCAAAGCTGGTAAAAGCTAGCGGCCTATAGCGTAAAACACTTTATTACAACTGGCGCCGGCCGCACGGGGCACGAAACGGCCTCAAATTAACAAGATCGAGGCAAAAAGTATAAACTCTAACTTACGCGCAGCGAGCTCCTCGAGGCATATGTCAAAATGATTACGTTCGTAGCTAATGACATAGGGCGTCTGGCGTTCATGCAATTGTGTTTTCATACAATTTGAACCTTCTAATTTCGATAGGCCATCCCGGAGTCTAAAGCGCTAGAAACTTCTGAGGGTAACAACTTTCGAATAAAATTGCGAAATTTGGCACTTTTAGAAATTTCAAATTAATTAATTTGACACAAGTGACATAATTATTTCAAACGTAAAGTAAGACACACGTTTTAGATTCCACAACCACCCGAGACCAAAATAATTTTTGATATCCCGGTATAAAAGAAGGGGCAATGTTGTGTTCTAGCGCGGTATCCCCATTGCAAGTGGTACTTTTGACAACCGTCTTTTTAAATGGAATAGTATTTTATTGAACCATTATGACAACAGAGTTTTTCTGGTTATGAATATATATCGTACGCATACGTCGACGTAGTATCACGTACTCTGTGGATTGTCAATCTTTGATCCCTACAGTTTCTGTAGGTGTTCTGTCTACAGTATCATGATAGTAAGTCTTAAGTTTCATTGTTCGTCAATAAATTTCGCAGTGAAATATGGTTCAATTAATTTTGATGCCAATAAGGAATAAAGTTTGAAATTATACGAACATTGAACATTATGTGTGGTTAATGTTTTTATACATAAACACCTAATGCTGCAGACTTTACAAGAAGAATTACGTGAATCCAATTTATTCGGAGACTGCATTTAGTCGTGGTTTCCAGTTCAAAAAAGGCGATTTTCGTAGAGGCCTTTGGAATTTTCAAATGTATCTACAAAGAGAATTTTGTCTTTCTTTTGGTGTTTTCTAGGAAAAAATCTCTGAAGAGGTATCTAGTCGAAGAATTATAACTCTCCATTTAACTGTGTCTAAATGCTAAAAAAACGGTGGGAGGAATTTCAAAGAGGTATCGTACCCAGCACATCGGAAGATATGGCAAATCTTTTAATGACTGCTTAAATAATATGTGGAATGAAGCTTCAAGTTCTGGTACACCTTTATTTGGAAATAACTGTGTCCTAATATCGACTCTTTTAAAACACATTATGTTGTTAATTCTAATGTATCTACTTTCGAACTACATAAATCTTCAATATCTGGTTCGAAAGTGAATACTTGAGCGTTTTATAAGAAAACTGCTAAGCAGTGGAATATTGATTCATGTACTTAGAACGTTAATGTGTTACAATTTCGATTACTCGTGTTTCTGTTCGTTTCTGCGAATTGGGCATTTTTAATGGAAATTGGTACGATAAAGACGCTTTGTGATGATACAATTAGTTTTAATAATCCCGTTTTAGACATTGATACGTTTTCTGATGATGGTCGTAAGACCGAAACGTACGTAAAGACGGAAATAATGAGCATATGTGTTAGTGTGACCTATTTCGCGAGAATTTATATATAAGTTATATTTTGTTGCGTGTGTGATGTATGTATTTGGATACCTCAAATAGAGATTTTAGTATCTAAATAGGTCAATTACATTGGAACATTCAACTGAAAAATTATGACTTCTTGAAGTACTCTTCAGTTAATAACTGGAGGAAATGGTTTTTCGCAAATCTGTAGTATTATGTAGCGGTTAATTCCATTTTAGATTTTTCAAGTACTGATTTTGAAACAATTGCTCTGCAAATTAAAAACAATTTAAGAGAATTCGCGGTTTGTTCAATTGCAGAAAAAATCGCAAACTAGGTAGGCTGTGCCGACATAGGTACTACAAACGATTTAGTAATGCAAATTTACGGAAGAGACGATAAACAGAATTAACATTATATTAACTTTCGTCGGTCACTACAACAGTAAATTGATGTTGATGAATAGTCGATTTATTAATTATTCCTTGCCGAGAGTTTATTCAACTTGTTTTGGAACCAGCAATTCATTGGAGGAGATCTCACTACGTTTTGGAATAAGATGCAACAAACTTGTCCACGTACCTTAATATCGATAACATGTCTTGTACTCCCAATTTGTCATACATTCATATCACATCAATCAATTATAGGACAATATTGCAAAGTATGAATCGTCAGTTCTTTCATAAAAAAATTTTTAAAGTGAATATCTACTCATTATTTTGAATTTGGTGAATCTGAATTTTTATTAAATTCAAATCACTTATGGGTTTAAAATATGTTCATATATTTCCATATCGGCATCCTCAAATTCAAAATATAAGTTAAGTGGTATTGGACTGTTGAGTTTGTTACACGCTAGCTTTTCAATTCAAAGCTTGTGTCATGATCAACTATGATATCTGATCGGATACATGAAAAATCAATATATCAGGTAAGGAACCAGTTGCTTTATTGTTATTGTGTTGATTTTGAAGCTCTAGATAAGGTGATAACCTAGTATAATATTTGATTATTAACGTGTAGTATATACTTTGAATAGCATAACGTGACCTATTTTCCTCGAAATTCTTCATTGAATATTGATGAAAAGGATATCGTGTTTACATTTCTTTTTTTTCTGCGATACTATCTGTGGGAATTTAAGGTGAATATTGATCCTGTAACACTGTTGATTCCTAAAGTGAGAGTCAGATTGTTATTGAAAAATACTGAGATATGCGTTCTAAAAGGAGAAATGTTCGTCAACTGGTTGAAACTGAAATACAGTTGCTTAGAAATAAATATAATACAATACTATTTATATTCCTATAAGAGTCCAATTTTACAGAGGTAGATCTTTATGTTACGCCCTTCAAACCTTGAGCAAAAAACTATTTGTTAATAAAATAATCTACCGATTCGCAACGTGGATGATATCGATACCAAATTTTGAAAGATCTTTATAGCCGGAAGGAGAAGATCCCTGTTAGTTCACATGATTATGGGATACTTTTAGGTCCCTTTTATTCATCCCAATAGAGAACTCATCGATACTGGGAAGTAATAGGGAATAAAGACTAGGAAATAAATTTCTTTTTACATTTAGAGTGAGAATTTATTTTCCAAAGGTTGTTTGCACGTACGTCTGTCGATTTTATCTTAAAAGTCTCCTTTCTACTCCTGCATTAAACCAATACAGCTTTCGCAACTCTTGCACCCGTCGAAGTGTATTGAAAACAAACATAAAAAAATAAAACGTGTGGCACTCGGAGTCTGCCGCGGTAAAGCTATTGCATAGCATTTTTTATCAACTTATGCAATTATAATTATTTATTTATTTTTTATTTATGCAGTATTTTTTTTCTTCGATATTAATTCAAGTTTTTTCTTTGATATTAATTCAAGTTACACTTTTTGAGCGTGGTGACCGATAAGAAAACAATTTTTTTTCTTTTATTGAATAAATGAGAAGTATATCGTTTAAAATATTTTTATCATCTTACAATACATGTAGGTTATTCAGGAATTTTTATCATTGAAACTATAGGTTTATGGTAACTGAAATAAGAAACATAAGTTTGAGACTTGATATCCTCTAAATATCTGGAAAATACCGCGTCAATGGTGGTCCCATATTTTGTTGTGGATTCTTGTGGATCATTATTCATTTTCAAATTCAGTTTTTCCGAAAGAAAAGTTGTCAACCGCTCTGATTTTTTATCAGCGAAGTTGATGTTGAAATCGCCAGCCAGTGGGAATTTATTACCATTTGTACCAAATATTTTCGACCCTTCTTCAGTGTACTCCAGTAAAGTGCGATGAATAAAATGCTCTACCTCGTCCAATTTTGGATTAGGATAAATGTAAATTGCTACCATGACTATGTGTAGACCATTTCTAAGTTTGCATAAGCACGCACAAATATCTCCAACAAATGAGCGCATACATTAACATCGCTAACGTGTGCAATATTTATTTCAATATTCGGAGTCATAATATTAGTAACATTATTATTATTTTGGTAAATAGCTACCCCACCTTTTGGAACAGTATCTACAACAGTATATATACCTACACATGTATACCTACGGGGCGCACATGCGGTGAGTGTGGCATTATAAAGATATGATAGATACCTATACACCTTACTTTCTCACAAACAGCTGCTTACGTATTCGTCCGATTTCGGAGCAGCTCGTCTCGATCCGTGCGAGCTTCGTACAGTCGTACCATATACATACACGTTAAGCGAACGCTCGATCGACCTACATGGTAGGCGGAGTGGGGGGTGTTAGGTTATTTTCGATACGGAATTTCTTGATTCGGTCGCCGCGCTCAAAGCCCGCGATAAAAGATATGCAATAGCTTAACAATTTTTGTTTATTGAATCTTCTGTGCTATTAAAGGAAGGCTGTTGGATGTAATCATTCCACCCGATCCTAAATGACATTAAGCTCACCAATTGGATCCTACCAGTGTTTTCAACACTAAAATATCAGCTTTATTAGGATGACGATGACATCTTATGCAGTATGATTTTATGGAACTTCATGAAATATAAATGTATGTTCTTCTATGGCTAGGGTTCTAAACATTCTTCGATACGAGTGAAAATCATGTTCTACTTTTACATTCGGACTTTCGCCAAGGAATTTGGTGGTGGAATTTTAGGGCATAATCTCCCAAGACTATGACAAAACATTACTGTTGCAGTCATTTTCTACTCAGGTGATATATTCTTTCACCATTGAAGTCGCAATTAAATACTAACCTCAATTGGTAAACAGTTTGGTATCCGAGTGACGAAGAGATATGGCATAATAGGTGCTCTCAAGTGAAATTTCAATTAGTAGATTCAAGACGATTAATTCGGGAAGAATACTTGCGAAATTATATGTCACCTAATATTTCGGAGTTCTTTCTATCATCAGACATGATCTGATCAAACCAAACCTGCAAAGGTATCATCTCGAACTCTGGAGAACATCCTATAGGATTACCAATGTTCACTCTTTTGTCTCACAGTTTGGATGCGAAGCTAATAAGCCCAACAAAGATAAATTCATAGTAGTGATGAAAATGTTATTTCTTGAGAATTCCTTTTATTCTTTTTATTTATTATATTGAGAATGTGATATTGGAAGTCTTGAAAACATGATGTATCATTATGTAATCATGATATTATTTCTTACAGAGTATTTTGGAATCGTCACTGTTTATAGTGAAAGCTAAACTAATAATCACCATCGTATCAATCCTAACTTTTAGTAGGAAATTGGAAATAAACCTTTTAAAATTATTGATCATCAAGTTCTATGGCTCTCTCGCTAATGGTTTCCTTCAACTATCTCAATATGTGAAATCAGAACCGTTTGTATAAAGGTTACGTATGTAATTCTACGAAAACGTGATGCAATTATCGGAAAATCAATAGGCTACTTTGTGGATGTAGTATTTATAGAAAGTGTGTTTTTTCGTTTCATAGTATGAGATTATGGCGTTTCTGGTATAAAAACGCGAAATCATTCTTCGTTTTTATTGCAAAATTTATACGTTTGTATTTGATCCTTCCTTGTTCACTTCTACTTTCGATTTACTTAACCGGTTTATTTAGTTTTCATTTAAAATGATACTTGAGGATAGACGATGGAAGAACTTAGAGTCTCTATGTTAAATCCACTAGGTGACGCGTATAATAAAATATAATTTTCTATAATTACGTGAAAAATGTAATGTTTTTAAATTTTTGTGGCTTTTTTATAACATGTACGTACATTAAAATTATGTAAAATGTAATGTTTTGGTTAATAATTTTATAGTTTTGAAATCATTATAAAAACTTAAGTTGAAACGAGCCAGACTCAACATATGATCATCGTACAGTAATTAAAAAAATATTTATGCTTACCACAAACGCTTCTAATGAAATTAATCAATCGAGTGCTTTATTGAATGACGCCCATCCTATCGCAATCTTTATCGCACTTATTAAATCTTAATATACTCGGAGTATTTCATTAGCCTCTGAAGTTAGATCAATTAGAATTAATTAGGAACGTAAGGACAGATCAACAATTTTATGTTTGAAAATTATTAGCTCCTTAAAGGCTAATTGAATGTCTTATTACTGAATTAAGGATTCCAATACATTATGAAAAACCGGAAAATACCAATGTTACGTGATTTTCCTAATAACTTATCAAAGCAACGATATAATGCTAGTTTCATATTAAAAATAATCGATAATTTCAATCAAGCTATAATCAAAGGCTTGAAACTCAAGTAAACAATCAAAAGATCTCGAAGATATTACAGCTTGAGGCTTAGAGTTTCCCAACACTCCGAGACCTAGGATTATCTTGGTTCAAAAAACCGGAAATTACCAATGGACTCGGAACATTTTTCGTATTTGCCATAGCCTCTAACTAATCATTGTAGTTATTAGCTGGATTTGTAATACAACCCTTTCCGAAATTCTATCGTTTTACCATTTACTATTATAAAGTATTTGAATCCCGTCTGAAGATATGAATAAACTATTCTATGCTATTCCTCTGTTCATTTGTGAGTTGACAAAAAAATGTATGGTCTTTGAAAGTATAGCATATAAAACATAAACATTAACCAATACTTAGAGATAGTGAACCCACAGACAACATGATAATTAATAATCAGATCAATTAACCAATAAATGAATTAGCTGCAAATAATGCAATCAATCACATAAGTTTCTCATTGTCTTCAGCCAAAAACAACAGACCTAGTTTGAAATGAAGCTTTCTTGAACCATCCATCTGCGCTCTATTAGCTAAATTTTTGAATTGAAATGACGTAAATTTTTGGTAAGCATTCCTCAACAGTTGCGCGGTTTCATCCAAGTTTTACACAAACACAATGATACATTTTTTCGAAGAAAGGAACTTTCAGGACTCATTGGCTCTGTTTTGTGTATCTTCTACTTTTTCTATTAGTCGCTTGATTTTGAGTAATGCATTTCTTCTTTTTCGTTTCCCTATATAAGATATCGTTTTCTCGTCGTATTAATTCGAAAATTATTATTTCATGGAATTTATTCCTTGTGGTAATTTTGCTTCGAGAATTATTGAAGTTTTTCCTGTTTAGTATTCATTTGTTGAAATATGTCCTCTCTAATAATTGTTCTAATGATAGCTTCTATAATTCGTTATATAAATACTTCCAAGCTCAGAATTATTGTTCATCGATGCGTTTTCTCAGCTCCGTTCTCAGGGAATGTCTTCCACAACAATTTGATTTATAGTTCTTTGCTTCAGGTTTTTAACTACAACCCCCATAAGAACAGATTTGCGAAATGTTGACCAGACTCTTGGTTGCAGAAACATAATTTTCAATTTGATGGTCACTCTTTACAAGTTGTAGCTTTATTCATAGATCTCCCACAACAATTCGATTGGTAATAATTTTGTTTAGCGTTTTATATCACAAGAACAGGTATTAAAACATCGAAAGTCTGGGTATTTTTCCGGTATACAATAATTTACCTTTTATACAGATTTGTGAAAGAGAACTAGTTATGGTTTTGTGATCACTAACAAACAATTTTTCGTTACAGATCAATTTCATCATCTGTTGTTGCGAAGTTCAATAAATTATAAGTGGAACAGAACATCATTTATGTAGATCAAGAGTAGATTTATAGTAGTAAAGTATATTTTACGGCAATTAATCTGCAAGGTCATCTAAAGGTTTTAGTTGGTGACAAAATGTGTGGGTATCGAGAACGACGTTCGTCGGTTGTAGTATCAAGGAACCAAATATTTAAGCTAGTTAATGTAATCTTAATAGTATCACCAGAAATTATTAATAATGAATATTTATTACATCAAATGAAATTTTTAAATCTTCCAAAAGTATTATGTAGAAACAAAATTGTATTTTTATTACACGCAATATAGAATAAATACATTGTCTCTCACCGGTAACCACATGTTTAAACTATTACGATAACTTCTTCCAACAGCTTGTTGATTATAGGCAACCAGATAAACGCGAGTAAGCGATGGATCTAGATGTATTGTTGCATACATTGTAGAGATACAATCTCTACGTTTACCATTTATAGCAACACTCCAGTTTGTGACCATGCGGAACTATTGATTAAATATCGTGTTGCGGTAAAAAAACTATAGATGTAGAAATATCCACACCTGGCTTATACAGCTTCTCGTCTTTGTTTAGTACATTTATACACTCGAAGAAAAAATTGAAACAGAAAATTATCAAAAATATCCTACTTGGTCAAATATGGACACGTCTTGAACATCTTTTTACTGTAGTTTTTCCAGCATTATTTTGAAACAGTCCCTCATTAAAATCATTATGTAGGTGTAATTTGAGATTTCGAAAATGTCCGTTTTCTATTTTCTTGTAAGATTCAGCAAAAACGAGATAATAACCCATACACACATGGCTGGGGTATAACTGATCGTATAAAAAAATCAACAATAAATAACTTACGTGCTAAAATCACTTGTAATTGGGTTTTCAATGTCCAATACCGACATAATAGAACTATTAAATTATTGGATGTGAATGTTCAAAAAATTTTCATATAGAAATTTCCAGTTGGTTCAGAGGCATTGTACAAAAGGGCAGAAAACCAATGGAAAAATATCTCTGAAATTCGCATAACGTGATCTATCGGAAAACTAGGAAAAAAATACTTTCGTTTTGACTCAAATAATTTGATACTGTCTGATCTTTTCCCAATGATAATAAGGTATCGCTAGTCTGGATCGATCAGTAACACTACAAACTAATAGTTCAAGACAGCGGTTTCGCTTTTCTCATAGATCTCATCAGTAGAACAAGAAAGTTTGCAACCGACTAACAGCACGTAGAAAGGCCAAAATATCTGAAACCATCTAAGAAATCAAACAATGTAAGCCTGATCGATTTCCCGAACAAATATACATATTAGACTACTTGAGGGCGCCAGATGAGACGAGACCTTTTCATTGTTATCTGGCAAAATCCAATGAGAAATAAATGAACATATTCATATGTTCATTTATATCTCAATGCTTACATTTTTCCCAATGATTTGGCTGATCTTTTTATGACAATACTGAGACCATAGTGTCTTTTCAGAAAAATGTTGACTGATGAATGTTGGATGATTTTTAAAGTAACAGACGAAGTTACCTGTTTTTTTACATGATATAACTTTAGATTGTAATTAAACACATACGAGCTTACCAAATGAACGGAATATTGGCTTTATTCAAAAGAAAATCTTATGCTATTTATTGTTTGAATATTATTTCGGACATATTCTGACCCACGTGTCAGTTTCTAATATGGCTTATCCTAGAGGACCACTTCTTTAAGCATTGCCCGACTGATTTCAACAATAACATGCACAATGTAGCAATGGTTCAACGTCGACTTTACATATCCCGACAGAAACTAATCCCGGGGATCCATTGGAAGGTGATGACCAATTGGTCTGTCCATTTCGTAAAAAACTTGATGGTCGAACGTTTCCCTCAATAAATCCATTGTTTCCCTCGCTGTATGACATGTAGACTCGTCTTGATGGATCCACATCTCCTCCACAATCAGATCACCTAATTGGGCAACGAAATAGTCTCTTATCATGGCTCTATAACGTTCGCTATTGCCGGTAATACGGAGCTGGCCGGCATAATTTTTCAAGAAGTATGATCAAATGACTCCGCCAGTCCATAGACCACAACAAATAACAGTGAATTTTTCTGGTTGTATTGGCTGTTGAATGCGGCAATGTTGCATGTTAACGTGGCCATTTAGCCAAGGAGGCTCCTCTTCCTCGGCTTCGTCGCTGATCAAAATTATGCTATGAAACAATGGATCATTTTGCATTGGATTTTCAGCCAATTCCCAACACACGTTGCATACTATAGTCAGTCGGCTCTCCAATTTTTCATGAACTGGATCTTATAAGGTTTTGAACCAAGGTTTTAATCTTCAATTATCCGCCAAGTACACGTACAGAGGTCCGATAATTGTTGTGCACTGTTTTCTCCTAATTGGAAACAATGTCAACATTTTTGCGATGTGTTAATAAAATGCTATCATTTGAGAATACAGCATCCTCATTTTTTTTTTGATTGGAGGATAACCCTTTCCAAGTTGCGGTTACTTGAAAAGCTTTCCATTCTTATACACTTCCACCATGTGCCATCATTTTTTATCGTTCCCGTTTATCAGGCCGACCAGTTAAAATTGGACCGAAAATGGACTGCAAGTTAACCCTCCCAAACCTGGTGGAAAATGTTCATTGGTATTGGCAATTGTTAATATACCCTATGCCATCAAAAGTTATCGGGCTATTTCCGAGTAATTGGCCATTATTTGGACCAAAAATGTTTCTTTTTTTCATTTTGTGGCTAAAACTTGCGAGTTACATGATGGCACCATGTTGAATAACTTTATTGGAGGTCAAATAAAGATTTAAAATTATTGCCATCACTCCTTGCCTATTCAAACCCCCCAAAACACCCTAAAACCACCCCTCAAAACAAAACAAAAACAAAAAAACTGCCGTTTCGATTTTAAACCTAGCCAGAATCTCAAAAATTTACTAATTTATGATAAAATTGGTCATATTATCCATATTGTTCATATTTTTTGGGGGGGTGGTTTTAGGAGAATTTTGGGGGGTTTAAATAGGCAAGGAGTGTTGGCAATAATTCTAAATCTTTATTTGACCTCCAATAAAGTTATTTAACATGGTACCATCATGTTATCTTGTAAACCTGCAAGTTTTAGCCACAAAATGAAAACAGAAACATTTTTGGTTCAAATAATGGCCAATTCTCGGAAATGGACCGATAACTTTTGATGGCATAGGGTATGGCAACAATTGCCAACATCAATGAACATTTTCCACCAGGTTTGGAAGGGTAAACTAGCAGTCCATTTTCGGTCCAATTTTAACTGATCAGCCTGATAAACGGGCACGATAAAAAATGATGGCACATGATGTAAGAGTATAAGAATGTTCAGACCATCAATATCGCTCTGGCTCCTTGACTATACGTTTGTGAATCCTATTCTATTTCACCAATATAATAATCCGATTGAATTGTAATTCCTTAACAATTAGTTATGTCCAATTTGATCGATTAGTGTGTAAATATTTTCAAAAAAATCGCATTGCTGTTGGACATACTTGCTCGCTTTCATGTTCCAATTTTTCAGTTTCCGTTATGATTATTACCTATTCACATTAGCTGAGAAGCAAGAATTCTACGTAATAGGAAACTGACGAGTTCGTATCTGAGTCGTTTTGTATCTTCAATCCTCTGTATCAATTATATTTTAATTGAATATGGAGTACAATAATGTTACTCTATCGCAGTAATCATTTAATTAGATAGTGAATAATACATCTCTCGCATAATTGCAGTTCGTTGTATTATGAAAGGAAGTTAATTACACAGTAGATCGTTGCTTTTGATTCAAACATTATACATGATGTGGTTCATTTAGGTAGCTATAGATTAGTAATTTGGGAGTAATTAAATAAGGTTGGTATGCCTGCAATAATAGCTTTTTTCAGTACGGTATATATTTTGATAGTTTTGAAGACTTCGCCACTTTTAGAAACGTTTTAATTATACAATTTCCTGTTGTTACCGTGGTTTTAACCCCACTGTTTTATTTCAATTATGCTCATCAGATGCATTAGGTATTCGGTAAAATGAATAACTCCGCGAGTAAGGGCAATGAAACCAACACTATAATAGATAATTTATCACTTTAGAAACGAAACCAGGCACACGTATTGATAACTATTCACTATTTACATGCATGAAAGATATACTGCCCCAATACTTCATTTATTTACATGCAGGAAAGATATACTGCCCCAATACGGTTACAACAGGATGCTGAAGGTGGAGTTAAATGGTATCTGTTTATTAAGAAATGTTTAAACTAAATAAATATTGCTTTTTGTTTCTTGTTGTTTGTAAGTGCGTTCTCTAACCTTTAATTTCGAAAAGAACTGGTTGCAGGTTCAATGAGTATTTCAAACAAAACTTCGTCGTCTTATGGAACGGAAGTTCGGATGTTTTAGTAAAATTTAGCTCAATTACAATGTACCTATATTAGCAAATTATAGAAACTTGCTCACCCCAAGTTAAGCCAAAATAAATGTTACGTTACAATTGAAGAAATGAAGACACTCCTTGCTGAATACCATTAAAAGAGTTTTGGGAAGAGAATCAAAATTGTAAAAAAGTTCAAATACCGAATAAGCTTGAAAAATAACATTAAGGAATTAAAATGCCATAAAGAACTAAATAGGCTTCCTATAACGATCTATGTTTAGGACTTATTTCGTAGATATAAGTAGAATATATTTTCCATAGTTTAATAATTTTTCTTTGAAATCACTCTAAACTTAGAACACGCCAAAACCTTCACAATAATCTCAAAAGTTCGAGGCCTCCAAAATGTTAGTGGAAGATGAGTTTTCAGTTACAAGTGGTGGAGACTGGATACTGAAGTTACGTTCTTCGAAAAAGTCTGAAAGACATTTTTTTAAATATGTTATTGGAAAAAGAATCACAAAATTGAGTGAGAAAAACCCAAATGCAGACTCATCAACATTATCTAATTAATACTTCAATAAAAGCTAACTATTGGATACTTATCGCAGATAATTTCTAATTTCTTTCGTCACGATAGGTTGACAAATACTTCAAGCTCTGAATCTCACGAAATCGTTCTTTTGATAGTATTGCTGCTATAAGTACGTATCGCTCAGTTCTAGTAATTTCATTGATACCGGAATGATATGAAATGATTATCATCATGCAAGGGAACAATCAAATACAATATGCTATAATCATTGGTATCATAATCTTTCTACTTATCGGAGAGGAAGATAACTTGCGACGTTCAACAGGCGTCAGTTCTTGGTCCGATCATATTGAACACCATCATGTACGATGACATACTGAGGTTTGAACGCCCAAAAAGCGTTTTTGCCGAAAAATGAAACGACCCTGATTAACATTGCCAATACGGCGCTAAAACGGATGTCAGAGGCAGTGCTACATACAAGAAAATGGAAAATATGTCCCATCCGCTTCACAAAGTACAAGGCAGTGTAATGAAACCAAGCAAGGTCATAAAATACTATGGGTTATTGCAGGACACTGTGCTAACTAACGTTCCCTGATCATGTTAGCAAGACCTCTGAGAACGCAGAAAAACCGTAGGTAGTCACAAACATTGGAGGGGTTAGAATATCAAATAGGCATATGCTTGCTAGCGTTGGTCCATGCACAGCTGTTAATATATGATTTTTTTTAACTGAAAATAAAAAGTTTGTTCAAAGATTTTCCAGAACCCAGCGACATTTGCGCATCAGGGTCTATAGTTCATACAAAACATAATCTGCAGAAGGAGCCGGAATTATTGCTGGAATTCTTCCTACACAGCTACAAATTCACGAGAGGCGAATTATCTACAATGGAATTTCAAGACCAAGGAACCTCATTTCCAATGGACAGAAATGGCTTGATAGGACTTATGGAGAAGTTGGTAACTTCCTCACCCAGGCGATATCTGGAAAGTGTTTCAGAAAATACCAGTTTTAAAAAATAGAACGAAATCAAGCATACCTATTGCTCAAAATTCGATGGAGCAGAACATACACTGTATGTTTGCCAGAGAGATGTTAAGATAGAGAGCGACTATTTTAGTGACCGGGCTTAAGATATATAATCGGATGGTGGGGGGATTTTGTCTAGCACTACTCCTCAACATCTTATATTGAATACTACAGTGTGTGGGGCGATATTTAGTAAAAAGAGGGGATGAATCTTCTAGTTGTTAGTTCGCTTAACCTTGGTCATTATTTTAACGTTACGCTTATGACGCTAGCGCTCTCTATCTTTACATCTCTCTGATGTTAGCCCTCGATAGGTAAAGATACCAGTGGCGGCTCGTGAACTTTTTGAGAGAGGAGGCTGGACATAAAACGTTTTTGTAAAAATATACTCTATTCAGCCAATTAATTTAACCTTCAGTGACAAAATTGATTGTTACCCAGCAAGAACCAATGTGGAGGTATAGAGTTTCTCTTGCCCACAAATTTTTTTTTCGTTCGTTTTTTGTTTTTTATTTTTTTTTGGATTTTTAATTTTTTTTCTTTTTTTTTTGGAATTTTTCATATTTTGTTATTAATTTTATCAACTTTTCTATATATTAACGAAATTCTACGGTCTTTAATTTACGAAAAATGATCAATAATATTATCATAAAATGTATCATTATGTTTTAAGTGTTTTACTAAATCTTTTTCAATAGATATTAAACTAACATTGTATAAACGATTTTGGCCCATTGTATTTCGCATGTATGTTTTAATTCGTTTGAGAGTAGAAAATGATCTCTCCACCGATGCCGACGTGACAGGAATGGTGACTGTCAAACAAAGTAGTTTATAAAACTGAGGTAAGACTTGTTGCAAATCATTATCTATCATATATTTTATCATATCGGCGTGACAGTCGTACTGGCCTAAAATATCTTTATCCCAGTGTACAACGCATAATTCATTGTGCAGCGCTATTTTATCAAAAAAAAAAGTGTATTGAGAAACTCTTTTGAAAAAGATTCGAAAAATCTTCTATTCGTCAAATCGAAAAACTTCAATTCATGTAAATCGGAAAATCGAATCTCAATATTTGACCTTTAATAGTATCTAAAATTTCATAAAAAAGTTGTTTATAATGTAGTTTCTTGTCTACCAAATTATATGTTTTCCTCCTTTTCACGGGAGAAGCCTCATCAGTTGAATAATTTCCAAATAAAATATTAAAATGAAATTCTGTATAACGGAAACTTGAATTTTATCAATGAGATGTGTTAAACGATCTCTTGAATGAATTATATTAGTGAATTTATGTTGTAAAATTCGAAAAATAAGATCAGTTTGTTCAAATATTAATTTAAAAGTATCAAGAAATAACAAAAATTCTTCATTTTCTAAATAAGATTTTAAACCAACAGCAGCATTCAATGAAACCTGATCTGTTGAAAAGTCATCACTGTTTAATATAAAATCAAATATTTCAATTAATTTGTCTTTATTTTTATGGATGGTAAACTAAACATTGCATGTGATTCCATCCATTTCGAGCATTACAGGGAATTCTGTTTCCTACTATGTTATTTAAAACTTACGTTTGTTTGAAGACCGTTTAAATGTCCCGCCATTACAGATGCCGTCGTAAGTCTGATTTATTCGCAACGCAAAGTCGAATCGTTGAAATGTTTCCATTGAAAAATTGAATAAATTGACCGCTGTTCTTCCCGAACTAACATCGTAGAACCCTAAAAATCTTTCCACTAGTTGTCCATTTTTACAATTAATAATTTACCGAACAGACGAATTCTAATCTAACCTTATTTCGCGTGGCTCAACCATTATACCCGCATAAAACAAAACAAATGCCTGCAAATACTGACGCGTTAGTCATAAAATCGCGAAGCTTACTGTCGTATTTACAAAACAAATCTAACAATTCCCTAAAATTACCTTTATTAACTGAATTTTCAGTTTCATCATGCCCTCTAAAAGCCAAATCTTGAAATGATAAATACAATAAGAAATCAATGATTTTTTTTAAAACTTCGCGGTTTTCTTTAACTGTATTATTATGATTTTCGATTTCGCGTGTTCGTGTAGAATCAATCGCATTAACAATATTCTGTTTACCGGTTAATTTAAACTCAATACACGATGTAATATGTTCCTGCGATTTTTCATGTCTTTCTAGGCCACGAGCTAAATTTTTCAAATCATTATAACCCAAGTGTCCCCAACATGAAGTTGTATCTGATGTGAATAGCAAGCAATACCAGCAATATAATTTATTGTGTACATCAGATCCCGTTAACCATACATATTTTTTATAATTATCAGTATTAAACGATCGATTTTGATACTTCCCTGCCATCACTAATCCTTTCAAATCCGGTAAAGGCCGTTTGTTTTTGAAGAACACTTTTCTATCATATGTTAATCCACTGAATGGATTTTCTAAGAACTCTGCAACTAAGTCACTCATAATTTTAACGTTCACCGATTCCGATTAGATAAATTATAACTTAAAAATTAACTATTTAACCTTACTACGCCTCGTGGAATAAAAACAACAACTAACCGCATTCTTCTAGCAGCGGGAGGCGGGAGCGCAAGTAATCGTATTTCATTCGACCGACGAATGGGTACGAAAAGCTAGCCTCCCTACCCTGTTGCCGTTTTCGCCGTTTCACGCTATTTGGCGATTGACTGGTCGGAAAAACGGCAACTGTGTTGAACAACACATGCTCGGCGTTTGAGATATATAGAGAATCTAGCCTCTGACCACTGTTGCCGGATTGAAAATAACTACTGAGAACGGGGAATTAATTGTAAAATTTAAAGAATTATCAGAGAAACAGGAAATAAAATGGAGAATGATCATTAAGATAAATTGGTGAGGAGGCTGAGCCTCCTTAGCCTCCTTCGAGGAGCCGCCACTGAAAGATACAAGAGCCTACTTTCAATTGGCGAAAATTAGAACGTTTTATACACAAAACATGATGACAAGTATCCTGAAATACACCATAAGATACATCATAGAGAGGAAAGAAAGGGAGAGTTGTAATTAAATAGTCAGCCTCTACACTGAAGTCATGCGAAAGCGGGTGTCAGTTAAGTGAGCAAAGAGGTAAAGGGCGGGGTTTCATTCTGTACCAGTCTTATGCATCAACATTTCCCCTCCCCTCAAAGAAAAAAAAGATAAATATTGGTGCTATTACAATATACATATATTTATACCCACGTTTAATAATTTTCAGAATAAATACTAAAAGAAAGAGGAAGTCAATAAATTCTAATATTCAAATGTTCAATTATTCGGATCAGATTGTTTTAGAATGAAAATTGAAGAAATGGAACTTATTAGCTTGTAAAGCACTGTTTCACTTTTGTAACGTTGATAGATGGCAATGAACTAAATAAAGTTATAATTCATTTTGCTCAGTTGAATTAACATTAATAATAGAAATCTGCGCAAAAAACTATGTAGACTTGGCAGCTGTGATTTAACAACTGATATGTAAAAAATATCGTTCGATATAAACAGTAAATCAAATCTCAAGACTATAATGACCTCTATTGGTAGCACAGATGATATTGAAACTAGGGCTCTCAGGTATGTTTTGCTGGAATACAAAAAAGTATTATCAGCTGATTCTTAATACGATTCAAGTTTCAAAAGATTCTCTTTCGAATAGGATTCTTATAAAGTCGTATGAAGAAGAAAAATCCAACGGCATCCATTAATTGAACCTTCACCAAGAATGTGTTTAATATCTACCGATCATATACGTTTTGAACAGCACACTATTATTTATTTTTGTGTTTTTGTATAAGCCAATATACATTTTTCCTTGATTTCTTTTATTTCTTAAGACGTACACAGATGAAGAAATTTTATATCCGACTTGCGCTAAGCGTACCACTGGTTGGGAACAACTAATTTGTTGCTACCATTATACAGGTTATTACGTTATTTCTGACTAACGTATCATGTGATAGTAAATGATTTTGGCCAGCGTCGAGTTGCCCGACGGAGGTACAATTTTCAAATTGTCACGTCCGAATTGCGAGACGAAAGCAGGTTCGTGTTCCTCAACCGGAAACACCCTAATGAGGCTGGGTAAGGTAATCAACACTGTAGGTTCCTGCTTTTATTGTGCACGGAACTTGGCCGTTGGACGAGGCGTTGAAGATTTCTAACAGAATTTTCGATAGTATGGTGAACACGAATTGTAATTATTCGAACAAAAGTTAGGAAAGTTGAAATATATTTATCAAATCTCATTCATTGTGAAACAATTAATAATAAATATTACCGTCGGACTGACGTTTAAGTTACACTCTTCATTCTTCTATTTATATTCGTGATAATGTGGTACGACCGGCCAAAAAAGACGGAACAGTGTTATCAAGCACACCTGAGCGCTTCATATAGTGAGTGAAATTATCATCATAATATCAGAGGTGTAAAAGAAATAAGACTGATAAATGTCTTCTATTTGTAGAAAGCATATAGCCGCAAATAATGTGGCTCAAAGTCTGTCTGCGAATACCACATTTAACGCTAGTTTTTAGATGACATTGCACACATTGATGATCTTAGTAGACGTTGATCATTACTCACAGTTGACAGTTCAGTACATGTGATTGACATCATTTACTAATTAACTTCCAATGATTTAGCGAACTGTTACAGAAAACGTGGCATCGCATACTATTCCTCTACTAATCCGTATCCTCTTTGTTGTATTATCAATTTTTGTTTATTGTCGAAGCGGTAGCACTTCAAAATTTTGAGGAAAGTATTATAGTTGCTACCTGAATGCATTTTTTCTCAGAGATACCAACTTCGATTTTCTTCTGAATTGCGATCCATGTATTTAATTTCAGATGTTGAATGTAAATACAACAAAATGTTGGCCAAGTCACTTCAGCTGTCTGTTTCAATTATATAAAGTTCGAAGCTGGTATACAATTCGATCAATAAGACCTATTCTGTTTGCAAATAGCAATATTGTCAAGAAAAAAATATTGCGTCTAAAGCGTACCTTAGACGGTCAATATTATTGAAGCAATATCGATATTGATCAATATATGCAACGTGTAAGGAGTATATTGAAACAATAATATTGATGGCAATAATATTGAAGAAAATAAAATCAGTTTGATTTTTATCGAAAGCTCGTAAATAAATTGAGGCGGCGTCAATATTATTGACACATGTGAGGAGTATATTCCCATATTGTGCAATAAAACGTTAGTCATGCTGAAGACGCGGTAGGGGTTGTTTCTATTTCTTGTACTATTAGGAGTGTTTTATTTATTTAAGAGTTGTTTGTGTGTTTTTTTCCTAAATTCAAGTACCGAAAACCAAATAATTTAATATTTGTGTTGAGGAATTGACCCGATCCTTAAAGAACTCGAATATTATTAGCGATCACGTAAATTACCACAATTCGAAATAAATCCACCACCTGTGTCGACCGTGCTACAGATACTAAAGAACTTATTTCGACTGGTTTCTTATTGCGGGTCAACGTTCCAAACGTACACTACTTGGCGTCTAAGTTTTTTTTAGACCATCTGTTCGATGTAAACAACTGTATCACGCGAATAGATATCCTGATTTGAATTATATTATAAACTTCCGATTATTTAATTGTTGCGAATTATCCCGACTAGTAAAGCAATTGTTGTTCATTCAGAGTAGGTGTAAATATTTATTTTCTTTGTACATATATTTTCGATAATCCGCCTTTCTCCTAATGGAATCCTGTTTCATTATAGATGGCGAAACCAATGCAACTAGGTGTTGAAACAGTTCATCCATTCTTAAAAAATTCTTGTAGTAATCTGGCTCACTGTTGAGTCCTCGAAGCAATTCCCCATATCCATGAATCGTACGTCTATTTAACCAGCTTTTTGTCCACACTGTTCTTTGCCTTCATCTTTTCCTCTTCTTGAGGACCAAAGCAGACGCGATTAGAACAGGTAGATACATCCTCCCTGACTGCACAATTGAAACTGACACTTTATTGATCAATATTATTGGATCGTGTGAGGGCTACCGTTTTTTTACCAATACTTCGTCAATAATATTGCTTCAATAATATTGACCGTGTAAGGTACGCTTAAAGCAAGATTCGAAATATTACTAGTCTGGTCATCAATTTTGAGCAATATGATGTGTCATTTTTAAAGAATGAATATTGCTACCTCAGCAACCTCATAATGGTACTTTCCAAGCTTAACAAGACAAGATACAATAATAGGAGTATGGCAGAGAACCACTTGTTTCATTATTATTTCTTCCAAGAGTTCGAAAATATGGCAACTTGGTAGGTGCTTATAGTCCAGGCAACGAACCGGAAAAAAATATAGTAAGCTAGAATTTCAAATTTTTATTTGCATTTTGTTCCTAATACCTCATAGTTCATTCTTGACTATCGAGACCGCGGAATTCGACCTTTCTACCCCCACAAAACGGGGTTTCAACCCCTCAGAGGGGCATTCTTATAAAAAAAATCCAAAAGCTTAGAAAATTAATGAATTATGAGCCGAAAATGACCACCAGTGTGTTTTATGATGATCATAATAGAATTTTAGAAAATGAATTTGATAATGAATCTGATGACGATTAAAATAACTTTGATAGAAAATTTTATATTTTCAAAATTGTGTATATGTAAATGAATGAAAAAGTGTATGATGATAATAACAATAATAATAATAAAAATAAATATATATAATGATGCAAACAAATATGTAGAATAAGTAGAAGAAGTAATGATACATACCTGGAAAGGAAATTACAATTTTCAGGATTTTTCACTCTGGAGAAGGTTTTCCGAGAAAACCAACAGCGAAATCGTGATCAGCGACACAAAAAAACCTACTAGGGGTCATTATTTTTGTAACAAAATTGTATTTTATTATTTCCAAACCCCAGTAAAATCCCAAATTTTCCATCTGGAGAGAGTTCTTTGGGAAAAATAACGCGGAATCGTGATCAGCGACCCAAAAAACCTACTAAAGGTCATTTTTGCAACAAAATTATACTTTATTATTCATAACCGTCTCAGGAAAATTAATCTCAATTTTCCCGAATTTTCCATCTGGGTAGAGTTTTTTGGGAAAAATGGAATTGTGATCAGCGACCCAAAACACCTACTAGAGGTCATTTCTGCCACAACATTATGTTTTATTATTCACAACCCCAGGGTAATCCCAAATTTCCCATCTGGAGGGAGTTTTCCGAGAAACCTAACTGCGGAATCGTGATCAGCGACCCAAAAAACATACTATAGGGGTCATTTTCGACTCTTAATTCATTAATTTTCTAAACTTTTGGATTGCTAATATAAGAATGCTCCTCTGAGGGGTTGAAACCTCGTTTTGGGGGGTAGAAAGGTCGACCCCGGCGGTCTTGATAGTCATGAATGATCTATGGGGTATTAGGAACAAAATGCAAATAAAATTTGAAATTCTAGCTTACTATATATATTTTTTTTATTATGGCCTTTTTCCCGGCTTATTGCCTGGACTATTAGTTATGACAATTTATTTACGTACTTTAGAATATTTGATTATAAGGGAAATTCTAACACTACAGTACCGGTATATTAGAGACACCAGCTTTGTCAACAGAAAAGTTCACCAAACTATTCCACCATTTAATATAATAGAAGATTTGAGGGAATTTGTTGATGAGCAAATTGGGAAAAATACTGTTCCTTTTCACTTACAGGTGTGCATAAAAAGACTGACTGGCTGGAAAATTTTAAATTTAACATTAGTTTGTTTAGGTTTATGCTAGTTTTCAATTTTTTGGTCATGGCACCAAATTATTGTTGATGAAGACCTGAATCTCTAAATGAGTCAACCTGTTATTAGTAGAGCTATAAATAAAGTTGGCTATTGACATTAGGAATAACGAAAAACGGATAACAAATGTTTAACAAGTAAGGTTAACTTCTTCTTCACACAAATGTCTTGAAATACAGTGTTGTCTGCTCTGAATTCACTGGAAGTTCTTGATAGCAATATTGTTCGGAAAAAATTGATAAACAACCTCACTTTAACAGTCCAAACAGAATATGTAATGTCATAGTCTTATTGTTATAACTTATGAAGATAGCAATATGACTTGAACAGCAAGATTTATAGCAATGAGGAAAGAATCGACCAGAATGTAGCCGAAATGTTGGTTTCGGGCTAATCCAATCTTCAATAATTCTTCAATGATGATATTTCGTCACTTGATTGCTGCAAATTAGTTGTTGCTATAGCGGCGTCTTCAAAAATGCTATGTTTTGGTTTCCAACTGTATTGCCAATTGTACATTCATGGATCTTTGGGTGTGTTATAATCTAAAATAAACATTATGATTATGAGGAAGAGATGCATATTCAATCATGTTTGATGCATTGGTTTTCATAACCGAAATATTTCTCTTAGTAAGCGAAATAATGATTCAAAATAAATGACTGATAACTTGTAGAAAATACTTATGTCTGAACTTTGGGCTGAAATTGGTAGGTATTAACGATTATGATAATATATGTATACCCTAATGATGTTATCCTAGATGGCAATAAAGAATAGGACTTTCAAAAATGGGTAAATAATAATTATAAACGTGCCTTTACCAACACAAACAAGTGTTCCTGTAAGTAGTAATATCTTTAAGAGCATTACAGATTTGTAATAACTGTTTTAATGATAATTTTTGTTTTCTGAATATAAATGAACGAATTATATTATCTTGAAAGTCTACTAAATCGTTGGCTGATAATGGAAGTAAATAGCACAGATATTTTTGTTCCGGGCATTTGTTTTCTTATCTGCTCAGTAATCGAAACGATGTTAATTTGAGTACGTAATTGGCCTTGTTCAAATAATTAATGAATGTTGTTGATGAATTGTAACTAATCTGCGTTTCTGCATATTTGTTTACATATGAGAGAATTGAAGAATGCAGATGTCCGTGTGAAATGATAATTCTTGTATAACAGTTGCAGCTCTCTAAGAATATTGTCGCCGATACAGTGTTTCAAATAGGCTCAATTATTGTGAGGCACGCAGTTACGATATTTTTTAAAGCAAATGCTCTTATGAATTATTTTCATGGAAACACAATCGAATTAGGTCTTCCCGACCTGAGTCATATTTTAAGTGAGATCTAGCCGTCTCATGAGGTCCAGGACAGTCTCACTATACTTTTCCATTAATTTATACCTTTGTGTTAGCAAAGTAACGACAAAATTAGCCATCCATCTTTCTAATTTTACTATCCGTATAATAAGGGGTGAAAACAAGTGGAATCGTATGGGGTTCAAAAAAATTGCAAGATATGCAATCTTTTTGCATCCCCTTTTCATTATTTATTTATTGGTTGAAATGATTCAAAAATTCATATATAAGGGACTTTGACGCGCTGATTACGAATCCGGATCTCAAAATATCCACTCTTTCTTTGTTAAATGAACAAAGGAAAAAAAAGCGAACATTTTGGCAAATATGAGTAGAAATAGGGCGATAATGAGTACTTGAGTATTTCCCAGGGGCGCTGATCATGAATCTGATGAAAAATATAATATTAACTTCATTGTTAAACTAATAATGTTGAACAAAGTCGCAATAAACAAATAGAATATATGTGCCCTTATGTTAAAATTGAATGAATATTGAGACAGGTCACATTAACACATAATATCTCAACTATATTTTCGTCTTTACGTACATTTCGATCTCTCGGCCATCATGAGAAGATGTTTGAAAACTAATTCACATAACTAAAGCACTAAGCACTGAGCGTCTTTATCGCATTAATTTCAATTAAAAATGTCTTACGTCGCCGAATAATTGAAAATGTAACACAGTAATGTTTCTATAGTTATATCTCGAGAACACCCTTACAGTAGTAGTAAGCTGTAAAACTGTCACACCCAGATAACCATTCCAAAAATTTGAAAAAAGTTCGTAACACACTGGAAATTAATGGCTACCCAAAAACATTTTTCAACTCCATTAAAGAAATAATAGACAAAATCTATAATACTACACCATATATAATTAATATAAACATTAATAAAGATATTTTATAACATTACTATACATTTCGTAGACCTTAGAGATGTTGATGCAAGTATAACATAAATGTTGCGCATAATAAACGTACTAACTATGTTGGTAAATATTTTTCAAATTTAGAACCGATAATATCTAAAGATAAACAAACCCATTACACGGTATATAAATTAAGTTGCTTAGATTGCGATGGGACTTTTACAGGAATATCTAAACAATATTTACAAAGAAGAATGTTTGGCCATAAGTATAGTTTTAAAGACAAAAACTTAGAAAATTCCACCGCCCTTGCTAAACATTATTTAGATTATAACCATCAGTTTGGTTAAAGAAATATTAATATTTTGGCAAAATTATTAAAGATCTATCCTGAAGATGATTCACATAAAACATGATTCTAAGGCTGTAAATCATAGAACCGATGTACAATCATTGTGTCAAATTTATATGAATTTTATTGATTAAACACATGCAATTTCTACGTATTTCTTTATAATGGTTAAAATTGTGTTTATGTAGAAAGCTGTCACAATAAATCAACACATCTCTTCAACATTGTACCTATTTGGCGCAAAGGGATTTTTGTTCTCAGGTCAGACCGTTTTGCGTCGTTCTCGAGATATCAACTTGAATTGAAACATTACTGTTTTATAAAACATATTCATATATTTTACACATTAATGTGTTACATTTTAAACTATTCGTGTTTCGTTCGTTGTTGCGAAGACATTTTTAACTGACATTAATGCTATAAAGACGCTCAGTGCTTATTGCAATCAGTTTGAGGAATTTCGTGATATGAATTAGCTTTCAAACGTTTTCTGATGATGGTCGTGAGATCGAAATGTACGTAAAGCGAAATATAGCCATATTATGTGATAATGTCACCTATTTCCTAAGAATTTACATATAATTCATACCTGGGTCAGGAATCATTATTATATAGAGACAGGCATGTTTTTAAACTCGCTGAACACGATTATGATGGTGAAGTTGACAATATAACTAACATTACTATTTATTTCCCATGTTATCGTTTTAAATTAGCTAAAAATTGATACTATAGGAGGTTTACAAGGTCGCTGATAACAATTCTCACCACGCAATAGTGAGATTTATAATACTTCATTTTCCTTGAAAAGATTGGTATAATCCCGTCATCAAAAACGAAAATGATATGAAGCTACATATGTTGACTAGAATTTCTGAAAGTTTCTGGATCTACCACTCCCGGTTTTGAAATGGTGCTAACGGCGAAAAAAAATTACGCCACATCTTAACCCTGTTTCTATCGTATTTGTAATGAAATTTTACCATATCCCTTTTTTCTCTAATACGCTGACTCAAAATATATCAAAATAACATTATCGTGATAGATTGAAAATTAATGTTAAAAATGTCGAAATCAATATGGTAAACACTTTTTTCTATTATATCTCATTTTTGAAACGTAAGTGTAATTTGTGGTACATAGAAAAGAAAAATCTTGGCTTCCGGATGGATTCCGCGTCTCAATAGCTCGACTTGATGCCGACGTTTCGCCAACCATTACAGGTGGCATTTTCAGAGCAGGCTTGTGACTCAAACTGAAACTGATTCTTCTGGTTTCTGTAGCCGTATTTATTGTAGGAAAAAATCCTTCACGCTACACAGTTCACTGCCTTTATTGCGGTGGTTTATTTCGTTCTGGTACCTGACCCCATTGTATGATCATTTGCGAAGTGGAATTTTCGAATTTCCACATGTTGGGCAGGTAATATCCTGAGTCACGGTTTAGATTATTTGGATGTTTTAGGATTTCTATAGCTTCAAGGATTTTTCGCTAGAAGTTTGGGGCTCAGGCTAGGATTTTAGTATTTTCGAAAAGGATTTCACATTAGTGTCAAACTTGTGTTCCCCAAGTGCAGATCTACTGGTGGCCTTGCCCATAAACACCTTCTAAGTGAAGAGGAGGAAGGGGATCTTTGATAGGTGTGTAAAACTGAGATAGTTTTGGAAATTTGGAAACCGGAGTAGAAATATAATTTTTTTTAAGGATTTTGGAAATTCGATCTGTTATATATTCAATATATGGAAGATATGCACTAGATAAAGCAGATAATGGGTTGTGGGTCAGGTTGATTCGAAATTTTAGGGAAAGTGTATTTCTTTATGGCTTTTTGAATGTTATAATGGGAGAAATTATTTGATAGTAAGAAAGATGAAAGATGAAGGAGTTTATGACAGATTACTTTTGGGCATGGTGGTGGTGGGAAAGGCCATTGAGGTATCTATCGGTGTGAGTGGGTTTTCGATACACAGAATGTCCTAAAGTACCGTCAGTCTATCGACTAACTAATACATCTAGGAACGGGAGTGAATCTTCCGATTCAACTTCCATGGTTTAAAGGATATTGGGATGCAATGAATTTAAATGATTGAGGAAGGGAACAAGATTTTCGTGACCATGTTCCCAAATAACAAAAGTGTCGTCGACATATCTAAACCAACATCTCGGCTTGAGAACAGATGAGTCAATAGCATCTTGCTCAAAAGTTCCCATGATGATATTAGCTATGACCGGAGCAAGTGGGGAACCCATGGCAGCTCCCGAGGACTTGCCATCGTGCAGAAAATATGTGGAAGATGTATAAAAATCAATTAACGGTAGTAAGTTGATTGGAATGTTTTTGAAGGTTGAGAAATTATGGAAAGGGTGTCTGGAATGGGAACATTGGTAAAAAGTGAATCGACGTCGACGCTGACGAGCATTAGGAGTTTTTCAACGAAAGGAAAGGAATTTAGGATAAAACTGTTGGAATTACCTACAAGAGATTTGAGAATAAATGACAGATATTGGGAGGGGTTATAAGAAGAGAATAGTGCTGACAATTGGTCTCAGGGGAACAGGGCTTATGCATTTTAGGCAAACCATATAAACGGGGGCTTTTTGAACAATGGGGGATAAGAACGTTCATATCTGGATTAGAAAGGGAAGAATGGGATATCATAGAAGAGGTAATAAAAGGGTATATCCAAAACTGCAATAATCCACTATGCTGCCTATACGAAAAATAAAGTTGGTAATTCTCACCGAAAGGCGAAACGTCGGATGGCAGATCTCTCGCGAAAAAAGTAGCTACATAAATGAGAATTTATTTTGAAATCCTTCTTATAATATAGGCTGGACCACAATGATTTTTCTAAATTTCATATATACTCGGAATTTTGGAACTTTCTCAACGGCATATTGTTAGTCACAAATTTGCTCCAATTTAACCATCTTCATATCTCTTAAATTTCATAGATCCCAATGGTGGGGATTGATTGAAGAAACCGGTATAGCATATTATAGAAACTGTTGAATCGTAGGAATAATCACAGATGCATTTGATGATAATCGTACAGTTTTCCAGTTGGCCTCTACAGGTGTCAACTCTCAACTGCTTTGATCATCCTTTTGTGTCTTGAGTTATACATGTTCATATTTGTAACATTTATCTCCAATATGGAATATTTTGTTTGAGGCACCATTCTCCGTCGAGATATTATACAGGGAGGTAGTTGTTCACAGTTCCTATGTTAGGACATTAGTAGCATATAAAGTGAATCAACTTTAATATGTATATATTATAATATATTCTCATTACTTTTTGCAGTGAAACGAGTTGTTTCAAACTGATCGTTTCTATTGGAAAACTAAAGATGGACTATACCGGCTAGATTGTCATCTTCTACCTAATATTATGATAAGAATCCCGTCCATTCTGAAGGAATTTAATTCTGCACATCGTAACGTGTATCGTCAGCCGGCTAACACTGCTATAGAGAGGGGATCAAGTACGCTTATTCTACGACCGATTCAATATGAACAGTACATCGTGAGTAGCCTCTCTCGGTTATAACTGCTCTTCCCTTAATTTATGTGCGGCTTTTTATTTCTAAATAACAAACTACTTTAGTTTCTCTCACATCTTAGTCGAAGACAAACTTTTATTTGCTTTATTTAGCTTTAGTGAATTAGTTCGTAGAAGTGAAAACTGTTGAAGTGATTCATCTCTCGTATTTTGGATTACCTTTGCAATTATTACGATTTTCAAGATTGTGGAATTAATTTAATTAGGTAGGTTGTTCGTTTAATAATATTTCAGAGTGAAATTGGTTTGCTTAGGGAACGTAACTATTATCTTTAGATACAATACAGATGAACGTCAGGCCTCTTATCAGAATATCTTTGGATACTTTTTCAGCTCATACATTGAATTTGGCCATCAGCTGAATGGTTCACGTTAGATTCAACTGGAGCGTCTCTTTTGGAGGTGTGTAGAACTCCCTTCAGTGTGTTCAAATAAAAACCATCCGGTATATCTTTGATATTATACTTTCCAAAACTTTCTGCCCTCCAAAGTTGAATATGTGAATCATTATCGAATGCAATAAAGGGGTGAAACAAACGTCGTTTTCATTGAACCGATCATAGTTATAAGCCTTCGATATGAATATACTTTGAGATAATTATACTTAAGTACGTTAACACGTTTCTATTTCACTCACTTCACCAATTATAAGAGATGTATTGTAATCGGCTTGAAAATTTTCGTTCTAAGCCTTTCTGATTGCGTACGTAGTGTTGGAGACGATTGCGCGCCTTTTTTATTGGTGTTACTATTTGAAAATTTATAAATCGCTTTCAAGTGGTAAGGAACTGTTGGGCTCGGTAGCCTTCTTTCAAGGGGTACTGTTGGCGTCAATCGTCAGTATTCCAAATGAATTTCATAGTAATTAGTAGTGTTTTTATGGCTATAAATATATGTATTACAATAATACATTTTGCATTCTGCAGAGATGACCGAAGTTAATATTTTTAAATTCCAAAAATGTCATCGGAGTAGTGACGTCTTATTTTTGTGTTCCTCGTCATAGAGATGATCCTAAAATCTATAGGTCTCTTTGTAATAAGTTCAAAGTAAATTAATTACTCTGTGGTATCATGAAAGTAAGGTAGACATGGGCCTTTATGTCAATGATTTTGACAGTTCTCTTGACAGAAAAAATATACAATAATTTACTCAGTATAGGTATTTCATAACATAGAGATATAAAACACAAATGTTGTCAATGCAAATAAACTTTTAATGTCATGAGCTGGAGTATTTTTTTATTAGTTGTTAAGAAAGCCTGTGAAATAATATTACAATCATGCATTTAACCCGCAGAAGTCTCCAAAATACAAAAATTGTGCTAACAAAAGAAGTGTGGGGGAAGTTAGTGATCTACTGATCAGTTAATTTGCTTAGACAACCAAAATCAACTTTTCACTGCTAATGAAAATCAACTCAAAAATTAACAATGGCTCAAATATTCAAAGTACTGTAGGTACTTACTTATTTGGAATCATTTAAGAATATTCATAAACTGCATTGAACATGAAACTTTACTTTGGACTGGTCTTTACTTGTTAGAAATCCATTATATTGCAAATGAAAACCTACCTGATACACTGTAGTATAATTCCAGAATAAATTTTTATTATAAAAATAAAAGAAATCACAACATGTTGTGCCACACAGTGGCTTCTTTCTTCAGGTAAACAATGGTACTTACAAACTGACAAAGGTATTACTAGCTATTTATACATCTAGAGAAGATAGCCAAAGGGGCTAACTTAATAACATTGATGATATATTAGTGTGGAATAGGTAGACAATGAGATTCATTTGTTAAATTCATGAACAAAATCCATGCCTGAATTAAATTCATTCTCGAAATAGAAAACAACAATTGCATCAATTTTCTGGACTTAACAATGACAAAGATGAATATGGAAATAAATTTTTTTTTAAATAAATTCAAAAATTTTCCTTACAAATGTTTTTCCAAAATCAAATATAATAGATAAGTGATAAGTATAGTATACTACACAAGGAAAAATAAAAGTTAATACAATTAAAAATATTAAACGTTCAATTTATTTTTTGAAAATAAAAAATTCCCTTGTATTTTTCTAATTTAAATTCCTTAAGTGGGCAGCGCAACTTCTTGGGGGCGTGGGGGCACCGTATATCGTATTGGCGTAGAGGCACCCGACCCGGGCTGTAATCCGGGTCTGGAATTGATCAACATTGTAGAAAGCATATTTATTTTTTTATTCCCAAATTTTTACCTGTGGTCGCAATGTGTGCTATAAACATTACACGGCCATCATATCTGTTATTCAGTTTTAATTGAAGGCGTTATATTAAATGTAGAGAATCGCAAAATTCTTAATATAAGAAACAAAGTTACTGAATAACTGGGTCTACAAAGAAAAGGAAAACTACAATGAAACCTGAAAAACTATTTCACAATTGAATACCTTTCAAATTTGAAATTATTGAAACAGTAGAAACAAAAATTTTTGGGGTTTTCCTCGATTTTGTATTTTAATTAATACTTCTTAGATTTAAATTTTGATTGTCGATATTGACAAGTTCTCCTCATATGTCCATGCAAATTTTACCATGAAATGTGGATTGTTACTTGATCAAACTTTGTACTTTGGGTGGTTTTAGTACCGTACCGGATATTATTTCTTCTGTAAGATGCATGTCTGACATGGATACGTTTTTAGGACCAATTGATGAAGAACATGCCATATATCGACACACCCATCGTCAAACATGACTTGTATTATAGTTGTTTCAATATTTGCGATTCGTATAGAACTTGCCCATCTTATTTTGCATTGTTCACCGGAAACCATTTACTACATTAATTGCATAATCCATCATAGATAACCTAGGCCCCAAGCTAAGTAAATATCATCACCATATGGCATTATGGCATATTTTGTAGGTATATCATGTTCACCATTAGAAAGAAATACAACCAACATACACCTTTCTAAAAATAAAAATGAATTCCCATGCTGTCATAGCTATGCTCCCCCTCCAGCTTATTCCACAATCACATCTAAATAATAAATTACAGTGAAGGTCTCTCTAGATCGATCCGTTTCGCCACAGCTTAATAGCTCCAGACAGCTTTTTCACCTTCTCTGACTCATCAGTGGAACGAGTAAAGTAGTGTAGTGTTACCGATCGATATCTCTGCTGGTGTGTCTACATAAGCCAACAACTGAAAGTGCTATAGAGACATAGAACAACTAACGTCATCTACCCGCGAGTAGATGTCCCTTAGAAAACTCAACGCAATGTGACAATCGACTAAATGGATCTTACGTACTCAATAAAAGTCACGACAGACAAGGTTAGGACCAAGTGTTATTTATACTGTTGAACCAGAGAAAGCAAAACAGCTGTCTGGAGCTATTTATCTGTGGTGTCACTATTCGATCCAGGAAGACCTATGCTATCTTTGTGGATTAGATTAATGTCAAACAAGTAATTCTTCAAGTATCAAATATCACTTCTCTGTTTCGTACATTATAGTTCATTTTAATAAACATTAAACAATAACAAAAAATCGTTCACTTTATTAACTACAACTAAAACACCTGTTAACACTAACACATTTCCACTATTGACTCATACTAAATTCTGCCTAAGAAAACGTTACTCCTAAAGAAATTTGATATTTTGATCAAACCACTATTCAACACTTGTTTCAAATTTATCTGCATCTAGAACCACTTTAGTCCATTGCCATTTTCTTCTTGGAGTTACAAACGCTTCCCTACTCATTTATCCGGATACCTTGGAAAGTTTCGCCAACTATTAAAATGAAATATTCCTGGTTGATATCGTGGTACTTATCAGGAAAATTGTTCAAACGAATTATTGGATGCACTGAATTACTGACTAGAACGACATTTATTTGTCATCGTGAACAAGGTCTATCATACTAGTATCCTCGTACATGTTGGTTCCATACTCACTTTCAGATTGGTTGGCAAAAAATCGGAATCATAAATTTGTCAAGAACTATGTTCTTTGATTCATTTGAACGAAATTCCCATAGTTGATATGGGGTAACTGTTCCCACATTTTGAAACTATCGAAAACGAACATCTTAGTACTTTCTTTCAAATACGCGATTGTTATATACTCCACTCATCCCTGGGTGTGCTGAGAGGAGTATTAGGTCAGCAGATTTAATCCTTAACCACTTTTATTTTACCTATTTTCCGGAATGATCGATGGAAATGAGTTATTAATAATTTTTTTAGTTGTTCGTCTTTAACTAACTAATAAGAATGTAAATCTTCGATTTTCAATTACACTGCAAAACGTATAAGAACTGTGAAAAATTCATGATTACGGGCCTCATTGCTAAAAATAGCTTTTGTATTACAGAAAGCACCAGCGTCCAATACTACAAAGAATAATGATACTGGTCTTGACTTTAAAACATAATACATGCATGCGGTGAATTCATTATTAAAGTATTATCAGTACGAATATCGTATTGCCAACTCTATCAAATGTACAGGAAATTATGACGTTATTAAAATGGTGTTTTGCTCTTTTCAATATGTTATTTTCCAAGTCCCTCGTAAACCACATAATTTCCTTCACGTTCAATAGCAAGGAAGCACCAATCGTGCTTCCTTGATCAAGCTAATGCGTAATTTTATTGCCGGATGTGCATAGAAATGAGAACGTTCTTATAAATTCTAAAATACTCTATTCATCTAAGTGAAGTGAACACATCTGGAACGTTGTTACACTTTTTTATTATTTTGTCAATTTTCTGACGATTCTATCATGTTAGAATAAAATGGGCTGGCTGCCATAATTCATTTTATGACAACGGAGCGTGCATACTATGTTGTTTATAATTGGTAGCAATTAAAATGATAATGCACACTATATACTTTTATTCTGAATATTTATGATAACATGTCTTATCTTTTTTGTTTTTTCCAGGTAAGTGATCCACCAACTGCTGGTATTGGTAAGCATTTTTATGCAAATATACAGGGTGCGGTAAAAGTGTGTCGCGTATTTCCGTTATTATAGGATATATCGAACAAAGTTATTTACAAAAATTGTTGACATTTGTAAACTTCACATTTATAAATTATTTTCATATGTTGCATATTACCAAACTGAACCAAACATAGGTACATTCTCTTAAACGGAACATGCATATATTGTTCCGAATTTAGATTGGGCTCATCTTCCCCATGCTTTTAATATAAGGATTCATATAATTTTGTGAAGTATTTCAGAAGGTATGTTCAATTTCACATGAAAACCCTTGCCAGTTCATCCTCGGTAAACTCCACACGGAACATTCAGCTATTATTTTTTTTACACGTATAACTTAGTCCAGTTTTATGACAAACTGCCATTTTCCAATATTGAAACAACTGAATAGAGGGTGAAATGAATCGTCCTGTATTTTATTTCAATAAGTGGATAGACGCTTTATTTGCATTCATCTTTATTTAGCTCTCCCTATACCTAAAGTTGTTAACTTCTGAGAGATTTCCAATTTAATAACAAAAAGAGATTTTTAGAAATTGTTTTATTATAATTAGTTAGCCGTGATAAAATGACAATATGACAGTTAATAATTGTCATTCAGCAAAGTGCTCTCAAATTGTGTATTGATTCATAAAATCTCAATTACTATTTAAAATGAACTTTCTTATTGAGGAATTAACCGACATAATTGGGTTAATGCACGAATAATTGTTTATTAGCACAAATAATTTACAAACAGATATCCTGCACAAAGACAACCCGAAAAAATGGTATTTGAAAGGTTGATTAGAATACACAATTTCAAAGCAGTTTGCTACATAACAAGCTCGTAATTATTACTTAAGTCTGTTATATCGTAATTTTTCCACGGCTATCTAGTTATAATAATATATCTAAGCATATCTTGTTGTTATTGAATTGGGCATATTCCAGACATTCATGATTTCAGGAAGTGCTTGATAAATATGAAAGCACATAAAGTGCCTTTTCACTTTTTGAAATAATTTGCAGGAAAATTTTCTGTTCGACTTTTGGTTCTCCCTCTATCCAGTTGTTGCAATATTTGAAAAATGCCAGTTATGTGTGTTAAAAATGAATATCAAGTTGTTTCCTTTGAACTAGCAAGGATTTTCATATAAGAAGCACGTAACTTGTTAAATAACTCATATAATTATATGAAACCTTTCATATAACTATGGGGAAGATGAACCTAACCTAAATTCGAAATAATATATAGGATGTTCCATTCTAGAAAATATATGTTTGGTTCACCCTGGTAATATGTAGCAACCTGTACATATTACAGATGTCTACAATTTTTGTTGAATAACTTTATTAGATACCTCTTATAATAACACTCCCTTTATGTAAGATGATTCAGTAGCTTTATAACTCGAATTACTATCTAATACTAAGTACTACTTGATAGTTCAGATAGTATATTTGAAGTTGAAGAATATAAACAGTATCATCAATATCTTGATTAAATCATGTACCTATATTTCATTTACGTTCTAGTCTCACAATTAAATTACTGTCTTAAATTTTCCTCCAAAGCATAATCAGATTACTTTAGTACTGCTTACTCTTTTTTAATATTCTTCTAGAAAATTTGGGATGATATATTCTCCAATTTCTCCACGAGATTATAGTAAAAAATTTGTGTTTTTGCAAATACTTTTGGAATGCTTCTAGTGGTATTTCCTCGGGTATTTCCTATATAATGCCAGTTATTCCTCCCAGACATACCATCAGGTACAACAGAAGTTGATCAGATTTGTGTTATTGTTTTTAGAATCGTGATAACATTGGAAATAATATGCATCGGGATTTGATGATACAATCCAAAAATTTCCTACAGTGGAGAATTTGAGGAAAACCACAAATTAGCAGTGGCAATTGGTGTTTCCTATATAAAGGCATAATCTTTATTTCTATCAAACTTTCCATTGCCACAAGGAGAGTAACTTATATTGGAGGAGAAACTGTTAATTACCAATGGCAATTCAAGTTAACCTTCATATGAGTTAAAATAAATATACCTTCCCTTCTGAATAATTTAGCGTCCTGCGGTTCATACAACTTGCATTTTTTAAATAAAAATATCATCATTAACGTTGTTCACTGTCTCACTGTCTTATTAGTGGGGTTTCAACCTAGCTTGTATCTTTTATAACATCTTGGGTTCACTCATTCTACACTTGAAAAATATGCATTCTGAAAATAAGATCAAAATATAACTTGAAACACAAATTGACAACTGAGACGACGATTCATTCCGACTACTTTCCCTGACACCTACAGTTGATTCTCTGGATATATTGTGCGTGACGCTACGATAGAAACTAAAGTCTATAAAGTCTTCAAGCGCTGATAAAGCTTTATATTTCGTTCCTGCAACATTGACCCGGTGGACTTAATTCATCCTACCCTATTCGATATTGTTAGTAACCAAATTTAGTTGATCTAGATATAATGTCGTAAATTAGTTATGCAGTAGATTAGTGATATTTGTAGTGACTGTAGATTCCAATGCTGTATGTATTGATTGGCTGGTGACTGGTAGATTGTAGTTAGTAGCTGCTCCTGGGCCTAATATATCCCCACTGCGCAACAGATACGCGATATACGCGCTATACTTTAGCGAAACAGCGTGCATGTGAAGCACTTTATCGATAAAGAAAGCGCCGGCAAAGATGCATGCGTCAGCATACTTTTGGGTTTATAGCATGCATGTGAATCATGCGTATACTGCTAATTATGTTCGCTTACCTGTCGTTATGAGTTGCAATATTACGAAAATCTTTTTTGCTGCTTTAACATGCATGCGAACTTCTATATGGTATTGAGTGTTTGGTGAAAGATGGTTGGTAGTTGGCTCCCACATAACGATAAATGCGTTTCATACTAGCGGAAAATCATTCATGTGAGTTTGCACGTACGTGAAGGGCGTTACCAACAAACAGAGCATCGAGAAAAATGGGCTTATTGCGTATAATGCCAACCTACCATCAAGAGCTGTAATATTATGAAAATTGTTCACATTAGGGCCATGCTGCGATCTAGTTATAACATAATATAACTCTAAACATAGCGTTGATCCTTCAGAAATATTGATGCTTCATACAACGCGACAGTTCGTAAATTATATTCTGGACAAAAATATGCTGTTTGCCCTTGAAACACGCACACGTTTAGAAAATCATAGATCAGTAGAATATCATTCCCTTCCTTGTATCACGCATGCATCTTCCTGCACAGAAAGAAATCGATCAGTTTCCTAATTAGTTGCACTTATAATCATCTTTCTTTTAGATTTCTCTAGATCGTTAGGATTACAAGTAATAACAGAATTAATTGGTTTTCTTGAGCTTCCCTGGTCACTTCGCTCAACCGATTAACAGTTTAACAACGCGATCGCGGTGGTACAAAAGCCATAGATCAATATATTTATGGCTACACCTATTCATCACTTCTAACAATAGCAAATTATAAAATAACACCTACCATTCATTTAGTTTACTATAGGAGTAGTAATCGCATGTTAAACGAAAAACCAGTTTTTACATTCTACTGTATTTATGTTAATATTACATTAATATAGCGTGTTTGCTCATACCTATAACGACGCCATATTTAATTGTTCTAATATTGTGGTACTTCTCCATTAAATCTGAATAAAATTTTTCAGGCTTATTAGTCTGAATATATTTCGAATTATGATTTGCTTTTAGGCAGAGCATTGTTCCCTATTCTGAACCAAGAATTGCAAACGATGACGGAATGAATTTGCAAGTATTTTTCAAATCGGAATTAAGTAGCGTGAATATGTTTAATTAACACCTGTACATGATGTTTGTCAGAGGTGACACATTGCTATTTCAGTAACGGTGAGAGCGATACGAGGTCATTAAGTGTGGATCTCTCTCATCTAAAGATATGTTCACTACGACATTGCCAAATAGTTGGCGGTTATGGGAGATGTGAATATTGGCAAAAATGTTTCTAGGTTATCAAAGACCTCTTCCCAGGAACTAGGAATTAAATCTTCATCATTGTTTCTCTTGAATAAGTCCATGGATTATATTTTAATTTTAAATAAGAAACTTTGAAGAAGAGTGAATATTACAGCAAAAGTCGTCTGTAGAGTTTTGATACAATACTTTTTTAGGGAAGTCTCGAAATGAAAATTGTAGGCTTCATCGTGAATATGACAAATCGATAACGGTTGCTTGGTGTCTTCAGTCATATCACTGTTCAACGTTCTCTATCTAATTTCTGTTTGAATGAAGTCTTCCATATTGAATACAAATTTACGGAATATTTTACACGCGCCTCGCAAACTTTCTCACGAATGATGAAAAAGTGTCAAAAAGAAATGAGACAAAATTTTGATATATTGTACCATAAATTAGATAACAACATATATGTAAACAAGGAATAGTTTTCAATTCTGCATGTATAAACAGATATATGAATTAATGAGGCAATTTGACACATCCGGTGGAACTATGTGAATGTATTTCTTGGGTTAATAAGGCTGTATGAGACCATGCTTTATGGTAGGATAGTCTAACGCCTCTCATTGTTTCAACTCGGTTCGGATTAAAATGCTGCATTAGTGTTTCATAATAATCGACAATAGTAAAGGGCATTGATGGTTTGCAATGCAGTAAAAGCAAGGTGATTGTTTCAGTCTCTATTCTTTTTATATATCTGTTGCATAATCTTCTTACATTTTTTCAGGGTTACGGACGGATGTCAGTTGAGTTCAGAAACCTTTGTTGTAGTCTTAATAACCCTAGCTGCAGATTATATTATTTATACTCCCAGAAAATGGTAGTAGCGATTAGTTGATTTAGCACGCTTAACATTCCAACGTCCTATTAGGGCTTTATTTTGCATTGATTTTTGAATCCCAAACTGGTAGAATCGTTTCTAGGATGTAACTCAAGACTCTTGGGCGACATGGATTATGCCGTTTTGATCCTTTTTAGAGTGTTTACTTTTTCATTCACGTGTTCCCGTACATTCCATTTCCTTAAGAAGACACCGATGGTATTTGTGTTGTACTTATTTTGTATAAATTTTTCCCAATGAAACTATTGTTGATTTTTCTACAATGGACTCTCATAATAATTCAGCAGCGATGGAATTTCATTAGAGTAGCCCAAAATCAGACTCAATAGCTGATTTGACGTGTTCCTCATATTATCTTGAGAAGTTTTCCAATATATTACTGAGAATATCAACAGTTCTCTTTAATAGGCAGCTATGGAATTCCAGCTCTTGTCACACAATTTTGAACATTTCATAGACCAATTCAAACTGCTGGAATGGTTCGACTGCTTCTGTTCAAGCAACTTTTAGGTCAATTCAACAATTAATTGAGAGAAGACGTTTGATCACAATTAATTTATCCAATTTAATCTCAATCAATAGTGTTTGCGAACAATGTGTTATTAGTCTGCTAATGGCCGAATGGTTGATGATGAGTTGTTTGGGAAACCTTTATGCCAATCTTTCTGCAGTGACCTCTCAAATATTTGATCAGTAATAGAATTTCATGCAGGTAGTAATTAACCAATTAAGGGTCAATCTATATATACCTACATACAGTTTTCGTATTCTGATATGCATATACTACAACATAGGGTAAATGTCTTACTTCATCATGGTCGCATACATTTATATTTCCCCCGTATAACATGCATTGATCGCATGTTGCTGCCTGTGCGATTTTGAACTCGTTCATACATGTCCCAAATAGTTAGCTGTCTCAATTTGAGCAATCAAATGAATGGCTGCTGATGGAACAGAACATCGTCCTTACTAAATCGATAAACCACATCCAATCTAGCATGTATGGGTTATTTTTGTTCTTGATTTACTGAAATTATTGGTATATTATTTCTTATAAGAAATCAAGAATATCGGAAGATGTTGGATAAAACAATCGAATTGCCGGACATTACTAAACTATAGCTGATATTTACACATACCTTTGTTACTTCATTCACAAGATCCTCTGGATCACATTAGCATCAAACTAATGAAATTCAAATTAGTAACTCCAGTATCAGAAACTGCAAGTCATAGGTATTTGACCTTACCAGAGTTGAACAATTGGAGAAATCTGGGTTATGTGTATTGATATTTACATATTCATCCATCAGCAATACTTCCGTTGTTGTAAATCTTCGAACGTAAATTTCGAGCGCAATAAAAATAAATAGGTTGCACATGAGTAGTTCAATAAGCGTAAAATCAGTTTATTTGAGAATTTTTATCTCTACCCAACTAATAAAATGGCAATAAAAGTTGTTTATTAATATTTGCTCTATATAGGTATTCCATGAACGGTCATACGAATCCGTGATAAATACTTTTATAGGACATCGTGAAATTTGTAAATGTTGTTTGTAATTAAAACAATTTCCGTGCACAAAACGGTAAAGACAATATTGTTGGTTAGATTTTTTCGAACCATTTTTTTGTATCTAATATTTAATGACATATGTTTGAAAACGATTTCAAGTTCAAAGTAACCTGATTAATTTCGATTATATAGTCTCTATAGTTTTGTTTATATCGGATTTGTGTAAGTCATGTTTTTCTCATTCAACGTTACAAGCAATTTGTGAAGCGCTGGCCTAGGCATGTAAGTACTTAAGTGGATTTATAATGGCGTTGTTTACTCGAATTTAATGTATATAACAACGTTTCTTTGACAAAAGTCTCCATTCTCATATCTTAGAAATATGGTATTACCTGTCACCATAGCCTCGTATAATATTTCATCCATTCCGATTAAACTTGAGCTTAATTACTGTGAGTATAAGTATGTACCGTAGGAATAAATTTAGTCACGAACATTTAATCACTACTTTATCATATTTATTTTAAACTTTCATTTTAATAGTTCGCTTTTCAACAGGATGAAAAAACACATTATATTGAATCTTTACTTTACCCCATTTCATTGTTAGTAAATGATAATAGTACCTATACGTAATAGTTTTACTCTGATGATGACTACTTTAGTGTTGCCCAAAATCGGTCTTGGTCTTGCAGTCTTGGTCCTGTTCTTGCATTTTTGCAAGACCAAGACCAAGACCCCGTAATTTTAGCAAGACCAAGACCAAGACTGACCGTGCAAGATTTGAGCAAGAACAAGATTCAGCCTGCGAGACTCTTGCGTCTTGCAGTTAGGACTGAGTGTCGTTTCAGGGAACGGACAGGTTTAATTTATAATACAAGAAATTAACACATAGAAAACAAACGAAACAAAATACAAGAAAGTACTAGTACATAAAATTTTGAAGAAGAAACTAGGCAGAAAATAGGAAGACGTAAAGTACAGATATAAATGATGACTATCACTGCATTTTCGTTGAAGGGGGAATTTACGCAGTCCGAATAAGTAAATAAAAAATAATATATCAAATATAGTATGAAAATAAATAAAAATATGAAAATAATGAAAACGAAAAATAAACTATATAGAATAAAGCGTAATAAAAATATAAGTAGTATGTTGCCGAGAAAATGTTTATTTTCTTGATATTTCAAAAGTTACAGGCAGAAAAAGAGATCTTACAAACTAATTTGAAATCTAACTTATAATAATAAGGTAGGTATAAGAGCGAAAAGCAGGACGTCTGTACGCCGCATGCGGCATCCTTTGATTTGCGGCTGCATCCTTTAATGAGAGCCGGCACGTACCAAGGCGGCGCGGTACAAGGCGACACTATCTGAGCGAATGGACTATAAATAATAGTATTTATTTCAATTCCAGTCATTCCCAATTGAGCTTTGCTTCCAGCCTAATGTAATAATTGTTTTTACTCTAATCCTTGTTGTTCTCGGAGAACTTATCACGCAAATTTGATGAGTTAATTAATTAATTAATTCATGCATCCCAAATTGCTTTGTGTAAATTGTGCCAACATAAAAAGGTTGAAATAAAAATGAAAAACAGAAACACTTATAGGTAATTGCGAGACTTGCGAGACTCTTGCTGCAAGACCAAGACCAAGACTGGGAGCGCAATACCAAGACCAATACCAAGACCAAGTGTATTGGCGCAAGACCAAGACCAAGACTGGCTATGTCTCGTATTGTTCTTGCATTTGGGCAACACTAGCTACTTGGTACCTGAAAGGTTTTTTTCAGTTGTTGAAGGTGATTGTCTGTTATTGATAGTGGTACGTTATATTTGTAAATACAGTATAATATCCCGACGCATCGGGGGCAGAAATAGATATAATCAAAATTATAATCTTTTTCTGTATATTAATATTAAATAGGTTTAGAATGAATGAGTTACATAAAACGAAATTATTTCGATGTCGGTAGCTCCATGAAACTAACAAAATAGTCTGACAACATTCTTCTTTTTTTCACCCAGACCTTCTACGTAGCAAGCTACAGATTTTTGCACAGTCTTCGCCTTGTAGCTCCAATGCGCTCTTCGTCTTTGGTAATGGTTCTTATGGCATTAAACATTAAATTGTTTCTAAAAGTCCATAACGGATAACTCTTTGTTTTGCCTTATAGATTCATTCAGAATGTCTCTTGCAATAAGCACCGAATATTTTGATGTTGTATTGGGGGAAAAACCAAGGCACATGTGTGTCGAAATCAATCACTGGCAGGATGCATTGTCGATCAGAAACATTACTGTAAATGAAATCTGTTTAGACTTGCAATAACGTTCGATTGTGGGTATGAATTGCTGACCAAACAAATCATTAAGAAGGAAAGTGTTAGGTTAAGGTTTCTTTTGTGTTGGCCGAACATCAATCCCTCCATTGCGACCATGTCCATTGTGGCTCCTTCTAATAATTATAGATCACACAGCAAGTTCAGCCTTTTCATAAGCCGGATGATTTTGTTGCTGGTAGTGGTTTTGTTCAGATCTTTTGGTTAGAGATGTTTCCTAAAGAACATCTCAAAGCCGATTCTTTCTCCTGATGGGCATTGAATAAAAATTCACCGCCGATTCACCATCCTTTAGCCATAGTTGACATTGGGCGTCTTCCACTAAGCCGAGCCGTCGTAGGTGGTGGTTTAAACGGCATTGTCCACTGCATAGACCGATTAAAGTATGTGGGTTCAACCTACTTGGCTCCAGGAGTATTTTAGCACTTGTTCCTGAAGGGTTTATAATGAACGCTCTAGTGTGTACTAAAGTTGGTAAGGTTTGCCTGTATTCTTCATTCAGTCTAGAATGATGCAGATGTTTTAGCCATGCTTGCAGATCCCTGGCCAGAAAATATCCTGCCTCCTTTCCCTCAATACCCGAATGGCCGGGAATGCAGATCAGATCAGTTGTCTAGGCATGCAAGAGCGAATATCAGTTTCGAGTTCGCATAACTCAGGGTAGCATAAGTCAGGGTAATATTTACTTATATATTTCTATTATGTGGAAGAAAATAACGAACTCGGCATTATGTAACTGTATCAATTATTTTTAATTCATTAATTTTATAATTATATATAAAAATTCTCGGGAAATAGGTCACATTAACACTTTGTTTTAAATATTCGTCTTTACGTACGTTTCGATCTCACGACCATCATCAGAAGACTCACTATGTCTAAAAAGGGGTTTATTAAAACTAATTATAGCACAAGCGTCCAAATCGCACAATTTAACTTCAATCAAAAGAGCCCACGCCGTCGAAACGAACAGAACTACGAATAATCGAAATTGTATCGTCAGTATTAAATTTCGACATAGTGAGTCTTCTGATGATGGTCGTGAGACCGAAACGTACGTAAAGACGAATATTTAAAACAAAGTGTTAATGTGACCTATTTCCCTAGAATTTTTATATATAATTCATACTGGGTCAAGAATCTTATTATTAATTTTATAATTATCGAGATAAATTAATTATTCATAATTTTCAAAGAATAAACGCTATTAAAATCATAGGAATAATTTTCAATCTTGATTATAATTGATTTTATTGATACCGTGAATCAAATATTGAATAGCTAGTCTATAAATGTCGTTGAGACAGCTGTTGTATTTAATTGACGGGAAAGTTTTATAGCTTCTTCATTTAATTGTTTTACAGACCAACCTGTTTAACGTTTCCTGTGAATCTGATGGTATAGTTTGGGGAGATTATTTTTATATTTAACGAGGTGTGATAAATAGAAAGCAGATATTTTCGGAATGTAGATGTAAAGAACAATGTGTTTCAATTCTATCTTGTTCTTCCTTATATTGGATGGGTGAGCCTGATTTAAAATAAGTTATTTCACTTATATACCACTAAAATTGCCTAACGTAGCGACGTGAATATTTTAACAGCTACTTCCCTGGCTAATATCTCGATTGATATTGAATTACAAATAATTATACGAGAATGGCGCAACAAGTAGCTTTGATTACATCTCTTTGAGATTTTTGTTTGAGTTGCAGTTTGCCTGTTATTTTACTCCGTTGATGAATACTTTTTTTGTATTTCAATGTCCAGCAAGCTAGGGGAGAGTCTACTTGCTGAAGAATTATTCCCAGCTTCTCTGTTAGGATATTTCGTAGTTTGTCTTGGTATTAAGGCTCTTTAGTACTTATGGGAATAAAATAAATCAATGTTTCGATTTTTTATCGAAATCTTTATCAAAACTGTATACATAGTATACAGAATGTCCGGAAGAGCTACGGCGCTTTATTAATTAACAAACGAATCATAAAATAATTAATACATAACAAAAATTAACAATTTATTATAGCATGTCCTGGAAATGTCTGCCATTAATGTCAATGGGTCTTCCTAGTCGATTCCTTCCTTATTCCGGATTATCTCGGCATTGCTTTGTTACCCTTTCTTAAAGGTGACCCTCGTTTTCAATTGGATCCGAGTAGACCATTGATTTCAAATAACCTGAAAGAAAACAATCTAAGTCAGGTTCTGAGGGTAAACTAAATCTAAATTATTTCGAATTCGAAAAATGGGGAGGTGCATAAACCAACTTGTTAATCTAATTGTGTATGGCACATTATCTAGGAAACCTATAAGTTCGTTTTCTAAAAAATTCAAATATATTTCACCATTCAAGCGACGAGGCATTATGAAAGGTCCAATTAAATGATTTTCGATTATCCCTGCCCGTAAATTTATCGAAAATTCGTTTTGAAATTCTGGTTTTAAATATGCATGAGAAGTTCCTTCTAGAAATTCATAATTCCTTCCCGCGTGAAGCGAAGGAAATGGCAGTCTTGCTGGATTTTGATGCATCCTTTGACAAAAATCTAATTGTAGTTGAAAATCTTGCGATTTGTTAGTTTGAAGGCGCTGTAAATGATATGGCTCAAGAAACTGCTCATGCCTTATTTCCAATACTCTACTGTTAGGTAGGTACGTTTTTCATTAGTCAGTCTTCTGGTACTAATTCCTGGTTTAGCAGACACACTATTTAAAACAGATTCTTCTGCATCTGCATTCCTATAGTGGTACCTACGCTTTTTGCCACATTAGGGTCTTTCTGAGAAAAATGTGCCATTCTCTCTTAATCGTTAATGTAATTGAGCAAATACATTTTTAGAGGAAACTTGACGAATGAAAACGGCTTCTTGGTAAAGTATGAGAGCTTCGCGACTACAACCATTTGCTTTGCCGTACGTTAAATCCATATCGGCCATTTCAGAAAATATACACTCTGCCATAATGTAAGTGCAAAAATTTAAAAACATTCGTCGAATGCTAATGATCAGAATCGCTCAATTTTGCACATAAAACTATAACGAAACTAAAAGTTAAGGCAACGTGACAGCTATTTACAGCAAAATTTAATTGTCACCCCTGTAGTTTCATATAGCTTTAACTATGTATTTTATTCTATTGAGATAATTCATTTTTCTAAATAAAAGATTGCACGACCATTTTCAAATCGTTTTTTCTGGAAAACGGTTCGTCTGAAATTTTTTTCAAGAATACCTTGCCAGGGCAAAACTATCAATATTGTCAAAATTTGAAAAGATTAAAAATAAAGCAGAAAATGTACTGCATGTGTCTCGTAGCGCCGCCTCTGGTTATACAAAATCGATAATAGTTAAACTACCACAATTGAAAAATTGGCATATGAGATATAAAACGAAAACTAAATCATAGTACTAACAAATTAATTGAACGTAATATTTGTATCATTCTATTCCTTCTATCCTTTCGATTCGTTTATTGTAATGATTTGGCTTCGATCTTGATAACCGGATGGTTCATTAATTAAAACTTTTATTGTTCAATACAACGTGACCAGTGGAACGGAGCGCGACCGTAGGATACTTTCTTGAGGAGATTAAAGTTCCTAAATGTGACAGGTTCATATAAGATTCAACGAACCCGAAATAATAAAAAACACTTTCACTTCGGAGCATGTCGATCATGTCATCGCATAAAAGGTGAAAAATAAAAATAACGGTACAGTCATGCAGTAAACGATACAATGGTAGATATAACGACGTCTGTCTTCCGTGAAGCGTATTTCCTCTTTTCTAATTCCGTGGTAGAATTGGTCACAGCAGAGTTTGGAATAAAAGTTATAAAATAATGTGTACTACATATTGCTTTATTTGGATGGAATCTCAGTTTCATATCTGAAACTCACGTGTACGTAATTTTATAATCCACCGGTTGAAACTGCTTCCGGAGATGCACTCGTTTCTCTATTGGGTTGGGACCAACCTGTCATTTTGGTAGAAACTGATTTTGTTGTTAATGGTCTCCTGCTCGTAGATTCATTTATGCAACCACGGGGAGAAACAGTTCGAGTCATAAGTGGAGTAGGAAGATTGAGTAAGCGGGTTTTCCAAGATTTTGAAAATCACATTTATTCTTCGGATAGCAGATATAACGGTTCTTCTTAAATTTTTTCCTTAATTCTGTCTATGAGTAGCAGATGTATATCGATTTGATCGACTCGTTTACTACAAGCATGTCGTATTATTCAACAAGCTTTTGTATTGCACACAATGAAATTTGAGCCTTTTCAGTGTGGAAAATCACTTTTTCTACGAGCGTTCGTAAACATTTATTTCCCCGCACTAATTTGTGGATGTTTTTTCAGGCGTCCTACCTGAAAAACGTATATAATTTGACACTGAACTAGCGCAGAAAATTGCGTATTTTCCACAAGTCAGTGGGAAATCAAATTTTTCACAGTTATTCAATTATAGGCTTCTATGGCAATGCCAAATCTAAATGATAATAAATTCTTGACATAGTGTCAGATGTTCCAATGTGAATTGGAGAGCTTCGGCGTTTTTTTTGGGAACAGCACCTTCTCCAGGACAGGTCGAATCTATGCTTTGTAGATTATGAGGGGCTACTGGGGTGTCAAGTAGCTTTTGGCACGGGAACATTGTATTGTAGAGATTTTATTTTATTGTAGCGGGCTTTTTAGAAAGTTCAGTGCACATTAGGCAAATTAGTCAAATTGTCAAATATTGTTTGCAATGACACAAAAAGGTATAATACTTCAAAATCACGAAAATAAGTTTTTTGGCCTTTCAAAGTGTTTCCTTTCATCGCAAAAATATTCTTTTTCCAAAAACCGTTGTAGGTACACTATCCCCTGCTACGTTTTTCAGGGGGTATTTGGATACGCCGCTGCTTGACAGAATCCTAAGATCTGCTTTGCGCTTAGGTCCTTTTAGTCGAGAAAATGAAGCATTCCACCTTCCAAAACTGACGCAGTTGGATGGATTGAGATGCGGTTTTCTGCATTCGATTGAGAAAGAAATTTAGGAATTTTGTGCCCGGTTTCTTTTTTCCGGAAAAAATTATTGCATTGTACAGCCAAGACTTAGTTACGTAGAGCTCCAGAGACCCGGAAACACCACCAGGTGATTTGTAGAGCATTGTGAGTATCATGATCGTGATCGGCGACTTTGAAAACCCCCGAGAGCCAGAATTTGTTACATATTATGAAGGAAAGTTTACAAATTCCTAGAAGATGACGTAGATTATCCGGTCTCCTGGTACCACCAGGTATTGCAGGAGAGTTTTTGCATGTCGTTATCATCATTAGTAACCTTTATATTACATCTCGAACAGTTAACAAGCATTGAAAAATAATTTTTAATGAAATTAATCGATATCCAGGGCGTCAGGACCCCAGGATACCTCGGGGAAGGAAGCATATTCATGTTCAGCGATCCCAAAAACCCCCGAGAAACCAATTCGAGTCCGGTTTTTTTTATTCTCCTCAAAAAGTGCACTCCGAAAAATGCATTATTTGGCTGTAGAAATGCAATAAATTTTTTCCGCTAAAAACAAATCCGACACAAAATTTCTAAATTACTTTCTGAATCAAATGCAGAAAGAAAGCCGCATCTCAATCCATCCAACTGCGCCGGTTTTTGGAAGGTTTGCCCTTTTTGGTGCTTTATTTCCTCGACTATTTATGTCATCAGCCGTTAGATTAACCTGGTTCGAATGAGCGTAGGGTATTCACAGAGAAAGTGGGTTGACGACTCCACTTAGACTCCCTCGCATCTCATACAGAAGGAGGTGTCACTCTTCCCTGCTACTGTGTGTCTACATTTCATCAGATTTCGGAGATTAACCTGATGCCTTGCCTACTTAGCAAGAGTATCTCGCTTATCCTTGGGTCTACCTTATTGCCAAGCAGCAATAAATGCTTCTCCACGGCCGAAGCATGTTAATCCCTCAGATATCATATTGATGACTTGTCTTATACCATGTTGTATCATTAGTCTTATGGACAATTATTATTATCATTATTATCTGGTCCCCTCTTTGGCCGGTTTATCCGCTCTCTCATTCCTTTTCCAACCTGAATGACTCAGGATCCAGGTCAGGTTGAGCCTGTTGCCAACCTCGAGCCTATTAAGGATCTCTTTGGTATCCCTGACAAGCCTCGAGGACGTTCCAGTGCGTTGAGGGCCACTTGACTGTCTGAACAGATCCAGGTAGTCTGATTTACCTCATCATAGCCGAGCAGCTTCCCCGCGTATTTGTCGATAGCAGTTATCTCGTCTTGGTAGACTGTGTTAAGTTTTGGCACTACAGGTCATCACATAATATTTTATTGCTGGAAATAAAATAATTTGGTGCAATCAAACTCGCGTATATTAAAGAATAAGAGTACAACATATTAAAAAATCACATTGATCCGATTGAAAATGCCGAATTGGTAATGGTTATATGTACCCGAGTTTGTAATTCAAATCATAGCCGGAATCGCTTTGATGAATCTATCTTTAAAATCCAAAAAACCTGACCCGTACGGTGGACAGGCCATTAAACTTTTCACAACCCTTGTTGTGAACTAGCAGATTTGCATGAGTTCCCAACAATGTGTCATTATAGAAGGATTGTCATTCAAGATATTTCGGGTCATGTTGTAGAATAGGCGAAGATGTATGTATCATTTGATTCATTAAGACATTCCTACAGGTTTTCTACTATGAACAACTGTATACTATGAAAAATTACTAATTACGATCGACACGGGTATTTTAATTTCCTACCGCAAATGATATAATGAATTGCTTATACAATCATATCAAGTTTGAGTTGACCAAATTACATATTATTGAGAAAGCAAAGGGGTAAATGCGGTCCGAGGAAGAGTAATGTGAGATAGCGAGAAAGTTACGTGCGTTCTTAATGTTCCCATTGTATGTATATTATAACCCTATTATGCTAGAATTAGTGACCCCAATCATATGAACATTAAATTGGATGCATCATGTGGAACCCACTCTATCATTTTCATATACTCGTTCGCTATTTTCTAGCTTGAATATATTTGCTGAAAGTACCTAATTATCCTAATACAACAAATTAATTTATTAACTTCTGCTGAGTGAAGGAGTGTTTCACAATATGCCTACATATTTGAGTACAACGGAAAAGTCCCATTTGAATACTTCTGCGAGATAATAAAAATTTAATGTCGAAGACGTGAGAATCTTTAATATGTTAACCTTGGCAAATAAAATATGTTGAGTAGATTTTACTTATTTAAGTGGTTCTGATAATTACTAAAACCAAGTATCATATAACAAGTAATTTGATAAACTAAACAAAGCTAAGGTACCAGCAAAGCTACTTATACCTAACCCATACATTGTAACAAAAACTGGGTGTTAAATTTTCAAAAAGTACTCAAACAAATGTTCATATTCCAATTTCATTTGATATAACAGTCTGTACTGGATATGCTTCTCCTTTCTTAAGACCGTGTACTACGACAAATAGTAATGTACGGGGTGTCCCAAATTGGTTGTCTGACTGGGGTATCTAAGAGATAGAAAAAACCGACCACGCATCCGCTCTGCTTTTTTTGAGACAAATTCAATGGCGTTTACAAATTTTCTCTTTTGTGACTTGTTTTGACGCCACAGCCATATTTAGATTTTTGCTCATTTGGTCTATTGAAATAATGTTATTACTATTGTTATTATTTGATGAACAGTAAAGGTTTTTTTTCAATGTTGTTATATTTTTTTATTTTTAGAGTACTTTATTGAGAAGTGAAAATAGTTTTTAAGGCAACAAAATAAGATAATCTATCAAACATTTATTGTTAAATATCGTTGAAATCAGGAAAACATTTTCTTTTTAAAGAAGTCAAAGCGAACTATGATTTGAGTTAAAAATAATATAAATTTAGGTCATACTCAAAATGTGAATAAAAGAAAATATCGTGACTACACCAATGTAGTAAAAAAGTGTCAATATAATGTTATGTACAGTTTAGCAACATCTTTGATATAAAGTCAAATAAAAGCATTGTCAACTTAAGCAAAAATCGAAAAGATGGTGTCAACTCACAGAAGAGAAAATTTGTAAACGCCATTGAATTTGTCTCAAAATAAGCGGACGTCGATGCTTGGTCAGTTTTTTCCGAGGTTTTTTCCATCTCGAATATTAACGGAGATACCCCATTTGGACAACCAACCAATTTGGGATATCCTGTACAGCAAGTCGAAATATTGAATGATATTGGAATGCGAACGGTTTTCTGGCAACAGAGGTTTTTACCATTGAATTGTGAATCTAGGGCAGTAGCGTCATAACTCTTAGAAAAACATAGAACACAATCATACATTTTAGTTGACATAATAAATTCCAGACTTTGTTTACAATAAAGTTTTTAATGTGTTGTGACCTTATCGAGTTACGTCCATTCAAAGCATTTTACTTGGGTATAAATTTTCTGCAATTATTGGATGTTCATGTTCATCTGAATTGTCTACTGCGTTATCACTGTCCATCTCTGATTCTTTGAATCTAAGAAGTGATAAATATTGTTGAACAATGCACAGAATCAATATATTCTACACTTACCAATTCAAATTAGGGTTTTTCTCAAAAATCACTCATCAAATTACAGTTTAAATAATTAAAAACTGAAAAAAACACTATTTCTTTTACGCCAATGCCACGTGGGACAAAAAGCTCCACAGCAGTTCCAACCAAAATCCAAAATGGAACGACAACCTGTATATTCTGAGAGGATGTCACCTGCAGACTGCCATATGTTCCATGAACGATGAATACTTAATAATTACTTATTCAAATTATATAATATAATAATATACATCTGTAATATTAAATGGGGTTCCAACAAATTATATGAATGAAAGTTCTCGACAATTCTACCAAATAGTTAGTTAGGGCGGAAAAGGTAAATTGAGTCTCATTTCCATATTCCTACGTAAATTCAGTTCCTCTGATAAAATCATACTAGGTAAATGTAGTCCCGGGTTTCAATATAATTCCCAGATTATTCTTAGAAATGAGAGTGTTGAGATTATACAATATTTGCATTCAATAAACAATCATTATTGATTATTGTGCAAATAATTGCGTACAGAAGGGTAGTTCGCCTAGGCAGCAGGTACCACATGCTAATTGTCTCACCTGACAACCAGGTACATACCTGGTTTACGTAGACCTCAAAAACATCTGGTACTGAATGTACCTACATAGAAAGGCAATAATAAACTCAATTTACGTCGACCCAGTCAGGGAAATCCTGTGTATCAATTTATGGATCAGGAATATAAACGGAGATATACGAGGGCAAGGTGAAAAGTAAAACAGATGGCGCCACAATCGAAAATCCAATGTGACATTTGTGATGTACTTTCTATAACTAGAACGCATTAAAATTTTCAGACTGATATGTCATTCAGTTCTGTTTTGACACCCGTTGAAAGCAAGCAACCTTGAAGATTTTTGTAATCATGGAAAAATGTGAATTTCGCGTCTTGATGAAACATTATTTCGCGCGTGGAAAAAACATTACGTCAACAAAGTATCGCTTGTTAAATATTATGGGGACTCTTCACCATCGATTGGAACGATTCACAAGTGGCTTACTGATTTTCGTTGTGGTAGTATGACCACAAAGAACGCCGAACGTTCTGGTCGTCCAATTGAGGTTACAACGCCAGAAATCGTCGAAAATCCATTCTATGATATTGGGCGATCGGCGAGTTGAAGTGAACTCGATTGCTGAGGCTATACGCATCTTAACCGAACGAGTACGGAACATTTTGCATACATTTTTAAATATGAGGCTATCTGCCAGATGGGTGCCGCTTTTGCTCTCTGTTGACAACAAGCGCGACCGTGTGACAACTTGAAAGGAGTGTTTGGCGATGTTCAAGCGAGATAAGAAGGACTTTTTGCGCCGTTTTTTCGTGGACGGAACATGCATCCACCATAACACTCTACAGACCAAAGAACAGTCGAAACAGTGAATCGAAGCCAACTAATTCATGAGGACAATTTTTTGACGATGCACACGGTATCGTCCATAACGATTACCTTGAAAATTTTTTGACAGTTCTAACAACCATTCAAATTTTGTCATTTTGTGTCATATGAAACAATTTCACCCAATCATGTCAACATTACACTGATAATTGCATTCAGTGCAATTATCAATCACTATGACAACACGATTGAGTTTGACAACTTCATTCCAAATAAATTTCAAAATGTCACGTTTTGGCAATGCGAATGTTCAAAGTATAAATGCGCTAATCAAAGAAAAAATTCCCAGAAATACAACCTACAGTCACAAATATATTTGGGGAATATTTATGAAATTTTGCTGCGAACGAGAATATGAATTGAATGAACATAGAACCTTAGAAGAATTGGCGTTAATACTAGAAGATTGTGCTGTAAATATGAGAAATAAAGACAGAACCGAATTTAAAGAAGCAACGGCGAAGACAATGTGGAACGTTTCGTGCAAACTTTTGCAAGAAAATGACTAATATTATGATTGATCTGTTTAACAGTATAATGCAATCAGGAAGAAACTACAAGCAGATCCATGTAAACGTAAGTCCAGTTCAGTTTCGTTAAATTTTTCTGAAGTTAACAAAATAATATTGCTATGGGATGAAAATACTCCTGCAGGTCTTATGCGTAAGTTTTACCATATTGCTGCTGTAGAATTAGCGTGGTGAGGAGGAGAGGCAATTGCTTGTCTGATGGATTTTTTCAAATCGAGGAAAATAACGATGACTCTCCAACAAATCGCATTGAATACAATCCGGTGTTTAGTAAAACGTGCCAAGGTGGTTCTAGTTCTAAAAGCTGTACAAAAATGGTTGGTTTACAATAGTGAAAGACAAAGCTGCCTTGTACGTCTTCTTCATAAACTGATATCAAAACGAGGCGACAATATTACTTCACCACGACTGTTCTTAAAACCAAATAGACACTGGAAAAATGAAACTGACAAATGGTACGATATTGTGCCTGTTGGAAGAAATACAATAAATGGATGGACTAAATCTGCTGCTGAGGCAATTGGCTTGAATGTAAAGGACAAAAAGATAACAAATCACTCGAATAGATCAACTGCTGTTAGCGAATTGGCAAAAAGTGGTGTAGAAGAACAACAATTGCTGAAAATTACTGGTCATAGCAATCAAAATTCTATAAAACCATACTTAAATCTCGATCAAGAACAAACACCACAACAATATCATAAATATTATGCGTGGTGATAGATCTTCTATAGTAGAGAACAGCAACGAATCTAATGTTAAGTTAAATTTTAATAATTGTACTTTCACTAACAGTACTTTTAATAAATAAATAAATGTTTCGTTGTGTTGAGTTATACATTTTTTTGTAGAAGAATTTGCCGCCGAATATCCCTCGAACATTGACAAATGCCTCATAATTTTAGGACAAATTTCTCAAGCTCGTTGCTTGGTAACAGCCCGAAGTCGAAGGCTGAGGAACGAGCTTTCGAATGTCATAAAATTATCTCGTCTATTGTCAATGTCCTAGGGATATTACTACTGAAAATGACAAAACGATCACCGGCGTATATTATGCAGAGCTGTTGGATCGATTTGAAGCAAAAGCAACCGCATTTGGCAAATAAAAAAGTGCTCTGCCACCAGAACAACGTACCGGCGCACAGGTCCGCAGTCGCAATTGCAAAATTGCACGAATTGCGCTACGAATTGGTTCGTCATCCACCATATACGCTAGATTTAGCCGCCTGCGATTTTTATCTATTTCCAAACTATAAGAAATGGCTCGGCGGAAAGAGGTTTGGCTCCAACGATGAGGTCATCACTGAAACAAACGCCTATTTTAAAGGATTGCCGAAATCATCATTTGGAAGGGATCGAAAAATTATAAAAACGTTGAACGAAGTGTACCGGGCTTGAACAAGGAGATTATGTTTAGAAATAAAATAAGTTTTGACCTAATAAATGAATTCTTGTTTCAGTTAAAAGGACTTTTCACCTTGCCCTCGTACATCAAATTTCTTCTCGATATCCCATTTCCTAAACGAAATATTCGAAGTTACTAATTCACGTTCTATTTTCACTGGTCGTTAATCGTGTTCACTGGATTGAAATAATGTTTCAACATAGGAATTACTATTATCCTGATGCATGAAAATATCGACTAGAATTCTGCCATAAATTTGTCATAAAATGTGAAATATGCGGTTTACTTTCCACTTATTTTCTATTCCGTTTTATCGAGAAAGTGATCGTTAATTACTACTCACCATAGCGTGTCATAAATTTAATGATTTACCGTTTGATGTAGCAGATTCTTGTTATAGAATAAACACAATTTGCAGTCAATACGTTTCAATTCATTAACCGTAGAATATTGACTATTACCAATCAAATTTACATACGATAATTGATACAAGTAATTGTTAATCAACAGCATTCCTATCTTCCTCAGAAGTTTAACGCTAATGGGTATGAAACATACGTGTTTCCCTCATGAGAGCTTCACTATCACGAATTTTTCAAATGGAAGATTCAATTATTCCAAAGAAAAATATAATTTCATAAATATACAGAGTGCTCCATAACTTATCCGCCATCGAACAATGAGACATTATTTTAACATCCGTTTGAACTTTCATGGATTACTCAGTCCAACAACGTGTGTTTTGTGTAGAAACTTACATAAGAAGCAATTCGATAGAAGAAGTTAGGGGTGCATTCCGGCGTCAGTTTAATAACAACAATAGGGGTCACGCGCCAAATCGTAAAACTGGGTTCGTCATTGGCGTGAAAATGGTTCTGTACAAAATTTGAAGAAGCCTGGACGTCGAAGAACAGTTCGTACACCAGAAAATATTGAACGAGATAGAATTGCGTTTACAAGAAGTTCTAAAAGGTCTGCTAATCGACAGACCCTTATCCTAGGAATATCGAAAGGAAGCTTAGATCGAATTCTTCAAAGGGATTCCAAATTTCATCCCTATAAATACCAAATGGCACAGCACCTTAGCAATCAAGATAAAGAAGCAAGGTTAGCATTTTGTCAGGAATTTTTGGATTTACATCAAGGAGCAATTCACAGTCTCCTAATGACCGACGAAGCAAATTTTTATTTGAACGGCATGGTCAATAAACAGAATTTTAGATACTGGTCAAATGAAAATCCTCGTGAAATCTTTACACAGAACCTCCATAATCCAAAAGTTGTTGTGTGGTGTGGAGTAGGAACTTTTGGTATTATTGGCCCTCATTTTTTTGAGGATGAAAATAACTGCGCTGTAACAGTAACATCCCAACGCTACGTTAATATGCTAGAGACATTCCTCATTCCAGAATTAAATAGACAAGGATTACTAAACAATGCCTTACTATCCCAACAAGATGGGGCAACAGCTCATACCGCCAGAAACTCAATGACGGTCCTCCGAGAAATGTTAAATGGCTGACTCATTTCTCGATTCGGAGATTTGCCTTAGCCTTCGAGGTCCCCCGACTTAACGGCCCCCGATTTTTTCCTGTGGGGATATTTAAAAGCCAAAGTGTTTGCGAGTCGTCCAGGTACAATCGAGGAACTGAAAGTCAAAATTCGTGAAGAAGTTGAAGGAATAGACGCAGGTTTGCTACGCCGTGTAATGAACCACTTTTTATCTAATATTGAAAAATGTGTTGAAGTTGGTGGAGGTCATTTAGAAGACGTGATTTTTAAAAGTTTGAATTAAATTAGCCAAATATTTATAAGTTGTCATAAATCCCAAAGAGTTAGCTGTAATTTAGTAAAATAAAAAGTTTGTTTTGTTAACTAAAAAAATTTTAATTCAAATATTAAAATGGGTAGTATATTATGGGGAACCCAGTACAAGGTATGTCCCAAAAGTATCCGACTACCTCGATTTCTCGGCGCTTGACTTATTCTTCGTCATCCGGTTGGTGGCATCCTTCAAAGTTGTTCCCATTTGATTGAACAATACGCTCATATCGATGCTTCCACTTTCTGAAGCTGTCTTGAAAGTTAGTTTTTGGAATCGTCTTTAGTGCATTCGTCGCATTAGTTTCAACAGTTTCTTTGTCGTCGAATCGGTGTCCTTTAAGCGGCATTTTCAATCGAGGAAATAGCCAAAAGTCGCAGGGAGCTATGTTTTAAGATTTTAAAAATTTTCGTCACCATTGATCATTTCCAGATTGTCCTGAGCGATTTCTAATCGAAGGTTTTTTTTGCTGTTCTGAGAGCAGTTTTGGGATGAATTTTGCACACACACACGAGTCATTCCCAAATTCTCGGTTAAGATTCGCCAAACAATACTTTTTGGTATTCCAAAGTCATCTTCTACTTCCCTCACAGTCAAACGACGATCTTGTCCAATCGCAACTCGCACACGCTCGATATTATCCGATGTTGTTCCCGTAGAAAGTCGACCAGAACGAGGATCACTGTCAACAGATGTGCGGCCACTATTAAAACGCTTAAAGCACTCTTTTATTTGTGTTTTGTCCATACTCTTCTGCAAAGGCCTTTTGTATCATTTCAATAGTTTCCGAAGAACTTTTACTAAAATTGAAACAAAATCTTATGCAAATTCGCTGTTCAGCTCTTTCCGTCATTTTTCGCAATAAACAAAATCCGACGAACGCAAAAAAGACGTAGTAAACAAATACACGCTGCACGGGAACTAAGGCGTCTCATCGGTAACTAAGGCATCGTAGGAGAATGTTAGGAGTTACTGTTGACGTTCGTACCCTACAGAGGTCGTCTGAGTGCTGTGGCGCGAAGATATGAATGCAAGTCGGATACTTTTGGGACAGACCTCGTATGTGTTGGCAACAGTTAGATATTGATGAGATACAGGGTGATGAAAGTGAAACATAATTTTCGAAAAATTACAATAATTTTAAAACATCAGTAGATATCAAATACAAAACTGAAATGGCTGGGTTTTCGATGGATATCAATCCAAATTCGGTATTAGTTTAATCTAATTCCCAGAAAGCGTTTGCTACGTATGTCGTTATAAATTAAATCCTTTATATTTTTTTACCTGAAATCTATCCCAAATTATTAATATACTTATAGGCGAGGAAATGGAGCAGAAAAGGTCGAAAAAAAATCAGATGAACCGATTTTGATAATTCTTTTTTTAATCGATTCCGGAAGTCATTTAGAAAAAATGTTACCATTTTTTTTTCTTCCAATATGCATTTTAGCATTTCTACAGAGGAAAATGCAGCCCTTTGAATGCACTTTCAGAAGATAATATATAAAATGTTGAAAAAATATCCAAATATAGCCAAAATTTCTCACTCGAGGTTTTAGGGGTCGCTGATCACGATTCCGGTGTCAGATTTGAACTACGACGAACCTGGGGCTCAGGACTTCCTATCGTAGTCTTCAGGGAATTCGCAGAAATACCTTCTGCAAAGGAATGAAACCTGTTAGGGAGGTTCTCTTGAGCATACGGGTCGAGACCATGATTCTCTATAGTCACCTGGTGCTCAGGATACTCTGATGACCTAGGTCATCTCCACGGATTGATTTTTAATATGCTCTGAAATGCAATTAAATTCGTATCTCGCTGGGTTTTTGGGTCTGTGAACACGACTCCGGTGCCAGATTTGAACTACAACGCACCTGAGGCTCAGGACATCCTGGTACTATCGTGGTCTCTAGGGAATTCGCAGAAATACCTTCTGCAAAGGAATGAAACCTGTTCTGTTGAGCATACGGGTCATGACTATGACACTAATAGTCACCTGGTGGTCAGGATACCCTGATGACCTAGGTCATCTCCATGGATTGATTTTTATATGCTCTGAAATGCAACCAAATTTGTCTCTCGGGGGTTTTCGGGACCGCGGAATGCGATTGCGGTGCTAGATTCGATCTACGGTAATAACATTTTTGACATTAAATAGAAAATATTTCAGTATTACTTTTTTCGCATTAGAAAAATTCAGAAAAGTTTCATTGTAGTGCAAACGGTATCTTTTGAATTCTTTATTGTCGATATCACAGATCTGTTCACCAGATGCTTCGGTGATTGATCCGAACTCCAGAAAAGTTATCAGCGATCCTAAAAACCTCGGAGATACGGATTTGGTTTTATTTCAAAGCATATTAAAAAACAATCCATGGAGGTGGCTTAGGTCATCAGAGTATCCTGACCACCAGGTGACTATTGAAGGTCATGGTCACAACTGGCAACCTCAAAAGAACCCCCCTCACATTTTAAAAGATAATTTCACGAATTGATTGGAGATGATAATAGCACCAAGATGACCTGAGCCCCAGATGCGTCGTAGTTCAATTCTGGCACCGGAATCGTGTTCAGCGGTCCCGAAAACCCTCGAGAGACGAATTTGGTTGTGTTTCAGAGCATATTCAAAATTAGTCCATGGAGATGACCTAGGTGATCAGGATATCTTGAGCACAAGGTGACTATTGAGTGTCATGGTATGACCCTTATGCTCGAAAGGACCTCCATAATAGGTTCCATTCCTTTGCAGAAGGCATTTCTGCGAATTCCTTGGAGACGTCGATAGACCAGGATGTCCTGAGTCCCAGGTGCGTCGTAGTGCAAATCTGACATCGGAATCGTGATCAGCGACCCCAAAAACCCTCGAGTGAGAAATTTTGCCTATATTTGGACATTTTTTCAACATTTTATATATTATCTTCTGAAAGTGCATTCAAAGAGATGCATTTTCCTCTGTAGAAATGCTAAAATGCACATTAGAAGAAAAAAAATGGGTAAAATTTTGTTTAAATTCCTGAATCGATTAAAAAAAATTATCAAAATCGGTTCATCCGATTTTTTTTTTACTTTGGCCTTTTTTGTGCTTCATTTCCTCGACTATTAATACAAAATGGAATGCATACTTTTTTCAAGAAGTATTTCCTTTATTCCTGATTCAATATTTAATGGTATTTCATTGCTTTAAGATTTTTAATACGTATTTAACAGTTCATGAAAATGCTGGTTTAAAAGAGTCGACCAACTGTCTTTTATTGGGTTCCATGTTTGTAGATCTAGCTAGGCTGTGCTCTTCTAAAAAGCCAATTGAGCGTTCAAATCAATTGTAATTTATGAATTTTTAAATATCGTAGTGGTTAAAACTTCCACCTGCCTGATAAGATAATGTCTTGATTCTATGTATACTCAAATATAGAACATTTTTGTTTCATTTTCGTCTCTGTACCTACCTGGTATTAATCACGGCAGGTAGAAATCTAATTTCCGTTATCTTCATCTGAACACATTATTTATCGAGTTAAGTGTTGAAATTATAATCTCCTTTGCCCGTGATGCTATGTAAATATGTGTGATGGGAAATAAATTAAGAGCACCTGTAAGTTATCGTTTATTATTAATCAGAGTTACCATAAAGGTTACAAGATTGAAAAACTATTGAGTTATCGATCTGGGCTGTCCTACATTTTTTTAATGTTAGATTACAACCAGCATTATATAGATACAAAACCTAATAGAGTTAATAATTCGTTCTGAGGAATGATGATGCCACTGTGCGGTGAAATTTATAGTTAAGCAATATGTACATAAATCTTGTCTTCCGGATGGATTCCGCGTCACAATAGCTCGACTTGATGCCGACGTTTCGCCAACCATTACAGATTGCTTGAACAGTTTCAGTTCAAGCCTCAAGCCTGCCCTGAAGATGTCACCTGTAATGGTTGGCGAAACGTCGGCATCAAGTCGAGCTATTGTGACGCGGAATCCATCCGAAAGACAAGATTTTTCAAGATTAGCTGTCCGCGGAAGTCTACTATCCAACATATATACATAGTTGTTAAAGGGTAAATTTGTGTTTTATTTACATGTTACGCTGTTCACGAAAGAAACGACGTTTTTCAATGTTTCTGCATGCAACTAACAATACGATTCAATGAACTTATATACAATGTTAACAAACAAAGTTAAGAGTTATTCACTTGTTATATCGAATAATACAAATAATATAATAATTTTAAAACGGCTGAGGATATCAAATTCAGAATTCTAGTAGTTAGTTTTTCGACTCCTGTTTTGTGGTCAATAATGTCAGTATATTGCTTATTTATAATTAGCAATACTATATATTATTATCAATTATGAAGTTATATATTTAGCGAATTATTGTTAATTTTAATTCAGGATATAACCTGAAATCCATCTGAAATTATTAACACGCTTAATACAATGGAATGCATATTTGTTTTCAGAATTATTTCTTTTGTTCCTGATAGGAAGTCAATGTGGGCATTTGAAGATCCATTTGTACCACCTTTTAAAACAAGTATCATTATTTAATGGTATTTCATTGTATTAAGTACTAGTTTCAACCTAGTTCAAATACGAACCTAGCGCATTCTACGTATTCCGTTATGAATTAAATCCTGCATATCTTTTCAACGTGTAAAGTTGGGAATATTTTGGCTTCAAACTAGACAACATAGTCATTACTTCCACGTAAAAACGTACCTTTGGTCACTATCGATTTCTCAAGCCGTTTGCGAGATATTCATCTTGAAAGAAAAGTTAGCGAAAATAAAATCACAATTCACAAACAGTTGTAGTGTTAACCAAATGATTGAAAGAAAAAAGTGTTTATTTAAAATATGAAAACTTGTTCAATTAGTAATTAAATTAATTGTATATCATTAAAACAGTAGGTTCCCACATCACCGACCGAGTTTGTAATAACAAACATAATGAACATAAATAAATTCTAAAATTAAAAATTGAGTAACTGATTTAATTTTTGTGTGAAGATCGTTCAACAGATGTTCATTCATAAGCTTATTCAACAGGTGTTGAAAGTGACCACTATTTACTCAGTACGCTTTCTTAGGCTCTCTATTAAGTGGCGCCTCACATTTGGGAAGTCATTTTCGGCATTTTGAATAATATTGGCCGCTTGTTGCATTATTTGTAAAAGTTCGTCTCATGTATTGATTTCATCATGTATAATGAAGACTTCATGTCTCCTCAATGTTAAAAATCTAACGGATTAATGTCTGGGCTACGAGGTGGCCGCGGAAATTCACTATCGCGCCCAATCCATCGTTGTGGGAAACGTTGATTCAAGTGATTCCGCACTGTAACTCGAACTTATTTCGTTTGGTTCAAGGCTGTCTAATCTAATTCCCCATATTTTCCTCTCCGATGCTCTCTTGCGGATTCTTAGTTTGTTTATTATCTATTCCGTAAGGGTTCAGGTCACTGCTCTATAGATTACTACTGGCAATATTATTATGGTTGTAAAATGTCGATTCATTATGAAAGGTGTCCTTTAGCTTTTCATAATACTGCCTTAGCTCATCTACAAATATTCAAGTCAAATTAGATTGTTCGATAATGGACCTTCCTGCAATCATCATTATCAATGAATTAAAAATACAGACATAACAAAAAGGCGGCTTAATTTATTTTTTGAAATCTGATTTCTACTATATTATTCTTGTTTCGGGTATCAACCTGTACGTATTGAAGCAGGGATATATTATTTTATACCATACATATTAATGATTTTTGTTTACATACCCAATTTAAATTGATTATATGTAAATATTTATATTACATTTATGATTCATTAAGACTCATGTTGAAACTCCTGTTTCGTGGTCAATAATTTCAGCTAGTTGCTTATTTATAATTAGCAATACCTAATTATATATTATTATTAATTATGAAGTGTATATATTCAGCGAATTATTGTTAATTTTTTACTTATATTCGGGATATTTAACCTGAAATCCATGTGAAATTATTAACACGCTTAATACAAAATGGAATGCATAATTTTTTTCAGAAATATTTCCTTTGTTCCTGATAGGAAGTCAATGTGGGTATTTGAAGATCCATTTGTACCACCTTTTAAAACCTGTATCATTATTTAATGGTATTTCATGGTATTAAGTTTTTTAATACGTATTCAACAGTGCATAAAAACTCTTATTTAAACGATTCGAGTAACTGTCTCTTGTTATTGGTTTCCATGTGTCTAGAACTAGCTAGACTGGGCTCTTCTAGTCTTCTAAAAAACCAATTAAGCGTTCAAATCAATTGTAATTTATGAATTTCTAAATCTCCAAGTGGTTGAAACACCTGCCTGATAAGATAATGTTTTGATTCTATGTATTCTCAAATTTTGAACATTTTTGTTTCTTTTTCTCTGTACCTACCATATATTAATTACGGTAGGTAGAAATTTAATTTCCGTTATCTTGATCTGAACACATCATTTATCGAGAGAAGTGTTGAAATTATAATCTCTTTTCCCACTGCTATGTAAATACATGTGATGGGAAATAAATTAAGAGATCCTACAAAGTTATCGTTTATTATTAATCAGAGTTACCATGAAGGTTACAAGATTGAAAAACTATTGAATCATGGATCTGGGTTGTTGTACTTACATTTTTTCATTTATTGATTACAACAAGCAAGTAGAGTTAATAATTAATTCTGAGCAATGATGATACTACTGTGCGGTGAAACTTATAGTAGTGTATAGGTACTTTGTTGTTAAAGTGTAATTTTGTGTTTTATTCACATGTTATACGCTGTTCACGAAAGAAACGACGGTTTTCAATGTTTCTGAATACAACTAACAATACGATTCAATAAACTGTATTATACAATATTTACAAACAAAATTAAGGATTCTTCACTTATTATATCGAATAATACAAATAATACAATAATTTTAAAACGCCAGAAGATATCAAATTCAAAATTGAAGTAGTTAGGTTTTCGAGGGGGATAAATCCAAATTCGGTACTAGTTAGAACCTAGTTCAAATACGAACTTAGCGCTTGCTACGTATTTCGTTATGAATTAAATCCTGCATTTTTTTTAACCAGTAAAGTTGGGAATGTTTTGTTGCATGTCTGCAGGGACCTTTATATTATTACTTCTCCCACTATACGTAGTTTATAGTGTAAGGGAAGTACTGTAATCGGGCCAATCAGGTTATAATTTAATGTATCTCAAATAGTCAGATAAATGATACCACACCATATAACTAATTGTTGTTAATTTGATTTGCCAGTTTTTTCCAAAATAAAACAACATGCATTTTCATATTTTCACTTCCCTATCTATACGTAGTATATAGTGTAAGAGAAATATTGTAATCGGCCCAAAAAAATGTGAAGTAATAGTATATTTTATGCGATTACTTTGTGGCAAACTTTGATAGTTCATGTGACAGCAATTGTCAGTATAAAACAGGTTATATTATAGTTTCAATAATTTCTAAAGTCAATCTGACAGCAGGGGTCAGTAGAAAAGAGACTTATGAAATAAATTAATGTAGACCATTTATTACATTTGACCCGCAGGAGTGTCCGAAAACTATTTTGCTAACAAAAGTGATAGTCTAGGAGCCAGAGCGATATTGATGGTCTGAATATTAACCCGATGGCACTATGGTTTATCGTTAGAGGACTGTTCAATGATCAATTCATCTCACAGACCGAATTTTGCCCGGCTGCTAGATCTCAAGATACAGCATCCCCATATTTTCTTTTTTTTGACTGGAGGATAACCCTTTCCAAGTTGCGGTTACTTGAGAACCATGCCATTCTTATACACTCCCACCATGTGCCATCATTTTTTGTCGTGTCCGTTTATCAGGCCGAGCAGTTAAAATTGAACCGAAAATGGACTGCAAGTTAACCTCCCCAAACCTGGTGGAAAATGTTCATTGGTATTGACAATTGTTAACATACACTATGCCATCAAAAGTTATCGGTCCATTTCCGAGTAATTGGCCATTATTTGGACCAAAAAAGTTTCTTTTTTTCATTTTGTGGATAAAACTTGTGGATTACAAGGTAACATGATGGCACCGTGTTAAATAACTTTATTGGAGGTCAAATACATATTTAAAATTATTGCCATCACTCCTTGCCTATTTCAACCCTCTAAACCCCCCCCCCCCCAAATATTAATCGTATGATAATATGACCAATTTTATGACAAATTAGTCAATTATTGAGACTCTGGCTGGGTTTAAAATCGAAACGGCTCTTTTTTATTTATTTTTTTATTTTGCCGGATGATTTTAGGGAGTTTTGGGGGGTTGAAATAGACAAGGCGTGATGGCAATAATTTTAAATCTTCATTTGACCTCCAATAAAGTTATTTAACATGGTGCCATCATGTTACCTTGTAACCCGCAAGGTTTCATCCACAAAATCAAAAAAAGAAACATTTTTGGTCCAAATAATGGTCATTTACTCGGAAATGGATCGATAACTTTTGATGGCATAGGGTATGTTAACAATTACCAACACCAATGAACATTTTCCACCCGGTTTGGGGGTTAATTTGCAGTCCATTTTCGGTTCAATTTTAACTGGTCGGCCTGATAAATGGACACGATTAAAAATGATGGCACATGGTGGAAGTGTATAAGAATGGCATGCTTCTCAAGTAACCGCAACTTGGGAAGGGTTAACCTCCAGTCAAAAAAAAATGCGGATGCTCGAGATCTAGCAGCCGGGGAAAATTCGGTCTGTGAGATGAATTGTTCATTGAACCGTCCTCTAACGATAAACCATAGTGCCATCGGGTTAATGTTCAGACCATCAATATCGCTCTGGCTCCTAGACTATCACTTTTGTTAGCAAAATAGTTTTCGGACACTCCTGCGGGTCAAATGTAATAAATGGTCTACATTAATGTATTTCATAAGTCTCTTTTCTACTGACCCCTGCTGTCAGATTGACTTTAGAAATTATTGAAACTATAATATAACCTGTTTTATACTGACAATTGCTGTCACATGAACTATCAAAGTTTGCCACAAAGTAATCGCATAAAATATACTATTACTTCACATTTTTTTGGGCCGATTACAATATTTCTCTTACACTATATAACTACGTATAGATAGGGAAGTGAAAATATGAAAATGCATGCCTTAAATATCGCTATGGCTCCTAGACTATGAGGGAATTCATGTGATCAATTATTGATTACAGATTTTTTTCTATTCCTCTTCTTGAAAGGCCAAATTTCAACATTATTTTGTTGTTGAAAGCTATTGTTTCCAGCAGTTTGTGGAAAAATACCAAAGTGTGCTGTCTAAATTTTGGGGACGCAAACTTAGCTTTGCTTTACTTGCCCTTTCTTTATTCCTGAAAGAATGAATGCCTAACACCGCCCGTTTTCACATCAATAATTGTAAGCTTTTCACCACTCTTCCCAAACTTGGACTCTACTCAAAATGACACCCGGAAGGCGTAAATTGTTTATGTTGTTTCTAAAGGAACGAATTAAGGCTTCAGATGACAGGAGTGTTTCTAGGGAACCCTTTCCGGCCTAATGATGAGGGTGACAGGACAGGTTATTTCGGAAATACGAAACTGCGATTTTCTAATTTCTCCATGTTCACTGTAGAAAAATAACAGTCATTTTATAGTTTTACTTCCGATCAACCAGCCCACTGCAGGAAAGTAATCTGATCGGAATCTCATTTTAACTGAGGTCTTGAGTTACCCTCGAATATCGTGAAACTCTCAAAATCCGAAAATCCACTAAATAGCCCCCACCTTCTAGAATCGATGATAAGTTTTAATTCTTCCGTGTCAACTCCTTCAATAAGTGTTTTGCGCGCACGTACAAATTAACCAGAAACTCAGAACCGTCTCAATGGATTTTCCGAGATGTCTTAATGTCCACATCTCCCAACATCATCATACACCTCTGAGCATTAACCGAAACGCTTGGTTAATCCCATTTTCAACTGAATGCTTGTATTGCACAATGTAGCTTTGACTTTAGAAGTTAAGAGACAAACATGATACAAGAATAAAACATAATTATTATCCTCAAATCACGATTGAATGACATAATCATACATGAGTCTTTTTAAAAGGAAACCCCCTTCATGGATTATGAAGGTCATGGGTTAATTCAATTGTGTTTGGACAAAGTGATGATACCTAACAGGATTGGAAAAATACTACGTTCTCGGTAAACTGGTAAAATATTGTTTTATCAACAAGGAAACAAGATGTTGAAAGAAGTGTTATGATGAAATCATATTGTGTTACAGATAATACAAAGGTTGTATCATTACTCTTCTATTTTCACTTCCGAAGTATAAATCAAATGTTTTATAAATAATTTTCTGTACGAAAATAGCAAGCAGTGTTTGCATAATGTTTTGGTGCCACGGCTCGAAAAAGGAAGGTGAGTAATAATTGACAGCTGAGTAATGTTTATATTGCTACCATTACGTAATATCTTACACTAGACTTCAATCTGCTTTCGCATCAATAAATCTACGAATAATATTTTGTATTAGCTATGATGCACACAGACAAATCAAAACATATCAACGTGTCGGCCACATGCGTCATCTCAGTATATACGAAATTGTTGATTCATTATCCAATCTAATTTTTTCGTTTCGATTCCTTCGAATAATCAATAATAATAATAATAGTTTCTTATATCTACATGCACGACTGGTCAGCCTAAACGAGGTTATGCGATCTTCTTGAAAAAAACCAGCAGTAGTTGTTGAAATAAAGCAAATTTAATACATTTGTTTTTAAATAGCCACTTGACTACCGAGGCGTATGTTGATGATACATGATAGTGGGGTCTTACGTGCAGGTATTCCTGTACGTTATGCTCTAGGTAACACGGTGATTCATACAGTATGTTCACAAAAACAGGGCCGGTATATACGGGAATAGGCGTGAATTGTTCCTGAAAAACATTTATCCCAGGATAGAAGGTATTCTAAATATAATATTGTATAACAAGTCACCCTCACTCAATCCTTAGAATGAATTAGTTTCATGGTCTAAAATGTTTACATCCCTTCATCAGATGTAACATAATGATGGCAAGTTACCTTGTTAGTATTTAGGTTAATATTTCATAACTACCTGTGAAACAATTCTTCTTTTGTACAGGGTTCGGCAAATGTATTACCCATTTTATTTCATTAATAACACAAAATCGATCAGGTTATTTTGAATGAAAATATTTTTAAATGGAAAAATAGGCTTTGGAAATTCGGCGACAATTATTGGCACTTGTCAAAATGGAGCGTTGGTCTACACAACATCGTGTCTTTTGAGCTGTGAAATTGGTTCAATTGAACCCAGCAATCAGTAATTCAAAGGTATTTGCTACGTCATTTTAATAGTCAGGGAGCTGTAATGCTAAAAACGCCGAGGTGAGACAACCGTCTGTCGTCCTTGGTATATGTTGCGGAAGGTAGCCCAGAACCGCCTGATACGAGTAGTTAAGCTTTTACTCGCGATCTGTCCAATTTATGGCCATGATAAACTCACTCCCAATGGCCGAGATTTGAAGCCTGTCTGTCGACTGAAAAATTATGTCCTAGGAGTCGTCAAAAACCTCGTGTTAAATTTTTATTCGATTCGGTTCACGAGGCCCAAAGTTACAGGCCAGAAATTGCGATTACAGAATTTTTTTGGCCAAATTTCCCGGCCGAGATCTGAAGCCTCTTTGAAACCTTTCCCAATCATCTATTCCTAGATGAGAAAAGTACCAAAATCCAATTGACAGACAAAAATATTCACCAGATTTTTTTTTAGCCAATTTCAAAAATTTGGAAAATTAGATACAAGTCACCTGATTTGCGAAATTTTGAGGGAAACTGTCTGTCAGCCGTTTTTTAGGTGATTGGACCATAGAGTGTGGTGAAAAATGGTCGACAGACAAAAACATCCCTTAGACGATTTTTGGCCACCCTTGGAAAATTTTGACCATGTGCCAATTTGAAAAAAAAAATGGCCCAAGAGTATTATTCAGCAGCGTGCTTTGTGCTGATGAAATTTTTATTAATATGTAATACCTGGTATCCCAAAAAGTCGGGAAGACCCTAAAAAAGAAAAATATTCGCAATCAGAGGTTGCAAATTGTGAAAAATAGCTCACAGGACAATTTAAAGAAAAAGATATAATTGAACTTTATGTTACATTTTTGGTGATGCAACAGGTGTATATGTATGTATGTGTATATATATGTATATAGAAATTTATTTCCAGAAACCTGGCCTAAAAAACAAACTTTTTGGACTTTGGAATTTTTTTACAGAATTTTTAATGTCGGTTGATTACTAAGAAAAATGTGATTTATTCATAAAAGTACTAGTCAAGAAACTTATCAAGTGCCTTCTTTAACTGACTTTTCCAAAAACTTAACTGAATTTATAAATTCATATTCTGCGTGTATATATATAGATGTGAGTTTTTTCCTGACAATAATAATAAGTGGATAACATTTTTTTTTAATTTTTATTCAATATATAACAGTAATAATGGAACTAATAATCAAAGTGATAATAATAATAATATTAATAAAAATAATGAAAATAAAAATAATAATCAAACTAAAAATACTTAATAATAATTGGCACATGGTCAAAATTTTCCAAGGGTGGCCAAAAATCGTCTAAGGGATGTTTTTGTCTGTCGACCGTTTTTCACCACTCTTTATGGTCCCAATCACCTAAAAAAACGGCTGACAGACAGTTTCCCTCAATATTCCGCAAATCAGGTGATTTGTATCTAATTTTCCGAATTTTCCAAATTTTTTGGTTTTGGCTAAAAAAAAATCTGGTGAATATTTTTGTCTGTCAATTGGATTTTGGTACTTTTCCCATCTAGGAAAAGAGATTGGAAAAGGTTTCAAAGAGGCTTCAGATCTCGGCCGGGAAATTTGGCCAAAAAAATTCTGTAATCGCAATTTCTGGCCTGTAACTTTGGACCTCGTGGACCGAATCGAATGAAAATTTAACACGAGGTTTTTGACGACTCCTAGGACATAATTTTTCAGTCGACAGACAGGCTTCAAATCTCGGCCATTGGGAGTGAGTTTATCATGACCATAAATTGGACAGATCGCGAGTGAAAGCTTAACTACTCGTATCAGGCGGTTCTGGGCTACCTTCCGCAACATATACCAAAGACGACAGACGGTTGTCACACCTCGGCGTTTTTAGCATTACAGCTCCCTGACTATAATGGCATCGCTGTTCTCAGCGTAAGACTATTTTGGCTTGGCGCAATAAATAGAGACAACTGGGATCTATTGTAGACAAAAAGTAAAGTGGAAGACCAAGAACTGCATGCAATGAACGTAACGAAAAAATGGTAAGAAATGCAGTTATTGTTAGTCCGAAAAAACACGCTGTTAAACAGACTTCCGCTCTGGGTTTGAGTGAACGAAGCACGAGAAGAATGTTAAAACGCATGAATTTTCATCCATATATGATCGTAATTCAGGAAATAAATGATCGTGATGAGATTAACGGATTGGAATTTTGTCGCCTAATTCATGATAATCACCAAGGTATCGAAAATAACCTTTTCGACCTAGCTGACGAGCCACATTTTTATCTCAACGGCGTTACTGGACTCAAGAGAATAAATGGAAAATTCATCAGCGACCTTTAGGTGACCCTAAAGTAAATGTATGCTATGCCATTTCATCGTATAGAATTGAGCCTTAATGTTTTGAAGAGAATGGTCAGACGGTAACCATTACCGCTGCGCGCTATGTTCAGCCGCTGAAGGAATAGGACATTACTGGTTTCAGCAAGACGGGTCAACACATACGGCGAGAATAAGCATGGGCATTTAAAGAGAATCCTTTTCAAACAGACTAATTACAAGATTTGGTACGATTCCATGACCAAAAAGATCTACAGATCTTGCAGCTCAGAATTATTTTCTTTGGGACTATTTAAAGCTTTAAATGTTCGTGAATAAACCCAGAAATTTTAAGAGATTTGAAACTAAACATTAGAAATGAAATCAATGCTATCCCACATCACTTTCTTCAAAATGTTAGTCAAAAATTTGCTAATCAATTGGGAGAACGCATGGAAAACAATGGCGATCATTTACGAAGCACTATATTTAAATCATAAAAACTACCATCTTTCTAGTTTAAAAATAAGTATTAATTCGTTTTATCATTCAAGTTAATACATTTCTACAACCTGTTTAAATTGGGTAATTTATTTTGCCGAACCCTGAATAATAGATTGTTATAATATCAGCAAACAGAAATGCATTCGAATTTGAATATTTTAGATCTACGATAGTGTAAAAGGTTTAAATTTTCACATAACTACATTATCTTAATAGTTCTTAAGAACCATGGCATCAACGTTAAGGGTAATAAGTTTAATGTTCGCAAAACTATAAGTGGATCAAATTTGAGCTTGTGAATTTGATTGTGTATGTTCGACAGAACCGTTAGCTCCCATCGAGCCTATCACAACTGCTTTGTACCATCAGCTACATGCCCATCTCATTTTTGAATCTGTGATCTAGATCCTTGAACCAGTTCACCAGTTATCTGTGATATTGATGTTGGGGGTCTCCAAAGTATATTTCACGTATTCCGAAAGATTGATACGAGGCTCTTTTGCACCTTTCCGTTTCATTCTTCATGTATGGTTCTGCGTCTACAAGTAGTGTTTCGATTACTACTGCTGTTTTTATCTATGTTTCCATCACAATCTCCCTCCACATCATGTGCATTTCATTTTTAAATCTTGGTTATGGGCTAGATCTTTGAGTTCACATGGTATCGGTAATATTTGATTGTTTTTGTATGACCCCAAAACATATTCCTAGTGTTACGACAGATTTATATGAAAATTCTTTGACACCATACCACTCACCAGGGCCATGGTTGCTGACGTAATCTTGGACAGTGTGATTTCAGGTTAGTAGGGTAAGAATGACTATATGCTCCACATACTTGTAGGAGCGTTTAGAAAATTCAAGACTCGTATAGATAAATAAATATGTGCCAGATATTAACGTACAGCCTACGTGCATTATGAAGATTTGAATTTGATTAGAATAATATCAAAATACCAGTATTTTTTTTACACGTATTCGCAATCAAAACTAAGTCACCTTTGAGTCTTGACAATACTAATAGTTGCCTCTTTATCCACTTCTTTAATTGTTTTTAAACATTTTTCATAGCCCTCGTTCTTCTGATTCCTTCACGATATTCGCCAGAATTGATTCGCTTCAAACATTGGACTTGAAACATTCGATGACGTTTAAAATTGTCAGTCTCGTTGCGTTTTTGCAAACCACATCGGTACGCACAGTTACTACTAACAGAGGTTACGACGATTCAATACCACATTGAAGGCAATGTACGAAGTATTTGGTTTTTCACAATCTCTGTAGAAGCAATATTGACCGAGTTATAGGTCGGTGGAGGTAGCGCCCTGTTCACCAAAAACAGAATACAAGCATTTACAGTTGAATAAGTTCCAACTGGAAGCTCATTGATAGAAAAAAAAATTCCAAAATATGCATGAAAATACCTTTCAACTGGTTTTTGTCCATAAAATATAAGGTCGCCGAGTTATCGTTCGAAAACATGCTTTTTTCACCGAAAAATGTTCAACTTCAACCACGAAATGTTCACCCAAGAGAAGAGATGGCATGCACCTCGAGGGAAAATAACCACTTCGAGACCAGGTCAAAAATGCATTGTGCTCCATCCGCTAAATCTTACCAAAGTTGCATATGAATCGGTTGCGGTTCAAACTATTCTGAGATGAAAACCGCCATTAACTGGACTATGTCATGACTTTATATAAGTTATTGTTATTTGCGCTGTTTTTTTATTCAATCGGATGGTTTTACAGTTTGAAAAGTGAACAAAAATTCGTACGCCAACTAAATAATCGACCATGCATAATTTTGAATAGAAATTTTATTAGAATTAATTATGTCACTATTTAACCGATCCAAATTACAACATTCAGTCACCACACGTGAAATTTAATTCCTTAGTTTTGGGATGTTGACCTCAATGGTATGTACGGCGCAAACCAGCATATACCATTATAATGGAGTCGAATAATAACAAAAACTTTCTAAAGTTCTCGCAGTAATTATAGGTCAATTTCGACAACAACGAAGGCTCTAAATGGTTATGATTTTTAGTGTAGGAGTGCTTTCGTTTATTTGACTCTAATTATATACTTTCTCAGTCTGTGTGCTGTGTTATACAACTACTTTTACTATAGTCATTCCGTCAAATCGAAATGAACAAATAAAAATGTTATTGAATGTCCAAACAAACTTATTAAGTCGGTGCGTTTCATGCAATTGTAATTCAAGCAACAGCTATTGCGAGGCAGTATTGTATTATACAGGTTCTATCTAAACTTATAATTTAGCTATTCTATTGAACTTTAATATAATAATAAATAAAGAATTTAGGGGTGCGTTTGAACAAATAAAAAACCATCACTTTCCTCTATTACACTAAGTTTCAGCACATGCAATAAGAGAGATTCAGCAAAATGATATGTCAATATCCATCGACTACCTCAAATAAAGAAACTTACATTGTGTTGCGTTTTTCTGGATTTGGAAATTCTTTTATCGTTCATTAATTTGATTTCATCATCAATCAAGTGAAAATTTTTTAGTATTAAAATTGTTTATTCAAAAAATTTGTTATTCAAGATCAAAGGTTGGATTAAATATAATTTAACCTCTGTGCGCCCTTTTTATGAACATTTTAATGCAAGGATTTTTGATTCTCGAAGGACCTCGTGAATGTTTAATTCGCACAGACGAATAATTTAATTTATTCTGATTTTGATGTATTGTAAAGTAAACAATGTGATTATCGTATTGTGATAGAAGAAATGATTCACTCGAATCTAACGCTTTAATTTCATGCTTCTTGTTTGAAAAAACACTTTGTATTGTAGGTATATGTTATCAGTTGACATAGGGGAAAATCAATATTTTTTTGTCTCTCAGTAGTTGCAGTTCAACCTGAACACTTTCAATTCAGCAGTACACGAACGAGTCCACGGCCGGGCCCATGGGCTGCTTGGGCAGATAATTTTATTTATGACATTCGACTTTAGGAAGAAATACGACTTGCTTTAATGCATTTGCATCAAGACGATCCATTACGACCTAAAAAGATATTAAGTCACAAAAGACAGAAGTGATACAGATGTTTATAAATAAATAAAATGAACTTGCATATCTGAATATCTAAGAAAGTAAAAGGTAATCCCCCCCCCCCCCTCTCATGGACATTTTCTGAATGCGTAAGTTGGTTGAAGTGGAAAGCAAGTCGCTTAGGAAATTAATAGAACAGAAACTTTTTCTAAGTTTACTGTCTTATTAGCATGCCTTTCGACTAGTACCGTACTTATCTTGACTAAAATACGAGGCACCTAGTGGTTTACACATAACAGCAAACTCACTTGACTTGCTTCTCTACTGGCTTCATGTAAACCAGCCTGTACATGAAGCCAATAGAGAGGAAGTCGAGTGAAATGTTCATGCGACGTATCATCAAAAGCAAACTAAAGTCATACAATCTGAAAAATTAGACGCTAGAGCTGAGGATGTTTATAATTTAAATAGTAAATAATTTGCTATCCATTTCCGAACCCACTGTCTTTTTTCATCGGTAGTCTGTTCCTCTTTTATTTCTGAAAGTTCTCCTATTAATAAATTACACATTCTTCAAATTGCTTTTTTAATAAGTTGAAGATTCTTGTCGTCAGCGGAAAACAGAAAACTATCTGTACTTATGTCAAACACTTGCCCATTTATACTCGCACTTGCTTTGGTACTCGATGTTGAAAATTCCAGTCAAGTGATGGTGCGGTACTTCAGAGTTCGTCAAGGCGGTCATGGAGATGTAAAATCGAGTAAAGGCTATTGCAGCGGTCATATTTGAACATGATTCGCGTTATTAAAAGAATGTGTATCAATCGATAAATGTCACGAACCTGACTCCTATCCTTGTACAATTGAATTACTTCTGGCTTCGTGTAAACCAGCCTTTATTCAGAAATTTCGTTGCCTAGCTTTGATAGCCGGTCCGATCTACTCTTTTGTTATCTGATAATGTCAAATAATGAGAAAGCTTAGACGTAGTTGTGCTAACACTTTTTGCTAGTGCTGATTGTACGTTATTGCTGTCCTCGAGATTGTTCTGCATTATTAGATTTAATCTATAATGAGTACTTACGTAAATCAGTAAATGCAAACAGTGGTTGATTTTGTTTTGAATTAGTCATAATAACAGCCCAACCAAACTTTTATTGCAGCAGCAAGGTTGGTCAAGGATTCAGGCATACGTTGTGCAATTGATGTAATCTCTGGAAAAGGCGACGACGTGCCTGATTGTTATACCAAACATTCAAACTTAGTGTTTACACCTTGTTACACACATCACAGGAAACAGTTTATTACCCAATAAATTGTTCCTTATTTCGAAGACAACTTTAAATTTAAAATCGTACCTGCTGTGCGAATACTATTATTTTTCATAGCATCAAACATCGTGTTGTATTCTAGATCAAAATCAGAAAAGTAAGAATAACTTTATAAACTTGAATGGCATAACATTCCAGTTTTATTATTCTATAGAAAAAATTATTATCTGTGGCGATGAATAATCTGGCAATAAAAGGTTCTCCGCATTTCTTTAGGTGAATTCTGGAGGTACATATTTGCATAATTTCAACATATAAGGTAGGCAATTCTAAATTGAAGGAGACGGCAGAGGGGGGGGGGGGGGGGTATGCAGAACTTGTCGGGGCAATTTTTTCCCGTTTCTACATCGTATTTGAACACGTTTACCGGCATTTAGAGATTAAAATACGTTTTAGAACGTTTTTTATGAATTTTTTCAATTTTGTGGGTTGTTTTTCAACGAAAATGTCAAAAAACTGTTTTTGACCCCAGAAATCGACATTTTATAATAAATAAACGTCTAAGAAGTCATTTCCGATCGGAAATTGGCCGCTGAATCCGAAAATGGTGTCAGTTTCTTTACATAACGCATCATTTTCTATGCATTGGCTAATTTTCGGCAAAATACCTTTTTTTTACGGCGTCATATCGGTGTGAGCAGCCACTTAGAATTTTTTTTTTCTTAGCGAAATCTGCGTGTTTTTACCTCAGCTTTGCGATAAAATGGGAATTCTTTTGACTAAATGGTTTTTGGAGGTCGAAAAATCGAAAAAACTAAAAAAAAACGACAAAAAACCGATATTACTGTATCTGCCGTCAGGTCGCTGACAAATCTTTTTTTGGGACATATGACCTTGGAATCGGATTCAGCGGGAAATTTTACGATAAGAAAACAGTTCTCGAACGCCATCCAACAGTTTTTACACTCCAGTATACCATTAATTTTACGCCAAAAACCAAGTAAACGTAATTTTCTTCCAGTTTTTGACCTTTTTCGACGTCAAAGTTGCAGAATTTAGAATTGTAAGTAGAATATTTGGCTTACTTGGACAATTTTCTACCGAAAACATGCTATTACATTATTTATTTAAATATTTTGGTGCTTTGGAAAAGCAGTTTAAAAAAAGCTTTTTCGTAGCTGCAAATCTAGAGACTTCGTTTTTTTGTAATGTTTGCAGTTTGTTTCTTAAAACTTCAAATCTACTAAAATCGTGATGAAAATGACTGATTTTGATGTAAAATTTCCCAAGCATTCTGATTCTGACAATTTTTCAATCCCACATGATGACCCAAAGCAACAAAATTACTAAATTACACTAATTTACATTCGGTTTCGTTGTTTTGCTTCCTATTTTTTGCGCTTTGTTGAATTTTGTGGCTCTGGGTCATCATGTGGGATTGAAAAACTGTCAGAATCAGAATGCTTGGGAAATTTTACATCTACATCAGTCTTTTGATCAGGATTTTATTCGATTTAAAGTTTTAAGAAACAAACTTCAAAAATTACAAAAAAACGAAGTCTCTAGATTTGCAGCTACGAAAGAGCTTTTTTTCAAACTGCTTTTCCAAAGTACCAAAATATTTAAAAAAATAATGTAATAGCATGTTCTCCATCGAAAATTGTCCAAGGAATCCAAATATCCTACTTACGATTCTAAATTCTGCAACTTTGAGGTCGAAAAAGGTCAAAAACTGGAAGAAAATTACGTTTACTTGGTTTTTGGCGGAAAATTAATGGTATACTGGAGTCTAACAACTGTTGGATGACGTTCCGGAACTGTTTTCTTAACGTCAAATTTCCCGCGGAATCCGATTCCAAGGTCATATGTCCTAAAAAAAGACTTGTTAGCGACCTGACGACAGATTTTTGTACAGTAATATCGGTTTTTTGTCGTTTTGTTTAGTTTTTTCAATTTTTCGACCTATAAAACCCATTTAGTCAGAAGAATTCTTATTTGATCGTAAAGCTGAGGTAAAAACAGGCAGATTTCGCTAAAAAAAAGGTATTTTGCCGAAAATCGGCCAATGGATAGAAAATGATGGATTATGGAAGGAAATCGACACCATTTTTGAATTCAGCTGCCAATTTTTGATCGGAAATGACTTCTTGGACGTTTATTTACTATAAAATGTCGATTTCTGGGGTCAAAAACAGTTTTTTGGCATTTTCGTTGAAAAAAACAAAAAAATTGAAAAAACCCATAGAAAACTTTTTGAAGGGTATTTTAATCTCTAAATGCCGGTTAACGAGTTCAAATACAATGTAGAAACGGAAAAAAAATTGCCCCGCCAAGATCCGCAGTCCCCCTCCTCCTTGGCCGTCTCCTTTAATTTAGAATTGCCCAGGTATGAGTTATAATTTTTTGGTTTGTTAATTCATTGCCTTCTTGAAATTGTACGAATTAGAAGAATAATGTGCATTGGAACTGGATCATACTAGTTTCCACGACAAAATAAATTTTTGCATCGAGGCACCACAAAATTGGTTCATCGCTTGATGACTCAAGAGCAAAAAGAACATAGACTTGCAGTATAGTATGGAACTTTTTTGTAAGAACCTAGAACTAACTGACTTGTTCATGTTCCTCAAATTAAAATCAATACAGGGAGGGAGACACAATAGCGGAAGTTAAAACAGATCTGGTGGAAACACCGCTGGGAGAAATGTATGTATCGTCGAGGCGAGGAGGTCAATACTTCGAAAATGACGTCAAAGACCAACTTTCCATAGGTAAGCACAAAGAAATTAGAAGCATTCAGTTCGTAAAGACCTAGAATTGTATTACACTAGACTACTAGAGCAATCATTCGAAACATTGATTTGATAATTATGAAGGCGTTGAAATATCTAATTTTTTTGTACATCTCCGCTTATGAAAATGGAGCACCTACAATAAATTTACTATAAAAACAGCAGAAGAATAAACAATGAAAACTAAAACCAGGTTAAATACGACACTCTACTTGTTCCGTACTTTTCGTGTTTTCCGATGCTGAACACTATAAAATTATTACGCATCCACACAATGAGAAACGTTTTACTTCGTTGCTATTCAAACAAAACATAACTGTACATCATACACTTCACCATAAACAACGATTTGTTGTATGTAAAATCAATTTTCAACGACAAATTAGAACACTTTTTGATTACAGTGCTTGTAGGATAGAGGCAGATTCGCGTCTCACCTTCATTATGAGTTTTGTATCACTGGGTCATTCTAAAAATAAACCACACTTCGTATGCAATCAACTCTCGTTGTGGGAATTATCAGAGAATAGCTAAAGTTTGAGGAATGCGTTTTTTTCTAGGAGTGATGTTAATCAAAACGCTACCTTTTGTGTAATTAGTGTCAAGTCGTATGGATTTGAAAATTTTAAGATCGGTAAAGCGGTGAAAATAAGAACTGTATTGTTTTTGTCGCAGACTCCCATTCGAGTGGAATTTCTGACATCCATTTTCGGTTTTTCAAATAGAATTATAGTATTTTATCGAACGATAACAACAATCCTGATTTTCCGGTTATAAATATAATCACACTTATATATTTAACCCTCAAAAGTGTCCGAAATTCTTATTTTAAGATTCAAATGACGTCATCGATATGACGTCACTGTCTGTGTTATGTCTTTACTTTGTGACAAATTTAAATAGTTCATGTGACAGCAAGTATCAGTATAAAACAAGGTTATTTTTCGGCCTGACAGTAGTTGTCAGTAGTGTAATACGTTATAACTCCAATGTGACATAGCGGTTTCTATATCATTGCAAGCTTTTATTTATCTAGCCTCATTTATCTATCGATCATTTGTAAGTACGTTCGGGTTAAGTATTGCAATTGAATTTTGACCCAGTTCTAGTCGTCCGATTAACTTGAAATTTGGCAGGTGTTCATCTTCAGGTGACAATGTATTATGACATATTTATAAGAGAAAAAAACAAGATGGCGGCTCCAAAAAGATTGTGTTCAAAATTGGTATATGGGAGTTTTTGGGGTCGGAGATCTTTATTTTTTAGTCAAAGTTCAAAAATTCACAATGGCGGACGAGTTTTGTGATTATGAGACGTTGTTATTCAAACTTAGTATATGAGGGTTTACGAGGTCGGAAATGATTTTATAGTCAAAATTCAAAAATTTAAGATTGCGGACGAGGTAGGTATATATGGTCCGATTGTTTTCAAAAATTCGTATGTGTGGGTTTTTGGGGTCGGAGATCATGATTTTTTTAGTCAAAATTTAATGATTGAATATGGAGGCTAAGATGGCGGATGAGTTTTGTGATTATAGTCCGTTTCTATTCAAAATTGGTATATGGGATTTTGGGGTCATGATTTTTTTTTCATTTATTTTCCGATGTATTTTCTGTTTCTAGAATCACATAAATTTCATTCGCATGAGTGTCCGATAGCTAGTTTAATAAGAAAAGTGAGGGAAGTTACTTGATCAATTGATCACAGCTTTTTTCTGAAGCTGTATTAAAAACTCTAATAATACTTGTCACAATTCATGTTATTGGACATTTTCACTGGTGGTAATGTTCTGATTATTACTTGCCAACAAATTACCATTAGGTGCTGAGTTTCGCGTTTCTAAATCAATAGTATCAGAAGTAATGGATCAAAACTGCATTTAGGGACCTAACTTCGAAGGGCTGTAACATTTTTGGATACATGCTGGTAGGATCAGATTTTTAACTGCAGAATCGTCCCCGGGAGTAAGCGAACGTTATTTTAGGACAGCTTGTATCGGGCTTAAAAAATTTTATCATTAGTGTAAGAGCAATATAATATCATCTAACTATTGTGGCCGGTATTGAGTATCGAGATGATTGTAGGCATGCTTTTATAAATCTTCAAGTTTTAACGTTTCCCTGTTTGTACATTTTTTCATGTCTTTGCTATGCTCTTGAGAGGTACCCTACGTTAACTATCCAATGTGATGTACATGAGCATGATACAAGAAATAAATACGACATTAGGAAAGATTTATCTTAAAATTCTTAAATGTTTTTGTCCTACCTGTAAGAGTAACGTTCTGTCAAACTAATCCTACTCTTTTTATCTTTGTTATTGTGACTATTTTTTATATTTTATTGACAATTGTAAAATGTGTAAACATTATTAACATGAATAAAGATTCTTGATTCTTGATTCTTGATTCTTGATTCATGAAAGTTAAATGTATTTATAGTATTCTTCTCTATAACTACAATCGTTCCCGAACTGGAAAAAAAAAGATCAGGCTAGTAACATTTCGAAATTAGTACCATTACGACAAAAATAACCAAAATATAATTTACTAAATCATCTCAGCACACGATACATTTCTCCACCTTCTCGAATCTGGGGTATTCTTTAGGATATAATAAGTATAACCGTTTTATATCACACATGTTCTTATTGTTAATAGAAAATTCTTGTACCCAAATAACATAACGGAAACAGTTTTGTTTTGAACTAGCTGTTTGTTCCGTTTGTTTGGTTAGCATTCTTCGAGATATAAACTACCTATACCTATGTCGCTTGCATCACTGATAAAATTCAGTGATATATATATATATATTATGTAAATTATGTTCTATAAATCTATAAGATAGATAGTATAATGTACTAAAGGTGATAGAGATTTACAGGATGATTAAAGAAATTATTGTAGAAAAATGTCTGCGATTTTTAAAAATAAAGTCATCAACCTTTCAAAATAAAAACTACTAAAGGTAAGTGAATAGCAAAATGCGAATAGAACTTAAATGAACACTTTTAACTATACAGTGGCATCTTCAGAATGTAATACATACACTCTTGTATTCTATTTCTAGAAGTCGATGGCCAGATAAAATCTCATACTAACCATCGTAGTAATAAAATGCAATTAGATCCAATTTTTATATCGTAGTATCCAACTCCAACAAGAAACTGGTATACACAACATTAAATTTCGTAGAAAACAACTAAATTCATGTAACAAGTTACACAATAATTCGCATTCTACAAAGTGATAAACATCAGATTATACACGACGTCTATGTGTATTTACAGTAGTAGATTCAACTTAATAACAATTAATTTGTCTCGTTCACTTATATAAAATGTTATATCTTTCTGCAAATACTAGATTCAAGAGTTTCTGGCTATGAGCCAAACATATAATTTATGTCGTACTTTAGTATTTATAACTTACGAACCTTTCATTAATGTCAAGGAATTAATGCGAGAACGCAAAATTTAATGAGAAATGATCATTAATTCCAACCATACAGTGTCGTCAGTTCGTCATCGCCCCAGTTTTCTACTTTTTATAGAGCACATAAACTGGATAATTACCTGTGTAATATACCTACAATTTTATATTTTAACCCTGATAGTTGCACGAAGGTGAATGACAAGATAACCCAGGATTACGGCTTTGCGTTAATAACCGTCAATAAACATAATCTTAATTCCACGTAAATTCTCTGGGTATTATTGATATAATCTAAATATTCAGAATATCGTTCCATCACGGAGAAATAGTTAAAATATGGAATTAGAATATAATTTTTGAGTTTCTTCGTTTACTACATTTATAAATTCATTCAATATTAATATAGTCCAGTACTAAATGAAGTAACAAAATAGGTAAAACCTCTAGCTTAGTAATTTTTAATTCCTATTTTCCAGGCGCCATGTTGTTTTTAATTTTTTGGCCATTGGATTCTCACTCAGCGACCTTGAAACAAAAAATGAAACGTGTGGCACTCGGGGACTGCCGCGGTAAAGCTATTTCATAGCACTAGGCCACTGGAAAAAGTTGGGCAGAAAAATATCCACTACCCCTTCAAAATCTTCACGAATTATGAGTAAAAAAGATTATCATCTTGATCTCTATGAAGAGTATTCTGTGACAAGTGCATAGATAACTCTACTACCGGTAGTAGAGTTATCTATGGTGACAAGTGTCAGTTGACTTGTAAACACAATTTTATACGAAAGTTTTAACGTTCAGATCTCGATAGCGCTTCCGGCTCCGGGATTTTCACGTGGCCTATCGAAATTAGAAGTAATTAGCTACGAACGTAATCATTTTGACATATCCTCGAGGAGCTCGCTGCGCGTTTATACATTTTACCTCTATTTTGTTAATTTGGGGCCGATTCGAACCCCGTGCGGCCGGCGCCAGTTGTAATAAAGTATTTTGGGCTATGGGCCTCTAGCTTTTACGCGCTTTCGGTATATTTAAGTAGCTAGAAAATTCCCTTTAGTACGTCGCACGTCAGATGCTAGTAGGTGACATCTGAGAATACCTCAAACTGTTTTAGTTAAATTTTCCTATTTAATCGACATTTTGGGGCCCGAGACTATGCTATTTAGTTGGCCCCGTTCATAAACTAACGACATGGAGCGAAAACCGCATGCGAAAAGTCCTCGTTAAGTCGTTCTATGTACCATAAATTTGCACTTTTCTAACTCGCGACCTGCGCCTCTCACGTGAACGTCATTCGATTTATCGAAAATTAACCAATTCAAAACAGTTTTCGACCCAGTTTGGGGCTATAAGGACCTTTTAAAAGGTTCAAAGTTAACATTTCGACAATTTTAAGTTCGGCCGAGCTACATGGTAGGCGGGGTGGGTGTCAGGATATTTCGTTACGGTATTTGTTTTTTGTTTTTTTAGATTTTCGTTGCGGTATTTGTCTTTTGTTTTTTTTTTCTTGATTCGGTCGCCGTGCTCAAAGCCCGCGATAAAAGCTATATGCAATAGCTTAAAACATCAAGGATATCAATTTCAAAATTATCCATTCACCTAGTGCATTGATTTGTTTATAAAATTGTTGATGAACAATTCACCTCCGTCGGGGTGAATACCATCATTGGTATACATCCTTTAAGTCATTGCATAATCTTTCAAGTGGATCCGATCACTGATCACTGACTTAAAGCTTAGGTGATATATCTCGTTCACACCACTAATGTGCACTAGTTAATAACTCATTCTGAAGAAGCCATACTGTCTTCCGAGACACTCGCGAGAGAACTACATGGTCCGGATGACTCCGGGAGTAGATTCAGCAAGCAGCGTCCTTTTTGCGGGCCGCGAGATAAGTAACCCCTCGGGACGAAACTAACAGTTGTCACTGCAATGATATCGTACCTTCTTATCCCAGAACTCTGGCCGAAATGGATTCACGGGCTTGTTAGACATATGCGGTAGGCTATTTGAACGAAGCCGAACGGTTACTCGTCTAACGTTTCTGGTAAGACAGGTAACACGAGGAGCTGGAGTTGGCTATAGCCCAGAAGAGGCAATAATATAGTCTAGCAAGCAGTGCCCGTAGTGGGTTAGCCTAAAGTTGTCCCGCTGGGGGCGAATAAAACACCTGCCTCTGCGTGGTGGGTAAATGCTGCACCACATGACTTTACTCCTAAAGTCCTGTGTCTGTGCTCCTTGTCCCATGTCTCTGGGTACTGGATTCGCGGGAGGACAATGATATATGGTAGTCCGATGAGATGAGGTCGAGGCGGTAGATAATCAAATAAGGTGTTGATCTCTGCCGGGCGTTTTTGAAAGTAGGAGACGGCATTACGTGACGTGGGTGTTCATTCTATCAGGTTTTTAATCCCCTTATTCTCATTCTGGCTACGTGACAGCTAACTTCTATTCTTGAGAAATAACTGTTGATTAATACAAATTATACAATGGGTTCGCCGAAGTATATTTATCTCTGCTGTTTGTATCAGATCAAGATATACATGTTTTCCTCCCGACGGCGACGGGGGAGACTTAGCTTGAGTTTGTGCATTGTGGATTCTTCGTTATTTGCAGTTTCTTCTCGTCCCCTTGGAAGCTGGTCGATGTCCAACCAGAAACCTACCGAGACCGACAGGATAAAGCTCGCATTCATTGAAACAGATTCATCGTCACTGCGAAAGTTTTTACAGCAAATGTTTTTGTTCCGCAGAGTGTCAAAAATTTTATACGTAGCTGATATGTTGACAAATGCTATCTGGGACGCGAAGTGAATTATGCGTTCAGCGACGTGACTGTTATACAAGTGGCGACTAATGAAGACCTTTATGTGACTCACACGTCAAACACCCTATTATTACACGCTTTGTAACCGCTGCTCGTTGAAGTTTTAAACGATTAAATCTTATTTGGTACTGTTGATTAGCACACCTTACGGCTGTTTCAGGAATATGGCTTTTTAAGTATTTTTTTAGTTTCGTCAACGTTTTATGTCGTAGAGATTGTCGCTACATCCGTTATCTCGTTTTGCTATATGCTATAGCCAATGAATTAAGTTCTGATTAGACATAGTATTAAGAATAAAACCATTATTATTACGTGTTGAAACTAGAATACAATTTGAGTTTGAGATAATTAGAATTTTTAAATATAATATCTATTATTCCAATGTATTTAATTCGAAGTTTTTCTTTCGCATGTTCAAACTTACAATATTGTACGAATCGAGGAAATATTGTTTTCATAAAATGTGATAAGCAAATATTAAATATCTTTTGTTCATGTGTGTGGTTCCCAACCGGTGGTCCTTGAGGGAGTCCCATCAGTTGCTCATCGAGCCTTCTGGAATAAAATTTATGCTTTAACAATTGAATATCTTTTGTTCATGTGTGTGGTTCCCAACCGGTGGTCCTTGAGGGAGTCCCATCAGTTGCTCATCGAGCCTTCTGGAATAAAATTTATGCTTTAACAACTGAATATCTTTTGTTCATGTGTGTGGTTCCCAACCGGTGGTCCTTGAGGGAGTCCCATCAGTTGCTCATCGAGCCTTCTGGAATAAAATTTATGCTTTAACAACTGAATATCTTTTGTTCATGTGTGTGGTTTCCAACAGGTGTTCCTTGAGGGAGTCCCATCAGTTGCTCATCGAGCCTTCTGGAATAAAATGTATGCTTTAACAACTGAATATCTTTTGTTCATGTGTGTGGTTTCCAACAGGTGATCCTTGAGGGAGTCCCATCAGTTGCTCATCGAGCCTTCTGGAATAAAATTTATGCTTCAACAACTGAATATCTTTTGTTCATGTGTGTGGTTCCCAACCGGTGGTCCTTGAGGGAGTCCCATCAGTTGCTCATCGAGCCTTCTGGAATGAAATTTATGCTTTAACAACTGAATATCTTTTGTTCATGTGTGTGGTTCCCAACCGGTGGTCCTTGAGGGAGTCCCATCAGTTGCTCATCGAGCCTTCTGGAATAAAATGTATGCTTTAACAACTGAATATCTTTTGTTCATGTGTGTGGTTCCCAACCGGTGGTCCTTGAGGGAGTCCCATCAGTTGCTCATCGAGCCTTCTGGAATAAAATTTATGCTCTAACAACTGAATATATTTTGTTCATGTGTGTGGTTTCCAACAGGTGATCCTTGAGGGAGTCCCATCAGTTGCTCATCGAGCCTTCTGGAATAAAATTTATGCTTTAACAACTGAATATCTTTTGTTCATGTGTGTGGTTCCCAACCGGTGGTCCTTGAGGGAGTCCCATCAGTTGCTCATCGAGCCTTCTGGAATAAAATTTATGCTTTAACAACTGAATATCTTTTGTTCATGTGTGTGGTTTCCAACAGGTGATCCTTGAGGGAGTCCCATCAGTTGCTCATCGAGCCTTCTGGAATAAAATTTATGCTTTAACAACTGAATATCTTTTGTTCATGTGTGTGGTTCCCAACCGGTGGTCCTTGAGGGAGTCCCATCAGTTGTTCATCGAGCCTTCTGGAATAAAATGTATGCTTTAACAACTGAATATCTTTTGTTCATGTGTGTGGTTCCCAACCGGTGGTCCTTGAGGCAGTCCCATCAGTTGCTCATCGAGCCTTCTGGAATAAAATTTATGCTTTAACAACTGAATATCTTTTGTTCATGTGTGTGGTTCCCAACCGGTGGTCCTTGAGGGAGTCCCATCAGTTGCTCATCGAGCCTTCTGGAATGAAATTTATGCTTTAACAACTGAATATCTTTTGTTCATGTGTGTGGTTCCCAACCGGTGGTCCTTGAGGGAGTCCCATCAGTTGCTCATCGAGCCTTCTGGAATAAAATTTATGCTTTAACAACTGAATATCTTTTGTTCATGTGTGTGGTTCCCAACCGGTGGTCCTTGAGGGAGTCCCATCAGTTGCTCATCGAGCCTTCTGGAATAAAATGTATGCTCTAACAACTGAATATATTTTGTTCATGTGTGTGGTTTCCAACAGGTGATCCTTGAGGGAGTCTCATCAGTTGCTCATCGAGCCTTCTGGAATAAAATTTATGCTTTAACAACTGAATATCTTTTGTTCATGTGTGTGGTTCCCAACCGGTGGTCCTTGAGGGAGTTCCATCAGTTGCTCATCGAGCCTTCTGGAATAAAATGTATGCTTTAACAACTGAATATCTTTTGTTCATGTGTGTGGTTTCCAACAGGTGATACTTGAGGGAGTCCCATCAGTTGCTCATCGAGCCTTCTGGAATAAAATTTATGCTTCAACAACTGAATATCTTTTGTTCATGTGTGTGGTTCCCAACCGGTGTTCCCTTAAGGGAGTCCCATCAGTTGTTCATCGAGCCTTCTGGAATAAAATTTATGCTTTAACAACTGAATATCTTTTGTTCATGTGTGTGGTTCCCAACCGGTGGTCCTTGAGGCAGTCCCATCAGTTGCTCATCGAGCCTTCTGGAATAAAATGTATGCTTTAACAACTGAATATCTTTTGTTCATGTGTGTGGTTCCCAACCGGTGGTCCTTGAGGGAGTCCCATCAGTTGCTCATCGAGCCTTCTGGAATAAAATTTATGCTTTAACAACTGAATATCTTTTGTTCATGTGTGTGGTTCCCAACCGGTGGTCCTTGAGGGAGTCCCATCAGTTGCTCATCGAGCCTTCTGGAATAAAATTTATGCTTTAACAACTGAATATCTTTTGTTCATGTGTGTGGTTTCCAACAGGTGATCCTTGAGGGAGTCCCATCAGTTGCTCATCGAGTCTTCTGGAATAAAATTTATGTTTTAACAATGATTAAGTCTTTCTAATGGATCTGGACTGGAAAGACCTTATCATTGTTATCTGACAAAATCGAACACGAGTTGAATGAGAATATGCATATATTTATTTGTTTCTAATTCTCTTACATTGGTTTGGTTTCTTGTCGCCATCAGGCGTACTCAAGTAGTCTCACATTCCCCGTAATTTTTGTAAAGTTCGAGAAATCTGTTAATGAGGTACATTGCAGGATTTCTTAGTGAGACATCTATTCATAGATGGGGTGAAATTTTTTGTTTTTTTACCTCGTTGAATTGTATGTGAATGTTGATGCACCTTCAATAGAGATTCATCAGTAAGGTACCTACAAAGCAAGCTACATTTTTCAATTTGATAGCATGTGCGAAGAGTGGGTGTTTCAATTAAACAGGTGGTCCGCGGCTCTCGAAAATTAGCACAAGTGATAACGAAGCATTAAATGCTATTGCAATCGGACAATTTAACGCATTATTCATTTTATCTAGATTTTTTGAATTAAGACATGTTTGATCTGGTATTATCATCAACAATAGTTGCGAAAAAAATTAAATTTGATCTGTTGTCATAGTAGAGTTAGAATCTGTTTTGTTCAATTTGGAGAATCTCATACTTTTAATGTCAAAAGAACGACTGGTTTGGCCTGCTTAGAAGCAACTGAATGCATTAATTCCTGTGACAATATGTAAAACATGTAAGGGGGTGAAAGGAAACTTGTGATCAAAGTAATAGAGATGTGGAAAAATGTTGTCACTGACATTTCTATTAAATTGTTGTGATTGACCAATAGGAATTTAGTATTTTGAAATATTTGATGTTTTGAAGATTTTCTAATTGATTAAAGTTATTGTTCCTTCTAATTTATGAATTCATGTTACCAACATTTTTCCTCACATTTTGGAATATAATTACCTATGATTAGGTTCCAAATAACCTAATAATTACTATTATTAAATCTTATTTGACAGTTGTCATATTCTTAAATTTAGTAAATGATTTAAATATAAATAAAACTCATACAATTTTGTATAACTGAAATGTCTTAATACTAGCTTACATCTATAACAAATTCTTAATCTATTCTAATAGTTTTCTATCTTCAGATAGTCTTGAATCATTTGAATTATGATTTTCTCACTTCGTAGCACTGTACCTACGTTTTTCCAATATTCACTATTTCTTCTTTTCACTCTTACAAACTACATTTACAAATTGGTTTTAATTATATTACAATCTTTAATCTCTTATTCTAATTATATATTTAAGTTTTAAATAACGTTTTTAATTCCTATCATATACCTACCTATTTAACTTTTCTATTTTTAATGTCTCGGTAAATCATAATTTTACCATTTTATTTTATATTTGAAATGAAATCATAACAATACGTTGTAAACATGAAGAAACAATTATATCAGTACTAAAATGTCGGAAATGCAGTAACAATTTGCTGATATAAATGTGTGATTCAAACCAAAGTAATTGTTTTTTTTGTCATCAAAATTATTGTAAACTCAACATAATCTATGTAATCATCTAACACATATTTTTTTATTGCAGGTAAGACGCCTTCAAATATCTACTCTTCTATGGTTCAGTAAGTCTATTTTGTTCCACAGCTCCAGATGTTTCATTTATTATATCACTAGGTTCGGGATTTTAAAGTTTTGCGATCGGGGCACGAAATTCGAAACCTTTGCCTGATCTGTTTTATTGCAGTGAGGATGCGTGGGATTGAATTATTTTCGTAGTTCAAATAAACGTGTTCTGTAATAACAATTTGCTTCCAGGTTTTGTAAAGATCTTGTAAACATTCCAAACTATCCGGAGCACGTAAAAGTCTGTATTATTTATTGCATTCAGCGTCTGAGTTAAGAATAGATAATAAAAGTATTATCTCGTTAGTTTTTGAACAAAGTGAGAATGAAAGGTGGCGCCATAATTCGGATTGATATATGTTCGAATCTATATTTGCATGCTCAGTTTATGCAAATATTCCAAAATCCTCAACAAGATTATACAGTGTGTAGAGACCTCTAACGATGGCGCTTTTCTATTAGATACGTTTAAAACACAAATAACTTCAATAACAATATAAATTTGCTTCACCAATTATTTAAAATTTCGTTCTAAAGTTGACTCGGCGTGTTGGAACAATATTGTATGAAGTAAGTACATTGTTTCTGAAGTGTAAAATTATGTTGATTTTACTCACAATTTATTATTCAGTTTTAATGAATATGCGTAATAAACGTCGAAACTCTAGAAAACTTTACGGGCAATGGACGATTGAGCCCCGCGGTCAGAAAAAATTGTGCATGTAATAAAGTAATATGGGACAATTGCGCCCCAGGTCCTTCCTACAATACAGGACGATTGAGCCCCAACCACCTGTTTTAAGGCACTTCATTAAAATAGTATAACTTAAAAATCTTGCCTAAAATTGGGAATGAAACATAATGATAAATGTTATACATATATTTATTAAATTAGTAAAAAATTTAAAACCGTGTTAACAAAATATTTATCAAATTACTAAAACGAACTTAAGCTAAAATAGGTTATTTTTACTTATAGGTACCTAACTACTTACTATTTTACAAATTTGTATGAAATACTTTTTACAAACTCAAATGGAGTAAGCTCATTATTTTTAATTAAATTAGTAACATATTCTTGTCGCTTCTTATATTTACTGTTTCCAGAAGGCGCTGGTAAATGTACGCTATTTATTTTGATATAGGAGTTTAACTGAATATCGGATAAAACAGCTATGAACCTAAATATGTCGGGATGTGAAAAATAAAAGCTCGAATTTAAGTGACTATGAAAAGACTCACAAGCCTTAGTGGTTCGTTCAGTGGAGTTATCACAAGATGCCCATATATCTGGTTGAAAAGAACAATCATCGGATATATAGTTATCAACAAGATAATCGGCATATTCGATAACTCGGGCATTTTCAGGGATAATAGAATACAAATCTTCGGCAAACACGTTCCCTACATGGGCGGGGTCCAAAAACAATAGCCCAAATGTCCATCGTAACCATTTACCTATTGGCGATTCTGAACTCCGATATTCAGAAACTAGTCCTAGATTTTGTATCTTCCTAAGCCAGGATTGGATTAAGTGGAACCTACAGCCTATGATGGTAACATTAGGCCAATTTTGCCTGATACTACTGTGTATCGCTTTTTCAAAATCGCACTCTATTTCTTTGGGATTCAACTCTAAATTTACAGATTTTGAATAATTAATTAATAACTGATAAGCTTTATTATAAGTTTCCGTATGTTTATTAAGAAGTAAAATAAATACTAGTGGTATGTAGTGTCCATTTTCTATGGTATGAATGGTGAACAATTGCTTTAAAAACTTTGGACAATACTCGAACGTCCCATCTACAAAGAATTTCGGCCTCGAGCATAAGTAACTTAAGTTTGATACACAAGAAAATATAATAATATTTTGGCTAAGAGAATTTACCAGTAAGAAGTTCTCGCCTTTGTTGGGTCTACAGTTTTATGATATAAGTGAGGTGTGAACATCTTCTACAGATCGAGGCAGACAAGGCAAAATGTTTCTTGTTGATCTGTATATACTTTTTCGTACATTGCTTATATCAGCCACCGTCGCATTTATATCTCCTGCACACCGTATACCACTATTGATAATTTTTGAGGGGCGTTGACAAATATCTTCGACTGCCTTTCTTTTAAGTAAGTTTTGAAGCTTCTGCAATCCCAAAAGAAATCTCTATCAGCGCGAGCCCACAAATCGATATCGATGTTTTCCAGAGAGCTAGATGTATTAAAAAACTTGACTCGCCTTCACTTCTAATTTTTCATTGATGGGATGATTATGTTCCCCGTTTCCCTTTAAAAGCACTTCTTCTGTCTTATCGACAGAAATCGAAGACGGACAGCCGTTTTTCGTACACCTATGGGTAACTCCTAACGCCGTTTCTATATTTTTTCGCAAAGTATACTTATCAACGATAAGTATTTTTTTCCACGTTCACTGATCATTGACTCCATTTTAATGTAAGTAAAACTATAAATTTAAAACGTTCGTAAGCACAAACAGCCGACAAATGAATAATTATTGAATATCATGAAAGGGTGACAAAACAGGGGTGGGTGTTCCTAAGCAGGTACCTAAACTGAATTCGGGGCCCAATCGACCTATTGCTTAATCGGGCACATTGCTACCATAAAACTATCAGGTACCTTTGAGGGGCGCAATTGACCTGTACCCAACTTTACTAAGATGGAGTGAGCGCTAGCGGCACGTTGTTCGTTTCTACATAGCGGTCGAACGGTGACTCCGATTTACCCAAATTTTTCACAGAATATAGATATGATGCTATAAATTTACTGGTTTGTAAATTCATTGTCGCACCTTCAGCCGTTATTGAGTTATTAAATAGAGCGGTCCGTCGAAATACTCGACGCTATTCGCCTTGTTTTGGGCAATAGGCGGAGCCCTAACTATCTGGCCGATTGTAGAGAGAACTAGTGGCCATAAATTAGGCGATGATATCACATGCACTGGAGCGCCCTCTACAACTTAAGGGTGGTCGTTGAGAGAACTGAGTCTGCCAGATGTCTGAAGTTTCTCAGCTTTGTGTGCCAAAGCCGCTTTCTTTTTTGATGCTGACTGATTCATTTTTATACGGAGATTTTTTGCTTATTTGCAGGAGACAATATTCTAGCAGAATGTAATGTCCGTTTTTATAGAAACTCTACTATATTTTTGTTATTGTTATAGAGACAAAAGTCTTCGTTTTTATTAATTTTCAATTTAAGATCACTTAACACTTGATGCACTTCCAGTAGTGACTTCGGTAACGCCGGCAATAAAGAATGACTTGCATGGTGATTTTTTTCTCATTTTCTTAATATCAGTTTCTTAACTTTGTAAAATTGTCCTAATTCGCTCCTTATTAATTGGTAAGGCTTCCTCATAAATTACCAATGGCTTTCTTTTTGCATGCATTGCTAACTATCGCTGTAAGCAATTTATCTTCTTCGAAAGAATGGTTGTGCTGTACAAAAGGGGTTCTCCATCACTACGTCATCCCTCATTGCGTAGTTTCTCTAGACAATTGGTTTTTCCATTGGCCTTTGTACATCGCCACGTCTTTTTCCCAAATTTCGCGATATGGTCAAATCGAAACTTGTTATTTTGTACAAGTAGCAACTATTTGCCTTTTTCACTGTACATCTCAAAACCACTTATTTTAAAAATACACTGCTGTGGGGTATAATTTGAACTAAAGCTTATCAGGAAACAAAAAATCCTTATTCCATGCATATAAAGCAGGTACCTTACCCACCCTCATTTGGGTGTTCCCGATCGAGCAACTCGGACCTGCTTTCGTCTGGTAATTCAGAAAGGATTTTTTGAAAATTATACCTGCCGTCGAGTAACTCGACGCTGACCGTTGTCTTTCAGAGCACCCAACCTCTTTAATTGTGTCAAAACGTTTGTAATCCAATTTGGGTCACATAATTTTTAAAGCGATTAGACGGAATGACTCGCGTCTCCTTTCGCATCATCTATGATGTACTTGATACCCAAAAATAGACCATATGAATCCACAGGTTTCAAATTTGTTACTTCCTGCTCTTTACTGGTCAGTATATACTGTGTATAATTATGTATATGCATTTATCACTTGATTTAGGACATTCCGTCAAAAATAATCATATCAGTAACGATATCCTAGGTGATGACTACTAAATTGAGGTTACTCCAGTCTATTTTAACAATTATGGATACACCACACTTGCATTCCAATAGTAATTAAATAGACCCTTTCAAATAAACTCCCTATATTTAGATGTAATGTTGTATGTTTTAAAAGTAAAAAATAAATTTCCAAATTTTTATTAAAAGAGTAACCAAGTAATAGTTAAAAGTATTTTATTGTCTCATCTTATATAAAATAAAATATCATAAACTAACAGACAAATGAATTCAATTTTCACGTAATCCGACATAATCTTCTATAAAGCAACTTTCAACGACTGTGATGAAATGTTTACCGAGAATCAGTTAAGTTAATGCTTAGTATCAATCTCTCTTTCATCCAGTATCAATTCTCTTAGTTATAACATTCAGCTACTTTGAAACAACAATGGGGATAAAGTCAAATCTTTGGAGGTTACACTGTTGCCTAACCACACATCTGTCGATTTTTTCCAAATGTGTTTAGTACATTTCGTCCATCGAACCAACATTTGGCATTCCAATCCTGAAATAGCTCAGCGAGTTAACAGTGTCTTTCGATTCGCTAGAAATAAACAACCATATTATATAAATATCGAAGCCGTCGATGTTTAGTTTTCTTTACTAAAAACGGTAGTCATTTTGTGAACTAAATGCCCTAGGGATTCGAAAAAGGAGGCAGCAGTAAAAACCACTACTCACTACTCTTAAATTGTTGCAAATAGTCCAAGGAGGTTGAATGTTTCTGCTTTAGTGTCATATTATCTAAAATATCCATGATTTTCGAATCCTTCCGTAAGTTCCGCAGGAACTTGAAGCGAGCCTGAAATTTGATGTCGGCGTCCAATCGCTTTCTCTGAGAAAGATTTCCGGAGGATTTACTGAGGACCATTTTTGTAGTAAATTAAATTATCTTTAACCCTGTTTGTTGATACGTTATAGCTTTCAAGATAACAGCAAAAAACTGTTATTTATTTCAAAATCAAAAATCCGTTTAGTAGCATGCCAAATTTGGGAGCGTAGCAAACGATCCTTGTCTCAAAACCTGATTTGACTGGACTAACGGTGTTAATGTTTTGAACGTTCTAGTTGTAGAAACGCATCAAACGTGATGTTCCTTGAAAATAATTTGTTTTTTGATTATAGGTTGGTTTTGTTTTAGCAGTTTTGGGCCTTCTGCAAATTTGCATTTGCTCCAAATGTAAACGCGGAATAACCAATTTTGCTTCATGTAATTTCCTGATTGACAAAATTGGAAAAGTAACATAGAATACATTCCCTTAGGTCCTAATGTCATGCCCTAATTTATAAGAACTGTGAATTATTCTTATAAACATGACGTATATCGATTTAAAAAGAACATATTCATACATATAAAGTAGCACAGTATGATTACAAAAGGATGTGGATAGAAGTGCTAAGATTTGACAGCTATTTCAGCCTACACTAGTTGGTCTCGCCAAAACTTGAACATTCCATTGGCAAACTTATCGGTCGCCAATTATAGTTATTTTATTGGTGTGCAATTTGATAATGATTGGGAAGATTGGAAAATGTAGCTTGGGTTAAATTTGTGGAACTATATTTTCTTCATACCGGGATAGCTGTTATATTTGTAAATAAAGAAACAACTTCCAAGGAAATTAGTTGATGATCTACGGGTACGGATTGATTTTTTATAAATGCATTTTGTCCTAATATATTGTTGATAGATTTTGATAAAAATTTTAATAAATTGTAGGTAGGCGCTCCAATATTACTTACACTGGGTCTTAAAGGTATATCACTTTTATGTAGTTTCGGAAGCCCATAGATATAAGGTGCTAACCCATTATGGCAAATTAATTTATTTTTCAATTGAATAGGAATTATCTTATTTTTGTACCACTTATTTATTAATTTATTCATGTTATTTTGTACTGATAATGTAGGGTCAGACTTTAATTTTTTGTAAGTTGTCTCATCATTTGAAAGATTTCCTATTTTGTTTTCGAAGTCATTTCTATGCATTATGACGGTTTTATTACATTTATCCGAGTTCAAAAATAATATTTGAGGGTAAGCATTTAAGAACTCTTGTGTCTTCTTTGTGTGATAGTTAAAACAATTTTTTGCTATGCATATTTCTGCTTTCTGTTTATTTGTCAAGATGTAGCAAACTTTGTTCCTAATTTCATTTTTGTCCTCTAACTCTTTATTCCTAATTCCGAATTCTAAATTAGCAATTATATTGTTATATTTGTGGTAATACAATTAGTTTTAAGAAATCCCGTTTTGGACATAATAAGTCTTCTGGTGATGGTCGTGACATATTTTATGAGAATTCACATATAATTCATACCTGGGTCAAGAATCTTTATGATAATTGAAGATATATATACTCTCATGGTTCACCTAAAGCAAATTACTTCTATATATTTTTGTCTGATTAATTGTCGCACTCCATATTCATCTAGTCAGCATTTAAAATTTGCAGTTCATTTAAATGTGAATTTGTGCTTTATTTCATTATTAAAAAAATTCATTCAATTAACTGATTCCTAGATCACAAATTTACCTCATCCTCCTTTATTAGCACATATTTTCGCTTTCGAACTGCGGATTAAATTTATAATTGTAATATATTCAATAGTTGTTGTGACCTATACATTTTAGGATTGTCTCTCTGATGAGGAACATAAAAAGGTGACGTCACTGCTTTGATGACGTCCTTGTTTAAATTTTAAAATATTTGTTTGTTACCCTTCTGTAAGTGAATTGTGATATATATTCATAACCAGAAAAATTGTTGAAAAAAGTATTGCAGATTCCAAATTTAATGCCCCACGTACAATAATATCCCTATTTTCACCACTGCCACTGAGAATCGATAGCAGGTTTCTTGAAACCATTGAGTAATGGGTAATAGCTAATGCTGGTTGTATATTGTGAATGATTCTGTGGTGATGAATATATTAATGCAATTTTGATGACTAACATAACTACTTCCAATAATCATTAACCAGAATCGCAAAATGTAAGTGCCGATGACTTTTTCTACCCGGTTACGTTCCAAGAAAACTTAATTGAACCCAGTTCTATGAAGTCGAATTTCTTAATATTCAACAAAGTGTATGGATAATCTAAAAAGCCAATTTGTATTAGTGAGTTTCCGTTCTAACTCGCGAACTGAACCATAATAACGATTATTATGAAGAAACCAGACGTCTAAATGCTATAGTAATACGCTTTTGCATACAACCTTGAATGCAAAATAGGCTTTTCTCTCATTATGAAGCACGATGTCTGGCATAGTAGATATCGCTTATAAAATCATTTAAGTATGTTAATGCGGAAGGCTAAGCACATCTTTTGACATGTGTAACTCCACTCCCGTGCTCGAGTATGAAGTCTTTCTTTATGCGAATATTATTTATTTGCGCACAACTGTCACACGGACGATAAACCATGTCCTGTTACTTTCATTTATAGCTCTCGATATTGTGTTGAACCAACAGTACCAATTTCATTGAATTATTTATTCGTTTATACAAGTTATGTCAGTTATTTCTCCGACAAGTAATGGAGAGCGTTGCCACTCCCAACTAATGAGATATTTTTTCTTCTTAATTTATATTAATGATAGCAATCGGTATAATTAATATTAAGCTGGAATTATTTTATGTTTTAAAAGAGTTATGCTGTTGGCCCATTAAAAAAAATGGTAGCGCAACTGGATAAAATACTTGAAGAATACACACATGTTCAAAAAACTAATGTAATAATTGCCTCCAATATACATATTACACTGCAGTAGTAGAACAGAGCTGTCGAGTCTTCACATGCATTTGTTTGCTCTTAACTTTCTAAACATAGAGAATAATAGGTTTCTTCAACTTCCGAAGCGATAACATAGCTGATATATCATACTCCTAATTTATTCCACCATTGCGCAACCTTATAAATTTAAAATAGCACAATATTGCTTCACCAAGATAATTTAAACATTGCTCTTGGTATGCTTGAATTTATAGGACCTCATCCAACTCTCTAACAATTTATGGTTTATGAAATAGATACTGGAGTAATGATTAAGAAATATTTAGATGTAAATGAGAGATAGTATAATAGGATCATCACCTCAAGTCCGAAAAATGAGATTCTCGAAAGCTATATCCAAACAAACCAAATTACTAATAAGTTGGACATATCTCAAATATCAAGTGATGAGCAAGCACTGGAAAGATTTCGGAATTGTATAATTATTTATATTTGACATGAATAACATCAGGTGTAACAGTTTTATTTTACTAATAAATTCAACGATTTGGGATATCATTGTAGCTGAACTTCGAACATGAATCTCTCAATGTTTAATCATGGATTTCAGCTTTTATAACTATACTACTAAAGTTAATCTATATATAATGTATTTGCATGGAATTGTGTCCCATTAGACGTGAAACTTTAAACTTGTTGATACTCACTCGGAACATTCCTCAGTTAGTTCTATTGAGTTAAGATACTATCACCATAATACCCCTCATGCAGTCGCCATTCGGAAAAGATTGAACTTATCATGAATGTACGCGTGACTAATTGATCGGGAAGGAGCATATAATCGGGTCGTCGTAATTGATTCCAGCATCTATTAATTGCCGTTCTATGTAGGTAAATTCAGTCCCGAGTGTTTTTAAGGTCTGCATAAACTTAGTCCCCTGGTTGTCACGTCAGATAATTAGCATGTCTAGGCCAACCATCCTTCTGTACGCAAATATTTGCACGATAACCAATAATGATTTTTTATTGTACCCCCTTTGTTTATTTGGTGCTATTTAGTATTTGTTTCTGTTAACTGTGCGACTGTGAGTTTAAAGTGGAAGTTATAAAGAGTAAAAGACACAGAAGCCCTCTAGTAATACACGGTTTTAAATTTCGTATCCATAAAACATTAGCCAATCATAGTGGACGTATACTAAAAGGATGTAAATCTTTTCTAAAACACCCGCAACCAAAATCCATTCAAGGTACTCAGTATATTGGCAAATATTGAATTCCTAACGAACGCTAACGGAGATTTTGTAAACGTCAATGATTCTCAAAGCAAGACACTAGGATTTTCTACGAAAAAGAACCTTAGAGGGGCAATGTCGTTCACGTGACGTTTGTAGATGGTACGTTTAAGGAGTAGTCGCTAAATATTTGTATCTATTGTTTACCTTTCGTGCCTCAAATATTCATTCTTCTCCCTACAAAAACTGTAGAATGTTATAATAACTGTTTTCAAAATGTTGTTAATAGCTGCATAACGTTTTCACCAATAAAAATTTCTATTGATTTTGAAAAAGCCATACATATAGCTGTGCAATCCAGATTACCAAATGCGAAAATTAAAGGATGCCGTTTTCACCTTGACCAAAGGTTTTTAGCAGCAATGAATGATTCGTGTAATAAACGCATTTCCATATTTAAATATGTGAAAAATGTGTCTTTTAAATTGGTACCGCAAGATTCAGTATCTTGGATATATATGTAAATAAAAATCAGAAACAGCGACATTTTTAAAATTTCCCTTTGGACTGCCAGTTTTAAATCCTGACGATGTTTTGGATCTTTTTACCGATTATATAATGGCAGCACTTCCTGATGACAAAAATGTTGAAGTTTGTGACTACATGTTAGAAAATTATATATCCGAAGAGGCAACTTTTCCTCCGCAAAGGTGGGTCAGAGTTTTCAAGTTCCTGTAATAAGACTACATATTCATGTGCATTTTTCCATGCTCGATTAAATAGATTATTTAATAGTGCACACCCTAATGTTTTCATATTTATTGAGGTTTTAAAGGGGATTCAATGTGAAACATATATTCAGCTTCGAAGTAAATCAACAAAAAATCTCCCATTATAATTGAGAAAGAAAACTATTTAAGAGAAGCAATGCATGATTTGTGTAATGCAATATATTCTTATTATATTGAAATAAAGTTTTTTAAGCATACAGGTGTATTTTATTAAATATATAGTTATAGTGTATTCCAAAAAATATCGTCTAAACACTTAACCGCAATAAACTTATATTGAAACCCGGGATTCGATTCACGTAGTAAGATTTTATCAGTGGGGCTGAATTTACGTAGGAATGTGGAAATGGAACTCAATTTACGTTCATCAATCCAACTTACATCTCTTTAAAATCAATTGTTATGTGATCACTTTCAAATTTATAATCTAGTGAAAATATTAGTTGAAGACTGTTACTTTAAACTAAATCATTTCAGTTCACTTTCATTTGCTCTGTTTTGTTATTGATATTTTAAGTGGTGGTCAAGGTTGACCTTCAACATAATGGTTAAAGCCACAGGAGCAGGCCGAACAATCAATACATACAACAGTATGTTGGAAGGATATTTTGTTTATGGTTTATTATAATCCATGAGTGACTGCATTATTTGAAAGTACATAAGTATAGAGTAGTATTATAAGACCCCCGTTTCATCATTGTGTGACAACAAATGATGAACCATGCTTACTCGATTTCTATAAAGACACTTGGCGTTGGAAATACTGCGATTTCACAATAACCACTATTACGCGACCATTGTATGTTTAGAAATTTGAAATATTAATATAGTAGTTAGATGGATGGCTATCTATATGCAATGATTTAATGTTAAGGTTCTTGCATCCACAGGAGGTGTTATGTGATAATCATGATGGAAAACACACAAATGTCATTTCGAGATAAGCATCGCTATAATCTATTCCACTTTGAACCTTCTTAGGACGTCATTCATAACTCTTGCACGTAAAAAATTCACCAATGCATCAGGCAGTGTCTGTATAACTGTCGTTCTCATCTTAATTTATAGTGGGGGTAGTTCAAGAGAATAATGAAAAACTGATAATACGATAATGAATATAAAAGGGAAACAAGAATTCACGATTTAATAAAACTTATTTGAAAATCATTATATGATCAATTAAATTCTGTTCTGCGTCAGATGTGTGAGTGACGTCAAGAACAATCTTTTACAGTGCAACCAATATAATGATATCCATCATGAGGGTATTTATTATTAATTAATGGGGGCCATTGCGGTGTTCACCATGATTTCCAGGTTAACGATTAACGTGTCACCTAGTGAAGCGGTTCCCACCCACAAGTGTTAACACCAACTTCGTGATATATTATTTAAACTTCGTCCTAGTGAAGCCGTTCCCCCTCAAGGTCGTTCACATGGCTTCAAAGGTAGGCGGGATCGGTTCCCACGCCAGAGTGTTCACCGGGTGCCCGAGGTAGACAACCACCTACTCAACTCCCAGTCGGAACCGGGTAGGTGGTTAATGCCCTGAAGAGATTCAAGCACCATCTTCGTAACTAGTTTCTGGATCTCCTCAGTGGTCCGTGTCCTAACAGTATCTCTGTCAGCACTTTGGCATCGGTTTTAACCATGTTTCTCACCTGCTGAGACCTGTCTTTCCTAATGGGCAGTCCAATCAGTGCTTTGGACTGCCTGCAACCGTTCACTAGTTTCCACTCTTCCAGTGTTGTGTTCTGACCCAGCAGTGAATTGTCTCTTTGATGTTACTCTTCGAGATGCCCACGCTGGTTCGGGCTCTATTAGGGTTCTTATAGCCCCCATTTTTGCAAGCTTATCAGCTAATTCGTTTCCTCTTATACCAGAGTGACCGGGAATCCAGAATAGGATGAGCATGCCTTCATCTCCGCCAAGATTGTTTTCTTGATGCACTCGCACACCACCTCCGATAGAGAGATACAGTTTTAGTTAAGTGGGAAGGAAGTTGTGAAACAAAAGGACCTATTCATATGTAAAATTTCAAATATCATTTTTGATTTTCAAGTAATATAAAAAACCAATGTCTTGGTTTCGTATTTATTTTTACCATAAGAGACAAAATATAAAACAGTTCTCCGGAGCAACTTTTTATAAGCTTTTTTGTCTTAATGTCTATTTCACTGTCCGAGGTTTCTTTGTTGAACCACCACGAGGTAGGTTACTCGATCAGGGATGAAATTGATCTGAACGTAACTGAACCATCACATAATACCAAACCACAATACCTCAAAAATATGTATGCGAAAAAATAGAGCCGTATTCGGAAAAATTATGATGATTGATGGTTAATTGATGATAACATAGTTGTTAATTGATTAATTAAATTTTCATGAAACTACATAGTTACCCCTAAAAATAAGATTATCACTTTGTTTGGTTTCCATGACTGTAAAATTGTTTCGCATTGTATGGTTTTGGTTTGAAAGGACAATATTATTGTTGTAGTGTATAGGAATTTCCCGAATATTTCCCACACTTTGGACAACAAATATTGAGTCATGTTCATATAATGGTTTTCTTAAAGACAATGTCCAATTTTTCCATAAAACCAACTGAAATTTACCTTATAGAAAAAACATTTCTCTTCGATTCGAACTATTTTGAATTCATTAATGTTCAGTTCCATCGGACAATTGATGCATATCTCAGATTGGGTATCTCATCCCATAGGAGCTCATAAAGCCTGAAAGTAGTTGAGAAGATCTAAAAATCTACCAAAAACTTACCAATATGAGATACCTTGGTCATCGAAATGATCTGAAAAGTACTGATAAACACGGTCGACAGAATATGTAAAGATATCGTAAGGCTACCATAAAGTATCCCATATTATGTAGGAAATGGGAGGTGGCGCATGCTGACAAGCTATGACGTTTGTATAAAATAGCTATGTCGAAGTAGTAATTATCTCTAGATACGTGGTGCAATAAAGCTCTGATTTCTCTCACTTCTAAGAATATGTGAATGGATTGAATGGGTCACAGTGCCTGTACAATATTTCTGGCTGGATAAGAACGCCCCTCGTTGGGCGCCGAAACGGTCAAATCTTAATATGTGGTAGTTGGAAGTGATCAAATTAATAGAATATTGTGATGAGAGTGTGGAACAGTCAATTAAACCAGTATTCAGCTAGAATAGGATGTTGAGTTAATAAAAAGCGGCACAACATCCCATTATAAAGAAATGTCGTTCGTGAGTTGTTTACGTATGAATAGTAAACGATGAAATTGTCAATCAATTCCATAGATATTTATTTACATATGGTTTATGTATTTGCTGGAGCATTTCTGAGTTATTCAAATACAATCTTGTATAAATAATGTAAACTATATTTGTTTATCATTTAACTAGCCTAATTATTTATTTATAATGCAGGACTAAGAAAGAAATACAGCATGCTTTGTGAATGATAACATCGTCGGCTCATTATATCAAACTGGTTTCATAGTAAACTAAGTATTCAGTTAAACTTACATTTGTATCAATATGTTGTTTTAAAATGGAATCAGAAGCTCACATGAGATATACAAAAGCTCTTGTCTGTTTACCAAACATTTACTTCATGTGCACTTCAAGAACGTATTCTCATTTTGAAGTGAATATCATCAAATAAAATATGGCCCAATCGTTTATAAGAGTATTCGAAAGTTCAATTAAACTTGTTTGTTGGAACCAAAACGCGATGTTTCGTGATAATTATTATTATTACCACCAAAGCTGTTTAATTTAATTAAATCGGTGTTAAAACAAAACGGGAACTTTCGCAAGATAAGGAAACTGACCAGTTGATAAGGTAATTTTTTATTTTGACAACACCAATATAATAATATCCACTCTCCTCCTAGAAAGGCCAACTGTTTAAGAACAAGTTTCAACACTGATACTATAAATGGAATAAATATTCTAAATCGAGTATGACTGTCAAAACTTATTCCCATTCAATATTGGGTAAGTTACTCCTACATTCAATTATTCGTTCGGTTAGATTGAAGAAAAATACCAGCTAACTATACAGTGTGTCCACGTATTTTTGTACGGATTTTGATAAAAACTTTTTTGTTAGGTTGGTATTCAAAATGTGCATCGATCTAATGGATAACTTCAGTTTTGGGCTGTTATCATGGCCATCTATGACCACTTTCTTTGGCTTAAATTTCAGAAAGTATTCGTAGGAATTCTTTTAGAGAGGAACAGATGACGGATTCTTATTTAGGATAACGTTAAACCTACCTATACCTATTTTCAGTGTTCTAAAATACAGGGTGTCCAAGAAACTAAAAGTATAATTAGGATTTTAGAAATTGATAATGTAAATTCCTACTAGTATCTCTAACAACTTTTACTTGCATTATATCATTTGATTACAATTCGGTGAAAAAGCTTAGTGTGTTGTGAAAACAAAACATGTTATCTTAGTTGAAAGCTGTCAGTCGATAATAATTAAGGAAACCAAATGATTCTCAATTATTCTAATGATAATCCACATTCAAGTTTCAGGGATGCTAGTAGAAATTTAAATATTTCTAAGAGCCAAATCTGGAAATGTTTGAAGAAAAGCGTAGAGAAACCTTTTGAGCCAAAATTTTCATCTTGAAGCCGGAGATGCTGAAGCATCTGAATTTTAAAAAAACATTTTGAACACGGTTGAGGCTACATTTACGACCAACGGGATTATATCATCACAAAATATCAGAATGTGGAGGTAAATGTTTTCTGTGGCATTTTAAACGAAAATATTATTGGGCCATACCTTTTGATGAAAATTTAAATGCTGCTAGCTTTTTTAGATTTCTACAAAATGAATTTACCGTTGCACTTGATGGCCTTCTTCTTGTTAACCGCAACAATTTATGCTTACAACTTGATGGAGCACGTATCCATAACGATGTTAATGTGAGACAGTGGTTAAATGATAATTTTCCTTATCGTTGGATCGAACGCAGTAGTCCTCTTATTCGTTGGTCGCCGAGATCCCCAGACATTACGCCGCTTGATTTCTTTCTTTGGGGGACAATAAAAAATCAAGTGTATGCTGCAAGCCTCAGAACCGAGAAGTACTTTGTGACAGAATCAGAGAAGCTTGTCACAGTATAACTTAACAGCAGTTAAGAAATGTGATAAGGAATAATTGTGGACGAATTGACAAGTGTATGATGAAATTTGATGCATTAGTGGAATTTACAAAAATTGAACTTTTTACAAATTCCTCATTTGTTAATTTAACGATAAAATTGTTTAATAATTTGTATTAGTGTCGATAAAAGTATATTTTCTTTTCTTGGACACCTGTATTTTGGAACACTGAAAATCGGTACAGGTCTTAATGTTATCCTAAATAAGAATCTGTTATCTGTTTTTCTCTAAAAAAAATCCCTAATAGTACTTTCTGAAAATTAAGCCAATGAAGGTGGTCGTAGTATTGAAACTAATATTCACTCTAAAAAGATAATCTGAGCAAACAATGTAAACTAACGAATGTTATAGGTTATAACAGCTGCAAATATTTATATATAAAGATGATAAGCTCGGAATGACGAACATTATAAGAAACTTGAAAATGCTAACCGACTAGGTACGAATTCAACCTATAAAGTTGATTCTGCAGCGTGTGGCTTACGGAAATTTCTGTTCCACAACTACCAACTTGACAATATAACACGTGTGAATCAAGAAGTTTTCATAATCAGATACGCCCATTGATGACGTACGGGCCAAGTTATTTGACGAGAACTGTACAAGAATAGCTCCAGATGTATACAAGAATAGCTGGGCAGGCTTGCGCAGCTACCCATGGCCTCCATTATAGGAAGTGCGACAGAGAGGACGGGAGAATGATTATCTTCTGTCCTTCAGAGAACTGATTCAAATCCGCTTACGGAACGTTTACTCTATATATCTATGGAATATGTATGTTTGTTTGCCTTGCCAATGTTTTCTTCCATTTGAATATTCTTCAGGATATGTGCAAATTAGCTGGCAACATAGTTTTTGTGAATATTCTCTCAAAAACAACGAAGGGTCCGAAAGTGGTTTTCTTCACTATTCAGGCAACACATATTTCATATTTCCCAGTTGCAGGATACTCAAATAAATAATTTATGGTAGGTAAACGTTTCATCGTTTTAATTACTTCAGTTATGCCCCAATGTGATTATCGTAGGTTCTGACAAGGGTAGGTTTTGCTGTTTTTAAATTCCTCGAAAACTACCCAATAAATCTTGCTTATTACTAATTTGTTTTGGAGCGTAAAATCGATATAATTAATAATAATAATAATAATAATCTTTATTTCAACATGGTTTGTATACATTTAAAAAATAAACATAAACAATACAATATTAAAAAACGTCATAATAACTATATGTATATACACAACAATACAAATATGTACATATATAAGTAAAATAATAAATAATATAGAAACACACTATCACCATAAAAACGTTAGCACATAATATACAGACTTTATTGTTCTAAAAAATCTGCAACAGTATAAGGTTCTAAAGATATTAGCAATTTAGTAACGGCTGCTTTGAATTTTTTTAATTCCTTAATCTCTTTAATCTCATTTGGGAGTTTGTTAAAAAGCTTAAGGCTCATATATTCCATATTTTTTTGATATAATGTTAAATCAAAGATATAAAATATTACGAGTTTCATATACTTGTCCGTTTTCATACTCTGCCGAATAGTGTTTGTTTCTGAAGTTAAACATGAGACATTCCGAGATATAAAGTGCCGGAACAGTTAAAATATTGAATTTGCGAAACGTACCTTTACAGGAGTTTCGATACTTCAGGCCATAAATTATGTGTAGTGCCATTTTTTGTAGGATCAGAATCTGTTTAGATTGAGAGCTGTTGCCCCAGAAAGTCATCCCATAAGTTATTAGAGGCTGAAAAATGGCGTAATAGACAACCATTAGAGTTTCCTTGTCCACTGATACGTATAGTTTAGATTTAAGTCTGTTTGAAAGTGATGTAATTTGTTCATACCAATTCAAATTTTTGTCAATAATAATTCCCAAAAATTTAGTACTGTTATCTACGTCAATAATTTGATTAACTAAAGTAAGAGTTTTTGGAATTTCAATATTCGACTGATTAGTCTGAAAAATCACACTCTTTGTTTTTGACTTGTTAATTACAAGTTTATTGACTTGACACCAATTTTCAATCTCTGTTATTACTTTTAATGGCAACATTCTCGTCGTCCGCATAGTTTGTCGAGGTATGACCATTTTCCGATATTATTATAGGCAAATCATTGATAAATATCAGAAAGAGAAAGGCCCTAATATAGAGCCCTGTGGCACTCCCATTTCAATATTTTTTTTTCTGATCTGTATTGGTTCTGGTCTGAGTTCATTTCTACAACTTGGTTTCTATCTTTTAAGTAGCTGACTATAATTGACAACAGTTTCCCTCGTATACCGTAATTTTTCAGTTTTTTGATTAAAATTGTATGATCTATACAGTCAAAGGCTTTGGATAAGTCTAAGAAAATTCCACAAGGTATCTCTTGATTATCCAAAGCCTTTAACACAACTCTAGTAAATTCGAAAATAGCTGTCGTTGTACTTCGGCCCCTAAGAAAGCCATGTTGACTTTTGTAAAAAAACCTACTAATCTGTGACTCAAAATTTTTGTACCAGTTTAGCAAACGAAGAAAGTAGGCTAATAGGCCGATAGCTACCCAAATCCTCGCAGTCTCCTTTTTTATACAAAGGCTTTACTAATGCTACCTTTAAAGCGTCGGGAAATATACCAATTTCAAATATACAACTAATAATATGAGCTGTTGTCAAAGGGAGAGAGATAAGGAGATAGAGAAAGAAGATTAATATCAGTGAATAGCAATTGAAAAATTGTCCACTCCCATATGCAAATGGCATGTTCCAACGGCAAATAAATAGCAATATGTAGCAGTTTGTTTACAGGTCGGTTGGGTATGTCGGTATTGGCATTGATCTCGAAGTAGGTTTGATACATTTCCTATTAGACAATGTGAATAAATGTACAAGCTAGTGCATGTGCGCACTTTTCACCCGCAATATATGGAGATCTATTTTGTTGGGATCTCTATTCGGTCAATGTTTGACCTTGTCATTCCAATGTTAATTGAGATAACGTATGACATAATGGATCGTGTTGATACTTTACTGAAGGCGATGCACGCTTCATTGATCACGAGTCGGCGGAGGCGGGACACGCGATTTTTCACATTACGAATAAACATAACCCATGCCGTTACAAATAAATAATATCAGTTTTGAAACAAGCTTGAATGAATTGTTACTTTTCTGATGAGCGTTTTAATTTGCAGCATCTTGGGTTTACTAGGAATACGCAACACTTCCTCGTTTCATTCGCCTTTCCGCTTGGTGAACAGCGTAATGACACATTCAGTTGCACAGAATGATATATCAAATTCACCTTTTGAACAGACTGGTTGTCGCGTAGTAAACGCATAGTTGAATCGTAACTTAGTTTCAACACTGTAAGTTATTCCTGTCGATAAATATTTCAAACCTAGAAAAGGTCATTCAATTTGTTACCTTCTATTATAAGTTTTTTATCATTGATACTGTTTTCAGTTTCCCCTGGAATTTGTGGTGAGTGTCACTGTTGCAAGTAGGCCCAGGTTGGGGTATTCCCCCAAATTTATTATTTTTTTTTCGTCTTTGGTGAGTGTTTTAGTGGGCGGCTCTTTTCGTTGGGGGTTTCTGTTGCTTAAACAACATTGCAAAACAGCTGTACTTGATGTACAAAGATAATCAAAACAAGATGTATCTGACTATTCGAATACTACATCTTATAAGAACGTCATTGAATTAAACATATATGTATTTAATGGTACATTCTCTTTATTATGTTGGTATTAAAAAGAAACATGTTTGGAAACATATTTATACATAAATTGAATGGTATACCATTTTTGGAATATTTGAAAGTTTGGGGTCTTATTCCAAATTTGACTTGACTTTTTCAACGCCACCTGGAGATTAATGGGTGAAGCAACCTGGTAACACCGATTTCATTCCAAATAGATTGCCGACAATGGGCAATGTGCTATAGCACGCATCGAGAGTGCGGTGGCATATACCAATTAGTAAAATAAAGATTGTCTTGTGAATGTGATTTATTACCATGCCATACTGTGTGCATTAAGATGCGTACTGATAGTCGAGGAAAAATAGGCCAAAGGTCCGATAACCTGTGCAGTAAGATGGATCGAGATGCAATTCTTTGCATCCGATTCCTTGATGCAATTACTCCATTTGTCCACTTTTTAAAACTTATACAAATGAGAAACTGAATGCATTTTTTCCTTGTGCAATTTTTGAAGCAAATAAAAAAAATCATAATTCGGTAATACATTTAAGAGAGTTGAGATCATTTCTAGATCTAAAAGTGCTAAAAAATGTATATTTCGCCTTGGCGCAATCAATCCTTCAGTATGGAATTATTGGTTGGGGCGGGGCATATAACAATACTCTAAAGCCACTATGTATTGTACAGAATAAACTTCTAAAAATTATTTTTAAAAAGGATCGGCTCTTTTCAACACAACTTCTCTATAAAAATGCTAAAATCTGTAATATAAAACAATTATTCATAAAATCACGTAACTGAAATTTCCCATACTCATAATACAAGACAAAACTCTAATTCTTACATGATTACTCCAGTGGCAGAGAAAACTGTAGGTCAAAGATCTAGCACTTACTTAGGGCCCCGATTCTTTAATAACCTCCCAAAAGATTTACGCGAACACAAAAATAAAAACACTAAGAAAAAAAATAAATAACTTTTCATTAAATAATGATATATCATCATTCTTAAAATATCTGTAACATTACTATGTCTAAATAAATTTATGTAACATAAAAATTTTATTCTAGTTTTAGAGCTATATCTATCAAAGGTCAATGAGAAATTAGTCTGAACGAATTAGGTTTGAAATCTGTAAAGTTTATAAATCTTGCATAAAATATATAATTGTTAAAATACATATCTTTTCTCAAATTCAATTTGAAATATGTAAATATATATGTAGTGCTATGTGTATTGATATGTATATGTACTGTCTATATGTGTATATATAAGAAATTTTCCATTGAAATTGCACACACTTAAATCAAAAATTCATTAATAACTTACGTAAATCTAAGAGATTCAAATTCTAAACATTTTTATTTTGAACCCATTGATATTTTTTAATTTCACATTATATGATTTATTTTTTCTTTTTTATATAAAATACTTCCTGAAATTATAAAATAATACATTCACTAAAAATGGAAATCTCAAAAACTCAACCACACTACTGAGTCACATACAGATCTCTATCCATGCGCAAGCATTTGCTTAGATGGATATCGCTGTAAGAACTAGGTATCAAATATTTGAATTTAATATAAATATATCTATTTTTCTGTACCTAAAACTATTGTAACAAATTTATAGAAGGAAAAAAATAAAATTTTACTTACTTACTTTACTTTTACTTTACATCGTGGAAATCGACCCAAATTTGTTACCCGGGGGTTTTTGGGGTCGCTGAACACGAATATGATATCAGAAAAACCATATAATGTACCTGGGGACCAGGAAGTCCTGGTTGTGAGGGTCATCCATGAGGTTTTTTCGTAATTTGCTCGGAAATTGAATGAAAAGGTTTACTCGGGGGTTTTCGAGGTCGCTGAACACGATTCTGATATTGAAGAAAATCCACAATATACCTGGAGGCCAGGATGTCGTGGTTGTCAGGTCCTCAGTACTTATTACTTTTCAATCGTATGATTGATTGATTAGTTGACTAGTAGACTCTAGACTTCCGCGGATAGCTAAACTTGAAATTTATTGGCTTGCGGATGGATTCCGCGTCATAATAGCACTACTTGATGCCTTCATTCCGGTGGTTAACTGATACCTGACCCTGCAGTTGTGTGATCATGTGCGAAGTGGAATTTTCAAGGATGGGCTTCCAAATATTGGTAATATCCTGAGTCACTGTTTAGATTATTTGGTTGTTTTAGGATTCCTATCGCTTCAAGAATATTTTGCTGATAGAAGTTTGGGGCTCGGGCTAGAATTTTAGTATTTTCGAAAAGAATTTGATGATTAGGGGTAGTTTCTGTACGACCTGTTTCACCAATGTAGACCTGACCGCAAGAACAGGGAATGCTATAAACACCTTTTAAATGAATAGTAGGAAGGGGAACTTGGATAGGTTTGTAATACTGAGATAGTTTTGGAAGTAGAACTCACGCTCCTTAAGAATTTTGGAAATTCGATCTGCTATATTTTCAATATATGGAAGATAGGTAGTGAATAAAGGAGGTGGGGGCTTTTGGCTTAGGTTGATTCGAAATTTTAGGCGTAGTGTATTTCTTTAATGCTTTTTAATATTATGATGGCAGAAATTATTCGATAATGAGACAGATGTCTCAGGTATTTTAATTCTGATTTTAAGGATTGGGGTTGGGATAAGTTGACAGTCCTTTGGACCAAGGAGTTTATGACAGATTGCTTTCGGGCAGGGTAGTGGTAGGAAAGACCATTGTGGTATATATCGGTATGAGCGGGTTTTCGATACACATAATGTTCCGAAATATCGTCAGTCTGTCGAATAACTAATACATTCAGGAACGGGAGTGAACCTTCCTATTTAAAGAAAAGGGTTTTGGGATGTAATGAATTTAAACGATTGAGGGAGGAACAAGATTTTCACGACCATGTTTCCAAATAACAAAAGTATCGTCGACATATCTAAACCAACATTTCGGCTTGAGAACTGATGAGTCAATAGTCAATGTTGATTTGGAAGGTTGGTGCTGAGGGCATTGGGAGGCAAGCATTGATGCATTTTTGAACATGTCGTTTGGAGTTGTGTGTACGAATTTGATCGGCTTGATCATAAGTAATGCGGTTTGAAAGTTCTAGGTGAAGGTATAAGATTGATTTATGTTTGCACATATAAAAACAACACGGTAGCTATTTCAAACAAATCTTACAAAGTACTGTGTAATATTTGTTTCAAGACGCTACTGTGTTAGCTTTAGTCACGTTTATTTATTAAACTAGTGAAAATCGAAAACTTAGTTATTTTATTTAAATTCAAGTCTTGTTTTAAATTGCCAAGAATGCAAACATTTTCCCAATTTGTTGGCCTTGGCTTAACAAGATGATATAAATATTCAGGTTCGTTCCTAATTTATAGAAAGGGTGGGCATATTATGAGCGAAAAACAACGATTAATAGGATTCGGCTCTGTTCCGAAGAGCGGTTACTTCAACCTCTGGTAGTTTCAAGGTAGCTTGCAAGCAATAATGATAAATTTGTGCGTAAAATTCAGGAAGTGCGGCAGACTTCAGCAATGAATATCGTCATTTTTAAGGATTATTATGCTTGAATACTAATTATGGTGATAGGACCCGCATAGTGCTATACCTAAATTTCAATGAAATGACGTCGAAATATCAACTTTTGGTTGACTTTGTATTTTACGACATCCTAAATAGCCAGTCGATTACCGTTGTACGTGCGATGTCCCATAAAGCTTTTTTTTAGCTCCTAAATAGGAATATTTAACAATTATAAATTTGTTTCTTGAAACCAGTTGACATGGCGATGCATCTAAATGCCGTAACAACAGTTACAGTTTATGGCGATATATTACGGAATATATAATTGTTCTTGGATTTCTGCTATATTTATGTTTTATCTCCTGGTTAGATAATTCGTATTTGGATATGCTCTAAAGAATAAAGTATAAGTGTAAGTATTTTTTATTTCTCTTTATGGCGCATTCCAGATCATATTCGCACTTCATCCGAGGTGAGGTCTTTGGATTGAGCTGAAATCTTACAGGTAGTTTCTGCCTCAGGAAATATTAGCTTTCCCAAAATTTTTCAAGCCATATACTTCAGTAATGAGCCGCCTAGAATATTTTTAATTTTTTTTGTATTTTTATTGATTGAAAATGAAAATGCGGTAATTCTTCTGTAGAAACACATTACTGAGGCAAAAAAATATTCCAACCATGGATTTAAGTTGATTCAATCGATATTGAAAGCATGTGTTTTTCAATATTCAAATTTGACTGAAAGCGCAGTGTAGATTTCTTGATAAAAATTCAATTACTTCTTTAAAAAAAATAATAATTTTTATTATCATAACTCATTTTATTTAATTAGTATTTTTTTAAAATTATTATTTGATAATAATTTTTATTATATAACTCATTTTATTCAATTATTTTTTTTATTACTATTATGTTTCTTTAAAAAAAAAAATTTTAGTATTAAAAATCATTTTATTTGATTATTTTTTTTAAGAAGAAATTAAATTGGTATCAAGAAATGTACACTGCCCTTTCAAACAAATTTGAATATTGAAAAAAACATGCTCGCAATATCGATTGAATGGACTTAAAAATTTTTTAGAAAGTACATAATCGACAGAAAATTTATCGAGGAATCCGAAACTGGAATCAAATTAGAGATTAATATTCATCCATCAGCATGAACTGGCCTAGGAATTTGAGAAAATACAGATAATTAACTCCAGCGGTTTGTTTCATAATTTATGCATGACCATTCATACACCACTTTCAGCCCGATCGGAGTAGCAACGCCGGAGATGTGAATTTTTTAAGGAAAAATCGGAGATCAATTATGAAGGCGGCGTTGGATTCCTTGGAAAATTTCCCATAAAATCCATGATTTGGAATATTTTTTGTCTCAGTGCAGCCTTTCTTCAGAAGAATGCCGTGTTTTCATTTTCAATCAATATGTTGTACTTGCCCATTTTTACAATAGCAATTGTGCATACGTCTATATATCAAATGAGTTCCAATTCAAGGAGATCCAATTTAATTTTCAGTCTGACTGCAAAGTTCCCACATTCATTCATAATACAAAATTCAGTAATCTTCTGGTGTATTTCGGCAAGTAAGTTGCTACCTTTAGTAGATCTGGAAAAATCAAACATATTTCTCATTACATTCAAAATCGGAACGCGGTATTAGTTTTTTTTCAAATTTAAGAATTTTATCTCGAATTAACTTCGTATTCTATATCCGAGATCTAGATCAGAGAAGAAGTCTCACCTTCCCTAAGCACTTAAGCAGTCTCCATTGAAACGAGGTTATCGGAATAGTCGCCGTCGTTTACAAATATTCGTGCAGTCTCAACAGATTAGTTCAAAGAACAATATTCATAGACATATTTGAAATGTCTGCCAAGGTATGTTGAAAAAGTAAAGAAGAATCTGTTCCCGGATACAGTTGTTCATATTATTGAAAATCTTCAGTTGATCTTTGGCAACGAACCGTTATTCCTTGCCAAAGGCAAAATTCCGTTCACTCGATGATAAATCGCCCCTAGATAATAGCATTAACGGCTGAAGACCTTGGCGCCGCATCTTGAAGGTATTAGAATATTTACCTAGCATTCACTTGAAATTTATCGGAAGATAGAAAGTATTGTGTTCAAAAACCTGTATAATCGATAACTGACTTCCCTTAGTTTTATTAGTAGACTTTTCTCTTTCCCTGATACCACAAAACATGACATTACACATTACTGTATAAAGTTTAGTTCCATTAAACAGACTTAACACATGAAATAATCTGTTACGTCATATCGATGACGTCACTTGAATCTTAAAATGAGAATTTCGGACACTTCTGCAGGCTATAACTATATGCGTGTGATATGTATTTATTCGCCTACCATATAAGAAAATCAATAATATCGACCCTAAACATATGACTGAAAGTAATGTTCATTGTTCCTTGGACCGCTAAACTTTATAGTTGTTCCATCTCAGACGAGCCACCCCGTATATTTCTTATCCCATAGTGAGTGGAAAAATCTCCCGAAACACGTCGAATGATTTTGTTTGGGGGACATCTTTTGACGTATATTTGAGGCTTGAACGAGCAACCCCCTAATAGGAGGCGCTTCAACCCCTCAAAATTGAATAGGGGAGAGGGGTTGAGTGATACGTCATTTGAAAGGTCTTGAAAGCCTCTTTACAACGGTGTATGAAAAACGTAAATTTGATGAACCGTTTTCGCCAAAAATTAATTTTGTTGCTCGAATGCGCCACCTTGGATATTTTGGTTATTTGTACAATGTACAAGCTCATTTTTATTAAGCCTTTTTTACAAACTTAAACAATCTTCAAAGAATCACATTCGTGAAAAAATTGAATTGTGTTGTCATGCTTACAATGAAAAAAATTAAATCTGCGTGCTTAAATCAAATGTTCAAATTGTCCTCCATTGACTTCCATACAATAATACAATCTTGACTGAAAACCGTCTCTAACATGGTTCAGCATAATTGGAGTTATTTGACGACACTCATTTACAATTCGTTGGCGTAGTTCGTCCAAATTTTCAGGCTGAGTCACAAAAATCTTGGACTTAAGATGTCCCCACAAGAAGAAGTCCAGAGGGTTCAGGTCATTTGATCGGGTTGGCCACTCCATAGGACCTCTTCTTCCAATCCAACGACTGGGGTATTGCAAATTGAGGTATTGGCGAACTGGTGCGGCGTAGTGAGGAGGAGCTCCGTCTTGTTGGAAATGCAATTGTTGTTCAAGTAGTAGAGGCTCGTTTTCTAATTGTTCAGTTATTAACGGATCAATCGCATTTTCCAACATTTCAAGATAAATTTCGCCATTTAAATTACCAGCAATAAACACTGGTCCAATTAGGTGGTCTCCCAAAATTCCTACCCAAACGTTTAGCTTTTCCCGATGTTGAGTGTGAGCTTCTCGAAATACATGAGGATTTGAATCGCTCCAAATTCTACAGTTATGCCTAAACACCTTCTAAGAACAAAAAATGAAGGCAACATGAGGAAATGTTTTGCTGTTTTTTTTATTTATTAGTTTGAGAGAATGTATTATTGTATGGAAGTCAATGGAGGACAATTTGAACATTTGATTTAAACACGCAGATTTGATTTTTTTCATTGTAAGCGTGACAACACAATTCAATTTTTTCACGAATGTGATTTTTTGAAGATTGTTTAAGTTTGTAAAAAAGGCTTAATAAAAATGAGCTTGTACATTGTACAAATAACCAAAATATTCAAGGTGGCGCATTCGAGCAACAAAATTAATTTTTGGCGAAAACGGTTCATCAAATTTACGTTTTTCATACACCGTTGTAAAGAGGCTTCCAAGACCTTTCAAATGACGTATCACTCAACCCCTCTCCCCTATTCAATTTTGAGGGGTTGAAGCGCCCCCTATTAGGGATTCAAGCCTCAAATATACGTCAAAAGATGTCCCCCAAACAAAATCATTCGACGTGTTTCGGGAGATTTTTCCACTCACTATGGGATAAGAAATATACGGGGTGTCTCGTCTGAGATGGAACACCCTGTAATAGATGCCTTTGATTGCCATTGTCCACACCACTGCATTACTTTTAATCACTAGATCTAGAGCCCGATGATCCTGTAGCAATTTTAGAACTGAGTTTGGTGTGATGATCATTACTCTTATTATGCAGAAGGCCTCGTTTGTGAACATTCGTTCAATACCAAAAAGTCTATGGGGCCAGACGAAATTCCGCATGTCGTCATCAAGGAATGTGCGCCTGAATTAACACCAGTTTTCTGCAGGTTGTCTACCCTTTCATACAAACTTGGTGTGTTTCCTCCCAGCTGGAAGACAGCTAGAGTGCAACCAATTCCGAAAAAATGCAAGAAGACCCTTGCTACTAATTATAGGCCCATTGCACTATTATCTGTGATCTCTGAAGTGATGGAGAAAGAAAGCAATCAACATCAAGCTCATCATATACCTAGAGAGCTACAAAATTGTGAATGACTGGCAATATGGCTTTCGTGAGAAGAGATTGACAGGAGATCTGCTTGCCTGCGTAACAAATGTACGACAGTAATCTATTGAAAAACATGGGGAATCTCTGCTGTATAATTGGATATCTCCAAAGCATTTGACGGAATCTGACACCAAAGCCTTCTTGAGAATCGTCCGTCATATAGTTTGCCGCCTCAACTTTGTCGGTTACTATCGAGTTTTCTCTCGTATAGATCACTCCATAATATGAGGGTTGACGGAGTATCCTCCGAAACAATGGCTACGAACATTGGGGTTCCACAGGAGTCTGTCCTGGCACCAATTTTGTTCCTGCTCTATATAAACGATCTGATGGAAGTGACCACCAGTCCCGTTCATAGCTTTGCAGATGATGGTACACTCCACACCGCTTTCTCATCTCTATAGGGGCTATACCATCCATTGAAGCCAGAGGAGCGAGACAAGGACAGGTTGCAACCTAAATTCAAGCTTGCGTCTTCTCCAGGAAGGCGGATCCCACAATCCCTAAACGATGATGTCAGGTACAACTACTCCTGTGAAGTCTTTCATAACAATGCTCGGGATCACCACCAACAGCACCCTCTCATGGGACGATCATGTGAGGTCCATTGCGAAAACCGCTCCACAAAAACTTGGTTTTCTATCCCGTGCCAAGAGTTACTTTACATCACAGCAGCTCCTCATAATCTACAAAGCACAATTTCGACCTGTCCTGGAGTACTGTTCACATGTTTGGAGTTCGGCTCCCAAACATACGCTGAAGCTCTTGGGTTATATGCAGAAGAGAGCTATTCGCTTAATTGATTACAAGTTCATTGATCTCTCTAGAACATCGTAGAAAGGTGGGAGATATCTCCCTCTATACTACAGATATTTCCATGGTCGCTGTTCATCAGAAATCTCGTCTGTTGTTCCACCACGAGAGATCCCAGATAGGCGGACTAGACGAGCTCAAACTAGTCACCACTTCACTGTCAAGCTCGGGACCTGCCGAACTTCTTCATACCAGATTTAATTTTTTTATCGAACAGCGAAGTTGGAGAACTCTTTTCCTAGTGAGGTCTTTCCCTATGCCTATAACCTCCAAACCTTCAAGAAAAATACGAGTGCCTATCTCCTCTTCCTACATTCCACTACTGGCTCACACGATGTTCTTCGAACATAATAGGTTTCCCTCTCGTGTAGTCAAAGTATATAAAAAATCTCATAAATCAGTTGAAACTCACTCAAAGAATCTCCAATCATATTCACAATGTTTATTCTTGTTACTCATAAAGAAACTTCCCTCTCAATAATGTTTATTGATTTGAATTTTTCTCAACTCTTCATTCACTATAATTTATTCGACTAAGAATTTGAGAAGTTTCTAATCCAATGGAATGTGTAATAGGTCTCACTGTTATTCGACCACTTTTCTTGTGCGTGTATTCAAGTGGTAATGAGCATTAGCGTAAATTAGCAAGCTCCAATTTATTGGTCTCTTGACTTTTCTGTCACGCTAAGGAAGCGAAAACGATTAACCCCAGTAAGTATAAGGACTGATGGTTGGTTCTTCTTAAGTTAACAAGTTGATTAGGGTGAACAAATTTAAGAGAATTATCTCAATTCTACTTATGACTAAATTTGAACGGAAGTGTTTGTTAGTTTTTTATGTCGGAATTAACATCGAAATTTATTACTTGTTATGTAATTATTCATTACTTAAAGTAATTCAACAAATTCTTTATCGAATATCAATAAACCGATTATTCATAAATGTAAATATTCAAAAAAAGCATTCTATTCTATGCATGAAACCGTTACTTCGTGATAGTTCATTATCTTGATGAGAATAAGATTTATTCTTCATTTTCATCTTCGCATGAGTTCTCGGTTCTGTTAGCATAGCTCTACATTTCTCAGTGGGGTGCAACAATAGTTCTCTAACTCATTAAAAAATGATAATTTCTATAGAAAATCGATAGATTGAGTTAATATTAAGGTGAAAAACGAGGTGAATAAATTTATTAGAAATTTGTGAACATTTGGAAAGAATTAAATAACAATATTTCTTAATGCTACATCATTTCAACTGAATAAATAATTTATTAATATTAATACTATCTGATATTTTTTCAATTCAATTTCAATTTCTCCGTATCAATTTTTTATAGAAATTATAGTTTTTTAATAAGGTGGGCTCGCTTGACTGTCAAGATAGCTCACCATGCCATATTTTTTTTCAAATAGTGCCATAATTTGGTTTTTCAAATTACAACAAATAATTTTCTATCGATTCTATGTTGAAAATACCCGTTTTTGCATGGGTTTAACTATTAAGGTAGGCCATCAGCCCCTATTAATTTATAGAAATATTGCGCATGGATCGAAAAAATGTGTTTCTTGCATTGTTCAATTTTATATATAAATAATAAAAAAATTATGGAATATTTGCACATGTGACTTTGTAACTGATAGTCGCATTCAAGGATGAAAATCGATGATTTTTGTCCGAATTTCCGCGCGGTCTAATTTTGGTCTATTCTTATGTATTTTGACACGCTGAACACGATGGTGTAGATTAAATTTAAATTAACCCTGTGCTCGAAAAACTATGGACATTTTTTGGACCCGAAAATGGCTATTTTTTGATTTTTTGCGTTTTGGGACAAAATTATGGGTTTTATGAAAAAATGTTTCGTACGAAAGTTTTTGGAAAAGCTTATACTATAAACACATTTACTTTTTTCTCAATCTTTTTTTACCAGGAATTTCTCTAATTTCGCTTTCTATGGGTATTAGACGTATCTATAATGTGAATCTGTACACTTGCATTTATTGCCATTTTATTTTTCCCGATAAGAAATATTATGTATGTTATTTATGATAGTTATTAGATTAAATTATATTATAATATTATATTATGTTATGAATAATGGAAAAAATATGAAACGTGGCTGTAAATAATCAGACAAATAGATAATTTTTCAATAAATATGAAATGTAAAAAAATTTTGTTTAATATTGAAATTTGTTATGTAACACCCTATAAAAACATCATGCCACGGTCACATATGCACGTTCACACGTCTACATACACTCACACATTCACACAAAACGATTATAAGCATTCAGGTGCATGTTGAAATATTTATAAACTATAATTTCGCGCGCGGAATCTATTGTACCGACCCTCGCTTATTACCGCTACGTGAAATTCCGTGCTAAATATTTATGATGAAATTCGTTATAACTTGGGATTGTGAACGAATCTCCGTACGCTGTTCCAAACTCAGATAGCCGAAGTATTTCTCTGTAATTTGATTCAAGATTTTTGTCTATAGGCCCAAAATTGGGCCCTTTAGAGGCCCAAACACATTTATTAGGATAGCTTCATTTCTACTCAACTCAAATCGATCTGCTTAGACTTAAAATACTCACTATCAAAACCTCTAATAGAACCTAGAATTTGGGTTCCGTAAACAATTTCTAACCTCAAAAACTTTGGATTTTTCGTAGGTCCAAAATTTTCAAAATGGCGCTAAAGTCTTATCTTCGGAGCAAAATGCTCGAATTTTGGATATTATATACAGAATGATGAAATCTTCCGAATAATTTTGGTTTTAGATTGATAACATCAGTATTCCGTTTGAAATTCGCGAAATACGGATTTTTCAAAATGGCCGATTGTGACTCCAAAAAATGAGATAGGTCAAAATACCAAAAATCAGATAAAAGAAGAATAAAAGTACTATCTTTTTACCAAAACAGAATATGAAAAAACAAAAACTCTTTGACATATACTCAATTTTTCAATGTGCCAAAAAACACACTAAATGGTCCCTATCTTGAGCCCACGACCTCGAATTGACTTGGGACTGAAGCTAGAAGTTGCGTATTAGCTTTTCCAACAACTTTTGTTCGAAACATTTTTTCATAAAACCCATAGTTTTGTCCCAAAACGTTTTTCGAGCACAGGGTTAATTTAAATTTAATCTAAACCATCGTGTTCAGCGTGTCAAAATACATAAGAATAGATCAAAATTAGACCGCGCGGAAATTCGGACATTAAAATTCCTTAAATGACTGGACTATGATTGCAACAAATAGTTTTCTATCGAGTTTATATTGATAATAAAGTTTTTTAATGAAATGGTCTAGTTTATTTTTTCAATAACGCGATAATTTTTCGTAACTAATTGCAGGGATCAGTGTTCAATTGGTTTAATATAGAAAATACCCTCTTTGAATGGGCTAGCTTGACTGTCAGACTAGCCCATCCAAAAACCCTATAGAGATTAAATAAATTGTGATAATAGTTTTTGCGTAAATACCGTTTTTGAATGACTTGGGATAGCTTGGCTGTCAAGGAGGCCCACCACACTATTTTTTAAATACAAATGAGATTATTTTCTCTTAAGTAACACTGTTGCGATTAATATATTTTAATTTGTTACCATGATAATTATGTGGTGGGCTACAATGGCTGGGTCAGCTTGATATGTTCCTGCCTTAGAATAAGTGAACATTATTTTTTGCGATATGGGCTCTATTTTAAATTTAACTTAGGAACTCTAGAACTATCCTTTTAATACCCAAAGAGCACACAAACACTGTTGCATTACCAATTAGGGATACTGCATGAAGTTAGCCGACCATTTTCATTTTATAATAATAATATTTACTATAAGAACTATTGCAGCACCCTCTGAGGAATATAGAACTATGCTAAAAGAGCCGGGAGGGAACTCATGCGTTTTTGGGGTGCTCATTTACACCCATTCCCTCAAGTTTAGAGATTGCTGAAATGAACATATCGCTCTGAATATATAAATTAAATTGAAGACTTATGTTATGCTGGAGTTGTTGCCGCCCTAACCATGTAGGAGATTTCGAAATATCAATTGTCTTCTAGCCCGGTTCGGCATGTTCCCCGTTCTTTTGGAATGACAAAATCGTAGTATTCAGTTCCAGTTCTGAAATAATAGATTCAGGTCGCAACATTGGGATGCAGCAAAAAATATTTTTTATAATAACTGATATTTAGTTTTGGGTGGAACCTCGAGTGAAACGTTCAGCATTACGATCCTAAATATGTCGCTCCAAATTTATCGTTTCGACAAAGCTGCCGTTCATTGGCGAACATAATTTCGAAATGCCTTTGACATCCTCATAAATAACCAGCTTTCAGATTAGTAGGCAAACAAGGACAGATAGACTTGTAATTGACGGTGTAAATAGTGAGCTTGTGCTAGGGCTAGAAAGTTAACTACAAACATGCAAATAAAGTGCATTAATTTATTTGCCTTTCCGTTAGACCTACTTTATAATAGCGAGCGTTCAATTTTATTGTGAACCCGACTGACGCGCCTGTATATCTCCAACTATAAATGTCTGAATTTATTATGCAAACATGTTAGAAATAGGTAATTAATATTCGAGAATATCAAGCGTGTCTTATTGATAAGTTGTTAATTAGATTCGCGTGAATATCTAATTTACGTTTGTTTGTACCGTGTTAATAAGTGTATTATTGAACATAAATCTTCAGAAACCAATGATACGTAAATTATTTTAAGCTATAATTCTCCATGTAAAACAGTAGTTTAGCTTAAGATGCGACGTGTTTGTTGGATTTACAAGAGCAATTAGTCGAATCATATTCATACATGTATTTATTTATTATGTACTGCAAAAGGATGTTGTGAAAGTTCTAACGGTCGAAATATCCATATCATCACTTCTGCACTAGCTTTATGTTCAAGTTGTTTTTCGTTAGGTTAGGTTAGTTTTATGAGCTGTATGCAGAAACCGCCACCGTGACGTTCTAGCTGTTCACACCTATTTATATTTCACTCAGCAGATTCAGTTTTCTGATGAAGGTGGGGAACTCTTCTGGCAGAAGACGTGCTCTGCCGAAACTGGTTCTTCTTCTTCTTCTCCGAGACATTAACTTAGACCATGTTCGCCATTTTATTAAACTTCAATTCATTCCTGAAATTATTATGTAAAAATAGTTCGTAATTCGTAATTAATATTCCAGAGTATTTCCTGTCGTACTAATAAGTGTAAAGTTTTATTGAACATAAATCTTCAGAAACCAATGGAATGTGAATTATTCCATGCCATTATTCTGCCTCTAAAACTGTTGTTATAGCGACGAGATTATTCAATGTAGAAGCTTATTATTAGCAGGATGATATTAAGTATACTTTTAAATCTATTCGAAAGTTCTATCACTCATCTGACTATTGGAGTCACCCAAGACTATTGGAGTCACCCAACCTTCCACCCACCAAAAAAACATAGTCTAGATTGATTTAGAAATGCTCAAAACGGATATATCCGTGAAAATCTGGAAAATTATTTTTGGGCCGATTACGATACTCTCCCTTACACTTTATACTACGTATAGCGAGGGAAGTAAAAATGAATATATGTCAAAAATACCATGCGAATTGAGACTATCGCACCCAACAACAATACAGTTACTATTTTCACGTCTGAAGCAATCTACAGAATTTCAAATCCTTATACGACCAATAGGAACGGGGCAACGTCTCCAAAGCGTTTTATGATCAGTTTTTTTTTACTTCATTATAGGGCACGTAGTCTAATGCAAGGGAGGTAATTGTAAATCAAGCCAAAAACTTTTCCGTATTTTCGCGGATATATCCGATCTGAATCGATCTAGACTATTTTTGACATGGTGTGTGTGCGTATGTGCGTAACCTGCTCCAATAGTCAGATAAGTGATACCATACTTTGATTGTCAGCTTTTTAAGCTATTGCATATAGCTTTTATCGCGGGCTTTGAGCGCGGCGACCGAATCAAGAAAAAAAAACAAAAGACAAATACCGTAACGAAAATCTAAAAAAACAAAAAACAAATACCGTAACGAAATATCCTAAGACCCACCACTCCGCCTACCATGCAGCTCGGCCGAGCTTAAAATTGTCGAAATGTTAACTTTGAACCTTTTAAAAGCTGTGATAGCCCCAAAGTGGGTCGAAAACTGTTTTGAATTGGTTAATTTTCGATAAACCGAATGACGTTCACGTGAGAAGCGCGTAGCTCGCGAGTTAGAAAAGTGTAATTTTACGGTACATAGAACGTCTTAACGAAGACTTTTCGCATGCGGTTTTCGCTCCATGTCATTAGTTTATGAACGGGGCCAACTAAATGCATAGTCTCGGGCCTCAAAATGTCGATTAATTAGGAAAATTCAATTAAAATAGTTTGAGGTATTCTCAGCTGTCACCTACTAGCATCTGACATGCGACGTACGAAAGGGAATTTACCGGAAGCGGGTAAAAGCTAGCGGCCCATAGACCAAAATACTTTATTACAAGTGGCGCCGGCCGCACGGGGTTCGAAACAGCCCCAAATTAACAAAATAGAGGTAAAATGTATAAACTCTAACTTACGCGCAGCGAGCTCCTCGAGGATAGGTTAAAATTATTACGTTTGTAGCTAATTACATAAGACGTCTGGCGTTCATGCAATTGTGTTTTTATACAATTCGAACCTTCTAATTTCGATAGGCCACGTGAAAATCCCGGAGCCGGAAGCGCTATCGAGATCTGAACGTTAAAACTTTTGTATAAAATTGTGTTTACAAGTCAACTGACACTTGTCACCATAGATAACTCTACTACCGGTAGTAGAGTTATCTATGCTTGTCACAGAATACTCTTCATAGAGATCAAGATGATACTCTTTTTTATTCATCATTCGTGAAGATTTTGAAGGGGTAGTGGAGGTTTTTCTGCCCAACTTTTTCCAGTGGCGTAGTGCTATCCAATAGCTTTACCGCGGCAGTCCCCGAGTGTCACACGTTTCATTTTTCAAAATGCAACGACATGCATTTCCATATTTTTACTTCCCTCACTGTACGAAGTACATAGTGTAAGGGAAGTATTGTAATCGGCCCAAAAAAAATGTGAGTCTATTTTATGAGATTACTCTGTGGCATATTTCGATAATTCATGTGACAACAAGTATTAGTATAAAATAGGTTATATTCTAGTGTGAATAATTTCGAAAGTCATCCTGACAGCAGGTGTCTGCATAAAACATAGAGAGAATACATTATGTAGACCATTTGGATAATATTTCAATGCAACTTAGAATATTAAATAACTTATTTATATTATCTGTTCCTACATCATTCACATACAAAAGTGAGGGAATTCACGTGAACAATTGATCACAGCTTTTTCTCGATTCATATCACTTCACATGCACATCCTGGGTTGCACATTTTATTCTTATTCTTTCATTTTCGAAATTTCCTGGCAAGTAGATGCTACTAACTATTTAGTTAAGAAGTGTTAAAGTCAGAAATTATGAATGAAATAAGCGTTTTGAACTTAATTTTTCTTTAGAATTTCAAGATACATAACCTGATTATTGTACAATTTTCATCTAGGTATATCCTGGATCGAACAACGGCAATATTGATACTGTTCACTGCAATATTTGTGGGATTAATATTTTTGTGCACGATCCGTAACGATACAAAATATCGAGACTTTTCGCAGTTTCGAACATCCCTACTATGATGTTATGAAGATTTATTGATATGAATTTATTATTCTTTCTTCATGGTTTGACATGAGTTGCAGCTGACCAGACCCTTCCAACAAACAGACAAGTACCAGAGTACATGAACTTTTTCTTCACGCCTTCAGTGGTTGTGACACTACATCAACACTTTTTGACCAATGAAAGATGAACTTTTCTGTCTAGATTGAAAAAACAATCACACCTTGAAGAGAACGCTACTGTCTTCCTCGACCACAATGCCGCATCTGAGCATATCGCCAAAACAGGAGAGAGTTTCCCTTGTTTTACTGTATGGAGGAAACTATAAACACGGTTCCAGTTGTTGCTCTCATGGCTTCAGCCCACAGCTCTAGATTAAAGAAATAGCCCCTCTCAACCTCTGTTGAAGAGGATTCCTGATGCAACTGTAAAACGGGTTGCACCAACAGTTGTAAGTACAGGGAAGCTGGAGAATAATGCTCAACTATTGTAGTGGCCAGTCATGCAAAAACATGCCAGAGTTGATATGTGATGACATAAACTCTCCATAATTTGATGACCCTCTAGATGACGACGAGTTTAACCTGCCTGAAGGAGAAAATTGTTTAAATGAAAAAATGGTGAATGAGAAGAGAATCTCCCTCAACACAATCCGAAGGACCTGATTCATCTACGAGATTTAAATAATACTGAATATTAGGTCTTTTTTATCATACAGAAATTAACTCGCTGCATCTCGGAATGTATTGGGACTATACAGAAATCTATTTTGTCTCATTTTGTTGCAAATTCAAAAGAGTACTATTATTTAATACTCAAAATACTCACTGCAATTTCTTAAGTCAATAAAATACATGGCATATCCGTACATTTCAGTTAATAGACGTCTGGGATGGGAACGCTCAGAAGTTTTCGTGTGCAGAGAAAGGAAATTGAAAGTTTCTGCACCTCCTACTCATTTGTATAATATTTTAGTTATGGTCTTGAAACTATAAAGTCCAAGCCTATTGTATTTCCTATAGTGGAAGTACCGTACCGCTCACTTGTCCGATCTTGTGATGGTAGATAGATACTTTGCCTCCCTACAAGGTGATTTAAGATAACATAATAATCAGATACACTTCAAAATATTATAATCTCACTAATATGGTCTTAAGTATCCGTTTATCTGCAGAATCTTTAATTAAAGTCATGGAGCTACCGGCTGCAGGAATAACTTGTTTATCAAATACAAAATCGTGAATAAGTACTTTCAGTTCTTTCAGTTGAATTTAGCTTAAAAGTGAAGTGAATTTAACAGTATTTCACAGATGCAAATATAATTAGTGAACGACCCACGTTCAAATAACCAAATTGGGGAAAAATTAAATCAAGCCGAGGGAAAGTTCATATATTAGTAGTGATTTATCAGACACTTCGTAACAAAACGGGTTTCATTAATGCTGCAGATCTGACATCATTGAGAACACGTTGCAGTTTGTATCGATAGTCATAATATAAATGTGGATTAAAGAGCTAGGAAGAGCGGCTACTACAATACTCAAGTATTATATTATTCGGCTTGGATATTTGTAATGAGGAGTATTATCAATGAATAATTGTCTAATGAACATGAATAATATAGATCTTCGACTAATTTCAATATAAAAAGTTCATATGAACATGGATCCGCAACGACTTGGTTTTGAAATACAGGCCGTCCAAAAAAAATTTATTCAATTTTTTGATTTCTTGGATAGTAGACTTCCGCGGACAGCTAATCTTGAAAAATCTTATCTTCCGGATGGATTCCGCGTCACAATAGCTCGACTTGATGCCGACGTTTCGCAGTTTCAGTTCAAGCCACAAGCCTGCCCTGAAGATGCCACCTGTAATGGTTGGCGAAACGTCGGCATCAAGTCTAGCTATTGTGACGCGGAATCCGTCCGGAAGACAAGATTTTTCAATTTTTTGATTATATTTTTGTTCAGTAACATGGCGATTTGCCCAAATTCGGGATACTGGGATGGGAATATTAAGGATGAGAATCTCAAATATTTGCTTAGTTTTTTATTTAATGTTAGAGGGCGCCACATACAGTGTTGTACCTGGATTTAAATAACCATCAATTTTTTGTGTCATACTGTATGCCATTTTTGACTAAGCAGACTTATTCTCCATTCAATTTTACATACAGAAGGTACTCTTATTATTGGTCGCAGATAACAGCCGTTTTGTAAAAAAACTGGTTTAAAATTAAACCTGCGTTGGAATTTTGTAAGTTGAATTTTGGAAAATATGTGATAAAATGTGTCTTTTATTGATTGTATTGTGATGTGACTAACTTAGATCATTTACAAGACTAAGACTGAACTACTACTACAAATAAGTTAATAATACCTACAGTAATTGCTAAAAATGACTGCCGCCTACTGCAACGCATGCATCAATACGCCTTAACATCGATTGACGAATCCTGTTTCTTAGATCTTGTTCATTTTGGACTGGAGTTTTCTAAACTAGTGGCTTCAAGTGGCCCCAGAGAAAATGATCCAAAGAATTCAAATCAGGTGATCTGGGAGGCCAGGCTTGCGGTCCCGCTCTTCCTATCGAACGGTTAGGGTAATTCTCGTCCAGAAATCGGCGCGCAACCAAACTAAAGTGTGGCTGGCGGTGCTCCATCTTGCATCAAACTCATCCTGTTCCTGGTTTCTAAATCAACTTCTTCTAAACGTTCAGGAAGCTCGGACTCCAAAACCCTTCGGTAGTCTTCTCCCAGTAAGTCTGTAAGGAAGAATGCAAGGTCCAATAAGATGATCAACGATAATTCCAACCCAAATATTCAGAGAAAATTGTACTTGAATATGATTGCATTGGGATTATCCTCAGTCCAGATGTTATTGTGAAAGTTAATGATAGCATTACGAGAAAACGAAGCTTCATCTGTGAAAAACACATGACTTAAGAAATCGGGGGTCTTAAAAATCTATTACGCAACCAAATGCATAAATCTACTCTGAGGGAAAAATTTCTAGGTACGTTGCGTATGATAAGGATAAAGTTGTTGAGATCTTGAAATTTGCCACACAATTGTGTGTGTATTATTCAATTCAGTCTGAATTTCAAAGCCAAGATGAGTGTGTGTGCTTCGGTAAAATCAACTCGCTTCAAATGTAAACAATAAATAAATTTTTGAAGAAGGCGAAAGCCGAAACGCGTCAAATGTGAAGATTGTTTCATTAAAATACATCGTTTAACTTGCTGAAAACCTAAGAAAACCCACAACTTACTTTATATATATAATTTTGCTATTATTATTCTGATTGGTACATACAGCTGAATGAGAAATAAATCACATTACACTTTCCCCTATTCAATACATTGAAGATACATGCCAACATTTTTATATTATAATATCAGCATAGAGCAGCTGACATCGACATACTAAATACATTAACGTGATGCTCAAACAAATTACACAAGCAACCTTTCAAATTTTGTTGATATTGTAGCTACACCCACTGAATAACTAATTATATCCACTAACAATATAATGAGTGAACATTAATATCTATTATATTGTTCAATTCCCATAGTTACTCAGTTTCTGGTTTCTAAAAAGACATATATAGACATATATCTATGGTTTCGGCGTTTACGTAGTGTAAATTCATAATACTTCAGAAGTTGGAGAATAAAACTCAAATTTTACACAAAACTTTTAACATTTTTAAATTAAATGTTAAAAGTTTTGTATAAAATTTGAGTTTTATTCTCCAACTTCTGAAACATATATAGACTGTAAAAAACCTGTTGGTACCATTGGTTCCTGCTTGAGAAATCACATGTCATTTCAACGGAAGTAGTATATCTGCAGTTGGAACCGAGATAACATATCATTTCCAAAATTCGGAACTCTGTAAGTCTAATCCTGCACGAAAGGTAACCAGTTCTTGGTGGCTCAAACTATCTAGTTACTTTTGATTCCTATAAGGTTTCGTTGTTTACTAGAGTATTTCGGAGTTACTACTTTTTTCGAGAAGATACATTTTGTTATATACTCGATTCTTCTTCTTCATTGGGCGGATGGTGATGATCATTTTTTTTGCATAGACACAACGGAAACCGTGCCGCTTAAGGGCGGTTCTCCCTCCTTCAGAGGGAGCCCCACTACAGCGAAGTCATTTGTGTCCTATCGTGTCCGCACATATTCATATCTCCTCATCAGCCCAGTGTATTCGATGAATTTCAGTAGCCTAAAGTAGGAGATATATTTGATTTCCTCAGGTGTGGCTTGACCCCCAAGGCATGTCCGTCGACCAACTGCATATGCCATACACTGACACAACATATGTAAGAGTGTTTCTTCTTCTATGCCGTAATCCCTTGCGTTTCGGCAGATCTACGATCATGTAGATATGTTTATTGCATGGGGCGTGTCCTGTCAGGAATGCAATAAGATTCCTTATTTCTTGCTGCTGGTTAGTAGATTGTCTCCCGTTGATGCTGGAGGTCTCCCACCCGAAAGACTATTGGATCACAGATTTTGCTGGGGCATGGGAGATGCCACAAGTTGGATCTGGCCCAAGTACAGGTTGTTCCTCCGATGTCCATACTCTATTTGGTTTCTTTTATTTTTCATAATTCGAGCACATGTTGAAAATACCAGAATTTTTGCTTGGAATTCTGTCGCGAGGTTAAAAGAGATTCTTTCTCCTTGGTCCTTCCTCTCTACTAATCCAACAACTGTACTTTTTTTAGTCTTGGTGCCTTAATCTATGAACAGTAATACTAAATGAAATTAGTTATCATCCGAGATATGTCTTCAACTTTTAGAGCCTGTTTTTTGTTCAAAGGAAGTGCCATTTATATAATTCTGAATAAATTTGTAATTGAACTACGCTTGAATCTTGATCATAATCACTTAATCAGGTATGTGACCAATGGCGTAATGTTTTACAGCTATCTCTACGGATTTGGCGTTTACTTGATTGATCAAAACAGGTTATCTATAAACAGTTCATAACCAACTTTGAAAATGCCACGGTGTGACGAAATAATTGTCATTACAGCAATAATTATACAATTTGCAGTGTAAATTTTAATATGCGTTTTATTTCGTTTTCTTTTTGCCTTGTAGCAACCCTTGAAATAGACGATAACCTGACATGCCTCTGGAATTCAAAGACGTGTATCACAGAACATATCAGTAATGATATACTACTGAGTGGTTTTTCAGTTTGTAAATGGATATTTAATTCATCTCGAAATGAGTGATGGTATGCAGCGTTTTGCGCGATTCGAATGCTGCCCGTCCCTGACAACATTTCATGTTACTAATCCGATTGTCAGGAAATTAAAGGTTAATATCCGTTGTCACACGTCTAGCAATTCAGCTAATCGATTCCGACAAGATTACGATTACGAATGATGGAATATTTATCTCCAGATATAAGCTTGCCCGCGACGCACTTACAATTTTCGTAATAACCTTTCTTTGAATTTATTTGTGTTGGATTAAGAATAGTATTAATATTTAGTCGAAAAACGTGCACAACCATGATGCAGGCTGTACTGCAGAACGAATGGATGTTTGAGATATAACATTTCCAGCTATAAACTTCCTAATGCGTCATCGAGACATGCTTCCATAACAATTCAACACGTGAACAATTGCTGAAACTTTTCAGTATATATTGTAATTGTTATGATAAGAACAGAGAACAGATGTATTTTATTGGATGTAAAATACTGGTGTCAGATTCTTCCGGCTGGCTTGTGATATGGCGACACGAGAAGAATGTAATTATAAATGTAGTACAAGTGATAGGGATGATCTCTTGACTTGTACGTGAGCGTGCGTGAGTATTATTGACGTGATTGTATGCGTGAGCATGCGTGACTGAAATCTTCAGTGTCGTCTGCGCGAGGTGCAGTTTTTGTAACGAGGTTAGAACGAGTAAAAGGAGTAAGAATGAATTCATTAATTCATTTCAGAGAGACGAGTTGTACCAATAAAAATGCTTGGTAAAGAAATTATCTATTTTAGAGATATAGGCACCGTTATCACTTTAATGGTGAAAATTTTGTTTGTTGATGAAATACCTTTTTAGTTTTATTTCAAAATAAAATGTTGACAATGTTATTTTACTTTTTGAACAAGTTTTTAGTTAATAAAGGAACTGAAGGGGCAAAAGTAAAAACTAGCTAAGTCATTTGGTTTGGAGATATACGTAGCGAATTTGAGTACTCTTAGTCTAGGCTATGAACCGGAAAATAAAAAAAAAAACCTGTAAGTTCGAACCAAAAATTTTTCGTATTAGCTTCAGGCGGCTCTCAGGATCATTCATACACCTTGAAACCTCTTGGGAACCGCAACCCCACCCATTGGGGGCGAAAATAGCCTGAAATCTCCAAGTCTTGAATTGTATGTTGGCATTTCAAGTGCACCTAGGAGGTTTTTTGGGTCTCCGATCACGAATCCGTAGCCACATTTACTTGCAATCCATCGTAGGGGTGGTAAAATCGACGAAATTGGCCAATTTTGCACTCTCATATGTTATTTTGCAATTTACGTGTTTTTGGCATTTCGAACGCACCAAGGTTTTTTTTTGGGTCGCTGAATACGATTCCGAAGCCAGATTTACTCCGAAGTAATTTTGAAATGCAAAAATTTAGAAGCGTGTCAAATTAGCCATTTTTGTAAATTTCCCACCCCTACGATGATGTTCGAGTAAATCTGGCTTCGGAATCGTATTCAGCGACCCAAAAATCCTCCTTGGTGCATTCGAAATGCCCAAAACACGTAAATTGCAAAATAACATATACGGGTGCGAAATTGGCCAATTTTGTCGATTTGACCACCCCTGCGATGGATTGCAAGTAAATCCGGCTACGGATTCGTGTTCAGCGACCCAAAAAACCCTCTAGGTGCACTCGAAATGCCAAAATACCTTTTTTTTGTAGAAAATACAATTCAAGACTTGGAGATTTCGGGCCATTTTCGCCCCCTATGGGTGAGGTTGGGGCTCCCAAGAGATTTTAAGGTGTATGAATGATCCTGAGAACTTCTGAAGCTAATGCAAAAAAAATTTTTTGATTGAAAGTTACACGTATTTTTATTATAGCTAAAATCCCGGTTCACAGCCTAGAGTATGTATGAGAGTATATTGCAGAACAATTGAATAGAATCTGCTATTACATGATGAAAATCCATTCTAAACTTTTCTGAACTATTAATAATTAATAAAATTGGTTATCACTTGTTTAATGCAAGATCTTGCTATGTGATATACATTGGTCAAACAGAAAGGACCTTCAAAAAACGGATCAAAGAACATAGGCGTAGTTTCATCAATAATGAATCGGAACATTTCCGGAACATTCAATTATAGAAAACCATAAGTTTAATGATATTTTCAAGAATTTACACATTCAGAGTAAAAGTAATAAATTAAATTTCCTGGAATTCCTAGAAATTAATAAATGTAGAAGTCCGATATCCTTTTGAAGGATCAAGAAATACTTAATAACTTATCTCAACCCCAATCCTTAAAATCAGAATCAAAATATCTTTCATCTGTCTTATTATCAAATAATTTCTCCCATTATAACATTCGAAAAGCTATAAAGAAATACACTTCGTCTAAAATTTCAAATCAATCTGAGCCAAAAATCCCCCCGCCTGCTTTATCCACTACCTATCTTCAAAATATTGAAAATATAACAGATATAATTTCCGAAATCCTTAAAAAACATAATATTTCTACTCTGTTTTCCACACTTCCAAAACTATCTGTTTTACAAACCCTATCAAAGATCCCCTCCCTCCTCTTCACTTAAAAGGTGTTATATAGCATTGCCTGTTCTTGCGGTAAAGTCTACATTGGTGAAACAGGTCGTACAGTAACTACTGGTGTGAAAGAACATGAGCGCTGTACAAGAATTCGTAACACCAATAGATATGCATTTACGGAACACTAGTTTGACACTAATCATCAAATCCTTTCCGAAAATACTAAAATCCTAGCCCGAACCCCAAACTTCTATCATCGAAAAATCCTTCAAGCTATAGAAATCCTAAAACATCCAAATAAACTAAACCGTGACTTAGGATATTACCTTCGCAACATTTGGAAACCCATCCTTGAAAATTCCTCTTCGCACATGATCACACAACGACAGGGTCAGGTACCAGAATAAAGGCAGTGGACTGTGTAGCGTGAATGAGCTATCCGCGGAAGTCTACTATTCAAGAAATACTTAATAATTCTCCCTTGTTAAATTTGTATTAACTCGATTTTCCGTTTGCTACCATGTTATCGTTTAATCCCTCAAAGGGTTAATGCCAATTAGATAAAATTCCTATGACCATCTATCCTAAAATTATCATTAAAATTATATATTAGGTAACTCTTTTGTAGTAAGTTAGTACTGTAATATTTGTTTGATGAATCTACTGTGTTAGCGACACATTTATTTATTAAACTAGTGAATTAGGCTTTTCATAGACTAATCTTCATAGACGTCGCCACATTCACTTAAATCTAAACGAAATTATTCACTACATAATTATTGCTTCGGGAAATAATAAACACAACAGTTACAACATTTACAATTTCATTTATTCGTGTTTCTGTTCGTTTCGACGACGTGGGCATTTTAATTGAAATTGGTGCGATAAGGACGCTTTGTGTAATACAATTAGTTTTGAGTCATCAAGTTTTAGACATAATAAGTCTTCTGATGATGGTCGTGAGACCGAAACGTATGTAAAGACAAGAAAATATAAAGCATAAGTGTTAGAGTGACCTATTTCCCGAGAATTCATATATAATTCATACCTGGGTCAAGAATCTTTATTAAAACACAACATTCGCATAGGTAGGCATTATAAAAATTTTTCTCCTGTATGGGTAATTCATTCAGCCCGTTTTTCGCCTGTACCTTTCATTTAATATTTTGCAACAAATTTTCATTCTCAAGACATCCGGAATTTTACAAGATTTGGGAAGGTACTATACTCCATCAGTTTTAATGTGTTGCATCTTTGCGAAGGACTGTGAATTTTGTTACAATCATTGGAAAATTTACTCGTGTAATTTATCTAAATTGTCTATTTATTTGAATTACTTTAGTGAAGTTTCTCCCCCTAGAGTGTTACAACCAAGTATCCACTGGTGTAAATGCGGGAGATCATACCTTTGCCATGAACTTACTATAGTATTGAGTATAGACCTATAACTCTTATAGTTCAGAGCGAGTTACATCACCTCTGGACCAACATTAATATTCAACTGTACATATATAATGAGGAGATCAGGGGCCGATACGAGGCCCAGCCGATGGTCTTGATGTATTTCAATCAATCATAACTTAAGCAATACATCATACGGCGTTTAAAGAGAAAAGGGGGAAGGCAAGATAATTGCGTAGAATTGCATGCGAGACAGCATAAGTGATTTACGTCAAGTTGCAGTTATTTATATGGCGTTCAGTTAAGATCAAGGCAAGATTTCTAACTTTTTGCACCGCTACCCTACTCACGTTCACAATAGAGAGACTTGTGAGAGCATGCGTTTTTCAAACAATAATAATATAACGCGAGATATGAAACTGAAATTTCTTAATTCGATAATGCGAACGGGCAGTCACGCCAACGGCATAACAGCTTGATGCTCTATCTGTTGGATCGCTCCCGGAATACACTCACGTTACTGCCAATAAATTCCACCTTTCAAGAGTAGGAAATCAGTCTAATGTATTATGTTAAGCGAGTAATTTATTATACTTGCATGTCCACGTCTAATAGTATTCTAATACTATTCACAGTCATGCTGTAACCGTGTATTAATTATATTTGGTTAGTCGTCAAGTAAACGTGGCCCCATCGGTGAATCAAATACCATCAAGAAACGTTGGATCGGCGTTTTGACAAGCATAAATATAAGCTGAGCGAATTCCAATCTCACCGAAACATCTATCGGCAGGATGCTGGTCAAGCGCAAAGTGCTTATGGGTGCAAATTTTCGTTATGAAAAATTCTCGTTATTGATGACCTGCTTACCCCCTAGTATCTGCAGACATACCCATCGTACTTATTTCGTTATGATCCCATACACGAACCAGATTTTCTTCTTCCGGTCTTGGGGGGGGGGGGGGGTCACGTTTGGGAAGAAAGGAACCAGTTCTCCCTAATCGTTGATAAAGATTCTTTAATGTTTTGAAATGTGGTTGCCTTCTGTTGGGACAGGTTTGTTCGTAGAAACGGTGCGCCCTTTATTCTTGTGCATAAATACAAATCGTTCGTTAGTAAATGAATTGTGTCTTGGCATTTCACTTGCATATTTATTTTCTTCCCTTTTAAAACAGATGTGTAATAATCTAATTATGGAATCCAATAACCATAGATCAGTTTGATAGATTCAAAATCTAAAGCATAATATCATTGTCTCCATGGCTTATTGAGTCTACTATGAAAACTTCACACTAAGTGATCCGGATTTAGAGAGATTTCTTCACCTACAACTTTCAAAGGCATTATGTCCGAAACTGTTAGGTTTAATGACATTTGGGAGGTATCCATTTTTTTCTTCAAAATGATGGAGGAACAAATATTTTCATCACGTGTAAGAGATATAACATCCAATGATAAAACGTTATACTCAACAACCTTCAGATTGATGAATAGTTGCTTTTGCGAAGGAGTGTGTGTGGGCCGAGGCAGCGAAAATCCGCTACAGATTGAGTCAGAACAAGCGGTATATAGGAGAGGCTTGTGAGTTAGTGCGAGCTAGAAGTGCACCGTATTGTTTTAAAAGTGCAATAAGATCAGCGCTTTAGTGGTTTGTACCATCTTACTCCTGCGCTCCAGTCTCGTACCCGGGTCACGAATGAGATATTTTCGATAAATATCCTCGTACATATCATATATCTCTGACATCAGACGGTGATAATCATTGGACAAGATAATATCTAACTGTGCGTTCCTTAAGATGGGAACACAGTAGGCTGCACGATGTCATCGCACGTTAAAGATCCCTACCTGCACGTGGAATTAGTCAGAATTTGGCGAAATATCCAGGTTGGGGTGAGATTGGCTCCAGAAGTGGGTGATTAGCCACAGTAGCAGAAATAGGTTAAATAAATTGCATAGTGTTGCAATAAATAGTGTGCATGCCAAAGTTACTCTTCGCAAATCATTTGAATTGGTTACTGTTTTTTATGTAATTGTTTCATATTCTATAAGATACTCTGTTGTCTAAATATGATGAAATATCTTGAATAGTAGACTTCCGCGGATAGCTAATCTTGAAAATTCTTGGCTGAAACAGTTTCAGTTCAAGCCTCAAGCCTTCCATGAAGATTCCACCTGAACGGTTGGTGAAACGTCGTCATCAAGTTGTGCTATTGTGATGTGGTATTCGTCTGGAAGCCAAGAATTTTGAGATGAAAAATATTTTTATATTACTATCTTCACACAACTAAATAATATTCAAATCAATAATGTTTTTAATAAAATGATTACAAAAAAAAATTCCGTATCTGAAATGGAACACGAGCCTACTGAGTGGGAGCCGAGTATCCTGGCCCCTAGACCATACCTTTGGTTCATCGCCGTTTGTTATAAACAATTAAGGTACGGTGCAAGTTTAAGTTTACATTTTGTTGCTGTTATAGTTGAACGATTTTGTTGAAATTTTGGTGAAAGCCGTTTTTGAAATGAACCTAAATTTACTGTAAGTAGTTTTGAATCGATTTATTTGGGTTGGTAGTTTGATTTTTTAAATTGTCAACCCTTCAGAAAAGATGATTCACACGATTTCCCTGAAAACCAATAGGGCTCGTCTCCGGTACAAGGAACGATTTTTTGTCAAAATTTGAAAATGACCTTTCGTTATTGAGTTATCGTCTGGACGAGCAATTCGTGACAGATATCCAGACAGACAAACAGACGGATTTTTCCAAAGTTGCTCAAAATTCGATGAAAAGGAATTTTTGCTCTACAACTTTTTTAACAATTTGAGAAGTAGCTTGAGTAAATGCAATACATTCTTCAGACTTCGTCCGCGGAGAGAATGATAAATAGAATAGAAAATGGGCTGCCTCTCCACTGTTCACACACGGCAGTGACTTTGATAGTTTTTAAAATCTCGTAAATCTATTCTATGAATAATGAATTGAATGTACAGTACCTACTTCAATTCAATTCTAGTTCTAGCACCATCTTTAGATAATTATTTTATGCTTTCCACACAATAGCTTGGAATGAAATTAATTTTTCGTAAACGCCCATTTATCGCCGTCGAATCTCGCTCGCACTCATTAAATTACTATACATCGCCCGATCTGACTCAAGTTGTACAAATCTGAATGAGACAGTTTAAAGATTTTAATAAGTATTTTGAACAACCTCAGTCTCATTAGCTACCTATTTTGATATCATGTTGATTGTCAGATATCTTTGGCTCGTATGGTTTTTCTGTTGTTTCAAAGAATACTGAATAACTAATATTAAAAATTGTATTCCTCCAATTCGTTTGAAGATGAGCGCCTGTCATCTGTTTATAACGGATTTATTTTCTTTTCATTTTTCCCCATTTATATTATTTTTACCATTATTAGAATAGCTTGCTATACAACCATAGACCTATTATCCTCAGGAGACAGAATTGCTTACATTCAAACACGATCAGACATTGCCAAAATTTCGGGCCATTCAGACCGCTGTATATTACAAGTATGGCCGTATGGAATGTGCTGTTGCCGGATTAGTTGTTCTGTGTGCCGGATTGAGATTTGTAATTATTATAAAAACGTCCATAGCATTATTTATTCGTTATATTAGAAGCAATACTGTTGAAATATTCCATAATTTATGGTAACCTGGAATATACAGATCGAATTATAGAATATTTAAATTTTTAAATATAGAACTATTCCATTTCATCATTTGTTCAGAAGGCGACAACGCCGCGCACCCTTAAGAATGGGGACTTTGTTCTGTACTACACAATTTGACAGCTTCCGTATATCTCGTAGTTATTTCAAAGCAGTGTTGCCTTACAAGTGGTACCAAGTTTTCAATCATAGTTACAGCGTTGCCAATAAGAAGTAAATATGACTCGACGACAAAGAGGTCCGTTGGTTTTCTTTCTCACACTTTATGTAATCATTGCGACAAGTCAAATGGAGTTTTATGAATGAGATGTTTCGTCTCCTTAGGATAATAGGTATATGTATACAACTCTGTCTATACTCAAATGTTCTCACATGAATCAAGAGTTTCAAATTCATTTATCATAAACAGTTCTCAATGTTATTAACGTAATTTAACAAAATATTCTGTACCAATGTACTGTTAGCGGAGTGTTAATAGTTGTTGTTTTTACTGATGCGATCATTTAGAATACGGAAACATTAACCTACTTACTGCACGAACAATCCCGCAATTATTTCCAATAAGTAGATGTTTTGCGCAAAACGATGAGATTTTTTCGCTATTCCACGTTCATCTAATACAAAACGTGCATTCATTTTTCTTTATTACATTTTATATCGGTTTTAGTTGTTCCATGATTCAAATACACCTCTATGTCGTGATTACTCCGATTTATCGTTTCAGAAGATTTGTTTCGATCATTGCTAAGTGATGGATTAATACAGTCGTTAGAAATGTTGGTCCGATAGTACCGGGTCCGGATACATCTACGTCCCCATTGAAGGTGAATTGTGATATTTGATGCATCAAGTTAACGAGAAGGTTTCTGCTCACAGTGACTTTTCATTCAGAATACCTTCAGTGTGACCAAATTCCTTTTTAGTACATACTTTCAACGCTTCTGCGTGAATTCTAATAGTAATACAGGTTATATTAAAGTGTGAACAATTTCGAATATCAACCTGACAGCAGGTGTCAGTTTAAAACATGAGTTGTGAAATACATTATGAACACCATTTGGATAAAATTTCAATGTAACATAGAGTGTAATTTAACGTCTTTCATTTCCAATATATTTTCATTTTCTTCTATCATTTACATTTGACCCGCAGGAGTGCCCGAAAGCTATTTTCCTTACAAAAGTGAGGGAAGTTACGTGGTCAATTGTACAGTTTTTTTACACTCATCAGCAAATAGTTAACATTCCAAATCTCTTCAACAGCTTATATTACAATTTAACCTCATTTTGATTACTACTGCCCCTCCATACCATTTCTTTCAGATTCAAATTCTATCTCATCGCTGCAAAATCTAGAGAACCGAGGTATTAAGGTGTTTTCAAAATGGAATATAGATATATACCCCCTTATGGGTATGTTTCAAGTTCTGTTTTGGCTATCAGTAAAAGATAGATTATTTTTCATATACCTACATATGGCAGGCATCCATTGGAAAATATGGAGACTATCTAGCTGTAGCATTGGATATCTCCAAAGCATTTGACCAAGTCTGTCTAATCAGTATTAGGCAAAGTACAAGCTCTAAGCTTATAAAGCCCATACAAGCTCGTCAGTTCGAATCAAGTTACGGCTTTAGCTAGTTTTTCACAAAATTCACTGGACTTATCTAGTTTATTTTTGTTTTCAAGGAATTTTTCTTTTCTAGCTTGTACGAATATTTTCATGTCTATTTCAATTTTCAACTTTAATGGGCTGTAGATATGTTTTGCTAGTCCTGCAGGCACAATTATATTCATTATAATTTTTTCATTATCATCAAGATTGCTCTACAAAATAGTCTTTGACTGATAAAACTATATTGAATCATCGATCCAAGTCCAGAAGGAGTTATTTGTTTTTATCCGAGCAACGCGTCTAAATTTCAATCTGAAAGGCACCACGTTTCATAATAATTACGTCCTTGAATTCTCTGAAAACTCACTTTCCGTTGAACCGTAAATTAAATTATCCTACATCCTTACCACGATATTGATAGGTTGTATCTTAAATAGGATAAGAATAAGTTTTTTGAACTTACCATTTCCTCGAAAAAATTCGCACGAATCGCAAACTTCCTGTGAATATATTTACTAATGGTACCTTCTTTTGTTGCAGGAAACATTCCAGAGAACACAGGAAACGCAAGTTGAACGCAAGTTTCCGGTAAGTGATAATTTCCGTATCAATTTTATCAATTATTACTACGAAACTGAACGGCAATTAGCATAGATATAAAAACGTATTTGGTTTTGATATTTATTTCATCATTGTGAATATAGAATATAGCTTCGGTCGTACTTATGTGGGTGAGTTGTGTTTGTTTATGCTAACACGCTACAGTCCTAACCACTCCCACATGGTCGAAAATAGACCATGTAATGATGAACTGATTAGTGTCCCCATAGAGCTATTGAACTTTGAAAAATCACATCTCAGAAACGATTTCAATTCATGGCAAATTCTGACTAAACAGTTGGTGTTTATATTTGAACTTGTCATCTTCAACTTGTGACTAATATTTTAATAATTCTATAAATGTGTTACATTTCGCAGCGGAGTTATTTGTTCTACCATACGTTTCAAGTTTATGTTTTTGATTCATACGCGGAATCGATTAATTAGTAATAGGCGACTTTATGTACATGGTACATTAACATTGTACGTTCGCCCACTGGATCAATTTATCAATTCTAATACATAGCATCTTATTTATTGAGTTCGAAGAAGGAATTCTTTGATACTTAATTATATGATATGCAGTAGAGGGTCGTAAAACTCCAATAAAATCAGCAACTACAATTTGCATGTTTTCACTACCTAGCATGATATTTGAGAGTTAAGGAAAAAGTGGAATGCAACCTCTTCTGAAATCAATTAAATATTCAATATATCTCATGTAGTCAGGTAAGTGATTATACCATACCTGTTTGTTGATAATTTGATTGTCAGCTATTTTTAAAAAGTTCAACGGCATGGCATACCTTTGCATATTTTTCCATTTCTGATACGCTTTAGTCCGTTTAACATAAACAGCATTATAATCTCCAGAATAGGAAGAACTTACATCAAATAGCAGTTAATACTTTAAAAATTATCACTATAAGTTCATTATGAAATCGGTTAAGTAATAATTAAACAACAATAACGAGTGAGGGAAGTCACGTGATCAATTATCCCAGCTTTTTTCAATGTAGATTAGGATGTAGGGCAGTGATACCCAAAGTGATCTATATTGACCCCCAGGGGTCGACGACGTCCTGCGAGGGGTCCATGTCAGCCAAAAAAAATATTGGGGTTCACGATAGTTGATCTCATTTAAGCATGAATGCAATAATCCACATATACATATAGGTTGCTTAGTTTTTACGTGAAAACTTAACAAACAGACCGACAATACACTTCACAATTATAATATTAATAGAAGTAGAGATTTTATACTGCACTATTTTATTCTATTCAATTATGCATTAATTCAATTTAATTTAATTACGTAGTAACTAATTTAGTATATTTCATGAAATTGTATATTAGCCTATTCGCTTTGTGGTCACTTTGAACTTGTAAAAACTTGCACATAATGATACAAATATCAAGTTACCGGGTTACCCGCACACGCGCATTAGAAAATGTTGTCCATTCTTGTATGAATTAAGCTAATGAAGCAAAACATTGGAAGGCGAATTTTCCCAGTTTCCTAATTTGTCACAGACAAACTGCCAGGAAGATGACGTTTTAACATTCAAATAACCTCTATTCAGATTTTAAAACTAGGTTTGATGACGTTTTGACTCTGGTAATACGACAATGAATAATGAACTCATACAGTGATATTGAAGAAACGGATGTTACATTACAAGAGGAACTGATCGGAATAAAGCCCTAACGAAGAACTTAACAGTTTAGAAACGGATATCAGCAATTCTGAAGTCAAAAAGACATACCTGTTACTTATTCCGTATCATAGAATATCGTGGGAAAGTTTTTAATTGCTTTTCCATCCTCATATCTAGTGGAAAGGGATTTCAGCGCTGTTGCCAATCTCTTAACAAAAAAAAAGAAACAGAACGGACATCACTAACTAAGGAGATTTGAGATTAAACCTAACTAAATTGATGCCAAATGTTGAAAATTTATTATTAAAACATCAGGTTCATCCCTCCCACTAAAAGTATTTAGTTTTTTCTAAGCCATTTTATGTAACATATACTAAATTCTAATTTGGTTCGTTTTAATTAGAATTCAATAAATAAATGTATAAAACGTAACATGCGTTCTTTTTAAGTTTTTCACACTACACTTCACTACAGTTAGAAATATAAATCTTTAAAAGTAAGTAGCAGGGGTCTACCCAAAACCGAAAAACATGGTAAGCGGTCTACGAAACATAACAGTTTGGTGACCTCTGATGTAGAGGAACCGGGGCATAATGAGCACCTTCAGAAATAAAAATAGGAATGGAGAATACCTATTGGTAATGATTCTTGACCCAGGTATGAATTAAACCTTTTAAATTCTCGGGGAAATAGGTCATACTAACACATATGCTTATTATTTTCGTCTTTACGTATGTTTTGGTCTCACGACCATCATCAGAAGACGTACCGATGTCTGAAGCAGGATTTCTTGTATCAAGCACAAAGCATTCTTATCGCACGAATATCAATTAAAAATGCCCACGTAATCGAAATTGTAACACATTAATGTTTTAATTAAACTGTGTTCCTTTACGCGAGATGATACAAGCTGAAAATGCAATGTTATATACGAGGTCTATCCCAAAAGTATCCTCGATTTCTCGGCGCTTGACTTCTTCTTCGTAATTCGGTTGGTGGCATCCTTCAAAGTAGTCGCCATTTGATTGAACAACACGCTCATATCGATGCTTCCACTTTCTAAAGCAGTCTTGAAAGTCAGTTTTAGGAATCGCCTTCAGTGCATTCTTCGCATTAGTTTCAACAGACTCAATGTCGTCGAATCGGTGTCCTTTAAGCGGCATTTTCAATCGAGGAAATAGCCAAAAGTTACAGGGAGTTATGTTTTATTATTTTGAATATTTTCATCACTATTCATCATTTCCTGATTGTCCGGAGCGATTTCTAATCGAAGGTTTTTTGCTATTCTGAGAGCAGTTTTGGGATGAATTGTGCACGCACACGAGTCATTCCCAAATTCCCGGTTAAAATTATCCAAACCGTACTTTTTGGTATTCCAAGGTCATCTTCTAGTTCCCTCACAGTCAAACGACGATCTTGTCCAATCGCAACTTGCACACGCTCGACATTATCCGATGTTGTTCTCGTCGAAGGTCGACCAGAATGAGGATATCACTGTCAACAGATGTGTGGCCACTTTTAAACCGCTTATACCACTTTTTTATTCGTGTTTTACCCATACACTCGTCTCCAAAGGCCTTTCGTAACATTTCAATAGTTTCCGCACAACTTTTAACAAGATTAAAACAATTTTAAATATTATGCAAATTAGCTGTTCAATTCTTTCCGTCATTTTTAGCAATAAACAAAATCCGACGAACGCAAAAAAGACGTAGTAAACAAATAGACGTTGCGCGGGAACTAAGGCGTCTCATCGGTAACTAAGGCATCTAAGGAGAATTTTAGGAGTTACTGGTGACGTTCGTACGCTACAGAGGTCGCCTGAGTGTTCTGACGCCAAGATATGAATCCAAGCCGGATAGTTTGGGACAGACCTCGTATTGTGGTCAAACAGGTGGATCGACACAATTCAATTCATTTGAACAAATGAAGTTGGAAACAAAATTTTGCTAGCCACTTTGTACAATATCAGCACACCAGAATGTGGAAATATTACACTCAATTAAAAATACCTCATATGCAAAGAGTTCATTAATTAATTGATGAATAACTTTCGTTTTAAGTACATTAAAACTAAGTGACAATCCTGCCAGAAAGGGAAACTTATGAACGTGCCGATAACGATCACGTTTATTCAGATATTAGCTTCTCGTTTTAATTGCACTTTCCTGTGTCACCCTTTCATAAAGTCACTATCGTCCTTGGACTATTTGCAGTTAATTCTCTCGTTGTCGAATACGTTGCCCTAGATGTTATTTTCGTATAAGCTGTTAATCATTGGCTTTATTGAAATGGCTTTTGAGCTTCCCACTTGCATGAGTTGTTCGGTAACAAGTGCCAGACATAATAATTACGGTTGTTTCTCCTTGACACTAAATACCTAAGTTTGTCAATTTTTAGATTCCGTTATTTTACAAGCGGATCGCTTACCTTTGTATCTTAGAACGTTTGATGGCTTCCATACTGCGCGACTAGGTTTTGATGTTCAAAATTGTACTAAGAACTCACATTACTGAACAGCTTTATTTAGATATTAAACAATCATTGATCAAAGGCATAATATACTTGGTTAAGTCTTTTTCTTTCTATTGGTTACTATAAGTCTGATGACACAATCTCACAGCAACATAAAATCAAAGATACCGTAAAATCGCAATATACAATACTAAATACAAAACAAAGTTTGTCATCTTCAATAGATCCGAAACAAACGAAAGAAGAAAAAAAAAGAAACAGCAGTGGACATTATTAATATCTTGGTGGTGATGAACAACAACTCTACGAAGAATGTTGGTTTCGAATATGTTGCTTACATACCGGGCCAACATCAAGACCTAAAGATATTCTCCAATGTATTGTTCAATATGGAGATGAAAGGCGTATTTCAGAATCTCCGTATTTCGATCGAGATAGTGTTGACCATTTTCAGGTGTTCGAGGTCTTCCAGCAACTTAAAGTGTATCTTTCAATGAACTGCTGCAATATATACCCGCCAAACCAGGTACCCAATTAGGAATATTTGAAGAGGGGTGCAATTTCAGCCCATGCCATACGGGCGCCATTTATTCAGTTGATACGCCATCATCTAGGCGATACGCCACTGTCCATATTACATAGGAATATCGAAAAATTAGGATCTGCGGACTCGGTCACACGAGATACTAATTGTGCAATTGTGTTTTCTGAAGGTTACATAAAATTTATCAATTGCAACGGCACCGTTATCCAGTTTCGAATGTACAACTTCTTGATAACAATTCATATGATCATTCGCAGAAAACTGTTACCGTCCATTCTTTATAAAATTCATTCAATAAAACAGTTCACAATAACAACAACTCTTACACTTCTCTGAAACTTGAAATTATGGGTTTATTTTGATAATCAAATCGGTGATTAGTAAAATGGAGTTTCATTGCTTTATAGTTTACAATAAATATAAATTGTGTACTTTATGTGAAATATTTACGAAGACCCAGCCAATTGATAAATACTGTTTTATAATTAGTTAAATGTTGAAGATAATATTTATTAATGGATTAAGAAATAACGCAGAAAATAAATAACATGAATGGAATGTCTGAATGATCTCGTTGAATTTAAACTTTCAACTACTAGACATGTGGTTATCTTTAGCGTATATTTTCAGTCACATAAACATATACCAAATCAACTTGATATCTGTAAGCCTAGAGTTGATTGCTTCACCAGCAATACATACAACCAATTGAATTAGACGGAAATGAACAAAAAAGTAATCTCAATTCTTAATTGACATCTGTCAAAACTTTAATATGCTGCAAACCGTAATTTTTAATGTTTGCCTGTTCTTTGAATCGACCACATTCAATAACATTTAACTATGGGAATAGAAATATATAAAACGAAATTGTTTGAAGAGGTTAAATAAAATGCTCTAAAGATGCGAATAATAATGTCCCTACCTATACTTGTGGATTAAATGAAAGAATAATTACTTTGTTTTTATACCAATAACATGAAAACGTTACTATAGTTTCAACACCGACAATGCCATTATCAAATAGATATTGAATTATAACTTTTTGTCTGATTGATAATGGCACTTCGGTGTTGAAACTATAGGAACGTTTTCATGTTATTATTAAAAGTGGTATAAAAACAAAGTAATAATCTTCCATTTATTCACAATGATAAGTTATCATAAAGTAACGGCTTCTACCATCGATTTTTTATACCTGTGAAATTCCATATATTCGACGTTCTATTTCATTTTCAGTGTGCACACCTGAAAATACTATGATAGCTGAAAAAATATATTCTATTGGCCCTTTTATAAAAACTCATCTTTCAAAGGTTGTTATATAGTCTGCAGTGAAGGCTTGTGAAAAGACAATCAACTACAACAAAACAAAGCACAATCTAATCAATATTCAACCGTAGTGTTTAATCAAACACTAACATCATCAGCTGAACTAATTTTTATTTTTTTTCATTAGCTTGATACTTAGAATATCTGTTGAAAAAATATTTATTCATTAACCAATATTTGATAAATTGATCTACAAATCAATAATTCAAGAGATTATCATGTGATTGCTAAATTTTATTTTATTTTGTATCATTCACGATGTTGTATTCTTAAAATATTATATTTTAATTGTGAATAATTCATTATAAAGCTAAGTGCTGTTGCTTCATTTTGGGTTTTCAAACCAGAAGTTCGTGAGAACTATTTATTGCCCATATATTGATCAGTAGGTAATGTATTTTTAGTTCACTAAACGAATGAATGATGTTTTGGAAATTAATTTATCATATTATAAACTATTGAAATTTAGTTATTGAAGACAGAAACTGGAAGGAATAAATCATCAAAGAAAATTGGCATTTATCTTTTTTACGATAAACTCAGTTAAATTAATTAATTTTCTGTACTTTCTCCACTTTAGTGATCTTCGCTGTGTTGTTTTAGAAAATTATAACTGTACCAAAAGAATAGATCTTTCCAGAACCTGCTAAGAATTAATCATAATAAGATTACCTAGATGTGGATGCAATTTAGGGAAAAATAGGGGAGCTTAGGCTAACTAAACTATTATGCAATATCACCCTAATGGTATAGTCGAATATTAAATACTTGATGGGTATAACCTTCGACATCAAGCTGACACGGGGATCTCACCTCGCAGAGATTGGAAAAAAATTAGTATGATTTATTAAAACCTTTGGAATACGGAACTAGCCTTGGATTTTAAAACACACTGATAATAAGAACTGACCTTCGTAGATATAACTGTGCCGAAAAAAAATAATCTATTCAGAACCTACTAAGTGTTAATAAATGAAATTACTTAGATGTAAATGCTATTCAGAGAAAAATAGGAGAGCTTAGGTTACCTAGACTGTTAATCAATACACCCATAGTCGAAGACTAATTTCGTGGGTATAACTTTTGACAGCTAGCTGACACGGCATTTCATCTTGCAGCGAAATACAAAAACTGAAATCGCCATTTGGCAGTGTCGAACCGCGATCTGTAAGATATCGGGACTATCTCCAAAGATAGCATTATGGCTTTATACGGTCAGAGAGACGTTTGATAACTTACGATGCACTTACCTGGTGGTTCAGAACCAGACAGAAGACCTCAATAAAACAACTAAATGTATTACCTCAGCATAACATGCCTTGGGAACTCATAGCAGTGTTAGAAGCAATGCTGTACCTCCAACCTATCGACTCTGCTACTTGGGAAGTGACGAAGGCAAACACTGTCACCACCTGGATGACTCGAGACTCATGGCAGGTAAACAGGCAGCATGCAACCACTCGACGTATTTTTGAGGCCTTATGAATAATTATCAACCGACACGGGCCCATATGTGACGAGAAGGGTAAAATCCAGATCTTCACTGATGGCTCTAACACCAAAATGGGAGTTGCGCTGAAACTACATAACATACGGCAACAATAAGGTAGATAAACTGGCTCGGAAAGAACCGCCAAGGAAAATACCTGGGAAGGATTAATAATCCACCATCCTGCAAAAGGCTGAATTCCATTCCCAAAGAATACTCTCTCAAAGCGCTTCAGTAAGGAAGGGTGGTAGATAGGCCAAGGAAGCAATGAGCCCACAGCTGAATATTAATTGAGACTGTCTCGAAAGCACATGCTTCCACAGGTATCACCACAAGAGAATTACATGAAAAAAAGTGAAAACACATACACAGTAAGGGTCCAGTGGATAATAGCTGTGTATGTGTAGAGAAGAGGATGAGACGTGCTAAGCACCTGCCCCGCCCTCGCCAACATCAGAAAGTCCAGCATTATCGAGACCTTTTCCAGTGATGTGTTCTTGTTGAACACCTGGGGTGGCTGAACAGCTAGGAATACATCGGGGTCTCCTATGGAGCGACTACAATGGCTTATGAGCAGTGAGTACTCCGGCCAATAGGTCACCCACCTAACTCAATCCAGGATTCAACAAAATTATAATTTCCAGTACGCAGTTTCCCCTTTTCATTTTATTGACTATATGTAGGTACTATTTTGTAGATATCTATTTGCTCGTACAATGTGTTTTCTCTTGACTAACATTAATTTTAGGGGCCTGTTCGTTTCAAGTCATTAATTTATATTTTTCACTATTCAATTGATTTCCATATTTGTTTAGAGTGCCATATACGGATTGTCAAGAAAACAGCAGAATTTATGAATAATTCAGAAAAGATCGAACACATCATTAATAATTGATTCGCACTGTATAAAGAACAAGATTTATGAATATTATATGATAATTGATTGTTACGCATCAAGCGTTACCTACCCAGATTATTACTGTATAAAAAATACAATCGATTATCGGAGTAGACAGCTTGGCGGCATTGTTGTTGTGCTTGATCTTTTAATTTACATCGATGATAAGTTTTGAGGTTGCTATAATTCATTCGGCCCGACGGTCGGCTATAAAGTCAATCTGAATTCGTTTCGGGTCGCCTCGATAAATCATAAACTTCAAGTGTTTCAATATTCACGTACTATTATCACATTGTTCAAATTGCCTCAATTACGCCTTCTTTTTTAACAAGACGTCTGTAAGTTCGTGTAAGTCACACTCGTCGGGTTCAGTGATGAAAACACCTATGTGTAACAATTAAGAAATGAATATTCTTGTTGGATTTTTTCAGATAACAATGATTAAGTTCCCTCTAGTGTAGATCGATCAGTAACATTACAACTTTACAGTTCTGGGCAGTTGTTCCGCTCTCTGATGGAGCTCATGAGCAGAACGAGAAAGTTGCAATGTCACCTTATCACTTAGACTTAGAGGTTTCTCACTTATCACTGTTTTAGAGCATGTTAGAATAACAAACTTTTCAAATAACCTACTAGTATTCCCACAATATATTAAAAAGCTATCCTGTGAAAAATTTAACAAACTAACCTGCGATAACATTACCGCTATAAAAAGAAATTATCACCCTATCCATTAAAAATACTGAGGATTTTTTAGCTACTAAATTAGAAATCAAAATGAGCATGTTTTAATACTATTTGGGGTTAATAATGTAAACAAGGGGTTACCCTCAGCTAAAGACAAATCTGAATGTAACACATTCTATCTAAACTACCTAGATATTTGTCCGTACTGTGTTTTAAAAGTGATAATAAACAAATGATGCGAACCGTATTTGAAATATGTTCGGCTAACGTTGATTTTTCACCATTATTTATCTTTATGTGGGAAAAGTTCTTTCTAGTTGGAGCCATATAACATTTGAACACTACTCACAATCGATTTTGTAAATCCGGGATTTGTCGAAGTCGAAAACTTTATCAAAGGTGTTTTGTCTAATCGGTATTTTAGCTGTTCTTGTTCAGGGCCAGATTTAGAGGTCTGGAGGCCTCGGGGCAATAAAGGAGTAAAGGCCCCCTGGCCCCAAATTATTTTCCAAATAAAATGAACAATTTTTTCAGTCGAGTTTTTCAATAAATAATTTATTGTAAAACCAAGTAAATTCTTTTAGTATTTAACAAACATATGTAAATATAAATAAATTGCAAGTGCCATTTGAGATTTTGATATTTTACTGATTGCCTGATTGGAGTGAACAAATATAGATCAATGATTTCTGTTAATATTTAAGAACGATATAATCATGTTTGTACAAAGGTAAAGGTAAAACAGCGAAAAAAAATATCAAAGGAAAAGTTGTTTACTAGTCAGAATTAAAATTTATTTTTTTTCCCGAAGTCTATTGTGGGGCCCCAGGGCTGTAGCCCCAGTCTCACTTCCCATAAATTCGGCGTTGTCCTTGCTCTATAAATGCGTTGTATTGCAAATTTAGAAAACATATTATGGAATTTATTAGTTACTGAAGGATGTTAAGTGAAACTTTTGAATTATATTGATTCATTTGAAGGTTGTGGCTCTAATTTGGTTAATTTGTTGCGTTCCAATTTCCTTTTTTGTTTAGAAATTATATTATTGATCAAAGATTGGTCGTAACCATTGTCCAACGCTATTTGCTGAAGTGTAACTGAAACCGCTTGGAGTTTCAAACCTACGTTATTAACGTTTTCCCGTATTAACCATATTCATATTTCAGTTTTATATTCTACAAAAATTTTTTGGAATATATTGTTTATATTATTGTAATATTTTAGATTCTGCATTTTTTAGCAATTGACGTTCCGTGATTCGTTATTTATATCTTCGACAGAATTATCTTTCAGTAACATTACAAACTTTCCCGTTCTCCATTAGAGAACGAAATAACTGTTTAGAGCTATTTGTGTGTAATGCTACTGATCAATCTAGACTAGAGAGACCTCAATCGATTTGATTATACCAGGTTTCGTTCGATTAAGAGACCTTCAACTGAGTTATCTGTTAATGATCTCGCAATCATACTGACTCTTGTTTATTATAATAATTATTGTAATGATTCTGAGGCGAATTAACATTATTAGTAACATGGAAAAATTTGAGGTGAACTCAATTGATACTGATAAATGAACAGAACTAAGTAATCAAATAATACTACTTACTATTCTAGTAATGCAACTCTAGGGTCTTGTTTATTTCTAACTTCGCTATAAAATTACACTTTTGAATGTGTTAATGTCTGAAACTCCCGTTTTATCCTTCACCTGTACGTAAGATTGCTCCTATTTTACCCACCAAAGAAAATTACGTGTTTTTTTTTGCCTAAAACTAGCCTAAAGATCCAATTAAACCCACTAAAAACCACTTTATCTAAATCAAGGTTCTTTTTAAGACAAATCCATATATTGCTATATTAATATATTTTATTTACCTTACAATGTTGTAATACGTAATCTCTTTAGAGAATAAAACGTAATACCAACTTAGAAATAAAATACCCCAGTAATGCACCGAAACAAACTAAACCACAATATTGCGGCATGTTCAAAAAAATTTGAATTTCTTACAGTACGAGTATACGAAAATCTACTACTACAAGTTTGATATAGGATTAACAATGTCTAGAATAAAGACTACTGGCAAATCTTCTTAATATGCATTTTATTATAATGACAAACCTTCAAATTAATTCCACCGTATAATTATACTTACACATAATTTCAATTCCAAGTCACACGTACGTTAAATTTGGATAATGTGCATGTAATACTAACTAACTTAGTTAATTAAATTTTGTTAAGCTTGAAAGCGAATGTCAGATTCATGGAAATACTTGAATAAATTCTCACAAACACGTTGAGACTGTAAACTGTAAAAAGATTACAATTTGCGACGACCTTGCTTAGCAACCCAATGAAACATCGTTTTTATATAGTGAGTCTTGTCGAGAGGAATATTCCTCCCAGGTCCAGTATTTTAGTGAGGGGATTCTTTTTACGTCCCTCACTATATGAAGTATAATATTGTAAGGGAAGTATTGTAATCTGCCCAACAAAAAAATACTGATTTTCGCGGATATATCAGTTATGAGCATTTCCGAATCGATCTAGACTATGTGTGCGTGAGTGTGCGTGCGTGCGTGTGTGTGTGTGTGTGTGTGTATTTCATTGCGTCAAACAACAAAAGTCCATAGACATAATAATTATGGTGATTTAGTATTAAATGTATTATTAAAATTAAGGCTTTACTTAATATTGTCTAATTTTATTTTAAATGAATAATATTTGTTGTATGATTTTCTTTTTCTCCGGCTAGCTCTTTATTGATTTTTTATGAATTTATTCTCTGATTTGATTGAATTGATATTATTATTATATTATATGGAATGAAATAAAAACTTTATATAAAATGTTAAAACTTTTAAAATCTATTTATGAACCCGTATCATGTCAAATCTTTCAAATATTTACAAACTAACTTTATGCTACTAAAATCTTCTATGCTTACAATTTAACTTTATGCTTTAAAAATATTCTCTATGTTTCAAGTTGACCTCTATTCCTTAATTTAATACACAATTTCAATAACAATTTTAACATTCAGATACTACTATACAATGATAAAATTTTAAATAGACTAACTTGTTATATCCTATAAATATTAGAATAAATGTTGATAATGTTCCGTGGGTTTTGATATCTTCTTATTTTATTTAGTAATTCCCTTTTAAAACATTTACTCTGTTATACTCATTCACAGGTAACACTTGTTGATTTTTCTTGTTATTCAGGAACTTGTTGATAATTGTTTTATTCTTTTTTAAGATATAAAACTTTGTGTTGTTTATTACAAACTGGAACTGCAATCGGAGTTTGGTTACTCTCCGTTGCCACTTAATTAAATAACTTCGGTTATGTTAACCTTTACTGACGTTGAAATGAAGATTTATGAATACTATTTGCTGTAGAGATACTTTCAGTTCTCCGATGTTACTACAAACTTAGGTTATGGAAACTAACTGAGTTGCAAAGGAAGCACAGCTTCAGCCTAGATGTTGATGCAAACTAACTAGCTTTCCTTTGATTTTGCCTTTTATAGGTCCCACCAAAAAGAAGCTTGTTTTATAATTTTCAGCCAATCAGGTAATTCTTCTGAATATCTAGTAAGCTATTCCCATTGTTGAGACTGGCAGTTCTTTAGTATTGTTGAATTTTGACACATCTTAATTTTTGTATTGACCAATAGGAATTTAGTATTTTAAATTTTTGATATATTGAAGATTTTCAAATTAATTAAAGTTATTGTTTATTCTACTATTTGAATTCATGCTACCAACATTTTTTCTTTTATTTTGATATATAATAACCTATGATTAGGTTCCAATTAACTTAATAATTCTGATTATTATGTCTATTTTGACATTGCTTAAATTTAATACATGATTTTAAATATAAATAAAACTTATACAACTTTGTAGAACTAAAATGTCTTAATACTATCTTACATCTATTACTTATTCTTAACCTATTCTGATAGTTTGCTATCTTCAGATAGTTTGCTATCTTCAGATAGTTTGCTATCTTCAGATAGTCTTTAAATCATTTTAATTATGATTTTCCCCTTTCGTACGTTTATCCACTTTTCACTGTTTCTTCTTTACACTCCTATAAACTACTTTACATTTTGGTTTTTGTTATTATACAATCTTTAATATCTTATTCTACTTATATATTTAACTTTAAATAATGTTTTTAATTCCATATTATATACTTTTTAAACTTTTCTATTTTTAATGTTTCGGTAAATCCTAATTCTACCATTTTATTTTATATCGGAAATGACATCATAACAGTATATTTTGTACCAACCAATCCACAATCCGAATTACACACCCATTTGTCTTGATCTAATTCACACCTCAAACTGACGCGTACATTGTACTCTGATACTTGAGAAATTTAATTCTGAAGAGCGACTTCCCAGTATGTTGTTGTATGTTGGTTATTTCAAGTCCAACATAGTAATAATAAGTTCTTCTATATTTGAGAATATATGGATCCAAATTGTAATGGATTCATCATCATATGTATGGCAAAGCCCTTGGAACAGAATGTCCGATAAAGTGAACATTAAGATTAGGAGAAGAGAACCCTTACTATATGTTTCAAACAGTATCAGTATTAGTCATTTGAGTTCGAGCCACGTCCATGTGACCTCTCACTTATAAGTATATTCTGTACACCTGTAACGAGACCAATTTATTTGAACTTTACCGGCCACGATCATTTTATCTGTTGAAATATTTATTCGAAAGCAATTAAGCTCGGAATAACCAACTATTTATACCACCTGTAATGAAAGTCTATTAGCAATTACAATGAGATGCTTTAATAATGAGAGATGTGGATCGTGCATCTGCACCTTGCAATTTTCCAATTCGCTTCGACTAGGAGTTATTGCCAGATTGGCACGTCTCGAGACTAGAACCTCGTGCACCGAATCGTATAAAATACGTACGAAATGTAGGTATATCCTGGTTGCGTCCGAAAGTTATTAGACAGTATTCTTCCTTGATTAGAACATATCTACCAAGAACTTCTGAAATTTGGAAAAGCGAAACAGTTTCCCATTTCACTCTGATTTCAGCTTCTCTCACGTTAACCTTAGTTCATTTTTATGTAATATTTCGGGATTTTCCTCCAAACTCCCGGAAATACTTTGGGACAATCAACTGTTGCTCACATCCATAATCAATGCACTATAAAATCGAGAATGAAATTGACAATTTAGATTTTAATTATCTTTTAATTATTTTATAATATTTGTAGACTACTATTATTCCACGGACAGGATTCATAAAAAGTTTTCGTAAAAGCATTATTAAAGTTTACACCAAAGGTATGACATTAGAATAGTTCACGGTCCAAGGTCGAATAAAATTCAATTTTATGACAATGTCTGCTTTTGCTTGCAGTAATGGTAGCTTAAGCTGCAAGCAAGATTTTTTAGAGTACTTCCTGCCACGATGCATTAAAGATACTAGTTTCAGTCATCACGTCAGTGACATAAATAATTCAACCACAATTCTCAGATATCGTGATAAATCAACTTCAACAATTATAAGACAGGGAAAATAGAATAAATGCAAAAAATAATAATTCTTAAATATGGGAAAAAACTGTGGAGACACTAATCCAAGTAGCTAATTTGTTTGCATTGTATTTCAGAAATACACCAGGAAATTTAATAGAGTCCTATTTCAACCAAATTACCTATATAGACAGTACAAAAAGTCCTACTATAAATAGAACCTTTTATGTTCATCCTGTTGGTTATGATGAAGTACTTAACATTAGATATTCTTTAAAAAATAGAAATTCTGTAGCCATTGCTCAACCTTCAGATGATACAGTTAATCGTTCGATTGAGTTACGTGTTTTACCTGATTACATAAAGATTGCATATTTACTAAATTACTAAAAACAAAACCATTGCTCAACCTTTAGATGATATAGTTAACAGTTAAATTGTTTCTGATTACTTAAAAATCGGAAAAGTTATACCAGTTGTTGAAAAAAAATTGTTCGGAATTGCACCAGTTGAGTATGGGTATTCCATAGGGTCTATCTTATGACCGTTTATATTCCTACTTTTTATTAATGATTTGCCCTCCCATTTAATATCCGCAATATGCTGATGATTGTTCTATAGCGGTAACTCGAAAGACCCTTGAAGAACTTAAAATTAAATTAAACAATGTAGGTAATGAATTTGTCATATGGGGTAATAAGATTAAAATAGTCAGCAATCAGTGGCCGCTGGTGACACAGGTATGGGAGTGCACACAAATAAAAGAATGCGACGCAGATCAAACACCCTAAAATTATAAATGGGAAATTCAGAGAGCAAAAATATTGGCTTAAAGAAATAGGTTTCGTTTTTAGTTGGCCAAATATCCTGTTCGATGCGATTGACATAAATCTCGAGAAAAATTATTTAAAATATTTAAATATCAAATTTTGTAGGTACACGGTCTCAGATCTTCAACGTTTAAGATTAAAAGTAAACTTACCCTAGAATCCCTAGACATATCCAAGCTTATTTGGATAGAAATTCCATTTGTCTATTTTTAGAATTCGCAAAAACTGAAATTACACAATTATTAAAATCTGGAATCGGGGCTATTAGTGTTTTCTCCATACTTATCATGCAAAGTGAATTAAGTATGTCCTACGCCATTGTATTTCTCAAAATTAACTCTTTTAAACGTTGAAAAACAGCGTTCACTATCAATACTTGCCATCGGTATGGTACAAATTAATTTTAATGATAAAACAGTTTGACTAAAACAGCCAGCGCCCGTGAGATTTCGATTTATAAATAATTGCAAAATTTGTAACCAACTTGCTGCTAAACGAAAATCTTCCCTGCTGTATACCGTTAATTCACTTTTCAGTTGAACTTCGTCCAAAAAGCAATTAGTTCTACACGAGTTTGGAAAAGTTTTCTTTAATATATTCCACCGAATATGCCTCCATTGCGATCGTTTTATCCTCGCCAAGGTTAAATATAAACAACGTATGAGTGCTGAACCCCCGAAATTGGATCAATGAGCGCGAATCTCGTAATGAACTTTCACGTATCTTCTGTTTCACGTGTTGTGGTTGACGGAGTCTCCTCCGATACAATGGTTATCAACGCTGGTTGCCACAGGGATCTGTCTTGCTACCAACTTTGTTTCTGATCCGTATCAACGATATGTTGGGAGTGACATCCTTTCTGTCGTGGATGATGGTATACTCCATACCGCTTTCTCCTCTACATGGCCCATATCATCCAGTGAAACCAGAGGTGGAAGATAGGCAGGTCGATGCAATAAATGAAGATCTAGAAGCGAACATTTTGAAACTGATCATCTAATAGAATTTAATGCAGCTAAAACTCAAGCTTGTATTTTCTTCAGGATGACTGATCCTACAATCCCTACTACTATTATAGTGTCAGGTACAACTATTTCTATGAAGCCCTCAATATTCAATCTCGGTATCATCGTCAACAAGATCCTTTCATAGGGCGATCATGTGAGGTCCATTGGGAAAACTGCTTCACAGGTACTTGATTTTCTTTCAGGTGCCAAGAGTCACTTTACACTCCAGCAACTCTCCATGATCAACAAAGCACATATTCGACCTGCACTGGAATACTGTCTTTGATATATGCTGAAGCTCTTAGATTTTATTTAGAAGAGAGCTATTCGTCTGGTTGGTCCAAACTCGAGACCCGCCGAACTTCTTTCTCCCAGCCTTTTTTCTATGGATAGAAGTTGTGGAACTCTTTGCCTAGTGAGGTCTATAAAAATATTACTGTAAAAGGATGTGGCTTAAAGTTTTGCCCAACCAATTGGCGAGGATCATTTGCAAAATTGTATCATTATTGTTAAGATTTGAGCCTAGTCTCAGTCATAGAAATTCACCAACTTACAATAATTGCACATTATTCATCGCTCCAAAAATTTTATTTTCCTTTTCCATCCCCAAATTCTTACAGACCATTTCTAAGAAATATGTTGAATTGTGTCACCTTTCCATTTCCACTTACAGGAAAAATTCAAGACTAGGCCATGATAATCTCGGATAGTAATTTATCTGCGAATTCTTTTTCTTGGACCAATCACGTCTTAATATATCTAACAAGAGCGGTTACGGAATATAGTAAAACGTGCTGCTTTTCCTTTTATTCTTCCAGCAATCATATCATCACAATCTAGCCTATGAAGACGTCCAGCTTGATTTTCGTAATTTTGTTATTATCATTATTTATCATTATTTTATGGCTCTCCTTAAACTGGGTATATAGTGGAAAGCAACGCAACAAGAAACATAAAACACCTTAAACACGTACAATACCGTGAACAAGTAAGGTAATGTACAAATTCGCTGATGCACAAGAAGTTGAATACCATACGTGCTTAAGAAATGTCAGACACAATTACCAGGTCTTACTTGGCACAACCTTGAGAGATAGCCTTTACCCCGTGAATCTTATAAATGTAGTAGAATGCGATGCTCGCGCTTACTGGATTCTAAAAATTATAGTTGTTTTTGGTAGCTCACTCGTTGAACGAAATCGTTAATTGTATAAAATTCCTAGCTTTAGGCGGCAAATATTTATGTCACATATTATGAACCTCTATAAAAAGTGAATAATGCGCAATAAATACGTATACGTAATAATGCAATCTATAAACATGTGCCTCGATTCACTAAGAATTAACTTGTCCTAACATAAATAATTGGGAATAATTCTAACTCTGGCTAATACCTCAACGGATATTGCCCGGGATATTGATATACCGGGTGTCCCAGGACGTTTTGACAATCCATTATCTTGGAAACTGTTCAGATTTGACAGTTATGGACATTCAAAACTGATGCTTACTATCTACTGTAAAAACTCTTTCCTTTGCAGTTCCGATGACGTGACCCCGACTCCAGTATTTTAAATGGGACAACCTGTATATTATAACGTTTTTGGGTAGGCCTCTTTAAAACAAATTCAACGATTCCAAACTTATTGTTGTTGTGAAAACTAATGATAAACAGCCATTTTAAGAAAAGCTAGTGAACATTGTAGATAACTTAGAAACAATATAGTTCACAGACCGTCATTAATTAATGGTAAATGGTTCTGCTATAAGTAAAAAGTGAAGACGTATTAACTAACGTGGTTACAATATTTTCAAAAAAATCGCAGTATAAATGAGTGGCACAATATTACAATATGTTCACAAACTTTTTATTACTAATGAATAAACTTTACCATTAATTATTGACAAGCTGTGACAGATTTGATTCCAAGCCACCTAGAATTTTTACCAACTTCACTTAAAATGGTTGTTCATCATCATCATTAATTTTCAGAACAACAATGACAAGTTTGGTATCGTTGAACTTACTTTTTAGAGGTCTACCCAAAAATGTATTAATATAAAAAAACTGCTTCATTTAAAATACTGCACGTGACCGGAAATCCAACGGAAATCGGAATTGTTTTTATAGTAGGTGTAAGCAACAGTTTGGACTATTCATAACTGCTTTTGGTATTTGTCATTTAAACTATCTTCGAAATAATGTTGTCGACAAAGAGCAAATGCGGAACCCATTTGACAGATAGCTTTCTCATATTCAAAAATTTATGCAAAATGTTCCGTACCCGTTCCCTTGAGATGCCCATAGCCTCAGCAATCTCGTGCTCTTTAACTCGCCGATCGTCCAATATCATACCATGGACGATTTCTGGCGTTGTAACCTCAAATGGACGACCAGAACGTTCGGCGTCCTCTGTGGTCATACTATCACAACAAAAATCAGTTAACCGATTGTGAATCGTTGCAATCAATGGTGAGGGTCTATAATATTTAACAAGCGATGCTTTGGTTTGCGTAATGTTTTTTCCACCAATGAAATAATTCACTTTTTTCCATCTTTACAAGATTGCTTGCTTTCGATGGATGTCAAAACAGAACTGAATGACATATCAGTCGGAAAAGTTTAATGCGTTCTAGTTAAAGAAGGTACATCACATTTTTCAGAGACTTTTCACATTGCCCTCGTAAGAGCGATGCAGTTTATTGCTACTGAATACACACATCTTGCTTGATGAGGTGTTCACGGCAGGTTTACCAATAACAGCGCGAAAATAGGGAAATCACGTCAGATGCACACGTATTTTTTACGGCTTATGCATTTGAAATTTGAATAACTGTTGTAGTATAGATAAACAAGGATGGGAAACTCGTGTGGAAGGAGTGAGATGCCAGCAGTAAGAGCGGGTTCTAGCAGGCCGCGCATACTTGCTGACTTCTCTATATGGGAACAAACTTAGAACGATGGTTCATTTTGCTAATTCGGTCGCGACCTACCCATCTCTACTCCTTGAAGAACCTGGACCTGCCGACATTCATCGAGTTTCCGCTCTCTATAGTCTAACCTCTTAACATTTCATAACCTGGTCCGTCTAGTATCCATGAGCTAGATACTGAGAAAACAATAAACTCGATATGCCGGAGAGTTTTTTCGGAAGAATACTAATTAACGAGAACACGTTTTATTTTCCTCACTGTACTACACAATCGTTTAATTTTGATTTAATTTTCCTTAATTTTTTTTTAAACCCCGCCGGTCGGTCTGATTAATGTGTTAATTTTATGTTAATACCGTTTAATTGTAATCAGATTGTCAGGTATTATTGCTTTGGACAATACTTATTTAGTAACGAATCTGTTAATTATCATGTTAACGAGTACAGGAAAGCCTTAAAGGGATATTTATGTGTAATATATTTTAATCATTATCATTACAGTTTTTCGTGTCGTTACAAAACAGTACCTATTATTGCAAAGTATTTAGATATCGGATTCGACATTTAATTCTGGAGACAGTGGAAACGGATTAAGGAAACGTTGCCTTCGCATATCTTTACTTAATTATTAAAGTAAATTCATACGGTTCATGGGCGAATTTCAATTTCAGAATTGTCACAAAAGTTGCAGCTAAAAGACAAATATTGGGAATACGATATAATAACTTGTTACGTAGACATAACGCAGTGAAGAACAAGCAGCACAATTTCTGGATACAATAATTATACCGAGTCCATAGATTTAACGGGATAAATATTCATTTACAATTTTCACAGGTGGCAGGCACAAGTAATCCATGGAAATCATTTTTTGTTTGTTGTACTTATTCTACGTGAAATCAAATCATCGGAATGCTTTTAAAAAAATACTGTACAATAATACTTATAGTTGCTGTTCAAATATTACTACTGAGAATCATTCCCTTCTCTATTCGTATGGGTTCTACCATTATTAGTTATTACCGATACGTTTGCGTTGGCAGGAAATACGAACATTTTTTTCCATCAGGGTACCATTGGATTTCCGAAACTGATCCGTATTTAGACGAATATTAAGCACCCACATTTTATTCATGCTACTTATTCAATTTGAATGTACTTACTTAGTAAATGGTGACTTAGGAATGTCGGCTATTGTATATTCAGTTAAATTGAATAGTACAATGAAAATATAAACTCTTTTATAACAATAATACTTAACATACACGAAGAGGAATTTCAGAGAGGTATTAAAATTCGATGGATAACGCAGCACCCATTACTCATGGCAACGAGGGAGGACATAGGCACACCCTGTTCATGTTTACACTGAACTTCTGGGCCTTCCTTGGTAACAAAGAGGTGTGGAGAACTAGAACCATAGAAGGTACAGCGGTTGGAGTCTTCGAACCCAGAACCAAATACTCGGAACTCTAGGCTAAATGTACTATAACTAGTAACTATCTACACCAGCGATCCTCACTACGCGCATGCGGCCCTCGGAATGATTTTTTGCGGCCCTCGGCTGTTCAAATGAACTGAATCACACAATGTTTCAAGACTTTTAAGAAAGAGCTTTATCGCAATATGAGGGCGTGCTTTATCAAACAGAAGTGGGATGGCTGAGTAAGGGAAAAGTATTGGTACGTTTCTTTAGCATTCAACATGAGATTACCCTGTTTTTGTCTTCAAAGAAAAAAGAGTATCCCGAAGTTGAGTTTTGGTTGGTGGCTTATTCTTACTGATACAATGGGCATTGTGAATGACATTGTGAATGAAATACTGATCCGATTGCAAGGAGACTACAACAAAATTGTAACGAAAATGATGAGTATTGTTTTTTCACAGGAACAAAAGTTCAATATGTATATTGGATAACTGTCAGAGGGTGATTATTTCAGCTTTCCTTCAGTTAAAACTCTGATGAAAATCCAGATGAAAAGAAAGATGTTTCTGATTTATTAAAGCTGTTGACAAACCTAAAAGACGAAATGAATGTGAGGTTTAGTGACTTCGGGAAGTATCCGGAACCATTTCGCTTAGTGGAAAATCCATGGGCACTAATAACAGCAAATGTAGCTCAACTCTCTGTTTTTGGATATGAAGCTATAGATTGGAAAAATGAGTTAATTCATCTTCAGCATGAAAGAAAGAAAGAAAGAAATTTATTCATCATTGAAAATTCTACAACTGTAGTACGTACATTTATAAAATTTTATCAGACTAGTCAGAACACACAACAGTTTAAAAACATATTTAAAATTTGATTATTGATAATACCAAATATAGATAAAAATATCAAATTGATCAGATAAAATACTCCATGAAATGGGTATATTAAGAAATTATTGGGATAGTAGAAATTCCTCAACAGAGTAAAAAGCATTTTGTATGAGATGATTATATAGAGCTGATTTGAAGCTTCTCAAGCTACATGTGTATCCAAATAGTTTGAGTGCATGGTTGTAGCAGATGATACCTTGATAACTCGCAGAGTCCTGTCCCAGAGCCAGACGGGAATAGGGTAACCGTAGTTCATTACCTCTTCTGGTATAGTAGTTGTAAATCAAATTATTTTTGGTATAGTGTGTTTCATTTTTTTTAATATTCATGGTGATTATGTAGATGTACAGGCTGGGTAAGGTCATTATGTCTAACTCAATGAATGTACTCTTACATGATTCTTTATAATGTAGTCCAGCTAGACATCTTATTACTTTTTTTTGTTGTTTAAAAACTTTTATTGTATGGGCTGAGTTTCCCCAGAAAGATAGTCCATAGGATAGAATGGATTGTACAAGTCCATAGTAGGTCAGCTTAAGAACATGTAGTGAAACTGTTCCACGTAATTGCTTTATTACAAAACACATACAGCTCATTTTTGAGACAAGGTTTTCTATGTGTACCTCCCATGTTAATTTCTGATCTATAGTTAGGCCTAGATACTTGAACAGATTCACTTGCCCTATGGATTTGTGATTAACTTTTATTAGGGGACAGTAGTCATAAGAAATGTTTTTTTGTTGGAAAACCATGAAGACTGTTTTACTGATGTTGATAACTAAACCACTATTTTCACACCATCTGGCGAATTCATCTGCAGCTGAATTTGCTGCTTTTATAGATAGCGGGAGCTTATTCTGAGCCAATATTTTACTAGTGTCATCTGCATAGATGATCATTTTTTGCTGGACCATACTGGAGAGTTCTATGTCACTCATAAATATTATAAAAAAAAGTGGAGCCAAAGTTGAACCTTGGGGAACCCCCATTGAAACAGAAGCAGGTTTCGATTTCACCGAGTCAATAACCACTATCTGAGATCTGTTTTTTAGGTATGATGCCACCCAATCATTTGCAACTCCTCTGATTCCAATTCGGTACAGTTTTTCCAGCAATAGATTATGGTTCACTGTGTCGAATGCTCTGCTTAGGTCGAAAAACAGAACAACAGGAAATTGTTTATTATTGAGGTGCATATATATGTCTTCGCAGAGTTCGTTTATTGCAGTTGAAGTCGATCTTTTTTGTCTGAAGCCATGTTGGCAGCAAGGAATAAGTTTATGATATTCAACAAAATTTACCAGTCTCAGATAGTAGCTGAAATCGATAATTTTCGCGACCTGTGATTGTAAACATACATTTCGGTAGTTGGCCACTTCATTTTTGGATCCCTTTTTCTTATATATAGGTATAGATTTTGATATTTTCAATGCTTCCGGGTATGTTCCATCAACAAATGATTTATCTATTATGTGAGATAGTGGATAGCATATTACGTCACGGACAATTCTTAGGGCCTTACCATGGATTTCATCTATTCCGGGTGATGGGGTTTTTGTTGTTTTCGTAATGATATCCTGTACTTCTATATAAGTTGTTGGGTACAAGAATAGTGTAGTATTTGAGAAGGGGGATAACTTCAGATTATCTGTTATTGGATCTGTTTTTTTAATTCCCATGAAAAAATCATTGAAGTGGTTGCCAATGCTATATTTGTCTGTGATATGATTGTTATTGATAGTGAGCTCAATTTTGTTATTAGTATTTTCATTATTCCTTGTTTCGTTAATAATTTTCCAGCTCTCCTTGCTTATATTATCTGCATTCAATATTCTTTTGTTGTTATATTCTGCTTTAGTTTTTTTTACCAATTCTTCATAAATATATTTGAGTTGTTTATATTTGTTTTTTATTATCTCGTTTGCTGATTACTTCGCTGTTTTACACATATCACATACCATTTGATGTAATTCCTTGATTTCTTTATTTATCCACGGTTTATCCCTATTACTTTTATTTATTTTTATGTTCTTCAGTGGAAAAGCATTGTTGTAGTGGTACAGAAGAGTTGTATGAAAAGCATTATATCCTTCATTCACATCCCCTGCTGTATACACACCCTCCCATTTTTCATTCATCAGCAGTTCTCTGAAAGTTATCAAGTTATCATCTGTGTAGTTACGTTTATAGATAGTTTCTACACCACAATTATGTGTTGTTGGTAATGCAAATGTACAAATTTGATATTTATGATCTGAAAGATGTGTAAATTCAACATGACAATCGATAGGGTGGAGATTTGTGTAAACTGCATCTATACTTCTATTAATACGTGTAGGCTCAGTTATAATATTTTTCATGTCAAATTCATAGAATATGTTCTTAATTTTTCTCGATTCAAAGTTGTCCGTTAAAGAGTCTATATTAGTATCACCACATAGGATGTAAAATTGTGATGTCGTGAATATTTTGCACATCAGATCATAAATTTCATCAAAAAATATGATGCAGAACATAAAAGTATTTTTGAAGAAAAAAAGAAGGATAAGGCTCACTATGAGTTTTGGAAAGTAGTTGAAAAGGACCAATTTCTATTACATTTTTTACTTGCGGCCCTCAGGAAAATCTGATAAAAACAATTAGGCTCTCCAAAAAATCCTAGTGAGGACCCCTGATCTACACAAACGATACCTCTGATCTCAAACATTATTAACTCAAGGATGGTTTTCAAATTATCCAAACCAAACACCTTAGGGTGAAGAACAGAATCACCCTCCACTGGGTCCCAGAATATTTAGGGAAATGAACAGACGGACGCAAGGGGAGCTGAAACGTCTCTTCCAGGACCGGAACCTTTCTGCGATATATGAACACGCTGTAAATAATATCTTCAGAACAGAAGACAAATATAACTCAGCACTAAAAACTGCAGTTGTCGTCCGGGAAATAGAAAGTCAATATACAAATATATAGAATAAAGAAAATTAGAAACACTCTAAGAAATGTTTCGTCCTGCGCCTCCGGCAAATGGTTTGTGATATTTTTTTTAGTCAGTATTCTAGATTTTTTTGGTTCATATGCATTTGAGTTTGCTTTAAAAGATTAATTAATCGAACATATTCACTTATGTCAATATTTTTTCATATCGGCAACATCATCGTAACATCGAGTAGACTCCATAAAAGAATCCCTTGAAAATTTCTCAAAATAGCCTACCAATATCTTTTCATGTTTAATATTCTTAACATTTTTCTGATTACACAAATCTTTGTACCGGCCATTCCTTTTTTCGTTTTTAAATTTTTCTGAGAAATGCAGGCATTTTTCTTCAATCACTGATGGCGGCAAACTATTATCAGACCATTTATTTGAATATATTCAAAAAATAAAATCAGGATAATAATTAATTCCTACAGTAGAAATGAAGTGTACATTTTTTTTAAATATTTGACGTCAATATAAACGATCCATAAACAGTCCTTAGTAATGCGTCATAACAACAGTGCCCACTTGAATATCAGTTGAAAGTAATTACTATCAAAGAGGTTCTACATGCAATCGAAATTCATTTAAAATTCACGCCAGAAGATGAATTTTTGGATGTAAATGATGGACGATCATTATGGTAAAAGCAGTGATTTTCACGGCTAATACCATAATGATCGTTATTATGATCTTTTTAACATAAACTATTATTCCATTTCTCATATGTAGAGACTAGAGAACACATTTTGGTACTGAATAATTCAAATAACGCTCTATCAGTGCTTACAGATAGTAATGATGTGGGAAATATGGTATAATTAGAAACTCGACTTGTATTTTTGTCATACATGTGACGCGAGTTATTAAGGCAATACCAGTTCGGGAATGTCATCCAATGAAACGTCGGTATCTTGTAAAGTAAATTCAATCAAATTGTATTGAAGAACATGCCAATACGGTGTTTGTTTAATGGCAATTCCAATCACAATCGCATTGCCTTGGTAGAATTTTATTTTTTCTTATTCTGAATCTCGCACACTTTGAACAGTCTATTAATAGTTTAGTCGGTGGTATACATTTGAAATTACTTTTAATTTTAATTTGTAGATCTACCATCATCCATGTCATGACTGTATGGACTATATATGTTTTTAATTTAATGATATGTTAGTTATTAAGAAAGCTGGTAGATATATTTTACTATCATATATTCAACTCACAGATGTGAGCCCCAATATCTCTAAAACTAATTTTTGTACTAACTGCTCCAAGGAACGACTTTGACCTTTGGGACACCTATATACAGGCTGTCCGCCGGGGAGGTATACTAATTTGTTTGTTTATAATTTTTGATTAAATGAAAGAGAATGGATCTTATATTGATAAATGTTTTATTTAATGTCGGCAATTATGTATGGAATACAATATCAGATAAATGTCCGCCTCTGTTAGCCTCACAAATGCGAGCCCTTTTGAGCACATTTTTCATTACATTCTCTCACATTTCACGCGGTATTTCATTAATTACATCACGAATATTTTGTTTGAGTTGCTCAAGCGTTTCTGGTTTGTTTGCATAAACGTTGCTTGTCAGATATCCCCACAAAAAGAAGTCCGGAGCAGTCAAATCAGGCGACCGTGGAGGCCAATGAACATCACCATTTCTTGAAATAACTTGTTGTGGAAAGAGGTCTCGCAGTAATTCCATTGTAATCCTGGCTGTATGCGATGTGGCACCGTCTTGTTGATACCACATGTTAATCAAGCCCAAAGCATGCAGTTGTGGCGTTAAAAAGTTTTCAATCATATCACGATATCGCTCCCCATTCACAGTTACCGTAACGCCGTTTTCATTTTCAAAGAAGTAAGGTCCAATGATTCCTCCTAACCAAATTGCACACCAGACTGTCACTTTTAATGGATGCAAAGGTGACTAATGAATAATTTGAGGATTTTCCATTGCCCAGAACCGACTATTCTGTTTATTCACATATCCATTCAAATGAAAATGTGTCTCGTCACTCATTATGATTTTTTAATGAAAATCGGGGTTGTCATGGGCGAGCTGTAACATCCTATTGTCATATGTACGGCGGCGTAAATGGTCTTGTGGAAGAAGCTCTTGTGTCAACTGAATTTTATATGGAAACAAATGCAAATCTTTCTGCAAAATTGTGCCCAAAGTTGTTCTTTGAAGACCAAGCTCCTGAGCACGGCGTCGAATTGAGGTTGATGGATTGTTTTGAACACTTTCTTGATCAGCAGTAATGTTTTCAGCCGATCTTGCAGTACCTTGTGGTCCATGCTTGGGCCTATCACCTACAGACCCTCTTTCTTCGAAATCATTCACTACACGATAAATAGTGCGTTTTGTTGGCACGTTGTTTCTCCCAAAAATTTCACGTAACTTTCTCATCGTCACAGTAATCGATGAGTTATTTTGATAAAATGTTTTAACGATTAAAACACGTTGGTTTATCGAATATTTTTCCATAATAAATTTGCCACTTGTCTACTTCACGACTGCCAAATATAAACTGTCAAGACTAATGTTTACCAAAATGGCGGCAAAACAAAGTAGTATACCTTCCCGGCGGACACCCGGTATTTTTTTTCAATTCTATATGCACATATGTACAGATCATCAAACCACGTTCAGCAAGGAAGGTATTGTATGGTTATTACACGTTTTACATATTGCACATTTACCTAGATTCTATCGTTAGATAATTTATGTAAGACTATTAATGATGGTTGTTAAGTACGAGAGGCTATGTAATAATGCCTGGTTTATTTCACGAAGCATTATCTGGAACTAATCAAATATCAAACTCGGCATGGTTCCTATATAATTTTCTTTTGTATACCTGTATGTGCTGGATTATAGCACGTATATAATAAACTTGTATTACATAATGGCTTCAAATGAAACGTGAATTTAACAAGTACTTACCTGTAAGCAGGTTGGTTGATCTCTGGGGTTAATTGAAATCGTTCCATGCACACAGCAGCGTGTACTTCGCACGTTATAATTCATCATCGATGTGTCAGAATGTATGAAAACTGCCGTTTTTTTGATTTGAAATTCATTTTTATCAACTTTTTTGTTGTAATATGAACATGGTGTGCAAAATGTCTGTGAACCATTCCATCGGTGGTAATTTAATGCAATTACGATGTACGTAAGTTTCTTGTAACGCTTTTTCTGGCTGTAGAATATTGAACCTACTATTTTGTAGTTATCTCTCAGAGTTGATGGATTCAAGATCTGTAGAGTATATGCTATGAATCGATCTCACAAAACAGCCGCATTGTACCTTCGAGATATGCAGCGAGCATGAGGTCTGACCGTTTGCTGATTCCCCTTCACTTATTAGATCATGAGCATGTTATTACTCGACACTTTTGTGATCAAATTTTAACTAACTGTTATCGTGTAAAATTTGTTGCAACGGTAAATCCAAAACGAAAAGCGGGTACAAGTAAACTGGATCCCGAGAGTCGTATTCAAGAATAATAGGTACATACTAATAAATGTAGGTATAAATTATTGCGTCCTTGTTGATAAAAATTCGAAATTTCCTAGTTGAATTTTTGATTTTCTAATCATTTAAAATGTATACCGGGATATCAAAAATTATCTTGGTCAAGGGTGGTTGTGGAATCTAAAACGTGTGTCTTATTTTACGTTTGAAATAATTATGTCACTGTCACACTGACATCAATAACCTACAACTTTCATACCTATTTATTTCAGTTGTCAAACAATAATGAACTACAAATTATGAAATAACGGTTTTAGTAACAAGAAAAACTAAATTACAGTAATTGTTGTAAATGTCCCCAGTTTTGTTCGATGCAAAAGTTGACGCGCATCCTCATGCTGTGGAAACCGTTTTGCAGCATTTCTGGCGTTATGGTTGCACATTGCTGAACTATTATATTGAAGTTCTTGCAAATTATTTACCAGAGTTGCGAAAATCTTGTTTTTTAAGTAAGGAAATATAGTATAGTCCATAATTATCAAACAAGGTGATCTCGGAGGAAACTCAACTTCTGTATGCAAACTTATCAGCCGGTCATCAAAAAACTCTCGGAGAAAAGCAATATTTTCTCGTGTAGTATGTGCTGTTGCACCGTCATGCTGGAAATAACCGTACCGAAGTTCATCATCGTTTAACTGTTGCATAAATTCAGCCAAAAAGTTGTGTCTGTACCTTTCTGCGTTGACAGTGAAATCGAAAAAAATTGGGCCAATTATTGTTCTGCGAGAAACTGCCATCCAAACACCGATTTTTTGAGCATGTAGTGACGATTCAGTAAAAACATGAGGGTTATCATTGCTCCACATTCGCATATTTTGAGAATTGATGTGTCCCGAAAGGTGGAACCACGCTATGTCAGAAAAAAAGTTAAGTCCAGAAGATCGGCTTTCATTAAATTATTGACAAACCAATGGCAGTAAGCAAGGCGTCTGGGCTGATGTGCGGGCAGAAGAGCTTGATGTGCTTGCATCTTATATGGATGCATGTTCAAGTCTTTCTTTAAAATCTTCTGACATGTTCCATAAGAAAGTCCAATTTCCTGAGAAAGACGTTTCAAAGGTTTTGCAGGCTCCTCTTCCGTACGTTGATGAACGTCATTGAAAACTTCTGTACGAACTCTTGGTCTACCAGCACCTTTTTTATGAGTCACACAACTAGTTTCGCGAAACACTTCAACACAATTTGTAAGGCACGCATAAAAATTGTCCGGTAATATTGCCACGTTTGGGAAGTGCTCTCGAAAATTGTACAAACACAAACGTTAACTGTATTGCCAATTCCCATTAACTAGCGCACCCGTTCGAAAATAGGCTTCAATCATGAACATTTTCTGCTGGGTGGTAAGAGGCATGATTCAAAAACTGGATTAGAAAATTTCAGCACAATGACTTAACAGATTCTGACACAACAAAACATATTCAAAAATTTAAAGTAAGACACACGTTTTACATTCCACAACCACCCTTGACCAAGATAAGTTTTAATTTGTAGTTCATTATTTTTTTACAACTGAAATAAATAGGTATGAAATTTGTAGGTTATTTATGATCTGAGTGTGACAGTGACATAATTATTTCAAACGTAAGACACACGTTTTAGATTCCACAACCACCCTTGACCAAGATAATTTTTGATATCCCGGTACAAACTAAACTTAACATTTCCATACATTAGTGCAAATTAACGCCAATTTCTATATAATTGTATTTCCTGATTGAAACTTACGTCTCGGTTTTTCATAATTTATGATAGATGTTTATTTTTACAGAACATTTCATACAATGAATATTTTGAATTTCTCAATATTTCTTTTGCGAATAAAAAAAATGAGTCGTTCAAATTCATCTTAGTCATCTTCATCATAACTGATTGTATTCGATATTTTAAACACACAAATTTTGGCAGTTTCCCCGAATAACACACGTGTCAGCTGCCAAATTTTGTTAACGTTTGTTATCTCAAATATTTTCACGATTACGTAACAGCTTGGAAATTCCAACATTCCATCGACAATTCAGGTTTTACTGCTTCACAGTTCATTTAAAATATCGCCATTAACCAAAAACCACTGAATTAGCTTATTTTCAAAATCGTATATCTTGTTGTTGAATCATGTTCCAGTCTATGCAATTATAAAAGAATCAATGAAATTTATTATGGCGAAGCTACTTTGAATAATTGTAGTGCTCCATCACACTCTACTACGCAACCACTTGGTAGTAATGATTGTTGGTATTTCGCACTTAAACATTCTGAAATATGGCTCCTTATGTAACTAAGCCAACAATATCTATCGATTTGTATTTTCTCAAAACCAATTGCAGAGTATTTAAACTTTCTCAACGGAAACAATAAAATATTGTTGTTCAATTATAGAAGCGTGGAAACGTACTGATTTGGAAGAATACATTGTTGAAACTTTCTTTATCACTGTTTTAATAGCCAGTTATTGAAATTTTGCTAATTTTATTTGACGGTAGAAGCGTGCTACTGTTCATGTACACACCAGGACGAAACTTGCCTTGACGACGCTCTCTTGCCACCTGAGTGTACGTCCTGGTGTCGAGCATACCTGCTACATTTTTAAAACCTACAATGGAGCTTCTTCTCAACATATATATTGTTATGGGAATGTCTTTGATACTCATAATAACTAGGTGTCTATTGACCGACAGTGGTTTGTTATAGTCCGGCCGATTCCATCTACTCCTTCATGTTCCAAGGCAAAAATGAAGTTGTTTGGAAGCTCAAATGAAGGACTATTGGAGGAATGTGGCAACTGCCTCTTGCCTGACTTGTTTGATTGCATCTAAGATGATGGTGACATCAAAAACAGCACCAGAGAAGCATGAGTTCCACTCAGACGAATGGGCCGATCGTACGTCGGTACGGAAATTTTGTGATCTTCGTCTGGTCTGCTTATCAGCAGCCTCATATACTTTTATTTTGTGGTAGCCAAACTCTTTTCGTTAATGATAGCCAGTTCCATAGCTAGTGATCCTTTGCATTCCATAACCTCCTATAGAACTGTGATGTGATGAACGACATTACCTTGCTGGGTCCTCCACAAGCTTTCCAATGTTCAATATCTGCTTGGAAGGCAGTATGGTATGCCAAAGTTCCATTGGCGGTCTTATGTAAAGTATGGCATCTCAATGTAGAAGTAGAGAATTCAACCCACTAACATTAGGTGGAATTCTCTAGATCAACCCTTTGGGGTCGAGATCAATGGAAACGTTATATTCTGGTCATATTGCAAGTGATTTCTTCCTGAAGTGTGTATATCAATCAAGTTTTACCTTATTTTGAAAAATGCTGAGGTGTGGTTATATACAGTCAGGACCTCTCAAACCAATATCAATTTCTTTTGAATATCACATTCAGAAATGTCATTCCTGTTATCTTCTGAACGCTGTGGCAGATCAGTACGTACGTGCAAAGTCTATGTACAAATAACCAAACTCGTGAAAACTTGATCTTGCCCGGGTATTATTGCTTTCTGCGGGAGTAATCCGCAGACAAAAGCTATTTATATGAAAGGCACATATCACTGACTCGCTCACTTATCACGAAATCTCTGAAACTATAAAGCCGACTTAGTTGAAATTCGGCAGATTGGCTCTTTATACGACATAGGCACCCGCTAAGAACGGAATTTTCGAAACTCAAGCCCAAACGGGGTAAGAGAGATTCGATATATTATGACGTTTTTGGCAGCTATATAATCACGTAGAATTTACATGACAGAAAGTTCCATAGATTAATGGATCATTATCACATTTCATACTATTTATGACAGACACCACATAACCCCTCAACAAGGCAGGCTACGTTTACATGACAAACAGCTGATACATTGACTGTCACATTATGTCCGTGACATACCATTCCATAACAGATATCAATTTGAATAAACTTCCACATGACACTGAGTGACACAAAGAATTAATTTCCTCATTCACCGGTTCATTCAACACGAACTCTTTAGGGTAAATTATGTTTTATTAGGTTCATATGCATTATATTTCTGTCTAGTAAACCATAATTTGCACAGAATACTGTAGGCTTCTGAAGGATACCCTCAGTCATATTCAGTGTATTCGCGTCTTGGATAGATGAAATCTTTGGTGTACCAAAAATAAGTTAAATGAATACAATGCAGTTCGTCAACCTCCGAAAATCTGTTGATAACGCGAATATACATACATATTTTTTTTTTAATAAACTCACTCGACTTGAGCTTTCGAAAGTTTTCATATATTTCACATACCTACATAATATAAAATACACATGAGCGTTTCAACATGTACAGCTTGAACCTCGATATAAATTCAAGCACAAGGCAAAATGCATACATTTTAGCACAGGTGAGTCATGCTGTTTTTTGAAATATTGATAAAATCTTGATGTATATCCTGCGTTCCGACATTATTATGGTTGCCAACTAATTTAATATAGTAAGCTGGATCAACGAAGTTATTCGCTCATATATTCATATGCGCATTGCAAATATTCTGATTTATTACCTGTTAATAATCATTGAAAAGGAAAGAGAATATTTATATTCATTGCGTTCCCATTTTGTAGAATAGAAAGCTTACATGGTCACGGTCAATAACAAATTGACTAAGAAATGATTCAATTTTTTCAATTAATAAATTATTTTTAGTTGTTTCATGATGAATTTGGAGTACCAGGGGTATTCTCAATCGATCCTACCTTTTACTTTACTTTTCAAGTAACACGGAAAACAAAATTCTGAGGTACTTCCCATCCAAACCTGGGATAGACGAAAGCACTCAGAAAATGATAAGAAGGAAGTAAGATATCTGGTAGAGATGGATGAAATGAACCAATTCAGAAGTAGACTTGACAAGATCATAGAAATTGCTCCAATAGGAGTGATCATCCCACTAATGCTAAAGATACTAGTTTTTGATAGATTGAAATGTTTGTATTGATAATCGAACTCCTCACAATACAAGATTCGTTACAAAACAAGAAGAGCATCGCGGTCAAATTTTGTCAACGACTTCGTCGGATAACATTGCTCCCTACCCTGGTAACAGTTTCACAGAAATAATTACTACTGCACCTACTAATGATCTTGGTCATGGAATTACTTATTCTAATTGTAGTTTCTCCAATTGTACATTCCATTAAGTGAATATTCTTTGATTAAAAATAACTTAATTTTTTTCTATTTTAGCACCAGTGCTAAAAGTATATTTTTTGTAACATCAGTGCCTCAAAGTGGCATTTTAGACACTGACAGTATGCTTTAAAAATCATACTTTTACTGACGTTAGTAGAAAAAATTAGTTCTTCGGGAAACTCCCACTTCGCGATGGATTCCCAAACTTGAACTCGTGCGATAAAATCATGCCTAATTAAACAACTACTACTACTATTATATGAAAATTCTTGGCTTCCGGATCGATACCGAGTCACAATGGCACTTCATGCCGACGTTTCGCCAACCATTATTGCGAAACGTCGGCGTGAAGTCGTGTTATTGTGAATCGGAATCCACCCGAAAGCCAACCATTTTCAAGATCCGCGGAAGTCTACTATTCAAGAACCGTAGCTACGGTGGTCTCCTCGCAAGTCATTTTTAGATGGGAGACCGGCCTCCTTTTATACTCTGAAGTTGACACGTCATGTCATTGAGAATGTCGCCGGAACGCGGACTCGCTTATCAGGAGCTACACTCTGCTGTCGTGTTTTTATACACATAGTGTAACAAAGTTTGATTCCTTTATTTCGGTAGAGGTGACTTACTTGGGCAATAATATTAATTAGTAACGACGCTTCGTTACATAAGTAACCAATAAATAGGTAATAATCAAAATGGGTTCGATTTTATTGAAGGAATAATCCAAATACAATTCGTTTTATTGACAATTATCGACAATTCCTCCTCTATTTCGAAACAAAATATGGTGCCTTGGTCTCTCAGAATTGAAGTGATTTATATTTTGATAATCATCGATTCAGTTGTATAACATACGAAAACAATATGAAAATCAAGTAACCCAAAGCGGAAACCACTAAAGATTCTGCAAATAGCATGTTGTCTTCGAAAAATGATTAGTAGCTTAGCTGAAAGCTTTTGCCCAACTGTTAGACTGCGTGACTTCCTTCATTAAACGAATTGTACCGATTACGCTTTAAACTTTAAATCATTATTGCTGAAGAATGTGTGTCATGACCACAGTATTTGGCAGAACAAGGTTGATTTTGTTGTAGGTACATTCTCTAAGAATTGTTCGCTCACACGTCATGTTAAAATTCGTTGAATAAATTTGCTTAAAGACGGTTAAATATTGTAAATCTCACCTAAGATGAGATGAAACTATCACGAACTCAATTCCATTTGTTGAACGTGCAAATGTTATATGCATGACAACTGTTATTGTAAATCATGATCACAAACGAAAGTATTTGATATTTGGAAATAGGTCAATAATTCCTTCAACTGCGTACATTCGGGGAAGTTTGAAAATATGAGAATGACTCAAAACTCAAATTTCTCATTTCCCAAAAAGCACATAATTCTGTTTGAAAAAGTTGTTTATGCTTGAACGGAATTGTCGTTTATCAAACAGTTTGGATTCAAGTCTGCCATCCAGATCGCTCAGGATGCAATTATGGCCTTTATTCCCAAAAAGTATAGTATAGCTTTGTATTTTCGTCATATCTGTCAAATAGCTTCACCAACTATGTATTTATTGTTTTGATATACCTGCTGCACATAGGTACTGATATTGTAAGAAGCAATACAGACATATTTTCTTTTCAAGTGATGCATAAAACATTTAGACAGAGAACTCATTATAATATCCCGCACCTATAAAGCCTTCAATTCGTTAGTACCAGCTTTGTTACTGAAATACGAAGAATCAAGTCGTTTATGAAATTTTCGATCAGCTCTAGTAAATTCGCACAATAATTGATGGCAAGAACTTGATATGGACGAATATAACCAGATCGCAAATACAACAACAAATAAGATGAATTCACGTAGGATTTGAACAGAACTCCGTTAAGAAGGTGTTACCTCAATGAATATTCTACTAGTTCATTTATAATCATAATACTTACAATGCAAAACCTAATAACAAACAAAACTTTGTTATTTATGAATCGATATATTCCAGAATTTGAGCAACTAATGTTGATTATGTATTGTTTTCTTGACCAGTCTTTGTAACCTGATTGCATCAGATAATCAACATTTATCTATTAAATTTACATTTTCTATCTTAAAAGGACTTCAATGTAATTTCAGATAATAGAAGTCGAAGATTCACGAAGCAGCAAGAGAATTAACTAAGATGATTTTCCAAACTGAGGGAAATATTTTTTGTAATAAATTTGTGTGAAATAATGAGGAAAGTGTAGTAACAATTTGTAATTTATTATTATTATTATTGACTCAAAGCACTGCGTAAATTTAAATGTAAATCATAGTTTTCGGTTATCAGTTCTGTCTCTTTGAAGAAGTCGAGTACTTCAAACCCGTTCAATATCTTTGGTGTTTTTTAGAATTGTTCCACTACGGTCTTGTCAGCTGATCTACCATTTTGTTCCCTCTTATGCACTTTTGGCCTGGCACCCAGACCAGTTTTATCCGGTTAATGGTGGTAAGATAGTCTTAGAGGTGATAACATAAGATGCTGATGCATTTAAGGCTGCTTGACTATCCGCCATGATAAAGATTGGCTCTCCAACATGAATGGACCCAGTTCTTTATGACCTGTATGACCTGAGGGTTACCGGCCTGAGTTACCGTTGGATGAACTCCAATGTTTGGACAATACTTCCGGTGTCAGTTTCTGTTCCTAAATTTTCCTCTCTCAGTCCGTTCCGGAAGGATGATCTGGAACGCTTTTTTGAAGTCGTGTTGGGGTGTTATTCTATAAGTTAGATATTAGCTGTTTTTGCGGACAACAGCTAGTATTATATAAAAGGCAAATACCACTGACTCACTCACCACGAAATTTCCGAAACTATAAAGCCGATCTAGTAGAAACTTGACAGATTGGTTCATTGGTGTAGACACCCGCTGAGAACGAATTTTTCGAAACTCAATCCCAAATGGGGTAAAAGGGATTCCACATATTATGACGTTTTTGGCAGGTAATATAATCACGTACAATGACACAGTTCCACAGATTAAAGTACCATTATTACACATCAGACGTCTATGACGAACATAACCTCTCAATAAGACAGGTAATGTGTACATTATGGCAGTGACAGACCATTCCATAACACAGATATCAATTCATATAAACTTTCACATGACACACGGCATAATTTTACATCTTTCTACGCATTCAGCTTTTTCTAGTGATTTAAAATATGCATATAGTCTTGAAACTTGAGGAATGACATCGTGGCGGCGGAACCGTCGCGTTCTTCTACGGGTGTTATCTAGTACTAGATAGCTGCCGAAACTGTGGAAATGTTTTCTGTTGTATTCTGAATTGTTGAACTCCAGGTTTTGAATTTGATCTAAAAACAATGTTTTAGCGTTTCTTCTCATCTGATGATACTTACCTATCACGAAGTAACGGGTGCCACTATCAATTATTTTGAAACATTGTTTTGTTAAATGTAAAAATTAACCACGCTCTTGTTGACGCTGTGTTGTAATGAGTGTTTCATTTGAATTATGTGTAATCCAATTTGATATGTACCTAATTATGCTGTTCCGAATGAATTGATATGGTGTAGTACGTGCCAAGCTGAATCTGTTTACCAGCAAAATTAGAAGACATAACACTCGAAAATATTTGTGTTTGTTTTATTCTTTGTGTAATGAGTAGAATGTGCGGCGTTCGACCGTTTTAACTCGCTTAAGAATGGAATGTATATTCTAAATATAGGGCAAAATAAGAGACGTGTATTCTCACTGCCTCTATTATATAATTTATTTAATGTAGAAAGCTAATTAGATTTAATGAAAAAAATTACCTCTTCGGCTTTGTTACAAGAGTCTGTTGTTGATTAAATCAGCGCGTAGGAAGTAGCAGGTTTTCTTATTCAACTTACCACGCTTCAAAAGACTTAGTTAGCACCATTCACAGTTATTAAAATATATTTATGGGCAAATATCTTCGCTCATCTTACTTTCATGAATATGAGAATTGACTTATTTATGTAGCAATGCTATCCATATTCTAAGGAATAAAATGCAATAAGTTCTAGCATTTGTGCTTGCTTCAAATGAACTGTGATCCATAGATCACCAACTTCCCTCATTCATACGAACTGAAGATATATCGCAAATGATTATAAGGAGGTGAAGTCGTGGAAATACGTCAAAATATACTCTTATGTCATTGCATCAAAAGTTTTTTCCAATTGAAAACATATGTGTTTTACAATGGTCAGTACTGAGATCTTTATTGTATTATTGTTTTATAATTCCGAATCAAATTACTTACTGCTATTGTTATCTTCTTTTTTTAGTGCAATTTTACGCTTTCGGACACTTCTGCGGATTAAATGTATGATTCTCTTGATTACATGTTAACTAGCTGTTGACCCCTGATAACTAAACACGTATAAAGACGTCAACTTATACTATTGTCATCGAATGTTTTCCCGAATTGACAACATATGTGTTTCACAAATCTAGGTTTTATATTTATAATCGTTGGGGGAATTTCTTCAATATTGTGGTTCAACAGTGCTTAAAGCCTCATTCTACATAATTTAAGTAGTGATTAATAGATTTTCCATCTCTACTGATGTGCTGGTTATAATACTTCTTTGAAAAACAAAACATCATCTTCATTGCATTGAAGACACGGTGATATGGAAGTAATTTCAAAATTCCATTCGGAAGTTGATTCGTCGATTTTATACGTCTTCGGAGGTTCATTCTTAAAATGTATGTAAGTAACACCAAGTTATACTTTTGACTTTTTTCCTAATTTTCTATGATATGAACATTACCCATGGTGTTAAAGGACAGTCTGCTCAATTTTGGAAGCAATTCCTCTAGAAACCATTTATGGAAGTTCTCTTGGTTAAATTCGCCATAATATTCAGAGTTCCAAGTTGTTAAACCAAATATAAGTTCCGCTCCAGGGATATAACCTTCTCGATTCTCAGCGAGTAACACTATATACCTGTCATGAAATTATTACCAACATCACCGTCACAAAATTGGTGCTTTTATTAAGGCATACCTTTTCCCATCGACTCTTGTGCTCTTGACGCAGCGCTTATCCACGTCCTGTCACGAGTGGCCAATAGTCCCATTTTAGAATACCCAGGTTTCATCCAGAAATACGGACTAAACATAATGTTTTCTCAGAAAACTTGTTTATATTCCCCCAGAACCGAATTCTCTTTGTACATATAACATATATTTGATAATATCATGACAATAATTCTGAAAACCAATGTTATACAAATTTTTTCGTAACGGTTCAATGCAGCAATTTTTTGATCGATTAATACTACTCAATAATGAGGGAAGTAAATATTCGATAATAAGGCATTACGCTTTAATAAACAATAAAAGAGTTCTCAACTATGTACTATAACACTAATAAGTGTGAAATAACCAAGGGTAATATAACAAGATATTAATAAATAGTCGACTATTTTGATTGATCTTAATTTCGACTGTTTGTTTTAAATAATTTAATGAGACATAATTTTGGCATTCAAAATATGATGAAAGCAGAGCTCTAGGACTTTTATCTCTTATTATTAATGCCGAAATTATGTCGAGTCAAATTAATAAATACAACAGAAATTTACCAGCATCCAAAATAGTACAATCCTAGCCCGAGTCCAGCCCCAAACTTCTATCAGCGAATAATCTAAACTTCGACTCGGATATTACCTTCCCTACATTTGGAAACCCATCCTCGAAAATTCCACTTCTCACAAGATGGTCAATGCCAGAACGGGGTTAACCACCGAAATAAAGGCAGCGAACTGTGTAGCGTGAATGTTTTTTTCCCACAATAAATACCGCTACAGAAACCATAAGAATCAGTTTCAGCTCAAGCCTCAAGCCTGCCTTGAAGATGCCTTCTGTAACTGTTGGCGAAACATCGGCATTAAGTCGTGCTATTGTGACGTGGAATCTGAAAGCCAAGACATTTCAAGATTTATTATCTGTGGAAGTCAGTCTACTATTCAAGATCAAAATATCATCACCCTCATCCACTAAAAATACTGCGGAAGTACTGAGAACCTTTCAGCTAACAAAACAAGCACCCATCAGCAGAGTAAACTAAATTAGAAAACAAAATATGCCTGTGTGGATAAGGGTGATTAATTCTTACATATTATTGCATTCTCTTCGAATAAATCATATAATGGAAACGACGAATTGAATTTCGTATGATAGGCAGCCACCTTCATGTTCTATGGAATATTTCATAATTATCTCGGGTATCATTGTGATTACATTACATCATCCAAAAGCTGTCATGAACTATGGATAATTATATACGGGTTACATTTTTTATTTATTTTTTTTATTCAAGTTAATTAATTCCTTGTTTTTTGTTTCAGAATCGAACAACCGGGGTAGTTTCCTTGCCTCCCGGAAGTCGAGGACCTAAAAGTTTGTATATAAAACGAAAAGGTGATAGTTTCGGTTTTACGTTGCGACATTTTATTATCTACCCACCAGACGGTTTAACGGTGAGTATTCTTTATTTATTATTGTGTTGACCCATCTAGATATAATTCAATTGTCTTGTACCAGCAACAGGAGAATAATATTTTGAATCGACCAGGAGCCGCCATTTTGCTTAATCATTAATTATCAGATTCCTCAGGACTTTATCCTTCCGTATATGTAGTTTTCCAAAAGTTCGTCAACCTATAATCTCTCTGAGAATGAATCAATAAAATCCCTCGACTCTAAGCTCACAAGATCTCTCAGTTACATTGTTTCCTCTCGATAAAGAACGAAAAACGCTCAGTTGTTGGCCCGGGTGATTTGCGTGACTACTCTGAAATCTTCTCTCGTCTTCCCAATACCAGTTCATTGACCAATACACGAAAAACACTTTTTCCGTGTTTACAAAAATCTTCAAGGTTGCTTGTTCTCGATGGGTGTCAAAACAGAGCAGAATGTCATGTCATTCTGAAATTTTTAATTCGTTCTAGTTAAAGATGGTACATCACAAATGGGATTTTCGATTGTGGCGCCGCGCCATCTGTTTTTATTTTCCAGGGACTTTTCACCTTGTCCTCGTATGAAGAATGTCAAATCACCTCAATCTGCAAACTCACAAATCTTCATGTTGTGATAGCAGAAATAATTATGAACCGCAAATTTCATCATACACTACTTCATATTGTGATCGTCATGAATTGAGTACCAGTTTCCTCGAAAAACAATTCATTTCAGACATTTGATCATCAAAAACCAATGATATCATCATTTTTGGCAAATATATGTTTTTGCTGCTGATGTTATCTCCCGATAGTCTTAATACTTTCATTATACCATTTCCCCAGGTTTCATCCTCAAAATACTATCTATTGAAGATATTGTATTCCATAATATTGGGTTCGGGAAATACCAGTATGCTTCATCGATAATTAACAAATATCTTCTAGCAAAATTTATTTATTCATAGATCATTGTTTTTGAAAAGAAAAACTTGATTTTATTGTCATACATTGAATTTTATAAGCTACAGAATTTCGCTGATAACGCTTCAACCGCGATAAGCCTTCAAGAGTCTCCAAACCCCCAACCAAACCAAGTCTTTCGCAAGAAATAAAATATTTATCTTTGGTCCTATGTTTACGCCAAAAATTTTAGTATAAAACTTGTACATCTCCAATAGGATGAAGATGATGGAAGGCTTGCAGCGATTGGTGCTTTACACACTCCTATGGAGACTATTTTTGTCAGGAAAGTGAAGAATCATGGTCCAGCTCAGCAAGCAGGCTTGCAACGTGGTGATCGAATAGTTTCCGTTAACACAATTCAAGTGATCGATAAACCTTACTCTCAAGTGATACAACTCATTCAAAGTAGTCCAGTATACCTTCACCTCCTTGTAGTTCCGAAAGAAGAAGATGCTTTACAAAGGGTACGTTATATTTAGAAATTATCCTTCTTATTTTGTTGTCTCCTATGATACATCCTTTGCCAAGCCAAGAATAATAGAACTGTATCGTCCTACCGCCTTCGTTAGTATAAAGTGGTTTGTACGGTTTTCACTTACTCCGGCGACCCGGTCCTGTAGCTGGAACAGGGCCGAAGTATTTCCGATACTTATCGTAAATATCTCAGGTAATATCATTAGGCAAGATAATATTTAACCGTACCTTACTTCGGATGAGAAGTAAAACATGAGGTCTTGTCTGCTGTACTATATCACCTTACGTTGAAGATCCTTACCTCTACTTGGAAATAGTTAAGATTCGGCGAAATTTCCAGGTTGGGGTGAGATTACCTCCTGGCGTCGGTGTTTACTCATAATAAAAATAGGCCGACGTTAAATATTAATAGTATAGATTCATGTTGAAAAGCTTATTGTTGATCCAGAAAAGTCCAGTATTGCTTTTCAAACGTATTACTTCAAGAGGCATTTTTTGATAAGATTCTTCAGTTCAGATAAGTCTTTCAATATCATAAAATCAAATAATTTCAGTGGAAATAACAAGTACTCAATCTAATTTGTCAAGTAAAACAGGATGTATCGAATATTGGAAAAATAAGGGCGTTCAAAAAAAACCTTTCAATTAAAATGATATATAAACTAGATTTCTTACAAATAATCCATGTATATTTTATTCGAACCAAAAGTAATGTTAACTAAAATTGACCGGGTAAGGAAAGGAACTCTTCGGATCGGGGCGCAATTCTACGAATTCATAGGCGTAGGTATTGTAGGGAGCCAAACTGTACATAGTTTAAGTAATTGATTTTCATCAAAGTTTCGCACAATTACGATGCAACATCGCGAATACCGGCTGTAATATTGTCTGGGTCATTGCTGGAGAATATGCTTATACATTATCTCTAATGTAGCCTCAAATAAATTAACTGTGATCAATTGATCATGTGACTTGCCTCACTTTTGTTAGCAAATTAGTTTTCGGACACTCCTGCGGGTCAAATGTGAATGATTGTAGGAACGGAAAATATATTGGGAAATGATTCAGAAACCGCTAATGACAGACGTTAGCTTATACTCGATGTTACATTGAAATTTTATTAAAATGGTGTTCACAATGTATTTTACCAGTCTATGTTTTGTACTGACACCAGCGGTCAGGTTGACATTCAAAATTATTCACACTATAATATAACCTCATGTAAGGCTGACACTTGCTGTCACAAGTATCTATATTTGCCACTTAGAGACATAAAAACGAAACATGTTTGTCATTATGGTTCAACAAAACACTATAATTCCACTGAAAAACTGCCTCGTGCAGAAATAATACCTTTCCCATTTTCACCACAGAGCGATTTGCAAAATTTCAAATTTACACGACCAATATGAACGGCGCAATCGTCTCCACAGTGGAGACGATTGCGCCCACAGACATTATCTTAAAAATAGTCTAGATCACGGTCGTATACACAGGTCTGGAAACTATGGTTGACTTGAGTCTCTTACGGGTCGCCTAACTCGTAGTCCCTCGCTCAGCCACTAGCTAGCGCTTGGATCGCGAAGTGGTAAAACGATTTCTATCCGGAATCGCAAGCATCCACTTTTTTCGCATTTCCGCATCTTTCGGCACTTTCTTGCTTTACACTTTTGTACCCCGCTTTGCATTTCGGCACAATGCACGATTTCGTAATTTGTTTCTAAAAACGCAGGTATTCCTTGTGTTGACAGTTGTCAGAAAATACTCCTACGTGACGACTTTTGGTACTACGGGCCAGTCGACAACCTCGAGTTTCCAGACCTGTGTATACGACCGTGGTCTAGATCGATTCAGAAGAACTCAAAACTAATATTCCCGCGAAAATCCGCAAACATTTTTTTAGACCAATTGCAATACTTGAAAAAATTCCTTTGACTAATGTCTGGATGTAACTTGTCGATAACTGAAAAACGAAAAGTCCTATCATATTCAAATTTGACATAACATAGTTTACTGTTCTGTGACGAACTCCATTGTTTTTCAGGGATCGTGTGATAAACTCACCCTTTTCTGGAGGGTTAAAAATTATAACTCGCAAAGTATACGAATCCATTCAAAACATTCACAGTAAATTTAAGTTAATTTAAAACTGCTTTTGCCCAAATCGTTCAACAACAACAAGTAGGTACAATTATTGAGGTAAAATTTAATTTACATCGTACTTTATTTAGTGTATAATAGACGGCTATGATGTCTAGGGGCTAGATCACCGACTCCCACTCAACAGACTCTGGTTCGATTCCCAGAAACCATAAATTTGTTTTTGTACATTTTCTTGAAAACCTTTTTAAATTGAATATTATTTAGTTGTGTAAAGACTATAAAATAAATAATTTATCTTATTATCTTTACAAAAATGCGAAAAGTATCTTATAGAAGGTGAAACAATTACATAAAAATCAGTAACCGAATCAAATGATTTGCGAAGAGTAACTTTGCCACGCACACTATTTATCAATTTCCAAGCGGTAACACATTTTTAGTTTCCAATATATTTTCTGTTCCTACAATCGTTTACATTCAACCCGCAGGAGTGTCAGGAAGCTTTTTTGCTAACAAAAGTGAGGGAAGTCACGTAATCAATCGATCACAGTTTTTTACAATATTGATGGGTTGTGTACGAGTGAATCGAATCACAACCGCGTTGTTTTGACTATCAAAATCTCAATGAGCGACATCTATACCTTGAACAGATGCGAAATAGTGGAAAATTTTATGAAATCTCAACAAAAATATAAAATTTCCTGTCTTATCATCAACATTTTTGTGTTTTCAGCATTTCACAGAAACGGCTTACAATCCAGTGAGTAATCAAGACTTCCCCCTAGAAACTCCAAGAGACAGACGCAGCGCGCAACAGTTCCTAACCCACACTTTCAACCAAAAACCAGGGGAATTCCAGGTGGACGCCCAATCGTGGAGATGTTTAAGATATCCTTTTGAGGTGCAGGTTCCACGAATTGAGAAACGACATAGCTCATATGACAAAAGTAAGAGAAGTGCGGACGATCTGAAGAGTAATTTACAAGTTGGACTGCAAAGAGTTCGTAATGAGAAATTTACGGAAATTCAAACTCATGATATCACACCATGGCAGAGTTGCAGGGCTCAACCGCAGGTGCCAATATATAAGGAAATGGGTCGTCGAGCTAGTGAAGGAAATACATTGGATGAACGTGAACATTACTACGATCTTCCCGAATTCTCAAGCCTTGTAAGTGACGATGAAATGGTGTTGAGTAACCCAAGAATGAAAACTATGTACAAGCACAATTATCTATCAGATAACGCATCACAAACAAGTGCAAATATGTCTCTATTAACATACCCGAGTAGTGCTGGATGTAGACTTAGCTTAGATGATAGTAGAAGGGAGTCTTCGTCCTCATTGACGTCGTCTTATGCTGATGGCAGTAAAGACAGTTTGTACTCTTATGACTCGGCATCGACCTTGACTGGTCAGGAAACAGATGATTCCGCTATACTTTCCAGATTTCGGAAAAACTTCCGACAGAAAGAAGAATTTCTGAAAATGCCAACAAATACTATAGAACCGATTTTGATTCAACGTGAATTTTATGGTCGACCTAAAAAGTTGGAAAAGTCCATGTGGCCGCCAAATGAACCCATAAGACAAGATTCTCCATCGCGTACCACCAAACCGATACATCAAAATTTCCAACGCGTCAAGAATGATATCGAAATCGAACGAGATTTTGTTCTACAATCTCAAATTCAACCATCTGCATTAGTGACACCAATTCAGAAACAAACAAAGAAAAGCAAACCTCCACCACTAACTACTTTGGATTACATTCAGGAAGCACCGAGTTCCATTTATAGCACCGATGGTTTTGTAAATGGCGCATTTGTGGACGATGGCGACGATAAAAGGTATATTAAACGGATATTGTTGTTCAATTAATGATCATTCTAATATTCCAGAGTACAATCTCCAACTTCCCAAATCGTTCACACACGTGCGAAGCAATTCGAAAGCGGTAAACTTTCTTTGAGTGACGATCCATTATCCACTGATAGGACTAGTTTCTACAAAAGCGAGTTGGCAAGAATCAGTTCTAAACGTGTTGTTCCGAACGTAACCGAACGAGCTCAGGAATACGAAACACGAAACGTCGAACCTAGACGAGATACGAGCGGCACGTCGACAAACTCTGGAAATTCCGTGACGAAGCGAATTCAAAGAGACAGTAGGTCTCTAGATAGTTCGGGTAAGTTCCTCTGTTCATGAAAATTATGTATATTCTCTGTGACAAATCATTTACTCAATACAATCTCGAAGTGCAATCATTTGGAAAAATTATGAACATCATGACAGTTGGTGGTGCAAAAATGCTTTATATTTGGTGGTATATTACTAGACAGAAATAGTGTCCTCAAAAACTCTTCCGAATTCCCATAAGAAGTTTTAGTCACCAGAACAATTACTATTCCATTAATTAATTAGCCCTTTAAAATCAGCTCTAACAGGTATAGAAATATATCATGTACCTAGTTATAATCTCCCCTCTTCTCAGTGCTCCATTGTTTTATTGCAAAATTCATTACCTCCGTCAATCGTGATCGCACACGAACAATTATGCAGATTTCGTCTAAATACTATGTTCAGTATTTTTGAAAGCTACTGAGGAGAAATTTTTTACTCGGGCAGATTCCAATGTTACCTGGGATGTTTTCAATAATCTTTTACTGATATTGTGCTCGCAATTCCAAAATATAAGGAGCAGGGAAGGTATTTGAAGGAAGGATTTTAATTTTATGAGTAATTTAATCGTAGTATCCATAAAAGCTTCCCAAAACTAAGTTTCTGATATATAGGAAATGTTGATGTGGGTTCTAGCTCTTCTTCAATCTAGATTTTCGCCTATATTGATGTGCGAACTAAGAAGATAATCGTTTCCAGAAAGCCAAGCCAGCGTACTCTCTTGCGCATGATTAATTTTAAGTTTCATTCGTTTTCGTCATGTACAAATGTTGTATCTTTTACAAAAGGGAGCGCAAGTAGTAGCAGTGTCCTAGAAGTGTTGGCAGACAAAAATCTTTCCGGAAATGTGATAATTTCCAGCGGAAGCAAATTCATACATTGCCCAGCGCCCTCTGAATATGGCAAACCCACAGCAGGTTAGAGTACATTAAGGAGTGTTGATTGGCTGTCTGTTTAATATGTGTGAGCTTGACGTTTGAATCTCTGGTTGTCAGCATACTAAAAGCTTATAAAATTCATGATTTAAGAACATAAAAATAGTTTATTTCTAAATACATACCAAAAGGTTAGATATTGACAATTTGGAACCTTTGATAAAAATTTGCTTTCGACCAGTTTATTTGAACTTCCTTTTAAAGACACCGGAATGCACCTGGATTATTTGGTGAAGTGTATTCAAAAACGGAAACGAAGTCGACGAAGTTACACGAAATAAACTAAATTTTCCCTTGTTTCACACTGACACAACATCACTCATCACTGAGATCAGCGTTCTGCTAATATGGTGCAAAAAACTAGAAATTAAAGTAAAATTCGGAACACGATTATTAAAAATAGATCAAAATACGACCATACATTTTAAATTCAAAATTTAATTGAACTTTTGAAGTGTTATGCAAGTGAGTGAAAAATCCTACAAAATTTCATTTAAAAATAATGGGAATTTCCTCCAAATGAACTTGAATCAAATCACATAGGTGAGTATTAAAAAAAATTAAAATGAGATTACTCTTTTTATTAACCTTTCTAATTGATAATGGATTTACAGAAAGTTGAAGCCAACTTCATCGAATATTGAATGTAATCAATCATGTATTTACTACACGATCTTAATCAAGTGGTAGTGTCTTTATTCAGGTTTGAAAAGTTTTTTAATCAAGTGTGTTTGGCACGTATCATTCAAAAATTGTAATATTGAAGTTAGGTCTCAGTTTCATTTAAGCAATAATGCACTCGTTCGTGATTTGAAACAAAATTGGAGGAACAATCAAGCCCTATTTATTTATCTTGACACGGCTTCATACCGTTTTTTGACAAGTGGCTATTATACTGTATTCACTAGGAAATTTATAATAAGGATAGATGTAGAAGAAAGCCAGAACCAGAAATTCGATCATCAAGCTCCAAATTGCTTCTAATCATTACAATAACATGCTATGTGATTTTGTTGTCTACTAAACAAACAACATAAGCTATAGTCTTCTTCAGAGTTAACAAGAAAAAGGTTCACGAGTCTGTCGATGTGGTGGATCAATTTATTGTTGGGTGTGCTGAAGAAGAGTGATGTTTTTGATATAGTGGCGGATAAATGTGAATGATGAATGTTCTATAGTATGCACAGATACTGTTAGCAGTTATTGTCTAAATCCAATTTATCAATTTTGACTCAAGTTTGCATGTTGTTTTATTACTGTAGAAAATAATAATGAATTAGAAAACCATTCAAATAACAATTCAGGTTTGAGTGAATTTGCGCTGGGTTCTGTGAAGGATTTCAATATCAATCGAAGAAGCTGGTAGATTGGATAAAATAACTGAAGTCCGTTCAAAATCAAACTGGCACTAAGTGTTAACAAAGACACGTGAAGTAATACCCGCCTAGGCGGAGAATATATCAAAAGGGTATTTACTATTATATAAACATTGTAAATTAGAACCATGGTTCTAGTTTTGTAAAATAAATAAGTATTCAAACTAAACACAATTACATGAAGTCATTTTATCCTTCATTATTTCACAATCCGATAAAAAGGTAAATCCAAAGCTCGACTAGAAACTAATCCGTCTCGGAGCGATATTGGGAACATGTAGCTGATAAAGCGATGGGGGTGAGAATCAAGTTATAACATAATATGGTTACCGCTTTCAGTTGGGTTTGAATATTATTTGGATGAAATGTATAATATTATATGTTATTATATTATGGAATTAAAATATTGTTCTTTCAGAAATGCTAGCTGATGGAGCGTTCCAAATGCGCGTTCGATCAAATTCCGCGGAATCTTGGATAGGTACACAAGGAGAAACAGCTTATAAAGGTGCAATAATTAATCGTCAAGATGCTGTAGAAGACCATTCAACGAAATTCAGTGGTAGGTTTCTTAATGAATTTTCGTTCAAACTGCTATTAACCTTCTTCCCAGCTTGAATAACCGACCATATCAGATTGTGTGGGTTATTCTTCGATCGATCATTTTGCACTAATTCACTATAATCATTCTTTCATTCTTTCACTACAATTCAAATAAGCAAGAATTAGGTGATTTTTTGGAGTATCACAATGACTGAGAGAGCTTTTCTATACAATCCATTAACTTAACTTAACTGTATCATGTAATTTATACTGATTGCGTTCCAAAAGAATCATACCTGAATGTCCTTATTTGAACAGGGGTGTTTTGATCGCAAATACGTGCGGTATAAAACAAATGAAGCAATAATTTCATGCCAGGACGAGTCTCATTCTGTAACTACTGATGAAATCAAATAATAATGGAGAAACTGTCTCTCTCTCCCCAATGGTTATCTTGATCATCTCCTAATAATTTCCTTCACTCATTATGCGCATCTTTTATTAATAGTGTAGGCCTGGGTGATGTGTCATTTGTTTCGCTTTGGCTTTAGTAGGAGTCATCCGTAGTTATAGGAAATGCGCTAATGATTTGTTAGCATTTTGGATTTAGAAATTTAGATTTGGCATAGCTGCGACTTATTCCGCCAAAAGTCCCTACACGTTCTCTCGCTTGCAGTATTGCTAAACAAATCAAGAAGTGTATTTTTTCAGTTAACGTTACCTCATCAATTATCAACGTAGGAAATCTTTCTTTGGTATTTGAACAATCCATTTTTGTTCTAGTGAGTTTTATCAGGAGACATCGACATATCTCAACAAATAAGCGTGGTACGATAAGAATCTTCGGAATTACCCTCCCTAGAGAACCGTGAGGTGGACGAAGGGGGCTTAACTTCGAAATGTCAAATGGAGACTCTTTCTTTATGGGAGGCACCCTTTTGAGCACTTGATGTTTAATTTTTTCCGAAAACAAGCACCCCAATTGTGAGAGGCGAAGGGATTCACCAAAAACAAGCAACCTGAATAAAAACGAGAAAACCATGTCGTATTTCCGGGGTATTTTTTTAAGTAGTTCATCCATTGACTACCTGGAGTAAAAATTTTCACGTGGAGTAAAAATTTTGAGAACGAAATTGATCTAATTCTTCAAACTTACTCTAAATCCTCATGAGGGGAGGGGACAATTAATGTGAAATTGAGCACACATGAGTTTTCGTGAAAAAATTCAATACAGACTTAAGATTTTTTACGTAACAGCGCCGCTGCAGCGAAGCTAGAAGAATAATTATTATTGTTCAAAATACCACCTTCATCGGACGCAAATACCTCTGAAATGAACTCACTGTATTGTCATTGTTGCTAGAGCTCTTAATGGGAATAGACAAATCGTTACTGTTCAGGCAAGGATGTGTAGTAGATTTTGACGATGTTACGGGTGGAACATTCTGCTACACCCCACACGCAAAATTTTATGATTAGTGTGCTCTAATTGATGGATTCTGAATAATACTGAAAACGATTCCTTTTCTACGAATTCCTGGGACAACATTTTTTAATTTAAAACATTGTTTGATTTGTTCCTAGAAAGTATTAGCATAAAAGAGGTAGTACGTGAAGACACCACTAAATAACAATATTTCATAAAACTCCTATTACATTTCATAACTGGCGCAGTAAACTCACCATCGTTTAGTAACAATATCTTCTTGGTGTTTTATCATTGTATGAGAAATTGCTGGTAAGCAGCTACCAATGATAATCCGAAAGTTCAAGTTTTTATCTCGTTCAGTAATGTCTGACTATGTTTTGCTTCTCTGTTATATAGAGATGAGTAAGGGGAGACATGTAAAAACCCTTGTAAAGTAATGTAAGTCCTTTTTCTGAGTGTTTTAATACGATGATTCAGTATAAAACAATGTTTACAACTCACACAACACAATCTTCACAACTCGCATTTTTTCTACTAAGAGAAATGTTTTTGCAGAAATCGGTAGATTCGGTCTTCTAAAAACACATGAATAAACTGTTCGTAATTCCTCAACCTCGCGCTCCATTGTTTAATAATTGTCATAATTCAATATAATTTAGTTATTCAGGAAAATATTGGCCTATATAGGGCATAGAGGATTTCCCATAGCAGTTCTATGTGACTGTTCGATCGCCGTCGTCAAGTGGAAAATGCTTTAATTTGTTAAAAGGTCTAAAGAATTTCTGATATGAAAAGCTATCAAACGGAATAAGTTCCTTGAATTGAAAAAATAAGCCATTTAGAAATTTAATACGTTGGACATGTTTTACCCAGTTAGTGAATTTTAGGGAGGCAATAAATAACAGGGTTGGGAATTGTTAAAAAAATATTAAAATTATTTCTGACACAACGGACTTAATTTTTGGCCTTATCTGTCAATAACAAAATAACGAAAAAAGTGAAGAAATCTCAAATGAATACACTAGACTGACCCAGCAGTGGAATGTTGGGAGGAGGAGGCATTGGAACTCTTGAGGCTATACGCATAAGGAAAGGCCTCATTAGGCAAAGAGATATGAATCAAAGTTTGTTGAAATCCGATATTTCGTTCTCTTTTAGAGCAAAAAGCACAATTTAAAAAAATAATCCACCAAATTATCCAAAAACATTTCTCCCAACCGAAAAAAGGCTTCTATACTTTGAGCTCTTAGACTATAAATGAGGAGCTGAGTGACTACTGTACTGTTCAGTAAAGCTGACCGGAGGGGAAGGTTAGGAACTATTGGAATCAGAACGAAGTTATAAGGATATAAATAATGTATAATGGCTAGTCTGGGTATTCAGTCTTCTCATTATGCGACAAAAATGGCAGTATTTTATAATGGTTGCTTCTTCGGGAAATATTGATCCTAAGTCTGGCATGCTCTTAGGTAAACTCAAACAATCTGGGCGCGAAATGTACCTAATGAGAGCTGTTCAAGACAATAAGGAAATTAAATTTTGTAACCATCTTTTGTTGTTTCTACATAATTTTTCGTTACCTTCAATATAGCCAACAGACAATATTTCCAGTGGCTACAAAATAAAACACAACGTTGTAAAGTCCCACACCACAAATAATAGTTAATGCCTCCTAACCTGTTGTACTACATCAATCAGCTTTTCAGAGATGCCAAAAGTTGACGCTTTTAGATATGGAATATATAGTACTTTCTCTTTTTAGTGCTTAGCGTCTTTGTTCTTTCACTCTCATATGAAGCAAATGCAGTAAATATTGGTTTCATTGATAGGTCATTTGGCTCTGAATCATAGGATACCTTATCATTTTCTTTTTGCTAAAGAAAAATTCAATGATTTGTACTTTTCAATTGTATTAACGGTTATTCTCATTTGAGATACTTATGGCCTTATTTTATTGAAGTGAAATTTCCAAGTCATGTTCAAGTAATATTACAAATTGTGAATTATCGACATTTACTCGAACATTAGAATCAATACTAAATTAAATTAAATTAAATTAAAACTAAACATTGGGTGACGTTTCACAAATTTCACATATTTCAGTTCAATGACAAAGTTTCTGTAAAGAGAGACTAAGAAAGGAAACTAAACTTTTTGGTTTATATGGGTTAAAAAGCCCAAAACAAAGGCTGAGGAGTGATAATTATGTGGAATAGTCATGCATGACTATATATTATTTTATTATTACTTTTAACGAAGGTGCAACACCGCAATCTAAAATTAATCTTTCATATTCAATTTACGAGTTTGCAGCTTTCTTCTCACACATTCCGTCTGTATTGTTCCTGATCCTTTCTTTGTATTTGTGTAATAAAAGGTAGAAAATGAAAGCAATCCATGAAATGATAAACATGATACAAGAAGATATTGTCAACGATAGTCGTCTTCTGAAAATTGGATAAGGAATCATATTTTTTATTTTGTTTTTCTTTATCTCTTCATAGCACTCGAAGGCGCGGATAAGTCAACATCGCCATCGCTCTACGGTGACATGTCGCCTTTGATTCCTGAACCGGTAGAGCTCCTCCACCTTACTCCCAGCGTTTCCATAACCCCAGTTCCTTCGCCTGTTGGCGCACATAAAGCCATAAGACCCACCCAACTTAATCTGGAGGGACCTGTAAGACCTACCAGGCATCTCAAACCACCACCCACTTTCATCGAATCAACAACTCGACGGCCCGTGTCACCAGGTCCGTGAACGATTGAGTTATTTGGGATTTGATTGTGGTGCATAGAAACGTAAATTTTGCTTTGGTGGATTAATATGAATAACAGTAGAAAAAACATAACAAAGATCTTCTTACGAAGAACATATATGAATAGTCAGCAAACACTTTTTCGATTACTAACATGTTTTATAATTTCATTTTCTCATAAATCTAATATCATTTACCCACATGTAGGTCGACGGTTCAATACTAATATGATACGTGTTTTGATTTAGTGCAAGATAAGTTTATCGAATGGTTTGATCACACTAGGTTGAGTAAATGTGGGTTAGATCGGGTAATCATCAAGGGTAAATATGAGTAACTATCTCATAGTTCATTGTGTATATCAAACTAAATCTACTCAGTTCTTCTGATACGGCGAAACAGCCAAGAGTCGAAAATGTACGTCTTTAATTGGAAAGGTATTCTATATTTTGATTTTGATTATTTCCTTATTTTACTGTTGTAAATGAAATTTATATATCAATAAATTTTGGAATATTTTTGTAACGATCCCTACATTTTATACAATTCAAACGTTAATAATGATAATAAAATTGTTAGATACTGAACAATCATAGTCAAAATTATCTCGGGGCTTGGAGAAAAATTGATTCTTGGTGAAGATTGTTGGAATACTATTACAATAATTAATTTAAAAAAATAAGTCATTACAATATTGACCGCTACTCTTGGAATACCTACATGGATTATGATTGCCCACAATCCAACGATTCTATTGATTTATAATTTATGTAGACCAGAAAATCATTTTTGCTCAATCCCAATTAATAATTTTGGAATACCTTATTTACTTGATTTTTTATTTCTTCATTTATATTTTCATTACAATATTTTATTTATATTTCCGCAAAGTAAACGAATGAATAACATATTCTATATAATTTCTTCATTTCTTATACTGGGATTTGGATAATTTTTTTATTTTTTCATTGATCCTTTCACTACAATATTTTATTCACATTTTTCCGTTAAGTGAATGAATGAATATCATTCGATATAATTTGTTCATTTCTTATACTGGGATTTGGATAATTTTTTATTTTTTCATTTATCCTTTCACTACAATATTTTATTCACATTTTTCTGTTAAGTGAATGAATGAATATCATTCGATATAATTTGTTCATTTCTTATACTGGGATTTGGATAATTTTTTATTTTTTCATTTATCCTTTCACTACAATATTTTATTCACATTTTTCCGTTAAGTGAATGAATGAATATCATTCGATATAATTTGTTCATTTCTTATACTGGGATTTGGATAATTTTTTTATTTTTTCATTTATCCTTTCACTACAATATTTTATTCACATTTTTCCGTTAAGTGAATGAATGAATATCATTCGATATAATTTCTTCATTTCTTATACTGGGATTTGGATAATTTTTTTATTTTTTCATTGATCCTTTCACTACAATATTTTATTCACATTTTTCCGTTAAGTGAATGAATGAATATCATTCGATATAATTTCTTCATTTCTCATACTGGAATTTGGATAATTTTTTATTTTTTCATTTATCCTTTCACTACAATATTTTATTCACATTTTTCCGTTAAGTGAATGAATGAATATCATTCGATATAATTTGTTCATTTCTTATACTGGGATTTGGATAATTTTTTATTTTTTCATTTATCCTTTCACTACAACATTTTATTCACATTTTTCCGTTAAGTGAATGAATGAATATCATTCGATATAATTTGTTCATTTCTTATACTGGGATTTGGATAATTTTTTTATTTTTTCATTTATCCTTTCACTACAATATTTTATTCACATTTTTCCGTTAAGTGAATGAATGAATATCATTCGATATAATTTCTTCATTTCTTATACTGGGATTTGGATAATTTTTTTATTTTTTCATTTATCCTTTCACTACAATATTTTATTCACATTTTTCTGTTAAGTGAATGAATGAATATCATTCGATATAATTTCTTCATTTCTTATACTGGGATTTGGATAATTTTTTTATTTTTTCATTTATCCTTTCACTACAATATTTTATTCACATTTTTCCGTTAAGTGAATGAATGAATATCATTCCATATAATTTCTTCATTTCTTATACTGGGATTTGGATAATTTTTTATTTTTTCATTTATCCTTTCACTACAATATTTTATTCACATTTTTCCGTTAAGTGAATGAATGAATATCATTCGATATAATTTGTTCATTTCTTATACTGGGATTTGGATAATTTTTTATTTTTTCATTTATCCTTTCACTACAATATTTTATTCACATTTTTCCGTTAAGTGAATGAATGAATATCATTCGATATAATTTCTTCATTTCTTATACTGGGATTTGGATAATTTTTTATTTTTTCATTTATCCTTTCACTACAATATTTTATTCACATTTTTCCGTTAAGTGAATGAATGAATATCATTCCATATAATTTCTTCATTTCTTATACTGGGATTTGGATAATTTTTTATTTTTTCATTTATCCTTTCACTACAATATTTTATTCACATTTTTCCGTTAAGTGAATGAATGAATATCATTCGATATAATTTCTTCATTTCTTATACTGGGATTTGGATAATTTTTTTATTTTTTCATTTATCCTTTCACTACAATATTTTATTCACATTTTTCCGTTAAGTGAATGAATGAATATCGTTCGATATAATTTGTTCATTTCTTATACTGGGATTTGGATAATTTTTTATTTTTTCATTTATCCTTTCACTACAATATTTTATTCACATTTTTCCGTTAAGTGAATGAATGAATATCATTCGATATAATTTGTTCATTTCTTATACTGGGATTTGGATAATTTTTTTATTTTTTCATTTATCCTTTCACTACAATATTTTATTCACATTTTTCCGTTAAGTGAATGAATGAATATCATTCGATATAATTTCTTCATTTCTTATACTGGGATTTGGATAATTTTTTTATTTTTTCATTTATCCTTTCACTACAATATTTTATTCACATTTTTCCGTTAAGTGAATGAATGAATATCATTCCATATAATTTCTTCATTTCTTATACTGGGATTTGGATAATTTTTTATTTTTTCATTTATCCTTTCACTACAATATTTTATTCACATTTTTCCGTTAAGTGAATGAATGAATATCATTCGATATAATTTCTTCATTTCTTATACTGGGATTTGGATAATTTTTTTATTTTTTCATTTATCCTTTCACTACAATATTTTATTCACATTTTTCCGTCAAGTGAATGAATGAATATCATTCCATATAATTTCTTCATTTCTTATACTGGGATTTGGATAATTTTTTTATTTTTTCATTTATCCTTTCACTACAATATTTTATTCACATTTGTTAAGTAAATGAATGAATCATTCGATATAATTTCTTCATTTCTTATACTGGGATTTGGATAATTTTTTTTATTTTTTCATTTTTCTTTCCACTACAATATTTCATTCACATTTCCGTTAAGTAAATGAATGAATATCATTCGATATAATTTCTTCATTTCTTATTCTGGGATTTGGATAATTTTTTTGTTTTTTCATTTATCTTTTCACTACAATATTTTATTCACATTTGTTAAGTAAATGAATGAATCATTCGATATAATTTCTTCATTTCTTATACTGGGATTTGGATAATTTTTTTATTTTTTCATTTTTCTTTCCACTACAATATTTCATTCACATTTCCGTTAAGTAAATGAATGAATATCATTCGATATAATTTCTTCATATCTTATACTGGGATTTGGATAATTTTTTGATTTTTTTTTAATACAATATTTTATTCACATTTCCGTAAAGTAAATTAATAAATATCATATTCGATATAATTTCTTCTTTTCTTATACTGGGATTTGGATATATTAAACTATTGTATTTAAACCAGAATCAAATATTACTTGGATTCTATAAATAATTTACAATGAATTTTGAAAAGTTCATCTAGAAATAATGAAATATATAAATGTATGTTGAATAAGTTCCAACGTGAAACGTGAATTAGAAACTTAAGCGTCAAATTCAAATTGGTCACTCTAAATTATAATTTATTTCTAGAAATTCAATAATTTGAACCTTCCAAATCTTTCGATAAATGGAACAAGTCAATTTTAGAAAAGCCTGTATGTTTTGTTTCTTCAATTTATCATATTGTCCTAGTAACAAGTTCATACAAATCAAGCACTTCTTCACTACATTATTTTAAAGTACAGAATGTTTCATTCTGATGAATTTCATGCTTGGTTTGATTTAATACAAATAATAATACATCATAGATAAACACTGTTACTCCTGTTGCAATTCTGACATTATTAATATACCCTGGAACACGCAACAAAACTATTTTCAAAACAGATCGGGAACTTTTCCGCAAATCTCAAATTATTTATTCTCATTCACTTCATGGTAGATTTGAATTCATCAGCTTATTAAGAACAATCCTGTATAACCCAACATGTCCATGTAGTTGTGACCAATCGCTTTAAACATTAATGCCCAATTAATTTTTTTATAATAAAAAAACATTGGCTGCCACATAATTTGCAAACAATCAAAATACACTAAAACAAACTCATTAATGTTCATTAACTGTATGACATTTGAATACTAAACATTTGTTCTTTCAATAACCAAATAACATACTTTTTCGTTTCATCTAATATCTACTGCTATTTACTTATTCTATATTGCAGTAGCCCAAGATAACTTTCCTGTTGTGGTGAAGAGAAGGATTAAAAATACTAATTTGGGTGAGTAATTATTTATTATGATTAACATTTTTTGACGTAAAATAGGAGATATATGAATGAAATCAATTTTTTATTGGTTATGTAGTCACTGTAAGACTCATGTAAACTTAAGAATTCTCGAGAATTCAAGTATTCTAGATACTCATTACGAATATATCTGTCTCGTAAAGGATCTCAATTCTTGAATTGAGGATGTTGATTCCCATATCTAATATTTCTTATACTTCCATGGTTAAACATAAATACACTACTAAATTATGTCATGAATATTCAATGCACTTACATTTTGCTATACACGACTGTAGCATATAACTTGAGGTCACTTTTTCTTATTGTTTGCTCTAAATATTTCCTCGAAAAGTCTCCAATTCCTGTAATAATTTGAATTATTAGACAAACTCCTATTCCTAAATGAATTTTTATGTCAATTCCTCTGGAATTAATTGTAACTGAGCTCCAGGAACTATCGATTGTGCTCTTATCATCCAGAACAAAGGTCTATTCATTCCAAAGGTCAGTAATTGAACAATTACTTGTAGTAATTGAACAATTACTTGTGAGAAATTAATCTAATCCACAAAGGTAGCGTAGGTCTCTCTAGATCAATCATTTGTGATGTACAGCTAAATAACTCCAGACAGCTGTTTCGCCTTCTCTAGAGCTGCAGCTCTACTCATTCCACTGATGAGCCAGAGAAGAAGAAAACAGTTGTCTGGAGCTATTTAGCTATGGTGTGACTGATCGATCTAAAGAGATCTATACTCTATTCATTTGTTTTGATACACAAATCGCTTATATATGAGTCAGTTTAAACTATTTCATAGTGCCGAACCATGCTATAACTGTTTCTAAACTGTATTCAACATTTCACTTCATGACATAGTTGAATCGTAGAGATTTTTAAAATTATTTCGAGACTCATTCAATTGATTACGTTCTTTCATAACTGATGTAGTCTTCAAATTTCTCGAGTTGAATAATTTGAAGGCTACACTATGTTATTCACAAGGTAATTAAATAAATGAATAAATAGAATGTTTATTCAGAAAATTAAATATTTAACAAAATATAATAATTATATGTAAATTGTATATTCTTGGAAAAAAGGTCACATTAACACATGTTTACTATATTTTTTCGTCTTTACATACGTTTCGGTCTCACGACCATCATCAGAAGACGTTTGAACACTTATTTACATCGACTACAGCGCGGGATTAATTTCAGTTAAAATTGTCCACGTCGGAACATCGAACGAAACATGAAAAATTGACATTGTAACACATTGATATGTAAAATTATGTGTATTAGAATAGCCACTACAAAGTTATGTTTCTATATTCAATCGGTTATGAAGATTTTGAAATATCGTGTGGTATGGCCTTCAGTTGAGATATAATTCACGATATGGTCTCGATCAGTGTTTCCCAAAGTGATCCAGGTGGACCCCCAGGGGTTCACGGAAGACTCGACGGGGGTCTACGTTGGTGTGAAAAAAAAATGGGGGTCCACGAAAATTTATCTGGTTTCGTTAGTAAAGAACAAAAATGTTGGCTTGGCTTTACCTATCAATGTGAGCATTTACTAACATTATTTCGGTGGCAGCAGATGGAGCTCCTGCCATGTTCGGGCGAAATCGTGGATTTATAAGCCATATTAAAATAAGTGTACCAGGAGTAACTGCAATTCACTGTGTCATTCACCCACACCTGGTAGCGAAAAATTTGAGTGATTACAAATCGTTTCAATTTGTCGTTAAAGCAGTTAAGAAAATAAGAAGCAATGCGTTCAATACCCGTTTATTTGCACAATTGTGCGACGAAAATGATGAAGACGTGTTTAACAAGATTTTACTCACTTTTTGAATCAGTTTTAGAGTTTTTGGAAAGTAAAAAAGATACATTACTTTCATTACTTGAAAAAAAGCAAAGACATCTGAACATTATTTTCGTCAAGTTGGTATGAAGCTTTAATAGATATGACTACGATAACAAAGGTTTAGCTGTACCAAAATTCATGATTTATTGTATCTGCCTTCTATTTACACACTATAACATTGTATAGAAATGCGTAGATATTATTTGCAAGTATTTAATCAATGAAATTTGTATGAATTGGACATAATGTACGTCGGTTCTGTAATTAACAGACTTAGAATCACGTTTTTATAATAATTGGTTTCTTTAGCTAAAATATTACCAATTTTTTTAATCGAACTGATGGTTATAATCAAAACAATGTTCAGCAAGGGTGGTGGAATTTTCTGTTTTTGTTATTAGTGCTATACTTGTGGCCATACATTCTTTTTTGTAAATATTGTTTTGAGATTCCCGTAAATGTACCATTGCAATCTAAACAATTTAATTTATATACCGTGTGGGTTTGTTTATCTTTAGGTATTGACGGTTTTAGACTTGAAAAATATTTTCCAACTCAGTAAGTAAGTTTATGCGCAACATTTATGTCATACTTTTTTGAGCATTTCTTAATTTTCCGGAAGGTATGGTAATGCTATAAAATTATCTTTATTATATTATTTATATATCATATACTATTATAGTTTTTGTTTATTCTTTCTTTAATCATGGAGTTAAAAGCTGTTTTTTTGGTAGCCATTCATTGTATTACGAACGAATTTTCAAATGTCTGAAACGGTGTGACAATAGTACAGCGCTGTTTAGAACACTTTTTTTATAAATTGAATGTGCAACTTAATTAAAATGATATCGTTGAGACAAAACCACGATGTATTTATTTTTCCGACTGAATCATGCCTAATGTTCATCTCTAGGAAGATTATGTTTTTGTTCAATTTTATTTCACATGTAAAATGAAGTTTATAGGAAATTGTTAAATTTATTAATTGTATACTGAATTTTATCCTTGGTAAAACACATTAAGCAATCATCTACATACCGTTTGAAAATCTCTTGAATTTATTACAGATTATTTTAGTGTCCTATTTCCCGAGAATTTACATATAATATATATCTGGGTCAAGAAGCATTATGAAGATAATAATATAAAAAAAGGTTGAAAAACAATCAACTAATATATCATAATTGGTACTTGTATGTGAATGTACATAGAATGTTTACTATCATTAACAAAAATATATGGAAATACGATTTTATATTTATTATTATCATTAATAATTTTTTTACGGATTTTACAATTTTAGCATTCCTGGGAATGCTTGAATGAGGAAAATGTCGCCTCAAAGAATAGATTCTTCTCAAAACTAGTTACAATTACCTTCAACCCTTTAATCTTTTTTTTTTACTGATAGGGTATAGGGTCATAACTGATTGTTTTGAATCATTTAAAACAAGTTAATAACTCGGCTTTGAGTTTTTATAGTATGTTTAATAGTATATTTGTTTTACAGCCGAAGATGATCGTATTATGCGTCGCGAGTCATACCTGAAAGCAACTGAAGGAAGTCGAATGAATTTCGAATGCGATCTGAGTGACGGTGACGTTTCACCTAAGGCCCTCAGAAGGTAAGTCTTTAGAATTATTAATTAGCATTGTCACTTTTCGGAATTCTTGTAATTACTGTGGGTGGCACTGCCTTGCTTTTAGGATTATCTCTAGAAAAACCTCATTACAGAATACCGACAATCATCGACGAGAAAATTAATTGTCCGTAAAATTGTGCTACGTTATATTTAGAAAAATAGTTACGCCCACGTTCGAACCCTGTTCTCATTTCGACGATGAAACTAAACTCGTGATTCTAATTAGAGAATAAAAGTAGGACCTCGACCTGTAGAATTTTATTTTGGAAAATAATTAGTTACTGGTTTCTTCAACAATAGGGAAACCAAATCAAATAATTGTCGTTATATGGAATATTTGGTAATAATGACCTCGTGAAGGGTTGATTACCACTTCACACTACAAACACTAAGGGCGTGGGTTATGGAAGAATAACTATGAAAGCCGAATTGGTAACAAAGCAGCAAAGCCGATCTATTTGGTTATGTCTAGTACCCGTTTAGTAACTAGACCGTTAAGAACACTATTTTAAATCATTTTCATCTGGCAAGGTTAGTCCCAATGGGTTACATAATTACCACCAAGTAGGAAAGTTCGAAGCAGGAATTCATGGAAAAGAATTTTTGTGATCGATACACCATTGAAAAACACGTTTTCTGGTTTTGCTGTGCCTGGTACCCGAATAAATCCAGGTAGAAATTGTTGTGACGTAATGTAATACATGTACCAAAGCAGGGGAAATCATCATCAATTAATAAATCCGTGACAAAGGAACATTGATAAATCTATGTATCATCGAGTTGAATCTAAGTGTCGTGACAGTAAGATCTAAAAAGTTCATGCTATTATTTTCTTCGATTTGTAAAGCAAATTTTCTATTTTTGTTAATGGAATTTAGATAATTAAAAAGGAATCAAGTTTCTTTGCTTGTATAATTTGTTGTTATACTTCTGGCGATGCTGCTGTGCAATCGATACATGTCAAGTTGATACATCAATGCTTCACTTTAGATTTATATTAAGTCGAAGCCAACTTCTTTCAATATGTAGACTAGCATCTATTGCTGATATCTGCGGCTTACGAATGTAATTGTTTTCTAATGTAAAACATTTTGCTAAAATAGTATACAAATCTTAGGTTAGAAAACAGTAAAAATTTGTCAGAAGAAAAAACAAATTTTTCGTTTTTTGTGATCAAAATATACCTTTTTTCACTCTTGTCATTTTCTCGAAAAAATGCATCCTTTCTACAGCCCTTCAGCCTTTAGAAAAAAGGACGTCAAAAACTAAACAGTAAAAATTTGTCAGAAGAAAAAACAAATTTTTCGTTTTTTGTGATCAAAATATACCTTTTTCACTCTTGTCATTTTCTCGAAAAAATGCATCCTTTCTTCAGCCCTTCAGCCTTTAGAAAAAAGGACGTCAAAAACTAAAAATGCCAAATTTTGAAAAAATATCATTTTTATACTTGGAAGTTGTTAGTCATGTATAAATGAACCTTTTCGAAAAATGTTAAGAAAATCACGTTCTGTTTGAAGGGGGGAGAAGTAGGAAAGACCATTTTTTTCAAATCCTAAAACTCTTTTCCTAATACGTATAGTTTTTTCGGGACAATCTGAAATCGAGTCTCTTTAAATTGGTAGAATTGAGACAACTCGCATTCTATCAATCCCATTTCAATGAAATTTATTATCCAGTGTTTTTTTAGATCGCTAGTGATGAATCTTTTTTTAAATCAAAATATAAATAGCAGGCAAAATGGTTAAAAGTGATTTTTACGACTTTGGTGTATTTTTTAAATAAGTCATTGTTAATATGTCGCCATTTTGGTTCACCATTATGAATTAAGAAATTAGGGACCAAAGAAATCCCGGAATAGTGAATTTCATCGAACACGGATCGATTAAACGCGAGTTATCTCAATTTTATCTATTTAGAAGTTGCCGGCGTGACCCGATTTCAGATTGCTAAGGCAAAATTTCGGAGAATATGCATTTTGAGAAACATTATAATAAATGAAATAATGTTTATTTAGGTCTTATCTATATTCCCAACTTTTAGGATTGCCCCTTACCCGGCTTCCTACAAAAAAAACGATTGTCATCGGTTTTGGTTGAAAATCCAGGAAATATTTTTGGGAAAAAGTTGTAAGGACCAAAAAAAATGTTCGTTTCAAAATCATTTTTCTCAACGGACTGTAACACAGAAGGGGATGCATTTTTTTTTTCGAAAAATGACAAGAGTAAGAAAGGTTCATTTTGATGATTTTTTAATTCGACACGTTATTACTGTTTTCTAAACTTAAACTGTTTTTGGCCAATAACTCGGCGTCAAACAAAGAGCGCGCGGTATCCTACTTCTCACATATTAACCTGAACACCAAGTTTCAAATAAAATTCCGAATCCATCGCGACGATTGATAATGAAAATGTTTCATTTACTGGACCAGTATTCGAGTACCTACTCTAAATTCGTGTTTTTCAATTGTGTATTCATAATAGAATAAAACAAATTTGTCAAACTAGTTACACTCGAGTGTAACCACCAGAACAAACTAAAAGTGGCTATAACAAAAACAATTCAAACTCATGTTCGAGCAGCCATTGTTCAAGGGCTGGTGAGCAAACAATCAGAACTAGTAGAACCTGGTAATACCTAATTGGGTAGTTCGATAGACCAAAAGGAATCAGGTCTACGTCAACTTGTTTGTACTGATTGTTGATCTGCTACTGGAGTAGCTGTTCAATGCTTGACAGCTGCCAGAGAGCAACTATGGTTTAGCAATTGACACCTTCCGAAACAAGAGTGTGTTGACTGACCACTGTCTCGTATATAATAACTAATTTTTTGAGCTCGTGTTCTTGAATAGTAGCAGTTTTTAGAACGATATCACTATTTTTTACTTCGTTTCGAAAATTGTAACTTTGTACATATATTTTATCTATTACATTATTTTCATGATTGATTGAGGTATTCTGGTAAAAGGTTCAGTTCATGCTCTAATTATCATTTCTACATTTATATATAGTATGCACAGACGGTGGCGACCTCCTGTATTTCCTGGGGATATCCAACAACTTCGCAAGCTCTTTGAAGATGCTGCCTCCTCTTTGGGGTGAGCCGGATAGTAACCGCTTGCATGTTATGCCACTAACAAAATTAACCATTCCCTAAACTAGTATAATATGCCTTTTTATTAACCCTTTTCTTGTTTATTAACCAGAAGATTCTAATATTGTTGGATACTGTAGTGGATTTAAGGATTTTGGAAATGTAAGAAAAACTATAGATTGAGGTGAATGGCAATAACTTGCTACCGTATCAGATATATATTTTCTGTTCGAATGAGATTGTTAGAAAAAGGCTAACTACTATCTCGGAATATAAAATGCGACCTTCAGTTTAAATCATTCTATTTATCCCTTTTTAAAGCTTTTTGGGAGCCAGTGCTCCTAACATTAGCTGACACGGTGAGATTATGATATCAGATACTCTATGAAACGAATGAAAATATCCTGAAGAATATTCTTACCAAAAATTTTTCTTTCCATTGTTTTTTCATTAACTCCAGTCGTACAGATATTCATTACGCCGATGTTTTCATTCAGAAGTTAGTTTGCATTCATCGTAGGATTGATTTAAAAAAAACTGCTATTCTCATTCTGTTTACTTTCTGCATATTGGTGTTTCTCGTTACACTTCTCTGTTCCTTCATTTTTTTCCACAATAAGGTTTGTACATATACTGCCACTCCTGGAGCTACATATCATGACTACTTGAATCAGTAAACATTATCTTGTTGCGGGTAATTCAAAATTTTTTGGCTCCTCCTGTCGGCAGAACTGCAATTTCTATGCCGAATTCATGATTGAACTATACAATCATTTACAACTTCATAAAATGCTATGGACATGCTCTATTGTCACTCCTGGAGCTACGTATTATGACCACTTGAATCTTTAAACATTATTTTGCTCAAAGCTTTTGGCTCATCTTGTGTACAGGTCTGCAATTTCTATGCCAATTTTATGATTGTAGTATTTAATTCATTTACAGCTCCACAAAATGTTATTGAAATATTCTATTTGTCATTCCTGGACCTACATATTGTGACCACTTGAATCAGTAAACATTATTGTGCTGCGGGTAAATCGACGTTTTTTGGCTCCTGCTGGCAGGATTGCAATCCATTTACAACTCTAGCATCTCTCGGCAGGTTCGCTCGATACTTTTAAGTAAAATAGAAGAAATCTATTCGGGAATATTTGCAAAATTTCACTATGATCCCATCTATTATGTGAACATGTCTAGAGGGCCCGAAAGACCGCAACATGAGGTTATGTGAATGATTACGGTGGATGAATGTTTAGAAGCAATTTTTGTGCTCACTGCATATTTTTACAATTTTTGAGATAACATGGAATACTCTGTAGTTTTTTATTCCCAGAAATATTTTTAATGGCAATTATTTTCAGTCCAATGTTCGAAAGCATTATAGTCTAATAATTCTCAGTGGCTATGGTTAAATCTTCCCCCATGATCCACCATTGATAAGAAGCATATACTTCATACACGACAAAATACTTCAGATCTCAGGTATTACCTCCCCATTAACGCTAATCGCATCAAAAGAAATATACCAAGACACGCACTGGAAGGTTTTCAATTTGGGATTATAGATAGATAGCTTTTCTGCAGCTTTTCTATACGTTGAGCGTGATCCGGAAAGGGTAACTAGAAACGTGATGTTTTTATCTACCCCAATTTAAAACAGAAATGTTAAATTTGGGGATAAACAACCACATACAGGATGCTCCAGTCTATAATAGAAATACTTCGCCAGTCGATATTCCATGGAAAAATAAGTCTACATGTTTAATTTTATTTTATGGGAGATACAGCCCTTCAAAGTTCGGTTTAAAAAAAAAATCTTGTTGCAACTGACGGTTGCACCGATTTTGATCAAATTTGCTTCAATTACCCCTAAAATAGATTCTTCTTATTTGACACCGAAAACTTTTGTCAAAATTGGCTAGTAGCTTTTCCTTCTGTATTTTTTAAGCCACTAGATATTTTACAACATTTTTTGGATTCTTCGTTCCGTTTGGAGACAGAAATGTATTTTGCAGAATGTTGATTGAGTTTCCGAAATAATTGTTGTATCTCCCTTGGGAGCGTTTCTGAAAAAAAAAATCATGCACGTCAACTTATCTTTCGATGGACTATCGACTGTTAAAGTATTGCTATTATAAACTGAAATAACCTGTATTGAAAATTATAGTTGCTAAATAAAATCAATCAAATCGTGCGTAACCCAATGTGGAGACGATTGCGCCGTTCCTATTGGTTGTATGGATTTGAAATTTTGCAGATCGCTTAAAAGTGGTGAAAACAGGAACTGTATTCTTTTTGAGTAGCCCCATTTCGAGTGATATTTATGAGTTTTCAAATGGAATTATAGTAATTTATTTAACCATTATGACAACCGTGCTTTTCTGGTTATAAATATGTGTCGCGTATATATTTAATCTGCACAAGTGTCCGAAATTCTCATTTTAAGATTCAATTGACGTCATCGATGTGAAGTCACAGTCTATTTTATGCGTCGCAAATTTTTATAATTCGTGACAATCATGAGTCATTTCCAATATATTTTCTGTTACTACAATCATACATTTGACTAGCAGAAGTGGTTGAAACCTAGTTTGCCTACAAAAAAGATCGATTGATCACAGTTCATTTAGCATTTTGATGATGCTATTAATGGTCAAATTATCCGAGTGTAAATTTTTGTTATACAGACAAATTTTCAATTCAACAATAGAAATGTATGCCGAAATAAAAAAAAACCGTTTTCATTCGATTTAGTTATTCAATTTATAACACGCACCATTGTTATGACGAGTTTTGTTCATACTATTGTAACCTCTTTTGGGGTACTTTTTCTCGAGTCACCACCTCAAACCAAATTTCGACGTAGTTTACCTCTTCAGAATCTGTTGATTTTATCTAGTAAAAATCACAGACGATAGGCAATCCTGTACTGGGATCCCCTTAGTTACATAGCTGACATCCTAGGAGTAATCTTCAATGGTAGATTGGCAGTCATCATTAAAAAAATACATTTAAACAGATGAGTTCGAAAAGGTTTTTCAGGTGTATATTTTTAAAAGTAAATGAAAATATCGGATGTGGGTCTGCTTGTCCCAAATTAAAATTACGTAATCGGCCCAATAATCGGTTTTTTAATAGATGTTGTTGATATTCGATCAGCGTCTGTTGGATATTATTTCAACTATTGAAATTATGGATATATTCTTACGTAAATTTTTTCTCATATCAATAATTTCTACTAATAATATTTCCTTATAAAAATATAAACTCTGAAACCTGATTTCATTGATAAATTAGTTTGGAGACGTTTTGTTCTAAAAAATGTATCTTAGTTACATGATATCCAAAACAACTAATTTGGGAAATTATTTGTATGACCGCTATTAAAAATTTGGTTTATTTCTAAACTACGATTCTGCTCAATCGTGAAATCAACTGAATTTAGTTTCGAAATCAAGAAATACTGTTCTTGATCTATATACTTACTTGGGCAACCAAATTGTTATCTTCAGTAGATTTGAATGTTAACCAATCAAAATTTTATGACTTATACTATTAGAAAATTTACCCTACAATGAAAAACTGTTTGAACAAGCTCCTTTCGGGCCAAAGATACCCCCAAAAATTATATATTGCATCTCCTGTTATTGTCACAAGCAGAAATAAAAGACACACTCGCTCTAGATCATGGTATTGTTATATTATTTCATTGTACTCTTATACATATTTATTTCTCAACGAACTTCGAAGCAAATTGAAATATTGCCGAATGAATAAACCAGCTGATGATATTTTTGAAGAGTCCAAGCTCACCTTTTGTGTTCGGTTGACGGTTAAACGCATGAAGGTACCAGATGCTTGAAACTTGAAGGATACGGGCATACTTACGGTTCATTACTTTTGATTTTGCAACTATAAATTGACAGTTATACACAATGCCATTTAATAATATTCATTCTTTTATATTATGAGAATTGAATCATACCCCTGATGATTTGGATAAGTAAGGTAATTTAAAGTACAAATCACCGATCCTACAGATGCATCTCCATATAGTATTTTTTACGTCGCTTCTTTACGAAATCTTCAAGTTCCTCGAGAAATAAACGAATTAAATCGACCACATACCTACTAGACGGTGATGTAATCAGTAGAAATCGGAAATGTATAAAAAAAAGAAAGTGAAACAACAATGGAACGCACTAACTATTTATAACTGGCAATTAATGTAGATACTCAAATTAATGCTATTTGCTTCCTTTATTGCATTCTTACAACAGCAAATAACTCTTGTTTTGCCATATCACGCCTTGAGTAATTAATCGTTCCGGCCGTGAAATCAAAATAGCTTAGAAAGATTTTTCGTTGTATACAACATAATGCCTGTTTTTTTATTATAATAAGTCAGATATTTCAAATAACTTTTAAACTTTCAATTATCATCTATGATAGTGCGATATTCTTTCCCAGCGTCATGCCCGATCTTCGCATTGAATCGCCGTCGAGTTTTCCAGAGTATTTCCACATGGCATTTGAAGTACATAATAGATTGAATTAAATACTTGATCTGGTAGGCTCAAGCAAGTCACTGCCTAGGTGCATAGTTTTATGTAGTGTACCAACATTCGTTCTACTATAGGAATAGTGCATTCAGTGTGTAAAATGGAGAATGGTAGGGTTGTTTACTGTGTCAGAGGGAGAGCGACATTCCCAAAGCATATGAGCGCTGGAATAAAAAAACGTCCTTTTCACAACTGAACGAATTCGATGCTACACCATTGATTGTCGCTGAAGTGCGTTTTTAGGTAGGTTAAGATAGATGGATGGGTGAGCATTCAACATGTTTTATTATTCGAGTCTTCATGCTTAGAGTTGGCGACTTGCCTGTAACATACCCTCCACATTGAACTTCCTATTCCTATAGTTTTACCTTTTTTCACTAATAAGAGATGATTTGGAAAATTCACTGGAGGTTTCTTTATTGTTCGAATATTATCTACTCAATGCATTTATTTCTATTCGAAGAATCAACAATTGTTTGTATATTTAGGTTTGTGAAAATACTAATCGGTTCTGAAATTGAATTCCCTGAATTAACGCTTGTAGCTTCTATATATCCTACATCTAGCAACAACAAGTAATGTTTATTGAACGTTTTAGAATGAGTATTAACGATTTTCCAGGTAAATAAATATATTTCATGAATTATTCTGTTACAGCGGTAGTATAAGTGGCAACAGCAGCAGTAGTGCATCACTCGATAGGGAGAAAGGCGCGAGCAGTCCACTGGAAAAAGATCAACACATCACACGTGAAGGATACTTGAATTGCAAAATCACAGAAATAGACGGAAAGGTAAATAATTATCTAATATTGATGAATAATATGCAACAGATTAAATTATGTGAATACTTCCGTAGTCATACGAACAATAGAATTCAATATTGGCAATTATTTCATACATTGCATTGCCAAATGTTTTGAAATATTCTAATAAATCTACTACATTAACTTTCCATCAATGTGTAAATAGAAACCGTTGCAAAATGCAAATTAAGAAATATGCAATTAATTAGTCTCAAATTTGAAAATTTATTGCACCTTCAGCATACATCAAATTCTTATGTAAAGTCCTATAAACCATCAACCAAATATAAAAATCACAAATTATAACAACAAAATAATAGCCATTTCACTTTTATAGTTTAGATTTTCTCGAAATTCAAAAAACGACTGCTCCAATCAAAATTTTGCAATAAAACTTCATTTTCTAAATTAAGAAATTCAAAAAAGATATTCAATGGCGTAGAAAATAGGTTGGGACAAGAAAAACAACCTCCCTGTAGTTACGCCAATGGACAATGTATGAATTAATCTAGAACATTCAAGTTGGGGACGAAGGTGTGAAATTCAGTCTCAGAATACGCAGAAATCATGTCCAGTTTTTATTTGTTGCAGCAACTCTAAAAAATACGAAACATTCTTTTTATGTAAATTTAGAAATAACTATGGATTATTTGGCAACAAAGTGACACCAAATACAAAAGTTTAATTTTGAAATTTTTAACACGAATTCAGTATTTTCCAAGAAAGTAGTAAAATGTGTAGGTACTATATTCAAAGAATGTAAACTGGTTCCTTGTAATAAGACAAAAGTGTTACACAAACATATGCATTTTTTACTAACCTTGTATGAAAGTCTATGGATGTTACAGAAGATGTGGTGTAACTATCGAACGCAAGAACACTTCGCATACTCAGGTACGAAGTTTCATTGTGGTAACCGTTAGTGGATGATGTCTCTACTTTAAGAAACATCGATAAATCAAATGTTGAAAAATTATAAACAAAATTTATTTTCAAAACAATGCACAACAAAATGGAAGAAACATTTCCTCAAATATAGGAATTTTCAATATATTCCCCTGCACGGTCTAACCATGTTTCATAACGCCGCGCCGTCTCAAATTTTGGCGAGTCTTCCTCAATTGATCTGGTGTTATTTACCTACACTTATGCTCGATCCTCTGTTTTAATTCGTTCAAGCTTTGTGGCATGGTGCGATAAACATTCTCTTTCAAATGTCCCCACAGAAAAAAATCTAACGGAGTTCAGTCTGGTGAACGAGGGGGCCAAGAAAAAGAAAGGACTGTTCCTCCCAATCCATCTGCTTTAAAATGTTTCATCAAGCCATCCTCTTACAACAATCATATTATGAATAAGGGCACTGTCTAGTTGAAATATAACATTTCTGCGATCTTCAATGGTTAGATCTTCCATGAAATCCCACAAAGTCGTGGTCAAAAAATTAAGAGATCTTTCACCATTTAGTGTTTGTTTGAATAATACTGGAGCCACTACGGTTTTCGATTATTCCTACCCAGACATTTTTTGTGAGTATTGTCTTTTTGCATTTATCACCCCCAGTGTGGATTCTCCGTTTCTCAGTACCTGAAATTCTGACTGGATACTGTACCGTTAGTGGTAAATGCCGCTTCATCGGTGTACAGAATATTCTCCAAAAACTTTCCATCATTCAAATATTCACCTTGGCAGAATAAACAGAATTCCAATCTTTGTTCCTCATCACCTCGTTCTAATAATCCAGTCATTTTTTTCCTTGGCCAGCTTTGCAAGAACAATTCGTACATATTATTTTCTTATTCCTTATTTTTCTTCTGATTTCGTATGGTTCTTTCTCCCTTCAAAGCTAGCAATAAGATTTCCAAAAACCATTTATTATTATTTTCTTTACTATAAAATCTATAAAATAATAGCGTAGCCACGAGTTCGATAGGGAAGAGTACAGAGGGTTGTGGTGGTTGAGGGGCTAGACTGTAGATATGTCAAAACTGTAACAATTTAAAAAAAAATGCCGTTTGGCTGTGATGGACCATTGAAATTTAGAGAAAAGCGTGCCACTGTCAAATCACAGAGTTGCGTGACGGTTGGTAGATCGCGAGATGACCGTAAGACAACTGTCACTGAGACGGTTAGTAGGAAAGCGCACACAACTGTCAACATTGAAATGTATAACGGGGGGTAGACCGCCAGGTCGCCGTAAGACAACTGTCCGGGTACTCCTAGTAATCATTTCAGCTCCCTATTAGTGTTGATATAGTATTCAAATATTTAATGTATTCCTTGTGTTATAGATTTAATGATATATTTATTTCATTTTTTTATGTAGCATTTAGCTTCTCGAATTATAATGAAAGTTGATATGAAAATAATCTTTATATAATGAGAAAGAATTATTAATTGGGATATTTATATAGTAGTTATTCTGTATTGACAAATGATTGATGATTTTTTTTTCTTTGTACATTGATATAACAAATGAATAAATTTCATACCTCATATGGAAATGGAATTATTAATATCTGACAGATTAATTATGAATCTTTTATTAATCGTTGAATTTGCTGTCGGACTTCTTTTTCTAAATCAGATTTTAGCAAGACAACTAATTGATCATCTCACTTAATAAATGATAATTTATATGTCATATTGTATGTCCTGCTGAGAATAATTTCTTTTTTTTTCAGCGGCCTGGGGCACGATCCTGGAAACAAGTATGGGCTATTCTCAGAGGATCTAAATTATACCTGTACAAAGATAGAAATCATCAGGTAAGTGATATTAATTTCATCTATTTTATGTTCAACTTGATTTACAGAGTAGGCCGTTAGTGTCGAATCTCTACATCATCTGTTACCTGTTGATTAAACACCTAATATATTCCCAATAACATTTTTCATTTCTTAGTATAGCAAAAATAAGAGTACGTTGCCTTCGTACAACCTTGGCGTTCAGTGAATAGTTGATGGTCTTGCTTTCATGCAGTCTATGTTAAAGTACCATTGAGCTCATGAACAATGCTTAGCAGGTCAAAGTAATCGTGGTGGAGGCTTTTGACTGAATTATCGGGTTGTTGAAAAATCTGACCCCTATGGCTTTTTTGGAGTGATACAAAAAACAGTCTGTTGAAATTTCGGGAGACCCGGGATATGAGTGAAATTTTTGTACTAGTCTCATTTCTGGGCAATGAAAAAGTTTTAAAATATAATCCAGGCTGTGTACCGGGATTTCAGCTATAATAAAAAAAAAAATGTAAGATCGAATCAAAATATTTTTTTGCATTAGCTTCAGGAGGTTCTCAGGATCATTCATACACCTTGAAACCTCTTGGGCACCCCAACCCCACCCATTGGGGGGTGAAAATGGCCCGAAATCTCCCAAAAATTTACAACATGTCAAGTCTTCAATTGCATTTTCTACAAAAAAAGGTATTTTGGCATTTCGAGTGCACCTAGGGGGTTTTTTGGGTCGCTGAACACGAATCCGGTGACAGATTTACTTGCTATCCATTTTAGGGGCATTTTGCAATTTACGTGTTTTAGGCATTTTGAATGCACCAAGGAGAATTTTTGGGTCGCTGAATACGATTCCGAAGCCAGATTTACTCAAAATTCATCGTTGGGGTGGTGAAATCGACAAAATTGGTCAATTTTGCACCCTTAATATGTTATTTTGCAATTTACGTGTTTTTGTCATTTCGAGTGCACCAAGGAGGTTTTTTGGGTCGCTGAACACGAATCCGAAGCCAGATTTACTTGCAATCCATCGTTGAGGTGGTAAAATCGACAAAATTGGCCATTTTCGCCCCCCCCCCCCCCTGGATGGGGTTGGGGTTCCCAAGAGGTTTTAAGGTGTATGAATGATCCTGAGAACCTCCTGAAGCTAATGCAAAAAAAAAATTTCGTTCGAACTTACATGTTTTTTTTCCCGTTTCATAGCCTGGACTAATAGGGGGGAACGTTGCAATTAGATATGTAACATGTGAGAATAATGATACCTACAATTTATTCTGCGCCAAATCATGATATAGCCAAGATAGAAATTGAAATTAACTGATCCGTAGATCAATGAATTCCCTCAACCTCCTTTTGTTAGCACAATTTTTCGCGAAAAATCGGACGTTCTTTAAAAAATGACTATGACTCACCTATTATCATAGACTGCGTCGTCTCTATTCTACGTATAGCTGTGTCCCAACATCTGGAGTAATTCGCTTTGGTGAGTCTCACTAAGGAGCACTTTTCTAGTGATTCAGTCTTACTAACTCGCAGCGAACAAGTCAGTCAGCGATGTATAGCCATAGACTTACTAGAAGATCTATGCGTATAGCACTCTAAAGTCGCCCGAAACTGTTCAATAGCGTAGTGCGAACTACGCCATGATGAAACTGATTCAAGTAATTACTTCGAATGTCGGCACAGACTCTGATACAAGCGCAGTCTATGTACTAAAAGGTATAGCCTATTATACATTTTCTTTATAACGATAAATACAACAATTTCCGTCACTAACATGGATGACGTCATATAAAATTATAGAAAAGATCTTTGCTGCACTACTATTTACTTACTACTAACTAATTTATTGTATCAGCTCTCTACATAAACATTTTTTAACCATTATAAAGAAATACGTAGACATTTGCAAGTGAATTAATTAAATTTGGCTCAATGATTGAACATCGGTTCCATGATTTACAGATTTAGCATCACGTTTTATAAGAATCATCTCCAGGATAGATCTTTTATAATGATTGGTTTCTTTAAATAAAATATTAACATTTTTATAATCAACACAATGTTCAGCAAGGGCGGTGGAATTAAGTTTTTGTGTTTAGTACTAAAGTACTATGACCATACATTCTTTGCTGTAAATATTGCTTAGATATTCATGTATAAGTTCCATCGCAATCTAAATGATTAAATTTATATACCTAGTGGGATTGTTTATCCTTAAGTATTAACGGTTTTAGATTTGAAAAATATTCACCAACTAAATCTACCGTCATATTTTCTTGAGAATTTCACACCGACAATTTTCGACCAATGAAATGCTTTTATTTGACTTGTTGCCATGCCAACGAACAAATTTCAGCGGATATTTTTTCTTTTAGGGTAGAGTAGCAAAATTATAGTGGATATTTTTTGACGTTTAACAAATGAGTTTGAAAGTGATACAATACATAAAAAAATAACAAATTATGGCATTCCTTCGTAATGTCTCATATTTTCATGACAAAATAATATCACATTGAAATTATTATAAACTAATTTTTCTTCGGTGTGAAATTCTCTTACCGAATATCCCGACTGCACAAATTAATTTCCGGAAATTTTGCACATGGGATATTATAAGTGAATATTTCTAAATTTTCTCCGAGGTCTCCAGAATGTATGGTAATGTTATAAAATTATCTTTATTACTGTTAACATTGTTTATATATGATGTACTATTATTGATTTTGTTTATTCTTTCTTTAATGATGTAGTGGTTAGAAATATATTTTGGGTAGCCATTCATTTCCAGCGTATTACGAACTTTTTTCAAAATTTTACCTATTTTTCATAACTTGTTGGTCCAACTGAATTATAGTGAAGATATCGTTGAGACCAAACTTCTTTTGTAAATCACGATGTTTTTATTTTTCCGTCTAAATCATGCCTATTGTTCATATCTAGGAAATTTATCTTATTGTTCACTACTTCTATTTCACGGGTAAATCGAAGTGTTCGTGGAAATTGTTAAATACAATAGAAATTAATGGCCACCCTAAAACAATTCCTATTTTCACAACTTGAAGCAATTTGTAATTTTCAGTTCTCTAAAAGATAAAAACACTACAATGATCTCCACAGTTACGTACGCACACACATACATCATCTCGAAAATAGTACAAATAATTTTAGAAAGGCTCAAAACGGATATTTTCTCGGAAATCAGAAATTTTTTTGATTATTACAATTCCTACATATTGTGATAGAAGTATAAATGAGCAAACTTTAGTCGTAGAACAAATTGCAGTCTTCATTATTCCCCAAAATTGTCCAATTTTTAGGTTGACTAAAAATATATGCCATGAGCATATAAAAGCTCGAAACCTCCAGCCCGATCACTTGGGTAAGCAATGCATTGTTTCTGAATTCAAAAATTGTATTATGATTTGTTATTAACTTTGTAACCTATCATGGCTATCTAAAAATATTAAACATATGAATATAGATTAAATGAATATGCAATACTAAATACATACGAATAATAAAATCTGTGGACCACCACAGTCTTATACCGCAAAAAGGTTCTGGCCCCTTCCAGTTCCGAGTCGGTTCCTTTTCGTTCAAGGGCGTCCGCTTGTTCGTTTCCCTCAATTAAGTATGCTCCGGGACCCAGTGATGATTCTACCTTGAATTCTTCTCAATGAATTACGCTTATAATTTAGAAATGTTTATCTATATCTTTAAATACTTTAACATAGTTTATCGTACTCAAACGAAATGATAATTTTCACAAAAAATATATTGATAATACAATATAATATCGAATAACACGACCATTGTTTGGACACAGTGTCTTTATCAAGTGTGTCACAAGTTTCGACACGGTGTGTCGAAACAATTGTCATGTTATTCGGTATATATTGATTGTACTAAACGATATATTGCTTGTGAAAATTATCATTTCATTTGATCAACTATGTTAATTATGAATAATTTTCATCAAGTAAATCGACTCTATTAAGTCTAAATTGTGATGATTCCGAAAGAATTAAATTATGTATTTCGTTTAAATCCATAACTTGAATGAATGTGAATAAGAAAATTACATGTATTCCAGAAAGGCGGGTGTCATCTATGACAGTGATATTAACGATTTTGTTTCCGCCATAATAATTAACTCATTTAATTGTAAAAGTGAAAATATATTACAAAAATTATCAAAAACATGATATATTAGAAAGCCTTATTCAAAGTAATAACAATTGTGATGCATCTGAAATATATTTCAATTGCTATCCAGAAAGAAGATACCTAATAAAGGAATTTTCAAGAGATTAAAAGAAAATCTTATTAATTATGGATCCTTCAACAAACCAAAGACCCAATAATCAGATATTTATATCTAATATTATAATAAAGTACGGCGACAAAATAGGATTACAAATTAAAGTAAATGTTCAAACTGATGTCCGTTATGTCGATACTTAAATTACACCTCTTCATGACTGCATTATAAACATGAAGATTTGAAACGGAATTCACACAGTCTATAAAATTTTGTATCAGTCATTTATATCGTCACTGGGTTCCTAGTATAATTTCTCTTTAAGTCATCCCCAAAATAGCAATATCCCAAGGACGCGACTGTGAAATAATTGCACATTCAATTTATAACGAATTATAATAATTACGAATTAGCGCCGAAACTTTAGAATTATGCAATCTGGGAAGTTACAGAAAGTTAACTTTTGTTTTTATACAGAATATTTCATTCGAGAAATTTAACACTTGGGCGACGGAATGATAACTACGAGCAGCTGAAGTGTTAGCTTAAGGAGACATATGGCACGAGTTAGAGTAGTTACTCGAGCAAATCCTTACCGGCACTCACTCATGAACATAGACAATTACATTAAGGACCGAATAAATACATAATTCATTATATTCCGTTAAGAAGGTACATCTGGTGCTACTTCCTGTATTAATTATCTTATGTACCGGAGAAATTTCGGGAGTTATTGGTATACGTTATTATCTTATGTTAATTTCTCAATGTCAGCGTGCCGTGATGAATAGCCACATTATCTATTCAATTATCAACATTTTTCTTTTTACATAAAATGTGAAATGTATTTTATCCTAAATTTTGTAAATATTATATTCCTGATTAGTTACTTCTCGAAACTTTTGTTTGAGCTTTGAGACTATGCTTGATGCAACAGTATGAAGATGTATTCAAAAAACTACTATGATATTTATTATTCAGATAATACATATTTCTTTACATATCTCTATGCTGTCGGCGTTTACTTGAGTAAATTCGTCTTTTTTAAGTATGTAAATAGTGAAATAAAACTCAAATTAAAATTTTCACGAAAATTTAATTAAGGTCACACGTTGGAATTTTAAAAGAGGGATATTTTGGCTCGCTTTGAAAATGTCACAGTATTTTATTTTCATATACTGCATGTTTTTTTTAATTGACTCCTCTAGTATATCTACAAACATTTAAATACTATACAGTTTGAATTAAGAGACGTATACTCTGATTTAGTAAGTGCGATAAAGATTTGACGAAGATAGGTTGGACCGATGGACGTGATTTATTAATGCGCATGTCGTCAGTACCTTTATCTAGCGATATCTAGACGATGTATTCCATTGATTCATTTCACTTGAAGCGTTTTTGGTGAATATAAATAATTTTTTTCAACTGGTGTTCGGACTGGAAGAAAAGATGAAAATAGTAGAATGCTATTAACGTGATTATTATCGCTTTTAAAAATATCCCTCAAATTTCGGAATGTGTGGCATGGCGTGCCTAAATAATGTCAAAACGACCATGTTTGGTTCCAGTATGATTGTTTTTCAGTTCATAATAATACAAGCGAAATAGGGAACTTTGAAACTTCCACTCCCAAATCGCCTAATAGGCCATCATGAATATTCTGTAGCCTGCAAGGTCCCCTGGTTTGACAACTTGCGTTTTCTTATTGGGGTTATGTTAAAAATAGGCCTGGCTAATAATGTTGGCTATTAATAAAAATTGGAACACCGAAAAAACGCAACAATCAAAATATGTAATAATTTTTTTTCTGGAAAATACGAAATCGTAATCGGTCTTTAAAAAATTAAATTGCACTTTCAAAATCGAATTTTTTCAACTATTGTATTCTATTGAGTCATTATAACCAGAGTTTTTCTTGTTATAAATATATATCATACGCCTAAGTGTCCGAAATTCTTATTTTAAGATTTGAATGCCGTAACACGAAGTGTGACCTCTCATACTTACGTTGAATTAATTACTCTGTTATAGCATGGAAGAAGGTTGATTTTGTCAATGACTCTGACAGTTCACGTGACAGCAATATATAACAATACATAAGTATGAAACATAGAGTTGTTATTTCGAATAAAATTTCAATGACACAGAATACAATTCGACGGTTTTCTACGTATTTAGCTGTTTCAAATCTTTACAAAACGTTTCCTTGTTCTAGGAATATTAGTGCCACTTCGCCCGCGATCAACAGTTAGTGAATAATTAGATATTATAATCATACATTTAACACTCAGAAGTGCTAACAAAATGAGGTAATAATAATAGTAACAGTTGTTATTCATTCGAATACAATAATACAATAAAGGTCCCAGCATCGACCCTTGTGAAACATATACATATGTTGTTAATTCTAATAACTAAACTTTCAATGTAATAAATAACATCGTATAGTCAACGTATCTCCACGTCTTTATCTGTTTCTAATCATTAGCTACATATTTTCGGTTCCCACGGTTAGTAATCTATTTCAACTATAAACTTTTAATAGTCAAGTTTAAAATTGTGAAGTTTGAAGTTTTCAATAACGTGATTTCATTCGGTATGATCATTTACTAATATTGTAGCAAATATTCTTCATTCGTGAATTTCAATAATTCATAATAAGAATGCTTTCAGAATGCATCGGAATAATGCATTGAGTACAAAAAATCGTCAACGATTTCCAACATTATTTTATTTATCCAACAAGATTTCTTATACTCATTCATGCCAAACTCAATTATGTGAGTTAATAAGTGATTATTTCCAGCTACTGTTTATTCTTTACGAACTATTTATTATTATAAGTAGTATGTGTCGTTACGAGCAAATGATATGTCTTTCTGATAATGGCTATCAATAACCTCGGGAAATACTTTCTAGCCAATTCAATAAGGAATCGGACATGGAATTATTGCTTCCACTTAACACCCAAATCGGTCAACAGGAACTTTCAAATATTCACTGACCAATTCAAGCAAGAATCACTATTCAATAAGACGAATGATTTGACATGTCCCTAATATATTAATACTGGATGTTCTCATGAAATAAACCACTCTGAAAAATCCTGCGCACTAATAAATACAACATGTGGAATAATTAAGATTGTGACATATGACATTTCAAATGGATCATTGGAAATTCAGATAATAATTTTCATTTCCATCTAGTTGCCTGCTGGGAACAAGGTAATAGCAAAATATGTATTTTTTTCACCCGGAATCCGAAAGAAACGTTATATTTCAACAAACATTGACCCAAAAGGAAAGGTCAATCCCCGTCTTTGGGCTTATGGCTTTGAAACCTAAATGTTTTGATCTTCTAAATGATCAAAACATTTAGTATACCATTTTTTAAATATTTTATAACGTTGATTAGTTGAAAAAGGGGGCGTTTGTGGGTTTCCTGTGCAGGTGAGGTCTGTAATTAGATGGTAATAGTCTTTATCAAAGACTGATACCTGGAAAAAAAATTACTTTTTTGCATTTATTTATAAATTCATTTACAAACAAATTATATATCTGTGCCATTTGGGTACTTATCTAAAATTAATAATATTTTCAAACAAAATCAACAATATTTAGCTCCCAAAATCACTGATGAAACAAATTTTAAAGTTTGACACTTATTGTTTATAACAAATGGCAGAAAACCCTTCACAGGCCGTGATAGGTACCAAATGATAGGTAATATCTATTGAACCTTTCCTGTTCAATCAAGATATAAAAATTAACCCAAAAAAATCACTCTATCCAAATCAGGAACTTTGTAATTAACAATGTTCCTAATAGGGTGGGGTTAGGGTATATTAGGTATTCGTGTTCAGGAAATGTTCCTTCAGCGATTCATGCAAAAAATCATTTCATGCATACTATCCACGATCTATATTGTTTCAAGGCCCCTTATCTTAACAGGGTTCTCTAAAAATATAAGTTGTATATGAGAAAAAGTATTTTTTGAAGTGAATATCATGTTGGGTCATAGTTTTGCAGCGAGAATTAGTGATTTCTTCCGAAATGTAGAATGAAAATATAATAAATATTCCTATTACTGAATTATATGCAAACAGCATTCTTTTCAAATTAATATGACAGCTTTACATTGTCATTTATAAATATATGCAGAGGCAACCGGTACGTGCCGTAATTATTCTTTAATTAATACACGCTATGTGTAGCAATGTGTATCTACATGGGCGGAAGTTGCCTTATATGAATACAATTTCCTGAGCGTATATGTTTTGCTAAGCACATTATCACATCTTCCTTTTTCGATGCAAAACCGTTTACGAAATCGGTGTTGCAATCGCATTCATTACAACTCGAATTCCATAGAATACGACCTCGCTTAAATCAATTAATAATAAGGGTCAATAAAACACCTAAATTATTATTCAAATGCATCGAAAATGGTTAATCAAGATCGTTTCTCTACTAGCGTATTTTCTATATACTATTAAAAAACATTCTGTATGTTAGAATTTGCAAAACAACTCCTGTAGCTTAGGGTATATAGTTGTAAGAAGGTATACTATGTTCTGAAAGGAGTTTGAATTAAATTTTTTATAGTTTTCAATTGACTCCTAAAGAGATATCACTCTCCCACCACTCACACTGCCAAGAATATCAGTAAATTTGAATGTTTTAATATTGACCTTTATCGCACTAGGAAATAAGGGTTAGAAAACCTCATTTTCTCCCTCTATTATAAAAAATATTTAAGAACTTGGAACATCTAGGAATATGATGAGATAGGTTAGCTTCATTATTCTTCTAAAATTGAAATAAAATATAAATTATAAAGTAAAACATAACATTTCTTATTTCAAAATAAGAGCATAAGCTCTATGATTACTGTAATCAAAGTTCTAAAATAAATATCTACTAAGAGTTACGTACGATTCAATGTACCTATATTTTACGGTATCATATATGATCTTATGTACATGGAAAAAAAAAATTTTTTTAAAGTTTAAAATAAACGACAATGAATGGTGGGCTTGTGGCGTCACACTATCGCAACCAATTGAAAATAATTTCTCTCTAATTCTCAATACAATGGTTTTAAGGAATTTAAAATTTGAAGCAATATTTTTTTTTGGATATTTCCAAATTTGCAGCTCAAGGTTTTCTTCGCTCTCGAAAATATTATCTTTATAATAACCATAGTTTCTTATAGGGGTAAGGGGGAATTATCGGCAAATTTATGCCCGGGCGGTAGAAACGTATGTTCAAGCACCGAATTTAAGGTAACGAAAGATTTTATAAATAGGAATCAAACATTTTGAATAGAACACAATTTGTTTCGAATTTCGCTCATCCAAAACATTCCTGGGAACTTTATATGTGAGGTAAATAAACTTCTTTTCATGTAGTATTTCATTTTAAACATGTGCGGTATTTTTGAACGGTTATATTTGAGTCATAATTAGTTCTTGGATGTATGATCATGGATATTCGAAGTGGTACTTAACTGTTCTAAGGTTGCCTCTTAGTTTTTTTAATGAAAATAAGCAGATTACAAACTTTCCGTAGAAGTCATAAAATTGTAGTAAAAACGTCAATACTAAATTAAATACACTTTCAGAGTTTATTTCGAGGATTCGAGTAACTCTGCTACTTTCAAAGTAATGTAATTATTGGTAAAATTATACACTTTCTTTCGCTTGCCATTCTTTGTACATGAAGTAAAATCTCAGTAATGTGTGATAAAAGCATTTTGTTGTTGTTAATATTCAACATATTGTGATAGCTCGCTCTCCCCCACATACTATCCTAAAATACGTCGTAATTAATACCGGGATATCAAAAATTATCTTGGTCAAGGGTGGTTGTGGAATCTAAAACGTGTGTCTTACTTTACGTTTGAAATAATTATGTCACTGTCACACTGACATCATCAATAACCTACAAATTTCATACCTATTTATTTCAGTTGTAAAACAATAATGAACTACAAATTAAAAATTATCTTGGTTAAGGGTGGTTGTGGAATGTAACGTGTGTCTTACTTTAAATTTTTGAATATGTTTTGTTGTGTCAGAATCTGTTAAGTCATTGTGCTGAATGAACTTTCTTATACAAATAAATAGGTATGAAATTTGTAGGTTATTGATGATGTCAGTGTGACAGTGACATAATTATTTCAAACGTAAAGTAAGACACACGTGTAGATTCCACAACCACCCTTGACCAAGATAATTTTTAATTTGTTGTTCATTATTGTTTTACAACTGAAATAAATAGGTATGAAATTTGTAGGTTATTGATGATGTCAGTGTGACAGTGACAATTATTTCAAACGTAAAGTAAGACACACGTTTTGGATTCCACAACCATCCTTGACCAAGATAATTTTTGATATCCCGGTATGATCGTTTTCCACGCAGCTTTCAAAGTCTATACCTTTTACCATTGTTTAATATATCTATCAATACTTTTAATGAGTCTTACCATTCTGCTTAAGGACTTGAAGCAATGGGACTTTGATTGGATTGGTTTCGAAGCAAACAAGAAGAATAAGTCTAAATTATTACGCTATTTCCCGAATTCAAAATGTTCTCTGATATTTACTTCCCTTACTGTCGTAGTATAAGGGAAGTATTCTATTCATTCTAAATAAAGTTCCGAGATTTTCGCGGAAATATCCGTTTCGAGTTTTTCCGAATCGATTTACACTATTTTTCCAATGTCTGTGTAAAACTGTGGAGACGATTCCGCCGTTCAATTGGTCTTGTGGATTTGAAATTTCGCTCTAAAAGTTGCAAATAGGAACTGTATTATGTTTGGCCACAGCATCTTCATTTCAAGTGGTATTTTTGACATGGATCTTTAGTTTTTCTAATGGAATTAGTATTTTGTTGAACCATAATGACAACAGTATTTTTGGTCATGAATATATATCAACCATATTTATTCAACCTGCAGAAGTGTCCGAAATTCACATTTTAAGATTCAAGTGACATCATCGATGTGATTCACAGTCTGTTTTATGAACATACTCTATTTTTTTTATAGTTCATGTGACAGCAGGGGTCAGAATAAAACAAGGTTATGTCATAGTGTGAATAATTTGGAAAGTCAACCTGACACCAGGTGTCAATATAAAACATAGAGTTGTGAAATACATTATGTAGATAGATCATTTGAATCAAATTTCAAAGTATACGTGTAAAAACTGGGGAGTAGATTACGCCCTTTGGTCGTACGGATTTGCGGTTTTTCAAATGAAATTATAGTATTTTGTGGAACCATAATGACAATTGTGTTTCTTGTCATGAATAAATATCACAAGCATATATTTGAGCCTCGGAAGTATCCGAAATTCTCACTTTGAGGTAGTTAACCAGTAAATCGAACTTCTGATGTATAGAAAATTAAAAACAACGAAAGCGATCTGATATACAGTTCCAGAGTAATCATAGTATATCAGAAGCTGTGACAAATATTCGACGAAAATTCTGCGCCGGGAAGCGGATGTTATATCTAGGATGGGTAGTAATCTCATGTTCTTCGACGATATGACGAAGTTCGATATCTGGAACCAGTGAAATGTCAGAAAACTGGAAGATGGTGACCTCAGAATAACTATTATTTTTTCGTTTGCAATAACATCAACTGAACACATGAGAGAACATTCCAAGCCATCAATGGGCCATATCCAATAATATCTATTTGTAGTAATCCCCAGTTCACCATAAAGCATCTACTATTAAACAAACTACGCTATATTGATGATGTATTTATTTTAAATATCCAAGAAAAACTCACGCTAATCCTTAGTTATAATTTTGTTTGGACTAAAGGTCACAGTGACATTAAGGGAAACATGATTGCTGATTATATAACTCACTAAAAATTTTCGCCACTACCGTCAGTGTCTAGAAAAGAGCTCATAATAGCTAGGCGTACGCACTGGAAAGCATATGGGCAATCCAAGAATATCAACTTTTCTAAATACATCAAGAAATACTGACCGAACTATGGTTCTCCACAATGAATCTGCTAAGATCACTAATATCAACAATAGCCCCTTAAAATCAAATCATGGACGTTTTCCATCCCACCTATTCAAAATAGGCTTGACCAATTCCCCAACATTTCCTGTGGTGAAATAGAGGGAACATTTTTTTCTGTTGTGTGAAAATAACCCCTTCTACACTAATTGGTTTATGAAGAAACTACACAAATTAAATTCCATGGGCCTTCTATGGTTACCTGAAGTTTTGACGTCAAACAATATGTTTTTCAAATCATCCGCACTTTCCTAAAGAAGATAAATTATTCTTATAGGACCAAAGATTCTAAAAATCGTTGCGTATGCTCTCGTCTAACCCGTTGTATCTACACAACCATAAATTAACTCTTAAATGTGTGTACATAACCTCCCCCTTACCTGTTCTTGTACTCTTGAAATGCCATGAAAGACCCCTTGGCGAGAACCGTGTCCCTGCCTTTTCCAATTGTCTCTGGTTTGGTTTTGTTTATAATTTAACTCTATCTATTTCGTGGCCTTAGTAAACTTTCGTTTTAGCGTAGGCCAAAAAAATATAATGAAAACAATGCACGAGTATATTTTTATTCACTTCAATTGTGGGTACCTTCTGAAATTTATAGTGAATAGTAAACTGTCTCTTTCCCTATGAATCAACGTAACTTTTCGAAATTGGAAGCAATAGTTCAATGAGCCTGGTGATATTTATGTCATAGTATTTTATTTGTTTGAGATGAAGTATCACAAAGAAATGGTCAAATTGATTCAATCTAGAACTATACAGCAGTTGATTCTCAAGAATGGAATGTCTCAAATTCTATTAACTTAAAACAGCTATAGTACATTCAGAAGCAATTTCACAATTACCGCATCGTTTATTCATCGGTTTAAAATTGCTGAAGTTTGTTTATATATTTTTATATAACCGAGTCATTACATACTTCGGAAGGTCTAAGGTCAATGTTATTGCACGCATCTATCTATTTTAAAAATAAAACTGTTGAGTCTGTACTCGCATTCCTTCATTAAAGAAAGTCAACACTACGTTATATCAATTTGTTTGTTGACTAATACGCTAAAAGAGTTCACAACACTATAACATTAAGAAATAATCACCCTTATCCACTAAAAATACTGTTACAGTACCGAGGATCAAAATGTGCCTGTTTAAATACTATTTGGGGTTGATATTTCTAATAAGCGGTTACCCCTCAGCTGGAGACAAATCGGAATTTAATAAATTGCTTTTTCGTTTATTCATTCCATCCCCTCTAAACTATCTAGATATTTGTCCGTACTGTGTTTTGAAAGTGATACAATTTATTGGGAAATGTGAACTGCATTAATGATGTTCTGCTAATGTTGATTATCCAGTATCATTCTTCTTGATATGGGCAGAATATTCTTATAACGACTGAAAATGTTCCTCCTAGTTTGTCCCACATAGCATTTATAACACGCTCACGATCAATTTTAGAAATTCCAGATTTGTCGGAATCGGGAACTTTATCAAAGGTATTTCCTCAAATGGGTTTGTAGTTTGATCTTTCTATAAACTGGTTCGATTGCAAATTTAGAAAACAAAATATAGAATATATTGATTACTTAAGGGTGATGAGTGAAACTTTTAAATTGCATTGAATTGTTTGAAAGTAATGGCTCTAATTTGGTTAGTTCCATTTTCCGTTTTTGGTTAGGAATTAACTTATTTATCAAAGATTAGTCGTAACCATTATCCGTCGCTATTTTTTTAAGTTTCTCGACTTCGTTATTATAATTGTTCTCTGGCTTAAAGGAACGTTCAATAATCTATGGACAAGACTATTTAATGGAGTATTTTGTAATTTAATGGTGTACATGAATCCGCTGGAATAATTACTCATTTGAGTAGGTTTTTTCATATATGTCGAATTCCAGATCGTGATCATCTTTGTTAATATTAATGTCAAGAAAATGAAGCTGATGGTTATTTGCTTTCTAATTTAATTTCTAACCAAAAACGGAAAATGGAACGCAACTTATCAAATTAGAATTAGAACTTAATAAATTCCATAATTTGTTTCATAAATTTTCAATTAAAACATCGTTTAGGAAATACCTTTGATAAAGTTCTCGACAAGTCTGGAATTTTCAAAATTGGTTGTGAATCGTGTTCAACATGCTATGTGGTTCAAACATAAGATAGAACATATTTAAATATAGGTCTTACCATTTCTCAAGAAAGTTTATCATTTTTAAAACACAGTACGGACAAATATCTAGGTAATTTAGAAGGGATGAGAACGTTCAAGCAAAAAGCAATTTATTAAATTGAGATCTATCTCCAGCTGAGGGTAACCCCTTGTTTGCGTTACTAACCCCAAATAGTTTTTAAAGGGGTACATTTTGTTTTCTAATTTAGTTCACTTTGATGATAGCTACTTTGTAAATAAAAGTTCCTCAGTAGGTACTTTAATATAATTTTTAGTGTGTAAAGGTGATTATTTTGTACTTATTTGTGTTTTGACGTGAATAGTAGAGGATGAATGAAATACTAATTTACATCATTTCAATAACATTTCACCTGGATATGAAATAAGATAAAGTTTGCAAAATACTCTTAAGTTGCTGTATAAAATTTGGGAAGGTGGTGGGCATTGCGTTCTAGTGAATGCAATATATTTTCGAAATCTATATAATGAACTTGTTACAATAACGATCAGCGTCAAAAAGATGAGTTTTCTTAAGTGAATTGCAGAAAAATATTTTTATTATAGTTTAAAAATTAGTTTTAACATTCAAAAATTGTTTTAATATATAGATGTGATATTTTTTTTACAATAATACATATAAATTCAACATGTTTTACGAATTTTTTGATACGTTTTAATGTATTGAAAAGGTAGTACTTTTGTCGTAGCAAAAAACTGTATGTACCTCGGAGAATATGCATGTTGAAAGAAAAAAAAGTCAGATTTTTTCTCCACCTTCTACATTTTCCCTCCGCCACTTTAAGAAATTTTGGACTAGCCATATCTCGGAAAATATTCCTTTTTCTGAAAAATTTGCCGCCAACAAATGTTATTAGTATATTTTCTTTCTTCATTTTTGCCAAAATCCTTCAAGTTGCGGAACCCGTGATGAAAGGAGTGTTTTCTATCCCTCCCGATCATTTCCGCATTTGATTTTTTTTCGCCTTTTCCATTGACGTCATTATTATTGCATCGACATTCATTTTATAGAACTCAAATAAGAGATTTTGGTCCTTTTAGCGCTTCGTTGACTGTATCGAGATACGTTAGTCCTGATGGCTGTGTAGAAAGCTGAGATAAATGTTCGTTCAAAGAGTATTCCTTAGAATATTTCCTGTTCTCCATAGTTTCTGCTTGTTTGATGGAGTAAAAGTGCACGACCTGGATGTCCGTTTTTGAAACTCGAAAGCTGTTAAAAATTCAAGCATGTTCTCTTTCTAGTTTTAAATGGAACAAACAGTTTCTGAATCTTTAGAAATTTAAAACAATTTCATGCTGTATGAAAAACTGGCTTTTGTGAATTCTATTGTTATTTGTGTATACATTATAACTGTTCTTCTAAAATTGTATTGGGACTAATAAAAAAAACTGTTGCATAAATTTTGTAGGTATTGTATTGTGCTATTATCACGCAACAAACTAGATTACGGAACATCAATTCTATTTAATTAGTTTAGTTTTGTGATTTGTGCTAGTGAAACTTGCACATTAACCAACAGTCTTATAAACAATGGCGTAATTGCCTGCCATCAACCAGCCTTTTGTTTATATCTGCTTACATAAAGCGTAATCTACTCCATCTCATAGTTTATAGTACGCTTAGAAGCGCTATCGCGTAATTACTGAAACTAAAAAGGGGAGAAGATACTTTTACTCACATATTACCAAGACCACCACGCCATGATGGTACCTAGCACGTTGTTAATCGAGCAAGGTAATCCAAGGTAATGTCTGCCATTGAATTGCTTGCATTCGCTCAACAAGTCTTTATACGAGTGCAGTCCGCGTACGGCCACCAACCCACGTAAGAGGGTCTCTTGTCAGTGCATCTTCGCGTCTTCGATTATCCGATGGTTATCGTAATGAGTGATCTATGATAAGTGTTTTTGTTTTGTGAAATTCGCGGACCGGCTTCGAGAATATAATCGATTGTCAACAATATCTATATCGACAATTGTGATAGCAGAAGGAGATAAAAAACCATATGTGGATATTATCCAGGCAAAATCGTATATACAGTTTTTTCGTTTATTTCGCCTTATCGTACATAATACATTTTGACGTTCCATCATTATTAAATCGTAGCTGTTGGATGTTTAGTAGTAATATGTGAAGCTAATTAAAAAAAAAATGGGGGTATAAACAGCGTCTCGCCACCGAGATGGTGTCAACCTAAATAAATACTCAAATTACTCTATTTGGTTATCGATGAAAAGTCATATCATTTTGTGCAATAAGTTCGACCCCACGAAGTAATCACTTCTAGCGTCATAGCACCATGTGTGCTTTCATCATTGAAAAAAAATAGTTTTATAAAAAATAGTTATCTATAATTTTTCAAATTCTGTCAAGTTGGGTGAGTAATAGGCACTACTAAATAATAGTTAGTCAATCTAACTAATTTTTCTGATTTCACATGAATTGCAACATTTTTTTGCATGAAATCTATTGACCAGGCATACATTCGAGCATTTATTGTAAACTAAAAATTTACCCTCAACATTCTGATGTTAAACTATAGTAGTAGAATAAAAATTCGAAATTATTTTCCATTTACAACTCCTGTTTGTAACAATCATGTCAAACTTGAACTGTCAATGAGAATCTGAATTAATATGAGAAAATAATATTTGAAATGTTGCATGTAAACTCATGGATTCGGCGATTTATTTATTCCAAGGATATTTTACCCACCTTGTATGTATTTTCATATTTTTATTCATAATGCTCTAGGTAGAAAAAATATGTAACACATTGTAATTGTGTTAGTACAATATTGTATAAACATTTCGGCATTAACAATTCAGTTCATTTGACTTTGGAACATGGCAGTTGATACTAAAAGAATTTTATATTCTTCAAAATTTTGGTTCTACATTGAATTGAATATTAATCAAGAATCGGTGTGTTATATTTTGAAATATACATATTCAATTTTATTTGCAACACACTTGCTTATCTCGGTATTCGTCTTTGATAATAAAACGACTGGAAAGTATTCGTCTTTTATATTTTTCTTATAGAAGATTGATCCATGAGAACTGATCGTAAAATCAAAATAATTGATTGCAATAATACTTGGATCGAACACTGAAAATTTACAGAATGACTAAATACATCATTTTCTAAATAAAGAATTAGCAATAAATTTACTGATGCCCGTTAATAGATTTTTTAATATTCGATCTCAAAAGTATAAAATAAATCAACCAGAACTTATCTTATCAGATCAATACTTCAATTATTATCTTCGGATAATAAAATAAGTGCACTTTTGACCAAGGTAGTACCACAATGGATATAACTTCCAAGTTTAATCGTGGGCAAGGTTACATTATTGATATCCATTTGGGTCATTTTGAAAAATGAGGAATGGCAATCGGCGGCTGGGGACACTTGAATCCCTTACGAATATTTTGACCGTCTTTTGCAGTATGGTTTTGATTTGATCCTGTAGAAGTATCATCAAATGGTAGTTAGTTATCTTCGACAACATGAAATAATTTTAATCATTATAAGCCTATTAATATAATCATATTGTATTCACATTGTGACATGAAATTTTTTTATTAAACTTATTACACCTTATTACCATATAATCATAAATATTGGGTGTATTCAAAATGTAATTAAATATCTTAAACATGATTTAATTATAATTGCTTTTATTGGTAATTATTTAGTTACATATGTAGGCAATTAATTTAATTACATATTAAATAATTGAATTGTTTCAAACATGGATAAATGAGTTATTCTTGGCTCAGTCACTCAGTCCGATATATAGTAAATTTCAAGGCACTCTAACATGGTTAACATGGTTTTAGTAATAATGTGTAAAGATCAATTGTGATGTTTGGAGATGTGGCTAAAAATTGTAGAAAAACTTTGAACTACTAAAACATCCATTATGAAAACTGTGAAATTTATTATATGCCTTACTGCTCAAGAAGTCATACCTCTTAGTTACGCAAAAAATAAACAGTTTCAAAATAAGGGCAGATGATTTTTCGAAATATCAAATTTTACTTTATCTCATACTCATCATCGAGTAGATTACGATTAAGTAATGATGGAATGTAAAATAAATACTAGTATCATAAACTTGAAAAATTGGAAGTATCTTAAGATAATTTTCTAATTAATCAATAATTATCTCTAATAAAAAATTATTTTGTAGTAGGATAGGAAATTGGGTAAATAAGTGTGATATAAATATTCATAATACGTTGTTCTATAATAATTTCATTTATAAAACAGTTCTCAGTTTCTCACAGTCATGTCTATCATTATATTATAATGAATGTTTAATTTGATCAATTCTTCTAATGTCATACCAACGAAACTGTTTAACTTGGCTTAATGAGTTTGGCAAACGAATTCTGAAAGAGCGTGTATATCAATCTACAAATGCAAATGTTGCAGACGATTTTAGTATCACTCAAAATTGTTTAACATTGATGACATTCCATTATGAAGAATGTAAATACACAGCGAAGAGATTATTCGTTATAATCAGAGTACAGTTATGATGATGATTCGATCAAGTTACATGGGCCCACAAACAGAATCGGGCCTTGTTAGAAAACGGTTTGATAGACAGTTTCTTTCTCGAAATCAAAACTATTCTGTATAGCTATATAGCTAACTTCAATCTAATAATGAAATAACAAAGTACCGGGATATCAAAAATTATCTTGGTCAAGGGTGGTTGTGGAATCTAAAACGTGTGTCTTACTTTACGTTTGAAATAATTATGTCACTGTCACACTGACATCGATAACCTACAAATTTCATACCTATTTATTTCAGTTGTAAAACAATAATGCACTACAAATTATGAAATAACGGTTTCAGTAACAAGAAAAACTAAATTACAGTAATTGTTGAAAATGTCCCCCGTTTTGTTCGATGCACAAGTTGAGGGGCATCCTCATGCTGTGAAAACCTTTTTGCAGCATTTCTGGCGTTATGGTTGCACATTGCTGAACTATTCTTTGTTGAAGTTCTTGCAAATTATTTACCGGAGTTGCGAAAATCTTGTTTTTTTAAGCAAGGAAATATAAAATAGTCCATAATTGTCAAACAAGTTGATCTCGGAGGAAACTCAACTTCTGTATGCAAACTTATCAGCCGGTCTTCAAAAAACTCGCCGAAAAAATCAATATTTTCTCGTGTAGTATGTGCTGTTGCACCGTCAAGCTGGAAATAACCGTACCGAAGTTCATCATCGTTTAACTGTTGCACAAATTCAGCCAAAAAGTTGTGTCTGTACCTTTCTGCGTTGACGGTGAAATCGAAAAAAATTGCCCCAATTATTCTTCTGCGGGAAACTGCCATCCAAACACCGATTTTTCGAGCATGTAGTGGCGATTCAGTAAAAACATGAGGGTTATCATTGCACCACATTCGCATATTTTGAGAATTGATGTATCCCGAAAGGTCAGAAAAAAAAGTTAAGTCCAGAAGATCGTCATTCATTAAATTATTGACAAACCAATGGCAGTAAGCAAGGCGTCTTGGGTGGTCTGCGGGCAGAAGAGCTTCATGTGCTTGCATCTTATATGGATGCATGTTCAAGTCTTTCTTTAAAATCTTCTGACATGTTCCATAAGAAAGTCCAATTTCCTGAGAAAGACGTTTCAAAGGTTTTGCGGGCTCCTCTTCCATACGTTGACGAACGTCATTGACAACTTCTGTACGCACTCTTGGTCTACCAGCACCTTTTTTATGAGTCTCGCGAAACACTTCAACACAATTTGTAAGGCATGCATAAAAATTGTCCGGTAATATTGCCACATTTGGGAAGTGCTCTCGAAAATTGTCCAAACACAAACGTTGACTGTATTGCCAATTTCCATTAACTAGCGCACCCGTTCGAAAATAGGCTTCAATCATGAAAATTTTGTGCTGTGTGGTAAGAGGCATGATTCAAAAACTGGATTAGAAAATTTCAGCACAATGACTTAACAGATTCTGACACGACAAAACAAAAATTTAAAGTAAGACACACGTTTCACATTCCACAACCACCCTTGACCAAGATAAGTTTTAATTTGTAGTTCATTATTGTTTTACAACTGAAATAAATAGGTAAGAAATTTGTAGGTTATTGATGATATCAGTGTGACAGTGACATAATTATTTCAAAGGTAAAGTAAGACACACGTTTTAGATTCCACAACCACCCTTGACCAAGATAATTTTTGATATCCCGGTACATGACTTTCCTGTACTCAATGTATTCGTTCATTACATGATTCCAGCCTGAGGACACGATGAATTGGCATAGAAAGTGGTGGTAAGAACGAAGACCATAGGAGCTTAATTCTTGATATATGGACGTCATAAACACTCTGCTCTCTGAAGTTTACCTCCAATAATTTCCCACAACCCATGTTGTCTGTCTTTTACCACCAACATTTCAATCTCAAATAAATTGATTAACTAATTATTGGTTGTTACTGTTTTTTCCAAATCAGTATTATATTAAAGCCCATTATTTGCGAGAACCATTAAATAATTGAAAATGAAACGGACAGCCTGTAAAACTAGTTGGAGTTCAAAGAATGAGTTCTGTTCAATAAACCCTGGGTTGCAGTAATCGTCTATTGCAATTAATAAGTAATACACCTACTCTAGAAGATAATTTGTTTCTCTCTTGAAAATCCCGTTCTACCTGTTATAATTCGCTATCAAGTTGAGTGGTTTATATATAGAATCATCCCCACGCTACTTTGCTAGAGATAATTAAATTCAAAGTAAACTAACTTTGTACCGACACTTCGGATGAGTTTTGCAGTAAGCCGGTATGCGTGTTGCTTTATTTGAAAGTGCTGTGTGTTTGTTTATTTCCCCGTGTACTTTGATTTGTTTGAAAGCGTTTGGAAGGAATTAAATAATAGGTTATTGACAGGACGCCGTTATTAAACAAAGTGATGCAACATCGATAATTAACGAAACAATTGAACTGAGTTCAGATTAAATAGTGACCGTTTGAAAGATATGCTGGAACCACAGCGTATTCTGAATGATGGACATCGAAACAAGTCCGGCACTGTGTCGTGTATTCCTCTACATCTCAACCTACATTTTTCTTCACATGGAATATTTCCCAGGAGTTTAAGACGATGGGGATCTACCGGCTCTTGGGTACGCAGTTTTCACTATCTAAAACAATGCTCTATTGTGCTTTTTATTTTGTATTTTTTGTTATTCAACATCAACATATACTTCACTAATAAGACCTGATGCGATAATATACTGGTGAACAATAATAACGATAACAATAATAATAATTGTTCGTGATTCACGTCATACGAATTTTCAAACGTAGCGAATCATGCCCAACTATAATGTATGTCACTCAACACATACCTAAATAATCAAATATTAGGAAGTTGCGTTGGATCGATAATGAAAACATTATGTGTCACAAGTTCGCACCAGTTAAAACGTGATAAGTAAGTATTGTAGGGGGTTATCACTAATCTGGAAAAATAAGTTCGAAAAAGCTAATTAGATCTAAACTTCTTCTATAGTATAGCCATGTGTCGTAAAATGTTTTATCTCATATTGTTTTATACAATAACGAACTGTTTATTTTCTTTTTCCACAATTTGTCATTTTTGTTTATTATTTAAAATTTTAGTGCGTATCAGTATCGTCAGATTAACAGTTCCATTAAGTCGCCTTTGAATAGTCGCTAGTAGTACCAGCTTCTGTTTGTTTATTTCAGTCACTACTGTGTTTCAAATTAAAAGTGATACATTTTCTAGATGAGCTATTATATTTTTTAACACCAAAATCAAAACGGACAATCTTAGAAAGCTTACTTGTGAACAGTGCAATGCCTTATACGTTGGCCAAACAGGTAGATCGTTTGGATAACAATGTAAAAAACCTTTCGATTCATTCAAACAATAATTCAAACTCAAATTCCTAGGATACATTTTTAGAGTCAACACTGCCGTTTTCAACGAGTCTCCGTAATGGCGGTATACAAATGAATTGTTTATGAGTTAATTTTTTTCTAAATCATCACCGTATGGATAGCAACACAAATCAGATATCAAATCAAAGCTCATTACATCCACTAAACGGTTAACCTGGTCTGTCGGCGTAGAATTAGTTACAGACCAAAAGTTTTTGTTGTAATGACTTCCAGCGTGATGGAAGTTCAATAGACTAAAAATCTCGAATTGTTGCCAATCTTGCAGGGTTAACATCTTCGCAATGTCCTACTGTTCGATTTTGATCGTAAATTCTTGCCGGATTGTCATTTTCGTTTTATCAAAAAAGGTGGGTCGAATCAGTTAATTTTGCCAACACATTCTGTAAATCGCGATTATACAGCGGGCTTTTTACAGGAAATGAAAAGTCAGGCCATTTAAGTTACCTGAAAATACATTGACACAGAATGTGTTGGCATCATATGATTTGACAGACATTTTTGACAAAATGAAAATGACAATCCTGGACAAATTTACGACGAAAATGTATACGCATTGTAAAGATGTTAACCTAGCATCATTAGCCAAAAGTCGGGGTTTTCACTGTAGTTCAATTCTACCACGCTGCAACAAAAAATTCTTTGAATAATAAACAAAATGCTCAAGAATATGGACGGATATTGATAAAATAGATAGGAGTTGCAGCGGTTCGTCGGCAATTCTACCCCACTTTCAGTTAAAGATTTAATTGTGACATCAGAGGTCGACAAAACTGAAGTTTAGTGCAGTTGAAGATTATGACGAGGGAGTAGATTCCGTTCGATTGTGAGCAATGCACATTTATTTGTTCAAAAGATGGCGAAAGATAAAACAATGATTTTTCATTTGAAAGAATTTTGAAATTATAGAAGAGAAATTGTTTAACATATTGTTGATGAACGTAGCTATAATGTATTTGGAACTTATTATTTTACACTGTGACATACGGTATAACATTTAAGTTAAATTGTTGACAAACATAATTTATTCAATTTTTGTTTATAATAACAATTATACAAAAGATAGCCCTTCAAACCAGCGGCATAATAGCAGTAAACCTATTTTATGTTCAAACATTTACCTAAAAATCTGTTTATTACGTTTTTGTATGACTTTTGAATCATCCTAATTACTAAACATTATTTTGCAAGGCAATGTGCTAAAATGTGCTTATTGTTGCAAAAAATCAAATGGTTTCAAGTAAGAATGTTGGCTCTCGGCGGCGGACTAAATTCCGGTCTGTCAAGTACTTCCGGTCATTTCTATACCGACAGACCAGGTTATCCGTTTAGTGGAAGTAATGGGCATCTATTTAATACCTGATTTATTTTGTTATCCTAATGGTAATGATTTCGAAAAAAATTGCTCATAAACAATTCAATTTTTTCTACCTCCGGCTAAATGCGACTACATACATCTCATACTGATTTTCTAATGGTAAGGGTTTGCGTTACAACACATTTCCCTATATTCTTTCATGCATTCTAATATTCAATCAATCATTCAAATAACCGCCGATTTAATTCCTTGCACCCCATACCGGTAAAATTCAATTTTCCTAATATTATGTTACGCGGCACAACACTTATCAGTCTGTAATTTGTAAACTTTTTTCAGAAGTCCTATTCAAATTTACCACTTAATATTATTTATTTAATTTGTTTCATTATATAATTGTATGTTTTTAAAATGAAGTCATTAAATTCAAAATTACAGTCAATGTTTATTAAATAAATTATCAAAGTTAAAGAAATAAACCTCAGTTTTACTGAATTTACACATAGTAATGGTGGGAACTTTCGGAATATAAATTGTTAGTATATCGTTATTAAAGAAATAATTCCTGTTTCATTCGCAGTTTACTTTTCAACTCTGATAACTTTATATGTTGTAAACGCGGAAGCATACATGTTCCACTCTAGGAGTTATTATTCTGAACATCTCTGAACATGTTTGATTCCAAAAGTATTTGTCTATTTGGTCAAACAGTAAGTGAAAAATAGTATTGACTTGTAAAAGCACACTTTATAATACATAATACTCATATTCAACCAAATAACATAGATGCTAGGTACACACAGACTGTTGGAGTATATAAGACCCAATTGCGAATTTGTTTTTTTATCAATCATATATTCTCAAGGGACGTAAAAAAATTATTTCAGTAATTGTAAATTGAATGGAGTTATTTCTTTATGATATTTCATTCTAAACAAATGAAAATACAATTACTTTGAAAATATCGATACGTTTAATGGTTTATTGTAATTTTGAAAAACTGAAATCAAGGTCATTTATTGAATTTTATTTATCGAAAATATTCCATTATTACATTACATTAACTTCAGGTCCAGGAACACGTATTATAAGTAATTATTTGTTTACTAATAGGATATTGAGTACCTGTAGTATTTGTAAGGTTGTAATTTGTAATCAACCCTTTTCCAAATTTGACGTTGAGTATTTCGCATTCTTCCATAATCTAAGTTTTAGGATCAGTTTACACAGACCCGGCTTTAGGGCAGGGCGGTCAGTGATTGGTTGCCCTGCACGCCGGATCTTTGAAGGCTCCTTTTTTCGAACAACTTAATTATTCTTTTATAAACATTGTGTATATGTTATTATTTTGACTTAATCGTATACGCACCTGAATTGGTTATTTTATTTTATTAACAAATGTAATATGTGTTGATCGACTCTATATCATTTACAGAAAATCTGAAACGAAAACGTTTTCCAGGGAGTGGGTAGAAAGGGCGCATATTCCTTGCTCGCCTTGGGCGCCATTTAACATAGGGCTTTGAATTTACATAATGCCTTTGATAGTCTCTGCATCGCAGTTGAAAAGTGCTTTAGATAAGTTCCAGTTCAAGTGTAAAAAGGGTGTTTGTGTGAACTAAATTATATTGTTCGTTCTTGTCATTCGACAACACAGCAATAAAACTGGATTCTCATGCATACGATTTCCGACGGTCCGACTGAGAATCGTATCCGTTTTAAACCCTCTCACTATAAGTCAATTTACATGTATCCGAATTTTGTACATTCTGGTAATTAATAAAGCAGCACCCTCACTATATAACAAACTGGATTCATTACTTATTTTATTTTGGCAAATAGAATGCCAGGTATAAATAAAACATTTATTCAAATAATCGCGACAACATATCTCGTCTTGTCTTGACATGTCTCGTCTTGTTTTGACATGCTTCGTTTGGTTTTGTCTCGTCTCGATCTCATAGATTGGCAAAAATTCAGGCGAGACGAGACGATAGACCAAATCTTCTCGTCGGAAAATCGTACCTATCAATACATTAATCAAATAAAGACAAGTAAGCATTATTGTACAATAATCCTCCACTTATAGTCCTCTGCTTTAGCAAATGAGTAAAAGAAACCCGTCTGCCTTCTGTGTCCTGTTTACTCCTATTCCGGCAAATGTAGAGTATAACTTTTTTTTATTTTTATCTAATGATTTTAAATACGTAAAACCGAATTGCCATAGGGGGATGTATGTGATAAACATACATAAATAAGGAATATAGTGCATCACAATTTGTGTATGGTGGTGCAGGTTACGAGTTAATAAACCAAATTATTAATGATTCTTAGACTATATCAGATTCATCGACTGAACGGAATAAGATGGCGCCACTTTTGTTCGCATTATTCATGATCGACTAGAAAATCAGAATTTACTTTCCTTAGAAAATAATGTTATTTGCATGATAATACTCCCATTATATCGTTTAAAACTTTAATTCTATATTAGCGCAGGTTTACTTCATTTTTTAATTAGCTGGAGGTTGCTAATGAAATTATATTACATGTTATTTTTACCACAAACGTTACAATCTCAGAAGAAAGTTGCTTTCATCATCCTAGACTCAAAAATCCAACTTCTTGCATTTTCTTTATTCAAGTAATTGCAATCTAATTACAGTGGTTAGTGATATTGAGAGCAACTTCTTCTGTATATACAATTTACTTTTTGATTATACTCTGCACTATAGATGTTACCATAATAAGCTTTCTGAATATTGTTAGCTTAGCTACGAAAGAAAAATTGTACCGAGCAAAAAGGTCGAAATTAAGTGTTCTTTGTTCAACGTATTGTCTGAAAATTCTCGATAATAAATGTATTATCAGAATTAGAAAAACCCTCTTCAATGAAATCAGCGAATTATATTAAAATTTCGATAAGTTGTATGAGTCCTGCAATTTTCTTTACACTTTTCACTGTAACACAAATTTATTTATAAAAATTGTTTCACTAACACTGTTGTCATCAATTAAATTACGTTTATAGATGTAATCTTTTGAATACCTATTGGTACAATTGTGGTGGGGGAAGGGTCAGTCGAAGTACAAAAACAAAATAATTTGTACACAGTGTTGTTTACTGTTTACAATTAACGAAAAGTATAAAAGTAAAAAAAAACGGCAATATTGTAAGTAGTACGTTATAATAATAGTATATTGAAGAACTGATATCTCAAGGCATACTTTAACTTTAGTTCACTCGATCAAGTTTTGTCTTCCTCCATTCAAAAATGCGTTGTTGATAAAATTGAAATTAAGTTAATTTCGGGTTTTTCTTCTTTGGTTGAAAACTACTAAATACATTTCAAGTAACGATTTAAAACTTTTATTAAATTGACAGATGTCAAATGTGAATGAAGTTATTTCGAATTTGATCAAGTTTTGAATAAAATGAACTAAGATGTTTCTCTTCCCAAATTGAGGAAAATGGGTGAAACTTGTACGGTAACACTAAGTTTTGTGCAGCAATTACTGTTTCGGACATTGGAAAAAGCCAATTTGATTCTAATTAAATGGTTTAAATTCATTCAGCACGTATCTTCGTATTTTCATCATATTTCGTGTAACTTCAATCGATCAGTTAATTGAATCGCTTTAACTAAATTATTTTCCCTCATTCACTAGGCATGTTCAGTTTCATGGGCTGGGAAAATTGTTGTAGTGGTTAGCGAATTCATTTGTTTCCCGACTATTGGATCAACCTACCTTTGACGAGATAAGGTGATTTTGATATTGATTATCATATGTGAACATTGTTTGAATTACGTACTATCGAATTACATAATGATGAAATGTTTCATCTTTAGCAACGGAAGGCCTATTATAATTACGAACTATTCAGGAATTAAATAATTTTTCATACTTTTACGTTCTTAGCTCTTTTACTTTGATCCATTTATCATGTTTTCGGTTCATTGGCATGTTTGGAAACAATTTTCACTTTCTATTCCAAGAGAAGGCGTTCGTTTGCTTCAATATCATTTATGCTTTTTATATTTCGATGAAAGACCGATATTGTTGAATACGAGACTAATTAATTAATAATCTTCAGGTTATCCATAATATCTTGACATCCATTAATCCGCTCATTATGTAATTAGCTATAGCAATAACATATCATTAAGTTTAGAAAGCATTAAATGCTATTCAAGAATTGGTTAAGTGAACACAAATAAATAATTCATCACATTACTTCTGTATTGACCATGAATTACGTAATTCATCTACAGTAAACAGTTGCGCGTTTATCGGCCATACTCCATATTTATCAACAGTTCCTTGAGTTTTGAAGTCACTGGATATTCAAGGAATCTTGGGTTCTGCGCTATAAAAAATTGAAAGATATTTCATTTTGCTAAGTAATAAGTTAATCTCCATAACAGTAAACTGATTATACGAGGACAAGCTGAAAATAAATAACATACCCTTCTTATTATTTTTTGCATTAATCGAATTATTAATTTGTTTATCTTGTTTCAGAGCCCTATCGGTTCTTCAGATCTGGTAGATCAATCCTTTTCGGGTGGTGTGGATATAAGGACAAGCCTGGTGCGAGTAGCAGAAGACTATACTAAAAGAAAACATGTCTTTCGATTGTCATCTAGAACTCCTTGTAGGTCGGAATTGCTATTACAGGCAGAGACAGGCGATGAACTGACGGATTGGGTAAAAATACTGAAAGAACAAGTAGTTGCCACTGGGGATGTAGACAAAAATTCGGTAAGTTTGAGTTCCAAATATGATTCCTCAATTAATGGTTCATCAATTTCTAGATATCGTTGTTAACTTGATAAAACTATGAGATTAAAATGTTGTAATGAAGCCAAACTGATGAAACTCATTGAAAATTATATAAGTGTGTCATGTTTCACAGTATTTCAGTATTGTGAAACCCACTCCTGTCTATTTTGTTTTTTAAGAGTGTTTAAGAATGAAAGACTAATGTACATTTTTTTCTAAATCATTGTTTAATTGGTCTTAACGTCTGGGACGCATGCTCGAATAGTTTTACACTTGCCTCGACTCGGCATCCCACATGAGTTGGATACTGAAATTCCCCCTTAATTTTCGCTCTATCTCGCCAAGAATATGATTCATCATCGGATGCTACTAATCTTCCACTAATCATAGCAAAAAGGAACGAATGATCACTTCGTTATTAGCGCACACAAATCAAAATATATGCCATTTCTGACGTGCTGTAAGTGGTTCCTGATATCTAAAGCACCATAATATCTTGATTATATCACTTCTTTGCAAGTCAACATTTCGAAATCAGTCCAATAGTAAATACTCCATTTTTTGATATAGGCTATCCACTAAGTAATCTAGTTCAGCACTTGCTAAACTATTTTCCTGTATGATATCATGGTTTAGCAATAGATTGATGATAGTACAAGCTTTTCAGTACAGTTTTACGAAGTAACTCGTTAAGGTGAGATACCATGTGGGGAAAGATAAGGGCAGATTGCACCTCAACTCTTCAGCCTATTGTTTAATGATTTGTTTTTCATTTGTTCTTTCAGGTGGTTCTGTTAGTACCCAAACCATTGCGGCCTAAATGGCTTATTGTACTTGTCCCCATGTGATTGCTGGTTTTCAGTTATGTCTCCTTGAAGAATTTCAGTATCTGCATTTGGTAGATATCTATCGAAAGATTATTACCGAAAACTCTTGACCAGATTGATACCGATTTTTCATTAATATTCCTAGGAAGGCTATCAATTGCTTCAGAAAATACAGAATTTCGCGTCGCATAGGAAGAATTGTAAGATTAGGTAAACCTAGTAATTGTAAAGGCCAAGTACTTCATACTGCCCTTTACAGGGGTGCGGCCTGTTTGAGGCACCAAAGCCTCAGTTGACATCGGAAAATATAAAATGTGTTCGAATGAAATAGGATTATTCCTGACCCAGCATTCGCCTGACTAATTATAGGTGCATAGCGAAGAACTTGGTATATCCTGAGGAATCCCTCACGGCAACTCAACCAGAACCGAGATCGAATCTGTGTCTCCCCTAAGTAGGTGGATTCAAAATATACCCTAAGCCACCAGGTGAATAATAAAGATCGAGTGGGGGAATAATTTCTGTATATAATTTGCTCCCCACATCTATGAATTGATCTCGGCTTCTTATTTGATATGGACCAAAACTATATTTAATTTAGTACAACTGAATTGAAGTATTCACATATTTAATAGTTCTCACCGTCACTTCTAAAGGTTATAGATGTGATTAAAGACAGGTAAACATTTGGCAAGTGATAGAAACTACTTTCCATAGCGACTACCGAATGGAGAATAATACTGTGGACTACGCCACAAGGTCTCTATGTATCTCGGGTTTAAAAACGTCCTATCAGATTATCAAAATGTCTAATCTATATCTTTAAGCGTTTAATTTATAAATCATTCGTTATCTCATATCAGATGATGATAACATAGTGTAGAAATGTAAGTTATTGCTTATATCGAAAATGCTTTTCTATTCACTAATATCGTTATTTATTTATTTCTTTACATACAATTTGAGTGATGTGGTGTTATTTAGAGAAAAATCATATATTAGCGCAGTTGTTAAATGACTTGGTAAGATAGTTTTGCTATTTTCAAGGAATTATATAATATTACACCGCAAACAAAAATCTGTATTGTTATTTATAAGATAAATAATTTTGCTGAATTTGAGGTTACCTAGGCAAATATCAATCCTCCGAGGGCTGGTCACCATGTGATTATAAAACGCAGATACTTATCATATGCGTGGATAATCCTATTATATGTTGATTGAAATGCCGAAATTCACAAATACATCTGGGTCAGCGCATGTCCAGATGCTGACAAAATTAATACTAAACTGATGATTTATATCACTCAGGATGTACAATAAGTTTGGAATCAATCATGTTAGTGGATTTTCATTTGCTACAACTGAATTAATTCAGATTTGATTATCAAATTTCAACGAAACATAAATTAATATTTCAGTAACAATAACTACAAAGTGACTTCATCTGAATGAGTTAATATAAACTATTCTAGAACTGCGTCTTATCTCTGATCTATATATGAGGCATTGAAAAGGAAAGTGGTGTAAGTCACTTTTTCTGAGAAAACGCGCTGACTACAGTTTCAATATGTTGACAACATTTAGAATATAGTTACCAATACTGAATTTGTATAAATCGACTATTGTGTCACAGATGTCGCTCAAAACATTAAGTTGGTAACGTAGCTTACAAAATATTTAGAGGAAAAGTGGTGCAAGTCAGACTTACACCATTTTACTTTTCAACCATTCTACTTACGTAACTCTTACACAAAAAGTGAATAGAAATGAGTGAATCCAGTGAATCGGGGCCTTATCCAGAATCGGAATCAGAATTTGAACTGTCGATAAATGAAAATAATGGAAGCACAACAGGTATTTTGAGGTATATTTATTAACCTTCATTACCTAACCTAACTTTTTTCTTAAGATACAAATAAAAGAGGAAGAAAACGATTCAGAGAACCTGAACAGCACCTTGAAAATGTACGCAAAAGAAATCGCAATTTAGGACTTCCGTATACCAGTAAAAAAGGAAAAAATGTTGATGGAAAACATTTTACCAACTTGAACTGCAATTGCCGATTCGAATGTTTTAAAAATATTTCCCTTTATGATAGGATGAAAGTATTTCATGCTTTCTGGAAAATAGGGAGTTTCTCTGGTCAGAACGCCTACCTGTGTGGTCTAGTAAAAAAAAATTACATCAAACAAAAAAGACCAAGAAATAATACTAGACAAGGCAAAAGCTGTAGTAACACATACTTTATTCATATAGAATCAAAGTCTGTTAAAGTGTGCAAATCATACTTTCTGAAGACATTCCAAATTTCAGATGGTCGCATGACGAGAGCCTTGCAAAAACTTGCACATTCATCACCGGGAGAAGATCTAAGAGGTAGACACCCACCGGCAAATAGGACACCCGATGGAATGAGACAATCAGTGCGTGATCATATCAGCCAATTTCCTGCGTATCAATCGCACTATACTAGAACACACAATCCGAATAGAAGATATCTTTCCTCAGAATTGAATATTCGCTTGATGTATAATCTTTATGTTGAAAAATGTGATGGAAGGAATGAACCAAAAGTAAGCGAAGCCATTTACAGAAACATTTTTCACAAGGATTTCAATCTGCACTTTCATACACCTAGCAAAGACACATGTACAAAATGTGATACGCTGAAGATTAAGATTGATATAGAAACGGACGCCATAAAGAAGAAGACATATCAAAACGAAAAACTATTGCATTTATGTAAAGCAGAAAAAGCTCGCAGTTCGATGAAGGAAGACCAAACAAAAAGTATTTTAAACGCAGGAAAAATATACTCATTTAGTTTTGATTTAGAGAAAGCATTACCCTTTCCAATGTTGTCTTGTTCTGTTGCATACTACAAGAGAAATATGTATGTTTATAATCTTGGCTGTCATAATCTTGGGAATGAAATCGGTTACATGTATGCTTGGGATGAGACGAAGGCATCCCGAGGTTCACAAGAAATTTCTTCTTGCATAAAAAAACATATTTCAACGTATGCTTCTAACTGTGAACATATTATAGCTTACAGTGATGCGTGTACTGGCCAAAATCGCAATATAAAAATGAGCCTAATGTGGTTACATATGGTGGCGGAATTAAAAAATGTGAAGACTATTGACCACAAGTTCCTTGTATCAGGACATTCCTATCTTCCTAATGATAGGGACTTTGGTACAATAGAAACTTACGCAAAGGGCAAAACTATTTATGTGGCGGATGACTGGTTTAGAATCATAGAAAAATCAAAGGCAAAAAAACCCTTCAGTTTTTATAAAATGCGAGTTGCTGATTTCTTTTCGACAAAAAAACTGGAAGAAGCAATTTCAAAGCGCAAGAAAAACGAAAGAAACGAACCAGTCAACTGGCTTAAAATTCAATGGCTAAGATTCCAAAAGGATAGTCCATACAAGATATTCTATAAGGAGACTTTGAATGAAGACTTCCCATTTGATTGCATCAATATACGTCCTGCAAAGAAAGGGCGATCTGCAGCATTTGAAAACATCAATCTTGATCATCTGTATGCCGATTCTCTTCCTGTATCGACCATGAAGAAGCAAAATATGTTGGAGTTGCTTCAATTCATACCTCCCATACATCACAATTTCTTTCAAAGTTTGAACATTACACAAGAAAATAATGCTGAAGATATCGGGCCCCTTCTGCACCACTATGATGAAGATGTCAATGAATAAAACTATTAATAATTTGTTCCTAATTTTAATTTTTCATACCAAATACATTATTTCACATCTTATACTTTCTATAAAATCCAAAAAAATTCTCATAATACCTATTGTAAGTTAACCTTCTTTTGCGCAAGTCCATTTTATAGCAACGCGGTAATTGGTAAAATGGTGTAAGTCAATCAAAGTTCAAAATTTTCAAGAAATTCATGTTTCAGCGTTTAGTACTCATTTTATATTAATAAGTTGAAATATTCTATCACTTATAGCGAGCGAAGGTTGCAAAATAAGTAAGCCACATTTTTTAATGTTCCCTGAACTTTAGACAAAATTATCTCAGTTCGCTACTTAGTTGACTTACACCACTTTCCTTTTCAATGCCTCATATATGGCAGGGAATCCATCGCAGCTTAGCTCCGGATGGTTTAAAATTAGCCTTCTTTGATATTGATTCATTGATGTTTCTATATAAAAAAAAGCAACTTGCCTACCTTGTTTTCTAGAAATATATGAGAATGATTATTAATTAATAATAATAAAATTATATTTGTTAACAATATCACGTATGTTTATTAACGTTAACTATCACTGAATTTATTCAATAATCGATGATTGCAATTTCGAACTTGATTAGTTTATTTCCAATTTCATGTGAATTACCATTTTTAGCGATATGCAGTTATTGAATCATGAATATTGAAGGTTGAACGGATCACTCACCATTATCACATCCAATGAATAATTTACAGGCTGCGCAAAAATGTGGTTCCAGAAGGTGAATGTGAAGTATTGCAGATCGCAATTTTTTCAAATGTAAACCCCATTTTTTCTTCTCATTATTCGATTCTAATATGAAATGAGCCCTAGTTCTAATTCTCTTTCCTATACCCAAAACCCATAATACATATTAATTAATTCTGCATACTAACTACCTGAAATTTTGATTTTCTTAGTAAGTTGTGCATATCTACCGACACCATGTCGCTCTGTCGTGAAAAATTGCCAAAAACTGTTTTTTTTTGGAGTGGTATTTTAGAAGTTGTTTCGTATACTTTTTGGGTCGCTGATCACGAATCTGAGGGTCAAATGTGTATTGGATCAATGCGCTCCAAGTTATGCGCATTTTTTATGGCCAAAAAAGCCATTTTTTGCGTATTTTCGGTTTAACATGAAAATTATGACATATATGAAAAAAATATTGTGTTGAACGCGACGCTTCATCACCTCATGCACAGCATTCTTATAGAAACATCTGTCTTCCAACGAAACGCGCGCACATCGCCACGCCCTCTACCAGACTTATAAACACATCTGGTGATGCTGGGACAGTTGGGGACTTATACGATGCACATGGAAAAAATTAAGTATATTTTATAGGATGTAAAGGAGCGTAATGTACAAGTATATTAACACGTACACAGACATGAACAAAGACACATACACACTTTCGTACATTAACATACATACGTATTAACTCAAAAAATATTTTTCATAATAAGAAAAGTGAATTAATTCATCAAAAAAATTCAAATTTTGCGAAATAAATTCAAATTTCGCGCTTTCTTTCAAGGTAAAATATTGTTTCATGTCAAAATAAATGGAAAAAAATTTTTTATTCAAATCGTAGCCAAATTATCAAAAAAATAAGTAGGAATATGCATTATCAACATTAAATAGTTTTATTCGTTTCCTTTTGGAAAATTCAAGTTTTTTTACCAAAAACCCTAAATTTGGGCCCAGGGTGGACCTCAACACGTCCATTTCAATATCTCAGCCGAATCTTGACCAATCAAGTTCGAACTGGGCTCAAAAGTTGAATCATGGAAAGTTTCTCTACCTGTGAAAATTTCATTTTTTTTTCATAAAATTTAACCTTAAAATTCATCGATTTGGCGCCAAATTGCCGCATTTGGAAAAACATGTGCAAGCTTGAAAATCAAGTTACAAAATATGAAAATCTTTCGAAAGCTTTTTCTTTCGAGTCAATAAATTGAAAATTCAATTAGTTATCGCCATTTTACGATTCTTTGTAAATGGCCGATTGTAGCGCCCCCTCATAAGATATTCAAAAAAATCAAAAAGTACATAAAAATAGATAAAAAGTGCACAATTTCTTGCCATTTACAATTCATTAAGTTGAAAAATAAAGTCAGGAATTTTTTTAGTTTTTTTCAAAAAAAAAACGGATAAAATGGGTCCACAGTGGGCCCAACATATTTTAGAAACTTCTAGTTCGGCTCATTCGACTATTTTAATAATACCTATAATTTTCATAATAGGTATTTTTTTCATATATGTTATAGTTTTCATGTTAAACCGAAAATACGCAAAAAATGGCTTTTTTGGCCATAAAAAATGCTCATAACTCGGAGCGCATTGATCCAATACACATTTGACCCTCAGATTCGTGATCAGCGACCCAAAAAACATAAGAAACCACCCTAAAATAACACTCCCCAAAAAAAACCGTCAAAAATTACAGAGCGACTGGACTATAATAATCAAGATTTCGTTAATTTATCAGTGATTTATGGAAAATATAATAAGGTTTTCACAAAAATTTTTCCCACAAGGTACCGAGGAAAACCTTAACCATCTCCAGACATCATTTAAAAATGAATATTAAACCTAACAAATTTCATTTTCTTCGTTATTCATACCGTTTTAGTTTTAATAATCTTCCTTTTGAACGATCCCTAGTCCGAAATTATCTAGGGAATGTGATAAAGGAGAGTGCTCCGTTCATCTCTCAATATTCACGATTCACTCACTGCATACCACTAAAAATGGTAATTCACTTTTTCTAGAATAAATCGAATAACTCAAAAACTAATGAAATTAATGACATTTGGTGCCTGATACATTCACTTTATTTCAAACAAAATTTCCTAGTAGTTTTATTTCTCAAACGACATCGATTGCCAACCGAGATTTGACCATGGTTACCTCTTTATAATTTTTCATCTGGGGTTGTTTGAAAAAAAGAGTTACGTCAACAAACTTGCTATGGTTCCAAAATAGAGCCGCAGTATGATCAACTCTGCTAAAAGATAGTATAATGTCAGTGAAGTCGTGAAGGGCAGTTGGCTTAAGCATTTAACTACGAATTTTTCCCGTATTTTCTTCTTATAATCCATACCTTTTAAAAGATTATGAAAACAATCCCGCGAACGTAGACGTTGTCTCCTTGTTAAATTCAGAATTTTCCCTCTGATTATTTTTAAAAATTACACAATTGAATAAATAATAGGAGATAAATTTATTTTAATGTGTTGTACAATCTCCATAGACACGATTATGTAGAAAATACTCTTGTTTATATGCTGTTGCGATTGTAATATTAATACACGATTCTCGGGAAATAGGTCACATTAACACATATATTTTTATTTTTACCCTCGTCTTTACGTACGTTTCGGTCTCACGACCATCATCAGAAGACTTATTAATACAATAACCTGATTACTTAGAAATACTGTAATAACACAAAGCGTCCTTATCGCACAAATTTCGTTTAAATGCCAACGTCGCGAAACGAACGGAGACATGAAATCGGAACTATAACACAGCAATGTTGCAGCGTAAAAATTAAAAATCCACTATTAAGTAGAATCATCAATAAATACGAACACATTTCATAAATGTCTGCGAGAGACTAACAAACAAAGAGTTCTATCCTCTTTGCTAACAGACGAGACCATCTCAAGTGTTCATTTAAGCGCCAGATGTCATAATTTATTAGGTGATAAAAGAAGGTCTCTGGCCTGTGAGAAATACTTTAGACAATTCTACCTAAAGTAAACTTTTACATTATAAGGACGTAAGTAGGAATTTGCAAGAATATTAATTAATTAAATTAGTATAAATATGACTTAGTGTTTGAACGTCACTCCTATGATTAACAGACTTGGAGTCACGTTTTATATGAATCATCTCCAGAATAGATCTTTTATAATAATTGGTTTCCTTAGTTAAAATATTAACATTCTTGTAATCAAATTGATGGTTATAATCAAAGCAATGTTTAGCAAGCGCGGTGGAATTTTCTAAGTTTTTGTTTCTTGTGCTATACTTATGGCCATACATTCTTTTTTGTAAATATTGTTTAGAGATACCAGTATAGGTCCCATCACAATCTAAACAATTTAATTTGTATACTGTGTGGGTTTGTTTATCTTTAGGAATTACAGGTTTTACATTTGAGAAATATTTCCCAACACAGTTAGTAGGTTTATGCGCATCAATTTGATTACAAGAATGTTAATATTTTAACTAAGGAAACCAATTATTATAAAAGATCTATTCTGGAGATGATTCATATAAAACGTGACTCCAAGTCTGTTAATCATAGGAGTGACGTTCAAACACTAAGTCATATTTATACTAATTTAATTAATTAATATTCTTGCAAATTCCTACTTACGTCCTTATAATGTAAAAGTTTACTTTAGGTAGAATTGTCTAAAGTATTTCTCACAGGCCAGAGACCTTCTTTTATCACCTAATAAATTATGACATCTGGCGCTTAAATGAACACTTGAGATGGTCTCGTCTGTTAGCAAAGAGGATAGAACTCTTTGTTTGTTAGTCTCTCGCAGACATTTATGAAATGTGTTCGTATTTATTGATGATTCTACTTAATAGTGGATTTTTAATTTTTACGCTGCAACATTGCTGTGTTATAGTTCCGATTTCATGTCTCCGTTCGTTTCGCGACGTTGGCATTTAAACGAAATTTGTGCGATAAGGACGCTTTGTGTTATTACAGTATTTCTAAGTAATCAGGTTATTGTATTAATAAGTCTTCTGATGATGGTCGTGAGACCGAAACGTACGTAAAGACGAGGGTAAAAATAAAAATATATGTGTTAATGTGACCTATTTCCCGAGAATTGTGTATTAATTCATACGTGGGTCAAGAATCTTTATTATGATTGTAATATTTTCAATCAATAATAATAATCGAATCTAATCGAGCATTCAATTATTAATTTAATTCATCTGCTTCTAGGAACCAACTCAAGGGGCACAGCTGGCCGTACCTCAAACAGTGGCGGCTGTCACATCCATCCAAATTCAAGACAGTCGCTTGTCCCCGCAACCGTATAAATCCAAAATTGCTTATGGTCGAAATCGTTCCCCGACTGGACAATCTCCTGTAAATAAAACTAGAAAACCTTCCCAACAACCTTGTGATCCTTCCACCAGTCCAAAAACCAAAACATGGCGCGGTCGAGTAGTCAAGCAGTTCAGAAAAATCCAAGGCGCGAATTCGCCGAATTCTCCTACCGCTCCCGAAGGATCAACCTTTGGTGCACCCCTGGACCACTGCTTATCGTCTACGAACAATCAGTATATTCCTAAATTCGTGGAGGTTTGTACGGAAATCGTAGAGGAGAAGGGATTACAAGTCATCGGAATTTACCGTGTTCCCGGAAATAATGCCTCAATCACGGCACTCTCGGAAGAAGTAAACCGGAATTATGTCGATATATCTTTGGACGATCCCAGATGGGGCGACGTGCACGTAGTCAGCAGTCTTCTGAAGAGTTTCTTCAGGAAGTTGCCCGATTCCCTAGTAACGAACGAATTGTATCCGAGTTTTATAAAGGCGGATAAAATCCAGGATCCTAAACTGCGCCTTGAAGAATTCAAAAGACTTATAAAAAACCTACCCCATCACAACTATTATACTTTGAAACATTTGGTGTTCCATTTGAATAAGGTGATGGCCAATAGCGAAGTAAATAAAATGGACGCGAAAAATGTGGCTATAGTTTTTGGGCCTAACATTGTTCGACCGGAAGAAGAATCTATGCAAGATATGGTCAGTAACAATTCGCATCAGTGTAAAATACTCGTCACATTTCTTAATTACGTAAGTAATAACTTTTCAGAATTTCTCATTATTTTAACCGTAGTCAATCGTTGAAGAAGCAGTTATTTCATAGGAAAAATGTATTAGTTCGTTTTATTTACCAACACTTTTTCCCAACCATATCAATTGTGGTTGCAGTTTCAATGCATTCCGCATCATTATCTAATAATGTCAGTGATTTTGTTGAAATAAAGTGTTGCTAAAGCGGAGTGATAATATTTTAAATCATCAATATCATTCGACATCAGCATTATGCCAAGTGTGGCTCAATCATTCCACTTCAATATCTCGTTCAAAAGTGTGATTAATTGATGTAAATGATAGTTTCTATTTTTCCCGTGGGTATGCAAAAAATTCACGAAATTGCTATTACATTATATTAGATATTTGTTATTCTATGAGGATAATTTCATCACCACATTTAGTTCAAAAACCTTGTTATGAAAATAGGGGAAATTCTGACATACTTTTTGCAGTCGTTTTTGTCACATTATTTGATTTGGATTTGGACAAACCTTGATTCAAAGTCTTATCAATGCGCAACCTATAATTGGGTGTAAACAATATATAAAGGTCTAACTTAACAAATTTTCCAGGTATAGGATATATCACCTTTTTTTTGTTTAAGAATAAATTCAATTTTGCATTCAATTATATCAACACATCTTAGTCCAATCATATTAGCAAAAAAGCTGGGAAAATTTGCGGGCAACACCGATCGACTCCGGGTTTTTTTGCAACATTTTCCTGATCGGATTTACAACATTTCCGAAAAAGAACTAATATGTGCTTCTCCATTTTCCAATTGTTATAGAAGAATATAGAGGAAAATGGCCAATTTTCATGACCAAAAAATGAGGAAATTTCTAAAATTTCGAAATATTGCCAACAATGGCTGGAAATGCCCACTCGTAATATTGTCCAAACTCAAATTGAAATCTATGAAAAAAAATATTAAGTAAACAAATTTTTTCAAAATATCTGTTGATATGGAACAATAGAAAAGAATATAAATACTTACAATTCGTAATTAGTGGATGTAAAAAAAATTTATTTGTGGATGAATAATTAATTATTAATTAATTATTCCAAAAAATAATAAGTTCAAAAAATGTCGTATACAATAAACACAATAAAATTCAACAGCCACGTACTCAATCAACGGTTTTGAAAGTATGCGTCTCCCCGAGATGATCTTGATATGATTCCAATATAGAAAGTGATCCCTCCTTACTCTTCTCCATTACCATGCGTCTTTCTTTCACATTTCCCCTTCATCTTTTTTTGAACAGCTGTCATATAGACGGTCACGCCACCATATTATCTTGACGCACACCCCTTTCTAAAATTTTCCTCCATATTCCTCTATAACAATTGAAACATGGCAAAGCACATATTAATTTTTTTTCGAAATGTTGTAATCCGTTCAGGAAAATTTTGCAAAAAAACCCGAAGTCGATCGGAGTTGCCCGCAAATTTTCCCAGCTTTTATACTTTTTTCGTCTAATTTGACCCGACTATCTAGTTTTTTACCGTTCGAAATATTTTAAAAGATTCAACACTTCAGGTTGCACTTCTGAATTTATGCGTTTTACAGGTATTATCTGAAATATAGATGGATAATGCCTAGGTATGTTACTGCTTGAAGACATGCACATTATTTCTTGCCTTTATTTACTGAATTTCTTATCATGGCAAATGTATGACGTAGATTTGTCTGAGCTATCTTCATGTAATTGTGATATGGCAGTGGCATTTTCTCCTTCGAAAAATGACATTATTTTTGTTTGATTCAATTTCTTCTCATAGAAGTAATCTTCCTGTTTACAACTGTCTACTACAACGTTTTGGACATATTATGAATCATTACCAAGTTCGTATTTTCTAGAAGCAAAGTCCCCGGACTGTAATTAAAAATTTAAAAGGAAATTTCACACTAACACCTGAACTTTAATAGCTAATAATAAAAAGTTCAAAAGTTGAACTGTTTAATATTTCGCCGATTATCCTCTCGTCATCTAGGCTTTTGCTTATTTATTTTCCATATTAAAAAAAAATAGTAATAAAGTTTAGATGTTATTATTGTTTGAAATTTCCTTATGAATTTTCGATTACAGGCCCGGGCTTCGCATTTAGAAAATATGTCCAAAACGTTGTTAGGGTGTGACACATAGTTGTAAATGGGATAATTACTTCTTTCAAAATCGATAAAAAAATGACCGTATTCAAAAAATAAAAAGTTCATACAATAAGTACGATAAGTCTCATTCAAAAATTTATTCCATTTCATAAATGATAGTACACTCATTTTACCAAAAGTGGGATTTTTTTTCCACAACAAAAGTTGTTCGGCATTAAATTTACCATAAGAATTGACTATTCACATTTCAATTTTCCACGAATTTTTCACTCGTAGTGCGGGAAAACCGAATATATGCATATATATTTTCAATTAATGACTTTATATGAAAAAATCACATTTAAAAGTTAAATATCGTATGATTGAGGTATATAAGGGTACATAACGTCACTAAAAGTGATGATCATTATAAATTTCCCACCATATGACCAAATTTTCCGAGCTATGGAATTTATTTTTTTCAATCATAACTTATGACATATCATTTCTTATGTTTTTTGGATCACTAATAACGAATTTCTACTTAGTTTTGTTCAGAAAAGTCATGGAAAACGTAAATTTTCCAAATTATGAAAATTTTTTTTTTTTAATTATCATGTATGACATCATTTCTTATGTTTTTTTGGGTCAGTTATAACGAATTTTTACTTAGTTTTGTACTGATAAGACATGGAAATCGTTTATTTAGGAAATAAATGAAAATTAAGACAAGAGTAATTTTTAAATTTGATTATATTAGATTTTATTGATAAAAATAAAGTTTATTCGTAATAAAAAATTCATCATTTGATAATCTTAATCTCCGTGTGTATCTGGGCACTTTGATTGGTGATGGACCGCTTCACTGTTTGCTTCCTCTTCAGAAGAACTATCGTCCTCTGCGATGTCGGTATCGTTTTCGCTCTCACTTCTGGCATACTCGCTACTAGAGCTAATATCCAAATCTTCTTCTATTTCTGCAATTTCTCTTGGATCATCATCATCTTCATCTTCTTCTTCATGCACTTCAATATTTGTACAGTCTGTTCCACAGCAAACAGTACAAAAACTATAACATTTTATTCCCTGTTCCTGCAACCACATCCGTTGCCACACAAAGTCATATTTTACATAAGAAATTTTCTATGACTTTTCACAACAAAACTTAGTATACATTCGTTATAACTGACCCAAAAAACATAAGAAATGATATGTCATACATGATAATTGAAAAAAAAAGAATTTTCATAAATTGGAAAATTTATGTTTTCCATGACTTTTCAGAAACAAAACCAAGTCAAAATTTGTTATTAGTGACCCAAAAAACATGAGAAATGATATGTTGTACATTATGATTGAAAAAAAAAATTCCATAACTCGGAAAATTTGGTCACATGGTGGATAATTTATGATGATCATCACTTTTAGTAACGTTATGTATCCTTATATACCTCAATCATACTATGATTGAAAAAAAAATTTCCATTACTCGGAAAATTTGGTCACATGGTGGATGTTTCGTTTTCACCATCAATCGATCGAGTGGACTGTATTTTCATGGGTCTTTTCTGGATTAATTAAAACTGTTTTCAAACAATAACATTTATTTAAATAGATAATTTTGGACTCTTTCAAGAGGTTTTAAAAACTGTACTAGCAGGCTGCTACATCTTTTCTTAACTACACATTTTCTACCTGGTTCCTCGACAAGAGGGTAAATCCGGGTTGAGAGTGGTAATAATGGAGGGGCATGAGCCATAACTTATAACTAACTTTAAATTATACATACTTAATAATAAACAAATACAATGAACTAATTAACAATATTTAAAACCATACCGGCCACCTTGGCAGACCTCAGGTCTTCAACAACCAGTACCATCAGATAGAAATATAAAATATAAAACATGGAAAAATTAACTTAACTATTTGAATTAGAAATCTTTAAAACTATTGAGAGTTCATCTAATAACAAAAAATGTTTGTTTTTTTTTAGGTAATAGGGAGTGGACACACCTTTACAACCGGCCGTTTATAAACACCTTTATTGGTCTTAACACTCACAACACGAGTTTTTCCATCACTTCCGGGGTGTAGTTTTATAATCCTTCCCAATACCCATTGGGATGGTGGTAAATTGTCCACCTTAACAATAACCATTGCACCAATTGATATAACATCAGTATCTGCATTCCATTTCTTACGCTGTTGTAATGAAGTCAGGTAATCACGTGACCAACGTTTCCAGAAACTTTGTTGCAATTGTTGAAGAAGTTGGTATCGAGATAACTTATTAATTGTTATATGATGAACATCTGGATCTGGTGGTAATGTCAGTAATTTGCCAATTAGAAAGTGAGAGGGGGTTAGCGGATTTAGATCATTGGGGTCGGCGGAAAGAGGAGAAAGGGGTCTAGAATTAAGTATGCCTTCAATCTGCGTCAACACAGTAATAAACTCCTCATATGTTAAGATTGTTTCGCCGATTACTTTGTATAAATGCCTCTTTAGACTTTTCACATTGGCTTCCCAAATACCTCCAAAATGCGGTGAATTTGGAGGAATAAAATGCCATTTAGATCTATTTTGATCAGTATAATCACATATAAGATCATTGTTTGATTTCAGAAATGAATACATATCATTCAAACTATTATTCGCACCTACAAAATTTGTGGCGTTATCCGAATACAAGTCGCTTGGAAATCCTCTTCTTGATGAGAACCTTCTCAAGCATGCTATAAATGCATCGGTTGACAAATCAGAAATTAACTCAATATGTATAGCCTTAGTGCTTAAACAAACAAATAAACAAATGTAAGCTTTAGTTACTTTATAACCTCTGATCTTGCGGTCCTTTACGGAAAAGGGTCCTGCATAATCAAGACCTGTACATTGAAAGGGTATTAAATTAGCAACACGATTATGTGGCAAATCAGCCATGGTCACAGACATTGGTTTAGGATTGAACCTAAAACATGTTAAACATTTTCTAACAGTTTCTTTAGCCAAATAAATTCCTTTTAAAGGCCAATAATTTTGACGGACACTATTTAACAATAATTGTGGACTAGCATGGAGTAGTCTAATATGCTCAGATTGAAATATTAATTTAGTTAACATATGTTTTGAATCTAGAATTATAGGATGTTTAGAATTATACTGTAAATCGGAATGTTTGAGTCTACCACCGACTCTTATTATTCCATAATTATCAACGAAAGCAGCTAAACCATTAAACTTATTTTTGATCGCTTTGACATTTCCTGTTGTCAAATAATTGAATTCTTTACTAAAACTTTGCATCTGAGCCATTTTAATCAAACATTTAAGGGCATCATCTAATTCGATTAACGTTAATCTACCATTAACGCGATTGGTACCACGTATTTTCGAATTACTATTGTTATGGAATCTTTTACAATAAGCAATAACTCTTTGTAATCGAGTTAAATTAGAAAATTTATCAAATATTTGCCAGTTTTGACTTATTGTATGTAAAACTATCTCGCAATTAGTTTTTTTTAATTCTGGCAAATCTCTTTTTATAGTAGGAGTAAACTTGAAATTAAAACTAGAGACATTGAAATCGTAAAGCCATGATGGACCGGACCACCATAGTTCATTTTTCATCAATTCAGTTGGGTAGTTACCTCGTGAAACAATATCCGCAGGATTCTGTTTAGTTTCAACATACTGCCAACTGTAATTTGCTGTTAATTCTTGAATTTCCGTCACACGTGTACATACGAAAGTTTGCAATTTATACGTTTCTGTATGAATCCAATGAAGGACAATCAATGAATCTGTCCATAGATAACAATCGAATTCATACATTACGCATTCCGATAAGACTTTCATTAATCGGGATAGCATCAATGCAGCTAACAATTCTAAACGCGGCATAGTCAACGATTTCAATGGAGCTACTTTTGACTTTGAACAAAGTAAAGATACTTTTATCTCATTATTTTCATTGATTGATCTCATATAAACTACTGCTCCATAAGACCGTTGGCTAGCATCTGAAAAACCAAATAATTGAACTTTTGCTGGTTTTTCGATCATGACAAATCTAGGAATATTTAAGGTATTTAAAATTATCAATTCCTTGTAAAATAAATGCCATTTCCTAATTAAATTATCGGGAAGTTCATCATCCCAATCAAGTTTTAAAGACCATAATCTTTGAATTAACCTTTTAGCAATTATTATACAAGGTGATAATAAACCTAACGGATCATATAACTTCGAAATTTGTGACAATATACTTCGTTTTGAGCATTTTTCTGAAATCTGTTCATCATCAGTGAATTTAAATGATAAGTGATCGTTTGTACAACACCATTGTATACCTAAACATTTTGTATCTTTGTCACATATTTTAAGAGTTTCTGTGGTTTTATTAATTGATTGAAAATTGTTTAAAATGTGTGCACTATTAGACCGCCATTTATTTAAAACAAAACATCCCGTACCCAAAATATAAGAAATCTGATTACAAATTTCAATTGCATCCCTTTCATCTGAAAATCCAGCTATAAAATCATCTACATAGAAATTCTCTAATATCATTTGACTTGCAACAGGAAATTCATCTCTAAATTCATCGGCAAGTTGGTGTAAACACCTCATTGCTAGGTAAGGTGCACTCGCGGTGCCATAGGTAATCGTATTTAGTTCGAATACTTTAATGTTTTCCGACTTATCAAATCTCCAAACAATTCTCTGAAGACACCTGTCCTCACGATCAATTAAGACTTGACGGTACATTTTCGTTATGTCCGATGAAACTACGTACGGAAATTGTCTAAATTTGATCAATATATTAAATAAACTACTCAAAATTTGGGGACCTACATATTGAATGTCATTTAATGAAACTCCATTTGATGTCGGAGCTGAACCGTTGAATACAACTCTAGCGCGGGTTGTGAGGCTATCTTCTTTCATAACTAAATGATGGGGCATAAAATATGATATTTTTTTATCAACATCGTCATTAATTAAACTCATATGTCCCATTTCCAAATACTCACGCATAAAATCCTTATAATCTATTTCAAAATGTGGAAACTTTTCAAACTTTCTTTCAAGAGACATTAGCTTTTTTACAGCTAATTCTTTTGAATTCCCTAAACTAGTAACGTCATGTTTTAACGGTATTTTAACAATAAATCTACCGTTTAGATCTCGCGAGAATGTCTCCTTAAATATGTTTTCACATTTCAGATCATCATTAGATAATTTACATTTCTCATCAATCTGTTCAACCATCCAGAATTTTTGTAATGATTGATTTAAGTTTACGAAATCTACCGATAATAAACATTTGGTTTCTTTCGAATCTGTAGAGACATCTGGCAAATTGCCGCCAACAATATAACCGAATATGGTTTGTTGTAGAACTAAACCTTTACCTAGAACTATTTTGTGAGATTTTAAAGCGTCCCAAAAGGTCGAGACCCCTATCAACAAATCTATATTATTGGGCTCATAAAATTCAGGATTCGCCAACATAATGTTTGTCGGCATTTTTAAACTTGAAATATCTAAATACTGGCTAGGTAAATAGTCAGTAATTTTGGGTAAAACTAAGCAATCCAAATTCAAACAGAAATCATTGATCATAGATTGTGCATTTACGATACATTTTTTATCAATAGTAATTCCTGAACCGATACCTGAAACTGAAATATCTATGTTTGTTTGATGTAAATTCAGTTTCGAAACGAGATTTTGTGTAACAAAATTAGACTGGGAACCAGAATCTAATACAGCATAACAAACGTGTTTATTGCCATAAAAATCAACAACGTAAACCTTCGCAGTAGGTAAAAGGACATGAGATTTGAGTGTGCTTGTAAATGCGACCCTTGTCTCAACATCTGTGTGTAGTAATCTACTATGCTTTTGGTTGCATGAAAAACAAGGTTTTGACTTGCACGAATTTGCACTATGGTCTTTACATAAACAATTGTGGCACAATTTCAAATCATTAATACGTTTCACGCGTTCGGAAACATCTAAATCAATAAACATCTTGCAAGTATAAATTTTATGACCTGTCTTGCTACAAAAGTTGCATTTAATTATCTTATTTGAACTACTCTGATTACTAAGAAAACTTTTAGTTGATTTTTGTTTAACATCTGCATGACCTTTGAATTTACTAATATCTTTATTAACGTTATAAGCTATTGATTCAATTGTATCAGCTCTATCTGATATAAACGTAGTAAATTCATTTAATGTGGGAAATTCATTCTTTTTCATCTTTTTCATCTTTTCCCATTCGGACTGGGTAGTTTTATCTAGTTTTGAATTGACAATATATATTAACAACAAATCCCAATTTTTAGTATCTACATTCAGATTATTCAATGCACCCAAATGTTTGAACAAAGTATCTATCAATTCTCGCAACTCTACAAATGAATCCTTTCTAATCAATGGTATCTCAAACAATCCTTGGATATGTGTAGACACTAATAACATCTTTTTATCAAATCTATTGCATAACATACTCCAAGCTACTTCATAATTACTTGCTGATAATTCAACAGACCCTATAATTTTGAAAGCTGAGGGATTGAGACTTGCTCGTAAATAATGAAATTTTTGTATATCGTTAATTTCTACATTTTCGTGAATTAAGGACTGATATATATCTTTGAAATTTAACCATCCTTCATACGAGCCATCAAAATGTGGCAAGTCTATAACAGGTAATTTAATAGGTAGCTTTTTTGATTGAGCAGCTTGAGAAGGTGGCGCTAGATCAGAATCAGATCTACTTTTTAATAAACATGCTGTTCTCGCCAAAATAGTTTCATATTTATAACAAAATGACTCCCTCTCTTCTAACTGTTCATTCAATAATTGCTCATCGCACTCATTTTCGATTTCATTTTGAACTTGATCGAATTCAACAATAATATGTTTTAGTCTCTCAATTTTCAATTCTAACATCGTAATCTTTTCAATATCTTGATTTCTATCAACTTTTATCTGATCATATAATAAATCTACTGATTTTGAAAGAGTGGTTAGTTTGCTTTTAATGCAACCCCTTTTTCTAATCAAGGCATCCATTTTGATTAAACGTAATTGATTTACTACAAATCTCAATTTTAAATAATCAACAGAAAAACTGTTAATCTTATAATCAAATCTTAAATTAAAGTAATAAACTTTATAAACAAACGTATCTGTGAATCATTATTCAAATCTATATCATCAATCTAATCAGCCTCTATATATCAATTTATCATCTATAAACTATTTAAGTAAATCCAGAAGCATTAATAAATCATATTATATTAATCATGTAATAATAAAGCATCGAGAAACAATCTTAACCTGAAGAATCTGTAAACCCTTTTAAACAAATTGAATACATACACAAATCTAAAGGATAACAAAGGAACTCACATTTATATCAGAAAATAATCGTCGCCAACTGCATTCAAACATCAAACATCATCACGTGGCAGGAAATCTTAATTATTTTCGCATCCGGTATCGTAGGACCAATGTTTCGTTTTCACCATCAATCGATCGAGTGGACTGTATTTTCATGGGTCTTTTCTGGATTAATTAAAACTGTTTTCAAACAATAACATTTATTTAAATAGATAATTTTGGACTCTTTCAAGAGGTTTTAAAAACTGTACTAGCAGGCTGCTACATCTTTTCTTAACTACACATTTTCTACCTGGTTCCTCGACAAGAGGGTAAATCCGGGTTGAGAGTGGTAATAATGGAGGGGCATGAGCCATAACTTATAACTAACTTTAAATTATACATACTTAATAATAAACAAATACAATGAACTAATTAACAATATTTAAAACCAGTGGAAAATTTATGATGATCATCACTTTTAGTAACGTTATGTATCCTTATATACCTCAATCATACTATGATTGAAAAAAAAATTTCCATTACTCGGAAAATTTGGTCACATGGTGGAAAATTTATGATGATCATCACTTTTAGTAACGTTATGTACCCTTATCTACCTCAATCATACGATATTTAACTTTTAAATGTGATTTTTTTCTCATAAAGAGTCATTAATCGAAAATAAAGTGCCATCGGTTTTTTATATCTGCAAAAAACTGCATAAAGTGGAAATGAAGAAATTGCCATGCATTACTTTTTCGGAATATCTAAAAAAAATTGCGGAAATAAATTTCTTTTTAAACCGAATCATAATACCTCATCTGATTCTGCAAAACTTTCTGTGTTCAACCTACCTTGCAACTCTTATAGATTTCTATATAAATTACTAATTTTACTTTATGATAGCTCAACGTATCGATAATATGAATCTATGCTTAAACAAAACATAATCATTCGTTCAATTTTCAAGACACTACGATCAATGCTGATTGGAGAAGTATTTATGAGAATTTCACACCGACAATTTTCGACCAATGCTTTTATTTTGACTTGTTGTCATGCCAACGGAAAAATTTCAGCGGATATTTTTTCTTTTAGGGTAGAGAAGCAAAATTATAGTCGATATTTTTTGACGTTTACAAAGAAAGTGATACAATACATAACAAAACAACAAAATTTGGCATTCCTTCGTAATGTCTCATATTTTCATCACAAAATGTCAAATAATATCACATTGAAATTATTTTAAACCAATTTTTCTTCGGTGTGAAATTCTCTTACCGAATATCCCGAGTGCACAATTAATTTCCGGTAATTTTTTCGAGATGGCGAATATTTTGAAAATTATCTCGAGTCGAAGACGAGGGATAATTTTCCTAAAATATTCACCATCGATAATAAGCAATAATTTTGCACATGGGAAACAAGTGCAACAAGTGAAACTGGTTTAGGTTATATTTTGTCCATGTTGCGATTCGCAAGCTACGCTTACGCTTCCGTTAAAGTACCCAAACTATCGACTCGGCTCGTTCTTCCTTTTTTCAGAGTGTGTAATGAGATACTTTACATATATTCCTTTCGTTTTAGGCTAATTGGCTTTTCTCATCAGAGGATGACTGTGAATTAGATCTTTCGACTATACGAGAGGTTTATGAAGAAAGTGATGCTAATAATCACCAGGCTTTATTAGACAGCATTAATAAATTAGAAGGTAACTATTTTCAGCAATTATTACAGATAATATTCTATAATATCGTTCTCGATATTGGTAATGACATTGGTCAGTAATCCACAGCAGCTAGTAAGACTAAGTTCTAATGAGAAATTCATTTACAGCTTTACCGACTCCAAAAGAAAAGAATGGTGCTTTACTATCATCGTTAATATCTGCCGCTCAACGAAAGGTGAAACGGAAACCAAAAATTTCGAGTTCGTTAGGTGACAACAAAGACGAACAAACATCGCCGAACGAAACACGGTCTTTGCCTTCATTATCACAATTTTCTCCTACTGATCTCAAAGATGTAAGTCTTTTTTTAGAACAATTTTCGTAATATCTGTTAATTAGTGTCCTTCTCCATAGAAGAATAATCGTATAAATGCATCAAATGATATCTTGATAGTGCGTCGTTATAATCTACTTATGAACATGAGCATAAACAAAATTATGTTCCATTATTTCTCAATTGTTGCAAAATTATTTTTTTTGCGCGATTGAATTCTATCGGATTGTTTGCCACGTCTGTTTTCAAGACAGTTGTATTTATAGTCCAGGCAACGAACCGGAAAATAAAAGAAAAAAATATTGTAAGCTAGAATTTCAAAACAATTTTTGCATTTTGTTCCTAATACCCCATAGATCATTCATGACTATCAAGACCGCGGGGGTCGACCTTTCTCCCCCAAAACGGGGTTTTAACCCCTCAGAGGAGCGTTCTTATAATAGCAATCCAAAAGTTAAGAAAATTAATGAATTAAAAGCAGAAAATGACCCCTAGTATGTTTTTTGGGTCGCTGATCACAGCTTTTGTAAGCAATCTCTACTCATAGTAAGCTACGTTTTGTGCGATAAATTTTTTTTTTTATTCATAATTGGTGAAGATTTTGAAGGGGTAGTGGTTGTTTTTCTCCCCAACTTCTACGCCACTGGAAAAAGTACGGTTTTGAGATGCCCATTCGAACCGCCAATGTTTTCTACACAAAAAAGGTACTCTTGGTTATGAGCTCTAAAGTTAACCGTTTCCGAGAAACTTTGTTTATGTTGAAAAACATTGTCACTTCTTTGAAATAAAATTTATTTTTTACCATATAAACGGAATTTCTTTACACAAGTAACAAAACCAATTATTGACCATGTTTTTCAACATAAAAGTTGATTTTTCTCGAAAACGGTTAACTTTAGAGCTCAACCAGGGTAACTTTTTTGTGTAGAAAACATTGGCGGTTCAAATGGGCATCTCAAAACCGTACTCTTTCAAGTGGCGTAAAAGTTGGGGAGAAAAACAACCACTACCCCTTCAAAATCTTCACCAATTATGAATAAAAAAAAAATTTGTCGCCCAAAACATAGCTTACTATGAGTAGAGATTGCTTACAAAAGCTGTTTTCTGTATGATGAACGGTTCCGGAGATATTCGCAAAAAACTAATTTTTTTTTTAATTCCCTGTATCTCGAAAACGAAGTGATTTAGAGAAAATTTTTATATGAAAGAACCACCTTATTTTTCAATAAGGAATCACCCCCTGAATTTTTTCGCAGTTATTTATTTACACCCTGTATACTTTAATGCTAATCACAGCGTAGATAGTAGAAATTTTACCTAATTGGGTTTACCCCATTGGGGGATTATACTGGTTGTAAGCGGACTTATACAAGTTCAACAAGGTTGAATTTTTAAGTGGTTGTTGGTCATTTAATAGGATTTTGGAATTCTTATATTTATTGATTTCAAGTGATTCAAGTAGATTTAATTTATAACTTTTGTTGCGAGTATGTAAAATCTCGAAATTATCATCAAAGTTGTGGTTTTCCATAATTAAGTGTTCAGCAAAAGTTGAGTTTAATTTATTGTTAACGAAACTACTCCTATGCTCCTTGATCATTTTCTTGAAGGTCCTTCCTGTCTGGCCAATGTATATCATAGGGCAAGACCCACATGTTAGCTTGTACACACCATATTTGTCTATGATGCATCTTTATTGTTTTTAATAAATTTGAATAAATTATTCTGCGTTTTATTCGCTGACTGAATGTCTAATTTGTTAAGAAAATTAGAAATTTTAATTAATTAATTTAATTTTAAGAATTTTTATAAACAAAAATAACTTACACTTATTATGAACAATATTAAAGCGTTTGTCGTGGCAATAGAAAATTTGGAAAATGTCGCCGCCCCACAACAAGGAATAGCAAGACAAGTATTTCCTTCTTACGATTCATTTCAAGCAAGTGAATTTCACTTCACGAAAAACTTTAGATTAACTGAAAACCTTGCTCGGGAATTAATTAAGATAATAAGGCCATATTTGTCCATTTTGCTCTTCTTCTAATTCAATTAGCAGAGCAAATCGCAAAATAATCAAACAAATATGCATCAAGCTTCACATCTAACCTCACTTTCAGTTCAAGCTTTGCAACTTGTGTTGCATAAATGTTGCAAAACTACAACGTTGTCACATTGTGGCATGCGATATAAAATGTCGAATGTGCAGTCGATCGCTATTCAAGAATAGCTTTTTGTAAAAGCGATCGACAAATTTCGCATGCGACTCATTTTATTAGAGATTCAAGAATTGGCCCCCAGGTTTCGTGCCTTTTTAGTCCAATAATGTCTTCACCTTTACTAGCTAACAATATTGCAATTGCGCCTTTTCCAATTACTTGATTTGTACATTTCCCACTACAATAATTTAAGAAGAAATGAGATGTTATTGCATTGAATTTATCTTATCATTTTATATACTCAACACATTCCAGCATTATCTCATCATGAGATCAAAGCCAACAATGCATCAGTCCAGATCCTTTCTCATGAGCAGCGCGCGCACTATGTCTCGGAGTTATAATCGTGTTATACCCTGCGGATGTTACGCATTTTTTTTCTGCTGTGGACATCCCAGTCTGTTCTATTTATCATAATATTTTTATATGTGAACATACAATATATCTTATACATATTTGCTTTATTATTACATTATTTGATGTATTTGAATCATTTCGCCAGTATTCCGGAGTTCTGGGAAGTACGTAATTCATTTTTCAGTCAGCATTCATTATTAAAACACGTAGGGTTAAGATATCTTAGGTGCAAAATCTGTATATGCAACATTATTGCTACAGTTGTCACACAATTGTATTACATATTATATTATTTTTATTGACCGTTATCATAACCCTCATAATATTCAAGAGAAAGGTCTGGTTAAAGAAAACATTAAAAAATATTGCCACCTCTTCTCAACACTGCTAGATTGAAGCTCCCCCGCTTTTAGGATGATTTTTCTGAGCTAAAATGACGTATTCGCTCGAAATCTGAAGACTAACCTCACTCAATCTAACCTAACCTAGCCTACTAAAACTATCCTCGTACAAATTTGTAGAGAATTTCATCGGCTTTTATTCCACCCAAGCCGTTTTCCGATAGCCCTCTTGCTTTTTATAAATCACAAAAAAACTGTTTTTTACATGTCAAGTTTCCCTTTAATGTACAGATGTAAAAAATTTACACGTTTCGCAGTTTACACAACAAATTCTGAAGTGCCAATTCAATTTTATAAATCGGCAGTTTAATATCGGTAACTCCGTAATGTGTTGCCAACTGTTGAGATGGAATATACCTGGTTTGACGAAGATAACGCTGCAGTCATTTAAGGAAATTGTTGATATGAGTGGGTTGTAAAATAAATAACCAATTATGACGTCATTTCTTTCTTAACGTGAACACCGTTTATATGATAAGGATATTGCTTTTCCTTTAAATCAGTCAGTATCATTTACAATAGCAATTAAATACAACGTTCTGATTTTTCCCTAACGTATAGTCGTTATTTTTCAATTTGTAATATTCAAAATCCATAATGAAATTCAAATTCTTTAGAGAAACGTACTGGGTTGGAATTATCATTGACATTTTGATTGTAGAATACCCTAGAAAGTAGAAAAAGCCACGAAATACCAACAACCGTAAGAGATGTCGAAACTGGTGGCAAACAAACGAAGGCAAAGGTAGCCTGGTTCAATTACGTAACGGATCAGAAAGATTTCGAAGAACGAGTGCAGCATTTTGAAGAAGAAACCAAGGCGAATTTAACTAGGCCGAGGCTCTTGGCAATTACGCAGGGTAAGTTGATGTACATTATCAGTGATTCATTTCAACAAAACGCTTTAGATTTGTTTAATCAATTTCATTGATATATTCTTAATGATCTTATTGAGTTATGTTATTTTTGAACGTTCCAAATATATCGGAGTTGCTAACTTGACACACTTAAATGACACGTGATTGAAAAATATCATAGGACTTTCTTCCATATTATAGTAAAGCATTTCGGGGGTATTTGCTTTTTACAGAAAAAAAAAACTTGGAACGAAGAAAATGTCAAAAATACCAGATTCCTTGTACATATTTATTATTATTTCGAGGATGAAACTGAAAAGTAACTCACGTGGCCTTTATGCTACCATATTTCCTGGATCTTCCATAGGGCTTTCAGTCGTATATGGGCTCTTAATCCCTGGCTGGTGCAACTTTTGCATTTGATGGCTGCGAGTGAAGCTTAAGACAGCTGCAACCCCTGGCATTCAGAAGTATCAATAGGGGGCTCAGGAACCCCAGCACTAGCGCGGTCACGGCATACTCAGCGAAAGGTCATCCAGTTCAAGCTAAGTATCCGGGACCTTATGGACAGGGTAGAAACACGTTTCTAGTTCAGGACACTCAATAAGGTTCTTGCAACACAAAAGAGGACTGGATTGAGGCAGAGCATCCTCATGAAGTCCTAGAATGAAGACATCTGGTTTACAGAATAAGAAAAGAACCGAGTGCTGTGTATATGGGCGTGCGGATAACATCAATCCAAGTTTTCCCCAAGGCAAATACGCCACCGTTTTTCTGGCAGACCTAAAGGTCATCCTAGGAAGAGCAAACACTAATAGCACTTAGGTGAAAGGGGGCGACAGATAATCATCTGCACGGATAGCAGTCCCAAAAATTCCATCAAAGCTATGGGCGGAATTAGCAGAGGCAACCAAGTGTCCGTCCCTGTTCCTGGCCAGTCCATCATCAGGAGCAACGAATTGGCAGATCGGCTGCCCGGCGATGCAGCGGATCATGCTTCTACTGTTTCAGAACCGGTAAAATAAATAGCTCACTCACGTCTGAAGGAGTGTAAGAGACTCTAACACTCAATGGACCGGAAATTGAGCACTGGTATTTTTACAAGATATGGGGGGCCTGAGATACCACCGTGCAAAAATAGGCCCCAATGTGGACCAGACGTGTGGGATATGCGAGAAGAAAGAGCCATATTCTAATGGACTGCGAGGTTCTAACAAGCCCGGAAACCGTAAATCACTCTTACGGTTCTAGGAAGAGGGCTAGCATTGCGCAGTGGGTTTGAAGAGAAACGGGGATCTCAATGGACTTCAGACTTGAAGTGATGCGACCCGGTGGACCTGACAAGCCTGTGTGTGGTGCCATTCTGGGACCCGGCTTGTACAAATAATAATAGTACGTTACCTTTACATGAATAACATGTTGCGAGAATTTCTAATTTACTTCTTTCCATTAGAGGGCGAACATACCTACATCGTAGGTTAATAAGCAGGATTTCTACATGAAAATAGAGAAATGTTATAACGGGTGTCCACAAAGGGTGGGGGGAATTTTTAACTTCAATAAAACAAAAACTACGAGTCAGAAAAATATGTTTTTATTTTTATTATTTAGAAAAAATGTTTTAGAATTATGTGCGAAAGATTATGTTGTCCAAATATCGACCCTCTTGCTGCTGACACTCCTCTAACCGAACACGGAAATTAGCCACCACTCGTCTACACATTTCTTTGGAAACGACAGCCATTTCAGTGCGGATATTGTGCTTCAATTGCAGTAGAGTTCGTGGTTTTTCATAGTACACCTTCTCTTTAAGATATCCCCATAAGAAATAATCGAGGGGAGTAAGGTCGGGGCTTTTCGGGGGCCAGTTGATGGTTCCTCGACGAGAGATCACTTTATCTGGGAAAAGTTGATTGACAACTTCAAGTGACTGGTTTGAGGTGTGGCAAGTGGCTCCATCTTATTGAAACCATGTTTCCACATTGAAACCTCCAAACTCCTGCAGTTTGCAGGCCCAATGATGCCTTCACCAGACATGGCTGCCCACAAAATAACTTTTGGACTATGTAATGGTTGTTCATGTCTGTGTCTTGGATTTTCGTTGGCCCAGTAGCGGCAGTTGTGTCTGTTTACGTGATCATTTAAGTGAAAGTTCGCTTCGTCACTGAAGAGAATGTTTTCGAACGTTGGGAAACGTTGAAGCAATTCATTTGCAAAATTCAGCTATAATTATGGCCATACATTCTTTTTTGTAAATGTTGTTTAGAGTTTCCAGTATAAGTCCCATCGCAATCTAAACAATTTAATTTGTATACAGTGTGTGTGGGTTTGTTTATCTTTAGGTACTAAAGGTTTTAGATTTGAGAAAAATTTTCCAACACAATTAGTAGGTTTATTCGCGACATTTATATCATACTTTTTTAAAGATTTTTAAATTTTCTCTGAGGTCTCCGGAATGTAAAGTAACGTTATATAATTATCTGTATTACCTTTTCTTACTCATAAATGATGTTCCATTATAGATTATGTTTATCCTTTCTTTAATGATGGGATTGAAAAACATTTTTGGGTAGCCATTGAGAAATGAAATAAGTTATGGTCAAGTAAATCATTTCTTGTTTCATTTTTCAGTGACTTTTCAATTAAAAATATAATAATTATACTGCTCTGTGTAAAAGTGTCTATGGACAGTTCAATAGTTTACCGTCTGTCGTATTTGTTGAAATAGGACTGATTTTTGAGTGAGTAAAAATTATTGATTATTGACCAACATTTTGAATTTCAGGAACCGGGCAATCGGTTAATTTGAGCACCTCGGCCGGTAACGTGAACCATCACACGACAAGACTTTCAGTACAACACAACGATCCTCATGTAATAACCAAAACACACAGTGCTTCCAATGTATTCTCCTCGAAGACTGCATTCACAATAGACAATAGAAATAGTTTAAGTTCGATCGATGATTCTTCTAGTTCGGTGCAATATAGCAAACATTTTAGTGGTAAAAATAACGGAGATGGTGTGAGAGGTGTGCGATATAGTGCTACGCAACAATACGCTGACTATATAAATTCGAACAGAAACGATAATGCTAATAGAGAAGCTAAAACTGGTGCTGTGTCGTTCGCGAGAGACGGCAGTATTAGAGAGAGACGGATGGGGGCCAGAAGCGGTTCCGCGGAAAATGTGAATTCCAGTTCTCTGGATGTTAATTCTAACGGATCGATGAAGAAAGTGAAATATGAAAATCAGGTGAGTGTTTAATTGTTTCATTCGTTGATTCCATGTTGGAACGTTGTTTGATTTTATTGATCTCATGTTGATCCAAATTTCAACAAATGCGTATTTGTTGTAATATAATTTTTGATGCCTTCACGCTTCCAAATAATCTTCTAGTTTATTAAGAATTACTAAAGCTTTTGAGGATGAGATTTCACACCAAAACCACGCATCTATGTTTTAAAATGCCGAAGGAGCAAATAACTCACTTTCAGAACGTAAGGAGCTCAGATTGCTTCTGCAGTCAACTTGTGTATTGAATTTAAAAAAAAACTGCAGAAGACTTTGGATCGTTAGCGTCATTTCAGTAATTTCATGGTATTCACCTCATTCGTCCAAGAATTCGTGGCCAAACAATAGAATACGACAACGATAATAATAATGATGAACGTTTGGTATTAGACTGTATCCAAAGGGAAAAGAATAATTGCGTTATTGATAGAATCGAACTATACAATAATTTAAATCGATAAAAAAACAGACATAACTAAATTCAGATATTTTGAAATACCTATCACATTTCTTATTTATTGTTTGTTTTCTATTTAATGAATTGAATACAAAAAATATATTTTCAAGAGTATAATCAATAAAAAAAACTATTATCCACTAAAAATACAGTACTGAGGAACATTCAGCTACCAATTACCCATCATCAGAGTAAACTAAATTATAAATCACAATGAGCATGTTTTAATACTATTTGAGGTTAATAGTGCAAACAAGGGGTTACCCTCAGCTGGAGACAAATCTGAATTCAACACATTCCATCAAATACTATTTGGAATAAGTAGTATTTGGTATATAGGGGATTACCTCAGCTGGAGATAAATTTGAAATCATTATATTGCTTTTTCGCTTATACATTTCCATCTCTTCTTAATTACCGAGATTTCAAGAGTGATAAACTTTTCAGTTATGGGATGACCTTTATTCAAAACATAATATTTTTCACCATTATTCTCTTCCCAGACGAAGTTCGAAGAGTATTTTGCATTTACTCAAGCTATTTCTAAAGTCGTTAAAAAAAGTCGTAGAGCAAAATCTCCTTCACCATAGTATTTTTCATCGAATTTTAAGCATCTTTGAAAAAATCCGTCTGTCTGGATGTATGTCACGAAATAATTGTTTACACGATAAATCAAAAACGAAAGGTCCTATCATTTTCAAATTTTGAAAAAAATCGTTTGCTGTTCGGTGACAAACCCTATTGTTTTTCAATGAAAGCGTGTAAAATAAACACACCCTCATCACAACTCTCAAAATTATAGTAAATTTAGGTTAATTTAATCTGCTTTCATCCAAATTTCAATAAAAGAAAAATTCGTTTGTGTGATGATATTATATAGTTGTCTTTATATGGGCAAAATGTTCTTTGTACCGAGTTAGAATATCCCTTTTTAGTCGAGTAAATGAAGTCCAAAATCGACCTGAATATTTAAAAATTTTTCTTATGAGCCGATTTTGATCTGTGAGGGCTCATTTTCTTCGTAATGATGTCTAGAACAAAGTGCGGGGGTTTATTTTTCTGACTAATTGTTTATATTGTTAATAAACAATAATTAGTGTTAAACAAATGCGTGTACAGATTTTAAGCAAGTAATTGAATATTTTCAAGTGTTAAAGTAATAAACAAAGGTTCACAAAGCTCACTCAATGTTCATAAACAATTTGTTAATGAACCGTTTGTTAATTAACAAATAAACGAAAAAATGAAATTAGGTCTGGTTATGCGATTTTGAACTCGATTTCGGATATTTTCAACTCGATGAACACGAATTTGTTGTTATAATTGCAATAAATTGTTTATTTCATTTGTTAATAAACAAACACTGCGCTTGGTAGGAAAATAAATGTTTTCTAAAGCTGTACTGACTATCAATCTATCGGCATCGCCTCATAACCAGACCTAATTTCATTTTTTCGTTTATTTGTTAATTAACAAATTGTTCATTAACAAATGAAATAAACAATTTATTGCAATTATATTACCGAATTCGTGTTCATCGAGTTAAAAATATCCGAAATCGAGTTCAAAATCGCATAACCAGACCTAATTTCATTTTTTCGTTTATTTCTTAATTAACAAACGGTTCATTAACAAATTGTTTATGAACATTGAGTAAGCTTTGTGAACCTTTGTCTATTACTTTAACACTTGAAAATATTCAATTACTTGCTTAAAACCTGTACACTCATTTGTTTAACACTAATTATTGTTTATTAACAATATAAACAATTAGTCAGAAAAATAAACCCCCGCACTTTGTTCTAGACATCATTACGAAGTAAATGAGCCCTTACAGATCAAAATCGGCTCATGAGAAAAAAATTTAAATATTGATACCTTCATTTACTGGACTATTTAGTTTGAGTCACATAGCATCTTGAACATGACTAGCAATCGATTTTGTAAATCCCGGATTTGTCGAATACTTTAAATTTGATGTCAAAGAATATTATATAGGAGTGCCATCTTTTTTCCAATTCAACCATTCCCATAACCCCAAAAAAATAAGGAAGGCCTCTTTTGGAGGTTCAATTATTGTATAATTTCTCAAAATATTTTTCTAATTCTACACTTGTTTGATATCTATGCTTTATTTCCAACCCTCTCTAATTATTGGGGTAGGGAAAGATAAATTTATTTCAAAAACTAATATGGAAAAATATACAGGTGGGGTGGTCCATAAGAAAAAATAAAAGTTTGTCATAGATTCAAAACAATTTTTTAATTAAAAATCTGGAGATACCCATTGGGGATTCCTTTTAAAAAAGTGCTCCAAGAATGTTTTTACAGAAACAAAAAATATTCATAAATAAATAACTTTGGGGACGAGTCAAAAATGCACAAAATTGAAAACCATCCTGTATCTCTAATCAGTTCACAAAAATCGAGCTCGTAACATGTAGGTTAGTTTTTTGTAGCTCCTCTAGAAATTTGTGTTTCCTATCACAAGAATCTACTCCAGACTGTGTACTAGACGCGCAACGGCGCATCGAAAATGGGATTATTATTATTATTAATGTAGAAGAATAATGTATTTGTGATGTTAGTCGGCAAATCATCGCTGTGATATAATATGTTCTATAAATTTCAATTAACTCTATCCTACAACAATTCTGTTCTATGGATAATTTCAACCCAACAATTTTTTTCTTTCAAGGATGAAGAATTGAATCGTCAGGTGGGCTCACCCGAATTGATGGATAAGAGTCATAGCACTGATGACGGTAAGTTCCTCCCTATCAATATGTTAACCAGTTGATTAGTTTCGTAGTGACGATGATTGTGTACGAATGACTAACAGTAGTAATGTTGAATGTTGCTGTATTAAATTGCGGCCATGTGTCCAAAAATAATTCACATCCATAAGAACCGTAGAAAATGTTGTAGTTTGTAGTAGAGAGTAGAATATAAACTTATATTAGTTATTGGGTATATTAGGAAATAGGGAATCCTTGCTTTCTCCAAGAGGGTGGCGTCCTGTGAAACCACCCCATATGGCGCCTCAACGACCGCCACGTACTCGTCAATTATACCACAACAGGCTATGACAGAGGTAGACATTTGTGCTTTTGCGAATTGCTTGTGCTTACATTACATACTGATAGTCTTCCCGATCTAATTGTAAAATCTAGACAACGAAAGATAATAATTGTTCTACTTTTTGTGAGAAAACTTCCAAAGTTAACGCTTTTCTGTTGAATAGGACCGATTTCGGTTTACAAAAAACTGGTGACTTGATGATCAAAATGGTTGTGGTAGGATAGGCTGCAATTTCAATAATAGCATATTTAATTGTTGATTCAAATATGATGAAATATATGCTAAAATATCCGTGGTATATATAGCGACAGAAGAAAATTGGCAGGTGTATAGACACTTTAGACGCCATTAATACAAGTTTCATTCATTAGAAATTACTTCATAGTTACCCGATAATCATAATAACAACAAAGTTTAAGAATAAATATTATCTGCCTTTGTTAGTTAACTTGGAGTTTTAATATTTTCTGACCAAACTCAATAGGTCGAAAGAACTGTAAACTCTTACCAGTTTTGGTCGCATCGTTTCGTCATCCGAGTTTGTAGTCCAGGCTATGAACCGGAAAATAAAAAAAAATGTAAGTTCGAATCAAAATTTTTTTTTGCATTAGCTTCAGGAGGTTCTCAGGATCATTCATACATCTTAAAACCTCATGGGAACCCCACCCCCGCCCATTGGGGGCGAAAATGGCCCGAAATCTCCAAGTCGTGAATTGCATTTTCTACAAAAAAAGGTATTTTGGCATTTCGAGTGCACCTAGGGGGTTTTTTGGGTCGCTGAACACGAATCCGTAGCCACATTTGCTTGCAATCCCTTGTAGGAGTGGTAAGATCGACGAAATTGGCAAATTTTGCACCCCTATATGTTATTTTGCAATTTACGTGCAAATGCACCAAGGGGGTTTTTTGGGTCGCTGAATACGATTCCAAAGCCAGATTTACTCCGAAGTAATTTTAAAATGCAAAAATAATAAAAATTTAGAAGCGTGTCAAATTAGCCATTTTTGTAAATTTCCCGCCTTTACGAGTAAATCTGGCTTCGGAATCGTATTCAGCGACCCAGAAAACTTCCTTCGTGGATTCGAAATGCCTTAAACACGTAAATTGCAAAATAACATAATAGGGGTGCAAAATTGGCCAATTTTGTCGATTTTGCCCCCCTACGATGGATTGCAAGTAAATCTGGGTACGGATTCGTGTTCAGCGACCCAAAAAACCCCTATGTGCACTCGAAATGCCAAAATACCTTTTTTTTTAGAAAATACAAATCAAGATTTTGGGCCATTTTCGCCTCCAATGGGTGGGGTTGGGGTTCTCAAGAGGTTTTAAGGTGTATGAATGATCCTGAGAACCACCTGGAGCTAATGCAAAAAAAAATTTCGAACTTACATTTTTTTTTTTATTATAGCTAAAATCCCGGTTCACAGCCTGGACTATTGACTTGATTCTGTAATATTTGTCTAAGCCATAAAGTCACGTAAAAAGTCTTCATTGTAAGGTCTTCTTCGTTCAGATACTTCAAGAATATTTTGTAAAAAACAATAATGTCATATAAATGAATGTATGAAGTACTCTGTACCCAGAACATTTATTGGGAAGATCATCAGAATGTGAATAGCATTGCTTGAAACAATTAATGTAGGTATGTGCGCTGCTACTTACCCAATCGTTCAATTTTGTTCATATCTTGGATGAGTTTATAATATTTCGATTGAATAATTTAACAATGTAAGGTGCTTATCAAAAATCTTTTACCAATTGCACCATGTTCCCTTCATCGTTTCAAGTCATAAATAATACATTTAAATAAGACAAAAGAAATCAATATACATTTAAATAAAACAGAAGAAATCCATTAAGGAAAATAATTTAGAAAGTTTAAAATTTTGGATTAGTTTTCAAGGGAGGAGCATTCGCCCCTAAATCCTAATTTCCCGTGAATATTTTTTTTATTTTTACGGATAATTTTCAATTTTTAAATTTAAAATTTGTTGAGAGGTGAGTTGACAAAAGAAAAACTGTTTTTTCCCTTCGGGAGGGGAACTGGGACAATGGGAGTGACTCCAATAGAGTACTGATAGAGGTTAACATCTCGGGGAAGTCTCTCCCGCGTCAGTTCTCTGCGTAGTGCTCAGTGCAATGAACGTGTCGAATAGAGGAGTTGACGAATAAAAATCGATTAACAAACTCGCAGAAATTTTGAACAGTAGCTGCGATGACACAATCCTTTTATGGACTGCAGAGGTCAACTGTTATTATAGAACTGTCAGTTGGTGGAGAAGTATTTCACAACTTTTAAGGCGGTTCGGCTCTCTCAAGCGTACGCGGTCTTTAATTGAAAGCAATGGACTCTTCAAGAGAATTAAAAAAGCTACATTGTATAGTATTTTAATTCGAATAGAGGAGGTCTCTTTTTCCACCGTGCCTTGTGATTCGTACAAGCAATATTTGTTGATGTTTATGGAAGATTCCACGATACTACAAGTTTAATGTTGCTGTAGGTTTTGATCGCTACTCTGAAAGTGTTTGAACATTAAAAATATCGATCGTCAAAGGCGACTTATGGCGAAAGCATCCCCGATATTTTATTTACTGAGAAGGAGAACGCTTGTTGAATCTCAGTTCTCATTTTTGTAGGAATTTGAATAACATATAAACATTTATTTCACTACTTAGTCAACGATTACGGAGCTGGCATCGAAGCAAGAATAGCGAAAAATGATTCAGATGTTTTCAAAGTCGCAAAACTTATTGATACATGTAAATAATATGCAAGTTTTGGAGAAGGTGCTCATTGCTTTACCGATAGCGTTCGCCCCAGAATAAAGGGCATCCTGCTGTTGTTACAATGGCTGGGAAGTTCCAAAGACTCCAAATTTCTTATGAATGAAAATGTTTCGCTCTCATAATGAGCTCGTCAGTGGAACAAGGCAGACGATGACCTGGAAAACCAAAACTTTCTCCATTGAGAGAGATGTGTTCGCATTGTTTCGGAGCAGTCACCTGGCGGTAGTATTTCCAACTGTTTCCCCGTCGATGCATTGAAACGCGAGAAGTGTATTGTCAACGCTTGGAATTTGGAATTGGATTCTCAGTGGGATATCTGATTTCAGACAGATGGTGTTGGGACTAGTAGATGTGTTGTCACTGTTCAACCTGGAGAACCAAAGCTTTGTCTACATTTTTACCAATTTTTTTACCTATTGCATCAACGGTTTTGCATCAAAATTAGAAACAAATAAATAACCTGGGGAGTTAATAAAAATGTCCATGGTTGGATGTTCGCCATAGGGGGAAACTTCATTGTTTTCCATTACTAACCGCATATTAGTTTTATCCAAAAGTTTAACAACTGCATAAATTATTTCCCATATTTTTTTCAATTCAAATGTATTAAAATATATCATTATGCGTTTGGATTTCAAATGCATGTTTTGTTAGTGGTAATTTTTCAGCTACATACCCTTTGAATTTCTTTCAAAGAGGTGGGCTTAACCCAGTATATTTAAAACACTATGAACCATTTGGTATACCTTCCGACCCGCCACTCAACAAACACCTTAATAGTGTTTTATTGTATCATTCAATTGTTATGATTGTAAACATAAAATTATGTCTTTTTTCTTAAGTAGTGAATGTCATTTATAAATCCGAGCTATCTGAAACAATAAAATTGGACAAACGATCTGACCCTTCACCTTTTCTGGTACCCTGAGGGCGAACATCTAACCTAAATCATTTAAGATCGTCAAACGGAAACGTGAACTTGGTATTTTGTAGTAATCTAAGTTGAAGTTGTTTATACTTTAATTCATTAATAATCTAGGCTCTCTAGTATTTGTAGAATTTATTCGAGGAATTTAATTTTGTATCCAATTACGATAACAAGTACAAGTAAAACATGTGTTTGTATAATCGGATTTCAATAGATAATTAAAATTTCATCGACATTGCAAACAATTCAACCACCCGTTTTACCTGAGTAACTCATTCATTTTGCGAACTAACCTATTTACAAAAAAACTTCGAAAAGTTCTAATAGTTCCAAACCATCCAGACAGATATATCTGGAATGTAATAACAAAATCATAGGGCTTGTGTGAAAATGTTGTTGCCCTGCTCCTTACATATAACTATTTTTCTGCTTTGGTTTAATATTTTCGAACAGAATTTTGCTTAGTGTTTCTGCTAAAAGATCGATTTTCGATTTTTTTTTCTATCAAACCTTCAATTGAATAGAATTTAACAATAATTGATTTAACCGATTCGGTTTTCTTATTCCAGATACAGATCTGGTGGCTGCCATGACGAAGCTGTACGATAAGAAGCTCGAGGATTACACACAACCCAATATTCTCACTGGAGAAGGTTTACCGTTCGCAGATGAATCACCAGAAAGAACTAACCGCGAAAATAACAACGCTTATTTCGATAAGGAAAATATTCCACGGGGTAATGATTTGTACAAAAACCCAAGTCTGCATAAAAATCACTATACTAACTGTAATTTCAAATCAAAACGAGAGGAAATTAAATTAAAAGAATCTAATATCGAACAAGAAAAGGATGTTGATTCATCTACAACAAAGGATAGAGTACCTGACAACGAACGACACATAGCAACTCACAAAATAACACTCATATCTAATGGTACTATTAAACTTAATTCTGCCACTGGATCTAAATTGAAACGATCCGAATCGTTAAATAAACCAGATCATACAGTACCGCCTAACAATAAAATTAAGAGATCGGAAAGCTTGAACAAAACTAGTGATAACAAATTGAAGCGGACGGATAGTCTGACAAAAAACGAAAAAACCGAAAGTAACATCAGTAAAAAGAGGGAACTACTTAATGTAAAAAAAACGAAGGAATTAAAGCGAAAGAATGGCATGCCAGATCGATCGATCAAAAGAAGACATACAGTGGGTGGTACGAAGGATCCTGATAAAGTAACGTGGTTAGACAAATATCAAGAGGAAATTAGTTGCACTAAGGAAAATAAAGAGAAATGCATGAGAACCAGTTCACCTGATTTAAGTTCCACAAGGAGGGACAGACTTCTGCTTGAAATCAATTTGTTTGAACTGGGAGATATGGTGGTGGCTTTGCGACCACATTTGTTAGGAGCTCGTCCTCAAAGTTTTCCAGAATCTACAGTTTACAAAGTGCCCCTGGAATCTCACGTATGATTGAAAATCGTAATAATCGTGCCTTATCCCCCCTCCCGTTCATTTCGATAGACTGATATTATCTAAAATGTGCAATATGTGTGCATTCATATTTATTTGAAAGTGTTAGAATAACACCAAATAGTAAGTAGGTTGATGAAGGCTCTTTGAAAAAGACGTAAATATAATTATGGCATGATTTTATTTTATCGCGCATTTATTTGTTACTATTTTCAATTATTTTGCTTCTTTAAATGTATGTGATCATCAAATATTCCATGTGGAGCAATTTAAATTTGTGATAAAAACTTAGAATTTATTCACCTGTACATACTCCGGATTTTACTTTGAAATTAAATTCAATTGATTTATGCTTACGATTATTCATTCTTATATTGAGCATTTTACAGTATTAATAATACTGTGCCAAATTAATATCTAGGGAATTGAATTAATTGAATAGCTAATTTGTACATATTGTTTATTTTGCTTGTGAGTTGGTGTAAAAAGGTCTATTAGCTAGGCTGTTTGTATCTTGCCTGTTATTGTTTTTTATAGTTTTAAGTACAAATTGTATGTGTTGTTGTGAAAATTGTAAATATATTTTCAATTTATGCAATTGTTTTATTATCCATCTTCATTCAAGTAATACTTTCCTTATTTTTATTCAATTCATATAGTTTTCTATCGAGGAAGCTACTTCTTGTTGACATTTGTAAGAATTCTCTTTCTCCCTATTGGTAGGTACATTATTACACATTTTATGAAATTTTGACAAAGTCGCTTGCCGCACTCATAAGAGTGAAGAGGTGTATTGTCTATTAGGAGATAGAGGATTTGAACAAATTACATAAAATTCAGATTTCATTAGGACAGCATAAGAGCGAGGAGGTATATTTATTAGGGGCAAAGTTGTTTGCCGTAATTTGCATTCTACTCAAATTCACAATTTCCTGGTTTTGTATCAGGATAGAATAAGAGCGAAGAAGTATATTGCCCATTAGGAGATAGAGGTTTTGAACAAGTTACATAAAATCCAGATTTCATTAGGACAGCATAAGAGCGAGGAGGTATATTTATTAGGGGCAAAGTTGCTTGCCGTAATTTGCATTTCACTCAAATTCACAATTTCCTGGTTTTGTATCAGGATAGAATAAGAGCGAAGAAGTGTATTGCCCATTAGGAGATAGAGGTTTTGAACAAGTTACATAAAATCCAGATTTCATTAGGACAGCATAAGAGCGAGGAGGTATATTTATTACGGGCAAAGTTGTTTGCCATAATTTGCATTCTACTCAAATTCACAATTTCCTGGTTTTGTATCAGGATAGCATAATAGCGAAGAGGTAAATTGCCCATTAGGAGATAGAGGATTTGAACAAATTACATAAAATCCAAATTTCATTAGGGCAGCATAAGAGCGAGGAGGTATATTTATTAGGGGCAAAGTCGCTTGTCGTAATTTGCATTCCACTCAAATTCACAATTTCCTGGTTTTGTATCAGGATAGAATAAGAGCGAAGAAGTATATTGCCCATTAGGAGATAGAGGTTTTGAACAAGTTACATAAAATCCAGATTTCATTAGGACAGCATAAGAGCGAGGAGGTATATTTATTAGGGGCAAAGTCGCTTGCCGTAATTTGCATTCCACTCAAATTCACAATTTCCTGGTTTTGTATCAGGATAGAATAAGAGCGAAGAAGTATATTGCCCATTAGGAGATAGAGGTTTTGAACAAGTTACATAAAATCCAGATTTCATTAGGACAGCATAAGAGCGAGGAGGTATATTTATTAGGGGCAAAGTTGTTTGCCGTAATTTGCATTCTACTCAAATTCACAATTTCCTGGTTTTGTATCAGGATAGCATAATAGCGAAGAGGTAAATTGCCCATTAGGAGATAGAGGATTTGAACAAATTACATAAAATCCAAATTTCATTAGGGCAGCATAAGAGCGAGGAGGTATATTTATTAGGGGCAAAGTCGCTTGTCGTAATTTGCATTCCACTCAAATTCACAATTTCCTGGTTTTGTATCAGGATAGAATAAGAGCGAAGAAGTATATTGCCCATTAGGAGATAGAGGTTTTGAACAAGTTACATAAAATCCAGATTTCATTAGGACAGCATAAGAGCGAGGAGGTATATTTATTAGGGGCAAAGTTGTTTGCCGTAATTTGCATTCTACTCAAATTCACAATTTCCTGGTTTTGTATCAGGATAGAATAAGAGCGAAGAAGTATATTGCCCATTAGGAGATAGAGGTTTTGAACAAGTTACATAAAATCCAGATTTCATTAGGACAGCATAAGAGCGAGGAGGTATATTTATTAGGGGCAAAGTCGCTTGCCGTAATTTGCATTCCACTCAAATTCACAATTTCCTGGTTTTGTATCAGGATAGAATAAGAGCGAAGAAGTATATTGCCCATTAGGAGATAGAGGTTTTGAACAAGTTACATAAAATCCAGATTTCATTAGGACAGCATAAGAGCGAGGAGGTATATTTATTAGGGGCAAAGTTGTTTGCCGTAATTTGCATTCTACTCAAATTCACAATTTCCTGGTTTTGTATCAGGATAGCATAATAGCGAAGAGGTAAATTGCCCATTAGGAGATAGAGGATTTGAACAAATTACATAAAATTCAAATTTCATTAGGGCAGCATAAGAGCGAGGAGGTATATTTATTAGGGGCAAAGTCGCTTGCCGTAATTTGCATTCCACTCAAATTCACAATTTCCTGGTTTTGTATCAGGATAGAATAAGAGCGAAGAAGTATATTGCCCATTAGGAGATAGAGGATTTGAACAAATTACATAAAATTCAGATCTGATTAGGGCAGCATAAAAGCGAGGAGGTATATTTATTAGGAGCAAAGTTGCTTGCATTAATTTGCATTCTACTCAAATTCACAATTTCCTGGTGTAGTATAGGAATCTTCCATCCCTATACGAGTTTACCTAGAATCCCCGAATAGACCTTAATTATATTAATTATTATGTAAGTATATGTTTAGATCTCGGATCTGGGTTACCAAGCAATATGTAACATAACGGCTAACCTAGATACCTTGCATCGTAGATTAGTTTAGTAGAACATTAAACAATAAACAGTGACATAACATGTATATATAGTAATGTGGAGCATATCAGTACATATAGTAGTATACAGTATATTCATTGTCCACGCATCTGACAGTATAGTCAATGTACCTGCCTAAGTTGTAATTTCTGAGAGTAAGGCATTAAGCCATAATGGCGCCGAGCTCTACCTTAAGTAAAGTGACTCTTTTTTATACGTGATGTGTTTCCTTCCCCTATACCTCTACCAGGACCACGGGACAGTTTAGGGCAAACCGCCCAACCAAAGAGCTGATCCCCCACACTGGTTTTGTATCAGGATAGCATAAGAGCGAAGAAGTATATTGCCCATTAGGAGATAGAGGATTTGAACAAATTACATAAAATCCAGAACTCATTAGGGCGGCATAAAAGCGAGGAGGTATATTTATTAGGAGCAAAGTTGCTTGCCTTAATTTGCATTCTACTCAAATTCACGATTTCCTAGTGTTGTATCAGGATAGCATAAGAGCGAAGAAGTGTATTGCCCATTAGGAGATAGAGGATTTGAACAAATTACATAAATTCAGATCTCATTAGGGCAGCATTAGAGTGAGGAAGTATATTTATTAGGGGCAAAGTTGCTTGCCGTAATTTGCATTCTACTCAAATTCACAATTTCCTGGTTTTTTATCAGGATAGCGTAAGAGCGAAGAAGTATATTGCCCATTGGGAGATGGAGGATTTGAACAAATTACATAAAATTCAGATTTCATTAAGGCAGCATAAGAGCGAGGAAGTATATTTATTAGGGGCAAAGTTGCTTGCCGTAATTTGGATTCTACTGAAATTCACAATTTCCTGGTTTTGTATCAGGATAGTATAAGAGCGAAGACGTATATTGCCCATTAGGAGATGGAGGATTTGAACAAATTACATAAAATCTAGATCTCATTAGGGCAGCATAAAAGCGAGGAGGTATATGTTGCTTATTTAAATTTATCTTTATTTTTATTTTAAAATTCTCTGGTCGTTTGACACAGAACACTATTCTTGTCAACAAACACTGATGTTACAAAAATTGATAATTTATATTTATTCAACGATGCTGGTCATAGATTTCTTATTGAATGTTCATGATCAATGAATATTATGAATATTGAATTGAATGAATTGTTCTCTGGATGTTATTAATATCTTCTGTTATTCATCAAGAATTATTATAGAAATGGATTTTAAATTGTTATGTGTAGTTTGTCTATGTAAAATTATACCTACTCTGTGGTTATACGTACTGCTGTCACTTGATCTCTCCAATTTATTGGTTATGGTTGTTTTGTGCACTGCAGTACACATAACACAAACACGTCTGAAATTAATATCTAATCTATACTATATATAAACACCAGTTTGTTTTAAACATCTATCAGATCATTACCATCAATAAACATGTTATCGACATCAATAGTCAAGAATGATCCAGGTTGGGAAGATCAGATTGAAATTAAATACGAAAATATTGCTGAATCCATAGATGCAATGACAGAGGAGTCTGTAGATAATCAGGAATTCAAGATAAAGTAAGACTAAACTGGTCGCTATTTTCTTCGTTTTGTAAATTTAAAAATAATTTGCTGGCTCTTGTTTGTAGAAGAAGAGGCATGGCATATTTTTATGTAATTAATTTAAACATAAACATTTTTTCTTATATGATTTACTGATCACAAAATTAAATTAATTAGGAACAAGTAAAAACATTATTTAATCGTTTCATTTTCAGAATCGAGGACAGTGTAGATGAGGAATGTATCAAAGGTGAAAAAGATATAATTGGAAGTGATTATGATGACAAGGGCTTCGATAGTTCTATCGGAATTCTGGGTTTGTTGGAATACCATGGTGGTAGATATAATTATAATGATATGACAAAGAAGGAAAATCATGTAATTGTTGCATCTGACAGGGAAGATGAATGTTCCGATTATCGTAATACCTCATCCTCTAAGTCGGTATCTCCCACCAGTAACAATAGTGAGCATAATTTGAAAAATAAAGTTCGTAGGAAATGGAAAAGGGGTAAACATTGCGATTTTGGGAGCCCTCTGTTGTCAAATGTGAAAACTGTCATCAATTCTCAACGCACAAGAGACAATATACACAAGTGTCAGTATTGCGATTATGAAAGTGCTTATAGCTCGGCTTTAAATATTCACATCAACTCTAAACACACCAGAGAGAGTACGAGTATACACAAGTGTCAGTATTACAATTACGAAAGGCCTCTGAACACAAATTTAAAAAATCACATCAATTCTAAACACACAATAGACAATATACACCAGTGTCAGTATTGCAATTATGTAAGTGCTTATAATTCGGCTTTGAAAATTCACATCAACTCTAAACACAAAAGAGAGAATAACACAAGTGTCAGTATTGCGATTTTGGAAGCCCTTATAGCTCAGTTTTAAAAAGTCACATCAACTCTAAACACACTAGAGAGAATATACACAATTGTCCACATTGCGATTATGAAAGCACTCTGAAGGCAAATTTAAAAAATCACATCAACTCTAAACATGCCAGAGAGAATATGCACAAGTGTCAGTATTGCGATTATGAAAGCCCTCTTAGCTCAGATTTGAAAAAACACATCAACTCTAAACACATTAGAGAGAATATATATAAGTGTCTACATTGCGATTACGAAAGCACTCTGAAGGCAAATTTAAAAATTCACATCAACTCTAAACACACCAGAGAGAATACGAGTATTCACAAGTATCAGTATTGCGATTTTGGAAGCCCTTAAAGCTCAGAGAGATTATGAAAGTCCTCTGAAGGCAAATATAACAAGTCAACCCGCAAGAGAGAAGATGCACAAGTGTCAGCATTGCGATTATGAAAGCCCAAGAGAGGGCTTTAAAAAATCACATCAACTCTATACACACAAGAAAAAATATACGCAAGTGCCTCAATTGCGATTATGAAAGTCCATATAGCTCAAATTTAAAAAGACACATTAAGCATAAACATAAGGAAGTCAGAAGAAAAGATACATAAATGTGAATGTGCAGGAAGACATCAAAACCCTTTATGATGTAGTTATACAGAAGTGAATTAACAAGAAAGAAGCTGTGCCCTGTGCTGTAATATTATTAAAGGTGTCATTAACAGAGATTATAAACTCTTCCAATAATAAATATTAATATAACGGTTCTTGTTTGAATTTGAAGAAATTCCGCTATTATAAAGTTCCTTCTTCACAATCAGACCCATACATTAGATATATATTGTTATGATTTCATTTCCAATATAAAATAAAATGGTAAAATTAGGATTTACCGAGACATTAAAATAGAAAAGTTAAATAAGTATTATAAAATAAAATTAAGAGGTAGCTGGAGGAAGAAAATTAGAATAAAAATATAATCCATAAAAAATTAAATAAACTCAGTAGAGCAATACTTAACAATTAGCGCCCAACGTGGGGCAATTCAAAACTCGAAGCTTTTTTTTAAAACTTATTTTCCCAGTTCCTGCGACGTGGTGTAGTGTTTGGGCTTATAGTGGTTGATAAGATTAGTTTTATGCTACCAAGAGGCATCTTTTCTAGGAATATGTAGTACTAAGTCGAGGATCGAGGAGGTATATTTATTAGGGGCAAAGTTGCTTGCCTTAATTTGCATACTACTCAAATTCACAATTTCCTGTTTTTGTTTCGGGATAGCATAAGAGCGAAGAGGTATATTGCCCATTAGGAGATAGAGGATTTGAACAAATTATATAAAATCCAGATTTCATTGGGGCAGTATAAGAGCGAGGAGGTATATTTATTAGGGGCAAAGTTGCTTGCCTCAATTTGCATTCTACTTAAATTCACAATTTCCTGGTTTTGTATCACGATAGCATAAGAGCGAAGAAGTATATTGCCCATTAGGAGATAGAGGTTTTGAACAAGTTACATAAAATCCAGATTTCATTATGGCAGCATAAAAGCGAGGAGGTATTGTTATTAGGAGCAAAATTGTTTGCCGTAGTTTACATACTAAGCAAATTCAGAATTCCCTTGTTTCGTATCAGGATGGCATGAGAGCGAAGAGGTATATTGCTCATTAGGAAGTAAAGAATTCTAACAAATTACATCAAATTCAGATTCTGCTATTATTCTTCATGAACTAATATGCAAATACAAATTTGAATACGTTCAAAAATAATAGATACCTATATCAATTACTTCGAAACACATCATAAGTAATGAAATTGGATATTGTACAGATAGATGGATAGTATTGTAATAGACACAATAGAAAATAGGTAGGTATGGAAAAAATTGTCTTGAACAATTTACAATCCCATATTATAAAAATCTGTGTTTTATAGAAATTATTATAATATCGTTTCAAATTTATCGAAAGGTTAATTCCAGAGTAGTTCATTAGATGTGTTTGTTCATTTCATTTTGTTGAATGATGATTTGTTTTTCAGTGTGGATATTATTACTTCTCAAATAATTATATGCTATAGAATTGTGAGCAACTGATAATCTCACAACTTTTCATGATATTCAGTTTAAAATACTCTTGCAACAGTGTGTACTTTTGATACTACATTTTGACATCTTCTGACATGATTGGACTAAATCCTAGGCAACGCCTCATATCCCATACTTTCAGAATTACAGCAGCATCATTGTGTCATTTACACTTTTTAAAATTCTGGACAAATTTACGCACATCAAAAAAGTTTCAGTATTTAGTGTTTGAGTCAATGCCTTGTAGAATTGTTGACTTGTTTATCCCGAAATAATTTTGGTTTACAGATAACATATTGCAGTTTACATAGAATGTGACACGGTTGTCTGTTGTATATATCTTTTTCAATAATTTTGATAAAATTTGAAAATTGAGCAATGGGCCGATAATTTTTATTCCCCTTTTTGTGAATAGCTATAATTACTGTTGTTTTTGACGAGTTCCAGAAAATACGAGCGGGGAGGTATATTTATTAGGACCACACAGGCTTGCCTTAGTTTTCATACTTACTACTAAAATTCAAAATTTCCTAGTTTTGTAACAGGATAGCATAAGAGTGAGGCGCTCCGAAGTATTGCTCCTTAGGAAATAGAAAATTCGTACAAATTTCATGAGACCGATGTTCTGTTCTTATGTGAGCATAAGAGCGAGGAGGAGGATTCATTTGGATCCCTGCTCAATTATTTGCTTACTGGGTAAGTTAAGGTCAAGGAGGTACTTTCCTCATTAGGACGTAGGGAATTCTCACAAATTCCTTGAAGTTTGGATTCTGTTATTAGAGCAGCATAAGAGAGAGGATGCGTATTTACTAGGAACAAAACAGCTCTAGCCGAGATTTGTATAGGTACTAGGGAAATTCATAAGAATTAGGAGCTACATTTATTAGGCGCGTTGGACGATTTAGGAGCTTTATACAATTAGAATATCAACCTTTCAAGACCTTAAATGTGTTTTGACACACTCCTATTATATGCATCGGATAATTATATATCATAAAATAACGAACAAAAGAGATAATGAGATTCAGGTGTCAGATCCAGATCTGGAAAATATAGAGAGGGGTTGTACTTGATGGTTAGATAATAATTACCGGTATCACAGTCATGTTGTACATGTGGAAGTGTTATAAATTGTTATTTAAAAAGTTGTACGCACTCGATATCAGGTACTTAATGTAGATCAATTATGTTTTCTGCATGATAAACTTTGCAGATACATTCTTATCGCCGAAATCACTAATATAACCACATGTTTATTCGGTGATACAGTCTCATATTGTAACCGGAATGGGGTTGGTGAATGATGGCAATATCAGCAATTTGAAATAAAACAGCAATTTGTACATGAAAGTAAGTAGTTAACGATATCTTTAATTTTAAGTTATAGAATTTATTGTCTAATAAATGATATCTTTGGCCTTACATTAGAAATGAAAAGAATAAATTCACTAGACAGAATGTTTAACAATCAATTGCGATTTGCCATTATAAAGTGTTCAACTAAAAGTACGTTCTCAATTATTGGGGACTTCTTTTGAGTTGATTTTTGCATCTGATAAGTTTCGTGGGCCTAAACTATGATAGAAGCCATTTTATTATTGTACACGAATGTATATCGAGAGCTATTTACAAAGCTCACGAGCCACTGAGGAAGGTTAGTACAACGCAAATTTGCATCCTAAACAACAATAAATTGCTATTGATTAAACAGATAAGCTTCATCATATCGATTCAATAGAACTTATATTGTAAGCCTAACCTAACATCCCGAAAATAAGTAGTCCAGGGAAGTGAAACTAATAAGCAATTATATCTAGAAATATAATAATTGAAAGTCATAGAAAACACATGGTATTATTAGGTATATTTGACTAACATGGAGAAGCAAATCTTACCTATTCATTGATTGTTATCATTCAATATAAGCAAACTCAAAAAGATTTTGCTTAATGGGAAAATTCTACAACTACCAAACATTACTATCGACTATTACCGTATGTTATTTGAAACAAAGTGTGAATTGTTTGAAAAATGTTAATCTATTCTTTGCCAAATATTTTCGAAAAAGCAAGTAGCTGCAACTTTATGCACATGTCAACTAAACAACATCAATAAATTGTATTTCCACCTTTAGCATCAATGCAGAATTAAATATGGTATGGCATGCTTCTCACTACTGTACGTTGTAAATAATTACAACGTACAGTAGTGAGAAGAACTCAATTGACCATAAGGTCAATTGAGTTCTAACGGAGTTCATCCAATGCTCAAAGGGATTGAGGTCGGTGGAGTTGGAAAGCCATCGAAATGTGGTGATATTTTAGGGCACTCTTGGTTCAGCTAGGTGAAGTCTATTCTGTTGATTTTCTACCAAATTTGAATCCGGCGATTATTGCTTACAAAACTACTAATTCCAATCAAATCTTAGTTTGACAGTAGTGCCACGAAACGCGTAATATTCAGTATTCAGCTTTTGCGTTTTCCATGGCACTCTATTGCAAACCGGGCAAACATATTACAAAACATACATAATTCGTACTTTCAAAGGTGAATATTTCAAAAACGTCTATGGTTGATAAAATTTAAGCAACCGGAAAATATCTTTCTAACATCATTATAATATACAGTGATCCATTTGAAAAAGTTGAGTAATCTTTACATACGAATTTTTAAGATTGAACTAGTCTTTGCTTGTTGGAAATTCATAACGTTACAAAAGAACCCTACGTTGAATAATAGACTGTAGACAAATTTCCAAATAAAATAGTACCATTTGTTCACCTGAAGAAACGACTGTGTAACGAAACATATTTTCCTTTAATTTTATAATAAAAATTTGTTAAAAAAATGTTCTCAGTGTCGTGTTCATTTGAAATACTTCCGTTGCATTTAGAATCATCCTGTACCTAAATAATCATTTTATCCAACAAATGTGTAGATTGGAATAACATACACAATATTCAAAAAATAAAGTAATTAGAAACAAGTTTCAATGTACATTGATTGATAAGATACATAACATTTACTTGAACCCTCTTTCGTTATGAAAATGACCATGTCTCGTAAAATACTCAGTATAATATAGTAAAACCCGATAGTTGAAGGATCCCCAAGGGCAGTTTTGAAGAACTTATATCATAATATACTGGGTTCCCCATAATAGACTACGCATTTTATATTATTAATAAATTCCCTACGAGATAACTAAATAGGTTGTTCTCTGTGGGATTATCTTCTGTAGTCTTTGGGATTTAAGTAAATTATTAATCAAGTAGGCGCCTGTCACAAATAAATTTTAAATTAATAATTTCGTGGAACGCCATTTTTCTAGGAGAAGTTTGTTACTTTTCATCAATAATTATTTAATTTTTTGCTTTGAGACATTATTTCAACATCCTTTTGAACTTTCATGGATTACTCAGTCCAACAACATGTGTTTTGTGTAGAAACTTACATAATAAGCAATTCGATGGAAGAAGTTAGGCGTGCATCCCGGCGTCAGTTTAATAACAACAATAGGGGTCACGCGCCAAATCGTAAAACTGTTAAGTTATGGGTTCGTCATTGGCGTGAAAATGGTTCTGTACAAAATTTGAAGAAGCCTGGACGTCAAAGAACAGTTCGTACACCAGAAAATATTGAACGAGTTAGAATTGCGTTTACGAGAAGTCCTAAAAGGTCTGCTAATCGACAAACCCTTATCCTAGGAATATCGAAGGGAAGCTTAGATCGAATTCTTCAAAGGGATTTAAAATTTCATCCCTATAAATACCAAATGGCACAGCACCTTAGCAATCCAGATAAAAAAGCAAGGTTAGCATTTTGAAGGAATAGACGAAGGTTTGCTACGCCGTGTAATGAACTACTTTATCTAATATTGAAAAATGTGTTGAAGTTGGTGGAGGTCATTTAGAAGACGTGATTTTTGAAAGTTAGAATTAAATTAGCCAAATATTTATAAGTTATCATAAATCCCAAAGAGTTAGCTGTAATTCAGTAAAATAAAAAGTTTTTTTTTGTTGACCTAAAAAAATTTTAATTCAAATATTAAAATGGGTAGTCTATTATGGGGAACCTAGTACATAGTCCAGGCTGTGAACCGGGATTTTAGCTATAATAAAAAAAAAAATGCGAGTTCGAATCAAAAATTTTTTTTTGCATTAGCTTCAGGATGTTCTTAGGATCATTCATACACCTTAAAACCTCTTGGGAATCCCAAGCCCACTCATTGGGAGCGAAAATCGCCCGAAACCTCCAAGTCATGGATTGTATTTTCTACAAAAAAAAAGTATTTTGGCATTTCGAGTACACCTAGGAGGTTTTTTGGGTCGCTGAACACGAATCCGTAGCCAGATTTACTTGTAATCCATCGTAGGGGTGATAAAATCGACAAAATTGGCCAATTTTGCACCCCTAATATGTTATTTTGCAATTTACATGTTTTAGGCATTTCGAATGCACCGAGGAGGTTGTTTTGCACTCGAAATGCCAAAATACTTTTTTTTTGTAGAAAATACAATTCAAGACTTGGAGATTTCGGGCCATTTTCGCCCCCAATGGGTGAGGTTGGGGTTCCCAAGAGGTTTAAAGGTGTATGAATGATCCTGAGAACCTCCTGAAGCTAATGCAAAAAAAAATTTCTGATTCGAACTTACATGTTTTTTTTATTTTATTTTCCGGTTCATAGCCTGGACTAACAGTGCTCATTTTAAAATTATAAAGTTGTATCCTATTTTCGGTATAACCGGGAGGGACTGAATGTTTTAAATATTTATATCTAATACACCTGTGAAATAAGAACTTCTTATCCCAGTCTTTTTGAGAGTGAGCTTAACGAACGAAGTAAACTGCGGCTCGCCGTGCAACTGGACAGGCTGCCGCTCGCGCTCTTGTTCGGGTTATTCGAAAGAGGGAGTGAGCGTAGGGAACGAAGTTACTTTCATTTCGCTTAAACGGCACGTAGCAAACGAAGTCTTTGATCCTTTCGGTTTAAACGGCACATTGTTGTTTCTACATAGCGGCTGGAAGATTCATTAAAAATTTTCAGAATATAGATATGCTGCGTTAAATTTACTGAGATGCAGAGAGAACTCACTATTAAAGGTATGTAGAAGGTAAAATTGAAATTGAACTAATTTATTGTCAAATTCAAAACACACTCGTCCTAACCCTTCGGACATGCGCAGCGTACTAACCGACCTCCTGCTTAGTTTCAATGTTCTGGTTTTCCCAATCATGACAAATTTTAAATTATTTATAATTGCCGTTTATTGTTCATTATAAAAATGTATACGATATATGTGTGATAACGCTTCATTACCATGGCACTTAGTGGCGCCGCTCGTGAGTTAGAAAGAGAGTGGGCACAAGAAAGAACCTATTTTTTTTGTGTTTTTGTGCTTCTCAGAAAAGTTTTAATGCGTTTGAGGGTAGAAATACATCGTTCACATTCTGGTGTCTACGTGGGCGTTGTACAAATAATATCCGATAGTTTGAATGTTTCGGTCAAAACCTTTTTTAGGTTGTTATGAACACTAAAAGTGTCAACATACCATCTACGTCACACATGTCATTGCGCTCATAAATTACTGAAAGTTCACTTTTTAATTTTACACTGTCCAACATAGGATAAGATTTCTCAGTTTCATCAAAATGTTTTTGTGGAAATGCATGTCTACAAGTTTTTAAATTTTGAGAATCAAATAATTTTGCTGCACTTAAGTGATCCCTACAATTAAATCGGTTTCTAATTTGGCTTAAAATAGCGTCACATACTTCCTTTGTAATAACAGCTCTGTTATCTCCAGCTATCGTTTTTTGTCTTTTCTTAGCAGGTTCTTCATTATTGCGTTCTTGATTGTCATTGTCAGTAGAATTTCTGATTCGAATAATTTGTTGTTGGAATTGTTCAATTGCCTTTTGCAGTTGAGCACTGTCATTCCCGCGCATGTAAGTCTGATTAAATAATATTTCAACATGTGGCATGATGAAAAATATTTTCAACCAGTAGAGAAATTCCGGGAAATTCAAATGTTTCGATACACCACTTGCTTCACTAATAGTAACTGAATCCATCTCATCTTAGTTAATATTTTTGTCTAAACATTCTTTATTAGGATAATGTGTTGACAGTTCGACTTTTGAAAATCCAGAGATTTGCAATTGAAATTTTTTCTTTTTTATTGCACAGTGAACATAATGTGCATGTGGAAATGTTCTTTTGATAATGGCTTGGACACTCAGTCATCACGGACGACCCATCGTAACTTTGAGCGATTAGTTTATTGTTATCAGACCCAGAAGGAGAATTTAAAATAGTTTGCAATTCATTCAGCAATGTTTTTGCTAATACATCAGCATTATGTCCACCCTGCTTAAATAAAGACCAAAAGCGTTCAAAAAGTTGTGCTTTTAACACATATCGAATAATAACAACCTGTAGTAGAGGAATCTTCCATTCCTATACGAGATTACCTAAAATCCCTAAGTTATAGAATTCAACCTTATTTCTATTAAGTAATGTTATTAAGCATATGTTTACATCTCGGAGCTTAAACATATTGGCTGGCATAGATACCTTGAAATCTTAGTCTAGTTTAACTAGGACATAATAACAATAACATCACATTAGATTATAATATATATACTTATGTAGGACATGCAGACATTCAGACACTCATATTCATATAGATGTAGATCATTATTCATATAAGATATTGATGTAAGATATTCATTAAATTGTACAAGTTATTATTATGTAGAGCAAGACTTTAAGCCATAATGGCGTCGAGCTCTACCTTAAATAAAGTAACCCTTTTCTAAGTGTTGTGGTTTCGATCCCCTATGCCTCCACCAGAACCACGGGTCAGTTTAGGGCAAACCGCCCAACATTAAGAACTGATCCCCACAGAACGAGCGCAATTAAGACCTCTTCCCCACAAACCATTTGCTGATGATTAGAGGTGTTTGTAGTTTAATCGGCCTCCAAAGCAATGAAATTTGTAGATTCAATTCCTTTTACTATTTCTTGCTTCTAAATTTACAACATTGCATCTATCAATTCGTTCTGAATAGTTTTTGAGACGCCTTTAAGCACTTGTGAACCCGAACCTTTCATATGTATTGCAAGCACAGCGTCTAATTCAGCTGCAAAGATGATTAAGGCTACATAAATACCTGGATTTTTCGACGTCAATGTCTCGTCATGGGCTCGTAACGCCAATTCAAAGGCTCCGCAATATCTTATACACATAATTAATTAACCGGCGCAAAATATGACTTTTTTCCACAACTTCGTAGCACTTAATTTTATGTCGCAAATAAGCACTGTCTAACTGTTTGCCTAAAACACTAAAATCCATGAATGTGAGAATCGGAATTTCGTGTTTCTTTGCCTTCTCTGAGGTGTGTTCCAAATCATTCAAACCTTGTTTATTCCACGCACCAATCTTTTTCTTAAAAATTGAGCACGTAAAACAAAACAGTTTATTTGTTACTGAACATCCGCACATCCACTCGAACTGTTCATAGATATTCTTGTTGAATACTCTATTGTAAGTTCGGGTTTTACTTGTGGAAGTGTAGTTTATTTGAAGATCAAAAATAGGCCTTCCTTCCTTCCTTTTTCATTAAAAATTGTTCCTCAATTGCACACAATTAACTTCCATCAATGAAAATAGACCCACTTCGGACTTCACGTCTTCGAATTGAATTCACACACTGTGCACTATGAAGGCAAGACGTTTACTGGAGATACGCTGCTTTGTGCCCCAAACCGACGATATAAGCGCATATGACGAAGATAACCGAAGTCAGCCGCATCATACTTGAAATAGGTACACTTCAGAACGTTCCCCGGAACATAGTTTTGAGCGTTAGCCTGACGTGCGGAATAAAATAATGCACTGAATTACATGCGAATTTCTTTCTGTGTTTATCTTGGTGGTTGGGTGGGCACGTGCCCTTGTGCCTTATAGTACCAACTGACACTTCCGTACTTATGCGATTACATGCTCCTGTCTTACTTATATCGTGAATAACTATAAATCAACTGGGTATATTTAGTCGAGGAAATATAGGAAAAAGTCTCTAAAAAAAATTCTAGTCAACGGAATTAAATGAATGAGGCGCGTCAATCGACGCGGAATTACGTCTAAAAAAGTCTACTAGTAACTGTTTGGGGGTGTAGCTCACTTGCATTGCTGCACTCAAAAATGCATGTAAAAGATGCATTTTCCAAAAGGCATTTTTTCAATTTGTGAAAACCAGAACAATAATCAGTGTAAAATCACCCCAATTTCTCTTCTCGAAGGGTTTTTGGGGTCGCTGAACACGAATTCGATGTCGAATGTCCGAAAAATGCTACGGTGCACCTGGTGCGCGTGACACCCGGGTCGTCTACCTCTTCTTCGAGGATTAATTTTTAAAATGCACGGATTGCTTCTGATTTCGTTACTTGGGGTTTTTCGGGTCACTCAACATGAATTCGATGTCTATATGCGTATAATTATTGAAGATGAGGTAGGCGACCTGCATACGCCGTAGTATTTTTTGGACATCGAATTCGTGTTCAGCGACCCCAAAAAACCCCGAGAAGAGAAATTGGGCTGATTTCACTGATTATTGTTCTAGTTTTCACAAATTGAAGAAATACCTTTTGGAAAATGCATCTTTTACATGCATTTTTGAGTGCAGCAATGGAAGTAAGCCACACCCCCGAACGTTTACTAATAGACTTTTTTTAGACATAATTCCACGTCGATTGACGCCTCATTCATTAAATTCCGTTGCCTAGAATTTTATTTTGAGATTTTGGCGATTTTTCGTCTATATTTCCTCGACTGATTCCAGAACATCGTACAAAAAATTTTCAAAATTTAATCACATCTAGTTTCTCAAAAACATCTATTGGAACTCGCAAAGAATCATCCTGTATAATGTTGGTGAATATGTGTAGGTTTATAAAATAACAATAGTACATTGCAATAATATCGAGTTATAAAAAGTATAATGACCTGTCACCAGACGTGACAATGAACTGTATAACGTAGACATGCTATCTTGTCATATATCGATATTGGTACATTTCATGCACCCCATTTAGATATATTAAACAATACAGTTTTACGGTTTGACATTTATTCACGTTCTTTGTAGTTATTTTGCAATTTGTTAAATTAGTAGAGCAGCAGATAGTTATAAAACAGCCCCAGTACGTCCCTTGAAATAATCGATTTTCGGCCTACACACGCCTTCGCAGTGGAAAAAGGCGCCGGCGCTTGTCGTCGCTCAAACCTCACGGCTTAACACAAGTGGAAAAATTAGACGGCCTGGACCGTCATCTTGCACAGTTATCATTTAATCAGATTTGACAATTTAGTATTATTTAGTGTCAGAGTTTAATACAATAAGAGATGTTGTGAGCGGTGTCAATAATTTACCAGGTATGTCGTAGTTTTCTAGTTCGATAGTTGCCTTAAGATGGTTCGTTCCAATGCTTTTGTCGTCTGCACCCACCTGTTTGGCTGGCGTATGGCTTAATGTCACCTTCAGGAATTTTACGATAGATTTATGTTTTTATTTTATTGATACTACTGGGAGTTTATGGGATGATTAACAATTATATCTAATATAGTGTTCCGGGAAATGAAATAGAACGAAATATGATTTGTCCAAGAGGGAATTCTCCCTGCAATATTGCAAGTTACACCGCCTTTACTTGCCCTTCTTAAACTGAATGTTTTTGAGAAACTCTGCAAACAATATTCGACAGAAGCAAATTATTTATCATATTGTGGCGATATCCTTATCGAATGATCCATATTATAAATCAACGGGGGGGCATTAAATCATTTGCGGATAGTGGTATGGCTGAATTGAACTTGAGAAATTAATATTGGTCTAAGAATTTATAACAAACAAATTGGATTCAATTCTGAAGTGAAGTGACGCTTGTATCTGACCTTTTGGGAATCATTCCCAATGTAAATTTAATAGATCCACACGAACCATTGATTTAATTATCTAAGAATAGCCAGAAACAGACAGATATATGATAGACCTAGAATTCCTCCTGGAAGAATATGAGCATATTTATCGGAGAAACTCACAGATACGAACTACCCACGTCTATCTGTTCTCGTTTCTGTAAAACCTTGTCTTGCTAGTAGCTAAACGACACAATTTGAGAAAAATCCATATCTAATTTGTAAAACGGGAGAAAAGACTCTAAATGTTTTTGGTGAACATCGACTGACAATCATCACTCACTTTCATCCATGGACTTTGAATAATTAGGTATAGCTGGACCCGTCTGTGGCAGATCGTAGTTTTGAAAATAGCGAAATCAAATAACAATTCTATTTTATTAAAAATAATTAAAACCCTAGAATGGACAATTATTGAAAATTTTAGCAAAGAAAATATTCTTTAATTCTAAGACAGACTTGAATGTATCAACTTTATCGGTCCTTCTGTCTCTGTAATTTTCGTATGGTGAAGCATAGCATAATCTATTAAACTTGATATAGAGCTTCTTTTCGGAATCAAAAAGAGCTCCATAGTTTTCAATAGCAATTTGGTAATATTTATCTCTCCTTGAAACCACATTTCAACAAATATTAAACTATTAAAGAATTCACAACTTTGGATAAACTTTAATACTAATAAGTAATAAATAATCACCTTATCCACTGAACATACTATTAAAATTCTAAGGACCTTTCAGCTACCAAGTAGCCATCGTCAGAGTAAATCAAAATAGGAAACAAGATATGTAGAAATATTATTATTTACATTGATAACTCCAAACTTTCAATAGTCAATAGTCAATAGCTTGAAATGTGACTTCTTTCACCCTCTTTGAACCAATTTGGTTTCGGAAACATGGAAATGCTAAATCTTTTATTGAAGGCTTCGACTAAAGATTCATTGTGAAACGTTTGCTCTATGACTGCCCAATTCACGATAAATTGATGGATGAGGTCCTTCCCATATGGCAAAAGCCAATAGTCCTGTATCAGGCGTTAAAATTACTTGCGGTGTAGCTCAGGAATATATTTTACCTATGTTTTGTAAAAAAATGTATTCAGTACAAACTACCGCAATTTAAATTATTTCAACTACAATGTAGAGCATAGAACCTGATTATGATACACAGACTTGAAGCCGAAACCTAGTCTGAAACACAAAACGTGCTATTTTCTTAGAACACTTAGAATGCTTTTCCTCAAAGTTTTTCTTAGTATGATCATCAAATGATTCTTATTATGATCATCAAATGATCTTTAATTGATAGAAGCATTCTCTGTAGAATCACAGAAGTCTATTTGTGATCACATTCACAGTTGATCATTCCAGAAGTTTGCAAAATCTATTTGAAATCAAATGGCCCATTCCATACTTTCCATTCTATAGAGTCTAGGTCAGGCAAACACAAAGTGTATAGCTTTGAAAATTTCCGCAAGTGGAAGTGGACATGAGTTTGAACCACGGTCGTATACACAGCTGGCGCATGGATCGAATTATGATGTCAGGATGTCAGGATTAGGCGCCATATCGTTCAAATTTCAAGCCCCATAATACAAAGATTGCCAGAGAACATCCCTCTACAGTTGACGCTTAGCAGACTCACTTCTCACATAGGAAACAGTCTCGAGTTTCCAGACCTGTGTATACGACCGTGGTTTGAACGTATACTATCCAATAGAAAGCACATTTTAATCACAACATTTTCGTATGACCGAATACACACAAAAAAAAATACAGCTCTTCATTTTCAATTTGATTTTGGAAGTACCAAATTTTGCTTCAAAATACTCACCGTGGTTTAGTTCTTGAATTTGGATTTTAATTTTGTGATCAGGGTCGGATTTTGGACTAGTAGTCTGCTTATAGCCCTTTACCATGAAAGGCTTTCAACAAATTGGGGCCCAAAATTTTTTACCCGAATGCAAGGTTTCTACCAAAGGAAACAGATTTTAAGATTATCATATGTTTCTGATTATGAAATAATGATAATAATATTGCTATCAACTCTACTTTATTCTCTTCTTAGTTCCTTTGAAATTTTTCAAAAAAAAATAATCTCCTCATATAGGCCCGCAGTAAATAATGCCTAGGATCCCGTCAAAACTAAATACGGCCCTGCTTGTGATGGATGTGTATGTTAGTGTGGGCATTCGAATTATTTAGAATATCGAATATGTTGAGCGAGATAGATTATTTCTAATTACATCTGCTTCTTATAAAGAAAGGGGTCTCTAACCATTTGTTCTATTGATTTATGTTTGATGTATGTAGGGCAATATCTACATTTAGGATGAGGGACACAACTTTTAGAATATATGCGGGAATGAATTATTTGTACATTCGCATTTTGATTTTCTTTATTACCTTAATTTAAGTTGCAAGTTTAAAAGTTTAAACTTCCTTTACCTAATAGGCCACAATTCCGTACATCAAGAGATATAGATTAACTTTTCTGAATTATGGAGAATAATCGGACCATTTAACGATTTAGATGAATAAACGTAAGATTTGAACCAAGGTGGGATTCGAACCCATATCCTTGGATGTCTAGTCCAGTGTGTTCACGAATTAGGTACACTTCTCATTTCAAAAACGGTTGAACTTAAGATGAATGTACGTGAATAATTATCTATGTCGGGGCATCGAATCGCATATGCTAACCAATGATCTGCTATCCTAAAGGCTTATATTCACAAATATATAGAACTTTGACGGGACCAAAGTAGTGCAGTTGGTCAGCACATTAGACTAGACAGTGGTGTGGGTTCGAATCCCACCTAAGTTAATTTTTTTGTTTATTCATCCTGATAATCCTATATTAAATAGTATACGTTATCTTGCAGGAAATTTATTATGTATCTCTTAATATACGAAATTGTGGCTCCTTAGGTAGAGGACTCTAAAGTAAGTATAAATCCTTCCATCATCAACAAACTTGTCTTCAAGCATATCTGAAGTTGGACAATTTCTATGTTTTATTCAAGTCTCCGTTCGATTTCTACGCAAATGAACAGACAAAATTAAATACTGTAGAGTCCTAATCATTCACCTTTAATTTCTGAATATTGTCAATTGGAATATACTACTTTTTCAGTTCCAAATTTATTGTGAATTGTTACTTCGGCCGAACTAAGTATTCAAGTTTTCGATTACCAAAGTGATTTTACGATTCTGTAATATTATATTAGCTCGTTTTGAAATAAAGAAGGCAATACGTCACAATGAGTGTGGTGAAAATCATATTCTTGCATTAGCATTAACGATCAATATTTAACTACTTTTATTTATTTAAGCCCGTTCGCAATTCGATGTAGGTAGGTACCTTACGCACTTCCTGGACAAATTACTTTGTTATTTCAATAACGTAACTTACTCCCTGAGTAAGGCTCTGGCTCCAAGAAAACCTTGAACAAATCAATATTTCTTGATCTTATTATTATTTCATTACTCCCTGTTTCATTTCGAATCAAATGCGGAAAGTGAATTGGAAAACTGATTCCATGAAAATAGGTGATATTGATTTTCTCAATATGTCAACATGTACATAGCTAGAGCTCATAGAAATGAAAAATTGCTATTTCTGGTTTGTTTATATAGGTAGGTACTTTACGTTTCTTATCAGATTTCATTTTCGTATTCTTCAATCAATTCTAGTCAAAAACTAAGTAAATATCAACATTCCCTCTTCATTAATAGATGTTTGATATAGTTATTAAAATATATTTAACGAGAACTACCACATATTAATTTAATATCATTTTATAATGTACTTCATCGTTCACTCACATTGTTAACCTATGATTTTAACTAGAGCCGGGCTCTACGTTAAATGGTGCCTAGGGTTAACGAGGAAATAGTTTTGTTCTAAAAAAAAAATTAATACTGTTCATGGTATAGGAATCGATCAACAAACACATATTATATTTGTTAATAAAATAAAATAACCAATTCAGGTGAATATCATTACTTATTATTATATGATTAAACCAAAATAATAGCAAATATACAATGTTTATGTAAGACAATAATGCCAAAGAATTCGTTCAAAAAAAGGCGCAGTCAAAGATCCAGCCCCCAAGGCCGACCGCCCTGTTCTCCTTGACCTAGGGTGGGCTATGATATTAACCGGTTACTAGTAAAATTGAAGGTGAAGACCATGTAGGAGAGCATTGCTGGGACACAGGAAGGATGATGATAAAGGGATACTGACCCAGCATTCGCCTGACCAAGTAAGCAATTTTGCAATAACCTATGTACTTGGAATGGTGTGAAAAACTGTATGGAAAAACTCGACGGCGAGTGAGACTGGGGGTTCGAAAGTAAGCTCATGAAGAGGCTACACTACACCTCCAGCTGTGTCTTGATTACACTTAACGACCAAAGTTTCAAGAAGCTGAACTGTACCATAAACATTAAAAAGCCCCAGAATTGCAAATTCACAATCCTTCGCAAAGATGCAATCGGAGGAGACATTGAAAATGATGAAGTAGTACGCAAAACTTGTGGAATAACAGATGTGATAAAAATGAAAATTTGTTTCTCAAAGTATTAAATGGTAATTTTGTTAACCCAAAATATTCCCCTAAAAATAAAACTATATTATTGAAAGCATTTTAGTCAGAAATAAAAGTACGAAGGTACTTATCAACACATGAACAATTTTCACTATTATTATTTTAAATTAAAACAATATTATACATGTGTATATATGATAAATTGTTTTTTATTTTTCCAACAATCTATCTCTCTTTCTTGCGCCCGCGTGCCCCATAAAATAATGATAAATAGCTATTAGAAGTTGAACATTAAGCATAATCCTTATATAGGTGAGAATACATTCAGAAGTCGCTCAGTACAAGTTTGCCTGGGAGCATTTGTAACCTATGACCCGCGCGTCAATATCAGTCCAGGCTGTGAACCGGGATTTTAGCTATAATAAAAAAAAACATGTAAGTTCGAATGAAAAAATTTTTTTTGGCGTTAGCTTTAGGAGGTTCTCAGGATCATTCATACACCTTAAAACCTCTTGGGAACCTCAACCCCACCCATTGGGGGCGAAAATGGCCCGAAATCTCCAAGTCTTGAATTGTATTTTCTACAAAAAAAGGTATTTTGTCATTTCGAGTGCACCTGGGGGGTTTTTTGGGTCGCTGATCACGAATCCGTAGCCACATTTACTTGCAATATAGTAGGGGAGGTAAAATAGACGAAATTGGCCAATTTTGCACTCCTATATGTTATTTTGCAATTTACGTATTTTAGGCATTTCGAATGCACCAAGGCGGTTTTTTGGGTTGCTGAATACGATTCCGAACCCAGATTTACTCGAATATCATCGTAGGGGTGGGAAACTTAGAAAAAAGGCTAATTTGACAGGCTTAAAATTTTTTATTGTTTTTGCATTTTATATATATGGCTTCGGAATCGTATTCAGCGACCCAAGAAACCCCCTTGGTGCATTCGAAATGCCAAAATACCTTTTTTTGTAGAAAATACAATTCAAGACTTGGAGATTTCGGGCCATTTTTGCACTCAGTGGGTGGGGTTGGGGTTCCCAAGAGGTTTTAAGGTGCATGAATGATCCTGAGAACCTCCTGCAGCTAATGCAAAGAAAATTTTTGATTCGAACTTACATGTTTTTTTTTTATTTTTCGGTTCATAGCCTGGACTATATATCAAAGTTATGCAATGGTTTCAGTTATACTTTGATATTTCGAGAATATTAATTGTTTAATTTAGCTGATGTTAGAGAATAACAATAATATGATAATTGTAACATTTAATTTTAAATAAATAATGCTGACAAATTGTTTCACCAGAAGCTTCAACTAAAGTTAAATGTAAAATTATGTCCTTAAATATCAGAAAGCAATCTGAATGTGGTACAAATTTAGGGATGGAAGTACACACTACACAATGGTTTGGGTGGAAGTTTAGTTACAAAATTGTTGACGACTGGTGAATTATAGCTACTATTATTTTTTGAATGTTTTAAATTTCTATTGATCCTAGAATACTGAGCTTATGTCCTTCCTCTGGAATATCGGAATTAAGGGTGAAATTGTGATTATTTCCAAAATTCGATTCGCGTAATTATTAGTCGTCTTTTTTGAGCCTGTAACTTCTCAAATTTTCGTGGAACCTAAAGTGAAGCTGCTGCCAGTTTGTCCTATGTACGAGGTAATACAGTCATCACACTTCAATCTATACCCTCCTGATTTTTTCAATTTCTTTTTTAGATTTTGAATTATTAATATATGATAATACAATACCAGGGCAAGGTGAAAAGTCCCTGAAAAATGAAACTACACTTATTTTATTTCTCAACATAATCTCCTTGTAACCCGATACACTTCGTTCAAGGTTTTTCTACTTTTTCGATCCCTTATAATAATACGATACGGCAATCCTGCAAAATAGGCGTTTGATTCAGCGATTACCTCATCGTTGGGGCCAAACCTCTTTCAGCAGAATCATTTCTTCAAGTTTGAAAATAGATACAAATCGCAGGGGGTCAAATCTGGAGAATATGGCGGATGACAAACCAATTCGTAGCGCAATTCATGCATTTTTGCCATTGCGACTACGGATCTGTGCGCCGGTGGGTTGACCTAGTGAAAGAGCACTTTTTCGTTGCCAACTGCGGCCGTTTTCACTTCAAACGGGCCTCGAATCTATCCAACAGCTCTGCATAGTATACGCCGGTGATCGTTTTACTCTTTTCAAGGTAATCGATATGGAGGATACCGTGTGCATCCCAAAAAACTGTCGCCATGATTTTGTTGGCCGATAAACCCACTTTAGCCTTTTTCGACTTCGGTTCGACAGGACAAGCTCACTGTTTCGACTGTTCTTTGGTCTCTGGTGTGTTGTGATGGATCCATGTTTCGTCCACGGTTACGAAACGGCGCAAAAAGTCCTTCGTATCGCGCTTGTTGTCAACAGAGAGCAAATGCGCCACCCATCTGGCTGATAGCTTTCTCATATTCAAAAATTTATGCAAAATGTTCCGTACCCATTCGGTTGAGCTGCCCATAGCCTCAGCAATCTCATGCACTTTAACTAGCCGATCGTCCAATATCATACCATGGATTTGATCGGAAATTTCTGGCGTTGTAACCTCAATTGGACGAGCAGAACCTGCGGGCATCCTTTGTGCTCATACTACCACAACGAAAATCAGTAAACCACTTGAGAATCATAACAATCGATGCATAATTTTTAGCAAGCGATGCTTTGGTTTGCGTAATGTTTTCTCCAAGCAAAAAATAACGTTTAATCAAGATGCGAAATTCACTTTTTGCCAGGTTTGCAAAATCTTCAAGACTGCTTGCTAGATGTATCAATTATTTCTTCATATGCTGGTGAGAATTGCTGCCAGTTCAAACTTCCTGGAGTCAGGGACGTCGCGATGATTCCGAGCATGGGGGAGGGGGGTGATTTCCATAAAAATGCCGACTATTAGTTCAGAAATTTGCCGACAACATTGTCAACAATGATGATATAATTTGTTGAATAGAACATTGTTATATAAGCATACAATTACGACTTACAACTTTTTTTAATCAATGTATTCGTATTGATAATATTTTAATATTTCTTTGATATCGGCACTCCTTCGGCAACGTGTTCTCGTATTCTAATACCAGAACGCAATGGAAGCACGTTTGACGTTTTTATTCTGGTCCTTGTGAATGCTTGTCAATTAAAGTTAAGTTTCCGTCTCCGGTTTGTGCTATAGTTATATTTAACGAAGCAGACAACGCCGACTCGTCTGAGTCATGTGCTTGAGTCGTCGTTTCCGATTGGTTGCTTTCGGAGAGTTCCTCAAGAATATCTGTCTCTTTCTAGTGAATTCGGAAGAATGGGAAGAGAAAGTTTCCTAAGAGTGACTCGCATGACATCGGTGCGCACGAAGATTCAAAATGTATTCCTGATTTTGTAGGGATGACGATTTTTACGGGAATAATAAAAATGTTGCTAATGCCATCGCTGAAAACTCTCGAAATGCAGACTCCCCCCCCCTCCACACACTCTTCGCGACGGCCCTGCCTGGGGTAATAAATCCAACACTTTTTGTATTAATTTAATCTACTGGATACGTTTCATTCATTCTTAGATAAAATATAATATTGTACCTACTAATTGGGAGTAATTTCTACTTTCTTTGCTTTATTCCTACTTCAAATCTAATACCTGATGTATTTCCCAATATATGATATGTATTTTTCCTAGAAATGTTCGAAACGGAATATTTTATATGGCATCGAATAAATGTTTCTGAGGCTTGATATTAAATGATGACAGCAACTTCTGTAGTAACTACTCATTTTATGAGGCTTTGTGGGGTGAAGCGGAGGATAATAAACATCGACTTTATGTTTAGTCTAATCAGATTAATCCTATGATTGGAAATGCCATCTAGCTCGTATAATTATCTCATCTTCGCACTTGGCTAATTACTATGACGTCAGGTCAGTTACTTACAAGTTTAATTACCTTATGGAACAGTTTCAAAGCATTTTATCCCCTTAGTCGCGTAACCGCCTCGATTTCTAGATGAGATTTATATTCCGCCATACACAAGAAACTTATCATCATAAAATATGTTAAAGCCATCTTTGAACGAACTTTGCTTATAGTAGTTTTTCATCTTTCACTTTTTATAATCTGAATATATGATTTCGTTATTCTTATGTTATAAATTCACATTCTGGAGAAAATATTTCCAAAGTATGAGACTAAAAAATTAACAGGCATGTAGATTGTAGAATGAATATGGCTTTTCCTATTTTCATATCTTTATATCAAATTCGAGCCTTTGAATTAAGAAATGGAACGAGCAAAACTCCAATAACACCAGCAGACGTTAGGATTCACATGTTGTACCTACGGTAAGAACCAACATCGAAGGCAAAGAGAAGACCTGATTCATATGTAGACGAAAACGATATATTTCTGGTCGACATCAAATTGAAATCTGAGAGACAAGTTGGAGCAAGCGTCCGAAACTATTCACAAATTTACTGAAATAAAAAGAAATAACATCGTTGAAAGAACGGATACCGGGAGGCGACGGATTCCGCTCTCTAGAGGCTAATTAACTTTTTGCACTTTTAATACAATGACGATTCATCTTCAGTGGGAGCGAATAGAATTAGAATTTTCAATGTTTTTGCTGCGTCCAATAGTATTTAAAATGGCCGCGACTGAGATTATGGCTTATGAGTAATGGAGTCGGATTAGTAACTTTAGCCCTGCTTGAACAATGTCATAAGATTAAAAGTTTAGCAGAAACTAGGAAGAAACGTCGTTCTCGTTGGTAGGTTAGGGTTAGGAGGCTATAGATCTTGGAGCATCTAAGCAACTGTTATTAGAACTAGCCGGCAGAAGTGTAATAATTTAACTTCTTATACCAAAAGATTTATACTCTAATACAAATGTCAAACATCTTTTAGTGAGCAGCTCTGCTTGCAAATTGAAGTTGCAAATAACGCTTCTTTATATTTACTATGGGTTTTGGTATTCTTTATGCTCTGTATGAGTACCTCGTTGTACCATATCATTGATAATACCAGAATGAAATACAGTAGAGTAATAGGGTCTTGCACTTTCCATATTCTTTAGAAAAAACAGCAAAACTATGGAGTTTGTTAATTTTAAACTAACTTGTATGTTTTTGATTTTTCATAACTTAAGACATATCTATGAGGCAAATTTATTGCACGAAAAAATCATGATACTTAATAATAGTAAAATTACTCTGCCCAAGAAGAAGCGAAGATACCTGCGATGAAACTGAGGAACGTAATACTAATAAGTATCAAAAGTGATGAATCTGAATGTTCCTCTCTGATGTCTTTCTCATCTTGGTATTCATCGGTTATGTCTTCCCATTCGATTTCCAATCCGCGTTTCAATTCTGGAGGTCTCTCTATTATTGATGGCATGGTAAATTCATGATCATTAGCTTTGGATATCCACAGTAATGCCTTTATTCAACGAAATTCAAAATTAGCACTAACATGAATCGATTTATAAAAATACTTTGACGTTTATGTATATTGCAGAAAAGTCAAGCCTGATCTCTATTGACACAAATCAAAATCTATTTACATTGTGCTGCTAATATTTATAATCAAGTTAGAGATATACTCCCGTGTAATGCGTCTTAAATTTGGGTAATTCTGGTTTCAATATTGGCTGCCTTGAATTAGTAGCTTCAATGTCATTGAAAACTTGCCTCATAATTTTTAACTATGTCTCGAAAAATAATATTCTTCCCTGCTTTTCGATGACACTTTGTCAGAAAGCACTCTACGTCAAAATCTAACACAATAAATATGACAGTTCTCGCTAACCTCCTGTCTGCAATTCACAAAAAATACGTCAGTTGCCAGTTGAAATTCTGTTCAAACCTAGTTTGGTAATAATAATAATGAATATACCTAGTTTTTGCGCAATAATTCTCAATAAAGTTTCATGCATTTTTTTTATTAGAAAATGGAGCTTATAAATGAAGCATAACATAACTAGGAAACAAACTGTAACCATATACAAAACGCTAGAACTTATTCTAATATCATCCAATAAAATAAAGGAAGTATTTTGCGAGAAGTCGAGATAGTTCATTTAAAAGATTGGGAATTCTACTGGTCCAAACAGATTATCACCAAGAACTATCTATAACATTTACAATTAAGTTTTCCTTTCTTCTAGTTTCTTTCATAACATAAGGATTTTCACCAACATAGGACTAAAAATATGCATGACATATTGAAAATTTCATCCTTTGTAAATATTTAGAAAAAATTTTGTTTTTTGGCTAAGAATTCTGTCACTATCTAATGTGCAAAAAGTTGAGTGTGTCACAAAAATGAGTGAACTGAAATTTTTCAAGTTCAAGACCGCTATATTATTTTCGGCCAATAACAATGAGGCACAATTCATTGAATTGAGATCACCAATCATCAGGATCTCAACTCCACAGGACTAACACACTTCTTCGATAGATTTAAACAACCTGATCGGAGGTAACAAAGAGAGGTATATATGTAGTGGTCATGTACTATAGAATAAAATCCCCGTTGCTTTTTATAAAACTTTATTTTTGGTTCTAAAAGTTTTTGTTGATTATGATGTTGATTGCGTTGTTATTAAAATTGTTAATATATAGTTCTGTTGATATCGTTGCTATGTATCTTGATACATATGTAATAATAAAAATTGAAATTTAAAAATTAATAAACGTAGAGTAAAATGGACTTGTATCCCACATACACGTATATACCACAATTATGTAGAATGTATGTGTACATACAGTATTTCATGCAATACGTAAGCTCGTAGGCAATTGGAGGTTTCAATTCAAATGTCGACAATTCAAGACCATTTATAGCCCTCGTTTCACATATCTTGCCAACATTTCAGAAAAAGCTCAAGATCTTACGTATATTTTTTCTAATTTCCTCAATTTCAGATAATAATGACTTGTAGCTTCCTCCCTGGCTATTATCGACCCGTTCTTCATACACCGTACATTTTCTTTGAACCGAGTTTCATGTTCTTATTATCTGCCGACTTGCTGTTGACTACATCCTTACACAGAATTCAAAGAAAACAAAGTCAAAGTCAGAAATACTTTAGATTTTTAAGAGTGAATTCTAGCAAATTTAAAAAGGTCAAATGCGGCTTCAAAGAATGTTGCAAAATCTTGGGAATATGCCTTGTGGTTATATTTGTAAGATTGCATTTATTTCATTTCGAAAATGTTTCAAAATACGTCGTTATTGCATTATTGGATTTCTCAATTGTCAACGTATGATTCTGCAGCCGCTGATTAGTTGAAATTTACCAGATTATTTTCCTGATATCGATAAATTTGTTAATTGTTCAACCGCTCAACATAAATATCTCGCTACATCTCGATCCGTCACAGGAGCGCCACTGTACTAAAGTCCGAAAGGTTCCGATCGAAATAGCTCCGACATTAGTTATCAACTGTTGTGACGTAATATGTGTTTACAAAGGCAAGAAAAACCATTCGATCATTCATAAAAACAATCTTGCAAATTACCTACTAACTTAGTATTCCCACAGATATATCAAAATTTAAGTAACTCGCGATAAATGTAACCAACTAACCTGCGTTAACATTGCCGCTTGGAGTTTCTAACCTACGCTATTATTCGAAGCAAAAGTATGTAAAGCCAGGTTACCGTTAGGGCTGGAAGCGCAGACGCAGGATCAACATTGAATTCGGTATATGGAACAGGGGTTATGTTATGTCTACCGGCATTTATTTTGGTTCCGGTACCGGGAGGCTAGACACTACCTATTTTACTTCATACTGTATAGAAAAATCAATTTTTTTAAAAACGGCCAGAAATTAGTACTTTCCGGTTTATTTTTAGGTCAGAAAATCTCATTTTGTCGGACCGAGCCAGAAAATTATTGTGATAGTCCGGTAAAAGCTTTTACCGGACTCATTTTTATTTACTTTCCGGCCTATCTAATGAAAAAAATAATAAAATAGTTAGTCTAAGATAGCGGTCAATTGGTTTCTATAGTAACCGAGTTTTGTATTATTTAAAACTATAAAATAACTTGACATATTTTGACGTTTAGTTGAAAACGTGACATTTATTATAAAATGGATATTCAAAATGATTGTGAATTAATGGAAGATGAAATTATACCAGATGAATTGTTAAGGCGGCCACCCAAGCAACGTTTGATTTATTACCGTCGAAGTCCCGGATACGATATGAACAAACATACCAAATTTTTGAAAAGTTAATTAATAAAGAGTTCTTGTTATAAAAATATAAACTGAATAATATGAAGTTTATGGTACAACAATGTCTGTTTTAAAAAAAATATTGTACGTAATACGTCCCAAAAGTGCTTTTACTGGACTCGCAGGCTTGCAGGACTCGCCTGCGGCTCGCCCTGCAATTTGCCCACTCGTCCAGTAAAAGACCACTTTCGGGACTTGTTACGTAAACTACTATTATGTCATAAATTTGCGGCCGGAAAGTACAACATGCAATCACGAGGCCGCGGCCGGGAAGTGATACTCAGCAGCTGTCATCTTTCACGAATTTTCATAATTTTAACCAATTATTTTTTGTCATACCTCTTTATGGATTTACTTAGAATTAATGTGCCTATTGCTTTGGTGTTTTTAGATTCAATTACTTCCCTATTTTAGTCGCCCGAACAAGATGCAGTGTCAATTTTCTTGACAGCGAGAATGTGTGGCTGTCACTATTAGCGAATATTCAACAGCTACTTAATGCAACTGGCATTCTCATACTGAAGATTGAAGCTTAAAATCAGAGAGTTCTATATATAGAGTTCTATATATAGAGTAGACAAGTAGTGTGTTAAGCATAGGAAAGCGCTGGTAACTAGTCGGACATTCCATCCTTCTCGCACATGTTAGTGTGCTCTCACTCGCAAGGTCTCCCCTTCTATCACAAAGAGTATAAGAATACAAGAATATGAATAACGCACGCACATCGTGCGAGTGAGAGCGCAGTACATGTGCGAGAAGGACAGAATGTCCGTTAACATACCAGTGAAAGGCTTAGTTGTCTACTCTATATATAGAACTCTTTGCTTAAAATTCGTTACTTCAGTAAGCAGTATGAAATAAAACATTTCACGATACATGGCCGTAGAATACCATTAAAGTAGGTACATGTTTAGAAATTCGTCGCCTTGTCCGTAAACATTAAGCTTGTACCACAGATTAAAGATCATTAATCTGTGATCTGTGTTTATACTTAAATAAGTCATTTTCCATCCTTATTATTCCTTATAAAGTAGATTACTATTCATTCTGTCATTCAAAAATTAATATCAGAGCAACGATTGCAAATAGTGCAAATTTGTTATGAAAATACGGTCCTATTCCCCGAAACTTACAGATCGCTGCGGTGAACCATAAATTTATTCAGCACCTAGTTCACGTTAATTGATGCTGACTACTATGTGAGAAGAAGTGAAAGGTGCTCACTGAAGAACCGCTGTTGAGCTAAGTATAGAAGAACGCCTCAATTCGACACCGTGTGCAACAATTGGACCTCTGTGCGTGCAGTTTATGGAATATTTAACTTTTGTCTTGGTTTAACATCTTACAAGAATCAGCTAGCACAAGAATTCAAGACAACTGACCATCGTTTGCGTCGTGTGTAAAAATCGAATGCAAGTTGCTCCATTACATTGAATTTTGGAGAAAATTATATTATTTAAGTATGTCGACTTATTTTTCGACTGATGAAGTATGGGAGATTATAGCCACTGAAATGTATAGAAATACTAGAGCGTGCATTGCCTATGTTCCCTATGCTTACGAAGGGAACCGAGAGAGATAGCGAGCAACGGGAATTTCTATCATTGTCTTACACTTCTGTGTATGTGCATTGAAGTGAAAATCACGCAGCGTAAAGCTTTAGGCTAAAGCATATTTGTTCAGATTCGGCATTCGGAGTAGAAATGCTACGCCATAAGAAATTTTTGAACGGACTTCACGTCAAGGACACAACCTTCCGATGGTGGCTTCATCTCTGGGTTCGCATTGGTGCCGCTAGAGCACGTTCCAGTATTACTATATTGTGATTTTATTTATACTTTGACTACACGAGAGGGAAACCTATAATGTTGGAAGAACAGCGTGTGAGCCAGCAGTGGAATGTAGGGAGAGGAGATAGTTATTAGTATTTTTCTTGGAGGTTTGGAGGTTATAGCATGGGGACAAACATCACTAGGTAAAGAGTCCCACAACTTCGCTATCGATAAAAAAATGAAGTCTGTTAGGAAGAAGTTGGGCAGGTCTCGAGCTTGACTGTGAAGGGGTGACTAGTTTGAGCTTGTCTAGTTCGCCTATCTGGAACCTATCGAGGTGGAACAACAGACGAGATTTCTAATGAACACCGACCATGGAAATATCTATAGAAAAGGTAGATCTCCCACCTTTCTATGACGTCCTAGAGAGGTCAATGAACTCGTAAGTGTGACATCATCAATCTAACGAATAGCTCTCTTCTGAATAGAATCCAAGAGCTTCAACGAACTTCAAATATGTGAGCAGTACTCCAGGACAGGTCGAGTCTGTGCTTTGTAGATTATGAAGAGCGTTGAGATGTAAAGTAGTTCTTGGCATGGAATAAAAAACCGAGTTTTTGTGAAGCGGTTTTCGCAATGGACCTCACATGATCGTCCCATGAGGAGGTGTTGTTGGTGGTGATTCCGAGCATTGTTATGAATGACTTCATAGGCATAGTTGTACTTGATATCATCGTATTAGGGATTGTAGGATCCGCCTTCTTGGAGAAGACGCAATTTGAGTTTTGATTGAAATAAACTCTACTAGATTATCAGATCCCTATTTCGAAATCTTCGCCAGACCTCCATTAATTGCGTCAACCTGTCCTTATTTCGCTCCTCTGGCCTCATTAGATGAAATAGCTGTTCTAGATGAGAAACCGGTATGAAGTGTATCATCATCTGCAAAGCTGTGGACGGGACAGGTGATCTCTTCCAGCAGATCGTTGATGAGGTGCAGAAACAAAGTTGGTGCCAAGACAGATCCCTGTGTAACACCAGCGTTGATAGCCATTGTATCGGAGGATACTTCGCCAACCACCACATGGAGTGATCTATTTGAGAGAAAACTCGATAGTAAGCGACAAAGTTGAGGCGGCAAACCATATGACGGGAGTTTCCCAAGAAGGCTTTGATGCCAGACTCGGTCAAATGCTTTGGAGATATCCAATGATAAAGCTAGGGATTCCCCATGTTTTTCAATAGATTTCTGCCATACATGAGTTACGTAGGCAAGCAAGTCTCCTGTTGATCTCTGCTGACAAGATCCATATTGCCGGTCATTCACAGTTTTGTAGCTCTCTAGGTATTTGATGAGCACGATGTTGATTGCTTTCTCCATCACTTTAGGGATGACAGATAATAGTGCAATGGGGGACTATAATTCATTAGGAAGGGTCTTCTTTCCTTTTTTTTGGAATTGGTTGCACTAGAGCTGTATTCCAGCTGGAAGGTAACACACCAATTTTGTATGAAAGGGTAAACAATCTAAAGAAAACTGGTGTCAATTCAGGCGCACATTCCTTGAGAACGACAACTGGAATTCCGTGTGGCCCCACACTTATTGGTATTGAGATCAAGCAGAATGCTCCTAATTGTGCGCCGATGAAAGACAACTTCAGGCATATGGCTATCGGTAGCAACTACAACTGGGACATTCTGTATATATGAAAAAATAAGCATAACTTTTCAGTGTGAGTGTATTTTGAATGGGAATGTACGCTTCAACCATTTACGAAAAAGCCCTAGCAAATACCACGTCATTTTATCATATCGCTGCGGAATCGTGTAATAAAATATCCACAAGAATATTAGGAAACCAAGCCCCGTACGAGTTTTCGACTTTAGTTTCGTATATCTCGCTTAAGAATATCTGATCATTTCAAATTCGTATCATACGATAAGCACGACGGAAATAAAGCGTGCTGATTCCACTCCCACGACATTTATGTCAGTTTAGTTGTGTCTAGATCTCTGTGGAAGGTGATGGTGAATTTGAATAATCCGTGACACTGAGAACCTTGGAAAGGCCACGGTGAACGTGATTTGCAGGGGTGCGTTGACTGGAATCGATAAGTGTTACAGTGAAATGTGAAATTGAATGCGGTAAGATAGCGGAAAATTATGTCATTCAAAATTTATTGGAAAGTATAACTTGACGTGATGACAATCAAAATTCTCCATTTATTTTTATGAGGCATATAAAATCAGGTCATGAAACGCGAAACGGAAGAATTTCACTGAGAACTTGGAAGTAATGAAATGCAATTATCTGGTAATCCTACACGATTTATTAAATTCCGAACGGAATGAAAGCATGGCAACCGTTATGTATTATTATTGGAAAATATAAAAATTGAATAGTTTCTTCTTTTCAGGACATTTCAAAGACAGTAAATGTTATAGGGAAAAGACATTTTCTGGAGATGTATTTCTAATGATAAAAATGAGACCCAAACGATTATTATTTATTATTAAATTACGTGGGAGCTTTCCAAAAACGCTTTTTTAAAAAATGAACTATTTTATTTAATTCAAAATTCAAATATACATGTGACTCTTTTCGATGTTAGAATAAGAATGAGCTATTCTAAAAACATGTTGAATAAATCTGTCTACAACTCAATGTAATATAATATTATGATGATATAAGTTCTAAGAAATAATGTTTGCATATGCAGTTTTACATTAATATGACAATCATAACTCCTCCCTTCTTAAGATGAAGTTATCTGGTAACAGAGAACTAGATAACGATGTCTTCTTCTTGGTTGGTTTTGTTTTGATTACTTGATTTTTTCATAAATATATTGAATTTTAAGATTCCTCGTTTAGCAAAACATTTTACTATGAATATGAATAGGCATACGAATAATGTTATATAAATTAACAATGTCCAAAAATTAAAGTTCTTAAATTCTAAGATTGAGTCTGGAATTTTATCAATTTCCTCCTTCTGGGCAGCTAAAGCAGTTCCTACTGTCTTCAAGTCGTCTAGTTGGATGGGGTCCAATTTTAATGGTTTCTTATTAATTGTTGGTCCGTCAGGATTACCTAGCACTGTTAGTATCGATGGAAGCGCAATGTTTTTATACTTAATTTTTGATTGTTCGAAAACACTTATGATAGATTTCTCTAAATTGATTTGACAATTCGGTGTGAGTTCCAAAATATAAAGTCCACATAAAGGTACGTTTTCGTGATCGTTCCCACACTTCTGTATTGCGACAACCTTTTTAGGTATAACTAGAAGAAATTTATTTTTTGCAAGTCTTTGTATTTTAACACTCCGTATAGTGATCGAAAATCTTGAACAGTTCATTAACTTTTGTTCGTAGCGTAACAATTGAGCTTCGCACGGTATATTACTTCCTATCTCGGTTGGGTTGTGGTTTCGGCACAGGAACTGGTCTTCTGTGATCTCGGCACAAGGTTGTTGTAGTGATGAGTAATAGTGCTCATTTAGGATTAGATATTTGGAATTAGGAAGGATGGCTGTATATAGGTTTCCTTCTTTTATGGGTACAGGGACAAGTTGAAAATAGTCATAGTTTTCGTTTTCTGTCAAAGGAATGTTTATTACAAAAACTAGCTTTTCGCCTCTTATGTAACTTTTGACTGTAATGATTTTTTCAAATAAAAGGATGTTATCTAATTTCGCTTCAAACGGTAGTTTTTTCTCGATATTTAAAAATTGTTTGATGTTCTCAATTTCTTGCAGGAGTACATGAGGTTGTATTATAGAATTATGCAAGGTATTTTCTTTCGAAAATGTTATGGCAGTTTCTAAATCTTCGAGGATTTCGCTAATCATTTGGTATTCAATTATAATATGAAATACAGTAGGTTGTATGACAATGAAAAAGTAATCTTCTATATACCTTATTTCTGTTTCGTTAATATATTTTTCTATTTCCTTTATACGGTTTCCTATAACGAGCTGATTAGTTGCTAAACGTGAAATGCTATTATTGAATTTTTGTACGGTAGTTTCAATTATTGTAATTTGATCTTTAACAATTGATTTTAATTTATTTTGATTTGTGGACAGTGTTTGAAAAGCTTGGTCATAACGTTCAGCGTCTTCCGCATCTAAATTGCCGGTGATAGCTTTGAAAATCGAGCCTAATCCATTAATTAGACCACGTTTGTTTCGAAGGGTAGCGTTACGATTTAAATATGAAGGGTTTATCTGGATTAATTGAGTTTTAATTTTGCTTGCTAAATTTTCGATTAAGTTATAGGAGTTATTGAAGTCAATTTTATAATCCTTGTTGTTGTTATGTCTTTGAAAAGTTGCTTTTAAGTTTTCTGTTGAGAATGATAACGTTTCGAATTCGGTCACAATTGTACTTAGATCAAAAGCTTGAAGGAATGACCACTGGTCTATTTGGTTTTGAGCAATGCCTAATTTAAAGGGTAAGAGTCCCGGGTTGTCTTTAATTTTATGATAGATGGGATTATGGTGTTTTGCAGTGGTTATACAGATGATGAATCTGCAACAGAAAGTGGTTTTCTCAGTTCTTTAGTGTGAATAATAGTTTCTTTTTTTGTTTTTTTATTTTTTACCTTAACTTTATTATTTTGAAGAAGTTCGATAACTTCGAAAGGTCCTTTAAATTTATTATCCTTTTTATTTCTTGCACAATTTGATTTGTGTACCGTCTGGCCTATTTTGAACTGTGTTTGAATGTTACCTTGTTTATTAATTTTTTCTACTAGTTTTTCTTTTGTCTTAATGGTGCTATCTGTGACTTCTTCATATAATGTTTTTAATTTATTTTTATGATCAGTGACATAGTCCGAGTAAAAAGAATTACTTATAAGTTCATGGGGGTCACGTGACGCTGTATGGCCAAAAGTTAGTTCGTGTGGTGTATAATTCGTGACTGAATGAATTGAGCTATTGTATGCTATGAGGGCATATTCCATCAATGCAGTATCTGTTGGGTGTTGATTTTTCAATAATCTTAAATGTTCTAAAATACTGGAATGGAAACGTTCAACTGGTGAATTGCTTTCATGATGTTGTGGTGTTGTGAAGTGGATATTTATTTTATGAACTTTCAATAGTTCCTTGACAGTGTCATTATTAAATTCAGTACCATTGTCTGATACGATTTTTTCCGGTATGCCATAAAAACTAAAGTATTTTATCAGAGCATTGCATATTTCTATCGCACATTTTGATTGGATTTTGAATGCTTGTCCTAATTTAGAAAATTTGTCGAAAATAGTTAAATAATTTTGACCGTCAAATTCTCGCTGGCGTTTCAGTCATAGCTATGGGAAAATATGATTTGTCTCTAGCATATTTCGCTATTTGGCAAAGATGGCATGAATTTATATAATTCGTAACGTCAGTTTTCATCGTAGGCCAATAATAATTTCTTCGGAGATGTTCGTATGTCTCTTGTATACCACGATGGTTGCATTTGCCTTCGTGTTGGAATTTTATTAACATTATTTGTTCATCTTTTTCTCTTATTGAATTAACCATTTTTGTGCATTTGATTAATTTAACACCTTTTCCACAAAAATGATTTCGATATACGTTGTTAAATTCTAGGTATTGTGAGTTGTCTTTAAAATATAGGTAAAAGGTTTTGTCGGGCATTGTAAAGTCACGTAATAGTTCCACAATAAGTTGGCTATTATACTTAGGTATTTTAACTTCTAGGATTTTATGTTTCTGAAAATCATTTCGATTTGTTTCTAGTTTGTTATGAACATTAGGGGTTATGATAATCTGATTGAATTTATTATTAATAATTTCGTCCAGGATTTCTATGTCTGAATTTGCGGAGTCATTAGAGTCCGAATGAATTGTGTTAATTGTTTCACTTAACTCTTTTTTTGGAACATTTGGTGGAATTAATTGTATGTCTTGCAGAATTTTTATTTTATTCTTGGATTGTGTTTGATTACTACAGGAAGGGCGTGAACTGTGAACATTAGATTCTTGTAGGATTTTTCCTATATCTGGTTTTGGGGTATCTAAATTTTGGTTGTCATTAGTTTGGTTCATTTCTTCTTCAAGTGATAACAAGAAATCTACAATTTCTTGGTCAGAATCTCCGGGTTCATTAAATATACTAGAATTATCTATGGCATTAATATGAATTCGGGAAAGTGCGTCGGCGTTCGCATTTTGTTTTCCAGCTTTATGTACAATGTTGTAATCAAATTCCTCGAGTTTTAGTCTCCAACGTATTAACTTGCTATTGGGTTCTTTTAAATTGAAGAGCCATTGTAGTGGACGGTGATCGGTGTAGATAGTGAATTTTCTTCCATAAATATATGGACGAAAGTATTTACAGGCCCATACTATTGCAAGTAGTTCTTTTTCGATTGTTGAATATCGAGTTTCGCTTTCGTTTAAAGTTCTAGAAGCGTACGCTACTGGTAGGTCATTTGGTACGTTACCTTGCGATAACACGGCTCCAATCGCAAAATTGCTGGCGTCTGTAGTCAGGTTAAAGGGCTTATCAAAATTGGGGTATTGCAGTATTGGTGAATTTGTTAATAGATGTTTGCAGTTTTGAAAAGATTCTAGAAATTCTTCAGAGTGTGTAACTTTTGTATTCTTTTTTAGACAGCGGGTCATTGGTTTCGTAATTTGGGCGAAATCTTTTATGAAACGTCTATAGTAACCTAGTAAACCGAGGAAACTTTTTATTTCCTTTTGTGTGTTGGGAATTGGGAAGTGTTTCACGGCATTGATCTTGTCGGGATTAGGTTTTACTCCCTGGGGTGTTATGATATGGCCTAAGTATTGAACCTCCTTCTTTAGAAATTCCGATTTGTCCAATTGAATTTTTAAATTGGATTCTCGAAGTCGATCAAATATTTTTCTAAGACGTATTAAATGTTCCTGAAGGGAAACTGAAAATATTATAATGTCGTCGAGGTACACCAGGCATGTTTCATGTTGTAAACCGCGAAGGATATTATCCATTACGCGTTGAAATGTCGCCGGTGCGTTCTTGAGCCCAAATGGCATTCTTTTAAACTCAAAATGACCGCCTTGTGTAGAAAATGCTGTTTTAGGGATATCATTCGGGTCTACTTCTATCTGATGATATCCAGACGCTAAGTCTAGTGTAGTAAAATAGATAGATTTGCCTAACTTATCTAGGATGTCCGTAATGTTAGGGAGTGGGTAGCGATCGTCCACGGTTTTCTCATTCAAAAGTCTGTAATCAATTACCAATCGCCACTTCTTTTTTCCGGAAGCATCAAGCTTCTTAGGGACAATCCATATTGGACTCGAGTAAGGTGAGTTAGAGTGCTGGATTATTCCCTGTTCTAACATTTTTTCAATTTGTGATTTTACTTCTTGGCGATGTATTTCGGGGTAACGGTAACTTTTTGTATATATCGGGTTTTCATTTACTGTATTTATTTTATGAGTTACTTTACTAGTGAAACTTAAAGGGGTACCCTCGCAATAAAATATATCCCTATATTCTAAACATAGTTTCCTTATTGCTTCATTTTCCTCTGGGTTACAGTGACCTAAACGCAAATTTTTAAGATTTGCTTTCAATTTGTTATCGTGTGAGGTGCTTAAAGGGCATTCATCTACTTCCATTTTTTCTACAAAATTTATCTCTGCTGTATTTATTGCTTCTACTTCCAGTGGTGCAAAAATAGTAATTTCGACTGGGTTTTCTTTTGAGTTTGTGATCATGGTGTACGCGAAATTGTCTTTGACGTTTACCACAGAGTTTGGAATTTCGATACCGTTTCCGAGATTCGTGTAATCAAGAATTGCTATGCCTGTTTCCATATTTACTGGTATTTTTGAAACATATTGCATTCGAGGTGGTATGATAAGTGAATAATTAAATTTAGTACGATATTGTGTATTTACGGGTTCATTTATTATATCGGGTATTTCCGTTTCTTTATAGATCATTCGAATTCGAGTATGCGGAGTAATTATCTGTTTTGAACTGAAGTTTATACTAGCGTCTAATTGTTTTAAAATATCTGCGCCTATTAGACCATTATATTTATCGGAAAAGTTGAATATGTGGAATTTGATCCATTGATTTGTATTAAATGTACTGAATGCTGGAATTTTCATTACTTTATTATGATGTGATAGACCATGAGCAGTTTTAATGTAGAAATCTTCTTCCGTTAAGAAATTTTGGAAATGTTTATTAGCTAAATTTGGGCACATTAATGATCGTGAACTTCCTGTATCTATTAAGAAATAGCCATTTATCTCTGGTATATGAATGTATGGTAAATCCATTCTGTAATTATTAACATTTATTACCTCTGATCGATTTGATTCGGTACTACCTGAAAATTTACGTCTTGTTCGAATAAATTGGATTGAATGTCGTTTGATGAGTATACATTATCAGCATCATAATTACTTTGTTCTATTTGATAATCATATGAATTTGTGTGAGGAAGATTAAATTGTTCTTCATAAGAAGTCAGCTGGTACATATTATCATTGTTTATACTAAGGTTATTTATGCAAGGATCATTTGCACAGAGTTCGTTTGTATCAGGTTGCATTCCAGAGTCGGATTCTATCTGATAGTTTTCAGCGGTATTTCTCACTTGTTGATTAAATAATTCTTTGGATACAAAGTTTGTTGATTTTGGTTGTGTTCTTGTATTGCTCGATGACGTATCCATCGGTTCTTGGCGGTATTGTTGGGGATTTCGAGCGTTTGCATTATTTGAATTTTGAACAAAATTAGTGCGTTGGTTTGAAAATTGCGGATGTATTTGAGATGGAATTCTATTATACGGTTGCCATGGTTGTTTCCATACATTTGTAGGACTTGTCATATTATTAGAACCTGTATTATGTTGATTATATATGGGTTGGTTAAAAGGTCTATTATTAAAACTTTGTCTTGGGAATGACGAAAATCTCTGTAATTGTGGAGTTATACGCATTGGTGTGATATTCTGATGAACATTAACAAAGGGTTTGGTTGTAGGCGAATTTATAAATGTATTGGGTCTGGGATTTTGGTAATATTGATAAGTACGTTCTTGTGGTTTGTAAGTATTGTTCAATGAGTTTGTACTCTGACCGGATTTAAAGTAAATGAAATTTTCTTCTTCTTTAACTACAGCAAGAGCTTTTTCTATGCTATCTGTATTTCGTAATCTAACAATTAGTTGAAGATTGTACGGTAAACCATTAATAAAAGTTTTCAGAGCGAACTCGTCGTAATGTTTAATTTTAACTTCTTTTTCGGCTGGATCGATAATTTCAGTATTTAATTTTGAAAATAAGAGGCTGCGTGCGTCTTGAATGCGTATGCCAAACTGTATGGGTGCTTCGTTTTTCAAAGGTTTTATAGAAATTAAATCTTGTATCAGGCAATCGATACTTCTCTGATCACTGAACGTTACTGTAAGAATATATCTATGGTTTCGGCGTTTACGTAGTGTAAATTCATAATACTTCAGAAGTTGGAGAATAAAACTCAAATTTTACACAAAACTTTTAACATTTAATTTAAAAATGCTGACAAATTGTTTCACCACACTGTGGCATTATCAAAGCGAGGAGTTATCAACTAAAGCTAAATCTAAAAATATGTCCTTAAATATCAGGGATCAGAATGTGGTGCAAATTGAGGGATGGGGGTGGATAATGGTGGGAGTGTGTTTACAAAATTGTTAACAAGCGGTGAATTATATGTGTCGATTTGATCATTTAATATTACATTATTATTGTTTTTTGCGTGTTTCAAAATTTCTATGGATTCTAATATATTAAGTTTATGTCCTTTTTCCTGAATATGTAGAATATCAGGATTAAGGGTGAAATTGTGGTTATGTTCTAACAGGTGATTTGCGTAATTAGAGTCTTCTTTTTTGAGCCTGTAACTTCTCAAATGTTCATTGAACCTTACGCTGAAACTGCGTCCAGTTTGTCCTATGTACAAAGCACTACAGTCATCACATCTCAGTCTGTAAACTCCAGATTTCTTTAAGTTATCTTTTTTAGATTTCGAGTTATTAATATACGAGCATAGGTTATTTGTTGTTTTAAAGGCGACGTTTTTATTCTGTTTTTTAAGGAATTGAGATATTTTTAGTGAATGTTTACCTAAATATGTTAGACATGTGAAATTTGATTTTGTATTATTATTAATTTGCGGATAAATTATGCTTAAGGCTTTTTTATTGAGTTTATTTTGGAGTATTTTATTGATTATCTTGACATTATAACCGTTATTTTTGGCAATATCTACGATTCTGTTTAATTCTAAATGGAAATTATCTTTACTTAATGGGACATTAATTAATCTATGTATCATTTTTGAAACACGCAAAAAACAATAATAATGTAATATTAAATGATCAAATCGACACATATAATTCACCGCTTGTTAACAATTTTGTAAACACACTCCCACCATTATCCACCCCCATCCCTCAATTTGCACCACATTCTGATCCCTGATATTTAAGGACATATTTTTAGATTTAGCTTTAGTTGATAACTCCTCGCTTTGATAATGCCACAGTGTGGTGAAACAATTTGTCAGCATTTTTAAATTAAATGTTAAAAGTTTTGTGTAAAATTTGAGTTTTATTCTCCAACTTCTGAAGTTACTGTAAGAATATTTTTTATTCCTGCCCAGGTAGTTATTTCATTTCTACTATAAACTAAATCAGCTGCTCGATCTCGTAATTTACTTAAAATTGTGTCAAGTATGCAAACGTTAATTGCATCTGCAGGGTTTTGTACATTTTGGAAATTTTTGATAAAATTTTCACTCACGGCTAAGAATCTACTCAGCTGTTTCGGATTACCGTCAAAGGGTGGTATGTTATCAGCTTGATATCTCATTAAAGGGATGTTTAGAGCCATATTAGAATATTTTGGTTCAATTAGGTGTAATCTTAAAAATATATCTACTAAATCTTCTACGTCGTTTGTAAGCATAAGCTAGTTTAATTAATTGAATTGAAATATGTACTTGTTACTATAACTATTTTCAAACGAAAATGATGAGTGGGAATTAGAAAGGATTTGCACTTACAATAATGATATCTTCATGTTTTCTTGCCTTACGACTAATGCCTATAGGAACCAGCTATGTTGGTCTGTCTCCCAGGTCTTCCTATACTAGTTTTTTCTCCAATATGAAGGGACGATGTAGTTCTCTTCACTAGAGGTGTGGTGAGTTGTGGACAGCTACGGCGATGTTAGCACGAACACTATCTTTCACTCTTTTTGCAATTTTGGAAAGTCTGAATTTGTTACGTCGATTAATCGTTAAAACGAACAGGTTTTTCCGTCGATTCGAAATTACCCTCAACGTGATATCCTACCGACTGCGCCAATTACGTGGGAGCTTTCCAAAAACGCTTTTTTAAAAAATGAACTATTTTATTTAATTCAAAATTCAAATATACATGTGACTCTTTTCGATGTTAGAATAAGAATGAGCTATTCTAAAAACATGTTGAATAAATCTGTCTACAACTCAATGTAATATAATATTATGATGATATAAGTTCTAAGAAATAATGTTTGCATATGCAGTTTTACATTAATATGACAATCATAACTTTATTATTAAATTTTGGTAATGATCCGAGGTAGAATACCTACCGGGATATCAAAAATTATCTTGGTCAAGGGTGGTTGTGGAATCTAAGACGAGTGTCTTACTTTACGTTTGAAATAATTATGTCACTGTCACACTGACATCATCAATAACAAATTTCATACCTATTTATTTCAGTTGTAAAACAATAATGAACTACAAATTAATATAGTAATAAAAATTGTCGAAATGTTAACTTTGAACCTTTTAAAAGGTCGGGATAGCCACAAACCGGGTCGAAAACGGTTTCAAAATAGTTAATTTTCGATAAATGGAATGACGTTCACGTGAGAAGCCCGTAGCTCGCGAGTTGGAAGAGTGCAAAAGTTAGGAACATAGAACTTCTTCACGAGGGCTTTTTGCGTACCGTTTTCGCTCCATGTAGTTAGATTTAGTCGCGATACGCACCCGACGGCCCTTCTTTTTTCCAAAAATTCCGTTTAAATAGGAAAATTTAATTAAAATAGAAACAGGTACTCTCAGGTCTCAGCTAAGCGCGTCTAACGTGCGACGTTCCAAAGAGAATTTTCTTGCGACTAAAATATACATGGAGCGGGTAAAAGCTAGCGGCCCATAGCCGAAAACGTTTTCTTAAAACTTCCGCCGGCCGCACGGCGCACGAAAAGGCCCCAAATTAACAAGATCGAGGTAAAATATATAAACTCTAACTGACGCGCAGCGAGCTCCTCGAGGCATATGTCAAAATGATTACGTTCGTAGCTTATGACATAGGATGTCTGGCGTTCATGCAATTGTGTTTTTATACAATTCGATCCTTCTTATTTCGATAGGCCAAGTGAAAATCCCGGAGTCTAAAGCGCTAGAGACTTCTGAGTGTTATAACATTCGTATAAAATTGCGATATTTCGTACTTTTAGAAACTTCAAATTAATTAATTTAACACAAGTAAAATAAGACACACGTTTTAGATTCCACAAACACCCTTGACCAAGATAATTTTTGATATCCCGGTATTTTAGACTCAATTACTGAAAATACAATGTCCAAAGTTGTTTAGTAATACATATAGGAACAATTATTTGTAAGTAAATCGGATCACAATGAAGATTAACAATTATTTTTTGTATAACAGAACAAGTCACTAGCCACTGTAGGGGAAAACACAAGCTTTACGTTGATATTTATAATTTGTCATAACGATTTATAAAGGTGTTAACTGACGTAGCACACGCAACATCACAAGGTAGATTATTCCACTCAGAAAAAATTCTGTTAGCAAGCTCTAGCATGACTTCGATTTGAAGTGTTCCTTTTTGAGTTTCCAATCGTGAACTCTCAAACCTTGATCCTGGTTGGACTGAATAGGTGCTTTAAATTGCACTCGAATAAATCATTTAAAATACGATAGGTCATGATCAGATCTCCTCGAAGCCGACGTTCCATAAATGTTGTTGCGTTCAGAATGCTGAGCCTTTCTTCGTAACACGGTCTGTGGACGTCAAATGGAATTCGAGTAGCATAGCGTTGTACAGACTCCAAAGTATTTGCATCACGAGACCAGTCGATACTCCAAACTGGGCCAGCGAACTCAGGAATGGGGCGTGTATATGTGGTATAAAGGTTATAGAAGTGATGAGGGGAAATTTTGTGATATGCCTTAGAAAGTAAGAAAACAGAAGTTTTTGCTTTTTTTGTTACTTTGTTTATGTGCTGGGTCCAAGATAAATTTGCCGAGATGGTCAGTCCAAGATCCTCGTGCTCGGTCACCGTCTTTAATCGAATATCATTCAACTTGTAAATGTTGTAGGGAATCTTCCATAATCCACACCAGATCGATATTTGGTTTAAATCTTCTTGAAGAAATTTGTATTTTTGGATAGGGTTTGTGTAAATGTTGCTATCATCGGCATAAAAAGAGATCATTGACTGAACATAGTTACGAACATCCGAGACATATAAAATAAACCAAAGATTCCCCAGTACTTACCCCTGGGGCACACCAATATAAACGTCATATTCGGATATTTTTCAAATTGATGAAAAAATTGAATGGTGATGTCAATACTCCTTTCCAATACTGCAGATCATCATCTGATCTTCCAACCTGACAACCAAATATTCCTAGTCGATGTGGAATAATAGTTTGATGCTGGTTGACTATCTATGTAAAGGTACCCGTGTAGTGGAAACGAGTTGTACTTTTTTTTTGGTAATTCGCGCGCCTGGTATCGTGACCTGGCCCAAAATGTTCGTATTGATGAGACCAATAAAATCTCAGCTTCTCTATTAAAAAATATTTTGTGTAATCCTCTCGTTTCTCGAAAAACAGGTTTTTGACCCTTTTTGTGGTTAATTTTAAAGTTTTATTTTTGTTTGGAGCCCTCAGACTTTCGGCTACGTTTTGCCATTTGGACCCTTCTTTTGTCGTTGTCCAAGGAATATTCAGTTCAAATTTTGAGAGTCCGGGTTCACCCCTCCCCCATCCTGGAATAGGTGTATAAATACGTTAGTTTTGGCGAAAATTAATATTGGGCTATTTTGGGCAAATCTCCACCGATTTGGATGCAATTTGGTGAAAAGGTAAATCATGGCGACTATGATAAGTGGTCCAAAGTTGAGGTCAAACAATTTGACATTTTTGATGAAAATCCAAATTTGGTAAATTTTCACGAAATTTTTAAACTTCTCCCCAATTTGCCGAAATGGTCGTAGCGTACTCTACTTCGGCTCAAATGAAAGGTTATTTTATGCAGTTTAACGAGGTATAGGTTCATATCACTTTTTTCAATATTCATCCATAATATTAAACACAAGTACCAGCAATATCTAATAAAATACACCATTTGTTCTTGAGTTCCTCAGTAAAATCATTGTTACCTAATTGTGTGAATTTGACTGTATTATTTTAGATTGTACGAGTAGCTTGCTGAATTATCTGAGTAAAAAGCGTTATACTCCTACAAAATCATTTCAGTAGTGAAATCCCAAGAGTTCATGTTAGCGATTTTTTCCAATCTATGTACGCCAGTAGATTCATGACCCCTCAAAAAGTGTCTGTACACAATTTTATCGAAAACTTTTGAGTTAAAAAATGCACAAAACATGTCCATCAATTTATTCTAAATGTCAAGTTCGCCATGAAACGCTTTTCTTGTTTTTGATGGATTAATCATAGCCTGCTAGGGGAGAGGGCTGTAGATTAATGTAGTGGATATTCTAAGGTTGCATGATATCAAATAGAATGTTCACGATATATAAAGATGTATGATACGTTGGAAAAAAGAAATAGTATACTAGTCGTAGAACAGTTTGAATTCATATATCTATGGTTTCAGCGTTTACGTAGTGTAAATTCATAATACTTCGGAAGATGGAGAATAAAATTCAAATTTTACACAAAAACTTTCAACATTTAATTTAAAAATGCTGACAAATTGTTTCACCACACTGTAGCATTTTCAAAGCAAGGAGTTATCAACTAAAGCTAAATCTAAAAGTATTTCCTTAAATATCAGGGATCAGAATGTGGTACAAATTGAGGGATGGGGGTGGATAATGGTGGGAGTGTGTTTACAAAATTGTTAACAAGCGAGTGTTTCAATATTTCTATGGATTCTAGTATATTAAGTTTATGTCCTTTTTCCTGAATATGTAGAATATCGGGATTAAGGGTGAAATTGTGGTTATGTTCTAACAGGTGATTTGCGTAATTAGAGTCCTCTTTTTTGAGCCTGTAACTTCTCAAATGTTCGTTGAATCTTACGCTGAAACTGCGTCCAGTTTGTCCTATGTACAAAGCACTACAATCATCACATCTCAGTCTGTAAACTCCAGATTTCTTTAATTTATCTTTTTTAGATTTCGAATTATTAATATACGAGCATAGGTTATTTGTTGTTTTAAAGGAGACGTTTTTATTCTGTATTTTAAGGAATTGATATATTCTTAGTGAATGTTTACCTAAATACGTTAAACATGTGAAATTTGATGTTGTATTATTATTAATCAATTTGTACCACATTCTGATCCCTGATATTTAAGGACATACTTTTAGATTTAGCTTTAGTTGATAACTCCTTGCTTTGAAAATGCCACAGTGTGGTGAAACAATTTGTCAGCATTTTTAAATTAAATGTTAAAAGTTTTGTGTAAAATTTGAGTTTTATTCTCCAACTTCCGAAGTTTGAATTCAATTTTAAATCTTTATACTGTTGATAACTTTAATAGATACTCCTCCGGCATTGTGAAATTATATAGCACTATATGTCGGTCTTGGCAAGTTTATATTTCTACTGTTATAACTAGATGAATTCTTGTGTGCAAGGAACCAATCGTGATTTTATTAAAAATCTGAACAATAATAATGTTCAATGGTCGTGTCTTTGTTACACCGTAAGTTTCGAACCTTTCTAGCAACGTTTCGAACCTTTCTTGAGCCACGTTTCGGATCTTCCGAGCATTGAACTCTCGAACGGTCATACAGTTATCTCTCCTCCTCTCGGTCGTTAATACAGTGACTTTACTGCTGAAAATATGGTGACCTGTTGGCCGATGATATAGCTACCTCTCTACAGGTGGTCTATCGGCTGATGATATAGTGACAGTGCTTACGGACGTCTGATAAGACTGTCTGACCCTGGTGGCGCTATATCTACTTAAATGTTACCGGCATGATCAATTTTCCATCCGATTTCTCTGAATATATGATAAATACATACTTTCCTTCTGAATCATAGATTTGGAATATCAAATCATTCACCAACTAAGTTTCAAAGGATAATAATCAACGATAAAAGGATTAGGCCATATGTATACTTGTTGGAGCGTAGGAGCAATGTTTGCTTCGCTCAAGATTGTTATTTCTATCTAATATTAGATTTCCACTACTGAAAGCGGATACAAGCTTTAATGGGATATCGGATGTACCACACGTATCGGGGATCATTAAGAGTGTACCTAACTGATATAAAAACAAACGCGCGAATCTCATACAGATGTGACCCTCAAGTTTAAGAAATTTCATGTACACTATGTGAATATTATCGCATAATCAATGGCGGACCTACCATCACCATAGAGATCATATAGCATAGTGGAGTAAAGCGGGCCGTAATGCCACGCAGGGTTCGAATGAAATTTTCTCTATTAGCGGTTCCCACTCTTCTCGCTTTTATATAAGAGCACGCCGTCATCAATGTAAGCGGTTGGAGGAGAGTGTGAGGGGAGGGTCCGCTAAGAAATTTGAACAGCTTATATACCTTAAACACAGGCTTTACTCCTCTATCTAATATATGAACTCTATGACCATCACCAAGACTATGCTAGTTATGTCTTTGCAGGTCCGTACTCAGAAAAACGCTTTTCAAATCTGGGCCCTAAATTCTAGAAAAAAAATATCGTTTTTGTTGGAAGATGAATAGTATCTACTTATATGGCGAAGATCGGTTGCCACTAGCTTGTTACACATTCCCATATACCGGAGTTCGGAGTTCAAGAACAAGTGATGAAGTATTAGGTGGGATGTATGTGACACACTTTGTGAAATTCTAATTACGAACTATCAGATAAGAACCTTGAAATGAAGTATTTTTCATTATACACCGAATTATTGTGTAGCATAATGTCTCTGAAACAAAGTCAAAATGTTCGACCGCTGCTGTACTTATTGTGAACCATTTTATCTGGAAGCGAACACCTCCGGTGTTGGGTTGAATAATCTTGTTTAAACTTGTGGGGTGCATTGGGTGAACATATTTTAAATATAGAAATTCGTTATGACTTCGATTTTTGTTCCATAGCACCCAATACGCAATGGGAATGCGGTAACGGCGAAGGGATAAAATAAACTGCAGAAACTGGAAGCTGTGTTATTGTGTACAAACAAGATGAACATTTGGAAGTATTAAACTGCACGCCTAGAACGCATATATTCAGAAACCTGAAGCAGTGGAAGAATCATCTTCAGATGCACCATTGACCTAAAATTTCTTGTTCCGTCATCTTACATCAAGTTACATCAGCAAGCAGTCAGAATGTGTGCAGCTCCATATTAAGAAGGATTTTTCACAAGCACACGTGGTGTTGTAAATTGATTTTATGTAATGTTTTGCAAATGCGTACGCATACGCGTGATTGAAAATTTGGATATATTTAATAAACTATTGAGTTTATTGTGGCAACAACTATTATTATTATTATTATTTGAACGGTGTGGTTACTCTATGACTAAGCTCTTTGCACTCCACTATCACATGGATGGGGGTGGTTTCCGCTCAAGAGTTTTCACCAGATACCCATGGTGGACGTACAGTCTAAGACTGGGTGTTGATCCATGGTTAATGACCTGAAGAGGTTTGGCACCATTCTCGTTTTTCGTGTTTGAATTTTCTGTGCTCTTTAGAGAATGCTTTGCGTCGTGAGAAGATCAGTGCTTCATAACTGCACAAAATGTGGATTCGTCAACTTGTTTTTGCACCATCCATCTGCACAGCGGTGAGTCACTCAGATCCATTTAGTGAAAGTGGGAATTAAACGGTTCATGTCCCGTTAGTATCTTCTGTGTCAGTAGTTTGGCATCGGTTTCAACAATCTTCTCACTTCGATAATGTGCGATCTAATCAGAGATTTGGCTGATTCACTAGTTGCCATTCTTCCGAATGTCGTAATCTTATCCAGAAGTTGATCCTCTATTTAATGGTGCTCATAGACATTTTCGACGCTGCGCAAGTTCAGGACTAATTAGGAGTTATATAGCCCCTAGTTTTGCAAACTCATCGGTCATTTTGTAGTTCGTTATTCCTGAGTGGTAGAGAACTCAGAGTAGATTGAGCTTGCCTTTATTAGTTCAGCGTATTTATGCATCTCCCATAAGATTTGAAGTTATTTTTATTCTGTCTAAGGCGGCGAAAGCTGCTTGTTTTACTTCTTCACTTCTTCGAGCGCTGTTTTGGCGCAATTATCAAAAGTTTTTCGGCTTAGAACATGGTGGTGCGTTTGCCCAGAGTTGAGATGTATGAGAATATCTCTGCCTGGGCGTTTGGGGTATGTCCCCGATCCTGCCTGGGTTACTGGCTCCATCGGTACAAAAGATTTCACCGTTCGTTGATGAGCGCGATTAAATGTTCAAGCCAATTGTCTTTGGAGGGATATTTCCTTTCAAAATTCATCTTGGTGGCATCATATCCGTTCGCGTTGTAAACGAGATGTGTTTTCCCAATTACTGGTAGTAAGATTTGACTACCTTTTGACTCCCAGTCTTATTGTCATATGTATGGTAAGGTGGAATGGTTCCACCCTCATTAGAGCTTCAAGTGCAACCGTGAAAGTAGTTTTCCATGACTCCCGTGGTCGAGCCTAGAATGAGCTGTCTCAGATTAGCCAAGCCTGGCCAATAGTCCTTTTGCACAACCAAAAGTGTAGATTTGCAATACTACTAAGTTTCTTGCCTAAGATGAGTCCTAGGTATTTGGCTAGGTCAATGAGGTTGGTCGCCTAAATTCAGACCTAGTGGGTTCTGTCTTATATCAATATCCTAGTGAAAACCACTATTTCAGTTTTCTTAGGGTTTATAGGCAGCATTTTATTGCTGCACCATTGTTTAAAGCACTTAAAGCTCTTAAGGCTGATTGCGTTCATCAGAGGATTCAAGAATCATACTTAAGGGCTGATAATGAAATGGTTCCAACTTTCAGATGTTTTAGTGTTAGTAAGTTATACAGTATTACTATTCACATTTTCCTGTATTGGGAACGAAATTCTCATATTGATCTTGGCTTATGATGATAAGAAACCTACTGAAATTATGCCATTATTTTGTTGCAATGTAATGTATTTGTTGTTTTAGGCCATGCCGTGGCCGGGCATATCCTTACAGTTCCCTCTTCTTCTTCTGGCCGCAACCATAGGACCACCGGGTGTCCGTACTGAAGGGAACGTCGGTAAGTTCAAACTAAAAACATGTGAATGAATATTAAGTTACGATGTGTGGCGTGAGATAAGTTTTTATTGTGGAGCGACTGAACTTGGAGTAGGTGCGATTAAAAGCTGTTGCTATATGAAACTTCAAAATACGATCGCACGTTGTTGTTTGCAAAAACTTCAATATTCGATATAGAAAAAGCGTCTTTTAAAAAAATAAAGAGTAGAGCATGACGTAATCCGATTTCAGTTATTTGAGTTCACCATTGTCCGAAATTAATGAATTTTTGAGTGAAGATGTAGGTCATTCATTTTATAATCTTCATATGACACCTTCGGGAATAACATAAAATGCATACCCATTTCAGTTACAGTAATGGATTCCATTACGTTCCTATAATTTTTCGGATAAGCTAAATATATTGATTATTATACTTTAAGACCTCTGTTCTATGATTTTTATCTTAGATAAGAAATAATAATATGTTATATGCTATTCCCACAAACAAACTTATTCAGGATGTAGACAAATACCTGAACGAAAATGATCAGTCAAGAGAACACATTTCCTTGCAGAATATCAGCCGTAGGCTTAGCGATTAGTTTAGTAATGAAAGTTACTCTTTGCAAATCACTTGATTTGATTAATAATTTTTATATAATTGTTTCACATTCTATAAGATACTCTTCGCATTCGTGTGTAATGCTTAAAAAAAATGTTATTACAAAAACAACTTTTCCATTTCTGGGAATCGAACCCGAGACTACTGAAAGGGAGCCGTGTATCCTAGTCCTAAACCATGGGTGGCCAATAAGGGAGACGCATTGTATCAACTGGAGACCCGCGGAGCTGGATCATAAGGAGAAAAATTTCAACTTTTATTTTACATAGAACGATTAAAAGAACATTCCTTCATGTGTCGTTCATATCACATGCCATTACTATGAGGATATCTCAAATTGACCGTTCATTTCCACAGCTAATGAGATTTTCTAAAATGTTATCACTGGCCCGCAGGGTCATTAATTACTGTACGGCATTCGCAAAACTTTATCGACAATATCAAATAATAATTGAAAATTACAAAATTGATCCATTGAATTAAATTTGAAAGATTATTTTGATTTTGTATGTTTAAAAGATCTCAAAATAATCTTTCAAATTGAACTTATTGGACCAAAAAAATGTGCACTAACATCTGTTAAAATTTTATAGTAATATTCTTCATGTGTTTGTTGCTTAAGTAAATGCTTATATTATAAGATGATTGATTATGGACTAAAATAAAAATGTATAAAAGCTTAGAAAATTTTGCTAAAGGGAATCTATTCAATCAAAAATATCCAGTAAATAACTATTACAAACTTTTTATAGCTTTCGTCAACTTTCATAAGTTTTTACAAACATTTATTACTGTAAATAAAATTCACTTTTTATTTATTATAATCATAATAGGCCAGTACAAATAGTATTTGAACAACAAAAAAATTCGTTAAAGCAATCTGACAGCGGGATATTGTAGAACAAGATATTGTAAAAGAGGGAAAAATAAATCGAACCGACAGCTGCTATCCGGGCGGAATGGGGTGTGTTTTAGGGGTTGAAAACAGTTTTTCGTGATTTCTGGCTAAACCGTGCATTCTATCAAAAAAAAAATGGATACAAAAGTTACAGGGAATAAAAAGATCTACAACGTTTTGTCCACCGTTTTTACCCTAACCTCAAAATTATTCGACAAAAATGCGAAAAACCAATTTTTCGGTTTTTAATTTTTTTCTTTGACAAATTTAACTTTATGAAGCTCTAACTTTGACAAAAGATACCTCTATTTATTGCAAAAAGGCAGTAATTTTTTTGGAGGGAAATATTTGGAGGTTGTTGTTAAATTTAATTTATCGAAAAAAAAAACAAATTTTTAACTGCGATTCCTCTTAAAACTACGCATCCTGCAGAGTTCTGTTTTGGCTCACTTACTCACTATTACGTCTACTTTCGATGAGTGGTAAAAAAAGGTATACTGCAATGGAAAAAATGGCGGGAAAATTGAAAACCGAAAAATCGGTTCTTTCGTGGTAATTTGCATATTTATCGTTGAATAATTGTTATTAATTAATAAAATCATTTTAATTTTTTTACGTTTATGGAAACTATAATATTATTTCTTTAATTATTGTATAGATCGAGTTTTGATATGATGTCATGCATGTCTAAGACAGACAAATTATATCTGCTATATTCGTATATATATACCTCCAAATATTTCCTTCCAAAAAAATTACTGCCTTTTTGCAATAAATAGAGGTATCTTTTGTCAAAGTTAGAGCTTCATAAAGTTTAATTTGTCAAAGAAAAAAATTAAAAACCGAAAAATTGGTTTTTCGCATTTTTGTCGAATAATTTTGAGGTTAGGGTAAAAACGGTGGACAAAACGTTGTAGATCTTATTCCCTACAACTTTTGTATTTTTTTTTTTTGATAGAATGCACGGTTTAGCCAGAAATCACGAAAAACTATTTTCAACCCCTAAAAACACACCCCATTCCGCCCCGGATAGCAGCTGTCGGTTCGATTTATTTTTCCCTCTTTTACAATATCTTGTTCTACAATATCCCGCTGTCAGATTGCTGTAACGAATTTTTTTTTTATTCCTAATATTTGCTCCTATTAGTACTGGCCTATAACTCAATTTATAACTTATAAAACAGAAAATAATATTGAGAAAATATTAAATATATCTTATAAGTGCAAAGAAAAAAATATGTAAAGGTCAGATTAAAACCTTATCTCTAGGTTGAATTTTTTTTGTTTTTACATTTGCAATAGTTTTTTTAAACATTTACTAACATTTGACTTCAAACGAGTTTAATTTTTGTATTGGCCCATAAGTTTTTAATACGGCACTTTTCATAAAAATTATTCTAAACATTGAATAATATTTTGGAATCGATGCCGTACATTGTGCATTGACCTTGCACCATACGGATCCAGTTAAGGCGTTTCGCCCGGGGTATCTGACCCCTATACCAGCAAATATGTACGGCGTTTCTGAACAATCAATCTATGCATTATGACGTGTTCCTTGCAACTTTTCGGTAAACTGCTTATTTCAAATCCTCGGGCGCCAGATTTTTCCCAAAGGTTTACTCCTTTGGAGGACTTCTGCTAGGGTCCTCTCCACAAGGCTTGTCACTATGCTATCTATAGATAGCCTTGTCCCTAGGGTAGCTACAGTGAAGTATAACCAGAGTTCATTGGGCAGAAAACAGTATCAAAATTGTAGGCTTTACTTACAATTGATACCTGGTTAAAACTTAGCTCGTTTGAAGATAGAGCAGAAATAATTTAATAAAACAGGGAATTGCAAATATCAAAATATAATGATTATTATAAGTACACTTTCGGAATAATCAATATAAATGCAATTGAACGGTATTATTTACAAAATGTAATGAAGCTCAAACGGTAAATGAAAACTGTTTCAACATATCTACTTTACGATATGTTCGGTAATTGAATTCAATTCAGCGGTACGGAATTGATTGATAAATGATTCAGAATTATCAATTTGCGGAAAATACAAATCAAGCAGTTCCTAGCGTATTCGGTAAATATTTAGATAGCAATGATACGTGAAATGTTCAAACCACACTACGATATATTCGGTTATACAATTCGGTCGGTTCGGCAAATACTGTTTTGCACTAGTTTTCCGATTGTACGATATCAGATTTTACGGTATTTTCGGATAATGACTCTGAGTTTATTCTGTCACATAACCCACCCTTGTACTAGCTATCAACGGAGTTCCCGGTAATTGTATGACAGTGTTAGATGTCATACACTTTACAGATTCAGAATCTAGACAATTAGGGCTTATACTTCCGGGATAGACACAGTGTGCACAAACCCTAACTATCGTTTCTGCAATAACCCCTATATCCACGGCCGAGGACTTCTCATAGTATTGAGGTAATTATTACGATTCTCAATCACACAACCACCCCCAGCATATACTACAGTGTGCACAAGCCGTTGGCGGTTTGGTCGTCTAGGATATACTTATACTTCCGGGATAGACACAGCGTGCACAAATATATCAAAGACCTCACTGTCGTTCTAGCATACACACTCTGTACACACCATACAATTACTTGAATATTTCAATTCACGTGCGAATTCAACTCGTGTGCCTATGACGGGATAAACCTATGACGGGATAAACTCAAATATATCAATTCAAATTACTGAATGCTACGGAACTTAGATATCGTACAAACGTTTACCAATCACAATAATAATCATAAACTACGGAAATCAATATATCGTAATGCCCAAAAATATAAACTATTTGCTATCAATTACCTTATGAAACAATTCACTTAAACGGAACACTTACTGTTAATTCACAGTTCAAATCTAACTTAAACTCGGATAATTAATTCACTTTGATTCTTATCTTAATCTCACTTCAACGGTACCATTGGAAAATCAAAATCACAAAAGAGCAATTGTACTGCTTGAAAATTGAAATCACAAAAGAGAGCAACTGTACTTATTGGGATTCAAAATCACAAAAGAGCGATCTGTTATCTGTCACGGCTTTTATACGTTTTTCGAGGTTCTGGTCAAGTCTGCTCCACCAATTCCTTATTTTGTGCCGAGGGTTTTTTTACTTATGTCCCGAACAATGCTTAAAAAGGACGCTACTTTTTAGATCTAAAATTCGCGTTCATGATGCTCCAGTAGTTTCGCTCGGTGCAGTAAGCAAGTGTTATCGGAGTTTTTTTGGTTGTTCGCCTTTTTTATACATAATGCTGTTCAAAGTTTGGTGTCTCAACTTGCCAGGCCCCTGTTTTTGCAACATATTTTATCGGAATGAATGCAATTTTTAAACGGGCATGATTTCGATTCATCTATTTGAATAATTATACTTATTCGAAATTACGAAATTAGAAAAGTGACAATCACGGAATATACATTCGGAGCTCACGCATATCTATTGAAATACTGAACTGAGATTACATGTAATATCCGTATTTACTGCCTGATCTAAAATTAAATGATCTTTTAAAATTTAAGCTTCGTTACAGTATCTATAGAAATTGAATTCGCCGTACAGTAGTAAATCACCTTTATGAAATAGAAAATAGTTGCAAAAATAGAATAAATTCTTAGGGGTGACAAAATACTTTTCCTGCCCTTTGGAACCATGTTTTAACGACATTTTGTTTTAATTGATTAAAGTTTCAAGTATTAACAAAGTATGTTATTGCTGTAAAAAAATGCCACCGTATCATTGTTCTTTGCAGGGGGAAATCAATTTTCCTGAGGCAGCCATTTGTTCCATGAGAAATGTACGGCATGACAAAAAAGTCATCGATTCTTGAAATAGCATTAAGATCATTGAATTTGATGTAGGTTCAAATCACCACCATAATACTACTTAGGGGTATTCGCGATCAGAGGTTGCACCCCATTACCAGCAAATATGTATGGCATTGAAGGCTAATGAATCTATGTAAACATAGAAATCGAATTGTATGAACGCCGTACATTATAAATGACCTATATTTCTGGGAAAATTTTCGGAAAATCAAAAACTCTCTTGATTTCCGAACCCATTATTTTTGTACGGCAGTGGGTTCTAGGTGATAATTATTGCATGATCTACCAACTTGAGAAAGGCCGTAAGGTAAGTTGGGGTAAGTGCGACTTTGGGGTAAGAGAGTCCTTGGCTTGCAAAAACTCCAAATACAATAATTTTCGGATTTTTCCGGAATTAATGCGGTGGTACAACTCTTGGCAACAGTGCGCGAGAGAAAACATGGCGCATGATTGCCTCTGTTGCGTACGTTAGTCGTGTTCAGACAAGCAGTGTCATTCCGCTAGTAAGACGAGTACGTAAGTATATTTTCATTTAATTCCTTCGTTGTGTATTTTTGCGTTCTTTCGAAGTTTGCATGTTTAATATTCCTCTTTTATATAATCAAATCATCACCGAATTTTGGTATTTTGAGATTTCTCTTAAATTTTTTGTTAGCGTGGGGGTCGCTCTTGCCCCACAAAAAAAGCCTCGGGGGCAAGTGCGTTCCCTAAGACTGGGGCAAGTGCGTTCTGAAGGCGCACTTGGCCCCTTATCTCGTAAGCAATTTGGTGATAGAATAAAAATACTTACAAATGTTATTTATTGTAGGGAGATTTCGAAACATGGTTCGAAATTATAAGAGAAAGAGTGATCGCGCGAAAATTTACAAACAAGAGACTCTACAACAAGCCGTAAATGATATAAAAGCAGGAGTATTAACATTCAAGAGAGCCAGTGAACTTCATGATATCCCAGGGACTACACTGAAGGACCATGTCAAAGGAAGAAGGGGGAACAAAAGTACATGTTTTGGTAGAAAACCCGACATTCCAATAGAACTGAAAAGCAATTAGCAGATGGCCTCTGCTGTATGGAGAAGTGGGGTTTTGGTCTGTCTCGTACAGAAGTACTGGACCTAGTTGAGAGATTTGTGTTGGAAAATAAAATAAACACCCAATTCAGAAATGGTAGGCCAGGCTCAGACTGGTTTATCAATTTCAGAAAGAGAGCCTCAAAGTGTTGAAGTGGGTCGGAAGGAATCCGTAGACCCTTTCATTATACAAGAATACTTCAAGCTACTGAAAAAAACTTGGATGACTTGGGATTGAATGATAAACCGGGCCAGATTTGGAATTTAGACGAATCCAGTTTTTCTTCAAATCCCTCGAAGACTAAATAGTTGGGAAAATCAGTGCTCCATCCGCAAGAACAACAAGCGGGCCGGGACGTGAAAATACTAATGTGTTGATGGCTTGTAGTGCTTCTGGGAATAATCTACCCCCATTGATCGTATTTAAAGAAAAGAGCATATGGAATGAATGGGTAGGATCAGAAGGATCAGAATATCCAGGAACAGCGTACGCAGCTACAAAGAAGGGTTGGATGGAAACTGAGGTTTTCGAAAATTATTTTAAGCGAACCCTAATTCCAAATTTTGGTACGGATCGACCAATCCTCCTTATTTATGATGGACATTCAACCCACTTAACTGTTGGGGTGATTCAATCAGCAATTGAACAGCAGATCACTATATTAAAGTTGCCTCCACACTCTTCTCACTTACCCCAACCACTTGACCTAGCTGTGTTTCGTTCCTTAAAATCTTCCTGGGATGCTAAATTAGTATAGTGGCAAAGGGAGCACCATGGAATGAAAATTCCAAAGAAACAATTTTTTTCATTGATAGGTCGAGTTTGGCTAGAAACAAGTGCAGATATCATCAAAAGCGGGTTCAAAAAAGGAGGTATTTCACCATTTGATGATAAAGTCATACCAGAAGAACTCTACGATGCGGAAGCTCTCAGAAGGTGGGAAACATCACAAAATATTGTTACTGTACGTCAAGATATCTCCGGTCAAAACAATGTCGATCCTCCTATTCAAATGCATACAGATCCGCCAAACAAACAGATGGAAATTGATCGTTCAAACTGTCCATCAACAAATAGTGATAGAGACATCCAAGCAAGTACTTCTGGAGACATATCAGCAAGTACTTCTTCGGAAGTTGAAAAACAGTGGAACCTTCTAGAAGTAAGCCAAACGATGCAAATGATATTTCATTTGAGGCACTCCTTCTCAGAATTGTAAAAAATTCCACAAATTCAACCCAGCAAATTAAGAAGCCCACAGGAAAAGTTTGTAATGGCGCAGAGGTGGTAACAAGCAATGATGTGATCCATCGATTGAAAGAAAAAGATGAATCATTAAACAAACCGAAAACTAAAATGAGAAAACCTAATGTTGATGAAGTCGGTAAAGATCCTGGTCTCATAGAAAATGACGATTCATCCCGAAAACGAGTGAATAGAAAGAGAAAAACAACTCATGAATGGTCGTCATCATCAGAAGAAGACAAAACAATATTGACTGAAAGCGAAGAAGAATTCAGCAATGATATTGCCGAAGATATTCAAAGTGAACAGGCAAAATACAGTGGAAGGCACCTGCCTTCCCCCACCACAGCCTTAGCATTGATCCCTCTTAATCACTCAATCCGTTCCGCTACATCCTGTATAATCGGGAATGAAGATTCTTCTGAATGTTCGATATCGTTTCGGATGTAATTTTGCCAAGTGCATACACTTACTTGTCTACAACATACATCAATGTAAACCAAAACCGAATTAACATGTAAAGATCACGAGATGTTCCCAAATAATTTTCCTTATTTCCAACGCAACACAAATAAATCGAACTCGAACGCCCACTTCTTCCCGTTTTCATTCCACCTCAAATCGTAAGAGATTAGAATGTTGTATCCACCGACGTATTGATTTTGTGTCTGTCTTGCTGTTGCATTATTGTCACTACTTGAATTATCCAACTCAAAGCCAAGTTCTAATTTCAGATAAAATGTGATACCGCAGTTGCGTAAAGCGTGGGTTTTTAGATACGTGGGAGTACTCTGTTTAAAATAGAGAAATCAATATTACGAGCTTATTGTAATGCGAAGTACCAACATAACAGATTCAATTTCAAAATCTGTGGTTCGCACGAGTTATTCATATTCGATACGTTAATAAAAGCTCGCTTTGTAAATACTTTTCCTTTCATTCACAACATAAAATGTGCTCTGTTTAGTTTCTATTATTGCTATTGAATAAGCCTCAACTAGCATCGAAGAACTATTGGGTGATAATGGAGGACCAATCTGAATTATTAAAGGTCATTACACAGTTCAAACTTGGTTTTAATATTACTTTGTTCTTTGTAGTTGGGCGTCTTATAATTTTTCACTATAATAGGACTAGGACTTTTAGAAACAGCTTGACTAAATATAATATACTCTTCGGACTTCGTCTGCGAAGAGTATAGTGATTACCAGGAGATGCAAACGACAAAATATCCTGTGCTGAATACAACGTATTTTCTTATACTCATTTTATTTTTGTATACAGACTTGTACAAGAACATACGTATTTGATAAAATGGGATATGATTATTAATGTAGTTTTGTCGTTATGACACTAATTCAATTTATGTTCCTTTCAGGGTATCTATTCCTGTGCTGAATACAGCATATCATTCATATATTAATTTTATTTTTGTATACAGACTTGTACAAGAACATACGTATTTGATAAAATGGGATATGATTATTCCTGTAGTTTTGTCGTTATGACACTAATTTAATTTACGAAACTGAATAGCCGGGTAGTAGTCACTTCCAACTCTCTCTTCTCTCAAATTTATATTTTCGTGCAAAATCTAAGGAATCAATTGCAGCATTATGTGTATTAGTTACTTTAGCTGAAAACTCACGGCAGAAAACATAAATTTCTTCAGACAAAGTTTTCTGGTAGAAGACATTCCGAAAAGAAGAAAGTTAGGTTAAGATGAGTGGTCCATGCAATCATTGTAAAGGTACAATAGCAGACAAATTTGCAGTTTGCGATAGCTGTCATGCCCTCTTCCATTCTACAGAAGCTTGCACAGGCCTAGCTGCCTCAGAGGTACGTGCTGTTGTGATACAGAAACGATCTCTCGTATTCTTTTGTGGAGAATGCCGGGAAGCATTCAAAAGTGCCCCAGCTCTTATAAGACAGATTCAGGATCTGAAGAAGCAGGTGGATTCTCTGAAAAACGAATTGAATCTTTTGGCACAGCACAATCCAAACAATGATTCGGAACAGATCTACCATGAAGTTAATGAGCGGATTGTCCGTTCCAAAAACTTCATGATATATAACGCCATAGAATGCAACTCAAGGACCTTAGCTGATAGAATAGATGCAGACAAAAAGGTTGTTAAGGACGTGCTTCAATTATTAGATAATGGGGAAGAGCCCAAAAATATTAAGGTGCTGAGAGTCGGTCGACCGGGAGGGCCAAAGCCAAGACCGTTAAAAGTAGTTTGCTCAAACTCTGAAGTTGTAAGAACCGTTCTGAAAGCAAAAACCAAGCTTCTACGCTCCCCTTATAGAATCAGCGCAGATCAGACCAAAATCCAGCAAGAAAATTTGAAAACTGTATTGAAAGAACTCAAAGAGAGGCAGGAGAAAGGTGAAGTTGATCTAATACTGAAATACCTTAATGGAACTCCCAAAGTATCTAAGAAACAGATCGAAAAAAACGCCTAACAACCCCTTTACAAGTATACTATCAGAACGTCGGAGGACTGCGTACAAAACTTACAGTGCTACTTAAAGCGATGTCCTGTTCTGTATATGACATAATTATAATAACGGAAACTTGGCTACATGACAGCATCGGAGACTCAGAGCTACATTGTGGAGGTTACATCATATTTCGGATGGACAGAAGTATTTCATCCAGCGAAAAATCGCGTGGTGGTGGTGTACTCATTGCCATTCGTTCGTGTATAATGTGTAGACGAATATCTTCTCATGTTAATTATATCGAAGAACAGTTTGTCTACTGCAATTATCAAAACCAAGATGTAATTATTGGAGCAGTGTACATTCCTCCTAAATCCTCGCCAGATGTGTACTCTGCCCATTGTTCAGCGGTGGAAAGTATTGTTGATAGTTATCCAGAGGCAAAATACTACATTTTTGGTGATTATAACCTACCTGATGCTACCTGGTCCAACGACAATAATGGAGTTATTGTCAATTGCCCTCTCAGCTCCCCCGCTACACATTTGGGTCAGTCTTTTGCATTTCTACACCTATACCAAGTCAACATGATACCAAATAATAGAAATGTGTTCCTAGATTTACTTTTTACCAACATTGAGGATACTGAAGTTTCTCAGGCATTAGATCCTCTCTTTCCAATCAGTTTTCACCATATCTCGTATAATTTTTGTATATGCTCCAATAATAGTGTCAATGTAAAAAACCTTGAGTTTGTTGAGTTTTACCATGATTTCAGAAACGCAGATTATAATGCTCTTAACAACTTTTTAGCCTCCACCGATTGGGAGGGAATTTTTGCTAAACAAGATTTAAACGAGATTACTATCAATTTTTATGAAGCACTGAATACAGGCATAGACAAGTTTGTTCCTTTGAAAAGATTCAAATCATCTAGTTTTCCTAAATACTTCAACACTGAACTTCGGCACTTAACAGTCCAGAAAAAAGAGCACATAGAAGGTATAGATTATCAGGTGAAGACCAATACTATCTAATCTTTTCGGAATTGAGAGCTCACTGTAAATATCTTTCAGACATCTGCTACAACACTTACATTGTAAACACAGATAACAGTTTAAGATCTGACCCTAAATTATTCTGGAAATATCTCAAGGATAAAAAAAACACACATAATTTGCCTCAAACTATGTTTTACGAAGACAAAATTAGTAATTCTGGTGATGAAACGGTGGAATTATTTGCCAAGTACTTCTCTACTGTGTATAGAAATTATGAAAATGTGCATGCTGTTAACCTAGATGAATCTTCCAGTGGCACTTGCATTAATTGCCCTGTACTCACCACAGAAACAATATTCAACAAGATTTCAAAACTTCCTAATAAATTAACGGTTGGTCCTGATGGAATACCAAATATTGTTTTGAGCAGATGTGTCTGTACACTTGCGTCACCACTATTGAAATTATTCAACATGTCTCTTAAATTAGGTACGTTCCCTACTATCTGGAAAGAGAGCTATATATTGCCTATTCACAAAGCAGGTGATAAAGCCAATGTTATGAATTACCGAAGTGTTTGTATTCAGTCATCAATTCCAAAACTATTTGATAGTCTAGTATATGATGAGTTGAGATGGGCATGCAAAGGGCTTTTATCTGTAAAACAACACGGTTTTTCCCAAGAAAAATCCACTTTAACTAACCTACTTAATTATCAGGCGTACATCCTACCTGCCTTGGAGAAAAAGTTACAGATTGATGCCGTTTATACAGATTTCTCTAAGGCATTCGACAGAGTATGCCACAAAATTTTGTTGTCTAAGCTATCCACTATGGGTTTCAATGCTAATTTAGTAAAATGGATTGAGAGCTTTCTGACTGATAGAAAACAGAAGGTCAAGTTAGGTAACTACTGCTCGATTGAAATTGATGTCCTTTCAGGTGTTCCCCAGGGTTCTCACTGTGCACCATTGCTTTTTAATTTGTTCATTAACGACATTAGTAATATTTTTGAAAAATGCGAATGTTTATTATTTGCTGACGATTTAAAGTTGTTTTCAGTCATTCAGTCTGATCTTGATGTTGTCATGGTTCAGAAGGATCTAGACAATTTAACAAGCTGGTGCAACAGAAATTGTTTATCTCTGAATGTGGAGAAATGTTGTTTTATTAGCTTTTTCAGGGGGATCAAAAAATTTGACACTTCTTATAGTTTAAATGGCATTGATCTAAGAAATGTTTCTATGGTAAAAGATTTAGGGGTGCTGTTCGACCACCAGTTAAACTTTGTTGATCACATCAGGAATATTTCGATCAAGGCAGCTAAAATGTTTGGGTTTCTAAAGCGAAACAGTGAGAACTTCTCTATCACTGCCATAAAATGCATTTACTTTTCCATTGTTAGATCCCAGATGGAATATGCCTCTATTGTTTGGTCACCATTTTACAACATTCATATCGTTACCTTGGAGAGAATTCAACATAAATTCCTAAGATTTTGTGCGTTCAAACTGAACTTGCCAATAATTGATCATGATTACAGCGCAATAAGTTCTACACTCAATATACCTACGCTTGAATGTCGTCGGCAGCACAGCTCCCTATGTTTTATGTTTAAACTTGTTAATGGTTTAATATCATGTCCAGATTTATTAGCACTTATCAACTTCTGTATACCAAGTCGTTCGCTTCGGTTCAATCAAGCTTTTCATATAAGATTTCACTCAACAAACTATGGTTTTCACTCTCCATTTGATAGAACCTTCAGATTGATTAACAGCTATGAAATAGACTTGTTCAGTGGCTCTTTAAGTGCTTTCAAAAATAAAATTAGGCATCTGTGATACTTATGTACATTATCTGTGATTGTACCTGCTGTTTGTTCTATTAACCTGTTACTGTGGATGTACCTGCTGTTAGTTTTAAAAACCTGTTACTATTCTTTAGTTTGTATCATCCGATAGTTATATTTTAATCTATAAGCTATTATACTTACGAATTCTTATCTTGTATTGGGGTTTTCCCGTGTATTATTAAATAAAATAAAATTTATGTTCCTTTGAGGGTGTCTATTCCTCGGCTGAAAAAAGCATATCCTTCATACATTAATTTTATTTGTCTGTACAGACTGGTACAAGAACATACGTATTTTATAAAATGGGATATGTTTATTCCTGTAGTTCTGTTGTTATGACACTAATTCAATGTATGTTCCTTTCAGGAACTTCTATTCCTATGCTGAATACAGCATATCTTTCATATATTAATTTTATTTTCGTATACAGACTAGAACAAGAACATATGTATTTGATAAAAAGGGATATGATTATTCCCGTAGTTTTGTCGTTATGACACTAATTTAATTTATGTTCCTTTCAGGGTGTCTATTCCTCTGCTGAAAAATCATATTATTCATACATTAATTTTATTTTTGTATACAGACTTGTACAAGAACATATGTATTTGATAAAATGGGATATGATTATTCCTGTAGATTTGTCGTTATGACACTAATTTAATTTATGTTTCTTCCAGGATATCTATTGCTGTGCTGAATACAGCATATTATTCATATTTCAATTTTATTTTTGTATACAGACTTGTACACGAACATACGTATTTGATAAAATGGGATATGATTATTCCTGTACTTTTGTCGTGATGACACTAATTTAATTTATGTTCCTTTCAGGGTGTCTATTCAGTGAGCGTCTTTGTTTGGAAGATGAATGGTGTTACGACGGTTCGTATACTCTATTATACCTTTTCTTTAGCTTTAGACTACCTATATTTGATGTGAATAACTAACCCAATCTGCTAACTCGCGTTTCATTAACTTTCTATTCCGAGTTGATCTTTCAGAGTATAAACGGTGAATTTGCAGAGGAGGTAGAAACTTTAAGAGAAATACTCTCTGCCAAGAGAACATTTTAACTCTAGTGGGACATCTGTTGATTCTTCTCTGTGAACGCATATTCAAATGAAACGAACGTACCATGTTGGAAATATTCGAATCGGACAAAAATATGAATATTCAGTTTTTCATAATTATTGTACCAACGGTGCTGAAACTTCCACAAGACAATAGAACCCGAACAACTAAACATGGTTAGCTCTGCTTACTTTCTCAACACATCATAACTCAGAAAAATTGGCAAGTGCAATATCTCTGGGGCTTGAATCAATCAATCAATTCCAATATTTCTTATCAGTAAAGTATTCAGATATCAGGGATGGAAAGTGGACAGTGAAGAAGATAATCTCTGATTGCGGAATACGAAAAAATAACCAAGTGACCTTAAGGTACAAGGTTCTTCTGGTACTCCACCACATGGAGGAATCTATCTAAGAGAAAACTCGATAGTAAACGACAAAGTTGAGGCGGAAGTTACCCAGTCAGGCTCGGTCAAATTGGAGGCATCAATAATAATAATAACTTTTATTGTCCATAAGACCAATGATACAACATGGTATAAGATAAATCAAGAATTTATAGGTATGTAAGTAAATAAATAATTAAATAGATAGATAAACACGTGTTTTGCTAGAACAAATAAGACAAAAAAGAAAAAATTATATAAAGATAAACAAAGATAATACTTCCTCCGATAAAAATTAAGTTACTTCGAAAAGTAATAGATAATAATTATAGCTCAGTATCTACTATACTTATTTATGAATATAAAATTAGGATTGAAATTGAAGGAACCATCTGTTATTACAGATACCAAGTACTCAGAAACACTATAAAATACATGCTCCTGCAAAAGTTTATGAACTTCCTTCTTAAACTGTTTTAAGTTAGCATTATCTATGAGCGACTGCGGAAGTTTGTTGTAAATCCTCATGCCCATATATCGTGGACTTTCTTCATACTGAGACATCTTATGCTGAGGTATCAACAGGTCTGCTCGGCCTCTATTAGGATGAGTATGATTGAAATCATTGCGGGAAAAGAACCAACATTTATTTTGACATACAGGATGTCCTCGAACTGCGTGGCAAAAATAAAACCGAAGATTCTTTGATTCGAAAAAAATTTGATGAGCCTTTTTACATTTGCCTCAAGTCTCTTGTTTACCCGGTAGAGGGCTTCAAAATTGCAAAAATAATTTTGTTTTTTCGGTATAACTTGAGAACGTGATGAAGAACTTTTACAATATTTGGCAGGTGAGTTACTGTCAATAATGGCCATTTTTGAGAGAGGAGCACAGAGCCTTAGAGACCATAGAAATGGCTCAAACTTGAGGATGTAACGGGAAAAGTGTCCGTAACTTTTTTGTGGTCAATGTAATTCACTCGATATTTTTTATGTAGATAGCTCATCTAATTTGAAAACTTTTCTTACTCTTAGAAAATTTTGATAAAATCAACGGATTAGCTTGAAAAAATTAATAATAATAGGATAGGAGTATACATCTATATCTTGTAAGACTGTGCAACCTCCTCACATAACACATAATTTGCAACATAATATGTCAATGTGAGCATCCCAGTTCAATGTGTTATCTATGCATAGCCCCAGAAAACTTACAGTCTGAACTTGCCTCAAAGAAAATCCGACAATTTTTAAGAGGCAACTGTTATTATCGTTTATTGCGCGAGGTGTAAAATAGATGAAAACTGTATTTGAGGTATTCAGAATGAGTTGATTCGCAGCAAACCATTCTACGCAGGCATTCAGACTAGTTTGGTTATTTTTCCCCAGCACGCGTGTGTTAGTTGCGGTGCTTAACATTGAATCATCATCCGCAAACATAGTTACCTTGTTCAGTATCATTGGCAAATCATTGACAAATAACAAGAAAAGAAGGGGTCCAAGTACAGACCCTTGAGGTACACCATCTACAACCTTCAATTGATTAGATTTTATATCATCAGTATCAACAACCTGATAACGATCAGACAAATATTATGGAATCCACTGATACAACTTCCCCTTAAAGCCATATCGAGACAATTTAGCAAGGAGTAGATTGTGATCAACAAGGTCAAATGACTTGCTTAGATCCATGAACACTCCACAGCTTTTTTTGTAATCATCAATTTTCTCATATAACTTTTCCATAAAATTCATTGTGGCGGACTGCAAAGATCTATTCTTCCGAAAACCGTGTTGAAAACGTAAATTTGATTATTATTATGAAGTTCAATATTCTAGAAACTATAATTTTTTCTTCCATTTGGACAAAGTAGATAACAGGGAGATAGGACGGAAATTTTCAACTTGTTTCATGCTTTCCTTTTTAAATAATGGTGTGACTGTTGCCGTTTTTAAAACATCTGGAAAAATTCCTTCACGCATGGATAAGTTTACCAGATAAGTAATGGGCACAACTATGGGTTTAATTGGGTTTAATTGCTACAGCTAGAGATTTCCCATATTTTTCAATAGATGGCTACGTACACTTCAACTTTATCTCCATTAACATGGGTGGACATCTCTCGGGACGTGACCGGTTTCACTTATTCTGATATTTCCTCATTTAAAGACGGGAATGGGAGGCAACGATGGTTGGTCGTTAGGAGGGTACAAGTCGTAACAGCTCCTAATTTTAGTGGCAAAAGTGGCAAAATTGAAATTCAAGATATGTGATTTTGGATATTCAAGAAAAACCTGTTTCACCCAGATATCGTCCATTCCATGATTCTGTTACGTAGGGATCCTACTGAGTAAAGAATATACGATTTTATTAGTTGCGAGTTGTGAATTTTACCTAGAATTTAAATTAGTTACAATATTCTCATACTATCGATTAAAACGACGTCTATTTTGAAACCCCAATATCAAATAGCATCTGAGTATACTGATATAGGTTTACATTTCTTTTCTAGATTATGCGTTTGGACGTTGCCTACGACCCATTAGTGATGTGGACGAAGATGATATATTCAGGTAATAATAATATCAATATAACTAATATACGAAAGAGACACGTTGGTGAAAATATGACATAAATAGATAATTTACTTTTCCACACCTCGAAATATGCTCACGGCAGTTGTTTCATATTTCATTACTTAGTTGGCGTTACCACGTTATGACAAACGTGCTTTTCATCTCATATTGCTACTGAAATGATTGTTTAATGAACACCACAAGTCTACTAAATTAGTACTCTCATGTTCACTCTTTTCACGTATCACATGTTGAAATTTCGTTTGGAAAAAATCATTGAAGGAGATAACACTTCTGATAAAATGTAAACTCGTCAGCATCAATATTTTAGGAAGAAGTAGCCATTACTTTATCAGAATCTGTCATTTGAACACTAAATCAAGAAAGCAACAAAGATGTTTTCTTTTAAAACAAACATTTGCTTAAATGGCAGCTTCTTGAGTTTAATTTGGTCATTATTATAATATGACTAAATGAAAGAACAATTACTTTGTTTTATACTTTAAATAATAACATAAAAACGTTACTGTAGTTTCAACACCGAAGTGCAATTATCAAATAGATACAAAATTATGAATTAAACAATAGTCATTTCGAGTACAAATAGGAACCAAAGTACAATAGAACTGATGAGATTACAATTGAGAGTAAGAGATCATCAGAAATTCCTAAAGAAGTAGATCCCGGCAAAATACTAAGAAACAATTTTTGCATTAGAATAATTATTATTCTATGTACTAAGATTTATGGTAAAGGTGCTATAAAAGACAAAGGAAAAGATCACCTTACTTGAATAAAATAACTATTAAAAGTTGAACAATAAACAGTAGCTTCTTCAAACAAATATTACAAAGTACTTTCTAATATTTATTTGAACAAGCTACTGTGATAGCGAAACTTAGTCACATTTATTTATTAAACTAGTGAATATCCAACTTTTAAAAGTTATTTTATCCAAATTTAGAATGGATTTTCATCACGAGATGGCTGATTCTATTAAATTTTTGAAAGATCACTTTGGTATAGGTCTAACTGATCATTTAGGGTATAGTTATAGGAGTTTTTGACACCGTATAAATCTATTGATTTTGATATATCTAAATTAGGAAAGGTATGACCTATTTGTAAAAAATAGTTAGCAAAAATTGAGACTGTTTTGTTGAGTCTGAAAGAACGATAATGTTCTTAGTAACCAGGTTTGAAATAACAAGCTATATACCTATATTAAAGTTATTGATAACTTTTGATAATGGCACTTTGATTTGTCGAATCTATAGTAACGTTTTCATGTTATTACCAAAAGTGGTATAAATACAAAGTAATTATTCTTTCATTTAATCATAATAATAAATTACCATAGAGTAACGGCTTTTACCACCGATTTCTTTATTCTTATAATAATATAAGAATATAGCTTACGGAAATAAATCAGATAGCATTAGTACCGCCTAAATATTATCACAGGATTAAGTGAAATGCGTACAGTGCCATCTTTATTATTCTGGACCTGGAGTAATTATTTGAAACAAAGTTCAAATTTATTGCCAGAAACCATAAATACAAATTCTCGAAAAACAGGATGATTAGTCTTTTTCAACTCTATCTCTGCTAATTTATAAAGAGTATAAAAGTGATAACTTCTTTGTTTATGGATGTAATCGTTCCGTTTTGCCATAAACGATAACATCAAGTTTATAAATAAGAAATATTATCCACTAAAAATACTCTTAAAGTACTGAAGACCTTTGGGCTACCAACTAGCTATCATTAGAGGAAACTAAATTATGAATCAAAATGTTTGAATACTATTTGGGGATAATAATGTAAAGAATGGGTTACCATAGCTTACCAGCTGGAGATAAATCGGCATTTAATAAATTGCTTTTTTGTTTATACATCTCCATCCCTTCTAAATTAACTAGAATATAGGTCACACTATTTCTCAAGAAAATGTATCACTTTTAAAACACAATACGCACAAATCTTTAGGTAATTTAGAAGGGATGGAAATGCATAAAAGAAAAAGTAATTTATTAAATTCCGATTTATCGCCACCAGAGGGTAACCCATTATTTGCATTATTATCCCCAAATATTATTTAAACACACACATTTTGATTTATAATTTAGCTTACTCTGATGATGGCTACTTGGTAGCCGATAGGTCCTCAGTACTTTAAGAGCATTTTCAGAGGATAAGGGTGAATTGAATATTTCTTATTTATAAACTATATGTTATCGCTAAACAAAGAAGTTATTATCACTTTCATCACAAATTAGGAGAGATGGAGATAACAAAGACTGATCATCTTTTTTTTTGAGAATTTGTATTTATGCTTTCTTGCAATCAATTTTAGAATGTTCTTTTAAATGAATTACTCCAGGTCTTACTTTTATGCAAAAACAAGATGCACTGTATGAAAAAAACCTCGCTTTTCACGAAACTTTTCATAAAATCTCATCCATTTTTTGTTTCAAATTCTTCAATTTCAAAAGGCAAAATTGTAACTATTCCTATGTGAATAGCATATTATTATCTCCAAAACTATAAGACTAAATGTTTATCAAAGAGATACATTTTCCCCGAATAATAACGCAGTTTGAATTGAAGCCATAACATTTACATTTTTCAACGTTTCACAATTTCATACGACGATATAATTTACATAGCATAGCACTACATTGAAGTTCTACAAGAACCGACAGGACTTTTGTGAAAAAATATTCACCTTATACTTCGAAAAGAACGAAAATATGTCAGTAGTGTTCTAGTTTAAAGTCTGAACCACATTTGCATCAAATTCAGGAAACTTTCCGCACAATAGATCATGTGAGATAGAATTTGGAAGGGACTTCTTGGTTCATGAGGTCCATATTATAATCAATATAAATACTTCCTAAGTTATTTAATTTCATGTTGAATCACACCTAAAAGTGAATATAAATTTCCAGATATAACCTAAAGAGGGAGGAATTACATGAATTGAAACAAGAACTCCAGCGTCTGTTTGCATTGGGATACAGATGGAGTCATGGATATACCCAATGTCGTTTACAAGCTATGCTGTACGCAAACAAGCACGAGTAAGTTTTCCAAAAAATTACTTATCTTAAATTTTCACGATATCACATCGTAGCCTAAAATTGTAATGCCTAACCAGATAATTCAAAAAATGATGTGACTACTGTTAATAATGTTAATGTAACGTATATCAGGCTAAAATTATAATATTGCAACGCGGAAACTTTTTGGTAAAGATGAATGATTTCAAATAATGATTGGTTGGGGGCGAGAGGCATATGGCGTATCCCTGAGGATCCTTGTTGGATATGAGTTGAACGTGAATGCATTGGTGGAATTAATATAAAAAAAATAACGTGTGACACTCGGGGACTGCCGCGGTAAAGCTATTGCATAGCATTTTTTATCAACTTATGCAATTATAATTATTTATTCATTTTTTATTTATGCAGTATTTTTTTTTCTTTGATATTAATCCAAGTTTTTTCTTTGATATTAATTCAAGTTACACTTTTTGAGCGTGGTGACCGATAAGAAAACAATTTTTTATTGAATAAATGAGAGGTTAATATCGTTTAAAATATTTTTATTATCTTACAATACATGTAGGTTATTCAGGAATTTTTATCATTGAAACTATAGGTTTATGGTAACTGAAATAAGAAACAAAAGTTTGAGACTTGATATGCTCTAAATATCTGGAAAATACCGCGTCAATGGTGGTCCCATATTTTGTTGTGGATTCTTGTGGATCATTATTCATTTTCATATTCAATTTTTCCGAAAGAAAAGTTGTCAACCGCTCTGATTTTTTATCAGCGAAGTTGATGTTGAAATCGCCAGCCAAGTGGAAATTTATTACCATTTGTACCAAGTATTTTCGACCTTTCTTCAATGTACTCCAGTAAAGTGCGATGCATAAAATGCTATACCTCGTCCAATTTTGGATTCGGGGAAATGTAAATTGCTACCATGACCATGTGTAGGCCATTTCTAAGTTTGCATAAGCACGCACAAATATCTCCAACAAATGAGCGCCTAACATTAACATCGCTAACGTGTGCAATATTTATTTCAATATTCGGAGTCATAATATTAGTAACATTATTATTATTTTGGTATATAGCTACCCCACCTTTTGGAACAGTATCTACAACAGTATATATACCTACATGTATACTTACGGGGCGCACATGCGGTGAGTGTGGCATTATAAAGATATGATAAATACCTATACACCTATATACTTTCTCACAAACAGCTGCTTACGTATTCGTCCGATTTCGGAGTAGCTCGTCTCGATCCGTGCGAGCTTCGTACAGTCGTACCATATACATACACGTTAAGCGAACGCTCGGCCGAGCTACATGGTAGGCGGAGTGGGGGGTGTTAGGTTTTATTTTCGTTACGGAATTTCTTGATTCGGTCGACGCGCTCAAAGCCCGCGATAAAAGCTATGCAATAGCTTAAAAAGTATCAGAAAAATAACAAATAAAGTATTACATGTTAATAAATAATTTGGTAATTAATTCGGTTTAAACTGTTGATTGTGAATGAATCTACTCAAATTAAGTTCATAAAATTCGGTGATACATCAATTAATTAATAAAACAACGATAAATAATTCAAGAATCAGTTCAATTGCTTCTACATTGAATGTGAATAAAAAACATTACTTATATTATTGTAATGTGTTCACACGCGAAAAGAAAGTCCAAATAGCTACTTTCCCTCAGTCGATCGCTTATATAGACTTTATTGATGAAATCTTGCCATTTAGAATTCACACAGTATTAAACTTGTCCGGCATAATGCTGACATGACGGCATTATTTATCATTTGCAGTATAAAAGTATCTGAGAATGACATTAACACCCACTGATAGGAAATGGTTTAAAGTAAGTTTCGTAATCAGAAAACACATTGACAAAAATATCTTATAATAGGAATAAAAAAGACAATGAAGAAAAATATAGATTGGCAGTGCCTGGTGGCAACAGGCAACACAAAAAAAAACAATGTAACAATGGAGAAATAAATGAATAAGTTCATTTATTTCTTGTTGGCTTTTACCAGACAACAATGATAAGGTCTCTCTAGTCTAGATCGATGAGTAGCATTGATAGTTTCAGACATGTGTTTCCCTCTCTCATGGAGCTCATCAGTAGAGCGAAGAAGGCTGGCAACGTTATTGAATAATCCCTGTTGAAGGTATACATAGACAAAAGTCACGGGTATTTGAGACTACTTGAGTGCACGAGATGGCAATACCAAAAAGAACCCATATAACAATGGAGGAATAAATGAATACGTTCAGTTATTTCTTGTTGGCTTTCATTTGTCACCATGAACAAATTTTTTTTTTATATTAACTCATAGTATGCTAAAATAATATGCTTTAGTCCAGGAGTCCTGTGAACTGCGCCCCAAAAACGCCGCCCCGACAATAGCGCTCACCGATAAATGCGCTCTCGAAAAATGGGCTCCCAGAAATAGGCCTAAATAATAAATTCATGAAATTATATTTTCACTAATACGTCGCAAACATACATGAATCGCCAGTAAAAGTATTTTCAGTTTCTATAGACATATAGGATAAAATAGTGTTTATCGTTAGAATTTAAATATTACTTTACGTATTTTCCCAATAATCTTATTACTCAGAGACCGTACGCTGATGTTTCCTACGGAAGATACTTATATCGAAAGAATGGATTTTGGCGAGCAGTAGTGTGCAAAAATAGAGACGTATAAACATATTTGTGCAACACTGTAGATAATATAGCATTTTCCCAAACGGACGTATACATATCAAATGTATTTGAGTTTTGTGTTCAATAAAATCATTTTATGAAATGTTTAATTTTTTATTTTGTTATAACCTTTGTCGATTAAGTTATAATTATAGATGAAGGAGAATTATTGCATTTGTGCATAATAAATTCATTATTTGTTTATATGTTATATGTTTTATTCTTTGATTTCATTTGACGGGAAGCGCTTTTGTGGCGCAATTGTCAAGGTACCATGTTTTTCACAAAAGCCATAAACGTGTAGTCTGTAATAGAAATCAGTCCAAAAGAGATGTTGGATTAAAATGTTTATCCAGGTAGTAGATTTGGTCGCACCATCTTACTGAACTGATTCGATTGTATAACATCCCATCGAAATTCGATTTCCCAAACACGTAAAAACATCTTACGCTATTAAATTGGGATCTTGGGTACAGTACTGGCAAACACCACAAATCTAAAGTGCTGATATATTCAAGTTATATCATGATATAAAGTGATTTGTCATATTTGACTGTGATAAAGTGGATTTTTATTGTTTTATGAAACGAAATAGGCATTCATCGGAGCGTTCTAATTTTACCGGATCGTAAAACGTTTCTGCAGCTTGGTATACATATCGCCGTTATTCATTTAGACAGTACGAAATTTATTATTTTGCTTAAGCACAAGCAAACATATACCTATTTTCAACTCCTTCTTTAGACCTCCAATAATAATATCTGAACAACTTTATCTTCCTATATATTGAGTACCAATAAGTGTATATCTCGTATTAGGACATTAATTATTTGAATGATGAAAAACTTCAATAATTTATGCGTTTCAGAATTTAATACTATAATAATAATAATAAAAAGTATCGCAAATATGCCTGTCTCTCTTTTATAAAGTGTGAAGATTTCAGCACAAAGCATCCTTATCACACCAATTTCAATTAAAAATGCCCACGTCGCCGAAACCAATAGAAATACGAGTAATCGAAATTGTAACACATTAATGTTTCAAGTATATGAATATGTATCAAGAATTCACTGCTTAGCAATTTTCTTATAATAAACGAAGTCATGTCAAGCAAAGTTTGTATACGACTGAAACCAACAAATAGTATCTACTTCCGAACCAAAAGTTAAAGATTCATGAGGTAATAGAAATGTTGCTATTTGAGCATTCTACCTAAAAATAAAATAATTTTAACATTATAAAGACGCATGTGAGAATTTGCAAGGATTTAAATTAATCAACGAATATGCAAACGAGATGTGTTTTAACGGAGTAAAGATCTCATATGGAAATGATATTGCTAATAGTTTTGCAGGTCATTTTTCTTCAGTTTATACAAATAAAAAATTGAATATTCCGATACTGAATTCAAATAATGTTTTAACAAGTAATCTTCATATCACACTTGGTCAAATTTATTCAGCCATAAGCAAGTTGAACCCAAACAAGGGTCCGGGTCCTGGTGGAATACCACCTGTTTTTTTTTCAATTGCATTTTTATTTTATCAAGACCTTTGTATTTTTTGGAGGTAGGCATTTTTCCTGATTATCGAAAATTTAGTTTTATAACCCCAATCTATAAAAGCGGTGACAAAACTGACATCAAAAATTATAGACCAATTTCTATTTTATCATGTATATCAAAGCTATTCGAAAGCATAGTAACGGAACATTTTTCTCTAGTCTATAAACATATAATAATTAATGAACAGCATGGATTTACGAAGGTAAATTCTGCTAAGACTAATTTATTACTATTTACATAATTTGTCTTGGAGGCTATACATGAAAAGGGTCAAGTAGACTGTATATACACTGATCTTTGTGAAGCTTTTGACCGCATAAATCATGAGCTATTGATCTCAAAACTATACTCAGTAGGTATACAAGGTCCATTATTGGAGTGGTTGAAAAGCTACATTACCAATAGGAAACAAATAGTAAAGCTAAAAACTTTTTTTTCTGAAGAAATTAATGTTCCATCGGGGGTGCCTCAGGGGCCACATTTCTGTTTCTTCTTTTCATCAACGATATAAAGTATGTTTTCAAGATATGTCGTTTTTGCTTTTTGCCGATGATTTGAAACTTTTCTATGTCATTGAATTTGTTTTAGATGCTCTAACAGTTCAAAAAGCTCACAGAACTTTTTATACGGTGCAACGAAAATGGGACGGAGCTCAATGTTGATAAATGCTTTGTGATGAGGTTTTATGGAACCAATAATTTTCGATTATCTTATCAATAACAATATCTTAGCTAGTAAAACAGAAATAAGGGATCTTGATGTTATTATGGACAGAAAGCTTACTTTTAATGCAAATTGTGATTATATAGTTAATAAAGCACTTAAGTCCTTAGGTTTTATAAAAAGAGTTTCTAGCGATTTTCAGAACATTGTTTCTATAAGATATCTTTACACAGCATTGGTGCTTCCGCACCTTGAGTATTGCTCTTCTATATGGTCTCCTTCTTATAATGTTCATCGCATGAGGATTGAAAGGGTTCAACATAAGTTCTTAAGCTTTGCCGCCTATAAAATGAATATTAGATTTCGTGACTATAATTTCAATTACGACTTGGTTGAATCTATTCTAAATATTGAAAAGTTAACATTACGTAGAAATCACAATGATCTAAAATTTTTACTTAAACTCATCAATGGTTTAGTTAACTGTTCTGATTTACTATCACAAATTAATTTCCGCATTCCCCAAAGAAATACCCGCTCGTCTAATATTAATATATGTCACATACCATATAGCAGAACGAACTACCTAATGCATTCTCCATTTTTTGATATTTTAACTACCGCAAATCATTATTTAAATCTCAATTTTTGGAACATTTCTTTGGTTGCTTTTCAAAGGGCTCCATCTGGTTCAACATAGATAAACTATGCAATTTCGAATGTATGTATATGTCTGTGTATATTTGCAATGTAAACTTTTTATTTTATATTCTTTTTACGATACGAATTAGTTATACTGTAAAAGGGTTCGTCCCGTTAATAAATAAATAAATAAATCTGAATTTGATTGAATATATGTGCTATGATTTACAGACTTGGAGTCACGTTTTATGTGAATCATCTCCAGGATAGATTTTTTATAATAATTGCTTTCCTTAGTTAAAATATAGTATTATTATTATAGAATAAAAATATTTCTAATATGTATTTTGGGGATTCTTTATGAATTAACATATGGATCCAGGATAGTCGTAAATCTATAATATTTCACATGTGAACTTACTTTCAGCCTCCCATCGGACGCAGACGCTTGTTCTCATTTGGTAGATCAGGATCTTGAGGGAGCATTAAATGCAATGGAAGGTCAGGATCCATTAGATCCGAATGAGATGGCTATTATCAAATATATGCCGAGCGAAGAGGACCCGAACGCAATCTACGCCGATGAAGTTTATTATCCTCCAGTTGACGAAGTAGGTCGGGTGGCCGCCCTTAGGGAAAAGATTTATCCATCTAATGCGGAAGATAGTAAGTTTCATCATGTAATTTGTTTCTCCGTAATTCCTGAACATCAAAGGATGATCTCCCTATCGAAAGCTGTCACCTTTCGCCGACAATCCCTATGTCTTGTCACTATTCTGAGATGAAATAATGTTTAATTGTCTTGTATATTTATAATTTACTGTGGTTACGTAAGTATTTAAAGTAATAGGAATCCTCAAGTTTAAATATCCAATTATGCGCTGTTCGTCGAAACAATGACATACATCATACGTGGTTATTTTCACAAACCAATTAACTTCAACAATTTCCTTAAATAACTGTCGAGCTCTATCTTCGTCAAACCAGGTATGTTTTATTTTAACAATTGGCAACACATTATAGAGTTGCCGATATAACCATTTAAATCTAAATTGAATTGACTTGACTGCTCCTTGTTGACAGTTCATAATTCTTGAATAGTAGACTTCCGCGGATAGCTAATTTTGAAAAATCTTGACTTCCGGATGGATTCCGCGTCACAATAGCTCGACTTGATGCCGACGTTTCGCCAGCCATTACAGGTGGCATCTTCAGGGCAGGCTTGAGGCTTGAACTGAAACTGGTTCTACTGGTTTCTGTAGCCGTATTTATTGTAGGAAAAATCCTTCACGCTACACAGTTCACTGCCTTTATTATAGGATTTTTCCTACATTAAATACGGCTACATAAACCAGTCGAACCAGTTTAAGTTCAAGCATGTCCTGAAGATGCCACCTGTGATGGTTGGGGGAAACGTCGGCATCAAGCCGAGCTATTGTGACGCGGAATCCATCCGGAAGCCAAGATTTTTCAGTTCATAATTCGTTGTGTATCTAAATTTTGATGAAATCAAAATCTAGAAACAATTATTTTTCTCAGTTCTACGTACATTTACGTCGTGTGCTTTGTAAACCGTAAAACGTCTACATTTTTTACATCAATATATGAACAGAAAAGTGAAGATGTAAGTATACTTCTATTTGTATATCTCAAAGAAAGATGAATCTTCGCAGATGGTGCTGTCGGTTCCTAGCAATTCTGGCAAGATTTTCGGACTAAAACTATGAAAATGATGAAAGTTGGTAGTGCATTGTATATTGTAGGTACTTCATGGTTGTGTAGTAGGATTTAATCCTAGTGCACTACTTCCTAAATTGGTTTGGATTTAGAAAAACACTCCACCATCGTTGTGGATAATGAATAAGCTGCCACCAAGAACCCCTATGAAATATGATATACAAGAGTGGTCAAGTAGGAATGATAGACCTGCATTATGATAACACCACTGTTGCTGATCTTAATAAAAATTAATATGTCTCAACCAGTATATGGTAGTAGAAGAATGTGGCCAACGAAGTGCTTCGTTTACCCCCTTAACATTACAATTTTAACACCATTGAACACGTTCAGTGTATAAATAAAAACTACTACAGGGATCACGTTGGTACAGATGGTAGTTCGGCGGAAGAATCAGTGACCAGGAGTGAAGAAGCTAGGAAAACCAACACCAGAAATATGGAGGAAGACTATTCGACAATGTTACCAGCTACTATATACCCAAATGCAGTATTCTGAAGCACTGGCATGCATTTACCTAATGATATTACACCTGGTTTAATTAAGTGCAGAAAATGGCTACCACCGATCAGCAGATCAGTCTGTTTCGTCTTGATAAAAGTTGATAAAAGTACATATGCATCGAATAACTGACTAGTTAAAACGGTATCATTTTTAGGTGGATGCAACAATTTATTATGTGGCTGTTTACACATATTACTAGCTTTGCAATTTTTAGTTTTATAACCTAGACATAGACATTTATGACACAATTTTAATTCTTCTACCTTCATTAATTTTCAATCAACATTTAATTTAAAAAACTCAAAACATTTATAGATCATGTGATTATCCCTTTTGCAATAATTACATCGTACATTTTCAGCACCATTATTTTGCAAAACATAACTTCTTGATGTACGAGCAACATCTTTTTGATAAGTTTTAACCTTGACATTTACTTCCATAGATTCTAATAAATCTGCATGCTTTTTAAGAATTCTTGCATTACAGTTAATGATGGAGGTTCATCAGTTAATCCTTCGAGTTTTTCCCATTCACTTGCTGTCTCTGGGTCTAGTTTAGAGGAAATCAAAAATATCAAGTGGGCATCCCACTGATCAGTAGGTTGTCCCAATGTATTTAAGGCACATAAATGTTTAAAAATATTATCAATTAAGCATCGTAAAGCATGTGTACTGCTATTTTTAATCATCGATAAGTTGAATAAGGCTTTAATATGATTGTGCACTAAAATTCTGGTGTTATGATATCGATTGCATTTATGATCCCATGCTATATTATAATTAAATGATGTGAATTCTAAAGTGAATAATTCTGTGTTTTTGTTAATGTGCAATGTTTAAAGGAATTTTGTTTAAGGCAGTGGAGTAAACTTTATTATTTTAATGTGCTTGTGCGATGAGCTCAAGTTACAACAGCAATTTTAATACTTACTATCGCAAATTTGATACAAATAAATTTTACCGATTCTAATAAGCTACACTCTTCCCTTTTTGAAGTTTAATTTTTGTTACCTGTATTTGAAACTCTTAGTCATCAGAATAGTCTTATTTTCTATATCGTTTATGAACCCCTTGTAACATATCTGCAAGATATAACCGAAATGAATTCTTTCAACTTCCACTTAGGCTTCGTTCATCTAGAGAGTGAATTCAATACCGTAAATAATGTGTTTTTATTTAGATCTACTAAATTAAGCAAGGTTTTTATTCCATATTGTGTTGTACAAAATTTACCCATATCAATATCATTGATAAATAAGTATGCCACAGAAAATATACGTCCATATGATCAAAGATGATCAATATCGAAGATAATCTCCAACTTGTATGGCTTCTACTTGTTGACCAAAAGAGTGATGATGAGATTATCGAAAGTGAATTTGAAAACCATGCATTGGTTTGAAGATTTAGATAATCGGGTATTTTGAGTGTTTTTTTCCATAAACAACAATGCTTACTTTAAGATCACAGACTCGAAGCTAAAAGTTGAGTTTCCATATCTTTATCTAAATCTTTTAGGTATAGGATCAGTTTTATTTTAATAATCGATCAAGTAACCTCTCCAAAAGCATTTTGTTCCTTGAAAAATAATTTCTTTTTCCATCCACTATCTTTCCGCCATTTAATACCAGCAAGCAGAACCATTGTAGGTAATTTATTTTCTTCACACAATTGATAAACACTACAAAACTTTGTGAATTACAATTAATTTGTATTGTTGAGATATATGAAGTAAAGAACTCCTTAATTTATTTGTAACACAGTTTATTGAAACAAATAGGTAGTTATATTCAAAAACCACGAAAAAGTGCTCAACCTGACAACAATGGTTGACCATCATTGTTCCAGCGAACAAGCCATAGTGCCATTTGAAGTATGTTTGCGGTTAGTGATTCAGTTCTCCTGCTATGGTTTCAGGTAGAAGTTTTGTCAACTGGAGATTGTATTTTTCGGCTCACCCTTTTCCCAAAATTCCCATACCTTTGCTTCAGTACATATGACTGAAACTTCTGATCGAATGCAGATCTTCAAGCTCTTTATACATTACTTGGATGTTTTTCAGCAATAGTTTTGTTTATCACAAACGCTCCTCAACATGTGTATTATTTCTACTCCAGTTGAATAAAATAGCAAAATAACAAATTCTTATGTAGGTATGTCTCCTAGATTTCTTGTAATTTCGAGTTATTTAATTCAAGTGCTATACTGCTCTTTATGGATTTCCTGAAGTTTATCGCTTTCTTTATCGAAATCATTGAAAATAAACTTTGGATTCATGATCATTATATTTTGGTTAATTCGATTTGTCTTACTAAATCTTATTTACTGCATGATGAAGTATATGGAAGGCTCATTATAAATAATAATGTTGTTCCATAGTTATCTACAAGCTGCCACCGGATTCTAAAAATATTGACACTTGATACTAGTATATTATACAGCCTCATTTGCAGTCATAAACACGTGATGCTTGGTTTTAGTTTTGGACATGGAGGATCCATTGGCGCAATATGAGATCATGAAGAGAGAATGGATTCCTCAGATGCATCGTCGATCGGTCCCAACGGCCTTCCTCAACGCTCAAGAATCAGGTTTAGGTGGACAGAAAGTGGAGGAACCATTAGCATTTCTGCCGGGATTACCATCGTACGATGACACAATCAGCGACAACGACTACGTGCAAAACTACGACTCGAGAAACGACGATAACACCTACCTAACGCTCCAAGAAATGAGAGACATGTATCCGCTGTTGAAGTTTCTGAACAAGATGCAACTAACCCCAGCCGATCTACGAAGAGTATTGTCTCCGGAGAATTATCAGACGCTTGAAAGGTGAGCTTTTCGCCATTCCCCAAACATGAGACTACAAGATAATCTTATATGAATTGCTTGCATAGCTTTATAACATATACTATATTTAGAGGTTGAGAAAGCATATTATTAGTAAATTTACGTCTCTCGTCGTTCTATAAACCTTCGTCCAGGATACAAAGACAACTTATGAAACAGTGGTGAATTTCCAAATATATTTTCGTAAAGAGAAATGTAGTACTCAACCAAAAAGCATAGTTGGTAATCGAAAAATTAGAACATAATTGAATTCTGAACTATTATACTTCTGATGAATTATCGACAAAGTTTATGAATGAGTAAAATTTGATGAGTGATGGCCAATTCGAGAAGATTTTTTTTGAGAAATGTCTAGCACTAACACTTTAGAGGAATGAACGTAGTTTTATTAGCCGCAATCAGAAATTGTTCATTTTGATAAAGCATTATAATAGTTAGAATAGCGGCGGTTTTCCAATCGTATTAAGATTAAACAATTCCTGACGGAAAAGAAATCATTCTCTTCATTTATCGTTTATTGGTCAATGATGTATCTATATTGGAACATTTAAAGCAATGATTATCTTAAAGTGTCGTCCTTACAGAGGGAACAATAATTGGTATTTCTCTATGATGACTAGTTGCCAGAAATAAGATGCTGCTTGTTGATGAACATTACTGGTCATTTAGAGTATTGCTATAATATAGTTCTTGATACAGTAGCGATTGGTGCGATAAGAACGCTTTGAGCGATTTTTTTTTAGTTTTAAGCAATTCCGTTTTTATATATTGATACGTCTTCTGATGATGGTCGTGAGACCGAAACGTACGTAAAGACTAAAATAATAAGCATAATATGTGTTAGAGTGACCTATTTCCCCCTATATAATTCATACCTGGGTCAAAAATCATTATTAAAATGTTATTTTCGACAACACACCCAAGCTTTCAGTATAGTGTCGGGAACATCTAATATATCAATTTCCGGAAAATAAATTGATGATTCTGCTATTAAGAAATGACTAGGTCTGAGACACAAGTAATCTTCTGGATCTATTAAACTAGGAGAGAGACCTAGAGTTCGGTATGGCTTCAATTTGACATAACCTGTTTGAGATGAATTTTCATAGATTTTGTACTAGCCACCTACAAAGCTTCCCATTGTGGACTAATGGGGGGTCTAATCTTCCATTGAATTTTCACAGTAGGTAGGAAATATTTCAGAAAATCATAAATGTTATTAGCACCCTGAAAATTAGTCCTGTTGTATTGTATATGATTTACTTCTGGCCGATTGTGAAGAGAAATCCAACAACGGTCACTTCTTCTGGAGCGGCACCCGTCAAAGGGCTAGCGCGTGTCATAGACGGGACCCGACAAAGGGCTTGTGCACTTTTAATCCTGATAATCGCGAATCCGTAAAACTGAGATCCGGCGTTAATTGAAAGAGTTACACTTTCAATTTTCTATCAACGGATCCGGTGAATCTGTATTTTCCTTTAATACTTTGAAATTACACAGAATATACAATAATTATAAGAATAGTACAGATTTCTAGAGTTTTAGGTGAGACGGAGTGAGCGCAGCGATCAGTGAATTGAACAAATAAAATATGTATAAGTTTGATTTTCACTAATTTAACTAATGCATATGTTGCTAATATTGCTAGCTGTATTCCGTTAATAATAAACATGACAATTCCAGAATGCTAGAAGAATACGAAGATTCCGCTGCTAAGAACGAGGAAAAATTGCAGGATCTACTCAACCTGCAACTAGACAATAACGACATTCCAGCTGAACGATTCACTTTGACTTACAATACACCAGACAGTTTTCGCGCAGGTCTAGAAACTAGAGATGGAATGAATTCGGAAGATTACCCGGAGTCGAGAGTCTATTTCGATGAGAACGAAGATTATGCAGAAGAACGAGGCAGCGGTCAGCACCAATACCCACCTGTAGAAATATTTCGAGAACTCAAAAACACACAATTATCGGATGACTACAGGCTAACTGGTCATGGTAAGGCTGATGGATACATTAGGAACATCTTCAGACATGGGGGACCAAATTTCGATCATACTGCTCAAGGATTTGAGAAGTTCCAAGGACCAGGTCAAAAGCGATTGGGAGAGAACAAGCATTCGAATTCAAATCCAGGAATTTATACAGAAGGAGGTGTTGTCTATGGACCAGACTCTCGCAGTACTACAGGTATACTATTCCTTATGTATATATTAAATATTCTGAATTGGAGCGCATACAGAATTTTTTCCTTTCATACTGGTTCGAAATAATCTCATCTCGAACAAGATGATACAGGGAAAAAGCTACATATTATTCAAAAAGAATATAGTAGCATCCATAGACCTATTATCCTAAGGAGACGAAACATCTCATTCATAAAAACCCATTTGACTTGTCGCAATGATTACATAAAGTATGACGAAGAGAACCAGCGGACCTCTTTGTCGTCGAGTCATAATTACTCCTTATTGGCAACGCTGTAACTATGATTGAAAACTTGGTATCACTTGTAAGGCAACACTGCTTCGAAATAGCTACGAGAAATACGGAAGCTGTCAAATTGCTTAGTACAGAACAAAGTCCCCATTCATAAAAGGTGCGCGGCGTTCAGTGGCGGAACTTCAATTTTTTGGCCCCCCCGCAAAATATTATTCGGGCCCCTACTACAAAAGAAACACAAATTTTTATAGATATTTTTATTAAAAAATAACAAAAAGTAACAATATTGCATTATTAACAATTAAAAATTAACAAAAGAAAGTATATTTAAAATTTAAAATCCTTCTTCCTGGATTTCAAATTTGTAAAATCTCTAACCACATCTTTTATTTCCATATTTGAATTAAAAAATAAAGCTGAAAATATAACTTACCTACTTTCACAGTTCACACTTAATATTTATTTAACATTTTGTAACGAATTCGAGTTGAATGCAAATTTCAAAGTTATAGGTATCTTAAAATTAACAAACTTAAAATCTAATAGAAAAGTAGAAGAGGGTGGAGTTTACAAATTGGTAGGTTTTTATTGGTGACAGGAAGGAAGTGGTGGAAAACATGCTATTACTGAGGAATGTGTAAGAAGAAATGTTCAAATACTTCAAATGGAAAAACCCGAATTGTCGATGCGCCAAGAAATGGTCATAAATAACATCTGGAGAGGTATCATAAATAATAAATATTTGGGTTTGTATAGTTCTGAAAACATGAAACAAATGAACGTACCTACCGGAGGGGTCGAGGCGGTGACCGTCTCGGTTGTAAAATTGGGAAGTACATACATAATTAAATAATATAAAATAATATATAGTGGCGTTAATTAGCGACGTAACACTGTCACTGATCAACCTATCCAAACAATTTTCGACAAGTGCTCTGAAGAGTGTCAGAGAGGGGCCTTTTTCTTTGTTTTCAGGCAGCCGAGTCAGTGCGTCAAAACAAAGTAATGACAAACAGATGTGGGAGGTTGCAATACTTGCTAAGGGTTTTAAAATGTTTTGTATTAGAATTGTTTGTTTTTTTTTGCGCTTGCTGGTAATGTCGGTTATCAGTTTCGAGAATGTTTCACTCTTTTCATGATGCATTTGGGCCCCTATAGCTCTAGGCCCCCCCGCGTTGCGGGGTCCCGCGCATTGTAGTTCCGCCACTGGCGGCGTTGTCGCCTTCTGAACAAATGATGCAATGGAATGGAATAGTTCTATATTTAAAAATTTAAATATTCTATAATTCGATTGTATATTCCAGGTTACCATAAAATATGGAATATTTTTCAGAGAAAACGACATTTCAACAGTATTGCTTCTAATATAACCAATAAATAATGCTATGGACGTTTTTATAATAATTACAAATCTCAATCCGGCACACAGAACAACTAATCCGGCAACAGCACATTCTATACTGCCATACTTTTAATATACAGCGGTTTGAGTGGCCCGAAATTTTGGCAATGTCTGATCGTGTTTAAATGTAAGCAATTCTGTCTCCTTGGGGTTATAGGTCTATGGTAGCATCATAACGCAATAGTTCTTCCATTTTCTTGTGGTCGAAAATTGGTATTATAGACATAAACAAATATTAGATCATTTCTCGAAAAATTATGAATTCAAAGATTTTATTAACGGACGATGGCCCAAGATCCTTAACATCAGCGTTAAATAGACATTCGTTGTTAGCCCTAGGCTAACCTTCGCCAGCTACATATCCGCAATATTGCTGTGGATTACACCGTTATACAGACATTATTTTCTATTAGTTTCAAGAATTCCATACATATTTATTCCTAAATTTATATGGTGTAATAACATTTAGCAAGTTTAGAAGGACCATATTATTATTATGGTTATAATACAATACCGCAACAATGTTTGGAAATTCTTTATTGTCAATCAATGATATCAAATACAATAGTAACTCGATAATGAATGCACAAAAAGCTCCAGTGCCTGATATGCGGATGGGGAGAAGCAAAAAAAAATCGATAAAGTAATTCCTTAAATACTGTGCTATACGTTTGTAGTTCGAGATTCCAAGAAAGAGAATATACCGTTCAATATGAACTGATACATGAAGGGTTACTTCAAAATGTACTTCTTGATATTTTGATAAAATACGTTGAACTCCCAAAGATAGAGAATAGATGTCAATGGAAATCGTGATCGTCAAATAAGATGTGCATAGATTAATTTGCGTTGAAATCCAAATGACTTGGTAGTTATCTTAATTCTTAATTTTTGGAGCAGGACAGTCCTCCCAGCATGTACAACATGACGACTGGAATTATAATTTGGATAACCTACTTGAAAAGTATAAGTTGGGGTTTAAAAGACCGGAACGTCTAGATGTTAAAAAACCAGGACCACCGTTTAATACACGAACGACTGAAGGTAAAGACATGAATAACTTGTTCCGTCCTGTTTGACATTCAGATTATAATAAAAAAGTAAATTTCAAACTTGTTTTCGTCAGCGCGCTTATGAAAACTTATTTTATTTAAAATGTTATCTAGTATGATGTGGTGCCATCATTGATAAGCACCGAGTCAAAAAAAATGGGAACAGAACTGTTAAAATCAATAGAGATCATGTTAAAACGAGAAATATGGTTGGAGAATTATAAGTATTATATGAGTCGTTCCATTCACATTACGTTAAAACCGTTGTTCACGAGAAGGGCGAGAAATTAGGAAAAAATGCTCTCTCGTCGATCATCTTTTGAATGAAATTCGTTTTCATACTACCAATCGGTTACAATCCATTGTTTCCCTTAGAGCTCTTTTCAATGGTGTTGTCCACTTTGGGTAAAGGGGTTATATTCACCGTCCAAAACTTTACTAAATCGTTCGGACTCGCTCTTGTCAAATAACATTAGAGATAAAGCATGTATTGAACCGAGTAATCTATTTAGTTTTAATGAGTTTGTATATTCTTTTAATTATGGGGATATTTATTTTCTATGAAATGTAAGTATACTCCAGGGTTTTACCCTACAAAAAGTCCGGTAGTTCTGGATTTTTGCCCTGAGCTTTTTCCGCCGTCTTGGAAAAACCGGCACTTTATTCAGCTTTTCGCCTGTAACTACTTTTTAGTGCATTTTAGCCCAAAACATGTTACATGTTATCTTGTAGAAGACTACATTTTTTTTCTATGATCACTAGAAACGGAGCTCTGGAATGCACAAGAACGGCCAAACTCGCGTATTTTCAATTTTTTTTCGACATAACATAACAATAACTCCGTCCTCGCAATATATTTTACAGAGAATTATATTACCTACAAAATACATGAAAGATAAACAAATTCAAATATGAAAGGGAGAGATTAAATTTAGAAAGAAACAATCTTTTTTCTAGTTTCTTGCTTTGTTGTTATTGCTTGTGTGTTTCTCATAGTAGAAGCAGGTTTCCTTTTGCGAACAAAAGGGACATCGAAAGTCATTAAGTACAATAATTACAGTTAATTCTAATGTAGAACGTTTTGAAGGGGGTGAGAAGAAAGGACAGTTTCTATTTCGCTTCTGGGTTTTATTCAATTTTAAATTTATCTTGATAAGCAGAGGGTAGGTTAACGTCGTCATATTCTAAATTAAATACTAGGCGGTTTTTGCAGGATTGGTCACTGCAATTTTTGCAAAAAGACGAACTCTTTAGACTTGCCTTCCTGCATCCATGCATCTTGTGGCAGATTTACAAGACATGTTTTTTAAAGACTTATAGGAGAGTCAATCCAGGTCAGGACAGCAACGCTCAATGGGTCAACATCTCCGATTTCATTCAAATTTTGGGGATAGGTTCTCATTACCGAAAAAATAAGATCCTGAAAATTTCAGGTCGATAGGAAATACAATTTTGGATATTTCGGCCAATAAAAAATTTGCCCAATTTTAACGTGAAAAAATTCAAAATCAAATTTCTTCGGTAAAAATGAACTTTTAGGACCAAAAAATATTTGGAAAAGTCCAAATTGATAGGAAATTTTCCCAGGAATCCGATTAAATCAGAATATCTAGCGTATTTAGCTGACGCATGCGCAAAAAACTCGAAAAACTCAAAAATGACAATTTTTCTTTAAAAATTCATAACTCAGCTGCTGCCACTTCCATTTTTTCAAAATTTCCAGGAAAGGTAGCTGAAACCATGTACTTTCATGTAAAATATGCGGATCCATGCTCTTCATATGAAAATTTTTGTCAAAAGACCGAAAATACGGAAATTTGATAACTCAGCTGCTGCCACTTCCATTTTTTCAAAATTTCCAGGAAAGGTAGCTGAAACCATGTACTTTCATGTAAAATATGCGGATCCATGCTCTTCATATGAAAATTTTTGTCAAAAGACCGAAAATACGGAAATTTGATATTTTTTATTTTTTTCGTTATATTTTGGTACGATGAGCATTGTAGAATTCCTACATAATTCAATAGAATTAAAAAAATAGGTTAATAAAATTTAAAATTAATTTTATTCAAATAACTCAATTTAGCAGAACGTGAAAAAAATATTGAAATCCAAAAAAGGTTGCAATCACAGGTCTATAGATTTGATGTTTTTAAACTTTTCTAAATAATTTTCATATTTTTTTATTCGGTTTAATTTCCCTCAGGAAAATTTATTCAACAATGTTGTGTGATATTATGAATACATCTAAAAATTCAATATCAATTTTTGTAAATAATCAAATGAGCATTTTTTAAATTAACAATATCCTAAGACAAGTGAGAAACAGTTGTGAGAGTAGTAATACCCAACTTAAGTACAGTAAAATATTATAATCATATTGGTCACATAATTTATTTTTTGAAAAACTGTTCAAATTTACTTTTTGTTTGTCCGTATAATTTTATTTCAACATAATTCTTCACAGTTTCCACTGTGACATTTGACAGTATGAAATTACAATCAATCTTTAAATTTCTATCGGAGTACACGTATTTATTTCTACCTATTTGGTCCATTATTGATATTTCAGCTTCAAGCATATCATCGATCGTTTTGATAATGAAACCAAGGTTCCATGTTTTGTCAACAATAAAACTAACATATGTATTGGATACCCAATCGTAAATGTTTTTATTTAACGAATCAAAAATCAGTTCATTCTTTTCATCATTTCTAATAATTTTACAAGCAATTATTCCATCTGACTTTGGAATGAATCTGTGAAATATTCTGGTACTAAGTAGGTATTGTTTGTGCTTCACTGATTTCTGAATTCCGGATGAGGTGGATTTCTGTTCTGTCAATCAAGAACGGTTCTATTGATTTCATATCATTTTTACAAAAATCATACAAATCTCTTGCTGTGAGGATTTGATTCGTCTTCGGACGTCGCAAGCTTTCTCTTGCTGCTCGTCTTTTTAAACTGCCACCAATATCAACACAAGCAGATTTACCATGCGATGTGGGAAAAAAGTTCCAATTTCCTGTCAGACCTTGTTTTTTTTTGACCAGTTAGACGTAAGAAATTCTCACAGTTTTTATATTGCCCAGCACATTCAATCGTGAAATATTCAAGTTGAGTAATTTTTGGAAAATGATTTTTGATATAATCAATCACGTATTTAATAAAAGTTTGCACCATTTCATTGTCATGCTTCAAATCTTCTGTGAGAAAACAAACAGATTTGTATTTTCCATGGATATTCTTGAAAATGGATTATAAACGAAAATGTATATGGTGTCATCAATTATATTATTTGATATAATTACATATAAGAAAATTTTCGATTTTAATCTACATTTGATATACAAGAAAGTGATATACTTAATTTCAAAGAAATTAATTATTATACTTTCGTTTCTCTTACGTTATTCTGATGAATGGGAAATTAATTACTTCTTGGATATGTAAATTTTTGCTTGATGAATCATAAGATTTACATGGTTACTTATTTCAAGTCCAAGCGCATGCATAGAACGGATTCTCCAAATACCAAAATATAACGAAAAAAATTAAAAATATCAAATTTCCGTATTTTCGGTCTTTTGACGAAAATTTTCATATGAAGAGCATGGATCCGCAGCTTTTACATGAAAGTACATGGCTTCAGCTACCTTCCCTGAAAATTTTGAAAAAATCGAAGTGGCAGCAGCTGAGTTATGAATTTTTAAAGAATTTTTGAGTTTTTCGAGTTTTTTACGCATGCGCCAGCTAAATACGCTAGATATTCTGATTTAATCGGATTCCTGGGAAAATTTCCTATCAATTTGGGCTTCTCCAAATATTTTCTGTTCCTAAAAGTTCATTTTTACCGAAGAAATTTGATTTTGAATTTTTTGACGTTAAAATTGGCCAAATTTTCTTATTGCCCGATATATCCAAAATTTTAGTTCCTATCGACCTGAAATTTTCAGGATCATATTTTTTCGGTAATGAGAACCTATCCCCAAAATTTGAACGAAATCGGAGATGTTGACCCATTGAGAGTTGCTGTTCGGACGTGGAATGACTCAGGAGCAGCATCCCTTTCTCTTGAAATTGATTCTAAACCTCTGCTTATATCATAAATCAATCTGTAAAGATCTCTTATTATGGAAAATAAAAGGAATGATTTATTTGGTAAAAACTTATTTTACTTCTCCACATATCTATTTGTTTCTTCTTTGTAACTGTAACGCTTAGGCTCACAGTTTGTTGCTGGTCTGAATATTCTAGCTACTCTTCAATATCTAATGTTGAAGACTATTTATTATCCTGGATACTGACTAAAATAGGTAAAAAAATCCTGCTAATTAAACGAATATACATTCTTCAATTTGAATAACTATAATTAACGGTTGAAATTTTGTATTGATGTTCGATTATTCACCCAAATTAGTTTGTTAGATAATTAGGTTTCTCCATACGATAACTTTAAATGTTAACATAACCACGAGATGAAGTTGGTTTTTAAGCGATCTGTTACCTTATGTCTGAGTGTAAACGTTAAAATAGTATTTCCGTTTCTTTCAAAGCAAGTTCTTGTCACATTTTTATATCTAATATTTTTGTTGCACAACTGCATGTATCTAAACTTTTCCAGATCCGTATGTATAAAACGTTATAATAGAACAAACTGAGGATGTTACGTTTGTAATCGTTATAGTAAGCATTGAAACATATGTCTATTCCTCCACTTCTATTTGTTTCGGTGTATTAAATAGGATAATTACAAACTCGAAGCAGTAAGTGTGTGTTCTGTTAAAGATGCCAAGAAAACGAGTTATGTGAATGAAGACAACATGATCTTGCCGTCCATGATGAAAAAAGGACCGAGGGGTGCTCCTCATCCATATCCACACAAGCCGGACTTTTATGATATGGATGATTCAGATTCTGATTATGTTTATGTTGGATTTAATAAAGAGTAATTATTATAAAATTACCCTTGTTAAAGTAGCAGATTGACATATTTCCATATATTTCAGTTTCAAAACCTGGGGCCAAGGACAAGATATTATCAGGAACATTTCTTCGCTTCTGCACCTCGAACCATCTAATTTCGAGAATGGACAGTGAGTACAGTTACATATTTCTATTTGCTATATATTTTTTTTTTCTATACTTTGACTACACGAGAGGGAAACCTATAATCTTCGAAGAAAACCGTGTGAGTAAGTGGGGGAATGTTGCGAGAGGAGATAGGCATTCGAATTTTTTTGAAGGTGGTTATAGGCATGGGAGAAGACCTAACTAGGCAAAGACCTCCACAAACTTCGCTGTTTGATAGAAGAGTTAAGTCTGGTACGCAGAAGTTCGGCAGGTCTCGAGCTTGACATTGAAGGGGTGACTAGCTTGAGCTCGTCTAGTCCGTCTATTTGAAATATCCCGCGATGGAACAACAGACGATATTTCTGATGGTCATTGACCTTGATGGAAATATCTATAGAAAAGGAGGAGATCGCCCTTCTAGAGAGGCCAATGGATTCGTAAGTGTGACATCATCAATCAAACGAATAGCTCTCTTCTAGATAGAACCTAAGAGCTTCAGGGTATGTTTGGAAGCCGAACTCCAAACATTTGAACAGTACTCCAAGAGAGGTCGAATCTGTGCCTAGTAGATTATGAGGAGCTGCTGGCATGTAAAGTAGCTCTTGGCACAGACTAGCGTGAAGTAGTTTTTGCAAAAGACCTCACATGATCATCCCATGACAAGATGCTGTTGGTGGTCACCGAGCATGGATATGGGAGACTTCATAGGAATAGTTGTGTCTGACATCATCATATTAGGGAAGTGGGATCCGCCTCCCTAGTTAAGATGCAAGCTTGATTGTTTTGGTTGCGTTAAACTCTACTAGATTATCAGATCCTCATTTCCAAATCATTGCCAGATCTCCATTAATTGCGTCAACCTGTCTCTGTCTCCCGCCTCTGGTTTCATTAGATGGTATAATGGCTATAGATAAGGAAGCGGTATGAAGTGTACCATCATCTGCAAAGCTATGAACGGTGGTCACTTCTATCAGATCGTTGATATGAAGCAGAAACGAAGTTGGTGCCAAGACAGATCCCTGTGAAACACCAGCATAGATAGTGATTGTATCGGAGGATACTCCGTCAACCACGACATGGAGTGATCTATCTGAGAGAAAACTGGTTAGTAAGCGACAACGTTTTGGGCGAAAAACCATATGACGGAAGTTTCCCAAGAAGATTTTGGTGCCAGACTCGGTCATATGCTCTGGAGATATCCAATGCTACTAGTGGAATTTACTACAAATATCAGCAAAAAGGTCGCCTTTTTTTGTGGTGTAGTAGTCAGTGTGTCATCTTTGGTTAGAGAAGGGAATGAACTGTAAGTGAAATTTCTACCAATTACTTCGGCGAAAGTTCAAAACGAACGGAACCCATTCGGGCATTCGATTAGCTTTGATCATGTTTTGGCATCGCCTCTTTCGGAGCGTTTATTGTTACATAGCACATATTTCTGGCATTGAGATATTCTGTTCTGGTCCCCAGACATGGGTTACCGCGCCAACGGTGGTATGCTGTTTGTTTTGAAGCGACGGCCCTTGAACAGATTTTGTTGAACCATAGTGATTTGTTGGTATAAGGTATGTAAGTTCCCATTCCTAGCCTGATAATATCCGAGATCTCTGTGGCACATTGCGTTGGGTTATCAGATTCAAAACATACGCTTCTCCAAGGAAGAGTTTCCAATGGTGCACCGACTTTTACTTCATTGGGATCTAGATTGTTAGTGAGGAATAAGTCAAGCGTATTGGCATAATGGTGGTTGTTATTAGGGATCAGAAAGTTAAAGCTATTGTGAGTTGGAACAGTGCCCGAAATAAGTGATGGACGAAGAAGAGAACTATTTCCAATAAATGAAGTAGAACTAGCATAGTCAATGTTTCATGATCAATTCCATCAGAAACTGGACCATACTAAGGATATAAACGTTCATTTGAATAATAAAACCAGTACACAAATATTTCTTTCGAAGTTTTCCTGCTACACACTTACAATAAACTCAAATTTGGGAACAATGGATGGTGTGCAGGACTGTGTGATTTACATAATAATGTCAGTTTTGGATATTAAATGTCATTGAGGTACTGATAAAGATACCTCTGAAACGAATTAACGAATTGAAACCAACACTCATTCTCCATTTTACGAACGTACTGGGTAAGTATTCTATACGTGAAATTATTGGCGTGACATGACACATTCGACCTGGAGAACTATAGGAAGCTATTGAGAATCGACAGAAAGTCTTTCGATCGTTTTCACGAAGCTATATCGAAGGCAATGCAGCATTCTGAACCTGATATCAATGAAGTCCTCCTCGAGGAGAAGAAAAATAACACAGCTGAAATTGACAAACAAATGTTGAAGCTTCTGTTAGAATCAAATTGCATAAAAGAAGAAATTGAAATAACAGACCTATTGATGACTAATTATAACAAGTTAAAATTCAGTATAGAACAGTTGTTAGATAAAAAAGGATATCCTAGTTCTGATACTGGTTGTTCTACCGGCTTTATCCATTTTTGTAACTCTCAGAGTTAAATGAAACTGCCCAAAATTGAATTTCGAAAATTTGAAGGATATTCTAAGGTCTGGCTTCCATTTTGGTCACAATTCAAGCAAATAGATGAAGATAAATCAATCAGAAGCGAAGAAAAGTTTCAACATTTATTTCAAGCCACTTTGACGTTATCCTGGGCTAGATAACTTCTCGGAAGCTATTCACCAGCTACTGTAAACTACTCGAAAGTAATCTATATTACTCCAGACATGGGTAAACTCTCAAAATTGGTATTAAATAACATGTAAAATAGAGACAAATTAAGTATCCTCTTTGATAAACTTGAATCACAATTGCGAGGTTTGGACACTTTGGAAATTACCAATTACAATTACACGCTTACTAGAAGAAATTCATCATGCTTTGCAGAGTAATCCATCTTACTCCTCCGATTCCAATTCCAAATTTCGTTTACAAAATATGCTGAAATTCCTTATAAAAGAAGAAAACGAAGAGAGAATTAACCTAGCTATGTCTGGTTTCGATTGTCCGAACATAAAAAAGAAAGAATTCCATATCGAAGAAGAGTACCAACAGCAATGAGGCTAGTTAATCTCGAACGAGTGTTGAAATGTGTTTTCTGCAAAGGAGAACACAAAAATGATAATTGTGAAGAAGCAAAATCGATGAGTATGTCTGATAACAAATCAATGATGTCTTCAAAAAGTTCCTGTCATAGATGCCTGAAATTTGGGTATATCTGAGGTTGAATGCAAAGATAGTAAGGAACTTCACCCTACGTTAATGTGCTGGAAAAACGAATCTACAAATGAAAATGAACAACAGCAGTCCTCATTGAGTATGTTCAATAAATCAACTGCAGTGGAAAACCTATCGAATAATACTTATCAGGACGTATTCTTACAATCTCTGGTTATTCAGTTAGATGGGATAGGGAAATCTCTAACAGAGTTTTGATCCACTCATCAGGTTCGCAGAGATCGTATATCAATCCAATTTCGGCAGACATGAGACAAGAAACAGTGATACCCTCCCTATTTAGTGAATCTCAAAATGAAAATATTACCCATAATTGTTACAGAATCAGACTGAGTAATCCGGGCAGAAACTATTCTTGTCAGTTTGAAGCTCTCGGTCAACCCATCATATGCAACAATGTAATTTCGATGAATTACGATAAATGACACACAAGATGGTTCTGTCGAAGTATTAATAGGTGCTGATATCGCAGGAAAGCTTGTAACTGGACAAAAACGAGAACTTCGATGTAGTTCAGTAGCCGTCGAAACTTCACATGGTTGGATTGCGATGGGAAAAGTTTCACTTTCTTCCCAAATCAGCTACTATTAATGTCACTTCCCTATTTTCGAAAAATATACCCTTAGCTGATATTTGCGATATGAAAGTATTGGCAATCATTGTTCCGGTAAATCACACAATTCTGCATAGATGGAATCGTTTCCCATAGATAAAGTTTTCAATTCTTCAATATCATACATACAACGAGCAAGAATCTCTCATAGTTTCCAATGACGTCCATAGGCAGTAGTTGTAGCAAAATTATTTCAACTCAAGATGTGTGTTGAAATAGTACACAATTTTAACATCAAACTTGGTTAATACTGCCACAAATTAGAAACAGATAAAGCATAAAGCATTTTATCGCAATTTTATCACAGCGAGCCGATTATGAAACTTGCAATCGTTTAATTTATAATTACTTCCTTTTCGCAAGTCTCTAAACCTCTAGAATAAAGAGTTTCAGGGAACGAGCGATAAGTCTTTTACTTTCATACGTTAGTTCATTCGAAATTTCTATAAACGTGTATTATGTATTTCATTACAGCGTCATCGGAAATATAGTAACATTCAAGGTACTTCCCAATAGTAGAGGATTGAATGCTTCCGAGGTCGCTAAGAGAGTTTGTGAGTATTGTGATAATGTAATGTATCTACATGTTGAAAATTATTGATTTCCTTTTCAGATTCCATCAAAGATGTCCTCACTGCTGATACAGGACTACGAGTTATTGAAGCAGGAATCAAAGACAGGGTAATTGCTATTTCTTATTTGCTTAGTCACGATCTTTACCCAAGCCTTAGTTACTATAAGAACCATAATTTGACTGAAATATGTCAATTTCCTTTCTCAAAATTATGACAATCTCTGATGTTCAGTATAGTGTGAAAGAATTAGCTTTTTGTAGTTTTTAATTCTGAGTTCGGAATAAGAAAAGCTTTTGTCTTTTTAACTCAATCCGACGATGTCCGACGCGAAAAACCGGTTTTGGCAATTTTTACCATTTTTTTGGACCATTTGCGACGATCAAAAAGTGTTCGATTTTAGTTCCTTCAATTTGTATCATAATTATCTACTTAAGGCAATTTTATCTCCGAACTCAGAATTATGCAAAAATTACCAATATTTATTGCTGATTTCTATCACACTAGTAGTGTTGTCTCAATAGCTATGGGAAAACAAGCAGGGAGGGTGGATGTTAAGCGGTATGCGATGCCAGTGCGCGGAGTGGCAAGAGGAAGAAATAAACCTTCCACCCATTTACAACTAAACAAATTCGCCTTTACGGAAGGAAAAGCTGTATTATTTATTCAGTTTTCATTGACTTTACAGAATTTTTGAGCTTTCCTGTCCTGAAAAGCTCTGAGTGGCAATTGTCAGTTATTTTGATTATGTTTTTTCATAAGAAATTTCGATTTTCGGTCTGATAAAGATTACAAAAAATGAGATGACGAAGCCAAACGATAATGAATGGAAGTTTGTTAAAATTAAGCACTCAATGTTAGATGGTTATATAATGATATCAATTAGATTAATAATCATGTGGAGGAAGGAAAATACTAAGATTTATTTTATTCATTTTCGAAGAATTTCATTTTGTTTATTACAAAAATTCCAAATTCCAGTTTATAAAATAATGAAACAAGTTTTTTCGTGTAATCACTGAAATACGCTAAATTCTAAAATAACAAGTTTTTTCACAGTTCCAGTTGGAATCGCCTTTAATGTAGTATTGCAAATATGATTATTGTTGATTATTCAAGTTAAAAGGCTATTTGTACAACTTGAAACTGAATGTTGAATAATATTACGGAATCATTAAATGTAATGAAGAAAGGAACAAACAAAAAAGCTGTGATCGATCACTGACTTCTCTCAATTTTAGCGAGTCAAATGTTGATTGTAGGAACAGAAAATATATTGTAGATGATTAGGAAGCAACTGATGTTGAATTATTCTATTTGTTATATTGAAATTTTATACAAATGTTCTACATAATATATTCCACAACATTGTTTTATACTTGTGATTCAAAATTATTGAGACTATCATATAACACTAATGATTACGAAAAATTTACTCTTATCCACTAAAAATAAGGTACCTCCCAGCTACTAAGTATTTATCATCAGAGTGAACTAAATGTACCTGTTTAAATATTATTCCTAGAAATCTGGAATGTTTTTTTACCCTGATTATAATACTTCACTTATATTACGTACTATTAGTGATGGAAGTAATAAAAAAAAATAGTACAGACAATGGAAGGTAGTAAAGCATTCTTTTACGCAGAACATTTATGACATTATGGTTGATAAGTCTTTGTTTCTTGTTGAATGGTGTGATAGCGAAATTTAGATAATTTGAGTATATCATTGAATAGAATTCTTGTATGTAGGAAAAAATGCAAGCTGTCCTCTCTGCTCCTATAATGAACAATAATGAGTTTTACATCGTTATATTCATGGTTTGTGGAGTTCTCGGAACAATGATCATTGCAGCGGCACTCTTAATACTCATTCGTCGGCATATACGGTCTAAAGAAAAGCTACAAAATTTGGGCAGACCTGACACTGAAGCCAGCAAAGATTATCAAGATTTGTGTCGAGTGCGTATGGCGAGCAAAGGTCAACCAACAAGTGAAAATGCTCCAGGTAGGATCACGTCCCTCTCCAAGGAATCCGAACAGAGTCCCTCAAGTCGTTCGAGTACATCTTCTTGGAGCGAAGAACCGGCTCTCCACAACATGGATATTTCTACAGGTGAGTGATTCGTTATTTTTGATTTACCCGAATATATTAGACAAAACAACTAGGCAGAGGTTTCTAACACATAAAATTCTGGGCCATAGGTCACATGGTTCTGAGTTACATGGAAGATCATCTGAAGAACAAAGACCGTTTAGAACAAGAATGGGTGGCTTTGTGCGCTTACGTGGCCGAACCATGCGAAACAACGATTGCTACCAAAACTGAGAATTCCGAGAAGAATAGATATCCTGAGATAATCCCATACAATCACTCTCGTGTAGTCCTGAATGAACTGTCGAATGCGGCTTCTTGGGATTATATAAACGCTTCAAGCATTACAGATCATGATCCACGTAATCCCGCATACATAGCCACCCAAGGACCGCTTCCCCATACCTCGGCCGATTTTTGGCAACTCATCTGGGAACAAGGTGCTGTCGTTATCGTTATGTTGACCAGGCTAACGGAATCTGGAAGCGCAATGTGTCATCGTTATTGGCCAGAAGAAGGTAAGAACCTAATTGTTTAATAACGTGTCAAACAACTGTCCAATTTTGTTTGCATCTAGGATCGAATTAATATTCCGGGTACTTACTCTGAACTGATCATGAATAAATTTCTAACAATTTAACATCTGTCGATGTTTTTAAATCTATAATAGCGACTGGACTGAGGATTCCTGGTTCGACAATTGGGTTGTATAATATGACTAGCATTGCGGTGCATGAAACCTGACCATCTGGTACAATAATCGATTACTCAGACTCATGCAAAATAAAACCTCCTAATGGAACAGATAAAACCACAGGAATCCTTTAAAACATTGGTCTTGTGCATGAGATCCAACTATGTCTCAACTCCAACTTAGATTTTATTTCCGAGATTTGCCTGAAGATCAAAATATAAGTTCCACTATAGTAAATTCCTGATTTCAATAATTTACGCAGGTCAAATGAATTTGGTGAAATTATGATTTCCAGTACGCATAGATTTGTACAGAATCGGAGGATATCCAGACAGTAAGACATTTTACGCCCGCTGGAACTGCTAATGCTTCACGGACCCTAAATATCGGTAACTTACCTTTGAAATAAGAAAAAGCATAAATGCATTCAGAATTCTTGATTTACGATCGTCCCATTTGTAAACTTCAATAATTTATAAATAATTGCCCGCGTTTCGCTATGCTCTGAGGGGTGAAAAAGGGAGATGGGGTAGCTTTTTGAAATCTCATAAAGACAGCGACTTTCCTCTTGTTTTAAGGATCAAGTATGCACAATTTCATCACTATCGATAGTTATCTGCTTTGAGGAGTGAAAAAGGAGGTCAGCGAAGTTTTTCCGAAATCCCATGTAGACAGTAAGTGACATTCCTCTTCATCGAGAGCGGTATATTTCTTTTCAGAATTCTTGAATCTCAATCGTTCCATTCGTAAACTGTACTTATCTACTGTAAGGGGTTGGACAGTTTCTTCAAATCTCATGTGTACAATGACTTCCTATTAATTCCAAGTTCAATTCAAATATGCAAAGTGCTAACAAGATCGGTATGTACTTATCTGCTCTAAGGGGTAGGATGATAGTTTTCTCATGTATGTTCCGCTTGATTTGGAGATATAAAGTGTACAAAATTCAATCAAGATCGATACTTCTATGCTCTAAGGGATTGGGAATGGGGATGGTGTAGCTCCTTTCGGTTTCAAGGTCAACTGTGCAAAATGTCATCAAGATCGATACTTCTATATGTTTTAAAGGGGTAGTTTTTTTTCGAAAACGCATGCAAAAAGTTACTTTCCTTATATTTTTTGGGTCAAATGAGCAAAATTTCGTCAAGAACGGTACTCATTTGCTTTAAGAGCTTGTAAAAGGGCAGTTCCGTAATCTCATGTAAAAAGTTACTTTCCTCTTATTATGAAGGGTTATGAGCAAAATTTGACCAAGATCGGTACTTGTGTTTTAAGGGATGTGAGTTTTTTCGGAATCTCATGTACACAGAGACTTTCCTCTTATTTAGAAGTTCAAATGCGCGAAAATTCCATCAAAATCGAAATAAAAACTGAAGAATTGTTTACAATACAAACAAATACAGAAACAGACCAACAAACTGCTTTGTAATATAATTATCTAATACGAGGTGTGTTCAGAAAATAACGAGAATTTTAGTTTTTTGAAAATAATATTTATTTATTCGTCTACATTAATGTTGTCCCCTCCAAGATAGTCCTCTTAGATATTATGCACTTATGCCAGCGCTTATTCCAATCCTCGAAACACTTCTCAAACTCGATCTTTGGGATAGTCTTTAGCTCTTTCAGCGATGCGCTTTTGATGTCATCTATGCTTGTAAAACGACGGCCCTTTAAGGTTCTCTTTATTTTTGGAAATAGTTACAGTTTTGATTTTGGCCAAAAATTCACGAACATGCAATGAAGTTTTATACCCAAAACATTCGAAAAAATTTCATGGCATGAGCCAATCGATATGCCAACATCTTCAGCGACTTCTCTGATTGTCATTCGGCGATCGAACATTTCTTCCAATTTTTCCACGTTTCCATCGGTTGTTGATGTGCTGGGGCGTCCGGGGCGTTCGTCATCTTCAACGTCTTCACGGCCATCTTGGAAACGCTTATACCACTCGTAAACTCTTGTTTTACTCATAGCAGACTCACCATAGGCCTTTGTTAACATTTCAAATACTTTGTTACACTTTATCTCATTTTTTACGAAAAATTTGATACAAATTCTTTGATCCATTTAACAAACGAAAATCGCCGAGCTCATAAAAACACGTCTAACTTTAGCGGTTGCCACAGACAAAGTAAACAATGAATAAAGCTGCAAATTTTATCATACTTCAAGGGCATGTAGACCAACATAATAAAAAAATTTGACAATCAGACTCTCCAAACCCGCGAAATTTAAAAATTCCCGTTATTTTCTGAACACACCTCTGTATAGATTTAAGATTTAATCTAAAGTGTACCTATTTTTAGGTTCTGAGCTGTACCACATTTACGAAGTTCATCTTGTGAGTGAACACATCTGGTGTGACGATTATCTGGTGCGATCTTTCTATCTGAAGAATGCCCGTACAGGAGAAACTAGAACAGTCACTCAGTTCCATTTCCTCTCGTGGCCAGAAACAGGCGTCCCGGCATCGACAAAGGCCCTATTAGAGTTCAGAAGGAAGGTCAATAAGTCTTACAGAGGTCGCTCGTGTCCCATAGTCGTTCACTGCAGCGACGGTGCCGGTAGAACAGGCACCTACTGTTTGATCGACATGGTACTCAGCAGAATGGCGAAAGGAGCTAAAGAAATTGATATTGCGGCCACGTTGGAGCATTTGCGCGATCAAAGACCTAAAATGGTGGCTACGAAACAGCAGTTTGAATTTGTATTGACGGCAGTTGCTGAAGAAGTCCATGCCATTCTGAAAGCTCTACCGCCTCAGCCGGCTAACCAGGCCCCAGAGAAAGAGAAATAAACGCATTGGAGTCGCCACAATGTACATGCGAAAACTACTCAAAGTAATCAGTGAGATATACTCCACCGTATTTGTTTATCTCTTTCTAAAAGTATCAAGAAATTTAGTTCCGTTTGTTTTTGTTTCGATCGCATTTACCTTGTGGCACTAACGCAAAATATTATTGTTTAATTCTGAACTTCTGGCAAAAAAAAAATAAATTCATCCACATTGAATATTTACTATGCTATAGGATATAATTGTCGTGATCTTTCCAAAACAAAAGTTCAATATATATAATAAATAATTGCTACTACTGTGATGATGATTGCTTTAAAGTGGTAATTAAGACTCGAGTTTCTGTAAACAAAACTTTCAGTCTCGTTTCACCCTTTACATACGTAAAATTAAACACTACTGTGTTAATATCACTTTTATTTGTATCTTCCGTTACTCGAGTTTCAGGTATTTGAATATATCGTCTAAAGATGGCGTAATAACGCTGAATTTCTAGTAACGCAGTGATCAACATAAGTAGTGTTTAATTTTACAATATGGATTTTAGTCTCAGAATGATCACTACTAGAAGAGAACTATAAAATCCATTATCTTGATATTTCAGGTTTTACTTCCATAATTCCATAAATCATAAATATTGGATGAAATTTACTCAAAATTACGTTACTCAATCCTTTCTGAGAGGATTATTGCCCAGAAATGTCGAAAAATTATAAAAAATTCCGAATATATTTGAGAGAACGGAAGATCTTGAAAATTATTCAAAAATTGATAATAATTTTAGGAGTAAATATAATGATATGAAAAATTCTTTGAATTAACTCGTATTCAAAAAGAATAATGGAGAATTTAGAAATATTGCAAAACCCCTAAAAGAGAAAATAAAACGTGAAATGTGTTTTGAGAAAGGAACAAATACAGCGAATCAAATGATAAAAGATACGGCAAACGTTTTACAAATAAAAAAATATATATAAAGTTTCCTCAATGGGTTAAGCATCATCTTCTCGCTTAAAACTTATTTTCTAAAATTTAAAGATTGAATTTATATGTGAGATCCGTTTGATAACCAGCCCTATGAACGAATCTTATAAAAATACTTTTCGATCTGTTCATATTAATAAAAAATGACCATTTATTTCACATTCTTACATATCCGAATATGTTTTCCAAAATATAATTATATAATATTCAATATTTTCCCACTTAAATTGAATGTAGCTTCGATGTTAACAATGTTATATTTTAAATCGAATATATTAAGAGTTTTAAAAATAATATATTTTATGTACTATGAATGTATTTTGAGAAATCTAGTCTATCTTCAGTTGATGGAACAATATTTTATTATCGTTACATTATAGTTTAGTTGAGGTATTTATTTAGGTTAAGTTTCCCTCCAATAAAAGAAGGAACATGTCAATTGCTCGATTCAGATAATCCACGAAAATGCTATAGAAATTAGCGCCTCCTAGGAACTAGATTTTTTTCTCTATATAACGAAGTGCAAAAATTTGCAAAAATTAGTAGCAACTTCGTTAGAACAGATTTTGATTGAAAAATGTCTTGGTTTTAACGAACAACACTTGTGTTAAACTTTAATCTACATAATTGAATGAGAGTAAAATTAATCTGAAATTAACATTTTTGGTTACCAGCCTCCCAGAAGTGTTAATAGCGATGCAATAACTTCTTGAAATTAACATTCGAATTGGAAAAACTGTTTCAATTGCGCTAGTCGATTTTAACCTTATGCATGTATCTTCTTCAACGGTGATGATCGATTACTGCAAATCGGTTTCGTCAACTTGAAACTCTATTTGGAAGCTTATTCTGTAAGAAGTAAATTCAGACTGAGTCGTTAGTTTATTTATGTAGGCATCTGTAAATTATCACAAAAGAAATGTCTAACGAAACTATATTTTCGTACCTATATAAATATCTGACTTTAGAAGCGAAAATATCTTTTCGACTTAGTGTATTGCATTATATAGTGATGAAATATAAGGTTTTAAAAGAGGTATAATTACAAATGTTCTATGCTATATTATGAACTATTTTGTCAGATTATATATTTAAGAGAGATGTTATTGTATTAAATAATTAATGTACTGACTCTTGATTAGATTAGTCTAATGTAACTATATGTGTATGTATACAGCACAATAGTTGTTATTTCTGTTTTTCTGACCTTCCCCGTTCCTCTAGTTTGCACTAATGTAACGTTCCGCCGAGCGTTGTGTTTTTGTAATAATAAATCTGAACTTACTCCAGATTGCTCTAGATTTAATATTTCCCAAATAAGTGAATAGGTTCGAAATCCTATCTCACTGCTTGTAACACTTAAACTTGTAACAGTCGGCTGGGTAATATTTCAGGTAGCGTTAATACCTCATCGACGTGTTATGTGAATTAAGATTTGTTTGTTGGAACGTGCTCGGGTATCGAAGATCTTAGTTGATCCGTGTACCCTTAAGGTTCTTTTAAAGCTGCCACCACTAGGCGTATATTTCAGCCCACCTAGAAGCTGTTTTTGACTATGAGGCCGCGATCCCTTCCAAGGGACCGGCTCGTACAATTACCTATACTTATATCTTTATATCTATTCAAGCGTAAATTCTGAAGGTCGTATTCGCTGAGAGGTGATTAGGGATTTCCAGTTGAACTTGTAAATCAAATTAAATAAAAAATGTATATTGAATAAAACAAAATTAACAAAAAAAAATGATACATTAACCAAGAACGAACGTTTATAAAATTAATCCAAAATTTGGTTATAGGAATGATATCATAGATTTAAAAAGATGTCAAGTTCAGGTTGACCCCAAGTGGGAACCTGAGAAATTATCAATGTCGCTAGTACTACCCCCTTCGCCAGCGAGCGAGTTCTTGTCCATGTTCTCTTTAGAGAGTTAAAATAAATGAAGGACTAATTAGCACAACCCCGAACAGTGATCGGTTTCGCGCTCAATCACGCCGATGATTGATAAATAATGTTCAAAATCAAAGGATTCCTCCCTTTCTGGTAAGCTGGGATAAGCCTAACGACATGATACTCTATTATCTCCCCTAAGTAATCCCCGATAAGCAGAATTACAATTGATCACTACTTAGCCTGAATGGCAGGACAAAAATATATTAACAAATAAAAAAGTGGCGGGCGGAACATGATTTGAATGGTAAATAACCACATTATATTATAATACCGATTCCGAGGTTGAAGTCAATATAACAGTTGTTCTTTGGCAATCAAAATGCACGTACCCTGTTGGTCTAATAACCCAATTCCCTCTCGAACCCCCTTGTAGTGATAAGGCACAAATAATTTAAACACTCGATTTTTACGTCGAATTACATTTGGTATGATGTGGAATTGGCACAAAACAAAAAAAAATGATTTTAAATAAGGGAACAAACACTTTACGCGTGACGCAGAAGACGCGAACAGCGCTGCTTTAGCCCCCCAGGGATGTATAACCCTTGTTGCATTGTTAATTTAATATCTATAAATTTCTTGAACTTGATTTGTATATTCTGGACAAACATTATATTAATTGATTTGATTTAATGCAACAATGAGCATCCCTGTGAACATAAAGCAAGCTGGCCTTACCGACAAGTACCTGGTGGAGAACTAACTGAGAAGGTGGTTGAGAACTACATTTTTCCCTCAAAGTAATTAGTTTTTATGAAATCATTGAAGCGGGGGGCCACCCCACGCTTAATCTTATAAAATATATTCAATTTCGAATTCCGGGATCAGAACACGCCCATGAAATATAACAACAGCCAATAGGAATCTAACTAGGAGAAAGAATTGCTCTGTTCAACTCCACGTAAACTTTTCCTGACTCAGGGAAAAAAGTACCATTGACCTCGTGCCGTGCTTACGTTTGTAAAACATGGTTCATGGCTGACCGGCATATGATACAGGAAAGAGGACTCAGATTACCGTCGCTAGGTCTGTCTGGTATATCGTGTTCAAGATATAATAATTTATAAAATTTTCAATTTGAATTTAAATCAGTAATATTCAAAGGCCCCAAAACAAAAAGTAATAATCCGTCGGATTATTACACTAACTGCATCTAAGTTAGTGCCTCATCCGATTCTACCAATATTATCAGAGAAGTGAGAAGAACTGGAGAAATGTGATCCCAACAGTTCCTCATAATCTACAACACACAGATTGGACCTATCCTGGAGTACTTTCGCATGTTTGGAGTTCAGTTCCCAAACATATGCTGAAGATCTTAGATTCCATTTAGAAGAGAGCTATTCCTCTGATTGGTGATGTGACACTTACGAATTCATTGACCTCTATCAATACGTAGGAACGTGGGCGATCACTCCCTTTTCCATAGATATTTTCATGATCGATGTTCATCAGAAATATCGTTTATTATTTCACCACGAGAGATTCCAAGTAGGCGGAATAGACGAGCTCAAGCTAGTCACCTCTTCATTGTCAAGCTCGAGACCTGACGAACTTCTTCGTACCAGACAACATACTTCTATCGAACGGCGAAGTTGTAGAGCTCTTTGCCTAGTGAGGTCTATCCTCATGCCTATAACATCCAAACTTTCATGAAAAATTCGAATGTCTATCTGTTTGTTTCTTGGTTATAAAGAAAATGAAGAGATGCATATAAGAATAATACCGGTAGGTAAAAAATGTTATGAATGCAAAGCCCCAAATCTATGGGGGTGGGCAAATCGGGGCCCCTGGCGGCAACTTTAGAAGGCGGCAAATTGAAGTGTGACATACGCACATAGAGTTCCGTATACAGTTTGGTGGTCACATAAAGAAATGCAAAACTAAGATAAAATCTAGTTAATAGATAACGCGTACGCGTTGTGCGTATGAGCGAATGAAATGAAATACCACAGACAAACAAACCATAGGTAAAAACGAGACAACTAGATTCCATTTCTCTAATACTTGTTAGCATAAACCAATTTGGGTGCTGTCAAACTTAAAATGCACGGAAATCTAAAGTTCCTGACTAAATTGTAGAAAAAAACCGAAAAAGCAACACAAAACTTGCTAGGTCTACGAAAAAGAATAGGACATATTACTGAACTGGAAGGCAGAAAACTGTGTAGAATATATTAATGCTAATGGATGTCCTGCTTGTATATTTCGGCGATCTCGCTGGGACATTTTCTAGTGAGTTCCTTAGATACTTACATAATAATTTAATGTCATCTTTTGTAATTTTATTAATTGAAGTTAAACGAAGATTTTTTGCTCGCGCGGGCCATAAAGTGCACTTAATTCCCGCACGGGCATAAGGTACAGTATTATGTAAGTTCGAATCAAAAATTTTTTTTTGCATTAGGTTCAGGAGGTTCTCAGGATCATTCATACACCTTAAAACCTCATGGGAACCTCAACCCCACCGATTGGGGGCGAAAATGGCCCGAAATCTCCAAGTCTTGAATTGTATTTTCTACAAAAAAAAGTATTTTGAAATTTCGAGTGCACCTAAGGGTTTTTTTGGGTCGCTGAAAATGAATCCGTAGCCAAATGTACTTGCAATCCATCGTAGGACTGGTCAAATCGACGAAATTGGCCAATTTTGCACCCCTATATGTAATTTTGCAATTTACGTGTTTTAGGCATTTCGAATGCACTTAGGAGGTTTTTTGGTTCGCTGAATACGATTCTGAAGCCAGATTTACTAGAATATCATCGTAGGGGTGGGAAATTTACAAAAATGGCTAATTTGACACGCTTCTAAATTTTTATTATTTTTGCATTTTAAAATGACTTCGGAGTAAATCTGGCTTCGGAATCGTATTCAGCGACCCAAAAAACCCCCTTGGTGCATTCGAAATGCCAAAAACACGTAAATTGCAAAATAACATATAGGGGTGCAAAATTGGCCAATTTCGTCGATTTTACCACCCCTACGATGGATTGCAAGTTAATGTGGCTACGGATTCGTGATCAGCAACCCAAAAAACCTCCTTGGTGCATTTGAAATGCCTAAACGTAAATTGCAAAATAACATATTAGGGGTGCGAAATTGGCTAATTTTGTCGATTTTACCACCTTTACGATGGATTGCAAGTAAATCTGGCTACGGATTCGTGTTCAGCGACCCTAAAAACCTCCTAGGTGCACTCGAAATGCCAAAATACCTTTTTGTGTAGAAAATACAATTCAAGATTTGGAAATTTCGGGCCATTTTCGCCCCCATCGGGTGAATTTGTGGTTCCCAAAAGGTTGAGAGGTGTATGAATGATCCGGAGAACCTCCTGAAGCTAATGCAAAATTTTTTTTTTGATTCCAACTTATTTTTTTTATTATAGCTAAAATCCCGGTTCACAGCCTGGACTAGTAACAGACAACACATAAATGATCAACAAGGTAGGTAACGCTTACATTACAGACAGCTCATTCATTCACTGTCACATAATGCCTGTGGCAAACCATTCTATAACATAGATATCCCTGGCAAGTCAAATAAGCTTTCACTTGACGGAGAGTATAATTTCAAGTCTTTCCACGCTATTTGCTGTTTCTACTAATTTGAAACTTGATGGCGAATGACATCGCAACGGCGGAGCCGATGGCATCTTCTACGGGCGTTAGCCGTGCGGACAACAGCTAGTTTATCGATATAGTATTGAATAATTGGCAAATCATTGTTGGTAAACTCCCGCATATTAGTATACCCCCAACCCCCATCTGTTGCGCAGTTGATACAAGTCGCAAATGCCATGTACAAGTGCCGCGAAAGCTTTCTACATTGTGTCCGAATATTTACTACGTAGTTTCCCGGTATTGCTTCATCAGCTTACATTTTAATAATTCGTTTATTGGAAACCTGTGCTTTCTTAATAAATAGTTTTTTAGCTTAACTAAAATCTTCCACATCTGCATGCGTACTTCTGTACAGTATTGAATTTTCAGTAGTTGGCTCCGGCTTAGAAAGATATATACGTTTTACTCTATCGGAACAAGATGCATGTGGAGCTCTTCAACGACCAAGAAAGCCGTATAACCGTATAATGCTAGATAACTTTGCTAACCAGAGCTGTAATATTACGAAATCCTTCCATATTAATACCATCCTGCGTTGGGATGCATGCGGACTTCTAATGATTTCGTAGAGAGCAGACGCACATCAACAAACAGAACTTGTTCCTCCCGAATCCTGAGGACTTGATATTGGTCCTGAATCTTGAGAACTGCAATTTAACCAATGGAATCATCGAAGTCCATTTCATTTATGAACGTTTTAGGACGACCCAAGTTTAAGTGCTGCACTTTTGTTTAGTGTGAAACGGCTGCAATTATTTGAGTTTGTTCGTAAATTTTGAAAAGAAACATCTCCAAACTGTCAATATAGAAATCGTTTCTCAATTATCTAGAAATAAAGATATGAAACAAGGTGCGCGAGTCACGGATACGCTTCAAGTAAGAAATTTTTCAATGACCTTAATCAGTTGTTAAGACATAACGAACGAGGACACAAGCTAGTTATGTACGGCCATAAGAATCCAAAGTCGTACCTTAAATCGTTTTCGAGCTATTTAGCAGAGCGGTTCGTCGAAATACTCGACGCTATTTAGATTCAGGCACTGTTCGGTGCGCTAACTATCTGGTCGATTGTAGAGACAGTACTAAAGAATCGAGCTCGGACAACTACACAGACTGCAGTTAGCTCTTTTGATCCAGATATGAGAAAGATGGCGTGAGCTTATCGGCTTGTGCCCTTTATCGGCTTATACGAATGATCTCCTTTCGGCTCATATGCCATGTTGTTGATTTCTAAATATCGGTCGAACGGTGACTGCGATTTACTGTAACTTAAGCAGTATTGGGAATTATACGATATAATTAGTTTCACACTTTATACGTTTTATACTGACGTACAAAACGTATAACGCAGTACGATATTCACGGAAATATATAATTATATAACCTTCACCTTCACAAACAAAGCATTGCTTTTTCAGCCGAAGCGTGGCTCAGTATGAAATTTTCTCCAGGGTCTGTAAAAGTAGAAACACATTTAATGATCCGAAGAAACCATGCCATGAAACATCCTCTTTTGATTGCTAATTATTTGCACCCCGTAAATAGAGGCATAAACTAAACGAGCAACAAATGGACCAAGTGAATTACCTATTACTTAGACTTGATTAAATTTAATATCTCCTCAATCATGAGGAAAATCTAAAAGAATATTTGTATTGGCAATCGCCCTCTAAAAAATGTGAAAACCTTGGTTCTTATCTATTCCTGCATCGTCTGCTCAACTAAAACGTATTTTCAGCAATTGGGTCATGTGTGCATAGCAAATTGCGTAGCAGCAAAGGAGCAGAGAGGCCCAAGAAAGTAGTGAAAATATGTTATGCATTAAAAATGCAGGACGGTGCTAAATGAAATGAATACTAGCAATATCCATCGTCATTTAATCAAGTGCAATTGCATTAGTCTATTGGTTTGGTGTTAATGAGAAAAACAGTATGTTGTTCTTGTTCAAACGTTGAAGAGTATAATATTAATTCCTCTATAAATTAATGTTAAAATCTTTTATGTCGATAAATATAATACACACATATCAATATAGAGTTGTTAACTTATATTTCGTATAGAAAATACTGATAAACAATTAAAAACATAGTATACCGTTTTATAAATCACGTTTAATATATATTATACAAAAAGTTTTTTACATTCCTAACCCTGACCTCAAGCCTAGTCACACTGCGGCTCGCGCTCTTGATCGCCTTTTGACTCACTGACTCACTCCGTCTTAACCCTTTGGGCATATGCGCAGCGTACCAGCTTCCAAGTTATATCTTTTTCCAATCATTTACTGTTAAGGATAATGCAATATATTATTATACTTTTATCATTTAATTTCTTATTATTCATTATTAATATTACTTTCCTGAAAACTTCCGGCTTCTTGTTTGTTTAAAATTGAAATTTCTAAGGTTGTGATAATGTTGCATTACCTATGACAGTACCCAGAAAACTTACCTAACTGTATAATTATACATTTTACTCACCCCTATTATGAATTCAATCCAGGTGCACAATTTACAGATTGAAAACAAAAGTTTCAATAACAAATTTCACACTATTCATTCAATTATAATATGATTCAAATAAATAAACACTAAACAACAATTCAACTTGGTTATTCACAATGACTCCAATTTTAATTCGTCCTGATACATCTGTATCTTGTTACCTCCTTATGCCATTATTTACGGACTTTTTAATTAACTACTAAATGTACAACTACTTATTATGGTTCTAATTATTATTATTATTATTATTAGATTTTATGACAAATAGACACAAATAACAGATCCCAAATTCTTTATACTTATGTTCATGCATGAGGTTAAAATTCCATCACAATGCAGAATCTGCCAATCAATCAAACTCTACCTTTAATAGTTTTAGAAATGTATAACTGTTGATTACTCATATTTTCCCCCTCCATTGAATTCCGGATTCACTTCTTTGGTTAATAATGAAACATCCTTTCCTTTGATAAGAATGGTAACTTATTTTAAACAAAAATTTTCCAATAAATACTTATTAGAGTTGCATTAGACCATACTCCTATCTATCCAGGTTATAATTACTTTTATATTTGAATTTTTCCTTGATTTCTTTTCTTCCTACCGTTAAATTCCTTCCATACTATCCTCTTCCCGTTTCTATTTTTTAACTTCCTCCTTACTTTCTCCCTTCTCCCTACTTCAAAGCGTCCTTTTTAATCAAATCATACTATCTCATTTACAAATCATGAATGCCTTGAGTTCTCTACGCCACGTAAGTTTTAACCCACACCTTTTTTTCACCAGCGTGACCTATTTTTTGATCAATTAAATTGTGTACTTTATATTTATTATTGATTCTATTCGATTCCACATTATTGTTTCTTATTTCTATCCCAACAATTTGAAATCATGTCTAGGCCTTAATTTCTTGTTACCTATTAATTTTAATTCTGATGACATTTCATTTATCTTGTTTTTTAATTGATTCTCCTTTGAATTTACATTCTTTAACTCTGACATTTATGATAATATCATTATTTATTATATAATTTTGATCCTTATTCATCACAGTTATATGTTCTTTCCAACCTGATATCCTATCACCTATTACTAATTAACCGATTATTAATAACATCTTAAAGCTACTTAATTCTGTTTATTGTGCTTGATTTAGTGTTTTCCTATTCCACAATGGTCTATTTTGTTATCACAAATGTTCTGTTACTAAGGTTTGCTTTCCTTTACCAGCTTATATCTGAAGTTTACATTGATGTAGAGTTGTTGGATCATATTGGAGACTTTCATCTCGATAAATCCACCTAGATTCAAATCCCAACAGGTGCGAATTGAAGAACAATCCCACTTTTCTTTGCAACTCTTCCTGGCACTGATATATTACAACAATATAAATAAATAGAATGAATAGAATAGAATTTATTCGTTCCAAGGGTACATAAGTGGTACATGGAACTTGTCATGAACATACATTGTGTAAATATCTCAAATTCTAATAAGTACTCCATTTAATACATATAGGAATAGCATTATTATAGTTCAAAATGTATAGGTGCTATGATTGAAACATCAAATAATAAAAAAAAACACATATCTAGTGGGACGTAGAAATATAACAATACAAACAGTTTTAGATTTCTAAATTCCTGTAACAATAACATTTATGACATGTTGAAATAAAAACTTATGTTATAAAGAAAATCATATGAGGAAATTATTGTGATTCAGAAACTGTTAAATTATAATATGCTTTTATTTTTAAACTGTTTCTCAGAGACAATTTTATTTTGTGGAGACTTTCCTCCTTAATGAAACTTGGCATTTTATTATAAATTTTCAGTATGTTGTATGAGATATTTTTCTGGATGTAAGAATATTTAGGCTTATTTCTAATCAAATTGTTCTTATTTCTTGTATCATACGAATGCTTTATACTGCAAGAGGAGACTCCTTGGAAAACACCCCTCTTGAATGTTAACTATTCTGTCAAGAATCGTCGTGTGCCTGATGTGACGGCAAAACGAGTCTTCCAGAGTGGCAATAGATTTTTTATGCATCTCACTAGTGTACTGTTTACTGAAAAACCAATCCCACCAAAAACATTCTGTAAAAAACTAGCCAAGTCTCGATGGAGCTGCTTGTTTATCTCTAAAAAGTAATGAAATCTAGACAAAGTCGTGCCAAGTCTAAGGTTCCTTACTGCGATTTCTTTATTATTATAGTTAATGTTGTGTGACTTGGCCGTTGAACATTCTTTATACGTTAGTGGGTAGAAGTCAATTTTGTTTACACGTAATGTTATCTGTTGTAACTACCTATGTTTGTTAAGCGAGATAATAGCCCATACTGGTATTGGTAATTGGACGCTAGTGTCTCATTTTAGGCTGTTGTTGATTGTGCAACACCTGCATTCAGCATTGACAATGCTGACTTCTGCTCTCTTCTTTTTGAAGCGTCAAATCGACCACCGATCTAACATAAAATAGACGTACAGGCAGACTTCTATCAATGATTAGAAGTCCGTCTGTACTGGAAATAATTTTTATACTGTTTGTTTCAGGCTCGCCTACACATAAGTATTATTGAAATACGCAGCTTTATCAAGCCTACAATTGACTGGTTATTGAATCAACGTTTTCCAAGTGGCAATTTTCCATCGTCAATGGGTAGCGGTTCTGGCGACAGATTGGTGCAATGGTGTCATGGAGCACCTGGTTTTGTACCCTTGTGTACCCTTCAACGGCCAAGTCACACAACATTAACTATAATAATAAAGAAATCGCAGTAAGGAACCTTAGACTTGGCACGACTTTGTCTAGATTTCATTACTTTTTAGAGATAAACAAGCAGCTCCATCGAGACTTGGCTAGTTTTTCACAGAATGTTTTTGGTGAGATTTCACTTCTTTTTGTAGAAACGTGGGCATATTGATTTATTTCATTAGATTTTCTTGTTTGACACATTTTTTTTTCTTTTTAGGAGTAGTTTTTTTATTATTACAAATCTTTCTTTTCTTTTTTCCGGTTCTGATTCTTGTACAGTAGCAACAGTTTTTCGTATTGCCCATTCGCGTTCATTATTTATTCTTTTAGACGGTTTAGACGGTTTCATTTCTGAAAGATGGGCGCGGTATTTACGCCTAAGCCGGTTGTATTCGGTAATCGCTGAAGCTTGAGCTTTTATACTCTTGAAGTCAACATTTATGAGGTGCACCCCATGAAGATTGGTTACTCGTGAAAGCACCACGTAGGCTTGGCCACACGAGAATATGGAGGTGCCAATGTCTATGAGGGCATTTTTTAAACTTAGACCTTGGCTCTTGTGAATTGTTAGGGCATACGTCACACAGATTGGGAATTGTTCTCTGTACACGTATGCCCGGGGTATGATCTCAAATTTTGACTTAATAGGCAATAATTCGTGAATCCAATTCACCGCATTCTTTTATGTACCAATAGTAGAAGGGGGCATTACCATATCTCTAATACAGCTGAGACAAGCTGAGGGTTCTTCATCAGATACATCAGACCTTCGATTTTTGTACATCAAATGAAGAGGCAAACAAAGTTGAATATTTTTTGTAAAGGCGATATGTCGATCTTTGATAGTTTGGTTGGGCTCTTGTGTTTTCAAATAAGGGTCACCAGGTACTCCAGATCTTCGATTATCCTAGCTTTTATAGTTTTCCCTTTATGTGGCCATTAAACCCTAACTCTGTACCAAATTTCAGCTCTCTGAGTTTATGGGAAGTACTAGTTCTATTCTGATGATCATGAGTGAGTGAGTGAATGAGTGTCATAAATGCGAAACTTTGCTTTCGCTCAACTTCGGATCTAAATGACCTACACACTTGAAATTTTTTATTTTAAGTATGTGATTTTATAGCTTACTGGATGACGAATTTCTGCGTTCTTGTCTTATCCAGAGGTTCTCAAATAGGGGTCTGAAAATGCGGCGAAATGGTTCCAGTAAAGGATGGTACGGCAGTGTTTGCTTCGCGCTCGACTTGGCGGGGGCACTGCCGTGCCCCCCGATTAGAAAAGTCCTAAATTCCAACATACGCAAACGAAATCTGCTGATTTTCAATTACGTAATAATTCAAAATTCAAATATTTCATGGGAAATTAATTTATTTTGTACATAATTACCGAACTAAGTTAGTTATTATATACATCATTTTTAAATATGAAATTTGAAATCAAAGCTCACATAATACTGAAAAAATGTTGTCATAAATACAAATTGTACGTACAACTAATTAATATAGAAATATTTTGTTAAATTTCAGTTAAAATGTAAATAAATAAATTTCTGAAGAAGGCGAAAGCCGAAACGCGGTAAATGAGAGAGGATTGTTTCATTAAGATACATCGTTTAACTTGCTGAAAACCTAAGAAAACCCAATTTCTATAGAGTTGAATTCATAAGAACAATATAATGTTATACTATGACAGTTCATGTGCTGACCAGTTTATATCTTTTTCATTCTTGCCCAAGTAGAAAATATGAGAATTGAAAGTAAATACCCGCCCTTGTGTCAACTAACTTCAATAATTGAATTTAGGAACTCTAACAGTGACAATAATTCAATCGTAATCAGTACAGATGACTATTTCTAAAGGAATCTTATACAACAATTGACACTACAGGCGACGCGATTACCACAACAATGCCCTTCTGACTGATATTATAATAAACGCGAGAAACGTTACCATGGTTACGCGGGAGCAGATCTGTAACTACACTGCGAATGCGTCGAAGCAGCGATTAGAGTCAAGATCCACATCCACACACCCTTCTATATAGTAGCGTTTCCACGGTGTAACACGGCAAGCTTGATTGGCGGGATAACTGTGTGTTTGTTTTCGTTTCGAGTGCCACTCTCATTTACTGACGGGAAGGAAACAAATGAAAATTACTGCTACATACACTAGTTCTGCCAACACGTAAGTTGAAACGTCCGTTCAAAATGTTACATGCGTTCAGTTGGGGTCCTTTTGCTTATAACAATCGCATACGCAAGTTCAAAAAAGGCAACCCCCGGGTTCTTAGTACGCCCTATATTTGCGGCATTTTTCAGTTTTTTATTCTGTGACTATTATCCTCATCTTTTGTGCCAAATTTTTGGTACGGAAAGTTTATTATAGTGTATGAGTCTTCAATAGTATTGGCAATTTAAAATTTCAAAGCGCAACTCTAGGTTTCTTTGTTTGTTTGCATATGAATTTTTCGAATGTTTTCTGTGGTTATTATGCTAGTTCTCTCCCCTGAACTCTGGTTTCAAATGTCCATGCTAGTTTGTGATTGATTTTTGAATCGTCACGATAATCTTATTCTTAGTGAAGCTTGATTCATCATTAATTAAATTATGGATTATACGAAAAATCTTGCAATTTATATAATTTCTATAAGTACTATTAATTAGTTTAATATAAGTGTTGAAAACAGACTGAAAACAATTTAACCACCAATATATTCATTTAATCAGGTTAGCACCAATGTTGATTATAATATGCCTATGGATGCTAACAACCTCATGAATGAATCTCCAAATTAGTCCAAATGTGATTATTAAAAACAAAATAAGTCTTCTATTGGTAGCTTTAAATAACAGAAAGTAAAGCATGAAACAAACCACACTAGTTGAAACAAACAAAAAACAGATTAAGATATCACAAACTTATCTAACAGATGCCATACAGGATTTTTTACGAGTGCGTCAAGTATTATGTTGTCAGTAGTAATAGTAATAACCCAAGGCCATTGATAATTGTTTGAAAAAAAAAAATTATAACAGATTTTGAAAGCATGTTGCCTATAACAACAAGCTTGATAAAGTTGTTATAAAAATGTTGAGCGTTCACCAATGTTCGAGGGTTATTCGTATAGATTTTTTTTTGCTAATAATGAAAAAAATGCAGAGCAATTAACAAAAGAACAATTAAAAAAGTTGAATAAAGATCCAGACGTGTTACTTTCTATAACTGATGAAGATGTTTTTCAACGCATGCCGTTAATAAATTCATTATGATGTTCTTTGTTCAATATTCAAGTAAGGCTTTATGGAGTTCTCATTGTTATGACCCGTAATTTTTATGAGCTCCTGCTCTTGAACACCATTTTGGCCAATCGACTGACCGCGGTCAGAGTGGAATGACTAGTCACTTTTTTTTTCTTTGATACTCAAGCCAACCTCTTCGGCACATGATTTTGTCCAATTTTGAATGATATTTCTTCCAATGGGCATATATTATCATACCAATGATCATTTTCAGCTTTACAGTGACGATTTGTCCTTGCAAATAATCTGTTGGTTTTAATATTTGGGCCCCTTTTTGACCTAATTTTAAAAAAAAAAATCTGTCAGGACAAACGTTGCTGACATTGTTTTCTACTAAAAATTTGCTTTCTGTACACATTCTCGAACCACCTAGGCAAGTTTTGCTGAATACAGGGTTATATTCAAGTCGTTTTGTTTCAGAATTATCTTTATTTGTTTCAATACCAAAAAGTCACCACCTCATCAAGCTAATTCTATCGCGGTTATGTGTGAATTTCCGATGCAGCCATTCAGGGGTGTTTTCATCCTACAAATTTAATTTTGGTTATTTCTACTGAACTTAATGATGTTGAACTTTGTTTCCTTTTACAGGGATCCGATTGCAGTTTTCGTCGTATAGAATGGCGGTCAGCTCGCGCTTGTTGGAATACAACACTTTTGAACGGATCAATTATAACTTTCTTTTCTTTATAATATTTCCCTTGTAGAATCTTACTAGTTCGGTTTCACACGGTAACTTTTTTAAACTCTGAAGCATCTTTTCTTCTCATGTTCACAGCCCAATCCTTTAAAATTGACGCCAATTCTTCCACCGTCCAAATTCCGTTTAATTAATACTTTCTAACATTACAAAAATCCATGAATGCTTTCCATGCAAATTTTTTACTGTAAACAGTATTTTTTGGTATATTTGATGTGATAATTCCATTAATCTTCTCCCGTCAGTATTGCAACCAACTCGTGACATTTTGAAATTATTAAATATATGAAATCAAAATCGAAATAAATCAAAATGAATTCATACCAACGTAATAGAGTGAAAACCGCCGAAAGAATCTGTTTTCTGTATAATGTTATTCTGATTGGTTGTGTTCAATCAGATGACCTCAAATTAACTAATTTTATTGGATTTCTACGTGAGCAAAAAATTTTCTATAAAACCCCAAATAGATAGTTAAAAAGATATTTCAATGTAATGTAGCTTCATTACGTTCAAGGTGTATGGAAGGAGATTAACTATCTAAGTATAATGAAAAAAATATAATTTTATTGTAGTAGATCAGTTACGTTTTAATTCAATTATCACGTAAAATGATAACTCTTTCGACAATTTAGTACTAACGTTGATTATAATTGTCTATCGATGCTAATAACCTCAATAATGAATCTTTGAAAGTGATTATTGAAAACAAAATATGGATCAAGCCACACTAGGTCAGATAAACAATTAACTGATGCGTAGATCACTGATTTTCCTCACCCCTTTATTAGCCCATTTGCTCTACCGGTTAAATATATGTTTGCTTTATTGCAATATACAGGGTGTCCTCGAACTGCGTGGCCAAAATAAAACCGAAGATTCTTTGATTCGAAAAAAATTTGAAGAGCCTTTTTACTTTTGCCTCAAGTGTCTTGTTTAGCCGGTAGAGGGCTTCAAAGTTGCAGAAAAAATTTTGTTTTTTCAGTATAACTTGAGAACGTGATAGAGGACTTCTACAATATTTGGCAGGTGAGTTACTGTCAATAATAGCCGTTTTTGAGAGCAGAGCACAGAGCCTTAGAAACCATAGAAATGGCTCAAACTTGAGGATGAAAAGTGTCCAGAACTTTTTTGTGGTCAATGTAATTCACTCGATATTTCTTATGTAGATAGCTTATCTAATTTGAAAACTTTTTTTACCTTTAGAAAATTTTGGTAAAATCAACGGATTAGCTTGAAAAAATTAATTTTTGAGTCTCTGCAATTTTGGCTTACTAATTTTACTTGATTAAAATACCTTAGTTGCCTTTGCTTTTCTAATGTCATTTTGGCATTTGGAGAATTTGTTTTCAGTTTTTACTTTGCTTTCCGTAAAAATTTCATAAAATTATGGCTCAAAATTTCACTAACACTGAAATGGTTGATATGTTATTGATTTATGGACTTTGTCGTTGCAATGGCCGGAGAAGTGTACAAGTTTATAGGGAAAAATATCCGCACCGCAGAATTCCAAATCGGCAAACCTTTGCTAATATCGAGAGGCGACTTCGCGAAACTGGCAGATTTGAAGCAAATCGCAGAGAAACTGGACGCAGACGGACAAGAAGGACGTTAGAGCTCGAAGAAGAGATACTGGAAGCGGTTGAAACTGAACGACGTTTGTTGGGACTTCGTATTGCTGCCTTAAAATCATTAGTTCATAATGTACTGAAAGAAGAACTGTTGTATCCCTATCATATTAAAACAGTTCAAGACTTATTGCCCATGGATCCAGGTTATTGGCTAGATTTCTGTCGGTTTATTGTCCAAAGACAAAACGCAAACCCCAATTTTTGTAGAAGAATTCTTCTGTTCACGGACGAAGCTACATTCACGAGATGTGGTCTTTTTAACCTCCATAATGAACATTTTTATGCTGATGAAAATCATCATGGAACGGAAGTTACACATCTTCAGAATCAAACTAAAATCAATGTTTGGGTTGGAATTGTGGATAACTTTATTATTGGTCCTACCGTTATACCCGATCGATTGAACGGGGAGAACTACTTGAACTTTTTGGAACAAATGCTACCTGAACTGTTGGAAGACTTGTCCTTACACATTCATCGCGACCTTTGGTTTATGCATGATTGTTGTAGCTCCTCATTTCACATTAGCTGTGAGGCGACATTTGAATGCGGAATATCCAGATCGCTGGATAGGTAGAGGACACGATGCACCAGTGAACTGGCCGGCCCGCTCCCCTGATTTGACGCCCTGCGACTTCTTTCTATGGGGCGCTTTAAAGTCGAAAGTTTATGCAGCTCCAGTAAACACACGAGAGGAATTGTTGCAACGAATTAATCATGGAGCGGATTTATTGAAGAATGATCCTGAAGTACTAGCCAGAGTTCAATCCAATTTCTTGAAACGAATTAATTTGTGTATTCAGGAAAATGGGCAACATTTCGAACAATTGATGCCTTAGCGATTTCCCAAAAAGTTTTGTTGTTTCTTTTAATTTAGCATTTGTTTTTCCTAAATAAACACATCGTTTCCCCATTTCTATTGTTTTTATTATTCGTGTTTTACCGAGATATTAACCATTTCAGTGTTAGTGAAATTTTGAGCCATAATTTTATAAAATTTTTACGGAAAGCAAAGTAAAATCTGACAGTTTTGAGAATACATTCTCCAAATGCCAAAATGACATTAGAAAAGCAAAGGCAACTAAGGTATTTTAATCAAGTAAAATTAGTAAGTCAAAATTGCAGAGACTCGAAAATAATTTTTTTCAAGCTAATCCGTTGATTTTATCAAAATTTTTTAAGGGTGAAAAAGTTTTCAAATTAGATAAGCAATATACGTAAAAAATATTGAGTGAATTACATCGACCATAAAAAAGTTCTGGACACTTTTCCCGTTACATCTTCAAGTTTGAGCCATTTCTATGGTCTCTAAGGCTCTGTGCTCCGCTCTCAAACACGGCTATTATTGACTCTAACTCACCTGCCAAATATTGTAAAAGTCCTCCATCACGTTCTCAAGTTATACCGAAAAAACAAAATTATTTTTGCAACTTTGAAGCCCTCTACCGGCTAAACAGGACACTTGAGGCAAAAGTAAAAAGGCTCATAAAATTTTTTTCGAATCAAAGAATCTTCGGTTTTATTTTTGCCACGCAGTTCGAGGACATCCTGTATATTCACTGATGAATAATATTCTTCAAATGATTAGAAACAGACAAACGCGTGAAAAGAAATTATACTCTGTCTGGAAAGTTTATTTGAATTGATAACACACGTGTTTTACAACAAGGACTATGTAAATCTTACTATCATGATATTAAAGAGTACTTAATTTAATGTAACCTTATTTCGATTCACTTGCAAGGGAGCTACCACGCCCCAAAACAATCAAGTTCCTATTTTCACCAATTCAAAGAGATTTGCAAATTTTCAAATTCGTACGACCACCTGGAATGGCACAGTAAATGCGTACGCATTCACATACGTACGCAAGCACATCCGCTAAGTCTGTCACGAACATTATGTGACTGTTCAACGTATCAGCTGTATGTCATGCAAACGTTACTTGCCTTGTTGATGGGTCATGTAGCATAGACAGTCTGAACTGTGATAATAATTCATTAATCTATGGATATGTTATGTAAATTGTACGTGATTCTATTAGTAATCACAATAGTCAAAACATATCGGATCCCTTTTACCCCACCCCCCTTTGGGATTGAATTTCGAGATATCCGTAGTTAGCGAGTGTAGTATAAGGTTATACAGGGTGTCCTCGAACTGCGTGGCTAAAATAAAACCGAAGATTCTTTGATTCGAAAAAAATTTGATGAGCCTTTTCACTTTAGCCTCAAGTGTCTTGTTTAGCCTGTAGAGGGCTTCAAAGTTGCAAAAATAATTTTGTTTTATCGGTATAACTTGAGAACGTGATGAAGGACTCTTACAATATTTGGCAGGTGAGTTACTGTCAATAATAGCCGTTTTTGAGAGCGGAGCATAGAGCCTTAGAGACCATAGAAATGGCTCAAACTTGAGGATGTAACGGGAAAAGTGTCCAGAACTTTTTTGTGGTCGATGTAATTTACTCTATATTTTTTATGTAGATAGCTTATTTAATTTGAAAACTTTTCTTACTCTTAGAAAATTTTGATAAAATCAACGGATTAGCTTGAAAAAATTAATTTTCGAGTCTCTGCAATTTTGGCTTACTAATTTTACTTGATTAAAATACCTTACTTGCCTTTGCTTTTCTAATGTCATTTTGGCATCTGGAGAATTTATTCTCAAAACTGTCAGTTTTTACTTTGCTTTCCGTACAAATTTTATAAAATTATGGCTCAAAATTTCACTAACACTGAAATGGTTAATATCTCGGTAGAACACGAATAATAAAAACAATAGAAATGGGGAAACGATGTGATTATTTAGGAAAAACAAATGCTAAATTAAAAGAAACAACAAAACTTTTTGGGAAATCGCTAAGGCATCAATTGTTCGAAATGTTGCCCATTTTCCTGAATACACAAATTAATTCGTTTCAAGAAATTGGATTGAACTCTGGCTAGTACTTCAGGATCATTCTTCAATAAATCCGCTCCATGATTAATTCGTTGCAACAATTCCTCTCGTGTGTTTACTGGAGCTGCATAAACTTTCGACTTCAAAGGGCCCCATAGAAAGAAGTCGCAGGGCGTCAAATCAGGGGAGCGGGCCCTCCAGTTCACTGGTGCATCGTGTCCTCTACCTATCCAGCGATCTGGATATTCCGGATTCAAATGTCGCCTCACAGCTAATGTGGAATGAGGAGGTGCATCATCATGGATAAACCAGGCCACGACGAATGTGTAAGGGCAAGTCTTCCAACAATTCAAGTAGCCTTTATTCCAAAAAGTTCAAGTAGTTCTCCGCGTTCAATCGATCGGGTATAACGGTAGGGCCAATAATAAAGTTATCCACAATTCCAACCCAAACATTGATTTTAGTTTGATTCTGAAAATATGTAACTTCCGTTTCATGAGGATTTTCATCAGCATAGAAATGTTCATTATGGAGGTTAAAAAGACCACATCTCGTGAAAGTATCTTCGTCCGTGAACAGAATTCTTCTACAAAAATTGGGGTTTGCGTTTTGCCTTTGGACAATAAGCCGACAGAAATCTAGCCGATGACCTGGATCCATGGGCAATAAGTCTTGAACTGTTTTAATATGATAGGAATACAACAGTTCTTCTTTCAGTACATTATGAACTAATGATTTTGAGGCTCCAATACGAAGTCCCAAACGTAGTGTGCTTATCCCAGGTTCAGTTTCAACCGTTTCCAGTATCGCTTCTTCGAGCTCTAACGTCCTTCTTGTCCGTCTGCGTCCAGTTTCTCTGCGATTTGCTTCAAATTTGCCAGTTTCGCGAAGGTTTGCCGATTTGGAATTCTGCGATGCGGATATCTTTCCCTTCTCCGGCCATTGCAACGACAAAGTCCATAAATCAATAACATATCAACCATTTCAGTGTTAGTGAAATTTTAAGCCATAATTTTATAAAATTTTTACGGAAAGCAAAGTAAAAACTGACAGTTTTGAGAATAAATTCTTCAAATGCCAAAATGACATTAGAAAAGCAAAGGCAACTAAGGTATTTTAATCAAGTAAAATTAGTAAGCCAAAATTGCAGAGACTCAATTTTTTCAAGCTAATCCGTTAATTTTATCAAAATTTTCTAAGAGTAAGAAAAGTTTTCAAATTAGATAAGCTATCTAAATAAAAAATATCGAGTAAATTACATTGACCACAAAAAAGTTCTGGACACTTTTCCCGTTACATCCTCAAGTTTGAGCCATTTCTATGGTCTCTAAGGCTCTGTGCTCCACTCTCAAAAATGGCCATTGTTGACAGTAACTCACCTGCTAAATATTGTAGAAGTTCTTCATCACGTTCTCAAGTTATACCGAAAACACAAAATTATTTTTGCAATTTTGAAGCCCTCTACCAGGTAAACAAGACACTTGAGGTAAAAGTAAAAAGGCTCATCAACTTTTTTTCGAATCAAAGAATCTTCGGCTTTATTTTTGCCACGCAGTTCGAGGACAGCCTGTATATTGCAAGTTTCAGTCGGTCCGCTTTATAGTTTGGACATTTCCTGACGAGTGAGTGAGTGAGTGAGTGGTATTTGCTTTCTATATATATAGGTAATGAGAGGAGTAAACATTGGATGAAGATCATCACAAAGTTTTAATCATATTTCCAAAAATTTAAAGATAAATTTGCATTACATAATATTTCTACTGAGAAGTTCAAGTTTTAACCAGATCCGAACTCTAGTTAGAATGTTTGCACTTCCAAATTGCCAATCCACCCCTGATACACATTATAATTTTAACATGTGTATGCAAAAATGTGCCTGCGGATGTGTGCAATTTAGTAATTAGTAAGGAGTTACATCCGGTTTTGAGAAATAACTTTCGACCATACTTCACGATGAACACCGTTCTGGTGATACTAACTTATTACTCGAAAACATATTATTCAAAAGTTGGACAACTATGATAATGGAATTACAGATACCTCCCAAATATCTAAAAGCTGTAATTGCCGTTTTGTTTTGTTAGATGCCGGGAGATCAGTAGGTATACAAGATGTATGAGTTATTTTATTTCTCAAAGAAGTAGGTATATTTTTATTTTACCTATGTCCCTACTATTTAAACTTAATTAACAAGTTGCATGAAATTATTTCATAATATGTTCGAACGCATATTTACGTTGTATATATTTCATTTTTTTGTTTCCTATTATTACTGTTTGCTTCTTAACGCTTAACGGAGGATGGGTGACAGCTAGGTGCAAATCACCTTCAAAATGTTTGTACATTAAAGTCTCACCCCGTAACGATAATTACACTCATCACATAATTGTCCAATTTTTTTGAAACTCGCACAGACATTTTCAGCTAAGTGTACACCAAACTTCTAGGAAGAACCCAATTTGTAGCCACCTCGATTTGGTGAGTTATTGGTTATTTTGGATAATGAAGTCTCATACAACTATTCATCACAAAAAAGCTAAGCACTTCTATATGTAGGTACTCGAATTTGTCTCGACGTGTTTATATCAATATGTTATTTCCTTTTAAAGTTTATCAAATCTCAGATTCAATGTGATGATTATCTGTCACCAAAGGTTCTTCAAGTTAATAATGAAATCCTGTGTTATTAAATGCCAAAATGCGAGAAATAATCCGAGAAATTAGCGATATTATTCAGAGCAGCGCTGGTACCCGATCTAACTATGTGACGTCACGTTTCAATGTTTCCTGCCTGTAATTTGAGAATGTTATTTGCATAATCATTCGTCAACTCAGAGGTTTATGATATGACCGACCACAGTAATCCTTTGCTACCTACCGATAAGTATATCTATAGTTGAATTTATGTATTTTGATTGTATTTAAATATCATCTGAAGATGATGTAATAAAGCTGAATTACGTAATTTCATTTTCACATTTATAACCCTAAATAGTTCGATAGATATAATTAGAACGTGAATCACATCATAAGAAATTAGAATGCGTAAGAAGGAATGTCGATCACTTAATAGTTGATTACTGTAGATCTATTTATGTTTGTATCTACCCAAACTAAGTAATAGTTCATAGAAATAACGAGATATTCCCATTTTATTTAACTATAATATTTTCGAGCGTCTAGGCTTATACAAATAAATATAATGCGTACTAAGCTAATAAAAATTCATTTTAGAAGTTTCTCGGGCAATAATTATTTCTTTTGATTAGATCTTTCCATTAGTGATGAGCACTTTCAGGCTATATAATTATTCTTGATTATTTTTATATTTTATTTACTGGAAATTCACGGAAGCAACTTTTTATAGTATAGGATGTTACTCGTCATATTATTACTTGAACGATTTATAATAATTTACAAATTAAGCGAGACATACAGGTTCGGAAATTATTTATCTTGGGTATGGTGGCTTCATGAGAGCGTAAAGAATAGCTGGCTAATGAAGAGAGACCATTACAATTTCAGGTCGGTCAGCTCAGAACGTAGGACGTCAGTATCATACCAGCACCAGTGGGGTGAATGTGCGAGTCGCAGTTAACGCCTCAGATGGGGTAAGAGGAGGGGCGCATAGCAGTGCGTCTCTCTTGTTTATGTGGTATTACTATATCATTGCGTTCCTTGTTGCATGTGTAGATTTATGTCTATACCCCAGAACAATTATTTCCGATACTGTATATGAAATTATACGATTGAACTTCGAGAGTATTGCAGAATCAGATACATAAAGTGACCGTGAATCTAAAAGCTTAGTAGTTGGTACAAGTTCAATTCTTATATATTTCAAAGTTTCAGTGTAGTTATATTAATACATCAAATGTGTTTGAATCTGAAGGGAGATATCTCGATTGATAGTTCCCTTCATTAGGTAGATTCATATTAATTCTTTATTCGAAATAATTGGAATGAGAACAAAATCATCTTACCGGTTTGGATTGACGAGTCAAAACTAATCACCTCGAACAATCGCTTCCTCTAGATCATTGATCATAATTCATAATGTTACAGTATAAACAATTATACCGTACCTTTAGTTTGCAATAGTTTAAAACAATGTATAAATTTTACCAACATTTTATCGAGTGAGGAAATTCTTATCATCTTTCTAATAGTAATAAAATATCATATCGGTTATTTTTCCGGTAACCGGACGTATAAGATCATCCTCATTCGATGGTAGCCCAGCCGGTTAGACCTCGCCTGCGTATTTTATTGCCTCCGCTAGCGTAGGTTCGAAACTCCAAGGGGCAATGTTATCTCAGATTAGTTTATAACATTTTTCGCAGGCCAGCTTTCTAAATGTAAATAATTTTTCTTGCTCTCATACCTTGTATCGCAGGTTAGTATGTTAAATTTTTATATCATTTTGAGAATACTAGATTAATAAGGTATTTGAAAGTTTGTTTTTTTAATTGATTGATTTTTCTTTCTTTTAAGTCAAGTGTCCTCTTCAAGAAACCTTTCAGCTGATGATGGCTACTTGATAGCTGAAAGGTCCTAACTGTAACAGTATTTTGAATGGATGAGAGCGATTCAATATTACAAAAAAACTGCTGTTAACTCTCAATTATCGTGCTAGGTAGTGGAAACTGCAAATTTTCGTTGCTGATATTATTGGAGTTTTACGATTGTACTTGTAGCAAAATCAATAGGTCTTCATATGTTATTGCAGCTTTGATACATTGTTATATAATACATTATTACAAACAAAATTGGGATCTTAACGTAATAATAATAAATAATACAAATCATTTGCAATTTTGAATGTAATTTACAAACAAAGTAACTGTTATAAATAGTCTAGATCACGGTCGTACATACAGGTCTGGGGACTCGTATGTTTGACATGTTACGCGTCGCCAAACTCGTAGTCCCTCGCTCAGCCACTAGCTAGCGCTTGGATCGGTAATACGATTTCTTTCCGGAATCGCAAGCAGTGTTACTAAGTATTCTGATTTGAGAGAGGAATAGAACTGTTACTATTGTCAAAATGTATTACTCACCTTAAAAATAACTTCCCCTTTTTCGTTATACATGACGCACACAAAAGATCTCGTTAAAACGATTTCTATCCGGAATCGCAAGCATCCACTTTTTTCGCATTTCCGCATCTTTCGGCACTTTAAAAACAGAAGTTTCTTGCTTTACACTTTTGTACCCTGTTTTACGTTTCGGCACAATGCACGGTTTCGTAATTTGTTTCTAAAAACGCAGGTATTCCTTGTGTTTACAAGTCAACTGACAGTTGTCAGAGAACACGGTCGTATACGTGCCAGAGAACATCCCTCGCCACCCGTGACGTCTTTGGATACTACGCGACAGTCGACGCTTAGCGGTCCCACTTCTCGCATAGGAAACAGCCCCGAGTTTCCAGACCTGTATGTACGACCGTGCTCTAGTTCGATTCAGAATTGCTCAAAACGGATATATCCACAAAAATGCGATTACAATACTCCCATTACACTAATATACGTGTAGTAAGGGAAGTAACAAGTGTTACTACCTTCATAAAAATGTCGAACTTTCAATTAAAAAATTATTTAATAAATTGCCGACTGGTCTTACCACATCATTAAAAATTTTGACATCTTATTTGTCAAAGAAAGCCTACTATAAGATAGATGGGTACATCACTGATGACGATGTTAATTAAAATATTGAAAATGTCTGGCTTCCGGATGGATTCCGCATCACAATACCATGACTTGATGCCTACGTTTCGCCCACCATTACAGGTGGCATCTTCAGGACACGCTTGAGGATAGCTACGCGGAAGTCTACTATTCAAGATTAAAATATTGTATAATATTTTGAATTCTTCTCTTGTAAACGTAAATGTTAACACAGATAATAATCCAGGCTATGAACCGGAAATTAAAAAAAAAAAACATGTAAGTTCGAATCAAAAAATTTTTTTTGCATTAGCTTCAGACGGTTCTCAGGATCATTCATACACCTTGAAACCTCTTGAGAACCCCAACCCCACCCATTGGGGGCGAAAATGGCCCGAAATCTCCAAGTCTTGAATTGTATTTTTTACAAAAAAATGTATTTTGACATTTCGAGGTTTTTTGGGTCGCTGAACATGAATCCGTAGCCATATTTACTCTGCAATTCATCGTAGGGGTGGTAAAATCGACGAAATTCGCCAATTTTGCACCCCTATATGTTATTTTGCAATTTACGTGTTTTAGGCATTTCGAATGCAACAAGGAGATTTTTTGGGTTGCTGAATACGATTCCGAAGCCAGATTTACTCGATTATCATCGTAGGGGTACGAAATTTACAAAAATGGTTAATTTGACACGCTTCTAAATTTCTGTTATTTTTGCATTTTAAAATTACTTCAAAGTAAATCTGGCTTTGGAATCATATTCAGCTACCCAAAAAACCCCCTTGGTGCAATCGAAATGCCAAAAACACGTAAATTGAAAAATAACATATAGAGGTGCAAAATTGGCCAATTTCGTCGAGTTTACCACCCCTACGATGGATTGCAAGTAAATGTGGCTGCGGATTCGTGTTCAGCGACCCAAAAAACCTCCTTGGTCCATTCGAAATGCCAAAAAAACGTAATAACATATTCGGGGTGCGAAATTGGCCAATTTTGTTGATTTGACCACCCCTACGATAAATTGCAAGTAAATCTGGCTACGGATTCGTGTTCAGCAACCCAAAAAACCTCCTAGGTGCACTCGAAATGCCAAAATACCTTTTTTTGTAGAAAATACAATTCAAGACTTGGAGATTTCGGGTCATTTTCGCCCCCAATGAGATGGGTTGGGGTTCCCAAGAAGTTTTAAGGTGTATGAATGATCCTGAGAACCTCCTGAAGCTAATGCAAAAAAAAAATCTTGCTTGCTAAAATCCCGGTTCACAGCCTGGACTATAAATGCCATCAGAATTCTAAGCGTATGCTTCACTTTTAATATTATTGAAATTAGATTAAATACTATTTTAATTGTAATCGTCGTATACTTTGACTTTTAAATTCTAAGATTTTCATATTCATTTTTGTATTAGTTAACTTTTATTGTATTGACGTGTTCGACATATTGGGTAATTCTGTAATAACAAATAAACATTATTTCATTCTATTATATTAGAATTATTTAAATAAAATATCCATGATGCACAATTATGACAAATGTCATCAAACTCGGGATTAAAAAAAAAATCCACGTGTTCTAGCTTTTAATCGGAAAACTACACGCTATTGGGGGTAATCCATACTTAGATAGTGATCTACAACCTGATATACCAATTAATAGGCTTCCATGAGACATATAAGAAATAATTGTATGTTGAATGGTTCATTGAATTGTAGATACAACAAGGAAATTGTTAAATTCCCTATTTATACGAAGCACGCGCATCGATCGGGCGTCCTACTTACGGACGATGAAGAACGTGTCGATCATGTATATTTAATTCAGTTAGCAAACTAATGCTAGTTTCTCAGATTCAGTGCGACACAAAGTGAAGAAGTAATTCCGTATTAATTAGGATAACATCCATTTGCTTGAACCCTACTTCCGTTGCGTCGGAATATTAAAAATCCCTTCCAACCAGGTTTTAGTGAAACACATGACACATCTGCATGCACTCTTCCTTTCCAACTATAATAACGCTGCATATGTGAAACACATAAAACGTCTTTTCTGTTTAGTTACGACGGTGAATCACTCAAATTAGAATTAGAATTCTCCGTTTCACCAAACGAAGAGAATAATCAATTGTTTTAAAACATTATTTTCATTACAACACAAAACACACTCATCCGAATTATGATGAGGAAAATCAAATTTGGGTGACAAGTTGAAAAAATTCTATATATTATACATCTAACATTTCGGAGCTCTTGCATATACCTAAATCTATTTTCAAAACAGGAAATCCAATCAAATTCAATTGGGTCCAGAATCTGCTACCGGTTGAACCTTTTGTAGAACCAACTTTTATATATAGTAATTCAAACTGTGGTTTTTTTAATCGTATCTCCTTGGCGATTTTGAACAATTTCGGTTCAAGTACTCCTGAAATAAATACCTACTATTTGACACCAGTAACAATTTTTTTAAATTCAAAGACTGAATATAAGATAATTTTTCACAATCTTCAGAGAGTAGATATATACTACCAGTTTCGAGATATACTGTTTTACCCTATCTTCAGGTATTACAAAGTGCAAATAATTTGAAAAAATGTTTTTATATAATATTACTAGCTATTTTCCGGGCTGAGATACCTCATGCCCGTAGGTACAGTTCACCTCTTATTTAAGTTCTACAGAATGAATTTCGACAAAACCGTGTGCAATAGGTTAGTAATGACATCAATAGAAAAGGTATAAAGCACCACTTTTATAACCGGTTCCGTAACTTGTAGAATTTAAGTAAAAATGAAAATATATATATGGGTGATTCTTTCTGAAATCGGCCACCCTATCTTGCCCATTTTTTTTCTACGTTTCAATAAATAAAAATGTACATCCGTGAAGCTTGAACGGTCTACTTTCGGATACTACTTGGCCTTTTTGAATAAAGCGCGTTCCAGCGATGGGAGGCATGAAACAAGGGATGAACATCAATTAAAAAATTCATAAAAAACTCAATACAAATTGCAGGCTAACAAATTGAAATTTTTCGACTCTTCAGTTGTATTTTTAAAGAAAATACAACAATTTTCATTCGAAAATTTTTTGATATATTGCTTCCTTTTGATGTTATTTTCAATTGAAACAAAATCAATTTCTACACCTTCAGATATCGATTCTCAGCTTATATTGCAAGATTATAAAAAAATCATAACAACAAAAAGTTCTTATTATTTCATGTAGAAAACGATTATATAGTTCAAATTGTCACTTAGCAAACAATCAAAAGTCAATCAAGAGTTATTATTAAAATAAATGAGGAAGTAAGTAAAATTGCGTAAACAATCATTTCTTAATGTATTGAAAATATTTTTTTTCAAAATAATTACATTGGAAACATGAAATTACTGCTATATTTTTCCAAATGTAAAGATTGTTGAAAACATTTTTGTTTTACAGTTGTAGAGAACCCACCCATTTTTGAAATAATAGAACAGTCTTTGAAAGAGAGTGGGAAAATTGTCAGATTGTAAAATAAATTTCGTTTTGTTAACAAATAAATTGATACACATTATGTACTTTCTACGTATTGTACTTATTTTTACTTCTTTATTCTATGAATAAAAAGCAGAATCACAGCTTCAGTTTCCCTCCACCTCCCATATATCTTACTGTATCATCACCACGACTTAAGACGAGAGCTTCAATTTTTTTATGAATTTAGATGCATATTCTAATCATATTGATAGGCAAAATGAAAATGCAATTTTTTTTTCAGATTCGACATTTTGAACTATATAATTGTTTTCTACATGAAAAAATAAGAACTTTTTGTTGTTATGATTTTTTTATAATCTTGCAATATAAGCTGAGAATTGATATCTGAAGTTGTAGAAATTGATTTTGTTTCAATTGAAAATAACATCAAAAGGAAGCAATATATCAAAAAATTTTCGAATGAAAATTGTTGTATTTTCTTTAAAAATACAACTGAAGAGTCGACAAATTTCAATTCGTTAGCCTGCAATTTATATTGAGTTTTTTATGAATTTTTAAATTGATGTTCATCCCTTGTTTCATGCCTCCCATCGCTGGAACGCGCTTTATTCAAAAAGGCCAAGTAGTATCCGAAAGTAGACCGTTCAAGCTTCACGGATGTACATTTTTATTTATTGAAACGTAGAAAAAAAAATGGGCAAGATAGGGTGGCCGATTTCAGAAAGAATCACCCATATATATATATATATATATATATATATATATATATATATATATATATATTCTTTTGTTGATATTCTTGAACCATTTGTAATATTTGTATGTTTTCTTGGTATATTGGTTCGTATATATACTGATAATGAAATAAAAATTCTGTTTTGACGTTTCGACAACGTTTATTGCCTTTATCAAAATTGTTGATTGAAATTAGTGTTTCCATGTAATTTAGAAAAGAATAGATGATTTCGATTAATGAAATGCGTCTGCAGCCGACTTGTGTTTTAAGATCCAATTAAAACTGCAGAAAACATTGGATCGGTTGTGTGTGAAAGAGTAATGTATGGCTAACTACAATTTGAAATAGATTGAATTTGATTAAATACAAGACATTCCAATATTGTACAATTATAAATATCTATGAATTATTGTATGAATTAGTTACTCTATGATGAGTATTTCTATCATAACTATTCAAGTTTAAGATAATTCTATGGAATTTAACCTCAAAATTGTTATTCTATAGTGTCATAGTTAAATAATACTTCATCTTTTTTAGGTTGAATTTTAAATAGACAATGGAAAGTGGCACTTCAAATTAATAAAATTTTGTTAAGTTTGAATTAGATTATTGTACAGTTTCGAAAGATTGGAATCTATTTTGTCATTTACACAATTGTTCTTTTTAATTTGAATAGATTCTAATATCAAACGTTTGTTGTCGTTTGTTTCAATATTTAAAATTTTTGTATTGTTGTAGTCGAAAGTATGGTTAGTGTCTTTCACATGTTTATTGAGCGCAGTTGATGAATTTTTGGTATATTTGTGGCCATTTAATCTTTTTTCGAGGTATTGTGAAGATTGGCCAATATATACCTTTTCGCAATCTTTGCAAGGGATGGAATAAACAGTATGGGTTATTTTTTTGAAAGGTACGCTGCTTTTTAATTTTGTAAAGAGACTTTTCTGATTTAAATAACTCTTATGACATATATGTAGGTCATAAGGTTTCACTATATTACAAATTTTCTCTGAAAGTCCACTGATATATGGTAGTGATATGTAATGCCTATCATTAGTTTTCTCATTATTGGTATTGATTCCACCAAATGAGTTATAAAATTTATGAATTTTGTCTTTAGTTATCGAATTTACTAAATCAATGGGATAACCATTTCTTATTAAAGTTTCTTTTGTTTTTGTAATAGATATAGTTCTCAGTTCAGGAGAACTTAGTCGAATAGCTCTATCTATTAGATTTATAATAACATTTTTCTTATATTTTTTAGGTATATTAGAATTGAAATTAGTATACCTTCCTGACCAAGTAGGTTTGGTATACCATTTTGTTAGAATTTTGTTATCATTTGATTTTCTTACTAAAGTTAAATCTAAAAAATTTATTTCGTTATGATTTTCTAATTCAATCGTAAATTGTAACTTATGGTGAAAGGAATTGAAAGAATTCAAAAATTCATTACATTTGTTTTCAGGGATTGCAGCAATACAATCATCAACATATCTTTTGAAGAAGGCTATATTATAATTTAGTTGAGATACTACTTTTTCTTCAAGGAATTCCATTACTATTTGGGCTATGATACTTGATATTGGAGAGCCCATTGCACAACCATCTAATTGTTTATAACAATCATCTTTATATTGTAAAAAATTAGCGGTGAATGTATATTCTATAGCTGTTAAGAACTCATTCATAGGTAAATTTGTATATAGTTTTATTTCATCCCATTTATTTTGAATTATTTGTTTAGCTAATTCTAAAGGGATATTTGTATATAAAGATGTGACATCTAGTGATACTAAGATATAGTTTTTAGGTATTGTAATTTTGTTAATGAATTCCTTGAAATCCCAAGAATCTTTGATGTAAAATTCATTTTTGTAAGCTATGTTTTTTAGTATGTTGGATAAGTACTCAAATCTACAATACGTATTTAGAATTAGAAACTCAAAAATTTGAAAAAAACTTTAATAAAATTAAACATAGAAATATTGAGAAAATAAATAAATTAAATAACAATAACAAAAGAGATCTCATAGTTGATAATAATTGGCTAATGAATTTATCTCAAACAAATGTTCCAAAAAATGTAATAGACACTTTAGCTCTCGGTGAGAAATTTAGTAATACTCTATATAACGAAAGACAAATACCTATTAATAACATAATTTCTTCACTTGAAACTGAAATTGCTAAAAAACCTACTCAAATAGCGAATGAGATAAGATCAAAATGTATAAACACAATAACTAATTTCAAACAAACAGTTAAAAATAATAAATTTAATAATAAAAATAACAAATCAATCAAAAATTTCAAAGAAACCAAACAATTCATCAAATCTAACCCACAAATTACTATCTTAAAAGCAGATAAAGGTAATAAAACTGTTATCATGGACACAAATGAATATGAGAATAAAATGTCTACAATGTTGAATGATCCTGAAGTATATAAGAAACTAAATAACAACCCAACTAATATTTACCAAACTAAAAATAATAACTTAGTAAAAAAATGGTTTGAAAAGAAATATATTTCAAAATACATTCATAGACAATTAACGATACATAATGCTCATCCTCCAAAAATATATGGTTTACCCAAAATTCATAAACCTAATATACCGATGCGACCTGTAGTATGCAGCATTCAATCACCTTTTTATGAAATGGCTAAATACTTATCCAACATACTAAAAAACATAGCTTACAAAAATGAATTTTACATCAAAGATTCTTGGGATTTCAAGGAATTCATTAACAAAATTACAATACCTAAAAACTATATCTTAGTATCACTAGATGTCACATCTTTATATACAAATATCCCTTTAGAATTAGCTAAACAAATAATTCAAAATAAATGGGATGAAATAAAACTATATACAAATTTACCTATGAATGAGTTCTTAACAGCTATAGAATATACATTCACCGCTAATTTTTTACAATATAAAGATGATTGTTATAAACAATTAGATGGTTGTGCAATGGGCTCTCCAATATCAAGTATCATAGCCCAAATAGTAATGGAATTCCTTGAAGAAAAAGTAGTATCTCAACTAAATTATAATATAGCCTTCTTCAAAAGATATGTTGATGATTGTATTGCTGCAATCCCTGAAAACAAATGTAATGAATTTTTGAATTCTTTCAATTCCTTTCACCATAAGTTACAATTTACGATTGAATTAGAAAATCATAACGAAATAAATTTTTTAGATTTAACTTTAGTAAGAAAATCAAATGATAACAAAATTCTAACAAAATGGTATACCAAACCTACTTGGTCAGGAAGGTATACTAATTTCAATTCTAATATACCTAAAAAATATAAGAAAAATGTTATTATAAATCTAATAGATAGAGCTATTCGACTAAGTTCTCCTGAACTGAGAACTATATCTATTACAAAAACAAAAGAAACTTTAATAAGAAATGGTTATCCCATTGATTTAGTAAATTCGATAACTAAAGACAAAATTCATAAATTTTATAACTCATTTGGTGGAATCAATACCAATAATGAGAAAACTAATGATAGGCATTACATATCACTACCATATATCAGTGGACTTTCAGAGAAAATTTGTAATATAGTGAAACCTTATGACCTACATATATGTCATAAGAGTTATTTAAATCAGAAAAGTCTCTTTACAAAATTAAAAAGCAGCGTACCTTTCAAAAAAATAACCCATACTGTTTATTCCATCCCTTGCAAAGATTGCGAAAAGGTATATATTGGCCAATCTTCACAATACCTCGAAAAAAGATTAAATGGCCACAAATATACCAAAAATTCATCAACTGCGCTCAATAAACATGTGAAAGACACTAACCATACTTTCGACTACAACAATACAAAAATTTTAAATATTGAAACAAACGACAACAAACGTTTGATATTAGAATCTATTCAAATTAAAAAGAACAATTGTGTAAATGACAAAATAGATTCCAATCTTTCGAAACTGTACAATAATCTAATTCAAACTTAACAAAATTTTATTAATTTGAAGTGCCACTTTCCATTGTCTATTTAAAATTCAACCTAAAAAAGATGAAGTATTATTTAACTATGACACTATAGAATAACAATTTTGAGGTTAAATTCCATAGAATTATCTTCAACTTGAATAGTTATGATAGAAATACTCATCATAGAGTAACTAATTCATACAATAATTCATAGATATTTATAATTGTACAATATTGGAATGTCTTGTATTTAATCAAATTCAATCTATTTCAAATTGTAGTTAGCCATACATTACTCTTTCACACACAACCGATCCAATGTTTTCTGCAGTTTTAATTGGATCTTAAAACACAAGTCGGCTGCAGACGCATTTCATTAATCGAAATCATCTATTCTTTTCTAAATTACATGGAAACACTAATTTCAATCAACAATTTTGATAAAGGCAATAAACGTTGTCGAAACGTCAAAACAGAATTTTTATTTCATTATCAGTATATATACGAACCAATATACCAAGAAAACATACAAATATATATATATATATATATATATATATATATATATATATATATATATATTTGCCCCAAAATAAGATGTTACTCTACCGAATTTTTCTGAAAAATTATTATTTTATGATATATGGCTACTCTATTCTTTAAAGTGGGAGAAGGAAAATGTAAAAGGTAGAGAAAAATCTGAAAAATTCAAGTGGATGTACGATCAAATTAGAAATTTTTTGTATTTTCAACTTTTCCTTGAGTACGTTTTATACGAGTTTTTCCGGACAAAGCCAACATTGTTCGACATTGTAGCGATTTTGAAATATTTTATTGAAAAAATTGAAAAAATTCAGATGTACGCATTGAGGTTTTCTAACCAATTTTTGTTCTTTGAATTTTTTTCTATTTTCCCAGTTACAGATAGTTTTTTGCGAAGACTAAAGTACTAAATCCTTTAATCATTATAACGAAACAAACAGTTTTTGGGAATAACTTATCGATAAAAAAAATGTTATTTAAACATCTCACAATTTTATCATTTAAAAATAAAAAAAACATTTGTTTCGGTTTAATGCATAATAAATGTAGTACTTTTGTCATTGTGAAAAACTGTCTGTAACTCGGAAAAAATCCCTGTAAACAAAATTAAAAAAAAAAAACTGTTTAGAAGGCCTCAATGTATGTCTGAATATGAATGCCTATCTCCCCCCCCCCCCAACATTCCACCGCTGACTAACACGATATTCTTCGTACATTATAGGTGTAGTCAAGGTATAGAAAAAAAAATTATAAATAAATTTTTCCAAAACGCTACTGTATTAAAGAAATGAGTGGTTTTTCATGTTTTTTCAAATGAATTGGAGGAAAAAGTTGCATATTAAAAATAAACTTTTTATATTTTTTCACCACCTTTTTCATTTCCCCTTCCATACTTTTAGGAATTTTTGAGTGACCACATGTCGGAAAATATTTTTCATAAAAATTCGCAAGAATAGAAACATCTTATTTTGGGCCAAGAAAGGTTAGAATTTTGTTTTTTCATTTTTACCCAAATTCTATAAGTTGCGGAACCCGTTATGAAAGGAGTTTTTTCTACCACTTCCGATCATTTCCGCATTAAATTTTTTTTTACCTTATCTATTGTCGTCAAGACTAACAATCATCTCTAAAGAGAATTTGGTTATTTTAGCGCTTCGTTGACTGGACTGCTTACCTATGATCAATGTGAATGTTCATATCATCATATCAATGAGGTCAGCTGCAGTTTTCAGTTTCATCTAAGGGTTTATAGTTCAACAGCGAAAGTTGAGGTATATACCCTCGTCAAACAAACGACAAGTTCCATCCACACATGATACATTCCCAGTCATTTCCCTACTTCCGGTGCCGGTTAACATGTTTGTGAGATCCAAGATTATATATATTATTGTTCACTCCGTGTGTGTGGAATTATTAAAAGCTATGACCGAGTTGGGTTATTTTTAATTATCAATAATGCAGTTATGTCAATTATTCATAAATTACTCACACAGAAAATTAATGATTTATGATCACTATAACAGCACGGAATATTGATAAATATTACAAAATTTAACCCATTACATTTTAAAAGTTATATGACTCTAATCAATCAAGGGTTCAAATAAAGGGAAGAAGGTGACAATAATATAACAAATATCAGCAAAGCCGAATATAAGTTATATATAGACTAAGAAAAATTTTAAGAACAAAGAAAGAAGTCAATTTTCGTTGCACGACACCAAACTTACAGCTCTCTAAAAATACGCTAACGAAAACGGCCAAATCTGTTTAGCCAATTGCAAACTTTGGCTGCAGATCTGTCAGCAAAGTGATTTTCACTTATTACACATATTGATAAGCAATTCTAGACAATTTTTAACATTTAGATAATCATGAAGTAAAATGCAATTTTGCAAAATTTCAAAATTCCCGCTTCTTAACGCTTCCTTCAAATGTCAGCACAGTGGATCTGCACAGCTGTCCATCTTCGTAGATTGTCCGCTAGTCAGTTCCACACGTCTATTGTTTAATAACATTCATGCTATTATCGACCAAAGCTAACAAATAGTCCCAAACATGATCCACCTATATCATATAAATAAAACCTTCAAATGTATGGTCTAAGTCAACGTTTCCCACATGGTGGGTCGCGCCCCTGCACCTGGCCACGAAAATAAAATACCGGATCGCAGAATTGTCTCCGTGTTTTTCAATCATGCTCGTAAATGTAGTCCAGGCATTTAAGGAATTTTTTTGTTCGAATTTCCGCGAGGTCTAATTTTGGTATATTCTTATGTATTTTGACACGCTGAACACGATGATGTAGTTTCAATTTGGATTAACCCTGTGCTCGAAAAACTATGCCCATTTTTGGACCCAAAAATGGTCATGTTTCGATTTTTTGCGTTTTGAGACAAAACTATGAGTTGTATGAAAAAATATTTGAACAAAAGTTGTTGGATAAATTAATTCGCGATTTTTGGCTCAGGTCCGAAGTCGATTCGAGGTCGTGGGCCCTTTTAGTGTGTTTTTTAGCACATTGAAAAATTGAGTATATGTCAAAGAGTTATCTACTCGTTAATCGAACTGTCTTGTGACAAAGCACTCAAAAACATTCGAGAGAATATTATTGACAGATTTTTCGTCAAAAGTACCCAGCTTTAACAGAACAAGCGATAAAATTTCTAATGCCTTTTGTCACGACCTATAACTGTGAAGCAGAGTTTTCAAATAAGGAAAAATAAATATAGAAACCGATCGGAAGTTGAAGCAGGTCTAAGGATAAAGTTAACGACTTTTCCGGTAAATTTGAAGTTCCTAGTTAAAAATTAACAGTTTCATACAACTCACTAATATTAGTCAACTATTATAATTACAATATAATATTACATTATTGTTAAAAATTAACGCTTGAATTATATCATCTATTTTTCCGTATACACATTAAAGTGTGTTTTATTTTGCCTATTTGTACACTAAGATAATTCAAACATTTTTAGATGAATCGGGAAGGGGAAGCATACAAATAACCTGGCCAGGCCAAAAAAAGTTTGGGAAACGCTAGTCTAAACGTATGATCTATTGACGAAACGGCGAATCTACTGTTGTCATGCAGGATACACCCAAAGAGAATAGTATTCTACAATAAAATTCTGATCTGTCTATATACATCGTATGCATGTAATACTAATAAATATATGTTACCACTGGAATGTTATAAACTTTTCGCTTTTACTATACTAAACAATATTTATAATAGCAGAAGATATGAAAATATTAGTGAGATTACACTTTTATTAAGGAACTTTCATATGCTTAAGTAAGCAAACATGAGAGAGTCGTTAGAGGGTACCGTGTTATAATATATTGTAGTTTCTGTGAAACTTTTACGGGCCTGTGATTATTTTTCCACTATTATCCAATTATTATGAGTCATCCGAGAGCCTTGTGCACATTTAGTTCGCATTACAACATGTTTAATTTATAAAACTCATATATATATAGAGAATATCATCTCGAATGAAAGTTAAATCCAAAGTGGTTTGTACTCTCCAAACCAACCGTATTAAACTATCATTATTTAGTATTTTCGATTTTTATTCTATTATAGGAAGTACAATTGTTGAATAAAAGATGAAAAATGTCTTATGCGGATTGAGAGTGACCGTCTACGAAGCTTCATGAAAGTTAGGAAAGAAATTTTACAATAAACCAACAAAAGAAACGATTTGCTTCCTGCATCAATGCTACATCACGGAACAGAAGTTGAGTCTTGCATTAAAACTTTATCACATCATTGAAATAGTGAAGTTTCTCAACTCTAGTAATTTTAGAGTGTTATTCGATTTTAATAAGTTTAAACAATGTTTGGGTAGTTTCTAATGTATATTGCAAGTGTACGTCAATGGATTCAACAACCCCTATTACGAGTATATAAGTTACATCAAACACTTACATTCCACTTCATTACAATCCTTCGATGTGTTAAACATGTTCGATTTTTTAGAAGATATTTACATATTAAATTGAACTTGATATATTATTTGTAACAAGTATTTCCATTTTCTGTGTTTCGTGCTATTTGATCGATATTTGTACCAATTTTCTATATATCTATTATTTACTCCAAAATTAAACATTACATGAAGCAACTATTCAGCTTATATCTACTGTGAGATACACGCTGTATAAAAGGGATTACCCGACGCCTCATTTGTTAAGAGAACGTAAATGAATAAGATCAGGGTGATCACGATTCAATGTTTTTTAAGTTGACATACGTTGTCAAGTGAGAAATAATATAATGCATATAATTTAAGCAATCCCTAACACTACATAGCCGTCTGGTCCAGGCAGTTTATACTGACTCTGCCCTAAGGGATTGAATTATTCGTTGGGATTTCTTGGAAAGTATTTTGGGGGTCTCTCGCTTGTCTCAGTGCCTTGCTGTGTTATTGTACTCGATTGTCGAATTATTATATTCCCTTCATTCTCCTGAGTTTTTGGTTTTACAAAAAGGCTCCTTTTCTTGGCAAACACCACCAGGATACGTTTCTGGCGGTTTTGTTGCTGTCAGGAGGCAGGAGGACAATTGTCAATAAATACTGAGATGATGGCAATTATCGCGCAATCATCTGAAGATCAGATGTTTGCTATTTTAACCGTAATCCCCTTCAATCCATTTTTTTACGTGATAGCTTTGATCATACTCCTGTTATTTCAAAGTGGATGTGTCTGTGGTTTGAACAACTTTGCCCATGAAGATACATTCCAGTTCTTGATAATGGTTCTCACTGATATATGGAATACCTCTTTCCTGTTGTACGTTATGAAAATAGCTCTTTAATTCTTTGGTATGTGGAAGGTCAGGTTCGGCTCATGAAAGATTGACTAATGATATCACTATCTTCTTAGGTTCTTTTTCCCTGCCTTCTTCATTTTTACCCTGCGGCAGTATATTTAATATTTGCATTCAATATTCATATTAATATTTGAATCGAACGTTATTGAAATAAACCGCATGCACTACATGCCAAAATAAATAATTGCATGCGCGCTATACTGTAATTTTAATTTAAATTTTGAAATGTCAAGAGTTTTAAATTAGAATACCTAATACGAATGATTTTGTAATAGAATTACGAATGAAAAGTGAAAATTGCCCTCCCCCAGAGCTACAAGAAATCGCAAACAGTAGTTAATAGTAGATAATTTGCTGAAAAAGAAAGTGTTGATTGTGAAAGCAAGGTAAAAAAACTTTTACTTTATGGATATTTCTCGGTATATGAAATAATAAAGATTATTGACCCAGTATGAATTATATATAAAAATTCTCGGGAAATAGGTCACATTAACACTCTGTTTTAAATTTTCGTCTTTACGTACGTTTCCATCTCACGACCATCATCAGAAGACTTATTGTGTCAAAAAGGGTTTATTGAAACTAATTATAGCACAAGCGTCCATATCGCACAAATTTCAATCAAAAAAAGCCCACGCCGTCGAAACGAACAGAACCACGAATAATCGAAATTGTATCGTCAATATTAAAACATAAAAATTTTTGTAACAAGAATCCACTATTCAGTAATATTCTTATAATATACAACCGCATGTTGGTATAGTCTCATAACAACTGGTTATGGTACATGAAATTGTAAGCTTTATTAAAAAAAGTGCCCGGAAGGCTACGAAATTTTTGAATTTGAACATATTAATAAATTTATAACGGATGCTGATAATAATACTTTCCTCTCGTTGAAAGTAAAAAATAGCGCAAAATTAAGATTAGGTTTTCATATCACTTTTTACTATCATTAGTTTAGAAAGCAACTACAGTTGAGCATGTCGACAAGAGGAATTAGTCAATATAACAATACACGACTAACAGTGTAAAGATGATTATGTGATTGTCACTATACCGAAGACTGGGGTGCCAAGGTTATTTATTGTCACAGAGCATCTTTGGGTATTGTTTTTAAAGAAATATATAGGTGCGAGACCAAAAAACACAACTCATACAAGACTATTCTTGACATACCAAAATGGCTACTGTGTGAATAGTCCCATTGGTATAAGTAAAATGGGAGCAATTCCCAAAATTATAGCTACTGTTTTGAATATGCCAAACCCCCACACATGCAATGGTCATTGTTTCCGGCGTTTCAGCATCTCGCACCTGGCAAATAAGGGAAGTGATCTATTCACCATTGAAAGGCATGGAGGATGGAAGTCATCCGCTATGGCTGAAGGCTATATTCAAACATCCTTAAAAAGAAAGACGGAAGTGGCACAGACGCTATACGGTGCCTCTTCAACTTCAGTACCTAAGGTGTTACCGAGTACTTCCTCCACTTCGGCTTTAGAGAATTTAACTTTCAAACGCACAATTTTGAGCATCAGGTAACACCAGACAGTACAGGCACTTTACATACAAGATGTTCCATCTCAGACGAGCCACCCCGTATATTTCTTATCCCATAGTGAGTGGAAAAATCTCCCGAAACACGTCGAATGATTTTGTTTGGTGGACATCTTTTGACGTATATTTTAGGCTTGAACGAGCAACCCCCTAATAGGGGGCGCTTCAACCCCTCAAAATTGAATAGGGGAGAGGGGTTGAGTGATACGTCATTTGAAAGGTCTTGGAAGCCTCTTTACAACGGTGTATGAAAAACGTAAATTTGATGAACCGTTTTCGCCAAAAATTAATTTTGTTGCTCGAATGCGCCACCTTGAATATTTTGGTTATTTGTACAATGTACAAGCTCATTTTTATTAAGCCTTTTTTACAAACTTAAACAATCTTCAAAAAATCACATTCGTAAAAAAATTGAATTGTGTCATGCTTGCAATGAAAAAAATTAAATCTGCGTGTTTAAATCAAATGTCCTCCATTGACTTCCATACAATAATACATTCTCTCAAACTAATAAATAAAAAAACAGCAAAAAATGTCCTTATGTTGCCTTCATTTTTTGTTCTTAGAAGGTGTTTATCTGGTTTCAACGTTAACCGGCATAACTGTAGAATTTGGAGCGATACAAATCCTCATGTATTTCGAGAAGCTCACACTCAACATCGGGAAGAGCTAAACGTTTGGGTAGGAATTTAGGGAAACCACTTAATTGGACCTCTGTTTATTCCTGGTAATTTAAATGGCGAAATTTATCTTGAAATGTTGGAAAATGCGATTGATCCGTTAATAACTGAACAATTAGAAAACGATCCTCTACTACTTGAACAACAACAATTGCATTTCCAACAAGACGGAGCTCCTCCTCACTACACCGCACCAGTTCGCCAATACCTCAATTTGCAATACCCCGGTCGTTGGATTGGAAGAAGAGGTCCTATGGAGTGACCTGCCCGATCTCCTGACCTGAACCCTCTGGACTTCTTCTTGTGGGGACATATTAAGTCCAAGATATTTGTGACTCAGCCTGAAAATTTGGACGAACTACGCCAACGAATTGTAAATGAGTGTCGTCAAATAACTCAAATTATGCTGAACCATGTTAGAGACGGTTTTCAGTCAAGATTGTATTATTGTATGGAAGTCAATGGAGGATAATTTGAACATTTGATTTAAACACGTAGATTTAATTTTTTTATTGTAAGCATGACAACACAATTCAATTTTTTTACGAATGTGATTTTTTGAAGATTGTTCAAGTTTGTAAAAAAGGCTTAATAAAAATGAGCTTGTACATTGTACAAATAACCAAAATATTCAAGGTGGCGCATTCGAGTAACAAAATTAATTTTTGGGGAAAACGGTTCATCAAATTTACGTTTTTCATACACCGTTGTAAAGAGGCTTCCAAGACCTTTCAAATGACGTATCACTCAACCCCTCTCCTCTATTCAATTTTGAGGGATTGAAGCGCCCCCTATTAGGGGGTTGCTCGTTCAAGCCTCAAATATACGTCAAAAGATGTCCCCCAAACAAAATCATTCGACGTGTTTCGGGAGATTTTTCCACTCACTATGGGATAAGAAATATACAGGGTGGCTCGTCTGAGATGGAACACCCTGTATAAATAATGCAGTCACATCTACATTACAGCATACTGAGCAGCATATACAAAACATTCTCGTATACAGGCAACAAAGCGAACACAGTCACGATCAATATTTACAACAACTGCACAATTGAACAAAAATAATGTTATTTAATGTATTATTATTTATTTACAGTTGAAGTTATTGTTCGTGTTATGAGTTTGAGGTTAGAGACATTTTTAACAATATTCGTCTTCAGTTTTCGTTTTCTTCGGAATGTGGCACATGCGTATGTTATTGTTCTTTCATATTCGATCTGAAATTGAATAAAATTTGACCAAAGTAGATAGCTATCATTATTTTATTTTTTACCAGTTTCTTTAGTTTACGTGAACAATATTCATCAAAGAGTTTCTTCAAAATCGTAAACGTAAAAATTCAGAATGGATGACAGTCGAGATGGCAATGACTCAGTGTCACCAACTTTGGACAGAGATAGTTCGCGTATCGAAAAGACTTCTTTAGATAAAATATATTGTCAGTAATAATAATATAGTTTAGCTAATATCAACTGATGTAATTACGATGTTAAAATAAGATATGACTATTTCGTTTTGGTTATAAGATGGAAGGAGTTAAATGTAATGAGTTCCTCGCTCGCAAAGAATCTATACACTTGCTGCGAACCATAACAAACAAGATACGGGTCAAGTTTTTGTCAAGCATCCAGGAATGGCAAGTACGAATCTGAGATCCATGAACGTCTGTGAACAGGGATGGGTTCAGTTTTCAAGATTTGGACAATGCAGACTTCTCGACCATAACGATTTCCACGCGATCGAAACCTACTTATACGAATCAACCAAATCCGTAAAGTAAACTAGTTTAGTCGGAAAAGTTCTGTGAAACGTCACATTAAACTCGGAAGTTGTCCTTGCGTGGGTAAAAGGTTAGAAGTCTTGGTTCATGATTTGAAAATACGCACATTATTTGAATATGTAGAAACAGAAAAGGGATAAAAATAAAACTGAGAAAAAACCCTTGCGAATTTCATATTCGACAAGTATTGATTGAATAATTATACACATTGGAGGCATTAACTCACCTAATAGATATGATCTCAAAAGTAGAATTATGTAAAACATCGTAAAGTCGTGCTGTACTAAACAAATCATTATTGAAGCTGAAACTGAATATGAGGTAGCTTTTCAATGATAGTTTACCGTTTTCTTTTTCTCTCATACTATACGAGGTCTGGCTATTAAATACCGAGACTACGCTCCCATAAGACGTCCTAGAGGAGTAGGGGGGGAAACGAATGCAGCGTTGGATAGCTGGAAGTGTCTACTATTCCAGTACGAAAACACATTTTTGTCGCTGTAGTAGTATTTTTTCTATAGAGGTTAGAAACGAACGTGTTTTTTTCTCGTGCCAATAACAATGTGTGACGAAAAACACGAGCAACGGATCAATGTGAAATTTCTCGTTAAATTAAAAAAAAAACTAGAAACTAAAACTAGAGGCCTATGGTGAGAATTCTCTATCTCGTGCGCATGTTTTCGAATGGTATAAACGGTTTTCTGAAGGCCGAGAGAGCACCGAAGATGATCAACGTCTAGGTCGACTCGTCTATGTTTCAACTCCGCAAAACAGTGACCAAAATCAATGAAATTGTGCGCGGAGTTCGACGAATGAGAATTCGGATGATTGCTAAGACTGTAAACGCCGATGAAGAAACTGTCAGAAAAAATTTACATGACGAGTTGAACATGAAGAAAGTTTGGCGAAGTTGCTCCCAACAACAACAACGCACCTGCTCATAATGCGCAATCTGTGAAGCATTATTTAGCCGCTAGAGGCACTTCAGTGCTCGAACACGCGCCGTACTCGCCTGATTTAGCACCCTGTAACTTTTTCCTGTTTCCGAAAATCAAGTCTGCCTTAAAAGGAACCCGGTTCCAATCTATGGAAGAGGTGAAGCGAAAATCGGTGGAGCTCTTAAATGCTCTTACAAAGTAAGACTTCCAGCATTGCTTTTGACAACTGGAAAAAACGAATGGAATGGTGTGTGGCGAGGTGAGGAAACTACATTGAAGGGGAGCATTTGATGTAGAATAATTTTTTAAAAACTCTTTTTCATAAGCAGTCTCGTTATTTAATAGCCAGAACTCGTATTATGTAGTGTTGAAGACAGAGTATTGTGTCCGCGGAAAGAAATATACTCGACTTTTTGATGTTCTTCTGAATCCAAATTGTTTTGAAATCAGTTCACTTTCCTGTAGCTCAATTTCCTTGTAGTATTGCTATATTGAACATTCTCGGCTTCCAGATGAATTCCGCGTCACAATAGCACTTGATACCAACGACTAGCCAATCATTACAGGTGGCTTGTTGTTGTGCATGTTGTAATCGGAGAAATCATTCGATAATAAGACAGATAAAAGGTGTTTTAATTCTAACTTTCAGGATAGGGGTTGGGATAAGTTGACAGCTCTGTGGATCAAGGAGCTTATGACAGATTGCTTTTTGGCAGGGTGGTGGTAGGAAAGGTCATTGAGATATCTATCGATGTGAGTGGGTTATCGATACACATGTCGTGTATCAGATAATCTGTCGACTAGGTAGGTTGGGGTATTACTATGGTTGGCAATTACTCGACAATACTTATTCAATGACAGCATTCCGGTTCTTATACCGGGATATCAAAAATTATCTTGGTCAAGGGTGGTTGTGGAATCTAAAACGTGTGTCTTACTTTACGTTTGAAATAATTATGTCACTGTCAAACTGACATCATTAATAACCTACTAACTTCATACCTATTTATTTCAGTTGTAAAACAATAATGAACTACAAATTAAAAATTATCTTGGTCAAGGGTGGTTGTGGAATGTAAAACGAAATGTTAACTTTGAACCTTTTACAAGGTCGCAATAGCCACAAACGGAGTCGAAAACTGTTTTAAATTGGTTGATTTTCGATAAATCGAATGACGTTCACATGTCGTGTATCAGATAGTCTGTCGACTAGGTAGGTTGGGGTATTACTATGGTTGGCAATTACTCGACAATACTTATTCAATGACAGCATTCCGGTTCTTATACCGGGATATCAAAAATTATCTTGGTCAAGGGTGGTTGTGGAATCTAAAACGTGTGTCTTACTTTACGTTTGAAATAATTATGTCACTGTCAAACTGACATCATTAATAACCTACTAACTTCATACCTATTTATTTCAGTTGTAAAACAATAATGAACTACAAATTAAAAATTATCTTGGTCAAGGGTGGTTGTGGAATGTAAAACGAAATGTTAACTTTGAACCTTTTACAAGGTCGCAATAGCCACAAACGGAGTCGAAAACTGTTTTAAATTGGTTGATTTTCGATAAATCGAATGACGTTCACGTGAGGAGCGCGTAGCTCGCGAGTTAGAAAAGTGCAAATATTCGTAGAACGTAGAACGTCTTTACGAGGATTTTTCGCTTGCGGTTTTCGCTCCATGTCGTTAGTTTATGAACGGGGCCAACTAAATAGCATAGTCTCGGACCCCAAAATGTCGATTAAATAGGAAAATTTAATTAAAATAGAGACAGGTACTCTCAGGTCTCAGCTACGCGCGTCTAACGTGCGACGTACAAAAAAGAATTTTCTGGCTACTAAAATATACCCAAAAGCAGTTAAAAGCTAGCGGCCTATAGCCGAAAACACTTTATTACAACTGGCGAAGGCCGCACGGGGCATAAAACGGCCCCGAATTAACGAGATCGAGGTAAAAAGTATAAACTCTAACCGACGCGTGGCGAGCTCCTCGAGGCATAGGTCAAAATGATTACGTTCGTAGCTAATTACATAGGACGTCTGGCGTTCATGGAATTGTGTTTTTATACAATTCGAACCTTCTTAATTCAGATAGGCCACGTGAAAATTCCGGAGTCTGAAGCGCTAGAGACTTCTGAGTGTTATAACATTCGTATAAAATTGCGAAATTTTTCACTTTTAGAAACTTCAAATTAATCAATTTGACACAAGTTTTCATAACGTAAAGTAAGACACACGTTTTAGATTCCACAACCACCCTTGACCAAGATAATTGTTGATATCCCGGTATATTTCAATAGTACTTTGCGTATAGGTGGATTATTTCTTCATTTATTTATTAACGGGACGAACCCCTTTACAGTATAACAAATTTAGTAAAATATAATGTATCGTAAGAAGAATAAAAAGAATATAAAATAAAGAGTTTACATCGCAAATATTCAGAGACGTATACATACATTCGAAATAATATAATGTATCTATGTTGAGACAGTTAAAGCCCTTCGAAAGGCAACCAAAGAAATATTCCAAAAATTGAGATTATTTGAATAATGATTTGCGGTAGTTAAAATACGACAAAGTGGAGAATGCATTAGGTAGTTTGTTCTGCTATATGGTATGTGAAGTATATTAATATTAGCCGAGCGGGTATTTCTTAGGGGGATGCGGAAATTAATAAATGAAAATTTTAGATCATTATGATTTCTACGCAATGTTAATTTTTCAATATTCAGAATAGATTCAACCAAGTCGTAATTGAATTTATAGTAGTAGTATATATATATTATATACGAAAGATAATATCCATTTTATAGGCGGCACATTTTAAGAACTTATGTTGAACCCTTTCAATCCTCATGCGATGAACATTATAAGAAGGACACCATATAGAAGAGCAATACTCAAGGTGATGACGCACCAATGCTGTGTAAGCATATCTTTTAGAAACAATGTTATGAAAATCGCTAGAAACTCTTCTTATAAAACCTAAGGACTTAAGTGTTTTATTAACTATATAATCATAATTTGCATTGAAAGTAAGCTTTCTGTCCATAATAACACCAAGATCCCTTAGTTCTGTTTCACTAGCTATTGGTTCATTAAAACCTCATTACAAAGTATTTATCAACATTGAGCTCCATCCCATTCTCGTTGCACCATATATCAAGTTCTGTTTTTCTTTTTGAACTGTTAGAGCATCTAAAACAGATTCAATGACATCGAAAACTTTAAAATCATCGGCAAAAAGCAAAAAACGACATATCTTGAAAAGATACTTTAAATCGTTGATGAAAAGAAGAAACAGCAATGGCCCTAAATGTGACCACTGAGGCACCCTCGATGAAACATTAATTTCTTCAGAAAAAAAAGTTGTTAGCTTTACTATTTCTTTCCTGTTGGTAAGGTAGCTTTTCAACCACTCCAATAATGCACCTTGTCTATCTACTGAGTATAGTTTTGAGATCAATAGCTCATCATGATAAATGCGGGTCAAAAGTTTTACAAAAATCGGTGTATATAGTCTACTTTATTTATAGCCTCTTAGAGAAATTGTGTAAATAGTAATAAACTAGCCTTTGTAAATCCATGCTGTTCATCAATTATTATATGTTTATAGACTAGAGAAAAATGTTCCGTTGCTATGCTCTCGAATAACCTTGATAAAATAGAAATTGGTCTGTAACTTTTTTTATGACAGTTTTGTCACCGCTTTTATAGATTGGGGCTATGAAACTAAATTTTCAATAATCAGGAAAAACTACTTCCTCCAAAAATTAGTTATACAAAAAATACAAAGGTCTTGGATAAAGTAAAAATACAATTAAAAAAAAACATCAGTATTCCATCAGGACCAGGACCCTTGTTTGAGTCCAACTTGCTTATGGCTGAATACATTTGTGTGATATGAAGATTACTTGTTAAAACATTATTATTTGAATTTAATATCAGAGAATTTAATTTCATATTTGTATAAACTGAAGAAAAGTGTCCTGCAAAACTATTAGCAATATCATTTCCATCTTTGGGATATTCGTTGGTGTTTCGGTTTTCATTTACGTAGTTGAAAAAATATTCAATATTCGAGGGAATATTATTTTCTGTAAAATGTATATGATTTTTGCAACATTCTTCTGATAGTCGATTACATTGGTTTCTAAAGTGAGAAAAAAGATAAAAATCCGATGGAGAATGGACTTACGTTATGTGGGTTTGTTGTGTTTTCTTACGTTCTTCTGAAATTAATAGTCTGTGATGTGCAGGTCTGCATTTATAGTTGTTGCTGGTCATGCTGATTCGTTTTTTTACGTTTTGAATTTCCTTCGAGAGTTTGGTTAAGTTGTTTTTTTATACTTAGAACTGCCATTTTCTTTCCAAAGAGGAAGAAAAAATTATGTCACAATTCGATATTTTGATTGTGTACTGCTCAATTTTCGGATGTGATTATTTCTTTTCAGCTCCATTACATCATGTGCATTCATTAGTAATATTTAGGAATACTAATTTGTTGCACACTCAAAGAAGAAAGAATTTCGTTTAATAATTAGTTTATACTGAATTTTAATAGCTAGAAAATTTGATTTCTATTTATCATTTGAAACAAAGATTACTAACTGTTTGTAATGGACAACTTCCTCATAATAAACGCAATCATTAATGACTTCCTACGCTCTCAAGTTAAATTTCAGAAATTCTTTACAAACAGTTTACAACATTTGTACAATTAAAGTTATTGTACTTCATCTGCAGATAATAGTTTCTAGAAACGCTGACGTATTGAACAAATTTAACAGAAGAAGATCACCATATAGTCCAGTCGGCGGAGGAAGAAAAATTAAGGAAAAAAATGGTGTTAATTTGCAGTGTTTTTATGAAATAGTGAAAAAATTCATACTAGTTAGCTTCGAAAGTTACGGCCATGTTTTGGCGTGAAAAAAGACGATTTTCATGTTTTTTGCGTTTAAAAATAAAATGGTGGTCCAAATGAAAAAACATATGGAGAGACAAATTGTAGAAAAAGTGAAAACGAATCGTCTGAGCCGAAGAAAAAGTTAGTTTGAGGTTATGGTCTCGAGATATCAGCGCATATCGCTGAAAAAATGAAGGTGCAAATTTGGTATGTTTTTATATATATCTTGATGCGCTGAAAACGCAAAAAACACTAATTCGCTTATATCTCGAGACCATAACCTCAAAATGACTTTTTCTTAGCTCAAACGACGCGTTTTCATTTTTCTACAATTTTTCTCTCTACATATTTTTCCATTTGAGCCACCTTTTCATTTTAAACGCATAAAAAAACATTAAAATCGTCTTTTTCGCACCAAAAAGTGGCCATAACGTTTGAAGCTAACTCGTAGGATTTTTTTACTATTTTTCCCGTTTTCAGCGCATCAAAATACATATAAAAAGTTACCAAATTTACACCTTCATCTTTTAAGTGATATGCGCTGGATTTCGTTCCTCTAGCGACTGTACTAATAAATTTATATACCGACCTATTCAAACCTACGCAGTAATAAATCTCAACTCAACATTCGAAAGTGTACATTAATATTAACTCATTCTGTCAACAACCCCCTCTTTCTCCGGAATTAGCATTATAATAGAAGGGGCAACGTTTTGCTAAACAACCGGATTCACATTTTTCGTTACTTGGTAGTAACAAGCATTGGTGTAGGAAGTTAATAAGCTGGAACAAAATAATTTAGAAATGCTTCTTCTCACGCAGAATGTGAATTCCAAATTTATAATTCATCAACAGGATGATCAAAATTAAACAGGAACAATTAGCTATTCCTTTGTTATTGATGTTACGGAGTCAGTTAAATCAGAGAACATTCAGATCATGCCTCGAAAAAATCTATCGAATTTTAATTTTCGGTATAAATATTATTTTTGGACTATATATCTGTTTTCCGATGCTGACACCTGAACTCAATAATTTTCAATGAAAGGAAACACATTTTGAAGACTCAAGCAAGAGCACGTTACTATAGTTTCAACACCGAACAGATACAAACTTATGAAGTAGACAATAAACATTTCAATAGTCGCTGAAACGAAGCACTGAAGTTCGAAAAATTTGAACAGTAAGACGGATTTGAATGCGGTTTTCTGCATTCGATTCGTTAGAGCTTCAGGAAACTTTGTGACTTAAATTGATTTATAAGAAATTAAAAATATGCAATTTGCTTAAATAATATGCATTTTATAATTACATTTTAAATTGACCGTAAATACTAAATTCACGATTCGGTTAATAGTGATGAAAATGATTCCAAAATCGTTACTTGGGGCTTTTTTGGGGTCGCTGAACACGAATACCGCGACAGAATTGGTCTCCGAGGTACCTGATGCCCAAGGTGAACGGTATCCTTGTTGTACCCATAAATTAATGTTATTATTACATGATTTTTACTGAAACTTTGTACATACATGCTTGTAAATTATGCACTCAAATGTTGTACAAAAGGTGTACATTCTGGTGACCAGTCTTACAAAATGTATCTACTGAAGCTTATTTTTCTTTTAATTTGGCGCTTTTAATGCAGTTGGTAGCAGTGACACGATACATGAGGATGCGGTGTCTTGCGGAGGGAAGACACACTGTAAACTCTCCGTAAGGGGCTGCAAGTTAGAAGTTCTTTGTCTTCTTCTCCAGCAGACGACAGGGATCCCGTTCATCCTGGGCACCAGATACCTCGGAGACCAATTATGTCCCGAAATTGGTATTCAGCGACCCCAAACCCCCCCCCCCCCCCCCCGAATAACGAGTTTGGAATCATTTTCATCACTATTAACCGAATTGTGAATTTAGTATTTACTGTCAATTTAAAATGCAATTATAAAATGCATATTATTTATGCAAATTGCATATTTTTAATTTCTTATAAATCAATTTAGTTCACAAAGTTTCCTGGAGCTCTAACGAATCGAATGCACAAAACCGCGTTCAAATCCGTGTAACTGTTCAAATTTTTCGAACTTTGGCCGTTTTTAGTGCTTCGTATCCGCGACTACAAGTATGAATAGTGGATATAGCAGGAAATATCAAACTGTAATAACCAGACTTAATTTAAACTATGAAAGTTTCCCCTCACATTTAGCCAAACTGGTATTAGAGAAAATTCAGATTGCTCTTGTGATAACACAACTATCGGAGATCTTAATCACATATTTTTTGGCTATCATCTTTACGAAAATGAAAGGCGTACTTTCAATAAAAAATTACAAGAGCTAGGGGTCATGTTTCCTACCAACATTTTAAATCTTTTAAACAACATCAAAATATATAACATAATTTTCCAGTACATAACACAAAATAATATTTCAATTTAACAATATAACCAATATCTGATACATTTTGTTTGTGGCTAAAAGAGACAACTCTAAAGTCAACAGCCCCCACGCAACAACAACAATTATAAATAGGAGCTGAAGTACAATAGTAATGAGATTACAATTGAGAGTAAAAGATCATCGGAAACATCCGAAACAGGTAGATCCTGGGAAAATGGGCGGCATCAAACTCGGCACATCCTAATCTTTTAATCCTAATGCATGTTAAATTATATTTTTACAACTACAAACTGGGCATAAAGTTGTTGCAGGTACCTAACCCCTGTAACAGGTACCTACATAGTCATTTCCAGTGTAAAGGTGATGATCTATGTACTCATAATTGTGAAAAAGTGTATAAATAGCGGAAATAACTCATAGTAATTTTTCGGATTTAAGTGAAATGTTCAGTCAGAGAGAAAAACTTCTCTTAGTTTACGAGAACTCTAAGTTTAAAGAACACAACAGAAAATTAGGTTCCGGAGAAACTAAGTGAAGGTGAATCAGAACTAACAAATGTGTTGCAAAGACAAGTTTTAAGTCATTGTTTGAAGAGAAAAGCCGAAAACCTTCCAAAATGATTAGAATGAAGCTAGCTAAAAATGATGTGTCTTTAAACAATTTGACAATAACTGATCTACAATGTGCTAGAAGAAACATTTACACTGTACGTCGAAAATTGTTGCCAGCTTTGTCAAAATCACTATCGGAGGTTCATGAAGCTTTGAATGAACTTCAACCAAAAACCAACAGAAATGAAGACTTCCTTATTTGTTAATGAAATTTTCCGAAAATTTTGTGATATTCAGCTGTAAAAATAATTCAAAGTTCTTGTGTGAATCAAAATTATTTATATGGACGGTACATTTTTTTACTGCACAAAATATTTCACACAAATGTTTACAATACATGGTTTTTTAACGGCCATTATATACCATTAGTTTTTTGTTTATCAAAAGACAAAAGTGAAAAAACATAAAGGTTTTGCATATCAAAAATTAAAGAGTATTGTGATTATACTGGGTTCCCTATAATAGACTACCCATTTTATATTATTAATAAATTCCCTTTCATCAATAATTATTCAATTTTTTTGCTTTGAGACATTATTTCAACATCCGTTTGAACTTTCATGGATTACTCAGTCCAACAACGTGTATTTTGTGTAGAAACTTACATAAGAAGCAATTCGATAGAAGAAGTTAGGCGTGCATTCCGGCGTCAGTTTAATAACAACAATAAGGGTCACGCGCCAAAACGTAAAACTGTTGAGTTATGAGTTCGTCATTGGCGTGAAAATGGTTCTGTACAAAATATGAAGAAGCGTGGACGTCGAAGAACAGTTCGTACACCAGAAAATATTGAATGAGTTAGAATTGCGTTTACGAGAAGTCCTAAAAGGTCTGCTAATCGACAAACCCTCATCCTAGGAATATCCAAGGGTTAGATTGAATTCTTCAGAGGGATTTAAAATTTCATCTCTATAAATACCAAATGGCACAGCACCTTAGCAATCAAGATAAAGAAGCAAGGTTAGCATTTTGGCAAAAATTTTAGGATTTATATCAAGGAGCAGAGCAATTCACAGTCTCCTAATGACCGACGAAGCAAATTTTTATTTGAACGGCATGGTCAATAAACAGAATTTTAGATACTGGTCAAATGAAAATCCTCGTGAAATCTTTACACAGAACCTCCATAATCCAAAATTTGTTGTGTGGTGTGGAGTAGGATCTTTTGGTATTATTGGTCCTTATTTTTTTGAAGATGAAAATGACCGCGCTATAACAGTAACATCCGAGCGCTACGTTAATATGCTAGATACATTTCTCATTCCAGAAATAAATAGACGAGGATTACTAAGCAATGCCTTACTATTCCAACAAGATGGGGCTCATACCGCCAGAAACTCAATTAGGGTCCTGCGAGAAATGCTTAATGGGCGACTCATTTCTCGATTCGGAGATTTGCTTTGGCCTTCGAGGTCCCCCGACTTAACGGCACCCGATTTTTTCCTGTGGGGATATTTAAAAGCCAAAGTGTTTTGCGAGTCGTCCAGGTACAATCGAGGAACTGAAAGTCAAAATTCGTGAAGAAGTTGAAGGAATAGACGAAGGTTTGCTACGCCGCGCCGTGTAATGAACCACTTTTTATCTAATATTGAAAAATGTGTTGAAGTTGGTGGAGGTCATTTAGAAGACGTGATTTTTAAAAGTTAGAATTAAATTAGCCAAATATTTATAAGTTATCATAAATCCCAAAGAGTTAGCTGTAATTTAGTAAAATAAAAAGTTTGTTTCGTTAACTAAAAAAAATTTTAATTCCATATTAAAATGGGTAGTCTATTATGGGGAACCCAGTATAACAATCAAATTTGTATCCGAAGAAATAGTAGTAGATTTTGAAATATCTATTCATAATGCAGTGTTAGAAATTTATCCAAATGCTAAAATAACTGGATGTCGATTCCACTTAAATCCAGCATGGTACTTTATCAGAAGAATACCAAGACAAAAATTCTGAGATTGGAAAGTGGCTCCATTATTGTTTTGGTCTTTTATTTTTGGAACCAAAGGACGTTGACGATTTTTATTTTTTTGAGCTCTACGAAGTTGAGCCATGAGCCGAGTTTGTATTACCCCGGGAAAATACAGTGTAAATTAAGAAACAATTTGTGCATCAAGATAATTATTATTTAATATTCTAAGAGTGCTTTGAAAAACAAAGGAAAATATCAGTTTGGTATAAGTCTAACTAATCATTTAAAATATTTTTATAAATCTCTATTGATTCTAGTATTTAATGTGAAACATTTGGTTTGATTATGTAAAATGTTTAGCTATCTTTATTAGGAAAGGTATGACCTGTTTGTAGAAAATGCTTAGCAAAGGTTGAGTGTTGTTTTGTTGAGTCTAAAGGAACGAAAATGTTCTTGGTATCTAAGTTTAAAATTACGACAAGTTCTATCTATATACAAGTTATTAGCTTATAAACTCAAGGTTTACTATATTTATTGGTTTTGTCTTCGGCATTATATATAAGATGGCAGCGTTTATTTTGTGGTTAGAAACTGATTTTAAAATTATGGCGTGATAAAATGTTAGCAGTAGGTATTTCAGCTTACGGAACGAAAATAGCAAGAGAATTTGTAATAAGTTAATTGTTGTTGTTTGCCGGTAATTAATGTCGATCTACAGAAAAACCGTTATTGATAGCTATTCGTTTCATTGTGCCCAACTCAATAGTGAGGTGTTCTTTTGTCAATGGTATTTAAAATGCTTTATGAATAATTGAGCGATATGCTGCTAATTACGGATTAAGTATTTTCAACAAAGACCTCTTTGAGGCTTAATACTGACTGGTTGAATCGAAAACAAAAAGGAATCTATAATCTATCATTTGATAGAATTCCTCCGCTAGAAATTCTATCGTTATTGTTATCTTATTTAAGTCTAATACTGAAAAGCATTAGAACTGAAGTAACAAAACTTAATTACATAGATAACGATCAAATAAGATGCAAACATGTTCACATCTCCACTTTTCAGAGTTATCTCGAAATTAACACTTCCCGCAATATAAAATGACTATTTCGTATATAAGCGATGTCATCAAATAGAGACATAACACGTTTAATCCCCAGTTCCTGCAAATACATGAGAGCTTCCGTGTCCCGCAGGAGGATCAAGGGTGTGGCACTTGCCCGGGACTTTTACTACGTTTACATCGCATTTTCAAACTACGCCAGTCCAGGCCCATACACGTGAAGTATAATTCACCTGGGATATGGCTTTATATTATTTCTTTGGAAATAATTAAGCTACTCGGGTTGTTTTTTTCACAGAATTATTACAAATAAATGTCCTAGCTATCTTACAATAAAACGAAATTTCCAATAGATGTCTATACCCTGAATACTATAGGTTTAAAGGTTTGCTGACCCCGTTTCAGAACCGAGTTATTTGAAAGGTCTTATAGTTACCAAATAAGCAATGTCTATAATTCAATAAATCATGATAACAAGGTGTTTCAGATTAGTAGTTTCAAAGTACGATTTAAAAAATCTTGTATGAACCTTTGGCGTACTAATATTTAACTTTCGTTGATTTTAATATGCAAATCTGATATTTTTAGGTTACGTTCCTTATTTTTCAAGGTTAAGTGTAAGAGCAGTGTTGGTAATTTATTATTAAACATTATACTTAACTTCGCCTTGCGATTATTCCTTTATTATACAACTTGCTGTAGATTTTAGGAAATAGTTATAGTAAAACAAGTACTGATTTCTCTTTAATCTCAAATGTGTATGGCTATAACCACTATGATGTTATTTATAATGTATGATAAGGACAATTATTATTATATTATTACTTAGAATAATCGATGACTTCTTTTCTGACAGCATTTGTTTCTTGTATTCCATCGAATCAGGTTCTATGAATGTTCCCAATTTGAAAGGGTAATTTGAAGGCTTGAACCGTATGTCTAACACAATTATCATTTTCTTAACGAATATACAGTTTTTTCGACGAAGAACATTTTTAAAGTACTTGTAAATGGCTTCAACGACAGTGGATTGAATTGATCAGTACGAAGATGAAAAGTTCCTGAAGAATTAAAAAGATGGCACTACAATCGGAAATCTCATGTGTTATTTGTGATGTACCATCTTTAAATAGAAGGCATTAAAATTTTCAGACCGATATGTCAATCAGTTCTGTTTTGACACCCATCGAACATGAGCAACCTTGAAAATTTTTGCAAACGTGGTAAAAAGTGAATTTCGCGTCATGATTAAACATTATTTCTTTCGTGGAAGAACATTAGGTACACAAATCGAAGAATCGCTTGTTAAAAATTATGGTTACTCTTCTCCATCGATTGGAACGATTCACGTGTGGTTTACTGATTTTCGTTGTGATAATATGACACAAAGGACGCTGAACGTTCTTGTTGTCCAATTGACGTCACAAACCAGAAATCGTTGATAAAATGTATGGTATGCTATTGGACGTTCGGCGAGTAAAGTGCATGAGATTGCTGAGGCTATGGGCATCTTAACCGAACCGGTACCGAACATTTTGCATACATTTTTGAATATGAGAAAGCTATCTGCCAGATGGGTGTCGCATTTGCTCTCTGTTGAAAACAAGCGCGACCGTATGACAACTTCGAAGGAGTGTTTGGTGATGTTCAAGCTCGATAAGAAGGACTTTTTGCGCAGTTTCGCAACTATGGACTAAACATCACAACAAACCAGAGACCAAAGAACAGTCCAAACAATGAACTTGTTCTGGCGAATCGGAACCGAAAATGGCCAAAGTGTTTATCGGCCAATAAAGTCATGGCGACAGTTTTTTGGAATGCACACGGTATCATCCATGTCGATTACCTTGAAAAGGGCAAAACCTGGGTATATTATGCAGAGCTGTTGGATAGATACGACGCCGATTTGAAGCAAAAGTGGCCGCATTTGGCGAAGAAAAAAGTGCTCTTCCACGCAAGTGTATCGGGCTACAAGGAAATTATGTTGAGAAATCATTTCTTTTTTAATTTTTCAGGGACTTTTCACCTTGCCCTCGTAATAATCAATTAATTAATTTAATGTACTATCAAGTCAGTAATATAGGACAATATTTTCATAAATGACTTCGGTGAGGCCTTAGATGTTGAATATCTCCTCTACGCACACAATTTGAAACTATTCCGTATGAATAAATCAGTAGACGACTGCATACACCTGGCTCATAATCTTTTGGTCGTTGAAAATTGGTGTCAAACAAATAATCTTCATCTTAACGTTACCAAATGTAATGTTATGTCCTACTCTTTGGAGAAAACTATAGTATATTTTAACCACAGTATTAATAATATTAGGTGCTTTGCGAAGATGTGAAGCAATTGTAGATCTTACAGTAGATTTCGACTGTATGTTAAAATTTAATTCATACATGGATACTGTTGTACCCCAAGCAAATCGTATGTATGGTTTTATAGCTCGATGTAGTGAAGAGTTCAATGAATTGAATACCCTTTAATCCATTTATTATTGTTATGTCAGATCCAAGTACGCCTCAGTGGTTTGGTCTCCATCGTAAATGAATCCAATTGAGTCGATGCAGAGAAGATTATTGAAAGTACTTTCCTTGAAAATTGACAGCATCTACTCTCCTAAAGGAATAGCCCATGACCAGTTACTTTAAAGACATTCGATGATTGGCCTAAGTATCCGTAGAGATTGATGTCAGTCTGTACTTTTCATTTTTAAATTAATTTCTAGCCAAATTGATTCTTACCTTATTTCCGAACTAACTTTCAATATTTATATGTTATTATCGCGTGGAAACATAACTTGTTGTCAACCTACTCCTAGAACCAATGTCTTATTAAATTCTCCGGTGTACCACATGAGTGATCTTGCAACAGCATAGGTGATCAGATATATACATTTAATACCAGCATCTCTCAAATCAAATCTTATTTTTACATGTAGGTTACCGTCTGAATTGTTAGTATATACTCGTAGTATAATTATTTTTATCATTTATCATATCGATGTATTCTGTTTTTACATGTAATTCATATAAGCCACCTCGTTCCGTAAAATGACTTTGTCGTTGGGCGTTGTAATAATAATATAATAATTTTAAAAAAATGCCCTTGATTCAGCATAAAATGGAAGTCCATGATATATTTAATTGATATAGTAGTTACTTGATATAAATTCATGACCAATTACAAATTGAAGCAACTGTATAAATGTTTGCAATTCATAGAAACATTTTGAAGAAACGAAAGTTTAAATATAATGAATTTCAGTTACATTTTCAAAACACATAAGAACAACTTGACAATTCAGAGAAATTAAAAACAAGACGATTTTCTGGACTTAACTTTTTTTTCTGACGGAGCGTGGTTCCACCTTTCGTGATACATCAATTCTCAAAATATGCGAATGTGGAGCATTGATAACCCTCATGTTTTTACTGAATCGCCACTACATGCTCAAAAAATCGGTGTTTGGATGGCAGTTTCTCGCAGAAGAATAATTGGGCCATTTTTGTTCGATTTCACCGTCAATCCAGAAAGGTACAGACACAACTTTTTGGCTGAATTTGTGCAACAGTTAAACGATGATGAACTTCGGTACGGTTATTTCCAGCATGATGGTGCAACAGCACATACTACACGAGAAAATATTGCTTTTCTCCGCGAGTTTTTTGATGACCGGCTGATAAGTTTGCATGCAGAAGTTGAGTTTCCTCCGAGATCACCTTGTTTGACAATTATGGACTATTTTATATTCCCTTACTTAAAAAACAAGATTTTCGCAACTCCGGTAAATAATTTGCAAGAACTTCAACAAAGAATAGTTCAGCAATGTGCAACCATAACGCCAGAAATGCTGCAAAACGGTTTTCACAGAATGAAGATGCGCGTCAACTTTTGCATCGAACAAAACGGAGGACATTTCCAACAATTACTGTGATTTAGTTTTTCTAGTTACTAAAACCGTTATTTCATAATTTGTAGTTCATTATTGTTTTACAACTGAAATAAATAGGTATGAAATTTGTAGGTTATTGATGATGTCAGTGTGACAGTGACATAATTATTTCAAATGTAAAGTAAGACACACGTTTTAGATTCCACAACCACCCTTGACCAAGATAATTTTTGATATCCCGGTACTATAAATAAGAAATAATCACCTTTATCCACTAAATATACTGTTCAAGTACTGAAGATCTTTCCGCTACCAATTAGCTATCATCAGAGTAAACTAAATTAGAAATGAAAATGTGCCTATTTAAATACTATTTGGGGATATTAATGCGAATAAGAAGTTACCCTCAGCTGAAGATAAATTTCTTTATCGCTTATACATTTCCATCCCTTCAAAATTACCTAGATATTTGTCTGTACTGTATTTTGAAAGTAATATACTTTCTTGAGAAATGGTGTGATTTGTATTTAAAATATGTTCGGCTAATGCTGATTTTTCACCTTTATTTTTCTTTATCTGTGCAAAATGTTCTTATACCAAATTAAAATGTTCCTTCTAGTTTGACCCACATAGCGTTTTGAACACGACTCACAATCGATTTTGTAAATCCCGGATATGTCGATGTCAAAGGGGCTGCCTTAACGGTTTATTAGCTTGTTCTCACATCTATAAGGTGGTTGTATTTCAAATTCAGAAGACAAATTATGGAATTTATTAATTACTGAAGGTTGATAAGTGAAACTTTTGAATTTTATTGAAGTACTAACTTAGTTAGATGGCTACTTTCCAGTTTTCTTTGTTCTTTAGAAATTGAATTATTGATCAGAGATTATTAAACGTCCTTTAAGCCAGCGAAATTATGATAACGGAGTTGAGAAACTTCAGCAAATATCGTTGGACAACAAATCTTTGATCAATAATGTAATTTCTAAACAAACGTTCCAGTTCCCTTGTTTGTTTAGAAATTAAATTCTTGATCAAAGATTTGTCTTAACCATTGTCCATATTCCGTGCCGTTGCTACATTATGCTATCTAAGTACTTATATACTCTATCAACATCATTATTCCAACTCTTAGAACTAGCATTTTCCAAATCGTTCTTTTCAGTTTGTGCTCGAGAATTACAATTACAGTCCTTCTAAATATTACAAACGCACCTGACGTTGAAAATGAAAGTAGGTTAGATAAATATGAATTCGTTGAAACGTTCTCCTTGTATGAAGATAAAGGTAGAACGAGAGTAAACATTAAAAAATAACGGCTATAATTTCAGCAGAACCTTGGACGAATTAATTGCTATTAAATATTTGACCAAGTCTAGCCCTTTACATCGTTATTATACAACCGCAGAGATAATTAAAAAGGAAAGGCATCACATGCTAAGAGTTATCGTATGATGTCACGGAAAATCGAGGGTGTAATACAAGTAATAGATTTGACCATACTCGTTGGGGAACAATAAACTCTTGAATTTTGTATGCGGAAGACAGGAGCGCATGTAATTTGTTAATGGTCGCACGTTTCACGGGATCGTAGGGAAAATTAAAAATATAGTCGTCGAAGAATTTAATCTTATTCAAAATATTTATTCAGCTTACAAGAACGTTCGTAGGTAAAACCAGGGAAACGTGCAGAAATTCTTCAGATTATTATGTGATTTGATAAGTCAGATTCCGAATTGATTCCAAACACTCGTAGATTCTAATAGGAATATATTGTTAGAAAACCAAAAAGAACATGTTGTATTGTATTATGTTGTATTTTATTTACGGCAGTATTGATGTCCTTCTTAGATGCGAAGAAGATGGGTATATGGGCGTAGTAGAAGCCTTTAAGTTCTCCTTAGAGGATGTCATCCTGGACATTCCGGATAAAAACAGAGCGCCACAATACGTGGATACTTCGGTGCGGACCGGTGTGATCACGGACATCTGTTAAGACGAGTCATCGGCCGAGTGGCTAAGAAGCAAGTGAAGGCTGGTGACCGTCAGGTGAGGCTGGTCCACCCTTACGAAATCATCAAGCGCGAAAAGATGACCGTGCTCATACCGCCACCACACAGAGAAATTGCGAAAGTGGTCCGGCTGATTGCCAAGCAGAAGCCGGGCCTGGTCACTTCAAAGTGGACCGTCCATAAAAGAGTTGGGTGCCTCCGGCTCTCTGTCCGTCCTCGTAGTTGTCGAATCCTCGGCGAAGGTGATTGGGTCGAAAACTACGTGGCTTCCATGGGCTTAACTCTCCTGATATTCAGGGATGTGGCAAATCACCAGCAGGTTCACAAGGGCGAAAAGACCTCCGACAAATAGACTAGCCTTACGGCTAATCCTAAGCTCACCACAGCAAAAGCACCTCGACGTGTTTAGATTTGTGGTTCAGATTTGTGGGTTAGACCTGGCTGGAAGGATGTATGCTAGTGGTTTGCATGCACAGCCTAGAGCTTTTATTGACTAGACTTCAACAGAGGTCTAGACGTGGCTGGCTCCAAGAATTCTCTGCTAGAGACCTGGCAGTGGTCAGAGTTGGATAGGAGAATTTCATGAGGAAACGAAAAGCTTATAATGGCTTCCACCTAGTTTTATCATGACAGGAAGTGGCCTTCAGGGGAGTGAGCAGACTAGTAAGATACTGTAAAGAAGAGAACCTGGAGCTTGTCATCGGCTGCGACGTAAATGTACACTCCGTCGTCTGGGGTAACATCGATGAAAGGGGCCTGGACTAAAATTTCTAGTAGAAGAGAACCTAGAATTTCTGAATGACAGTTCTGAACCGACCTTTGTCACAAACAAGAGACTTGTGATCTTACTCTCTGTAACCGAAACACGAGAGCTAAGCTGCAGGAGTGGAGAGTTTCTGAGGAGCCCTTACTCTCGGATCATACTCATCAGAGTCGTATTAGCCGACATTAGAGTGACAGCCCAATGGGAAAGGAACCCTTGGAATGCCAACTGGGAAGGGTACGTGCAGAGCTCGAGGGGCTTGAGGACCTAAGTGGAGTACGAATGTGGAAAAGTCTAAGAGGGAAACGAGGCGGCTCTTCAAGTTGGAACCATAGAGGCCTGGGATCGGCACAAAATTAGTCCCAAAGGACTTCGTGGAAGAATCTTTGTTCTGGAACTGAAGCCATCCTAGACACGGCAAAACTAATCAAGATACTGGCAGGCAATCGGGGAGGTATTCTGCGGTTCTTGTAGAAAGAAGAAGCCAGTTCCCCGGTTATTAGCCTTCAGAAAGAGTGAGAGCGACCTCCACTCCACCGGAAGACCTGGGGGGACAAACAGTTCACTCCGCTGTTGGCTTTACAGAGCAACAGCTGATGTAGAAGGGAGTCTGCATTGGTGCCATCTTGAACATAAAGGGGGCCTTTAACAAGACCTAAAGGAGGTATATTAAACAAACGGCGTAGCGACTAATAGGGTGGATTATAAACACCCTTGAAGCTAGACACATTTCCATGACGTGCCAAGGTCATACTCTGAGAGATTCGGTATCAGAAGGGTGTTCACAGGGAGGGGTACTCTCACCCTTTTATGGAGTTTTGGTCGTGTGGTCGTGTATGAGCTACTAGTAAGGTTAAACCGTGCTGGTATTAAGGTGGTAGATTATACGTATGAGATCGCTATACTCTCCAGAGGAGCCTATGAGGGTACCTTGCAGGAGCTTGTTCAACAAGCCTTGATAATTACAGAAGCCTGGTGTAGAGAGAACAAAGTATCCATTCACCCTCGACAAAAAACTACTCTGGCAGAAGCAACTGGAGACTAGGTGTCAAAATGATATGATAATCTTTTGGCAGTGTAAGAGAGCAATTGGCACGAAGTGAGGTTTGGTGCCTAAAATGATACGGCAGAATCAAAGCCATGTGGTTCACGGAGCAGCATTTCAGAGTCGTCATCTCGTCGAGGGAAGAATGGGAAAATAGCCGCAAGCCAAAGCTTGGCACAATTTGGTATACGGATGACCAGAACAAACGCACTAATCGGAGGAGGCTTTTGCGGTCCTAGATAGATTGATGGGTACTCCGTGCAAATGGAGCCATCTACATATGTGCGGAGAAGCTACTTGGCTATGGTAAGATAAATGAGACCATCTGGATATGTTCGTATACAGTGAAAAGACCAACTGTGTCCTCGAGACTTGTCAGGGATACCAAGGAGACCCTCAACAGGCCAGCCGGTGGAAACAGGCTCAACCTCACCTGGATCCAGGGTCACTCAGGTTGAAAAAGGAATGGGAGAGCGGACAAACTGATCAAAGAGGGCGAAATCCGCAGTAAATACCACCAAAATAAACGTACATTAAAATGAATTGGTAAAATGCTATTCGTGCTCTAGAAACCTTTTTAAAATTATCACAATGTTCTGGAAAATTCCACGCTAAGAGAGCATTGTGGACGTACGTAAATTATACACATTGCGATTGTGTGATAAGTTATGATCATTTCTGTGCAATACTATCTTAATAGGTAACATCAGTCGAAATAGTTTGGAACTAGGATACATACCCGAGATATGGAGAAGGTCCACCCCAAATCCATGCGACCAATCAGTCTCACATCGTTCGTCCTAAAAACGGTAGAGAAAGCTACTGATAATTATATCAGAACGGAAATATTGAAACCAGTGCCCCTACACCCGCGCCAGCATGCTTACCAAACGGGCAAATCTACGGAGACCGCATTGGTGTCATAGAAAGGGCTTTTGACAATACATCACATGAAACAGTCAAAAGAGCACTAGGAAACAGAGGAGTAGATAGTACGACAACCAGGTGGCTGTTGCAACTGCTATCTACCAGAATAGCAGAGACAAAAGTAGGACAAGAATCTATTTCCAGCTGCACAACTATGTGGATCTTAATCGTTAATTGTCTACTCTGCGATCTGACCAACCTCGGCATACTTAGTTATAGGTTTAACTTCAATACTAAAGAAAGAAAATAAAATTATAGTTATGAAAGAACTAAAAAACCAGCTTAGCCTTTATTATGAAAAAATAATTGATTCTTTACTACACCATATGTGGTATTATTAGTATTATAAATTCCAATGTTGAGTAGAGTGTAAAAGCGTGGAGCGCTTTCTTGCTACATTTCTCGACGCTTTCTGGTTACAATTTCAATTTTACAAAAGAATAATGAATTAATTCCAACATGCCCCATGCTTTTACCCTCAGCTACTTTACATTAAAAATGATGATATTGGTAATAGCACTAGTTTATTAAACAAACAATTATATTTTTACTTTTTAGAGTGATGATTTTACAATAAGAACGGCTATCGCTGATTTATGATTAGGTAACCGCTATCAAGAGTGTTGGTCACCTATAAGAAGGTTCATATTAAATGGCAAATGCAACGCAATATTGTAATAACTAGTGATTAATATTTACGGGACAGGATGTTGCGAGAAATTGAACGGAAAATATTCGACCAATCTTATCATTAACATTCATTCACTATAACCTATCAATGGAACCAAATTTCTAATATTGTTTATTTCGTAATTTTTTCATTGTTAATTTCCTAATCTAAAACATGGCATCGTAGAATTCAATGATGTAATCATTTTCAGAGTTTAACTTTTGACGACAGCTAAATCAGAATTTTCAATTTTCTCAAAGGGCTTAACACGGTATGAGTTGCTTCCTATCAGGTGTTTTAATTCGTCATAATTTGTAACATAGCGCTAAACACCTCGAAAAAAGCGCTAAATCTAACACCGAAAGGGCTAAAATGGCAGCCATGCGACGAAGTTTGGAACATCAACTATTATAATGTTAAAGCAAATAAAATTCTAGAAATAAAATGGAATTGTCTCGTTGTTACCTATGGTGCCTTTCCGTGGTACTTCGTTTCATTTGCTCACACGCACTATGCGATACGAGTTATCTATTATCTAGATATGTTTTTAATCTTCATTTCATAAGTGCGTTATGTGATTACCGGACTGAATACGGAACTCTATGTCTGTGTGTCCTCCCCAGATAAGGGGCTGTATAGCGCCTCCTGGAGATCAATTGTCGACCTTTTTTGAATCATTGGTTCCCTGATTTCTGCAATAACACGCACAATGTTAGCATCCAAATTATTTAAGTCCGCTGGCTTATTTGCATATACTTATGACTTACATATCCGATAATTGGTCGCAATACTAACACCCATACATCATTAACAGTTGATATATCGCATTCAGAACTTACTTATAACATCAACGGTTCTAGCCGAGTTGGTAAGATGGTAGAACAATACTGAGATTGCTTTTGGTAGCGTACGTTCAAAATTTTGAACTGATGCCATACAATTCTTTTTCTTGTATTACTATTTTTTTCTAGTTTACAATTAGGTGAGTATGTGATATTACTTCCAGGCGACAATTCTAGGTCAGGTAGTAGATTATTTATAAGTTATTTTTTGGAAGAAACCCACATAGGACAACATTTATATTATCGCCAAGTGGCAATTGTAGGTTAGTATATTATTGGTAAGTCTATTTTTCGATACATTAACATTACCAGAATAATTTTCAGTTATGTACACGCCCACAATTCAGAACAACCGATCAGCGCCATGTGTACTTGTGCTCCTTACTGTCGTCTGCATAGATAACTCTACTACCGTAGAATGAAATGTTCCATGTTAGGTACCGAAACCGCGACAAGAGCGCTGCGTGAGGATTGGAAGCGTACTAAATGATGGTTTGGAGGGAAATTCGAAGTTACACAGCACATAAATGCAAATTTTGTTTTCTAAAATTTAAGTAGGAAATCAAAGTCGATAGTTTTTACCAATAGTTTTTATTCAACAACAGAGTTAGAACAGAAATATATAAAATATACATATAAATACAATTAAATATCGAGACTAATTACAATGGGTTAAAACAAAAATACAAAAAATATACATATAAATACAATTAAATACCGAGACTAATCAAAACAAAAATACATGAAATATACATGTTGCTGAGTTAGAACAGAAATATATAAAATATACATATAAATACAATTAAATATTCTACTCAAAACTTGAGCACATATTGACATCTTCATTTTCTTCACTTTATTAGGAGTTACATGAAACTCAGTCAATTTTGGCATTGCTCTCAAGTATCCACTAACATTATCCAGTTGCCATGCCTTTTGTATATCTTCCCATTTTGCTTTTTTTGAAGTTTCGTTTAGCGTGTAATGAACGGTTTTTGTTAGGAGGTTGTTTCCTCCACCTTTCAATAAATATGGTGGATCATACAATGGGATAATTTTTTATCCATCAACTTCAAATATGAAGTCATATAATTCTTTCCCTCCTCTTGCATTGCATACTCGTCTTTCGTTTCCTTCACTAATTTGTTTATCGTACTGACATTATTTGTATCTTGATTGCAAATTGTGGCCACCACATTGAAACCAATTTCCCTGCAAGATCGTACAATATTTTGAATTGAACATTTAATGGTTTCAGCCTTTGCTGCTCCTTTAATAAATTGATACATAATTGGTTGTTTCCATTTTCCCTCAATACCTTGCAGCATGAAAATCTGAAAGAGCGTCAATGAGAGAAATTCAATTATTCTCATTCACATATAGTTTACCTGTACATGATTAGCTATGTTAGAGGTTTTGTAACTTCCAAAATCTTCGAAACCATCGACTTCGTCCGTATTTTCATTATTCTGCAGGTATGGTGTAAGACTCATTTCATCAAAAATAAGAACACAATGTTTCTCACTAGGTTTCATATTCTTCGCAGTTTCTTTCAATCCATGAAATACAGCTCGGAAATCTGTAGCGTTTATGGTCCTGAAGTGGCCGACAATTGCGTATAGCACAACCGTGTTTTCCCATGATAAAGATTATACAAAAATAATATTGTAGAAATAGCGTGTATGATAGTAAGCAAAATCCACAAATGAATTAAACATGGCTACTATTGAACAACAATAACAAACGCATGCGCATTATAATTTCTATTGATTTCGGACGCTTGACGCGCCCTCCCGTGTTTTGGAAGCGTAAATACTTGACGGTTTTGGTCCCTTCCATAAGACATTTCATTCTACGGTAGTAGAGTTATCTATGGTCGTCTGAATTATCAAGCCGAGTTCTCAGAACTTCACTGTAGCTAGCGAGAACAGCCGAAGTTGAAATAATCCAACTATAATGCGACAAATGAGTCGGTGTGGTGTACTAAATAGTCCAATTCTATTGCTCACAGAAAGTGTCACTGGCGTCAGAACGGAGTTCTGGGAACTAGGCTTTATGTTATACAATGATAAATATTCTGTCAAATGTAAAATTTCACTTTTGAATTTTAGCGCGTTTTCTTCGCGTTAGGAACATCCGGAAACTGTAATCTTTACTGTACGTCGTTGTTATTGTGGAAAACAGAACGACATTGCAGTTTCTAACGCCTTTTCTGATAACATACAGTTAGAACCAGGCTAAAAAATTTCACTTTACCATGTAACATATAACAGACTCAATTGGGCAGATCATAAAGAAGCAACTTGTAAGAAAATATCAAGTTCTATTTAATTGTTGGGAAAATTGAAAACATGACTACTGATGAAGTTATGAAAATAGCGTATTTTGCCAATATACATTCATTATTGTCTTATGATATTCTCATATGGGGTACTTAGGATAATGTGTAATATTGGATAAAGACATTCGTGTAGAAACTTTTTTAAATCTGAAAAGATAGTTACCTTACCTTGTATATATATTTTAGATCATCTTCTGATGATGGTCGTGAGACCGAAACGTACGTAAAGACGAACATTTATAACAGAGTGTTAATGTGACCTAATTCCCGAGAATTTTTTATATAATTCATACTGGGTCAAGAATCTTATTATATTATATATTTTAGAATGCTTAAAGTATACTCATAATAATTTGGATCATTTCAAAACTAATGGTGAACATCATTGACAAGAAATAATCACCCTTATCCACTAAAAATACTATTAAAGTAATGACCACCTTTCGGCTACCAAGTAGCCATCATCAGAGTAATTAATAGTATTTGTCCACGACTATTGTATAAAATATGCATAATGCATGTGTTTCCTCAAGCATAATGATATCCATTAATCACTAGTGAATAATGAAATCATTATTCACTACCATCAATATGACAAACATGATAGACATTTTTCTAGACAAATACGATAAAAATAGAGCGTGCTATAAAACGTCAAGTTAGATCGAATTTAATTTAAAACGTCAACAATTTGTTGGTTCGACTTGTTTCAACAGCAAAGTTTATTAGTATCAAAGTAATATTTATGGGTCGTGGACAAAGTATAGTATTCTACTTGCATATTATGGCTATTATTCACTTGGATGATTCACCATAATATGCTCGTTGAATAATATACTATTTTAATGGATAAGAGTGATTATTTCTTATCAATAGTGTTATAATATATCTACAGTGTGAACTCTTTATAGTTTAATGGTAAACATTATATATTCAATACTCGCAATCGCGATGCTTTACGAACACCAAGTCACCAAACAATTCGTTAGTTATTGGGTAACTAAGTTATACAATAAGTTGCCAAATAATTATAAAAAGAAGCCAATAAACAAATTGAATGTGTGTGTCAAGAAAGTTTGTATTGAAAAAGCCTTTTCCTGTACTGAAGAATATCAAGTGCGAATCTTTATAATTTTTGTAATTTTTAATTTAAATTATTGTGAATATATCTCCCGTTCATCGTTTATTATCTTTTATTATTACGTATAAATTCAGATTAATAATGATTCTTGACCCAGGTATGAATTATATATAAAGTTCTTGGGAAATAGGTCACACTAACACATATGCTCATTATTTCCGTCTTTACGTACGTTTCGGTCTCATGATCATCATCAGAAGACGTATAACTGTATATGCGTCCTTATCGCACTAATTTCAATAAAAAATATCGACGTCGCCGAAACGAACAGAAACACGAACAATCGAAATTATAACACAATATAAATTTAGACTAAGCAAATCTGAAGTGTGAATTTTATGAATTCTATAATTTAAATATTAATTGTGAACATATCACTACTTTACCTTTTTTAGGTAGTCATATAACTAACTTGATGACAATAATTTATTATTATTATTATTATTGTCATAAATACTCCGGGTTCTACCCAAGACTGAATCATCTTGGCTACTCAATGTGAAGTAATATTCCAAACCGTAAATAGAGGATGAATCCCCGTATCAGGACAACGCAGATATAGTGGAATGACCCTAGTAAAGCACAGGAGGGTCTGACTGCCGCCAATATTTCAGTGGAAAGCAGTAAATTTAGAATTCCCCACATGCGCTGCAAAGCAGGCGCCAGGTGTTTTGATTAGACTTTTGTATAGCATAGTATTTTCCAATAAAAACCGACTTATACCTACGAGCGGAAAGTGAGAAGAACGAATAATTTATTGTACTTGAAAGGAAAAGCTAAAATAATAAAAAACGATCAGGATGTTTGTATTTTGAATGTCGGGTCAGCGATACTCTTTGAAACAATAGCCTGTTCGCTCATAATCGATAAAAACCGTATATTCCAAACAAAATATGAAAACTGTAAGCTACATATTTGTTTATATTATTGCGCGTCCGTCCTTTCTGTTAGGAAAATCTTCTAGGTCAGTGACCTGCAATAGAACGACATTTCTTTAAACGAATCAGATTACCATTATTTAAATTCGCAAACAACATCCATGATGATGATTTAAATATGAAAATCGAAGTATTGTTTTACTACAGCGACCGACCGAGAAATTATTTTCCTATTGTGCGACACTAATCTTCCAACATTATTGAGAGAAAGTTTCATTAGCATAATTAACATCGTTAATGCCTTGTACATTGAACTTTTGGAACTCAATCCTGAAGGCATCTAACGTATCCACAGGTTGAAGACAGGTACGTGGCACGGTTGATTGTAGAAGCCGTTACTTTATGGTAATTTATCATAATCATAATGTGATTATTGATTTTACTAAGTAAATATCCGAAAATGATATTGAAAGTGCAGTAACATGTAATGGCAATTGGAATAGTGGTAACGTGTAATGCACTCACACAGTAGATTATAGGTCTGTTCATTTGGGTCCTTGCTAATGCATAGAGCAAGCTGGTCAAATCAGTTAATGTCATCACAAAGCAGATAGTAGTAGCTTAGATTAGCAAAGAAGAATGACTGCAAACAAACACTTTTCGACACAGACAACATAGCCTAGAAAATTTTCAAAAATGTACATAAATAAAAATATCAAAATTGCTATTTTTTGCCTTGCAACAGATGATACATTCTCTTCTAGTAATAAAGATTCTTGACCCAGTATGAATTATATATAAAAATTCTTGGGAAATCGGTCACAATAACACTCTGTTTTAAAATTTTTTTCTTTATGTACGTTTCGGTCTCACGACCATCATCAGAAGACTCACTATGTAAATATAAAAAAAAGGGGTTTATTAAAACTAATTATATCACAAGCGTCCAAATCGCACAAATTTAATTTCAATCAAAAGAGCCCACGCCGTCGAAACGAACCGAGCCACAAATAATCGAAATTGTGTCGTCAATATTAAAGTATAAAAATTCTCTTGTAGTAAGAATCCCCTATTCAGTAATATTCTCAAAATGTATAAGTTCATGTTGGTATTCTCACGATACAATTTTCGATTATTCGTGGTTCTGTTCGTTTCGACGGCGTGAGCTTTTTGATTGAAGATTGTGCGATATGGACGCTTGTGCTAATTAGTTTTAGTTAACCCCTTTTTAACAAAATAAGTCTTCTGATGATGGTCGTGAGACCGAAACGTACGTAAAGACGAACATTTATAACAGAGTGTTAATGTGACCTAATTCCCGAGAATTTTTTATATAATTCATACTGGGTCAAGAATCTTATTATATTGGTATTCTCACATCAATTGAGACGAAGTTATTTGTCGAGTACCTACCCTCGACCCAGATGTGTAATTTATGAGATACTTAGAAGGTTCAGACCTGTACTGGAATATTACTATAACGCATTCTTCTTAAAAACATTTTCAACAATTATATATCTTCACTTCAATTCCGTTGCATCAGCTTGTTATAAAAAAAAGTGTCATAAACAGCCTTACGGACCGCGCGATAAAATTGTCCCACGCAGATGACCGCCCCAAAAATTTAAATATTGTTCGTAATACACTAGAAATGAATGGCTACCCAAAAACCTTTTTCAATCCTATCATTAAAGAGAGAATAAACAAAATCTATAATGGTTCGTCATATAAGAATAACATAAAAGGTATTACAGACAATTTTATAACTTTACCATACATTCCGGAGACCTCAGAGAAAATCAAGAAGTGTTTGAAAAAGTATGATATAAATGTTGCGCATAAACCTACTTACTGTGTTGGGAAATATTTCTCAAATCTAAAACCTGTAATACCTAAAGATAAACAAACCCACACAGTATATAAATTGTCTTGTTTAGATTGTGATGGAACCTATACTGGGATCTCTAAACAATATTTACAAAAAAGAATGTATGGCCATAAATATAGCACAAGAAATAATAACTTAGAAAATTTCACCGCCCTTGCTAAGCACTGCATTGATTATAACCATCAATTTGATTACAAAAATGTTAATATCTTAACTAAGGAAACCAATTATTATAAAAGATCTATCCTGGAGATGATTCACATAAAACGGGATTCCAAGTCTGTAAACCATAGGCTGATACACAAAATCTAAGTCATATTTATACTAATTTGATTAAATAATCTCTTGCAAATTCCTACATACGTCTTTATGATTGTTGAAAATGTTTTTAAGATGAATGCGTTATAGTAATATTCCAGTACAGATCTGAACCTTCTAAGTATCTCATAAATTACACATCTGGGTCGAGGGTAGGTACTCGACAAATAACTTCGTCTCCAGTTGATGTGAGAATACCAACATGAACTTATACATTTTGAGAATATTACTGAATAGCGGATTCTTACTACAAAAGATTTTTATACTTTAATATTGACGATACAATTTCGATTATTCGTGGCTCGGTTCGTTTCGACGGCGTGGGCTCTTTTGATTGAAATTAAATTTGTGCGATTTGGACGCTTGTGATATAATTAGTTTTAATAAACCCCTTTTTTTATTTTTACATAGTGAGTCTTCTGATGATGGTCGTGAGACCGAAACGTACGTAAAGACAAAAAAATTTAAAACAGAGTGTTATTGTGACCTATTTCCCAAGAATTTTTATATATAATTCTCTTCTTGTTCATCTGAAGATGAAGAAATAGACGATTTGAAGATCTAAGAAGCCATTTTAACTGATAGAAATTGTATTGAAAATTATTTTGAAGTAAGAGCATTGCATGAAACAATAACAAATGTTTCTTTGAACTGTCTCTATATCCATATTTTAGGTCATATCCATGTGAAACGAACAAGAATTCAAAATGCATTTCAGACTTAGTCGCGATAAATTTCAAATTCTTTCAAACGAATTTCTAGTCTCTAAAATATACCAAACTCTTCAGAATAATTGTAAGTCTACTTGTTGAAATGAGTTGAATATCATAATTACTTCATCCTTGTGGTGAATTCTTTGTTTGTTAGCTAACATAAGATTAAATATTGACAATAAGAAGTCGATTCTGGTGTTCCTATGGTTTGCGAGTCATCAAACCTCATATAGAGAGGTTGGAGACCGTAAAACGACAGGATCTTGTTAAGCTGTTGATATTTTTGAATTCGTTAACTTTAATTTTATCTAGGTACTCGAAAAGTCCGAACTATAAAGAACTCTGATTTCAGGTTATGTAAACCACTCATAAAATGATCTGCTCTTCTTGCTCCGTCGTTTTTCGTTGAGTAGATTTAGTCTGATCTTTTCAATCTAGAGCAATTTGCTCAACACAAATGAACACAATTAGATCAAATGATCGACACAAACAAACAGACCTAATGTCTAATCATATTATCAGCATATAAAATATTTGTATTACTCCACCCTAATTGAAATCATACCAGGAAAAGTCTAGCGATATTTGGAGAATATCATAAATATAAAACGTTTATTGCTCATATTTTAAATTTTTCGTATTCATCAGTTGAAATGCTCATGCAGAATAATATTTGTTTGGAACCACCAAAAAAAGATAAGAAAACTTGATAAGTGAACTTCAAACACAGCTCGTGTCAGAGGTCAATAGACAAAGTTTTGGTTCATCAGGTTGAACAGTAACAACAATTCTTTTAGTTCCGGACAACTGTTTCGCTCTTCTCATAAGCTCGTCAGTGAGACGAGGCAGACGTGAAATCACTGATCAATCATCTCCGGAAGTCATATAATAAAAATTCTTCCAAAATTTTTGGCCAACCTAGATGTTCCAACATCATCAGTCGGAAAGCTATTGAGAAAGCATGTATATTGACTTCTAACACGAAATGTGTTTGTAGTTTACTATGAATTGTTACTTCTATGTTTCCTCGTCGATTCTTCGAATCGGGAGTTGGTTTATCAACGCGTAGCATTGTGAATTGCATTATCAGTGAGACTGAGTCCTTCTGCAGGTGCGGTTGGTCAAAGCTTCCATCTGATGCATGAGAATGCTCGTCCACATGTCGCGAGTATTGTCAGAGACTGATTGATAACGAGGGAATTGCAGTGCAGCTGTGACAGCACAATCCCCGGACCTCAAACTAATCGAACATGTGTGGGACTTGATCCATGGAAGGCTCAATCCACATATGGCAACATTCATGATGTTTTTAGATTCAGAATGGGCAAATTTAGCGCAAGGAGATATTGACAACCTTATTTTGTCTATGAACAATAGCTCTACCTATATTTGTTATTAACCAAGGTGGAGGTCATACTTTATAATGGGATCTGTTTCTCCATAACTTTTATTTTTTAATTTATGTTTTACGAAATTTTTTTTCACTAACTTTTTATGTTATGTTGTTACATATTGAGCAATGAATAATGTTACACATGCATTTTTTTACTACAACTGTTTATTCCAAAAAACACCTGCATCCCATGAATTTTCCGATTGGAATACTTCAGACCATCACAAAATGTTCCTGGAACTTATTACTTAGTATTAATTTTATTTTTACTTTCCTCACTATACATATGGGTGAGTAATTTTTGATAGCCTTAAAATATATTTCCTCATTTTTGCGAAAATATCCCTTCTGAGCCTTTCTAAATCCATCTACGTAACGCTTTGTCGAGACCATTGCGCCTTTCTTATTGGTGGTAGAAATTTGCAAACTTGCAAATCTCTTTAAAGTGGTGAAAATAGAGACTGTATTGTTTTGGGAGACAGTAGCCCCTTTGCAAGTGATACTTTTGGGATCCATCTTCAGTTTTTCGAAGAAAAGGTGTAGAATTTTGTACCATTACGAATTACCACAACAGTGTTCATCTGGTTTCAAATAACAAATATACATCACGGCATACATTAAACCTGCAGAAGTATCCACAATTGATATTTTGAAATTAAAAAAATTACGTCATTACACACTTTTATATGTGTCATAGAGATAGTCCCAAAATCTGTAGACCTTAGTTACCTAATGATAAGTTTGCATTGAACTGATTACTCTGTGTTATCATAAAAGTAAGGTTTACATAGTCCTTCATGTCAATGATTTTGACAGTTGAACTGATAACAAAACATTATGATAATACATAGTCTAATACATAGAGTTGTAAGACAAATATGTCATGTCAACTTTTAATGTCATGACTCTTGACATAAGGTGTACTTTGGCGTCATTCCACGACTTTAGTGGTTTCTAATCATTTGCAATATATTAGTGAACTGTTCCTATGGGTGTTAGCTGTTTCTGCGGACATAAGCTAGAGAATATATATATTCAATCAATCAATTAAAACGGGGGCGGACAATTCCAGAGCACTTGGACCACTTTATTGGGTCCATTGTGCGCATCTTAAAGCGAGTTTCAGTCCAGCCGGCCTGAGGCAACACCGAAGGCGAGAATACTACTTGGACTGATGTCTGTTATGGTCTCAGGGTCTCAGTTCGCCTCTCCGCATCTACTACAATTTTGGGCATCAGCAATACCCACTAAGTGAAAAAGCGAAGAATTGTGCTAACCATTAGTGAGTGAGGAAATGTTGTGGTCTACGAATCAGTTAAAATCGTATTCATTCATTTTTAGCCTTCTGTCACAAAATAAAGATTCATCATTATTTCAGTTTTTCCAACCGATTGTCGATTCAAGAATACCAGGTTACTCAAGCCCCCCCACTTATAATACTTACCTATATAATGCGTAATTTCTGAATAAGATACTTGGATAAGAAAATTCATTTGAATCAATCGTTTCGTTACATATTTAAGGGCGTCAACTCCTAAGCTACCAAAAACAAATGGACATCCATGAAGCAATGGCTTGTCAAAAAGTGATCGTTATTGTATCTTTCTGCCTTTTTTTGTTCTGAGAGAAAGACGAATTTCTGATTTAATTAATTTTAGTTTCACGATATTAAGATAAAATTAGTCGAACCAGCTACCTACTCATCGGTTTTAATTTATGAACTGAATACTGAAAATTGCTCTCATCTTCTAGTTCATGTGCTCCAAAGAATGTTACAGTCTAATTACGTCATGTTGCTATCTCATAAAGCGTCAATGCTCTCAGGTATATTTCGACTAACTCTTTCAATCTAGTATTCCCATAGGAAATACTCCAGCAACTTTAGATCCTGGGATTTGGTTGTTTCAATTCGATCACACCAACTATTCAAGAAAATTTCATCTCAATATTTCAGGCAATAAGACCAAAATGGAGAGGAGTCGATATTGAGGCCATCGCCTTCTATAGGGAATATCTGGAAACTGTTCACTCGGCATCCCCTTATAAAAATACAACAAATTTGCAAACTTCATCGCAGTAATAGTTTTCAGTCAAATTTTAGTTTTTATCCTTGCAGTTTGCAGATTAACTACCACGAATATGATGTTGATATATGAATTGTTTGGAAATCCTGCCGTTACTGATGAGATTTTAGGATGAGTAGTAGTTTCCGTTCCGATTAAATTCTAAATTACTTTTTCCTAATATTTCATACACTTACAAATCTCCTAAATTGGCTAAGTTCTGTTCAGTTATAATTTACTTTACTTTATATTTTACCTCCACCACTGCTCCTATTTGGCTCATTTAGTAAATATATCAGTAGTTCAAAAAAATTGGAAGAGTTATTCAATTGCTTCTTAACACGGTCGATATTTGTTCACCTTGAATATACAGGGTGTTTCAGTTTTTTCGTTTATAACTTCGGTAAACGATAGAACTTCTAAAAATAATACGTTGGAACGTAGACTTCCGCGGACAGCTAATCTTGAAAAATCTTGTCTTCCGGATGGATTCCGCGTCACAATAGCTCGACTTGATGCCGACGTTTCGCAAACCGTTACAGGTGGCATCTTCAGGGCAGGCTTGAGGCTTGAACTGAAACTGGTTCTACTGGTTTCTGTAGCCGTATTTATTGTAGGAAACTCCTTCACGCTACATAGTTCACTGCCTCTGTTCCGGTGGTTAACTTTGTTCCGGCACCTGACCCTGCCGTTGTGCGATCATGTAAGAAGTGGAATTTTCGAGGATGGGTTTCCAAATGTTGGGAAGGTGATATCTTGAGTCACGGTTCAGATTATTCGGATATTTTAGGATTTCTATAGCTTCAAGGATTTTTCGCTGGTAGAAGTTTGGGGCTCTGGCTAGGATTTTAGTATCTTCAAAAAGGATTTGATGATTTGTGTCAAACTTGTGTTCTTTGTGATATTTCGGTATCAAACAATTTCTCCCATTACAACATTCAAAAAGCCATAAAGAAATACACTTCACCTAAAATTTCAAATCGACCTGAGCCATAAGTCCCCCCGCCTGCTTCATCCACAGCCTATCTTCCATATATTCAAAATATATCAGATCGAATTTCCAAAATCCTCAAAAAACATAATATTTCTAACCGTTTTTCCAAAATTATCTCAGTTTTACAAACCTATCAAAGATCCCCTTCCTCCTCTCCACTTAGAAGGTGTTTATAGCATTCCCTGTTCTTGCGGTAAAGTCTGCATTGGTGAAACAGGTCGTACAGTAGCTACTCGTGTGAAAGAACATGAGCGCTGTACAAGGCTTCGTGACACCAGTAGATCTGCACTTGCGGAACACAAGTTTGACACAAATCATCAAATACTTTTTGGAGATACTAAAATCCTAGCCTGAGCCCCAAACTTCTATCAGGGAAAAATCCTTGAAGCTATAGAAATCCTAAAACATCCAAATAATCTGAACTGTGACTCAGGATATTACCTTCCCAACATTTGGAAACCCATCCTCGAAAATACCACTTCTCACATGATCGCACAACGGCAGGGTCAGGTGCCGGAACAAAGTTAACCACCGGAACAAAGGCAGTGAACTATGTAGCGTGAAGGATTTTCCTACAATAAATACGGCTACAGAAACCAGTAGAATCAGTTTCAGTTCAAGCCTCAAGCCTGCCCTGAAGATGCCACCTGTAATGGTTGGCGAAACGTCGGCATCAAGTCGAGCTATTGTGACGCGGATTCCATCCGGAAGACGAGATTTTTCAAAAATAATACGGTTTTTAACATAAAAATGTTCTCCAAATCACCCCGTTTCCGTGATACAGGGTGTTGAAGTTTCGAAGAATTATTATATGAAGATTTTTAGTTCAAACTTGGTAAACTTCAGTTTCACTGGATGAGAATATTTTTTTGTGCCAAAATGATTTTCAGATAAATACAGTAGCGTAGTTATGGGGTTTTGTACGCATTTAAACCCCTTAAACTCCTACGCCAATGGTTGGAAATTATTATGGTATACAAATTTAAAAACTTTGATTTATTTTCTATAAAAAAATATTCTTGATAAATTTCCAATTATTTTTTTTTATCGTTACCAATAAATAGATATTTGAATATATTTATACTTTTTAAATGGCCTTTCAAAAGAAATTCTACAAGATAACCCTGATTAGAAAAATCATAATAGCTCGAACAGGAAGTCTCCAAGTAAAATTGATCAGGAATACTTTTTTATAGAAAATAAATCAATATTTTTGAATTTGGATACAATAATAATTTCCGACCATTGACGTAGAAGATTAAGGAGTTTAATTGCGTACAAAACCCTATAACTACACTACTGTATTTACCTCAAGAACTATTTGTCACCAAAAAAAATTGTCATTCAGTAAAACTGAAGATTACCAAGTTTAAACTGAAAATCTTCATTTGATTAGAATATAATGAAAAAAATGTAATAATTTTTCAAAACTTCATCACCCTATATCTCTGAAACGGAGTGATTTAGAGAAAAATTTTATATGGAAGACCCCTATCATTTTCAGAAGTTCCATGGTGTACAGTAGTTGCCACGAAAAAACTGGAACACCCAGCATCTTAAGGTCCCATATTGAAATCTCAGTTTACTTTTAAATTTGCAAATTTTCGAAATGCGAGGGGATTGGGGATTGTAATATCAGAATATCATGAAGTTAGAGAAGCCTTGGGCCAGGGACAGCAATGCTCCCAACATAAGTGAAATCAAATTCAGAATAACAATGACCTTCCCGAGTTTCGAGTTTAATAATTAATAAATCGATTGCAATAAATTTACGAAGAGATGGAACGCGTGGTGAACAACATCCATAATGATTTATCTCTTCGGTATGGAGGCGATGAACCAAATTGGAATTCGTTAAATTAAAGTACCGAATTGCTCAATTTTTATGACGTGAATTCAAAGGGTACATATATGAACGCGTGTCAAATTCAATCAAATATGCTGCAGAAAATATAAATATAAAAAATTTCTCGAGAACCAGATCACATTAACACATATGCTTATTATTTTCGCCTTTACGTACGTTACAGTTTCACGACCATCATCAGAAAGCGTATCAAAGTCTAAAACGAAATTTCTTAAAACTAATTGTATCAAGCACAAAGCATACTTATCACATCAATATCAATTTGATAGAATTAGTTTTGAGAAATTCCGTTTTAGACATTGATACGTCTTCTGATGATGGTCCGAAGCGTACCTAAAGACGAATATAATAAGCATATGTGTTAGTCTGACCTATTTCCCGAGAATTTATATATAATTCATACCTGAGTCAAGAATCATTATTAATTTTTCATAATGAAATATTATTTTGAAATTTGTCTGCAGTATATTTTCAGTGTAGTTTTCATTTGTAATATAATGAATTCCCAACCAGTACAACCAGTTCAATGTTAAAACTAAAAATATTTCATCATCACTCAAGGATAGTCTCTAATTTTTTTATTGTTTGTCTCAATAGTAATTTTGCTGAATACTTGGTTTCTGGAACATTACAAGATGAGTACGTTTTGTTTTGGATTGGTTCTGCCTGACAGACCTATCAAATTGAGAAAGGATCATTCGAACTTTCTCTCTGGCTATCGATGTGAATTGTTATCGCTATAATTCCATGATATAAATCAATTACTCGGTGTAAGAGTCGCAGAAAGATAAATTATGACCGCGGCAAATTTGACACTACGTACAGTTAGAGTATACCAAACCATCTTTTGTTCCTCTTCTGTAGTAAATCGCCTTAATTTCATGGTCAGTTCAGTTAACTCAATTATTTCCCTAGCGTTAAGCTACAATTGAGTCAAATTAACAAAATGTTATCACTTTGAAAGGTGTTTATAAAAGCACGGAAAATCACTGAACAATCGAATAGTCCTTCTTTGGGTATACAGAAAATTGTGCCACCAAAAGAGAAAATACGAAAGTCAATTCTACTCGAAAGATTCTTCTAGTCATAACATTTCATGTTATAAAATTGTAAACCACATACATTATTGGAACAACAATAATTCTCACTGTAGTTTCGAAAGCAATTATCCGAAATAATTATTCGAAAGGAATTATCCCAATGCGTCAATTGTTCGAATCCAATAATTAATGGAAAAGAAATTCGTAAATCTACCTACTTTATTCTTAAACTATTAAAGCATTGTTAAATAAATAAAACTATAATACTTAAAGTGTTTAAGACTTATTTAATTCAAAGGTAATTATTTTCTGTCAATACTAAATGTAACTACACACATCATGCACATATATAAAAATAATAACTTATTACATATCAGCTATTCCTCTATATACAAGGTGTTCCATCTCAGACGAGCCACCCCGTATATTTCTTATCCCATAGTGGGTGGAAAAATCTCCCGAAACACGTCGAATGATTTTGTTTGGGAGACATCTTTTGACCTATATTTGAGGCTTGAACGAGCAACCCCCTAATAGGAGGCGCTTCAACCCCTCAAAATTGAATAGGGGAGAGGGGTCGAGTGATACGTCATTTGAAAGGTCTTGGAAGCCTCTTTATAACGGTGTATGAAAAACGTAAATTCGATGAACCGTTTTCGCCAAAAATTAATTTTGTTGCTCGGATGCGCCACCTTGAATATTTTGGTTATTTGTACAATGTACAAGCCCATTTTTATTAAGCCTTTTTTCCAAACTTAAACAATCTTCAAAAAATCACATTCGTAAAAACATTGAATTGTGTTGTCATGCTTACAATGAAAAAAATTAAATCTGCGTGTTTAAATCAAATGTTTCCTTATGTTGCCTTCATTTTTTGTTCTTAGAACGTGTTTATCTGGTTTTAACGTTTCTTCGATCATTTCATGATTTTAATCAATCTGTTGAGTTACTACTTTGCTGATTTGTTTAAAATTTCAAAAAATATTGTGTACACATTGCAAGAACGTGTTGAGCTGGTTAGCCTTCATTACCAAAATCAAAATTATGCCCGAGCGGCTGGGAGGATATTTAACGAAAACCATCCTGAACATAGCGTTCGCCATAAGTACGTAATGGAATTGATTTCAAAATTTGTGGAGACGGGTTCAGTAATGGATAACAAAAGAGCACCCATTGGAATTGTTGATGATTAAGGAGCAGCTGTGCCGGTATTGGGACATGTCCAACTTATGCCAAACACGCAATCTGTACAACTTTCTGCAGCTTCCCGTATTAGCCAATTTAACGTTTTCAAAATTTTACATAAGCACAAGTTCCATCCGTACAAAATTAAATTAATTCAGGAATTAAATGATGATGATTGGGATCGAAGGCAAGAGTTTTGCGAAATTATGGTCGAGCGTATCAACAATAACCCAAATTTCTTGTACAAGTTCACACTCAACATCGGGAAAAGCTAAACGTTTGGGTAGGAATTTTGGGAGACCACCTAATTGGACCTCTGTTTATTCCTGGTAATTTAAATGGCGAAATTAATCTTGAAATGTTGATCCGTTAATAACTGAACAATTAGAAAACGATCCTCTACTACTTGAACAACAATTGCATTTCCAACAAGACGGAGCTCCTCATCACTACGCCGCACCAGTTCGCCAATACCTCAATTTGCAATACCCCGGTCGTTGGATTGGAAGAAGAGGTCCTATGGAATGGCCTGCCCGATCTCCTGACCTGAACCCTCTGGACTTCTTCTTGTAGGGACATCTTAAGTCCAAGATTTTTGTGACTCAGCCTGAAAATTTGGACGAACTACGCCAACGAATTGTAAATGAGTGTCGTCAAATAACTCCAATTATGCTGAACCATGTTAGAGACGGTTTTCAGTCAAGTTTGTATTATTGTATGGAAGTCAATGGAGGACAATTTGAACATTTGATTTAAACACGCAGATTTAATTTTTTTCATTGTAAGCATGACAACACAATTCAATTTTTTTACGAATGTGATTCTTTGAAGATTGTTTAAGATTGTAAAAAAGGCTTAATAAATATGAGCTTGTACCGGGATATCAAAAATTATCTTGGTCAAGGGTGGTTGTGGAATCTTTACGTTTGAAATAATTATGTCACTGTCACACTGACATGTCATCAATAACCTACAAATTTCATACCTATTTATTCTAGTTGTAAAACAATAATGAACTACAAATTATGAAATAACGGTCTTAGTAACAAGAAAAACTAAATTACAGTAATTGTTGGAAATGTCCCCCGTTTTGTTCGATGCACAAGTTGATTCAAAAACTGGATTAGAAAATTTCAGCACAATGACTTACAGATTCTGACACAACAAAACATATTCAAAAATTTAAAGTAAGACACACGTTTTACATTCCACAACCACCCTTGACCAAGATAATTTTTGATATCCCGGTACATTGTACAAATAACCAAAATATTCAAGGTGGCGCATTCGAGCAACAAAATTAATTTTTGGCAAAAACGGTTCATCAAATTTAAAGAGGCTTCCAAGACCTTTCAAATGACGTATCACTCAACCCCTCTCCCCTATTCAATTTTGAGGGGTTGAAGCGCCTCCTGTTAGGAAGTTGCTCGTTCATGCCTCAAATATACGTCAAAAGATGTCCCCCAAACAAAATCATTCGACGTGTTTCGGGAGATTTTTCCACTCACTATGGGATAAGAAATATACGGGGTGGCTCGTCTGAGATGGAACACCTTGTATATTCTACAATAGTGGTTTAATGGAAGTCGTTACTTTGTTATAATTTATGATATCGATATAATAAAACACTTCTTACTTTATTTTTATCACTCATATTAACACTTATATAAGTGATAAATACTAAGTAATAAGTAATAAACAATAAAAGAGTTCACACTGTGGGTACTTCCATTACTTTTTGATATACCATTTTTATATCTAAAAACAAGAACTATTACTTTTTTAAAAGAAAGTTGATTGCAATTTCGAACTTTACAGTTCTTTATCAAAACAAACAATGAGAAAACACTGAAACATCATAGTATTTATACGAAATTAACAATGAAGGGAATCCATTCTAAGAATTAATGATACACATAGTTACTATGGTCAATTCTGTTGAGATAGTAAACAGAAAGGTATTAAACTGTCGGTAAATATATTCTCAGGATTGTATCACGTGGAATTTACAGGGTGAACAAAGTGAAACAAATTTCTGAACTGCAACATATGTTTGCAAGATAGATAGCATTCGTCTCCTTTATTTATAAATCGAACATAAACATACCAACCAGAGTCCCTCAACAGTTCCTTAATAAAAATGTTCAACACGGAAATTTTATTTCCCCTCTAACTGGAGTAATGCGGGTATAAATTACTATCTTTAAAATAGGTACCCTTCAAGAGATCATTACCAACTCTAAGAATAAATATTGGGCTTTGATGGTAAAGCAGGTACTAATTATCACAATTGAATACATCTATTTCGAGGCCTATTATATTAAATCTAGTTGCTCGTTAAGTAAATTGTCTGAAGGATTATTCTTCGTAATTATATGTAAAATATTTAGATTTCCTAGGGGATAAAAACTGTGTTCGGTTCCTATAAAGTGGTTTGAAAAATTTTCATAACTTTTTTCAATTGAAATGACTTAAAATGTTCCTGATATGTAACTTCAAACTATTTACCTGTTTGACCAATGTATAGGGCATTACATTCCTCACAACTCATGAACTCCTGACTTCTAAAATTTATTAGATTTAGTTTTTGCATTGAAAAACATGTTGAAAGTTTTTGGCTTGGTCTGAGCTACATTTAACATTTGTTTCTAAAGATATTATATTTGAATATCTTAAACTTAGCATGGGGACACTGCTCCAAAAAAAGCTCGGGGGCGGTGAAACAGAAGTAAATGACTGACTTCTCACATATATAGTATGTACATACATACATATTTCGTTTTTCGTGTACCTGTTTGATTATACATGATACATATATTATGTTATATACATTTCATTGCTTTTTTTACTCAAAACTAAGAAAAAATAAAAATAAAATGTATGTATATTTACCGGGATATCAAAAATTATCTTGGTCAAGGGTGGTTGTGGAATCTAAAACGTGTTTCTTACTTTACGTTTGAAATAATTATGTCACTGTCACACTGACATCATCAATAACCTACAAATTTCATACCTATTTATTTAAGTTGTAAAACAATAATGAACTACAAATTATGAAATAATTATGTGAACTTTGAACCTTTTCAGAGGTCGTGATAGCCACAATCCGGGTCAAAAACTGTTTTGAAATAGTTAATTTTCCGTAAATCGAATGACGTTCACGTGAGAAGGCCGTAGCACGCGAGTTAGAAAAGTGCAAACTGGTTGTTGTACTTAACTTTATGTTTTTAGATAATTCGAACTTTCTAATTTCGATAGGCCTCGTGAAAATCCCGGAGTCGAAAGCGCTAAAGACTTCTGAGTGTTACAATATTCGTATAAAATTGCGAAATTTCGCACTTTTAGAAACTTCAAGTTAATTATGACATGATTATTTCAAACAAGACACACGTTTTAGATTCCACAACCACCCTTGACCAAGATAATTTTTGATGTCCCGATATATGTTATGTGTATTTTTCCTGAAAACCCATCTGTTCAATTAACCATCTTATCGCTTATCCGTCAGGGGCTCAGTCCCTTGTGTGACGGTTAATGGAGGTCCTACTGTATGTAAGAAGACGTCAAATTATACTTTATATCATTGGAAGTTTATTCAATTTGACAACATTTATGTATTTTATTAAACTATGTTATATGCTTATGTATTATTATGTTTTCCTGTCATGTGAATTTTCAAAATCGTTAACTCAATGAACCTCACTTTTTCTTGATTAATTACTAATTCAATGTAAACATGTGACGTCACATTTCGGTTACGAAGGTATGACGTTCAAATCTTAAAATAAGAATTTCGGACACGTCTGATAGTTAAATGTATGCGTATGATATATTATATTTAGAACCAGATAAACACTGTTGTTATAATGCATTATACAAGGTGTTCCACAAAAAAAAATGAAATTGAGGATTCTAGAGTACATTTTAGGGGGGTGTCATGTAAAATTTTTCGACCAAATTATTCCCTGACAATTTACAGCAACTTGAACATTTTAAATGCGTTCTTTCCACTTTTGTCCAAAATTGTTGAAGTTTAAAAAATATATTTTTTGGTAAAAAATACTACTTTTTTGACCTATTGCGATTTTACTTATTTGTAGGAATGAAACTTTCTTATCTCTATACAAATTTTGATATATTTTTTCGTTTCCTCGCAAATAAATAATAATTGCGTCACAACTCCTTCGGAAGGCCAAACGATTTTTTCTATAATTATCGCAGTAGCTACCTATCAAAGCTTGTTGTAATACACATAAGATTCAGCTGCTAAAATAATCATAATCATAATAATAATATAACCAAGTATATCAAAATATCGCAAATACACAAAACTTATGAAAGCTATAATGAGTAATAAGTGAACCTGGTTAAAATAATATCTTTTGCCACTGAAAATATGTCAAACGAACAATATGAAAATTTATTGTTATTCACATGACTCGAACTATACATATGCGTATAAGTCACGCTGCCTAGTTGGTGAACGTGTTTTTTCCAATATTTGTTTACACTTTTTTAATGAGCACTGCAGAATCTAAACAATAACAAACTTCCAGCAGTATTATGGAGACTCTATTTGATATCTGTATTACATAAAAAATTTTTAATACATTAAACATCAACGGAGACAAAGGCGCGAAAATTTGAAAAAATCATAAACACTGTTTTTATTTTTACCAAAATATTATTTTGCTTGTGTGAAGAAATGTATTTTTACGGGGGGAAAACACAAATACGATATTGAAATCCAATAATTAGAATAATAAAGTATTAATAAAGAACATGAATTTGAAATTTAAAAAAAAATTGATTTTCATGTAATATTTTCTGGGGAAACCGTTGAAATAAATTTAAAAACCGTGAATAACATACTTTGGCGGGAAAATTGAAAAATTCAATTTCAAAAACATTATAAGATGGAACGATTGGTCCTAGCTTCCTGTATATATACGATACTCAACTCGGCTATATAAACACTCCAAAATATATAGTTTCAGCTACCTTCACACCAAATTTCAAGTAAATCAAAGATACGATTTTTGAGAAATAGCTCTTTAAAATAAAATTGTTTTCAAGTTTCTGCGCATGCGTGGGCAATTGCCCACAAACTGTTTGAAAATTTAGATTTTGCGGAAAATTTTCGATCAATTACATTTTTTTTTTTACTAAAATAGGGCTGAATATCGCTGAATATAAAATTTTCATCCGAAGGTTGGAAAATGACGAAAAAATTTGAATGGCTTTTTTCGGTGGTTAAAAATGCGTTTAAAAATAAATAAAAATAGAGGGCTATAATATTTTGCTATAACAAATCTGTTACAATTGGTTTTGAACCATTTTGAGAACCTGCTTGTGCAAAATTCGATCTTTGGCGTGGAATGCTACGAAACCTAATATTAAATTCTTCGAAACCTAATGATAAAAGCGATCACCGATTGGATATCTACGAGTAGTATACGTTTGAAAGCTATTTCGCATGAATATGTACGACCAAAACTAATTTGTTCGTGAGTAGATACTGCAAGGCAAGTGCAAGTACGTTATATTTTTATTGTTGCACGTTTCCGACTAACATAATCTGCAGTTCTGCAAGTCACTCATTAGTCGATCGACGATGACAACATTATTGTGATATCCATAATAATAATTACTCGTCGCTTAAAATTTGATAATAAATAACTTTTACTTTTTACAGGAGCTGATTCGGAACCGCATCCAACAAGCCAAACGAATGTTCCGCTAGTAGTTTGTTGATTTTCACTCGAATCAAAACAGTTTATGAGCACAACAGACCGTCAACTACCCGATGGTTCGCACTAGTTTAACCATCAGATTATAATAAATGAGAGTGCATTGTAAGATCGGTCCTATTCTAAATTTCATGAGACATATAAATTTAAGCCGGGTACTGTAACGTTTAAGTGAGTAATAAACGAAAACAAGAAAGTGTTTCCGTGTTTGTGCAAGTGTCTGACCTTACGAATCAACTCTAACGCGAATAAAAAATGGACAGCAACTCAGTATCACCAATGCCGGATATGGCACCTATAGCAGAGTTCGATAAAACACCCCCAACTCCACCCGAGGATACTCTACCCATGGACGATCTACCTCCTCCTCCAACTGTTGTTTCTGTACAAGAAGAAAAGGAAAAAGAGGCGTAAGTATTTCTAAGATTAGGTTTTTAGAACATCAAATATTTCTCTCATTTGTTGACAAAGTTCAAATGAGGGAGAATGGTCTTATTTAGTATTTCTGATAACATAGCCTGAATGTACTTACTCAAAATTATACTCAGGTTCGGAGAAGATAATTGATAGATTTCTCTTAGTATCATAATTAGTAAGTTTAATCTATGCTATATAAATCGCTCAATACAAACCGGCTGGTCCCGAGGTGATGTTCCAAAACTCACTAGTAGATTCCTAAGGGAAAAAAAAATATTGTGATTTAGCAAAAACTTACGGCGATCCAAAAGTTGATAGTTTTTTTAATTTATTTCTTCACAAATGTGAATATCAGAACAAAAACTAAAATGATATTTGAAATTTAACACCCTGCATCTCTTTAACTATCAACTTTTGAACTGAGGTAAGTTTTGCTAAATCACAATATTTTTACCTTAGGAATCTACTGGTGAATTTTGGCCCCATTACTTCGGACCACCTGTATAGATAATATCAGGTGAACCATAGCCTACTCTGATAAGATGCCGAAATACTGAAGAACCATCGTATTGTGACGTCACAGAGTTAGCTCTCCAAAATACGGAGCTTCCCGTGTGATAACCACGTGGTTTTTTTTTGTTTGGTGTTTACTCACTTTATTTTATCCGGTTTAAAAACCTTTTCAGTGGAATTTTTCTATAACACTATTAACAATTTTTTTCTACGTACGATTTATTCTATGTTTTGGTGTCGTCGACGAGATAACTGAGTGAATCCCGAGGCATATTGTCGCCGCTTCGGATTATATTTGAGTGAATTTAATGTATGTGAGTGAAAGTTTATTTATGTTTAAAAATAGCCTACCCTGTAAAATTCGGCACCCCAACGAATTTTAATTGTTCCCTTTTATTTTAATTTATTTTTTGAATAAACATTATTCGACTGGGAAACATTACTAGTTATAAGTTTATAGTTGATTTAATTTTGTTGCGTTTTATTGCCTACAATGAGCGAGAGGGGCTGATGTGAACAGCGACAACAGCGCGACTCCAAGAGCTTTCCAAATGTTTATAAATCAACGCAAGTAGCATTAACAATACCAATAAATTCTACAAGATCTTTTTCGACAATGCGAGGAATATATAACTAGTTGCGAAGTCGTAGGTCGCAGGATTGATTTTCAAATCTTTAATCAACATAGAAAGTGAAATGGTGAACGATTTGAATTTAGTAGCTATTCTTAAACAACTTGTCAAGCAGAACAACCGCAAATTAGACTTTGATGTTTAGTTCTAATTTTAGTAAATTCTAGATTTATGAACAATAATTGTTTTGCTGGTACTTATAGCCGATGGCAGTTCATTTTTTCAGATTCTTTTTAGTATGTTAGAGCCTAATATTTGTTGTATTTTCGACATTTTTAGTATTTTCTCGCTTCAAAAAATGGGTAACATTAGCCAGAACAGTGAAAAAACTCATATTCTTAAGTTATTCTTTTTGTATTTCATTCTTATGTAAGGGCTTAAACCCCACAGATAAAATAGGCTAGATACGTCTATGTTGCTGTTGTGATCCTAGATGCATTATTAAGTATAATAATTTAATGAAAAAACGATGGTGCTTGGTAATACATAGAGAAAAGAGATTTAATATATAAAACACCCTAATTTGCATTACACATTTCCCAGATATCCAAAGAACACTTTTCCACAAAACTTGTTGGTTCACTTTTAGTTGTTTTTTGATAAATTTCCAAACTTACTGATGAGTCATTTCGAACAATTTTTTTCCAACCAACCATCTTATCTATGAAATCTCTTCTTACTCAACGGAAACATCCTGAAGAACGTAGACTCTCTACATTGTGGCTGATGTGATATATTTTGCAACTATAAAAAGGCATGTCAGACTTTCGCATGGTATCAAAATAAAAGAACTGCTAAATTTCAGTTTTAAAATAAATAAAAAGTTTATGTACTGTATTATCAAATCGATTTGGCATCTTATCCAGTCAGTTGCGGATTCAGAGCTTTCAGTTCACTCATATCGAAAATTCTTGAATGTTAGCTAGAACCCCATTGTTTTTCAGGAAATCGTATGATAACCACATCCTTTTATGAAGGGTTGAAAATAAAAAAGAATCATTATTTCCAAAGTATACGCTGGATAGATTCAAAATTTTACAGTAGGATAAGACTCTTGACATACTAGGCCGTCTTACCGCGCAACGCGAAGCGGCCGCCGCACCCTCCGTAGTCTAGTGGTGAAAGTCAAACATTAGCGGTTGACCGCCTGAAGCAGTGTTTTTTCTGCTGCCTCTTGTTGGCGGAAAGCAGTAGCGGCTGAGCGGTTATAATTGTTTCCGAACCTTCAAAATGAGTGAAAAGGCAAAGACAAGCATTACCAAGGGTAAAACAAGGGTTAAAAATATGAGACATTCCAACTGTCGTGTATTATTATTTCAACTTTTTCAGTAAATATTGGGTCCTATCATTTGGGAAGAAGTTGAAATTCCCGTCATCGAAATGACCTTCTAGTTTGTAATGAGATACAAAATTCCTCAACTATTTCAATGCATTACGTATGGATATAGACAGAACAGTTGATGTTAATTACCATTCGATGCCATCAAATAAAGTTAACAGAATTGTAAACAAACGAAAGTGAATCCATCAACATGCAAAGCATGAATTTCCATTCAAACGATTCAGTAATTTCTCCCGAATGCCCATTTAGAAAAGAGAGTCTTGCGTATAATTAATATTTAACACTAGGTCTAGATATTTCGAAGCAGCTTTTATTCCAGTCTCATAGTGAATCGAGGCTAATTAATTCAGGATATTGATTTTCATTCAGAGATTCAGAGCCGGATTAAGCACAAACGTTACATAAAAGTCCAATTATCTAAGAGGTGAAATTGAAATTCCAACAAGTTAAAATTTGCAGTGACGCTTGTAATCATTCAATCCGTATTTTATACAGCACACTAGGTCCCAAGGATGTTTATTTTTAGTCTCTATTGAATCCTATAAGTCCATGGACATGATTCGAATATTCACTGATCGTCCAGTTTAGAACATATCACAAATTGATTTCCACTATCCCACTGAGAACGTCTAGTGAATGTTCTAAAGATATCGGGAAACGTACGAGGCACTGGGTAAATATCCAGTGTCCACTGATGGATATTCCATTTAGGACATAGTATGAACACATGTACAAATGTTCCTTAAAAGATATCAATTGAAGGTCCAAAATAGGAAATTAAATTGGTATGTCCCATCCAGAACGTTTAGTGGATGTCCCATTTCCGACACGTTTCTAAAGATAAGATAAGATAGGATTTATTAACCATAAGACTTTTACAAGTATTGGTGTCGTCAGGTACAATTATATCACACTAATTGGAAAAAAAATTACAGTAAAAATAATATTATAATAACATGATAAATAACTCAAACATATACACATATAAGTACAATTATAACATTTATTAATCACTTACTAACAATAAGAATGGCTAAATTGAATATCGAATATTAATTTAATTTAGCAAGATTGACTAGAGGAAAGTGTATGTCAGTAATTCACCCTGAAGTACTCGTCTATTGAATACAGCGTGGTCTTCAATAACAATGATTTCAACATATTTTTGAAACAATTTAAACTTGTCACTGTTCTCAACGATGGTGGCAAATGGTTAAACAGTTTCAAAGGAAGTATGTGCGGTCCATTAGCAGTTTGTGATAATCTACATGCTGGAATATATATGTCATTTGCTTGCCGGGTTATATAATGATTCATTTCTTTACAAGTATTAAATTTTGAGCTATTCTGTTTAACAAATTTACATGCTTGTAGAATGTAAAGCGAAGGTAGCGTGAGTAAGCCAATTTTACGGAACAAAGGTCTGCAAAAACTGTTATAAGGGGCCTCAGCAATAATTCTAATAATTTTTTTCTGAACTATAAGCAAGTCACTGACTCTAGGATCGCTACCCCAGCATAGTATACCATAGAGTAATTTGCTCTGAATAAATCCGTGGTAAAAATTAAGGACAACATCTATACTAACTGAACACATTAAATGTCTGAGAACAAAACATGAGATGACATTTTTTTGTTAAGTGATGTAAGTGAGTTTGCCATGAGCAATTAGAATCAAGATAGAGCCCCAAAAATTTTACTTGCTCACACTGTTCTATATATTTGCCATTTAACCTTACTAAATGAGATATATTATTAGGATGACCTTTTGTGGTAAATAGAACTAGATTTGTTTTCTCGATATTCAAAGACAGATAGTTACGGCTGCACCAGTGATGCATACTGTCAGCCGAACTTTGCGTTAAGGATATGACATCATCTAGGCTCTCGCTTTGGCCGTATCATCGGCAAATAATGATAAAGGTACTGTAGAAATATTCTATGGACAACTAATGTCGGATGTAACACTTTAGTCCAGTCTATGATATCAAATGTCTCGTACCTATTTATATGGTCTATGGAAGATCAAAGTAGGACATTATTTTTCAGTATCAGTATACGGATATTTTATCGACGTTCAAAATAGGACTTTTTACTTGTAGACATCATCTAGAAATAGTCTAGATGTATTTAAAAAGACTCAAAATGAATATACTCGCGACATTCGGAAAACATGTTTTTTAACTGTTTATAATATTCCCCTTATACCAAGTATAGTGCGAGAAGTAGAAATAAGATCATTAGAAAGGTTTTTAAATAATTAAAAACGAGATTAGTGTTAGAAATACTTCTGACGATGTTGCTTGTTCAATCAAAACATGTCATGTTAGTGCATAAAAGTTTGAAGTGTAATCTCGTTCTCGATTATTTTAATGATTTTCTTCCTTTATGATATTATGGATTACATCAAGTCGGCTCCAACTGCATCTAATACAAAAATGTGAAATATCTATTTTGGTTTTCAGCCAAATAAAAGAGTTCTGAAGGGTTCGATAAATTGCAGTTTAGATAACGGACGAACAGCTGTAACTGTGAATATCGGTCCTTCGGTATATGCAACCAACATTACATTGCACGTTAAAGCGTGTAGCTTAGTTATAGAAAGAACTCGAACAATTGTTTCGTTCTCAGGCTAATAAATATTTAAATTATTAGGCTCTCTACAATTTGGTTTTCTTTAATTCTGACCACGTTCGTAGTGGTATTATCGAAAATGACGAACAATACATATTGACAATTGTATGTAGAACGTACGAATACATTTAGCATACCAGTTGTTTAATTAGCATTTAATAGTAAATGACTGGTCTTCCTTATTGTATGAGACCCCTCAATGATTGCATTCATTCATCCTATCATTCCCACACTTCTTTGTCTGAACCAACAATGTAACAATGTGAATATAAAATTATTGAACAATCGCAATTCGTATTTTCCAAGATGAACTATGCATTAACTGAATGGTGTTTTATTAAAATCTACTCAATCAACACAGAATAAGAATAGAATGTATTGCTGTAACAATTATTCGTGATGAAAAAAGTTTTACTCTACATAGATTTTGTAAGCATTAACACCTATATCAATAAACTAAGGAAAAAGTACTATTGGTAGTATAACAATGAAAAAGTAGCGGTTTATAAACAGTGATAGTATGGTTCTGGACAGCTATTTCGGCTTCTCGGGCTCATCAGCCGAACAAGCAGGTTGTGATGTCATCGGTCGACTATGTTATCAAATACCGTAGACATAATTGTTTAGAGAAACCTATTTATCTACGAATAGATAATGTCCCAATTTTTCTTTATATAAGCTGGTGTTTTTTCATACTTTGACGACACGAGATGGAAACCTATAATGTTCAAAGAACATCGTGTGAGCCAGCAGTGGAATGTAGGGAGAGGAGATAGCCATTCGTATTTTCCTTTAAGGTTTGGAGGCATAGGGAGAGACCTCACTAGGTAAAGAGTTCCACAACTTCGCAGTTCGATAAAAAAATGTCTGGTAGGAGGAAGTTTGGCAGGTCTCGAGTTTGACAGTGATGTGGTGACTAGTTTGAGTCTAGTCTGACTATCTAGAATCACTCGTGGTGGAACAACAGAGGAGATTTCTGATAAACACCAAACATGGAAATATCTATAGAAAAGGGGAGAGATCTCCCACCGTCAACGAACTTGTAAGTGTGACATCATCAACCAAACGACTGGCTTCTGCATAGAATCCAAAAGCATCAGTTTTGTTTGCACTCTAGCTGTCTTCCAGCTGGAAGGAAACACACCAAATTTGTATGAAAAACTAAGTAACCTGCAGAAAACTGGTGTAATTCAGACGCACATTCCTTGAGAACGATAGGTGGAATTCCATCTTACCCATAGACTTTTTGGTATTGAGATCAAGCAGAATGCGTCTAATTGCGCTGACGGAAGAAAATGTCAGGTATATGGCTATCGATGGTAGCAATATTAGGAGGGTCCCTCCCTTGTGGGTCCAAAGTTGAATTTGCGGCAAATATTCCAGCAAAACGTTTGGCTTTTTCTTGTGCTGTAGTAGCCACTATGCCATCATCTTTGGTTAGAGGAGGGATTAACTGGAAGTATAATTCCTACCGATAGCTTTGGCGAAAGTCCGAAACGTGATCCATTCGGGCATTCGTCCTGCTTTGATCTTATTTTGGCATTATATGCTTATTTCGAAATGTTTATTGTTTCATTGCACATATTTCTGGCTTCAACATATTTCGGTCTGGTCTCCAGATATGAGCTCCAACGACGGTATGCTGTTTGTTTTGAAGCGACGACCCTAGAACAGATTTTATTGACCCATGGCTCACCAGAGGACTGTGATTTGTTGGTATGGGGTATGCAAGTTTCCATTCCTAATCTGATAATATCCGAGATCTCTGTGGTACATTGCGTTGGGTAATCAGATTCAAAACATACGCTTTTTCAAGGAAACTCGGAGAAAAACATGCGAAGACCGTACCAGTCGGCTGAGTTGTAATGCCAAACTGTGCTTGGAGGTGCACCTTTGCAATATGAATCATTAACTCACCGATTTCTCGCACTTCAATGAAGTGACAGAGGGGTTTAGATTTACTAGACCGCCAGAGGACGACTCCGAAACAATAGGTAAATAGAATAGATATGCATCTAAATAGTGGTAAGATTTCCCTAGACCAATTATGAATTTAAAATCTTTAACCACCACCAATAAATTTTCGTATTTCCCACATTTTTCTGAATGCTTCAATATTCAATTCATTCATGTCATGATGCATGATAAATGTATTTGAAGTATGAAATAAATACCTCAAATGTATGCAATAATTTGTTGAACAATTAATTATCTACGCCATTATTATAGTATAAGTGATATACTTTCACTATTCACTTCTGGTATCAATTAATTCCACATTTTAAGTGAGCGTGGATATGCCATAATATTTCCTTGGATTTAGCTACGCTAAACCAGTAATAATGTGTACAGATTTCACCTATGGAATCTCAAGTTCTCTTCAAAAGAATGTTGGAAAAGTTATTCGCTCTTATCATTGATATTGGAATGTCAACCAGACTAGAAATAATAGAGATTGTTCGCTAATATTCTTAAAAAAGGATACTACCGAGCAGGACACTTTGCATTGTTTCACTAATTCAATTCAGAAATGTTTATATCTTCCGTTATTGAAAAGCTGCCAGGATTAATTTTGTTATGAATATAGAAGTTGCCCATTTAAAATGTAAAATTTAATGATGAATGCTATGGTTATTTTGAGTACAATGTGATGAACAGGCTGAAATTCATAGGGCCCTATGGCATACTTGAAATAAAAATTAGTCATGGACTATATTTTTACTCAGAAATTGCGTAATATGTTGGATTAAATATTGTCGATACGAATTGGTTCGTCATCCACAATATCTCAAGATTTGTCCCTTGCGATTTTATCTATTTCCAAACTTGAAGAAATGACTCGGGGGAAATAGATTTGCCTCTAACGATGAAGTCATCGCTGAAACAAACGGCTATTTTGAAGGACTGCCGAAATCGTATTATTTGGAAGGAATCGATAAATTAGAAAAACGTTGGACGAAGTATATCGGACTACAAGGAGATTATGTTGAGAAATAAAATAAGTTTTGGTCAAATAAATCATTTCTTGTTTAATTTTTCACCTTTCCCTCGTACAGAGCATTCGAAATCCACAACCCAGTGTATAAATATTAAAGTTGATGGAAAATAATGAATGTAAAAAGTCCCCTAAAAAGGCAACGATTAAGGGACATTCTTCAGAAACTTATCGTCAAAGGTAACTTACAGTATGATTCGTAAATCAAGTTATTAAGAAATTTATTGAATTGGTTATTTACGTAGATGTATAGGCTTCAAATAAATTAACAACACAGACACATACTCCATCGTATCACGGAATTTCAGAAAAAATTTCATATTGTTTCAATGAGCTTAATTTAAATTTCTGGAAATTTTCAAATAAATCCATTAGAAAACATGTTATTTATATGAATAATAGCAAATGAGGTGCAACTAAGGACTCAATTCACGTCTGGCAACCCAATTTAAGCAGGAAATAAATGAAACATTTGTTCTATTGACGGTATTACAGCATTGTGTGTAAAGTACAGGCACCGGCTGCAACATATCCTCTGGCTTGTGACGTCACGATCGAGCACCTATGCTTTGTATTATATAAGGTATTACTCTCCCAATTTTCTAGTCGTACTATTGCAGCTCCCTCTTCCTTTAATTTAGGGGTTGATTCTATTTTAGAGTAATCTACTAGATTAATAGACAAGAGATAAACGATTACGATTTGCTCATATTTACAGTGTACATAATCCTCTTCATCGCTCGGATATTCCCCGGATTTCACGTAACGGTATTCGCAAAAACTCATAAACTCGACCTGTTACTGCCGCGTTATTATAAAAAAGAACAAGTCGCGAAATAACGTTCGTCAAAATAAGAGCTACAACTTCGTTATAGCCGAATATTTTTATGTTGAATTACATAGAATTTAAAACAATCGTCTATAATGTGTTAGGATTTTTTTACAAGCGGTGTTTTAATAAACGGTTTTTACTGTATAACCAGTAACCACTACTTTAATTCACATATTTCATGTAGAATTTACATTCATTACAAACAAGGTCGGAGAAGCTAGTTCAGAAATATGTTTGAAACATTCAGAGAACTCCTTCCATACAGATTTATGCAAATAAAGTAAGTTTTAGATTGGAATTATTCCCAGCTACATATGGAGCATTGACTCGAATGCATATTCAAATATTTGTCGCTTTCATAGTAGTAGTTCTATCTTCCATCCGCTAGACAGCTTTCGCTGCATTAGTGAAGCTGTTCTGTATCATATTTTATGACCTACACGACCTTCATTTGAATTCTAAATTGAAACAACGAGCGTTAATAAGATAATAATGGCAACTTTGTAACAGATTAAAATAATATTGCACTTTATTACCAACTGCTCCCGTTTCAACAGTGTGGGATAAGTTTTTTATTCTTCAATGAAAATCGTGTTTAACGAACGAACAAAATATTTTCTGTATCATTGGTATTTACCTTTATTCAATGTACTATAGGATGCAAAATTCATTGATTGGCAACAACTATTCGAATTTTTCTTCTATAAGCAAACGATTCAGTGACGAAGATAATGAACGAAAATTATAATAGCTCAATGAGATCGGAAAATGTGGAAAATCTGCAATAAACCAGCTGTCCATCTGCTTGAGATATTATGCAAGATACCTCCAAATCAGTTTTGGCATGAATGTACTGTGGATCGTATTGCAAAAAGCGTAGAACGTAGAACATACAATTTGGCCGAAAATGTATGCCATGTTCGGTCTGTCGTTTGATTGCTACTGGTATTAGTTTCTTATTTTCTAATACGTTTTTATAGTTCTGTAATAGGCGACGTTGTTCATCTAATTTGTAATTTATTGATTGAACCTTCTTATTCGAGCCTGACACCACATGAGTGAGGTCCCTTTATGTAATGTTTCAGCTTCAAACTATCAAGGAAAATCGGTAACTTGATAAGGAAGCTAAACTGTTTTTGTTTTCATCAAATGACATCGGGAACATTGAATCTGAATATACCGACCACTCGAATTCAACTTGCACATTCCACGTCTCTTCATCCAGAAAAAATGTCTCTGATATTGTACATTAATACCCCCTTCTCTTTCGAGCTCTATTTATTTACTCGATGGCTCGAATACTCACGATCACCTTCATGGTATTATTAAAGCAAAACACTTTTTTGAACGGTATAAGATCATCAAGCTTTTCATTCACTTGTTCCCGAATTACTTAAATGATTCGTATTTGGTTCCGTTTGTTCGAAAGTCTTTAAGTAAACGTCGACTCGCTGCCATTCTTACAAACCAACATGGAATATTAATACTGGCGGGTAATATTAATTCGAAGGGGTAGGAGAGGCATCATAAACATGCATTTTATTAGTGGCTTTTTTATTATACCCTACTCGTTAATATTTCAATCTGTTGCCCAAATCCAATATTAACGACGACAGACACGAAGATGAAGGGGAGCTTCTTCCTTCCTCTACTATATGATCACTTCATAATATCCTTGACCATAAGGATTTTTTGCATTCATTATAGACGCGGAAACATCTAATAGTTGGAGTACAATGAAGTTTGTCATTTTTTTTTTTCATTGTTTAAAATAAACCATGCAATGATAAACATCGCCTGAACTACAACAATTTTGATCCATTTCAGCGGCAAGTCATAAACTAAGTAAGTTGTAAGAATGAGCTCTACTTCTGTTTTGTTTTCCTTTCACCGGTCATTTGAGAGTTGAACTTACGATAAGTTTAGTAATGATGAGTTCCGATTTACATTTGGAAATTGACAAATTGATAATTGCGACGGTGTGCGGTCCATCAATGTTGGATTGTTTTTGCTGTACGTAAGTTTGTAGGTCAGGGCGGAAGATCTAGTACGTATTTTATGGCTGAAATATTGCAACAAGAAGCTCCACTAGGAGTGTGCTCAGGTGCGAAAAGAAGGCTCGATCAGTAATTTATAAATTAGATGAAAAGCATTGCCGATCAATAACTTATAAATTAGATGATAGCGTGGCCAATTACAAAACTACAAAAACATATTAGAATATAAGAAACCTATGCCAGCTGCAAACAAATAAAGGACAGAACATGGCAAAAACTTGCGACCAAATTCTGCATTATTACAAACTGCTGATGTTACATTTCCTACAATACAATGAAGAGTAGATTTATGCACTCCACCAAAAAAGCCAAGACTATGTTGGTGAGATAGTTGCATAATATGTCAGCAGATCACCAGCAGGTTTATTGAAGATACGTTATCTTTCCTGCAGTAGGCCAAGTTAGAAGTCAATAAAAAATTAAGTGGATGCACCTCCGCATGACTGACTTATATTTTATGAATAGATTCTGATCGTTCGTCCAAAGCCACAAGCGTCAGTAGTTTCTCCTCTCAAGCGAAAATGATGAAACACTCCAGGCCTGGGATGTCATTGAAATGCTCTTGCCTCATTAACAGCCATCGTGGGCTTCAGTTCCAAATCCATTATAAACTGATACAAGAATATGCCATCATTGTCAAAAAAAAATCGAAAATATCCTTCAAAATGTAAATTTTTACCAGCGCTTTTGCGATGAAAATATACCTGAGCTAACTGAATTATGTATAATTTGCTGGTTAAGTTTGGTTCAAACAGACGAATCCGAGGAGATAAATCGTTCTATACTTAAGGCACTAAGAATGTGCTTGAACTGCTAAAGAGACTCGTCAAGTTGAAATTTAGGAATGCAATCTTGCTTGACATTTGAGTCGTGTCGGTGAAAATGGCGATTGTACCATTAACAATCTTACAGACCGTTTACAGTCATGATAGAATATATGTTTTTGATCCTGAATAATGAACTCAATCACCAAAGTCAACACCTTAACCACTCGAGCCCCAAAAACGATCAATCAATTTTGTACAGAAAATGTATAACTGGAACTTTTCTTCTTCAGAAGACATATTAAATTACCAATTTTTATTAAAAAGTAATGAGTTGTATTCAATGAAAAAGTTTTTCTGTTGCGTCTTTCATATAATATTCATTCTTAAATGGCTCATTTTCAATAATAAAACCCGGTGGCAGACTGCATAACATCATCAAACACCCCTGAAAACTCTTCTATACCCCATCTCCAAAGATTTGGAAATCTATATTTTCGTGAGCGTTATTAAGCATTAATCAAGAACTCACTTGATATACTGTTATCAAAGAACGATTGAAGAAATTACCCTCAATATTGTACGCTTTACAATACAGCTGCTAACCGTTTAGAACATTGGGCCTAGCCTGGTCATGTCTCACTTTTATTGAATCTGAATATACCGACCTCTTGAATTCAACCTGTACATTCCACCTCTCTTCATTCAGAAAAACTGTCCGTGATATTTTACGTTAATTCCCCTTTCTGTTTGAGCTCCATTTATTAACTCGATGGCTCGGATTTCCACGATTCATGGAATTATTAAAGTAAAACAGATTTTGAACGGTATAAGATCATCAAGGTTTTGATTCAGTTGTTCTCAAATTTCTTTAACGATTATTTGGTTCCGTTTATTCAAAAGTCTTTTTAAAATAAGGATTCTTGACCCACGTATGAATTATACAGGGTGTTTCAGTTTTTTCGTTCATAACTACGGCAAACGATAGAACTTCTAAAAATAATAGGGGTCTTTCATATAAAATTTTTCTCTAAATCACTTCGTTTTCGAGATACAAGGTCTTGAAATTGAAAAAAAAATTTAGTTTTTTGCGAATATCTCCGGAACCGTTCATCGTACAGAAAACAATATTTGTAAGCAATCTCTACTCATAGTAAGCTATGTTTTGTGCGATAAAATTTATTTATTTTATTCATAATTGTGAAGCTTTTAAAGGGGTAGTGATTGTTTTTCTCCCCAACTTCTACGTCACTGGAAAAAGTACGGTTTTGAGATGCCCATTTGAACCGCCAATGTTTTCTACACAAAAAAGGTACTCTTGGTCATAAGCTCCAAACTTGACCGTTTTCGATAAAAATCAACTTTTATGTTGAAAAACATTGTCAATTCTTTGAAATAAAATTTATTTTTTATCAATAAACGAAATTTCTTTAAACAAGTAACAAAACCAAAAAATTGACCATGTTTTTCAACATAAAAGTTAGTTTTTCTCGAAAACTGTCACTTTTAGAGCTTATGAACAAGAGTACCTTTTTTGTGTAGAAAACATTGGCGGTTCAAATGGGTATCTCAAAACCATACTTTTTCCAGTGGCGTAGAAGTTGAGGAGAAAAACAACCACTACCCCTTCAAAATCTTCACCAATTATGGATAAGAAAAAAAATTATCGCACAAAACATAGTTTAGTATGAGTAGAGATTGCTTACAAAAGCTGTTTCCTGTACAATGAACGATTCCGGAGATATTAGCAAAAAACTAATTATTTTTTTCAATTTCAACACCCGTATCTCGAAAACGAAGTTAAATCAGAGAAAAGTTTTATATGAAAGACCCCTATTATTTTTAGAAGTTCTATCGTTTGCCGAAGATATGAACCAAAAAACTGAAACACCCTGTATATAAATTCTCGAAATAGGTCACATCAAACCATATGCTTTATATTTTCGTCTTTACGTACGTTTCGGTCTCACGACCATCATCAGAAGACTTATTATTTCAATAACCTGATTACTGAAAACTAATTGTATTAACACAAAGCGTTCTTATCGCACCAATTTCATTCAAAATGCCAACGACGCCGAAACGAACAGAAACACGAAATCGAAATTGTAAAACACAACAATATTATGAGTATTATATATCAAGAATCCACTGCTAAGTAGATCTTTCAAAAAATACGACAACATGTCATCAAGGTCTAAGAACGACTAACAAACGAGATGAGTTCAAGTATTTACTTTCGAACCAGATGTCATGATTTATTAGGTAATAAAAGAAGGTCTGGCCTCTTGAATATACTTTTGTCATTCTACCTAAATATACTTTTAACATTATAGGACGCATGTAGGAATTTGCAAGAATATTAATTAATTAAGTTTGTATATCAGGTTATTGAAATAATAAGTCTTCTGATGATCGTCGTGAGACCGAAACGTACGTAAAGACGAAAATATAAAGCATATGGTCTTTTTAAATAAAGGACGGGTCGATTTGATTTGCGAGTTGCCATTCTTACTAACCAATTTGCCAATGACATGGAAAATACCTGCTTATAAAACATGATCACAAATGTGCCATTTATCATATGTTTCAGAAAAGCTCCCATAATAGAGGGATGTCTACCCTTCAATCATCCCAATATAACACCCCGTCATCTATAATATTATGGCACTATAATGAATATTGTAATATTCCAACACTTGCTGGATCGATCGTCTATCGTTCCAGTCTAATAATTACGGCGAATGGAACTGAAACCAATGTTCCATTTGCTTCAAGTTATTGTGCTGTATTCTTATTGTTCACTTAAAAATGTAATACATAACAAAAAGAATAAATCTTGGTACACAAATCAACGCATCTACAAACCGGCTGCCACACCTAACAAAGCAAGTAATTTCAAGATTGCACATAAGGATAGCACATTCGCACAAAAATGTTTCACGACGCCGCCAAATCAGTTCTCTTGAAAGACACTGGGATGGCAGGTGTATTGCATTATATGTTTACCTTGCTTCGAAAGACTAGCGAAATATTTTAGAATTTTGTGCGATATATATTCTTTTCAATATGCGTAACATTTGAAATTTCCTTGATCTGCTTCCGTATAACGATATTTAGAAAAAGCAATATCCAGTTACGGATTCCACACTTCTTTAGTTGGTGTCAAAATCATTAAAATACTAGATCTATGAAATTGAGACATTTTCGTAATCTGAAGCATTATAAGAACTATTTCCTTGTTTCTTTGCGTTTACTGATACTAAATTCAACTCAAGTAGCGTTGTTTATTTTATCAAGTTCATTTTCTTCGTACACTCTCCCGTCTCCTTCACCAATATTTAGTTCTCTCTATCTCCACAAAACAGCGTCGCGAGTTTAGATGAGAACGTGCGCTGACTCAAAAATTATCAGTGATAAATAAAATTCACCCAAAAATATGATAAAAAAAAAGAAGAAACGAATAAAATAGAAATATTTCCCTCTATATTTTTCTAAAACATACTTATTCAGAAATGTTTGAAAATACCACTAGATTGATATCACTCAAAATGACTGACAATATATTTTTTTATTAACGTTAACAAAACAGATTTCCCATAAGAACTTTATACATACATTCAGACGAATTACTTTAGATGACGGCTAATGAAAACAAACAATAAATAATTTGATCAACCGTGAAGAACAAGAACTTCATTTTATAACGAAACGCCTAAAAGAAAAGATATTTGTTAGTATTCTGATAAAACCGCTGAAGAAATACAAAACATTTTGAGAAAACTTAATTTAAATGAATATGTTATTCTCACCCAATGTAGTAATGATATTATTAATGTAAAGAAGTGACGAAAATTGATTTTTTAGAAGCGACGTTTCATTTTTTAGATACCCATATCAACTTTTTTTGTGGACCTGGTTTTCTTATTTCGTTTTTGAATAGCTTTTGATCTCCCGAAACAAATGATGTATCACACTTGTCACTAAATTGTTTGGAATGTATAAGCGAAAAAGCAATTTATTTATCTCCATCTGGGGGTAATCCCTTTCATTTCCTACTAATTCCAAATATTATTTGAAGAGGGCCATTTATTTTTTGTGGAAAAGAGTGATTGTTTCTTATTTATAGTATTATAGTATATCCACAGTATTTTTATTGTTTTATTAGGCATATTTCATCTCTGATGATGGCTACTTGGTAGCTAAAAGGTCCTTAGTACTTTAACAGTATTTTTTTATCATTTAGCTATCCGCGGAAGTCTACTATTCAGGATAAGAGTGATTGTTATAGTGTATCCTCAGTGTGAACTCTTTAGGTTTTTTTTAATACTAGGTGTTAAGGTTTTTACTCAAATTAGTACTTATATGAGTAAAATATTCACCTAGTGATATATGTGAAGTATCTAGGCACCTAAGGGAATAAGTGAGAAATGTCATGAAATAAACGATATGTCAGTAATATAGCATAACACGTCAAAGTAGATTTCCTATATTGATAACGTATAATTTGATTATTCTTTTACAGTTACAATCTCTTTTTCCATGTTCATTTCCTCTTTCATGTTCATTATGTTGTTTTATTTATTTATTTACTCATTTATTTATTTAATCCTACACTGATCAACAGGTATAAGCCCAATTAAAGATCAGGACAATGCATAAGAAAATTTATATATTAACAATTATTATCTAAATTAAATATAAATAACCTAAATTATACTCTAGTCCGACAAGAGACAAAATCAAAGAGAAAAAGAAGAAAAATAGCCAAAAATATTTAACACAGCAATGTACAAAGAGAAAAGGAAGAAAGAAAGAGCTGAAAAGTATGAATATTGTTTCATCGCAGTAGGCGAGCAATCTGCTTTAGGCTAGAATTGAAAATAGCATATTTACTACGAGTGTCATTGGTGTTATAGTTGATATAGTTATAGTGAATTAAGTTAGTACGAGGAGTTTGGAGGTAGAAAGTATTTACAGACCGTGAGTTCAGCCGACGAACTAGGAAATTGACTTTTTCCAGCAGCATGGGGCAGTCAATTAGGTTGTTGAGCAACTTGAACAAACTGGCCTGGAGTACATAATTATTTCTGCGACAAAGGGATGATATATTGAATCTATCTAACAGGAAATAATTAGGAATGCCCCTGATAGGATAAAAACCGTCTATCCTGAAAGACAGGTACTTTAAAAAGCGGCGCTGAACAGATTCCAGGACATCTCTATGAACAGCATAACAGGAAACCAAATCACAGAAGCATACTCAAGCCGCGATCGCACAAATGTTACGAACAACAATTTGAGCGTGTCTATGTCTGAAAAATCACGACAGCTTCGCACAATAAACCCAAATAGTCTGTTAGCAGCCTCCATCACAGACTCCAGATAAGAAATGAAGGATAGTTTGGGATCGAAAATTACGCCGAGGTCTTTATAGGTTGCTGGTCTCTTAAAGATAGTACCGTCTAAGTTGTAATCAAATATAGTCAAGTTGGTCTTATTTGTGTAAGACATAACGCAGCACTTGTTAACATTAAGAGACAGCTTGTTCGCTGAACACCATTCAACCATCATATCAAGACTTTTCTGGAGTAGATAACAATCAAATGTGGATTTGATGACAAAGAACATTTTAAAATCATCGGCATATAAAAGACTGAGTACACTTGGACCTATTGAAATATCATTGACAAAGATGTTACAAAATAGTGGTCCCAAAATTGATCCTTGGGGAACTCCTGAAGAAACGAGATATTCCACCGATCTCTGCCCATTTACCACAATAATCGCCGCCTATCACTAAGATATGAGGCGATGAAAGATAAGAGTTCCACAGAGAAACCAATACCATCAAGTTTACGTAGCAGAAGTCTGTGGTCAAGCCTGTCGAAGGCCCTGGCCTTGGATAGATCGGTATATATGACATCGACTTGGAAGCCGGAATCCATATTTTCAGCGATGTATTGTGTGACAGATGACAGGTTGGAGAATTTGGAAAGACCCCTCACAAAACCGTGTTGTATATTAAGAAGGCGTCAGTGAACTTTGAAATATACTCTATCGTAGATAAGAATCTCCAAGTCACTTTTGAAGATCGGACAGACTTTCGTCTGCCTCCATACTAGTGGGAAAGTACAGGAAGTAAGACACCTATTGAATAGGTGAGTGAGGGGTACTGAAAAAATGGGTGCGCAGTCTCTGAGTAGAAACGCCGGAATCATATCCGGACCTGAAGTAGATTTATTTGTGATCTTTTTGAGGGCGAATTCAACTTCCTCTTGGGAGAAACAAAGAATGGATATATCATGTTCATTACTTAGAGACTCCGAATCTAAATTCGCTGAGGTGGGTTGAGTTATATAACTTTGACTGAAGAGATGAGCGGGGTAGTTTGCTTGATTGTTTGTATTCTTTTACAGAATAATAAAATCTGTCAATAACTACTCTAGCCAATATCATTCAAGATAGAACTTTACATATGTTTCAAAAAATTCAATTGCAATTAACAGTTTAATTGTATATTTATATATTTACAACGTTACATGTTGGCATTATAGTTGGGAATCTTCGATATTTTGTGAGCTAACAATGGATAATTACAATGTAGCTTTTCATCCGCTAAGGACAGCACCAAGACAGGAAACTGACCGTGATGGACTATTAAATGTATAATAAAGAAATACCCATCTCTGTTCTTCACGAGACCGAATCAAAGTTGAATTCTCTCGACTTGCATGTCTTTGTATACTTTCGACCGAGTTCGAATCAAGCAGGTGAATCAGGAATTGTGTTCAGTGGCGCAGTAGGTCTCCGTTAAAAGGAGCATCCCGTGGACCGAGTCGTTTACGTAAATGTCTGGTGTTCATTTCTTGTTATTTGTAAACTCCGTATTTGCTCCAATTTCCACAGTAGGATACAATTAAATAAAGCACGTCTATTATTCTTTCAGCCCACGACGTATTTTGTGCGGTTTCGTTTGGCCCAAAGCTCACATATTCTAGTTAATTCTTTATCGATATTTTAATGATTGGAATAAATTGTAAGGAAGCAGCTAATTGCTCCAAGTACCGCAGTTGGGGTGATTTCCACAAGTTTCCGTCATAATTCTTAAATATAATGAAATTCTCCTTCCCATGAGATGAGGTATATCACACATTCATGGCTGCTTTCACATTATTCAACCATATATTTAGATGTATTATGCAGTTTTCCTGGTATTTTGGTTCTTATAATATCATATCTTGGTTTTGACCTTCTAAGGCTTTAAATCTCTCAAAAATTGCTTAGTTTATCAGTGTTTCGATGTAAAAATAAAAATGAATGGTTCTGCAAACGAATTGTGTATTAAAATCTGATGAAAACTATAGGAAACTGTGAATCGCTAGTGTGAAAGCGTATCATGAGAAAGTATCAGTATCTAATTTTTTATAGTATATAATGGCAATTATTAAATTGATGTTTATTATGATAAAATATTTTGAATTTGCTTTTCCATGTTGAATAAAAATACTTAATGTTCTATTTTATATAGGTAGTTTAATGTTTTTGTGAAATGAGAAGTAAGATCTGTAATTAAATATCTGATATAGTATTCTTTGATTACATTTCTCACATAAGAAAATCTTTTGGATGAAACTTTTCAAGATGTTTTCCTCCAAGGTAAAATTAATTGGAAGGAAATCAACAGACAAGAGAAAAATGATACTTCAAAATATCCTAATTGGTTCCGTTTCTTGTTTTGTTTCTTTGTTTCTTCTCCAGTTATATTAATGCATATTTTGGAAATATAACAAATTCATTTCATTCATAGTCATACATTATTACATTACCATGGAAACACTAATAAATAAAATACCTTTTGATAAAGCTTTCGAAATTTAAGAACAAAAATTGGTTCCATTAGTTCTATTCGTAATAATATTATAAGAACCAAATTACAGTAACAATAAATTAATACAACTTGAATAAAATAACTATAAAATTCAATTTTCACTAGTTTGATAAATAAGTGTGACTATAAATAAACTATAAAGAGTTCACATTGTGAATATATTATAACACTATTGATAAGAAAGAATCACCCTTATCCACTAAAAATACTTAAAGTAGTGAGGACCTTTTGGCTACTAAGTAGCCATCATCAGAGTAAATTAAATTATAAATCAAAATGTTCATGTTTAAATACTATTTTGGGATATCTGCAGCTGAGGGTAACCTTTTGTTCACATTATTATCCCCAAATAGAGTATTTAAACAGGAACATTTTGATTTATAATTTAGTTTACTCTGATGATGGTACTTGAAAGCCGGGAGGTTCTCAGTACTTTAATTATTTTTAGTGGATAAAGGTGATTATTTCTTATCAAAAATGTGACTACAGTTTCGCTAACACAGTAGCTTCTTCAAAAAAATAATGTACTAACTCACTACAAAAGAGTGAGTAATATATTACTCAAATAATCATCCTGCGATTGACGGTTGATGGAATTCTACCTAATTGAGTTTAACCCATTGAGGGATTACATGATAAACTGGTACCAAACGGAAAATCTAATTAACAAATTTAACAAGGTAGAATTATTGAGTATTGGACTTCTTATATTCATTAATATCTAGGGATAAATATAAGAAATCCGATATCCTAATGAATGACCTTGTTAAATTTGTATAATTGAATTTTCTTTTGATTCTTCATTTACGTAAAATTTCAATAGCCGTCTATCCTAAGATTATCATTAAAATTATATATTAGGTACTCCTTTTGTAGTGAGTTGGTATTTTGTAATATTTGTTTGAAGAAGACCATGGTGTTAGCGAAACTATAGTCACATTTATTTATTGAGCTAGTGAGAATCTAACTTATGAAAGTTTAGAATGGATTTTCATCACGTAATTACTGATTCTATTCAATCAATCAATACAATTAAATGCGGCGGTGAGTCATCATTATTATATCTCATATTTTGTATTATTTGTCAACAATTAACTCAAAAGGGCGTTTCCCAAACAATCTCTATACATGTCAGCATTTGAACATCTGATCATTCATCAATCTCGATCTAAAAAGATAAAATAATTAAACGGAAAAGCTATAAAATCTTGGTCACTGCGTCTCGAAGTCGATGTTCATTATTTAAAATTATCAAAAAGTCCAATTATGAATTACAAGGAAAAACACCCTAACCTCATTGAAATTATCATGTGATAAGTTGGTATGGGTGTTTTTGGTCGATGATTACGAATTTGACATCAAAAACGTTTGAAAATAACATTAGGATTATGTGGAAAATGAAGGAAAATTTAAAAAATACAAGAAGTTTACAACTTACAATTGTTATTTAAAGCTACAATATTTTTGTAAGAGTGAACCCATACAGATTAATTAATCAGATTATGAATATTAATAAAATTGTATATTATGAATAACTAAATTATAAATATGTATATACAATATTAATTACAGAATTTATTTTAAACAATGTAATATTGAATTGCAGAATTTTGAATGAACAGTTACAAACTTGCTTGTACATTTTTTTAATTTTCCACATAATCCTAATGTTATTTTCAAACGTGTTTGATGTCAAATTCGTATCATCAACAAAACAACCATATAGCAATGTATCACACGATAATTTCAATGACGTTAGAGTGTTTTTCCTTGTAATATTCTTTGATTTTTCCGGAATTTTCAAACAATTGTTTTTATTAACATTACTTTTAATTTTTGTAATTCAACATGCACATCGAAAATAAAAATACTAATCAACACGACACTCAAAAAATTACATTTAAGAAAATAGATTCATGACAAAAATTACTTCGTTTTCCCGAAAAATTATATTTTTCAACTTTTTAATTATCAAATTCGTAATCAGTGATTACAAAAACGCCTAGAGCGACTTATCACACGATAATTTCAACGACGTGGAAAGATTTTCTTTTCAGGTTTTCCATAGTTTTTCGCAAATTTTCCTGCTTGTTATTACCTCGTTTTCGTGTTTAGCGACCCAAAAAACCTCCTAGCACCCATTTTGGAGGCTTTATTGTCATTTTTTATAAGTAAAAAATTATCTTAAAAAGGGGTTAATTTAGTTTAGCGTTTAGGGGCCACACGTCGGCCACAGAACATCATGCAAAAAGAATTTTTTCCAATACGACACCCTGCTTTTTTTTTAGTCGGCCAAATACCCCCGCTTATTGACTAGACTAATACTGATAATTTATTACTTTTAAATTCAATATTTGATGAGCTCATATATCAAAAAAAATTGAACCAACAACCCAAACTATAATAATTCATAAATAATTATTTGCGAGTAAGCCAATACTAATTTTTTCAGATCAGCTTAGTAAATAGCTGAACTTGTTAATGAGTTTCCATAAAACTAAAAACATTACCGTTATAGACAAACGTATTTTTCCAAGAAATTTAAACACATATTCCAGCAAATAATTCGGCACCCCCTTTCGGATAAATAGATAGTTAGGTATATTGATTTATCTACTCAAAAGGGCAATTAATTAAAATATGTAACCCTATTGAGTAACACGGTTTTCTCTGTAAACATACTGATTGGATAAACATGCCATAATACTGAATCCACGTAAGATGAAATGTCTATCTCCTGAGAATAAAAAGCCATCCTCAATCATCATGTTGTGTCTAGTGTGCAATAATTTTATAATTAACGTGAACGATTTCTATGGCAACTCTCTTCAAATAATTTATGATGCAATCGTATTTTCCTCGTTTTCGAACAATTGCGGTAATTTGCTATTGTTTAGATATTATATTCAACAAATTATCTTCTACATAAGATCCAACACAATATGTTTTCTACTCACGTTTAACTGCCATTGTCATTGCGATATTTAAAATCGCATCTTCAGCCTCTTCTATTACTGTGGTTGCTGAAAGAAAACGAAGATTAATAGAATATGGAAAATTCTAAGTCTAAATATATGAAATTAAATAATGAGCTTACTTTTACAAATTCCAACTACTAACTAATTCTTGGAGCTTGCAAACAGTTATATATCTATTTGAGCATCATTGGGAAACTGTATTGTACACCCGAAATGAATAATAGTCACAGAGTGTTATAGGAGATTCTCTATGTACATCCAACTTAAGTTTATTCATGATTGATTATCAAGTAAGAAGTAATGACATTTGCCCTCAGCTATCTATGTACCCTCAACAGGTCTCCATTGCGCAAGTGTACTCCTTTCGAGATTTTGAGCAGTTGTTTTGCCCATTCAAACCCCCCAGGATACAGTATTACCTGGCACCTACACCCTCCTTCGGTTGTGAATTCAAGTAACCGAAGAAATTACTTTGTAACAAGAGACTGTGCAGTAGGTAAGAAGAATGACAAATAGTTTCCTCCTTTTTGTATTTCTCATATAGAAAATCACATAGTATCGTGTTTGATAACTATGAAATGAGCTCTGATCATCTCCCTCAACTCTATCAATTCCAAAGAGTATAGGTTATTTGGAAACTAAAACGAAAGACAACTTCAACTACCTTAAGCCTGGTCTATTACACTACATCATAGACCACTGTTTTGATTGAAGATACAGAAGAGCAACTACTTCAAACACCTCAATAAGCCATAGTTTCCGTTCCGACTATCAGTTTGCACTGAGCAGGGGCCAAAAACCTTCAACCATATGGGTTGGTTACCGTTGCCAGTCCATTACTTCTCCGCATTCCCGAACAGTTGAGAGCAAATCAAAGATCCACTAGAGCTAAATATTACAAAATGTTTGTGTGTAATTTCTTTTATTATAGATTACATTTAATTGTAATGAGTCTCAGACAAAAATCAGTTAAATAATAAAATATGTATAGGTAATATGCAGTACTAGACAAAGTTCATATAATTTAGTTCCTCAGCTGTTGAAATTATTCATTGATCTACAAAGTAGTTTATTATACAGAAGATTAGAACAGTGTGAAGTGAAGGGATCAAAAGATGATAGTCTCGAAACACTTTACATTAAAATTTTATTTGCATTCAATGACTCTTTCAACCGCAGAATAAATGACTTGGTGAATGCGTTATTTATTTGTTCATTTATTTTTTATTAACGCATAGGGCAATTCACAAAGAAATAGAAAAACATTCAAACATTCATAGTTGTATAAAGACCTGATGAAAACTGTTTTTAACACGTAAACTTTACAACGGATTTGCCGAGCAGGGATTTGAAGATCGGTTCACAAAGGAAACATGCGACAAAAGCTATTATACGTTTCATATCATCATATGTTCCGAAATGCTTCAAGAAAAAGCTACGGCGCTTCATTAATTAACTAACGAATCATACAATGGTTATTAAATAACAAAAAATAACAAACAACTATAACATGAAAAAATCTAAGGGTGAACCAGGAGGCCAAGCAATGATTTCGAACTGTAGTGGGGAGGTGCTCCATCATGCATAAACGAACTTGCTAATCTAATTGTGTATGGCACATTATCTAGGTGATCTGTAAGGTCGTTTTCCATTTAAGCTAAGAGGCATTAAGAAAGATCAAATTAAATGATTCCCTTGTCTCTGCCCATACATGAATCGAAAATTTGTTTTGAAATCTTGCTTCAAAATATGCATGGCGATTTTCGTTTGCCCAAACGTGACTGTGAAAATTCACAATTTCTTCACGCGTGAAGCCAGCTTCATCACTGATCAAAATTCTCCGAAGGAAATTACAGTCTTGCTGGATTTTCAATTGCATCCATGGATAAATCTAATAAGACGGCTTCAGCAACTGCTTTGGCAAAATTTCCAATACACTAATCCTAGGTACGTTTTCCATCAAAGCCACTATCCTGGTACTAATTTCTGGGTTAGCAGACACACTATTTAAAACTTGTTCTCCTGGATCTGCATCCGGATCCGGAATCCAAGAATTTTTGTTGTTGCTTGTTCGAAGTGTTTTCACTACAGTGTTATAGACAATGTTTCCCGTAGGTTCCGAAATATCTGCTCTGTTGTCTTTCCAGCTGGTCTACCATTTCGTCACATTGTATGGCCTGGTCTTGATGGCCTGGCACCTACACCAATTTCACCCGAATGGTAGTGGATAGGATAGGACAGTTAGTTTGAATCGGCTCTCTAAGACAGTCCTAGAGGTGATCACACATCATGCTAATGGTTGCTCGACGTCATGAAGATTTGCTCATTACTGTAAGATCTCTCCAACATGCTTTGAACGCACTTTGTTATTGCCAATATCTCAGTTACCATTCGATTTTCAAGTCGGTTAACAGGTAATTAATTAAATAAATTAAATAACAGAATTGTTCGTGCCGGATTTAATCATAGCAACCATTGTTTCGGGCGTTTTTGTTATGCAACAATCTTTAGTACAAATCCATATTGACAAATTAAACACGTATTACGTCATTTTCAGAAGGTATTGAACCATCAAGATGGCGTAATACACTGTAACTGAAGTAACGGAAGTTGCAAATGAAACAACATAAGTAATGTTTAATTTCCAATATAAATAATTACATATCAGATAGTAAAGGGGGGAACAATAGAATTTTTTTGGTATAAATCCTAGAGCAACAATGAAAAAGTTTTAGGTACACTATACCCCGAGTAGGTGCTTTCGAATAAATTAACATTATAATTGATTTGTTATCTAGCAAAAGCCAAAAATGAATACGTATTCATTCATTTATCAATTGTTATATTGGTTTGGTCAATGTTCTACATTTTTTGGATTTCTTAGTGAGACATCTACTCGTAGATGGTGTTAGATGTTTTGGTTCCCTCTGGCATTCTGTAGTTCGGTCATTTACAGTTTCAATAGAATGATCGTTCAGTAACATTGCAAACTTCCTCGTTCTACTGATGAGCTTAATGAGAGAGCGAAACTGCGGCTCATTAGTTTCTAATGTTACCGATCGATCTAGTCTAGAGAGACCTATCATAATAATTGTAATTACCATTGCCCTCATAATATTATCTCTCAAAAAAAAATTAATCATAAATTCCATATTGGTCCTTTCATGTGTCATCATAAATGAAAAGAAAGAAGAGGAATATGACATAAAGCGAATAGCGAGTTTCGGAATATAGAATATCAAATCGCCATTACTAAAACTTGAAATATACCAATATATTATACGCAGATATAAGGAAAAAATTTGATTTGAAATTTAAACATGGTTTATGAATACGAGGGCATGGGAAGTCCCTGAAAAATGAAACAAGAAATGATTTATTTGGTAAAAACTTATTTTATTTCTCAACATAATCTGCTTGTTGCTGATACACTTTATCCAATGTTTTTCAAATTTTTCGATCCCTTCCAAATAATGGATTTCGGCAATCCTTCAAAATAGGAGTTTGTTCCAGTGATAACCTCATCGTTGGAGCCAAATCTCTTTCCGCCGAGTCATTTCTTCAAGTTTGGAAATAAATAAAAATCGCAGGAGGTCAAATCTGGAGAATATGGAGGATGACGAACCAATTCGTAGCGCAACTTTCCCATTGCGACTGCGAACCTGAGGGCCGGTGCGTTGTCTTCGTAGGAGACCCATCTGGCAGATAGCTTTCTCATATTCAAAAAAGAAACGTGTGGCACTCGGGGACTGCCGCGGTAAAGCTATTGCATAGCATTTTTTCTCAACTTATGCAATTATAATTATTTATTTATTTATAATTTATGCAGTATTTTTTTTTCTTTGACGTTCAGCATTTGATTTTGGTACTGTTTCTTTTTTTTCTGTCTTTTTCATTTTTCTTCAAATCTTTCTGACGCTGATAATATGCCCTTTGACTTTCACAATTTCTTTTTCTTTTTAGCTCTTCAAGTTTTTCTTCTCTATAAAACGAAAATAGCTAGGTATAAATAATTAGGTATAAATAGTGTAATTACACACCAAACATTTTATGGTTACCAAATTGTTCAATTCAAATTTATGTTCTGAAATTTCTATGTTTACAAATTGTTCTTTGTAAATTTTAAATCCTCTATGTTTTTACCAAATAATAATCTTACATTCAGAGATACAAATACAATGTAGAGTACAATATAGAGTACTCACTCATTTTCTTTCATTATTTTGTCATCACTTTCTTCATTAATAAATTCACTTTGTTTATTCATATTTAAAACACTTTATACACAAATTTTACGCGTACACCTATTTACCAGCAACTGCTATTCACTGTTGTGCGAGCTTCGTACAGTCGTACCACGGTCGTATACACAGGTCTGGAAACTCGAGGTTGTTTCCTATGTGAGCAGTGACTCGCTTACGAATTTCGCGTAGTACCAAAAGACGCCACGTAGGGGAAACATAAAAGGCGTCACGTGAGAGTATCATCTTGATCTCTATGAAGAGTATTCTGTGACAAGTGTCAGTTGACTTGTAAACACAATTTTATACGAAAGTTGTAACGTTCAGATCTCAATAGCGCTTCCGGCTCCGGGATTTTCACGTGGCCTATCGAAATTAGAAGGTTAGAATTGTATAAAAACACAATTGCATGAACGCCAGACGTCCTATGTAATTAGCTACAAACGTAATCATTTTGACATATGCCTCGAGGAGCTCGCTGCGCGTAAGTTAGAGTTTATACATTTTACCTTTATTTTGTTAATTTGGGGCCGTTTCGAACCCCGTGCGGCCGGCGCCAGCTGTAATAAAGTATTTTGGGCTATGTAGCTAGAAAATTCCCTTTCGTACGTCGCACGTCAGACGCTAGTAGCTGACAGCTGAGAATACCTCAAACTGTTTTAGTTAAATTTTCTTATTTAATCGACATTTTGGGGCCCGAGACTATGCTATTTAGTTGGCCCCGTTCATAAACTAACGACATATAGCGAAAACCGCATGCGAAAAGTCCTCGTTAAGACGTTCTATGTACCGTAAATTTGCACTTTTTCAACTCGCGAGCTGCGCGCTCCTCACGTGAACGTCATTCGATTTATCGAAAATTAACCAATTCAAAACAGTTTTCGACCCAGTTTGGGGCTATTACGACCTTTTAAAAGATTCAAAGTTAACATTTCGACAATTTTAAGCTCGGCCGAGCTACATGGTAGGCGGATTGGTCGGTGTTAGGTTATTTTTCGTTACGTTAGGTTATTTCGTTACGGTATTTCTTGATTCGGTCGCCATGCTCAAAGCCCGCGATAAAAGCAATATGCAATAGCTTAAAATGTATGCAAATGTTCCGTACCCATTCGGTCGAGATGTCCATATCCTCAGCAATCTCGTGCACTTTCTCTCGCCGATCGTCCAATATCATACCATGGATTTTGTCGATGATTTCTGGCGTTGTAACCTCAATTGGATGACCAGAACATTCGGCGTCCTTTTTGGTCATACTACCACAATGAAAATCAATAAACCACTTGTGAATCGTTCCAATCGATGGTGAAGAGTCCCCATAATGTTTAACAAGCGATGCTTTGGTTTGTTTAATCACGCAAAATTCACTTTTTTCCATGTTTATAAAAATTACATATCAGTTTGGAAAATGTTAATGCGTTCTGGTTAAAGATGGTACATCACAAATGCCGACGTGGACTTTTCAACTTGTCCACGCGAAATTCACTTTTTTCCATGTTTATAAAAATTACATATCAGTTAGGAAAATGTTAATGCGTTCTGGTTAAAGATGGTACATCACAAATGCCGACGTGGACTTTTCAACTTGTCCACGCGAAATTCACTTTTTTCCATGTTTATAAAAATTACATATCAGTTTGGAAAATGTTAATGCGTTCTGGTTAAAGATGGTACATCACAAATGCCGACGTGGACTTTTCAACTTGTCCACGCGAAATTCACTTTTTTCCATGTTTATAAAAATTACATATCAGTTTGGAAAATGTTAATGCGTTCTGGTTAAAGATGGTACATCACAAATGCCGACGTGGACTTTTCAACTTGTCCACGCGAAATTCACTTTTTTCCATGTTTATAAAAATTACATATCAGTTTGGAAAATGTTAATGCGTTCTGGTTAAAGATGGTACATCACAAATACTGACGTGGACTTTTCAACTTGTCCACGCGAAATTCACTTTTTTCCATGTTTATAAAAATTACATATCAGTTTGGAAAATGTTAATGCGTTCTGGTTAAAGATGGTACATCACAAATGCCGACGTGGACTTTTCAACTTGTCCACGCGAAATTCACTTTTTTCCATGTTTATAAAAATTACATATCAGTTTGGAAAATGTTAATGCGTTCTGGTTAAAGATGGTACATCACAAATGCCGACGTGGACTTTTCAACTTGTCCACGCGAAATTCACTTTTTTCCATGTTTATAAAAATTACATATCAGTTTGGAAAATGTTAATGCGTTCTGGTTAAAGATGGTACATCACAAATACCGACGTGGACTTTTCAACTTGTCCACGCGAAATTCACTTTTTTCCATGTTTATAAAAATTACATATCAGTTTGGAAAATGTTAATGCGTTCTGGTTAAAGATGGTACATCACAAATGCCGACGTGGACTTTTCAACTTGTCCACGCGAAATTCACTTTTTTCCATGTTTATAAAAATTACATATCAGTTTGGAAAATGTTAATGCGTTCTGGTTAAAGATGGTACATCACAAATGCCGACGTGGACTTTTCAACTTGTCCACGCGAAATTCACTTTTTTCCATGTTTATAAAAATTACATATCAGTTTGGAAAATGTTAATGCGTTCTGGTTAAAGATGGTACATCACAAATGCCGACGTGGACTTTTCAACTTGTCCACGCGAAATTCACTTTTTTCCATGTTTATAAAAATTACATATCAGTTTGGAAAATGTTAATGCGTTCTGGTTAAAGATGGTACATCACAAATGCCGACGTGGACTTTTCAACTTGTCCACGCGAAATTCACTTTTTTCCATGTTTATAAAAATTACATATCAGTTTGGAAAATGTTAATGCGTTCTGGTTAAAGATGGTACATCACAAATACCGACGTGGACTTTTCAACTTGTCCACGCGAAATTCACTTTTTTCCATGTTTATAAAAATTACATATCAGTTTGGAAAATGTTAATGCGTTCTGGTTAAAGATGGTACATCACAAATGCCGACGTGGACTTTTCAACTTGTCCACGCGAAATTCACTTTTTTCCATGTTTATAAAAATTACATATCAGTTTGGAAAATGTTAATGCGTTCTGGTTAAAGATGGTACATCACAAATGCCGACGTGGACTTTTCAACTTGTCCACGCGAAATTCACTTTTTTCCATGTTTATAAAAATTACATATCAGTTTGGAAAATGTTAATGCGTTCTGGTTAAAGATGGTACATCACAAATGCCGACGTGGACTTTTCAACTTGTCCACGCGAAATTCACTTTTTTCCATGTTTATAAAAATTACATATCAGTTTGGAAAATGTTAATGCGTTCTGGTTAAAGATGGTACATCACAAATGCCGACGTGGACTTTTCAACTTGTCCACGCGAAATTCACTTTTTTCCATGTTTATGAAAATTACATATCAGTTTGGAAAATGTTAATGCGTTCTGGTTGAAGATTGTACATCACAAATGCCGACGTGGACTTTCCAACTTGTCCACGCGAAATTCACTTTTTTCCATGTTTATAAAAATTACATATCAGTTTGGAAAATGTTAATGCGTTCTGGTTAAAGATGGTACATCACAAATGCCGACGTGGACTTTTCAACTTGTCCACGCGAAATTCACTTTTTTCCATGTTTATAAAAATTACATATCAGTTTGGAAAATGTTAATGCGTTCTGGTTAAAGATGGTACATCACAAATGCCGACGTGGACTTTTCAACTTGTCCACGCGAAATTCACTTTTTTCCATGTTTATAAAAATTACATATCAGTTTGGAAAATGTTAATGCGTTCTGGTTAAAGATGGTACATCACAAATACCGACGTGGACTTTTCAACTTGTCCACGCGAAATTCACTTTTTTCCATGTTTATAAAAATTACATATCAGTTTGGAAAATGTTAATGCGTTCTGGTTAAAGATGGTACATCACAAATGCCGACGTGGACTTTTCAACTTGTCCACGCGAAATTCACTTTTTTCCATGTTTATAAAAATTACATATCAGTTTGGAAAATGTTAATGCGTTCTGGTTAAAGATGGTACATCACAAATACCGACGTGGACTTTTCAACTTGTCCACGCGAAATTCACTTTTTTCCATGTTTATAAAAATTACATATCAGTTTGGAAAATGTTAATGCGTTCTGGTTAAAGATGGTACATCACAAATGCCGACGTGGACTTTTCAACTTGTCCACGCGAAATTCACTTTTTTCCATGTTTATAAAAATTACATATCAGTTTGGAAAATGTTAATGCGTTCTGGTTAAAGATGGTACATCACAAATGCCGACGTGGACTTTTCAACTTGTCCACGCGAAATTCACTTTTTTCCATGTTTATAAAAATTACATATCAGTTTGGAAAATGTTAATGCGTTCTGGTTAAAGATGGTACATCACAAATGCCGACGTGGACTTTTCAACTTGTCCACGCGAAATTCACTTTTTTCCATGTTTATAAAAATTACATATCAGTTTGGAAAATGTTAATGCGTTCTGGTTAAAGATGGTACATCACAAATACCGACGTGGACTTTTCAACTTGTCCACGCGAAATTCACTTTTTTCCATGTTTATAAAAATTACATATCAGTTTGGAAAATGTTAATGCGTTCTGGTTAAAGATGGTACATCACAAATGCCGACGTGGACTTTTCAACTTGTCCACGCGAAATTCACTTTTTTCCATGTTTATAAAAATTACATATCAGTTTGGAAAATGTTAATGCGTTCTGGTTAAAGATGGTACATCACAAATACCGACGTGGACTTTTCAACTTGTCCACGCGAAATTCACTTTTTTCCATGTTTATAAAAATTACATATCAGTTTGGAAAATGTTAATGCGTTCTGGTTAAAGATGGTACATCACAAATGCCGACGTGGACTTTTCAACTTGTCCACGCGAAATTCACTTTTTTCCATGTTTATAAAAATTACATATCAGTTTGGAAAATGTTAATGCGTTCTGGTTAAAGATGGTACATCACAAATACCGACGTGGACTTTTCAACTTGTCCACGCGAAATTCACTTTTTTCCATGTTTATAAAAATTACATATCAGTTTGGAAAATGTTAATGCGTTCTGGTTAAAGATGGTACATCACAAATGCCGACGTGGACTTTTCAACTTGTCCACGCGAAATTCACTTTTTTCCATGTTTATAAAAATTACATATCAGTTTGGAAAATGTTAATGCGTTCTGGTTAAAGATGGTACATCACAAATACCGACGTGGACTTTTCAACTTGTCCACGCGAAATTCACTTTTTTCCATGTTTATAAAAATTACATATCAGTTTGGAAAATGTTAATGCGTTCTGGTTAAAGATGGTACATCACAAATGCCGACGTGGACTTTTCAACTTGTCCACGCGAAATTCACTTTTTTCCATGTTTATAAAAATTACATATCAGTTTGGAAAATGTTAATGCGTTCTGGTTAAAGATGGTACATCACAAATGCCGACGTGGACTTTTCAACTTGTCCACGCGAAATTCACTCTTTTCCATGTTTATAAAAATTACGTATCAGTTTGGAAAATGTTAATGCGTTCTGGTTAAAGATGGTACATCACAAATGCCGACATGGACTTTTCAACTTGTCCTCGTAATGTTTAAACATGCAATGTTTACAAAGTGAAAGCAGTAGCAGTAGAAGTATGATGGCTTAATTGATGTAATTGTAGCTTTTAGTCCATGATTCTCTTCTAATATAGCTGGGGATTGCTTGTGATTCTTACGAGGGGGGTCAAAAACGTCAAACTGTAGCCAAACACGTGACTTCTATGATGATATATAGGTGTTTCAAAACAAAATCATAATTAAAACAACGTACATGATTCTGTATTATATTATATTTGTGGATATTACTTCCCACGAAGAAAGTACAGGACATAGGTCACTACCCTCAGGCCCCCATTTGCTCTAGACAGGCCGACTGAGATATTGGATGTTTTCGTAGGTTCAATAAATCCTATAACTTTCGGCCGATTCTGTTTGTATGTGTTTCCTGATTAACTATACCGTTGAGGTTATTGATCCTATGTTCTGTTATCCGAGATTTCTTTTTACACACATAAAGAGCCCTCCACCTCAAGTTTCAAGCCTCTTTACAAATTCGAAATTTTCTAAATATTATTTCCTTTATCAAAAATAATACGAATTTCATACAAAGGTACACTGCATTTTACGCAGCTATTCCTCTACATCGAAAAGAAACAACTAATCCCCATCGCTGTCACGAAAAGCACTTTCGATAATATTGGTTTGGTCGTTTCATTTGGAAGATTATAATTGAAAGCCTAGAGAACGAAGCTTTCATCAAGGTCAGTGGTCGTAATGGAGGACCAACTACACGTACGTAGTCAATCCGCTTGTGATTCCCCGGTTTAAACAAGAACGTAATTGGTACATGTGACCGAATTTTTGAATCTTACCAGAAATATGGAAATATAAATAGTAATCTGTGTTCAGAAGAAATTTCAAGTACAACAGACGTTCCACCAACTGTCTTAATACTAAATAATGTTATGTTATCCGAGATTTCTTTTTAAACACATAAAAAACCCTCCACCTTCAGTTCCAAGCCTCTTTACAAATTTGAAATTGTCTAAATATCATTTCCTTTATCAAAAATAATACGAAGTTCATACAAAGCCACACTGTATTTTACGCAGCTATTCCTCTACATCTAAAAGAAACAACTAATCCCCATCGTTATAACGAAAAGAACTTGCGATTGTTTGGTCATTTCATTTGGAAGATTATAATTGAAGGCCTAGAGAACGAAGCTTTCATCAAGGTCAGTGTTCGTAATGGAGGAACAACTACACGTACGTAGTCAATCCGCTTGTGATTCCCCGGTTTATTCAAGAACGTATAATTGGTAAATGTGACCGAATTCTTAAATCTTACTAGAAATATGGAAATATAAATAGCAACCTGTGTTCAGAAGAAATTTCAAGTACAACAGACGTTCCATGAACAGTCTTAATACTAAATAATTTCTATTTAATAGATCGATTACAGACTTCTCAGGCCATCGAGGTGCAGTTCGCATATCCCCTATAAAGATTCTGTTCTAAGCTCGATTCTTATCTTGATGTACCTTAATATTCCTTGGTAAATGATGAATAAATAAAAACTTTTGTAGGCCCAAAATATTGAGTTTAGTTTGTTAAAAAATACGTGTACTCCTCCTACTTTCTGTTATCAGGAAATATAAACAAATTTATATATGTATACAAGTTGATTTCAAGAGCGCTGTTTTGAGATTTAATAACGCGTTACAGATTCGACAAAGATGGGCATAGGATGAGCGTGACTTATAGATTTACAACGCGCCTGTTATCAGCATCTTATGCTAGCAATAACTAGACGATGTACTCGATTCGATTGATTAATGTCACTGATTGAATTATATAACCTAGAATTGGCCAAGTGACGTACGTCACAAATTCAAGAGAGTACTCTAGAACTATACCTTCGACTAAGATTTGACTCCATTCCAATTTTATTCTCTTCTATGAATATCTACCACTCTCAATCTATCTAACCTATGAATGTCAAAGTGACATACGATCCAAACCATAGAATAACTTGTAACACGTGCTAATAGTAAAAGTTTCTATAAACGCGTACACATCTCTATATAACCTACAACTGTCAAGTTGACTTCTGTCATCGTGACAACCTAAAGGTGCCCATATGCCTCACATAAAGGTTACCACGCACCATCCGACTAAACCCTTACAAAGGCGTAGCACATAAAAACAACTGTACGTCAGCGGGGCGTAGCCCGTAAAATCAACTAGTTTGTCTATCATATTCAGCAATACAATGCATCTTGCTCGTTCCAACTCACAAGACCCTCGAATATAGTGATTCGCAAAACACAATCGGTATATGTTACAACAGGTACTAAGATCGGGTTGATTATAAAATTCCTAGGTTTAGTGAACAATCCATATATTAATAACATTATCAACAGAACACTAAGGAAAACAATACATATATCATATTCATACGCAGTATCTCACATATAAAACTAATTTATAGTTATAATAACTTAGCTGAATTTATAATTAGATACAGAATCAACATATGGAGCTCGTCTTATTATGATTTACAACAAAAATTACGATTTACATATACTTGAAACTATATTTAACAAGTGAACCATAATATTGTATAAAGATAATAATATTGTAATAATTATTAATGTTTATTATATTCTTTCATATGTTCGTCGTGTTACAAGTACTTAGAATAAAATATTACTTAACAAAATGTCCAGGAAAAAATGAAATATCTACTTTCATAATAAAATTAATAATAAAGTATATCAAAAATTAAAATATTTTTCTTGTTGATTTTATTTAACTTGTTAATTAGAGTTAAATCATGTAACGCAGTTTTGACCCACTTTCACACATCCGATTGACCGAAATTTGGCATAATAAAGTATTTCTGATGGCAATAATCATTAACAGGTTACACGAATTAATTAAATTACGGATTGTTTAACAAGGAAAGAGCAGAATGTAAAATAAAACGTATTTCTGATTGAAAACGGTGCCAAAACAAAAGTAGATCGAGAATTGCACTGAGGTTTCTTACTGGATGACAGGTTAAAGTATATGTAAAGGATTTAATTGTGACAGAAAAATCTGGTTGAAAAAACCGTAAACTCAACCATTCGGGTGTAAGAGTCGACTGAATTTTTCCGACGCGATAATTACATGATCAATATGCGGATGAAGATCTAATAAAATTTACACCCTTATCTTTTTATCTCTTGAAAGATGAAAGAACAAATAAATAAGATAATTTTTATTCTTTTTCTTGGTCAATAATATTCACTCTTTCCATCTTCAACCTACTCGAATTGTAAATGTTTAATAACGTAGGATAATATTTCGGGAACTTATTATGTTTGCCTATTCCTCAGTTACTTAGTATGTCCATCCACAAATAGCATGTACATTAATTTTATAGATAGTGATATCAAATCAAAGTTGAGCTTGTTAATTCACGGGTGACGAATAGGAACTGTAACAGTTTTTGGTGCATACTTCAAACAAGGCAGTTTTTTATTTCGGAAGTTTGAATTAAACTCAAATTAATACAAAACTTGCAAAATTTTTAGAAAATAATGCTAACGAATTGTTTCACCACACTCTGGCATTCTCACCGCTAGAAGTTATCAACTAAAGCTAAATCTAAAATTATGTCCTTAAATATTTGGAATTAATCTGAATGCGGTACAAATTGAGGGATGGGGCTAAACAATGGTTTGGTGGGGAGAGAAGTTTATTTACAAAATTGTTGACAAGTGGTGAATTATAGGTCTCGATTTGGTCATTTAATATTATGTTACTATTGTTTTTTGAATTTTTTTAAATTCCTATAGAATCTAGAATATTGAATTTTTTTCTTGGATATGTAAAATATCAAAATTGGGGGTGAATTTGTGATCATGATCCATTAGGTGATTCGCATAATAAAAGTCATCTTTTTTAAGCCTATACCTTCTCAAATGTTCGTTGATCCTTACACTGTCCTATGTACAATGCATTACAGTCATCACACCTAAGCCTGTAAGCTCCAATTTATCAGTTTTAGATTTTGAATTATCAATATATGAGTATAGATTATTTTTGTTGTTTTGACGGCGACGTTTTTATTCTGTTATTTAAGAAATTGAGATATCTTTTGTGAGTGTTTAATCTTAATATATGAGACATGTGAAATTTGATTCAGTATTATTATTATTCTGCGGATATTGTAGGTTTAGACATAGACCTATTATCCTGAGGAGACAGGATTGTTTACATTTAAACACGATCAGATATTGCCAAAATTTCGGGCCACTCAGACCGCTGTATATAACAAGTATGGCCGAATGGAATGTGCTGTTGCAGGATTAGTTGTTCTTTGTGCCGGATTGGGATTTGAAATTATTATAAAAGCGTCCATAGCATTATTTATTGGTTATATTAGAAGCAATACTGTTTAAATTTCGTTTTCTCTGAAAAATATTCCATAATTTATGGTAACCTGGAATATACAATCGAATTATAGAATATTTAAATATAGAACTATTCCATTCCATTGCATCATTTGTTCAGAAGGCGACAATCTTTCATCAATGGGGACTTTGTTCTGTACTACGCAATTTGACAGCTTCCGTATACTCGTAGCTATTTCGAAGCGGTGTTGCCTTACAAGTGGTACCAAGTTTGCAAGTTACAGCGTGGCCAATAAGGAGTAATTATTACTCGACGACAAAGAGGTCCGTTGGTTTTCTTTGAAATACTTCATGTCATCATTGCAACAAGTCGAATGGAATTTTATGAATGAGATTTCGTCTCCTTAGGATAATAGGTCTCTAGGTTTAGAGCTTTTTTATTGAGGTTATTTTGTTGTATTTTATTCATTATCTTGACAGCATTACCGTTATTTTTGCAATATCTATGATTCTGATTAATTCTAAATGGAAGTTGTCGTAATGGGATATTAAGTAATCTGTGTATCATAGAGTTATATGCTGCTATCTTGTGTGATTGCGAGTTTAAAGATGTTGTGTATGGTGGTATTTATGTGGGTGGATTTGTGATAAATAGGTGGGAATGGTAATTATTCGTGAAATGGTTAAATCTAAAAAGTTTAAGTTGCATCCCATCTCTAAGGTGAAATCTATATTTGGACGTGAGTTGTTAATATAGGTAACAGATGAGTTTATTTGCCGGATAAAGCAAGCGATTACATAGCCGATATACAAACATGACACTATGAATAAAAACTAATCACCCTTATCCACTAAAAATACTGAGGGCTTTACGGCTACTAAGTAGCCACAATCAGAGTAAACTAAATTAGAAATCAAATTGTGCCTGTTTAAATACTATTTGAGGATAATAATGCAAACAAGGGAAGATAGATCAGTTTAATTAATTGCTTTTTCGTTTATAAATTTTCATCCAAAATAATATAATTATCCACACTGTGTTTTAAAAGTGATAAACTTTCTTCAGAAATGGTGTGACCTGTTTACAAAATATATTCGGCTAACAGTGATTTTTCACCATTATTTTTCTTTATATGGGCAGAATGTTCTTTATATAGAGTTAAAATGTTCCTTCTGGTTGAACCCAAGTAGCATTTTTAACACACCTCAAATTTGTGATATTCCTTTGAACAGTAAAACCAAAGTTCACTTCACTAACCATCACTGAATCTAATAAACGTTGATTGCAATTTAAAACTTGATAAGTCCATTTTCAAAACATAAAATGTGTTTTGAGAATGAACCTAACATTGTACTTGCCAGATTTGTCAAAGTGGGAAACTTTATCAAAGATGTTGCCCAAACGGTGTTTTAGCTTGTTCTTACTAAACTGGTTGTATCGTAAATTTAGAAAACAAATTATGGAATTTATTAATGAAGATGAATTTTATTGAAGTATTTGAAGATAATGGATCTAATTTGGATAAGTTGGCTAAGTTCCAATTTCCTTATTTGTTCAGAAATTGAAGTATTGATCAAAAATTTTTCAAGTTTCTCAACTTCGCTCTTATAATTTTGATGGCTCAAAGGGATGTTCAATCCATGAAAAAACTCTTCAGAATTAATGTACCTAACATTTAATCCATATTAGGATTGGAATATGCATCTTGATCAAAAATTCGTATCCGTAATTTTGATAGTGGAAGCCGCTACTTGCTGATAATTTATCATATTGATAAAATAAAACACTCTTACTTTTATTTATTGTAGAAACGGGGGTATTGTTTCCAAAACTAGCGTGTCATCTTCAACACGATACAAACCATATTCTTTTATCAATCGATATTCTCGATTTCCTATTCTTCAATTTTTCCCATTAGATTAGAATATATACGTGATTGTTCAAATTATAGCGAAGCAAATGCAGGATTTGAATATGTCACGCTCCTGCAAGAACCACTTGTAGAACAACGGTGAATGTAATGTTTACAATAAACACGTACGTACCTATAGATATCCTAACTGCGTTGCGGAATTTAAAGGTAATTTAAAATTAGATATTATGTTAGTTCCATTGCCTTCTACAGGTTAAGAGAGTACTAACCGACTTTTGAAATGAATACTATGATGATATACCATCATCTTGTAACGTCCAAAACAATTGAAATTTACTCGTGCGTTACTACAACACCAACTCGCGCGATTCCGTCATTCGCATCGCTGCTTGAAAGCTACACATCTAGAGGGTCTCTTACATACATTCTACACCTGCATTTGTTTAGTTGCCTTTACTGGTTCTGTGCTGTGTGTGCGCGCACGCAACTACCTGTTTGTTGTGTTTGAATACGTGCTTTTTGTTCCTTTTTGTAACCATTTTGGAAATATGGGGCAAAATAAAATGCATACGTGAGTATTTCAAGAATTTTTAATTCACACTTCTAATTCATATGCCAGTGTATTTCGAACATAAATAAGTATTATACCTATTAAGCTCAGTAAGAGATACTTCAGCGCGTCAATTTAATAGGAACGCCAATCACAACAAGACAGGTTCCCTGTTCCTCATCAAATTCAGTAGGCAGGTAGAACGTACGATATCATATTTCTGTTACATGGAAGAAGGGATAAATTGAATAGAATCAGCCATAACTTGATGAAAATTCATTATAAACTAATTTCATTCAATTAGTGAAAATCAAATGTTTTAATAGTTATTTTAATTATGTTTCGGAAATATTCAGTTGAAATAAATCTAAAATAATTTCAAGAATATTTTTATAGATTGCTAACCTGTAAAAAATTGTAAAATAGTGACATAAAACACAAATTTAAATCTACACGAACTGCACGGTTTAGATACACAGTAACATTTTCAAGTTTATAACTCGCTTTGGAAATATCGTTCTATATCTACAAAATCTTGGTAAATGATAAAAGAAAATTCACTTTTGTGGTTATTATGGTACGCTCAGCAACCACAGCTGCATTCATTCAACCACAAAAATATGTCGCATATAAAACATAAAATATGCTTTTTTTCATTCTTAAATAATTAAAAATCGAAAATAAAAAAACAAGTTTAGCTGTGGAACTTAGGGATTGGGGTGTTTGTGAATAGCGAAACCGCATCAAATTGAAAGAGAGTATCACCAGGATCAAGTTTCAATTTTGCAATTAGTTTCTAAGACAAAGTTGGTACGGGTTGGATGTTGTTAAATTCCCTCACTAATCGTTTTACTATGTTAGATGTGGTACTATTAATTTTTGACAAGATTGATCTCATGAAATTACCCGACTTGTGAATTTTACGTAAGCATTACAGTTTAGGAAGATTAAAGTTTGTAAGTTTGAGTTTGAATTTTGAATTGCCGGAGATTACAGAGGTACAGGATGTTGATGTTTGATTTGCCTATTTAATGCAATTAGATGAAGGGTTCTTGGAGATGTGTTTATGATGATTACGAGGAAATTCCTTTATCTGCATTCAAGCAATAACGGTTTTTCTCTGTCAATGATTTTAGGATTTCATTAGAATTATCGCGTGTACTTTTATTGATGATGTTTTTAAATGTTCAATTCATTCGTTCCGAATAATAGATTTATCTTGAAAGTTAAGTTACCTTCAATATCATTAATTAAATTCTCCGTAGGTAATTTCTTGCAATCAATTGCAAAATTGAGACCTTTAGCAGCACGGATATGAAGGACTTCATAGGCATAGTTGTATCTCACATCATCATATTATAGTGATTGTGGAAGACGGATTCCTGGAGAAAATACAAGCTTCAGCTTTGGTGCATTAAACTCTACTAAATTATCAGATCCTCACTCCAAAATTCTTATCAGATCTTCATTTATTGACCTCTCTCTGTCACGCTCCTTAGGCTTCATATGATATAGAGACTCTAGATGAGAAAGCGGTATGAAGTGTACCATCATCTGCAAAGCTATGGACAAGACAGGAGCTCACTTCCAACATATCTATGTTGGCTATATCTATGATATGGAGCTATATCTATGATATGGAGCAGAAAGAAAGTTGGTGCCAGGATAGGTCCCTGTAGAACACTATCTTCGATAGATATTGAATCGAAGGAGACATCGTTAACCACCACATGGAGTGATCTATCTGGGGGAAAACGTTGAGTTGAGGCGGCAAACCATATGACGGAAGTTTCTCAATAATTACCAATAGACGGTTGCCATATATGTGTTACAAAGGCAAGCAGGTCTCCTGTTGATTTCTGCTGACGAAAGCCGTATGGCCGGTCAGTCACGATTTTGGAGCTCTCTAGGTATTATATGATCTCGATGTTGATGGATTTCTCCTTTAATTTAGATATTACAGATAGTATCACAATGGATATATAATTATTAGGAAGGGCCTTCTTTTTTTTCATTGGTTGGACGCTGTCTTCCAGCTGGAAGGAAACACGTCAAGTTTGTATGGAAGGGTAAACATACTGCAAAAAACTGGTGTTCATTCTGGGGCATATTCCTTGAGAACAACATGCAGAATTCCGCCTCGCCTCATAGCCTTTTTGGCAGTGGCGTAACTAACACTGCCGGGGCCCCAGTGCAACATCATAGTAGGGGCCCCATTCTACAATTTAATAGCAAAAAAAAGGTTAACTTTTTCTAGGTTATCCATGTTTAATTTCAATCTCGCTATCCATCTTGTAATCTTAAAATCAATATTACAATCCATAGTCTCACAACCTATAATCTATACGCTTATATCTTGGTAACCATCTTTAAAATCACACCCTGCGAACTTTCGCCTTGCCAAACTTTTCGATTATTGCATCCAGGTTTTCTCTTAACTAGTTCGTCACCTTACTTTCTATCGACAATACACTTAGGTCCACCAGACTCTGTTGCTCCATTTTTATACATTTTGTCACAATCACAATTACAGTTAGTAGTTAGATCCTATATCTGGAACGAGGGCCCCCAGGAAGAATCCATACACGACATCTGAATCCTTTAATTTGGTTTCTTCCTTAATGTATCGACGAAAAATTTGAAATTACTTATAACGAGACTGCGATCAGGGCCCCGTTTCAAGACCCGAAAGCAAGAAAGCAACTACAGCGTTCTGAAACCACAATATTATCAATTTCTTGGTCAATCTTTTCATAAACAAATGATGAATTTCACAATTTGGTGGCCTCAAATTTGGTAAAATTGTAAAATATTGGAGGCCCCAAAGAGTCAAATATTCTGACAAAGATCTCTCATTGACAAAGAGGCTCTCATTGTAAAATATTTAATCCCTATTTTTATTAAAATAATTAATTAATATTTTTGTAGCACAATTACAACGTACCATAAAGTGTAAAATAATATCATAACAAAAAAAACTCAGTTGAGGGCCCCTTGTACCCGGGAGCCACAGACAATTGCACCGGCTGGACCGGCGGTAGTTACGCCACTGTTTTTGGTATTGCTATCATCTAGAATATGCCTAATAATGCGCTGACAATAGACAATTTCAGGCATAAGTGTATCGATGGCAACAGTATCAGGAGGGTCTTTCCCTTGTGGATTCAAAGTGGAATTTGCAGCAAGCGTTTCAGTAAAAAGGTATTCAAATCTAATGACGACGCAACATATATTTTATAATGAATCTACTGACTGCATAATTGAATTGCTCTGTAACATTAGAATTCGCAAGTTAACATCACGTATACCCCATAACGTATCCGTTAATCGCAGCACAATAAATATTAATAAATTCAGTCATCTCACATCCACATTGTTTATTAAATTGACCTTGTATATATGATTATATTTGAAATATATTTGAGTAATTATGACTCTCTTACTGCAGTATCAATTTACTATGTCGTAATCATTTTTTAATTATGTAACTCTGCAAAACATGTACAGCTTATTTATCAATAATTGGTTAATGCACATCGAGTCGGGTGTAATTATCGTGAGCCATGAAATCCGTCATTATTCTTTACACTTCAACATTATCAAAATTACACAAAATGCGATTGATCAAGGTTACCGTTGCACAAAATCAAATTGTAGAAGTAGTTCCCATGGCAGAAACATTATAAATAGTACATTATTTTACGAGAATCTCCAATCTGATGCAGAAGTACCTAATAAAGGCCATCATAGTTGAAAGTGTTGTTGAGCGGGTGTACCGGTTATAAATTCAAAACTGGAATATAAACTAGAAATTCAATGCCATTTAACGAGAAAAATAGCGAAAATCGTAAATTTCTGGAACGAGAGGAATGACCTCCTCCGTAGGGCACAACACAATGAAATCTTCTGCGCTCGAACCTTAGTGTAGGTGAGGTTCATTCGTATTTTAGCCTATCACGAAGCCGGGGATGTTTCCATCCGCGTCTTCCGCTTTGTCTTGCTTCTTCACATGTAGGTGGCAATAACTAGTCATCAATCCACTGACCTTCCTATTCACTTATTTATTGAGCTTCGTTGCGAAAAAGTCATGAAATATTGCTCCAGTATGCAGACTTTTCTTTCGTATCCTATTCCTGATTTGCCTTCTCAGATGACTTCCCAGGAAGTAGCTCCAGGTCTTATAAATCACCAATTTTGCAAGGAGACCCACAGTTCCATTTCTACGTCCTCGTCTCCTTTCCGCGACACTATGTTTGTGTTTTCTCAGCATGTCGACAAATGAAGGCAACATTTCTATCCTGAGTAACTTATGTCTCGAACGAGTCTCGTCTACGATGAGATCCAGGTACAAAATATCCAAATGGGTCGCGATATCATGAGGATCTATCAGCGTTTAAGCAATCCAGAATGTAACATAAAGGGGCAATCCCGAACCAGTCACTTGTTCCGACCTAGTCATGTAAATACTAACGTTTTGACTTCTGTACAATGTAATCTCCATTGAAAATTTCTTCTGGAACTCAACATTAGTTGAGGAATTTTGTTCAAAAAGTGTTACCTTCATTAACGAAATACTCGTCTAAAGATCATTGAAAACGCTGTTGGTTAAAATTTCCTTCAGGCTCCGGAGATTTTTATTTTTTTTATCTATTCGGACACCAATAATTCTACGCATCCATGAGCCACTAAAGTATGCACTTCTCTCGATTTAAAATGATATGTGACAGAAGCCACAACCTCAAAATGCCGCAATTCTCTCGCTTCAGACCGGTTCTTGTCCATCTTGGTTCGTCTGATGGAGATTGCAAATATTGACATTCTCCGATCATCTTATATTACATGAAATTCGAATGTCGGAAACCATTCCCTTTCCAAGTAACACAAACCCTTGAAAAATATTGTCAAAACTTGTCTACTCTTCAATACTTTTATTTCCAGGTTAACACTAATGACGTTTACAACAATAGATTGGCGATAGTTATTAGTATGTTTATTGCTATCTTTATCGAAAATTGTTCTTTTTATTAGTGTTGCTCTGTAATTTAGAATAGAATGGATGACTATGATTAATAAAATGCGTCTGCAGATGACTTGTGTATTAAATAAAATCCAAAAAAACTTCGGATCTAATCCACAAAGGCAGTAAGGGTCTCTTTAGATCAATCAGTGAAATAGCTCCAAACAGCTGATTCGCCTTCTCTGCTTCATCAGTGGAATGCGTGGAGCTATAGTGCCACCAATCGATAACTCTACTGATGTATGAACCAGAGAAGTCGAAACAACTGTCTGGAGCTATTTAGCTGTGGTGTCACTGATCGATCTCTATTGTTTACATTTCCAATTAGTTCAATACATCTGTGGATTTGACAACATTTCAGATTTCAATATATTTCTACGAATTAAACACCTAATACAGTATGCTATCATTATATTCCCTAAGCTAAGATAATTCTATGGATTTAACCAAAAATCCTTCAGATAATACTCATTGGAATATTTTGATGCTTTTATAAGCATTCTCTACTCATAGTAAGCTATGTTCTGGGCGATACAAAAATTTTTTTTACTCTTCATTGGTGAAGATTTTGAAGGGGTAGTGGGTTTTTTTCTCCCCATCTTCTACGCCACTGGAAAAAGTACAGTTTTGAGACAACCGTTTGAACCGCCAATGTTTTCTACACAAAAAAAGGTACCTTGATCATAAGCTCTAAAGTTGACCGTTTTCGAGAAAAATCAACTTTTATGTTGAAAAAAATTTTCATCACACAGAACATAGCTTACTACGAGTAGAAAATGCTTGCAAAAGCTGTTTTCTGTACGATAAACGGTTCCGGAGATATTCGCAAAAAACGAAATTTTTTTATCAATTTCAACACCCGTATCTCAAAAACTAAGCGTCTGTGCATATATGTTATTAGGAATTTTCTTGTCAAAATCAAATTTTCTATCGTCTATTAAATTTTCCCGATTAAAATCTGAGACAGCCTGTATAATCTATAACCTGTATGTCTGAATTATCTAATTTGGGAGAACGATAACCAAGAATACCTACCACTATTTCTATACCAACTAACCAATTGACAAAAAATATCTATTAATAGTTTCGTTAACTCCTATACTGATTAGTGCATTCTGAAAATTTATAAGTAGGAATAAACGAAGATTGGAGGTATATACTTTCATCCAAGACGATTGTTGTCGTTAATACAATATATCTGCAAATTTTTGGCGAACTATGACAGAACGACCTCCAATTAAAAATCCATTATATTGCATTCAATTCTCAAACTTTTTTGATACGGAAAACCTTGAATCATTCTATAAGCACCATAATTAGTTTAACAACAATAATGATTCTTAACGGAGGGTACTCATTCCACAAGAAAGCTCATGTACAGAATCAATAGGAAGAACCTTCGATTGAAATATGATGTTTCTACAGGAATTGATGATGAGGCTATAATCAGATACAATGGCTCAGAAGAAATAATTGAATAGATATCAAATTATACAAATCGACTTCGATTTTTGGTGTGTTCATTCCGAGGTTCATTCCTATCTATTTTCTAAACATTGCAAATATGATAAACTGCAATTATGATATCTTTGGTAACGAGACTGTATTTCAATAGTTTACTCTGTCTAGGTTAGTAAATAATAGCAAATATGGAGGGTTTAACGATAAGTAGGTAGATAACTAAATAAATAAATTTACCTTTTTGTGGAGTTGGAGTGATATAATAATAAGCAATTACCCTGATCAAATTGCAATATTTTTCTTGACTATAGGAAATGAGTTTTTCTAGGCCAAGAAGTGAAAGTACCTACTTCGTCGTAATAATTATATATCCATCCGCATATTCTCCACAGAAACAAACCTGCATAACCATGTTCATCTAATGATATCTACAGATGACATTTCCGAAGAGAAAATGCAATAAATTAGCTAAGTTACAATCAGCCTGAAAGTCTACCATTAAAGACATGATTTCAAGTTATCATATTTAATACTTAATGTACCGTTTTCAAGCATTATGCAATAATTAATGTACTGACAAGAAATTGTGAGTCATTAGGCAATGATATTCTGAACTTGTTTATATTTACCCCGAACATCAGTCAACCGGGATGCTATCACTGAATGAAATGTTAGAGTGAGTGCCAACCTAATTCCCACACTAGTCATTGAAATAAGAATGAACCTAATATGAATAATTGATCTAAGGCGGGGCATCGAATCACATATGTTTATCAATGATCTATCTTTTCCGAGGTTTATATTCGCAAAAATAATTTGTGACCTTGAGACGACCAACCAAAGTGTTGTAATTGATGCTGGCCTAGACATCCAGGGATGTGGATTCGAATCCCATCTATGGTTCAGTTTTCACTTTTTATCATTTTGATGAATAGTCTTTATAATGTAGAACATTTAATCTAATCTCTTGATATACTTATTTCAGCCCCAAAGAAGAACATTTTTACGCATATGAATAAAATTGTCCTTCCTTTTCCAATTTCATAATATATAATTTCGTATCTCGAATTACGAAACCTGATAGTTCATAATTTTGGAAATAATACCAAAACAAGTCAGCAGATAATTCTAGCAAAGCTACTCTCACTCTCACTTTATGTAACTATCACAAGACATTCTTGTTATATGTTAAAACCCGAATTCCGTGTAAACTCGTTTCAACTAGCTTTAACTGAAAACTAGTGTTGCCGTTTAGAGAATACATAAATAGTGTACTCTTCGGAAATCATTTGATTCGGTTAATGATTAAGTGATTTAGTAATTGTTTCACATACTATAAGATGCTCTTCGCATTTGTGGAAAGATAATGAAATAAATTATTTATTTCATTATCTTTACACAACTAAATAATATTCAAATTAACACTGTTCTTAAGAAAATGCTATTATAAAAACAAATTTTCCGTTCCTGGGAATCGAACTCAAGCCTACTATGGTGGGAGTCGATTATCATAGCCCCTAGGCCATACCATTGGTTCATCGCCGTTTGTTATAAACAGTTTAAGTTTAGGTGTTTATGGTTGCTTTTCAACGATTTTGTTGAAATTGGGTGAAAGCAGTTTTAGATTAACTTTTGTAAAAGTTTTCAATCGATTCAATATATATTTTGGAAGTTATATTTTTTCAATTTTTCCCTGAAAAACAACAGGGTTCGTCACCGAATTACAAACGATTTGTTGTCAAAATTTGAATATGAATATGTTTTTGAGTTATCGTGTATTCAAGATAGACACACGGATTTCTTAAATGTTGGAATTTAATGAAAAATACTATGGTGAAGAAATTTTTGTTGTACTACTTTTTTACGATTTTAGAAATAGTTTGAATAAATGCAATATACTCTTCGGACTTTGTTTGCGAAGAGTATAATAACAAGGAACCTTTGTGAACATTAGTTTTAACCGGTCAAAACTCATGTGATATTGGTTTTATGTTATATCGTGAATATATTTTGAGCTTTTTCGAGTTTAATGAAGCCTGAATCCCATTGAGTTAAAAAAAATTATCATCCTTTCTATTCAACGTCGGCCTATTTCTGCTATTGTAACTTAACACCGACACCAGGAGGCAATCTCACCCCCTCCCCTAGAAATTACGCGGAATCTTGACTATTTCCAAGTACGGGTAGGGATCTTTAACTCGTCGTGACATCGTACAGCACACGGGACCTACTGCTTCATTTCCCATTCGAAGGAAGCTGCGACCAGATATCATCTGACTTGATGAATATCACCGCCTTTTACCTGATATATTTAAGATACGTATTGAAAATGTCTCAGCCGTGACCCGGGTATAAAACCGGGTCGACAGAAGGAGAGGCTACCGTGCAAACTACTACACTACCGAAGACGGTTTTTGTTAATGTTATGCAAAGGAATACACATTTCGGATTTTTACTGATGTTATGCATCTAGTTCCGCCTAATGAACGTTTTAATAAAACTTGTTTTCACTGAAAATCCGAGGTCCATTACAATGTATCATTAATTCGGGTTTTTAGTTTTACAGTAGCCAATTCGCGTTTTGACGACGCAAAATTTTTTCACAAAAGTTTCTAGTTCTAACTAAATGAAACGGGTTTTCACGAAATCTGTCTTTCAACGGTACCATTAATTTATACAAAATAGTATGTTTCAAAACAACCATAAATAATGTATGCTAATTTTCGAATTTTTACCTCGAAAACGTTCAAAATCTCACTTTATACAACTAAAACAATATGAGATCTTTTTCCAATCAAATTGGAAATTTATAAATATGTACACGACACGTACACTTATCAATCTTCATACTCTTCTATTTTGAAAATAAGCGGATCCCTAACATACAAAAATTTTAAAAATACTGGGAAGATTTTGTGAAAATCGGTTTCAAAAAGGTATGTACTTTTTAATTGCGTTAAATTCTGCTTTGGAAGTACTAACTCTTGTACAATTTAAAGTTCAAGTTAGAGTTTTGTTCTTATATATTTTTTTTTGGTTAAAATACAGAGGATTTCTATGAAGTATTATGTTCTTAACACATTAAAGTTAACGTTCCATACAAAAAATAACAGTATTTCGTGAAAGTATTCCTTTTGTCTTGCATAATCTTTTACGTGATCGATATTCGACCCATTTCCCTTACATTACAATCGAATTAGGAATTCCTTCGCCGAATTATAAGGAATTGTGAATTTTATTCGTCTCAGAAACGCTAAACGTGGCATAAATGCTTCGTTTCGTTGTTTGCTTGGTAATTGCAACTATGTCAATGAATTACAAATAGTAGCACGTTTACTGAGATATGAATCGAACATGCTCTTGAGTCATTTAACACAAACGTTTTCAGAAAAATATTAGATTCTATTGTTGTACAATATGTTTCTAAGCATTCATGTAATAATCTTTGTTATTCTTATCACTATTTGTTATTCTAAATTGTAAGAAACGGAATTCGAATTATATTTTGTAGTATGACATATTGGAGTCTCCCCGTTGAAAACGAAATAAAATTCAGCCACAAAGATTCATGATAATTGTAGAGCAAAAAGATTACACACTTTCGCTTAGTAAGGTTGATAATATCGGATATGAGAAATAATAATTGTTTACTAGGTCAATATTTTATCGAAGTAAACTTTCGATATGAATCTGGAGTAACTATATACGATTACAATTAATTCATACATTATAGGTAGCAAACAAGTACTTTCGTACAAATTCTGAAAATTATATCTGAAACTTACACTCACATCAGTTCTTCATAGGAGAAATTTCAAGTTAAGAAAGTCGATGTGTCTATATTGTCACGCTTCCGTTTTTTACCAAATTCAATTATAACCAATCCATATTTTTCTTCAATATTATAAATCATTTTTATCCCTATTATAATCTTTCGGATATTTTATTTCAATGTATTATCTCCATACAAAACTTCAATAAATCAATCAATCAAAACGGGGGCGGGGAAGTCCAGAGCACTTAGACCGCTTAATTGGGTCCATTGTGCGACTTCTGACTCATTGCCTCAGGCGGTATGTATGCGCTGCAGATGTATTGTAGCCTAAGAGAAGCCAATGTTGGATATTCCACTGGGGTATGAGAAACAGTTTCGTTCGCCCCTCCGCATCTTCTACAAACTGCCCCATCAACAATGTCCATTGAGTGTAAATAGTCCAGGCTGTGAACCGGGACTTCAACTATAATGAAAAAAAAACATGCATGTTCGAATCAAAAATTTTTTTTTGCATTGGCTTCAGAAGGCTCTCAGGATCATTCATACACCTTAAAACCTCTTGGAAACCCCAACCCCACCCATCGGGGGCGAAAATGGTCCGAAATCTCCAAGAATGAATTGTATTTTCTACAAAAAAAAGGTATTTCGGCATTTCGAGTGCACCTAGAAAGTTTTTTGGATCGCTGAACACGAATCCGTAGCCAGATTTACTTGCAATCCATCGTAGGGGTGGTAAAATAGACAAAATTGGCCAATTTTGCACCCCTTATATGTTATTTTGCAATTTACCTGTTTAAAGCATTTCGAATGCACCAAGGGGATTTTTTGGGTCGCTGAATACGATTCCGAAGCCAGATTTACTCTTTGTAGGGGTGGGAAATTTACAAAAATGGCTGATTTGACACGCTTCTAAATTTTTATTATTTTTGCATTTTAAAATTACTTCGGAGTGAATTTGGCTTCGGAATCGTATTCAGCGACTCAAAAAACCTCCTTTGTGCATTCGAAATGCCTAAAACACGTACATTGCAAAATAACATATTAGGGGTGCGAAATTGGCCAATTTTGTCGATTTGACCACCCCTACGATGGATTGCAAGTAAATGTGGCTACGGATTCGTGTTCAGCGACCCAAAAAAACTCCTTGGTGCATTCGAAATGCCTAAAACACGTAAATTGCAAAATAACATATAGGGGTGCGAAATTGGCCAATTTTATCGATTTGACCACCCCTAAGATGGATTACAAGTAAATGTGGCTACGGATTCGTGATCAGCGACCGAAAAAACCTCGTTGGTGCATTCGAAATGCCTAAAACACGTAAATTGCAACATAACATATAGGGGCGCGAAATTGGCCAATTTTGTCGATTTGACCACCCCTACGATGGATTGCAAGTAAATCTGGCTACGGATTCGTGTTCAGCGACCCGAAAAACCTCCTAGGTGCACTCTAAATGCCGAAATACCTTTTTTTTGTAGAAAATACAATTCAAAACTTGGAGATTTCGGGCCATTTTCGCCCCCAATGGGTGGAGTTGTGGTTCCCAAGAGGTTTTAAGGTGTATGAATGATCCTGAGAACATCCTGAGGCTAATGCAAAAAAAAATTTTGATTCGAACTTACACGTTTTTTTTTTCCGGTTCGTAGCCTGGACTAAAATGTCTATTAAGATGACAGTGTTCTATTAGAAGTACTGTCACCAGTTGTATGCCTTTTCGCTCATAACGAGAAGGATTTTTGAGCGTTTGGGCGAGTACTCCGGAATGTGAAGTTTCGTCTGGCTCATATCGGGTGCACAACTTCAAACCGAGAGTCACTGTATATTCAGTATAGCTCTCTGGGGGCGTGGGGTCCGATGATGAGATTCCGTTTGGCCAATCCATAGCCCATTTCGTTGCATTTCACGGTCTGGTACCTATACTAGCTCATGTTTGCTCTTTCTGGCTAATTCAGTCTCCCTGCACTTCAAAACAAGCCAAAAAGTTGTTCTGTGGGCGCAAAACCCGCCTAAGGCCGATGGGCTGTCAGTGCAGATACAATTTACAAAAATTGAAAAATCTTGGCTTCCTGATGGATTCTGAACCGTTTCAGTTCAAGCCTCGAGCCTGCCCTGAAGATGCCACCTGTAATGGTTGGCGAAACGTCGGCATCAAGTCAAGCTATTGTGACGCGGAATCCATCCGAAAGCCAAGATTTTTCAAGATTAGCTATCCGCAAAAGTCTACTATTCAAGGAATTACAAAACTTGCTTCAAACCATTTCCCACCAGTCGGTGTTAATTTCATTCTCAGATACTTTTATATTGCAAATAATATATAATGCTGTCATGTCAGCATTATGTTTATTATTCTGCAGGACAAATTCAATACCGTGTGTATTATAAATTGCAAGATTTTATCAAAAGTCTATTTGGCGATCGACTGAGGTAAAGTGAGGATTCGAACTTTACTTTCGCATGTGAACACGTCAATCTGAATAATGTAAGTAATGTTTTTGATTCACATTCATTGGAGAATTATTTGAACTCATTTTCAGATTATTTATAGATATGTTTTATTAATTTATTGATGTATTTAAGTCGAATAGGTTCATTCACAATCAACAATTCAAACCGAGAAGTAATTTTCAAATCATTTATTATTATGTTATTTTTTAATAGATTTTGCCAATGATCAGGGACGCGCCAAGTATTTTCGGCGCTGTCGTGCGGAATCATGATAGGCGCCTTTCACCAATATTATAATATTCTCTCATAGTTCACTGTCGAACTTTTTGATGAAAACTCTTTAGTACTAATGACCATATATGTCTATATTTATTTGTGACAAACGAAAAGTACACAAAAAATATTAATAGAATATGAAACAACAGTAACAAAACAAAAACAGTATCAAAGATACAAACTATTGAAAAAAAAACAGAAATAAAATAGCGATTGTTTTAAGACAGATAATACATATGATCATGATACATGATGAAGAGGATTTACAAAAATTGGACTTTTCTAGCTTTACTTTTTGCAAATTCGTTTACAAGGTCTTCCATTTCAAGTTGCTTTAAAAAGTCAGATTCTATAGAAATAATAGCAAGATTTTCCAACCGCTCTTGGCCCATTCTAGATCGTAAATAATTTTTAATCAACTTTAATTTAGAGAATGACCTCTCGGCTGTAGCTACAGAAACTGGAATGGTTAATAATATGCGCAATGCAATCGTAATGTTTGGAAATGAGTGAGTTAGGTTATTTATTGCAATGTAATTAAGTGTTTCTACTACAGACGTCGCCTTTTTGTCGCCATTTTGCAGAAATTGTAATTCGTGTAAAAGTTCTGTTCCATCTATATCTTTCTCGTTTCGATCTTTGTCAGTTAAGGTTTCTTCCAGTTTTTTACAAAAATTAAATTGATCTTGATCAGAGTATTTGCCGAAATCCTCAACATTCCACAAAAAATTGAAAACATCAGAATGACACGATAATAGTATAAATCTTTCATGTACTGATGAAAGAGTAATGTCTAGCATTCCGAAAAAGCAATTTACTTTAAATTTCATTTCTTGATTTTCAATCGGCTGGTCGTCACCTTCGTAAGAAAATTGTTTTTTAATCTTTCGTGGCCTTAACATTTCTGCGGATATGAATTTTGCATCAACTTCTAAGCAAGAAGCTAGTTCTTTGGCATCTACTAATAAGTCAATAAAGCCTTTGTCAGATCGATATTGTTTTACAAATTCATTGAGTTTACTCAAACTTTCGCAAGCCTGGGAAATATTAAATGTTTTTGATTGCAGAATCTTAGTAACAACATCCACTTTATTTAGAATCTTGTACCACAAGACTACCATACACACAAACTCATAATTTTTTATTTTTTTACCTAAGGAGGTAGCTAGATGTTTTGTACTAGTGTCAAAATTATTTCCGGATAAAATTTCAAAAAGAGCATCGTAAATTTCGCCCAACTGGAATCTAAGAGGGGTTATTGCATCAATTCGGCTAGACCATCTAGTGTCTGACAAAGGCTTTAACGTCAGACTTGAAATGTTACTTTTCAAAACAGACCACCGATTGGTTGAGGCAGAAAAAAAATTTTATAATTCTTGAACAGTTGAAAAAAAATGTATACTAGATACATTGGATTTCACAGCATCGTTTATGACAAGGTTCAAACTGTGGTTACAACAAGGAACAAACATTGCTCGTGGATTAATGTCTAAAATTCTTTTTTGTACACCTTGGTGTTTACCCTTCATATTTGAACCATTATCATAACCTTGGCTGCGCATATTATAAATGTCTAAACCATAATTCTCCAAAGTTTTTAGTAAAAAGTTTGTTAAACCTTCACCTGTTGTATCACTCACAGGATTAAATGTTAAAAAACGTTCTTCGACACTAAATCTATTGTTTTTTAAATTAACGTATCTTAAGCAAACAGAAATCTGCTCCTGGCGGCTGACATCCGGAGTACAATCAAGTAATATAGAAAAATACTTCGCTTCTTTAACTTCGTTTAAAATATTATTTCTTATATTGTCACCTATTAATTTAATGCTTTCGTTTTGAATTTTATCCCCAAGGTAAAGTGGAATATTTTTTTGAGATCTATTAATATGCGCAGACATGACTGGATCAAATTTTGCTATCATTTCTATACATTTTAAAAAATTTCCATTATTTCTTTCGAATAATTTGTTACTAGGACCACGAAAAGCCAAGTATTGTTCAGCCAGAAATTGAATAGTATACATTATTCTTTCAATGACACTGCGCCAATGTTTGGTTTCATTTTTTAATAAATTTTGCATTTCAGAATCAACGATTCGATTAGTTTTTAATCGTTCCAGTAAATCTGACCAGACACGTAAATTTTGAAAATGAGATTTACTTTTTTCGTGGATTTTCAAATGTTCGCTCAAATGATGCCAATCATTGAATCCGTCTTGGTTACTTAATTTAGTGTTTTTAAAAGTCAATGGATTGTTGGGGTCATTGAATATTTTACAGCAGAAGCAAAAAACTGCATTTTTTTCATTAGAATATAGCAACCAATGACGCTGAACCTTTTCACCATTCAACAAAATTCGAGTAAAATATATATCGGAAAACTTACGTCCACTTTTGTCTTTAGGATACTGATACATAGTTTTATTTTGATATTGCATTGGACCTTTTTCGACAAGTTCTTGCACCTGAATTGAAGACAATACACTTGGCCAAAGACCTGGATCGTGAGAAAGGGGCGCTTCTTCGCATAATTCGTCTTGCTTACTCGAACATGATGTTACCGACACTGACTGAAACGTATCAAGATCTAATTCTTCTGGATCTTCATCCTCATTAGCTTGCTTTTCTAATTCTGATGGCAAGTTTGATTGTGTTGATTGTAGAAAATCACTGTTATCAGAAGTAGTGTCTTGTGTGATCTTTCGAAAAAAGTGACTAATTTTGAAATTGGTTTTCTCCAAGTCTTCCTCCCGTTTTCGCTTGTTGAGCAAGTTCTGGTAACCAGACAATTTCTTTTTTTCTTCTCTGGCCATCTAAAAAGGAAAACAATTATTTTCCATATGTGCATCCCTGGTAATTATCAGTTACTTACCTTATTTGTAACTATTTTTCACAACTTCGGTAGATACGTAATAGCAAATAAGGCCCCTATATGTCTTATGCGCTCATCAAGACAAGAATGAAAAATCAACCTGTTAAATCGATTACGAACACGCAAAATTTTGCAAGTTCAAACCTGCTCGTCGAAGGCTACGCGGATGTTCGCTCCCCCACTCCTCGGGAATAGGAGTAGAAATATTTCACCGGCGGTCGGCGGTCGGTATTGGGCATTGGTGGAGCGGCGCCTTTAAGGCCTTGGCGCCGTCGTGCGCCGCACGACCTTGCCCATATGGACGGCGCGTCCCTGCCAATGATGTTTATCTCAAATCACATTTAACTCATCTCTAACAACGATCTTCAGGGATACGCCATGCCTCTCGACCCCAAACCAATCTTCATTTGAAATCATTTGGCTCTATCCAAAAATTGGCGCGTGGATATCATCCAGTACCTAGTCTCTCTTCGGATTAATTCTCAGATTGAAATATTTTTATATAATATACGCTCAAATTTTGACCTTGTTAGATGCATTACTTAAAACATTCTACATTTAATGTGTATTGAACATTTTTTGGTTTCAAGGTTCAATAACTTAGCAGGGAAGCTACTTATGTTCGAGGAAAGCACATATTAGCGCTCTTAACTAACTTGTAACTCTCCAAGGAATATATTCCATAACACATTTATGTTATTTATTTCATGAAGTGAAATAATCTTTTTTTATAATATACTACAAACGTTTCTCGCTGACACGAGTTGTGTTGAATATAATTCGTGTACAAACATATTCCATGGCTCGTCCTTCTCTCGTCTACAAGATGCATGTCAGAAACAATCCGTTATGTATATTTAGCATCTGTTTAATTTCGGTTAGATCGTATAAAGTAAGCAAATAGCGATTATGTAAATAGATCCATATTAAGATGTGTATAGTGATTTAAACGTGACTACCAGTAACTCCGTAACCTCATTAAACGTAGAATCGTCTTATTGGTTATTGTTATCTGAAAAAGTAAATATTCATTCATGTGTCGAGTTCCTGAAACTCATATTGTTATACATGATATATGAGAAAATCTGTGATTATTCTACACCAACTACAGGTTGAAGTTAAACAAATTGCAGATATAAATATAACTATACCGGGTGTCCCACGACGTTTTGACAATCCATTATCTTGAAAACTTCAAATGACAAATATCAAATTTCGTAGTTATGAACAGTCAAACCTATACATCTTCCGGTTTCCTTTGAATTTCGTGTCAACTAAAGTATTTTAAATGGGACAACTGTATATTATTACCTTCAACGATTGTTGTTCAAATTAATGGCAAACAACCATTTTAAGTGAGTTAATAAAATTCTAGGTGTCTTGGAAACCGTATCATCATTATTTAATTATAGTGGGAGTTCATTCTTAAATATTGAAAATTTCGTGACATGCTGGTATACTGGGTGTCCCATCGTACGTGAAAAGTAAAAACAATAACTAACGAATGGTTGCAATATTTTTACAAAATTTTCAACACTAATGGATGGAATAAACTTGACATTACCATTAATTTATGACAACCTGTGAAAGATAACCATTACTTAAAATCGTTGTTTATCATTAATTTGGAGAACAACAATGACAAATTTGGTATCATTGAATTTGTTTTCAGAGGTCTATCCAAACACGTTTTAATATACAGGTTGCCCATTTAAAATGAACATTACCATTACTTTATGACAACCTGTGAAAGATACTGTTTCTAAGTCACCTAGAAAGTTTACAACCATGGCTTAAAATGGTTGTTTATCATCAATTTGAAGAACAACAATGACAAATTTGGTATCGTTGAATTTGTTTTCAGAGGCATGTAGGGGAACCCAAAGTATATTAATTTAACGCAACTTACCTCTATACTAAGTTGCACCCCTGAGAAGTTATAGGCCTTGAAGGTCGGGTTTCCAATTTTGAAAAAAAATCAATATCTCGGTTATACTTGAACTTAGAGAAACCAAATTTGATACACGTTGAGAGTGTACTAAGACCATTAATCGGCAATGAGTAGTGTTCAATTGTAGCATTCCAAAAAGTTGATAAGGGATGATGCACCATTAAAATGTGACAGAATTTTTGAACCCGTTGGCGGACTTAAATAATTATTACTTTATTTTATGTGAAATTTAATTCTTAAGCTTTTCTTACTCTTGTTATTTTTCAAAAAACGTTGTCGTTTTCAACAATAACCCGAATAACTAAAAACACGTAGCTGGATTATTTAAAATCATTGAAAATACAAAAGTTGGCTATGAAATTAAACGTCAAACTTTACGATCAGGAAAAAAGTTGGTATAATAACTTAAACAACAGAAATAACATACATTTTGCACTAATAAGTTATAGAAATTGTTCAAAATTATCTTGGTCTTGATTCCCTTGGTTCAAAACTCTACTCTATCCAATAGCTACTGATTGTCTCTAATGAATGTGCATTGGGCCGTAATGCGATACCACAATTCTGTTCGAGAAGCAACTGGCGAGGAATACACGAAATTTTTAACGTTCCCCAAAGAAAGGAGTCACATTTGTTGAGGTCTGGTGATCGTGGAGGTCAACCAATTATTACCTCTTCCAATCCATTTATTTGGATACTGGTGGTTTAAAAAGTCTCTAAAAAATAATACCAAATAGAAGCGGTGCTCCATCATGCATAAAAAATGTTCCAGTCTGAGTTGTAGTGGCACCTCGTCAAGTAGATCCGGGAAAGTGTTCTGGCGAAGTTCTAAATATGTTTCGCCATTTAGTCGATTCAATAAAATGAATGGACCAATTAAATACCAATCAGTAATACCGATCCAAACATTCATTTTAAACTCGCGATGGAAAGGTCGAGGAGTTACTGAATGAGAGCTTATGTAAATTTGTAAACCTCAGTAAAGAGAATTTTCTTTTAAAAATTAATATCAATCAAAGAACAGGAGCGCAGCGGAGCTAGACAATCACTGTCCTACTTATCGAATTTGAATCATCTTCAAAACCATTACTAAATTTATTAACACACAATGCAAAGTCTATTTCCCTCTTCAAATAATAGCCCTCTGTTTATTGACTCATAAATCATGGACTTACATCAAACTGAAGAAATATCTCAAAGACAGTGATTTACCCAACTCTGATCTACATCGCATATTTTCATTTCAACTTTCTTGCATGCATGATACTCATAACGAATAGACGACGTTGGAATTAAATCCATTATATCGAATTGCATAGTTATTGATGTCCAAAAACTAAATTGTTTGAGTATGTTCTGTCAAAAAAAAATTACAAAACATCAAAACATTGATAGTTTTATTGCTTTCTACTTCCCTCACTATACGTAGTATAATATAGTTTTGCGTGTTTTATTGTATATGCGAAAGTATTTAAAGCAATTGGTTTTATATGAAATTGTTTAATATTGTTAATATTGCATACCTTCGCTGTGTTAAACATGTTCCTATTTGGTTGGGAAGCACCAAGGCTTCCGGGAAATTATTTTGAGTATGAAATGTTCTATTCTGAAAAGAGTCTTTAGAATATTGATTATATTGAAGAATCTATTAGATAGACTTATTTGTGTCAAGTATATAGAATGTTCACACGCGTCAGTTTATTTATGAAAATAGTATAAAAATATAAATATATAATATAAAAACATACATATTAATAGAATAATTATTAATAGAATAATTACGATTACAGTATTATTGAGATCAGTGTTCTATAATAATAATCACTAATTAAGACAAAACAAAGTAAAAATGTCAGTTAAAAAACGATTTTTGGCTTGATAATGTCGTATATACTGTTATAGTATTAGTTTTTACGATACAAAATTTTCCACATGTTGTGATGCAATTGTTTGTTTATTAGCTTGTCCGTTCGGTATCATCTAAAAATTCGTCTACCGAGTAATACATTTTTTTATATGAAAAATCTTTTCAGTTTGTAACTGGACTTTAATTTAATATCTGCGAAATCGTTGGTTATTCTGTTCAATTTATTTAGGCATTTCTTCCCCATATAATTGGAATTTTGTTGGCCAACAGATAGTGTAGAAAACGGTAAATGAAGATCATTTTTGGTCCTTGTGTCATAAGTGTGAATGATTTGCCTCCGATGTGCATTACCTATGATTTTTATTGTGTATAACATTATTGAGTATATGTACAGAGGGATATGTCATTATGTTTAATAATCGGAAATGCTTTTTGCAAGAATGTAATTGCGGTATCTTCATCATATTTCTGATAAATTTTTTTTGTATTGTGAATACCGAAATTACATCATGTGCCTGGCTCCAGTATATAATGTCATATGCTATGATGGACTGGAATAACCCAAAATTAAGTAGTTCTAGCACATTATGAGAGACGGTGTCCCTAAAGGTTTTTATCATGAAACAGCAGGAACTCAATCTTGGTAATATATTTTCCACATAAACACTCCAAAAATCTTATGTTTGTTATGTTTTCCAATGATTTATTTTCAGTTTGGATGAGTATACCCCAGTGTTTCCTTTATTTGGGCAAATTGCATTGCATATGATTTAGTTGTATTTAGCTTGAGCTTCAATTTTTCAATTTTAAATGACTAATACATATTATTATCCCAAGATATTCAGTTTTATGAGAAAGTGATAGCTTACTTGTGCAGATGTGTTTGCAATCAGGTAAATAGTTATTTTTTGTTATGTAAATAAGCCATTTTTATAAGATGAACAGGGGATGCAATAACTTTGATCAATATTTAATGTTAACAGATGGAAAGTTCAGCATTCACTTCTGCCATAATTGTTTCAATTTTTGTTTAAATTGTCTCCCAGTCCCAGTTTTTATCTCTGAAATAAGAAACTTTGTCATCACAGAAGGAAGTTGAAAAATAATTTGAATAGAGTAATAACAAATCATAAATGTACACAAGAAATAGAATTGAAGCAAGAACAACGTAATGAAGGTTTACTTTTCAACTATGTGATGTGTTAATCAGTTTTATTTGTTGACTTATCTCTGTTAGATAAGATTTTGAGTATTTTATTGCAAAGACACCCAAATTCCCCAATTTTTCCAGTAATAGCTTATGACTTACTGTGTCAAGGGCCTTAACTAAATCTAGAAGAATTGTAGCACATTATTTTCTTTTATCCAAGCTGTTATATTCTTCACTCGATAGATTTATTGCATTCCCAGTGGATTTACTTTCCCGGATAGTAATTTATTTCTCACAAAAAAAATTTCGATAATTTGTTAAGGATATTAATCTAAGAATATGTAGGAATATAATTCTTGAACACCTATTCCCCCGGATAAAACCTCGACGGATATCGGATTACAAAGAAGTACAACTCGAATCACAAAAGGATGTAAGCAAAGCCGTTAGATATGACAGCTTTTACATGTTGTATTACTTTGGCAACCTTGTGCCCCATTCGTAATTCGTGATATTTATTTTGTTAAATTGTAAATTGCAACGAGTAATCATCTTTTATGGTTAACGAACAGTTCTATCGAATCAATAAATGCCATCAGCAAATCCAGGAGGTATAGATGTTGAAACTGAAAAGAGAGATCTTCGAATACAACAAAATAAAACTGACCAACGCAACTTTGAAATCGCTGTTCCTATTGCCATAAAATTTATCATTATCAGTAGAAAATGTTCGTTAATTTAAAAAATACAAATTTCTTCCTAATGCAATTGTAGTTAACATCTTAACGAATTTCAATTACACCTGATAGCCGTACAATTAGAAAGCGTGAATGCAGTTCATAATGAATTTAATAATCGCTTTACAATTGCAACATTTCGTAAAACAATCTAAATAACTCCGTTCGCTTGATTTACACCGATCGACAAACTTGTTACATTCAAACTTTCATAGGGTACTTCAACAGTTCCGCGTCTGCTATGTAACCTTGCCATAAGTCAGAAAACAGGTTTTAATGCATATATATTAAGGCAATTAAATTGTAGATATTGAACATTTTTATAATTACTCATTCCTTTAATTTGATCAAGTCAGTTGTGAATAATGAATTGCAAATCTACCCACACGCGAAAGTTGAACATAATGATGAAAATAGAAGAAAAGAACACAATTATTATACACTCCTCAGGCACATTATGAACCCTTTCTAATCAACTTCTAACACCCGCCTTGAGTGAATTTTTATTCGAGTATCATAAGCATTTAAATAAAAATTAAAAAAAAAACTACAAAACTTTTATCGGAAGAGAACTTAAAATGGAATCAAATATCTTCAACTATCACAGTACTTTCAGGCAAATATGTCTTAAAAAAGCATAAGACGCAATAGTCATGTAAATGTCTAAAAACTCAGCTGAAAATGATTATTTTCTATACAATAATTAGGTTTGGTTGAGTTGAAGAGAGGGTATATTAAGACTCAATATGTGCGTTATAGATTCAACAGAGATGGGTATAGGATGGACGTGATTTATTTATCAGTCTGTCGTCAGTACCTTATCTAGCTATAACTAGATTTATTCATTTGACTAGAAGCGTTTGTGGTAAGCATAAATCATTTTCCAAAATTACTTTACCGTTTACAGTCGACTTACATGACCAGACCCCCAACCTTTATATAGTTGATAGCTAACTTGTCAATCTTGTAAAGCAATATAACGCGTCTGGCTCGCTTCAACTCCCGAACTCTCGTATATATAGCGATTCGTAAAACACAAGCTTTATATTTTCAACTTCAGAACAATAAAAGATATAGAAGCGCCTTGGATATAATAACCCTACAGTTCGTAGTGAAGTCAACATCTGGCTATCTTTTACTGTCTGATTTATATACAGGGGATTTGGGACGTAATGATCGGTTTGTTTACAAGGGACCTGGAGACTGGCTCATTGATTAATTTATTAAAGGTACGGTGAAAAATAAACATTCTCGATTGAAAAATATATACCAATTAATTATACCGTTCATGTCATCTATAGAATTTTGCGATGTTTATCAAGTGAATTATTTAACAGTCTTTTACCTCAAGAATAGTCGAAAAATATTATCAAAGGCACACTTTAAACGAATAACACAAAGATAAACAAACATGTTGGATCAATCACAAATCAAATGAACGGACTTATATGGAACTACCCGATCACTTGGAAATTACACAATCTTGTCTTATGCAGACGATACAGTTGTAATATGTGAGGGCGCAACCTGGAACGAGGCTTGGGATAGAGCACAATCAGCTATGAATGATATAAAAAATTGGTTGGATGCAAACAATTTGAAATTGAACAATTCCAAAACTAAATTTATAGCATTTTCGCCAACGAAAGCAGGACAGCCACCCATCTTGGAACCCTTAAAAATAGAAAACTCCACAGATGTAATTGATCAAGCAGATTCTCTAAAGTATTTGGGGATATTTTTTGACAACAATCTTAAATGGGAAAACCATATCGATTTTCTATAAAAAAAAGCAAAAAAACTCGTATATAGATTTTATTCCCTCAGAAGCATACTAAATAAGAAAAATGTATTGACGATTTATAACAGTCTGGTTGTATCAATCTTATCTTACGGTGTGAATGTTTGAGGCTCTGCATATAATTACTCCTTGAAACCATTACAAATTATACAAAATTATGTCATTAGAATAATTTTTTCGATACTCGCAAGGACAAGCATTAAACCTATATTTATACAAGAATCATTACTAAATATCAAAGTCTATATATGTTCTCAGTAATCCAGTTAATACATAAACAAAAGTAAATCATCCCTACACAGCTAGAGCCTTACAGAATAAGGAATATAAATACCAAAAATTTAATAAAACTGTTTGTCAGAAAAGAAAAGACTTTATTGGTTTAAGATTCACTATCTGTCAAATTAAAGAGCGCTACTAAAACACAATTTAAAATTCAGACCAAATTATACATTATACAAAATTACAATTTATTAAGCTCATTACTTTAATAAAACCTGACATCATTCCACCACATTTTTGTATTTTTATATTTTGTATTCTATATTTTATCTTTTATCTTTCAACCTAAATTTTGTTTACATAATATGTACTACGATTGGAAACAAGGCAAGATCTAAAAAGTTTTAGTATAGAATGAAATGTTGGCACAGCACGAGATTGTCTCAAGTGTCACAGATACATGTAAAAATTGTAAATGTAATTTGAAAATAATTTGGAATAATCTGAAATAAACTGAAACATCTAATTTTAACCTTAACCAGGCCCTACTTGGTAGCTCAAATGTCCTCAGTACTTTAAAAGTATTGTTAGTGGATGTGGGTGATTGTTTTTTATTTTTACTCTGATGATGGCTAGTTAGTAGCTGAAATGTCCTCTCAGTACTCTGCCCTAGCTGAAATGTCCTCAATACTCTTATTTTCAACACAACTATTTATTGATCTATTTTCTATTACATTCTCATTTTACTGTGCTATTTTATCTACACAGTAGAACCTCGATATAATTCAAACCTCAGTAAAGTGATGAAAAATTCAGAAATCAATAGATATGTGCCCTGGGGCCCTAAAATACTTTTTTAATGACAGAATATGTCTTAACTTTCGGTCATAATAGGCTCATTCAACATTTTTTTTTATTTCATAATTCAAAAGTACTGTACTCAAATAGTCTAACTACAAAATTTTTTTTTTATTTACATGTTTACAGCCTAAAATTAATATTTGATATCCGTGCACGTCTAAGCGAGGCGCGGCTGATTGTGACGTCACTATACGTACTGTTGATGGGCGCCAGACAAGAGGTTTCCGTTATTAATCAACTCGGGTCAGTTTTCGTTGTGTGTTGACTATATGTATCGTAAATTTACTGTCGTTTGATTTGTAATGAGCGATCAAAAGAGTTTTCGCAAAAGTTGAGTGGTACCAGAGTATAGGAATACATCTATAAATGCACCGGATAAGATATTCATTTGTTTGCCTGCCAACCAGAAAGTAAGAAAAGCTTGGAAGCGTGCTATGCGTAGAACTGATTTTGTGTCTGACAAAGGATCGAGATACTGTTGTGAAGATCATTTTGATGTGAGCATATCAATACAATGAGGATGAGTTTAATTTCTAATACATCATTTTCATATCAGGTTGAAAAAAACATAGAAAATTACATGTACTCAAAAACTGTGAAAAGTGGCACAATACAAATGAAGCCAGGTGTAATACCGCATATTTGATTGCCAAAAAAACCGCACTTATTCATATAGTACCAAACCTAGGGTATTCAAAAAACGGGAAAAACTAAATATTATGCAGACTTACATCACTGAAATTTCTGATAATGATTTGGCTGCTCTTGATGAAGAAACAGAAAGAGAAACTACTACTGCGACACAAAGCGCGAATCGTGGTATTCAAGTGAATTTGCAGTGTAAGTATAGAAGAATACTTCTGATAAAATCTAGTGTGTTTACTTAGCGTTGTAATTTTACTCCTTTCATTTCACTGCAAATAAAGTCCTTATTTTTGTTGAAATAGTCCATCATCATAAATATATCCACTTCTGGTAGATTACCAGAATCAGCTTTCGTAAGTCCAGCTTTCAATGGTACATTTTAAAAAGAACAACACACTTCCCCAACAGGATAAATACACAAGCGATGCCGCGGACACTAGACTACGTGTGCGTATAGTGACATCACGCGCTGTTCTCGGTACTTTTCCACCAGCGCAGCTTCAACTTGAAGTATTTCAGTACAGGATGAAGCTATTGGTCTGAAATTTTTGTCAGTATATTAGGGTTCCAGACACTACAAGAAAATCCATAAAAAGGTTATAATGTTAATTTCACTGAACGACCCTATTAATCCAAGTACCAAGGCTTTATATCCCACAATTAAAACTAAGGTGCGTAGTATATAGTGGTCCAAAAATAATTTTATTTCGGTCAATTAGAAAAACCACTAAAGTTTTTTTTTTCAAATAGAATTCCATGTATATTATTTCTTATTTTGAAAACCTTTAAATTTTCTACTTCTGTGTAAATAGTGTTCCCATACCTTCAATAGGTTTGAGGTGTCGATCCAATTTTTCAAGTAAAATTTAAAAAATTGAAGAAAAATAGCTATTTATATTCAGTAATTAAATAAATGAATTATGAATATATTTATTTTACATGCAAAATGAGATTAAAATAATAGTTCCAATTGTAACCAGATTTAACACCAATGAATACTAGAAAACTTAGGCAAATTCAAAATAGTTCAACGTACGTATATAAGTAACGAAAGTTTCAAAACTATTATGTTTAGTATTCTCCGTGAACAGATTGTCCGCCCATCGTGAATGACCCTGTATATATGAATAGAGAGAGATAGATTTTATCATCATCAAAACTTTCCAGACGAATAAACGTAGATTAAGCAACACTTATTATATTCACTGTTAATAACCTAATAATATAGTTAGTTTATAAATTCGAAGAATGTCGCTCGCCAAATGAATTTTTAAACGTTACCCATTCTTTAGATGGAGCTAGTTTGTTAGTTGATGCTTCCGCCCGAACCTGTTCTTTCTGATATAATTGAACGTCCAAAGGGGATTGAAGAGGTCAGATTGATTCTTAAAAACTGGTCGAAAGTAGGAAATTATTTCTTTCTCTACAGAGTTTCACTCCATTTGATATAACAAGCAGCATTAAAATTCTACTACATGTATACCTACATAACAAATAACAAATTCAATGTAATATTTCGGAAAGAACATTCTGTCTTATTGTGGAACATTTTGAGGTCGCTGAATACGAAAATTCAAATTTCAAATTGACAGATCCAATAAGGCCATATTTTTGGACCACAAAAAAAAATATTGCAATTTACGGCCGAAACATGGATTTTCCATAAAAATGACAAGCATCACAGTGTGTAGAATAATGTTTTCCATAAGAAAATGGAACTTTCAACCCTTATACTTTTAACTAACCGTACGGTAAAAATATGCTGCTCGAAAATTGTATTAATTGTCCCAGGCTTTAGTAGCAGAACTTTAACAGTCGATAGAAAATTTGATTTTGAGAAAAAAGTTCCCATTAACATATATGCACAGACGCTTAATTTTTGAGATATGGTGTTGAATTTTATACAAATTTTCTTAATTTTTTTCGTATCTCCGAAGATAATTAAGATATCTAAATGAAATTTGACTCCGTGGGTGCGTAGATAAGTTACCACATTTGCACATAATTTGAGAACGGTATTACTTCCAGTGGCGTAGATATAAGTATTTAATAACAATAAATAGACCATCATCAGAAGACTTATTAATACAATAACCTGATTACTTAGAAATACTGTAATAACACAAAGCGTCCTTATCGCACAAATTTCGTTTAAATGCCAACGTCGCGAAACGAACGGAGACATGAAATCGGAACTATAACACAGCAATGTTGCAGCGTAAAAATTAAAAATCCACTATTAAGTAGAATCATCAATAAATACGAACACATTTCATAAATGTCTGCGAGAGACTAACAGACAAAGAGTTCTATCCTCTTTGCTAACAGACGAGACCATCTCAAGTGTTCATTTAAGCGCCAGATGTCATAATTTATTAGGTGATAAAAGAAGGTCTCTGGCCTGTGAGAAATACTTTAGACAATTCTACCTAAAGTAAACTTTTACATTATAAGGACGTAAGTAGGAATTTGCAAGAATATTAATTAATTAAATTAGTATAAATATGACTTAGTGTTTGAACGTCACTCCTATGATTAACAGACTTGGAGTCACGTTTTATATGAATCATCTCCAGAATAGATCTTTTATAATAATTGGTTTCCTTAGTCCTTAAATGAACACTTGAGATGGTCTCGTCTGTTAGCAAAGAGGATAGAACTCTTTGTCTGTTAGTCTCTCGCAGACATTTATGAAATGTGTTCGTATTTATTGATGATTCTACTTAATAGTGGATTTTTAATTTTTACGCTGCAACATTGCTGTGTTATAGTTCCGATTTCATGTCTCCGTTCGTTTCGCGACGTTGGCATTTAAACGAAATTTGTGCGATAAGGACGCTTTGTGTTATTACAGTATTTCTAAGTAATCAGGTTATTGTATTAATAAGTCTTCTGATGATGGTCGTGAGACCGAAACGTACGTAAAGACGAGGGTAAAAATAAAAATATATGTGTTAATGTGACCTATTTCCCGAGAATTGTGTATTAATTCATACGTGGGTCAAGAATCTTTATAATAAATAGACCCGAAAAGTGTTATCACCCTGTAAAGACTACTTTTTAGGGACAAACTTCGATGCAGAATTCAAATTTAAACAAATAAGATCTCTTGATATTCTTTTGTACCTGGCACCTTTCACGGCAAATTTAATTTTTGTGAATAATTATCACCACCATGAAAATAGGGTGAAAATTGGTAAAAGAGGAACCTTAAATTAAACAGCGTCGTTGAGTGACAAAAATAAAATAAGCTGTCTTTTCTAATCTCTACAACAAAACATTACAAAGAAAGGCCGAATAACAAATTTTTATTTCCAAAAATGTTTTAACCAGATAACTACAATGTACTTTAATTTATAGTAAGTCCACCAACAAGAGTTAACAAGACACCATCTTCTAAATTTTGTGTATTAATTTCCAAATTGATTCCCGTTTTCTCGTATACATAGTTCACACGTCATACAATAGATCTTCAACGAAAACCTTTTTCCAATTTATATCCGATTTTCATGGTGGTGGTAATTAATCACAAAAATCAAATTTATCGTGAAACAGTACCAGGTACAAGGAAACATCAAGATACCTTATTTGTTTCGATTTAAATTCTGCATCGAAATATGTTACTAAAAAGTAACATTTCCAGGGTGGAACACTTTTCGGGTCAATTTGTTGTTATTAAATTGAATCTACGCCACTGGAAGTAATACCGGTCTCAAATTATGTGCAAATGTGGTAACCTATCTACGCATCCACGGTATTAAATGTCATTGAGACATCTCGATTATCTTCGGAGATACAAGCAAAATTAAGAAATTTTTTGTAAAATTGAACACCCTGTATCTCAAAAATTAAGCGTCTGCGCATATATGTTAATAAGAACTTCTTTTCTCAAAATCAAATTTTCTATCGACTGTTGAGGCTCTGCTACTAAAACCTGGGACACCCTACCCTGTATAATCTGCATTGATATATTATATCTATAAAGGGTGAGTCAGTTTTTTGTAGGAGATAGAACAAATGATTTTAAGAAGAAAAGTTCCTATAAACATATGTCGTAGAAGGCTTCGTTTCCGAGATACAGGGTGTTGAAATTGAAAAAAAAATTTAGTTTTTTGCGAATATCTCCGGAACCGTTTATCGTACAAGAGACAGCTTTTGTAAGCATTCTCTACTCATAGTAAGCTATGTTCTGTGCGATAAAAAAAACTTTTTTTAATCCTAATTGGTGAAGATTTGGAAGGGGTAGTGGGTGTTTTCTCCCCAACTTCTACGCCACTGATAAAAGTACGGTTTTGAGACAACCATTTGTACCGCCAATGTTTTCTACAGAAAAAAGATACTCTTGGTCATAAGCTCTAAAGTTGACCGTTTTCCGAGGAAAATCAACTTTTATGTTGAAAAACATGGTCAATTCTTACTAATTGAACAAAATTTATTCAAACGTTAGAACAAGTAACAAAACCAAAGGATTGACCACGTTTTTCAACATAAAAGTTGATTTTTCTTGAAAACGGTCAACTTTAGAGTTTATGACCAAGTACCTTTTTTGTGTAGAAAACATTGGCGGTTCAAATGGTTGTCTCAAAACCATACTTTTTTCAGTGGCGTAGAAGTTAGGGAGAAAAAACCCACTACCCCTTCAAAATCTTCACCAATTATGACTGAAAAACATTTTTTTACCGCACAGGACATATCTTACTATGAGTAGACAATGCTCACAAAAGCTGTCTTCTATACGATAAACGGTTCCGGAGATATTCTCAAAAAACTAAATTTTTTTTTCAATTTCAACGATCTCGAAAACGAAGCCTTCTACGACATATGTTTACAGGAACTTTTCTTCTTAAAAACACTTGTTCTATCTGTTGCAGTTTGTCTACGAAAAACTGACTCACCCTGTATATATAAATAAAAATAAAATACATCAAATCAACCCTTAAGGTTTCAAGTTTTCGGGAAATGTACATTAGATGCCTTTTTGAATGTTATGTATTTTCCGTTTGAAAAATAAACACGCCAAATTAAAAATGCAAACAGGGGTCAATTGCTTAGATTTAAAGCTGTCATTTGCAATTTATTTTATCCCTTTAGACCTAGTACTTCTCGGATACTGCACCAGATATGAAGAAAATGTTTCCAACATGTTTCGTACGTTATATAATAATAATAATAATAATAATAATACGTCTTTATTCACACAAGAAATTATACATAGAATATGCAAGTAAATATCACAAAAGAAAAAACTAGTTAACTTGTATGAACCTGAACCCTAATTTGAAAGATAAAAAGAAAACAATATCAACCGGATTATATCAAGCTGCAGGTATCCAAAATTAAATCCCAGTTACACAGCAAACTTTACGAGTCTTAAATATAACATAAATAATAACACAATATCATAATAACAATAATATCTAATAAAATGACAAATAATCAAACTCTGTTTGATGGGCTTAGCCCATCCTGTGATTTGCTTTCCGAATATCATAAAACGGGAAGAATCTTTGAAATTTCGATTGCAATAACTTCTATTTGTTTTGTCTGTGGGGAATTAAACATTTAAAGAGCATTCATTCAACGGATTTGATATAGCTTCGATCTGTTCCTACAGTATGGGTATAAATGTTTGTTTCAGCTGTACTAAACAAACTATGAGGGCAATGTAGGTTTCTCAATAATATTTGACCGGGATATAAATTACACCAGCTGCGTTTATTAAAGTTGTACGAGTTATTTTATATCCCGTATGACACACAAAGTAACAGCAGACAGTTTTTGTCCTATAACGATCTTAATTATATGAAATTAACAACTACCGGCTTATTATGAGTGTCAATAAAGTAGCCTTTATGAAGAACGAAATGTGAATTTCGTTCCGTGTTAACAGCTATTCTGCAATCTCTCGTCATCTATCTCACATAACAATTATTATATCCATCCTCTCAACGTTAATTAAATTTAGCCTTGGTAAATACATATTTTGCAAGATTTGAAGCGATGAAGATTATTAGGCGATGCGATGATCATACATGAATGCCCAAATAAATTGGATTATGAAAAGTTGGCACCTACAAGTTCTAGTATACAGATAATAATTAGTATATAAATAATCTTCACCTTATTTTCATATAGAAAGTTATTAGAAGTGTATTTTACAGGATGTATCAATGTAAAACCTTTGAATATCAACAAACGATCAAGAACATTTAAAAAAATTTATTCAATGAAAGTCAGCAAACAAAATAATCTTGAATGCTTACCTTGGCTTGAACCAACCCTATACAAACGCCTCGGTGTAAATAGTTAGAAAGTTGATTAGAAATTTGCTCAAAACTCAATCTCAATCTGTCATAAACATACATGAAGGCTTTGTACTGGTTAGTATTTTAACAATATTTCTATAATATGAAAAAGTAAAATCATTTTCTAAATTATTAAACGTCTCTTATCTAAATACTACACTATTGCGATAATTTGTTCAGAGCACGGTCGTATACACAGGTCTGGAAACTCGAGGTTGTTTCCTATGTGAGCAGTGAGTCCCTTACGCGTCAAATTTCGCGTAGTACCAAAAGACGCCACGTAGGGGAATCATAAAAGGCGTCACGTAAGATCTTGATCTCTATGAAGAGTATTCTGTGACAAGTGTCAGTTGACTTGTAAACACAATTTTATACGAAACGTTCAGATCTCGATAGCGCTTCCGGCTCCGGGATTTTCACGTGGCCTATCGAAATTAGAAGGTTCGAATTGTATAAAAACACAATTGCATGAACGAAAGACGTCCTATGTGATTAGCTACGAACGTAATCATTTTGACATATGCCTCGAGGAGCTCGCTACGCGTCAGTTAGAGTTTATACTTTTTACGTCGATCTTGTTAATTCGAGGCCGTTTTATGCCCCATGCGGCCGTAGCCAGTTGTAATAAAGTGTTTTCGGCTATAGGCCGCTAGCTTTTACCCGCTTTGAGTATATTTTAGTAGCTAGAAAATTCCCTTTGGTACATCGCACGTCAGACGCTAGTAGCTGACAGCTGAGAATACCTCAAACTGTTTTAATTGAATTTTCCTATTTAATCGACATTTTGGGCCCGAGACTATGCTATTTAGTTGGCCTCGTTCATAAACTAACGACATGGAGCGAAAACCGCATGCGAAAAGTCCTCGTTAAGACGTTCTATGTTCCGAAGATTAACACTTTTCTAACTCGCGAGCTACGCGCTCCTCACGTGAACGTCATTCGATTTATCGAAAATTAACCAATTCAAAACAGTTTTTGACCCAGTTTGGGGCTATCACGACCTTTCAAAAGGTTCAAAGTTAACATTTCGACAATTTTAAGCTATGCTTAAACGGTGCAAATGCATTAGTAACACTGCTTGCGATTCCGGAAAGAAATCGTTTTACCCCCTCTTGATCCAAGCGCCAGCTGGTGGCTGAGCGAGGGACTACGAGTTTCACGACGCGTAAGCGACTCAAGTCAACCATACAGTTTCCAGACCTGTGTATACGACCGTGGTTCAGAGTAGCGTAGTTGAGGTTTTTGACGCCGTGAGCATATGCCAAAATGTGCCGCCTCTTCCACCTTCTACATATGATTATAAAGATAAATTGTACAGGGTTGAAAATTGGAGAATTTTCACTTATAATCTCCCCAGTGCTTAAATTATTGTCAGAAATTTTTATTTTAGCTCGTGGGAGATTCGATTAGAAGATTATTTGAAAGTAGAATTAAATTAAATTATTTGAAAGTAGAATTTAACTGGTGACAAACAAACTTATGTATAGGCTGATGTAACTGTTGCATAGAAATTGTAAGCTAATTGGTATTTTGACATTTTGCCTGGTAAGCTTCAAAAGCGTAGTCGCGTTCTATTTGTTACATTAGACTCTAAAAGAAAATGTCACGTTTTGAAACAGAAAATAGTGAGATGATAATTTTTTTCCCTGTGCTCTAGTAATAAGGGGGTTAAACAATTGAATAAAGTAGTTAATATTTCACCCATCCATACAATGTTATAGTACTAGAGGAAAGATAAAACAATTTAGGCCTATTTCTTTTGGACGCTAATGATTTTATATCGGTGGCACCCTTATTCATTTATTGCGGTTTTGATGTCAAATATTTCAAGTTCCCTATGTAGAATAAGGATAAGATAATTAAATAAAGTACAAAAAATTCTATTCGCGTCATAAAATCTTTATTGTAAATAATAGTGGGTACCATATTTTGGAAAATCAGAAGCAGTTTTAATTGCATTTTTATTACTTTCCCTGGGCTTAAATAATGATCTAAAATAAATATTATTTGTTATACGTTCCATAATTTTATGCTACTAGAAACAAGGGAAAAGTATTAAAAGAATTAAATAATAATAATATAAAGTTGGCTGTGGTTCAAATTCCTGTCACAAGTTCTTTGGACTTAATCGTCTTGTTTATGTTTGGGTATCGTAAAAAGCTAATTAATTATGTGATAATAAAATGAATTGCAATACATACAATATTTGATCCTTTTGTACAGAATCTCAGCATTCAAGTGTATCATAAAAATGTAAAGTATTTAATTTATTTGGTGAACAACTCTGGCCTAAATCTTGAACAAGTAGATCCGTTTAAGATGCAACTATTCTTCGTGAAATTATTCCATATTTCACCCATAAACCCAGTGCTTTTATTACAGCTGACAATCCAGGGAGATTTCCACTTATTTGTCTTACAGCTAGGTGGTTATGGTTAGGGTGATTTTGGAAAAAATTAAGTTGTTGTCATAGCAATATGTCAAAATGTAAGCATCTGATAGGCTACAATCGATAGCCATACAATTTTCATAAAAAATCTTCGGGTCGGAGGTAACCAAGGTGATAATTAACAACAGTATTTGTAAAGAAGTTATTCGTTCTTATTTGTTAGGTATTATAGCATTAAACGCAAACAATTCAACAACTTCGGAACGTACTGTGGCTACTCTCAAATGAGGATATCAAACTGTCTGCCAGTATACATCTTCTTGATTTCACAAGTTTACGTATATGGTAAAATAACATCTGTAAAGAAAGAAGCTGAATCGATTCAATCCAAACATGCTTTACTTTCATGCAGTGAATGAAACCAGTTTTGTGTGTTTACGTCTACCTACAACACAACTACTAAAAATACTAGAACCACGCATACAATTCACGACACATGAGGAACTCAAGTCGGTCGACCCGCCATTCTCTGGGTATAATAACCGTTGTTCCTCTCTATTGGATTATAAGAATACAGTTAGTCGACGCCAGAATAAACAATAATATAATCTATCTGCAGGCTTGGTACGGTAACGCTTACATAAAGTGTTTTTAATTATTAAACAAAATATCTGAAGTAGGCCATATGCAATATTATGTCTAGAATACTATCTCCAGATATCAATTTGGAAAAATGAAATTTAAACAGGAGTCTGCAAATTCAAGAAGTAGCTTCTATATTTCATTTAGTAATACATATTCTCATTTACATAAACTTGTAATCAGTAAAAATAGTTCACATGATCTGGTACAAAATTTATATATAATGAATCCATTTCTTATATAAACCTAAGGAGTAGGTGCAATTATAGACTTCAAAACTGGTAGTACAAAATTTTTAAAGAATTGCGAGATAAAATCATATTAACTCCAACAATCAATATGAATACCAATTATATAAATAGTATCTATTTTTAAGAATGTCATTTATTATTAGGAGCAATGAATCCAATTTATTAAACAAAATCGTAGTCCATTTATCAGCAATTACCAAATTGATTCTAGCTACAGGAATTTGTGAAAAGAACACTTAACGTTCATTTATTTAATATCTGATCATATTATATTTGCATTCATGAACTCGTTCACTGTGTACAGGGTGGGCAAATTTTGATGTTTGTATAGTGTAACTCGGTAACTTTGAATGATACAAAAAAATGGAAGTCACATTCTCAATCATTTTTTTTGAGACATATTCACGGGCGGAAACAAAAATTTGCTATCGTCTTTTGTTTTCGGGTTATGAACAGAAGTTCGATGTTTCGACTTTTAGACAGATGTGAATATCGTGGTTGTTTGTAAAGTTAGGAAAAAATTACTTTTATATTCTTGAGTCACTTTTTTCTGTATATTCCACTGGCGTCGAGAAAATTTTGAAAAAAAGTCTTAAGTTGTATTTTTTCAAATGGGAATCATAGTTTGCTAGAATTTAGTTGAAATTGTTTTTTTTCTCTTTCTAATTATGCATCATATGTCGGGTTGCTTTTGATGTGTGAGTCTTTACTAGCGAAAATAATATTATACTATAATACTTTTAGCGTTTTTTTATATTCATTCCATGTAGGCGGGAGTCGTCTATGAAAGTGTATATCCGTTTGTCAGTAAGTTGTATATTAACGGTTTTGTTTCCGTCATAATAACATTAATAAAGATTCTTGACCCAGAGTATGAATTATATATAAACATTCTCGGAATTTTCGTTTTTACGTACGTTTCGGTCTCACGACCATCATCAGAAGACTTATTATGTCAAAAAAAGTTTTTTTTCAAACTAATTATAGCAGAAAGCGTCCATATCGCACCAATTTCATTCAAAAATGCCCACGGCGTCGAATCGAACAGAACCACGAATAATCGAAATTGTACCGTCAATATTTCAAGTATAAAATATAACAAGAATCCACTATTCAGTAATATTCTTATAATATACAAGCGCATGTTGGTATTGTGTCTCAACGACTGGAGATGAAAATTATTATGTTAAGTATCTACTCTCGAACCAGATGTTACGATTTTTGAGGTACTTGAAAAAGGTTGCAGACCTGTATTGGAATATTACTTTTGAGCATTCTTCCTAAAATATACTTTCAACATTATAAAGACGCATGTAGGAATTTGCAAGAGTTTCAATTAATCAAGTTAGTATAAATCTGACTTAATTTCTGATATCCTATGATTTACAGATTTGGAGTCACGTTTTATGTGAATCATCTCCAGAATAGATCTTTTATAATAATTGGTTTCCTTAGTTAAGATATTAACATTTTTGTAATCTAATTGATGGTTATAATCAAAGCAGTGTTCAGCAAAGCGGTGGAATTTTCTAAGTTATTATTTCTTGTGCTATACTTATGACCATACATTCTTTTATGTAAATATAAGAATATTACTGAATAGTGGATTCTTGTTATATTTTGTACTTGAAATATTGACGGTATAATTTCGATTATTCGTGGTTTTGTTCGTTTCGACGACGTGGGCATTTTTGATTGAAATCGGTGCGATATGGACGCTTTTCATCTCCAGTCGTTGAGACACTATACCAACATGCGCTTGTATATTATAAGAATATTACTGAATAGTGAAATATTGACGGTACAATTTCGATTATACGTGGCTCTGCTCGTTTCGACGCCGTGGGCATTTTTGATTGAAATTGGTGCGATATGGACGCTTTCTGCTATAATTAGTTTAAAAAAAAACCTCTTTTTGACATAATAATTCTTCTGTGGATGGTCGTGAAATCGAAACGTACGTGAAGACGAAAATATAAAACAAAGTGTTAATGTGACCTATTTCCCGAGAATTTTTATATGTACGTCATAATGACTATTATGACAAATTGAGGGGGCTCGTCTAGTTCTCGACTCGGCCTCAATAAAATCATTAACCGAATAATTTTAACCGTAAAACGTTATTCCCGGGCATTGAGAATTCCGAACTATATATTACTATATGCAAACTAGCAACAATAGCAAGACTGTATTATATGTCATGTCCGCCGTCCGTAACTAGGCTTTTATGAGTCAAAAGCCAAAGAAATATCCTTTATAAAAGAGTATCAAAGTGTTCACAAGCGTGTAAGGCAACACAGTGCTAAGGTAACTTTCCCTGAAGGAAACAGAGAAACCGACGTAACTTTTAAGGGCAGCCACAGCCAGAAATTTAAAGTAGAAACCTTTATACCAATAATCGACTCTCTAATTTGCAATATATACAACATATACAATTATATACCAAATCCGACAAAAAGGTCGCAGGCGGGGGCCTACTGTTGTATAGGGGCCTAGGGCCTCAAGAAGTCTTAAGACGTCCCTGTCCGATGGTCGTGATCTCCTTCTGCAACAACTTTGTTGAGTATAGCTATCAACTCATATAGTCATTCAATTGATATAGAAATTTCCTGTCAAATATCCGCATACAAATCTGATACGTGTTACATTGTGGCATAATGTCGGTGGCCAATTAACTTATCAGCTTTGGGGGATAATGCCACCGGGAAACTTCAAAGGCAATAAATATACTGTACCACTTGTGTGGCACGTAACATCGACTTGCTTTAACCAGATATTGGATGATATGCGGATGATGTTGTAAATTGTCTTAATTATGGGGCGATCGTAACGGTCAAAAAATTTATAGAATTGGGGACGCAGTCACAGAACGTAATATTCCCTAGTAAATTGGTATTTTAGAGACTTTGTTTGACTGCGTATAATAATGGAATGATAATGGTTATACTGTAAACTCTCACTAGGATATGATGTAATATCATACTGATAATTGAAGAACGACACCACTTTCAAAATCCACACACACAGTCTATCTTCCCCTGACATCATTCTTTATTTTAAATACTGAATGCCCTGGTTTCATAGCTTCTTATGAGGCGAATATTTTTAACATTCAAAATGATTTATTTTTGTGCACGCTCTCCAAACGTCAACAGTCAACGAAGCGCTAAAATAACCAAAATAACAAAATTTGTTTAGAAGGCCTCAATGTATACGTCTGAATTTTTTCAATTAAATAATGTTAAAGCGTTACAATATCAGAGAAAGAAGTGGTTTTTCATGTTTTTCCGGAATAAGTCGCACAAAACCCACTTGTTTTAGGCGAAAAAAAAATATAAATTTTTTCATTCTTACCCAAATTCTACAAGTTAGGACTCCGTGATAAAAGTGGTATTTTCTACCCCTTCCGATCATTTCCGCATTTAACTTTTTCTATTGACGTCGCTACTAACCCATATTGCACAAATTTTCATCGACGTTCATTTTGTAGAACTCAAATAATTTACTGGATTAGAACAACTTTACACTGATCGCAATAAAAATTTCGTTATTAAAGTTATAATGTTAAGATTTTGGAGAGCTATTATCTAACACTTTGTTTGACGTAGCTTAATATTTTTGCGGACTCATCTGTAATCATCATCACGCATCAAGAGTTCGTGACTTGTATCAATTTGTAAAATAAAGATTGCTCTGTGAATCTGATTTATTATCATGTGTATATTACAGTTATTATAAAATATGGGCGTGGGTAATGTCGGCTTGTATTGCCCGCGGCGTGGAAATAACGCCCGAGGCGTTAGCCGCGAAGTCTATCACGGGCCCATTACGTCCGTGGTAAATACTATGTGGCACCGTATTTTCAAAACAATTACGAATGTTATGTTTCTGTGAAATTTTCAAACTGCTATATAAATATCCTTGCATATCAACTATAACTATGACAGAATAAATGACTAGTGGCAAGCCCACTTCAGATACAGCCATTGACATCATCAAAGGCATATTCAACAGTTGGTAAAAACAACAATATAGAATATATTATCCAACACAAAATACTACTTCAAGTCATAATATTTCAATAATTCCTTCTGTTCTACTAAATAATAATTGTGATAAATGTAAACTTTCTGTACAAAATGGGAGAAAAAAAGACAGTCTTAACATAAAAAATGTGAATAAAATAAAAATGTAATTATTAGACGTATAATAATTTTAATTTCAATAGTGAATTTTATTTTGTTTTGATGACATACACTTTCATTTTCAAACAAAATGCTGATAATATGATTTTAATTTTTGGAAATGTATTTTTTTGATAAAATAACCAAATTTTAATTTTTATCATATCATTTTTGAGTAGAACTGAATTTTTTCTGACAACTAAGTTATTAAGTAATTTTACTTTTCAACCATCACCTCTCAGCCTCAGGGTCCATAAAATTGGGTCGTTAAAAATATAATCAGTATTTACTTTCATACAAAAAGTTTCAGAAGTAACTAAATATGTTATTTCGAATCTAAATGTTTGTTACCGCTTTTCGTATGTGTGCGGTCCAGGTTATTGGCGCATGAACCAAGAATACTGATTTTTAAACATTGTTTCGAAATGTCAGATAAAGCGTGAAATTGTAGTACTGAACGGTTCTTATATGGTAGTCCAAAATTCTGAACTGAAAAAATGTCAACTTTACAATGAAATTTATATATAAAACCTATTGGTATATTGGTAATATACTTGTGGCTCTATCAATTAGCCACTATGAATATAATTATTCAACTGAATAGCAGCTTTGATCAAATTTGATGATAAGTTAAACCAAATCATTGTCAATCAATATTTGTTAAGTTTGTGAATTCTGAATGCTTTAAAAAATCGTGAAGCCGATAATAACAATTGAAAGACCAAATTAAATAAAACAAGCTAAATGGAAACGATGTTGCTTGTTGTTTATTTATTGCATCATGATATAGAAATAACTTCTACATCATTCAATTATCAATTAGAAATGTAATAAAGCACATCATACATCGTATGATGCATACCTAATTCCATGGGCTCTTGAAAATTAATTTCTGCCACAATATGCAGATAGAAGTAAACATGAAATATTTATTAACACAGATACATCAGGAAATCTGCAAAAGATTATAATATAAACACCACAAACATACATATTTTTTTTACCAACCCGGATAAACAACATGGGTTCTGCAAAGAGCATAGCACAACGCACCACTAGCTAGAATAGCTGGGAAGATTATAGAAGGGCACAACGAGAAACTGTTGCTAGATATAGCCAAAGCCTTTGAAACACAGTGTAGATTGATATCTAGGTAATTTAGAAGGGATGGAAATGTATAAACGAAAAAGCAATTTATTAAATTCCTACTTATTTCCTGCTCAGGATAACCCATCAGTTGCTTTATTATCCCCAAATAGTATTCAAAGAGGCACATTTTGATTTATAATTTAGTTTACTCTGATGAAGGTTACTTGGTATTTTATCTAAAATGTACATAATGACAATAATTAGTACAGATAGTAATTTACAAGGAAATAAGCATTTAACTTTCTCACGAAAGCTCATTATGTATTAGAATGTAAGTGTAAAATACGGCTACGTTGCAAATACCAAACAGCCCGATGATGATGAAGTTGTTTCGGATGTTAATCTACTAATCACCTATTGTTATTGAAACCACACATATTACGAATTTCGATGCATTAATAAACTTGTAGAATTAGCACCAACTGCCGGTTCGAAAAACGGTATGTTTCACCTTTTCGTTGACATAACGCTATTGAACTTACAGTTAATGAGCTCCTCAGGGTATACATTTATTCGCACACTACCGAAAAAATGCTCCCCTCAAATCAGCATATAAGTGTTATGACGAACGTAGTCTTCATTTCTGCCAGTAAGGTGTATTAAATAATATATGATAAGTTAGTTAGTATGGAATAGCCTCCACTAAATTACCAAACAACATCACAGATAGTAGTATTTCCCTTTTTTTTTACTGGTTTAACTGGACTATATCTGTCCTCCACCTGGAAGGAAAGGTTAAACAACTTGCAATAAACTAGTGTTAATTTTGGAGCATTTTCCTTGAGAACTCTAGGCAGAATTCCATCTGCATGGTTTTTTTGGTATTGAAATTAAGCAAAATGGGTCTAATTATGCGCTGATGAAAAGAAAAGAGCAATATTAGAAGTTGATTTCAAGTGGAATTTTCTTCAAACATTTCAACAAAAATGTAGGCCTCTTCTTGTGATGTTGTAGCTAGTGTGGCATCATCTCTGGTTAGAGGATGGCATAAGCTGGAAGTAGAATTACGAAGGTCCACAATGAACGGGAACATTCGATAAGTTTTGATCTTGGCGTTAATTGGCTTTTTTCAGTGTGTGGTACTGACCACAGTATCATAGCTTTATTAAATCAAGAACTGAATTCGATCATAGTTACCAAATTGCTCATGTCCTTTGATTCGTATTTATTTATAAAGGAAATTTCTTTGATTTCTGCCTTGTTTCATCATAAGGATACTATTGACATTTACCGTTTCAACCATAACTACGTAGAAGGAATTTCAAATTATAAAAATAAGTAAAATAGGTTAACAGATAAGAACAAGAAATTTTACAGACGATGTAAATTCACATTCACAGTTGTACAAAAAATGTTGTTTGTATTTCGTGTATAAAATTCATGTTTTCATGGCATATTGGAGAGAATGACTCTAATGTGCCATTTTACGCACAAAAATAACTATTTTCTCTCAATAAAAGAAAAAACTATGGTTTATTTGGGTAATAGAACGAAAAAATTTCGAATTTCAACAGAAGAATCATTTTATTATCTTGATCATTATACAATGAACTTTGTATGAACACCTTGCATTCACAAAATAATACTAATGGTCTTATTTGATTAGCACAGACATACTATCGATGCAGAAGGAAATTATTTTATCCCTATTTGTCCGTGATATGACAATTAACAATTAATTTCACTTGTTATTCATTAGTAATAGAGTATTGAATAATAGTTCAATAACAAGCATGAAGTCCATTCACTTTTTGAAGTCGTAACGAGATTCGCGGGTTACTCAGTTGCATAAAAATACCTTGGAACAGTGTTGTGTGCTATGAGCTGATACAAACTGCTGGCAGTGTCAATAATAACTTGAAGACGTGTGATTTTCAAAATTATCGAACGAATTCGGAATATTTTGCAGAAGCTGCAAATTGTTAGAAAAAATGGATAAAGATACAAAGCAAGCAAGCCCTGAGTGTATTTCTAATTATTCGATGGACACATTGGAAATAAATGACAAATTGTCAAAATGGTATCCTAAATCCCCTTCGTAAGTTTTAAAATATTCAATTATAGTTTGATTTCTAAATGTAATATTTTTTTATATTCAGATTCAATGCCGAAAACAGTAAGCATATGAGACAATATTCTAATATATTAATTAATAATTTACAGTATTCACATTAAAGTCATGATTTTGAGAAATAGATATCGTTTCATACATCTATAGTGAAGCTTATACCAGAAAACCGATTTTACATCATCACTATTAAAATTGAACATTGAAAAATACAGTTTCATACATTTATAGTGAAGCTTATACCAGAAAACCGATTTTACATCATCACTATTAAGATTGAACATTGAAAAATACAGTTTCATACATTTATAGTGAAGCTTATACCAGAAAACCGATTTTACATCATCACTATTAAGATTGAACATTGAAAAATACAATTACATTGTTTATTGTGTTACTGATACTACTCCTGCGAAAAAATCGGCTAATATTAATTTGTTGTTTAGTTGAGGAATGAAATTTGATATTTTAGCATCTCTTCCGTACACATTCCTAATGTAACGCAAAAACCACAAGCTAAAAAATCAATTACTAAGGGTAACAGGGTGTTGTTTGTTGGGTCTAAATTTGATTTGCCTCCACAACCTGGCACTTCTTCAGATTCATTATTCACTATCATTATAAGTTATATTACTGATATTGAGATGTCTGAAGTAATACCTGGGAAACGGTCAATCAAGTTCTAGAATATTGTGCGGACTAAAGTCTTACGAAAATGCGGCCAAAATGTCAACAGGTGCTTATTAAGGGATGCAAAGAAAGATTTTGGAACTAAATGAATATGCCATATTCATACCATGTGCAGCATATTATTTAAATCTGATTGGTCGTAGTGCGGATCATTGCTACTCAGCGTTTCTTAATTTTTCCTCAATCGTACACTTAGTCCTCACTTTTTTCTTTGCTTCAACGTGTAAATGGGAAATACGTCAGGAGCATCTTGGCAAAGACCATCACAGTTTGAGAAATCCATCTAAAACGCAGTGGAAGAACATGATGAAGCTGTAAATTCCATCGCTCAAAATTTGGCGTCAAAAGGGCGAAACTAAACTTTGAGGTCAAACCACAATATAATAGGCAAATTCATTTTTTCATTTCTTTAACATCGTTTAAAAATAAAATAAAAGGTAGAAAGGTCCTTTGGGTGAAAATAAACAATGGTTGATATTTATCACAGGTCAAGGAACATTTTCAGAACTGAGTACCCGATCGACTTAAGATTACCTATAATAATATGTAATATAACAATACAAGACTTTTTTGTGGGAATTTTTTTTTTCCAAAGTGAGTTATGAAAAACTTATGATGGACTGTTTAAAATGGAAAATGAAACTAAATACGTGAAAAATCTGATAACTCAAGGGAGTCATATGAAAATTAGCTATTTATGTACCATTTTTTATCGAAAGCGAGCGAAAATTTTAATTTTCCACTATATATTGCTAAAAAAACATGCAAACATTTTTCCAGATTACATCAACATTTTTAAAAAAAATTTTTAGTTCGACCTATTAATTTGTTGTGAAAATAAGTTCACAAACAATTTTCCAATTGTTTGATAATTGTTTAAAAATGAAAACGAGATACAACCGTTTGAAAGTTTCCTTGGGATGGGGGACCTTGACCAAACAGAGTGTCCGATCGAATCAAATGAACTTGTACCCGAAAACACAAAGATTTTTTCTGAAGAAACATTTTTTCCCAAAATAAGGTCATCAGATCTTGCTGGATGCACAATATTATGTAACAATCGACCTGCTCCATGTAGATACAGGAATACATAAAATAGAGTAAATAATACAAAAAAATGCGACAAATACTTATCAACAGATGGAAACGCAACGACACAATCTGGGGCGCAGCAGCGGCTTATGATCCGCTGTTAGAGCCAAAGTACAAGAAGCCAAGAACAGCTCTAAACCTTAAGGGGGATCCCACGATCCCCAATATGATGATGTCAGATACAACTATTCCTATGAAGTTCTACATATCCACGCTCGGAATCACCACCAACAGCACTCTCCCATGGGATGTTCATGTGAGGTCCATTACGAAAACCGCTTCACAAAAACTTGCTTTTCTATTCCGTGCCAAGAGTTACTTTACATCCCAACAGCTCCTCATAATCTACAAAGCACAGATTCAACATGTCCTGGAGTACTGTTCTCATGTTTAGAGTTCGGCTCCCAAACATGCGCTGAAGGTCATAGATTCTATCAAGCAGGGAGCTTTTGATTGATGATATCACACTTACGAGTTCATTGACCTCTCTAGAACAATGAAGAAAGGTGGGAGATCTCTCCCTTCTCTATAGATATTTCCATGATCGGTGTTGATTAGAAATCTCGTCTGTTGTTCCACCACGAGAGATTCCAGATAGGCGGACTAGACGAACTCAAACTTCATCGTCAAGCTCGAGACCTATCGAACGTCTTCCTACCAGACTTCATTTTTCTATCGAACAGCGAAGTTGTGCAACTCTTAGCCCAGTAATGTCTTTCCCTATGGCTATAACCTCCAAAACCTTCAGGAAAAATTCGAATGCCTATCTCATCTCCCATCATTCCATCTCTAGCTCACACGATGTTCTTCGAACATTAAAAATAAAAGAAGAAGAAACAAATAAGCAGAAGAGCTTTCAATAGAAACGCAGCGGAAAAAGAGCATGGCTCGAATACGTAAAACAAATGAGTTCGCAACTTTTCAAAATACAAAGATTATTTCGCAATCACTCCAATATTATGCGTTATGGATGGATGCTGTCTGTTAATGCTATGATCTTTGAAGAAGGAGTTCTAACTACCATCAAAAACTATTGATACAACAAGATTGCTTAAATCACGCAAAGTTTCCAAACTAACAAGCGTTCGTTTTGCAAACTAAAATGACAAAATGGCAAATACATATTATAACAAAACTTTTATTCATCATCTCTAAAATTTTCTTGTTCAACTGAGGGACCCTGTACTTTAAATATGAGATAGAGAGAAGATTGTTTCCAATGTCCCATAAAAGAGGTGCTATATTAGGTTAGGCTCGAATTAATAATGCAATAGGAAATCTCATGCTTTGCGGATGAGCGGGATTGGTGCCGCATGAGAATTCTAATGATAAATAATTCACATAACTGAACTATTATTCACTCGTTTACACGCTACCTGCACAAGATATAAACATTACGTGCTTTGTTTTCCGATTTACAATAATCTTCTCCGACGTAATAACATTTTCGTAAATGAAATTAACATTACTTGCTCGTTGCTCCTCTTAGCTGTGAGTTACTGCGTACCATATAGCGAAAATGTACGTTATACCGGACATGAATCTTTTGTAGAAGCTCTGTAGCCTGGATTTCATGTGGACTGGAAGGTTTGAGACAAGACATATTAAAGCATCAAACGCCGATAAACAATATAATCTATTTTAGTCCATGGTTTGTTCGTGTAATTCTTCACAGCAGGGGTGAAATATTTCCAACATGTTTTATTTAACACTGAACTTAATACCTACCCTACAATAAGACTACAATGTAATTTTAATGATGATGGGGTAAAAGAATGAGGCGCCGTTTGCATCCTAATTATCTACAGTAAGCTAGTAAAAGAAATTTGAGGATAAATAACAAATACCATCAACCACATCGATAATGGTGGCTGAGCTCCATACCAATTTAAAGGAGGAAACTTTCTTCGAAGTGACGAATATTTCCATTCCCGATCACAATAGCGTGTGAGTGGTTTCCGATACTCTTTCTATAGCTAACAACGAGCTCCTCTTATGATAACAAACGTTTGGTTTGGCTCGTTCCCTTCCTCAAGCTGTTGGTTCAAATGTTGTTAGGTTTGTAGCTTACAATTTTCTAAAGGTTTGGGCTGGCATGATGTTATCGTTCTCTTGTAAGGAATTGGTTACAACCTTGATTTTTTCATTTTCTTCCTGTATTCAGAGAAAAAATACCCAAGAAACAAGGGAAATCATTCGTCTTTATTAAGTTTGCCATTTCTCAAGAGAAAACTATAAGAAGCTAAAACTGGGTATTTATAGTAGTAAGAAAATGCCAAGATTACGTTCCAAATTCATAGTTACTCCTATGAATCCTAGAATCTTAGAATTATCATGCAGTACTACTCAAGTTGGAACTGTAGAGGAACACAGGCGTTCCATTCTTTGCAGATAACACTTTTTTCTGGATAACATCTTTAAGGTCGATATTTCAAGTTCAAATGTATCAAACAAATGTACTCAAACACCACATTGATATTTAGAAAAAATCTAAATAGTTATCACGGCAACTTTGTTGCCATCTTCAGCAATAGAATAGGTGTATTGTTCTACTTGCCGAAATTCCTGTTTAGATTTTCAAAACTTGAACCTTGGGTACATTTATTTAGTGCTTTTGTGTGAACCACAGTCTCACCGTAACCGTATTGAATCGCCTATCAGCCGTGTTTATTAGTCAAACAGTTTTGATTTGAAGAAATATTATTATCAATAAATTCTGATGATATATTGATATTAACAATCTTCCAATCGTCGTACCCACAACTGCGGTAATAGCACCATGTGATACATTATTGTCATGTTCAACAGGTCTCCAATGTTCGTGAATAAAATTAACCTAAACCTATCTAAAAATAAAAATGAATTCGCATGTATCATACATAGCTCCCCTTCCAGCTTATTACATTACTAAGGAAAATGAAAGATGAGTTTAGCCCACATCCTCTTGTAAATTGAATGATTAGAGCCCAAAGTGATCATTGTGTTTGGGAACTTATTGATGGGTAGAAAATCATTTGATCTGAGCTTTTAGGGTTATATTGTAATGAGAAATTGCGAGAACATTTAGGTCAAGCATACACACTCCGTTCCAGCTGTACGACTTAAAATCAGTTTTTTGTAGAACAGTTAAAAACTGGACATTTTTGAAGTGAAAACTTCTTATGGCGCGTTGGGCACTTTTGTGGGAGAGCATTTTCAGCCGTTCTCGCGACAGATGAGATTTTACACAGATATACTCCGCGTGTATTCTTATAATATATGTATACTATACGCGCTCTTTGCATGGGCATTCGTTCGTGCTCTCGCGACAGACGAGATTACATACCTATATGTATACTCAGAGTGTATATGTATGCGAGAGCGCTGCATGCTATACGCAGTCTTTGCATGGGCATTCGTTCGTGCCCTCGCGACAGACGAGATTGAGAGTTTTTTATATTTATTTTATAAATGAATATTAATTTGTGGGAAAGATAATACTAACTACTATTGATGCAGTATTCACAAGATATATAAATAGATTTAAATCAAAATTGTTCATTTCATACTTTAGTTACCATAGACCTATTGTTTCAGTTTTAGAATTTGATGAAAATCCTGATAATAATGATGAAAATGCTGATAATGATGATGTAAGAGTTGTTGAAATTATGGATGAGAATTGGTAAATTTTGTATTTACTATTTACTAATATTTACTCATTTAAATAAAACCACTTCCTTCGAATATAGTTTCTATATTATTATACTTCATGTCTATTCAAAAAGTGCCCACATTGCTTTGATAAACTTGATTTTTTATGAACAATTTCTCATGTCGCGAGCGCACCTAAAAATGCTCACCCAAAAAAATGCCCAACGCGCCATAACTTCAAGTTTTCACTTCTGCCTGCACTCCCGGAGTGCGCTGACTTTTTTTTTATCTCTATCGATACGTGAACCTTTAGTTAACTTAATGAATTGTATAGGACATATTTATTTATAACATAGAATTTTAGCCGATTAATTAATATTTACATTTTTACAAAAAATGTTGTTTGTATTTCGTTTGTGAAATTTGTGTAGAGAATTTTTGGATCAACACTATCATATGCCATTAAAAAAACAGTCATTCCACGCACTTAATACAAATATAACTATTTAGTACAAATGTCAAAAACTTGACATTTGTGCATCTCTATCGATACGTAACGATTTACAATTTTCCACTGCAACAAATCATCTCTATAGTAGCGACAGAGCAAGTTAGATTAAGTTGAAGTTGTACGAAAAATGTTGTTTGTATTTCACGTACTTGATACAAAAATATCTATTTTTCTACTCCCTATATAAAAGGTATTATCCTGCTTCCTCATTTGAGGAAGCAAAATAATACTATTCATCCCTAGGGAGAAAAAGTAATGCTACGGGGACACCGTGATCTTTTATTCATTGGTTTCACTATTTTAGTAGTTTTGACTTTTATTGGAAATGCTGCATGTATTGAATTAATCAAAAACTAATTTAATTGCTTCCTACAGAATATCTTGGGAACCTTAGTAACACCCCATCTACTTTGATAACAGTATTTATATTATGACAACTCGACATATTTACGATGATATTGATAAGATAAACATAGAATATAATGAAAAACTCCTATTCGTTGTTGTAACTCAATAATGAAATATATATTCATTATAATAACTTAATACTCAACATATGTTGTCAATCAATTACGTTACCTGGATACGTCAAGAATCAATAAATAATAAAATTAGCAATTCTCATATTTATAGGATCGAAGTTAACGGTCAAATAAGAGAATTAATGAAAAATTATAATGTGTGGTGTCTTCACACATTCAACACATTAATAGGAGTTTCAGTAAATTTGACTTTTCTCGCACCACGAAATAAGGGAATGAGCCTATTTTTCCCCTTCATAAGTTTTATTTAATTCCTCTCTCATAACAAATATTTGAGAATTTCCAATGAAAAGGTGGTATATATGGAACATATGTGATGAGGTCGGTTCGCTTTATTTTTTTTTAAATATGAAATCGAATATGTAGTCCAGGCTGTGAACCGGGATTTTAGCTATAATAAAAAAAAACATGTAAGTTCGAATCAAAAAATTTTTTTCGCATTAGCTTCAGGAGGTTCTCAGGATCATTCATACACCTTAAAACTTCTTGGGAACCCCAACCCCACCCATTGGGGGCGAAAATGGCCCGAAGGTTTTTGGGTCTCTGAATACGATTCCGAAACCAGATTTACTCGAATATCATCGTAAGGGTGGGAAATTTACAAAAATGGCTAATTTGACACGCTTCTAAATTTTATTATTTTTGCATTTTAAAATTACTTCGGAGTAAATCTGGCTTCGGAATCGTATTCAGCGACCCAAAAAACCCCCCTTGGTGCATTCGAAATGCCAAAAACACGTAAATTGCAAAATAACATATAGGGGTGCAAAATTGGCCAATTTCGTCGATTTTACCACCCCTACGATGGATTGTAAGTAAATCTGGCTACGGACTCATGGTCAGCGACCCAAAAAACCCCCTAGGTGCACTCGAAATGCCAAAATACCTTTTTTTGTAGAAAATACAATTCAAGACTTGGAGATATCGGGCCATTTTCGCCCCCAATGGGTGGGGATGGGGTTCCCAAAAGGTTTCAAGGTGTATGAATGATCCTGAGAACCTCCTGAAGCTAATGCAAAAAAAAATGTTTTGATTCGAACTCACATGTTTTTTTTTCCGGTTCATAGCCTGGACTAATGATTTAGAAGGTAAAACTCAACAATTCTCATGTCAAAACCAGAACAAATTCTTCAGCTCTAAGATTACAGTGACAAAGTTTCTAAATAAATATCTACTTATAGTTACGTAAGATCAATGTACCTATATTTTACAGTATTATATTATGCACCTTATGTTACATAGAAATAAAGACTAATTTGATATAATCTTGAGATACGAATTTGAATCTACGGCGGTGAAAGATAGGGTTCTGATGTCACAATATAGGAGTCTATTAGCCTTTGAAACGTTCTTCTTCGTTCATTGGGAAGCAATTGATTTCTGCAAGTTTCCTAAGCTTGAATATACAGCTTGACCGGGGTATTGAGAGTTAATAAGTGCGATAAAGAATAGAGGTGAGGATAGCATTATTTCTTACCTGGAACAGAATGGGCGTGATACGTGATTTATAACACGCATGTGAGAATCCCTTATGTCCCTTAACTCCAGACAGAGACCAGTATGTCCCGATTACTCCCGATATCATAAATAGCATAAATAATCTTCTAAAATTGGTGCTAGAACTAGGTGAAAATATCAAAGCTATAGAATGGTATTATGATGGAAATTTAGCACCAAAAAAAATTGAAGCCAGTACTAAAAATTTATTTTATTATCCATGGCACAAACTTTTGCGTTTACAATTCCCAAATTACACCCTCACGTCTCCCGCGAGTTACTGAGTGACACGAGACACGCCTCGGGTCTCGCTCAGACTATTGGTTCTTCGCTTTTCCTATCGCAAAAAGTGTTCTTCTTGTCTATCTTATTAATCAATACAAACGTCTGGCTCGCTTACACTCTCACAAGATTATTCCTATGCTCCGGTCGATCTGAATCAACCTGTATGTAGAGATGAACAGAGAATAGCGGCATCATACGCACTTTGTCCGTTTAAGGAGGAAATATTTCTGGGAGATTAAGTCCTAACGAATTAATCTGAACATCTCCAGATTTACATATAATAACAAAAGATTAGACTGAGTCGCACAAATGTGAATAAAGTCAAATCGAGTTCACTAGTGGTACATATTACATAATTCTCAGCTTAATCAATTAAGTTAAAATACTAGGAAATTAAAAACAGTTTTTTAATTAAATTGCATATAAAATAAAAACAAGTTTATTCCATTACCGTTAGAAGAACTTCATACTGTAATAAAGAAGATCGCAGTATCAATTAATCAAACTGCTCAGTTGAAGCAGTTAAATCGGATTCAAACTTTGCGGAACATTTAATTATAGAAAACCATAACTTTAATGATAATTCCAAGATTTTACACATTCATAATAAAAGTAATGAATTGAATTTGCTGAAATCCCTAGACATTGATAATAAATATAAGAAGTCCGATATCCTATTGAACGGTCAACAAATATTTTATTCCACTGCACCGTTCAGGTGCCAGAACAGAGTTAATCACCGGAATAAAGGCAATGTACTATGTAGCGTGAAGGTTTTTTCCCACAATAAATACCTCTACAGAAACCAGAAGAATCAGTTTCATTTCAACCCTCAAGCCTGCCCTGAAGATGTCACCTGCAATGGTTGGCGGAACGTTGGCTTCAAATCTTGTGAAGCCAATTGTGTTCTTTACTTATTATCTAAAATAATCCAAATTATTTGTAATTATCAAACAGTGTTCGAAGAAAAAAGTAACTGTACGTAAATATTTAAAATAAGAAAAATAGAACATTAGATATCCAGCTTCCTCGGGAGATACGAAGCTGGAACTGAAGGGCAGTGTTATGTGGAGTCATTCACATTGTAACATGTAAAAGATTCATTTATACTTCTAATTTGACAAAAGAAATAGCTCTTGATGTTCATAACAAAATTTTTAAGCAATATCCAAATGATACAATGAACATTTGAGGCTGAGAGCGTATGATCATTATTTGTAAAGTTATAACTACAAAAACCGTCAGCAGTTGTTGGAATAAGGTTTTAACGTCATACAATTCCTATCTACTTTTTCGTTGAGGCAGTATTGCTTAAAGGAACCCTAAAAATCAATAGTGTATTATTATTATTGTATCGAAACTAGTTATATCTTTATTTATTCTAACTGTTCAACCATTTACACCACCGAGTGAACACAGAAAATAGACACTTCTATGACGTCACTTCAATCTTAAAATGAGAATTTCGTACACTTCTGCAGGTTAAATATATACGTGTGAAATATATGTATATATAGAAAAACACGGTTGTCTTTATGGTTTAATAAAATACCATTATTATTCACCATTTCAAAGCGATTTACAAAATTTCAAATCAAAAAACTTTAAATACAAAATTTTTTTAAACATTCATACATAATTTATATTAGTATGAACATAAAATTAAATTAAAAATTTTTTGATATGAAATAATATAGAAATATTTTGTATATACAGTGTACGGAAACGTTCAGCAAATGAATATTTGTCATGACATTCGGAAGCGTTCTTTATTTCGTGTATAATACCTACCTAGTCGATTCTATGAATCTTTTTATAATCCCCTAACAATCTGTAAATATTATACAGTTCCCGTTAAATGAACATGAACGATGAAGGAATATGTTGCTGATCTTAAGTATATAATTATGATAACAATAAAAGTTTAAGTACGAAGTGATAGTATATTTTCTTCAGCTCAGTTCATTATTTTGAAAGTGATAGATCTAAGATGAAATTTACAAGAATCTCAGCGAGGGACAGAGCAAATCGTTTGCGTAAAACAATTTTAAATATTCATAGCTACTCCTCAATTCAAAACGATTGAACCAAAGTGGTGTAATTGGTAAACAACCTGGACTGGAGATCAAGTAATGTGGGTTCGAATCCCGCCTACGGTTCAATGTTTTACGTTTATTCATCTTTATAATCCTATGTTAAATTAACTAAGTTATCTTCATAATTCAAAAAATTTAATTCAGTTTCTGAAACACGCGTTTCCAGAAATTTTACAATTACCGGAGCATACTGCCTGATTGTAAAAAAAAATTCCGCTTCAACTTTCAAATGTCGTACAAAATAATCTGTTTTTAAACTACCAAAAAGGGAAATTTACCAGACAAGTGGTAGGCTTAAGCAAATTTAGTAATATAAAAAAGTTGCTAGTTATTTAAATTTAAAAGATCCTGAGAAATACACCGGTCACTGTATTCGTCGTACTTTAACCACTATGCCTGTTTTCGGTGGGCCGATTTAATAAGATTAAAACGACATGGAGGTTGAAAACCATCACAGGTATGAGAAGAATACAATGCAAGCCAAAAGTGTCAAAAACATAATACACCATGTTGAATCAAGCAGCATTGAAGAATCAGTTTTACAACCGACACAACCTCAACAGAAGAATGCTATATTGGAAACGCCAAACACTATTAAATCTATATTGCACGATATTTCTTTTACAAATGATTCAAACATAACGGTTAATGTGTACACAAGTGAAAAAAAATTAACTAACGAATAAGTAATATTTTGCCAAATAAAATATAACTTTTTCTGTCGAATTTCTAAAATTCTATTAGAGAAAGTAAAGTCTATAAACAAGTTTGTAATGTCATATTCCACGATCGCGAACAGCAGCCCTCGCCTTCGGCTCGGGACTACAAAATGTCACTCGTGTGGAATATGAGCCACTCCAAACTTGTTGTAGAATATACTATTACATACATTTTATTTTTGATCTATTCCAGAATACTCTATTCCTCGATCTAGTTGAAAAATATATCACCGATCAATTTACGTTGAGATATATTGCATGTCTACATCAAGCTGATCCCTAGAGCATGGACTTTCACATTGTATTCATGTGGGATTCTTTCTCTCGCATATAGTACGATAAATTACTGCAGAACGCCTCGGAGATAGTGAAATCTTCTTCGCAAGCTTAACCGTCCGGAAATCACGATTAGAGTTATTATGCAGCAAATTGAAGACGATTTCGTTACTGCACGAATGATTTTGGAAAATGTTCCTCGAGCACATTACCTAATTATCACTATCCTCACATGTATAGGTACTGCTAATAACATAGAAAAGATTTAATACTGTGGTTACACTATAAAGAGAAACAATCTCCGTTATCCACTAAAAATTGTGTTAAAGCACTGAGGGCCTTTCAGCTACCAAGTAGCCATCATCAGAGTAACCTGATTTAGTTCAGTTTACTCTGATGTTGGTTCTTGGTAGCTGAAACGTCCTGCGCACGTTAACAGTATTCTTAGTGGATAAGGGTGATTGTTTCCTTTTGTAATGTACCTATACTCCTGATTTTATTAAAATAAGCTTCTTCAGAAGATTTATAGCAGATCATGCTTTTAGTACATAGATTGACTTCAAAATATCAGGGTGTGAGGTGGGCCAGCATCTGAGGTATTTGCTTGGGCCATCGAAGCAATAATAAAATCGCAAATAAATAGTATTTTTCCTGACCTGTCGATTTTCAAAAGACGCCAAGCGTGGCTAGTAGCATATAATATTACATTGATTTGAATAAAAACCGCAATACCCATTATCTGCTAAGAATCTATTTGAAATTATAAGATGGACTTAGATGTTACGAAGAAATTATTTTCAACAATTTCAACGTTACCTTGATACTTAATATGATTTTCATGTAAAAAAGTGAATTTTTGAATCAGTTTTCATGAAACTAAATAAATTCTTGTCAATCCTGCTTATACATTTCGATAGTAAACATTACCCAGAATACCAAGAGTTCGACAAATTCAAAATTATCGTTCATTAAGCGATTCTCAACGTGGCCGGATAGTTGATAGGATAGCCTAGATTTTCTGTTAGGGAAATTGCCAGCCGCGTAGACAGGTGTTGGATCAGGTTGTCTGAGAAAAAAGTATACATGGGCTCCTCCGGTGATCAGGACGTCCTATTATTCTTTTTATATTTTGACTACACGAGAAAAAAAACTATAATGGTGACTACAGATCGCAAATAACGTCATATGAAAATGCTACAAAATACAGATTTTCTACATTACGAGCTGTGGATATAATATGTTCGGAAATACAGGTCACACCATTTCTAAAGGAAGTTTATCACTTTTAAAACACAGTACGGACAAATATCTAGGTAATTTAGAAGGGATGAAAGCGAAAAAGCAATTTATTAAATTCCGATCTACCTCAAGCTGAGGGTAACCCTTTATTTGCATTATCATCCCCAAATAGTAGGTACTTAAACAGCCATATTTTGATTTATAATTTAGTTTGCTCTGATGATGGCTACTTGGTAGCCAAAAGGTGCTCAGTACTTTAACAGTATTTTTAGTGGATACGGGTGATTATTTCTTATTTATAGTGTATCCATAGTGTGAACTCTTTCATTGTTTATTAACCTTTATGTATATACTCCGAGCTCAGCATTTCGTAACAGCGACCGTCTTTCAAACGTTCCCTGGTTCATTCCATGTTTTCACAGACAACAATAATACATACAATACAAAGTTACTTGCTCGAATTAACGCTAAACGCCGCCACCGCAATCTGGACGAATACCCGTACCCACTGTGCATTCACAGAACATCTAAATCTCACACTGCTCGTTGTAGGGGAGAATAGAGGAAGCGCAGCCCCTGTACTAAAGCCTCTAAGAATGCAGCACACAGACCGTCAGTGGTCTATTTTCAGAAATATCGAAATGTGTGGACCAAAAATACGTAAAACTGCTCCGAACAAGAAATACACCAATTCCCATGTGCAGAGGCTTTGAAGAGGAAGAAGATATTCCACAGCACTTATTCTCCGTCTGCGAAGCCATTGTAGAAACCAGACGGTCATGCTTCATCAAGAGTAAGATTACCGAATGGGATGTAGGAGAAATATCTCTCAACACACTGGTTGATTGAGAGAAGAAACTATGGAAGCACGATAAGACTACATAAATCGCAGTGCTAATCACACATTTTGCAACAACAGAGAAGGAAAAAAATGATAATAAAAATGAGCCTATCGGAATTCGAATGAAACGAAATACATATTGTAAGTGCTGAAAAATCTCAGAACTGTTGCTTGAGAAAGTTTCATTGAATATATTTATTATTATTATTGTTATAAAAATAGAAGATAGCATTTTTTAAATGATAAATGTGTAACATCTGATTTCCACGAATTCAGTAATATTCAGAATCTGTATGCAACTGCCAGCATCTATTCTGGTGAATGAATCAGAATAAGAATAACATACTGTTGATTATATGCACAGCGTTGTTATTTTATTAAATTCATGGCCAACGGAAATGACAGTAATACTTTTCATTCATAAAAACAAGGCCATTTTAAAAGCCCGTAATATTTTCAACCAAACATTTTATGCTTACCGTTCCCAGCACACCACCCCCGAGTTCCAATCTCGGATGAAATCTTAAATACATGAGTCCTTAATCGATTAATAATGAAGTAGATTTTTTTTTTTTTTTGTCTACACGAGAGGAAGACCTATGATGTTCACAGAACATCGTGTGAGCCAGCGGTAGAATGTTCTAGAGATGTCAATGAATTTGTAAATGTGACATCAACAATCAGACAAATCACTCTCTTCTGAACATAATCTAAGAGAATAGTTTTTGTGAAGCGATTTTCGCAATGGACCTCACATGATCGCCCCATGACAGAGTGCTATTGCTGGTGATACCGAGCATGGCTTCATAGGAATAGATGTATCTGACACCATCATATCAGGGATTGTGGGAACCGTCTTACTGAAGAAAATACAAGCTGAGTTTTGATCAGATGCCCATTTCAAAATCATTGCCAGAATCAAATCTTTAATTTATAATTTTGGTATTAATCATATTCACTTTGAGTTATCCTCAGTTGTAAGAATAGTCCAATTGTAGAGAAGATGAACTTCGTTAGTGATTTCTTGGATGAAATTTTAACATCTTGGCAAATGATTTCCTCTTATTCGTTGATTTGCTCTCATTTTCATTTGCTGCCACAAACATATTTCTACAATAGCCGTCTGTCTGTCAGCATGTCCGTCACGAAATGTTGTGCCCACGATAACTCAAAAACGAAAGGTTCTATCATATTCAAATTTGTACAAATAATCGTTTGCTGTTCGAACCCTATAGTTTTCCAGGAAAATCTTGTATTAAACATTCCCTTTTCTGAAGGGTTGAAAATTTAAAAAATCATAACCCCTAAAGTATACATTGAATCGATTCAAAAGTTTTACAGTAAATTTAAGGTAATTTAAAACTGCTTTCACCCAAATTTCAACAATAACGTCCAATTACAACAATAAAAACAAAAACATTTTGTGAAGTGAACGTAAATTTACATCACACTAGTATAGGTCTAGGTGATAGATACCTGAATCCCATAAGTAGACTCGGGTTTGACTCCCAGAAGCGGAAAATTTGTTTTTGTACATTTTCTTTAAAACATTATTAATTTGAATATTATTTAGTTGTGTAAAGAGTATCTTATAGAATGTGAAACACTTATACAGGGTGTAAATAAATAGCTGCGAAAAAATTCAGGGGGTGATTCCTTATTGGAAAATAAGGTGGGTCTTTCATATACAAAAAATCATTTGACCCCCTAATGTTAAGATACAGCCCTTTAAATGGGGCGCCAAAAAAGTAGTTTTTTATTTTTATCTTCTAAATCCAAGAAGTTACAAAAATAAAATTAAGCACACATTATTTGCTATTAAGAAGGCATCCAATTACTGAGTTGCTGGTTTTCCACTATCTTTGTAAGGGGTAGAAATAACAACCACTAAAACTTCTTTTTCACTTAACTTTTTCTGTTATGTGTATATTGTCAATTAAAAATTATTTTAGGTAGCTTGTTCCATTCTGAACAAAAAAGGTTTCTTGTAATTTTTTCGAAAAATTGAAGATTTCTGAGAAAAAAAATTTACTTACAAGTACATGGCACGATTCTCATAGTGTGGAATTTTAATTAAACTTTGATTTACCTAGTAGGCGGCTGTCATGTTGACATATTTTGTTAAGACAACTAAATTATTTTTAGTATGTGTAATAATAAGTTAAAATCATTGTTAATTGTCTTACACTGTTATCATTTTGAGGCCCTTTTGTAAAGACTTTCAGTAAAATGGAAGTGTACACAAATGCAGAATTGACAGATATGCTATTTAATGGAACTCAAACTGCACTTAAAATAATGTAACAATTAAATATTATTCTTGAATTAAAAACTAATAGAGATCATATGAGATATTCGAAATGACCCCCTTCAGCCATTACACACGCGTCTAGACGGCGACGCATCGATCCTCGCATCCGGTGGGACATTTCTGGGGTGTCTTGAATAACCCTACATGATACAATTATGCGGTTTCGTAGATCTTTCAGATATCGAACAGGAGTCTTGTATACCAAAGTTTTTAAATGCCCCCAAATAGAAAAATCCCGGATTTAAGTAAGGGGATCGAGGTGGCCAAAACTGAGGCCCACCTCGACCTATCCAGCGATTTGGATAGACTTCATTCAAAACCACACGTGCTCTTACACTAAAATGGGCAGGGGCCCCATCGTGCATAAACCACATTTCCATTCTCTCACGTAAAGGAATATCATCAAGTAATAGTGGCAAGTCTTCTCTCAAAAATAAACTGTACGAACTCCCATCTAATCTAGGCGGCAGAAAATGTGGGCCAACTAACTGATTCCCAATATGCCCTAACCACACATTTAAAGAAAATTGTTCTTGGTGGTGAGCTTCTATTATAGGGTAAGGGTTTTCTTCGGCCCATATGTGGTTATTATGATAATTAATAATCGCCTCTCTAGAAAACTTAGCCTCACCTGTAAATAAGACCTTCTTCAGAAATGCACAGTTTTGTTTAATCACTTCCAGCATCCAAGTGGAAAATACTAGACGATTCGGAAAATCCCGCGGTAATAGAGCCTGGACTCGTTGTATGTGATAAGGATGTAACAGCTGTTCCTTTAAGATGGCATATACCGTCATATGGTTAACATGTAACAGGAAACCAATCTTCCTGGTACTAATGTCAGGTTGCTCGTCGACTAAATTAAGTACTGCTTCTTCTAATGCTGGTGTTCTAACTTCGCGTTGGCGACCACAATCATGTTTCATCGTTTTGAAGGTACTATTTTCTCGTAGTCGTTGATGAAGCCGTGCAAATAGACTGTGATGAGGAGCGACGCGATGGGGATACATTTCTGAATATCTTCTTGACGCTTCTAAGGAATTTCCATTAGATAGCCTGTAAACGAAATGCATATCTGTCAATTCTGCATTTGTGTACATTTCCATTTTACTGAAATTCTTTACAAAAGGGCCTCAAAATGATAACAATGTAAGACAATTAACAATGATTTTGAATTATTATTGCACATACTAAAAATAATTTAGTTGTCTTAACAAAATATGTCAACATGACAGCCGCCTCTACTAGGTAAATCAAAGTTTAATTAAAATTCCACACTATGAGAATCGTGCCATGTACTTGTAAGTAAATTTTTTTTCTCAGAAATCTTCAATTTTTCGAAAAAAATTACAAGCGTCCTTTTTTATTCAGGATGAAACAAGCTACCTAAAATAAATTTTTAATTGGCAATATACACATAAGAGAAAAAGTTAGGTGAAAAACAAGTTTTAGGAGTGGTTATTTCTACCCCTTACAAACATAGTGGAAAACCAGCAACTCAGTTATTGGATGCCTTCTTAATAGCAAATAATGTGTGCTTAATTTTATCTTTGTAACTTTTTGGATTTAGAAGATAAAAATAAAAAACTACTTTTTTCACGCCCCATTTAAAGGGCTGTATCTTAACATAAGGGGTCAAATGATTTCTTTTATATGAAAGACCCACCTTATTTTTCAGCAAGGAATCACCCCCTGAATTTTTTCGCAATTATTTATTTACACCCTGTATAAAAATCAGTAAGCAAGTCAAATGATTTGCGTATAGTAACTTTGCTACACATACCATGTATCTATTGTCCAAACGGCAACAAATTCTACAAGTTACGGAACTCGTGAGAAAACGTGTTTTCTACCACTTCCGATCATCTCCACATTCAATATTTTACCCTTTTTATTGACGGGTTAGTCATGAACTAACCCATTGCACAAGGTTTTATAGAAATGCATTCTGAAGAACTGAAATAAGAGATTTTGGTCATTTTAGCCCTTCGCGTAGGCTAAATGTTTTTCTCTCTAACAACTGATGTTCCAAGAATTCTGTAGAAGCTGAGGAATAAGGGGGCAAGTGTAGCCGTAGATTGGTTTTAATGTGAAACGTGAATCATCGAAGTGATCTTGTAACATTTATCGTTTTATTGTTTACTAGTGGTATTGTTCCCCTAAGGAAAGAATTCCCGTATATGCGCTTCAAAACACACTTTTATTCTTAGGCAGTAAATAGGATTGAAGTGGAATTATATGTTACATATTATATTACAATGAAAGGAAAAATATAATAGAAGGGGATTAGAAAGGAGTACAGGAATCTGTCTCCAGTAAAAATAAAACTGTGTACAATAATGAATATCCCTTAAAAGGCTAGAAGTATTCTTAATAAGTTTTTTGTAAAATCATAGCAATGTAAACTAAAATATAGATTAGTGGTTGATTATTTTTCTTACAGATCAAATCTGCATAGGAGATTTTCCTGATCATTACTTCTATAATGATTCAACATTGATACTAACAATAGTATCAAAATGATAAAAATTTGAAATTACATAATAAAAAATCTCTAATCTACTTCATCTTCTTCGTCATCATCGGACAAGTCACTTTCGTCACCATCGTATTCTTCTTCATCCTGTTTATCATCATAAAGTTCATTATCTTGTATAGTAACTTTTTTCGTCTTCCTTTTTGTTAATTTTGTTTTATCATCTACACCCCGTACAAACTTAGGTGATGTCAAACTAGGTTTCGATTTTATATTCAGGTCACTTGATGTTTCTGAAGAACCCAATCCTGTTTGGTTGGTATTGCTACCACCGGGAGAAGTTTCAGGAGTTGTATTGTGTACTTTGATAACATCCACATTATCAGATTCAGCTGAAGTGCTTGGCAGGTTATCTTCTTGATTCGAACTAGATGGAGTAGCTCCAGTCGATCTCACAGGTGTTTCCCTCAAAGATGCTACAGTATTGCCCATATTTGGACCAAATAATCTTACCAGCTGACCTTGAGACATACTGTTCAGCAAATAAGGTAGATACAAACCAGGAAATGAAGCAGATTGAGATGGTGGATGGTTCAATAAATAATTAATTCTTTTGCAATGATCAAGATCTTTATCTGTTCTTGGTTCTTGTAACCAATAAAAATTTCGAGCGGTAGAATTATTAAATTTGAGTAAATATACTCGACCAGTTGTGCACTGTCGAACTCTCATGTATGCGCAATCACCTGGAAAAATTATAAAGTCATCTTCTACAACGTTTGTATTCCGATCTAGCCAACAAAAATGCATCATTGAATCAGAACTTTGATAAATATAAATTCTTCCTTTTCGCAAATCTGGATAGACCATGGTACCTTGCCTAAACATTTTACCAGCCCGCATTTCTACATAATGTCTTTGTCCATCTGTAAAGCCTGGTCCATGTCTGGAAAATAACGCCATTGCTTTCTCTCTAGAATCTTATTTGTAGAATGTACATCTTTTTCTTTTTGCTATACGCACGATAATTTGTGCTTGACATTTTATCTTGTTGTCAAACACGAATTGGGCTGATTTGACGTTTCAATTTTTCTGTGAATGTAATCAGATATAGAAACATAAAATATTTGTGGAGCTTGTAAATTTATTCCTGATAACATTCTGAACGGTAAAGTATCTTATCTGATCAATGACAATTATAATATTGCCTGAAATCAGTAAACTTTAAGGTTCGCGAAAGGCAACTAGCGTATAGAACGTTTAAGGAATGGTGCCAGAGGGAAAATACTGGTGTTTCTGAAATGGCGTTGCTGGCATATTTTATGGAGAAATGAACAAATTTTAATCCTACAACGTAGTTAATACAGATCTTATGCGCAAATCACTCATAGCTATCAGGAGAGCATAATCTGGGAAGAGTATATTTCATATTATAATCCTACAACGTAGACTAATTTAGATCGTATGCAAAATTTACTCATAGTTATCAAGAGAGTAGAATCTGTGAAAGGGTATATTTCATATTCTAATCCTACAACGTAGATTAATACAAATCGTATGCGGAAATCACTCATAGCTATCAGGAGAGCATAATCTGGGAAGAGGATTTCCTATTTTAATCTTACAACGTAGGTTAATACTGAATCTCATAGGGCAGATTAATTCATATCATGGTTATCAGGATAGTAGAATCTACGAAGAGGTATATTTCATATTATAATCCTATAACGCAGAAAAATTAGATCGTATGTTCAATTTACTCATAGTTATTTATCAGTTTAATCCTACTACGTAGAATATTATAGATCGTATGAGCAATTCGTTTATAGCTATCAGAGGAGCAGAATCTACCAAGAGGTATGAGCTATAATCCATTCCACAAAGTGGATTGATTAATATCATAGTTATCAGGATAGTAGAATCTGCGTAAAGGTGTATTCCATATTTTAATCCTACAATGTAGATTAATTCAGATCGTATGCGCAAATCACTCATAGCTATCAGAAGAGCAGAATCTGGGAAGAAGATTTCATATTTTAATCCTAAAACGTAGATTATGCAGAATCTGCCAAGAGGTACAAGCTGTAGCCCATCACACAAAGTAGATTAATTCAGATCATAGTTATCAGGATAGTAGAATCTGCGAAGAGGTATATTTCATATTATAATCCTACAACGTAGACTAATTTAGATCGTATGCGAAATTTACTCATAGTTATCAAGAGAGTAGAATCTGTGAAGGGGTATATTTCATATTTTAATCCTACAACGTAGATTAATACAAATCGTATGCGGAAATCACTCATAGCTATCAGGAGAGCATAATCTGGGAAGAGGATTTCATATTTTAATCTTACAACGTAGAATACAGAATCTCACAGGGCAGATTAATTCATATCATGGTTATCAGGATAGTAGAATCTGCGAAGAGGTATATTTCATATTATAATCCTATAACGCAGAACAATTTAGATCGTATGTGCAATTTACTCATAGTTATTTATCAGTTTAATCCTACTACGTAGAATATTATAGATCGTATGAGCAATTCGTTTATAGCTATCAGAGGAGCAGAATCTACCAAGAGGTATGAGCTATAATCCATTCCACAAAGTGGATTGATTAATATCATAGTTATCAGGATAGTAGAATCTGCGTAAAGGTGTATTCCATATTTTAATCCTACAATGTAGATTAATTCAGATCGTATGCGCAAATCACTCATAGCTATCAGAAGAGCAGAATCTGGGAAGAAGATTTCATATTTTAACTCTAAAACGTAGATTTATACAGAATCTGCCAAGAGGTACAAGCTGTAGCCCATCCCACAAAGTAGAATCTGCGAAGAGGTATATTTCATATTATAATCCTACAACGTAGACTAATTTAGATCGTATGCAAAATTTACTCATAGTTATCAAGAGAGTAGAATCTGTGAAGGGGTATATTTCATATTTTAATCCTACAACGTAGATTAATACAAATCGTATGCGGAAATCACTCATAGCTATCAGGAGAGCATAATCTGGGAAGAGGATTTCATATTTTAATCTTACAACGTAGATTAATACAGAATCTCACAGAGCAGATTAATTCATATCATGGTTATCAGGATAGTAGAATCTGCGAAGAAGTATATCTCATATTATAATCCTATAACGCAGATCAATTTAGATCGTATGTGCAATTTACTCATAGTTATCAGTTTAATCCTACTTCACGTAGACTATTACAGATCGTATGAGCAATTCGTTTATAGCTATCAGAGGAGCAGAATGTACCAAGAAGTATGAGCTATAATCCAGTTTGTGGAATGGATTGTGGCTCATACCTCTTGGTAGATTAAGATCATAGTTATAAGGATAGTAGAATCTGCGTAAAGGTGTATTTCATATATTAATCTTAAATGTAGATTAATTCAGATCGTTTGCGCAAATCACTCATAGCTATCAGGAGAGCAGAATCTGGGAAGATTTCATATTTTAATCCTAAAACGTAGACTATTACAGAATCTGCCAAGAAGTATAAGCTGTAGCCCATCCCACAAAGTAGATTAATTCAGATCATAGTTATCAGGAAAGCAGAATCTACGAAGAGATATATTTCATATTATAATCCTACAACGTAGATTAATTTAGATCGTATGCGAAATTCACACATAGTTATCAAGGAGAGTAGAATCTGTGAAGAGGTGTATTCCATATTTTAATCCTACAACGTAGATTATATACAAATCTTATGTGCAAATCACTCAGAGCTATCAGGGGAGCAAAATCTGTCAAGAGGTGTAAGCTAAACGCATGGACCCATCCGACAAAGTGGATTGATTAATCTGGCCAGAAGGAGTTGCAATAAATAATGTTTGTATGAAACATCGAATACCAAACTTAGGCCTATAGCAAATGTAACGAGTGGACACGGGATGAGTGAAATAAAAAGACACATCAAGTCACGTTATTCCGTCAAAATGTTCAATCTATAAGAAATAAAATAGTGGAAATCGAAATTTTTATTTCATCATACATTATCTCTGTTTCATTGAATATTATTGTGATAACAACGAAATAAAATTTTTGTACCTGAAGAACTATAAACTAGGATCACATTATTCAATCAATAATACAACACACGGTGTTCCTGCATATTCATTAAAGAAACATAATATCTTCGATTTGCAGAAAACCTCAAGCATAACCTCTTTGATGTAATATACATTCAAAGTTGAATATTGCGATTTCTCCAAGCTACCGTTACTTCCGACTCGACCATGATTTATCCGATATTTCACAGATGATCTCAATCAGCAATGGGACATTTATTGTTAAAATATAATAAGTGAAGGTGCTTTCTATATTTTCGAATTAGTTTACTAGATTTCTTCTTCGGTCAATTCATAGGGCGACGAAAGTTTATCGATAGAAGTATTTAGATAAAGTGACGCCACTTATTCCTTAAATAACATGAATGAGGATGTTAACGTTTAACATTTACGATTTAATAAAATACGAGTCTAAGCAAGAAGCATGGAGCACGAAATTTTCATTTCCTATTTTGGTTTAAATAGAAGGAATTGTACTTCTAATTCGTGTGGGCAACGCACGGTGCGTGAAGTTCATACAGTGCTCGTATTATTACAATTATTGTTATTTAAGTTGCTTATTCCCATCTCTCGCCAAGAACGATTCAGTTGGGAATTAGGTACCAAAAATCTGATTTAAGTAATTTTGAGAATGTCAAATAAATTATACTTATGCAAGAGATTTAGAGAGAAACGAAGATATGAATATACACATTTATCTCATAATGACTTCTGTCAGATAACAATGATGAGGTCTAGTTCATATCGATCAGTAACTTCGCCTTTACTGATGGGCTCTATGGGAAGAGCGAAACAGCTGTCTGGAACTATAAGTTTGTGACGTTCCTGATCGATCTGGACCTTAACAAAAATTATACTTAATGGTATGCTCTGTCTATTTGGGCTGCTGAAAGCTGCTCGATCCTCCGACTGAAACAGGATGCGATAGCGCCTGCGGTCAGGTTCCAAACACCAGACGTCCTCAAGAACTCCGAACCACTTTCACCAGAGGGACTCGTGTGGTTCACGAACGGGTCCAAGACTGGCGAGTTTAGCGGAGTCAGAGTCTCATAGATAACTCTACTCCGTAGAATGAAATGTTCCGTCTTAGGTACCGAACCCGCGATAAGAGCGCCGCGAGCGGAATGGAAGCCTACTAAATGATGGTTTGGAGGGAAATTCGAATCAAGTTACACAGCACATAACTGCAAATTTTGTTTTCTAACAATTTAAGTAGGAAATGACTTAACAGGCTGACTGTCTAGGTCATTTTCAGGATTTTGGTGTGAAAATAAGCTAATTTTTTTAGTAAAGTTTTTTGACGTTGGCATTCAACGTGTTATAAAAGAAATACATGAAATATACAATACATATAAATACAATTAAATATCGAGACTAATTACAATGGGTTAAAACAAAAATACATAAAATATACAAATTATGTTCTTATCAACTCGCAGTCGTACGCTTCTTGGCCTTTAAATACGTTTCTTTGGGCTGTTGATATAATGAAGAACAGTTTGGTGGTAGAATTCTATTATCTTTTCCTGTTATAATGTTGTTCGCTCCATTAAAATAATTGAGTATTACAAGCCGGGAAAAATGTTTAATAACAGAATTCTCCAACATTTTTGAATGTTCACATTCAATGAACTTGAAATTCACTGATACGTTAATAACGTTTGTCATTTTTTCAAACATATTTTCAGTGTGGGGAATTTTTGATAGCATAAATAACAGAATATTATAGCACATTACCAAATTTTTTATTAATTCAAAATTGCAGTACTTTAGCCTTTCAAATTTTGGCCACCATATTCCCTGGATCTAATTAACAAGTTAAAATCGTCATTTTCCCATTCTCTTCTTAAGGCATTGTATTTACAAGCTACACAATTAAGGGCGATTATATATCCCGCTACATATGACAGTGATGCAGCTTCCAAAGGTCTTAAAATGTTAAAATGCTTGGGTAAGTCACATGATGGTTCTTCCAAAGTTTCCACTTGTGGTTCACTGATGAATCCCTGTAAGAAATAAGATTATTGATTAAAACTGATAAAAATAATTATGATACGAGTTTTATAACATATAATGTAAAATACACACCTGACTAATGAACTGCTGAAGTGTTACAAGTATACCACTTCTATCTTCTTTCAATTTGCTACAATAGAATGCTTCTATACCAAATTATGGTTCTGAAGTGGCTGACAATTGCGTATAGCACAACCGTGTTTTCCCATGATAAATATTATGCAAAAATAATATTCTACAAATAGCGTATATGATATAAAGCAACAAGTCGCATGGAAACAAAATCCACAAATGAATTAAAAATGGCTACTATTGAGCAACAATAACAATCGCATGCGCATTATAATTTCTATTAATTTCGGACGCTTGTCGCGCCCTCCCGTGTTTTGGAAGCGAAATACTTTCGCCGGCCATGACAGTTTTGGTTCCTATCACAAGACATTTAATTCTACGGTAGTAGAGTTATCTATGCAGAGTCTGCTCGTGCACCCCCAGACGGAAGCTTTCAGTCCCTCTGGATGCTCACGTAACTGTTTTCCAGGTCGAGATCTGTGCAATCGGGATATGTGCTCCGGACAGCCGAGCGGCCCCGGGCGCATTTCGCTCCCATAAAGTGATTTATAGGCTTGTTTTGGAGTATAGCGAGACCCTGGCCGAATTAGTCAGAAGGAACAAACTTCAGCTACTATAGGTCAGTCTGGCGTGAGAGCAAACGAAGTAGCCGATAAATTGGCCAAACGGGGTTCCCTAGCACCCCTGGCCACTATCCAGGGATCAGAATCTCATCGACCACCGGGCTCTGCGCCTTCAGATAGCTACTAGACTCTCAATGGGCATCGTTGATGACCCAGGTCGTAGCAAATTACCTCTCATATCCTTGCAGAATGTCCATCACTGGCTTCTCTTAGGCTGCAACAGCTTGGCAGCGCATGCATGCCGCCCAAAAAAGTAAGAGACATCCAGCCCATGCAGAATCTTAGACTTCGGCACTGCCTTAGGCCTGCTGAGTATTGATATCAAGGGGGCCACAATGGACCCAATCAAGTGTTCTGGACTTGTCCGCCTTCGATCTGATTGATACGCTGTCTATTGAATATTGTTGTTTCAAAATTTCATCATATAATCGTTCATAAATTAAAGTCTGAAATTCCTCGGAATTGAACCGTTTCCTGCCTTTTGTACGATCGTCGTTTGAGCGAAATAAAAGTCTATAGAACCGATTGAGCTACGATCGGCAAGATTCTTTTAAGTTTTCGGTTAATACTCAATATTCACTCAAAGGTATTACTGAATGTACAAATTCTAAATTAGACGTTTCTCAAACCTAAATCCAATCCTTTCAGGCATCCACGAAAGGGTTAAGTTAGTACATCCAAAGTAATTTAATCTTGTAACTAAGTGACAAAAGCAACGTGAGGAGAAAGACGGCGAGAAGTGGTCAGGTCACCTCTCATTCTTTATTTGTCCGTAGGGCAACAGCTAAAATATCTTCAAAATTGGTTCGAGTTCCCATCAACATTTATTACATAATGTAGAAGTTGTTCACCTTTTAGCCTTCAATTTGATCGGTTTCTTCAGGAGAAACAGTTCCGAATCGAATAAACAAAAACAAAATGATTTTTATAAACTGAATAACTGTTTTAAATCAGGTCCCATCAATTAAGGACATTGTGTTTAGATTAATGATTGCGAATAAAAAAATACCCATCCTGTAGTTCACAAAGATTTTTGCAATTGCCATCTGATATTGGACAAATATATTTCAGTTACATAAAAATACACGACCCGCATGAAATGGCCATTGTTATAATACACTAAACGTCAAAAGTCTTGGCCCCCCATTCAGTCTTGTTAATGAAATGTTTTGTTAGAAAAACAAAAGATATCTATCAAGGTATATTGTTTGTTCAATCTATTTCTTGTGAAAGGATTATTTTATACAAACTGGGATACTTAGAAAATTAAAAAGTAAGAAATGTGTGAATTTGTTGAAAAACATTATTGAATAAAAAAGTAATGAAACATGTTGTACACTGACTGATAGTCGGTATGACCTCCTCCACGTTGGAATAACATGTTGACGACATGTCTGTGCATTGAAATAATCAAGCGGTTTATAGTGTCTTGTGGAATATTGTTCCATTCCTCTACCTCCGCGACGACTAACTCATCTGCAGTCTGAGGTGGGTTAATTCGATTGTGAATGACTCTACTTATTAATCCCAAATGTTTTCAATGAGATTCATATCCGGCGAGTTGGCTGGCCAATCCAATATATTGATATGTCCTACTTGAAGTGTACCTTTCTTGCCCGATCTGGTCGGGGGTTGTCGTTCATAAACACAAAATTTTCGCCTAATTCGTTACGTATGGGGTAGATAATGGGCGTAATAACCTGTTCGACGTATATTTGGGTGGTCGTATTCTGTGGAATGTGGATTAATGGGGTGCGGCGGTTAAACATTATTCCTCCTCAAAACATTACAGTACCCCCTTGATAGGGAACAACTTCCCGGAGAAAATTAAGTCGCTGTTGACGACCTAGTTCTCTTCAGACTCTTTGCCAATTGTCATCACTCACCAGTCCAATTCTGGTTTCGTCTGTGAATATCACCCACCTCCACTGCTGCAAAAGCCAACCCCTGTGCTCTCGCGCCCATCGGAGACGATGTCTTGGAAGTAGAGTGAGGACCCGTAATGGTCTTCTAGCACGTAAATTTTCATGATGGAGTCTTCTTCGAACTGTGGGTGTCGATATAACTCGACGAAACGTACGCTGAAAGTGGCTTCTGAGAGCTGAAGCTGAAGCTGTGCGGTGTCTGCCAGCATATTGCACCAAATAAAGATCCTCCCTTTCGTTAGACACTCGAGGACGTCCACTACGTGGTCTGTTTTCCACTGTATCGAATTCTTGGTACCTGTGAACTATTCGCACAACAGATGGTCTAGGAATGCCCAACATTTCCGGCATCTGATGATTAGAGTGCCCTCCATCGTGTTAAGCAGTAATTCTTACCCGATTAAACGCAGAAATTTCGCGACCAGGCATGATAATCCAAAAAATCAAAAGAAATTAATACACTAGTCACTTGGCTGAATATGCGCTTTCACTGCCACTGCTGTCAAAACATTCATAATAAGGTCAGGATTCATTATTGACATCTCTTTTTTGTCTTTTTTATACCTTAAATATATGTTACTTTTTACCACAGTAAGGAAAATAATCGGGCTTAATCGAATCATTTGATATATAGGGGGTCCAAGACTGTTGACGTTGTGTGTAAATTCAAAAACTGGATATATAGTCCAGGCGGTGAACCGGGATTTTAGCTATAATAAAAAAAAACATGTAAGTTCGAATCAAAAAATTTTTTCTGCATTAGCTTCAGGAGGTTCTCAGGATCATTCATACATCTTAAAACGTCTTGGGAACCCCAACCCCACCCATTAGGGGCGAAAATGGCCCGAAATCTCCAAGTCTTGAATTGTATTTTCTACAAAAAAAGGTATTTAGGCATTTAGAGTGCACCTAGGAAGTTTTTTGGGTCACTGAACACGAATCCGTAGCCAGATTTACTTGCAATCCATCGTAGGGGTGGTCAAATTGACAAAATTGGCCATTTCGCACCCCTATCTGTTAGTTTGCAATTTACGTGTTTTAGGCATTTCGAATGCACCAAGGAGGTTTTTTGGGTCGCTGAATACGATTCCGAAGCCAGATATACTCGAATATCATCGTAGGGGTGGGAAATTTACAAAAATGGTTAATTTGACACACTTCTAAATTTTTATTATTTTTGCATTTCAAAATTACTTCGGAATAAATCTGGCTTCGGAATCATATTCAGCGAAAACCTCCTTGGTGCATTCGAAATTCCAAAAACACGTAAATTGCAAAATAACATATAGGGGTGCAAAATTGGCCAATTTCGTCGATTTTACCACCCCTACGATGAATTGCAAGTAAATGTGGCTACGGATTCGTGTTCAGCGACCCAAAAAAAACCCTAGGTGCACTCGAAATGCCAAAATACCTTTTTTTGTAGAAAATACAATTCAAGACTTGGAGATTTTGGGCCATTTTTGCCCCCCAATGGGTGGGGTTGGGGTTTCCAAGGGGTTTTAAGGTGTATGAATGATCCTGAGAACCTCCTGAAGCTAATGCAAAAAAAAATTTAGATTCGAACTTACACGTTTTTTTTCCGGTTCATAGCCTGGACTAATAGATAAACAATGAAGGTAAAAATCTAGAATCAATAGAAATCTCAAAAACAACAGCTCAACAAATAATCTACTTGATGACTGATTATTTATAGTGTTATAGTGTATCCACAGTATGAAAACTTTTATAGTTTATTTGTATACAATGTAATTAATGATGTGGATGCAAGATAAAATCTTACTTTAATTATTGCTCTCACCAGAGTTGTGTTTGTAGTTCGTTGTGAACAGGTGTAGTGTTCCATGATTGGAAATGAACTAATCTAGAAACTGGGACGCATCTTGTTCTCGACCTGTTCCTATAAAATGTAATTGGAAAAAGACTAGATCATTAGTAACAATAAGCGATGTTGTTCTGATGAGGGTATTCCTCAAACAATTGCACAAAAATGTTTACACACAATATGTTTACGGATAGTATTTTTACGAATAACGGTTTTTCTTCCCACCTGACGTACTAAATTGTATGCTAATATTGTTTCATAAGGCTATTATGGTAATTTATCTGAATACACTCTTGAAGTTCGATAGATAACTAGTTTTCTAATAAATAAATCTTGCATCACAAAGCATGTAAATTAAATACGTGTAAATTAGCATACAATTATAAGAATTTATCGACAGTTCTGTATTAGATACATTAACACTTTCATGCAGCTATTCTTTGTGATATTTAAGTAGATTTGGCTTCGTTTTGGCACGTTATTTAGTTTGGTGTCTAGTTCAATAAAAGAAAGAAAAAAACTCCCGTAGACAAGAAATAGTCATGTCGGATAGTTAAGCAGCCATCAACAAGCTGAGCTTCCACCTAATCAGCTCCAAGATGGTCTGGAAATGCTTAAAGAAATTAAATTAACCAAGCAAAAACAATGCAGTTACCCTTCCAAGGATTTCGGGACACACCGAATTAGAGGGTAATGAAAAAGCAAAAAAACTGGTAAAAAAAGTCTAAACATCATTTCTGGGCTAAACTCTTCTGTGGAATAAGCGTCAACACAATTCTGGAAGAACTCAAGCAGCAAGTGAACAATAAAAGATCTCATCGCTGGATCGAACTACAAAGACTGAGGTGGGCAAAGATACTTCCAGAAAACTATATTCAGAAGCGATCTAACGACTGCATCAACCTAAGAAAAAATAAACCCAAAATACTAACGGGAATCCTAACAGACCATTGCCAGTTGAAAATAAATCTTGAAAAGCTTGGATTAGCAGATAGAAGCGCGAAACTTCTATCCACATCTTCTAAGAATGCAATATCTTGCAAAATCCAAGGGCACGACACCTAGCAGCGTATCAAAAGAGAGAGACTTATCTAGCATGAAGTCAGCCGACATCCTTAACTTCCTAAGAGCCACAGAGGTGGAGGAACTGCTGTAGCCGTTGAGACATCCTGAATGGCCCAGCAGCAGTATAGGACACAATAGATATATTAGTTCGCAGTGTGCAAATATCTTCTACACAATACAATACACTACGAACAATGTTGTTTGAGCTCAAAGTTTTTGTGTTCAATAAAAGAAAAAAACTTCCGTAGACAAGAAATACTCATGTCGAATAGTTAAGCAGCCATCAACGCGCTGAGCTCCCACCTAATCAGCTCCAAGATGGTCTGAAAATGCTTAGAGAAATTAAATTAACTAGGCAAGAACAATGCATTTCCCCTTCCAAGGATTTCGGGGCACACCGAATCAGAGGGTAATGAAAAAGCAGAAAACTGGCAAAAAAAAGGGCCGAAACATCATTTCTGGGAGCTAAACCCTTCTGTGGAATAAGCGTCATCACAATACTGGAAGAACTCAAGCAACAAGTGAGCAATAAAAGAACTCATCGCTGGATCAAACTACAAGATACTTCCAGGAAACTATAATCTGAAGCGATCTAACGACTGCATCAACCTGAGAAAAAATAAAACCAGAATACTAACGGAAATCCTAACAGGGCATTGCCAGTTGAAAAGAAACCTTAAGAAGCCCGGAATAGTAGAGGAAGAAGAGGGTTCTGCGAAGAGAAGGGCGAAATTTCTATCCACATCCTCTAATAATGCACTATATTGCAAAATCCAAGGGCACGACACCTAGGAGCGTATCAAAAGAGAGAGAGAGACTTATCTAACATGAAGTCAGCCGACATCCTGAATGGCCCAGCAGCAGTATAGGACACAATAGATATATTAGTTCACAGTGTGAAAATATCACCAACACAATACAATACGAACAATGTTGTTTGAGCTCAAAGCTTTTGTGGCTGATTGACCATCTGGCATGATTGCAATTTCCTTTTTTTTATCCTATGTCCAGATTGCGTTGTGCATATCTCTCAATTGCTTTAATTTCCGCATGGAATACACTGGCGTCCCGAGTATTTAGTTCTTAGCCCAAAGACTCGGGCCCTCGTACCTTCAGCAGTTCAGAATCCATCGGTATACCCATATATTGATCCTCCGAATAAGGTGAACTTTTCCCTGGCTTTACTCCCCTTTGTTTGCAAAGGAGGTTTGGGAGTTCTTATGTAAACAAGACCACCTTGCCAATGTCAGCCCATGGTGTCATTAGTAAAATTGCCAGAAATCTAATATGTCAAAAATATCTGTTGATTCAACTTTATTTTCTTACTGAATAGATATAAATATTCCAAGTAATCGAAAAACTTCTTCAATAACAATCACGAGTAACTTTCTATGAACATTACACATTTTCAAGACTCGTCAATCATAAGATTTACCTTCCGTTTAGTCAACTACATCTCTATAGATATTACCATCGCCGGTGTTCATCAGAAATTTTGTCGGCTATTCCACTAAGAGAGGTTCCAGGTAGGGCTAGACGAGTTCAAGTTGGCCATCTCATCATTGTCAAGCTCGAAACCTTTTGCCTAGTGAGGTCTTTCATCAAGCCTCTAAACCTTCAAGAATAATTCCAATGTCTCCTCTTCTCCTCTTCCAACACTCCACCCCTGGCTCACACGATTTTCTACGAACATAGGTCTTCCTCTCGTATATAGTCAAAGGTTAAAAAAAATATTTATCCAAATACCACAATCAAGTTTTCAGCTATTGTTACTATTGTATTCAATCTTGAAATACAAACGTAATCAACAGAGGTTAAAGGTTAATAATTAAGATAACGATGCAGAGGTTGGCCAGATCGCAAATCGATGTTTGAAGAATCATGTGAAGGAAACTCGACTTCTTTGTATCTTCTTCCTGAAATTAATCTGTTTCACCGTTGAGTGGCTGTCCTAGTATACACGAGCGAATTTTCAACAATGTACATTCTCACGAGAATCCATTGACATCTAAAAGTGGAGCTTTTGAGAACGAAAGTCATAATATAATCAATGTAACACGGTAATAGAAACCACCTTCAATAGAATGATCCGTTCATCACATGCTTGTAGGTTTTCATGTCACTTGGTCATGCTGAATGAAGGCGATATTAACATACGAAATTAATTTCTTCAAGATTGCTCTAACACTTTCACGAAGCATCAGTCATCTGTGGTGAAACGCTAGAACGAATTTCATTGTTTGAGTTTGTGCTGCATCGGATTTAATTGCAAATTGCAGTCAGACCTAGATCCGTTGTCATAATAACATTCAGTGCATTCAACTCTTGACCACTAAACTTCGTACATGTGAACTGAGATTTCAACTTCATCACAAATGAGATTTGAAATAGTATTGTAATCTCTCAAAACAAAATCTAAAATGAGATAATTTCAAAATTTCTAAACGTTTTATGATCTCTGAAAGCTGAATTGAATGCTTATAAAAAATGTGTATATGAGTCATTGTAGAATGAGAAGACAAAACAAAAAGGTAGTTAGTAAGTAATACAAATAGTCTAATTCATGACACAAAAGGACCCACATCGAACACCTGAAATTGAAGAGACGAAAATGTTCGAAAAACGTCTTACGTTCTCCAGACTAGTTCAAATTGTTATTTTTTTAAATTTTTTGACAGTTCTAACAACCATTCAAATTTTGTCATTTTGTGTCATATGAAACAATTTCACCCAATCATGTCAACATTACACTGACTATTTCACTCACTTGCGAAATGAACCAATCAGAAGCTCTAGTCAAGTTAGGATTACCGATAATACCAAACTTGCCTCTTGACTCTGATTGGCCTTTCAAATTCGGTGTTTTCAGATTTGTTTACAGTGCATGTGACAGTTAAACGTCAAATATAAGTGATTAAGCTGTGCACGCATTCAAAAATGAGTAGATTTGGGATGAATTCTATCGAATCAATCAACGAAAAAATCGATGAAAATGTACCGAAAAATACGAGGAAATGGAAGGAGTACATTTGTAAGCAATTTACTAGATTTTGAGATGAACGAAAATACCTATTAGATGAAGCAACGCCTGTCGAGAGACTGGCTATTATTTTGAAGGACTGGGGCTTCAACATGAGAAAAATCGATAGTTCTGATTATAAGGAATGTGTTGTGAAGACGATCTGGAATACGAGTGCTAGATTATTGCAAGAAAAATTCTATAATGAATATGGACGAAGTTTCGACCCATTCAAAGATATCATTTTCCAATCGGCCAGAAATGCGCGAGATACAAAACGCAAGTTGCTTCAAGGTAACGTACAGAAACGAAAGATCAGTTCGGCACCATTGACCCATGAAGAACATCAAGCAATATGTACACAATGGGATGAATATACACCCACAGGACTCCAAAAGAAATTTTCCATATCACAGCGGTAGAACTTGCTTGGAGAGGAGGTGAAGCTGCATATTGTTTGTTAGATTATTTTAAAGAAGAATTAGATAATAAGGGGGCGCCTACCGGCAGAATCGAATATAATACAGTTTTTTCAAAAACTTGCCAAGGAGGTGGTCAGCGATGTGCGAACAGCAAATGGTTCATTGAAAATGTGCAAAATGCAACAATGTGCCCCGTGAGAGTTTATAAAAAGATGATTTTAAAACGAGGTAATAATGTAAAATCTAATAGGTTGTTTCTTACTGTGAATGGACATTGGAAGCCTGGTGATCATTGCACTCCTTGGTACAAAAATATGCCTCTAGGGATCAATACGATCAGTAAATTGACCCAAACATCAGCTCAGAATATAGGGCTTGATGTGAAAAAGCAAAAAATTACCAACCATTCAAATCGAGCAACTGCAGTCAGTGAACTTTTATGTAGAGGAGTAGGAGAACAGGAAAGCCAGGTCTAATCTGTGCTTTGAAGATTATGAGGAGCTGCTGATATGTATAGCTTTTGGATTGGAATAGGAAACCAAGTTTTTGCGAAGCGGTTTTCGCAGTGGACCTCACATGATTATCTCATGAGAGGGTGCCGACATCATCATATTAGAGATTGTGGGATCCGCCTTCCTAGAGAAGATGCAAGGTTGAGTTTTGGTTGCATTAAACCCTACTAGATTATCAGATGCCCATTTCAAAATCATTGCTAAATCTTCATTAACTGCGTCAACCTGTTCCTGTATCTCTCCTCTGGCTGAAAGCGGTATGAAGTGTACCATCATTTGCAAAGTTGTGGAACCTCTCCCTTTGGTGATTTGGCACTAAACGTTTAGAAAACCTTTCCCTGTAGACTCGCACAATCTTGCGACCATTGCATTCACAATACTCATATGAATAATCAAAATTCATGATGACTCAGAGATGAAACGTGGAAAGAAAAATACGAAATTGTAAACGCAGCTCAGTTTAAATGACATTAAAGTAATACGCTCTTTTTTATTTGTCAAATTAATCATAGCCAACTTTTAATAAAAACTTTATTTGTGTTAAGTTACAATTACTGATTCAGGATTGTAGGGATTTAGAAAATATTTTTTTCTGACTAAACTAAAACATTGTAAGAGAGTAAATAGCTTCTAAATAAAAGTAACTATCCAGAAAAACATTAATAGTGATTATACAGGGGGTTACAAAATTATGGGGGATAATTTATTGTGACCAAGTTATTAAACACTCTGTAATTTTCGAAATTAGGGTTTCTTCCATAAAAAGTTGTAATTTGCAGGTACAAACGCGTGGAACAAAGATTTTCGACTTATTTGAAAAAATTAAAAAAAATTAATCATTTTTGAAGCTCTCTAGCGTCCAAACTAAGCAACTTTGTATATACGTAAGTTGAGTAAAATCATCATATTTTCGGCCAAGGACCTGTATATAAACTGTTGAAGTACGGTATATATTCAAGTTTACTTCGATAATTGTTTTTCTTGTTGTTGTTGACCGATATTGTTGAAATTTGAGTGAAAGCAGGTTTAGATTACCTAAAATTCACTATAAAAGTATTGAATCCATTGAATATAAACTTTGGGAATTATGTATTTATTTTATTTTCAACCCTTCTGAGAAGGGTGTGTTTATTTTACGTTTACCTGAAAAACAATAGGATTTGTCACCGAACAGCAACGATTTTTTTCCGAAATTTCGTAACATACATCCAGACAGAGAGACGCATTTTTCAAAGATGCTGATAATTCGATGAGAAATACCGTGGTGCAGGAAATTTTGCACTAGGATTTTAGAAATAGCAATACACTCGTTGGACATCGTCTGCAAAGAGTATACTAATGAAGAATGTACATTAATGGCATTATCACATATAGTTTCCATCAATAACAATTAATTAATAATGATAATTCTTTTACAGACATCGGACATATGATGAAGAGAACGAATGGGGATGCGGAAATTGGTTAGAATACACCTTCGTGATAGTATCAGCTAGTATATTGCTATTAGGATCATTAGCCCTCACATTATATTGGGTTATACAATATGAAGATGGCTTTGCATGGCGCGAAAATCCAACTAAACAATTCAATCTGCATCCTGTTCTGATGGTAGCCGGCTTCATCACATTTAGTGGATTCTGTAAGTGCTATCATTTAAAATTACTAAACAGAGTAAATACGGAGTGGTAGATTGACCTAGATACCTAGTCAACAAATGATAAATAACTTCATTAAAGGAACATGCAATTTATAATAACATTTAAGCGCATAGTTGTTAAGATTCTTCGCTGTCTATCTTTAGAAAGAGAAAGCGAAAAATGATGCATTTGATAAATGATGAGAAATTATAATAAATCGTAGGTATTCATCACCGGCAAGAAATTCTTCTTCATACTGCAGGAAAAATAACATTCACGACCCCAGATTAAATCAGTTTTCTTTTTTCTCTTGAGTGAAATATCCAACCTAAGGAAGCGTGTATCTTCCATTAATTATTTATGCTAACTAAAATCTTATGGAACGATGATTTGAGAGCAGTTTCGATTCCTGAAGACGGCGCAACCTAACAAGCAGTTACCGTTCGAGGAAAGATAAATATATAATGATCAAGAAAAGACGTTTTCCTAATATCAACAGTCTGCAAAAGATACGGACATAGGTTTGATATACAAAATCATGTCAAATCAAGACCACTCCGTTTTGCAAACTGGAAGGATATAATTTCAAACTTCACTTCCAGTAATAAGTACGAAATAATCACCCTTTAACCAGTAAAAATACTATTCAAGTATCACAGTGAACTAAATTAGGAAACAGAATGTACCTCTCTAAATACTGTTTGGGATTGGTAATGCAAATAATAAAGGATTACCCTCAGCTGGAGAAAAATCTCAATTCAATAAATTGCTTTTTTGATTATACATTTCCATCCCTTCTAAACAACCTAGACATTAGTCCGTGAAGAGTTTTTCTTGAAAAATTGTATGACCTGTTTTTGAAATATGCTAATGCTGATTTTTCACTATTATTTTCCTTCATATAGTCAACTCGTTCTTTATAACAAGTTAGAATGTTCCCTCTAATTTGATCCACATAGCATTTTGAACAAAATTCACAATCAATTTTTCAAATTCCAGGTTCGTCAAAACTATCACTGAACCGTTTTCAGCTTGTTCTTGCATCTATAAACCGATTTTATTGCAAAGAATGATAAGTAAAACTATTGAATTTCATTGAATTATTTAAAGGTAATGCCTCTGAATTGGTTAATTGATTGTCCTCTAAAAAGAGCGGTGTTTTTCTCAAAATCTGTGCCTCCAAGATTTTATTTAATACTTTTTATTTATTTCTTGAGGCCTAAATCCCCTCAAAGTAAGTCAAATTAGTCCAGTCATTATAGGAGATCTTTGAGCAAATAATCGAAATTTTTGGGTACAGCTCAATTTTTGTACCAAAGTGTAGGTTTTGGTATCTGAAAACATGTGTCACTGACGCGCCTGCGCGCGCATATTAGCATTCGTCAGAATAGATATATATATATACGTTTTTTTGCCATTTTTTGCACAAAATGGAGAATATATCCAAATGTATGCATTTTATCGAAAAAATGAAGAGGAGTAAAGTTGTTCAGAATTAAATTTCCTATAAAAATGCATTATTTGATTTTCCGATTTTCTTCGCAGTTTTCCCGGGCGCGTGAAAATAAAATGCATATATATATATTTTTCAGTAAAATCGAATTTTCTCGAAACAGAAGCGTTCTATCAAAAAAAGTTTCAAACAAAAGTTGTTCAGAATGTCATTTTGCATAGGAAAGCACTATTCTGATTCCAAAATTTTCCGCGAATTTCCCATTTCAAAGCCTTAAACAAAAAAATACACGTATAAGTCGTATTTTATATATAACAAAAAATTTTTTAAAAAACAGTTCTGGAGCTTATATAGTGCATTTTAGCGAAAAAATCAATAGAGAAAAAGTTGCTTAGAATTAAATTTCCTATAAGTACACACTATTCGATTTCCCGATTTTCCAGTCATTTTCAAAATGAAAAACAGACGTATCGACAAAGTCAATTTTTCTCAAAATCGGAGCGTTATATGAAAAAATGATCCAAACAAAACTTGTTCTACATAGGATTTTGCATAGAAAAGCACTATTGTGTTGATAAAATTTTCCACGAATTTTCCATCATGAGGCTGAAACAAAAAATGCAAGCACACGTGTCTTTCTTAAATAACATAAAATACTAAAAAAACGTTTCACAATTTCATAATATTGTTTGAATGGTAAAATGAAAATAAAAAGAGAAACTAACGTTGAAAATCATGGGAAAATTAATTTCCCGCGCCCGGGAAAACTGCCAAGAAAATCGGAAAATCAAATAATGCATTTTTATAGGAAATTTAATTCTGAACAACTTTACTCCTCTTCATTTTTTCGATAAAATGCATACATTTGGATATATTCTCCATTTTGTGCAAAAAATGGCAAAAAAACGTATATATATATCTATTCTGACGAATGCTAATATGCGCGCGCAGGCGCGTCAGTGACACATGTTTTCAGATACCAAAACCTACACTTTGGTACAAAAATTGAGCTGTACCCAAAAATTTCGATGAAAATCTCCTATAATGACTGGACTAAATAGCCAAAATGCATAATATATTTCTATGGGCGATAATCGATTCCAATACCTCTAAGATGTGGTAATAACTATAATTTGTATGAACAGAGAATGCAGTTGTGTTAAGGTAGGTAAAATCTAATAAACGTCTATTTAGCCTCTATTAGAAAAAATTGGCTACGTGTACACTTCTCGCGTTTACATCTTTTTTAGACCACTGCATTCTCTCATAACACAAAGTATAGTATAGTAGTTGAAAGATCCTTATTACTTTAATATAGTATTTTTAGTTGGTAAGGGTGATTATTTCGTATATACTTATTAGTTTCAAAGTGTATCCATAGTTGTGAACTCTTTTAGTTTATTCCTGAATTACAGCATTGAAGGATTATTTGTTCAAGAAATTGGTTGCAATTAATCTTCTTCGTGCGTACGGCAGCTTTTAATTCCCCAACTTCCTTACATACACACGCACATAAGAAGTAGGTACTACTTGAAGTTTTGCCCTGGATTGGATGATATAATAATAATTGTTCCTACTCTTAGATAGTAATATCTTATATTTTCCATCCTTTTTGCATTCTGTGCCTATTCGCGAACGGCTGATGTAGAACCATCGAGGTCTGCTCTGTTCTGCTGTCGAAATCGAGAGGCTCGGAGCTACTAAATGACGCGATTTTCCTTTACGGCATGCTGTTATCTGACTTTTATTCATCATTCCAGTAGAATAGGTTGGAAGTAAGTGAAACTGATCTTTTTAATCCTTTATGTTGAGATGTTCGTCTCTGTTAATGAATTATATTTTTTCAACTATTTTCATTCGATGCAATATTTATATATTCATTACCATAATTATAATAAAAATGGGATACTAACTTTCTCAATCTCAATATACAAAATATTATTAGTTTATACCAATTGAAAATTCTTCGAAGATGAATATATCTAAGTGTGCCTCGCTATTATATTAATGCACAAGTTAGTTTGAACAGTTATCAACGAAGGAACATAATAAAAATATCATAACTTCGAAACAATGATTGTTCAGTACGAGCATAAGATCAGGTAGAGTAACTCAACTGAAGTGAAGTGAAGAGAAATTCACGGCTGAACTACTTGTGCTAGAGAAGTTTTTCTTTCCTTCTGCTCGCTTCATTGGGTAGTCTATAGTTTCTCATGTGAAAGGCACGATCTGATTGCATTGATTCCTCGTCTTCGTCAGAATAACAAAAGTGTTGGGATGCATGGTTGTTACAGTTGCGAGTGCTTGATGCTAATAGTAATAATTCTATTTTATGAATAAAATTCATTCAAATATTATTGTTACTCTAGAATAGCATAGAGCGAATATGAAAAAAGTTAATATGTATTTACTCATCGTTTCGAATAAATTCATATCACTTTTTCTAATTGAGATTTATTTATAATGCTTTATATAAATATAAATACAGACTGTTTCAAATGTTATGTTCTTCATTGGAGTCTTGTAAATCATAAGAAAAGCGTTGCATAATGGCAGAAAAATCGTATTTCATTAATCATGAATGAGAGTTTCGTGTATGACCAGCTCAATTTTTATAAATATGGACTTGGAAATAGAATATTATCTTCTGAATAAAAATGAAGTCTTAGGACTTATACAGTAGAAACTATGCTTTTGAATAATCGCATTATTGATGCAAGAATATTTTCCTTACCGTTTGTACGTTTGTAGTCACTTGTTCCTCAGCATCAACGAATTCTTGTTTGGTACATTTTTGAAAGATGTCAGTACTATTTGCGCAGATCGATATTATTTCTAACAACACAAATATGTTCATTCTGTGAGTGCTTCTTTTGTTCTAGATGTTTACGATCCTTAAGATGTATGAATCACCCTTTATATCTCGAATGCATGAATGATGAAAAAAACAGTAGTTGCCAAGGATGCTGTATCTGCAACTCAATTATGTGTATTCACTATTCAATATTCAAATGTATAGGAATCGTGTGTTCTCTCAAAGCAACTACGCCTAGTATCTGAAAGAGTAGGTTCAGTTCCGTTGTAAAAGAGACATTTGTTTCATCAATTCCTGACAACTCATTGTAAATGCCTCGTTTTTTGCAGATTTGCATGTGCCTGAGGAATTCCCAAAAATAGTTATCACTTTCGTTCGATTATTTTTCTAAATAATTTATGGGAACAATTTGGAAACCCTATACCTCAGAAGAAAGTAAAATTTCTCTATTTGGAGTAGTGGATCGCACCATACTTGAGTTAGCAGTACATGAAAAGCAATATCACCAATAGTGCAATAGTAAACACATAGTTTTCTTTAACTGCATCTTGTTTTGTTAAGTGTGACAATCGCGTTTCATACATTAGTTTGAGTGTTGAAACTTTACTGAAGTGGAAAATATTCAATCAAGAATGGAATTCTGTGATAATCATTCTTGATTGTCTGTCATTATTGTTATTATTTTTCTACCAATTACTGAAATTGCATGTGTAATTACATCGATTCGGTTCGTTGGTAAGAAAGTCTTGATTCTAATTTATCATAGATGCATCAGGTGCAATGATTATCTTTCTCTTGCGTTTGTCCAGCTCATAACATAATGTTGTACATTGTGTTATTCAACGTAAATCATTTTAGTTAATGAGAGAGAGAGAGAGAGAAATGTCTTGGAATATATGTTCACATTATGTGTAGTTTCCATGACATGAAGATTGTGTCTACTAGTTTGGGGGCAAACATCGATTTATCAGTTCAATTGCATTCAATCATCGGTTTCTTTTCCTTCAGATGCTGGAGAAATGTCAATTCGTCTCATGTAAATTAATTGTTAGTTCGATTGCATCCAATTTTCGATATAGTTGAATGATGAAGTAGTTATTCTATTCCAATGATATGGACGTTGTTTTATTCTTTTGGTAATTCAGTGCAAAATTTTTCGTAACTCGAATATTATTTCTTTACTTCAATGCACCCGAACAAAAACTTGATATTGGTCCTCTCTAAAAGCAATATTATTATTCTTGCACTAGATAATTACGAATGTAATCTGATATTGTATTGTAGGAGTAATTGAATTTTGTTTTATGTTTCAGCTATTCTTTTATACAGGGTGTGCAGGTGTTGCCGACGAATATACGTTAAATTATTGCACACAGTTTTCCACGCATTGGCGATTCCTTGCATAGCAGTGGGCTTCATTGCAGTCCTGGATTCGCACAATCTAGCCAAGCCGAATGCAATTCCAAATTTCTACTCCCTACATAGCTGGATAGGATTGGTGACTATGGGACTGTTTGGTATACAGGTAAGACTTACTTCACTATACTTCAGTGTACTTCAGTGTACTTCAGTGTACTTCAGTGTATATTCTTGATTCACACACTCTACCTAATCACTAAACCACCACCAATTGTCCATTCTGATTAAGAGTAAAACGGTTATCATTCTCTTCACAAGATAAATCCTTGCTCCAACAGGGATGTTATAGAAGATAATGTCAAAATATAAGCAGAATTTCAGACTGAGTAGTTTGTAGGAACATTGACCAGTAAGTACTTTTACCAATAAAGATTCTTAACCCAGTATGAATTATATATAAAAATTCTCGGGAAATAGGTCACATTAAGGCTCTGTTTTAAATTTTCGTCTTAAGAATAACAAAAAAAAAATAACAAAAGATATTACAGACAATTATATAACTTTAACATACATTCCGGATACCTCAGAGAAAATTAAGAAATGTTTGAAAAAGTACGATATAAATGTCGCGCATAAACCTACTAAGACTTATACTGGAATCTCTAAACAATATTTACAAAAAAGAATGTACGGCCATAGGTATAACACAAAAACAAAAACTTAGAAAATTCCATCGCCCTTGCTACACACTGCTTTGATTATAACCATCAATTCGATTACAATAATGTTAATATTCTGAATAAGGAAACCAATTATTATAAAAGATCTATTTTGGAGATGATTCACATAAAACGTGACTCCAAATCTGTAAATCATAGGACATATACGCAAAATCTAAGTCATATCTATACAAATTTTATCAAATAATATCTCTTGCAAATTCCTACATGCCTCGTTATAATGTTAATAGTATATATTTAGGTAGAATGTCAAGTATACCTCCTGTCACGACAAAACCTTTTTCTATTAGCTCGTAAATCTAACATCTGGTTTGAAAGTGTATACTATAAAATTAAATTTTATTTGTCTCGTCTCAGTCGATCACTTACTGTGTTGACATGAATACGCTTTTATTAAGAAATCTTCTTAGCAGTGGATTTTTGATAATTTTACTATAGCATTGAGGTTTACAATTTCGTTTAATCGTGTTTCTGTTCGTTTCGGCGACGTGGGCATTTTTAATTGAAATTGGTGCGATTTGGACGCTTTGTGTAATACAATTAGTTTTAAGTAATCGAGTTTTAGACATAATAAGTATTCTGATGATAGTCGTGAGACCGAAACGTACGTAAAGACGAAAATTTAAAACAGAGTGTTAATGTGACCTATTTCCCGAGAATTTTTATATATAAGTACTTTTACCTGAGTGAATTCTTAAATAGGAGACTCAAATATTATTTGGTAAACGTGCGTTATTGGCTCACACGATGTTCTATGTGTAGTCAAAATTAAGAAATATATATTTTGCTATTTAGTAAAACAAGTGTTGATTTCTGAAAAGACCTGTACTTTTTAGGGAATACAGAGGTTCCAATTGGAATGAAATGTACCAACAATGTTTTAAGAAAAATTTTCCTAATATGGGAAGGATGAAACGCTCTTGTCATTTTCAAGCATTTCTTCCATAACAAATTTTGATGACAGACTTTCAACCTTTACTGATTAATGAAATTTTCGAGCAGGTCACTAAACCTCCATTGAAGATCTCATCGATATCGGAAATGATTGAAGGTAGTTATCTCGTATGAAGGCTTCCTCTTGGGAAATTGTTTAAATTTTATTATCTGAACCTTTCTAGAAACGGTGAAAATAAAAATAAGATTACTACCTAGAAGCGGCGATAATGACTTTTGGATTTGGTTTTTATTGCAGAACATCGTAATTTCTATAATTTGATCGTAAACATATATTCATATTTTCTATGATGAAAAACTGGTTGTTTCTATGAAAAAGCTCCTATAAGGTAACGTAACATCTTAGAATGCTTTTATAAGAATTTAGAAAAGATTTTGACTACAGATTTTAGAAGGTTTTGAATGACTTGGAATTTGTCGGTTGAAAAACATAAATTTCGTGAAAGCTGACAACGTTGCATAATCTTGGAATATGGGGAAATCCGCACAAATCAGTGTGTGCGCGCAACCAAAATGGCTTTGTTCAAAAATTATGAGAAGCTTGAAATGCTAAGTGTTGCAAACTGCAGCTGCCCGGCGTCATGTTATTTGTAACGTCCAAGGAAACTTCTACAGAAATAAAAATAGTTTCAAGAAAAACTTGATGCTTTCCTCTCTCCGACTGTAACGCAATGATGCCAAATTGTACAAGACTTCTTAGGATTGACTAAGAACAGTTTATATTTGAAGTATCATATGCAATAACGATTATTTCCTATATTAAACCTAGTGGACCAACTACCTTGAATTATTTCTGCACAAGATCTCATATTAAATGAAATTCTGCAGGCGATATTCATTCCATACCACTTGAGATATTCGCACTACGATCTCAAAAATGTCTACATTTATCACGTCATGGATTCAGGTTAATAAATGTAATATCGCTTCGTGCAGGGAAATCCGAAAAAGGACAATATTTCATTGGGTATAACATGTGCAGTGGGACGGCAATGAATCGTGATATGTTAAGCAGCAAAAGGGAGTGTTTCATAGTAGGACTGCACGATATGCAATAGCCACCAGTGAAGGTGTGTACTGTAATCAGTTACTCATTGCAATCATCGAAAACGCAGATTGAATATGATATGGTCTGATGATTTACATCATTTTGCTTCAATTATATTCAATAGAAGATAGAGATAGACAGATGACAACATTTGTGTAATTTTATTTTATTTATCAAGCAAATAAATGGTGCACGACGTATAGTTCGTTCTTCCAATATAGGGATAACGAGCGTTATAAGTGTTATAGTCACATTATTAAGTTAATTTGATACTTTAATTATAATTTCTCATGACATGAAGTAAGAATTGTGTAATTTTATGATGCACCTGAAAACTAGAATACAAATATCCATGTTCTTGTTTCTTTTAACATTCACTATGCAGTTCGCTGGTTCACACGATGTTTTTCAAAAATTACAGATTTTCCTCTCGTGTAGTATAGAAAAGAAGACGCATTGCTTTACGATATACAGGTTAAACAATAACAACTGTTTAGAAGGTTGGGCTAGTCGTTTGTGATGCGCGCACGTCGAATCTTCACGGTCATCATAAAATAATTCCATGAAATTTTTTAACACAAACGCTTGAAGTGAAATAAATCAATCCTATGCATCATCTAGTTAGAGCTAGTTGAGGTACTGATGATAGGCGCATTAATGAATCACGTCCATTCTCTCCATCTTTGTCCAATCTATATCGCATTTATATTAATCTGAATATTCCGGGCTCTTAAACTCAACCTTTATTTTAGTATGGAGTTTCTTAATCCGCTTCGATAATGGTACGTGTTATCAAATCATGATCCTGACGTAATCCTAAATATCATACATATACATCCTAAGCAGCGGTTTTATCGCCCATCAAATCTCGGATTACTTGATTAAAATGATAAAATTTTAGCTGCAGAACTACCCAAAATATTTTCTAGATTTTATAAACAGAACGAAATGAAAAAAAAATAACAAATAAAAATATACACAATAAAAGAATTTAATATCGAATTATAAATACAAATCTTGCCAGTGGAGGAAACGACTATTCATCCACCTCCTAGTATATACGGAAGTGATTTTATATATGATACGATAGTAATAGTCTAGGAGCCAGAGCGATATTGATGGTCTGAACATTAACCCGATGGCACTATGGTTTATCGTTAGAGGACGTTTCAATGACCAATTCATCTCAGACCGAATTTTCGCCGGCTGTTAGATCTCAAGATACAGCCTCCGCAAATTGTAAATTTTTTGACTGAAGGTTAACCTTTTTCAAGTTGCGGTTACTTGAAAAGCATGCCATTACACTTCCACCATGTGCCATCATTTTTTTATCGTGTCAGTTTATCAGGCTGATCAGTTAAAATTGAACCGAAAATGGACTGCAAGTTAACCCTCCTAAACCTGGTGGAAAAGGTTTCAGGGGAGTTTTGAGGGGCTGAAATAGGCGAGTAGTGATGGCAATAATTTTAAATTTTCATTTAACCTCTAATAAAGTTTTTTAACACGGTGCATGTTACCTTGAAATCCGCAAGGTTTAGCCACAAAATGAGAAAAAAAAAAGCATTTTCGGTCCAAATAATGGCCAATTACTCGGAAATGGACCGATAACTTTTGATGGCATAGGGTATCTTAACAATTGCCAACACCAATGAACATTTTCCACCAGGTTTGGAAGGGTCAACTTGCAGTCCATTTTCGGTCCAATTCTAACTGGTCAGCCTGATAGACGGACACGATAAAAAATGATGGCACATGGTGGAAGTGTATAAAAATGTTCATTTAAACGGTGAAATTTTGAGACCCTCAACAAGAGTACATTATTGGTGTTAAATAAAATTGTAAACCAGAAAAATGTGCAAAGAAAACAAAAAAAGTATTCTCAAAAAAGTTAAGGCTAAAACAAACGCCGAAAAGTCGAGCACCCAGCGCCCTCTACCGCATAATCTGAAACTAACTGAACGATCTTATTCGGCGTCCTCTGAAACCTCTGAGTACCAGATTTCAACGAAATAGCTGTAACTGCACAGGACCTACAGCAAAATTTCGTTTAAAAAAATTTTTATTCAACCCTGTATCTCCGAAACAAAAGAAGATTATTTTTGTAAAATCTACCGTCCCCTGCATTTACGGGAGGTCTTTCCGAAACACCCTGTATAACTATCAACATTTTACAATCGTATTTATGAGAGTTGGGCTGTTGGGCTTGTATAGTCGACTGCTCGACTATCATATCGCCCGAAATTATATTATTCCAATTTAAGCTCCACTTCGAAGATTCGAATAAATTGGAGAATACATAAACATGATCAGATCGAATCAGTTAAATTTTCAATTGAATAACGTAACTTCTTTTTTTCTGTTGCTCTATTTTTAATAGATTGTGAATAAACACATCCTTCTCGCTGATAATATTTCAATACAAATAACAACGAAAATATGACATTTCCTTACCCTTGTATTGAAAGTACCTAAGGTGGTAATTAAAGACGGGTTGTTTTCGGTCATTACGCAACTTCGATCCAATTTAAATGAATATTTCATTCCTGTTATTATTTTTTGCAATATTAACCAGTTATGTAAAACTTTAATTAATGTATGTAGAATATGAAATAACAATAATTCTTTCATAATTAGGATTTGGTAATTAACTGTGAGAGAAATGCATCAATTAGTACCCTACTACGACAAAATGTGACAGGTATTTCGAATGTAATTCACGAAATAAATAAATTACTAGAACACCCACACTGCAAACGGTTACTGACCTCGTCAATTAACGAAATACAAGTAGCTACTAGAGACTAGTGTTTTTATTTATATGTGAACTAGTTCGCAACATAAAGATCTTAGAAAAGAAAATATATTTTTATTTGCAACAAACTTTCACTTGATGTCTTTGCCTTAATCAATTCACTTACAGCATATCTGTATAGCACTATATCACTTGAACTTCCCTCTTTTATCATCAGGCATGATGTGATTCTAATAAATCAGATTATAATCACAACTCCTGCCTATTAACCAACATAGAACATTAATCAAGACCGTTCACTTGTATTCTATACTGTGACTATTATACGAACGGCCGACGTCTTTTCAGAATAATGATAATGATAGCTTTATAATAATAATAATGAGTTTATTCAAATAGAACATCCTAATTAACCTGTTAATTAAATTACGTTTTAAAAACAAATATAAAATGTGTTTATATAAAAAAACGAAAGACAAAATCTAAAATTGTAACATCAGTAAACATATAAATAATATTTATTTTTACACTGAAGCTTGAATGTGTTTAATTGAGGATTTTTCAAAAGCATGGCGTTTTGACCAGTTTTGATGTTAATAGATAATTTATCAAATTTAAAAAATATAGAATTATCTAATTCTATATAGATAAAACTCATAGAGATGTAATATAATCTTTAACTGTCAACCAAATATGATGTTTGTAGTCATTGTTAAATTAGTGGAAGCTCTGGAGAAGAAAAACAATTTTTTTTTTTTTTCATATATATACTCAAAGCGGCTGTAAAATGATAGAGTGTTATTTATAATAAAACCAAAGTATTATTATTAGAAATTATTTCTATCGAATTATTGTCAATTGACATTTTAATATTGTCTAAATCAATATTTTCATGATCATATTTTGTAGTTATTATCATGGTCTTATTTTTTGTAGGTTAGCTTTTAGCGCTTGAAATTTTATTTTATTTTATTTTTCTAAGAGCATAACAGATCTCCATAGCTACATGCAATTAAAGTATCATCAGCAATTAGATTATTGAATTCACAGTCAATAAATAAGTCATTTATATGAATATAATAAATAATAACGGTCCTTGAGGTACGCCGTAATATTGTACCAAACTCGTATTCCAATAAATCCTCCAATACTAAAAAACTTTCTCAGTATATTCCCCAAACTTATCAAACATTTTATAACAACTTGGAAGAGGACACTGCAGTGGAGAGTGAAACGGAACAGTCTGACGAAGACATTAAATTTCTATTAAAAGATTTAAAATGTTTTTTATAAATAAAGATCTTCACATAAGAACAACCTTGTATTATTTCATTTTTCATAATAGAAAAAATATAGTTTTTTCTAGTTTGAGTAATTAGAATGAGAACTAGGTGTATCCATCCTTTCAAAAATTAATATTTTCAATCCGGAAATATCCACTTTTTTTTAAATATAGGGTTTTATAATCGGGAATATGGCTTTCGTCAGCAGAGATCAACAAGAGACGTGCTTGCCTATATAACACATGTATCTGTTGAAAAACATGGGGAATCTCTAGCTGTATCATTGGATATCTCTAAAGCATTTAACCGAGTCTAGCACCAAAGCCTTCTTGAGAAACTGCCGTCATATGGTTTGTCGCCTTGTCTTCCGATACATTGGCTATCAATGCTGGTGTTCCACAGGGATCTGTCTTGGCACCAACTTGGTTTCTGCTCTATATAAACGACCTGCTGGAAGTGACCGCCTGTCCCTTCCGCAGCTTTGCAGATGATGGTAAACTTAACACCGCTTCCTCATCTAGAGCCCCTATACCAGTCAGAGGAGCGAGACAGAGACAGGTTGACGCAATTAATGGAGATCTGGCAAAGATTTTGAAATCTCCCAACATTCCACCGCTGACTCACACGATGTTCACCGAACATTATAATAGGTTTCCCTCTCGTGTAGTCAAAGTATAAAAAAACTCTCCTGAAAAATTTGGTTTTCAGTTCTTACCTAGTTTTCATTATCGGATCCTCAATTAATGAAAGAAGAAAAATGATCTAAATGCTTTCCCAATTCTTGCAGATTTGAAGGTTTATTGTGAAATCATAAAATAAAATGAGCAAAAATATACGTACCTACGTAAAAGCATTGAATGTTTATTTATCAAATCATATCAACCGTATTATTTAAACAAATCTAATACAAGTCGATACAAGGTCGCAATATGATTCCATCCAGAAAAAATTATATTGACTGTCATTTCGACATAGTATGGTTGGGACATAACCTATGCTTATGGAATGGCAGAACCATCATTGAATTTCATTGTTTGAAATCCTAATCGTCTGTTATCGTCCCCCGACCGCAATAGATACCGCTTTCATCTACATCAGACCGTTCGTATAATTTCAAACTGACTCACAAACGCATAAATATCGATTCCATTAGTAATATCACAAGAAAGTGAGAATGAATTAGAATTGGAAAAATAATTCGACAGGTCCACGTAAAATTGTGCCAAGCAGGCTATTGTCGAATGGCAATAAGTTTGAGAAAATTACTGGAGAATTATTTTCGAATTTGTCGAACTTTCGTGTGGTATTTTGTAAATTATATTTGAATGATGAATCATAAACTGGTACCCTATCAAATCTGCCGTTCTCCATCAATGAAAACAAAATATTCCGAATTTCCAGCGAGAATTTCTTAAGTAGAAAATTCGTAACGTAAATAAATGTGCTGCGGCATTCCTTCAAAAGCGATCTGTGTGGAAGGAATGCTTCGCGCCGCTCTAGCGGGCGGCGCCACTTGTAAACTTGCACGCCGCCTGGTCTCTCAGAGAGATTCTTTCTACCGCTCATTTATAACTTCACCGCCACCAACGTTACCGAACACCGAAACTTGTTTTGTCTTTAACTAACAAATTAATCGCTTTTGGCAAATATGTTAACCTATTTTTATAATTTCAGTTCGTCGTTGGATTCTTCAGTTTCCTGATTCTTCTATGTTGCGAAGGGGCGACGGCTGGATTCAGGGCAGCACTCGTTCCGATTCATGCATCTTTTGGACTGACAACGTTCATGTTGGCTATTGCGGCGGCCGTAACAGGGTTGACCGAAAAAATCATGTTCAAATTAGAGTACGTATGCCCGTTTTATCAATTCTTAGTGATTAATTCACATGCGAAATTCACAAAAAAACAAAACTGAGAGAAACAGAAAATAATGCTTGATATTTCTTATTCCTAGCAAAGTGAAAATAATTTTAATTCTATGATACAGTGATTTCCCTATCAGTACTAGAACGAAGAATAAAATTTGAGAATATTGCGGAATTCGGTTATTCTCTAACCACCTACCGTGTCTCTATTCGCCTTTCCTATGCGCAGCCTTAGTTAGATCGGAGTTCAGACCACTCTTAGCCAATGTCGATTTGATCATCAGCAACCGGCTCCGATTCTGAATTGTTATTAAAGCTTCTCTATTATTCGATATAATATTTCCTCTGTATGTCTTCAAGAGATATGAAAAAGTATTCATCATCACTCATCCTTAATCAGAACCGTGTCAAAATACCATTAACAATTAAAAAAACAGCATATCTTCATTTTGTGGTCTTTCTGGGTTTAAAGAGAAGATTAAAGTATGTTATGTATATTTATTCAATATTTCCGGTTCTTTATTATTCTCAATACTTTGATTGAGGTCGAAAAAGGTATACATTAATTTCAAAATTCTAGTAACAATTAATCGGGTAAGATTTAATCAGGCATAAATACATAGTGATCTTGCAAATGAGGCAAACCCTTGGAATGTTCTAATAAAATACATAATAAACTTGTCACACTGTATCTATGAAATTATTTTCGGAAAATTCAACTCTGCATAGAGAAAAAAATTAATAAATTTGATAAGTTGGCGTTCAGTAGTATACTAATTACAATTTCCAATGTCACCAATTTCTCTGGTTCCTCAGCAGGGTATTTTTCAAGTAGTGTTGTGTGAGGAGATATTTTTCTTTTGGCCACCTAGTGAAAAATCCTTAAAAAATGCCCTGTTCCTCAGTATTGTTCCTTTTGCTTAAAGCATGTGGTATGGTATGTAAGTTATTAAAATTTTGGGTATCACAAATGATAGCTACTGCACGTTTTACCAGAATGTGAACGTCAATCTTGATTGAGCACTGTACATTTAAAATTTTATTACCATGAATATCACCAATCAATTCATATCTATTTTCAACTTGGGTAGGTACATACAAGATATTTGCTCAATCTTTTCATTTGGAAAGAGACTCCGTAATTGATGTTCTTATTACAAGTTTATTACATTTTCCAGCAGCTTTCCTCCTTTCAGGAATAATATGTTGATAAAGAGATAAACTTAAATGAAACGTCATGTAGGATGAAAAGTCTCAAAGTATAGCAATATTGGATGTTGTAATGAGTATTCAATGTTTCTTCATTTTCATTCAACGACGAAGTTTACGGAAAAAGTTATTTTCATTTTTTGACTCGTAAACTATCAGTAGGTACTCATTTTGAATAGGCGTATTCATTTTAATTATATCCTCATTAGAAAATAATAATAATTAATAATTATTCGTAACGGATCGAAGATAATATGTGCACATGCACCCATTCAGAAGTCAAACTATTCAGGAGTAGTATTTACTAGGAATTTCAGAAATTTATCTCAAAAAGAGTTGTTCTAATAGAAAACTGAATAACAGTAACTGAAAAAAATCGTTTCTAATGAGAATTAAAAAAGACCAATGCACTAACAACGAACACCAACAAGATACATCATTAGCAAAATTTACCAAGTAACAATGGTCAATTCCCCTCTTGCACAACGTTCGTGTTAGTATCAAATGTTGGTGTCTGAAGTTAGAAAGAATATAGTCTTGAAGATTGTTGCATATACCTAGTTAATGGCTTAGCACTCCCAAGTATTGAATTAGCTCCCCAAAATTGTATGAAGATTATTCAAATATTCTAAACGTACGATGAAGGATTTTCTGCGAATTATTATATATTTCTGCATACTCGACGCAATAATCGGTCATTTAAAATTTCGATTTTCACCAGAAATCCAAGAAATACTGAAAGTTGTATATAATGTCCAAAAATTCCATTTTGAAGCATTATCTTGCCACTTTTAAAAGGTGAAATGTTAATTCTAAAACTAGAGCACTTTCAACCCTCGATAGAGATGAAACGCAACCACTCCTGGCAAACTGCTCATTATTACTGGCTTAAACAACCAAAATCCATGACTCGAAACAATGATGTAAGAAAATTATCCCTGCCTCTTAGGCTAAGAAGTCATTTTCGGCTAAGAGGAGAATAAAAAATTGGCTACGCATTACTATGACTCAAAATCGTTTTAGTAATTTATCAATATCCAAAATGAAATTGCGAGGGTCATCGGAATATAATATATTCTTCAAGTGTTCATTGAGCGTCAAAAAACAAGAAAATAAATTTGTATTCAACTATTAAGAAATAAATGAACATTTATTTCTCTTTGACTTTTGCCAGATAATAATGGTAAGGTTTCTCTAGTCTAGATCAACCAGTGACATTACAATATGTCCGGAAGTATTAGATTGGAATGTTAATGATCGATCTAGGCTAAAGAAACCTTACCAGTATTTTTACTCAATATATCTTTTTTGTACTTTATCGCTATAAAGTCAATACATGAAAAATGCTCTTTAGAAAAATGTAATGTAGACACCTAAAGCCTGTTTACTAGAGATTCCTTACAACATTTCAGAAAATCTGTCAAAATGTTGCAAAATTTGGGTGTGGTACGTCAAACTTACGTGTCAAACTGAACCGCGCCGAGACATGAGAATCTAACTACGCTCATAATAGATTATTGAAAGTTTTCTAAAAATATTGGGATGATTTCGGTTCTAAAAATAAAATTAGTTTACCTGTTGTATGTCTTGTTCTGAAACGAATTCAAATGGAATTGTATCCGACAATGCGTTGATACCTGACCTTGTCAAACAATAAATAACCGTTATTCTGGTAGATTCTTCATGTTTATGGAACAATAACTTTGACATTCAAATATATCTGCTCTGAAACTAAGTATGTATGGAAAGAAAAACAAAATCCACAACCAGAGGTATATAACGAAATTGAGTCTGAATTTCAAGATGAATGTGTGCTCCCTCAAAAACAACTCACTTCAAATGTAAACAAAAAATTAATTCTGAAGAAGACGAATGCCGAAACACGTCAAATGAGAAAGTTGTTTCATTAAGATACATCGTTTAAATTGCTCAAAACCCACAACTTATTCCAGATAAACCAGCAAAAGAAAAAATATATATATAATGGCAATGAAAATCGAGTTTCTCAAAGAGAAAGGAATTCCTTCCAAATTCTACTGTTGTGAAATTTGACTTAATGATTCATTCTATATATTCCCCTCATGCGTTAATTCTAAATTAACTCCATGCATAGTCACTCATTTTTAAGATACGCCTACCTTTATCATCTTACTGTATACTGTTTAACGCATTTACGAGTATAAACTGCCCACATACAATTTAAATTCATTATAGTGGATTCGGAGAAAGCTTACGTCGGTATTCATGTAATAATATCACTATAGCTATCAACAATGATGAAACTTACAATCAAAATTGTCATGCATGGTAGATGTACAGGTTGGGCAAATTTCGATGTTTGTAAAGGGTAACTCGGTAACTATAGGAGATACAAAAAAAGTCACATTCTCGATATCCTTTGAGACAAATTCACTGACGGAAACAAAAATTTGATATCGTCTTTTGTTTTCGAGATATAAACAAAGTTTGATTTTTCGGCTTTTAGACACATGTGAATATCGTGGTTGTTTTGGAAGTTAGGAGAAAATAACTTTTACATTCTCAGGGCACTTTTTTCTGTATAATTCAGTGTCGTCGAGAATATTTGAAAAAAAATAGGTGGAATTTCGAGTTATGACCTAAAGTTGTATTTTTTCAAATGGGAATCATAGTTGGTCATGGGTTTAGTTAAAGCGGATTTTTTTTCTCTATCTAACTACGTAGGTATCCTAATAGAGAAAATAATATTTTAATACACAAGTTTTATTACATTCTATCATATTTCTCGTAATTTTTATAAGACGTCTTCACTTTTACTATTAAAGAGTCAATTGTTATTATGACGGAAACAAAACGGATAAACGCTGTCATAGATGACATCAGCCTACTTGGAATAAAAATTAAAAAACGCAAAAGTAATATAGTAAAATATTTTTTCGCTATTAAAGACTTACACATCAAAAGCTACACGACATATGATACATAGTTAGAAGGGAAAAAATCCGTTTCAACTAAATCGTTGCCATCTATGATTCTCAATTGAAAAAATAAATTTTTAGGCCAACCACGATATTCACATGTGTCAAAAAGTCGAAAAATCTAACTTTTGTTTAAAACTTGACAACAAAAGACGATAGCAGATTTTTGTTTCCGCCAGTAAATTTAGGTTAAAAAAAGAGATCTATTATTTGTATCTCCTATAGTTACTGAGCTTTACAATCCTTCAATCAGACGAGGATCATTGTTTCCGCATTGCAAGTTGTTTTCCTTCCAGTAACAACTTTGTTATATTTTTCAATGTCTGCCAGTTTCAGTGTTCACATTACTATATCAAGAATGTAAAGTTTATGTTACTTTCTTCATACTTTTGCGACAAGATTCAGTTATTAAAAAATGTCAAGGCTATTATAATTTATTGTCATGCAGGTATTGAGAAACAATTATTATTGTTTCAATGATTATATTATTGCTAATTATGTTATCAGAGACTATCGTATTCTAGACTCTACAGTAGAATGACATTATTCATATAACATGAGTATAGTCGGACGTTATTCACTGTTATTGTTTCTAAATTCTTCAATTCTTTATTACATTTAATTGCTAATTTCATTCAACATAACAAGAAATTGAGAAGAATTTTATACGCAAACGCTCTTATTAAACTACCCAATTGGTCCGAATTCACTCCAGTCAATCAGTGGATATTTCCATCAGATCCGTAAAGCCTCAAGATAGGATCAGGTTGCGACGTCTAACGTTCTTTGCTTCAATGCTTTTCCAATTGCAATGATTTCGTTAAAGTGGTCCGTCTTGAAGAAGCGACCAGCCGTGAACCTTAGTTCGACTGCTCGCAGGTTTACGTTCCAGGTTCCATTGTGGGCGCAGGGATAATAATAGAGAACAATGTTTGAATGATGAGCTTACAAAATAATAGTAATAATCATCTATAGTAATATCTTCTAAGTGGAAAAGGCTAAAAATTTCTTCCACGCTTGATGAAAACACAAATATTATTGAGTCTATAAAAGCCACGAAAATCAGCATCTAATAGGTGGTAATGAGTATTCTGTAACATCCTTATTGGCTCCTAGATAATTCGTAGTTATAGACAATAGACATAATATCGTTATCTTCTTCATATTCCATCAAAACCAATGTCGCTAATGTTTCCTAATTCATTTTTGGAAAGCTGTTATCCCTCAAATTCGATTCGGTAGGTATGAATACATTAATTTAGAAATAACGCAATATTACAGAATGTTGTAAGGAAAATGTAATAGCAGATTCCACATCTAAAAATATGAAAAAATTTTCATGCAAAAATGGGTCCGGAAATGCTCGGTTTTCATGATACGGGAGGGTGTTTAAGGTTTTCCTTCTTTAATAGTTTATTATACATGTATCGAAAACCCGTTGAGATCTTGGGATGAGTTTTGGTACTCGCAAATGTATCATTAAAGGTCACATTTACATGTACAACATTGTTTTCTAAAGTACTCGAATCAATGGCGTTCGTACGGGCAAGTCTTTATGTTTAGCAAAAAAAACTGTACGCCACTGGTTTTTGCAACAATTAGTGTCCGGTTCTTAAATCCAATAATGATTTATTTTAATTTGTATTTTATTTGTACTAATTTTTCATGAAACAGTGTATACATTTCAATTTTAAATCAAATATTGGAAATGACTTCCCTATGATCTAAATCGCCTTCGCATATTTCTTCTGACTCTTCGGAATATTTGTATGTAAAGTTTAAATAATTTCTCACATTGCGACTAAAATGAGCAGGCGCTCCGTCGTGCATAAACCATAAATGTTGCCTAATATTAAGAGGGACATCTTCTAGTAGGTTGGATAAATTCTCCTGCAAAAAATGCAGGTATGTTTGTCGGTATAATCTTCTGGGTAAAATAAAGGGTCCAACCAAATAATTTTGAACTACTTACTACTGCCCACACATTGATTGAAAACTGCTGCTGACGTCGCAATCTAAGAATAATATGTGGATTTTCATCCGATTACTAATGTGAAAATTTAAAATTCCATTACTTGTAAATGAACCTTCGTCCGTGAACAAAATAACCGAAAAAATTGCTGATCTTCTGCATTTCTTTGTCTTAACCACTGGCAATAATGCAATCTGACCGGAAAGTCTGCTTCAGAAAGGGCTTGTACTCTGTAAATGGTAAGGATAGAGCTGCTGGCCGTGGAGTATTCCCCATAGATTAATGTGGTTGGTATTCCCCAATTCGTTTGCTAGACGCCTTGTACTTTTTTCGGGATTTGGTTCAATCCTTCTTAAAACATTTTGCTCATTTTCCACTGTTTGAACAGTCCCACAACCAACAAAATTACCTGTTAGTTTTTCTGTTTCTCTCAAACGTCTAAGAAAGTTTACAAAGGTATTTGCACAAGGTAAATGACGGTCAGGAAATGCATCTTCATAATCTGAGTTTAAGAAAGCGACACTAATTTTTACAAAAACCAGAAGCGTACAGTTTTTTTGCTAAACATAACGACTTGCCGGCACGAACGCCACTGATGTAAGTGTTTTAGAAAACAATATTGTACATGTAAATGTGACCTTCAATGATACATTTGCGTGTACCAAAACTCATCCCAAGATCTCAACGGTTCTTCGATATATCTAAACAAAACTATTAACGACGGGAAACCTTAAACACCCCACCCCGTATCATGAAAACCGAGCATTTTCGGACGCATGTTTGTATGAACTTTTTTCCATATTTTTACATGTAGAATTTGCTCTTAAATTTTTCTCACAACATTCTGTAACACCCTGTATAATTCGAACGATAAAGGAGCTGGATTTCCAGATGTGGTTTTTTTGGCCACAGTAAATTTGATTGAGAACAGTTTTGCATCTTTGGGAGTCAATGTTGGTCAGTTTTAAGAGTAAATCACATCAATAATGGAGAAGACAAAACTTATGTCCATATTATATTATAAGTTGGCACATCTATTGGAGTGATGCCCAGCTTGAACCCATTATCTAATTTACTTCTAACCTCACGAAAATGTCTTTCGCATGCCTTACAACCTTACCAAGATCCACAATGATTCCGTTCATTGAGTCTTCTTAGTCTTGATACATTCTGACTACACCACGAAAATCAATAACCTATTAAAAATACCACTAGCAATTTAACAATTCATGATTTAAATCCGATACTTCGGTCTTGTAAACATAAGTAAACCATAACGTAACAAATTATGTTACAGAATATGTGTATTAGATATATTTAATAATAAGTTGGTTTATTTTATGTAGCAAAGAATACAGCAGGCTAGGTGAAGAAGCCATCATTGTAAACACCATAGGGATGAGTTTGGTCGCTTTAGCAATTGTTATCGGGTATATCCTTCAGAGGGACGACTTCCGTTATAGGGCGCATATCCTAATCCGTTCTGGAGATCTCTAATACCGTTCTACTTCCGATGACAATCCTCTACAGATTTATTCCGATGCTTTGACCCGTGTTGTATAAATATATACAGCATGTACTATTGCATGAAATAAGATATAGTTTAAGTAATGTATAAATAATTGTATACATCTAAAATGAAGATCATAAAATATAGTTTTAGCAGATTTTTTTTACTTTTTACACTGTTACATTGTATAAATAAATGTTTAGGTATTTTTTTTAATGATTAAGCATGAATCGAATTTTTTATACTGAATTTATTATAAGCTTATTGTCTTTTGAATGTTGCATGTTTCAAGGTTGTTTGAATCAGACACTGCGCCTAGTTATTAATAAAAAACCTTTGAGTTGTAGAGTTAGGGAGCACTCTATGTTCAATAAGTAAGTGGCGCTCAAATTCAAATATTTAAGCCTATATTAGGCTAAAATCTTACGATCTCAGATACAACGATCTTTCCGAATTATTCAAGTCAATCTTCAGCACTCATTATGGGGAGACATTTATGAACGATATATTTAATAGCTCCGTTTGCTCCAGCTGAAGACTTATTATGTGTCCAATCAAATAGTTACTGAGGAATAATAGTACAATGGTCTTAGCAAAAAATTAAAATTTTCCCAAACTTCATTTTTATTAAACAAAACGTGACATGTTTCACCACACGGTGAACAATAATGTTTGATAAAGCCACTTTGTGGTGAAACATGTCACGTTTCGTTTAATAAAAACGAAGTTTGTGAAAATTTTATCTCAAAAGTATTTTTTATTAAAACTATAGATATGAATTTTCAACAAGTAAGCACCAAAACGATCCAAAGTAATAATATAAATCCATGAATTGAATAATTCAAAGGATTGAAATATTAATACAATTTGCATGTTTGTATGCATGTTTTACACGCTTCTAAATGACCATCCACAATAATCTCTTCAAAACCATTCAATTACACAACATTTCGAATTGCTCGTTATAGTTAACGTGTGTGCGAGCAAGTGTCTGTCGAAGGCCAAACCACGTACCTACTTGATCATAGTGCATCATAATTAAAATTGATATGGAAAAACAGAATTTAATTGAAATAAAGAGATTCATTGCCGGAAAAATGCATAAGTAGTGCAGTCAAATGAGTATTGGACCCGTAAATCCTTGGAAAATGGATCGATTTTGATGGGGCAAAGTGCATTCTGCTCGTCAGAATGTCATCAGAAAAAAACGTTGACCACAAATAAAGTTGCGCAAATTGTTTATATTGTTTATAAACAATAAATAAGCAATTAAATTAGCATTTTTAAGATTACATAAAAATTTCTAAAAAATGCAAAATTTGAGCGTTTTTGATCGGATAAAGACGATTTTTGGTCAGAGAACATGTGAAACTAGTTAAACAAATATTTGAATTAACTTTATTTGTTATAAACAATCTATTTATTAACAAAATAAATTATTTCGACCAAAACTCCGAGTTTAGGATCGTTTTCGGATAATTTTGGTATTCTGAGTTCGATTTTAACATCAATACCGACGAATGTATTCACAAATTTTCCCGGTTTAATGCGACGCAAACAAATTTTTTTCGATTTTGAATTTTGAAGTATTATTCATGATAAGTTTGAATACAACTAATTATTCCTCAGTATATATGAATTAAACTATTTTTTTGAGCATGCTATTTTTTTATTCTATTAAGACTTAATACATTTCATCAATGTTGTCAATTAAATCAAGTTCTGAGTGTGCATCACTACATAGTATAAAACAAAGTCGCTTTCTCTGTCCCTATATCCCTATGTATGCTTAAATCTTTAAAACTACGCAACGTATTTTGATGCGGTTTTTTTTAATAGATAGAGTGATTGAAGAGGAAGGTTTATATGTATAATAACATCCATTAAATAGTGGAGAAATACTGTTATTTTTGAGGTTTCTAATGTGATGTCGTAAATAATTACATTTTTTCTGCTTACATTGCAAACGCAGGCTGAACCTTACGAGATATATCAAAATAATGTACTAAGTATTGTACACATTGAAAAGGTCTACAATAAACTCCGCGATGGTATATGTCTATCTCTTATGGTTATCCCACAATACCATTTTTTTGTCATTTACTTTTTACGACAAATAATGCCTAATTTTCGAAGCGATTTTAACCAATACAGCATTAATCCTTATCCAATTAAATACCTTAAATACATTGTTGATTTAATATAGATCTATATGGCCCTTTACAGCATATGATTTAAATGAATATTTTCGAAGATATTACAGATTTAAAAATCGCGGGACGTAGCGTTTGCGGCGGTACCGGCCGGCCGGGCGGGAGCGTGCCTATAAATAGCGCGTCGGAGGCCGCGGTTCTCCCTATAGCACTTTGAATTTATCAGCATTGCACCCGTGTGAAGCCGGGGCGGGTCGCTAGTATTATATAAAAATGAATAAAAATGTCACATTTCTTTTTTTTTATTTGTTAATAAATATTTTTTTTATGACAATTGAAAAATTTATGTATGGATTCAAAGACCATAATAGCAATGAAATCGTACTCAGGAAGTCAAAATTATTCAAAAACAACTGTTAACTCGATATTTTGGTCAATTTCGTATTTTTATTATTAAACATAATTGTTAATAACAAGACAAAAATTTATGTATGCATTCAAAGACCATAATAGCAATAAAATCGTACTCAGGAAGCCAAAATTATCCGACAAGGACTATAAACTCGACATTTTGGTCAAATTCGTATATTTAATAATAAATATAATTTTTTTATAACAAATTAGCAAATTTGTGGGTATACATTCGACGATATTGACGATAAAGTCGAACTCAGAATACCAAAATTATCCGAAAACGACCCTAAACTGGAAGTTTTGGTCGAATTCATCTATTTTGTTAATAAATAAATTGTTTATAACAAGTGAAGTTGATTCAACTACTTGTTCAATAGTTTCACATGTTCACTAACCAAAAATAGTCTTTATCCGATCAAAAACGGCCAAATTTTGCATTTTTTTTAATTTTATGTAATCTCAAAAATTAGCTAATTAAATTGTTCATTTATTGTTTATAAACAATATCAATAATTTGCGCAACTTTATTTGTGGTCAACTTTGTTTCTGATGACATTCCGAAGGGAATGCACTTTGTCCCATCAAAATCGATCCATTTCCCAAGGATTTACGGGTTTGGCTTATTTTTATACAAAGTTGACTGCATTAAAGAGAACATAAACGGATGATGCCCATAATTCAGAGTAGTGAAAATCATACCATCCTTTCATAAAACCCAAGAAATGTACTTCTCCACCCCAATATATTTATATTTGACGTGGATGCGTACCGTAAATAAAATAACTCCTACCATAGGGCCCATAAACAGACCAAATAACTGAAGCATGCCAAAAGCATGACCAACTAGCTTGGTATATATTCGTAATTCATTATAATATTATAATTCCAAATAACTTCCTTAGTTTCCTCTTGATACTAATTCGCTAACAAATTTCAGGAACACATATTCAGAATGGAAAGAAGAGGGAATTATTGTGAATTCCCTAGCCATGGTGCTGATTGCACTTGGTATATTAGTGTCGTACGCTGTGCGTAGCCCCAGCTTACGGGGCGACACCAAATTATTAGTGACCGAGAGATTGTAGGAAAGCGCGCTTTCAAGCGCCAAAGTCTCGGATGTCAATGCCTGTCAAGAACCCGATAGGTTTTAACACCAAAAAGGGGGCCTCAAATTCGAACAATCGCCAAATTAATAATTAAGTACGAAGAAACTGTTTTGGTCAACAATTTCATATTTATAAAATGTAACTCATAAGAAGTAGAAGTATTTAGACATATTTTACATAGGGGGAAAAATTCGAACTATGTACATAACGCTGAAGTGTTTATGTATTTATTGAATTGTTACGTGGATGTTTTTACTTCGAGTAGTACGATTTTTGTTAAAGTAATGGAATCGAGGGACATGATTTCCGACGGATTTGAACTGAATACATCAAAAAATATTCAAGGATAGTTTAATCATCGATTTTCAAAACTATTTTTTGTTCCCGAATTCATGTATATTCGAGATCAAACATTTCGAAAAACTTCAGAGACCTTTATTTCGCCAATGGACAGGCAAGTTAAGAAAACAAATGGTTAGCGATTTAAGCTTCTATCGTTGGGATCTTTTGGTTCCATATTGGAATTTTCAGACGTTCCTCAACGCAAAATTACAAAAATAGCTTTGAATTCCAAACCTTATTGTTAGGTTAGATAACTCAATTTCGTATCAATTAGATAATATAGATTGTATTAAAAATATCCAAAATTAACGTCTCGAAATATAATTTTAGACGTCAATGTTGAAACATTTTCGATGGCAACTTTTATAACGACTGTAATCAAAATTTGATACAATAAATATTAGAGGAATATTATGGATCTGCGTAGAAAAACGAAGTCTCGAATTTAATCGTTTTACGTTAATTTTACTATACTTTAATCACTACACTTCATTGTGAGATTTTTTTAAATTAGTTCAGCACTTTCTCATGAATAAATTAGTAACAGCAAGTATATTGCAATTATTTGTAATACAAAATGTGTAGCTAAATTGGCGAATGAAAATCTGTCCGAACATTCGGAGACATGCAATTTTCAACTCGATTCTATGACTGATTAAGAGTAGTTTATATGAAAGCGCGTACACATGCAACTAACTAGTAACTGTAGATTTGAGCAGCTCAATTGTTTTGTATTTCGTCACAATAGATCTGCGCCATCGATACTAAATGGACAGGATAGGAAACTGAAGTGGAAGGGGTAATATGCCAGGGCACGAGAGCTACTCATCTCTCCACTATTGTCGGCATAAATCAATTTACCGCGTTTTATAGTATGACATAAGCAGTTTGCTATCCTAGTCTATCTGGTATCCACAGCAATTAAACATTTGCGTCACGTTCTATCATATCATAGGGTGTATTATATATAAGACCTTAGTGTGTATCACTTTTTGTTTTTCTTAACGTTCGGTAAAAATTTTTGAAACCTAGGTACACTTCTTTGGTGTTTCAGTACATCAAAAAATGCAAGAAACCCGCTGTTACTGATTTAACTCTATTTACTGAACTCTAAATCTAGGAAACAATTTATTAAAATTACAGTAAAACGATTGCCGGTATAATCAAAATGTACAAAAAATATTATTTCAGCTCAAACGATAAAATACTCTTTTGTAGTTATGTGTACTATAAGGAAGATATTTATTAAAGTTGATTTAAGGCTTAAAAATTTTAGAAAAAGTAAAATACGAATTATATTTCTGTTATAAATATATAGTTTCATTTATGGAATGTTCCCAAGAAATTATTGTTATATTTGATGGAAATCAGTGAATTCCAGGACCATTAGTTTTTGTTAATGATGGAACTGATTATTTATTAATAACATTGAATTCAAATAAAATTGCAAAAGTATTATTTTGTCAATAACCTTTCGTAGCATGCATATCTTTTTTTGAGAAACGCAACTTTAATTGTAAACTAAATTATGTTTATTATTTGTTCACTTCAATTAAAGAAGACCGATGGCTGAATTCAAATTGAGTTGATTGAGAAAAATGATGCTATTTTAAAGCAATATATCTCCAAATACTTATTTGACATTTTATATCATATTTTCACAATGTTCACAATTCCAAAATATTTATCTTCCACAAAAAGTACAATTTTTTCAAAGGACCAATTGAAATTTCAATTAAGACTATTATCTACATAGTTTTGTTATGTGTAATAAATTGTTTTTCGATATTGTTGTATTTATGATTTAATTTAAGTAAATTTAGTAATTTTAAGTGTTAGATATGTATTAGAGACTATAATATATGTGAATATTATGTGCAAATATACCTATACGTGTAATCTATTTATAAGTTTTAATAAATGTAATAAATCGATGTTCCTCTTTATAATTCCCCAACAAAATTCCAAATGCCCTCCATATTCGAAAGGATTCTCATTGCAATCAATGACATAATCTAACAACACTAAAAACAATCCTGAACAAACATATGTTGAACCAATGAACCACCAGTTGCTAAAGACAACTTAGAGTGCAGAGATAAGAAAAAAAACGAACTAGTAATATGATACAATATCAATCAATGCCAAATTATATCTAATGGAGTGGCGAGGTAGACTAAAACTGTCAGAATCGGAGCGGAATTCTACAAATTTATAGTCATCTGACTTTCGAAAGGCCCAAACCCAATGTGGTTAGATGGAGGGAAGGCGCCATATGTTGTTCCAAAACGGTATCGGTTTCGCCCATCGACATATACATATGGACTGCGCGTGGCAATGATAAGCGCGGGTAGTGCCGGCGCGAGAGAGGGAAAAACGAAGAGGACTAATACTGTCTTTATCCATCGGCTCGGGACGTATACATACTAGCTACGGTCATGTTGCATTTCCATGGCAACGCAGCGGCCAATAGAAACGCGATAGATAAAGTAGATAAAGACAGTATTAGTCCTCTTCGTTTTCCCCTCTCTCACGCCGGCACTACCCGCGCTTATCATTGCCACGCGCAGTCCATATGTATATGTCGATGGTTTCGCCACATTGGGGTTGGCTATCTGTCAATTCTAGGAAGTCCCTGTATGTTTTGTGTCCTGCTCTCGTGTAGCTTATGATAAATTTTAACGCCTATTTCTGTGATTGTTTCTAATAGGTATTTGACAATTCTAACATGCCTTCATGTGCAGTGCATAGTCGGCAAGGCATTGATCAAAAGAAATCAGCCCCAAAGATTAACCAAACAAGATGGGCAATTTCGGCGCCTCTGTCGGGCTTAGAATAAAAAAATTCGAAAGTTCCTACCTTCATACTCATTTTGCATTCATAGACCTTCCTAGAAGGTGTATGATTGTACTGTATTAATGACTGTAATCAATCGATGACTGACTTCCCTCACTTTTGTCAGCAAAATACACTTCTGGGGGTCAAATGTATGATTATGGGTTCAGAAAATATATTGGAAATAATTTAGAAACCACTAATGAAAGACGATAACTCTAAGTTACATTGAAATTTCATTCCAATAGTTCACATAATGTATTTTAAATTGACACCTGCTGTCAGGTTGACTTTCGAAATCATACACGCTATAATGTAACCTTGTTGTCGCATGAACCATCAAAATTTGTCAGAGTAAACACATTGAAAAGAAGTATTACAGTACATAGATCCGCTACTCTAATTATCTTTGGTCTAGGGTGAAAATCATAAATACATCAAAATTTGTATTCAAGTTGGCCTGGGCCATATTGCATTGTCGTTAATAATTTATAGTTCTTCTGTGTCAATAATCATAGATTGATCTGAGTCTGAGATTGGACTAAGTCAGGAATAGGAAGAATCTCAGAACCATCCAAGGGGATAGGAATATGAATAACAACGAATATGGGAAAAGTTTCTTAATTTAGAGACAAGTTGCCCTTAAAATCAAATTCTATTAGTTTTAGCTTACACTTTCCCATAATACTACAAAACATCTTACCGGATTAACCACATAATATTATAAACATATACACAAAAAACAAATGTTGCAGTACCTATATATTATGTTTGGTGTGTTATAACTGAATTCCTACTAAAGGCTAAAGAGACATCTTAGTTCTCACTTACCATAATGTCAGCATTCCTATTCTCAATCCGGAACCCAACGTTATTCACATACACATCGCGTGAGCAGTTAACTGTTAAGCACTAAGCACCAAGATTGACCTTTTACACACAACCGCACTCAAAATTAGTTTTGAACTACCTCTATATATAGAGTAAAATGCTTTTTATCTGTTCAACTCAAAGAATATATATTACGAATGTGCATTGAGTTTGAGTTTACATATTAACTAATAAATCCTTTTCTAACAATACTAACGCACCTCAAAACGTATAGCTAGAAAATATTTGGTCAAATTCTTATCTTTCTGTAAGCGGTGAGCGATAGGATTTTTCTAAGCCAACTTATAGATAATATTCACTCAGTTCGTTGAAGGTATAACACAGAATAAGGTTGTGATATTAAAAATTGTAACTTACAGGATTTTCTATACTTCTTGTGTTAGTAAATAAATTTGTATGCTATGTTAGCGTACATATAGTAGGTACAGTCCGTTGTATATAATAATAAAATATAACATAAGAAAATTCAGTGGTGAAAGCCGTTACTTTGTGATAATTTGTCATATTAATATAATAAAATAAAACACTTTTACTTTGTTTTTTATCACATATATTATAGAAACAAATCGTTTATGTAATCAATTAAACGTAAAATTTCCGATAATCCTCTTGTGGCTTCCTAGTATACCTCCGCATTAAAATTTCCTTATAACTTATATTCCAATTTCAATCATACTATTCTAGCAATGTATTTCCCCAACCGCAAATCCACTTGTTACCTGTGTCATATTGTACCATAAATAGCCAAGATTATTCATATTTTCATACATAAGTATCGTTTGAAGATGACTCGCTAGTGTCGAAACTATAGTTACGAATTGCTTCTATAATATATGTGATAAAAATCAAAGTAAAAGTGTTTTATTTTATTATATAACAGAAGAAGTTATCTTTGAATAGCTTTTGCTTACATTTGCGTGAGCCATATATCTGAAAGTATTAGACATATGGTGTAAGCACGAAGAGTAGACATCAAAACTGAAGTAGCAAATAGTTAAAATAATGATGAATAGTCATAGCCGAATACTTTGTTTCTAAAGAAAAATATAAAGGTTCCAAACTAAATTGCCTCTTCTGAATTTTTAATTAAATATGTTGGTTATAAATTACAGTAGTGTCTAGAAATTAGCTCGATTCTGCCGTGTGGTATAAGTAAATTACATCATCAGTAACAGTAACTACCGATTTCCATATTTACAAAAGCCTCAGACTGATAATTAGGTATATCAGTATAATGAATGATACAAAAACAATCTATGGTATTCATTATGTGATGTGAAGACAATGTTTGAAGTGTTTGAACCATAGAGATCAAGAATACAGTACTTGAATGTCGGATTTCGTTACTAGCTCTAAGAACTCTCGGTGTTTCTATCTCTTTCTAATTTGTCGGAAAAAGAGTAAAATCACCGCCGCTCGCTTAGACCTAGTCAAATCAATAGCATTGCTCATATGAAGGCTTCGAGTACTATTTTTTTGATCTCTATGGTTTGCACTCGCAGAACATCTATCACGTAACTACTCTAAAACTAATTCTACTGAATTGTTATTGAAAGTTACTGTTTATATGAAGTACGTATTTTACCACTTATCACCATATACAAGTAATCATAGAATAGAATTACGCAAACGACGTTCCCCGTATTATACTGTATACATACACAGAATACTTAGATGAATTATGTGCCACATACATGGAAGAAGCACAAGAGGTAGTCTTTGGGAAGAAGTACTGACAACTCAGTGACACTAGTTCATGGTAAACACATAATCTTAACCATAGATATTATATGTTAAAAAATATAATATCTATGAACTTAATACCGGGATATCAAAAATTATCTTGGTCAAGGGTGGTTGTGGAGTCTAAAACGTGTGTCTTACTTTACGCAAGAAACGGCCCCAAATTAACAAGACCGAGGTAAAATGTATAAACTCTAACTTACGCGCAGCGAGCTCCTCGAGGCATATGTCAAAATAATTTCGTTCGTAGCTAATTACATAGAACGTCTGGCGTTCATGCAATTATGTTTTCAGATAATTCGAATCTTCTAATTTCGATAGGCCACGTGAAAATCCCGGAGTCCAAAGCGCTAAAGACTTCTGAGTGTTACAATATTCGTATAAAATTGCGAAATTTCGCACTTTTAGAAACTTCAAATTAATTATGACATAATTATTTCAAACGTAAACTAAGACACACGTTTTAGATTCCACAACCACCCTTGACCAAGATAATTTTTGATATTCCGGTACAATTACTCTAATAAATAGGGTTTTTTAATTATGAACTAGCACATTATTATGAAACTTTATTAATTATCCCCTATAATAGTTGTTTGTAGTGTTCTCGTATCACATACCTAATGTATTCTGTGTCACATACACGGAGAAACCAAAATGTAAAGGGGGTAGTCTATGGAAGGCACTAGTGACAGCTGGGACTGCTCAGTGACAGTTCCATTATTTCATGGTTAACAGATAAACTTTTAATAGCATAATAGCAATTACTTTAAAAAATGGCGTGTTTATAATTTTTGTTTAAATTATTAACTAGAATCTTACTGAATGTCCATCATTTTTCTGTTATGTCGCGTGCAAAATGTTTACAGCTGACTGAAATTTGTGGTGATTGTGGGGCTATAGGTAAGTAATTCCTTGAATATCATTTAGATTATTATTAAAGGTGATGATAATTTAGAGGCAACATGGGCGTCTCTCAATAAAGGTATTCTACTATGTACTGAATGCTGTAGTATTCACCGCAGCTTGGGTAGACATATATCTCAAGTAAAATCTCTACAAAAAAGCATTTGGCCAGGGAAACAGCTGACTGTAAGTTCATGCATTCAAAAGTTAGAGGAGTAGTCTTGATATAGTGATAATGTTTCAGATGTTAATGACTTTGAATAATAGTGGTGTAAACAGTATTTGGGAACATGCTTTACTCGAAAATGGTTCAAAGTTACTAAAGAAGAAACCAAATCCAAAGGATAGCTTGGAGTAAGAAGAACTGAGCATGTTGTTTGATATAATTTTACCTGGTTAAGTTTTTTTAAGGGTGAAGATAGAATTCATAAAAGCAAAACATCAACATTGTTCATTTGCATTCCGTCAGAACTATGAAGATGGACCAATTTGTGTGGAAAATGAATTAGGGAAACAGTTGCATGCAAGCGTTCGAGCAGTAAACCTTGAAACATCTTTCCGACTACTAGCTATTGGAGCAGATCCAAATTATTTTCATGATGCACGTTTCGTATAACATTGTTTGATGTTTTGTTTACAGTGTGAAATGTTTTAGGAGAAAGGAACCACCCCTCTACATGTTGCAGTCAAAAGGGAACAGTACCTTCAAATTGAGCTATTACTTGTATATGGTGCCGATCCAACATGTCCTGATGCACATGGAAACACGTCAATTGACTATGCTAAGTATGTGTGTATGTATATTGATTGAATAAACATCACAATAGCGAAGGAAACTAAAATAGTTCCTTGAGATATGTTTTTCAAATTTTGCTCTTAACTTTACCAATAGTATGTACTATTTTTTAAGTAAGACCAATTTAAGATAAAAGTAAATGTTTTTGTAAAGCAGCTATTAAAAAAATTTGCATTTCATTATTTTGTGGTTACGTTCACTAAATTTCACTTTGTAGGAAGAAAATGAACAATGATATATACAACAGACTAATTGAGAACCAATATGAAGTCACTGATTGCTTGAGTTATTACTTAGCAATGCGAAAACCTGACCATCTGCATGGAGTACACTTTTTACTCCCCCAGAATGGATTTTATCCAAACTCAACTTCAGTAGATAAATTACAAAAGGTATAGATTCCATAAATGTAGCATTCCAATAAACTAAATGGCTCTTGTTTTAGTTACCTAATCATTTGTTTGAGGAGCTTACTATAGACGTTTTTGATGAAGTGGATCGAAGGCAAACTGAAGCAAGTAAGTACTTTAAAAATATAACATAACTAACTTTTCTAAAACATTTGTTATTTTCAATTCTAATCAATCAAAGGTGGATCATAGTGAGTATTCAAAGTACCCTTCTGAATATAATTCCTACTTTCTTCACCTTCATACATTTTTGTCAGTTTGGTTAGTTAAACTTTCTGACTTATTTCTTCATTTTACAGTTTGGTTAAGTTGTGTAGATGCAATTGATCTAAACACCGTGCCATTCCTACCTGTGGATCCAACTTTATCAACTACCAGAAATCAAGGCAGACAGAAACTGGCAAGGTTTTCTACACCGGAGCTTAAGAATCTTGTTTTCGATATTCTGGCTGATACACAGAAAAGAGAAATTCTTTCAATGAAGTGTAAGTCTTAACACTTGTTCATGTGAATGTTTTAATTATTCTAAAATGTTACAGCCCAAAGTATGGTTGTGGATGATGATCCTGTTTACGACTCTGTTGCTTCGGATGAAGATTATGCAGTCCTACCATCTATCGAAGAGGTGACAATATACATAGCATATCAATCAATCAATCAACCGGTGGCGGATAAGTCCAGAGCACTTTGACCGCTTGATTGGGTACTTTGTGCGCCCCTTGATACAAGAATCAGTCCAGCAGGCCTAGGGCAGCGCCGAAGGCTAAAATTTTGCATGGACTGATATCTCTTACGGCTTCAAGCAGCATATGTGCGCTGCCGTGGTGTTGTAGCCTAAGAGAAGCCAGTACTGGACATTCTGCTAGGATGTGAGAGGCAGTTTCATCCACCTCCACATCTACCACAAGCTGTGTCCTCAACAATGCCCATTGTGTGTAGATGTTCATTTAGATGACAGTGTCCTGTGAGGAGTCCTGTCACCAGTTTTAGGCCTCTTCTGCTCATAGAGAGTAGAATTTTGGAGAGTTCAGGCGAGAACTCCCTAATGTGGAGCTTCGCTTGCCTCATGCCGGGGGCACTATGCCAAACGAAAGCCACTGTCTATCCAGTAGCTCCTTGAGGGCGTGGAGTCCGGTGACCGATGAATTTCCGATCGTTGAATCGGGGCCAGGAAAACTCAAGGAACCTCGTTTGGCCACTTCATTTCCCTTCACGCCTGAGTGGGCAGGAACCCACACTCGCTGGAGTTTGTTCCTTCTGGCTAATTCAGCCAGAGTTTCCCTGCACTCCAAGACAAGCCTATAAATCACTCTGTGGGCGCGATGTCTTTGTTCTCCAATCCATCCTTTGTGTTATGAGGACGTCTGGTGTTTGAAACCTGACAGCAGGCGCTATTGCATCCTGCGTCAGTTGGAGGATCGGCAGTTCTCGGCTTCCCAATCCCAAATTTTGCCTTGACCGAGAGCACAGAAGCATCGACTCACTGGCCTAGACCAGCCAGTCGATACGCCGTACCCGCGACCACTGTTTTGATATGGAGCTGTAGAGGGACGATCCCCACTAGAACCTCCAGAGCCCTTGTGGGGGGCAGTCGTCATAGCCCCCGTTATCCCCACGCAGGCAAGCCGTTGAGCCTTGTTCAGCCCCAGACGGGGCAGGACCGTTTCTGTCACCGGCCACCACCGTTTCTGTCACCGGCCAACACACGACGGCTGCGTAGGTTATGATTGGGCGTATCATAGCCATGTAGATCCAGTGTAGGACCCGCGTCCGTAGACCCCATGTGTTAGCGAAGGCTCTCCTGCATGCCCATAAGGATGCAACGGCCTTCTTCACCTGGGTTTCCAGGTGTATTTTCCAGCTCAGTTTAGTATCGAGGATGGCTCCAAGATACCTCACTGAGCCTTCCTAATAGACGATTGTCTGGTAGGGGTTCCAGTTTCCGTTTCCTCGTGAAAAGAACCACTTTGGTATTTTCAGGATTCACCCTGAGTCCCTCGGCCTGGCACCAGCGAGCCACGATGGCAAGTGCAGTATTCTGAAGCTCGCACAAGGTAGCCGCGAGGGTCACAGCTGCTAAATCGGCTGCGTAGGCTTGGGCGTAAAACCCAGCCTCATTCAGTTCAACCAACAAACTGTCAACCACCAGGCACCACTCCTCCCTGAGGACACCCTCGGGTGACGTGTGTTCGTGCGACGCTGCCATTATGGTGCGCCGTTATCAGTCTCTGCGAGAGCATGGTCTTGATCCACCTGATCAAGGTGTGATCGATTCCATGTCTCTCCGCAGCGTGACACATGGTCTCGAAGGAGGTATTGACGAACGCCCCTTCGATATCCAAGAAAACGCCTATGGCGCACTGTCCAAGACTAATAGCTCCTTCGATCTGGGTAACCAGGTGATGAAGGGCCGTCTCGGTTGATTTGCCCGCCTTATAGGCGTATTGTCGACGGTGTAGCGGAAAATTCTTTAATGCATCGTCTTTGATATACCTATCGATAAGCCTCTCCAGCGCCTTCAGGAGAAAGGATGTGAGACTGATAGGGCGGAAAGATTTGGCCTGGGTGAAGTTAGTTCTTCCCACCTTAGGTATAAAAACGACTTTGACCGTCCTCCAAAGCCTTGGTATAAAGCCAGACGCGATACAAAATCGGAATATACATAGCATATCACAATCAGTTTGAAAACTCTACTTTTTTCAGAAGAATACCTCAAATGCAGAGAGCGATTGTCTCCCAACGAAGAAAGATGCTGCACTAATCAAGCTAACTAAGCAACTGAAAGTTTCAGATAGTACTATTTTAGATCTCAAAGCTGAAGTTAGTAAACTGAAAGCTTATGTTGAAAGTTTAACAAGTGAAAATAATAATTTAAGAAGTAAATTATCAAAACTACCCGAGTTAGCTAGAGTAAATGGAGAAACAGGTTATAGATCTTTAGATACGATACTTATGGTAAAGTATATTTTACTTCATATGTATAGCTGGCATATGTTATTAAGATGTACACTTTTTTAGAATCAATGTGGAGAATCTAGAGTTCCAATAAATGGTCAAGTTCCAGATGAAAATTCTAGTGTTGCTTCTAAAGGTCAGCGCCCTTCAAGTATGTATGAAACAAGAGACATATTGAAAGGAGGGATTTCAAATTGGCAAGTTTTCAAGCACAAGGTGATTATTAACTGTTTACTAACCTTTTTGATGAAGCGAGCTATCTAATGTTTAGTCTTCAATAATATATAAATGTGGGACGTAACCCACTTGCATAGGAACTGCGATTAGTTCTTAAACAACTCTTTTCCTGACTGGTGGCTTTTACCTCAAAACGCAACTATGTAAACATTGTAAGATAGTCAGATGGCGAAAATTGATGTAAATAATTCGCTGCAGAGTGCTGATGATGCCCGGCAATTTCGAAACCGTTTTAAGAGGGCTACCAAGTAGCCTAGTAAGCAACAGTTTTAATTTGTTTGTTGTTTCCCTGGTGATACTAGCGTAGCTGGCAAATTTCGTATAACATTTTGAAAACCTATAATGGAATATGTTGGTGAATTTACAATCGAATATTGAGATCGAAACCTTATAGCATATTTTGGATTTGATAATACAGATAGCAGGGATGCACAGACTTATAGGGAACAGGGACCACTCGGGAAAATTATAAGTCAAGGATGGGCCACTACAAACAATACTTATTAACACAAAAATTTTTATTTTTAAATAGTATGAATTACAATGATAAAAATAAAAGAACATTCAAAAATGTTTCTTGTAATTATGTAATCGTAATGTAATCTAATCATTACAATGTAATATTTTATGATTTATTATTTTGATGCATGACATTGCATTGAATTAACAATTTTTTTTATATTTGGCTCCACATTACTTGTCGCCACACGTAAAATTGCTTCCAAATTTTCATTTGCCAGACGGTTTCGATTTTTTGTTAAGTTTCATCACTGAAAACATTTGTTCACAAATATACGTTGATTCAAAGAAGCTTCCGCATTTCAATGCATTTATTCGCAACTGTTTATAAGTGTTTTCATCAACGCAACGGTAGAAGTTGAGTAAATTACATTCATTAAACTTTTTTCGTAAATTATCATCATTTTGCATCTATTAATTCCAGCTGCATTGATTCCGGCTCATTTTCGGGTCAAATGTTGAAAGGCTTGCTGAAAATGTCCAATAGAGGTTTAACTTTTTTGAAGTCTACAAAATGATCTTGAAAAGCTTATATCAAAATATCAATTTTTTCAACATAAGCGAAATTGAAGTCAGTTTCATTGAAGTTCTCCATTTTTTTGTTGTTCGGAAATAGCTATAAATAGAACGCCACTGGTGAAACATTTCTTCACTGGAAGTTATATACTAGTTGCCATGCGTGAAATGCATGATGCATCTTAGTTACGCGTTCTACTTCATTTAACGTTCTCTTTTGATTTCAACACTTGTGTGTGTAACACGCAATTTAACATGCAGAAAGATTTTCTAATGTATATGAAATACATTAATTAATAATTATTAGTGAAAAACGTCTTGAAAAGAGGCGGTAAGTCTTAATAATTATTAATTATTGTATTTCATATACATTAGAAAATCTCTCTGCATGTTAAATTGGGTGTTACACACACAAGTGTTGAAATCAAAAGAGAACGTTGATTGAAGTAGAACGCGTAACTAAGATGTATCATGCATTTCACGCATGGCAACTAGAATATAACTTGCAGTGAAGAAATGTTTCACCAGTGGCGTTCTGTTTATAGTAATTAAGTGAACGGACATATTAACCGTTACAAACTGCGAAATCAATAAATATTTGCCTTGCAGTCGCGTATTTAAAACATTCAAGTAATTTGTGATGTCTACAAGAAACGCTAAGTCACATAGCCTTCAATCAAGTTAAGAAACCGCTCTAGTGTCAACCCGCTACTTATCCACCTTACTTCAGTGTAAAACAGGAGATCACCATATTCGCTTTCAATATCCTCGATAAATTGTTTGAATTGTCGGTGATTGAGACCTCGTGATTTTATAAAGTTTAAAGTAGGTACTACAACTTTCATCACATTTTCAAATCCCAATAATTTCGAACAGAGGGCCTCTTGATGTATAATGCAATGAAACTGCATTAATTCCTTGATATTTAATTTGTAAATACTCTTTTAACATAGTTACTATCCCAGATTTACTTCCAACCATTGAAGGTGCTCCGTCAGTCGTAATTCCAGATATTTTCGCTAAATCCAAATCCATTATAGAACATTTTTCCAGAAGAGCTTTGAGCATTTCACTCCTCTTGGTTTGACTTGTCAAAGAACTCATACCAATCAGTTCTTCACTCACTTCAGAATTTTGCGTTACACCTCCTAAAAATATTAAGAGTTGAGCAGTGGAACTTATGTCTGTAGATTCGTCGAGTGCTATAGAAAAATACTCGAAACTTTTCGATTTCGTAGCTAATTGCTCTTCTATATTAGCTGCTAATGCGGTAATTCTTCTTTGAGCAGTCATCCGATTTAACTGAATTTTCTCAAACTTCTTTGCATTTTCCGGACACATTTTTTGTTTGCGGTGATATTTAAACATTGCTTAACAAACTCACCATCTTTAAAAGGCCGACAAGTTTTAGCTATTATTCGAGATATTTCAAACCTAACTTTAGTAGCTGTTTCAGCATCTTGAATTGGTTTTGTAAACATAGCTTGCTGGCCTATTAATTAGTTCTCTTTGCAAAGTGAAAATTTTTTGTGTTAACTGCCCCGGTAGCGGGCGATGCGTCGTATTTATACGAGTTACCAAACATCGAGAACCTTCCACATTGTTCGGGGATAATACCGACGTATTTCGCGAACCTTCGAGTAATCTAGTTGATCCGACAGATTTCTAGTCTCGTAACAATATACTTGGACCGCCGAGTAGAAACTGGCCTACGTAGTAAACCTGAACAAGAAAGTGGTAGGTACTTGATGATACTTTTGTAGTTATTCGAACAATTTTTAAAATTCGTTGGCGGACCGCATTAATATCGACAGTGGGCCGGGCTGCATGCGGCCCGCGGTATGTGCATCACTGACATATAGGGTATATGTCTTTTCGAAGTTAGGTCTACGATTTAATGTAAATACAAACTCGTATGCATTTCTTGAAAATTCAATATTGTTCAAGTAAAAATACTTTCAGTTGATGGATTCTGACCAGCGAAGGGGTACTGTTCAAGGATTGTGTTCAACAAAATTTTCCCGACAACCCTTTGAAAGTCATATAAGTAATATCACGAAAACTGTTCAACAATTGTGTAGAAGCTTAAATGGGCCCAATATTGATGAATGCATTCGAAATGCAGAAAAAGTGAAAATCGCAACAGCCAAACTGATTGCTAATTTACCAAAGGTATGTTTTATTTCTTTGATATATTGCAAAATGACATGCACTAGTGCAGAGAACAACAATCCATGGTCAGCCATAGGGTTTTCTTTCTATTGGGTGCTGATGTCATTTAGCCTTCAATTACAAATTTACAGGGTTCGATGGAACTTATTGGTTCCAAACTGAAACAAGAAGATGGACATTTTACTCACTCATCGACGCAAAACTGAATCCACGTTTCGTTTTTTAAATTGATCTTGATTTCATAATTTCAAAGTCTTATGATAACTTTTTTCTGTTTGCAGGATTTATTTGCCGATATCACAAAAAATATGCTAGATGTTTTACCACGACTTCAACCTGAATGTAGAGAATATGTGACAACATACAAACAAGGTGACAAAACAGTTCAGGACCATCACCTTACTAATATTCGAGAATATGCATATATTCTTGCAAGAAGTACCAGAGACATTGCTGCAAAAAGCAGTTTATTTTGAAATGATTTCATCAAATAACTCCTTGTTGTCCAAAGTTCAATAGTTTTAATGACATTTTGCATTTTTCAAAATATCACATTTTAAATGTTTTATCAACATTATTATTTTATTATCCAGGGTTTTAACAACCTTACATTAAGAAGTAATAAACCATTGCTGGGAATTTGCAATATAAATATGTTTTCTAAGATTGTTGTTCAAATTACTAGAAATTTTATAAGTTTGTGTTAGTGCTGATAGAATGAAAATTGAACTGTTGTGATCTGTATTAAACAATAAAAACTCATGGGAAAACCAAAAATATAAATAAAAGTGTTGAAATATATTTCCAGTATAAAATTGCTTGCTATCAATTACAAAAGTAATGAAACTTCTTATTCAGCGCCACTTATTAAATCCAATAATTTATTGAATTAATCATTTGTAATATCACTAATAAATGGAATAATTTTGTTCCACTGGCTTTACTTTCATACACTTTAATGGATTTACACAGTATGATACATGATTGTTTATATGTGCAATTATAGGAATAACTAGTTAACTATAATAATGTTAATGTTTAGTATTTTAACCCATTTATGATATTGATTATTGTACATTAGTTGAAATTCGTTCACTAAAAATGTTATATTATATAATATCTATATTGTTAGAAAGTTGCAATTATTATTCATTATATCTTGAATTAATTGAAATTATTTTCCTATACTTGTTATTTTGTTGACATGTAGTTGAATAAACTAATATTTCTTTAATAACTATAATAACAATTTTCTCAGTATTAATTCTGTTTACTCTCACTATTAATTTTTTTCAGTTTTGATTACTTTTATCATTATCACTCATGAAATTTTTTTAGAAAATGCCCAATTTTCAATTAGAATATGTTCTTCATGCAGTTATCAAGTTTCAACCTTTTGATTTTCCGTATTCAAAAAAAATTAATAAAACCATTGATTCAACACATGTTTTGTCTTAGAGTAATGCAAGATATGAAATTGCTTTCATAATAAAACAGTTGTTTATAGTGTGAAATAATTATTATTGGATTGAATTACTACTAGGTTGAAGCTTTATAATACGTAACATACTATAGTAACATGAATAGATATATACTTATCATTAATAAACAAGGAAATTGTTGTATTAAAATTCTTTAAAAAATTTATTTGAAATGACTGAAATATATTATATGTAATAAAACTTTAGTTTTTTTCATAATATAAAATAATTGTTGGGCGCGCACCAATATTTAAGCGAGGCGCAAACTTGAGCGGTCATAGGTGCGGTGGCGGTGGCGATCAAACGCTTTTCATTAAATTAAACGGAAGAGTGACTGACAAACGACCCACTTGCGGACAGCGGTAGAACGCTGCATGCATCATTTGCCCGTCAATTCGCGCGATCTTCAGCAAGAAGAAACATTTGTGACAGAAACCAATTGAAAAGAGCGTGAGAATCCAATTCTGTTTGATTTATCACATGCGGAATATAAAAACATGAAGAAAGAAAAAATATAGGACGAAATAGCTGCTTCAGTGGATGGTACAAGTGATAGTGGCGTAGATAACGCCCCCACGGTGCGGGAGGGGGGGTGCACGAAAAAATCAAAATGTTAATTTCGAGTGTTGCAGAAATACTTTAGGTATATAATATATCCTAAGGTATACTATTAATTACGTGTAAATAACAAATTATTTTTAATAATCAAAATATGTTGACTATTTTTAGTCAACAATTCAAAGTATATTTGTTATTTTCCTTTTCCTTTTTTTTTAGAAAAAAGAAGGGGCGCAAAAAGTTAATATGCGGGGGCGGAGTGGGAATTAGCTACGCTACTGACAATTGGTGATTGAAAATGCATGTTTTTTTGCAGTCTTATTCTTTTTAAGAATTGCAGCGAAATAGTACTAATAATAAAGTCTCTAATTATTATTAGAAAACGAAACAATTTCGAACGCTGAAGTTAATGTAAGCGAACTACGCTTTGGTGTGCGGATGTTTAGTCCGCTTTGAAATCGCTACCGCGCACGCCACCGCTCTAGTTTGCGCCTCGCTTAATCATCCCGTGGGTTTGTTTTCGAATCTCTACCTTTGAAGAGTAGTGCGATAGAATTACCTTCAGAGAAAAAAATTGCTTTGAGTAGATAATTATGATACAAATTGAAGGAACTAAAATCGAACACATTTTGATCGTCGCAAATGGTTCAAAAAAATGGTAAAAATGGACATCGTCGGATTGAATTAAAAAGAAAAGCTATCAATAAGCTTATGCGCCGTAAAAAGACTGAAAAAAATGAGCTGCGGATGAACCCGATTGGTCCAGCGGTGACCCAGCAAATTGCAAAAAAAAACCATCGATTTTGCTCGAAATTTCAAAAATTCATAACTTGTTCTTTTAAAAATTAAGAGCTGAAACTTTAATAGGTTGTAGCTTTTGTGTCCACCAAGTACCACATAAAATTTCAGCAAGATCGGATGTACACTTTTTGCAAACCGCAGCTTAATGCATAAAAAGCGATTTTGTAAAATGGCCCTAAAAAAGTTGTGGTGCGGTAACGCGCTATTTTTTTTACGGGATCATCTTCAATAGTAAATGAACAACTTACCAAATTTCCAACCTCTTATCTTTCGTAAAAGTTGCTAAAACAATTATTTCAAATAATGGTATTTCGTGCGCTTGGCTGTGCGGCGCGCGTGGAAGGAAGAGCGGCCGCGCTACGCTCGTAAAAAACAACAATATCTCAGGAACCATTGCTCGAAAATCGTTTTTTTTTTTAATCCGTACTGCTATTCAATAATATTAAGATTGCGCATATTTTCAAACTTCTAGTAAAGTAGTAATAAGGTAAATCTCCGAGCGGCTGTTCTTGAAAAATGGCATTTCGTGGTCGACACAATGGCCACATTTGTCCCCCTGTAGTATTTTTATGAGTACTTGAAATCTTTTGTTCACAACCATCGTCGCAAAAACCTTGAAGTTATATTCTTGAATAGATAGCCCGCATCCCACTTCCTAGGATGGAAAAAGTTGACAGAACCCTCAGATATCTTGTCCAGTGGACGGTCGTCACTTAAAATATTTGTTTCAAAATTGTACTAACACCAGAAAAAAACAAGTAATTATGAACTCTATTTTATTCACACTGTTTTAATTTTCATGCAAAGGATAAAACAGACATTACACAAATCAGGAGTTATATATAAATTCTCGGGAAATAGGTCACGTTAACACGTATGCTTTATATTTCGTCTTTACGTGCGTTACGGTCTCACGACCATCATCAGAAGACTTATTATTTCAATAACCTGATTACTTAAAACTAATTGTATTAACACAAAGCGTCCTTATCGCACCAATTTTATTTAAAATGCCAACGTCGTCGAAACGAACCGAAACACGAAATCGAAATTGTAACACAACAATGTTATAAGTATGTATGTTATGAGTCGTTCATAGACTTTGATGACATGTGTACGTATTTTTTGAGAATTCTACTAAACAGTGGATTCCTGATATATTATACTTATAAAATTGTGTTATAATTTCGATTTCGAGTTTCTGTTCGTTTCGGCGACGTTGGCATTCTAAATGAAATTGGTGCGATAAGGACGCTTTGTGTTAATACAATTAGTTTTAAGTAATCAGGTTATTGAAATAATACGTCTTCTGATGATCGTCGTGAGACCGAAACGTACGTAAAGACGAAAATATAAAGCATAAGGTAATGTGACCCTTTTCCCGAGAATTTATATATAATTTATACCTTGGTCATAAATCTTTATTACAAATCAGGAGTTTATAAATTAACATGCTCAGATTATGATAGCCAGTTGCTAGGCCAGACAGGATATGCTCAATAGATATTGGTTTGAAAAACATTGAGATATAATTAACACATAAAACAGATTCCAGTTTTATTAACAATCTTAAAGAAATAATCATATCCCTGATATAAATGAAACAAAAGATATATACAACTTAATCCGAACAAAAGGATTATAGCCATCATGTATGGTCAAGCAGCCATAGAAGTCAAGAACTCCATACAAACCAAATACAATTAATAATAGTTTAATAACAATGTATATTAAACTGATGATTGATATTATAAACTATGGCTTATTTAACAAAACAGTTCAGTAGTGCAATCACCGATAATGGCATTAATACAATTGGATTGATTGTGTTTTATTTGTGCAAAATGGAATATCATAATAAAAGTAACAAACAACGTAATTTCAGTTTGAGAATTGCATATATCTGTACTCGAAAACATTTTATTAAAAAAAAAACCACTTTCTCTCAAATTTCCACTTGTTAAATTTTATTTAAAAATTAGAATATATAATATAGTATTTTCCCAAATCAGTACATTCAAAGATTCAAAGTATTTTTCCAATAAATTATAGAAAAAACTGTGGTTACTGTGTATTAAATGTATTCCAAATAATTTCACACTAACACTTCCAGACAATGACAGCTAGATTTCCTCCAAAATACATGTATAATAAGTTCTTGCATTCATAAGAAATTTCAAATCCAAATCCTTCACCTACTACTACATGATATGGCGGGCCAAATTTTTTATCCATTTCATCTTTAATCATTCTGGCTGCACCCTAAAATAATTAGAACAAAAAAGTTGAATTATCCTTGTAGGTATAACTTATCACCTCATTGTTACTGCTGAATTTTTCACATGCGGTCACCACCAATTCTACAGATTCTTGTTTTGGCTCCTCAGACATGTCAGAATGCTAAAATAAACATAAAATAATGTTTAATACCTAAACCTTTTACATAGTCTTGGTTAGTTCTTATTTAGAATGTTTGATCAATATACCATGACTCACCCTCACTAAAGGGTAGGTATGGATAATTTTTTTGGAATCTTCTGCTACTGGTGCCTTCGTTGGTTCTGGCTCTCCCATTTCAACGATTTATTTCTTCACTTGGTTTATGTCAATTATATTCAAATATTAGGAACTGTCTGAATTTTGATTTGATAATTTATTATTTTCAAATTTCGTATCTGTGACACAGAGCTAAAGCTCGACAGAACTTTGTACCACTGAGCGAAATTTCCTAATGAAGAAAGGAGAAGGGTTTTAATTATTATAGTATCGATTTTGAATTGTGTGTAGCTGCACAACCATAGAATCTTGCTGCATTTCCGAACCATAGAGGTAATATACATTTATTCGAATACAACTTGCATTATGGTCTAGCTCAACGAATTCCGAATTCGTTGGTCTAGCTAGAGCTCAAGGTGTATATTATACACCAAAAAAGCTATACACAGGAGATGCAACTCGCTTGGTAAGAAACGCAAATATATACTTTTTTTGGAATGTACTTTAAAGAAATCATTACACTTCCAATTAATTTCTTTATCAGCAATATTCTCAATCTCAAAATGTCTGATCATAGTTGAAATTGTTAAAATACCTTTTTGCCTATTCCTTGAAACTATTCCGAATATATTTAGATTCCTTTTATAAATTGTAACAAAAAAATTATAATTCATAAATAATCTTTATTCTGTGTTTATATCTATGTATAAAACCTCTCTAAATAATTTTTCTTCTCTTCAGTGTTAAGTTATAACCTTATTTTGTATTTATATTTACATTATTTTTCATCTTCGCTGTTCGCTATAAGTACAAGTATTTATGTTGACTCTAATATTGTCGTATCATATTAGTTATATGTTTTTATATAAATTTGTTCAATATACAAAATAAATTCACTACCTAATGCCTACATTTCAATAAAATGTCTAGGTTTAGCGGAGTTTTGCAGTTAACGGACTTGAATGACTTTATAACCCCTTCTCAAGTGAGTTATTTAACACGGTATTGCTATCATAATCATAATTATCTTCCAAATTTATATTTTCAAGGAATGTATAAAACCAGTTTCCATAAAAAAAACTTCAACAAGTACCGGGGCAAAAATTAGTATTCAAGAAGATGGGAGCTATTATCAACAAGAAAATGTAATTTATTTCAAGTCAAAACATTGTCTTACTTGAATTATCTTGGATAAGTTTTAGGATGGTGCTTACTTAAAGTTGGAGAAAGTTGAAATCAGTTTATCAGACTGTTTAGCATGTTCTGGATGTATTACATCAGCTGAAAGTGTTTTAATTACTCAACAAAGTCAAGAAGAACTAACAAGGGTTTTTGAAGAAAACAGAAATCTGAAATTGGTACAAGCTTCTTACATTAATGTATTATAAATTTAATTGATGTACGATTGGGATTTTAGGGAGGAAATGTGCAGGACTCCAAATATATTGTGGTTTCAATATCAATTCAACCAATCCTGTCACTTGCTCTTAGATATAATCTGACACCAAATGAATGTGCAGGAAAATTGGCAGGTTACTTCAAAGCAAAGGGAGTAGATATGGTTGTAGACATGAAAATTGCTGAAGAATTTGCTCTTTTAGAAAGCCAAAATGAGTTCATTACTCGTTATAGAGGGAATGAGATTGGTGTGAAATCTACCTTTCCAATGTTGGCATCTAGTTGTCCTGGTAAGAGTATTTACTTACTGAGACTTTCCGTTTATCTTGGCAAGTTTCTTTTACAACAAACTATTTACAAACCAATATTTTTTTATTTAGGTTGGGTTTGTTATGCTGAAAAAACTCATGGCAATTTTATTTTACCGTTTATTGCTACAACAAAATCCCCACAACAAATTATGGGTTCTTTGATAAAGCACTGGATCAAAAATAGTATAGGTGGAAGACCGATTTATCATGTTACAGTTATGCCTTGCTATGATAAGAAATTGGAAGCATCAAGAGAAGATTTCTTCAACACAGAAACCCAAAGCAGAGATGTGGATTGTGTAATTACTTCAAGTTAGTTAGAAGAAAGTTATTTCATTCAGTCAACTGATGGTTTGAAATGACAAAATTTTAGTGTCTTCTCTTGAATGATCAAAGCTAACCTTTTATTTCTGTAAAAAAAAATCAGTTATTTCATTCAGTCAACTGATAGTTTGAAATGACAAAATTTAAGTGTCTTCTCTTAAATGATCAAAGCTAACCTTTTATTTATGTAAAAAAAAACATTTTTAATGGAATGGGAGAGGCAATTATTAGTCCAGGCTGTGAACCAGGATTTTAGCTTTAATTAAAAAAAAAACAAGTAAGTTCGAATCAAAAATTTTTTTTTGCATTAGCTTCACTAGGTTCTCAAGATCATTCATACACCTTAAAAACTCTTGGGAACCCCAACCCCACCATCCATTGGTGGCGAAAATGGCCCCAAATCTGCAGCATGCCACCAAGGGGGTTTTTTGGGTTGCTGATCACGAATCCGTAGCCACATCTACTTGCAATCCATCTTAGGGGTGGTCAAATTAACAAAATTGGCCAATTTCGCACCCCTAATATGATGTTATTTTGCAATTTACGTGTTTTTGGAATTTCGAATGCACGAAGGGGGTTTTTTGGGTCGCTGAATACGATTCCGACGCCAGATTTACTTGAAATTCATCGTTGGGGTGGTAAAATCGACAAAATTGGCCAATTTCTTCGATTTTACCACCCCTCAAATGGATTGCAAGTGAATCTGTCACCGGATTCGTGTTCTGCTTCCCAAAAATCCTCCTTGGTGCATTTGAAATGCCAAAAACACGTAAATTGCAAAATAACATATAAGGGGTGCGAAATTGGCCAATTTTGTCGATTTGACCACCCCCACGATGGATTGCAAGTAAATGTGGCTACGGATTCGTGATCAGCGTCCCAAAAAAAAAACTCCTTGGTGGCGTGTTGCAAATTTGGGGTAGATTTCGGGCCATTTTCGCCCCCAATGGGTGGTGGAGTTGGGGTTCCCAAGAGGTATTAAGGTGTATGAATGATTCTGAGAACCTCTTGAAGCTAATGCAAAAAAAATTTTGATTTGAACTCGCATGTTTTTTTTTCTGGTTCATAGCCTGGACTATATTTAATACAGTCTAAATGCATTCTGGTACTTACTACTATTGTTATTCTAGTTGAATTAGAGCAGATGTTCATTACTGAAGGATTATCATTGGAAACAATGAAGCGTTCAACTTTTTCTGAACCATGGTCTGAGAAATATGATATCGAAGTAACACCAAGTTTAGTAAGACACATCGGTTCAGGTTCAGGTGGTTATGCAGATCACATTTTCAAGTTTGCTGCTAAAGAATTATTTGGTATATACCCTGATAATTTAGAATATAAGGATTTGAGGTGTGTATGACATATTTTCATAGTATTTAAGTGATAGAAAACACTTGCTATTGTAGGAATCCTGATTTTCGAGAAGTAATTTTGCAGAAAGATGGACTTATCTTGTTGAGATTTGCTATAGCTAACGGTTTTAAAAATATTCAGAATTTGGTGCAAAAATTGAAACGAGGGAGATCCAGTTATCATTATGTCGAAGTAATGGCTTGTCCTTCAGGTAATTCTTAATTTTTTCAATTGATTTAGTCTTCATTGTATACTTTTGAAATGATAGAGTAATAGGATTCAAGTTCATTGGATAAATAAGTAAATAACTTATTCAAAAGATACGTTCAGCATAAATGATATTATTGTCTTACCTATGTAAAAACAGTTGGAAAAAGAATCACTTACTGAACCTACCTACAAGGCCAGCTGCCCTCCAGTTGTAATGATTTGGATGTTGTAGAGCACTAACTAGGCTTACATCACATAAATGGTGAAACTACATTGAAAGGAAAAAAACAGGAAATCAATAACATTTTTAACCAATCATTCTGGAGAAAAAAGATAATATAACATTGGGTTATATGAGATGACTCCTAGCAAATGAGCACTCCATAGCAGGAATGTTGCGGATGCAGATTTTTTCACATCCGCGGACGCGGATGCGGATTTTTGGAGGCTCACATCCGCGGATGCGGATCTGAAGACATTTTATAAAAAAATAAGCTACGGGTGCAGAAATAAAATAATAAGAGTAATTTTTAATATTTTTATTAAATGTTTACCAGGAAAAGTTAAAGATTGGAGTATTATATTTAATAAAAACTCTTTTTATTGCTGTAAGAAAGCAATTGCTTTTTGCGTACAGCTTCAGCGCTACCATTTACTGGCCTTTCTTGACTCATCTTCACTTGACGAATCCAACATCATAGCAAGATCGTTTTTTAAGCATGGATCTCTGACCAAACCGGACGTACCTGGTCCTAGTTGTTCTGTATCTTTTTCCGATGAATTAAGAGAATCGGGAACGTCATTCTCAGCATTTCTCATCATCAAAGTCAAAATGTCTGCTTTAATCTTTTCTTCAGTCACTGGTGTAAAAAACTTGTGCTTATAGCGAGGGTAGGTGGCGATGACATATAAATTGTTTTTGGTTGAAAGTTCACTTTTCAGAGTCGTGACGGCCTGTCGAATTGAATCAAAATCGGGTGATCTTGTTGAACAGTCATCAACTTTTTTTTCAAGCATTTGAATTATTGGAATTGTAGATGAAATAAGGGCATGAGAGCTGCTTAGTTCCCGTGTGGCTTCCTCAAAAGGTTTCATTAACTTAATACAACTTTCGATGACTCTCTTCTGGCAAAATAGGGTTCACCCAACGAAATCTGCTCGTGTTGGTCAATTAGCACAATCCAGTCGCCGGTCCCGTCTAATTTCTGTCTTGTCGCGAACTGTGCTCCATCTGCATCCGCATGAACATCCGCATTGATTGTGGCGGATACGGATGCAGATGTCCAAATCGATACGGAAGCTCCGCAATTGCGGATGCGGATGCGAATATTCGCAACATCCCTGCTCCATAGTATTTAAGTACTACTATTATTTTAAAACTAATATACATATTTGATAGGTATAGCATTAGCAGTATCAAAATTTATTAGCATTCATTATTAACAGTGGAAAGTCACAGTTTCACCATCAGGAAATCGTAGTATTTTAACCTGACACCAAATAGTTTACACTTGTCCTAATCCTCAAAAATATATGAACTGATGTAAATTTTTATTTTGACAGCAAATACTAAAACGTGAATAATACACACGTTCGTCTAGAAGCGCGGGGAAATATGAAATCATATACCGCGTTCTGTATCGCAGTTGTTGCGATCATTGACTAAACAAAAATGGACACATTTGTTTATATTAAAGTGCTAGTATGTCAACTCTTCACATTCTAAGAATGAATGTACATAAAAACTGAGGAAACGGTGTCTTCACCTCATTCTTATCTTGCCCACACCTTCACGATATTGGCCGCAACAGTGCTTTATAGACGTATAGCCGCTGTTGTGGATTTATATTCATAATCATTGGTCGCGATCGATCCACCTAGAAATCTAGTTATCTATGTAGCAATTGTCGAGACCAGCCGTAAGAGTAGACAGGCATACCAATTAATATGAATGTAGAACTTGTATGTCAAGGAATTGAGTAATTTTTGAAACAAAAAATTACAAAAAATCGATGGTAGAAGCCGTTACTTTATGGTAATTTATCATTATGATTAAATGAAAGAACAATTACTCTGTTTCTATACTACTTTTAATAATAACATGAGTGCTTTGAAATACAAAGTTAAAAGATCACTTTGGTATAAGTCTAACTGATCATTTAGAATATTGTTGTGGGAGTTTTTGGCATCTTTATTGATTCTAATGTATTTAATTTGAAACCTTTTGTTCGATTATGTAAAATGCTTAGGCAAAGGTTGAGTCTGTTTTGTTAAGTTGTGAAAGAACGAAATGGTTCTTGATATCTGAATTTAAATTACGACAAGTTCTACCTACATGTTTCAGGTAGATTTAGTATTTTTTCCCCGAATTACTTACCGTTTACATGTATTCTTACTCCATAGGATCATTATGTGCCATTCAACTCATATTCTTATTTTAAATCTCAAATACTTATAATAGTAGAAATTACTTTGTTTAGTCTGTTTTAAGATAGTTGATCTGGTTTGGTAGTGTTAGAAAATAATTGCCAATTCTATAATTGAGTTATTTTGTAGGATTTTTGAATGAGATAGTACTGTTGCCAACCAGACCTGTTTGTCACCACTATATAACATAAATATATTTCAGTGTTACTGAAAATTGTAGTAAATATTTATGTTTTTATAAGTAGCTAGCTGGATCCATTAAAATATGATGAATAGATGATACTGATTATTTCATGTACTATATATAATATATTAGAGAAATATGTGCATTAACCATATAACTTCAAGGTTGCCTCAATGGTGGTGCACAAATAAGACCAGAATCCACAGTTTCGACAAAGGAATTGACTTCACAGTTAGAAAACTTGTACTTATCCTTACCATGTACTGCACCAGAAGATAATGATGTTATAGAGAATCTATATGCTTCGTGGTTGGAAGGAAAAAATAGTAATATATGTAAAATGATGTTACATACAAAGTACCATGCAGTTGAAAAGTCTACAAATGCCTTAAACATAAAATGGTGACATAATTAATAAGGGGGTGCAAATTTGTAGATACTTCAATATTCTGTATTTTTCTTAGATGATTGGTGCTACAATAAAAATTAAAATGTATCAAATATGTTTCAATCAAAGATGAATGAATATACTTAAAACGAATAAGCCTCAATACAGAGTAATCTATAATCATTTTTGCCATAATACAAATTAATACAGGATGTCAGTAAATTTATTTAAATTAATTTGGTTACTGTATTTAAAGCAGTTAGAATTGATCAAGGTGAATAGATAATATGAATAACTATTGCCCAATTTCACTGACTGACTGAAATATTTGGAAAAATTTGATGTGTTATCAGATGCACAGTATCGGTTTACACCAGGCAAATACTTCCAACATGCTATAATATCTCTTACGAATTTTATATATAATGATGTCAATAACTCAAACCCATGTTTGGCTTTGTTTTTAGATCTCGAAAAGGCATTTGATACCGTATGCCATAGTAGCTTAATAATGCAATTAGAAAAATATGGCTTTCGCGGAAATCTTCTAAATTGGTTCAGACGTTTTCTTTCAAATAGAAAACAATGTGTTCAAATAGGTGTGGAAAAAAGTAATTTTCTCACTATGAAATGTGGTGCCACAAGGTAGTGTCCTGGGGCCCTATTTTCATTGTTTATATAAATGACCTATTTTCTCTAATTAAGGGTGTTGAGTTAACTGCATATGCTGACGATACAGTAATCTACTTTACGGGAAAATTCTGGGAACTTGTAAGGGTTGAGCCTGAAAAAATTCTTCAGACTATAAAATCTTTGATGGATTATAATTTATTGAAACTAAATATCAAAAAAACTAAATTTCTTTGTTTCTTCAATTACTAAAACTCACAACCTCTTTTAAATTGACTAACATTACATAACACTTCATGTAATTATATAAATTGTAGCTGCAATGAATCCATCACAAAATAATTTTCAATTAAATACTTAGGAATAACTATCGATTTGAATGGGGTGAACACATACATAATTTAAATAACAAATTGAGGAAGATGATGTATATGTTCAAATCATTAAAAGGTGTATTGACCAAACAACTATTTAAAAATGCACTAGTACAACCTGTAATTGTATATGGAATCCTAGCATAGTTACAGCGTTGCCAATAAGGAGTAATTATGACTCGAAGACAAAGAGGTTCGTTGGTTTTCTTTGTCATACTTCATGTAATCAATGCGACAAGCCAAAAGGAGTTTTATCAATGAGATGTTTCGTCTCCTTAGTATAATAGGTCTATGTTGGTACCACTTGTAAGGTAACACCGCTTCGAAATAGCTACGAGAAATACAGAAGCTGTCAACTTGTGGAGTACAGAACAAAGTCCCCATTCATAAAAGGTGTGCGGCGTTGTAGCCTTCTGAACAAATGATGCAATGAAATGGAAGAGTTTATATTCAAAAATTTTAATATTGTATAATTCGATTGTATATTCCAGGTTACCATAAATTATGGAATATTTTTCAGAGAAAACGACATTTCAACTGTATTGCTTCCAATATAACCAATAAATAACGCTATGGACGTTTTTATAATAATTACAAATCTCAATCCGGCACACGAAACAACTAATCCGGTAACAGCGCATTCCATACGACCATACTTGTAATATACAGCGGTCTGAGTGGCCCGAAATTTTGGCAATGTCTGATCGTGTTTAAATGTAAACAAAAAACAATTCTGTCTCCTTAGGACACGGTCGTATACACAGCTCTGGAAACTCGAGATTGTTTCCTATGTGAGCAGTGAGTCCGCTAAGCGTCGACTGGCCCGTAATACCAAAAGTCGTCACGTAGGAGTATTTTCTGACAACTGTCAGTTGACTTGTCAACACAAGGAATACCTGCGTTTTTAGAAACAAATTACGAAATCGTGCATTGTGCCGAAATGCAAAACGGGGTACAAAAGTGTAAAGCAAGAAACTTCTGTTTTTAAGGTGCCGAAAGATGCGGGAATGCGAAAAAAGATGTATGCGATTCCGGATAGAAATCGTTTTACCACTTCGTGATCCAAGTGCTAGCTGGTGGCTGAGCGAGGGACTACGAGTTAGGCGACTCGTAAGAGACTCAAGTCAACCATAGAGTTTCCAGACCTATGCATACGACCGCGCCTTAGGATGATAGGTCTATGACTGTAGCAAACATAGATGTATTAGATAATTTAACAATTATATAATCTTCTATGGTTTTCATCTATATCGTTTGGTTAATTTGTTTTGTTCGTATACTCTGGCGCTGGGGGTATTAATAATAAAATTTCTATCAATTATTGTGAATTAATGTTATTGTTCATTTTGTTGTTTTGAAAATTACGATAATATTAGTTAAAAGCGAAAACTTATTATATTACTGACTTTTAAACACAGTGCAACGTCTTCTGTTCAAATATAATGGACGATGTGAGAATAAGAATAATATTTTTTCTATAATGTAAGTGTGTTATATAATACATTTTATCCATATTTTAGAGAACAACAAGGTCCACAAGTAGGCGACAAGTAGTTAATACTATCCGAACTCACTCGCCCGTTAAACAGCAAACATCAACCTTCTCTTCAGATGATAACATAGGTGAAGAGTCTGATGAATACATTTCGGAGATAGATAAGGTAATACCCAAATGAAAACTGAACTTTTGCATAAACTTTTCAATGTTCTTAGTCGTTTAATTCTTTTACCTATTGTTAAGTGTCAGATTAGGATGAATTAAAACAACTTTGTAAAAATTGCATTAAGGTTCAAATATGGTACCTATAATAATAAATATTTTATATATATGTACATGGATAGCGCATCAGAGATTTTCATTAACTCCAACATATGAAACAGCTGACTAGGGGCAAAATATTGTTCTAGCCATAAGAGAATATGTTTCTGTAGTGTATCATATCATATTGTTTTCGTAAGAATAACAATATTTTAAAGAGTTCTTTAGTGCTTTGTTTTTCAGTTGTGTGGCTTTTTACTTTCATTTTATCAAATGATGTAATAACTCTTGATGACAATAAGGGTATAATACTGAAGTATGTGATAATAGTATATTATTCTACGAGCATATTATCGTGGCCTGCGGCTCGTGCTGTAAGCTTCATCCACGTGAATAATAGCCATAATATGCAAGTAGAATACTATACTTTGTCCACGACCCATAAATAATACTTTGATACTGATAAACTTTGCTGTTGAAACAAGTCGAACCAACAAATTGTTGACGTTTCAAATTAAATTCAATCTGACTTGATGTTTCATAGCACGCTCTGTTTTTATCGTATTTGTCTATAAGTTTCTATCATGTTTGTCATATTGATGGTAGTGAATAATGTTTTCATTCTTCACTAGTGATTAATGGATATCATTATGCTTGAGGAAACACATGCATTATGCATATTTTATACAAAAGTCGTGGACAAATTAGTTTTATTGGATACTTTTAGTAATTCTAATATATAAAAATGTTGAAATCGTGTTCTACATTTGAATGTACAATTCTCTATCGAAAGGTAGGACCTACTTTTCACCGGTACATACAAGTTGGGTAGTAGATACTTATTTGACAATAATGTAATTAAAATGTAGACGCTAGAATTACAATTTTTTATCAACTATTCACGATCAATAATAGAAATTAATAATATAATGATTACTTTTCAATTGAATATTCCTTCGGATGAAAATGAGAAACAAAAAAATGCTCCATTTAAATCAATGTAACTTATGCACGTCCTTGCCCCAAATCACATGTTTAGAATGATTTCCATCTCTGTCTAATACCAGTACTGAAATTGGTCTTCTGTCTCACTTGTTAGAATCATCGATGAGGTTTATATCCATATATGTATATAATATCCATGGTACCTTATTACATACAATAGGATGCTAATAGAAATCTTAAGATTATTTTTTTTACAGTCAGCAGAGGATATCCAAATCTTGAGTTATAATTATTTGTGTCCACAACCAAGATCCCCCATACATAAGGAGTCATCAGAAACAAAGCATACTCATAGTGAATCCAAGAAAGTAGAAAATTCTAATGTACGGATAACACTTTTCATCATCTCTGTTATGATTTTTTTACTATTATCATTATATATGATTGGACCAGATGGTAATCTGCCAAAATCCATGATAGATATCACAAAGAATTATCATCAACAAGAAGAAGTATTATTTAAAGCAATTGAACAAGGAATAAATGACACAATACGCTTTGGAAAACCCTCAACCTTTATATTCTTATATGAAGAAAAAGCAGAAAGTACATTGAAGAACCTTTTAGATGAATTCTCAAAATATGCTGTTTGTTATTTATCAAAGTGTAGTAATGTACCAATCCAACTAGATAACAAAATATTAAAACCTCCTGAATTCACAAATGATTATGGGACATTACTATCAAAATTCAAGAATGATTTAACTGAAAAAGGTGTTATGGTTGTTGAGAGACTTGATAATATACCAGGAATTTATGCTCAAGCTTTTCATACTTTCTGTGATGAATATTCACCGCTAGTCGAAAAATCAGTCTTTTTGTTTACTATCAAAGTTGATCACTTTAGTGAGTCTACAACAGATTCTAAACAAGTAGAAAAAATCTTAAAGCAGAGATGGAGCAATATTGACGATGATAAATTTGAGCCATTGTTTGCAAGAATTTCAGGAATGTTGCTACGTGTACATCCAGAGTAAAATAAATATCAAATTTAGGGGCTCTCTATAAATATTTGTACTGAAAAAAATTTAATTTTATATCAATATACCTTGTATTTATGAACAATAATATTTTATTGTTTCCAACATGTTGTGAATTTGATGCATTTTTTCATTCGAAAATTTTATGTCATAATGAATCCCATAACCAAATGTACAGGAACAATTTTACATTCAAACAGACTAAGTAAATTCTTGAACAAATGTAAAAAGATGGTAATTTTTGTTATGCTAATAGTATCAAAGCAGTTCACTTAGTTGATACAAAATCAAGAGACGAAAGTAATATACCAGAGTATAGGTAAAATGGTGCAATTAAATAAAAACAAATTTTCAGTTAGTTTAATTTTCTAAAGCATATAAAATTAGAACAATTGTGCAAAATGAAATGATAGTACCTAGAAATATTTATTTTAATTTAGGATTTATTTGTGCTAATCTAGTGTTTATCCAAGTATTCAAGCTATAAAAAAATTTGGAATTGTTAAAGAGGCATTCCATATGAAATCAGCATTCGTTCCCAGGTTCCCTCTGGGATCGTCCTGAAAGTTTTTCCTACCTTTTCCACATTGAAAAATATGACGATTCCAGAAATTTCGGGACTTAAGTGTCGATATTGCACCGAAGAGAACATAATGAAGTTTTTTTTTAATTCGTCTTATTATCGTAAAATATTCGAAAATCAGCCTAAAAAAATTTTTGCAAGCAAATAATCGATCGGCAACTTTCCGTAAAATACGATGCTGCAGTCAGATTAGAGATATCTTGCAAGGAAAATCCGGAAAATTGGAAAAACAGGTTTTTTTTGAAAATTCATTCACAAAATACCTATATTTTAATTTTTTTCTAACCTGGCTAAAATTCTTACAAAATGTAAGCCTTTTTAAGGCGAAAATGGTCCGGTAGTGACTTTAGCCAATTTCACCAAAATTTTCACTGTTTTTCAGAATTTATTATTATTATTATTTTATTGCCTACAATGTAACCAAACGACCCCAGTAGGAAATTCTAGGCAGTTTTCCTCAATTCTCAGACAATTTTACGTGAAAAACTGTCAAACTCGCAATTGATGGCTGCAGGTCTGATCTCGAAATTTATCGGAGTGTCCAAGTTTCTTAAGGAGTGAAATTTTTTCTTTGCTGAATGAATAATAAAAGTAAGGCAAATAACCTCGGTATAAGTTAATTTTTCAGAAAATTTTCTTATAGATTTCATAAATCTACCGCAATACCTTCCGACCTGGGATTATCAGCAAGGCACCCATCCACCTTTGAACATCTTCAGCAAAAGCCAAGTCAATTTCCCTCAGACGTTTGGCAATTTTTTTATCGTGGCTTCGGCACTGGTCGCAACAATACGATTGACGCATAGAATAAAACTTTATGAATTGGGAAAGATGTTTTTCGCAGATATCATTTACACGCTCTTTTCTTTCAATTCTCCACGAAAGAGTATTTGATCGTTATCTGACAACTGTGCACATTGTCGAATGACCCCATGACCACTTGCATGTTGCCGATTATTTTTCCCAATTTGCTCGCCTGTGAACATATTTTTGATTAGAAAGAAATGGACATCTGCACACATTTTAATCTATTACACACATACCTTTTTTCGACATTTTTCATATTGAATTCCTTTACAAGAATAGGTTAGGCCTTGCTTGCAAAAAATCTTTTCAGATTAAAATATTAATATTAATAAATATTCCAATATAAATACAAACCTTGAAACTTCTAAATTAATAAATTGAAAATTTTTCAATACTGATCTCAGTATATTCAGATGAAGTGCAGAAGACGTTTTTGTTTACTTATTGCTACTGAGTACGGATGTTTGATGCTATAGGTATGAATATTTCGCATTTGAAGAAAATAATATATTTGCCTTATTAAGTGTTATATTGTATTATATTGAATATTAAATATTATTTTATTATAAAACAATTATTGAAGGAAACCGCAGCTTAGGAGTTCTTAAATCAAACTCAAACTTTGCAGTAAATTTATGAAATCTATAAGAAAATTTCCTAAAAAATGAACTAATTCCGTGGTTATTTATTTGCTTTACTTTTATTATTCATTCAGCAAAGAAAAAAAAATTCGTTTCCTTAAGAAACTTAGACACTAATAAATTTCGAGATGAGACCTACAGCCAATTGCGAGTTTGACAGCTTTTTACGTAAAATTGTCTGTTAATTGAGGAAAACTGCTTAGAATTTCTTCTGGGGTCGTTTGGTTACATTGTAGGCAATAAAATAGTTTTTTTTTTAAGAAAAATTCTGGAAAACAGTGAAATTGGGCTAAAGTCACTACCGAACAATTTTCGCCTCAAAGTAGACACATTTTGTAAGAGTTTTAGTCAGGTTAGAAAAAAATTAAAATATAGGTATTTTGAGAAATGAATTTTCAAAAAAAAGTTTTTCCCATTTTCCGGATTTTCCTTGCAAGATATCTCTAATCTGACTGCAGTATCGTATTCTACGGAAAATTTCCAATGGATTAAGTGCTTTAAAAAAATTTTTTTGGATGATTTTTGAATAATTTACGATAAGACAAATTTTATTTTTTTACCTAAAAAAGGCCAGAAAAAACTTCATTATGTTCTCCTCGGCGTATTATCGACACTTAAGACCCGAAATTTCGGCAATCGTCATATTCAATGTAGAAAAGATAGGAAAAACTTTCAGGGTGATCCCCGAGGGTGACCTGGGATCGAGTGCTGATTTCATATGGAATGCCTCTAAAGCGTTAATGTTAAAGTTTGATCATCAAAATTGTTACTTAGATATTTACAGAATCGAAGGATATTTTTCTCCGATTTCAGATGTCGGTTCATGAGTTTTAATGTTAAAAATTCATGATGCAAATTTATACACATTGAAATTACCTACGCGAGATGCAACAGCATACCTAATTTTTATTATTCAGGAACAACACAAATAACCAACTAAAATAAAATTCTTCCCACATGTATGTTTGGCTTGAACTGATTTTAACACATGGATTTTGATCCTACTGTTCAACTTAATTCAATAATAGATAATTTAAATATTATAAACTTTATTTGTGATATGTATATTAAAAAATTGCCTTATAATAAGCTAAAGCTTTTATGAAGAAATACCGTTGGATTTTAAATATTCTTTTGCTTGCCAGTTTTCAAATGTTTATTCCAAAAAATAATAAGTATCTGGTTACATTGCAATTAATTTGTGGGTATCCTCACAAGACCTCTAGTAAGAATATAGAATTATTTGAGTTTGTATTTATATATTGGATAAAAAATTTATTTGTTATGGTTCTGTTTTTATTTCTTATTATAGCAGCTAGACATAAATCAGTTATCTTGCGATTTTGGCAAAGCTGTATTTAATAATTATTTATCAGATAATCGTCTATCAAATAGGTGACTGACAGAAAAAACATCTGAGAAAGAATTTAAAAAAGGACCCCTTTGTCCTAATCAAGTTAGAAATGATCTGAATGACAAGTTATCAATCTTCCTGCTCTGATAGTTACGTCACACTAGATTGACGACTTGTTTGATATATTTAGTGCTGCATAATAACATGTTGCAATTATTTCTGCTGCTGCTGCTTTCTTTTAAATTGACTGATGGTAAATAAATAATATATGCCAGAGGGTTCACAAGCAATTGTTCAATTAAAACGGGGTGAACAAGTCCAGAGCACCTAGAAGCCTTGATTGGATCCATAGCGCGCCCTTTGATAACCCAGCCCAGCGTGTTGAAGCAAGTGCTGGTCATTCCACTAGGGCCTTTTCTGCCCATAGAGAGGATTTTCGCGCATTTGGGAGAGAACTCCGCAATGGGAAGTTTCGGCCGCTTCATACCGGGGGCATAGGGACAAACTGCTTCGCTCATGCGCTCCAATAATACAGGGTCCGGCAAAACGATCTCCCACATTTTGCACCGCCACTGTGCCCGAATCACTGAAGAGAGGGGGAACTTAACGTAGTCGGTTGATTATAGTTAAAGTACAAAGGTCTGTTGGAGCCTCCCTTCTACTCTTTTTACAATTCGAGTGCAAGCTGATTGATCGTTTATTTCGTTTCTTTTGTTATTGACGACGACATAATATGATGTTACATACCGGCGACGAGCCGATGAGAGCAAGACTGATTGGAGGAGCTAGGTGACGTCACCTAGCACGAGAAACGATGGTAGGGAGGCTCCAACAGACCTTTGACTATGCGGTTGATAGCACGCCCCTTGCCATTTCAGTTGTCGCCAACGCCATGAATTGGACGGGCGAGCATCGTGCCTTCGTTATCGAATCATTTATGAAAAGTAACGAATCTGCGACTTTTTCCTTTGGGGCTACCTGAAAGCGAAGGTTTTCAACACCACCCCCAAACCATTGACCTATTGAAAGCAGAAATACGCCAAATTACAGGAATATCGCCTCAAATTACTGCTCGAGTGATGGAAAATTTCAGAAATCAGCTTCGAATGTGTATCGAAAAAAATGGTCGCCATTTTGGACTCTGTAATTTTCAAAACTTGATAAAAATAAATCGCATAGCATACATTTTCAGTTGATACAAATAAAATCTAAATAACATTTACAGTGGCGTTTTTATTAAACATTAAAATTTGGGAGATCATTTTGCTGGACCCTGTACTATCAATGTTATGAATTTTTGGTCCCGCTGGTGACAAGCTATTGGAAAATAAGGTTCCAATTTTCATTGTGAATAATAAAAATTTCTAAACATGGTCTATTTCCAGAGAAGTTACTAAGAACTCATTTCCCAGTCAGGAATCTATATCAAAACTACCAATATATTATTTATTTTAAATTTATACAACATATGCAACAGCCTTCTTCTCTATAGTACATCTACATACTGGACAGTTATCATGTATATCTGCAGAACAGTCTTCGCATAAACAAACATGTCCACAAGGTAATAGGATAATCTAAAATCAAATAATTGAGACTCATCTGCATGTTTAGAATATCTTTTCATACCTCTATAGGATTCATCCTACAAACAACGCAAAGTTGATTTTCTGATATATCACCTTTATTTCGAGATTTCTTTCTTCTTTCTCTTCTAGATTCCTCTATTTGTCGTTTTATATCGGCTTCTTCTTGTAGTCTCATTCTATATTTTAGATATTTACGAATAATCAAACCACTCACAATTACACCTACAGTACCAAATAGCATACAGAGCCACCTAAAATTATAATGATAATAAGCAATTGTTTTATCTAAAACATGTAAACGAATTTCAAATACATTCATTCTGCAAATACCCAGACTTTAAGTAAAAAATTACCATCAACTTATAATTATTTACATTGTTTTCCAATATAACCAATAATTAACTTGTATTTGAGAAAATATGAAGATTGTTAGAAAATGTAATTAGAAGAAATGTTAATAGTTGAAAATATTTTAAGTCAAATGTTTTTTAAAATTACCTATAATTCCTTCTGGAATTTTCCAATTTCTTAACAAGAGAAGTAACTTGCATATTAGTCAAATAAAAAGGCGCACCATTTGTAGGTGGTTGCAACCTCAGTGCATTTCCATCATTAGAATAGATCAATTCGCCTATACCAGTAATCATAGTACCTTTTCGTAACATTTTTTCAGTAGATTGTACACCCCTTTGACGAATACCAGCCAAGAAACCCCAAATGTGGTCCATTACACTTGGTACAGATGGGTGAAACACATCAGAAATTACATCCATGTCTGATAGAAGCTATAATGATTATATAATTGAAAATATCAAGTCAGAATTTTACCTAGAACATCAGCTGCTAAAGGATCCACTACTTCTATTTCAATGCCTTTTGCTTCCAGACAGAATGGCATTATATTATGAACTTCTTGTATTACCCGTTCAGAATCATTCCAAAATCCTGCTGTACTTCTTTGTATAACATGTTCTTTAATACACAACAATTGGATAACTCCTTCTACACTTGGATTATTGTTACTTATAATTGGATGACCTAATGGTTTCACTGTTCCTCGAATTGATACATAAGACAGTTTTTCTTCTGGATGGGTAATTACAATTTCTTTCAAATCTTTATTTATATTAAGGAATGGAGCCCCCTGCAATAATTTATTAATTTTCATCCAACAGTTTTATACAACCTAGATTAGGTTACTTACTTGTATCATTGTCATGGCATTTTTGTTCTTGTAATAATTTTTTAAGCATGCTATGAATATTATGGAATCAACACCTAATACTAATGCTTCCACCAAATAATCCATTTTCTAATAGAAGTTATAATAATAGTTATCTGTCAACACATTATAATTTAATTTTTTTCCTCTCCACTATTCGTATTACCATATTCCACTACCAAGCGCATTCTGGACATTAAACATAGACCACTGGTCAGCTTGAGGTTCAGTGCATCAAACTGATTTTTTTATCCTGTCAGCGTGATGACATTACATTGGAGTATAGGCATAGAAGTAATATTTAGTAAAGAAGGAACATCAATCAATTACAACCACGGTCTATACGACCGTGATTACAACCACGGTCGTATATACAGGTCTGGGAAAACGAGGCTGTTTCCTATGTGAGAAGTGAGTCCGCTAGGCGTCAACTGTCGCGTAGTACCACACGGGTGGCGCTGATTCGAGGAATGATCTCTGGCACGTATACGACCGTGTTCTCTGACAACTGTCAGTTGACTTGTAAACACAAGGAATACCTGCGTTTTTAGAAAAAAATTACGGAACCGTGCATTGTGCCGAAATGTAAAACGGGATACAAAAGTGTAAAGCAAGAAACTTCTGTTTTTAAAGTGCCGAAAGATGCGGAAATGCGAAAAAAGTGGTTGCTTGCGATTCCGGATAAAAATCGTTTTAACGAGGTCTTTTATGTGTGCGAGCATGTATAACGAAAAAGTGGAAGTTATATTTAAGGTGAGTAATACATTTTGACAATAGTAACAGTTCTATTACTCTCTCAAATCAGAATAGTAAATATTGCGTTACAAGAAAAATTATTTTACTTAATAATGTGATTGTTGCCATACTTCGATCCAAGTGCTAGCTGGTGGCTGAGCAAAGGAATACGAGTTTGGCGACATGTAAGAGCAAAGAGTTCTATATATAGAGATGACAAGTTGTATCGTTTGTATATGAAGAGAACGTATTTTGGGAGTCCAGCGCGGTTACCCTCTCACCGCGTCTCAAGCGATCGAGTCGACTAGTTTTTGCAAGTGAACTTGGGTGAAGCAACATTGTTTCACACCACAATTTCCGTCGTTCAAGATTTTCAGGAAAGCTGTAAAATAAATAGATAATAATACATAAATAACAAACAAATTGAGGTTAAATCACTCAAAGACAATAATATAAACAAAACGAAATAACGAAAATAACTTTATTCTGCTGCAATAGCGTCATAAATGAATAGTCGTCTGCCTCGATCATGCGTAAAGAACGAAAAAAGGGAGACTCCCAAAATACGGTATAAATCCGACTCGTCATCTCTATATATAGAACTCTTTGTGTAAGAGACTCATGTCAAACGAATTGAATTATTGTCTAATGTCCTTGGGCGTTGGCCTCCTGTCTCTAGTCTTCTTGATGGTGAAGTTATAATTGTTCTGTGATTCAACGTTATTCGGTGTGTTGAATGAGGTTAAATTGAATCAAAGAAATATTTTCACTTTTAGGAAAAATATCGATATACATCTTGTTCGTTCAATCCATGGTATTTTCCACAATTCGAAGTTCTTTCCAAGATTTTCAAGAATTGTAATTTTTGATTATTATACACCTTTATTCACTTCAGATCTCAATAGAAAATGCAACAAAGGGAAGAAAAACAGCTTGAATTAGCCCTAGATTCGATAATCCAACGTGTGAATGATCTGAAATCTTCAATAGCCTCAATGATTTTTAAAATTGAAAATGAATATGAAACATTAAATTGGCCAAGTTTTTTGGATAACTATGCCTTGATATCTGGTCAGCTGACATCACTCTCTAAGGTTCTTAGCCATGATAAATGTCCAGTTTTAAGGAACTTAACAGTCTTACCATTAATGTTATCACCTGAAAGAGATGAGCAACTAGCACTAGTTACTGAGCACCGTGTAACAACTTTTGCCCATGATTTAGTTCCTGATTATCTGAGAACAAAATTAGAACCCATGGCAGAACATAAAATGAATCAGGTTGAACTTAAAGCTGCTAATCTAACATATGAAAATACTCAGAAACAAGTAGCAGCATATCAGAAAGTTGTACTTCATGTTTATGATATAGTGAATAAGGCAAGAGAAGAATGGGAGTCTGAATCATCTTCCAGAGCAAACACACAACAAAATTCTAGTGTTGCAGATACACATTTACTGGTAGCTGCTGTTGGAATGGGCAAAGGCCTCAAATTAGGAACTAGCCCGAACGGGCAACCCAACCCAACATCTGGTGGGATGATGGTGGCTCCTCAAAATCGTCCAGGAGCAGTTCCAGGTTCAGTTACAATGCCCCCAAATACTCAAGCAATGACTATGAATAAAACTCCCTCCGCAATAAAAACAAATATCAAGAGTGCTGCGCAAATTCATCCCTATGGACGATAGTGACTTTTATTTATTACAAGTGTAATGAAACTTTTTGCTTTTTATATTGATTACCTTAGAGAAAATCTCCCAAAAAGTGAATAGGTCAAACAAATTTAAAATATTGTAAGATAAGATAGTGACTGTAATAGCTACCAATTGGTAATTCAAAGGAGAAAATTGATTAATTTTATCACCTGTTTATAACATGAATTAATTTTGTACTTTAAAAATATGAAACAATAGTGGAAGCTTTTACTTTGTGATATTTTATTATATCTTGAATTTTTTTTGTTATTCTGTCAAATAATTTATAGATTTATAATTAGTAGTATTGTCATTATATTAATAATAATAATTAAGAAATGTACAATAGGTATGATTACAACTATACTGTGCTTAACTGAGATAATTTAGGGAGCATCTGATAATAATAAATAAATGTACAATTTGATTATAACTATACTGTACATGATGGAGATAATATAGATATGCACCTAGAAGCTTCTGTATGTGCCTATTGACATGATCAGTTAATTTACCATTTAACTAAAATAACTGAAATGTAAAGCAGTACTTGCCTAAAATATTAAATTCAAATGCAAAGGTTGAGATATTAGTAACACTTTTTAATATTTGCAGGTTGCAGACAATGTATGATCTAGATACATTGATATTTAGAGGTAATAAATTATAATAAATATGAATTATATATAAATTCTCGGGAAATAGGTCAAAATAACACTTATTCTTTATATTTTCTCGTCTTTACGTACGTTTCGGTCTCACGACCATCATCAGAAGACTTATTATGTCTAAAACTGATGATTACTTAAAACTAATTGTATTACACAAAGCGTCCTTATCACACCAATCTCAATTAAAATGCCCACGTCGCCGAAACGAACAGAAACACGAATAAACGAAATTGTAACACATCAATGTTATAAGTATAATATATCAAGAATCCACTGTTAAGCAGTACTCGTAATAAATGCGAGTTCATGTCAACAAAGTATGAACTGAACGACTAAAAACGAGAACAGTAGGTTCAAATATCCACTTTCAAACCAGATGTTAGATTTACGAGCTAGTAGAAAAAGGTTTGTCAGTTATTGGAAATATACTATTGACATTCTACCTGAAATATACTTTTAACATTATAAAGACGCATGTAGGAATTTGCAAGAGTTCTAATTAATTAAGTTAGTATAAATCTGCCTTAGTGTCTGAATATCTGTCCTATGATTGATTCATAGAATTGGAGTCACGTTTTATGTGAATCATCTCCAGAATAGATCTTATAATAATTGGTTTCCTTAGTTAAAATATTAACATTATTATAATCGAATTGATGGTTATAATCAAAGCAGTGTTTAGCAATGGCGGTGGAATTTGCTAAGTTTTTGTTTCTTGTGCTATACTTATGGCCATACATTCTTTTTTGTAAATATTGTTTAGAGATTCCAGTATAAGTCCCATCGCAATCTAAACAATTTAATTTGTATACTGTGGGTTTGTTTATCTTTAGGTGTTAAAGGTTTTAGATCTGAGAAATATTTTCTAACACAGTAGGCTTATGCGCGACATTTATATCATACGTTTTCAAACATTTCTTAATTTTCTCCGAGGTCTCCGGAATGTATGGTAATGTTATAAAATTGTATGTATTACTTTTTATGTTATTTATATATGAAGATCCATTATAGATTTTGTTTATTCTTTTTTTAATGATTGAAAAATGTTTTTGGGTAGCCATTCATTTCCAGTCTATTACGAACAATTTTTAAATTTTGAAAGTGGATACTTGCGTTTTTAGTCGTTCATAGACTTTGTTGACATGAAATCGCATTTATTAAGAGTACTGTTCAACAGTGGATTCTTGTTATATTATGTTTATAAAATTGCTGTTACAATTTCGATTATTCGTGTTTTTGTTCGTTTCGGTGACGTGGGCATTTTAATTGAGATTGGTGCGATGCTTTGTGTAATACAATTAGTTTTAAGTAATCCAGTTTTAGGCATTATAAGTCTTCTGATGATGGTCGTGAGACCGAAACGTACGTAAAGACGAGAAAATATAAAGCATAAGTGTTAATGTGAACTATTTCCAGACATTTTATATATAGGTAGTAAATTATATAATTTAGGTGCTAAATAGTTTAAGCTGTTCGACCTGTTGTAATATTGATGATCTACAAATAAATGATGTAACAAAAAACTTTAGTTGCTTCATATCACATATATTATAGAAACATTAACGAGACTATAGTTTAGACAACTAGCGTGTCAGTTTTAAAAATATACAAACGATTAAATAAACAGGAGGTCTCAAGATATTTATAGTCAAGTATAAGATAAAAGTAACAAGTTAGATTGCAGTTTGAATAACGGGAAATCGAATTCGTCGTTTGTACAACATTTTTCGCGAAGTAAATCATGTACTTGCCAATTTGTTGTAGCTTACCTGATGTGATTCCTTTATGCCAGACATTCGTGCTTTATTTGTCAACATATATAATGTACACCCGGACAATATATCCGCAATTGCCTCTTATAGTATACTATTCTTGTGAAAATATATGTATCTAATGTTTTCATCAGGTCAAATTTAATGGTTGTGTAATCTGGATCTTTCTTGGCATTTTTACTCATTACATTACAGCCTCCCCATCTGTCCCCTTTACTTAATAATGATCTTCGTCTCCTTTACTCAATAATAATTGACAGTAATTCTGCCATGTTGATTAAAAATGATGAAGTGTATGTATCCAGTGTTAACTGTGTCTACATTATGCATCTAATTTTAAATTTATATACATATTTTGTTGTTGTAAATATTATGTTTAATTATTGTCTGTTTATTAGGATTATATCCTACTCAATCAATCAATAAATTATAAGTATTGGTATGGTATAGTATGATGTATGCAACATACAAGAGCAGGGTTATTCTTATTGAAAGATTTATTACTTATTTTCTATCACATATACATAGTTTACTGACACATTGTATATTCTCTTCGAGTGCAGTATTAGTCTTGTGTATATTTTCATTGTCAATAGCTTTATCTTTGTCTTCTCTCAATTTATTTTCTAACATTCGTTTCATTTTACTGGATTTGCCTATTCCTAGCTTTGGAAGTCCTTTATTCAATCCTTCCAATAAAACACAAGCCTTACAGACTTCTTGAGAAGAAACATACCCACATCTTGTACAATTGGTTAATGTTGGCAATTTTGTTGTTTCATTTACTTTCAATGTTTCCCCTAAAACACAAATTCTATACTTTTACTCTAAATTTGATGTACATAATAAACTACGAGTTCACAATTAATAATACTAATAAGTAAGAAATAATCACCCTTATCCATTAAAACTATTGAGGACCTTTCAGGTACTAAGTAGCTACTTATCATAAAAGTAATCTAATTTTTTTTTGCTTGTTCTTACAACTACAGGGTGTACCAGGGATACAAGCAATCTCCATAACTCCGTTGCTATTTGTGATATCGACTAGCGTTTTTTTAACGATGGTACGAACTTTCTGCGAAATTTGAAATTAATTTCATCATTTACAGAGTTTTGCTATAAAGAATGGATCACCCTATATTTAAGCATCATTGGAAAACCCTTTACATGCTGTTCTCATCTGCATCGATCTTTATCGCACTTATAACTGGCAATACCCGGCTCGATCTGACACAACCTGTATAGTGTAAGGGAAGAATTGTAAATGGCCCAAAAGATTTTCCCAGATATATGCGTGCGTATGTGTGTGTGTGTGTGTGTGTGTGTGTGTGTGAGAGAGAGAGAGAGAGAAAGCATGTGTGTACGTAAGTGCGTGCGTAACCCACTGCGTATACGATTGCGTCCTGGATTAAACATTTTTCAGATCGCTTCAAAGTGGTTCAAATAGGAACTGTATTGTTTTTGGGCGTGGTTGACTGTTTCGAGTGGTATTTAATTTTTTTGGAATGGAATTATGATAATGGTATTTCATTGAACCTTAAGGATAACTGACTTTTTCTGACTGAAATATATATCACACGTATATATTTAACCTGCAGAAGTGGCCGAAATTCTCTTTTTAAGATTCAAGAGACGTCATCGATGTGACGTCACGATCTATTTCAAGTTTTTATTCTGTGGTACATTTTGATAGTCCTCGTGAGAGCAAGTGTCAGTATGAACGAAGGTTATATTATAGTGTGAATAATTTCGAAAGTCAACCCAATAGCAGGTGTCAGTATGAAACATTTCGATAAAATTTCAATGTAACATCGAGAATAATATAACGTCTTTCAATAGCGGTTTCTAAGTCATTTCCGATATATTTTCTGTTCCTACAATCATTTACATTTGACCCGCAGGAATGTCCGAAAGCTATTTTGCTAATAGAATTGAGGGAAGTCGCTTGATCAATTGATCACAGCTTTTGTTTAATTCCTATCTCAGATTCAATAGCAGCAGCCTACTTAAATCATCTTTTGAACGAAATACGAACGTTTTTTAATAAAATTTCATCAGTTTTTCAAAACAGACGTACACAAATCGTATATCATTGAAAAACTTATCATTATTATTATATAACATAAGTTTGGTATAGCGATATTCTCTATATGATGAAAATAATTTTTAATTGTGCAGAAGGTTCGTAGCTATCATTAAAAAAAAGCTTGTCTATATCTCAAATAACAACGGAGTTATGTAGATTCATCATATCCCTGGCACACCCTGTATAAACTTTTTTTTTTTTTTGCAAATATAGAAAACAAATAATGAAGATATAGATTCTGGAAATGTTGATTCTAATTTTTTGTAACAATTTATTGATACAGTTCTATATTAATGAATATTTAACAAGCAACATCTTATAAAAATATGATGAGGGAAGAGGTTATGTTTAGACAGGAGATATAGCCAACCTAATTAGAAGTTAGAACTACGATATAATACAATGGTAATGCGCCTCGTTATACTCTTATACATGACGAAAGCGTAGCCCAAGTCTGTGAACTTACAACTCTTGCCGCAGGGTCGCTACTGTCGGATGTAAGAGGAGCTTAACGGCGAGAACGATGATAAGCTGATTATTTTTTTAATTTTTTACTGACATGTAATTTAAACAAAATCATTATCATTAGCTTCTCTTACACCCGACGGTAGCGACCCTGCGGCAAAAGTTGTAAGTTCACAGACTTGCGCTATGCTTTTAATATAAGAGACGCATTACCATTATACTATATCGTAGTTAGAACTAAGAAAGAAGACATTTGGAGATGCTTAGCACTCCAACTGTACTGCTAAGATGCCAGATTATATAATACTGCTCAGGATTTTCTGACAACAGTACAACCCACGGTCGTATTCACAGGTCCGGAAACTCGAGGCTGTTTCCTATGTGAGAACTAGTCGCGTAGTACCAAAAGACGTCACGGGTGGCGCATGAGTCGAGGGATGTTCTCTGGCAATCTTTGTATTGTGGGGCTTGAAATTTGAACGATATGGCGTCTAATCCTGACAACATACTTCGATCCATGCGCCAGCTGGTGGCTGAGCGGGGGACTACGAGTTTAGCGACATGTAAGAGACTCATGTCAAACAATAGTTTCCAGACCTGTGTATACGACCGTGGTACAACCCCAGTCAATTTCCATCAAATCAAGTTTTCATGCAATGTCGATTATTTTCAATTTGTTATGAAGTGAACAAGACCAACCTGAGTGTATAATGTTCATAATAATGCTTGGATCAATTTTCTCCAGATCTTTCAGCAACATCCTAGCATGACCTCTGTATGCATTTGGAGCAAATACACATTCTGTAGAGAAATAAACTAATTTTCTGAAATAAGCATACATAACTATTTCCTTCTCGTAGCTATACTTTAATGGTTTTACTCTTGGAATTCCATCACCACTATCCTGAGATGAATATAATAAAAACACTTATTCAGAATGTACAATCTTCATAAATAGCAGGTATTGTTACCGTAATAATCGAAGTGCATCTACTTAATCTAGCCATATCCCCTCTCAGTATGTTCATCAAAACAGTTTCTGCTATATCATCAGAATTATGACCTGTAGCTAAGTAATCAACTTTTAGAAGATTAGCTCCTCTGTCTAATGCTTGCCTTCGAAACACGCCACAAAAAGTGCAGTTATTTTTTTGACCAATCTAAAATCAAATACTAGCCATTTAAAAATCGATATTAAATATTTGAAATTTTAGTTTGTTTATTTTACCTCAGCAACAATCTCATCCATAGTCCATCCATATAAATCTTTATATGATAATATCTTCAAAGGCATTTCATAGTCATCTCTATTTTGTTTCACAGTATCTAAACTATCATCTCTATAACCTGTAATTCCCTCGTCAATTGATAACAATAATAACTTGAGATTGTATTTATATTTCGCATTAAGCAGTTTCATCACGTATGCTAAAACTGTTGAATCTTTCCCCCCTGAAGCAGCTATGGCAACAGTACCTCCATTTTTAAACAGATGGGCCCTCGTTATGGTGAAATGAATTTCATTTTCAAAAGCTTCGAAGAAACATTCTTTACAAAGAGCATCACCAGTTTTTGGTCTCTACAAATTAAAAGATATTAGGTTCAATACAGTAATTCAGTTTGGTCACTTACCTTTAATATTGCATTTTGACCACAGTTCGCAGAGCACTTGGTCATCGTAAATTTTATACAGTAAATTATTAATTATATACCTATTATAAGTTCAAAAATATATGTCGATTATTATTAGGTTAACTTCCACAGAACAACATAACTTTTATTTCCTCGTTATCTTGCTCATTTTTCAATCCATAGATAATATGTCAAATATGTTGTGATCTACTGTGCGCCCCTTGGAGGGTGCCAAGTAAGTACTACATACACAGAACAAACTCTATATGACATGAGAAAATTCTCCAAAGATATTCTCAAACACATTACCAAACAGAAAAATTTATTTATAGCTGAAAAATTCTCTGACATTACCACAATTTTTAGATGTACTTGAAATTATTAAAGCATTCACATGAACTTCGTTTCAGATATAGATTGTCTGATAAAATTTAAAAGAGTTCACACTGTGGAGACACTTTAACACGATAAATAAGAAATAATCATTCTTATCCACTAAAAATAATGTAAAAATACTTTGCTACTTATCAAGTAGCTATCATCAGAGTTTACTCTGATAGCTGTTTTAACAGTATTTTCAGAGAATAGGGGGGATTATTTCTTATTTACAGTGTGATAGATTGTCTAGTCTAGACGGGTCATTAATTGAGTTTTGTGCTGAACAAGGTGGTTTTAATGCCATGAAAATTGTAGTTCGAGAAAAATAAAAGTAAATAGTCAATCGAAAATCGAACGGTGTAAATAATATTTCATTTATAATTACGTGTTTCAACCAAATTTTCTCGATATCCATTCTCCCACTGCAATATAATTTTGTGGAAATTGCTATCGTAGTCATAAAGGAACAAAATGTATAGTTTATTCCGTTGTCGCTGATACTTCTTGGTTCTTGGACAATCACAATCTGTGCCCGTGTTTCCTAACTCCTAACTGTGTTTATCATCCCGCCATATTGTTATCGTATCGTTCATTTTAACTAACAAGAAAGTTTAAAGAATTGTTCATCTTTCTTGCTGCTAGTGCCACTGTATATGGACCAAACAGTATAAAAGGTAAATATTTATTATGTAAATTTCCTCAAAGTAATTTATTTAGTCTAGGATGTATACTATATTATCAGCAAAAAGGGAGCCGCTATTCCAATTGAATTATTTTCTACATTCCTTTTTTACAATCGTATCAATGTGGTAACTGTATCTTGAGTTTAATTGATCGATCTGCTTAAGTTTATATTAGATTAGGTGGCTGTTTTCCCTGTACAATATCATTCAAAGTATTTGTTGATCACTAAAATTATTTTCGGGCGTTCTATTACCTGTCTTATATACAATAATTATATTGAGAACTATATAGGTAAGTTATTTGTTAACAATAAATATAATATAATCCTATAACTGCCTGTAGAAATTAAAACAAATTCGATTAAAATGATACTTTACAACCTAATAGAAATATATTGGCCCTAACATAAAATAAAGTTATGTTCACATTGATACAAGTTTGTCAAATTATGTCAATATTATTATTTTCTCCCACATGTGGGAATCAAAACAATTAGTGTCTTCAAATACATAGAACATTATGAATATTATATTTTAAACTGCCAATTACAGTTTATTTAAAGTCAATTGTTGGTTATTCTTTGCTTGATATCCACCAGTTTCAAAATAATTTCTCTAGATTTTATCTTATGAGGATATCAGAAATTTTAATAAGATACAACAAAATGTCTATGAAAAACACTTCACTTTATTGACAATTTTTGAAATAATGGTATGTCATATTCATAGAAATCTCAAAGCAACACTAGTAATTGACATGCTGTCTTTCAAAATTCTCAGCTTGTGAAGTAAATTAACAATTTGCGAGAAAGGTGCTCATTTGGTAAACATTGGCTACCTAAAGTTACACACTTGTGTTATCAAGATAAATTTAAACTGTATCTGTAAATTGAGGAAATTGAAACAACAGATTTTATTGCTTTATCGGACATGTGTTACACATGTCACAGGTCTCGTATGTTTAAATATGTTATAATACACAACCGTTAACTTTTATAAAATTGAATATTATCAACTCAAATAGACATATCTATTTGGCACTATTTCACATACAACTATATATTATTTGATATTCCTTAAACTCAAACTATTTTAAGTCCCTGATTGTATCAGCTAGTAAATAGTTGTATAACTGAACTTGATAAATGTTGGGGCACATATTAAACATTTCTGTTCCAAAAATTGGTCCAATTGGATATCGATACACTAATGTTATGTAGTACAAAATGATGTGTTACAAAGAACAACAAAATCTGCATGAATAACTAGAACCAGCGGAGTTCACTTGTGCACCTATACAGCAAAAAAGTACAGACCAAGTAAACTCTGTTTTTCCACACACACTCGAAAATGAATGAAAAAACAAACAAAAAAACAAAAGATTACCAAAACAATAAATGAAAAATAACATATTTCAAGAGAGAACAAATTTTTTGTACAACTGTCAAAAAAAGTTGAAATTTTTTCATCTTTATCAACATATTCTTTTTTCACCGCGATAATTTTTTTTTTTCACGGCAACATACCTATACACACTCGCTCCACTGTCCACTAATATTGTAAATCTGCTCTATGAATAATCAAATAGATTCACAGTACCACCTGGTTCAATATAATTCTAGTTCTAGCATTTGGATAATTATTATTTGTATGCTTACCATACAACAGCTTGGAATGAAATGAAGTATGTCTTAAAAAACTACTGCGGACACCCTCAATTGTGAGCACAAGTAACACAAGAACTTTTGTTGTCATTGTTTGGCTAGAACTAAGTCTTCCTTATTCCATTGCTGCAATTTCCTTCGTTTCTGAGTTCGGGTTATGATTTCTACATACAGGAAGCTGATATTCACAAATTGCAGCTTCAGCTGCTGAGTATCTGAATCAGTGACAACCTGATTAATTTGCACCGCTTCCTAAAATTCTATCATCTGGACAACAACTGAGACTTCCTCCTAAGTGTTGTTATTTGTTCCTATAAGTACTATGGAAAAATGGTCCAGTCAGGAAACTCCTTTTTGGTTTCATGGGAACTACCATAACAGATGAAAAGATTAACGTCCTCTAGTCTCTATTTTTGATTCCAATTTACGCAACCTCAATAGCTTTTTGTTTTCCTGTAATGTATTCCTTCCATAACTTCAATTTGTATTATCTCTGGAAATTTTTTAAATAAAAGTATAATGCCCCGTTGGCAATTGTACTTGTAATTTCTACAATAATTCCTTTCTTTCGTTTCATCTTGGATAGTACTCACTAATCATATATTAATTGTATTGTTTTGGGGTCTATTTGTTCACATCCTTTCCTGACTAAAAACTGTTATATTGGGGGAGTGTTTTGTTTGAGAAATTATTATCCATTAGAAAAATGAGAATTTATTTATTTATTTAGGTGTTAATACAACAATTATCAATACATGACATTTGCCCCGCTGATGATATGGGTTCTCCATATATGCGCAGGCCTGATTCTTAACAATAATGACTTAAAAACTAAAATATAAATTCTAATTAAAGCCAATTGCATATTTTTTCCTTATCTAACTAATAAACATTAATCAATCATTCAGCTCAATCTTTTTGATAAACTTAACGTATTGCATTTTTAATAAAATTTTTACTAATTATATTTTTCCGGTTTACAGCTGTTAAGTCTTTCAAGTTTTTAAAATTATTTGGCAATGCATTAAACAACAATCTCGCAACATATCCATTTCTTTGTTGTCCCACAGTTTTGTAACATTTGATTAAACTTAAATTATTATTCCTTGTAAAATTCCTACTTTCATAATCAGTATTTAAATTTTTATAATTGTACAGCAATGCTTCCAATTGGTACTTTTTTTGAATCTTTAAAGTATATTATTCTTAGCACACTCAATTGGATTTTCATTATAGGTTTAATATATTTATTATAAGTTCCCCCCCATGCTAGTATTCCATAATAAACTATCGAACAGAATAATGCATGATACACCTGCAGCAACTCCGGAGTTCCCAAAATGTATCTCAACCTATATACAACATAAATTATGTATCTCACTTTTTTGATAATACTTTGTATGTGCTCGGTTCACCTCAGATGTTGATCTATATGTGCCCCCAGATACTTTGTGCATGCGACTCTTGACAACTAGCTACAACTACATTTTTCTTTATTACAATCATTTTTATGAACTTTTATGCAACAATTTTTAGGAATACTGTCAACGTAATTGCCAAAGGTCACATACACAGTTTTCTGTGGGTTTATCGTTAGTATATTAACTTTGAGTTCTTTATTTAATAAATTTATATTTTCTTGTGCTCGTAATATAGCCGTTTCCCTATTGTTAATTTTCTTTTTAATGTTTTAGATAATGAGCCAGAAGTCTGTAAAACGTGTTCGGAAAAGTGTGGAGGATGATTTCAAAACCCCCTCTGATAAAGTACTGTCTGAAGAGAATGTACCAGCAACTGAGAAAGACATAAAAAACGCAGATTTGGAATTAAAACAAGAAAATAACCCAAAAGTTGATCACAATGGCACTGACAAGGACAAGGATGTGGCAAAGAAAAACTCTAAAAGAGATACTCGTAGTCGTTCAAAAACCCCACAAATAGACAAAAATGGGATTGAAAATGTTCAGGTGGAGTTGGTTGGTGATGAGAATATGGAAAATAAGGAAACAGAAATCAAAGTGAATTCTTGCCCAATCGTTGAAAGTAATAGTGAAAAAGAAAATCTCCAAGATCTTGAAAAAAAATTGATTGCTGATGGGGAACCAGCAAACGTTAGTAGTCATAGTATTGAATTGGTTCAAAATGATGAAGTTGAAGTGACTGAGAGCAAAGGTGAAAAAGCTGAAACTAAGAGCAGTGAAGACAAATCTGATCTGAAAAACCACGATTCCGAAGTGAGCGATATGGAGCCATTAGTCCTATTATCAGATGAGCCATGCCCTGAATTAGAATTTGATGAGAATTCAGACAAAGACTCTGGAAAGATATCTCCGGCATTGTCTCGTTGTAAAACGAGGCGGTCTCAAACCAGAAATATTCCAACACCGAAGACACCAAAACTAGTAGATGATTTTGAGTCAGATAAAAGATCAGGTCCACCAACGCCCTCTCCTGATTTGTTAAGTGACGTTCAACCCGAGTTGCCAAAGAAATCGATCAAACGTAAATCAAGTTTGAAAGAAACCGATGATTCTCTAAGCAGTGAAAATGTATCAACCAAAGTAGAAGTTGGAAGTGATATCACACGTACGGAATTTGTTAGTAGGGAGAATGAAAGTGATTTTCTAAGTAATCTCAAAAGCCAAAGTTTCACTGAAGTTTCAAAGAATCTATCTGGTCGTAAGTCAATACGATCCACCAACATAGATGTTCGAAGACATACATTGAGGAATAATTTTCATAATCAAAATCAAAAACTTGATTTGTCTGCTCCATATTTGAATACAAGAGACTCGTTGGATCGAGCACCTAGTGTGAAGAGGAAAAGTCGAAGTGAAACACCTGAAGATCTTAAACGTTTTAAAGCAGGTTCTCCTGGATATTTTTCTTCGTTTTTACCAAGTCCTCTTTCTGGCATAAAAGATATATTCAGAACCGAAGAAGAACCGACCAGGACAAGTACTCCAAAATTAACCTGCTATAAAGATATGAAAACCAAAGTTGGAACTTCTATTGAACATGAACATGCAAATGAAAATATTGAGAAAAAATGGTGTACAATTATGTGAAATGGGAGTCTGAAGTGACTTTGGAGAGGAAATTTTATAGTAAGACTTGATTTTTAGTATAAATGTAATCCTATTTTTATTATCTGTACCGGAACGGATGTATTAATGCATTACGTATTAGCAATTTTACATCAGTATATGTTATTCTTAACATAACAGTGGTATATACCAGTGTTTGCACATTTATTTTGTACTTTGGCAAGTATATAATTTTCAGAATTAAATGGGAAATATGTTCCTACTAGTCCTATCTTCTTATTTAGTATTTGATTGTTCCCTACTGTACAATTTCTGAACATTAAGTTTTTAGTTGTTTGCTGACAAGCATGTCCGATGAACAATCGCAAGTTATTGACGTAGCGCGTAAATTAAGAATCGCGAGGAGGCTATGCGACGAAAACGTCATTGTGACAGAAGAAGAGAAGCGTCATGTATAGTTTGAGTTAGCATGTTATAAATACCGGGATATCAAAAATTATCATGGTCAAGGGTGGTTGTGGAATCTAAAACGTGTGTCTTACTTTACGTTTGAAATAATTATGTCACTGTCACACTGACATCATCAATAACCTAAAAATTTCATACTTATTTATTTCAGTTGTAAAACAATAATGAACTAAAAATTATGAAATAACGGTTTTAGTAACAAGAAAAACTAAATTACAGTAATTGTTGGAAATTTCCCCCGTTTTGTTCGATGCACAAGTTGACGCGCATTCTCATGCTGTGAAAACAGTTTTGCAGCATTTCTGGCGTTATGGTTGCACATTGCTGAACTATTCTTTATTGAAGTTCAAAGGTTTTGCAGGCTCCTCTTCCATACGTTGACGAACGTCATTGACAACTTCTTCTGTACGAACTCTTGGTCTACCAGCACCTTCTTTATGAGTCACACAAGCAGTTTCGCGAAACACTTCAACACAATTTGTAAGGCACGCATAAAAATTGTCCGGTAATATTGCCACGTTGAATGTATTGCCAATTTCCATTAACTAGCGCACCCGTTCGAAAATAGGCTTCAATCATGAAAATTTTGTGCTGTGTGGTAAGAGGCATGATTCAAAAACTGGATTAGAAAATTTCAGCACAATGACTTAACAGATTCTGACACATCAAAACATATTCAAAAATTCAAAGTAAGACACGTTTTACATTCCACAACCACCCTTGACCAAGATAATTTTTAATTTGTAGTTCATTATTGTTTTACAACTGAAATAAATAGGTATGAAATTTGTAGGTTATTGATGATGTCAGTGTGACACTGACATAATTATTTCAAACATAAAGTAAGACACACGTTTTAGATTCCACAACCACCCTTGACCAAGATAATTTTTGATATCCCGGTATAAAATACGAAATAAAAACGACCTGAGTATCTTGACTGCAAAATGCTTGTCGCCGTTCTTAAACACAAAATCAATTCGGGTTATACACCTTCATCTTCAATAAATCGATGATAATAATTCGCATGTTGATATTATATCCGCTTGTTTTCTTATCCGCTTCGAAGGACCAATGTTATGTATTGCTTAATTATAATACATTGTAGCTAGTCTAATAAGACACTTCGTTTTTATTGCGTATTTTATATTTATAACATGCTAATTCAAACTATACATGACGCTTCTCTTCTTTTGTCACAATGACGTTTTCGTCTCATAGCCTCCTCGCGATTCTTAATTTACGCGCTACGTCAATAACTTGCGACATGCTTGTCAGCAAACAACTAAAAACTTATGTTCAGAAATTGTACACATACTATAAAATACATTACATGTTATCATTGAATGATTATTAATGAACAACGATTCAAAAATGAGATGTTTCTTGTTATTGAAGTTTTACATCATATTTCATATTATTGACCTAAAATCTGCTGAAAGAGCAACATATAGTTATTATTGGCTTATACACCTTTTTCTAATATTTTTATTCTTGACAATTTCTAATTTAATAAGTAAATTTTATCAATGCCTGAACAATATTTTCTGCTGAAGAATAAAGTAGTAAGTTAACTCGAGTTTACCTATTTTGGTTTGAATATTATGTCAAGCACACTGTAACAAGTTGAGTATCATCACTTATGATTGGTTAAATCATAAAATAGTAGGCAAGGTAGACAACCAGTCATTGCCACTAGCTTCCGCCGCATGAACTAATGAAGATGGCCGCCACGGGATTCAAGCGTTTGTAGTAATCGCGATATTGCCGTCGTTGCTGCCATGTTTGTTTTAATACACCGGTGACCCTTCGCCCTCGGTGGTAATTTTCCTTGCCAATAAGAAAGTTGATGCCAAATAACCAATTTTTGCCACCCAGTCATTGCCATAAATAAATAAAATAGAAGCAGGATTCATTAACGGAAACGCTTCTATTGTCCTTTTTCTTTGATTTGTTTACATGCGAATGTCTTAAAACGTATCTAAAATTACCCAACCAAATTGTTGTGTTGTGAAACCATTAATTTGTGATAATGAAAATAAGAATTTTTCTTCGTTTTTAGTTATTATCGTTATTCTAATTAAACTATGTAACAAAATTCAACTTTTTTTCTGCCTAACCTTTTCGATGTTTGCGTTAGATTCTACATCGCGAAAAAACGGTATTTGGATCTGAATTTGGCTCTACGATTTTTTGTTTGGTGATTTTTACGTCAAACTTGATGAAAATTTAGCAATTAGCAGCCAAACAGTCTTACATATGCAACTTTTAACTGTTTATCTTACTTCTCCACACAATCGCGAATAATTTGATATATCATAGACTGGTGCTGAGTCAAATTTATAAAAAGTTATTCCAGGGTATTCACAGCGAAGTTTTACTTTTGAAAAAAAAAATCGCCTCGAGCGCAAAGCACACTTTTTAACTTATAAGGTGACTTTTGATTATTCGAAATAGATGTAGAATCGAACGCAAACATCGAGAAGGTTAGGCAGAACAAAAAGTTGAATTTTGTTACATAGTGTAATCAATCAAATCGAGAGGCATTTACCTCGAAATGTTATTAATTATCTTCTGAAGTTAAAAGCAATTAATCAAGTGAACAGTCGATAGTGTATCACAGCCTACTAGAGAGTTAGACCATGATTTAGAAATTGTCACGTGACCAACTCAGGCCGACTCAACTACTCTAAGAGCGTTGTATTCAAATGATATTCGGCTTTGAATAACATTTAAAATTATATTAATAAATAATTTGTGACTTTCTAATTATTGTATGACATTTGAAATCAACGGTTATTCTTATCAACAGATTCTAATACAATTATAAGCTCCAGGAAATTCAATTGATTGAATTGATATGACTGATGTTGGAATCAAATTGAAACCCTCTTGAACAAAGTCAGTCTTTCCACAAGGTATACAAATTTAGATGCAGCGCAAATGAATTCAATTAGGTCTTTATTCTTACAGTAATTAGCATGAATGTATTCACTATTCACCGTCTTTGACTGACAGCACTAACTTAATTATGTCCAGTTGATCATGGTCATGGTCACGTGGTCAAGGTGATGACCTCTAGTAGAATTGCTATGAGTGAATGTATGTAAAAATCCAATCAATACTTCCACATTAATTTTAAAGAATTGATTGAATTGATTTTGTATAAGCAATCATGACTAATGAAGCTCAGTTTCATGTCACAAAATAAAGTAATTCATGTTGACACGTTTGTTCATTGAATAAGACAAAAAAATAACACTTTCTATGAAGAGTTTGCAATGTAACTTATCGGTGTGGTTGAATCGCAATAAAATTATGTAGTCTTTCTATTTTTATGCGGCTAAATGTGACCGCATTTGATTGCCATAATGATTTGTGCCAAGCACAACAGATGAGCGACCATCATTTTATATCAATTTTTTGCCTTCTTGTATTTTATTAAAAGCTATGAACATTTGGTATACAGAATAATTTGCATCAAATATAATACAACATAATGGAAAAGCCATACCAAGTTGCAATTTAAATATGAAAATGAAAATTGGTTGTTTTTCGAATAAAATTATTTATTCAAAGAACCGATAATAACGCCTCAACATTAATTATTGCATACATTTCAGTTTATTCTACATTCATATTCACTAGAGTAGTCTATCTTCATCGAATATCGAAATTAAGTTCTTGTACAGATTTATTTTGACTCTTGTTGGAGAAAATTAGGCTTGAGGGAGAATTTACATTAATGTGATATTCATCAACAATGGAAAAGAAGCTGTAAATTTATCAAATGCTCTGTGAAATATTGGTTAGGAAGAACAAGAAAATAAGCATCGTTTCATTCGTTGTGACAAATAGATTAAAAGGTATTGTTGAATACAATAAATGTATAACTTTGGCACAATATAGTACAATTAATTTTGACTTGTGACTGATTGATCGACGAAGGTATATGTTAGAATGGTTTTACTCGCTGCATTATAAGGATAATCTTGATTCGAAATGAACAAAATGTGTACATTTGTAATATTATAATTGAAAGAGAAATCTATTGTTAAGTGTTTCCTAACAGTTAAATGGATGTCTAAAAGTATTTCGTTTCTTGAAATTTTTGTAGGAACAAACTAGTTTAGTAATACGTTTTAAATATTATGAAAATATTTCTATTCTAAAAAAATGTTTAGGGTAGTGATGGATTTTTTCCATGTTCTGAAATAAAAATGTACAATTATATTTGAAATTATGGCTGAGTAATTTTATACTATTTCACACTATTTCACTATCTTAGTTATCGTTAAAAACATAGTATATGCATATTTTATACATGACATTTCACATCATATTCTGTAACTGTAGATTTTTTTGAAGATATGTAACTTATTTATGCTTCTTTTAGTTCTTTTATACCCATTACTTATATCTATTTTAGACTGTTGTGTTAGGTTTATAACCGTTTTGTTTTAAACTTTGTTAGTTTCTTAATAAAATATAATTAGATATTTTAGTAGTCTTATTAGAACTGTAATGAATACTCTATGATCTCAACCAAGATGGGCCAGTTTCTTGTTTCATTATGCTTAAGAAAGAAAACAAGTCGATAAGCTGCCTATCTATCTTCCCACAAATTGTTTTCTTCTATACTTTGACTACATGAGAGGTTAACCCAAAAAGTTCTATATACAGTATCGGAAAGTATTTATCTTGGGTATGGTGGTTTCATGAGAGCGTAAAGAATAGCTTGCTATATGTTGAGAGAGCATTACAATTTCAGGGCGGTCAGCTCAGGACGTAGGACGTCAGTATCATACCAGCACTAGTCGGGAGAACGTGCGAGTCGCTGTGTACGCCTCGGGTGCGGTAAGAGGTGGGGCGCACAGCAGTGCGTCTCTCTTGTTTATGTGGTATTATCATATCATTGCGTTCCTTGTTGCACGTGTAGATTTATGTCTATACCCCAGAAGAATTGTTTCCTATGCTTAACACACTTCTTGTCTACTCTATATATAGAACTCTTTGGGTTAACCTATAATGTTCGAAGAACATCGTGTGAGCCAACGGTGGAGTGTTGGGAGAGGAGATATGCATACGAATCTTTCTTGAAGGCTTGGAGGTTATAGGCATAAGAAATGACCTCACTAGGCAGAGAGTTCGATAATTTCGCCATTCGATAGAAAAATGAAGTCTGGTAGGAAGAAGTTCAGCTGCTGGGATCTAGAGTAGCTCTTGGCATGGAATAGAAAACCGCAAGTTTTTGTGAAGCGGTTTTCGCAATGGACCTCACATGATCATTCCATGAGATGCTGCTGTTAGTGGTGATCCCGAGCATGGATATGGAAGACTTCATACGAATAGTTGTACCTGACATCCTATTAGGGATTGTCGGATCCGCCTTCCTGGAGAAGATGCAAGCTTGAGCTTTGGTTGCATTAAACTACTAGAATATCAGATCCCCATTTCTAAATCGTTGCCAGATCTCCATTTATTGCGTCAACATGTCCCTGTCTCGCTCATCTGGCTTCATTGGATGGTGGGGGCTCTATATGAGAAAGCGGTATGAAGTGTATCATCTGCAAATCTGTGGACGGAACAGGCTTTACACTTTCAACAGGTCATTGATATGGAACAGAAACAAGGTTGGTACCAAGACAGATCCCTGTGGAACACCGTAGTTGATAACTATTGTTTCGGAATATACTTCACCAAATGGAGTGACATATCTGAGGAAAAACTCGAAAGTAAGCGCAAAGTTGAGGTTTTCCAAGAAGGCTTTGGTGTAAGACTTGGTCAAATGCTTAGGAGATATCCGATGCTTCAGCTAGAGATTCCCCATATTTTTCAATAGATTCCTGCCATACATGTGTTACGTGTGAAACATCCTATTGTGAATGAAACATCGATTTAAGTTATTGTATCACAATTTATTGTGTGAATTTCGTGCCAGCTTATGTCGTACCCCAAAAGTAATTCAGTGAATTTAAGGTAATGAAAAATATTGGCAAACCTAATCACATTCTTAAAACCAGACGAAACATTACATTCGGTACTCGGTAGGTATTTAGGTAACTTTTGCCAACCTTCTCCACTACTTTGTACCTCGCTTACCCCACCACGAGGCTCCTCCCATTCTTATTGATGACAGTTTTCTTAGTGGGGCGTTTATTTATTCGTACGTAGATTGCGTTAGAACATCCATGTTTCGGTAACAATTCTGTATGGTATTTATTATACGCCGATAGAGCAGTCAATCAGTTGTATCACAACACAACCCTACTCGTTCTGCTGATGGGCGCGAGAAAACAAAACTGATACTGATAATTTGACATCACTGTCCTCAATACCAACCATGTATGGTCATATAAGACTCACCAAGCAGTAGTCGACTCGGCAGTCGAAACTGATTTTAAGAACACTTTGAGTAAACGCTTGGTGTGGTATTGTTGAAAGCTATTCAATTGGCCCCTTCATTTTGGAGAACCGACTCGCAAAAGAACACTACTTGTTTTTTTTACAAAATGAATTACAAGGACTCCTCTGAACATCAGAATGTAAATCAGCATGATGGTGCTCCTAGTCTGGCCAGATCTGGTGAGGCAACATTTGGACGAAAGGTTTCCAGGGCTTTGGGTTGGTCGCAGTAGTAGTCCTATATGTTTGTTTACAAGATCTACAGAGCGCACCATTGGACTATTATTTTTGGGGCTGGTTCAAAAAAGCTATGCAAAGTAAAAACTTACATCAAACTAGATCATTATATAAGAAAGTTCGTCATGATGAATCTAGTAATCGATGTGTACGACTCCATGTCTGTCATATCACTAGTGCGTTTTATTTCGTTGCATAAACTGATATAGATATTAGAATATTTATTCACGTGTTCTAGTGAATAGTTTATATTAATTTGTGTTACTTACATCAAACTATTGATTATTCTATGGGAAAGTTCGTCATGATTAATCTAGTAATCGATGTTTTATTTCACAACTTTAATAAATACATAATAAAAATGAATACAACATTTCTGTTTTGACAAAATTCAAATAATAGATGATAATGGTTTCATGAGAAATGAAATGAATCACATCTTATCTATTATTCATATCTTTAAATAAAACTTAAATTTTTTATTCATATTTATAAGAAGAGATGGATTGTACAATAATTCGTAAAAATTAAAAATTGACTTCTACCAAAAAGTCCCACAAATGTTAAGCTCAAATATAATAATTCCAAATATGACATTAATTTATAAAACATTTGAGGGAAAGTTTCACATAAACTAAAACATCTTGATACAATTATTGACTTACAGACTAAATATAAATAATCAAAAAACAGTTTCTATAATAGTTACAAGATGAATAATTTATAGGAAACAATTTTTTTAATGTTATGCATTATTTTTATTAAAGTCTTGGAACTGTGTTCTGAACTTACATGATAATATTGACGCTTAAAAAAATGTGGTACAGATATTCCACATTATCTAGGACCCATTGTACAAACATATGTTATGAACCTGTTTTAGCCAGGGCCGTTTCGAGATATTTGGCGCCCCTGGGCTATAAAAAAAGGACGCCCCTCTTTATGAAAATATAGACAAATAACAAATAGAAAAAGTCAGAACCAGAAATTTTATTATCAGAACACTTGGAACACTAAAAACGAACCAAAAATTCCTATAAAATTAGGAAAAAAAACAAATTTGTAAACGAAGAGCAAAAGTACTACCTAAATATTTATTTTCCTAGCCATTTCTTTAGCAAACTTGTTAATGATATCACACGTGTTTAAATCATTGAATAACTCATTATCTATGGATAAAATACTCAAATCATTCAACACTACGTCTTGTCTTACCATTTGTTTTTGGAAATACTAAACTATTAAAGTATATTAAAATCAGAATATAACTCTCAAAGTTCGAAACTTATAAGAAAAAGCTGAAATGAAATGAATAAGTTAGGTTTAGAAAACCTCAACCTCAAAAAACATTTTTATCAATCAAACGAGCTACTGTTGTACTTGTGCTATGTTGTAGGAAGTTCTATGCTACCTTCTTATTTTCATTCGTCAAAAATAATTGGAATTGTTTGTAAGACACTGGCGAAGAGAAGTGAGAAGTAATGAACCTTCGCTCTACGCGGCTTCATATTATTACGGTATGGAGGCTTTGTTCCAATTCACTTCCTCATTATTATACCGAGATATCAAAAATTATCTTGGTCAACGGTGGTTGTGGAATCTAAAACGTGTGTCTTACTTTACGTTTGAAATAATTATGTCATAATTAATTTGAAGTTTCTAAAAGTGCGAAATTTCGCAATTTTATACGAATATTGTAACACTCAGAAGTCTTTAGCGCTTTGGACTCCGGGATTTTCACTTGGCCTATCGAAATTATCCAAATTATCTAAAAACATAATTGCATGAACGCCAGACGATGTAATTAGCTACGAACGAAATCATTTTGACATATGCCTCGAGGTCTTGTTAATTTGGGGCCGTTTCTTGCCCCGTGCGACCGACGCCAGTTGTAATAAAATGTTTTTGGCTATGGGCCGCTAGCTTTTATCCGCTTCGTGTATATTTTAGTCGCGAAAAAATTCCCTTTGGTATGTCGCACGTTAGACGCGCGTAGCTGAGATTTGAGAATAGCTCAAACTGTTTTAATTAAATTTTCCCATGGAGCGAAAACGGCTCGCGAAAAGTCGTCGTAAAGCCGTATTAGGTACAACCAGTTTGCACTTTTGTAACTCGCGTGCTACGGGCTTCTCACGTGAACGTCATTCGATTCACGGAAAATTAACTATTTTAAAACAGTTTTTGACCCGGATAGTGACCTCTGAAAAGGTTCAAAGTTCACATAATTATTTCATAATTTCTAGTTCACTATTGTTTTACAACTGAAATAAATAGGTATGAAATTTGTAGGTTATTGATGATGTCAGTGTGACAGTGACATAATTATTTCAAACGTAAAGTAAGACACACGTTTTAGATTCCACAACCACCCTTGACCAAGATAATTTTTGATATCCCGGTACTTAGAAGTGCGTATAGCTGATCAAAAAACTAATTAATCTTAAACATCCAGAATATCGGGGCTCTCAAAGAGTTGGCTGTAGCCCATTTTGCCCTGTGGTTAAGATGGTACTGCTTGTAGCTATGGTTTTCAAATGTTTTCTCATTTGCTTGAAGTAACTACTATTTTCAAATGGATACGTGGTACGTGGTATTTGGATGCACTAATTCGACGTATTTTAAATCATTGGAAATTCTATATTAGTTGGTAGGAGGAAGAGTGAGGGGAATGAAGAACAAATTTTAATTCCAAATTTCATTTAATAAGATTATACTTTCAACACTAAATTCTGTGCAATCAATACACATAGAGTGCTACATCTGGGAGTCCGTTGAATATATTTTTTATTATATTTAATAATAACATTTTAAACAATTAGGCAGGTAACATTTGTAAACATCACAACAAACGATGATTTTATTCTATAAAATTCTGAATTAAAATTAATTACATAACATTATTACAGTTGAGCTTATAATAATATAAATTCATGTTGTTCTTATCATGTTATGGTTATACTCAGTATAGTATTACGCAATGATAATTATAACACACATATTAGCATAATGTGAAATAGAAGCAAACACTAGCTTGTCATCGGTTTGAAATTTGAGATATGGTAGAATAGAACAATTTTAAATAGTTATTTATGGTTGAAGTGAAAAGTAAAATATATAGAATTAATACAGATACAAATTAATACATTTTTGACATACAATATTTTTTCTACAAACTATTAAAAACTGTTGAAACACAATAAAATTACTTGAAAAGGTTTCAATTTTGTAGCTATCTAGTCTGTGAAATTTATAGAACAAGTATACACTTGTAGAAAATAATATTTCAATATGAATAATTTATTGTAACATTAATGTAAGCGAATTACATACACAAGAAATTGAGGCAGTTGCTACTATTGCAACTCTAAAGTTGTTGCCTGCTAAATCCAAGCGATAATATGCATTATTATTATTATTGGGGCTTATATTATTTTATACCGTAAATATTTATTGCGTCCAAGTCATAACAACCACCAACGTCTTTAGTAAATATACAAGCCATAAATGACCAGTTCAAGCAGTTGTAACATATTCGTTTGGGGAGATGTCTGCTGATATTAAAAGTATTTTGAAATTGCTAATTTGTGACTTTTCCACTGGACAAGTGCTACCTTTTTAGAAGATTCTGAAGCAAATTTATGCATAATCAAGCATCAATGATTGTACTTTTAATATCAACATTTCTAAACAGTCTATTTGAATTGAAGAATGCCATGTAACAATTCCGCTTTTAATAGTGTTTGTAGAAAAAAAATTATTAACATGTTAAACATATGTTCCGCGGCAGGCAGTTCTCAATTCACTTTTCCTAATAGGAAAATCAGGAATTGAAGGGAAGTAGACACGTGATTATGTCTTCTTTTCTAGGTTATTGCAGTTTCAGTTCTCATGTTTCGGCACTGCTCTGTACCTCTTTTTGAGTGGCAAAAATTGCATTTAGTTCGAGGTATTGTAGATTACCGTGCAGATGTGGAAAGATAATATATTTCGATGAAAATGTTGCTAAAGAAATTATTATCATTTACATTATCACGACTGATGAGTATAGACAATAATAATATATAATATTCAGATACTGGTTATTTATACTACCTATGTTACATTTCAAAAAGTTGGTAATCATTTAAAATGTTAAATCTCCAAGTAAATAGGTAGAGTGGTGTCGCAATTATTTTTTGATATTGAAATGTTCATTTCATTTTGAAAAAGTGAAATAATTCATTTATTATGAGAAGTGAATATTTACTGAAACAAAAATATATAATTATAATGAATTAAATTAATAAAGATTCCATTTTGGCATCAGTAGTGGTGGTCTAATGAATCTTTCACAAGTTTATAGCGAAGTGAGGAATGAAATTTTTGAATATACTGATCAGCTATGAACCTAATGAAGTGTGCTCATTTCAAATACGAATCTTCATATTGTTAACTGCTCTGTCTCATATTATAACACCATTAGAGTGTCAATCAACGATATCAACAAAGTTGATACTTTACAATAACTGGTTCATCCCAATGTAGCGATTTCATCCATTAACCATTGGTCTAGAGTTCTAGACTCTAGGCAATAGGCATTCAAGAATTTTTTCGGTTGAAAACAATCTAGTGAAGGTTCAATACCGATTTTTCGATAATTTTATGTCTAACTTGCTCCTGCAATAAAATACCCGGCTCTTATTATATAATTGTAAAACAACACTCGATTAATACTTGACTTGCGATTGCAGATATGAAAGTGTTCTATTCCAGGTCTGTCAGTCTGTCATATCACTAGTTCGTTTTATTTCGTTGCAGAAGCTGACGTCATGCTGATATAGATATTAGAATATTTATTCACGTGTTCTAGTGAATTGTTTATATTTATTTGTGTTGGGTACTGATCATTCTATGGGAAAGTTCGTCATGATAAATCTAGTAATCGATGTTTTATTTCACAACTTTAATAAATACATAACAAAAATAATAGATAATAATCCACATCTTATCTATTATTTATATCTATCAACACTTCAAACTTAAATTTTATATTCATATTTCTAAGAAGAGATGGATTGTAGAATAATAGTTGAGTAATATTTCGTAAAAATTAAAAATGACTTCCACCAAAAAGTCTCATAAATGTTAAGCTCAAGTATAATAATTCCAAATATGACATTAATTTATAAAACATTTGAGGCAAAGTTTCACATAAACTACATTTTAAAACATCTTGATACAATTATTGACTTACAGACTAAATAAAAATAATTAAAAAACAGTTTCTGTAATAGTTACATGATGAATAATTTATAGGAAACAATTTTTTTAATGTTATGCATTAAAGTCTTGGAACTGTGTTCTGAACCTACATGATAATATTGACGCTTAAAAAATGTGGTACAGGTATTCCACATTATCTAGGACCCATTGTACAAACACATGTTATGGTTCCAGTATGTTATGAACCTCTTTTAGCCATGGTTTTCATATGTTTACTCATTTGCTTGAAGTGAATACTATTTTCAAATAGATATGTGGTATTTCCAGTTATATCGGGAACATATTAATCCAGTCAACCAAGGAAAAATAGATCAAAACCTCAATAAGTGCAAGCAGATCTCGTGATGGGACCTGGTGGTTTTTTCGGGAACCCTTCAGGATCGTTATACCCCTTACAGCGTTTGGGGCCGACTCCTATTTAACCACCATTGGAGAGACCCGGTATCTAAGTCGCGTTTACTTAAAACAAAAATGTAATAAAAAAGGATTACGAAAAAAATTTTGTTCAAGTTGAGGGTAAATAATTTCCTCCGACAGTTATATTATTCAAGCAAACATTTTTTAGTAACCTTTATAAATGTTTAATATGTAGATACATTTCCAGATCCTTTATTATTTGTATAGTAAATAGAATTATCTATTTTCTAGCAAAATAATTTGTTTTTGCAAGTTTATTATACAATTCAATATATTTCCCATTAAAAAGAATAATGTGGTTGTGAAAGCGTTTCCCCACAAAGTAAGAAAGTAATTTTTTAAATTTAAATTCAAAATTGAAATTTTTGAATCTTATGCGTGATTAAAATCTTGTTTAAAAAAATCTATGGTACAAGATACTCTATGATAATTTATCATGATTAAACGAAACAACAATTACTTTGTTTTTAAACTACTTTCAATGATAACATGAAAACGTTACTATAGTTTACAGGTAATGTAAAACATACATTAGCAATATTTTTTGGTTAAGTGTTTGTTTGAATACGTTTTTTTTATGAGAATCTAGAGTTTGAAACACTGTACCTCAATATGCATTGAACATTGTATTTCTCTCATGTCAGACATATGAATTTGGAAGTTGACAGTTTTTCTTTGGGCTTTCAAGACATTTTGGCAAAATCGATTGTAGGGTTTCTGAGATAAAACATAAACTTATATCTCAACATCATATTTTTAGAATTTTCGTATCCACTCAAACATATTAAATCCACTCTATTCTAGAATCATAACTACATGACTGAAGAAAAGATTTCTGTTTAATATTAGGCCAAATTAGATTGATTTCTGGAAAATACATAATTTCATCAATATTTTTGTTTTCAAATCATTTTTGAATTGAGATTTGAGCATACATTTATTTGGATATTTTGTCAGTAAAAAACCACTTATTTCCAACATGATGATGCAGAAGACGATGATAAGGAAAATGAACAATGTGTATTGAGAAAGTTTGTATAATTCTTCTCAATTTAGTTGATGAAAAAATTAATAATTTCATCGTTACTGCCCCGAAACTTTTCCTCAAGCTAATCGAAATTACAACACTAAAAAGAAAGTAATTCCTGTTGATGACGTGATGCTCAATTTCCACAAGCCCTAAAAAAACTTATTACTGTGATCGAAACTTTTTCTTCAATGTCAGAAATGAGAAAAATATCAGGGGTGATCTGTTTCGTTGGATAACGTTAAATCTTGGTATTTTTTAATACATTCAAATAGTATTTGGAAGTTCCAATTTTACCGGAAATGACACCAATTCTATTTCTAGTAGCTCCACATATTTTTATGACTTGCCTCTATTATTCGAATCATTCAAATCCAAAATAATGTTTTCCACAAAATTTAGGAACGATCTATACTACAATATTCGAGATTGATTGAAAATCTTATAATTTTGTTTCTATAAGAATGAGTTCTTCCTAATAACTCATTTGATCAAAAGTTACAATTTTTCAATCATGCAACTGGACCTACATTATTATTAATCTAGTATATATTATAAGCCTATGGTATCGAGTAAGGCGTCATTATTGTCTTGTGTTATCTCTAAAAATATGTTTGCAATGTTGAAAACAAGTTAATACTTGTACATCAGCCTTCATATTGACCAGAATAACAGACAATAATAGCTGATCATAGATGTCAATTAAATATATTCACCAGATTTTAATGTCTGATATAAAATCATTATGGTCTGAAGGAATGAAAACTCGTAGGAAAAGAATACCATGAAAATTATAAATAACAAGTCCTAATTTCTAATTATTATATTAGTTATATAATACAAAACTTATATCTAAAATATATTAAACTGAGAATTAATGATTTCGATGTTAATCGTTTTTAAATATTTTATTTTCTAATACTCATTTCTATATAAATAGGTAAGCACACTACATGCGACATATACCGATACAATAAATAAATTAATCTATTCAATATTTACTTCATGAGAATAATATTTCAAAATTGATAGAAACTCATTAACTCGATTATAAAATTGAAATTATTATTTTAAAATAATATTGCTCGTTTATTGTCATTTTTATTGTGCGCTATATGAGTTTGGCACACACATAATACTTGCTCTTTTTAAATTTGTAATCAAATCAATCCATTTTGCAATTCAAAATTTTCATTCAGGGAGGAATGAAATGCCAAAATCAGTATTTATAGGAAAATTAAATAAAATGCAGTTTAAAATTGTAAATCATTATACGACAGAAGAGAAGATTTTGGAAGCCCTTGAATAATATGTTTTAATTTTCTTAAATAATATATATAAATACGAATCGTCTATATAATATACGTTTTAATTCATCATTTAAAACGTATCCAAATTATTAGGAACTATAAGCATGACGTACAATTTTATTTCAATAATTTAATTTGATAATCAGAATTAACGATTTTTCCTAATTTTCAACAATCATTCAATATCGACAAATTATAAAAACTAAGTGATTAGAATCTATTCTAAGAAATATTGACTACTTCTTAATTGTGTTTTCGTAGAGGTTCGTTTAGGTTCTAGTAAATCTCTGAAATCATTAACTGGAAGGACGGCTATACTAGATAAAATGTAAATAGAAATAGAAGGGCCACATTACGAAACAGTTTGCATTAATTGACTTTTTGAATAATAATTTTCTTTTTATTTATAATTTAATATAAACTTATTTTTCAATTATTCGAAAAAGGTGTGATGTAACTCTTGTTATGTGTCATGTTTACAGTATTTATTCATTTTATATCTATTCCAAATTGTTATAATTTTTTGATACTGATGATTCAAAATTAGTAACATATTTTCATGTAATGATTCCAATAACAGCAAGCTGGTTGGGTATGCATAAATAATGGTGTCAAAGCTAGCAATAGAAATTATCTACTAGTTTATAATCATTTCATAATTAATACAGCCAATATTTAGTTACCTACTATAGATCAAGTAATAATGGATGAATGTAACATTTATTCAAAATACTAAAATACCGTTAGCATTCGAAATCTCAATAATAATCTTCTCACACGAGCTACTCTTCCTTTAAGAATCGGGTAATATTATACTGAAAGAAATATGACTAGAAGTAAGTATACTGTACCCAACTTTACACAATTTTTGTGCTCCATAACAGAATTATCACAGAAATATGTATATTTTTAATCATCTGTAAATTCTTGCATTTTCTTCTCTCTACTCAACTCATGTGGTAGAGTAAGCCTCCTTGGAATTTATTCATCGTTTCAATATTCATACCATAAAAACTACTTCGTAGCATTGCTAGTATTCTAACAAATGTTGAGCAAAGATCCTTTATTACTCGAATAAATTGATGCATTGTCTGAACCACAGAAATATTGATACTACATAAATAATACGTATTGTAACGGAACAATATCATCTACCCGCATTATAGTTTACCAAGCAATTTCGTAGATTAGAGAATACACAGATTATTTGACAAACAATTGGTAATTTTTAAAACAATGTAATTAAATAAATTAAAAATATGATATATCATACAGTATTCTAGTGAATTGAGGCAAAGCTCAATTTCGACAGCGCCGTTTAGATTATTTTATGATTTACAATAGTTTGCAAAACTACGGATGAAATATTTATTTATTTTATCGTGAGTAATGTTCTCTATTCCAAAAAGGGTTGTCATGTATCCAGGAACCAAGCAACTAAGAGGATGTTACATGAAGAATAGAAAATTGTTATGATATAATCATTCTGATTTAACACGTATCATAAATATTTATCAAGTACTATGTTCTCTGATTTCACATAATATATACAGCCTGTCCAAAATAAGGATGTCTACCATGAATTAAGCAATAAAAGAATTCATGTTCAGCTTTTGAATAATTTATGTGTCTTTTAAAACAAGTGATCGCAAGAAGGTAAGAAATAGACTCCGTTGTGAATATAAACGAGATTTCAAAAAATGCCAAACTGTTCTTCTAATCCAAGTAAAACTATGTGGAATATACTTTGAAGATGAAGAATTAAACAGCAATATTAGATCAAACAATAAATTATTTCTCTCGATCCCACACAACATAACCAATGCTTTACAAGATAGTTATAAAGAAAGCCTTTTCAAGAATAAAATACCGGACGACTGTTTTTCTCATTTTCTGAGATTACTCTCAATAATGTAAGAGGTTTGGCTTATCAATTCAGCCTGTTAAAAAATATGAAAACATATCCTCTCACAAATCTTATAAATCGATGTCTGAACAATGGAATTTTTCCTGCTTGCAGCTTTCGAGAACCATACCCCTATTAAGAAAAGGTGAACTTATAGTACATTCAGACTGATATCAACGACTTTTGCAAAAATTCTTGAGAAAATTCATAACTATTCAAGATAATTTATCTTGCGTTAACTTCCTGTTTTTGTTTCAACAACTTAAAAAATATCAACTGCAAATTTTGATTCTCGTTAAGCATTAGGCTGCCCAATTTCCCTAAAAATTCACTAATGTAGACTCGGACATGAAAAAAAAAATTGAGTGCTGAAACTGATCTGAAACGTAATCGGACCATCACATGTGATACATGATTGATAGTAGAACGAAAAATACTTCTAAATTTTCTATTTAAAAAAATAAAGTTGATGATTTTGATAGAAAACGAAAGGTCAGGTATTAAATCTGATAAGCAGAAGAAAGCTTTTATAAAGCTGCTTCGAAGAAGTGTTTTATATTTCGTTCTATATGTGACAATAACACTAGAAAAAATATCAAAAATGATATTGGAAATTGTGTAGCTCCATATGAATGGCTCTTTAGTTACGCAATTGTTTCCTTATTTTACTAAAACTGTATATTTTACCGTTTCCGATATCCCCATGATAGACACCCTTATCTTGGACACACGTATATCTAAATAACAAAAAAATTAATATGTTATTGTAGGTTGATTACCCATTTATTTTTATTAAAATAAGATTCTGTGAGCCTAATTCTGGAGGCAATATCTCCCAAACCATTGATAGGGGCGGCCGATGATGGACACTCCTTGCCTCTTCAACCAGTGTGAAAAGAGAGAAGAAACTGGTAATAGAAATGTTCTTAAGATATTTGTGAAAAAAATATTTTTAAATTTTTTTATATGCCAATGATCTGAAGTTTACAATCGGTTGGTTTATATCAAACTAAAACAAATGGGTATTTCGATAACTGAATGTATGTTTTTAGACATTTCACAGAATCAAAGTAAATAACTCTAACTGAATTTGCTTCATAAAAATAGAGAAAATACAAGATGATGATTTGATAGAAATATAATATTTATACCTATGTCTCGTTTAATCTCGTTATTTATAAATACATAACAAATACATGCTGATCCTGAATAAGATGAAGAAAATTATTCTACATAAAATATCAACAACGCAACTATTGAAATGTGTACCTCTTTATCACAATAGAAACAAATAGTTACAACAATGTGAAATATGTCCAATATCTACATGATATCTATCTAACATAATGGTCTTAATATACACTATCACATTCACGGGGATTCATTTGCCCAAATACATTAAGTTCATACATACTCGCGAAAGTAATAAATATTAAATACCAGGCCATAAGAATGATTCCATACTTTCTGTCTAGTTTCCAACCATTCAAATGGGTTGCTACCAAAAGAAACACTACCGTTGATAGTAGTGACAATGTAGAATATGTTAGTCCTGAAAAAAATTACATTTCAGCATGATAATTAGATTTTCAATTCGATAGATTTCTGATGTTACCTTTACTTCTCACCAAGACCACAGATCCTGGGTAAAATATTGCAGTTTTCAAAAACCAAGGAAGACCAAGGCATATTAGGATATCGAAAACGTTAGAACCTACTGCATTAGAAACTGCCATATCGCCATACCTGAAAAAATGTTTTTCAATTAATTTACATGAAGCTACTACGTATTCTAACTGTTTTTCCGACCTAAAAATAATAATTTTCACAGGTGAATTGAAAAAACCAGCTTATCAGCATTGTCGGTCCGTGAGATAGAAGTGCTCTTTGTGTGAGGAAGTTATTTTGTGCATTCATATATTATCAAAAACAAAAAATGTACCTTAATTTGTTTAGAAATATTTTCACGCAATGTTTAAAAATTCGAAATATCTATAAAAAGGCAATTCGCCAGAACCTTTATAATTTTTTTTACATATATAAGCATCTGGATAAAATTAAAATATTTCAGCTCTTCAAAACGGTGACGTAGGTACTTTGTACTTCCCCGGTATGCGTAGTATAAAGGAAGGGAAGTAGGTATTTTGGACAATTTATTCAGGATTCTCCCGGAAATATCCGTGTTGATCCTGTCTGAATCCATTAAACTATTGTTGAGATGATGTAACCCACTGCGGAGACGAATAGGTCTTTCCTATTGGTAGTACGAATTTGAAAAATTCCAAATCGCATCAAAGTGGTGAAAAAAGGAGCCGTTTGTTTAGGACAGTGTCTCTGGTGTTCCCCAAGGCTAACCTAGGTCCGCTTCTCATCAACGCTTTCAAAAAACGACATAGTTGTACATTTATGACATGATTTAATGAAGACAATTTCTTAATCTAGTATTCGAAAGATTTTCTTCATATCTGATTTCGAATTGCAATATTCTAAATAGTTGAGGGTCACCCAAAATCTAACTGGGTATCGGGTGGAGACCAGGAGATAAGTACATATTTTCGCGGCATTCTCATTCGTACAATTTTTCTGTACATCACTCAAGGCCATTCTGATGTTCGAACAAAACTTTTGTGTTGTTCACTCACTGTTTTATTGAATAGTTATTGTAAGGTAGACAATTTACATTTAGTTCTTCTTCTTGGTAATATCATGAGCTTGCAATTTTGCTCAACTCTCCAATGCAGCTGACTTTTACAATCATCTAATTATCAATATCATGCCTACTTGAATTGCTTGATACCAAGATCATATATATATTTTTAATTTCTTATTTTTATACAGACTTACCCCTCTTTAATAACGGCAATACTTGATAGTGCATCAGGAACTGACACACCAGCTGCTACAAAAGTAAGACCCATCACAGTATCGGGAATGTTGAAAGTAAATCCTATAACAGTTATCATCCAAACCATGAAGTAGGAATAGAACGATATCCAAATCATAGAAACGAAGAATGTGAAGGGGTACCAATTTTTGAAACGGTCTGTTCTGCAGTCGGGCATTGTTTTTTTGCACAAAAAGTGAATAGGGTATATCAAAATCCATTTTGCTTGTACAAACATACTTGGATCTATAAAAAATTTCCTGTTAGTTGTTGTAATTAATTGTCACAATCATTTACCTACCTTCAGGTTTCACCAACGGATCAATAACCTTAGATGGATCATACTCTTTGGGTCGATAATAATCTTGTTGGAGTGGAACCGGAGGATTTGGTTGAGGAGCTGCCGGTACCATCGAGTTAGCTTCGTTGCTGGCTTGATTAAGTTCAGCCCCACTCATTTGGTTGTCGTAACCTAAAATTACAGTTGGTTTCATAAAAAGGGTTATCGAGAAGTTATCATATTCTAATAAGTCTGCTTTCTATTGATCATAAAATATAGAAGTTTGCCTGTTTATACTTGTCATAAACTATGAACAAATCAGAAATATGCTTCAAAATAGTTTCAAGATGGTTAAGTCAGGTTTTTGCAAATGTATTTGTATTTCCAGTGATTCTAATAATCTCAATTTAAAGCTTTCATGTTGAATGTGGATTATTCCAGGGTTTTCCATGAAATTGTGAAAGTGTTCAAATAGGTGGTTGGTAAATGAGGCATTTTTATTACGTTGATGTTCTTTGAATTTAGTCTAAAATAAACTGAGGCGCAATCCACAGAACTTAATCTGTACATACGTGATTTTTGAAATTTATCGAATTTATTTGTTGTTTTTAATTGACCACGTAGTTACTCTATGTGTTGGCATTTTATTTAACTTTTTATAAATTGTGATATTAACTTTATTAGTGCAATTTCAAAAAAAATTTACTCACTTGTAGTGCCTTGATCGTCCCATTGTCTGTCGAATTCAATTTCTCCTGTAAAAATGTTGAAACAAATAATCAAATGTTTGAGATTTACATATTAGATGCTAGATGAAGGAGAAAACCTTTCCCAACAAGCCCAAAAGTGTTGGATGTATTCTTATTTCCTTGAATTACGTCCAATATGTAATTGCCTGAATAAAAGAGGTGTTGATCTTATGAATCATAGGTCATTGGAGGCAGATGCTGTATCAGGTAAAACCAGCAGAATGAAATCGATGCCATTCTGAGGTATATATCTTGGCAGGCTTCAAACATGTTTGTTTTTCAAAAGATAAAGATAAAAATACATTATAGAAACGTCAAAAAGGGAAGTCTTATCTTATTGTTAGTGATAGTAAAGAACCAGAATACCAAGAAAACGGAATATAAATCTACAAATGGTTCAAGAATATTTGAAAATGAAAATTCGTTGTCATTTTTAATCCTGTTGTACAAACAATGGATGTTTAGGAGGATTCGTTGCACGTATTTTTGTAATCTAAAAAGTTTTGTATCACTTCAACTTGGAAATAATTCAATCTAAACATGAAAAGAAACTCTGGCAGTAAAAAAAATTATCACAGCTAAGAGCTTCACTTTTTGGGAAGATATGAACAATGATGGTGATTTCATACCAAGTTTCAGAGTTTATACTCACTTGTTTGCTCGGGTTCATCCCACTGTCTATTGAAATCGATTTCTTCAGGACTTTTAGAACCGTAGGTTTGATGTTTTTTGCTATTTTCTTCCAAAGTCTTGTACGTGACTAGTCCGGATTGTTCGCAGGCCGGTGGTGGCTTTTTGCAGGGAACAGGCCATGTTTGGGCCCATCTCTCCAAAGGCGTGTTGAAGTGCAGAAATACGCCGTACACTACGTACATCAGCATCATGCACAAAGATTCTATCCTGAAACATGAGAAAATGTGGTATTACCATAATACCAAAGTATTAAATAAACATTTTCTTTTCTCTAACTGCTCTAGAAACCTTAGGAGAGCTCAGTATCACCAATCTGGAGGAACTGCTCATATAATGATGTATGTCTTCACATCTAATAGTCCAAGACTATTAGACCAAAATGGCTATTTCGAGAAATCGATTATCCGAAATTTTTATGTGTGTAAAAGTGTGGTTTTGGGCATTCGAAAATGCCATACACACCACATCCTGTCAAAAATAGATGCCCAAAACCGATATATCCGCAAAAATTCGGCGTATGTTTTTTTGGCCGCTTACAATACTTCCCTTACACTATATACTACGTATAGTGAGGGGAGTGAAAATCTTTCTAATAGTCTGGCAGGGTCTTGATTGTTACTCTGACAATTTTTCAGTTATAAACATTTGTGTCAATAGATTTTTTCCTCACATCATTATGTTAATGGCGGAGTACACCGGTCTACGGTAGAAGTGGTAGGGAATCATTTTAAGTCCAAATGCAATGTCTTCAAACAATAGATAAAATTTAAACATTTCTAACCTTGACACTTTTTTAAAACGTAATTAACATCCTGAGAGGCACCAGCGGGACAGCGACCAACGGCCGATTTGATGTAATGCTATATAGCTTCAATATAACACAAGCAAAATTAAATTTATGTTAAGCAAAACTTCAAGAATCAGTGTCGCTTGCGCCCGGACTATAGCATTGAAAATTTATTTTCAGATTTCAAAATTTGTTATCAATAGCGAAATTCAAAACAGGTTCTGGAAACCGATGATGGGTGTAGATATCAAATCCAATTTTGGAAATCAGTTTTTGAGGCTTATAATGGGTTTAATATCGGATTGATTGTACGTCATTATTAAAAGTTAATAATTGTCGCTACAACTTACCATGTTATTGTTTTGTCATATATCGTTATCAGGAGGACAAATATGGAAATTGCATAAAAGAAGCAATCTCTTACTAGTGGCCACCAATTCAAATAAGCCACTGTGCCAGAACAAAGGGCACATACCGATATCACAAACATGATGTTGAATACTGCAGATCCAATCACACCAGATATACCTGAAAGAAATACCAAGTTGATTGTATAGTTTCTGGGTAAATTAATTCAAATCAAATAATAAAACACAAATTTAAGCATTTATTGAAATCCTTCTAGAACAAGATGTTGAATAGCTTCACGTTAGGTAAATCTTCCTCCTCCTCTTAGGAGTCATAACACCTTGTCGTTGGTGGAGGGGCTTAAGTAACTGAAGTAAATTGGAGAGCTATGCCGACTGGAGTCTCGCAAGTGACTCCTGGTAGGGCATCCCAAGCCGGACAGTTCAGGGCGAGCAGCGAAAATTAAAACAACTCGAGGGCCTCAACCGAAAGCATCCCGTCCATTAATACCTGCAAATCCAGATCACGGTTCGAACAGCAGAGAACGGGTCTGAGAGCAGTATCCTGTGGGATATGGGAACGGGTGGTTGTCTTAATTGACTCGTTCGCGAGGAGACAACCTCTATAAAACGACCGACAGCGAAGTCGTTAAAACCTGCGGAAACCGGGCGACCTCCGCAGTATATAGCCTTACTCCTGTACGCGGGGCTCTGCAGGGGCGGACCTTTTTTCCCAATGAGAAGAAAAAAACAACAACAAAACTATCGACCGAAGGACAGAGACCGAAAGGAAGGTGGGAAAAATCTGACAGACGAGTTTGGGAGTAACGGAAGCGTTACATGAGGAATACAGGATTTCTGGAAGGAGAGACTCTACTGAGAACCCCTCCAAATCTAAAAACAGCCGCAATCGCAAGAAACGTAGGCACAGAAAACCGGCAAAGACGAATATCAGTGATGGATGATGCAATCTCCACCCCGGACGCAGTAACACCAGCAGAAGAAGGTTTCCATATGTCAACACCACAAGCTAAGTAATTATGAAAAATGAAAGAAAAAAGGAAGAGGATAGAGAGCCTTGATATGGGGGCATCAGAAGTATCCCAAGAAGATAAATTCATGGTGATGAAACTGAGGAAGAACAGTAAGGAACTCGGCAATCTGCTTGCGAATAATGTCAACACAAGTCGAAATCAAGATTACGACAAAGGAACTGAGTTCACTTGTGGAGGCCTTTTACCAAAAATTTGTGAAGTGGGAAGACCACCCGTCCAATGAGGAAGACAAGCGGAAGATGGTGAATGCGAGCTCACGTTGACCTGTCGGGGATCGCCACTTTTGAGAGTGCCAGTAAGCTCCTAGACATGGACTGGCCGGAAGACATCTATGAAGCCGGCAAATTTGAGACATGCAATCCAGCAAAGGCGGCTATGAAGGGAGACATCGCCGTTATAATCAACCTTGAAGACAAGGGCGAGAGAGGAGGTATAAGGCAAATACAAGACAGATTCCCAAAAATAGCAGCTCGTCCTGAATTATGAAAATTGCTGGAATGTGTATTCCGTAATAGCCCTAAAGAAACAGATTCCACTATCTAAACGGAAACACTGGAAGACGCTGTGCAATGCCTTGAGTGATAATATCTGGGGTGACCGGTATAAGATCGCCGTTGGCCGTTATTCCTCCCTGAATCCAGTGGACTCAACAAAGAAGCCATACACATAAAAAGACGGTAAAGCAGGCAGCAAACTGCGCGGCAGTACTATTTCGGCTCATGCAAACGTAGAAGATCCAAGCACCTGCAAAAAAGCAGTGTTGAGTAGTGATATGCAGCACCGGTTTGGCATGAAGCTATGAGGATGAAAACATATGAACGACGCCTGGAATCAGTATAGCGAAGGATCTACTAAAGCCATACAAGAAGAAGTCACTGGCACGCCACCAATAGAGCTCCTAGCATCAGAGAGGAATACACTAAATAGGAGAAGGTCACTTGGACGTAAACAAGAATAGGTTCAGAGAATAAATAATCTCTAAATGACAAGACGACTGGCAAACAAAAGAGCAGACGGGACAGTGGGCAAAGAAGCTGATACCCCATTTGAGGCCGTGGGTACTATGCAAACATAGAACGACGGAGTACTACTTGACTCAAATACTGACTGGATATGGGTCATTTGGTACTTATACATACATAATACGGAAAACAGCGAATGCGAACTGCAGGTACTGCGAGTGCGAAGATTCAGCTGAACATCCCCAGTTTTTCCCCGCAAGATACTGCTCTCTTTTGCATGCTTGTGGTAGGAACCTAAGTTGATTATAAGCCATTTGTCGTCGTTCCCTTTTCTTCCGCTCGATTAATTTGAAATTGTTAGGAATGAACAACATATAAAGTCAAAACCAAATTAACCGTAGATCATTCGGATGATTGAAAATCAATAATATATGAAAAAAATAAGGAATTTTGGGTACAAAATGTTGGGTTATTTATTCCAAAACTGACAAATTAATTGAAACAAAAGGTGTGGTAGCACACACATACATACTATTGTAGATAGTATATAGACAATTATTATTGCTGAGCGCTTAACATATACCTAGGTAGATACCTAAACGTATTTAGCAACAAGATAGTGCAACTGGCAATCCGGATAATCGCGAATCCGTGTAACTGTATCACTATAGTTATAAATAACAGAAATAATAACGGATATCGGCTAGACCCCTGTTCAACGCCAGATAGTGAAGAGCAACCGAAAATACAAGTGGTGATTTTGAAAAATAAACAGTAAAGATAAAGAAAATATAGAAATAGATACAATGTGAGTAACACAGATGGTCGATTTTTCGACAAATTCCTAGGATTGGTTGATGTTGTTTTTTGATTTTATTTGTTTTCATTCCCAGCTTTCTGTGATTCCCTTGACGTCAATGCAAATTATTTCAAATCAGTATAAGCTTCACTTAATTTTTATGAGGTCAAAGATACCCCATATGTATATTTATTTCCGATAACCTCATGGTTACAGAATGGAACAAGTCAATATTATTCGAGTAATGAAAATTTGCCTCCCAGCATCTTTGTCCGAACTCCGAACGTTCAGTTTTGTGGATACTGATAGTGATATTAAAGCATCCAGTGAAGGCTCTCTGCTATATAGCAGCTTCGTCTGAAAACATTATTCTTCAAAGTGAATCTTAATTCCAATTGAACATTTTCATCATGGATTCGCAGGAGTCGAGACAATGGTCAGGATTGCCTTCGCTCAATTTCTAATTCGTGTTGGAGAATCATCTTATATATGCTATTTGCTTCACATGTCTTATATCGAGCAAATTTCGACAACCATATCACGTTCTTACAATCAATTTTTCCGTATTTCGACCGTACTTTACCATGTAGGTACTATAGAGATTAACGCGGAAAAATGAACAACAACTTTTTTGGAAAAATTGCGAGGGCGAATTGAATGGAAGGTGGAGAATGTAAAACATAAATATTGGCAATGATAAGGTCATTCTTGTCCAGATCGATCATAGAGCTCCTCAGTGGAACGATCAAGTTTGTAACGTTACTGAACTTGTTCGTTCCACTGATGAGATCTATGAGAAGAACGAAACAGCTGTCTGGAACTAAAAGTTTGTGATATTACAGATTGATCTGAACTTGAAAGACATTCTTATCTGGCAAAAGCCAACATTAGATGAATGAGTATATTCATATATTCATTTATTTGTCTCTTACATAAATATTGGCACCAGGAGGTGTCTTTTTGAATAGAAATACTTACAGACCAAAGAATTTTCCTGAAAATCAATTAGTTTCGCACAAAGAAAATTTATTTCTCACTACAGTCGCACATATTGAAAGGGTACATACCAATATCGTCTTTTGCGAGAAAAACTCCAATTACCACAGTGGCCAATTCTGGCGCGGAGCTTCCAGCTGCCATGAATGTAGCACCCGCAACATCAGGTGCCATTTTCAGTTCTGAAAAAAAGAATATGAATACCGTCAAATAAATATGATAAACTAGCTACTATTCCGTTATTACTTCCTTGAGCGTAATGAATTTATACATCGATCGTTTCTTCATTCAGATTGTTTTATTGAGAGAGTATTTTTTTTCTTCTCAAGAAACAAAACGAATCAAATATGTGCAAGACAAAGACAGGTCAATGCAATAAATAGAGATATGGCAAGAATTTTTTTGAATTGGGATTTGATAGAATTTAATGCAGCCAAAAATTAGAGGGCAATCTCCCCGTTTTCTTTAGATATTTTAACGGTTGGTGCTCATGGAGGAACTCGTCTGTCACTCCACTACGAGCGGCTACAGAAAAACAGACTAGACGAGCTCAGTCTGAACACTCTTTCGTTGCCAGATTCGAGACTTGCACTTTGTCTAGTGAGTGAGGTCTTTTCTGATACATTTAACCTTCCAACTTTTGAGAAAAATTACAATGCGTACATACTCTTCGATCACTCCACCGCTGACTCAGCCGATGTTCTACGAACTTTATAGGTTCTCCTCTCGTGTATACAAAATATTAGAAAAAGTAACAGAGCTGTTCGCAAAATATTGCCACTTCAAGATCAATTGTCTCTCTTTGACCAAAAGCAATACAGTTATCTTAGAAAGCTTTGTTTACATACGTATCAGAGCAACAATAACATACAAATGAAACTAAATTGTCCAAACGAATTCCGAATTATGCGACAGTAAAATTAATTTTCTCAATAATAAAGTCATTCTGAGAAAGTGTATTTGAAAATCCCATATGCATTACTCCCTTAATGCCATTGTCAGTACATCTTGGCCAAAATAACTGTTCCTCTGAATGTTGGATGAGCACTAAACAAGATACCAAGATGGGAGCTCATTCACTTCAGGTAATTTGTTTAGTGAACATATGTGAATAATTGCACTTTCCGATAAACGCCGACAGTGGATTTTTGTCTTTCAGTAACCAGCTATTGGCATATATCGTTGTAACTCAAGAACCGTATGGACCTGTTAAAAAAATCATGCTTGTCTAGGCAACAAGAACAAAGTGACTGATCTGGCTACACGGGCACTCGGGCATTGAGAAAAATACAGGCATCAGCCTCTGTGGCCAAGGAGGGTGTAGCTTCGAAATTTATCCGACCAGAATCACCTCTACACTTATTCACAAAAGTTTGAGCCATGAGAACGGCGTATAGGTTGAGGGACCTAGGCCTCTGGACTGAAATGCACTACTCATCCTGGACAGTGATTTGGAGTGAGGCCACCTCTATGTGTCCCATACTAGAGATGAGGCAAAATCGTCATCCATAACAAGGGAGATTGAAACAACGAAACTCGTCCTGTTTTCACCAGGTGGGTATGGTTCACAGATGGGTTCAAGATAGGCTCTGCTTCGGGAGTAGTAGTGTATATATATATATATATATATATATATATATATATATATATATATCTATATATATATATATCTGTACAGACCGCCCATCGGCTCTGAGAGTTCATAGTCACATCGTCGCCTCAAGGCTAGTGAAAGAATGCAGAGATGCAAAGTCTGAATTGGACAGGACAAAGTAAGTTCAACTCATCTGGGTCCCAGGATACAGTGGAGTCGAAGATGATGAAATGGCCGACACCCTGGCCAGGCAAGAGGCATCTAGAGCCCCTGTTGGGCAGAAGCCAATGGTCGCTTTATCAAATAGCGTGGGGCTCTCGCCCTTGGAAGACAGGTGGACAAACAGTGGTCTGACTTGTGGCGGGACTCATTGGGCTTGAGGCAGGCAAGGCTCTTTATCAAACAGTCTGTGCCTAGGCTCTCAAAGAAACTCCTTTCCTCTAAACATAAGGGACCTTAGGGAGATGACTGAAATCCTCATTCGTCACTGTCGTCTTGACGTACACCCACATTTTATGGGCATCGTAGATGACCGTATATGTAGGAAATGCCGAGGGGTAGAAAAATCTGCCTCCCACATCCTTTGGAATGCCCAGCTTTGACATCCATAAGGCACAGTTTCTTCGGCGAAGCAGAACTACTTATGATGGAAAGCAGTGTAAGCAATATTCTGGGTTTCTAGCTGGCTGCAAACCTGCTAAAATAGAATAGGCTACTGGTCATGAGGCGCACAATGGGTTCAATCCAGCGGTCTAGGGGGTTAAACCCCACCCTGTCACTCATGATGATGATCATGTCTCGAGGATGATGAAACGGCGGAACACGTTATCTGTGAATGTCTAGATGGGGAAAGAATCAGATGTAAGATGTTCGGTAAGACCAATCTTCTAGCGAAAGATTTGAACAAACCCCATCCAGCGAAATCATCGGTCTTATAAAAGACTAGGTGAGGCACAATAGGCCAAATGGTCCCGGTGGAAGGATAGATGCTTGGCCCACTCAGAAAAAACCTGAACGTAACCCTTTCTGTTGAAATCTGAAGTCAAAACACTGATCACATAAAATCTAGAAACGAGATACACAACCACACTCATGATTTGTGGGAAACGGATTGGGCTATGTCAAATACACGTATGTTGTCATCGTTGAAAACAGAAGAAATAATTATAGAAAAGTATTTCAGTTGCAACTCATAGTTCAGTAAATAACCGGGAAAAAGCGTATAACATGGACAAACGAGGAAACAGCTCGGATAGAGAAAATTCTTTTTGCAATGGGTTCTGTGGCCCCTCTGGATCATTCGGCACCACTAAAATCAATGCCCAGATTGGAGGTTTTTTTTGGGGGGTCTCTTACCCCAATGTCTTGCCAAAAATTGAGGCAGTTGACATTTAAAAAGTCTCGTGATCAGCGACCCCAAAAACCCTCGAGTGAACTCTTTCAAGCCAATATTGTCACTTGTACTCATTTTGCGAATTTTTTTACAACTGCCCCAATTTTTGGCAAGACATTGGGGTAAAAAAAACCTCAATCAAACACCGTACCATCCGGGCATTGATTTTAGTGATGCCAAATGATCCTGAGGGTCCATAGAACCTATTGCAAAAAGAATTTTCTGTATCCGAGCTGTTTCCTCGTTTTTCCATATTTTCCGGCTTATTTACTGGACTATCAAGGATTTGTATACACTCACCTTCACATATCCGATCCAGCGATGCTACAAAATATTCATCACAAACAATTGCCAAACCAAAAAATGTGTACACGGCCACCAGTACATGTATAATGACGCCTCCATGTTTCCGAGCATTCGGTCCCATCAGAGGCCTTGGGAACTGAAATGATTATTATGAAATCATTCGATTATGTGTATGCTAGCAAAAACTCATTGAAGAATATTATGGCTAAAGTATATTCGATATTCCATTTTTATAGGGTGTTGAAATAAGTAAATGCATGAGGTGAGGTGCATTTAAACAGAATTTTGCAATCAGTTTTGACCAATACTGGTTATAGTATTTAATTGACTAAGTGACATTCAATCGATTTGAAAATTCCGGAAAATCATGTTTTCCTTCGTTAACTTGAAACGTGTCCAGATGAATGTAGAACATTTCTAGAAATATTTTTTGTAGATCATTGAATCTTCCTCAAGCAAGCAAGCAACATAATAAATTGCACTTAGCGGGAGTTGAGGGGAATTCTGTGAAGGAAATTATATATTCTGCAAATGTGGTTATCATTTTTCTGAAATTCTATAAATTGCGATCCCCTGTTACAATAACAATTATTCATAAACTATCGCTAACTAATAAATGAGTTTTTTAAGTTTCATTTAGTTCACTGAAACCATGAAGTAACTTCCGATATGTATAGATAATAGCATGTATCTCGTACAATTTCTTTTTAATACAAGTGCTCTTGAGCTGAGGGGCAGCTGATATAGTTGACATCGTATTGTAATTTCCATAAACTCAATTTTCCTGAGTTGAAGTGCAATTACGACCTCAAAATGCCACACATTAAGAACAATGAATGATTTAGAGCTAACAATTAGTCTGAAAGCTGCCTTAAAATGGAAAAAAGCCAATCTCACCCCTGTCACCTACCCGCGATATTTAGATTGTGGGTAAAACTGAATGGATATCCACTATTTTTATGGAGATGTTTGCACTATTTCGCCTAGCACAATATTTTCGAAATCTTGCATTCTTCAACGGACTAATGCTTCCTAGAACGTATTCAGTTGATTTTATTTGAAAGTAGCAAAGACCTCAGTTCATCGTGTTAGCTAGTAGCAAACACCTCAGGTCATTGTTTTGCGCAGCAGCAAATATCTTCATATTAATCAATGATTGGCTTGAGTCGTAGCAAAGGTCTTCATTATCTTGGGCAGTAGCAAAGACCTCAGTTCATTGTCTTAGTCAGTAGCAAACACTTCAGGTCATTGTCTTGGGCAGTAGCAAATATCTTACTTCATTGTCTTGAGTTGTAGCAAAGGTCTTCATTATCTTGGGCAGTAGCAAAGACCTCAGTTCATTTTCTTAGGTAGTAGCAAAGACATGGACAGTAACAAAGTATACGGCATGTATCGTTGTAAGTGCATTCCGTTGCGATGACGATCTCAGAGGGCAGTAGCCAGCTAGCATACCTATATTTATGATTGTAGAATACTCCTAAATTATGACTATGAGAAAAATCATTCGAGTTCCAATTTTTAATTGATTGAGTGCAGAGAATTGGAAATGAAAATAAATTTTGATATTATAATTAAAGATAGTTTTGCGAGGGTCTGATGAGAAATTGCTATTCTAGCTATTTTATTGATTATTACATTACTTGTTCTATTGCTGGTTGTGTACATTCTCCTAGGGGATCCACCGTTGCATTTGATGTTGTATTCGTACCGTTTACCGTTGACGTTAATGTTTCTGTTGTTGTGGCCGGGTATATCTCAGTCGTTCCATGTTTTTCGGTGGTAATTGAAGATGAATGTGCAGTAGTTGTTGGAGTTGTAGAATGTGTAGTAGTCGAAGTACCACTTGACGATGTAGTAGTAGATGTTGAGGTAGTTGTACTACTTACAGAGGAAGCAGTACTAGGTACAGTGTCTTTTTCTCTTTGAGCCTTATGTGTTGTAGTCTCTGTATTTTTTTCTGTTGTAGATAATACGTGTATGATTGAGTATATTAGGAAAAATATCGAAATTTGAAGGAATTTATGGCGTCTTGTACGTCTCATGACCTGGAACAAAATTGAACTTTTAGGATTTAAACTATAACAGCTGAGAAATAGATATATAGTTATTAGAGTAGATACCATGTTGTTCACTACTATAGAATGAGTATAGCACAATATCAGTTGATAAAATGAAATAAAACAATTCCCACAAAACATTTTATTTTTCAATAATAACGACCGTGTTGAATTTAGGGAAGGCACTTCCTAATATTGCGAGGAGATTTGCTGCATCTATTATATTCGTTTTGCTACACTTAAGTAGCGGCTGAGATAGGAGTTTACTTATGTGTATGTGGATCCCAAGAAAAGTCTAACGTTGAATAAATCACTATATTAACACATATACATCTCTATTTACAGGTTACTATATTCTCTTTACAGGTCGAACGATATTTTAATACTGCCTTTTTCACGATCAAAACTTACATAATGATGGTTGCCCGCATTTGTGTAGTGGGGTGGCAATAACCCCCCTTCAATCGTGTGTTTTCCAAATATTTCTGTCACTACTGAATCACTTTCTTGGAACCTTTGCTATTCATGAAATTGCTTGTTTTGTTTTGTATTTGTCTGTTTTCTGTATGGCATTAAATATTAATTTGCTCAGATTCAAGCCGCTAGAAAAAGTGGTTATATTAAATTTTGAAAAATAGTTACTGTTTGATAATTCGCCAACATAACTAAAACATGCAGGTTTCTTTTCTGGTGCTTCTGTTATGGAATATAATAACTGCGAAATTTGTTTTTGTTCTTTACGATTAATAATTTGATTCATGAAGTGAATAGGAATATTATTATTTACAGCTATCTGTTTCTTGAAATCTTTTTCTAATATAAGGATAGAAAAGGCTCGGGGATCATCGAATTATAAGCTGCTAATTTATGACTAATATGACTGAAAGATTCCATAGGAATGAATATTATATGACAGTTAATTATTTTGTTCAGAAATTGTCAAATCTAGAAAGTTAATGGAACTTTTGTTCTCGATTTCAACAGTGAATTTTATATTGTTATGGTGGTTATTTAGGAAGTATAAAAACTGATCTATCTGTCTATTGTTTATAAAAAATCATGCCTCTCCATGTGTTCACCACTTAGTCCGCTATTTCCAGATATTTTTATAAATAATCGAGAAAAATCTATTATGAAAAATTTTTTAACACAAAAACATTTCCTTTTCTGGTACCGTTATATTGACGATCTTTTAGCAGTCTTCGAAGGTTTTAATATACAGATAGATCAGTTTTTATACTTCCTAAATAACCACCACAATTATATGAAATTCACTGCTGTAATCGAAAACAACAGTTCCATAAACTTTCTGGATTTGACAATTTCTAAATAAAATTATAAACTTTCATACAATATTTATAGAGAAGACTCCTTCAATGATGGGACCATTTCTGTGTAATCTTTCAGTCATAGTAGTTATAAATTATCAGCTTATATTCAATGATCCACCGAACCTTTTCTATCCCCCTATCAGATTTCAAGACAGAAATCAGTACAATTAAACAGATAGCTTTGAATAACAATATTCCTATTCACTTCATTAATCAAATCATTAATCGTACAGAACAAAAGCAAATTTCGCAGCTATTGTATTCCATAACAGAAACACCAGAAAAGAAATATGCATGTTTTAGTTAAGTTGGTTAGTGATCAAACAGTAAGAGTAACATTTCCTGGAAAGCAGGAGCCTCTTCTCTTGTGCGGAGCCTGAAACCGCAACCAGGCGCGCCCAAAGTGGCGGATAGGGGTATACTCAAGGCCCTGTTGCCAGCAGGGTCAAGGGTAGGAGTGGATATGCTCCCGCTGACCAACAGGCACCCAGACCCTGATGGATAGATTATGGACTCCCATGTTCCTGAGAAGAAGGTGTCGTATAGATTGTGATTAGTATGGATGATCCATATGTTCCAGAAGAGTAAGTTATCGTACTAGATAATTTACTGAAACACATAGGAAATATCCACAGCGAGATAAAGTGCTAAAACCCAGGAAACATAATATTGGGAAAAAAACAATATTATGGTACAAACAGAAACACCATAGGAAGTTATCCACAGAGAGATAAGTCACTAAAGACACACAAGCCATACATTTGGAAATCAACCATATTATGGCAGAAACACACGAAACACGGGACAGAAAGATAGACAAATAGCGCTATATAGAAACACGAGACAGAAACAAACAAACGTTAACATCAACGGAAACACGAACGTAAACAACTACGTAACATCAACGTAAACATAATGAGATTTAACATCAATAAACACAACAGAGACGCAGTCCATATCCCGAAGTTATGGCAAAAGCGGTCCCGGGATTTGGATAAAGATCGGAGAGGTTTTAGCAGGTATACTGTAATATAGAGTGAGTCCTGCACTACCAGTAGTGATAGATTAAAGCTGCAAGTGTGCATAAAGCATTTCCTCTCCAAAGAAAAACATTTAATATAACAACTTCTTTTTTTAGCGGCTTGAATCTGAGAAAATTACTATTTAATGACAAACAAAAAACAGACAAATACAATAAACCTGGTATTTACAGGATTGAATGTGGTGAGTGCCCAATGACCTATCTTGAGCAGACGGGTCGCAATCTCAAATCACGTTTCAAAGAACATATTTTCTCCGATATGAAATCAGCAATCTTCGAACATATTAATATTTCAAATCATAAAATAACAATAGATAATCTTAAAATCCTTCATATTTGCAATAAAGGGAAGTCAATGAATCTGTTGAAAAGTTTGGAGACTTACAAACTACTACCTGTTGTTTCCATATTCACTTGATAATGATGTAAAAGTCGAAACTGGTCGTTATTATTGAAAAATAAAATCACTTGTGTAAATTAGACAAAAAAAATTGTTTTATTTCATTTTATCAAAATGAATTTCCATAAAATAAATAATTCATCACTATCCCTGACAATATCAGTTATTGATAATGTTCTTGAGTTTTGAGTTGTTTTTTTATGGTCGGCTCATTAAGTGGCACCGAGTCAAAACTAATAGCTGATTTGAAAACTACAATAATAAAAATAATGGGAGTTCACTCACTTAATAAAACCAGAACACAGATTCATATTATTTGCTGAGAGAAATGATAGATCGGGTTAACGATGTTTACAATGAAAAATGTATGTAGCAACTTATTGACTAATATGACCTGGCTTGGAAGTTATCTAAACTCTAAAGCTAAGCGTCCACTATACGGTTCGGGTCGCAGCGCAGTAATTCACAAGATGTAGCAGAAAAATGGTGGTTCAAACTCCGACATAAGAACTTAGTACTGAGAACCGCAGAACCAACATCGGTTGCCAGAGCAAAAGATTTTAACCGTTCACCGAATTTATAATTTGCCGGAAATAATGTGAAACAACCACATTGTGCCTGAGATGATCTTCAATATGGATTAAACTAGAGATCCACATCCACAAAGCCGCCAAAAAAGTTATCCCACTCAGGAAAGAAGCTAGTAGGAATAATTTCAAGCAATGAACAGGGTATCTTAACAACAGTTGTTTGTTGCTGCAGCGTTGCTGGTTGCACCATTCTTTATCTTCAAGCTAAAAATATTTGATCAGTGATTGCTAGATGAGGCTCTCCCAGGTTCCGAGGCAACAATTACAGACAGTGGATGAATTAACGCTGATAAGTTTTCTAAATTGGCTCAAGATGTTTGTGCAAAAAGTACGGCCTTCTGCAACATAGAAAAGCTCTTCCGATTTTAGACAACCATGAATCACATAAAAGCGATGATGCTCTTGGCTTTGCCTCCAAAAATCATTGTAATATTTCTATCCAAACCTCCGCACATATCCCATCGTCTTCAGCTCTGTTTACGGTCCAATAGAAGGGTACTTTGAAATTGAAGTCAATGCTTTCCAAAAAGAACATTCAGGGAGAATAATAAACCAATTTGATGTAGGTAAACTTTTCTCTCCGGCTTATTTAAGAGGAGCATTCCAGGCTAATGCGATAAATGGTTTCCGTTCAAGTGGTATTTATCCATTTAATAAACATGCAATTAATGAAGATCATTCTGCCCCATCTGAGGTATACAAAGCTCATAATGAGAACGAAGTGTTGCTGGCATCTAATATAGCTTAAGTGAATTTAGTGCAACCTCTAGAATCAAACAAGAATACAATTAATATCACAGACAAGTTGGACATTGACATCCTGACTTACATTCGACCGATTCCTCTACAAGTTAATAAACGAAACAATGAGTGTCGCAAAAAGCAAATGACTGAAATACTTGGAAAGCACGCCAGTTAAAGATGAACAACGTTAGAAATTTGAGGCTACTACAATAAAGAAAAGGTTTTTTTCTGATGAAGCGGAACCGTCAAACAAAGAAATATGATAAAAACCTCAACGACAGCAAAGGTTTGGATTATTTTTGCAGCGTCTGTACCGAAAAATATGTTCATCCACCGACGGAAGATTAGATATAATGTAGGAAATGGTTAGAATGGACTCATGAAGCTTGTTCTTCTTACTCTGAAGTTGATTCGTAATTTTGCTATTTATACAATGACTAACTAATTTGAGTTCTTTAATCTGTAATCTTTTTGCACGACTAGTGCGGGCAAAATGAATAAAGTAATTAAATAATAAATAAGTAAGTAAAGTTTTTAGTTTTCATTTTCATGGAGCAAGTTCGTTACTTTGGTGTTACTTTTGTTTTTGTAATAAGCTTAATGATTAAACTAGTACTTCTACTGATAATTAAAAATGAAAATATGGCTGCAACTTGTCTATGTATTTTATAAAAGTTATCATACCCGTTTTGCCCACGTCTCCCCTGACCATTTTCTTAGTATAGGTAGTTATTACTATAATAATGTTGTTAAATTTGCCTGACTACGGTTTTGAATTCATGATAACGGTAGTTCCGATTGCCACCCGGAAGCCCCAACAATAATTTCGTTTAATCATGAACTTAATTTAGTACGAGATAAACATTATAATATTTTGTACAACAATTCAAATTCATTCATGGAGGATTCTAGTAGCGTTAGAAAGTAACATTGTTGTTGATAATAAAATACACATTTCTACATTCTTTCTCGTCTGATAAATATTTAGCAATTTTTTTAATTACTGCATGTAAGACATGGCCTACATGAAATGAAACGAAAATATGACATAATAGTAGTGTTAAACATTAATATGAACCATCGACCCTATATTTACTGTCCAAGTTTGATACAACCTAGTTTTAATATTCCAAAAGCAAACAAGCAACATATTGAATCCAAAATCATAATCATGTTACATAATCAGGGAGATTTCCTAGATTAAAATAACCTGCTGAGCATTGGGACCCAAGTGCGTTTGATTGAAGCAGATTTGTTTTTGCTATTTAGCAAACTTTCCAGGAGGTAATATTAAGTTTATGATTTGAGTGAAATATTTGAACTTATTGTGTGAGATTGAACATGTATGACTAGTAGGACTGTCACACAAATAAATACTCTGTACAATATCGCAATAGAAAATAAACTTATTGTAGGTATGTCGCCTGTAACTAAAACCTCCCCTAAGAACCACTGCAGATTTCTATGACGTTAAATATAAAAGGACGCATCGTCGCCTATAACGTTACGAAAGCGGTAAAGAGAAGAGTGAGGTTAGGACACTGTTTGCCACCAGTTTTAATCATATGTTAATGATACTCCCTTAGAATGTGACTAGTTGTACTTTCATGTAAACAACTCTGTCTATTTTAATTTATGGTCAATGGAAGATTTCACTGTCAAATTTCAAATTTAGATCATTAACATATCGGCGATTAGGATATTACTACTCAGAAGTAGCACTTTTGACATCCATCTTCAGTTTTTCAATTGGACCTATAGTATTTTATTGAACCATTAAACACTGTTTATCTGGTTATAAATATTTATCATAGTCAGTCATACACCTAACCGGTAGAAATGTCCGAAATTATTATTTGACATTGGAATGACGTCACACTACGCCAACGAACTATGACGTCATATAGTAGCACGTCACGAAACCAGGTCACGGAGCAAGCGCGAAAGCAGCGTGAAATACATATTCTATTCTATTACGTTTTAATGCTATCAATACTGAATTTTTTGATAAATTTATGAAATGTATTCTTCATCAAACGGAATACGATTATATCATAGTTTAGCAAATTTTGCACACACCCCTATCTATTTTTAAAACAGTTTAGGTATTCTGAACTAACACCAACAGGTATTATATAAAAAAAAATATTCTACATATCAATTTCGTTTGGACACTTTTCTAAAGGATATTTTAGCTTGACTCCATTTCATCCGATGCTTAGCACATATCTGCCCACCTATTTTGGACTTTTCTGAAAGAAGTTTCAAGGAAATCATATTACCTTGAGATTAAACTCATCTGTTTTCAAAATCGCCCACCTCCCCCACCAACTACAAAATTTGTCAATTGAAATACCATTATTATCATGAATGAACACAATTTTGCACTCTATTCTGTATTTGCACATGCCTATACTACGAATTGTTGTTATTTTCCTGAGGGTTCTCAACTCGCACAGGAAATATCAGAAGACCATTAAATTGTGTTTCCAATAATGCGTTTCTTGGCAACTATCGTCACTCCATTCTGTTCTGATGCTTAGCACAAGTTTTTCAATTATTGGAATAGGATCGAAGTGTCTGCATCTATGTGATTGCATAACCTCTATTCCTATTGAAATTGCCCTGTAACAACCTCACAAATAACATGAGTATTCGCACGTGACGCTTTCGCTCCAGAAACAAAAACCTTTTATCTTTATCTTGCATTATAAAATGACTGATGAAATTGGTTGAATTAGATTCAGATTCACCATAAGCTGGTAAATATTTACAAATCACCGCATATATCATCGAAGCTCCTCTTCTGTTTTTGATATTGCACCAAAATCATAATATTAACCGAAACTATGAATATATCCCATTTGCATGATTTAGTCAACGAGCTAAACCTCCCATAATTGGTAATTCTACATCGTTAAATCTGGTTAGCGATCCTCCAGTTTAATGATGACAAAACATTGTGAAGGCCGCCCACGCTCATTATCGTCGTTCATTATTTCTTTTTGTATGTACCTACTCAATAAATCTGATTCGCAAGTTCTTTTTCGGTTTCAAAGAGATGGTCTGGAATCTCAGTTGAGGTAGCGTTCAATATTTGTTATAAGTCGATTTCTATTTTAGACGACGACGATTTTCATTACCATAAGAAACATAAATATTTCTGAATTCATTATTCTGCTTTATCACATCAAGTTGAAGATTTAATTTTTTGTAAATGAATGGTTTGTTCTCGATGAAAACTCCTGAATAGGATGATTTTGGGTGAGTGCGTCTTGGGGGTAAGTGCATCAATGGTTTTGTGAATGGAAATAGCTCACGATATAGTGTCGCCATCATGTGATAAACAATTCACTCTGCGACCTAATTAAGAACGTTGATTCACCGACATCAAATCAGTCAATGGCGTAATTGGCTGCTTTTTCTTGAGACAGGTGATACGCACACGCGCCAAATGTGTTAACTGATCTATTCTTATAAGTTATAAGATATTTAATTCAGGTGTTTATATGTGTTTCGAGTATACTATAACTCAAAATATTGTTTATTATAACTTAACTTTATTTTATTGGGGTAGAGGTAGATTCAGTTGCTCAAATTTTTTCTGGCTTAAGGTAAGTTCACCTGGAAGGTGTACTTGCCCCTTCGATAGAGGCTCTTACCCACTAATTCAATTCACTGCAGTATTCATTTCATGATAGAGATAGATCCAGATAAGTTTATTTGGCTCATGGAGGCAAGATGGTGAGAAATTACAAACGCAAAACTAATACAGTCACTTACTCGGCTGAATCATGTGAGGAGTGGAAAATGTGGCTTATTGCGTGCTACCAAACATCCCTAGAAGTACACTTAAGGATCATATCAAAATCCGTAGAGGCATTAAAAGTAAAACGATGGGGAGACCCACAGCTCTACTAATCTAAATCACTAAAATGTGGGCAATTCTTTGATAGACAATAAAAAAATCAGAACCCTTATAATATGCTAGGAAGAAGAACATCGATCCCTTCATAATTATACCTATTCTGAGTTACTGACCAACAAAATAGCTGAACTGAATCTACAGGACTAACCATTCACCATTTGAAATATAGACAAAACAAGTTTTTGCAATGGCCCTTCAAAAACTAAACTTGTAGGAGAAAAAGGATGTGCCTCTACTCGTATTGTATCTAGTCATGGACGAAGAAACACCACTGTCTCATTTTCCGAGGCTGCAGATGGTGGAAAGGCACCACCGTTGATCTATAAGGGCAAAACTTCGCTGTTCGATAGAAAAATGTCCGGTAGGAAGAAGTTCGGTAGGTCTCGAGCTTGACGATGTAGGGGTGACTAGCTTGAGCCCGTCTAGGCCGCCAATCTGGAATCTCACGTGATGGAATAACAGACAAGATTTCTGATGAACACCGACCATGAAAATATTCATAGAAATTGGAGCGATCGCCCACCTTTCTACGAGGTTCTACAGAGGTCAATGAATTCTTAAGTGTGACATCATCAATTAGACTAATAGCTCTCTGGATAGAATCCAAGAGCTTCAGCGTATGTTTGGGAGCCGAACTTCAAACATGTGAACAGTACTCCAGGACAGGTCTGTGCTTTGTAGATTAAAAGGAGCTGTAAACTAGCTCTTGTTGCTGGTGATCTCGAGCGTGGATATGGAAGACTTCATAGGAATAGTTGTACCTGACATCATCATATTAGAGATTGTGGGATCCATATTCCTGGGGAAGATGCAAGATGAGTTTACGTTCATCAAATTCTACTAGATTATCAGATCCCCATTAAATGTGTAGGGGTTCTAGATGAGAAAGCGGTACGAAGTGTACCATCATCATGTTATGGACGGGATAGGTGCTCACTTTCAATAGATCGTTGATTTAGAGCAGAAACAAAGTTTGTACCAAGACAGATCCCTGTGGAACACCAGCATTGATAGCCATTGTATCGGAGGATACACCGTCGATCACTACATGGAGTGATCTATCTGAGCGAAGACTCGATAGTAAGCGACAAAATTGAGGCGCCAAATGGTGCCAGACTCGATCAAAAGCTTTAGAGATATCCAATGCTGCAGCTAGAGTTCCCCCATATTTTTTAATAGATTTCTGACATACATGTGTTACATAGGTAAGCAGGTCTCCTGTTGATCTCTGCTGACGAAAGCCATATTGCCGGTCATTCAAGATTTTAGAGCTCTCTAGGTATTGAGCTCGATGTTGATTGCTTTCTCCATCACTTTTGAGATCAAAGATAATAGTGCAATGGGTCTCTAATTATTAGGAAGGGTCTTTTTCCCTTTTTTGGAATTGGTTGCACTCTAGCTGTCTTCCAGCTGGAAGGAAATACACGAAGTTTGTATAAAAGGGTAAACAACCAGCAGAAAACTGGTGTTAATTCAGGCGAACATTTCTTGAGGAATGTTCTGAAGACATCCGCATCTTCCTGGAAAGATGATGCTTGAAGGATTAGACATTTTATGAGGAGGGGGAGCTACCTCTTTGTCTGTACCTGATTAAAGCTTCCATCAGGCTAGTGAGCAGGCTTTTGCTAGGCGAGTCACCGATCAAAATATTGGAATTCAGTTCTTACAGGTTATTCATTATTATAGGTTATCTGAAGTCGAGTTAGTTAGTGAATGGAATTTTAGCAGAGCTGGTTTGATTTCGGCGAGGTTTAGGTGAGTTTGTAGGTTTTGTTTTGGTTGTTGGAAGCGACTTATGGATTTCCATTGATGGACAGTATAAAGAGCATCGGCGATAGAGAATGTAATGGTGGTAGTATTCGTTTAAGGTATATCGGCTGTATAAATCATCAGGGAAAACTAACGGCCCAATGACAATGTCTTGGGGAGCTGATTCTATAGAGAAGTAGTTGAATTGTAGATCATTGTATTATTTGAGAAGTTTCTATTCGATATCTACGACTTTTTTCAACTGGAACAACTGAGATATAGGTATTAATCAAGTAAATCGATTTTGTTCCGATCTCATCTGTCTCCCTGGAAAGTTGATGATATAGGGTAGTAGTAGGATGTTGGTGGAGAGTGTCAACCTTTCTTAGTCTAGTGTGAGCTCCCGTTCAATACAAGAGAGACAGAGAAACAGAAAACAGAAGAGCACTATAAGCCAAGTTCAATTTATTATGTTCAAGAATTGACATCGTGAATAAAAATAAAGCTTGAGAGGATACGTTTAAACTTCAATGTAGATAAGAATCATAATTATATAACCATCACATAAAATTGTTCGTTTGATTCAAGTTATTCCCACTGGGTTACGGCTTAACTGGGATATAATGAATCAGATAAAGTACCTTAATGTTTGACATTATTTCTGAAGAATTACCGGTGTGGAGTGTTATGAGTAAAAGAGATTTACTTTATTCTGATCGGCTTACATTCAATCAGTAGTCCGACAAATTGCAAGTAGCTAATACCTGCACGCTACGAACGTCCATTAAAGTATTAGAAGTAGGTACTCTTTTATAATTCAGCTCAAGACTTAAAGTAAACTTTGTGTTTCAGTGAATGGTGTCGTTATTGCTCAAGAGCTTGTTCTTGTTCGAAGACAGCTGAGATCTCTCATTGTTTTCAATTGTGCTTACGAGATTGTATCGTTGAATTTTTTTGATTGTATTCATTCAGAAATCAGTTCTAATTTAATTATAGGTGAGGCTCATTGAATTTCACTCAAAATCGCTATATTCATTTTAGATGCGATAGTTTGATGAATTAATAAAATTAATTTTTGAATCAGTAAGTAGTTGCTAGAATTCGTAAGTATCGAATATTAGGATGATCAAATGAGAAAAGTTTAAAAATTGAATTGATCCCATATTTGAACAAATAAAAATATAATCACATCATTCTTATCGCTATTTTTATTAAATTAAATGCAATTTCAAAATTTAACAGTCTATTTTCAAAACCGTACAATGAGGAGGATTGAAACGTCACATCTAATTATAGGAAAATAGGTTTTGAAAAAACAACTTGCTACTGAAGTGAAAAGATTTAAGGGATAAATGTGGTTTGTAACAATTGAGTAAAGTACAAATATTCTTAGTATTTATTATGCCAAGGTAGGGTTCGTCTAGATCTACCATACAACTATTAACTCCACACAGCTGTTTCGCCCTCTCGGGCTTATCAGCGGAATGAGTAGGTTGTGATGTAATTGGTCGGGATATATTGACAATCTGTCAGTCCAGTTACATTCCCCTTCAGATTATTAGAGTCGACAAATCTATGAGTCAATGTATTACATCTACTCCTAGGTAGATGGCGTTAGAAAACCTTAGTTTCTCTAAAAATCTGTCAATACGGTATTTATACCTCGATAAAACGATCGACCAATGTCGTCACAACCTATTCTTAACGATGTTGTGCTCGACAGGGTGAAATATCTGTTTGGAATTGTTGGTGGTGTTGTTACTGGTCGATGTAGAGAAATCTCATCTTTGCATAATAATAGCTAACATGATAATCCTGTTAATATTGGCTCTTAATAACTAACATGAGATTGTTCTTGGTATATTCTTATAGTGGAAGATCTTCATTATATTCTTCACAAGTATATAAACTGTGAAGATGTGATGCTGCATATCTTTGCCAAGCAGGTAGATCATTTGAAGTTATATACAAATAACAGTTTGAATCAATTAAACATAAGGTTTACTCTGATGATGGCTACTTGGTAGCTCATTTCTAACTCATTAGTAAAAATAAAATTAAATTTTGCTAACTACGGTTTAGACTTTAGAGTCTCAGCAAAGCTTTTCATCGCTTGAGAATGTAGAAATATTATATTTAAGTACTAAATGTAGTTGGAAACATGGAAACTCAATCTTTTGAAATCGGTGGAAACAACGCTTCTAATAATCTACTTTGTGATATATTAGAATAGAAGTAAAAGGGTAAAACTGACATTTTCTAGGAAAGTAGGCTAAGTGAATAGTTTGCAATTTAAATAGTGCATACCACCAGGGCTCTGGAGGTTCTGGTGGGGATCGTCCCTCTACAGCTCCATATCAAAAAATCAAAATAGAAAACAGTGATCGCGCGTACGGCGTATCGACTGGCTGGTCTGGGCCACTGGGTCGGTGCGTCTGTGCCTCGCGGTAGTCGCGGTCATGGTAAAATCTAAGATTGGGCAGCCGAGAATCGCCCGATCCTTCGATCGACGCAGGACGCCGTAGCGCCTGCTGTCAGATTTCAGACGTCCTCATAACACAGATGACAGACTGGGAGAACAATGACTTTGAATCCCTTTCGCCAGGGGACTCGTGTGGTTCATGGGCAGGTGTAAGAAAAGCGAGTCTAGCGGAACCGGAGTCTACTCTAGGTACCCACGCAACGTTTTCTAGGCTGAGGTCTGTGCATTACGGACCGAGGTAACAATGAAAAATAAATACACGAAAGGCGATAATGAAGAAAGCAAGAATCATAAGGAAAATGATGGAGATGTGAATTTAAATCTCGATTTGTTAAAATCTGATTATGACGAATACGTGTAATAGTTTGTGCAGTTTCTGTGTCTCAACGTTTATAAACATGGAGAGTTTATTTGTATTTTCCGTAATTTTTTTTTAACCAAAAGGGTATAAATGCAATTAAAAAAATTGGCTCAAGTCATGGAGATGAAATTTCTTGTATAAATTGTGGCAACTCGATTAGAGTACAAGATTTTTGAATAAAATGACATCTGGATTTCATAATAAGTAATTAACTTTGGACCTTGTAATCTCATTATCTTTTTGACACTTATACCCTTCTGCTTCTGATCCCTTCAATTAAGAAACTCCAGACTGTGTAAATGAATTAGACCCTCATTTACAACAATACTTGTTGTATTTGTATTTCAATTATGGGAATATTAGACTTAACCTTTTTACTTCAGTAGTAATTAGTTCCTGCTTTTTGGAAATTAATTGACCGAGAAGCTCTTTCTTATTTCTGTTACATTGGGTAAAATATAAAAGAATAATTCTTATTCCATGAAACCGCGAATCCACACTGGTATAGCAATATATTGACAATTGTTTTACAATACAATGGCATCCTCAGAATAAGTTATGATCTGAAAATAATCCAGATGTAATTTTTAGAACATTGTCGTATTGCCTTTTTATTATAAGCAATCATTGAAATGTGTTAACACTTAATTCGCGGGAGAAATTAATTGATAATTGCTGAATTATGAACATCTATTTCATCACAAATTCAAATTAATAGCAATTTCGGTGACCTATTTTTGAAAGTGATATAGATTCAAGTTTGTTTCAAGTTGAATAACATACAATAATTGATCATTGTCAAATTTGAATTTGTCATTGCTTGTGTCTAATTAAAATACTTCGATCCTTTCATAGATTTGAAGAAGGAAACAAATTCACCTCTTCAAAACGTCACCGAGGATAAAGAGATTCAGATTATGCAACATAAATGGCCACCGACTAAAAATTAATCAAAGGAACAGCCTATCTCAAAAGCTTTAATTATTTTATCTTTTTGTTGTAAGGAAATTTTAATTTGACCTATGGATACCTTTCAAATAATAATTCAGATTCTTGCTTAGAATATCAGGAATTTCACATAGAGTTTGCAACAGTGTACAAAATATCATCCCAGGCAAGAAATGTTCGTTATATTCATTGACCAACATAATGTTCAGCTCCATATAACATGAAAGATGTTGAACGTCTATTACTTCCAAAGTCAGTGACATTGTATTTTATTACAAAACTGAGCAAAATCTAATCGATGGAGGGCAACAATTAATCATTACCCGGACGTTAAAGCTATACGGAGTTGTCTTTAATTAACTTACAACTTGTTTCAATCCCTCAGCTTTTGTTCTATTTAATTTTTCGGCCATTTCAAATCGACGTGGGAGATTGTTATGAAACATATTTATTGCCTGAGTGGTCATGATACAAACTCTAAGTTTTATATCATCAGCAGCAGGATACGATTTCCAACTTGAGCTCGCAAAATTGTTCTGCCCTCTTCTCACAAGGCCCGCTGAGCGTTAAATCTGTAAGCTAAACATTTAATGTGCCCTCATCCTATGACAATCTAAACCCATCACAACAGAACAGGAAACATATGTTCCAATTTTATTTGATTATATATTACTTGGTATTTAGTATTCATTACGAATGCTTGTAGTCAACTAATGAACAAACGAAAATTATGAAAATTTACAAAAATACAAACTCATTGTTCGATATGAAGATTTTCTTAGTATTGAATATGAGGCATTAAGAAAAATTTGTCTACCGATCGACTTGAAATTCGACACAATGACGAACACTATTTTCATGTATTAATAGAATTATCAATAATCACCCAACAAACAACCAAACAAATGGTTTGGTAAGTTTCAGCCTGAAACGCTGCCAAAACAAAAGTAGATGAATCTGGACCTTCTTGTAGAGAATTGAATGTCTTCAAAAATTGTTACTTCATACCAGGGAAGTTATGGATATGTTCAGATATGGAAGTCCATTGAAAAAAATGGAAAAAATCTATTGATTCCCATACCTAATCAGGTGTAAAAATCTGAAGACATGAAAAATGGAGTACGATCTTACTTATTGTTGGCAATAATCGTTGATGCGATATGGAAAACCAAATATCTATACACTATTGAAAAACCTGTGTTGCTTATACAAAAATTCCCTGACTCACAGATTGCCTAAAGTTAAGAAGAAAACGGTTCCAAGTTATTAGTTCTCTCCAAACCTATTTAGTTTTAATATTATCCGATAGATGACACTACAGTATACACTATGTTCTGAAAGAAGCAGAAAACTGTTTAAAATTATTAGCTTTCCAAACCTACTGACTTCATATTATTCAGAAGATTGTTTCAATAATTATCAGTTCTCTGCAAACGCACTGACTTAGTTTTGGTATTATCCGATAGAAGACACTACAGTAATATACCATGTTCTAAACGAAGGTGAAAACTGAACTTGAAGAAATTTTCTTCTTTTGGAAACACTATTCAAGACTCGATAAAATGCCTTTGCTGATGCAAGTAATTTTCAATATTTTGTGGTTGTTTCCGCATTGGATGAAATAAAGAGTAAAACATGCAGGATGTTAAATTTGAAATTGGATTGATGTTGGATAGAATAAAAATCCTTAAAGTGATAATACACTTTTGTAAATGGACAGCCCTACTGCACCATAAAAATGGGATAGCATTTATTCCATTTTTCCTTAAGGCTTCAAAAATGATCGGAAAAATATCAATGATTTTTTAAACTGATTACGACTAAACATGTTGCCTCGTATTTAATGGGTTTACTTCTTGATGGGGCAATTAGTTTTTGTACAGAAAAATTCAGCCTTTTTTAGAGCTTTGATATCTTGTTTCAAATTTTGCAACACTATTAACTGTTTTGGTAATAAGATCATGTTGTGAGATTATGTAGTTATGTGTACATTTACATTACCAAATTGTCATTTTATAGAGCATTTGTGTGCTTTGAGGGTGGCTCTTACGAGTGCTGTCGTGACTAGAGACCATAAGAATGTTGGGGGTCCTTTAGGCTTCGACGAGCTCTCCCCTGGTATGCAGCTGCATCATACTGCCCGATAGAAGCCAACGCCTTTGAGAAACGAGGTGAAGGATGTCCTCCATTTGGGTTCCTTTCACCCTGTCTCCTCACGTTATTTGTTAAACAGTTTACGATTAATGAGTAATCGTCGGCGTTGGCTTATCGCATGTGAAGCACAGCAAATAGCTAAAACCTGATTTAGCTATTTGCGATGTTTCCAGACCATGAAATAAATAATCATTATTTGTAAAGTTATAACTACAAAAACGTTCAGCAGTATTTGGAATAAAGATTTAAAGTGGCACAATTTCCATTTTTTCAATACATACTTCAAGTATATATTGTGGTTTTGGCACACGACACTTTACAGTTACCATTCTTTTCACATGTTATCGCTGAACAATGAAATGTCCACCCTGAATACATTCATTGATAATGTAGTGGAGTCAATATACGGAAAAATAGGACGAGGTTCGTAAAAATTTGATAGAGGTTAGCAATGGAAAAAATGGTGTCTTATGATAAAAATAATTAGATCCTAACATTTCTATTACCAATATTGGGTGGAACCATGTCTATCCTTCGAAAAACTGTTTTTTTGCTCTTTTCTTAGGTCAGTTTTGGGGTTTTATTATTTTAGACCTTTTAAACTTCCGGCTAAGGTTTGAAATTGGTACCCTTTAATTATTGGCATTTGAGGAACCTTCAATCCTAATTTTGTGACATTTCGTTTAACCCCCCTCCTAAAATATATATATATATTGTTATGATTTCATTTCATAGACAATAAAAATTTAAAAATAATAACTTACCGAACTATGAAAATCAGAAAAGATCAAATAAAAAATATTTTATGGAATTAAAAACAATAATAAAAGCTAAATAATAGTTAGGATATTAATATTAACAATGTAAAACATAATAAACAACGATGTAATAGTATAAGATGTGATAAACAAGAACTTCAGTGAAAGTGAAGAAACGTTCAGTGTAACGAAATCATAAATCATAAGTAAAGTGATTACAAAACTATCATGAGATAGTACAAAACATTGAATAATGTTATAGATATAAGTTAGGATTAGTAAATTTGAGTTATGTAATGTTAAAAGACTGTTATTGATATAATATGATATGTATTAGATTTAAGAATAAGTAACTGTCAAGAAAACCATAAATATGGGAATAATCATATTAATAATAACCCAATCATAGGTTATATTATACCAAAGTGTGGGGAAAAATGTAGGCAATATTAATTTAAAAAGAAGGAATTACTAACAATTAAAATAAGTTGAAAATCTCAAATAATTCAAAAAGTAAAGAATACTAAATTCTGATTGGTCAATAGGAATTTCCAATGTCAATCTGGTAACAATGAAGACTTGTGTCAGTTTTACAACAATTAACTTGGCATCCTTGATTTGAAAAGCAATCATCTCATAGGTTGATTATGACATAAAGTAGCGTCGGTTTTGGAGGCCTATAAAAACGAATCTGAAAGTAAAGAAGTTCAGTTTGCCATTACATCTGTAGACTGAAAGTACTACTGCAACTCACCAAAATTTTATAACCTATAATAACCTCCAATTGAACGAAAGTGTTCCAAACTTCGATAGGTTCAAAGAATCCAAAGTTAATAAGTTTTATTAAAAGTCAACGATTATCCAAGTATCTGAATCCAATAAAAAGGCTGTAATAACCTCCAATTAAGAAGAAATTTCCAACGATTGCCATTCATCAATAATTTCAATAAATCATCGAAAAGTTTCATGTTTTATCTAAAAGGATAAAACAAAATATTATCAACAGTTCCTGAGTCTCAAGAAGAAGTAATCCAAATTAGTTACCTGTGATTATTGTGAAAAAGCATAGTATTGTGTAAAAGTGAATCATCAACGAAATTATAAAAGAATTAAATTGAAAATTGCCAACATAGTTAAACACACTTTTGGATATAAACTAAAAGTAAGTTTGTTTATTATATTTCCATTGTAGTGTTATTTGTAAATCTGAAAGAAAGATTGTCGTTTGTAATTTTGTAAACAACTATTAATATTGAATAGTTTTGAGGTTAAAGCTAGTTCTATGCTTAGAACATAAAATTAAATTGTAAATTAGAAACCCGAGATAAATAGAGTCATAGAGATTTAAATATAGAAATTTTTTAACATTCAAAGAATATTGTGTTTAATTCCATAAAATAATATAAAAAAAAGAAAGTTCATTATTATTCATAATCAATAAATTAAAAGCTAGCCGGAAGCATTAATAATAATTCATAATCAATAAAAAAGAAGAAACTAAAAAGAAGTTTTTTAGTAATAATTGTCACCACAACGTGGGGCAAAATAAATTCAGTAAGAGTTTAGTTAATAATTGGCGCCCAACGTGGGGCCATTTGAAAAAGGGAAATAAAAAGGCATTCTGAAAAGGAAATTCAAATAGAACCGCGTAATCAAAGTAAATTATAAAAATTCAATTAAATAATAAGGACATAAAATGGAAGCACAAATAATAAAATTACTTGAAAGTTTAAATTTAAAAGCTAATGAAACGAATGAAACAAATGCTAAAATTGAACAAGGTATGAGTGAAATAAGAGATGAACTTAAGAGAGTGAATGATAAATTTGATAAAAGAACTGAGGAAATTATGAGAATAGTTGAAACTGAGAAAAAGGAAATAAGACAACATGTTGAAGAAAGTATAGATAATAAATTAGAAGAATATAATAGCTTTGTAAATAGAAAGTTTAATAATGTAGAGAAAGAAATTGATATTATTGAAAATCGAATGAATGATATGGGGAAGAATAGTGAAGAGAATGTGACTGTGAATGTACAAAGTATGAAAGAAAATCTGGATAAAATGATAAATGAACAGGATAAAATAATTAATGAACAGGATGAAAGAATAAAAGGAATTGAGAATCGATCAGAAGAGAGAATGAATATAGAATACAGAAATGTGGGTTTTGAAAGTAAGATAAAATTCAATGGAAATATAAAATTATTACACCCATGCATTTTTGTAAAAGAATTAATAAATAATTTTTGTTTGATAACATTACATAAAAGTTGTAAAGATTACACTGAGATTATTTTAAAAGGAAAAGTGTATAGATTAAAAGATAAATCTGTTGGTATTCAAAGTGCATATAGAATGTTCAAATATAAAGTAGGAACAAATATTTCATTAGATAGAATTAGAAAAGGGAAAACAGAATTATCAGAAAAAAATAAAAAGAAATGTAAAATCAAAGAGAGAATTTATTTACAAGTAATAGGTTAGAAAGAAATGCAAGAAAGTATATGAATAGGGAAATGAGAAAAAGAGGAAGGTTAATTAAATTTGAAATAGGTGAATTAGTAATAGTAAGAGCAATGAGAGTAACTAATAATAAAAAGAATATATGTGGAAAATTATGTTTTGCTTTTGAAGGTCCGTATGTAGTCATGAATGAAAATGCTGAAAATAGTTATGAATTAATGAATCTTGAAAACGGAAAGATAAGGGGAATATTTAATATTGATCAAATATACAAGTATAATTATTAATAAATTTAGTTCATGAAAATAAAATCAAAAGATAAATAAATTTTAAATATTAATGTGATTAATATGTTAAAATTGATTTAGGGGAATTTGTTATGATTTCATTTCATAGACAATAAAAATTTAAAAATAATAACTTACCGAACTATGAAAATCAGAAAAGATCAAATAAAAAATATTTTATGGAATTAAAAACAATAATAAAAGCTAAATAATAGTTAGGATATTAATATTAACAATGTAAAACATAATAAACAACGATGTAATAGTATAAGATGTGATAAACAAGAACTTCAGTGAAAGTGAAGAAACGTTCAGTGTAACGAAATCATAAATCATAAGTAAAGTGATTACAAAACTATCATGAGATAGTACAAAACATTGAATAATGTTATAGATATAAGTTAGGATTAGTAAATTTGAGTTATGTAATGTTAAAAGACTGTTATTGATATAATATGATATGTATTAGATTTAAGAATAAGTAACTGTCAAGAAAACCATAAATATGGGAATAATCATATTAATAATAACCCAATCATAGGTTATATTATACCAAAGTGTGGGGAAAAATGTAGGCAATATTAATTTAAAAAGAAGGAATTACTAACAATTAAAATAAGTTGAAAATCTCAAATAATTCAAAAAGTAAAGAATACTAAATTCTGATTGGTCAATAGGAATTTCCAATGTCAATCTGGTAACAATGAAGACTTGTGTCAGTTTTACAACAATTAACTTGGCATCCTTGATTTGAAAAGCAATCATCTCATAGGTTGATTATGACATAAAGTAGCGTCGGTTTTGGAGGCCTATAAAAACGAATCTGAAAGTAAAGAAGTTCAGTTTGCCATTACATCTGTAGACTGAAAGTACTACTGCAACTCACCAAAATTTTATAACCTATAATAACCTCCAATTGAACGAAAGTGTTCCAAACTTCGATAGGTTCAAAGAAACCAAAGTTAATAAGTTTTATTAAAAGTCAACGATTATCCAAGTATCTGAATCCAATAAAAAGGCTGTAATAACCTCCAATTAAGAAGAAATTTCCAACGATTGCCATTCATCAATAATTTCAATAAATCATCGAAAAGTTTCATGTTTTATCTAAAAGGATAAAACAAAATATTATCAACAGTTCCTGAGTCTCAAGAAGAAGTAATCCAAATTAGTTACCTGTGATTATTGTGAAAAAGCATAGTATTGTGTAAAAGTGAATCATCAACGAAATTATAAAAGAATTAAATTGAAAATTGCCAACATAGTTAAACACACTTTTGGATATAAACTAAAAGTAAGTTTGTTTATTATATTTCCATTGTAGTGTTATTTGTAAATCTGAAAGAAAGATTGTCGTTTGTAATTTTGTAAACAACTATTAATATTGAATAGTTTTGAGGTTAAAGCTAGTTCTATGCTTAGAACATAAAATTAAATTGTAAATTAGAAACCCGAGATAAATAGAGTCATAGAGATTTAAATATAGAAATTTTTTAACATTCAAAGAATATTGTGTTTAATTCCATAAAATAATATAAAAAAAAGAAAGTTCATTATTATTCATAATCAATAAATTAAAAGCTAGCCGGAAGCATTAATAATAATTCATAATCAATAAAAAAGAAGAAACTAAAAAGAAGTTTTTTAGTAATAATTGTCACCACAACGTGGGGCAAAATAAATTCAGTAAGAGTTTAGTTAATAATATATATAAATACGTTTTTTGGAGCAAAAATTCAAATTGGGCTATTTTGGCCAAATTGCAACCAAATTGGATGATTTAATGAAAAAGTAGGTCGTGGCGGTCACAATAAGAGGTCCAAATATGGGCTGAAAATTAACAGTTTTGCTTAAAATTCAAATTAGGTCAGTTAGGCCCAAATTTTAAAATGGCTTCCCCTTTTGTCAAAAAAGTTGGAGCGTACTCTACTTAGGCTCAAACTAAAGGTTATTTTATGTACTTTGATATGTTCGTATCAACTTATTTCACGATTCATCAATTTTTGGCCATTTGCGGTATATATATCAAAAAATATTTATGTGATCCACATCAACGTTACATTTTTTGTACTATGAAATACTTTATTATTTTAATGTATATATCATAGTAAATATACGAACAACATTATACAAAATTTTATTTTTGAGAAATATAAAAAAATCACTCATTAAACATAAATAATTACATATTACATGTTCAAGAATATAGAATTATTTTTTTAAATTTAAATAACACATTTGTATTTATTTGATAACCTTCACCTGATGTGCGCTTACGTGTATATTGAAGTTCATTATACCTTCTGTTTTCTTCTTATTTTTTTTTTAATATTTAACCAATAATTTTAAAAAAATAAAATACTTTAATAAATGTATACTATACAAGAAATTAAACAATATAACTTGCCAAAAAATATATATATTATGATATGCTTTGATTTTTTTCTTACCTGACATTGTCTTCGATGAAGTTTTTCTATTATACTGAAAAGAGGCGAGGTCCTTAACACTGGATGATCGTTTTTATCGAAGGGTTAATAATGGGAAGCATATACCTGTATAATATAAATCATTTATTGATATTTTTCAAAAATAAAATGTTGTATATGATGTTTGTAGACTTACTATAATACATACAGCATATTGAAGTAAATAGAATAACCTTTAATTTGAGCCTAAGTAGAGTCCGCTCCGAATTTTTTGGCAAAAGGGGGAGTCATTTTAAAATTTGAGTGAAATAGGCCAAATTCAGATTTCAAGCAAAACTATTGAATAGTTTTAGCCCATTTTTGGACCACTTATTGTGACTGCTACGATCTACTTTTTCATCAAAGTTCATCCAATTTGGTTGCAATTTGGCCAAAATAGCCTAATTTGAATTTTTGCTCCAAAAATCATATTTATATATTGTTATGATTTTATTTCCTACATAACATAAAATGATAGAATTTGAACTTACCGAAACATTAAAAATAGAAAAGATTCAAAAGAATATAAAATATGGAATTAAAAACATTATTATAAGTTAAATTATAAGTAGTATAAGATATTAAACATTGTATATTAACATAAACCAAAATGTAAAATAGTTTATAAAAAGTATAAAGAAGAAACAGTGAAATTGGATAAACGTACAGTGATACGAAAGAGTAAAATCATAATAAAAATGATTCAAAGACTATCAAAAGATAGCACAAACTAGTAAAATAAGTTATAGATTTAAGATAGTATTAAGAAATTTGAGTTCTACAATGTTATATATATAAATGTTATTTATATTTTAAATTAAGTATTAGATTTAAGAAATGACAAATGTCAAAATTACATAAGAATTAGAATAATCAAGTTAATATAACCTAATAATAGGTTATCTTATATCAAAATATGTGGAAAAATGTTGGCAATATCAATTTAAATAACAGAATGCACCATCACTTTAAATAATTTGAAAATCTTCAATATTTCAAAATTTCAAGAATACTCCATTTTAATTGGTCGATACGAATTTAGATATTTCAAAGGACAACAATTAAAAAGTTCTGTCAAATCCAAAAATGGGGATAGCATCCTAGATATGGAAAGGAAGTACCTTATTGGTTGAATCTGACATAAACTGGCGTCCTTTTGTGGGTCCTATAAAAAGGAAACAGGAAAGGAAGCTAGACAGTTGGCATTTACATCTGACACTGAAAGTGTGTCCAGCAGCTCAATTTCCATAACCTTAGTTTTTGGTAACATCGGAGAACTGAAACAGCCTCTGTAGCTTCGACAAGTTAATATAACCGAAGCAAATAAATTATTCCTACGAAGTAAATAGTCTTCATGAGTCTTCGTATCAACGTTTTAAGGTTAAAATAACCACAGTTATTAAGTAGCATCGTAGAATATTCAGTCTTCGATAGCCGTTCCAATTTATTATAGAAGAAGTTTTATATCTTAAAGGAATAAAACAATTAACAATTATTAACAACAAGTTCCTGAATTATAAAGAAGTATCAACGTATGTGTAATAGCAGAGTATTGTTTTAAAGTGAATAATCAAATAACCAAGAAGACATATAAAATCAACAGAACATTGCGAACATTCTTTCTAGTATTTGAGGTTATAATAGAAACATAGAAAATTTAAAAATACAAAGAACTATTGTTAACATAGAAATTTCAGAACATAAATTATAATTTAATAATTTTGTAATCATAAAAACAGATTCATAAACAAATTGAAATATAATCTTTTAACATTCAAACAAAGTATTGTGTTTAATTCCATATAACATATAATACAAATCAATTAAAACAAATCAAATTCAAAATTAAAATCAAAATAGAAAGCTAGCCGGAAGAATAAAATTAAAATTAGAATTCAAAATAAAATTCATTATCATTAAATAAAACTTAAAGAGTTTTATTGTTACAATATATATATTCAGGGGGGGGGGGGTTAACGGAATGTCACATAATTTGGACTGAAGGTTCCTCAGATATCAACAATAAAACGGTACTAATTTCAAACTTTAGTCGGAAGTTTAAAGGGTCCAAAAAGAATAAAACTCCAATACTGACCTAAAAAAGGGCAAAAAAACAGTTTTTTGAGGGTTACACATGGTTCCACCCAATATTGGTAATAGAAATTTTAGAATTTTATTATTTTTATCATAAGACACTTAACCTCTATCAAATTTTTACGAACCTTGTCCTATTTTTCCGTAGATTGACTCCACTAATGAAAGTGCAGTTGATAAAACTACCTTCAGCAAAATTGAAACTCTCCATATCTTTAACGATGGCCGTAGTGCTTTGAGTCTTAATGGAACCACTCCAAAGGTCAGCAATAATAATGGAAAGGTTTTTCTCCAAACTTAAATCAAACAGCTCTAGTATTGCGTAGTCGGTCAATAGCTTATGTACAGTAGGTACAATTCCCAACGTTGCACAATACTAATCTGTATAGGTGCTTAATGTTTTCGCACCAAAGGTTTCTTTAGCTCACATTGATACATTGATTGATATGCAATCGACCTTATAACTAATTAGTAATAAATCATTGCATGAGCTCACCAGACGGAAGGGAAAATGATAGAGACTTATTGAGGAATCAAGGTAAATACGCTCTAATTTCTCTTTGATAGATTCCGGCTCAAAGTAAAATCGATAGTGCATGGACGAATAGAATTGGCTTTAATAATGCTCAAAGCGATTCTTTCTGATGATTAAAAACTGCTGTATACGAACCGGGAAGTCAATTCAATATAGAGAATCGCTACTGATTTGCTATTCAATATACCGTTAACACGGTTGGCATGCTTTTTAAATGACATATTTTCCAATACAATTTCTACTTGGAAATATTTAATTGGTGGTACGCGGAAATCTGGTTAGAAATAAGCCAGGCCAGACTAAAGCAGTTAAGCTGGTTAAGCGGAACATCCAACACCCTTTAAAATTTATAGTAATATTTAGTTAAACAACAAAAAAACTGTGATCAGTTAATCCTGGGACTTCCCTTATTTTGTCAGCAAAATAGCTTTCGGACACTCCTGCGGGTCAAATCTGAATGATTGTAGGAAATAATTTATAAAACCCTGATGAAAGACATTGAATTATTCTCTATGTTACATTGAAATTTTTTCCAAATGGACTACATAATGTATTTCACAACTCTATGGTCCCTATTGGCACCTGCTGTTAGGTTGAATAAGTTAACCTTCTTTTATAGACACTAGCTGTCACGTGAACTAACAAAATATACCACAGAATAAAGACACAAAATAGATCTCGACTGCATGCGATGACCTCACTTGAAACTAAGAATGAACTTTCGGACACTTCTGCAGATTGAGAATATAGTGTGATATACAAGTTATTTGTATTACGAATCTATTCAGTAAATCATTTGCAGCGTAACTGTGAACCTGTTCATTGAGTTTCTTTATGTTACACCCTCCGCAAACAAAGGAGAGTACAATATTTTGATGTTGAATAGGGTGTTATAACTGAAGTATGCCTTGTTCTGCTAGAACAATCAAATCCTTTGAATGGGTCATGTGTCTTATAATATTGCTTTGATGGTAGATCATAAAGAGTGTAGAGGTGACGGATAACAACTTAGTTTTACACTTGTTCTTTGATTCTGAAAAATAGTTGGAAGATATTGTCACGATCCGATCCTAGCTTTATCATTAAGGCGCGGATTTTATGCACCATGCATATATATGCAAACTTTGCATAAATTGGAAAAAATTGGATTGAAAATATTCTCATATTGATAATAATACATTCAACAGCAAAGCAATAAGCTATTTTTCTAGACGTACCAAGTAAGTATCGTGTATCCTCATCCAGTTTATAATTCAAGATCATTATTTCATCTATTCCATTCGGTTCACATTCTCAAATATATAAAGTGTATAAAGAATAATTGGCTAAATTTAAAACCCAATCAAACTGCAGTATCCAAACTTTGATTTCGAAGACGTGAACATTGCCTCATTTTATGCTTTAAAAAATGCATGAACTAGAACATGATGAATTGTTAAAATTTGGATATTCTTTGTATTTGAGAGCAGTCTATGTTTCAAATTTAAAACGTCAAAATGTTGAAGTAGCCCTTAACGTATTCAAAGAATATTTTATATAGGATTTACTTCAATTTGGGCCAAATATAGAGCATTCCAATTCCATAGGGCAGCTTATAAATATTATATTAACTTGTTGGAAACTAATGAATGTAGAAGGTAAATTATGTATAAATAAAATTTTAAAATTAAAAAATTTTACTTCTAAAATTTTACCAAAAAATGCTGAAAAAGACAATTTATTACTTTAACATAACTATATTTTTTTAAATAATATTTATTTTTCAAAATTCTTTTTCGGTACTAATAAAATATAATTAAATGTTTTTCTTAAAAACAAATATTATTTTTTTTTAATTTGAATCAAAACATTTTTTAAAATAAGTTTTCATACTTTAATAATAAATAGTTAATTCCATTTATTTAATTAATAGAATAAAAATTAATAATCATATTGAAATTTAATTCTTAATTATAAATATGAATAAATTTGTTATATTCAAAACCCATAAAAATGTAATAAATTACTTACAAAAAATTATGAAATATACCTTTAAAATTTCATCCAAGAGACAATAAAAATGGAAAATTTTACTCAAGTAAAACAATTTACTAATAACAAATGAATAAACAAATATTTTATTTATTTTAAAATTAAAATCACGATAATAAATATAAAAGAAAAAATTCATAATTTTAAATAAAATTTTCAAGAAAAAGACAATTTCTTTCTTTAACAAAATTTTATTAAAAAAAAAACATTTATTTTTCAAAATTCTTTTTCAATACTAATAAAAACTGAGAAAAGAAAATATGGTACAACTAAGGACTCATTTCACGTCTGATAACCACGTTTAAACTGGAAGTGCTTATATATTTCCTAAATAATACATAGTCTTGCATGTGAGGTTACTATCGACTCAGGTCTTGTGTATTGGCTCACATTCGGCGGGCAGCATCTAATGGGTTCAAGGAATTTCTAGTTTTCGCTTCGATTTTCATGTGGGATCGGTGGTACTTCAAGTTTTTTGAATTTCGGTGAATCGTATCAAGTGTGTCTTCATTATATGGAAGCTCTATTTTTTATTATTTGTTGTCATGATGTTGTAAATGTGTATATTATAGTAGTACAACATTATTTATTTATTTATTTATTAGAACAGTAGAACAATCAACAGACACAATATGTCCAATTACAGATTGTTACAATATAAAAAGTTCATATTTAAATAAAAGTATCATTAACCGACAGTTTAACGTTAGATAGTAAGTGTATTTCGACATGTATCATCTAAGGATAAACATCAATAGTCAAAGTCAATATATACAAAATAGTTAGCACTAATTTGTGTAAAATACTTATCGTTTCTAATTTCGTAGTTTCAATCACCTTAAGTGAAAAGATGACATTGGGAGATTTTACGGGACGTAAAATACTAACCGACGGGGAACTGGAGCACATCAACAACAACTTAAAAGGAACTAGTGACGATGGGCTAGACTTTTCAGTCGCAGATGGTATCAATGACACCAAATATATTCTAGAAATATATGAAGAAGGTATAAATACACATATACATAGAAGATGAAGGAATTCTTGAACAAGGGATTGTTGAATTTGTAAGTTGTCCAATTTCACAATCAAATAAGTAAATCAACATACAGGTTTGATTGAAAACTGAAATATGACCAATACATGTAGTTGGGATTTTTTTTGTAATTTTTCTTGAACAAAGACATTCGAAATATAAATATCTTTTTTTGATAATATGAAAAAAATCACGCATTAAAGGGCTAGCTTAAGGAGACTAGATCGAGTAGACGTAGATGCATTTGTGTGTTCTTACTCTCCATCACTCATCAGCATGACATAATGCAAAAGACGTACCCTTTATCTATTCAGAAACAGCCAGACTACATGTCCCATCAAACAGATTGAATCGCAAGAAGCGTACGAGGGAAATGTGAACACTTCCTGAAAAATAAAACAGATAGCGCCATAATCGATAATCCCATGTATCATCTTTAACTAGAACGCATTAAAATTATCAGACTGATATGTTATTCAGTTCTGTTTTGACACCCATCGAAAGCAACCAATTTTGAAGATTTTTGTAAACATGAGAAAAAGTGAATTTCGCGGCTTGATTAAACATTATTTCTTGCACAGAAAAAATATTACGCAGACCAAAGCATCGCTTGTTAAACATTATGGGGACTCCTCACCATCTATCGGAACGATTCACAAGTGGTTTACTGATTTTCGTTGTGGTAGTATGACCACAAAGGACGCCGAACGTTCTAGTCGTCCAATTGAGGTAACAACGCCAGAAATAGTTGTGGGGATCAGCTCTTAAGGTTGGGCGGTTTGCCCTAAACTGACCCGTGGCCCATAGGGATTGAAACACAACACTTATAAAAAGAGTTACACTTTACTCAACGTAGAGTTCGACGCCATTATGGCTTAATGTCTCGCTCTATATAATACAATTGGTACAAGTACAAATCAATGACAATACCGTCAATATCTGAGTGATGTATATCAATGATCTTATCTTCTAAATGTCCTACATAAGTATATATATGATAAATGTAACGTGATGTTATTGTTATTGTCCTAGTTAAACTAGTCTAAGATGTCAAGGTATCTGTGCCAAACAATATGTTTAATATATTAACGCAACATTGAACATATTGCTTTATGGGTCAGCTCCGAGATCTAAACGTATACTTATAATAGCATTACTGAATAGAAATAAGGTCGCATTCTATAATTTGGGGATTTTAGGTAATCTCGTATGGGGATGGAAGATTCCTATACTACATAATCGATACAATCCATGGTATGAGATTGCTGAAGCTATGGGCATCTCAACCGAACGGGTACGGGACATTATTGAACATTTTGAACATGAGAAAGCTATCTGCCAAATAGGTGCCGCATTTGCTCTTTATTGACAACAAGCGTGACCGTGTTACAACTACAAAGGAGTGTTTGGCGATGTTCAAGGCGATAACAAAGTCTTTTTGCGCCGTTTCGTAACCGTGGACGAAACATGAATCCATCACGACACATCAGAAACCAAAGAACAGTCGAAACAATGAACTTGTCCTGGCGAATCGAAGTCGAAAAAGGTCAAAGTTGGTTTATCGGGCAACAAAGTCATGGCGGCGGTATCGTCCATATCGATTACCTTGAAAAGGGCAAAACGATCACCGGCATATATTATACAAAGCTGTTGAATCGATTCCACGCCGATTTGAAGCGAAACCGGCCGCATTTGTCAAAGAAAAAAGTGTTTTTCCACCAGGATAACGAACCGGCGCACAGGTTCGCTATCGCAATGGCAGAATTGCATGCATTGCGCCACGAATTAGTTCGTCATCCACCATATTCTCCAGATTTTCCTGCGATTTTTATCTACTTCCAAACTTAAGTAATGGCTCGGTGGAAAGAGATTTGGCTCCAACTATGATCGCTGAAATCAACGCTTAGTTTGAAGGATTGCCGAAATCGTATTATTTGGAAGGGATCGAAAAATTAGAAAAACGTTGGACGAAGTGTATCGAACTGCAAGGAGTTATGTTGAGAAATAAAATAAGTTTTGGCCAAATAAATCATTTCTTGTTTAATTTCCAGAAACTTTTCACCTTGCGTTGTATTTGCGTACTGTGACATTTAAACTAAATGCTAGAAATACATAAGTTATCAAGGATTAAAGAAGCAAGCGTACAGATAATATAGTATCTTCCACAGCAATATGATGTCGCCCAAAGAATCCTTGGTGGCAGAGTGAGAATTGAGTAATCTCAAATTAAGGGTAATTATTAGTTATTAAAATTATGGCGAATGAAATGCCTACTGAATAATCGTTAATTTCAAAAATGATCTTGGATAGTAGACTTCCGCGGACAGCTAATCTTGAAAAATCTTATCTTCCGGATGGATTCCGCGTCACAATAGCTCGACTTGATGCCGACGTTTCGCCAACCATTACAGGTGGCATCTTCAGGGCAGGCTTGAGGCTTGAACTGAAACTGGTTCTACTGGCTTCTGTAGCCGTATTTATTGTAGGAAAAATCCTTCACGCTACATAGTTCACTGCCTTTGTTTCGGTGGTTAACTTCGTTCCGGCACCTGACCCTGCCGTTGTGCGATCATGTGCGAAGTGGAATTTTCGAGGATGGGTTTCCAAATGTTGGGAAGGTAATATCCTGAGTCACGGTTCAGATTGTTCGGATGTTTTTGGATTTCTATAGCTTCAAGGATTTTTCGCTGATAGAAGTTTGGGGCTCGGACTAGGATTTTAGTATCTTCAAAAAGGATTTGATGATTTGTGTTAAACTTATGTTCCGCAAGTGCAGATCTACTGGTGTCACGAAGTCTTGTACAGCGCTCATGTTCTTTCACACGAGTAGCTACTGTACGACCTGTTTCACCAATGTAGACTTTACCGCAAGAACAGGGAATACTATAAACACCTTCTGAGTGGAGAGGAGGAAGGGGATCTTTAATAGGTTTGTAAAACTGAGATAATTTTGGAAGTGTGGAAAAACGGGTAGAAACATTATGTTTTTTGAGGATTTTGGAAATTCGATCTGTTATATTTTGAATATATGGAAGATAGGCCGTGGATAAAGCAGGTGGGAGGGTTTCTGGCTCAGGTCGATTTGGAATTTTAGGTGAAGTGTATTTCTTTATGGCTTTTTGGATGTTGTAATGGGAGAAATTATTTGATAATAAGGCAGATGATAGATGTTTTAATTCTGATTTTAAAGATTGAGGCTGAGATAGGTTGACAGCTCTGTGGACCAGGGAGTTTATGACAGATTGCTTTTGGGCAGGGTGGTGGTGGGAAAGACCATTGAGGTATCTATCGGTATGGGTGGGTTTCCGATACACAGAATGTCCTAAAGTACCGTCAGTCTGTCGACTAACCAATACATCCAGGAACGGGAGTGAACCTTGCGATTCGACTTCCATGGTGAAACGGATATTGGGATGTAATGAATTTAAATGATTGAGGAAGGGAACAAGCTTTTCGCGACCATGTTGCCAAATAACGAAAGTATCGTCGACATATCTAAACCAACATTTCGGCTTGAGAACAGATGAGTCAATGGCATCTTGTTCAAAAGCTTCCATGAAGATATTAGCTATGATCGGGGAAAGTGGGGAACCCATGGCAGCTCCCGAGGACTGCTCGTAGAACTTGCCATCGTATAGAAAATATGTGGAGGATAGACAAAAATCAATTAACGGTAGCAAGTCCGTTGAAATGTTTTTGGCAGGTAACAATTGAGAAATTATGGAAAGGGTGTCTGGAATGGGAACATTGGTAAACAGTGATTCGACGTCGAAGCTGACGAGCAAATCGCATGGGTCAACTTTTAACGTTTGAAGTTTTTCAACGAATTGAAAGGAATTTAGGATAAAACTATTGGAATCACCTACAAGGGGTTTGAGAATAGATGACAGGTATCGAGAGAGTTTATAAGTAGGAGATCCGATAGTGCTGACAATTGGTCTCAGGGGAACTGAGGGCTTATGAATTTTAGGCAAACCATATAAACGGGGACATTTTGAACAATGGGGGATAAGAAATTTCTTATCTGAATCAGGAAGGGAAGAATGACGAATAATTTGTGAAATTGAACGTTCTATAGAGGAGGTGGGATCTTTTGGTAGAAGCTTATATGAATTAGTTTGCAGATGTTGCAGGATTTTGTTATCATAATCTGAACGATTCATGACAACAGTGGAGTTTCCTTTATCAGCCCTCAAAATAGCCAAATCAGGATTTGATTTGAGTGAATTGAGAGCTCGAATTAAAGGTTTAGGGCAATTTGATTTAGGAATCTTGGAATGACGAAGAATTTTAGCAGTTTCGAAACTTCTATCAGCGAAAAATCCTTGAAGCTATAGAAATCCAAAAACATCCGAACAATCTGAACCGTGACTCAGGATATTACCTTCCCAACATTTGGAAACCCATCCTCGAAAATTCCACTTCGCACATGATCGCACAACGGCAGGGTCAGGTGCCGGAACGAAGTTAACCACCGAAACAAAGGCAGTGAACTATGTAGCGTGAAGGATTTTTCCTACAATAAATACGGCTACAGAAGCCAGTAGAACCAGTTTCAGTTCAAGCCTCAAGCCTGCCCTGAAGATGCCACCTGTAATGGTTGGCGAAACGTCGGCATCAAGTCGAGCTATTGTGACGCGGAATCCATCCGGAAGACAAGATTTTTCAAGATTAGCTGTCCGCGGAAGTCTACTATCCAAGATATCCAACCTCTACGGAGAGGAAATCAAGAAGAAATCCAGAACCCTGGGAAATCTTCGCACCAAACTGGTGAGTTTGCTTTGTTCTCTTACTTTTCTTTGTCGTTGTCGTGATCATAATTTGATTCCCAATTTCCTCAAAATATCCCATCCCATAAATTCACATTCATCCAAAAACATATTTAAACGCGCTAGTTTAGCTTTGATTCGGGAACGAATTAAGTATACTAGACGCGAGATCAATTTCATCAATATAACCCTCTTTGGCCTCCACCTTGAACTTTCGAATACCCTTTCAGCATCCGATTGGTTGGTTCTCGACCGAATTACCTATGATCAAGCCGATCAAATTCGTACCCTTAATTCCAAACGTCATATTCAAAAATTCAATAAACTTCTTCCCTCCCAAGGCCCTCAGCACCAACCTTCAAGACCAACCCCTCTTGTAAATACTGTGGTTAATTTATCTTCACATACCCTTATTGAAGCTGAACAATCGGTTCTATCTAAAGGTCCTAATTTTGTCTTCTCCCCCAAAAATATATCTACGACATCCATTATTTCTGCTGTAGAAGCATCCCTACATAAAGTTCCCCATCTCGCAGCAGATGAAATTCGTTTCGAAACTGCTAAAATTCTTCGTCATTCCAAGATTCCTAAATCAAATTGCCCTAAACCTTTAATTCGAGCTCTCAATTCACTCAAATCAAATCCTGATTTGGCTATTTTGAGGGCTGATAAAGGAAACTCCACTGTTGTCATGAATCGTTCAGATTATGATAACAAAATCCTGCAACATCTGCAAACTAATTCATATAAGCTTCTACCAAAAGATCCCACCTCCTCTATAGAACGTTCAATTTCACAAATTATTCGTCATTCTTCCCTTCCTGATTCAGATAAGAAATTTCTTATCCCCCATTGTTCAAAATGTCCCCGTTTATATGGTTTGCCTAAAATTCATAAGCCCTCAGTTCCCCTGAGACCAATTGTCAGCACTATCGGATCTCCTACTTATAAACTCTCTCGATACCTGTCATCTATTCTCAAACCCCTTGTAGGTGATTCCAATAGTTTTATCCTAAATTCCTTTCAATTCGTTGAAAAACTTCAAACGTTAAAAGTTGACCCATGCGATTTGCTCGTCAGCTTCGACGTCGAATCACTGTTTACCAATGTTCCCATTCCAGACACCCTTTCCATAATTTCTCAATTGTTACCTGCCAAAAACATTTCAACGGACTTGCTACCGTTAATTGATTTTTGTCTATCCTCCACATATTTTCTATACGATGGCAAGTTCTACGAGCAGTCCTCGGGAGCTGCCATGGGTTCCCCACTTTCCCCGATCATAGCTAATATCTTCATGGAAGCTTTTGAACAAGATGCCATTGACTCATCTGTTCTCAAGCCGAAATGTTGGTTTAGATATGTCGACGATACTTTCGTTATTTGGCAACATGGTCGCGAAAAGCTTGTTCCCTTCCTCAATCATTTAAATTCATTACATCCCAATATCCGTTTCACCATGGAAGTCGAATCGCAAGGTTCACTCCCGTTCCTGGATGTATTGGTTAGTCGACAGACTGACGGTACTTTGGGACATTCTGTGTATCGGAAACCCACCCATACCGATAGATACCTCAATGGTCTTTCCCACCACCACCCTGCCCAAAAGCAATCTGTCATAAACTCCCTGGTCCACAGAGCTGTCAACCTATCTCAGCCTCAATCTTTAAAATCAGAATTAAAACATCTATCATCTGCCTTATTATCAAATAATTTCTCCCATTACAACATCCAAAAAGCCATAAAGAAATACACTTCACCTAAAATTCCAAATCGACCTGAGCCAGAAACCCTCCCACCTGCTTTATCCACGGCCTATCTTCCATATATTCAAAATATAACAGATCGAATTTCCAAAATCCTCAAAAAACATAATGTTTCTACCCGTTTTTCCACACTTCCAAAATTATCTCAGTTTTACAAACCTATTAAAGATCCCCTTCCTCCTCTCCACTCAGAAGGTGTTTATAGTATTCCCTGTTCTTGCGGTAAAGTCTACATTGGTGAAACAGGTCGTACAGTAGCTACTCGTGTGAAAGAACATGAGCGCTGTACAAGACTTCGTGACACCAGTAGATCTGCACTTGCGGAACATAAGTTTAACACAAATCATCAAATCCTTTTTGAAGATACTAAAATCCTAGTCCGAGCCCCAAACTTCTATCAGCGAAAAATCCTTGAAGCTATAGAAATCCAAAAACATCCGAACAATCTGAACCGTGACTCAGGATATTACCTTCCCAACATTTGGAAACCCATCCTCGAAAATTCCACTTCGCACATGATCGCACAACGGCAGGGTCAGGTGCCGGAACGAAGTTAACCACCGAAACAAAGGCAGTGAACTATGTAGCGTGAAGGATTTTTCCTACAATAAATACGGCTACAGAAGCCAGTAGAACCAGTTTCAGTTCAAGCCTCAAGCCTGCCCTGAAGATGCCACCTGTAATGGTTGGCGAAACGTCGGCATCAAGTCGAGCTATTGTGACGCGGAATCCATCCGGAAGACAAGATTTTTCAAAAATGATGTCTTTCATAACACAGTAATTGATTACATTTAATGGATATCGACTAATCCTGTCAAACCGTTATGATATTCAGATATTGAAGTTTTATTATCGTATTTGATGAATTTCTTGTCGCCAGAACATGAAAATTCTTTATAGCTTGACAGTAAAACGACAGCAGCCATTTGGACGCTTTATCAAGTATTGTGAAGCTCTGAACCCATCTTCTATTCGATAATAAACCTCTTGAAACCATCCAGTTCGACTAAATTGAAATCAGCCTCGAAATGCTTCCGATCCACATCCTTCAAGGCGTTTGAGAATGTTTATCGTGATGAAATATTCAATAACCCACAACTATTTTAAATTGGACAACTTTGTTCTAAGGTAAAAACTAAATATAAACCAAAGCGGCTCGACTAATAACAGGAAGTGGAACATGTAAGAATTATCAGTGTATTTTCTGTCGTGTGCGCTGCCATTTAAAAATACCTATATTATATGAAAATTTGCCCATAGAAATGTGTTTATAACTTAATAAAATATAATAATATATCTACATAAGAAAGATCCATTAGCACGATCATCTTTTCTACATTTGTATGTCCAGCCATTTTGTTAGAACTACTTTGGTTACACAAATGAGTTAATTCATAACCTCTTATAGCCTCCAATGCTCTTGTTTTCTCAAACTCTTTTTAATTATTGTTTCCTGTCCAATTGAATTTCGTCGCTAATTTATTGTATAATAAAAATTTTGCAATATTAATTGTCGCAATACGAACGGTAGTACCACCGATATATAGCTGCCAATCTGTTTCTCTGGAATAACTATAAAGAATTACTTAGAACGATAAATTATTAATATGTGTACATCTGTACACTTTAAGTGTATCACTATCATCTGGTGAACGATGGTTCGATAAAATCTGTTGTAGGCTTTAAAACAAACAGCACACCGTCGTTGCCAGGGTAACCCATGTTATGGAGTGCCAACAATAATAGCCAATTGTTGCCCAACCTATTTAGAGTCGATTTAACAATTTTATAACAGGTAAAATGTCTAGCATTTGCACAAGATGAAAATTTTTGTATCCTAACTTAGAAGTGGAGAAGGAATTAAAATGAGTTGAAATAGGCTCCAAAAAAATTAAATTTTTGGGAGTCATTTATCAAAAATTAAGTTAATCTAATTCTACGGCGTTTTATCACCGAATGATGTAGAATTTATATTGAGCCCGTGACTGGGGCTAATCAGTCGAATACCTAAGATTTTTATATGAAGTCCTCAATATTATTCCAGTTGTTCTTCTGTAACTCTTGTAAATGAGAGGCGAACGGAACTGCTTCTCACATCCATTACGTCTGAGGCCATCAGCAGCCAGCTAAATCTTATTCTTAGGGGGCACAATGGACCCAATCAACCACCCCAGATTGATTGAACCTATTTTGGTCGTCATACCAATCACAAGTTTTGCTTTTCCCATCACATCCTTAATTGAATACATATGCCTTCTTAGTTGCAAATACATTGTTATTGAAGAGAACAAATCTGTGTTTTATTCTGTTTTATTTATAGTAAGTACATACACGGTTTCTGGACATTACTATTTTCTGTAATAATCTATAGAAGATTTCACACTGTGTATACACTATAACACTGTAAATAAGAAACACTTTTATCCACTATAAATAGTGTTAAAGTACTGAGGACCTTTTTGAGTAACTTTGATGATGGTTTATTGAAAACTAGGTGAACAATCAATTTAATCAATAATATCAAATATCCAATTCAACCGAATGCAAGGATGATCTAATAGGTTAATGAATCAAAGGTGACAGTAAAATGATAAATGATATGTTTGTTGGAATAATTCAAAGTATCATAACAAATTAACTGTGACGTATTACTCATTCATAATCAGTTCAAAGTTACATTAACTAATTCGGAGAATGTATGCTTTAACTTCGAAAATTTGTAAAACTGGAGTTGCGTTGTTATCGCTTGTGTTTGATAATGCATTATGCATTCAAAGTGCACCCACGGCTCCAATAAAGAACTACTCGGGTATTTTCAATTTGCACATTGTAGGAAGATATCAGTATGCGAGCCTGTGAATATAAGTTGCTTCTAACGTGATGTTACCTAGTTAATGTGGCGTGGTTTGTAACATCTCACATATTTGAAAATATTAATTTACTTAGTTGATGATTCGATTAATGACAAACGCCAGAAAATAGAAGCTCACCATAATATTTACGAAAGTATGCGCATGAATATGCATTGCTTTCCTATAAAATATTAATGTATTCAGAAAAATATAAAATAGATGGTAGAAACACAACAAGTTTCCCAAATCAATATGATGGCATCAAGTGTTCTGAGGTCGTCCAAGAAGGTCGAAACAGCTGTCACTTATTGCTACTTTGTTCATATAACTTTCTGTGATCTGAATTTTTGTTACTTGTATTATAAAACTTAAACACTACTATGTTTCACTTTTATTTGTGTTATTACGCCATCTTCAGACGGTATTCAAATAAAATCAAAATACATAACTTCAACTATAAATATACTTATTGGTAGGTAGCTACTGATTTCTGTGGTCGGTGATTCATTAACATAGAGGATTATTTCTATAGGATTACATGGTGAGTTTTTACATTCTAATAATGACGAATTATACTATTGATCCATTATGACATTAGTGTTTTTCTGGTTATAAATATTGCGTCGGTGCGTTGTCCTGGTGGAAGAGAACTTTTTTCTTTGCCAAATACGGCCGCTTTCGATTGCAATCGGCGTCGATTCGATCCAACAGCTCTTATTAATATACGCCGGTGATCGTGTTGCCCTTTTCAAGATAATCGATATGGACGATATCGTGACATACCAAAAAACTGTCGCCATTACTTTGTTGACCGATAAACCCAGTTCGGTCCTTTTCGGCTTCGATTTGCCAGGACAAGTCCACTGTTCGATTGTTCTTTGGCTTCTGGTATGTTGTGATGGATTCATGTTTCGTCCACAGTTACGAAACGGTGCAAAAAGTCCTTCTTATCGCGCTTGAACATCGCCAAACACTAATTTGAAGTTGTCACACGTTCGCGCTTGTTGTCAACAGGGAGCAAATGTGGCGCCCATCTGGCAAATAGCTTTCTTATATTCAAAAATGTATGCAAAATGTTCCGTCCCCGTTCGGTTGAGATGCCTATAACCTCAGCAATCTCGTGCACTTCAAACCACCGATCGTCCAATATCGTAACATGGTATTTTATCGACGATCTGGCGATCTCAATTGGACGACCAGAACGTTCGGCGTCCTTTGTGGTGATCATTATCATCATAAGAGGGGAGGAAGCTAAGCCCCCTGATGCACTTAGGTCACTTGGTTGGACCCATTGTTGTGCCCAGAAGCCTATTCAATTCTAGCAGGTTTGTGGCCCGCCAGAAACCCAGAATTTCTCCAGTGCTGGCTTCCATAAGTTCTTCTGGGAGCAGTTTCAATTCCCCGAAGTGTCGGTGCCTGAGGGATGCTAATGCTGGGCATTCCAACAGTATGTGAGAGGCAGAGACCTTTGTGGTTATACTATCACAACAAAAATCAGTAAACCACTTGTGAATCGTTTAAATCGATGGTGAAGACTCCTCATAATGTTTTACAAGCGATACTTTCGTTGCGTAATGTTTTTGCCATGCAAAAAATAATGTTTAATCAAGACGCGGATTTCACTTTTTTCCATGTTTACAAAAATTTTCAAGGTTGCTTGCTTTCGATGACGAATCGATGTGTTTGAATTTTCGGGCAAATTTTCGCGAACAATAACAATATTTTGTTCCGAACGACCTCTTCGAGCATGCCGAGGGGTTTTGAGTTTAGCTACGGATTCAGTTTGCTCGAATTTTGGAACCACATTCCAATTGTCCTTCAGAAGGTCGAATTTGCACGGTAAAAATTCATAATGCACGAAACGCACTTTTCCTCGATCGGGCATTTTCATAATGGGCTTGGATAATTTTAACACGTTGTTCCGTCGTATATTGCCCCATGACTATTTTTGTTTATGTTTTTATTTTATAAGTCTCACGTTGCTGTTGACAAAAACACTGGAGTTTCAAAAATATTTTAGATTGTAATGTGGATACAAAATTTAAATCACCCTGTATAAACAATGTGTAATGTAATAAGTACCTACATCACAGTGGCGCCAACCAGTCTGTATTCCTCCTACAGACTCGGATGTGACCTAGTTTGGGTAAGATGTTAAGAGTATCCCATTATAAAAAACCAACCATCATTTCGAGCATTTCAAGAATATAACTCAATAGCTGATACTGCCATCAGTGTTATATTTATAATTTCATTCTCTCATTATCACAATTTTAAGGAAATTATTTCAAAATTGCCAAATTTTAAGTGTCGTCTTTCACACTAGAAATATGTTTTCATACATCTCCTAATAATAATTGCTAAGAAACTTTAAAGATATCGCAATATTGTAAGTTCATTTCCTAAACATAGGAGAATTTTGATTTATGGATCTAGTGTGCCCATCATATTATTCAGTGAACAAGTGTAATCCTCAAATGAAAAGGATGATCGTAACAATCAATAAATATAAAGTTAATGGATTATAAGCTTGCAGAAATCATGAGATCTTTGACGTTATTTGTGTTGCATAACATTTAATTTCAACAAGTTCAGTATCTAAACGCTATAAATTAATTCGCATGAATGAACTTGTTCTCTATGTTCGAAATAGATTCAAAACGGAATATCCATATTTTCTTCTTCTTTCAGTACGTATTACTTAAACGATGCAATAATCGGAGAATTTGATTCCGGTTATCACGTTCGAACTGTTGTTCAAGCCTCGAGCGTTGAATTCATTTATGTATCATTCAGAAATGAGTCGAATGGAGTGGGGCGAAAAGATCAATTCAAACATTCTTACATTTGAATGAAATCGTGGTGCCTGGAGCTATTATTATTATCATTATGTATTCATGGTGAATATTGAAGCACTGTACTAGTAGAAGGAATTAGGTAATTATGTTATTGTTATTTACCTTATTTTTTTTAGTACACTCACTATTATTAGAGAGCGAGAAATATATAGGAAGAGTATATGGTTAACCGTCCTTGGAAAGGCGCCCCCGTGACTGGAACAGAAACGGCCGAGCTTTCGATAAATTCCCTTCCACAAATAGTCAATGCCATGCGCATGCCTCGGGTATTTGTTCACCTAATGGAACCAGCTAATATTCATAAGATATTTCTAATGCATTAGGAACGGAATATTCTATGACACATTTAAGGATTAAGTTTTAATTGCCACAAGTTATCACAGCAACTTGGCGTAAGATATAATTATCAAAGCTTTTAGCAAACCTACCACCTACCACAAGTACGAAACTTCTGATTAACTGATTAGCAATATAACCAGCCGTACTTTTAATCCGAATTGCTTGATTACAGATTGATAATGTCTTTCCGTAAATGAGATTTTCAAGAATGTCTATTTCCGCAGGATAATTTGTGATTGAGTACCCACTTCGTTTACGCTAAGTCTGGAAATGTAAAATGTTACGTTGAATAAGCGATTGTTGATTCACTAGGCAAAATGGAGCAGGTGCCGGAAAACTCATAAATGTTTCTCAGTTTTCGACGAAATCAACAGTGGCAGGTAGTTATATAATAGGTTGAGGTAATATTTTCAAGCTGTTTTATTAATGCGAATTGAAAAGTAGTCTGGGAGCCTGGGCCTTTTTTATATCTGAGCTTTAGTTACTATTTTAGTCACTATTTAAATCTAAAGCTGTTTTTCCTCCGATGTTTTCAAATTTCTTCGTCAATTTTCTTATTCAAAACCGCACTAATGAAATCAATCAGGTCGTTATGTATAGTTTTGGATATGCTTTTCCAATGAAACAGACGAGTTCTTTGAAATGACCACGATCCGAATAATAATTATTACATATACAGGTTCGGAAATTATTTATCTTGGGTATGGTGGCTTCATGAGAGCGTAAAGAATAGCTTGCTATATGATAGAGAGAGCATTACAATTTCAGGCGGGTCAGCTCAGAACGTAGGACGCTAGTATCATACCAGCACCAGTTGGGCGAATGTGCGAGTAGCAGTTAACGCCTCGGGTGGGGTAAGGGGAGGGGCGCATAGCAGTGCGTCTCTCTTGTTTATGTGGTATTATCATATCATTGCGTTCCTTGTTGCATGTGTAGATTTATGTCTATACCCCAGAAGAATTATTTCCGATACGGTATATAAAAATTGAAAAGATTTCTCGATATTCCCGAATACAGGACACTATTGGAAAGAACACAAGCCCAACAAAAATAATTTTTGACGTGACAACGTCTTATAATTCGATGGAGCCGGCTGCACGCACGAGAAAACATGACTCATTTGCCGTTACCTCGCTCTGACCGGCTGTGCGTTACCTCGCTCTGAGGCGTTCCATTTAAGGCTTGAAGTGCAAGCGAGCTCTCCTACTTGAGTGACCGATGCGATGCGCGTGGACAGCTGCTATACAATAATACATTTACATGTTTTCGTAAGTGCAGTGAAAAGTGAATGTGGTGTCAATTGTTTATAGCAACGATAATTGCGGCGATAAAGGTAATGATTCTTTCAATATTAAATATATGTTCAGTGATATATTGTCGAATATTCGTGCTTTCATCTTTAAAATAAATAGCATCGGTCCGCTAGTGCAGAGATTGTAGGTTATGCTATAATTGACAAAACTATAACAATAAGTTAACAGAACTGTTTCACGATGAGTAAAAAATCAATTGCTTTACTATTCGATCGAAATAATTATCGAGCGTAGCTATGATTTCAAAAAATCAAAACATAAATGTTAAATCTTCCACATATCATAACAACGTGTCTGAAATGACAGGTAGGACCAGCCAGCCGTCAAAGGCAAAGGGAACAATTTTCTCCTATATCAAACACATTGAGGCGGGCTTTTTAAAAGCTAAATTGACATAATTGTATTTATGCGTACAAATAAATGTAACTTGATCAATTCAATTGTGATTTCCATTTACCTCCTTCTCTATATCCATACAAAATATCTATCAAACAAATAAAATTAAAATTTTCTTTTGAAAAATGAAACCATTCCATCTGTATTTTCTTATGACGTTGTCACGTTCAACTATCGTCAGTAAACCGACTTTACAGTCAACCGACTTTTTCATCAATCTGCCGAGACTCAATCATTCAATCATATTTTTCATGCCAAGAATTATTGAATGCACGATTTGGTATGCCTATGAGTACTAATCAAAGTTTAACTGAAATCTGGTCCGGGTCTTCCTGATTGTTTTAGGCAGGGCCGTATTAAATCATTAGACGAGTTAAGGAAACCTAAGTGCGAATCACGCTAGTCCAGATTATCGATTGATAATGGTTTTTAACATTAACTTTAACTAACACATACATTGTTTACACTATAAATAAGAAATAATCACCATTATCCATCATCAGAGCGTGTTTCTTTTACTCTGATGATGGCTACTCGGTAGCCGAAAGGTCCTCAGTACTTCCACATAATTTTTAGTGGATAAGTGTGATTATTTCTTATTGATAGTATTATAGTGTATCCACACTATAACACTTTTATTTATTTATAAAGGAGGAATACAAAATACTGCATCAGCCATTTGGGCTATTCGAGGAAAATTGATTGAATACGTGTCTTACAACGTTAGATTTTATACATTAGTTTGGCATCACTCAAAAATAAGTTGTGGTTTTGTTCGAATATTTCTACGATATTATCTATCGAGTTCTCATTTTCAGTTCTTTCCACGAAATAACATTCCGTTAATATGTGTTGTACACTCAGTGTCACTCAGGGGCGTAGCTACCGTGTCTGAATGGGTAGCTTCCTCTTGGTCCCATGACTTAGGGGGTCACCACAAGTCAATCGATGTTGTAAGTATTTTAAAGTAAATAGAAATTTTTACATTCATTTGTGTGAAAAGATATTGTCCCATCATTAAATTATAATCAAATTAATTTAATATTATCTGAGAAGTTATTGGAGGATGAACAATGTTTTGCAGTATATTTTTTAATTAAATTAATTTAAAAGTATTAATTTTAAAAAATCGATGGTGGAAGTCGTTACTTATTCATGGAAATTTATCATTTTGATTATATGAAAGAAAAACTACTATGTTTTTATACCACTTTTATTAATAATAACGTGAAAACGTAACTATAGTTTCAACACCGAAGTGCCATTATCAAACAAATAGAAAATTATGAAGAAATCAATGGAACAGTTGAAGTACTTTACTCTAATCTATTTATACTTCAACTGTTTCATTGATTTCTTCATAATTTTCTATTTGTTTGATAATGGAACTTCGATGTTTAAACTATAATTACGTTTTCACGTTATTATTAATAAAAGTGGTATAAAAACATAGTAGTTTTTCCTTCATATAATCAAAAAGTATTAATTTTACTTGAAACAAATGAACAGTAGTGCTGATGAGCTCGCAAGAGCGAGTCGATCTAGTGAAACCCAATTACTTTTGTAAAAATTAATTAGCTCAACACATGACTAAAATGTCCCTAGTCAAATAATATTTCAAGAATACTTACTCCTTATTGAATTCATCCACCGTACCATGTATAAGATCGAACCAAATGGCTGATAAACAATTACAAGTACAATTTTATAACAAATTTCTTTTGGAGTTTAGTAAATAGGCTATATTTTTTTGAAATCACATCAAGTTTAAGTATTTTTTGAATTAAACACTTAGTTTTGAGCATTTCTAACCAAGTTTTTAAATTTTATGCAGTCGAGACATTTGTGTATAAATAAATATTTTCATCATTTAATTGTAATCTGTTATAAAACTGATACATGTCTATAACTCTGAAAATTGCAAAATATGGAAGTGCCTCCTTGCACTTTCTGATGCTCTTGGGTCTTAGCTGAAAAATGTATAATCCCCTTGACAAATCTTGTTTCTTGATTGTTGTTATATAAGCAGACAAGTCATATTTCCAATTGATGGATCTTCCCAGACAGAAAAATATTAAAGAGTAATAGAGCATGGAAAATATCTATCGAAAAGCAGTGAGATAAGAAAAACGCGTGCGGTAATAAACTATACTTGCCTCACGCAAAATTAGTGGGATAGGAAGTTCTTACTTCACTCGTATACGTGAAAGATATTTTCTAACGACATACCTGAAAAACGTATCATTATGCACTGCGAACTAGCGTAAAAAATTATGTATTTCCCACTAGTACGGAATGAAATATTTCGCACCAGTTACCTACTGAGTTATAGGCAGCTGTTGACAATGACAAAAAAACAAATAAATTAATAAAATTATAGTGACAGTGTTTCACTGTTTCTAATTTTAAGTCGATTTAATTCATTAAGTAGATACATTATACTTATAAGTTTCACGAATTAGGTAGTTGGGAAAGTATATAGTGTACAACTCGTGCGGAAACAGGCTATTTTACGCACTAGTTGCATAACATACTATTTTTCTATTCCGGGACGCTTATGACTTCTATAACGTATAACGATATGTGCGTGCATATTACTTATTAGAAATTGGTTTTGACAAAGAGTCAATATCATCACCTTCGCACTGGCGTTGATGGAGTCAACGGGGTACAAGATTTTGGCGGTACCAAGTTACCAACAGAAGTTTCACTTATTTACCTCACTTTGGGAGAACTAATTATCAAAACAGCTGCGTCTTCACTTATGATTCAAAAATGTGATGAAAATTTAAATAACTTCAGAAGAAGCACAACGGAATTAAACATCTATCAAATTAATAAAACTTTAAGGATACCTACTGTTGTAATAATGTCTTTGTGTTCAATCAAAGAAAAAAAAAGTTGATTTAAAATTTGAAATTTTTTTTATCGAAAATGAATTTTGAAAACGCGGGATGGAAAAAATAATATAGAAACTAGCCTCAAAAGTCATTTTATCGCACTAGTTCTTCTAAAACTAAACTAAACTAAAAATTCACAGAAAGTAAATTTTTCTATTCCTAAACTTTAAACGCGGTAAAAATGCACCTTTGTATTTAACCGAACCACTATTACACTTGGTATTTTTGCATAGTTTTTCAGAATTTAAACAAATTTGTTATAACTTGTAACAAATGAAAAAGTTTGTAGTTTATTTGTGTAATTATTATACATAAATATTACATACACCTACTTATTTAAATATTGTATTCATCACTGCATAGATATTTTATTAAATTTTTGGTAAATTTTCAAAGTTGTTACTGGATATTTGCAAGCCAGTACAATTTTTTGAAGAAACTAATGTCTCTTTTCACAGCCATTGACATGGACTATGTGCCTGTTTAAGCTATTTCTCAATCCATTATACCGATTTGAATGAAAATGGCAACATCCGGAATTTCTTGAGTAATTTCCATCTTTGAAAATACTATTTCTCAATCTATTCAATACATTATACTGATTTGAATGAAAACGACGACACCTGGAATTTCTTGACCAATTTTCATCTTTGAAAATGCATCTTACCGTTGCTATATGAATCAGATAAGCCTGTATGAAAATGACTGGATGTAAATCAATATATAGAAATCATTATTGTAAAACAATGATTTACGTGTTGCCAGCTTGAACTTATAAAAAGGAAATCAGCTTTTACTTGAGACGATACCAGAGAATGGGAATTCGATCCAAAGTTTATAGAGAAATCAAAGGGATTACTCTATTCAGGGGATGTGCATATTCGTATTGTTATTAAATATTAGGGTTCTGAAACTACTTCAACAATGCACTTGTGGGCTTTAGCTGTAAAGACACATTTGCACAATTATATGAATAAAATGAACCTTTATTTACTGAAATTATATTAGAATAGAATGAAAATTACATTAAATACTTAATCCCAAGTTTACATAATTTCTATAACCTATCTAGTGCTTCTAACATTACTATACTGTTACCTCGAACGACCTGAAACGTTAAGAGTTATAACCTCAAATGAACAATTTGTGAAATTGTTACTTACCACCATACCAATGTTATTCTTGGAACCGTCTTTGCAATCCTCTATAGTTTCATCAACTACAAGATTCATGAACGGATCAAATCCTCGTAATATACCAGCAATTTGTCGACCGCCGTTTAATTTCAAAGCGAGCTTTTTATCCATAAACCTATAATTATTATTTTTATATATTCATATTTCAAACTAGGATATTATGTTAAACGTACTTTTTCAACTCTGGAGGATGTGCCTTCGACATTTTGTTTGTTGTTACTGATTTATAATTATATTACAACAAAGCAATTTAACTTAATAGCAATAACCTAACACCTCCAAGCTTCTACAACTGTTTTATAGATCAGGAAACAGGAAACACAAAGAGTTCTATATAGAACTCTTTGAGGAAACACCGGTCACCGAACAGCAAATAAATTCGCGTGAAACCCACAGAACAACTATAGTCTTGAAGCCGCACAATACAAAAAGATGAGTGAACTATTAATAATTATCAGCCTCAGACTAATATTAAATTAGTCTGATATGAAACATTAGCTAGATGAGAATTATAGTTCACTAATAAGCTGCTATAAGAGAGTTCACACTGTGTATACACTATAAATAAGAAACTTATCCTTATTTTAGTGGATAAGGGTGATTGTTTCTTATTTATAGTGTAAGAATAGTTCAATCACAGAAGAGTTGTATCGTTAGTATAATATCTAGAATCTATCAGTAGTTCAAAATATGGTATTATTCACATATGTTGGAATAGTACCTATAATTAGCATCCTATGGTATTCATGATTCATGGATTGGCTACTAGATAGACTGTATAGAAAACTTGAGTGAAAGTGGAAGGTGTAAAATTCAGGTGCCGGCGCAATGATGTCAGATTGGGTCTTGCACGCTACGCCACTCCACTATTTTTACTTGATGAGGGTGATTGTTTCTTATTTATAATGATCATCGAAGTTGTGATCCTATCAAATAGCGCTGATTGGTCTTTGGAAACACGTCATCCTAACGCCCCTAGCGGCGAGCGTATTATATAAGGAATTCAATGCTAAAGCTGTATCGGCCTTTCTCGCTGAGGCCGTGGTTATGCTTTCTATAGCGGCGTAGTTTCGAAACTTCAATCGGCAACATCAGCACAGGACAGTTTGTTGTATTTTCCACTGGTTACTTTTTAATTTTTATATATTTTAAGAACACTTGATTAGTAGACGTTTTGAAAGTTTATTTAAAAAAAAAATCGATGGTGAAAGTCGTTACTTTATGGTAATTTATCATTTTGATTATACGAAAGAAAAACTACTATGTTTTTATACCACTTTTATTAATTTTTATTTATTTTTGTACTTGATTGATTTTCCTTGCCCTTGCACACATTATAGATTCTATAGCCAATGAGAATATAGCATTATGCATGGTTAATTTTTGGATGTAATAAATTATTCTTTTGATGTCTCAAATTCTCAAATAAGGCGAAAGTTGCTCAAATCCACAGACAATTCAAAACGACCAATCACCGCAATGTCGAATTGCGACTTTTACTGTCACCTGTGTTTGTGTTCATCAAATCTCTTCTATTGCTCTATGTTTGTTCAGTGGAATATTGGACTATAAATGTCAAAACTCAAAACTAGAAAAGTTTTCTTGTGTGGTAGATTTGTTGGAGTACATTGTGATTTTCTAGACGTTACGTGTTAGTTGTTACCCATAAACAGTAAAGGTATACAGGAACCAAAGGTTTTTGCGTTTATTTCAAGTTATGTTTATTAGGTTTATTATATTAATTCTTATACGAGCTTGAAAACAACCGGTAAATGATGGTGTTCCATCGTTTAGTATGTACTGATGTTAAAATTTAGGATCTCATACAACAAATCAATTGGTTAAAGATGTTATGTTTGTTTTAGAATTTAGAAATAGATGTCTGATCCAGAACTGACTCCACCACCACCTCCTAGCATAAAAAGTGCTGCTGTTGCTACTGCTGCTGCTGCTGCAGCCCCCAACGATGGAGATTGGACTTGTGAAGATTGCGGAAACGTTAACTTCGCTCGACGTAATAGTTGCAATCGATGCGATAAAAGTCGAGGACTAAGTGCTGCAAAAAAGAGAAAGCTAGGTACAGAAATTGGGAAGGCAGCGGCTGAGAAAAGCCGTGGTTTATTTAGTGCCGATGATTGGCAATGCAACAAATGTGGAAATGTGAACTGGGCGAGAAGGCAACAATGCAATGTTTGTAATGCTCCAAAATTTGGAGATGTTGAAGAACGTACTGGTTTTGGAGGTGGTTATAATGATAGAGGTGTAGTTGAGTATAAAGAAAGAGAGGAATCTGATGATGAATATGACGAGTTTGGGAGACGAAAAAAAAGAAGAGATGCAGATTATTCAGGTGATGATGAAAAGCCACAGCCTAAAGTAGTCCATGAAGTACAGTCTAAGCCAAAAGTAGTAGTAGAAGAAGAAGAGGAGGATGAGGAAGAAGATGATGATGGTGATTTATCGAAATATGATCTATCTGACTGGGGATTGCCAAATAACTCAGATAAATCTGCAACTGATTCCAAAGGCAAGTCAAGATCTAGATCAAAATCTCCACATCACAGAGAGAAATATTGAAATGGGTTTATGCTGGTAGTGATTTTGAATTAACTTGACACTAGGCTATAATCTTTAAATGAGATGATTTTGGTCAATATGATTTGAAATTGATATGTGTAATCATGAATTCAGAAACAATTTTTCTAATATCCATCTAATTAGTTCTCGGTTTTATATTAATTTCAATATGTATAGTGCTAAATTATGCTTTAGTTGTATTTTATGCCATGCATCAAATTGAAATTGAGCAGTTGCAGTGTGTGATATATTATCTCATCCATGAAATATTTATTGGAGTAAGTTATAACTTGTGAAGAACTTTATTTACTATTGGTAATTGGTTTCAATAAATCTCACATTTCTAGAATATCAAAATTTCAATAATTGCTAACAATCACTGGTCCCTAAAATTAGTGATGATAAGGTTACAGCAATTCTAGACATTGCACATGTTCATTCCTAGAGAAACAAAACGTTTAGAACAGCTTCTTTCACACATTGTTGGTTCATAAAAGTTTAATGGGAAGCCATTACAATAATTTAAAATGAGTGGAACAAAGACTTTTCTTTCTAACATGAATGATATTGAATGATGTTATTCATTATATTTATTTGTATGGTAAGATAGTAGAATGCAGACAAGTAATAAATAATTTGTATGGAATGCAGGTGAGTAGTAGTCCAAGCAATAGACAGAAGTGTGTGCAGAAATTAATACCTGAAAATAAATATGAGCCTATAGGAAATTAAATTTAAAGGTGAGTTGTTGTTTCAACTCAATCCGAAATGGCGAACATAACCTAAAAGATTGGCAAAGTTGCAAAAACTGGTTTATCTCAAATAAGTAAAAAACTATAGCTCAGATCGAAAAAGGTTAAATGAGAAAATTGTAGGTATCAAATAGATCTACAGATCTCCATGATAATTATTGATATCTTTCATACTTTTCAAGTTATATTGCAAAAACCGTTAAAAATCTGGGTATGAATATAATGTTTCCATACTTGTTATTTCCTGTACATATAGCCCATGGCAAGCTTAAAAATAATTTTTTCTTTAATTTAATTTATTAATAATTTTTTGAAATATATCTATTTTTTAGAAAAAAGGTGCTCTCATAAATTGGCTAGATCTTCTCAGCGGATAGACCTAGAGTAACGATTTTGGGCTTATTTTCTTCTTGAAGAGTTGTGCTATAATGTTATTAAAGAAATATAGCGATTTTCTGAATTTCCAAATCGGTAGATCTATTTGATACCTACAACTTTCTCATTTAACTTTTTTTAGTTACTATTTCGGATTGAGTTGCATGAAACAGTAACTCCCCTTTGAATTTAATTTCCTATACGCTCACATTTTTTTTCCAGGTATTAATTTCTGCACTATTAACATTAGGCCGTCGTCTATTGCTTGGACTATAGATACAGATTCTGTTTGCTCAGTGTCATACTTATGATTCTTTTAGGTAGGTACATTCGCTTTACATATACTATCAAATTGAAGCTACACTAGGTATATTGTACAGACTGGTTGGGTCAATGAGTAGACTATAAAACAAGGAATATTAGTGTATCTGAGAGCTTATTACTCTTAATGATGCCATCCCACTTGTAGTAATTAATTGCCTCCTCCTTCTGCACTAGGCTACTATAACTAATTTTGAGAAAGAAAGTAATGTTATTAAACATCAAAATCGATTTAGTCACTTGAGTTAATAGTAAAATCGACAGATATAAAATCAGTATATTAGTCTAGGAGCCAGAGCGATAATGATGGTCTGAACATCAACCCGATGGCAATATGGTTTATCGTTAAGAGGACGGTTCAATGACCAATTCATGTCAGACCGAATTTTTTTTTTTGGAGGTTAACCCTTTCCAAGTTGCGGTTACTTGAAAAGCATGCCATTCTTATACACTTCCACCATGTGCCATCATTTTTTATCGCGTCCGTTCATCAGGCTGACCAGTTGAAATTGGACCGAAAATGGACTGCAAGTTAACCCTCCCAAACCTGGTGGAAAATGTTCATTGGTGTTGGCAATTGTTAAGATACCCTATGCCATCAAAAGTTATCGGTCCATTTCCGAGTAATTGGCCATTATTTGGACCAATAATGTTTTTTTTCTCATTTTATGGCTAACCCTCGTGCTTTACAAGGTAGCATGATGGCACCATGTTAAATAACTGTATTGGAGGTCAAATTAAGATTTAAAATTATTATCATCACTCCTTGCCTATTTAAACCCCCTAAAACCACCCCCCCCCCAAAAATATGGATAATATGACCAATTTTATGACAAGTTAGTCATTTATTGAGATTCTGGCTGAATTTAAAATCGAAATAACAGTTTTTTGTTTTGTTTTGGGGGGTTGAAATAGGCAAGGAGTGATGGCAATAATTTTAAATCTTTATTCGACCTCCAATAAAGTTATTTAACATGGTGCCATCATGTTACCTTGTAACCCGCAAGTTTTAGCCACAAAAAGAAAAATGTTTGGTCCAAATAATGGCCAATTACTCGGAAATGGACCGATAACTGTTGATGGTATAAGGTATGTTAACAATTGCCAACACCAATGAACATTTTCCATCAAGTTTGGGAGGGTTAACTTGCAGTTCATTTTCGGTTCAATTTTAACTGGTCGGCCTGATAAACGGACACGATAAAAAATGATGGCACATGGTGGAAGAGTATAAGAATGGCATGCGTTTCAATTAACCGCAACTTGGAAAAGGTTAACCTCCAGTCAAAAAAAAAATGCGGATGCTGTATCTCGAGATTTAGCAGCCGGCGAAAACTCGGTCTGTGAGATGAATTGCCATCGGGTTAATGTTCAGACCGTCAATATCGCTCTTGCTCCTAGACTATATGAATAAACTTCATTGAAAATAAGGGTTCACAATAAGATATCGCCGATAGTGCCTAAACATAAGTCGAGTTATCGACAGTCGTTGTTTTTTCTGCAATATATAATCCTTTTTCTGGGGGCAGCGTTAACGTTTCATTTATAATTATTTTGTATTATGTAAATTCAAAATATATACAATGGTCTTCGATTAGAAATATTTTTACTGTTAAAAAGTTTGAACCATCAATCATCAAAAACTAGACTCAGCAAAAGTATTAATAATTAATAACCTATATTGGCCAAAGTTGAGGAGACTTGCCTGAAGATCAGTCATCGCTGGAAAAGTGTGATTGAATTGAGGGTCGTTGCTTAAGCAATCTGCGTTATGTTTGCTTGTGTCTTCAAGCTCAGTGTGTTTAATTGATTTTCTTTCGCACAATTTTCCCTGTCAAGTATGATGGACCGTCACGTTTTCAGTTTTGTATTGTAGTGTTAGATACATGATAACTGAGGATTTTCACCCCTGCCTTCACATCCAACAGACTTAAAGCATTAGTGTTAGATACAGTAAGATATATTTCAAATAGTTTTCGGCTTCTATTGTACTCTGCAAAAATTACTTGTTTCCATTTAATGTGAAGAACTTGAAAAGCACACCCAGATTTAAAAGCAGATCTACTAACTAAGCTTTTTCCATCGGCGAGTATCAAAACCTTCGGTACATTTTCCAATTCTTATAGTTACTGATATTATTAATTTCATATCTGTTTAGAAGCCAAACTCATTTAATTTTCAATTGAATGTAATTGTAGTATGCTCTACAAACTGAAGCTAAGCATTATTGAAAATTATACGCCTATATTTTTTTGTGGGTTAGGCTTTGAAACATGCTATGGACCACTGACTAAAGGATGTCCAAAATAGTTGAATAGAAGAATTTTCAATTATTGTTTTCGTACAATTTTAATACATAATAGTCAGTTATTTAATAGGTCCAGAGAGCAAAATATTGGTACTTATTAGACCATTTAAACCGAACATTAATAATGTGTTTGAAAACTATTTAATAAGTACCGGGATATCAAAAATTATCTTGGTCAAGGGTGGTTGTGGAATCTAAAACGTGTGTCTTACTTTACGTTTGAAATAATTATGTCACTGTCACACTGACATCATCAATAACCTACAAAGTTCATACCTATTTATTTCAGTTGTAAAACAATAATGAACTACAAATTAAAAATTATCTTGGTCAAAGGTGGCTGTGAAATGTAAAACGTGTGTCTTATTTTAAATTTTTGAATATGTTTTGTTGTGTCAGAATTTGTTAAGTCATTGTGCTGAAATTCTCTAATCCAGTTTTTGAATCATGCCTCTTACCACACAGCACAAAATTTTCATGATTGAAGCCTATTTTCGAACGGGTGCGCTAGTTAATGGAAATTGGCAATACAGTCAACGTTTGTGTTTGGACAATTTTTGAGAGGACTTCCCAAATGTGGCAATATTACCGGACAATTTTTATGCGTGCCTTACAAATTGTGTTGAAGTGTTTCGCGAAACTGGTTGTGTGACTCATAAAAAAGGTGCTGGTAGACCAAGAGTTCGTACAGAAGAAGTTGTCAATGACGATTAATAATTTGCAAGAACTTCAACAAAGAATAGTTCAGCAATGTGCAACCATAACGCCAGAAATGCTGCAAAACGGTTTTCACAGCATGAGTTATTTCATAATTTGTAGTTCATTATTGTTTTACAACTGAAATGAATAGGTATGAAATTTGTATGTTATTGGTGATGTCAGTGTGACAGTGACATGATTATTTCAAACGTAAAGTAAGACACACGTTTTAGATTCCACAACTACCCTTGACCAAGATAATTTTTGATATCCCGGTACTTAATATGTTGATATTTTAGTTACCTTCGTTTTGAAAATAATACTGATTATCTATGTAGTTATTCCACATTCCCTATTTGTTATGAAAATGGACAATCAATGTGCTTTTCAATTTTTTTATCTATGACTTCATTTTGATTATTTTCAATTTGGTTATTTTATAAAGCGGCTGAACTATGTAACAATGTATAAAACGAGTGAAACCAATATTAAGTGTTACTGTTCTAAAACATGAATTGCAACAAAGTGGCTTTTGAGATTTTTCACAATACTTCCTGTTATATAGGTTGTAGAAAACTTAGTTAAAGCTCAAAGCTTTCATATAATACGTTTACGAAATTGTACCATGTATTCGAGTTAATACAACTGGTGTAAAATATGGCCCTGCTCCACTATTTTTAATATTTCTCCACTTCGAATTTAAAATTTAATTTGAATCAGTCCACGTCGAAATACACCGAAAATGCGAAACATTTCCTGTATTGATCAACTATAAATTTCCTAGACTTGGTCTTCAGTCCAATGACAGAATTGCCAAATCGAATCAAAATATTGTATATGAAGATTAATATTCATACGAATTGTGAGCTACTTGTAAATCTTGTAATGTGATTTAATAAAAACATGAAATATTGATTTATATATTTTTTTAAGTACGTTCACATACAAATAGAAAACTATCTAGTTTGAGAAATCAAAGAACGACCATAAACATTTGATCTAGTCCCCTAGCTGCCTTATTACAGATATAATGTCACTTTAAGTTAAGACATTCAGGAAATTTGAAAAGGTATCAGCAGTAGAATATGGCTCTGAAAAAATTACAAATGACTTTATGCCAATAAATTCCAAAAATTCTCTTTCTTATCTGATGGCAGCATTATAAATAAGATATAATCAACCCTGATGGCTACTTGGTAGCCGAAATGTATTTTAACAATATGTTTAGTGGATAAGGTTGATTATTTCTTACTTATAGTATATCCACAGTGTGAACTCTTTAATAGTTTATTGATTGAAGCATTACAAACTGGTTTGTATTGCCAAACCAGGATGTAAAAACAACATAATTTGTCAAAGACTTGCAATGGTGTCAAAAGCCTTAAATCTATCTGAAATTTATATCTTATCTATTCACTATTAAAGAATGACATCAAATATTTGAGCTAGGCTGGGAATGATCAGCTTCAATTCAGAGATAATGTCATTTTAATAAGGCGAGAAGATCTAGAAACATCGTGGTAGATGATGAGCTTGATGTAGTTACCCTTGAACAAGAAGATTAATTTATTAACGTTACTATACCGCGTGCAAGAGCGAAGAAGTGCTGTATATTCAAAGTTTCCTATGTGAGAAGTGAGTCCGTTAAGCGTCAGCTGTTGCATAGTACCAAAAGGGTGGGGCATGAGTCGAGGAATGATCTCTGGCACGTATACGACCGTGTTCTCTGGCAACTGTCATTGTTGACTTGTAAACACAAGGAATACCGACGTTTTTAGAGCAAAACGGGGTACAAAAGTGTAAAGCAAGAAACTTCTGTCTTTAAAGTGCCGAAAGATGCGGAAATGCGAAAAAAGTGGATGCTTGCGATTCCGGAAAGAAATCGTTTTAAGGAGGTCTTTTATGTGTGCGAAAAAGGGGAAGTTATTTTTAAGGTGAGTAATATATTTTGACAAGAGTAACAGTTCTATTCCTCTGAAATCAGAATAGTAAATATTGCGTTACGACAAAAATTATTTTATTTAATAATGTGATTGTTGCTATACTTCGATCCAAGCGCTAGCTGGTGGCCGAGCGAGGAACTACGAGTTTGGCGACATGTAAGAGACTCATGTCAAACAATAGAGTTCCCAGACCTGTATGTACGAGCGTGGAGTGGACATCGGATTGTTTCCGTGGAGAAATATCCTATTTCTTAATAAAAATATAGTGCTTTACTTGCCTGGACCAAAATTTTCAGGTCGATATTCAACAAATGGAAAATTACAAATCAATTTTTTACTTTCGAAATCCGGACATAGAATAAAATTCACTAGTCTGAAAATCGAAATGATTATTTTGTTTACTTTTTCTTGAACTGTCTTCAAATATAATTCGTTTTTCGACATTAACATCTTGTTACTTAACAATAAAACTATGTTAATGAGCATTAGAAGTGTTAATTAAATCATCATAAATAATATATGGATTTTTCTTGTGGGATTCAATAGGACGTTATGTTGTGGCTAAGTATCAAATTATACGAAGTTCCGGAAACTTAAGAAGATATCAGCAATTGAATATGGATGTGAGAAAACTAAAAACGGCCCTATGCCAATAAAATGCTATTTTTTTATTCCTTATTCAAGTGAAGCATTTTACCAGCTATAATTTTGAACGGTAGGAAAGTAGTTGTGCAGAATGTTTTTTCTGTAAATAACATCCCTCTTCCATGATGTTCACCATGAATTAGAGGTATAGGTAGCTTCCTTTCAACTAGTAAAAGAAACACGTGCTAGAACAGCAGAACTGAAAACCTAAGTACATACTGGCGCATGTTGACAAAGAACTGCCAGCAAAAACATTTGAAATGAATCACATCACATTTGAGCTAGGCTGGGAACGGTCACCTATCTGCCTTAATTCAGATATAATGTTACTGTGAGTATCATATAAGAAATTTGTAAAGTTATCAGTAGTATGTCTTTAAAAAAATACAAACGGTTTTATGCCAATAAAATGCTCAACATTTTTTTCTTATCTAGATGACGCATTACAAACTGATTTGCAGTTTTCCATATAAACAATACCCCTCTTTACATAGTTCACCATGAATTAGAGGTAGGAACAGCAGAGAATGAAGTACTCACACACTGACATAATAAGTTGACAAATGCCCAGTGAGCAAGAAAGTTCTCAAACTAAGATCTAATCATTCAAAAATAACAATTTTTTCTGAAGAGAGAATACACCATTTTCATCATACATAATCTATCATCTAAGCATTACCATAAAAAATATATTTTTTCAGTATTTATGCCGCACCAGAAACCAACGATGCAATGATTATAGAACAACCAACTTGCTCAGTGAATTGGTCAACGTGGTTCAGAAACCTTTTCACCAGATTTATATCTCGTAGATTAAAAATGGTGTTTACCTAAGATCAATTGAATCTGTCAAGGATCTGCAAGCAATGACCCTATGGGAAAGGTTACATTTTCCACTCGTATGATTTGCAGAATGACCCATAGGCATTCACTCGTGGGAAATGTGTATCATTCCGTGCTCGCTAAACAATATACTATTTTTTCTTAGACAAATGAATTTATAGTACCGGGATATCAGAAATTATCTTGGTCAAGGGTGGTTGTGGAATCTAAAACGTGTGTCTTACTTTACGTTATCAAAACTTGTGTCAAATTAATAAATTTGAAGTTTCTAAAAGTGAGAAATTTCGCAATTTTATACAAATGTTATAACACTCAGAAGTCTCTAGCGCTTTAGACTCCGGGATTTTCACGTGGCCTATCGAAATAAGAAGGTTCGAATTGTATAAAAACACAATTGCATGAATGCCAGACGTCCTATGTAATTAGCTACGAACGTAATCATTTTGACATATGCTTCGAGGAGCTCACTACACGTCAGTTAGAGTTTATAGTTTTTACCTCGATCTTGTTAATTCGGGGTCGTTTTATGCCCCGTGCGGCCGGCGCCAGTTGTAATAAAGTGTTTTCGGCTATAGGCCGCTAGCTTCTAACCGCTTTTGGGTATATTTTAGTAGCTAGAAAATTCCCTTTGATACGTCGCACATTAGACGCTCGTAGCTGATACCTGAGAGTACCTGTTTCTATTTTAATTAAATTTTCCTATTCAATCGACATTTTGGGGCCCGAGACTATGCTATTTAGTTGGCCCCGTTCATAAACTAACGACATGGAGCGAAAACCGCATGCGTTCTCGTAAAGACGTTCTATGTTCCGAAGATTTGCACTATTCTAACTCGCGAGCTACGCGCTCCTCACGTGAACGTCATTCGATTTATCGAAAATTAACCAATTTAAAACAGTTTTAGACCCCGTTTGTGGCTATTGCGACCTTGTGAAAGGTTCAAAGTTAACATTTCGCTTTACATTCCACAACCACCCTTGACCAAAATAATTTTTAATTTGTAGTTCATTTTTGTTTCACAACTGAAATAAATAGGTATGAAATTTGTAGGTTATTGATGATGTCAGTGTGACAGTGACATAATTATTTCAAACGTAAAGTAAGACACACGTTTTAGACTCCACAACCACCCTTGACCAAGATAATTTTTGATACCCCGGTGTAATGTGGACAGTACAAAAATGACAGAATAACAGAATTGACATGAACCACCTATGATTTCTTTCAGTAAACGTCAATATTTTCTTGAATATGTGCTAGGTAAAATATCAATTGAATTGATAATCGGGCCATGTACTACACATAGTCTGAAAATGAGGATATTCAATTGACGAATATTAAATCCAATGACGAACATTCGTCAACGATTTAGACTGTATAGCATAGCCTAAGACTCCAATGTTCATCACCAGGAATAACCGTTGTTTCTGCAAGATTTATAAATAACGGAGCTGCTGAAAAAATATTAAAACTGTCGTAATTGTAAAAGTTTATATTTATAAACATATAAAGTCGATTTGTTTGTCTATTTGAAATAACTGCCAATCAAAACATCAAGAGTGAGTATTAGCATTTATAAGTCGCTAGGTATTTAGAACTCTCGAAAACACTAAACAGAAAGATATCCGTAAGTAGAAACAATTGAGATTCTTAAAGTTCATTGCATCTCAATCGATTGAAGTCACTTAAGGATTTAACTCAATGAATCCTCGGAATATGTTCGAAAAAATTACAAAAATAAACCGCTCAAGAAATCTGTTCAGTGCCAAATCTAAATTTAAATGACTGGTAAAGAAGGGGTAGCCTTACGCAGGTTTGAGTTATGAATGCTTTCTAGAATTTGCAGTTTTCATCAGTGGTGCTTAGTTTGTGCCACGTCGGGCTTTAAAGTGAAAAACGATAATGGTAATGACTTATTTAGATCCTAGTGCATTCTCTGTGTTGGATTAACTGATTCATGTATCGTTTCTATTTATTTGAGTGTATTTTTGCATTATGCGTTTATTTCAAGTTTGAATTCTTTTGATTAATTCGCTATGCCGCTATTAATAACCTTGAAGAGTTTACTTGTTTTGAGGTGTATTTAGGCAAATTGACCGTTTAACTAATCCTCAAGTCTGCACTAATTCTTTCTGCGAGGTACTAATGATACTCGATATAACATTATCGATAAAGTTAAGATTAAAAAACAATTTTTTCGAGTACTTCATTTGAATTGGCTTTTTCAAAAAAAAACAGATTATTTGATTGGCTGGAATGTGCCTAGCTGAAAATGACTTCGGGATTTACCTGGCTCTGACTAAGCAATTTAAAAAAATTGCTTAGTACTGAGAAAGCTTCCTTCCTGTCTTAATTGGAATATGTTTCTGATGAAGCACAGACTTTTTGGTGGTTTAAAGGTTATTTGTCAGATTTGCTTAATTTTTTACTGCTTCCTTATCATAATATTACTTCTGTTGAATTATTAAAATTTTACTTAGTTAGGAACGCTTCCCCGCCAGTGTTAGTTTATAAATAATGTTTTTGATGAAGGATAATTACGCATATTTTGCAGATTTCCAGTTGTTTGAAAATCATTACATTACATTACGTTTCTGAAAAAGATTAACTTTGCATCTTTTAGTTTCATTTACCGGATTGTCTATTTTTTGACATCTTTCCAGTCTTACTTCCGTGGAATAATTACATATGTTACTTAGCTGTGAACGCTTTCCAGTGTCCTTAATTTTGGTATGATGTTTCTGATCAAGAATAATTTTGCTACTTTTAGTTTAATTTTTCAAGATATCTAATTTTTGACAGCTTCCCCGCTAATTTAGGTATAATGTTTTTGATGAAAAGGATACTTTTGCATCTTTTAGTTTTATTTGCCAAATTGCCTACTTTTTAATAGCTTCCCTGTTATTTCCCCGGAATAATTAAATCTTACTTAGCAGGGAACGCCCTGCCTGATTTAATTTAGATATGACGTTTCTGATGAAGAATAATTTTCCAATTCACTTTTATTCTCCAAGATGTCCAATTTTTGACAGTTTCCCTTTGTTACTTCGGTTGAATTATGAAATCTTACATAGCTGCAAACGCTAACTGCTTTACTTAAGATGTAATGTTTCTGATGAAGGATAATTATGCATCCTTTAGTTTAATTGCCAAATTGTGTAATTTTTGACAGCTTCCCTGTATTACTTCATCGTCGTATTATTAAATCTCACTGAGCAGGGAACGCCTTCCTACCTGCTTCAATTCACATATAACATGATGTTTAGGATGAAGAATAGTACCTATCTACTTTTGAAATCTTTTAGTTTTACTTGCCAAATTGGGTAATTTCCTCTATTACTTCCATTGAATTATAAAGAAATATTACTTAGCTCCTTCCTATCCACTGCAAATTATAACTAATTTTTCTGAAGACAATTTTGCGTATTATGCAGCTTTTCAGAGGGTTTAATTTTTATTCTCCAAATTGTTTGATTTTTAACAGCTTCGTGCCGCTTCCCTTATATATCTAAATCTTGTATGGCATATCAAGACTTTAATATTTTAATTCATAATGCATAATCAAAAATTATTTAGAATTATTCATTGCAGAATTTAGGATCTGATAGTTACCCATTATTTCCATAAAATATATTATATAATAATTGAGGTGATCCTTTTCTAGATAGCCTCAGCCAAAACTTATGCCATAATTATCTGCACACTTATGCACAGTCGAGTCCTGGTGGTGGTTACTTTCGCTATTTTTGTAAAATATACCTGGATTAAATACATATGCTACTTTATTTCAACTTATTTGAATGCATTCAAACATGGTAAGCGCCAAAAACATTGTTGAATCATAAATATTAATGGTTCTTCTTCGGCTGACTCCAAACTATTGATTAATAATTGCTTGAACTTTTGGAAGCATTCTGTTTTATCAAAATATTTTTCGAATGTATAACTATGTATGTTGTAAGATGATACATTATTGGTTCTTAATTTATCATCATTAACTTGATTTATCGTTTTATGGATGGGTTTTTGCTTCATATGTTGCTTCACTGTCTTCTATGTTGGCATTTGAACTAGATATATGTTTAGTTTAATTTATAAATAGTTGTATATAAAAAATATTCGGACTGTTTTCAATTTTATTCAAGTCAAATTTAATGAACGATTTCGTTATCTTAATGCGCAAATATATTCAAATACCGCAACCTATGTGTTAATTAACATATATTTAAATTTGAATTTAAGGATTTGCAAAATATCGATAGTAGAAGTCGTTAGCTTAGGGTAATTTAACATTATGATTAAATGAAAGAACAATTACAACAAAGTAATTGTTGTCGTTTAATCTTAAGGATTTGCTTTTATATTGTTATTATTTCGAAACATTTCGAATATGTTGGAACTCTCATATGTTAAAAGTTTGAAAGTTACAATGTTTGAAACACTAAATGTTTCTAAGATTGGAAACTAGCTTGTCAATCATATTGCATCAGTAATAATAGTAACAGTTTTCCGATTGCTGGTCTCATTTAAGATAAAGCTAATTTTAAAGATTACTTTACACACATCATCTACACTTGTCTCCGTTAGTTACGTGGCACATCGCCAAATATTATGGAGAAATTGATAAAAAATATTCAATAATATTAAATATATTATCATACATGTTGTTTGTTGAATTCGGTCATATTGTTACAATTACATGAATTGAGTCCATATGAATAGCGAATAAGACTATAAATAAACTGCGATCCCCCATTGGACTTTTATTCTTTGGATATTCACTCATTGAATTCCAGCTACTCCTATTTAATTTTATTTATATCAACAAAATATAAATTTTCTCTGCTGACGTATATAGTTGTTGACTTTGAGAATCATAATTTTCAACAAATTTCAATTATTCGTTGCCGACATATTAACAAAAAAGTATGGAAGAATACAAGAGTAATGTGCCCTCTGGACCAATATTTGCCAACCCACAAATGTACTACCGACCGAAACTTACTGGTTTCAACAATGTTATTCAAGTGAAATTAATATTGAAAAAAAGGAACTAAATTCAAGGTGTAGAGTAGTTCAGAATCAACGCCCAAACGATTTTAATGTTTTAATTTTATCATCATCGCTTATGCGTTTGATGAAAGGCATATCTATAATAAAATATAAAAGAGTCCACACTGTGGATACATTGTAACACTATAAATAAGAAATAATCACCCTCATCCACTAGAAGTAATGTTAAAATACTGAGGACTTTTCAGCTACCAAGTAACCATTATTAGAGTAAACTAAATAAGTAATGAAAATTTGCCTATTTAAATACTCTTTGGGGGTTAATAATGCAAACAAATAAAAAAAGGGAACTTTCTTGAGAAATGGTGTGTATTTATAATATGCTCGGCTAACGTTGATTGTTCACAATTATTATTCTTCATATTGGTAAACCGAGTTAAAATGTTCCTTCTAGTTTTGCCCACATAGCATCTTTGATAGTGAGTCGTCTTATATGAGTCGAACTAGAAGGATCATTTTAACTCGGTATAAGAACATTTTACCCATATAATGAAAAATAATGGTGAAAATCACCGTCAGCCGAATATATTTTAAATAGAAGAAACATATTTCTCAAGAAATTTTATCTTTTTTAAAACGCAGTACGGACAAATATCTAGGTAGGTTAGAAGGGATGAAAATGTATAAACGATGAAAATTTGTCTCCAGCTGAGGGTAACCACTTGCTAGCAATAATAACCCCAAATAATATTTAAACATGCACATTTTGATGTATAATTTAGTTTAATCTGATAATGGCTACTTGGTGGCTGAAAGATCCTGAATACTTTAACGGTATTTCTAGTAGATTATTGGTGATTATTTCTTATTTACAATGCATGACTATGTTGCAGCAAATGTAGTAATACCCCATTGCCCAGTCATGAAGAACCTAAAACCCACATTTGTATTCGTGATCCGTGTGTTGAGTATATTTCTTTTTCAAAACCCAAACTGTTCTTAAGTCAATAAGTGTCTACTGTTGAAAGTCGTTTAATTTACTGCTAGTTTGGTGTGATGATCAACATATTAATACATCTATTTCCAATATATTTTCTTGACGATTATTGTTGTTAATCTATAGGGTGGTTGCGTTAGTACCCAAAGCGTTGTGGCCTAAAAGGTGTTTTGTGCTTGTGATGATTGGTTTTCAGTCATCAATCATCTCTCCTTGAAGAAGTCTAGTATCTGTTTGACTTCAGAATCGTTGTAGGAAAGCGCGGGACATTGTCACAGCATATTCGTATCTTGATCGCACAGTCTATAAAATATCCCTTCTTCTACACCTATTCTGTATAGGTGTTCCATTGGACAGTCTCCGTTGAACAGTCCTATGCAAACCCCGGGGTGGTTTCTTGTTTGCTCCAGTAATCAATGAATTATCCGTTTGAACGATCTTCCTATGAATAATTTGGATTGTGTCCGAAATATGTTCTTTTACTTCCTGATGTTGCCAGGTGGGCTGTCATTTCGCTTTCTTATATGCCCTGGTAGCCTGACATTCAAATTCAAGTGGTTTTTGGTGGATATGATGGGCAGTTTATATCGGTCTTATCCTTGGAGCCCCAGTTTCCGATGCCAAAGCCGGTCTCTGTTTTCGATGCATCAGTGTACCAAATGTTTCTAATGATTTTCCTAAATTTACCTCCTTCAATACATTTAGCCCGTTCCGGAACCATGGTCTGGAACTGTTTGTTAAATTCGTATTGGGGTGTTATTCGTTTTTCCATACGCTGCTCTACCAGCATCCGGATACATACTGGAGGCGGATACCGCATTGATTATTAATCAATGTTGACCATAAAGTAATTTTGTACTATGCAAAATTAGATTAAACTCATTATTTCTTGTGCTATTATCGGTAATGTGTTATTGCAGATTAAAAGTTCTTCAATTGGACTAATGGCCAATTGTGTGAGAATGGTTGGAGAGAGGTTTTTGACATCAAATGATACAAGTTTGTTATTTGTCTTTAGTTCTATATTTACAATTTTTTTTTATTAACCGGGACGAATTTTTCATACTGCATTTAGGGCTGAAGATGGTAGTATTTGGAAAACATTCTTTATTGATATTTGTAAGTTTTTCTTTTTATAGTGTATATTTTACTGTTTCCATATGAAAAGCATAATTTTTCTTTGAATCGTGGAAAATAAATGACTATTACGATATAAAATCATAGGCGGAAATTGTTACCATGTTTTATGTTCTATACTCCTCAAAGTGGAATAATGTATTCTACGAATTTGAATAAATGTTTACAAATATATACCTCAGATTTATTTTTCACCCAGCATAATAACCGAACGGAAATAAATGAACTATAAATACCTTGCAGTCAGTGGGTCACAGTGTACCCAGCTTCACTAGACGACAAAATGAAGAAAAGGAAAATGATGGAATAAATCTTGTGCCAAACGTTCGAAAGCAATAAAACGAAATAATCCAATTAACACGTTGTAAATGACGTTTAGCAAAACCGATAATCATTATTAAGATACATGACTAACGAATTCAAAATGGTCTAGAAATAAACGCTTGTGAATGCACATCACCCAATTCAACTTATAATCTTTTATATTATTCTAGGCGATACGGTGATTTTTGTATGAAGTCATTATTATTGTCAAGAAAATGTCATTATTAGCACGTGGCAAACACTATTCAGAACAGAATAAATATTGAAAGAAAACTCTATATCAAGTTCTTGAGAAATTTAATAAATTTGTTAGATGTTTGGAAGTTTAGTTAGACTGTTAATAAATTATCAATACTGATCACAGGGAGATAGGTCCTGTATGGTCACATACAGTTTACGGAATTTTAGAAACTATTTTGTATTGTTCCAATGATCTTAATTTAAATTACATATTGTTAGGAAATTTTCAAATTCATTAGAAGACAGGTTTTTACATTAAAAAAAATTTAAAAGATCTCTAAAGGGATGAAGAAAGCAATCAACATCGAGCTCAGCCAATACCTACAGAGCTCCAAAATCGTGAATGCGGCATGTGGCATTCTCAGCAGAGATCAACAGGAGATCTACTTGCGTACGTAACGCATTATGGCAGAAATCTATTGAAAAATATGGAGAATCTCTAGCTGTAGCATTCGATATCTCCAAAGCATTTGATCGAGTCTCAACTTTGTCTCTTACTATAGAGTTTCTCTCACATATATCACTCCATGTGGTGGTTGAGGAGTATCCTCCTATACAATGGCCATCAACGCTGTTGTTCCACAGGGATCTGTCTTAGCACCAACTTTTTTTCTGCTCTGTATCAACGATCTGTTGGGAGTCACCAGTTCCATCTACAGCTTTGCAGATGATGGTACGCTTCAAACGGCTTTCTCATCTAAAGCCTTTATACCATCATCCAATGGAGCCAGAGGAGCGAGACAGAGACAGGTTGATGCAATGATTTTGAAATGGGGATCTGGTAATCTAGTAGAATTTAATGCAACTAAAACTCAAGCTTGCATCTTCTGCAGGAAGGCGGATCCCACAATCCTTAATATGATTATGTCAGGTACAACTATTCCTTCGAAGTCTTCCATATCCTTGCTCGGGATTACCACCAACAGCACCCTCACATGGGATAATCATGTGAGGTCCATTTGAGAAACTTGGGTTTCTATTCCGTGCCAAGAGCTACTTCACAACCCAGCAGCTTCTCATTATCTACAAGGGACAGATTCGACCTGTCCTGGAGTACTATTCACAAGTTTGGAGTTCGGCTCCCAAACATACGCTGAAGCTCTTGAATTCTATTTAGAAGAGACCTATTCGTCTTACTGATGATATGTCACACTTATAAATTAATTGACTCTCCTAGAACATCGTAGAAAAGTGGGGATCTCTCCTTTTTCTATAGTTATTTCCATGGTCGGTGTTCATCAGAAATCTCGTCTGTTGTTCCACTAGCTCAAACTAGTCACCCCTTCATTGTCAAGCTCATGACCTGCCCAACTTCTTCCTACCAGACTTCATGTTTCTATCGAACGGCGAAGTTGTGGTACTATTTGCCTAGTGAGGTCTTTTCTATGCCTATAACCTCCAAACCTTCAAGAAAAATTCGTATGCCTTTCTCCTCTCCCAACATTCCACCGCTGGGACGCACGATGTTCTTTGAACATTATAGATTTTCCTAAAGTGTAGTCAAAATATAGAAAAAAAACTAAGGACTCAGTTCACGTCTGGCAGCTCCGTTTAAACAGGAAGTCTTTGTATAAGTTCTAAAAAATAAATAAAACTTTAATCTTTCTATTGGTATTGTGCCGCAACGTGTGATCTGCTAAAACATAGTTTCTGGCTTGTGGCGTCACGATTGAGCGTTCAGGCCTTGTGTTATAGAGGGTATTGGTTCAGCTCCTAAACATACGCTGAAGCTTCATGGTCAGTGCTCTTCGTCTGTTATTATACCACGAGCGATTTCAGGTACGCAGACTAGATGAACTCAAGCTGAACCCTCCCTCCCATACAAACTCCAAGCTTGACACTTGGCGAACTTTTTTTACCAGACTTAATTTTTCTATGGACGACAGAGTTGCGGAACTCTTCGACTAGTGAAGTCTACCTGATACCTATATAACCTCCAAACTTTTAAGAAAAATTCCAGTGCCAGTCTTTATTTCCTTCTTCCTTACAAAATGTCAACACTGCACGACAAGGCCAAGTAAGCACCTCCCCTTTGCACTTCTCAACCTTACATGCCTACACTTACACCAGGCTTACTACATTACTACATAAGTGATATCATGCATATTGTAACTAAATGATGTGGCATTGGCATTTTACTACAGGAGTTATCGAGCCAGGTTAACATAAATCGTCCTCATTGGTTCAATTAAATAGCTAGTTTTCTAGCTGGGACCATCATAAGTGAAATGATGTTAATTGACCATTTTCGACATTTCATCATTTAAATATATTACAAATAATTATTTTTACTTCCCTCACTATTTGTAGAATAAGGGAAGTATTGTAAGTGGTGCAAAAATCAGAATTTTCGCGGACACATCCGTTTTGAGCATTCCTAATTGGATCTAGAACATTTTTGAGATGATTTCTGTTGTGCGTCTATGTGTATAAAAAGTATGGAGACGATTGCGTCTTTCCTATTGGTCGTATGGATTTGAAATTTTGCAAATCACTCTTAAAATGTGAAAATAGGAACAGTATTGCTTTTGGAAGCGGTAGCTCCGTTTCAATTGGCATTTTTGATGACCATCAATACTACATGGAGCTTTAGTATTTTGTTGAGCCACAATAACAATTTTATTGAACCATAATAACAATGTTTTTCTGATTATAAATTATCATATATTCAACTTTAATTAATCAGCGATAGTATGAGGGAAAATAGAAATGATTTAAAAGAGATCAATAAGACATTTAGCGGTGTGGACATGCGTTTAAATGATATTAGTACTAGAATGGAGGCGTTGGAACGACGTATAACATCTGTGGAACCTTTTAAGAAGAGACCCTTATGATCCACAATAACAAACAAGCAGGTCTCTGTGAAACGTATAACTCCAAATCCTGTAAACATACCCAAAAAATTAATTCTACACTAGATTTCTACATTGATAAGATTAGTAAAGAATAATTTGTGCAAGAGCTTCATAAACCGAGTAGGAAGAACTTTGAACGTCGCCGAACATATATAAAAGGTTTGGATGATTTGTGGCAAATGGATCTGGCTGAAATGATTAATTACGCTCGTGAAAATAGAGGATTAAAATAAATTCTTATGATCGATTACTTCTCGAAATTTCGGTGGACTCGTCCGTTGAAACTGCAGAAGTGTCCGAAATTCTCATTATAAAGTTAAATTTACGTGTTGTAATTGTTGATTGTTCATGTGACAACAGTTATTAAACAAGGTTATATTGTAGTGTGTATAACTTCGAAATTCAACCTTACATTGATATAAAACATAGAATGGTAAAATATATTATGTGGACCATTTAAAAGAACTTTCTATGTAACATAGAGTATAAGCTAACGTCTGTCATTAGCGGTCTCTAAATAATTTCCAATATATTTTCTGTTCCTATAATCATACATTTCACTCGCTATTTTGCTAACAACAGTGAGGGAAGTCACTGATCAATCGACCACAGTTCATTCCTTCTTGTAATTATGTATCGAGGGTCACTTAATCTAATTTAAAAGAAATTTAAGGAGTATATTTGCAATGAGAATGGAAATTCAAAACTAACAATACAAGCTTTGACCTCTACTTAAATATCCAGGAAAATAGTTGCTATGCAACTAATAATGTCAAAGCTGGATGATTCAATAAAATCCTATTCTGAAAATGTATTGGAACGAAATTATTATGTTTTGAAGCTGTATAACCAGATGACCCATTTAAGAATTTGTAAACATTAAATCAGAAAATTCTGTATGTTATTTATATACCAGAAAGATACACGAACCGTCCAAATGATACATTAGAGCACTTTTATGTTTTGTGGATATTAATTACTTTAACGATTATTGTTATTTTATTTATAGTATTAGTGAGTCTTCATTCCGTATTCTGATGTGGGTCAACTGTAGAATATAGTATATTTAATAAACGAACAAAAAAAAGTAATTCTGTACCGATTCAAACGTTTTTTTAATAATGATATATACCCATATAAGAAGGGGCCGGTTCCGCCATAGCGATGTTATTCCCCAACTTTCAAGACTCAATGCATATTCCAAATTAATGGAAACAGCAAAAAGTTCGGAAAAAGTAATTCTATACCGATTCAAACGTGTCTTTAATAATGATATATGCCCGTACAAGAAAGCGCCGGCTCCGCCATCGCGATGTCATTCCCCAAGTTTCCAGACTTAATGTGTATTCCAAATTAATGGAAACAGCAGAAAGTTCGGAAAAAGTAATTCTATACCGATTCAAACGTTTCTTTAATGATCATATATACCCGTACAAGAAAGCGCCGTTTCCGCCCTCGCGATGTCATTCCCCAAGTTTCCAAACTTAATGTATATTCCAAATTAATGGAAACAGCAGAAAGTTCGGAAAAAGTAATTCTATACCGATTCAAACGTTTCTTTAATAATAATATATACCCGTACAAGAAGGCGCCGGATCCGCCATCACGATGTCATTCCCCAACTTTCAAGACTTGCATATTCCAAATTAATGGAAACCGCAAAAAGCTCGGATAGTAATTCTATACCGATTTAAACGATTCTTTAAAAAATCATGTACAAGAAGGCGCCGGCTCCGCCATCGCGATGTCATTCCCCAAGTTTCAAGACTTAATGCACATTCCAAATTAATGGAAACCGCAAAAAGCTCGGATAGTAATTCTATAGGTACCGATTTAAACGATTCTTTAAAAAATGATGTACAAGAAGCCGGCTCCGCCATCGCGATGTCATTCCCCAAGTTTCAAGACTTAATGCATATTTCAAATTAATGGAAACAGCTAAAAGTTTGAAAAGACGTGAAATTATACTGTAAGTCATGTGAAAGTTTATTTGAATTGGTAGGAATATCTATGCTATGAAATGGGTTTTCACGGACATTAGGAGACTGTCAATGTATCAGGTGTCTGTTATGGAAACGTCATCCGTCTTGTGGATGGCTCATGTGTTGCCTGTTATAGAATACACAGTCAAAACTGTGATAATGATCCATTAATCTATGGACCTGTAGATCATATGAATTATACTTGAATATATTAGCTGTCAAACATGGCAAAATATATCGAATCCGTTTCACAGTCTGAAGTGGAAGTATGTTCATTCATCTCAGGAGAATACTCATCACAAGGATGTGTAGTTTTGATCAAAGAAATTTATTAAATTCAATTAGGCGACTGGATCACCTTCAATTAGCACTTGGGTCCCATTGCTTTTATTCGTTGTCTCTATAGCTGGATTAGCCGGAAGTCTGAGCAGAGAATTTCGTTTTAAAATAATAAGTTGTTTGGTCTAAATGCATTCCTCACATAACCACCCAACTCAAGAAGTTGAGCTTCTATTCTGATTTGTTGAATTCTAATCGTTCCTAGATAATTTTTTATTGGAATAAAAGAATTTCGTTTCTTGCCTTACTACTATTACTACTATAGAAATGCATTAATTGTTACATTCGTCAGTCGCCAATGTTTTGGAACATTGCCAAAACAAACGCAATCATTTGTAAAGCTCCAAATGTAATCAGGGAAAATAAACAGCAGGTGATTCATTTGTCAAAGGTTGTGGTATTGAAATCGAAAACGTATAACAGACAGGATGACATTTCGTTAAGTCTGCCAAGATAGTATATACAGGTTGATTATCAGGTCCATCTTACAAATGCACCGATCTCACGTCATGCTGTTGAAATCGGAGCAATCATAGTATTATTATTTTCATTCAATGTTTAATTTTTTTTATTGATATGAATAGGCTTATGCAATTAAGTACATTAAAAATGTAGGAAACTAGAAGATCGATCAGCACGCTGCGCATAAGCCCTAAGGGTTAAGAGGGATTGAGTGGGTGAGCCGAAAGTAGGAGAGACTTCTTTCGCTACACTCACTCTGTGCTGTATGCTGCTGTTGCTTACACTTCTTGTATGACTCAGTATGATGCTATGATGGTAGTTGGTTGAACAAATAGCACTTGATGATCTTAAGTTATTTATTCACACCTATATACAGTTATTTACAAACTACACTAAACCAACTGAGTCGCCTTATTTCATGAAGGCTAGTTTACCTTAAGTTGTAATTCTCTAGGTTAACGTTTTGATTATAAGATTGATGAAATGTTAATGTTATTGCAAGTATTAATGTTGCTCGCTGAAGTGATATCGTTGTGATTGTTATAGTAACGTAATGATGTTCCTTGATGAATGAATTTGATGTGATTGTTATAGTAATGTAATGATGTTGCTCGACGAATGAGCTTTTTGTGAATGTTTATTTTCTAAAAGTCGTTTACTTCAGGCAAATTTAAGACTGAAGTGTTCTTTAAAGAAGGGTAGTAGCTCCTATCATTGGTTACATATGTGTTGACCAGAAATCCCAGGCAACACAATCATTCTTAGAAATACCCTTATAAATAAACCATGTCAACTCATCGATAACACTTCGTCGGCTGATGACATATTGACACAAGAATCCCATTTACGACTGAATTCCAGATGTGTCCTAAATACATTCACAGAGGATATAATAATTAATATACAGAAAATGATACTTTAAATGATTTGTCATAATTATTGTCGATATGTATAAAAATATGAATAAGTTAAGCTTGAACACACTCCGTCTTTCGAATAAGCCGATCAAGAATCCGAGCCGCAGTCTGTCTAGTTGTGCGAGCTCGATTCTTTTCTCTATGATCGGATAGTTAGCCCACCTGTATTTCGACGGATCACTCTGGTAGACAACTTGAAAACGGCCCAAGGTACTACATTGAACTTTTGTGTAACAGTAAATTTCGAGCATCATATCTAGTTTATTTCAAATTTTCAAGTGCATTTACCATTTGACCGTTACACAAGGATACATTGTGCCATATAAACCGTTTCAAGAGATAAAATTATATCATTAAATATGAAATATAAAGATATTAAAAACAAAATATCAAAATTAATATAGGAAATATTAAACAAATAATTCAAGATAAATCTTATAATTTTGATATCACAAGTCAATATTTTATTAAACTACTCAAGTAGAAAAATAGGTCCCCTTTCAAAGTTAAAAACGTCACCTACTTGTTAAGACAATGCTGTTAATATTCCAGCATTGAAAGACTTAATATTTTGATAATGAATTACGAAACAATAAGAAACTGCCCATCTCAACCGATTAAAATATTATTAATTTAAAAAGAATATTAAAAAGATAATACATATCAATAACAGCATGAATATATAAGAATTACGAACCAGTGGCGGCTCGTGAACTTTTTGAGAGAGGAGGCTGGACATAAAACGTTTTTGTAAAAATATGCTATATTCAGTCAATTAATTTAACCTTCGCGCAGCGACTGTACCAGCTACTTCAGTGACAAAATTAATTGTTACCCAGCAAGAACCAACGTGGAGGTATAGAGTTTCTGTTGCCCACAATTTTTTTTCGTTTGTTTTTTGTTTTTAATTTTTTTTGGATTTTTAATTTTTTTTTTTTTTTTGGATTTTTTCATATTTCGTTTTTTTTTATTAATTTTATCAACTTTTTTATATATTAACGGAATTCTAAGGTCTTTAATTTGCGAAAAATGATCAATAATATTGTCATAAAATGTATCATTATGTTTTAAGTGTTTTACTAAATCTTTTTCAATAGATATTAAACTAACATTGTATAAACGATTTTGGCCCATTGTATTTCGCATGTATGTTTTAATTCGTTTGAGAGTAGAAAATGTTCTCTCTACCGATGCCGACGTGACAGGAATGGTGACTATCAAACAAAGTAGTTTATAAAACTGATGTAAGACTTGTTGCAAATCATTATCTATCATATATTTTATCATATCGGCGTGACTGTCGTACTGGCCTAAAATATCTTTATCCCAGTATACAACGCATAATTCATTGTGCAGCGCTATTTTATCAAAAAAATTATATTTTAGAACTAAGTTAACTGAAAGTGTATTGAGAAACTCTTTTGAAAAAGATTCGAAAAATCTTCTATTCGTCAAATCGAAAAACTTCAATTCATGTAAATCGGAAAATCGAATCTCAATATTTGACCTTTAATAGTATCTAAAATTTCATAAAAAAGTTGTTTATAATGTAGTTTCTTGTCTACCAAATTATATGTTTCCTCCTTTTCACGGGAGAAGCCCCATCAGTTGAATAATTTCCAAATAAAATATTAAAATGAGATTCTGTATAACGGAAACTTGAAATTTTATCAATGAGATGTTTTAAACGATCTCTTGAATGAATTATATTAGTGAATTTATGTTGTAAAATTTGAAAAATAAGATCAGTTTGTTCAAACAATTAAAAGTATCAAGAAAAAACAAAAATGCTTCATTTTCTAAATAAGATTTTAAACCAACAGCAGCATTTGATGAAACCTGATCTGTTGAAAAGTCATCACTGTTTAATATAAAATCAGATGTTTCAATTAATTTGTCTTTATTTTTATGGATGGTAAACTAAACATTGCAGGTGATGTAAAATTCCATCGAGTTCGAGCATTACAGGGAATTCTGTTTCCTACTATGTTATTCAAAACTTACGTTCGTTTGTTTGAAGACCGTTTAAATGTCCCGCCATTACAGATGCCGTCGTAAGTCTGATTTATTCGCAAAGTAGAATCGTTGAAAAGTTTCCATTAAAAAATTGAATAAATTGACCGCTGTTCTTCTCGAACTAACATCGTAGAACCCTAATAATCTTTCCACTAGTTGTCCATTTTTACAATTGATAATTTACCGAACAGACGAATTCTAATCTAACCTTATTTCGCGTGGTGTCACTCAACCATTATACCCGCATAAAACAAAACAAGCACTGACGCAATACGCATGTGTCGTATTCCGTACCACACCGACTGTACTGAACTTAAAGGCGGGCGGCAGGCTAGCCTCCAGACGCTGTTGCCATTTTCGCTGTTTCACGCTATTTGGCGATTGACTGGTCGGAAAAACGGCAGCTGTGTTGAACAACACATGCTCAGCGTTTGAGATATATAGAGAGTCTAGTCTCAGGGCACTGTTGCCAGATTAAAAATAACTACTGAGAACGGGGAATTAATTGTAAAATTTAAAAAATTATTAGAGAAACAGGAAATAAAATGAAGAATGATCAACAAGATAAATTTGTGAGGAGGCTGAGCCTCCTTAGCCTCCTTCGAGGAGCCGCCACTGTTACGAACTAAAGATATCAATAATAACTACTGGATTAAATAAAACTGTTCCAGTTTTAAAAACTTAATATTTTGATAATAAATATTTTGTCACCATTTATATTGACTTCAACAGAAGTTAACCTGAATTACAACTTGACTTCGCCTTTATACCTTCAACCACCATCAGAAAATAATAGAAAACTTACATGGTTTTACTAAGAAATATTACAAGCGACTCGTGAATGAGAGAGAGAGAGAGAGAGAGACAGACAGAGACAGAAACAGAAAGAGAGATATTAGTCTAGTTACGATTAATAATTGAAATAACTATTTTAATTACAAATAAATATGAACCGATAATGTCCTGTACGAATTATAATATAATATGGTTACTTGTAACTTTTGAAAAGGAAAACAGGAAAAAACCTCTTGTTTAGAACCATATGAAGTAATACTTGTCGGTCATAAATGGCAATGGCTTCTTAAATAATTTCTTGAAAATGCACTTGCTTTCTGTTAAATGACTGATTTACAATTCCCTTTTGGAATTGTGAGAAACCACCCCATATCTCTGTCCATCCCTTTAAAACAACATTACTTAGAACTGATTGACAAAGCTTTACTTTTAGCTTTCTCCAAAAGAATACAAAGGAACAAAAGTATCATATTACAATTTGACCTTGTAGGTGTTCTAACGGTTTTCTAGTTCTAGTAATTTCTGATACTCAACTGAATTCTGATTAATAATTGAGAACACAGCTTTGCCACATAATTTAATTATGTTTGTAGGGTAGTCTATCCAAGAATTGCGTAGAAACTGGTTTAAAGTATATAGAAAAAATATTGAAATGTTTTATTTTTATTTCAGATACGATGACGGGCATATTACAGTGTTAATTTTACGTAAATATGTCGGGGCCCGGGGGCCGGGGCGGGTGGTCACCCCTGCATTTTCGACCACCATCACCATATTGTGCTTCACCTCCTCCTAGATTGGGCAGTCCTGGCATGAATATGATAGGTTCGCGTATGCCACACATGGCATGTCCGAGACCGAGGTGGCCTTCTTCAATGTCACCAGTTCCCATGGGAATGTCGCCACCTCCACTCGGACCAAGACCTTACAGACTGCCCATGCATCCTGTAAGTAATATTTACATATTTATATATTAATAATATTAATGTTTAGCATAGAACGTATAACATCAGAACTTACTTATTAATATGATACATTGTGATTTGATCCTTAAAGGGAAGTGAATCATACTTCACTACGGAATTTTGACCAGCTGTTATCTGTAAGTAGTTAGTAGCTAGACATATTTTTTTCCATTCTTGAATATATTAGCCGTAATTCAATGTCGTGCTTGACTTGAAATCAGTACAATTCAAATTATCTTGGATTCTATTCGTTTTTGGAATCTTCTCAGTAGCTCAGCTCTGAGCTGTAAGCAAAGAGATCCATAGACCTCTTTGGCTGTAAGGCGGTTTCTATTCGCCCTACTCTTCAGTTATCTGTAACCTGTAACGTTCTATTTGCAATCAGCTGACTGAACCGAAGTGATGATTTTACCTTTTCCCGCTCCTCACGAGCATGAACTCGCCAGCTAGTCAGGAAGCGGTACTCATCTGTTTTATTCACAGAACAACTATGCGAACAAGGCAAACAGAGACCAGCAGTTAACCGTTATGCAGTTGTCTCAATAAATGTTTTTTTTCTTATAAATTTCGAATAACTAATGAATACTAACAACAATTGAATCATCCGGCGAGGTCATTATTAATCTCGTTTATTTCTTATAAACTGCTGCCGAGTAACATCTGTGTCGATTTGACATTTCGGCTTCGATTCGCCAGGACAAGTCCACTGCTTCGACCGTTCTTTGGTCTCTGGTGTGTTGTGATGGATCCATGTTCCGTCCACGGTTACGAAACGGCGCAAAAAGTCCTTATCGCGCTTGAACATTTGGCGATGTTTGAAGTTGTCACACGATCGCGGTTGCTGTCAACAGAGAGAGCAAATGCGGAACCCATCTGGCAGATAGCTTTATCATATTCAAAAATGTATGCAGAATATTCTACACCCGTTCGGTTGAGATGCTCATAGCCTCAGCAGTCTAGTGCACTTCAATTCGCCGAACGTTCAATATCATACCATGGATTTTATTGATGATTTCTAGCGTTGTAACCTTAATTTGACGACCAGAACGTTCGCGTCCTTTGTGATCGTAATACAACCACTTGTGAATCGTTCCAATCGATGGTGAAGAGTCCTCATAATGTTTAACAAGCGATGCTTTGGTTTGCGTAATGTTTTTTCAGGCAAGAAATAATGTTTAATCAAGACGCGAAATTCACTCTTTTCCATGTTTACAAGAATCTTCAAGGTTGCTTTCTTTCGAAGGGTGTCAAAACAGAACTGAATGACATGTCAATCTGAAAATTTTAATGCGTTCTAGTTAAAGACGGTACATCACAAATCTAACATGGGATTTTAGAATGTGGCGCCATCTATTTTGTTTTTCAGGGACTTTTCACCTTGCCTTCGTACAAGGAACATTATGTTTGAAATGAAGAAATATCTAAGATACTATAGTTTCATTTGAAAAACTGAAGATGGATGTCCAAAATACCCCGTGCAAAGCAAGGTACAGCGTCCCAAAACAGCAGAGGTACTATTTTCACCTCTTTAAAGGAATTCGCATAATTTGAAATCCGTACGACCAAAAGGAACAGCGCAATCGTCTCCGCGGTAGGTTAAGTACGCATGTACAGACAGCAACTCAAAAATAGTCTAGATGGATTTAGAAAGGCTCAAAACGGATATTTTTGGAAAAATCCGGAAAAATTGTTTCAGAACGATTACAATACTTCTCTTATACAATGCGTAGCGAGGGAAGTAAAAAGAGTGGACAGTGAAATACTAATGTCATTATCAGCGGCTGGTCTGGTAAATAGACATGCCCAATATTAGCAGAGCTAGTGGAGAATGCCTACATGACGAGAAACATACATTTTTCCTATATAAACATACGGCACCGCCTCTCAGACGGAGATATTAGTTATACTGATATTTGCGATGAAGAAAGAAGAAAAGAATCATGTCTTCGTAGACCAACAAGCGACACGACAGTTGCTTGTAATTATGCAAAGGAGTAACGTGTTTTCGTGAAGAAAACTATGGGAAATTCGTAATATACAGCAGATCAAAACCATTATTGGATATGCAATCTTCTTCAAAGGCTGGACCCAAGAACATCACACAACTTATTGGTGTGAAAGATGATTTGCGAAACAGTAAGTCTTTCATTAGATAGAATATTCAAACACATCTTCTGCAACTGTAGTGTACTGGAGTGCAAACGAATAAACACTTGCATTTTCTCCATTTCTCAACTTCATTGAGTTTACATGCGTTTTTGCTGATGGGTGCGTCAGAGCTGAAAAATGATTTGGATAACTTATAGTTTTAAATGGAATGAAATGGACTCCGTCTTGAGTGAGGTGCATCGAACGGCGTCGCTTCTTGAATCGGTTTATACGACACGAGGTATGTTGTCGTCTAGCGACCAAATGGTGAACGCAATCTACTTGACACTCACTAGATTATGATGCTCTTAATTTACTGACAAAAATTCAATGTTGTACCTTGAACCGTTTTCGAGCTATTGAGCAGAGCGTTCCATCGCAATACTCGACGCTATTCGCTTTATTGTGGGCATTTCTTTTATGCAAAAAAGGCCATCCCCATTATGCAATTCCTATTCCTATGAAGTCATAACAATGCTCGGGATTACCACCAATAGCACCCTCTCATGGGACGATCATGTGAGGGCCATTGTAAAAACCGTTTCACAAACACTTTATTTTTCATTCCCTGCCAAGAGCTACTTTACATCCCAGCAGCTCCTCACAATCTACAAAGCACAGATTCGACCTGTCCTGGAGTACTGCTCACATGCTTGGAGTTCGGCTCCCAAACATACGCTGAAGCTCTTGGATGATATCCAGAGGAGTTGGATTGATGATGTCACACTTACGAGTTCATTGACCTCTCTAGAACATCGTAGAAAGATGGGAGATCTCTCCCTTTAATATGGATATTTCCATGGTCGGTGTTCATCACAAAACTCGTCTGTTGTTCCACCAACAAATTTAACGGATACCTAAGGGTCGGCCTCCATTCGTTGAGATGATTTTTAAGCGAAAAAATCGATCAGATTTTGAGCATTTCTTCTCACTCTATATTGTGTAGTCTTGAAACAATGCAACGGTTTGAATGAAAGAAGAACTAATTGAAAAAATCAATATAATATATTATTTTATAAAAGTTATATAAAATGTATATGAAAAATTAGATCAAATTATCTGTAAACAGCATGCAAACCAATACACTCAAGATTGAATGAAGTATAACATGTATGTAAGATTTAGACCATACAACAGCGTGGTCGTGTATATTCCTTTTCTCTCTGTTATCATCTGAACTCCCCCGTTTCTTCTGATCGATAAGAGATTCAGATTGTTCTGGAACAAAAACGTCTGTTATGTATTTATAATTAGTGGATTTATGTATCATTCACCTGGGCAATTGCTTTCGGTCAAAATTGATTTGATTACTTGTGGGACATCATGAAGTTCCCGACACTTCGAGAGGTTGTCGCTTTTCGGACCTACCAAGAGAAGTTTGAAAGTAAGTTTAGCATGATGAAATTTCATTTGTAGCACCTGACCTTATGACTTTTGGTGGGGAATCTTTAAGTAATGTCAAGAGGCGTTCGGATTGATTCCGCGTGAGTTCGGGAACAATGTGATGATACTGTTCGGAAGTAGAACAAAATTCAAAAGAAAAACGGAAGATGCCGAAAACATAAAACATTTGGAAATGAAGAAACTTTCTCCTTGTCATTTTCTAAGAACTACAAGCACTCTTAGCTCACTGGCCGCAATAAACAATAAAAAATAAAAAGAAGGTATCTTTTATCATCCTTCAGATATCTTCAGAAATAAATTTTGGAATGGAAGAACCCATAAACATAACAAAACTTGTCATAACTATAACCGGAATTTTAGAGGTTTGCAGTTGGAAGATTTAAATAGTAGAGAGAGGAACTCCACACTAACACTTTTGAAACAATTGAAATACTTCAAAAGTTTAGTGATTTATTTCACCACATTCCCCAATAACCCTCAGTTGCGAGATCTCAGGATCCAAAGAGTCTTGGAACTCGGACTTGTCATCTTTTTTTTTAATCATTCAGTACTTTTTAGTTTGAACAACCAAAACAAAATTTGCAAAAGTATCACATGTGACACCTCACCCACATATCTATGGATAAGATGGCATACTAAAATAACCATAAAAATACGGCTTACAACAATCGCAAATGCACTTTTTGCCAATCTGCCTAGACCAGTAGATCAACTCACTTGGTATGGAACCATTGCGCACAAACAAACAACATTTCTTCGCTGTCTTTATTTATTACTGAATGAACCAGCTGATGGTGAACTGTTTGCATTTCTTTCTCTGAAATATGACCTCATTCAGCAGAACTATCCAGCAGCTGAAATTATCATCATGTTCTTAACTCCGCTTGGTTCAAGTTCTGAACCAGACGGATGACGCAGGGTGACAGGCTGAGGCCTTCGCCATTACCTATGGTCTCGAGCAGATAATTAATGGACCAACACGGATCCCTAATAACAACTATCATTATGTCAATACGCTTGACTTATTCCTCACTATATGTAGATTCCTATGTAGTAAAGGTTCGTGCACCATCGGAAAAATATGACCAGTAACTCATCACCGCGACCTATCCTTATATCACTCCACGAACCAATCCAACACATTCACGCATATTTTAGTATTACAACTCGGCCGACCGTGCCGGTCTCAGAGATCTCGGATATTATTAGGCTAGGAATGAAAACTTCCTTATCTCATCATCTTTTGAACAATGGTTCAATAAAATTAGTCGCTTCAAAACAAACAGCATATCGTCGTTGGGGCGATAACCCATGCCTGGAGAACAGAACAGAATTTGTTGAAGCCAGAAATATCTGCAATGGAAATAAGATCCAAGCTTATCGAATGCCCGAATTGCTCCCGTTCATTTTGGACTTTCGCTAAAGCAATTGGTAGAAATTTCAATTCCAGTTCATTCCCTTCCCTAACTAAAGATGATGTTACATTGGCTACTACACCATACGAAAAAGCCAAGATTTTAGCTGAAATATTTGCAGCAAACTCCACAAGATAAGGACTCTCCTAATATTGCTGGCATCAATAGCCATATGCCTGAATTTGCTTCAGCGCACAACTAGGCGCATTCTGCTTGATATCAATACCAAAAAGGCTATGGGGCCAGATAGAAGTCCACCTGTCATTCTCAAGGAATATGTCCCTGAATAGACACTAGTTCTCTGCAGGTTGCTTACCCTTTCACACAAACTTGGCGTATTTCCTTCCAGCTGGAAGACAGCTAGAGTTCAACCAATTCCAAAAAAGGAAATAACACTCTTCCTAATAATTATAGCCTCCAAAAAGTCTGGCACCAGTCATGTCCGCAGCTATGCAAATTCATAACGATTCCTCATCTAGAACCCCTATACCTTCCAATGAAGCCAAAGAAGAGAAACAGGGGCATGTTGGCGAAATTAATGGAGATCTGGCAATGCTTTTGAGATGGGGATCAGATAATCTAGTACAGTTTAATGCAACCAAAACACAAGCTTGCATCTTCTCCAGGAAGGCAGATCCCACAATCCCTAATATGATGATGTCAAGTACAACTATTCCTATGAAGTCTTCCATATCCATACTCGGGATCATCACCAACAGCACTCTCATGAGGTCTATTGCGAAAACCACTTCACAGTTTTCTATTCTATGCCAAGAGCTACTTTACATCCCAGCAGCAAACACATGTTCGGAATTCGGATAATATAGGGGCTTCAGAGGAGAAACGGTGTGAAATGTATCATCCATAAAGCTGTGAACATGACAGGAGGTCACTCTCGACAGATCGTTCATTATGGCGCCAAGTCGGATCACTGTGGAATACCAGCGTCGATAGCCATTGTATCCACCACAAGGAGTGATCTATCTGAGGGAAAGTTACGATAGTAAACGACAAATTTGGGACCCCAAACCATGTGACGAATGTTTCCGGAAGGGTATAATTATGTGGAAATTGGAATGCATGAGATGGCATACTATTCCATTTCAGGCTGAATTAATCATGCCATTTGAAACATATTTACAATTTTTTGGAATTATTTAAGAAGCAGAACATCAAACATATTGAAACTATTTGATGAAGTTGGCTTCGATTTTATGTAAATCCATGATATAACATGGGAAAGTCTTAAAAATAAGTTAAAAACAAGATTACACTTACTAAACTTTGATATGTTCACTTAATATGTTTCGTTGCACAGCAACATTGTCAGTATTTTTAGCACGCTGTTAGTTTAATAAGTCTAATATCGTTTTTAATTTTTGGAACCTTTCATAAGTGATATTAAAATCAGTTCAAATGAATTCAATTAGATACGGCATCATTTTGAAATTCGACGATCTGAAACGGTTTTCAGCAAGCCTCTAAAAACTAATGCACAACTGAAATCAATAAAGCTTCAATACGAACTAGATATTACAGCGCGATATGACTTTTACACCAGTATGTGGTCTCAGACATACTTCCCCTAGTATTGAAAGGAACTCCATGTCATTTCATTTCATTCATTGCGATTTGAGCCATTCCACAACTTTGAGTTAAGTATCATTCAGTTTATACAGATTGTATTGTTCAGTTTCACTCAACGATTGCGTTAAAACCAAGGCACATGAGGGTTATGAAAAAAATTGTCTTTTTCCACATGTGTTCATTTTGATAGTTCCAAATCGCGAAAATCTCGAACTGCTATTCCGAATCGCTCTTAAAATTTCTCAACTATTACTCACCATTGGTCATTTATTGTAGTGGATTACTGGCCTATTAGAGCGATGTACTATTTTACCTCTGGCATATAATGGTAGAAGATATTTTTCCTCCTTGGCATCCGTTCCGCCGCATTCGCCTTTGCAATCATAAGGACAAGTTCCACTTATAACAATGAGAGTGTTAGAATCATCTGTATTTTCGATAACATGTTTCACGCTTTGCATCAATGGGGAATATGGAGAAGAAATATCCGACAGATTTCCACCAAGAATGATCATCAGAAATGCGTAATCGCCAGATTCCAACATACTGTACAGCGTTTTCTGGACAATTTCGAATAGGCCAGGTTGTTTTTGTTTTCCTAATACATTTGGATCCAGGGGGTGACGTTCGTCTAACACATGTCTAGTTAGATCTATAAAATTAAATAAAAAATTATTGCATACCGTAACGTTTTTTATAGGTAGAATCCATATCTATAACCAGAAATGTGTTGCTACTTTGAGAATAGATAAATAGCGTGCATTGCCAAGTTACTCTTCGCAAATCTTTTGATTTGGTTACTGATTTTAATTGTTTTATATTCTATAAAATACTCTTCTTCGCATTTGTGTAAAGATGATGAAATAAATTATTTATTTCATTATCTTTACACAACTAAATAATATTCAAATTAATAATGTTTTTAAGAAATCGAACCCGAGTCTACTTACTCAGTGGGAGCGCTGGTAACTTAGCCCCTAGACAACACCGCCGTTTGTTATAAACTGTTAAAATACGATATAAATTCAAGTTTACTTCAATAATTGTTTGTTATTGTTGTGGTTGAACGATTTTGTGGAAATTTGGATGAATGCAGTTTTAAATTAACTTAAATTTACTGTGTTTTCCATCGATTCAATCTATACTTCGGGAGCTATGATTCTTTTCTAATTTTCAACCCTTCAGAAAAAGGTGTGTTTATCATACGATTTCCCTGAAAAAGAATAGGGTTTGTCACCGAACAGTAAACGATTTCTTGTCAAAATTTAAATATGATAAGATCTTTCGCATATTTCTTGCAGACGACTTGTTCTCACTAGAAAGTTCGGAAGACCAAATCTTTTGAACAAGGTTTCCGTACTTTCCGTGGAGAGCCACCATTACCTGGGAAGCGTCATAATTAGGACGCTGTTCAAATCCCAGGTATCAATAGGTCTCTTCAGCATCAAGATGTTTAAAGATGATTCCGTTGGTATTCTCGTGCACTTCCGGAGATCGTCCTCTCCTCAAGTGAAACACTGCGCATTTGCGAGTCCCAATTCCATGCCTACGGCTCGTGTATATTCTTGAACCATGTTGAGAGCTTGATTGAGGTTTTTCTCCCCAGAGGCATACAGTTTCAGATCATCCATGTAAAATAAATGGGTGATCTGATGCCTCCGGTCGTTCGCGATTCCAGAGTAATATCCACGAGTCCGTCTTAATGCAATGGAAAGCGGCAGCAGTGAAATGTCGAACAAGAGGGGACTCAAGGAGTCTCCTTGGAAAAACCCCTCTTGAAAGTTACCAGTTCTGTCAAGACTTGTCGTGTGCCTGATGTGATGGCAAAACGAGTCTTCCAGAGTGGCAATAGATGCATCTCACTAGTGGGGTTGGTACCGCAAGGCATTGGAGCAAGTTTAATAATACCTCATGTGATGTTGAATCAAAAGCCTTGCGGTAGTTAATCCAGGCCATGTAAAGTTTGTGCTTGTTGTGTATGGAATCCTGAGTTATAGATCTATCTATCATCAGGTTCTCCCTGCAACCCTCCATGTCTATCTTTGCCCTCCGCTGTTCGCTGATGTTTTGAGTTATCATGTAGACAAGCATTTCGTAATATAAACATCCTGGTGGACAGACAGAATGATGAATTTTTCCAATGTTGCTTAAAATTCGATAAGAAATACTATGGTGCAGGAATGTTTGCTCGAGGACTTTTTTAACGATTCCAGAAATAGCTTCAGTAAATTCAATAAACTCTTTCGACTTACTTGCGAAGTAAGTACTTGCCCATTGACTTAGTTCTGATATTATTCAATAGATTACACTACCAATACGCATGTATTTACACAAATCACGTGACTTACAAATTGCTAGATAATATAAAAGTAAGGGCTTAGAAGCCATGGCTTTATCATTTTATTGGAGACTCACATCATCAGCTAGTGGTCATCGATTATCGAGAATAATCTCCAGATTGGTCTCAATTCATATGAATAAAGTGACGGTCCTAGGGTGGGGGATGGCGGGGCGGTCGCCCTGGATGCTACCATCATAGGTGAGCCTTTTTTCGACATTATTTTTTCTTTTCGAATATTATTGGATCACAATTATGAGATATTTAAATATAAATCATTTATTAGTAACATTCTTGCCCAAAGTTTCGTTTATGCTCTTTTTCCGAAGTTCACATAATATGCATATATGGTCAGTACGAACGAAGATCTCAAAATGTCAAAATCCTTCGACTGAACAAAATTGTTCTTGGGGGGGGGGATAAAAAAGGCGCATACACCTTGCTCGCCCGGGGCGCTATTTAACATAAGGCCGGCTATGTATATATATAAACACTTTTTTCTCACATTAAAACCTGGTCGGGGCTGCTGCGCTCTCCGACCACATCTCAGAAAGCGCTCCAGAAAAAACAGTTAACCGAAGCTACTCCTCTCCACCGCTCGGTAAGTAGCTTCAGGTTCCTAAATTGTGCGCCTCAAGTAGTCTTATTGAACTCATGATGACTGCCTTCTGCATCCGGTCTATCAAGATCTGGGTCGAGTTCTTACAGGTCGGAATGATTCTCAAGTTCGAAAGCAGCGAAGACCGAATTCCGCCAAAAACACCGATGATCAGAACCACTATTACGACCTTGTGGCCTGGGTATAGCGTGAGGAGTTCGAACAGGAGATCTTGATACTCAGTCCATTTACTCTCCACTTTCAAGACTATGTTCTTCTCTGCTGGAGCAGAGAATTCAATGACATACATTGTCTTGGTTAGTTTATAGAGGAGGACAACGTCATGCCTATTTGCTTGTATGGACCTGACGGTCGTAAACGGGTAATTCCAGTAGATCTGGTATTTTTCGTTTCCGACAATGGACTTAATATCTTCTGGCATGTAAGATAGCACCGGCTTTCGGTCTATTCCGTACGAGTGCCTGGTAATACAGCACTCGCAGGGCCGCATTATGACGATGGGTGTACGCCGAGGCTGCTTTTGCCGGACATGCCGACAGAAGGTGGAAAAGCGTCTCAGGCGCGTTTCAACATGCCCTGCAGCTGACATATTTAGAACTAGATGAAAACCGTCGTTTCACAATTCGACTGACGGTATGCCATCTTAGGACGACAACTATGACAACAAATATAGAACTTTAACGTCACTACTTCTATGACGTCATTTTTAGAACAGTAGAATAATTCTGGACCCTAGTTAATCTATAATAAGGTTACATTAAATTAATTAACCCATGATATCATTGAAATAAGACTTACATTGTGCTATATGTCAATGATTTTGACAATTCACCTGACGGAAAAATATGATAATAAATCTTTATATATATAATTCTACTGTACGTGTGTATGTAATTGAACTCCTCCTAAACGGCTGGACCGATTTGAACGAATTTTTTTGTATGCGTTTGGGTGGTGCCCTGGATGGTTTAGATTCACAAATCAGCCCGGCAGATGGCGCTGCAGTCGGTATCTAGGTTATTTATCTATATAGCTGGACCGATTTGAATGAATTTTTTTGTATGCGTTTGGGTGGTGCCCTGGATGGTTTAGATTCACAAATCAGCCCGGCAGATGGCGCTGCAGTCGGTATATAGGTTATTTATCTATATAGCTGGACCGATTTGAATGAATTTATTTGTATGCGTTTGGGTGGTGCCCTGGATGGTTTAGATTCACAAATCAGCCCTGCAGATGGCGCTGCAGTCGGTATCAGGTTATTTATCTATACTGCAACTAAACGGCTGGATCGACTTCAATGAATTTTTGTGCATGCATTCATTCATTCATTCATTTCATTCATCTTGTGTATGCATTCATTCAATGCATTTAATTTTTTGTACGCTGTGTTTTGATATTATTTTTATCACATTTACGTAAATATTGAAAGTATTATATTCAGATATAAGTTACGTGCATAGGATTTCGTTTATTTCTCGACATTTTAATTTGAGTGTATTATATTAAGTGCGTTATTTTGACATTTTAATTTTTTTGTACGGTGTCTTTTGATATTTCAGGTGTAGCATTTCAGTGAATATTAAGTGTATTATATTCACATATAAGTTACGTACATAAACAATGCCACGTCTTCGTGGACGAGGAGGAAATATTGGTCGACAGACTCGAAATTCACAATTAGTTCAGAACCGTCATGCAGGACAACGTCTGTCGGGTCCGCTAGTAGAGTATAAAACATAGAGTTGTAAAAACAGATGTTGTAAATTCAAATAAACTTTGAATGTCATGAAGTAGAATATAATTGAAGGCTTTCAGTTGTTCGTAATATATTAGTCATCTGTTCCTACAGCTTTTAACTGTTCCCGGGGTAGAAGTCTGTAAACAACAGTTTTTAACCAGCCTAAGTGTGCAAAATCGGAAAATTGTGCTAAAAAAGGAGGGTGAGGGGAGTTAATGATCTACGGATAAATTAATAATAGGTATTAGGTATAGTGAGGGAAGTAAGCATGTATAACAGTAAACACGTGGCGTGGCAACAAACCGTTTCTATCTATAGGTACTAACCCAAGAAGAAGTTAACCTGAAAATTTGATGGGAAGTATTTATGCTTGATATGTTAGATTATAATTAGAATTCAATTCTAAAGTTGTTTTGTTTGCTAAATGTATGTTTCAATAGCACATTCGTCTCACTCTTATATGCAATTGAAGAAATAGTCTTTTATTCAACAAATATAACTATTTCGACCCAGATAGAGCTCAGCTGAATAAAATTAGTTCGATTAACTCACCCGTATCTTCGAAGAGGCTATTCAAGAAAGACATCTTGATTAACGTCAAAATATCCAAGATGTCGTAAATTGTCTTGGATCTGCTGATAGGTTTGTTCAGGTATGTTGACGAATCTGATATTTGTTTGGGCCTAACATTCAGGGCCCTTTTGGTTCTTACTTTGAACACTTCTGTATGCTCTGGATCCAAGATATAAGGAACGTTATCTGACCGCTTCTTTCTAATCAGCGGAAACAATGGAGGGGTGTCTTTTGGGAATACGTTCAATAGTGGGATATTTCGAAATTCCTCATCCATACTTGAATCTCTTGTAGTAGATTCTTCTTCTTCAAGGCTTTCTTGTAGAGGATTTGGTAACACTTCCAAGCTATTGTCGTCATCGAATCTCGTTCGATTGTTTGTTGGAAATTTGTCACTGATTTTAATTTCGGTAGTACCGAAGCGCATGTTATTACCAAAATTATGTTCTGATATCAAACCCATACCTGGAAATAATGTTTAGAAAGGTTTGGTTTTGTAATTTTTCAGTTCTCAAAAAAAGTGCATTGTATAGTTTCGAATTATGGTTGTCAGTATTTTTCTAAATATTACTGATCAAGGTGGAATCAATTTCACATTTACAGACTGGACATTCATAGCTGGTCATTAGGTAATTTTTGAAGAGTTGTCGTACTGAAAGATTTGTATTGATTCCAATATATTGAATCTTTTACCTTCACTATGGTGCGGTAATTTCTGTGGCTGAAGGTACTGTTTGACTTAAATATATTTCAGAAAGCGGTTTATGTAGATAAAATAAATTAGATTTTTTGCAATATCTTCCGAAAGACTTAAAATATCAAATCCATGTTTCACATTTAGATATAGGCGATAAACACCCTCTCTTCTGCTTAAGGGGTAGTTTTAGGGGGATTGGAAATTAGTCACAGTACGCAGGTAAACATAAAATTCGTGTATGATATTCGTCACATAGCATTATGTCGTCCGATTTTGGGACTACGAAATGCGGCACAAAGATAATTATTGATTTTAAAATTCTAAAATACAATGAAAACCTTGTAGATATAACAATTTTGCCACCATAGGCATCCAAGTAATATTTTTACGTTTACAAAAAAATTAATATGATTGAGAAATTGAATTATGAGGTCGGTTTTACTTTATTTATTCACTAAATTAGTGTAATACAAAAATATGATCAAGAATATAATGTACTTAAAATACATAAATTTTACATAACACAAAAGAAAAACATTGACAATTTATACATAATAATACTATATATTTTATGGATTGTGTCCATATATATTTGAATCAACTTTAACAAAATGGAGGGTAGTTATCTTTTGTTGTTCCTAATCTAACAATAATATTTGTAAAAATTTTGTCTCCGAATTGTGGCTGAGTCTTTAGATTTACAAGGAGTAGCACTATTACATTTTATGTACACTTCTATTTGAAATTTTAACAAAACATCCATGAAATAAAAAATATTCGGTGAACTATAATAAAAAGAGTTAATTAAATGAGAGTGAAAGCACTCACAAGGGTTCGTGGTATTATTTAGAGTTGAAGAAGCTTAAGCTCAAATGTGGGGTGGAAAAGTGACTTCGTCGAATATAAAATAATCCTCCGAATAATCAGCAAAAACCGTTAACTCATCGTCACTTGGTTTTATCGGAAGTAACTCAAAAACAAAAAAAATTGCTCACCAGATTTGAATTTAAAAATACCATTCCAAAACAATAAAGAAGCCACTTTTCAGTTTCACAATTTTGGTTTTTATATTCACCACTTAACCCCAACTTTTGTATTTTACGCCACGAAGATGGAAGCGGTAACCAATAATTGTAACGTTATCCCTCGCTTTACGAATTGCATTATGAATGGCAATTTCAAAATCAACCACTTATTTCTCAGGAATAAAATTTGAGTTGTTAAGAGAACGAATAAACTTAATTTTTTCCAAATAGAGTCTATAAGTTTCTCCTGATTTGTTTTTCGTAAATTAGAAACTAGCGGTATATAGTGTCCATTTATGTAACCATGTATGGTAAATTGATGTGTGAAACATTTTGTGCAGTATTAGAATGTGCCATCCATGTACATTAAACTCGTCTTACATAAAAATTTGAAATTTGTTTGGCAGCTAAAAATTACAATTCCAATTCGGAAATCATTATCTAGAACAAAATTTTACTCTCTTGATGTTTTGTACGAATGTTCTTGCAGATAATGGTGAACTTAGTTGGCATAGTGAGACAAAGTTGGCGACGTTCATTGTACATATTTTCTTTGACGCATTTTAGGTCCCGGGAAGTCAATGTTTCTGAAGAAAAATCTGAAGGAAAACCATTTGAAGCTAATTCTTTATGCAATATTTTAGTTGGTCTCTCTGTAGAATCTTTTTCCGCGTTTCTTTTGCAGACAACACTAAGAACTTGTATAGCAATTTACTTCAGGTTCGTGATTATTTGGATTTTTTAATGTTGTTACAATAAAACTACCCGATTCCCCAGTGGTATACTCATAAACCTCACATTTAGGTCGTTTGATGCACCTCTAGACAGTTTCATTAGTTGAAGATCAATGTTTAGAAAACTTCTTTCACATACCACATATTACATTTTTTAAAGAATGTTAACTATTACTTGTTAGCACGTAAAACACGAAAATATAAGGATTATTAGTTTGGAAATGAGCCACTGTCTAGCCGTAATGATCAACATCCCCTATTCTTATCAAAGAAACCTCTGTGTGACGAGTTTCACGCACACTTTCGAATAGTCCTAATATTTCGAATTAATTTTGACATCATTAGTAATAAAAATGTATTCCTAATGCATTTCGAAAAACCAAGCAGTTTTCGAGTAAATCAATACATAATTATTTTCCCATATAGTTTGAATTCAATATACAAAACAACACATGCATCCATTAAATGGAAGCAATTCGTTCCTGATTAATCATATCAATTTATTTTTATTCGAATTCCGGTAGGTAATATTCAATACATCACTGATGGTGGTTATTCAACTTCCGCATGCGTTACTCATTCACTTAATACCACAACATGTCATGCTTATTAGGCAGAAAAGGGAAAAGGATTTTCCGTACTATGCTATCATAAATTGTGGCCAATCGGTTTTTAGGATTATTAGAAATATTAAAGATTACCTGTAATCATGCCAAGATTATTTTGGGCATAACTCATAAGAGAGACAAGATTTGATTTCAAATCTTCATTACAATGACAGCTCCTTTTGAATCGCCATAGCCTGACCAAGTTTTCATCAATGTCACGTCTGTGAGTACAATGCTAAAAATATAAACGCAACTTATGTTTGAACCACATTTTCTACACTTATTATTCGGATGTTATACTTTTATGTGTGGTTTTTCCTCGAAATTCAAGTATTTAACGCCACTATTGTTGTGATAATCCACTCCGGGAGTAGTGTCGGCAAAAAATAAAACAACATTGATGTCATGTTTTCCTTTTTTCTCGCTTATTATGGATGTAACTGAAAAAGAATTTATTGCTTGAATATATACCAAATAATTGTCTCTTTATCCGTTATTTATTCAGATTAAAGAACTTGCAATCCAAATTAATCAGTATGATATTTGAGAACAGAATGAATTATAATGATCATTTGTCTCGCGTTTAAGTAGCAGTGATATGCAAAAACTGGGTTAAAGCTTTAAGCGTACCTTACACGGTCAATATTATTGACGAAGTATTGGTAAAAAAACGGTAGCCCTAACACGATCCAATAATATTGATCAATAAAGAGTCAGTTTTAATTGTGCAGTCAGGGAGGATGTACCTACCGGTTCTAAGCGCGTCTGCTTTGGTCCTCAAGAAGAGGAAAAGAGGAAGGCAAAGAACAGTGTGGACAAAAAGCTGGCTAAATAGACGTATGAGTCATGGATATGGGGAATTGCTTCGAGGACTCAACAGTGAGCCAGATGACTACAAGAATTTTTTAAGAATGGATGAACTGTTTCGACACCTTGTTGCATTGGTTTCGCCATTTATAATAAAGCAGGATACCATTATAAGGTGGATCGACTTGCAGTGTGCGCCTTTCTCGGGAAAATATTTGTTTTCTTGTTACACGGAAAAGTAGAAAGTTATCACCACCGGAATGAGTGATCCAGCCGAAATAAGTTAATAGTTCTTTAGTATCTGTAGCGCGGTCGACACAGGTGGTGGATTTATTTCGAATCCTGGTAATTTACGTGATCGCTAATAATATTCGAGTTCTTTAAGGATCGGATCAATTCCTCAACACAAATAATAAATTATTTGGTTTTCGGTACTTGAATTTAGGAAAAAAACACACAAACAACTCTTAAATAAATATAACACTCCTAATAGTACAAGAAATAGAAACAACCCCTACCGCGTCTTGAGCATGACTAACGTTTTATTGCACAATATGGCAATATACTCCTCACATGTGTCAATAATATTGACGCCGCCTCAATATATTTACGGGCTTTCAATAAAAATCGAACTGATTTTATTTTCTTCAATATTATTGCCATGAATATTATTGTTTCAATATACTCCTTACACGTTGCATATATTGATCAATATCGATATTGGTTCAATAATATTGACCGTGTAAGGTACGCTTTAAGCAGGAATATTATTTTATTTCTGACCGAGATATTATAAGCTTATATCGTCATAGTAACGCTGTCAATAATGAGGGTCATAACTCCCTTGGGACATTATAGATTCTATAATTCCCTCAACCTTTCACAAGTAAAAATAAAATAAGAAATGCTAATATATATATATATATATTTAGAAATCTGATGACATCTTTAGGAGATAAAACAGCGGACTTTTTCGGCTTATAACTCTTACTCTTCCGTTTCAAAAAAGCCTCTAGCTCATTGAACTTGGTGATATCTCGTTTCTCATGTACCTATAGTCACCATTGGTTTTTAACATTGACCATTTAGTCCATTAAGAATTCGGACTATACGTTTCTGACTGCAACGAATAAACACAATTACTACCAAATCTACCGAAAAACATAGAAAATTCCTTACCAATTCTTGAAAATATGCCAGAAATACAGTTTAAGTAGCATCTTTTGGCATAACATTTTTCCGTGTCAGCCGCTCCAGATATATTTTATATTCTTTTTTGTATACGGCTTCACTTTTCGATGGAAATAATGATTCTCTTGCTTTTTCAGCATTTTTCAAAATATCCTGCATTATATTTGGGGTAGAAAACACGTTTTTAAAGCAAACACAACTTGATAATAAAGCTTTGTTTGTAAACAAGTAACATAGCAACAACCTAGCAACAACAAAACTCCTATATTCAACGTTACCTGATTCAAATATAGCGGGAAGGTAATGGTCAGAACTTAAATAATCTATGTACCACGGGAATTAATGAGCCTTAATAACCTCAGGCAATTGCTGTCCCTCGGGACGCAAACGTTGCCATCGGTAATTAAGGCCTTTATAATTCCCTTGATACATAAATAACTATTATTTTAACGAAATAATAAATAAAACTACTTTGTTTTACTATCACTGATATTTAATATAGTCGTTACTATAGTTTCAACACTAAACGTGTCATCTTCAGACGAAAAATGAATTTGACAAATATTAAATCTACTATTATATAGGTTAAAGAAGGATTTCAAACAAATTTTATGGCTATAGGAAATAATTCTAGGAAAAACCAGAGAGGGGTAAGGTGATTAGGTAATTCCGTGAGGACATTAGAGGTGCGGGTATATTTACTAACAGACTTTAAATACTAAAATCAGGTTATTAACACATTGAAGAGATTACTGTAATATAAATCTAGTTGATCTATTAGGATCTTATTATCATACATCTTCATTCCTTTGAAAATTTCCATTGACTCTAATATATTTAGTTTTGAAGTTTTATCTTGACTATGTAAAATTTGGACATTATTCAAATTAGGAAAGGTATGGCCTGTTTCTAAAATATGATTTGCAAATGAAGAATCGGTTTTATCATTTTTAAAGGAACGAAAATGTTCTTTATATCTAACTGCTATGTTACGGCAAGATCTACCTATGTAAAAACTATCACACTCTGAACAAGTTAGTTTATAAACTGCGGGTCTTTTAAATTTGTCAGTTTTATCTTTCGCATTGAACAGAATATGAGATAATTTGTTTGGGGGTTTGAAGCTGATGATCAGGTTATGATGGGAAAAGATGTTTGCAATTTTACAAATTTAAAAGACCCGGAGTTTATAAACTAACTTGTTCAGAGTGTGATAGTTTTTACATAGGTAGATCTTGCCGTAACATAGCAGTTAGATATAAAGAACATTTAAGTTCCTTTAAAAATGATAAAACCGATTCTTCATTTGCAAATCATATTTTAGAAACAGGCCATACCTTTCCTAATTTGAATAATGTCCAAATTTTACATAGTCAAGATACAACTTCAAAACTAAATATATTAGAGGCAATGGAAATTTTCAAAGGAATGAAGATGTATGATAATAAGATCATAAACGATCAGCTAGATTTATATTACAGTAATCTCTTCAATGTGTTAATAACCTGATTTTAGTATTTAAAGTCTGTTAGTAAATATACCCGCACCTCTAATGTCCTCACGGAATTACCTAATCACCTTACCCCTCTCTGGTTTTTCCTAGAATTATTTCCTATAGCCATAAAATTTGTTTGAAATTCTTCTTTAACCTATATAATAGTAGATTTAATATTTGTCAAATTCATTTAGTGTTGAAACTATAGTAACGACTATATTAAATATCAGTGATAGTAAAACAAAGTAGTTTTATTTATTATTTCGTTAAAATGATAAACTATCACAAAGTAACGGCTTCCACAATTGAATTTTTAACTATTATTTCATAACTGTTCGGAAAATTCAACCTTACGTCATGAATTTACGCCCGGAAAGCAGAACAGTACATCACTAGACCAGAAAGTGTTGTCTAGCGATACTTTCTGGAATCCTGTCATATTTTATAAGAAATCTCATGAATTTTCATAATTTTAGCATATTTCCTTGGTTACTTTGGTGCTTTTAGATTAAATTTCTTCCTTGTTTACATCGCCCGAACAAGATACAGTGTCAATTTTCTTGACAGAGAATGTGTAGGTGTCACCAAGAGACTTAATCATTTAATGAACTGTCATTCTGATAATACAGATTCGAATTTAAAACTCGTTATTTTAATAAAACTGTATGAAATAAAACATTTTACGACACATGGTCGTAAAATACCATTAAAGCATTGCTCGTTAAGAACATCTAAACTTGTACTTTAATAGGTAATTTTATATTCTTGTAACGTAAATTACTATTTCCTACGTTAACTACTGAACAGATTAATGATAAGGAAGAAAGAGTATAGCAAGAATTACTTCTAGGGAGAATTGAAAATTAGCACACACAAGTCCATAAACTAAAACAGGTCTCTTAAGCTTCTTAAGAAAGTTAATATTAAACCTGCTAGAACCAACCCTAGTTAAGTGATATAGAAATCGATCAACACATATTATAATGGGTCTACCAATAGGAGTGATATAACTTCAAATTGCTATACAATGAAAACAAATTTATATATTTCTATAATTTTTAATTTATTTTGTAGTATATAACGTAACATTATGTTTTAAATAAAACATCATTAAGATGCCCACCTCGGCTGCGTCGGCAGACCCTTGAACGACGAACCCAATTTTCCATCACTGAATTTCTCGAATAACTCGGGTGATGTTGGCCTTTAAGTCGTCGCTGGTTTGAGGATTGTTTGTATACACCAATGACATAACATATCCCCAAAGAAAAAAGTCCAAGGGTGTAAGATCACACGACCTTGGCGGCCAGATGGTAGGACCATTCGCGAAATTATTCGCTCTTCGAAACGCTCTCTCAACAAATTAATTGTGTCTCGGGCAGTGTGCGATATTGCGCCGTCCTGTTGGAACCACTTCTGACCCAATTCTCCAACGTTAATTGCAGGCCAAAGAAAATTTCTTATCGTGTCACGATAGCGCTCTGCGTTGATTGTTACAGAATGTCCATTTGCGTCCTCGAAAAAGTAGGGCCCGATAATTCCGCCGGCATGCAAACCACACCATACGGTTACTTTAATAGGGTGTAATGGCCTCTCGACTAGTTGCCGGGGATTGCTCTCACACCAGAAGCGGCAATTTTGCGTATTAACAACGCCATTCATCCAAAAATGCGACTCGTCAGAAAAGATTATTTGCTTACCAAAATCGGGATTTTGTTCTAACTGCAATAACGTCCAATCGGTAAAAGTTCTCCGCAAACCATGGTCAGTAGGCTTGAGTTCTTGGGTTAGAACCATCTTGTATGGGCGTTGTCCCAAATCTTTCCTTAAAATGCGCCATGTTGACATCGTTGAAATGCCCAATTGCTGAGAACGGCGCACAACGGACACATTAGCATTCGCGTTCACGCTTTCCCTTACAGCAGCGATATTTTCAAAACTCATTGCATTTCTTTATCGTGTCGGTGGATTACGGTCCAGGAGAGTGCAATCCCGTTCAAACTTCTCAATTGTACGTCTGATAGAAAGCTCAGAAGGCTGTCCACGTTGACCAAAATCTTCTCGAAGAGCACGAAAACAAGCTCTAACCGACCGCGCATTTTCATAGTATCTTTGTACGATAACTCTACGTTGCTCTTTAGATAAACGATTCACTTAGTCGAGGAAATAAAGCACTAAAATAAGTCATAGTCGTGATCAGCGACTTTGAAAACCCCCGAGAGCTAGAATTTATTACATTTAATTTTAAAAAAACAAGAAATTCCTAGAAGATGACGTGGATACACAGGGCTCGAGTTTCCCGGAAATACCTCCAGGTAATTTGCAAAACATTGTGAGTGTCACAGTCGTGATCGGCGACTTAAAAAACCCCCGAAAGCTAGAATTTGTTACCTTTTATGAAGAAAAATTAGCAAATTCCTAGAAGATGACGGCGTTACCCGGACGCAGGGTACATCAGGTATACTTGAAAGAGCAGTAACAGCTTTTGCTCCAACTGTTACCATCTTAACAGTTTCGCTTCGACTGATACCTTATAGTTCTTCTGAGTGTGAATGATGTCAATTGTCAAATGCTTGAAGAGATCTATGATCTACACAAGAAGACTAGAGAATCCTGGATCTACCATATTACTAATCATTTTAGTAGCAGTAAAAGCGTTGAATAGAACATCAAAATTTTTGATAAGTATGATGTAGTAGACTTGAAGCAATACCAAAAATCCCACACCATTTGCATAAAGTTATAATGCAAGAAATCATATTGCACTTTAGAGGTTATCCAAGGACAAGCGAGTCTGCCTACCGGCTCACTTGACGAAGAGGTGTACAAATGAACGTACATATATAAAAATAACGAGGTCAGTCAAGTGATTCACATAATGCTTGTGCTTCGAACCATAATAGGGGTAAAAGTCTATCAATAATTAAAAAGAGCATCGATTTGAACGTTACAAAAGCTGTGCCAGACGTCTTCCAAAGCGCGTATAACGGATTCCATTTGCTTAATCTTCATTCAATCGCTACTCGTCCAAGGACGTGCTGCGTCAAATAGCCAGCCGTGTTACTTTTGTGAATTTAAAGCTGGGTTGAGGAGCGAACACTACATTATTAATTTTGTACGCGTTTCCTAGCAATCTGTACGGAAAACGATGCAAAAATAAAATTGTGTTAAATCAAATAGTTTATAAGAAAGCATTTTCTACAGAGCTTTTACAGAGCTTCGAAATTATGAGAATGAATTGATTCACATCTTTCCGATTTGCAACGTTTTACGCCCGTCTGCCAGAGTGCGTCAAGGAATTTCGGTCTGCCGAATCTAGACAATCTGCAGATGGTGTGACTATAAGGTCTCCCACAGCTTTTGTACCTTTCAAATTGTCTACTTTCAATTTTATATTTAGTCGCGGAAACGAAGCACTGAAAAATTTGAACAGTAAGACTGATTTGAATGCGGTTTTTTGCATTCGATTCGTTAGAACTTCAGGAAACTTTGTGACCTAAATTGATTTATAAGAAATTAAAAATATGCAATTTGCATAAATAATATGCATTTTATAATTGCATTTTTAATTGACCGTAAGATACTAAATTCACAATTCGGTTAATAGTGATGACTGATGAAAATGATTCCAAACTTGTTACCCGTGGGTTTTTGGGGTCTCCGCAGTACCTGGTGCTCAGGGTGAACGGTATCCTCGTTGTCCCCATAAATTAATGTTATTATTACATGATTTTTACTGAACATTTGTACATGCTTGTAAATTATGCACTCAAATCTTGTACAAAAGGTGTAAATTCTGGTGACCAGTGTTACAAAATGTACTACTGAAGCTTATTTTTTTTTGAATTTGGCGCTTTTAATACAGTTGGTAGCAGTGATACGATACATGAGGATGCGGTTCTGTGGTGTCTTGCGAGAGGAAGACACAATGTAAACTCTCCGTAAGGGGCTGCATGTTCGAAGTTCTTCGTCTTCTTCTACAGTGTAAGTACACTATATCAATACCGTGCACGTGTATTTTTTTTACGGGGTCAACAAGGATACCATTCACTCTGGGCACCAGGCCACCAGGTACCTCGTAGACCAATTCTGTCGCGATATTCGTGTTCAGCGACCCCAAAAACCCCCGGGTAACGAGTTTGGAATCATTTTCATCACTATTAACCGAATTGTGAATTTAGTATTTACGGTCAATTTAAAATGCAATTATAACATGCACATTATTTATGCAAATTGGTTATTTTTAATTTCTTATAAATCAATTTAGGTCACAAAGTTTCATGAAGCTCTAACCACGGTCGTATATAAAGGTCTGGGAACTCGAGGCCGTTTCCTATGTGAGTTCGAATCAAAAATTTTTTTTTGCATTAGCTTCAGGAGATTCTCAGGATCATGAATTCCGCCGGCATGCAAACCACACCATACGGTTATTTTAATAGGGTGTAATGGCCTCTCGACTAGTTGCCGGGGATTGCTCTCACACCAGAAGCGGCAATTTTGCGTATTAACAACGCCATTCATCCAAAAATGCGACTCGTCAGAAAAGATTATTTGCTTACCAAAATCGGGATTTTGTTCTAACTGCAATAACGTCCAATCGGTAAAAGTTCTCCGCAAACCATGGTCAGTAGGCTTGAGTTCTTGGGTTAGAACCATCTTGTATGGGCGTTGTCCCAAATCTTTCCTTAAAATGCGCCATGTTGACATCGTTGAAATGCCCAATTGCTGAGAACGGCGCACAACGGACACATTAGCATTCGCGTTCACGCTTTCCCTTACAGCAGCGATATTTTCAAAACTCATTGCATTTCTTTATCGTGTCGGTGGATTACGGTCCAGGAGAGTGCAATCCCGTTCAAACTTCTCAATTGTACGTCTGATAGAAAGCTCAGAAGGCTGTCCACGTTGACCAAAATCTTATCGAAGAGCACGAAAACAAGCTCTAACCGACCGCGCATTTTCATAGTATCTTTGTACGATAACTCTACGTTGCTCTTTAGATAAACGATTCACTTAGTCGAGGAAATAAAGCACTAAAATAAGTCATAGTCGTGATCAGCGACTTTGAAAACCCCCGAGAGCTAGAATTTATTACATTTAATTTTAAAAAAACAAGAAATTCCTAGAAGATGACGTGGATACACAGGGCTCGAGTGTCCCGGAAATACCTCCAGGTAATTTGCAAAACATTGTGAGTGTCACAGTCGTGATCGGCGACTTAAAAAACCCCCGAAAGCTAGAATTTGTTACCTTTTATGAAGAAAAATTAGCAAATTCCTAGAAGATGACGGCGTTACCCGGACGCAGGGTACATCAGGTATTGCAGAAGAGTTTTTTCATGTCATTATCATCACTAGCGACCTTCATATCACTTTTCGAACAGTTGACAAAGATTAAAAATAATGTTTTCATTAATTTCGTCGATATCCAGGACGTCAGGACGCTAGTATACCCCCGGGGAGGTCCAAGGGGACCTCAGGGAATTTTTTAAATATCATATTCGTGTTCAGAGACCCCAAAAACCCCCAAGAAACCAATTCGAGCCCATTTTTTTATTTACCTCAAAAAGTGCATCTTTGAAAAATGCATTTTTGACTGTAGAAATGCAACAAATTTTTTCCGCAAAACAAAAATATTGGACAAAGTTTCTGAATCACTTTCTGAATCGAATGCAGAAAACTCAATCCATCCAACTGCGCCAACTTTCCAAACTTTATTTCCTAGACTAATTGTCAAATGTCGAAGTATACTAAGCCCTACTGACGCTTGATTCGCGTTATGACAATTGACACTTTGCGTAGATGACGTTCGAAAGTTCTATCACTCCTATTGGTAGATCCTTTTTGTTACTAAAATAAAATAGCCAATTCAGGTGAATATCATAGCTCATTATTATATGATTTAACCAAAATAATATCAAATACACAATGTTTATACTAAATTGACGTTTCGAGCTTTTGTTTCTTGAGTAGGTAATCAATGTAATGACATTTTTTTTCTTATACTTTGACTACACAGAGGAAAACCTATAATGTTCGAAGAACATCGTGTGAGACAACGGTTGAATGTTGGGAGAGGAGATAGGCATCCGAATTTGTCTTGAAGGCTTGGAGGCTATAGGCATAGGTTCCACAACTTCGCTGTTCGATAGAAAAATGAAGTCTGGTGGAAAGAAGTTAATAATGGGAATAATTCTGGCTACTGTCCTAACTGACAATGCACTATGCTTGGTGATCTACTCATTAAAATACTGTAAGGGGTGACTAGTTTGAGCTCGTCTAGTCCGCCTGTCTGGAATCTGTCGTGGTGGAACAATAGACGAGATTTCTGATGAACACCGATCATGGACATGTCTATAGAAAAGGAATAGATCTCCTACCTTTTGACGATGTTCTAGAGAGGTCAGTGAACTTGTAAGTGTAATATCATCAATTAGACAAATAGCTCTCATCTGGATAGCAACCAAGAGCTTCAGCGCATGTTTGGGAGCCCCAAACATGTGAACAGTACGCCAGGACAGGAATCTGTGCTTTGTAGATTATGAGGAGCTGTGATGTGAAGTAGCTCTTGGCATGGAATAGAAAACCGCAAGTTTTTGTGAAGCGGTTTTCGCAATGAACCTCACATGATAGTCTCATGAGAGGGTGCTGTTGGTGATGAGCATCAAGTCGTTCAAAAAATGCCCCCCCCCCCCCAAAGATCCAGCGCCCAAGGCGACCGCCCCGGCCTCCCTGCCGGTAGGGCCGGTACCTGCATCTAAATGCAAATCTAAATTTAACACTTGCTTGGTAACACGTCTAATAATATTTCAGATCTTGATAAATGAGGTACCTATATATATAATGTAATGTCGGTAACATTTTATAATGTTCGTACTAATAACATAGACATAAGTCCGCCGTAGCAAACGATGTCTTGCAAATCGGTCATACAATCACAGAATCAAGACTTCCTTTTCTAAAATACAGCGACGGACCTTATTCAAGGACATTGGAAGCTCTAGAAATCTATGAACAAGAAATTTATTGAGTTTTGATTCCCATTGAAAACAATCCATTATTAGAAGAATAACCTCAGGTCAACTCTAAGCTAAGAGAAGGTATTTGTGGTTAATTATATTTCAAATTATTATGTTTAATGACTATCTGGAATAAATGCTCTTTATCTTCGGCCAAGAAGCTTTATTACTGGTTATAACTTACCCTTTCCCTAAATTTACCCTTTATGTGTTTCGCGTTATTTCATAATATACAGTTTACATGATATGTCTTCGAGAACGGCTGCATGGCAGCTGAAAAATGATTTAGATGAATTATAGTTAAAGTGGACAACGGTGGAAAAATATATGCTACCTACTAATTAATTTAATTTCATGATTATTGAGCTTCCGCGAAAAGTTTATCGACCAAACTGGTTTATGTTTTGCTCATCTATCTATATTTTTATTCTCTTCCGTACTTTAAAGACCACCAGACGAAATAGGAAAAAATTAATTAATCAAAAGGAGACTAGTTACTAATTTCAATAGATCTGACATAATTGAACAAGTTGATCATGTAGTATATTCTTTATATACAGAAGATTCAGAAAATGTCAGTGGTTTATCGTAAGTTTTTTGTTCACTATTGTTCATATATAGTGTCATGCTATCTTAATCATTGGCATTGGTATATTCAGTTCCATATAATTATATCGGCCTCATTTTCCAGTATCTTATTGATTAAAGATAATATCAATATGTAATGGATGCCTTGACATGACGAAGATTCAATGACTAACATATCTCTACCAGTTGCCAACATTACCCCTGTGGCAAGATGCGTTTAGTCAGATCAAATCAGAGGAATATTAAATGAACAAGATGTCTTGAGCAATTCTTATCAGGTACTACAAACAGTCATATACAAATGTGGTGGGTGCATTCAGTTGAAAGAGCAGTAACAGCTTTTGCTCCAACTGTTACCATCTTAACAGTTTCGCTTCGACTGATACCTTATAGTTCTTCTGAGTGTGAATGATGTCAATTGTCAAATGCTTGAAGAGATCTATGATCTACACAAGAAGACTAGAGAATCCTGGATCTACCATATTACTAATCATTTTAGTAGCAGTAAAAGCGTTGAATAGAACATCAAAATTTTTGATAAGTATGATGTAGTAGACTTGAAGCAATACCAAAAATCCCACACCATTTGCATAAAGTTATAATGCAAGAAATCATATTGCACTTTAGAGGTTATCCAAGGACAAGCGAGTCTGCCTACCGGCTCACTTGACGAAGAGGTGTACAAATGAACGTACATATATAAAAATAACGAGGCCAGTCAAGTGATTCACATAATGCTTGTGCTTCGAACCATAATAGGGGTAAAAGTCTATCAATAATTAAAAAGAGCATCGATTTGAACGTTACAAAAGCTGTGCCAGACGTCTTCCAAAGCGCGTATAACGGATTCCATTTGCTTAATCTTCATTCAATCGCTACTCGTCTAAGGACGTGCTGCGTCAAATAGCCAGCCGTGTTACTTTTGTGAATTTAAAGCTGGGTTGAGGAGCGAACACTACATTATTAATTTTGTACGCGTTTCCTAGCAATCTGTACGGAAAACGATGCAAAAATGAAATTGTGTTAAATCAAATAGTTTATAAGAAAGCATTTTCTACAGAGCTTTTACAGAGCTTCGAAATTATGAGAATGAATTGATTCACATCTTTCCGATTTGCAACGTTTTACGCCCGTCTGCCAGAGTGCGTCAAGGAATTTCGGTCTGCCGAATCTAGACAATCTGCAGATGGTGTGACTATAAGGTCTCCCACAGCTTTTGTACCTTTCAAATTGTCTACTTTCAATTTTATATTTAGTCGCGGAAACGAAGCACTGAAAAATTTGAACAGTAAGACTGATTTGAATGCGGTTTTTTGCATTCGATTCGTTAGAACTTCAGGAAACTTTGTGACCTAAATTGATTTATAAGAAATTAAAAATATGCAATTTGCATAAATAATATGCATTTTATAATTGCATTTTTAATTGACCGTAAGATACTAAATTCACAATTCGGTTAATAGTGATGACTGATGAAAATGATTCCAAACTTGTTACCCGTGGGTTTTTGGGGTCTCCGAAGTACCTGGTGCTCAGGGTGAACGGTATCCTCGTTGTCCCCATAAATTAATGTTATTATTACATGATTTTTACTGAACATTTGTACATGCTTGTAAATTATGCACTCAAATCTTGTACAAAAGGTGTAAATTCTGGTGACCAGTGTTACAAAATGTACTACTGAAGCTTATTTTTTTTTGAATTTGGCGCTTTTAATACAGTTGGTAGCAGTGATACGATACATGAGGATGCGGTTCTATGGTGTCTTGCGAGAGGAAGACACAATGTAAACTCTCCGTAAGGGGCTGCATGTTCGAAGTTCTTCGTCTTTTTCTACAGTGTAAGTACACTATATCAATACCGTGCACGTGTATTTTTTTTACGGGGTCAACAAGGATACCATTCACTCTGGGCACCAGGCCACCAGGTACCTCGTAGACCAATTCTGTCGCGATATTCGTGTTCAGCGACCCCAAAAACCCCCGGGTAACGAGTTTGGAATCATTTTCATCACTATTAACCGAATTGTGAATTTAGTATTTACGGTCAATTTAAAATGCAATTATAAAATGCACATTATTTATGCAAATTGGTTATTTTTAATTTCTCATAAATCAATTTAGGTCACAAAGTTTCCTGAAGCTCTAACCACGGTCGTATATAAAGGTCTGGGAACTCGAGGCCGTTTCCTATGTGAGTTCGAATCAAAAATTTTTTTTTTCATTAGCTTCAGGAGATTCTCAGGATCATTCATACACCTCTTGGGAAACCCAACCCCACCCATTGGGGCGAAAATGGCACGAAATCTCCAAGTCTTGAATTGTATTTTCTACAAAAAAGTATTTTGGCATTTTGAGTGCACCTAGGAGGTTTTTTGGGTCGTTGAACACTAATCCGTAGCCAGACTTACTTGCAATTCATCGTAGGAGTGCTAAAATCGACAAAATTGGCCAATTTCGCACCCCTAATATGTTATTTTGCAATTTACGTGTTTCAGGCATTTCGAATGCACCAACGGGTTTTTTTGGGTCGCTGATCACGAATCCGTAGCCAAATTTACTTGCAATCCATCGTAGGGGTGGTAAAATCTACGAAATTGGCCAATTTTGCACCCCTATATGTAATTTTGTAATTTACTTGTTTTTGGCATTTAGAATGCACCAAGGATGTTTTTTGGGTCGCTGAATACGATTCCGAAGCCAGATTTACTACGAAGTAATTTTAAAATGCGAAAATAATAAAAATTTAGAAGCGTGTCAAATTAGCCATTTTTGTAAATTTCCCACCCCTACGATGATATTCGAGTAAATCTGGATTCGGAATCATATTCAGCAACCCAAAAAACCTCCTTGGTGCATTCGAAATGCCTAGAACACGTGAATTGCAAAATAACATATAGGGGTGCAAAATTGGCCGATTTTACCAACCCTACGATGGATTGCAAGTGAATCTGGCTTCGGATTCGTGTTCAGTGACCCAAAAAACCTCCTGGGTGCACTCGAAATGTCAAAATATCTTTTTTGGTAGAAAAGACAATTCAAGACTTGAAGATTTCGGGCCATTTATGCCCCCAATGGGTGGGGTTGGGGTTCCCAAGAGGTTTTAAAGTGTATGAATGATCCTGAAAGCCTCCTGAAGCTAATGCACAAACAATTTTTTGATTCGAACTTACATTTTTTTTACGAGTTCATAGCCTGGACTAATTAGGTACCTGGAGTACATTGTATGAACATGAAGAAGTTGGAAAAGAATAGCACCATCAATCGCTCAAATATGTCACAAATAAAATAGCATCAAACAAAATTTTGTATTATTCACATCACTAAAAATGGATAATGAAAGATTCCACTATAAGATATACATACAAGGGAGAAATTAATGTCTTACCTTCATGAGAAAATTCCAACAATAAAAGTACACAAACTATCAATACGCTAGACATTTTGATTTATCTGATAATTTGACATTTTCTAATACTTGCTATCAATCACACAGAGAACAATCGACCAACTATTCAATGATTCTTTCGAATGGACACATAGCAATGTGTGAATACATTATCGTTTCCTATAAATTTGTTTCCTTGGACTATATAAGTACATCCTGTATTAGATAAAGCTTAAGAATCATCAAATTATAGAATGAGTCACATTCGTGTTCAGTCTGATTCCATATTGGTAAGTTAGTTTACGATACCTATGCAAAACCACATAATTTATTGATAACAAATATACTTATGACAAATCAATATCCAAGTTTGATAGCTCTTATGATTCGTTTGCACTATTATTTGTGATCTCTAAAGTAATGGAGGAAGCAATCAACATCGGCTCAATCTAATATATAGAGAGCTCCAAAATCGAGCACGACCAATAATATCGCTTTCGTCACCAGATATCAGCAGGACACCTGCTTGTCTACGTAACGCATACATGGCAGGCTTCCATTGAAAATTATTGGGAAACTCATTTCACCGAGTCTCTCACCAAGGCCTTCTAGTTTTTGTCATATGGTTTGCAGCCTCAACGCTCATTATCGGGTTTTCTCTCAGATGTATGACGGAGTTTCTTCAGGTACAATGGCTACCAACGTGGGCTTTTCATAGGAATCTGTCTTGTGAAACGGATGTGAAACGGCAGCCCATCTATGCTGGGCGCCAGTGAAACGGACCCGCTTGGGTCGGTATATATTGACCCAACTAGCTCAATTTGAAATAGTTAATCTCAGGGCTCGTAGTGAAACGTGCCTTGTGATTCTAGACTGGTGAATTGTTTGAGCGCCAATTGCTTACTGAACAACTACAGAAATAAATGAATTCACAGCCTAGAATACAAGCACCACGAGATGGTTTATTAGTTGATGGAAATTAGAAAAACAATAAAAGTTCAACTTAACAATTTGATTTATTCCAGACGGAACTTGGTAATTAACAAAAATAAATTTACAGTTTATTTAATGTATTAATTTATAAATAAAATGAATTTTGAAGTAACAATTACAAAATTAATCAATTTGTATAAAAAGAATTTTGAGTAAATAGTTATGCAATTAACTCAATTTCTTAATTGAAAAAATGGATAGTTAAATAATAAAGAGACCACGAACGGCTCTAAAAAAATTTAGCGAAATACGATTTTGGTGAACAACAAAATCAGAAAATGAAATAGTGGTCACTCAACAAGAAAATGCTACCCTCCTTGGAACTCGTAGGAACTGGAAGCTGGTCCTGTCAGGATAGTCACTAAACCGTCTTGGAGTGAAGGGGTGAGGAACCTCAGACGTTCAAACCCTGTAATGTCAAAGAACGAACAGTACCTGACTTGAGATCAAAGGACAAGTAACACCGTCGGCCGGAATAACCAAATGATTCCACCTCCGATAATGTTATCTTCCCCAATATGTAATACACTATAACAAAATTGATATCTTGAAGAGATATCAATTTAGACAAAAATATTATTTAATCTGCAAGAATTATATAATTACAAGAATTGCTTAAATTTAAACAATAAATAATATGTGACTGAATTAACGATACAAAAAAATGAAATAGAAAGAAAAATAATCAAATTGTGACTGAAAGGAAATAACCAAAACGTTGAATTTGCTAGTTAGCACAAATCTAGAAACTGGAATTGATTTGCATCAAATTGATGTATTACTCTTCTCTGAAATCACGTGAACGCAACAGTCCTGATAATTAAAAATTCAATAAGCAATAATTGAATAATACCTTGTGAGAATTCCCAATACTATTTATAGCACGATGCAGACGAAGACAGCTCTGAATACTACGTATCAGATTACAAAATGGCGACTCATACGAATCACAAAAGAATAGCATGTGCCAATGCGGAATTAAACTTACAAGGACTACAGAAATATTATCATGAGAACCTGCCTACGTTCCGATAGATTATTCTCTTACAAGAGTTACAACAATCAATGCTGTGATGGAAATGATATTCTTTGAAATATACTATCCGCAAAATGATTGGGCTTGCCCCCCTAGGCAAATCGAGATAAAAAAAACCGCGGAAATATTATCACAATCAGGCTTTGTACATCCAGACGTTAAATAACAATTCTAAATCAAATTAAATAGCCTGATGTGATGATATTTCGGAAGCAAAATTAAGAGAATTTATTTAATGACAATGAATTACGAATTCTCGACTTACCTAGACAAAGGAACAAACCACAATGAGTTCTCTTCGACTTCCTTTATTCTACCTCCTTCTTCGCGATATATAGTGACATCTCACATCAGGAATGGTAGTATCAATAATCTATGTTTTATTGACCGGCAGATATCTTTGAATATCATATGACAAGTTTCCTATCCGAAAAGAATTCTACTCTGTTCTTTAAAGAGTTCTATATATAATCACGTAACGCAGCCCGTTACACTTGGTACCCACTTTGTTTCTGCTTAATATCAATGTTCTGTTGGAAGTGACCTCTCGTCCCCTCCACAGCTTTGCAGACGATACACTTCATACCGCTTTCTCCTCTAGAGTCAATATGTCATCCAATGTGGTGCAAGACAGAGGCAGGTCGATGCAAAGAATAAAGATTTGGCAAGAACTTCGGAATGGGGATCTGACAATCTAGTAGTGTTAAATGAAACCAAATTTCTAGTTTTTATTCACTCCAAGAAGGCGGATTCCACAATCCCTAAGATGATGATAGCAAGTACAGTTCCTATAACAACACCCTCTCATGAGACGATTATCTGAGGTCTACTGCGCAAACGACTCCTTGGTTTTCCATTCCGTGCTAAGACCTTCTCCATAACCCCAGCAGCTTGATGATCTATAAGGCACAGATTCGACCAGTCATAGAGTACTCTTCACACTTCAAACTTTAGCCCCCAAAACATATGAGAAGAGAGGTTCGTCTGGTTGGTGATGTCACTTTCACGAATTTCTTGACTTTCTAGAAGATAGTAGAAAGATCGTCGATCTCTTTCTTTTCTATAGATATTTTATTGGCGGGACCTCATCAGGATTTATTCCAGATAGGCAGCATAGACGAGCACAGGATGGTCAACGTTTCGTTGTCAAGCTCGAGACCTGCGAACTTCTTTCTACAACACATAATTTTTCTATAGTACCGCGAAGTTGTGGAACTCTTTGCATATTAATGACTTTTCTGATGCCTATAACCACCAAACTTTCAAAATACCCACCTCTTCAACCAACACTCCACCACTGGCTCACACGATGTTTTACAAAAATTATAGGTTTTCCATTTGTGTAGTCAATTAAAAATAAAAAAATCCCAAATAGACCGAACTAGTATAAGAGAACAATGTAAAAAAATAGATCTATCAGCTCTAAATATAGGCAGAACCATATTTTAAATCAACTCATAGGGTAATAGCAAAATTAACATTAATTCAATAAGTTGAACCTGATATCTTCATAATATTACTATGATGTGGAATAATTTTTAGGAATAATAACATAATATATAATTTTTATAGAATAAAATTAAATATAATTTCTAATTTTCATAACTTAGAATGAAAAACATGGCCATACCTACACAAAACATAAACCAATATCTATTAAAAAACAAATATAGTTCACAGGTGTTATTACCTATTAAATAATTAATGGATTCCATTTCATCTTCCAAATATCAAATTCTCACTCAAATTGGTTCAAAACTGTTTTTGGATCTTGTAAAATTGGTAAGTATTGCCAAAATTGGCTGAAAAACTTCACTCGGGGGTTTTCCGGGGTCGCTGATCACGATTCCGAAGTTAGTTTTACCATTTTCGACCGCAGTATCTAGAAATTGGCCAATTATATGTCTGAAAAATAGCCAAATTTTATAATTTCGTAATTTTTGTTGAAAATGACTAAAACGTTTCACTCGGGGGTTTTCGAGGTCGCTGATAACGATTCCGAAGTTAGATTTACCATTTTCCACTGCGGTAGCTAGAAATTGGCCAATTTCATGTCAGAAAAATGGATAAATTAGATAATTTCGTAATTTTTGTTGAAATTGGCACTGCTATCAAAAGTCAGGGAATTTATCCGTGACTGTGAATCATTTGTTTCATATCCAATATCAAATGACTTCCGAGTGGAATTTTCTAGCCATTTTCAACAAAAATTACGAGATTATCTAATTTATCCATTTTTCTGACATAATATTGGCCAATTTATAGCTACCGGGGTGGAAAATGGTAAATCTAACTTCGGAATCGTGATCAGCGACTTCGAAAACCCCCGAGTGGAGTTTTCCAGCCAATTTTGGCAATACTTACCAATTTTACAATTCAATATCCTTCAGTCTTCGTCCAGGAACGATTTGCAAAAAAAATCAAGTTGATTGCTCTGTTTGGAAAAAATTCCGAGCTTTTTTGTTAAATTGACTCGACTATAGAAACATATCGCAAATATTTCAAACCGGATTATGTGCTTCCACGTCGTAATCGAAAACCACAATTCTTCGAAGCAAGTTCCTGTATCATGAACTTCACATTCACCTTATGATTATGTTTCAGTTCCCAGTAATGATCATTTGTATCCTTTAAAAGATATGTGAAAAACCGAAACGTGTTTCAAAATTTTGTTTTCAAAGAATAATTTCACTCAAAATGACAATGAAAATCAGGAGTTACTTGTTACATCAAATCAGAAGTATGAAATAGTCTTCTACATGTTACAATCTGGATGACTTCATCTACCAGCTTTCGAGAGTTTCCCTCGAAGAACTTGGATATCTAATGTTCTCTTTTCTTATTATGTATAATAACACACAGTAACTTTTTTCCTTCGAACAGTTGGCAAACACTACAATTGTAGATTTCATTCAAGATTACAAATAATTTGTATTAGTCGACACAAGAAATAAATAACCCAATTTTGTTTCTTACAGTTTATTATATAACAATGTCTCAAAGCTGCAATAAAATTATGATAGCTCGTTGATTTTTTGTCCAAAAAACACTACATACCTTTCTTACAGTTGCATTTATTGAAAAACAAATATTTTAGCTAAATTGATCTATTGTTTCCACTAAAAATCTGCCATTCATAATACAAGCCAGCAGTGGTATCATTAGGTAAATCAGCCAGGACTGAAAAAGTATCTCATCAGCACGATTCTTATGTAGTTTTTCCTGAAGCAAATTACTTAAAGGTAACTGATAAAACTTTTAATGAACAATGTAACGTCAAAAGAAAACCCTTGCTTTCGAGGCTATGTGGCTGTGTTCCTTTCATTCCAAGTAGATCTCTCTAGGACATCCAAAATTGTAACTAAATCATTTTTGAACTACGAAATACACATCCGTAGCGTTCGATAGATCTTGTCTCACATAGTCCGGGTAAATGTTTAACTGCTATCGTGGTGTACCGGACGTCGGACTCCGGACACTTTAAGATATAAAATCTTTAAATTGGGAGTTGTTATATTCATTTTTTATTTTCTTTAGTGTTGAAAACACTCATTGGGTCTTATTTCATCAAGGTCGCGACACTGAACTAAATGTAATTTGGGATCGGGTGTAAAAAGACAGTTCAATGATTATAAGCAAAAGCCTTCCTTTAATGGTACAAAAAACATTCAATAAACAAAAATTGTCATTAATTTTTGTTTATTTTCAACACCCTCCGATGTTTGCACAATGTGTGATTTTTTTACACGTCCTACCATCTTCAAATTTACAAATAGAATCTCTAGTACTTTCTGACAACTGTGTTTTTTTGTTGTTGCGGAGGTGAAGAAAACCCTTTATGGGAAGGTTGTGTGCCTTTGAGTCTCAAGGTCTACTGTGAGAGTCACCATTCCAGGCATACTCACTAAAAACTTCACCCCCTTTGTAGGCTTGTCTGGCTTTTGCCTCCGGTGACACTGACCCATTGTATCTCGCATATGTTTCGTTTATTCACGGTATCCACTCAAGTATTTTTGTACCTTGTACGAGTTTGTACAAGTACTTTACAGGGTGGGAACTCTATAATTCTGGTTCGCCGTTAGGCTTTCCAAAAATTGACTGTCGTTTGCGATCCAGCGCCTCGCATTTACACAGTATGTGTGTCAGTGTTTCTGTGTCCTTACTGCAAAGTCTGCATGTCTGGTCGCCATTGTACAGTCCCATTTTGTGTAGGTGCCCTTTTACTGGCGCATGGTCAGTCATGAGCCCTGTTACGACTTTTATTTTTTCCCTATTTAGTGCTAATAGGTCTGTCGTTCTTTTGTTACACGGGGCTCCGATGTATTCCTTCCCATGTTCGTTCCCTAGGATTTATCCTCAGTATTATTTGTGGTTTTCCATAATCCAGTCTTCTACAGACCTTCGTGCTGTACGTTTTGTACCCCCGTGGTCTGTTCTGGATCTGGATCGTTTTCTGACCCTCTTTTTGCAAGTTTTTCGTTGCCTGTCGTTCCCTGATGTCCCGGCACCCAAATCAGCTTAACGCGGTTTCGGTCTGCCAGTATTTCAAGTTCTTTTTTGCATGTCCATACCAGACGGGATGTCACTTCCTGACTTTTCATTGCCTTAAGTGCAGCCTGACTGTCTCTCAATATGTGGATCTGCTCATCGTCGATGGCTCTCCGATTGTTTTCCTTCACACATTGGAGGATTGCATATACCTCTGCTTGGAAGACAGAGGTGTGTTTACCCAATGAATAGCTCAAGCCAGTCTTTAGGTTTCTTGAATATACTCCTGCACCTGCACCTTTTTCAGTCTTAGACCCATCTGTATACCAAATCTTTCAATAATTGAACAACTATTTGCTCTACCCGTTCCACTGATGAGCTAGAGGAGGCGAAAAAGGTGTCTGGAACTATTAAGCTGTGGTCTCACTGATCTATGTAGAAAGACCTCTACTACCTTTGTGGACTTTTTAAATTATTATGTACATATGTTTTGCAATAAATAAATAAAATATTCCAATTAAAAGACAAATGTTTTTTGAATCATATTTGTTGTTTCAGCCATCACCTGCTCCCACGAGATGTGCCTCTCCTGATTATTTCAGAGGCATTCATCCCTACTCCCCATATTCCACAGAATTTGGTCCCCCATCTCGAGAATTCGAGTATGTGGGTGTACCAATGGAACATCCGCCTTTACCTCAAAACTATGAAATGGATGAGGAAGAAAGTGGTCCATCGACGGCAGAAATTATCGCAAACCAGTCTCAGGATTACATTGACGAGAAACTTGCAGAATATCAAATGACTATTTACCAGCTACAAGGTAAGATTCATTATAATATTATCTCCACTACCACTATCATTTGTAATATCCCAATTAGACATTCATATACTTAGATTATGTGAATCTCATACATTCATTATTTCTATTCTATTTACGATAAGTAAGGATGCAATATATAAACACACGTAACATTGACCGGGCACCTATTGCATTCCTTACTATGGGTATCAATATTGTGATTACGTTCACTCCACAAGGTTGTTATGCTCGCCAATGATTTAATAACATTGTCGTCCAGTGTTATGGACTAGGCAAGATCCTTGCTAAGGATATATAAGTAGTTAGATATAAGAGTTGGGAAATAGTAATATAATTAATAAGATATCATTAGTACCTATCGTAAACTATCAATAGAGTAATATAAGTAAGTATTATGTAGTGAATATTAAAACCATGCATCACATTTCGTACCCAGTGTGATTCCAACCATCTGCTCCTATGTCCCCTACGAAACTTCTACCATAACAAAGCATCGAACATGTTAACTGATAAGACACGATGTTCCTTGCAAGCCAAAGAAGAAATCCTTGTTCAGATAGTATAGAGCGACACTGTCAGCCCTTTCATCAGTTATTATTCCTTTTTGTGCGTCTAAGATCCGTCAGGCCTACGTGGTTCCTGAAAGTTGTGAGGCTGCAAATCTGTCTTATCAAAGATGTACATGATTCACAGCAGTTCCTGAATCTTCAGTCGTGTGCCGATGTAATTCAAACATGATCCAGATTTGTCAGTCAACAATACCAACTTCCAATTAACATGTTCTTCATCAAACTGTTGCTCAGGGTTCAAAAGGAGCACTCTAGCTGACGTTTTGAATGAAACTGACGTTCTTTGATTCCTATTCCCTCTATTAGCTGATTTGAAGCATAAGTAATACTTTTGCGAACTCTGGGGCCCAAAGCCGTATTACACGGTCTTCTACCATACTAGGATAATGTTGTCTACTTATACTTTATACCATAAACTCCATACATTGTCCAGGCTTTATAGACAAGCGTGGAAGCATATAATTCTCATTACTAAATTGTATGATTTTCTTTCTGGTGGCGATTCCGTTGAGGAAGTAAATAAATTATGTCTTCATGTATCATCTTGCTTACAATTAACCCATTTCCTATTGAGAAAATGGTCATCTAATGAATTCGAGACATTGGAAGGGTTAGCTCGGAATGATATGTTGAGTCAAGTCTATTTTTTCATTCAGGAAAGCACTAAAACTCTTTGTTTGTACTGGACACCATCATCTGACAACCTTGAATATTATCTCAAGGATTTGGCTACATCTGGAAAAATCACAAAAAGATTGATCTCCAAAACATTCGATCCGCTAGGCCTTCTGTCCCCATGTGTCATCTTACCAAAAATACTCGTTTAGGAACTTTGATCTATGTAAGTAGATTGGGATCAAGAATTACCCGTGGGAAGATTTCATGGGGAATTATCTCAACTCAGCACATTGAAAATTTCTAGACATGTTCTTCTTGACAATTTTGTCAGCTGTCAACTTCATGGGTTTGCAGATGCTCCTACAGACGCCTGTGGTGCTTGCCATTCATATATCATTATTATTGTCCAAATCCGAAGTGGCTCCTCTTAACACTCTCACTGTCCCCAGATTGGAACTTAGTGTAGCCCTGGTTCTATCCAAGTTATACAAACAAGTTCGTCCTCCATGATTCTGTACACCTCTGGTGCGACTCAAATGTTGCCCTCGGTTGGATGAAAACTCGTCCTCATTTATTGCAAACATTCGTTGCTAATAGGGTTAGACAAATACAAGAAATAACAAATTCTGGCTTTTGGCATTATGTTAATACAAGGCAAAATCCAGCCGATCTACCCACGAGAGGTATATACCCATCTCAGATCCAAGGTTCTATACTTTGGTGGGCTGGCCCTCAAGGTTATGCCAATCAGAACTCTATCAAATCCTATTATGCTCGCAAGCTTACCTGAAACTAAAAGTGAACGGATATGTTTGCTCACAACACAAGGTGACTAAACGGTACTGTCGTAAGCTTGGTCTCCACTCCAAGCCTTTTGTTGATGACGTCACACTTACATTTGTATTCAGCGTTCAGGCCTTGTGTTATAGAGGATTTCGGCAGGCCACACACATACTTTTCAGACTAGCGTATCCCTTCTGAAACTTTGAAATTACCCTGATATAACGACATTAGAAGCGATAGAATTTCATAGAGGTTATAATATATTCAATTACTTTATATTAATTTCAGTTTGGTTTATGAAAATGACAAATGCTGTATTGAGAACCTTAGTGGATGTAGGTGTTGTTGATTTAAGTGTTACTGACCAACTTCTATATTGCTCTGTTCAATACACAACTGTAATAACATCGATCCATATATATTGGAAAATAAATTATGGAAAATAGAGGAAGTGTTCCGGTCATTATTATCCATTATTAGTCAGCCTATAGCCAAGTTATCTGAAACCGATGCGAAAAGAATAAACAATATGACGATTGGTCCTGCACTTTCAATTTGCTACGTGATTGAATCAGAAAACATAAAGACCAGAATAGATTTCAGAATTAGCAATTTCTATTCTCATAAAATACAAATAAGAGAAGTTATAAATAGCTCAGTCTGAGATATTTATACTTTCGGCTATATCACTACTACATTTATAATGATGATTCCGCTCATTGCATGTAGGTACTACCATTGCATAAGAAACACTAATTCGATATATCATAAAACAACAAAAATAGACTAAAAGGTCAGTCACCCTGAAATAAGTAAGATTAATTCCGGGTAAAGATATACAATTCCGGTTTTCTTTGTCCTAATCAAAGCAAGGAAGATTTGGGATTGTTGAGCTTCGTTAATTATTATCCCAAATTTGATATTAGGTTAGGTTTAGGTTTCTCCATCACGACCATGTTGTCTATTGTAGCTCACTTCTGAATATTGTTCACCCAGCTAGTTCAGTATGTTCATAAGGCCGATAATTTTGCTGGTTGAGATCAGATCTGATTCTTTCCCCAGCAGGGCATTTACATAGAACGTGTTTCGCCGATTCCTCTATAAGGGCTGAGCACTGAAATAAGTGTAACGTCATCCACAAAAGGCTTGAAGCAGACGGAGCTTACGACAGTACCGTTTTGTCTTTATGGCGCATGACCGGTATTGAGTGTGACAGGTGATAAATATTGAAATTTAACAGAGTGTTATCTGCTTCTTGTAACAATTATCTGTTGAACCTGTTCCTTAGGAGTCCTTGTGTTTTTATCATGGGTAAACGTTTATAAAAGTGAAGTTTAAAAATAAAATAAATGATATCATATCAAAGTGCTTTCCACTCTCATGGAGTCATCATCAGTGCATACCTTTAAGAAGGTAAACGAAAAAGTTGAATTGAATGAAAGAATTTTTGGACTTAATGAAAATTTTAAAATGTTTGAGGTAATTTACAAATTTTCCAACAGTACAAACACATTGTATACAACAAACATATTGATATTTCTCTTAAAGAGATACCCTCAAAGAGTTAAAATGTTGCATATGCTATTTCCATGAAAGTAATTGCTGAAGTGGAAAGAATAAAAGACATACGACATTAACGTGAATGATAAGAGAACAGGAATCACACAATTCGAGAGGTTAATCTCATAATTACTGCAGATGGAGTTGTCATCAGTTTGAAAGTTTCAGAGAATAGAATTGAATTATGGACACTGAATAAAATAAAATGTAACCGAATTCTTATTTTTAGTCATTGTAAACGCCTATGAAGAGGAATTTAGGATCTATTTCATTCAAACCAAAGTTCATTGTTTTTCAATCCTTTAGTGATAAATATGTCTTCCACAAAATCTAATTTAGTGTTATTCTTGTATCAAATTTCGTGTCAAATTTTTGCGTTTTTATTAGGGCTAAAATTATGTTTGTTGAATCTTAGGTGATGACCAAAAACAAAAAATTTGATGAGCCTTTTTACTTTTGCCTCAAGTGTCTTAATTAGCCGGTAGAGGGCTTCAAAGTTTCAAAAATAATTTTGTTTTTTCGGTATAACTTGAGAACGTGATGGAGGACTTTTACAATACTTCGCAGGTGAGTTACTGTCAATAATAGCCGTTTTTGAGAGCGGAGCATAGAGCCTTAGAGACCATAGAAATGGCTCAAACTTGAGGATGTAACGGGAAAAGTGTCCAGGAACTTTTTTGTTGTCGATGTAATTCACTCTAATTACTAATTACGCTTACTAATTATACTTGATTAAAATACCTTAGTTGCCTTTGCTTTTCTAATGTCATTTTGGCATTTGGAGAATTTATTCTCAAAACTGTCAGTTTTTACTTTGCTTTCCGTAAAAATTTTATAAAATTATGGCTCAAAATTTCACTAACACTGAAATGGTTAATATCTCGGTAAAACACGAATAATAAAAACAATAGAAATGGGGAAACGATGTGATTATTCAGGAAAAACAAATGCTAAATTAAAAGAAACAACAAAACTTTTTGGGAAATTGCTAAGGCATCAATTGTTCGAAATGTTGCCCATTTTCCTGAATACACAAATTAATTCGTTTCAAGAAATTGGATTGAACTCTGGCTAGTACTTCAGGATCATTCTTCAATAAATCCGCTTCATGATTAATTCGTTGCAACAATTCCTCTCGTGTGTTTACTGGAGCTGCATAAACTTTCGACTTCAAAGCGCCCCATAGAAAGAAGTCGCAGGGCGTCAAATCAGGGGAGCGGGCCGGCCAGTTCACTGGTGCATCGTGTCCTCTACCTATCCAGCGATCTGGATATTCCGCATTCAAATGTCGCCTCACAACTAATGTGAAATGAGGTGGTGCACCATCATGGATAAACCAGGCCACGACGAATGTGTAAGGGCAAGTGTTCCAACGGTTCAAGTAGCCTTTGTTCCAAAAAGTTCAAGTAGTTCTCCCCGTTCAATCGATCGGGTATAACGGTAGGGCCAATAATAAAGTTATCCACAATTCCAACCCAAACATTGATTTTAGTTTGATTCTAAAAATATGTAACTTCCGTTTCATGAGGATTTTCATCAGCATAGAAATGTTCATTATGGAGGTTAAAAAGACCACATCTCGTGAAAGTATCTTCGTCCGTGAACAGAATTCTTCTACAAAAATTGGGGTTTGCGTTTTGTCTTTGAACAATAAGCCGACAGAAATCTAGCCGATGACCTGGATCCATGGGCAATAAGTCTTGAACTGTTTTAATATGATAGGGATACAACAGTTCTTCTTTCAGTACATTATGAACTAATGATTTTGAGGCTCCAATACGAAGTCCCAAACGTAGTGTGCTTATCCCAGGTTCAGTTACAACCGCTTCCAGTATCGTTTCTTCGAGCTCTAACGTCCTTCTTGTCCGTCTGCGTCCAGTTTCTCTGCGATTTGCTTCAAATTTGCCAGTTTCGCGAAGGTTTGCCGATTTGGAATTCTGCGATGCGGATATCTTTCCCTTCTCCGGCCATTGCAACGACAAAGTCCATAAATCAATAACATATCAACCATTTCAGTGTTAGTGAAATTTTGAGCCATAATTTTATAAAATTTTTACGGAAAGCAAAGTAAAAACTGACAGTTTTGAGAATAAATTCTTCAAATACCAAAATGACATTAGAAAAGCAAAGGCAACTAAGGTATTTTAATCAAGTAAAATTAGTAAGCCAAAATTGCAGAGACTCGAAAATTAATTTTTTCAAGCTAATCCGTTGATTTTATCAAAATTTTCTAAGAGTAAGAAGAGTTTTCAAATTAGATAAGCTATCTACATAAAAATCCTCAAGTTTGAGCCATTTCTATAGTCTCTAAGGCTCTGTGCTCCACTCTCAAAAATGGCTATTATTGACAGTAACTCACCTGCTAAATATTGTAAAAGTTCTTCATCACGTTCTCAAGTTATACCGAAAAAACAAAATTATTTTTGCAATTTTGAAGCCCTCTACCGGGTAAACAAGACACTTGAGGCAAAAGTGAAAAGGCTCATCAACTATTTTTCGAATCAAAGAATCTTCGGCTCTATTTTGGCCACGCAGTTCGAGGACATCCTGTATATAGCTACACAATCGTTGAAATTTTATTTATAAATAACACTTTTTGATAATTCATCGATTTTATCCTTGCTGTTAACTGGGTGTGTTATGACTCAATAAAGTGCGTTGCAAAATGGCTTCCCAAAGGAATTTTTATGTTGATGAAAATTTAATTTTCTTTCGGAACAGAATTCACTGCAGACAACTTGCAAGGAAAGGTATAGATATTCTGCAAGTACTATGATTTCATAGTCATTAAATCAAACATAGACTGTCGTAGTCATAATAAATTTTTGTAGTCATAATAATAGGCCCGGTAGTTGTAGGAGTCGTAAGAGATTACTTGCAGTCTTTCCAAGTTAATTTTTACTCTTAATAATAATTGATCTCATCTGTGGGAATGAAATTAGATAATATTCTATAGATGAATAAATATATTTTAATAATATCTACATTATTTTCACATGTATCGTTAACTTGCTACATAATCATAATACTGGAAACAATCAGTATTCTTTTTGTGTTAAGTACTATTTGTTGAGTAAACCCTGTTTGCGGACTAGCTTTCATCTATCGGGTTCATTTCATATTTGATCTTTTCAGATTTGGGTTCTGCTGAGTCTACAAATGTTTCCATCAACGTCTGTTCGTCAATTTCCAAGTCCAATTTCATTTCGACGTTACATTTATCTGTTACAGAAATGTCCAATTTTGCAAAGTCATCGACAACTTTCGCTGGTACACTTCCAATTTCATTGAGGACATCTTTGTCTATAAGACTCCACGTCTCTTTAGATACTCTTTCTGTACAATCTTTCACCCATTGTGCAGAAATTTCTTCATTAATCGCGGCAGAGAAATGTTTTACTTTAGTTAGAACAAAATTTGATCGATCTCGAATATTTCTAATAGGATCTTTCAATAACAGTAAGAGTACCTGCAATAGTACGTTATTGAGTAGTACTAAAATACCTTCTAAAAAGGACAGATCATCGTCCATTTCTGTTTCTCTGATTGAGTACCAGTCGTGAGTATTGCTATTGACAAGTGTTGTTAAAGCTTCTTCCCCGTATAACGCTACATTTTCTCCTTCGATATTGTTTTCGTCTTGGTACTTACTAATAATATCTGACAGTACTGACTCTTTCAATCGCGCTTCAAGTTTTGTACTCAATCCAATAATTTTAGCCAGTTTCCTCAAATACTTTTCTTCATTTGAGGATTCTATCAAGTTTTTAAGATTACTTAGATAATTAACTTTTGCATGACCTTCTTGTTGAAGTGTGGGTTGGATTAGTTCTTGGGAACAGAATAGAATAATATATCTACGCAGATATTTGTCATCTTTCATCGTGTGAATTAAATATGGCATCAATTCAGCCATCAACCATCTGGGACCGAATCGTTTAGTTAGAGAAGGTAGAATTACTGAAGATGTTCTGCGAACCGAATACACTTTGTCTTTCAATAAAAAGACATAGCAAACTAACAGATTCTCGTTAAAATATTCTGCTGTACATAAATTACTTATGTGAAAAATTGTCAATAGTAGGCTTCTCCTTATTCTCCAAGATGCTTCAGATGATAACAAAATATCACTGATCACCTTTTTAATGGAATTTAATTCTACTATTAAGTCGATATCAATCGGTATCAGATTTAAATTTTTCAAAATGTTCTCTTTGTATGCCCAAGATGTATCATTTTGCAACTGGCATAGAACAATGGGAAATATGGTTCTTCGGAACGTATCGCTCGAAATTATTGTGCTGAAAGTCAAGACGTTTGACGAAAAAGCTAAACGTACATCGTGATTATCATCTTTGTTGAATCGTTGAAGTAACAGCAATAATTTGTCTTCGAAAAATTCGTCGAAACTGCATATATTAACTAAGTTTTTCTTATAAATGGCTTCCAATGTTTTAGAGAACGCATAAAAGTTTTCTGCTGAAACAAATCGCACCTCGCTTTCCGTGTCCTCGCTTAGATTATCATATATTTCCAGCATTTTATTGCACATACTTTGATCAGTGAAGGTTTCCTGGGCCTCTACAATTAGTGAAGCCAACCGTTGCCGAACTTTCCAAGACTTATCTTCTAGAATATAGAGAAAAAAAAATGATGTTAAAAATGGAAGATATGTATAAGTTCAGATGGTATGGGTATATACTTCATACGTCAGCCAAAAAGATAAATTACGGTTACTATTTATATAATAACGATAATGCCAATATTACAAATGCCATTTCAATTCAAAGTGGAGCTTCTCAAGAAAATAAAAAAAGACATGTAGGTCAGATTCGAAACATTTTTGTGGGATTCGATTCGTGTGGTTATCAGGATCATTCATAATCCATAAAACCTCACCGGTCAACACCCCCCACCCCTTGGGGGCCAGAAATGGCCAAAACTTGCCGATTTTCCACCTCCAGAATTGATTAAAAGTAAATCTGACGTCAAAATCGTGATCAGCGACCCAAAAAACCTCCTTGGTGGATTTAAAATCCAAAAATAATATATATTTCCAAAATAATCTATAAGGGTGCAAAAATGGCCAATTTCAAGTAAATCTTGATCAGCGAGCCAAAAAACCCCCTTGGTGCATTTTAAATTTGAATTTATCCCTTGGGGGGGGGGGGGACCGGTGAAGTTTTATGTGTTATGAATGATCCTGATAATCCCACGAATCGAATCCCACAAAAATTTGATGATTCTGACCTACATGTCTTTTTTTTTATTATAGCAGGCTCATTGCCTGGATTATTTGTGGTAAAACAGTTTACTATAACAACTGCAGTCGTCAGTCAGTATCAGTTGAGTCTAAGATGATATGTTGATAAGTTGAAGAATTAAACTCAAATTTTTACACAAAACTTGTAACATTAAATTTAGAAAATAATGATTGCAAATTTGTTCACCAGACTGTGGTGTCCTTATACATAATGGTCCAATCTATACGACACCGTCTCTCAAACTAAAACGCTCAAATATTTTGCGGCGATATTTTGTACACTTATGTAGAGTCTTTGTGGGTAATATTCAAAAATATTTTTTAATAAACAGGGTGTTTCAAAAAAGTTACATATCAAAGTTATACTTTCTTAAATAGAATACCCTGTATTTAGATTGTAGAGCTTGAATGAAGGTGAGTTGCTGTTACATGTCTTATACCTATCTGAAATAGTTTTCGAGATATTTAAAGATTTATAAAATTAAAATATGTATAAATTTAAAAAAATTATAAGATATAAGTGATTTACATGACGAATCAAGTGTTATGCCTCGTTACAAGAGTAATGCCTGGAGTTATAAAGAATAATATTTATTCGTTAAAAACGTTATACAGGATGGTAAAAAATTGAATTAAATTATAGTCAAATTGAAAGGTGTTTAACTCTCTTATTTTAAATGGAACGCTCTACAACACAAAAGATCTGACCTTAAATACAGGATATTCCATTCAAGAAAGTATAACTTTGCTATGTAACTTTTTTTTTAAACATCCTGTATATTAAAAAATATTTTCATTAATGCCCACAAAGAGTCTACATAAGTATACAAAATATAGCTCAGAATATTCAAACGTTTTCGTTTGCGTGACCGTGTCGTATAGATTGGACAATCCTGTATATTAGGAATTTATGTGGTACAAATTGAGGGGTGGCGGGTAGACAATGATTTGGGTGGGAGTATTTTCAAAATTGTTGACAAGTGGTGAATTGTAGATAGGTATCGATTTGGTCACTTAATATTATGTTACTATTGCTTTTTTGAATGCTTTAATATTTATATGGATTCAATATAGAATTTGCCCTTTTTCTTGAATATGTAAAATATCCGGATCGAGATAACGTTCGGATTATTTTCCAATAGGTGATTGGCATAATTAGAGTCGACTTTTTTGAGCCTGTAACTTTTCAAATGTTCGTGGAACCTTACACCCAAACTGTGTTCAGTTTGTCCTATGTACAAGGCATGACAGTCATCACACCTCAACCTGTGAATTCCAGATTTATTTGATTTACCGTTTTTAGATTATGAATTATTAATATGTGAGTATTATATTCCAGGCAACGAACCAGAAAAAAAAATATTTTAAGCTAGAATTTCAAAATTTTTTTTGCATTTTGTTCCTAATATCCCATAGATCATTCATGAATATCAAGACCGCGGGAGTCGACCTTTCTACCCCCTCAAAACGGGGTTTCAACCCCTCAGAGGAGCATTCTTATAAAAACAGTCCAAAATTAATGAATTAAGAACCGAAAATGACACCTAGTATGTTTTTTGGGTCGCTGATCATGATTCCGCAGTTAGTTTTCTCGGAAAACTCCCTCCAGATGGGAAATTTGGAAAATTTATATATAATATATAATTCATAATTTTGTTGCTAAAATGACGTCTAGTAGGTTTTTTGGGTCGCTGATCACGATTCTGTTGTTATATTTCCCAAAAAACTCTCTCCAGATGGAAAATTCGGGAAATTTGAGATTTTCCCGAGACGGTTGTGAATAATAAAGTATAATTTTGTTGCAAAAATGACCTCAAGTAGGTTTTTTGGGTCGCTGATCACGATTCCGCTGTAATTTTTTCCAAAAAAGTCTCTCCAGATGAAAAATTCGGGAAATTTGAGATTTTCCTGAGACGTTTGTGAATAATAAAGTATAATTTTGTTGCAAAAATGACCACTAGTAGATTTTTTGGGTTGCTGATCACGATTCCGCTGTTATTTAAAAAAAAAAACTCTCCAGATGGAAAATTCGGGAAATTTGAGATTTTCCTGAGACGGTTATGAATAATAAAGTATAATTTTGTTGCAAAAAATGACTGGAGGTCATGACTAGAGGTCATTTTTGCAACGAAATTATACTTTATTATTCATAACCGTTTCAGGAAAATCTCAAATTTCTTGAATATTCCATCTGGAGAGACTTTTTTGGAAAAAATTACAGCGGAATTGTGATCAGCGACCCAAAAAATCTACTGGAGGTAATTTTTGCAACAAAATCATTCTTTATTATTCACAAACGTCTCAAGAAAATCTCAAATTTCCCGAATTTTCCATATAGAGAGACTATTTTGGAAAAAATTACAGCGGAATCGTGATCAGCGACCCAAAAAATCTACTAGAGGTCATTTTTGCAACAAAATTATAAGTTATATATTATATATAAATTTTCCAAATTTCACATCTGGAGGGAGTTTCCCGAGAAAACTAACTGCGGAATCGTGATCAGCGACCCAAAAAACATACTAGAGGTCATTTTCGGCTCTTAATTCATTAATTTTGAACTGTTTTTATAAGAATGCTCCTCTGAGGGGTTGAAACCCCGTTTTGATTGGGTAGGAAGGTCGACCCCCGCGGTCTTGATAGTCATAAATGATCTATAGGGTATCAGGACAAAATGCAAAAATTTTTTTGAAATTCTAGTTTACTATATTTTTTTTTTATTATGTTTTTTTTCCGGGCTTATTGGCCGGACTATTAGATTATTTGTTGTTCTAAAGGCGACGGTTTTATTCTCGTTTTTGAAAATATGAGATATTTTGAGAGTCTTTACCTAAATATGTTAGAAATTGCTACTATTATTATTCTGCTGATAAATTAGGTTTAAGGCTTCTTTATTCGGTTTATTTTAGAATATTTTATTTCTTATCTTGACATTATTTTTAGCAATATCCATGATTGAGTTTAATTTCAAATGGAATTTATATTTCCTTAATGGAATATTAACTAATCTATGTATCATAGAATTGTACGAGGGCAAGATGAAAAGTCCCTGAAAAATGAAACAAGAAATGATTTATTTGGTCAAAACTTTATTTCTTGCGTGGAAAAAACATTACGCAAGCCAAATCATCGTTTATCATCGATTGGAACGATTCGCAAGTGGTTTACTGATTTTCGTTGTTGTAGTATGACCCCAAAGCACATCGAACGCTCTGGTCGTCCAATTGAGGTTACAACGCCAAAAATCGTCGATAAAATCGATGGTATGATATCGGCGAGTTAAAGTGCACGAGATTGCTGCGGCTATGGGCATCTCAATCGAACGGTTACGGAACATATTGCATACATTCTTGAATATGAGAAGGCTATCTGCCAGACGTGTGTCGCATTTACTCTCTGTTGGTATCAAGCGCAACCGTGTGAACTTCAAAGGAGTGTTTGGCGATGTTCAAGCGCGATAAGAAAAACTTTTTGCGTCGTTTCGTAATCGTGCACGAAACATGGATCCACCACAGCACACCAGAGATGAAAGAATAGTCGAAACAGTGGACTTCTCCTGGGGAATCGAGGCCGAAAAAGGCCAAAGTAGGTTTATCGGCCAACAAAGTCATGGTGACAGTTTTTTGGGATGTACACGGTATCTTCCATATCAATTACCTGGAAATGGGCAAAACGATCACCGGCGTATATTATGCAGAGCTGTTGGATCGATTTGACGCTGATGTGAAGCAAAAGCGGCCGCATTTGGCAAAGAAAAAAGTGCTCTACTACCAGGAGAACGTACCAGCGCACAGATCCGCAGTCACAATGGCAAAATTGCATGAATTGTACTAGGAATTGATTCGTCATCCACCATATTCTTCAGATTTGGCCCCCTGCGATTTTTATCTATAGAAACTTGAAAAAAAGGCTACCACTGAAACAAACGCCTATTTTGAAGGATTGCCGAAATAGTATTATTTGGAAGGTATCGAAAAATTAGAAAAGCGTTGGACGAAGTGTATCAGGCTACAAGGAGATTATGTTGAGAAATAACATAGGTTTTGACCAAGTAAATCATTTCTTGTTTCATTTTGCAGGAACTTTTAACCTTGGCCTCGTAACCTCAGTGATTATCTAAATATCTGATGTAAATAAAAATATTGAATCACATATTTTTCTTGACGTCATTTCATTTTATATTTATAAATGTAATATTAAAATAAAGAACTTTCTATTCTATAAATCGGATCGACATGTTAATTGTTTCTACGAGTATTAGCTGTTTCTGCATGTCTCAAAAAATGACCCAATTTTTTTTGTACGTGATATTTTATAATTTTGCAAAAAAAATCTCGATATTTGAATTTTTTCACGAAAAACGTCTCCAGCGTTTTGTTTCGATTGGACGATCCATTCTCGATTATTATAATAATATACTTACGACTCAGTTTCATCAACACTTCTAATAGCTGATCTTTAACTTCATCATTGTATGACCGTTTACCAATATCAATACAAACTTGAATCGCATTTACTCTGACACTATCCTAGAAAAGAAAGTGATATTATTGTGGGTTCGATGTGGTGCCTATATTCACTTGTTTCGATTGGTACCAAGAACATTATTAATTACACAGTAGCTTCCACAGCAGAAAACTTACAGGTTTTGTATACATCGTATCTACCAATTTATCTTCTTTATTAGTGGAAGTAGCACCATGAGGTATTCCTACGATTACCAAGAGGAAATACTACATCTTTCTTCACTAGTAATATGTTAGAACATAAACTGAATAGGTATATAATATTTTTTTGCCTTGGGATGCTGGATGGTACTATGCAACTTTAGTTCCTTGTATTGTACAGTCCCATTTTGTCCAGGTGTCATCTCATTGGGCTGCGACCAGTGAGGAGACCTGGTTCCTACAAATCTTGAGTAGTTATTCAGTTCTGTTCTTGGACAGTTGTTTAATTAAGACGGAGTGAGTCGTCTCTTGAATCCTTCCCCTGGTATTTGACAGCAAGGAGATGCTTATGTTGAGGAACTGGGAGCAGGTTCATTTCACCACCGAACCTTATCCGCCGCAGGTTACTTGTATGAGAAATCAGGTGTTGAAAAAGTGTCGGTACGGCACAATATATGTCCTCGTGTAGTGGCCAAATCGTAAATACAGACCACATGAAATTTTGATACAAACTAGAAGTGATGCTCGAAATTTACTGGCATAATAAATTTAACGTCGTACCTTGACCCGTTTTCGAGTTATTGAGCAGAGCGTTCCGTCGAATAATCGACGCTATTCGCTTTGTTCTGTGCACTGTTTGATACGCTATCTATCGAACTCGCGCAACTAGACAGACTGCGACTCTTGATCGACTTATGCAAAAGACGGAGAGAATTTAGCGAACGAAACCATTCCTTCTTCTGCTCACTTACCCATTCCGTCTTAACACTTTGGGCATATACGCAGCCTCCTAGTATATGTTTTCTACTTTATCATGCGAAGAGCTTTATTCCAGCCCGGTTCCGTATGTATCCCCGAACAGCGGTTATTTGTCCGTGGGCCGATAAAAGAGACTGATGAGCGAATTCTGGCAAGTGCATCAGTTTTTTTTTTCGTTGCCCTAGATACCCCAGTGACATGTAACCCACATCATTTTGTTCTGTTCTGCCAGAGCGCTAAATTCTTCTTGGAATTCCCATGTAACTTTTAGGTTTTTGAGTGTCTTCAGTGACACTCGACTGTCTGTGCATATTCTGAATATAAATCTTCAAATTCATTTATTAATTTACTTTCGAATAATAAGGACATGTACAGGATTTTCCCAATTTGAGAATTATCTTAAAGAGAATAGTCAGAAATTTCAGAATTTCACATATAATGACTAAGGGTCTTTCCCTCAATAATCTTGAACTTAGAAATTCATAAATCATTTGAAAACTATGAATTAACATTGAACTCATCCTCAAACTATATTCCTACTTTTACAGCTATAACTTAAAGAGTAAAAATTTGATAAATCGTTCTTCATATAATTACAACCTCTATAATTAAATTTAAACAAATTGATTAAATTTATTCGATTGTATAACAGTTGTCTATATTCCAATTTTATCTAACGTTAACTTTAATTACTAGATGGCACTAATAATATCATAATTCAAAATCAATTTCAATTCAAATTCAAACGAACGGTTTTTTCATGTTTTTATTAAAATTTTTTATCATCTTCATCTAGAGTTACGATCGTTAGCTTCTAGAATTATCCAATTTTGTACCGTCTTAGATTTCAATTTGGAAACAACTATCTGAATATAATATTAGAAAATTGTATAATTTCAATATATCCAATAATTATTATTATGATAATTGGACCCTTATACCGGGATATCAAAAATCATCTTGGTCAAGGATGGTTGTGGAATCTAAAACGTGTGTCTTACTTTACGTTTGAAATAATTATGTCACTATCACACTGACATCATCAATAACCTACAAATTTCATACCTATTTATTTCAATTGTAAAACAATAATGAACTACAAATTATGAAATAACGGTTTTAGTAACAAGAAAAACTAAATTACAGTAATTGTTGGAAATGTCCCCCGTTTATTGTTTTACAACTGAAATAAATAGGTATAAAATTTGTGAATCTAAACCATCCAGAGCGCCACCCGAACGCATATAAAAAAATTCATTCAAATCGGTTCAGCTATATAGATAAATAACCTAGATACCAACTGCAACGCCATCGGCCGGGCTGATTTCTGAATCTTAACCATCCAGGGCGCCACCCAAACGCATACAAAAAAATTCATTCAAATCGGTCCAGCCGTTTAGGAGGAGTTCAGTGACATACACACGTACAGTAGAATTATATATATAAAGATAACCTAGATACCGACTGCAGCGCTATCTGCCAGGCTGATTTGTAAATCTAAACCATCCAGGGCACCACCCAAAAGCATACAAAAAAATTCATTCAAATCGGTTCAGCTATATAGCTAAATAACCTAGATACCGACTGCAGCGTCATCTGCCGGGCTGATTTGTGAATCTAAACCATTCAATGCGTCACCCAAAGGCATACAAAAAAATTCATCCAAATCGGTCCAGCTATATAGATAAATAACCTAGATACCGACTGCAGCGCCATCTGCCGGGCTGATTTGTGAATCTGAACCATCCAGGGAGCCACCCAAACGCATACAAAAACATTCATTCAAATCGGTCCAGCTATATAGATACATGACCTAGATACCGATTGCAGCGCCATCTGCCGGGCTAATTTGTGAATCTAAACCATCCAGGGCACCACCCAAACGCATACAAAAAAATTCATTCAAATAGGTCCAGCCGTTTAGGAGGAGTTCAATTACATATACACGTACAGTAGAATTATATATATAAAGATTATATGCAGTTAATACCGACTCATTCTGAGGATGCCCCGTGTGGTGAAATTATTAAAACAGAAACTACAGTTAAGGCTTAAATTTCACATTCTCAACAATTTTGAAACCAATATTTTTCCTTGTGGAATCTAGCTTAGCCATCTCAAGAGGTAATTAATTTGTGAGAAATTCGAGTAAATACCTCATTTTTCAATTATTCCATTGCTTACTCAAGATTCTCTTGTAATTAATACAAAAACGAAAAAGCGAACTGATTTTTGAATGCACCATCAAAATCATTCTTGAAATGTTTCCAAATTTGTTCACTTTCTAACTCTAGAAATAACCGTCATCATACATGCCACATTCGTCTGTCCCAATTAAAAAAATTTGTTTTCCTATAAGAGGCTCCTATTGATGATTGAAACATGTATCTAATATTAAACAAATCCAGAATATTAGTAACTTACTTGATCGTCAGCAGCTATTGAAAACAAAACAGGCATGAAATCCTTTAATAAATATTCGATTTCTAATACTGTTATAAACTCTGGTAGTAGCAATGCAACTTCTTTTCTAATCGCAGAAGAATTATCTTCACTGAATGAGCAAAACTTTTGTCGTAGCAAGGACTTATTGTCAGGGGTAGCCCTTGGATAGAACACCTGGAATAAATGTTACAGATATTAAAAAACTTGGACTTGTTTTAAACTCGCTAACTCGAATTTTATTTGACTCTTGGTATCATAAAGATAAACCAAGTAGATTCAAAAATCATCCCACTAACTTTGGTGATATTTTATATTGCAAAGCAGTTTACGTAAAACATTATATGTGTGGAATCTTCTGAAGATTATTGATATTCATAAAGAACTACCACACGATATATTTATTGACTTTCATTGTATAATCTGACTACACGAGAGTATTATGACTATTATGTTCCTAGAACATCGAGTGAACCGGCGAATCTTGGGAGAGGAAATAGGTATTGGAATGTTTACTAAAAGCTGGAAGCTTAGGCATCAGGAAAGACCTCACTAGGCAAAGAGTTCAATATGTTCAGCGGAAGATAGAACAATTAAGTCTCGTAGAAACAAATTCGGCGGGTCTCGAGCCTGATGATGAAGGGGTGTCCAGTTTGGGTTCGTCTAGTCTGCCTACCTGGAATCGCTTGTGATGGAATAACAGACGAGATTTTAGATGAGCAGACCATGGAAATATCTATAGAAGATATAGAGATCGAACACCTTTCTACGATGTTCTAGAGAAGAAAATGGAGTCGTTAGTGCGACTGCACCAACCAGACGAATAGCTCTCTTCTGAATAGAATCTGAGAGCTTCAGAAAATGTTCGGGAGCTGAACTCTATATATGTGATCAGTATCTACTCCAGGACAGGTCGAATCTTGCTTTCGCAATGGAGGTCACATGATCGTCCTATGATGAGACGAAGTAAACAATGCCATAGGTTCTAGACGACTAGTGGAAGAATAACAGCATCCTGTTATCACATTCATTACCTCTTTCAACCTTTATACACCTAGATTTCCATCGCTAGCATTCGGCACGGGAAACCAAGTTTCTGCGAAGAAGTTTTCGCAAAGGACCTCATATGATCATCTCATGAGAAAGTATTGTTGCTGGTGGAACCGAGCATATAAATTGGGAACTTGATAGAAATATTGTACCTCACACCATCATATTATGGATTGTGGGATCCGCCTTCCTGGAGATAATACAAGCTTTTGTTTTGGTTGCATCATTGGGTCCACAAAATTATCGGATCCTCATTTCAAAATTCTTGTGTGTTTGCATTGACCTGTCTTTATCTTGCACCTCAGGCTACATTGGATGTTATAGGAGCTCTAGAGGAAGAAGTAAGCTGGGCAGGATCAACAGATCGTTGATGTAGAGCAGAAATAAAGTTGGTGCCAGAACAGATCTCTGTGAAATACCAGCATTGAAAGCCACTGTATCGGGGAAAACACACCACATCACCACATGGAGTGATCTGAGAGGACATCGATAGTGATGGACACAAACCGGTGGCAAACCATTTGCTACAAGTTTCCCAACAAGGCCTTGGTTCCAGATTCAGTCAAATGCTTTGGAGGTATCTAATGCTACAGATAGAGGTTGCCCATGTTTGTCAACGCGTGCCTGCAATATAGGTGTTATATAGGCAAGCAGGTCGTCTCCAATTGATATCTGGTGATGAAAGCCATATTGCCAGTAGTTTGAGGTCTATGTATTGGATTAGCTCAATCAATAGCTGCATTACTTTGAAGGAACATAACAAGATTGCAATATTTTGAGCATTTCTTTATGAAACTGATTCTTTGCTTTATTGGTCAGACTCATCGACATATACATATGGACTGCTCGTGGCAATGATAAGCGCGGCTAGTGCAGGCGAGAGAGAGGGAAAACGAAAAGGCCGGCTCGGGACGTAAACATACTAGCTACAGTACGCAGCGGCCAATAGAAACGCGATAGAGCCGGCCTCTTCGTTTTCCCTCTCTCTCGCCTGAACTAGCCCCGCTTATCATTGCCAAGCGCAGTCCATATGTATATGTCGATGGTCAGACTATGTTTTCGCGGAATCGCTATCCCACAAATTTCAGTTCTGCTTGTGATCATATCATAACTTCTTTATGAATAATATCTCTTAATAAATTCTGTTTGTAGACAATGAATGGTCGGGCCGCGACAAATTAAATATGAGGGTAAACATGAGATATCATGATTCTAACTTACCGGAATGAGTGCCAGAGCTGAACATTTTTGGGGATACCACATATCTTCTCCTCCGATTACAGCGGAATACAAGAATTCTGTTATCTGATCTGAACTAACACAATCGATAACTTTTTTGATGGCAGCCACAGCTCTTTTCCTAACAAGAGTTTCATCAGTTTTCGTTATCTTCAAAAGTATGCTAAATAGAATATAAGAGAACTCTGATCCACCAATTAGAGGCAAGAATGTTTCTAGTTGCTCAGTTAAACATAACAAGACTTCGTCTTCGTCAAAATAATTAATATTCTGCTCCAAATGATCTATTAATTCTTGTCTTGTTTTCTCTGGGCCAATGGCTTTAGCAAACAGAGACATTTTCTTGATGGCAATCAATTTAACCTGAAACAAAGTAGTACAAATTAGTAAATTGGGACCACGGTCGCACATACAGGTCTGGAAACTTGGGGGCTGTTTCCTATGTGAGAAGTGGAACCGCTAAGCGTCGACTGTCGCGTAGTACCAAAAGTCGTCACGTAGGAGTATTCTCTGACAACTGTCATTCTTAAGTTGTAAACTCAAGGAATACCGGCGTTTTTAGAAACAAATTACGAAACTGTGCATTGTGCCGAAACGCAAAACGGGGTACAAAAGTGTAAAGCAAGAAACTTCTGTTTTTAAAGTGCCGAAAGATGTGGAAATGCGAAAAAAGTGGATGCTTGCGATTCCGGATAGAAATCGTTTTAACGATGTCTTTTATGTGCGCGAGCATGTATAACGAAAAAGGGGAAGTTATTTTTAAGGTGAGTAATACATTTTGACAAGAGTAACAGTTCTATCCCTCTCTCAAATCAGAATAGTAAATATTGCGTTACGAGAAAAATTATTTTACTTAATAATGTGATTGTTGCCACACTTCTCAATCCAAGCGCTAGCTGGTGGCTGAGCGAGGGAGTACGAGTTTGGCGATGCGTAAGAGACCCATGTCAAACATACGAGTTCCCAGACCTGTGCTTGGGACTAAAACACAAAATCTCGTTTCCATTTGATGGCTCTAATTTGGTTAGTTTTGGTTGCGTTCCAATTTGCTTTTTTGTTCAGAAATTAAATTATTCATTAAAGATTTGCCGTAACGCAATTTGCTGAAGTTTCTTAACAAGACTATTAAATGAAGCTATTTTATATTAAGCCATGATTTGGTTAGATAGCTACGTTACAGTTTCCTTTCTTCTTTGGAAATTAAATAATTGATCAAAGATTATTGAAAGTTTCTTTGAACCAGCAAAATTAAAACAAAGAAGTTGAGAAACTTCAGAAAATAGCGTTGGACAATGGTTACCATAAATCTTTGATCAATAATTTAATTTCTAAACAAAATGAAACTGAACGTAGCCATTACTTATTATCTTTCAGTAATTAATAAATTTCGTAATTTGTTTTCTAAATTTGCAATACAACCAGTTTATAGATGTAAGAACAAGCTAAAAAACCGTTTAGGCAACACCTTTGATAAAGTTTCCGACAAATCAGGGATTTACAGAATCGATTGTCTTGTTGAAAATGCTATGTGGGTAAAACTAGAAGGAATATTTTAACTCGGTATAAGTAACATTTTGCCCATGTAAAGAAAAATAATGGTGAAAAATCAGCGTTTGCTAAACATATTTTGAATACAGGTTACACCATTTCTCAAGAAAGATCACTTTTAAACCACAGTACAAACAAATATCTAGGTAACTTAGAAGAGCTGGAAATGTATAAAAAAGCCAATTGATTAAATTCCGATATATCTCCAAACCGAAAGATCCACAGTACTTCAACAGTATTTTTAGTGGCTAAGGGGGATTATTTCTTATTTATAGTGTATCCACAGTATGAACTATTTTATAGTTTATTAAAAAAGTTATGCAAGAAATGTCCATTATCCCTCCCAAACGAGATGTTTATGACTACAATGAATTCACAGAATGTTATCACTAAAAAAAAGATTGAAGATAACTATACCGATGTTTGGGGCGTAGAACACTAGTCCCTCATCAAGCATTTTTGGAAAAGGTGATTACGTCAAATAAACATAAAATGAGCTTATACAATTTGAAGTTTTCTTTTGTGAAAAAAGTTTCTGGACATTCTGTATAAGAGACACAGAGAGGTGTGAAAGACAATAAACGTCTGACTTGAAATTTGACTATTTGGGGATTAGTCCTGCTTGCTTAGTTTTTACACCATGGAGTAATAATTTCTTCCCATCAGAGTAGTTCTATTCAAGTTCATCTGGATCGATACAAAGAGCATCAGTGACAAGTTGTAAAAGCTCAAACTTATTTTGATTGATCCCCGTACATGGATACGTCAGCGTGAAACCTTGATTTTGTTTGGTTAGTGACTAACGTCGTTAGTCGAATCGAACGAGGCGCAAAGGTTATGTATGAGTTGCGTATAATTAGTTCAATTATTTGATTTAGAGTTCGTAATTATTGTTAATGAAGAATTTGAAATTTACTGCTGTAATTCATACTTTTATTCCTTACATCTAAAAATTCCACTAATGTTTTGTTATTTAAAATTTTATTCCTGCCTATTGTTTTATTCCGAAATCAGACATTGAACTGTGAATATACATTGAATGCAATTAGATATCAATAATTTAGACCCTGATCATATATTTATTTAAAAAGTAAGTAAATTCACCTACCTCTAAGCTATCAGACAGCATATCATTTTTGTATAAGTGGAGTTCTTCATGTGAAATGTTTCCATCTCCCAAATCCATGTCGTTTTCTTGTATTAACCAACGATTTTATTGCCAATTAAATTTGTTTGATCTGAACCATTTGAAAGGAAACTTATCTAATCTAATCCACTGATGATTAATCTAATTTCAAAGCATTGTGTGGCGACGACGATGATGACACTTCATCATGTGGGTATCCACTCGGCGATTTCAATTTCAACACCATTCCCGCCGTTTATGCGCCGGAAAAATGTTAATGTGGTAATGTTGAGCAATTTTCACTATTTAGTTTATCAGAATTAAACAGTCAATTATGCATGAAAGCGATCATGTATGTAAAAATCATTAACACAGGCAATATATCGCATCGCGAACGCTATGTTGTTATTGTTATGACTTATCAGTAAAACGGTTGTTAATAAATATTTATAGTTCAAAAGAAAACAGCAACGTTGCCGTAACACCTTAAGAAATGTATGTAATTATGAGGATCGTTCATAAAGTATAGAGAGCAGTGACGTAAATAGTTAGCATGGCATCTCCTCGCAGTCTATTAGATGCGCCCAAACATTCCTATTTCTGCAATATACGGCCCCCTCCAGTCAGCCCTCACTCATGCACCGGAACTACAATAAGTACAGTACCTTAATAATAATCAGTGTTGCCGGCCACCTCTCCAATTCCACTAATTCTTTTGAAAAAATAAGGAAAATTCAAGAAAAATTTCAGGTGAATGGATACTTGAGAAGATTATAACGGGCCGGACTGGCCCTAAGAATTGCCTCGGGCGCCAAATGTGATTAGCGGCCGTATGTGGTCGATTGAATCGAGTGAACCTTGTGAAAAAGACCAAATTTTCATTTTCAGTTTCTTGCTTAACAGTGTCCTTTTTCACATCACCGTCTTGTATCTCTGCCCTATACTCAACAGTCTTGAACATTGATAGAAGAGGGAGGGTATGCAATGGAAGGCTTCTTAGATATAGAGCTCCTTCAACAATACCACATCCGAAAGTATCTACGAAACCCTCAAGGATAAAGGAGTTCCTAACGTAGTAAGTATATGAATTCAGAACATGCTGAAAAACAGGAACCTCCGTCTCCAGAGGTGACACCACGACTAGTGGTTCTGTGGAAAATGGATGTTCACAAGGGAAATACTCTCACCCACCATCTGGAACATAGTGGTCGATGGTGGATTGAGGAAAGTGGCCAACCTAGGATGTCACGTGATCGGGTACGCCGACGACATACTCATAATTGTTAGATGAACATTTCTGAACTCTCTGATGGACCTAATACAATCAGCTGTGACTGCACCGAATAAATGGTTCAGCGATAAAGGGTTGAAGATTAACCCTAAGAAAACCACTAGGAAGTATAAAAAAGTACTGACCAGAGAATTGACCATAGCAGGTCAGGTGATTAAAATGAGCGACCAAGCTAAATACCTAGAAGTTATCTTAGACAAGAAACTTCTATGGAAACCACAACTAGAACAATAATGCCGCAAATGTATCCTTCTGGTTGTGCAGAAGGGCTATTGGCCACAAACACAATGATGCGGATCTTAGATGTCATCCTTAACTCCAGGTTGACATACGCCTCGGTGGTGTGGTGGAAAAGAACAGAGCTCAGGACGACCAAATCAATCCTGGAGTACTTGAAAAAGCTCATCATAGGTGCTAGAATAGAATAGAATAGAATAGAATAGAATAGGTCTTTATTCGATTAGGCCATTACAGCGTAGAATAAGTCAATATTTTACATAATAAGTTAATCAAATAATTAATACAATCATATAGAAAAAGAACAGATCACATATAAAAAACACAGTATTCAGACTCAGTAATACATTAAAATATTTAAGTCAATAGTTTACATAATAAGTTAATCAAATAATTAATACAATCATATAAAAAAAGAACAGATCACATATAAAAAACACAGTACTCAGACTCAGTAATACATTAAAATGTTTAATTCAATATGAACATTATTATAGAATGAATAAATCTAAGAGTAATCACAGTTAAGAATATTAAGTGGAGATAATCAGCTCAAACTACGTTCAAAATATTCATTCAGATTATAAAATGATTTTTCTAGTAAGTGAGATTTTATTTTTTTCTTAAATGCATGTTTTGGAGTTATAAGTTTGAATTCATCAGGAAGATGATTGAAAATTTTGATTAATGAGTAAACTACATTTTTTTGTACCAGTGTAAGGTGAGTACTCATTGGTACATAATTATCTCTTTTTCGAGTTTCATAGTAATAATTTTTTTTATATTTTATAAATTCTTCCGGATGTTCATTTACAAAGCACGATGCTTCTAATATATATATACCAGTAAGGGTGAGTATTTTATTATCCTTGAATGCATCTCTACAAGATTGTCGGTTTGATAAACCTAAAATTGCTCTAACAGCCCTTTTCTGTAACTTGAAGATTCTGTCTGCATCCACACTGTTTCCCCACATTATTATACCATACTTAATCTTTGAATATATGTATGCATAATAGGCTTCAAGACAAGCCTTCAGGGTGGAACAGTTAGAAAGTGTTCTCAAAGCAAAAACAAAACTACTAAGTTTTGGAGCTAGCCGGTGGACATGTGCTTTCCAATTCAACTTTGAATCTATTTCTAAACCTAAGAATTTGGTTGTATTCGTAGAACTAATTGTTGCATTATCAACTTCTACTTCTATCATTGATAGTTCCTTAGCTGAAAAAGTTATTATTTTCGTTTTGTCTACGTTCAATTTCATATAGTTATCTGTGAACCACTGTTGCATTTTTTGGATATTGTCCTGAATATCATATTCAAGTTGGTACATAGTTTTTCCTTGTATGACCCTCAAGTTGTCATCAGCAAACTGTACAGTTATACCATTTTTTTGAATTTCGGGAAACTCATTTACGTATAATATAAACAGAAGTGGTCCCATTGTAGAGCCTTGAGGTACTCCCGCTTCAGGACATACCCATGAGGATAAGTGTTCTTTTCCCGTTACTATATCCACAATTTTCGTACTTTGCTTCCTAGATGTTAGGTAAGATTTCAGTAAATTTTGGAAGGGACCTCTAAAACCGTATCTTTGCAGTTTTTCCAGCAGCAGATTGTGATTAACTAAATCAAAGGCTTTTGATAAATCTGTGAATATTCCTGCTACAACATTTTTATTACTAAGACCATCTAAAATCTCCGCCAACGCCTGAAATACAGCCCTTTCAGTATTTCTATTTTTTAAGTATCCATTCTGATAATGGGAAATAATTATATATTTGCTTAAAAAGTTGATCATTCGCGCATGTATTATTTTCTCAACAACCTTAGAGATATTGGATATAATGGCGATTGGTCTATAGTTATTCATATTTTTGACGTCTCCTTTTTTCAGTACCGGTATTATGACTGTCTCCTTAAGTTTATCTGGATAAACACTAGAATCGAATATTTTATTTATTATATGACAGAGGGGCTTAACTACACTAGAAGAGCAATATTTCAGGAATTTGACAGATATTTCATCTAATCCTGTAGAATTTGTATTTTTCATAGAATTAATTGTTGATATAACTTCATTTTCGTCTGTATGAGCCAAATAAAAGCTGTTAACGGTGTGTTTAATATTATTTAGATCATATTTAGTATTTTGTGTATTTATATCTATACCTACATTTTTGAAGTGAGTATTGAAATTATTTGCTAGTGTGTCCATATCCATTTCACTACTAATTTCCTTCCATTCAGATGTTTTATAATTTGAACTTTTCCCTGTTTCATATTTTATTATATCCCAGGTAGCTTTTATTCTATTGTTACTTGAAGTGATGTAATTTTCATTAAATCTTAATTTAGTCTCTTGTACTAGTTTTTTGAGTGATTTAGCATATGTCTTATAAATAGAGGTGTTTTTAGAAGTTTTAAATAATATTTGTTTTATTTTACTCTTAAATTTAATTTCATCAGTGATCCACAGATTATTTCTTAATTTAGATTTATTACATGTAATGATTTTTTTTGAACTATGACTGTTAGTAATTTCTAATATTTTATGCAAAAAGGCATTGTACATTTCATTAGTATCTTGATATGAGAATAAGAAGTCCCAATTAGTGTAAATCAAATCTTTGTTTATATTCTTTAATATAGAGTCATTCAAGATCCTCTTTTCCACTTTATTATAGGTATATGGTACTGGTTTTGAATTAAATGATAGAAATTGGGATTGATGATCAGAGAATCCTATTTCAATATTTTTTGCTTCAAAATTTGTGAAGTTTACAAAGATATTGTCGATCAGTGTAGCTGAACGATTTGTTATTCTAGTAGGGGTATCAATTGCAGAATTTAATCCAAAAGAATTCATTATATCTTTCAATTGAATACTTGATGCTGAGGTTATGTTAAGCATGTTAATATTGAAGTCACCACATACAATAATTTGAAATTTGCTTGCTTTACTAAGCGTTAGCATTTCATCTAATTTATCAAAGAATATATGCATGTTACCATTAGGAGGTCTGTAAATGCATATAATAATCAATTTAAGAGATGGTATCTCAACACTACAACATTCAAAGTTTAATTCAACAGAAATGTCTTGTCTTTGCTTGGAGAAAATATTATCTTTAAGTAGGATACAAGAACCTCCATGTAGGTTGTCTTTACGAGAAAAACAAGCTGCTATGTTATATCCTGTAACATTGATATTACTTACCTCTTCAGAATGGAGCCAATGTTCTGTAAGAGCTATACAACTTATAGTATCTTTATAACTATTTAAATAGATGTTTAGGTCATCTGTTTTATTCCTTATACTCTGAATATTTTGGTGAATAATAATGAATGATTCTTTACTGTGATTACAATTCTCGTCAATTTTCGTTCTTATTTGTTTCACTCTTGTTTTCATGGAATTTTCCTGTTTGAAGCTCTCTTCATAAAAAACTTGTTGACTGTTACTCCCTCTGGCCATAGTTTGGGATCCATTAAATGTTCCATATATTGGACTGGACAGGACAACTTGAAAGACGCATAAACATTAGGATATTTCGAATTTAGTTTTTCACATGTCACATTTGGTATAGTTTGATTTAAAAATTGCCGTACTTCCTCTACTGTAGTTTCGGGATGCAGTCTTGAAATGTGAGCATTATAATAAAGAATTTTTGGGACAGTCTTCAATAGATCATTTGTTGAGGTTCCAACTATTGGAATAGATCTACCACGGGAGCCGCGCAAAGTGCTCCAACAGCTGCACTTGGAGCTCTGATGAAGGTGGAACTGACTTGAATCAATAGGACTGTGGAAGGCTACCACCTCCATAGGATGAACCTTAGCGATTCGCCTTTGTAAAGGTGGTGGTGCATTCTATGCAGATGCGTAACACTGATCCCCCCCAAGACGCAGAGCACTCTTGGTAGACTATGCGATCCAAAAACTACATCAAAGATGATGCTAAACCACCTACTCGGTCCCGACTGGGAGTTGAGTAGGTGGCTATTTGTCCACTTCGGGCACCCAGGGAACACTCTGGAGTGGGACCCGATCCCGCCTACTTCAGAAGCCAGGTGGACACTGTTGAGTGGGAACCACTTCACTAGGACGACGTTTAAATAATATATCACGAAGTGGCTGTTAACCTTTTCAAGTATCGTTCACCTGCGGGAGGATGGTGAATACTCGGGCGGGAACCGCCCCTCTGGTAGATAGGTGAACAGTCGTCGGTGGGAACCGCTCCACTAGATGATCCCTAACACGGGTGCAAAAGGCTTCTGCCTAGGCATCACGAGATCGCAATGGCACCCCCTTAATAATAATAATAATAATAATAATAATAATAATATATTATCTTTAGCTTTGGTACAAGTAGCAGCAATGTCATTGTTATTATAACTTTTAGAAGAAACCTTTTTTTTAGTTTCAGTTGTTTCTTATTTATCTTGGTCATCGTTCACATATTTATTAAAACATTGATTAATCAATGATCAAAATAAGAAACTTTAGATTTTTTCACCAGGTATTTGATTACACTTCGTGCCATATTAGTTCGATTCAATTAAATACACAATAGTAGGGGGAAGACGCAATGTACGTCCATTTTCTGTTGCAAGTTTTCTTTATTGATTTTGGAAACGTTTTATATTTATAAAACCAGTGATTTAAAAGTCATACGGAAATTTAAAAGTATCATACATTGAAAAAAAACCTACAATGTTCGAAGAACATCGCGTGAGCCAGCGGAGGAATGTTGGGAGAGGAGATAGGCATTGGGAGTTTCCTTGAAAGTTTGTAGGTTATAGGCATGAAGAAAGACCTCACTAGGCAAAGAATTCGATAACTTCCCCGTTCGATAGAAAAATTAAATCTGGTAGGAAGAAGTTCGGCAGGTCTCGAGCTTGACAATGTAGGGGTGATTAGCTTCAGCTCTGGAATCTCTCGTGGCTTAATAACAAACAAGATTTCTGAGGCACACCGACCTCGTAAATATCTATAGAAACGGGAGAGGTCAATGAATTTGTAAGTGTGACTAAGGTATCAGACGAATAGCTCTCTTCTGTATAGAATCTACGACCTTCAGCGTATGTTTGGGAGCAGAACTCCAAACATTTGAACAGTAACCCAGGACAATCTATGCTTTGTAGATTATAAGAAGCTGCTGGGATGTAAGGTCTTGGTACGGAATAGAAAACCATGTTTTTGTGAAGCACGATCTTCCCATGAGGGGGTGCTGTTGGTGGTGATACTAAACATGGAGATGGAGGACTTCATAGAAAAAACTTTACCCGAGGTTGTAGAAGCTGCATACCTGGTGAAAATACAAGCTTGAGTTCTGGTTGCAGATCCCCATTCCAAAACCGTTCCGAATCTCCATTACTTGCGTAGACCTGTCTCTGTATGAAGTGTACCATCATCTGCAAATCTGTGGATGAGACAGGAGGTCACTTCCAACAGATCGTTGGTTACCAAGATAGATCCGTGGGGAACACCAGCGTCAATAGTCATTGTGTTGGAGGAGACTCCTTCATATGGAGTGATCTATCTGGGAGAAAACAACGCTCTTCGAGTAATAGAGTCGGCCCGATTTTGTCACGTCACAGACTCTAGCTGATGGACTAACTCTCTACTAGGCTATGACTGTATATACAGTTGAGTCAGGAAATGAACCTTTTCTATTTGTCGTCTTCGAAACTACAACCATTAGCTATAGTGAACGGTAAAAGCCGGAGATCGGGGTATTGCTGTAAACAGTGGCAACAGTGAGTAAATACGTACGAAGGAAGTGGAAGTGTTTATAAAGTTGCCTAGTATAGGAAGGTGATTCATGGTGAACCACGATAATCGTTGTTGTATACTGTACGGCTGATGTGCAAACTTGGCTAGTTGGATAGGATATAAACAAACCAAACAGTAGGCAATTTCAATTTAATTAACGCTATTTTATAAACTAACTAATTGTCTTGGCTAATACACTTGAAATAGTTAAGAAATCTGAAATGGCTGGATAGTTTATAAACTATCCAAGGCAGTCTGTCTAATATAGTAGTAAGTTAGTACTTTGAATATTTGTTTAAAGAAGCTACGGTGTTAGCGAAACTATAGTTACATTTATTTATTAAATTAATGAAAATCAAACATTCAATAGTTATTTTATTTAACTTTAATATGGAAACTATAATTAACATTAACACAAAATAGCCAATGCTTCTACAAATTTATAAGCTAACCAAACAATTTTCTGTCTAATTGATTAATAAAGATCTTGATTTCTTTTTCCTTTTTGCGGAGCAGGCTGGGTTTGTTTATAATTTATATACACAAACACTATTCAATAGTTGAAATGAATCACAGGGAAAAGTAACAAATCTTTTTAATTTTTATCGACTTGATACCGTGTGCATGGAATGCTAAAACAATTATGTTCACGGAATCAATTTGATTTATGCAAACAATTTTTTTATACTTATATGATGTCAAAAACTCACTCAAATAAATCTTAGCAGTGCAGTTTGATTATCTGTAGGTAAGTATGTACACACTTAGACTCTATTTTGAACTTTTTTAAATATGAGTACCTACCCATAAAACCTACTTATTCGAAAATATGTTCTTATTTTTTGCTTAATAATAATGTCCTATTAACCCAATGAGATTAACCAAAGAGTTAGGGTGTTACTAAAATTGATAATCTTAGTATTAGCAAGACTGCTTTGGATTGTTCATGAACTATTCAGCTGTTTTAGATTTCTAAATTATTTCAAGTATATTAGCCAAGACACTTAGTTTATAATACAGCCGCTAGTTCAAATTGCGTTTGATATGGAGATTGCCATCGATTTAGTTTCTTTAAAAAATACTGGATTGAAAAAATGATGATTGGATTATGGCTCCTTACTGAGTTACAGGATGGTTTATTAAAAAATTTTGGAAAGATTTTAGCCCATTACTTCAACACTGTTCGATATTCCTCCACCATATTTAGTAGAAAGCTTGGACACTTCTGAACAAGTTGAAATATCTTGAAAAATAGTTTCTGGCTACTACCAATAGTGCACGACAGAATTGATGGCAATTTTTCTCTTCCTAAATTCTACGCCACTGGCCGATTTATCATTTTAACATAATTTATCGATTCTACAATACAATGCAATTAATCTACTCTTCCTTTTTATCGACAAAGTCATATACTTAGAACATTAATGTGTTAGAATTTCTATTATTCCTGTTTCTGTCCGTTTAGGCGATGTGGGCATTTTTAATTGAAATTGATGCGATTAGGACGCGTTGTGCCGATACAATTTGTTTTAAGAAATCCGGTTTTAGACATAATACATCTTCTGATGATGGACGTGAGACCAAAACGTACGTAAACACGAAAATATTGGCATATGTGTTAGTGTGACCTATTTCCCGAGAATTTATATATAATGTGATTAAAATCAGAGAATTAGTTTCAATATTATAATAAATGGTTGATAAATATTATTCATTGAGTATAATAAAATAAAACAGTGTTTATTGAAAAAATGTGACATAATACAACTTATTTCAATTTAATAATACTATTTTTTTATTTTGTTTCCATTATAGTTATGAATGTTATAAAAATTGTTCTAAGTTGTTGGTGAATAAATATTGATTTATTTTGATAATATGATTTTTATTTGTTTTTAATTAACCGTATTGCTTTAGGAAGAGCGTTAATTTGAGTTCTTACGTTTGTTATGCAGTTTTCACGGAGTATAGTTTTTTCCTTTAGGCAAATTGATAGTAGAAAACACCATATGAATAGTATCATGTTGTGAACACTTGACAATATGAAAAATAGGTAATGATCTCTAGCTTGAACAGTTTATTTAAAAACATGTCTTATGAGTGTTCCTATTTAATATTATTTTGAAAATAGAACACATTATAAAATTCTAGCATGTATAGTCCAGTCACCAGATAGGCGAAATCGCCGAAAAATCGCTGAAAACCGTTTTCGAAGTGGTTTCTTATGTATTTTGACGACAGCGCGCGAAAGCAAAGAAAATCCAAATACAAAAATGCCTTTTTTTACAATTTTAGCATTTTATTCTAAAAATACGAGTTTTAAAGAAAAAATGCAAGATAACAAAGTTGTAGAGCGTAAAATTTTCCATTTACAACAACCTTTTTTTTATTTACTTAACATATTTCTCCCTCGCATATAAAATACTATCTTTTTCCGCTATCTAATATTTTTTATCCTCAAATACCGATTTTTGAAACAATATTTTCTCAACCAGGATCAAAAGTTGCGTCATGATTTTTACAACAACTTTTGTCCGAAAAGTTTTTTCATAGCATCAATACTTTTTTTCTATTTTCTATATCAAACAAACCAGAAAATAGCCATTTTTGGGAGTAAAAAACTGGCCATAACTTCAAAAGCACAAGGTGTGGAATTTTTTTACTATTTTTCCCGTTATCATCGCATCAAAATACACATGAGAAACCACTTCGAAAAGATACTGTCAGTTTTCAAACCATCTTTTTTCTTCTGGTAGCTTAGAATGGCAAATCGATTGAGAATTGAGAATAATTGTCGATTGTCCACAATGAATCAGTTTTCTGACGTGGCATGTTTATTTAAGACTTTGCGTAAGCAATTTGTTAATCTATGAAATTTTCCAAATAGGTACCGATCTAAAAATTTCGCTTGAATAGAATACGTCTTTCGTGGCAATTTTATTTTGATGTCTTGTCGCACGCGATTATATATAAATAGATTCTACGTCAAATATACACACGCTAATAGTGACGTTGTTCCCAATTCATTCAACTGTATCCTAATTTCAAAATGCTAATAATCGCTACTCACGGTAAACTAATTAGTTTTTCTTCGCTGATAATGAACGCCTAAATTAAAATATCCACCGTCGAATTCGTAGTGTTTATAAATTAAGGTTTATGGCATAATTATCACGAAATTAAAGAGATATTCTCTCAATTCCTGGATTTGGCAATATAGGTAAGTAGGTTACTGGTTATGGCATTGAACTCGTGAAATTATTATCTTTGCCCTACCCGAAATACACTTCTAAAATTCTTCTAATTGAACGAAATAAATTATTACAATATATGTACAGTACAGTACGGTTCAGATGAAAGTAATAAATTCAGTGGCGGTCGTGAGTTATGAAAAAGGGTGTGCATACTGGAAAAAACGTCTATGACTTTGTTGTCAAAATCCGGGATAGACTGGACGAACTTCTTTTCTATTGATAGGACCGCCAATGCGATCAGTCGATCTTCTGACGTTGTGCTTCTCTGAAAAGTTTTAATGCGTTTGAGGGTGGAGAAACATCGTTCACATTATGCTGTCGACATGGGCGTTGTACAAATAATATCCAACAGCTTGTATATTTCCGTCAAAACCTTTGCAATGAAATTTGCAGATTTAATTACTTCTAATATTTCCTGCTTGTAAATTTGCAACATTGCATCTAGAAATTCGTTCTGAATAGTTTTTGAGACGCCTTTAAACAGTTGTGAACCCGAACGTTTCATATGTATTGCAAGTATAGCGTCTAATTCAGCTGCAAAGTTGATTAAGCCTACATAAATACCTGGATTTTCCGACGTCAATGTCTCATCAGTTCGAAGGCTCCGCACAGTACATTATGAAGGCAAGACGTTTACTGGAGATACGGCGCGTTATGCCCCAAACCGATGGTATAAGCGCGTATGCCGAAGATAACCGTAGTCAGCCGAATCATACTTGAAATAGATACACTTCAGAACGTTCCCCGGAATAAAGTTTTGAGCGTTAGCATTGAATGCGCCTGACGTGCTGAATAAAATAATACACTGAATTACATGCGAATTTCTTTCTGTATTTATCTTGGTGATTGGGTGGGCATGTGCCCTTGTGCCCTTTAGTACCAGCCGCCACTGAATAAATGCATCATCTCGTAAATCGACTTCTGGGAAAAATCCTGAAACCCGTCAATTTCCATTTTTGAATGTGCGTTCTGTCAGATTACCTTTTCATTCGTAACACCATTTGTGTACGCTTGAAAAAGAAATAACTATCAAAAGTACGATTTTCACTAATTTGATAAATAAATGGAACTATAGTTCGCTAACACCGTAGCTCCATCAAGCAAATATTTTTATTGTTTGAAGAAGTTACGTTGTTAGAGAAACTATAGTTATGTCTATTTATCAGATTAGTCTGAGTCAGATTCTTATATTTTTGTAAATATAAACCTCTAAAGGACAGTAGATCATTCATGAACACAATGCGATTAGATGCTCCCACATAGATCAACTATTCACGCACATTCATCTGGGATTGCAGGTTAGAGTATTACTATGGTTGGCAATTACTCTTGACAGTACTTATTAAATGACAGCATCCAGCTTCTTATATATTTCAATACAACTGACTGAGAAATGTTCTGGGTAAGTATAAGCAAGTTTAAAGCTTCTTTGCCTAATTGGCCATAATTTTGTGTAGGTACGTTAAGAGATGTAGAATTGAATTTGTTTGATTATGAAGATAATTTAAATAATTTAACATAGGATTATAAAGATGAATAAACGTAAAACATTGAACCAAAGGCGGGATTCGAACCCACATTACTGGATGTCTAGTCCAGGGTGTTTACCAATTAAACCACTTTGGTCACGTCAGATACTTATATTTTTGTAAATATAAACCTCTGAAAGGTTAGTAGATCATTGATGAACACAATCCGATTCGATGCTCCCCCATAGATCAACTATTCACGCACATTCATCTAAAGTTCAATCGGTTTGATGTAAGGATTGTAGGTTAGAGTATTACTATGGTTGGCAATTACTTTTGACAGTATTCATTCCTGACAGCATCCCGGTTCTTATATATTTCAATAGAACTGACTTCTAGGTAAGTATAAACAAGTTTAAAGTTTCTTGCCTAATTGCTCACAATTTCGTGTAGGTACATTACGAGATATAGAATTAATTTTTTTTGAATTATGAACATAACTTAGATAATTCAAAACAGGATTATAAAGATGAATTAACGTAAAACATTGAACCATAGGCGGGGTTCGAACCCACATTAATGGATGTCTAGTTCTGGGTGTTTACCAATTACAATTACTATCTCATCTTAATAATTCTATGTTAAATTATCTAAGTTATCTTCATAATTCAGGAAAATTTTATTATATGTCTCTTTATATACCTACACGAAATTGTGGCCAATAAGGCAATTTTTTTGCGCTACCTTGAAAATATGAAACTAGTAGAGCCAAAAAAAACTAGCAAATATATTTGCTCCAGTTTTCCCCTCCACAGTACTTGCAATCGACTGAGCACACAAAACCGGCTTTTCTACATCCACACACTGATCCACAATTATTGGATTCACATGGGGAGATGATTAGCTTCATGACGTTTTGACGTTTCCAGGCGCTGTTTCTCTTGTACTCATCTCTGTTAGAGTCCTTGCACCGCCTCTTTCCAACCCCAATCAAAAGTATTCAAGGCATTGCCCAACCAAGCCTGCACTTATAATTAAACTCTTCGGCTATGGGGACCCGCCTCATCAGGTGAAGGTGGTAATGAAGGATGCAATTGGAGAAATGTTTTTCAGGTGTCGTAATGCAACATGGTAGGGTGTACCTTGCACCAGGTATAGTGGAGACTGTTTTGAACATCATATTCATAATCAGCGACAGCAACCGCCCCTCTCCCCCCGAGTAATCATTTTCGATGCATTCTACATTAAATTAGAATAAATATCGCAGGGGTTACGCAGTATTCCAGGAAGTCCTAACCTCCAGGTACACATAGGTATTTTTAAATGTTATATTAGTGATCAGCGACGCGACCTCAAAAACCTCCCAAAAAATCATTTTCGATGCATTTCGCATGTAATGGGACGAATGTTCCTGAGTTACCGTAGTGCACCAAGGTGTCCTGTGCAGAAGTAACCATTTTCGATGCATTTCGGATGCAACTGGAGAGATGTTCCTCAGATGTCGTAATGCACCAGGGTATACCTTGCACCAGGTACATTGGAGACTGTTTTAAACATCATTTTCATAATCAGCGGCAGCAAAACCCCCACGAGTAACCATTTTCGATGCATTTCAGATGCGACTGGAGAAATGTTCCTCAGGTGTCGTAGTGCACCAGGGTGTACCTTGCACCAGGTACAATGGAGACTGTTTTAAACACCATACTCATAATCAGCGGCAGCAAAAACCCCCCGAGTAACCATTTTTGATGCATTCTACATTAAATTAGAATAAATGTCCCAGGGTTGATGCAGTATTCCAGGAAGTCCTAACCTTCAGGTACACATAGGTAATTTTTAAATGTCATGTTCGTTATCAGCGACCTTAAAAAGCCCCTGAATAATCATTTTCAATGCATGTCGCATGTAATTGGACCAATGTTCCTGAGTTACCGTAGTGCACCAAGGTGTCCTATGCAGAACTAACCATTTTCGATGCATTTCGGATACAGCTGTAGAAATGTTCCTCAGGTTTCGTAGGGCATCAGGGTGTACCTTGCACCAGGTACATTGGAGACGGTTTTAAACATCACATTCATAATCAGCGGCAGCAAAACCCCCCGAGTAACCATTTCCGATGCATTCTACATTAAGTTAGAATAAATGTCACAGGGGTGATTCAGTATTCCAGGAAGTCCTGACCTCCAGGTACACATAGGTATTTTTAAATATCATATTCGTGATCAGCGACTTCAAAAACCCCTAAATAACCATTTTCATGCATTTCGCATGTAATTGGACCAATGTTCCTGAGTTATCGTAGTGCACCAAAGTGTCCTGTGCAGAAGTAACCATTTTCGATGCATTTCGGATGCAACTGGAGGAATGTTCCTAAGGTGTCGTAGTGCACCAGGGTGTCCCTTGCACCAGGTACATTGGAGACTGTTTTAAACAACATATTCATAATCAGCGGCAGCAAAAACATCATATTCGTATTCAGCGACCCCAAAAACAAATTTTTTGATGCACAAATGCAATTTCGAATAAGGGCCAAAAACAAAATGTCTCGAAAACAAAACCGAGGTATTTTGTTATATTGCCTCGACTAGATTTACTGTACTATACATAATATATTACATGTATATTGAGGGAAGTAAAAATAATTGAAACCGGAAACATATGTCATAATCTAATTGGATAAAATTGTTTCACACCAAGAGTTAATGGAAACACTATATTTCAACCACATATCAATAAACGAGTCATAATTCAGTCACATTAACCTTAGCATAAAGAAGGAATCATTTGGCGATGGATTGTTTTGGTAACATAATGTCCGGAAAGTCACGTGGCGGTCAAATAACCTAAGTGTTAATTGGCAAAACGCATATGCACGATATAAATAATTTATATGAGCTCATTTCTGATAGGGCAATGATGACAAATGAAACTAGTTAAAATAAATATGGTAATTGCATTCGGAGAAAAATGTAAATGTTACCTTAATAATTGTTAACTCCTTATAAACTAACTGTCTCAAGCGTGATTAATTTCAGTATGAGAATTATATCTTATGATATGATTTATGCAAAATAAAATGTACAAGATAAGATATTTAAACAACAACATGATCATGGTATTATACAACGCATGTCTGAATTGAATTAAAATAAGGTAAACAATAAACATTGTATTGTAGAAATGAGAGTGTAAGTAGAATAGAAGACGAAAGTTCGGGTTTTTGATGATTGTGGACGAACTGTGTTTATAATTAATTCATGCCTCGACTGTTATAGATGTCAAGGACGCATTAAAATGCGTACGTCGCGACACAGGTAAAATATTCGTTGTACAACATCGCTCGTAAAACACTTCTTCACTTTCCCTCTCAACCTTAGGTTAATTCACTGAACAAGTATTTTGCCATATTAAAGTTGATGACTATCCCTAGCTAAATTGACGTAGAATTATCTATGTAGTAATCACTACATTTTTTTTAATATCTATAATTTATTCAAAATTAAATCCAACGGAACTTGGCAGGTTGTTGTTCTAAATTCAGACCGTTGGAACAATAAATTGCTACAACAACTCATCTTGTTAAGCGGTGATAATTCAATGTAACATACAATACGTGACAACGACAACGAGCATACTCAAAGTCAAAACATAATAGGTAAATTGGTAATGAAAATTTTATATAACTCATTGTTGACCTACTTTTAAGCATTGTGGGTAGGTCAGTATTGTATTATCAAGTACATTTGATCAGCACCATTCTAGTTCGCAATATTGAAACAACCGGAATAAGGCTTTACAATTTTTCCATTTATTCGGCTTAGAAAACGATATTCTTACTTTCTTGCGATTTCATCGGGAGCATAATAATAATAAGATAAGTTTATTCAGACAACCAAAGTACATGGTAAGTATACACGTCGGTGGAAATTGTGTTATAACAATAAACATAATTATTTTTATGAAACAACAGAATAATAAACTGGTGCAGACGAATAGATATGAATATAAATATGAAGAGGAAGGATAAATCTGACTTTAATTCCCTTTCATATGTGGTGGTAATATAACAGTTGAAAAAACATGACAATGAGCCTCAAATGTAAATCATGTAAATTATGATCAAGTTGGTTATATCACAATGCAGATACAAATTTTTCCGACTTTTTTAGCAGCTTTTATTACTAATAATAATTTCAAATAGTTTCTGAACCTATTATGGTCAAGTTCTTTTATATGTTTAGGAATATGGTTATATCTCATGCATTCATTTTTGTGGTCTTGTACAGGGTGTTTTATTAAGGATGGCCACAGCAGCTATTCGGAAACTACTGGGTTTAGAAATGTAAAAAAAATAGTCATTATCAAAGTTCCGCATTTTGCCACTTGGAGGCACAATTGAAAATTGAAAAACGGCATTGGTATAAGCCATTTTGTAGGATAATAGCACAAATTTTATTAGGTAAGAAGATATTTAAGAAGAATCAAAGAGAAACTTTTGTCAACACAATACCTTTCAAAATTACTTCAATTTGTTTATATCCATGACAACCTGAAGATTTTGTTTCACAGCTATGTTTTCCATGATTATGTGATGAATTCTAAAGTACTTTTTGAGCCATTGGAATTATCAGTGACAACCATAAAGCTTAACAAATTTTTTTGTCGTAAAATGCTTGACCACGGAACTATGAAAACATTTAATTCTTAATTTAAAGTGTTAAAAGTTATTCTTTTGGCAATAACTCTGAAACGAATAAAGATATCGAACTGCGCCTTTCACGTTCTTCTTTCCGATTATTATGTCATAGTTATATCGAATGATTTAAGTTTTCGGGATAAAATAAAAAAAAACTGTTATCAATACAAATTGCACACTCTAGTCATTTTATTAGGAACTGTCTAATACCAATGGATACGACAATTAAAAGTACTCACATTCTTCTTCCTAACAAGCTTATTTAATTTACTAAGATCGGAAAAGTCGTTTTGAAACTACATCGATTTAAATGATTACACTTTCAACAGCTTACCCCACTCTTAATAAGGTCAGTACGCCATCGAGCTTTTTCTAACCAAAATGCTAGTCTTTATAATTATGATACCAAAAATATACCTTAATGTGAGAATTTTCGGAGAAATTTAGAATTTTAATATTTAATTTTCAATTGTGGCCCCCTTGCGGAAATTAAAAATATTTTCCAGGATTTTCTCATGGCCACTTTGATCTTAAATATTTTTTCCCACATTTTACGCCCAGTAGCTTACGAGATATGGCCTGTGGCCATCCTTAGTTGACATTGACTTTCTACGATAAATTGTGCAAAAGTCATCAAGGTCGGTGCTTATCTACTCTAAATGGTGGGAAAGGAGGGTTGGGTAGTTTTTCTCAATTTACTTCTTGCCCGTTCATTAATTTGAATTGAATTTGATTTCGAAATAACAATTTCAAAGGTATTCACTCCTCCCGACAACAAATTTAATTTTCCTATGAATTAGTCGGTTTCTCAGTTTTTTCTAAATTTTCACACACCATGAACAGGAAACAAAATTAATGTAATTCAATAAAAAGAAAAAGTGATTTGGTGTGTGCCAGTTTGTAAAGATACAACGTTAAACATGATTTTGTGTTGAGACAGCATACCGCCATCAATTTATACAACATGCAGATGAAACGGATGCATTTTAGTTGGCACGTGCTTCACATGTTTCACGCGCTTTCCGTGTTTCACGTGGAAAACAATTAGGGCTGAATACTTTCCTCAAGATCACCTCCTTTAAACATAACTATATCTCATATCTTTGAAGTCCTCGCTATACAGAATTTCCGTACATCATGGGCTACAATTCAGGCTGTGATTCTATTCCAAATATTAATGCAACAAGTTCCTATGATATTTCACCGAAAACAGGGCTTCAAGTTGATTATTCAACTATTCATCTTATACATTTTTGGCTAGTGTAACGATTTTGTTAAAATTTCCTTTTGTATTCTTGTTTCATTTTTGAAGCGAATTTCGCAACGTTAGAAAGTCTCAACTGCCCATGACCTTCAAAGAATATTTTTTTCACCATACAAACCTCTTGCTACAAGTGCATTGTCGTCAGATAAATCAAAATGATAATGTTTGTTCAGTTCGACGTCAGTATAATTACTATTATTCATCTTGTGATATTATTATACTCTTCGGGACGAAGTCGGAAGAGTATATTGCATTTACTCACACTATTTCCAAAATTGGTAAAACAGTTCCAGAGCAAAAATTCCTTCACCACAGTATTTCTCATCGAAGTTTAAGCAACTTGGATCAAATCCGTCTGTCTGGATGTATGTCACGATGTGCTTGCTCACATAATAACTCAAAAACGAATGGTCCTGTCATATTCAAATTGTAACAAAAATCGGTTGCCGTTCGATGACGAACCAAATTATTTTTCAGGAAAATCGTGTAATAAACAGACCATTTTCTGAAGTGTTGATAATTAAAACAAATCATAACTTCCAAAGTAAGTATACAATAACAACAACAAAAACAATTATTGAAGAGAACTTCAATTTATAGCTCATAAGAAACGGCGATGAGATCTAGGGACAGTAGGCTCTCATTCAAATAGACTCGGGTTCCATTCCCAGAAACGAAAATTTGTTTTTGTACATTAATTTAAATATTTTTTACTTGTGTAAAAATAATGAAATAAATAATTTATTTTACGTGACCTTGTTTTATAGGTTACCCTGGCGCGGTTGTTTTCAACGGGTGCTTTGCTAATGTTGAAAACAATTTGGAGCTCATTTTATCATGATAGAACAAGTCCTCTTTTGAATATTTTGTGATGTACTTTGAATGCGATACCTCAAAATTTAGAAAAAATGGAACAAAAGAGTTATGGGTCATTCTTTGATAGTCAAGGGAAATTTAGACCAAATTTGAAGTAATTCAGTATACTAGCAACTAGTTAATGGAAATAAATTGATCTGATAAACCAACTTTGAAGCTTATAATTCCGTTATTTTTAAGCTTTCGGAAAAATGTTTGAGGCTTTGATTTCTTAGTTAATTTTTTTGCCCTTGATTTCCGGACACGTGTACAGTTACTAAGAGATGATAAATTAATACCCGATTTGCATTTTAATTCTGTTCTACACGTGTTCACTCGTGATTCGATGCCAGCGATATGACCGGTCCCGTTTTCTGGAGCAGTAACCTAGATATACTAAATTGATTAATCTCCTCGTCATTATGGGTGATACATATAATTTTATAATCTTACGAATTTTCCAACGCTTCTAATGTAAATATTCATGAAGATAGCTTTTACGAAGGAATTAAAATGGTTGACACAATTTCTGCTTGGCATCTGAAATATATAACCTCTATTCCTAAAATTGTTCTGGATTTTCTCATAGGAAAATTGTGTAATTCTGTAGTCGATATTCATTATTTCCTGCGTTTTCTTACCGTAAAAATTGAATGAATGAAGGTGGGAGAAAACTACAAAATTTACACCACCAGTAGATCCTCAAAATGGATTATTAACTGTATCCATTATGAGGTGATTCCTTGCATACTATGGGTATAGATATGTCATTAGGACTGGGCTAGGCATGGCAGAGCATGGGTTTTGAATGATGTTCCAGAAAATATAGTCACAACTTAAATATTCTTTTTTTTTCTATTCTATTTAATATTTATTTATTTATTTAATTTATTTATTTAATCTTACAATGATCAACAGGTATAAACCCAATTAACGATCAGGACAATGCATAAGACAATATATAAATGAATCAATTATTATCTAAATAAAAACTATACTCTAGTCCGAGAGGAGACAAAATCAAAAAGAAAAAGTAAGAATAGCCAAAAATATTTAACACAGCAATGAACAAAGAGAAAAAAATTAAAGAAAGAGCTGAAAAAGTATGAATTTTGTTTCATCGCAGTAGGCGAGCAATCTGTTTTAGGCTAGAATTGAAAATATCGTATTTAGTAGTAGTGTCATTGGTGTTATAGGCATGGCACATGCAAAATAATGGAGATAATTTAAGTAAGTTAGTAGGAGGAGTTTGGAGGTAGAAAGTATTTACAGAGCGTGAGTTCAGCCGAGGAACTAGGAAATTGACTCTTTCCAGCAGCATGGGACAGTCAATTAGGTTATTAAGCAACTTGTACAGACTGACCTGGAGTACATAATTATTTCTGCGAGAAAGGGATGACATATTGAATCTATCTAACAGGAAAGAATTAGGAATGCCCCTGATAGGATAAAAACCGTCTGTCCTGAAGGACAGGTACTTCAAAAAGCGGCGCTGAACAGATTCCAGGGCATCTCTATGAACGGCATAACCAGGGAACCAAATCACAGATGCGTACTCAAGCCGCGATCGCACAAATGTTATGAACAACAATTTGATCGTGTCTATGTCAGAAAAATCACGACAGCTTCGCACAATAAACCCAAGTAGTCTGTAAGCAGCCTCCATCACAGAATCCAGGTGAGAAATGAAGGATAGTTTGGGATCGAAAATTACGCCGAGGTCTTTATAGGTTGCTGGTCTCTTAAGGATAGTACCGTCTACGTTGTAATCAAATATAGTCAAGTTGGTCTTATTTGTGTAAGATATAACGCAGCACTTGTTAACATTAAGAGACAGCTTGTTCGCTGAACACCATATAACCATCATATCAAGATATATATCAAATATATCTATTGTGTATGCAAAATATCTGGGCTATGGATAACATTATGATTATGTTCCAACAGGTTTTCAGTGTAATTCGAATATTCTTCTTGTACTCTGAACTTCTTGTAGACCACTGTTTTTCACCCTTCTCGAATACGCGACCACTTCACAAGCAAAAAAATTGTCGACCCCTAGGATCGTAATAAAACTATGTCAGTGATTTCAAAGGCGACGTATTTAATTTGCTTTCTATTGATCAATAAATCAAGTGCACTGTGCAAGGCATGGGTTCTCTCCATGTACAACTCCTTTATCACACCGAAGTCAGGTGGCTTCAAAGGGAAGGTATTGACACGAGTTCTGTAACTAAAAGCTGAATTGTTAATGTTCTTACAAGATGTTGAATCTGAATATGCGAATTATTTGTGTGACCCTCTTTGGCTATTAAAGTAAGCATTTCTCGATGATATTTTGACCACCTAAATATTTAAAACAAGAGCTTCCAAGGGAAGGAAGAAAGCATTCTAACGGCAAACGGTCAAGGGAAAAATCAAAGGATTCCTCTCAAAAATTTTTTGGTTTTTTGTATGATTCTTTCCCTTGTCAGAAGATTTCCGAAGAAATTGTAATGTACCAATTCTTGGTAGTACATTCCTTGCATAATAAAGAGTTTTCATAATTTGGAAGTGAAACTATTAAGTTACTTTCCAGAACTGGATTGTGAAGCTGACAATGTGCATACATATGATACTGAATCCTTTTTGGATATGCCAGTACAACAGGCTGATCTGACGAACGAAAATCTTTGCTGACGGCATGCTTAAGATGGAATTTAATTCGTAAAATATTGACATATTTTATATGAAGAGAAAAGATGAATATCCAGAGCTGGCAAGGAAGGCTTTGAAATTATTAGTGCCATTCGCCACTTCCTACCTATGTGAACTGACGTTCTCTTTAATGGTGAACATAAAAACTGAAAAGAGAAATAGGTTAGAAAATTATAAAAAGATTTGGTTATTTGCGTCTCAAAATTAGAACCACGGTTAGAAAAATTGTTAAAAAATCAACAGGCACAGACTTCTCAATGGAATTGTTGTATTCATATTGTAATTTAGGACCTGCAACCTGCTCTTTACTTTCACCTGGCTTGCGATCGAGTGTTGAAAAAACACTGTTATAGACTGAAACTGAGTAATTACAGCTTAGCTTATAAAATATGAATCTTTGAAGTTGCTTGGAATTTTGAAAATGTTTCTCTATCTTATCTTGTATAGTAGACTTCCGCGGACAGCTAATCTTGAAAAATCTTGTCTTCCGGATGGATTCCGCTTCACAATAGCTCGACTTGATGCCGACGTTTCGCCAACCATTACAGGTGGCATCTTCAGGGCAGGCTTGAGGTTTGAACTGAAACTGGTTCTACTGGTTTCTTTAGCCGTATTCATTGTAGGAAAAATCCTTCACGCTACATAGTTCACTGCCTTTATTCCGGTGGTTAACTTCGTTCCGGCACTTGACCCTGCCGTTGTGCGATCATGTGCGAAGTGGAATTTTCGAGGATGGGTTTCCAAATGTTGGGAAGGTAATATCCTGAGTCACGGTTCAGATTATTCAGATGTTTTAGGATTTCTATAGCTTCAAGGATTTTTCGCTGATAGAAGTTTGATGCTCGAACTAGGATTTTAGTATCTTCAAAAAGGATTTGATGATTTGTGTCAAACTTGTGTTCTGCAAGTGCAGATCTACTGGTGTCACGAAGCCTTGTACAGCGCTCATGTTCTTTCACACGAGTAGCTACTATACGACCTGTTTAACCAATGTAGACCTTACGGCAAGAACAGGGAATACTATAAACACCTTCTAAGTGGAGAGGACGAAGGGGATCTTTGATAGGTTTGTAAAACTGAGATAATTTTGGAAGTGTGGAAAAACGGGTAGAAATATTATGTTTTTTGAGGATTTTGGAAATTCGATCTGTTATATTTTGAATATATGGAAGATAGGCCGTGGATAAAGCAGGCGGGGGGGTTTCAGGCTCAGGTCGATTTGGAATTTTAGGTGAAGTGTATTTCTTTATGGCTTTTTGAATATTGTAATGGGAGAAATTGTTTGATAATAAGGCAGATGATAGATGTTTTAATTCTGATTTTAAGTATTGAGGCTGAGATAGGTTGACAGCTCTGTGGACCAGGGAGTTTATGACAGATTGCTTTTGGGCAGGGTGGTGGTGGGAAAGACCATTGAGGTATCTATCGGTATGGGTGGGTTTCCGATACACAGAATGTCCTAAAGTACCGATACATCCAGGAACGGGAGTGAACCTTGCGATTCGACTTCCATGGTGAAAAGGATATTGGGATGTAATGAATTTAAATGATTGAGGAAGGGAACAAGCTTTTCGCGGCCATGTTGCCAAATAACGAAAGTATCGTCGACATATCTAAACCAAAATTTCGGCTTGAGAACAGATGAGTCAATGGCATCTTGTTCAAAAGCTTCCATGAAGATATTAGCTATGATCGGGGAGAGTGGGGAACCCAGGCAGCTCCCGAGCTCCTGTAATGGTTGGCGAAACGTCGGCATCAAGTCGAGCTATTGTGACGCGGAATCCATCCGGAAGATCTCAGAGAAATGAAGTATTGCATGATCAAATAGTTATTTATTAGGCGTTTACATAGTGTAAAATCATTTTAACTTGAGGAACTTGGAGAATTGAACACAAATTTACACAAAACTAGTTACATTCAATTTATCATTAATGCTATCAAATTGTTTCACTACACTGTGGCATTCTCAAAGCTAGGAGTTGCCAATGCTCATTTTCTGCCCTTGGGACACAATATACTACATAGACAATTGTCATTATAGTGATTGAAGTGGACATTGGTGGTTCATACATTTTTTATTATATTATTAAGTTATTAAGTACAGAAAAGGTGATGTTCGACTACATAGAAATATATGGGCAGCTGAAAGTGGAAAATTGAAAAATGAGGGGAGGGACATGAATGACATTTTTGTTGTAGTCTGCTTATAAAATCTTCCAAATAAATTTTCATATATTGTCATTCAACTGAAAATATATGTCTTGTTCTCAATTGAAATATAATATAAATTGGTGTTACCCAAGAGTGAGTTCACTATAATCACTTTGATGAATCCATGTATTTAGATTGGTACTACCAATTTCAAGATCTACACTTACACCTCATCTTCAGGTAGATATATATGTGTCTGAATTAAATACATTTTTTATATAAATATTGGTTTTAATTAAAAATCTTTGTAATAATACTTTTTAGAAATCTCCAATTATTACATTAGATGAATTTGAAATTGCACAAAAAAATTGTTACAAAAAACCTTCTTCGATTCAGCCACTTATTATTATATAAGGTAAGTGAATACAATATGCCTATCTTAAAGGATTTTTATTTTTTGTGAGCAAACTAAAAATGAAATGGAAGCGGTAAAATAAAAAATGTTTAGATCGAACAAAAAAATTATTCTCGGCGAAAACTCTTTTTAAAAAGTATTTCCTTTAATTTTTAAAAGCCACAACACCCTGTTGATAAGTTAGCCATACAAGATTATGTCGTTAATCTTTTGAAATAAATACATTCTCATAATTCAAATGTGAATTGATATTACTTGAATAATTTATTTTATTATTATTATATGTGATGGATCAGTTTTTATCGAAACATGCAACCAATTTTCAATCTTTTCTAGTGTAGTTGAGCAATTTGAGAGTTGTTCTTACTAGTTATATGCATTCGGGTTGTTGGTTTTTAGGTCATTCAATACAGAGCTTTTCGTAGGAAATCAATATAGTATCATCTTACTTTCCTGATTCTAGAGGATTAATTCATCAATTTAATTCATACATTGTTAAGGTAATTCGTTTTTGTACAGAATTACCGCAGTTCAATTTTTTATGTATGATTGATTGGGTATCAGATTGTTAAATACTATGCGAGGTATATATATATTAATTTTCTTGGGAGTAGCAGCTGATTAATACCATTAGATTATGTGAGCATATTTACTAGTTTCAGGATTTAGATTCCATCGTCAGATAAATACTTCATATTCATGGGATCTAAATCCTGAAACTTCCCTTATTACATACTTTTTTTTAATTTACATTCTTAAACCATTTGGGAATATATGTTATGTTTTCTTGATATGTTGGTTCTTAGATAGACTGAAAATAAAATAAAAACTTTCTTTGAGCCAGGTTTGGAAGTCAATCATATCACGATGTTCTAGACTTCATAGTATTTTTTCAGTATGTTTATGTTTGATCCATCACAGTTCGTTATCTTGTATTCTCTAATAATGTCACTATCAGGAAAATGATTACAACATACGTAGGAATTTTTATTGGGAACGAAATAATCTCTGTGAATTGCTCTAATCCATTTTTGACACTCGTCTCGTGGAGAAGCAAATGTTGAATAATAAGTCTCTTAACTGGATTGCTGGCACAGCTGCTTTCGCAGTTCGCTACACAACACTTAGCTGGCATTCTGATACAAAATAAAAGTAATAAATTTCCTCACCAAGAACAGTCTACCGCTCTAATGAAATCAAAATGGTCGTTAAAACACTAGGTATACCGAATAAACAACATGCTACTTTATTGTCGCAATTATCACTTAACTCAATCTTTCAAACTCTGCTTTTTTTGATTGTTTGCAGCTCAAATAAAATATTAGGTCTTCATTCTATTACTGTATTTTCTGTAAGTGAATACGAATAGATTCACCGACTGACTAACGAATTCTCCATTACATACGAACTGACTGAAATATGTTGAACATATGGGCATGCAGTTTCGATAGGCCCGGGTTGAACATATGTTATGGGGGTTACCAATCAACGTACCGGCCTTCCATTCTAGTAAGCCTACTAGTAACTGATTTTACCACGGTAGAATCCAATTCATGCTATTTATAAATGATATGTGAAATTGCATTCCAATAACAAAGAGGAACATGTGCTCAACATATTGTCATGACTAGTCATATGAAAATTATTATTAATGAAATGCGAACACCCAAAATGTTAAACGGGGTATTAAAAAGATATAAAACCTTCATAATAAAGCAAGTTTAACTTCTACTAGCAAAATGTATTCAGTCTGGCTGTTATTGTTCAAATGCATTTTATTACCTCGATTCTAAGAGATAAATCATGAATTGTCCAGACACATATGGTCATAGAGGTTACGCAAGCAAAAATTATCATGGTCATTTGTCACGTCCAATTTGCAAAGATAAATTTCAGGGTCGTGTTATACTGGAGGCGGTGATGCTGAGTTTGAGTTTATGGGTATATTTTCAAAATAATGAAATATGTAGAAATTTCCTTGAAATAAGTCACTCACCGTGTCACGGAGGCTGGTGTAATTGAATCGTATTTGATCATGTCGTGCTGTTTCTTCATACTCAGTGATCGTATATGTATTCACTTCAGACATCTTCCTATTTTTCATGCCAATATGAATAGAATATGAAAAAGCATCACTTCGTACTTCCAATCAACTTGTTAACATATTTAATTCAAAAATATCAGCATGTGATTTTATGAAATCAAAAATTAAATTTATTCCATAATACATATTTTATTTTATGTTAATTATCAAGTTGTATGTTCAGTTATTAGACCAGTATGCGAACAGATGATTTGTGTCTCTGCAGAAGACGATGTAATTATATTGTGTTTTGGTACTACTCTAACGTGGTGTAGATACTATATAAATAAAAAAATATGGTAAAATTATTTATAAATCTTGAATACTGCATAACTGTATCGGCCCATTTATGAGCACAATTTACAGGTACGTATTTAGAATTTCAAAACCTCTTCGAATGTGAGAAAAAAATTGAAAATATAAAAACAGGCGTTTTTATTGAATTATTCATTCCATGATAAGTCAAAACCAATAAACTCTTCATTGTACAATTGATTCAATCTTCTTCTAAGCAACAGTCATTTGAATAGAAACCAAAACAAGTATACAGCTTGCTCTTCAAAGCGTTATGAAAAAAGTCAACTTATAAAAAGATCTTGCTTATCTTACTTTTGGTGCGAATCCGATCTATTAGTTAAGTGAATTCGAACCTTTCTCACAATATCGGAACCGAAATTAGGTGAGAATTAGATCATTTGTATTAATTGTGTAGCGAAAACCGGTCTGTTTTGGTTGTTTGTGCCTGCATCGAGGTGTAACCAGACGTCAGTAATTAAATTATCATATATTGTAAATGTAAAGTACATTTTTCCTAACTCATCTGTTTCTTAAAGTGAAAATATTTATTCGAATTTCATTATAAATAATCGTATGATGTCAGGTATGAATGAATTGTGAAATTCTGTATCATAGTCTCCATCTGCACACTGTGATGTAACCCGGAAGTAGGCTTTTCAAGTGGAAGTGTGAAAGGAAGTTTATAAGGGATCGGAATGCTTTCATCTGCACACTGTGCTGTTACCCGGAAGTAGGTTAAAATATTTTTGATAATTTAGGGTCAGCTTCTGCACACTGTAAGGTTATCCGGAAGTATGTGGGGATTGTAGATAAACCACTGATAGTGTCTGCACACTGTGCTGCTACCCGAAAGTAGACTTTTGAAGTGGAAGTGTGAAAGGAAGCTTAAAAGGTATCGGAATGCTTTTATCTGCACACTGTGCTGTTACCCAAAAGTAGGTGAAATTAGTTTTGATAATTTAGCGTCAGTTTCTGCACACTGCGAGGCTATCCGGAAGTATGTGAGGATTGTAGATAAACCACTGATAGAGTCTGCACACTGTGCTGTTACTCGAAAGCAGACTTTTGAAGTGGAAGTGTGAAAGGAAGCTTAAAAGGGATCGGAAGGCTTTCATCTGCAAACTGTACTGTTACCCAAAAGTAGGTGAACGTATTTTTGATAATTTAGCGTCAGTTTCTGCACAATGTGAGTTTATCCGGAAGTATTTAGGGATTGTAGATAAACCACTGATAGAGTCTGCACACTGTGCTGTTAATCGAAAGTAGACTTTTGAAGTGGAAGTGTTAAAGGAAGCTTAAAAGGTATCGGAATGCTTTCATCTGCACACTGTGCTGTTACCCAAAAGTAGGTGAAATTAGTTTTGATAATTTAGCGTCAGTTTCTGCACACTACGAGGCTATCCGGAAGTATGTGAGGATTGTAGATAAACCACTGATAGAGTCTTGCACACTGTGCTGTTACTCGAAAGTAGACTTTTGAAGTGGAAGTGTGAAAGGAAGCTTAAAAGGGATCGGAAGGCTTTCATCTGCAAACTGTACTGTTACCCAAAAGTAGGTGAACGTATTTTTGATAATTTAGCGTCAGTTTCTGCACAATGTGAGTTTATCCGGAAGTATTTAGGGATTGTAGATAAACCGCTGATAGTGTCTGCACACTGTGCTGCTACCCGAAAGTACACTTTTGAAGTGGAAGTGTGAAAGGAAGCTTAAAAGGTATCGGAATGCTTTCATCTGCACACTGTGCTGTTACCCAAAAGTAGGTGAAATTAGTTTTGATAATTTAGCGTCAGTTTCTGCACACTGCGAGGCTATCCGGAAGTATGTGAGGATTGTAGATAAACCACTGATAGAGTCTGCACACTGTGCTGTTAGTGCTGTTACTCGAAAGTAGACTTTTGAAGTGGAAGTGTGAAAGGAAGCTTAAAAGGGATCGGAAGGCTTTCATCTGCAAACTCTACTGTTACCCAAAAGTAGGTGAACGTATTTTTGATAATTTAGCGTCAGTTTCTGCACAATGTGAGTTTATCCGGAAGTATTTAGGGATTGTAGATAAACCACTGATAGAGTCTGCACACTGTGCTGTTACTCGAAAGTAGACTTTTGAAGTGGAAGTGTGAAAGGAAGCTTAAAAGGGATCGGAAGGCTTTCATCTGCAAACTGTACTGTTACCCAAAAGTAGGTGAACGTATTTTTGATAATTTAGCGTCAGTTTCTGCACAATGTGAGTTTATCCGGAAGTATTTGGGGATTGTAGATAAACCACTGATAGTGTCTGCACAATGTGCTGTTACCCGAAAGTAGACTTTTGAAGTGGAAGTGTGAAAAGGAGCTTAAAAAGGATCGGAATGCTTTCATCTGCACACTGTGCTGTTACCGGAAATTAGGTTAAAGTAGTTTTGATAATTTAGCGTCAGCTTCTGCACACTGTGAGGTTATCCGGAAGTATGTGGGTATTGTAGATAAACCACTGATAGAGTCTGCACACTGTGCTGTTACTCGAAAGTAGACTTTTGAAGTGGAAGTGTGGAAAGAAGCTTAAAAGGGATCGGAAGGCTTTCATCTGCAAACTGTACTGTTACCCAAAAGTAGGTGAAAGTATTTTTGATAATTTAGCGTCAGTTTCTGCACAATGTGAGTTTATCCGGAAGTATTTGGGAATTGTAGATAAACCACTGATAGTGTCTGCACAATGTGCTGTTACCCGAAAGTAGACTTTTGAAGTGGAAGTGTGAAATGGAGCTTAAAAAGGATCGGAATGCTTTCATCTGCACACTGTGCTGTTACCGGAAAGCAGGTTAAAGTATTTTTGATAATTTAGCGTCAGCTTCTGCACATTGTGATATTATCCGGAAGTATGTGGGTATTGTAGATAAACCACTGATAGAGCCTGCACACTGTGCTGTTACTCGAAAGTAGGCTTTTGAAGTGGAAGTGTGAAAGGAGGCTTAAAAGGGATCGGAAGGCTTTCATCTGCAAACTGTACTGTTACCCAAAAGTAGGGGAAAGTATTTTTGATAATTTAGCGTCAGTTTCTGCACAATGTGAGTTTGCCCGGAAGTATTTGGGGATTGTAGATAAACCACTGATAGTGTCTGCACAATGTGCTGTTACCCGAAAGTAGACTTTTGAAGTGGAAGTGTGAAATGGAGCTTAAAAAGGATCGGAATGCTTTCATCTGCACACTGTGCTGTTACCGGAAAGTAGGTTAAAGTATTTTTGATAATTTAGCGTCAGCTTCTGCACATGTGATGTTATCCGGAAGTATGTGGGGATTGTAGATAAACCACTGATAGTGTCTGCACACTGTGCTGTTACTCGAAAGTAGGCTTTTGCAGTGGAAGTGTGAAATGAAGCTCAAAAAGGATCGAAATGCTTTCATCTGCACACTGTGCTGTTACCCGAAGGTAGATCCTTTTCAGTTTCTGCACACTGTGCTGTAACTCAGAAGTAGGGACTGGGGCTGGATGAAGTATGAAACTACCCTGTATGTAGTGTTAGCTGATATAAAGTCACAGAGTGGGACAAATTGAATTGAATGTAATACCGCTAAAAAGTTGACTTGTATACCGCGGGTTGGACTTAGATACCTGGAGCAGATTAGAAACCGTGTTAATATACTGATTCATATGCTTTGCTTGTCTTATCTAGGGAATAGGCCGCCAACCGCTCGTTACCAAATGATTCCGTTCCGTTGCCTAGATTCACTACACATTTCGTAAAATTTAGCTTATTGTAACCTTTATCTTTTCCCTTGAGCCCACTTACGTCTCTCTAGGTTAGGAGATTATTACTACTATAATGGCAAATTTCATTTAATTGTCATCCCTATTGTAAATATTTTGAATAAATTCTATATGGCGGAGTTTTCCGTTTTATTTATTTAATTATTTCTGCTCCATCTTTTATTGAATCTCAACCGGTTGTAATTTAAAAACCTTCAATTTTGATATTAGTCATTCTGTCCGTTCGGGCCCTGGTTATACTTCACTGCAGCTACCGCAGGGACTTTGATACGCTTTGTGGTGAGGACCATAGCAGAATTCCTCGAAGACGAGTAAACCTTATCAAAAATCTGGTATCCGAGAAAAAAAAGTTTATTTCACAGTAAGTATTCAGCGCAAAAGTTACAAAGCACGTCACAATGCATAAGGAAATCAATTAGTTCAGTTTGATGTCAAAACGTCAACTGTGAAGGGGTCACTTCGCCATAAAGCATATTACATTTTATATCGATTCGACTAGCAAATCGATACATTTCTGAACAATCTAAAAGACTAGGATTTCTCTTGAAACTGTGGATGATACAGCCATTCTATCTATATATCTAATCTTGTTGATTATTATGTACCTGCCTACATATTGTCTTCCCAACGTATATAGGAAGCAAAACTATAAATATTACAAGCCAAATCTCTTTTAGGTAAATGATTAAAATTCTTGAAAGAATAGGCAGTTGTATTATCTATCTTCAACCGAATTTTACAGTCTCGAATATCTTTTGCAAAACATTCGAACCCAAAACAAAACTTCACATTTTTTTTTCATATTTACACCACCGCCCAAACACATGGCTAGTGGTACAATAATGATATTTGAGTTACCTGTTTTAAAAAATTTCTTTGACGAAGAAGAAATGCTGCTATTACTAACTTAGACTGAATGATGAATGTCAAAGGATCTCAATACGGTTTATTCTTCAATGCACGAATTACGCTGAGATCTCGAAAAGTTTTAAATTAACTCGTAAACAATAGGAAACAACGTGGCGATTTTATAAACCGCGTTCGGAGAGTATCAAAATAAAACGCTGCTCGAGCAATATTCTGCCACGATGCTGCCGCACAAGTGTGAACATGCTCATATAAATTGAGCTTATATGGCGGTGTATAAGAGAGTTTTGTGAGTTAGAGCGTGCCACACACCTTTTATTGTTTTATAAGAGAAACTAGTAAAGCATATAGTGGGTTGTATCTTACAATATGCTTAGCCCGCCAGCCGACTGTTTTCCACTTCACTCACGGCAGTAACGCTCGATAGAAGCACGGTTATACATTGATTTGAGAATTTTTATTATCTCGTAAATCTGTTCCAATGATGATGAAATAGACTTACAATATTTACTTCAATTCAATTATAATTGTAGTTCATCTTTATGTAATTATGTTATGCTTTCCACACAACAGCTTGGAAATTATCCGGATGCAACACATATAGAGTCTAGACGTGTGTTGCGAAGGATTCCCTCCATTTTCGTTTCAACAACCAAAGTTTTTTTGACTATTAGAACTATCTCGCAACCTGTTGGAGATGCATCTGAATGAAAATCTCAGACAAAAAATAACGTTTTCTCTTACACGAACCTAAAGGGAGATGGAGGACGAGGCGAGGCGTACATCAAAAAGCAATTCACGTTCACTGATGTTCAAGAATATAAGAGATTCCTTCTAGTGAATTATTTGCGTTGTGGAAAACGTTAAAAATAATTTGACACAAGCACCAAATCAAATACAATAATTATATTATATACTTACAATAGAACAGTAAATACTAATAGACTGGATCCCGGTGTTCCAATCCATTCCATTGTTCTTCAATCATCAATGATGGTCAGCATTGAACAGAATGCTATATTTCGGATTATTCTGCCTCTCACGGTTTTTTAAGCTTCGCAAATAATGAATGTAAGGTCTGGTAAATATTGCAAATGGTTCATTAAAGCGGAATTAGTTTTATTATAATTGAGGAAAAAATACATAATTAGGCTCGATCTTTCATGAAGTCATTGTCGATTGATGTAATTTGTTCAAGATAAATGAACGGAGGTTTGATCAATGAAGTGAAGAATCATCAAGCTGTAGAACACGTTCGTCTCTTTAATCTGCTCAGATAGTGATGAGTTTATCATAAGCTGTCGAACGTGAAATAAAAATGAAAATTCATAACATAAAACCACGTAACCACGTTATTATGGAAATTCCAATGAGCCAGAAAATACTGTGTTAACTGAAGGATTATTTTATAATGCTGCTAGACTCAGCGGATACTTAATAAAATGCTTATTTTGAATTAGTGTTTATAAATTATTAAATTTAACACTTTACAATATAAGAGAATTTTAAATTTGAATTCATATTCAACTATAATATTGCTTTCATTTATCAGTAGGTATCGTATAATTGAGGAAAACATAATAAGAAATAGCGAATTATAGGTTATAGTTTTGCTTTTCAAATTGCAAAAGCTCCAATAGATAGATAAATAAATAGATTGTATGGGGCTCGTGGGCTAGGAGCCTCACCACCGCGACCTTTGCAAGTCTATTGTGTCTCTTGATACGCTAGAGTTCCCTGTCTAGACCCGTCATTATTACTAGACTCCATAGACTAGACCTTAGGTCCTATATATAATGGGAGGGTTGTGGTTTTTCCTTTCCTGTCGTTGAGAATCTTAACCTTGTTATGCCTTCGCAGTAGCACATTATGTGTACTGACGTCTCCTCGTCTTCCTAGCAGCACCTGCATAAAGTTGTATCTGCCAGTCTGACATTGTTCATGTGTTTGTTGAGTCTACAATGCCCTGTTAGGTGTCCAACCATGATTCTAGTTGATCTTCTATTTTGGTTTCGTAGGTACTTCGTACATTTTGGCGATGATTCTTTACTGAACTATTTGGCTTCTCTCATTGTCTTGGCCTTGTTTCACCATTTTCGAGATTGATTTTTTATCCAAGTACTGTTATATGATTTGCTCAGCGCTTTCACTATACTACAGAAGGGTTCTGGACCAATAAGAGCCTCACGAGCTTCTTCTCAGATCAGTGAGTTGCTGATTTTATTGAAGTAAACCATCCTCAGCTCACGCAATTATCAAGAGCATTGTTATTCAGATTGAGTCAGAACGAGCGTTATACAGGATTAATATCAGTATGAGAGAGCCAGACGCATTGCACTTTACATTCAAGCCAATTAACTCAGCAGCAGATTTAGTCCATCCATTTATTGTATTTCTTCCAACAGGTACATTATCGTACCATTTGTCAGTTTCATTTTTCCAGTAACGATTTGGTTTTAAGTACAGTCGTGGTGAGGTAATATTGTCGCCTTGTTTTGATATCAGCTTATGAAAAAGACGTACAGGGCAGCTTTGTTTTTCACTATTGGAAACCAACCATTTACTACTTGTACAGCTTTTAGAACCACCTTGGCACGTTTTACTGAACACCGGATTGATATTCAATGCCATTTGTTTAAGAGTCATCGTTATTTTTCTCGATTTGAAAAAAATCCACCAGGCAAGCAATTGCCTCTCCTCCTCGCCACGCTAATTCTACAGCAGCAATATGGTAAAATTTACTCATAAGACCTTCAGGAGTATTTTCATCCTATAGCAATATTATTTTGTTAACTTCAGACAAATTTAACGAAACTGAACTGAACTTACGTTTACATGGATCTGCTTGTAGTTTCATCCTGATTGCATCGCGGACATCTCGGGCTGGTTTAAACACTATACTGTTAAATGGGTCAATCATAATATTATAGTCATTATAGTACTTTTCTTGGAAAAGTTTGCACAAAACGTTCCACGTCTTCACCGTTGCTTCTTTAAATTCGGTCCCGTCTTTATTTTTCATATTGACCGCCCAATCTTTTAGTATCAACGCCAATCTAAGCTTCTATGTTCATTTAATTCATATTCTCGTTCGCAGAAAAATTCCATAAATATTCCCCAAATATATTTGTGACTGTAGGTTGTATATCTGGGAATTGTTTCTTTGATTAGCGCTTTTATACTTATACATTCGCATTGCCAAAACATGACATTTTGAAATTTATTTGGAATGAAGTTGTCAAACTCAATCGTGTTGTCATAGTGATTGATAATTGCACTGAATGCAATTATCAGAGTAATGTTAACATGATTGGGTGAAATTGTTTCATATGACACAAAATGACAAAATTTGAATGGTTGTTAGAACTGTCAAAAAATGTTCACTTATAATATCCCACGTGCAAAATTATTGGCGTAAATTTTTTCGAGATGTTTAATATTTTGAAAATTAATAATAATTTTCTTAAAATATTCATCATCGAGAAAAAGTTTAGGGATATTCGGTAAGAGAATTTCTCAACGAAGAAAAATAAGTTTAAAATAATTTCAATTCCATTACTTTGTTGTTTTGTTATGTATTGTATCACTTTCAAACTCATTTGTTAAACGTCAAAAAACATCCACTATAATTTTGCTTCTTTCTCTACTCTGAAAGGAAAAAAAAATGTTTCGTTGGCATGGCAACAAGTCAAAATAAAAGTATTTCATTGGTCGAAAATTGTCGGTGTGAAATTCTTGCAGTTATCTACTGGCAATATACCGGGCTATTTGACACAACCTGTATATCCTCGAGAATAAGGGCAGTAAAAGTGATGGGGGATTCCCAGTAGCATAACCATAAATTGGTTTATAAGTCACGTTATTAAAAATGAGGAAATAGGTTGCATCAAATCGCATTCACCTGATATACAGTTCGTGGAAAAAATACTTATTGTTATTTTATTAGACCCGTAAATATTATGATCAAATTAACACAGCAACGATGATATTATAGCATACTTTTGATGGAATTCTACATCCAATTAGATTAAATACTCTTAAAAGATAACGGAATTGAATAACTTATCGGATGTTATTTATGTGTGTATTGATAATTATAAACTTATATGGCATGATGACATAATACGAAGTAAGGTGTTAATTGAGGCTCTCTAACGAATAATTTAACTGATGACATAAAAATAAACATTAGCCATCAACTAACCAAAATAGTTACGTGACTGCAACTGTAGAAAGTTTAAACAATGGCCTCGTGCTTCCCAAGTTCGCGGTCAAAAGCGCGAACTGTGACCGCGTAATTCGAAACCAACCGATGCAATCCAATCTTTGCGAGCCAATCCGTTTTCTACCTCACGCTCACATCTACTTCTACTTGTTCGTTCTGTTTCTGCTTTCTGTATTAGTATCGAACGGTCTCGCGTTTGATAACAACACGCACTTCAATCCTACTCGAAAGCACGAGAAATGTGTTCAGTGAACGATGTTTAGTGCCGCAATGACAATATGAGTGGACGTAAAGATGACCCGGGGGAAAGTCATAAAAGACCCCCCGACAGTCCCAAGAGTCCCGGCACTAAGAAACTACGAGAAAGCATAAGCTTTTACGAAAAGGTGTGGGCCGGCACTAGGTCAGATACTTCTCTAGGGGAAGCCTCTGGAATAGATATCCAACAACTAGAGAAGCAACTGGATGATGAAAAGAGGAAAAATATTCAACATTCTCAGATTGAACAATACAACCTCCGACGAACTCCCATCTCGTCCCCTAGACATATTGTACAACATCTTCAGGAGGTACAGCCTGATGGAACCATACAGGCAGGTTTTTTCTATTGTTCAGTATTGTTTGGTGACGCAAAAATTTTACATTTTCCACAAATTTGAGAATCCCAATGAATGTTGTGCGAGAAATTTGCTTAAATCAATCTAGATCTACTACTCATGTTTTATATCATTTGATGGATGATGAATTTCACATTTCGACAACATGTAAATACTAATCTGTGAACTCAATAATTTAGCCAAATTAACAAATTCGAGACCGGCAAACTATAATATGTTGAACAAAAATTTTGCACAATCGTTTAGAATTTATTGTCTCTTCCTATATTTTAAAATGAGCAAAATTCACGATTCAATCCCTATATGAATCATCTGTGAGTTGACGAATCAATTCAATTTATCATGATTGAAATCAAAGCAAATTTTTACAAAACAAACATTTTGAGGAACAATTTAGATTCATTTTTTTTCACGCTGCTATGAGAAACTGGCAAATAAATATTTAGAATAATTCAAATCAAATAATTTCGTCAATCATTGACATAGAGCAACCATAATTCATCCCTCTTACTCTTAACATTGGCATTTTCAGTGCCTGAATTTAGTTGACTATCATATATGAAACTGTTTTCGTATTAATTCATGTGCTGGCTCATGAAAATTGATATATTCACATGGTAACGTCACCCTGAATGGCTGATCTATAAAATCTATTTATCATTCTAATAATTATATAAAATGAATGGAAAAATTACTATAAATAGACCATATAAACACATTTTGTTGCCATATTAGTTATTATTTGAAATAAAATAAAAAAGATGAATAGAATGAATTAAACTAAGAAGAAATTATTTATAATAATTCTTCATGTGTAAATTCTCGAAAATTAGATCACACTAACACATATGCTTATTATTTTCGTCTTTACGTACGTTTCGGTTTCACCACCATCATCAGAAGACATAATACGTCTAAAACGGGATTTCTTAAAACTAATTGTATCAGCAGAAAGCGTCCTTATCGCACCAATTTCAATTGAAAATGCCCACGTCGCCGAAACGAACAGAAACACGAATTATCGAAATTGTAACACATTAATGTCTTAAGTATATGAATATGTATCAAGAATCCACTGCTTAACAATTTTCTTATAATATACGAAGTCATGTCAAACAAAGTCTGTATACGACTGGAACCAAAAAATATAATGCTCAAGTATCCACTTTTGAACCAGATGTTAAAGATTTATGAGGTAATAGAAAAAGGTTGTCAGATCTTATTAGAAATATTGCTTTTTGAGCATTTTACCTAAAATATGCTTTTAACATTGTAAAGACGCATGTAGGGATTTGCAAGGGTGTCAATTAGTTAAATCAGTATAAATCTGACTTAAAGACTGAATGTCTGTTCTATGTATATATATGTAGCATTATTTCAATTTTGTACCTGTCTCACCTGACGCATTCTATACCATATTTCTCTTGGTCTCATGAATAAAGATTACTTATTATTATTATGATTTACAGACTTGGATTCACGTTTTATGTGAATCATCTTTTACAATAATTAGTTTCCTTAGTTGAAATATAACAATATTGACATATTTGTGATCGAATTGATTGTTCCAATCAAAACAGCAAGGGCACCTACCTACAATTTATCAACATTTTGATCAAAACCTATCAACAACATGAAAAAAATTAATTTTATGTGAAAGATTTATAGCATTTCAATAAATTTATAAAAAATCTATCGGTACCCGTAGATCATCTATTAATTTTCTTGGACGTTGTTTCTTTATTTACAAATATACCAATCGTTTTGACATTGAGTAGCATCAAAAAACGTTGGGCAGAGATTGAAAATCACACACCTCTGGATCAATATGAACTTATAAATGCAGTAAAGTTTTGTTTAGAATACACTTATTTTCAATACGGTGAGCAATATTTTGGGCAAATATTCGGCACAGCTACTATTGCTAACCTAATTATGGAATACCTAGAGGAATCTGCAATAAATTCATTAGATTTTATATGCGTATTCTTTAAACGGTATGTAGATGATTGCCTAATGTGTGTTCCCAATGTTAAAATTCAGTACGTGATTAATATATTTATTAATTTCCATTGTAAACTTTAATTTACTTGTGAAATAGACATGAACAAAAATATAAATTTCGTAGAAATGAACATTAGACATGATGCAGATGAAAAAATAAAAACTTCGTGGTTTACTAAAGAAGTTTGGTCTCAACGTTATTTTCACTTCGATTCCTTTGCACCAACAAGTTATACAAAAAATCTTATAAACATCTTTACAGATCGCGCGATTAAATCGTCCCACCCAGAGGACCGTCCCAAAAATTAAAAAATTTTTTCGTAAAACACTGGAAATGAATGACTACCCAAAAACATTTTTCAATCCCATCATTAAAGAAAAAATAAACAAAATCTGTAATGGAACGTCACATATAAATAACATAAACGGTATTACAGATAAATTTATAACATCACCATACCTCAAAGAAATTTTTAAAAAAGTATGATATAAATGTTGCGCATAAACCTACTAACTGTGTTGGGAAATATTTTTCAAATCTAAAACTCTTAATATCTAAGGATAAACAAACCCACACAGTATACAAATTAAATTGTTTAGATTGACTTATACAGGAATCTCTAATCAGGATTTAGAAAAAAGAATGAGTAGAGTAGAGTAGATTTATTCATGTTAAAAAATACTACATAAGCATTATACATTCGTCAAAATTAAAATTCTAAAACATACAAATCATTATGATAAATGAACATTAAAAATACATTTTAAAATTTAAAGTACATAAAATCTAAATATTAAATATAATGACAAATGAGAAATGATGCTATTTAATATTTTAACCTAAATATTTAAAATTTCGCAGTAGTAAATATTCTGATACAGAATAAAAACAATGATTGAGTAAAAAGTTTTTAGTAAAAATTTTGAAGTTTTTTTTTGGAAGAGTCCGGGTATTTGTGGATTAGTTTATTAAAAAATTTAAAAGCTGTATAGTTAATACCATTTCGAGATGTGATTAATCTGAAAAAATTTGTTCTAATATTTTCTTTGTGGCGAGTGTTATGTGTGTGGATTTCCTCCTGCCTAAACAATCCATCAGAGTTCTCGTGAGCAGAAAGAAGACAATGACTGATGTAGAGGCACGGGAAAGTTAGAATTTGCAATTTCCTAAACGAGTCTCTACAACTGTCCCTATGATTCAACCCAGCGAGAACTCTGATGGCTCGTCTCTGCAGACGGAATATCCTTACACGCTCTGAGCAATATCCCCATAATATTAGTCCGTAGTTGAGAGTTGAACCAACAAGTGCATGATAAGCCATTTTCAATACATTGATAGACACAGTTCCCGACAAACATCTCACTAGAAAGATCTGACTGCAAAGTTTATTTGCTACATGATCTGCATGTACATTCCATGTTAAACGTGGTCTATTCTATAAAGACACCTAGAAATCTGGTATGAGTGGCACCTCCAAAATCATGTCGCTCCCTTAACGTAAAAAGTATCTCCACAATCTTTGAATCATTGAGAGTTGATTTATTGGCTGATAGACAGTTTTTTGCACTGTACGTTACGGTTTCACTCTTCTCCTTCAACTGTTCCAAGTCCTCCCCACAGGTAGAAGCTGTCGCATCGCCCGCAAATAGTTCACAGTTAATTTCGCCTAAATAATCAACAAAGTCATTGATGTATATAATAAATAAAATAGGCCCCAAAATAGGTCCTTGTGGCACACATACACTTAATGATTTTACTTGCGAACTAGCATTGTTGCCAATAGCAGTTTGAGATCTATTGGAGAGATAGGACTCGAATAAGTTTTACAGATTCATTTGTGAAATTGTATTTTGTGAGTTTTTGAAGGAGTAATGCATACTCACAATCAAAGGCCTTACTCATATCCAGAAACAGAGACGAAAAATACATACCTTTCTCAAAACAGTCTACTGTTTAATTGATGAAATGACCAATCGCATCTACCGCATTTTTCCCTTTTCTAAATCCAAATTGGCACTCGGAAAACAAATTGTAATCTTCAAAAAATTTCGTTATTTGAATGGAGATTGCTTTTTCTAAGATTTTAGATATAACTGGTAGTAATGATATTGGCCGGTAATTAAAAACTATATCTCGGTTATCTTTCTTAAATAAAGGTATTACTTTGGCTTTCTTAAGGCAATCTGGAAAGGTGCCAGATTGAAAGCAATTATTAATAAGAATAGTAAAAGGCTTGATAAGTACATTGATGTTTTTCTTCATAAGAATAACAGGCAATCCATAAATATCTTTGGAGTAACTTTGGAGTAATGTATACTACTACTACTAAATAAACACTGTTTTGATTATAACCATCAATTCGATTACAAAAATGTTAATATTTTAACTAAGGAAACCAATTATTATAAAAGATCAATCCTGGAGACGATTCACATAAGACGTGACTTCAAGTCTGTAAATCATGAAACAGACATTCAGTCATTAATTAAAATCCTTGCAAATTCCTACATGCGTTTTTATAATGTTAGTAGTATATTTTAGGTAGAATGCTCAAATAGAAATATTTCTAATCAGATCTGACAACCTTTTTCTATTACCTGATAAATGTTAAACATCTGGTTCGAAAGTGAATACTTGAGCTTTATATTTTTAGGTTTCAGTCGTATCCAAACTTTGTTTGAAATGAGTTCGTATATTATAAGAAAATTTCTAAGCATTGGATTCTGGATACATATTCATATACTTAAAACATTAATGAGTTACAATTTCGATTATTCGTGTTTCTGATCGTTTTGGCGACGTGGGCATTTTTAATTGAAATTGGTGAGTTAAGGACGTTTTGTGCTGATACATTTAGTTTCAAGAAATCCCGTTTTAAACATAATAAGGCTTCTTCTGATGATGGTCGTGAGACCGAAATGTACGTAAAGACGGAAGTAACATGCATATGTGTTAGTGTGACCTATTTCCCGAGAATTTATATATAATTCATACTTGGGTCAAGAATCATTATTAATTATACGAATTCTATAATAAAGAGTCGAAATAAAATCTATAATATGGAAAATGATGAATGAATTAATATAACTATAAAATTTATTTATTACTTTGAACATAGAAAAAAAGAAGAAAATAAAAAATGAGAAGAAATGATTAAAACCAATCGGTTTCTACATTGAATATTTTGAAATAAAAAAATAAAATTTAGGTAAATGAAATGAGTTAAACAAAAAAATGTATTCATACCAATTCAGAATTAATGAGTTGATTGAAATAAGAACTATAAGGATGATAAATATAATGAATTGATATTAATGAAAAACATTCTAATAAACTATAAAACAGTCGACACTGTGGATACACTATAACACTATAAATGAGAAACAATCACCCTTATCAACTAAAAATACTGTAATTGTACCGAGGACCTTACAATTTTCAAGTAGCTATCATCAGAGTAGACTATAAAGAGAATTTACCAAAACAATGAGTTGATAGAAAACATAACAATGGAAAGTAATAAATAAAATGAATTGTTATCTAGCAGAAACAGAAAAGCCTAAGAAGAAATTTTAAAATAGAAAAAATTTAACTAAATCATATAGCCGTTGAAACTAATTGCCAAAAATCCAAGGCGCGGTACTTTGAGACCACCTTTTTGATATACATACTTCCAACCTATGTGAGTATGAAAGTATAAAGAAATCCGAAGATTAAAATATTCAAGTACTTTATTGGGAGATATTAGGTTTTCATTCAAACAACCGCATAATAAAATGCAGACAAGAAGCAATGCTGATCAATGATTCATTGAATGGTGGAAAATAATGGAAGGAGCATAATCCAATGGAGTTATATTTAATCATGCTATTCACTGAAGGGTCATATCAGATTGTTTGACTTAACTACATTGATTCGATAATCGAAAATGTCCTTTTGTTTGATCCAATAGTTGATTGGACGATAGTACATGTGCAACTGTACAAAATTTATCAAGAGAAATAACATCAGTATCCTTACCAAACTGTACTTCCTTTATAACTCATATTTTTTGTTTGTTAATATGGTCAGACATAAGTAGCTTTCAAGTACATAAATATGCTTGTGCTGCAGTTGCACGTTGAGGATTGATGTGACTTAATGTTACTGCCATAACGGTAGATTCACAAATGGAGAATGCACTTCAAGGATATATTATGTGATTATATCAAAGAGATCGATGAACCAGCAACCAAACAAATAGTTGATTCCATCAATTCCAACAATAGGATTTTGAGTAATGGAAGCCCTAAGCCTTGACAAAGTCACTCAAAATATGTTGCTGCATATAATTAGGATATAGATTTGAATACTTCTTGGAATACCATGATATTATTATTTCTCAAACAAACCTGTGAGGTATCTTTAAACTTATTGACAATAGCATTGTAAATTGCAGTAAAGCTACTGTTTTATTCTGTTAACAACAATACAGTCATTTCTAGCGTTTAATTATAGCTACATCCTACATCTATCAACCAGTTAGTAGGAATAATTTGAAATAACATTATTGCATATGACATTCATTCCAAACCTATCAAACAATCATTTGCATATAAATTAATATATTGATTATTGGAACGAATTGGAGAAAGGAAAACATGTGTTCGTAAAACCATAATGTATGAAACCTCATATCTGGTTTACTCAATTTTAAAATAAATTCTCATATATATTTTAGGAATTTTCTTTGGGAGACCATAGTTAGGTATTCTTGTGGGTGTGCGTGAGTGCTGTAGTTCAAAGATTGTATTAAGTTCATTCCATGTTTCATTGAATTATGTTTCCACAATTCCTTTGATTTCTTATCAATAGGCTTATTGCCGAATGAATAGCTCGACGATGGCAAGATAGATTTGTCTTTGTGGAGGATTTTTAATGTATGTCTCATTTGATCGTGTAGGATTGAATCCTGTTCCAACAAGATGAAAGGTTGGAAGGTAAGCCCTCGCCGTAATTACAATTAATGAGGCCCCTTCCCCTTCATGTTATTCTTACCATTCATGCTTGATGTTTACCTTAAGGACCGAGTTAAGAACAATTATGATAAGTTTATGTATAAAATAATAATTATTACCTTTAATTAAAAACTAACGTATGTCGAACAAACAGGTGCATAAAAAAAGGGAAACAAATTATTTGATATCTACACAAATTCAAACATCGAAATTAATACTAAAGAATGAAAAAAAAAACACTTACAAACCAAAGTACCTGCGTCTTTATAATGTTAAAAGTATATTTTAGGTGGAATGCTGAAATAGCAATATTTCTAATGAGGTCTGACAACCTTTTTCTATTACCTCATATACATCTGATACGAAATGTAAACCAAAATTTATCCCGGGAAATACATCCTTTTTGGGATACTCGAGGTATCAGAGAAGAACATAGTCTTGAACGAGGAGGAATGATGTCAAGATCTCCTGTTCGAGCTCCGCACGCTATACCCAGGCCACAAGGTCGTATAAGTGTTTCTGATCATCGGTATTATTGGCGGAATTCCGTATTCGCTGCGTTCGAACTTGAAGTACATTCTGGCCTGTAAGAACTCGGCAAAGATCTAGATAGACCGGATGCAGAAGACAGGATTCTGGGTTCAATAAGACTACTTAGGGCACACAATTTGGGAACCTGAAGCTACTTACCGACCTGAGGGGAGGAGTAGCTTCGGTTAAATGATTTGGTTTTTCTGGTACTGGTGCGATTGCACTTCAAAAGACTGAAGCAGGACTGGAACGGCAGGCATATTTGTTGCATACGCCTTGTCCTAACAAAGATCCAAATCTTCCGAACAAGGTTTCTGTACTTGCCGCGGAGAGTCACCTTCATCTGCGAAGCGTCATATATAGGACACTGTTCAATTCCCAGGTATCGATAGGTCTCTCCAGCATCAAGAAATATTACAAATGCAGACCTGTACTTAATTGACAGTTTCTTCATAACGGCTGCAAATTTCGTAAGGCGCTTCTGGCATGTTGTAGTCAAAGACTTAACGCAGAGAATATTTCAGATCTTGTACAGAGTGCTCACAAAAAAATTATTGAAATATTAATTCAAAAAATGTCAAAAACCCTAAATTTTCAAACGGAAACCCCCATTTGTTTTATAGTTGCCCTATTCAGCACAAAAAATTAGGCCAACCTTGTGTTTGGTTCCCTATACCTAAATATTAACGTTTTCGATTTATTTACAAAATACTAGTTTTCCATATTTGTCAAGCGGGCGTTTTTAAGTTTAATAAATCTAGTTAGCCATGGCTGATTATACGACTATCAGAGAATGAAGAAATGTCATTTAGTTTAAAATTATTGTAAACAATGCCGGAAAGATCAAATTACACAAACGAAGACTATTTAAATTTATTTATTCCTTTTGGAGAAAAAACCAGACACTCGACATGTCCTTATTTTGGCCATTTTTGGTCTAATTTGATTGGATTATCATGTAACACTCAGATCAAAATTTTCTTGAAAGTATTCATTACGGATACACTTTATAGTTCTGAGTTATTCTATTCATAGTGAATCAGATACTTTTCTTTCAACAATTTCTTAACGACCCTGAAGTTTGCGTACACATAATGTGACCTACACTGACTTATGATACCCATGTTTCAATTCTTGTTACTGTGAACTATTCTTAAGTTTCATGCTATTAATTTCAGAAGGCCATAGTCACATCTAAATAATTAGAGTGCCATTGAAAATGACATTAAGTAATAAATTTGCTTAAATTATTCGCAAATCGGGGTATACACTAATTTGTTAGTTTGAGAACGATTGCTAATTCAATGTTCAGCTTATTTATTCATGAATGTAAATTGGAAATTATTTTATAAATAGAGTTTACGTTGACCATTCCAGTAAAATGAAGATATTACATGTGAATTTTAGAAGTAATACCTTCAACGCCTACTTAATTATTAGAGCAGTTTAGTTCTCTAGTAACAAAGCCTATTTTCTTATAATTATAGTCATAATGATTAAAAAAACATTGAGTAATCTTATAACATAATTATATATTTAATATCTATCTAACATTATCGAAGATCTCTGCTGAAATATTTTATATTTAAGTATTCTTTCTTCTATATTTCGTTATAGCGTTCTACATTTATCAAGCAAAGTGAGGCCAAATTTTCAAATTATCAGAGATAACTTAGAATATGGAATGTAGCATTTGATTTGTTAAGAAAAAAATGTAATTTGAGGTGAGGATTGAACTCGCAATCTTTTAATTCTGGCATTGAATTAGCCATCATACCTTAGTGAACATATTTGATGACATAAATTGTGGGGAAGCTAAGAAAAATACTGAGCGAAAAAGTTTTTTCTTACACACCTGATCGTGAAATTTTCACAATTATTTCGGAATCCAATACAATAAGCAAAAAACATCCTAACCCTCTGTTATTATCCCATTTTTCTACTAATCTTCACATTGCAATTCTCACACATTTATAATATTTCTACAAATCAGCTTCTTGTTCTCTGCAAAATTATTAATATTACAAAATTACAATCCTAATTAATATTTTAGTGCTTAATATTATCTCTTAGGAATCTTATTCCAAAACAATTTTGGAAGACGCTGCTTTATTATATTTTTAGAAAAGCAATATCTGTTATACACTGTTATATGCAGATGGTTAATATTTGCTACAAAGTTTGATCTGACATCCTCATCCGAATGTCATAATGGAATTTAAGATTGAATTACATTTAATAGTAGGTGATAGGGTGGTTATACATTCATCACTCCATCTTTAATAAATGTTCACCTATTTCAACTCAATATCTACATCTACATAACGAACTTGCAGGTATACAAGTATCCAATATGACATTTTTTATTTATCTATTCATTTAGCTAAGTGATCTTTACACCTTGAACAATTTCATATCAATTCAAGAGTATTTCAAAGGAACCGAAATTAAATATATTCCATAACATATTACGATAAGGTCTTATCTTACCAGGTTATCATTATAAATCTACGTACAATTTAATCTTTCACGGAATTACTGATTATAGAAATGAATAGTGTTAGGCAACAAAATATAGACACTTTTAGTATAATGAAAATTTGAAGTAGGACAGCTATATCAAAAATGCATTCTTGAAGCAGATAATTTTTAATTTCCAAGCTCCTTCAGTTATAGGTAAATAACTAATATATGGAGCATCTTTATTTTGACAAAACGGAATAGCTAACTCACGGTGAGTGATATGAAAGTGCATGGAGACCAGTGGCGTATCCAGAAATTAGTTCTGGTGGTTAACCACCCTTTTATAAATCATTTTATTTTATTTAACAATTAAACACAGTTATTGTGAGATTTAGATTGCATCTTTAGAATAGCTAACTCCAACTTGCATTAAATCTTATTGAGTTGTATAATTTGTAATCACCGAGGAAATTGAAAACTAAATTTAAGAAAACATCCCCATTTCAGCTGTTTTAATGACAAAAGTATGAATCAAAAAAACAATAAAACTTGAATAACCCAATTTTAATTTACCAAAATATTGTAATATACTATACACTTACACTTTAAAGAATGCCAGTTTTTCTAAATTTTTCAGCTTATCAATTATTATGTCTGCATACAGTGACCACAACAGAGAGATGAATATATAGTAAAGCAAGTTCATTTAATCGACTCTGGCTTATTGTAATCCCCAAATACGATTTTAACAGTTTTAAAATAGAAAACTTTCGTTCTGGAGTCGATAGGTGTACAGGCAAAGTTCAAAAAATTTAAAAAAAAATATTGATATTTGGAAAAAACTGATTCTAAGGCTGAAAAGTCCCTATGTAGATGAAGAATGATTAAATACAAAATTTTCTCTACAAATTAATAAAATCAACTGAATATTTTAATAATAAATAATTAATTCTTACTTTCTAGTTATTTAATTAATAAAATAAAAATTATTAATAATACTCTAAACACTATTTTAGAATTTAATACACAATTATAAATATAGATAAGATTGTTCTATTCAAAACCCATAAACATTTAATAAATGTATTTATAAATTAATTACTTATGAAAAATTTAAAAATGTGCATTTAAAAAACGATGAGATGAAAAAATTTTACTGAACTAAATGTACAAATTTCTTTATTTCATGTATCAAACTCTTACCACGGGCTGGATTTATATTTATGAATCTCTCTATCAGTTGTCGTATGGCATTGTCGAGGAATGGAATATGAATCGAGAACTTATAACATTGCATTTATAGAATAAAAACTGTGTACAAATTAAATGATCGATCAGTATTTCAATTTTAAGGACAGAACACTTTCCCAGTGTTTTATTTCAAATGGTCAGTATGATAATATAAGGTCAATAAACATAATAAACGGTCAATAAGATAAAAAATAGTCTGCTTAATTGATAAATGATGGGTGAAAATAAATAAGCGGACACTGAGTTGAATTAATAAATGATGAAAATATGAAATAGTCGATAAAATTAATAATCGGCCCGTACAATTAATAAACGGTCGGTAAAATAATAAAGCGACAATAAGATTAATAATCGCGGTTAAATTACGGGTCAATATAATTTTGCTTCGAATAGTTCCGAAACGTTATCGCAGTTTAGTTTCTTGAATTAAAAAAAAATTAAGGATTCTAGGTTAGTAGGTTATTTGAATGTTTGTTTTTGTAACTGATTGATTTTCCTTGCCCTTATACACAAGTAGGGAACTCCAAGTGGCAATATTATCCCTGATTAGTTTATTAAATTTTATAATTTTGGAAATAATAGGTTAGTAAATGTATTCCGACTATTGCATACTGGCAATTTTTGATTCTTACTGCAGATTTGCTGATTTATTTCAAGCTAATTCAGACTGACATTTCATTAACTTTTACTGCCCATTATATTCACAATATTGAAAATAAGAATACTGACCGGATAGTTTTTTTACTGTTCCAAAATCCTCTTTTAACTTATGAAATGCTTTACAATATTTTACTGTTAGTAATATTATAGTGTACATAATGAATTAAATACTGTTCAGTTTATTACAACTAATTAAATTTATTGAGGAAAGTAAATAAATCATATTGAAATTAGTTCTATTCTATGAAGTGTGTAGCAGTTTCTTTAATCCGATTCATATATATTATAACTTGTATATTTTTGCGTCACCAATACTGAACTATGAAAAACCATATTTGCTTATGAAAGAATTTTAGGAGACAATTACTACTACATCAGAGGAAGGAGATTTGGCGACAGGAGTGAAAACAGTGAAATTCGAAACAGTAACCGTTCGCAAATCTTTGAAACACATTCATACAGATAGATACAGCGTAGGAGTCAAAACTCCAAGTCGAACTCCATCAGAGGAAAGACTATTGGAGGATTCCGCATATTCCACACAAACTAATGGAAATTTCGCATCTGTTTCGAAATCCTCTAGTATAGGCTCACTGACCGATCGATTTTCTTCTGACGAAAACATTACAACCACTCGATCTTCAAGAGAAAACCTTAGAACACCTTCACGTGAAGATATAGATACTGCTAGCAATAGTAGCAAAGTAACAAGTTCTAGCTCGGAATGGTATAGTGAATATAGAACTCAGAGTTTGCATAGTGGTTCTTCTAAATTACAGTATGTCAGGAGTAAATCGCAGTACGACGAACATATTGCCAGCATTAGAGGTTAGTTGCTAACATTATTGCTTATTTCTTCTATTATATTTCTACTATAGCACCAAATCAATAAGTTCACGAAGACTGACCAATATAGCAGTACCAGATTGAATGTTCCCAAACACGAAATAAAAAATAAATTTTCACATTACCACATATACATTTATTCAATTTGAATATTAGAAATATATCTATGATTTCGTCCTTAACGTAGTGTAATAGTTATTTACATACAAGAAAGGAAATTATCCTCCCGCGGATAGTTTGATCGAAAGGAGGAAATGCCCCTTACACTAAAGGAATGTGTATAATTTATCCTACTACCTTTTACGTCCATTTTCAGGAATGATCTTTGTATTTTTTTTCTGTTAAAATATATTATTAGAAATCAGTTAGTATACCTCACAGACTGGCGTTGCCAATATGCTGATGACGTACTTCAAGGGATTTTCTTTATTTCAATCATAAAAGTTATCAATTTTGAAATATTTCATTTATTATCATGACATCAAACAGTTATCTTTAGTTAATGAGATATTAATTATGTATTATAGTTATATCCTGCTTTTATCACAAGCCCATCACACACAAAACTTCTTTTGACTCGCAGTAACAAAATTTAACAGCATATAACTCGATGATATATACATTAGTTAATATACCATTGAGTAAAGATAACTTTCATTTAGAATTGAATAGAAGCATAGATATTGCTGAAAATAACGGTGATATCGAGATAATAAAGAAACACTTCAAAATAAACTTAATAAAAAAGCCCTTAACCTAATTTATCCTTAAATTAATTAGATTAATAATAATTCTGTATGTCTAATATATTTAAATAAACACTCACAAAAATCATCAGAATTTTTTAAAAACCTTCGGAACAACAAATAATCATAGCTTATATATTAATAATTCAAATTGTGAAAAAGATAAATTAAATAATCTGCTACAGACTGAGAAGTTACGATTGTATTGCTTTGTACATAGGACAAACTGGACGCAATTTAAGTGTAAGGTTCCACGAACATTTGAGACGTTACAGGCTCAAAACAGAAGACTCAATTACGCGAATCACCTGTTAGAACATAAACACAATTTCACCCTTAATCCCGATATTCTACATATTCAGAAAAAAGAACATAAACTCAATATTCTAGAATCAGTAGAAATTTTAACGCATTCAAAAAACAATAGTAACATAATATTAAATGACCAAATTGATACCTATGATACACCATTTGTCAACAATTTTGCAAATAAATTCCCACCCAAACTATTATCTACCCTATTTCTCAATTTACACCACATTCAGTTTGATTTCGAATATTTAAGTACATCATTTTAGATTTAGATTTAATTGATAACTGCTAACTTTGGGAATGCCACAGGCCACAGTGTGGTTGTTGTTGTTGCGGGGGGTTGTTGACCTTAGAGTTGTCTCTTTTACCCACAAATTATTTTTTAATAGATGCTGGTTATATTTTTAAATCGAAATATTATTTTGTATTATGTACTGGAAAATTATGTCATATATTTTGATGTCGTTGTAATTTAAAAGACTTACGATGTTGGTCGGAAGCATGACGCCTAGCTCTTGTAATTTTTTATTGAAGGTTCGTCTTCTATTTTCATATAGATGACAGGCAAAAAATATGTGATTAAGATCTCCAATAGTTGTGTTATCACAAGAGCAATTTGCATTTTCTCTAATACCAATTTTGACTAAATGTGAAGGGAAACTTCCATGGTTTAATTTAAGTCTGGTTACTATAGTTTGATATTTCCTACTGTATTCACCCGCATTTATTATATATGTATCGATTTTTGGATAATCTGGATATAAAAGGGTATATGGGTTTTTTGAAGTTTCTGCAAAGTTTACCCAGCCTCCCATACATTTGCCGCCATTATAACGTTTAGCTAAACTGAGACAGTCATTTAGTGTGACTACGTCTATGGTGGTCCCTGAAATTACAGCTTTTACAGCCACATTGTCTGCTAAGGAATTTCCTCTGATTCCAGCAAGTCCTTTCATTCATACAAAATTAATATTGGCACCTCGAATATACAAGTCAAAACATATCATTAGGATATCGGCCACATTTTTATTTTTATAGTGTCCTAGAGTTTCGCATTTTATTGATTTAAGTACAGACTTGGAATCTGATGCTATTATCAAGGTACTTGTGTTAGTTCTGTTTGCCCATTCGAGTGCCTTCAGTATCGCTATTGCTTCTGCAGTATATATTCAGGTTTCATTCGATAATTTATAGTATTCAGTATGCCTATTACTCAGTGACCAAGCGCAGCCTACTCCTGTACATGTTTTTAAGCCATCCGTGTATATGGCAATAGAATCTGGTAATCCAAGCAAGACACTTTTGAAGATACTGTTGTTTAAGGATTCGTGGTCAGTATATGCAGGAGAATATACAATAGGACGATTTATAAGAACAAGATGGGGTATTTATTAAGTGTGTCATTTATTTCAAATTGTTCTTTAACAAGAGAGAATATTGATCATAATAGTGGGTCCCTCTTTTTATTCCAATAAGGTTTTGTGAGAGCGTTTGCTTCAAATTGCAAATTTTGGGAGTAATTTGGTGATTGTCAAAAAGAAAGGTTTTTTATTATTATATATTTTTGGCAAAGCAACTCTCCCCGGATAGTTAATGAAGCTTCCTGTGCCTCTGCTAGTATAGCAGCTATAGGAGTAGATCTCATGACACCGAGTGGTGTCACAATTTATCAGCAATAATCATAAATTAATGTTATATGTTCTGAGTAAATTGATCCAATTGATCTAACTCCCGAAAGTAAAATTTCCACAACACCAGTTTAAACAATATTGCAATTGTTCCACTACACAGTGACAATACCTCCCCCAGTGCTGTTTCAGTTGGAGCGTGAGGTCAGTACGTATAGTATAATCAGATAGCATGTGCTTGAATGAATTATTTCCGATGAAGATCCGTTTCGTCCTGTCCTGGACTGATCTTGAGATAAGTGTTTTCACATAAAAGCGTTCAATAGTGGTTTTTGATACAAAAGCAACAAGGTCGTGGAATCCATTGTGTCGCTTTGTGTTTACGAAGACTACTTCATCGTTGAAAAACAAGAACTAGGAAGCCCAGATGAATGTGCTTATGTATATTCCATTCTTGTTCTTATTCACGACGGTAACCCTTTTTCATATAAAAATTGACAACAACGCTGGGAATATCAGTACGGACCATCCCTCTCAGCGCTCCATATAATTACTGGCTCTCGATAGGGCTTTGAACCGACAAATTAGGGGGCTTGTTCTATACTTCAGCTACTAAATATATGCTGAAACTGCTAGAGACTCGTCAAGTCAAGACGTATTGGTAAAATTGGTCATAATTCATTAAAATTGCAATCGTTCTCATCTAATACGTTGAATTATCAAGCTTTATATCTAAGCTACTCATGGTTTATGTAATAGTATCAAATAAGATATACCCACATAAAGATTAAGAAAACTAAATACGTGTTTCGGCAATTAAGTCGTCATCTTTAGTAGATCAGTAGCACTGAGTTATTGAACGATTTATTCTTGAGTATATACGAGCCTTGTCTCAGTGAAGATGACCCAAGTACTCAAAATTTTGGAATTTGTGAATTCATGTCATGATAACAATGAAAGCCCTTCCTGACAAAAAGGTACAAGTAAAATGTACTTCTGTGGGAAAAAGTACAGATGTTGGTTCTAGAACCTGTGGAACTTGTAAATATGCAGTAGTGAACTTAGATATAAATTTTTCGTTGGTGATGGTCAAAGCCGAGTCATAACAACTGAAGAAGAAATCTTCAACACCTTGGAAATAAAGTTGAGTTTCCTGCCTCTGTGATGATTTGGGAAACCATGTCAGTTAGAGGAGTAGGGAATTTATAATTTGTAGATGGCATTATGAACGCTGATAAATTAGCATTAACAAATTAATTTGGAACCACGTATTGAACAAAACCGTTTGAATAACGTTTTACTCCAAATGGATATAAAACATTACTTGATGCTATGTTAAAGAGTTAAAAAAGCATTAGCATTTTATATCTTAGAGAGCCGACATAAACTGGGCATCCTATCCACTAACAACCGGGTGAAGCTGGTGCTGGTGCCATACCACGAAGAGATAGAAGGAGATGAAACAGCAGACCTGCTGACAGGACAAGGGAGCTAACATATTCCGGACCGGGACCTACACTGAAGGAACGTCTATACAGAATAAATATAGAACAAGATAAGGAGACAATGTGTGACAATGTCTGGCGCTGATTACAGTAGAAGTAAACACTATGTTGACTAGGAGATTCTGATTGTTAGTTTTTTTTTTAATTTTCCTATAAAACAAGTTTTTTGTTGGTTCAACTCCAATGAGATATGGGTCATATATCGATATGGTTGTTTACATTTGATAACGAATTAATCTTGTTTGAATGAAGTGAATGCTATTAATTCTCAATAATGATTGAGTACTTTGTTTTGATACAAGTCGTTATCGAATGCCAAAATGAATGTCATTTAATTTCATTACTGATATAATGTATTTTCAAGACTGTTCATAACATAGATGTATTTTGTAAGTATTTATAATAGGTGATGACATAATTGCTTGCACTTGAAACAGCTGCTTAGATTATTATATTATTATCATTGGGAGGGTTATTCCTATTTACCAAGCAGCATTTCCGGAATGTCGAATTCCCTCCAAATATTTATTTGCTCGATTACATCAACGCTTTATTTTACATCCCAGCAGCTCCTCATAATCTATAAGGTATAGATTCGACCTGTCCTGGAGTACTAGTCCTAGGAGCCAGAGATATTGATGGTCTAAACATTAACCCGATGGCACTATGGTTTATCATTAGAGGACGGTTCAATGACCAATTCATCTCACAGACCAAATTTCCGCCGGCTGCTAGATCTCGAAATAGAGCCTCCGCAAATTGTTTATTTTTTGACTGGTGGTTTAACCTTTTACAATTGCGGTTACTTGAAAAGCATGCCATCCTTATACACTTCCACTATGTGCCATCATTTATTATTGTGTCGGTTTATCAGGCTGACCAGTTAAAACTGGACCGAAAATGGACCGCAAGTTAACCATCCCAAACCTGGTGAAAATGTTCATTGGTGTTGGTAATTGTTAAGATACACTATGCTATCGAAAGTTATCGGTCCATTTCCGAGTAATTGGCCATTATTTGCAGCAGAAATGTTTTTTTTTCATTTTGTGGCTAAACCTTGCAGATTACAAGGTATCATGATGCACCATGTTAAATAACTTTATTGGAGGTCAAATAAAGATTTAAAATTATTGCCATCCCTCCTTGCCTATTTCAAAACCTCAAAACCCCCTAAAACACTCCCCAAAAAAATATGAATAATATGGATAATGAGACCAATTTCATGAGAAATTAGTCAATTATTGAGATTCCGGCTGGGTTTAAAATCGTGGTAAGAATTGATACGATAAATAATCTGAATATGAAAAACAACAAAACTCAATCATTAAAATTTTCATATTACTCAAATAACAACTCGGAAATAGGATCTTCATATTCAGAAAACAACTTATCATTCCTTGGAATGCAAATAGATGGTAGACTAGACTGGAGGTGTGAAGTGAACCAGGTCGCCAGAAGCCTGTCAAAATATTGTTATGCGCTACAAATAATAAGAAATCAAGTTAATTTGGAAGCAGTATTGGTGGCATATTAATAGAATTCTCGCTCCGTTTATTATGAGTTAAGAAATGGCTAGATTCAAAAATGTTTAAAAACTCGTTTTATGGACATTATTTTTTGCGTCTTAATAGGAGTATGATAATTTTTCAGCATTCGCTTGAGATGAACCCTTTTAAAAAAAAAATTGCCTGCAGCGCTATAGGGGGCGGGGCATTGGACTCGGCGCTTTACGCCACGCAATGGAAAAACTCAGCGCTACGCACCTGGGATAAGGCATTTCCGGTTTCATGAATACGCAGTAAAAAGTCATCAAAAATGCTATGGTTCACCCTCAGAGTGGATAGGCCGTAACGGTCCAGTTGTGTGGCCAACTCGGTCACCCGACTTAAACCACTTAATTTTTTTCTTTGGCGTTATTTGAATTTAATGGTCTCGGTTTCAAATAAAAACAAGGGTCATCTTGAATAAAAGGTAATAGAGCAAATATGAGATTATTCGGAATAAGGAAGGTTTATTTGAACAAGTACGAGTATCCAAGAGGAATCTATTAGAAAATTACATTGCCATGAATGGCGAACATTTCAAGCACATGATATGATTATTTGTTAATTTTTGTTATTTAATAAGTATTTCATGATTTGTTTGTTAATTAATATAGCGCAGCTCTTTATTGAAGCATTTCCAGACATATGATAAGAATTTTTTTTCTTATTTTTTCATGTAAGTCTGGCTAATGAATTTCCGGGCATCCCGTATAGACGAAACTATCTGTATTCATAAAATTTCTGTTAGGTTGTGTCAGTAGTGTTTATTAATCGCTATGTTTTTGCGTAAAACAAATCTCACACTATATAATTAATAATGAAATAGCTATGTAGATCTAACATACGGTTTCCTGCAAATTCGAATTGTTTTAGAGATGTTATCGATTATCCGAGTGTTTGTGACGGCGCCTATTTACTTATGCACTTATTTATATGTTCAGCCCCCGTAATGGGTTTGTCCTTCGATATTCAACTCCATTCTTTGTATAGTTCCGAAGAAAGAGTCTGCCAGTATCGTATAATACTATAAGCATGCTGGAAAATGACTTCTAGTCTCTTATTGGTCTTGTAGGATTGTTTGTGAGTCAATTCCAGCTATTGATTGATCACATAACAATTCCTTGAATAATTAATAGAGACTACTACTTCGAAAATAGCTACATACGTACCTGAACCCTCTATGTTGCAATGATGTTGGTTTCAACTTCCTAATTATTTTTATCAACTATGATTACTCACTCTTATAGATAACTACAAACAAATATTCGAAAAACAAGATGATTGAGACCGGTGAGGTGATGAAAGGATTAACCTTTATATGTCTGTATGACGACTTGATATTAATTTAAACAAATAAAAATATAATTACTATGTCAAATAGCACTTCGTTTGTTAAACCGTTGTTTGCAATTTTACAGGTCACTATAATCTATTTTAGGAAGATTACTTGGAATAAATAACTGACGTTCTTGCATATGAAGATTTTATTTAACAATACGACAGAAGTTATCTAAAATAAATTTCTTCATTGAGCAGTTTATTTGAAAAGCCTAACATGTTCATAGATTTCTGTTCACTCTAAATGAGTTTTTTTAGCTTCACTAGATCAGATTTCAATTGGGAAAGCTGTTCCGAGAATATAAAATGTAAATAGCAAGATTTGAATTCGACTGCTATTGTTTAAACAAATTGAAATGTTCTTTATAACCCTTCCAACATGACCTACCTGCTAGACCCACATATAAGCCATTATATTTTTCATAGGTCAACTTATATATTCTCTATTTTTGTCTTTATAGTTCAGATCGATCAGAACGTCACAAACTTATAGTTCCAGACAGCTGTTTCGCTCTTCTCATAGAGCTCCTCAGTGGAACGAGAAGTTTGCAACGTTATTGAACGATCTCTGTTGAAGGTACTCATAACGGGTCAACAACATGGTAAAAAGACCAGAAGTATCTCACGCCATCTAAGAATAGATGTCCTACTAAGAAATCAAGCAATGTACCACATTGACTGATAGATTTCTCGAACTTTACAAAAGTTGCATGGAATGTGAGACTACTTGAGTGCGCCAGAAGGCGACACCAAACCAAACCATGTATTCAGTAACGTTGAAAACTTGCTCGTTCCAGTGCTGAGCTCTATGAAGAGAGCGAAACAGTTGTCTGAAACAATAAGTTTGTGACGTTACTGATGGATCTGGAATATGAAGACCTTGTCATCGTTATCTGTGATCTCTGAAGTGATGAAGAAAGCAATCAATATCGAGCTCATCAAATACCTATAGAGCTATAACATTGTGAATGACCAGCAATATGGCTTTCGTCAGCAGAGATCAAAAGTAGACCTGTTTGCCTACGTAACACCTGTATGGCAGAAACCTATTGAAATACATGGGGAATCTCTAACTGTAGCATTGGATATCTTCAAAGCATTTGACCGAGTCTGGCACCAAAGCCTTCTTGGGAAACTTCCGTCATATGTTGAAAAATCTTGTCTTCCGGATGGATTCCGCGTCACAATAGCTCGACTTGATGCCGACGTTTCGCCAACCATTACAGGTGGCATCTTCAGGGCAGGCTTGAGGCTTGAACTGAAACTGGTTCTACTTGTTTCTGTAGCCGTATTTATTGTAGAAAAAATCCTTCACGCTACATAGTTCACTGCCTTTATTCCGGTGGTTAACTTCGTTCCGGCACCTGACCCTGCCGTTGTGCGATCATGTGCGAAGTGGTATTTTCGAGGATGGGTTTCCAAATGTTGGGAAGGTAATATCCTGAGTCAGGGTTCAGATTATTCGGATGTTTTAGGATTTCTATAGCTTCAAGGATTTTTCGCTGATAGAAGTTTGGGGCTCGGACTAGGATTTTAGTATCTTCAAAAAGGATTTGATGATTTGTGTTAAACTTGTGTTCCGCAAGTGCAGATCTACTGGTGCCACGAAGTCTTGTACAGCGCTCATGTTCTTTCACACGAGTAGCTACTGTACGACCTGTTTCACCAAAGTAGACTTTACCGCAAGAACAGGGAATACTATAAACACCTTCTAAGTGGAGAGGAGGAAGGGGATCTTTGGTAGGTTTGTAAAACTGAGATAATTTTGGAAGTGTGGAAAAACGGGTAGAAATATTATGTTTTTTGAGGATTTTGGAAATTCGATCTGTTATATTTTGAATATATGGAAGATAGGCCGTGGATAAAGCAGGTGGGAGGGTTTTTGGGTCAGGTCGATTTGGAATTTTAGGTGAAGTGTATTTCTTTATGGCTTTTTGAATGTTGTAATAGGAGAAATTGTTTGATAATAAGGCAGATGATAGATGTTTTAATTCTGATTTTAAGGATTGAGGCTGAGATAGGCTGACAGCTCTGTGGACCAGGGAGTTTATGACAGATTGCTTCTGGGCAGGGTGGTGGTGGGAAAGACCATTGAGGTATCTATCGGTATGGGTGGGTTTCCGATACACAGAATGTCCTAAAGTACCGTCAGTCTGTCGACTAACCAATACATCCAGGAACGGGAGTGAACCTTGCGATTCGACTTCCATGGTGAAACGGATATTGGGATGTAATGAATTTAAATGATTGAGGAAGGGAACAAGCTTTTCGCGACCATGTTGCCAAATAACGAAAGTATCGTCGACATATCTAAACCAACATTTCGGCTTGAGAACAGATGAGTCAATGGCATCTTGTTCAAAAGCTTCCATGAAGATTTTAGCTATGATCGGGGAAAGTGGGGAACCCATGGCAGCTCCCGAGGACTGCTCGTAGAACTTGCCATCGTATAGAAAATATATGGAGGATAGACAAAAATCAATTAACGGTAGCAAGTCCGTTGAAATGTTTTTGGCAGGTAACAATTGAGAAATTATGGAAAGGGTGTCTGGAATGGGAACATTGGTAAACAGTGATTCGACGTCGAAGCTGACGAGCAAATCGCATGGGTCAACTTCCAACGTTTGAAGTTTTTCAACGAAATGAAAGGAATTTAGGATAAAACTATTGGAATCACCTACAAGGGGTTTGAGAATAGATGACAGGTATCGAGAGAGTTTATAAGTAGGAGATCCGATAGTGCTGACAATTGGTCTCAGGGGAACTGAGGGCTTATGAATTTTAGGCAAACCTATCTTCCATATATTCAAAATACATATAACAGATCGAATTTCCAAAATCCTCAAAAAACGTAATATTTCTACCCGTTTTTCCACACTTCCAAAATTATCTCAGTTTTACAAACCTACCAAAGATCCCCTTCCTCCTCTCCACTTAGAAGGTGTTTATAGTATTCCCTGTTCTTGCGGTAAAGTCTACTTTGGTGAAACAGGTCGTACAGTAGCTACTCGTGTGAAAGAACATGAGCGCTGTACAAGACTTCGTGACACCAGTAGATCTGCACTTGCGGAACACAAGTTTAACACAAATCATCAAATCCTTTTTGAAGATACTAAAATCCTAGTCCGAGCCCCAAACTTCTATCAGGGAAAAATCCTTGAAGCTATAGAAATCCTAAAACATCCGAATAATCTGAACCGTGACTCAGGATATTACCTTCCCAACATTTGGAAACCCATCCTCGAAAATTCCACTTCGCACATGATCGCACAACGGCAGGGTCAGGTGCCGGAACGAAGTTAACCACCGGAACAAAGGCAGTGAACTATGTAGCGTGAAGGATTTTTCCTACAATAAATACGGCTACAGAAACAAGTAGAACCAGTTTTCAGTTCAAGCCTCAAGCCTGCCCTGAAGATGCCACCTTTAATGGTTGGCGAAACGTCGGCATCAAGTCGAGCTATTGTGACGCGGAATCCATCCGGAAGACAAAATTTTTCAAGATTAGCTGTCCGCGGAAGTCTACTATCCAAGATATTCCGTCATATGGTTTGCCGCCTCAACTTTGTCGCTAATTGTCGCCATCACTCCATAGGATGCATACAATGGCTATCAAGGCTGGTGTTCTACAGGGATCAGTCTTGGCACCAACTTTGTTTCTGCTCCATATCAACGATCTGCTGAAAGTGACCACCTGTCTCGTCCACAGCTTTAATAATGGTACACTCCATACCGCTTTCTCATCTAGAGCCCCTATACCATCCAATGAAGTCAGAGGAGCGAAACAGGGACAGGTTGACGCAATTAATAAAGATCTGGCGAAGATTTTGAAATGGGGATCTGATAACCTAGTAGAGTTTAATGCAACCAAAACTCAAGCTTGCGTCTGGTTGATCCCACAATCCCTAATATGATGATGTCTGGTACAACTATTCCTATGAGGTCTTCCATAACAATGCTCGGGATCACCACCAACAACCCCTTCATGACACGATCATGTGAGGTCCATTGCAAAAACAGCTTCACAAAAACTAGGTTCTCTATTTCGTGCCAAGAGCTGCTTTATATCCCAGCAGCTCCTCATAACCTGCAAAGCACAGATTCGACCTGTCCTGGAGTACTGTTCACATGTTTGGAGTTCGGCTCCCAAACATACGCTGAAGCTCTCGGATTCTATCCAGAAGAGAGCCATTCGTTTGATAAATGATGTCACACTTACGAGTTCATTGACCTCTCTAGAACATCGTAGAAAGGTAGGAGATCTCTTCCTTTTCTATAGATATTTCCATGGTCGGTGTTCATCAGAAATCTCGTCTGTTGTTCCACCACGAGAGATTCCAGATAGGCGGGCTGGACGAGCTCAAACTAGTCACCCCTTCACTGTCAAGCTCGAGACCTACCGAACTTCTTCCTACCAGACTTCATTTTTTTATCGAACAGCAAAGTTGTGGAACTCTTTACGTAGTAGGTCTGTCCCTATGCCTATAACCTCCAAACTTTCAAGAAAAATACGAATACTCATCTCTTCTTCCTACATTCCACTGCTCGCTCACACGATGTTCTCAGAACATTATTGTTTCCCTCCCGTGTAGTCAAAGTTAAAAAAAAAATTTTTGGCGAAAGTCAACATGAGATAAATGAGTATATTCTTATATTCTTTCATTTCTAATTCTCTTACACTCTATTTTTGAGGTTGCTAATTTTTGATTTCGTTTTAAAGAATATACTGGATAAATTTTGACTATGTTTAAATTTGAAATTAGATATGAAAATGCGTATTTCATGATGATGGAAATATATTTCTGACCCTCAGTTGGTCGGAAAACACATCATAGAAGATGTTGAGGTTTTAAGAAGTATATGTGGCCAACTATTGAATTGACAATAATTCATAACACATTCACACACTACCGATTGAAATTTATTGCAGTTTTCATTGAATTTTAATACACTATCATAGTCATTCATTAAAAAAATACTGCTTAATGTTATGCCTAAAGACATACCCAAAAGTATATTATATGTTATTTTTCAATTCTTAATTGCATGATTATATTATATCAGTCTGGATGGTACTTTCAAATCTAATATTAATCTTCTAAATATTATACTAAAATTGATATTAAAGACAATTCTATTTAAATCAAGGAAAAATCCATCTAAACAATCATTTAAAAATGTATTATATACTCAGTAAGAGAGAATTTATAGATATTCATCCATCAAGTAATTGTAATCATGACTAGAACACCAGGACTCGCTCACATACAACAATATGGTACCGGGATATCAAAAATTATCTTGGTCAAGGGTGGTTGTGGAATCTAAAACGTGTCTCTTACTTTACGTTTGAAATAATTATGTCACTGTCACACTAACATCATCAATAACCTACAAATTTCATACCTATTCATTTCAGTTGTAAAACAATAATGAACTACAAATTAAAAATTATCTTGGTCAAGGGTGGTAGTGGAATGTAAAACGTGTGTCCACGGTCGTACATACAGGTCTGGGAACTCGAGGCTGTTTCCTATGTGAGAAGTGACTCCGCTAAACGTCAACTGTCGCGTAGTACCAAAAAGGGTGGCGCAGTAGTCGAAGAGTATTCTCTGACAACTGTCATTCTTGACTTGTAAACACAAGGAACTCCTGCGTTTTTAGAAACAAATTGCGAAACCGTGCATTGTGCCGAAATGCAAAACGGGGTACAATAGTGTAAAGCAAGAAACTTCTGTTTTTAAAGTGCCGATAGATGCGGAAATGCGAAAAAAGTGTATGCTTGCGATTCCGGAAAGAAATCGTTTTAACGAGGTCTTTTATGTGTCCGTCATGTATAACGAAAAAGGGGAAGTTATTTTTAAGGTGAGTAATACATTTTGACAAGAGTAACAGTTCTATTCCTCTCTCAAATCAGAATACTTAGTAACACTGCTTGCGATTCCGGAAAGAAATCGTTTTACCACTTCGATCCAAGCGCTAGCTAGTGGCTGAGCGAGGGACTACGAGTTTGGCGACGCGTAAGAGACCCATGTCAAACATACGAGTTCCCAGACCTGTATGTACGACCGTGCGTGTGTCTTACTATTTTAAATATGTAGTTTATTATTGTTTTAGAACTGAAATAAATAGGTATGAAATTTGTAGGTTATGGATGATGTCAGTGTGACAGTGACATAATTATTCCAAACGTAAAGTAAGACACACGTTTTAGATTCCACAACCACCCTTGACCAAGATAATTTTTGATATCCCGGTATAATATAGGAGACAAAAAGATTGCACTCAAATTTTATATTTATTAAATCACTAAATTATAATATACCATACCACTAGAGCTAAAACAGTTCTAGGTATGGATCACCACAATCCTAATAAGAATATGAAGTTATGGATAACAATGTCAGGTAATACGATTGATGAAATTTCATCAAATTAATAATCAATAATGAATTATTTCATTAAAAAATCAACGGTGGAAGCCATTACTTTGTGATAATTTATCATATTGATATAGTGAAATAAAAGAATTTTTTATCACATATAATATAAAACAAATCGTGACTATAATTTCGACACTAGCGTGTCATCTTCAAACGATACTAATGTATGAGAGTATGAAAAATCTTGTCTATTTATGGTACAATATAAGGCACAGGTAACAAGTGTGGTTTCGTTTGGGGAAATACATTGTTAGAATAGTATGATTGAAATTAGATAATGAGGTAGAGTTAATATTGTGATAAGGAAATTTTAATGCGGGGGTATACTAAGAAGGCCCAAGAGGATTATGGGAAATTTTACGTTATTAAGACATCAAACAGCATGCTTTAGTACACGTCTAACTGATCGTTCAAAATTGTATTGTCATTATTTTTAATACCTTTGAAAATTCATATTGATTCTAGTGTGTTTAATTTGACACACATCATCTAAATGTAATTTCAGTAAAATATAAAATCAAAATATCAATTATCCACTCCTAAAGACCCGCAGTGTATATTCTTGATGCCAGTTGAACACACTTTATATCGATTTAGAATAAGTTGAAATTCATAAAGATAATCTTTGAAATCGGAATTTAGATCATGGCAAGTATTCGTATTCGGTTAAGAATGCAGGTAAAGCATATATGCACATTACCAACATACGTGACTACTAAAATATTTACACTAGAATTGTTAATGTGTTAATATTTCTGATCGCGTTTTATGATTAAATACCTGGTCAATTACGTAGGTGTCTTTATCTAGCAACGAAGTTTGAGTAAAATTTTGTGGTATTCCTATCATAAATGTGCACTGAGAACTAGCCAATTTAATTTTTAGAATCTTGTTCTTATTTAAGACGATGGATGATTGGAACGGAGTAATCCTCCAGTGACATCGAGAGTTCTTGGCGAGATTAAAATAATATGCCATTTGGCTAATTCTGAACATTACTGGTATAGGAAGAAATAGGAAAAATAATTATCACAAACCAAAGAATTCAACAGTAGAGCCAAAAGAAGTAGGAACGTAGGTCTTTGAATAAGCGAAAGGTCGACCCAACTATTCCTACTCTCAAGTCTGGTTCCGGGCCATATTAATTCCGGATAAGTGTGCCTGTTTCAAAGGCCGCTTCACCTTCTTCATATTTGGGGACCTGTATTTCATCATATCTCATGAGACTTCTATCTGTTGTTATCATTCATTATACATTCATGTTGATGTGTGAGTTCTCCTGAGTCGAAGTAGTTTGTTCTTCTAAGCGTTAGTGCATTGACCATGTTCTCTCTCTTCAATTGAACATGTATAAAGGACAGGTCAAGTATAGTTTCCATTACTGCAGGGATTTTACAATGAGCATTATGTTACGGTTCTTCTCAATAACTATAGTAAATATAGCGAGAGATCTGATGAAAATGATCAGGAATGATTCGTATTGATTTCAGACCAGAAATCTTAAAAAAACTAGAAGCAGGCCCAATTCATAGATGCATCTGTTTCTGGAATATTATTGCTCCAAGAGAGTTTTTCGGTAGATAATGTCACCTCGTAATACAAAGTTGGAATATGGATCATAAGAGTCTTCCTTATGAATTACGCAATTATTGTTATGCAGGGATTTCTCCCAGGACCTTTTTTTGGCACCAGTGATGTAAAAAGTGCTTCTATTGAGATCGTGAAAGAAGAAAAATCAATATAATAGCCCCACAATATAAAAACGACATAAGGCTCCTAAAAGCACAACTCATTATCAATTCGAATAACCTCATGTAATTACTGGAATAGAAACCATTTTACTATTTTATCACTTGAGCACAAAAGCAACTATACTAGCAATTCACAATAATTGTCCTGCGCATTCACCATTGTATATTTAAAACAAAATTACGATAGTGAACAAAGGACGATAATGATGTATAGATATTAGATATCATATATTTATATATGACATAGTTCTGCGCTATTCAATATTCCTTCAGAAGTTGATACAGATGTCTCCATGAATATAAAATATTTAAAGAGATTCCCCAAATTAAGTTGAATCGGTTAGAATCGAATCCACTGTGCGTGACTCGAGTAAAATAAAATTCTTACGTTTTGCCGTGGATCTCGATCTATAGCCTAATTGATGAGAGTTGGATAAACTTATATTTATTTTATCAGATAAATAAACTTCATGTTGGCATTGAATATATCTAAATATAAATATGCAAATGCTTTCACCTGATAGCTGATATATGTGGAAAATTCTAGATCAATGAACCCTCTACAAAAATGGTGTATGAATCTTCAATAAGTCTTAAGCAACGTTCCTTTGAATTTGAAACTTTAATGAGTCCAAGCTCAAAAATCAAAGCAATGTTCCAGAATATTTATAAGATTGAATGTTTTCAAATTGAGGGACAATGCTATGAATATTCGGTATCACAAACAATACTCCAGATGCCATGAAGATCTTCCACGTTTACCCCATTGAGAGCTGAGCTAGATAACCTCGACTCGTGGACAATTTTTTCGCAATTTATACCTTTATACTGATGGCATTCTGATTCTGGCCCGAAGAATGATCCTTTCGGTCATTCAGGGCTCTTAGATTAATTGAATGCTGATGTTTACCAATTGGGCTCTCAGTTAATTCTGAGAAAATAGAAATATTCGAGAGTTGTAATTCCCAAAAACTGAGTGAAACTAATACCAATATACTTTGAAAATGTATATAACATCAATATCAGATATTATCTACGCATCAACACTCGTAATCTTTGTAATTCAATTTCAATAAAAATATTCATAATAATTACTTATCTGGAAAAGTTTGGGCAAGCCCCAAAAGTGGTCCATCCAAACGGATCGTTTTCCTTTGATAAGGAGCTGGAATTTATCAATATCTAGGCATAGTACTGAATAGGAAACTGAGCTGAAAATAACTCTTACTCACACAAACCAATAAGTGCTGCCAGATTTTCTGCATATGTCCCAGGGCTGTGTCGCTAGTGGAGTCTCAAACCTGAATTGGTGCACGTGGGTCGAGCTCAATACAGATTGGATTTGCCTCATGAAACTGCAAGCGTTGGCGTTCCGAAGTATCACTGGGGGCTCAGAACCACCCATGCTCTATGGGCATACTTTCAATTGAAGAACGTCTGGTGACAGAATGCCCTACAGGCTTGAAGGAATCCACAGAGAACAATCAAGGGTTTCTGTTTTGGGTCCTAGACTATTTCGACATTAGGAGCAACGAAGTGACAGATCACTTGATCGTGGAGACTGCTGAGCAAATTTACACAGGTTCAGAACCTGTAATATACATTAGTCACTTCCATCTGAAATAGTGTATCCACAAATGGATTTAGATTGAACATCGCAAACATTGGTGGATCGATGTGCAGGAATGTAAGCATTCTGAAGCTCTGCTGGGAAAAACGCAAAGCAAAGCAAAAGCCATTGAAACCCTGAAACTTAGTAGGCGGGAGATTGAGCTGCTCACCAGTATTTATTCCGAACATGGAGGCTTGATATATCACCGAGCTAAAGTAGATCACAATTTGGACAATGTAGGCTACACGTTTCAAAGCAATAACTCAGGGACCATAATACGCTCCTCTGTTCTCACGATGCTAGGCTTTTGGAAGAGGACTGACATCGTGGAGTGGAACTGACGGTTAAATGGAACCAGGGATCACAATGGATAGCTAAAGAAGGTCTAATAATGTTACCCGGGGGACTGAAAGGACTCTGAATAGCGCCCTAAGGAGACCCGATTCGATCAAATAATAATAATGGTAATAATCATGCGATGCGAGAAGTTTGAAATACTAAGATGGTAAAAGAATCTCCATAGATGGCAAATCTTTTATGAATGCAAAGGTTAAATGAAACATATTTTGTGTCGACTAGTGTCTCCTTGAAAGATGGATATGAAATTTATAAAAACAGATGAACGTGTAGTTTGATGGTGAAGTAATCTTATAATTTCATATACTGCTAGAAGGAGCTGATACCTTTATTTCACCAAATTTTTCCAGAAAATTAATTAGGCTAAGTATGAAAATAATTAAAATTTAATGATAATAAGGAGTGGTGCCGCTACGATTTCTCATGTATTCATTCACACTGAGAGGAGTTATTTAAATTAGATGATCAATACAGGTGCTTACAGGTGCCCTTTGGACATAGCCGCATATGTGGAAAATCTTGGCTGGCCACAGACAAATATACCGTACTTCGTGGTCGTCAGACCCAGGTTAACGTATGGTACCAAAGCTCTAGAATGAACCAACAAATTTCTTAAGAAACTAGGGGTTTTCGAACATTTCATGTAGAATTAGCGTTGTCTAGACAAATACATTTTTAATTTCTTCGTTGTTTGACGATTGAATGTCAATCATATTCCTTTGAATTTAGTACTTCATATCCTTAAATAAATTAACTATTAAAAGTTCGATTTTTACTAGTTTAATAAATAAAAGTGATTATAGTTTCGCTAATACTGTACCTTCAATTGTGAACATAAGAGTCTATGATACTATATTTCGGAGAAAATTTCGTAGTTGTTAAATTATTGTTCTCCTGGAAAAGACGATAGGATTGCAATGAAATACAACCGTAGCTGATATAAAAATAAATCATGCGAACAGAAGTTCAGAGGGAACTAATTCTTGGTCGATATATGCGCTGAAAACCTGGTTGGAACAACAGAAATTATTGCGTGCAAAGTCTTATAACCAGTGATTTGTTAGATATCTCCTTATATATCATGATGAAATTCCATAAATTCCCAGAACGTCTTGAGTAATTTCTCTGAGAGAAAACCAAACTAGCAGATATGATGTAATTAAATTAGTTTTAATATATACTTCTTGCTGACAAAACGTATATGCTTACACGGAGTAGCCGATATGTCTAATGGGCTCCATAGACATCGTTCTTTTCAGACCGATCTAACCTACGGCTAGTCCGTTTGGAACGATGAACGAAGCCGTATGATACAAACGAATTTCCATCACTATACTGTATTGTTTCGAAAGGAATTTTTGACATCCATCTTCAGTTTTTCACATGAAGTTATAGTATTTTATTGAACCATAATGACAAAAATGTTTTTCCGGTTTTGAATATATATCACACGTAACACGCAGAAGTGTCCGAAATTATCATTTTAAAATTCAAGCGACGTCATTGATGTGACGTCACAGTCTATTTTATGTCTTTACTCCGTGGCATATTTTGATTGTTCATGTGACAGCAATTGTCAGTGTGAAAAAAGGTTATAAGGTTAATAATTTCGAAAGTCAACGAGACAGTTGGTGCCAGTATGAAACATAGAGTGGTAGAATACATTATATACACCATTTGAATGAAAATGAGTATAATAAAACGTCTTTCATTAGCGGGTTCTAAATAATTTCCAATATATTTTGTGTTCCTACAATCATCTACATTTGACTCCAGGAGTATTCGGAAGCTATTTTGCTAAAAAAATTAAGGGAAGCTACGTGATCGATTGATCACAACTTTTTAAACATTTTCGTCTGCCTTCAAAACGGCAGCGATTAGCCGAAACACGCGTGACGCAGTGGCGTATCTAGGGTATGGGACGTGCCAAATCAAAACTCTTGAAATATCTACAACTACGATGTCGATGGTCAGCAGCTGTATGAAGAAATTTTGGACTTCCGAATGTTGCTCAGCACCAGGGCCAACGTAAAACTTTCACTACCTGAAGACTTCACGAATCTTTGAATCTCCATGCAAATATTGATAGCAGTTTCCATTGTTAGCTGTGAAAGATCATTCAGAAAACTAAAATTGATTCTAAATTATCTTCGAGCCTCCATGGGTCAAGATCGGTTAAGCGACCTTGCATTGCTCAGCGTCGAACGGGAAGAGGTTGAGAACGCAGATTTCAACCGTCTAATTGGTGCTTTTGCATCAATGAAGGCGAGAAAAGTGCATATACAGGATGTTTCAGAAAGACCTCCCGTAAATGCAAGAGACGGTAGATTTCACAAAAATAATCAGATTCTTCATATAAACTATGGTCCTATCTTCATTCGTTTCGGAGATACAGGACGTTTAATTTAATTTTCTTCAAGCGAAATTTTGCTGTAGCTTCTATGCAGTTACATATATTTCTGGTACTCGGGGCTTTCAGAGGACGCCAAATAAGATGGTTTAATTAGTTTTAGATTCTTTTAGCCTCAACTCTTTTGAGAATAATTTTTTTGTTTTCTTTGCACATCTTTCTGGTTCACAATTTTATTTCAAACAAATATATACAAACATGTTCATTTAAACGCGTTTTTCTCGAAAATGGTGAAATTTTGAGACCCCCAACAAGAGTACTTCATTTGTTTGCAATATAATTATGAACCAGGAAATGTGCAAAGAAAACAAAAAAAATTTCTCGAAAAAGTTAAGACTGAAAGAATCGCCGAGAACTGATGCACACAGCGTTCTCTACCGCATATTCCAAAAATAACTAGGGCGTCTTATTCGGCGTCTTCTCAAACCCCGGAGAACAAGATTTCAACGAAATATCTGTAACTGCACAGGAGCTACAGCAAAATTACGTTTAAAAAAATTAAATTTAACGCCCTGTATCTCCGAAACGAAAGAAGATAGGACCAAAGTTTATTCAGAAAAATCTGATTATTTTTGTAAAATCTACCGTCCCCTGCATTTATGGGAGCTCTTTCTGAAACACCCTGTATAACGAGCATGCTATTGAAGTTCAATAAGTAAATAAACATGTATATAGATAGATGTTTTGTTGTTGTGTTTTATGCTTCCGCATTTATTTACATTAAAAAGTAATTTTAACCAATCAATTCCAATGATTCATTATGTAGTACAAATTAACTATATCTCGCTCATGTAAAGCGAGAAACAAATGAATTTGGTTAAGAATTTTCCTAGGGGGCGCGATTACAACACTTGCCACGAGCGCCACTTTACCTAGTTACGCCACTGGCGTGACGTAACGATTCTACTTTTTCTAAGCGATGTCTCATAAGTAAATTGAGAATTCGATCAACAGCGGACACGCAAAGTGATTCTGAAAATAGTGCCATAAATTTAACTACTACGTATGCTAGGTGCCATCATATGAAGACAAGTCTATATAAACATGTATTGGAAAATACTTAGTTTTCATTATACAGGTGTGAAAGGTTAGTTCCTCGGGATAATCGAAATAATTGAATGAAATTTGGTATGTAACCCTAACTTTTTGCACTCTTTGTGAAACTCTAAAAGAAATGGATTCATTTGTCTAGATGCCAGTAATACAATGGGGCTAGTGCGTAAAAGGTACCCAAGCTCTTGTGCATGTACTTTTATTGTTACTTTAATAGAAAAAATAAAATCTCCTAAGATTTTTACATCAAAAAAGTGCTCTTATTGAAAGTCGACATCTGCAATAGCTTTCGAAATAAAATAATTCCAACATATCGAACAAAGTTGATTTTGAACTTTCCTCATATTTAAGCATTAAGCATTTTTGTTCTCACCTCAACAGTGTGTTAACAATAATGAAAATTATTCTAACCCTGAATATACAGATATGTTGCTAACATTAGGTCACTGCCATGGAAATACCCAAGCTGCTTTCAGACGATATGTGGTGAAATTTTCTAATTGTAACCTTCCACATCAAAGGATAATTTTAGCAGTTGAACGGCGTTGTCGCGAGATTTATGAAAACGAAAAAGTAATAGCCGACAGTTAGGATGGAGGAAAAGGTTTTAAAAATGCTGCAAATGATCCCGCAGTTAGTATGTACTAGACGAGTAGCACAAATATTTACAAATCAGTAGCATGGACAATTGCCAAGGGAAAACAACTTCATTCATTCCATCTGTGCCAAGTACAAGAACGTCTTGCAGAAGATTCAGGTCTCCGGTTCGAATTTACCGAATGGTTATTAGCACATTTGAATGACTCTAATTTTCTATTAAGCAAGAGTTACGGACATTACTAGTATTGTTTTTCAACAATACAAGCAATAGAATTTTTGCTACAATTTATTTACCGAAGATTTAATCAAAGCACGTATACGAAACTATTTGTATGAATTTCTTGAAAATTTTCCGCTGGAGATAAGAAAAAAGGTCTTTGACTGATGCATGACGATACCCCTCTTCATTATGGTGGATAACTTAGGCAATGGTTGCATAATGATTTTCTCAACAGATTTATTCATCGAGAGATTGAAGCGCCTATTAATTGAACTCCTAAGTCCCCAGATTGATTCTACTGTCTGGGAACAAATAAAAAATGAAGTTGTTTCATTACAAAGCCAACTGTGTTTTTAAGTCGATGTTATTAATGAAGTCCCGATATGTTAAAATTCGGTCTTCTCCAAAACTTGAGTAGAAGTCCATTTTCAAAAAGAGTAACTTATTTATATAAAAAAACCTTTTTTTCTATCAAATTGTCAATAAAAAATTTAAAAAGGTTGAGTATTTTCTACGCATTACCTTCCTGTAACATCCGACTCTGAACAACTGTGTCCATTTCTTCTTAGATTTTCACAAAGATTGCAAAAAATTTTGATAACTTACCAAATTTCATTAACATGTTTCTCGGAAATATCAATCATAAGCCATCCTCCACGACTGAATTTTCATACCTGTATATCATACTAAGGTTTTGGCGCTTCTGGCACTGCGCAACAGTTTTGACTTTGACAACACGAGAGAGAAATCTATAATGTTCAAAGAACATTGTGTGAGCTCGCGGTGGAATGTTGGGAGATAGACATTCGAATTTTTTCGAAAGTTTAGAGGTTATAGGCATAAATAAAGATATTACTACTTACTTATTACTAACTTCGCCGTTCGATAGAAAGATGAGAAGAAAAACTTCGGCTCTAGTCTGACAATGAAGGGACGACTAGATTATGCTCGTCTAATCCGTTCAGTATGCCTGGAATCTGTCGTAGGTTGGAATAGACGAAATTTCTGATGAACATCGACCGTGGAAATATCTATAGAAAAAGGAGAGATCGCCCACATTTCTACGATGTTCTAAAGTGGTCAATGTGTGACACAATCAATCAGACGAATATGTTTGCGCTACTAACAACCAATTATTCAATATTATTCAGACTATAGCGTAGACAATAATATAATATATTATTATATTATAATACTGACACGGACTATCCAGTATACCATATCTACAGTTCTTCTTTCTAGTTCAGTGCAATGTGGAAGAGAATGGTACACCCACACAACTATATCGTTCATTTCATTATAAAATGAAAAAACTCACATGTAACATTTTTATGGCATGAGAATAATGTTGAGCTATAAACTTTGGAGAAAATTATGATTTATAATAATAATAAATCCTTCATTCAAATAGGTAGCCCAATATACACACAATCAATTACATCAAATCATTATACAAAATCAAGTAACATTAAGCATTACTTGAAAATTATTACTAATTAATTAATTAATTCCAAAGAAAAATGATGCTTTCAACAAATTAATAAATTCTTATTTAAAGATTCAGTAGCTCATTCATATAATCATAAAAATCATAAAAATTGATGATGTAAACAAGAATTTGCCTACATCTGCCTTGACTTCAGATGTAAAATAATTAGTTCTTTGAATACATATTGTACTACTATAATTAGTTCTTTGAACATACTAATTGATATTTCTTCTGGTTGGCTAGTTGTGTATTTGATTTTGAAATACAATAAAATCATTTAAGTGAGGGGGAGTTACACCAGATAGAACTTTAAATGTGAAAACCATTGAGAAATGAAACAATTTATTTTTAACAGAGAGCCATTCCAAGGCCTGAAGCATGAACGTAATTTGGGTGAATCTATTACATCTCAAAATGATACGCATTCCTCTATTTTGTAATTTTTACAGGGCCGAAATGCTATTTCCATCGAACAATGCAAGTACACTAGCACAATAATCAAAATGAAGTGTTTTAGAACTCCGAGTATTATCAACGATAAATTCCAAGTATTTTCCACTGCTATAAGCAAATTGAGGTCACTAGCAGTAACTATCCTCAGCAAACAAATGAAGGAATATAAAGTCATTGATAAAATTAATATCATTAAGATATAGAATGAATAAGAGGAGTCCCAAAATGTGGCCTTGTAGTACACCTGAGGTGAACTGCATTATATTAGAAAAAACATTCGCAGCTTTTGTTCGTTGTTTTATCTTTTTAATTAATTGAAAAGCCCTAAACCAATCAAGTACAGAGCCAGTTATACCATAATATTCCAATTTTTGTATTAGAAGAGGGATGTCAATAGTCTCAAATGCTTGTTTCAAATCAAGAAACACTGCTACTATATACTTCATTATTATCAACATCTAATTTCCAGCTGGGCAATGTTAACTGAAGCGCAGTTTCACTTGAGTGCTTGAACCTAAAACCAGATTGATTTTCCATTAATATTTTGCTCAGTGAAATATACTCATATAATTGGTTGTAGGCAGCTGATTCAAAATTTTATTATTCTTAAAAGTTGAAGATTTTAGGTACCTACAGGCACAATGGTATTAATTTTGAGTGGATCTGGAAACTGACCGGTTTGTAGAGAATTTTAACAAAATTTAGCATAACATGACAGGCCACTTTGGATATGTTTTTGATAACTTTATTATTGATATCACATAAATTACACTTATTATCTAGCTTTGTTCTAATTACTTTCAACTCTCGTAATGTTAAAGGTAAGAATTCAGAGAAATGAGATTCAATAATAGGAAGCTCTATGTCAGACCAAGGAGTAGCTTGTGGAACAGTTAAAGTAATTTCGGCAATGCTCTCTAGAGGAATGAACATCTTTGCTTTATCTTTGTCAGAAGAGGCGATAGCTCGCTTTGTTGTAAGTTCAACACAATTTCTTCAGAAAGGGGGTTATTATTTGGTTTTATTGATGTTTTCAGTGTTTTCCATATCTGTTTACAATCATATGAACAATTATCAATTTTATCTTCATAGTATTCAAACTTTTTTTTACAACCCCACCTCCATAATTTTTATAAATATCCCAGCTAGCCCGTTTATCAATTTCAAACTACTTTGGGAATTCCTATAAGCTATATTTATGGGAACCTGATGGGCAGGGAATGCACGCACGTATACGATGAAGATGCACGCAAGGAAATTTGCATCACGATTAAACTTTCAGGACCATCTATACTGTAAGATTGCTTATTTCATATTTTGCGTTATAATAATGAAATTAAATAACAACCTATTTCGAGTTTACTCTCTAATCTAATCTGGCGTTAGATTAAATATCATTTTCCTGTTCCTACTACAATCTAAAGGAAAAATAGAGATTTCCACACTTTCGTACTTATTCATAGAACACTTATAATCAATGGAACCATTTTCTACATAGCACCGACCAAACTGCATTCATTCAACTTATTATTATGATTTTGAAATTAATTATTCATATTATTACAGCAATGTGATGTTAGGCGGCGATATCAAAATCTTTTAATAATCTTTTCGCTTGATGTTACTGTTTAGTGAACAGTCAACCTGTAGAAAAGTTGACGGAAACTATCCAAAAAAAAAAAATGTGTTGCAACAGAACCGTTTTGTACTTCCCTCACTATATGTAGTATAAAGAAATAATGTAATCGGTCTAAAATAATGTCTAGTGGTTTTTGCTGAAATATCCGTTTTGAGCTTTTCTGAATCATTCTAGACTTTTTTTGGTATGATGTCTGTGTGCGCCTGTATGTGGTTAAGCGTGTTTAAAAACTGTGGATATGATTGCGCCATTTCTATTGCTCTAATGTGATGATAATAGGAACTGTATTGTTTATTGAGTGACGTAACTTGCTACTTTTTGGCGATTTTTACTCTCTACGGCTTCAATACTCCTTCAAGTCTACCAGATCTGAATCTGATTGACTTGTATGCTGGTTTCTCGGGCGCCAGATTTTTGTCAAGGTTTACTCCTCGTTAAGGGCTTCTGCTAGGGCCCTTACCACAAAACGTATCACTGTAGTATCTACGGATAGCCTTGACCCAGGGTAGTCTCAGTGAAGTAAGTAACCAGGGTCAATAGAGCAGACTGAATAGTATTAAAATTGCAGACTTTAATTGCAATTAATACTTGGTTACTTCTTGACTACTCAATTGCTGTTGCAGAGAGTCACTTTAGATAAACACGGAACTTTCCAATAATTTATTTATAGCTTGAACATACATTGATATTTCACTTTCTCTGTACAACAATAATTTATCCCGACCCGGAGGAAGCACAAGGAATCTCAGAAACAATAATTGTTAAAAACGCGGTCCAAACAAGCTAATTCCCCTTATTATAGCCTTGCCAACCCCCCCTTCCTAAGCAAATTTCTGGCTATACCCCGAAAGTATGTCATACTGAAACTATTTATTACGTTTGTAATATTTATGTAGGGGAATATCGAGTAGCTTTTTATTTTTTATACCACCGCAACTTCCTGAACAATCAATTGATAGAATCAGTCAATTCTCCTATTATTAAATCTAAATTTTTTGTCTTACACCCTATAATCCTATAATAGCAATTGCACCTTGATAGAATTGGGATGCGATAAACATACATTTTTATTCATTGGTAGCATTCACTCACAAAATCAAGTCTTAAGTTATTCAAATAGATAATATATGATCTATTTGGGATTCAAGTTGTAAATATCAGTACATTACAAGGTGAGAATTTAGCAACATTGATCCTTTTGCATTCACATAACGAAATTCAAATAGTGATTTATTTCAGTTGAATAAGGTTTATTTCGAACGTTTACGTAAGGAATTGATGGCGACACAATATTCGGAATTTAAATCAAATATACCAAACAATCAGTTAAAATTAGTAGCTGATGTCATACAGTAATCGTTATAAGTTGTTTTCAAGTTTGCATAAAATCCATTTATTCAATGAGCGATTGTTCATGGACGATAAATATATGTTTATTTGGTTCAATTATGTCTAGATCAGGTTTATGTGTGCATTTTATTATTAATAGAGTTAGATGAATGTGACTTGCTCTGAATAGGATATCACATTACGCAATTCTATTAATAAGTAGAATAAGAACAAGGATCTTCACAGATTATTTAGTTACCTTTTGAACCCAACCCATTTCCATATAATGACAAAAAACTGTGATCAGATTCTATCTAAAAAATGATACAAGTTAGCTATCAACTCTGTGTTTCCTAGATTAAATCAAATACTATCCTTATGTTAGTATCACGTATATGGGACCATCCACTACTATAATTTCAAATTTGTTAGTAATTTGGATATTCGCTTAGCATATAAAACGAAGAATAACTTGTCTTGCCCTATGATATAGACAAGTCAGACATGAAGAAAATTAAAAAAACGGATCAAATTACGTAGGTGTAGTTTCATTAATAATAAATTGGGTTCAATTTTTGCGAAACATTTAATTATAAAAACCATAAATATAATGATAATTCCAAGATTTTACACAATCAGAATATAAATAATAAATTGAATTTGCTGGAATCCCTAAAAATTAATGAATATTAGAAGTCTGATATCCTATTCTACATTCGAATAACCATCCATCCTAAGATTATCATTGAAGTTATATGTTAGGTAGCTGCTTTTAATAAGTGTGTACTTGATAATATTTGTTTGAACAAGTCACGGTATTAGATAAATTATAGATACATTTATTTATTAAACTAGTGAAAATGGAACTTCTAATAGTTATTTTATTCAAGTTTAAAATTAACATAGAATATGTTTTTCTGTAGAATGTCTTATGTGGACACAGTTCGGGACATTAGAGATCGCCTAGCAGAACAATGTTAGTAGAGTTCATGATATCTTATTATGTATAGGTATGTCGAGTTGTAAACATTCTTTCTAGCACAGACAGTGCTATCAAGCCATCGGTAGAGATTTACTAAGAAAGTAGATTTTGGTAAACTACTTAAGAACTTGATATTATTCGTATTATGTCACAGAATACAATTATTCTTTGTTATGTCACTGCGTATATGACGGACGTCAAGTGCAACTTTGATTCCAAAATAGTCATATAATACATTTAGTCACCCTATCGTCTATCATATTGGTATAGACAATTGTAATCAAAAATTACGTTGTAGTAAATCCATAAATACCTAAATTTTGAAATATTCATTATTTCTAAAGTATGTGGGCATCAGGTAGTGTATTACCGCAGATCTTAACATTAACAAGGTGTAAATAATATATATCTCTGTTGATACAGTCATCTGTTATCTATTTTCAGAAATCGTAACACTCTTTGCATTATAAAGAAGAAATAATTTATATTTTGGCTGCATCTCACCAACCTCATATTATTGATTCTTTAGAATATTTCAATGAGAGCTCAGATGTCCACACTAATAAAACAAATAATGGATATCAATCTAGACTAGAGAGACCTCATCATTGTCATCTGGCAAAAGTCAATAAGAAATGAATGAATATATTCATTTATTTCTCTTTTGTTATTAGTTCGGTTTGGTTTGCCATCTGGCGCACTAAGGTAACATTCCTTGTAACTTCTGTAAAGGTTAAGAAATCTATCAGTTAAGGCCTTAAATTGTTTTGATTTCTTAGTGGGAAATCTACTCCTAGATGGCGTTAGATATTTTGGTCTTCCTATCATTCTGTATGGTGGCTATGTATACCTTTAACAGGGGTCGTTCAGTGACGTTGCAAACTTCCTATGTTCTTCTCGTAGCTCTGTAAGAGTGAGACAGCTGCCTAAACCTATTGGCTTGTAATGTTACTGATCGATCTAGAATAGAGAGGTTGCACTTCCGATAGATGGATTCAAAAGCAATAGTCTGAAGATAGCTGTAAATGCATAAGTCAGAGCGATTTTGAGTGTTCTATTACAATGTATACCTTCTTTTGTTACCTTCTGAGGTTTTAGAGAGACATTTTGAAATCGACACTCTTCGACCATACCAGAAATGTGTAGGTGTGGACGTATATGGTTTACGTTGTTGATTCAAGGCAACTACCTTGAGGCTATAACACTAAGTTTACGAAGTATGTATATGGTTTATTTTGTTAATTCAATGCAACTACTTTGAGGCTATAAGATCAAGCTTACGAAATGCGCTCTTGTACATTTTTTCTGATTTTATTATGACTTTTCGCAACAAGAGTGGAAATGAATAAGTTCCACTGAGGTCAACCTACAGTACATTTTATGTATATTAGAGCATATATTCTGCAAATTTTCCTGAATTAAAATTATACAGTTTGAGTCTTACGAATCACCATATATGACAGTCTTGTGTGTTAATAGAGTCAGACGCATTGTATCGATCCACAAGATAGACAAGTACAACGCTGGCAGCTGCTTGGAAGGTTAGGCCTGGTCATGGTTATATTATCGTACATATATTTTACAAAATTAATTATGCTTACCACAAACGCTTCAATGATGAATCAATCGAATACATTGCTTAGTTATCGCTAGATAAGATACTGCTGACTCGCGAGTTAATAATTCACGCCCATCTTTATCGAATCTCTATCGCACTTATTAAATCTGAATATAAAGGTCTCTTAAACTGTTGTATGTGAATTCTCGGGAAATAGGTCACATTCGCACATATGTTTACTATATTTATTCGTTTTTACTTACGTTTCGGTCTCACTACCATAATCAGAAGACCTTTGAACACTAATTCACATCAATTGAAATTGTCTATGTCGCAACAATGATTAAACATGAAAAATTGATATTCTAACACATTTTCCATGGTTGGTTGTTGTGTTCAACTGAAATTAAGGCGATATAGACGTTCAGTGCTTAGTGCGATTAGTTAAAGGAATTCCGCTCTTTAGTTGATGTGAATTAGTGTTCAAATGTCTTCTGATGATGGTCATTAGACCGAAACGTACGTAAAGACGAAAAAATCTTGTAAACATATCTATGTGTTAATGTGACCTATTTACTGAGAATTTACATCTAACTCATACCTGGGGCAAGAATCATTATAAGGTCTCTTGAACTCAACATTTGGAAAGCAAACTAGCATTCATATTCAGATCCCTGAGGGCATACAACAATAAATATAGACATATCGAAAACGTATGCGAACATTTTATGTAACGGTCACTAAATGAATAAAGTTATTGGATTTGATGGGAAAAAATTGATCATACCTGGTCAATAAGGTACATATCTGAAGTTTAAAATCACTATTTGTGATTCCAGAGCGTTCTAAATAATAAATTATTTTGACAATAATGGAAACTTGCTTAGACATTATAATATTTATTCTAATAGTAGTTGTACTAGCAAAAAGGTATTTGAATGTTGAGTCTATGACCATGATGCATGTTTATTGCTAGAGTTAATGGTATACAATAAATTGAAGGATATAAAATATAATGCGAAGCAAAAAATATTCTACGTTTATAGCGTTGTTAATGCTTAATTACTCATGTTTTGTAACCTGTATCTTAGGACTACATACATGAAACTAGATCTAGTCCACTTTCTTTCAGATTCTGGTAACCATTATCTGTAAGAAGTTTCTCACAGTTTGAATTGAGGTTCCACCATGCGGCAATTTCGGAGTTTAGATTTGAACAATTCATCAAGGAAAATCAAATTAGCATGTATATAACACTTACAAAATATTTCGCAACTTAACATCATTAGAGAAAAATTTTCTGACCAATGTGTGAGCTCTGTAGAAGACAATTTGTTAGAAAGATTGGTTAAATATGTCACTTATTTTGGTACATTGACTTTGATTTACACCATGCACACCGATGGATCCTAATTTAGAATTAACTTTTATCAAGAGTTCTAGCATAACCAGGGTTGCGTCATCAACTTGAGATAATTTTTGAGGAACTGGAAACAATTGATGAATTGAGGAAAAACCTTACTGACCGGTGTACTTATTCAAATTTGGAATGAGTTTGGAACTAATTTCTACTACTAAGCATTTTAATGGATTTAAAAAAAAATGAAGGAATAGCAGGGAATCAAGAAGGGAATTCGCGGACGATGAAACAATACAGCTTCCTGTAAGCACAACATTAACTGATCTAAGGAAAAAATGTATCAGGTGAACAATACAAAAGTAGATAAGACAAGAACATCAGAGACCATGGAGCATCGAAGTATGTACCAAAGGTCATCAAAAGTATGAACAGAATATGATAAAAAGAGTTAAGAACGCTTAGAACTAGATGAAATAAGATTGAAATTGTATTGATTACTGGTGAAAGTTCCTATTCCGATAACCAAAGTGCCTTAAGGCATTTCACCCAAAGCTTACATTAATACTGCCTATTGGAATGCCGAGAAGAACTCAGCGCTTTGACGTAACACAACGAAATAACTTGGATATGTCTGTCTCATCAAGGACAATGACGACGCTAATGAACAGAACTGAGCCAAATGACAACAGAAAGAGAGCGTTTGAAAAAGGTTCCCCGCATTTACCACTGGAGAACATTCATTGAAGAAACGTTGAGGAACAGAATGAAAAAACTACTCAACATGAGTAGGGACCAGCTTAGACCACTAACAGGTATTCTCACTGGTCACAGCCTAACAAGAGGATACCTGCGCAAAATAGGGATGTACATTTCTGAAGAAAATGCGACAAAGAGACAGAAACTCCCAAACCCATACTGACAGAATACGGGGCAGGGCATTCATTAGATCGTAAAAGACAAGTAATATTCAAGCAGACTAGATTATCCCCCGAAGACTACAACATCCAACCGGCGAAAACATCTACCGACTAGTACAAAGAAATAGAGTTGGGGATTGGATGTGTAAACTATCCAACTGGAATCCACAGAAATTCCTAGTAGCTGAGGTGTGGCTGGTGGAAAGACCCAGCGTCCAAGACTGAAATAAACAATGTGTTCAAGATTTTGCTGATTATTCATTTCGCTATTCGGCTCTACTCTATCTTACACTTCTTATACTTAGTTTTGGAACTTAAATTGTTCTCGTTGAAACAATGTAATTTTTGATTTCTATTTTATTGATATCAAAGCCGACGACATTATTTATTCTAAAAGTAGTAAGCCCTGGAGTCGGAAAATCAAGAATCATGAACAGAATGATAGTCAATATTTTATCTAGAACGTAATCGGTTGTAAAGATTACTGTATTAAATTGATTACATCATATGCATATGTCAATATTTTTCCTACTACCCTAACCAGATGAGAAAGCGGTATGAACTGTACCATCATCTGCAAAGCTGTGGACGGGACAGGTGGTCATTTTCAGCATATCGTTTATATGAAGCAGAAACAAAGTTAGTGCCAAGACAGATCCCTGTAGAACACCAGCGTCGATAGCCATTGTAACGGAGGATATTCCATCTACCACCACATGGAGTGATCTATCTGAGAGAAAACTCGATAGTAAGCGACAAAGTTGACGGAAGTTTCCCAATAAGGCTTTGGTGCTAGAATCGGTCAAATGGTTTGGATATATTCAATGCTACAGCTAGAGATTCCTCATGTTTTCGAAAGATCTTTGTTTAGGGGAGGGACTGAACTGGGTGAAATTTATACCAATTGCCTTGACGATATTCCAAAACGAACGGGAGCCATTCGATAAGCTCTGATGTTATTTTGGCATTGTATGCCTATTTCGAAGGGTTTATTGTTCCATTGCACATATTTCTGGCTTCAACTATTCTGTTCTGGTCTCCAGACAGGAGTCAACGCCCCAACGACGGTATGCGGTTTGTTTTGAAGCGACGGCTCCAGAACAGATTTCATTGGACCATCGTTCACTAGATGACGGTGATTTGTTGGTATGGGCTATGTTAGAAGATTGACCGATACCAGCTTGACAGATTCTAAAATGTTTTAAGGAATACTATCCTCAGTCTCCGTAATGTATACTAAGTGTCCAGAACTTTTTTGTGGTCAATGTAATTCTCTCGATATTTCTTATGTGGATAGCTTATCTAATTTGAAAACTTTTTTACTCTTAAAAAATTTTGATAAAATCAACGGATTAGCTTGAAAAAATTAATTTTTGACTCTCTGCAATTTTGGCTAACTAATTTTACTTGATTAAAATACCTTAGTTGCCTTTGCTTTTCTAATGTCATTTTGGCATTTGGAGAATTTATTCTCAAAACTGTCAGTTTTTACTTTGCTTCCCGTTAAAAATTTTATAAAATTATGACTCAAAATTTCACTAACACTGAAATGTTTAATATCTCGGTAAAAACAATAGAAATGGGGAAACGATGTGATTATTTAGGAAAAACAAATGCTAAATTAAAAGAAACAACAATACTTTTTGGGAAATCGCTAAGGCATCAATTGTTCGAAATGTTGCCCATTTTCCTGAATACACAAATTAATTCGTTTCAAGAAATTGAATTGAACTCTGGCTAGTACTTCAGGATCATTCTTCAATAAATCCGCTTCAAGATTAATTCGTTGCAACAATTCATCCCGTGTGTTTACTGGAGCTGCATAAACTTTCGACTTCAAAGCGCCCCATAGAAAGAAGTTGCAGGGCGTCAAATCAGGGGAGCGGGCCGGCCAGTTCACTGGTGCATCTATCCAGCGATCTGGATATTCCGCATTCAAATATCGCCTCACAGCTAATGTGAAATGAGGAGGTGCCCAATCATGCATAAACCAAAGGTCACGACGAATGTGTAAGGGCAAGTCTTCCAACAGGTCAGGTAGCCTTTGTTCCAAAAAGTTCAAGTAGTTCTCCCCGTTCAATCGATCGGGTATAACGGTAGGACCAATAATAAAGTTATCCACAATTCCAACCCAAACATTGATTTTAGTTTGATTCTGAAAATGTGTAACTTCCGTTTCATGAGGATTTTCATCAGCATAGAAATGTTCATTATGGAGGTTAAAAATACCACATCTCGTGAAAGTAGCTTCGTCCGTGAACAGAATTCTTCTACAAAAATTGGGGTTTGCGTTTTGTCTTTGGACAATAAACCGACAGAAATCTAGCCGATGACCTGGATCCATGGGCAATAAGTCTTGAACTGTTTTAATATGATAGGGATACAACAGTTCTTCTTTCAGTACATTATGAACTAATGATTTTGAGGCTCCAATACGAAGTCCCAAACGTCGTGTGCTTATCCTAGGTTCAGTTTCAACCGCTTCCAGTATCTCTTCTTCGAGCTCTAACGTCCTTCTTGTCCGTCTGCGTCCAGTTTCTCTGCGATTTGCTTCAAATCTGCCAGTTTCGCGAAGTCGCCTCTCGATATTAGCAAAGGTTTGTCGATTTGGAATTCTGCGGTGCGGATATCTTTCCCTATAAACTTGTACACTTCTCTGGCCATTGCAATGACAAAGTCCATAAATCAATAACATATCCAACCATTTCAGTGTTGGTGAAATTTTGAGCCATAATTTTATAAAATATTTACGGAACGCAAAGTAAAAACTGACAGTTTTGAGAATATATTCTCCAAATGCCAAAATGACATTAGAAAAGCAAAGGCAACTAAGGTATTTTAATCAAGTAAAATTAGTAAGCCAACATTGCAGAGACTCGAAAATTAATTTTTTCAAGCTAATCCCTTGATTTTATCAAGATTTTCTAAGAGTAAAAAAAGTTTTCAAATTAGATAAGCTATCTACTTAAAAAATATCGAGTGAATTACATTGACCACAAAAAAGTTCTGGACACTTTTCCCGTTACATCCTCAAGTTTGAGCAATTTCTATGGTCTCTAAGGCTCTGTGCTCCACTCTCAAAAACGGCTATTATTGACAGTAACTCACTTGCCAAATATTGTAAAAGTCCTTCATCACGTTCTCAAGTTATACCGAAAAAACAAAATTATTTTTGAAACTTTGAAGCCCTCTACCGGCTAATTAAGACACTTGAGGCAAAAGTAAAAAGGCTCATCAAATTTTTTTCGAATCAAAGAATCTTCGGTTTTATTTTGGCCACGCAGTTCGAGGACACCCTGTATATATTCCTCTAGAGTAAAGTACATTTCCTCCCTTGGATTATCCGCGGGAGGAAAAGATACACTCTCCTCTTTTGGTATGTAAATAAATATTACCACACCACATGAATAATATGTCTATGATCTTCGATCCAAATCTTTCATCAATTCTTGTTATAGGTATCCGTTGCTCCACTTTTCTGAACGTATGTCGATTCTTGGGTTTATAAGTTTGCTACAGGAATTTTAAGAAGCAAGGTTCTCGTTCTCATGATACAAATTGAATATGCGATGTCTAGCTTTTAATCTTTGACTGGAAGAAGATCAAGAATATTTTGTGAACTGAAAAATTCGAAAATCATTACTGAAAATTATTTGAGTTGAACCACTGCTAAGGAATAATTCATACTACATGTTCATTTAAACATAAAATTATTGCATATGTTCTCAATTCTAATTTATTGCAACACGTGTTATAATTTATTTATTCTCGTCTACAGTCGATGTATTTGTGGCCATGAAAATAAAACTGTATAATAATTCGAACAATCTATTAGAAATCATCACATACTATATTGTATTCTTTCAAATTCTAATATATTAACTATTATTATTTCAGATGAACAAGAACGAGTACAAAAGAAAACATTCGTCAATTGGATTAATTCTTATCTATCTAAGGTTAGTATATTGAACTATTACGTATGAGCTATAATCAGAAATTAGTCAGGCTGAATTCTTTTAATTTAGTTCTATCATATGTAACTGTTGTATATTTGCCAAGGTTTATAAAAAATTGACTCATGAACTTTATTCTTATATTTAGCGAATATAAAAGGCGAAATGCTACACCATGATTTTGTCAGTTTGTTTGGAGCAATTTCATGCACCATATATTGTTTGGAACTCGATAGAGCAGGTACATTATTTGATCACTGTTTTCAATAGGATAGGCATCATACTAGTGATTGTTCGGTATTGAGCACCGGTTAATTGCAAATCAATAGGAAACATACAATTCAAATCACGTACCCAGTTACCTGTTGCTTCTACATAGCAATATTTCAACTCCATAAGCCTGGAAACAAAAATGAAAATGTTGATGGAATTCCGGATGACTTTAATGAACATTATTTTATTGTCCATGATTACTGCAGTCTTTGAAACTTAGAAAACCGTCTTTTAAATAGTCATGTTCCTTGAATTGAAAAAGCTTATGATTTATCAAATCAAACATACGGTATTGTCGAAATTTCTGCAAGCAAAGTGAATACAGTACCCTTCTATCGACCTGAGATTGGATGTCACCGAGGATGTCACTTTCAGAAAATAAGTTCTTGTTCATATACGGAATCAGTGGCTGAACTCATGTTCGTCATTAACTCACCACTATAAATAAGAAATATCACCCTTATCCATCCCTTCTAAATTACGTAGATATTTGTCCATACTGCCGTACTGTGTTTTGAAAGTGATGAACTTTCTTGGTGAATGGAATGACCATTATTTTCCTTTATATGGACAAAATGTTCTTTATATCGAGTTAATATGTTCATTGTAGTTTGACGCACATAGCATCTTTAACAAGACTCACAATCGATTTTGTAAGTCCCGGATTTGTTAAAATCGGACACTTATTAAAGGTGTTGCCTAAACTGTTTTTTAGCTTGTTCTTTCATCCTCAAACTGGTTGTATTGCAAATTCAGAAAACAAATAATGCAAATTACTGAAGGATGATAAGGGAAAAATTGTTCTAACTTTGGTTCCAATTCCTTTTTTTGTTTAGCAACTAAATTATTGATCTAAAATTTGTAATAACTATTGTCCAACGCTACTTGCGAAGTTTCTCAACTTCGTTGTTATAATTTTGCTGGCTCAAAGGGACGTCCAATAATCTATGAACAAGACTATTAAATGGAGCTATTTTATATCTCAATGGTGTAACTGAATCCGCCGGAGTATACTTATTTGTCTCAGTGGGTTTTCTGTATATGTCGAAATCCAAGTGATTACCATCTTTTATAATGTTAATATTGAGGAAAGGAAGCTGATTATCTATTTCTATTCCGACAGTAAATTTCAGTGAAATAAATTGGCTATAGAGCGTGTTCAAAAAGCTATGTAAATCAAAGATTTCGATTTACATGGTTTTTTGAACAAATAGGTATACTCCAGCGGATTAAGTTACATCATTCAAATATAGAATAGATGGTAATCACTTGGATTTCAACGTTTATAGGAAACCCACTCAAACCGATAGTTCGGCAGATTGAGCAACACTAATTTAATTATAAAATAGTTTCATTTAATTGTCTTGTTCATGGATTATTGAACGTCCCTTTAAGCCAGCAAAGTTATAACAAGTTGAGAAACTCCAGAAAATAGTGGACAATGGTCACGACAAATCTTCGATCAATAATACAATTTCTAAACAAAAAAGGAAATTGGAACGCCACCAACTAACCAAAGGCCAGGTAGCTCAGTGGTAGAAGCATCGATCTTCTAATCACTGTGGCTGCCGGTCACGGGTTCGAATCCAGCGACTGCGGAATTTTTCCCATGGCCCGAGAAAGTGGTGCGGCAATATACAACGGGCTGTCAAGCCCAAGTGTCATCGTGACTGCCCTGGTTGCAGGATCGAGCCTACCACACGAGGTGGAGTGTTTAGTGGTTATATCTGAGGTGATTAAGTTTGGGACTCAGGGACTCCCACACTACCTTATGGGATGTTACAGAACCATAAGGTGCCCATAAAGAAAAAAAACCAACTAATCAAGGTATTACCTTCCAATACTTCCATAAAATTCTAACGATTCATTTATCATTCTTCAGTAATTAATAAATTTCATAATATTTACAATTAATTAATTGTATAAACGAAAAAGCAATTCATTAAATTCCGATTTATCTTCAGCTGAAGGTAATACCTTTTTTGCATTATTATCCCCAAATAGTATTTGAAGAGGCACATTTTGATTTATAATCTAGTGTACTATGATGATGGATACTTGGTAGCCGAAAGGTCCTCAGTACTGCAACAGTATTTTTAGTGGATAACGGTGATTATTTCTTATTCATAGTGTTATAGTGTGAACTCTTTTATAATTTATTATTAACTAACCAATGGAAAGTTGAAACTACTAAATTGGAACTTTACGTAGTATCCAATTCAAATATCTATCGAGTTTTCTCTCAGCTGTTGAGCTCAGGGTGGTATCCGTTCAATGTCAAGCTTGAGACCTGCCGACTTCATTTTCCTATCGAACGGCGATGTTTTAGAAACTCATTGCCTAGTAAGGTCTTCCCTGTTGCCTATAACCTCCAAACTTTTACGAAAAATTTCATTACCTACCTCCTCTCTCAACATTCCATCGCTGGCTACTGCTATATCAAATTATTGATACTGCAGAAGACTGGTTTTACAAAAATAACCTAATAATGAATAAAGTTAGAAATCAGGTTCTTAAATTTAGATATACAACGAGCATTAAAAGTACTACAGAAGTTCTTGATTTGGCGTGTGTGACCCATACCGCCTTTCTAGGTTTAATTATTGACTCACGATAAGATTGGTATGAACAAGTAATTGAAATAGTGAGAACTTTGTCAAGATTTTGCTTTGCCCTGAAAAAAATGTCAGTCTTAGTGAACACTGCGTTTGTACAGTCGACATTGAAATAAGGGACAATATTTTGAGGAAATTCTAATAATGTTGAGCGAGTATTCCGCACCCAAAAAAGATGTCTTAGAGGCATCTTCAACTTGTCTCATCGAACTTGTTGCAAAGTAATATTTACACGAAATAATATACTCAGTGTATCAAGTCTATACATTTATGAAGCAATTATTTTCTTTCATCTAAATCGGCATATGTTCCAGGAACAAGCTAACAATCATGCGCATGATACAAGTGCAAAAAAAACTACATTTGAAATAAACTTTATCATATATATCCTCAGAAAAACGTACAAAATAGCATAATAAAAATGTATATTAAATTCCTTTACCATTAAATCGTCTTGAAAAAATTATAATTAAACTTGTCGACAATTTTGTAAGTGAACTCCCAACAAACCATTTTCTACCCCATACTACGGGGAGGACTAAAAGATGAATTGGCCCCGTAGTCACAAATTGGCAGCATATAACTCAAGAATGCACAGAGCTTTTTCACTTACTCTTTCTCTTGAAAATCTGAATGAACTATTGAATATAATCAAGGCTATAGTCATTAACAATGGTTTTCAACCTCAAATTATATCCAAATTAATTGACAGAAAAAAGCAGAAATTAACTCATTCAAATATCTATCCTTTTACAAAAATATCTGAGTCTTCATCGAAATATGTTTCCCTCACATATTTTGTTACCGTAAGTGAATGAATTGCAGACATTTTATCGAAACATAATCTAAAAGTGTAATAAACCTGAAGTATATAAATTAATTATCCAGAGTGTGATACCTTTTACATCGGTAGAATTAGTCCTAATATACAAATTAGATATAAGGAACATTTCTGATCTTTTAAACTTAATAAAACCGATTAATCTTTCTCCATATTTTAGATACAGGCCAAATTCCAAATTTAGATGAAGTTAAAATTTTACATAACCAGAGTAGAGGTTTCAAAGTAAACACACTAGAATCAATAGAAAATTTTAAACTATCAATTAGATGTTGTAAGGGTTCTTATTTACTCTTACTACTAAAGGATGAACTAAAGCTCTATTTTATCACTTGGTTGCCGACAGCTACAATGAAGATGGTCGTAGGTTATATTTCAGATATTAAAAATTCGGGCGCCAGAGTATTTTAACCAACCAATGAATTATGTATATAACTAGGGAATGCAAATACTCAAGTCCCCAGGTTAAATTACCTTGAAAGAAAGAAAATAAAAGACCTGTACCCAGAATGATTGAAATTTACTTTGAAATACTAATATTGATATAATTTATGACAAACTTATATTAATGAGATATGAAGCGAATGATTAGAAAATATGGATGACATTGGTTACTTAAATCATTCAAGCAAGTGAACAGTTGATTGAATTTACATAATCTACAATACTCAATGATTATTAAAATTGTTACACAAAACCACAATCGATAATCTGACTTGGTGAGAGTTGATGTTGTATTTGCTTGGTGATGATTAATTACTTCTACTTCATGTAGGGGTCCCTGCCACAATTGTAATACCGTTTCCACGATTGTACAGCACAAATAAATCAGTGACTCCTAAGTGATCTCCCCACAGCAGATTCCAAACAATCCTCAACACACTTCTTGTTGAACTTTCCACGACATAGACAAAAATATAGGGAAGAAGAAGAAAAAGTAGAACCCTGAAATCACGAAATGTTCAAACTCTATTGTTCTATTGTCGTCAGCAGACAGACATGAACAAAATACACGACAATTGTTAACAAATTAGAACTAGGTTATGTTCTGTCAGATACCACCTATGAAGGCAATTAATTCCTGAATTTAGTGAATAAATCGAATGGAATTACAAAGATATTTACCTCTAACACGATAGGGTTTTCCTTCAAATAAAACAACTTTTACTTCCGTACACAGCCAGACACGTCGAAAACTAAGTTTAGATCCCCGAAGGTATATCAATCACCCAATAAATTCCAAATATTCCAATCCAAATTGGTGATTGATGTCTTTGTTTTCAACGGAAGGATATTCCCAGAATTTGGTTCCAAACACACGCTTGGAATCACCTCCCTGTTGAAATAACCTAGCAATCGACTTTCCACTCGAACGAATAGACCAGAAGTAACATTGTCTCTTCCTTTCTGGCGTCTCACAGAACACCCTCGAAAGAGAAGCGGTAGAATATAGGTACGGTCCATGACTCTTAGAATATACGGACCATGACTCTTAGAATATACCGAATATACGGTCTAGCATAGCTGACGTCACAGGAGTTAACCGATTGTCCTACAGCGGCCATTTCAAAGCCGTAAAGTGGAATTTACACGTTACAATGTGTACTACAGTGTTTCGATTGATGTCTAACGTAAAATTTCCCATAATCCTTTTGGGCCTTCCTAGTATACCTCCGCATTAAAATTTCCTTATTAGCTCTACCTCATTATCCAATTTCAATTATACTATTCTAGCAATTTGTTCCCCCCAACCGGAATCCCACTTGTTACCTGTGTTATATTGTACCATAAATAGCCAAGATAATTCATATTTTTATACATTAGTCACGTTTTCTTTCTATGATATATGTGATAAAAGCAAAGTAGGAGTGTTTCATTTTATTTACAAAAGAATGCAATTAGTCACTCGAATAAATTTGATTTATCGAAATAGTTTGAAGCTTGATTCTTGTGCCCAATAATTCGATCATGCAGAAAACCAGACGATAAAAGTTTTTTCATCCAAGCATGTACATGTAGATCCAAGAATTTTTTCTCGTCTGCCAATAATATAGCACGATCGTTGGCAAATCTAAAAGAGGTTTTGAGTGAAGATGATTTAGCTCCTTGAATAACAATGTTTAAAATGCCTCATTTGTGCCAACTACGAGAGCCAGGATAGGAATAATTCTGGGCAAGCGGCTATGCAGGCAAGGTCAAATCCCTTAAAATCAATGTTAGAAATATGAGAAGTTGAATCTTTATCCTAAAAACTGCCATCCACCATTTGGGAGACACAGAAACACGACTAATTGTAAAGAATGCAATTACTTTATTTTGTTCAAATAGTAGATTTAGCAATTTATTACGTTTAGAGATCGTATGTTTACATTGTACTTATGTATCTACATCAAAATAACTAAGCAATGAAGAATAAACAGTTATACTCTTGCTACGGATTTGTTTCATATCACGACCTAAGTAATTACTCAATGAATGTGTTTTGATTAGATTCAGAGATGGTGCAAGGTACGGCAGCGCAGACCTTTTACTCCATCGTGATTACAATACCAAAGTTCATGCAAATTAATACTTCAAAATGTCATAAGTCGCTGGTCGAATTCCTAGCCTGCTTAGCGTTAATCCATTTCACCTAAATCACGATACGTTTACTTGTTATTCTAGAGCAATTAAGGTATTGTATGCCAAAATACATTATGCACCTTATGCAAACAAAACATACAACGGTTTTTCGTCGAATGCATCCAAATTCAAAAATTAAATACAATGTTACTTTTTCCAGGAATAGGCAACTAGCAAATTTTGAATATTTTTTCTGAAACAATTCAAAATCTTCATTCCCTAAATTAATTGTTGCTTTCAACACTATCTTTTATCTTGGTGACAGGAATTCAGTTTCTCAAGAGTGTTATCTGAAAAATTGCCTCCGACCATTACTTCCTTAGGTGACAATCGACTGTCTTTTAATCATGTAGAAGATCAATCAGTGCAAGAGTTTGTCAGTGTTAAAAGCCGGAATGTTTTTCCAATCTCACCTAATTTCGCTTGTGATTTAGTTAGAACAGTTATACTGTTTACCAGGAAACGTAAGCTGGACACACTGCCAGAGATAACTTTCTCTGGCAAGGTTCTGCAACTCATAGGGTCTGTGAAGTTTCTGCGAATAATCGCAGACTCTAAACTGCCTTGGCGCGAACACATTGAATATCGAGCGAGGAAGACCTCAGCGTCCTTCTGGGCGTGCAGGAGAGCTTTCAGCATCACATGGGGATTACAGTCAAAGATCATTTATTCGATCTAGACTGCTGTGATCTGGCCTATGGTCACGTATGATGCGGTCGTGTGGTGGACGGGGACAAGGACTGGTATGTCCCAGCCTCTGAGTGGTACTGAGTGGTATGAGGTCGGTTCCAATGAGGTCTCTTGAAGCTCTCACCGGATTAGCACCTCTACTGTTATATATAAAAGCTGAAGCCATGAGAATGGGGTATAGGTTGAAGGGCCTAGGTCCCTGGACTAAAATGCACTACTCTCGTGTACACTCAACGATTTGTGAGTGGGGCGACATCTAAATGCCCCATACTAGAAATGAGGCATGATTCCTGCTGTACGTCTCATTTCTCTCAAAATCCTCATCCCTGATAGAGGAGATTGGAGCAACGAAGCTCTCGCCCTACTGCCACCAGGTGGGCTCATATGGTGGGTCCAAGGTAGGTCAGGCTTCTGAAGCGTGAGTGTACCTAAAAAGGCCAAAAGTCACTATCTCAGTTACCCTAAGCACTTACTGCATGGTTTTTCAGGCGGAGGTCTACTCAATATTGACTTGCGCCATGGAAAACCTGCTTTTAACTATGTAAATAGGCGCATATACATCTTCATAGACAGTTCAACTTATCTTGGTCCCTGGATACAGTGAAGATGAAGGAAATGAAATGACCGACTCCCTGACCAGGCGGATGCCGTCTGGCGCCTTACGTACCAGATAGTGTTGCCCAAAATCGGTCTTGGTCTTGCAGTCTTGGTCTTGTTCTTGCATTTTTGCAAGACCAAGACCAAAACCAAGACCACGTAATTTCAGCAAGACCAAGACCAAGGCTGACCGTGCAAGATTTGAGCAAGAACAAGACTAAGCCTGCGAGACTCTTGCGTCTTGCAGTTAGGACTGAGTGTCGTTTCAGGGAGCATACAGGCTTAATTTATAATACAAGAAATTGACACATAGAAAACAAACGAAACAAAATAAAAGAAAGTACTAGTACATGAAATTTTGAAAAAGGAAATAGACAGAAAATAGGAAGACGTAAAGTACAGATATAAATGACTATCAGTGCATTTTCGTTGAAGGGGGAATTTACACAGTTCGAATAAGTAAATAAAAAATAATATATTAAATATAGTATGAAAATAAATAAAAATATGAAAATAATGAAAACGAAAAATAAACTATATAGAATAAAGCGTAATAAAATTATATGTAGTATGTTACCTAGAAAATGTTTATTTTCTGAATATTCCAAAAGTTACAGGCCGAAAAAGAGATCTTACAAACTAATTTGAAATCTAACTTATAATAATAAGGTAGGTATAAGAGCGAAAGGCAGGACAATACTATGTCATGCGTCTGTACGCCGCATGCGGCATCCTTTGATTTGCGACGGCATCCTTTAATGAGAGCCGGCACGTGCCAAGGCGGCGCAGTACGAGGCGACACTATCTAAGCGAATGGACTATAATTGATAGTATTTATTTCAATTCCAGTCATTCCCAATTGAGCTTTGCTTCGAGTCTAATGTAATAATTGATTTTACTCTAATCCTTGTTGTTCTCGGAAAAAAATTATCACGTTTACAATTTGACATGAGTGACGAAGATTCAAATAGTTCTAGTCGGAGTAGTTAGAGTTGGAGTTATAAATCTAAAAGACCTAAAAAATTTGATGAGTTTTTCGAAATAATTCATGCATCCCAAATTGCTTTGTGTAAATTGTGCCAACATAAAAGGGTTGAATAAAAATGAAAAACAGAAACACTAATAGGTAATTGCGAGACTTGCGAGACTCTTGCTGCAAGACCAAGACCAAGACCAAGACTGGGAGCGCAATACCAAGACCAAGACTAAGACCAGGAGTATGGGCGCAAGACCAAGACCAAGACTGGCTAAGTCTCGTCTTGTTCTTGAATTTGGGCAACACTAGTACCAGATGGTCGCTTTATCAAATTGCGTGGGGAGTCTCATCTTTCTATGCCAACTGAAGAATGAGTGGTTTGACTAGTGGCGAGAATCACCACGTATGAGGCATGCCAAACTCTTTATCAAAGGACCTGTGCTTAGGCTCTCAATGAAAACAAAACAGGAGGGACATTAGAGAGATGACTGCAATCCTAACGGGTCACTGCCTTGAAAAACACCTTCATACTATGGGCATCGCAGATGATCCTATATGGAGGAAATGTAGAGAGTATGTATCCTGTTGACATTCCTCAGGCACCGTTACTTCGGCGAAGCAAAACTGCTCCCAGAAGAACTTATGGAAACCAGCGTTAGCAAATTTTCTGGGTTTCTGGCGGGCCACAAACCTGCTAGAATAGAATAACCTTCTGACCCAAATGGCCCAACTAAGTGGCTTAGGTTCTGGGGGCTAAGCCCCCTCCCCTAAAGTGATGGTGATGATAGTTAAAACCACATCATTTTTGGATCATTAGGAAAGAAAATAACAATTTTGTATACAATTGACTGACAATTAGAGAGTTATTAACATTTTTGCATAAGTAGGTTGAAAGCTTCCTGAATAGATGGAATTTTTTTGAAACAAGTTTTACTCTGTATAATATTTAAGAATGTATCGTGTAGAGCCCTCGGTTAAGAGATAACTCCATTCTTTCCTCACTAGTCCAATTTCTTCGTCTATAATTTGTTATTATGAAGTTTCACAATGTTCTACTCAAAATTGGTACACTTCAGGGTTATGCAAATGGCAATGATTCAAATTGTATATTTGAGAAAATTTAATCTATACCAATGATCTCTAGTCTAGACCGACGATCAGTAACGCCACAAACTAATAGTTCTAGACAGCTATTTCTCTCGTCTCACAGAGCTCATCAGTAGAACGAGAAAATTTGCAACGTTGCAGAGCTCTATTAAACCTCTATTGAACATAACCGACCAACACCATGGTATATGAACCAATATATCTCACCCCATCTGCGAATAGATGTACCACTGAGAAATAAAACAATTTACAATATTGACCCATAGATTTCTCGAACTTTATTGACATCTATTCGTAGGTGGCGTGACATCCATCGGAACAATAAAGTTCTATTATGTTTTTGTAATTATTAATTCTTATTTTCAGCGAGTTCCACCGCTTAGAGTAGATGATTTGATCGACGATTTGAAGGATGGTACCAGACTGCTCGCATTGCTGGAGGTCCTATCTGGAGAGAAACTGGTAGGTTAATGCTCTCATTCATGTATTTATTATTAAATGATATATTAGTAACATACATAATTATTTTGTTGAGCAGCGAAAACTTTTGGAATCTTCCAGAAACAAAAAATCATGACAGTCTTAGTTTAATTCACTATTCATCGATTTGATGATCTAGTAAGTAATTTAACGTAGGCTTATAGCCTAGGGTGAAGATGAAGCAGTGTGTTTACAAAAAATGAATTCATTAATTATCCTTAGACTAATTGGCAAAAGTTTGGCTCCAATAATACGACATAACAAGTTGATAATGTGAGAAGGCTGATTTTATGAAATAATACCACTCGTTGGCCACCAAGACTTCCGGAGCTCAGCTTCAGTTTTTCAGATCTTAGATTATTTGAAAACCAATATTAATGAAATCCGTAAAACATGAACTGTTTCAAGCTATTATGTAAAATTTATTTGTAATGTACCTTATCCAAAACACAGAGATCTCGAACTTTTCTTAGTTCTGTAGTTTAAGCAAATTGTTTCAAATCAGTTCAGGATGAAAATTTTGACTTGTTTCTGTTCAATACATATTTGTATTAATTTTTGATACGGTAAATATTTAAACTGAAACTGAAAATATTGATATAATCAGATGGGAACATGATTTTCCGCTATGTATGTTATTAATAAAAATACTCAGAAAATCAGTTCTACTAATAAATAATTAATCGAAATTATGTCAAAATCAATCACATCACAAATGGTCTTGGAAAAAGATGTTGGTCATATTATAGGGAAATTTGAGCAAAAAAACAGTTTTCTTCGAGGGTACGGAAAACAGTTTTCAAGACCACCTCTTTCAAACAGGCTGGGGCAAAAAATTTCAATGTTCTCAACCTTTCTTCAAGAATTATTAATAAATAATTACTATTTCACACAGTGCATTCTCAGAAAGAGTTATTTGTTTAACATACTAGCTGATACTAGCTTCGTAAATACAGGTAAGATAAATAACCTGCATTGAGCAGGACCATAATAGTAGTTTACGTAACACGTCCCGAAAGTGTTCTTTTACTGGATAAGTGGGTAAATTGCAGGGCGAGCCGCAGGCGAGTCCTGCAAGCCTGCGAGTCCAGTAAAATCACTTTTGGGACGTATTACGTACAATATTTTTTTTAAAACTTCTTATTATTCAGTTTACATTTTTATAACAAGAACTCTTTATTTATTAACTTTTCAAAAATTTGGTATGTTTGTTCATATCGTCTTCGACGATAATAAATCAAACGTTGCTTGGGTGGCCGCCTTAACAATTTCATCTGGTAAAATTTCATCTTCCATTAATTCACAATCAAATGCATCATTTTGAATATCCATTTTATAATAAATGTCACGTTTTCAACTAAACGTCAAAATATGTCAAGTTATTTTATAGTTTTAAATAATACAAAACTCGGTTACTATAGAAACCAATTGACCGCTATCTTAGACTAACTACTTTATTATTTTTTTCATTAAAGATAGGCCGGAAAGTAAATAAAAATGAGTCCGGTAAAAGCTTTTACCGGACTATCATAATAATTTTCTGGCTCGGTCCGACAAAATGAGATTTTCTGACCTAAAAATAAACCGGAAAGTACTAATTTCTGGCCGGTTTTAAAAAAATATCTTTTTATTTTCCAGAAGGTCCTTGATTGTATAAGTTAATAATGATTCTTGACCCAGGTATGAATTATATATACATTTTCGGGAAATAGTTCACACTAACACATATCTTTTGTCTTCATGTACGTTTCGGTCTCACGACCATCATTAGAAGACGTATCAATTAAACATTTCTTAATTTTCTCTGAGGTCTCCGGTATAGTAATGTTAAAATTATCTGTATTAACATGTTATTCACATATGCCGTTCTATTATAGATTTTGTTTATTCTTTCTTTAATGATGGGGTTGAAAAATATTTTTATTACCAACAATTTTCAAATTTCTCTGAGTGGGACAATTTAACAGCCTTACAGATTGCGGAGTCTGACAACCTTTTTCCATTACCTCATAAATCTTTAACATCTAGTTGGAAAGTAAATACTTGAGCGTTATATTTTTTGGTTTCAGTCGTATTCAAACATTGCTAGAAATGACTTCGTATTTTATATGAAAATTGCTAAGTAGTGAATTCTTGATACATATTCATATACTTATAACATTAATGTGTTACAATTTCGATTACTCGTGTTTCTGTTCATTTCGGCGACGTGGGCATTTTTTATTGAAATTGGAGCTATAAAGACGCTTTGTTCTGATTCAATTAGCTTTAAGAAATCCCGTTTTAGTCATTGATACGTCTTCTAATGATGCTCGTGATAACGAAACGTACGTAAACACGAAAATAATAAGCAAATGTGTTAGTGTGAGCTATTTCCCGAGAATTTATAAATAATATATGTATAAGTAAATGCGTGGGTAATAAATATTCCGATCATGTGGGAAGCGAGTAAAATTATAAATTATCAAATTATATTAAGAAAATAAATTATATGTAATTATTAGATATAATATATAGTTCAGAGAATAATACTGAAATGCCTCCAGTGACATGGAACAAGAATATATTAATACATTTTTTCCAAAGGAGCGTTCTCATTGAAAGGTGAATAGAAAATAAATCTTACAGCTCCCCTAGTCTCTTCAAGCGTATGTGAGTAAAACCAAAAGCCTCCACCAAGAAATGTCACTTTTGCTCCTTACATATCGTATCTGCCCGCGAAAAATCATCCGGACTAATTAGTAGTAGTAACCCAATTGGTTACTTCAGATCGAACAGTAACATTGAAGCTAATAGTTTCGGATAATTGTTTCGCTCTCTTGAGCTCATCAGCGGACGAGGAAGTTGCAGTGCTACTGTTCGATATCTCTGTCGAGATATGAATAATACATTGTCAAAAATGTGATAGATACAATAGCATCGAACTTCTTCAAACAGATATTACAAAATACTATATGATCAGTATTCTCTAATATCTGTTTGAAGGATGTAGTCTCGTTTCATAACCTATTGTCGATTCGTCACCTAGATCATTTTTGTCATTTTTGACTTTAAAGAACTTTCATCACATTTTATTCAGGGTTTCAGGGACTATGTCCAAAAGATGTTCAGTTGATGTTATTCTATTGAATAATAATTTTGGAAATGTTGTCTTATGGTTCAGTTAATGCATCTAAAACTAAAGTTACAAATAAAATTCCGACCTAGAATTGTCGCTTGGAGATAATAAATGGGTTGAGTTAATCTTATTTCTCATATGCTCTCTCTTTTTTTCCTACAAAAATGCAATCGTTCCATTGAGTTATAACAAAAGAAAAAAAAACAGATAAAATTTCCAAGACAAACCCATTCGCTATTTCAAATAACCACACATTCCCTTTTTGAACCAATCCGAAGAATGTTTTCAATCCTATAGATATTTTTTTGTTCAAATTTATACCCTAGATACAAAATAACCGGCTTTCTTCTGTTTGATTCAATAATGTAACACTCAATATTTACATTGTATAGGTGACGAAACGGGAATGATTAATGTAAATCTTCTCTGTAGGTGTCTCATTGGGAACAAAACAGGAATAATTTGCGTGGGTGACGCAACTGGAAACCACAGTTTGAAGGAATTCAAATTGTTCATCACGTAATTACTGAATATATCCAATTTAAATTAGAATTACTTTTGCGGTTAATACCTAATAAGTGATTTGCTCATTTAATAATTTTATATATTTATACAGGCTGTCCCTGCTATAATCAGCCAAATTTCACCAGTTGATAGTACATTGAAAAATGAATCGATATGGGTAATTTAATTTTGTTCACAAACTATGGCCGTTGCCGCCATTTTGACCAAATTTGATTGTAGTACTTTTAAAAATAGATATCCACCTGTTGTACTGTACATTTCCCAAAAGTTGTTCACTTTATTGTTCCTCTTTCTATTTGAAAAAGAGGCTATTCTTGCAAAATGTTTATTAGAAGCAGCGCTCACAAGATATTTCTTGCAAAAAATATTTTTGGGCAGGTCTTAACCTTGTTAGTGAGTAAATAATTGTAAAATAAATAATAGTGTATTTTTCATTGTTTTTTCCATGCAATCAGCTATAAAAAAGGCTATAAATCATTATACATTCTATTGATGAAAATATACAGAACAATAATTATTTTTATTCAAACAACTTTGCATTTCTCGCAAAAAAACGGTAAAAAATCCCTTGCACCCAGGTACTTTGCCGTGTATCACATCACTTTGGAATGTGGCCAAAGCAAAATTTTTGGATCTTACTTGAAGAACAGGTAAGATGTGAATAACTCCATAATATTTGCTGAGAGAGTTTCCTTACTTCCCTATGTTGTGCCTTCAATATTCAGCGCAAAATTTCCTTGCTTGCGGGACATAACTTTGAAGGCTGTTTTATCACTTATAATTACACGAGAGCTTTTTTTTGTCGAAGTAAACTTGACATGTATTAATGAGAATTTTGTTGCCTGGCAATTTAACGAAAAAAACTGCCCCTGAAAAAATTACGAGTCCGCAGGACGAGTAATTTTTTCTGGCAGTTTTTTGAGTTGACTTACCTAATGGCAACAAAATTCGAATTATAAATGTCAAGTTTACTTCGACAAAACAAAAAGCTATAGTGTAATTCGGTAAGACAATTTAATGAATATGTGAATCAATAAATTAAAAAATGAGATGTAAATTATTTTTTTAATTTAACGGAAAAGTACAATTGTTAAAAACACAATTATTAAGAAAAGCTTGATTTTCAGGACTTTCTTGTCTTTTGTTAATAGTTTGCTGCATGCTAGTATTTTGAGCGGTGGTAGTAACTGTTTCCTGGACGGTAGTACGAATGGAACCAATGATTTTTTTATGATGTTCTTCATCTAATGACGATGGGTTGCTATGTCCCGTAATTTTCACAAGTTTTTGTTCACCTATACCACTCCTGGACAATTCAGTTACGGCGGCAGCTCGATTAGAATGGTTCGTAACTTTCACCCGCTTGACATCAAGTCCAATATTTTTCGCCGAGGATTTGGTCCATTTAGATATTTCATTTATCCCAATAGGAGAATTCTTATACCATCCTTTCGAATTTGTTTTTTGCCAGAAAGGATTTGGAGTAAAAAAAAAATTTTCACATGTGATATGGTTCCCCGTCTTCCCATAATTTGTGTAAACAATTGTACTGGACATACACAATCTTCTTCAGTGTTTGTTACCAACCATTTACTGTCGGCCAACTTCTGATTTCCACCTTGTGCTGTCTTCGAAAACACTGGGTTATATTCAACTCTTCCGGTCTCTCTTCCACGGTTGTCTGTCTCGATTTTAAAATAGAATACCTCACAATTTGCTGCTTCTCCACCTCTCCAAGCCAATTCATAGGCAGCAATATGATAAAATTTTCTTTGAAGGCCTACAGATTCTTCTTCACTCCAGAATAGTGCCATTTCAAAAATTTCTTGTTTTGTGAGAGCCTTAGAATTCACCTTCCTTTTTTCTGGGATTGCTTGCAAAATTTTGCGTTTTGTGTCGCGTGCATTTCTCGCTTTCTTAAACTGTATGTCCGTGAACGGATTAAAAATTCTTTTATATTCTTTGAAGTACTTCTCTTGTAACATTTTTGCTGAAGTGTTCCAAATCGTTTTGACTGCACTCTCTTTATAGTCTTCTCCACTGTTCTTCTTCATGTTGAATGCCCAGTCACATAAAATAGAAGCTAACTCTTCAGTGGAAGTTTCTGCAATGAGTTCATGTTTTTTTCCAAACAAAACATCGCAAATTGTCGCCAAATTGACGTAGTTGAATTCACAGTGTTGCGAGGCACATTATTATTGATGGCTTCTTCAATTTCTCCACTCGAAGACTGTCCAAATCGCGACATTTCCACAAATAAGATACTTTTGTGACAACGTAAGTTTGAGTAAAACTGACATAACGTCATCAAAAATTTGTTTACAATGCTGGTTGTCATGCTTTCAAAAGATAGGTTCCGTTTTGTCGCTGGAAAAGTTAGGGCAAACTTTTTTCGCTGTCACAATGACAAAACACCGCGACATATGGCATTTTTAGTGCATGAATTAAATTGTCGAATTTAAAAATATTTTGCTCTAAATATCCAGTTTCAAACTATATTGTCTATAATGTTTGATTCGCTTTCATACAAAACTTCTAAATCGTCCAACTATGCTCCATCTAGCTCATGATCCAAAATAATTGGTGTATTTTTAATATCTTAGTAAGAAAAATCACCAAGATCCTGAAATTTTTGAGCAGTCAGTTCTATACAAGCATTAATATTGTCACTAAAATTTTCGTCTTCAGAATCTTGCAGATCATCATCGCTTTCTCCAAACTTTTCAGCAAGCTTTTCAACTGCTGTTGTGTCATACATACTTTGTTATCCATTGCTCTATAATCAAAAAAGTAACGCAAAAATGCATGTTGTAGCATATCTGCTACATTTTTTAAAAAGATTTCCTGATTTATTTTCAAGGATTATCATTGTACACTGATATAATAAAATCTTGGGTACATACCTGAATTACCAAATACTTTCAGTTTTTGGTCAAAATCGATCTAATTTTTCCACAAAATTATTAATTCATGGCACCCGACACTCACACAGGCGGGTGGTCAAAACAAAAATCTGTAAATATAATTTCACTTTCAATACCAACATCGCCATCTATGACCATCAAAGTGAAATACGATTAAAATTGTGTATACAACATGCATTTTGTTTATTATTCTATATGTAGCAAACATGCTGCACGATGCATGAATGTGAGGTTCTATAATTGCAAACGTATTTAATCCAACATTTTTACTAATTACTTGTAACCTTCAAATGAAAGGGGTTACTCAATACATTTGCTTGGTGACCCCAACAGGAGAGGTAAATATTTACACAGGTTTCTTATAGCTATACAACCACGTAACAATGAAGCTACAGATATTCACTCGTTTGATTCAGATACTAGCACTGTTCTTAAACACAAGGAAACCGCTATAAGGCCCATATCTTACATTAATGGAGACTATCAATTCATAATAATATAATATACAGGTGTCCTCGAACTGCGTGGCTAAAATAAAACCGAAGATTCTTTGATTTGAAAAAAATTTGATGAGCCTTTTTACTTTTGCCTCAAGTGTCTTGTTTAGCCAGTAGAGGGCTTCAAAGTTGCAAAAATAATTTTGTTTTTTCGGTATAACTTGAGAACGTGATGGAGGATTTTTACAATATTTGGCAGGTGAGTTACTGTCAATAATAGCCGTTTTTGAGAGCGGTGCATAGAGCCTTGGAGACCATAAAAATGGCTCAAACTTGAGGATGTAACGGGAAAAGTGTCCAGAACTTTTTTGTGGTCGATGTAATTCACTCTATATTTTTTATGTAGATAGCTTATCTAATTTGAAAACTTTTTTTACTCTTAAAAAATTTTGATAAAACTAACGGATTAGCTTGAAAAAAATAATTTTCGAGTCTCTGCAATTTTGGCTTACTAATTTTACTTGATTAAAATACCTTAGTTGCCTTTGCTTTTCTAATGTCATTTTGGCTTTCGGAGAATTTATTCTCAAAACTGTCAGTTTTTACTTTGCTTTCCGTGAAAATTTTATAAAATTATGGCTCAAAATTTCACTAACATTGAAATGGTTAATATCTCGGTAAAACACGAATAATAAAAACAATAGAAATGGGGAAACGATGTGATTATTCAGGAAAAACAAATGCTAAATTAAAAGAAACAACAAAACTTTTTGGGAAATCGCTATGGCATCAATTGTTCGAAATGTTGCCCATTTTCCTGAATACACAAATTAATTCGTTTCAAGAAATTGGATTGAACTCTGGCTAGTACTTCAGGATCATTCTTCAATAAATCCGCTTCACGATTAATTCGTTGCAACAATTCCTCTCGTGTGTTTACTGGAGCTGCATAAACTTTCGACTCCAAAGCGCCCCATAGAAAGAAGTCGCAGGGCGTCAAATCAGGGGAGCGGGCCGGCCAGTTCACTGGTGCATCGTGTCCTCTACCTATCCAGCTATCTGGATATTCCGCATTCAAATGTCGCCTCACAGCTAATGTGAAATGAGGAGGTGCACCATCATGGATAAACCAGGCCACGACGAATGTGTAAGGGGAAGTCTTCCAACAGTTCAAGTAGCCTTTGTTCCAAAAAGTTCAAGTAGTTCTCCCCGTTCAATCGATCGGGTATAACGGTAGGGCCAATAATAAAGTTATCCACAATTCCAACCCAAACATTGATTTTAGTTTGATTCTGAAAATATGTAACTTCCGTTTCATGAGGATTTTCATCAGCATAGAAATGTTCATTATGGAGGTTAAAAAGACCACATCTCGTGAAAGTATCTTCGTGCGTGAACAGAATTCTTCTACAAAAATTGGGGTTTGCGTTTTGTCTTTGGACAATAAGCCGACAGAAATCTAGCCGATGACCTGGATCCATGGGCAATAAGTCTTGAACTGTTTTAATATGATAGGGATACAACAGTTCTTCTTTCAGTACATTATGAACTAATGATTTTGAGGCTCCAATACGAAGTCCCAAACATAGTGTGCTTATCCCAGGTTCAGTTTCAACCGCTTCCAGTATCGCTTCTTCGAGCTCTAACGTCCTTCTTGTCCGTCTGCGTCCAGTTTCTCTGCGATTTGCTTCAAATTTGCCAGTTTCGCGAAGGTTTGCCGATTTGTAATTCTGCGATGCGGATATCTTTCCCTTCTCCGGCCATTGCAACGACAAAGTCCATAAATCAATAACATATCAACCATTTCAATGTTTGTGAAATTTTGAGGCATAATTTCATAAAATTTTTACGGAAAGCAAAGTAAAAACTGACGGTTTTGAGGATAAATTCTTCAAATGCCAAAATGACATTAGAAAAGCAAAGGCAACTAAGGTATTTTAATCAAGTTAAATTAGTAAGCCAAAATTGCAGAGACTCGAAAATTAATTTTTTCAAGCTAATCCGTTGATTTTATCAAAATTTTTCGAGAGTAAGAAAAGTTTTCAAATTAGATAAGCTATCTACATAAAAAATATCGAGTGAATTACATTGACCACAAAAAAGTTCTGGACACTTTTCCCGTTACATCCTCGAGTTTGAGCCATTTCTATGGTCTCTAAGGCTCTGTGCTCCACTCTCAAAAATGGCCATTATTGACAGTAACTCACCTGCTGAATATTGTAAAAGTTCTTCATCACGTTCTCAAGTTATACCGAAAAAACAAAATTATTTTTGCAATTTTGAAGCCCTCTACCGGGTAAACAAGACACTTGAGGCAAAAGTAAAAAGGCTCATCAACTTTTTTTCGAATCAAAGAATCGTCGGTTTTATTTTGGCCACGCAGTTCGAGGACACCCTGTATATTTAATAAAATAGAAATAAAAGATAACTATTAGAATAATGACAAACAATTGAATATACTAATAACGAATCCCTCATTTCAGCCAATGGAGAGGGGCAGGATCCTCAGAAGACCACATTTCTTGAGTAATGCAAACACGGCGTTACAATTTCTAACGAACAAAAGGATCAAACTAGTCAATATAAATGCAAGCGATTTAGTGGACGGGAGACCTCCCGTCGTACTTGGACTGATATGGACCATTATTCTATATTTCCAGGTATGAAATTTTATCTTTCCATGCGTTAATAGGCTAGGGTCCACACATAGATAATGCATAGCTTGCTCATCGTAAATAGATAATGTAGTTTCGATATAATTCACGTTATATTTTAATGTATTTGCTAAAAGCACATTAAATTTAATTTTAATAATTTCAAAGCTTCGCAAAAAGGATTTCCGTTTGAAATTGGTGAGTACCTACATTGATATTGTATTGCTTAATAGTCTATGTAGGTTGTTATATCGTAACAGTCGTATATATGAATACTGGTACTGGTACAATTCGTTGAGTATCTAAATATTTTTGAACCCTGTATACTGGATGTCGGGAAAGTATTATGGGCAGAAAATTCTGGGAGTGATTCTACTAAGAGACACAAGTTCCCATAATATTTTCTCGAACAACAGAGTTACAGGGCTTCAAAATTTGTTTTTGAATCAAATTTTTTGTTGGTGTACTGTTTTTTTTAAATACGGCTCATTTATTACCGACCTCTCTTCGTATTTTTGCTCCACATTTGAAGTAAATCTCTCAACGCTTTATTGTCATTTAGAGAACCTATAACGATAAAATGTTCGACAAAAACCTATTCAGAATTTGGATCATTCAAAAGTAGTCATGACGCATGATACTAGAATTGTGTTTTATTATCATGATAATGAGGCTTTTCGCGAAGTAAAGTTTTTCCAGGATTTACCATTGTCTTATTCGTCACACGTGAATCTATTATAGGACGTCTCGGTCTAGCATTTGTTTTCAATTGCAAAGATAACACCTCTTCAGTTACTTCTTCAATATTGGTTAATAATGAACATGTATCTACCTCAAAATAGTTCAGTATTATTCTCAGGGATGTACTGATGAAGGAACACATCTATATCCTAAGGATCATGTCAGGCTACAGATAACTATGAAGCGAAAAGGATTTGTCCATCTTCTATTGAAAGTTTATATTAGCTACGTATTATTTCCAATTTTCAAAAACATACTCATTGGCCAGTGAGTTTCCCATTGAAAATCTACATACCCAACAGTAATCTCAATCACAATTCTACATTATACAGCATAAAAGACTACTCTGATTGTTCTAAAAGTTTGGTCCAAATTGCAGCAACTTTCCACAAGGACTGAATGGTGTGATTACTTAGAGTTTCTAAGAAGCCAGTTGCTGATTCTAATGGAAGATATACCCTTTCGAGTAGGAAATGCATTGTGATCGCTTGTTGACGGCGGGCCTTCGCATTGTGCAATGGGAGAATTCTTAAACGATACTTTACCTGAAAAATGGATGGTCTCGGTGGGTTTTTGACGTGGACTCCTCGTTCGCCTGATTTAAACCCAATGAACTTATTCTTTTGGGATTATCTCAAAACAGTCTTATAGAGGACTCCAGTATATAACGGTCATGAAAATGTAGGTTAAATGGAGCAAAAAGGTTATGGGTCATTTTTTGAAGCTCAGAAGCTTTGTAGGACATATGTACATCAAATTCGGAAGAGTACAAAAGAACAACAGTGAAAGTGTGCCAAATATGATGACATCGGTACACTAGCATGAAATTAATAAAAAGTTTTAAAACATGAACTTTGAAGACCTGTATCTCCGTTTTAGGAAAAATGTTTTACGAACTTGTGGCATTAATTTGCTAGAATCACCCCCAGAATTTTTTATAAAAAAGCGCATGTCTCTGGGTTTCCTAAACATCGGAGGTTCAGTTACCAATGTTGCAGCTTATGAATACAATACAACGAAATTTATAACAAGTCATTAAATACATTATGTCGGTGAAGTTGGTACTATAGTTCTACAGATTTAATTCAGACTGGCATATCATTCATTTTCAAAGAGCTAGAAGAAATAAAACTTGTTGGAATTAAAATTCAAACGAGGCGTTGATTATGTGATTAAGTTAATTGGATCGAATCTGAAACTGTCAATTAATGCAAATTTGGTAACTGGTTGGCTGAATATAAATTATATTCTTATCGCCAACTATAATTTGGTGGGTGCAAAAATGAAGAAATACTAGATGGGCGATGCATACATTCAAATCAGAGAATGAATACTAGCCAACTCAATATTGGTGGAATATAAGAATTGATGTTATTATGAGGAAAGAGCATAGTCTTTAGGAACTGCAATGTAGATAGCTCGATTTATGTAGATAGAGCGGATTGGATATCTTCTCGTCTAGACCGATCTGTGTTTATCAGCATACGCACACTTCTACCAATTATTCCTAAGATGCTTTATTGGTGATAGATCTAGATATCCAGTCAGCCAAATAAGAGTACCAACTTCAACTTTTCATAGGTATTTTTTTTGGAATCCTTTATGGGCACCTTATCGGCCTGCAACATCCCTTAAGATACTGTGAGAGTCCCTGAGTCCGAATTTTATCACCTCAGATATACCTACTAAATACCACCTCTTGTGGTGGGCTCGATTCTCCAACCAGAGCAATCTCGATGGCACTTAGACGTAACTTGCCTCACCACTTTCTTGGTCCATCGGAAAAATTCCGTCAACGCTGAAATTCGAACCCCTGACCTGAAGCCAAAGATCGATGCTTCAACCACTGAGCTACTTGCCGCTACCACGTGAGGTCAAGCATTATATTGATGAGAAGTTGCATTATTCATTATCCTAATTTATGATACTGTACCGGACACTAGTAATTGATTGAATGATTTTGGAGCATTTATATGATCTCTTCTTATACAATGATACTATCCCAAACCATAAACATTTTCATGTTTCAATGCAAATCTAAAAATTGCCGTTCTCGGCGTCGACAGTTTGGTTCAAAACCAAAAACAAGACTGTTTTGACAAAATGAGTAAATTCCATTCCTACTCCAATTTGTCCTAGCATTGCGCCATCCTCATATGATAACAAAGAGATATTATTCAACATGATATGTAAGAAATCAGACTGGAAAATGAAATTTTAAGGCAATTTGGTGATCCCCTTCAAACCTCTTGAAGCATTGTACCGATCTGTAAGAGGAGAAACGATACAAGCCTCTTACCCTCACACTCTGGGGTTCTTTTAAATCTACTCAAACATTCTGAAATCCCCTTTAGTTTACTACCAATAGCATAAAATCACCAGGTGAAAATACATATTATGTTTATCCTTCATGTTCACGTATCTTGCATTTGTTTGATTTCTCATTTGAATAAAAATACTTTTACATTATTGAAACGAATATTTACAATTCATAATTTCAATGCAGTTATTTAGTGTTTTGTCTTATACAAGTGCTATCTAATGAATATATGTATTTTTTATTAGATTGAAGAAAATAGTAAAGCCTTAGAATATCTGGCTCAATGGGGAAGCCAAAGTAGCCTGGAAAGTGCAGGAACGTCATCTTCTAAAGATAAATGGAAACTTGGAGCCAGAAAAACACTATTAAATTGGGTATCAAATGCACTGCCGAAAGATTCTGGAGTTGAAGTGAGAGACTTCGGAGTCAGCTGGAGAGACGGTGTTGCATTTTTGGCCATAATAGATGCAATTAAGAAAAATATAGTGAACATTGCCGAACTCAAGAAAGAATCCAATCGTACGCGTCTTGAGACAGCATTCGACGTAGCCGAAACCGAACTTGGTATTTCACGGTTACTCGATCCTGAAGATGTAGACGTACCGAAACCTGATGAAAGATCGATCATGACTTATGTGGCGCAATTCTTGCACAAGTATCCCGAACCCAAAAGTACAGGTCCAGATGCTCTAGCTCAGATTCAAGACCAATACAGCGAACTGTTGTCGTGGCTTATGAAGAAAACCCAATATTTGGAACACTTACAACAGACTAACGCATTGCCTTTAGATTATAATGAATTTTTAGTTTTCAAACGAGACGTTGACGAAAAAGAGATTTTATTTAATAAATTGAAACAACTGATAGAATCACAAAGCCTTATATCCATAACGAAAGAATCGTGGTATGATATAACCAAGCTGTGGGATAAATTGCAGTATCAAATAATGTGCTGGCTGTGGTTATTGGACGCTTCATTGCCTGGTGATTTTAGATTTGTAGGTGAATGGTTGGCGAAAGCAGAAAAATTGATATATTGTGATCAGATTCCTTCCATAATGAACGACGAAACAGCAGGTATCATCAGTAGAAAGTTGGAAGAACACAAAGCGTTCTTCGCCGATTTGCAGACTGTAAGAAACAAGTTTTTGCAAGCTTGTAACGACCCCTTAGCTAGAGAAGTGCCTTCAGAACAGTTAAATAATATAGCCAATAGACTGAATGAAATTGGGCCAAAAGCCACCCAACGTAGAGTTAGATTAAAGTTCCTTGAACATAAGGTAAGAACTGAAATAAACATTTTAAGATGTTAACGATATATTGGCGCATGTTTTTTTCTCACCAAATTATTGTTTCTCAACCTATTTCAGCAACTTGACTCCAACGGTTGGCTGATTGAATGTGTCTTACAGACCCATTGTCAATAATCCCGAAATATCCAAATCCAAGATTGAATGAAGGTGTAAAATAGACCTACATTTGGTTATTTTATTCTTTACGATTGCAAGTTGTTGAACTGGCAGAACAACAGATTCCTCAAGAATAAACGTATTTTCAAGTTTTTGCAATCAGTTTATCAACTGTTGAATTGCCGCCAATACAAAGTGAAAGTACTTACCTTTTTGGAATTATAAATTGATGAACAAATTTTAATATTCTACTTGCATTTCTTTCTTTCTCAACCGCTTAAAATAAACGTGGCTCTACTTTTTTGGAACATGTATTTAAAAAAAAAACGGATAATTTTCAAAAGAATGTCTTCGTTATATGACCACGATGAATTGAAAAAGTCCATCTAGTCTGCAGACTTTAAATGAAAAACAATTTACCATTAAGGAAAAACGATTATGTCCATCATCTTCTCCTGACCCTACTAACATTTGTGATTTCTAGTTAATACAATTAGTAAACTATTGACTATCGAGCTGTTTTTTTTGCGTAGAGGAGGGGAACTCTTGCATAGACGCCTCGGGGCTCGGGTGTGTCAGATTCTTGCCGTATAAACCCTCCCCCGTGAGGTTGGTTCTCCTTCCCAGAGGAAGCCCCACTGCACTGAGGTCATTAGTGTCCTATTATGCCCTCACATATTCCTATATCCTCATCAGTGTATTCTATGATATTTAGTAGCCTGATATAGGGGATACTTCTGATTTCCTCGGGTGTAGTTTTATCGTCTCCGACGTATGTTCGATGACCAATCGCGTATGCCGTGCATTGACACAGCACATGCATGGGTGTCTCTTCTTTCACGCCGCATCCCCTGCATGTGGGCTGATCTACCAGACTCATCGTACAGAGATGTTTGCTGCAGGGGGCGTATCCGGTCATCTCCCATTAGTCGCTTGGAGTGCGACATACGGGGCAGTTCCCTCCAATAGACACGGTGCTCTGTCTCCAGGAATTTTTGAATTACAGATTTCACTGTAACATGAGAAATGCCACAGGTTGGCTCTGGTCCAATCAATGGTTGTTCAGCCCCCACTTTAGCGAGTGCGACGACAGTTTCAAACCCTTCTCGTCTGGTTTCCTCAGACTCTCATACGGGTGTCACTCTATTGCGGTTCTTTACTAGTGCCGTTAGTTCTTTTACACAATCTAGTACACATTGTGAGGTGATTGTGTATGACTCCAGTGCCTCAAGCACTGTTAGGTTGCTCTCTATGATTGTGATTTATCTATCCTCATAGGCTCTCTCGCTCATAATTCGAGCACATGTTGTAATTGCTACTATTTTTGCTTGGAATTCTATCGCAAGTGTCCCTAGGTTCAAAGAAATTATTTCTCCTTGGTCCGTTGTCTCGACTATTCCAGCACCTGTTATTTTTTAGGTCTTGGTGCCTTCCGTAAATCACACGGAATCCCCTGTTATGAGGATTGCCCCCAGCGTTGTCCCACCTAATCAAGGTTTGAATCGTGAAGGGTACGGAAGTGCTGTAAACCTTGATCCTGTCGGATTTTATCCCCAATGACCTATGTGATCCAAGCAATCCAAGAATGCTTCGGCCTTTGTGGTCGACCTTTCCTTGTACAATAAGATCTAAGCGATACGCTCTTTTTATGGCTTCTGCCTGAACGCCGAGGTGCAGTGGCTCCAACCCCAACAGCCTCTCCATCGCAACCGTTGGGGTGATCGACATTGCACCTGTCATTCCTAAGCCTCTGAGCTCTGTTCAGGGAATGCTGGGATACTTTCGGTTTTGTTTTTGGGCACCACACAATTGCGGCGTATGTTACAAGGGGTCTCACTATGATGGTGTTCCATCCATGGAGTGAGTCCCCAGGTTCTTCCTGCTGTACGACGGCAGGTCCACATGATCATCTAGTCTGCAGACTTTGAATATAAAACAATTTGCCTTTAACAAAAAACGATCGTGTTCAACATCTTCTCCTGATCCTACGAACATTTATGATTTCTAGTTAATGCAATCACTAAGTTATTGACTATCGAGCTGTTAATATAAAATTGAATGTATGAATAATATAATCAGCCTCGAAAAAATGTCCAATTTAACATTAAATATAGTAGATATCAATGGAAATAATGTTATTTTATTCTAGTGTTGCCTTATTGCATTTTTGCAACTTACTGAGGCCAAATTGAAAGCCTGGACTGCGAAATATGGCCGTGAAGAGAAAGTTGTACCTCTTTTAGACCAGTATCGTAATTTTGTATCAAAGAATAATATTTTCCAAGAATTTAACAAAGCTTACGTTGACATGCAAGCAGTTATAGTAGAATATAAACAAGATGGAAACATTAGTAAGTACTGCATTAATCAATACTCGTATTTATTCATATGGTAATGATCAGATCATTAATCATTCCAACTAGAGTTAATGACTTTATTATTGCTAAATGATATATTTACCACACTATCTTCCCCTATGAATGATGTAGAGAGTACAGCCATATTTTTTTGTAGGCCGACGAGAAAACTTTGAAACCGAGAAATTCTTGCGAGAAATTGCAGACCGTTGGAAGAACGTATCAATGGAACTGCGATGTGTTCAAAGTATGTTGGAGGAAGTTGTTGCATATTGGAGGAGATGGAATTCTCTAGCACCTGAATTCGAAAACTGGTTAGTAAAAGCAGAAAGTCATCTTAATTCACCAGAGGAGGAAAAAATGGAGTTCTTCCAAGATATAACTGTTTGGCGTGATAACTATCAACTACTTGGCGATACCGTGAGCTTCCTCATTGCCACATGTAACGATAAAGTTGCAGAAGAACTACGCGACCAATATCAAATTGTGACCAAAAGATGGGAAAAAATATATCCTCATGTGAATAAGTACAGTCATGCTGGTGACTTGTTGAGGAACCGAAAAGATTTCAGAACTGGTGTTGAAATGATGTCCAGTTGGCTGAGAAAAGCTGAGTCGATAATCAATTCCCCGGAACTCGGTTCAACCGAAAGGATCAAACAACATACGGAAAACTTGACCAATCTTCAAAAGGAAGTAGATGAAATTGAGAACTTGTTCAAAAAGATTAGCAAAAGCTTCCAGAGCCTCATTCAAGAGTTGTCTCGAGAAGACGTTGACAAAATGATGACTACCCTAAAACAAGAAAAAGAATGTCTGGTGAAGGTGCGAATTTTAATTCCGAATCAAATCCACCTTTTCAATCAATTACTAGTGCAGCAAGAATCTCTGGAAATGGGACAGAGAGAAATAAGAACTTGGTTAGATAACGCCGAGAACTTACTGAGCAATTTGACTCTGGAAAGTGATAGAACTGTACTCAAATCCCAATTAGACACTTTGAAACAATTTTTCACGAGGACTTTGTACTACAAATCGATGTTGGAAAGCAAAAATAAAGTAATGACGAGTATTGTCAAGTCCATAAATCAAAACGATAATCCAGATGTTACCCAAATAGTTGAAACCATGGAGCAGCTGAATGACCGATTCACTTATGTATGTCAGAATGCACAAGTATGGGAACAACGTCTCCAAGAAGCCATAAGATGTTGGTTCAACTTCACAGAGTGCGAAAAAGTTATCTCCAACTGGTTGAATCACGCGGAAAGATTGATCCAAGAACGCCGAATCGATAGCAAAGAAATCGTCGAGGACCATAAGAATTTCTTCCAATCTGTGAATGAAAAATGGATCCACGATCTTGTACAAAGCGCTCAGGATTTATGTAATTGTCTTCCGAAGGAACAACATAAACAAATTTTGGACCAAGTATCGAAGTTACAGAACAAATGGAAAGAGGTCTTGTCTTTCGCTCCACTCCATCTTATGAAACTAGAGTTCCGTCTAGACGAAAGTACGTTCAATTACTATATTAAAGAAATAGAGAAGGAAATAACTACAGAACATTTATCGTTTAGTAAACAAGAGAATATATCTTCAATTATCAACAGGAATCAGGAATATTTCTCCAGTAAGGGTCCATTAATGGACACTCAACATTGCTTGGAAAATCTGAAGAAGTTGGCGACTAATTACACTCACAACAAACCGGAAGATAAAACTATCGAAAATACATACGCGAAGCTTGAAAAACAATGGCTGAATCTTAATTCCAAAGTGGAACACCTCAAAAGTGAACTTTCTCAAATTCCACAGCAATGGGATAAATATCATGAAAAACGGAACGCTATGGTCGAATGGATGGATCAAGTAGACGAAGCCCTGAAAAAAGTAATGAGCGACATTAGTTCTTTTGAAGAATTCGAAAACCAGAACAAGATATTCTTGGTAAGTAATTATGATAATCCCATTATTCCAAAATTCAATAGTTTATACAATATCGCAATAGTTTCTTCATAAATATCCCTACATATATAATCTATTGAAGCAACGCTAACCAGGGTGTTTTATATATGTTCCATGGCCCAAAATACAGCAAATAATAACTAAAATATAGGGTTGAAGTTAAAACATTTTTTAGTTTTTTTTCAAATGAGCTTGGAAATATCGATATGAAAATCGGTACACGTGGAGCAAAATTACTATTATCAGGCCTTGTGAATTTGCATCAAATAATGGTCCTTCGAGCGGGAGATTAAAGATCATTCTTTCCAGCTGAATATACATCTGTGAAAATAAGACTCAAATGAGTGCAGAACCTAGAATTTCATCGTGGGAATTTTATGGATGCAAAATAGTTGTGAGCGCCCCCCTATTTGTGTGCGCGCCTCTATTTGTGTGCATAATATTCCTCATTTGGAGCATTTGTAATAAAATTTAATAAATTTGTAGGATTCGTGAATTATATTTGAGTACGAAAATGTTTCAAAATGTGTAACGATTAGCTATTGATGTAATATTATTTACCACCCAAATATTTTAAAATATTTGTCAAATCGAGGAAAGGCTATCTAATATCAACCAATGCAAATAAAAGCAATGGAATTATTAAAAATACTGGGTGTCCCATTTTAATCCGCCAGTAGCGATAATTCTGAAGCAGTGCATTGAAGCAAAAAGTGTTCCGAATAAAAAGTTAACGGTTATGAGGGGGACATCTGATGCCGTCGACTTGCGGGAACAGGGGGCAACTGTCAAATCTCAAATGGAAACCCCTATTTTGTATTGCAGATTCGGATAGATCGTTAAAAAGAAGGTACATTTTATCCGGGTTGTTTTCCACAATAGATGGCGCTGCAAATGTGAAAATGTGTTTTTTATCAATTAAATGGCAAGATTTTTTCCTTTCGGGTTACCTGAAAGACGTCGTCTTCCGCGATCCTCCAACCACGCGCGAGCACATAATGGAGCGAATAACTAATGCCTGTCATGAAATTTCTCCAAACACGTTGCGGGCGTGCGTGGAGAATTTCGCTAAACGTGTACGATTGTGTTGAGACCATCATGGACACAATTTTGAGCAGTACATGTGAATTGCAATGGCGACGGACTCACACACACGCAACACGCACACTCACATGCCCATGCAACACACGAACAACCACACAGACACACAAACAGATTTTGATGTTTGCAGCGCTATCTATTACCAAATTTTAAAAACACCCCGAATAAAATTGACCTACTCTTTAACACTATCCGAATCTGCAATACAGAATAGGGGTTTCCATTTAAGATTTGAAAGTTTCTCCCTGTTCCCGCCGCCCCCGGGGGGCTGAGGGGGGGGGGGCAAAGTCGACGGCATCAGATGTCCCCCTCATAACCGTTAACTTTCTATCCGGAACACTTTTTGCTTCAATGCACTGCGGATTAAAATGGGACACCCAGTATATTAATATCTGACTTGAAACAACACATCTTAGTCCTTTGTTATTAATTAATTAAGGTTGTTTGAAACCATGGTTTGGAAATAATTAATTGGAATTGAACAGATTAGAATGTGTTCTGCATTTCGATTGTAAAATCATGCCCTTTTCATTCTTGTTCTATCTCAATTAGATAGTATTTGGAAGCTTGAAACCTTATTGTTCCAAATTTTTTTTAATGAAGAACGTATATGTCTGTTGTTTCTTTTACGTAAATAATTTCTAGCTATTGCAATATTAACAGAATATTCTTCCGCTATTTAGGATATTTGCAAGGACGCAAATTCCAAGAGGGAAGACATCAAATGGTTAGTGCAAACTTTAGACGCACTAATATCTCACTGCCCTGAAACTCAAGCAGTTCACGAACAAAAATACCTTGAGTCACTAATAATGCGATACAAGAATTTAATACCGTCCCTCGAAGTAACGATGACCAAAACTGATACTCTCATGAAATGCTACACATATCGTCGAGAAGTCAAAGATGTGTGCACTTTGCTCGAAAAAGTCAAAGACCAGTCCAAAGAACGAACCCAACCGCATAATATTGATAACGTGGGAGATTTAATAAAATCTCAGGAAACTACACTTTCGAATCTGAACCAACAAAGCTCTAATATTATGTCTATACTTCAGAGGGGTAAGGAGCTCATGAAAGATTTTAATGCTCCTTCTTTCATCCAAAGTGAAGTTCAAAACTTAGAATCTGGTTGGGCAACAACATACAACAATACAATTGACCGCCTCAATGAACTGAGGGGTACTCAACAAGTATGGTCTATTTACATTGAACAGAAGAGAGAAATATCAGAATTGCTTTCTCAAGCTGAAAAGCAATTGCAAATTGTTCAACCTAACCAGTATAATTCTTCCAATCTACCAGCTGAATTGCAAGCCAAACAATTGATGGCTATTCAATTACGAGAAAAGATGGAAGAACTGCTAAGAAAACTAAGAGACTTATGCACCAATTTAGAGAAACAAACTGCACCAGAACAAGCTGTTATATTAGAAAAAGACATGAATGAACTCGGTCAACGTTATCAAGTTACATTGCAAAATGTTAATGAAAAAGTTGCTTTCTTAGAACAATATAATAGTCAATGGGATACTTTCCATAATAAACTACGAGAAATGCAGCATTGGACAATGTCGAGTGCCCCACAGCTTCTTTCATCTATCCAAGAGAGCAATATTCCTCCAACAGATCGTCTAGAAAAGAATACCCTACTCCAATCTGAAATCATACACAAAATAACTTTACTGGATGATCTTAACAAATCTGCTAGCCAATTGGTCATTGACGATAACCCAGAAGCAAAAAAATTACAAGCAGAAGTGGTTGCGCTCCAAGATCACGTTGTGGCACTCAACAAGAATGTCGAACAACAAGCGAAAACCGTCACGAAAGATTTGTTGAACTGGCAAAGTTGCCAAGCTCGTTTACAGCAAGTGAAACCTTGGATCGAACAATCGGAAATCAAAATACAGCAGGGCTTAACGAAGCCGAACAATCTTCAAGAAGCTATCCATTTACAAACAGAAAATAGGGATTTCGCTAAGTTGTGCGATGATAATTCCAATATTTTGAACAACATCTTGGAACAAACTCAAGAATTAACGTCTAAAACATCTGCGCCCGATGAAGTGGACACCATGATCACCAGATGTGCTATTATGCGAGACACCACAACCCAATGGGGCAAGAAAGCGGAAAAACTGGTTGTAACATGGAGGGATTTTGAAGAGAATGCAAAAAAATTGGACGCTTGGTTCGTGCAAGCAGAAAAATCTGGATTGGCACCGATGCCAAATAGAGACTCCGCTCCAGTAGACAAATTAGAAAAAGAACTGGCCAGATTGAAGACATTCAGCAACGAATTGTCTGAACAACAAGCCAATATTCTAGGCTTAACACAAGCCTCTGATGCTATTATCCATTACGTCACACCAGAAGGAGCGAATATGATCAGAGGAAGAATACAAGAACTTAAAAGTAAAATATCTGACTTAGGCAATGGAGTCAGAACGAATATCAACTACACAACAGATGCAATATTAGCAAAACAAGAGTTCCAATCTAAAGTTGATAATTTTTCAAATTGGATAGATACATTCAACAATAGTTTATCTCAAATAGACGAAATAACTCCTGAAAATGTAGAACATGCTTTGCTCAGTGTTCATGGTTTGTTACAAGAATACTCCGAAAAGCAATCTTCGTTCAATTCTATATATGAAGAAATCAAAGAAATGGCTTTACAACTGCCTGTCGCAGATAGTGATGCTTTACATTCTGAATATTCTAATTTAGTACACAATTATCAAAGCCTTAAAGATAATTTAGAAAACAGAAAAACGGGTCTGGAAAAATGGGCCGATCTATTGAACTGGTCAAACGAAACGTGTAGGCAATTAGATCATATTAAAATGCAATTGAATAGCGAGAATAACCTTGATGATATCTTAAAAAAGAACATAATCCAAATCGACACAATTATCACAAACGTGACTGATTGGAAATTGAATGCTCCCGTGATCGATTCTATTAAGAACATCATTGTTGTTGATAAGAACACAGGCCTCCAAAAATCAGCTGTTGGCACTATTAGAAATGTTGAAGTGCAAGCGATTAATCTCAAATCTCAAATTACCGATAGAAAGGATCAACTACAGAAATTGAAACATGACTGGGAACATTTTCAGGATATGGATAAACAGCTGAAACAAAATTTAGAACAAACTGGCGTAGAACTAGAAAATATTAGAACGAACACCATCAGTACATCAGATATACCGAGAGCTCTAGAAGGTATTGAGAAACTATTGCAGTTTCAAGTTGGAAACTCATCTCTCAAAGACCAACTAAGAAAAGAAGGATTGTACTTAACAAGAGAAGATATACAAAATGTTTCCCTCATACAGAATACCGTTTCGAATATCGAAACAAGTTGGTTTAAACTCAACGACAATATCAAAGAAACCAAATTACATTTATCAGATATTGCACAAGCTTATGCAGATTTCGAACAAGCGAAAAATAATGTTCAGAAAGATGTAGAGGGTTTTGATAAAGAATCAATCAATTTCGAAATTCCAAGTGATTTGATTAAAGCAGTTTCCAATAGAGATAAAGCTAAATCATGCTTGGATTCGCTGAAGAAAATCAAATCAGCCATCGATAAAGTCGATGCAAAAGGACAGGCCATTACTCGTAAAGCTGAAACTAGACCAGAAATTTGCTCTGAGGTAAAGAAACAGATCCAAGAAATGAATAGATCCTGGTCGCGATTATATGAGGTAGTTTTGAGTAATGTACAAAAAACAGAGTCACAGGCTACTATTTGGAAGCACATAGATGAAACGAAACAGAAATTATTGCTATGGCTAAAGACCCAAAATGATCAAATATGTGCTGCAATTGAGAAGCCAAATGAGTTCGAAGCAATATCAGCTATACTTACTAAATATGAGGAAGAGCTACCAGGCAACTTTAGGTTGAAGCAAAGCTTACCTGTGAAATATGAGCAAATAGTCAAATTATCCAACGATGAAGAAGTGCCCACGCTGCAAGCATTAATGGCATCACTAGACGATCAATTTGTAGCAGTTGGAGAAAATGCTAATAAGCTGAAATCACTCACGTTGGAATGTTCTGGAAAAGAGAAACATCTAGGAGACAACTTGAAAAGCCTCAACGGTAAAATAACACAATTACGTGAAGAAATAATTAAATGTGAAGATCTCTCGGGTAACAATTCAGATATAGTTGCAAGGCTGATTAAATTGAGAGCCCTTAAGAAAACACTTACAAGTGCCAATACAGATATTAAGAATTTGGAAAATGACTTCGACCAAATGAAAGAGCATTATCCAGGTTTCAGTCAAAGTACAACTGTTAAGGAACAACAATTACTGAAGAAACGATACGAGGATATAGTAATTTACTCCAATAAAATTGAAAATTCTCTGTGGAACTTCTTGAAGAAGATTCACGACGAAAAAAGTAGCACTTTCAGAAGAATTATAGGCGCTCATAAAGATAAGATTAAATGGTGCTATCCAGAAAGTTCAAGCGATAAATACAATCTAGAAGTGAAGTTAAAAACGCTATCACCCATTGAGAAAGTCATTGAAGAATTTGATACCAACAAGAAAGAACTTGAAGAGTCTCTGAACCTATTAGGAACGGTGGAAACACCAGAAAATATGAAATTATTGTCTGCTGAAAATGACCATTTATTATTAGAACTCGATGATTTGAAACGAGACTTCGAAACTACTAGAGATGTACTTCAGAAGAACATAGGTTTATATGAAGACTACGATAAATTGACAGAGAAAATTTCATCTTGGCTGAAAAGTACCGAAATCCAAGTGAAAACCGAGAGTTCCGCACAAACAAATTTGAACGATATTGATATTAAAATAAAGAACATTGAAGATATTCAAAGAGCTGTTACAAATTATGAAACTGAAATGAATAAGCTATTACCATTAGGTGAAGAATTGCAGAAAGAAACTTCCGAACCTAGGATAACGCAATTTACAACTCACCTCAATACTCGGTATCAAGCAATAGTAAAATTTTTACCCACATACCTGGAAAAATTGAACGAACTGAATAACTATAAAAAACTGTATAGAGACAGTATTACTGATGTGGAAAATTGGTTGGAACACGCTCAAGAAAAAGTAGAGAAATTCGAAGAACGTACTTCCAAACCGAATCAAGCTGCCTTATCAGAATTGAAGAGATTCGCTGAAGAGAAAGAAAAAGGACAACATCTTCTTGGTAAAGCACTAGAACAAGGTGAAGCTTTATTCTCAGGGATTACTCCTGACAACAGAGACACTATACGTTCTGAGTTGAGAGCGTTAAGAGATAGAGCAGAAAGTTTGATAGATAAAGTGAATGCGCTATATAGGAAAGTCGAAACAGTCTTAACTCAGAGACATTCATTTGATGATAGCTTGCAACAAGTGAAATTGTGGATTGCAGATGCAGAATACAAGCTTGGAGATGGATTTTCTTTCGATGCTACCTTGTCAGATAAGAAAGAAACTCTTCACAGCTACAAAACTTTAGCTCAAGATGTTAATCTCCATAAGTCGATACTGGAACAACTCCAAGACAAAATTGATCAATTACCAGATACAGACGCCGAATCGCTCCTCAATGAAAGTCTTGAAAGCTATAATAATTTGGCTCAAATTGTTAATGGACGCATAGAAACCGCAGAAAATTTTGTTGTGCAACATGAGTCATTCAATCAATCCATAGAAAATTGTCATGATTGGTTGAGAGCTTTAACTTCAGAAGCAGCTTTGCTGGTTGATGAAACAATGTCGGAGACACCAGAATCAAAATTGAATATGGTAGACAATTTGTTATCCCAAAAAGCAGAAGGTGATAAAATATTAGAAGCTTGTAAGGATCAATTGGGGGTAGTGTTGGCACAAACCGCTCATGAAGGACATCCAGCTCTAAACAGTAACTTTGAACAGCAACAAAAAGCTTGGGAGTCCTTCCTACAACTTTGTTATAATGCGCAGGAGAGACTCAATGATATCAACAATCAAAGTGTTGAAATGAAGCTGCTTATTGATACTCTGGATCAGTGGCTGAAACAGAAGGAAAATCAAATCAAAGATCAAAGCTTGAAGAGTACTGAAAAAGCTAAAAGAGCTCATTTGGAGAAACTTGAATCTTTGGAGAAGGAAATATTGTCGAAAGAAGAAGAATTTGTCGATACCTTGAAGGAAACGAAAAATGTTGATATTGATTCCAAACTATCTCATCTCCTTTCGAGATATCATTCCCTGAAGAATTCAGCAACTGAATTCATTAACAAGTATAAGTATTTCGTACAAGAACATGAACAGTTCAACAACGAATACAATGATTTTGTCCATTGGCTATCGGAAACAGAGGAAGATTTACAAGGTCTAAGTCATATTGTTGGAGAGTTGAATATATTGCGAAGCAGACATGGGGAAATTGGAGAACTGATCGAACATAAAAATGAACGAAACCAAGATTTTGATAAATTAGTCGGAAATGGCGAAAAATTATATGCTCATACATCGCCAGATGGCAGGGAAATTATACGCCAGCAATTACGCAACTTGAGAACAATCTGGGATGGTTTAGCAGACGATTTACAAAATGCTAGCAGCAAATTAGATCAATGTCTAGTACAATTTTCAGATTTCACAAATTCTCAAGAACAACTAACCAAATGGCTCAAAGATGTGGAAGAAGCAATGCAACAGCATACTGAGCTGAAAGCAACGTTACAAGAGAAAAAGGCACAGCTGCAGAATCACAAAATTATGCACCAAGAGATTATGTCACATCAACAACTTGTGGAAACGGTATGCAATAAAGCACAACAATTGGTTGATCAAACTCAAGATAAATCTTTGAATGTATATTTACGTTCCATCAAACAACTTTACGTCAATATTGTTAGTAAATCCGGCGAATTGTTGAATAATTTAGACGATTGTGTAAACAAACACAATAATTTGAATAATTTATTGGTTGGGTTCAAAGACTGGTTGAAAGAGCAAAATGGAAAACTACAAGAATTCAGTGACACAAGCGGTGAGAAACCAGATATAGAAAAGAGAGTATCAGCTATTGATAAGTTCAAATCATGCAGTAGAGCAGATGGAGATGAATTGCTGGAAGGTTTGCAACACCAATTCATTGTAGTGGCGAAAACAACAGCACCGAAAGGTGTGGACATTTTGAATACGGAAATTGAAAACCTCCGTAGTGACTTCCACCAACATCTTGAAACTATAGGTAAGTAATAAGCCATTAGATGAGTTATACATAAATTCTGACGACTTTCCTTACTCATATTGTAGAGGAACATTTGGAAAAACAAGACCTCGCGATAAAGAAATGGCAAGATTTCGAATCCAAACTCGAACAGCTGAACCAATGGCTCAAATCTACTGAAATAAAATTGAGGGAACAACCTCTTCAAAACAATCTACCTGAAAAATTGGCCAAATTGAGCGATTATATTAAAGATCAGGAATTGATATCAGCTAAAGACAAAGAGATCGAAAATTTCGGAGACCAATCACATGCTCTGATCCAGAATAGCGGCATTCAGAGGCTGAATCCTCTAATATCGCAAGTCAGTGGTAAATATCAAATTTTACACAATCTTGCTAAGGAGGTGGTGAATCGCTGGCAAAACGTTGTTGATGATCACAAAAATTACGCAACCAAACTAGACGAAACCTCTAAATGGTTAACATCGTTAGAAGAACATTTGGATAAAATACAAAATAGCGAATCCTCCACTGAGGGTATTGCAAATCGATTACAAGTTCTAATTTCGGAAAAGGATCAGGGTGATCATAAAATTAATCAGTTAACGTTCATTGGAGAAAAAGTTCTACCAGATACTGCATTACACGGAAGAGAACTTATTCGTGGCGAATTAAGGGAAATTAGAGAACGATGGGATAATATTATGGAAGGTAAGTTTCTCATGAGTTATTTCATAATCTTGGAACTAGTGTAAAGTTGGCTTTATCATCAAATAATTACAAATTTACTTCAACAATATGTTGGTTGTTGAAATCGTACCTTAGAATCGATGTGTGAATTTCTAATTTATCCATAGATATTAAACAACAACAAAAACTCCAGGACGTTCAAATACATCAATTATCCAGTTATCAAGATACTGTTCAACAGACATTAGCTTGGTTGGATTCAATGGAAAAGATGGTACAGCTAGATCCATCACAATTAATTGGTATACAAGAAATCAGAGCTAAATTATTGAAACACAAAACAACCAGACAAGAAATTTCCTCGTATAGAAGAATAATCGAAGGTATTATTGAAATTGTACTCAACAATTTGTAACAATATTAATAAATTCTTTTGTAGGAGTTACAGAGAAAGCTCAAGCTTTAGCCCATCTCACCAGCAATAAAGAAAAAATTACGGACCTAGACGACATAATCAAATCCATCAAAGAGAGGTACAAGAATCTGATCATCACTTCAGAAAGCAACATCAAAAAATTGGAAAGTAGTTTGGATATTTATCAACAATTTTACGATCTTCAGAAAGCTCACCAGGATAATCAAAAACAACAATGGGACAAACTCAACAGCTACAACGACCTGAATGGAACAAAACAAGCGTTGTTATTGCGTTTAGAGAAGTTGAATGAAATTCAAGATAATCTTCCTGAAACTAGTGACAAGCTCAAAGACTTGGAAGAACTGGTAAACGAGAAAATAACCATTTTACCTGCTAGAGCTCAGGACCAAATGCATCGAGATGTATCGAGTTTAAAAATTGATCAAGATAAATTCGTTGCAACTTTAGCTGATACAAAATCCAACCTAGAAGAACGGTTGAAACAATGGAATGAATACGAAACTGCTTTTGATCGACTTTTGACTTGGTTGGATGAAACGGAAACGATTTTGAAGAACTATAGTTTTAAGTCCACTTTGCAAGAAAAACATGAGCAATTGGAAAAATATCAGGTAAGTTCCAATGGGAGCTTTATTTAATGTTACCCATGACAAATTCAGAAACATGTTATTTTACTAATGAGATAGTTTATTTGTAAATTAACAATCTATGAATTATTGAAAAACATACTGTTAAGCATAGTGCAATATAGGGGCTTATTATTGTTCCCACCAGCTTTCTACTCATATTAGGTAGCTCTTCAGTTATGTTCGTCGAACGGTTCTCTAATCAATGTTTTCCCGTAGTACGTACGAGGAGCTACATTCCAGTGCTTACTGCCTTTGTTGTTTGACCCAGTCAATTATGTATCCTCAAATAACGATTTTTGTAACCCATGTTCAGGTTCTGGGCCATTATAAGAGGCTCATGAGCCCGTTGTGGCTAATTCATCATCTTTTTCGTTGCCCTCAATGCCATAATGTCCCACCTCAAAGTTACTTTGTTGGGTTCTGTCTTAGTGGCATTCCTACATCATCGATGCCACTTTTGGATTCAAGAGTTCCTTTAGTGACACCAATTTGGGGTTGGCACAACAAAATTACCTATTACAAAAAGGCGATTATCGGTTTCATCACAATATGACATTCTAGGATTGGTATTGTCACGACTTCATTCTTGAATTTACTCCGAAATATTCAACTTCTTCCGCCACCAGCTGGATGTTAGTCCATTGAAGTGTTAGGAGTCCTATTTCTTCTGGTTTCCTTCGGATAAAAGATACAATGGTAGATTTGTTGGTACTAATATTTAGACCCTCTTCTTCTATTCATGTGCTCATCAGGTTAAGGGCCAATTTCATTCTTGTTCAAATTGAGGATTGAATTTGCCTTGGATTGTGATGACTAAATCATCACCGTGTAGTCCAGGAAATAAAGCAGAAGGAAGGCCAAAGTAAAAGAAAAATCGGCAGAAACGATTTTGATGTATTGAAAAAAATCGATTATAGAGAAAAAAAGTTACCACTTTAGTTTTTTATGATATGTATTTGCATTTCTACAGAGGAAAATGCATCTTTTTGAATGCATTTTCAGAAATGCATCTTTTTGAATGCATTTTCAGAAATGCATCTTTTTGAATGCATTTTCAGGAGATAATATTAAAAATGTTGGAAAAATGGCCAAATATACCCAAAATATGCCTTTCTTACTCAGGGGTTTTTTAGGGTTGCTGATCACGATTCCGGTGCCAGATTCGAACTACGACGCACCTGGGGCTCAGGACATCCTGGTACTATTGTCGTTTCCAAGGAATTCGTGGAATTATCTTTTGGAAGGGGATTAGACTTTTGGGGGAGGTTCTTTTGTGGTCATGACCCTCAATAGTCACTTGGTGGTTAGGATACCCTGATGATCTAGATCATCTCCATGGATTGTTTCTTAATATGCTCTGAAATGCAACCAAATTCTTCTCTCGGGGGTTTTTGGGGCCGCTGAACACGATTCCTGTGCACAACTACCACGCACCTGGGGCTCGGCATCGTGGTACTATCTTCGTCTATAGGGAATTCGTGAAATTATCTTTTGGAATGGGATAAATCTTGTGAGAGAGGTTCTTCTGAGGTTGCCGCTTGTAACCATGACCCTCAATAGTCACCTGATTACCTGGATCATCTCCATGGATTGTTTTTAATATGCTCTGAAATGCAACCAAATTCATCTCTCGGTTTTTTTTAGGGGGGCTAATCACGATTCTGGAGTCGGAATCAATCGACGATGCATCTTATTATAAACAGATCTGTGATGTCGGCAACAAAGAATTCGAAAGGTACCTTATGTACAGTAATTAAACTTGATTCAGTTTTTCAAGTGCCAATGCTAAAATGTGATCAAGTGCCAATGCTAGAATGCGTATCATGAAAAAATTAACTGATAACATTTTTTTTTACATGACTAAAAATAAATCATCAAAATCGGTTCTGCCGATTTCTTTTTCGACCTTTTCTGCTTTATTTCCTCGACTAGTACCAATTTTTTCAAAATCAATTGACTGACTGAATAATTTATTTTTGAAAACAAAGCTGTCTATGTTCTAGCATATACAATAAATGAGAAAATGATCATTATAATAAATTACATTTGAAAAACAAAACGAATTCAATAATATGTTATTCGCAATAATTTCCCTGGGTGATTATTTCCGCCAGTCGGTTATTGATTGAATACTATTCTGGGCTGTGACCAACGTCTGCGCAATACGATCGGAATGTAATGTAACAAGAAGTGACGAATCGTGAGGAATAATAGAAAAATATGAGTGGGCTTGATCGATCCGAAATGATTTCAAATAAAGAACCGGAGTGGATTAAGTAGACTATTGAGCGTTATAAAAAAGATGAAGGTTTTCTGCTACGAACACAATTTTCACGAACAATCGACCAATTTTTTCTCTACGCTTAAAAGAAATGAGAAAGGTTGTTCTTCTAAGCATTCATCCTGTATTACACAACATTTTTCGCAGAACCCTCAGCAACAAAATAAGCATTCTATTATTAGTTTCGATTAAAAATAAATGGCACAATTTGCATACTTGTAATTATAACACTATTAAATTGGAAATCAAGATGATTGCTTTATTACGTGACCAATACATAATTACCCATAACATAATTATATGAGATCATGGACCGTATAAATATATTCAGTCAATTTAAATTATGCATTGCGATTTGAATAGATGAAAAGTAATCAAAATTCTAATATTCAAAAGAATCTAGGTAAAAAACAAGTTCATTGATTCATTGTGAATGAACCATGATAGAAAAACAGAGTAAATAACGAGCTACTAAATTGAATTCTTTCTCCTAGTATCTATATATGCAGAACCTCATTCTTCTCAAATATTACAATTTGTTTATTGGGTAGCATAGTTATGAAAGGCATTCTCCACAATATAACCTCTTTAACTGCACACATTCTAATCATCTGTATAAATAAAAGTCACGTTTCAAGTGTGAGCAAAAAACGAAATTACTGGGTTCTGTGACCTACGGAAATAGGCCGTAATTGAGTCGAAAAATTCTTAGTTTGGAGTAGATCTTCACTCATTCCGACACTATTATTTATTGGAGGAAATTCTTCTTATTAATAATTAATTATAAATTCGTAGGAGCTGCTTAGAATGGTTAATCTACGAGAGAGCGATTTAAAGGTTTTCGTAAAAATCACGGATCAGTTGGAACAAGTAAGAATTTAGAAATGTCTGTCAAACTGTTCACATCTTCTTATTCTTATTCTCCGAAACAATGTTGGTTGGAAAGGGTAAAACGGTAACTTTAATGTGGTTTTCGCCTCCCTAATTATTATTTTATTGGGTCCATGCTTTACAGTCAAGATTTAAACACTCTCGTTTGAAAGTCCCAGGTAGGATGACAAAAAGAAAAGCCCTGGTTCAGAGCAATCAACAACAAAAAACCATCAGAGTGTGACTGGTATAATTTCCTAGGAAATGATACTAATTGTTGATTCAAGTTGAAATTCCTGTCACGTTCTTGTGTATATTAACCCACTAAACATTGTCTCGTTACAAATACACGATTCTTGCAAGCTGATACGCGATCCTTCAGAGTTTCATTGGCCTTTGGCAAGTATTTGGTATTCTCTAGATAGAGCTTGTAGTACACTTGCTGCACTTCCAACTTGAAATGGATGATGTTTATTTGGAATAGTGATAATTTGGCTCTGAAGGCATGTTCGTGAACTCTGACTCCCCATCAACTTTGATAACTTTTGTATTACAAAGAAATTAACTTGGGAGTAATAAGTCGATATAATGGAACTCAACCACAGATTGTAGATAGGCCAAAGAAGCGATGAATGCATCTTGTCCATAAACAGTCGAATATTACTCGGCTACTCACAGGAATCGCCACGGGACCCTATCAACTAAGAAAACATATGGACGCCTTGGGTCTAGTCTACACTACGGGTATGCGAAGAAGAGCAAGATACTAGCATTAGGGAAACCTCTCCAAGTGCTGTGCTCTTCTTCGTCTAACACCTACGTTGACTGGGAAGCTACAAACACCACATCGGAAGGATGTACCATGTGAAGGGAATTAACACTAAGTACTCTGACCAATTGGTCACCCTCCCAAATCAATCCAGTTCAGTCTTGAAACAAATAACGCTGATTTATATCAATTAATAATAATAGTTGAAAATTATAACCAATATTGTTTCAAATCTTCCTTCTGTGTAGTTTGTTTAGGTGATGGCACCCTTGACTTTCTTCTATTCTTTCGGGAATTTTTGTGCCAATCTATATCCTTTCATACAATCCCCTGTTTCAGGTTTTGGTAGTAAGTCTACGACAAAATGAAGCAGAATTGGACAAAATTTCAGATGATTCCACGGAACTGCTCCAAAGCAGTGGTGACAATCGCGTGTCAGTAAATGTTCAACATATAACGTCGCGTTATCAATCCATTCACAACTTAGCCAAAGAGATCCTCAAGAAGTGCGAACAATCTGTTGCCGATCACAAAAAATATATTGAGAAGTACACACAGTGCGCTGATTGGATCGCTTCTTCTCAAGCCAGGTAAAAACTCAACGGAACCTCCGGTAAGAATAAATTCATGCTCTTCAATTTCAGATTCGATTCGTCGAAAGAAAATCTTAAATTTAGTAACAAGAAAGACTTAGCAACTCAAGCAGAAGTGATAAGCGAATTGTTGTCCCAAGAAGTGAGTGCAAACTTGCTGCTGAATAATACGATAGAACTTGCCGAGAAAGTGTATCCTTCCACAGCTTCACAAGGGAAAGAATTCATCAATAGTCAAATTCAAGATTTGCAACAAGCCCTGGAGTCTTTATTCGATGCTCTCAATAGCGCAGACAGGGATATTAAAAAGAAAATTACGAGGTAAGGTTTCTTAAATATGAACGAGCATTTTAGCATTCAAGATGAAAGTTACCAAGATAAAGAAGTTGAAATAGTACTGATCGTCAAGCCAAAGAAGACGTAGCGAATAAGCAACTTCTCGTAACAGCGAGGAACTCAACAAGTAACTCGGTCATAACTTGGAACAGTAGACTAGTCTTTTCCTTCTGATATACATTCTGAGATGCCATGATAATCTCTTATTAGTATTAAACCTATCACCTTCGTTATATGTTTTCAAAAAACACACACATCTATAGAATGTTCCTCAACTTATCCAAAACAATTATTGGGTTATGGTTATTTTATTTTTATGTTCAAACCATCGACATATACATATGGACTGCGCGTGGCAATGATAAGCGCGGGTAGTGCCGGCGTGAGAGAGGGGAAAACGAAGAGGACTAATACTGTCTTTATCTACTTTATCTATCGCGTTTCTATTGGCCGCTGCGTTGCCATGGAAATGCAACATGACTGTAGCTAGTATGTTTACGTCCCGAGCCGATAGATAAAGACAGTATTAGGCCTCTTCGTTTTCCCCTCTCTCACGCCGGCACTACCCGCGCTTATCATTGCCACGCGCAGTCCATATGTATATGTCGATGGTTCAAACAGTCAATTTTCGATTCCGATTACCTCCAATGTTCAGCGGCATCGGATTTTGCTTTTGCCAAGAGACTGGGAGATCAATGAACAGTTTCTAGATTCAGATATAGTTTTACTCAATTAAAATCAACTCAATGATATAAATTTCAACAATACCACCAGCACTCACACTGATATTTACAGGACCAAGTTTATTGCTTCCGAACTTGTTCATTTAGGTTGCAAACACATAGCATAATGTTACATGGCATTTTAATGAATTATTGAAAAATCAATCCGTACCCGTAGAACATCTATTGATTTCCTTGGCCGTTGTTTCTTTATTTACAAATATACCAGTCGTTTTGGCATAAAGAAGCATCAAAAAACGTTGGGCAGAGATTAAAAACCACGTACCTCTAGATCTATCTGTGATTATAAATGCAGTAAAGTTTTGTTTAGAATGCACTTATTTTCAATACGGCGAGCAATACTTTGGGCAAATATTCGGCACAGCAATGGGATCTCCTATTTCAGCTACTATTGCTAACCTAGTTATGGAATGCCTAGATGAATCTGTAATAAATTCATTAGATTTTCAACCCGTATCTTATAAACGGTATGTAGATGATTGCCTAATGTGTGTTACCAATGATACAATTCACTACATGATTAATAAATTTAACAATTTTTATTGTAAACATCAATTTACTTGTGAAATAGAAGTGAACAAAAACATAATTTTTTTAGATATAAACATTAGGCACGATGCATGAAAAATAAAAACTTTGTGGTTTACTAAAGAAGCTTGGTCTCAACGTTATCTTCACGTCAATTCCGTTGCACCAACAAGTTATAAAAAAAGTGTTATAAACAGTCTTTTCGATCGCGCGGTTAAATTGTCCCACCCCGAGGACCGTCCCAAAAATTTTAAAACTTGTTCGTAATACACTGGAAATGAATGGCTACCCAAAATCATTTTCCAATTCCATCATTAAAAAAGAATAAACAAAATTTATAATGGAAAGTCATATATAAATAACATAAACGGTAATACTGATAATTTTATAACATTACCATACATTCCGGAAAACTCAGAGAAACAAAAACTTAGAAAATTTCACCGCCCTTGCTAAACACTGTTTTGATTATAACCATCAATTCGATAACAAAAATGTTAATAAGAATGTCTTAACTAGGGAAACCATAAAAGATCTATTCTGGAGATGATTCACATAAAACGTGACTCCAAATCTGTAAACCATAGAACAGACATTCAGTCATTAAGTCAGGTTTTTGCAATGGACCTTACATGATCGTCCATGGAGAGGCTGCTGTTGTTCATGACACTGAGCATGGATATGGAAGACTTCATGAGAATAGTTGTACCTAATATCATATAAGAGATTCTGGGATCTGCCTTCCTAGAGAAAAATACAAGCTTGGGCTTTGGTTGCATTCAACTCTACTCGATTATCAGATGCCCATTTTAAAATTGTTGCCAGATCTTCATCAATTGCGCCGACCTCTCTCTGTATCATTCCTCTGGCTTTATTGGATGATATAGAGGCTCTAGATGAGTAAGCGGTATCCAATTTACCATCATCTGCAAAGTTGTGAACGGGACAGGAGGTCACATCGAACAGATCGTTGTTATGAAACAAAATTGGTCACAAGACAGATCCTTGTGGAGCACCAGTGTTAAGACGCATTGTATCGTAGGAGACTACAACATAGAGTGATCTATCTATATATATGTACATATAAAAAGGTCAAGGGATTATACTGAATTAAATTTTCGAAATCTAAGAATAATATTCATCTCGAAACGTAATTTTTTCGATTAGAATCTCCATTTTCCGAGAAATGAAAAAACAGATTGCATACTTATTAAAAAATACCAATATCCTGAATTGGAGGTTGCTGTGGATTTCCGAGTGAAATTCACGTCACATATGGTGGTAAAGCGTACCTTACACGGTCAATATTATTGAAGCAATATCGATATTGATCAATATATGCAACGTGTAAGGAGTATATTGAAACAATAATATTGATGGCAATAACATTGAAGAAAATAAAATCAGTTCGATTTTTATTGAAAGCCCGTAAATATATTGAGGCGGCGTCAATATTATTGACACATGTGAGGAGTATATTGCCATATTATGCAATAAAACGTTAGTCATGCTCAAGACGCGGTAGGGGTTGTTTCTATTTCTTGTACTATTATGAGTGTTTTATTTATTTTAGAGTTGTTTGTGTGTTTTTTTCCTAAATTCAAGTACCGAAAACCAAATAATTTATTATTTGACCCGATCCTTAAAGAACTCGAATATTATTAGCGATCACGTAAATTACCACGATTCGAAATAAATCCACCACCTGTGTCGACCGACCGTGCTACAGATACTAAATAACTATTAACTTGTTTCGGCTAGTTTCTTATTGCGGGTCAACGTTCCAAACTTACACTACTTGGCGTCTAAGTTTTTTTTAGAGCATCTGTTCGATGTAAACAACTGTATCACGCGAATAGATATCCCGATTTGAATTATATTATAAACTTCCGATTATTTAATTGTTGCGAATTATCCCGACTAGTAAAGCAATTTTATGAAATTGTTGTTCATTTAGAGTAGGTGTAAAAATTTATTTTCTTTTGTACATATATTTTCGATAATCCATCATTTCCTTTAATAAACTGTATGTATATGAACATCTGTGTTTTACTGGTGAGGAATCAATCAATTCATATCTGTCAGATTTCATTCAACGGGAAATATACGACCCTGGATCACTCATCCCGGTGGTGATAACTTTCTACTTTTCCGTGTAACAAGAAAACATATCTTTTCCCGAGAAAGGCGGTCACACTGCAAGTCGATCCGCCTTTCTCATAATGGTATCCTGCTTTATTATTAATGGCGAAACCAATGAAACTAGGTGTTGAAACAGTTCATCCATTCTTAAAAAATTCTTGTAGTCATCTGGCTCACTGTTGAGTCCTCGAAGCAATCCCTCATATCCATGACTCGTACGTCTATTTAGCCAGCTTTTTGTCCACACTGTTCTTTGCTTTCCTCTTTTCTTCTTCTTGAGGATCAGAGCAGACGCGATTAGAACCGGTAGATACATCCTCCCTGACTGCACAATTGAAACTGACACTTTATTGATCAATATTATTGGATCGTGTGAGGGCTACCGTTTTTTTACCAATACTTCGTCAATAATATTGCTTCAACAATATTGACCGTGTAAGGTACGCTTAACCTAAACTGAGTCTGGTTGTCATACTGACTTATAGACAGGCCTCTGTAACGCGAAATAGATTCAGAAACCAAGATTGTTGTTGTTCAAATGATCATAGCAAACTAGGAATTACATTTTTTTTCTATAAATTTATAAATTACTAAATTGAGAACATTTCATTTTTTGAATTTATACAATCTTTTGAAGTACTGTACAATAAATATTTCATCTAGTTTGAAACAAAGACATCTGTGATTACAATGTACCAGGAGTTTGACATCCAATTAATTTTTTGAAGCTTCAAGCGTCAAATTTCATATAACAAATTCAGTGACAGTGCATTCCAAGATTTACTCCAAATTACATACAATATTTGATATTTATCGATACTATCTTCAATTGGTTTAACGTCCAACCTGCGTTTGATAAAATTAATACCTGCACGCAATAATGTAATGGCAGTCAATAATTTAAAGATAGCATTCTAAACATTTCCTGGAAATATGTCTGAGTAAGTTCTAGCTCTCTTTCATTTGGAAAATACAAGATTGAAAGATACAAATTGTATGTTCTAATTCTAGTTGGACGGGTTTCGAAAAATGTATTGAAAAAATTAACGAGTGGCTAAAAGATGCTGAACAGCAACTTTTAGAATTACATTTGAAAATTACATTGGATGAGAAGAAGGCGCAATTGCAACAATACCGAGGGATTTTACAAGATGCTACAACTCGCCAGGAAGACATTGTCGAAATAATCGATCTGGTGGAAATTTTACCAGAACGTAATGAACAAATTGACCTCCAGCTGAACCAAATCACTGAAAATCATTCGAAGATTCTCAATAAAGCTCAATCTTATGTTGACAAATATGAGCAATTCGTTAGTGATCATCAACAATACAATAGTGTCCTGGAAGAAGCACAAAACTGGATTCAATCCGTTACAACTAATGTGGTCAAATGGAGTTCTCTGGATTTGGAGAGAATAACTCTTCAATCAAATTTGGAACGATTAAAGGTAGGTTATACACTAACTGATGTAATTTCGTTTAATATTTCCAATTCTAGTCACTGAAAGCTAGCATCAGAGACGAGGAATCAAGAATATTGTCTGTGAAGAATGTTGGCGATAAAGTCATTATAGGAACAAAAGACCGAGGCCAAGTTAATATCCGATCAGAAATAGAAATTTTACAGCAAGAATGGGCCCAATTAGTTTCTCAAATCGAAAACGGCATCATACAACTACAAAACTTACTGGATACTTATATGGAATACGAACAATTCAGGGAACAATGTGCAAATTGGATGAGAGAAACCGACTCCAAACTGCACGGAATAGATCTGAAAGCAACAGCGCAAGAGAAAAAGACCCAGTTGGATGTTCTGAAAACCTTACAAGGAGAAACCAAGGCCAAAGAGTTCGAAATAGATCAAGTTACGGAAAAAGCCCAACAACTACATAAAGGTCTCTGTAACCGCACCTCACAAATATCTGAATTGGGTGCCAAATATCAACAAATCTGCCAGAAAGTTAAAGAACTGGTAGGACGTTGGCAACAGTTTGTTAACAATCATGAAGATTTCGATTCGCAGTTATCAGATTGCGAAGAATGGTTGGAGGAAATAAAAGAAAAACTGTTGGATTGTGCCGATATTCAGAACGCTACACAGAAAGAACTACAGAAGAAGAAGGAAACAATCCAGGAGCTGCTTTTGAACAAAGATAAAGGTTCCGTCAAATTACAAAATCTGGTTGAATTGGCCCAAACGGTTTTGGCTAATACCGCACCAAACGGACATGCAATCATCAATGAAAAGCTCGCGTCTCTACAACAAGATTGGTCCAACATAGCATCGAAAATGGTGGAAACCAAGAATAGTCTGGACGATACTATCACAAAATGGGCAGAAGTATTACACGATATCCGGGCATTGGACAAAACGATCCAGTGGATGAAGAATCAACTTGAAGAACTTTCGGAATACGCTGCTACTGTACCAGAAAAGAAAGAGCAATTAGACTCTATAAAGAACGTGGAAGAGAAAATACGATGCGACAAAATTGAAGTCGATAACTTGAGGTCGATGGCGGAAGAAATTTTGACTAAGGGACAAATTGAAAATACCGATGAAATCGTGGGTATTCTAGATGAGTTTGATGACTGTTATCAAAAAATCAAAGTGAGTTCATTGTGTTTTATGCTTTATGTATGTATGAATTCAATTTATATTTTAGAAACTCTTGTTGGAAAGGGAATGTCAATATCGAGATCATAAAGTATACAAAGAAGCTTACGAAGAATTGCAAAGATGGATGACACGAGCTCAGGAGAAAGTACCACAATTCAAACAGAGATCGTTGAGTGACAAATTTACAGTTGAAAGCTTTTCGGGACCTCTTGATCATTTGCTAAATAAAAAGGCTCAAGGCGAAGTGCTTCTGGAAAATTTAGAGCATACAGCCCAAGTAGTTCTCCCGACTACGAGCAAAGCAGGACAAGAAGCTATTAACAACGATATTAGGGCGTTGAAAGAGGCCTTTGAGAGACTTTTCAAAGGTAAAATATTATCATTCTCATAGTATCCGTTAATATGTTTTATATTCTTCCAGATCTGAAGGAACAACGGGAGCAATTGGAAGTAGTTTTACTCCATTGGAGAGATTTCAAAGACGAGTTCGAACGTGTTTCCGATTGGTTGCAACAAACGGCTATTCTCGTTAAAAATCAAAAAATTGCCCTTTGTCCCAACTTGGAAGAGAAACAAAAACAAGTGAATGAAGTGGAAGAAATTTTAAAACAACTCACCGACGGTAAAGATCAGATAGAAAATCTGAACGATTCCGCGAAAATCTTACTAAATTCTCCTCTGGAAACTCATGTTAACAATCAATTGCAACAACTAAATTCCAGATATCAAGTCGAATTGAATTTGGCTAAGGACGTATTGAAAAAGGTAGAGACGAATTTCGAGCAACATCAGCAATATTCGACCAATTTGGAAAAGAGCAGGTCCTGGATAGATAAGGCCAGGGAACTAATCAGGAATTGTTCGGAGGCTAGTTCGAACGCCAACAGAGATGTTTTACAATTTTATCTGGGACAAATCCAAGAGTTGATCGAAAGACGAGACGAAGGTCAAAATTTGATCCACACAACCGTCAACTATGGCGAAAAAGTTGTACGTAACACGCGTTCCGATGGCAAGGAAGCCATTAATAACGAATTGAAAGAAATCCAGGGCGATTGGGACCGAGTGGTTAAGAAATTGTCATCGTCTAAAGTTAATTTAGAAACAGCTTTGTTACAATGGGCAGATTACGACAGTTCGTACATCCAACTCCAACAATGGATAACAGATAGAGAGGCCAAATTGCAACAAGTCACTGAGACCAAGATCAAACCAATCAAAGCACACGGTGGCTTAGGCTCTTTGCCTATCGGCGAACGCAAAGCAACTCTTAGGGAAACCGGCAGTATCGTTCAAGACATCGTATCGTTCGAACCCATGATACATTCAGTTACTTCAAAGGCTGAAGATCTGAGGCAAGCCGCTCCAGCTACTGAAATATCGAGTAAATATGAAAATTTGTCGAAGCACGCTCACGAAATCTATGCCAAGCAGAAGGAAACCGTCGATAGTCATCAAGCTTTCCTCGATGCAGGCAACGATTTTGTCCAATGGGTTCGTCAGGCTAGAGAACTACTGAATAAGAACGCTGATCCAACTGGAGACAAGGAAAGCTTAGGAAGCAAATTGTCCCATCTGAAAGCCCTCCAGAATGAAATTTCCGAAGGACAACAAAAATTGGAAACCGCTCTAGATTTGGGCGACAAAGCTTGCAATTATGCGGATGATGAAGATAAAGAAATAATCGAGGAAGAGGTTGGGCTACTACAAGATGAATTTGACAATTACGTCGAATCTTTGAACAACACCAAAAAACTGCTCGAAGTCGGAATAGTTAAATGGACAGAATACGACGAGCAATACAAAGACGCGATAGAATGGTTAACTAAGAAGGAAAATGTTATTCAATCGTACAATAAGATGCAGAAGAATTTAGAAGACAAACGTGCAGTTCTCGAGCAGTTCCAGTTGGAATTGCAAGATTTATTCGATTGGCAGTCGCATTTGGACAGACTCAATATGAAGGCTCAAGTGCTGTTGGAGTCTTGTTCTGATACTCGAATCAGTAACGCCGTCACACAAATTGGTACGAAATACAATGCTATTTTGGGATTAGCCAAAGAAATCATGCGCCGACTAGAGCTCCATTATCAAGAGCACCAACAGCATAATACTTTATGCCAGGAATGTCAAGATTGGATAGATAGAACCAGGGATAAACTAGGTGGTTGCGTTGAATTACCAAATACTCTTTCTGAAGTGAACAGCAGACTCCAAATAGTTAAAAATATAAGAGCCTCGCTCGAGCAAGGTCAAAACAAGCTGCGATATATACTCGAATTAAAAGAACGTGTAATAATAAATACCGAACAATCCGGCGTGACTAACATCGAAGAGGACACTGAAAATCTGAAACAGGATATTGAAAAATTGTTAATCGAAGTACAAGAGGCCCGTAACAAGCTCACAGCGAGAGCCGCCCAACTGGAAGAGATCGAAAAATTGCACAAAATTCTCATCGATTTGCTCAATGACGTTGAGAACCAAATACAACCCAACGAGGTCTCTTCGAATGATATGAGCGAAAAGAAAAGCAAACTGGAGAAGTACAAAACAATCCAAAAGGAAGTTTTGATGCAGAACGAACTCGTTGAGAAACTCAAAACGAAATTGGAAGACAACGTACCGTCAGGAAACGAATGCAGTAACACCATTCAAAAGTATTTCGACCTGACCAGCTCTTTAACGGATTCCATAAACACATTGGAACGTCAAGTAGATGAACACATCCAATACAAGAAAGGATATAACAGTGCTTCAACGTGGATAAGGGACAAACGAATGGAATTACAGACATTCTCGAATCTGCATAAAGAGCTTACAGAAATTGAACAAAATTCAGCAGCCGTAGCTACAATCGTCGATTCGTTCCCAGAAGGAGACTCCCTGGTGGACAATGCCATCGCATTGAGCATCCTGGTGATGAAAAGTACTGCAACAGAAGGCCAAGACTTGCTACGCCGTGAAATTGAAGAATTGAAAGAAGACTGGGAAGGTTTACAAGCTGTTGGATATCAAACTCGTAAATCTTTGGAGTCATGTAAAGACGCCTGGAATGACTTCAACAGCTTATACGACGAATTCGAAACGTGGGTGAACAATTGCAAAGATCGTGTAGATCAAGAAATCATGAATGATAAGAAGACATCGGACGAATTGGAAAATTATAAGGGAATATTGAATGAAATCTTGTCTCGCAAACCTCAGTTGGAAACTCTCACAGACGCTTGTGAGCTTCTCATGGAATTGAGCGCAATCAGTTGGGTGAGGGACAAAAGTGTCCATCTCCAAACTTCCTATACAATTGTATTGACAAATATCCAAGATCTGATATCCAAAGTAGAGAAAAATTTGGCGGATGTTGAAGAATTTTTGAGGATCAAGAGCGATATGGAGGAATGGTTGCAACGGGCACATGGAGCTGTACAAGATTCCGTGGGAACCGGCGATATGGAAACTATAAAGGAAAAATTGAAGAACCTTCGCCTGCAATCTGCTAATTTCGGTGACGGGCAAAGATTGCTTAATTCTCTGCAAGAAGCATTTGCCAAGGCAATAAATACCGTACCAAGTCTGCAACAGGAAGACATGAGGCAAGATGTAACAAATTTGAGACATAGTTGGGATCAGTTGAATCTAGATTCAAATTCAGTGCAAACGCAACTTAGAGCGACTCTTAGCCGATGGGAAGATTATTATTCAACCAAGAATAAATTAGAATCCTGGTTGTTAATCACAGAGAATATCCTCAAGGATCAACCCAATACCAAAGGGGAATTCAGCGAAATGAAAACTCTATTAGAGCGATTCAAAAACTTACAAAATGAAATATCGAATAAAAAACCCAGTTTCAACCATCTGCAGAGTGAAGCGACCGAATTAACTTCCTGGTCCGAAGGCTCCAACGTTTCGGAAGAATTTAACCATCTCAAAGGACGTTACGACAAATTGTCTGAAATATGTGAACTGTCTCGTCAGACCATCGAGGCCGAACTGCAAGAATACAACAATTATCACCACGGCTTACAGGAACTCGAGAAATGGCTCTTGCAAATATCGTTTAAATTGATGGGACACAACGCCCTCTATATCACTAACAGAGAACAAACGGAAGCGCAAATCAAAGATCACGATAAGATTCTCGAGGAAATTAAATCGTACCAAAACAAGATTGACGATGTTAAAGGTAAAGGACGGGCGCAGATAGAGCGTTACCTGGATAGCTCTCCGAACATCAAAGATACCATAGACAAACAGTTGAATAACGTACAAGATAGTTATGATTCGCTGATGGACACTGCCGACCAAATTAAGAACCGCTTACTCGATTCTCTGATGAAATTCCAAGAATATGAAGATACTTTGGACAGTATCATGCGCAACTTGGACGACTATGAACCAATTATTGACCAACTTGTCAATACCACTATTGATGATTTAGATGAAGCAAAACAACATCTGGAAACAACTAAGGTGAGTAATTCATTATTTTTATCACTTTCAATTCATTGACCAACATCTCAGAACAGCAACAATCATTACAGAAATTTTTCCACACTTCTTTTACATTCACATTCCTTTGATTACTAATAGAAGCATTTCTTCACTCAACAATACTTGACTAATTGATTGTTGGAAAACTTTTCAAAATAATACCACTTTAGACTGATATATTAACTTGATATATCTCGACTCTAATATTTTTAATTTATTTAGATTTCAAGCCCTTTCCGGGCTTATTCATCTTTCATTAAATTGATATTGATTGTTTACAGTTTTTAATCATGTACAGCCTTGCGTCTTCGTACTGATCCCATTTCCATGCAACATAATTCAAATCTTGAGTCTCTGAACCATACAGGATTGATGATTACTTTAATTTTCATAAGAGCTGCAAGGTTATAATGATCTGATCGGAAACGGTTCATTGTTATAATCCGATCCCAAATCCACTTATTGGGCCCATTGTGCGCCTCGTGGTCAGAAACCTATTCTATTCTAGCAGGTTTGTGGCTTGCCAGAAACCCAGGATATTACCAGTGCTGACTTCCATAAGTTCTTCAGGTATCAGTTTTAATTATACGGTGTCGGTGCCTGAGGGATGCTAATGCTGGGCATTCCAACAGGATGTGAGAGGTAGTTTCTTCCGCCTCTTTGCATTTCCCACATATTGGGTCATCTGCGAAGCCCATAGTGTGAAGGTGTTCGTTAAGACAACAGTGACTGGTTGGGATTCCAGGCATCTCTCTGATGTCCCTTCTGTTCGAAGAAAGGAGTTTCTTTGAGAGGCACAGGCTCTTTGATGAAGAGCTTGGCCTGCCTCATGCGTGGTGATCCACACCACAGTTCAGACCACTCTGTATTCCGTTGGCCCAAAAGGGAGAGACCGCCCCCCACCCGCAATTCGATAAAGCGAGCATTGACTCCGGCCCGATAGGGGCGCGAGACGACCCTCGTCTGACCAGGGAGTCGGTCATTCCGTTTCCTTCAACTCCAGGAACCCAGATGAGTTGAACTTCATTTCCCCTGGTTAATACAGTCAGTATATCTCTGCATTGTTTGACAAGCTCTGATGTGACTCTGGGTGATTTAAGAGCTCTTAGGGGTCGAATTTCAAAATATACTTCCCAACTTACCCAGAGAATGAAGTTCGCGGAAAAAAGTTTGTGTATGTGCTTAGGTTTCTCTGATAACCTTTGAAATATTGATCGAAAAGTTTTCTATCAAAAATCGAGTTAATAGGCAAAACTGAACCATGAGATTTGTTAGAGAATTGCAATTCAAAAACATTGCCATTTTCGTACTTTGAACTTCGTACTCATAATCCACGATGTAATTTGAACAAAATTTAGTAGTGGCGAATAAGTAAAGAGGGTTGGATTATCAAGCAATGAGGAACATATTTTCCCTGGTATTTTCCTGAAGAATCTGAAACAGCAGTCAGCAAAAAAATTTCGCTTGCTGTTTTGTGAAGTTTTCTTCCATTTTAAATCTTTCAAATAACACCTACATTCCAATATGTCGTTCTGATAGTAATGTGGGGAGTTGCATTGAAGGAAAATTTCAACAAATGGATATATCCAAAAGCAGATCACTCGTTGACTAAATGTCTTCCTTTTAACTTCTTCTGACTGCTTGTTGGCTTAGAAAAGTCAAATCGGCGACTTCCTTGTTTTTAATCAAATTCTATTCATTTTCAGGGCTTACACAACAAATTGCAGAACGAGAAAGCTCGACTAGCTTTAGCTGTCCAAGCTTGTGAAGCTGCTACGTCTTCGATCAGTAGGCCAGGAAGCCCTAGGGACGTTCTACCGCCAGCTGTACCAGTTAAAGAACTAGAATGCAGAGCCAAACTAGAAGATTTAATTGAAGAGGTATTATTTTGTACAATTTAAATTCATATGAGATGGCTATTAACACCCCCCTTAGAATGTTTGTTCGAAGAATCAATCATGAAACCGGCACAAAAGTGGTAGTTTTCATACAGTATATGTTCGCAAAGTCGCTCTAGTATATTTAAACTATTGGTAATAAGATTTAATGTCTATCCGATTCTAGCGTTGAGCTAGACTTTATCATCAGGACAAGTTACATTTTCACAACTGGATAATTTCACGGGAAAGAGATTTCCAAATATGTGTAAGGGTGTAACCTGCGTCACAATTTAGGTTGATGGGATTATATATAAAAATTCTCGGGAAATAGGTCACAATAACACTTTGTTTTAACTATTCGTCTTTACGTACGTTTCGGTCTCACGACCATCATCAGAAGACTCACTATGTCTAAAAAGGGGGTTTATTAAAACTAATTATAGCACAAGCGTCCAAATCGCACAATTTAACTTCAATTAAAAGAGCCCACGCCGTCGAAACGAACAGAACCACGAATAATCGAAATTGTATCGTCAGAAATAATGTATAAAAATTATTTTTTTGTAGTAAGAATCCGCTATTCAGTAATATTATTAAAATATATGAGTGCATATTGATTGGTATTCTCACAACAAATGAGAAGAACGAAGTTATTTGTCAAGTATCTACTTTCGAAACCAGATGTGTAGGATTTATTACAAGGCCCTTAAGAACGGTTTCAGACCTGTACTGGGAAATAACTATTACGAATTCTTCCTAAAAACATTTTCTACACTTATAAAGACGTATGTAAGAATTTGCAAGAGATTATTTAATCAAATTAGTATAAATATGACTTAGATTTTGTGTGTCTACCCTATGATTTACAGATTTGGGGTCCCGTTTTATGTGAATCATCTCCAGGATAGATCTTTTATAATAATAGGTTTCCTTAGTTAAGATATTAACATTTTTGTAATCAAATTGATGGTTATAATCAAAGCAATGCTTAGCAAGGGCGGTGGAATTTTCTAAGTTGTTATTTCTTGTGCTATATTTATGGCCGTACATTCTTTTTTGTAAATATTGTTTAGAGATTCCAGTATAGGTTCCATCACAATCTAAACAATTCAATTTATACACTGTGTGGGTTTGTTTATCTTTGGGTATTAACGGTTTTAGATTTGAGAAATATTTCCCAACACAGTTAGTAGGTTTATGCGCAACATTTATATCATACTTTTTCAAACATTTTTTGATTTTCTCTGAGGTCTCCGGAATGTAAGGTAGAGTTATAAAATTGTCTGTATTACCTTTTATGTTATTTTTATTAGACGAACCATTATAGATTTTGTTTATTCTTTCTTTAATGATAGGATCGAAAAAAGTTTTTGGATAGCCATTCAATTCTAGTGTAGTACGAACAATTTTTAAATTTTTGGGGCGGTCATCTGCGTGGGACAATTTTATCGCGCGATCTGTAAGGCTGTTTATGACACTTTTTTTATAACAAGCTGGTGCAACGGAATTGAAGTGAAGATAACGTTGAGACCATACTTCTTTAGTAAACCAAGAGGTTTTTATTTTTCCATCAGCATCATGCCTAATGTTCATATCAAGGAAATGTTGCGCATAAACCTACTAACTGTGTTGGGAAATATTTCTCAAATCTAAAACCGTTAATACCCAAAGATAAACAAACCCACACAGTGTATAAATTGAATTGTTTAGATTGTGATGGAACCTATACTGGAATCTCTAAACAATATTTACAAAAAAGAATGTACGGCCATAAATATAGCACAAGAAATAACAACTTAGAAAATTCCACCGCCCTTGCTAAGCATTGCTTTGATTATAACCATCAATTTGATTACAAAAATGTTAATATCTTAACTAAGGAAACCAATTATTATAAAAGATCTATCCTGGAGATGATTCACATAAAACGGGACCCCAAATCTGTAAATCATAGGGTAGACACACAAAATCTAAGTCATATTTATACTAATTTGATTAAATAATCTCTTGCAAATTCTTACATACGTCTTTATAAGTGTAGAAAATGTTTTTAGGAAGAATTCGTAATAGTTATTTCCCAGTACAGGTCTGAAACCGTTCTTAAGGGCCTTGTCATAAATCCTACACATCTGGTTTCGAAAGTAGATACTTGACAAATAACTTCGTTCTTCTCATTTGTTGTGAGAATACCAATCAATATGCACTCATATATTTTAATAATATTACTGAATAGCGGATTCTTACTACAAAAAAATAATTTTTATACATTATTTCTGACGATACAATTTCGATTATTCGTGGTTCTGTTCGTTTCGACGGCGTGGGCTCTTTTAATTGAAGTTAAATTGTGCGATTTGGACGCTTGTGCTATAATTAGTTTTAATAAACCCCCTTTTTAGACATAGTGAGTCTTCTGATGATGGTCGTGAGACCGAAACGTACGTAAAGACGAATAGTTAAAACAAAGTGTTATTGTGACCTATTTCCCGAGAATTTTTATATATAATTCATACTGGGTCAAGAATCTTATTATTGTTGATGGGATTTCTATTAGTTCGATAATATTTTTTATATGGATATAGACACAAGCTAATATTTTGATATCTTCATACAAAATCTAATTATTAGCGATAAACTACCATCATCGGCTGAATAACAAGTCCTGAGCGCTGTCAATGTGAGCTCACGTATTGTGGTCGAACATGTGAATGCAGACCGCAGCGTGAACATATTATGCATAGAATGATGCACCCCAGCTGATGTGACGATATCCTGACGTCAGAGGCCAACGTTTCAACGCTTTCTTGTTCTTACATCTATAACCGATTTGCATTGCAAATTTAGAAAACAAATTATAGAATTTATTAATTACAGAAGGATGATAACTGAAATTTTGAAATTTTGTTGAACTATTTGAAGGTAGTGGTTTTTATTTGATTAATTGGTTGCGTTACATTGTTCTTTTTTGTTCAGAAATAAATTTATTGATCAAAGATTGGTCGTAATCATTCGCCAACGCTATTTGCAGATGTTTCTCAACTTCGTTGTTATAATTTCACAGGCGCAAAGGGACTATTAAATGGAGATGTTGTATAATTAATTGGTGAAAGTGAATCTGCAGGAATATAGCCATTTGTTTGAGTGGGTTTTCTGTATATATTGATTTCCAAGTGATGACTATTTTTGAAAATGTTAATCTCAAGGAAAGAGAGCTGGTTATCTGAATCGAATTGGCTATTGAGCGAGTTCAAAAAGAAATCAAAATTTTGTCGAAAATCTCATCGACATATCTGTGCCAAACTTTTGGAAACTGATTCAATTTTGATTTTAAGGAGGTTTCAAATCGCTTAAAAATATTATCCAAACATTCTCCTTTTTTGACCAATATTTTTAAGCGAACTTGAAACCTCCTTAAAATGTAAATTAAATCAGTTTCCAAGAGCTTGATATGGATAGGTCGATGATGTTTTCGCAATCATAAGTGAAGATTTTGATTTACATGACTTTTGAACGTCTGAAGAATTTGATTTACATGACTTTTGAACGCCGTTAGCGATTACAATATATTCTAAATGTGAATTAATTTATTTAAAGTCATTATGAAAATAGATTTGATTCATTCAAATTCGCTGTAGAAATGAAAATAATAATAAGATTCTTGACCCAGTATGAATTATATATAAAAATTCTCGGGAAATAGGTCACAATAACACTTTGTTGTCAAAGCCATTCAATCTAAAAAGATAAATAATTTAATGAAAGACGTAACATATGAAAAAAAGAATATCAATGAACAATGGTTGAAAAATCTAACTGACATAAAAATTCCGGATGAGGTGCTGCACACGTTAAGTTTAGGTCCGAAATTTGCATTGCCTAATAACAATAATAAACTGCCTATCGATAATATTATTGCAAATTTAGAATGCGGAATTAGGAATAAAAATGTAGAAGAGAAAAACGAAATTAGAAACAAAGTTTGTAACATCTTGACAAACAAAAAGAACAAACAGAAGGCAGAAGTTGGGATTGCAAAGAATCGTTTTAACTATCATACAAAAATAACAAAAGATTTCTTAGATGCTAACCCTCAAATATTAGTTTTGAACGCGAATAAATGTAATAAAACCGTCATAATGCATAGGAATGACTATGAAAACAAAATAGGAAACCTTTTAAATGATGAAACAACTTATAAAAAATTAAAATCTGATCCTACTTTATCAGTACAAAACAACATGAATAAATTGATAAATAAATGGCATAAGAATGAGATAATCCCTATTGAATTAAAAAATAAATTAATTTGCCATAATGGGCTTGCACCTTATATCTATGGGCTTCCCAAACTGCATAAAAATGATATACCTCTAAGACCCATTGTTAGTAATATTGGAGCGCCCACTTACAATTTATCAAAATTTCTATCAAAATCTATCAATAATATAATAGGAAAAAATGAATTCTATGTAAAAGATTCATGGCACTTTAATGAATTTATAAAAAATCAATCCGTACCCGTAAACCATCAACTGATTTCCTTGGACGTTGTTTCTTTATTTACAAATATACCTGTTGTTTTGGCATTGAATAGCATCAAAAAACGTTGGGCAGAGATTAAAAACCACACACCTCTAGATCAATCGGAATTTATAAATGCTGTAAAATTTTGTTTAGAGTGCACATACTTTCAGTATGGTGAGCAATTTTTTGGACAAATATTCGGCACAGCAATGGGATCTCCTATTTCAGCTACCATTGCTAACCTCGTTATGGAGTGCCTAGAGGAATCTGTTATGAGTTCATTAGATTTTCGGCCTGTATTCTTTAAACGGTATGTAGACGATTGCCTTATGTGTGTTCCCAACGACAAAATTCAATATGTAATTGATAAATTTAACAATTTTCACTGTAAACTTCAATTCACTTGTGAAATAGAATTAAACAATAACATAAATTTCCTAGATATGAACATTAGGCATGATGCTGATGGAAGAATAAAAACCTCTTGGTTTACTAAAGAAGTATGGTCTCAACGTTATCTTCACTTCAATTCCGTTGCACCAGCTTGTTATAAAAAAAGTGTCATAAACAGCCTTACAGATCGCGCGATAAAATTGTCCCACGCAGATGACCGCCCCAAAAATTTAAAAATTGTTCGTACTACACTAGAATTGAATGGCTACCCAAAAACTTTTTTCAATCCTATCATTAAAGAAAGAATAAACAAAATCTATAATGGTTCGTCTAATAAAAATAACATAAAAGGTAATACAGACAATTTTATAACTCTACCTTACATTCCGGAGACCTCAGAGAAAATCAAAAAATGTTTGAAAAAGTATGATATAAATGTTGCGCATAAACCTACTAACTGTGTTGGGAAATATTTCTCAAATCTAAAACCGTTAATACCCAAAGATAAACAAACCCACACAGTGTATAAATTGAATTGTTTAGATTGTGATGGAACCTATACTGGAATCTCTAAACAATATTTACAAAAAAGAATGTACGGCCATAAATATAGCACAAGAAATAACAACTTAGAAAATTCCACCGCCCTGGCTAAGCATTGCTTTGATTATAACCATCAATTTGATTACAAAAATGTTAACATCTTAACTAAGGAAACTAATTATTATAAAAGATCTATCCTGGAGATGATTCACATAAAACGGGACCCCAAATCTGTAAATCATAGGGTAGACACACAAAATCTAAGTCATATTTATACTAATTTGATTAAATAATCTCTTGCAAATTCTTACATACGTATTTATAAGTGTAGAAAATGTTTTTAGGAAGAATTCGTAATTGTTATTTCCCAGTACAGGCCTGAAACCGTTCTTAAGGGCCTTGTCATAAATCCTACACATCTGGTTTCGAAAGTAGATACTTGACAAATAACTTCGTTCTTCTCATTTGTTGTGAGAATACCAATCAATATGCACTCATATATTTTAATAATATTACTGAATAGCGGATTCTTACTACAAAAAAATAATTTTTTATACATTAATTCTGACAATACAATTCGATTATTCGTGGTTCTGTTCGTTTCGACGGCGTGGGCTCTTTTAATTGAAGTTTAATTGTGCGATTTGGACGCTTGTGCTATAATTAGTTTTAATAAACCCCCTTTTTAGACATAGTGAGTCTTCTGATGATGGTCGTGAGACCGAAACGTACGTAAAGACGAATAATAAAACAAAGTGTTATTGTGACCTATTTCCCGAGAATTTTTATATATGAAATGAAAATACATAACCAGCTTCCTTCCCTTGATAATAACATTATTGATGAGGATCATCACTTGGAATTCGCAGAGCATACCTTTGAAAATCTGAACAAGCTAAATCTTGACTCATCAATATTTGGAAACCCCTTCTTCAGAATTATCCTCCACTTGTGGTCACGTAACGAAAATTATCAGTCTCCGGAACATGGTAATTGAATCATGAATCAAGGAATTATCCAGCCATGAATATTGAGTACAAAAAGCAATCGTTAGTATCATTCCCTGTATTTCCCGAGGATGTCACCGACAGTGTGTGGGTAGTTCCGGGTGAATTCCGCGTCACAGAAGCAGGACTCGATGCCGACCATTACAGGTGACTTCCCCAGGGCAAGCTTGAGGACTGAACTCAAACTGATTGTTTTGTTAGTTCACTGCTTTTGATCCGGTGGTTGTATTTTCAAGCATTAGTTTCTAAATGTAATATCCTCATATTTATTAAGGATAACCTTTCCTTTGAATCAAATTGAACACTATGGTATCACAGCAATATACCGCAACCATCGAAATAAAAAAGAGGATTTTATCGAAAACATATCACATTATTTACAGCTATGTAAACAAAAACATGAAATCTTTCTAGGCGACATAAATATTGATTTACAAAACCCAGACAAACTTGCAAATGATTATTTGAATATTTTATACGGGTTCGATTATTAATCAGCAATAAACAATTGCACACGTGAGACACCAAATAGCCAAACAATTATAGATCATATATTTTTAAAGTCACCTAAATCTATCTCCGACATCAAAGGGGTTGTGCTAAAAACAAATATTACCGATCACTATACCACAATTTTAAATATTCAATCTACAACTAAAATTGCTGATAAATCCGAAAAATCAAGTAAAATTATAACTTATAAAAAAACTTTTAATAAAACTAAATTTAACTTTTTAATAAATAACCATTGTTGGGATGATGTTTTGAGACTCAACTGCGCAGAAATGGCAACTGACCTCTTTCTAGATCAAATTTATAAAAAAAAATCAACTTGTGCAGAAACAAGTACTGTTTCACAAAATAGTAAGAATAGGAAGCGCAAAAGCTGGATTACTCAAAGTATCATTTCATCAATTATTAAAAGAGACAAATTAAGATCACTATCAATCAAATTCCCACATATTACTCAATACAAAGAACAATTTATAGCCTATAGAAATACTTTAAATGCCATAATAAAATCTACAAAGTCTGATTATTATAGAAACGCAATACAAGATGCAACTAATGACAAAAAGAAAATTTGGCAAATTATAAAAGAAAGCACAAACAATATTACCACACATCATCCTATTGGCAACATAATCGATACAGAAGGAAACAAAGTAGATCAAAATGATCTTGATAAAATTAGTGAGACTTTCAATAATTACTTTAGTAGAATAGGCTCAGATATTGCCCATCAAATCAGAAAAAATAGTCCTAATTTGAAATTCAAACAGAAAATTAAATCAACTAATTCAAATTTGTTCCTAACTCCGGTCACAGAACTCGATATATCTAATATAATCATGTCATTACATGAAAAGAAATGCGGAAATGAAAACCTTTCAGTAGGAATAATTCAACAACATAAAGATTGTTTGATTAGTCCTTTAACTCACATAACAAACCTCATCCTATCATCTGGAGTTTTTCCTTCTCAATTAAAAAAAGCCATGATCACTCCAATTTACAAATCAGGTGACAAAGAAATACTTGCTAATTATCGTCCTATTTCTGTAATTATTTGTAATTTCACGAAAATTATTGAAAAAATCTTAAAAAGTAAGTTAATGTCATTTCTTGATAGCAAGAGCCTATTATCACCTCATCAATTTGGGTTCCGAGAAGGGAAAAGTGCTGAAAACGCAATACATTTATTAACACAGAAATTATATAAGAGTCTAGATAATGGAGAAAAATGCGCGGCTATTTTTTTGACCTGTCAAAGGCCTTTGACACAGTATGTCATGAAATACTATTAGAAAAATTGAAACTCATGGGCGTCAGAGGTCTCAGCAACGAACTATTTAAATCTTACTTGTCAGATCGTACCCAACGAACGAAAATAGGCATTGTTTACAGCAAGAGCATAAGTATAAATTATGGAGTGCCCCAAGGCACTGTATTAGGTCCTGTTCTTTTTTTAGTTTACATTAATGACTTACTTGACCTTGAAACAAATTGTCTCATCATTTCCTTCGCAGACGATACAGTCTTATTCTTCAAAGGAAACACCTGGTACGATTTAAAGGCGCATATGGAAAATGTATTGGGAATTGTGAACTGTTGGTTGACAAAAAATCTATTAGCCTTAAATTTTCAAAAATCTTGCTGTGTTACATTTGCATCATACATAAGTGGCTTGCCAATTTACCAGGAATTAACTATACCCAATAATGATCCAAACAGTACTCTCCAAAATAAAATAAAACTAGTAAATAATACAAGGTACCTAGGGGTAATAATAGACTCACATTTAAAATGGGATGCACATATCAAAGTGTTAGTAAAAAAAATAAGAAAACTCTTTTACATTTTTCTCGAACTCCGAAATTTTTTGAAAGAAACTCAGCTGAAAGAAGTATACTATGCTCTAGCTCAATCTGTTATTCAATATGGAATAATAGGATGGGGTGGAACATATACATCTACATTACAACCCTTATTTAGAGTACAGAATCGATTAATTAAAATTATCTTTCGGAAACCAAAATTATTCTCAACACAGCAACTATTCAAAGTATCGCACTTACTGGATATCAAACAACTACATATTAAATCTGTCTTACTAAATTTCCTCTGCCACCAAGTTTCACATAATACAATTTCACATCAATACTCTACACGAGAAAATATAAATTCAGATCAACCAATACCAATAGCATTTAAATCAATAGGGCAAAGATGCAGCGTTTTCTTAGGGTCGCGATTCTATAATGAACTTCCGGCGAAAATAAGAAAAATAAAGAATAAAAAAGAAATTGGTAGAATAATTAATAAATATTTATTGAAAAACAACATATCGCATATGCTACAATATCTAAAATAAAAAACCATTTCTTTATGTTAATACTTTAAATAAAACAAACAATTGGTTAATTATTTTATTCATCTATTACTTAAAACTTATCACATTTCATATTCAAAAAATTTACATCACTTGTATGGACCACTATTCTTGAATCTACCTAATAAACACCTAGCATAATTCTTTTATAAAAATACTTCTTAGAAGTTAAAATGATACTACCCTATAAATATAATTGAATTCATTTATAGCACAGTTATGTCCGACGGTATTTCCAAAATCATTCCAAAATTTAGCAATAGTATTTATGCACAAGCTTTGCTTATATAAATACTATTGCTGTAGACCTAGATATTATTATTATTAATTATTATTACTATTGTTATTATTATTATAAATGTTATTACCATTATTAGTGTTAATATTACTATTATTAGTTTAAATTAAACGTAATATTGATAAATTCAACCAATAATGTAAAATTTGGAAAATAAATTACTTACTTACTTACTTACTTTCACACGAGCAGCTACTGTACGACCCGTTTCTACAATGTAAACATCACAGCCATAAACACCTTCTAAATGAAGGATAGGAAGGGAATATTTGATAGGTTTGTAAAACTGAGATAGTTTTGGATGTGTGGAAAAGTCACATATTTTGGTTCAAGATTTTGGGAAGTGGGTTTGTTATATTTTCAATATACGAAAGATATGCATTGGATAAAGGGGCTTGTGTTTTTAGTTGAGGTGTATTTCTTCACCGATTTTTGAATATTATATATGATATAGTAAGAGAAATTGTTTGATAATATATGATTTTTTCTTCGGACAAACTATAACAAACAAACTCTTAGCACTTTAATCCCTCTTGCATCTGATTGATTTGTTTGCACGTTTGCTTTTGCACTTAGGCACACAAGAAGTCTACGAATTCAGACGATACCCAAATCAAACTGAATATCATGTTAGAGCAACTTGAAGAACAAGGATTTATCGATAAATTGTTTTTACTTTGCGACAAGGTAAGACGCACTGCTTTCAAATGTGTTACAAATATTTACACATGCCTATCCTTCCGGATACGTTCTAAGCAAACATTTATTGCTTCTAGGTACAATGTTATCTCGGATGTATCACATCGACGGTTGCAGAATTTGAACAGAAAGATAAAGACAGAGAGGCTATGAAGAACTGGATAACCGCTCAAAAAGCGGTGGTTACAGAATGGGAAAAACGACCGACAAAGTTGAGGACCGATGCGGCGCAACAAGAATTGAATAACATGAGAGATCTCCTCGTTGCTGTCGAACAACGACGGCATACGATTCTGACAGAACTGTCTTCGACGCGTAACGGCGAACTTGAAGAATTGATCGATTCGTTAGAAAATGACCTTGCGAGCGCAATTGCCGACAAACAAATTAATCTAGGGTTAATAGACGAATACAAGCAACATCTGCAAGTGATTAACAATTGGTTTGACAATCTGTTCAAACGTATCGATGCAATCGATAAAGGATCGGGACTGAGTTGCCAACAGAAACGGAACGCAACCTCTGAACTGCAGGCCGAATTCGCAGATCAAGGTCCAAAGCGACTAGGAGAAGTAAAACGTTTGTCCGACCAGATAATTGAATTTGTCAATAACCTCGATTCCCAACAGCTAGAAGAACAAATGAAATCCGTAGAAAGGAAGTACAATGACATTGATAAAAGATTACAGCGAAAACTGCAAGTTCTAGATTTGACGCAGAATGGTATCGACGAGACGAGAAAGGAAATCGAGCAAGCTAGAGAATGGGTTAAAGAAACGTCGATTGGTCTTCAAAAGCCGCCAGCTATGGGTTTCGAAAGTTATAAAGCCGATGATAGATTGGTAGCCCTGAAAACTATATTAAAAGAAGCCGACAACAAGAAAGTTCTCAAAGATACTTTAATGAAACGGGTTAATAATATGGTGAATGAATTGGAACCTGTAGAACAAAACCAATTGGAAGGTGCTCTGAAAATGCTAGAGAATGAACAAGAAGTATTGGTGGAGAAAATAAGAGCGGAAATGGATAGAGTTACAGCAGCCGGCAATACTAGACGAAATTTGGAATCTAACTTAGAAAAAGCCAAAGCCTGGTTAAAACTAAAAGATGCCGAAATTCGTAAATTAAGCGGTTACCTACCTTTGCAATCTATTGACGTGAAGCGCGATATAGATCAAAATCATGAACACGACATCGAGCTGAAAGTGTTCGGTAATGGTGATTTGAACGATTTGCTCAAACTCGGTAATAGCGTTTTGAAAGAATGTAACGAAACCGATCGAGAACGTCTACGTAACCTGTTGGACGCGGTCAGTGAAGAATACGAGACGCTGAAAGCCGAATCCAAACAGAAACTTGACGCTTTACTGGAACTATTGCAAGCTCGAAAACAATTCGAGGACGATATCGACAAAAGCGTGAACTGGTTGAAACAAGCGGAAGTAGCTACCGCTTCCGAAATTCGTGTTCCCAACTTGGAAAACTTGGAAGAACAGCTCGTTAAATATGCCAATCTATTAGACGAATCACAGCAAGTTGGAGAAGACATAGGAAAAATCATGGAACAAGCGAAAGCAATCCTACCGACGATAAGCGAAGCTGATAAATATTCTCTGAACGAAACGCTGAGTAACCTGAAGGACCGTCACGCTAACATCGCAAGCCTAATTAGAGATAGAACTGATGCATTGAAACAAAATATCCTCCAGTTGAAAGAAGCCCAAAACAAAATTGCGGAGAGTTTACAATTCATCATTAACGTTCAAGATCAACTGAAGGAACTCAATAAACCCATCGGCAGTAAAGTGGAAGATGTGCAGAACATCTTGTCGTCCTACGAAACTATTTTGGGGGACCTCAAGGCAAACAAGGCCAAATTGTCGAACGTTCCAGGTGCGAATCCAGGGGATCTGCAAACAGTCTTGAACACTCAGGATGATTTGATCAAATCCATCGAAGATCAAATTGCAAAACTAAGACAGTTATTACTCCTTCGTGAACAATTCATAGCACTCATCACCGAAATAATGACCTTCATAACAAAGTATACCGAAATCGTCAGAGATATTGAAAAATCTGGGGTCACGATCGACGACAAAATCAAGAAATACGACGACGTCATCGTCAAAATACAAGAGTGTGAAGCCATGTTAGCTTCGGCCAGTGACAAAGGTCAACAGATCGCAGCCACGGGCAGCGCTCAAGATAAGAACGCCGTGACCGAACAGTTGCAATCCTTGAAGCAGTCGTTGCAGAATCTTCGTCGCGCCGTCGAGAAACAACGGCGGGAACACGAACACACCGCGGCCGAACATAAAAAACTAGCCATCGAACTAGAAGAAATCCTAGATTGGCTACAAGATCATGAAGGGAAAATAGTGTCACGTCCGCTGTTGAGTCGAAGCGTGGAAAGCGTCAATAAAGAATTAACCGAACAAGATAAATTGAGGAAAGAAGTGAACGTCTATCTGGACAAAATCAGAAAAGTCCACGAAGTCACGAAACACGATGATAGCATGCCCAGTTCGCTACAAGAACAGATATCGGAAGCCACGTCATTGTTGAATTCTCTTCCAAGAGAATTAGACGAAAGAGAAAAGTACCTGGTCAGTAATAAATCTTTGCGAGTTGAATACCAAGCTCATAAGCAGAAACTGTACGATTGGGTGGATGAAGCGGAAATTCGTTTGAGCGCGCATCAAGGTGGCGTAGATTTTGAGAACATATTAACCGATTTGGAAGAACATAAAATTTTCTTCAGTACCGAGAACAATATCAAAGATCTCGTGTCGCAAACTATCCAACAAGCTGCCGATAAAATTTGGCCCAGTTTGACGATATCAGAACAGGAAGAACTCAGCAGGGAACAACAACAGCACACACAATTGTTGAAGAATACTCTGAATTCGGCCAAGAGTCAAAGGGCTCAACTTGAACAGGAAACGGAGATTTGGAAAGAGTATTGCCAGACTTTGGATAAAGTGAAATCAGTCATCGCGAGGTCCAAGTTCACAGACGAACCAGTATCCACTCTGGCTGGACTACATTTCAACATCCAAAAGATTTCCCATGCTCTCAACGACATACAGGTGAGTCGATTATATTATGCAGGCGTGGGTCATGGGTAAATGCTTCAGATTCAGGGGTACGGATTCAGAATTCAGGCTGTTACATGTTGCGTGATATAAAGGTTGTTCCTTAATGACATGCGAATATTTTAAGGGGTGATTCCTGTGTCAATTTTTAGTGAAAAATTTCTTATAAACCTGTCCTAAAATGCTCTGTTTTCAATATACAGGGTGGCAAAGTTTAATTTTTTTAGGGTTTTTCAAAAATCTCCAAAATGTTTAGAGATATTGAGCTAGTTTTGGGACAGATTTATGTGACTAAGGAAAACGCTTTTTCACTTAATAAATTGTTTTAAAACTTAATCAGTGTCGTAGTTATGGGTTAACCTTACAGCAGCTTTAAGACAAAAAAAGTGGTATGCCACTGAGCTTTTTTTTTGAAAAGCCCAGGTCAATTCTGAATTGAAAAGCTTTCTTGATTTTTTCGCCAGATATGCCGTTTTTGAGTAAATGAATAAAAACCGTTGTATTGACCGAAAAAAAGTGTTTGAAAATTCAATGTGCAATGACACTTTAAAACCTGGTTGTTGCTCAATAATTAATATACTATCTAGTTATATTTTTTTATATATATCTTTCATCAATTGTGAAAAAATCTAGTGTTGTTCTTTTCTCAATAGATTTTTCAGGAGGAACGCTTACGATCACACACAAGAATTTGATAAGTTCTTATGCTGTATTATAGGTAACATTTTATTTTTTGCTCAACGCAGCAAGCAGTACAATTTTCTTAGGATAATCCCTTCTGAGAAAAAACAACAATAGATGATGAAAGTTGTATATGAACAAATATAACTAGATAGTGTATTATTTCTTGAGCAACAGGTTCCAAAGTGTCACTGCTCATTAAATTTCCAAAACTTTAATTGCTATGATAGATATTACATCAAATAGTTGTATAAATAAATATAGAGCAACAATTTTTCAGTTAATAAAATATATGTCGTTTCAATACTGGCTTCAAAAAACGACTGGCAACTACATGTGATGTTTGATAGAACAAATTTTTAATATTGAAAAAACGAGGTACCTGAAAATAACTATTTCTTTTAAATATCTACAAATTCTAAACAATACCGCAATTATACTAAAATCCGTTTAAAAGATACCCAGGTATACGTTGTGTCGTTATTTTATATTTTCAAAGATATAATAATAAAAATATATTCCTGAGTATGCTAATATTATACCTATGCATACACAGATATGTATTGAAAAGGAATCATCAGTGTCATAGCAAAAATACGTCCACTTGAATTATTATACACATTCTAAGCATAGAGACTCCCTACACTGTATGTTCTACAACCGAATAAATCTTGAAAATAAAAAATACAATTCTTAATTAGATCGATTTTCGAAACGTATGTGTCTGATGACCATCATCTATGAGTTACATTTCTATTACAGCGTATTTGTTATATCTTACGTGATATTTTCATTAAAAAAAAATTGATGTCATGATGTCATTTTTATATAAATTACGTTTTTCCATAAAATAACCGATATTTCACTTATTTAGTAGCGAAATCTACGATTTGCAATTTTTGAGTTTATATTCATAATCAGTGAAGTTGAAAACCACAGAGCTTCAATTTTCACTAATCAATAACGAATATGTTTATTTATAAATATATATCCTTTTGAAACTAGTGCTTCTACGCGAGCGTCATCTATGGTACCAATTTTTTTACATTAAATTCGTAATCGGCAACCCCAAAAACCCCAGGGGTGTGATTATTGACAAAAAATCCCGAATAGTTATCGAGTTATTCAATTTGTTATATATAAATTAAACCCAATGAGCACTATTTCCGGTTTAAAGCACCAATAGTTTTCGTGTTATTCAATTTGTTTATTAAATTATTTATTTGTTGCTTATTAGGAGGAAGGGTCATTTGAACCATATCTCAGTGGGTGCATTATATTATGTAGCTTAAGACACTACAAAAGGTTAAAGGACAAAAATATTTATATCTCAATTTTTTTTTATTCGACCGTTTTTGTACATTTTTGACTCGACTATAACTTAGTTTTACCATTTACTAGACTATAACGTACTCGCGATGCTACCAGCTATTAGGTGTTACAATTTTACTCTCTCTCTCATCTTGAGCTTGAAGTTCATTTCCGTATTATCTTGATTCTCAAAAATGTACGTTATTATTATTAACGTATTTTACGTTATCTAGGCTAGGTAATAAAATCGTGAAACTCTGAAATATTTGTAATATGTTACTCGTTGGAATCCAAGCTATTGTTTTATTTCCGAATGCATAAAATTATAGTTTCTTAAAAGCAGTTAGCATTCCAGATTTCGCATCCGTCATTCAAGATAGAAGCGAATCGGTAAATGTAGAAATGTAAATGTTTACTAAGGTGACATCATTAAGCTTATAATAGTATATCTAGTATGTTAAATATGTATTTATTTTAATATTCAACAGCTACCTGTTCAACTAAATAAGATCAGCTATAATTATCAATGACATTTCTTTGTATGATATAATGCCTACTTCAGATTAATACCTACAGAAATTCTTGGCCTGTTTATCCTAAAATAGGAATGATTAAGATATCAAATATATTATTGTATAATCGAATAATATCTGGTGTATGATATATGATATAACAATATTATTCGAATTTGTTATGTCTTCAACACCGTTGAAATTTTGACATAAAAACGAATACTATCTTTCCGGAATGTTTGTATGAGAAAGTAAATATTTGTACGATAACATGCTAAAACGTCTTTATCTGATTTAAAGCGCACCCAATATTTGCGCAGACTTTGTATGACCTTCATATATTGTTTTCTTTTCTCAGTCATATTCATTGTATTCAATTTTGTTGAACATGAATTTTGCAAAATTTTGAATTTTGCGTCCGCTTAACAAAACAGAAATTCATTAAATTGAAATACCAAACAGGATTGTAATATCTATTATTGCTGTATTTTATGATGATATGCATGGTACAAAAACTGTGTTATTTTGCTTTCTGAGCTGGTTGCTGAGAAATGGAGCATAATAACATTATGATCATTATTACCGACGTAATCTGTCGGGGTTTTATCAGAATCGTCTTGCCTTGTGTCTCAATTACGTCTTATTATTATTTTTGGTTCTTTGGCTCTTCCCGTTTTCGAAAAAAAAATTAGAAACGCGATATGGAAACTTGAAATTAGATATTTTGCCCTTTTATATCTAGATATGAACCATCTCTTCTTGTAGTATTTTGTGCTGTTTCGATTTTCTGATATAATTTTAATTGAATAATGAAAGTCATTGAAGTAAGTTAGGTAGGTGAGTTCAAAAATGAATAAACTGAACTTCTGCCTCTCCGCCGGGACTGTATTTGCTATGTTCAGAATAAAAAGAAAGAAGTCATAAAATCGATGGTGGAAGCCGTTACTTTATGGTAATTAATCATTTTGATTGTATGAAAGAATAACTACTTTGTTTTTATACCACTTTTATTAATAATAACGTGAATACGTAACTATAGTTTCAACACCGAAGTGCCATTATCAAACAAATAGAAAATTATGAAGAAATCAATGAGACAGTTTAAGTATAAATAGAATAGAGTAAAGTAGGGTTGAGATTAAGGGATCAACGGAAATTCCAAAAACAGGTAGATCCTAGGAAAATACAGTATTACATAGTAAACATAGTAACAATTTGTGAATTAGTGTGATTATAATTTAATATTCTAAGAATTATTTTAAGAGCGGTTTGAAAGACAGTACAGTATTACATAGTAAACATAGTAACAATTTATGATCAATTTCAAACCTCAAAATAGACTTTGCCATCTTATATACAACGCCAAAGATAAAACCTATAAATATAGTAAACCTGGAGTTTATAAGATGATTTGCCCAGACTGTGATGACTTTTATATAGGTAGAACTTGTCGTAATTTCAAATTAAGATACGAAGAACATTTTCGCTCGTTTAGACTCAACGAAACAAACTCAACCTTTGCTAATCATTTTTTACAAACTGGTCATAATTTCCCTAATTTAGAGGGTTTAAATTGAATACATTAGAATCAATAGAGATTTATAAAGGTGTCAAAAATATCCTCAATGATCAGTTAGACCTATATCAAAGTGATCTTTTCATGTGTCTTTCAAACCGATCTTAAAATAATTCTTAGAATATAAAATTATAATCACACTAATTCACAAATTGTTACTATGTTTACTGTGTAATACTGTACTTTCCTAGGATCTACCTGATTTTGGAATTTCCGTTGATCCCTTAATCTCAACCCTACTTTACTCTATTTTTATTGTTGATGGCACTTCGGTGTTGAAACTATAGTTACGTCTTCACGTTATTATTAATAAAAGTGGTATAAAAACAAAGAAGTTATTTTTTCATACAATCTAAAAGAACTCATAATTTACTGCAACTTTTCATTCGAACAATTTCCCTAAATTAGTGCCGCCCTATCTTCGTCAAACCAGCAGCTTTCCCAGCAAATTCCTATGAAAATTTTATGGTTCACTGCTAAGAATGAAAAACAATGATCACTATACTCTTGAAAATCTATGAAACAATACCAAACTTCCATAACAAGATCAAAATGCCATCTATTTATGCATATTGACGATTCCACGATTTCCCAATGGCGCTTACAGTCTTCAGTATTTTTGACCTCGATTTCGTAATCATCTACCCCAAAACCTACGAGACTATATTTTCAGCACTTATTGAAAGATGGCATTTGTAAATTATCATACCTACTTATATTATTAATTAAAAAATTGGCTCCGGGAATTCGGATCATGTACAAGGTGATGCAGAAGGTTTCATCGGGAAAACTATATTGCTACAAAATTCCTGTAGTTGAAAATAAGCATCTCCATAATTTACACGGCTATAAGTAAATTTTATTACCATGCTTTACAAAGTTTACATTCATACGTTAAAAAAAATAGATATTAAAATTTATAATAATAGACAATTAGAACATTTATGTCTCAAAGACACAGAAATAATATTTTTAAAGATTATTACATAAATAATTGAAAACTATTGAATAGATCTTAAGGCTGTCATTCGTAAATCATAGAATGGATTAGAGGTGAGGTAGACAATAGCTTCAAAGTCAAAGCTTAATTTAATGAATGACAGATCTTTCATCTTCATTAAAAAAACTTTGCTGTAAAAATTAGAAATTAGATTGGAGTAGCAGAAAATCTATGTAAATTAAATTATATCTAGTATTATATGAATGTGACTGGTTTTTTTAAATGTGATAATTAATTTTCAATGCAACAAAGATATAATCACTAGCGATGGAAAAGTTAAGATATTCATCTGACGGTAGGTATTTTCAACATCTCTAAGCTGTCTGGGCAATAACCAAATAATCTTTTGGCATGTGACGTTAATAATGGGAACATATTGATTTATTACGGCAGAAATGTATCATTTCCTATTGAATTCAAAACGAACAATAGTATCGAATGCGATAATTTCTTCAAGCGGACCAACGATTCCAATATTAAGAACAAATTCCTTCACTGCAAATTACCAATACAGACAATATGTTATTTTCTACCAGTCATCCAAGATTATCAAAAAAATGCAGGTGATCAGCCCAAATTTAACAATTTTCAAATCTTGGAGGTCGAACTTTCTATCGCTCAAAACTCCTTAAAATATTACCAGTTCAGATGAAAAAATAAAAGCATTGAGGTTTAATAAAGAATTTTGGTGTCAACGTATCTTCACTTCAATTCAGTTGCCCCAACAAGTTATAAAAAAGTGTTATAAACAGCCTTACAGATCACGCTGTTAAATCGTCCCATCCTGAGGACCTTCCCAAAAGTTTGAAAATTGTTCGTAATACACTGGAAATTAATGGCTACCCAAAAACATTTTTCAACTCCATAATTGAACAAAGGATAAACTAAATCTATTATGGTACGTCATATATAAATAATATAAACGGCAATACGGATAATTTTATAACATTACCAAATATTCCGGAGACCTCAGAGAAAATTAAGAAATGCTTAAAAAAGTATGATATAAATGTTGCGCATAAGCCTACTATCTGTGTTGGTAAATATTTTTCAAATCTAAAACCTGTAATATCTAAAGATAAACCAACCCACCCAGTATGTACATTAAATTATTTAAATTGCGGTAGGACTTATACAGGAATCTCTAAACAATATTTGCAAAAAGGAATGTATGGTCATAAGTATAGGTACTAGCAGCAAATACTTAGAAAACTCCACCGCCCTTGCTAAACACTGTTTTGATTATAACCATCAATTCGACTGAAAAAATTTCAATATTTTAAATAAAGAAAGCAATTATTATAAAAGATCTATCCTGGAGATGATTCACATAAAACGTAACTCCAAGTCTGTAAATCATAGAACAGACGTTCAATCAAACCCCTCCTGCAAATGTCTAAATTCGTCTTCATAAAGTTAAAAATAAATTTTAGGTCGAATTCTGAAATATCGATATTTTTAATAACGTCTAACAACCTTTTCCTATTACCTCATAAATCTTTAACATCTGGTTCGAAAGTGGAGACTTGAGCGTTATATTTTGGTTTCACTCTTATTCAAACATTGCTTGAAATGACTATTATAAGTAGATTACTATGTAGTGGATTCTTGATACATAGTCATATACTCAAAACATTCAGGTGTTACAATTTCGATTACTCGTGTTTCTGTTCTTTTCGGCAACGTGGGCATTTCTAATTGAAATTAGTGCGATAAGGACGCTTTGAGCTTGATACAATTAGTTTTAAGAAATTCCGTTTTAGACATTGATACGTCTTCTGATGATGGTCGTGAGATCGAAACATACGTAAAGACGAAAATAATAAGCAGATGTGTTAGTGATAGGTATTTCCCGAGAATTTATATACCTATAATAAATAATGTATATAATCATCAGTTCGTATCATTTGCATTCAATTTTCGACGAAAATTAGATTCGACATTTGGCGTGTGTTAAACGTTGGTAAATATGTCATTGACAATGCAGCAGCATTTTCGGTAGAAAGCTAGTGATGATGTCATGTTTATTCTTTATGAACCATTGCATCATTGATATGAAAAGCATGAGTGTATTAACTTCAAGGCTGAATCGTAATCCCTAAAATATTGAACTCAGTTGCGAATTTATTTCGTTGAAGCAAAGACTGTATTAAAATAGTAAATGTAGTGTAGATTGAGAAGTATCTAGTCGTGATAGGACATTATTCAGTGGCATTTATTACGGAACCGTTCAATTAATTGTTCCTACTGAAACTGAAGCAATAAACTTTTGGCTGTGTCAAGGTAATTTGTATGTTTACATGTATAGTCGCAGATTTCATGACCGGCGCCGAAATCGTTGATCTATTTCAAATTTATAGGGAGGGTAAGAACTTTACGGAGAAATTGTTTATGTTTCTCGAGGCACAAAAATACTAATAATAAAAATCGGTGATCAAACTAATCCGTTTTGAATTTAATAATTAATGAGAATCTATGAAAATTTTTGTTATAATGTTGTTATAGTTCATTTTGATAAAAGCATCTCAATATAATTCGTTTGCTCTTTATTTTTGGAATGTTTCCAATTTTAGGAAATGATATCTCATGTGTAAAATCTCGTTTTCAAAAACTTTCCATAATGTACAAATCATGAATTTACAAGGTATTACTTGTAAAATACAATTAATTTTTCAACTGAATCAGATATTCCTGAAAGTTGTTTCTTTTGATGAAAAAAAAATTGCATGTCAGAGATACATGTATCAAAAACATAGTCATAGCTTGAAATACGATATTTGCAGTGAGGATGGAACATATTTTAAATAGAGAGAGCATTTGTAGAGCTCCCATAGGTACGACAAACAAAAAATTAGACTAATATTATTAGTCTAATAACGTTTTTCAAGTCTTAAATTGTCCAGCAAGTAGAATACTGGAAACTCTACCACCAATGTTCAAAGAACAAAATTGAGTGAATTCAACTTGAGTCAATAACTTCAAAATATGTCTCGCTCTCTTTCTTTATATCCTGTATCATGTGCCTTGGAATTTACATATTCTCCCTATTGAAATTGGCTTTTTTTGAATCTCTCTTTTGTCAAAAATGTTTGCGCAAAAGTCATTCATATGAGTGCTCTTTAATTTAAAAGGGCGGGGCTGTGAGTTATCTTTTCTTATATCATTTTAATTATTCTATTCCCTATTCTTTACGAATTTGATAGGCTTAGTTCAAATCTCATGATGAATAATAATAAATTGATATAAATAAAATAGATTTAAAAGGTAAATATTTTTTTCTAATTTTGTTTGAAGTTTTGAAACGTCACGTTTTTCCGAAACTAGTTGTGAAATATACTTTTCGTAACTAGTGGCGAAATATTAATATTTACAAAAAATCAAATCGTATTTAGCTTTTGATGCTACTGCAGCCTTTTTAGTATCGCTTGGAATATCTGAATCTGAATCGGGCATATTTAAGAATGAAATAGGATCAAATAATTAACGTCGCAGTACAATTGTTCTATGAACATCTTACCAATCTGCTAACAATATGCGTTCCATACACTTCCCCAAAAAAAACAACGATTTTCTTGGTTCACGTCTAACAATAAGGAATATCAGACTTAAGAAAGATGCTAAACTCTAAGAACGGCAATCAAAACCGATTTTGCCTGTTCATTTAGGCTCTATATATCAAAAATAGAAAATAACATAAAATGAAATCCCAATTTTTTCTGGTAATTTTTTCATACCAAAAATAAAAGCAGTTTTCATGATATTGTTAATGTCTTTGAAAGCGTCTATACTAACTCTAATTCAACTAATAATAAACCTTCGGATAACCTTAATAACTTCAATAATAATATTCTATCTGTTTCAATTGTTAGTCCCTCTGAAGTGATTCAAATTACTAAAAGAATTAAAGCAAGGCACACGAAGGGTCCAGATGAAATTCCAATATATTCGCAGCTCCATTGGCATTTATTATATTCATTAGCCTTAAATTCGCATACTTTTCCGGATCTTTGGAAAGTTTCAAAATTAGTACCGGTTTTTAAAAAACGTAATAGACATGAAGTTACTAATTATCGCCCAATTGCCATATTCAATAACTTCTGTAAAATATTTGAATATATCTTATTTAATGCTACTTTCAATCATGTAAAACTGCAGATATCCCCAGAGCAGCTTTGGTTCATGCCTGACAGATCAACTGTTACTAACTTAGGTTGCTACAGTCAATATGTGGCTCATGTTATTGATGAGGGTGGCCAGGTTGATTCTATCTACCTCGATTTTGCATTTGATAAAATGGATCACAGTATTTCACTGAATAAAATGTCTAGCTTTGGATTTACAAATCATTTGATTGACTTTTTTGAATTCTTACCTAAGTGATAGATATCAATATGTAGAGTATAGAGTTTTTTAATCGTATTCATTTCATGCCACATCAGGTGTACCTCAAGGGTCAGTACTTGGACTACTCCTATTCAATTTATCTATCAATGACATTTCTTCTTTATTTGTACGTTATTTTCTTCTTCTATAAGCAGACGCCTTGAAACTTAACTTACCAGTAAAGCATTCTTTATGTTGTATCTCACTGCAGCATGACTTGGATGCACTCAGTACTTGGTGTATAATCAATCATCTGGAGCTTAGTATTAGTAAGTGCACTGTAATGACTTTTACCAAGAAAATTACGCCTATTATTTACAATTACATACTTGTTGACACAGCCCTTGCTCGTTCCTATAGTTTCAGAGACTTGGGAGGTTTGTTTGACGTGAAATTGTCATTTGCGTCTCACATTGAATCAATTGTTTCCAGTGCCTACAGAATGCTGGGCTTTATCATCCGGAATTGCCGTCTATTTAGCAATAGTGATTCAATAATAATATTATAATTCATTTGTTCGTTTTAAGCTCGAATATTGCTTCAATTGTGTGGAACCTCCATTACAAAATTTATATAAGCAAAATAGAGCGCTTGAATCGGTGTTTCTCAAGATATTTAGCCTTGAAATGTGATGATAATTATCCATCTATTGGATTTTTCCACCAGGCTCTATTAGATAGATTCTCTTGCCTAGAGTTATACAAACGTAGGGAAATTCGTAGCCTTTTATTCCTGTATAAGGTAATTGATAACTTGGTTGACTGTTCTGTGATTTTATCAAGGCTGAATTTACATGTTACATGTGCTTGCACCCGTTCCACACAAACATTTTATCTACCATTTTGCAGAACATACGTTATAATTATCCCCAATTCTTCAAATTTGTAAAATCTACGAAATGATCGGTTCGACTTTTTTTGTAAAGTTGTGTATATTAGTTAATTTTAATTCCTACTATGTAATTATATTATATGTAGTACTCCTAAGCTCTCCAAGGGGTTTCTCCCATTGAGCTAGTGTAATTAAATAAATAAATAATGAAAATATGAAATAAAATTTTGAGCTGACAAGTAGACTTCCGCGGACAGCTATTCTAGAAAATTAAAATCTTCCGGTTGGATTCCAGGTCACAGTATTACGACGATCATATCTTCCATATATTGAAAATATGACAAATCGAAATTCTGAAATTATTAAGAAGCAAAATGTTTCTACCCGTTTCTCGACACTTCCAAAACTATCCGTTTGTCTAACCTATTAAAGATATCCTTCTTTCTCTTCATTCAGAAGGTGTTTTTAGTATTTTCTGTTCTTGCGTTAAATTCTACATTGGTAAAACTGGTCGTTGCTGAACTTAACCTTGACACCAACGATCAAATCCTTTCCGAAGATTCCAAAACCTAGCCTTTGCTCAGTTCAAGCATCCAGCTTGACCTGTAGATGCCACCTGTAATGATTGGATTGCTTTGTTCTCTTACTTTTCTTTGTCGTTGTCGTGATCATAATTTGATTCCCAATTTCCTTAAAATATCCCATCCCATAAATTCACATTCATCCAAAAACATATTTAAGCGCGCTAGTTTAGCTTTGATTCGGGAACGAATTAAGTATACTAGACGCGAGATCAATTTCATCAATATAACCCTCTTTGGCCTCCACCTTGAACTTTCAAATACCCTTTCAGCATCCGATTGGTTGGTTCTCGACCGAATTACCTACGATCAAGCCGATCAAATTCGTACCCTCAATTCCAAACGCCATATTCAAAAATTCAATAAACTTCTTGCCTCCCAACGCCCTCAGCACCAACCTTCAAGACCAACTCCTCTTGTAAATACTGTGGTTAATTTATCTGCACATACCCTTACTGAAGCTGAACAATCGGTTCTATCTAAAGGTCCTAATTTTGTCTTCTCCCCCAAAAATATTCCTACGACATCCATTATTTCTGCTGTAGAAGCATCCCTACATAAAGTTCCCCATCTCGCAGCAGATGAAATTCGTTTCGAAACTGCTAAAATTCTTCGTCATTCCAAGATTCCTAAATCAAATTGCCCTAAACCTTTAATTCAAGCTCTCAATTCACTCAAATCAAAACCTGATTTGGCTATTTTGAGGGCTGATAAAGGAAACTCCACTGTTGTCATGAATCGTTCAGATTATGATAACAAAATCCTGCAACATCTGCAAACTGATTCCTATAAGCTTCTACCAAAAGATCCCACCTCCTCTATAGAACGTTCAATTTCACAAATTATTCGTCATTCTTCCCTTCCTGATTCAGATAAGAAATTTCTTATCCCCCATTGTTCAAAATGTCCCCGTTTATATGGTTTGCCTAAAATTCATAAGCCCTCAGTTCCCCTGAGACCAATTGTCAGCACTATCGGATCTCCTACTTATAAACTCTCCCGATACCTGTCATCTATTCTCAAACCCCTTGTAGGTGATTCCAATAGTTTTATCCTGAATTCCTTTCATTTCGTTGAAAAACTTCAAACGTTGAAAGTTGACCCATGCGATTTGCTCGTCAGCTTCGACGTCGAATCACTGTTTACCAATGTTCCCATTCCAGACACCCTTTCCATAATTTCTCAATTGTTACCTGCCAAAAACATTTCAACGGACTTACTACCGTTAATTGATTTTTGTCTATCCTCCACATATTTTCAATACGATGGCAAGTTCTACGAGCAGTCCTCGGGAGCTGCCATGGGTTCCCCACTTTCCCCGATCATAGCTAATATCTTCATGGAAGCTTTTGAACAAGATGCCATTGACTCATCTGTTCTCAAGCCGAAATGTTGGTTTAGATATGTAGACGATACTTTCGTTATTTGGCAACATGGTCGCGAAAAGCTTGTTCCCTTCCTCAATCATTTAAATTCATTACATCCCAATATCCGTTTCACCATGGAAGTCGAATCGCAAGGTTCACTCCCGTTCCTGGATGTATTGGTTAGTCGACAGACTGACGGTACTTTAGGACATTCTGTGTATCGGAAACCCACCCATACCGATAGATACCTCAATGGTCTTTCCCACCACCACCCTGCCCAAAAGCAATCTGTCATAAACTCCCTGGTCCACAGAGCTGTCAACCTATCTCAGCCTCAATCTTTAAAATCAGAATTGAAACATCTATCATCTGCCTTATTATCAAATAATTTCTCCCATTACAACATTCAAAAAGCCATAAAGAAATACACTTCACCTAAAATTCCAAATCGACCTGAGCCAGAAACCCTCCCACCTGCTTTATCCACGGCCTATCTTCCATATATTCAAAATATAACAGATCGAATTTCCAAAATCCTCAAAAAACATAATATTTCTACCCGTTTTTCCACACTTCCAAAATTATCTCAGTTTTACAAACCTATTAAAGATCCCCTTCCTCCTCTCCACTCAGAAGGTGTTTATAGTATTCCCTGTTCTTGCGGTAAGGTCTACATTGGTGAAACAGGTCGTACAGTAGCTACTCGTGTGAAAGAACATGAGCGATGTACAAGACTTCGTGACACTAGTAGATCTGCACTTGCGGAACACAAGTTTAACACAAATCATCAAATCCTTTTTGAAGATACTAAAATCCTAGTCCGAGCCCCAAACTTCTATCAGCGAAAAATTCTTGAAGCTATAGAAATCCAAAAACATCCGAACAATCTGAACCGTGACTCAGGATATTACCTTCCCAACATTTGGAAACCCATCCTCGAAAATTCCACTTCGCACATGATCGCACAACGGCAGGGTCAGGTGCCGGAACGAAGTTAACCACCGGAACAAAGGCAGTGAACTATGTAGCGTGAAGGATTTTTCCTACAATAAATACGGCTACAGAAACCAGTAGAACCAGTTTCAGTTCAAGCCTCAAGCCTGCCCTGAAGATGCCACCTGTAATGGTTGGCGAAACGTCGGCATCAAGTCGAGCTATTGTGACGCGGAATCCATCCGGAAGACAAGATTTTTCAAGATTGGAGAAACGTTTGCCTCGAGTCGTGACGCGGTATCCACCCAGAAACCAAGAATTTTCAATTTAAATTTGTATTTGATTTCGTTGTTCCCATGTGTAATAGCTATTTATGTAACCATTTGAAAATCTATAATTTCCCTGTTTCTCTAACCATTTATTTCATTTTTCCCAGAATCAACAATTTGAATTGGACTTATTGTTAGAAAGGGTAAACGAAATAGTAAAGCAGGCCGATGACCGCAATAAACAGAAGATAGAAAAGCAGAAGACTGAAATCACAGAAGAGTGGACGTTACTCGTGTCAGATTTAGAAAATAGGCGAGACACCCTTACGAAACTGGCTGAAGTTTGGGAAACTTTCGAAGGACGCTGGCAAAATTTCGAAAGTCTGCTCACAGGAATTGAAGAAAAGGCCAAACACATCGATCATGTAGCAAGGAGTAGAGAACATGTAGTGGCCACCAAAAAATTAATTGAGGTAATTAACTCATTAATTTATCTTTTCTTTTTTAGACTTTATTATTTATATAGTTTTTACATTCGCTATCCTCGAACTGCTAGTTCAAAATTCTGATTTTAAAAGAACAATTAAGCCAGTTAGTCATGCCTAGGTATATATATATATATATATATATTGTTATGATTTCATTTCATAGACAATAAAAATTTAAAAATAATAACTTACCGAACTATGAAAATCAGAAAAGATCAAATAAAAAATATTTTATGGAATTAAAAACAATAATAAAAGCTAAATAATAGTTAGGATATTAATATTAACAATGTAAAACATAATAAACAACGATGTAATAGTATAAGATGTGATAAACAAGAACTTCAGTGAAAGTGAAGAAACGTTCAGTGTAACGAAATCATAAATCATAAGTAAAGTGATTACAAAACTATCATGAGATAGTACAAAACATTGAATAATGTTATAGATGTAAGTTAGGATTAGTAAATTTGAGTTATGTAATGTTAAAAGAATGTTATTGATATAATATGATATGTATTAGATTTAAGAATAAGTAACTGTCAAGAAAACCATAAATATGGGAATAATCATATTAATAATAACCCAATCATAGGTTAAATTATACCAAAGTGTGGGGAAAAATGTAGGCAATATTAATTTAAAAAGAAGGAATCACTAACAATTAAAATAAGTTGAAAATCTCAAATAATTCAAAAAGTAAAGAATACTAAATTCTGATTGGTCAATAGGAATTTCTAATGTCAATCTGGTAACAATGAAGACTTGTGTCAGTTTTACAACAATTAACTTGGCATCCTTGATTTGAAAAGCAATCATCTCATAGGTTGATTATGACATAAAGTAGCGTCGGTTTTGGAGGCCTATAAAAACGAATCTGAAAGTAAAGAAGTTCAGTTTGCCATTACATCTGTAGACTGAAAGTACTCCTGCAACTCACCAAAATTTTATAACCTATAATAACCTCCAATTGAACGAAAGTGTTCCAAACTTCGATAGGTTCAAAGAAACCAAAGTTAATAAGTTGTATATAAAGTCAACGATTATCCAAGTATCTGAATCCAGTAAAAAGGCTGTAATAACCTCCAATTAAGAAGAAATTTCCAACGATTGCCATTCATCAATAATTTAAATAAAGCATCGAAAAGTTTCATGTTTTATCTAAAAGGATAAAACAAAGTATTATCAACAGTTCCTGAGTCTCAAGAAGAAGTAATCCAAATTAGTTACCTGTGATTATTGTGAAAAAGCATAGTATTGTGTAAAAGTGAATCATCAACGAAATTATAAAAGAATTAAATCGAAAATTGCCAACATAGTTAAACACACTTTTGGATATAAACTAAAAGTAAGTTTGTTTATTATATCTCCATTGTAGTGTTATTTGTAAATCTGAAAGAAAGATTGTCGTTTGTAATTTTGTAAACAACTATTAATATTGAATAGTTTTGAGGTTAAAGCTAGTTCTATGCTTAGAACATAAAATAAAATTGTAAATTAGAAACCCGAGATAAATAGAGTCATAGAGATTTAAATATAGAAACTTTTTAACATTCAAAGAATATTGTGTTTAATTCCATAAAATAATATAAAAAGAGAAGGATCATTATTATTCAAAATAAACAAAATAAAAAGCTAGCCGGAAGCATTAATAATAATTCATAATCAATAAATTAAAAGAAACTAAAAAAGAAGTTTTTTAGTAATAATTGTCACCACAACGTGGGGCAAAATAAATTCAGTAAGAGTTTAGTTAATAATTGTCGCTCAAACGTGAGGCCATTTGAAAAAAGAAATAGAACCGCGTATCAAAATAATTTAAAGAACTAGATTAATTAATAAGAAAGTAAAAATGGAAGGAGATAGACAGAGGACTCCAGAATTGATAGGATTTGATCAAGAGGGTGAAATGATTAGTGCAGAAAGACCACCAATAATAGATAGTCAATCACAAATAATGAGATTGCTTGAAAGTTTAAATTTAAAAGCTAATGAAACGAAGGAAACAAATGCTAAAATTGAACAAGGTATGAGTGAAATAAGAGATGAACTTAAGAGAGTGAATGATAAATTTGATAAAAGAACTGAGGAAATTATGAGAATAGTTGAAACTGAGAAAAAGGAAATAAGACAACATGTTGAAGAAAGTATAGATAATAAATTAGAAGAATATAATAGTTTTGTAAATAGAAAGTTTAATAATGTAGAGAAAGAAATAGATATTATGGAAAATAGAATGAATGATATGGGGAAGAATATTGAAGAGAATGTAAATGTGAATGTACAAAGTATGAAAGAAAATCAGGAAAAAATGATAAATGAACAAGATGAAAGAATAAAAAGAATTGAGAATAGATCCGAAGAGAGAATGAATATAGAATACAGAAATGTAGGTCATGAGAATACAATAAAATTTAATGGAAACATAAAATTATTACATCCATGCATTTTTGTTAAAGATTTGAAAAATGAAATACAGTATGAAAGGAATATAGAGAGAATGAAAAAATTAATAAGAGAACGATTGGTTGATGAACCTTTGTTGTGGTTCAATTGCAAAGAAAGGGAATTAAATAGTTTAGATGAGTTTATAGATGAGTTTTTAAATAATTTTTGGGGTGAAAATGAGCAGTCGAAATGTCGAGAAAGGTTATATTTTAGGAAGTATATAGAAGGGACTAGAAAAAGCATGAGTGCTTATGCACTTAGCCTATATAATGAAGCGCAATATTTAGAACCTAAAATGAGAGAGGAAGAGATAGTTTTATACATTTCAAGACAGTATCGAAGTCAAATATCTGAGGCAATAGCCATTGCAAATATTAAAAACATGAATCAACTACTATCATACTTAAATAGAATTGATAATAAGAATAACATAGGAACTAGGCAACAAAATGGATATAATGATAACAGGAACAATTACAGGGGAAATCAAAATTATAATAATAGATTCCAAAATAATAATTATCAAAACAATTTTAGAAATAGGGATAATAGAAACCAAAATTATTATAATAGGGAAAATAGATATAATGGAAATAATGCTAATCAAAATAGAAATAGATATAGGGATTATAGAAGTCAAAATAATAATAATAATAGAAATAATAGTAGAAATGAAAACAATCAAAGGGAAGTAAACTGTAGTAGGATAGAAAGTAATAGGGAAAGGGAAGACTCTTCAAGTCAAAATAATCAACAAAATCAGGATTTTTAAGAAAGCACGAATACCATGTTAATGTATTATATGAACATCAGAGGGAATACATTGACTACGAACAGCAAAGGGAAGAAAATGAAAGTATAGGTTTAATTAAATTAAAAGGTTTTTTAAAAGGGAAAGAAGTAGAAATTATGTGTGATACAGGATCAGAACTATCATTAATAAGGGAAGAACTATTGTCTGAAATAAAATTAACAAATCAATTGAAAATACCAAAAGTAGAATTAGTAAATATTAGTGGAAAGAAAATTACTGAAGTATCAAAAATGATTACTGAGCATATTATAATAGGGAAGTCAAGTCTAGAGATGCAATTATTTGTAGTGCCGAATATGAAATTGGATATTGTTATGGGAACTGATGAATTAGAAAAGCATGGAATTATTATAGATTACGAGGAAAAGGAAATAAAGTTGTTAGATGAAATTATAAAGATAGGGAAAGGGGAAAATGAAAATATTGACAGACCAAATGAAGGTTGCAATATAATAAATGCGGTCGAAAGAAAAGACTCAAGCAGAAATTTAAATGAAATAATCTCGCAGATGAAAGTATCCGAGAAGTATAGGGGAATCATATCAGAAATAATTTCACAACATAAAGGTCTAATAATAGATGAAACTTGTATAGCTAGTAATTATATTCATAAATTCCAAGTTAAAGAAATTGAAAATTTTAAATCCAAGAACTATCCAATCCCATACAAGTACATAGAAGATGTTAGGAAAAAAATCGGTGAAATGCTAGAACAAGACATAATAGAAAGAAGTAAAACAAAATATATAAACCCTATTGTTATAGCAAAAAAGTCAAATGGTGATATTAGGTTATGTTTAGATGCTCGAACATTGAATAGATTGTCAGTACCACAATATGAAGCTCCTAAAAATATAGAGTCAATTTTTGGTAGAATAATAAAGGCACAAATTTTTAGTAAAGTTGATTTAAGACATAGTTTCTGGTTGATTCCTTTACATGAAAGTTGTAGAGATTACACTGGTTTTATGATAGATGGAGAAGTGTATCGTTTTAAAGTTACGCCTTTTGGTATTCAAAGTGCATGCAGTGCGTTAGTTAGAAGTATGAATCAAATATTAAATAAATTTGAAATTTTTGTAGTTCATTATATCGATGACATATTAATATTTTCTAGAACAGTAGAAGAACATAAAGATCACATAAAATTAGTTTTGAACGAATTAGATATAGCAGGTTTAAAAATAAATATTGAGAAATGTGAATTCTATAAAACAGAAATTAAATTTTTGGGTTATAAATTAACGAGGGAAGGTTTAGAAATGGATGAAGATAGATTAGATGTAATAAAAAATTTCAAAAGACCCACCAATCTTAAAACTTTGAGGGGATTCTTAGGTCTAATAAATTATTTCAAGAGGCTCATTCCTGATTTAAGTCAGAAGGAGATTCCATTAGTAGAATTACTTAAGAAAGGGGTAAAATGGAAATGGGATAATGAAAGACACGAAGCTTTCCAAAATTTAAAAGATATTTTCATTAAAAAATTAAAAGTCTATCATGCACAATATGATAAACCTTTCATATTAAGAACAGATGCTTCTAAACAAAGATTCAGTGGTGTTTTATTACAAAAACAAAATAATGAAGAAGTGCCCATAAGTTTTGTGTCAAGAATGACAAAAGTTCATGAAAAAAATTACAGCGTTACTGAATTAGAATTAGCAAGTATAGTTTTTTGTGTAAAGAAATTAAGATTTTATTTGTTAGGGAATAAAGTAAGGGTAGAAACTGATCATAGTGCATTAACAAGTATATTTAAAAACAAATTTGTAAACAGTAGGATTCAAAGATGGATTTTGTTATTACAGGAATATGATTTTGAAATAAAACATATTCCAGGAAAATTAAATATAATAGCTGATACTTTAACAAGAGAAGAGGGGAATTTAAAAATTGATAAAAGGAAATATAAAGTAGGAGCAAATATTTTATTAGAAGTAAGGGGTTTATTTTCATTAGAGAGCATTAAAAACAATCAAAGTACTTTATCAGAGAAGGATAAAAAAAAATGTAAAATCAAAGAGGGAGTTTATTTACAAGATATAGGTAGGAAAGAATTATACAGAATAAATCAAGACCTAACTTTAAAAATTTTAAATCATTTACATAGTGAATTCAATCACATAGGAGCAAGGAAAATGTGGCTCATATTCAGAGAAAATTATATAGGTAAAGGAGATTACCAAATTGCAAAAGAAATCACAAAGAAATGTGACATATGTCAAAGAGCAAAGCCTAAAAATATAATTAACCACAATTTAGCAAAGAGTATTATAGTAAAGGAATGTTTAGAAATAGTAGCAATAGATTTTTTAAGTGAGTTAATAGTAACAGAAAAAGGAAATAGACATATTTTGGTTGTAGTAGATTTATTTTCTAAATATATAAAATTATATGCTTGCAAAACGACAAAAAGTAGAGAAGTAATGCATAAGTTAGAAAACTATTTTGAAGAAATTGGTAGGCCAAGAAAGTTAATTACAGATAACGCAACATATTTCAAAAACATACGTTTCAAGTATTTTTGCAAAAGGAATTTAATTTTTCATCAATTAACAAGCATCAGACATCCTCAATCCAATCCATCAGAACGTTATATACAGGAAGTAATAAAATATCTGAGAATATCTTGTGAGGGTAAACATCGTCAATGGGATGAATCAATATCCAGAGTAGAAAAATGTTTAAATCATTGTCCAAATACTACAACAGAGAAAACACCTGTATTAATAATGAAAGGCGAAAAACCAGATAGAAAATGGTTAGATGAAAATTCAGTAGAGCGAAATGAAATTTTGAAAGATATCAGTAATAGGTTAGAAAGAAATGCAAGAAAATATATGAATAGGCAAATGAGAAAAAGAGGAAGGTTAATTAAATTTGAAATAGGTGAATTAGTAATAGTAAGAGCAATGAGAGTAACTAATAATAAAAAGAATATATGTGGAAAATTATGTTTTGCTTTTGAAGGTCCATATGTAGTCATGAATGAAAATGCTGAAAATAGTTATGAATTAATGAATCCTGAAAATGGAAAGATAAGGGGAATATTTAATATTGATCAAATATACAAGTATAATTATTAATAAATTTAGTTCATGAAAATAAAATCAAAAGATAAATAAATTTTAAATATTAATGTGATTAATATGTTAAAATTGATTTAGGGGAATTTGTTATGATTTCATTTCATAGACAATAAAAATTTAAAAATAATAACTTACCGAACTATGAAAATCAGAAAAGATCAAATAAAAAATATTTTATGGAATTAAAAACAATAATAAAAGCTAAATAATAGTTAGGATATTAATATTAACAATGTAAAACATAATAAACAACGATGTAATAGTATAAGATGTGATAAACAAGAACTTCAGTGAAAGTGAAGAAACGTTCAGTGTAACGAAATCATAAATCATAAGTAAAGTGATTACAAAACTATCATGAGATAGTACAAAACATTGAATAATGTTATAGATGTAAGTTAGGATTAGTAAATTTGAGTTATGTAATGTTAAAAGAATGTTATTGATATAATATGATATGTATTAGATTTAAGAATAAGTAACTGTCAAGAAAACCATAAATATGGGAATAATCATATTAATAATAACCCAATCATAGGTTAAATTATACCAAAGTGTGGGGAAAAATGTAGGCAATATTAATTTAAAAAGAAGGAATCACTAACAATTAAAATAAGTTGAAAATCTCAAATAATTCAAAAAGTAAAGAATACTAAATTCTGATTGGTCAATAGGAATTTCTAATGTCAATCTGGTAACAATGAAGACTTGTGTCAGTTTTACAACAATTAACTTGGCATCCTTGATTTGAAAAGCAATCATCTCATAGGTTGATTATGACATAAAGTAGCGTCGGTTTTGGAGGCCTATAAAAACGAATCTGAAAGTAAAGAAGTTCAGTTTGCCATTACATCTGTAGACTGAAAGTACTCCTGCAACTCACCAAAATTTTATAACCTATAATAACCTCCAATTGAACGAAAGTGTTCCAAACTTCGATAGGTTCAAAGAAACCAAAGTTAATAAGTTGTATATAAAGTCAACGATTATCCAAGTATCTGAATCCAGTAAAAAGGCTGTAATAACCTCCAATTAAGAAGAAATTTCCAACGATTGCCATTCATCAATAATTTAAATAAAGCATCGAAAAGTTTCATGTTTTATCTAAAAGGATAAAACAAAGTATTATCAACAGTTCCTGAGTCTCAAGAAGAAGTAATCCAAATTAGTTACCTGTGATTATTGTGAAAAAGCATAGTATTGTGTAAAAGTGAATCATCAACGAAATTATAAAAGAATTAAATCGAAAATTGCCAACATAGTTAAACACACTTTTGGATATAAACTAAAAGTAAGTTTGTTTATTATATCTCCATTGTAGTGTTATTTGTAAATCTGAAAGAAAGATTGTCGTTTGTAATTTTGTAAACAACTATTAATATTGAATAGTTTTGAGGTTAAAGCTAGTTCTATGCTTAGAACATAAAATAAAATTGTAAATTAGAAACCCGAGATAAATAGAGTCATAGAGATTTAAATATAGAAACTTTTTAACATTCAAAGAATATTGTGTTTAATTCCATAAAATAATATAAAAAGAGAAGGATCATTATTATTCAAAATAAACAAAATAAAAAGCTAGCCGGAAGCATTAATAATAATTCATAATCAATAAATTAAAAGAAACTAAAAAAGAAGTTTTTTAGTAATAATTGTCACCACAACGTGGGGCAAAATAAATTCAGTAAGAGTTTAGTTAATATAATATGTAGAACTGGATTCTCGGGTATTGATCCGCGTTGTGTGGTTTCGGTCCTCAGAAGGACCAATTTCACGACGTTTCGGCAAAGTCGCATTTGCCATCTTCAGGTGATTCGACCGTAGAGTCTGGAAAATCTAGGCGAACTAGATTTTCCAGACTCTACGGTCGAATCACCTGAAGATGGCAAATGCGACTTTGCCGAAACGTCGTGAAATTGGTCCTTCTGAGGACCGAAACCACACAACGCGGATCAATACCCGAGAATCCAGTTCTACACATTACGTCCGCGAGAACCTAAGAAGAAACATATATATATATATATATATATATATATATATATATATATATATTTGTATGTTTTCTTGGTATATTGGTTCGTATATATACTGATAATGAAATAAAAATTCTGTTTTGACGTTTCGACAACGTCAAAACAGAATTTTTATTTCATTATCAGTATATATACGAACCAATATACCAAGAAAACATACAAATATTACAAATGGTTCAAGAATATCAACAAAAGAATATATATATATATATATATATATATATATATATATATATATATATATATATATATATATATATATATATATATATATATATATATATATATATATATATATATATATATATGTATATATATAAATTGTGTGAACAATTAAAGAAGATATTGGTCACAAGCATGATTAAATTGAATATTTCAACATGATTCTTCAGGTCTAACACAGATAAAAATTAGCAAGTAATGTGATATAAAATAATACACGTATCCAAACATAATGCGACGTAAATTACTTATGGTGTGAAAATTGACCTAATAATGGTAATGAGCATTTCCACATTTCATAAAAAGTTGTTCCCTATTTTCCATATTTTGATGTCTCCAGTATTTTAGGAAGACCAAAATAATATTTTAAAATAACTAATACTGGATATGGAAGCTTTTTCAGCAAATTGAGGAGTATTGTGGAACATAAATAGGCACTGAAGATTCTATAACTTTAGAATAGCATACCAGTTTTATCCTCAATTTAGATATATATGGATATTTCATCATCTTTTGTTTTAGAGTTATTTGAAAAAACTCAATTTTTGAGTTTTATTTTTCACTTTTACATGTGGAATGCAGTGGCACAGTAACTGCTTCCAGAAGATTTTTAAAATGCGAGTGATGGCGTAAAGTTATATTTTTTATATGGAAGTCATAGTTGACTTCCATATAGACATATTTCATGTTTGGTCGATTTTACCATTTTTACTAGATTTTAAAGAACATTATATTTATTGAATAATTTTTGAATTTCTTTGCTTTAAATAGTAGGGTTATGTCATTTAAAGAATGACTAATAGCACAAACAATCTAATATTGCATTGTTCTACAATTTCACAGATTTTAAAACAATTTAACATTGATTCTAACAACGGTTGCTTATATTTTTCAGAAAGTCTAATTTAACTTATGAGAAGTAAGAAATGCTTATCGTATTATAAAACGTTTATTCCGCGTAACAATTAATCTCAAACTGCAAATAAAACACATTTTAATCTTGATCCGACAGAAGACAAACTGATGATAAATACAATTCTATAAAATTATCAATTATATAACATTTAATAAAATAAAAAAGTAGAACTAAAACATTGATAATAGAAAATTCTAATGAGAACTAAGATAATATACACTAGTCCCAATAAATGTTCAAATTGATGTACATTATTTGCAATACGTAGGTCACATATCTTCGAAATATTCCTAACTGCGTTATAAACATGAACATTGGATACTATATTTAAGTCCAGTATGAAATTTCCCCTTGATTCGTTAATATTTTTATTCTTCATTTTATATAAATCACTTGCAGTGTCAGAGATATTGTTACTCAAAATAAAATACTCTCTCATATCATACATTGTTAGATAGTTTTTGTTCAATTAGGCATTTTCTAAATGACATAACCCTACTATTTACAGTGGAGACATTTTAAGAACTATGCCATGAATACAATTTCCCTTGGTCTATGCCGTACGAGTGGCTTAGATGGCAATACAGCATCCGTAGGCCCGCATTATGGCGATGGGTGTACGCCGAGGTCGCTTTTGCCGGACATGCCGACAGCAGGTGGAAAATCGTCTCAGTCGCCTTTCGACAAGCGCCCTGCAGCTGACATCAGGAACCTGCACATCCTTCACGTTGCGGCGATAGACCAAGGTGTTGATTACGCCATCTTGGCAAGCTGCGGTAAATCCCTCGATCTCGGCTTGTCAACGTGCCGCCCGAGCATAAGATCTTCCTCCGCGGCATTTACCTGGGCTTTCAGACGACTGATGTGAAATTCATGACCAAGCTCTTTCGCAGCTTGATGTACTGTCTTAACGATAAATGCCCCCACTCCAGCCAATTCATGCACAGGAGGACGCCGAACAAGCTATACTCAGAACCACACTTCGATGCAGAGTCTCCTACCTCCCCCCTGGTTGAATTAATGTTATTGATAATGTCAATTGAGTCATTATTTCAACAATCCCATTAATGTTACAGTAGATAAATATCGAGAAATAATTACAGAACATGTGCAAATTTTCATTTATCCAAATTGACAATTTCTCCGCAGTTTTGCCCGGTAAACTTCTTTAATATGAAATAGAAGAAATAAAAACAATATTATTCAAAATACGTCAATCTATTACACGACAGATATTCCAGAAATTAAAATAATGAATTTTCGAAATTATATTATGAGTCGTACATACTAAACATTCTTCAGTTGAAATATTTTTGTAGATCATTATATGATTTATATTATTTGAATACCACTAATATGTTTCATTTGTAATATTTTAGCTTGTTACGTATTGTCCACATTATTTCCCATACTTCAATCTGCTCGGAAACCCTTAGTTCAAAATCACTTAGAAAGAGTAAAAAATAAAATTCTATTGAGGAAATAAAATATTATCTACCTTGTCTGAATCGTTATTACTTATTAGACTATCTTATTGGTTCTCATATGAGAATTTTATCCTTTATAGGACTTGCAATCTGAAGCGGAATCCTTACAGGGACGTAAGGATGAAGTTGAAGGATTATCAAACAGCATCCTGGTATTTTTGGGAGAAGTATCAAAGAGTTCTGCGAACGCTTTATCCGAAAAATTGACAGAGCAGAACAACAGTTATAATAGGTGAGCTAAACGATATTTTTGGCTAATTTTATGATTGTAGCTAATCCCCGCATTTGTGTTTACTATAGAATTAACAATTAACAAACTGAAAAGTACATATTAACAAACAACGTTTCTCATCTAAGTTTGCGACATTGTGTTCACATTGTTGAATATTTATTTATAGTTCAGACATACGGTGACATACTTTGTAGTTTCCTTATTTTTTCTAATAGTCCTTGGGCTATTATAAAGTTTCGGGCGCAACAAAAATTCAAATCGAAATATCCGTTACTTCACTTTTGAGAGTCGCGGGAATCCGGCGAAAAAATATTAAAATATAACTTTAACTATAATCATTTATCCAAAATGTTCCGAACAAAAGTGATTTGTTTTGAAATTTACTGTAGGAATCAATCTTCAATAAACTCCACACTCAATTTGTTCAAATGTAAACCGTCTAGAAACAAAACAAAAATGAGTCAAACATATTTACGTGAATAATGTTTGTTTGAAAACATTTAGAAAAGTTTCGTCTTTGTTTATTATGTTTTGAACTCGCTATAAATATGAGCAAAACCCATTTAGCAGTTACTTTACAATTCAAGTCACAGCTTTCTTCCTTTCTCTACGAGTCAAATTAATACTAAATAAAACATGTTTATTGTTGCAAATCCATTATTTTATTCCATTTTGCACCCAGGGCACGATCACATATATTCTACATGACCCACTCTGTACCTAAAATTGCAAATTTTTGAACATTAAAGGCAGTACCAATTTAAAAAATTTAAATGAGAACTAAAATGAAGTTTTGTTTAAAACCCTATTTTGTATCACGTTGCCAATTATCATAATAGCATAATTATGCGAATTAAAATTATAAATACATAAATTTTTCATCAAATTACATAATAATGCCAAATGGCATACATTAGAGAACATACTTCTAAATCTTAACTACATCTAGTGACAATAACTTGAACCACACATTCAGTTTCTGTCATGGCAATTGTTGTGAACCAGCTGATTCTTTAATTTGTGAATTTACATCAACCTATTGGCTAATAGGTAAGTGTTTTTTTCAATATAATAATTCTGCACATACTACACCATCTCTAATTTGTACGTACATGTTGAAAACATATGTAATGAATAAAATATTGCAAAATATTACCTAAATTAGTTATGTGTTCAATTGGCATCAAAATGCATTGTCAAATGGAACTCAACAGTTTGGTATTTGACCAGAAGGAAGAACTAACAGGGAACGTTGTAAATTATCAATTTATACTGGACAATCTATGGTTATATGTATTAAGTGTAATGTATTTTAATGTTTCCATAAGCATTCGAATTGCTTTCCACATATCATACATGCTAATGTGTATTTTTTTCACATAAAGATGCTAATTGGCATCAACTCTTTTTACCCTCAATAACACATGATAAAACTTCAAATACTGAAAAACGCGATAACATTAAACCTGCCAAACATATAAAAACTCAGTCTAGGAATTCCCACACAACAGAAAAACTTGTGAACAATGAAGTAAACAGTATAGAAACAGCTGGTAATCTACAAGTGGAATATTCAAATATTATGAATGACATTATAAATTTAGAAAATAATTCGGGAAATGGAATAGTAAATGGACGTTAGTTGCTAACAGAAAAACTCGAAGTAAGACAGAATCGAATAAAAATAAATCTGAAATTCATCCATCTTAATTCATGAGGAAAAGACAAAAACCTAGACCTATTCAAAATATAAGGAACATTATAGTAATGTCAAAAAATTATATGAGCTATTAGTGAATCATTGAACATACAAAATCGCAGTTCTCAGTCTGATAATAAAAGCAAAAGTACTTGGCCAATCAATAAAGAAATAACTCGTGAAAATTAGAAAAGTAAAATTTTAGACATAGAAGGTGATCATTTCCCTAAGAGGAGCCAGTGCTTGACATTCTACAAGGATATGAGAGGCAGTTTCGTCAGCCTCTCCGCATCTACTACTACCTGCGTGATAAACGATATCCATTAAGTGTAGACGTTTGCTCAGATATCAATGCCCTGTCACCAATTTTTAGCCTCTTCTGTTCATAGAGAGAAGGGTTTTCGAGCGTTTGGGCGAGAAGTTCGCGATGTGGAGCTTCGCCTGCCTAATACCAGGGGCACTGCACCAAACTGAGAGCCACTGTCTATCCAGTAGTTCTCTGCGGGTGCAGAGCCTGGTGGTCGATCAGATTCCAATCGCTGGGTCGGGGCCAGAGATGCCTAGGGAACCCCGTTTGGCCAATCCATCGACCACTTTGTTCATTCTCACGCCGGTACCCACACTAGCCGAAGTTTGTTTCTTCTGGCTAATTCGGCCAGGATCTCCATGCACTCCAAATCAAGCGTAGAAGTTACTCTATGGGAGCGAACTGCACCCAGAGACACTCGGCTGTCAGTGCTGATGTATAGCCGCCTATCTCGGTAGCTTAGCCTCAGGATTTCCAGGGCACAGGTCCGGATTGCACAAAGCTCGGCCTGGAAAACAGTTACATGAAAGCTTCCTTCTGGGTGTGCAGGAGCAGACTCCGGATCCGCTAGACTCGCCAGTCTTAGACCCGTCCGTGAACCACACGAGTCACCCTGGCTTAAGTGGTTCGGAGTCCTTGTTCTCCCAGTCCGTTCTCTGGGTCATGAGGACGTCTGGTGTTTGGGACCTGACTTCAGGCGCTATTGTATCCAGTTTTAGTCGGAGGATCGAGCAACTTCCAGCCACCCAATCAAATTTTGCCATGACCTCGAGGCACGGACGCACCGACCCATTGGCCCAAACCAGCAAGCCGATACGCCGAACCCGCAGCCACTGTTTTATTGTGAACCTGTAACGGAATGATTCTCACCAGGACCTCCAGAGCTCTATTGGGGGTGGTTCTCATAGCCCCCATTATTCACACCCAAATAAGCCGCTAAACCTTGTGCAGCTTCAGACGGAACAGAACCGTTTCCGTCGCCAGCCACCACACAACCTCTGCGTAGGTTATAATAGGGCGGATCATGGCCGTGTAGATCCAATTCACTATTTGTGGCCGTAGTTAGCCAGCTCAGTTCAGCATCGAGGATAACTCCAAGGTACTTCACAAAGTATTTTAGGTGCAAGGTCCTCCATAACAAACGAATCCCTGGTAGAGGTCCTAGCTCCCGTTTCCTCGGGAAAAGAACAACTTTTCTTTTCAGGATTCACCCTGAGTTCCTCGACCTGAAATCAGCGAGCGACGATGGCAAGTGTAGTATTCTGCAGCTCACACAAGATAGCTGCATGTCTGCCAAAAGTCACAGGTGCCAAGTCGTCTGCGTAGGCGGGCGTAAAACCCAGCCTCATTCCGCTCGACAATCAAACTGTCCACCAAAGAGTAGGAGGTGTTACACCTCCCTGAGAACGCTACCATTAAGGGGCGTCTCTGCGAAAGCATTGTCTTGATCCACCTAACCAAAGTATTGTCGATTCCGTATCTCTCCGCAGTATGGCACATAGACTCCAAGGAGTTCCTAGAAAACGCCTATAGCGCACTGTCCGAGATTGAGAGCCCTTTCGATCTGGGTAACCAGATGATGAAGGGCCGTCTCGGTTGATTTGCCCGCTGCGTACTGTCGACGATGAAGCGGAAAATCCGTTAATGCACCGTCTTTGATATTCCTTTCGATCAGCCTCTCCAGCGCTAGCCCAGAGATGGCCCAGCGCACCTTTCATAGTTGATCACTTTCGAGGCAACCCCGCGATTAAGCGCTCTCGAAGTGACCTGAAAGTCCTCGGCTGGTGAGACTATGAGGTTATCATCAGACCCGGGGTAATGCACCGACATTAGATGTCGCAACGTCTCGTTCGACGATGACTGTTCGGTAGAATCACTGATCCTGTGCCAATCAAAGGATCTTTGAAGAAGACCTCGCTGCCGATGGCATCTTATTGATGCCCTCACAGTAGGTATTATGCCACGAATCTCTCTTAGAACTCCTTATAGCTTTCTTGTAGTCCTTTTGGGCAACCTCGAAGGTCTCCCAGCCTGAACTACGCGATGTTCTCTTCGCTTTGTTGAAGAGTTTTCTCACCCGTTTCCGATGTTCCTCCATTTGGGAAGTCCACCAGGGGGTGTTGTTGCCGCCTCCCTTTCATTAATGGGGACAGCATGCTTCCTACGTGTGTTGTCAGTTACCTAGTGAATGTATATCATAATGATACTTTTAATCCGCAGACGTGCTCGAAAGCGAAGAATTGTGCTAACAAACAGAGGGTGAGGGAAGTTAGTTATCTACGGATCGTTTGAATTAGTTCGTAATTGATGTGCATTTTTCAAATACACCATTCCAATAGAGCGGTAAACGTGAAATTTGTTATTTCAATCCCGGAAAGATCGTCATAAACTTGATGTTCAATATTTATATTCCCAAGGGCCTTGTAAAAGTCGGTCACGCATTTTTATTCTAAAATTCTAGGTAAGAGGCTGGACGGATTCCAGAAATATCTGATTACAGTTTGATTTGCACGACAAGTATTTCAATCCGAAATAAAAATGCACGACTTTTGATTTTCGTAAATCGATGTATTAAAGTTTAATTTTTCGCTCATAGACGCGTGCCCGCGTCGAATGTTATGTAAGTCACTCATTTTAGTGCACGTACTGTTTACAATTCCGTTCTTGCAATAACATCGGAATGAAATGTAATTTTTAGATCTGACCGTGCGATGATCTTAAAATAAAACGGAACCAAACTGCTGAAAGACGTGCTTCTCACTTATAATTTACAAACGAAAGAAACTGGGTGGCTGGATAGTCTGTGCGGACTATTGTATATCAGTGCTTGGCACCGCCAATTTTATTGTCATCGTATCTACTAACCCCTACGAACCAAACGAATCAACCCCTAACTCTTATCTACGCATTAGAGACAACAAACGAATTCAAAACAGCTGAACGCAGACCATTCATCATACACCTGCTTTAGTCGGTGATTTTAGTTCCTGGATTTAATGATTGTGAAAGTGTCGGTTTAGTGTTTGTGAATCTAATAGAATATAAAGTTTTCTGAGAGCGTATAAAAAAGGTGAATTTTCATATCCAAATTCGACAATATGATAAGATATGGAATATTGATTCCAAAGAAAAATGTCGACTGCTTCTGCAAATTTTACGATACCAAATATAAATCACTAGCTTCTGTTTAATAGTTCTCGATGAACTCTTGAGATTCATGTGAAATAGATACAATCAACTAATTCAAGTGTAATTGAAATTCTCTTGATACAATTCTGAGATACTATAAATTTCACGGATTTGTATTTTAACATTCTTCCCATCAAACAGAGAAACTGGATAATTAGAAAAACCTAAAAGTCAATTCGTTTCAAATTATTAATGTTACTCAAAAATCCGAAAATGAATGTTAATATTGATTAACCTTCATTTTCATTCATACCGAAACTAAATACGATTCTAGAACTAATTATAGATAAATTCATGGATAACAGAATAACTGACGGAGTAGTACCAAAATTTTATTGTTGCCAATGATTATAATAGCTTATTCGATTCTAAACAAACCTGAATCTATTTTTCTTCTTAAGTCGAGTAATCACTCAATTCATTCAGGAATTTAGGTTTAAACCAGTAAATAAGCCGGGAAAAAGTGGAGAATTAGCTCATTTTTGAGAAATTTTTCTTGCGTCGTGTTCCTTGGACCCCCAGGAGTATTCATTACACTTAACGAGTTTACGTGCGACCTAAATGACGAAGTCGGGGGCGTTTAAAGCCCCCAAAATTATGTTTAAAAAAAATTCTATTTTATTACCAGTTTTGCCTTGAAAATCTGTACTCGGGGGGTGTTCGAGGTCGCTGATCACGAATCCGAGGTCCGATTTAGGAAATTCAATATGGCGGACCGGATGTCGTGCTTTTTCCCATAAAAAAATCTGAAATGGCCATTTTGCTTCGAAAATATATATTCGGGGGTTTTCGAGGCCGCTGATTACGAATCTGAGGTCTAATTACTTAAATTCAGAATGATGGACCAGAAGTAGAGTTATTTTCTGATGAAAATTCTGTTTTTTTAGTTTTTTGACTGAAAATTGATGCTTGGGGGTTTTCGACGTAGCTGATTAGTAAATTCAAAATGGTGGACCGGAAGTAGTGTCATTAGCTCATAATAATCCTGTTGTTTTTAGTTCTTGGGCTCAAAACGGGTACCTACTTGGAGGTTTTTGAGGTCGCTGATAACGAATCTGAGGTCTTATTAACAAAGATTATAAAAAATATGTAGTAAAATTGTTTCGCACTTGAAAAACACGGGAGTTATAGGATAGAGTAGGCTATAATTTCTATTGGGTGTTGTTACATCCCTACTTGTAAGAAGTGAAAACAAATTTTCCAACGTCAGCAAAAATGAAAAGAAAACCAGGATTTTCATCAAAAAATTACTCTACTTCCGGTCCTTCATTTTGAATTTACCTAATTAGACCTCAGATTCGTAATCAGCGACCTCGAAACCCCCGAGTATATATTTTCAAAGCAAAACGTCCATTCTAAAATTTGTTGTGGAAAATAGATCGACTTCCGGTCGTCATGTTGATTTTCCTAAATGGGACCTCAGATTCGTGATCAACGACCTCGAAAATCAACAAGTAGATTTTCAAGGTAAAATTGTCATTTAAAAATTTAAAAATTTTTTTTTCGAATCTCAATTTCGGGGGCAATTCGGGACCTTTAACGGCCCCTCACTTCATCTTTTCATGCCGTCCGCAAACGTGTTAAGTGTGATGAGTACTCTTGGAGGTCCAAGAAAAACGATGCAAAAAGAATTTTTCAATTCCGAGCTACTCCCCCACTTTTGCAGCCCCCGGCTTATTTACTAGACTAGTTCCATAAAACGAAAATATTCCGCTGAGGCGAACATTCCCAAAAACCGTCATTTTTGTTTCCAGATTTAATTTATATCAAATAACTCCAAAACAATGAGTTTCTCCCTAGAATAATAAAGTGTAGATTTGGAAATGTATTTCTCTCAAAAAATATATAGATACCTACCGGAAAATATCGACTTTACATACTTTCCAGTTTATAAAATGGAATAGTCATTAGGTGATGAAAATCCATTACTTATAAAATTTTACAGTGAAAATCAAAACTTTTAATTGTTATGTTATTTAATTTTTTTCATATTTGATAATTCAAGAACTCGAAGACTCAAGTATAGAGAGGAAAACTACTTTTTTTCAATTATGCCGATTACAACGAACTTTGAACGTAGCGAACAAATTTCAGTTTGTTAATCCTTTTTTTTTGTTCAGAATAATATTTTTATTGTTTTAAGGGTGCTATCAGATTCTGTCAAGAAATTTCCATCCTCGCTCTCCTTGGGGGTGAAGGGTGGCTACTGTGAAATATTAAACAGGAACCCCTAATTTTCATTGCTAATTCTTATAGATCGTCAAAAATTGAATAGAGTTTACTGATGTGATTCTTTTTATTCCTGATAGATGATACTAGAATTGGCAAAATGTAAAAATGATGGAGACTCTGTGAATAATTCTGAGAAAACATTCAACTCTGGTAAAATTAAACCACTCATATCCCGCAGGAGTGGGGAGTGAGGTGAAATGAAAATTTCAAATATAAATGGAAATGTTCTGCTCAGTTTTGGAAAATTAATGTAATAATTCACCTTCTTTGCTGATCCGTGTGAAGAAATTGTGTTATTTTGTTGAGGGAGATAAATTCAAGAAACTGTTAAGAATTTAAGCATTATTGAGATGGGGAGAATGATATTACCGTATTAGCGTTACCCGATTCAACCACCAGGAGGTTGCACGCTCATACTATCATATAGCCTTGAAAAGAACTGATATTTCAGGGGACATTTAAGTAATAATGTTCTTCTACGCCTACTTTATATTCCTTCAGCAAAAAAAAATTGAATTGAACAAAGGGGTCAGTGATTTCTTTTTTGGATTTCAAACGCATTTCGCGCCCTTCTCATACGGTGAACAAGGGAATATCATTTTAACAGAGTAGAATGTTCCCTACAAATTATTAACCGGTTTTCTCCATCATCTTTACGTTTCGTCAATTCCAACGCCATCTACCAGGAATTAAAAAAATAGTATGGCAAACCACACTTGATTTTTGAAGATCTATAAGAATCTGCAACGAAGAGTAGGAGTTCCTTTTTGATATTTCAAAGTTATGCCTTTCCCCCATCCTAAGGATGGGAAATTTTTGGCAGAATTGGATAGTTCCTTTCAAAACCATGGAACTTTTGTCAAGAACATTTTTCCGTCCGATGCATATTTTTCGAGATATTCTTGGGAATTGTTTAAAATTGGTCACCCGGTTTATATTATATTACATTCCACAGTCCACAGTCGTACCACATAGAACGTTCTTTACTGTATTATGAAGATAAAAAGTTGATACCCCATCAAAATAGAAGCCAAACTTTTTAAACTATAATCTACGAATCAAGAACTTCCATTTTAATTCTCATGTGGAAAATATTGATGGAATTGCAGTTCTCTTAAAACATTTTATTTTCAATGTGGAAAGTATTGATGAAATTGAATTTCTCTAAAAACATTTTATTTTCAATGTAGGAAGTATTGATGGAATTGCATTTCTCTAAAAACATTGTATTTTCAATGTGGAAAGTATTGATGAATTTGCATTTCTCTAAAAACATTTTATTTTCAATGTGGAAAGTATTGATGAAATTGCATTTCTCTAAAACCATTTCATTTTCAAGATAAAAATTATTGTTGGAATTGCATTACTCTAAACACATTTCATTTTCAATGTGGAAAGTATTGATGAAATTGCATTTCTCTAAAAACATTTTATTTTCAATGTGAAAAGTATTGATGGAGTTCCATTTCTCTAAAACATTTTATTTTCAATATTCAGTCAACTAGATAAGTCTTGCACTTGATAGCAAAATTCCTGGTCTGGGATTATACAGTTCGTATAATATCTATTAAACTGTTTCCAGGGTATAATTCAGACAATGAAATTGAAGAATATAAATAAATTTTTAATGTTTCCGAAATAGAAATAACTACCTTGGTACCTATATGAGAAGAACAACCGCAAGTTCATGTATTACATAATAATATATTTAGTGTACTGTGGTACGTTTAAAACAGATGCACGTCCGCGAATTGTATACAGGCTTTCACTGATGTTATTTTGGCTCCGATAGGAGGTCAGATTTAAAAATAGTTTTGCGCAAAACGCGTAGCCTCGTAAAAATCACACAGTTCAACACGTTTTAAATACGAATTGCGCTACCAATTAAATAATTATAATATATTAGCAAGTTTTATTCTTTTCCAGGCTTAAGGAAAACCTATCAAATCAAGTGAAACAGACACGATCTGACCTTGAAATCATAGACAAAGCACTATCGGACATTGATCAAAAAGTGCTGGTTTTGACCGCGCTACGTGAAGATATCGTTGGATTTTACTGTTTTGGCGAAGACACAGAGCGCACGCAAGAAGATTTGAATAATCTACAAGCTAAAGCAAAATCTGAAATCAAATCGAGTTCCCAGCTAGCATCGGATATCTCTGATATTTACAATAAGATAAAACCTTTCCCATCGGACGTATTCCAGAAACTCAACCATCTAGAATTGTTGTCCGAAACTATTTCGAGTGCAATGGACGAAAAAGTCAGGGACTTTAAGAAAGCTCGCACGATTCGCACTGACTACCTTAGTGACGTTGACGAGATACAAAGCTGGATCAAAGATGCCGAATTGAAAGTACGAGACCGTACCGTAGAACCTCAACTGTTGTACGAACACTTGCAACAGATTCAATGTGAACTGGCTGGAGTTAACGATCGTCTCGAGAAATTGACAAAGAACGGGAAAAAAATCATCGAAAACACGAGAGACGACGATGAGAAACTATTAGTTTCCAATACCATCCAAGACCTAAGCGACCAATTGCAACAAGTGAAGACGTGGCTAGACGAGAAACGTCAACAAGTTGGCGAAACACTGGATTCCTGGCAAAGGTTCTTGACATTGTACCAGGCTGTGCTTTCATGGGTTGAGGAGAAGAAGATCTTCTTGAAGGAACCGCTGTATTTGACTTCGCTCCTGGAAGCTAAACAGAGATTACACGATTACGCCGTAAGTGATTTTGATTCACTCCCTAATTTATTTGGATGGCTTCTTAACACAAACTGTTTTATGATTTTTTTTCAGAACGCAGTGAAAAGTTGCAAAGTGGTCACCAAAAACTTGAGTGAAATGACCAAAGAATTGGAATACATAGGAAGTGTCACAAACGTTGGAGATCTCCCGAACAAAATGGAACACGCCGAAGAAGCAAAGACTGAAACTGAAGCTCAAATTGTGGAAAGAGTAAGAATATTATCAGGAGCCATACTCCTAAAGACTTAGTTTCACATCTGCTTTATAATTCTTGAATAAAAAAATATTTTAACAAATTTCGAAATCTAACACCAATATTTAACATCCCAGATTGTCTTCAGAAATATTGGCTTTATATAGCTATTATTCCAAAAATCTTCAGAAGTTCCACCTGAATAATAATTATATTTTATCTAAAGTGTCCATTATTTCAGAACTCTCTATTGCAAGAAACATCTGAAGAATGGGAACAATGCGAGAAGAAAATGAAAGAAGTGAGAAATTGGATAGAAAAAACTAAGAACGCTATGGAATCTCCACAGAATAAGAAGAAACCACTCAGAGACCAACATGCCATTCGCGAGAAAATGTTGGCTGACATTCATATCCAGAAGACCAAAATTTCACTGTCTGTCGAGAAATTGCAAGTAGGTAGTCTGTGTCTATGCGTAAATGTACATTTTTTTATTTGAAACAATTTTTCAAATTTTTAATATTAATGGGATGGATTGATGAAAAACTAAAATGTTCACTGATAGCAAAATAATCGCTGTATATGAGAGAATATTCTAAAAAATTCCTGTAGTAATTGTTGCTAATTTTTTGGAAAGGCCATTGAATAAACCAAAACTGATTTTTTTTTTGTCGTGGTAGAACTTCTATTCGAGTGAGCTCTGAAAGTAGTTACCAAGTAAGTGTCAAAGTTGGGAGACTATTTTCATTCAGTAATGTTTGCAATTTTATCATGCAAATTATTTTATTATGAAAAACGTGGAACTATTCATGAACCATGCACGTCCCTGCGTTCATTTTACGATCTTCATAATCGTCTATCCTAACAAACAATTCGCCAAACCTGTGATCGATTTAGCACCTCATTTACGCTACTTGATGCAGCTCACCATGTGAGACGAAAAATAGTGCGTACTGAATAAAATATCGCCGCTGTTGAGCAAGTATCGAAGATCCAAACACCCAGATTCGGCAACGTGATCGACAATTGGAACTCTATGCGTCCAGTTTAGGGTAATTAAAGGAAATATCTTCGATTAATACCTGACAAGATCCAGCTCGTAGAAGTCTCTCATCTCAAAATTCTGTTCAGCGATGATGCTCAATGTTGTATTTGGAGTGAAGATAATCCACAAGCAATACTTCAAAATCCAAATAAACCGGAAAAATGCACTGTTTTGTTTGCTCTAGGGGCTGAAGGAATCATTGGAGAGTACTTCTTCGGCCAGCGTGTTATCAATGGCGAACGCTAGGGAGCCATGACTAGAAATTATTCCGTTTCCGAACTGGTTGAATGAATGTGGAGGAGATATCATTCCAATAGGATGACATTTCGTGCCGTACAGCGAGTGAATTAATGGCGACGTACGTCGATTCAGTTGTTTGGCAAAATGGAAATGTCGATTGTTGATCACGATCCTTTGAATTGGCGCCTCTGAATCATTTTCTGTGGCGATATGTAAAGCCTTTGTTGGATACAAATGAACCAGCAAGTTTGAACCATTTGGAAGCTAACATTGTGCGTGTTATTGGAATATTCAGGCAACCAAAGCTTGGAAATGCGATTGTGAATTGGAACTCCAGGATGTTCTGCCAGTTGCATGGGTCATAAGCCCAAAATAATATTCAAACAATGAATAGTATAAGATTTCCTATAAATGAAGCCAAAATCTGTCCTTTTGTGAAAATTGTATGTTTTTTATTCTTATTTAAAGTTCTATCCACGCTAAAATAAACAACTGATAGTTAATTCTTCAGGGAATTAACTGAATGGTAATATGGGTGCAAAATCATATTCATTGACTCTGTTTGGAAACTTCTTAATTATCCATTGAATATTGAGATAAATGAGAGTTCTTTTGAATATGTCCAGTAGGTTGTCTTAGTATGTATTCCACATGGGCCAGAAATGACGAAATACTCACGGGTTTTAACTTCAACAATATCTCAAAAATGTTTTGAAGATATTTGACGTGGTGTCTTGCTGGCAAGTGACTTGTGGTATTACTGTTATTGATATCGCTTTGGAAACATGCCAAAATAGAATAGATTTCTGCCTGAAGGCTCTCCATGACAGCTCTAAAACCAAAAAAGATGGAGCTGGTGCAAATATTTTCTCGAAAGGTATAAACCTACCCCTAGCAAGACCCCTAGGAACATATTTGATAGTAATCCAATAGGAAATCTGTGCTATCAACCATGGGGTAAAGAAAATTCTAAACCGCAAATTAGTTGTGAAGACATTGAAATTCTTACTAGGAATAAGATCACCTCCAAACTAGCATTAGGAAGCCACAACACCATAAACCAAGCAACAACATTAAAATGCCTTAGGTAAAGGGTCACGACATAATAGAAGACAATTTAAGGCAAAAAAATTTGCTCGCTAGGTAACTGCCAAGGGAAATTCCGAAGAAGCCCTCAAGCAACTATGGGATGAAACCCTAAGTAGTAAACAAGTCGAGGAACCGATGAACGCACCTTGTTCCAAAACAACCAATCAATCATTGGGACTATCGCTGAAAAACCTGCAAATTCTCAAACGTATCACTATAAGACATTGTCAAATAAGAAAACACATACACACTCGGGGTCTACTGGATAACCGGGTCTACTCCAACACCTAAGGCCCCTGAACAACTAGATACATAGGGGGGTGTTCCCAATGGGGAGACCTCATGATGATTATGTACTCTGACTGAAATGTCATCCTTCTAACTCAATCCAGATTCCAAGGATACTCCAGATATTGTGCTCTAAATATTGCCAACACTAGTTTTATATTGCAATGAACTTCGGAAACTTCCCGAAGATAACTCTTGTCATCAAAGAACGTTTAACCATCTTCGACAATTATTGTTTACAGTTGCATTTCCGATCTGGACTGAATGCAGACACTAAGGTAACTCAAGCCGCAGAAGAATTACTGAAAGAAATCGATCAACTCAACGAAACAATCAAACAAGAAACGTTACAACTGGAAAGCGCCATTTCCCAAGTTGATCAATATCAGGTGGAGGTCCAACAATTACGCCAACAAATCATGCAGGTAGAACAAGAGTTACGTTCAGCCATGGCCCCCACACATTTATCCCACGATAGAGACCAAGCACTGAGCGACCAACAGGTAATGATATGTGAATTAACAACCTTTCCAATGTTTAGAGTAGATGACAGTGGCATGACCTGTGGTGTCAAAAATAATGATCAGAACTTACTCATTAACTATTCTAGAAGCGTCCTTTTCTCACTTGGAGATGGCGAGTAATATATCATTCCATTTAATTTTAGAAATCTTGTTTATTGTTAGACATGATATTTTCTTGAGAGGAATAACACTATGTGGTGTCGGTTTTTGTGACTAAAATAATGTAGCAAAAGTCGAGTCAGTTCATGCCACGGACATCTACGGCAAATCAGCACCGCCGTCGCAGTAGAGCCTGAAGTTGTTGAAACCAACTTGAAAATTCTCTATTATATAAATAACCAAGTAATACGAATATTTTCGATATATCGTTAGTATCACTTGGAAACATTTTGATGTGATTGTTGATGTAAAGACGATTGAAGTAGTCGTTCATCAAGGTGTTTCCATCCCTCCCCCTCCGCTGGCAGCAGGGGATTGTGTTTGTTATACGGGGCTCTTTCCGGTGACGTCACATTAGTTATTTCTGGCCAGTTCAAATGACACATCAATCTGATTCATTCTTGAACTTGAAATACGTGTTCTAAAAATAATCACATTTAAAAAATCATTATCCGTCTAAAGCGTAATGAAAAGCTGTAAAAGGAACTGTTCTTGTAAGCTTATAATTTGAATAGAATAATCACTTTTCAGCATGTGTAAAACACACATTTAGTTCACGGGATATTACTTATGACCATTTCCTTCAGAGGATTTTTACTTGATAAAATATGGGGCTTCTGGCAAGTTTTAGACCAATAGGAAAGGAATTAATTTCTGCGCTAAAGAACCCTTCATACAAAATATTTTATTATAGATAATATTCTGAGGTGTGTAATACTTTATCTGAAGAATTTTTGAACTTCAATCATCACTGAGAACGTCAAATAAAAAATTCAAAGAAATATATGCTTATGAACAATGAACGAGTTCATACTGTGGATGCACAGTAACACTATAAATAAGAAATAATCACCCTTAACCACTAAGAATACTGTTAAAGTACTGAGAACCTTTCAGCTACCATCAGAGTAAACTAAATTACCCTATAAGTCAAAATATGCCTGTTTAAATATTATTTGGGGATGATAATTTAAACAAGGGGTTTTTTGCAAAATAATGGATAATTTCCGCTTTGGCAATCGGGACATTGCCTATGATCATAATCTATGTATGATCTAAAATCGATAAGTACCATTCCCGGATAACTTGAATTATCCCTACTATTTCACTCCTCATTATACTTAAAAACTCTCTTTTGGCAAGTATCCTTCAGAACACTTAAAATCTGAGAATTTTAAGCACAAAATATTTATTTTGATCAGAAGATGTAACTTCGGAACTGCTACCAGAAAGGACTATAGCCGTTAACGGTTTATGTTTATCGATTTGCTTCATTTATGCTTATTTGCTTTTTACCATTGCATTGATCACTTTGCTTTAGCATTTTATGGTATCACCACATTTATCACTTGAATATGTGTTCACTACTTCTCTCTCATTCATAAGCTGTTCATTCTTGCACAATCGCACTGCCATCATACGATTCGTGGATTTGAGAGCCAGCAGCGGACACAATCGAGTTTTTCTTATGTTTGCTTGTGTATGGTTCCTTTTCATTAAACGGTTTGTTTTTATCGTTTTTGCTGCATCCTCTCCTTATTCCTTCCGTTGTGTAGACTTGCAAAGAGCGTGTTCGTGTTCTTCAGAGTAAAATGACGGCTCGAAACGAGCGCATCAAACTTATTCTGCAGAAGGGCGTACCTGCCTCGGAGCAACTAGACACTTAAGACCTACCAAAAAATAAAATCCCAACTGTGACCCTTACCGATTATGACCCTACAACACCTGATACGACCACTTCGCGTCAACCATCTTGCTTCGACAGGATTGTATTGCGCGTTACTTATTTTGAATTATTACTACGTGTACAGGCGGTGCGGATCGAAGCTAACCGACAAAGGATCAAAGTGCTCACCATTACCATTCAACGCATGGATCCCTATTATCAACCCCCGAGCGAATCTAATTCCCTCCTTGGTATTACCTACGCTGACATCGCCGCTGGTCGATCAAAATCACAGGAACGCCCAATCGAAGCTATACGCGATATTACGAAAGAATCGACCATTCAATCCATAAACGAAACAACAATCAAAGACCCTGAGGAAATTCGTCCTTTTGAAATTACACAAACACATCCAGTACAACACGAAGTAGAAACAGGAAAGAACTACGTTCAACCTCGAAAAACACCTGCTCCAAGTCGAAGCAGGCCCACCAAACGACAATCTGAGAACAAAACAAACATACCTAACACGATTACTGTTCCCGAAAATACTCATGATACGAAAACTGAAATCAGTTCTTCCCTTTTACTCAAACCAATTATTCAAGAACGCACCCGATCTGCTAGCCCCATGTGGCATCCGGGGTCAACTCCCTATTCTGAAATTCTGAAAGGTATGAATTTGACGTATGAACCTGTGAGCCAAGACGTAAACAAAAAGGTGAAGAAGGATGCAATCAGCAAATCATCTAAAGCTACAACTTCCAAACCTGTTGAAACAGCTCCTAGTGATGCCCAACCACAAGTCGTTTTAGAAGACTCATCAAGCTGGGATCGGTACGGTGACTCATACATGTACCAAGCCCCTGTTTCACAAGAACAGATGTCGCATCTAACCCTAGAAATGAGTCGAAACGTACTTTATTATGATACATTGGCCCAGGAACAACCCCAAACCGGAATCTATAGTTATGTTGCTATGCCGGATATGGTAGGGTTCATTGCATCAGGTCAACAACTGATGAATTCTGGTTTAGGTACTTACCATTCTTCTGCTCCATATGCGCTCCAAGACGTATATACCAAACCTACAGGTTATAGTAACTTTGAGTCGCAAATGGTAAGCGAAGTGAATGCCGGCATTAACCATCCAGACAGACAGGATTCATTCCCAACTACACAAACAATTGACAAATCTGGAGAAAATTCTGGAAGTAACAAACCTTATCAATTTGAGGCCAATAATGACATCTACATTACACCAGTATCTAATGCAAATCATTCTACAGATCTCGTAGGTATCAATTTAGATGCATTTACACCTATTGGCAATACTGTTAATAATGAGACAGTAGTAGTCCTGGAATGTAAGGAAAAAATTACGGACAGTTTTTCATATGCACAAATTTTGTCTCAGGGTCTTGAGAAAGTTGTCCAGCCATCCAGTGCTGCAACAATTATAACCACGAACGCACGAAGTTCTCCCAGGCACTTATCTCCTGAACTTGGATCAAAATCCAAATTTACGGACGTTAAAAAGTCCAATTCGAAGGAGACAATAAATCGCAGAAACAGGAAAGATGTTAACGTGAATAAAAACATCTTCGATGTTGTTAATATACAACATACCGCAATTAAACCAAGAAAACGAATCGATATTATCGAACAATCCCCCTTGTTGAGTTACCATGGAGAGCCCACTGAACAATTGACGGGTGGTAATGAAGCAAAAGAAATTTCCCCCATAGAAGACACAAAACTTCTTAGTAATTTAGATAGTGCAACTCCTCAATATACAGATGTTAAGCAAAAATCTAAAAAAAATAAAAAAGCAAAACCCAAAAATATTGTAAACGATGTTCATTCGCAAGAAGCTGTCATTGTTAAACCAAATGAGAAATCTAACAAAAAGAAGAAAACTAACCCAAAAACAGAGCAAGCAAGTTTATCTAAAGATGTACCCATTCACATTCCAAATCAAAGATATGATTCCCAAAAAACAAAAGAGTCTCCAAAAGCCAATGATGACGAGTCTCTAGAAATGCAAATTAAAAATGTCAGCGTCAGCGAAACGGAAAATATCAAAGTTGACAAAAAGAAACGTAAAAAACAGTTGAAACGACTTGACAACGTGAATCCCGAAAATTCCCGAAACGTGATCCAGACTGAAAATTTACATACAAGTGTTCTCGCTGAAAAAGTTTCAACAAAAGAAAATTTGACTTCAAATGAGAATTTGGAAGAGAAAAAGGTGAACAAGAAGAAATTGGATTCTGTGAGAATGGTAGAAGTATCGGCATTTGATGAAAATGTAGTTGTTAAACCCAAGCATACAAAATCTTTACCGCATATTATAGAAAGCACACCAAGTACTTGTGCAATTGTTCAAAATCCTGTGACATCTGTAAAACCCAAGAATAAAAAGTCAAAAGGCAAGAGTACGAATACACCAAATTCAGAGCTCCCTGGTATTATTCCAAACGATGGAAAAATTAATGAAGAACCGTCTAAAATCAATGTACCAACTCCGGATATCCATTTGGAAAAACAGTTGCTCAGCCCCACCGAAAAGACGGAAGATACCCACTTTGCACCAAAGATATTGGAAGAAAAACCTGTGAAAACAAAACGTTCCAAAAAAATTAAACAGGACAGTGATTCTGAAGTAATATATGAGAAATATGATGTTGAAAAAGATCAATATATTTCAGTCAGTTGTTCAAAATCAAAATTAAAAAATGTTAATTCATCTTCAGAATCTAAACCGAAGAAAAAGAAGAAAGTTAAAGCAGCTCAAGATATTTCTGGAGTATCAAGTGGAGAAGTTTTGAAAAACCAAACAAATAATGCAATCGATGATCCTCTATTAGAAACAGGATTGGAAACAGAAATAAATAAACCAGAAAGCGGGAGTTCGAAAGAATCTGTTAATCAAAAACGAGTCAAACCAGATACGCATTTGAAAAGCGAAGCGGAAATGGATTCTGCTCACAATATTGTAAGAAAAGACCATAACCTCAAAAAAGAAGTAATTGAAGATTGTGATAAACCAATAGAAAGGGTATTAGGAGTATCGAAACGATCGAAGAAAAAGAAAAAACTTGAAGCACACAAACATTTTTCTGGAGTATTGGAAAAAGAAATTGTTGACAATGAACAAAATATTGTAGCCGATACTTCGTCAGTAGAAACGGTATTGAAAACGGAAACAAACAGTATTCAGAGCAATAACTCAAGAGAATATGATGGTGACCAGCGAATCATACTAGATACGCATGTGAAAAATGAAGAGGATTTAAGTTGTAATCAAAATATTGTGACCCAAGACCATAACCTCATACAAGAAGAAATTAAAGATAATGATAAGCCAAGAGAAAGCGTATTGGGAGGATCGAAACGATCGAAGAAAAAGAAGAAATCTAAAATTGTTGAAATTGGAGACACCCAAGAAAATGTGTACGAAACAAGACATGACATAGAAGATGCCCAAATAGTATTTGGTGGAAGTGAAATTGTTGAAATAGCAACCAGTGAATCACAATTACTTTCTGAAATAGTGGATGACCCTGTACATATCGAAGAAGTGAAAGAATTAGAAATCACTGACAAAATATCTATTGCTTCAGCTTCCTGGATGCCATCGGAAGAACAAGAAGAATTTGGTCAAAATATTCCAGTGGATGCCAAACAAGAGCATATTAGTTATCAACTAATAGGAAAGGACGACAAATATATATCGGAAGAATCAAAACATTTGAAAGATGAAAAACAAACATTTGCGGAAATCGAAAGCACAAGAGAAAACTCCACAGTCATGCAACAGTACCGAATAGAAAAGCGATTTATTCAAACAGATCATACCAGCACAACTACGGCATTGGAAGGAACTCAAGAAATGACCTTCCAACTGAAAACAACCAACAATGAAGATATCACGGGAGAACTCTCTAGTGATTCAGCTCCAAATTTGATCTTGATAGAACATGAAGAATTGCGTTCTCCCCAAATAATCCCAGAAGGCCAAAAACTAATGATTGCTAGTGATGAAAAATCAGATAACTCAATTAAGCAATCGAAACGTTTGAAGAAAAGCAAGAAGACCAAGATTATGGATGTAGATGGCATCTTGGAAGGAAAATCCACTGGCATGACTAATAAAGCAGAACAAATCCAATCCAAAACAGACGTTTCTGAAATTGATCAAAATAATGAACTCAATGATGGATTAAGAGAAACTGAAGAAATAACAACTGTTCAAACCCAAATTACCACAGAATATTCTGGAGTACAAAGCAAGCTCAACGAAAAATCTAGCGATACCGAACATACCAGAGGCGATTCCGCTGGTATGAAAAATGTTCCAGAACAGTACCAAACAACTGTAGAAATAATTGGAAGTGAACATGATATAATAAAAGAAACTCAAGGAATAACAACGACATATGAATCTTCTGGAATTGAAAGTAATCGATCCGAAATATCTGATGACACGGAACATATCGAAGCAGTACAAAATGTTACTGCTTCAGAAAAAAACAATTCAGGTAAAGGTACTACCAAAATTGTTCTCATATCGCATGAAGAAATCAGAACTAGGCCAGTTCTTTCTATGACCATGGATCTAGTTCAAACTGTGCAGAAAAATATTGATACCATATCGAAAGAGGATCCAAATTATATTGTATCTCCTGAAGAGACGTCGACTGTAGCAATGAAACAGTCTGTTGAAGGTGAAAGTGAAAACGACATCGTTGACTTTAATAATCTAGAAGAAGTAATTTTTGGATCGGTAATAGAAAGACCTAATCAACGGTTACAATTTTCGCATACAAATGAAAGTCTAAATGCAAGAATGAGAGTTATTCGCACTAAGCATTCAGAATGCGAAAATAAATTGAAGGATAAGAAAAAACGACGGGGGATTCCCCTAGACTTTTTATTACAAACTGAAGCTATTCCTGATTCAATTGAAATAAAATATTCTGATGACGAAAATATTCGATCTGCAGAACGGTCGGATTCTATTGTAGATTTCGAGGTAGAGAACATTGATGATATTATTCAAACTCTGAAATCGAGAGAAACAAGTTCTAATACAACATTGAATGCACGTCCAATAATACATCAAAGTGATGAGGACAGTCTTCTGCCACCAAATGCCGGTTCACCAGATACATCAAGTTGTATTGCTGGAACTATAGTGCTTGCGATGACGACGTTAGAAGAATCGTCAGTAGTGGAAGAAGCAACTTCCAACAGAATGGAGAATACAATAGAATCAAATGTAGAGTCTAACTGTCCTTTGGAGCCACAAAGCAGCATCAATGCTACCAAAGAAGTGGAACCAATAACATTTACACCTACATTTGTTGATACTCTAGAATATTCAAAAGTAGATGATCTGTCTCCGGAAATCTTTAAACTGGATAAATTATCGGATACTAAGCTCTCATCTACAGCGTCAAAGCAAAGTACTAATGCAGATATTGAATGCAGTTCCACCGAACTGATTAGATCGGATTTAGTGAAAAAAATTGAGATGAACCGTTCATTCCTTCTTTCGGAAAGGATCTTATCTTCTATAAATACTTCAGAATCAAAAGCAACAATAGAACTAGGACCAGTTAGTACACCTGAGAAAAATTTAATTGAAAACTATCCAAAGAATGAAGCAGATATGAGCAATACTAATTTCCAAAAAATGACAATTGTTCCAAATGATAACATTGTGAGCCAAATACATGAGCAACATGCTGAACCTAAAAAATGCGAAAAACGTGAAACTTCTTCCGGATCCTTAGTAGATGAAGCCAAGATACAAAAAAAACATATAAAGAAACGGGATAAGAAGAATGAAACTTCACCTCAGGAACATGTGGAAGAGGTGAAAATATGTGATCGTCTTGAAAATGAATATCTAATAAAATCAGAAATATCCGGCAATGTGGATCAAAAAGTTATCGAAACTGAGCGTCATCCGACTGAAAATGAAGAATTGACCACAACGGCAGCTGCCCATGATAAAAAATGTCAAGTACGAACAAGCGAAGAATTCTTAATTTCTGAACGTACTGAAACCTCTTTAGTAGATGAAACCAAGGTACAAAAAAAACATGTAAAGAAACGGGATAAGAAGAATGAAACTTCACCTCAGGAACATGTGGAAGAGGTGAAAATATGTGATCAACATGATGATGAACATCTAATAAAATCAGAAATATTCGGCAATGTGGATGAAAAAGTTATTGAAACTGAGCATGATCCTACTGAAAATGAAAAATTGACCACAATGGCAGCTGCCCATGATAAAAATTTTAAAGTACGAACAAGCGAAGAATTCTTAATTTCTGAACGCATTGAAACATCCGAAGTAGTTCATGATGCAGACCAGATATCAGAAATTGTTGAGAAAGTTGATGTATCCATCAAAAAACCTAGAAAGAAATCAAAAAATAAAAGGAATCAGATCTACGAGCAGATCTCTGAGACCACAAAAGAAATAATAGTTGAAGAAAGTTCTTCCGGAAATGGATCCCTTCCGAACATTAGAAGTGATGAGAATCAGCAAGAGATTGATCGAATTCCGCTAAATCCTGAAACTTGCACAGCTATCAACAATAAAGTCATCCAGGTTGATGTTTCGCAACAGATCATGAAGAAAGGAGAAATAGAAAAGATTGAGAAACCTAAAGGCAAAAAGAAAAAAACAAAAGTGGAAGAGCAGATAACTAGCCAAAAGAATATAGAACCACAAGTGCAAATTCTTGAAGCAAATACAGTAGTGGAAACAGCTACACCTACTGAAAAAGAAATCACTTCTGAAGATAGAATCACACCAGAAAGAATTGAAATAAAAACTGAAGATATCAAAATACCCAAGCGCAAATCCAAAAATACAGATCACTTGAACATCCAACAAAACACAGAATCACAAAAGGAACAAATCGCATCAGATGCCGTAGTGGAACTAATTCCACCCACGGAAATAATAATCACTTCTGATGTTATGGAACATCAGGAGCAAACACTCATCGAAGAAAACCTTACAAAAGATGAATCAGTAACAGAAGAAACTGAAAGCATACTTCTCCGGGACTCTCAAAAATCTTCACAAACAGAGATAAAAGATACGGTTGACAAAAAACAAAACAAAAATAAAAGACGAAAACATCGGGTAGAAACAGAATGTGAAATTATTACAGCGGATCCTATAGTACAATCGATAATCCAGAGTGATTCGCATGATGAAAACAAGGAAACAGCTGAAAATACTAAGAAAAAGTCAAAGAAAGGAAAACGTACTCAACAACAAATACAATCAATATATTCTGAAAAAGAATGTGAAAGCATTATAGATGATACAATAATCGCAACAACTAAAGAACGAACGAATGATATAATCCCAACTCAAACTCACGCAAACGTTCAACCTTTTCATGAAGATGAAAGTAGCTTCATTGATACGAATCCGAAAGAGGAAAATGATTCAAATAGAGAAAGTACAACCAACTTCGAAGCGAATAAAAAGAATAAGAAAAAGTCTAGAAAAGGAAAAGTTGTACATCTCGTAGAATCAGTGTTATCCGAAAAGAGATCTGAAACCATTGTGGTGGAACCAATAGTAGAACAAATTATAGCTGTTGACTCGGAGGATGTATCCACAGCTCAAGCTAACGAAAATGTATTATGCCATAATGACCATTCAAAAGAGATGTCAAATATAAGTGATTCAAATACCGAAAATAAAAAGAGTAAGAAAAAATCCAGGAAAAGAGACGGGAAAAACCACCAAGCAAAGTTCGATACTCCTCCAGCTGATCTGTCTATTAACGACCCAATTACTCCAGACAAAAACATCGTTTTTGAAACAAAAGAGCAAATTCTGAAGACCACGGAGATATCAGAAATAATTGAACCGGCAACCGATGATAACAAACATACCAGAAAAGTGAATAAACTGTCTGAAAAGGAACCGAATGAAGAAATAAATGGAACCATTTCTATCGGAGTATTACATCTACCTCATGAGATTCAACAAAGTTCTATTGCCACAATAGTTGACAGCGAACATTCACTACCGCATAATGTAAATACATCGATAATTGAATCTAGTGTGCAATTAGAAGAACATAACGAAGAACTAAATGTCAGCGACATAATTTCAAGCGTTCCTCCGAATGTTAAATTGATTCTAGAAAAAGAATGCGAAATATCAGATCATGTGTTGACAGCTGCTACAGATGCAACAGATGAAATAGAAAATTTGGTATCTTCGAATGAAAATAAAGGAATTGAGAATGCTGTGCTAGCTGTACATCTCGACATAGCAGACAAGGAACCAATTTCGATACTACTTACTGATCATGATCAAGTACCGAAAACAAAAAAGAACTTAGGAAAAGTCAAGTCTGTATCTTTTGGAGAGACTGAAATTATTGTTTGCGATCCAATCGATTCAATAGCCATAGAGGAGAACAAACCGAATGACGAATCTGTTGATTCGACAGCTCCAGTTGATATTGACTTCCAGAATGAAGAATTATCCGTTTTTAATACTCCTGGGAAGACCATTCAATCGAATGATGAATTCATTATTTCGGAAGGTCTAGAAGGAATCAAAACATATGTTGAGGAACATGTTGATATCCAAGAATCGGCAGATTCAGCTACCACTGATGAAACGGAACAAGATACAGTTTCTCAATCTGAAGAAGTTAATATAGCAGTAGGAGATCAGAAAGTAACTGGAGATATGGTTACATTTTCCGGGGATATCGGTAATAAAATATCTATCGATATTATGACTTCAGACAATACTGGAAAATCGATTGATGATAGTGTTGATAATTTGAACAGGATGGGAAACGTTACTGCCACTAATACTAATGACAAGGAACATATTTCTCCTGAGCAAGATAAGTGCAAAGATGTCACTAATGAAGAAAATATCAAGGTAATCTTTGATAAAATGGAGAATACCACGATATCGAATGACATCTATGTAGAACCAGAAATTACTAGTCCTAAAAAACAAAGAAAGAAGAAGAAATCGCGTGCAAAAAATACAAATGCAGATGAAGGTCACAATGAAAGCAATACAGTGAATTTGAGAGACGTCAATATTATTTTGGAAAATATGAGCACCACTAGTGCTGAAACAGACTACCTACAAAACAAACACAAAAGATCATACGCTAGTGTAGTTGGGGAGAGTCATTCACCATGTAGAGTCGAAACAATCTGCGAATCTAGACAAGGAACTTTACAGTTATCAAATGTTGACAATATTCTCGAGAATGTTAACATTAATAAACATTTGCAGGAATCGCAAGACAAGAAAGGGAAACAACGAGATAAAACGGATACTGAGAGAGAAAAACTAGAAATAAGTGAATCACAAGTGTTGAAATTAAGCGATTCAGAAGACAACGTCAGCGGTAAAAGCGACGAGATAGATAAAAGTCACGGAACAGCTGAACAATATCGAACAGACCATGAAGACCAAGATGATTCTACATTATGGTCTGATGCTGTGAGATCTAATAAGCAAGGTCTACCAAGAGAAGCATATAAAATCGTTGAGCAACGTATCGATTTTGCAAAATCAAATATATCGTCGAATGAAAATATGGTCGTTGTAGAAAAAAATTATCTAGAAGAACAAACCACTGAATCAGCAAAGGAAGATGAGTTGAATGAAATAGGTCTAAGGAGAAAAGAAATGGTGAATTCTTCAGATCTGGACGATAATGCTGAATCTTCTGCAGCACTGGAATATGAAAGTATCAAAGATGATTCACTTGAAGAACATCAAGATGAAAAGGTTCTTGTAATGAGTTCTGAACTAACATCAGGCCCCAAAACCTGGGCAAATGTTCTGGGTTCTAAACATAGACTTGATCAAAACAAGCATACGAATGAAGAAGAAATTTCCGATATTGAAGATTTTGAAACAATAAAAATACCTGACACTAGTTTGACCCTTGTAGAATTTGTTGACGATTCGAAAATAACTGCAATTGACGGTTCTGCGATGAGTTACGAATCATCGAAAAATCTAAATGTAGTTCATAAACAAACTAAAAAACGAAAAACCAGAAAGAATAAAAAAGCAGATGATATTGCATTCACTGTTGTTGAACCTATATTTGATGAACAAGAGAGTGTTTTATCGAATGATGAATATGAAGGACATACAGTTATTGAAGAAGTGAGTTTTGACCGCTCAGCCTTTCCCGATAGAGGAGATGATGATAAGAATAGCCTTGAAGAGAGAGTTGCAGATGTGAAGGAATCAATAGTCGATCCAGACTTGAATGAGCTACATTTCGAAGATTCACTAGATTACATGTACAATGAAAATATATTTCAGTACGATACGAAAGCTTTGTTCGAAGCTGAGTACCAATATTTTCTAGCAATGCAGAAGAGCATAATCCAAGAAGAAATACTCCCTATAGTGGAAAAGCCAACATTCGACGTTGTCTCCGAAGAAGAGCAGATACTGGAATTCGGGATAGTTGAAGATGATCCATCACATTCCATAGACATCAAGGATGATGGTAGCAATTTGAAGATTGATGTTACACATGGCATAGAGGATATCGAAAATCAGCCTCAGATGGTATCAACATTACTCCCAGAACCTGATGAACAAAGAGTAGATCAAACAACAGAAGGTTTAGGTTCTGGTAGCAAAAATCTGAATCTGAAACAAGATAAACCTGATTTGGGAGCTGATGTCAAAGATTCATCAGATGAAGCTTCTGATAATCTTAATACTGACGATCAGCCAAGTGTTCAGCTTGAAAAACCAATAAGGATTTGTACCGAACTGCCATGTTGTGTTGTTGAGAATTCGCCATCTTCAAAACTAGATCTGCAAGAAGACGATTCAAAAGAGTTAATTATCAACAAAACTGAAATACTTGACTCTGATAACATATCTCAAAGTACCAGTGAAACTGAAAGTGAAACAGGATTGAGTTGCAAGGAAAATTCTACTACTTCGGAAGACAATATTGATGGAGCATTAGATCAGGAAGAATTGAATGCCACAAGATTACGAGTCTCTCCAAGGTATATAGAGTGCGAAAATATATTCCGCTACGATACAAAAGCCTTATTCAATGCCGAATATCAATATTATTTAACACTCCAAGAAATCCACCTCAAAAACCTTACTGAAGTCGATTCTCAGATAGAGACTGAAATGATTGATCAATCATCTACCGAGTCTTTGATTGAATCCGAAATACTTACATCTGAAGATACTGATTTGCTTATTTTAAAACTCGACGATCAACCACAATCAAATTCAAATCATCATCTAGATGCACAGATATGGAGTGACGATCTTACTTCCACAAAGCCTGAAATTGTAAAAGCAGTACTTGCCCTTGAAGACCCTGACGTATCTGCACTGGAACTGCAAAATGAAGCAAGAGAACCACAAACTTATACAGATGTCCAAAAAATAGATGCTGAATCTTCGACTTCATTTACATCAGAAGATTTAGTACTTACATCCACAAACACTTTATCTGCCTCAAAACTGCAAAATGAAGAAGATGAATCGGAAGCAGTCTCAACTGCTACTAGCAATGCACTTATTGAGGCTGAAGATCTCGTTCAATCTCCCATCATGGCTGGAGAAAGCGTACCGTTAGTACTTGCACCTGAAGATACTAATTCGTTCGATTTGAAACTCCTAAACCAAACGGAAGAATTAGAATCAGATCCGAATTCCTGTACAGATGAAACTGGAAACGCCGAATTCGATGAAACAAATGAGCCAGAAAATCTAGAGGTGCCGCTTCCTGATATTAAGGCATCACTCCATCCCACATCGCAGTTTGAAGAAACCGTCACGACTGCTAAAGAATTCATTCCTAGATCTAAACTGTCGAATCTCAATCCGAATGCAGCGGAATTCATACCGGGCGGAAGGAACGTCTTAGAGGATATCGAGTTTGATCCCAATATCCTTAGCAATCAGCCTGCGGAGTATGAGACTGGCCGAATTTGGAGTTACGGCGAAGACATTTACAAAAGTATTGCGGAATCGGACGAATTAGATACTGCGTATGACATTCCGCACGATCATTCCACTCACGCTTGGGTTAACGATATTCTCGAGGAAAAGACCGATACTGTATACAACATACCAACGGAGACAATAGAAAACGTAGATAATTCACAACATGCAATATCAACCGGAATAAAGTCTTCATTATGTGACAAAACGGAATTGGAAGAGCATGTAGATCTAGTTACTGCGAATCTAAATATCGACGAAAACTGGACTAATTCAGGTATAATTGAAAGTGAAGCTATATACTCGCCCGACGAAGAGGATATTTGTATCTTGGGAGAAATTTCTAAATTACCCAAAACTAATTTGAAAAGTGACATAGTTTTAGCGCACGTAGATCCAGAAACGTTGACAGAAGATCATAAATCTAAGGTATCAACATCAACAAAATCGAATGACTTTTCCGATGACAGTTCTGAAGTAAATGAACAAATTCCTAGAGAAATTAAAACACAAATAAATGTTTGGGATTCTTTGAAATCGAGCGATAAAACCTATGCCGAAATAGTTGCGTCAAATTTGTCACGGAATTACGAAATTAGCGATTGTATACCGGATATTATACAGCAACAAGTGACAGAAATAATAGTCCCAACTTTAGAAATTACCACAATAGAAAGTGAGGATCGTGTTCATGAACTTATACCTGAAATTGACGACTCCGATTTTATTGAAGTCAGAAGAAATAGAAGCAAATCTCGTCAGAAATCAAATCAAGACATTACACAATTAGATACAGAAAAAAATAAACAAGTCAACGCAAACGAAGATATGGGGAAAAAGAAGTCTAAAAAACATCCCACTTCGCCTAGACAAGGTACGAGATCAGAAAATACGCTTCGTACAACAAACCAAGAAAAGGTTGTTAGGACACCCACATCGTCAAGCATTCCAGATATACTTCCCGAAGGAAAAGATAAATCGGCAGCAAAAAGAGTTGAACTGAATCCTTCAAATGTATCTAATAAGTCTGAACCAATGAAAGTAACAGAAGAACCGGAAAAGAACCCATCCAAATCACCGAATAAAAAACGTAATAGAAGTAAGAAGCATGGCCAGTCGGTTGAGAAGTCCGATACTACCAAGCAGACTAAGCCAAGCGATCATGTTAATGAATTTGAAATATCCGCAGAAACCGAAACGGCACATATAGAATCACTTCGCGAAGAAGAAGAAGAAAAAATTGAATCGGATACGAGCCTGAAATTTGTCACTGACTCTACTGATATCATATCTGTGGAAAGTAATACATCAATTCAACAGGAGATATTTACTGATATTTCTGAAGAGAAAAATGAAAACGTAATAGTATCAGAGCTCTTGGACGACGTATCTTCCCACGTAAGTGCGATCACAATCAAAAATGAGCTCCCCAAATCTGAAATTGAGCAATTTGAAACCGAACCAAGAGACGAAGAATCGCTGGAACACCTAGAACGTGAAAATACAATTTTCGGGGAATTGGATGAAAATATTTCTCAAACTGGCAGTTACACACCGTCTGAAGAGCACATCTTTATTGAGGTTTCCGGAGAAGGGCAAAATGAAGACAATTCCATCTTGATCCCGACTTCCGGGATAGAAGCATACTCTAGTGAGTCCGATATACTCATTAGTACAATATCCAAAATTCAATCGGACACAGAGTTGGCGAATAACGAAACTTCTTTCAAATCTGATAATTACCCGAAACACATTCAAAAATCTGTAGATATCCATATCGACGTTCAAAGTGAAACAATGCTATCGCCCATAGTACAGAATGTTGCATCCGATAAAACAATCCAATCTCCGAGGGAGAGTCATAAAACTCAAGCTGAATCACGTTCATGTAGTAAGATGTTCGTCGACAAGAACGATTCAGAAACGGAATTCGTACCAAATTTGTCAAACGAAGATTTAATTGGGAGCACCATACAAACTGAGGATATTGAAACTGAAGGGAGATTGCTTGCTGACTCGAATTCTAATTCTTCAAGTAGGTTGAAAATGGAAAGTTATGTATCAAGCACAATTGGCGACGAATCCGAAAAGCTAATAAAATCCGAAGCGAAAATTTCATACGAGTGTGTACCAAGCAACTTGGCAGAAGATGGAAGTAAAAACTTAATTACTGAAATAGTGGATTCAGTTGAAGGTGTGGTAACCCGGGAAGAGGAAATTGAAAATTCAACAGTATTAGATTTAGATGGGAACTCGTTAGAACAGGAATTCAAAATTGTAACCGAAGCCCCAATGAAAGATTCACGTCAAGATGTGACAATAGGTGTTTACTGGGTGGAGGAGAATAGAGCACCAACAACCGTTTCGAAGATAACCGATTCCACTGAAAGTGTGCCAATTGGCGATTACTACGTTGAGGATGAATCTGAAAGCGTAAGAGATTCTATTGAAAGTGAATCAAATCAGCCTTACTCTGGCGAAGGTGAATTGGAGAAAGTAACAGATTCTGCTGAAAGTTTGCAAACTGGCTATCACATTGCATATGAAGAGTCTGAAAATGTAGAATATTCACAAGTAACAGAGAGTGTTCCTTACTCCGTGGATGATGAATTCGATGAAATTAACAAAGATGAAATGAAAGATTTAGTTGAAAGTGTACCGATCGGTGACAATTTGGAAAATAACCCTCTTGACATAATAGAAGACGAAACAACAGTTTCAGTGGGTAGTATACCAACCAGTGAAGATAAAATAATAAATTCAGTTGACAGTACGACCATTATGGATCCTGGAAGTTACATCAACTTGAAAGGTTCTAGCACTGTTCTGTTCAATGAAGATACGTATATCGCGTCTAATATTTTTGATCAAACAATAAATGCAGAACAGTACTCTGAAACGCCTTATAAAGATACGGAAGATCCCTTGTCAGATGATTACTTGGATGCCAGTAGTGTAGGCCATACCGATAGCGTTACGGATATAGTTCAATCTCCTGTTGAAGGAAATGCTGAAATTGATGAAAAAGCTAGTACCGAATCTTTATCAAAAGCAAGTGAGCCAAAAACTATCGAAATTTGTTTGAGTACTGAAGGTCAAACGTTCTCAGATTTCACTTCAGAAGAAGATATTTCCCTCAAATCTCCTCCCGAAGATGTTCTTCCTTCCGACGAAACAAGCCTACACGTCGATGAAGAAGTAAAACCTGAATCAATCATTTCATCTGAGGATGCTCGACATCAGTTGCATACTTCAGAAGATGGTTGTCTAGAGGATGATGTGAAGTCAGGACGATCAGGAGAATCACTTTATGAATTGAGCGAAGACAAGACTGAAGATCAAATATTGCAAGTTGAAGAAGTTAATTCTGAGGATGCAGGAAATGAGATATCGATAGAAGACAATGTTGAAGATATTACTCACGATGCACAAAGTGACTCCGATATTATGTTGCCTCGAGCACAAATTCGAAGTGAGATGGAAACGTTTTTGGATTGCAATTCCGAAGATATTATCACAAACTTAGACGAGTCGTTCGATGCACAACATGAAGACAGTTTACGGGAGGAATTTGAACTTGAAGTAGAACGTTTACAGACAGAACCCATTTTCGACACAGTATATGCTGAGTTGACAAATCAGAACGAATATGGATTGAAAAAGAATGTATCGGAAGTCAACGATGTTTTTAAATCACCTTCAAACGACTCTCTCAGTCGAGCCCAAAATATACATCCTCGACAAGAAGTTGCTGTTTTTAGAACGACAGTTGTAGAATCAACAATTCTGACAGAATCAGACAACAAAACCATTTCAGAAAATGAAGAACGACAAGATTCCAAATTGGATTCAGAAATTTCAAGAACGCATTTAGAAGTAGATAGAAGAGAATCTACTAACCCATTCGAAGAAGAATATACAGAAGATCCTTCTTCTGACGGATACATCGTTCCAGCATTATGTGAAATAACACCGGATTTAATTGGCGACGATGAACTCATGGAGAGGCCTACACCATCTAAAAGCAAGAAAAAGGAATCAAAAGGCATATTCGGCTTATTCAAATCATTTGGTAAGAAGACTTCTCCTGAATCAGAAGGTACCGATAAGAAATTCGAGAAAGGAAATAAAAAAGACAAGAAACACACTCATGACGTTGATATAAAAGATACCAACTTAGAGGTAGTTGAAGTAGTAGATATCAAAGCAGACAAGAAGCAAAAGAATAAGAAGAAACAAAAGATCAACAAAAGTGAGACTATTGTGGCTAACATAGAAACTATTTCGTCAGAGAAGGAAAGTTATCAAGATCACAAAGATGCAAAGGTTGCAGACCCAATCTCAGAGAAAAATGAAAAATCAGACGTAAAGCAGAAACAAAAAAAGAAGAAGAAAAATAAAAATAAAAATTCTGATATTATCGAACCATCTGTGCTCAATATCGAAGAAATTTCAACGATGGAGCCTGTTTCGGAAATAAGTCACGAAAACGTTGGAGTAGAAGCAAATCTCAACAAAACATTCATTGAAGAAGAAATAGTGAATTCGTCAAGAGGATTGGAAGAATCACCTAAGCTCAAACCACATAAATTTTCATGGTTTGGCAAAACCAAAAATGAAAAACCAAAGTTAAACAAATCCGATTCACAAAACACCGACAAAACCATTGTTATGTTGCAAGATGGATCGATCATTGATGAAAATGCTGAAATAGAGGTATCCATAACTGAAAGTAAACTTACCGCGGATATACATGATGGAACTAAGAAAGTCAAAGAGAAGAAAAAGAATAAAAAGAATGTTGCCAAGGAGAAATCGAAATCACCGGAACCAAAGTCTAAGAAAGTGGGTATCTTCAATAATTTAATGTCAAAACTGTCAAAAAGATCGAGCTCAACTAAAAAAGAAAAACTAGATGATGAATTTGCTGAAGAAATCTTACGGAAAGAAGTTTTGGCCTCTAATCTTTCGGTAGACGGTCCATTTTGGTTGAACAAATCAATTTACGATGAAGCAGAAAGCAGTTGGTTCATTAATTTAGCAAAGCAGAATAAATCCAAGGCATCTGGTGACGCTTCAATTAGAAATTACGATCACCATCCTGATAAAGATGGTGATGCTTCTTCGGGAAGAGACTCTCCTAGTTCGACTTCGGATGATCGAATGAAAAACAATTCCAACAGTTCGAATTCTAGACTTTACTCATTGCCTGGACGCGTGGCAGGCTGGAAAGACGAGAGTACTTACTTGGAAACTGAGCCTCTGAGTGAGGATGATGAATTTACCGATAGCTCATCGCGAAATTATCACTTAACCGAAGGTGCAGAAGAACGAGGTAATGAAACGGTTGTTATAATTAGTGAATTCGACATTCCACAAGCTCGGCCTAATAATGACTATATAAATTCATCAATTGCGGTACAAAGTAGCGAATCGTTGAATAAATCGACTAAAGACATTGACACTCGTGAGGAAGAATGTATAAGATCCATTCCTGACCCTAATGACTCCTCAAACGCACGTACAGATAAACATATTATCCTTGAACCAATAGTCCTTCCTATAGGGCCCCAAACGCAGCCCACACTATCATCAAGTATCATCACCAGTTCAGACGACTACCAGTATAAGAAGGTGATTTATGACGTGTTTTGTTTGAGTTTAATGTGATTGCATGTATACATTAACAGATTCGTAAGTTTCAGCTTATTAACACACTAAGCTTTTACCTGTACATTTTTATTGGCGTAATAAATCTTGTTCATAAACGTGTTTACATGGTGTGGCTTGTGAACTGCTTCAAGTAGGGGTAGCATTGAAAAATTTGCCTAACGAATTGTTTTATGCTGATATTTGATCATGCGTAAGTATAATATATTAGTTAAGATGGTGCGACATTTTCCAATATGCACATCTTCAAATTAGGAAAAAAGTAATATAAAACATTCGCAGCTGGGTCTTTGTATTTATTTTCTCCCTTCATAAGTGTTAGTTAGCACAACTTATAAACATGGGTATTCTATCTTGAATCGTCTTGGACGTTATGAACAGGATTGAGCCCTAGCGTATGAATTTCGACTAAGATGGCCTCCGTAGACTCTTTGATGCACTGATTATTTTTTATTTAGTTACTGAAAACGGACGCATAAGACAGAACTTTATTAGCTTATCAAAACAGTGGTATTTCATTTTACTAAATATTAATTTTTGTTGTGTTCTGAAACCATAAATCACTTAATTTTCAGAAAATAACAAAAAAAAATGTTTTCCTTAGTATGCAGGGTGTCTCACCACGAACTGCATCGACGATCGATATCTCGAAAAGTAAACATTTCTTTTGAAAATTTGGCAGCTTACCAAAATCAATGAGTACTATTCATCTGACATATTTTCAAGATGCAGGATTCCTGGTTATATCGGAAGTCAATGACAACTTCGTTATTTTAAATGAAACACCCTATAATTTATTTATTGAAATATTAATTCAAAAATTGCAAAACTCTAAATTTTCAAATGTTAGAACTCTGATGCATTCTCCATAAATAATAAATAAATTTAAATAGTCTTCGTTTGTGTAATTTAACCGTTCCGGCATTGTTTACAATAATGTTAAACTAAATGGTATTTCTTCACTCTCTGACAGTCGTATAATCAGACATGACCAACTAGATTTATCAAACTTATAAACTAGTATTTTGTAAATAAATTGAAAACGATATTATTTAGGTATAAGGAACCCTAATTTTTTGTGCTGAATACGGCTACTATAAAACAAAATGACATTTTTTGAATTAATATTTCAAACATTTTTTATGGGAACGTTCTTTATGGTATATTTCTGCGCCAAGTCTTTGACTACAGAATGCCAAAAGCGCGTTACGAAATATGTAGTCAAACTTGAGGTGTAACAAATTCTGCATTACTTTATTTCTCTCTATACCGACTTTCGATTCCAGCTTTGATTCATGCTAGTTAAAGAACTCATAATAGTCATGGTGATGTATTATTACAATGTCATGATTTTACGAATAGTTAAATTTATTTTTATAACCAACTGCTAGATTCTGAACAATAATATCAACACCTATAGCTTTATTTTATGTTTTGCTTCAACATATAGCATTTCTTTGAAAATGAAAGGTGTTCACTTCTAATCGTTATTACCAATTTTTTATTCATCTTGAAAGATGAGATGTAATCAAATTATGTATGAGAATTAACTCTGCAATATTGGACAAGCACAAGAGTATGACCTTGTATTGAACATTATGTGAAGTTGTGAACACTTTTTATTTATGTTTGTGTTAGTTTGTATTTGTGATGGCAGAATTATAATTCGTCCAGCAATAATTGTTTGTAAGGTTTCTGGAGTTGCAACATTCAATTTCTAATTAATGCCACAGTGTGGTGAAACTATTTGAATTTTATTCACCAACTTTAGAAAGTTCAAAGTTATTTACACTACGTAAACGCCGAAACCATAGATATATAATTGTTTGTTTTTAATATGAAATGCAATTTTTCATTTTTAATAATTTTGATTATTTTCTTTCTTAAAAATCAAATTTTTCAGAAGGAACGTCTAAACGATGTTCCAAATATGTTCGAATCACGGTCGTATATACAAGTCTGGGAACTCTATGTTTGACATGAGTCTCTTACATGTCGCCAAAGTCGTAGTCCCTCGCTCAGCCACCAGCTGGCGCTTGGATCGATGTATGTTGTAGGATGTCAGTATTAGGCGCCATATCGTTCAAACACGGTCGTATACGTGCCAGAGAACATTCCACGACTCATGCGCCACCCTTTTGGTACTACGCAACAGATAGCCCTCTCACATAGGAAACCGCCTCGAGACCTGTATATACGACCGTGGTTCGAATGAAGGTACTTCTAAACCATAGAATATTCGTAATATGAAGCAGAATCAATTCAATTCCCAAAAATAAATCTGCCGTACCCAGTTCAAACATTAGAAAACTTAAATTATCCTTTGGAATCACGTTTAGTAGGTGCATTTAGAAAGAAGAAAAATAGATCGAACTCTAATATTAAATGCGGTTCCGTTTTTCCTGACAACTGATCGAGATGCTTGAGGACTTTCTGAGAACAAATCAGAAATAGCCAAATATAAACAATAAGCAAGTCACCTTTTCAATTTCAAAACCAAATTAAAAATTTCGAACTACGTTCTAATCTACAACGCATTATCTTTAGAATGTTTTCATTCGAGGGAATCAACATTTAAATCAATAACTAGATGCACACTTGTCCTGGTGGCTGTTTTAGATAAATGAGGAAAAATCATAGAACATTGATTTGAACGACACTGAAGTCAAATGTCAAAGGAATATAACCTTTGAACACATAAGATTTAACATCCGGGTATTTCTCTGTTCTGAACTTGAGATAAGCTAAATTACTGTTTTGTCCAAAAATCTACTATTTTTGGCATGATATAGAATAACTCTTCAAACGATATTCTAAATTATTCATTGTATAAACCAATTATGGATTTGATATTCTTACTTATAATATCTAATAGATACAGTTATATCCATAGTCAAAGTATACCAGGTCTGCCGGAGCCTCCCTTCCATCGTTTCTCGCGCTGGGTGATGTCACCCAGACCTGGTATACTTTGACTATGGTTATATCTATTGTTTCATTTCAACAAATCTAGTTATCACTTCAAAAATTAAACTCCCACTCATTAGAGCGAAACAACCAGTAACTTCATCTGGAAATAACTACCGCAATTGATTACTTTTCCACAACAAACAAAGTTACGTTACCTATCTCCTGTAGAAAGTGCAAGAAAAATCCGCAAGACACGTAGAATATATTTTTCTGCCATCACATGTACAACCCCCAAATAGCATAGATTCGAGACTAACTAACTCTAAATAAATTTCACAGAAATTATCCGAAGATCTCAGTGATTTGCAGAAATCACTCCTTGCAACTGAAAGATACATTGATCATTTACCTCAAGAAAGATTCGAGGAGATAATAAAAGCGTTACAGGTGAGTTTATTTAGTTTTCTATTTCTAATGTAATGTATTATTATTGCCAATTCTCTAATTACTAAGTAAACTGGTATTGAGAAAACAGAACAACATTATTTTGAATATAACTTAACTTTCGAACTATTGGAAATAGCTTTTTAAAAAATAATTTTATTGTCTATAAGAGGTTTACAATATGAAAGATGAATTAAGACTAAACTAATATCTAACAGAATGAAGCACATCTCAACACATGTCCTGGAATCGCTACCGTCCGCATGAATCCAATAACGCTGATTCAGATTACAACGTTTGCTATTTATTCGTAGAATTAGTTATATAACTCCTCCCTTGTTAGAAGGAAGCTTCCGCTGGAAGGTGAACTTTTCTTTCTTGTAATTCGATGTCAGTTCGTGGATTCTCAATAAGTTGTCTTCTTTTCTGGATCCAATTCTTGGAAAAGTAAATTATTGCCAAAATGATGCCCAAGTATAAAAGTACAGTCCAGATACTCGGAATATGATAATTACCAATTGGTTCTTCTATAATAGGAATCGCCGGATTTAACGGAATTTCTCCAAGTTTTAAATTTTTCAAGTTTATACTAAAATTGGCAATTTTCGTATGTTCTATTTCCATTCGAAGATTATCGATAACAACAGGTTTCCCATAGGTTTTGTCCAAATAACTCAGTTCTTGATTATCAAAGACTGTTTTACACCCATTTTCTTTGATGAGAAAGATTCCACTTAGGGTCCTCGAATCGGTTTGTTCTTGACATCTACTATTAATCACTGCTTGAGTCGGAAATACGCCCAAGTATTGATTTATTTCGGGAATTATTTCTATGTGGTTGTTTTGAATGTTTAATTTAATAAATTGGCATTGGCTTGAGTTTCCGAAATTCAGGATGTTTTCTTCACATGATGTACGCTGATTGAGTTGCAAGTAGCTAGGGCATTGGAAGATTTTGTTTTTGGTACAAATATCGCTTAGAGGTTTAATTATATTGTTAAATTTCAATAAGTATCTGACATCTGATATTAAGGTAACGAATTCTGACTTGTATTTTGTTGGAACAGAATGTAAATAATAAAGTTCGAACTCTTGTTCGTAGTCAATTGGTATTGATAAGAAATAACTGATGAGATTTGATTCTATTCGACAATTGGTTCTAATAATTGATTCTAAGTCTAAAATATTTTCATATTTTAATTTAAACGGGAAGTTCTCCTTATAATAATTTGATATTCTCTGTAGTTCTAAAAATAACTCATTAGGCTTTAAAATACTAGGATGTGAAATCTTCAATTTACAAAATGTAACAGAATTTTCTATATCTTGCCAGATCTCAAATATAGCATTATATAATGTAGTTAACTGATTATAAACTTCGTATACTGAACAAATATCTACACGATCAGCATTTTGTTTCATGATTCCATTTATTTCATAAATTTTTGATTTAATAATGTTCTCATTATGTTGAATGTCTTGTATTGTGTTATTGAATTGTTTAATAATTTGATTATTCACGGAGTATTGCATTTTTAGCTGGGAATGTAATTGTTGCTGATTAGATTGAATATGTTTTAATATTTTATCAATTCTCTCTCCATCTTGTTCATCTAAATTTCCCGTTAATGTCTTTATAATGGTACCTAAGCCATTTATTAAACCTCTTTTATTTGTAATAGCCGTGTGTGCATTAAAATTATTCATTTTATCTCTAATAAGCGATTGACTAAATGTAATTATTTTATCATAACTATCTACTGCCTTAGTGATAAGTGTATTATTCATTAAACCTAGCTTAAGATTATCATAACGTAAATTTAAGTAGTTAAATTCTTCATAAAGGGGTTTTACGTCCAAATAATGAACAAAGGTATGTTCAGTGCGCTGAAGTTTTGCAGGACCTAGATTGATTGGGAGTATCCCTATATTTTGGGTGATGTTTCTTATTTCTGTTCCTTGTCCGATTGAGAGGAACCTGAAATAATTTTAAACTCATAAGTTTCCTTAGTAGGTCTTTTAATATTAGACAAGTGGATATTTTCTACTGTGTTATGATGTGTTGGTATTAGTTTTGCTGTTTTTAAATCAGCATTAACATTTTTGAGATTTTCAGTTTTGTATTTATTTTTTGTTTTAGATTGTTTTTGTCTATTTTTAACATGAACAATTTTGGGGATATCTGGTAAAGATTCTCTAGTCTCGTTCATTTTATTAATGACGTGTGTTTTCTTCTCTTGGATATCTTTGTTAATTTTTTCATATAAAAGTTTAACCTTGTCTTTATGACTTATGATATAGTTGTTCATTATTTGCTTGTCAATCTCTATATTAAAAGGTGATTCTGTTTCCAAATGTCCTGTTATTATTTCATATGGTCTTAGATTAGTTACGGAATGAATAGAATTATTATATGCTAATAACGCATAGTTGACTTTAGATTCAATGGAGTCATTTTTATATTGTGTTTGATTATTCAATAACCGAATGTGTTCTATAAGCGTGGAATGAAAGCGTTCTATCAAACCATTTGATTCGGGATGTTGCGAGCTAATAAAATGTAATTTTATTTTGTGAATCTCTAATAATTCCTTCACTAATGAGTTTTTAAATTCTAATCCATTATCCGAAATGATTTGTTCTGCAATGCCATGGTGTGTAAAGTATTTAATAAGTTTGTTAACGACTTCTATACCTTGTGATGAACTCAATTTATAAGCTTGTGCATACTTTGAAAATGAGTCGATAATAGTGAGAAATTTTGCATTTTCTAAGGTTATGCTATCCACATGTAAAATTTGGAAAGGTCTTATTGCCGTGGGTGTGATATTAAATTTTAGTTTCAGAGGTTTCCTATCATATTTTGTGATTCGACATACTTCACATTTATTAATATAACTCTGAATAGATCTACGTTGATTCGGCCAATAATATCGACTTTTTATTTGATTTTCAGTTTCATCCACACCTCTATGATTTGTTTTACCTTCGTGGTAGTTTTGAATAATTTGAAACAATTCGTTGTCATCGCAAACATCAATTAATTTTTTATCGCATTTTATCATTTGTATTTCCGAATTTTTGAAATGAGTTTGAAGTACTGTGCTAAATTTTTCATAAATCGGATCTTCAAAATAGATATAATATTTAACTTTAGGTACGATGAATTCTTTGATGAAATCGATCATTTCTTGTTCGAAATTATTCTTTGAAAATTGTATTAGAATTCTTTGTTTAGTTTTATACAATTTTATAACCGTTGGGCATGAAGGGGTAAAGTTAACTTCTGAAATTATTATTTGGTTTTTTCCATAATTAACTGGACAATCTGTTATTTTTATTCCTACAATAGGGTCTTCGTGATTTGAATGAATGGTGTCACTATCATCCTCAACTCTGTCATCAACTTCTACTATCAAAGATTCTGTTTCACCAAGATTTTTGTTCATATTAGATTTATCTAATTGTCTGTTGAATTCTTTCATGTAACTAAGAATAACACTGGGTTTATCTTTTGTATCGTGAACCATGTTAAGTTCAGTATCCATATGGCTTGTACGAATTTGAGAAATATCAAACTGCGCTTTTTCAGTTTCGATTTGATTGAAATTTGGACTTTGGTTTTGTTCGTATTCATCGAACTTTTCCGCTTCGAAAACTGACATGTTCAACGTCACTTTGTTTTCTGGAGGATTCAAAGCCGTACATACAGCTACGTGATTATTCACATTTGTAATACACTCAGGTATTTCCAGATTATTTATCTCAGTGTATGGGATGATTATTTCACCATCTTCGATATTTTTTATATTAACCTTAATCACTTGTTTTGACCTCGGTTGCACTACTATACAATTCGTGTTATGAGGAAGTTTCTGGTAATTTAGGTTTATAGAGCAATTTGGGGTAATAAGCATATTTTTATTTAAATCAATAATTGCTTCTAATATTTTCAAGTTATCTATTCCTAGCAAACAATCGAAACAGTTGTGGAATTTAAATAAATAAAACTTCAAAGAAAGCTTATCTGGAGTATTAAATAACTTGTTACATGGTATCAACGTACTGTACATCTCGGTTGTTGTACCATGAGCAGTTGATATTTGAAACGGGTCGTTTCTTATCGCACGTTTGAAATATTTCTCAGCTGTTTCTGGGTTAATAAAAGATTTAGTGCTACCAGTATCTATTAAAATTTTCAGATTATAGTCAGGAAAGATTACATATGGTAGATCACTTTGATAATTAGTTAAATTCATTAATTCGAAGGAGGCTTCATCCTCTAAAAAATTATTCGAGTCTTCCGGGAATTCAACCGATGGTTGTTGATCGATATTATATATTTCTTCGGCTATATAATTCAATTTATTTCTATTCCAATTCCTAGTATTGTTAGTATTTTGATTTGAAAACCGTGTAGGTTGATAAATATTTTTTGTTGAAGTGCTCATAGGAGTCTGAACAGGGATGTTTTTGTTTGGATTTACTTGTTGGTTATTTGAATTCCTATTCTGTGTTGAATAGTTATTAAATCTTGTAAAGTTTTGTTGCCTGTTGAAATTACTGGTACTAGGACCTTGTGGAATTCGAACATTATGTGCGTAATTAGTAATTGGTAAAGGTTGAATTTTAGGATTAAATTTATGTTTATCTATTTTTCGTTGATTTATCTCTAATTGAAAATCATTGGTAAGCATACTCAGGGCTGTATTTAAGTCACCTGGATTTTTTGTACGCATGTGAGAACCAATCGGATCTTTTAATCCTCTTAATAAAATTCTCAAAGCATAGTTTCTAAAATAACCAGCTAAAACATTAGATTCGTCAGCAGGCAAATGTGTAACTAAATACGATATTTGTAAATTTAATAGATGTTGTACTCTATTGTAAAAATCAAACGGGTTTTCATTTGGTTTTTGTTTTAACTCTGTAAGCTCGATGTTTAATGTATAGCAATCTCTTTTATCTGCGTAACTGTTAATTAAGCAAGTTTTCAAATCTAACCAATTGTGAATAACACAAGACGAGATATTTCTAGCAGCATCTCCTTTAATTTTAGCTAAAATGCTGGACATTAGATATTCATTCTGGAAGTCATCAGTATTTTGCAAATTATAAAATTTATTTACTAGTTTCTCCGAAATTTCTATGAATCGAGGTAGTAACTCTGTTTCACCATTGAAATCAGGAATCATAGCTAAGTATTCCTGTTTGAGAAGGGGAATTTGAGCATGAACTTGATTATTTACTGCCATTGTTACCTTGTTTCTTTTGAATATTGGAGATCTAGATCGAAATGATTTATGTAAATTTAAATTTGAGTCAGAATCAGAACTTTCAGTATCACTAGAACCTCTAAATGACATTAGTACTTACAACAGAATTATTCTCCACTCCATGTAGTCTTGAATCATTCACGACGATGATGGACTGTTGGAATACGAAAGTTTAGATTTCTCGTTTGGCTACTCAATCCACCAAACTTGAAATATTTGTTTTTCGATAGCCAATAAATCGTAGAAACGAACCAAATTATATTCACTAATTTGTTTAGCTATCCTACCGACTGCGCCACTTAACTTTCGAACTATTGGAAATAGCTTTTTTAAAAATAATTTTATTGTCTATAAGAGGTTTACAATATGAAAGATGAATTAAGACTAAACTAATATCTAACAGAATGAAGCACATCTCAACACATGTCCTGGAATCGCTACCGTCCGCATGAATCCAATAACGCTGATTCAGATTACAACGTTTGCTATTTATTCGTAGAATTAGTTATATAACTTATATTGATGATTTGATGAGCAACAAGCGATTGACTACTCAATGCCATCTCCAGATCAAACCCTTCTAGGCCTAAATGATCCATGTAGAATGGAAAGTTCTTGCCATGGATACTATATTGGAATTCACGAACAGAGATAACAGTTATTGGTAAAACGTTTAGGGTGGGCATATCACCATTCACCAATTCCGTTTCACATAGCTGAGAGTGATGGCAGATACATTAATATGCCCAAGCCTCCACTCCATTGTTGTTATTAGAGATAGAAAACAACAACTCCTTGAACTTTTTAGATCTAAAAATTCTACGTACTAATAATCACCATTCCTTCGCTATTTATGACAAACCCACCAACACAGACACCACCATACAAAACACTTAGTTACACCCGCAATCACACAATTAGTGGCAGTTATGATGGTTATGATGTGAAGATAATAAATAGATAAATAGAAATGAAGTGAAGGTCCGTGCACCATTGGGAAACTGACCATTCACTCATCACTACGTCCCTTTATCACTCCATGAACGAATCCAACACCTCCACGTACAGTTTGGCATTACTGAGCCAACTGGGACGATCTTCCCATGTTTTCCTCCGAGTTTCCTTGGAGAAACGTATGTCTTGAATCTGCTTATCCAACGCAATGTGCCACAGATATCTCGGATATTATCAGGAATGCAAACTTACACACCCCATACCAACCAATCATCGTCATCTGGTGAACGATGGTTCAAAAATCGTTTTTTGAATACTTAAGTCACAAGCTTCAAATTATTTGTTCAATTTTGACTCGACATTATGAAGTAATTTCATCGACAACCAGACTTGCATTTATGCTCAATATTACTGGTCAATACAAGCAAAAACCAAGACTCGACATGATGTGAGAAAATCATCACTGCCTCTCGGTCTATTTAGCATTGTAATCGATTACGAAAAGATAACACCACTTTATTAGATTAAGAGTAGACGATCGACTCGATTGCTAGTTATGTATTTCAAATCAATAAAATCAAATTGTGGCGCAAGTTCAAAAATATAACATTAATCTGTAAGCTGTAAGCATTGATTTGTTCTAACCTATGCAATTCTGTCTGCAATAGTTTATTATAGTCTAGGAGCCAGAGCGATATTGATGGTCTGAACACTAACCCAATGGCACTATGGTTAATTGTTAGAGGATGGTTCAATGACCAATTCATCTCACAGACCGAATTTTCCCCGCCTGCTAGATCTCGAGATACAGCATCCGCATTTTTTTTTGACTGGAGATTTGGTGTTTCTTGGTAGTACATCGCGATGATATTACGAATCAGATGGCTAACATTAAGATGTACTCATATTGAATTGTTATTACTTTATATTAATACAGTTTCATGTAGTGAAATATGGAACATGCATCAATTATAAATGACTATACGCCTCCCAACAACTACATTTGGCACCTTTAAGATTAGCTTGTCATGTCAATCGTCTCGTTAACGTACTATTTCAGATCATTTACCATCGGACTTCATTAGAATTTGGCTCTGAATGAGAACGTAGTATTTTGGCAATTATAAATCGAATGTAATTTTCATGGAAATTTGTTATTGGCATTAACATAAAGCAGTGGCGGAACAGTAGTTCGTTTGGTAAAAGATCTATCTTTTGTCCTTCCTACTAAAGGTCCACTAATGATGGATCTGCAGCCCAAACCTACATATATGCTAAAGATTCGTTATTATTCCTTATTCTATTCAATAACAAGAATCTTTATCAAACAGGTTCATCTCTCATATATAAATGTTTATTCTCCTTTCGAGTACTACTTTTGATGTTTCCAAAAATTTTTATGTACGGTCTCATTTCTTCACTAATATTCAAATGTAAAGAAACAACTGAAGGAGATCCAATTGTTTGCTAATTTTTGCCAATTTGAAATTATAACCATTTCGTTTAGACTCATATTTGAATTTCATCAAACACAGTATAGTTCATATTATACCCTTAAGCTTCAATGCAATAAACCAACTAGCTGATTAAACCATTGTGCTGGTATCAATATCTTCAAACCGCAAGAAACGGGTACAGGGTCGGCTTGAAAATATTCCTACATAATGCTCAATTAAAAATGTGGGAAAATTTCCTTGTGAAATTTGTTTTGACTCCGTGCCATTTTAGTTCAATTGAATTAAATACACCCTATTATGGGGAAGACGCAACACTTTATGTTCATTTTCTGTTGCAATTTTATCACACACGCATTCTTTATTAATTTTGGAAATCTTTAATACTACCAAAAGATAAAGTAAGTGAGTTTCTTCAAAATATATATTATTATCTATCATACAATTTTGGATGTCTGCTTTAGTGCTGTTAGAACTAGGCAACATTTTTACTTGACGACTTTGATAACTAGCATTGTCCATTACAATTACGCTATTTTTGGGTATATTTTGAAGAAGACGATGTTCAAACCAACCTTCAAAAAGTTTTGCCTCAATGTCTTGGTGGTAACCTAGAAAGAAATCGGTTATTTGTTTAGCTGATAGCAACAGACAGTTCGAAACAAATCCATTTACTGAACCTGCATGTATATTATTGTTATTCTTTTGCCTTTATTTGAAGGGGCTTTGGTTTGGCATTTTTTTGAAAAATCGTTTCATCCTTTGTTCGCAGTGTCATATGTACCAAACCATGTTTTGTCAAGATAGGTAATTGGACGATTTTCTGCTCTATATTGCTTAATAATCGTGAACTATTCATGATTCCCGTTAAGGTTGAGATTCCATTATGGTTTGTCTGTTATCAATCGTGTGATATTTAAAACCCATTTTAAATAAAAATTCTACAGGATATATTTGTTTCGTCGTTGGTGAGCCTATTCTGTTTTGACACCCATCGAAAGCAAGCATCCTTAAAAATTACGCATACCAAAGCATCGCTTGTTAAACATCATGGGAACTCCTCACCATTGATTGGAACGATTCACAAGTGGTTTGCCGATTTTCGTTGTGGTAGTATGACCACAAAGGACGCCGAACGTTCTGGATATCCAATTGAGGTTACAACGCCAGAAATGGGTGATAAAATCCATGGTAAGATATTGGACGATCAGTGAGTTAAAGTGTACGAGATTGCTGAGGCTATGGGCTCAACCGAACGGGTACGAAACATTTTGCATAAATTTTTGAACATGAGAAAGATATCTGCCACATCTGGGTGCCGCAATTGCTCTTTGTTATCAACAAGCGCGACCGTGTGACAACTTCAAAGGAGTGTTTGTCGATGTTCAAGCTCGATGAAAAGGCCTTTTTGCGCCGCTTCGTAGCCGCAAAAAAATATGGATCCATCGCAACACACCAGAAAACAAAGAACAGTCGAAACAGTGGACATGTCCTGGCGAATCGAAGCCACAAAAGGCCAAAGGGGGTTTATCGGCCAACAAAGTCATGGCGACTGTTTTTGGGATGCACACGGTATCGTCCATATCGAATACCTTGAAAAGGGCAGAACGGTCAACGGCGTATATTATGCAGAGCTGTTGGATCGATTCGACGCCGATTTGAAGCAAAAGCGGCCGCAGTTGGCAAAGAAAAAAGTGCTCTTCCACCAGGATAACGCACTGGCGCACAGGTCTGCAGTAGCAATGCATGAATTGCTCTACGAATTGGTTGTCATCCACCGTATTCTCCAGATTTGTATCCCTGGGATCTTCATCTATCTCCAAACTTGAATAAATGGCTCGACGGAAAGAGATTTCGCTCCAACGATGAGATCATCGCTGAAACAAACGTCTATATTATATTAACATGAAATTTTCACCTTGCGAAAAATTTCAATTTCGTATTTATATTATTGGCATATAATACCTACTTTCTATTGGTCTATTTCGACCTACTTGAAATGGTATATTTAGGGTTACAGATGAATAAAATTGTGGTAATTTGGTGCCTTTTATGGCCAGAGGGTCGATTAGGGTTTATTGCAGTTAAAAGGTCAAAGGTATAATATGAACAATACCCTACGTGTTCATTAGTTGAAAAATTCGATTTTGTTATTAATATAAGTCTCTCGGTAATTTAAAATCGAATTGCTAAATGAGAGATTTGTAAATTGAAGATTATGATTTTTAGCTATATTCCCACTTTGAATCCTCACAGTTAATTACTACTTCACTAAATATTCTATGAGTGATTAAATGAGTATTCAATGTATTCAATACGCTTATTACCACCTGTTTTTCTTAGAGCGGATTCACTATTGGTGATGTAATCTTACAATCACTTACCTGCCTTCAAATTGATCACAAGGCTATTTAATAGCCATGCATAACATTGATTGTCTCCTTCTTTCAGTCACTCCATTCATCTTGCAATTGTAAATACCTATTAATAGAAAAAATATATTCATTCCATAAAGTATGAATGAGATCACCGGCGTTTTTAGCAATGACCTCTCACAATGAAGTTTGGCATTTCATGTGATTGAGTAATTACTATTTTAACGCACAATTATTTATATACCCGGCGATGTTTACAATTTAAATATAAATATTATAGATGATAGCATTTTATCGAGCTTGGCAAAGCTAAATATTCGAAACAGTTATTTATAAAAATATCTGAACATTTGTCTGCACCATGTTTGAATATCAATTGTTTATCGCATTCAGTATCGATTTTACGAGTAGTTTATAGTTTATTGTGATATTATTACACATATTGATGATTGATAGTAAAATTGAACTTATTCTGCCTTACTATTATGAGCAAATTAGACTGGAAACATCTCATATCGTGACATGATTCATCCTTTTTTCTTCTCTTTTTTTAATATCCCTTGAGCCATTAGTAAGTGAGCGGAAATACGGAAGCTCGTGTTCTTCCGGAAAACACAAACTATCAACATTCATCACAAATGCTCAGCACAAAGATGTTTGTGGTAAAATTATCAATAGGAATACATTCAGCAGTGGAATATGTTTACTTTAATAATTTTTGCTTGGAAACATTTAGTAAAGTATCCTATCGTTTCACCCTTTACTATATCATATGAAATTTTATCTGTATTATAAAAAATTGTACAATGCTATGTTGATGTCGCTTTCTTTACAAATCATAATAATAATTTTTTCTCATTACAAATAATTTTTTCGATAATAATCTTTTTTTCTCTGAAATAAACAGTATACATATATAACTGATAAAGGCTCGAAACTAAGCTTGGTGGAGTATTTGGAATCACAAAAATAATATTCTACTTCATAATGACCGAACAGACAATTGATTCCTCATTAATTGAAGGTATGTAATGTATTTATGCCACAAAATAGTGTCCTGATTATCTTCTATAATCTGCTGTTATCAACAATAATCATCATTAGTAATAACCCAGCATGTAATCCTATAGTAATAGTTCTCTAAGTTCATAAATGACCGGCCACAATGATCCTCTTTTACCGATTTATAGTTGAAGTTATGTGTTTTAATTGTATTTGAGTTTCTCAAGATGGCGTAATTTCCGTAAAACTCGAGTAACGGATATTAGTAATAACCCCAGCTTGTAATCGTTTAGTAATAATTCACTGAGTTCATGAATGACCGACCACAATAATCCTTGTCCACCGATTTATAGTTGAAGTTATGTGTTTTAATTGTATTTGAGTTTGTAAGAAGATTTTAATTTCCGTAAAACTCGAGTAACGGATATTAGGAATAACCCAGCATGTAATCCTATAGTAATAATCCTCTAAGTTCATAAAGGACCGACCACAATAATCCTCTTCTACCGATTTATATTTGAAGTGATGTGTTTCAATTGTATTTGAGTTTGTCTCAAGATGGCGTAATTCCCCTAAAACTCGAGTAAAGAATATTAGTAATAACCCAGCATGTAATCCTATAGTAATAATCCTCTAAATTCATAAATTACTGACCACAATAATTTTTTTCAACCGATTTATAGTTGAAGTTATGTACTTTAATTGTATTTGAGTTTGTCTCAAGATGGCTTAATTTCCGTAAAACTCGAGTAACGGAAGTTACAAATAAAAGTGATATCAACATAGTACTGTTCAATTTTTACAATATGGATTTAGTAAAGTATTTTATTGGGAAAATGGAGTTCCTAACGGTCTTCAGCTCAACTGTAAATTTGATAATAATCCACATTACTGTTATTTTACAATCCACCGACTGGGGCTCCTTAATTTTGCAATCATTTTCAAGTGCCCCATGGGAAAAAAATCGTAACAACTTTAACTTTTCTTCAGAAGTCAAATTAACAACAATTTACATAAAACATGTTTTCTGTTGTAAATTCAGATGTCTTAGTTGTAGTTCAAGTTCACTTAAACTGTGTTATCTAGTTCGAGGGTTCGATTTAGTAAGGTTGAAAAAATCTATACTTATCGATTATAAATTTTCGTAACGTATGTTTACGATAATTTTTAAGCGCAAACGAGTACATTCTAGATCGACGATTGCGGTTCATGGTATTTATAAGTTATGTTTATTAATATAGATGCTCTAATTCGCTTTCATGTACTACCACTATCACCACAATTTCAATACTTAGCCATTTGACAACGTCTGCGAACGAATTTCATGTAAACGACCTTTCTCTGTGATGGTGATTCATTTAGCAAATCCTCTACTGCTTAACCGGTTGCGATTTAAAATAAACCAAATCACGTGCGAACATACACGATTCCTGATCAATTGTATTCAGCGCTCAAAAACAAACGAATACCGGTAGAGTGAATGTGAGTGCTTCTTCAGTTCGCATTATTTCTGGAGGTGATCACATACGAAGTGAGTTTAAGTAACTAATAGATAGTAACTTTATGCTGAACTAAATTGCATTCATTAAATGTTAAATAAAAATGAAGAGAAATATTGAAACTATTTAAATTTTTCAACAAAAATTAAACGGAGAATAATTCCCATTTTCGATTCAAAACGAAACTCTAATTAAGATACCAGAACTTTTCAATATTTGAGTATCAAATCTCGAATTAAATAAATAATAATTAATAAATATCCGTTTGTTCATCGAGATGACACAGGTAGTGTCTGAGGATTATTTTCTTGCTAAAACAACTTTTTCGTTATTTTCTTCATAATTTTATAGAAAAATTATTATAATTATTTTGTCATATTTTCTTCGAGACCACCGATTTTCTTGAGACAATGAAGAACGGTTTATAATAAGGAAATTATAGTTTTATTATAAATTCGATATAATACAAAATAGGTACATATATTCGAAATATAATACCTATACATACACGTTTTCATTAATTGTTAAGAATTTACAGTTTAAAATGACTTTCTACTTCGTCAAATAATGATGCTTAGATATCTTACAAAATCAAATTTAATAATTTTATTTTCTTTTAATTCACTCATTTTTGTAGGTAGATACTCTAGTACGTACCTATCTTTCCAGTAACAGATCTCATTTCATAATACTTACTGTTTCATTGTCAATTTTTGCAAATGCTTTATTTTGAATATTGATTAACATTATTGATAAGAATAATCACCCTTATTCACTAAAAATACTATTAGAGTACTGAGGACCTTTCGGCTACCAAGCAGCCAGAGTAAACTAAATAATGAATCAAAATATGCCTGATTAAATACTATTTGGGGTTAATAATGTAAACAATAGATATTTAAATCATATCTATCAGATCAAAATCAAAGAGTAAAAATAAACAACACTTTCAACTCCACTACAAACACAAACTATGGTGTGCCGCAAGGTACTGTATTGGGACCTGTCCTTTTTCTTGTTTATATGAATGATCTTTCAAAATTTAATACGAGTAATTGTTACATAATATCCTACGCTGATGTTACAATACTTTTCTTTCAAGGTAAAAACTGGGACGAAATAAGATTGAATATCAAAAAGAAAATGTATGAAGTAAATTGTTGGTTAAAGGAAAATCTTTTGTCATTGAATATTGAAAAATCATTTTGGATACCTTTTACATCATATAAAAGTGCTTTACCAACTTATAAGGAAATCTCTCTCCATGACAATACATTAGGTATGACGAATATATGTCAAAATCGATTAAAAATAACAAATAAAACTAAATATCTCGGTATAATAATTGATTCACATCTCAAATGGAATTACCACATTAATAAAAAAGACGAGAAAACTGTTTTATATTCTTATAGAGTTGAGATCATTTCTAGATCTAAAAGTGCTAAAAAATGTATATTTTGCCTTGGCGCAATCAATCCTTCAGTATGGAATTATTGGTTGGGGCGGGGCATATAACAATACTCTAAAGCCACTATGTATTGTACAGAATGAACTTCTAATAAAAATTTTTAAAAAGGATAGGCTCTTTTCAACACAACATCTCTATAAAAATGCTAAAATCTGTAACATAAAACAATTATTCATAAAATCCATTATACTTAATGTAATGCAAAATAATATAAATTTAACTGAAATTCCCCATACTCATAATACAAGACAAAACTCTAATTCTAACATGATTACTCCAGTGGCAGAGAAAACTGAAGGTCAAAGATCTAGCACTTACTTAGGGCCCAGATTCTTTAATAACCTCCCAAAAGATTTACGCGAACACAAAAATAAAAATACTCTAAGAAAAAAAATAAATAACTTTTTATTAAATAATGATATATCATCATTCTTACAATATCTGTAACATCACTATGTCTACATAAATTTATGTAACATAAAAATTTCATCTTAGTTTTTAGAGCTATATCTATCAAAGGTCAGTGAGAAATTACTCTGAACGAATTAGGTTTGAAATCTGCAAAGTTCATAAATCTTGCATAAAATATATAATTGTTAAAATACATATCTTTTCTTAAATTTAATTTGAAATATGTAAGTATATATGTAGTGCCATGTGTACTGATATGTATATGTGTATATATAAGAAATTTTCCATTGAAATTGCATACACTTAAATCAAAATTCATTAATAACTTAAGTAAATCTAAGAGATTCAAATTATAAAAAAAATTATTTTGAACCCATTTGATATTTTTTAATTTCACATTATATGATTTATTTTTTCTTTTTTATATAAAATATTCCCTGAAATTGTAAAATAATACATTCACTAAAAATGGAAATTTCAATAACTCAACCACACTACTGAGTCACATACAGCTCTATCCATGCGCTAGCATTTGCTTAGATGGATATTGCTGTAAGAACTAGGTATCAAATAGTTTAAGTTTACTATAAATATATCTATTTTTCTGTACCTAAAAATATTGTAACTAATTTATAGAAGAAAAAAATAAAGTTACTTACTTACTTACAATGGGTTACCCTCAGCTGGAGATATAAATCGAAATTTAATAAATTGATTTTTCATTTATACATTTCCATCCCTTCTAGATTACCTAGATATTTGTCTGTACTGTATTTTAAAAGTGATAAACTTTCTTGAGAAATGGTGTGACCTGTATTTAAAATATGTTCGTCTACCGATGATTTTTCACCATTATTTCACTTTTTATGGGCAAAATGTTCCTTATAACGAGTTAAAATGTTCCTTCTCGTTTGACCCACATAGCATTTTGAACACGACTCACAACGATGTTTAGCTTGTTCTTACATCTATAAACTGGTTGTATTGCAAATTTAGAAAACAAACTAGGGAATTTATTAATTACTGAAGAATGATAAGTGAAACTTTTGAATTTCATTGAAGTATTTGAAGGTAAAGGCTCTGATTTGGTTCCAATTTCCTTTTTTGCTTAGAAATTAAATTATTGATCAAATATTTGTGGTAAACATTGTCCAACGCAATTTGCTGAAGTTTCTCAACTTCGTCGTTATAATTTTGCTGGCTCAAAGGGACGTTCAATATTCTATGAACTAGACTATTAGGCGGATCTATTTCCTCCAGAAAAATTCAAACTTTTTCATTAGTAGTTGGTGCTATCGAATGCTTATTCAATTTCACTTAATGGGCAAAGGTAATTAAATTACTGAGAAATATAAAATCTTTTGGATCTACCTGATTTCAATTTCGTGTGCAGCTCGGTGTTCAAAAAGGGAGAATGTTTAGCCTGATTAAGTCAAGTAGCGTTGGTACTACTTGTTAGACTCCATTTTCTTTTACCGCAGCCAAATTTCACATTTAGATGTGATTAACCAAAGGCGACCAAGGTTGCAAAAACATATTGACAGTAGATAAGTAAATGAATGAACCCCGACCTCTGAAGTCAATATTTTTAAAAATCAATAATATTGTTTGCAACAATAAGTGTGTGATAAATCTGACCCAACGGCAAAATTACATTGTAATGAATAGTGCAGATATAAAAGAATGGGTATAATAATTGTGTTATTCTTTTCTCTGTTCGGTTCTGGTGGATTTTCACTCCTTTATGGATATATTAGTTATGGTTCTTATGTTCTCTTATTTGAATTCCTAGAATCAACATCAACAGACGAAGATTTATAACAAACATACACACTTGAATTAAACCTGGTGCTATTTTGTATACTGAGTATAGTCGGTGCTAGTTTCTATACCGAGTATCGTCGTTGCTATTTTGTATACCGAGTATTATAGTCGTCGTTGCTATTTTGTATACCTACTAAGAAATACTCGTTGCTTTTTCTTAAACCGAATACAGTCGGTGCTATTTGTTATACTGAGTATAGTGGTTACTATTTTATATACTGAGTATAGTCGTTGCTATGTTGTATACCGAGTAGTCGTTGGTATTTTATATACCTACCTAGTACAGTTGTTGCTCTATTACCGGGTATAGTGGTTTTTATTTTGTATATTGGGTATAGTCGTTACTTTTTGTATATCGAGTTGCTATTTTATTTTCCAAGTACAGTCATTAGTCATTTTGTATACCGAGTACAGTCGTTGCTATTTTGTATACCGAATATCGTCGTTGCTATTTTGTTTAGCGGGTATAGTCGTTGCTATTTTGTATATCGAGTATAGTCATTACTATTTTGTATACCGAGTATAGTCGTCCATGTATATTGTTCCGACTAGTGTATTTACCATTTCATGTTAAATCCATTGTTCACATCTTTGGAGCAATAAAGATATTTATATTTGCACATTCATTGCTTAGGTATTCGGTAATAGACAGGGATAATGTTAATTATTATTCAAGTTATTCAAATTGCCGACAAATATTTACCAAGTAATATCAATGAGTCATTTAGCACGAATCTTGACATGTTTCTCAAATATTGCGCTCAAGTTCTAATACCTAATAAGTATTTCAGTAGACTTCAAAATTAAAACTTTTGCGATGTTATGCAATACTTATTGATATCCTATATACTATAAGCATTATTAATATTATTACTATCATTAATGTAGGGGGGGAGAACCCGTTAGGTTTTCTTCTGCCTAGACCTAGGCCTTTTTCCCCCACATCACCTAGGGGAGCGGTTCCCATTCGAGAAGGTTCACCAATCACCCAAGGTGAACGAACAGCCACCTATCTAACACCAAGATCGGGTGCCCGGATTTTGGGTTTATACCCTGAAGATGCTTAGCATCGTCCTAGTATCTAGTTTCTGGATCTCTTCAGTGTCGCATAACTCTAAGGAGAGTGATCTACGTCTTCCCACATGAGCTTGGATACTATTTTCGTGCTACCCAGCGCTGCTTTGCTGTCTGTGCATCTGCGGATGTGGTTTTGCGTTCTTTCTTCAAGCTCTGTTTGGGTACAGCACGTTATATCCAGTGTTACAGCTTGGAGAATTATGGCGTGTTCGCCGATAGGTATAATAACACCTCGCCTAGGCGTTTGCGGTATATCCCAGTTCCCGCATGTATCATTGTTTCTGGCTCCATCAGTAAGCCACATTTCACCATTCGTTGGTTGGCTTCATTGGCTACTATTGTTGAGCCAGTCTTTTACGTATGAATTCTCGTCGCTCAAAAATAATGTGGCAGCAATTACTAAAGTTATTCTAAAACTCATTGTGTTCGATTATTGTTAATAATGTAGGGTACCAGTGAGGTTCTGGGCCGAGGGCTTTTGCACCCCATCCCACCTAGTGGAGTGATTCCCACTCAAGACTGTTTACCAAGATATCGTGCATTTGTTCACATAGAAATTGATGGAATGGTTACTTAACACTCCATGCGTTTGGATCGCGTACCACTCAAACTTCTACACACTGCCCATTATACAAAACGAAAAATTATATCCTTGCTAAAAACATCAATTTGGTTGATTTGGATTCATGTCATTCTGGAGATCTACCTCTGATATCCAATAATCTCTATTTTTCTTCGAATTAATGCTAACGTGTATTATTTTTTCTAGGACATTACAAGCGATTTGAAGAAGCACGCTGCCGAAGCTATTAGATTGGAAGGACAAGTACTGGTCTTGGATTCGGATTACGATACACAGGAATTAGGAGCACAGTTGGCTGGAATACGAACGCGCATTGCCACTCTCCTTTCTCAAGCTGAAAATGGAAGAATTGTTATAGCGGTAAGTTCAATCGATGTTGATTGAAACATATTACGAATTAGTTACAATGATAAAAAAAATTTGTTCACCAACACTCTCCAGTAAATCGAATTGTGAATTCCCACGATTGTGAGCATTTCAAGACTACCATAAAACTAAATCAGATGTTTTCAAAAATTGTATGTTTCAAATAAGAAAAAGTTTGATATTTACACTTAGTAAATTTGTATGTATATAAAACAAAAACTCTAGTTAGAAACAAACAACAAGTACTATGAAACTGTCCCCTCACAAAACAAAGGAAACTGCAGTGTTATTTTTATACAGTATCCTAAAACTATTCTATAGATATTAAATGGAATTCCATAAAGGATGGTCGATATATGGGATAAATGTTAACCCTGAACACGACAAAATCATTAAAATTTCGTCAATTCTAATAAATTGATAATATATTCTCCTCATTATAAACGGGTACATCAATGAGAATCAAACGTGTAAATTAAATTTAAAAAATGATATAATATAAATACAGAATAAAATCACCCAAAAATAAATTTCACTGTAAGAACAAAGAAACAAAAGTCTCGTAAACTTTTTAAATTCTACTCTCACAAGAACAGATATCATTTATTTTAATATTCTTCGTTCAGTCTCAGCAAACATAAGATTGCTCCCTGTTCAATACCATTATCATAATGAAATTTCCAACAGGAAATAAAAATACAATCTAACAAATCGCAGTAAATAATGGTTACTCTAATCAAATAATAACTATATTAATCAACCGAAAACAACAAATTAAAATTCCAGCAGAAAATAGATTTGTCAGTCTATAACTTATTCTGAAAAACACTATTGATAAGAAATAATCACCCCTATCCACTAAAAATACTAAAAAATAAAAATTATTAAAGTACTGAGGACTTTTCGGCTACCAAGTAGCATCATCAGAGTAAACTAAATTATAAATCAAAATGTGCCTGTTTAAATACTATTTGGAAATAATAATGTAAACAATGGGTTACCCTGAGCTGGAGATAAATAGGAATTTAATAAATTGCTTTTTCGTTCATACATTTCCATCCCTTCCAACTTACCTAGATATTTGTCTGTACTGTTTTTTAAAAGTGAAAAACTTTCTTGAGAAATGGTGTGACCTGTATTCAAAATATGTTCGGCTACCGCTGATTTTCCCCATTATTTTTTATATATGGCCAGCATGTTCCTTATAACTAGTTAAAATGTTCCTTCTAGTTTGACTTACATAGCATTGTGAACACGACTCACAATTGATTTTGTAAATTTAGAAAACAAACTATGGAATTTATTAATTATTGAAGAATGATAAGTGAAACTTTGAATTTTATTGAAGTATTTGAAGGTAATGTGGCTCTAGTTTAAGTAGTCTAGTTCATAAATTATTGAACGTCCCTTTGAGCCAACAAAATTATAACAACGAAGTTGAGAAACTTCAGCAAATTGCGTTGGACAGTGGTTACCACAAATAATTTAATTTCTAAACACAAAAGGAAATTGGAACTTTGCCAACTAACCAAAATAGAGCCATTACCTTCAGATACTTCAATAAAATTCAAAAGTGAGTCGTGTTCAAAACTCTATGTGGGTCAAACTAGAAGAAACATTTTGCACATATAAAGTATAGTGAGCAAGCCCTATAGGGACCCTAGGAAGACAAATAAGGAGCTGTTTCGACACATCTTATCCAGTCACTGGGTGAACTAAACGGTCCACAAAACTTTACATCGACTGAGCAGATCGAGGAAGGCGTTGCCCTTGTCAGATCCAGTCTGGTCGAAGCTTTCGAAAGTTCCTGCCGCTTGCGGACTGGGGTTTCAGGGGACCAGGCGACACCATGGTAGAACGGGCAACTCGGGGACCTCAGACGAAGGTGCAGAAAACTCTTTAATAAGGCGAAGAACTCTAGAAGTACTACTGACTGGAACGCTTATAACGAGCAACGGAAAGTATACAAACGAGAAATTCGTCAAAACCAACGCACAGCATGGAGGACGTTCTGTAGTGGAATAGAATCTACTACTACAGCGGCTCGTCTAAAGAAGATTATTTCTAAAGATCCCAATCAGCAACCCGGCAGTTTGAAGCTAGGGGATGGCACCTTCACTGCCAACCTAGCCGACACTGCTGAACTTCTTTTGAACACACACTTTCCAGGCTGCACTTTGGAACCCGGTGGGAACTGGCCTGACTATGCTACCCCAACACCTGTTGAAGGAGATTGGGCAGTGGCAAAACAGACGGTGAGCGCCGACAAAGTAGCCTGGGCAGTCAAAACGTTCCTTCCCTTCAAGTCACCAGGAGTAGATGGCGTGTATCCAGCCGTCCTCCAGTGGGGGCTGGAAGACATACTAGATCACCTGGTACGAATCTTTCGGGCTTGCGTCGTTCTTAGATACATCCCCAAAGAATGGAGGGAAGTACGTGTAGTCTTTATCCCAAAGCCAGGGAAAAGTGACTATTCTTTGGCTAAATCATATAGGCCAATCAGTCTGACGTCATTCTTGCTGAAGACATTAGAAAGGTTGAGCGACAGAGAGATTAGGCACACGGCGTTGATGATTCATCCACTGCACCCCAACCAACACGCGTACATCCCGGGTAGATCGACCGATTCAGCACTACATTCCGTAGTTAGCAGAATTGAGAGATCAATGGAGAACAAAATGTTCACCCTGGGTTTGTTCATAGACATCGAGGGTGCTTTTGATCAACCATCCTTTGATAGCATAAGCACTGCCCTAGAGGAACATGGAGTGGCCCCCGCTTTAAGTGGTTTGACCCGCCATATCCTCGAATGGAGAGCAATTTAAGTAACTGTAGGAGCCTGCACCGTAAGGGGTATCGCAAGTAGGGGCTGTCCGCAGGGCGGAGTACTATCGCCGCTAATATGGATCATATTAGTTGACAACCTACTTCGGCGACTCAATGAGTTGGGCTACTACACCATTGGATACGCAGATGATCTTACAATCCTGCTTACAGGACTTTATCTTGGAGTACTCTGTGAACTAATGCAGAGCGTTCTCAAGATAATTGAAGACTGGTGCATAGAATGCTCTCTGTCAGTGAACCCCACAAAGACAGAGCTAGTTCTGTTCACAAAGAAACGAAAGCTGGACCAGATGGTCCTACCAAAGCTTAAAGGTACCCAGCTCAGGTTGGCATATGAGGTCAAGTACCTAGGTATCGTGCTTGACAGCAAGCTAAACTGGCATCGACACGTTGAGGTAAAAGTCAGCAAAGCATGAGCGGTTTTTTGGCAATGTCGTAGGGCGATGGGGCGCTCATGGGGCTTGTCCCCTAAGATTACCCTGTGGCTATATACGGCTGTCATTAGACCCATGCTCTGCTACGGAGCACTTGTCTGGTGGCCCAGAATCCGACAAGCAAATGAAATAGCTCACATCAGTCGGGTACAAAGGCTTGTGTGCTTGGCAGTGACTGGGGCTATGAGAACTACACCAGCTGCAGCCATGGAGACTATTCTCAATTTGCCTCCCCTGGACCTCTTTGTACAGGAGATGGCGCTGGGAGCGGCTCTAAGACTGCGGAATGGAAATTTGTGGAATGTGAAAAGAGGAGGTGGTCATGCTTTCATTCTCGAGGAGGCGTCCGTGAGGATACCTTTACTTGGAGCGCAAGCAGACCGCATACCGGCGAAGTTTACTTTCACCAAACACTATCACATCGATTTAGACGAAAATGACGAAACAAAGCCCGACATAAACATGTTTACGGACGGCTCCAAAAATAGCCGGGGATCAGGTTCTGGAATATTCTCCGAAGAACTTGACCTTCGCGAATACATACCTCTAGGATCCCATGCTACAGTGTTCCAAACGGAGCTAGTAGCAGTGACCCAAGGAGCTAGAATAGCGGCGGACAAAAATACCGCCGGCAAACGAATACGGATCATGACAGACAGCAGAGCAGCACTACAAGCCCTTAGTAGCCAAAAGGTTAACTCAGGTTTAGTTTGGGAGTGCCACAGAACCCTCGAAAATCTGTCACAGTATAATGATGTTCAACTCACCTGGGTGAAAGGACATAGTGGACATCAAGGAAATGAAGAGGCGGACAGGCTGGCGCGAAAAGGCTCCGGACAAACACTATTCGGGCCGGAGCCCTTCTTGCCGCTAACCTCAAGCACTCTGACTGCTTTGATAAAAGAAGATACCCTAAAACGGCATACCGAACGATGGATATCGAATGATAGCTGTAGACAGGCACATACTGCTATAAAAGCACCGTGCCCAAAAATTGCAAAGTTCTGCCTACGACTGACAAGATTTAATCTTAGAAGACTCGTAGGAATATGGACAGGACACTGCCGACTAAATAAACATCTTCACACGATGGGAGTCGTTGTCGACCCCACATGTCGAGGATGCTACGAAGAGGATGAGACAGCGGAACATGTGATTTGTCACTGCCCGGCACTCTCATCGACAAGAGATGCCATTTTGGGGGACCCCTGGCCAAATCTGGTCAACATTGGCGACGCTTCACCAGGTGCGGTCCTCGGGCTGATCAACGCGATTGGTTGGCTCGATGGCTGAGGAGGGACAGGAGCCTTCGCCTTGAAGGGGTGGCACAATGGGCCCAGTTCAGAGGCCTAAGTGCCAGTATAATTATACACCCTTCACATCAAAATCCATCCATCCATATAAAGAAAAATAATGGTGAAAAATCTGCGGTAGCCGAACATATTTTGAATACAGATCACACCATTTCTCAAGAAAGTTTATCACTTTTAAAACACAGTACAGACAAATATCTAGGTAATTTAGAAGGTATGGAAATGTATAAACGAAAAAGCAATTCGTTAAATTCTGATTTATCTCCAGATGAGGGTAACCTATTGTTTACATTATTATCTCCAAATAGTATTTAAACAAGCACATTTTGATTTATAATTTAGTTTACTCTGATGATAGCTACTTGGTAACCGCAAGGTCCTCAGTACTTTAATTGTACTTTTAGTGGATAAGGGCGATTATTCCTTATCAATAATGTTATAATATATCCACAGTGTGGACTCTTTATAGTTTATTATTCTGGAAAAATCAAGGAGAAAATCGAAAATCTTTTGAAAATTCATTACTCAAATAAAGCGTTTAAGCCCAATCCTAAATAAAGACATTTTAAACAATAATGAAGACAATCGATAAATCTGGAGTTTATGAGCAGTAGTTTTAAGAATATGATAAGTATTTATATTCAACCCAACCGATTTTGATCACTTATTATTAGGAATTCATAGTTCAATTCATTGGAATTTGTCTGTGCGAATTTGAAAATAAAAGCACAATCTTTTTTGCCAACGTAAAACTGACAATATTAATAACGCTGTAGGAATTAGCTCTTTCTACTACATTTTCTAAAAACAAACTGCCATATCCAATTGTAGTGAAAGTACAATTATAATGTTAGATTCAAAAACCTGATTGTTTGGAAATGAATTTTTCATCTGGAGAATCATGATCCGACGTTTACTTCAAAATCAATAAAATATTGTACCTGATGTTTCAATTACTTACTTCAATTAGTGGTACTGTGAAATTTGAAATTCAATTCAATAGTGCCAAGTTCCGATCTTTTTCCGCGTTACGTAACAAACTGAACACGATTTATAATATATTATTCTATTTCAGAAGGTGCAGGAGAGTCGACTAAAAAGAGAAAAAGTTGTTACGAAATACCAGTTGCTATTGACCGAAATAGAAACGTGGCTCCAAACTATCCGAAGCACCTTTGAAATATTCCAACAAAACGATACTGAATCGCAAATTCAATCATCTATCATACATTTAGAAAGTCTAAATCGGGAACTACTTGAAAAAGAACAAATACTTCTAGACTTGGCCAAACATTGTGAAGAGTTCAAAACCTACAGTGAAGTACAACATTTGTCTACCACGTTATCAGAACAACTCGAAAGTGTAACACTCATATTGGAAAATTATAAGACTATCATCAGAACGAAAATAGAAACATTTAACGCATTGATAATCGAAGTTAGAGAGAAACGACACAAAGGATTAGTTACTCCTGACTTATCATTAGAAAACACTCTAGATTCTACTTCTATGCCGATTGAAGAAATTGGCATCCACGCCGATATCAAGACACCTCTTCCTGAGTTTGTAAAAGTGGAACCGGTAACAGGTATCACTATCGAAACACAAACGGGTCAAAGTTTATCGTCACCCATTAAAGAACCTGCCACAAAAGACTTCACAGGTACCTTCAATGAACCCATAGATGTTCAAATACAAACACAAATGTCACAGACCTCGAGCGAATTTGACGGTGGTGTTGAACCACACCAAAGAGAAACGATCACGATTTCGAAGTATGTTAGTGGCGGAGAAGAAACAATACAAATAGCTACCAAATCAATAGCGTCTTCAGAACAGCAGCCAATCGTGGAGGAACCGGACGAGATCTTCGTCGAGGCCAATTATAGCGGACAGCCGAATATCGACACCAAATCGACTGAGTTGAGCATCACCAACACCAGACCAAATCAACCTTTCGAAACAGTTTTCGTAGAACCGGACGAAACTACGACGGAAGTCATCGTTGATGCCGATGGTACGAAACGAATTATCGTCAAAAAATTACATAGAACTGTTGTGAGACATCATCAAACTGTACAGCAGCAGCAACTTACGTCCATGAGCACATTAACGGAAGGAGATAAACCCATAACTCAGTCTTTCTCCCAAGTTACGTTACAAGGACAACAAAGTAGCACTATGCTAGCGAGAGGAGATGGATTACGTGAAACATTAACAAACAAACAATATGGCGGGAAAATCGTTTCGGGAGTACCTGGTGGAGAAATCGATATCGAAGAATTTCAATCAGAACCGGAAACTCACTACACTGTTGTTCCGCCATCGGGACAACCTAACGAGGTTGAAGTTGATGGTGTCATCTTACACGAAGGAGATATTGCTTTTGTAGATAACAAAAACAAGTTGATACCTTCAGATCAAACCACGACAGAAGGTCATGAAATACATACATCCAGTTCAAGTGTTAGGGCGGTCGTTCAACAAGTTACTAGAAGAATCGTGAGAAAAACCAGAAGAATCATCAGAAGAACAGTGATAGTTGATGGTAAAGAACAAGTAACCGAAGAAATCGTGGAAGAACCGGAAGAAATCGAAGTCACGGAAGAAGGAATTCCGAGAGTTAGCATAAACGTGACAAGAACTGAAGATGGGAAAATTGTGCAAGAACAACAATTTGGAGAAACGCTACCACCTGCAGATGTACAAACGACAACGACACAAACGTCAAACACTGTCATATTGAATTCAGAAACGCAGACTTCAGAGAAAGTGCACGATGATAATAAAACAGTGGCGTCTCATCCAGATGAGAGGTATGTTGTAGATCGAGTAATTGCACTGCCTCAACCCGCACAGCTTACCACTGTCACCGAAACGGTGGCAGTAACTCAAGAACCCAAAACTGAGATAACTGTCATCGGTGATATCATCTGCGAACCTGTAGATGTTGTTAAGCTTGCACCTAGTACCGTTGAAAGTAGTGAAACTTTACAATCACCTAGTGTTGCTGCTACACCCCAACCTGAACAAGGGAAAGATCGAAAGTCTTCGGAAGACGCTTTGGATATTGTTAGTCATACTTATTCTATTTCTATTGATTCAGAAGCGCAGAGCCCTCCTACTGAAGAAAAGAAGAAATCTTCAGAAAGTCCTGGTAGAATATCTGTTCCACCAACCATTGTATCTAAAGAAAGTAAGAATGTAGATTTAGAAAGACCGTCTTCGGGAATTCCTGCCGATATCGATTTAGATGATGAAAACATCGTCCAATTGACACAAACTGTTATCGAACAAATTCCACTAGGAGAGACTCCATCAGATGCTCCTCGATTGGATAAAAATCTTCCGAAGGTAACTGACGAAATAGACGGTGAAGTAGTCGAACCAAGAATAACAAAATCGCCGATCTCTGGAGAAATTGAACATTTCCTGTTGGATATGAAATCAAGTCCTTCAAATGTAGCTGTTGGTGAAGAGTTTGTACCAGCAATATCTATTTCTGAACCCAAATCCACAAAAGACAGTAATAACATCGAAGACAATTTTGTGTTAGATGCAGTTGGAAAAAATATTGTCGGTCTCACGTCTGATTTCATCACTTATGAAAGAAATGTTGTTACTCCGGTTACATCGGACGATAAACCCAGGAAACGAAGATTTTCTAAGTCGAAAAAAGTTTCTGGGACACCAAGAAGTCAGAGTCCATCAGATGACAAAAGCGAAACACCAGAAAATAACGCGACGACCAAAGTACAAGATGTCATCCCTAGTGTCTTGGAAGATAAACCTTCAGAATTGGAGAAACACTCATTGCAGGATGTAGAAATATCGCTCTCAATTCAAGAAAAATTCAACGATTCTAAGCTGGTCTCACCAAAAGTTTCCATGGCTATGGCGACCGCGGGTGATGAACATAAAACCGACGTCCTCCAGAAGAATATTCAGTTCACATTACCTTCAGTTACTGAAAAGAAAATTGAAAGAGTAGTGAAATCAATAGAACTTTCACCAATGATTACAAGTGAACATTCGGAATCCGTAACCCCTAGTGATATTGACCACGGAGGCCGCGGTAGTAAAAAGAAAAAGAAACACAAAGATATTAGTCGAACACCCACAGAAGATATTTCAGTCGAAACCTCCTTAGCAGAATCTACGGAAATTATTATTCCCCAAGATTCTCAGGAATCCGAAGAAAGTCCTAAACCTACGTTGCAGATATTCGAACCAATTACTCAGTCTGACGATGACGAAGGAAGCAAAGATACAGGTTATGAAGCGGACAAAACCACCGTAGATGAAAATTTAGCAGTTGACGATGATCATGAGAAGAAAAAACGCAAAAAGAAGAAACGTAAACAAAAGATCAAAGTAAAAGATTCTGAGGAATCCAATGTGCCACACTCGTACTACGAATCAACGCCTATCGGCGAATCGCCTCTCGGAACCGATGACAGTCATAAAGAAACAATCAAACCGGAACAAGCAAAGAAAACGAAGAAACGGAAGGCGCCGAAAAAATCGGAATCAAAAGTATCAGAATCTGAATCTGCACTAGAATCGGAACCTATTTTAGAAGCTCAAACTGAAGAAATCGATTCCCAGAATGATTCATTCCATACCATGTCTACTGTATCCGAACCGGGAACCGTGAAAATAATTGAAGAATGCTTACCTTCTCGGGCAGAAAGTGAATCACCCAAAGATCTTGCTTCGAAATTAGTAACAACAGTACCGGTAATCGAAGCAGTGATAACACGAGAAACTCTTTCTCAAACGTCTCCCGAACTATCACAAGCTGTAACTGAATTTATTGCACATGAAAAAGCTGAAACCAAACCATCTTCTATGCAAACGTCACCGGAAATGGTACTAGAAACTATTGAAATAGCTATGCAAACTGACGAAGAACTTGAACCTGTTAAACCTGAGTTGCTAGAAACTTCGAGTCAAGTAGAGATAATCACAGGCGAAATAGTTACTCAAACAAGTCCAGCGATTGTGTCTCCAGAAAAGTTGGATGTGATAACTACAGAAACGTCAATTCAAACAAGTCCAGAAAAAGTTCAAGTTGCTGAAGTAGATGTACAGACAATTTCTCCGGAAACAACTGTCCGTAGCGAGTCGGCAATGCAAACCACGATAGTTGAAAATCAGGAAGAATTCGTTCAAACAATTTCGCCAGAGATAACCAAAATAGACACCGTAGAAGCATCTGTTCAAGCACAACCATCACCGTCTGAGCACTCTGTTCAGACATCTCCACTACCATCTGCTCCTCCGATGGAAGATTTGATGGAAAAACATTATGTTGATTCTACTACATCACCTGATATATGTGTTCTTGAGACGATAGAAATGGCTGTTCAAGCGCAACCTTCACCAAATGAACGTTCAGCTCAAACTTCCCCAAGCAAAGTAGAAGAGCTGATACAAATACCTCAATTTACAATTCCAGAAACTTCCGAATTGGGTGTTCAAGCACAATCAACTCCACATGAACGTTCGATCCAAACATCTCCGTTACCAACTGCTCCAGAAGTAAAGGATATAAAAGAACCAGTGGTCTCAACTAAGTCGCATGAATCGAAAGAGACTTCCGAAATGAATACCCAAACTTCACCCGTGGTTGTTCAAGATATTACGGAATTAACACCTCCGTCAAGCATTTCTGAACAGTATGAGGTGTTGGTCGAAGCTTCAATAACATTGCCGTCAGAAAGTTCTGAAACTATGGCGGCGGAATCATCCACAATTTCCGGAGATCAAGATTCGCATAAATATTCCCCTACTGAAGGAAACTCCGACACAAACGAACGTGTAGATGTTCAAGTAACTTTTGATGGAAATCGTTACGATAAATACTCAGTAATCAAGACGTTTATGGATTCAGAACGTTACACGGGTGAGCAATATCAAAAGAAAGACGGGAAACAACAGGGTGATCACAAAAAAGTTGAAAATGATATATCAAAAATCCACATAGATTCCAATAGTAGTCGAAATAGCTCCTCAGTGCCATTAAGTGAACAAGATATAGTGGTGTCCACAATTGTAACAGATATCGATGAAGAATTGGTAAAGAAGTTGAAAGATAAGGGACATCCTCCTACGGAGAATGCAAATGATGACGCAATTGACGTTTCTGTAGAACGCGGAGCTCCGTCACCTGAATCAACTGTTGATTCCAAAAAAGCTGAGGCGGATGCGACGTCCTCTGACACTTCTTTCACAATTGAAACAATCATCACCGAAACAACCAACGGTGTAACCCATGTTAAATCAGTAGAACCAAAAATAGGAACCGTTAGATCCACCGATGGTGATCTACAAACAAGCCCCATTACGGAGACTCCGGTGCAGCAAAAATACAAAGTTTCTTCTCCGAAAGTTAAAACAAAGAATAAACACATTTCATCAGTAACTATAGAGGAAATTGAACCTGATACTTTACCAGACACACCAATAACTCCAGCTGACGATTATCCTCTGTCACCTCCAGAATATTCGTCTTCAATTTGGAATCAGCATCAGTCTGCTAGCGATACATCCAAATTGAAACCAGGCAATACACAAGATCTAAATATCGCATGGGTACACACTCAGGCCATTGAACGAATGAAAAATCACCAAAACGCTAGAAAAACCACACATTTAAGTGACGTTTTATACTTAGCCACATTAAGCGAAATTGTAACCGAGGAGTCTATCGAGAAACGGAACAACTACGTCCAATTACAACTCGATTTGCTCCAAGAAGCCGTCGAAAAACGTGATGTCCAAATAATTCAGCAAACAATCATAACTACAGCCGAAACAATTACCACTTGGTTGGAAACAATTGAATATCGAATTTACGTCAAAAGTCAACAAACCTCAGACGGACCATCGCAACAGAGGGTTGAAGAGTTCAACGAATTGAAAAACGAAATATTCAACGTTGAAAGAAAAGTCGAACAATTGCAATCAGCGTTACATGAAACTGGCGATATATATAATGAAGAAGATCGCGATAGAATGAGAAGTTACATTGAATCGCTACAAAAGCAAGTTAGGGAGATCGAGAATGTTACAGAAGAAAATGGTCAGATGGCCGTTTGCGATCTGAAGAGATGGGAAGAATTTACTAGTGAATTGGATGACGTTACCGGAAAAATAAACGAAGTTAATGCCAAGATAAGCTATTTAAAAGAATCCGATGCCTCCCCTCAAACCAAATTAACCGAACTGGATCAATTAGAAAATGTTAACAAGATCCTTAGTGTGAAGACCATCCATCTCACTGCAATAGCAAAAACGTTAATTAGAGATTTTCCAATGAGAGAAATACCAAGAGAGCTGAACACCAATCTCAAAGCAACCAAATACATCGAGAAGCAAATAATTATAGAAAGAGAAAAAGCTTTCCACTTGTTATCTCTTGCCGATGATTACGAGCAAACATTGAAAGAATTCAGTAAAGTAGTGGATGTAGCAGAAGCTCTTGTCGAAAGTCCAATAACCGTAATCAATTTAGAACATCTCGAGAATGAGATGCAAAATCATAGGAAATTTTTCGTGAATCTCAGTCACTGTAGAGCGATCCTGGAATCGTTGGAAGAAAATCTAGATTCTGAAACGAAAATATTACATTCTGAATTGCATAACAGTCTCTACAATCGCGCTAAAGTTATATTAGATAAAGCGACTGGGAGATTCCAACAAATGTTCCTGGCCGCAACTAAATGGACTACTTTGGAACAACGAATGAAGGAAGAGATGAGCTGGCTTCAAGTTGCTCAAGAACGTATTCCCGACATCAGTAACGTCTCGTCTACCGATTACGAACGATATTTAGATCATTACCAGACCCTGGCACTGGATATAGGACACCACGATGCTAAGATGATCCACCTCAATGGAACCGCCCTTAAAATCCAGGAACTGGTAACCTGTTCTGGACTAGAGCAAGCTTATACTGAATCACTTGAAATTGTCCACAAGTTACAAGACGACGTGCAGACCAATATACAAAGACTCATTTTGTTCAGAGAGAATTGGATCAGTTACAACAATGACATCAACAAATTAGAATGTTGGTTACGAAACGCCGAAGAAGAGCTGAAGGTTATAGAAGTTCCTGCAACACAAAGAAGTCACATGAGGCAGTTTTGGGTGAGTAAATAAGTTATACATTTTTTCATGCATTCCTACCTAGCCTACAAGAATGGAAGACAGAGTCTGTGACATCACAAACTGGGACTGACTGCTACTTGAAGCGCGTTGTATTGTAATTTAATTTGACTTTGAATAACGTTTAAAATTACATTTATAAATAATTTGTCACTTTACAAGTTAAATCTTCAGATTACTGATACAATTATAAGTGTCAGGAAAATGAATTAAATGAATTCACATATGACTGATAATAAAATTGATACCACTTTGGACAAAGATTTAGATGAAAATATTAGACCTTTAAATTGCTGTTGATACTGAAACCTCCAAGCGCGTTGTATTCAAATTTTACTCGGCCTTGGATAACATTTACAATTACATTAATAAATAATTTATCAATTTTAATTTGCATATAACATTTGAAATCACCAGTTATTCTTTTCATAGTTGGAATATTTCTTCCAGCATCTTCAACTTTGCAAAACACTGATCTAAAGGATGTTTCAGGCTATCATTTCCTGACCAATAACTTTTTCACATAAGCCACTTTTTTACTACGTTGGCTAACTGCCTGTATACCAGCACCCCACGAGCTACAAACATTCAACATTGTCATCGAATATTCATAATTGAATCGGAAGGTTCTTTTACATTTAAATTGAGTGGAGTTAACCTCTTATTAATCATGTCTTAGTTCTTTACAGTTATCATGATTACACATTGGGTTTTTACCATTTCTAGTAAAACGACAAACAAATTTTTGCAATTCAAAAAAATTCATGAAATGAAAAATGCATACCTACAGTAAAATAGCTTAATTCTACATTACCGTATAACACCATTACATTTTTTGTCTCTTTCATTTCCAGGAACTGAAGGCATTACATGAAGTAAACAATGTAGTAAGGCAGAATGCAACAACTTCTTTCGAAAAATCCTTGAAGATCGTCCCGATATCCGACGAAATGACACAATGGAAATTCAATGCAGAACTTCAAAGCCAATGGCACAAAGTGTCAACCAGAATTTCGGATATTGAATCCGCAATTATGGCGTCGGTATCAGCAACTGATGGCTCAGTCAACGAGAAACTTGACCTACTCGAGCAGGAGCTTGAAGATCTAAAGCTTGATGTAGCTCAACTGCAGGGTGTTATCAAGAACGAAGAAGAACTCAGTTTATACCTCGAACGGCTGCAAATAATGTCTTCCAGATTGGATACCATCCAAAATGAACTAGGTAAACTTGGTTTACTGTCGGTCAATGAATCCGACAAAGTGAATTCGTTACTAGCGTTATCAAAAAGTCTAGAAGTACCAATAACTGAAGAACTCGAAGGTGGTTCGCTTTTGAAAGAACGCTTGCAAGCCATACATCAAGGCTTGGATAGATTGCGACGTAAACATGGCGAATTAGACAACCTCCTAGATAAATGCGAAAGTGCAGAGAAACTGGGCAGCGACGCTGTAGAAAAAGCTGTCGAGGATTGTTACGCCGTAGACGAAGAATTAGTCACCCTATGGCAAGATCTAATGGGTTTCAGACAGTTGTTGCATACGTTACCGATGAGGATACGAGTGACCGTCTCGCCTATTCAACTGGAGCGAGATATGACCCACACGCAAGATAATCACACGGCTCTTGAGAGAAAATGTGGACAGCTGCTCGCTTTGCTTAGGAGCCGACTCAATTTGTGGCAACGGTTCGAAAGGCAATTGGAACTCGTTCAAGAGAGCGTCCAGGAAGCCGACTTCATGATGGATCTACTGACCGTGCAAGGAACCGTTGATTATGAACGATTGCGGAAAGCAACCGAACGTCTAGAGGTGAGTCTCTTTGCTAATAATATTTTTGTCTCGAGTTTATTTTAAATATTGCAAATTACGTTAGATATTCGATAAAGTATGTCTCAAAAATTTTTCCATAACATTTGATGGAGTTGAAATAGGCAATAACGATAAAGCTTTTAGTTGGTAATATAGGTCTCTCTAGATTGATCAGTGACACCACAGCTACATAACTCCAGACTGCTGTTTCGTCTTCTCTAGATTATCAGTGGCACGAGTGATGCTTGTAACCAAAAATAGTGAGAAGTCGTAAGATCTTGGAATAATTCATTTTATTTAGAAAATACAGGGTGTCCTCGAACTGCGTGGCCAAAATAAAGCCGAAGATTCTTTGATTCGAAAACAAGTTGATGAGCCTTTTTACTTTTGCCTCAAGTGTCTTGTTTACCCGGTAGAGGGCTTCAAAATTGCAAAAATAATTTTGTTTTTTCGGTATAACTTGAGAACGTGATTAAGAACTTTTACAATATTCAGCGAGTTACTGTCAATAATGGCCATTTTTGAGAGTGGATCACAGAGCCTTAGAGACCATAGAAATGGCTCAAACTTGAGGATGTAACGGGAAAAGTAACCAGAACTTTTTTGTCAATGTAATTCACTCGATATTTTTTATGTAGATAGCTTATCTAATTTGAAAACTTTTCTTACTCTTAGAAAATTTTGATAAAATCAACGGATTAGCTTGAAAAAATTAATTTTCGAGTCTGCAATTTTGGCTCACTAATTTTACTTGATTAAAATACCTTAGTTGCCTTTGCTTTTCTAATGTCATTTTGGCATTTGAAGAATTTATTCTTAAAACTGTCAGTTTTCACTTTGCTTTCCGTAAAAATTTTATAAAATTATGGCTCAAAATGTCACTAACACTGAAATGGTTGATATGTTATTGATTTATGGACTTTGTCGTTGCAATGGCCTGAGAAGGGAAAGATATCCGCATCGCAGAATTCCAAATCGGCAAACCTTCGCGAAACTGGCAAATTTGAAGCAAATCGCAGAGAAACTGGACGCAGACGAACAAGAAGGACGTTAGAGCTCGAAGAAGCGATACTGGAAGCGGTTGAAACTGAACCTGGGATAAGCACACTACGTTTGGGACTTCGTATTGGAGCCTCAAAATCATTAGTTCAGAATGTACTGAAAGAAGAACTGTTGTAGTATCCCTATCATATTAAAACAGTTCAAGACTTATTGCCCATGGATCCAGGTCATCGGCTAGATTTCTGTCGGCTTATTGTCCAAAGACAAAACCCAAACCCCAATTTTTGTAGGAGAATTCTGTTCACGGACGAAGATACTTTCACGAGATGTGGTCTTTTTAACCTCCATAATGAACATTTCTATGCTGATGAAAATCCTCATGAAACGGAAGTTACATATTTTCAGAATCAAACTAAAATCAATGTTTGGGTTGGAATTGTGGATAACTTTATTGGCCCTACCGTTATACCCGATCGATTGAACGGGGAGAACTACTTGAACTTTTTGGAACTAAGGCTACTTGAACTGTTGGAAGACTTGCCCTTACACTTTCGTCGTGGCCTGGTTTATCCATGATGGTGCACCTCCTCATTTCACATTAGCTGTGAGGCGACATTTGAATGCGGAATATCCAGATCGCTGGATAGGTAGAGGACACGATGCACCAGTGAACTGGCCGGCCCGCTCCCCTGATTTGACGCCCTGCGACTTCTTTCTATGGGGCGCTTTGAAATCGAAAGTTTATGCAGCTCCAGTGAACACATGAGAGGAATTGTTGCAACGAATTGATCATGAAGCGGATTTATTGAAGAATGATCCTGAAGTACTAGCCAGAGTTCAATCCAATTTCTTGAAACGAATTAATTTGTGTATTCAGGAAAATGGGCAACATTTCGAACAATTGATGCCTTAGCGATTTCCCAAAAAGTTTTGTTGTTTCTTTTAATTTAGCATTTGTTTTTCCCAAATAATCACATCGTTTCCCCATTTCTATTGTTTTTATTATTCGTGTTTTACCGAGATATTAACCATTTCAGTGTTAGTGAAATTTTGAGCCATAATTTTATAAAATTTTTACGGAAAGCAAAGTAAAAACTGACAGTTTTGAGGATAAATTCTCCAAATGCCAAAATGACATTAGAAAAGCAAAGGCAACTAAGGTATGTTAATCAAGTAAAATTAGTAAGCCAAAATTGCAGAGACTCGAAAATTATTTTTTTCAAGCTAATCCGTTGATTTTATCAACATTTTCTAAGAGTAAGAAAAGTTTTCAAATTAGATAGATTACATCGACCACAAAAAAGTTCTGGACACTTTTCCCGTTACATCCTCAAGTTTGAGCCATTTCTATGGTCTCTAAGGCTCTATGCTCCGCTCTCAAAAACGGCTATTATTGACAGTAACTCACCTGCCAAATATTGTAAAAGTCCTCCATCACGTTCTCAAGTTATACCGAAAAAACAAAATTGTTTTTGCAACTTTGAAGCCCTCTACCGGCTAAACAAGACACTTGAGGCAAAAGTAAAAAGACTCGTCAAATTTTTTTCGAATCAAAGAATCTTCGATTTTATTTTAGCCACGCAGTTCGATGACACCCTGTACATATGTATTATAATAACACTTAATATCCACTTGACAAAATTACTCATATTAAAAGTGATTAATAAAATAAAAATAATTTTTCGACTTTGACAGTATAATCTGAGAACAATATCATTCTTATATTATATCTATGCATGCATTTAAAATCAACCACAATATTGTCAATCAGAAACAGTATCAGAATTTGACTTCATTACCTTTGTAAAAAGGTGTATTTATTTTCTTAGAAGGTTCGTAACCAAAAATCGTCAGAAATCGTGAGATCTCGGAATAATTGATTGTATTACAAAACACATATGTATTATATTTTAACATTTAATAGCCAGTTGAAAAAAATTATATAAAAAAGTTATTCAATGAGATGAAAAATTATTTTTTCTACTGAAGCAATCACTTAACAGTATACCCTGAGAACAATATTATTTTTATGTTATATCTATCCATGCGTCTAAATTCAACCACGATAACATCAATCAGAATTGGAGTTCATTAGCTTTGAATAAAGGTATATTTATATTCTTAAGAAGGTTCGTAACCAAAAATCATGAGATCTCGGAATAATTCATTTTATTAACAAAACACATATTTGTTAATGTCTTATATTTTAACATTTAATAGCCACTTGAAAAAACCCTATCTATGCATGCGTCTGATTCAACTACTGCACTGCAATTCCCACTGGCGAAGCACTAGATAGTCAGCAGTATATTCAAAACTGTCTAGCCAAATTGGCTGATTTATTCACGAGCATCATGCTGAAGTCGAGAATGTTTTGGCAATTATGCACGAGATATTCAAAATTGGTTGAATGCCAACAAAATATAATTCGTACCGAGAAATAACATCCCATACCCCAGACTCGTCCAATTTTTGAGCACTTTTGTCAAGGAAGGTCTACAATTGAGGATGGGAAGCTAAAATGAAGAGCAATCAAAGCGTAGGATCTATAGAAAAATCAATAGGTAAATGGCCATGCCATCCAAAACCTAATGCGGCATATCCAAAGTAAATTGCTTTATATACAAATTAATAAAAATTGTGCCAAATATTTTGAGACATACGTTAACGGTGTATCCAGAATAAACCGTAATGTACATCAACCACCAAATCAGGTGAATTGATACGAGTATTTTCAAAGAGGACACACTCGTTTCTATCCGTCCTTAATAGTTCAATATCTTGGTTGATTATCTAAATGTTATTTAAAGAATCAAAGCTATTGGGAAAGTAAGTGCTGATTTTTTTCCATTTTCCTTCAAACGCTTGCAAATATGGTTTTATTCTGGATAACGATAAATCAATTGTCCCCGAAGTCTTAACCTTGCTGAATTTTGTGGAGGAAAAATTAGACGTATTTTAAATCCATGTCCGTTTCTGTCGGATATAGGTTTACTCATCCAATAGATTCAAACAAGCCAAGCTGAAAATTTATCAAGTTTTTAATTCCCTCGACATAATTTGGGAATTGAAAGAACTTTATTGGAACGATTGTATTTCCGAAAATAAACGGTGACAACAGCTCATATGAATCGATGGAGCGAGGAAACAGGCAATCTAAAGGAAGTCGGTACACAGTTGTACTGTTCCTGAATAAGGGGTACCTTATTATTATTATTATTATGTCGGTTATGATTTCAAATAATAGTTATCGTTATATAGCCTCAACTTATGATGATACAGTTTTGAATTCTTCAATAGATTAAATAGGTCATAAGCCTATTTATGACTTTATGATGATCTGAAACCCATTACAGAACGTGTTACGTCTAAAACGGATAGTAAAAATATTCAGAGTTCTAGTCATGATACCAATCCTAACAATTTGTACACAGCGTTATTAGATCATTTCTCACTTGATGAAAATAATTTCAAGATGAGGCACTTCCGGTTATACCAAAAGTGGACATCAAATATGTTATTTTAACTGAAAGCTAAATTTTTTATTGTGGAAAAACAATTAACATTCCATAATTTCTCGAGACATTTTCCAAAAGAAATGGCATTATTATCTTCCACTAAATGAAGAAGGATTAAATTACCCATCCAACTGTTCTCTATACCTATGCTGCCATCTAAATAAGAAAAGTCATTTTCAAACTTTATGTTGAGTTATTATTTTGTAGTTGAACAAGAAGTTACAAAATATGGACAATCAAAATTATTCAAATCTAGGTTTAAAGAATTTCCCTCAATGTTAACAAAGAGTCATCATAAATTGAAAACTATCGAATATTGAATTGAATTACGTGAGACTTACCGATAAATGAGTACCTCCTAACCTACCTACCCCAGACTCGTTCAATCGAGAATTTTTGTCAAGGAAGTTCTACGATTGAGGATGAAAACCTCAAAATGAAGAGCAATTATAGGATCAGAAAAATCAGAGAGATAGATGTCGATGTCATCCAAAACCTAATGCGACATATCCATAGAAAATTGCACTTTGTTGAAGAGTATGTAGCCCTAAATTTGATTTAGGTTTCTGATTTTGGGGATTATAATATTTAGTCCAGTCAAAAGTGTGAAAAAATAGGAGTATTACTAAAATTTTATAGACCGCACGAAAATGCAAAATTCTTTTCGCATCATGTTCAGGATGGATTACACATCGTTAGTTAGATTAAAAAGGGGTCTCGTGATTATTACTACGAATAAATAATGAAAAATCATTTTCAATTAACAAATGCAATGTCTTTTATAACAAATAAAATATCTCGGGCTCTTTTAATCCAGTTTCTGAAATTTGGTATGAGGGGGTTTTTAGATTTCTTGAATCCGAATGTGAAAATTAGTTCCGTTTCCTAGAAAACCCGGAAAATTTTAGCAACAAACAAAATTTTTTGTCGGACTTGTGTGGTATTGAAATAGTAAGATGCCGTAATTTGTCTCGGTACAATTTTCACGAAAAGAAGGAAAATTCTAGAAAATTGGAGGAAAATTGCGTCGTTTTTCCTTCATATTCCTATCTCGGTCCTCGTCCAACGTGTTTAATTTTATGTTTCGTGGTCGCAGAGTATTATTTTATGATCATAAAATCAAAATCGACGATAGTTTTCCGGAAAACTCCGGAAAATGAGAATTTACCATATTTACACGACAATCTTTAATTGTTATTTTGTTTTTCGAAAATTTTTAGACTAATTATAATAAATAATTTTAAGTATCATTTATTATGATATGTAAAAAAAGAGCAAACGTTTTTGAAGCATCAATGATGCTGTGGCGCGTATGTGTACACAAGATCTCTATGACTAACGATGTGTAAGCCATCCTGAACACGATGCAAAAAGAATTTACATCTATAAAATTTTTAGATGTTTTTCAAACTTTTGACTGGACTAATTGTTTAACATAGCATGCTAGAAAAATTGAAATAAAATCATCTTTATGTAAAAATTAATAAACATTGTGTCAAATATTTACATACGTTAATGGATTATCCAGAATAACGCATAATACACATCAACCACCAAAAATAATAAATTTATATGAATATTTGCTTAGAGGAAACACTCGTTTCTAGTTCATATCCTTCCTTAATCGTTTAATCTCTTGTTGACAATCTAAATCTAATCTAATGAATCAAAGCTGTTGGAAACATAAGTGCTGATTTTCTTCCATCTTGCTTCAAACATTTGAAATTATAATTATAATTATTCAGGATAGCAATAATTGAACTGTCACTCAGGCTTAAGCCTGGATTTTGTGGAGAAACAATTAGACGTAGGTTTACTCGTTCAATAGATATAAATAAACAAGCCAAGTTGAAAATTTATCTAGATTTTAATTCCCTCAACAATAAATGAAATTACCAACATGATTTAGGAATTGAACGGACTTTATTGGAACGAGTATATTTTCGAAAAAAAAAGGGGGTGGACGGTTATAATATTCAGTAATCTTATTGTGGCTTTAATAAAATGCTTTGAAGCAAAAAAGGTTTTTGGATTTTCCATAAATTATTGGAGAAAGTGATTTCAGTATATTTAGAACTACATTTATTGAATAATTGATTGTTTTCTGCGGGAATATTTAACATAATGAGGACAAAAATGTAAAGTAAAGTATATGTTCTTAAACCACAGCAATATTATATATTATTAACCTAAATACGTACAAAGAAGATAAGTAATATTGGTTTGTTTCGGATCAAGCAGGGATGGTAACTTAATTGTCTATGTACGTATTTAGATACCCCAAATATAACTGGGGTTTATGGTTTATTTGCTTTATCATTCATCTCATACGAATAAGGTGTATTTCAAGTCCGAATACTCGTAAGATGCAATCAAACATCTGCCAAATCTTTTTACGGTGATGATAATACGTTATGAAATTGGAAAGAAGTTATGCAATGAACTTGCCTAACACTGATAAGAATATGTTACAACAATAGATAATAGTGGTCATATTACATTTAAATATTCTCAATACCCATTTATTGTTGTAGTTTTCATTTTCTTTCGGTTGACATTGTATCCTGCCGATCTCGCGTTTCAACACGATAAGGGAGCAACGCTCAAATCGCTGTTTCGCGTTTAGTAGTGGAATGAAAATCTTGCAGGCTCGAAGTATCGCGGACGGGTTGGTTATCTTTCCGTAATGATAAATACGCGACCTACAGTTCGAATTTAGTGTAACATTCTTTAGAACCGTGTTCGGAACGAGGATGTCGAAAAAGTGATAACCGTGTTTGGAATAATTAATCCAAACAACATTGAGTGCATAATATTTTTAAAGACTCGAGTTTGAAGGTTGTATAAATATAAATACTGATTATAATCGTAAAGTGTTCATTGACATCCGTTAATTCATTTCAAACTTATTTATTGTAATTTTCCTTTATTTTATTACAATCAACCCCAAAGATGCGAAACCCAGGCTTAAACGAATCTAAATGATTTTGATAAAAAGATATATAAGTTTTTCGAAAATTATAATTACATAATACATTTTTTTATTGTGAATGAAAATTTAATGAGGTTATAAACTCTACGATCAATTCAACAATACAAAATTAATTTAAAATCGAATATATCCCAAAACCATAATGTTTAGTTACCATCTTCAGGAACAGCCACTATCGTATGGTCTGGGAGTTATTCCATTTTTTTGGAAATTTAACTGCATTTTAAAGAATTTTTCTAAACATTCAAAGTTTATAATTAAATTATAGAAGCCATTACTATATAGTATTAGTCGAGGAAATAAAGCACTAAAATAGGCCAAACCTTCCAAACTTGGCGCAGTTGGATGGATTGAGATGCGGTTTTTTGCATTCGATTCAGAAAGTGATTTAGAAAATTTGTCCGGTATTTTTTTTACGGAAAAAATTTATTGCATTTCTACTGCCAAAAACGCATTTTTCTGAGTGCACTTCTTGAGGTAAATAAAAAAACGAACTCGAATTGGTTTCTCGGGGGTTTTTGGGGTCGCTGAACATGAATATGCTATCAAGAAAATTTACTGAGGTCCCCTTGGAACTCCAAGGGTATCCGGGCGTCCTGACGCCCTAGATATCGTTTAATGTTTGTTAACTGTTCGAGAGGTGATATAAAGGTTGCTAGTGATGATTACGATTTAAAAAAAAATCTTCTGCAATACCTGGTGGTACCCTGAGACCGTGTAACCACGTCATCTTCTAGGAATTTATTAATTTTTCTTCATAAAATGTAACAAATTCTAGCTCTTTTCAAAGTCGCCGATCACGACTATGACACTCACAATGATCTGCAAATTACCTGGAAGTGTTTCCGGGTCTCTGGAGCCCTGTGTATCTACGTCACCTTCTAGGAATTTGTTAATTGTTGTTCATAAAATGTAACAAAGTCTGGCTCTCGGAGTTTTCGAAGTCGCCGATCACGTCTATGACACTCACAATGTTCTGCAAATTACCTGGAGGTGTTTCCGGGTCTCTGGAGCCCTGTGTATCTACGTCATCTTCTAGGAATATCACTTTCTGAATCGAATGCAAAAGACCGCATCTCAATCCATTCAACTACGCCGGCCGGGTTTGGAATGTGGAATGCTTTATTTCCTCAACTATATTATAGAAGAATTTTTTTTTAAGCTATTGCATATAGCTTTTATCGCGGGCTTAGAGAGCGGCGCGGCGACCGAATCAAGAAATACCGTAACGAAAACCTAAAAAACAAAAAACAAATACCGTAACGAAATATCCTAACACCCACCACTCCGCCTACCATTAAGCTCGGCCGAGCTTAAAATTGTCGAAATGTTTCGAAATGTTATCTTTGAACCTTTTTAAAGGTCGTAATAGCCCCAAACTGGGTAAAAAACTGTCTTGAATTGGTTAATTTTCGATAAATCGAATGACGTTCACGTGAGAAGCGCGTAGCTCGCGAGTTGGAAAAGTGCAAATTTACGGTACATAGAACGTCTTAACGAGGACTTTTCGCATGCGGTTTTCGCTCCATGTCGTTAGTTTATGAACGGGACAAACTAAATAGCATTGTCTCGGGCCCCAAAATGTCGATTAAATAGGAAAATTTTATTAAAACAGTTTGGGGTATTCTCAGCTGTCACCTACTAGCGTCTGATGTGCGACGTACGAAAGGAAATTTTCTAGCTACTTAAATATACCGAAAGCGGGTAAAAGCTAGCGGCCCATAGCCCAAAATACTTTATTACAACTGGTGCCGGCCGCACGGGGTTCGAAACGGCCCCAAATTAACAAAATAGAGGTAATATTTATAAACTCTAACTTACGCGCAGCGAGCTCCTCGAGGATATGTCAAAAAAATTACGTTCGTAGCTAATTAGATAAGACGTCTGGCGTTCATGCAATTGTGTTTTTATACAATTCGAACCTTCTAATTTCGATAGGCCACGTGAATATCCCGGAGCCGGAAGCGCTATCGAGATCTGAACGTTAAAACTTTCGTATAAAATTGTGTTTACAAGTCAACTGACACTTGTCACCATAGATAACTCTACTACCGGTAGTAGAGTTATCTATGCTTGTCACAGAATACTCTTCATAGGGATCAAGATGATACTCTTACGTGACGCCTTTCATGTTTCCCCTACGTGGCGTCTTTTGGTACTACACTATATGTTCCGAAGATTTGCACTTTTCTAACTCGCGAGCTACGCGCTCCTCACGTGAACGTCATTCGATTTATCGAAAATTAACCAATTTAAAACAGTTTTCGACCCCGTTTGTGGCTATTGTGACCTTGTAAAAGGTTCAAAGTTAACATTTCGTTTACATTCCACAACCACCCTTGACCAAGATAATTTTTAATTTGTAGTTCATTATTGTAATATGATAATTTAAATTTAAAGAAAAGGCGCCCGAAAGTTCAGGTTTGGTTAAGACTAAGGTAAAAGGGGACCTGGGATCAAAAAATGTAGAGCCTTTAACGTTCCTCATGAACAGCAAAATGTAATTTCTGCTCAGTATACGTGTTATATAACGTGAAGGAAGTATCATTTTGAAATGGGGATCTGATAATTTACTTATCTAGTAGAGTTTGATGCAACCAATACTCAAGCTTGCGTCTTTGTCAGGAAGGCGGATCCCACAATCCCTAATATGATGTCAGGTACAACTATTCCTATGAAGTCATACATGATCGGAATCACCACCAATAACACACGCATCACAAAAACTTGGTTTTCTATTCCGTACCAAGAGCTACTTTACATCCGAGCAACTTCTCATAATATACAAACCACAGATTCAACCTATCCTGGAGTACCGTTCACATGTTTGCAGTTCGGCTCCCTAACATACGCTGAAGCTCTTGGATTCTATCCAGAAAAGAGCTATTCGTTTGATTGATGATGTCACACTTACGAGTTCATTGACCTCTCTAAAAAAATCGTAGAATGGTGAGCGATCTCTCCCTTTTCTATAGATATTTCCATGGACGGTGTTCATCAGAAATCTCGTCTGTTGTTCCACGAGAGATTTTAGATAGGCGAACTAGACGAGCTCAAGCTTGTCACCCCTTCATTGTCATTTTTCTATCAAACGGCGAAGGTGTGGATTTCTTTATCTAGTGAGATCTTTTCCTATGTCTATAACCTCCAAACCTTCAAGATAAATTCGATGCTTATCTCAACTCCCAATATTCCATCCCTGGTTCACACGATGTTCTTCGAACATAATAGGTTTCTGTAGTCAAAGTATAGAAAAAAACTTATAGATTCAAATGCAATAATTTCCCAAAAACCAGCCAACCGATCGAAATATTTCATATGAGCTGTCCACTGAAGATTATTTCAGTCCATTCAAAATTAAAATTCTAAACAGTTCTATTTTGTGGTGTGGCTGTCCTTCCTTTCTGCCGCTTGGATACGGCACTGACTATCTCCAGTTAATCTGAAACCGATGAAATAGATTAAAGTTGGCTTCGTGGTATTTTCCGGATATTCTCTATAATTGTAGGGAGTTACTGCATATTATTGAAGTTTCTAGATATATTTTATTGTATATTGATTTCATATTGATGAATATAAATGTTATTAAGCAGGAACTTTTTGGCGACTACAAGATTTAAAACAAGGTATTGATGACGGCACCTCAATAACCGAAGTGTTTATTGGATTGTACAATTTACGAAATACACTTTTTTCGTATCCTTTGTTCAGATTGTGTTTTGCACAACACTCAATTACCTTGACTTCCGCTTGAACAATAATGGTGTATTGACTCACAGGTTGCAAGTATTTGGTTCGGGGCCCTAAGACTCCGGTCCACACACCCTCTGCGGCTCTCGATCCATCGATACACTAACAGATTGCTCCTTTTCTAACCGGATATCTTCTTTGTATCCAAAGATGAATGTTAAAGTTCTGTGTAAACACGAACACCTCGCCCATGTCGTTCCTTGTGGCCTGAGTAATTGGTTTTCCAACTTCAGAGAGTCTTTAACTATCCTTCGAAGTTTTATACCTCCCTACGATTCTTCTTTGCTTATATTAGGCATATGGAGGGGGTATCCCAGGATTTTCTCCATGCTAGCCGTAGAACAAGGGGAACGCTTTAAAGCAATGATGAGAGACTAGTTCCATGCCCAATTGAGGAATATGAGTGTAGAGGAGATGTGGTGCCAAAAGGACGAAGCTACATGCCATACAGCACGTGAAATAAGAATTAATTGAAGGAAATGGTCGACGATCAAGTTATTTCGCAAAATGAACATGTCAATTGGCACCACGATTATATTCTGTGGGTATATGCGGATAAACCTACGAGGTGGAATCATTTGGAGCTTCCTCCGTGTTATTGACATAATCAGGCGACCAAGGCTTGAAATAGTGATCAAAACTTGGACCTCCAGGATGAGGTATATTAGAGCCATTCGCAGATTTATATATCTAAAAGGATATTCAAACGATAAATGGCGTAAGACGTTCTATTATATTAAGCTGCTCAATTTAGTCAAGTTCAATTCGAACCTGTATCACAATAACTGAAATAATTTCAGTCACATTACTGACGTATTTTTCTTTAAATTTCTCGCCCCGACCAGTGATGAAAAATCACTCCTTACATTCTCAAATGTGCTGATATCACTTGGGGCACATCTCGTGAAAAGTGGCTGAAGTAAGAACATATTTGAGAAATTTAACTGTGGTAGGTGTTGATAAAACAAACATATTTTTTTCCGCCCTGAGGGCTTACCACCTAGGTACACTTAGGCAACTTATTTGACCCATTGTGCACCCCGTGGTCAGAGGCTAATTCCATTCTAGCATGGTTGTGGCCCGTCAGTAACCCTGAATCTTGCTAACGCCGGCTTCCATAAGTTCTGGGAGCAGTTTTGCTTCGCCGATGTAACGGTGGCTAAAATATGTCAAAGCAGAGCATTCTAACAAGATGAGAGAGGCAGTTTCTTCCGCCTCTCTGCATTTCCTACATATAGGATCATCTGCGACGCCCATAGTATGCAGATCTTTTATAGATGTTAGTGACCCGTTAGGATTCCAGTCGTCTCTCTGATGTCCCTTCTGTTTAGAGAAAGGAGTTTCTTCGAGAGCCTAGGCACAGGCTCTTTGATAAAGAGCTTGGCCTGCGTCATACGTGGTGATTCTCGCCACAAGTCAGACCACTCTCTGTTCAGTTGGCCCAGGAGGGCCAGACCCCCCACCCAATTTGATGAAGCAACCATCCAGTCTAACAGGGGCGTCAGACGACCCCCGCCTGGCCAGGGAGTCGGCCATTTAATTTCCTTCAACTCCACTGTTTCCAAGGAGCCAGATGAGTTGAGCTTCATTCCTCCTGGCTAGTTCAGCCAGTTTATCCCTACGTTCTTTGACAAGCCCTGATGTGACTCTACGTGACTTGAGAACTCCCAAGGCCAACCGGCTGCCTGTGCAGATGTATATGCGCATATTTACATAGTTTCTGCGCAGGTTTTCCATGGCGCAAGTCAATATTGCGTAGACCTCCGCCTGGAAAAACGTGCAATAAGATTCTAGGATCACTCAGATAGTGACCTTTGGCCTTTTTGGGTACTCTCCCGATCCAGAAACTTGACCTACCTTGGACCCGTCTGCGAACCATACGAGCCCACCTGGTGGCAGTAGGGCGAGAGTTTCGCTGCTCCAATCTGCTCTATCAGGGATGGGGATTTTGGGAGAAGTGAGACGTTTAGCTGGAAACATGCTAACTTGCCTCATTTATAGTATGAGGCATTTACATTTTGCGTTAATCAAAATCGCTGAGTGTCCACGCGAGAGTAGTGAATTTTGGTCCAGTGACCTAGGTCCTTCAACCTATACGCCGTTCTCATGACTTCAGCTTTTATATATAAGTGTAGAGATGATAATCTGGCGAGAGCGTCAAGAATCCTCGTTGGAGCCGACCTCACATCACTCAATATACCTACGCATGCAAGCCGCTACAGTCGTTCAAGGGGCGCTGGGACATACCAGTCCTTGTCCACGTCCACCACACGACCGCCAGCATAGGTGACCATAGGCTAGATCACAGCGGTATAGATCCAGTAAAGGATCTTTGGCTGTAATCCCCATGTGCTGCTGGAAGCTCTCCTGCACTCTCCGCCCTATCTCTGAATCATACCAAATAACCGAGAATAGCGGTTATAAAGTTATTTATAAACATTGACTGACATCATGTTGTTTGCTGAAATATCAGTACTTGGAGAAATTACCTACCTTCTTATTTTATCGCAGCAATAAATATGTATATTACGAATTATCATGAGATAATTTACGTAAACATTCCTTATCACCACATTTTCAAAGTTCCTTCGGATTGAAATCACAGTAAGTCAGTCCAACGTGCAGTCAATAACTACTCTATAGAAGTTGCTACACGATAACTTTTGTTTTCAAAAATTAAGTAGAACGTTTATTATGAAAAGAAGTTCTTGATCTACCGTTGATAGTTCAATCTACTGAATTATAAATAATTCAGGTAAGTGGCTAATTAACTGTTTGCAGTTGCAAGTTACTCAATTTGATTAGCTGTCTAGTAATGATATTATAAAAATTTACCACAGATTTCAAAGCGTTACTGAAATATTGTAAATAAATATATTACACATACTTGCTATCAAGTTGCGAAGCGGGAAATAACAGTGTTATTAATATTTCATGTTTACACAACCTATTATTCGGCGTCCCCTAACTTACATTTTCTTGATCCACTTTCGCTTTCATAACTATCTCGAAAAAATAGTTGTGATTATTTATTTAATTCGATTACCCATCATTAATGAATGGTATAAAAATTAATTTATTTCATGCTTCACATCATTATTTTCGGCCAAAAAGAGGAACGTGTTACATCAGTTAATTGCCTAACAACACTTTTTGGGCTCCTGTCATTTTTACAAGGAATCTTATGAATTTTCACAATTTCAACATATTGGTATTTTTTGTCGCACCTCTTTATTTGCTTGGAATCAATTTATACATTGCTTCCCTGTTTACGTCGCTCGAACAAGATATACTATCAATTTGTTTGACATTAAATAACAAACCGAAGAATGTGTAGCTGCGACTTAATGGCACTGTTATTCTGACAATACACATACCTGGTAAAAAATTAAATAACCAACAAAAATGATAACAGTTCGTTATTTCAGTACCAAATGAAACATTTTACGACACCTGGTCGTAAAATACTATTGAAGTACTCGTCCTTGTGACGTAAATTAGGTACTCACTATTGAAGTAACTCCTGAGTTCCTGAGTTCTTAGACCACTTGATTGGGTTCATTGTGCACCCCTTGAAATACACTATTGTCGAATAAAGCATTGAATATCATATATAGAATATATATTATTTCTTCTCAAGTTTTTGTTTGAACATTTTGGCCAGCCTATTGTTTTCTACTCTCGAGTTATCCAAACTAATTGGGACATCCACATGTTGTTGATTCGGAAATACTCTTCCTTCAATTCTTCAATAGGAGGCATCTGATTGTTCGAATCTCCAAAAATTTTATGAGTTCAACCTGTCCCAGGCGTTTACGTTTAATAATCTTGTCGTTCGTTTATTTGGTTTGTAGCGAGCTCCAGACACACCCACATTTTCTAAAACTCACTTCCAGTGATCATGAAATGTACGTAAACGTTGAAATTCAAGTTACATAGGATGTAATATTTTAATTATCGGGGAAATTTTGAATTTCAGCAATGCGATTTACCCAATGAAGATTACTAACTATTGGCCAGCTGTTTCGTTCTTTCATGGAGCTCATCAGCAGAATAAAAAAACTTAATTTTCTTCCTCATCTTCTCATTCTTTGGCTCATTACATAATATATTTTCGGAGGCAGTCATTGTTGTTGATCTACTCATGAGCACTAAACATCTTTTATGTTATTCATGTTCAGGCACTGTTAATGTTATGTGTTTCACGTTCAAGTGCAGAATTCTGAACCCTAAGCTATCACGCACTACAGTAGATTGAAATTAACAAAAGTTATTACGTCATCTTCAAACGGTATTCAATTACCCAGGTCTGAAGATAGCAATGCAACGGCAGTAGAAGTGTTTAATTACACAATATGGATAAAATTCCATATCACATAGTAGGATTGCGTCTCAGGCGATATTTATCGAATTCTGACATCACAGATCTTGACCAATTAGAGAGCTTCTTCGCTCACCTCGTTATATTCAATATATCGAAAATGAATTACTAATTAAGGGTTCGGTTTAGAGGACTTTTACATATAGAAATATGCTTTGAGTTTTTAGCTAAACATTAAATACATTTTGCATCAAAAGAAAAGTTTCTGCAACATCATTGAGTGACTTTTGCCGGCGGTAGAATACTGATTTTTTTGGAGAGTGTCAGTGATTTATTATATTACTCTTCTCCACTACAGTGGCGTAGCTAATTCCCACTCCGCCCCCAGCATATAAACTCTTTGCGTCCCTTCCTTTTTTCTAAAAAAAAAGGAAAAGGAAAATAACAAATATTTTCTAACTAAAAATAATCAACATAATGTACGCATACTTGATATTTATTTTAATGGTTTATTATGATTATTAAAAATAATTTGTTATTTACACGTAATTAATAGTGTATCTTATAATATATTATATACCAATAAGTATTTTTGCAACACTCGAAATTAACATTTGATTTTCTCGTGCGCTCCTTCAGACGTGCGCCCCCCGCACCGCGGGGATTGCGGGGGCGTTATCTACGCCACTGCTTCACCAGTACTAAACTGTGTACAAAATGGAATCAGGTTAATCGTCAAAAGATTTATAATGATGGAAGCAAATACTCGTGAATTATTGCTGTAAATATTTACTGTCCACTATATCAATGAAGGTACACCGTATTTATCAACAATTAAAAATAATAGACATTAATGTATTATACTCGAGCACATCCAGATTGCATGTCTTAATCAACTTTGATTTTATTTATCTTCTCTTTCAGAGTGTCTCCGTGGATTTGGTGTCCCGAGAAGGAATAGTCGACGATTTGAAGAACGCCGCGAAACCCCTGTCGGAAAGTTGTGCGCCGGAAGTAGCTGAACGTGTGGATGCAGCCGTTGAGGAGGCCGTCACCGCTTATTCTACAACTTGCACCACCCTTCAAGAGCTTTGCGTCAAGTATCATCACGCCGCCGATCTCTGGAAACAGTATCGGGAGGCAAGCGATCTTGTGCGTGAATGGGTGGACAGTCATATGGATTCTGTTGCGGATCTTCCTGCTGACCAAGCTATCGAAGCAGTCAAGGTAAGACTCATTTATTAATTGTTTAACAAGATAGAGGATGATTGTTAAGAGTAAAAACCATAACTTCCTGATATTGAATGAAATCTTCAAACGATACTGATTTTGTAATAATGTATTCGAAATATATTATCACAGGTTATCATTTAAAATATGCTTTGCAGTTCCAGATTTATTGAGCATTTTACCCTGATATAAGTCAGTTTAGGGTTCGCACAAAATAACTTCCTTGACTTGACATAAGTAGTACGAGGAAATTAATGTCATAGACCTTTAAAAAATCTAGTTTTTTAAGGAAATATCGGTTTTCAGTCTAGAGGTACGAAATCCAGAAATAATTTAAATTACTTATGAAAAATGTGTAATAATATTAATTTAAACTTGTTATGATCCTTTTTTAGTTAGTTTCATTCTAATTAAGTTAAATTTGAAGCGGTATGTACATTTAAGCCGCTGCACTATTTTCGCGTAATTTTTTTTATTTCAACGCGCTCTAAATTCGAGATGGTGATACCTACGAGTATCACATTTTTGGATTTAGATTACAAAACTTGTTTACTTTCCAACGGTTTTCGTTTTTTTTCGATAGACCCAAAATTGGGCCCTGGGGAGACCTAAACACATTTACATCGATATCTCGGCTTCTACTCAACCTAGAAAGGTTTTCTTTGACCCAAAATACGCGTCGTACAATACTCTAATATATCCTATAATAATCCTGACACATTCATAACCTCAAAAATATTAAAATTTTCCGAGGTCCGAAATTTTAAAAGTTGTCTCACACTTTACAGTATGCCCCAAAACCTATATTGGTGAATGTTTTAGATCATATTTGTAGAAAATGCATTTTGATTTATGTCAATAAGTCTATTTTTCGGCTTGCAATCTCAATTTTACGGATTTTCGAAAATGGCCGATTGTGGCGGCAAAATGAAAGGTAAAAATAAAAAGTACCATCTTTCTATATGAACAGAATACTTTTTTAGTCCATATTCGATTTGCAAAAAAAGATTTTGCATTCATCCAAAAAAAAACACTAATTCGCTTATCTCGAGACAATAATCTCAAAATGACTTCGACGCGTTTTCACTTTTTCTACAATTTTTCTCTCCACATGTTTTTCCATTTGAGCCAACGTTTTCTTTTTAAACGCAAAAAACATGAAAATCGTGTTTTTTCTCGCCAAAACATGGCCGTACTTTTTGAAGCTAATATTTTGCCTATTTTTCCCGTATTCAGCGCATCAAAATCCAAAATCGCGTTAATCGAGTTTCGTGAAAATTATCACATATTTAACCCATCAAAGCTTAGGCAAAACGCAGCCTAATTACAGCCAAACTAACTACGCAGTTCATAGCATAAGTGGAAAAAAAATTACCCGTGTTTTTTTATGCCGAAATAATTGTTTAAACAATTGTAAAAAAATCATCGGAATTCTTCCGATTTGAGGGTGCCGATCGACTTAGAAGACTTGTTTAAACAATCAATTTGGCCAAACAAAAAAAACTGGTAATTTTTTCCCACTTATGCTATGAACTGCGTAGTTAGTTTGGCTGTAATTAGATTGCGTTTTGCCTGGGCCTTGATGGGTTAAATATGTGAGAATTTTCACGAAACTTAATCGGTTAACGCGCTATAACTTTTTAATAAAACTCCATACGTACTTCGTAATGAGTCACTCTACAGATACAAAATGCGAAGAAACGGTATTTGGTTCTGAATTTGGCTCTACGATTTTTTATTTGGCGATTTTTACGTCAAATTTGATGAAAATTTTTTCTGCAAATAGTAACCAAACAGTCTCACATATGCAACTTTCAACTCTTTATCTCACACTTAATTTGATATATCATAGATTGGTGTTGAGTCAAGTTTATAAAAAGTTATTCCAGGATATACACAGCGAAGTTTTACTTTTGGAAAAAAAATCGTCGGCATCAAAATTACACTATCGTTATCGAATTAAATAATCGAAACATTTGAATTGATTCACCAAATAATCTAGACGACTTGAATGGGTTCATTTTTCCTGCCTTTGAATTTATTCAGCGTTCAATCCCTAGCAAGAAGTATAGTGAATATTTTGAAATTTGCTGACCTGTCTTTATTTCATTCTTCCATTTATACGATTAAGTATTTGGGTCAATGGTCAGTACAAATTTTTAGTAGAGTGCTCCGCTCAACATTTCGTATCGTGATTTATATTAATAGAATTCCATTCAGCAATTGGGGCAATATATTCCTTAGTGTCGTCGCTGATTTTAAATATATCCTGTTTGTGAGCTGACTTCGAGATTCAAGTTGAACTGTTTTAAACAGCACTTTTTAATCGAAACAATTTATGCCAAGAATATACAAACAAAGTGAAAGTTTATTTAGAGAGATGAAAATTGTAGTTTGAGTGCACAACCTAACTAAATGATAATGATAATCCCAAGAAAAACGTACCGCAAAAGTGTGCTTTAGTGTAACCTTTCATTTGAATAACCTAAATTTAAATCATAGACTATTAGTTCTGAAAACATGTGCACTCCCAGAGAACTTCAGGTAAACCTACTACTAACCTTGATCTAGAGTATTTTCTGGAAATTTAAATGTTTTCTGTGTTTAATCCAATTATTTTTTCGTTTATTATACATAATTGATGAGATTTAGTATACTTTTCTCAAACACTCACATTGATTTACAATTAAATTCTGTAGTTCAAACTATCCACAGGCAAGAGCATCCAATTACTAGAATATTTAGATCAGCTGATCGGCAAATATTTTCACAATTTGTAGGAGTTTATTCTAGGAGAAAAAAATGTTATTCGATTCTGGGAAAATTCAGTAGGTACACGAAGATTGCGCATTATTTTCGGAAAACGAAATTGACAACGGTTGAAACTATAGCGAAAACTACATTGGATGGTTTATCTTCACTCAATATTCGGAGAATATGTGCTTTATTTATTCACGTGTTTCATCACTAATGTTGCATAATTAAAAACTGAACCGAATAGTTTTGATTCAAAAATGAAAATATCTACCTCTATCACCATTTGTTTGATTTAGTATAGCTACTCCAGAATCATAGTGACCGTGTTTAGCTTGAAACGAAATCCTCTTTCCTCACAAATATTAATTATAATTTAAAAAGATTTTCATAAATAGTTTTTTGCTTATTTGGCAGGAGACAATACACAAGCGGAACATAATGCCCATTTGTTAGACCTTGAATTATGAAAAATTGTAAAAAAACTTCATTGAAATAAATATTATTATTATTATTGTTATAGAGACAAAAGTCTTCGTTCTTATTAGTTTTTGAATTAAGATCACTTAACACTTCCAGTAGTGACTTAGGACTTCTTCGATAGAATGATTGTGTTGTAGAAAAGGGTTCTCCATCACTACGTCGTCATTGCCCATTGTGTACAGTTTCACCTTACACTTGGTTTTCCCATTGTCCTTTGTACATTCCCACGTCTTTTTCCCATATTTCGCGATATGGTCAAGTCGGAACTTGCACAACTAGCAATTTTTTGCATTTTCCACTGTTACATCCCAAAACATCTCATTCTAGAAATAAACTGCTGTGGGGTATAATTTATACTAAATTTAATTCCTTATTTTATTAATAATAGAAGCAGCTTCATATATTGTTAATTACCTTACCCTCCCTCATAATCCAGGCTGTGAACCGGGATTTTAGCTATAATAATAAAAAAAAACATGTAAGTTCGAATCAAAAAATTTTTTTTGCATTAGCTTCAGGAGGTTCTCAGGATCATTCATACACCTTGAAACCTCTTGGGAACCCTAACCCCACCCATTGGGGGCGAAAAAGGCCCGAAATCTCCAAGTCTTGAATTGTATTTTCTACAAGAAAAGGTATTTTGACATGTCGAGTGCACCTAGGAGGTTTTTTGGGTCGCTGATCACGAATCCGTAGCCAGATTTACTTGCAATCCATCGTAGGGGTGGTAAAATCTACAAAATTGAACAATTTTGCACCCCTAATATGTTATTTTGCAATTTATGTGGCCAGATTTACTCGAATATCATCGTAGGGGTGGGAAATTTACAAAAATGGCTAATTTGACACGCTTCTAAATTGTTATTATTTTTGCATTTTAAAATTACTTCGGAGTAAATCAGGCTTCGGAATCGTATTCAGCGACCCAAAAAACCCCCTTGGTGCATTCGAAATACCAAAAACACGTAAATTGCAAAATAACATATAGGGGTGCAAAATTGGCCAATTTCGTCGATTTTACCACCCCTACGATGGATTGGAACTAAATGTGGTTACGGATTTGTAATCAGCGACCCAAAAAAAAACCTTGGTGCATTCAAAATGCCTAAAACACGTAAACTGCAAAATAACATATTAGGGGTGCAAAATTGGCCAATTTTATCGATTTGACCACCCCTACGATGGATTGCAACTAAATCTGGCTACGGATTCCTGTTCAGCGACCCAAAAAAACTCCTAGGTGCACTCGAAATGCCAAAATACTTTTTTTTTGTAGAAAATACAATTCAAGACTTGGAGATTTCGGGCCATTTTCGCGTCCAATGGATGGGGATGGGGTTCTCAAGAGGTTTTAAGGTGTATGAATGATCCTGAGAACCTCCTGAAGCTAATGCAAAAAACATTTTTCATTCGAACTTACATGTTTTTTTTTTGTTTTCCGGTTCACAGCCTGGACTATCATAAGTGTGTTTCCGCTCGAGCAACTTGGACCTGCCCCCTCTCGCAATTCGGACGTGACCTTTTGAAAATGTTACCTGCCGTCGAGCAACTCGACGCTGTCCTTTTTTGTTATATCTCGGGACTGTGACACCTTATTAAAGGTTTTTATTTCATTTTATCATAATAGTAAACTTGAAATCTTCTTAATTACGTAGAAATTGAATATAAATCATTGAGAGAACAAACCTAGGGCTTGCATCGAATAAAACCCTCTCCAGGTGAGCAATACGACTCTCCTCAAACCAAATTCAATGTCCCTCGATAAAAACTTTGTCGGAAAACATTCATTGATGAAAATCCACTTTGGAAAGTTTATAAACGGGTTTAAAATTTTTTGATCGATTGAAACAGTTGGTTGTAAATTTTAGAGTATCTGAAACATTATATTATGCCAAGATTCTGGTAAACCTCATATAAATATGTTGCATTGTCTGGAGAAAAGAAATAAAATTAGCATAGTGAGCTCGTGCCATTGTTAATCGTAATAACAAAACAAAGGTAGATATATAATATAGCGTATAGAAACTAATTATTAAGTACAGCGTCTCAAATATCTGCATAAATGCTAGTGTTATTGTAATTGCTCACGCAAGCTATTTTCTTGGTGCACCGAAAACGAATTCTGCATTGTTATGGAATTTTATTATATTGTATAATGTCGCATTGGAAATTTAATATACTACACATTGGTCTATTAGAATCTTGCCCAAACGTCTTCTATTCTATTCAAAGTGGGTGTTATTCAGCATCTGAATAAATGATTGGAATGTAATTTCTTGAACGGATATTTGTTATTTCCGTTTAGTTGTCAAGTTGGAGAAAGTTTCCAGGAACATTTTAACGCAACATGTTTTTTCATTACGTTAATGAACAACGTTACTTCAAATGTAACAAATCAGATTTGCTTAATCATTATTCAGATATTGAAAAAAGCGATGGGAGAAACATCCGGCTGTAGTACCAAATCCGGCGTTCCGTCGTGACTAATAAACGTTCCAGCTGAAAATGGTTTGGTCAGTTCGATAGAATTTATTAGAAAGAATGTGCAGTGTTTGATAGTGAATAATTTAATATGGCTAGCCGGTATCTAGTGAAGGGATGTATAACATACCTTAAAAATAGAAAAATTGTAATATGTAATATAAAATTATAATTGTAAATTACGTATAATTAGGATATATGCAAGAAAGGAACGACCAAATGATTTGAAAACCTCATATGTAGGTATGTGTGCTTCTTTATAATGAATAACTATAATTATGGAGAGCTACTTTATTCACTAGACCATTAAATTAAAACCATTTCACCTTCAGAATTGTAGTGGGTGCAAATGTTTTTGTAGTAGGAACAAAAAATATATTGCAAATGGTTAGAAACAGATAGTGTAAGGACGTCAAATTTATCCTCTTTCAAAATTAATTCTGAATGCGAATAAATGTAATAAAACCGTCTTAATTCAAGAGATGACGAAAACGAAATAGGAAAGAATAGAATAGATGAAAGAATTTATATAAAAAATTATAAAAAACCTGACCCTACATTATCGGTACAAAATGATATGAATAAATTAATAAATAAATGGTACAAAATAGGATAATCCCTATTTACTTGAAAAATAAATTAATTTGCCATAATGGGCTTCCGAAATTAATTGATATTTCCTTAGACGTTGTTTCTTTATTTACAAATATACCAGTTATATTGGCATTGAGTAGCATCAAATAACGTTGGGTGAAAATTAAAGACCACACACACCTCCAGATCAGTCTGAATTTATACATGCAGAAAAATTTTGTTTGGAATGCACTTATTTTCAAGAAGGTGAACAATATTTTGGACAAATATTCGGCACAGCAATGGGATCCCCTATTTCAGCTACTATTGCTAACCTAGTTATGGAATGCCTAGAGGAATCTGTAATAAATTCATTAGATTTTCAACTCGTATTTTTCAAACGGTATGTAGATGATTGCCTAATGTGTGTTCCCAAGGATGAAATTCAGTACGAAATTAATAAATTGAACAACTGTAAACTTATTTACCTGTGAAATAGAAGTAAACAAAAACAAATTTCCTAGACATGAATATTAGGCATGATTCAGATTCAGATGTAAAAATAAAAGCATCGTGGTTTACTAAAGAAGTCTCAACGGTATCTTCACTTTAATTCAGTTACACCAACAAGTTATTAAAAAAGTGTTATAAACGTCATCCTTACAGATCGCGCTATTAAATTGTCACACCTAGAAAACCGTCCCAAAAATTTGAAAATAATTCATAACGCACTAGATATGAATGGCTACCCAAAAACATTTTTCAACCTCATCATAAAAGAAAGAATAAATAAAATCTATAAATAAAAAAGATAAAAAACTAAGTAAAAGTGTTTTATTTTAATATATCAATATGATAATTTATCACAAAGTAATGGCTTCCACAATAGAATTTTTGGGAAATCTATAATGGTAGGTCATATATAAATAATATAAATGGTAATAACGTTAATTTCTTAACATTACCATGCATTTCGGAGAACTCCGAGAATATTAAGAAATGTTAAAAAAGCCTACTAACTGTGTTGGTTAATATTTTTCAAATCTAAAAGAAATAAACTCAAATATAAAGATAAACAAACCCACACAGTATTAAAATTAAGTTGTTAAGATTGCGATGAGACTTTTACAGAAATCTCTACATAACGTAAAAATCAATATTTTAACTGAAGAAACCAATTATTATAAAAGATCCATCCTGGAGATGATTCACATAAAATATTGAATAGTTTCGGCATTAAGAAAATAAAGAAATTTACACTGAATAAACAATGAATGTCTTTTATCATCCACTATTGCTTAGATATATCTGAGCTAAGTTATAAAGTATATAACTTAGCTCAGATAATGACACTGTGTGTTGAAACATATGTACGCAATAGTGGATAATAAAAAACGTTCTTTATTTATTTGGTGTAAATTAGTGGTTTTGCTTTAATAACTTTATAAATTCACATAAAACAGCCTGTAAATCATAGAACAGACGTTCAATTATTAAGCCAAATTTTTACAGATTCAATTAATTAAACTCATGCAAATTCCTACATACGTATTTATAATGTTAAAAGTATATTTTAGGTAAAATCCTGAATTAATAAATATGTCTAGTAATATCTGACAACTTTTTCCTATTACCTCATAAATCTTTAACATCTGGTTAAAAGAGAAATTGCAAAAAAAAACTTATAAAGGGAAAAATTAGCTTAGTCTAACCCTTATTTTCCAGGGCGATAAAGGCCAATATTAGAGTTTGAAAATGTACTGAAATTCTTATGACAGTGACTGGTGGAGTTGTGATGACATAACTATCGGAGTCTATTTATAGAATACTTTAAATATAGAAAAAATAAATGCCAATCCTCTTCATCTAACGAACCGATTGAAATAAATTTCGATAATCTGTTGTTGCTGATAGCCGATCATCTGTAAAATATTATGCAGTTTTATTATTTACGGATTTCAAGCGGTAGAAATTTATAATCGAAGCAGAAAGTTGCACAATCGCACAATAGAGGTCGGCATCAAAAGTACACGATGATTATCAAATTAAATAATCAAAACAATTCAATCGATTCACCAAATAATCTAGACGACTTGAATCGGTTAATTTTTTCCGATACATCGACAACTTTGAATAGATTCAGCGTTGCATCGATTTTCAATCGCCCATCCCTGAGTAACCGAATTATTCTTGCTTATAGTTGTTCAGTTTCTCTAAGCATTCTCCAATATGGAGTCCCTAAATTTGAATAGCACAATGAAACCGTACACAAAATCCGATATTTTAGATTAGTTGCAGTTTCTTGGATTTCAGCAGCTATCAAATAATGAATGAGAGTTACACTTTGCGTGCCAGGTGAGATTATCACTAATCGCGTTTGATTTCGATTTTCAGTCTTAATTGAAACTATATTATCGCGGGCCAAGGTTAATGGGATGAAATTCAACGAATGAACTAATGAGAATGAGGAATTAAGCAATCTTTGTAATAATTTTGAATTGCCATTGTCATGTTTGATATAGTTTCGAATGAAGGAACGATGGAGGAATCTTGAATTAATCATTCAAGAATAGTCATTAACCTTATCCCCTTTGTTACCAATGTCACTTCAAATTAACGTTGTATCAACGTTTCAAGTTTCAACAAATAAAAATACAATTAATTCCTCAAGTATCAATAAATTTATTAGACCATTTCATTGCAATTTCAAACCCCCACATCCTATGTTTTCGAAAGTGAACTGTTGAAGTCCGAAATTTCAATAAAACAATTTTGTAAACGTAACAAGGTAATTCTATTTTTATTTATTTAAAAATGGAATATCACAAAGTAACAGAATTGGCTATTTGTATTACTAGGAAGGATCGATACAATTTCTCCCAGTGTAATACACATGTTTTTTTTTTGCGACGATTCTAGAACAAAATTGTATTTTCATGAATAAAAAGAGATAAAAGTATACTAACTTTTATATCTACTTACTTTTTTTATTCTCATAAAGGGTTTATGTATATCGTATACGTAAAAATGTTTGTACTATGAATATTCATAATAATATTAACTCATCAATTGATTCTAATTCATGTTAACGGCTTATTACTATTATTTTTCGCAAACTTTTCAACCTTATCCATTCTTCTCAAATAGCTGTGTCCCGTCATGAATCCTGTTCTGATTCTAAGGTTTCTCTTTATGCTTTCTAAAACATCCTGTTTCCTAAATTTATTTAGGAGGATCTTGAACCTCGTTGCTTAATACTAAGGGCACTCAGTGGAGGATGGTTATGTTCTGCATTGCTAAAGTTTGGTTTTGCAAATAAGAACCATCCTTGAACTGAGGATTGACTATCACACTTGAAGGATATATCCTTCTCTTTGTGTCCTTTGTTAAGACTGAGTTGTGCACATCTTTCAATTATATGGACTTCTGCAGGAAAGATACTGGTATATTTATTTGCCCATGGGTTCCGAATATTTGGTTCTGAGCCCAAAAACTCCGGCCCCCGTACCTTCTGCTGCTGCTGTCCAGAACAACAGCAACAGAAGGTCCATCGGTATACCAAGAGATTGGTCCTTTCGTAACACGATGAAATTTTTCCTTACTCCACTCCAAGGTGGTTTTGGAAACTATGTCTCAAGTCGAACACCTTGCCCATGTCTAACCTTAGTAACCTGAGGTATTGAGTGCTCCATCTTCAAAAAGTTGTTATTTACACTATAACAATGCTGCTGCAATAACTTTAGTGGTTCTAAAATATAATCATATCTTATATATTGAATGGTTAGAATAATTAATTGAACTCATTGAACAAACATGTATATCCTCATCTTGAAGATTCAATAGTTACCAATAGAAAAACATATTTGAAAGCAAACATCGGAATCGGAAGTTATGGTTATCTCATCCGATACCAATGCTGAATAAAATCATAGTCCAAAGACTTGTTGATCTTTATGTAAAATATCTTAATTAACTGAAAAATGTATTCTTCAAAGGTTTGCGAAGACACCCTTAGCCGACATGTGGAGAAATTCGCGATATTGAAGAATATGGTTTCTGAAATAGCGGAAGCTGTAGGTCTTGATTCCAAGGCCTTATTGAATAACGAAATTGAGGATCTTGGGAGGCGTTTAGAAAATGTCCGTGAATCCCTGACGGTGCTTACTGATGTAGCCGAAGAACAATCGAAATGTCAGCTCGAAACTAATGATAAAATCAGAAGTACGAAGACTTTAATAGATGCCATACAAAAGGTAATGTGCTTATGTTAATTATCGAGATAATATTGACGTAATTTTTATTCCACAGAGTACAGACAGTATAGAAAAGGATTCTGGTATCGATACGGAAGAAGAAAAGTTACTGGTACTTAGAGAGAATCTGTTGGCCTTATGTAAGGCCGAAGGTCAGATACAAAATGTGCGTGATAAAACCATAGAAATCAGTCAGACAACTCGTACCGAAACGTCTGTCATAGAGGTTCTAGAATTATGGCAGCAAGTATTTAGGGAAACGTTCCAACAATATCACAAACTCAGCACTCGCTTGGTGAAGAACGAAGATGGAGCGGCAGCTCTAAGATTATGGCAAGAGTATTTAGTAAGCGTGCAAGAATTCTTACAAGGCTCCATTCCCGGTGATTACTACAGCTTATCGGATCACCAACATCTATGTCAGGTGCATAAAAACTTACTGAGCACCCAGCAAAATATATTGAACCCTGTCGGAAGAAAGGCTCAACTCGCCAGCGGTATTGTCGAAATGAGCGTTCTAGAACAATTCAATTCTCTAACTAATACGCACAACGAAACACTTTGCAAGATTATGGATAGACATACTGAAGTACAAAATCGATTAAACGCTTGGGAACAGTATAGAGAAGATCAAAATGTGTTGTTATCTTGGCTCAAAGACATGGAAAGAGAACGAGAAAAGATGCAATTACGATATCTACACGTCAGAGGCATACCCAAGGTTTCTTCGAAAATTCAAATTCTTTTGTCCAAAATACCCGTCGGTGAAAAACAATCGAAAAACTTGGAAGATCAGCAAAAACTATTATTACTGTATTGTGATGACGCTTTAGCCACTTCTATCAGAATGGAACACGCTGCTATAAAACAAAGGATATCTAATCTACAAGCTGGCTTACTTACTTGGAAACAGTTCCTTGAACGAATCTTGATGCTGGTTCAGACGCACGAAGAACGAATCGGTAAAGTGGAACGTGTTTACGAAAACACTCAGGATATGATTAACGAAGTTGCTTTGCAAAATTCATTATCGCATTCTGGTCTTAACAATCGATTGGAACAATTGCAGATGACTAGAAATAGATTGAATGATATTTCTAGAGACCTAGAAGAGCTAGAACTAAATCAAAAGCAACTGAAGGAATGTCTCAGTCCCACAGATATGAAGACAATCAATCAAAAAATTTGGATTCTATCGAATCAAAGAACCGATTTAGACCACCAGCTACTTACATTATGTCAACAAATCGAAGAAAGATTTGGCTTCAGAACCGTATTCGAAAACAGACAGATGAAATTCATATCATGGGCGGATAAGCTGGAAAAGAGAATAGGACATGACAATGAGCATACGTCGCCTTCGGAAGATCCAGAAGACTATTTGAAGAAGTTGGAAAATGAAATGCAAACAGAAATGGCCCTTAAAGAAAGGGAATATAAATGGCTCATAAATACTGGACGAGAACTTGTCGCCACTTGTGGTGACGAATATAGTGACGTCACTGTTAGGCAAATACTCCAAACAAGAACCGATGAAGTTATCATACGGTGGGAAAGATTGCAACAAATAGGTAGATCGCGAATTACTAAATTGCACGGTGTATTCGATACAATGTCACAATTAGAGAAGAAAATTGCCGAAATTAGGGCTTGGTTAACGCAGATTGAGTTACAGCTAGCCAAACCGTTAGTATTCGAAGCTTGTACCAAAGATGTCGTCGATCGCATCATCCAAGAACACGAGAAATTGAAAAGATCTATAGAGGCAGAAAGTGGTAATATAGGTGAAGTTCTCAATTTATGCGAACTCCTTCTAAGTGACGGAGACGTTTGGAAAGCTCACTTCAGAACACAAAAGATCACATCGGCCGTAAAACATTTGGAAAGGAGATGGAAAAATGTGTGCGGACTCTCGGCGGAAAGGAAACGGAGAATTTGTTTCATTTGGAAACTATTACAAGAGATAACTAAACGAAGTAATGAACAGGAGCCCTGGTTGGCTGAACAAGAACAAAAAATTAACGATCACGATAAACCAATCAAGGGCATCGGGCGAGAAGAAATTCAGAAGCAAATAACTTTCTTCGAGAGCTTAATCAAGGAAATCGAATCTCATGGACCTATATTTGAAATAATTGAACAAACATACTCCAAATTAGCTACAACTAGTGGATTAGAACCAGACAATATACATCACCTAACTTCTAGGGCAAGAATTATTATTAGTAAATGGCACAATCTCCTTCCTAAATGTAAGTTAATTTTGCAAAATCTACAGAGCGAAATTGCATTGTTTAAAGATTTTGCCCTCGCCCAAGAAGATGCAATCTTGGGTTTAACCAGAATAGATGCACAACTCACCGAAATTCAACATCTTGCAAGTTCTGACAAGTCACCCAAAGAACGATTGCAAAACCTCGCAAACCTTGAAAAACATTTCACTGGTCAAAATCCAACTTTAGAACTTGCCGATAAGCTGGGCTTGGAAATAATGAAGAGAGGTAAAAAGGAAGAAATTGTAACGATTCAAGAGATGATTGATGAATATCAATTGCTTTGGAAGACGATACAAGAGCGAATAATCATTTTGAAAAGTGAACTCGAAGTATACATACTCCAGAAATCACCAGAGGAAGTCGATGAGAGCGTACAAGTTGAAACACTCAAATTTGAACGAGACACGGCGGTGCAAGTCAATACGCTTCCTTCTCAATTGCAGCGAATGACGTCCATAAGTGCCAAAGACGCGTATCTTGTAGAGCTGTCCAGCGCGATAGTTGAATCTACAACCAACCTAGACAAGCTACAAGCTCTCGCCAGTAAAGATATCCCTCCGCAAGGATCCCCAGAACTGTCGGCCAGAGGCAAAGCCATCGTCAAACTAAGTGCTACCTGCCAATCGAATGTTGAGTTGATTCGACATTTGCACGACATTCTTGTCAAAGAATGTGACGCAACAGAAGATGAAGTGATGACGATCAAAGTAACGACGTTGATTGAAAGATATGAAGATCTGCTGATCAAAGCGAAGAAGATGGAACATAGACTGCGAGAATTGAGGTGAGTGGTTGTTTTATATCTCTGCATTCCTTTATTGCTTCCTTCTCTGAGTTGATGGTATTGTATTCCTAACATGGTGTTGTTTCTCTTCTAACACAGGTCCAATGCTTCCGATGCTTATAATCTTTTATGCCAACAGTAAGTTTGCACATTAACATAGACTTTAATTATTAATATGAAATTTGCTTCAAACTGAGCCGACATTAGACGAGTATCAAAGAGTTCTGTAACTTTGATTCCAATAGGGCGGCTGCATGCCATACGTTGCGTTATTGCGCGAAATCGAGAAGTCAATTAGCCACCATGATCCTACGACTTTTTCAAAAATTGGACCTCCAGGATGCCCTATATTGGAGCCAATCGCCGGGGTCATATGCCCGAAATAATTTTGAAACAATAATAGTCATATTTTCTAATAAATTATGTAAAAATTCCTTTCATTTGTTCATATTAATATCACTCTAAAAAATCAGCCCTTATTTTCATATTGCTTGCTTACCTTCTGGGCGTGCTTCGGACGTTCTCTTTTGACTTGCTGCAGTTGAATAAATCCATCGAGAAATAAGAATCTCTATCTTGATATTGGCCTAATGGAAAATCAGTTTGACCATTCTATTCGCATGCTCTAGATTTAATTTAATTGACTTGAAAATTGTATGATGTTTTTTTATAAAATTTAACCCCAGTATTTAGGATTTTCCTCTAGATATAAATTCGGCTGATATCATTCCTGAATAAATAGTAAAGTCGAGTAGAAATTATAGTGCATATCTGGATTTTTTGGTGGAATAGTGCGAAAATTACAACAATTTTTTTAATTCATTTCCTTCGAGGTTAATCGCGTTTCATCGAGATAAAATTTGACCAACATGAAATTTTCACTTTCGCTAATTCAATTTTAATACGCGTCAATTCACCTAGAAAGCGAATTTTCCTACATTCGGAAAGTAACCTAATGAACAAAAATTCTATTCTGGTTGCAGTTTTACAAGAAAAACGTATAATTTTCCTGAACTTCTCTTTATATGATACTTACAAATTCAGTTTCTCAAAGTTACTTAATATTTGAATGTACAATCCCAAAACTAGTGTCCAATTTCTAAGAAAACGTAAAAAGGCATTGTTCAGATTATTAAAAGCCGGGAAGAGATAATTTGCACTTATCCACAGATCGTAATTATTTCCTTCAGCAAGCATAACATCATTATTCCAAAGTAGCTACTATAAAAAAAGTGTATGTAATGTGTAATGATTTGTATAACCTAACGTTCAATAAAGATCTGTAAGCAAATTGATAAATCTTAATTTTTAAATTGGCCATTTGTTGTCTAGATACTAATTTGTATTTATTTTCATAGTGAAGCGGGTCGGCTCCTCTGTCCCTTGTGCACCAATCGAAATTGGGCCCAGCTCGATAACGATCTGTGGAGGTTGGAAAAATGGCTACAAGTAGCTGACGGTACTCAGAAAAATCAACGTAGCCTTCCGTCGAACATCGAACAATTGGAAGATGTAATCCAAGACCACAGAGAATTTTTGCTGGATCTCGACAGTCATAAGAGTATCGTTAAATCGTTAAACATCGTCGGTACTCATTTGGCAGATCACACGGAAGATACGGATCGTGCCGAGCAGCTCAGAATTCGACTAGAGGAAGACAACAAGATATGGGAACGTGTGTGCAAACGTGCTGCCGTTTGGGGAACGTTACTCCAAAAGGCCCTTATGGAGGTAAGGAATTGATTTATTCTTTCATCATTTATTCAAGAATTATTATCTTCTATTACATTGAAGGCTAAGACAACATTTTCAGAATGTCGCGTAAATGATACACCACGAAACGTTATTGTCGTGTAAGTGCAAGTATTAACATTGAATTACCTGCTACTTGTGGCAATCGTTTACACCAGCCACAAGTATGGGTTTTGTATCGTCTATCGGTATAAAGTTGAACCAATAACGAAATATGGTTTCAATGGTTTCAAATCAATACCACGTAAGTCAAAAATGATCATTTTAGAGGAGGCAAATAAAACTGTTTAACTGTCCTTTGCGAAATTAGCGGTAACGAATTTTTTTACATCTGATGGCAAAACGTTTTCAGAAAAACCTCTATCACTAGTTTTTCAAAAAAACTAGGCAATTTTTGTTTATATTTGATTTAAGTGTTATTAAATCGTACAAAATTAGACGTACGAGAGGTATTGTGCAAACTTTTAACTTTATTTAAGTATTTTATAAAATTAGCTGATAATTTACACTGTCATTAACATTAAAAATAGCAAATTTAAAAAAAACTTCAATAGTGTGGGGCAGATTATCATAGTAGGACTAACAGTCTCCTGGAAGAACAAGTTTAAGTTGTAAATGGTCAAATTTAGTATTTTTAATGTTTAATCTTCCTTATGGAGCTGTTCAAACACAACTGATCCAGTAACAGCGTTCTTTTTTGCTCTTTGATGCAACTCTTAATAACTGTTATGGAAATCAACTTTATAGTAGATCTTTCCTTCAGGGGAATATTTTAGGGCCCTTAAATCCACTACGTTATGATCGCCTGCTTTTCTCTCCGGTTTTATGGATGGATAAATTGATGTTCATTTTTTATTAACATTTTTGTTAAGGAATTCTGACTCATTACTATTTCGTTATGCTCTTTACAGTTTTCTGTATATGCCATATACAGTTCAGTGATACTGGAAAATGATTGTTCTAAGTACAATTTGTTAGTATCTTTTCTGCAATGGTGTGAAGGTAATTTATTGAGATTTTCCAAAAAAGACTTCATAAAAGAGTTTGGTATCAGATCTGATGATATTCCTCCTCTTTTAGGTTTTTCTTCTCTTCATTTATTCCGTGTTTACTTACTCTTTCCACCCAGGTATTCACTTGCCATTCTTTTAGCCTTAGTGTTGAAAGAAAGAAACATCGGTTTTACACACGGGAATATTGAGGCTGCCAATTCTAAGTTAGTATTTTGATGTTCCTGTTCTATGAAAATTAGCTGCGACTTCGGCAACTTTTCGTTGTTTTGAAGCTTTTGGTGACCAAGTTACAGGCAATTGTTTGCCGCTGGTTCCACGAAGATTTCTTCGCGTGATGCCGGTTTTACTTCTTGACAACTTCGTTTTTTGACTTTATGCAAAAATTTTACGAGCATGTTGTTCCAAGCTTCCTTCCTTCTCTTTGGGTATCTTGGAATGTACGCGTTTTATTAGGTGGTCTTCTGTAACCTAGATACATCTTGCCTTTCATTCTAAGTTCTCGATTAATTTTCTTAGTGTTCTTGCCAGACTCTCGTTTCCTTTTTGAGGCTCCAATAAAACTACATTATATTCATCATCGTCATCAGATTGCAAATGTTGATTACTGTCTACCGACAAATTTGAGGTCTCTGGTATTCCTTGATCTTCTTCACTCCCATCATAATCAGAATCCTTATCTCTGTGACCATGACTTAATTTTGGCGCATTTTTGTTTTCAACCAATTCATGTTGAGAGAGCACTGGACTTACAGCAATCTCTGCAGGTTGTAATTAATTGATGTCGAGATCTTGACCATTCAAACTTACAGGATTGAAACAATCTAGAAAACTGAACTTGCAACAGCTAGTTAGATTTTATAAGAGTTCATGATGTGAAATTTGATGTAGGTACAGGCTTCGCAAAGAATGATGTCAATTGGTACCCATTCCGAAATAACCCTCCAATAATTCTGCAATTCTGGTTAGGTAAGGTTTCTGTGAGTGGGTCAGCCCTAGTACTATACTAAAAACAGCAAGAAACATAGGTACCATTGTACCGAATGTATGCTGCTGAGGTATGATTGTTTCGTATTTTAGAGAGTTTGAATTTATTTTCAGAATGAACAATTTCACACAACAATCGCGGAACTATGCGGATGGCTGGAACGTACCGATCGAAAGATTCGCGCTTCTGAACCGGTGGATCTTACCGTAGACAGGCAGATCATCGAGAATAAATACCAGGAATTCCGAGAGCGTCGCTCCGAATTGGAGAGATGCGAGCCGAGAGTGATGAGTCTGCAAGAAGCCGCCAATCAGCTATTGCGTCAGGACGAAGCACCCGAAGGTTCTAGTGTGATTTACAAAAGACTGACCGAACTTAGACTCAAATTGCAATCGCTCATCAGGCTCACCGGCGTGTACATTCTGAAATTGGGAGCGGTACTCGGACGGGATCCTAACGAATTAGGCGTAACCTTACCTAGTTCTTCAGCCGTTGGGGCGCCGTTCCAATCGACGGGTTACGACGTAAGTTTATCGCAACGCTGCGTTATTTTGTAAGATTAGATTTGTTTAAATAGGTTTTTCTTGTATGTGATACTTTTTAATTATCACGAAAATGTGAAGTAACGTAATCTGCTGATTTTATGTTTATGCAAATAGATATACTTACCAGTAGTAGCACGACCTTGTTATTTTATTTTGTTGTTACATTTGCGAATAATTTTTTCTAATGAATAGTCGAATTTTTAATCTTCGTTTTCGATGAAATCTTGCAGACTTGGTTGAAGAATTAAAGTTGTTCTGTATTGAGGCGAAAGTTGATTGACATGTGCCTTCTGAAAGTTAACCGAATCAATTCTTCTAAACTCTGGTAGTACTACGAAGTTGTAAAACTTATGATTTCATGTAACAGTTAAATTGCAACACCATAAAATTGTATGCAAATACAAGACTAGACAACGTCGTATGATGATTTGATTTATGTTAGCTTTGACCCATTATTGATGATAATATGCTTTTTTAGAGCGACAAGACCAAAGATGACACGGTAACGTTCCTTTCATAATAAAATAGAGTTATTCTCTATAAAATTCATTTATTACAAAAAATAAATTAAACGAAATAGACCAAAAGAAACACAAGACATTGATGATTTGTTCTAAAAGTGTGTTCTGGTTTGGCACTGTGATTGGTCACGCTGTCTGTAAAACTTGTGCAGATACCAGTGTTCTCTATATTTTTAAAAAAATTACCGCTGAGGGACTTTCTTTGTAAAAGCTAGTTATAAATAGGGATAGGATCTGGTAATGACCCTGTGATGTAAATGTCAAAATTATTCTTGGCGCTTAACGTGTTAATTGGTTGTGGGTTATATTTAATTAGAGAAGCTTTCAACAGAACGGAAAATACGGTCATGGTCTTAACAGAATCTACAGAGCCAATAACAATTCGCAATCCCGACACTAAGCATCTTGATGGATTAAATGTCATTTGGCATTGTGTATTGCAAGTTATGATGAAAAGCTTAATATTCAATTTATAGGTTTTTAAACCCATTTCAGAACCCAATCATCTCTCGACCAATTTAAAATTGTCTCTCTAGAATAAATCAAATTTTTTGTGATCTTACCGACTAATTGTACCGATTCCAAGTTATCAATTTTGCCGAAAACGAAGAAGAATTTTAAGAATCTCAATTTGATATAATTACACTGATATTAAGATTCAGAGGTAGTGTTTTTGTTTTAATCCAGCTTATTTTAAGCGATAAAGTTTAATATGGAATGGTTGATTTTTGCAAAGTTGTAGTTAGAGCTATAGCACTGATTGAATATTTTCTCTTTGTCCAAAGAATTATATTATAATTTGAAAAAGGCACTGTTAATTTTTAATTTGTTGAAGTAATATTATAAGGCACTGTTTCACATTTGGTTTGCGTTTTTGGACAGCTTCTGGACGGTTCCAGCCAGGATCTACCATCTACCTCGGCACAAGACGATTCTGCTCACAAGTAAATATTTTTTTATTTATTTTCCTTTCAGTATTTTCTGCACATTCGATCATCATATTATCCCAAATCATTTCACCTAGTAGTTTCATTTTCACTGAAAATTAAGGCAAAACGAACGGTTATGGACAGAATTCAAGAAGATAATGGAAATATTTCATCGTTCAGCTTGTTCTGATGATGAAAACTGAAATCCAATATCTTTAATTCCATCATTACCGAAAGAGGCATTATATAGAACACATGTTTTGTTACATAAACTTCATCAAACTCAAACAATCCCAAGACTCTTTAGAAAATTATGGCGTCATGCTGTTTACAATAGAGAATTTTCATTTTCATCATTACAATAGGCAATAAGATTATAGAAAATGAAGCTTCAAATTTTGGGATGCATATCTTGAATTTTATTGAGATTGATACACGTAGGTGATGTATGATTTACTCAATATGATTAATTCTTATTTTGCATAAACAATCATGGTTTGTTTATTATGCAATTATTATTTGAATAAAAAATGCTTGCTCAACTAGATATTTTGTGGTATATTTGGTCATGAATAAAATGTATCTAGATCTGCCGGAACTAATTCGAGGAGGAAAGCATAGCATACCAATGTAATATTTCGTAATGAGCATAGAATACCTTTCTTCCTTTGATATGTGAAAAATAATTCGACTGGCGGGAAATACCAAAACCAAAATAAAAAATCGGTGGTAGAAGCCGTTACTTTATGGTAGTTTATCATTATGATTAGATGAAACAACAATTACTTTGTTTTCATACAACTTTTAAAAATAATATGAAAACGTTACTATGGTTTTAACGCCGAAAGCCGAAGCGCTGTTATCAAACAAATACAAAAGCAAAGTAATTGTTGTTTTATTTAATGAAAACCAAAATTTTTACACGTTGGCTGTAGATGTTCAAAAAGGCACCTCGATTTTAACCCCGATCTCAATTTATAGTTTGAAGAGCCAATGTGATTTTATTTTTGCATTTCTTAGTATACAGGGTGTCCCAGGTTTTAGTAGCAGAACTTTATTAGTCGATAGAAAATTTGATTTTGTGAAAAAAACTTATTTTATAGAAAAAAAGTTTCTATAAACATATATGCACAGACGCTTAATTTTTGAGATACAGGGTGCTTAATATTATAAAAAACTTTGTTTGTATCTCCGAAGATAATTAAAATGTCTCAATGAAATTTTTTACCGTGAATGTGTAGATAGATTACCACATTTGCACATAATTTTAGACCGGTATTACGTCCAGTGTCCTAGATATAGGTATTTAGTAACAATAAATCGCCCAGAAAAGTGTTATCACCCTGTAAATTCTACTTTTTAGGAATAAACTACGATGCAGAATTCAAATCGAAACAAATAAGATTTCTTGATATTTCTTTGTACCTGGCACCGTTTCTAATCGTCTGCTTATACATTCTTCATTTCCAATAATATAGAGCGTTTAGTTTTCAAAAATTATGAATAATTATTGCTTCACTATATAATTTAAGCCCGGTCTAAACTTAGAATGCTATTTTATTGAAATCTATAATAATTACTCATTATCAACACATAAAGTAAGTTAGCCATGGTCAATCTCCACATGGATGGCTGTCAAGTTTGTTTCTGTTTGTCAAAATTTAGTAATGAAACTAGCTTGACCAATAAAAGGGTTTCGCTAAATAATACATAATCCCTTGTGTTGTTCTACAAGAGAAAAAAGTAAAGCACTATTCATAGCGATTTTCACTACACTTTTGAGCTACGGCAGTAACTCCTGATAGAAGCACGGTTTACATTGTTCTGAGAATTAATAATATCCGGTAAATCATGTTCTATGAATAATAAAATTCACAATATCTACCTCAATTGAATTCTAGGTCTATCACCATCTTTTGATAATTATTTTATTCATACCATATAATAAAATTATTCGGATGCAAGATGCATATATCAAATCACTATACACCGCTGATTTGAACCTAAAAAATTCAACACCCTACCAAAAATTAAGCGTCTGTGCATATAAGTTTTTTTCACAAAATCAAATTTTCTACTATTAAAACCCTGTATATTTTATCATGGGATGAAGTACTTAAAAGTGTTTACGTTTTAACGAATTTTTCGAAGTATAAAGTGAACAAATTTGGAAATTGAATTTACTTTCCATTTTGAATAGACTACCTTAATGTAACGTCACAACCCCAGCTTTCATTGTCCTAGATTGAAATTCTTATTTTGAACCTTTATTTCTATGTAATGTCAAATATAGGTACATTAATTTGTACGTTTCTCTAAGTAGATATTTATTTATCAAATTTGATTACTGTAATGTTACTTTATAATTTATATTTAATTTGTTACGACAGTGAGTGATAAGATGTGACGGCATCACTGTCAGAGTCTATTGGTTATTGCACATTTAGTTTCTGTTTGAATCCACCTGAAGAGTCGTGATTGTTTAAATATCATTCAGCACATAATTTGTGTTTACTTTACATTTCAAACATATCAAGATCACAACAGCTGTCCGAGTAAGTTGTCCATAGTTTTCAGTAAATAAGATTTATTTCAAGAAATTTTTATAAAATATTTTTTTAACATCATAAAACCAGTTTCTAATTTTATTAACTGGATGAACCGAAATTAAGCAATAATTTGCATAAAAAATGCTTACTCCTCCCAAGATTTGACTTCAAGACCATGGACCCCTTTGGTATGCGAATAACTACGCATGGCTTATGGCTATTACTTGATGCAATCTATATCAAACACTATGACACATTGAAATTTTGAATACAATTTTCTATTGCAGTGGTCCTACCGATGACTTGGACATAAATCCGAATGTGTTGAGAAGAGGCTATCGATTTTTGGGTAGAGTTGTTCGAGCTTCTCTACCTATTCAGGCAATGATGTTGATGATACTTGGAGCAGCATCGCTTGTACCGTTTACAGAAGATGATTATTCTTGCTCACTAGTCAATACTATCGCAAACAGTCTGACACCTACGTTACGTTATACCGATGGTCCACCACCAGTATAATTTACCGGTTATTTTGAATCCTACAACCATTCCACTTACAATTATCAATTTCTCTAAAGAGTTAACACTTGTCAACTATCGTTATAATTCTGCAGATATCCAAAAGAAAACAAATCTACCTGCTGAAGCATTTGAGATTATTTTAGGGTTGTGTTACACTTTAGATTAGCTGATAAGCTTTTGTATGTTTTTGTACATATTCTAGTAATTATATACTTAATATTATTTATTAACAGACCGCTCATTTGATACTGACAGCTGACTCTTAAAATATGTTTTAATTTTTTTATTACTTAGTTTTATATATATCATAAAGTGATCAAATTCAAACATCTGTAAGTCGCGGACGCGCACAACTTTTAAAGTTAAATATTTTATATTGTTGATTTATGAATTTTATGTGATGTTTATTATAGGTAATTGTTATTGGGACAGAAGAGTGGAACACTTTGTCTTGATAACACTAATTTATTCTAATGTTTTCCAAATCGACCCTCCCTCTTCTACATTTATTTGAAACCTTGTAAAATGAACTCTCCACATTTTATATTTTGTTTCAATCCAAAGAAGCATTTGCAATTTATCTCTCCAAAATTGTGATGCATTCTGAATGAAGAAGTTAAATTTGGGGGTTTTATATATTTAATCGCGATATTCTGAATAGTACGATAAATAATTACTGTGAATGATTCGATTAACTTTTTTTGTTGAAATTGATGAATTCATGTTTGTTGTACTATTTGTTCATCTGCTTATGAATGCCTTAAACTTTATTATTTTTTCTATATTGTTGCTTTTTGCATATTTTATTAAAATCATGGTGCTATATCATAACCTGTTTTTCAAATTCCATATGCTTGGACCATTACGCTATGGGTGTTCATGAACTAAAATTAAAACTAGGACTGTTTTCACATATTTAATGTTATGATTTTGGCATTGTAATGTTTATAAATTAAGCTGTTTTCATTTGTAAAAATAAAGGAAATACATTTATATTTGTATTTTATAACCTTCATCCTTTTTTAAAATATTGTTTTGAATTATAGTTCTTTAAAACCGTTCCAATTCTGAACACACTAGACCTTAGAAGTCGTCAGCATAAGTAATAAGTTCGTACTTCTACTGAATGGCTGTGTTATTCCTACACTACTAAAAGTTTCCATTAAATATATTAGAAAGACTGTCATGTTTGAAAGTAGAGGCTTCCGAACGGCCATAAATAGTACAGGGTATAATTAAAAAGTATCTCGCATCTCAATTGAAGCGTTGAAAATTACTGTTTATATCAATCTCAATCCCATTGAAAAATTCATATTTAAATGCTTGATTGATGGATTATTTTTCAGATAAATGTTTAACGCCCAACTGCTTTTATATAACATGGAATCAACTCAATATTTTTTAATTATTCGATTATCTTGCATACGAGGGCAAGGTGAAAAATAAAACAGATGGCTCCCCAAATGAAAATCCCATATGACATTTGTGATGTACCATCTTTAACTAGAACGCATTAAAATTTTCAGACTAATATGTCATTCAGTTCTGTTTTGACACCCATCGAAAGCAAGCAACCTTGAAGATTTTTGTAAGCATGGAAAAAAGTGAATTTCGCGCGGAAAAGCATTACGCAAACCAAAGCATCGATTGGAACGATTCACAAGTGGTTTACTGATTTTCGTTGTGGTAGTATCACCACGAAGGACCCCAACCGTTCTGGTTGTCCAATTGAGGTTACAATGCAGAGATCGCCGATAAAATCCATGGTATGATATTGGACGATCAACGAATTAAAGTGCACTAGATTGCTGAGGTTATGGGCATCTCAACCGAACGGCTACGGAAATTTGAATAAATTTGTGGATATGTGACAACTTCAAAGGGGTCTTTGAAGATGTTCAAGCGTGATAAGAAGTTGCGCCGTTTCGTAACCGTGGACGAAACATGGGTCCATCACAATACAACAGATACCAGAGAAAAGTCGAAACAGACTAGACCTGGCGAATCGAAGCAGTGTACAGTCATCTTTCAGCTCATTGGCATCTTCACTAGAAAAAACTGATCAACTATTTCATGAAGCATACAATTCCCAACCGAGCAGGGCCGGATTTAGGGGTGGACCGGGTGGGCCATGGCCCAGAGGCCTCCACCACCTAGGGGCCCCCACCAAAGGTCAAGTGAAGACAAAAAAATTTACTCATTAAACAAATCATATGACAATTATTTAATATAGTAATCAATAGTATGGTTATCAATAGCATTGATGTGAATATTGGTAATCAATAATGAATAATATCGTCATTTGCGTCATTTATTGCAATTAAAAATCTAATTTCTAATATCACATTCCTCTAAAACACAACATAATAAGAATATTTTGAGATCCTTAAATTTTGACGATGTCATCGACGATTTCGCAGCGAGGAAAACTCGAAAAATACCTGTGTAAAGTTATTGATATTCATGTACATTAAATAATATATATTGTACAGATTTTTTATTACAAGAAAATTTTGAAATGCATTAATATTGCATTCAGTATACAGTCGGTGTATAATGAATAAAAAAAATGTTAGCCTGTGACATATAAGGGCCCCCACCAAACTTTGGCCCAGGGGCCTCCACCACCTTAACTCCGGCCCTGCAACCGAGTACAATAGAAACAGCACCGCTTCTAAACAAGAATAACTATAGGTCTAGGACCGATAATGTATACGCAGTTAATTCAGGAAAACCTGAACCAACATAACTCGATATCAAGAGGAACCTATCTTCACAGTCTATGGACTAAGTCCCATATATAATATCTAATCTATGGGACTAAGATCTTGTTCAAGTGGAACCAAAGTGGTTCTTGTTAGATGGCGCTACATTATGAAAATGTATGGGGTTTGAAAATTGTGATTCGATTTATGTAAATATACAACTTCTAATTTTATGAAATTGTATAATGTATTAAACTTATTACAGAAAATTCACCGTTCCAATATTAAGATATTAAAAAACTTCAACTGTCATAAATGTTCGCTTCGCTTCCCTACTCGTGAGTGGCACCCTCTCTCTGCTAAGAAGCGAGCTACAATAAATCACTGAACGAAGAGCTAGATCACACCACCGAAGAGGGTTCTGATATTAGATCATTCCCATGGAATTAAATTAAAACACTTCTTAAGATAATTCAGAAGGGATGGAAATGTATAAATGAAAAAGCAATGTATTAAATTCCGATTTATCTCCAGCTGAGGGTAACCCCTTGTTTGCATTATTATCCTCAAGTAGTATTTAAGCAGGCACTTTTTGATTTCTTATTTAGTTTACTCTGATGATGGCTACTTGGTAGTCGAAACCTCCTTAGTACTTTAACAGTATTTTTAGTGGATAATGATGATCACTTCTTATTGAAGTAATACGGAATGGGGAGAAAACATAACAGTTAAGAAAAATTAAAGAGTGATTTCACGAGAGTTCTTACCCAACCGAAAACGACCAGTTCATTAATATTTATTTGGATTCACTTCAGATAATACGATAGGTGCCAAAGACAGGAAAGGCCATTGTATTAATTTCAAGCATACACCATATGATAATACTGTTGGCAAAGAGTGTTCAAAGCACGAGAATATTTTATTTTATAATGCACCAATCTATAAAGCTACGTGAATTTCTCGCATATCCAATATTATTACAACCATGAGAAATAAAACTTTCACATTGAATCAATAGATACATGTCAAGATAATATGATAACAAATTATTCATCTACAGGGTTTTCCATTAAGGCCGGGTAGATGTTAAAATTGAATAAAACAAGTTGTGTGTGAGATATCAACGAATTTTTAACATAGATCGGTAGCGCTCTCCGTTGACGGTGATGGCAATGCCATCGTCGTTTTCGAAAAAGTACGGACCGATAATGCCGCCGGAATCCACACCAAACAGTGACTTTCAGCGGATGCATTGCCACTTGGTGGACCTCGTGCGGATTGGCATCGTCCCAAATCCGGCAATTTTGCTTGTTGACGTACCCATTCATCCAAAAATGGGCCTCGTCGCTGAAGATGATTTTTTTGTTAAAATCGGGGTCTGCTTCCAACTGCTCCAGAGCCCAGTCAGCGAACTCACGGCGTTGTCTATGGTCGTTTACCTTCAGCTCCTGGGTCAGTTGGATCTTGTACGGGTGTAGACCTAAGTTCTGACGCAATATTCGCCAAGTTGATGTCTGCGAAAGGCCGAGTTCTTGTGTGCGGCGCGGAATTGACTGCCTCCGGTTCTCCTGCACACTCTCATGGACAGCGGCGATGTGCAGTGAACCGGTCAACTCAAATTTTGCCACGAGACGTTGAATAGTCGACTGGGAAGGACGACCATGCAAACCGTAAAATGGGCGCAACGAGCGCATCGTTGCCACAAGAGAACATCCATTTTGATAATAAAGTTTTATCATTTGAACGCGTTGCTCGACACTGTAACTTTCCATGGTGGTTTGTCTTGAGTGACTGAATAATAAACAATATATTTGACAGATGCAGCCTAAATAACAGGCTGCCATGAATTGTCAAAATCTACCCGTCCCTATTGGAAAACCCTTTAGTTATTCTGGGACAAACGTAACCATTGCCAAATGTGTCAATCTGTCAATGTTTACGTTGATGAGAATTTTTATAGATCTGTGGTCAACTGATCTATATAACTAGATGAATAAACAAAGAGATGAAGGAGCCCAACGATAGCAAATGATACACAAGATGGCTAACAATTTTTTTCGTTCTATAATATATAATAATGAGAAACCAGAGATACGTTTGTAAACAAATACTCAATAGGTTACTTCTGGCAGATGACTAATTAAAAGTCGACCAAGATGGCTGCTTCCTTCACCTTATTTACAATATAAATAAGTGCACGAGCTCCCTTCTCTGTTTATTCAAATATATAACCAGAATGATAATATAACAGAAATAATTGAGCGATTCGTGCCCTCATCAATTCGAAGCAACATCCGTTAGATGGCGTTTGGGACTACTTAGTTCTCCAAGGTCTCCAAATTAGGTTAGGTGAAGCTGGTCGAATAGTGAAGTTATCGTCTTACTCGTTACGTTGAGCTTTCAAGAAAGCTAAGCAGCTGTCCGTAACTTGGTCACTGTTCGATCTAGAGCTTAACCTCGCCTATTGACTGCTAAAAGGAACCTTTGTTATTCATCCAATGCGTAGTACTTTTTTATCAAATTTTTCATGAAATTTTCGAATTATGTCTATATAATGATACTTTCACATCCACATAAATATGATATAATATTTTTATCTTTTATGTTCATTATCACAAGCAAAATAGGAATTGGAGCATTTTATGTCAGACCAGACACAGACTGACTGTACATGTAAGATTACTGGTACCATAATAAGAGATAATAATGCTGTATTTCGAAGAAAAGTCTAGTTTTACCTATGCCTCTATTCTCCATAGTAAAGGACACTCAGTTGAACACTCTAAATTTGCTTGTTAATTAATATAATTGGTATTAAATTGAAATAATTATACTAGGCCTACATCAAATTGAATAAACTATACTAGGCCTACATCACTCCATTGATAACGTATTAATTAATACTTTAATACGGTAATAAATGACCACTCCTCTATTATAATCCAATCGTATTTTCTAGAAGTACAGCACGTTACTGTTCTTTTACTTGAAACGTAATACAACGTGGGTAGTTAGGTAGATGTCATTTACAGAGAAACGGATTAGGATAAATTAGTTTTTCTGTAGGAAGATCGAATAGCAGCAGCGCCTCTATGAGTGTAATCCGCGAATTCATTGGTAATGGTAATAATGCCGTCGGACAATGCCATTTTAGAGTTTTATACGTACTCCTCTCAAAATTATACAAATAGTGCCCGTTAGTGATAATTTATTTCTAAAAGAATCCCGACAGCAATTCCAGTGATCGACTTTTGTAGAATAATATTGCCGAGACATTTATGAAGTTTAGTAACTACTGTTTCAGTGAAGCTGAGTGTTAGATCATATCTGTAATAATTTGTGAACAATCAGTATTACAATAATTATCGGATGATCTTCTTATTGGAAAGACGTTTTGTGCAGCTGGATAAACTCCTCTACTGTTTATTTTGTGAAATGGTTACTTGCCGGCCAAAATAGAGCCTTGAAATGGCGGCTAATTCAAAATAGTATGTAAACAAAACATTTCAGTTTTATAATGTGCTGAAAAGAGTGGTATAAAAGACGATGGAACCCGTATTACAAAGATTTGGAGATGTTACTATACAACGTGTGGAGAGACCCAAACCTGCACCTCCACCACCCCCTATCCCTGAAGGAAATATTTTGGACAAAACTAAAGAAGGTAAAGACGAAGAATCATCTTCAAGTCAGGAAGAAGACAGTACAGACGAAAATGAAATGGAATCCCCGATTTCTATAAAAAGAACCTTGGAAAGGAATTTTCCTGATGCCGAATTAACTGCTAAAAAATTCAAGCTAAACCCAAGTGATATATCATTAGATAAAAAGTTTGGTGATGATATTTTAAACAGTTTCAGTGACGATGACATTTCTGACTTCGAAACTGAATCTGAAGTAGAATCTGAAGAAGAATTAGTTATGCCTGAAAAACCCTTACCTAAAGAAACTTCAGAGGATGAGTCAATGAGTACTTCGTTTTTAGAGAAGCTAGTTGAAACCCCGTTCATAGATCCACCATCTACACTTCCTTCCAGACTTCCAGAGACTGCAACAGCTGATTCTGAAGATTATGATTATGACATCAAAGAAAAGTTGAAAGAAATGGGGGAAATTAGTTTTGAAACAGTTAAAAAGGGTGAAAAGCCTAAGAAAATAGAAGTCAAAATTGAAAATGAAGTTGTAGTCACACCAGCAAAAAAGCCAGGTAGGTTTGTGTTATATTGTTATTCATGTTAAGGAATTATTTTTCGATTAGCAAATCGAAAACTTCCTTTGAAAGCTGGAACTTACAATCTTTGAAGTCGATTTTGGCATGATGTGATTTTTAATTTTGTTAGGTACTTCTGAGGAAGATATGGCAGATAGAAAAACATCAATTTCTGGCTTGGCCAGTGTGAATATGCGTAGAAATATTCGAGAAGTTATGGATGAAACAAAGCTGGATGAAGCAACTTTAGCAGCTCAACGACTTGAAATGGAAAGGTTGCAGAGGGTTCAAGAACAACAAAAACTACTTAGGGAATTGCAACGACAAGCAGCTCAAGAAAGGATGCAAAATAAAGTGATATCCTTACTGCAAGGAAACAATTTTTCCAGACCTGGTAAGTCATACATTTTGTATTACAAACAAAAATTTTGCTAAAACCATTGCACTTCCAAAATCAAGTTTCCAATTCTGATTCATTTAAGCTCTCCTCCTTAATATATGCTGCATGCCAATTTCAATAAATAGTTGGATATTTAAATGTTCATATTGGTGGTGGTTATTACTCCCATTATTTAATCTAATCCTTATAAAGTTGTGTATGTATATTTTGATTTGGTTAGAAATTCCAATAATAGCCTTAGCATTGGCACAGCTATATATAGGGAGAATTTCACATTAAGAATAAGAATAAGAATAATTTATTGTCCTTACTAGTTCCCAAGATTTCCCTGTAATGTAGATTACTGTATCGTCAACATATGCAGTTAACTTTACACCCTTAATTAGTGAAAATAGGTCATTTATATAAACAATGAAAAGAATAGGCCCCAGGACAACACCTTGTGGCACTCCACATTTCATACTGAGAAAATCACTTTCTTCCATATCTATTTGAACACATTGTTTTCTATTTGAAAGGAAACTTCTGAACCACTTTGGAAGATTTCCACGAAAGCCATATTTTTCTAATTTCATTATTAAGCTACTATGGCATACAGTATCAAGTGCCTTTTCGAGATCTAAAAACAAAGCCAACCATGGAGTTGAGTTATTGACATGATTATATATTAAATTCGTAAGAGATAATATAGCATCTTGGGAGTTTTTGCCTGGTCTAAATCCATACTGTGCATCTGATAACACATCAAATTTTCCCAAATATTTTATCATTCGCTTTGTTCTAATTTTTTCAAATATTTTTGACAAGTTTGTGCAATAGAAAATCAGTGTATCTGTCTAAAATTTTTATCAAAATATAAAATTATAAACTGACTGAGTGTATTAAAGATTATGAGATTTGATACGAGTATGATTATTGAATTTTTCTCTTTTAAGGCCCATCAAGTACAAGAATAGGTAATACAGTATTGGTCAAATTACCAAATGGTCTAACAAAACCCATGACTAGACTGCCAAAGAGACCTTTTGATCTGGTAAGAGTTCAGAAAGGAGCTGGTTCTATGCCAGCACCAAAAAGCCCTAGAAGTGTGCTATCTATGAAGAAACCTAGCAGTCATCTAACTCCATCTGTCAGTATAGCACCTGTTACTACAAAAAAGCACATGATCCCAATGCGAAAGCCACATAGTGACAGCGAGAGCGAGGGAGAAGAAATTGAACTTCCGATGCCTAAACGAAAATGTAAGATACAGATATATCTATAGCGTTGGCAGTTATTTAGTGTAAAATCATTTTAACTTATGGAAGATGGAGAATTAAACTCAAATTTACATAAAAGTTGCAACATTTAATTATCAGCTGATACCTCCTAGCTTTGACAATGCCAATTTGAGTTTAATTCTCCCACTTAAGAAAATGAAAATCTGAGCAAAAATTACTCAGTATACCAAATCTTATTTACTCATCCCTGAGTAAAGTATATTAATAAATGATCTGGCCGTCTATAAGAGAATAAAGGATGACGTTTTATAGTGGGGCCCCACGTTGGGCGCCACTATAAAAGGATATTAATTCTAAAACGTCATTCCCTATTCTCTCATAGGCGGCCAGATCATTTATTAATAAACTTTACTCATGGATGAGTAAATAACATTTGTTATACCAGTTTTTTCAGTTTATGTAATACTTTGATAATTTCAGCTAAAGACGCTCCATCAACAACAACAACAATAGATATTTCTTCAGATGATGATTGTATAGTAGTTTCTGAACCTGAAGGTGAAGGGGGATCAGACGATCACGAGGAAGACCCAAGTAATTCTGGGATGCACACTAACGATGAGTTCAATCAACCAGACAGTCAAGGAAGAGTAGTGATAAATATTGGTCATCCGGACAATGAATCTGATATTTTCTTAGCACCACAGATTGCAAGAATAATAAAACCTCATCAAATTGGCGGAGTTCGGTTTCTCTATGACAACGTTATTGAAAGTATAAATAGATTTGAAAGTTCAGCAGGTCAGTAGGCATTAGGATCTTTTTTTTTCTGCCATATGATCATAATAGGTACTAAATATAATTTTTATCATTAATCAAAAATCACAGAATTGTCATTTCAATGATTGTTTCCTTTCAGGTTTTGGATGTATTTTAGCACATTCAATGGGATTGGGAAAAACTCTGCAAATTGTCTGCTTTTCTGACATATTCCTCCGACACACTCCTGCCAAAACCATCTTGTGCATCATGCCGATCAATACTCTGCAAAATTGGATGGCAGAGTTCAACATGTGGCTCCCAACAGAAGAAGGTGCCAGTGGTAATCCTTTACAAACCCACGGTGAAATCAGATCGAGACATTTCAATTTGCATGTGTTAAACGATAGCCATAAAACTTTGAATGCCAGAGCGAAAGTGATACATGCTTGGAGATCTGGTGGAGGTGTACTTCTCATAGGTTATGAACAATTTCGATTGTTGTCTCTCAAGAAACATCCCAAGTCAAGACGGAAAACAAATTTGATGGAACCACCTGATGATCATAAGAACAAAGCTCTTTTTGATGGTAAGTTAATCAATTAGTCTATTGTTTATTTCATCGGTCAACAATCTTGCTATAGTTCAAGCAATTGACAGAAGTATGTGCAGAAATTAATACCTGGAAAAAAAATATGAGCGTATAGGAAATTAAATTTAAAGACTAGTGAAATTTAGATTATTTTTTTATTTTTTTTATATTCCTAGATCCCTCTGCTGCGGTCCAGCCACATGGTGCAGAGAATCTCAACAATAACTTAAATAGTCGAGGAATTATAGCCAAAATGATCGAATTTTTTACTGGCAACCTGTATCGAGATGCGGTTTTCGCCATTTGCTTCAGAAACACAATAGAAAAAAATGTTACATATTTGTTTTACCAGGAAAAACTTGGTTGCATTTGTGCATACAAAAAATGCATCTAAATCATGCAATTTGCTGATCTGTGTAAATATTATATTGTCGCTCATCAAATATTGATCAAAATTGGCCAGAATTTGTTACTCGGGGGTTTTTGGGGTCGCTGATTACGAATTTGATATTTTCATAATGCCAAGCTGCACCCTGGGGCAGATTTCAGGGGCTTTGGGTGGGGGATTTGCAATATAAAGCGGAAATCCTCAAATTTTCTCAATCATTCGGTATTTTATGGCAATTTTGGGATTTTTAAACACAAACTAAATGATGTTCGTTAACTCAAGCGCCCGGGGCAAAGTGGGGCAACGTGGGGCACTTGGGACTATTATCGAATTTCAACCATCAAACCTAAAAACTTGTTCTCTGTGGGTTTTTGTGGTCGCTGAACACGAATTCAAGGTTCATTTTCAGCTCAGATGCTCCTGGGGCACAGTACTCTGGGGCAACGTGGGGCATCTGGGGCAGTTAATCAAATTCAACTGTCGAACATCAAAACTTCGTTACCCATGGGTTTTTGTGGTCGCTGAACACGAATTCAAGGTTCATTTTCAGCTCAGATGCTCCTGGGGCAGTTAAACAAATTCAACTGTCGAACATCAAAACTTCGTTACTCATGTGTTTTTGTGGTCGCTGAACACGAATTCAAGGTTCATTTTCAGGTCAGATGCTCCTGGGGCACAGTCCTCTGGGGCAACGTGGGGCATCTGGGGCAGTTAATCAAATTCAACTGTCGAACATCAAAACTTCGTTACCCATGTGTTTTTGTGGTCGCTGAACACGAATTCAAGGTTAATTTTCAGCTCAGATGCTCCTGGGGCACAGTCCTCTGGGGCAACGTGGGGCATCTGGGGCAGTTAATCAAATTCAACTGTCGAACATCAAAACTTCGTTACCCATGTGTTTTTGTGGTCGCTGAACACGAATTCAAGGTTCATTTTCAGCTCAGATGCTCCTGGGGCACAGTCCTCTGGGGCAACGTGGGGCATCTGGGGCAGTTAATCAAATTCAACTGTCGAACATCAAAACTTCGTTACCCATGTGTTTTTGTGGTCGCTGAACACGAATTCAAGGTTCATTTTCAGCTCAGATGCTCCTGGGGCACAGTCCTCTGGGGCAACGTGGGGCATCTGGGGCAGTTAATCAAATTCAACTGTCGAACATCAAAACTTCGTTACCCATGGGTTTTTGTGGTCGCTGAACACGAATTCAAGGTTCATTTTCAGCTCAGATGCTCCTGGGGCAACGTGGGGCATCTGGGGCAGTTAATCAATTTCAACTGTCAAACATCAAAACTTCGTTACCCCAGAGAATAGGGTTTTTAGGTTTGATGGTTGAAATTCGATAATAGTCCCAAGTGCCCCACTTTGCCCCGGGCACTTGAGTTAACGAACATCGTTTAGTTTGTGTTTAAAAATCCCAAAATTGCCATAAAATACCGAATGATTGAGAAAATTTGAGGATTTCCGCTTTATATTGCAAATCCCCCACCCCAAGCCCCTGAAATCTGCCCCAGGGTGCAGCTTGGCATTATGAAAACATCAAATTTGTAATCAGCGACCCCAAAAATCCCCGAGTAACAAATTCTGGCCAATTTTGATCAATATTTGATGAGCGACAATATAATATTTACACAGATCAGCAAATTGCATGATTTAGATGCATTTTTTGTATGCACAAATGCAGCCAAGCTTATCCTGGTAAAACAAATATGTAACATTTTTTTCTATTGTGTTTCTGAAGCAAATGGCGAGAACCGCATCTCGATATAGGTTGCCAGTAAAAAATTCGATCATTTGGCCTTTTTACGGCTATATTTCCTCGACTAAAAAACAACCTTTATTCTGTCACTTAAAAGTGATCAGAAGTTCAAACCTATGCGAGTGCCACTTTACATAAATTTTTTTTAGTAATTTTTTGTTTATTTCCTTTTACGATGCGCTTAATTTTAATATGTTGAATTCATATATGTCTTTAAATATATTTTTTAGCGAATATTCAAAGAAAATAAATTGAAAACAATTAACTAACTTTTCTGACTAATTTTTGTATGCTGAATCAAAATCTGAAATTATTTTTCATCTATCTCTTATAGCTTTTTAGAAAATCAGTTTTTTTTTATTTTGAGGTCAAAGGTCACCGAAAATCAAAAATCGAAAAGCGTTCGTAACGTGTTCCGCCCATGACCTTTCTATTGATATATAGCATGTGCATGTAAGTCTAACGGTTTAGGAGGAGTAATGCTTACAGTAGCGTAATATATATATATAGATATTAACAATTTTCATTAGTAAATGCACTAACAGTTACCATTACTTGTTTCCTGAATAAGTATGTAATGTATCATATAGAGCGAACCTTTTGCTCAACATTGCCTACGCTTTTTATTGCAGAAGTACACGAAGCTCTTGTGAAACCTGGGCCGGATCTGGTTATTTGCGATGAAGGCCATCGAATTAAAAATTCTCACGCATCCATCTCGCAAGCCCTCAAACAAATGAAAACTAAAAGGCGTATAGTACTGACAGGTTATCCGCTACAAAACAATTTGATGGAGTACTGGTGCATGGTTGATTTTGCCAGACCCAATTATTTGGGTTCGAAAACGGAATTTTGCAACATGTTCGAACGGCCCATCATGAACGGACAATGTATCGATTCGACCGAAGCTGATATTAAACTGATGAGGTACAGAGCGCACGTGTTACATTCGTTGTTGGTCGGTTTCGTACAAAGAAGATCCCATACCGTGCTACATACTGCGCTACCCCAAAAAGAGGAGTACGTTCTACTAGTGAGGATGACGCATTTCCAACGTACTCTGTACGAAACGTTTATGAACGAAGTTGTGCGGATACAAGCTGTGCCAAACCCTTTGAAGGCTTTCGCTGTTTGTTGTAAAATTTGGAACCATCCGGACGTCTTGTATAACTTTCTGAAGAAAAGGGCGGGTGGTGATGCGCGTGATATAGACCTTGATGAAGTTGCTGGTGTTGCTGGTAAGTGAATAGAGGTGTTTTTTTGGTGTGATAGAACTTTTGATCGGCACGGCTCTAACACTAATTATCATATGTCGATGTTGTAATGCTAAATTTAATATGAAAATCATTGTTTTGTTTGCGATACTTGTAGATCTCTGCGACCATTTCACGATCGACGTAATCGTTTATCTGAAGAACCTGTGAGACGAAAAAGATTGCTTGCTGTTGAGCACTTTATGGGAAATTTTAATTAAATAACTTGGTTTAACACCTTACTAGATCCATCTGGTAGAATAATTGAACCCGACTGACCCTCGTTTGTGTCATGTATTTGGCAAATGAGCTGAAAATCAAAACCAAGTTGACCAAATGTATCATCGCTCATTTTTGGCTTAATGGCTTTGCCAACAAACAAAATTGTAGCATTTAGTGTGAAGATAATCTTCAAGCGTTTCTTCAAAATTCATTATGACCAGAAAATGCACTGTTTGGTGTGCTCTGTGGACTGCATAAGTCCTCGGACCGTTATTCTCCAAAATTAACGCCGGACGGCGTGTTACCACCAATGGCGAACGGTGCAGAGTCATGATAAGAGAATATTTCGTTCCCCAATTGAATGGCATGAATGTGGAGGAGATGCGGATCCACTAGGACGATGGCTACATTCCAAACTTCGCTTGAAACAATGGGCGATTTTTTCGCATTTTGCAGGAAGCACGGCTATTGATCATGCAGTCTTAACTGGTACTTGCAAGATAAAACATATTTTGAGTGTCCTGAGTAACTAGTCTGTTACAAGTAACTTAACCAAATCGCCACGTTATTTCGCGGAATGTGCATGTAGTTCAGTCCATGAGCTGGGTGGCTAACTAAGTTTTGTACAGACGGTTGAATCCAAAAAAAAATTTTGCATCATATTCTATGAACCCTTAAGGTCATTCGTGACTCTCTACCAACCTGCCAAACCCCCCCGATCACCCCCTATACCCTCATTTTTAGACTAATATTTAATTTATGAAAAAATTACAATCAACCTAGGAAATGGGGTCAAGGGGGTTTTTTGGGTCGCTGATCATGAATCCGGTGGCATTTTTCCAGAAAATTCATACCACGGCCGGGAAAACGGGAAAATTTGGTAATTTTTGCTAAAATTGACTCATTTTTCACGCGTTTTATACGTCATCAAGGTTACCAGTCACATATAACAATTACGAATAACGAAAAACCATGAAAATTTCCGGAAACTATGGTAAAACTGGAAAGAAAATGTTTCAATTATGTTGGAATGATCGTGTGATAGGTCGCTATAGGGTTTTTTTGGGCCCCTGATCACGGTTTTTATATTTAAAATGTTTAAAAAAACATTTTCCGGAAAAACGCGGTACATTTTATCATGTTATTGTTCCAGTTTTGTGTTGATTTTCGTTTACTTTTTCAGTGTTCATTTTAAAATGTCAAAATTATAAGTAACGCCAAAGAAAATATTTTTTGCAAATTTTGGAAAAATCAAAGAAAATGCCAATAAAAAACATTGTAACGCCATTGAAATGACCTTGCGATGTGTCTTCTTATAGTTTTTTTGGGGCGCTAATGAATTTTATATTTAAAATGTTATAAATATCATGTTTGAGAAAATAATTGAAAATGATGATCCAGATGGTGAAAATGATTAAATTGTAAATGAATTATGCCAAATTTGAAAATATGTATATTTTAATTATTTATAAGATTCATTTTAAACGAAACATTTTGCAATATTTACCTTTAAATAAACAGTTACAAACTTTTATAAATAAAAAAAATCTTAGATTTTTTAAACACCTCCATTTTATCTTTAATTAAATGTTAATTTCAGCAATTTTTGATATAACATTCACAATGAGCGCCCAAAAAAAACCATACCAAGACACATCGCAAGGTCATTTCAATGACATTATAATGTTTTTTTCCATTGTAATATTCTTTGATTTTTCCGAAATTTTCAAACAACATGATATTTTTAAACATTTTAAATATAAAATTCATAACGAGCGCCCCAAAAAAACCATACGAAGACACATCGCAAGGTGATTTTAATGGCGTTACAATGTTTTTAATTGTCATTTTCTTTGATTTTTCCGAATTTTCAAACAATATTTTCTCTGGCGCTACTTATAATTTTGACATTTTAAAATGAACATTGAAAAGTAAATGAAAATCAACACAAAACTGGAACAAATAACATTGAAAAGGAAAGGTAATTCATGATAAAAATTTACAATTTTTCCGGAAAATGTTTTTTTCAAACATTTTAAATATAAAAACCGTGATCGGTGATCCAAAAAACCTCTATAGCGACCTATCACACGATCATTCCAACAAAATTGAAAAATTTTCTTTCCCATTTTTCCATAGTTTCGGAAATTTTCATGGTTTTTCGTTATTCGTAATCGTTATACGTGACTGGTAAACTTGATGACGTACAAAACGCAAATTGCGTGAAAAATTAGTACATTTCCGTAGAAATTACCAACTTTTCCCGTTTTCCCGTTCGTGGAATGAATTTTCCGGCAAACTGCCATCGGATTCATGACCAGCAACCCAAAAAAACTCCTGCATCCCCTTTTCGAGGCTTAGTTGTAATTTTTTCAAAAATCAAATAGTCTAAAAATGAGGGTGAGAATTTGGGGTATTTTATAGTATAGGGGTGATCGGAGGGTTTGGCAGGTTGGTAGAGAGTCACGAATCATCTTAAGAGTACATAGAATATGATAAAAAAAATTTTTTTGAATTCGACGTCTGTACAAAACTTAGTTAGTCGGCCTGATTCCCCAGCTCACAGACTGAACTAATGCCAATTGATCACTGCGATCCTGTGTGTTGTCGCCTGCAAAATTGAATCATTTGGAGGCTTCCATTGTGTGCTTACATGCGATTCATGCTTGAAAAAGTGGTCGGAAATTGAACTTGCAGGTTCTGCGATATTACAGCCAGTTGCAGGAGTCATATTGCCAAAATAATATTCAAACAATAAACATCTTGAGATTTTCTATTGAGTAAATTCAAAATTCCGTTTATTTGGTCAAATTGATGTATTTTATTCCAATTTAAACTTCTATCACACTAATAAAAAACAACAGTCACGTAGTCGTATCTTAGAAATCTTTAATACATCTATTTTAGGAGCACCAAATGAAGTTATTCCAAAATCAGCTAAAACAAGAAAAACGCCCGCAAGAGCGAAAAAAACGAGAGGTAAAAATGGGAAACCCGCAGCTTCTGTCACACCATACAACAGCTCCATTGAACAGTCCATAAATGCAACAGCTCAGTCCTCAAACGTTCCTTTACCGTCTCTCATTTCCACTGCTAATGCATTTAACGTTCCTTCACAACAACATGACAACAAAAGCATCACACCTGTCAATTACAGTCAAAATTCCAATAACGCTGTTCCCCCAGACACCAATTTCCAATCGACGTTTTTCGAACAGGCCAATTCGCAATTCCCGCAAAATTATCCAAACAAACCACCCGCAGATTTCTCACAAACATATCCGGACAGTTGCCAAACTCCAACCAGTACAAATTTCACGGATAGTGTGAATACCAGCTGCAACTTTGATATTTCTCCAAGTTCTAATCAGATTTCTTCAGATTCGAGCAATTTCTTGGAGAACTTGACAGATCCGAACTTACCAGATCAGACGACGAAAAGTTATCTGGATATCAGTACTCCCCAAAGTGCAAGTAAAGCCATCGAAATATTTGCTGGTAATCAATTCAATCCAAATTTCAACGAGGCCGATACAAATTCTCAGACTTATAGTTTCAATCAACAACAAAGTTATCAGAACTTCCCACAAAATTTTTGGGGGCAAAACGACAATTACAATCCCAACGATTTTTTCAGTACCCAATCGTTCAATTCAAACTACAGTAACAGTAATTCTAATTCATCGTGGATTAAAAAGGAAGATAAATCAATTGTAACGAACAACGTGAACAGTCCTGTGAAAAGTGAGTCCAGTAACGATTCTAAACCAAAAATTAATATAATAAGTGATATTAAGTTGCCATCGATGTTTACGTCATCACCTTCGCCTATGGTTGATAGGAAGATTAACATTATCAGTGATATAAAAATAGAACCTAAGAAGGAAGAGATCGACGATAAGCTGGAGATCAAGAGAGAGTTGGGACTCATCAAAGATGAATTTAAGAGAGAAGATGAATCAAAACCGTTATTTGAGTCTCCTACTAATAATAATATGTTTCTCAATTTTCGTGATAAAGAAGATTGTGGAATTCCGTATGATTGGGTAAGATGCAAATATTTTGAATTAACTAAATCCTATTTTTTTTTTCGACCCCTGTCTTTCGCTACGTTCAGGTTTCGAAGAATATATTTGTGATGAAACATAGCGGTAATGGAAATGCTTTTTTTTTAAGATTCCTGGAAAAATACTTGAAACTTTCTGAACTTCATTAATTTTTTTCGTTCAACAGTAGGCATTTGCATTATAGAGAATTAAAAATGATCAAAAATAGCTTATAGAAACGCGCAAATATTTGAATACAGAGCTGTCAGTTGTGGCAGAATGCGTGTTACGCGTTTGTATGGTTTGAACCGAAACTTTGGTCCTTCGAGCGAGAATCGATGGCCGAGGCAGCATTTGTCGAAAGGTGGCCTTCAAAATTTGTCAAAATTGAATATATTGTTGCAATAATCCACATTTTGCATCTGTAGAATTTCTTTGATTGAAAGCTCATATTTTACTGCATCCAGTGCTCTAAGTTTAATACTGATGCGATGAGCATCGAAACTTTGACACAATTATTGTTGTTGTTCCAATAATGTGTTGTAAAGGAAAGAAAAGTTCTTATTCGCGTTGAATGCATACATACATTTATTGATTGATATAAACAACAGTGGCGGGTCGTGAGTTATGAAAGAGGGTGGGCACAAGAAAATAATTACATTATTTTTCATGCTGGAAAAAACGTCTAAATTCGGGATATAGTAGAGGAAACGAATGCAAGAACCTCTTATTTTTTGTAATGGATGGATTTGCATGAAACCTTTCGCATTCGCTTCATTTTTGGACCAATAAACTTTGTTAACCTTTAGATTTTGGCGGTCATTTTCTATCTCGCCGAGTTCTTAACCGAATTCCTTCAAATTTACATACAGGAGTTTTGAGGGGTCAGCAATTACGAATCTGCCGAGAAAATTTGAAAATTCAAAATGGCGGCTACAAAATGGCTGGTTAAAATATAAAAATGCTTTTGTAGCCTAACTGATGATTTTAGAAAAAAGTACCGCGAGTCCAAAAGTGTTTAGAATTCAATTTTGCATAAGAATACCTTATTTATGACTCATATATAACCACTCATCAACCACCCCTTAGCCGACCTCTTAGTTACCCCCACGCTGCAAATCTAAAATTGCCATTTGCAGCCATGATTTTGATTTTAGAGAAAAATTTCAAGATACAAAAAATGTTCTTAGTTCAGGTTTTTGTAGGAATTGGCCATTTTTAATGTCATTTACTACCCCCCTCCACTTTCCCCCACCCCTAAAATTTTAAATGCATTTTCGGGTCATTCTATTGGTTTTAGGCAAAATTGACAAGACACAAAAAGTGTTTAGAATTCAATTTTACGTAGTAAAAGTATATTCATATGTTCACTTTCAACCCCTTTTTAGCTTGAGAGGGTGAACATCCCTACTTATTTCGTAAAAGATCCAGATTTTCCCATGTAAATAGGGAAAATTATTTTCATTCTGCACCCTATCAGATAGATCTTCAAGGGGTGGGGGTGAAGTCACATGCTGCATCTCTTTAGAAATAATTTCGTATTGTTTCAATGAACTTGATTTAAATTATATATTGTTTGTATGTTTTCTAAGAGATCCATTAGAAGACAGGTTTTTACATTAAAAAAAGGAAATTTGGTGCAACTAAGGACTCACATCTGGTAAAGAGGAAGCCCTTGAATATGCCCTAAAAAAATGAAATTTTTTTTTTACTGTCGGTATTGCAGAATTGTGTCATAACCTCGGGTGACCAGTTGCATTATAGCCTCTGGCTTATGACGTCACGATCGAGCGATCAGGCCTTTTGTATATACAGGCTATTGATACGTGACGGAGCTGTTCACCGACAAATAAACCACCGGCAAAGATGCATGCGTTTGGTCTCATATACAGTTATTCCATGGCGCCTTTACACAGTGTGAAGTGGCCGAAGGTCAATATTACAACAGTAGGGGGCGCTACCATTCCCCATTTGATGCTCAGACAGCAAATTTAAGACTCTTTCGTAACTCGAGTTTGGTGGTTTCCTGCTTAACAATGGGCATATGTAACGCCATTTTAAGGAAACTAAGGAAAATGTCACTAAAAGTGGGGATAATACTCAAAATATAATGACATCACATGATTCACATTGCAATTCAAAAATATTGTCGCTGATGTTACTGAAACAAAATTGAAATTCCAGAAAATGGAAAATTGAAGATAATTCATATTTCTGGATAAAATATCTGATATTTCTGGAGCAATTTTATCTACAGTGTGACCACGTTATGAATTTACCACCCTTGTAACTTTTGTATTTTTTGGTGGATTTTGATAAAAACTTTTTTGTTAGGTTGGTATTCAAAATGTGCATTAAACTAGAGGATAACTTTAGTTTTGGACTGTAATCATGGCCACCTACGACCTCTTTTATTGGCTTAAATTTCAGAAAGTATTATTAGAGATTTTTTTAGAGATAAACAGATCACGGATTCTCATTTAAGATAACGTTAAACTTACCTGTACCGATTTTCAGTGTTCTAAAATATAGGGCGCCTAAGAAATGAAAATTTACTTTTATTGACACTAATACAAATTATTAAACAATTTTATCGTTAAATTAACAAATGAAAAATTAGTAAAAAAGTTGAATCTTTGTAATTTCCACTAATCCACCAAATTTCCTTATACACTTGTCAATTCGTCGTCGATTATTCCTTAACACATTTCTTAACTGCTGTCGAGTTATGCTGTGACAAGCTTCTCCGATGCTATCACAAAGTTCTTCTCGATTCTGATGCCTTGTAGCATACACTTTATTTTTTATTGTCCCCTAAAGAAAGAAATCTAGCGGCGTAATGTCTGGGGATCTCGGCGGTAAACGAATAAGAGGACTATTGCGTCCGATCCAACAATTAGGAAAATTATCATTTAATCACTGTCTCACATTAACAGCGTTATGGATAGTTGTAAGTATAAATTGTAGCGGTAAACAAGAGGAAGGCCATGAAGTGCATGGGCAAACTCATTTTGTAGAAATCTACGAAAGCTAGCAGCATTTAAATATTCATGAGAAGGTATGGCCCAATAACATTTTCGTTTAAAATGCCACAGAAAACATTTACCTCCACATTCTGATATTTTGTTATGATACTATCCCGTTGGTCGTAAATGTAGCCTCAACCTTGTTCAAAATTTTTTTTTAAATTCAGATGCTTCAGCATCTCCATCAAGAAGAAAATTTTGGCTTAAAAAGGTTCTTACCGCTTATCTTCAAACATTTCCAGATTTGGGTTTTAGAAATATTTAAATTTCTACTAGGATCCCTGAGACTTGAATTATCATTAAAATAATTTAGAATCATTTGGTTTCCTTAATTATTATCGAATGATAGCCTTCAAATAAGATAACAGTTTTTGTTTTCACGGCACACTAATAATAATAATGCAAGGAAAAGTAGAAATTGTTTAGGTGGTCCAACGTTTTGTTTGTTTTGATAATGCTTTAGATCATAATGAGTGTAATAAGAAATAAAATTAATGTTTCTTGATTATTTCATTGATAATTCCTATTCAAGCTTTAGAAATACTAGTGGGAATTTACATTATGAATTTCTAAAATTCAAATTATACTTACATTTTAATTTCTTGGACACCCTGTATTTTGGAACACTGAAAATTGGTACAGTTAAGTTTAACGTTATCCTGAATAAGAATCCGTTACCTAATTTTCTCTAAAAAAATCTCTAATAATACTTTCTGAAATTTAAGCCAATAAAAGTTTAATGCACATTTTGAATATAACCTAACGAAAAAGTTTTTATCAAAATCCGTCAAAAAATACAAAAGTTACAAGGGCGGTAAGTTCTTAACGTGGACACACTGTATGTATCTCGCCACTTTAGATAATGTGATTATATTTCAATAACCTTTTGTATTATATGTATTCATTCCTTGCAAATAAAAAGTGTACAATTTTGCAATCACTGCGAAATACTTCAATAATAATTATGTTTCTAGGCAATTGATCTATTGAAGGAGTATGTACCAGGATGTATAGCAAATTCAGCAAAAATGGAGATACTTTTCTGCATTATTAGGGAGAGCATAAACTTAGGAGATAGACTGTTAGTATTTAGTCAATCTTTAATAACGTTAGATTTAATAGAACAGTTCCTTCAAAATAGTGTCGTACCAGGAGACACGCAAAACTGGTGCAGAAACACCAGCTACTATCGTAAGTTTCACGAATACGTTCAAGATATCCTCTCAAGTTGAATTATTTTCAGGCTTGGATGGTTCGACTAGCGCGTTAGAAAGGGAAAAGCTAATAAACGAGTTCAATTCTAATCCCAAGATTCATTTGTTTCTAGTTTCTACCAGGGCGGGATCGCTCGGTATCAATTTAATCGGGGCAAATCGTGTGGTGGTACTCGATGCTTCTTGGAATCCATGTCACGATACACAAGCTGTTTGTCGTGTGTACAGGTATGGACAGAGGAAGCCATGCTTTGTGTATCGTTTGGTTGTTGATAACTGTTTGGAGAAGAAGATATATGATAGACAAATTAATAAACAAGGTAAGTGATACATTTTCATTGACAGTTTTAAATTCAAAAATCTATTCACAAAAAACTCCATTGCGTTGTCCGTTTCTTTGTGATATTTTAGTTTAAATAAATTAAAATACAAGTGGTGCAAAGTTCCTTACTCGATTTCCCAAAGCAGGAACTTTGTAAATAAAAACAATTGGTTCTGATTGTTGATTATCTTAATTTAGACGTTTAGGTATTTTTCGTCGAGAGATTTTTCGTCAAGTTTCGAAGAGTTTATCCACATTCGGGCACGTTCCATAGCATTTAGCATGACTTTTCTCGAAACATATGCCGATAAATTCTCCACTTGTCGGATGTTGTCCTTTGGGACCGACAAGGTCTACGGCTTGTTTGTAAAGACCAGTGGCGGCTCCTCGAAGGAGGCTAAGGAGGCTCAGCCTCCTCACAAATTTATCTTGTTGATCATTCTTCATTTTATTTCCTGTTTCTCTAATAATTTTTTAAATTTTACAATTAATTCCCCGTTCTCAGTAGTTATTTTTAATCTGGCAACAGTGGTCAGAGGCTTGATTCTCTATATATCTCAAACGCTGAGCATGTGTTGTTCAACACAGTTGCCGTTTTTCCGACCAGTCAATCGACAAATAGCGTGAAACAGCGAAAACGGCAACATCCTCTGGAGGCTAGCCTGCCGCCCGCCTTTAAGTTCAGTACGAGTACAGTCGGTGTGGTACGGAATACGACACATGCGTGTTGCGTCAGTGCTTGTTTTGTTTTATGCGGGTATAATGGTTGAGTGACACCACGCGAAATAAGGTTAGATTAGAATTCGTCTGTTCGGTAAATTATTAATTGTAAAAATGGACAACTAGTGGAAAGATTTTTAGGGTTCTACGATGTTAGTTCGGGAAGAACAGCGGTCAATTTATTCCATTTTTTAATGGAAACATTTCAACGATTCGACTTTGCGAATAAATCAGACTTACGACGGCATCTGTAATGGCGGGACATTTAAACGGTCTTCAAACAAACGAACGTAAGTTTTGAATAACGATAGTAGGAAACAGAATTCCCTGTAATGCTCGAACTCGATGGAATTTTACATCACGTGCAATGTTTAGTTTACCATCCATAAAAATAAAGACAACTTAATTGAAACATTTGATTTTATATTAAACAATGATGACTTTTCAACAGATCAGGTTTCATTAAATGCTGCTGTTAGTTTAAAATCTTATTTAGAAAATGAAGCATTTTTGTTTTTTCTTGATACTTTTAAATTAATATTTGAACAAACTGATCTTATTTTTCAAATTTTACAACATAAATTCACTAATATAATTTATTCAAGAGACCGTTTAAAACATCTCATTGATAAAATTTCAAGTTTCCGTTATACAGAATTTAATTTTAATATTTTATTTGGAAATTATTCAACTGATGAGGCTTCTCCCGTGAAAAGGAGGAAAACATATAATTTGGTAGACAAGAAACTACATTATAAACAACTTTTTAATGAAATTGTAGATAGGTACTAATAAAGGTCAAATATTAAGATTCGATTTTCCGATTTACATGAATTGAAGTTTTTCGATTTGAGGAATAGAAGATTTTTCGAATCTTTTTCAAAAGAGTTTCTCAATACACTTTCAGATAACTTAGTTCTAAAATATAATTTTTTTGATAAAATAGCGCTGATTATGCGATGTATACTGGGATAAAGATATTTTAGGCCAGTACGACAGTCACGCCGATATGATAAAATATATGATAGATAATGATTTGCAACAAGTCTTACCTCAGTTTTATAAACTACTTTGTTTGACAGTCACCATTCCTGTCACGTCGGCATCGGTGGAGAGATCATTTTCTACTCTCAAACGAATTAAAACATACATGCGAAATACAATGGGCCAAAATCGTTTATACAATGTTAGTTTAATATCTATTGAAAAAGATTTAGTAAAACACTTAAAACATAATGATACATTTTATGATAATATTATTGATCATTTTTCGCAAATTAAAGATCGTAGAATTTCGTTAATATATAAAAAAGTTGATAAAATTAATAAAAAAAAACAAAATATGAAAAATTCCAAAAAAAAGGGAAAAAAATTAAAAGTCCAAAAAAAATAAAAAACAAAAAACGAACGAAAAAAAATTTGTGGGCAAGAGAAACTCTGTACCTCCACGTTGGTTCTTGCTGGGTAACAATTAATTTTGTTACTGAAGTAGCTGGTACGGTCGCTGCGCGAAGGTTAAATTAATTGACTGAATATAGTATATTTTTACAAAAACGTTTTATGTCCAGCCTACTCTCTCAAAAAGTTCACGAGCCGCCACTGGTAAAGACCCCCGTGACTTCGAAGAACATTTAAGAAGGAACAGCCAAATTGAGCGATCTGGCACGCTACTGCAAATCGCCAAAACTAGAGATCCTTAATCCTGGAAACGTTTGCTGCAGAATGTCTATTGTCTGTGTGTGTGCACCGTCCTGCTGATAGTATATGTTCTCCCAATTCGTCGATTTGAGGCAACAAGCAATCGTTGATGATGATTATGTAGCATTTACCAGTTACATAATAGTGTTAACGACGTTGTTCTCGAAAAAAATATACCACTTCCTCTGTAAACATTAGAATATATCAAAGCTTTCTCAGAAATGTTACAATGTCAGATAATATATATCTTTTGAGGTGAAATTAAATATACAAGAGAAAGTGATAATTTAAAATATGTGTATTTGATTATTTTGGATCAGATTATTATAAAGTTTCGAAAGATTGGAATCAATTTTATCATTATCATAATTGTTTTCCTTAATTTTGATACTTTCTAATATCAACTTTTTAGCATTATTCTTTTCAATGTTAAAAATTTTTTCATTGTCATATTCAAATGAATGGTTCGTGTCCTTCATATGTTTATTAAGCGCGTGGATGAACTCCTTGTATATTTTTGTCCATTAAATCTTTTATCGATATATTGGGAAGATGTATATACTATAATAATAATAATAAAGTATATTGCAAAATAAACATTACATATCAATCCCGTAAAGGTGTCGTAGGTATGCTGGCTGTTTATAATCTTACCAAAAGAAAAATGAATAACAAATGAATGAATAAAGAGCAATACCCATACATAAGAAAAATAATAAGAACATTGATAATTTATAGTGAAACCAAAAATGGCAAAGAAAAGAAAATATTAATAATAATTATTGTGGTAATTAATCAGTTCAATGTGTAGTTTTTTTTTATATATCTTTGTAGTTCTATCTTTTAACCACTCTGAATATTTTGAACTCTTCCTCCGAACTTCCAAAATTGCTTTGGGCAATAGTATATGTTTGTTTCTTGTTTTTGATAAATTATTTATCAATTTTTCTGATAGATCTTTGTAGTAGTATGCCAGTTGCTAGTTCAAGTGGTATAGCCATATTATTATCTTCTCTTTTCAGTATTCTAATAATTTTTTCATGTTGAATAATATTAGCCGTTCCCCAAGCAATGATACCATATGCGACCATGCTATAATATAAACCATATACAATTGACAGTAAATTCTTTGGATTGAGTATCCTGCTTAATTTATATATCACATGAATGAAAGATCTCATTCTTTTCACTAAATTTTGTACTTGCTCTTTCCAAGATAGATTTTTATCATTTATATTCCCAAGATATGGTATCATTGACTCTTCATTCAATTCTAGATCAAAAAGTTGTGGTTGTGTAACATTATGGTTTGTTACAGTTAGACATACTGTTTTAGTGATATTAAGTGCTACTTTATTATGATCTACCCGATCTTTCAAATATTCAAGCTGTTCTTACCATAGTTCTTTCAGGTCTTGTCAAGTATGGGCTGATGCAATAAGTACTGTGTCATCTGCATATGTAATTATTTTACATTTCTCAAGCAGAACATCTATCATGTCGTTTATGTAGATAATAAATAATAGGGGACCTAGAATAGTTCCTTGTGGTACTCCTGTAGTTACAACTATAAGGTCACTTTTCCTTTTATTGATCCTAAGCAGTTGTTTTCTATTTTGTAGATAACTTTCAATTAGTTTAAGTGTGATACCTCTGATTCCGCAATTTTCAAATTTTATCAGTATCACATGATTTACTGTGTCAAATGCTTTCGGAAGATCAAGAAAAACAGCTGCTTTGATCAATGTCAGAATATAGCTTTTCGATTACTTTGATGATTGCATTGTTAGTGCCCATATTTTTTCTAAAACCGAACTGATTATTTGATATTATTTTGTTCTCCTACAAATTTTATTAGTGTGGAGAGAATTAACTTTTCAAAAATTTTTGCAAAATTTGAAATTAGAGATATTGGTCTATAACTATCAGGTGACACTTTATTTCCAGTTTAGTATATTGGTGTTATTTCAGCAACTCGAAAATGTTTTGGACAGTAACCATGTTCCATACATGGATATATACATGCTCAAGAGGATCTACAATATGTTTTATCACATTGGCATGTATGCCATCTGACTTCTCATATTCTTGATTATATTTTTCAATTCTTCTCTATTTGTTAGTTCAAAAAAGAGTGATTTGCTGATATCAATACTTTCTCGCAATATTTACAAGGAATTCATTCACTGCACGTAATAAACATATGAAGGACACCAACCATTCATTTGACTATGACAATATAAAAATTTTGAATATTGAAAAGAATAATGATAATCGTTTGATATTAGTAAGTAGCTGTTTCTTCGTTTCATTGAGCTCATCAGTAGAACAAGCGATTGTGTCTACATTCAACAGAGATTGTTCATTAACGTTGCAAACTTGCTCGTTCTACTAATGAGCGCTATGAGAAGAGCGAAACAGCTGCCTAGAACTATAATTTTGTAGCGTTACTGATCAATTTACACTAGAGAAACCATATCACTGTTACCTGGCAAAAAGCCAACATGAGATGAATGAATATAGCCATATATTCATTCATATCGCATTTCTTGACTTGTTTTGGTTTGGTGTCGCCATCTGGCGAACTCCAGTAGTCTCACATTCCCTGTAACTTTAGTAAAGTTCGAGAAATATATTCAATGTCGAACATTGTTCGATTCTTAGTGGAACATTCGTAGATGTCGTGAGATATTTTGTTCTTTTTACCGTGATGTTGGCCGGTTATATCTACCTTAAACAGAGTTCGTTCAGTAACGTTGCAAACTTGCTCGTTCTACTGATGAGAAGAGCGAAAAGTTTGTGGGGTTACTGATCAATCTAGACTAGTCATTGTAATCCTGTAAAATTTGCGGCTGGGCAGGACATAACTTGTCTGGTATTGTTTTCATCATCAATAAGGCATATGACCTTTGACATTAATAAATAGTAACCTTATTTGTTGTAAGGAATGATTTTCATTTTGAATTTATTTCAAATGCTCTATGTTGGATACATTTTATGGCATCAATATAACACTTCATTTCCTAGAAATATCCAATGCAGTCCCAAAAAAGTTATATGGAATATTTCTAAATTGTTTTTGATAATTTTAAAAGGAACAAAAACGACAAAAGTATCTCCAAAAAAGTAGTTTGTAATTATGAGGCAAGGAATATTACCATCATTCATAAATAACTTTCAAAATGCAATTTGCGATTGGACAGGATATTTATTTTTCTTGTATTGCATTAAAAAATTTGTTGGTCATAATGCTTTTGATATCAATGTTAGTGCTGAAACCATTCTTGCTGTGAGGTATTGTTGTTAAAATCAAAAATGATAATAAGAACATTTTCCGGTTTGGTCGTGGATTGATTTCGGGGGAACATGTCCAATGTCTTATTTAAAATTGTTGCGTATAATTTTTTATCTTGATAGTAACAACGTTCTAAATTGTATTGAATTGAAATATGGGACTGTGCCGAAATACATCAAGAATAATTATGAACATTTTCGGTAGTGCTCGAATAATTCGCTTATTATAAATTAAAAAAACAATTTTCAAATACAGAGTTATACAGAATCATTAGGTGCATATACCGTTTGTTTATACCGAGCATTCCATTTCACCTGGACGTTATACCTCGTGGTCTTACCAGGACCTAAACTTCATAAATGCCCAAAAATATAGGGTCTTCTATTTGAAATGACGAAATTGTATACCGTCCAGGTGAAATGGGACACCTTGTAAAAACAAGAGTATTATCTGTATATGCACCTCATCGTTTGGTAAAACTCTATTTGAAATTTCTTTCTAAAGCTTATAATAAGCGAGTTATGGAGGAAATTGTCGCACGTGGAACACCTGTATGTTGATATGGAGCTTATTAAAACCTACCATCTTCTTCCAGGTATGTCGGACCGGGTAGTGGACGAATGCAATCCAGATGCGCACTTGACAATGAAAGATGTCAGTACACTTTGCTGGGATAATAAATATGACGAAGGAGAAGAAAAAGACTGGGCACATGTTAAGGGCAATTACATTGACGTTGTGTTACAAAAAGTGTTGAACAGATACGGCAGGAGGCTCAATTGCGAGCCTTTTCAACATGAATCGTTACTTGTCGATAGAAAAGAAAAGCAGCTTTCGCAACAGGAAAAACGTTTAGCTAAGAAAAGTTACGAACGTGAAAAACAAGCATCAAGGCAGCCTGCTTATAACGCTGGTAATTTACCCAGAGGACACAGACCTGTCGCGTCAGTTAGACCTATGCAACAAGGTATGTTTATTTTACACTCTTATTTGCTTACTATGCTACAATATTCGATAATGGTGACATTCTTATTCGATTCTACGCTTGAGGGTATGAAAATATTCCCGAAAGTAGTGCTTTTCACAGATAGCACCCTAACATCGGTTTAATTCAAATATCTTTAAAACGGTTTCACTAAGTTTTAAAAGCATTATTTTTACCATCTAAAATATTCCATTTTGTATTGTTTATGTTATTCAATCGATAATTACTAATATTCAGTATTACTGTTTTATTTCAAAATTATAAATGAAAATTTGTTTGGTTGTTGTTTCAAAACATTGCTTCATTTGTTTCCTTGATAAAAGAAACAATGATTAACATACTATAAAATTAAGTATTTACTTAACTTCTGAAATACTAACGTTGAGAGAAATTTACTTAAGTACATTCACAAAAACAGACAAGATAAAATATGTTTTTCTACGGCCATGACACAATACTGCTCTTTCCTAACTGTTTTTGATTAAACAATGAGGTACATTGTATGCCTTCAATTTCATTTCCTCACCTGATAACACAATGAAGTCATTGTGTTTCATTCTGTTTTTATTTTACAATTTATCACGTCTCCCATGGAATGTCAAAATTCAAACAACGAATATTGACAGCTCTGTTTAGTTAGATTTTTGAACTTGAATCAAACGGTGAGCAGCGAAAGTGACGTAGAACTGACTCCCCCAGAAATTATTCAAAGCTCAAAATTCTGTTGTAAAATCATTTCGCTAATATATTATGTTATAGCCGTAGAAAAAGTATAGTGTATAACTTGCACGGAATGCTCATTTCCCACTCGTATGATTTGCAGCATTCGCCTACGGCTCATGCTGCAAACTTCATACTCGTGGGAAATGACTATCATTCCGTGCTAGTTATACAATATACTATTATCGTTCCTTGCACGTTCTTTGAATACAAACTTTAACGCGGCAACTTCATCTTTTTAACGAATAGCAACCTGTTTAGTTGACATGCGTATTACATCAAAAACTCCACAATTGGGATATCTATTTGTATTTCATCCGGTTAATTCACTTTGTAGGAACGAATAGGACATTACCCATATAGTCCTATTAGATATACGGTCTAAGCCATCTTTTTAGGACAATATACAGGATGGTCCAGTTTCGAAAGCGGAAACTTTACAGGCATACAGATAACTACAAAATAATATCAGTTTGTACTATAAACCATATTCGAAAAATGCTTCGTTACAAAGATACAGGGTGTCAAAATTTTTATAAAAAAATCCAGATTTAATAATATTTTTAAAACTACTTTAGAAATTTGGCACGTTTGAATAGATAATTTAAATACATCTTTTTGCGTAAAAAATATTATTTTACTTCCACCAGTGGCGTGCTTACAGACACATCTTCGGCTATTTTTCATAAAAAATATGGTACGCCACTGTTTTTTTTAGAAGCAAAAATTATTTCTAGAATCCTTGTTCAATTTACAACAAAAAAGGCTCATTACTTTTTTCCGTTTGACACATCGTTTGCCAGTAAAAAATTAATAGTATATTAAAGAACGAGTTTCCTAAGACTCGTCTTAAAGCACGAATTCAAGTTTAAAAAACGAGTGGCGAAGCCACGAGTTCTTTTAAAGAATGAGTGCTTCCAGGTCTTAGGAAACGAGTTGTTTATACTATTTTTTGTAATTTGCCCTTTTTATGCCGTTTTTAAACAAAAATGTTTAATTCAGTCCATTTAGGGATTTTTATGGTGGTTGGTAACATCTTAATTTTGAAAGTCAAAATTTGATTCAGTGGTTCTGTGATCGCTTTTGTTTCCGTAATTTTAGTTTCGTCTCTACTGGAAAGAGCAATAACACTAGAAAACGACTACTAGTACAAATATCTAAACCATATTGTGTATTAGCTGAAATCAATTTTTCCACTGGACACGTCGATGACTTTCTCTTCTTGAGTTGTTGATGCTCGACACTGTCATTTAAACTGACATAATGATGACAAGATAATTCCGCATCAAGCTCGCCATCCTAAAAATGTAAAAAGTTCCGTGCTTTTTTTGGATATTAAGACACGGCAAGTGATGACGTTGCGTTCGTTAATGGGTCTATTAGAAAATCAAAATGGAGGCAAATTACAAAAAATTCTTTAAGCAACTGGAATTCAGACAAATTTCAATCTGTCGTAGTAGGCCATTAATAAAACAACTACTACTGTAAGTGTTCTTTAATTTTATTATGACAGTTGATTGAATTGTGTTAATTTCGAGTTATTGTTAACATTAGTGTTGCGTAAGTATTAATCTGAAAAATAATTTTTTCTAACAACGAATACGCAGATATTCATTTTTGCTACGGATTTTGTGATGGAAATGCAGAAGCGGCAATTCGTGAATATCGTAGACGCTATCCAAATAGAAGAGTTCCAGATACTCGCTTTTTCATCAGAACACATCAGAATTTTCGTAACTTTGGCCTGCGTGTTGGTAACGAACGGAACAGAAACCGTCGATATAATATTCAGAATAATCGTATACTTCGTACTTTTGATAACAATCCGAGGCTGAGCTCTCGGAAGGCAGCTCAGAACCTTCACATACCGAAGTCTACAATATTACGAACACTACACGATGACCACAGACATGCATATCACCTACAGCTTGTTCACGATTTGCATCCTGGTGATGCTGAAAAGAGAATAAGATTTTGCTAGTGGCTTTCAAACTCAATGGAAAAAAATCCTGACTTTTTCCTTAAGATTCTTTGAACGGATGAATCCTCTTTTACCAGACGTGGGGTAACAAATTACCATAATACCCATATTTGGGCACATCAGAATCCTCGAGAAATTCGGCCAAGATCATTTCAAAATGAATTTTCCGTAAATGTTTGGTTGGGCGTTATTGATGTTAATGTTTGTGGTCCACATTTCCTACCCACAAGGTTGAACTAACAACTTTTTATGGAGTTTCTTAACAATAATCTGCAGGACTACCTAGAGGATTTACCCATTAATTTAAGGCATAAAAGTTGGATACAACTGGATGGAGCTCCCCCGAATTTTGGAATAGTTGTAAGAGAATGGCTCAATACCAATTATCCTCGACGATGGTTTGGCCGGCTGGGGAGGAATAACATGAATAATGACGTGGTTAATGGTATTGGACCAGTGGCACTATTAAAGATAAAGTCTACACTAATCCCGTATTAACAAGGGTAGATTTAGTTTTAAGAATTCAGCAAGCCTGCAATGATATGCGGCAAAATCTGCATGCTGCAGTAAATGCGTTAGTGAGTAGATGTCGAAAATGTATTGAGGTGGGTGAACTACATTTCTAGCAATTTTTGTGATTTTACCTTTACTTCTCATTCATTTTGTTATTGTTGTTGTAAGCCACTAATTAAATTTCTTATTTTCGTTTTTGTTTACATAATTGTTTTTCAGATATCAGGTATTTCAATTTTTTACTGGCAAACGATGTGTCAAACGAAAAAAAGTATCAGCCTTTTTTTGTTGTAAATTGAACATGGATTCTAGAAATAATTTTTGCTTCTAAAAAAATCAGTGGCGTACCATATTTTTTATGAAAAATGGCCGAAGATGTGTGTAAGCACGCCAATGGTGGAAGTAAAATAATATTTTTTACTTAAAAAGATGTATTTAAATTATCTATTCAAACGTGCTAAATTTTATTTAAATATCTAAAGTAGTTTTAAAAATATTATTGAATCTGGATTTTTTTATAAGAATTTTGACTGCCTGTATCTTTGTAACGAAGCATTTTTCGAATATAGTACAAACTGATATTATTTTGTAGTTATCTGTCTGCCTGTAAAGTTTCCGCTTTCGAAACTGGACCAGCCTGAATATCAACCGCTAAAGGTCGGGCAACATCGGGTTATCGTAGAAATCGCAGCTAAAAACTAAGTGTCACATTTAGAACGATTTTTGTCATAATTTAGAGATATTTTTAATCTTCACCCAATTACGAGGGCAAAAGTTCCTGAAAATACAACAGATGGCGCCACAATCGAAAATCCAATGTAACATTTGTGATGTACCATCTTTAACTTGAACGCATTAAAATTTGTTGTTGTTGAGAAATACAAGTTTTGACCGAATAAATTATTTCTTGATTCAATTTCCAGGGACTTTTCACCTTGCCCTCGTATTCATTGGCAATAAGGAATATAATATCTTCACTATGGCCAACGTGACTTACTTCAGAAATCTAATCTAAACTGTAGAAATTTTTACAAAGTGCTACATTTATTGAAAAAAAATATTTGGGGTCTTTATACATACAAATCTTTAATGAATGTTATACTAGTTTGCATCAATTATAAGCCAATTAAGTCATTGTGTTAAGTGGAGAAAATATAACATATATTTGAGCCTAATATGAATTATATGTGTAACTTCTTGGGAAATAGATCACACTAACACTATGACTACTATAGTTTATGCGCAACATTTGTCATATTTTTTTTAACATTTAATTTTCTTTGAGGTCTGGAATATATGATAATGCTGTAAAATTATCTTCCATTACTGTTTATATTGTTTATATTTGATTACCATTATAGATTTTGTATATTCTTTCTTTAATAATGGGGTTTTCGGGGTGTGACAATTTTACAGCGCGATCTGTATGTAAGGTTGTTTATAACACTTTAATTAATGTGAATTACTTTTCAAACGTTTCCTAATGAAGGTCGGGAGATTGAAACGTACATGAAGACGAAATGTAATAGACATAAGAATTTACATATAATTCATCATAACCTCCAGTATTTTCAGTTCACACTAATGTATAACCATTGTTAATGTAAAAACGAGCCTAAAATCATTTGATTTTTGTGAGCTTCCTTTTCTAATTTAATTCTGCAATAATAAAGTACGAGTATTTGCTGGAAAGAATGGATGATAAATACTTGACTACAAAATTAAATTGTATTATGGTACTGAAGTACCTATGTCATTATTTCCAGGTAACGAGCGTCCATCGAGATGGATTCCTGCGGAACATTGGCAAAGGCAGGGAATGACTGCACAAGAAATGACACTACCTCTAGACGTAGTCATTCCAACGAATCAACCCGAGAAAGGAAATATCGTACTGAAGGCGGGCCAGAAGGTGCTAGTTCTAAAATCGCCGAAAGGAGTGTACATGCAGCTAGAAAGCGGCAAAATCGTCGCCATCAAAACTGCCATCAAAGTCAAGGGCAAGGCGGAAGACAATCACGATCCTACCAAAATGGCGAAACCTATCTTACCTCCGACAATTAAAGTCAACCCGTCGCTATCAGTCTTGCCCCAGAAGAAAGTCGTGAAACCGTTTACGCCCGGTTTAGCTAAAATGAACGTTCGTAGTGTACGCCAAGCGGTTCCCAATCTGGTGTCGCACATACAGCAAGTGGCGAAAAAGGCGCAGACGGCGAAAAGTCGTCCCTATAATATCGGTTCGGAAATCGCGAAGTCCCTAAGTCAGAAAGACGAAATGTTCCCGACAAGTAGCGACGACGAGCACGTGCCCGATAGAGTGGTAGCGAGGAAGATCGATCCCAAAATGCCGTCGTCGCACGACAGTCTGGAAGATTTCAAAGCCATGAAAAAACGTATATCGTTATTGAAGACGCAAATTTCCATCAAGCGAACCGGGCAACATTTGGGTGGGAAAGACCAAGAACGTAAGCAGAGCTCTTCGGTGTTGGATAAACTCGAGGAAACTACTTCACTGGTGTTACATGACAACATTCCTTTCCAGGTAATAATTCTTTCTTATTTTTCACTGTACACGTTTTTAACGAAAAAAAAGGTGTTACCCAAAAAACAGTTTAGGTAACACCTTCAATGGTCAGTACCTTATCTTCGACAAATCCGGGATTTACAAAATCGATTGTAGTCTTGTTTAAAATGGTATCTGGGTCATACTAGAAGGAACATTTTTACTCGGTATAAAGAACACAAAGAACATTTTAAACACAGTACAGACAAATATCTAGGTAATTTAGAAGGGATGGAAATGTATAAACGAAAAAGCAAGTTATTAAATCCCGATTCATCTACACCTGAGGGTAACCCCCTGTTACATTTTTATCCCTAAATAGTATTTAAACAGGCACATTTTGATTTCCAATTTAGTTTCCTCTGATGATAGCTACTTGGCAGCCGAAAAGTCGCCAGTATTTTTAGTGGATAAGGGTGATTATTTCTTATTTATAAAGCCAAGTGTTGTAATCTGTCCAAAAAAAAAATCGCCGTATTTTCGCGGATACATTTTTTTGAGCTATTCTGAATCGATCTGGACAGGTCTAAAGTAGCTCTTGTCACGGAATAGAAAACTGTTTTTGTGAAGCAGCTTTCGCAATGGACCTCACTTGATCATCCCATAAGAGGGTGCTGTTGGTGGTGATCCAGAGCATGGATATGGAAGACCTTTTATGAATAGTTGTACCTCACATCATCATATTAGGGATTGTGAGATCTGCCTTCTTGGACAAGATGCAAGCTTGAATTTTGGTTGTATTAAACTCTACTAGATTATCAGATCCCCATTTCAAAATCGTTGCCAGGTCGCCATTAATTGCCTCAACCTATCTGTCTCGCTCCTTTGGGATGATGTGGGACTTTAGATGAGAAAGCGGTATGAAAAGTACCATCATCTGCGAAGCTATGGACGGGACAGATTATCACTTGCAACAGATCGTTGATATGGAACAGAAACAAAACTGGACCCAACATAGATCCCTGAGGAACACCAGCGTTAATGACCATTGTATAGGAAGATACTCCGTCAACCACCACATGGAGTGGTCAATAGTAAAAATTGAATAAAATTAGATTTGTTCGTATAAATAGTATTAACAAGATTTGTGCCGCTACACAAATAATACTATAGATATTTTCTGATAAAATTAATTTAAATTAAAAAAAATTAAAATAAACCAATTGAAATATTTAAATAATATTACTTGATAAATTATACTTAGTAAAAACCATATGAATCTTAACTATTGAAACCAATAAAATAATTTAAACATTTTATTATTAAAATCGCAGTATCTGCATTAAAAATTGAGTAAGATTAGATGTGTTCATAGAAAGTGTTAACAAAATGTGTGCCGTTACACAAATAATCCTATAGATATTTTCTGATGAAATTAATGTAATTAAAAATATTGATTAAAAATTTAAATAAACTAATTGAACTATTTAAATAATATTACTTAATAAATTATACTTAGTAAAAAACATATGAATCTTGACTATTAAAACTAATAAAAACTTGAATTTAAAAATTTTATTAGTAAAATCGCAATATCTGCTTTAAAAATTGAGTAAAATTAAATGTGTTCATAGAAAGTATTAACAAAATGTGTGCCGTTACACAAATAATACTATAGATATTTTCTCATAAAATTAATTTAAATTTTAAAAAATTGAATAAAAAAAATAAGCTAATTGAAATATTTGAATAATATTACTTAATAAATTATACTCAGTAAAAAACATGAATCTTAACTATTAAAACTTATAAAAACTTGAGAATTAAATAATGTTATTATTAAAATCGCAGTATCAGCTTTAAAAATTGAACAAAAGTAGATTGGTTCATATAAATAGTATTAACAAGATTTGTGCCGTTACACAAATAAATACTATAGATATTTTCTGATAAAATTAATTTAAATTAAAAAAAATTTAAAATAAACTAACTAATTGAAATATTTAAATAATATTACTTAATAAATTATACTTAGTAAAAACCATATGAATGTTAACTATTAAAACTAATAAAAACTTGAATTAAGAAATTTTATTATTAAAATCGCAGTATCTGCTTTAAAAATTGAGTAAAATTAGATGTGTTCATAGAAAGTATTAACAAAATTTGTGCCGTTACGCAAATAATACCATAGACATTTTCTAATTAATATAATTCAAATTAAAAAAAATTTATAATAATTTAAATAAAATAATGGAACTTTTTAAATAATATTAATGGATTATATTTAGTAAAACATATATGAATCTTAACTATTAAAACTAACTAGAAATAGTAAGCCACGGAACTTTCCGGAGAAGGCCTTGGTGCCAGACATACTTGGTGCTTTGGAGACATCCAGTGCTACAGCTAGAGATTCCCCATATTTGTCAATACATTTCTGCCATACATGTGTTACATAGCCAAGCAGGTCTGTTGATCTCTGCTTACGAAAATCATATTGCCGGTCATTCACGATTTTTGAGATCTCTAGGTATTGAATGAGCTCGATGTTCATTGCTTCATTTCAGCGGTCTCTTGTGGTTGTGAAACTCACTGGCACTGAGGTAGCGAGGATCCCCAAATATGTTTGTGCTTCCTTATAAAAATTAAGAAAAACTTTTGTTTCTTCAAATTTACTTTGAAATGTACTTGGTTAAGTGGATCTGTGTTGGTTCAACTCAAGTCACTCAACAAGATTCCAAATTCATTGAAGTAAAAGGTATTTGCTCCTTTTACAGTGTTGAAAGATACTCATTTACGGGGAATTACCTAGTTTGTTGATTTATTCGTTGCTTATCCTGTCGGTTGTCTGGGTTTATTAAAAGTTCAGTTTTCTGTAATATTTTAAGATTTACTTATTACATTTACTATTTGTACTTTGTGTTACTAGACGGCGCCTTGAAAATTATAAAATATGTAATTGAACATATATATTGATATATCGTTGCCATCCCTACTCAGAAGTCCCATTTCTTCCCTACATCATGACTAATGTCAATTGGGTGTAGATAAAATAGTACTTCCATGGCATGAACAGGAGAGGCCTAAAACTGGTGAGAGTACTCCTCCCAAGACACTGTCATCTGAAAAAAACATTTACACACAATGGGCTTGTAGTAGATGTGGAGAGACGGACGAGACTTTCAGAATGCCCAGCACTGGCTTTTCTCAGGCTACAACAGCTCTACAGCACACTTATGCCGCTTGAAGTCATAAGAGACACCAGTCCATGCAAAATCTTAAGCATTCGGCACTGCCTTAGGCCTGCTTGACTGATTCTTGTATCAAGGGGGCGCACAATGAACTGAATCAAGCGGACTTGTCCGCCCCCGTTTTGATTGATTGATACTGAAGAAGGCAAGACTTAGCCCTCGTGTCTCTTGACTCATACCAGCTGTTGCTTCCAGGTAAGTTCAGAATCAAGGATTACTCAGGGATTTTAATTCACCCGCCAGCTGGATGTTAGTCTCTTAATTAGAGAATTTATTCCCTCTTGTTTCTTCCTTCGGGTAATAGCTACAATAGATGATTTGCGGAGACTTATGCTTAGACTCTCTTCCTCTATCAGGTTAAGGGCCATTTGTATTATTATTCTAATTGTTGTAAAATTTACCTTGGACCTTGTGATAACTATGTCATAAACGAACCGATTGGTTTTGAACCCATTCCTTGCCAGTTTGGTTTTCAGGCCTTCCACCACCAGGTTCTAGAGCAAGGGTCACAGTACTCATCCTGCGCATACCCCAGTGACCTTTGCCTGTTAAACATATGAGATATTCTAATTATTAATATTGGAATCCTTTAATGATGATTTTCTATTCCAGGACACTTTAGACAGTATTACTAGTGCGTACAAAGACGATAATATAGAAGACGAAACTTCCACAGCATCTTCAGGAGATCCAAAAAACTCACAAGCGGCCAGCGATACTAGCGATCACAGCGACGAAGTGACTTACGTCTCCGAGCAACCTCCGCAATATCCACCTCCGACGAATCCCCCAGTCGACCAGGTCAAAACAGAAGCCCCATCTACAGATTATCCATACAATTACTACAACTATCAGCCGTATCCGCCTCCACCTCAAGGCTACGGTTATCCACCGGCTCAACCACCTCCGTACGATATGATGGGCGCATATCCGCAACAACCTCAGCCACCGTACAATTACGGTTATCAGGGTTATCCTCCACCGCAACCTCATTACCCGCCTCCACCACCGCAGCCCGGCTACGACTACAATGCCCCGCCACCTCCACAACCTTTGTATCCCGGTTATCACAATCCCTACCCCCCGCAACAGTATCCCCCGCCTCCGCCACAAAATATGTATCCACCACCACCGCCGGCGCCTTCAAATGCCCCGCCCTATCCCGACTACCAGTATCAGCAAGTGAATAATCCCGCGCCGGTGAGTAATCCGCCTCCGACTACTAATGCTCCTCCCCCGTTGCATTCGACTCCTCCTAACGCGCCGTATTATCCAAACTCGTAGGTAGTGTAGCGTTGATCGTATAGTGCAATCTCTGTTTCATTTGTCGTGATGTTGATCTGCTGGAAAAAGTAGATTTGGAGAATTTCTATTTTTTTTTAGATAGGAAGAGGTCTTTTCAACTTGGTCAGATCCCCGTACAGTCACGACTAACTTTTTTGTTGCGTAGGAAAAATAAAATCTTGATATACCAAAATCGATTCTCCAAACGTCGTGCTTTATTTGTTGTTGACTTTGAAACAAATTTAAAAAATTTAAGAGATAATTTATTTGGCTGACGAACATTTCCCTATATAATCATTAAATAATTATTGAAAAATTAATTCGGAAAATGCAATAGTAGAATTTGTAAATTCATTTCATGAATAAACTCAAATAATTATTTATTTAGGAATAATGAACTAAAAATTTTAATTAAGTTTTGATATACCATTTTGAACAAATAAAACAAAAAAATTCATTCTTTTAAAACGGTGTATTCCAGTTTGTTTGTTATTTGAACTGTTAACTTTGGAATTCAGTTCTTCAAATATTGGGCTTTCTTTTTATTGGCATTGAAAAAAGTAAGACATAATATATTTGGTTGACACATATCTCTAGCTACTCATTAAATAGGAAAAATTAATTCAAAAAGAGCAATAATTTAATTTGAAAATTAATTTCATGAATAGCAATAATTAACTTAAAATTTGATTTATGATGTATCGTTTTGAACAAATAAAACATAATTACTGTGCTTATAAATTTTTTAATTGCAATTCTATAAAAATATATAATGAACAGTTAACTTGTGAATCTACTTGAACTTAATATCATACTAAGTTGTGCAAAACAAAGCTTTCATTACAGAAATATAATGAAAATATTTGGCTTTGACTTTATGTAAATTCTTTTGATAACATTGAAAGGTTTAAAAACCTTTTTTTTTTTTTTTTGTATCCAAGTATTCAAATATTTATTTATAATCCTATATTATTCAAATATTTGAATATCTGAATATTCAAATATTTGGATATTCAGTTATCTGGATATGGGAATACTCAGATATTCTAATATTTGATTGATTGAAAATATTTGGATATCCGGATATTCATATTTTTATAGACCCCAACTGTCAATAGGTATTAGGAAGATTGTAAAATTGAATATATTGCAGTATATTTTTTATTCAAAATCAAAGTTTATAAATTTTCACGCAAAAAACAATTTTTTTTACGTTATCTGGCTTTAAGCAAGATCGTTTAGCTGAAACTAAATTACTTGCTCTCGAAAATGCTCTCTCAGACGGAACTGATGTGGATGAGTATCGATAACAATGGCTGTGAAACACCAATATTCGATACTTTCAACATTTTTGATGTTCTATGATAAATGGTTTGGCTATTTGATTATTGATGGATTCGTTTCGATGTACATCCCTGCCCCGAATATGAAAACCACAGATTGATTACCTTAAATTTTCGATCATCCAGATATTTGGATATTCGAATATTCAGATATTTGGATATTTGAATATTTAGATATTTGAATATTCAGATATTTGGATATTTGAATATTTAGATATTTTGATATCTGAATATTTAGATATTTGGATATCTGAATATTTAGATATTTGGATATCTGAATATTTGAATATTTAGATATTTGGATATCTGAATATTTAGATATTTGGATATCTGAATATTTAGATATTTGGATATCGGAATATTTAGATATTTGGATATCTGAATATTTAGATATTTGGATATCTGAATATTTGAATATTTAGATATTTGGATATCTGAATATTTGAATATTTAGATATTTGGATATCTGAATATTTGAATATTTAGATACTTGGATATCTGAATATTTGAATATTTAGATATTTGGATATCTGAATATTGAATATTTAGATATTTGGATATGTGAATATTTGAATATTTGAATATTTAGATACTCGGATATCTGAATATTTGAATATTTAGATATTTGGATATCTGAATATTTAGATATTTGGATATCTGAATATTTAGATATTTGGATATTTGAATATTTAGATATCTGCATATTTGAATATTTAGATATTTGGATATCTGAATATTTGAATATTTAGATTTTTGGATATCTGAATATTTGAATGTCAAATTATATTTTTTCCAAAGTATTTGAATTATGGATATTCAAATACTTGAATATTTGAATAATTCTAATACAATTCCGAGCCCTAAGTGAAACTCTCAACATTTTTTTGAAGTCTATTTTCCAACTGTTTCTAGATTGTATAAATAACTTCTATATTCCATAGTTTTTTTAGTGTTCATAATATTTCCGCCGGTATTGCTTTGCAATCGTAACGTATCAAGTTGAGTTTTAATTATTTAGAAAACCTTTCCTCAATGATGATGAGAATAAACTCATGAGGTGGCCTTGTACATTTTTATAATCAAGAAAACAAATGATATTTCCAAAATTTATTTTAAGATTTGAGTAACTCATAGATCTTGAACATTTGATCGAAAAAGAAAATGGCTTTTAATCAGGTAAAAATGTATTATTGAAAGGTAGACTTTTCCAACTATACCATACATGATTTAAGTAGAGGGTGTTCAAATAAGACCTTTCATTTTAAATCACTTGAAAAGCAAAGTTTTTTTGCAAAAACTCAGTGATATATTTATTCGAATCGAAAGTAAAAGTATGTGGTTTTTGATGTTCAAATAACCACCTTAGCTATTCTTGCAGATGTTAGTCGTTTTCAGGAAAATTTTGCCACATTTAACGCAGCGTTATGGTTCAATATCACTTATAACAGCTGTAATATTGTCTTTGAGCCCCAGAATTGTTGCTGGAACATTAGCATAGCACCAAAAAAAAATCTCAAGGTGTGTTGGAAACTCCAAACTACACCATCTGCTATTCCAATACACAATCAACAAACGTACGACGTTATCCGTAGTCTGCCAGATTCAATTCATGTGTGAAATATCGTGCAATCTGGTTGTTATGCCTTATTGCTCTGAATCTGAACGTCTTCGAATCGGCATTTCCGGATCTTCCGCAACACAGCAAGCAGCATCATTTTCGACCGAACTGACTGTTATCTACGCGTCTTGGTTTCTTGACATTGTAAATTGGCCGAGACAATATTTTGTGATGAAATTCACTATACTTGTATGAAAAGGCGCTTCACGCGGTCCAAATTCATTATGAACTTTGCAAACTGTCTGCAAACATTTTCTCTATTTCGACGATATTAATGTGTTGTCAACGTCAGCTGCGTTGTTTTGTTTAGTATCGAAATGTCAAAGAGCGACCTTTGTACCTTCAACGGATGCGAAATAGCGGGAAATTCAAAATGAAAGGTCTTATTTGAACACCTATAAGTTCTTGGAATATAACAGATGAATATCGAATTTTGACATATTCCATGGCAAACTAATAAAATACAATTGAATTTATTAAATTACTACGTTTATAGTGTTGCAATTTCTAACTTTACCGTTTAGTTTCAAAACATACCGTAAGAGAAATTAGAAAGTAGTTGCAACGTTTAGTTTAAAACGTATACAGGGTGATTCCACGCTAGTTTCAATTAGACGTTCTAGAAAAAGTAGATGTGATTAAAATCTTGAAATTTTGATACCATCCCACCACTTCCGGTTATACCGAAAGTAGCCTCTAACTTTCTTATTTCAAATAGAACACTGTATTACGGCATATTTCGACAAAGCTGCACTTAGGGATTTTTCCATATTTCCGCACCATATACTACTGAGTGTTTTACGAGACATGGCCATTGTTATCACGAAAGATGGTCCAACTTAACGCCCTTGTATCTTTTATAACCCACTGCTTGGATTCAAAATGCATATGTGACAATCACAACTTTTTCAAATAGATCATCCTGTATATTATAACAAATTTAGAAATACCTTTCACTGTTATTGAAGTTATTTTAAGTATTTTGAAAGTTTCTTGAAATATTCAACTTTTCAAAGTACCGAGTGTTGATTTATGTTTGCTGGAAAATACAGAACCTGAATATTAAACAATGCACAATTCGTGACATGTGACAAACTGAGGTTTGATTATTTATTATTGGGGTTTTGCGTTTTCCATGGAATTCTACATCAAACAATAAAATCCAAAATCTGTACTGAAAAAGCTGAATAATGTCTCAAAATATTCGTTATAAGTATAGGCAATGGTTATAATAAACCTTAAATAACTTCGTTATAATATGCAAGATGATCCATTTGAAAAAGTTCAGCAATATATATACGCATTTTGAATAATCCTGTAAATAAAAATAATCCCTTTATCCAAGAAATATGTAAATTGAATTAAAATATATAATATTTATAAAAATGTGTAATGAAAAGAAGTTTCAATATCCATTAATTAACAAGACATCGGCATTAAATTGGAACTTCATCAGGATATATCATAATATGAAGAGTGTTCTTATTAAACTAAGAAAGTTGAAGTATACATATAAGTGGCTGGATGCTCTTAATATTTTAGATCAACTGGAATTGAAACTCGGCTGTATACATCAACAATTCTATATGCATTTTGGAATGTTGAAACACTAGATTTATGTTCAAATCTCAAGTTTGAAACCTTCAAATATCATAAAGATATCAATTCCTTGAAAACTACCAACTTGGAGACTTTTCAAAAGTTGCTTTAGAATGTTTACAAAACTTCTACTAAATTCATAATAATTATAGATAAAGATCTATGGTTTACTTAATTAATGTTTAGAGGAATTATTCATTAATGATTGTAAATGTTTTTTTTAGGAATGAAGTAAACTAACGCTTACAATTTGGTTCATTCATATTTCGATGCCAAAATTTGTTCAATCCTATTATTTTGCCTACTGGCTAAAACATAAAGGAATCCATGTAGTAACAGTTATTCTACAATTTGTTTAACATTTCTGAATAGATCATTTAATGATTAACAATCTTAAAATTGCTGAACGTGGGGAAATAGAAAACATATCGACAATTTCAATGCAGAATTTCATTTTTAGATTGGGGTATGGCAATTTCCCAAAACATTAGTGGAATTTTCAAGAGAATCTCCAAATGCTCAATTTCCAGACTAATATCACTAGTTTAATTTGTAATCTGTAATTGTAAAATTCAATGTTGCATGCCCCTATTATAAAAACCAATGTTTATCACTTTCCAATACTTTTGTTTTAGATCGAAATAATTTTCATATTAGTTCAACTGTGTACTCTCTGTTTCTCTTACTCGGTTCCTCCTTATTCATCAGGGAGAATTAGTATCCATTCAACATATAAAATTGGTATGTTAGAACATTATGAATTCAAAAACAATTTAAATTTTGGTTTAAATTTCATGATATACCATATTTTGTAAATCCTTCAATTTAGAAAATTTGTGAACTGATAATATTGGATGCCTCTGAGATTAGTAGCAAAATTTTAAGAGCTTGACGATAAAGAAAAATATTTTACATAGTTTTAGTGTTTGACCATGCTTATTTTTAGGTAAGGTGATATACTCACTCATACAAAATTGTGTTTTGCATATTGCTTGCAGTTTTTGAGATAAAGGCATTCGAATAACCTGATGATATAATGATTTATTTAGGGAGTTGAGGATTGATTTGATTAAATACTCATATTCCCTATGTTGATAAATCATCATATTGTCCATATTATTCCATTTTTCGGTTCACTCCCCGCGAATACGATTCCTCCGTAATCTTGTAATGCAGTTGATTCAATTAGATCTTCGCTACAAAAGAATTGTGTCGAACATTATATATTATCTACAACAGCATCCAATTATTTTGCTACCTTTATTTCATATTCAAAATGTATGGGTACAGACCTGAACCCTGGTGGCATTCCATTGCTGAATATTGATTATGAATAGTTGGTTTCTAATAGGTACATACTAAAAAAATTAGTTTTTCATTTTGACTAAATTCTGAGAACGTCATTTTAACTAAAAACATTGACTCAAGGTAAGATGAAATCAGAATATACAAGAATATCATTTTTTTAGAGAATAGTTTTCGTCATCGTATTAGATAAATTTTGACCAACCATAATAAGTGTATTGAAATGATGGAATCATCATCAATTTGAGTATTTTTGTCATTATTTAGAAGCATTTCTTTTAATAAATCCTTCACTTCTTTCTCAACATTTTAAGTTGTGATTGAATTCACGTGCGTTGGTGTCTGATACATACAATAAACAAGGTTCAATTCAAATTACGAAATTTTCCAGATATGTGAAATGAGATTTAAGATTACAGGAATGTAATGCGCAAATTAAAATTTTTATTGGTTTGTGAGGACTAGGCTTGAGCATTGGAAGATGAAATCTAGCTCTAAATGAATTCCATAATGTAAGAAAAATAAAGGGTATTGAAAATTAAAGAGAACTTCTTTAAATGATCATTGCCAGCAACTGGGATATGAAAAATTAATGAAATTTCCTATAAATAAGAAATAATCACCCTTATCCACTGAAAATACTAAAGACCTTTCAGCTACTAAGTAGCCATCATCAGAGTAAACTTATAGTTTAATCTGATGATGGCTACTTGGTAGCCGGATGAACCTTAGTACTTTAACAGTATTTTTAATGGGGAAAGGTGATTATTTCTTGAATATTTCCTATTTAATATATCAAGAAATCTTACATTTTTGTTCATAACCAAATAATGATCTATGGTTAGATGTATGTTTCAGAAATCAACAGAAAAGTTATATACAGTTAAAATCTGAGGGAACCAAAAATAAAAATATTTATTTCCATGCTCATGTTATTTAAATTTACATTTGTACGATAGCATTTAATAATTATTGTATTAGAATCATCAGGAATTTGTGCAATGATTATTCGTTGCTGGTATTTTCTTTATTAATTTTGGATATTATGAAAACACGAATGTATAAGAAAACGAGTGAGCAAGTTGTGCAATTGATTGAAATAAGACAATTTGAATATGAAAATTGGAAGAAATTGATCAACATTACCACGAGATTATGGTAATGTTAGCATACAAGTAGGCTCATGTTATTCATGAATTTTTGATCTGAAAAAATTATTAACCTGGGTTTATTTGTTTTAGCTAGATATATGTATGAGTGTAAACCAAATTAGCTTAGTTAAAAATTTTAAGTTGCTTTATGAATAGTATTACTGTCTACAAAATGTCTATAAATGTACTTGTAAATTATTTTCTATCTTGTAACAAGATAATATTTTGGAACTGATTTTTTACTTAAGTAATGATGTAATCATGTTTCATATATATATTTTTTTTAATTCGCATTTATTGTTTAAGATTATTATATTTTACAGTGTATTTAATAGTAGTAAGTATTAAATTATAATATTAATTGAATAGGACTTTTGTTTTTTATTTCACTTCTAAACCATTCCAAAAATGAATGTAATCCTTTTCTGTGAATTGAAAGATGTTGAATTTACTCTTATGCAGCTCAAACTATTGTCGAATCTCAATACACAACTGCAATGGTAGGATACCATTGATACTAAATATAGGTCCATCCTCACTTTTGCAGCAAGAAGCAAAACAAAAATTTTAATTGCCGAGCTGACAAATAAGTACTTTTGTGTCTACTCATGGATTCATAGCACTCTTCAAATTCAGAAGATTAATAATTGGCGTTTTCTTGATATAGAATTATTTCTCTTCATTCAGATGCTACCCTGGTATAAATTTGATGAAATCACGTTGAGAATTTCAGCGCCAAATAAATGATACAAGATACACCTCTTATGCTGTCCTGATAGCAAACATTGAAATTTATAATGAACACAGAGTAGCCTGTTCACGATCAAGAACATACAATTCACGCTATGAAAAAGTTATAGCATCATGTGATACAGTGTTGCCGGGTTGACCATGTTTTCAATGATTTCCAATAAAACTGAACCATCCTGAAAATAATTATAGATCCGCTTCTCTAACTCCCCTTTTGTTAACCCAATTTTTTTTTTGCGAAAATCACGTCCTCCAAAAAATCTATGACCACTTTTTTCCTCCTATTAGGCAATCCAGCGATCTGTCAAAATGAAAGCAATATGGCGGTTGTTGGCACACAAACTTTTAATCGCCATAACAATATCATTGTCAGTGTGGTCGTTGGGCTAGTGAAAGTGTATTTTTGGATATTTTCGAAGCTTTAGTGTTGTTAATCAATAATATTCAGATAGAGAGTGATTACCTGAAGACCCTATTGTTGAAAAGCAGAGGCGTTGGTGAACGGTATGCGTGAAAATACATCCCTATCTTATGTTTACATTTTTATCACTGTTTGTTTCAGGTATGAAATGAAGTTGAGATTGATCAACAAAAATATTATGCAATACCAGGGCAACTTTGTGGGGTACATCTCATGAAAATAATGCAGTGAAAGAATATAAGACGAATAGGTAGGAAGAAAATCATGAATGTTTCGAAGTGAATATTTGAATGAAAATTTATTCATTTGTATGCAATTATTTTCAGGAAAACATGCTCCTTTAGAGGACGAAACCAATCCTGACTGGTTTTCCTCAGAACATGGGACATTCTTCATAAAATGTTCGGAAGAATGTTGATGCAGTCAAAAGAAAAGCGAGGTTGGAGAAAAATCAAACCAACTAAGTAAGCTTTGGCAATACCCTGTCACAACGCAATACCCTGTTCAACCTGTCTTTACTTTCAAAGGAAAAAATTTCAATTTTCTCAGGATTCTGGTGATTCAATAAATAGAAATATTTTGAAATGTGTGTTTTTCAATTTGAACCTTTCCTTAATCAATATTTCAGCCAAATGTGGAAAGAGTCAATCAAGTTTTATGATGGGTGTGCTGAATCTTTTAGAAAGTCTTGAAATTAATAAGCACAAAATTTCAATTTCAATTTATTCCAAAATAAAAAACATTACAATAATGTATGTGGAATACACCATGAATATTGCATCTATGAATACATACAACAAACATATATATAGTATTAGAAGAGATACCCAAGTATATAAAACAAGAACTTAAGCTATTAGACTAGGCTAGTTTCCGATAAGTAATCGTTTACAGAGTAGTAAGCTTTTTCTAACAAGAGCTTTTTTATACATGATTTAAATTTAGGTAGTGAAAATGATTTATACTTATTAGGAAGTCTATTGTATAAAGATGAACTCGTGTAATAGAAACTTTTTTGAAAGGTAGTTGTATTATGCTTTGGAAAAATGATAAGATTGTTTAGTTGACGAGTATTTGAAGTGGAAAAATTATATAACTGTCTGTTTCTGTGAACAAATTTCAATGATTCTTGGATAAATAGAGAGGGAAATGTCAAAATTTTCTTTTCCTTAAAAAATGGTTTGCAGGAATTACCAAACTTAAGATTGTTTAATATTCGCATTGCATATTTTTGCAAAATAAAAGTAGATTTCCACTCTGTCGAATAACCCCAAAACAGAATGCCATATGACATCACTGAAACAAAGTTGGAATAATATACAAGTTTGCAAGTTTCATAATCAAGACCCTTTGCTTTCATTACTCGTAGACAGTAACATGCCTTAGTCAATTTTTTGTTTACTTCCCTAACATGCAATTTCCAATTTATATTAGAATCTAATATAAATCCCAGACATTTAATATAATCAACATATTGAATGTCGAAGACAGCTGGCTCATTCAGATTTTGGTTGTAAAAAAATAAATTAAATTTAATGCATTGAGTTTTGCCCATGTTTAGGTTGATGTGATTGACTTTACACCAAGTATCTATTTCACATATTGTATTATTTATATTATGAGTGAGTTCTTCTTTCGAATTACTAATATTTAAAGAGATAGCATCATCAGCAAAAAGTGTTAAAACTGCGGACGACACAGCTGATGGTAAGTCATTTATAAAGATTGTAAACAATATGGGTCCTAATATAGAGCCTTGGGGTACACCACTTACTATGTTTCCACAATTTGAAAAAATTTGTTTATTTTCGTGTCTATTATTTATTAACGTATATTGTTTGCGATCCGTTAAGTAAGATCTGAACCATTCCAGGCTCAGTCCGCGTATTCCTATATACTCCAATTTATGTAAAATAATCTCATGACAAATGCTATCAAAAGCTTTGGAGAAATCACACGAAACTGCCCCCACAAGTTTTTTTTGATCAAGATGTTTATTTATGAAGGTAGTTATGTCAAACATGGCCGAGGAAGTGGATTTGTTGGTTTGAAAGCCATGTTGATTTTCTGAAATAATGTTGAACTTTTTTAAGAAGTTTGATAATCTACTGTACATTAATTTTTCAAAAACTTTCGAGACACTTGTCAATAATGATATGGGTCGATAACTGGTAATTTGATGTTTATCACCTTTTTTTGGAATTGGTAGGATATGTGAGATTTTTAGTGCATCAGGAAACATGCCGTATTCAATTGACTTATTAAAATAAAATGACAATGGTTCAGCCAGAACGTTTATACACTCTTTTAGTAATTTTGTAGAAATATTGTCGTAGCCTGAAGATGTTTTAGATTTCATTGATTGGCAAATCGAAAGAATCTCTATACTGTTAGTTGGATTTATAAAAAAGGTGTGATTAATGTTTTTGTAAGAAGATTTCCGATATTGATTAATGCATCAAAAAATGCATAATAAGGGATTAAGTCATGAAATCAGTTTTTAATTAAAATATAAATAGAATTCTTATCAAAGACAAATAGTATTTATAGATTCATTTAAAGACAATATAATTTTTAATAAGGATCTGAGCAATAGGTCAGTTGTCCAATACAATGTGAGATTGTTTGATGACGCTCAACAGAACATAAAACTAATAATCTTAACGGTCACATTCACTGCAATACCAAGCACAATCAGGTCTCAATCACATTTTATCATTGGTCGTCCATCATCAACAGCATTGCAAATGCAATAATGAAAAATTTTGGCAGAACCTTTAGCTGTGAAGTATTTCCCTAAAAGTTCTGGCATTATAACTTCTGAATGAAATTTCAGGGCCGATTCATAACCCCTTTCCCACAATTCCAGATCTGGTAATATCCGTTCTTTGAAAAATATATTTGGGGACCATATGACAAAATCGCAATACCCCAACTGTGAGACAAATAGCTGTATTTGAAATTCGTAATAGTAACTGTGATTTTTATTCAGTGTTATTAGCACCTCTTGTTTGACCAAACATGAACTTTTCATACTTAAATATTCACTCATGTCCTGTATCTTATTTGTATATAATAAATAGAGACATTTAACTTCACAATAAACCAAACGGTCGGGAGATGCGCCCAATTGGGGCCACTTCTTGTTAATGATCAATCCCACTTCATTCACTTCGAAACATTCATGATTTTCTTCCTACCTATTCGTCTTATATTCTTTCACTGCATTATTTTCATGAGATGTACCCCACAAAGTTGCCCTGGTATTGCATAACATTTTTGTTGATCAATCTCAACTTCATTTTATACCTGAAACAAACAGTGATAAAAATGTAAACATAAGATAGGGATGTATTTTCACACATACTGTGAATATTATTGATTAACAACACTAAAGCTTCGAAAATATCCAAAAATACACTTTCACTAGCCCAACGACCACACTGACAATGATATTGTTGGGGCGATTAAAAGTTTGTGTGCCAACAACCGCCATATTGGGTCACGTGGTTTGGATTGCCTAATTATACATTTTCTCTATGACTGCGAATATTTTACACACCATCAAACTCAACTAAAACGCTAACACAGTTCCACTAATCACTTCTATTATAATGTTACTTTTGAAATCGTTATTTGAAGAAATATTCAGATCAATCCTCTATTCTAATTCTACATTTGTTCCAAAAGCATCCATCCACATTTACAAAAACTTTTTGCAGAGGACTTCTTCGTTCACCTGCGACTATATTGAGTATTGACACTTAGCTGCTCCTGCAACAGCGATTCTTGTCATCTTGTCTACCGGCAATGATAGGAAGATGTGTCACTCCATTTTCACGATACTCTTTAAAGCAATTCATTTTGAAGATTACACCACTTACGAGGTGACTGTAGGTAGAAATACAGTCCTGAGATCTGTTTCTCTACTTCTGAAGTTCAATTCTATTAAAGTTTAGATTCACAACAAAAATATGAAAAGTCAATTGAATAAAATGGAGACACTAGAATGTAAATAAGATTGTATTTGATCAACCAATGACTGATGTCTTGCTTCAAAAGATTGATCTAACTGATCTACTGCATTAGAAGTTGAAGAATCTACTTTCCCAAAAAGCAACTCAATTAACTCGAAATCTTGTGGTTTTTCTTGGTGTTGATTGTTATCAACCATAACCGCCTCCTGATTTTAACCTTTCACAATTTTTACTCTCACTAAAATTCTTTGTATGCTTTCGTTTAAGTCTAAGTAACTGAATTTTCAAAAAGAGAAACACTATACTCTGCTTCCAATATCAGTAACCTCCTGTTTTACAGATTCTACATCTAATGATGAATTTGGTAACTGATCATCTCCTCCACCAACTAGTTGCTTATTTCTAATTCTAGTGAATATTTCATGTATTAATTTATCTTCTTCCATAATAGATTGCATTTGCTCTTGACTAAGTGAATTGATAATTTCCGGCAATACCTTAATATCCGCATTCTTTTTGATCAGACACAAGCAATTCTATTTCTAGATGCATATCCTATACCCAACTTATCTAAAAAGTGTTTCTTATGAGTTTCAAAGCCAGAACGATTCCACATGGAGGTGAGCATGTTACTACCAGACTTAATAAAGCTATCATCTGATACAGAAACAAGTGAATCCAATGCTCCAAACATCGATGTACTATAACCTTCAGGAGATAAATCTTCTGACTTTAAATGTTCAAATAGCCTTTTAGCACTTTCAAAGGAGTAACTTCCTGTGATCGTACTTAACGTATAATGATACTTATTTTGTTTAAAATCTCTTGTTAATAATTCATGATATCTGTCAGGATCAAGATAACATAGGCAATAATCAACCATTCCAACATCATCAGTAGAAAAATGTCCTTTATTATATGCTACTTGCATTGATAAATCTTCTTTTCTTTTTGGAGATACAGAATCAATAGATTGCAATTTATTGCAAAAGAATTCCAAAGCTTCAACATGCTTTTCTAGCATCGCACATTTAAAAGCATAAACGTATGGATGCTCATTATTTAATTCCAACTGATGTTCTTGGTTATTCATAGCATGTGACCAGTAGATCATTAAAGCCCCTTTATCACATCCCTTAACTAAACTCTCTACTGGCTAATTAATTAATTAATTAATTACCTAATGTTAATTTAAATTCCTCAAAAACAGCTCTTATCTCGTCTTCAAAACAACACCAGCAGACAATTCTGTAACGGTCAAAGGAATCAAGAGATTTTTTTCCATCTTCAGTTTTCAAGTCTAACAATTTTTTCCCTAGTGCATACCTATCAAGCTCAACATGACCTAAGGTGTCATCGATTTTCCAACAGGTCCCACTTTCTAAAATTTCCTTAATAAATGGTGTTATTATTGTCCTGTCCCATTCACGCAATAACGTCTGATATGCAATACAATATCTCTTAATTTCAAATTCCTTGAATCCTTTGTGAGGATCATCTTCTTTGATAGATGTTAGTAATACCCTTTGTACATTCTCGTAATCCATACTTACCCTCCCTAACAAGATTTAATATATTTTAGGCATGTTGCTCTACCTTTAAAACTTTGTCAATTACTATTTTAGAATAATTTTCTAACCTAAATTGATTTTCAGTAAAAGGCTCTTAATAGGCTTAATATACAGTCTTTTGTTTACTTTTTAATTCTGTTTTTTATAAGTTTATCTCAATACTTATTGTTAAATGAATTACTATTAATTTAATATTATATATCCCTAATGAATTAAATAATATAACAACAATATATTCCGACAACCTCGGAACAAGTTGCCAACATGAATAGGTTACACTGAATTACGATGTTGTAAACCTAGAATTCTATAACTTCTTGGGCTAAAGTTTGAAAATATTTTTATTTACTTAACACTGTAACAGAATCATTCTTAGTTTTGATCATTGAGTCTAACACAATTTTGGATGAACAATAAGACTACTACTACTTATCTTTAATTTCTAAACAAAAAAAAAGTAAATTGGAACGCAACCAACTACCCAAAATAGAGTCAATACCTTCAATAAAATTCAAGGATTACTTATCATCCTTCAGTAATTGATAATAAATTCTATAATTTGTTTTCTAAATTTGCAATACAACTCGCTTATCAATGTAAGAACAAGCTAAAAATCGCTTAGGCAACACCTTTGATAAAGTTTCCGACTTCGACAAATCCGGGATTTACGAAATCGACTGTGAGTCGTGTTAAAAATGCTATATGAGTCAAACTAAAAGGAACATTTTAACTCGGTATAAAGAACATTTTGCACATATAAAGAAAAAAATCAGGTCCGCTCATTTCTCCAGAAAGTTCATCAATATTAAAACACAGGACAGGATCTAGATAATTTAGAAGGGATGGAAATGTACACACGAAAAAGTCATTTATTAAATTGAGGGTAACGCCTTGTTTGCATTATCATCTCCAAATAGTATTTAAACATGCACATTTTAATTTCAAATTTAGTTCACATTGATTATGGCTATTTGCTAGCTGATAGGTCCTGAGGTATTTTTAGTAGATAATGATGATTATTTCTTATTTATAATGTAAAACCTTCAAGACTAAAGTACCAACTGCGTTTTATTATTTTTAGAATTAATATTTAATTTTTTAACTAAAATTTCTACTTGTTTCAATTTTAGAAACAATTAACATCTCAGTATTCATTGGCTTGTTATTTAACATATATTTCACCTAGCCTCTTATTAATTTAAAATATTACCGTATTCAGTATTCTTGGTCTATGATCTCAATAGTAATTAATGGCACGCCACTGAAAAGGTAACATTCTATAATCAAATCAAATACCCCGCATTCCCCCAAAGAGTTCTATATATAGAGATGACAAGTCGGATTTATACCGTATTTTGGGAGTCTCCCTTTTTTCGTTCTTTACGCATGATCGAGGCAGACGACTATTCATTTATGACGCTATTGCAGCAGAATAAAGTTATTTTCGTTATTTCGTTTTGTTTATATTATTGTTTTTGAGTGATTTAACCTCAATTTGTTTGTTATTTATGTATTATTATCTATTTATTTTACAGCTTTCCTGAAAATCTTGAACGACGGAAATTGTGGTGTGAAACAATGTTGCTTCACCCAAGTTCACTTGCAAAAACTAGTCGACTCGATCGCTTGAGACGCGGAGAGAGGGTAACCGCGCTGGACTCCCAAAATACGTTCTCTTCATATACAAACGATACAACTTGTCATCTCTATATATAGAACTCTTTGCATTCCCCTGGACCACGGTCGTACATAAGGTCTGGGAACTCGTATGTTTGACATGGGTCTCTTACGCGTCGCCAAACTCGTAGTCCCTCGCTCAGCCACTAGCCAGCGCTTGGATCGAAGTGGTAAAGCGATTTCTTTCCGGAATCGCAAGCAGTGTTACTAAGTATTTTGATTTGAGAAAGGAATAGAACTGTTACTCTTGTCAAAATGTATTACTCACCAATAACTTCCCCTTTTTCGCACACATAAAAGACCGACGTTAAAACAATTTCTATCCGGAATCGCAAGCATCCACTTTTTTCGCACTTGAAAAACAGAAGTTTCTTGCTTTACACTTTTGTACCCCGTTTTGCATTTCGGCACAATGCACGGTTTCGTAATTTGTTTCTAAAAACGCAGGTATTCCTTGTGTTTACAAGTCAAGAATGACAGTTGTCAGAGAACACTCTTCGACTACTGCGCCACCCTTTTTGGTACTACGCGGCAGTTGACGCTTAGCGGACCCACTTCTCACATAGGAAACAGCCTCGAGTTCCCAGACCTGTATGTACGACAGTGCCCTGGACTTACCATAAATGACTTCAAAACGTATACATCAAACATAGGCATGGTGTCTCCCCTTTTACTGTATTTCCATGGTCACTACAATACATCTGTGTAATCTGTGCAATATCTGTAATCTGTTCAAAACATATTACAGTAATATTAAGAAGATAAACTTTGTAATTGTTTTTGTTGCTTCGTTGCTTGACATCTTATTATTATCTTTTCTGATTCATATTTTGAATACAATTATTAATTAATGAAGACAACTCACTTTGAGGTATTCATCTAGGACATCAGATCATCTGTGGAATCAGTCGAAATGTTTCACACTCAATTTCTAGATGATACAATCAAGGAATACTTATTGTTCAGAGGATTTGCGTCCACTGTTAAGGCTTTTGATAATGATCTGAAGAGTGATAAAGAAAAGGCTTTTAGAGTCGATAAAATTATAGATCAACTGCTCCAGTTCATAGCTATTGGAGATCTAAATTCTTTGCGAGAATTATGGAATCATATAGATAGTCATATGTTTACAAAGTTAGAATCACAATTTGTGCCAGGTAATGAATAATGAACAAATCGACCATAATTCTGAATGTAGTGATTTATCAAAATTGTTATGTAATGGGAATATATGTTGCTTCAGTTGGCTGTCCGATACCTTCTGTATCTATAAGAATTTAGGGCATCATATTAGTAGAAAACAGAATTTAGTGCTCCTGTTACCCAATGCTATTATAATCGGTACACTTAGGAAGAATGATTCCCATTAAAATTCTTCATACCAAATGTTTTACAATTACACTCTTCTCTAATTTGCAGCAGTCCGTAAACTGGAAAACGCAGTTTTGAAATTATACCTAGTTAATTGTATAACCAATAATAAGCCTGATAAGGTTACAGAGTTTTTTTTGAAACTTACTCCAGAGCTGCAGAATCAAGCAGACTGGAAAGAATGGTTTGGTAGGTACAATAATGGTATAAATATATTTTTTTGAAGGATTTTTTTTTTTGTAGTATTACCATACATTAAAAACCCAGAAGAGAATCCTACATTCTCCCTGCACTTTACCAAACATTGGCAAGATACACTGCTAATTTCTCTTCATAATTTCTTAGCATCGATATTCCAGGTATGTAGTAGGGGTTGAAAACTGGATTCAAATGTTGAAATATGAAATTTATAACACTCATATTTCCAGTTTTATCAAGCGAAAAGGGAAATTTGAAAGAAAATGCAAAATATTGTTGATTATAATTGATTTATTTTACTTTTAGTATATGCCCACTCCAACACTTATGCATTTTGAAGAAGATGCTAACAAGATCAGCAAATTAGAACAACGAAATGAGTCGCTCAAGAACAGATTAGCCTTGTTGATAGAGAGGGGACCAGAAACAAGTGCTACTCCTTGTCAAGTTGAACCACCACCACATTTACTTGATGATTTTTATATAATTGCTCAAGAGAACAACATCATAGATGGTCAAGGAAAAAGTTTAAAAAATATTATCAGGAATATAGGTACAGGTGGAAGTCCAATATTGGGAAGGAAAGAACTTTCAGCTTCCAAAAAGAAAGGAATGAATCCTACAAGAACATTCAAACCAAACAATCTTGATTCTTGATTAATTTTTCTGTGATAAGTTGTCAATTATGTATTCTGTATCCTATTTTCAAGGAGTACAAGAGCATCTATCAACATGCTCATACCTTTAATACTCCAGTTGTTAAAATATCCAGTGACACTTTAGTTCTTTTTTTAATAGTTGTTCATATATCAACCTCTTAGCTGGGTTTGGGAAATTCAAAATATGATAATATACTTCTGATTACTGGTTGCTGATTAATTTCCAGCTAGTCTAGGAGCCAGAGCGATATTGACGGTCTGAACATTAACCCGATGGCACTATGGTTTATCGTTAGACGAAGGTCCAATGACCAATTCATCTCATGACCGAATTTTCCCCAACTGCTAGATCTCTAGATACAGCATCTGCATTTTTTTTTTCCTGGAGGATAACCCTTTCCAAGTTGCGGTTACTTGAAAAACATGCCATTCTTATACACTTCCACCATGTGTCATCATTTTTATCGTGCCCGTTTATCAGGCCGACCAGTTAAAATTGAACCGAAAATGGACTGCTAGTTAACCCTCCCAAATCTGGTGGAAAATGTTCATTGGTGTTGACAATTGTTAACATACCCTATGCCATCAAAAGTTATCGGTCCATTTCCGAGTAATTGGCCATTATTTGGACCAAAAATGTTTCTTTTTTTCATTTTGTGGCTAAAACTTGCAGGTTACATGATAACATGATGACACCATGTTAAATAACTTTATTGGAGGTCAAATGAAGATTTAAAATTATTGCCATCACTCCTTGCCTATTCAAACCCCCCAAAATCCCCTAAAACCACCCCCAAAAAAATATGAATAACATGGATAATATGACCAATTTTATCATAAATTAGTAAATTTTTGAGATTCTGGCTGAGTTTAAAATCGAAACGGCAGTTTTTTTTAACGTAGAATACGTTTTTACAGAGGCATCCTACTAGACGAAATCGTCACGCGGAAATCGACACACGCATGCGCTTGTGGTACGTGGAGCCATAACAAAAATTGTCTAGCATCCTCATTCTTCAGTAGCTGGCGTTCTTTCAAGTGATAACCGTGTAAGCGTTGGTCAGCTGCGTCATTCACGCCAATAATGTCATCTGACCAACCCCGCCAATAACGTCATTTGGTCAGTTAGTTAACAATTATAAATGAAAATGAGCTACAAATGTTCCAAACACGTTCCGTGTGCTTGTCTAACCTATGCAGTAGGTCAATATGTCTATTTTAACAATTTCAAACTAAAAACGCATTTTGTTTTCGTGGAAACTATATCTTTTTTGTTTTCGTTTTGTTTTGAGGGGTGGTTTTAGGAGGTTTTGGGGAGTTTTAATAGGCAAGGAGTGATGGCAATAATTTTAAATCATTATTTGACCTCCAATAAAGTTATTTAACATGATGTCATCATGTTATCTTGTAACCCGCAAGTTTTAGCCACAAAATGAAAAGAAGAAACATTTTTGGTTCAAATAATGGCCAATTTCTCGGAAATGGACCGATAACTTTTGATGGCATAGGGTATGTTAACAATTGCCAACACCAACAAACATTTTCCACCAGGTTTGGGAGGGTTAACTAGCAGTCCATTTTCGGTCCAATTTTAACTGGTCGGCCTGATAAACGGGCACGATAAAAATGATGGCACATGGTGGAAGTGTATAAGAATGGCATGTTTTTCAAGTAACCGCAACTTGGAAAGAGTTATCCTCCAGTAAAAAAAAATAAAAATGCGGATGCTGTATCTCGAGATCTAGCAGTCGGGGAAAATTCGGTCTGTGAGATGAATTGGTCATTGAACCGTCCTCTAACCATAAATCGTAGTGCCATTGGGTTAATGTTCAGACCATCAATATCGCTCTGGCTCCTAGCTGGCTCCTAGACTAAGAGCATAGTTGAAGGCTTCAGGATCGTTTCTTCATGAAATAGTTATGTAAACAGCTACTAAATTTTATCCTCGTTGACAATTTTATGAAATGCATGTGCTCTCATATTGAATTTTTATTTGTAAATTTAGATTGTATGTGGCTGTAAAAACGTGAAATTTGCGCTCTTATCAAAAAGCACAATCGAGCAAAACTGTTATTAATCATGCATTGAGTTATTTCACTATAAAATTCTATGAAATTAATTTTCTTGCAAGGCAATAATTAAATGATTATGCAAGATTTATGCAGTTTTTTGTCCCATATTCATTAAAATAGATATTGTCTTCGTCTCGCGATGTTTTGGAAAAAGAAGTCGGCTAGCTAAAAGTTACAAGGCTCAAAAATTAAAGTAGGAGAGCTGCTGAGATGTTGAGATTACAAGTTACAAATAAGCTTCAATTTAAGCCACTTCTTGGGACTCGACTACCACTAGAAGAAATTAAACATATGAATCTCTTATCACTGATGATGAGATGGACTATTCCATAGACTTATTACCCTAAGGAGACGAAACATCTCATTCATAAAACTCCATTTGACTTGTCGCAATGATTAAGTGAAGTATGACAAAGAAAACCAACGGACCTCTTTGTCTTCGAGTCATAATTACTCCTTATTGGCAACGCTGTAACTATGATTGACAATTTTGTACCACTTGTAAGGCAACACTGCGTTGAAATAACTACGAGAAATACGGAAGCTATCAAATTGCGTAGTACAGAACAAAGTCCCCATTCATAAAAGGTACGCGGCGTTGTCGTCTTCTGAACAAATGATGCAATGGAATGGAATAGTTCAATATTTAAAATTTAAATATTCTATAATTCGATTGTATATTCCAGGTTACCATAAAATATGGACTCTTTTTCAGAGAAAACGACGTTTCAACAGTATTGCTTCTAATATAGCCAATAAATAATGCTGTGGATGTTTTAATAATAATTACAATGTCAATCCGGCACACAGAACAGCTAATCCGGCAACAGCACATTCCTTACGGCCATACTTGTAATATACAGCGGTCTGAGTGGCCCGAAATTTTGGCAATGTCTGATCGTGTTTAAATGTAAACAATTCTGTCTCCGTAGGATAATAGGACTATGAACTATTCACACTTTTGTAGTAAGTAAAGTTAGCACAGACTGTTCAAGGAATCGAGGATTCACTGTCATAGAACCTCTAATGACCTTAATCTTTGATTATTAGTACAGGTGTTCATGAATGTGGTTCATAATTTAAAGAAATTATTGAAACGCATTAAAAAAAAAACAACTTTGATTTATTCGGATTTAATTCTTAATTTTCACTTAACGTAACGATACACAGGTCTATAGGCCGCAAGAGAGTTAATAAATATCTATGATTTTACTGATATCCGCGGGATATTCAAATTTAAAATTTGATGCCACAAGATAAAATTACTAATTTAACAATCAGTAAGCAATTACTGAAATATAATTATTTATTTGCCAATTGTCAAATTTGGAGTATACATTCATAGCCAACTATGGATGACGTTCTAAGTAAAATTGCTGGACGTTTCTTTATATATTCGGGGTTTCCTTGAACGTTTTTGAAAAATAACGGTAAAAAAGTTTAACATTTTTCAAATCTGTCAACATCACCATTCCGTAGAATTTTAATATTGCGTCACCCCCATCAACCTCTTACAATACTTCCGTTGACTTTCACATAACATGAATAAATACTAAAGTGATAGCGACCTATCTTTCCGAAATTTGAGTCTACTTTGGGGGATATAACTCCTCAGAGGGGTAGAACTTAGTATAAAGATATTTGCGATGGATCACCATATTTTAAGTTCTCAGTTCCCCTAAACGCCTCTGCTCCATTGGTTCTTATGCGGGACAGAACGATCACTAATATCTCACAATGCAACCTCATTTTTCCTCATGAAACTATGCGACTATATTTTAATACTAAACCATGCATTTAATTTATATAACTGAATGTCGTATCAAGTTTGCACACTTATTTATTTTAGTGTTGAATTCACTTACAGAATCCTATTTCACCAAGGTCGCTATAGGTTCAGGAGACACCGCCGTCTGACATGTCACGTGACGAGAAATGGGAGGCTAGAGCATAGAGATAAAGAATAGAGTACCTCTTATACGTGAGCCCTATGTATTTTTGTACGTCACCCTGTAAGAAAAAAACGTTGAGATAAGCTCCGCCCATTTTAAAGCGCGCGGTATTCACTATATTGTATCATGTTCGTATGTCGCCACCGCGCATTATACGTCACAAGTAGGCGGAGCTAAATTTCCCTACTTTTTTTTTACAGGGAGTCCCTCAATTCTTCATACAGGTACTCTATTATTTATCTCTATGGGCTAGAGCAGCGCTAGTTAGAATCGAGAAAGGAAGCAGTCATCATCGGGTACTACGCACAGCTTCTGATATATACGAATTGGTCGTGCTGCGGATATGCAAAGCATACCCCCATTTTTGGAATGAATCTAATATAAATGCGGAATTGCTGTTAGAATCTAGTTAACGACGTTGATAGAGGCTGTTGAAACACCGGAAAAATGACAAATTCTGAATAATTCTTTAATATAGATAGCGGGGGAAGCAGAATTTGAATAATGATAGTTTAAGGATCAACTGTTTAATCAAAATACTTGATTTTTTAAATTTCATATATTTAAGTATAAACTATAATATCAGTAATTATAACCAATACATATTAAAACCTTATGTTGGCCAATACCAGAAATATTCAAGAGATGTGTTTTCATATCACATTGATTTTGAATTAACATAACGTTGGAATAAGTAACTTTGATTGCTGGTGAGACTGGTTATAGTTTAATAATAATGTGATTAGCATGAAACTGCAGTCACAATTATTATTCTTCCATTAAAGTGATAGTAAAAAATAAGAAGAATTCTTATTCTCATTAGTTATTATTGCTATAAGTTCTCAGGCCTAATGCTAGTTAAATGAAGACGAGTTAGCACTCACCCAACCATTATGTTCGATATCCTTTCACTTTTATTTTGACCACTTACAGTCAAATAGAAGTATATTAGCCTAAGAGCTCGTGGTCTTTTTCATTATATTTGATTCACTTAGGAATTTTGCATGTTGGTACCTTTAGAGGTAAATAAGGAATTGAAAGTTTGCCTGACTTTTTGTTCAGGAGGTATTGCACATAGAACAATTTTTTTCAACATCAAAAGGCAGACACTTCTGTCAAATGTTTAATAATTAGAAGACGATAATTTTTTTTCTTTCTGCACAGTAGCTCCTGTACAACAAGTCAGGCAAACTTTCAATTCCATATTTACCTATGCTAAAGGTACCACCAGGCAAATTCCTAAGATGTAATGAAAAGGGGGGCTTTTGGACTAGGAAAGAAGTATTGTCAATCACAGATATTTATTGATTTCCGGTATTGGCCAAAGTACCTAATGTAATAAAGGACACTAACTCTAAAATATCGCATGCCATTGCTTTGATCATTGTAAATAATATATAGGCAAATAAACCTTGGATTAAACAAAATTTTACAAATAAATTAACAGGAATATAGTACGATTTTAATTAAATAACTATTTTAGAATGAGAACCAATTTTCCTAGAACATAGAAACAAAAACAATTATAATCAGTTAAGTGTACAGTGATCTAGGAATTAAAATTGTCAATATCATCAAGTAGTAAGCCCATGTCATAAAAATTAAAATCTCTAAGTTACTGAAATAATTTTAATCTCATGTCTCAAGTTGATAAAGTTGTTGTAATTTCTAGGAAAACCAGTCTCTTTTTGTTTGTACATTTCGGTCAATTGAATATTTCAAAAGGGAAAATGGTAATTGTGTGATTTCTAGATATTATAGACACTTTGAATCTAATTGTATCAAAACGTGAGTGAAATTATACTAGGATAAGATAACTTTACTCATTATGATGAAATAAACCACTTATTAATTGGTGTTTATCATGCTATTATCTATCTGGTCTTTAAGGAATTTATTATCGAGATTTCTGACACCCTGGTACTTCCCGTAAACAAAAGAAATTGACTTATTACATGATCTAACTATTAAGAAAAACTAATGATCCACTACCTAAATATATTTCCTTGAAATATTTTGATCCAAAACAGTTAAAATTGCTAATATTTCATCACATCATAATCTTAGAATTAGTTTTAAATCACAATATAAACAATTGAATAGAATCAACCATTACATGATGAAAATCCATTCTAAACTTAAATAAAAGTTTGATTTTCACTAATTTAATGAATAAGTGTATCTATAGTTTCACTAACACCGTAGCTTCTTCAAACAAATATTACAAATTACTTAGTACATTTAATTATTAAATTAGCGAAAATTGAACTTTTAACAATTATTTTATTTAAGTTTCGCAATATAAACGTTCACATCTTTTGTTACTAGATTAAACTGAAAGTATAGCAAACCCGGTGTTATCGCTTATTTAAAGTTTAATATAAACCTATGATTAAAGTTGAACATTTTAGAATCAACAGATTTACCAGTTTCAGAAATCTCAATAATAAAATCCTTAAGGGCAAGATAGATTTAAGAGTTCAAACTTTTCGCATTAGTGTTGTTTGTCACTCGTTTTGAGTAATTGTGCCGAAATCGGCGAATTAATATTTAAGAAGATGAACCTAATTGAAATTGATGGTTTACAAATAGCCTGTTACAGCTTAAAAATAAGACACCTTGTAGTATTAAATTATTCAATATTTCGCTTCTTATAATAATAATTATATATATAATAATCGTATGCCTTTCATAACTACAAATTTTTTTTGGAAAATTGCACTAATATAGTGGAAACAATTTAAAAAAGTAAAATGAAACGTAAGCATAAACTTTAAGTATATTATATTCATATTTCAAATGCATATGACTTAAATAATACGAACATGTACATGTGTCTATTTTAGCGCTGCTATTGGTTAATAGGTCATAAACATCTCCATGTTTACATTGGAGGCATATGAAATATGTATAGACTATAATAATCTAGGAAGTTCGATTTAAAACAACAAATCTACAATCTTTAAATTCCAGAATAGGTGTGTACGTCGTTTTATGCGATCGCGACAAACCGAGAAAATTATTATAGATAATGTGATGGTACTGGGACATAATCAGTCAAATTGAACATTTTTAAATTTTAGGGAAATTATTTTTCATCGGATGAAGTTGTTTGTTTGTTACTATGAGCTGCACCCCCTTTCAAATTCATTATGCGGCGCTCCAGTAAAAAAAATTGCCCACCCCTGGATTAACCCGTGTAAATTGCTATTTCGTTTATTTTGGTCAAATGGAACGTAGCTTTAGGACCAGGTTCATAGAAAATTAGCATACCTACAGATTAAAAATAAAAGAAAAGAGGAACCCACATTCGCCACAAGCACCTACTGCTTGATGAAACTGGGACATCACACAAAAATTGTTTAAATTGGCAAAATATGACGGGTCGTATTCGGTCAAATTCTTTGATTGCAGCATAGTTTGTTAGTTCCACGGCACGGATTGAGAGTGACGACAGGCACTGGGCATTGTATCCCGGCTTGGGCACTCTCGATGTAACAAGTACCACACGCCTTAGATTCCATTTGATCACTTCAGTCAGAATCTAGGCATAGTACATTCTATGTTTCTTCAATCATATTATTTTTTTAATCAAAATTTTAATTTTTTACATGTTAGAGAAATTATTTTTCGTCTTGAGTAGATTATGAAAAAAAATTGTTTGCGGCCCGCTTTCTCATTTAAATTTATTATGTGGCAGCTGAAAAAAAATTCCCCACCCTTGGATTAAGCGTGAATTGTTATTTCGTTTATTTAGGTCAAACGAGACGCAGCTTTAGGACCAGATTCTGAGAACATCGAACATCAACTGAGTTACTGAGTGAGAGTGAAAATAGCCAGTTTCCTGGGAAAACCCTGAAATACTTCATACTCATTATAAAAGAGAGTAAGATTAATATTGTTAGAAAAACATTCAAATGCCTGTCATAACCACCCTTAATGAAATGACCAACTTGTACCTCTCTTGAGACTTATATTTCCGATTTGATTAAAGTTAGAACAAATAGCATTTATATCAATATTTTTGTTAGAATTAAAAACACTTCTGACGATGTTGCTGTGCAATCATAGTGTAATCTCGATTTTAATTAATTTGAAAACCTTTCCTTAATGATATGGATTTACATAAAGTTGAAGCCAAATTCATTGATATTAGAATACTTTGAACTTTACATGTATTGCAATATTAACTTCACAACGACACTGAAATATCAAGAGGTTAGGTTTGATATAGTCGACCTGGTGAGAAACACGTTTCCCTATTTTCAATGTAAAGCAACGTTGCCAGATTATATAAGACTGTCCAGGATTGGTCTACAACAGTATAATCTCAGCTAAAATTGCTTGATAAATCACACGAGTTTTACATTTGTTATCACATGCATTTGCGACTATTTTCTAAAAATGCCCACGGTCGTATATACAGGTATGGAAACTCTATGTTTGACATGAGTCTCTTACTCGTAGTCCCTCGCTCAGCCACCAGCTGGCGCATGGATCGAAGTATGTTGTCAGGATTAGGCGCCATATCGTTCGAACACAGTCGTATACGTGCCAGAGAACATCCCGCGACTCATGCGCCACACTTTTGGTACTACGCAACAGATGTCGCTTAGCGGACTCACTTCTCACATAGGAAACAGCTTCGAGTTTCCAGACCTGTATATACGACCGTGAAAATGCCTTACCAGATCAACTACCTAAAACTTTTGCACATCAGCTTTAATTGTTGTCTTCCAAATAACTTACTTCACATATCTAAAACAAACTATAAGAGGAATTTGGAAATTGGATAGCATCCCTATTATTGTATGTTTTGAAACTATTCATTCAAGTTCTGGATGGCAGATGATTATTAAAAGCAGTTTGTTAGCAAAATGTTTATGCCTAAAACTAGCTTGACCAAAGTCAGATCACTTCAAGCTGGACTTTGCAAACCTTTTTCCTCATTTTCAGAATTATTTGTCACCTTGTTCAGAACCCTATTTGTTCTTATCAATCTCCTGTTGATGATGTCATGGACCTTGTGCAGAAACAACTAATCCTTCGGTTATGTCACAAATTGAAAGGCACCAATACTCTAATGATATACCAGAATGATTGGAATGTTAATTCGTAGTGTAAATCTAAATTATTCAGTTCACTGGTATTTGAGATCAAATATTTCTATTAATAGAGGTTCCACCTGAGAAGGATTCACATCCAAATAAACGTTAATCAATTCCTCATTTAGTTTGTGTAATTCGGATATTTTTTGAATCAGTTTCAGAAATGTTGATTTTCCCTCACAACCTGGATATATGCTTTCTAGATATCTTCTCAGAAGATAGTAATAGGAATTCTGTAAAACGATAAAAATACGGGGTTATTTCTAAATAATTTAGGTGCTGACCAATAGCCTAACTAGAGAACTTTTAATATGCAACAACACACTACGTAAATAGCACAGGAAATGTCAAGTTTAATCTGTCTTTGCACAGACAAATATCTAGGTAATTTGAAAGGGATGGAAATGTATAAACGAAAAAACAATTTATTAAATTCCGACTTATCTCCTGCTGAAGGTAACCCCTTGTTTCCATTATTATCCCCAAAAAGTATTTAAACATGCATTTCCAAATAGTATTTCTAAGTTAGTTTGGCTACTAGGTAGCTGAAAGGTCCTCAGTACTTTAACAATATTTTTAGCAAATAAGGGCGATTGTTTCTTATTTATAGTGTTCTAGTGTATCTACAGTGTGAACTCTTTTATAGTTTATTACTAATTGCTAATCTACAATATTCGGGATGTTCAGTGAACATACGGCGAAAATTCAAATGGTTATTTTAAGAATATTTGGTCCTTGATGGCTTTCGGAAAGTCACTTTGTTTCGAAGGTACAGGGGTATACCATTTTTCGTATGTAATGTAATAATCCGACGGATTATTATTTTAGAGTTCTTTGAATAATTCAATTTAATTCGAATTGAAGTTTTATAAATTATTATATCTTGAACACGATATACCAGACAGGCCTAGCAACTGTAATTCTAGCCCTCTTTCCTGTAGCATTGACTTCTAGGCCAGCAAGGAATCATGCTTTGCAAACGTAAGCACCGCACGAGGCCAATGGTACTTTTTCCTGAGTCAGGATAAATCCACGTGGAGTTGAAAAGAGATGTCGTTTTTTATAACGTATGGGTGGGGTTTAGCCCCCGGTATTCAAAATTAAACATATTTGCTAAGCTTGCGGGTTGGGTTGCCCCCGCTTCAATGATTTCATAAAAACTAATTACTTGGAGATAAAAAGAGAGTTCTTCACCACCTATTCGTTTGGTAAGTCCAGCCAGCTTTATGTCCACAGGGATGCTCCATTGATGCATTAATTAAAGTCGTATATTTTATTTAGATTCCACACTCAAAACAATTGAAATATTTTTAATTTCTTTTTATTGTTGCTGAGATAATGTCTCTAAGGTAATGTTGTAATTTTCCAGTCAAGTCATGTAGAACCTTAATCCAGGTTAATTTTTATTCCAAAGATCGTATTTTTTGAAATCAATTAATATCCTATTTGTCAAGATTGTAACAAATTAAATTCAAGAAATTTATAGAGATTAAATTAATTTATCAATTTGTGTTCATATGAGTCAACAAAGAAATCATTTGAATTCAACCTACGTTAAATTTTGCTTGTAGTATTGTAAAAGAAAGAAACCCGTAACTGTAGGTAACTTGCGTAGGGTAGTTTGAAGCATTGAATTGGCTCATAGTTAGAACTCAGTTGTGTAGCAAAATTAAACGTAGTATTTGTGCAACAAGGGTTATGTATTCCTAGGGCTGAAGCAGCGCTGGACTTGTTCGCGTCTTTCGCGGAAAGTGTTTGTTCTCTAAAAATCATTTTGTGACAATTCCATAACCTCCATAATTCATTCCTTATTTCTACAATGGATTCGAGAGGGAATTGTGATACTAGATCAACAGGGTAAGTGCATTTTGATTGCCAAAGAACAATTGCTATATCGACTTCAACCTCTGAATCGGCGATATAATACAATGTGGTTATTTAACCTTCAGATCACGCTCCGCCCGCCAATGTTTATTTTGTTAATATTTATGTTATTTCCAGCCATTCAGGCTAAGTTAGAGTGTTCAATTGTAATTCCGCTTCTCGGAGATCACTTAGGAGATACGATAGAGTATCAGGTTGTTAGACCTACCCCAGTGTGCTACTTACTTTTTACTGATTCCAACTCTCTCAAGAGAGCTTGAGCAGGAACTCGCTCGCTGGCGAAAGGGGTAGAACTAGCGACAGTGATAACGGTCTCCCAGGTTCCCACTTGGGGTGAACCGGAATTAGACGTCTTTATATTCATATCATTCCCATTTCTAGATTTTGGACTAATTTTATACTCGTTTGTTGTGTTGTAATGTATGAAATTTTGTTTACTTTTATTCAACATATATTTATCTATCATTTAATTTGATTAACGAGTTTAACCGGTGATTCCTAATCACCTGTCAGCGAATCCGACCTTCAGAATTTTAGCTTGAATAGATAGGAAGATATAATTGTACGTAATTCGAGGCGGTCCCTGGGTAGGGATCGCGGCATCGTAGTCAAAAACAGTTACTAGGTGAGCTGGACTTATACACCTAGTGGTGGCAGCTTAAAAGAACCTTAAGGGTACGGATCAACTAGGATCTTTGATACCCGAGCAGGTTCCAACTAACAATTCTCAATTCATATAACACGTCAATGAGGTATAAACGCTACCTGAAATAATACCCAGCCAACTGTTACAATTACAAGTGTTACAAGCAGTGTGATAGGTTATCATACCTATTCACTTGCCCTGAAACATTAAATCTGGAGTAATTTCAGATTTATTATAAAATATACGCTCGGCGCACTATTACAGTAATGATAATATTTTATTAAAAGGGTTGATGTTGCGAGTTCGTCAACAAATATTTTATTACATGTAAAGCTTCAATCTACAATAACTTTTGAAAATGACTACAACCAGCTAGGATGCATGCATCCAATCTTCTCCTCAATATTGCCGCACTCTTTCAAAAACACCACGGTCATATCTTATTGAATCGCACCCATTGATTATATGATTTCTCAAATTTTAAACATTTTACACTGGAGTAGCGTAAAGTGATAACTTCAGATAGCCTCATACATAACAATCCATACGGTTTAAGGCCGGGGATTGAGCAGGCCATTAGTGAGGTCCAACTCGACTAATCCAGCATATAATATGTTACACTAAAATGCGGTGGTGTATTATCGTGCATGAACCACTTTGTAGTTCTCGTTACAAATGGTAGATTCTACAGCAACACAGGTAGAAATTGTTCCAAAAAGTTTCGATAAACCTCGCGGGTAAGTCTTCCTGGTAGAAATATCGGTCCAATTAGCCAGTCACCGAAAATACCAACCCAAACGTTCAACAAAAACATCTTCAAGTACCTCATATGAATTTTCTTCAGCACATTCAAGGTTATTATGAATTCCTTGAGAAATTTGCGCTATCGATAAAAAGAATCAGCGCCAGCGGTTGAGGGATTTGAACCATTGAATGCATTAGTCATTAACAAAATGCAACACGTGGAGGAAAATCAACAGGAAGGTCTGTCTGAACGTTGTATGTTGTTTGGGTGTTGTTGTATGTTGTTTGTGTACAGAAAATAATCGCTCAAATTTTTCCCCATAGCCCCATTACACATTCGAAGTGATTCCAATTTTCTAGTACAAGTACCTGGATTGTTCTCTATCATTGGCCTTCCTGATCCTCCACTTTGTTCAAATGTATCTTGTAACAATCCGAGAAATTATTACTTTTGGGTTTCTTAAAATACTTCAATTCAATTCGAAATGAAGTTTTACAAATTATTATATCTTAAAACAGAACATACGATGTCAGGCAGGCTTAGCTACGATCTGTCTCGTAATTCGATATCTCCTTTTCGGAGCAAGCAATTATGCTTAGCAACGTAAGTACAGCACGAGGTCAGTGGAACTTTTTCCTTGAGTCCGGAGAAATCTACGTGAAGTTGGAAAGAGCCTCCACGGACAGTTATTGTGCCTAGTCATTTTTCTATAGGTCGCTTTAATAACGTATGGGCGGGGTCTGCCCCCGGTGTCTTAAATTAAACATATTTTGTAAGCTTTGCGCATGGGGTGGCCCCCGGTTCCATTAAAACTACTTACTTTTATAAAAAAAGGAGGGTTCTTCACCACATACTCGTTTGGTAAGCCTATTTTCTTGTACAGCCTGTTTTTACTCCATAATAAGGAATAATCCATTGTTTGCATTAATTGATTCAAGTCAAATGTATTTTACCTATATTCCACACTCAAAGTAATTAAAATATTTCAAATTTTGCTTTCATTGTTGTTGAGAATAAATATAAGCAATTTTTTAGTCAAGGCAAGTAGAATTTCAACCCATGTTAATTTTTGTTCCTGATATCATATTTTTTTGAACTCAATTAATATCCTGTGTAATAAACTATAAGAGAGTTCACACTGTGGATATATTATAACACTATTGATAAGAAATAATCACCCTTATTCCCTAAAAATACTATTAAAGTAGTGAGGATCTTTCAGCTACCAAGTAGCCATCATCGGAGTAAACTGAAAGTCATCAGTTCACTTCTTAAGATCCCAATGAGCATTTTTTTTCAATCTTTGCCACGGAATCTCAGCTGATGATCTAATGGATTAGATACAGAAATACCGAAAATACAAATATACTTTGATTGAATGATGCTTAGACAAAGCAATCATGAAAGTCATCCATCATTCATTGAAATAGCTATTGTCATGTCTCACCTGTTCAAGTTTAACAACATCCTGATGGACAACCCTTGATCTATCCGGTGTGAACAATGTTATGGCACACATGATCAAAATTATATTTTCATCTGCTCTCCATTTCGGATCGAAAGTTTTGATGAATCTGTCATGTTCTTGGTAAACATTGCCTTTTGCCAATTTCAGAATATCAGTATTTAAATCAAAGGCCTCTTGTTTGCGTGGAATCTGGAAGAGCAGAAGTATAAGAAATTTGAATATGCCTAGCGTTGATAATTTTATTTTAAGTGCTGCTACTAACCTTCCATGATTGTTTGGTTGGATCATAGTTCATGGCACTACGTAAAATCATGATCTCGGTACAACCTCCTTTTAGTAGAGCTACTTGGTCTTCTTGGCACATGTTTTTGAAAGCATTGATTTTCTTCGCCATCTTTATTAAACGCCTTATGATTACAGCGGTTAAATTTATGACGTCCAATAGAGCGGGATTCGCTTCTAAGGATTGATGTGGTTCCTAGCAAGTAAAATTGTTGATCACGTTTAGTAGTTGATGTATGGAAACTTATACTTACACGCAAGTTTTCACTCAACAAGCTGTTATTTATGTCATCATCCAATGGACTTAACAAGGCTTTATTAGCAACAATCAGTTCGTTCAATTTTGCTCTTTCAGCATCATTCAATTCCCTCGAATTTGACGTACGTTCAGGCAATGATGACATCGTTCCGAATTCTAGTTTGAGTGCTTCACACAGGATAGATTCTATTGAATTAGGTTCCACCGAAGTTCTGTAAATAATATAAACTATAGTAGACTTTAATACAAGCCAGGAAGTAAAAAGGCAACACGGCAAATCTCCTTAACCGTAGTCCGATGCCGTTCAAATACATGCGAAGCCTATCTTTTCAAGATTGCATTAATATGATTTAATGTATACATCGCATTGTTTATAATTTCTAGTATTTATATGTGTACATGCTACTTCATAGATACATAACAAAATATAGAATACCCAGCTTACAGCTTTGTGAATCAAATAACCTAAAATGATGTGTGATTAATATATTATTAAAGGTTAGCTTGACAACCGACTTTATATATAAAGTCGACTGTGGATATATACATTAGTATTTGTATACATATCAAATTTAAAAACTAATAATATAATATAATCATATATGTCATATGAGTAATGAGTTACACCTAAATGTTACAATAAAGTTACTTTTGTATGTGTAAGTAAATGAACAAATATTATTATTGAAAATAAATTAAAAATAAAATTAAAATTACATTAGCATTAAATTCCAAATTGTGATATATCCATAATACATTTAAAATAAAATTGAATTAAGTGATAAAAAAACGTGTGGCACTCGGGGACTGCCGCGGTGAAGCTATTGCATAGCATTTTTTCTCAACTTATGCAATTATAATTATTTATTTATTTTTAATTTATGCAGTATTTTTTTTTCTTTGATATTAATTCAAGTTTTTCTTTGATATTAATTCAAGTTACACTTTTTGAGCGTGGTGACCGATAAGAAAACAAATTTTTTTCTTTTATTGAATAAATGAGAAGTTAATATCGTTTAAAATATTTTAATTATCTTACAATACATGTAGGTTATTCAGGAATTTGTTATCATTGAAACTATAGGTTTATGGTAACTGAAATAAGAGACATAAGTTTGAGACTTGATATCCTCTAAATATCTGGAAAATACCGCGTCAATGGTGGCCCCATATTTTGTTGTGGATTCTTGTGGATCATTATTCATTTTCAAATTCAATTTTTCCGAAAGAAAAGTTGTCAACCGCTCTGATTTTTTATCAGCGAAGTTGATGTTGAAATCGCCAGCCAAGATAAGTGGAAATTTATTACCATTTGTACCAAGTATTTTCGACCCTTCTTCAGTGTACTCCAGTAAAGTGCGATGAATAAAATGCTCTACCTCGTCCAATTTTGGATTCGGAGAAATGTAAATTGCTACCATGACTATGGGTAGGTCATTTCTAAGTTTGCATAAGCACGCACAAATATCTCCAAAAAATGAGCGCCTAACATTAACATCGCTAACGTGTGCAATATTTATTTCAATATTCGGAGTCATAATATTAGTTACATTTTTATTATTTTGGTAAATAGCTACCCCACCTTTTGGAACAGTATCTCGTTTGAATTGAACAATACAATTGAAATTAGGTATTTCAATCGGATTATCATGCGCCATGCAAGATTCGGTAAGAAGTAACACATTTGTTTGTCTCGTAACTGAATCTTGTAAATCGTATTTATGACTATTTAGACTTTGGCAATTGAAAGTCATTATTGAAATGCCATTTCTATTACTAAGGAAATCTAAGACACTTTGAGCTGTCGTCTGAACACTATTTAAAGGCAGTCTTTTGAATTCTTGCAACAAAGATGCAGTCGATGCAGCTTGCCTTCGATTATTATAAAACTTGAATGTAGAATTATCGTTTTTTGTCGTGATATACAATTTTTCAATATTATTCACCCGAGAGAGCGCAACATAAACGAGTTCCTGTTATTTTTCGTTACGGAATTTCTTGATTCGGTCGCCGCGCTCAAAGCCCGCGATAAAAGCTATATGCAATATATGCAATAGCTTAATAGAAACAGGTACTCTCAGGTCTCTGCTACGCGCGTCTAACGTATAAACTCTAACTGACGCGTAGCGAGCCGAGCTCCTAGAGGCATATGTCAAAATGATTTCGTTCGTAGCTAATTACATAGGACGTCTGGAGTTCATGCAATCATGTTTTTAGATAATTCGAACCTTCTAATTTCGATAGGCCACGTGAAAATCCCGGAGTCTAAAGCGCTAGAGTGTTATAACATTCGTATAAAATAGCGAAATTTCTCACTTTTAGAAACTTCAAATTAATTAATTAATTTGACACATGTTAGGTGTTTAGGTCTTACATTATTTCTTGATTCGGTCGCCGCGCTCAAAGCCCGCGATAAAAGCTATATGCAATAGCTTAAAAACAGTTTTTCTCTTCATTCTTTCATCCTACCCTCAGTCAGTAAAAAAAGATGAGAATTTCTTTTGGTTTTGAAAAATGAATCGTTTAGAAGTTTCACGAAAGTGTTTCATATTAGAAATTGTTTTAATATCAATAGGAAGCAAGTTATAGCATTTTACCGCAATATATAGGAATGTTCTTTGTGTTTTAGATTTGGTGCATATAGGAATGCTGATTTGTTTATTTGCAATGTTCCTAGTTAAATGTGTATGATAAGTGTGACTTTTATATTTCTCTTTCTGGTGGAAAAACTTACATACAGTATTAGTGTAAAGTTTCTCACATTTCAAATTTCTTCAGAGTATAAATGTTCCGTGGGAAATAATTCAGATTTGTGTTTCATAACTTTTAAAATGTAGTTGTGGCTAATATTTAGAATTTCTAATGAATTATTCTACAATCCGCCCCATGCGATTATATCATAACGGAATTATGACTCCACCAAAGATTTGTATTAGATGTTTAATCTTTTTACTCAGATAAATGATATGACGGTCCGATTCAAGATACTTATCAACATAGATACCTAGATATTAAATTGTATTAGTTTCATAAATATATTCAGTAGTATTAAGTTGAAGGTGATTGAAATCTGGCCGAGAATGGTTGCTGATAGAGAACGCGATGTAGTTAGTCTTTGTTAAGTTAATTGTTAATCTAAGAGCATCCAGTCTTTATTGTTTTGAGTCCTTCACAAGATCCCATAATGGACCAGAGAAAATCAAAATTGTGTCATCTGCATATACTCTTTTATAGTTTTTAATTTTTATTTGTCATGAACATCCTGGATATGTTAGAATTTAGCATATTTCATTTCAGATAAATCATTGAAATCAGGATAAAAAAGAACAAAATTTCCTGGGAGATTTTGAAGATCGAGAGTCAAAAAGTTTTCTGTTAGAATTTGAAGGATTGAGAATGGAACAACATTTTTTTGTAATTATCCGTTATCACAGAAAGTTATTCGAAACTACTGCTATACGTACGTACTAGAGTTGCCCAAATGCAAGAACAAGACGAGACTCAGCCAGTCGTGGTCTTGGTCTTGAGCCAATACACCTGGTCTTGGTCTTGCGCTCCCAGTCTTGGTTTTGGTCTTGGTATTGCAGCAAGTCTCGCAAGTCTCGCAATTACCTATTAGTGTTTCTGTTTTTCATTTTTATTCAACCTTTTTATGTTGGTACAATTTACACAAAGCAATTTGGGATGCATGAATTATTTTGAAAAACTCATCAAATTTGCTTTTAGGTCTTTTAGATCTATAACTACAACTCTCACTACTCCGACTAGAACTATTTGAATCTTCGTCACTCATGTCAAATTGTAAACGTGATAAGTTTTCCGAGAACAACAAGGATTAGAGTAAAATCAATTATTACATTAGACTCGAAGCAAAGCTCAATTGGGAATAACTGGAATTGAAATAAATACTATTACTTATAGTCCATTCGCTTAGATAGAGTCGCCTTGTACCGCGCCGCCTTGGCACGTGCCGGCCCTCATCGAAGGATGCCGTCGCAAATCAAAGGATGCCGCATGCGGCGTACAGACGCATGACATTGTAGCGTCCTGCTTTTCGCTCTTATAACTACCTTATTATTATAAGTTAGATTTCAAATTAGTTTGTAAGATCTCTTTTTCGGCCTGTAACTTTTGAAATATTAAGAAAATAAACATTTTCTCGGTGACATACTACATATAATTTTATTACGCTTTATTCTATATAGTTTGTTTTTCGTTTTCATTATTTTCATATTTTTATTTATTTTCATACTATATTTAATATATTATTTTTTATTTACTTATTCGGACTGCGTAAATTCCCCCTTCAACGAAAATGCACTGATAGTAATTTATATCTGTACTTTACGCCTTCCTATTTTTTGCCTATTTTCTTCTTCAAAATTTTATGTACTAGTACTTTCTTTTATTTTGTTTCGTTTGTTTTCTATGTGTCAATTCCTTGTATTATAAATTAAGCCTGTCCGCTCCCTGAAACGACACTCAGTCCTAACTGCAAGACGCAAGAGTCTCGCAGGCTTAGTCTTGTTCTTGCTCAAATCTTGCAGCATCAGTCTTGGTCTTGGTCTTGCTAAAATTACGCGGTCTTGGTCTTGCAAAAATGCAAGAACAAGACCAAGACTGCAAGACCAAGACCGATTTTGGGCAACACTAGTACGTACACTATATTATGTCAATATTGGACCATTTCATTTTCCTTTATATTTATTAAAGGTAACTTAACAATTGGACTAAAATTTCCAATTGCAGAACCAATAATGAAAGCCAAAACCATTTTTGCAAATTCTACATTTCCCTTGTTTCATGCTGTCCCAACTATACATTTTGCACGAGAATCTAATCTCGAATAATTAATATACAGGGTGACATAGAAAAAAGTACCGTGCATAGTGTCAGGCGATAGATGACACTAAAATAAGAAAAAAAGTTCCTATTAACAAATATGCTCAGACGCTTAGTTTTTGAGATACAGGGGTTGAAGTTGAAACAAAAATTTCGTTTTTTGCAAATATCTCCGGAACCGTTTATCGTACAGAAAACAGCTTTTGCAGGCATTTTTTTACTCATAGTTAAGGTATGTTCATTGCGATAAATTTTTTTTTTTTTAGTCATGATTGGTGAAGATTTTGAAGGGGTAGTGGGTGTTTTTCTCCCCAACTTCTACGCCACTGGAAAAAGAACAGTTTTTAGACAACTATTTGAACCGCCAATGTTTTCTACACAAAAAAGGTACTCTTGGTCATAAGCTCTAAAGTTGACCGTTTTCGAGAAAAATCAACTTTTATTTGATCCATAATGAAATCAAGTTGTTAAGAATACATGAATCTATCTTTAGTTTCACTAATTTAAAGTTTTTTTTTAAAAATATTCTAAGCCGGCCTCAGGCAATTTTGAACTTAATATATTTCTGAACTGATTTTGCTCTTGGGAACATTTTCCCGAAAACACAAAAATTAAACTTTTCTGCTGGTGTACCAATTTTCAGTTTTTCCTGAGCTTATTTTCTATTGGTTGAAATTTGACGTAAATCTAACAATGTCAAAAACTGCCCTTCACCTTCAAAGAATGACTTTTTTCTTCATTTTGTAGTTCTCTTGCTAATAAAATTAGTGGTTTTCCAAAAAAGTGAAAATTGTTAAGCAAAGATTTTATTTAATGAGGTAATCTGTTAAGAATTAATTACTAATATTGACAGAAATTTAGTACATAATCTTTACAACGTTTCAAAATGATGGCCTTCCACTTCAATGCATAAATAATTCATTCTTGGGAAATTTCAACGAATTTGAAGATTTGCTCTTTTTGTTTGATTATCTCACAACCACAGTTGTCAATAATAGTTCTTTGCAAGTGCTGCGATATAAATTCAAAAGAAGGAGTACATCGGGTTTAAATCAGGCGATCTAGTAGCCTTAATTCTTTAAACAAAACTTTACCTGAGAGATGAATAGGACCTGTGCGTTTTTGTGCGCTTGAACATTGGAATTAGATGCTCATGCACCTGGAATGTGCTAATTTATGCCATTTAATTATCTATTAATTCTATATACGCTTAGTAACACAGGTGTTTATCAATTATGAGTTTACATTTCACAATAAATAGATAAGGAACCGGACCAACAACCAATATTATGGGTATTATATTGCCCTGAGGTCGACATAAATTCAGCTCGAGGGGTGAATGTCGACACAGGGCAATTTAATGCAGTACGTAGTTTGTACCAGATTTAATTTTTCACGAAAATTAAATTTTTTTGAACTGAAAATATGTTTGATCAATATATTTCAAATCACTTATCTAGATGTTTCTGATAGTTGTTAATACTTTGACGTTTATTGCTTTTAGTTGTCAATATGAAGATATTTTATACCGGGATATCAAAAATTATCTTGGTCAAGGGTGGTTGTGGAATCTAAAACGTGTGTCTTACTTTACGTTTGAAATAATTATGTCACTGTCACACTGACATCATCAATAGCCTACAAATTTCATACCTATTTATTTCAGTTGTAAAACAATAATGAACTACAAATCATGAAATAATTATGTGAACTTTGAACCTTTTAGAGGTCGTGATAGCCACAATCCGGGTCAAAAACTGTTTTGAAATAGTTAATTTTCCGTAAATCGAATGACGTTCACGTGAGAAGCCCGTAGCACGCGAGTTAGAAAAGTGCAAACTGGTTGTACCTAATACGGCTTTACGACGACTTTTCGCGTGCCGTTTTCGCTCCATGTAGTTAGATTTAGTATTGGACCGTGCCCGACGGCCCTTCTTTTTTTCGATAAATGTCCATTCATTAAATAGGAAAATTTAATTAAAACAGTTTGAGCTATTCTCAGATCTCAGCTACGCGCGTCTAACGTGCGTCGTACCAACGGGAATTTTCTCGCGACTAAAATATACACGAAGCGGGTAAAAGCTAGCGGCCCATAGCCAAAAACACTTTATTACAACTGGCGCCGGTCGCACGGGGCAAGAAACGGCCCCAAATTAACAAGACCGAGGTAAAATGTATAAACTCTAACTTACGCGCAGCGAGCTCCTCGAGGCATATGTCAAAATGATTTCGTTCGTAGCTAATTACATAGGACGTCTGGCGTTCATGCAATTATGTTTTTAGATAATTCGAACCTTCTAATTTCGATAGGCCACGTGAAAATCCCGGAGTCAAAAGCGCTAAAGTCTTCTGAGTGTTACAATATTCGTATAAAATTGCGAAATTTCGCACATAATTATTTCAAACGTAAAGTAAGGACACACGTTTTAGATTTCACAACCACCCTTGACCAAGATAATTTTTGATATCCCGGTAAAACGGATCTTCCAGAAAATATTAAAGATAGTGCCACTAAACTACGGAAAATCTGTTGCCAGTTAAAAAAATACCATTGTACCACAAAGAATATGAAATACTTACTTATTGAATCGAATCGAATCATGGTGTTTTTGTTATTTAATTTCAGTTCATTATTTTGATTTTTATTCTAGTCCGAAAAATATTCTCTAAATACTTTGTGGACCAAATATTCCATTATAATATCCACATTAATTGTTAACTAAAATAATTTCCGAATTCATCGCCTTATACCGTTTTTAAAGTACCAATTAAATCACGTAAATTACGTTCAGATTTGGTTTAGCTATGCCTATTGAGTCTTATTATTGTCAACCGGTGAAGAATTATCACATTTTTCTATTGTATGTTTTGATACTGTTTTTGACGATAATTAAAAATAATAAGAGAAAATGGGTATTCTAGGTTTAGTATTTGCAAAAAATAGGTTAGAACCTAATTCGAATTATTAAAGTATGTTACAACTTAATCTGTATAAAATCATGCATGATTTTTGCACGCGTTTCCAGTCTATAATAAAACGTTTATTTATCTACATTTAACAGAATCCTGAATTTTCATCAAGATAATATTCCCAGACTGAATATCATATCATAAATTAATTTTATGGCAACCTAAATGAAAGGCATAACCTTGTGAAGAGGATATGTAAGAAATGATGTACAGAATGTTCATTTATATGTGGAGGATTTATGGATAACTTGCCAAATGATAGCGGCATATATGTGGAAACCTGAAATCCTTCTCTTCAATATGAAATGGAAAAAAATTAAAATAGAGGAGCTAAGTTCAGACCTATAGATGTAGACAGTTTTGATTAATAATCCATACTTTACAACGATTTGTTTATTATGTAATACTGAGTGTAATATAGAAAAGTGTGAAAAAATAGTTTAGTTGAAAACCCTTGAATAAAAATTCAAATGTTGACTGTTCATAACCCACTCCCACTTATACTGATTAAGTTAAAATGAACTTATTTTTTTTTTTTGAAAAGATTCATCTATGAATCAATTTTTCATGCTAATTAAATGAAAAATATGCAATTCTAGATGGTTTTTTTTCAATGTTTTTGCTTGTGTGTTTACATAACAGGTCATACAATTTTGAAAATGTTACAGAGAATAATAAAATGTATGTTACCAGGATGGGAGATATTAGTCACAAAATTGTAAAGTGAAACTACTTTAAATACATGATACAAAATATAACAAGTTTTCAAATGAAACAGTTGTCTACAGCAAGGAAACAAGAAACTCAGAATGGTTGAATAGCTGCTAAATCAATTTAATAAATTGCATATGTAAAGTTTACTTAAAGCAACTATCCTTGTTCAATCCTTCATAGTTCTCTTTAGTTACTAGAGTTTTTTTAAATATTTATTTCATTCAGTTCATAATATAACCTTCAACATCATTAATTTATGTAAATTGATTATAATAACAATTATTATAATTTATTTGTAGTTCATCATCCATGCTTCGATATATTCATAAACAGAAATTTTTATTGGGGACTTCAAGATTTTGTATTCCTTCATTACATACCTACTAAACTAACCCTACTTAAGGCACCGAACATTTTCAAGTTTATAATTGGTGAGAAATTGAGAATGCAAGCTGTAAAAAAAAATCACGTTACCTTTGCACATCTTCAACTACATCTTTGGTGACATCTACCGCAGATTTTGAACCAGAGATTTCATTTGTATTGCAATCACAATAAACATCGTTGTTATTATCCACTAATTTTTTTTTGTCCATTTCCTCATTTACTTTATGGAACTGCGAGATAATTGGAGTATTATTTAGAATAGTTCGAATCATAGATACATCATCACTAGAGGAAACTATCTTTTCAGTAGGTGAAGATATAAAATTTAAATGTTCAGGGTCAGTTTTTGCTACATCACTATTGTTGTAATTTATCACACTAACAATGTTTGAGCTATTTGGTTCGAACATTTCATCTATCGATGTATCTTTAGAGTTCTCAGAGTCTGTGTTTGTGCATGTTGCGTATGTTGAGAAGTTGCTGTCCTGTGTGTCAATATCTGGAGAGTGCTTCTTAACTTTTTTAAAACCTGTTTTAAAACCAGTCTCTCCCATTCTTTTCCTCACTCGATTCTCTCGGATTTTCAAGCGTTTAAGTTCTTTATCTTCATCTGACATGATTAAACTTTTACACATACCGATAGAAAAGCATTTGTTCAGTCGACACTTTTGGCAAAAACGTCTTGTCACTACTGTTATTTCACACTGCTCGTTAAAAGGACATTTGAATTCCTTCTGAGCCAGAGCATTTCGCCTAAAAAATGCCTTACAACTTTCGCAAGTAATAGCATTAAAATTATTACCTAAAGCTTTATCACCACAAACTCCACAACACTTCCCGTCTAGTTTTTCCTTCATTGTGTGTTCTTTCTATAGTTATTCGAGGGAGTAAACTATAAGACATAATGTACAATAATTGAGAAATGTCGACATTACACGATTGATAACTAACAGCGAAATCATACACCTGTGTAAACAAATACACTCGAATGTTTATCGTTCTTCAATTAATTTAATATTCATTTATCTTTCGTTTTTATCAAACACTGATTAAGAGTGATCAATCAGCTCATTCTCATGATCATTATTACGTCAATGTCAAAATGAAAATCAAAACAAACATACTGCACGATACATAGAAAATTTTGAACGTAGATAAAAGAGAAAACGATTGACCTATTCGTTAGATCGTCATAGATACTACTCAACTATCGAACTATATACTAACATCATAGAAGTAATCTATAAATATAGAAAAAGAGCTCCGTAGACGTCAATGTTAAACAGTTATTTGATTCAATTTAATTCAATAACATTAAATCCACAATCAATATTTAGAAACATGTTACAAGCAGTTAGAAGTTTGAATATAAAGTAAAGTTCAATACTATCATATAATTGATATATTCATGCCGCGTGAACCATTTAAGTAGAGGGCCTCTCCACCACAGCTTTTCACCGTGCACAGCATAGCATGACGATAGGGAGAAACGTATAGAGAAATCGAAGTAGAGTTCTAATCGAATCATGATTTCAACTGTTTCGATATAACGCATACATAGAGTATAGACCGGATTTGAATCAGTTTTCTGAAGGATAGAAGAATAATTTTCCCGTCCTCTCTGTTGCTCTTCTCACGAATGGGGGTCCCGATAAGTCTACCTGCCCAGTTATTCTTGTATATATCAGGCAGAAGGTGCACTCAGCTACCCCTCTCGTGTCCCCCATTCAAGAGTTCATGAATATCTTAGCTCAGTTATAAATTATGAACTGTGATCAATCGATCACTAACTTCGCTCACTTCTGACAACATCTTTCGTTGTCGTACACTTTTGCCGGTCAAACGTATGATTGTAGGAACGAAAGATATATTGGAAATGATTTAGAAACACTTATGAAAGACATAAAATTACACTCTATGTTACATTGAAATTGTATTCAACATAATGTGCTTCACAATGCCACCTGCTGTCACATGAACCATCGTAATCATTGATATTATGTAACCTTATACTTCCATGATACCACAGAGCATTCAACTATAATATATAAAGAAAATATACGCTAATGCCACAGAGTAAAATAGTAAAATAAACTCTGACACTACATCGACGACCTTAAAAACCTGGCTCGGTAAGCCAAGAAGACCGTGGTCACGGAAGAGGAAAAGAGGGCGATAAAAAATGGATTCATATGGCAACAGTGATGACAAGTCCGATATCTACCTACCGTAACGTAACGTGCTATACTCTCAATTCAGATATAGAGAATTTTAGATGCGTTGTCAGCACTGTCTTTCTTGGTGCCATATTGGGAATGTGCCGGAATAGAAGCGACAAAAAAGAGTTTTGTCTGCTATTTCACTACATTTTAACGAATCTTTTAGTTTCAGCAGTTTGATAGTTGGTATATAAAGCTTTGTTTTTTCAAGACTGACCATTATTTTGCCAGTAAACAGTTCGTTCATTAATTTTTGTTTCTTTCAAAGACATTTCTACTATTGGCTGATTTATTTCTGTTGAATTTTGAGGGTGTACCATCATATGAGCTGTTTTCAAGTATAAATTTTATAAGAGAAATAAGTTATTAGAATTGATACGACTATGATCAATACTTATTGTCCAAAGGTATTCTTTAGTTGTTAGCCAAAATACTTTACAAGATTCAAAAAAATAGATATGTATGTAACACACCCCTTTGCATTGAAGTTGGAAAAAGAGATTATGTTTATTATTTAGATTAATCCGTATTTGATGATTTATAACCCTTTTTGTACGGTTAAAATCGTGATGCAAAAACTAATAAATGAGAAGATTCATATGAAAATACTTTAAAAGAATCATATTGAAGACAATTTCGTTACTGAATGATCATTAATATTATCTACTTCAGACGAGTTTTGAATGAAATAAAACAGTGTATAAATAAGTATATGAATAGAATAATGAAATTATGCGTAATAAACGTCTAAACCCTTAAAGGTATATAGCTATGCAATTTATTTTAACATTATTGTTTAACAAAAAACAAATCTAAAATGAACATTTGTTTTATAATGCATTCTTAAAAATATTTGAGTATAAAATTTGCTGAATTGCGAATAACTTATTAAATAAAGTTAGTAAATAATCGAATAGAAATTAATAGTAAGCAAAACAGTTGTTCTAATTCTAAAATGCATCATTGCTAACAATTCGGTCGGTCTTTCGTATGATTATATACAATGGGAGTGAAATTGAAAGGCGTATTTTTTGTAACTCAACTGGCAATTTTAAGTTTTGTGAAAACGGAGGATGGTATTTTTACGATTAATACAATAAAACCGTTGCATACGGTGAACGAAAAATTTCTAAGTGTTTCAATAGACCCAGCTATCTTGCTTACACGAATCAATTTGAGGTAAGTTCATATATCAATATATAAGCCAATTTATGAATTGGGTCTACAATTTATATTTGTAACGTATATTATGATAATTGAATTGTTTGCATTTTTAATTCAGATATTCATATATTTGCTTATTTTTCTAAGATCCATTTACGATAAGAAAATTCGCTTTATAGTAACATTTCTAAACATCTTTCTAATTAAATTCCTGGGAAAGCTTATTATTCAACAATATTTTTGTTTCGATCAATATAAAAATCTATTCAGTTCAAATTCAAATCGTTGCAATGAAAAATGGGAACAATGTAAGTTTAAAGAAAAATACAATTCATATTTTCAAACTTTCAAATATATTTACAAAATTTAAAAGTGATATTGATTTATCAATACAGTTGCGGAAATCTGACTTATCTAGTAAATATATTAAATCAGCCATAAAGTATACTGAGAAAAAGTCATTCAAATTGGTATATAGAGTATAATATAGCCATTTAGCGGTTACAGTAATATGCCGTTGATAATATTGTTTCCTCACATCAAAAAATTGGAATGTAAAACATTTTTTTAAAGACAAGACATTGTTTGTTTGGTATGAGAAGTAAGTTATTATGTTCTCATGTCAGGAAGTAACAGATTTAAAAGAAGAAAAAAAAACAAAAGACAAATACCGTAACGAAAATCTAAAAAAACAAAAAACAAATACCGTAACGAAATATCCTAAGACCCACCACTCCGCCTACCATGTAACTCGGCCGAGCTTAAAATTGTCGACATGTTAACTTTGAACCTTTTAAAAGGTCGTGATAGCCCCAAAGTGGGTCGAAAACTGTTTTGAATTGGTTAATTTTCGATAAATCGAATGACGTTCACGTGAGAAGCGCGTAGCTCGCGAGTTAGAAAAGTGCAAATTTACGGTACATAGAACGTCTTAACGAGGACTTTTCGCATGCGGTTTTCGCTCCATGTCGTTAGTTTATGAACGGAGCCAACTAAATAGCATAGTCTCGGTCCCCAAAATGTCGATTAAATAGGAAAATTTAACTAAAACAGTTTGAGGTATTTTCAGCTGTCACCTACTAGCATCTAACATGCGACGTACGAAAGGGAATTTTCTAGCTACTTGAATATACCGAAAGCGGGTAAAAGCTAGCAGCCCATAGCCCAAAATACTTTATTACAACTGGCGCCGGCCGCACGGGGTTCAAAACGGCCCCAAATTAACAAAATAGAGGTAAAATGTATAAACTCTAACTTACGCGCAGCGAGCTCCTTGAGGATATGTCAAAATTATTACGTTCGTAGCTAATTACATAAGACGTCTGGCGTTCATGCAATTGTGTTTTTATACAATTCGAACCTTCTGATTTCGATAGGCCACGTGAAAATCCCGGAGCCGGAAGCGCTATCGAGATCTGAACGTTAAAACTTTCGTATAAAATTGTGTTTACAAGTCAACTGACATTTGTCACCATAGATAACTCTACTACCGGTAGTAGAGTTATCTATGCTTGTCACAGAATACTCTTCATAGAGATCAAGATGATACTCTTTTTTACTCATAATTCGTGAAGATTTTGAAGGGGTAGTGGATTTTTTTCTGCCAACTTTCTCCAGTCGCGTAGTGCTATGCAATAGCTTTACCGCGGCAGTCCCCGAGTGCCACACGTTTCATTTCTTTTAATTTCATCGTCTAATTACTTACGACTAAGACTAAGACGATTCCTCATTCTGTTCAGTTCATTCCCATGAGGACTGCAGTTTTGAAGGGCTTTCGAGTTTCTATATATACTAAGTTTCAACTCGATTGCATAATTGGTAAGAGCCGCTATCTTGAATTTTGACAATGTAATCAAAACATCCGACCCCAAAAACTTTCTAATACCAATTTTGAATAGAGTCGGACCACAATCACAAAACTCGAACGCCGTCTCGGAGCCGCTATCTTGAGTTGATTTTTTGAATTCTGATCATAAAAAGTTTGTGTAGAATCGAAGCATAATCACAAAACTCCTGCGTCATTTTGGAACCGCCAATTTGTTTTTCTCTTATAAATATGTCATAATGCATTTTCATCCGAATGATTAACAGCTGCCAAATTTCATGTTGATTGTTCAACTAGAAGTAGGTCAAAATTCACTTGCAAGATTTCACCCGAAAGTACAAATAAATAAACAAACAACTAAACAAGCAAGTTGAATAAAAGCTCGAACAAACTACCGTACACCAAATTTCACCGCGATACGTTGAAAATTGCCCACAAAACATTTGAGAAAATTTTATTTTAAAATTCGATTTGAACACATTGTGAATTCATCTAATCTATTGATAAGAAATAATCACCCTTATCCACTAAAAGTACTATTAAAGTACTGAGGACCTTTCGATTACCAAGTAGTCATTATCAGAGTACACTAAATTATAATCAAAATGTGCCTATTTAAATACTATTTGGGGATAATAATGTAAACAAAGGGTTACCGTCAGCTGGAGATAAATCGAAATTTAGTAAATTGCTTTTTTGCTTATACATTTCCATCCCTTCTAAATTACCTAGATATTTGTCTGTACTGTGTTTTGAAACTGATATTAATTTCAATGAAATGGAAACGAGTATGTTAAATAAAGATTTAAATTTTGCAATTGATTCTAAGAAATTACCTACGGAGGACTTAATTAATGATATTGAAAATACGATAAAGCTGTTATTCCTAACCAGTTGAAGACAATTCTTGAACATTCGAATAAATCATATAAAAGTTCCTCCAATAACTTCAATATCTGTAAATCATACTGTTATTACTTGAAAGCAGATAAGGGAAAATCCCTCATAATTATGGACAAAGAGGATTATCACAATTCGGTAAATAACTTATTAAATGGTGGTTCCTATGAACAGATTACCAGGAATCCATAATCAAAATGCGTTAAACTAGTCAATAATTCATTGAAATCGTGTACAGTTGTAATCTCCGATAATTTAAAATACGAACTTAGACTTACAAATCCTAATCTTCCTAACCTGTATTGCTTACCTAATATTCATAAACCGGGTAATTCCATGAGACCAATCATTTCAAAAATTAATTGTTCTACATATAACATAGCAAAATGGTTAGTGAAGGAATTTAGAAAATTCCAAGCCCCAGCAAGTTTGCCTGGGAAAAATTCTTTGAAATTATTGCAAAATTGAAAGATTTCACACTTGGTGAAACTCTTGTTGCATTTGATATTGTTTCACTATTTACAAATACTTCAATCCCTGAGTCGATATACATTCTGAAGAAATGGCTTTCAAATATCAATATCCCCGATAGAAACGGCACAGAATACGTGATCTTTACATCTTCATGTTATGGAGCAAAATCATTTTACTTTTAACAAAAATTACTATAAACAAACAAGCGGATGTGCAATGTGCAATTCACTCTGTCCTTTTTTGGCCAATATTTTTCCAAGTGAACTTGAAATATAGTACCGGTTTTTAAAAAAGGTAATAGACATGAGGTTACTAATTATCGCTCAATTGCTATCATCAATAACTTCTGCAAAATATTTGAATATATTTTATATGATGTTACTTTCAATCATGTAAAACTGCAGATATCCCCTGAGCAGCATGGGTTCATGCCTGGCAGATCAACTGTTACTAACTCAGGTTTCTACAGTCAACACTTGGCTGATGTTATTGATGATGGTGGCCAGGTTGATTGTATCTACCTCGATTTTGCTAAGGCATTTGATAAATGGATCACAGTATTTTATTGAATAAAATGTCTAGCTTTGGATTTACAAATCATTTGATTGAATTTTGGAATTCTTACCTGAGTGATATAGATATCAATATGTAGAGTATAGAGACTTTAAATCGTATTCATTTCATGTCACCTCAAGTGTACCTCAAGGGTCAGTACTTGGACCTATTCAATTTGTTTATCAATTACATTTCTTCTTTATTGGTCTGTTATTTTCTTTTTTACGCAGACGATTTAAAACTTTACTCGGCGTTATTCATGTTGTATCTCACTGCAGCATGACTTGGATGCACTCAGTACTTGGTGTGTAATAAATCATCTGGAGCTTAGTATTAGTATGTGCACTGTAATGACTTTCACCAAGAAAATTACGCCTATCATTTACAATTACAAACTTGTTGACACAGTTCTTGCTTGTTCCTATAGTTTCGGAGACTTGGAAGTTTTGCTTGACGTGAAATTGTTATTTGCGTCTCACATTGAATCAATTGTTCTAGCGCCTAAGAATGCTGAGCTTTATCATCCGGAATTGCCGCCTATTTAACAATAGTGATTCAATACCAATATTATATAATTCATTTGTTCGTTCGAAGCTCGAGTATGCTTCAATTGTGTGGAACCCCCATTATAAAATTTATATAAACAAAATAGAGCGAGTGAATCGGCGTTTCCTAAAATATTTAGCCTTCAAAGCTGATGGTAATTATCCATCTGTTGGATTTTCCCACCAGGCTCTATTAAATAGATTCTCTTGTCTAGAGTTATATAAACGTAGGGAAATGCATAGTATTTTATTCCTTTATAAGGCCATTCATAACCTGATTGAGTGTCCTGTGATTTTATCAAGACTGAATTTACATGTTACATCTGCCCACACCCGTTCCACACAAACATTTTATCTACCACTCTGCAGAACAAATACGTTATTATATTCTCCAATTTTCCAAATGAGTAGATTCTACGAGATGGTCGGTTTGACTGTTGATATATTTTGTTGTAACCCTGATAATGTTTGTAAAGCTGTGTATATTAGTTAATTTTAATTGCTACTTTGTAATTATATTAATGTACCCCTAAGCTATCGAAGGGATTTCTCCCGTTGAGATAGTGTAATTAAAAAAAAAAATAAATAAATAAACTCTTTAAATCAAAAATCAAAATTGATTAATTTCCAAAAGTTTGGTATAGATATGTTGACGACATTTTCGCGATTACTAGTAAAGATTTTGATTTACATGGCTTTTTGAATACGCTTCATAGAAAATTTGATTCACTGTCGAAATAGAAACAGATAATCAGCTTCCTTTCCTTGATATTAACTTTATTAAAGATGGTAATCACTTGGATTTCGACATATACAGAAAACTCACTCAAACAAGTAGGTATACATCGGCGGAATCAGCTACACCATTAAGATATAAAATAGCTCCGTTTAATAGTCTAGTTCATAGATTATTGAACGTCCTTTTGAGCCTGTAAAATTATAACAAAGAAGTTACACAAATTTTTGATCAATAATTTAATTTATAAACGAAAAATGAAATTGGAACGTAATCAACTAACCAAATTAGAGCCATTACCTTCAAATACTTAATATTCATTCAGTTTGATTATTGCTTTATAGAATCATAATCACAATTTTCATTAGTATATGCATTAGAGTCATTACCTCCAAATACTTAAATAAAAAAATGAAACGTGTGGCACTCGGGGACTGCTGCGGTAAAACTATTGCATAGCACTACGCCACTGGAAAAAGTTGGACAGAAAAACATCCACTACCCCTTCAAAATCTTCACGAATTATGAGTAAAAAAGAGTATCATCTTGATCTCTATGAAGAGTATTCTGTGACAAGCATAGATAACTCTACTACCGGTAGTAGAGTTATCTATGGTGACAAGTGTCAGTTGTCATATTTTATACGAAAGTCTTAACGTTCAGATCTCGATAATGCTTCCGGCTCCGGGATTTTCACGTGGCCTATCGAAATTAGAAGGTTCGAATTATATAAAAACACAATTGCATGAACGCCAGACGTCTTATGTAATTAGCTACGAACGTAATAATTTTGACATATCCTCGAGGAGCTCGCTGGGCGTTAGTTAGATTTTATACATTTTACCTCTTTTTGTTAATTTGGGGCCGTTTTGAACCCCGTGCGGCCGGCGCCAGTTGTAATAAAGTATTTTGGGCTATGGGCCGTTGGCTTTTACCCGCTTTCGATATATTTAAGTAGCTAGAAAATTCGTACGTCGCATGTCAGATGCTAGTAGGTGACAGTTGAGAATACTTCAAACTGTTTTAATTAAATTTTCCTATTTAATCGACATTTTGGGGCCCGAGACTATGCTATTTAGTTGGCCCCGTTCATAAAGTAGCGACATGGAGTGGAAACCGCATGCGAAAAGTCCTCGTTAAGACGTTCTATGTACCGTAAATTTGCACTTTTCTAACTCGCGAGCTACGCGCTTCTCACGTGAAGGTCATTCGATTTATCGAAACTTAACCAATTCAAAACAGTTTTCGACCCACTTTGGGGCTATCACGACCTTTTAAAAGGTTCAAAGTTAACATTTCGACAATTTTAAGCTCGGCCAAGCTACATGGTATGCGGAGTGGTGGGTCTTAGTATATTTCATTACGGTATTTGTTTTTTTAGATTTTCGTTACGGTATTTGTCTTTTGTTTTTTTTTCTTGATTCGGTCGCCGCGCTCAAAGCCCGCGATAAAAGCTATATGCAATAGCTTAAAAATAAAATTCGAAAGTTTCAGTTATTGTTTTTCAGTAATTAAGGGATTCCATTGTTTGTTTTCTAAATTTGCAATACAACCAGTTTATATATGTAAGAACAAGCTAAAACACCGTTTAAGCAACATCTTTGATAAAGTTTCCGATTTCGACAAATCCGGAACATTTTGCCCATATAAAGGAAAATAATGATGAAAAATGGTGAAAAATCAGCGGTAGCCGAACATATTTTGAATACAGGTCATACCATTTCTCAAGAAAGTTTATCACTTCTAAGACACAGTACAGACAAGTAGCAATTTTTTAAATTCTGATTTATCTCCAGCTGAGGGTAACTCATTCTTAACAATATTATCCCCAAATAGTATTTAAACTTGGTAGCTGAAATAGTATTTTTAGTGGATAAGGGTGAGAATTTCACACTGACAATTTTCGACCAATGAAAAACTTTTATTGTGACTTGTTGCCCTGCCAACGAAAAAATTTCAGCGGATATTTTTTCTTTTAGGGTAGAGAAGCAAAATTATAGTGGATATTTTTTGACGTTTAACAAATGAGTTTGAAAGTGATAAAATACATAACAAAACAACAAAATTATGGCATTCCTTCGTAATGTCTCATATTTTTATGACAAAATGTTAAATAATATCACATTGAAATTATTATAAATATTATTTTAAACTAATTTTTCTTTGGTGTGAAATTCTCTTACCGAATATCCCGAGTGCACAAATTAATTTCCGGAAATTTTTCACATGGGATATTATAAGTGATTATTTCTTATCGATAGTGTTATAATATATCCACAGTGTGAACTATTTTATAGTTTACTCAACTAATCTAGTTCAACCTTCCTTCGTAGTGACATTTCCCAGGAATTAGCAAGGCATCTGAGTCCCGCCTATGTACGAATAGCTAGTCCGGCTACGAAATACGTCAGATACATCGATACTGATGATATTTCTATCGAACATTCTCCAGATGAAACTGCTAATATAGTTGTAACTCCCTCGGTGTGGTTTGCGATAAATGAGTGGTTTCGTGCGACTAATTTAACCCCTATTTTTGGCATAAACGATGCAGAAACCGCAAAAGGGATTTGGAATCCCAAATCTATTTTACCCTTATTGGAAATGTCTGATAAATTCAATGTCACTTGCTTGTGGCAGCTCGGATATGGTGAGTATAAAACAGACATTTTTGGGATATGATTGTTTAGTTTAGTTATTAACTAAAATATCGTTTTATTATGATTAAGAAGTCAGTAAATGGTTATACTTCTCTCGAACCGGAATAATGTTACCTTCCCTCTTTAAAGGCAGTATATAGTGTAGGGAAAGTATTGTAATCGGCCTACAAAAATTTTTAATTGTTTCGGCAGAATGTATGTAAATTCATTTTTAAAGTATAATGTTGTAGAAACAAAAATACTAATTTACCTTAGCTGTGTTTACGTATGTTTCAACACACAGTGTCATCATCTGAGCTAAGTTATATACTGAAGTTACATTGACAGAGAACGGCTTTATACTATAATGACTATACTTATTAAGTGGAGGGGAATACTATTAGTTACAGAACATTTGAAGAACTTTTAAGGAAATGATTAATAATTAGTGAATGATAAATGTCCAATTGATCATTTAAAACTACATAAATTATTTTTGAGTTCAAGACAATTTGACAATTTCAAAGGATTCCATTGAATTACAAACCCTTCCGTTCGATATGTAAGATTTCGGGATTATGAGTGAAATTATTGTTATGTTCGATTGGACGTTGAATCGGTCTTTTTCAATCTGTGGATCCTCATATGTTCTAGAAATCTCTGATAAAAACTGCTACCTGTTTGGCCAATATACAAAGCATTACAATCATAACAACATAACTTATAAACTCTAGATTTTTTAAATTGATCTCTATTTGTTTTAGAATCACTTATGAATTTGTGTAAATTGTCAGACGTTTTATATATCGAAACCCAATGAAACAGTCACATATAAAGCATCTAATAATTTGCACAAATTCATAAATCAATGTAATTTCGGTAAAAACTCTTGCACGAAAAAAGCACCTGGGTTAGACAAGATTTCAAATCGGTCCCAGAAAAATCTTTCCGAACCAGATTACGAATACTTCACAGAAATTGCAAATGCGGTACTGAGACTGAGACACTTTCCAAACACATGGGAAACGGCCAAAACAATAATGAAACCCAAACTTAGACAACGCACAACAAGTTACAGATCAATAAGCTTGCTGTCAAACATACATAAAATCATCGAACGGACAATTTTAACACGAATTACTGGCAAAATTATAGACGCGAAAAATACCGGGGCTATATTCTTGGACATTTCGAAGGCTTTCGATAAAGTCTGGCACGCGGGACTCATATAAAAACTACACACACACAAAATTCCAATAGTTTATCTTTATATGTCAAAAAACTAGAAACATGGCTAGATCGATCTAGAATCGAAGTCTACGCATCAAAGACCCACGCAATCATCTTCACTCAAAAAAGAATAAACCACAACTCAGACAAAGACATTATAATGTACAATGAAAAAAATAAATTGACGAAAGAGGGGAACTACCTCGGACTGACACTTGACAGCAAACTCAAAATGACTAAACACATAAGCAACAGCGGCACCAAAGTCAAATTTTACGCAAGCAGTGTTACTAATGCCCATTTGCACCGTTTAAGCATAGCTTAAAATTGTGATAGCCCCAAACTGGGTCGAAAGAAAATGGTTTTGAATTGGTTAATTTTCGATAAATCGAATGACGTTCACGTGAGGAGCGCGTAGCTCGCGAGTTAGAAAAGTGCAAATTTACGGTACATAAAACGTCTTAACGAGGACTTTTCGCATGCGGTTTTCGCTCCATGTCGTTAGTTTATGAACGGGGCCAATTAAATAGCATAGTCTCGGGCCCCAAAATGTCGATTAAATAGGAAAATTCAATTAAAACAGTTTGAGGTATTCTCAGCTGTCAGCTACTAGCGTCTGACGTGCGATGTACCAAAGGGAATTTTCTAGCTACTAAAATATACTCAAAGCGGGTAAAAGCTAGCGGCCTATAGCCGAAAACACTTTATTACAACTGGCTCCGGCCACACGGGGCACAAAACGGCCCCGAATTAACAATATCGAGGTAAAATGTATAAACTCTAACTGACGCGTAGCGAGCTCCTCGAGGCATATGTCAAAATGATTACGTTCGTAGCTAATTACATAGGACGTCTTTCGTTCATGCAATTGTGTTTTTATACAATTCGAACCTTCTAATATCGATAGGCCACGTGAAAATCCCGGAGCCGGAAGCGCTATCGAGATCTGAACGTTAAAACTTCCGTATAAAATTGTGTTTACAAGTCAACTGACACTTGTCACAGAATACTCTTCATAGAGATCAAGATGATACTCTTACGTGACGCCTTTTATGATTCCCCTACGTGATTCACTGCTCACATAGGAAACAACCTCGAGTTTCCAGACCTGTGTATACGACCGTGGTTTCAACTTACTGTGGAGACGAATGAGCCGTTCCTATTGATCGTATGAATTTGAAATTTCGCAGATCGCTTTAAAGTAGTGAAAATAGAAACAGTATTGTTCTTGGGCGCAGTAAACACGTTTTGAGTGGTATTTCTGACATTCATCTTCATTTTTGAGAATAAATTTTGGTATTTTATTGAGCCATAAGGACAACCGTGTTTTTCTGGTTATAAATATATATCACACGTATATATTTACCATCCGAAATCATCATTTTATGTTTGAAGTCACGATCTATTCTGTTTTGTCTTTGTTCTGTGCAAGAAGTCCTAGACGATTTCATAATTGTGTGACAGCATAATGAAGGTTATATTATAGTGTGAATAATTGTGAAAGTCAGTCTGACCACAAATATCTATTATATAAAACCACAAGAACCGATAAATGTATTCCATTGAGTATTGCTGTTTGCTTATTTATGACATCATTGAAGTCACCACGGACAATGTTAGGACCAAGTGTGCCAGAGGGCAACCCAAACTAATGCAAAAGTCAATAATTGATCAATTACATGTTAGAAAATCTTTTTTCAATTACTTTCTTTACCTGATCTTAATTGATCAATTATTTTAAAATTTGTATTTGTTTTTGTGTCGTCCTCACCTTCAATACCTTGGTGAATTGAATTAATTTGTAACAAGTGATCGAATAATTATTCACGTTTTTCTAATAATGATTAGTTGAGTCTAAATCTAGATATTTATTTGAAACTACTCAGGATAAATCGATATTTAGATCAAATAATGTTGTTCTCAGTGTAGTATGATATTGTACATATCCGAATTCCGAACTAGTCCAGTCGCTCTGTAATTTTTGATGGTTTTTTTTGGGGAGTGTTATTTTAGAGTGGTTTCTCATGTTTTTTGGGTCGCTGATCACGAATCTGCGGGTCAAATGTGTATTGGATCAACGCGCTTCAAGTTATGAGCATCTTTTATGGCCAAAAAAGTAATTTTTTGCGTATTTTTGGTTTAACATGAAAAGTATGACATATATGAAAATTATAGGTATTATTAAAACACGTCGAATGAGCCCAACTAGAAGTTTCTAAAATATTTTGGGCTCACTGTGGACCCACTTTAACTTTAACTTTTTGAAAAAAACTAACAAAAACTCCTCTGACTTTATTTTTCAACTTAATGAATTGTAAATGGCAAGAAATTGTGCATTTTTGTATCTATCTTTATGTACTTTTCGATTTTTTTTAATATCTTACGAGAGGGCGCTACAATCGGCCATTTACAAAAAATCTTAAAATGGCGATAACTAATTGAATTTTAAATTTATTGACTCGAAACAGAAAGCATTCAAAAGATTTTGATATTTTTTACCTTGTTTTCCAAGCTTGCACATTTTTTTTTAAATGCGGCAATTTGGCGCTAACTCAAAGTTTACTAACCTCAAAAAAATCGATAAATTTCAACTTTTGAGTTCAACCCGAACTCGATTGGTCGAGATTCAGCTGAGATATTGAAGTAGACATGTTGAGGTTCACTCTGAGCCCAAATTTTGGGATTTTGGAAAAAAACTCAAATTTTCCAAAAGCAAACAAATAAAACTATTTAATGCTGAAAATGCGTATTCCTACTTATTTTTTGACAATTTGGCTACGATTTGAATAAAAAAATTTTATTCATTTATTTTCACATGAAACAATATTTTACCTTGAACTCGGTCATTTACGGATTATTTGTTTAAAAAACGTACGAAAAAATCAGCTTGCGAATTGGAAAGCCTACCGCCAACTGACGATGTAGCGAAATACCATATATATCGTGAAATTACCAAGTACAGATTTGGATGGGCAACGAGAATATTGAACCAACCCAATGGGGTTGGAAAGTTACTGAGAATGGCCTTATGTCAATTCAAATAACCGCAGTAGCTGCTCCAGATGAATTATTGAAAATTATTTTTTGCAATTGCAAACAAAAATGTACCGGAAGATGCACTTGCAAGAAAGTTAGTTTACCTTGCTCTGCATTGTGCAAATATTGCGAAGGTGAAGATTGCGCGAATTGTTGCGAGAAAGACATCATTTTATTCAATCAATACGAAACAGATGTTAACGATTTTGATATAGTCGAGGAAATAAAGCATTGAACCTGGGAAAGTTGGCGCAGTTGGATGGATTGATTGCGGTCTTCTGCATTCGATTCAGAAAGTGATTTAGAAAGTGATTGCGGAAAAAATTTGTTGCATTTCTACAGCCAAAAATGCATTTTTCAAAGATGCACTTTTTGAGGTAAATAAAAAAATGGACTCGAATTGGTTTCTTGGGGGTTTGGGGGTTTTTGGGGTCGCTGAACACGAATATGATATTAAAAAAATTCCCTGAGGTCCCCTTGGACCTCCCCGGGGGTATACTAGCGTCCTGACGTCCTGGATATCGACGAAATTAATGAAAAAAATATTCTTAATGTTTGTCAACTGTTCGAAAGGTGATATGAAAAAACTCTTCTGCATACCTGGTGTACCCTGCGTCCGGGTAACGACGTCATCTTCTAGGAATTTGCTAATTTTTCTTCATAAAAGGTAACAAATTCTAGCTCTCGGGGGTTTTTAAAGTCGCCGATCTTGACTGTGACACTCACAATGTTCTGCAAATTACCTGGGGGTATTTCCGGGACACTCTAGCCCTGTGTATCTACGTCATCTTCTAGGTATTTGCACCACATTGTGAGTATCATAATCGTGATCGGCGACAATAAAAACCCCCGAGAACCAGAACATGTTACATTCTATGAAGAAAAATTAGCAAATTCCTAGAAGATGACGTCGAATAAAATGATGTCTTTCTCGCAACAATTCTCGCAATCTTCACCTTCGCAATATTTGCACAATGCAGAGCAAGGTAAACTAACTTTCTTGCAAGTGCATCTTCCGGTACATTTTTGTTTGCAATTGCAAAAAATAGTTTTCAATAATTCACCTGGAGCAGCTTCTGCGGTTATTTGAATTGACATAAGGCCATTCTCAGTAACTTCACAACCCCATTGGGTTGGTTCAATATTCTCGTTGCCCATCCAAATCTGTACTTGGTAATTACACGATATATATGGTATTTCGCTACATCGTCAGTTGGCGGTAGGCTTTTTAATTCGCAAGCTGATTTTTTCGTATGTTTTTTAAACAAATAAGCCGTAAATGACCGAGTTCAAGGTAAAATATTGTTTCATGTGAAAATAAATGATTAGAATTTTTTTATTCAAATCGTAGCCAAATTGTCAAAAAAATAAGTAGGAATACGCATTTTCAGCATTAAATAGTTTTATTTGTTTTCTTTTGGAAAATTCGAGTTTTTTTCTAAAAACCCAAAATTTGGGCTCAGGGTGAACCTCAACACGTCTACTTCAATATCTCAGCCGAATCTTGACCAATCGAGTTCGGGTGGAGCTCAAAAGTTTGGTCATGGAAATGTCTTCTAGCTGTGAAAATTTCAACTTATTTCATAATATTTAACTTTGAAATTTATCAATTTTTTTGAGGTTAAAATACTTTGACTTAACGCCAAATTGCCGCATTTAAAAAAAAATGTGCAAGCTTGGAAAACAAGGTGAAAAATATAAAAATCTTTCGAATGCTCTTTGTTTCGAGTCAATAAATTGAAAATTTAATTAGTTATCGCCATTTTAAGATTATTTGTAAATAGCCGATTGTAGCGCTCCCTCGTAAGATATTTAAAAAAATCGGAAAGTACATAAAATAGACACAAAAATGCACAATTTCTTGCTATTAACAATTCATCAAGTTGAAAAATGAAGTTAGAGGAGTTTTTGTTAGATTTTTTCAAAAAAAAGGCTAAAGTGGGTCCACAGTGAGCCCAAAATAGTTTAGAAACTCATTCGCTCATTCGACGTGTTTTAATAATACCTATAATTTTCATTGAGGGGTTTTTTTCATATATGTCATACTTTTCATGTTAAACTAAAAATACGCAAAAACTGCTCATAACTTGAAGCGCATTGATCCAATACACATTTGACCTTCAGATTCGTGATCAGCGACCCAAAAACATACGAAACCACTCTAAAATACCACTCCCAAAAATAAACGTTTTTGGCCATTTTTCACGACAGAGCGACTGGACTAAACTGTCCTATCGAAATAATAATGTTTTCAATATGTGATATACTTAAAATATCCTGGATGTTCTTGAAATTTAAGTGACAATTTATTAAACAAATATTTCAAATGATTATATTCACCAACTGATGAAATTCAAATATTAAAATGACTGCTATTGTAAAGAATTTGAATGTGATAAAACACTAATAATATGTCAATACATGAAGTTACTTTTAAACTTGTTTGAGATGTGGGCACGTGCAACTGGATCCGCCACTGATCCCGAGTACGGTTTGTTATTCAGCAAGTTTTATTTCTTAAATTGAATGAATTAGAATCCGCCAAATATAATAAGATAAGTCACTTTCTATTCTAATACTCACTAGTTTTAGAGGTTTATATAAGACAATTTCTTCTTACAGATTGTACAAATAAATCTGAAAAGCGTTACAAAGAAGACTTGAAAGTCCTTCGACACATTTTGGACGCTTTCCCAGAAAAGAAAGATGTTTGGAACATAATTGCTAGCGATATAAGCAGATGTTACCCAAGTAATCGCCCAGAAGTGATTAAGAGGCTTTTAGATGACTTATCACAAGATGTTGGCGCGACAATGTGGGAACCGTAAGTGAAAGAATGAAACTTATTTTGGCAATGCTCTACACATATCTTCTACTGACTTTTATTACATCAAACATTATCTAAAAACATACATTATTTATTTCCATTGCATCATTGATGTTCTAGTGAAAACACAGAAGTACATTTTCAAGAAAAAGAGGACACGATGAATTCCTTTCTCCATTTACACAAAACTCATCCAAAAATATGGACCGTCGAACCAAAACCTTCGCGATCTGTAACTTTTACTACAGCATTAGACTGGGCTAAACAAGTTGGTGATGCTGCTAAAAATGGATACGATGTGATTTTCAGACAACCAAGGATGCATGAATTGTTCATGGAAACTCCGGTGAGAGATTTGTGAAATCATACACTATTCCATTCATACATTGTTCATCTGATATCTTATATAATTTAATACATTAACTTTCTGGCTCTGATTCTAGGTTTTTTGGTTTTCCCTTTTGTATAAGCAACTGATGGGCACAACTATACTTGATGTCAGACATAGTGAGCATGATAGTGAAGTTGATATTTATGCTTGTTGCACTAAGAAACAAAATAGTTACATTAGACGAGGTGCCATGACAGTGTTGCTGATTAATGATCAAAACGTTGAAAAGAAAGCGCAAATCAGAATTGGCATGATGTCAAGAAATTTGGAAATTCAGTCCTATATCTTGACATCACCCGATGATTCAGTGTATGTATATTTTGTTCCCTTTTAAAGTTTAGGAAAATTAGACCGAAAACATCTGGTTTCGTGACATACGAGAGCAGCGTCAAAAATTTCCCGCCTGATTATGAAACAAACGGCGTAGACTCACAATTGGATTCTATTTTTCAATATCATGCCCTCGGACATCAATGCACTTATTACATCGTTTAAGCAACAATCCAATAATTTTAAAAAGAGGTGAAAGATTTTTGTCCCATCTGGTGCTGGACAGGGCTAACATGAATAATGGGGGCTATGAGGTCTGGTTCTACTAGGGATCTGGAGATTCTGGTGGCCCTCCTCCCTCTACAACTCCACATCAAAACAGTGGCCGCGGATAATGTGTACTGGCTTGCTGGTCTAGGCCAGTGGGTCGGTGTGTCCGTGCCTCGCAGTTGGGGCAAAAACTGGGATCGGTTGCTGAAGGCTTCTCCATCCTTCGACTGAAGCAGGCCTGCCTATAGGATAGACTGGGAGAAAAAGGACTTTTGACTACTTCCGTCAGGGGGACTCGTGTGGTTCATACGAGTCAAGACTGGCGAGTCTAGCGGAGTCGAATTCAACTCTTAACTACCGAGGTAGGCGGATTTATATCTGCACCGATAACCGAGCGGCCCTGGGCCCGCTTCGCGCATATAGAACGACTTCCAGGCTTGATAGGGAGTGTAGGGAAACTATGGCCGAATTAGTCAGAAGGAACCAACTTCATCTGGTAGGGGTACTTGCCCACTCTGAAACGAAATAGTCGATGAATTGGCCGAACGGGGTTCTCCAACGATCGAAATCTCATCGATCATCGGGCTTCACGCCTTACCTCAGAGAGCTACTGGATACACAGTGGTTCTCGGTTCTGCTTGGTGCCCCCGATATGAGACAGGCCAAACTTTACATTGCGGAGGTTTCGCCCAAACGCTCGAAAAACCTTCTCACTATGAGCAGAAGAGGCATCTTATGCTACACCTCGGCAGCGCCTAAGACCATAAAAGACATCAGTCAATGAACCCAATCATGTGGTCCTAATGCTTTTGTCCGCCCTCTCTTTGATTGATTGAGATTGATACCCCTGAGACAGATTCCTTCAGTTTGTCTTCAAAATGTATCTAAACTGCAACCCTCACTTCTTCGTCAATAAGGAAATGGCGTCCCCGAAGATTCTTTTTCAAAATTCTAAACAAATAATACTGGGAGCGATATCTTAAGTACATGGTGTGTGATCGATTTATTCAAAACAACAGTAACGAATTTGACGTGATTCCAACAGTATGCGCGTTTTTATATATTTTGACTAACACGAGAGGAAAATCTATAATGTTCGCAGAACATCGTGTGAGCCGGCGGGGTTGGGTGAATAGATAGGCATTGGAAGTATTCTCGAAAGATTGTAGGTTATACGCATAAGGCAAGACCTCACTAGGCAAATAGTGCCACAACTTCGCCGTTCGATAGAAAAATGAATTCTGCTAAGAAGAAGTTCGGCAGGTCTTGAGCTTGAGTGTGACATTATCAATCACACACATAGCTCTCTTCAGCTGCATTGTGAGTAAACAAACCCACGTTTTTGGTCAGTTTTTCACGTCATTCCCCCTAATATTTTTTCGTAATTTATATGGAAGAGCATTAATTGTCATATTGCATTCTTCAAAGTCTGTAAGAAGAATGTTTTCACGATCCCAAAAGATCACCTTTTGTTCCACTTACAGACCCTAAACTTTCTTGGGGTTGCTTCTCCTTTTCGCCTCCATATTTCATCGACTCCATTTTAGACAAAGAATTATAATTAAGAACCATGTGACGATTGTCTTCAATACGTCCACAGGGTTTTCTCCATAGAGCTCTGAAAAGGACGGAGCACATTCAACACGACGCTGGCGCTGAGTTGCTGAGAGTTTTTGAGGAGCCCATCTTGCACTAACTTTATTCATGCCCAAATGTTCGTGCATGATCCGGGGAACGTTTGTATCTGAAAGCATGATACTTGTGCTATTTCTTTAACCTTCAACCGTCGATCACCTAATACGAAATCCTCAACTAAGTCGATTTTGACATTTGTTATCACTTCCACCATCCTTACTATTCTTGAGTCAATGACAATTGGGAATTCGTACCGTTTTATTATTGTATCTGATATTTCTTGGGCCATTAGAAAGTGGGTCAACATTCAACTCAACATTTCCTTTTTTGTAGGCGCGGGAATCTTGAAATTTGTATTTTTCCTGAATAAAATGTTAAAATAAAACGTAAACTATAAAAATTCATCAAAAATTCTCCAAACAAAATTCCGGAATAAATTTTCAACAATCGTTGCACTCAATTTGTTTATTTGTAAAGTGGCTATAAAAAAACAGTCAAATATTTTTACGCTGATAGTTTTTACTAAAAAAAATTAAGAGACAGTGGTCTTGAGTTCTCAGTGAATTTTTCCCTTATGTTACAATTAATCAATTATTTAATCAAATGGAGCACAGTAATTTTGCAACCGTTTCCAATTACCCGTGGAAGAAACTCGTGACTCTTTTAATTATAAATTTTAGGGAAATAGGTCACACTAACACACATGCTTTTTATTTTCGTCTTTACGTACGTCTCACGACCATCATCAGAAAACGAGATTTCTTAAAACTAATCGTATCAGAACAAAGCGTCCTTAAAGCACCAATTTCAATTAAAAATAGAGCAGAAGCACGAATAATCGAAATTGTAACACATTGATGTTTTATGGATACGAATATGTATCAAGAATCCACTTAGCAATTTTCTTAAAAAATACGAAGTCATGTCAAACAAAGTCAAAAAATATAACGCTCGAGTATCCACTTTCGAACCAGATGTTAAAGATTTATGAGGTAATAGAAAAAGGTTGTCAGACCTTATTATAAATATTGCTATTTGAGATTGTACCTAAAATACTTTTTTAAACATTTCTTAATTTTATCTGAGGTCTCCGGAATGTATGGTAATGTTATAAAATTATCTGTATTACCGTTTCTGTTATTTATATATGACGTTCCATTATAGATTTTGTTCATTCTTTCTTGAATGATGGATTGAAAAATGTTTTTGCGTAGTGATTGATTTCCAGAGTATCAAAAACAGTTTATAAATTTTTGGTACGGTCCTCTGAGTGGGAGAAATTAACAGCGCGATCTGTAAGGGTGCTTATAACACTTTTTTTTTATAAATTGTTAGTGCAACGGCATTGAAGTGAAGATAACGTTGAGACCAAACTTCTTTAGTAAACCACGAAGTTTTTATTTTCCATCTGCATCATGCCTAATGTTCATATCTAGGAAATTTATGTTTTTGCTCACTTTTATTTCACAATTTAATTAAAGTTTACAGTAGAAATTGTTGAATTTATAAATCACGTACTGAATTTTATCATTGGGAACACACATTAGGCAATCATCTACATATTGTTCAAAGAATACGGGTTGAAAATCTAATGAATTCATTACAGATTCGTCTAGGCATTCTATAACTAGGTTAGCAATAGTAGCTGAAATAGGAATATTGAATTGAAAAATAAAATAATTTGCCATAATGGGCAAGAACCTTATATCAATGGGCTATGGACCGCCAATCTACGCTTTGTGCTGATACAATTAGTTTTAAGAAATCCCGTTTCAGACATAATACGTCTTCTGATGATGGTCGTGAGACCGAAACGTACGTAAAGACGGAATAAATAAGCATATGCGTTAGTGTGACCTATTTCTCGAGAATTTATATATAATTCAAGAAGTCAAGAAACATTATTGATACTTTTAATCTTTCTTTGGGAGTCAAATCAACAATAATTCACGTTGACCAGATCGTTAGGAGCAAATTAATTGTTTTATCCCAGTTTGCAGCTTGGGGCTGTTTTTTAAACGGAAAGATTTTCATAAAATTGAATTAATTAAAAAGTTTTCAGAAACGACCACATACATTTTATATGAGCCACTATAACTAAAATTGCAATTGATTAAACATTGAAGGCAATACAAATATTCGAAATTTCTTGTAATTGAAATTGCACCAAAAATATCTTGGGAAGTGGTGATATTATTGTCTAATTACTATTTAATGTCAATTTTGATAGAACATACTTATATCTTTGACCAATCTCGTTTCAATCATTTATGTTTTAGAGATGTTCACTTGAACAATGAAAAATTGACCATGGACTTATTGAAGGATTATAAACTTGAGTTTTCCCCAAAGTTGCGGCGGGCTAAGCCAACGATGAAATTGGTTCTGTCTGTTCCTCCAACTTCCATTGGTTTCTTCGTTCTTCCTGATGCTAGAATATCAGCATGTATAAATGAAGAAGATGAAAACACTCTACTACTGATGGAAGAAATACGCGAAGATCAGAATATTTCATTATTTCCCGATTTTCCGCAAATTAATGTAGTGACTCGGGTTTTAGAAAATAAACCTTCCACTCTGCAAGATATCCAGAAAAATATGGAAAAGGAATTTGAATCGGATGAGAGATTCTACAAGAGTAAAATGGGAAAAGTCACAAAAGTAAACAAAAAGTTAGAAGATGTCATGAAGAACTTAGAAGAAAAATATAAAGAGAGGAAAACTTATAATTTAGAAGAAAAATCAAGTAATGATACGAAAACCACGTTACTAGAAAAAATGTCAGAGACACGTAAGAAATTGAGAGATGGTACCAAACCAAAAACAGATTGGACCCAGTTGCTAACAAAAGTCAACCATTTGACAAAAAGTGAAGAAAAAATTGAGAGTACTACTATTAAACAAGGAATTAATTTCGAAATAGATAGTAGCGAAGTGAAGAAGATTCTGACAGATCGCGTCAAAGCGAAAGCCGCACGAAAGAAAATTATATTTTCCAGTGCAGAATTAGACGATCTTATGACAAAGGCAACAAGGAAATTGAAACATGAAAATGGTCTTGTCACAAAGTTTAGAGTTAAACGATCGTTAAAGACTGAAAACATACAACCTAAAAAATATTTCAATAAGCAATTGTTGAAGTTAAGGGACCAGCGGGCGCGGCGAAATGAATTAGTGAAAAGTAAATTGGATAGAAGAGAAAAATTCAAATTGCGTACACTTGAAGCAATTGGCCATAGGCGCGTACAACGGGATATCAATATGAAACTGTTGGAAGAAACTCATACAAGTAAAAATACACACGGTAATTTGGAAACCAAAAAGGGAGCAATTCGAAGGAAGGATACCAAGATATCATCTGCATTGACGTCAGAAGAAGAGTTGAAAGAAAATCTCCGAAAAAAATTGAAACTATACGTTGCAACTCGTAGAGAGAAGTCACATTCGATTCCTACGTTTCAATCGAAGAAACTAAAAGACTTGGGCGAATCTGAAGAGGAAGAGTGGTTCTCGGAGGAAGATTCTAAGGACTTCAAGAATATGGAGAAATATACTCCTCATGAAAATATCAAAATTGGTGGACCTAGGGATTCCTATCTTTCAGAATTATTCGGAACACATAAGGAAAAGTCACCTCCATTAAATATCAGAGGATTCGATACATATCAGGATGTGAGTATCTAGTTGTAGTTACCTATATAGGATGTCCGAAAATTAAGTGCCAATATTTGAAACTATGTGATTTATTTATTTACAAATTATTGTCCTGATTAACTTCTTACTTTTCTGTTATCAACAATTCGTCATTATTAGAATGTGATCCTATAGTAATAACACTCTGAGTTCATGAATGACCAATTGCAGTTATCCTTTTTTTTTACCAACCGATTTAAAGTTGAAGTTATGTATTTTAGTTGTGTTTGAATACCATCTGAATATGGCGTAATAACGCTGAGACTCGAGTAACGGTATTACAAATAAATGTAATAATGGAGAATTGGTAAAGTCTTTCTGATCATTCAAAATGTTTCCTGTATTTTTAAACTTATTAATTTCAATTTTCTCTAAGTTGTTCAATACTTCTAACTGACTTATGGAAAATCTCAAAACCATCTTTGAAATGATGATCAGTTCTTCAATATGGTTTACAACTTTTGAATCTCCTTTGTTCAAATTAAAATGTTCTTTAATTCTAGTTTTGAGAGATCTACCTGTGTGGCCTATATAGAATTTATCACATCTTCACCTTCTACCCTGTATACTCCTGATTCTTGATCTTTTTATTCTTATCTTTGTTGTTTTTAATATATTTGCTTACCGTATTATTTGTTCTAAAAGATGTAGTACCTAACATTGTGTTTTTTAAGTAAATTGCATACATTATCAGAAAGTTTACCTACATTATTATTGATCTGTAATTATGAGTTTTAACTGTTTTAAGGTAAACTAACTTCATTGCTTCATTATAATCTTTTTTCTCAAGTAAATCAATCACAATTTTTTTGTTATAGCCGTTATTAGTTGCTATCTGGTTTATTATTGAAAAATCCTTATGATAATTTAATTCTGACATGGGGATAGTAACGAGTCTATGTATCATGCTTTGAAGAGTAGCCAATTTATGTTGTATGGGGTGGTTTGAATTTTTGTGGATGATAATGTCCGTACGTGAAGGTTTATGATATGTTGAAAACGAATGTTTACTATTTAATTTAGTTATGGTTAAGTCCAACAAGTTGAAGTTTGATTGACTTATACTTTAACCGTGAATTTAATTTTGGGGTGTAGATTATTTAAATTTTGAATGAAAGAATCTAATTGTCTCTGTGTTCCATTAATGCATGTTAATATATCGTCAACATACCGATGCCAATAAGTGAATCTTTTTATAATAGGGTGTTTGTGGATTTAAAATTCTAATTCATTCGTAAATATTTCGGCCAGATAAAGACTATGGGTTTCCCATTGCTTATCCTTCTTGAGTAGTACGCTCATTATTTAGAATTAGAACTAGAAATAGTTCTGGGAAAGACTTTCTTAGAAGTCCTACTGTACACGTATCTCATTCACCCTCTCCTTCTTAATCTTAATTTTAATATTTAATAAATAAACCATAGTTTGTAAAACCATTGTATGATGAAGCCACCGTGTGGTGAAACAGGTCACGTTTTGTTTAATAAAAACGAAGTTTGTGAAAACTTAGTACTCAAGTGTATTTTCTATTATAATTGTTCGACGTTACGGAAGGCAATAATTAATGACAGAACTATAACTTGTACAGATCTGAATCTGTTGTTGCTCGTATTCAATTAATTTTTAGAATCATATGAAAAAAATATTCTGATATGCATCTGCTTAAAGTAGTCCCAATCCATAATTGGATTGTCTATACGCATCCTATATTATGTAATATGGTCATTGTGCGAATAAATAAATAAATAATGTAAATTAAATAGTTTATTTCATTCTAGGATGATGATTCGAATTCCCCATACAAACGCCTAGACCAGTATTTCATAAATGCAAAGGAAATGCAAGAGAAAATGGATGGTATTCAATTTTCTAACGAAGATGACTACGATAACATAGAGAGTGATGAATATCCAGTTCGCTTCAAGAGAGACAATCACATTACAAAAGACGATATTAGCATGTACAAGAAGTTCATGAAAACTAATTTAAAGTACATGAAAGAGTTAGAACGAAGTGGGATGGTAGTAGACAAAAAAACACTGGTTGAAGATATGATCAGAGTAATAGATAGCAACAAGGAAAATCCAAGTTTAAATAAATATCATTCTGATCTTGGAAATCCATACGAAGCTTCCAAAGTGAAAATTAATGACAATTTGAGGAAAACGTTCCTTGACATTTTGAAAAACCGTTTGGTTCTTAAACGTCAGTACAACCTGAAGAAGAAAATTGCCACATTGGATAAATTCACTTCAGTTACTACTCCTCCAAATGAATCAACCAGTTTGGCAAATACTAATACGACAGAAAATACTACTCGCAAAAAACGATATGCAGAAGATGTATTCCATAATTACAAACCTTTGAGAGATAACATCAAAGAATGGAAACCTGCAGATATTCATTCACTCAGAAAGAATACTAATTTGTTGCCTAGATATTTTGCCGCACATTCTGTGAACGATCTACCTTATTACAATTATTTATTGCCTAAAACACTATCCAAACGTAGTTTGAAACCGGACGCTAAATATCTGTATGATGATGCATATGATTACTTGAATGAAATACAAAAAGAGGGTATGTTGAATAGGGTGGATTTTGATAGGGAGAATGGAGATTACCAATTAATACTTCCCAACAAAGATAAAATCGAGTTGAAAGAACAAAACGGCAATACACAATTAATTTTTCAGCATAAAAAAGATCAGAATATTGAATCAACTCAGCAGGTCATTTCAAGTACTGAATCCAGTTGGACTTCCAGTGATGGAACATTAAGTACTATAGAAGGATTAAATACTGAGAATGGATTTAATAATACTGAATTATTGGCTACTACTGAAAACTTGGAAATTTCAACTCAAATTGATACTGATTGGTTAGATTCACCAGTGAATCAGAGTGATCCAATTCTTCGGGAGGATTCCAACATTCAAAGAATACCTTCCAAGCCGGAACTCTTCGAGACGGTTTTCGATGCGTTGTACCAAAGTCTGAACGATTTCTTCCAAAACATTGGCACAAAAATCAGCGATTATTATCATCATATTACAGGTTAATCAGTAACTTTACTAATAGGTTTGAATGTGATTCTAGACTGATAAACCTTATCAGAATCGGTTAACTAATTTCTTTAATATCAGATGGAGTACATTTTAGAGCAAATTCGTTTTGAGCTGCATTCGAGTAAATTATCCGATCAACTGTAGATTTGAAATATGGCAGGAGCATTTCGGTAAAGACTTTTCTTCTTGTGGAGGACACTACCATTTCTTCAAAAACAGTGACTCCACTTTGATTTTGCTTAAGCAGAGATGAATCATTCGACTGCTGAAGGAATTGACAAAAACGACACCTTTTCAATGAACTTATGCTCGGATGGTCTATATAGCCCATGTAAAACCAAGCATCCACAATATTTCAAAAATCATACTTTGCTACATCTGTCGATTACCGGAATAAAGAGATGATACTCTCCATAGCTTTATATCAACCAGTTTATTGATTCTCCATCAATTTCCCTTACACATACTTATAAAATCGTGTTAAACATAAGTTAATTAAACACTTCTTATTATTTGTTATGTATAAGCATCATAAACATTTAATAGAAAATGTTCAAGAATCATGTTCAACCTTTCAATCATATCAACAGAATGGTAGACCCAAATCTTCAGTATCTAGTTAGATAATTTCCGAATAATAACATATTTTTATATCTTGGGTCCATTATTTATGAGAATAATAAACTTTGTTTGAAATTTGAATGGTGTATCTTTTCACATTTATTTATTTATTCATTTATTTAATAACACCAGCTCAACGGATAAAACCCCTTGGAGAGTTTAGGAGTACATATAATATAATTACAGAGTAGGAATTAAAATTAGCTAATATACACAGCCTCACAAATGTCATTAGGGTTACAACAAAATATGTCAACAGTCAAACCGATCATCTCGAAGGATCTACACATTTGGAATAATGGGGAAAATAATATCGTGTTTGTTCTGCAGAGTGGTAGATAAAAAATGTGGAATGAGTGCGAGCAGATAAAACGTGTAAATTCAGCCTTAATAAGATCACAGAGCAATCAAACAGGTTATGAATTACCTTATACAGGAATAAAATACTATAAAATTTCCTTACGTTCATAAATGAGTAAATTTCATCGTGAATAGACGTATTTAGAACTTCGTTTCGTATTCAGAGTTTTTTAAGAGTGAACTAAGTCATAAAACGGTTGAATGTGGCATCAAAATGTGGATGAGAAAAAGTACTTTAAATATATATAAAAATGAGGTGTATGTAAAACCTCCTAAGTGAAATCCTGTCGACAATACTGAATACCGGCAAGTACACAGTAACATCTAATTATTATTTAGAATAAGTTTCTTGTCCAGTCCTCACAAAAAGTAGAACACTATTTGTGAAGAATAACAGCGTAATAAAAACGAGAAAAAACATGAACTCTCAATAAACAACATAAACATGACTAATTGTACAACGTGTGGTTTCGTACCCACACGAGATGATACTTACAAGTGCGATAAATGCCACAAATATTCATGTAAAAAATGTGCAAATCTTACATAATCTGAAATTAAAGTACTACTTTTAAAAGAAGGACGTGTTATGAAATATCTATGCAATGAATGTGAAAATACTAATATTACAGAGCTACTGCAACATACAATTAATGACAAAAATGAATTAATAGTTAGTAAAAATAAAATAATACAATGTCTGGAAGCAGAAATAGAAGAACTCAAAAGAAAAGTATCAATCACCACTAATGACAGAGTAAATAGTCACATATGCCAATGCATTAAAAACAAATACCCCTTTGCCATTCCAGCAAACAAATATACCTAGCATAGTTATCAAGCCTAAAACACCGCAAGATGCTAAATTAACTAAATATGATATAGAACAAAATATCGATCCTGCAAAACTTTCTGTAGGAATACAAAACGTAAAACATGGAAAAGAAGGATCAATTATTATAAAATGCAGTACAAATGAAGCAGTTAAAAAAATGATAGAAGCCGCAGAAAAACAAATTGGCACTAAGTATTCAGTTACGGAAACAAAAATGAAGAAGCCTCGCATAATTGTAGCAAATATAGGCCCAAGTACAAAAGCAGAAAATATAATAGACAGCTTACGTAACCAGAATGAAATAATAAACGAAGCAAGTGATCTAAAATTAATATTACTCAGGAAATCAAGAAAAGGAGACAGTAGCTTCGCTGTTATCGAATGCGATGGCCTATCATTTCAGAAACTCATGTACGCAACAAAAGTTAGTCTTGGATACAAAAAATGTCCCATCTACGGAAGTCTATACATCAGGAGATGTTTCAAGTGCTGTGGATTCTACCATTCGCAAAAGTAATGTCCAAGTATTATTAATAAAATATGTGATAAATGTTCCAAATTCCATATAGAAGATCAATGCCCGAATGAAGAAATCAAGTGTATAAACTGTGTAAATAGTAATTTTAAGTATAAAACAAAACATGAAGCAAACCACATGTCTTCAGATCTAGAGTGTCCTGTATACTTAGGTCTATTAAGATCAGCAAAAGAAAGGATAGATTATAATAACTAAATATGTTTCCGACAAATTACAAATCTCCAATCATTCTATAGCAATCTTGAACAACAATCGAAAGAAATTTTCTCAGGCGATTTAAATATAGATATTCTTAAAACTGGTGATAATATAGTTAACTCCTATCAGAACATTTTCAGTGAATTCGGTTTCATCCAATGTATTGATCAACCCACAAATAATAGTAAAACCTGTTTAGATATAACTTATGGGCAAGAGAATCTATCTAATAGAGCCTGGTGGAAAATCCATCAGATGCATAATTACCATCAGCTTTGAAGGCTAAATATTTTAAGAAATGCCGCTTCACGCGATCTATTTTGTTTATATAAATTTCATAATGGGGATTCTACACGTTCTAGCGTAGAACGAACAAGTGAATATATTATTATTGAATCACTATTGTTAAATAGGCGGCCATTCCGGATGATAAAGCCCAGCAACCTATAAGCGTTAGGAACAATTGATTCAATGTGAGACGCAAATGACAATTTCACGTCATACAAAACTCCTAAGTCTCTGAAACTATAGGAATGAGCAAGAGCTGTGTCAACAAGTTTGTAATTGTAAATAATAGGCGTAATTTTCTTGGTGAAAGACATTACAGTGCACTTACTAATTTATTTATTTATTTAATTACAAACCCAACAGGAAATTATCCGATTGAAGGGCAGTATACACAGATATAATCATGTTAAGTAATACTAATTAATAATTTAAGTCATAACTATAGTTAAAGAGAACTAATTAACATTTTTTTAAATTTGTATATAGAGAAAGAGAAATCTAGGTTTGATTGCACTGAATTAAAATATCTACAGATTCTATTGATTAAAGAGATATATAAAATATTTGAATTTGCTTGAACTAAATAAAAGTAATCACTTCTCCTATTTGAAATTCTTGGAACCAAGAAATTTAGTTTTGCTGTCAAGTAGGGACACTGAACATTGTTGTTAATTATGTTATATAAAAAGAGGCAGCATAACATCATTCTCCTTACTTTAAGACTAGGTACCCCATATCTGATCTGCAAAACTGAATTGTCAATTCCCCTAATTGGATACACACCATCCGCCTTAAATGCCAGATACTTCAAAAATACGCGCTGAACACGTTCCAAGACAATTTCGTATTTCACGTAGTATGGGTCCCAAATGACACATGCATATTCTAACTTAGAGCGCACCAGTGCAAAATAAAGTTGTTTTAATGCGTCTAGATCTTTTATGTTTTTGCAATTCCGAATGATAAACCCTTGAATTCGCATTGATTGGGAGACAACATCTTCAATATGGTTAGAAAATGACCATTGAATCCAATGTTACTCCTAAGTCTCTCATTGAATACACTCTCTTTGGTGCTATGTTTTTTATATTATAATTGCAAATAGTAGATGTCGACTTTCGGGTAATCGACATAATCTTACATTTGGAGATATTTAATGGTAGTTTATTTAATATACACCAGTTGTTTATTCTTGTTAGATTCTCTTGTACTAAGTCGCAATCTGTTTTGGAATTTATAGAACGAAACATTTTTAAATCTTCAGCAAAAACTTATTTTTCAATGTCTATAATACTGACTAGGTCATTCATGAATATTATAAAAAATAGTGGACCAAGGTTAGAATCTTGCGGCACACCAGATGTGACTAGAAACTCTGTAGATTTAAAGCCATTATAAAGTACATATTGCTGACGCTCTAATACTAAGCTCCAGATGATTGATTACACACCAATTACTGAGTGCCTTCAAGTCCTGCTGCAGTCAGATATAACATAAAGAATGCTTTACTGCCGAGTAAAGTTTAAAATCGTTTGCGTAAAGAAGAAATGTCGTTGATAAATAAATTGAATAGGAGTGGTCCAAGTACTGATCCTTGAGGTACGATTCAAAACCTCTATACTCTATATATTGATATCCATCACTTACGTACGAATTCCAAAATTCAATCAAATGTTTTGTAAATCCAAAGCTAGACATTTTATTTAATAAAATACTGCGATCCATTTTATCAAATGCCTTAGCAAAATCGAGGTAGATACAGTCAACCTGGCCACCCTGTTGATGATGGCAATTGGGAGATAATAAGTAAAATCATGTCTATTATCTTTTTTAAGAACCGACACTTATTTTGAAAATTCCCATAGATCCGGAAAAGTATGCGATTTTAATGAATATATAAATACCACTGGAGCTGCGAATATTTTGGTGCAATCTTTCACGAAAAAAGCAGAAGGAACATCATTATTGAAGTTATTAAAGTTATCCGAATGTTGATTATTAGTTGAATTAGAGTCAATATACACTTTGGAAGTACTTTGCAGAGACATTAACAATATCATGAGGACTAGAGTAGCTAAGAATATCAATTTGAACGTGTTTAGGAATAGAACTGTTTCTTTTTGGTATGAAAAAATTACCAGAAGAATTTGGGATTACATTTTATGTTATTTTCTATTTTTGAGATATAGAGCCTAAATGAACAGGCAATATCGGTTTTGATTGCCGGTGTTATAGTCTTAAATGATAATCATCCAGTTTAGCATCTTTTTTGTAGTATGCCAATAATTTTTCATAAGTGTGATATTCCTTATTATGTTAGACGTGAATCAAGGTGGAAACTTACTGTTTTTCTTGGGGGGGGGGGGGGGGGGAGGGGAGTGTATGGAACGCATATTGCTAGCAAATTGGTTCATAGAACAATGGTACTGCTACATTAACATTGCTTGTATAATATTTCCGCAGTATAATTAAATTAAAAATTTTAATTAAAATTATCTGCATAGGAACTCAGGTTTAACAATCTTTTTCTACCTTACCTACAATAAAATAAATACTTGAAGTAATTTCATTCATCAAATGTGGAGCATGTTAGAAGTATGGCTGAATAGAAAATTTGGCAATCTTAAATTAACACTGCCTTTTATATCATGTTTTGCGGACAAGTCAAGAAAACTGACTGAGTTTTGTCCTTGAGCTAGCCGCATTTAACTTAATTTAACTTTTCCATCATCGGAAATCATAGGGTGCAGATTTCATTTGGCGCAAGAATGTTGGAGTAAAATACAAAATTTGGGTCTGTCCATGGAACATAAAAACAACACAGAAATTCACAGACCGTAGCAGACTTATTTGTTCTCGAATTGTGTGTCGACATGCGAGCCAAACCTAAATTACAATAATTTTGTATTTGGGCTGCAAATACAGGAAGTTTGCAGAGGACTATTAATACCTGTGACAGTTTTCATAATAAATTTGATGAATATTGCTCTAATTTGCACCTAAGTATTTCAATATCTCGATGTTATAAAAATAATTCAAATTGATATAAATTGCCCGTTAAATTCTTTAGAAAATAATGAATATAGGAAAATATCAAGACAACTTAGCCTTCATTGAATTCAAAATTTATCAGATAGAAGATAGACAAATAGAAATTAAAGACTTTTTAAAAACTATAAGTTAACAAAATTGATGAATTGATTTGAAATCGTAAAGTTCGTCTCTTTATTATCTTAAATCAACAACGAAAAATATTTAACACTTTATATATGGTAATGTTTTATATACAGTAAGTATAAAGACTATCTGAGTTAATTCTACGTTAGGGTATTTTGTCAATGACCATCTGAGTTTGTGTTGGATTGAAAAAACACAGCAAGAATAGAGGGGATCTGTATCGTTCATGCAACGTTTTTAATTGGAGTTAATGCGATAAAGATACTCAAAGCTTAGTGAAATGATTACTTTAAGAAATTCCGCGTTTTAGTGACGTGAATTAGTGTCCAAACGTATCCTGATGATGGACGTGAGACCAAAACTTACTTAAAGACGAAAATATAGGTGATGTGATATGTGTTAATGTGACCTATTTCGCAAGAATTTAAATATAATTTATTTACACCTCTTTTTTCAAGGGCGTTTTGTCCGAGTTTTTACTGAAAATCATGATAAGCCAGCCCAAGCCCTTTTTTGACATTGTGAGGCTTTAAAAATATTTGATTGAAAAAATTGAAAAATGTAGACGTATACATTGGAGCCTTCTAAATAATTTTTGTTCCTTGAAATTCTTTTACATGTACAGAGTGGTCCAAATTGGACACTTTTGATAGGAAACACCAATTTCTAGAGAAGATAGAGAAAAACTAGCCTACATGTTACGAGGTCGATTTTTGAGCGAAAATGAATTCCGAAAACCGCACTCTGATATCTTGACTTGTTCAAAAGATACATGGTGATTTTCAATTTTGTGCATTTCTGACCCACCCCCGTAATTTGTTTATTTATGAATATTTCTGGTTTCTGTGAAAACATTCTTGAGACACTTTTTTGAAAGGAATCTAATGGTGTTCCTTGTTTTTATTGAAAAATATGATTTTGAAGTTATGACATAAACTTGTATTTTTTCTTATGGACCACCTGTATATTTTTACATATTCGTGTTTGAAATACAATTCTCTTTCCAAATATATACAATAGTTGCTACTTCTCTTTCAAAACATTTATTTTGTGGCTTATTTTAGATGAATAATCAAAATCTGGGTTGCCATGCCTGAATACGAAACAAAATAGTTCTACATAACTGCTGTTGAAAACAATAATTAGTGCCTATTTTATAATAACTCATTAATTTAATTGAGAAAACAGAATAACAAGAACAAAAATATAACATTTTTAAACTATTTACAACATGTGTTCAAATTGAGCACCATTTGAATCGAAACATAATTGACTTCGCTTCCCAACATTATTGACAGCATTAATTAATTCTACCGCAGGTATTGAACGAAAGGCATGTCGCACTGCTGCTCCCAACGCTTCTCGGGAATCAGGATGGCGTTTATATGTGAGGTCCTTTATTCTTCCCCAGAGGTAAAAATCTGGAGGTGTGAGATCTTGCCGTCCAATGAACAGGACCCCGGTTGCCAAGCCAATTATTGTCCCCAGATATTTCGTTCAAATACGTCGTTATAATGTTTGCGTTATGACACGGTGTCCCGTCTTGTTGGAAGTATACATGTCCAATTTGTTGTAATGGCAAATCATCCATTATAGATTCGACAAATTCCCGCAATATTTCCACATATCGGGCTGCTGTAAGGTTACCCTCATAGATATGGGGACCGATAAACCTTCCTCTAAAAATACCGGCTTAAACATTAAAACTGTATTGATTTTGTGTCTCCACTGTAATATATGGATTTTCCAAAGTCCAATTGTAGGTATTGTAACCATTAAAAATACCAGCGCTGCTAACGCATGCTTCATCAGTCCATATGATGTTCTGTCCAAAGTTTGAGTTTTCAGCACATTTTCCCAAATACCATTGGCAGAATTCGAGCCGGAATTGTAGGTCATTTGGTAGTAACTGGTGAACTTTTCTTACTCTATACGGTTTGAATTTATTTTTTCTTAGAATTCGCATTGCTGTAGTCTTTGGAATACCTGTATTCAACTGCATTTTGCGTAGTGAAATATTGGGTTGATTTTGTGTTTCCCCCAAAACTGTTATTTCTTCTAACTCTCTATTTCTATTCCTGGCTTCGTAAACTCTTGTCCTTGGTTTTGAAAAAGAACCGTAATTAACTAGGTTTTGCTGCAACCTAATGAACATATCCCGAAACGGTTGTCTCCTTTCAGGGTATCGGTCAAAGTAAAGATTGCTAGCAGCCTGTGCATCTTCATGTGATTCCCAATAACACTTTAGCATATCATATTTTTCGTAATTTTCATACATTTTGAATTAACAGGAAGATAAAAATATTGTCGTAAGATCAAAACTCAGTTCAAAGAAGCACACTAAACTTGTAAAGCAAACTGCATTTAATAATAATTGTTTGACAGTACGCATAGACTGTAGGTGCTAAGGTATTTTGTTTCGTATTCAGGCATGGCAACCCAGATTTTGATTATTCATCTAAAATAAGTCGAAAACATCCACAAAATAAATGTTTTGAAAGAGAAGTAGCAACTATTATATATATTTGAAAAGAAAATTTCATTTCAAACACGATTATGTAAAAATATACAGGTGGTCCATAAGAAAAAATACAAGCTTATGTCATAACTTCAAAACCATATTTTTCAATAAAAAACAAGGAACACTATTAGATTCCTTTCAAAAAAGTGTCTCCAGAATGTTTTCACAGAAACCAGAAATATTCATAAACAACAAAATAAAAAACACCCTGTATCTTTTGAACAAGTCAAGATATCAGAGTGCGGTTTTCGGTATTCATTTTCCCTCAAAAATCGACCTCGTAATATGTAGGCTAGTTTTTCTCTATCTTCTCTAGAAATTGGTGTTTCCTATCAAAAGTGTCCAATTTGGACCACTCGGTACATTCAAAATTTATTTTTGAAATTTTAATACACTGTATCTCATGGAGTATCAACTTCAGTATAATAGTGATACATATTGCTGTCTATTCGTTTCGGAAGGAAAATGCATTCACAATCGAATAATATGGCACAATATGCAGTTACAATGAAATACTATCTATCCAATTATAATTGAATGATATGATGAATGTACCTATTTCATATTTCCCAACTTAATGAGTTATATCCAATATCAAATATCGCACACTCGTTAATTGACATGTACAAATGGAAGGTTTTGTAAATAAAACATCTAAACGGTAATATTTTATTAAGTCCTTTTTTCACAATAACGTTGCAGGTGTTTTACAACTAACAACAATCAAGTCGGTTGACTAAGACTTATCAGTATTATTATTATATAACAACGTGAACAGCCCTTACTATCTATAGGTAATGAGGCAACTACCAACGTGTTCAGTTTCATTGTTGTATGAAACATTACTGGTAATAAGTGTATAAATACAAAAGTACTACTACAACGTTCTGAAAATTATCTACATTACGTTTGTAAATTTTCCAAATCAGAAATAGAACGAGTTATTATTATTATCTATTAATATATATGTACTCACACTTTCTTTTATTTGCTTAAAGATTTAATTACATTTTTTGTTTTTCGAACGGAATTACAATTGTATTTTAGATTTTTGAAGTAACAAATGGTGTACTGAAGATAATTTTCGGGAACAAAGTCTTGTAAATAAATTGAATCGACAACATTATCTACAATACATTGTAATATAAGTACTGCGAATATCATTTTAATAACAATACAACATCGATCATTTCTTTAACGGGTTTCAGTTTTGCCGAAATTTATCACTAGCTTTATATATACGTCACTTAAGCAAAAGCCCGTACAAAAATCAAACAAACCAATAAAATTAATACACTTATATTTATTTTAGGTTTATTTGATTCTTGTATTCTATAATTTCTGGTGAATACCCCATCGTCCATTGCTGTTCAATATTAAATGAATGAAGAAAGGGGATATTGCTTGTGAAAATTCATCATAAAAAATGCAAAACATTTTCCAATGCTGGCATTACGTATTCTAAGAACTAAATTAATTCTTACTTCATTTAATTTCAACAAGCTGGACTACATAATTGGTATTTAGAAGAGTTATAGAGACTATTTGAGATAATAATTAGAGATAAGAAATTACAGGTGTTTCTAACATTATTTATATGTGTCGTTGTCTCTTTCATTTAGAAATTGAATCAAACCTAGTTGTTACAAGTGTCTTGAGATTCATTTCGGCGTTCATTTTGCTATAACGATGCTAAATTCTAATTTAAATCCTACGTTCTACTTACACGAGCAGAAGTTTGAATAAAACCTGGAATTTCAAACTTGTAGGTACGTACAAGAACTAATATACTGTAGAAGGTGACATTTCTCCATATCTCTCTTGAATTGAATTCAGAAAATTAAACCTTGAAACTCTAGACATTCATCTGTTATAATAGTCCAGGCAACGAACCGGTAAATAAGAAAAAAAATATAGTAGTTTTTTTGCATTTTTTTCCTAATACCTCATAGATTATTCATGACTATCAAGACCGCGGGGGTCGACCTTTCTACTCCACCAAAACGGGGTTTCAACCCCTCAGAGGAGCATTCTTATAAAAACAATCCAAAATTAATGAATTAAGAGCCGAAAATGACCCTAGTATGTTTTTTGGATCGCTGATCACGATTCCGCAGTCAGTTTTCTCGGAAAACTCCCTCCAGATGGGAAATTTGGAAAATTTATATATAATATATAATTTATAATTTTGTTGCAAAAATTACCTTTAGTAGGTTTTTTGGGTCGCTGATCACGATTCAGCTGTTATTTTTCCCAAAAAAACTCTTTCCAGATGGAAAATTTGGGAAATTTGAGATTTTCCTGAGACGGTTATGGATAATAAAGTATAATTTTGTTTCAAAAATGACCTCTCGTCATGAACTCTAGTCATTTTTGCAACAAAATTATACTTTATTATCCATAACCGTCTCAGGAAAATCTCAAATTTCCCAAATTTTCCATCTGGAGAGAGTTTTTTTGGGAAAAAATTTGGGAAATTGAGATTTTCCTGAGACGTTTGTGAGTAATAAAGTATAATTTTGTCGCAAAAATGACCTCTAGTAGTTTTTTTTGGTCGCTGTTCACGATTCCGCTGTAATTTTTCCCAAAAAAGTCTCTCCAGATGGAAAATTCGGGAAATTAGAGATTTTCCTCAGACGGTTATGAATAATAAAGTATAATTTTGTTTCAAAAATGACCTCTCGTCATGAACTCTAGTCATTTTTGCAACAAAATTATACTTTATTATTCATAACCGTCTGAGGAAAATCTCAAATTTCCCGAATTTTCCATCTGGAGAGACTTTTTTGGGAAAAATTACAGCGGAATCGTGATCAGCGACCAAAAAAATCTACTAGAGGTCATTTTTGCGACAAAATTATACTTTATTATTCACAAACGTCTCAGGAAAATCTCAATTTCCCGAATTTTCCATCTGGAGAGAGTTGTTTGGGAAAAATAACAGCGGAATCGTGATCAGCGACCCAAAAAACCTACTAGAGGTCATTTTGCAACAAAATTATAAATTATATATTATATATAGGTACATTTTCCAAATTTCCCATCTGGAGGGAGTTTTGCGAAGAAACTAGCTGCGGAATCGTGATCAGCGACTCAAAAAACACACTAGGGGTCACTTTCGGCTCTTAATTCATTAATTTTGGACTATTTTTATAAGAATGCTCCTCTGAGGGGTTGAAACCATGTTTTGAGGGAGTAGAAAGGTCGACCCCCGCGGTCTTGATAGTCATGAATGATCTATGGAATATAAGGGATAAAATGCATAAAAAAATTTGAAATTCTAGCTTACTATATATTTTTTTTATTATGGCCTTTTTCCCGGCCTATTGCCTGGATATAATAGTCTGTTTAAGTAATCTCATTCTTAAATACCTATTTTCTGAGTAGATGAAATTACACAAGTAAAAAAGAATATTTATGTAAAAGGTAAATCTGGCTGACCCTATGTTTAGAAACCCCTCTATATCAAATCGTTTATTTGGAATCTGAAATTTAAAAATGTTATTAATTGCAAACCCACTTCTATGCGGATGTTTCTCCAGCCGTGCATGACATTTAAAAATACAATTTATCCAGAAAAAAAAAACGTTTTGCGGTAATGTATCAAGAGTAATAAACTATTCTGAATGGAATTTTACGTTACGAAATTGGAAGAAAACGTACTTTGGCGTTCGCCAGAAAAAATGGGAGGAAAAAGTAACCATTCCCACAGTTCCTACGCTCACTTTTTGGGCGTCGTTTACAATGATACCCTTGATTGGTTAATAACAAGAAGCATTCCTACCAAAAGTTAAGATGATCGCGGGAAATTGGCATCATTATCGCGAAAAACAATTTTAAAATTTCAATATCCACCCATGTATTTTTTAGGCTGAATCGTCATATTTTATCGTCAAAAATATGGGTTGACCTCCAGTATAATAGTAAAAATCTTGTATTCGAGCAGAGTATCATATTAAAAAAATTCATGAGCTTCAAATTGATGCAGCTGTCTAGTTCTAAATCCGGTCCAGGCAAAATTCTCTGGTCGAACGATTGTGTACAATAGATAATAGATCTAAGATCGCAATAATAATCCTTGCAGTTTGTATCAATCAACAGTCAATATCTTGGAGTAATAATATATTTCTTCACTCTATGCATAACCAGATTTTCACATATGTTTCCTAAATTCATAAGGGAGATACAGAGGCCATGTGACCCTTAGTACTCTTACTAGCTCTGTAGTTTATTGCAAATGCCAAATAAAACACTAGAATATTTGGTCAGTGGGTTGGGCTTGAACTAGTACCAACATCTGGACCTAACCAGATTATTGTACAAATTCACGAATCATCATGTAAAACGAAGATATTAAATTAGGTTTCAAGACTTATGAATAACTTGGCTTGAAAATTTATCAAATTACAATTATATCACACTATACAAAAATTCGTACTTAATAAATTATTAGACTGTTGTCGAATCTTCGGAATAATTCGCCAGCCAGTCATTTCCGTTTGGCCAATAGAAAATCAACCTCATCGAAATGAGGGATTTTTAATGTATTCGTTAGTCTAATAGTTTATCGGGAAATTTCCAATTGCTTTTATTTTTAACATCAATTCGTGAATAATAATTTAAATTAACAATACATGGAATAGGAACAACCATTTGTTCAAATATTAATAACAAATTTAGCATTAGATCAAAAACACGTTATCAATATGGATCAAATTTGGTAGGAAAAACCTTGACAACCGGGTAATAATTGAAATCTAAACATATTCTACTAAGGCCGTTTTAACTCGAACCATCACAAATAAGAAGAAACAGAAAACTTAACTTTTGTTCATACAGTTATCATTGTGTAACAAATAATTGAGTTTAAGAGTAGAATATTTGAAGAAATGTGTTTTTAATGTAACCTATCCTTGAAGCAGGGAAACATATACTATTCACATCATAATGATTTTCATATTTTTCAGTATTCCGTACTGCAAGGTTGAAACAAGTTAAAAAATACGTAAGGTCTATTTTGAATATTTATATTTTTCTATTTAAAAGTTCTAGACAATAATAAGCTGGTGGCGATTAAAATGTTTCCAAGACATGTTGGCTTATTTCTGGGAATTATGCAATTAATAAAATCAGCAATATGTTCCGCCCTAAATCAGGAAACGATTTATTTTTTCCTATTCGAATCGAATCAAACAATGAGTAAATATAAATTTAACAATTTAAAAAATTTGTTATTTGATTCTTCGGTGTTTACTATTACACCCTATTATCAAGTATTATATGTGACTACAAGAAAAATTATGTTTAAAAAATTGGTAGTTTATTGAATAATTTATCACAATATTTTTGAATATATGATAAAATTTATTAAATTTAGAATCATGTTTTATTTGATAAAATGTTAATGATTATTTTTTTTTAAATAGACGAACATATATTGGTAGGTCAAAAATTTAAATTTTTTATATCTAGTACTACTTTTATATTAAAAAACCTTGTGATATATTATTCAATAAACTACCAATTTTTGAAACAATTTTTTTTGTAGTCACTTATAATAATTGTTATTGGGGTGTGATAGTAGACATACAGTTAATTTCCAAAAATATGGATTGTGACTATCAAACTACAAATTTCAAAAATCGTTAAAATGAACACACACTTGGGTAACACCAATCTATTAAATGTAAATGTCACCATAGCTTGATTTCTATGCAAATTCATGGACCAATTCAGTTGAATTATTTAAACTCTTATTGAATCGAATTTACGTTCAATTTTCAATATCCATAGCTTCGAATAATATTCTAATTGAATATGAAAATCAGAATAATTTCTGAAAAGCTGCTTTGTCGGATATAAGGTTACATTGTGTAAATGGTATATTATGGTTTTGTGTTGATTGGAGCTCAAACAACCAGCTAAATAGTTGCATTGTTTCGCATTATCGTGATTGTTTTACTGAGTGAGAGTTAATTTCACCCAAATTCCACATAGAACATAGCGTGTTGCCAAAAAGACACTGTTTGGAACAATTGAGCAACGACACTTATAGTATTAAATACATCAATACAGTCTAGTTTCTACCTTTCGCTATGTTAAGATAGACATAGATTTTAGTGCTAAGAAAGATAATGATATATATAGAATTAATTGACACTTAGACAACAGGAATGGCGAAGGATTGGGAGAGGGCACAATATAAATTAAACAAACAATTCACTTTTTTTTAATTCAGAATTAGAACGCATGCAATTAACAGATTCCATCACAATTTTCAATTAGACAATCGATTGAAATCTCATATTTCGGTGGAGGAAGTACAGAGTCTGAATAAACGATTTTCTCTTGGGAACTAAGCCAACAGATATTAGCTAAAATGATAAAATAAATAAAATAATAATTCTATCGTTTCATCCGTCACTATGTGATATGAAATTTTATCCATATTGTAGAATTGAACACAACTATGTTGATATAACCTTTATTTGTAACTCCCGTTACTCGAGCTCCAGCGTTATTAAACCATCTGCAGACGGTACTAAAATACAATTAAAAAAATAACTTCAACTATAAATACTTATCGGTAGGTAGCAAAGGATTACTGTGGTTGATGATCCATGAGTTCGGAGGATTATTACTATAGGATTACATTGTGTATTACTACATTTTATTAATGACGAATTGTTGATAACAACAGCATATGGAAGTTAATCAGTACAACATTCTTGGAATAAATACATTACATCGCTTTAAATAATGATGAATGAATAAGGTCTGTTTGATCATCAAAAGTAGGGTATTGTTTTTGTGTTTATGAGTTTCCAAAGACTCCCAGTAAGTTTATCTAATTAGGTAACTTTTTCCTAAATAAAGTTTACAGTAGAAACTGAAATAAACAATTCTATCAACTTTAGATTTAGCACTCACAACAACAGAGAGCTACATTTCTTTCAATATTTATCGGAAAACAAATTACTTGGATATTATTATCCTATCAGATTCGCTTAGTTCTAGATCACATAAAATGGCTGCATTTCATTCAATGATCGATTTGCTTTTTTCAATATCGTTTTCATAATCAAATTTTCAGCAGAAAGTAAATACTATTAAACAAATCGTACTAAATAATGGTACTTCATCTCCAATAATAGCTAAATTAATCAATCGTAAACAACAAAACAACATTTACTTCAGTATATACTCAAAAATTAAAATTCAAAAAGAGAAGATATTCGTTAGTCTAAATTATTTTGGAAAAATCACTAACAAAATCTAGAACATTTTGAAACGTTATGACTTGAATATTGTATTTAAACCTAATTCCAAATTAGGGTATATCTCATTCAATGATACGGACAAAACAAAGACAATTGATAAATCTATCTTGTCAGAACTGCCATTCCTTTTATATACGCCAAAAAGGACGCTCATTTTCTATTAAGTTTAAAGAACATAAAATATGCTTTAGACTCTGAAAAACAAGTTCTACAATTGCAGATCATTTTTCCGATAATAATCATTCTTTTCCTGGAATATAGTCTATATATTTTGCATATAGCTGATAAAGGCTCGAAACAAAAATTGTTGCAATTTTACAAACGCAAAAATAATACCCTGGTTCTCTTAATGATAAAACATACCCGATTTATTCACCATATTTGAAGCTATGTGATTCTGATTATATACCCTACTGTTGAAAGAAATTCGTCATTATTTGAATGTAATCCTACAATAATAATCCTTTAAGTTCATGAATGACCGACCACAGTAATCCCTTACTACCTACCGATTAGTATATTTAGAAGTTAAGTATGTTAATTGTATCGAGTAATGGAAGTTACAAATAAAACTGATATCAACATGGCAGTGTTTAATTTTACAAAATAAATAAAATAATATATCACATGATTAACTCAGTGCGAATTGTGTACTTTCAAACTGGATATTACGACTGCATTGGATGAACTAGATTATCTATTTTCTACTCGATTGTTTGGGGAATTTTCCGTTTTTTCTCTCTCAATAAAGTTGAGCCCTGTCAAATGTTATTAGAAGAATTGTTATAACATGAATTACAGATGCTTCCTCAGAAAGGGTACCAAAACTATAGAGGTTCTGCATCAAGTCCATCTTGTTATTGATGTGAATATTGTAGGATAACTTGATCCCCAGACAAATATATCTGTTACCAGTTGAGGATTAGTGTATTTCTGGCACATATGATAGTTTTCGGCGTACACATCGCGAGGATTCAAAGGATCTCTTGATGTTCTTGATAATTTGAGAAAGTAACTATGTAGATGACTCCTGGGATTACAAATTTAACATTTTGCACTTATATACATGTGTTTTAAAGGAGCCAAATTTGAATGAAATATTATAATACTTCCCTACAAAATTTCAAACCTCCAGTTCCAGTAGATTGCTTTATAAAGATCTACATAACGATTTCAGCTGTTCTTCGTTTGTTAACAATTCTTTCCGCCAAGGATTAAAACAGGACTTCGAGGAACATTGTAGGTCTATGTTCGCTGAGATGGTGAGCTGAGTCATATTTGAATATCAGGGTATCCTTCTTCTCGATTTCTTCTTTCTTTTTATAAGTTTTGTTAATAAAAAAGTATTATACTGGCAGTAATTGCATATAATTAGTACTTGAGATTATGAACAATCTCTTGAACATGATATTAATAAAATAAAAATGTAAATTGGTGAATTATTCAAAAAGTGAACTGTTTTGAATAAATCTAATATGCAAGGAGTAAGCAGAGGTTTATACATGAATTTAAATAACCAAGAGCATAAAGTTAGGAAGTTGCAAAATCCATTCCCTAGGTGCTTGTAAGTATAGATATGCAAATATGATCAAATCAAAAATAAAAGTTTATTATCCTGGTGTTAGAAGTTGGTCGTTATATAAATTAAATTATAGAGAAGAGACAGATTCATCATTTAAAGAGACAGACAATAACAACGAACAATAACAATCAATGACATGCCACACTGATACGAATATTACGCAATAAGAAGATTTCTCGGAAAGGGTCGTGTTACGTACATTGGCTTCACAATCAAGCTTATTCGATTACGTGACACAAAAACAAAACATGATTGAAATTGGGAAAAGTTTACTTATTACTGTGGTTACCAATTTGATGGAAATCAGTATCAACAATTAATTGGAAATATTGCCCAAGGTTTGTTTTTCATTTCAGAACAATTCTTGGGTCAACATCGACTGAGGCGATTCTACGTGAGAGGCATTCAAAATGTAATTGATTATTGCTATGTGCAGTTCCATTTTGTAATTTGCTCTTGCATTGTGAAAAAGATACTATTCTAGAGCATTGGAGCTATCATTCAAACCGAATAGTGGAAAATTAATAAAATACTAATTTAAACTTCAATATCATCATGTTTTAGAACATTCGCTTTTTTCTACTATTATTTATAATTCTTTACATTCACTGTGCATAGCACAAAATAAGATGCTCTGAAGTGACAGGTAACTTGCCCGTTAAGATAATAATGGTAAAATACTTTTTTCTTGTAAATTGATGAGCGTATAAAGTGCCTATGATTTTGGCACCCGAATTACTTTCTTAAAACGTGAATTTTTAGATGGCTCTGCTATCTTATCTTAAGCCAGCAGAGCCTAGGTTTTTTTGTTATTAATTGTGTCTAAAAATTTATAGTTGTGTCTGAAAAAAGCCTATGAATAGCCTATATATGAATAATTGAAAAAAAAAATAATTTTAAATGGCTAGCTAGCTTTGGGGACGTCTGATTTTTGTTCTTTCTAATCATGCCTAATAATAATAATGAGTCTCTTGCATTTAGTTATAAAATAATTCAATAGATATGTCGATTGTTGAATGAGATTTGAATCTTTTCCCTAGCTAGTTGTTTCTGCAAATATTCTCAAATATGACCGTTTCATGCAACAAAGAATATTATATTTCATGTATGTTTGTTGCGGTTCTTGAACTGAAATATTTGCATTTCGTACTCATATTGATTTCAATTCACGTTGTTGACTTCTTGACTGTAAGAAATTGTTCTCTCCTTGCACGAAATTTCTATTTTAACTATACAAAAACGCAATGGAAGCACATCGTTGCGAATAAAAATACTATCCAGAAGCCGCAATCATTTAAGTCCTATCATTTTTCCAAATGAATTATCTTAATGTGGCCTAGTTTCTCACATTGATTATATTATATTTTTTTCCTTAATTGTTGCGAATTCCATCAATTTGATAATATTAAAATTCCGAGTAATCTTCTATCAGAATTCCACAAGATTGTCACATCAGGCAGACAACCTATATTTGAAAATAACGAGAAAGCTAAGCTTTTGTACCTATGATAGTGTTATAATGTGGATATAGATAACAATCGTATAATTTATTTATCGTATTTCCAAAAACATTTAAATTCGGAGATAAAGACACTGAAAAGCGCTAAGGAATAAATTAAAATATAAAATAGGCTCATTTGCTGATAGTATGTTCAGTTTACGAAGGAGATATTTCACATTGTACATGTCCTTTATTAAAGTACTAATGGAACTTCAGCAAAATTTTGTTCGACTATCTGAAATCGAGAAGAATTATAAAATTTTCACAAGTTTCATAAATTTTCCAACCCCCCGGTAGATTTAAATATTTATTGAATATGAGAGATTTCGAATATCAATTAAATTTGAAGCTGCAGAATGCGTTTCTTCATTATTTTCACTACATTTTGTGCAATTTTTCAGAATCTATTTATTCATCTTATCTCATTATTTTTCATAAAAGAAAAAACATTAGAATCTATTCCTATTTATCACTTTTATTCCGATAGTTTTCAATTCGCCAGTTAATGGTTGGCAATTGCTAATTGTTGAGTTTCAAATTTGGACACATCACTCTTATACTCTTCGATAGAATATTGAGCTTGGTATTTATTTATTTTTTGTTTCATCAATGCATGGAAGCCTACCGTGATATCCACTGTACTAGTTTGAAATCCGATAAAATCTTCAAACCACCACTATACTGACTTTATAGGACATTTTCCTGAAACAAATGGGTATTTATAATTTTATAGCCACTTGTATGGAATATAAATCTATTAAATGAGTCCAGCGATATCTTCAGTTAATTATCCTTCACCCCCCAGTATTCACTTAGTGATTTTATTTTATCCAATGGTTCTTATGAATTAAATAGAATATTAACAATGTTATGCTTATGCTTATTTCTGTCAATATAATTCAAAATCTCTATGAATCAGATTTTTGACTCATTCTTAATAGATTAGTAATGAAGTCACTTCAATCGTTTATTGAAAGAGTTAGGTTAGGTTAGGTTCGCTCGTTTGTCGACGAATCGTATACCACCTTCTTACGCTGAAACCACTATCGGCAAATAGAAACATCTAAGGCGGCTAAGGAATTTGGATGATATTTAGATGTGTGTGCATGAAGGAGAAACAGTGGCGTACCTAGACTAGAACCTAGATGTGAATGAGTTCAGTAAATGGTCTATTCATGGCTAATCTACAGAGTATAATTCAAATATATTTACTATCAGACACTAAGCCGTAAAATATAAGGGAAAAACATCTGGCAAATAATTCAACTGGCGAAAAATATTGGAAGAGTCCATTACGTCACTGCGAGAGCATGAGATATCGAGTGTACTTTCATTTCATTCTTTTTTTTTTTCAAATTTACAGGCGCCCTTAAAATACCCTCAACTTAATTTCGCTGCACATTTTGGATTTTATTACAAAAAAATAGGCTTAACTATTTATATCTACAAAAACTGGTAACAATTGTTTATACTAGTACAAAAGTATTATGACAATGCATATCGTTAACACACGCCATTGTCATCAGAATATTTTTGTTGTTTGTTAATGTTTATCGCAGTCTCTTAATTCGGGCTAAATTCTTAGCGGCCACTTTCATATACATAGAAATTTCCCATAAAATATTTTGTCACTCGGCACAAACAAATACTGCATTACATTTGATCTTGAGTCTGCATATAAGTAAAATAAAATGTATTCTCCCATATTGAATTCACAATTGTTTTCGATATTGTAACTTTAATGAGCAAAATTGGTATAGCTATAGATCATTAAAAAAAATAATATATAAACAAAGTAAACAGTTGTTTCTAATGGAACACTGGATCTGCTGGAACTTAGTGTTGTGCATTGAATATAGATAGTTCACTAAAAAAGTATTTGATGCCCTAAATTTTGAGGAGGTTTTTATCTGATCACGTTGAAATAAGGAAAGGTTTATACAAAATTTGGGCATGATATATCAATTTATGCTTTTTTGAAAGGCAACTAAAAACAGTGATATTTTATGAAGATCGTTTTATGAATCAAATTATACAAAATATCCATCCTGAATAATATAGAGAATACACAAATAGATACAAATGCTTCAGACTGAAGCCTTCAGTAGTATTTATTAGTACCAAGATATACTTTTTTGCTACCCAAAGCTCTACAACGTGATGGAGTGTAAGTTACTGAGATCAAAATGGTGTACTATTCTTCAGATTCGCGGCATGTACTGACAACATTATTGAATATCTATAGTTGAATAACAATGTTCTTATAAAAAAGTAACGTCTATAGAGAAATGGGTATGTGTGATTATATAAATTTCGTTTCTATTATTCTAATGGTTTTGATCACAGGTTATGACGTCTAAAATAATATGGCACCTAATAGCTAATTAATTATTTTTGGATGATCTCAATGTAGGTGGGCCGAAGAACATGCCTTGATGATGTTCGCAATTCATTGCATTACACATTTACTCTCTATTTGAGACTTGAGTTCATTTACTTGTGTCTCTATCGTGTTCTTCAATTCTGAAAGTGAAAAATATAGGTAGTGTATACACAAATCATTCATATTAAATTAGAATAGGTATATATCAAGAAAAAACTGAGTGCTCTGTTCTATCTCTGTTTATAACATCCATATTAATTTCTACCTAACCTATGAACTATGAATAATTCTCTAACGCAAGGTAATTCTACATCGACCACTGCACCTAATAGTTGCAGACAGCTGTTTCGCTCTCTCATGCTCATCAGCGAAACGACTAAGCGGCAATGCTATCGGTCGATATCTTTGTCGAGATTAAATACTTCATTGATAAATGAGAGCAGAGCATCGAACGCCATCTACCCGAGAGTAGATGTCACACTTAAATATAATATATATAATAAAGATTCTTGACCCACGTATGAATTAATACAAAATTCTCGGGAAATAGGTCACACTAACACATATATTTTTACCCTCGTCTTTACGTACGTTTCGGTCTCACGACCATCATCAGAAGACTTATTAGTACAATAGCCTGATTACTTAGAACTACTGTGATAACACAAAGCGTCCTTATCGCACAAATTTCGTTTAAATGCCAACGTCGCCGAAACGAACGGAAACATGAAATCGGAACTAACACAGCAATGTTGCAGCGTAAAAATTAAAAATCCACTATTAATTAGAATTAACAACAAATACGAACACATTTCATAAATGTCTGCGAGAGACTAACAGACAAAGAGTTCGTATTTGTTGTTAATTCTACTTAATAGTGGATTTTTAATTTTTAGGCTGCAACATTGCTGTGTTAGTTCCGATTTCATGTTTCCGTTCGTTTCGGCGACGTTGGCATTTAAACGAAATTTGTGCGATAAGGACGCTTTGTGTTATTACAGTAGTTCTAAGTAATCAGGTTATTGTACTAATAAGTCTTCTGATGATGGTCGTGAGACCGAAACGTACGTAAAGACGAGGGTAAAAATATATGTGTTAGTGTGACCTATTTCCCGAGAATTTTGTATTAACTTAAATAGAATGCAAAAAGAAACAATGATTAAATAGATATCTCCTACTTCACCGAAGTTACGGGGAATGTTAGTAGCTCAGTCTCAGTGACAAGATGGAGACACCGACCAATCTATTACTGAATACAGTTTTTCCACAAATTATCCAGAAAGTTAATTAGAGTCACTTAATTACCTTTCTCGATAATATGTAATGAGTAATTTGTTCATTTGTTATTTAATTAGAATGTTGTTCAAATAAACGCCAGCATGATATTAATTAATCAAACTGCAGTGAATAACAAACACTTATGTTTAGTTTTGTAGACTTACAGTCTCATTGACTTCAATTGAAATTAGGATTCACGAAAACTTTCAATCGTGTAATAGTCAAAGAAAACATAAGAATTGATAAAGCATGGTTCCATTAAATATTGGAAAGCTCGAAGAATACACTAGAACATACAAATTATTCCTTATTTTGGATATACTGATCAATTTTCATGAAAACTTCTGGAAATAGATAGACTCAAAGCTACTAGAATACAGAACTAACAACTTAAAGGTTCAAAAAATGTTTCAATCCTCAATATTTTAATATCGGCTTTATAAAACTCACAGTCGATTCAATCAAACTTTTGAATACATTCTGACCCGCTTATTTGATATGAAATCTTTCTTAAAAAAAAATAAACTCAGAATAAAATCAAATTGCTGACACTCAGTTGAACCAAACGCTTCATAAATTACAGCTGTTTTTGTAGAAGCCGTTGTTCACATCCAAAGAAATCATTATTCTAAGAACTAATATAAAATTGGTGATCAATACAACTAAGAAACAATCACTGTATCTTATTTATATTGTTATAGTGTATTCTAGTGTGAACTCTCCTATAGTTTATTTGTAATCAATGTTAAAAATCACAAAATTTTTACATTTGCCAAAATTTTTGGATTATCAAATCATTCATAGTGGGTGATATATTGCTGTAAGTTTCTGGTTTGAGTTACAATTTGCACCACTGTTAGAATGACCTGCTATTATCATCTCTTTTCCTTGAATAGGAAAATGGTTGTAGAATCTTCTATCAATGTTTATTAGGAATATTTCTGAATATACTCATATATTTTGTTCATTTTCGATATACTGAAGATGCACCTTAGTCGATAAAATATTTAGGTACTTAGATTATTAATTTTCATTGTGGTTTCAGGACTTTGATTTTATAATGTTGTAATGACCACAGATCATTCTTCTTCTATCTGATCCTACTATCTACTCTCCTAGCATAGTATTCAGTATTGTTGAATCTTGGTATTTTAAAAATATCAGATTTATGGAAAATTAAGGAAATTATGACCAGAACCTACCAGTAAGCGTGATTCAAAGAAGGAAAATTAATGTGCATGGACCGCATGAACGATTTGAAAGAATGATGGTGAGGATCTATTATTTTAATTGAATTAAGCCTTTCAAAAAAGCTCACTGGTAGGTTCTGGTGCTTGATTGGCACAAAACTTGGTCGTCCCAACTTTCATAATGAATTTCAGGATGTATATTCTGAATTATGATTTCCTTTCATTATAGATGCAATACCAGGTAATTTTGAACTTCTTCAGTAATGAAATAGAGAAATGAATATGAATGTTCCAAACAATGATAAAAATCAATCATTCAAGAGCAAGTTGTATATTTATCTGTGAAAGAGCAAAAACGTTGTTGAACTCACTAATTCCGTTGAAATTATTTAAAATCAAGAATGACAAATTGTGCTATATAATTTGATTTAGCAACAGCTAGACGGAAGCATTTTGTGGAAGGTCAAAGGCTGCTGTATATAAAAATCTGTGTAGTAAACAAAACCATTAGGTTATCTTTGGATATTTTAAACCAAATATAAACCTTGAGAATCACCAACAGTTATTTCTATGTTAGCTACGATATTATTCCCAACTGAAAACTGTTGCATTGGGTTTCCAGTCATCTTGTCAAGGTGTTATATTTTTCCACGAATGCTAATTTGACGCACTTGAAACCTCCCTTGGTGGAAGATTCGGCGAGTATGGTCTGGTCAAGGACGGGACGAGAAAGACATGTTATTATTTGAAGCAGTTAAGGATTGACAGTGTTTATGACCTCGTTACCTTCTATCCTTGAATAAACCGGAATTTTGGTCGACCTGTTTGATGATGTTAGTTCAGGATTGAAGAGCACTGAGCTAGGAAGTAATTTTTCCAACATATTTTTCAATAAACTGTTTTTGGAGGGGTATTACTTCCACCTGAAATAAGGAAACAAAGGTTCCTAGGTGGATAGTTTTTTTCTTTATCAGAGTTTGTTCCATAGAATCTCGAATGATTTCACTGACGGCGGGGTATATTTTCAGCTGCCTATGTGGCACTAGATCATATCTGGAGGATGCGTTAACATGATTCATCTACAAAGATTTACAGTGTGTTCCTCCAATTTGTAGGCGATCTCCTGTTTTCAACTCGCGCCTGGGAATTATTGAGCGCTAGATTATTTCTGGAGGATACGATTCATCTACAAAGATTTATAGTGTGTTCCTCCAATTTGTAGGAGATTCCCTGTTTTCAGCTCCCGCCTGGGATTTATTGAGGGGTAGAAAATAATTATAAAATGCAGAGCCTCAAATGGAGAACTGAAAATTCAAATGGAATCAGTAACTAAGACAGTGAGTTCTTGATGTTTTCCTGTGTTATCTACCCGAAGCGAATAATGGGGTTTTTGATATCATTGAAGACACGCGTAATGGCCAGAAAAAGACCCGAAGTTGATTTGCGCCAATGATTGTGTTTTCCTCATCAGACAAATTGGTTTTGTGTCCGTCGGTACCAAATCAAGCATAATCTCCAGATTTGATGACGGCAAAAATTGTTGATCGATATGGGTTGTATTGCATCCTGTGACTTCATATTATGAAGGCTTTCAAGTTTATCCACATTCACGGGAGTAGGACACTGACATTTGATCTGTCCTAGAGCCTAAATGGGTGTTGTAGTCAAATGTAATTATCTTTAGACGTTTGTTTAATAGCGAGAACCTGTTACACTACTCTTCTGTTGTCCCTCTGAGTCTAGCTGCATGTAGTCCAGTTCACTCAAAGTTTATTCTGATAGGTTTCTTATAAGTTCTTTCCCAGTCCAGAAATGCTTTGATTTGCGATATTTACTCGGAGTTATATTCTTACATACTGACTGCCAGTCAACCTTCGACACTCCTGACAAGTTCTCAGACAGGACCTTATTAGAACTAGATTGAGAACATTATGAGTGCCTTGAATCGTTAACAACATTGAGAGCTACATATTCAGAATATTGCTTTCCTCCCTCACGACGGACCTAGATACATATATATCCAGTATTTCTCCTCTGAAAAGTCAACGTTTGTTGACTGAAGTTGGCGCCCTCCATGAATTATGATGATGGCAAAAAATGATTAGTTGTCATTTGTCTGGAAAATCACGGTTGAAATTTAGAGCTGCATGTCCTTATAGCCTATCTCTTTCGTAACCACGGCTGAGGTAAGCGACTTGCGTCTAACCCATAGCCCATTTGGTCGCGAAAATTTTTTGGCTTACGGAAAAGGATCGATGTTATTTGTTGGTGATGGGTTGAAGGGGATGATATCGACACCTAACCAATTATCGAGTCCACCTAGATTTCTTTTGCTTACGCTCGAACTCAAGCGAAGGTGGCGCGAGGAGGTCAGTACTAGTTCCTACTTAACGTAGAATGAATCTGACGTTAGCACTCATATAGTAAACCAAGACACAAAATATTATAATTGATGACAAATTACCTTAGTAACTGCATTGGAATATAGATACACCAAAACTTATTTATCCGAATAGAAAAGATCAGATTTCCATAACTGAACATTATTTAAACTGTGGTAATATTTAGTTCCAGCTAAATCTAATAGTGGCTATTTAAAAAAAAGTTACAAACCAATAGTTGAAGCAACAAACTATTTACTATTGAAGATTTTCTCACTTCTTTGATGACTTTCGCCTTGTATTCCATTCATCTGACTCATAAATAACTAAATATATTACTAACAAATCTTGCAATTATTTTAATGGAATAATTGCAAAGTTAAAGAAGATGGTTTGAACCCATTTCTGAATACCAAGAATTATTGTGTTTCAAATGTGGTGTAGTGTAAACTAATAAATCTAGCTGAATAGGCCAATCATCCTGGATATGAGTTAGGCAAAAGATAGAGAAGTTGAGTTATTGTCTTCTTCGACGAAGGTCAAATGGTACCGTTATTTCATTCGTTCACAAAAGTTTTGGCATCTCAGGAAGTGAAATACGATCAATCTGGGCATGCTTCATATCAATATCTTCATTTCTCAATTACTTATCAATAATAACTTTGCTTCGTGAAATAATAATTACAGAGCGAATTTAACTCAAATTAGGAAATAATGTTTCGCCACCAATGAATATTGGTGGTATTTCTCAAAATGGTGGTATTACTCAAATAATCAATAATTGTGTAACCAAGTACAATAATATAATAATTCGAAGACCATAATTATATCTTAGTATTGAATTTGGAATGCAAAAATTAGTGAAGCAATTATCGATAATCAATTGGGTGAAGATAGCAGATTAATTGTAACTATTCACTTTCTGAGACATCAACGTTTTTGCCATAAGACCTTGAAGTCGCGAAACACTTATTTCATTGTCTAAACAATTAGTGCAGTCAAAAGTGTGAAGAAATAGGGGTCAATACTAAAATTTAATAGACTGCACGAGCATGCAAAATTCTTTTTGCATCATTTTCAGGATGGCTTACACATCGTGAGTCAGAAAAAAAGGGGACTCGTGATTATTACTATTAATAAACTATGAAAAACTATTTTCAATTAACAAATGGAATGTCTTTTATAACAAATGGCATATCTCGAATTCTTTTTATCCAAAGTTTCTGAAATTTGGTATCAGGGCGTTTTTTGGTTCGCTAAACCCGAATCTGAAGTCGGAAAATGTAAAATCCGACCCGTTTGCTGAAAAACCCCTAAAATTTCACCAAATATTAGCAACAAAGAAAAGTTTCCTCGGACTTGAGTGGTTTCGAAATAATAAGATGCCGTGATGTGTCTCGGTACAATTTTAATTAAAACAAGGAAAATTCTGCAAAATTGGTGGAAAATTGCGTCCTTCTCCCTCATATTCGTGTCTCGGTCCTCGTCCAACGTTATAGGTTTTTGTGGTCGCTGAGTATTATATTATGGTTAAAAAATTTATCATTTCTACACGACAATCTTTAATAGTTATTTTGTTTTTCGAAAAATTTTAGACAATCCTAATGATGAAGAATTTCAAGTAACTATAAGTACGTACCTCTTTCAAGCCAGGTAAAAAAACAATGTTTTTGAAGCATCAATGATCAAGCCCGCGATATTCCATTTGTTATTTGAAAATGGTTTTTCATTGTTTATTAATAGTAATAATCAAGAGCCCTTTTTTTTTCATACTAATGATGTTTAGGTGATCTTAAATACTATGCAAAAAGAATTTGCATTTTCGAGAGGTCTATAAAATTTTAGCAATGACCCCTGTTTTTTCACTTTTTTGACTGGACTAAATCATATGAGTATAAGATCAATCGTATTTCTTTATCGAATGAGAAAAGAACTCGACTTCTATATGTTTTTCCTTAGAATAATTCTCTCGAATACAACATGATCAGCCTAGAAGAAAATCAGAAGAAATTGGGGAGTTTAATAAAAAACAAAAATAACAAAAATAAATATATTTCTAAATGGCGTAATAAATTCTTACAAAACCATAAAACAATAAGAGGTAAACAAGTACAAAACAAGAATACATCGTTTACATTAAATTATCACAGTGGTGCAACCAAAGCTAGGTGGCCACGTAATATAAATATTATTGTATTATTTTATTGTATGAATGAACAATCAGTTCTATATTAAACATTAAGCTCATGCCTTCCTTCATTTTGAGGTTGCTCCACTGACATCTAGATAGAGATTATAGATACAAAAGTAGGCCTGAGAGGAATAGAGAAGGTCCATTTTGGCAAAAAGCTTCAAAATATATTGTCACATGGTTACCGGATAGGCTGGTTTTGGTAAAGGCACAAATTCGTTAATCGGCTGAAGCGGATTCATTTATTGTTGGTTTGTACTTTAGCTAAGTAATGTCTAATGTTTTGTGTTAAATGTGAGTGGTATGGGACAATCAGATATAAGATTTGGCAAGGTCAACTTTATAACTAAGGTTCTGTAGGCTATCAAAATATCGACTCGAACTAGATGTAAGTTGTCAATATTGTTTGGAGGTGATGGTTCTCCAAATCAACTATTTACAAGGTTAATCAACCATGTCTACAACTATTGGAGTATTCACCAAGAAAAGTTTCTGCTAGAAGGGATGATAACATTCTTACTTTCTTCAGGTATTTTATTTTCTGAGTTAAAAACGGTTTAAAAAGTATGCTGAGCAAACATGTCAAAATTGTTTGGTGGTGATGATTCACCAAATGAACTATTTCACAAGGTTAATCAACCATGTCCAAAACTATTGGAGTATTTATTCATCAAGAAAAGTTTCTCCTAGGTGGTATGATAACTTTTTTTAGCAATTCTATGGTCAGCTTTTTAACTGAAATTACTATTTGTCAGCCAACATATTTTTTTTTATAATTTAACTACACAAGAGGAGAACCTATTATGTTCGAATAACATCGTGTGAGCCAGCGGTATAATGTTGGGAGATGATATAGGCATTCCATTTTTTCTTGAGGTTTTGGAGGTTATAGACATAAGAAAAGACCTCACTAGACGAATAGTTCTACAGCTCCGCCGTTCAATAGAAAAATGAAGTCTAGTAGGAAAAAGTTGGTCAGGTCTCGAGCTTGACAATGAAGTGGGGACTAGCTGGAGCTCATCTAGTTCGCCTACGTGAAATCCCTTTTGAATGAATTACAAACGAGACTCGTTTGTTACTTAGACCATGGAAATATCTATAGAAAACGAAAAGATCGCTACCTTTCTACGATATTTTAGAGAGGTCAATGAACTCGAAAGCTTTAGGGTATGTTTAGGAGCCGAACTCCAAGCTTGTGAATAGCATGTTGTATATGTATGTATACATATAATGATGTTTCATGATGCTTAATTTTTGCAAGTTGATCTTAGAAGATATAGCCTTCTCCTTAATTCCAGAAATTTATCTCGGAAAAGAGTTTGGAACCGATTAACTCAAACCAAATTGGTTTCGAGACTGTCTAAAAGAGAAGGTGATGTGACGCTTAGAAAATTGGGCAGAAGTCAAGTTATTCTGATTTTACAATTAGTAGTTTCACGAGGTCGGAATGCAGAATAACAATTGTTTCTCCTTGTAATGATAATACTGAAAGTGTACAGCTGTAGAGTCAAGAAGAAGAGAGGAAATATATTTGCAAAAATATAACACATGGGCTTTAACAGACTTGATGAGATTTACTGAAGAAATTTATGAAATGTTGACTACTGCTTGTGTTTATACATTTCTCGATCAGGAGAGGAAAATAAAGTGCGACCCTTCTTTCTTATGAACTGTTTGCTACATAACGGAATTCAAATAGGCAAGAAATCTACAAATCGAGGTGACTGAAATCAGTTAGCATGGAAACCTACTCAATCATACGCTCAACAAGACCTTTCATTAGTTAACTCTAAGGTCAAGAAAGCGCTGTCAACATACAACAGGAAGAGAACACCTTTATTTTTCAAAAATTCAGTTGTACATTACTTTGCGATCTTATATTTTAAACAAATATAATTGGATATTGTTGTTTATTAAACCTATTATGAATGCAACCTTCACAGTTCATTTTCAAAAACATTCAAACATATATACGGTTCATTTGAAAACCATCTAAAATTGGAATCAACACTTTCATTCATTCTCAAAAATAGAATTCTGAATATTGAAATATTCGAATTATAAAAGAGAAAATTTAGAATGTTGAAAGGCATTAACGTTGATTAATTTTAATTTCATAGAAAAATTTGGAAGTTCTATTTGAGTAAACTTGGAAAATCGCTTTGAAAAAACTTCGATTTTAGCGATACTAGTTACATTTCTTTATTAAATTAGTGAAAATCAAACTTTTAATAATTATTTTATAATGATTTAATTCACTATCTGATTATTTCGCATAATTGATATGTGAATCAATTGAAAATTGAAAGATGACATCCCAATTTTATCACACAAACGCCATTTGTTGGGAGTTATTTCTTTATGGGTAAGATCAGATTTTCAAGCAACATTCTAATTTTCTTATTCTATAACCAGATTATTTGTTTGTCCTAATAATTGTTTGACATCAGAATACTTTCACATTTTTTGAAATTCCAGCTCGTATTTATCATAAGAAAAACAAAGGTATTTTTGAATAAGTGTTTTCTTTTCTTGATGAAAATATACTCGTTTCATGAAATCCTAATCACACCCCAGAACATTTCGATGCACTGTTTCTGAATTCAATAGCTATTTCCGATAGCCGAATAATTCCACTTAAAAAGCCATAAAAATGTTTATTGAATGTAAGGAATGTTGGACCAATTTAATGTCATGAAACGTAGGTTCTTTATACCATTCAACGATATCGCTGTAGGTAATCTGCTAAATCCTATTGATCATTCTGACAAATTAATCCTTAGGATTACTTTCCATTCATTTCGATTTTCTGAATGCCTTCGCGTAACATTACATGAATGTATGGTCATTTTTAGTTATAAAGTTGACCGTTTAGAAATATGAGAGAACTACATTAAGACGCTGAACATCTAAGTTTCAAAAGTTACAGTAAAAACATTAAAAAACTATGAACTACTATAAATATTATAATTTGATTTCAGTTTAAAGTTCCTTGTAAAATTCATCACTACGTTGGTTTAATCAATAATAAAACATTTTAGCACGTAGCAATTGTAGAACTTGGAGTTGTTCAACACATATAAGAAGCATAATACTGTTAAGCTATTTAGTACTACTAATGATCGTACAGATGTTCGCGTGGAAGCGGTGAATCTTTACAGTTTTTTCAATTGAAACAGAAAAATGGTTTTGTTCTCTTAATTTGGTGGAGGGCATTCGACATACTAGTAGGTACATAGAAAAAACATCTTGAAATTATGCAGAATAACGACAATTGGCAAAGTTTAATTACTGACAATTGTTTTATTTCCTTATCCTAGATATTAAACAAAATAAAACATTACGAATCAAGTTCAGAAAACTGGAATTTAAAATCACTTCTCTCGAGGTGTGTATACTATTTTTTCGCATGTTGTAAGTAATTACTTATTTTGCATTTCATGTTAAAATCTGTTTATAATAATAGTTACTGAGAAAATCTAAAAAAAAAGTGGTGGTCTGACTTTTCGATATTCTGCAATCTAAATAGGATGATGATGTTTTATTAATTGACAACTTTTGACAGCATCCTAATAAAGTCATCTTTGAACAGCGAAATTTAAAATAACTATCGGAATTGCTGATGAAAATGACTTGGAAGATATCTTAAATACAGCTCGGGAAGTTTCTTCTAGTTCACGTCCGGTGAAATCGAAGGAAAGGTACGAGAAAGTATATGATATGTTATGTGAGTGAAGAGATTTAAAGGAATTGATGGAAACTTAATGCTGGCCTATTTTTACGAAAAGATTGGTTATTTCATATGGTTAAAATGTTGTACATAGGTACTAATTTTATTATTAGTTTTAGGCAAAAGTCCTTGAATCTTTTAGTTTATGGGCTACCTACTCTATGATCGAAAATACGGACATTTCATGACACAAATAGATAATCGCTTTCTTGAAACATCAAAATGACAAGTATGAACCTAAAAAAATCGAAAGTTTCAACAATGGAAAATGTTACAAAGTTTTTGAACGAGGCTCCGAAAGATACGTTTCTGTTAAAGAAAGTGGAATTAATTCTAGAGCTGAGTGGTGTATGTCGACATTGTCGACGTGAAGAATTATGCAGCTTAACAGCTGAAGATATAGAGAAATTCTGGAACAATGTTGATTGTAACGTTACACGATACCAAAACAAAGAAAAAACGTGTATTTACTGTAGCCTTAAACTGCAATGGGTATGAAATCTACCACAAGTACTTACTATTGAGACCCAAAACAGTAAGTCAAGTAGAGGCTCTGATATTCAAGCTCTTAAATGACATGGGGGATGGCGCTCTACAATCGTAGCTGAAGCGTACGAGGAAGAAAGCATTGGTAATAAAATAAAAATTCTAACAATGTTCAACTTAGTCAATCACAAGAAGCTCCTTTAGAAATTGTGGTGAATGAAAAAATGTTTACCAACAACTAGTTAATACAGCGAGGTCTGAAGTTGTAGCCTTTTCTAACTTAAACAACTGTTATTTTAATATTTATCGTTATAACATTTAAAATAAACATTTTCTTTCTTTGTTAAATTGTGTTTTGAACGATACTGATCGTTTTATGCAGTACTGGTTGCTATGCTGTAATGGTTGCTATGCAGTAAAATGTCTCGTTACTGTACGATTTTGCGGTCGTTAATGCAGTGCATTACTGTACAAAATGCGAAAAGATAATTTACATCAAGTAAACGTCGAATCCAGAGATATCCAAGAATGTTCTTTAGATTCGGCGTTTGTTATATGGAAACTCATAATTGAAAGTTGCAGTTATTTTTCTTCAAACTCAAATTGTGAAATTCTAAAAAATTTTTGCCAACATTTGATAATGTGTAAAATGCGGAATACCAATAAATCAGAGAGTTTTCACTTCACATTAGTTTCTTGACACTTTTCCGTTGAAGTCTTCTTATATTCTCATGATATATGAAAGACGGAAGAAATGTAAATGACCTTTGATGAAATATTCATTTGATAAGTGCTCAAAAAGACCACGGACAGATTTGAATGGGATTAGTCTAGGCAAGCACGCAAGGTATACATGTACCCCTCTTCAATGAATTTGAAGTTTGACAAATTAGTCTTTGTTCAATTTATCGCAACATGTCACATATCGATCCATCTTGATCTAATGATGAACTTATGTTAGAAACTTCTAATGTGTTTGCTTAAGATTGTACAAAAGCAGAACATTGTGTGTGAGGACCATCATAGTAATATTTAATCAGGTTGTCAACATTTTAGAGAAACTATAGTTAACTTGATATATTGATGTCGTTATAGAGAAGAGAAACCTCGAGCCTGATGATGACGTTTACATTAAATTTCAAATTAGGTTTCGGGCTAAGAATTATGATTAACTCGGAATAGATGCATTAGTTAGTTTTTTTTCAAAATGCGATAATTATACTTGATTAAGATTTAAGAAAATACAAGACAAGGTACTTTGTGAAAATTCTGATATTTTAAAGAAGCTCCACCGTAACAATTTCAAAAGGCGAATCCTGAAAAAACCTCTAGAGGGGAATTTGGTAGGAGCGGTATAGATCGTCTGTATGAAAATATGGCGAGGGAATCACTATGGGGGGAAATCCTGTAAATTATCACAACGTTTGTATAGATTCAGAGTAATAGTACATTACGGGCTTGTTGGGTATCAACATCTTTTAATATGAGTATAGGGGAAGGGAAATGTGTTCCTTTTTTTTCAATTCATTTATCAAATTTGATATAATTTTGAATAGTCAACTTGCGCTCAATATTTAAATCATGTATATGAAAAATTGGGGGAACCAATGTTTCAAAGCGGAAATTTGAGGATGGAATTTAAATAAATTGAGACATGAAATCCCATCAATCTAGAATTGTGCTTAATACAGGTCATTGCATATAATAGTGTCACTATTGTCAAATAGCTGAATGTGGTTGAAAAATACCAGATAATCCTTTTTTTTGCATAATTACCATTGTGCTATGTCTATACCTCCACCAAATGTATGAAATCAAATAATTATGGAAAATAATATTTTTGTTTTCGTTCTAAACTAATATTTCAGAAATGTAAAGACCAAAAACTATTGATATTATCAGTACTGATGTGAAATATTGATAATCGGTGATGATTTATCAAGTCTCAAACAATAAAACTGAAATCAAATTATACTAGAACACATCTTTTATTAAGTCGATTCATTCTCCCTACGCACTCACTTGTAAATTCGTCCTCATCAGCCTCTTCCGCTTCTCTTGCTAATTCTTCCGGTGTTTTCTTCTTACGCATAAGCGGATTTGGTTCATCTTGAAGTTCTACTACTTCTTCTTTTTTCTTTATATTGTACTGCAAAAAAGAAATAATCGAATTATCATCAGGATCACGAACATGTCAAATGAATATTAATTGTATGATAATAGTGAAGATTCAATTTTTGGCATTTCAAACCAAAACAATTCGAATAATCGGTGAAGCCTTTTCAGTTATGGAATTCAATTTTGATTAAATGTCCTGAGAGGAATCAATCAAACTAATTCCACTTTAGATGAAGCAGTGTTTCGACTGTTTTGACATTACCAATTACCAATGAATTTTCGAGAACGAAGTTACCGTTAGTTTCTGAAAATATTTAAACATCTATGTATTAGTTTTTCTGTTAATTTTTTGTGATCGACCAATTCTAAGTGTTCCTTTCCCCGATCCTGTTTCAGTATACCGATTACAAAGACGAGAGAGCTACATCAAACCAGCCGTTACTCCAATTTGATTTGGACCAGCACCAATCATCCCAGTAGACTGCATATCTGTTAATTTTCAGCAAGAGATTGTCCTCACACTAGATTAGTACAAGGTAACAATTTTTGTTGCAATCCATTCAAAATACGATTGGCTGATAACTGACTGTGAATCAAGATCATTGGTGAATTTGATGAAAAAAAAACATTAATGGAAAAATGTTATTGAATTACACCTAAACACAAAATTCATTTCCTTATTTGAATTTTTTGATTTATGATTTCCAGTAATATCCCGAACTTTCTTAGATTATTACGTGCGGTTTTGGGTGAAATTGTACAAAAACTGGTTTGAAGCCATCTCCGAGGTGAGCTCTTATATTCCGCAAGGCTAGATCCTGGTCCTCTGCTATTCATACTTTTCTTTGAAGTTGTTATCGGAATAATCGGAGTGTGATATCTGCTTTATGCAGAAGATATGAAGCTTTACTTACAGAATACATTCATATACAACCCTATTTCAAAACAAGAGGATCTAAATGGTTCACTCTCAGTGCAATCAAACTATCTGGACATCTCCAAATGCACTGTGGTCTCATACCATATACCAGAAGCAAGTCGCCACTGATGTTTGTATACACCATTGCTTACATTCATCTACCCCGAGCATGTAAGACCTTCCGAGTAATCTTTGACTCACAATCGCCCTTAGATGCACATGTAGAGACCATTTGCTCCAGGGTTTAGGAAGCTCTGGGCTTCATATTCCATAATAGCCAGAATGTTATTGATCTTAATACTATAGGTTTACCAATCGACACCCTGATTCGCCTTCAGTTTGATTATGCTAGTAATACCAACCTTAAAGTCAGTTATCGATGAAAAACACGTTTGTTATCGATAACTATTGTGTCTCCTCCTGCTGCTACTCCTTCCAGTTTATCTTATCGGCCACAGCAGTTCCTCCAACCCTAAAGTTTCAAGGGAGCTCAGGATGTCGGCTGGCTTCACGTTAGGTAAATCACCCTCTTCTATTGGGTAAGCTCTTGGGTTTTGCAAAGTATTGCATTCTGCCAGGATGTGGATAGAGGTTTTGCCCTTCTCTTCGCAGAGCCTGCATTCTTCTTCTACTACTAATTCGAGCTTACAAGATGTCCTTTCAACCGGCAGTGCCCTGTTAGGATTCCCGTTGGTATTCTCAGTTTATTTTTTCTTAGGTTGATGCAGTTGTTATATCTCTTCTGGTTATGATTTTTCAGAAGTATTTTTGCCTGCCTCAGTCCTTGTAGTCCTATCCAGTGGTGAGATCTTTTGTTGTCTACTTCTATTTTGCGTTCTTCTAGTATTGTATTGGCGCTTATCCCGTAGAAGAGTTCAGCTCCGGTGTGTCCGGACTCCATAGGATGGTAGCTGCATTGGTCTTGTTTAGTTTCTCTAAGCATTTCCAGACCATTTTGGAGCTGATTATGTGGGAGCTCAGCTTGTTGATGGCTGCTTGACTATCCGACATGATGACTATTTATTATCTTCGGAAGTCTCATTTTATATTAAGCTGGACACATTTTCCTATAGCATGAATATCCGCTTAGAAAATGCTCGGGGATTCACCTGAGCTTACAGTGTATTCGGTTTCAGGCCCATATACTCATATTCCAGTTTCTTCTGTTGTTTTAGAGCCATCAATGTACCATTTAATGACTTTCCAGGGATGGTATTTTCATGCTTCTTCCAGAGGAATTTTTAACTAGTGTAGTTCCCAGATATTCTATCTCTGACGTTCATTTAATAACACTCCCTTCCAATTTGATAGATTTGAGGTGAAGGTTCCTATTCCGTGTAAAGGTGGTTTTGACGTTGAGTCCCATTGATTGGCACCAGCCTTTAGTGTACTCAAGGCCTCTTTGAACGATGACGCAGAATATAATCTCGAACTTACTCCTTGCGAACATGACTATGTTGTAGGTATAAATCTGACAGAGTTTGACGAGGTCGGTCAGATCGCATGCTAGTTTGTTTGCAGGGGCTTCCCCGTTTCCAGAGATTTCTGCACCGTTTTCAGGACGAACAATGTGAGACTGGTTGGACGCAGGAATTTGGGGTGTGTTGTATGTTTTTTCCCGCTTCAGGAATGGAGATGACCTTGGCCCTTCTCCAAGTTCCAAGCTACTTCGATCAATGTTTACTATGTGTGGTAGAATTTCCCCTTGCCCTCGCTGGAGGCAGGGTGATTGAGATTCCACCAACTCGTGTGGCATTGATATTATCAAACGTGTATTGAGGAAATCCCTCAAGTGGCTTTCTTATCGAATCAATGATGTGTATCTCACCACCCTCAAGGTTTACAGCTCTAAGCATGGTGAGAAGACCTCAACCTCTGGCTGAGTAAGTACAAACTTGTGAATGGTATGGCAGATAATCCATACTTACTTGCTCACTTGAATCTTCAGGCACCCAGACTCGGAACAAGATATCCCCTAACGTTTCCTTTACAGACTCCTTGAGCCCGATTTGCTTTTGCTCTTCAATACATCTATGCTTACACACAGATTCAGATTATTGGGACGCGACCACCTCCCGGCAACAGGTAAAGTATTTTATCGTATCATTCTGGTTATAAATATATAACACAATTATACATTTAGACCTAGAAATGTCCGAAATTATTGCATTGTTGTGTTCGTCGTCATAGAGTAAATGTATATTAAGATGGAAGGTGGTAATAAAATTAATTCAAGCACATGTGATTTTCTCAAAAGTTGTTTACGGATCTGTTGATTGAAATATTACGTTCTCAGAGGCAAACATAGATGCAATTCACCAAAATACATACTGGCAGTATTAATATTGAGCATCAGTACTATGAATTATATTTTGGAAGACATGAGCTTAATATTGAAACAATTCCATAGGTCTCAAAGGTTAAAAGCCAATTATGATCAATATTAAAAATGAGAAGAAACCTTTTCGGTTAAAAAGTATATGTCAGAAGATTATGTTCAACTAAATTGATCGGCTTACAAAAAAATTTATCAAACTAATTATCAGACAATGATAAGAGTGACTGTCTCAATATCAATATTTAATTAATATGCCATTCAAACTAAACGAAATCCCGGAGAGCATTGCCAGTAACGACAAAACTCAAATAAACCCTATATTGAGTTGTTCAAAGTTTGACAGGGAAATTCGAGAGCCTCCGGCAACGAATGGAGATGTTTGTTTCAATTTGCAAGGGAAATTGGTATGGAATCAACCTGCCGCAGATATGATTTAAATGTGAAATTTCACCAACACCTCTTAATTCGTCCCTATCATAACATGAAATACGCATAATTTTTACGCATAACAGAATGAAATACTAGGTATCTGGGTCATATCGATTATTGTTGATAGACACAATCTCAATATTTATTTGGATGTAGAAAGTGTTGAATATTTAAACTAGTAGAAACATTTTGAAATAATTTCACACCATTAATACGAGTATATCGATTCCTTTTATCAACATTGTATAAAATTTGTACGAATTATTTGATAGTGATGCTTATTTTGTATCACTTCGGCTGTTCATCTGTCAATAGTTTTGTAAATATAAGTTGAAAATTGCATTTGGGCCATTCTTAGTATAATCCAATATGATGAAAATAATATCTAGATAGATAAAAGTATAATGATAATTTTCACACATTTCCGTCTCAAATAATACATAGATTGAAGAAAATAAATACTTATTTTTGGTTTGGGAAACCCTGAGCGTTTAATTTATATAACAAGATAGTATTTTATTGCACCTATTTTTTTTACAGATTTTTCAAGTTGTTTGATTGCTTGTTAAGTATCAAAAAACATAAAACGTGCTATGGGCCTGAAATCAGAATATTTCAGGAAATTATGAAAATAGATTTTTTTACGGATGCTATACAATGTGCCACTTCTCTCATCGCTTTCATACATTCAAAACGAAAGATTTCCCACGCAGTGAGAAATATCCGCCAATACAGTGAGATATAATTTCTCACAGTGAGAAATAATTTCTCACTGTTATCACGATAACCCAAGTCAGTCATGAATTGTTACATGTCAGATTGATATGACACGTTCTTCACGTTGACAACGCTACGCCGACGATTCGCGTGCAATATCCAAGTAGCCCATTGTTGGCGTTTCTGTAACAACAAAACCGAAGCACTGCATAATTATTGCTGTCAATCTACCCAACGAAAATAGTTTTATTGTTATTTGTTATAATATAAACAGTTCAGATTCATTAAATATTGAATATAATGGAATACGAAGATTTAGAGTCGGAAAATACACCTCCAGAAATTATTCAGAAAGCAATAGATGTTTGCAATAATTTGCTACCAAGCACATCAAGAGAAAAATATGAAATCGCTTACAGAAACTTTATGGACTGGAAAATGAAAGCCAAGATAAATTCTTGTTCCGAAAATACCTTGTTAGTTTATTTTGAAGAGTTGTCAAGAAGATTGAAATCATCAACATTATGGTCTCAGTACTGGATGCTAAGGAGTACCTTAATGATTAAAAACTGTGTTGATATATCAAAATACGTAAAACTACGTGCATTTTTAAAACGCAAATCTGAAAAATATGTTCCAAAACAGTCAAAAACATTAACTTCTGAAGAAATTCAACAATTTTTGAAAGATGCACCTGATGAAAAGTATTTGCTGATAAAGGTATGAATTGAAAATTTTTAAATTGTTATCGGAAAATGGATGTTTGGTTTTGATTTCAGGCTGCTTCAGCTATTGGCCTTACAGGGGCATGCCGTTGTGATGAACTTCGGAAATCAAAAATTGATGACATGGAAGATCTTAATTCGGCCCTTTTAATAAAATTACCCGATATTAAAACGAAGGTTCCTAGAAATTTCACAGTCACAGGAGAATTCTACCAAATTTACAAAAAATATGTGAAGCTTCGACCATGCACAAATGAAACACGTTTTTTTTTTAAATTACAAAAATAGCAAATGTACGAAACAGCCTGTGGGGATAAATAAATTTGGCACCATGGCGAAAGAAATAGCGAAATTTTTGCAATTACCGAACCCTGAATTATATACTGGCCACTGTTTTCGAAGGTCATCTGCAACTATTTTAGTTAATGCAGGGGCAGATCTTTTAACTTTAAAACGCCATGGGGGTTGGAAATCCAGCAATGTTGTTGAATCTCATATCGACAACTCCATAGCTAACAAAATGAAAATTTCAAAAAGTATAGTAGAATTCATTCAGCCTCCAGTGCCATTAGAACCTGAACACAACAATGCTGTGGAAGCTCAGTACGTTTCCCCATCAACTTCAACTTCGACCGCAGCTAATATTTCAATTACCGAAAACATGTTGAAACAAAACAACCTACCAGGAATTACTTTACAAAATAGTTCAAATATAACTGTTACTATTTTAAATAAAATATAAAAATGAGTTAATGACATACAAGTATTATTGTATATGTATTTTAATTTTCAATACTTGAAAACAACGCATCCGTAGAAAAAGTACAATGTACAATTCGTGAGAAAACGACATATTTCTCTCTCGCTTGATTTGATTTCTCACTTGTTGTACAATATACTATTAATCCAAAATTGCGAGTGTTTATAGAAAAAACGTTAGACTGATACCGTGCAAAATACAATGACATTTACTGTTGAAATATATCTTGAATTTGAAGAAATATACGTATCCCTGGCAACCTAAATGTGTTCTACATGGTATTAGTCTACAGTTTTTCCCAAAAATACTTGCAATTTTGTATTAAATCTGCTTTCTTATTTTGATAGTTGTAAAAATGTGGGGTACCAATTGAAAAAAAATGAATTGATTGAGATTTTATATCTGCCACTTTCATGACATGTTTAAGTACACTATTTTTTTCACTTTTTCAAATTTTTGCAATAAAGTAAGACTTCGAAAACACTATATCTCCTTTTTAAATTGTAATATCACAAAAACAGTTGAGAATCAAGGTAGGGTTGTATCATCAAACTCATTCTTAATTTCGAAAAGGAAACCAAAAATGAAAAACAAATAGAGGTGTTGTATTTAAAATGACAAAGTTGTGGATTGTCAAAATTACATACCTTCAAGTTTGGAGATACGTCTCCAAACCTTCAAGTTTGGAGATACGTCTAGGGCTTAGGTTGAAAACGAACATCCTGTATATAATGCTGCGATTTTCGTCGATTTTATATGAGGTCATTAAAATTGTTATTTCCAATTTCAAATTATGTAAACTGTAGGTTGTTGATCATTTTGTATATGAGTGCTTTGGAGCTCATATTGGAAAATTAATTGGCGTCCTTTGAAGTTGGATTTCGATATAACATTGGCCACAGGGACGATTCAGTGCTACATTGGTACTGATAGTTTCAATCATTACTCATCTAAATTCAAAATATCGGTATAACCAAAATATCGCTTTAAAATATCGACATTACTTGCCACCGACCTCGAACTGTGTCGATTTGAGAAAAATGAAGACATTATATTGATAAAATAACTAGATTTATTCAAGCTGACTGACTTGAATCAACATGTAAAAATCATTACTCAAGCCATATTAACCTTATATCAAATACATACTCTATCACTTAAAAACTATTTAAAAAGCAGTGAAAAATGGTCAAGTCATATTGTATCGATTCTTGCAGTTCTTGTCGATACCAAGTGAAGTAGGAAAATATCGATGCTCAAAGTACTGGTATTAAAGATAAACCGATACCTTACTTGTATTGATAGTCCCGGATTTTCCCTCCCACATACTGAACTAAAAATATAACGTTTGAGCATCCACTTTCGAATCAGATGTTGTAGTGTTTAATTCATATCAGGAAATTTCATCGAGGTCAAATATATTTTGAGAATTATTGTTTTAAAACATTCTTAGCCAAGAAAATTCCAGAAACAATTTAAACATTCACACATGGTATTCGGTGAGAAAATATCACACCATATTGTATTTAGTGCAAATTACTACAACCGGTAGAAAATTTTATTTTTTCAATTTCGTTGTACCTATATATTAATGAGTAGTTAAAATCATGAGCTTCCGATACTCTATTTTATCAATTGTAGTTGTACAGATATACTAATCTGAGATTCAACATAGCTCATCATATGGAATAGTTTCGGCATTAAGAATGTGTAAATTCATTTTTAACTTATAACTTTATAAGTTGTAAACTTAGTTTATAGCATAGCTCAGATTCTGATACTGTGTGTCTAAACATATGTAAGTAATAGTGGATAACGAAAACATTCATTGTTTATTTAGTGTAAATTAGTGGTTTTACTTCCATAACTTTATAAGTTATAGCTCATTATTACACAATATGTTCAATTTATATTATTGCAATTGGTGGAAAATTATGTACTAAAATTTTTGTCATATGTACAGATTCAGTTTGCTCCATAGCTATTCCTCTCAATAGAATGTAGTCACATAGAAATATCTTTTAAGGACATTCTTATATATTACATTAAGTTTGAGTTACTACAATCCGTAGAAAATTATTTAATGATTATTTCAAAAAATGTCACGAATAATTTGCTCTGAGGTAACCCTGCAGAAAATTTTTTATGGGTTGCCATTTTGACACTAGAAAAACTACACGTTGAAAATGCTGGTGTGAAATTTTCATTGTAACATCTATCTTAGCCACCCCGTATATTTCTTATCCCATAGTGAGTGGAAAAATCTCCCGAAACACGTCGAATGATTTTGTTTGAGGGACATCTTTTGAGGTATATTTGAGGCTTGAACGAGCAACCCCCTAATAGGGGGCGCTTCAACCCTCAAAATTGAATAGGGGAGAGGGGTCGAGTGATACGTCATTTGAAAGGTCTTGGAAGCCTCTTTACAACGGTGTATGAAAAACATAAATTTGATGAACCGTTTTCGCCAAAAATTAATTTTGTTGCTCGAATGCGCCACCTTGAATATTTTGGTTATTTGTACAATGTACAAGCTCATTTTTATTAAGCCTTTTTTACAAACTTAAACAATCTTCAAAAAATCACATTCTTAAGAAAATTGAATTGTGTTGTCATGCTTACAATGAAAAAAATTAAATCTGCGTGTTTAAATCAAATGTTCAAATTGTCCTCCATTGACTTCCATACAATAATACATTCTCTCAAACTAATAACAAAAAAACCGCAAAACATTTCCTTATGTTGCCTTCATTTTTTGTTCTTAGAAGGTGTTTATCTGGTTTTAACGTTTCTTCGATCATGTCATGATTTTAATCAATCTGTTGAGTTACTACTCTGCAGATTTGTTTAAAATTTCAAAAAATATGGTGTACACATTGCAAAAACGTGTTGAGCTGGTTAGCCTTTATTACCAAAATCAAAATTATGCGGCTGCAAGGATATTTAACGAAAACCATCCTGAACGTAGCGTTCGCCATAAGTACGTAATGAAATTGATTTAAAAATTTGTGGAGACGGGTTCAGTAATGGATAAAAAAAGGGCACCCATTGGAATTGTTAATGATGAAGGAGCAGCTGTGGCGGTATTGGGACATGTCCAACTTATGCCAAACACGTAATCTGTTCGACAACTTTCTGCAGCTTCCGGTATTAGCCAATCTAACGTTTTCAGAATTTTACATAAACACAAGTTCCATCCGTACAAAATGAAATTAATTCAGGAATTAAATGATGATGATTGGGATCGAAGGCAAGAGTTTTGCGAAATTATGGTCGAGCGTATCAACAATAACCCAAATTTCTTGTACAACGTTTGCTTTTCTGACGAATGCACTTTTTTACTTAATGGAGAGGTTAACCGGCATAACTGTAGAATTTGGAGCGATACAAATCCTCATGTATTTTGAGAAGCTCACACTCAACATTGGGAAAAGCTAAACGTTTGGGTAGGAATTTTAGGAGACCACCTAATTGGACCTCTGTTTATTCCTGGTAATTTAAATGGCAAAATTATCTTGAAATGTTGGAAAATGCGATTGATCCGTTGATAACTGAACAATTAGAAAACGATCCTCTACTACTTGAATAACAATTGCATTTCCAACAAGACGGAGCTCCTCCTCACTACGCCGCACCAGTTCGCCAATACCTCAATTTGCAATACCCCGGTCGTTGGATTGGAAGAAGAGGTCCTATGTAGTGGCCTGCCCGATCTCCTGACCTGAACCCTCTGGTCTTCTTCTTGTGGGGACATCTTAAGTCCAAGATTTTGGTGACTCAGCCTGAAAATTTGGACGAACTACGCCAACGAATTGTAAATGAGTGTCGTCAAATAACTCCAATTATGCTGAACCACGTTAGAGACGGTTTTCAGTCAAGATTGTATTATTGTATGGAAGTCAATGGAGGACAACACGCAGATTTAATTTTTTTCATTGTAAGCATGACAACACAATTCAATTTTTTTACGAATGTGATTTTTTGAAGATTGTTTAAGTTTGTAAAAAGGGCTTAATAGAAATGAGCTTGTACATTGTACAAATAACCAAAATATTCAAAGTGGCGCATTCGAGCAACAAAATTAATTTTTGGCGAAAACGGTTCATCAAATTTACGTTTTTCATACACCGTTGTAAAGAGGCTTTCAAATGACGTATCACTCAACCCCTCTCCCCTTCTCAATTTTGAGGGGTTGAAGCGCCCCCTATTAGGGGGTTGCTCGTTCAAGCCTCAAACATACGTCAAAAGATGTCCCCCAAACAAAATCATTCGACGTGTTTCGGGAGATTTTTCCACTCACTATGGGATAAGAAATATACGGAGTGGCTCGTCTGAGATGGAACATCCTGTATAATCAGTTCTTCAGAATGAAACATTAAAACATTTCATTGCATAAGGAATGTTGCCCTTCGTAACTAATATGATGCATTAATATTGTTCATTAGTTCATATAACTTTAATACATCATTTATGATTGCACAATGCTGAAGAGATGATTTAAAATGAAGCGGACCCCAGTATAACACTATATCATTGCACTCAAGTGGAAGGTTCACTCAAGCCGTTGGCATTCTAAATTAAGTATCCAAGTATATCGAAGATTGACATTTCCTCTCAACTATCCTATCATTTAGAACTTCCATTGACAATTGTATTATATGCAAAACAAACATTTATTTGTAATCAAAATGTACATACATTTTCAATGGGAAATATAGAAACAATAAAGGAGCTGAAAAGGAGGTTATTGCGTTCAAACAAAATTTTTGCTCTACAGTGGAAATATGAAAGTTGTAGAGTCGAAGAAGAAGTACCAAATGTATAAGTTCTTTTCGTTTTTACGATGATGCACTGTTGATTGATCCAGGCCTTTGGAAAACTTGTGAGGGAGCCTCATGGATCTCAGATTATTCTACGTCGAATGAAGGCAACTTGCTCCAGTTATCACCCCTTCCCCCAGGATACACTTAGCGACTTAGTACACAAGACCGGCTTTCCTGCGTCCGCAAGCTGCATTATAGTTATTTGTTTTACATCCTCAGGTGATTAGCTTCATGATGTTTTCAGGCGCTGGTTACCTTTTACTCCTCTCTAGTTAAAGTCCGTGCATTATCTTTTTCCAACCTCAAAGAATCCAAGCCTGTACTTGAGAATAGACTGTTCGGCTATGGAGATTCGCCGCATCAGGTGGAGGTGGTAATGAAAACAGATTAATTTCACTTTTGGTCGGACATTCAGTGAATTTTTTGAAACCGATTTGAGGCAGCATGTCAGTGCAAGTGGCACCGTCGTACAATGCCCCAAAAATGACTCGTCCTGCAGCTTCGACGCTTGTTTAAAATTTGTTCAGTGCTTCGCAAAATCTCACTATTAACGAGTACCGCTACGAGTTTAGATGTGCCTTGAAATCTTGGAAAGGAGGGGCCAAGATGGTGTCGCATCCGTTACAACGCTGCATTTGGTGGGTATTCCCAAAATACTACACATATTAGACAATGAAAGCGCTATATCTCAGTAACAGTTCACTGTAGGAAAAATAAGTGCATATATATTGTAGGTTTTTTCGGCTCTACAACTTTTGAATTTCCTCTGGCGCGCTATGCTTTCTGTACTTGTAGCTGTAGCGCAGCGACTGTGATGAATTGTAGATGATATTGATCTCTACAAATTTTGTTTGAAAAAAATTTTTCTACCACCTACCGTTCTCGCGGAAAATCTAATACAAAAACATTCCGATATTCCCAAAAATGTCCAAGGGTGGAGGTCACGACTTTTTTGGTTTTAATCTCTTCACAGAGCCATATTTTCCCGAAAGATTGACTGTACTAAATATATAAAACTACGCAGTATTTGAATGCTTAGAGCATATACGTTGATCACAATAAGAATTTTTAAAATTAATAGAATCAAAAATGATGTGAAACAATATATTATATAGGCATCATTTGAATATGTTAATGATTTGTTATTGTGGCTAATAATTATCTTTGTGTGATTTAACAAAAGTGTAATTTTGCCCTCCCAATGTCTAACACTGTTGGGCACGTATATCTGCATGAATACGTAAATATATAAATGCGAATTATTGTGTTAAGTCTCAATCTTTTAGCTCCTCTTACAAAAAACTTACGATAGGTTCTCAATATATTAGCAAATAATTGACTTCGCCACGCTCAAATCGATGACGAACTCATTAGTTGGAAGCCTAATTAATACTGAAGTAATACGAAAATTCAGCGCGTTACAATTTTTTCCATGTTGAACGCCAATTTCTCCTGGATTACATGTGATATAGCTTGATTTAATTATCACCCCGAACACAACATCATATCCTTCATTGCATTGTATTAAGCCTGAATGACAACGTATTTTTGCATTACATTTATTGTTCGTTTAGCCCAGCTAATCTGATTCGTTTACAATTTAGGTGCATAATGGTTAAAAAAGCTGATTCATGAAATATAAATTTACCATAATGAATTAATCAATGAAGAGAAAAATCTGTAGCCTAATCTGAAAGGATCCATTTGACTGATTTTGGAGATAGTTTAAATTGGTTTATTGTTAAGCTTTAGGTACCTATGATAAGCAGGGCGATTCATGATAAGTCTAAGAAAATATGGCATCTTGTTTGGGGTACTATTAAAAAAATCTTATACAATTTTTATTATTACAGGACTACAACAGATTTAAATGATCATTCATTGTTATACTATTATTATTACTATGCATTTCTTATATCAGGCAATTGAGAAGGAAATGATCCATGATTCAATGTCAATTCAATTCCGTTTAGTTGTGTTGGAAAGTCAAGATAATGTATCAAAAAAATATTACTGATAGACAGTTTCGGAATTGATGAATTTAGCATAGCTGATTATGAATATATTGTTCATGTCTATGGCTGCTGTGATGGTGACGCTCTTCAGGCGTCTAAAAAGTATCAATATTTTCTGACAGACTGCAACATTTTGACAGAATTCAGCGACTCAGGTATTTGATTCACTTGTTCTATACTTGATGTGCCCATGGGACCATCATCAATCATCAATCAAAATGGGAGCGGAGCACTTAGACCGCTCGATTGGGTCCATTATGCGCACCTTGATACAAGAATCAGTCCAGCAGGTATAAGGCAGTACCGAAGGCTAAGATTTTGCATGGACTGATATCTCATGGCTTCAAGCGGCATATGTGTGCTGCCGAGGTGTTGTAAGAGAAGCCAGTGCTGGACATTCTGCTAGGATGTGAGAGGCAGTTTTGTCCACCTCTCCACATCTACTACAAGCTGATTCTTCAACAATGTCCATTGTGTGTAGATGTTTATGCAGATGACGGTGTCCTGTGAAGAGTCCTGTCCCCAGTTTTAGACCTCTCCTGCTCTTAGAGAGTAGGGTTTCAGAGAGAGTTTAGGCAAGAACTCCCTAATGTGGAGCTTCGCCTGGTTCATGCCGGGGGCACCACGCCAGACTAAGAGCCACTGTCTAGTCAATAGCTCTTTGAGGGCGTGGAACCCGGTGGTCGATGAGTTCATGAGACCAGCAGCGATTTTTCTAATGTGACCAGGCTCTGTAGAGCTGCTAGTCAAAATGAACTTCAAATATCGGTATGAATGGACCAGCGCTACCCAAGAAGCGAGTCCTGTGTAGTTTACGTATATAACGTATTGCTACAATACATGATCATGGTGGCTCAGCAGCGATTTTTCTAATGTGACCAGGCTCTGTAGAGCTGCTAGTCAAAATGAACTTCAAATATCGGTATGAATGGACCAGCGCTACCCAAGAAGCGAGTCCTGTGTAGTTTACGTATATAACGTATTGCTACAATACATGATCATGGTGGCTTGATAGGAGGAAACTATACATTTCGATGGCAGTCAACGAGCTACAGAAGAGTGTGTTCACTGAAAATTAGAAGAATAGTAAGGCAGTTCCATCTTCTTCAAAACATTGTATGGCGGACAATAGTAACACCACCATATCGTATTCAAAGCATCCAGGCATTAAAACCAACAGATTACCGTTCACGTCAAGAGTTTTTGTTAGAATGTTGTATACAGATGACACTCAATTTATTAAAGAATGTAGTATTACCATGTATGGAAAAAAAAGTTCAGAAACGTATCTATGTCGAACTTTTTATCTATGATCGCAAAAATATCGTCAATACATCATGGATCGACCTAATATTTTTGATGTGGTTATTGTTTCCACGTGTCCATCTATACCTCTTTGAACTTTTTGGCAGAATGGCTGAAGTCAATTAACCTTTCTGATATAGAGGACATAGAATATTCAATACTTACTTCCTTACTGCATGAACCAAAATGTTGCTACATTTCTCAAATTATTTTTTTACAGTTACATGTAACTGCTATTCCCGATATCAGCAGATCTTTTCGTGAATAAATTTGGAAAATCACATTCACAAAGTTCAAATTTATATGCTAAAGTTTGGTTCAGCTATGTTGATGATACTTTTGTGATCTTAGATAATAATTTAGTCATAGATATATATTAGCATATTTGCAATGCTTGTACATTTGATATATTTCACAAACTTATTATACCGGCAGATATATCTCGTTTCGAATGTTTAGTAGAACAACGGCAAAAATTCAAGGAGTTATTACCTGTGTTACATTAAGATTATTTTGTAGGTTGATGATTTCCGAAAAGCCAGGTTGTTGCGAAGATACAGGGCGATAACATTTTTCGTATATAATGTTAATATTTTATTAAAGGAGTTGATGTTGGTGTAAGTAATACATTTGATCTCGTGATCCATTTGACATAGCGGAACCAAATAGTCAAATTATGGCACATTTACTCTAGTATGAAAGTTATTATACAGGTTTTTATCTTATCGTATCGTCTCGTTATTTAGAAAGGTACTGGGTACAAACTGGCTGGAAGGTGCCACATTTCTCTTTTTCAGCAAAATTTTGTCTCAACTTGATGAGCTCTTACTCAAACTATTAGAAGTATTGCAATCGATCTGGGCCAAAATTGTAGCAAATTCAGATTACTTCAAAAATTTATATTAATACTTTTTTGTCAGAAGCTTAGTTTGGCAGATATCTGAGGAAAGCTAAAATTTTTTGCGGTTTTTTCAAGCCGGCGGCATTGAACCGGCTGCAAAAGCTGGTTGATTCTGGACTTATGTTTTTGCTGATGGTATTGTTTTATTAGTTTTTGTATGCATCAAATATATTGTATAAATAGAGATGTGGTATTCCACATATCTACATTCTATTTTCTTATAGATTTTAACAAAGATTCACTACAATACAGTTACAAGATTCTGTTGTCTCATCTCGCTTTCAATTATAACTTAACAACTAAACTTAAATGACTAAACCCTATGTCACAATTCCATTTGGTTAATGGGTGGATCCTTTTCATGCGACTGTTGATTATGTCAGGTGCAGATTTCCCTCAAAGGGAGTCAACCTGACTCCGTTAGGGAGTCGCTATAAAGTAACGGACTCCCTACTAGAGTCAATTTGACCCCGATTGAGATATCCATTCTCTCAAGCTTCGTTACGTTTTCCATTCTTCAGAGATGTAATTGGTGTCATCACGCTCCATGTCCGTCTTGGATCGATAATAAAATTAATGCATGTTGAAAGCAAATTCAGAAAGATTAGGCGACTTTGACACGAATGAGACAAATAAGAACAAATCACTTACCTGTTTTGCGTTTGCTTCTGAATCATGTCATTTAAGATTTCATCTCCTCGGTGATCGATTTTCCGTTCATAGGGAATCTCTTACGGATTCCGTCGTATTGAATTGGTTGTTTTCTATTCCGCGACGCTTATGCTTTCTATAACGATACGCAATGATGACGAATTCTAGTGCATATTGGTTTTTATAAGTTGGTATTGACAAACAGCCATTAGCATCATAACCTTATGCAATCAATAAAAGTAGGTACTGGGGTATGAGATTTTGGTGGTAACGAGTGAACGGCAGGAGTTTCAACTATTTCTTTTTGTTCATTTTATTCAAAAATTGAAATTTTCTAATTTCATATCTCCAAACTTGAATCGTGGGCTGAAATCAATTATTTAATATACTATAATCAAACAGTGTCATCTTCAAATGGACTTATACAGGATGTCCGGAAATACATACACCAAACAGGAGGTGATTATACATGAAAAAGAAAGAGCTACGGCGCTTTAAAGATGGGGGATGAAATATGATTTCCTACCAGAGGCGGCACTACGAGACATCTGCAATACATTTTTTTAGGTTAATTTTGCATTCAAAAAGGTATTCGCCAGGCGACCTATTTCCAAAAAAAACATTTGAAAATGATCGTGCGATCTCTTATTCAAAATTATAAGTTAATTGTCAAAGGAAGCTTCGAAACTTCAGGGTGTTAAGAAATTTTGCTGACAAAAGCTGTCACGTTAACTTAACTCATAGTTTTGTGATAGCTTTATTTGCGAAATTCAGTGATTCCAATCATTAGCATTCAATAACACAAATGTTTTCAAAATTTCGCTCTTACATTATGGTGGAGTACACATTTTCTGAAATGGCCGATGTGCATTACATTTACGGCGAAGCAAATGGTTGTAGTCGTGAAACTCTCAGATATTACCAAGAAGATTTTCCGAATCGTCGAGCTTCTTCCAAAAATTTATTTGTACTATTACATTAACGCCTAAGAGAAAATGGCACATTTTTGTCGGAAAGAACCGATTGTAGCAAAAAGCGTACCACTAGGAATGCAGATGCAGAAGCCAGAATAATGTCTTAAATAATGTATTTGCCAATCCAGGAATTAGTATCAGGAGACTGAATTTGATGAGAAACGTAACACTAAGAGTAGTTGCTGAAACCGTATATTGACAACGCCTTCAAGCTGTTGAACCACAAGATTTTCAATTCTGATTTTTTTGCCAAAGGATGCAATTCAAAATACTGCAAGACTGCCATTTCAATCGGAAAATTTTGTTCATGGACGGCTTCACGTGGGGAGAAATTGTGAATTTTCAAAACAGTCACGTTTGGGGAGACCAAAGTTCCTATACATATTTTGAAGCAAGATTTCAAAACAAACTGTCGATAAATATATGGGCTAGTATAATCAATTGAACCTTTTATAATGCCTCGTCGCGTCGCTTAAATGGTGAAATGTGTTTAATCTCTTTGGAGAATGACCTTACATATCTTCTAGATCATATGCCATACGCAATTAGATTAGCAAGTTGGTTGATGCTTGATGAACCTCCCTATTTAAGTGTTCGAATTCGAAATTATTTAGATTAGTTTACCCTCAGAAGTGGATAGGCCCTAACGGTCCAGTGGCATGGCCCCCTCGTTCACCCGACTTGAACCTCTTATTTCTTTTTCTTTGGGTTATTTGAAATCAGTGGTCTACTCGGTTCAAATTGAAAAGGAGGGTGATCTTGATAGAGGGTAATAGAGCAATCCGAAATAAATCGGGATAAGTGAGGCTTATTTCAACGAGTAGGAACATCCCTGTGGAATTGGCTAGAAAGTTGCATTGACATGCACATGTTATAATCATTTGTTGATTTTTGTTATTTAATAATTATTTTATGATTCGGTTGTTAATTAATAAAGCGGCGGCGTAGCTTTTTATTTAAGCATTACCGGACATATGTTGATATCAATTTTTTTAAATTTTTGGGTGTATAATAATCAATCAGCTCCTGAAGTTTTGCATATAAATTTCCGTACAACCTGTATACCGAATACATCGAAGATATTATGAGGAGTAAAATATTATTTGAATGATTTCACACTTAGGTAATATGCACCAAAACTCAAATTAAACTCATCAACTTTCAAATATTTGGAGATACAATGAATACTACGGGGACAAGATGAAAAGTCGTTGAAAAATAAAACAGATGGCGCCACAATCGAAAATCCCATGTGACATTTGTGATGTACCATCTTTAACTAGATCGCATTAAAATTTTCACACTGATATGTCATTCAGTTCTGTACTGACCCCCATCGAAAGCAAACAATCTTGAAGATTTTTGTAAACATGGAAAGAAGTGAATTTGGCGTCTTGATTAAACATTATTTCTTGCATGGAAAAACATTCCGCAAACCAAAGTATCGCTTGTTAAACATTATGGGCACTCTTGATCATCGATTGAAACGATTCACAAGTGGTTTACTGATACATCACATCACACCAGAGAGTAAAGAAAAGTCGAAACAGTGGACTTGTCCTGGCGAATCGAAGCCGAAAACGGCCAAAGTGGGTTTATCAGCCAACAAAGTTATGTCAACAGTTTTTAGGGATGCACACGGTATCGTCCGTATCGATCACCTTGAAAAGGGCAAAACGATCACCGGCGCATATTATGCAGATCTGTTGGTTCGATTGGACTCCAATTTGAAGCGGAAGCGGCTGCATTTGGGAAATAAAAAAGTGTTCTTCCACTAGGACAACGCACCGGCGCGGCGCACAGGTCCGCAGTCGCAATGGCAAAATTGCATGAATTGCGCTACAAAATGGTTCGTCATCCACCATATTTTCCAGATTTTCCCACTCCCTGCGATTTTTATCCATTTCGAAGCTTGAAGAAATGGCTCGGCAGAAAGAAATTTGGCTTTAACGATTAGGTAGATTATAATCTCCATCCTACCCCCGCCACATCGATAGAATAAGAAAATGGCAGCTTTCACCATTCTCATCTGTGTCCTGCACCAGTGAAAGTGTCGGAGAGCTCGAATATGTAACCCCGTTTAAATCGACTTTGTCCTTGCCAAAGATCAAAGCACTTTTTCGGCTCAAGCTCTTCCACTACTCGTTCAAGTCTATTTGACTCATCAGCATTTTTTGGAAGGATTTCAGTGAATTTATACGAAATTAACCAGAAATATGGCTGATATCCAATGAATCTTTTGTAGCTTTGTTTTATCAGGTTGATTTTGTTCTGATGAACGCTTATTATTAGCGCTCACAGTTTATTTTACTCTCTCTGGAATGCATTAATTTTTAAATCAACCGTAGAAACTGAGAAAGTTCTTTTTCATATGATTCCGCAAAGTACAATATTTACATAATATTTTATACACGAGAGAAAAAGTTCACGCTTTATAAGAAATTTTCTACTTAACGTTTGCTTTGAAAAAAATCCCGGAGCGTAACATAATTTATTCATTAGGAATTTTGATGTAGCTTGTTAAACTTTATGTGCAAACTTATTATTATGCTGTCTCCCAAGTAGTAAAAATGATTAAAACATAACGAATTAAGGTTGTTGAGCTGTGGAAAAGTTTGATGATACGTTAGTGTAGTTATGGCTGCCATATCCTAAGGCAACTTCACGATTGTCATACATCTTCCTCCTCTCCGGTCAGCTTACTTCAAATACTAATATCACAAGGTAATTTCGATAACGTTAGATTGTTTATCCTTGTAATTTTCTTTGATTTTTCCGGAATTTTCACATAAAAACTTTTTTGGCATTACTTTAAATTTTTGTGTGATTTAACATAGCGCATCGAAAACATAAAGAAGAATCAATACGACACTCAAAATTCCATAGAAAAAAAAAGGAGATTTCGTAATGCAATTTTCCACCTTTTTCCAGAAAATGATATTTTTGAATTTTTAAATTGGCAAATTCGTAATCAGCGATCACGATGATTTCAATGACGTTAGAGTGTTTTTCCTCGTAAATTTCTTTGATTTTACCGGCATTTTCAAATAATTATTTTTTGGCATTACTTCCAATTTTGTGTAATTTAGCATGGACATCGAAAACATAAACGTAACTCAACACGGCACTCGAAACATTCCATTGAACAAAATGAGAATACATTGAAAAATTTTCCGCACTTTTCCTGAAAATGATATTTTTAAACTTTTTAATTATCAAAATCGTAATCAGCTACCAAACATACCACTATAGTGACCTATCACACGATAATTTCGATGACATGGAAAGATTTTCCAATAAACACGTGAAAAATTTTCCCGATTTTCCGGTCATTGAATGAATTTTCCAAAAAAAGTTCTAGGATTAGTTTTCAGCTACCCAAAAACATCCCAGAACCCATTTCGGAGACTTAATTTTTTGATAAATTAAAAATTATCTTAAAAATGGGGTTGAAAATAGAGTTGATTAATCATATAGGGGTGGATTGGGGGAGATTGAAGAGTCGCCCAGTAATCACGAACGACCTTCATGGTTCACAGAACATCATGGAAAAGGATTTTTTTCGATTCGACTTACTGCAAAAATTTAGATATTCCCCCAGCTTACAGACTGGAGTAATTGGTTGACCCAACTATGAAGGAATGAGTTGAATTCTTCTGCAAAATTTAGGGGAAGTAAATATGTATGATTTCGTGAAAATTGAAAACATCCATGGGGAAATGTTTGACATAATATGAACTATATTAGCAAAAGTGCTTAATGAGATTGCAAACAGTGGTGGGAGTGGATAATCTAGCCTTCCAAAGTGTTAAATGCGTAGGGTTAGACGGAAAAATGTTACGAAAATGAACTATCAATTTTCCAGTATATCCGTCTAGTTTTCAATCATCCTTGATAGAGGTCTTATTATATTAAAATATATGGAAAAATACGTTCATCCTATTTTGTTTCAATCTTTGGGAAACCTTAACAAAATATGTCACGAATTCGTAACTTTTCTTATTTTGACTCACTTCAAAATGATGGTAAATGTAAGAAGCAGAAAAAGTATTTTTCAATGATCCGACAAATACATGTGGGAATGAAAATGTCAACGAAATTGCATGGAAAATATTTGAGAATATTCTTCATCCTGGCTTTTCACCTCAACAAGTGAATATTTTCATTCATATATTTGCAGCCACTTTTCATTACGAGTTCTTTTAGCACACTGCAATATAAAAGTGAAAATCTAAATTTGTGATATTTTACCTACCGAAAAAAACGGGTTCCACACACTTTACTCCGTCGCAAACAAAGAAACAATGCTGGGAAGATTATCATTTTTCCAAATCAAAATTATACTTACGACCACTTCATTCTTGATCATACCGATCGCCGTCATGATGCAACTGACCCAAGCAATCATGTCAGATGTCGGCACACACTGATAGTTTGAGCGCAGTCTATGTATAGTATTGTTCATATTATACCATTGACCTTAATTCCATCATTTTTTCGCAGTGTCATGTGTATCAAACCATGATTCTTCAAGATAGATAATTGGACGATTTTCAGGTCTGTATTGTTTAATATTCATCAAATATTCATGATGCCAGTTCCGTGAACATTAAGATTCCATTAGGGTTTCTGTCTTTTATTAATATTGTGATATTTAACACCCATTTTGAGCAAAATTCTCCTTAGACTTGACATACTACATGTAATATTTGTTTCGTCGTTGGTCAACCAGTGTAGATACAGATTGTTCTTCATACATTTTATAAATTGTCCTTCATAATAAATTCACATCATTATCGTCAGTACTTCTAAATGTACTGCAAGAGACATGTCGCTTTTTTCTAGTAATAATAGGATTTAGAGCTTACATCCTGTACCGGAGTTAAAGAAGTACTTGTTAGAGCTAACGCTTCTGTTATTGATCGTCCCTCTTCAGCTCCATATCAAAATAGTGGCCGCGGGTACGGCGTATCGGCTGGCTGGTCTGGGCCAGTGGGTCGATGCGTCTGTGTCTCGGGGTCATGGCTAAATTTGAGTTTGGGCAGCCGACAACTGCCCGATCCTCCAACTGACGCAGGATGCGATAGCGCCTGCTGTCAGATTTCAAACACCAGACATCCTCATACCACAGAGGATGGACTGGGAGATGAAGGACTTTGTGCTGCTTCCGCCAGAGAAGCTCATGTGGTTTACGGACGGGTCTAAGATTGGCGAGTCTAGCTGAGCCGGAGTCTACAAGTGAACACCCAGAAGGGAGATTTCAGTTCCCCTAGGTGTCCACGCAACCGTTTTCCAGACTGAGGTCTGTGCAATACGGACCTGTGCCTTGAAAACCCGAGATCAAACTACCGAGGTAGGCGGATCTTCGAGTGCAGGGAAGCTCTGGATGAACTAGTCAGAAGGAACAGACTCCAGCTAGTATGGGTAATCACCCAATCTGGCGTGAAGGGAAACGAAGTGGCCGATGAACTGGCCAATGGGGTTCCTCTAGTGCCCCTGGCCCCTATTTAACGATCGCCCTTAAGGAGCTACTAGATAGACAGTGGTTTTCGCTCTGGCGTGGTGCCCCCACATGAGGCAAACAAAGCTCCACATCAGGGAGTTCCTGCCTAAACTCTCTAAAACTCTACTCTCTAGAGCAGGAGATGTCTAAAGCTGGTGACAGGACTCCTCACAGGAAATCTGAATACATTCTACATACAATGGGTATTGTTGAAGAACCAATTTGTAGTAGATGTGGAGAGGCGGATGAAACTGCCTCTCAGATCCTAGCAGAATGTCAATCACTGGCTTCTCTTAGGCTACATAACCTCGGCAGCACACATATGCCGCTTGAAGGCTTAATAGATATCAGTCCATGCAAAATATTAGCCTTCGGCACTGCCTTAGGCCTGCTGGACTGATTCTTGTATCAAGGGGAGCACAATGAACCCAATCAAGCGATTTACAAGTCCGGACAAGTTACCCTCATTTTAATTGATTGATTTATTGATATACGTTTCTGTTTCTTCATACTCAAATGGTATAATCAGCGTTGCAGGTAAATAAAATTTGTATATAATCCAGCTCTGCCCGAAAAGGTGGTAAATTTGATGCCTTTTATGGCCAGAGGGATAATAAGGGTTTTATCGCAGTTAAAAGGTCATCATTATAATATGAACAATACTCTACTAAAAGACTCATTCACAAACATATTGTTATGATTTAATTTCCTAAACAATAAAATGATAAAATTAGAACTTACCGAACACTGAAAATCAGAAAAGATTAATAAAAAGATATTATATGGAATTAAATACAATGTTAAAAGTTAAATAATAGTTAGTATAATATAATCAACAATGTAAAACATGATAAACAACAATGTAATTAGAATAAAAGTGTAAAACAAGAACTTCAGTGAAAGTGAATAAACGTACAGTGTTACGAAGACAGAAATCATAATTAAAATGATTACAAAAACTATCATGAGATAGCACAAGCTATTGAAAAATGTTATAGATATAAGTTAGGATTAGTAAATTTGAGTTATATAATGTTAAAGAAATGTTATTGATATGTTATATTATGTATTAGTTTTTTAATAATGGCAACTGTCAAATTTATAATAATTATAGGAATAATCATATTAATAATAACCTAATCATAGGTTATCTTATACCAAAGTGTGTGGAAAAATGTAGGCAATATGAATTTAAAAAGAAGGAATCATCATCATTTTAAATGAGTTGAAAATCTCCAATAATTAAAAATTTAAAGAATACTAAATTCTGATTGGTCGATGCAATTTTATAGACGTCAGATTAGTAACAATGTAAAAGTTCTGTCAGTTTGCAACAATCAACAAAGCATTCTTGATAGGTAAGCTAAGCACCTCATTGGTTATTTTTGAAAATACTTGGCGTCCTTTTAGAAGGCCTATAAAAGGATTCTGAAGATCAAACTATGTCAGTTAGCTATCAACATCTGAAGAGTCGAGATACTCAAGCTACTCAAAAGATTTCCATAACCTTAGATTATTGGATAAACATCGGTGAACCCAAGTGTTCCAGTAGCTTCGTAAGGTTGAAAGTAACCGCAGCAAATAAGTAATTTATACAAGTCAAGTAGTATTCCCAGTCTTCGAACAAAGTTTTTTTTAAAGTTATTATAACCATAATTCACAAGTAGCATCGTATAATAGTTAGTCTTCGACAACGTTCCAATACATCATTTAAGGTTTTATATGTTTTGAAAAAGAATAAGCCAAGTTAACAATTATCAACAGTTCCTGATTTCTAAAGAAGTAACCACATTGTTTACCTGTGATTTGTGTATAGCAGAGAGATTGTGTACCTACGGGTAAAGTGAATTATCAAATTAATAAGAAAATCAAGCCAAGTGAATATTGCCTACATTTTTAAAAACATATTCTTGGATATAAACTAAACGTAAGTTTATTTGTTATTTCTCCATTGTATTATTAGCTGTCTGTAAAGCTGAAAGAAAGATTGTAGATTATAACTTTGTAAACAAAGATAAATAGTAAATAATTGTGAGGTTAGATCATAGATCTATTCGAACATAAAATTGTTAAAATTGATACCTGAGATAAAAATAGAATCATAGAAATTTGAATATAAAAGTTTTTAACATTCAAAGAACATTGTGTTTAATTCCATAGATATAAAATAAAAAGGTAAAAGTTCATTATTCAAATCATTAGATTATTCAAATCAAAACAAACATAAGATTTAAAATACAAATAAAAGCTAGCCGGTAGATTTCAAAACAAATCAATATTCAAATTAATTCAAATCATAATTAAAGAATAAACTTAATAAAGAGTTTTTATATCAATTGTCACCACAACGTGGGGCAAAATAAATCAAAAGACTTTTCTTAACAATATATTGCAGCAAGTATATACTTTTTGGGTAATGAAAGTTTCCATAGGACGGATACAACAAATTTCCGACGTTATTGTGGAAAGTACCATGCCTATTTTCAGTTTAGTAAGCTATGACCCTAAGACCATTCCCTTGCAAATGCGTTGCCATTGTGATGTATAATATTGCGTGCCAGAAAATGTGCGCGTGAGGCAATTTGCATGCAACTATATCGTCCCCGATATTGCGAGCCATTTTTAATAAGTTAAGTGCATAATTTGAAGCACAACTCGATGGAAATAGAGTTTGAGAACCCGATATTCTTGTAATGTCTTTGAATTAATATGTACACTTTTTATCGGATCATGTTACGTTACATTTTAGCTGTTGGGATTGCGTGCAGTAAAATGTACATAGTCCATTTGAAATTTGAAATGCTTATTGTTTTTGACACATTGATATTGTCAATGTTTGAAACCAAACGCAATTTGATATCAACACTTTAATTATATAACCTACGTCATTATGATTTCAGTCCCAGATATACCAATTCAACATTTGCATTGTTTCTAAATTAAATAAAAGGCAAAATAAGACTGAAATATTGTAACCAACTCCCGCCCAAATAAAGAATTTTGGTGGAAGATCAGTTGTCTCCAAAGATTACGGTATGGGTAAGGTACGGTCATGTACCTTAGAAGACTTGCCTAGTTTTCTTACAAGTAAGAAGGTTCTTATAGTTTAGTTTTGTAGTTGGTATTTGAGAAAAGCTCTTCCTACAGAAGAATAATGTCGTTGCCTTCAATAAAATGATTCCAGACCCTTGTAGCTATTTATTACAAGAAATAAATCATTAACTATTTACAATATATACACTTATTAACAAACAAAAATATATATACAGAGTTTTTACTGGAAGTGACAAGATTTATAAAACAGTGATATCCGGTCATCCCCCATATGACATACACTATTCGATTGTTAAATCTAAATAATTCCGCGAACGTTTCTTATCACGATCACTACCAGCTGGTATCTCGATTAGTTCAATATACCCTAACACGACGTGAGAAATGAGGATATCAGATGGTCCACTCCTTCATGTGTTCGACACGGAAATATGTTTACTTGGAGATGACCAAGCATCGGTGTACTACTCTGTCTCTCCTTATGACAATTTATTACGCTACGGTTTATATTTCGGTTTAATCGAAATACGGAATCAGTGTTCGGGAGAACATATTACTATTAAATTTTACACGGAGAATCACTAAATTGAAATTAAACTTAACCTCTTTACGGAAAATCTTAATCGTTAACTAAACATGTATTCATCATTACATTCATGCAAAACACTGAATCATTCCGTAGAATTTATTGAAAATTAAAAAAAAAATTGATTCTTTACAGAAAATATTATTGAATTATGAACAGAACGGCGCTTCTCAATATATTCAGGAAAACAATCGTCAACACTTGATTGTTTTCTAGAATTATCGAACATAAACACAGATTTAAAATAGTGGCTGAGAATATTATTAAATTATGAACAGAACGGCGCTTCTTGATATACACAGGAAAAACAATCGTCAACACTTGATTGTTTTCTAGAATTATCGAAAATAAACTCAGGTTTTAAATAGTGGCGGAAAATTACTAATTAACAAAGTCGAGAATTTACTTACTCCTCGTTTATCGGACTAAATGGAAATAAAATTCCACTTTCGGTCTATCGGATTTTACTGATTCAGCTATGGCGATCTCCTAGCAAGTGCTTTCTATATGGAAATGAATGAATTAATGAAAAAACGTTCATTCAGTTTTTAGGGGCTGGGATACATATTGACTTAAGTATTCTATTTTGTAGGTGGGCGGCTGTTAGATCTTGCGATCTACTTCAGCCCTGGATCTTATTATAATTATTCTATTGATTTTGAACATGTTGTGTTTTTCTATATGGGAGACTGGGATCCTCTTATACTCTTGCCCTCGTACAAGAAGTACCATTAATATAAATGATCAGTAGATTTTTATTACCCCAGTTTACAAAAGAAGGTACCGTCTCCGCTTTTATAAGCATTGGTTTCCAGGTTGATGCACAAGTTATGATTCCAATATCATCATTTACAGGAATATCATCCCTTCTTTGATATTTTCTGGTAGGTAATTTATGAAAAACACGAACAAGAGCGGACCTATAATTGATCCCTGTCCAATTTCAGTATTTATTTCATGGGTATCCGATTTATTGTTATTTAATTGTACGATAGTAAATTTCTATATTCTATTCTAGATTCTTCAGTGATTTGTTGGGAGATAAATAATAATAAATAAGAACTAGTGGACCCAAAATAATTCTAAGCAACTTTGTGTCTATGTCCTTTTGTGTGGTGTGAGTTTCACTTGATGAATACTTAGAATATTTCCTCCATTCGTGAATATGTGTTTTGTGATTCAATATTCGTCGAGGTATTAGCCATGTAGTCGAGGAAATAAAGCACTAAAATAGGCCAAATCTGGGAAAGTAGGCGCAGTTGGATGGATTGAGACCGCATTTTCTGCATTCGATTCAGAAAGTGATTAAGAAACTTTGTCCGGTATTTACGTTTTGCGGAAAAAATTTGTTGCATTTCTACAGCCAAAAATGCATTTTTCAAAGATGCACTTTTTGAGGTAAATAAAAAAAATTAAGTACTTGGTGGATAATGCGTGAAATGGGCTCGAATTGGTTTCTTGGGGGTTTTTGGGGTCGCTGAACACGAATATGATATTAAAAAAGTTCCCTGAGGTCCCCTCGAACCTCCCCAGGGGTATACTAGCGTCCTGACGTCCTGGATATCGACGAAATTAATGAAAAAATTATTTTTAATGTTTTTCAACTGTTCGAAAGGTGATATAAAGGTTGATAGTGATGATAACGACATGAAAAAACTCTTCAGCAATAACTGGTGTACCCTGCGTCCGGGTAACGACGTCATCTTCTAGGAATTTGCTATTTTTTCTTCATAAAAGGTAACAAATTCTAGCTCTCGGGGGTTTTTAAAGTCGCCGATCACGACTGTGACACTGACAATGTTCTGTAAATTACCCGGGGGTATTTCCGGGAGACTCGAGCCCTGTGTATCCACGTCATCTTCTAGGAATTTCTTATTTTTTTAAAATTAAATGTAATAAATTCTAGCTCTCGGGGGTTTTCAAAGTTGCCGATCACGACTGTGACCCTCACAGTTTTCATGCATAGTCGTGATCCTGATAACGCAAACTAGGGATTTTTTTATTCTTATTGGAATTTTCTTGATATCCTAACATCTAAAAAAGTATATCACGATTTTAAAATTCTTATTAATTTGTATATTATGTAAGATGTGTTTAATTTAGAAAAATTTAATTTTACTCTGATCCAAAAATAATTTAACGTGAAAAAAAATAATATCTTCAATTTATGAACCAAAATTATTATACTTTGCAAGGTGTTTATATAGCTGACTTTTTAAATGTTAATTTAGCAAAATAAGAAAATGATTCGTGAAATTTCAAGTTTAAATTATGTTAAATCAAGTTTAAATTAAGTTTAAGTTATGAAATTTGGAAATTTTTCAACTGTGCATAGATTATTAGTGTTATATATATATATATATATATATATATATATATATATATATATATATATATATCTGGTAAGTATTTTATTATTTTTTTCAATTTCATGGTAAATATGATTTAAATTAATGTTAAATTAACATTTAATAAGTCAGCTATATGAACACCTTGCAAAGTATAATAATTTTGGTTCATAAATTAAAGATATTATTTTTTTCACGTTAAATTATTTTTGGATCAGAGTATAATTACATTCTTCTAAATTAAACACATCTTACATAATATATAAATAAATAAGAATTTTAAAATCGTGATATACTTTTTTAGATATTAGGTTATTAAGAAAATTCCAATAAGAATAAAAAAATCCCTAGTTTGCGTTATCAGGATCACGACTATGCATGAAAACTGAGAGGGTCACAGTCGTGATCGGCAACTTTGAAAACCCCCGAGAGCTAGAATTTATTACATTTAATTTAAAAAAAAAACAAGAAATTCCTAGAAGATGACGTGGATACACAAGGCTCGAGTGTCCCGAAAATACTCCAGGTAATTTGCAGAACATTGTGAGTGTCACAGTCGTGATCGGCGACTTTAAAAACCCCCGAGAGCTAGAATTTGTTACCTTCCATGAAGAAAAAATAGCAAATTCCTAGAAGATGACGTCGTTACCCGGACGCAGGGTACACCAGGTATTGCAGAAGAGTTTTTTCATGTCGTTATCATCACTAGCAACCTTCATATCACCTTTCGAACAGTTGAAAAACATCAAAAATAATTTTTTCATTAATTTCGTCGATATCCAGGACGTCAGGACGCTAGTATACCCCCGGGGAGGTCCAAAGGGACCTCAGGAAATTTTTTAAATATCATATTCGTGTTCAGCGACCCCAAAAATCCCCAAGAAACCAATTCGAGCCCATTTCACGCATTATCCACCAAGTACTTAATTTTTTTTATTTACCTCAGGAATTGCATCTTTGAAAAATGCATTTTTGGCTGTAGAAATGCAACAAATTTTTTCCGCAAAACAAAAATACCGTACAAAGTTTCTAAATCACTTTCTGAATCGAATGCAGAAAACCGCATCTCAATCCATCCAACTGCGCCAACTTTCCCAGGTTCAATGCTTTATTTCCTCGACTAATGTAGTTGTTCTTTCGTAAGAATTATTCACTTCTATAAATATGGTATTAGAATGTGGTACAATGGAAAACGGTTTCTATATCGTTTTCCTGGAATTAATTTACTTCAATGCAGGATGAATAGCATACAATAACTTATCGATGTATAGCACGTATTGTGTGAATTAAGCTCCATGCATTATTGGTTATTACGATGTGCAATGAATGTGTGATTGGAGTACAATACCATGTATTAACTTGTGTACATAGTAATCTAATAAAGTCTCTCCATACGGATCAAGCGTTATTGTTCAAATGGAGATATCACCCATCAAAGTCATCAAACATAACGTCACAATAAGATGAAATGGCGCGTTTCAATTTATAATACCTCGATTGTTCGAATTTCCTGAACAATGTATATCGTGTTTACCAAAAATTAGGTAATAATGCTTAACAATTGATAGAGATCAAAGTAATGTTTTATGTCAGTTGTTGTAGAATAATTTCTTGTCTCTGTTACCAGTTTGTCACGATGATGTTTTTGTGGCTATCCATTTTATACGGCTTTATCTCCTTCGGCAAAACGTTAGAAAGCTGATTATGAGGTTCTTTTTTAGTAGCTTTCATTCTGTTTCAGTTGACGTAGGATATGTGTTATTCATTAGTGTAAAATATGTCTCGAATGCATCGAATTATGAATCTGTAGTCGAAGAAATTAAGCCTTACACCTGGAATTTTTGAACGAATTAACGGATTTTGATGTAATTGGGCTCATTCAATTCGGAAAGTCGAATGAAAAAAATGTGGGGTATTGGATTTTCTTGGACATTTTTTTCTGAATTTTAACACGTGAAAAATGAACATTTTCATGCCATTTTATGGAGATAATCATCTCCATATAATATATATCTAATTATACAGGGTGTCCCAGGTTTTAGTAACAGAACTTCGACAGTCGATAGAAAATTTGATTTTGAGAAAAAAGTTCCTATTATCATAACAGCACAGACGCTTAGTTTTTGAGATACAGGGTGTTGAAATTGAAAAAAAATTTAGTTTTTTGCAAATATCTCCGGAACCGTTCATCGTACAGAGAACAGATTTTGCAAGCATTTTCTACTCATAGTAAGCTATGTTCTGTACGATACAACATTTTTTTTTAGTCAAGATTGGTGAAGATTTTGAAGGGGTAGTGGGTGTTTTTCTCCCCAACTTCTACGCCACTGAAAAAAGTACGGTTTTGAGACAACTATTTGAACCGCCAATGTTTTCTACACAAAAGAAGTACTCTTGGTCATAAGCTCTAAAGTTGTTTTCGAGAAAAATCAACTTTTATCTTGAAAAACATGGTCAATTTTTTGATTTCGTTACTTGTTCTAACGTTTGAATAAATTTTGTTTAATTAGTAAGAATTGACCATGTTTTTCAACATAAAAGTTGATTTTCCTCGAAAACTTTAGAGCTTATGACCAAGTACATTTTTGTGTAGAAAACATTGTCGGTTCAAAGGGTCGTCTCAAAACCGTACTTTTTCCAGTGGCGTATAAGTTGAGGGGAAAAACACAAACTACCCCTTCAAAATCTTCACCAATCATGAGTGAAAAAAAAAGAACAGAACATTGCTTACTATGAGTAGAAAATGCTTACAAAAGCTGTTCTGTGTACGATAAACGGTTCCGGAGATATTCGCGAAAAATTTTTTTTTTCAATTTCAACACCACCCTGTATCTCAAAAACTGAGCGTCTGTGCATCTATGTCAATAGGAACTTTTTTTCTCGAAATCAAATTTTCTATCTACTGTTGAAGTTCTGCTACTAAAATCTGGGACATTCTGTATAACTTTGAAAATAAGCATTGAAAATAGCTGGAATTGGTTACTCAGGAGTTTTCGAGGGTGTTGAACACGAATATGATGTTCTAAAATGCCCATATTGCACCTGGAAGTCAGTATCCCTGAGTAACACGTCGGTCTCAGGGAATTTACAGAAATTTCATTAAAAACCGTCCTAAATGTGTCACTCGAGTGTTTTCGAGGATTGCTGAACCCGAACATGATGATTAAAATATTCTATAATGCACCTGGGGATCGGTAACCCTGACTATAAAGTCGGTCACGGGAAATTTTCCAGTTATTTTATTACAAATTATCTCAAAATTATTAATAGGGGACTTTCGAGCATGCTGAACACGACTATGATGTTTAAAATATTCTGTAATCCACATGGTGATCGGTAACTCTGACTAAAAAGGTCGATCACAGGGAATTTTTCAGTTATTTCATCACAAATTATCTCAAAATTGTTACTCGGGGGTTTTCGAGGATGCTGAACACGACTATGATGTTTAAAATATTCTATAATGCATCAGGTGATCGGTAACCCTTTGGATAAACGAACTAATATGCGCCGACCTTACCGCTTGGAGTTTCGAACCTACGCCATTGTAGGAAGCAAAAAGCTTTACTGGGGTTTCAACTTGATAAGTGATAAGTAAATTAAACATTAAACACATCTCCTGGTAATATCTATAACTATAAAACAGTAAAATAGTAAATATTTATTACCAATATTTTCTGAAAAGTGTTCATTTGAATAACTGCCTATTCATATATAATTGTCTACTCGAATGATTGTCTATTCGAATAACTGTTCGGAGAATTGTCCTTTGAAATCTCGGCCGGACACGTCAAATTATGCAGTGGATCTCCGAAGGGTTAACGTAACATGAAGCGATTCAACTTTAGGTTTTTCAGAAAGTGTAAAAGTCGCCCTCGGAATCGCTATTGTGACGAACGGTGCGTCATATTATATTCATGGCGGAGGGCTACAACGAAGTAAAACAATTCATGCTGAGGACCGGCACTTGAGATATACTGCATGACGGAATCAAACCTAAAGCGCTTACCATTCCAGGTTTATTCTGAAAATTCTAATGATGAAGCCTCTTAGAGTGAAATACTCCTGAAAAAAAAATACCTCTCCATTCGGATTTCCACTAAAGGGTGCTCGAAGAGGATTATATAGAATTACAACAATGAGTTCATCCATATTCCAACATGTATCAATAAATGTGAAAAAAATTCCATAAGATATTCATATATTTTTCCTTGAACAATTTGCATGGTGATTGTATCGCTGAAGCTGTCCCTGATGCAATTCATGGCTACACCTTCACCTTAATAAATACTTCCAGCCTGAAGATATTCCAGAATTCCAAGGCAAGGAATATGATTTATAAATATTTGAAAACGATTTGATTTCGACCTCACTCAATAAATCTTCGGAATAAATGGCGCAGTACTCCCTCCATTACAGGCACGTTATCAAAAAAGCTATAATTTAAAAACATATTTTCATAAGCGCAGTGAAAACGAGAATTTATAACGTAGCCTTAAGCGACTTGTGCATTTCTGGAAATAAAATTTATTACAATTTAGCTTGTAGCTACTTTACTCAGTTTGCAGGAAAATCCTTATTGTCGCCATTTACTCGGGACCAACGCTTCTAATCACTAGCACATAATTAAATTTTTCCTGATTAATTCCGCAATTCACTGGATCTTATTTTTAGCACGAAGTGTTTCGCGAATGTGATTTCTCGCATATTTTGTGCTTTAATTTACTCATAACATAGATGATAACATAATGAATATTTAATATGCCTGGTCAACAGGACCAGATTACAAACAATGCAGTTGCAGGGACTAGGTGAAAACAGTCAAGAGACCAGAGATTCTCAAGAGAAACTATAGGGCGTGCTGGGGAAAAACGATCAAACTCCTGAACGCCGTGTAAAAGTCAATTCAAATACTACTGGAGTATTGTTAAAAACGATTTTTTATTGAATAAACAATCGATGCTGTGCCTGTCTCCAGGCTGTACAACATCTCCCCACAGGCTACAAAAGTTGTTCTAATTTGCATTATTCCTATAAGCTTACCCTTCTTGGTATGATTAGTCTTGAGCAGAGGAGGATGCATATTGATCTGTTGTCCTCCTTTAATGTCAACTTAATGGGTTTCATAGAACTAACTACGGCAGAAACTCTATGGTAGATAGGTTGAGCGTTGCGTCAAACGGACGTTGGGCCGATGCATTTGATACGGTTCCGCTTTTCGTAGACTTATAATGGGTGGCTGAGCTTTCTTTTGCTTCGTTCTATATAATTTTATTATATTAATTTTATTTCTCGTTTCCTCTTCTTTTTTCTTCGTTACCTTCATATAACATGTTGCCATCCTCAAGCCGAGGTTGACATCCGCCTCGTTAGTGTGGATGAACAGAACGGAGCTCAGGACGACCAAATCAATCCTGCAGCATCTGAGAAAGCTCATCCTGGGTGATGCCACTGGAGCTACGGAAAGCGCTCCCACGGCCGCACTTGAAGCGCTAAATCAGCTGTAAAAACCCCCTCTCTCCCCGAAAAGATGCCCTACCAACCAGTGGTAAAATCTGGTTCACTGATGGAGCCAGAAACCATGGGCAGGCTGGAACAAAGATATACAGCAAGGGCCCAGGTAAAAGTACTCCTATTCCTCTGGGTAAAAACGCTACCTTTCTTCTAGCGGAGATACTGGCAATAAAGCGATGTAACCGAATAGCACTTGAAGAAAGAATGCAAACCCGCATTATTATATGCACAGACAGCAAGGCTGGTGTGGGAGTGTATCAACACGCAAAATAATCCTGGCGGAGATGAAGGCAATCTCACCCTATTCTGGGTCCTCGGTCACTCTGGTATGAGGGGAAACGGAATAGCCGATGAGCTTGCAAGACTCGGGTCTATAGAACCCCGTATAGGCCCAGAATTAGAGGTGGGCCTCTTGAAGAGTAACATCATAGAGACAAATTCACTGTGCTGGGTAAGAATAGAATACTGCGAAGAATGGAAACTAGTGAACGGTTGCAGGCAGTTCGAAAGCACTGATTGGACCGCACATCAGGGAAGACTGGTCTCAGCAAGTGAGGAACGCCTTTGTGCAGGTGGTGCAAACAGAAAAACGAAACATCAATGCACATTCTGTACAAATTCACCCGGTGAACACTCTGGAATGGGAATCGATCCCGCCAACCTCTGAAACTAGGTGAACACCCTCGAGTGAGAACCACTTCACTAGGACGAAGTTTAATAATATATCACGAAGTTGGTGTTAACCTCTTTAGGAATCATTCACCTGGGGGATAGTGATGAATACTCTCAGGCGGGAACTGCCCTTCTGGTTGATAGATGAACGCTCATGGGTGGGAACATCTCCACTAGTTGACACGTTGATCGTTAACCTGGAGAGCATGGTGAATCCTCTTGTGTGGGAACTGCCCTTAGGTGACCTTGTGAACACGTGCTACGGGGTACAAAGAACTTCGGCCTAGGCATTAAGGGACCTCAATTCCCCCCCCCCCCCCCTAAATTAATAATAATTATATACCATGTATGTCTTATCTACAATTAGGGCATATACCTGTTATGTACTGATTTTTTTCATTAAATCATTATATCATACATAACAATATAAAAAATTCAATAGGGCCTTGCGATATATCTTTCAAATTCAAGGTGTTGGTTGAAATATAATGAAATCTTTAGGCGTGTTCACATACAGACATAAAAACAGAAGCCCTTGATTTGGCTCCTCATGGTTATGAAATTCACATAAACTGTAGAGTTTCTATTATGAGCATTTACAAGAACGATAACAAATAAACTCCAGCTGGAAGAGATCTATGAGATCTGCTCCATTTTGAGAAATAGTAATTATGATTCCTGAATTTATACTAGAACCAGAAGCAATTGACACATGTGAGGAATTTGAATTCTTATCAATCATTTCATGAAAATTTGAACCTTCTACAGGGGACCCTGTATAACTTGGTTTTTCCGTTCGATATCAGTTTATTGTTTAATCCCCCAATGGGTTGAACCCAATTAGGAAAAATTTCAATAACCATCTATCCTGAGATTTCTATTTGAGTTATCCGAACTTTTAATAGTTATTTTGTTTAAGTTTATTGTCCAATAGACCATTGCTCGTAACTGAAGAAAATGTTACTTTGGAAAAATTAGTCTGTCCAAATAATCGGCACTCTTGAACTTATTTTGAAGATAAATACGGCTTCTGCGTTCAATTCGCGAACTTCTGGCACAAACAACGAACTTTTAATACGGTAAATATGACTGCCGGGAAAGATTGAATTATTTTTACGTAAGCTGCATCACAACAAGATTATAATTAATAAGGAGCAAAACACTGAAGTGACATTGAACAAATTGACACGAATGGCTTCGCCTCCAGGGAATTCATTATTTCCCCAGATAACAACAGTGTTCTTTTACGTACCTTCTTTTGGAACAGACAGTAAATCTTCTCCAAAAACAATTAATTACATAAGTTTGAAACGTTAAATAAAGCAGGCAAGTTTTTCTGCATAAATCAAAGTTAAAATGATGAGAATATTCTGTTGCAGAAAATAATTGTTGACTAGACAGAGAATTTAATTTGTTATTCAAGATATATAATTTACGCTGGCATCAAAGCAAAAAACGGGAATGGATCGATGAAACGAAGCAGACTTGCTGCTGTTGGTTATTCAAGTAATAGACGTATATCTGGTGTTTCGCGTTATTCCATTTAAAACATCTTCATATACTGACGAAATAGAGACACATTCGTAAAGGAATAATGGAATCTGATATGGGCATTTATCTTGCAAGAGTAGCCATGAATTTTTTTGTACTTTGACTACACGAGAGGGAAACTTATAAAGTTCGAAGAACATCGTGTGAGCCAGCAGTGGAATGTAGGGAGAGGAGATGGGCACTCAGTTTTGGAGGTTATAGGCATAGAGAAAAATCTCACTAGGTAAAGAGTTTCACAATTTCGTTGTTCGATAGAAGAATGAAGTCTGTTAGGGAGAAGTTCGGCAGGTTTCGAACTTGACAATGAAGGGGTGACTAGTCTGTCCATCTGGAATCTCTCGTGGTGGAACAACAGACGAGATTTCTGATGAACACCGATCATAGAAATATCTATAGAAAAGGAGTGTTCCACATTTCTACGATGTTCTAGAGAGGTCAATGAACTCGTATATGTGACATCATCAATTAGACGAATAGCTCTCTTCTGGATATAATCCAAGAGCTCTAGAGTATGTTTGGGAGCCGAACTCCAAACATGTGAACAGTACTTCAGGACACGTCGAATTTGTGATTTGTAGGTTATGAGGAGCTGCTGGGATGTAAAGTAGCTCTTGGCACGGAATAGAAAACAAACTTATTGGCAAACTATTTTCGGAATGGACCTCACATGATCGTCCCACGAGAGGGTGCTTGCAGTTGGTGGTGATCTCGAGCATGCATATGGAAGACTTCATAGGAATAGTTGTACCTAACATCATCGTATTAGGGACTGTGGAATCTGTCTTTCTGGAGGAACCGCAAGCTTGAGGTTTGGTTGCATTGAACTCTACTACTTTATCAATCTTCATTTCAAAATCTTTGCTAGATCTCCATTAATTACGTCAACCTCTATATCTCGCTCCTCTGGCTTCATTGAATAGTATAGGGGCTCTAAATATTACCTTTCTTTTAGGTGAATGAATTGACCTACTTCTAAGTTAAAGCCAGTATGTCTGGTTTGTCTGTCTGCAGATGGTAATGAACATCGCTAATGTCTTTGCTGAGACCTCCGAAGTTACAGGTCTATCTTCAAATTTATATATTTCAATCTTGAACCCCCTCGAGCACCCCTCGCTCGGTAATTGAAATATTGGATTAAATATGTATTTCAACAACTAAGTTGCAATGTTGAGAATTTCTCCAACGAAACAAGAAGATTAGTAGAGTTTGTGATATCTTTCCGATATTCCTCGGAAGCGAAGTTAAGAAGAGATGTAGATGAATCGCTGATCGTTCAATAGAGAGATATCACTACAGATACATACGTGTCATTAACAAAAAGTTTCAAATTTTAAACTGAACAAATCTATAGATATGAACGGTGGAGAAAGTAACCGACTATTATATCAGAACAGAAATCCTGGAACGTGTGCATTTGCACTCACGTTAGCATCCATACCAAATGAGTAGATATTCGGAGACAGCATTGGTGCAACTGACAGATGAAATCCTGGATGCACCGGACAATATAGAAACTGTAGTAAGTATATGTAGATGATGAGCATTTGATTAGATAGCAAAAGAACCAGATGGATGTCGCAACTGCACTCTTCCAGAATGGCAGAGTGGCAAGGGGTAAGTATGAGAAGTCTTGATTACACTAAAGAATAGTGCCTATCGATGGGACTCAACGTCAATACCACCAAGGCCACACTAGTTACCGTTACAAGGAGAATGAACTTCAAAGTCAAAGCCATCGAATTAGACAGGAGTTTAATTGGAGGCCAAAGATCATATATCCGGGACAACAAGTTTAAATACGTCTTTATTCTGGTTTTTAAGAAATTGTGATATTGAGTGTTTACCTAATTATATTAGACATGCGAAATTCCATTTTGTACTATTATTATTCTGCGGATAAATTAGGTTTAGAGCTTTTTTATTAAGTTTATTTTGAAGTATTTTATTATTATCTTGATATCATAATAATCACAACTTTCAGAAATATCTATGATTCTGGTTAATTCAAAGTGAAAGTGATCTTCACTTAATGGGATATTACCTTGTCTTATCAAAATATGCCGCAAACTTGTATGATTGCGGATGTGAAGAAGTGTTTTGTTTGGGGGTATCTGTGTTGGTGGGTGTGCGAATACGGAAGGAATGGTAATTATTTGTAGGTGAAATGGTGAGATCTGTCATAAACTTAGAGTGAACTTAATAAAAAAGCTCTGAACATAATTTATCTACAGAATAATAATAACACCAAATTTAATTTCTCATATCCAATTGTAACGAAGCTTAAATTTTGAAAGATCATTCAATTTTGGATCAGGCAGTAAATACGGATATTACATGTAATCTCAGTTTGAACAGTTCATTATTTCAATAGATATGAATGAATTCCGAATGTGTATTCCGTGATTGCGACTTTTCTAAATCTCCGTAATTTCGAATAAGTGTAATTATTCAAATAGATGAATCAAATTCATGCCCGTTCAAAATTGCGTTTTATTCCGATAAAATATGTTGCAAAAAAAGGGTTCTGGCCAAGTTAACGCATCAAACTTTATGCAACCTTATGTATAAAAAGGGCGAACAACAAAAAAACTCCGATAACACTTGCTTACTCCGCCGAGAGGAACTGGTGTGATATCATGTGCGCGAATTTTAGATCTAAAAAGTAGCGTCACTTTTAAGCATTGTTCGGGACATAAGTAAAAAACCCTCGGCACAAAATAAGGAATTGGTGGAGCTGACCTGTCCAGAACCTCGAAAAACATATAAAAGCCGTGACAGCCAAAAGATCGCTCTTCTGTGTTTTTGAATTTTGAACAGTACAGTAGCTCTCTTGTGTTTTTGAATTTTGATCAGTACAGTAGCTCTCTTGGGTTTTTGAATTTTGATCAGTACAGTAGCTCTCTTGTGTTTTTGAATTTTGATCAGTACAGTAGCTCTCTTGTGTTTTTGAATTTATCCGAGTTTGAGTCAGATTTGAAAAGCTGTGAACTAACAATAGTGTTCCGTTTGTGTTTGTGAATTTTACAAAAGGTAACTGATAGCAAATAGTTATATTTTGGGCATTACGATATATTGATTTCCGTAATTTATGAGTTCCGTAGTATTCAGTAATTTGAATTTGTGAATTTGAGTTTATACCGTCATAGGTCAGATCGCGCACGATTTGAATTCGCGCGTGAATTCCAATATTCAAGTAATTGTATGGGGTGTATGTTGAACGACAGGGGCGTCTTTGGTATATTTGTGCACGCCGTGCCTGTACCGGAAGTATAAGTATATCATAGACGACCAAACCGCCAACGGCTTGTGCACGCTGTGCCTGTACCGGAAGTATAAGTTGGGGGTTGGTTGTGTGATTGAGAATCGTAATAATTCCCTTAATACTATGAGAAGTCCTCGGCCGTAATATAGGGGTTATTGCAGATACGATAGTTAGGCTTGTGCACGCTGTGCCTGTACCGGAAGTATAAGTCCTAATTGTCTAGATTCTGAATCTGTAAAGTATATGAAATCTACACTGCCATACAATTACCGGGCGCTCCGTGAAAGTTAGTACAAGGGTGGGTGAGGTGACAGAATAAACTCAATTAGAGTAATTAATGAGCTAAGTTACCAGGTATCTATTGTAATTAAAGCCTACAATTTTGGTACTGTTTTCGGCCCATTGGACTCTGGTTATACTTCACTGTAGCTACCCTAGGGACAAGGCTATCTATAGATAGCAGAGTGACAAACCTTGAGGTGAAGACCCTAGCAGAAGTCTTCAGAAAGGAGTTAACCTTTAGAAAAATCTGGCGCCCGAGGATTTGAAGCTTACGCAGTAAGCAATATACCGAAAAGTCGCAGGGTACACGTTATACAATATATTTAAGTAAACACTGAATATCTTTAAAACCAGAATAAAAACGTCGCCTAGAAAAGAACAAATAATCCACATTTATATGAAACATTAAAGAAATCTGAAACTGAGATGTGATGACTGTAATGCCTTGTACATAGTACAAACTGGACGCAGTTTGAGTGTAAGGTTCCACGAACATTTGAGAAGTCACACGCTCAAAAAAAAAAGACTCAAATTACGCGAATCACCTATTGGAACATAATCACTATTTCACCCTTAATCCAGATATTTTACATATTTAAGAAGAAGAATGCAAGCTCAATATTCTAGAATCCATAGAAATTTTAAAACATTAAAATACAATGCTAATATAATATTAAATGACCAAATCGATACCTGTATTTCACCACTTGTCAACAATTTTGTAAACAAACTCCCACCCAAACCATTGTCTACCCCATCTGAATTTTTATCACATTTAGATTGATTTCTAACATTGAAGGGCATGATTTTAGATTTAGTTCTAGTTGATACTCCTAGCTTAGAGAAAGCCCCAGTGAGGTAAAACAATTTATCAGCATTAATTCTAAATTAAATGTTAGAAGTTTTGTGTGAATTTGAGTTTAATTTTCCATCTTAATGGTTAATGGTTTAACACTACGTAAATCCCAAAACCATAGATATATAACGAAATTATAGTTGGAATTGTAGTTCTATTTCACATATTTTGTCGCAAGTTATCGTTAAAGTAAATGTTGATCGGTACTTTAATCTTTGGGCGTATTAGAAGTCGATTTCTCATTCCAGTATCGTGTCAGAAAGTACATATTTTCTCTCCACTTGATATATATCTAAAATGAGCTGATAAAAATCTTAACGTGAAGAGCAGCTTTACACGAATATTCCACACGCTCTGAAGGAAATTCGTAAGGGGAATATTTTTAATGGAAGGGTGTTTTTAATTTGCGCAATCCACACTGGCAAATAATTCATCTGGATTTTTTGCATTATATATGAAGAAAGGGGAACAGAATATTTCACTCACTATACATTCTTAAATGAGGAAATTTAACAGCATAACAGAAGTGAAATAAAATAAGTTCATTGCTTAATAAAGACTTATCTCATTCGGTTCTTTTTCATCTCGACATTTCTAGGGCGACTCACGACCGAACTAAGCCTGTAAGAAGACTTGTGCTTCTTGAGAACGTCTTCTTTCCATTTATCGTTCCTCGATAATCCACGCTGTAAATTAAGACCTTTTTTGTTTCTGTTTACCTATACAATATTTGTACTAAAACAATTAATCTTACCGCGCACAATGCAAACTTTAGCCTAACTTAATTACCTCAAGATCTTGTTTAATTGTATCAATTTCACGCAGATATTCCTGAAAGGTCTAGTACAAACTCTATTAAAACATGAAAACTAATATAGTCATTGAAATGAGCTTTGCAACGAGATCTGAAGTTCCTTTCGATTGTGTTCACATGAATCTTATGAATTATATTTACATAAAAGTATATCAATTTGGTTCACAAGTTAGCAGCTTTTTATGAATTGATTGAGTAATAATGATAATGAACTTTATCGTTCCAGGAACCCGTTTGTCTTGAGAGGTGCGATCTCGGGTAAAATTGTGTGCTATGTAAAATAAATAACATTTTTCATCTATTCTCGAATATTTGAACATGTCCAATTGTACTTATTAGTACAGTCAATAGGGTTTAACCTCTTATTTGAAATGTACAAAATGAAATTCGATAAAACTCTTGCAGTGGGTTAGTAATGACGTCAACAGAGAAGGTCAAAGAAAAATTGAATGGGGAAATGATCGGAAACGGTAGAAAACAACTCTTTTATCACGGATTCCCTAACTTGAAGAATTTGGGTAAAAATGAAAAAAGTAAATGATATACACATTTTTCTAAACAATGAATATTTTCCGAGATATGGCCACTTGAAAATTCCTAAAAGTGAAGGAGGGGAAATGTAAAAAGTAGAGCAAAAATCTGAAATAATTTATGAACTTTTCATCAACTGCGTATTGTCAGACTTTTTCCAGAGAAACATGAAAATGTACCCATTTCTTTAACATTGTAGTGCTTTAAAAACATTCAATTCAAAAAATGGAAAAAATCCAGACGTATACAGACCTTCTAGACATTTTCTGTTTCTTGAAATATTTTTTTCATGACGACAAAAGTAGTTACATTTTTTAATCATTATACCAAAACAAATATTTTTAATTTTTCAGTGATAAAAGTGAGAACTTGGACAAAACGGCCTTAATTAAATGTTGAAATTTAAAAAAAAATTGAATGTTACGATCTCTTTTATTTGTATCTTCCGTTGCTCGAGTTCCGGCGTTTTACGTCATCTTCAGAGGGTATTTAAATACAATTATTATGAATTTTTTCAGATTTTTTCTATCTTGTACACTTCCTCTTCCTCGCTTGTAGGAATTTTCGAATGGCCATATCTCGGAAAATATTCATTTCTCAGGAAAATTCGCAGGAATATAAACATCTTATTATATTACTAGTTTTTCATTTTTACCCAAATTGTACAAGTTAATAAAAGGGATCATTTCCTCATTAAATTTTTTTACCTTTTCTATTAATGTAATTATTAATCCATTGCGCAAGGTTTCATCGGAATATTATCATGAATTGAAAATAGTTGAAAACAATGTTCAAATATTTGAAATGTATTTTCAATTTTAGAAATCTAAAATGTCAAATTATGGGAATTCACCGTTTCGTCGCTGAAGCTCTATCCAGGAATCTCAGATACAAAACGGAACAAGCGAATGTAAGCCTAATATCGTCGTGGAGAAGATTTTTTATTGATTGCCTTGATCTTCTCCCTTGAATGACAGTTCGAAATGAACGAGAAAGACATCTCTGGCCCAAATGAAAGAACCGTAAATCATACATTTCAAGATGGATTACTCCTGAATTTTTTTAGAAATCTCCCGTTGCTCGAGTTTCGGCGTTTGTCATCTTCAGAGGGAGATTCTTATCTACGATAGAGTATATTTCAAAGTCCATTCACGCCTTCTTAATATACAACACGGTTTTGTATGGGGTCGTTCCACATCCACCAACCTGGCATCTGTCACTCAATACATCGCTGAAAATATGGATTCCGGCTTCCAAGTCGATGTCATATACACCGATCTGTCCAAGGCCTTCGACAGGCTTGACCGCAGACTTCTGTTAAGGAAACTTGATGGTATTGGTTTCTCTGTGGAACTCTTATCTTTCACCGCCTCATATCTCAGTGATAGGCGGAAATTTTTCGTGGTAAATGGGCAGAGATCGGTTGAGTATCTTGCTTCTTCAGGAGTCCCTCAAGGCTAAATTTTAGGACCACTATTTTTCAACATCTTTGTTAATGATATTTCAATAGGTCTCAGTGTTCTCTGTCTTTTATATGCCGATGATTTCAAAATGTTCTTCGTCATCAAATCCACAGTTGATTGTTATCTACTTCAGAGAAGTCTTGATATGATGGTTATATGGTGTTCAGCGAACAAGCTGTCTCTTAATGTTAACAAGTGCTGCGTTATGTCTTACACAAATAAGACCAACTTGACTGTATTTGATTACAACGTAGACGGTATCCTTAAGAGACCAGCAACCTATAAAGACCTCGGCGTAATTTTCGATCCCAAACTATCCTTCATTTCTCACCTGGAGTCTGTGATGGAGGCTGCTTACAGACTACTTGGGTTTATTGTGCGAAGCTGTCGTGATTTTTCTGCGCCGTTTTTTGAAGTACCTGTCCTTCAGGACAGACGGTTTTTATCCTATCAGGGGCATTCCTAATTCTTTCCTGTTAGATAGATTCAATATGTCATCCCTTTCTCGCAGAAATAATTATGTACTCCAGGTCAGTCTGTACAAGTTGCTTAATAACCTAATTGACTGCCCCATGCTGCTGGAAAGAGTCAATTTCCTAGTTCCTCGGCTGAACTCACGCTCTGTAAATACTTTCTACCTCCAAACTCCTCGTACTAACTTACTTAAATTATCTCCGTTATTTTGCATGTGCCATGCCTATAACACCAATGACACTACTACTAAATACGATATTTTCAATTCTAGCCTAAAACAGATTGCTCGCCTACTGCGATGAAACAATATTCATACTTTTCAGCTCTTTCTTTCATTTTTTTCTCTTTGTTCATTGCTGTGTTAAATATTTTTGGCTATTCTTACTTTTTCTTTTTGATTTTGTCTCCTCTCGGACTGGAGTATAGTTTTTATCTAGATTTAGTTTAGATAATAATTGATTCATTTATATATTGTCTTATGCATTGTCCTGATCGTTAATTGGGTTTATACCTGTTGATCATTGTAAGATCAAATAAATAAAATAAATAAATAAATAAATACAATTATTATGGGAGTGTTGCGGGACAAATTTATTAAAGTGTCTGGAAATAAACTTGTGGGAACAGTATGCACAACAATCTTTAATATTATGTTATAAAAATAAATTTATATGATATAAAAAAAATTTTTCTGAGTGAATAGCTAGAAGAATACAACCATTCATAATTTCAACATTCAACTTGAATAATTTCGAAAAAAGAATCAATTCTGCGATAAGGTAAACAATCACTAATAGAAACGTCAACGTTACTACTGATCGCCAAAGAAAAATGTCAAAGTCTGTGGCACTTAAGTCACTTGAGGAGTTGAGGGAGATGAGGTGTAGTTGTAAATGCTCACACCCGTCTTGTATAAAGTTCCAAATGCCTTCCAGGTAGGAACTTAAAATGATCTTGATTTTGATATTGTTGGTACATTATTCCATAAAAGCTCTTATCCTCCATATTATTCCAAGTTCGTCGTTGATTTTAAGGAGGTTTCAAGTTCGCTTAGAAAAATATTGACCAAAAAAATTCTTCTGTCTGTGAAAAACTTTTTGGAACTTATTGCAAAATAACTCTCTGAGTTGACAAGCATTCTGAAGAAATGGCTTTCAAATATTAATATTCTCGATAGAAACTGCACAGACAGAATACGTGATCCTTATATCGTTATCGTTATGTATGGTGCAAAATCATTTCACTTTTTACAAAAATTACTATAAATAAACAAGCGGATGTGTAATGGGCAATCTACTCTCTTCTTTGTTGGCCAATATTTTTCTAAACGGACTTGAAAACTCCTCAAAATTAAAATTGAATCAGTTTCCAAAAGTTTGGTATAGATATGTTAGCGACATTTTCACGATAACAAGTAAAAATTTTGATTTACATGGCTTTTGAACACGCTTAATAGCCAACTTGATTCACTGAGATTCACTGTCGAAATATAGAAACCGACAATCAGCTTCCTTTCCTTGATATTAACATTATAACAGATGGTTATCACTTGGATTTCGACATATACAGAAAACCGATTCAAACAAATAGGTATACCCCGGCGGATTCAGTTACACCATTTAGATATAAAATAGATCTGTTTAGTAGTCTAGTTCATAGATTATTGAACGTCCCTTTGAGCCAGCAAAATTATAACGACGAAGTTGAGAAACTTCAGCAAATTGAGTTGGACAATGATTACCAAAAATCTTTGATCAATAATTTAATTTTGAAACAAAAAAGGAAATTGGAACGTAGCCAACTAACCAAATTAGTAATTACCTTCAAATACTTCAATAAAATTCAAAAGTTTCACTCATCATTCAGTAATTAATAAATTTCATAGTTTGTTTTCTAAATTTATAGAACAAGTTAAAACATCGTTTAGGCAACACCTTTGATAAAGTTCCCAATTTCGACAAATCCTCCGGGATTTACAAAATCAATAGTGAGTCGTGCTGAAAATGCTGTATGGGTCAAACTAGAAGGAACATTTTGCTCATATAAAGAAAAATAATGGTGAAAAATCAGCGTTAGCCGAACACATTTTGAATACAGGGCACACCATTTCTCATGAAAGTTTATCACTTTTAATTTAGAAGGGTTGAAAACGTCTAAATAAAAAAGCAATTCATTAAATTTCGATTTATCTCCAGCTTAGGAGCTTACATCATTATCCCCAAATAGTATTTAAACAGGAATCCTTTTGATTGATAATTTAGTTTACTCTGATGATGGCTACTTGGTAGCCGGAAGGTCCTTAGTACTTTTATAGTATTTTTAGTGGATAAGGGTCATTATTTCTAATTTTTAGTGTTTTTTAGTGTATCCACAGTGTAGCCTGATATATACAATTCCTATATATAATGACATAAAGGAATGTAGGTAGGTACAGGTATTTGAGATATTTTTATTTGTGTGATAATTTTAATATAAACTCGGTTCATTTCAAATATTTCCAGAGATTTTTTTATTCATGAGTATCTTTGTTATGCTAATAAAATTAACATTCCTACACATATGAACAGGAAAGCAAAGCTCTTCTAAACAATATTTGCATTTCTAAGCTGTAACTTAAATGGTTATTGGTGAGGGTACGAACAATATTGATTTAGCTCAAAATAGTAAGCCTTGAAATATTGAAACTGCCGAAGAATTGCAGAAACAACGCATCCAGCAATTTATAAACTTCTGACTCGTGGAATATATTCCATGCTGGAAAAAACTAATTCAATTGAACACGAAACAGGACGTGAGCTGTTTGCTCAAAGGTGATGACAATAAAAATATACTAATTTACTAGCATTGCTTGCCATTTTTTAAAAGGGACCTACTTCACCAATTCACCCCAAAAACCATAATTGTTTAGCGACTCTGCTGTTTTAATTGATGTAACTACACAAACAAGGTTTGAAATATTCTGCCACTGCCAAAATTATATTGCTTTCACACTCAGAAGTTGTACCAACTCTTTATTGGAACTAAAATACTTATTATTGTCCTGATAAAGCGTTGATAAAATGAAGAGAAATAACTAATAATTATCATTGTTCCACTGAGAAAAATTAATGATAATTTTTGAAGTTCGTAGAATGAAGTAAAAGAAATATTAATTATTCTTGATTCAATAAAGTGTTGGTGAAATGGATGAAAATAAATAATAATTATTATAGTTCCATAAAGTGTGGAAACGAAGGAAAATGAATCATGATTATTATTATCTTGAATAGTAGACTTCCGCGGACAGCTAATCTTGAACATTCTTGGCTTCCGAATGGATGCCGTGTCACAATAGCACGAATTGATGCCGACGTTCCGCCAACCATTACAGGTGGCATCTTCAGGGCAGGCTTGAGCCTTAAAAAACTCCAAACGCTAAAAGTTGACCCAGGCGATTTGATCGTTAGCTTTGACGTCGAATCACTCTTTACCAATGTTTCCATTCCAGAGAACCTTTCCATAATTTCTCAACTGATACCTGCCAAAAGCATTCCAATGGACATATCAACGTTATTTGATTCGTGTTTATATTCCACACATTTTCTGTACGATTGCAAGTTTTACGAGCAGTCCTCGGGAGCTGCCATAGTTTCCCCACTTTCTCCGGTCATAGCTAATATCTTCATGTAAACTTCTGAGGAAGATGCTCAAGCCTAAGTGTTGGTTTGGATATGTCGACGACATTTACGCTATTTGGCAACATGGTCGCGAAATTGACTTGAATTTTGTCGTCTGATTCATGATAATCACCAAGGTATCAAAAACTACGTTTTCATGAGTGACAAGACACCTTTTTATCTCAAAGGCGATTTAAATAAGCAAAATTGCTGTTATTGGGCTCAAGGAAATCTTCGGGGAATTCATCAACGACTTTTACATTCCAACCCTAAAGTGACTGTATGGTGTGCCATTTCATGGCCTAGAATAATTGCAAGACGGGACAACAAGTCATACGGCAAGAATAAGCATGGATATTTCAAGAGAATTCTTTCCAAACAGACACATTTCAAGAAATGGTACGATTCCATGGCCAGCAAGATCCCCAGATTCAATTCAATTAGAAGAATGCATTGAGAGCGGTCATTTACGAAGCACTACATTCAAATCATAAAAACTACCATCTTTCTAGTTCGAAAATAAATATTGATTCGTTTTATTATTCGAGTTAATACATTTTTATAACCTGTTTAAATTGGGTAATTGATTTTGCCGAGCCCTGTATAATTATATGTATGTTGCAAATGGGTTTGTGATTTTTCTAAATATTATACTCAACAGAATAAATGTTAAGATTAAATCTAATTGATTTTCGATGTTAAATGGAAATCAATAATATCCACTATACGACAGATTAATATGCAGCTGGCGGAGCATTGTCTGATGTGTCTCATGATTGCATTTCAATGAGGGCTGACATTTAGATCATTCAAATCATGGCGATATCCTACGTTCACTAGGACATCCTCAAATGAACTTCCTCTTATAAATCAAAACGTCAATCCACACATATCCTTCAACTGGCTATATATAATAGAGCTCTAAAGATTTGGTTAAATACGTTCAATTGTTCATATTCTAACAGACAATAATAGGTTGTATGAAATCGTTCCATCAACCTTTTAAATCGAGATTATATTGAATCACTAAGAATGGTTTCAAAAATTGAATACAAAAGAGTTTTTGGAGTCTGGTATTTATTACTGCAAAATGTGCTAGATTTATATCAGCCTGAGTAATTCAAATTGAAAATTTATCTGCTGGTCGTCTCATTTACAATGCGAATCGGTGATAGATTGATGGACGTATTGTTAACAGGGTCGAACAATTGATCTCTAAAATTAGTTTTAATATTTAATATTGAAACTAATTTTCAATACAAAGGATGTTCACTCTTGCTTGATATCATGTTTTATGGAATATATGTCAAAACATAGTTTCGGAAATCTATTTAATAATGATGCCCTCTTCATTGTGTAAAAAGAAACATTTTGTTGCGAAACAACTTTGGCATAGCTATTTTTACCCTTAACTTGTGATGATTACAGAAAGAAATCAAAGAACCTTATGGAATAATTATTTTGTCGAAATCACTCATTTAATTGAACTGCTGATTGTATGAGCTCAATTCGTTATTATAAAACAAAATAATTTGACGATTGTGGAAGAAAAATTGAGATTTCAAAATATTAATTGGAGTTGGAGTAATTTCAACTACACCCGAACTTTTCTTCAACGAAAATCATCGAGGAAACTCATAAAACTACCTTGTGAAATTTTAGGGAATACAGTATTTGGGAAGTATCAGTTTCATCGCACTACGTAGGAAGGGTAGTAAACAATGAATCAACTTTTAATTTTTATTTTTTTTAAGGGAATTTAAAAATGCTGAAGATAATGTAAATGTTTCACACCAATGTTTAGCCTAATGCAAATGGATAAGGAAAAATTACACAAAAGGTATTTGAAGGAAAAAAAGTTACATATATTTTTTGAAATCTCGAAATTTTGTTCCATTGTGTACAATCTAGGATACACAATAGAACAGATGGTGAAACACAATGAAACTGTAGTAGTATAGTGTATTCATGTCAATGATAACATACAATATAACCTTGAAAATACAAATAAAAATTCATTATTTCCTATTCATCGAAAGTAGGAATAAGAATAAACTGCAAAAAATTAAACAATAACTTGAAATAGACTTTCGGATATAACAAGAGAATAAAATAAACAAAAGTAAATTTTAATGAAAAATCGTTGATCTCCTAAGGTACAATAATATTATTAAAGTTTAAGCCAAATTTATAATTATTCGCCGTGCAAATTGGTTTAGGCAGTAGCATAACGATATCAGATTTTAATGCTACAATGATGTTGGAGACATCAGGAAAATGAAAACTATCAGCTACCTTATTACTTTTCCTAAAGTATGAGACCTTCCCAGAAAATCGGGATAACATAAACGAATCTTTTTGTAAGATCGTTCACAATGATATGGTCATCATTTTCTGGATTAAAATATTTTAGTTCTTCCAAATAATTCTGGTCATCTTGGGCTTTTGACAAAAGAAATTGCATTTGGGTCTTCAATTTGTTTCAAAATGTACCTTCTCAGGGTCGTAAAGCTAACATTGTACGTATCTGCGGCTTGCCTTAGTGTTTGGAAAAAAATTTGCGATAGACTAATAGTGGTTGTACAGAATGACACTGATTCATTGTGTACCACATGTACTTGTTTCAAAGTGTACCACTTTACATTATTTTGGAAGAAAAATAAAAAGACGCCTAAACTTCTATCATGCAGAAATGAAATTCATGTTACCAACATATATCTAATCTCAAATAAAACAGCTGAAAATTTTTCAATAAATATGCAAAAATATCATAACTTATTATTGTATGCAGATAAAAAGTACTTTTCAAGACAAAAAACGTTTTTTGTCTCTAATTCACAGAGTCGAATCAGTTTCACCACCAAACTACACTGAGTGGAACAACAACCGCGAATGGCTGTTCGGACGTTCTAAGCGCCATGTGGCGAAAAATTTGATTAAGTTAGTGCCAATTTTCCATTGTGTACTATGTTTCATTGTGTACTACTTTCCCCTACATGCACTTTTCTTTTTCTGGTTATATGTCTACAAGGTGTTCCTGAAATAGGGATTCGGAAGTACGTAGAGTACGTCAAATAATTAAAAACCAACGAAATTTTTGTCTCTAAAGTGTCTTCTAAGGGAGGATACACATCTTCAAAGTTCAACCCCAAGAATCGTTTTTCTTATCATAGCCTCTAGTCTAGACCAATAATCCAATTTCGTTCAAATTTGACACAGGTGCTGCTGAGATATATACCTATGATTCAGTGAAATGAACTTTTGGAAAAACAATCCAGTGGCGTGAATACTGGGAGGCCTTCTCTTTTCCCCAACCCTAATTTATACGTTACTGGATCCGCAAAACATTCGTTTCAACGAAAAAAATCTCTCCTGAATATTTTTGATTGGAGAAGCCGTTTTAAAGATATTTGAGTTTGAATGTTTAATGAACAACGTGTTTAGGAATTAAAACAGGAACCCTTCTGTCAGTATAATAATTTCACAAAAAACGTTGAATGACCATCGTTCAGATAAACGGTTTTTACAAAAAAACATACATACTTTAGCCACAATTTTCACTCCTCAAAATGTCCTCCATCTGCGAGTTTTTTCTCTTTTGTAATTTCAGTAAACGCATCTCCAATTTTCTGGCGCAATTGCTCCATAGTATCAACTGGCTAAGCATATACATTTTCTTTCATTTGGCTCCAAACAGTAAAGTCCAGGACAATAAGGTGGCACCGGTGATCTCGCAGGCCAATTTACGTAAGCATCAGTTCCACGGCCAATCCATGGATTTGTGACATTTACAGACAACCACTGACGACATTGCCTACTAAAATGAGGAGGGGCGCCGTCATGCATGTATAAAAGGGCATGCCTTCTCGCTAGAAGGATATCTTAAAGGAACTCTTGAAGCCACGCGGTTAAAAACTTAAGGTACATTTCTCGAGTCAAATTACCAGAGAAAAAATGATAGCCTACTAGCCTAGTTGCTAATTTCCGAGTATGGCAGCCCATAAATTTACTTTGAATAAGCATTGGGAATGTGTAAATTTTCTAGCAAAAGGATTGTCGTTCACTGTGCATATTAAACACTCCATTTTGGGTGAAAGTTGCCTCATCACTGAAAATTATATTTAAAATAAAAGTATTGTCTTGTTCATGCTAGCGTTGAGAGCAATTCACAAAACAGCATGCGTGAGGGTAGGTCTTGTGGTAACAGGTATTGAGCTTGTCGATAATGGTAAGTGTGCAGTTCTTCTACTTTTGCTACTCTCCAAATCACCTGATGCGACTCATAAATTTGCAGAGGCAAACGCCTTGTACTAATCTTTAGATTTTCTTCCAGTATATGCATGATGTTTTCTTCAGAAGTTCTACCTTTAAATGTTCAAGTTTCATGTAAACATCGTTCAGTTGAAAGGAACGTTTTGTACTTCGGTAAATTTCTTCCAGAATATTTTTACTTTACCGTCTTACAGCAGCCCTTGCACTGCCATGACATTCGCCCAAAGATATTAACGTGTCAACATACTCGGAAAATGTTTACATTGCCATTTTTACTCGTACTTTTTACTGTTTCAAGCAAAGTAACTTGAAATACCTGATGTTTCTAGCTGAAATCGAGTCAAAGCGTAATAATTTCCAAGGCAGACTAAAGTTTTTTTTATTAACGTTATCATATGATTCCCTGGTATTCTACTATTCATGAAGTGAAGATTGTGTCGGAAGTTTAATTTCTGGGATGTATGTTTTATGTAAAAACTGTTTACCTGAACGATGATCATTTAATGTTTTGATGTTTAATTATTAAAATGACAAAACCACAAACGGCTATAAAAATAGGTCAGACCCTTAAATCCTTGAGAAAAAAATCGATTTTGATGGAACAAAGTATATTCTCTTCAGAATGTTATCTGAAACAAAGTCTGCCTAATGGATAGTTGTGCGAATTGTTTATATTGTTTAGAAATAATAAATTAATAATTTAATTAATCAGTTTTTGAGATTACATAAAAAATGATAAATTTGAACAGTTTTGATCGGGTAAAGACTATTTTTGGTCAGTGTACATATGAAACTAGTTAAATAAATAGTTGAAATAACTTCATTTGTTGTAAACAATTTATTTATTAATAAATAGATGAATTCGACCAAAACTTCGAGTTTAGGGTCGTTTTCGGATGAGTTTGGCATTTTGAGTTAGATTTTATCGTCAATATCGTGGAATTTATACCTACAAATTTGTTGTAAGTATTTACGCCACTGGATTCTTTTTACAAAAGTTTATTTCACTGAATCATAGGTATACATTTCAGCATTACCTGTACTATATCTCAACAAAATTGGTCTAAACGTCTAGAGGTTATGATAAAAAATTGATTTTCGGGGTTGAACTTTGAAGGGGTGTAGGAGATACTGTAGAGAAAATTTTTTTAGAGGTTTTTTCATTATTTGACATCCTCCACGTGCTCCGAAATTTCGACCATCTATTTTAGGAACATATTGTATAACACAATCGTATATATAACCTGCAGAAGGTCCGAAATCAATATGTTAAAATTTGGAAATGACATTATTATGAAGTAACTTTGGTCCAGGGCCAATAGATATTAAGATTATCTCTACGTAGAACAGAAGATAATAATTCTATAGCCTTCTCTCTCGCTCTCCTCATGAATGGGGCAAAGATTATGGTAGCTGCGTGCGCCTGCGCCTGCTGCCTGTAAACGAATTCTGATTTGTGTCCCGTACGATTATACAAAAAATGTTTGGAGAAGCGGGAGGGAATTAAGTCAGATCGACTCTTTATTACTGTACCCCCTCTTGGAAGTCATGCAGAGCATGGTATAAGAATATTCCTGTAGGAAAGAATATAATGAGCTCTTGGACAGCCCAACAAGCAGCAAAAATTGGCCTGGATAAAAAAAACGTGAAGATAACTAATCATTCGATACGGTCTACAGCAGTCTCAAGTTTAGCAAAAAAAGGCGTCGGTGAGGAGCAGCTTATTAAAATTACCGGCCATTCGACCACTAAATCCATTACACCGTATCTGCAGTTAGACGAAGGTCACCATGAAGAAATAGTTGAAAAAATGTGTGGAAATGAAGTAGCACCGCAACTAAGTTTTGCGTCGAATACCGATAATGTGTCAGTTGCAGCTCTTAATGCGCCTGTATCGGGTCCATCCAGTCGGAATGCCAAAAACTTTTACAACTGCGTGTTCAACTATAATTCTTGTAATTTTTAATTTATGTGTTGAAAATAAAATTGTTTAAAAGCGTGTCTAGCACTATTTTATTCATAGTCTTTGTCAGTAAGTAGATTCTGTGATTTTTCTCAGAAAAAAATCAATACTTATTTCTTTATTCGTGAAATATTCCATTGAATTACACTCGTGCATAAAAATGACCAGATAATTTTACATTCAAGCGTATTATCTTATAAAAATTGCACTCCGTTATTTTCATATTTTGTAAAAGAGCCCTCCTCCTTCGGACTCGGGCTCTTTCGCCAAAATATGAAAAAAATTTCGTGCAATTTTTAGATAACACGCTTACTTGCAAAATTATCGGTAATTTTCATGCACTTGTGCAATTATAACCGATAATTTTTTATCATTTTCAGTTTTGAAAAGGAGCGCTTTGCAATTGCAACGGTCACTGGAATTGTTAAAAACAGTAAAATTACTGAACAGACGACCGGAAAGCTAGATGAAAGAGTAAAATACTCGATCAGTATTAAGTTAGCCAACTCTCTAAAAGAATGTATCCCCGAAACTACAGAACATTACAATGGATCATAGTTTTACAAACAAATAAAAAAAAAACAAACCAATCGGGGGCCGCTTGTACCCGGAGGCCCCAGGCCGTTGCACCGGCTGCATCGGCGATAGTTACGCCACTGACAATACATAACAAAAATACTTAAAAGAGTTGTAAAACACATACATTGTCAATTCAAATGAACTTTCAATGTGACGACAGAGTATAAATTCTTAGTTTTAATTTATTATGTTGATTATTGAAAATTGTAGTGAATACATCACAATCATACATTTATCGCGTTGAATTGTCAAAACGAAAATTTGTGTTAACAAAAAGAGGACGAGGAAAATGATTCACAGATCTATTAATTTTTATAGCAGTAGATTGTAGTAAACTGTTTATAGGTAAGCTTAAAACGCAATTATTTGTGTTATCCCCTCAACTTGAACAGCTTTTCATAAAATAATGTTCATCGAATTATGTGTTAAAGTAAAAGAGATTTGCAATATGTACAAAGTTTTAATTTCAACTATGTGATACTTTACTCTCTTTAATCGTCAGCCATTAACCAAACTTTACTTTATGTTCGTACACTACAAAGAAATCGTGCCCATTGTTACGTGAAAATACTTGGGGCGAAATTAAATATTTCATTTGTACATTGAGCCGTGTTCGCAATCTCAAAGAAGGGCTTACGGTTTTTGTAACTGCAATATCGAGTTTCTGTAAACATGAAACACTGCGTTATTACCTAAGCCTCGATATGTTTGACGCAGGCTAGGAGAGAAAGGAAGTAGTTTGTGTTCATGATGGATCAATAAATGTCAATTTTACTCGACCGAGTTTCAGAGACGTTCGCTGAATTATGAATTTACCGGCCTTGACCTTCACGTTCCTATTTTTAAATTAAGAATCAGGCGTACTTAAAATAGATGAAACCTCGTTGGGAATCGCGTTTTGATTGAGTGCTGATTAATTACTTTCCCCTGTTTGATAACAGGATTTATTTTTAATGTGTTTATTAAGTTTGTTCACATTTGATAAAAATTTTATAAACATTTTCTTCGCCTTTTCCAGTCATTTCATAACTATTTTTACCGTGTTGTTGTTGTTTTTATGATCAGTATTTCAGCATCTAGCAACTGGCGGGCTAGTTAACAACATGTTCATGATATGAGGGCAAGGTTAAAAGTCCCTGAAAAATTAAACAAATGGCGCCATAATCGAAAACCCTTGTGACATTTGTGATGTAACATCTTTAACTAGAACGCAAATTTTCAGACTCATATTTTGATATAAATTTGTTAACACTGAATAAACAGAAAACAAAATTCCTTCCATTCACTTCGTATGTGAATAAATCACCAAGTTTCGGGAGGCTCAGCATACAGAGTGATGATGAGGTACTCGGATTCACATAGTTCGGAATCAGTTGTTCATCTTGGTATAACGATAGATATACATTTTAGATGGGATTTACATATTGAAACGTTTGTCAAGAAAGTAAGATCATAGATCACTTATATTTAAGTTCAAGTATTTGAGACAATTCCTAGGTGTGAAGGCTTTGAAAACACTTTATTTGCCTCTTGTACAGAGTCAACTATCATATGGTATTATTGGTTCGGAATCGGTTAGAAATAACTACTTTAAAAGTCTGGAAATCACACAAAAGTGGGTTCTTAAGGTTATTTTCCAAAAGAGAAGAACTCATCCTACTGAACTTATTCACAAGGAATCCGGCGTGATGAACTTAATACAGCTCTTTGGTTATTTCACTTTGGTATGGCTCTTCTCAAATAGACTTCTTATAGACTATCAGACTCAAGAATATCAAGTTAGAAACAAATTTTGTATAAAGAATAAAATCAAGAAATCAATTGGAAAAAGGTGTTTTACCTATATTGGCCTCAAACTGTATGATCTCCTACCATCTGAACTAAAGGGATTACAATATAGTCACTGTAAAAAACATCTTAAGTCTTGGATACAGAATATGCCAAGGGGTAGAATGAGTCAGATAGTTGACGGTGGTATTTGTTAAGTGAATTATTTAATTATTTGTTGTAGGTACTACAGTGATGATTTTTTTTACTTGTATAAGGTTTATGAAAATAGTTGAGTTATGATTTATATAACTATGCAAATTGGCAGGTATTTAGATTAGATTAAGATTTTAAATGTTTGGTTGGAAGCATTTATTCGTACATTTTTTCGTTGTTTTTTATGGAATGGTGGTTTCACCACATGAAACATATTCATTCGTTTGCTGGATTCTTGATTAGATTATTACTATTATTACTATATGTCATTCAATTCCATTTTGATATCCATCGAGGGCAAGCAGTCTTGAAGATTCTTGTAAACATGGGAAAAAGTGGTTTTCGCGTCTTGATTAAACATTATTTCTTGCGTGGAAAAAACATTACGCAAACCAAAGCATCGCTTGTTAAACATTATGAGAGCTCTTCAGATTCGATTCACAAGTGGGTTACTGATTTTGGTTTTGGTAGTATGACCACAAAGGACGCCGAACGTTCTGGTCGTCCAATTGAAGTTACAACGCCAGAAATCGTCGATAAAATCCATGATATGATATTGGACGATCGGCGAGTTGTTAAAGTGTACGAGACTGCTGATGCTATGGGCATTTCAACCGAACATGTACGGAACATTTTGTATGAATTTTTGAATATGAGAAGGCTATCTGCCAGATGGGTGCTGCATTTGCTCTCTGTTGACAACAAGCGCGACTGTGTGACAACTCTTCAAAGGAGTATTTGGTGATGTTTAAGGGCGATAAGGAGGACTTTCAGCGCAGTTTCGTAACCTTGGATCCATCACAAGAGACCAAAGGACAGTCGAAACAGTGGACTTGTTCTGGCGAGGTCATCGCTGAAAGATTTTTGAAGGATTGCCGAAATCATATTATTGAGAAGGGATCGAAAAATTTGAAAACCTTTGGACGAAGCGTATCAGGCTACAAGGAGATTGTGTGTGATAAAATAAGTTTTGACCAAATAAATCATTTCTTGTTTCATTTTTCAGGGACTTTTCACATTGCCCTCGTGAGTAAACTTTTTCTCCAACGAGAAATCATAATGGAAAAGTATGAAAAATTATTTGGAAGCTAGCTATTAGACAGATAGGTAGCTAGATAAATCTATTGATACAAATTAATCATAATACCACATTATAATAATTTAGTTGAGTATTCTATTATATGTTATTAGTTAAATAAATAAAATGGCTTGACTAAGACAAACAATAGTAAAACGAGACTTAAAGTTTAGATACAAGTTTGTTGAATATTAAAAACAGTTTTACAACAAATTGAAAGCATAGTCTTAATTCAATATATAACTCTAAAGGACTTATCAATATCATCGGCATAGTTGATAAGTATTACCTTTGCCATCTAGGAAAAAGATCAATTGGCAGAATAAAACGATAATTATATTTACTTAAGGAGGTACTTGAACTACTATTGATTATAATATCAGAAAATCAGAAGCTTATCTAAATACTAGTAATTCCACATAACGAAAACAACTCACTTATTAATAAAACACGATGTTTGTTTATGGTTCAGGACAACACTTCAACAATATTTTGTCAATCGGAGTCAACTATCGACTGAATTCACGGAGAGAAATTTAGACTAGAGTCACAGTCTGATCTGTGAGAATTTAATGTAGTAGTAGTAATGTAATGGAACATGGAACTGATAGAGCCCAACTCACGGCTCATAGTCCAGTATATAAGCTTGGCCGACTTTCTAAAAAAAAAGCAAAAGGTCGTATCAAGAAAATTCTTTTTGCATAATGTTCTGTGGCCGATTTGAATCATTCGTAAGAGGAGGAGGCAAGGGCCCCCAACTCGCTCCTAAAAACGTGCAAAGGTTTTTTTTCAGGTTTTCCACAGTTTTCCGCAAATTTTCCTAGTTTTGGCCTACTTTGGATCAAAATACGCGATTGCTAACATCTTTTATGTATAAAACGATAATCGCGTGAAAAATGAGCAATTTTGTATGAAAATGACGAAATCTCCCTGATTCTCAGCGACACAAAAAAACTATTTAAAAAAAAATAAATTCGAAGTTATCTTAAGAAAGAAGCTGCAAATAGGGTTAATTTAGCGTTAGGGGTGAATGGGAGGCCGTGTCCCTTCCAACCCTTGCGAATGATTCAAATCGACCACAGAACATTATGCAAAAAGAATTTTTTTGATGCGACCTCTTGATTTTTTTTTAGAAAGTTCCCCAGCTTGTCGACTGGACTATCAGTGTGTGAAGATATGTACACACTAAGTCGTGTCGCGTCCGTCGTGGCTTGTTTGTCGCGCAGGTGCGAGTTTCCCACTATTTTAGGTTTTATCGGATCCGTCCGCATGATCCGACAGATATTGTGGATCCGGTAGGTAGCCAAACAGTACCAGATACATCAGATTGCTGGATCCGCCGGTCTGAATTGCAATCCCTAGATGAAACATCTCTAGCTACGGAAATTATGTTCTGCGGAAATGTTGCTACTAGTACACTCAAATGGGTATTAGAGGTCGAAATCCTTGGGGAATAGACCGATTTTGATGAGACAAAGTACATTCTCTTCGGAATTTTATCAGAAACAAAGTCTATTTCGTGTAAAGTTGCGCAAAAATGTTGCATTGTTTATAAACAATAAATAAACAATTTAATCAGCGTATTTATGAGATTACATAAAAATTCATAAAAAATAATCGGGTGAAAACTATTTTTGGTCAGTGAACATATGAAAATAGGTAAACAAGTAGTTGAATTAACTTCATTTGTTATAAACAATTTATTTATTAACAAATGAACGAATTCGACCAAAAATACAAGTTCAGGGATCGTTTTCGAATAATTTTGGCCTTCTGAGTTTGATTTTGTCGTCAATATCGTCAAATGTATATCCACTGGTTTGTTCATTTGTTATAAACAAATTATATTTATTAATAAATATACGAATTGACCAAAATGTCGAGTTTATAGTAATTTTCAGCTAATCTTGGCTTTTTGAGTACGATGTATAGTCATTATAGTCCTTAAATGCATAGATAAATGTGCGAATTGTTATAAATAATTAATTTATTAATGAATATACGAATTGCGTCAAAATTCCAAGTCCAAAGTATTTTAAAATTAATGTATTAATAGTCAAATAAATTATATAAAAAAAATAGTATCAAGTCTTAGTAAAATAATAAATTAATTAATGAGAAAATGGCATGTTCAAGAAAAGAAATAGTTTAATTCAAACGTATCACGAATAATACTTCAAAATTTCCGCTATAACGCCACGAAAAGAATATTAAAAAAAAATTCTAACATCAGGGAATTTAGAATGAGCACGACCATATCATATCCTAAGATGAACGAGAATGGAATATTTTTTATTTGTTCGTTTCAAAATAGAAATGTTTCTAGTAACATACATATGATTCATTTGGCTATTGATACACTAATTTTAAAATCACTTTACACTTAGAATTTTGGCGCAATTCGTATATTTATTAATAAATAATTTATTTATAACAATTCAAATTTATCTATGCATTTAAGGACTATAATACAATAAAATCGTACTCAAGAGACCAAAATTAGCTGAAAACGACTATAAACTCGACATTGTGGTGAAATTCATATAATTATTAATATATAATTTTTTTATAACAATTCAAGATTTTATGTATGCATTTAAGAACCATAATAACAATAAAATCGTACTCAGAAGGCCATAATTATCCGAAAACGACAATAAACTCAACATTTTGGTCAAATTCGAATATCTAATAATAAATACAATTTGCTTATAACAAATTAGCAAATTTTTGGGTATACATTCGACGACATTGATGATGAAATCAAACTCAGAATACCAAAATTATCCGAAAACGTAGTTTTGGTCGAATTGGTCTATTTGTTAATGAATAAATTGTTTATAACAAATGAAGTCAATGCAACTACTTGTTTAATTATTTTTATATGTTCACTGATCATAAATAGTCTTTATCTGACAATTTTTTATGAATTTATATTAATTAAATTGTTAATTTATTGTTTATAAGCAATGCAAAAATTTTTGCGCAACTTTAGACGAGGTAGACTTTGTTCCTGATAAAATTCCGAAGAGAATGAACTTTGTCTCATCAAAATCGGTCCATTTCCCAAGGATTTCGAGATTTGGCCTATTTTTATACCCATTAGACTGCACTATACCGAGTCTTCTCTAATCAAGGTAGCTTAAATTGCTCTGAAGTAGACCAGTTGCTACTGCACTTCAGTTCAGAATTTTATGACCAGCTTACTTGTTTTATTTCATATGTAATTGCTGAGTTTGTACTTTTTATTCAGAAAACAACGATTATTTGGTGCTCAGGTAGATCAAAGAAGAAGTTCCCTCTTCAAAAATGAGTTATGTTATCTTCTAATGTATAGCGCTGTTAGTTGGGCACATTCATAAACTAATACCATTCAATTGTTTGAACGAACCTTAGAGAGATGGGTATCATAACAATAGTTCTAGAAACATAATGCTATCAACATTTCCATCCGTCACTCGTCTAACAATCTAAAATGAAACCAACTCTAGGTTTAACGTAAATTAAGTGAAACGAACTACCAACTTGCTGCGGCTTAAAATGTGAAACATGAAAGCGATCTACAATGTAGGCAGAGAAATTAATATACGTGCAAATGAGTTCTGTTTATCCGCATGTTTGATGGGGGTGGCCATGTAGGTAAATAAGGGACGAGGAAACTCCCTGTATGTCGTTCACTTTATGTGAATTTTGATGACCAGTTTTGTCACGAGTTACACCAGTAAAACTCGAAACATGCACGACATCAGTCGGAATATAATATTCTGATATACGTTCAAGCCAAATTTGTTCAGCCTCGAACATTTTTTAGTATTATTTGTACATACCGGTGATTTCAAATTCGACTATCATCAATGGGATCTCGGAAAGTATAAGAGATATGAAGATGGTTAAATTGGGGTTTAAGTACTTCCGAAAATATAGCGGAAAAACTGAAATTTACAGTTTTCGTTATTGGAACTTTTCGAGCTTCATCTTTTGGCGAAGTCGAAAATCTTCTAAAACATTTCATTTCTCTCAAATCGTCATCGACTTTAATTTTTCTTAAGGACGCCATATTGGATTTTTTCAGTTTTGAATAGCCCCTTTCATTATCTTCTAAATAATGTATCACAATTAAGTGACCCCTCTAGTCCCAAAATGAGAAATATTCAAGAAAAAGTTCTAATACCAACTATGGTATAAGAACTATGATTTTTTCAATCTGTCACCTGTAAATGGTATTATGATACCTTGTTGCACTGCGTCGTTAAAAATAGAGTTTTCCAATTAAGAAAAACCAGATATGATAAAACTTTTCTATAAAAACGATAGAAACGGTGTCAAGACATCAGCGAACTTTGTTCATATTTTAATATAACTCTCCCTGAGTTTGCTGAATTTAAAAAGCCAAGACAAAATTATGGCGACGCACGGATCAGGAAACTATCTGATTAACTTACCGAAAGATTTGGTGTAATGGAACAGTGAGATGGCCAACCAGGTCTCCAGATCTCAGTTTTCTCGACACATTGTTATGGGGTACGCTAAGAATAGAACTTATGCGCGGGGCCAAAACCAAAATATCAAGGAAGATCACCTTAACATAATTAGGGAATTTGGGAGATTAAGAAGAACGGAAATAAATCGCGCAGTGCATAACATGCAGCGGAGAGAGTAGTTTTGTTTAGAGTAATACGGACAACATTGTGACCATCTCTTGGGGTTTATTGTTTTTCTTCATTTTTTTTCAAACGAGTCAAACCCAGCGAAATTTCTATCCAATAATTAGCAAAATTTCGACGAGGTTGTTGTCTTTCGGGATACATGTTCAGAAACATTTCCGCTGTCTTGACACCGATTCTATCGCTTTTGGAATAAAGATTTATCATCATATTTCTTTTGTTTTTATCCATTGGTAAACTCCATTTTTAATGACACAGTGCTTAGTAACATATCAAAATACCATTTACATGTGACAGATTGAAAAATCAAAGCCCACTATGGTCTAAAAACTTATCCTTCAATATTTATGATTTTGAGACTACAAGGGTGAATTGAGATACATCAATGAAAAGGTAATCGAAGGGGCTATCATAGTAAACTCTGATGATGGCTACTTGGTAGCCAAAAAGTCCTTAGTACTTTAATAGTATTTTTAGTGGATAAGGGAGATCATTTTGTACTTATTACTGTTATAGTCTATCCACATCTTTTAGTGTATTATGCAAAAGATTCAATTAATGCAATTTGAATATTAAATACTCACAAACCAATTTGCCAAAGCAATAGCTTGAAAAAATTCATTCCAGCAAAAGCAGTATCGTTTCTTGTGCCACAGATTGACTGTAGGCTGGACTGGAGAGGTCATGTAAATTGTCCATTAGAAAAATAAAGTTTATGATGATTTGGGAGAAACGAAACGTATTTAAGAATTTTGTACTCCGCCAAAAGATGAAATGCAATTGAAAATAGTGCTACCCTTTTAGACCTACATCATCAATGAGACTGGAGTGACGTGAGATGGACTCATGTAGTGAGAGTATGCTAAGGCCAAAAAATGGCTCTCATAAAAACAATTTGGTGGCTCTTGAAAGAATTAGCGATGTGATACTGTGCGTCAACATTAAGCGTGACATAGAACATAACCTCAATAACAACAACAACCAAGTTATTTCGCCTTCTTTCTTCCTTAAACACAAACTATAGCGAAATAATCTGTTTGTTGTACTGTTCTTTTGAATGTAACAGCATCCTCTCACGTTCGATATTCATAAAAAACATTTCTTGCACGATAATATTGAGTCCGTTCTCTTTCCCTGAGGTTTTGCGAATAGAATTTGGCTCTTGTCTATAAGTAACCGATGACCATAATAATCCGAAACATGATCATGTTCATTACTATGGTAATCTATTATATATTGAAATTAAGGATATTATTCTCTCATGAATCATTAAGAAATCCCTTGGAGTTCTTAGCTGAGAAATATTCACCATATTTCTTACCTTGTCTCTGATTTCTTGCCTCATTTTTTCCCGTTCTTCTTCCATTTTCCTATGTTTTTCCTTCCTTCTTTCTTCTGCTTCACGGATGGCTTCCAGCCGTTCTCGTTCGGCTTCTTCTTCCTTTTCTTTATCATCCCCATCATCATCTCCACCTACAGCTCCTGAAAATAATCCAAAAAATTAGATTCATTAACTTTTCACAAAATGTACAAAGTAGTTGAAGATGCTGAATAAGAATCAGGATGTAACGTTCTCCCAGAACACAGAAAATGAAATCGGTAGAATGTAAACGGTTCTTACATACCTCCATCTATTATCTTATAAGATAAGTATGGTACTTGCTACTAGTATATAGAATAATGTGCTCCGAAGTTATGCTTGATAGTATGAACTGAAGAGTTGGAATTGTTACTTTGATGTCTTAATCCTAATTGCGCAATTTATAACATAGAATAGGATGGGGTTACTAGAGCAAAGAGTTGACGGTTAAATAACTATTTAAATATCTGTACCCAGGGATGTTTTATGTTTTTAATGATCATTTAAATTTAAAGTACAATAGATAATGTTTTACAACAGGTTTCAAATGGAATTTTACATTAAAACTTTACACATTTCATTTTATCGGTCTTTAAAAGGTATGCAGATTAAGCCTCGGTGAGGGAAGTTTGAAATATATTTAAAAAAGAATGGTTTTATGACACAATTTTTGTGCGGCATCGTGAAATTAAAACAATGTAAAATTTGAGTTACAAATTGGTCATTTGTATTTACATTTATTATTAGTTCTTTACCTGGCTCATTTATTAGAAGGAAAAACATGAAAGCTTTAGCTGATGTCACTTTAGAACTTTTCCGCATTATTGAAACTGCCCCAAGGGCGGATCCACGGGGGAAGGGGTTTATGAGCGACGTGAAGGTATTTCCTACATAGAGGGTAATCTGTGATGCCCATGATATAAAGGCGTTTGTTAAGATGACATTGACCCTTGAGGATTCCATTCATCTCTCTACATCCCTTTTGTTTAGAGAGAGGAGTTTCTTCGAGAGCCTAGGCACAGGCTCTATAATAAAGAGCTTGGCTTGTCTGCTGCCTGGAGATTCCTGCAACAAGTCTATTTGTTCATGCACGCAGTTTGATAAAGCGACCATTGCCTGGGCAGCGCTTCATCCATTCCATTTCCTTCAACTCCACTGTGTCCTGAGAGCCAGATGAGTTGCATTCTTTGACCAGCCTTAATGCGACTCTAGGTGCCTTGAGAAATTCCAGAGCCAACCGCCTGTTTCTGTAGATATATACGCCTATTTATATAGTTTCTTTTCAGGTTTTCCGAAGCGCAAGTTAAACCCTGAAAAACCGTGCAGTGTGTTCTTGGGTCACTGATATATAATATTGAGTCTAGGCCTTTTCAGGTACACTCCAGTTCCCGGAGCAGGACCTTTTTTGGACCTGTTTCTTATGAACCATACGAGCTCGCCTGGTGGCAACAGGGCAAGAGTTTCGTTGCTCCAATTTCTTTCATTAGGGATGAGAATTTTGTGAGAAGTGAGACAGACAGTTGGACTCTTGGTAACTTGCCTCGTTCCTAGTATGGGGCACTTAGACATCTCACTCCAGATCACTGAGTGTCCATGGGAGTGGTGCTTTTCAGTCCAGTGACCTATGCCACTTAACTTATAAGCAGTTCTTATGACTTCAGATTTTTTGAATATGTGTAGAGGTGGTATTCCAGCGAGTGTTGCAAGAGCCGCCGTTGGAGCCGACCTCATACTATTTGTGACATCTACAAGCCGCTGTAGTTGATCCAAGGGGCGTTGGGACATAGCAGTTCTCGTCCCTGGCCACCATCCAACTGCGGCATAGGTAATAAGAAATTTTCATCTGGTTCCTCCTTGTAGGAATTTCTCGAATTCAACTTTGCTTAAAATTTTTGACTGTTTTGGACGATATCCTACACCTTCATTTTTCAAATATGGTACCAATTTGCAATATTTACTCAGATCTTTATTTTTCATGATGAATTATTTTCATTGGGAATAACCAGAAACTGCAATTTTTGCTGCTTCAGCCAAATGAACATTTTCTTTATGTTCATGATATTTTGGAAATATTTCATCTATTCCAAAGATACTCATTTGCATCGCTTTATCGCTTATTTGTTGATTAACAATCGCTCACTGTTTGTTGCGATCATTACCATTCATCAGAGTATACTTGTTAAATTATTATCTATTGTATTGTATTATATTATTGGATGGTCGATGGTAACGTCGAATTAATTAATCCTAAACGGCAAAATTTTTGGAACTCTTTTTTTCGATAAACATTGTTTGATACTCCATTGCGTAATTCCTATGCATTCTGGAGTGCAAAAATAGTATTTCGCAATCTAGCAATTGGTTAAAAATGAATTTGATCAAGAAAGTTTGAAAGCTTACAAAAAACATTGCCAGATTTGAAACATGGAGGTATAAATTATACAGTTGAATACTATATTCGAACATCGAACTCGTGGCATTGTGAGTTGAGTACTGAATTTTTTTATATGAAGTCAAATGTTGTATCGACTAATCTGGCTAAGAGATAACTTCACGTTTTGCACAATATTTCTTAATCTCTCACGATTTCTGTCATATGAAATTACCAATAATCACTCTGTCGTTGTGATAAGCCTACAAACCTACAATCGACAAATTTCCAATGCACCATGGTACGTCAGTAATCACACCCTAGATCATGCCGTATTACTTTCAATTATCTCAGTAACACTCAGTAGGATGAATATAATATTTCAACAATTATTCAAGTTAGAATCCATTTTTGGAGCCATATAAGTTGAAAAATTATCTTTCATATTAATTACTTATCTTGGATTATGTGAGTGTATGTCATTTTCTGTTACATACTTACGTATAAATGACATTGTTATGGATAAACTTGGTTCAACATACTATGAAATCTTTGGTAGCACCACATTCATCACTTATTAGTTGAACGAAAACCTAACACTAACAGCTCTCTTACAAATTTTCACAATATTAAATAGTTTGGTATGTCGTAAATAACATGTATTTGGAAACGAAACCTACGATTGTAGTATTACAGTTATGTAGAGCTAGCAAAATTGTAATTAAATTCGACATGTTTTTCACTTTGTTCAATAAAACAAAGACATTAAATCGTCGTTAATTCTGTGTGGCGTTTTTACAAAATGACAGTTATCGGTTTGATTATTGATGGCTTTGCAGTATTTCCTGAAAACACACAACTGAATCGTAACTACTGAAGTTACACAATGGAATTCATGAACTATACAAAGCATAACGAATTTTTGCTAACGGAAATTTTGTATAACGAATTACGTAATAGAGGGTTTATTGTAGTCGAGTCAATTGTGTTTTGAAAACTCTGGTATTTCCTTGTAGTTATCGGCTCTAATTCAAATCAACATTGAATATCTGGAATGAAAATATAATAGTGGACCTTCCTATAAGTCGAATTTTCCTCTAAGTCGAACAATTTCAATACCCGCAGCGCTAGCAATACAATTTATATGCATCTATTAATCCATAAATCGAATCCATTAAGTCGAACTCTCAATCACTCTCGTTAAATCAAAGTAAGCGTAATTTACTATATCTGAGTCGAACGTAGTACTCTGTAGACTGCCGCCAACATACCCAGAAAAAAAATCTATGTATTTACTATGTACATATTGTGCGTATAATTTAAACAAGATGTTTCTAAAATAGGTAATCAAAATTAGTGAACATGCAGAATACGTCAAATGATGGGGATTTTTTTTCTCCAGAGTGTCTCCTAAGGAGATACACCCCTTCAAAGTTCAACCCAGGAAATCGTCATAACCTCTAGACCGTTAAACCAATTTTATTGAAATTTGGTACAAGTGATGCTAATATGTATACCTATGATTCAGTGAATTGAACTTTCTCAAAAACAATTCAGTGGCGTAGATACTGGGAAACTTTCTATTTTCTTCAACCCTAATGTGTGCGCCACTGGATATTTTGCAAAAACTGTTAAAATTTTCTGATTCTACATTCGATTTAGAATGAAGAGTTACTTGCCAATTTCTGATTGGGGTAGCCGTTTTAAAGATATTTGAGTGTGAACGTTTAAAGAAAAACTCGAAAATAACGACTAATCGATGGATTGGCCGTGGGATTAATGCTCTCATAAATTGGGGTCAGATGAAAGGAAAGGTCTATGCTCAGCCAGTTGATATTATGGAACAATTGCGCCAGAGAACTGAAGATGCGTTTACTGACATTATACAAGAGCAAAAACTCAGTCTAGTATTAATTTCTCTGCAAAACAGATTGCATCAGTGCATTATAGCAGACGGAGTACAATTTGAGAAGTGAAAATTGTATAATTTTTGCGATGTATGTTTTATGTAAAAACTGTTTACCTGAACAATGATTATTTAATGTTTTTTTATTAAATTATTGAAATGACCAAACGGTTTCTGTTTTAATTCCTAAACTCGTTATTTTCGAGTTGTTCTTTAAATATTCAAACTCAAATATCTCTAAGACGGATACTCCAATCAAAAATTTGTAAAAAGTTTTCCCTCTAAGACGAATGTAGAATCAGAAACTTTGTTGTTGTTGTTTGTTTTGAAAAATATCCAGTGGTGTACAAATCAAGGTTGGAAAAAATAGAAAGCCTGCCAATACCTACGCCAGTGGATTGTTTTTGCAAAAGTTTATTCCACTGAATCGTAGGTATACATCTCAGCATCGTCTGTAACAAATTTGAATAAGATTTGTTTAACAGTCAGGTTATGATAAAGATAAAGACCTTGGAGAGACACTTTAGAGAAAAAAATTTAGGAGATTTTTTCATTATTTGACGTACTCTACGTGCTCCCAAATTTTGACCATCTATTTTAGGAATACCTTGAATAACCAAATAAAAATTGTTCTGAATTATTTGCGTGCATATGCCAACGATTTCTGAATTCGTGAATATGAAAATAAAATTGTCATTGATATACTTCAACCTTCAAACACGTATATCATCAAAAGGGTATTCTATTTTTGTGGAACCTATTCTTATTGTTGACCCAATATTTTAATATATATATGTTATTGTTTTTATATACTACGTTTTATTTTCTTATTGTTTATTGCCAAGCCAATGATGCTTATTTCTTTCCATATAACAGAACAAATTGAGCATTTTTTAGATTTGTAGTGGCATCCTTAGTTTTGTTATCCAAAAGGGAATAGGGCACGTTTCATTACTGTTTTCAGAAAGGCCAAATGCCCCCTAATTTGAGCTAGTTTGTGGAATTACGAGGTTTTTGTGAAGCTCATGTTTCATTTATTATTTTACTAATTATCATTGCAAACACTACGTTACAAGGAACAAGTTCCTCCTTTCTATATAGTCGAGGAAATAAAGCATTCCACATTCCAAACCCGGCGCAGTTGGATGAATTGAGATGCGGTTTTCTGCATTCGTTTCAGAAAGTGATTTAGAAAATTTGTCAGGTATTTTTTTTTGCGGAAAAAATTTTTCGCTATTGCAAAATTAACAAATTCCTACAAGATCACGTAGATACAGAGGGCTCCAGGGACCCGGAAACACTCCCAGGTAATTTGCAGAACATTGCGAGTACCATAGTCATGATTGGCAACTTTGAAAACCCCCGAGAGCTAGAATTTGATACATTTAATTAAGAACAATTATCAAATGCCTAGAATATGACGTGGTTACCCGGACTCAGGGTACACCAGTTATTGCAGAAGAGTTTTTTCACGTCGTGATCATCACTAGCAAACTTTATATCACCTCTTGAACAGTTAACAAACATAAAAAATAGTTTTTTAATTAATTTCATCGATATCTAGGGCGTCAAGACGCCTGGATACCCCGGGGAGGTCCAAGGGAACCTCAGGGAATTTTCTTGATAGCATATCCGTGTTCAGCGACCCCAAAAACTCCCGAGAAATCAATTCGAGTCCGTTTTTATATTCACTTCAAAAAGTGCACTCAAAAGTCCATTTTTTGGCTGTAGAAATGCAATAAATTTTTTCGGCAAAAAAAAAAAACCGGAAAAATTTTTACTTTCTGAATCGAATGCAGAAAAACCGCATCTCAATCCATCCAACTGCGCCTGGTTTGGAAGGTTTTCCCTATTTTAGTGCTTTATTGCCTCGACTAATATAGATTATGTTAATATCAGAAATGTGATTCTTTCACAAAGAGCGTAGTGTGTACTCATAATCATATTTGTATATAAACGTTCTTGTTGTGATGTTTGCATAAATGTTTTGTTAGGTTGTAGGCTTTTAAAGTCTAATCAATTCTTTGAGATATAAGTTGAGTGTATCAATGATTTCTGTAGATTTATATTCATAAGAAGAACAAGGTAAGCTCTTCTCAATGTACATTTTTGATGATAGGACTACTTAGAGTATCACTCGAAACAACATCCTCGAATATTGGCAATTTCCATTTACCCTCTTTGTGGGAGGTTTTCTTTATAATCTGACTATACGAGAGGAAAGCCTGTAATTTTCGTAGAAAATTGTGTGAGCCCGCGATGGTATATCAAGAGAGGCGTTGGAATCTCTACTGAAACTTTGCAGACAAGAAGACAAAAGATTTCCACAACGTTCGATATAGAAATGAAATCTGGTAGAAAGAAGATCGACAGGTCTCGAAATTAACAATGAAGGGGGGACCAGCCTACTAGCAATTGCTCATGCTGGAGTAAGGATTAGTTGCACCTGCATCATTATATTAGGGGAAATCCGGAAAATTTTTCTTAGGTATATCTCATTCAGACTAAAGAGGACGGAGCACGAGATCAGTTGAAAATTTAGAAAGCTTCAGTAACTCTCTCATACATACGGAATGTCCGGATTATTTTATTTATGTTAGGAATACTTTTAACTGGAACCGCTATGAGTTACTGTGGAACAGCTGTTTGAAATTGAACAAATAAACAGTCTGAAACTTCCTGTGGAGGAAAAACATCCATCTCGATTAACAATTCCAGTGAAGAGTAATTGCAAACATCAGATACTGACTCCATATTTCACTACTTGATGACGAAATTGAGATATTTTGTCCCGGATATTACTGTAAATTTACAGCAGGAAGATGTCTCCCATCTTGAGAATTGTCGAATGTCAACAAACTCCATTGCTGATGCAATTTGTCTAAAGGTTCTACGATTGTTACTGTAAGATTTTCCGCTAATATGCTACCTACATATATATACTGTTAATTCTTCTTCACTTGATAGAATTCCATTGAAACAAAATAATTGGAATTTATCAATTACTACCATTAATATGCTGGAGTTGACTGGAACTTCAATAACCTTAGATGATGGTGATAAATGCGTTTGATATGAAGGTCTGAACATTTCATTCCAAGATATCTGAACAGGAATTCAATAAACCGATGGAAAGTGAGTGAAATGGGAGAGAGAAATGTGAGAGATTCACCTAGAAACTAAAATAATTATACTACGCTTCATAGTTTTGAAAACGTAGGTTTAAGACATCTTCATTAAATAACAAAGGAATTTGGTGTACATCTGAATTTTGAGTTCATTTCATACCAAAAATAGCCCTGAAATATAATAGTTCTTGAATTGAGAGTGTATAATCCTGATTTGCCAGATGTGAACTGAGTTCTTAGTTGCACCCCATTTGCTTTTTTCAATAGAAAAATAAGAACCATGCATATAATATACGAGTTATTATTGTAAGATTTAATACTGTACGAGGGCAAGGTGAAAAGTCCCCAAAGATGGAACAAGAAATGATTTCAAAAATTCAATTGTGGAAGCCGTTACTTTGTGATAGTTTATCATTTTAACGAAATAATAAATAAAACTACTTTGTTTTAAAATCACTGATATTTAATATAGTCGTTACTATAGTTTCAACACTAAACGTGTCATCTTCTGACGAAATTAACAAATATGGCGCATTCGAGCAACAAAATTAATTTTTGTCGAAAACGGTTCATCAAATTTACGTTTTTCATACACCGTTGTAAAGAGGCTCCCAAGACCTTTCAAATGACGTATCACTCAACCCCTCTCCCCTATTCAATTTTGAGAGGTTGAAGCGCCCCCTATTAGGGGGTTGCTCGTTCAAGCCTCAAATATACGTCAAAAGATGTCTCCCAAACAAAATCATTCGACGTGTTTCGGGACATTTTTCCACTCACTATGGGATAAGAAATATTCGGGATGGCCCGTCTGAGATGGAACTCCCTGTATATAGGTTAAAGAAGGATTACAAACAAATTTTATGGCTATAGGGGGTAGTTCTAGGAAAAACCAGAGAGGGGTAAGGTGATTAGGTAATTCCGTGTGTGGTTCTCCATTAAGTCCACTTCTCGCAGATATTTTTATGTCTCACATAGAAGATACCATAATGAGTTCTGCCATAACAAAAAAACATATTCAATTTTGGTACAGATACGTAGACGATATTTTAGCCCTCTTTAAAGGTACACCTAGGCAATTAGATGTTTTCTTATCATTCATCAATAATATTCATCCCAACATAAAATTCACATTAGAGACAGAAAAGGATCACAAAATAAATTTCTTAAACTTAACATTATTACATCATAATAATAGCATCACATTCGACATTTGCAGAAAACCTTCTTTCACAGATACAGTAATTTGTACCTCTTCACATAGCCCCCATAGTCATAAACTAGCTGCTTTTCATTCAATGATACATAGAGCCTTTTCCCTTCCCTTATCTCAAGAAAATCTTAGTAAAGAACTAGATACAATTAAAGTCATTGCTACAAATAACGGTTTCGGTCCTCAAGTAGTTTCTAAATTAATAAATAGAAAAAGACAAAAATTAATTTACAATAGCATTTATCCCTTCATAAAATACAGAGATAACTCATTAAAATATGTTTCTTTAACTTATTTTGGTTCTATAAGCGAAAAAATTGTAAACATGTTATCCCATCATAACCTGACCATCAGCTTTAAACCTCCAAACAAATTATCTCATATTCTGTTCAAAGCGAAAGATAAAACTGACAAATTTAAAAGACCCGGAGTTTATAAACTAACTTGTTCAGAGTGTAATAGTTTTTACAGGTATATCTTGCCGTAACATAGCAGTTAGATATAAAGAACATTTCCGTTCCTTTAAAAATAATAAAACCGATTCCCCATTTGCAAATCATATTTTAGAAACAGGTCATACCTTTCCTAATTTGAATAATGTCCAAATTTTACATAGTCAAGATAAAATTTCATAACTAAATATATTAGAGTCAATGGAAATTTTCAAAGGAATGAAGATGTATGATAATAAGATCCTAAATGATCAACTTGATTTGTATTACAGTAATCTCTTCAATGTGATTTTAGTATTTAAAGTTCGTTAGTAAATATACCAGCACCACTAAGGTCCTCACGGAATTACCTAATCACCTTACCCCTCTCTGGTGTTTCCTAGAACTATTTCCTATAGCTATAAAATTTGTTTGTAATCCTTCTTTAACCTATATATAGTAGATGTAATATTTGTTAAATTTTTCGTCTGAAGATGACACGTTTAGTGTTGAAACAATAGTAACGACTATATGAAATATCAGTGATAGGAAAGACTATATGAAATATCAGTGATAGGAAAACAAAGTAGTTTTATTTATTATTTCGTTAAAAAGAAATGATTTATTTGGTCAAAACTTATTTTGTTTCCCAACATAATTTCCTTGTAGCCCGATACACTCCTTTCAACTTTTTTCTAATTATTTGATCCCTTCCAAATAATACGATTTCGGCAATCCTTCAAAATAGGCGTTTATTCCAGCGATGACCTATCGTTGGAGCCGAATTTCTTTCCACCGAGCCATTTCTTAAAGTTTGGGAATAGATAAAAATCGCAGGGTGGCAAATCTGGAGAATATGGTGGATGAAGAACCAATTCGTAGCGTAATTTATGCAATTTTGCCATTGCGACTGCGGACCTGCGCGCCGCTGCGTTGTTCAGGTGGAAGAGCACTTCTTGTTTACCAAATGCGGCCGTTTTCACTTCAAATCGGCGTTGAAGCGCCTTGCATAATATACGACGGTGATCGTCTTGCCCTTTTCAAGGTAATCGATTTGGATGATACCGTATGTATTCCAAAAAACTGTCGCCATGTTTTTGTTGGCCGATAAACCCACTTTGGCCTTTTCGGCTTCGATTTGCCACTGTTTCGACTGTTCTTTGGTCTCTGGTGTGTTGAGAAGGATCCATGTTTCGTCCACGGTAGCGCAACGGCGCTAAAAGTCCTTCTTATCGCGCTTGAACATCGCCAAACACTCCTTAGAAGTTGTCACACGGTCGCGTTTGTTGTCAACAGAGAGCCAATGCGGCACCCATGTGGCAGATAGCTTCCTCATATTCAAAAATTTATGAAAAATAATCCGATTCCGTTCGGTTGAGATGCCCATAGCCTCAGAAATCTCGTGCACTTCAACTCACCGATCGTCAAATATCGTACCATGGATTTTATCGACGATTTCTGACGTTGTAACTTTGATTGGATGACCAGAACGTTCGGCATCCTTTGTGGTCATACTATCACAACGAAAATCAGTAAGCTGCTTGTGAATCGTGTCAATCCATGGGTGGGGGGATTCTTAACAAGCGATGCTTTGGTTCTCGTAATGTTTTTTCCACGCAGAAAGTAATATTTAAGCAAAAGACGCAAAATTCAATTTTTTCCATTGACAAAATCTTCAAGGTTGCTTGCTTTCGATGGGTGTCAAAACAGAACTGAAGATGGTACATCTCAAATGTCACATGAGATTTTCGATTGTGACGCCATCTGTTTTATTTTTCAGGGACTTTTCACCTTGCCCTCATATTATTGCGTCTAGGAGTAAATCCTAGAGCTCCGATAAGAGAAATTCCATTTAATCAACCACCGCAGTTCATTGCATACTGAAAAAGCACTATAAAAGAACCTATAATTATTCCCCAATACAACATTCGCAACAGGCGGATCTATGAACCGTCACGTCTACCTGTCAACGTCAAAAGAGAACTGTCATGGCGACCTATGAACTGTCATTTCTGCCTGTCAACGTCAAATGAGAACTGCCATGACGTTATATTTACTTTCATGTCTGCCTGTCAACGTCATGGCCACCTGTGCGCGCCATCTTTGATTGAACGATCAAGGTGGAACTGTCACTTGACAATCGTTTCTGACGTATATGGACTATACAGCTCATTTGTAATGCTGTACTTAGCTGTGTGAATAAACAGGTTATTTGTAAAGATCCCAGACGAGTCATCTGTCAAATGTTTAAACTGTGATGGCGTCTGTCACGTGTTCGAACGCTTTTCATCAACTTTGACACCATCATCAGGGTGATACCGGAAGTGGATTATATAGTCGACACTTGGTTACACCGGAAATGAAATCTGCAAGAGGCAGATTGTGCAAGAAGACAGGAATCCTGCAACAATTTCTTAGAAAGACAGCTACAGGATCCTTTTGTTTGATACAAACATTTTATGGACCGATGAATGTACTTTCGAATAATGGAATGTTCAACTGAAATCCTCACTTTCATTGGGCATGTAACGTATAAATAAATACGTTCCAAAGTAGATGTTTGGCAATACTATTATTGAGGCCTTAAATCCATTCAAGATCATCTTAACGCAGCTACATATAACGAGTTGTTTTTAAATTTGAGGGAAAATTACCTGAAGGACTAGCACACTTTTGAAACTGAACTGGATGCAAAATATATATTATTTACCTAATGTTACATAAATCAATTCCGCAGTAATTAAATCATTCCGGTTGGTTTGGTTTCACTAATTTCAAAAATTATGAATGAGTAATTATTGCTACGGCACATCATATATTTTCCAGCATCAAAGACCAACTTACGCTTTAGCAAAAAACATTGCTTGCCAAAACTCGTTAAAACTCTATCTCGAATTCAATTTGTTCTTAATTTGCATCATATTGAGTGGATACGGAAATTTATTTCGCTCTACTTGATAAATAGAATTATTTTGAGTTAATAAGATTGCACCGGAAAGGATATCAATCGAAACCCTTATTAACAATTTCCGGATGTCTAAAGGACGGATGAATTTGTTTGTTGGAACACACATATGGTACTTCTGCTGATCACATCTGTTCTCATAGAACGAAACATTCAATCCGCTTGAATTTACATTCCGTTTCGACCACTAACCCAGCCTTCAGTAATTAATGTACGTATTGACGTGAATATATTCACCCTGGATATCAACTCATCATGTTTATACTCCCTGGAGGGATATTGTGATTGTGACTAATGATTAGCAATTTGTTCATAAGTGGAAATTGTTTACTGACACGATTGAGCTATTTAATTCTCATTTATCATTAATTTTTTACACTAATATGCCGTGAAAAGCTATTTCTGCAATGGCAGTGAAAATTATATGAAATTTCGAATGTTTCATGCCAGTCTATCGGTTGGGACTATTACATAATCCCCCAAATTTGATATTTTCATCCCTTCAATAAGTATAAACCATTCAATAACTCACCAGGCTATAGCCAGTTGTGTTTTTGTCTGATTTATAAATCAAACAAACAGTCAACTATTGTTTTTGGATGGATTAAAACTAACCTGGTTATTATTGTGGATCTCTGATGGCCATTAATGATTATAAATACTATAAGATTAAACTTAGGTAAGAGGATTTACATCTTCACTGACACCCAAGCGGCACTTGGCGCCATACAGAGTGACTCTGCACTCCAAGACTCCAAAACAAGCCTAGACGATCATCATGGTCAAGGAGCTTCTGATGGATAGACAGAGACTCTCGGTTTGGCGTGGTGCCTTCGGCATGAGGCAAGCGAAGCTCCACATTAGGGAGTTCTCGCCTAAACTCTACAAAACCCTACTCTCTATGAGCAGGAGAGGCCAAATACTGGTGACAGGACACTGTCATCTGAATAAACATCTACACACAATGAGTAGTGTTGAAGATCCAGTTTATAGTAGATGTGAGGAGGCGGACAAAACTGCCTCTCAGATCCTAGCAGAATGTCAATCACTGGCTTCTCTTAGGCTACAACATTTCGGCAACACACATATGCCGCTTGAAGCCATAAGAGATGTCTGTCCATGCAAAATCTTAGCCTTCGGCACTGCCTAAGCTTAGGCCTTCTGGACTGATTCTTATATCGAGGGGCGCATGATGGATCCAATCAAGCAGTGTAAGTGCTCCGGACTTGGCCGCCCCCGTTTTGATCGATTGATTGATTGACTATAAGATGTGTAATGATAATTAACTTTCATTACAAAGATTGAAGGCGAAGCGTGTTTCGAGAATAGCTCTAGACTTTCTAATTTGTTGCCATTTCGAATAAGCTTCCAAAGTCAATGTAAGAGAATTATGAACAAATGAATATTTGACTAAACTCATTTCTCATGTTGGGTTTTGTCAGATAACTAGATCTCATTTGCTGTAGTGATTTTTGCACAGTTTCAAAGTCTGATGTTTGCTTATTGCGTGAAGATTTGCACCATCCTCCATTGTTTATTGACTTTCAGTACTTTGGTCAAGTACCTTCCACATCATTCTGGCATCATGATGATGTAGACATTTACAATTTCCATTACTTTATAACCTGTTACTAGATTTTGACTGGTCTGTATTATATCATACAAGCAATGTTAATGTTGGAGTACAATTGTTCTATAAACATCTTACAAATTTGTTAACAATATGCGTTCCATACAAAATAAACAAGTTTCCACCATGGTTCACGTCTAACATAATAAGGAATATCAGATTCAATAAAAATTATTGGCATAAATACAAAAAAGATGCTAAACTGGATGATTATAATGCATTTAAGACTCTAAGATCGGCAATCAAAACCGATATTGCCTGTTCATTTAGGCTCTATACAGGGTGTCCTCGAACTGCGTGGCCAAAATAAAGCCGAAGATTCTTTGATTCGAAAAAAAGTTGATGAGCCTTTTTACTTTTGCCTCAAGTGTCTTGTTTACCCGGTAGAGGGCTTCAAAATTGCAAAAATAATTTTGTTTTTTCGGTATAACTTGAGAACGTGATGAAGAACTTTCACAATATTTAGCAGGTGAGTTACTGTCAATAATGACCATTTTTGAGAGTGGAGCACAGAGCCTTAGAGACCATAGAAATGGCTCGAACTTGAGGATGTAACGGGAAAAGTGTCCAGAACTTTTTTGTGGTCAATGTAATTCACTCGATATTTTTTATGTAGATAGCTTATCTAATTTGAAAAGTTTTCTTACTCTTAGACAATTTTGATAAAATCAACGGATTAGCTTGAAAAAATTAATTTTCGAGTCTCTGCAATTTTGGCTTATCAATTTTACTTGATTAAAATACCTTAGTTGCCTTTGCTTTTCTAATGTCATTTTGGCATTTGAAGAATTTATTCACAAAACTGTCAGTTTTTACTTTGCTTTCCGTAAAAATTTTATAAAATTATGGCGTTGCAATGGCCGGAGAAGGGAAAGATATCCGCATCGCAGAATTCCAAATCGGCAAACCTTCGCGAAACTGGCAAATTTGAAGCAAATCGCAGAGAAACTGGACGCAGACGGACGAGAAGCACGTTAGAGCTCGAAGAAGCGATACTGGAAGCGGTTGAAACTGAACCTGGGATAAGCACACTACGTTTGGGACTTCGTATTGGAGCCTCAAAATCATTAGTTCATAATGTACTGAAAGAAGAACTGTTGTATCCCTATCATATTAAAACAGTTCAAGACTTATTGCCCATGGATCCAGGTCATCGGCTAGATTTCTGTCGGCTTATTGTCCGAAGACAAAACGCAAATCCCAATTTTTGTAGAAGAATTCTGTTCACGGACGAAGATACTTTCACGAGATGTGCTCTTTTTAACCTCCATAATGAACATTTCTGTGCTGATGAAAATTCTCATGAAACGGAAGTTACATATTTTCAGAATCAAACTAAAATCAATGTTTGGGTTGGAATTGTGGATAACTTTATTATTGGCCCTACCGTTATACCCGATCGATTGAACGGGGAGAACTACTTGAACTTTTTGGAACAAAGGCTACTTGAACTGTTGGAAGACTTGCCCTTACACATTCGTCGTGGCCTGGTTTATCCATGATGGTGCACCTCCTCATTTCACATTAGCTGTGAGGCGACATTTGAATGCGGAATATCCAGATCGCTGGATAGGTAGAGGACACGATGCACCAGTGAACTGGCCGGCCCGCTCCCCTGATTTGACACCCTGCGACTTCTTTCTATGGGGCGCTTTGAAGTCGAAAGTTAATGCAGCTCCAGTAAACACACGAGAGGAATTGTTGCAACGAATTAATCATGAAGCGGATTTATTGAAGAATGATCCTGAAGTACTAGCCAGAGTTCAATCCAATTTCTTGAAACGAATTAATTTGTGTATTCAGGAAAATGGGCAACATTTCGAACAATTGATGCCTTAGCGATTTCCCAAAAAGTTTCGTTGTTTCTTTTAATTTAGCATTTGTTTTTCCTAAATAATCACATCGTTTCCCCATTTCTATTGTTTTTATTATTCGTGTTTTACCGAGATATCAACCAATTCAGTGTTAGTGAAATTTTGAGCCATAATTTTATAAAATTTTCACGGAAAGCAAAAATGACATTAGAAAAGCAAAGGCAACTAAGGTATTTTAATCAAGTAAACTTAGTAAGCCAAAATTGCAGAGACTCGAAAATATTTTTTTTCAAGCTAATCCGTTGATTTTATCAAAATTTTCTAAGAGTAAGAAAAGTTTTCAAATTAGATAAGCTATCTACATAAAAAATATAGAGTGAATTACATGGACAACAAAAAAGTTCTGGACACTTTTCCCGTTACATCCTCAAGTTTGAGCCATTTCTATGGTCTCTAAGGCTCTATGCTCCGTTCTCAAAAACGGCTATTATCAACAGTAACTCACCTGCCAAATATTGTAAAAGTCCTCGATCACGTTCTCAAGTTATACCGAAAAAACAAAATTATTTTTGCAACTTTGAAGCACTCTACCGGCTAAACAAGACACTTGAGGCAAAAGTAAAAAGGCTCATCAAATTTTTTTCGAATCAAAGAATCTTCGGTTTTATTTTAGCCACGCAGTTCGAGGACAGCCTGTATATCAAAAATATAAAGTAACATGAAATGTGATTTCAAATCTTTCTGGTCATTTTTTCATACCAAAAATAAAAGCAGTTCTATTTCTAAACACGTTCAATATGATAATCTGAGTTACTCCAGTCCTCATGACATTGTTGATGTCTTTACAAAGTGTCTATATTAACTCTAATTCAACTAATAATAAGCCTTCGGATAACTTCAATAACTTCAATAATAATATTCTATCTCTTCCAAATGTTAGTCCCTCTGAAGTAATTGAAGTTACTAAAAGACTTAAAGCAAGGCACACGAAGGGTTCAGATCAAATTTCTGCTATTTTCATGAAAGATTGCATCAATATATTCACAGCTCCTTAGACTATATAATAATTTACTCATACTCTAAGCACAGCTCCACTGGCATTCATATATTCATTAGCCTTAAAATCGCATACTTTTCTGGATCTGTGGAAAGTTTCAAAATGTGAATCGGTTTTTAAAAAAGGTAATAGACATTAGGTTACTAATTATCGCCCAATTGCCATCATCAATAACTTCTGCAAAATATTTGAATATATTTTATTTTGCAAGTGATAGATATCAATATGTGAAGTATAAAAGTTTTAAATCGAATTCTTTTCATGCGACCTCAGGTGTACCTCAAGGTTAAGTACTTGGACCACTCCTATTCAATTTATTCACCAATGACATTTCTTCTTTATTTGTCTGTTATTTTATTTTCTACGCAGACGATTTAAAACTTTACTCGGCAGTAAAGCATTCTTTATGCTGTATCTCACTGCAGCATGACTTGGATGCACTCAGTACTTGGTGTGTAATCAATCATCTGGAACTTAGTATAAGGAAGTGCTAATGACCCTTACTCTAGTAATTTTTAGCGCATAGGTTTCTACAATAACAAGCGTTGTTCTAGCGTGTAGCTTCCCATGGTGGATTGTCGATATATATATTAAGAACATGACGACTGTCAAATTTCCAGAAGCCTGTTGTGATTGAAACGAAAATGATGAGAAATCTGAAATGTGTCATGAAGGATCGTACTTGGTTACATCAAAAATAGCACTCTTTTCAGCAATGCGTGTGTGCTGTTATGCGTAAAACAATACGATTCGCATTATTCACATGCCTCATGCCCTAAATGGCGTGAAACTCACTGGAATTTTAACAAATGTGCGCGATATCAATTATTCATTCTGAACTGATAATCCCGCTCGGCGATGAAACCCACATCCGTGCCCCAAATTGATAGACGTGTTCGAACGCTGCAAATTCAAAACTCTCCATGTGGATAATGCTATTTTTACATCAAAGTTGTAACAAAATCAGCGTCAAATTCACTGGAATTGATTCGCCAGAGGCGTTTCTGGAGTCTGACCAGTTCAAACATTTGACAAGTAGATTGACTATATTGGCTCAAATTATCGTAAATGCAATTAGATGAAATGAACAATCGGAGGAAGAAAGTTCCCCATTATATCCATCAACAGTGAAAGAGAACATTTCTCATCTACGATCCATTTTGTTTCTATTTACATGCAAGAAGACTTCTAATTATTAAAACGAACTTTTGGGTATTAAAATCACTGAAAGAACAACATACAATTTGACAGTAAACAAACAATGCTGCCGTATCCATGGTAATGTCACAGCCACTGGTTCTATGAAACCAACCCTTTTAATATTATCCCTAAAACAAATTATTTTATAGAAATTTTATAAGAGGCAGAACAATGATTATCTCAAAAAAGGTAGGTGGGATGTCACAGGCGCAGGTACTGAAACATAGGGGTTAAGGGGCGGTGGGCGGTGGGCCTATACCATCTATAGTATAAAGCTTATACGACGAGTTCAAAAGTCAATGTGACGTCATCAACAAGAGGCTTGGAGAAGATACATAGCTTACGACAGAGTCGTTTAGTCTTAATGGCGCATAGTCCGTATTGAGTGTGACAGGTGATGAATATCAGAATAAAACAGAGTTTTAACAATTTATTGTGGAAAATTATGAATTTCATCTGTTCCTAAGATGTCTTTCTTTGATTGGAACGTATTTTTACCTCTAAATAAGCTTGTATAAAATAGTGTTAAGAATAAAGTGATTATTTATGTTGGTTCTTCAGGCGTTTAGTGTCGTACGTACAAATATTACCTAAAAAACAAAATATGGGATGACATGCGTTCTCTTGGGAAGAACTAATCGTTATGTGTGTTTTGTGGTTGTTCTATTTCACTTTTATTCCTTATTGTAGATGGAATAAAGAGTTAAATTGTAATGTTCAAATGTTGATAACCTCATATGTTAGAAACGGCAACAGCACTGGGTAGAGAATTCTCAGGGTACAAATGTACAGTTTGTTTTAATGGCCAAAATTACCTTATAAAAAGGGTTCATGGATTAGAATCCTCGTTAACCTCGAGGCATGAATAGTCCAGTCAATAAGCCGGAAAATATGGAAAAGTTGGGGAACAGCTCGGATTTGAAAAATTTTTGATGCGATGGGTTCTGTGAACCCTCAAGATCATTCGTTAAAACTGAAATCACACCCCGAGGGCAATGGGCAATTTTGGGGGGTGTTTTCCACCCAAAGATGAGTCAAATTTTGGGGCAACTAAAAAAAATTCATTTCCACCTGCGACCCCAAAACCCCCTAGTAGATATTTTCGATCCGATTCCTTCACTCTGGACCATTTTGTGAATTTTTCTTAGTTGCCCCAAAATTTGACTCATCTTTGGGGGAGGGGAAACACCCCTCAAAATTGCCCATTGCCCTCGGGGTGTGATTTCAGTGGTGACGAATGATCTTGAGGGTTCACAGAACCCATTGCATCAAAAAATTTTCAAATCCGAGCTGTTTCCCAACTATTCCATATTACACAGTATTTCCCGGCTTATTGACTGGACTAGAAGCTGACTTACCAGAAGTCGATCCTGAAGATTTGGCGATACTAACTTACTTCAGTGGTACTATAGGCTTTCCGAAAAGAGTTGTGGTTTCTAATCAGAACTTATTTGCAAATTTAGTTCAAAATGATGATCCCGGGACCACTTTTCAATATCTATGTGAATATGATCATCACTTCATGAAAAATTCCAAGCTACTGTATAATTCAGTACTGATCAGAACTTTCTAATACCTACTTTTTTATGTTTATACTCAAGAAAAGCCACTTAAACTATGCTGTTACTGTGTGGGGAAGTACTAATACAACATATCTCAGAGATCTAAGTATTATTCAGAAAAGAATTCTAAAAATAATCTCAAATAAATCAAAATTATATAATTCTGACAAATTATTTAATGAAACAGGTATAGAAGATATAAGACAATTATATTTTTTGAAAACAGCTCTCAAAGTATTCTCGGAAGATAAGAAACATTTTCTGAACGATCATTCGTAACAGACACGTAATAAATCTACATAGTACAAAACTCCATTTGAAGCAACTGTTAAAGGACGAAAAAGTTACATCTATATGTCCTTGAAAATATTCAACTCGTTACCATATAATGTTAAGCAAGCTAATAGCACAAGAAAATTTAGAAAAAATCTGAAAGAGTGTTTGGCGATTACAGAAAGGAAGCAGATCCATCGTATTATCGAATAATAGGATGTGAATGATTTTAGTGATGAGTTATGACTATAATAAATGTGTTAATTGTGTGATTGATAAGTATCTCAAACTTACATTGAGATGTAGTGTGTGTAATGTTCTATGATATATAGTTATATTTATGTCTATTTCTTTGCACCTACAAGTGTTTTAACTTTGGTATATCAATGTACTATTGTTCATATATATTTATTTTTTCTATTATGTATTTTGTGAATTATTTTGAGCAATAAATATAATATATATATAATAATAATATGAAAAAAAAAGGAGTCAACGTAGTCTCCATATTACCGTTTTTTCAAATCTATGGATTTCGCGTCTTGATTAAATATTATTTTTCCGTGGAAAAAATATTACGCACACCAAAGCATCGCTTGTTAAACATTATGGGGACTCCTCATCATCTAGTGGAATGATTCACAAGTGGTTTACTGATTTTGTTGTGGTAAAAACATTACGCAAACCAGAACATCGCTTTTTTGAACATCATAATGACATCATGACCACAGAGGACGTTATGGTCGTCCAATTGAGGTTATAACGTCAGAAATCGTCGATAAAATCCATGGTATGATATTCGACGATCGGTGAGTTTAAGTGCACGAGATTTCTGAGGCTATGGGAACGGGACATTTTGCATACATTTCTGGTTTTTTGCAAGCTGGGTGCCGCATTTGCTCTCTGTTGTCAACAAGCGCGACCGTGTGACAACTTCAAAGGAGTGTTTGGCGATGTTCAAGCGCAATAAGAATGACTTGAAACATGGATACATCTTAACACACCAGAGAACAAAGAACTGTCGAAACAGTCGACTTGTCCTGGCGAATCGAAGCCGAAAAAGGCCAAAGTGGGTTTATCGGCTAACAAATTCATAGCGACACTTATTTGGGATGCACACGGTATCGTCCATATCGATTACTTTGAAAAGGGCGAAACGATTTGGGAAATTTGAAAAAAAATGAATTAGACGTTTTTATGGGTGATATAAATATCAATCTACAAAATGAAGAATCCCTTGAAGTAAATAACTACACAAATGTACTAAATGAAAATGGTTATATGTCTTATATCAATACAACAACACGAGAAACTGAAACCTCTAAATCAACTATCGACCACATTTTTGCCAGAAGAAATAAAGAAACATTGAATATAAATGCATATGTTATTGAAACGAATCTATCCGATCATTATTCGACGTTCTTATCTGTTTCATACAAGGAAAAACATAAAGGTGAACAAACCGTGGAATTACAAAAAAACTTTTTAGATCATAACAAGCTTAACCACCTCCTAGGTAAGGAAAACTGGCAAAGTATTTTTTTGAGCGATGATGTTCAACACTGCTACAACTTATTTATAGAAAAAATCAATAATAATATATTGAAGTGCACTAAAACTAATAATAGAATTCTATATCCTAAAAAAATTAAACCATGGATCACAACAGGCCTCATAAATTCAATAAAATATAGGGACCGTCTGAAAAAAAAAGTAATAAAAAATTCTTCAATCTAAAATAAAGCAGAGTATTCACAATATCGAAATATGTTGAATAGACTACTGAAAGAAACAAAAAATCAATACTATAGAGCCAAAATATACGACGCTGGTAAAAACTACAAACAAATTTGGGAAATTATAAACTGTGCTTCCAATACTACTAAATCCAACAAAAACGACCTAAAAAATATTTCAATTTATAGTAAGGATGGTATAGAAACTGAAAATAATCTAGATAAAACGAATATTCTAAATGAGTTTTTCACTAACATTGGCAAAGAAATGACTGAGAAGGTCAATAGGGACAATGAACTAAAACCCAATGAACTAATAAAAAAACAAAATGTTTCGTCAACAATTTATCTGAAACCAGTATCGCCAAATGAAATAATTGAACACATATCAAATCTAAAAAATAAATCTTCAGCTGGTCCTGACGGCCTGACTGTAAAAACTATCAAAACAATACATAAGCACATAATTTCACCACTGTCATACATCATCAACCTATCTTTCTCGAAAGGTTTAATACCGAAACAATGGAAGGAAAGCAATATAACACCAGTTTTTAAATCTGGAAGTAGAAAAAATCCCAGCAATTACCGACCTATTTCAGTAATTAACAACTTCGCGAAGCTCTTTGAAAAATGTTTGAAATCTAGACTGATGGATTTTTTTGAGAATAATCAAATAATAACAAACAGACAATTTGGTTTTAGAAATAAGTTAAATAAACAAAGCATGCTATAAGAGACCTCACAAAAGTGATTGTGGACTCCTTGGACAAGTCAGAAAAATGCCTATGTATATTTCTCGACTTGGCCAAGGCTTTTGACACGGTGTCCCACGAAATATTGCTAGAAAGACTAAATGAGGTAGGTATTCGCGGTCCAACACTGAACATTCTAGAAAATTATTTAAAACACAGATATCAGAGAGTAAAAATTGATCATATATACAGTACACCTCTTGAAATAACCACAGGTGTACCACAGGGAACAGTATTGGGCCCAATACTGTTCCTAGTATATATCAACTCAATAGCAAAATTAAAAGATTTTCAGGGTCATCTTGTCTCTTACGCTGATGACACAGCAATTGTGTTTACTGATAAAAATTGGGATAATCTGTACGTTAGAGCTGAACAGGGTCTTTCGAAAATCTCACAGTGGCTCTATTATAGCATGCTGACGCTGAATACGTCGAAAAGTAAATTTCTAACATTTTCCACAAACGTCGACTCACAACCGAATAGAATAAATATTTTTCTTCATAATAAAACATGTTTTCAACAAAACTGCAACTGCCCAACTATTGAAAAAATCGAAAAAATAAAATACCTTGGAGTTATTGTCGATCAACACCTGAAGTGGAATGAGCATGCTATATATGTAAATAAAAAAGCCAGGCAATTAATTCGAAAATTCTATGTACTTAGAGACATAAGATAAGCAAAACCTAATACTTATATATAAATCATTAATTGAACCACTATTCAGATACTGTATAGTTATATGGGGAGGCTCATATAACAATGCTATACAAATTTTAAAAACTACACAAAACTGTATACTGAAAATAGGATTCAAAAAATCCAAACGTTTCTCTACAGACAGGCTTTATGAAGAACTAGACATTTTCAATATCTACAAACTACATATACACCAATGCTTGCTTTATATGCATACAATATCAAAACAAATTATAAATACAAACAAAACTATTCCAACTCGCTTTATTACAAACCAATCGATTGATATACCCCTTTTTAGAAAAAGTCACTCCCAGTGCAGCCTTTTCTATATAGGACCTAGATTATATAACAGATTACCACTCCAAATAAAACGAATAAACAAAATCAGTTCCTTTAAATACGAAATTAAGAAAATTATCAATGAAAATAAAATCAACATATGAAAAAAAAAAAAAAAAAAAATTAATAATAATAAATATAGAATACAAATTTGATTTCTCATTTATTTTCGTAATCAAATTTCCACACCTCTATGCCCTAACTGGATTGCATCTCTCTCAGCACTATTTTATTTAACTATTTTATTTATTTTATTTAAGTTAATTTTACCATCCTCGTCCAGAAATATGCAAAACAAGCATTTATGCTTAGGCAATTTCTGTACAGGAGTATTTGTAAACAATATTAGAATGAATAAATTTGATTTGATCACCGGCGTTTATTATGCAGAGCTGTTGGATCGATTCGGAGAAAAAAGTGCTTTTTCACCAGGACAACGCACCGGCTCACAAGTCCGTAGTTGCAATGACACCATATTCTCCTGCGATTTTTATCTATTCCCAAACTTGGAGAAACGACTCGGCGGAAAGAGATTTGGCTCCAGCTATGAGGTCATCGCTGAAACAACCGCCTATTTCGAAGGATTGTCGAATTCGTATTATTTGCTCGAATGATTAGGAAAACACTGGACGAAGTGTATGTTGGAAAATTAAATAAGTTTTGACCAAATAAATCATTTCTTGTTTAATTTTCAGGGACTTTTCACTTTGACCTCGAATTTGATTAAATAACGTATATTGGTTTGAAGGTAGAAAAAAGTACATTGTATCAAAATTAAGTATTATTTATTTTACTTGACTATTTTCCCTTCAAATATATTTTTTATTATTTTTATCAATATTCAACAAATAACACAGTCAACTGATAGACAGCTTTACAGCATCTCTGCAGTCTATATTTAAGTTAAGATTAATGAATAATTCATTTTTATTCAAATTCAGAGACGCTCTGTTTCTTTCGTCCCGGCACTTAATAATCACAAAAAAACTCTGTAAATGCTGGGAATGGCGATAATCGACAATATAAATGAAATTAATTTGTACAAGCTTGTAAAATCATCATTCTTTTCATTGAATATTTGTCGCAATTTTTATGCAGTGGATAATTTTAAAAAACCTTCATAAGTTGTTTAATAATCATCTTTCCCCACAAAGGTCATCCATATTTTTATTGAGTTTTTGCAAATTTAAATTTTCCACCATGTTAATGAGGGATCAAATTCAGCATTGCTTCTAAATTTATATTGCTCAGTGTGAAAAACGAGTTTGAATAACTTAAATCAAATCGTTTATTGAAAGTACCTTTGTCAACAAATGATAGAAAAAATTTTGTGAATTCTACTAGTCAGTTTAGGTGAAGACAACAGTTTAAATTTTTGCTTGTTTCATATCTAAAGAAGAGGTCTTGTTTTCATTTTGTTAGTCCATTTTAAAGATTTTTGACAATGACAATATTGACATTGAGGTTAGGGTTGCGTTCAAAAACGAGTACTCAGTTCAGTGGTTCAGTTACTCAGCCGTTCCGTTATCCGTTATACTCAAAATTAGGATCAACTTTTTAATATTTTAACGATTTACGTAAATTGACTCCTAGAAAAATCAAACCATGTGAAATAAAGTATTTTCGTGTACTTTATTGTTGTCATACAATATCTCTATACTGTATGAGAACAATAAAGTACACGAAAATACTTTATTATAAAGTACGTGTGGCAACCTCCAATATAATATGCAAGGTGTTCCATCTCAGACGAGCCACCCCGTATATTTCTTATCCCATAGTGAGCGGAAAAATTTCCCGAAACACGTCGAATGATTTTGTTTGGGGGACATCTTTTGACGTATATTTGAGGCTTGAACGAGCAACCCCCTAATAGGGGGCGCTTCAACCCCTCAAAATTGAATGGGGAGAGGGCTTGAGTGATACGTCATTTGAGAGGTCTTGGAAGCCTCTTTACAACGGTGTATGAAAAAGTAAATTTGATGAACCGTTTTCGCCAAAAATTAATTTTGTTGCTTGAATGCACCACCTTGAATATTTTGGTTATTTGTACAATGTACAAGCTCATTTTTATTAGGCCTTTTTTTCAAACAATCTTCAAAAAATCACATTCGTAAAAAAATTGAATTGTGTTGTCATGCTTACAATGAAAAAATTAAATCTGCGTGTTTAAATCAAATGTTCAAATTATCCTCCATTGACTTCCATACAATAATACATTCTCTCAAACCAATAAATAAAAAAACAGCAAAACATTTCCTTATGTTGCCTTCATTTTTTGTTCTTCGAAGGTGTTTATCTGGTTTTAACGTTTCTTCGATCATCTTAAGTCCAAGATTTTTGTGACTCAGCCTGAAAATTTGGACGAATTACACCAACGAATTGTAAATGAGTGTCGTCAAATAACTCCAATTATGCTGAACCATGTTAGAGACGATTTTCAGTCAAGATTGTATTATTGTATGGAAGTCAATGGAGGACAATTTGAACATTTGATTTAAACACGCAGATTTAATTTTTTTCAGTGTAAGCATGACAACACAATTCAATTTTTTTACGAATGTGATTTTTTGACGATTGTTTAAGTATGTAAAAAAGGCTTAATAAAAATGAGCTTGTACATTGTACAAATAACCAAAATATTCAAGGTGGCGCATTCGAACAACAAAATTGATTTTTGGCGAAAACGGTTCATCAAATTTACGTTTTTCATACACCGTTGTAAAGAAACTTCCAAGACCTTTCAAATGACTATCACTCCACCCCTCTCCCCTATTCAATTTTGAGGGGTTGAAGCACCCCCTATTAGGGAGTTGCTCGTTCAAGCCTCAAATATACGTCAAAAGATGTCCCCCAAACAAAATCATTCGACGTGTTTCGGGAGATTTTTCCACTCACTATGGGATAAGAAATATACGGGGTGGCTCGTCTGAGATGGAACACCTTGTATATTAAGAAAAGTGTGTAATTTGCAAATAATAGATATAGATTCGAAAACGTCACTTTCTTGAAATCCGACTACGTTACTGATGATTGCGATGTGCTTACGAGAGATTTCTAACAGCGTTCATGAAAACTTTGCAAAATACCTCGGTATTCGGAACAAAAACGTATCTGGCGAGAAAGGTTTATTTATAGCTGAACATTAGTGTCTTACCCGTAAGCAAAACAAGTTCTGTTCAAACGGCACTTCTATTTAGGTCAACACTTCGTAGCAACCGTAAATTATCGAAATGAAGTCTTCTCACGTGTAGGGTCAATCAATATGTTATAATATTTTGTTAATAAAGCACTAGAGCCTTTAAGGTTGAATGAAGCGGTCTTATTTGATCTTCAAAGGATGATATAAATATCATCGTACACCTGAAGCTTTCATAAACGAATTACTTCCCTCCCTGCCTATACGTAGTATACAGGATGTCTCACCACGAACTGCATCGATCGATATCTCAAAAAGTAAACATAGAATTTTTTGATAATTTGCCCAAAGCCAATGAGTACTATTCATCTAAAATATTTTTAAGATGGGAACTTTCTTTATGGTATTTCTCTGCGCTAAGTCTTTGAGTACAAAACGCCAAAAGCGCGTTGAGAAATATACAGCCGTTATGAAGAAACTGTAAATTAAGTACAGGTCTGCATCTGTAATTTTTTCTCCAGAATCGCAAATATATCAAAAACGGTTCAAAATCGATCGATGTAGTTCGTGGTGAGATACCCTGTATAATGTAAGAGAAGTATTGTAATCAGGGCAAACAATTTTTTCCGGATTTTCACGGATATATCCGTTTTGAGCATTTTGTGTGGTATTTCTGACACCTATCTTAATTTTTTCAAATGGAATTGTCGTATTTTAACAAAACCGCGTTTTTTGGTTGTAAATATATATCACATGTATTTAACCTGCAGAAGTGTCCGAAATTCTCATTTTAAGATCCAACTAACGTCATCGTTGTTCATTTTATGTCTTTAGTCTGTGGTACATTTAGATAGTTCATGTGACAGCAAGTCTCGGTATAAAACACTGTTATTATATAGTGTGAATAATTGCGGAATTTAACCTGACAGCAGGTGTCAGTATGAAACATAGAGTTCCCAGATCATTTCCTATATCATTTCTCTTCCTACAAACATTTAAATTTGACCCACAGGAGTGTCCGGAAGCTATTTTGATAACAAAAGTGAGGGAGGTCACGAGACCAATTGATCACAGATTTTTTTCTATACCGCGAAGTGTATGATTTCTATAATGACATGCGAATTTTAGTGCATTTTAATTTTCAGAAGTTGGTATTGACAAACAGTTATTATAATCATCAGAAGTTTACGTAAATTAATAATTGATGGTACCAAGTAATCAACAGAAGTTCTAGCAATTTTCTTCAATTTGAAAGGAGTAGGGGAGAGAGGTTGTTTATCCTTTCATACAAACTTGGTGTGTCTCCTTCCAGCTGGAAGACAGCTAGAGTGCAACCAATTCCAAACAAAAAGGGAGAAGACCCTTCCTAATAATTATAGAACCATTGCACTATTATCTGTCATCTGATGAAAGAAAGCAATCAACATCCAGCTCTTCAAATACCTAGGTTTCCTTCTCGTGTAGTTAAAGTACAAAAAACCTACATTAGCGGCTAGTTTATAAGCTAACTGAGGGTATTGGGTAATTTACTTGAATTAATTGAGAAATTTGAAACAGCTGGATAGTTTATATACTAATAGCTTATATGAAAACCATATTTTCTAGTAACACAAAATAGCCAATACATCAACTAGTTATAAACTAATCAATCATGAATCTATGGCTAATTCGAATACTTATACAGAGTGAGTCAGCTTTTTGTAGACAAACTTCAACAGGAGATAGAACAGATGTTTTTAAGGAGAAAAGTTTTTATAAACATATGTCGTAGAAGGCTTCGTTTTCGAAATACAAGGTTGAAATTGAAAAAAAAATTTCGTTTTTTGCGAATATCTCCGGAAATGTTTATCGTACAGAAAACAGCTTTTGTAAACATTTTCTACTCATAGTAACCTATGTTCTGTGCGGTAAAATTTTTTTTTTCAGTCATAATTGGTGAAGATTTTGAAGGGGTAGTAAGTGTTTTTCTCCCCAACTTCTACGCCACTGGAAAAAGTACGGTTTTGAGACAACCATTTGAACCGCCAATGTTTTCTACACAAAAAAGGTACTTTCGGTTATAAGCTCTAAAGTTGACCGTTTTCGAGAAAAATCAACTTTTATGTTGAAAAACATGGTCAATTTTTTGGTTTTGTTACTTGTTCTAACGTTTGAATAAATTTTGTTTAATTAGTAAGAATTGACCATGTTTTTCAACATAAAAATGAATTTTTCTCGAAAACGGTCAACTTTAGAGCTTATGACCATGAGTACCTTTTTTGTGTAAAAAACATTAGCGGTTCAAATGATTGTCTCAAAACTGTACTTTTTCCAGTGGCGTAGAAGTTGGGGAGAAAAACACCCACTACCCCTTCAAAATCTTTACCAATTATGACTAAAAAAAAAATTTTTATCGCACAGAACATAGCATACTATGAGCAGAAAATGCTTGCAAAAGTAGTTTTCTTTACGATGAACGGTTCCGGAGATATTAGCAAAAAACGAAATTTTTTTTTCAATTTCAACACCCTGTATCTCAAAAACTAAGCGTCTGTGCATATATGTTAATAGGAGCTTTTTTTTCAAAATCAAATTTTCTATCGACTGTTGAAGTTCTGCTACTAAAACCTGGGACACCCTGTATTGGGCAGAAGTTTCTATTTTCTTACTATTGAACGAAGTATAAATAATATCTTTGAATAAGTAGGTAAGAGATAGATATTTGAAAAAAATAGTTACATACCTACGATAATGATAATGGAAATCATCATATTCTCAATATCACGATTTCACACTAAAAGACGTTAATAAGAAATAAGTGTACCTCATTCAGGATTAAATGAATTTAATAGGATTATATTTTTCGTAAAATCGGTATTTAGAAGCCTTATTTCCATACTTTGACTGGGGATTTATTGAAGCTTCCACTCAAGCGCTCACTCATACTTTAGTAAAATTGGATCTGCGGAAGAACCTCGAGATGTTAAGACTAAACATAATAGAGAGGACGATAATCTCAGCTTTTAATTATTAACTGGTACAGTTCATTCTACAAGTGGTCTTGATTAGTTGTAGGTCGGAGCTATAAGCTGCTGACAGGATCTTCGCACACGGCTGGTTCGAAGGATTTCATATTAATTGAAATTAATTTCGTCTGTGAAAATCGAGATATCATGTGTAACAATTCTATGTGTGCTTTTCAATGATAAGGGACTTTATGACAGGAATGTCAACCAGGTCAAAGAAAATACCATACTCTCACATTGTTAATTATCGCGATATTGATGTTCGTAATGTTACAGATTGATTCGTTGCAGCTTCAATTTCAAGTGAGATCATTTTCATTCCCGATATAAAATTTAAAATCAAGCGAGTTGTACGTCTTCCACCACGTTTCAGCGACATTATTTTATTGAAATATGCGATCTAGCAAGTATGATTCAAAAAATGTCTTCAAATCAAATATCTATATCATGTTAAATTACAGTTTACCCATATTTTTGCTTCTTTTGCAACATTCAAGAATTACTAATTCAAATATTATAATGGACAATATTATAATATGTCTATGCTATGACAGATAACTGATACATTGACAATCACATAATGTCCGTGAAAAACCATCCCATAACATAGATACCCCTGACAATTCAAATAAACTTTCACATAACATAAAGTATAATTTCACGTTTTTCCGTGCCTTCATCGGTTTCTACTCATTTGAAATATGCATCAAGTCTTGAAACTCAGCGGATCCGACGTCTTCTTCTACGGGTATTAGATCTAGAATGACGCTATTCGTATTATATTATAACCACAATCTCAAATTTTCAAAGTATCAGTATAAGAGTAGCTACTTGCAGAAAATGGACTATTCCGATTAACAAACAGTAAGTTACAAATTTTTCATAAGAACTGAGTATCCAGTTGTGGTACTTGCAGTTGCTATACAGTAATATAAAGCGTGCCTAGAACTCACACGGTCCATTCGGATAACCCATTAATTTAGACACTGATACATTTTAGACGGTTTTGTGTCGATATAATCCGGACACGTTTGAAACTTGTCCAAGTTCAGTATCAAAGAAGTTTAAAAGAGAAGATAATAATAATAAGAATGATAAATTCATTGCACAACATATTATATAAGAGAAAGGTAACAGCAAGTCAAATAGAGAATTGTTGTTGATATGCTTATTTTAAGTTATTATTTTCATTTGTTTTGAAGAAAACAGAAGACATAACATTTTGTATGAAATTTATCTCATCTTTTATAGTAAGTGAATCCTGACAAAGTTCTCGGAATAAATTCAATTTTTCTATAGTATTTTCTGCTTCCTTAAAGTCGAGCATATCAGTTCTGAATTGAACTAATAGTCTTCTAATTAAAGTAATTGATCAAAGCGTCGGAGTTTGGAATTCAAAAGTTGGGGAAGCCATCAACCGAAGAAGTTGGATCGAACAGTTCTAATAAAACCGAATATTTCATTTAATTTTCTTCGGAATTCCGTGAATATTCTTGTCACATTCCGATCGGAGGAATGCGCCTTTATGAGTTCGCCGTCAAGTGTGATGTATAATGACGGCAGCCTTTTCTCGAAAAACTCGGAATATCGAACAAAACCTATATTGAATGTAGGAATGCAAAACGTGTCTATTAAAGAGAAGAGGGTTTCCGAATTCCATAGATTCAATGGAATGAAATATTTCCTCTTTTATTAATTATCGACTCAGCCTTTCAAACGTCCAGTTGGTAAGGGACGAATATCACTTTTATCTACATAATTTTCAACCTTTTAATGTTCTCTGGTAGCTATATTTACCATCTCAATGACTAGCCGTCCGATTTTCGCCAACAGTGTAAATGGTTGCTGGTAAATATAGCTACCAATCAGATGACTAACGTGCATCCGTAATTATTGTTTGGAGTAAGTGGTATCGGTAGATACCAGTGAACATTGCTGAGGCAGACAACTGTAATGTTTTTGTGTTTTGTTATTTATAATTTGTACTATTCTCATATTTGCAGTAGCTAAATGTCATGCATTTTTAATAGAAATATTTCAAATTTTAAATTAACTTAGGGGTTTTTTCTTCGATTGAAAACAAAGACTTTGAAATAACGATTTTGAACTTTTATTAATTAGACATATGTTCAGTTCTCTCGAATGTATTATAATTTTAATCACATTTCATTTCGGTTTCATTTCATGTATACATTAGTATTCGTATACATATCAAATTTAAAAACTAATAATATAATATTATAGTATCTAAATGTTACAATAAAGTAAATTTTGTATGTGTAAGTGAATGGACAAATATTATAATTGAAATAAATTAAAAATAAAATTAAAATTACATTAGTACTAAGTTCTAATTGTGATGTACCTATAATACCTACATTTAAAATCAATTTAAAGTAAAGCAGTTAACAAAAACAGTTTTTCTCTTCATCCTTTCATCCTATTTTCAGTCAATAAAAAGGATGAGAATTTCTTTTGATTTTGTAAAATGAATGGTGTAGAAGTTTTAGAAAAATGTTTCTTCATATTAGAAATTGTTTTAATATCAACAGTAAGCAAGTTATAGCGTTTTACTACAAGATATAGTTCTTTGTGTTTTACTTCAGAAGTTGGAGAATAAAACTCAAATTTTACACAAAACTTTTAACATTTAATTTAAAAATGCTGACAAATTGTTTCACCACACTGTGGCATTATCAAAGCGAGGAGTTATCAACTAAAGCTAAATCTAAAAGTATGTCCTTAAATATCAGGGATCAGAATGTGGTGCAAATTGAGGGATGGGGGTGGATAATGGTGGGAGTGTGTTTACAAAATTGTTAACAAGCGGTGAATTATATGTGTCGATTTGATCATTTAATATTACATTATTATTGTTTTTTGCGTGTTTCAAAATTTCTATGGATTCTAATATATTAAGTTTATGTCCTTTTTCCTGAATATGTAGAATATCAGGATTAAGGGTGAAATTGTGGTTATGTTCTAACAGGTGATTTGCGTAATTAGAGTCTTCTTTTTTGAGCCTGTAACTTCTCAAATGTTCATTGAACCTTACGCTGAAACTGCGTCCAGTTTGTCCTATGTACGAAGCACTACAGTCATCACATCTCAGTCTGTAAACTCCAGATTTCTTTAAGTTATCTTTTTTAGATTTCGAGTTATTAATATACGAGCATAGGTTATTTGTTGTTTTAAAGGCGACGTTTTTATTCTGTTTTTTAAGGAATTGAGATATTTTTAGTGAATGTTTACCTAAATATGTTAGACATGTGAAATTTGATTTTGTATTATTATTAATTTGCGGATAAATTATGCTTAAGGCTTTTTTATTGAGTTTATTTTGGAGTATTTTATTAATTATCTTGACATTATAACCGTTATTTTTGGCAATATCTATGTGTTTTAGATTTGGATGCTGATTTGTTTATTTGCAGTGTTCCTAGTTAAATATGTATGATAAGTGTGACCTTTATATTTCTGTTTTTGGTGGAAAACTTACATATAGTATGAGTGTACAACTTTCCCACATTTAAAATGTCTTCCGAGTATAAATGTTCCGTGGGAAATAATTTAGATTTGTGCTTAATAACTTTTAAAATGTAGTTCTGGCTAATATTTAGAAGTTCTATTAATGATTATACAACACGCCCCATTCGATTATACCATAACGGATTATGACTCCACCAAAGATTTGTAAACTGTTACAAGTGAATCATTTTGTAGTATATCACTTAGTAAGTGAAATTTATGTATTAGATGTTTAATCTTTTTAATAAGATAAATGACATGAGGTCATTAGGCCGAGAATGGTTGCTGATAGAGATTGCGATGTAGTTAGTCTTTGTTAAGTTAATTGCAAATCTAAGAGCATCCAGCTTGTTTTGAGTCCTTCGCAAGCACTTTCTTTTACGAGATCCCATGATGACTAGAGGAAATCAAAATTGTGTCATCTGCGTAGAATATTATTTTATCGTTTATATTGCAATTGCAGAGTGTATTGATATGAACTAGGAAAAGTATCGGGCCTAATACTGTACCCTGTGGAGCTCCTATATTAATTATTAATGGGTAACTTAAAGTACCGTCAATTTCAACTGTTTGACACCTATATCCTGAATAATTTTTTATAAAAGAGTGAGCATTTCTCCTGATTCCATAGCTAGAGAGTATATCTAATAATTCTTTATGTAGAGCCGTGTCGAAAGCCTTAGCTAAGTCAATAAATAATGCAATTGTTTTTGATTATTATCAAAATTATTCGTTATAAAGTTCATCAATTCAATGATGGTATCAGCCGTGATCAAATCATCTCGAAATACAAACTGATTGTTGGAAAGAATATTGAATCTATTAAAGAAACTCATTATCTTTTTTTTCAGACATTTTTCGAAAGTTTTACGAAAATTATAAATAATACAATCGCTTTTTAAAATGCTTCAGACAATAAAAGTTTTAAATATTAATTTAAAAATGTGTTTTAAGGGTTTAATAATATAAGTATGGAACATTTTAATTATTTAAACAGAGATGCCATCGAATCCGGGAGCACTCTTATTTTTTAATAATGATATTGAATCGATGATATCAGTTCTAGGAGTTAGATACATAGAGACAGAGTTTTCTGTTATTTTTTTTTAGTTCATTCTAATTTGCTTTTCATTCCCAATTGAACTGAAGTGATTGTTAGTAGTTAGCAGCGTATTTATTCTTGGTAATTATACCATTATTTTCATCTGCTAATTGAATAATATTATTTTTATTTATCAATGAATTGGTAGCATTATTAATTAATGCGTAGATTCAATTCGCATTATTGAAGTTTTTATTAATTTCGTTTTTGTAGTAGGAATTTTTCAGCATGTATCATCATTTTGTTGAGTCTGTTCCTGTAAGCTTTGAACTCTAAAAAATGTTCAGGAGAATATTCTTTATTCAGAGTTTTTTCATTTTGTCTTTTTTTAGTATGGATACTATTATTGATTTAGTAATCCATGTTTTTCTCTTTTGTTTAACTTGTAAAAGCTTAGTGGTAGTTGAAGTATTCATGAACTTCTTCATTTTGTTTTCTAATAAGTTCAGTGCATGATTAGAGCAATTTGAATTAAGAATTAAGTCCCAGTTTTCATTTTCAAATGAAACTCAATTTTTTTGTATTTAGTATAGATTGATATTTTTTATCTAGGACATTCTGATTATTCATTATTTGATGATTAAAAGACTTTATAGAGAGTTCAATAGAGAAATGGTCGGTAATTGCAGTGTGTATTGAAGCCGAGTTGAATTTTAGGTTTGAAGTTTGTTTGCGATGTTTCACATATATATGATCATTACATGTTTTTGATGTATGAGTAACTTCTGTAGCTTCATTTATAGACGATATTAAAGCTTTGCTATAGGTTTGTGTATCTGTTAGCTGATACATTATGATCTTCAAGTATATCAATATTTATATCACCAAGAATAATATCTAATTCGTTATTGGCGTGTTGTTCCAGATAAGTGTCCAAATCATCTTTAAGCAGTGACTCATTTGTCTCAGGAGGTCTATATATTGCTGATAAGCTGCTTGTGTTGAGGTTTTATAAAAACTGAATGTTGGTAACCGTAACGCCTGACTTGTTGAGTTTAATAGGTACTGACAACATTAGTGACATTAGTGTTATTTTTGACAAATATTAAAATGTGTAGAGGAAGAAACGTTCCAACATTCATTTAATACTATTACGTCAATGAACTTCATGTCAATAACGTCAAGAGTAATAAAAGTTCTCCAAAAATTTTGTCTACACTTCGTATGTTGAAATGAATTACATTAATTAACGTACTATCTTTAGAAAAGAAATACGTAGAGTAACATTGAGGAAGATATTTGAAACTTCTATCGCTAACCACCGAAATCCCGTATCCCGTACGTGAATAAAGTTGATGATACTGATGACTGTCAATACCGACTTCTAAAAACTAAAATGCAACAGAATAATGACGCTATAACAACACGCTTTTGTATGTCGTTACAGAAGTTGTAAGCGTCGCAGAATAGAAAAAGATCATGATAAGATCTTTCTTACTTCTTCGGTTGAATTGGAATGATTATTGTAGTGTTAATCAGATTTCTTTTTGTTATTTCCTGAATTCATACATCGGCCATGTTGGAAAGCAAATAACACACTTTTTTCCGACGTAAGAGGCGAAAACATACTTTTAACCAATTGTAATATCAATTAGCAGTTTCTTTTTGCGAATGGAATATAATCTGTAAAAAGTTACGTGAGTATTGACTTTACACGATTGAATGCAATAGAAATATCTTATCTCTAAGGATTTATTTCAAATATATCTTTCGTACTGCTGCTTGGAATAACGTTGTATATTCTTTTAATCGGATACCCCTTCAGTATCCGAAAAAATAAATTTATTCTAGTAAAAGCTATTCCACATTAAACAAGTAGATAAGAACAATAGGTTTAACCATTCGACACAATAATTCACGTTAACCCGATCTGGTTTTCAAATAAGGTTTGAAAAACGTTTCCCCAACAAAACATCATTTTAAAATCTCCTTTGCCTGTTGGTCTGAGCGCTCCTGTAAACGATTTGCGTAAACAAAGAAGTAGTCAGTCCTTATCGCGGATATCCAATCTCCGGTTGAACAAAAGAACGTCTGTGCGTGACGTCACGACGACTGCCAAGTGGCGACACCAATGTAGTCTTTGAAATACGCCAGATCTAATTACCGGCTGACATGAAGGGAAATCACATTTCAATACCCTGTTTGTGTGTTTCGCGTAGTAGGTACAGTTAGTGCTGATATAGAGATACTTCAATAAATGACTATCAAAAGCCGGCAGCATCTCTGAGAGACACACGGGCTATCATCAATGCGTTAAAGTTTAATATTTTCCTTTGTTGCTTGGTTAGTGGAGAAAATTAGAAGTAGCTAGAGCAGAATTATTATTAGCACAACAATACGCCATTTCAATATCAATTGCCGCAGCCCAACCGCGCTAAAATGTGAGAACTACTTTATTAGGGATTGGACGTTCCATGAATTTTCGAGAAGTTTCCAATTACCTGCTGATATTTAGATTTGGGTAGTATTTCTGTACCGTATCTGCTTGGAAAATGTTTGAAGAACTAGAATCAACTGAAATAGCGGTTTGAGCATATCCATGAAGCATCGGTATGTCGGAATGGCTAAATTTGTTGCAGGTAATTCAATTTTTGCTCATTCATAGGTTTTTGTAATTCTCGTCTCAAATTGTAGTTACGGAAATATTCATGATTGAAGTAAACAATCATAGGTGTTTTTTCTTGGATGACCGCATTGAACCTTCTTTTCAAACCGCATTCAATATGACGTAGTGAATAACGTCTTTCAAGAAGATAAACCGTTTCGAAACGTCAATGGTCACCAATATAATAATTATTGTTCATATTAATCGTCGCTAACGATTATTATAAAATTGAAAATGAATTTGTACGATATTATTCCAATTTTGGTTGATGATCGACAAATTAACGTATTACTTCTGATAAATCAGTTGCAGTTAGCAGAAGAGCGTATCTGACATGAATTATTTATTTTCCACAATTTTCAACATTCAAAGATTGATAATTTTGCCGAATAATGGGTGGATAATTATCTGAATTACAACTTTTTCCAGCTGTTCAGGTTCCAGAAACAGATTGTAAGAGATTAACTCTCTCGGATATAGATGGCCCTTTATTGAATTTTACTCATAGTGGAGGTTATCATACCCATTAACAAAGAAAATTGTTTATATTCAGTATTTCTATTCTGTGAAACATCTGTCAAAAAATTATCAATGATCGAACGATCTGACATTTCCCCCCTCTTCTACTGCTTTTGGATTTCGAACCGTTCTTAGGGATGCATTCAAATTGGATTGAACCTCATTCAATGCTGACGTCACTGGTTCGACAAAAGAATTTTTGGTTTCAAAGCGCATTGAACACGTTTCTTCAAGAAAAAACAGCTTGAATAATTGTCTGTATTCATGAATGCCAGTTGTCTATCATTAGGAAATATGAACCTAATCTTCATAAGGGAAAGGCCAACACTTACTTTAGGCATTGATGAATATACAAATCAATGCTCTAGGTCTATTACGTGACGTCGTCCTTACATCAGATAGTATTATAGGGGTATCGCCCCCACAATTAAATTTTCTCACTTTTATCATTTGCTTCCAAAAGAGGGCATCATTTCTTTTATGAACGAGGAAGTTATCAAGATGATAAGTAAAGCATATGTGCAGATAAATATAAATATGTAGAGATATGTTAAGCAAATTAGAGTAGTATTGTTAAATCGTCTAAATAGAGTGTAGACCAGGGGTCTTCAAAAAAATCCAGCCTTAGGGCCGTACTGTTTACCCCAGTAAGTTCTAAGGGCTATAACCGTTTCAATTTTCCTGCCGTTATCTATAATTTCCAGACAAGTCACCGAGTACGCGCTCTGAGCGAGCATACGCTTGCTAAATTCGCTAGCAATTACTATTGTGTACTAACTGTACTTTATTGTTACGACCGCGACCTTTGACGACACCTAGTGCTCACACGCGGAAATAGGTAACATATAGCGCTAGTAGTACTTTCGAAAGCGCAGTAACGGATAAGCAATCGAGGAATATCTCGGCGTTTCGAGAAAGTTCTGGTGCATTTCATTCACTTCGGCAGTAATTGGAGTATAAAAAGGCATGCGGCGCGACCGTGAGCCTAGGGAAGGCGTAACTCCTAAAAACGTGTTCGTGCGTGTTTAAAAGACACCTTCGTAACAGTATTTCGATTTGACTTGTTGTTTTTGTGGGTGATTTACTAGAACGGAAAAGAAGCGGAAAGTAGACAGTGAATGCAGAACATTCAAAGATCAACGAAACTTTCAATATTTCGTAATTTGAGCCCAGTAAGAGGGTACTAACCATACCTTTTATCAAAGAATATAACATTAAACGTCATTATGAAACGAAACAACAAAATTACTCAAAATATACAGGAAGTTTGCGTACAGAAAAATTTGAAGCTTTAAAGTGCGGATTGAAATCGCAGCATTCTTTGTTTACGAAACTCAATACTGAACAAGAAGCTGAAACTCGTGCCACCTTTCCTGTGGCTCTTGAATTTGCGAAACGTGGAAAACCATTCACAGATGGAGAAATGACCAAAGAACGCGCAATTGCAGTAGCCGAAGAAAAGTGCCCGTAAATTTATTTAAAACTGTCAGTTTGTGAGCAAACACCGTGGCTCGGTAAAAGACATCGCAAAAAATATATCATTTCAACGGTCTGACAAAAATGGTCATCTTGAGTGGTTTTTTCTGGCCTTGGTGAGTCAACGGATGTGTCAGATACTGCTCAGGTGTTGATTTTTATTAGAGGAGTAGATAAAAGATATGAAGTGTATGGAGAACTTATTGATATTGATAGTATTCACGGCGCGACTACTGGGGAAGATATTTTTAAGGGAGTTGAAAAGAACATTCGATGGAAAACTTGAAATCTATTACTTCTGATGGACGCAAAACAAAAGAATGGCTGCTCTTGTGTCAAAGGCTGTAGAAAATGATGGTCTTACATTGATTGTATCATTCATCAATAGTCCTTGGGCGGGAAATGTTCGGATATGTCTGAAGTTCTAAAACCAGTTATATCAGTTGTTAATTCCATCAGATCCACTGAGCTGAATCACCGACAATTCCGCGAGTTTGTTGAAGAGATTGGAGAAAATGACTTACCATATCATACTGCCGTACGCTGTTTAGTTGCCGAAAAGTTATTCGGCGCTTAAGCTCTTAGCAAAGATCGAAATTTTTTTGAATGAAAAGCATTGCCCTCTCACCGAATTGAAAAAATAGCGAATCGCTGTGGAAGTTGGCATTCTTGTCGATTTGACAAAACATATGAACGAACTAAAGTTGAAATTGCAAGGATAAACCAGCTTTTCCTTTATTTATATTTTCCGGTAGAAAATAATACTGTTTCAATTGCAATTACGTAAAAATGTTTCACATATTTTAATTTTAAAACATGTGAAATATCCAGCCACACTACTGAGACTGATTTTCCCGTCGTTTTTGCAACCAAAGCTTTGAGTGCTTTAAAGATAAATTTTGATACTCGTTTCTCAAATGAAATTGAGTTTTTTTCAAAATCCATTTGATACTGACATTGAAACCATAGCTCCGAAACTTCAAATTAAAATTATTGATTTACAGTGCAGTGCATCAAGAACAAATATCTTTGTTGGAATTTCAGTTGGAGTCTTCCACTGGTACAATTTGATAATGTACATGAATTTGTTGGTGAGCTGTTTTCTGTTTTCGGTACTACTTATTTGTGTGAGGAAACATTCTCCAAAATGAAGTACACAAAGACCGATGAGCATCCTAAATCTCTTTTAATAATTGGTACAAGTAAAATTGGTGCACAACTACAAACTATTGTCAGTGGAAAATCACAATCACATAAATCTCATTTGTATTTTATATGTTATAATGTTTATGCGTTATATGTTTATATGTTATAATTCTCATAATGTTCATTTCAATTATTTGTTAGTTATTATTCCAAAGTTAAATTTTCTGCGTATTATACTTGTCATTAGTAAAGGGCGGAATAAATGCACGTCAATTCAGTTAAAATATGCGCATATATATGCATAGTTTTTGTTTGAAATATGCAACAATATGCATTTATTTGTCAAAATATGCAATTATATGCCTTGAATATAACATGGAAAAATGGAAATAAAGGAACGCCGACTCTTACAAAAATTATTTATTTTAAGTAAAATTAAAAGAAAAATATAAAATTTTTAACCTGAAATAGTATAAAATGCATTTATAACGATATATTTTTCAAAATTTTCCAATAAAAGTGTTTGCCTTCTGTCTGTAAAAATATATTTGTACAAAGAAAAAGATTAATATCTACCGATGTGATCCGGCAATATTTTAATTTGGGTAGTAAGTTATAAGGCCTAGGTATTACTTCGTTGGATGGTTTAGTATAAAAAATATTTTTGACTTCCATTAAATACTTAAAGCCTTCATTCTTTCCCACAATAACTTCGAGTTTACTTCTTACTTGATTTCCTACATCACCGGGAACTTTTTTGCATTTGTCGAAAAACGTTTCAACAATATTAATTGATTCTCTTAAACTCATATTCCTACTTTCTAACGAAGTTTTTATATCTGGTAAAAAACTAAAATTAACCTTAATAAAAACAAGTTCCTTAGCTAAATTTAAATTTCTGAATACTGCTCGACTATGCACTACACACTGTGAATTGTCTTCTAAATCTAAAACCATGTCTTTAATGGCTTCAAAATGGTCTGCATAGAATATCGCGGCCTTAATCCATGTTCCCCATCGAGTAATTACGAGGTCTGGAGGTGAACTAACTCCTGGCAATTTCTCTCTATAGATCTGCACTCTTAGAGGTGCTTTCAAAAACACTTTCTTTACATTTGAAATTAATTTGTTCACCGAAGGATATGCTGTTCTAATAGTTTATGCAACTCCCGTGTAAAAGGCAAGTGACATGTACCATATTGGGATGAAATATTTTTAGGTTTTGGCCTATTTTAACCATATACGGCGCTGCGTCAGACAAAAACACTAAGAACTTCTCTACTGGAACTGAATGTGGTAAAAAAAATTGATAGAGACTGCTGAATAAATCGAGTTACGGTCACATTATTTGTTTTGTCTAACTGTTTAGAAGATATTGAATATCGCTTCCCTGGCTCATTTTCTTGAAGCCCTCCAATAATGAGATGTGCGATATATCGACCACATGAGTCTGTGCTTTCATCAACAATAATATAAAAATGTTCATCGCCCAGTGAAACTTTAATTTCTTCCATTACGGTTTCGTACTGTTTGCACATACTTCTTTCTAAGTGTGGATTCGTCAGGGATGTTTTGATTACAATATTTTTGCAAAAAATCTCTGAATTGTGTATTTTGCAGTTTCTTCAAAGGTATATTTGCTGCGACTAAAGCTTTGCATAAGTCTTGATGAAACACCTCCTTTTCACTCTTTGGTTTGACATTTTGAAATACGGTTTGCACACACTGCTGAACAGGCACAGATTTATTTTTCTGCAACTTAGCTTTATGCATAGCTGTTTTCAAGTGTTGATCAATTTGGAACTTCTTTTCACAAACAATGATTTTGGCACAAACTTTGCAAAACACTTTATCCCCACTAAACTCCAACTCAGGAAAATGTTTAATCCACGAAGCGGCTTTCGGCATTTTAGGCGTATGGAATGAATATTTTCGAAATCACTCTTTTCACACTGGAATCTATCGACAAACTAAACTATACAATATAAATACAAAAGAAGAGACCACATTTGCTCTCCATTTAGGCACCGAAAAGAAACAAGACAAGAAGGTTCACTTGGCGTCGGTACTTTGAAGTCCGAACTATAAAAGCAAGCCGCCGCATTCCAACTAGACCCCCGCGCACCGAACAAAAGTTTCTGTTCGGTGACAATACTTACTACCACCGAACACGACTTGGCACCACCAGGGATTATTTAAGTGTGCCAGCGAAATAGACAACATTAGGGGTGAAGCTTCAAGTGAACCTTCTTGTCTTGTTTCTGTTCGGTGAATTAGGCAAGCTGATTACTTGGAAATTCCTGAACATCCAATAAATGCCGGCAATAAACCATAAAATAATAAAATGGGTCCATAAACCATATAATAATAAAACCTACCCACCTTTTAAATTATTTCAATTATTTGCAAGGGTCGCACTTAATCTTTTGATAAAACGAAAAAGATAAAAATATGCAAAATACGCAAATATATGCACTTTGCATGTATTCCGCCCTTTAGTCATTAGGCTTCACCTGGCAAGTAAATAAAACCGAGTTTTTATCATTCTGTCTCTTTTTATTCAACTTATCACAACAACAATAACAACAATAAGCCGTTAGCTATAGCGGGCTGGATTTGGTCCAAGGGCCGTAGTTTGGAGACCCCTGGTGTAGACAAATCACTACTTTAGTTAGAATTATCAGTTATCACTATGAATATAATAATGTTATAGCTGTACTTTATCATATAAGTGTGTACAATATGTTTATTATGATTGCGACTTTCATCATAATTGGTAATAAAAAATTACGGTGTTTTTACGATATCATGCTCTCGATACAGGGTAAATATAAAGGATTTTTACGAGATGCGATTACAAGCAAGATTTCTGATAAAGGTAAGCAGTTCTGAGACTTAAAAGCTTGCTAAAAGCTGTGCGGAAGTATGAAGTTACTAGAATAAACGTCGTCGCGTCAAGTACTCCGGAAAAATTTATATTGACGCGTGTAAACACCTACCGCGTTGTCCTAGAAAGCTTTTCCTAAATGTGATTATTTTTATATTTTTGCTGAATTCTTCTTCAAGTCTATGACTGATAAGAAAAATTGACGTGGGAGTTGATTGATAACTGCTAAGAACTTCCAATTCCATTTGATACCAAAACACTGCGTCAAAATACATTATATCGCATGAGAGCATTATTTGGTGAATCAAATTGAACATGACATTGGCTGGATACACTGGTGTGATTTTTGAGATTGTCTAAGACCTGGAACAATATGAATGTATTGAAAAAATATGCCACCAGTCTAAATGCGAAAAATAAGTAGACAAGCATAATTTTTAAGCTATTGCATATAGCTTTTATCGCGGGCTTTGAGCGCGGCGACCGAATCAAGAAATTCCGTAACGAAAAATAATGTGAGACCTAAACACCTAACATGTGTCAAATTAATTAATTAATTTGAAGTTTCTAAAAGTGAGAAATTTCGCTATTTTATACGAATGTTATAACACTCTAGCGCTTTAGACGCCAGACGTCCTATGTAATTAGCTACGAACGAAATCATTTTGACATATGCCTCTAGGAGCTCGCTACGCGTCAGTTAGTGTTTATACGTCAGACGCGCGTAGCAGAGACCTGAGAGTATTTGTTTCTATTAAGCTATTGCATATATTGCATATAGCTTTTATCGCGGGCTTTGAGCGCGACGACCGAATCAAGAAATTCCGTAACGAAAAATAACAGGAACACGTTTATGTTGCGCTCTCTCGGGTGACTAATATTGAAAAATTGTACAAAAAACGATAATTCTACATTCAAGTTTTATAATAATCGAAGGCAAGCTGCATCGGCTGCATCTTTGTTGCAAGACTTCAAAAGACTGCCTTCAAATAGTGTTCAGACGACAGCTCAAAGTGTCTTAGATTTCCTTAGTAACAGAAACGGCATTTCAATAATGACTAAATAGTCACAAATACGATTTACAAGATTCAGTTACGAGACAAACAAATGTGTTACTTCTTACCGAATCTTGCATGGCGCATGATAATTCGATTGAAATACCTAATTTCAATTGTATTGTTCAATTCAAACGAGATACTGTTCCAAAAGGTGGGGTAGTTATCTACCAAAATAATAATAATGTAAGTAATATTATGACTCCGAATATTGAAATAAATATTGCACACGTTAGCGATGTTAATGTTAGGCGCTCATTTTTTGGAGATATTTGTGCGTGCTTATGCAAACTCAGAAATGGCCTACACATAGTCATGGTAGCAATTTACATTTCTCCGAATCCAAAATTGGACGAGGTAGAGCATTTTATTCATCGCACTTTACTGGAGTACACTGAAGGAGGGTCGAAAATACTTGGTACAAATGGTAATAAATTTCCACTTATCTTGGCTGACGATTTCAACACCAACTTCGCTGATAAAAAATCAGAGCGGTTGACAACTTTTCTCTCGGAAAAATTGAATTTGAAAATGAATAATGATCCACAAGAATCCACAACAAAATATGGGGCCACCATTGAAGCGGTATTTTCCAGATATTTAGAGGATATCAAGTCTCAAACGTATGTCTCTTATTTCAGTTACCATAAACCTATAGTTTCAATGATAACAAATTCCTGAATAACCTACATGTATTGTAAGATAATTAAAATATTTTAAACGATATTAACTTCTCATTTATTCAATAAAAGAAAAAAATTTGTTTTCTTATCGGTCACCACCCTCAAAAAGTGTAACTTGAATTAATATCAAAGAAAAAACTTGAATTAATATCAAAGAAAAAAAAATACTGCATAAATTAAAAATAAATAAATAATTATAATTGTATATGTTGAGAAAAAATGCTATGCAATAGCTTCACCGCGGCAGTCCCCGAGTGCCACACGTTTTTATTTCCTCAGAAACGATTTCCACGTTGAAGTACTCCTAATTATTATTATTATTATTAAGCAACTTTATTTTCCAAATTAATTATAGATACTCGTATTTTAAATTTAACATTTATAATCTACTTAATTATGTTTGAACAATTTGATAAACATATTCATATGTAAACAAGTGAAAATTATTAACAAATACATAATGTCACTCTTTGGTTTACAATCACATTATCACATTTTCACTAAAACACTTTAAAAACCAAATTCTCACAAAGCCTAGAAGATCCGGAGCTCCAGCTCATTGACCCCAACCTCACGTGACACATCGAGTTGAACAGTAAGTACTTTCAGTACTTGTGTCATTCAGGCCGATGTATCCTGCTACAAACTGGGAGCATGGCTACCGCTAAGGACCCTGTTTGGACTTTTAAACAGTATTTGTGTTTTTTTTTGTTTATGCTTTCGGGTCTTTAATTGTTTCTTTAAGCTTATCCTGAATTATAACTGTCAATATCTATTGTTCTGATCCAGTTTATTGCCTCTGTAAGAATTTACCTCTGATTTCTACAGGTAGAGAGTTAAATAATTTTCTCCTCAAGTGAGAGAAGCATGTTTCCGCTAAGAGTGTTCTTTTACGATCAATTATAACTTGATATTTGTTCTTTTCTCTCACTGATCTTGCTGTTACTTGAAAATTAAGATTTCTATTTTTTAAGAGATAAGCGAGGGAGTTTATAAGTTTTTCTTATGCTTAAAGTGCCCATTTCTTCGTATAAACTTTTGGTACAGTGTAATGTTGGTCTAGATAATATTGTTTTGATTATTTTTTTGTTCAATACCTCAAGTGGTTTCAGGATGTGCTCATGTGTACCTCCCCATGCCACAATACTGTAAGACCATACAGATTCCCATAAAGACCTGTAAACAATTTTGAGTAGATTTCTTGACATAAAATTTCTTAGTTGCATGAATGAGCTTGATAAGTATCTAATCTTGTTGACTATATATTTTACATGTTTGTCCCATCTAAGATCCATGATTACCCCCAAGTACTTTGCTTCAGTGACCACATTTATTCTGGTATTTTCAGAGATCAATTCTTTGATATTTGGAATGCTATCCTTGTAGCAGCCAAAACTCATAGCTTGGGTTTTATTGACGTTAACAGTTAGGCCGTTGCTCTCAAACCAGTCAAAGAAAGCAATTAGTCTTCCTTTGTAGTTCTAAGGACCGCTTTCCAAGTATCAGCTTCCATGTATAGGAAGGTATCATCCGCGTAGCATATAATGTTGAAATTAGTCTCTATGTTAAAAAGGTCAGATTATAAATAGGAGCAGCCCTAAGATGGAGCCCTGAGGAGCGCCGTACTTTATTTCCTTTCTGTCACTGTATTTCTTATCTATTTCGACCATATGATATCTATTTTTCAGATAGGCTTCGATGAGCTTTAATGCTGTACCTCTGATTTCAATTAACTCAAGTTTTTGAAGCACAATATCGACATTCAGCGAGTCGAATGCCTTTTGTAAATCGTTAAAAACACCAATAACTTTTTTCTTGTTATCTAAAGCTGTCCTCAATTTACTCGTCACATGAGCTAAGGCATCTGTGGTCGGTCTTTTCTTCCTAAAACCAAACTGGGCAAGTGAAAAAAAAAATTATTTTTCTAGGAAACTTGTAAGACGATCATATATACATTTTTCGAAGAGCTTTGCTATCACATTTATTATTGTTATCGGCCTGTAATTCCCATAACATTGTGGATCTCCATTTTTATATATAGGAATCGTATAAGAGGATTTTAGATCTTCTGGATAAACACCTTTTTCCATGGCATTGTTAAATATAATCATAAGGAGTTTGGCGATTATAGTTGCGAGGTTCTTAATCATTATGGGTGATATTTCATCAGAGCCGACTCCTTTTTTGCTATCTAAATCTGTAATAAGTTTAATGATCTCGTCAGTTGTCACTGCTCTCAGGTAAATAGATTTGAGATTTCTGTTAATTTTCGAGTATGGATCTATCTTTTCACTTAGTTCTGACTTTTGTTCAATTTATGACCAACTTGTGCAAAGAATTCATCAAATCCCTCAACTATTTGATCTTCCTTATGCATTTGCTCATTTTCATCTTTCATTGTAGAAGGAATTATAATTTTTTTATGTGTCATTATACCAGCAATTCTTTTTGTTTCTTGCCACAATTTCTTTGGATTTTTTATATACTTTTCTATTTGACCTTTATTGGAGTGATTTTTTGATCTTCTTATCATACCCGTTACCATATTTCTTGCGAAAGTGAAATTCTGTTTTAACTTTTCATCATGTGGATTATTCCTATATTTTTTATACAGTGCACCTCTTTCTTTAATTGCAAACAATATGTCTGGCGAGATCCATGGGTTTTTGGATCTTTTTTTAATTCTAGTCATTTTTTGCATTGTATTTGAGTATATATAGTCTTTGAGTTTTTCTATAAAAACTGAGAATTGCCTACTTGGATTTGGCTCCTTATACATGTCATACCATAATTGTTCCTGTTATAATTCTCTGTTGATTTCTTTATAATTTATTATTATACATACACATACATATTCAACACTAGGACCATTGGTCATTGTCTAGTGTTGTAACCATTCTAGCTCAGTAGTTGAAATTAATGTGAATTTTTTTTGCTATAATAGCAAAATGGTACGTTATGGAATTTGCCAACTTCCGAACCACATCTAGTTCGTTTCACTATTCACAAACACCCCAATCTTTGAGTCGATACATACTCATTCTAGAGAAATGACTTCCAAATATTAATATTCCCGATACAGCCTGTACAGAATACGTCATCCTCACTTTTGAAAAAACTGCTATAAACAAACAAGCGATGGGCAATTCACTTTTCCTTTTTTTTGCCAATTTTTGCCAAAATTTGTAATCTAGATTGATTCAGTTTCCAAAAGTTTGGCATAGATATGTCGATAATGTTTTGGCCATCATTGATAAAGATTTTGATTCTTTAACACGCTTCATAGCCAATTCGATTCACTAAAATTCACTGTAATAATGTAAACTCCCCTCGATATTAACATTATGAAAGGTGCTCACTACTTGAAATTCAACATTCTACTTAAAAACACAATCAAATGGATGGTCCGACAGATTCAGTAACACCAATGTATAAATCAGCTCTATCGAATAGTCATTATCATAGATTTTTAAACGTCCCTTGACGAAGTTCAGAAGCTTCAGCCAAAAGCGATGGACAATGAAATATGACATATCTTCGATCAATAAGTTAATTTATTACCTAAAACATAAAATGGAACGCAATCAATTAACCAAACTAGAGCCAAAATTCAAAAGTTTCACTCATCATCCCAAAATAATCAATAGATCTCATTATTTGTTTTCAAAATTTGCAACATAACTCAATTAAAGATGTAAGAACAAACTTAGAAACCGTTTATGCAACACCTTTGATAAAGGTTTCGACAAATCCAGCATTTACAAAATCGATTGCATGTCCAAAATGCTATGTGGGTCAAACTGGAAGGAAAATTATAACTAGGTACACAGAACATAAAATAATAGTGAAAAATCGGGTTAAGCAGAACATACTCGTATTTTAATTCAGGTCACTCCATTACTCAAGAAAGTTTATTGCTCTGGAAACACCGTATTGGCAGACATCTAGGTAAATTAGAAGTGATGGAAATGTATAAGCACCAAAGCAATTCAGATTTATCTGCAGCTGAGTTAATCCCATATTTATACTACTAATTCCAAATAGTATTCAAACAGGCACATTTTGAATGCTGATATAGTTTGCTCTGATGATGGCTAGTTGGTAACCGAAAGGTCCTTAGTGCTTTAGTAGGAAGCAGCTGTTCTAGAAGTGTTAACGTTTATTATGTCAGACAAGGATGTTTTGGGAAGCATCAGGAGAAGTTGAAACAACCTGAGAACCATTACAGTATTCATGAAGGGACATGCGAAAATATTAGTAATAACAAGTGCTCGGATTATGAGAGAGAGAGCTTATGGGAATAGAAAAATCACAATCATATCGAGCAACCTAATAGTGCTGAATGGTGCTTAAGGCACTGGAGTCATACACAATCGCCTCACAATGTGTACTCGATTGTATAAAGGAACTAACGGCACTAGTAAAGAACCCCAGTGACACTAGTATGGGAGTCTGAGGAACCAGAAGGGAAGGGACTGGAACTGTCCTAGCTAAAACAGGAGCGGAACAACCCTTGATTGACCCAGAGCCAACCTGTGGCATTTCTCATGCTACAGTGAAATTGGTAATCCAAAAATGGTTAGAGGCAGAGCACCGTGCCTATTGGAGGCAACTGCCCCGTATATCGCATTCCGAGCGACTAATGGGAGACCTCCAGCAGTAACGAGTGACGTTCAGCAGACAGAAAATACGAAATCTTGTTTTATTCCTGACCGAACACGCCCCATGCAACAACCATCTCTGTACGATGGGTCTTGTAGATCAGCCCAGGATGAAAGAGGAGACACCCATGCATCTGCTGTGTCATTGCACGGCATACGCGGTTGGTCGTCGAACATACCTTGGGGACGATAAAACTATACCCGAGGAAATCAGAAGTATCCCCTACATCAAGCTATTGAGTTTCATGGAATACACCGGACTGATGAGAAGATATCAATATGTGAGGGCACAATAGGACACTAGTGACCGCGATGCAGTGGGGCTCCCTCCGAGGAGAACCAACCTTACGGGGGAGGGGTTTTAGTCGGTAAGAATCCGGCATACCCGGGTGCACGGACACCTAAGGCGTCTATGCAAGATTTCCCCTCCTCTACGGGAAAGAAAAAAAAGAAAATTGTGGCACATGTTTCTTGGGAACGATTGTTGCAAACACTATTAACCTATAACTTAATTAGAAATTCAACGGTCATATGAGACGAATTCTTCTAGTGAATGATGTCGTACTGTTAAACCGTCGTACTGTTAAACCGTACCGAGAGGGGGGTTACAATAATCCTATAAGGACACGGTAAGAACAACACTCCTTACATTAATATTAATCCAAATTAGTAGAATCAGTAATTCCAGAAAAACAATTTATAACGGTATTTGTTTCTTCTCGAACTGTCCACAACATCTCTCTGGCAGTGTTATTACTGAAATAACGCGTACATATAACAATTTCAAATTTCGGTTCGTTTAACTTGGAATTACGAGATTTTAAACATATATTTCATGAACTCCTACAGTTTGGAGAACTTTAGCTATTACTCCACACTGTGTTAATTAAAACTGTGGTTGCTCACATTTTGATAAACTATTACTTCCACATTATTCCATATTAATTAAAATCTTATGAACGTCTTGCCCTCATGCCTAACTAGCCTCAACAACTTAACTAATTTAAATTTTGCTCTAAGTGGAACTTATTGATTTATGACGAGAAATTATAATTGATGTCTCAATGTCATTATCATGTAAATTCAATGCCCTGTATAGAACGATTCAAGAGAATTTCATCCACAAAGAGTTGAAATAACTTTAGGTGAAAATCTGATGCTGATATAATTCGATCTATAGATTTTATGTCATTTCGAAAACAATTTGCAGTTTAAAACATTAATTTTATGATAAATCTTAAACGCTGGAGAAGTGAGTTACATCGCCAGCATGATTATCTCCTACTTATCTGTCTTCTTTGTAATCCAATATACCTCGGGTTTTTAGCCAGAGAGGTAGTTTAAGGTATAGACAAATAATAGAGGAACCTATGATATGAACGAATGCAGTTGAAAATACTACTAGTGGAGTTTTTTTCCTCATAGACCTCCAGATAGTTAGTTTATCATGTTGGTATTGATGCTCCAATACTTTCACAGCACTAATAGTCTCACTTTCTATGAAGAAGAACGATGTTCCACAAAACTAGATTTGATGAAAAATTCTTTATTCGCAATACTTTCTGTTAGTTATGGATATATTCTGTCTAGTTTCCATTCCGTCGAGGTATAACCCGAGGAGGTAGTTATTTGGAAGTTATGCCCTCTCAGTGCCTGTGTAAAGACATATCAGTATGTTAATAAGCCAACGTTGCTGACTTTTTCCAATTTCGCTTATTTATACCGAAATATAGAAGATATTATGGAGAAAAGTTGAACGGATAATTATCAAACGGCATCTGGTCTACAACATGACGAGAACATTTCTTTTCCATAGCCTTCCTAATTAATTCATCTTTACACAAGTATATTTTTTACATTATGCTCAATATTTGACAATAAAATTATTGAAGCCAGCTTATTTTACTTTGGTTGTCAAGTATAATATTGCCAAATCAAATAGAAGTATGTATCAGTATAGCAGTCACTACTTGATGAGGAAAATAAATACTGATTATTTAAATAAAGAGAAGTTGATATGCTCATGTAAATACATTTCAGAGTTTAGAAAAATATTCACGTTACCCCTGTTCATTCTGAAAGCGTGTAAATAACGTCCTTTAAAATAGAAGAAGAATCGACGAAGACTATTCATACCGATAGATATACCCGATCGACTCTGTTTCACCGTGGAGTCACATAATTGTTTGTTTTAATAACAGTCTTATACATGGATTATTGAATATTCCTCTTATCGAAGCATAATGAAGAGCTCAATAGAATTTATGGTATTGCCAGTTCTCACTAATAGGATAAATCTTCAATAAACAAACAGAAACAACGAATACATTCGAAAATATACAACAAACATACACCCATATCAAGTGACCTCAAGAAGTTCAATCTACACTAATAAATTAACTAATACATTCAAAACATAAACTAAATTAAAACACTTATCAAGTGTTGTAAGACGTTGAGTAAAAATGTTAGATTTTGATAAATCAGGTATACAGATTGAGTCGGATCGGGCGGTGTGTAGGGGAGTCTTGTGAGTAAGAGCGAGCTAGAAGCAGAGAAACAAGAAAAGCACTATAGTAGGTTGTTGCATTTAATAAGCTTCAATGCGCTGACACTCACTTCACTGTTCACATACGGCAGTAACTCGGGTTAGGTTATATATTGATTCGAAAATTTTTAATATCTCGTAAATCGGTTCTATGAATAATGTTTCAAATCAATTCTAGTTCTAGCACCATATTTAGATGATTATTTTATGGTCACCACACTCATTAAATTACACAAGCTGTATATAAAATCCGGTGCAATGACTGTGATGAATGTTAGGTAGGATTAAATAAGAGGAATATTTTTATCAAGTTCAAAGATCATGTTTGTACTAATAAAATTCATAAATACGCCGTATCAAACCATGTCTTGCGAACCGATACTACAATAACAAAATCGGGTCTTTTCCTTTTAAAACATAGCGAAGAAATGTGTTTAGGTACATTAGAAGCTATAGTAATGTATAAATATAGAAATCGTCCATTATTACTACTTCGATAAGTCACAGGTCAACTCTAGAAACACGTATTTATAAGTAATTATCAGCTTACAAATATAATTATCGGTGATTTCAGTTATAGATCGTATGATCATCCTCTTGTATCAATTTTCAATGAATCAAAATCAAAAGGCCACAGAGATATCTAGAGCATATTTAAAAAAAAACGTGAATATTGTTTATGATTATCTGAATTATCGAGTAAAGCTGTACCAACTGGATGCTGATTGTAATCATCTTCAGTCGATTTAAGTTGAATAATTTAGACATTAAACTTTGAACAATCAGAATAATAGAACATTCTCTGGGCTTTATGAGGCAGTTCGAGAGGTTGCACAATATTTCAAAACTAATCGCTCCCATTAACGTATTTTATTCAAACTGCAGAAACGTGTCGTGAGTTCCGATGAATCAATAGGCGCGGCTTGCTTATTATAAGATTTGCATTCATTAATTAAGACTTGACGGCTGTAGAAGTATCGAGTACGTAACCACGTCAGAAATAAGTTGTTCTAGTAACTTTATTAATCAATAAGATATTTTGAGTGAGCGAATTAGAACCCCCTATCATACAGATTCTATCCAAACTCCTAATTACCACTTAAATTTGGATTAAGGGGCTGATGATTCATGTTGTATTAATATTATTAATTTCATTTTTTGTTCCTTCTGAAGGTGAACTGTTGGATAAGGACCGAATCTTGTTCCTCATTGGATATTGTAACGTTATACGTTACTGAGTTTGATTGATTGAATAATCTTATTAACGGTTTCCGCTTGGAATTATAGATAATTAAACTTGGAAAGACCGACATTTATATTTTAATAGCGTAAACCGATTATTGCATTGCGCGGAAACTTGAGAGGTCTCCATCCTTTTTCCCGTGCCGTGTTTTAGAGGAACATTCCTGGCAGAGCACCTCCTCCAAGCTCATTCAAGTTTCAAGGACGGTAACCTTTTTTTAGTTGGAATAACCAAATTTTAATGATTTGTTGTTTATGTTCTCTAACCAAAATTGTTTTCATATAAAAATTAATTTCTTAAATTTGACCCTTTGGTTCAAAAATTATATTCTTTTATAAATTTAATAATTTCAATTCAATTAATTAAATTATTAAGAATTCTAGTTTGTTTCATAAACAAAATTTATATCGGTCATCTTGGAATTATAATAATTCACCATTTTTAGTATTTATAAATACTACTTTGTCAAATGGAAAGAACAAAATGAACTAATTTGTCAAAATGTCAAAACATGAGATAAGAAGAAGAGTTCATGAAAAAAGACTTACGACGTATCTTTAGCAACAGATAAAGCTAACGTGATTTAAGTTTTCGCTTGGGAATAAGTAGCAGATATCCACACAATTTTTACATGTTTTCTTTAAGTTGTACGACAAAAATGATAAAGGCCTTTTTGGTTTAAAATTAATTAATAATCACTACTATACAGTGGCCTAACAATTGTTTCGTTAAAATTACATCATACCTATGATGCCACTGGTTCAATTAAAAATAAACTTTTTTGGTTTAAAATTACGTTTTATAACATAATATGTTATCCTGAAGTTTATTGTCATACCTCAAATATTTTTCGAAATTTCTGGTAGAAACCAAAAGAAAACTTACACCCTACCCTGTATATTGAAAACCAAACAATTGGTACATACATTTATATGATACATAACATTAAATAACACCCTGTATAGATTGAGGAATTATATAGGGGATAACTATCTACGAATGGTTAAGTCTAAGATTTATTCATATACTCGTACGTTAAAAATAATTGTCTCTTCATAAATACATATTCACACTATTATTTTAGGTAAGCTCAGATTGGGTTTTTTACTTCCGTAGTAACGTTTTTTTTGCTCATACCTCAACAATAGAACACAGTTTGTGGAATATCATGGATATAGATCGAATACATTTATCGTTAAATCAGGTGAACCCCAAGGCTTTAACCTTGGTCTTCTACTACCCTTTTATTTATTAATGACTTTGCTGAAACAACCAATTTTCGTTTGCGTATGTGTTATTGAAGTACAGATTTTCTACATTTGCCTTCGATAATGATGCGAATATTTTGACTTGAATGAAATTGAAGAAAGCCCTATGAGGTTTCAATTCTGGGGAATATTGTGATTACTGGGACTGTTACTTATTTCCAACAAATTAAGCACAGTATTTCGTATCGCTCCAAAGAAATAATGGAAAATATACATTCATTATTACCTGAACCCAAAATAAAAGTGCACTTTGACTTTGGTGGATTGGTGAACAGAAACACGGATCATTAACTCGTTCATTTTTATAGTTGAAAGGAGCAACTTTTTCGAACTCGTGACGGAACCTAAACATGTAGCTCCAAAAAAATACTTTGGGGTGATACAGTAAATCAGTGTTTGTCTAAACAGTAGGTATATAGACCAACGCCACTATAATTTTAATTAAAATTAAAAGTTTGTAGGTCTCCAACAAAAACAACTCGTTAAACTCATAACTTCTCAGTGTTCCGTAGGGATAAACTATTTTCATGTATATGACGTCTGCGGCGAATAATTATTTTCATTTCAAAAGAAATAGATGAGTGAAAGAATTACATGCGCGCCAACATTTTAATTATATTTTCTACTTTTATGAGCACATTGCCTGGTGTAGAGTAAGCTCTAAAAACTATTAGGATAAGAGCGAAGTACAAATTTAAACATTGTGAATATTACTTTGGGAAATTTTAAATACTTTTGTATTCCCATACTGCCTTTTAATATCTTAGCTGAAACAGGTTACGACTTTTTTATCCAGTCTACCCTGTTGTAATTGAGTACATGGAGTTTCACATTTAATGAAAGTGGATTTGTGGCAAAAACATATTACGAGAAAGTTATGTCGGTCTCGATTGTGTCTAATGTGTGTTTTTGCCATTAGGCCAGATATGGTTTAGCAAGTTAAGCCCCTTTCACCGCAAGATTGGGAGAATAATATTTCATGGAAATGCAGAGTGTAACTAACTCAAATATATAACGATGTACACAATGATTATTGCCAATACTTCAATTCCAGTATAATCACTTAGAAGACAACTGAGGTCTGTGAAGATTTACTATATGTTTGGAATGGCATCGCTAACATTTGATACTGTTGGTATAAGTTTAGTCATATTATTTTGAGGAACTCAATCTCAAACAAGTTCAATGTACATTACGTTAGTGCGCTTGGATTCCTCTGTCCCAACATAGAAGCTACCACCTGTTTGAATAATATCTCTATTGATTTTTTTCTATACTTTGACTACACTTGAGGGAAATCTATGACGTTCGAAGAACATCGTGTGAGCCAGTGGTGGAATGCTGGGAGTGGAGATAGCCATAAGAATTTTTCTTGTAGGTTTCGAGGTTATAGGCATAGGGAAATATCTCACTATGTAAAGGGTTGCCCAACTTCGCTGTTTGATAGAAAAATTGAGTCTGGTAGGTAGAAGAGCGGCAGATCTAGGAATAAGACATAAGAAATGAATGTTTCATTTGTTTTTCCTAAATAATCATATCGTTTCTCCATTTCTATTGTTTTTATTATTCGTGTTTTACCGAGATATTAACTATTTCAGTGTTAGTGAAATTTTGAGCCATAATTTTATAAAATTTTTACGGAAAGCAAAGTAAAAACTGACAGTCTTGAGAATAAATTCTCCAAATGCCAAAATGACATTAGAAAAGCAAAGGCGACTAAGGTATTTTAATCAAGTAAAATTAGTAAGCCAAAATTGCAGAGACTCGAAAATTATTTTTTTCAAGCTAATCCGTTGATTTTATCAAAATTTTCTAGGAGTAAGAAAAGTTTTCAAATTAGATAAGCTATCTACATAAAAAATATAGAGTGAATTACATCGACCACAAAAAAGTTCTGGACACTTTTCCCGTTACATCCTCAAGTTTGAGCCATTTATATGATCTCTAAGGCTCTATGCTCCGCTCTCAAAAACGGCTATTATTGACAGTAACTCACCTGCCAAATATTGTAAAAGTCCCCCATCACGTTCTCAAGTTATACCGAAAAAACAAAATTATTTTTGCAACTTTGAAGCCCTCTACCGGCTAAACAAGACACTTGAGGCAAAAGTAAAAAGGCTCATCAAATTTTTTTCGAATCAAAGAATCTTCGGTTTTATTTTAGCCACGCAGTTCGAGGACACCCTGTATATCTCAAACGCTAAACACGTGCGCTCAACACAGTTGCCAATTTTCCAACTAGTCCAATTGATCTACATCAAGTAAAACACTAGAATTGCAACGTTCTCTGTAGGCTAGCCTCTCGTTCGCCGTCGGTCAGTCGTATGAAATACGAGACTTGCTGGGACACGTGCTGTCAGTGCTTCTTATTGAGTCATGCTACGAGACGCGAAGTAAGGTAAAATTTGTCTGTTCGGTTAATTATTAAACGTTAAAATGAGTGGTAGTCGTAGTAGTAATTTAGTTGCTGGCTTTTTAGAAAATCCATTTAGTGGATTAACATATGACAGAAAAGTGTTTTTTTTTAATAAACGGCCTTTACCGGATTTGAAAGTATTACTAATGACAGGTAAGTTTCAAAATCGATCATTTAATACTGATAATTATAAAAAATATCTATGGTTAACGGATCTGACGTACACAATAAATTATATTGCTGGTATTGCTTGCTATTTACATCTGATACAACTTCATGTTGGGGGCACTCTGGTTATGATGATTTAAAAAAATTTAGCTCGGTGGTCTAGACAGACATGAAAAATCGCAGGAACATATTACCTCGAGTATTGAGTTCAAATTAACCGGTAAACAGAATATTGTTAAAGAAGGAAAACATATAATTTGGTAGACAAGAAACTACATTATAAACAACTTTCTTATGAAATTATAGATACTATTAAAGGTCAAATTGAGATTCGATTTTCCGATTTACATGAATTGAAGTTTTTCGACTTGACCAATAGAAGATTTTTCGAATCTTTTTCAAAAGAGTTTCCCAATACACTTTTAGATAACTTAGTTCTAAAATATAATTTTTTTGATAAAATAACACTGCACAATGAATTATGCGTTGTATACTCGGATAAAGATATTTTAGGCCAGTACGACATTCACGCCGATATGTTAAAATATATGATAGACGATGATTTGCAACAAGTTTAACTCAGTTTTATAAACTACTTTGTTTGACAGTCACCATTCCTGTCACGTCGGCATCGGTGGAGAGACCCTTTTCTACTCTCAAACGAATTAAAACTTACATGCGAAATACAATGGGCCAAAATCGTTTATACAATGTTAGTTTGATATGAAAGAGATTTAGTAAAACACTTAAAACAAAAATGATACATTTTATGAACGAACAAAAAATTTTTTGCCAAGAGAAACTCTACATCTCCACTTTGGTTCTTGTTGGGCAACAATTAATTTTGTCACTGAAGTAGCTGGTACGGTCGCTGTGCAAAGCTTAAATTAATTGGCTGAATAGGGCATATTTTTACAAAAACGTTTTATGTCCAGCCTCCTCTGTTGAAAAGTTCACGAGCCGCCACTGGTTGCTGTCAATGTATGAGCTGCCATTCTGTGAGCTTCATAGCTCTGGAGATTTTGTGATGAGTCATTCAGTCAGTTAGTTAGTGAAATTGCTTTTATAGATATTATAGATGAAGATACATAGATTATAGTATTTACATCCTACTTGTATTCAGTTGGTAAAAAGTTCATATCTCAAAACATTTCCGATTTTCTTCAGAAAAATACTCAATCATCTTAAATCATATCACGAATATGCTACTGAAAACTCTCTTCACATAGTTACAGTAGCGTGACTGAATAATAATAAATAAATTCATATCCCTGAGAGCACTCCAAATCCGGAAAAATGATTGCATAGATATAAAACTCGTTTGGGGTTTATGGATAAGTGTATTCGTGAAGCAATTGTCATAAATTAAATTTTACAAGATGACAAAGTGAACATGCTCCTTTACTATGTAGGAACAGATGTCGACATACGCGAAATCTTTCGAGTTGTTCACAAAAAAATTATAAGTTATGATGCATCGTAAGAGTTTCTTCTATTCTCGTAAAATGTTATGAAAATTGGTTTTTCGTCGTTTCCACATTGAATATTTCTCATGCTGTTCGAGTGAATTGAATATTCAATTGTAATGTTTGATACAAATTTATTTCACGCAGAAGCTACAAAGGTAATACGAAATTCTCATGAAATATGGATATGTAGAAGTTGGTTCCAATGGGACTGTTCAAGGGAGTCTCATGCCATGTATGAAGGCACTTGTCTTCAGAATTGCCAATTTCTTTTGATTAGCTGGAAGTGAAAATTCTAACATACATGCATGAAATATTGCCATACGCTTACGTCACATGGGGAAGTCGTAGAAATGTAAAATAGGACTTTTTATTTCACCATCATGTTCACTTCCGAGGAAATCTTAAAACAAAGTTTAATTTATAGGTCCTGGATCATCGATCAATCATAATCTTTATCGGTTTGTAAGATTCTTCTGATTTTCTGGATCGTTGCTTTTATATAAGATAAGAATGCAGTGGTTATAAAATACCAACCCACAAAATACGGACCACTTTGAAAACTGATAGGAAATCGTAATATTAGGAAATCAGAAACAAAAATTCCGTTGGAATCGCAAGGTGCTTATGAGATTCCTCGTAAAGACTGGGACAGATCATATATTGGGTGATTATGATTCAATCGAAGAATAGGAGTGATAAAAAGGAGCATATCAACGCAGTACGGAAAAACCAGACAACATAGTCCATGGCTGAACAGGTGAAGACAACAGGACACACATAGATTTCAACAACACCAGGTGACTAGCCAACATCGAAAACAATAAAACCAAGATAACCAGAGAAGCTACAGAGATAAAGAGGAGGACTCATAATCTCAACACACGAGATGGACCCAGCGACTATCAAAATCTTGGGAACCAGCCCATTCAAACATGAGAATTATCACAGTTCGTCGACCATCATCAAACTGCATGTCGGCTGACCATGGAAATCAACCAGGTGTGATACTATGCAGTTCATTCCGAGAACCATGGTTCCACCAGGGATCAAACAACTACTTGGAAGAAAGCCAGGAAATCATTCAACATCTGCGGAAATCTAAAAATCAACATACGAGTATATGGAGCTAGATTCTGAACCAAAACCTAAAATCTATCTTCAATTCATCATGAATAAACTTACATGAAGCATAACACTAGACATGCTTCATGTTTGTAGAATACAGTTCTTTGGATACACCCCAACGACCAGACCATCCATTCAATCACAATTGAATTAGCTGGTGGATATTGTTGTTAGGCTGACATATTGTCCCAACATTCGAAAATTGAAATGAAGTTTGGAGGATCTAGAAAATCTATAACAATATGCTGTTTTGCAGTAGCAAATATTAAAACTGTATTTCTCTTCAGTAATTTGTCACCAGAGTGTAAACCAATAGCTATCAAATCAAGAAGACACAATCCAGAGAATCTAAGATTTATATCAGAAGAAACAAAGAAATTATTATCAGCATCACTGAAAAAACAACTCTCCATGGCGAGCTCAAGCTTTAGTTTCCAAGTCTGAAAATCACGAAGAAAAGATGATTATTGACTATTCCTAAACTATAAGCCGATATACTAAATCAGACAGACTATATACAGCTTTAGAAGCTGACGAATAATTATACCAATTTACACGAGTACCTTTTGGAGTCACCAACGGAGTGGCCTGTTTCCAAAGAGCTACCGATTCTGTGATTTCAAATGAAAATTTAACTGGAGTTTATACATATTTAGATGATGTAACCGTATGCGGTAACACTCAACAAGATCATGATCAAAATCTTAAGAAATTCTTAGAAGCAGTAAGAAAATACAATCTAACTATCAACGAAGAGAAAAGTTCGTTTTCACAACCATCAATACAATACGACTTCTTGGCTATTTAATAAAAGATCTAATAGTTAGATCAGATCCGTCTCGACTGGAATCTCTGGTGAATTTTCCTGTGCCAGATAATATTCAATCTCTGCAAAGAGTTCTAGGAACGTTTTCTCACTATTCTAGATGAATACCACGCTTTTCTGAGATAATTCTCGTAAATTCAAAAGCATTTCCTTTGAGCTCAGTTTGAAACAATCAAGAAAGATATTTCAAACTCTGTTGTAACATCTACTGATCCACCTGTTCCATTTGTTGTTGAAACAGATGCTTCGGATCATGCAATTGCAGCTTGCCTCAGTCAATTAGAGGGACCAGTGGCATTCTTCTCTCGAATGTTGTCTTGTGAGCAAAAACACTCTTCTGTTGAGGAAGAAGCATATGCAATAATGGGATCAGTGGCGACATTTTCTCGTTGGTGGAAAGTTCACCCTTATAATGGAGCAGAAATCGGTGTATTTTATGTTCGATATGAAGCATACAAGTAAAATTAAAACCGAAAAAATTGAACGGTGGCGTTTAGATCTATCATGTTATTCTTACGATATAGCATATAGATCAGGGAGTAAAAATACTGTAGCTGACACGTTCTCTACAATTTGTAGTTCTGTCAGTGAAAAAACGCTATTTGATCTTCATCAAGCTCTCTGTCACCCTGGTATAACCCGTATGATGCACTGGATAAAGTCAAGAAATTTGCCATACTCTATAGAAGAAATTCGTTTCATGCTATATTTGCTGAGATTAAACACAAATTTATAAAGATACAAGGAAAGTTTATTAAAGTTACACATCCATATGAGAGACTCAATGTTGATTTTAAAGAACCTTTGCTCCTGTCGAACGGAAACAAGTACCTGTTGGCCATAGTTGATGAATTTTCCAGATTTCCTTTTGCTTTTGCCTGCACTGATATGACATCAAATTCTGTTATAAAATGTTTTGACCAACTGCATTTTTTGGCATGCCTTACTATATACATTTAGATCAAGTAACAAGTTTCATGTCTAAAGATTTAAGGGACTACCTACAATTAAGAGGAATTGCTACTAGTAGGAGTTCTCCATATAACCCAGAAGAAAATGGTCGGATGGAGCGTTATAATGGTATAATTTGGAAAACTATCACATCAGCTTCAAAAACGCGACAGTTAAGCATTAATAAGTGGGGGAAAGTGTTAGGTGAGTCTTTGCATTTCATCCGTTCACTGCTCTGCACATCAATCAATGCACTCCTCATGAAAGAATGTTCAATCACATTAGAAAATCTACATTTGGTAGAGCAATACCAACGTGGCTATCCAATCCTAGGTCAGTGTTGATTAAAAAGCACGTCAGGAATAATAAGTAGGAACCGCTTGTCGTAGAGGCTGATTTGATTGAAGCTAATCCTGAGTATGCTTTAGTTAAACTGGCAGATGGTCAAGGAAGAAATATCTCTTTGAAACATACTGCACCTAGAGGAGAAATTCACCTTTTAGATAAATCAGTAACCCCTAGTTTGGAGAAAGCAGTAAACCTCACTATCTCAACAATCGACTGATATTGAAAATGATGACAAAACGAATAAATTTTCAAATTCAATACATGAAATTGAAAGCTGTCAGAATAAAACAGTTGAATTATCCCAGCCTATAAGAGCAAGACGAAATCAGAAAATACCTATGTAAGAAAATAATAGAAGGGGAAATGTACTGATATTCATTATGATATTGTTCAATAGTATATTATTCAACGAGCATATTATGGTGGCTATTATTCACAAGAATGGAGTTCACGGCACGAGCCGCAGGCGAGTGTCGTAAATCATCCAAGTGAATAATAGCCATAACATGCGAGTAGAATACTATACTTTGTCCACGATCCATCAATAATACTTTGATACTAATAAACTTTGCTGTTGAAACAAGTCGAACCAACAAATTGTTGACGTTTCAAATTAAATTAGATCTGACTTGACGTTTCATAGCACGCTCTATTTTTATCGTATTTGTCTATACGTTTCTTTCATGTTTGTCATATTGATGGTAGTGGATGATGATTTCATTATTCACTAGTGATATGCTTGAGGAAACACATGCATTATGCATATTTTATACAATAGTCCTGTTTGTTAATTTATACTGGTATGCTTGAAGTCTTGTCAATGTCAGTTTATTTATTGTCAAATCTGTATGCAAGATTTTGTTGAATAAAGCTTTATCTTCTCAAGTCATTAGCTATCTGCTTTTGATGTCCCACCTGTCTTCAACCCCCAATCTAACCCCATGACTAAAGGGCGGAATATATGCAAAGTGCATATATTTGCGTATTTTGCATATTTTTACAAATTTCATAAAACATTGCATATTTCGGCAAAAATAAAAGTTGTGTGCATATTTTTGTTTTTCGTTTTATCAAAAGATTAAGTGCGACCCTTGCAGATAATTGAAATAATTTAAAAGGTGGGTAGGTTTTATTATTATATGGTTTATGGACCCATTTTATTATTATATGGTTTATTGCCGGCATTTATTGGATGTTCAGGAATTTCCAAGATATCAGCTTGCCTAATTCACCGAACAGAAACAAGACAAGAAGGTTCACTTGAAGCTCCACCCCTAATGTTGTCTATTTCGCTGGCACACTTAAATGATCCCTGGTGGTGCCAAGTCGTGTCCGGTGGTAGTAAGTATTGTCACCGAACAGAAACTTTTGTTCGGTGCGCGGGGGTCTAGTTGGAATGCGGCGGCTTGCTTTTATAGTTCGGACATCAAAGTACCGACGCCAAGTGAACCTTCTTGTCTTGTTTCTTTTCGGTGCCTAAATGGAGAGCAAATGTGGTCTCTTCTTCTGTATTTATATTGTATAGTTTAGTTTGTCGATAGATTCCAGTGTGAAAAGAGTGATTTCGAAAATACTTATTTCAAACGCCTAAAATGCCGAAAGCCGCTTCGTGGATTGAAAATTTTCCTGAGTTGGAGTTTAGAGGGGATAAAGGTGTTTTGCAAAGTTTGTGCCAAAATCATTGTTTGTGAAAAGGAGTTCCAAATTGATCAACACTTGAAAACAGCTATGTATAAAGCTAAGTTGCAGAAAAATAAATCTGTGCCTGTTCAGCAGTGTGTGCAAACTGCATTTCAAAATGTCAAACCAAAGAGTGAAAAGGAGGTGTTCCATTAAGACTTATGCGAAGCTTTAGTCGCAGCAAATATACCTTTGAAGAAACTGCAAAATATACAATTCAGAGATTTTTTGCAAAAATATTGTAATCAAAACATCCCTGACGAATCCACACTTAGAAAGAAGTATGTGCAAACAGTATATGAAACCGTAATGGAAGAAATTAAAGTTTCACTGGGCAATGAACATTTTTATATTATTGTTGATGAAAGCACAGACTCATGTGGTCGATATATCTCACATCTTATTATTGGAGGGCTTCAAGAAAATGAGCCAGGGAAGCGATATTCAATATCTTCTAAACAGTTAGACAAAACAAATAATGTGACCGTAACTCGATTTATTCAGCAGTCTCTATCAAATTTTTTTTTATCAAATCCAGTTCCAGTAGAGAAGTTCTTAGTGTTTTTATCTGACGCAGCGCCGTATATGGTTAAAGTAGGCCAAAACTTAAAAATATTTTATCCCAATATGGTACATGTCACTTGCCTTTTACACGGGATAAACAGAGTTGCATAAACTATTAGAACAGCATATCCTTCGGTGAACAAATTAATTTCAAATGTAAAGAAAGTGTTCTTGAAAGCACCTCTAAGAGTGCAGATCTATAGAGAGAAATTGCCAAGACTTAGTTTACCTCCAGAGCTCGTAATTACTCGATGGGGAACATGGATTAAGGCCGCGATATTCTATGCAGACCATTTTGAAGGCATTAAAGACACAGTTTTAGATTTAGAAGACAATTCACAGTGTGTAGTGCAAAGTCAAGCAGTATTCAAAAATGTAAATTTAGCTAAGGAACTTGTTTTTATTAAGGTTAATTTTAGTTCTATACCAGATATAAAAACTTCATTAGAAAGTAGGAATATGAGTTTAAGAGAATCAATTAATATTGTTGAAACGTTTTCCGACAAATGCAAAACAAATTCCCGGTGATGTAGGAAATCAAGTAAGAAGTAAACTCGAAGTTATTGTGGGAAAGAATGAAGGCTTTAAGTATTTAATGGAAGTCAAAAATATTTTTGATACTAAACCATCCAACGAAGTAATACCTTGGCCTTATTACTTACTACCCAAATTAAAATATTGCCAGATCAAATCGGTAGATGTTGAAAGATCTTTTTCTTTGTACAAACGTATTTTTACAGACAGAAGGCAAACACTTTTATTGGAAAATTTTGAAAAATATATCGTTATAAATGCATTTTATACTATTTCAGGTTAAAAATTTTACCTATTATATTTTTCTTTTAATTTTACTTAAAATAAATAATTTTTGTAAGAGTCGACGTTTCTTTATTTCCATTTTTCCATGATATATTCAAGGCATGTAATTGCATATTTTGACAAATAAATGCATATTGTTGCATATTTCAAAGAAAAACTATGCATATATATGCGCATATTTTAACTGAATTGAGGTGCATATATTCCGCCCTTTACTCATGACTTTGAATCCACTATTTCCCTCTGTCTTTTGCATATTTCCATCAAGAAGGCCTATCGAAATTTGTCTGTATGTCATTTATCAATATATGCATAATTTACTATCGAATCTAACCATCCATTTGAAAATCTAATTCAAATAAAATGTTTCATGAAATTGAAACCAGTATTTTTTATATTGAATAGGAGAAAATCAGCAAAGACAATTAAGAAACTTCAGAGGACGTAGTATTATGCACAGTCATACTATATTTTTGTTTGGTTTGAAGATTAATCGAACATTCCTCTGTTAAAAGCCGTTTGATGGATAGGTGGGCTCGAAAGGAAATCGTTTTATCAAATTACTTATTTCGTAAGAGGCGCGCACCTCACCCTTATTTTTCTGCAAAACAGGCAACATCCAGATTACCCTCGTTCCACCACGAACATCAGTGGAAACATATTACATGAGGATATATATTTTGGAACAAAAACAATCAAAACATCTTTAGTGGGAAAGAAAATATTGGCCTCTACAAGATGCGTGATCCCACCGAGTATTTCTATTTCTAAGCAACTTTTTCATTTATATAGAACTTATTATCCGAAACCAGAAGAATGGTAGAGTATATCTCAATAGTTTTTTGAGTCATTAAGGATCCAAGGAGGGTAGAGGCAATTCGTAGAGCAAGAGGAGAACATACGAAGTTCTAATTTCTGTATCAGAGATTAAGTACTTGTTGTAGAATATCATTTCCTAAGATTTTGTTGAGTCTTACAAAACTTTCAAGTTGAAGCTATCTTTTTGACGTGACAACGTCTTATAATTCGATGGAGCCGGCTGCACGCACGAGAAAACATGACTCATGCGGCGTTACCTCGCTCTGATGCGTTCCATTTAAGCATGCGGCGTTACCTCGCTCTAAGGCGTTCCATTTAAGGCTTGAAGTGCAAGCGAGAGCGTCTCCTACTTGAGTGAGCGATGCGTCCGCGTGGACAGCTGCTATACAAAATAATACATTTACATGTTTTCGTCAAGTATGAAGTGCAGTGAAAAGTGAATGTGGTGTCAATTGTTTATAGTAACGATAATTGCGGCGATAAAGGTAATGATTCTTTCGATATTAAATATATGTTCAGTGATATATCGTCGAATATTCGTGCTTTCATCATTAAAATAAATAGCATCGGTCCGCTAGTGCAGCGATTGTAGGTTATGCTATAATTGACAAAACTATAACAATAAGTTAACAGAACTATTTCACGATGAGTAAGAAATCAATTGCTTCACTATTCGATCGAAATAATTATCGAGCGTAGCTATGATTTCAAAAAATTAAAACATAAATGTTAAATCTTCCACATATCATAACAACGTGTCTGAAATGACAGGTTGGACCAGCCAGCCGTCAAAGGGAACAATTTTCTCCTATATCAAACACATTGAGGCGGTCTTTTTAAAAGCTAAATTGACATAATTGTAATTATGCGTACAAATAAATGTAACTTGCTCAATTCAATTGTGATTTCCATTTACCTCCTTCTCTATATCCATACAAAATATCTATCAAACAAATAAAATTAAAATTTTTCTTTTGAAAAATGAAACCATTCCATCAGTATTTTCTTATGACGTTGTCACGTTCAACTATCGTCAGTAAACCGACTTTACAGACAACCGATTTTTTATTTTAGAACTGAACATTTATTTTCCGTTATTTAAATTATTCACTTCAAAAAACGCGCATGTAGATAATTATTGTCATTTCAGTTACCTACACTTTAATATTTATGTCAAGAGCGTCGTAGTAATTGGAAACCAGGACATGTAATGTGATATAAATCGTGTTCCAATTGATACGAATACAGATGTAGTTGTTTATCTATACGGCTCGATAGAAATTGATCTCACACTTTTACAGCAACTGCAATATTATGAATGCAGGAAAAGTTTACTGCACGTGTATACAAACTTCAATTACTGAAACGATCGATGAAGTGCACATAAATCATCCTCGAAGTTATTATTTAGAATTTGGTTTCATGGTATTTGAACAAACTTTATCATGGTATGATGACCTCTGGTCTTCCAATATGTTAAGACAAACAAAATATTTTGAAACGTTGGAGACCTTGATTCTTGAGATTCTAAGTTCTGTAAGGAACTTTATTCTTGTTATCTCCAGAAAAATAGAGGACATGCATATTTTTTTGTTGTTGATTTATTATTCGTAACTTGCGAATGTAGAACATTCAGAGCGAACTTATCGAATTTTTGTTCGAGAACCTCACGTATCATCACTACAATATTGTTATTTTATCCAATTTAAGATGAAGAAAATGGGTACATCTTTTCACTACCCTCACTATACGTAGTATATAGTGTGAGGAAGGTATTGTAATCCACTCAAAAAAATGTTCTCGATTTTCGCGGATGTATCAGTTTTAACCATTTCTGGACAGCGAAAGAATAGAATATTATTTACATCCCGAACGTTATGGCACAATACTGCTAGTTTTAGGACATATAAGCCGAGGAAATAAAGCAAAAAAAGTAAAAAAAAAAATATGCTGAACTGATTATGACTTTTTTTTAAATCGATTCAGGAAGTCATTTAGATAACATGTCACCAGTTTGTTTTTATATGACGTGCATTTTTGCATTTCTGTAGAGGAAAATGCATCTTTCAGAAGCTGAAATTCAATATGAAAAAAATGCCCAGATATAACCGAAATAGCCCAGAATTTCTTACTCATTCCGGTGCCAGATTCGAGCTACGTCGCCCCTGGGGCCCAGGGCATCTTGGTACTCAAGTAGTCTCCAGGGGATTCATCAACATATCTTCTCCAATAGACTGAAACTTGTTGGGAAGGTTCTCTCAAAGTTTTTAGTCTTGACCATGACCCTCAATAGTCACCTGATGGTGGTCAGAATACCCTGATTACATAGGTCTTCTCCGGGGACTATTGTTTAACATGCTCAGAAACGCAACCAAAATTCCGGTGCCAGATTCGTACTGCGTCACACCTGGGGCTCTGGGATTCACTAACGTCGTCTCCAGGGAATAAGTCAAATCATCTTTTGGACTGGAATGAAACTTGTAAGGGAGGTTTTTCTGAGGGTGCTGGTTGTGATAGTGCCCCTCAATATTCAGGTGGCAGTCTTGTAGTATATAGGGTGTTCCTTAAGCACGCACACACGCACACACACACACACGCACATGTCAAAAATATTCTATTCAGCTCCTGAAAGTCTATTCAAAGAGATGCATTTTCCTCTATAGAAATGCAAAAATGCGCGTTATACAAAAATAAATGACTTCCTGAATCGATTTAAAAAAGAACGTCAAAATCAGTTCAGCCGATTTTTCTTCCGACCTTTTTTGTACTTTGTTACCTCAACTATATATAAAAGTAATCCTCGTTCGAACAAGGTTGCCAGACGTGAACTGAGTCCTCAGTTGCACCCCATTTGCTTTTTTTAATGAACAACATATAATATACGAGTTATTATTGTGAAATTTTCCACTCTACGTGCCTGTATGAGCTTAATTTTATACTTTTACTTGAAGATTTTAATAGATCGTTAGTTCTTGAGCTGAAATTATTGAACAATGTGCTGCTTGTACATTTGATAATGAAGTTAGCAATATCCTTCGCTGTGTGACTTTCACAACCGACAAAATTTTGAAGATAGTACTCTCTATGCCTTAAAACATATGTTTATCTAAAATTATAAGAATCTGTCCTTAATTTTTTGATAATTTATTGGAAATAATATTTTCTAACATAACCAAATGGCTCACAGTTTCTTTGGGATAAGATAAACGACCCCTAGTTGGACTTTAAGAGCCCTCAACCAATAAAGCTTTTGATGAAAACAAATTCAACTTACATACTTCACATTCCAATTTTTTGTTGCAATTTATGAGCAATAAGCACCTAAATAAATAACAGGTATTGCAAGCTCAATTTCTTCAAAGTCATGTGAAATTGTCATTGTTGCGAAATTCTGGAATGTCGCAATTATGACAAAATGACTCTACATTTAAAATTCCAAATGTTCTTGATTTTAAAGTTAAGCGAGACAAGCGGAATATGATATTGCCCTCCTGCAAGTTGGCGATATTTTCCAAACCTGTCTTATAATCTGCTTAGAATTAGACTTCCCGGTATTTAACCTATTTAATACATTTCTTAAAAACTTGATTTTCGAATCATCCTCCAAGTTACTTTTGACGATAGGTTCCTGGAAAATGTCTCTCAGTCGTTGTCCTTTGTGGAGAGGTTTTACATTCACCATTTTTCAACAAGTTAAGATAATATTTATAATCTAGGTTGTGGACGTGAAATGCTCTATATTTGAACCAAATTGATGTAGAGCCTGTATAACATATTTATTGAATACCTTAAGGGCTAATTCAACATTTTGACCTACCAAATTTCTATAATAGAATGCTTTCAGATTCAAATAGTATCCAAAGTTTACCAATTCATCATGTTCTAGTTCATGTACTCCGTCTCTCGAGTTAAAGTTGGGATACTGCATAATTTTATTGGGTTTGAATTCAGCCAATTATTCCTTATACATTTCAGAATGTGAACTGATTCGAATAGATAAAATAAAAGCATTGAATTACCAATTGGATGAGAATAGGCGATACATAATTTGTTATGTTTAGAAAAATTGTTCATGGCTTTGCTGTTAAGTGCATTATTGTCACTTAACGTAGAATATTCAGGTATCTCATTTGTTCTAAATTCAAAATAATTGACAAAATTTACACTACTACGGTTTCATTATACGAAAATATCGTTCTATTATTGTTGTTACCATGAAATGTTTCAGCCGATAACCATTGTGTCTGTAGTTTATCTTTACGAAAAATGAACGTTTTCACTTGGAAGCCATTTGACAACGAACTTTGTTCACTCATATAATAATATATATTTGCTAGTATAAGTATTACAATTCAAAACAATATACATACCAAATAGCAAATACGGAACATGAACACGTAAATGTATCAGGAACATTTGTATGTGTTATAAGTTCATCTACTGGTGAAAACACGTTCCAATTACACGAGGAACAGGTGCTTCATTTAATTCTACGAAAAATTGGTAAATGTTTGTTAAATTGTTATTTATAACACCCCAATTTTAAAACATACTAGGAGATAACCCCACATTGCCTGATTCTACAGAATCGAAAAATATTTTACCAGTTCGTACCTTTTTCATTCGACCCCTAGTACCCATAGTGGTGAACTTGAACTGTAACGGCATCAGGAATGTTATTATCCATCTCATCACCCCGAAAACTATGGAGTCGACGCTAACATCTGCCGTTTACGACTATTTTTACTTTTCACCCCCTTACCAGCCGACTCTACCACCTAGGGCTGAACTTGAACCCAAAAGGCGTCAGCAGTGTCATTATTCATTTCAGTGACCCCGAAAACTATGTAATCGACACTAACAATGCCCGTTCTGGATTCTTTTTTCCACCCGATCCGTAGCACCCTCTGCTGAACTTAGACTTAAATGCCATCATGTGTGTCACTGTTCATCTGCGTGATCCCGAAAACTTTGGGATCGACACTAACATCGGTCCTTTTGGATTATTCTTACATGTCACCCCGTTACCACCCGATCTCTAACACCCTCAGTGTAGAATATTTTTACAATTCGTTCCTTTCTCATTCGACCTCCTAGTACCATTGAGGCTGAACTTGAACTCTAATGGCATCCACGTCATGCATTGTTTGGATACGACTGGGGTGAACCCAAGTGGCAGCAGGAGTGTTATTATTCATCTAATTGATCCAGAAAACTATGGGATCTATACTAACATCGGTCGTTCTCGATTGATTTTATATGTGAATCTTTCACCCCCCCCCAGCACCCACAGAGCTGAAATCGAAAACTATAATCGACACTAATATTGCTCATTTTGGTTGGTTCCTTTTTACCACCCGAGCCCTAGGATTCTAAGTTAAACTTAGATTCATACACTATTATTATTACTATTCATCTGAGTAACTCCGAAAACTATGGGTGCCATGATGACTTTAGTTATAAATATATATCAGATGCATATATTCAACATGCAGGAGTGTGGAATTTTCATTTTAAGATTCAAGTGACGTCATCGAAGTGTGAAGATGTTTTCTGTGTTTACTCTGTGATGTAATGGTTTGAACTGTCAGAATAAATGAAGGTTCATATAGCCTCTATTCGTTAAAGGTAAATTGACATTCTGAACCTATTATTATAAGGCATAAAGTGGGTCGGATCTTTGCGAGCTCCCCCACTATGCCCGAAACTAAGAAGTTGACAAAGTAATTACAGGAATAATTGTATTGTAAAAATAGTATCTTGAAATCAATTTGAATACTAACGATCGTTATTATCCGTGCAGCAAGCATCGTGTAGAATGTAAAACTCTCACAGCGAGTAAAGAAGCATTAGCACTTCTGAATTTTCATTCCGCAACTTTAATGCGCAAATTAAAATGTGCTTGTACATTTTAATGGAAGCATCACAAGCTGCGTCCAAAGTTCATGCTTTAAATTGCCTCTCATATCTTTGTGGATCATTATTTCTCAATATGGAATACATTTTTGATGATTATCCGTCAATGTGTAACCTGAATTTGGTGTAACTCAATTAGACAAGAACATAATAGACTGAAAGAGTTCATAGCTGTGGATACACTGTGACAGAAATAAGTATGAAATAATGAATGATCACCCTTATCCACTAAAACTCTATTAAAATATTAACGACCTTTCAGGCTAACATGTTTAATAGTCCATGCAATGAGCCGGAAAAGAGGCCATAATAAAAAAAATATATAGTAAGCTAGAATTCCAAATTTTTGTTTGCATTTTGTTCCTAATACCCCATAGACCATTCATGATTATAAAGATCGCGGGGGTCGACCTTTCTACCTCCCCAAATGGGGTTTCAACCTCTCAGAGGAGCATTCTTATAAAAACAATTCAAAAGTTTAGAAAATTAATGAATTAAGAACCCAAAATGACCCCTAGTATGTTTTTTGGGTCACTGATCATGATTCCGCAGTTAGTTTTCTCGGAAAACTCCCTCCAGATGGGAAATTTGATGTCTAGTAGGTTTTTTGGGTCGCTGATCACGATTCCGCTGTTATTTTTCTCAAAAAACTCTCTCCAAATGGATTATTCGGGAATTTGAGATTTTCCTGAGACAGTTATGAATAATAAAGTATAATTTTGTTGCAAAAATGACTAGAGGTCATTTTTGCAACAAAATTATACAGTGGACTCCATCACATCAGTGAAGGCCCTTCTTGCCAAAATAGAATATTCAAAATACTTGCAAGAGAACCACAAGAGTGTATTCTGAGATTTCTCATATCACTTTTCTGGTATTATAATTAATTTTATTATTCAGTATCGTCTAACCAATTCATGGAAAATGTATGTTGAATCATATCAAGAACGTACAAACTCGTGTCGGTGTAAGAATTCTTCTACAACAAACTTTAACAATTAATCATGCCTAAACTATCTAACAGCTATTGTCGAAACTTGCAGTGTAACACCTATTGTCAAAACTTACAATGTAGTTGGTCCATATTTTACAACATAGATTTTCCGTCATTCGCTAATGTGTTTGATAGATACTTTAAAGTTTGAGAAAATACGAGACGTTATTATTAACGCCTCATATATTACAATAATTTTACGAGGAACAGATTTGAATATTATACACAGGCGTAATTCACTAAGATAATACGAGGGCAAGTTGAAATGTCCCTGAGAAATATAACACATGGCGTCACAATCCAAAATCCTATGTGGCATTTGTGATTTCAGACTGATATGTCATTCAGTTCTATTCTGACACCCATCGAAAGCAAGCAACCTTGAAAATTTTTGTAAGCATGAAAATAAGTGAATTTGCGAGGAAAAAACATTACGCAAGCCAAAGCATCGCTTGTTAAACATTATGGGGACTCTTCACCATCGATTGCATTGATTCAGAAGTGATTAACTGATTTCCGATGTATGACCACAAAGGACGCCAATTCAAGGTATGATATTGGACGATCGGCGAGTGAAATGAGCATGAGCAGCATGAGGTTGCTGAAGCTATGGGCATATCAACCGAACGTGTACGGAACATTTTGTATAAATTTTTGAATATGAAAAAGGTGTTTGCCAGATGGGTTCTGCATTTGCTCTCTGTTGACAACAAGCGCGACCGCATGACAACTTCAAAGGAGTGTTTGGCGACGTTCAAGAGCGATAAAAAAGCCTTTTTACCCCGTTTCATAACTGTGGACGAAACATGGATCCATCACAATACACCAGAGACTGAAGAATAGTCGAAACAGTGGACTTGTACTGGCGAATCGAAGCCGAAAAATGCCAAAGTGGGTTCATCAGCCAACAAAGTCATGGCGACAGTTTTTGGGATGCACACGATATCGTCCATATCGATTACCTAGAAAAGGGAAAAACGATAACCGGCGTATGATATGCTGTTGGATCGATGCGACGCCTTTTTGAAGCGGAAGCGGTCGCGTTTGTCAAAGAAAAAAGAGCTCTTCCACTAGGACAACGCACCGGCGCACGGATCCACAGTCGCAAAGGCAAAATTGCATGAATTGCACTACGAACCAGTTCGTCATTCACCATATTCTCCCGATTTGGCCCCCTGCGATTTTTATCTATTTCCAAACTCGAAGAAATGGCTCGACGGAAATAGATTTGGCTCCAACGATGAGGTTTTCGTTAAAACAAAGGCCTATATTAGAGGATTGCCAAAATCATATTATTTGGAAGGGATCGAAAAATTAGAAAAACGTTGGACGGAGTGTATCGGGCTACATAGAGATTTAAGTTGAGAAATAAAATAAGTTTTAACCAAATAAATAATTTCTTGTTTCATATTTCAGGAACTTTTCACCTTGCCCTTGTATTTTAATAAAGATATTGCAAATAATGAGCAATACTAAGTCAATAATTGAGCAATTATTTATTAGAAATTGATTTGATGCATGAAGATCTCTCTAAATCGATCAGTCACCCACAGCTAAGTAGTTTCGGATAGCCGTTTCATCTTTTCGGGTTCATAAGTGGGCCGTTTAATAATAATCTATGAACAAGACTATTAAATGGAGCTATTTTTTAATTAATTGATGTAACTGAATTCCCAAGATTATACCTATTTGTTAGGGTGGGTCTTCTGTGTATGTTGAATTCCAAGTGATTACATATTTTAATCTGTTAATTAATGTTAATAGCAATGAATGGAAGCTGCTTATCTGTTTCTATTTTTGCAGTGAATCTGACAGAATCAAATTGACTATTAGGCGTGTTCAAAAAGCCATGTAAGTCGAAATCTTCGACATATCTATGCCAAACTTTTGGAAAGTGATTTAATTTTATTTTATTGAGGTTTCGAGCTCACGTAGAAAAATATTGGTCAAAAAAGGAGAGAGTGACTTGCTCATTTCACATCCGCTTTGTTGTTCATAGTATTTTTGTTAAGAGTGAAATAATTTCGCTCCATACATTAAGAGTAAGGATCAAGTATTTTGTGCAGTTTGTAGCTAGGGTATTAATATCTCAAAGCTATCATTGAAGATGTGAATGTTGTTCCAAATATTTTAAAGGGTAGTGTCGACAGCTAAGTAAAGATTTAATTATTTTTTCAGAAGATAAAATTATACATTTATGTAAATTTGGTTGGCTAGCAGGAAAAGGCGAACTTTGTTCAAAGTGATCTCATTATGATTATATCATCAGTCATATGAATTTATCAAGTCCAGGGAAAAATATGAATGACATAGAACTAGTGAAATTAGCCAGACATTTATTGACAGTTTGATAAATAAATAAATAAATAATAATAAATAAATTTATTCGCTCTCATAAATACATATGTTTGTGATAGTTGCCAATACATTATTAATATTTTATAGATAAATTATGATCTTTAAGGAGCAAATAAATTAAATGTTTATTCACGATGATCTCAAACGAGTTCTTGTGTGTGAATCAAATTCAAATTTTATAATATATATAACAGAACATATGTCACTTTAAGTATCAGATTGGTACTTGTATTACCACTATTTGGTAATTTATTTAGTATTGATGACGAACTTAATAAGAAATAATAGAAAATGTTCGCAAATATTGGTTATAGCTCTGGACTGTTACCAAGAAATTACAAAATAAGATGTGTCATATACTTTATCAGATACGAGTTTTCTTCTGTGTGTTCACAATACGTGAAAAACGATGAATGTAAAATAAAGTTGATTCTAGTATTTTTAGTTGTTTATCATTCCATGTATGTTTAATTTTGGAATCTTTTTCATCCATACATTCAACTTACATTTAAACAAGCTTAATGAATTAACCGCTTTAATTTCAGGAGGTAGTTTATTATAAAATTTGGGACCTAGATATGTATGACATCGTTGTGCTATGGTCTTATCTATTTTTGGAATTTTAGCCTCCGTAAGTTTAGTACGTGTACTATATGGATGGTCAAAAGTTTGTAGCAAATGTTTATTTTTATATTGCCATATCATTACAGCAGTAAAGAAAAGTTGCCTTAGGTCTTTTAATCTTGATTGCGCAAATAAGAGTTCTGTAGGGTATGTGTACTGCTTACCATATATAATTTTCATAATCCATTTTTGCATTATTTGAAGCCGTTTTAGATAATTTTTAGTAGTTCCTCCCCATGCCACAATACCATAGTTAAGGTGATGTTCTATTAAAGCATGATACAAAATAATTAACTCCTTAATGTTTAGTACTTGTTTAAAAACTTTGAATTTATATATTAAACACCTTAGTCTTTTGATCAGATTATTTATATGAAAATTCCATCTGAGGTGACTATCTATTGTAACGACTAAGTATGTAATATGTGTTAATGATGTGATTGTGGTATCAATTTTTGAAGTTTTAATGTTAAGTGTTTGAAATTCTGGTAATTTATTAGCGTATGATGTGAAAGGTACAAAATATGTTTTGTTAATGTAATGTAAGTAACTTACTGTTGAACCACTCAAGTATTATTTCAAGGTCTTTTTCGACTTTTTATTTCAAAACCTTCCAACAGGTGTCTATATAAAATATAACAGTGTCATCCGCGAAACCAATGACATTTCCAACTATTTCTATATCAAACAAATCATTTATATATATGTTGAATAATAAGGGTCCCAAGACCGTGCCTTGGGGAATTTCACAATGCACTGTCCTGCTACTACTCATTATTTCATCAATCTCTACACACTGTTCTCTATCATAATGATAACTTGCCATCAGTGCATGGGGTATTCCTCTAATACCATTGTTATCTAATATCTGTAAAAGTTTTGAGTGGTTCACAGTATCAAACGCCTTTTTTAGGTCAATAAATACGCAAATTGCTGGCTGTGATTTGTTCAAAGCTGCATTTATGTTATTGGTTAGATAAGCTATAGCATCCTGCGTAGATTTGCCTTCTCTGAATCCAATTGTCTTTTTGAGAGAGAATTGTATTTGTTTAAGAAACTACTTATGCGTTGGTTAATAATTTTTTCATACATTTTTGCTATATTGGATATGAGCGATATGGGTCTGTAGTTGCTTATTTCCTTCTTTTCGTCATTTTTGTAAAGTGGTTTTATCTTAGCTATTTTGAAAGCTGTGGGACAAACTCCACTTTCAAATGATTTATTTATTATATATACTAATGGTCTTGTAATATAAGAACTTATTTCTTTCATTGTTTCAGACTTTATCATATCAATTCCAGGAGATTTGTTTGGTTTGAGTGTTGAGATGTACTTTCTTACTTCATTCTCATTTGTAGGCACTAAAAAAAGAGACTTGGTAATGCGTTTCGTATTATTAAAGTTATAATCGCTTTTAGGTATTCGTTTAGTCAGGTCTACTCCGACATTAATAAAATAGTTATTGAACATGTTTGCTATTTTTCATTTTTCTGTTATTAAATTTCCATTTTTAGAATTTATGTGTTTTATTTGACTATTTTTAACTTTTTTAGAGTCTAATTGTTTAACGCAATCCCATAACGTTTTAGAATCATAGATGATAATAATACTGACATTATAATCGAACAACAATTGCATAAAAAAGCTAATACTAAATCTTGGATTGTTCAGACGTCATCTTCACTACAACGATTTTATGCTACAGACAGCTACAATTATTTTCCTAATGGAGCATATAATTTGATCAGAAAATCTGGAGTTTTAACTCGGCCAAATTCCAAATTCTTATACAAATCTGATATTTTACAAGTTTTAAGGGCATTTTGAATTAAAAAAGTTTATGTTAGTGATGCATTGGCAGAGGTAATGAGACATAGAGTGCGCTACGACTCCCATCCTATTATTGTATTCTTAATCCAATAGAGCATATCTGGCATCAATTGAAAGAAAAGGTTAGGTCAGAAAATATTTCTCCGACTTTAAGTGATACTGTTGTAGAATCAATAAGAAAATGAGTCAATGATATTTTCCCACATAGTTGGATAAATTCAGTCTGTCATGTGATAACTGTATACAAAAGAAACTGATCATCATTTCAAAGATGATTTTGAGATTCAACATAAGTCAGTTGAGAGTTGAGTATTAAACAACTTAGAGAAAATTGAAATAAATGAGTTTAGAAATGCAGGAAAGCTTCTAAAAGACTTTACCAATTCTCCATTATTAAATTTATTTGTAAGTAGCTTTTATCCTAATGTACAGGTACCTCACTCATCCCCTCTTTCTTAATCTTAATTTTAATATTCAAGGAATAAACCGTAGTTTGTAAAACCATTGTTTGATAACGCCACCGTGTGGTGAAACATGTCATGTTTTGTTTAATAAAAACGAAGTTTGTGAAAACTTATTACAAATGTATTTTTTATTGAGACTGTAGATATGAATTTCCAACAAGTAAGCACCAAAACCATCCAAAGTAGTACCTTTTCATTTCGATCGTCTGCCTTTCGTATCAATATCGAAATATCTTCAAACACGTTTATTGACTCGTCGGGATACCAACTATACCGTATTATCATAATTTATTGACAATAGTTTCTGCATAAGTCGTATACATTAGTTAATATTGTTGAATAATTTATGATTATTGTGCAACATTTATCAATAGGCTTATTATAGACAGAGAGACCCTATTCGGGTTAGAAGTAGTTAGAGCTGCGGGTTTGATATGTTGAACAATTCAATGGCTCTAGCTATTCGAGGGACGACATTGTAAACTTCCCTCGATGGTTTGAAATTCAACTAATACAGGCTCGAGTACGACAGTATTGATTTTCCGCGATAAGCAATATCTGTCATCAAAAAGCTCTTGTTTCCTGGATTGATTGACGTTGGGTTAGATGGAACAAATTGTTGTGAACTCTGAATATTTATTCTGATAGAAATCCACTCTCACGAATTTTCAATAGAGGAAGAGTAAAATTTCAATTAGTCCACGTAAAGTTAACGATGTAATATAAAATAGCGGTATAAACTAAGCGCTTCCATAAAAGACGAACATGATTTGAATATTAGGACGTCATCTACTTGCAATAAATCGATACACTTTCATTACTTCGTTTACTCCATTGCAAGTTAAAGATAATCGGCATATAATGAATTGAACAGATGCGTTATAAATAAATATGTGTGGATCACTAAATGCCAATTGAACAAAACATTAAATGCCTGATATTTTACAGAATAGATTACGGCATTAACGGAGGACGGACTATTATACATTTAAGGAGAATCTCTAAACGTAAAGTTTTGAAACTTTGGTTATCGAAACCGGCCTTATGTTAGTTGCTCTCAGGGCGCCCTTTTTATCGCAACCCCGGAAACAGGTTTCGTTCCAGTATTTCTGTACATGATATGATAATCGATCAACACATATTATATTCGTTAATAAAAAGAAATAACCAATTTAGGTGATCATCAGTACTTATTATTAATGATTAAATCGAAATAATATCAAATACACAATGTTTATACAAGACAATAATGGCAAAAAATTAAGTTGTTCGAAGAAAGGCGCCCTGCTCGTCCTGCCCCAGGACCGGCTCTGTTGGTTACTTATATAAGTGGGTATAATGTGTCTTTTTGAAATATCTTCTGAAGTGCAGTGTTGTGTCTTCTGTCAGAAAGTAGCATTGTAACGAAATATATTTTATGTTATATTTGAATTCTCTATGTATTTCGGATCAATATTACAATGTACATATTTTGCACCGTTTTTGAGATATCAATTGTTTTATATTTTTTTATTGACAAAACGTTACATTTAAAAATCTTCACTTCTTCATTTTATGATTTTTAACAGCTCAACTATCGGTTAAGACTAACCCGAAGTCTTATATTCCACAATTGAATTAGGTGCCGTATACAGGTGGTCCAAAAAATATTTCGGTCGGTTAGAAAAATTCCTTTTTCCGAATGTAGCAGTCTGTACATTATTTCTCATTCGGAAAGCCCTACAAATTTGTCACCTTTCATGAACCATTCCTATACCTATGTTTAATAGTTTATTTATGAAAAATAATAATAAACTACAACTAGTTTGATTTTTCCAGTCAACAAGTTATTGGCGTTCTGAATGTTGACGTTTCCTCAGTTTGCATATATACTTAAGAACGGAATCGTTCGACCGAATATGATTGCTTGCTGGCTTCAAGGTTGAGGCATATACACGATCTGCCTAAGAAGAAGTATCGAGCCGAATTTCATGACTACTTAGTTGCAGATTCCATGGGTGTGAAGGGACTACTGCACCTAACCGCCTTTGAATACATAATGCATATTTAAACCTATACTTCTTTCTCAATGCTCTGCTATATTGGAATGTATGTAAGTATTTCAATTTTATCTATTATATATTGTTTTTATTTAAATTATAGTAGCCATCATAGAAGTTTATATGGTTCTTAGGGGATATGTAAATATCAATCTTCTTCTTAATAGGAACTTGGGAATCAAATATTTAATTTTGTACATAATTGTGATCTTTTTTCAACTTGAACATTCCAAAGCACCCTGCTACCTTGCTTACCCGAAGAAGCCGCTGCAGGCCTAAAGTTAGATATCTGGTTGAAAAAGTGTCGTATCCTCATTGGTATTTGGATTATATTCAACAATGCCTATGATGGTAATAATTAAGTAACTAACTAAATAATTGGGGGTGGAATGAACATGACTAAGCTAGTGATTTAGATGACGTTCCAGAAATTGTGTTGACAAAGTTATTGATTGTTGTTGATCTGTTTGATCGTCTAAAACGAACTTCACTGTCCAATATTTTTGAAAATTTTCACATGATACCTATTAATATATTTTTGGGTTGTATTTGCAGAATATCTAGACTATGATTCAAATTATGAAGGAAGGGTAGCACAATTCGAACAGTACAATAGATCTGAGTGGTGTTGACCCAAGGTATCTAGTGAGGTTGTTAAGACATACTTCTTGAAGGATACAAACGGATTTATCGAATTTCAGATTGAAATTATCTTCAATGATAGACCATAGCGTAATATGAACGGATGTTTTTTGAAACATTCAACCAATTACTCCATCTATCAATTTGTTACATGTGGTATCATGCACTCATCTGGATAATACTTTGACGAGTGATGATTAAGCAGAAGATACTGAGGAATAGTTGTCAATTTGTGCCTATTTGATGCTACTCGTTCCAATCATTTCCATAATCATCGAAAGTCATGCTGTGGATGTTTTTCTTCGACTCTATTCATTCGGGATTGAGTTGAGTTTTGAGAACATCATAACAATAATTATAGTTTTATATCATTCAGTATATGAAGATTTGTTGAGAATACCTCTGTTGAAACGGTTTCATAGTCGTGTCTAGTTCTTCAGGGAGTAGCATATTGTTTGATATGACCATAGAGTCGACACAGCGATAATCGTAAAATATATAGGTCATGGACCTTAGTTATTTTGTGATAAGTTAGTATTAAATTAATTACTCTGTGGTTTTATGAAAGTAAGATTGTCATAGTTCTTTATATCAATGATTTTGACAGTACATCTGATTGCTAAATATTATAATAATGTATTGAGAGTTGTCAAACAAATATTGTCACAATTCCGTGTTTACCAAATGTATATTTTTCTTCATTATTGTAAATCAGTTTTATTGCTATTATAATTTATGCATTATCTGATAAGAAAACTTACTTTCAACCATTTCCTGTCAGTCGGTGTTAATTTCATTCTCAGATACTTTTATATTGCAAATAATAAATTATGCTGTCAAGTTCGCATTAGGTTCATAATTCTACCGAACCAGTTCTTTACCCCGTGAATTTTAAATAGCTAGATTCCATCAATAATGTCTATATAAGTGATCAACTGAGGAAAAGTATTCATATTGTAACTTTACATTCGCGTGTAACCATGTCGATGTAAATAATGTAAGTAATGTTTTTATTCATGGTGATCAACGGATCACTAATTTTCACACTTTTCAGAATCTCTATGTCATATGTTCAACAAACATGAATCACAAGTATATGTTTTTCCCTATTTCAGCTTAAGTTGAATTCTTTCCGGAATGTTAGGCGAGTGCACCGTTTTCTTTATCAACATTTTTAATAAGCATTCGGATCATCCCTGTGCTATCTCCGCAAAACTTTATGAAAATATTCCATATGTAGCAGATGTTGGATCCACAGATCAATGGCCCATCATATACTAATATATAACAATCGTTCAGCTCTTATTGGATCTGGAATAACGAAAAACCGTTCTTGAGATAAAACGTTTTATATCGTAATATAACACTTTTCACGATCGTTGAGCGGGAGGGGTCGAGGAACGAATTCCTCCTGAATATCGAATATAATAAATAATGGAAGTTGTTGCCGATTTCTGAAGAATTCTTAAATAGAACCATTTCCGTTTAATTCCCTAATCCGTTTGGAACATTCCATTTAATTGGTTATGTCAATATTTCCAACAAGATCGTCGCCTTTTATAGCTGCAATCGGTACAATCGGCATATTTGTATTTGTATTTGTAGTGTAGGTATGAGTATTACTATGGTTGGTAATTACTCTGACGGTATTTATTCAATGACAACATCCCGGTTCTGATATATTTCAATAGAACTGACTGAGAAATGTTCTCGGATGCTGTTATTGAATAAGTACTGTCAGAGTGATTATCAACCATAGTAATACTAATACCGACACTACTTAATTCAAAACGATTAGACTTTGAAGAAATTGAATCGCATTGTGTTGTAACGAAGCTCTAAAATATTGAATAATTATTTAATGCGAAACACGTAGATTAGTCATAAATTTGAGATTTCGTTTGTATTAATATTTCGAATTGATAGTTCCGAATAATTATATTGCTGTATAGGAACATAGTTATTTAGTCCAGGCTGTGAACCGGGATTATAGCTATAATAAAAAAAAACATGTAAGTTCGAATCGAAAAATTTTGTTTGCATTAGCTTCAGGAGGTTCTCACGATCATTCATACACCTTGAAACCTCTTGGAAACCCAACCTCACCCATTGGGGCGAAAATGGCCCAAGTCTTGAATTGTATTTTCTACAAAAAAAGGTATTTTGGCATTTCGAGGTTTTTTGGGTCACTGAATACGAATCCGTATCCAGATTTACTTGCAATCCATCGTAGGGGTGGTAAAATCAACAAAATTGGCCAATTTTGCACACCTAATATGTTATTTTGCAATTTACGTGTTTTAGGAATTTCGAATGCACCAAGAAGGTTTTTTGGATCGCTGAATACGATTCCGAAGCCAGATTCACTCGAATATCATCGTAGAGGTGGGAAATTAACAAAAATGGCTAATTTGACACGCTTCTGAAGTTTTATTATTTTTGGATTTTAAAATTACTTCGGAGTAAATCTGGCTTCGGAATCGTTTTCAGCGACCCAAAAAACCTCCTTGGTGCATTCGAAATGCCAAAAACACGTAAATTGCAAAATAACATATAGGGGTGCAAAATTGGCCAATTTCGTCGATTTTACCACCCCTACGATGGATTGCAAGTAAATGTGGCTACGGATTCGTGTTCAGTGACCCAAAAAACCTCCTTGGTGCATTCGAAATGCCAAAAACACGTAAATTGCAGAATGACATATTAGGGGTGCGAAATTGGCTAATTTTGTCGATTTGACCACCCCTACGATGGATTGCAAGTAAATCTGGCTACGGATTCGTGTTTAAAATACCTTGTTTTGTAGAAAATACAATTCAAGACTTGGAGATTTCGGGTCATTTTCGCCCCCAATGGGTGGGGTTGGGGTTTCCAAGAGGTTTTAATGTGTATGAATGATCCTGAGAACCTCCTGAAGCTAATGCAAAAAAAATTTTTTGATTTGAACTTACATGTTTTCATTTTTTTATTTTCTGGTTCATAGCCTGGACTAATTCTAATAGTGACGAATATGTTACTTTAGATAACAAATTGGTAAAAAATTATTAAAAAACTTATTATAAAAAATAGATATGTTTTGAATGTTTGATATTTATGTAATATAAGGAATCAATGACATCTAGTGGTGAAGTGAAGAAGCGATATGATTTTAGTAGAGAAAACTTTGGAATATAGTTTCCTCTAAAATGACGAAATGTTGTAGTGTATATTGTCAAAACTTTAAATTAGATTATTGCTGAAAAAATTGAGTTATAATTCAAAATTGAGTTATAATTGTTGTTTTCATAAGATTTATGTATTTCTAAGAGTTCAAAATTATTAAGGTATGATCTTTGGTAGCTGTATGTAAGATTTTGAAATTTGTTTCAGGGTTAAATTTATGATTATTTTCTAAAAGATGGTTAGCAAAGTGAGAAAAGCCTATTTTGAGATACATGCAACGTATATGTTGTTTTAAAGGAGGTTATATAATCTCTATATGTTCTCTCTACATATTCAGCATGACAAGAATCACATGTTAATTGGTATATTCCACTTTTTCCCCTTTTATCTATTGAATCTTTGTTATTTAAAAGTGAATTGTTTGAACTATTTGAAGATCTATATGATATCCTCCATTTCGGCTATTTTACATATAATTTTTAATTAAAATTCAAAATTTTTTGTTGTTAATGGAGTTTTCAACAATCTGTTGATTTAACTATCAAAACTAGCTATTTTATGTTGTATTGGATGGTGTGAATCATTCTTTATAATTATACCAGTATGTTTAAGTTTTCTATAAATATTGAAATCTGTTTTGTCATCGTCTATTGTCAAAGTTAAGTCAAGAAAGTTTATACTTTTTTGATCATTTTGAGTTTTAATAAATTTTCTAAGACAATGGATATTGTTTGTATGATTTAAGAAATTGTTGAGTTGATCTAAGTTAACATTCCAGATAATAAAGATATCATCTACATATCTACAACACAATTTAATATATTGCCTAAATTCATTGTTATTAATAATATTGTTAGTTTCAATATAATTCATAGGCGAGATAATGGAGAACCTATTGCTAAAGCAAACATTCAAAACTTATCTATTATTTTTAATAAATTTTTAATAATTTTTTACCAATTTGTTATCTAAAGTTACATATTCCTCACTATTAGAATAACTACTTTGTAGTTTCCAGAATTTCAACTGTTTAACATCTATATTATATAAATCAAAAATGGAATTTCACGTATGAACTAAATTATCTGGAAATGGAACTATATGATTATAAATAGTTTTATATATTGAATATAAATAAATATTAAAAAATTTTTTGACTAAAAATTAACACATTACAATATTATTAATTAGAAAACAAAATTCTGATCAAATTTTGAAATAAAAATATTTTTACAACAGTTTTAACAATTTTTTCTTCATCACAGCCATGCTTTATATATACCTGAGAATGAGGTGTAATAATTGACCTCGAAACCTGGTAGTACGAATCTTCAAAAAAATGGATTGTGAGAATTAAACAATAATATATCAATCCAAAGAAGACCTATCAGGGTTTTACGACATTCTACCTCTATAACTCCTCTCCCTTTTTATACTATTGCGCCAGAGAGACTTCGACGAACGCAGAAAAAATTATATTCAAATCAATTTCGCAAATTGGTAGTTGCGGCACGGGCTCGAAGTCGTTTCATTTGAATTAAGGTAAACTCGCTATATGGTTTACATGCACCACAGTGGGAAAACGTTCGCTAACCGAATTTTCATATTAATTCAGCATAAAATGAATCGCGTGCAGAATAACTCATTATATTTCATTTAAATGACTTCAATTTCATAATGCTTATTGTGCAGAACATTGCTCCAATAGTAAATCATAATGGAACACAAAGCAATTAGTACTGAATAATGTCCGTTCGTATCAGTATTTTACTGAAAAATAATTATGCACTACATGGAATATCATTATTAATATCTAAATTGAGTAAACATCGTATTTGTCTCTATTAATCCATGGAAAACAAATATTTGAAATTGATTATTATAATTCAGGACCATATTCAACATTCAGATTGGTTAAAGCACTGGGATTATTTGTATGTGAGGATACGAAGAGATAGTTATAACACGATATATTTATTCATTGTACAAAGGCTGGTTCCAACAATGCTGTAGTGAGCACACAGTGCGGGTCCGTAGATGCAATAAGCTTCAAGGCCGCAACTAAAAATGATAACGATGATCTGAATTCATCGAATTGAATAATAATTCATACTTTATAGTGAAAAAGAGGACGAAAGTAAGGCACTTTGTTCCGTCATGTAAACTATCACTGGTAGTTTTCTAATATAAATTACATGATCACAATTATTGGGAGTATTGTATCAAGACAGAGTGAGCGTACCCAACGAAATCCTCTCTCGAATCGGGTTATATGACACAAGGTATGTTCTCGTGTAGCAATCAAATGGTGAATGCAATACATGAACTTTTGACACAAACTAGATATGATGCCTGAAATCTACATGCATAAAAATACAAAGCCGTTTAAGAGTTATTGAGCAGAGCGTTCCGTGGAAATACTCGACGCTATTCGCTATCTGGCCGATTGTAAAGAGAAAAGACTGGAGGGTCTGGGCCGTGAAAGAAGCCTTAGTCTAGGTACTCGCACTGAAAAGGTGACACCGGCATTTCTTTTGTGAAAACTGGCAGCCGCCTCCTTATATGCAACATAGGCGGTCGCCTATTTTTCTCGAAATAGATAAGATGCTATACATTTACTGGTCTTACTTCAAGCCATTTTCGAGTAACATATTTTGAAGGCTCATCCATACCTTTGGCATTGCAGAGGAATCGAGCTCGCGCTCTTTATCGGCTTATGCGAAAGACGGAGTGAACGTAGCGAACGAAGTATCCTTAATTCGGCTCACACACTCCGTCTTGATCTATTGGACAAACGCGGAGCGTACTGCCCGACTTCCTAGTAAAATAATGAATGCATTTTTTTCTGGATTGATTTCACGTCCCAAGAGTATACGCGAATGATATATCTCATGTAAAGCGGGATTCATCGAGAAGTCAAGTTTTTTCAAGAATCGCTGTCCACGAAAATCAAGAATAGAATAGTTTATTCACATGAAGGCGAACTATACTTCCTATTGGGCTTATTTGGAACCAAAGTCATTACAATATTGAGGAAATTTTAGTTTATGGGGCGACCCAATATTACAATTTCTGCTTTTCTTAGTAATTTATCTCAACATAGCGTATAAAATGCAGAATAATTCAGCGTACATTTGGGTTTTACACCCTGACGGGTGAGTTTTGCCCTAAGATATACAGTCAGACAGGAATGATCTTGCAAAAACAGATGAAAGAACATAGGCGGAGTTTCATTAATAATAAATCTGATTCAACCTTTGCTAAACATGAAACTATGGAAAACCATAATAATAATAGTGATAATTTTGAGATTTTACACATTCAGAATGAAAGAAATGAATTAAATTTGCTGGAATCACTTGAGATTAATAATAAGAGAATAAGAAATGAGAACTAAGAATATGCTTATTGAAACCAAACTGATATTATGTGAATAGACGCCTAAAGAGGTTTGTATTGTGTCCTATAATTTATTACAATAGTATAGTAGAGAATTGAATATTTAGATATGTTAGTCAGATAATGAATATAATTTATATTCCGAGTGAGCAATATAACAATAATTAAGAAACGCTGAGACAACTCCCAAATAATGGGGGCGTTATCAATGAGATAAGTATAGCCTTCATATTTAATTTTTTTAACATTATTATTAATTGATCTCAAGGCTAACGTGAGTTTGTTATAGACTTTTATTCCGTTGAAGGAAAAACTACTTTGACATTTTGTTTTGGAGAATTTATCAATTTTAATTTTTAATTTATTGTAAGCTGCTCTTGTGTGATGGGCATGATCTATGCATTTAGTTTCCACTTTTAGGTTCATGTAGATTAGACATTGATATATGTCATTTGTATGTATAAAATGTCCGTCGAAAATCTCTCAGATATGTTTAATATTATTTTTAAGACGTAATTTTGTACAACATTAAGAGGTTCATTGCATTTTTATATAGACCCCCATGCTTCGATGCCATATTTGAATTAAGATTCCACCAGAGCCTTGTATATATTTTTAAGCATACGAATGTTCATGTATTCTCTCATTTTATTAATTAGTTTTCTTACTTTTCTTGTTGAATATTATACTTGTATATTCCAACTAAGATTTTTGTCAATGATTATACCAAGATATTTAATGTAGTCTGTAGGTTGAATGAAATTTTCACATTCCCAGTCCGACATTTTGCTGGCTAAACATTTTTGGATATGGATGTATAGTTTCTTTACGTTATTGCATTCACTAACATTCGTGGACTTATGAATTTAGTTTTATTTGAATTAAAGGTGAGTTTGATCGATTATAACCAACAATTCATAGTATCAAGACCACAAGTAGCTTTATTTATGAGTGAGTATAAATATCGGTCTCTGAATTAACAACTGTGTCGTCAGCATAGTTTATCAGTTTTGCATCAACCGAAGGGCTCCCTATCGGATTTATATAAATTGAGAACAATATTGGTTCCAAAACTGTTCCCTGTGTTATGCCAATGTTCACTACCTTGGTTTCACCTAAAGTGTGATTTACTTGTACAATTTGCGATCGCGCTTGTAAATAATTAGTAAGTACTGCTAAGGCAGGTCCTCTAAGGCCGATATTCTCAATAAAAAAAAAATAATATATCATGGGAAACCGTATGCGAAGGCCTTGGCAAGATCCAAGAAAATAAGCAGACTTTCATGATTCTGATTAAAATTTGAGTTTATTGTATTTCGTAATTGAAATATCGCATGATTCAAAAATTTCAGCAAAGTTGTTCATTAACGAGATCGATCTGTAATTATTAATATCATCCCTACATCCTGATTTAAATATTAGGATGTGCTTTGTTTGAAGTGGCTTGGCACTATTCCTGTGACAAATATATAGTTTATAATATGTTTGAGACGTTCAATCGAATGGATCTGCATATTTCTAATTAATTTTGAAGTAATTTTTTACTTCCTGGAGCGCTGCCGTTTTTTGATCTAGATATTTTATTTACAATTCTTTTGTCATCTACAGGTTTTAGGAATACATATTGGTTGACAGGTGGCATTGAGGTTGCCATCGATGATCTTCACCTCTTGTATACTATTTGCCATATTAATTCCGATGTGGGTAAAAAATTTGTTGAACACGTTGACTTTTGTTTTGTCGTCTTTTGTTATCGTATCAGCTATAAGAAGTTTGATATCCTATTGACCGATCAACAAATTCTTAATCATTTTCGATTGTTAAATTTGTATAATTAGATTTTCCGTTTGCTACCAGTTTATCGTTAATATCTGGATGTGTTGAACTCAATTAGGTAAAATTCCAATAACCATCCATCCGTAGATCATCAACGAAGTTATGTACTAGGTTACCTAGCTCTTTGGTAATGAGCTTGTTCTTTGTAATATTTGTTTAAAGACGTTTATGGTTTCAGCGAAACTATAGTTACATTCATTTATGATATTACTGAAAATTGAACTTTTAATAGTTATTTTACTTAAGTTTAGAATCGACTTTTAGCAACTATTGGCTGATTCTATAAATAGCAAAAATATCTGATGAATTCGATTTTCAGAAGGTTCTTTCCACAAAAATTTGTGATTAAAATTTCAATCGAAAATTCTAAAAATGACAAAATGATTCAAACGTTATGAACATAGAGTCGTCGTATTCCATTTTCAGAGATGCCGTAGTTTTTTTCATTAAAGTTCGAGAATAAAGTTCTCAAGTTTCATTATTCAAACCGCCATTGCTAACAAAGATCAACACTCACAATCTCACAAAATAAGATTTTAATGTTTAATCATGGAACTAGATTTCCCTGCTCAATATGCTCGTATCTTCATTCATTAGTTACGATATTCATAGAACGAGTAACGTAATAAAGCATGACTGATTTATTACACAATCAGATTAGATTCTATAAAACGTTTCCTGTGAGAGTCCTAATCCAATTAATTTGTCCAAATGCGTCTTATGTGTTGCATCGGAGATAGGACTCCGAGCATGAAATACAGTTATCCAAAACCGACTGGAAGAGAGATGGATGTGTGTAATTGAAGACTACTGTCACTAGAAACCTCTATCCGCAATGTAATTAAACAAGAGCCCTACTGCTAAAACCGAATTCTAGTAAGTTTTAAATTAAATTACATTCGCCAGTTCATTCAAGGTTGTGAATACATCTAATAGTTCAATATAACGGTAGACGTAGCACAATCCTGTGTGGATGTTACATTTCGAGGAATATCAAGAGAATTGAGCGATCCAAATTTGCTCTACTTCATCTTCATTGCATAACAGATTGAGTCAGATCGAACGGTGTATAGGATTTATGTGAAATTATGAGAGAACCAGTGGCATCGTATTGTTAATAAGATGAACAGAAGAAGAACGTGTATTGTGTGATAGAGAAAGAGAAGGTCGAATTTTTGGTTAGTAAGAATAAGAGATGAGTTGCTATTCAGCAATCTGTTGTAATTTACCAACTGCTATTTTGTAAGCTACTCCGTGACTGTAGTGTAGGCTAATATCAAATATCAATTGCTATTTTGTACCTCTTATTTGAAACAGTTATTTTGAAATATGAGATAGAAATAGCAGTGATAGCACTTGGTATTATGGTTATGGTATTCCTATTCAGAAATAACAGTTCTGCCCATCTCTACTAAAAATACTGACAAGAGATTTATAAATCACGCTCATTATGATTCGGCTTGAGGATAGTTGCTATTCTTATCTGCGTCAATTCTTTATCGCACTTATTAACTAGCAATACACTGGACTATTTGACTCAATCTGTATATCGATGTCAATAATAACTAAAACATCAGTTAATACTGTTTCTAAAGTATATCATATTTAGGAATAAATCCACTGAATACTGAAGAATTATTTTCCAAAATTGAGGAAGACAGATAGCATAATAGTTGAATGATCAAACATCACACGGCTTCATCAATTCAATCGATTCGTAAAAAGAACAGCCTTACATCTTCTTTACGTTCAAGCAGTACATTTTCTAGGTTAGAACGAAAATAGTGATTTTACTCCTTAACGCCCGTTATTTTTTTTATCAGCCGTTAGACAAATGATGAATCAATTTTGAACGCAAATGTGCTATATTTCTATACAGCAAAGTACAAAAGTCCTTCCACAACTTATATAATGCTCCTACATATATTTTGTTCATCATTCACAAATTAGAAGCGCGAGTTATATGTCGTTTTTCCAGAAATGCACAGAAAAACCGTCTTGCAATCCTACCGACTGCGCCAGTTATATGTCGTGGTATAACAAGAAGCACTTATCCTATTAAGGAGAGTCATCAGTTGTAGACGATGTAACACGCGTATATCCACTTTTATATCTAAAGACATGGTTTGTTGTGGTAACGATGGGGATTGTCAAAACAACAGTGTACCTAATTCATTTCTTCTAAGACAAGGAAATTACATGATGTAGCTCCAATCACATGTTTTATAATGATACAAGAACTTGAAAAAAAGTTTTCTAAGCACGTACACAACTTATCTCAGATTCAATCAAAGTTGTGATTGTACACTTTGCCATATCGGTGTCGGGAAATATTGAAAATATTTTATCTTGAGAAAGCTCTTCGAACATTCAATATTAACTTATATTGCTGAATATCCAGAACTCTATATGCAGCTTGAACTCTTCTAACCGAAACCGTATAAAATTCATTTCTCAATGATAATTATTGCCACGAAGTTAACGTAGATTTGAGATGGAGTCTTTTGAGACTTGCTCGACTCCATATGATGTAATTTATAGTACTTATACTTTAACTTATAGTCTATTTATACTGTACTCAATAGTGAAAGGATGTATAGATTTGAAGAGATACTCTGGATTTGAAGGTGAAAAATTCCGTTCAAGCTCAGAATGAATAAAATATTATGAATAAGATATTATGGATATTTTAAATTTAATAACAATATCATAGGTGTTAGCTTGTGAGAAACAATTAATATTTATTTATTTTGTATTTTTTTAAACGGATGATACTGTAAATATATTTCACTCATAATTTTTTATTTGTTATGAGCGTGACTATTGTACTTTCGTAAATAGTTCTTATGATGTGCAGTTTACTCTACTCAATGGAATGTCCTGGAATACAACCCTTGTCAACATGGCTGCCAACTTCACTACATGGCGATCCGGCGGAACCCGAATCGATTGGAGTAAATTGAGTTGCTAGATGGTCCGTTGAGAAATTTGGTAGCCAGTGAGTACAATTTTCGCATTTTATCATTTGAAACAATGAGTAAGCAAACTGAAATGAGCGACGATAACAAACCATAAAAGATGGCAGCAGAGGGAGCATAACGATGTTGTCATCTGCGGTGTAACTAGCTAGATAAGAGTATAATGGTATATCTATATGTATTGGAATTAATAGATTAGATAAATGTTAGTTACTAGTCTGAATTCGTGAACATAGAAAATTCATTGTCAATGATATAGGTACGTAACTTTTATTCATATGTTATCAAACACATCTCGTTGAGTCAAACAGTTTGAGATGGCAAAAAAAATCGAGTTCAGGTGAGTTGGTGACTACACTTATAACAACGTTTTGGTTGAACAGTGACAACACGTCTTTCAGTCTCGGACAGCTGTTCCGCTCTCCGAAAGTGATATAATATGACATCTTCGGAAATGGCGAACCTAGATGTTCCAACACCATCTCCCGGGAAGAAGATGTTCCGCTGTAAATGCAATTCATGAATACTTATTGATAAAACAGTGTTTCAACGTACAGAACCAAAACGTTATCTATTGACTTCTAACATGAGATGTGTTTGTAGTACACTATGCATTGTTGCGGGTTGTAACCTGGCTCTAGTATTTCCAACTGTTCGCCCGTCGATTCTTTGAATCGTGAGAACTGTTTTATCGATGCGTAGCACTATGAATTGCATTCTCAATGGGACATCTGCTTTCCGTTAGATGGTGGTGGAACATCTATGTTGCCCAAACATTTTCGAAGGTGTTCCATTATATTAGTTTTCGAGATAGTTGATTATTGACTTCACGTCCTCCTCGTCCCACTGATGAGCTTATGAAAAGGAAGAAACAGTTGCCTGGGACTAAAAGTCGTGTTGTCATTGCTCAACCTGGTGAACAAAAACTTTGACTTCCAACAAGAAATGTCTTTGTAGTAAACTATGCATTGTACTTATAACCTTGTGTGTATAATAAACAGTTAATTTTGTTTCATTTAATATGGTGTTAGCATTTCCAATGTCCCCGCTGGTTGAAACTATTGGGAAATCTGTGAAATTTTTGGATAAATTTATAGTCGCTACGATGCTCTATTTCTGTGTTACTTGATACAAATTTAGTCTTGATCAAATGGAAGAACAAAATATAGATTTGAACTTGAAACCGGTGAGTTCAAAAATGTTGGTTCTGCAACCGTATTCGATAATTTTGGACGAATATTGCGTACAGTCTAATAATATCCCAGGATTTTCAACTCTGTGATTAATTCTATCAAATATTTCGTGTATTGCAAGTGATTATTCAATGCCCGCAAGAAAAGTATAACAGATGGTTTATTTAAAGGTGGCAACGAAAATTGGAAAACGTAATAAGAGGAAAGCATATGATTCAAGTTCAGCCAACTATAAAAGACATAAAATCAGTAAATCACTCAAGTTCACGGACCCTGACGGAACACTGCGCCACGTGGATGTAGGAACATCCGCGATCTATGAAAAGAGGCGGATCTCGTATTTCAGATGCAAATCGTCTTGTACATTCGTTTACTCAAATCCTGTGACGAATTCAACATTCTAAACTGTTCGCTTCGATGTGACATCTGAGCTCTAGGCGTTGTTAAATTACAAGTTACCGAGCTCGAATCTGTTTGAAGGAAACTTTTTCGTATTACGATAACAGTATATTTTCCTCCGAAACATTTTCAGAGTACATGTGACAACAGGTTCAAACTAAGCTGACAGCAGTTCAATTCTCGGTTGTGTTTACCAAGCCATAGCCAATTGTAATATGAAGTGTTTTTCAGGAACAGATTTTATAAGAAAACTATCAATTACCTAGTGAATTCAGCTACATTCATATGCAATGCTAATGATAATGTCTTTTAAGTCTAGATCGATCAATAACTTGACAAACGTATAGTTCCAGACAGCTGTTCCGTTTTCCTCATAGAGCTTATCAGTGGAACGAGCAAATTTGCAACTGAAAGATCTCTGTTGAAGGCCTACAACCTGGGAAAAAGAGCAAAATGTCTCACGCCATCTGTCACTGCTTAACTTCTTAGTGACACATCTATTCATAGATGGCGTAACATATTTTGGTCTTTTCACCACGTTATAGGCCGGTTATGACTAACTTTAACAGAAATCCTTCAGTGGCGTTGCAAACTTGTTCGTTCCACTGATGAACTTTACGAGAAGAGCGAAACTGTCTGGAACTATAAGTTTGTGATGTTACTGATTGATCTGGACTGGAAAGACTTTATAATTTTCCGGGACATGTAACTTAAAATGCATAGATTTTGACACAAACCGCCTTTTTCACCATTCGAAACAGGCAAGTACCGACCTTGATGAAGTTTTGCACAACCAACCTTCAAAACAAGGGGGAAGTCCCTAACCTTCTTTATAAATCTTTAAAGCAGTACCATTTCCGATCAATTTCTACACACATGACCTTCAAAATAACAGTAAAGTCACTGTTTACATGAATCTTAGAATTACCTGCCTCGTTTTTCCTTCCCTTAAGACAGACCGATTTTGATGAAAACAAGTGAGAAGTCACTGTCCCCATGAGATTCAGACATACTACCCCATTCCTCTCGAAGGAGAGATAAGAAGTGATCTTGATGAAAGTATCACACTCGGCCTCAATAGGTACTCACAAACAGAGATAGTGATAGCTGGAACATAAACGGGTGGGAACACCACAAGCTTCACTCAGCTGAGTGGAGTGGTGAAAAGTATTGTAACACCCAATACTCCACTCAGCTGTGTCAAGTGGGTGATATTACCACCCGTTTATGTTTCGTCAACTACTATCTCTGTTCATAAATAATTATGTAAGTATATTTGACATTTGAAATACAATTTCTCAAATATACAATTTTAGAAATGAATTTAGAACTTTTCCAAAATGTACAGCAGTGGACACATAATTACCCTGTTATATCATCTAATTTCAGTGAATTCGTGCCTTTAACAATTAATGAACTAAGAAATATTATATTTTCTCTTGACAAAACTAACGAAGCAGGAATTTCAAATAATAATTTCTTAAACAATAGTTTTGATGTAGCTGGTTATACAATATTAAGTGTAAATAACAGATCACTTGAAACCGGTGTGTTTCCTGATCAATTTAAGGTTTCCACTGTTGTTCCTGTACCGAAAATTATCTCAATTAAAGCTGAAAATTTTAGCCCTTTGAATACACCACCTACTTTTGGAAAAGTGCTACAACTATCTGTATATAAACAATTGATTCAGTACTTCAATACCAATGAATTGTTTCTAGGCAACCAATCAGGTTTTAGAACTAGACACTCATGTGAGACGTTTCTTCAATTTTTAATTAACGAATGGAAGAATCTAATCGATAGAAATCAGTACATTGTGGCGATATTTCTCGATCTCAAAATGGTATTTGAAACAATTGACAGAACTATTCTACTTGAAAAATGAAAGTATTATCGGATATCGGGGATTGCTTTGAATTGAATTCAAAGTCACCTATTCAACAGGAGGCAAAAAAATAGATTTGGTAGAGAATTGTCAAATGAACTTATAATTGAGAGTGGCATACCCCAGGGATTGTTTTAGGTCCATTGCTTTTTATTATTTATCTAAATGATATTAACAACATTTGTGGATCACACTGTATAAATCTCTTTGCTGATGATACATTGGTTTATTGTATTCATGAAAATTTGGATCAGGCAATTGTTGAAATGAATAGGTCTTTAAATAGCATTGAATCATATTTATTTCATAATAAACTCAAACTAAATGTCAGTAAAACAGAAAGTTCGATTTTGACATCATCTTATAAATATGATCAAATTGTTTGGGCAGAAGCTGTTATAAAAATTAATGATATTAGCATCAAAAATGTAACTGAATTAAGATATTTGGGTTTTACAATTGATACAAATTTAAAGTTAAATAGTCATGCTGATTTTATTTATAAAAAAACTTTTGTTTTTCTTCCGTATATGTAAGAAAGTGTCTATGTATGCTAGGTTGACTCTTTTTGAAAGTTTAATATAATCTCATTTGGATTATTGTTCATCATTACTTAACAATTGCAAAAGCTTCAAACTCGGGGTATGAGATCAATATTGGGATGTAGCAGTTACATAGCAATTAAATTGATTTCATAGTGTCTGAACTGGTTTTCAGTTGGAAAACGTATATTACTTATGACTATGATCTTTATATTTAAGCTGCATAAAGGATTGCTACCAAGTCACTTTCAGAAGTTCTTATTGAGAATTAATGAAGTTCATGATTACAATAGGTACGAGAAGAAATAACAATTTTCATATTAAAAAAACTAACACCAAATTGGAATGAGCAGTATGTTTCATGAAGGCTTGAATGAATTTAGTTCAGTAAATCAATTTAAGTCATCATTAAAGAAGTATAATAGTAACAGCTTATTGTGATACTTAGTATACTCTCAAATGTTCGTTATATTTACATAGTGTAATAATGTGTAAGATATCCATACATTTGTAATTTTTTTTTGTATATTAGGCTTGTTTAGTTAAATAAATATTACTAAAATTATTATTATAATTTGTAACATGAATAAAGGCCAAAATAATAATTGTAGCTCTCGGTCTGGTTTAGAATATTATCATTTACGATGGTTTGGTAGACTCAATTTTGTATAATTTGTAGAGAAAAATGTGGAGGCTTGAAGGCATAACACATTATTGATTATTACATATAATTCGATACACTGGATGAATGCGACCAATATATATTGTTTCTAAGAAAATTGTTCAATTATTTTTTGTGTTATATCAATGCAGAAAAAATCGCATCTGATTGACAACTTAGATTCAAAAAAGAAATCAAATTACGATATAGTAATTATTGTGAATGTGGATGATAATTCTGAAATATTTTATTGATATTTGAAAAACATTCGGAAGTAATAATCATTCAATTTTAATCAACTGAAGAAACCTTATGTGGTTGTTTGTACAAAGCTTAGGAAGTAATCATACTCTTAATCTGTGAAGCGTTGTTGCTGAGAATATTAGAGCAGGACGAAACGAGAAGGCAGTCATTGCTCCGACTTCTAATATAGATACATGGATCCGAAGTAATTTGTTCTTTCATGAAAAGGAGGAGAAATAGGCCTGCAATCAATTATCTTACACGTACCTCCTATCTAATATGTTCTTAAGAGAGGAAATATTGTGTTAAGTATAGGAGAGAAATCAAAAATCCAATTTTAGTGTTTTTACGAAATTTACTTCGTCAGAAATCTATACGAGAATAGTTCCTATCGGAACTCGATTAAAAATCTAAGAGGGGTATATGGAAATGGTGTGAATAATGGATTTATTACAGATGGATTGCTTGGTGCATCAATAATGGGTTGATGAAGGATTTGACAAATGGATGGTATTTTTTTATTCGGCTTGTCGGAAAGCACTCCCTAATCCGATATAATTAATGGCAGCTTTATCAGCTCGGCTAATAAATGGGAAAATCAAAATTAGTTGCTATGTGCCTTCCGTTCGTTATAATTAATCTATAAATATCTAAGTATGGAATCAGTTCTTATATTGCAAGATACAGTTTAGTATGAAAAAGATTACTTCATCGTGTCTTGGCACTCAACATATTCTCCATTAAGTGGGACTATTCAAAATGATTCCACTTACTAGTATTTATTCATTACTAATCGTCTGATTTGCATATTTACAATGTCACAAGTAGAAATTCCATATGCCGTAAAGTAGCCGATCTGATTAAATTGCGAAAAATACGTGAAAGAACGTCGTTGATGAAATGAATTACATTAATATGTCAGAGATGCAAGACGAGACTCTATTCCGACTCTCTTAATTTCATAATACCCTATACATAATACTGCAGTCTGAGACGAGTAAATTCTGAAGGCGTCTCTTAGATGTTGTGGGGAAACATACTTTAGGAACGTTACCGTTTGTAACAAAGGTTGTATAGAATTATATTGGATAGAATGAGAACCATCTAATGTTGGAGGACATTTTCAGCTATACGTAATGGAATAAGAATCCTTTGACGCTTCTTGCTCCTCGAAATTAAAACGAACGTTATGGACGCTGATTTCTCGACATTTCTGCATTCCACTCATCACGAGTTCCTTTTCGGTATGTAATCGGAACTTTGAATATCATATTCATGATGCGATATTTGTTTTCTTCGCCTTTTCGCGCTTAGTAGGATTGCCACAAATTCTCTAGGATTCCGTTCCCATCGTCCTCAATATAGAATAATCAAGGAGGAGGCATGTATACAGCTAATTTTCCAGTTACAAATGACCATTCGATGTGAAAATATTAATTACTTAAAATATAGAGGTTCAAAAAATATCAAAATGGCGAAGGCGCCAGACCAGTGAGTTAAGCATTCTCGGGCTTATTAATCTCTCCTAATAGTCGGGTCAGATTAGACGAAAAAAGTATAAACGCTGGGAAAATTTGCGGGCAACTCCGATCGACTCCGGGTTTTTTGCAAAATGTCCCTGAACGAGTTTACAACATTCCCGAAAGAAAAATGATATGTGCTTTTCTATTTTTCAATTTATTGTGGCCAGTTATTGGCCAATGTTGATGAACAAAACGCGGAAATTTTACAATTTTCAACGAAAATGGCTTGGAAAGAATGTACCCGGGGGTTTTCGAGGTCGCTGATCATGATTCCGGAATCGGATTTTCCATTTTTCGATTTATTGCCCACTTATTGGCCAATGTTGATGGACAAAACGAGGAAATTTTGCAATTTTCAACGAAAATGGCTAGAAAACTATATTCGGGGGTTATCGAGGTCGCTGATCACGATCCCGAAGTCGGATTTCTCATTTTTAGATTTATTGCCCCGTTATTGGTCAATGTTGATGGACAAAACGCGGAAACATTGCAATTTTCAACGAAAATGGTTAGAAAATTGTACTCGGGGGTTTGGGGTTTTCGAGGTGGTGACAAATCTTTTTAGGTTGTTGGAAGATTCATATTCGATCTATGAAGTAACATTCAAATAACCGCACTTCAATTCTGAATATGATGGGATTATAATATATATGGAAATTTTAGAAAGGGGTGGGTCAAGAGATTATCTAGTATGAATGGAGTCTGTATGCGTCAAGATGATATGGTGTCGTGACCGTCTATATGACAGCTGTTCAGGAAAAGATGAAGGAGAAATGTGAAAGAAGGACGCAATGGAGAAGAGTAAGGAGGGATCACTTTCTATATTGGAATTATATCAAGATCATTTCAAAACCGTTGATTGAGGACGTGGCTGTTGAATTTTATTATGTTTATGATGTAATTGTGTTTATTGTGTAAACGACATTTTTTGAAACATATCATTTTTTGGAATAATTAATTAATAATTAATTATTCATCCACAAATTATTTTTTTTTTCACATTCACTTATTACGAATTGTAAGTTTTTATATCCTTTTCTATTGTTCCATATCTACACAGATATTTTAAGTAAAAAATTTTTCCTAACGCGAGCAAAATTTCCGCGTTTTGTCCATCAAAATTGGTCAATAAACTGGACAATAAATCGAAAAATGGGAAATCCGACTTCGGAATCGTGATCAGCGACCTCGGAAACCCCCGAGTACAGTTTTCTAGCCATTTTCGTTGAAAATTGCAAAATTTTCGCATTTTGTCCATCAACATTGTCCAATAACTGGTCAATGAATTGAAAAATGGAAAAGCACATATAAGTTGTTTTCGGGAATGTTGTTAATTCGTTCAGGAAAATTTTGCAAAAAACCCGGAGTCGATCGGAGTTGCCCGCAAATTTTCCCAGCTTTTTTGCTAATATGACTCGACTATAACAGACTACATACCAACTACTCATCTGTCAGAATGTTTTTTATTCGCTTCAATTGATAATATATAGAGATACATCCAAAATATTATGTTAATGTATATCAAATTTGGTAACCAAATTGTGATATCTAGCCAATATTATAGAATTCATGATGGAATGTATGGACCAATAAGCAAGCGGATTCGAAGAGCATCACGTTAAACTTAAATTCTGCCTTTCACAAAATATTTCGGCCACTTGAATTTTTTTTTATAATTTGATTACACGAGAGCAAAAAACATCGTGTGAGTCAGCGGAGGAATGTTGGGAGAGGAGATAGGCATTCGATTTTTTTGAAGGGGTGGAAGTTATAGGCGTAGGGAAAGACCTCACTAGGTAAAGAGTTCCACAACTTCGCTGTTCGATAGAAACATGGGGTCTGGTGGGAAGAAGTTCGGCAGGTCTCGACCTTAACAATCAAGGGGTGATCAGTTCCAAGTGATTCTTCTATTTGTGAGAGCTGATTACTCAGGATGTTTCGAGGTTAAAAAAATGATAATCAATATACAGCATAATTCAAAATATCACACTTTATATCAAAATGGCGAAGGCGCCAGACTAAAACTTTTCGACGAAGCGCTTTTCCCCAATTGATTCATTATTATCTCTATACGCTCATATATGACGAGTTATGGGGTTCAAATGATGATCGGTTGACAATATATACTCCTTTTCATCAAAATATGAAGCTATGTATCAAATTTGGTATTCGTAGTCACGAAATTGTGACATGTAACCAACACATAAAATGTATGATCAAATAAACGGACTGATGAACAAGCATGATTGATTTGAACAGCATCATGTGAAACTGAAATCTAAACATATTTGCCCTTATCACAGGACGATTGTGGATAATTTGGAGAATAACTGTAACATCAGAACTGAGAGCGATATTACACGGATCTAAAACCGTCACTTCAAATTAAGTTTAAGTACATACTGGGTTTTCTCAAGGGAATATTATTGACCCGATACTCTTCGGGCTATTTATCAACGATCTTCAACTGAATTCCTCATTTTGATTTACTTTCCGTCAGCCGATAACACGGCCAAAGCTAATTGTAAAACATTAGATATTATATTCTCAACGCAAAATCTACCTGCCAGTATGCAGCACTAGTTCAGTCGAAGCTATAGAGTAAGAATGAAGTTATTGTTATTTACCACAAAGGGTCAGCTTTACAATAAATCTCCAATAGTGATGTTATTACCATTTAACTGTCTATAAAATAGTGTGAGCAACCAAAATTTTTGAAATTCATCTTGATTCAAATTGTTCATGAGTCATGACAAACTTACTCATATGTCTCAGCTTTTTTCTTCACTAACTGTGGGTGTTGTTCTTAGTTTTCAATAAGGATTTGTCCAAAGTAAACCACTCTATCGTATCCTATGCTGGGATAGCGATCTTAGAGTCAGTACAAAAGTAGGAAATGTCAATTGTTGCATTGGCTCCTTATGATAGTACATTTAGAAAGTTATTTATGCATATTTGTGACGAAAAACCTTTAATTCTTGCAAACAGTCACCATTATATGATCCGTTAGGCAAATCAGATTCATATTTCAGCTTGGAGATAACCACATACTCCCTCTAAATCTATTCAACCATTCACCACCATCTTCAGAAACATTGACAAATCTAGCTAGTTTCAAAAATAAAATAGAGTTACTGGTTTTAAAAAAGGCATTATATTCACTGAGCATAAATTATAAGGACAAAATGTTCCAGCTAGTCAATCTAACTATGTTCTCCTTATGATATTCAAATTATTGATATTGATTGTGTATTTGCAATATGAAAATATTAGTTGTATAGCATTGACTGTTTATCATGCTATCATAAATTTTTACTTATATGATGCTAACCACACCAATACTTATAAAAGTCTATAGCTAATAAATTTATCTCATCATTTAATATCTGAACAGTTCAGATTAGAAGTGAATAACACATTCAAAGATTCTCCTAGGAGAAATAGAATTTGTTTCCATTCATAGTTTGGTTTCCGAACTCTATACCGTAAAAATATGAAATGGTTTTCAAACATAAACATAATAGATGTGCCGATAAAATGCGGTTCTTAACGTGTCATAATGGTGGAGGCGCCAGACTAGTTATCACATTTTACTACTTTTTACCGATCGATTCAACATGTCCATTTTTTGCTAATACTTTGTTGCTCTACTGAATGGACAAACTTGTTTCTAAATTGACGTAACCAGAGCCATTCGATAGAGATGTGTTGTTAAGTTGACATACAATTATCCTCATTTATTTATTGAGATTAATAACATTATTATGAGTATTACAAAATAAGAATGCATACGCTAAATTATTGAATTCTATTCATTCAAAATGTTTAAATTTTTGAATAAAAGAGGCTTGAACAAATGTAGCAGATGTTGAAAACAAAATTACGCGCGTTAAACAATTCTGTTATAGGAATTTTGATAGCAACTTCATCACCCAGTTTTTTCAAAACCAGTAGCACTATTTCGAAAAAAATTCAATAAAATCAAAGCTATTTAATCAAAAAAGACAAATAGTTTCATGAAAAACAAAAAATCAATAAACAATGGTTAAAAAACCTAATAGACACAACAATTCCGGATGAGATGCAGCATACGTTAAGCTTAAGTCCAAAATTTGCATTGCCTGATAATAAAAAATTGCTTATCGACAATATAATTGCTAATTTAGAATGGGGAATTAGAACTGAAAATTTAGAAAAAAAAAATGTAATTAGAAGTAATATTTGTAACATCTTGATAAATACAAAGAATAAACAGGAAGCAGAAATAGGCATAGCAAAAATAGTCGTGAAACCAAAACGTACGTTAAGGCAAAAACAATAAGCATATGTGTTGGTGTGACCTATTACCCGAGAATTTATATATAATGAGTATTGATATATTTTGTTTCCTACTAGTGTTTTCAAGTGCCCACCAAATAATCAAGGGATACCATAATTATTGTTTCATTTCACAGTAAGGCTCCAAACATTTTGACCTACAAAATAATAATTTACGAGCAATGTTTATGGACAATATATTTGACTGAACTTTAGTATCGAAATTCAGCTAGATATGATAAATATATTTCATTTCGCAATACCAAACATGAATTTTTATTGCAAAACTGAATGGGTAGTAAAATCATTTTCAGTTATAACTACAAAAGCGTTCACCGATTAAATTTATTTTAACAGCAACAGATCATTTGCAGAGCTACGAATACTGAAAATTCGGAAGTTCTATTACGCTTTCGAATCCCTCTGGCATAAATTTGCAATTACCACATCATAGCTATGTGAATATGCTGCCTGTTACAGTTGATCAGAAGCAATTTTGAGGAATGTCGAACATTGTATAAATTAAAATATGTTGCTCAATATCCATCCCAAATAATGGATGAAACAATATGATATCAAGTTTTTTCATCAGAATAACACTTTAAGCTGGTCATCACAAGTGACTTAGGTACTAATTGCTTATCAATTATGTCTAACTTAAAATTATTTCCGATCTGATAATGAATTTTTTAGTTATGATGTACACTTATCAATGGGTTTCCTTCCAAGCCCTTTGTTAGCCTGACTTTTATATATCCTATATGGAACAAAAAAGTATGTACTTTTTTTCATCAAAAGAAGATATTCTATTCTGGGAAAGATATGTTAATAACATTAATATTTCCTGAAAAGGTTCGGTGAGACAAATTAACTTCTTTGTTAACTATCTCCATAACATTCACTCAAACATTAAATTTTAATTGTGACTTAGGAAAAACAATAAAATAAACTTCATACATCTTTTATTGATTCGCAACATTGATAGAATTTGCTTCAATATATATTCAGAGTACCTAATTTCACGGACAACATAATTCCAAACGATTCATTGCATAGTTGACGTAAAAAAGTAGCCTTGATACTATTATAGATAGATATAGATATAGATAGTCAAACTTACTGTTCCGCAAACAGTACAAACTGTCACTTGAAACGATGAACGTAAGAAACGCGAGGAACGTGAAATCAGTATGTAACCATAGACACCGGAACAAAGGTCGTCATATGAACGCTGTATTCAACGACAGGCGTGGATCGAAAAAATTAATTGCATCAAGAAAAATAGCTGAGCCGTTTCCGATTGGTCGAAAACTGATACTATATTCGGATGCAGTCTTTTAGAATGATATACGTTACAATCAAGTTTTTAACCATAAAATAGATGTACTGATGATAAAAAATGAGCATCTACCGTATCTCCAATTTTTATTTCATCTATAGATTGATGTTCTGAAAAACCTGAAAAGACGCTCGTGAATTCGAAGCAAATTTATCGTAATTAACAAGTTTACTAGAATAACGTTGTAGTATAATATTGTTTGTTAGAGAGACATGAGAAGCCTTGTACTATTTCAAAGTTTTCGAGGTACAAGTTATATCAAGCAATGACAGAGATATCAACCCTCACCGTATCTTTCTTGTAGTGTTCGAATTTCTCTCTTGTATAAGATACCAACATAGGGTAGAGAGGTTTCTGAAACGTTAATTAGAAGCCCTGCATTTCATTTGATCAAGGAGATATTCAACAACTTTCTTCAATGCTCTAATATGCCATGATAATGTTATTTCGTTATTATGATAATGCGAGAATATGATGTGGAATCGATGTCAAACTTTACACAAAATCAAGTAAAAATGATCGTTTTGAAATTTCCTTGAAGTTATTCTATATTACCAATGTACACTACACTGAGAAAACCACCGTAGAAAAATCTCAAACTAAACATTTATTATGAAAATAAAAATAAACAGCATGTTTCGCTACACAGTGGCTTCTTCAGGTGAACAATGGTATCATTGAAGTAAATATGTGGCGAGACATGTTGCGTATTCTTTCATTTTTATAATAAAAGTTTATTTTGAAATTTTTCTACTGTGTTGCATGTTGCGTTTTCTTTCATTTTTATGATAAAAGCTCATTTTGAAATTTTTCTACAGTATATTATTCAGTATGGTGTTCATTTGTAACATAACAAGCAACGACCAGTTCTATCTTCAAATTAATGTTTGTGGATGAGTCTCCGGAATTCATTTTAAGCATCCAAAACCCATCCTGAACTGAGGATGCTGCATATCATGGTTGGCGAGACATCTCAATGCGATTGTACTCTCCTAATGAGAAATCCATCAGAAAATCAATATTATCTGAGAATACCTCATTGATGAGCTCTTTAATTTAAGATAGAGCTATAGTATACAATATTTCGGGGAGGGATCTAGATTGAAATGAAGAAAATTCTATGTAGGGTTCGTAGGTTATTTCGAAAATTTCGAACATTTCGGAAAGAAAGATTTCTATATTGAAGCACTAGTGAGGGTGAAACCATTGTACCTGATTGAACAAGGAGCGGCAACAAAAGCTGTCCATAGTCTTGTGGCAATTGGACTATGGTAGAACGAAGGCACATCTCACTATCAATTATTGGAAAAACAAATCCCATATATTCAGAAGAATGGATGGGATTTCACCACAATTTAGTTTCGGCGAGAAAAATCTTATAAGCATACCCCCAGAGAAGATTGGCTCAACAAAGTAACCAATCAACCCCACCAACCAATGGTGAAATCTTGTCCACTGATGGAGCAGGAACAATGGACACGCGAGGTTATACCGCAAAACGACAAGAAAAGGCATTAATGTACCTATGGGTAAACATGGCACGGTCGAGCGAAAACAATGGCTATAACGCCTGCCCAAATAGCGTTTGACGAAAGGAACCACATCAGCATATGCACAGCAAAACTAGGGCCAAAGAACTCCCAACAGAAAATAATAAAAGGACCATCCATTGCTGATACAGATCACAATACTCGATAAAGTATCAAGAGCGAATGGTTGCAGACAGTCTAGAGCACATCAAAAGAGACCAGTCTCAGTAAGTGAGGAAGTGGTTAAAACCGATCCCAAACTGCTGATACAGATACCCTTTTGAAAGTGGTGCAAAAGAAAAAACGAAACCACAAATCATAATCTACGCAGTTGCGTAATACTGATTCCTTCAAGATAGAGAACACGCTTCATGGAACCAAAAAGACACCGAAGACATCCAGAGCTAGATACGAAGACAGTGCTATACCTCTTCAAGACACTAACCACCTATTCGGACACACGGTCTTCACTGGAGGTTGGATAGGTGTGTGATCATCCACCTTGGGATATTGGTGAACAATCTTGAATTAAATCGTTACACTAGGTGATGTGGGTGCAAAGGGTTTTGGCCTATACAGAAGGGAACCTCAGTGGTTCCACCCTTACATTGATGATAACATGTGATTTACACTATGCGAACTTCGAAAGTTCGGTAGATGCGATGGTTCATCAAAGTCGGTATCTCATTTGCTTTTGACATTTCATGAAAACACAATGTGTAAAAATGAATTCTTTTCAGTAGTTCACGTTCTGGAAACATCAAACTCCTATATTGTCTCGATTTGGTTTTTTTCCAAATTCAATTATAATCAGTTTATATTCTTATTTCTATATGTTTCACTTCCATATATTATCTGATTTCAAAAGTTACTTCGAACCATTTCCTGTCAGTCAGTGTTAATTTCATTCTTAGATACTTTTAAACGTGAATTAATAAATAATCCTGTTATTCTCTACCGGACAAGTTCAATACCGTGTGAACCCTCAACTGCAAGATTTCATCAATAAGTCTACATGAGCGGTCGACTGAAGAAAACTAGGGATTCAGACTTTACTCTCGCGTGTGAATACCTCGATCGGAATTATGAAAGTAATGTTTTTTATTCACATCAAATAGGGAATTGATTGAATTGTTTCATTAATTAATTGAATTATTACAAAGTTTGCTGTATTTCATTTCAATAGGTTCATTCACAATCCAAATTCCAACATTATTTATTATTATGTTATACCTTATTTGTTATTTTTAAATGAATTCCATAGAGTTTCAATTGTACCAATGCTGTCAAATCATGCTTAACTCATCACCAACAAGGATCCTCAAGGATACGCCATGTCTCTCGCCCCCGAAGTAACCTTCATTTTAAATCATTCAGCTGTACCAAACAATCGACAAATGGCAATATTATACAAGAAAATTATGTGAATCGTTCCCTCAACGATGTGACTTTATCAATTACTACTAGTCAAATAAATTAATCTGAATGAGCAACACTATAAATATAAACATTCCAACAGCTAATAATAATGGAATTAACTGAGAAAGATCTAACATTATGAAAGTTTGGTAAGTAAAACAGAAGGAATTTATCGAAATATCTATCATACATATGTTACAGATTAAACAAAATTAATAAGAGAGTTATCACAATTCAACTGGTTGTAAAGAAAATTCTGAGTATTTTGTGCTTTTTTTTTCTGATGATTTCGGAATCTGAATCAGATGAACGGTTTTCTGTGATTCAGTCAATTTCATTCAGCGAACATATTTTTGTAAGATATATTAAACTTCAACAATTTTCCGAAGCTTCTTTATGTATTATGTTACAGGTGGACTCAAATGTTGGTTCCTCCCTAAGAATCCAAGAATAAACACTGTTCTAGTATTGGGGGAAAACGAAAATTGACAGCTACTACCGGTATTATAGAGAGAACCGAAAATAGATAATTTTTTTGATTTTATTACCCTATCACTCTACGATGTACGATTAACCGAGATTTTCACGCCACATCCTGTATAAAACATTCAATTCAGCACGTGTAGTAAGAAATTCCCGTATCGAATCGTTCATTATTGAATTTTCTTTTAGGAAAAACTGCGCATATATATTATCTGCAACACGCGACAAAATGCATTTGTGTATTGGAATATGTCAGAAGCAGGATCAAGTTGGTTTCATTTGAAACAATAGAAGTTGGTCAATTAACTTTTTCAACTAATTTAATTACTCTGATATTGATTTTAGCACCGGCTCACTGAGAGAATAAATAAATTCCACCGCCTAGATGTTAGTTGTGTGAGGGCTCATTTGATCCATTTCTTTCTATCTAACCTAAGACTAAGCCTTTGAGGATTATAAAGTAGTATATAAATATTATTTCTAGTGGAGAAACATGATATTTTATTCAAATTCAAGATCATATTAGAAATATATTTCTCAACTTTCAGATTGGTATTGATGAATAAAGATATTTCAGGGTTCAAGTTAGGAGAACATTCCCCCTGTTCGAAGAGTTTATTCAGATTGAACCAGAGATTGAACTAAACTAAGGTTTTATTTCTATTATAGTATCCTGTATTATCAACAAGAGAGTGAACCAAGAAGTGTTCATGAAAAATACACTTGCAATAAATTTTCACAAACTTCGTTTTTATTAAACAAAACATGACATGTTTCACCACATGGTAGCTTTATCAAACAGTGCTTTCACAAACTATGGTTTATTCCTTAAATATTAAAATAAGATTAAGAAGATGATGAGTGAGGTACGTGTTCTGTAGGATAAGAGTTACTTACAAATAAAATTAATAATGGAGAATGGGTAAAGACTTTCTGATCATTTAAGAGGTTTTCTGTATTTTTAAACTTATTAATTCTAATTTTCCCTAAGTTGTTTAATACTTTACTTTTAACTGACTAATGGTGAATCCCAAAATCATATTTGAAATGATGATCAGTTTGTATGGTTTAAGCTTTTGAATCTCCTTTCTACAAATTAAAATGTTCTTTAATTCTAGTTTTGAAAGATCTTAATGTCTGGCCTATATAGAATTTATTACAATATTCACACTCTACCTTGTGTTCCTCTGATTCTTGATCTTATTTATCCGCACCTTTGTTGTTTTTAATATATTTGCCTACCGTATTATTTGTTCTAAAAGATGTGGTAACATTGTGTTTTTCAAGTAAATTGCATACATCATCAGAAAGTTTACCTACATACATTATTGATCTATAATTATGAAACTCAACTGTACAATATACTGTATATATGTATACATTGTTTGATAAAGCCATCGCGTGGTGGAACATATCACGTTTTGTTCAATGAAAACGAAGTTTGTGAAAATTTAGTGGAAGTGCATTTTTTATAAAAACTGTAGATATGAATTTTCAATAAGTAAGCACCAAAAGTCATTCAAAATCAAGAAGTATCTTACCAATTTAATTATCTAACATTCACAAATTAAACCACATGTTCAACTCTTCAACATGTTGCAGATAAAGCACTTTTTTAGTCTCTTTTTGATATTTCATATTTTGCTCTAGGCCTAGGACACAATAACTTGGGAAAGTTGTTCACATACATCAGAAACAGCCGGACCAGGTAGTTTCAATTTCATTTAATGAACCTCGTAGTTTTTTGAATACCAAAGCATTATAACGTAGTGAATAAAATGGTTTTACTTGTGATAATGTAATTAACATCAATTACTAACTTACACAATTCTGTTATCCGAATATTATCCACAGAATGTAGATTATATTTGAAAGACATTTCAGATGTTTCATTTGTTATCCAAACGTAATTTACACTGTACAGAAGAAGAAAAAAATTCAAAAATACGATGGGAACGTGTTTCGTATCATGACATAAAATGGTTCTTCACCTTGATTATTGCGAGTAACAGAATTTTAATGAAAAGTCATACTGCTGGTTCAATCACAAATCTAATTCACTGAGCATACAATGCAATAAGAACGAAATTCGTAGGAACACTTTTCTATGAAAAAATAGTCTATCAAGAATCATTCTTTGGATACCAATATGTATATCAACAGAAACAACTGAATATGGAACCCTTTAGTCAGTTTTATCAAACCATTTGTTATTAATATGGACCTTACGTTTACTTGGGCAAGCAACTATTTTGCAACTAAGCGAAATTATTACATAAGTTCCCAATTCAGGACTGCGATATTCAAATTTTCTCATTAGTAACTGACACCAGGTATAATTCCCCCCAGTTTCTCTAAATGATCACATTAACATATATATCCTCAGAATAAACAATATTTGATTAATAAAAGAGCTAAAGCTACATATAATTATTGAAATTCATCGTTGAAAGTCATCAATACATAATATATTCTTAAGAAAACAGAACCGTTCGTGTACTCGGAATCAATATATCTTTATATTCAAGAGAAATAACATCAACATAGTAAATAACAAAACAAACAAAAAAACGATATTGAGATAGAATTCATGCAGTTCACAGGATACGACAGAAGTCGAGAAATATTAGAGAATCAAGCAAAATGACAAAACACTTATGAAAAATTTAGTCGTACCAGTAACTTAGATTCTTCGGGCAAGACGAGTCTTACCTAGAATGTTCATATCTCAACTGCCGCACACAAGTTATCAGACTGGTTTTCCCGTCGTTAGTGTTTTGTTCCGTACTGCACTGTTACGTCACTTGCTCCGCCTTGAGCTGTGTTCCGTGGTGGGGATGGCAAAAGTCAGGAAAGGAGTTAATAGGGTGGCAAGAGTTTCCCGTCAGGCAGGACTCATAGAGATGCACTATATCTTCCCCTTTATTCATATTCGATATTTCAATAAACTTCTGGTATCTCGTTATGACGTGCAATCCATTATTTATTTAATTTTGCATCGAGGAAATGACTAAGGTCTAAGGTCAATGAAAATAATCAAATCGTAGATTCCTACGTGAAAATACCCTACCACATATCATCCATCCACAAACTAATGGTACAAGATATGAAATAGAAGCTCATATAGAAATGAAATCCTCTAAAAATACCATATTATCAATATATTTTATTACAAAACCTCAATCATGGGGAAGAACATTTTCTTATTGAAATGCAGCACTTGCAAAGTTCATTCAGTTTCTTATATTAGTAAGCATTATCACATATCACACGGAATTTAAAACTCAATTCAGATTGAAAAAAGTCTCAACAAACGTTAAACATCCAAATTTTAGAGTGTCGCCCTATAATACAAGGGTCCTCCTTTTGCTTGCAAGGAAGCCATGTCTTATCACTCGACAGGTTGGTCCTGGGTTATGGTAGAAGTTTCGTATGGAAACTAGCCATAGTGACAGATGATTGGAATCACAACACTGGGTACGAAATGTGATGTATGGTTTTAATGTTTACTACACGATACTTTCTAATACTGACTAAGAACTAACTGCTTTAGCTGAACTTTTTGAACTTACTGAACTTACTTCTGACTATAATCTTATGTACTTGAATATCTATTCTCAAAGGAGAAGCCTTGCTCCTCTAATAATAGTCTATGCTATAGATCGGCGAAGACCTAGGGGCCGGCATTAATATTGATGTCATGCACTCACGGTCGGAACCTTGTCGATTCATCATTTGATATGTTATATAATACAATTACAAATATGTTGTATGTTTATATTCAATAAACATTATTATGACATAAGAAAATAGAATATTGCAAGTTATCTAATTTAGGATGAATCTCTTCGGGATATCACATTACAAACTAATAGTTCTGGGCAGCAGTTTTGAATTCTCATTTGCAGAACGAGGAAGTTTGCAATGTTACTGTACGATCCTCTATCGAAGATATACATAACCGACTAAGAGAGTACCAGAGAGAACCAACGCTATCCAGAACTATTAGTTCGTAATGTTACTAATCGATCCAAGAGAAACATTATTATTATTATCTGAAAAAAGTCAACAAAATATGGAATAATATTGATTTATTTGTCATTTGTCTGAATATAAATGTTCCTCTACTTATTGGTACCGTAAGTTCTTCGAAAACAAATCTTCGAAAATAATATTCCGAAAGCAGTTCTTCGAAATAACATTTCTTCGAAGAAAGTGTTCTTCAAAGATTAGTCCTTCTAAAATTTATTCTTCGAAAAACTACTGCTACTGGAACTACAGCAAGATATATTTCAGGAAAATATGCAAACTTTGCTCTAAAAATAAGATTGTTAAATACTTTAGCCTTTATGCTGTTACAACGTTAGAATACCTAGAAGAAGCATTTCAGTTACTGGTATATAGTGACACTTTACCTGCATAGGCTCAGAAACAATACCCACTGTGGAGACGATTGCCCCATTCGTATGGGTCGTAAGGATTTGAAACTTCGCGTTATAGTGATGAAACTAGGAACTGTAACGTTTTTAGGCGCGGTAGCTCCGTTTCGAGTGGAATTTCTAACATCCATCTCAATTTTTTCAAATGGGATTATAGTATTTTATTGAACCGTAAGGACACTCATGTTTTTGGTTGTAAATGGTTATAAATATATATCACACTATATATTCAACCAGCAGAAATGTCCGAAATTTTCATTGTAAGATTCAAGTGACATCATCGATTTGACGTCACGCTCTATTTTATGGCCCAGACATCTTGATCCTATGATATATTTCGATGGTTCATGTGACAGCAAGTGTCGGTGTAGAAGAAGTTCATATCATGGTGTGAATTGCGGAAGCCAATCTTTCAGCAGGTGTCTGTATGAAACATAGAGTTGTCTTTCATCATCTGTATGTAAATCATTTCCAATATATTTTCTGTACTACAATCATTTACATTTGACCTGCAGGAGTATCCGAAAGATATTTTGCTAACGAAAGTGAGGGAAGTCACGTGATCAATTGATCACAGCTTTTTTGCATTTATTACTGAGATCTATTAATCTTTTGTATTCCATCAAGCCGGTCACGTACTGATTTTTTCACATTTAGAGAGATATTTCGAGTTTCGCTCGATCCTAATCTTAGAATAATTTATGAGAGGAAGGAGCTATTGGCATAATCATGGTGGACCGAGATGGGGGCGGCAAATGGCGGATATATGTTTCTGTTGTCCAGTGACTTACCCCGCATCATGTAATGGCTAATTCTATTTAATATTTTGCTCATCTTATCTGATTCAATTGAAATGTGAAACTACGTCTATGGGTGAAGTTTCAATGACATTTCATTAAAAATGACCGAATAATTATTAAAATAACGAAAAAAATAATACTCACTCATGGAATTTAATGCCAACTGATTCGTTTTTAGATGTGTCAGAATATCCACATGCTTACATCTGACATGATTCACAAATTTAAGTTCCCAAACGCCGAATAAAACAACCAGGACAGACGTGAACTGCTTCCTTATGAGTCATACCTGGAATGTCAATATCTCCCACTTCCGCCTCGCATAGTCATTTACGTTCGGTTAGCAAACGTTTTTTCCTATCACTATTTATTCTTAGATGATAATCTTCATAGTAACTAACGTATTGTTCTAATTCTTCAATCAAGCGTGTTAACTGAAGTAGGTAATTGCAGTCACGATATCGATAGTATCATAGAATACGTCGTAGCCCTTGAGTTGGACACATTTGCAACAGCTAAAATACTGAATAAAATTATAATACCTGAGTGTCCAGTCAATTTTTATTCTAGAGATCAATGTTTTTCATTACTTCTGTTTTCTCGAATAGAGGTGAATAATCCATACTCGATTGATTTCTCAATACCCATACTCAAGAACGCATTTCTTTAATTAAGCAAATTACAATTTAACTCATTAACTGGTAAATTTAGATATCTCTTTTAATCTTGTTAACTTCACTATATTTTTAATCGTAAATTCGTAATATTTTCCATAATTCAATCATTTCATAATCAGATTACAGTTTCCTTGGCTTCACCTATATTATTATTTGCAATTTACAACCTACTTCTTCTCCGGTAATTAGAACCAACTTACAACTTACAATCTTCTGTAGCCAATTAGTATAAACTCTCTTGTGAACAACCAACTTATATATATTTTCCATTCTTAAACAGGGAAATATTGGATTCATTATTTCACTGTTCATTATTCCCCCGAGAACATCCCGGATTTAGCTACCACCTTGAATCATCAGGAAGCTTACAGGTGAGTAATTTTGCTAACACTCTACTGCATTTTCTATTATCATGACAATATAGATTGCTCGAAAATTTCAGAGTAGAATAGCAATCATAGCTTTTTCTGATTTATTTATATTGTTTGTATGATATATTCGAAATTCCGAAAGGCTATTCGATTTTTGTAAAGTCTATCTTTATCATCCACCCAATACATAATATACTTGTTATTATTTTCATATGCCTTGTTTTATTTCCTTATTGTTCATTACCAACTCAAAGATGCTTACTTCATTAAACAGAATGAAGGGTTCACTGTTCAAATTTGTGGTAGTTTGTACTTGTTTTTGAAAACATCTTTAATTTATTGTTTCATAAATTCTCATTATAAGAATTACATTACACTCTATCATCAGTGAGTTACTTATCGAAATCGAATTTACGATAGAAAAAGAAAACAACAATTTCATTTAATTTTACAATTTCATGAATAGCCACTAATTGTATTAGTACAAAATAAATTTTTGCAAATTCTTCGCGTACTGATCAATAAATGAGAAGCTACACTAAGACCTATATTTTCGGCCACCTCTTAAAGGCAGTCACCTCTAAAAACGATCGGTTTTCGAATTATTAATTCCAGTTATATGGTAAAAGCATTATAATGGCCCTCCTAATAGTGGCACCCCCATAAAGCGGTCACGGTCGCTGAAGTTGGTATTTCTGGAAAATCAACTTGCAATTATACTTCCTGTTACCGGTATTGCAATAAAAGGACTACTCACTCGTAAATAAACATAATTAGTCGTCGGAGTCCGAAAGTTTTGTCACACAATGAGATTTACTCAGATAGTTTTAATATTGTCATTAAGTCGGTACCATTACTCGTGAAAAGGACTTTACGTAAAAATTCCACTTACATATTGTTTGAACTGCTTGGTTTCTATTCCACCGTCGCGTTTGTGGTTGGCATTGAGCGGCTGACGTTACTACATAATATTATGTGGGTGAAAAGAAAACGTTTGCTCCTAAAAGACAAAATTGACATTATTTGTTGAAAGTAAAGTTCAGTATAAGTGGCTAGTTCACAATTGGTTTTGTAAAGCAAGAAATGAAAACCTACTCATATCTGGACCTTTGATAAAAGTTTAGAAGTAGCCAGAAGTTTAAAAGTTGGAGATTTAGAGCTTCAAATGGATGACTAGAAAAAATTTGTTAACGACACAATATAACTTTCAAAACAGTTTAAAGCGAATCAGGTGATATGGACATGGACTGTTGAAAACTGGAAAAGGAAACTGCAAGTGATATTGAAGGATTATTCTCCAAGAGATGTACAATGCCGATGAAACTTGCCTGTTTTACCTTGCGATGCCTGACAAGACGTTCGCATCAAAACCTCATCAGGTACCGGTAAGGAAACAGCAAGACAACGAGTTACCATTTTATTTTTCGTCATTATGGAAGGTAGAAAAGCAGACCCTGTAATAATTGGGAAAAACAAAAGTCCTCGCTGCTTTGAAGGAGCCCATATATACAAACTGCGTTGAAAATTGGTGTCGAATATAAGAGCCTGAATGACAATAGAAATAATGACATAATAAAAAAAGTGAAAAATAAAAATAGTCACGTGTCATCCCAAACCGCAACAAAATGTAAACATCATGTTCCTGCCTTCAAATGCAACCTCACACTGCCAACAACTAGACCAAGGGGTTATACATAGTTTGAAGGTAGCATATAGGATTTCTGGACGCTGTTGAGGATGAGGACATTTTCGACAAGAAAGACGAGATCCCATTGGCCCAACTAACTCCTTCATCAAACATCATGAATGGAGTAAGTGTAGAGAACCTAGTATCTATGGATCAAAATGTATTCACTGAAAATCCCAGTTTAGGAAGAATTCGTAGATGAATGATGATGATGATAGTGAAAATGAAAATGATATCATCCATTGAAATATAAATTAAAAAATAATAAAGTATGAGACTGTCCAAATTCAATATATTCACACTATCTGAAAACCATAAAAACAAATTCATTTCTATGAAATGGTACACCTTCACCAAACGAGAATTATGACTGAGAAATTATCTATCAATCAACATCGATTGTTGTAATAAGAAAAGATGTGTATGCCAACAAGGAGAAGAATCAGTATAACACTCTCCAAGGTGGACTTGGAGAGAGGAAACTAACGAGAGGAAGCTCTGTCATGACCTGTTTGCAAAATTCAAGGCTCGATAATGGTGGTTCCAGTACTTATGTTGTGAAGAATGGGTTCATGAAATATGAACTAGAGAGTGAATAGGGGCGTACAATATGAGTATTTGATGGTAGTGTTCTCATTCCACATAGTTGAATCATTTGGAGCGTTCCGCTATTGATGAGACCAGATGATGATTTTCATACCAAACAATGGTGTAAAATTGATCAATAACTGCCCCTCAATCAAAAACATTGGTTTGGTTTTGACGAGCCATGGATGAAAGAATTTCTCGCATAATAAATCGATGTAGAAAATAAATGAACCAGCATGGCAGGAGTGGTTTCTTTAAAGGCCACACTTCCCTGTCCCAATCCAAAGGTAATTATTGGCTCGAATGCATCAAAAAACAAACATTAAATCGATTATTTTTCTGACTAGACGATTCAACAATTCAAACATGATACAATTAGGCATCTCCTCCATTGAAGAGGTTTAGTTGAGGAAAGACGACAAGTGTTAAATAGCAATTTGCGGTACAATACAAAATAAACAGCTAGTCAAACAGAAAATAATTGGCGCACGTTTGGACAACACTGAGCAATATTAGATTGCGCAGTACAATTTTGAAGCCATTACATTTTCAGCAGCACAAATGAACAAATAAAGTGAACCGCAATTCGACCAGCATATGTGTAAGTGAACTTTTTGCATTCATTAATTTGTTAATTTGTCTCTTCGAATATCTAGTCTGGATGAGGAACTTTTATTACGATATTCGACGTTTTTTATTAATAGCGAGTTTCAAAATTTTAGATAGAACGCCTAACTGAAAAACTTTGTAGATGGAACATTATATTCGATAAGATATAGTATAGATATGATTTGAAACTTGGAAATATTTTTGGTATACAGGAAAATTTGAATTTCACAGCCAAAAGCTAAAACTGGAATTGGAGGAGAATTATATCAACATAAGAAGGAAATTGAGAGGAGTCGAAAGAAAAATCATATCAAAGTATGGAGGGCAATGGGAAAACGGTGACAAAATACGTATTCGCATTGATAAACCTCGGAATAGCTATTTATATAAGATGAGCGTGTTTTTTGCATTAGATGTGTGCAGAAAACACGCCGTTTTGCATTGTGTCCTATACAAGATTTTTTGTGATTCAGTTGTTACGAAACAAATAAAACTTTCAATACGTTTCATTTTCATTTAGATGGTATCAAAGACATTAACGATAATAATAACAATGCAAAAATCGTTATATAAGAGCTACCATGGGGATGTGCCTATGTCAAGACATTTGTCAAAATATCTATATTCATATCTTAATCTACTGTTCAAAAATGAGCGAATCTGAAAAGCCCTACCTTCGGAAGTTGAAGAAGTTGCAAAAGCTGTAGAAGCAAATTTGCTGCCAAGTGAGTTCAAAGCAGCATATTCCAACTTCCAAAAGTGGTGCGGAGTGAAGCAAAATGTTGAAAAATGGTATCAGCAAAGGTTCTTCTTGCTTATTTTTCATACAGAGCAAATGTATACAAACCGTCGACAATATGGATTCACTGTCAATAAAAATAAGGATATGAGTAAGCTTACAAATTTGATTGCCTTCTTGAAAAGGAATGCAGAAGGATATCGAGTAAAAAATCATAAATTTCAAGTAAGACAGAGTTCAGTAGGTTTTTGATAGAAGCTGATGATCAAATTAATTTAGACTTGAAGGTAATTTTTATAGTTGGGGTAGCAGAAGGTATCCGCTAAAATCAACTCTTAAATATGCGTTCTGATGAAGTTAATGTGGTAATGCTCGTAAGACTTTTACTTTTAAAACTTGATAGATTCCAATGTAAATGTACCCTACAATGTTCAGGTCTTTTACGAACAACGCCTTACTAGCCGAGGCCGGAGAATGTCTCTTTGATATGTTAGCAATAAATTTATACGTATTTCGAAAAAAAGTCGGATTTATGATCTGCTTTACTCATTGGTAATATCATACCTAACATCTCATTATCGGAAATGAAAACTCGTCGGCCATATTGGAGAGGCCATCTCATCTATTGACCATATGTATTGTTACCGAATGATGAACACCCGCCAAAATTGGAGTAGATCAGATGATTAAATAAAACTTTTGAGTCGAATCTGACAATCAATATAAATAAGAAACAATCACTCTTTTACACTAACATACTGTCAAAGTGCTGAGGATCTTTCAGCTACCAAGTAGCCATCATGAGAGCAAACTTAGTTTACCATCATCAGAGTGAGTTTGCTCTGATGATGGCTACTTGATAGCTGAAATGTCCTCAGTACGTGAACAGGTATTCTAGTAGATCGGGGGAATTGTTTCTTATTTACAGTGTTATAGTGTATCCGCAGAGTGAACTCTTTTATAATGTACTATTTCAACTATTTCAACAGTTGTTACAAAAACTCTCAGAGAAGAAACTGAAACTATTCCAGTCCAAGCCTCAAGCCTGCCCTGAAGATGCCACTTGTAATAGTTGGCGAAACGTCGGCATCAAGTCGTGCTATCGTGACTCGGAATCTATCCGGGATCCAAGATTTTTCAAGATTAGCTGTCGGCGGACGTCTACTATTTAAAAATTATGAAAGATGGTAGTCACTTGGATTCCAACTTATATTAAAAACCCCTCAAACAAATAGGTATACCCCGCCCCCCCGGCGGATTCAGCCACACCATTTCGATTTCAAATAGCTGCGTTCAATAGTCTAGTTTTTAGATTATTGAACGTCCCTTTGAGCCAGCAACATTATAACAACGAAGTTGAGAAACTTCAGCCAATTGCGTTGGACAGTGGTTACCACAAATCTTTAATAATAACTCAATTTCTAACCAAGAAACGAAATTGGATCGTAGCCAACTAACCAAATGAGAATCATAATCTTCAAATATTTTAATAAAATTCTTCAGTAATCAATGAATTCCATAGTTTGTTTTCTAAATTTGAAATTTGCAATACAACCAGTTGGTAGCCGAAAGGTCTTCAGCACTTTAATAGTATTTTCAGTGAATAAGGTTGTTTATTTCTTATCAATAACTCTTTTATAGTTTATTACTGACACTAGATCTCAAAATTCGTCCGCCATTTCGAATTCTTGAATTTTGATCAAATATTCATAATCCCCGACTCCAAAAACCCTGACATTTCGGATGGATAAATAATATTTGTAATTTTCATACTTAATAAAAGTCTTTTGTTTTGTAGGGGATTAAAATCCTGTCCAATGAATGACAACATAAAATAGAGCGCTACTATCCGAGATGTGCTTTAGGACTGTGAGAGTAAACTGAAGTACCTAACCTCATAATAAGAAAATAGATGATAAACATATTGTCGTCCTCCATCAATTTTATTGGCCGTTATTCTGTTCCACAAATTAAACTGGCAATAAGTTATACTCCAGTGGTTAGAAGGTACTCGTGATTTGAAAGCACTTTCAGAAAATGCATAATGCTCGCCAGCACTTTCTGTCAGTGCTCTGCATATCTCTGTATTTAACCAGCTTCTTCAAATATAGAAATCTCCATTGCCTTTTCTAAAAAACAGATCGAAAACTTCCGGTCATATTATTTTCATCCAGAACCATCCTTCAGTAATGTTTTGGATCGTTTTCATTGGTTTTGGTTTATCTTCATTGAGCTATATCCTGTTTGAATATTTCCTTCGCATGTTTGTTCACATAAAATATTGAATCAATAGATTATATGTTGAATTAACCACTTCAGCTATGAAACGGATACAGAGTCAAAATTAATCAAATCTGCTGAAATAACTTCCGCCAGAATTAATTCGCCAATTAGGGATAACAAACTTGAGACGAAGATCAGAAATTCAAACTAAACTCTTGAATATTGAAAGGGGTTTATTTCATAAGTCTTGGATATCTCGACGAATAGGATTCGTTATTCAGAGAATTACCACAAATAATAGCAGATCCCTCGCATACACCGTTATTGCATTTGGGTCAAACGTGGATTAAAGCCAGATTTACCAATTTTTTATTCTTTTTCAAGCTTTCCTCACCACCAGAGTGCTGAGAAGTGTGAATATGTGTGATTTATTTGAATTGCACTTTGCCCAGACTTATATACAGTCTCTATTATGAGGTGGTGGATGATAAATCCTGAAATTTATCTTTCTGCAGCAGCATGAATACTTGATTTAGTTTGGTCAAAACGCCATTCAATTTAGAGTAAGTGTATTGAAAGATATAGTTATATGTCGAATAACTTGAGTTGTCTTCATGATTGAGAAAATCATAAACATTCATTGTGTTGTAAAAATAAATCTACTTGATTGGTATATTTTTACTCAATGAATGCCTTAGCATTGAAGCTAAATGATAAACTCTCATATTTACTTTTGATATATCTTGAATTTGAAACATTACGCGTATCCATGACTACCTAATAGGTTTTTCAATATTGTGAATATTTATTTAAAACCAAAATTCGCATGTAACACCAATATTCTGCTGAATTTCCTGAAAATGATAAATAATAAGAACATACACATTTCATGTGTTCTATTATATATGTTGGTCCAATAGTTTCAATCTTTTGAATTCTCACACACTTCCTCCAGTTTTGCAGTATGAATGATTTTCCCCATTTATTTATCATTATTGGAAAAATCAATTGTAGAAGCGGTTACTTTATGGCAGTTTATCATTATGATTAATTGAAAGTGATATCATCAAACAGATACAAATTATCCATAATTAAATAATTTTGTATCGGTTTGATAATGGCACCGGTGTTGAAACTAATAGTGACGTTTTCATTTCATGTTGATGGTGATCCCGAGCATGAATATGGGAGACTTCATAGGACCTGACATCATCATATTATGGATTGTTGGATCCGCCTTCCTCTAGATGATGCAAGCTTGAGTTTTGGTTGCATTATACTCTACTAGATTATCAGATCCCCATTTCAAAATCATTGACAGATCTTCATCAATTGCGTCAACTTGTCTCTGTCTCGCTTCCCTGGCTTCATTGGATGGTATAGGCTCCAGATGAGAAAGCGGTGTGAAGTGTACCAGGAGATCGTTCATATGCAGCAGAAACAAATTTGGTGGCGAAACAAATCCCTGTGGGGCACCGGCGTTGCTAGCTATTGTATCGGAAGATCATCATCAACCACCACATGGAAAGATCTATCTGAGAGGAAACGCGATAGTAGGCGATAAAGCTTAGGCGGCAAACCATATGACGAAAGTTTCTCTTTGGAGATATCCAATGTCACAGCTAGAGATTTCTCATATGGGTCCAAAGTGGAATTTGCTGCAAATATTCGAGCAGAAGGGTTGGCTTTTGCTTGTGGTGTAGTAGCCAGTATGTCACCATTGTTTTGGCGAAAGTCCAAAACGAACGGGAGTCATTCGCACATTCAATAAGCTTTAATCTTATTTTGGCATTCATTATATGCCTCATTCGAAGCGTTTAATGTTCATTGCACATATTTCTGGCTTCAACATACTCTGTTCTGGTCTCCAGATTTGGGTTACTGCGCCAACGACGGTATGCTGTTTGCTTTGAAGCGGAGGCCCTAGAACATATATTATTGTGAACCATCGTTCATCAGATGACAATGTTTTGTTGGTATTGGGTATGTAAGTTTCCATTCCTGGCCTGATAATTTCCAAAATAACAGTGGCACATTGCGTTGGGTCTTCAGATTCGGAACATACGCTTCTCCAAGGAAACTAGGGGAAAAACAAGCGAAGACCATACCAGTCGGCTGAGTTGTAATGCCAAACTGTGCATAGAGGTTTAGGATTTGTTCGTGGAGGGATATAGGGACAGGTCGTAGCGATGAATGAATGGACAGAGTTTCCCAAAGATGCTCGGATGCTCCTTATCAGGGATTCGGGTTTGTTCAATAATGAACTGCTCGAGACCATAGATAATGGCCAAGGCTTCAGCCTGTCGCCCTGCGTCATCCGTCTTGTTTGAGAGCTTGATTCAAGCGAAGTTGTGAACGATGAAAGCCTCATGATGATAATTTCAGCTGCTGGATAGTTCTGCTGAATGAGGTCAAGGTTCAGAGGAAGAAATTCAAATGAACTGGTTCATTTGGTGATAAATGAAGATATTGGAAAAGTTAAAACGCAATTGACATATTATTTTGCCATAACTTACTTCAGTTAATTATGCCATATTAGGCGAGTACAAACTGAAATGATTTCATTTTCTCCACCGAGTCTACTTCTTTTCGTGTATCCAGGTCACGGTTGACATTAGAAGACAGTACATAAAGTATATCATAGATATCCGGAAGAAAATATCTAAGAGGTTCAAGGGCTTCAATACGACTCTCTCATCGAGTTGCAGGAAGGGGTTTTGAAGTAATATTAGTGACGTGACTTTAAACAATGTGCCACCTGTGCGTTGAAGCAGAAAAAAAAGACGTAGAGTGCTTGAACAATACAAAAAAATTACCACTTCATTTCAAATCTTAGCTGCATCATTAACAACGAAATTATGGCTATGAGTAGTGCATGGTACAAAAAAGCTTTAGGGTTTATATTCGAAACATGTTGTTGAAGACCACTATGTTTTCCTTTCATCGTCAATGGATGATGGATATATGTTGGATGTGGATCAAAATCTGTTGAAATATTTTCCAAATTATGTCGCCCCTTGATGCCCAGTGCCTTATGTTTTTACTCATTTCGGACCTTTCTGCTTGATTTTGTTGACTCATAATCAGAAAATTGTACTTACTTTTAATATTGAAGAGAAATAAATTAAAATATAAAAATTACCTTGTTAAATATTTCTATACATATTTCTGAGAATGTTTGAAATTAATCTAGATTGACTAGTAATACTGCAGCTAATAATTCCGGTCAGCAGTTCCGCTCTCTCGAGTTCATCAGCGGAGCAGTGAGTTGCATTGCTGGCCGGTATGATATTCGTCACAATTTGATAACGGGAACCGGTCAAGGTCTTAGGTGAATTTAAAGGGTATATGGAACTCGTCACACAGAGCTTGCTTTAGTTGCCGTTTCCATCTTACTCAGTCTTAGTGGCGTAAAATATAAAAGTTAGGGTTGAGTGGTGAATAGGTATATAAACAAAAATTGTGAAACTGGAAAGTGGTTTCGTTATTGTTTCGATATGGTATTTTTAAATCCAAATCTGGTAAGCTGTTTTTTTGTTCGTGAGTTACTTGAGATAAAACCAAATCACGATGAGTCAACGGTTTTTGCTGATTATTTGGTGAATTATTTTATATACGACGAAGCCACTTCTCCACCCCACATTTGGGTTGAAGCTTGTTCAACTCTAAATAAAACCATGAACGCGTGTGAGTCATTTCACTCTCATTTGAATAACTCTTTTCATTATAGTTCACCAAATATTTTTTATTTCATGGATGTTTTGTTAAAATTTCAAATAGAAGCGTACATAAAATTTAATAGTGTAATTCCTTGTAAATCTAAGAACTTGTCACAATTCGGAGACAAGATTTTTTGCAAAAATTATTGTTGGATTTGGAACAAAAGAGATAACTACCCTCTATTTTTTTGAAGTTTTTTCAAATATATATCGACACAATTCAAAAAATATGTAGTATTATTATGTATAAATTGTCAATGTTTTTCTCCCGAGTGTTATGTAAAATTTATGTATCATAAGTACATTATATTATTGATCATATGTTACACATTTTCCTATTACACTAATTCAATGAATAAATAAAGTAAAACCAACCTATAATCTAATTTCTCAATCCTATACATTTTTTTGTAAAGGTAAAAATATCACTTGGGCGCCTATAGTGGCAAAATTGTTGCATCAACAAAGTTTTCATTCTATTTTAGAATTTTAAAATCAATAGTTATGTTTGTGACGAATTTCGTAGTCCTAAAATCGGAAGACAGAATGCCATGTGAATATTGACGAAATATATTAGTTGCAATGTTACTGGTCGATTTAGAGGAATCTAATTATCAAAGTAATTATATTTCTTTTGCTTAAAAATGGAATATGTAGTTTTCGAAGAGAGTTGAGAGCTGTTTGGATAAAACAGTTTTATTGATTTATTCCGAAACGAGTTGACCGATTTTCGAATCTCTAACTAATACATTATCTTTTAAGAAAAGATATCTATTCAAGTCAGCATATTCTAATTTCAAGTTGAACCTTTGTAAAAACTAATCGGATGCCCCATGTAATGTCAAATTACCTCACTATATTATGAACTGCGAATAGAATAAATGATTACGATGGTCACGGAATAAATAAATCACTAAATGAAAGACACATTTAAAAACGATGAGAACTGTACACTTGCAGTTTGGGTAATTTTGCAATTGACGAAGAAGCGGGCGTTAAGAGAGAAAACTCACAACTGCTGATTTGAAGTTTAATTCGAGTATTTGTATACTTCTGAAACGGTTAGTGATGTCCGTAGCTGTGATTTAGTCTGGAAAGCTCTTACCTAGAATGAAATGTTTTGAATTTCAAATGCTCCCTGGCATCGGAAACTCCAAAATGAATGGAGATTTTACGGTTCGTAACAAAGGATTGATTTACATGAGATATCTCTTTGCATTTTTACAGCAAACCGGGTTATAATTTGCGCTCATGAAGCGAGAAGAGAGATGCTTCATCGTATAAAGTTTGCAGTCAATAAGTAGCTTTTTATAACTTAGCGTAAAACGTAAATATAGATGAAGGGTGGAATCAGATGTCAAATCCCACACTCTATTATCCCGACTTGATCATGGCTTAAGCTAGATTTTCACTCATGATTTCCTTGCTGTTTCATAAAAATGAAAGCGCTTAGTGTCTTTTCTCTTTTAAAAATAAAATACAGGATGGTTCGTACCAAAAAATCAAGAGAATCTGGTGTTCGACTTCCGTCTCGCCCTCTATTTAGCTGTTGTGATAATCCAAAAAATGGCAGTTTGTCATAAAACTCGAACAACGTCAAAAAGTTATTCCTGAAAAAAATTTATGTCAAGTTGCTTCGTTTTGAAAATACATTGAACTCGCAAAGATTTGCATACAATTGGACATAACTTCAGAAATACCCTAGATACGAGGGCAAGGTGAAAATTCCCTGAAAAATAAAACAGATGGCGCCACAACGAAAATCCAATGTGACATTTTTGATGTACCATATTTAACTAGAACTGACTGATATGCCATTTAGTGCTGTTCTGACACCCATCGAAAGCAAGCAACCTTGAAGATTTTTGTAAGCGTGGAAAAGAGTAAATTTCGCGTCTTGATTGAACGTTATTTCTTGCGTGGAAAAAACATTACGCAAACCAAAGCATCACTTGTTAAACATTATAGGGACTTCTCACCATATATCGGAACAAGTCACAAGTGATTTACTGATTTTCGTTGTGGTAGCATAACCACAAAGAACGGCAAACGTTCTGGTCGTCTAATTGTTGTTACAATTAGACATAAATTGTCGATTAAATTCATTGTATGATATTGAACGATCGGCGAGTTGAAGTGTACGAGGTTGCTGAGGCTATGGGCATCTCAACCGAACGGGTACGTTACAATGTGCATAAATTTTTGAATATGAGAAAGCTATCTGCTGAATGGGTGCCGCATTTGGAGTGTTTGGCGATGTTCAAGTGCGATAAGAAGGACTTTTTGCGCCGTTTCGTAACCGTGGACGAAACATGGATCTATCACAACATACCAGAGACCAGAGAACATTCGAAACAGTGAACTTGTTCTGGCGAATTGAAGTCAAAAAAGCCAAAGTGGGCTTATCGGCCAACAAAGTCAGGCGACAGTTTTTTGGGATGCACACGGTATCATCAGAAAACTAAAAAGTATGAAGTCAGAACATCAAACCTCATTTCCTCAGTTTTAGCTGTTATGTAGATACCCCGGATCTATGGGGGATGCCGATGGGGCGATCCCTTCCCTCCAAGCTAGTGGTGAGCAAATTTTTCCAATTTTAAAAAGATTTGAAACTTGGCTACGGTCAAAATGACAGAGAGCCGGCTGGTCAGATTAGATTTATTAAATGTACATATTGGCTTTATCAATGTACATTCTGAAATAGAGAACAAAATATTGAGAGATTAGCTCAAAGCACAATCTTTGGTCATCACAACCCCGCAGTATCAATTTGAAACTCCAAGAGGCAACTTTACAGCAGGTGAGTTGTTGAAATTTTTGACACGTAAGTTTTTAAATTATTCAGGATGTTCCAGTTTTTTCATTCATAACTTCGATAAACGAACTTCTAAAAATAATAGGGGTCTTTCATATAAAATTTTTCTCTAAATCACTTCGTATCCGTGATACAGGGTGTTGAAGTTTTGAAAAATTATTATATTCTCTCAATTATCTTCTGAACAAATGGAGATTTTCAGTTCAAACTTGGTACACTTTAGTTTTACTGGATGAGACATTTTTTTGGTTACAAAATATTCTTGAGAAAAATACAGTAGCGTAGTTATGGGGTTTCATATGTATTCAAACCCCTTAAACTCCTAGACCAATGGTCAAAAATTATTATTGTATAAAAATTTGAAAACTTTGATTCATTTTCTAAAAAAAGTATCAACGATAAATTACACTTAGATGCTTCCTGTTCGAGCTATTTTGATTTTTCTAATTAGGGTTATCTTATGGAATTTCTATTGAATGGCTATTTAAAACGTAAGAAAATATTTAAATACCTACTTATTGGTAACGATGAAAATAATTCATAATAAATGTTCAAAATGATCCATTTACTTCAACGCAATGCTGACATAGATTTCTCAACGACCTTCTTGTCCGAATTACCATTTTATTATTAATTTCACCACAAGCTCTTCGAATACGATCAAGTAGATCTTCTCTATTATGAACCAGCGTGGCATAATTGTGTCTTTCAAATAATCCCAAACAAAAAGCCCAGAGGATAGAGGTCAGGTGATCGAGGAGGTCATGCAACAGGACCATCTCTACCAATCCATCTTTCACCGTACTTCCTATTTAGCCATTCTCGTACTGGACAGCCATCCAATTGTATCAATGCATTTGTTCATTGTGTAGTATCTCCGTTATTGGCTCCCAAAAATTCTGAAAATGCAGCGGCCGTTAGTATGTCCGCTAAAACGTATGGGTTAAAAATATTGTTTTTGTAAATACCAAGCCAGACATTTGCCCATAAACGTAAGTTGTGAAAATTAATAAATCCACGTCCGTGTAAAATGTGCTTCGTCTGTCCACAATATGTGCTGGAGAAAGTCTCCGTTGTTGTTCAGTTTCTTATGGGCAAATGAAAACCCATCATGGTACAAGATGTATGAATTTTCAAGAAGAATTAAATGTCAATGTCTGGCTTGGCATTTACCAAAACAACATTTTCGACCCATACGTTTTATATTTTTAGAATTTTTGGAAACTAATCACGAAGACACAACATAATGAGGGAACAAATGCATGGATACAATTGGATGGCTGTCCAGTACGAGAATGGCTGAATAGGAAGTACGGTGAAAGATGAATTGGTAGAGGTGATCCAGTTGCATGGCCTCCTCGATTACCTGACCTCTATCCTCTAGACTTTTTTGCTCGGGGTTATTGGAATGATAAAATTATTCCAAGCCGGTTCATAATAAACAATAGAGAAGATCTACTGAATCGTATTCCAAGAGCTTGTGATGAAGTAAATAATAAAATGTTAATTCGAACAAGAAGTTCGTTGAGAAATCTATGTCGCCGTTGCTATAAAGTAAACGGATCATTTTAAGCATTTATTATGAATTATGTTTTATCGTTTTCAATAAATAGGTACTTAAGTATTTTTGTACTTTTTAAATAGCCTTTCATAAAAAATTCCATAAGATACCCCTGATTAGAAAAATCAAAATAGCCTTTGAGTGAAGTTTATCAGGAGAACTTTTTTATAGAAAATGAATCAAAGTTTTCAAATTTGTATACCATAATAATTTCCGTTCATTGGCGTAAAAGTTTAAGGGGTTTAAATGAGTACAAAACCCCATAAATACGCTACTGTATTTGTCTCAAAAACATTTTGTGACCAGAAAAATTTCTCAACCAGTGAAACTAAAGTGTACCAGGTTTGAACTGAGAATTTTCATTCGTTCAGAAGATAATGAAGAAAATGTTATAAATTCTCAAAACTTCAACGTATCTCGGAAACGAAGTGATTTAGAGAAAAATTGTATATGAAAGACCCCTATTATTTTTGGAAGTTCTATCGTTTGTTGGAGTTATGAACAAAAAAACTGAAACACCCTGTATACGGGGTGTCTCAGATTTCAATCGGGAAAATTTAATAGACGATAGAAAATTTGATTTTGAGGAAAAAATTCCTAATAACATATATGCACAGACGCTTAGTTTTTGAGATACAAGGTGTTGAAATTGATAAAAAAAATTCGTTTTTTGCTAATATCTCCGGAACCGTTTATCGTATAGAAAGCAGCTTTTGCAAGCATTTCCTACTCATAGTAAGCTATGTTTTGTGTGATAAAAATTTTTTTTTAGTCATAATTGGTGAAGATTTTGAAGGGGTAGTTGATGTTCTCCTCCCCAACTTCTACGCCACTGGAAAAAGTACGGTTTTGAGACAACCATTTGAACCGCCAATGTTTTCAACACAAAAAAAGTACTCTTGGTTATAAGTTCTAAAGTTGACCGTTATCGAGAAAAATCAACTCTTATGTTGAAAAACATGGTCAATTTTTTGGTTTTGTTACTTGTTCTAACGTTTGAATAAATTTTGTTTAATTAGTAAGAATTGACCACGTTTTTCAACATAAAAGTTGATTTTTCTCGAAAACGGTCAACTTTAGAGCTTATGACCAGGGTACCTCTTTTGTGCAGAAAACATTGGCGGTTCGAATGATTGTCTCAAAACTGTACTTTTTTCAATGGCGTAGAAGTTGGAGAGGAAAACACCAACTACCCCTTCAAAATCTTCATCAATTATAACTGAAAAAAAATTTTTATCACACAGAACATAGCTTACTATGAGTAGAAAATATTTGCAAAAGCTGTTTTCTGTACGACAAACGGTTCCGAAGATATTCGCAAAAAGAATTTTTTTTATCAATTTCAAAATCTAAGCGTCTGTGCATATATGTTATCAGGAGTTTTTTCTCAAAATCAAATTTTCTATCGTGTATTAAATTTTCCCGATTAAAATCTGAGACACCCTGTATAATTCTGAGCATACTAGGTTGGTAGGTTATTTGTTTTTGTAATTGATGGATTTTCCTTGCGCTTGTACAAATGTGCCACTCAAATATCAATAGAGCACGCATTTGATACATTGCTACATTTTTATCAATTTCTCGGTTATTAGAGACGATTATGCATAATCCCGATAAATCGCATTTACCGTAACATATATAAAAATTGAATATAGTGTTATTAACAAGAAATTTTGAAATTGAAGCATACATTAATAAGTTTGAAGCAAAAGAATTTCCATCTTCATAATAATTTTAGCACATATTTCATCGTACTTTGAGATTCTTGTAAATGAGTCTTGGAAGTTGTCATATACTCGTACTACTTTATTTTGCACAAAACATGCTGTGAAGCTAGCAATAACCATTAACGTATTGAAAATATCTGGTAGAGGGAATTTTGCTTTTCCAGTTAATCTGCACTGTAGATGATAGAGTATCAAGGTATTGAGAATAATTCTCCAAAATTAAATTGAGCTTTGTATATTCAACCTATCTCTGTTTCTTCCTTGTGTCATTCGGTGTACAATTTTTCATAATTACCTATTAATCCTATCATCCTGAAATATTAATTATTTATTTACTAAGCCCCTTAATTCCGTAATTCAATTAGATTCTCAACCCACCTTCGAAGATTTTTCCGTCCTGATAATTTCGAAGTAAATGATTACCAAAAATTAGAGAAGCAGGGAATGAACATGCTATTATAATAGAGCTCACCGTAATTTGTTGTTCCAGAGAACGAAGATGATGCGGGAAAAGCAATTTCTTACCTGGAAAAGAGAAACAGTGTTTTTAATTACGTTTACACCAACATTTTGATTCGATTTCCTCCTATTGTATAGGAGTGAATAAATTATATTGAAAATTGAAGTAGTAAGTTCTGCCTGGAGCACTATCAAGTTTTTTCAATTATCTTCTAGTCGCTACATCCGCGATGCTTCCAACAATATTGGTATTTCAGATGATTCAATTGAAGCGAGATTTCTTATATATTTGTACAATTTGTCGGCAAATTTGAACTAGTGGCCTGTTATCTTTCAACGAAATAACCGTGAATAAACGTTTTAGACCTCGCAGTATTACACTGTCCATCGATGTTTTGATAACAATGTAACAATAATGTTCTACTGATTTTCGGAGTTGCCTTGAATAAATTCATAAAGTACAGAATATATTGAGGAAAATCATATTGTTCGCCTAAGCGATACTGCAGAGTATACTTTTTTGTTTCATTTGGAATTTCGTAGGTAGGCGTATTGTTACTGCTTCATCCTTCATGTTGTACTGTTTGTTCTTTATTCATATTTATTTATTTACATTACACCTATTTAACAGCCATAGAGCCCAATTACAAATTGAGGAATAACACAAGATAAGATATTCAAGAAAATATTATAACAGGCATCGAAATTAAACTGAGATAACATTCTAAGAACAAAACATAATCATATAACTAGAACAACAAGTTAACAAAGAAGAGAGAAATGCAATCTACAGAGAACTGAGGATTGCACGGAACGCTTTAGACCTCAGATAAGTCAAACTACATGTGAATAGATCGAACCGCATATATATTGTTATGATTTCATTTCCTAAACAACAAAAATGATAAAATTAGAACTTACCGAACATTGAAAATCAGAAAAGATCAATAAAAAGATATTATATGGAATTAAAAACAATATTAAAAGTTGAATAATAGTTAGTATAATATAATAAACAATGTAAAACATAATAAACAACAATGTAATAAGAATTAGAAGTGTAAAACAAGAACTTCAGTGAAAGTGAATAAACGTACAGTGTTACGAAGGCAGAAATCATAATTAAAATGATTACAAAAACTATCATGAGATAGCACAAGCTATTGAAAAATGTTATAGATATAAGTTAGGATTAGTAAATTTGAGTTAATAATGTTAAAGAAATGTTATTGATATATTATATTATGTATCAGTTTTTAAGAATGAAAACTGTCAAATTTATAATAATTATTGGAATAATCATATTAATAATAACCTAAGCATAGGTTATCTTATACCAAAGTGTGTGGAAAAATGTAGGCAATATGAATTCAAAAAGAAGGAATCATCATCATTTAAAATAAGTTGAAAATCTCCAATAATTCAAAATTTATAGAATACTAAATTCTGATTGGTCGAGGCGATTTTATAAACGTCAGACTAGTAACAATGTAATACTTCTGTCAGTTTGCAACAATCATCAAAGCATTCTTGATAGGTAAACTAAGCACCTCATTGATTATTTTAGAAAATACTTGGCGTCCTTTTTGAAGACCTATAAAAGGCATCTGAAGACAAGCCAAGTTAGTTAGCCATCAACATCTGAAGAGTCAAGGTACTCAAGCAACTCTTAAAGTTTCCATAACCATAGTTTATTGGATAAACATCGGTGAACCCAAGTGTTCCAGTAGCTTCGTAAGGTTGAAAGTAACCGGAGCAAATAAATAATTTCTACAAGTCAAGTAGTGTTCCAAGTCTCCGAACAAAGTTTAAAGGTTACAATAACCTACAATTCATAAGTAACATCGAACGATAGCCAGCCTTCGATAAAGCTCCAAACATCATTAAAAAGTTTTGTATCTTTAATAAAAAGAATAAAACTAAGTTAACAATTTTCAACAGTTCCTGATTTCAAAAGAAGTACCCAAAATAGTTTACCTATGTTTATTGTGTATAGCAAAGAAATTGTGTACCTACGGTTAAAGTGAATTATCAAATTAATAAGAAGAACAAGCCAAGTGAACATTGCCTACATTTTAAAACATATTCTTGGATATAAACTAAACGTAAATTTATTTATTATTTCTCCATATTAATAGTAATTAATTTTGAGGTTAGATCATAGATCCATATATGAACATACCATTAAAAATTGATACCAGAGATAAATTAGAGTCATAGAAATTTAAATTTAAAAGTTTTAACATTCAAAGAACATTGTGTTTAATTCCATATATAATTCAATATAAAAATAAAAAGGTAAAAGTTCATTATTCAATTCAAAACAAACATAAGATTCAAAATAAATAAAAAACAATAAGAAAACTAGCCGGTAGAATTAATAATAATAATTCATAATTAAATAATAAACTCATAAGAGTTTAGTTAATAATTGTCACCAAAACGTGGGGCAAAATGAACTCAAAAGAGTTTAGTTAATAATATGTTGTTGTAAGCTCTGCACATGCCACCGATTGGCGAGCACTTGCATATGTTTGTTCTCGCTTTAGGCAAGTAAAAAAATAAATTAAGTCTGGACTCAAATCTAGGCACATGAAAACATAAAGCTCGCAAAATTTTCGAACATTCCCCACAGAAGAATGAAAGAGTTTCAACAGGAATGCTATAACCGACCTGGATCTCCGGTAAGACAAACTGTCGAAAGGAAACCTCGAAAGTGAATCGTTATGCGGATAGCCACATTTGAAAGGAAGATATTTGAGAAATCTGCGTTGAATGCTTTCCACAGAGACAACATGAATCTGGTAGAATGGAGACCATACCAAAGACGCATATTACAACCGTGATATTACAAATATATTAATTAAAGAGAAATAAGATGTCTGAATCTCAAAAGTTTCCCAAGAACATCTTAGTACAAACCCAAATATCTTCGACGCTTTGGCGCACATATGACTGATATGATCAATGAATGATAAGTTACTTTAGCTGAAAACTCACGGCAGAAAACATAAATTTCTTCAGACAAAGTTTTCTGGTAGAAGACATTCCGAAAAGAAGAAAGTTAGGTTAAGATGAGTGGTCCATGCAATCATTGTAAAGGTACAATAGCAGACAAATTTGCAGTTTGCGATAGCTGTCATTCTACAGAAGCTTGCACAGGCCTAGCTGCCTCAGAGGTACGTGCTGTTGTGATACAGAAACGATCTCTCGTATTCTTTTGTGGAGAATGCCGGGAAGCATTCAAAAGTGCCCCAGCTCTTATAAGACAGATTCAGGATCTGAAGAAGGAGGTGGATTCTCTGAAAAACGAATTGAATCTTTTGGCACAGCACAATCCAAACAATGATTCGGAACAGATCTACCATGAAGTTAATGAGCGGATTGTCCGTTCCAAAAACTTCATGATATTCAACGCCATAGAATGCAACTCAAGGACCTTAGCTGATAGAATAGATGCAGACAAAAAGGTTGTTAAGGACGTGCTTCAATTATTAGATAATGGGGAAGAGCCCAAAAATATTAAGGTGCTGAGAGTCGGTCGACCGGGAGGGCCAAAGCCAAGACCGTTAAAAGTAGTTTGCTCAAACTCTGAAGTTGTAAGAACCGTTCTGAAAGCAAAAACCAAGCTTCTACGCTCCCCTTATAGAATCAGCGCAGATCAGACCAAAATCCAGCAAGAAAATTTGAAAACTGTATTGAAAGAACTCAAAGAGAGGCAGGAGAAAGGTGAAGTTGATCTAATACTGAAATACCTTAATGGAACTCCCAAAGTATCTAAGAAACAGATCGAAAAAAACGCCTAACAACCCCTTTACTAGTATACTATCAGAACGTCGGAGGACTGCGTACAAAGCTTACAGTGCTACTTGAAGCGATGTCCTGTTCTGTATATGACATAATTATAATAACGGAAACTTGGCTACATGACAGCATCGGAGACTCAGAGCTACATTGTGGGGGTTACATCATATTTCGGATGGACAGAAGTATTTCATCCAGCGAAAAATCGCGTGGTGGTGGTGTACTCATTGCCATTCGTTCGTGTATAATGTGTAGACGAATATCTTCTCATGTTAATTATATCGAAGAACAGTTTGTCTACTGCAATTATCAAAACCAAGATATAATTATTGGAGCAGTGTACATTCCTCCTAAATCCTCGCCAGATGTGTACTCTGCCCATTGTTCAGCGGTGGAAAGTATTGTGGATAGTTATCCAGAGGCAAAATACTACATTTTTGGTGATTATAACCTACCTGATGCTACCTGGTCCAACGACAATAATGGAGTTATTGTCAATTGCCCTCTCAGCTCCCCCGCTACACATTTGGGTCAGTCTTTTGCATTTCTACACCTATACCAAGTCAACATGATACCAAATAATAGAAATGTGTTCCTAGATTTACTTTTTACCAACATTGAGGATACTGAAGTTTCTCAGGCATTAGATCCTCTCTTTCCAATCAGTTTTCACCATATCTCGTATAATTTTTGTATATGCTCCAATAATAGTGTCAATGTAAAAAACCTTGAGTTTGTTGAGTTTTACCATGATTTCAGAAACGCAGATTATAATGCTCTTAACAACTTTTTAGCCTCCACCGATTGGGAGGGAATTTTTGCTAAACAAGATTTAAACGAGATTACTATCAATTTTTATGAAGCACTGAATACAGGCATAGACAAGTTTGTTCCTTTGAAAAGATTCAAATCATCTAGTTTTCCTAAATACTTCAACACTGAACTTCGGCACTTAACAGTCCAGAAAAAAAGAGCACATAGAAGGTATAGATTATCAGGTGAAGACCAAGACTATCTAATCTTTTCGGAATTGAGAGTTCACTGTAAATATCTTTCAGACATCTGCTACAACACTTACGTTGTAAACACAGATAACAGTTTAAGATCTAACCCTAAATTATTCTGGAAATATCTCAAGGATAAAAAAAACACACATAATTTGCCTCAAACTATGTTTTACGAAGACAAAATTAGTAATTCTGGTGATGAAACGGTGGACTTATTTGCCAAGTACTTCTCTACTGTGTATAGAAATTATGAAAATGTGCATGCTGTTAACCTAGATGAATCTTCCAGTGGCACTTGCATTAATTGCCCTGCACTCACCACAGAAACAATATTCAACAAGATTTCAAAACTTCCTAATAAATTAACGGTTGGTCCTGATGGAATACCAAATATTGTTTTGAGCAGATGTGTCTGTACACTTGCGTCACCACTATTGAAATTATTCAACATGTCTCTTAAATTAGGTACGTTCCCTACTATCTGGAAAGAGAGCTATATATTGCCTATTCACAAAGCAGGTGATAAAGCCAATGTTATGAATTACCGAAGTGTTTGTATTCAGTCATCAATTCCAAAACTATTTGATAGTGTAGTATATGATGAGTTGAGATGGGCATGCAAAGGGCTTTTATCTGTAAAACAACACGGTTTTTCCCAAGAAAAATCCACTTTAACTAACCTACTTAATTATCAGGCGTACATCCTACCTGCCTTGGAGAAAAAGTTACAGATTGATGCCATTTATACAGATTTCTCTAAGGCATTCGACAGAGTATGCCACAAAATTTTGTTGTCTAAGCTATTCACTATGGGTTTCAATGCTAATTTAGTAAAATGGATTGAGAGCTTTCTGACTGATAGAAAACAGAAGGTCAAGTTAGGTAACTACTACTCGATTGAAATTGATGTCCTTTCAGGTGTTCCCCAGGGTTCTCACTGTGCACCATTGCTTTTTAATTTGTTCATTAACGACATTAGTAATATTTTTGAAAAATGCGAATGTTTATTATTTGCTGACGATTTAAAGTTGTTTTCAGTCATTCAGTCTGATCTTGATGTTGTCATGGTTCAGAAGGATCTAGACAATTTAACAAGCTGGTGCAACAGAAATTGTTTATCTCTGAATGTGGAGAAATGTTGTTTTATTAGCTTTTTCAGGGGGATCAAAAAATTTGACACTTCTTATAGTTTAAATGGCATTGATCTAAGAAATGTTTCTATGGTAAAAGATTTAGGGGTGCTGTTCGACCACCAGTTAAACTTTGTTGATCACATCAGGAATATTTCGATCAAGGCAGCTAAAATGTTTGGGTTTCTAAAGCGAAACAGTGAGAACTTCTCTATCACTGCCATAAAATGCATTTACTTTTCCATTGTTAGATCCCAGATGGAATATGCCTCTATTGTTTGGTCACCATTTTACAACATTCATATCGTTACCTTGGAGAGAATTCAAAATAAATTCCTAAGATTTTGTGCGTTCAAACTGAACTTGCCAATAATTGATCATGATTACAGCGCAATAAGTTCTACACTCAATATACCTACGCTTGAATGTCGTCGGCAGCACAGCTCCCTATGTTTTATGTTTAAACTTGTTAATGGTTTAATATCATGTCCAGATTTATTAGCACTTATCAACTTCTGTATACCAAGTCGTTCGCTTCGGTTCAATCAAGCTTTTCATATAAGATTTCACTCAACAAACTATAGTTTTCACTCTCCATTTGATAGAACCTTCAGATTGATTAACAGCTATGAAATAGACTTGTTCAGTGGCTCTTTAAGTGCTTTCAAAAATAAAATTAGGCATCTGTGATACTTATGTACATTATCTGTGATTGTACCTGCTGTTTGTTCTATTAACCTGTAACTGTGGATGTACCTGCTGTTAGTTTTAATAACCTGTTACTATTCTTTAGTTTGTATCATCCGATAGTTATATTTTAATCTATAAGCTATTATACTTACGAATTCTTATCTTGTATTGGGGTTTTCCCGTGTATTATTAAATAAATAAATAACCTTCTGTCAAAGATAACACCAAGGTCACAGAGTGACTCTAAAGTGATAAAGAAAGCAATCAACATCAAGCTCATCCAATACCTAGAAAGCTCCAAAATCGTGAATGACCTGCAATATGGCTTTCGTCATCAGAGATCAACAGGAGACCTACTTGCCTACGTCTTCCATATCCATGCTCGAGATCACCACCAACAGCACCCTCTCATGAGATGATCATGTGAGATTCATTGAGAAAACCGCTCCTCATAAATTTGGTTTTCTATTCCGTGCCAAGAGCTACCTTACATCCCAGCAGCTCCTCATAATCTACAAAGCCCAGATTGAACCTGTCTGAAGTATTGTTCGCATGTTTGGAGTTCGGCTCCCAAATATACCCTGAAGCTCTTGGATTCTATCCAGAAGAGAGCTATTAGTTTGATTGATCATGTCACACTCACGAATTCGTTGCCCTGTCTAAAGCATCGTAAAAAGGTGCGGGATCTCTCTTTCTAGATATCTCCATGGTCGGTGTTCATCAGAAATCTCGTCTGTTGTACCATCACGAGAGATTACAGATAGGCGGACTAGAACGCTCAAGCTAGTCACCCCTTCATTGTCAAGTTCGAAACCTGCCTTCCTACCAGACTATATTTTTCCATCGACCTGCGAAGTTGTGCAAACTAGTTGCCTAGTGAGGTCTTTCCCTATGTCTACAACTTCCATACAAACATTTTGAAAGACTATATCCTCTCCCAACATTCCACCTCTAGCTCACACGATATTCTTCGAACATTATAAGTTTTCCTATAGTTTAGTCAAAGTATAGAGAAAAAGTAAACTAGAGGGCATGACTTCAACCCATTAGAGCGATGCTTATGTAATATGCTCACAAGAACGATATCTGTCTGGTGGAGATAAACTACATTTACATAATAATCAGAATTTCTTATTAATCTAGTTATGATTGAATAATTGAAATAACTATTCTAATCCCAAATGAAATGAAACTATAAACGCCCTGTTGTGGTTTACGATATCGGCACCTGTATCGGTAGTCAATATAGGAAAAATTTTGTTTTAGTCACATAGCAAATGACCGTAACTTGCTAGGTCATTCAACAATCATCAATGAACAATGCTTGTGCTTGAAATGTCTTGACACTCATTAGTGTTATTCAACTTTTTTAGTCTTTGTTGAATGATAGATTTATAAATTCTTATCAGGGTAGTAAGAAACAAACCCGTATCTTTGCTGATACTCTGGATGGACTCAAAATAACGTTACATCTACTTTGCTAATAATTTACTTCTAAGCTTTTATCCGAATGAAATGTGAAGGACAAAGTATCCCATAACAATTTTTTCATTGATTTTCTAACAGTTCACTAAACTTCAAGTTCTTGTAAAATGAAATCTATTTAATCGCTAATGAAATACCTGCCTAATTGGAATCGCTAGTGTGGAATAACTGACAACATTTCTCATTAGCACCAACCATAGAAATGTTTATAGCAGAGGTAGAAATCGACAACCTTTCTACGATGTTCTCAAGAGAATTCGTAACCATTCAGACGATTAGCTCTCTTCTGAATATAATCTGAGCTCTTCAGCGTATGTTTGGGAGATAAACTCTTAGCATGTGAACTGTACTCCAGGACAGATCGATGTGCTTTGTAGATCATGAGGATCTACTGGGGTGTAAAGTGGCTCTTGGCCAAAACCAAGATTTTGTGAAGGAGTTTTCGCAATGAACCTCACATGATTGCCCCATGCGAGGGTACTGATTGTGGTGAAAGCTAGAATGGATTGTGAGGACTAGATAGGAATAGTTGCACGTGACATTACCTTGTTACTGATTGCGGGATCCGCCCTTCTGAAAAAAGTTTTGGTCACATTAACTATTAAATTATCATTTTCTCAATCAAAATTCTTGCCAGATCTTCATTTATTGAATCGACCATTCTCTGTCTTGCAGACCTCACTTCATTCTATGATATAGGGGCTCTGGAGGATGGAGTGGTATGGAGTGTACCATCATCCACAGAGCTGTGAAACTAACCGGACGTCAGTTCCAAAAGATCGTTGACATAGAGCGGAAACATGTTGGTGTCAAAACTCTACTAGACTATCTGATCCCCATTTCAGAATAGTTGCCAGATCCCCATCTATTGCGTCAACCTGTTTATCTGTATCGCTCTTCTGGCATCATTGGATGCTATAGGGGCTCTAGATGAGGAAGTAGTATGGAGTATACCATCATCTGTAGAGCTGTATATTGAAAAGGTGGTCACCTCTTTCTGATCATTGATGTGGAGCAGAAACAAAATGGGTGCCAATACAGGTCCCTATGGAATACCATCGTTGATAGCATTGTAGAGGAGAAACCTCCGTAAATAGTACATTTAGTGATCTATATGAGACAAGATTCGATGGCGAATGACAAAGTTGAGGCAGCGAACCATATGACGGACATTTCCCAATAAGACCTTGGTTCCAGACTTGGCCGAATGCTGTGGAGATACATATCCAATGATACACCTAGGCATGTTACATATTTTGCATCGATAGATGAAGCTGAAACATCAGATTATTGGATAATATCCAATGAACGTAAGGGCTAGAACACTTCAACTTTCGTCTCTTTTAGCAGCAGATTCTGTTTAGAAAAAAAGAAAAGTTTTTCGCTATAACTAAATAATACAATTGCCTAGCGGTTTTGAACCAGTATTTAATTTTCTTATAATTGCCTATTCCCTCTACATTAATATGCAATTTTGCTTCAATCGTTATTTCACATTGTAATGCCCTATAATTTCAATTTATTTCGCGAAAAGTTAACACATTTTTCTCAATTCAACATCAATGACATACAGACGCTGAGAAGACCTGATATGCAACAACATGATTATGATCATATTCTCGATAGAAATCCCTTCAAACTCATGAAAAAACATATTGTTTTTGAGATCTTACCCTTCCACAAACAAAAATTATTCGAATTGGTCATTATATCAAATTCTGAGAGGTTCTCTTGAATTAATATAACTGCGCAATATAAATCGAGTATCTGGAGTGAATGCGAATTTTAATCTTGTCACACCCCATTTCCCTTAATCTTAAATCATAGCAGCAGAAGAGAAATATCATAAAGAACGGGATAAGATGAGTCGGCAGATAGAGTGCACGTATTAGTGGAAAAAGGGCATATACAGAAATGTATTTTCGGTGTTAGAGAGATGTCGCAGTGGCACTTAGATAAATTTCCGTCGTAAATGGCCACCTTAATCTAGATGCAATCGGAATGGGGAGGTTCGCCACTGCACACGAAGTATTCTAGATTTTCGACACAGATTCATAATGTCTTCTACTTCGATTTGACTTGTTTCACCCAAATTTATCGAGATATTGAGGGTCACACATCAATCATTCTGTACGATGAGACGTTGAATATTTGCGTTTGAAATTGTAGTTCTCAAAATCGGAAGGCTCAGATTAACCAACCCGACAACATGAGTGACAGTTTTTATAAATGAAAAATCGAGAGTTTTCTCTAAGCTACCTCTCACAACAAGGTAGTCTAGAATTTCCCGACATTGCACCATTCCGTACACTCTAGTTTCACATATAGGGTGTCTATGCAGTTATAAAAGAATGCCACTAATCACGAAATTCAATGTCATTGTGAGATTGTAAATGTTGAATGGATTTCATTCAATAGTAGTCACGGCACCGCTTAAAAAATCCAGTGTCATTACAAAATTTCAAAGAAATTTATCAATAGGATACATGTTACCACTCACGTAATGAAGAAAACGAAATTCCCATTTGATATTCAACTTCTATTAACAATTGAAGACTATTTTTTCTGGTATTGTTGAGTATTGGGATTCGTGAAATTAACATGTCAGTTGAATCCTCAAAAGTTGAGAAACGGGAGAAGGTAATTTTCATTCTGTGGGTATGCATTGAAGGACTTCCTTTCATTAACAGCTGAAATCCCATCAACTTATATTGTAAGATATTATCTGTAGGCATATGATTTGAGACTTTGAAATTGTGTGTTGTTGATTTATTCAGTATTAGTTATGTTGCTACCAGGAAAACTGTTGGAGTATGGGTGCAAGATCCAACGCTCATCAGTTACGTATCTGGCTTATAAGGAGTCGACCCTCAAATACGTAGTTCATGTGAAGCATACAATATTTCAGGAGATTGGTCGATAGTGGAAGAACACCGGTGAGAAATACAAATTTTTCACATTACTGGGAAAAATGATAGACTTCTATTTAGATATGGAAATCAAAGGCGATTCAGTATTTAGAGATTTACATTTACATAATAGCATCAAAATTCTGTTGATAATAGATCTTAACAGTCAACAAGGAAGTTTTGCTGATATTACTGTGGTTCATGTCGTCATCTGACGGTCAGGTTACTAACATACCCCGTCACTTCATTTAAGTGCGATAAATCAATGTATTACATTAGATTCTGTTAGTTGGACAACTACTCCTCTATAGATGGTGTGACAATATCTTGATTTTTCTAACAATCTCTCAACATGGTATTTATCCCTTGATAGAATGATCGACCAATGACATCAACTCTGATGAGTCCGAGAGGGCCAAACGTCTGCTAGGAATTATTGGTGGTGATGTTATACTGGTCGATCTAGATAACCTTTACCCTTGCAAAATAGTCCATATCATTTTGGATTGGAAACTTCTGGATCGTGAATCTCTTCCTGGTGTTAATGTATTGCCAGCGTAAATTCAATTCGGAAGCTACATGTTTGTTCTCGAGAACAACAAGGGGCTTTTCGAAGAGATAATGATGAATTCAAATACAGTTACATCTTACGTTCAATATAACATCTACTGGTATAAGTAAACCACATCATCTCGGTGGTCGAAGTGTCTCATTCAGTAACCGTCCAGATATTAGTAACAGCCAAAGTCCAGCGCTCTATATTACAAGGCTTAAACACTGACTACAAACGTAAGTGTGACGTCATCAATAAAAAGCTCGATTTAGACGAAGCTGACGACAGTACTGTTTAGTCATAATGGCACATTGCCAGTATCGAGAGTGATATGTGATGAATATTAGAATTTAAATAGAGTTATATCTATTTCTTGTGGAAAATTATATGTTGTACGTATTCCTTACTGCAGATATTCAACTTTTCTCACAATTAGTCTACACGCATACAAGTTTTAAGGAAGATGAAATGTATTAATTTTGTCGCATCCAACAACTAGAACACAGTTTCTATCCATAAACTTTAACGATAGTTGAAGAAAGACCATGTCCCTTACATGTGCTCAAAATCAATTTGAATTTTGAAATAAAAATGATAATAATATGATACTTTTATTTCAAGAGATTCATATTTTTGGATCATAAAGCCGGAAATATTGTTGGTACCGCTTACAATAACACGTTGATTGCAACAACAGCATTGATGTTCATGATTGTTAGTGTTACTTTGAAATTCAAAGAGGTTGTCTATATTTGTTCTGTATCAAAAATAGGTCACGAATTATTATTTATGTTACAGAGTCAATTATTTTGAAAATAGAACAAATTGGATACAAAATATTCTGTATTATACGTAACAATATTGCACTCAACAGCAAAGCCATGAACAATTCTTCAAAACATAACAAGTATCAAGTATCCTCATCAAATTGAAAATTCAAGGCCATTATTTCATCTATTAAATTCGGTTCCCATTTTCAAACGTGTAAGAAATGATTCGCTGGATCTAAAACCCGATGAAACGATACAGTATCCCAACTTTGACTCGGAAGATGAGGACAATGCCTCATTTTATACTTTAAAAAAAAGGATGAACTAGATAAATATGTCAAAATGTTAAAATTTGGATATTCTTCGAATTTAAGGGCATTCTACAAATTTTGGAATTCAAAATAAAAGTTGCCTTGAGGTAATCAATGAATATGTTATTCGTTAGTTTTGTTCAAATATAGACCATTCTAAATCCACAGCTCATTTTGGAAATATTATATTAACTTGGTGGAAAGTAATGAAAGTAAAAAGTGTCCTCAAAAGGCAATGATTAAGGGACATAGTCAGAGGTAACTTGAGGATGATCAAGTTTTTGGGAAATTTATTGAATTGGTTAGATACATAGAACTCTAGTTTGGTTTTGAATAAATTACATACACCGATACATACTGCATCGTCACACACAGTCACTCAATTTCAGGAATAATTGTTTCAATCAGCTTAGTATAGATAGAATATTGTCGGGAAATTTTCAAACCGATCCATTAGAAGACAGACTTTTCACTTAAAAAAAATGGTGTGCAACTAAGGACTTAGTTCACGCCTGGCAACCCCGTTTAAAGAGGGAGTCTTTATATATGTTCTAAAAAATGAATACAAATTTCCTTTCACAGTCGTGTGTACGGGTGACCAGCTGCAATATAGCATTTGGTTGTGACGTCACGACGGGCGACCAGGCGTTGTATTGTAGAAGGTAGTGACCAGGGTCAGACCTGTCAGCTTTCACAACTAGATCGCGACACTAATGTAATAAATATTAATCAGTTCCTCACAATAATAATAAGCGATTCAACTATGCAAATATGTATTTCCAAAAGAAAATTCAAAAGTAGTTGAAACGAGAATGCTAGCATATTTCGGAATCTTTCCCAGTCGTGAATGTGGATATAACTACTGAGGTATCTAGGAAATATGGTTCAATGTAGCTTATAATTCAACAATAGAACGTCTTTTTGATTTATTGAAGAGAAAATCGAACAGAATATGTGGGTATTGTAAAAACAGATAAGCCTGTACAATTCATTGTTTTCTATCTTACTATCGATAAATTTTCAAGGTCCAAAATCTATCGAATTAAAATGTAGTTTGAAATAAGGTATATAGCTCGACTTTTATGAATTGGTATGAACGAAAGTCTTGTGAGTAGGAGCGAGTCAGACGCATTATAGTGGTTCATAAGATAGACAAGTAAAACATTACCAAGTATTAAGAAGGTAGGAAAATGCCCATGTGCGATGCGCTCACACTTTTTGTACGAGGTTTGGCAAAATGATATATACATTATTGAAGTGAATTCATATTATAATATAATGAAATATACATTCAAATCAAGCCACCATGCTTGATTGATGAAAATTTAACACAGTTGTTAAAACGTTTGCGAGAAATGTCAGTTTTGTGAATATGAAGCTTTTGTCAAATATATAACATTCTTCTGCGAATGATGTCGCATTGTAAATCTATAAATGACGTCAGTTCGTATTCAATATTTATTTTTGGCCGGTAGTTCTCGAAATAGCATCGGGTTTCTAATCATTTATGGATTTTGTACCGGTTTATGTTCTGAAAAATTTCCTCAACTGCGATTTCGAACTCTTCTAATCTTTATACTAGAAAATCGTAAGACGCAAATGAGTTAAATCATTTGCCCATGTTGAACATCATTTATGAGCCATTCCGTTAAATTTAATCATAAAAATAATCAAAGTCCTGAATGTGAGTTTTGTAGCTAGTCATATGATCTGCTAAAATGATCAAAGTTTATAATATGGGTTCAGAGTCCAGTATTCAGATTTGCCAAAACGTGGGGTTCGCGTCTTATGAACAGTTTTGATAACTAGAATTTCTCTTATATGAAGCCTATAAGTACTTATTTTTAAACGAAGGAGCGACGTTTGCTAAATAAAATTTTCATTAAAAACTATTCTTCCTGTCTGTTTTTACTTGCCCCATGTCCAGCTAAGTCAGCTAAAATTCCAGTATATAGCAATTTATAAGATGGAGTGCACTACTCGTTCTGCAGCGGTGCTGTGTAGGATTTCGAGAGCGGCTATGATAATAAAAAATGGGTCAACGCAACGGGATTTTAAACAACATAAAAATGGACATAAAATCTTTACGTGTTTCCCTTTCATAATGTATTCAAACTTGAGGGGTTCTGCTACGTGGTCTATACAAATAGAGTAGGTTACTCCACTTTTACATCTCGTGACGTTATACTACAGTCTGCTCACATTGTGCAGTCGAAAACCAATAACTGCAAGCGATGATATTCCCTTCTAGTAAACAGGTGTCTAAACCAAGAATATAATAGTATATTAGAGAACTAGTTTCATTAACGCGAGCTCATGTCTAGAAAACGACCAGAAAGCGCGAGTTCCCCAATGAGCGAATGCCCGGAATCTACTTTTTTCAAAAATAAAATTCATGAAATTAGTGATTTTTGTTTTCCAGTTTTCCGGTTGGTAATATTCAGTATATATCATTTATGAAAGATTGTGGGAAGTTCACGTAGAATTGTCGAAGTCATGAATTAGTAGCGCCAACCTTTAAAAACCAAAAATTCCTAGAAATAGGAATAGGTAATTGCATATCCTATGAAACTTCGAACAGACGCTCAGTGCTGAGAAAGCCGATTTCATTCAAGAAACAAATGACGTTTTTGCACTACACAATAGTACAACCATAAAAATAATTTCAAAGGTTCATCTAAGGCTCTATACAGGATACCACTGGCGGCTCGTGAACTTTTCAAAAGAGGAGGCTGAACATAAAACGTTTTTGTAAAAATATACTCTATTCAGCCAATTAATTAATTAACCTTTGCGTAGCGACCGTACCAGCTACTTCAGTGACAAAATTAATTGTTACCCAGCAAGAACCAACGTGGAGGTATAGAGTTCCTCTTGCCAACTTTTTTTTTTCGTTCGTTTTTTGTTTTTATTTTTTTGGATTTTCAATATTTTTTCTTTTTTTTTAATTTTATCAACTTTTTTTTTATATATTAACGGAATTCTAGTCTTTAATTTGCGAAAAATGATCGATACCATTATCATAAAAAGTATCATTATGTTTTAAGTGTTTTACTAAATCTTTTTCAATAGGTATTAAACTAACATTGTATAAACGATTTTGGCCCATCGTATTTCGCATGTATGTTTTAATTCGTTTGAGAGTAGAAAATGATATCTCGACCGATGCCGACGTTGCAGGAATGGTGACTGTCAAACAAAGTAGTTTTGAAAAAGAGTCGAAAAATCTTCTATTCGTCAAGTCGAAAAACTTCAATTCATGTAAATCTTAAAATCGAATCTCAATTTGACCTTTAATAGTATCTAAAATTTCATAAAAAAGTTGTTTGTAATGTAGTTTCTTGTCTACCAAATTATATGTTTTCCTCCTTTTCGTGGGAGGAGCCTCATCAGTTGAAAAATTTTCAAATAAAATATTAAAATGAAATTCTGTATTACGGAAACTTGAAGTTTTATCAATGAGATGTTTTAAACTATCTCTTGAATAAATTATATTAGTGAATTTATATTGTGAAATTTGAAAAATAGGATCAGTTTGTTCAAATATCAATTTAAAAGTATCAAGGAAAAACAAAAATTCTTCATTTTCTAAATAAGATTTTAAACCAACAATTGCATTTAATGAAACCTGATCTGTTGAAAAGTCATCACTGTTCAATATAAAATCAAATGTTTCAATTAATTTGTCTTTATTTTTATGGATGGTAAGCACTGCACGTTATGTAAAATTCCATGGAGTTGGAGCATTACAGGGAATTCTGTTTCCTACTATGTTATTTAAAACTTACGTTCGTTTGTTTGAAGACTGTTTAAATGTCCCGCCATTACAGATGCGCCGTCGTAAGTCTGAGCAATTGATTTATTCGCAAAGTCAAAACGTTGAAATGTTTCCATTAAAAAATTGAATATATTGACTGCTGTTCTTCCCGAACTAACATCGTAAAACCCTAAAAAACTTTCCACTAGTTGTCCATTTTTTACAATTAATAATTTACCGAACAGACAAATTCTAATCTAACCTCATTCCGCGTGGCCACACTCATTTATTATACTCGCATAGAACAAAACAAGTACCGATGCAACACGCATGTGTCGTATTCCGTACCACACCGACCGTACTGAACTTAAAGGCGGGCGGCAGGCTAGCCTACTGAGAGTGTTGCCGTTTCAGCTATGTTTTACGGTATTTAGCAATTGGAATGGTTAGAAAAACGCCAACTGTGTTGAGCAACACGTGTTTACAGTTTAGGGTTTGAGATATATAGAGAGTCTAGCCTCAGGGCACTGTTGCCAGATTAAAAATAACTACTGAGAACGGGGAATTATTTGTGAAATTAAAAAAACTATTAGAGAAACAGGAAATAAAATGAAGAATGATCAACAAGATAAATTGGTGAGGAGGCTGAGCCTCCTTAGTCTCCTTCGAGGAGCCGCCACTGCAGGATACTACTCTCGTCCATCATTATGAAGTCGTCATCCCTATAATAGCTCTCGCGTTATAACATAGCTTGGTCGAAAATATTGATTTTTTATACGTGAAACACATTTCAGCTTAATTTCTTAACCACTTTATTATGCGTGGAGTGTATCTGTAATTCATACAATTGTCTTTATTTGAGAAGTTATGTACACTTCATACATATTCAAAGCTGCTACAACATGGTGAGGTGATTATTTTCGTTGAAATTTTGTTGTATTACATATTATATTAATGTGCACAACGAAAACAGTTCAACAGCATCACCAGAAGTTAAATGAACTGTGATCAATCGATGACTGACTTCCCTAACGTTTGTAACCAAAATCGGTTTCCGAGACTGCGGGTTAAATTTAAGATTGTACGAACAGAAAATATATTGGAAACGATCTAGCAACAGCTAATGAGGAACTTTACATATTTTACTTCCCTCACTAGTATGTAGTATACAGTGTATGAAAGTATTGTAATCGACCCAGAAAAAATTTCGGATTTTTGCGAATCTATCCGTTTTGAGCTTTTCTGAAGCGATCTAGACTATTTTTGACATGATGTATGTGTATTGTGTATATATGTGTGTGTGCAAAATCCACTGTGGAGATGGAGACTTTTGGGCCGTTCCTATTAGTAGTATAGATCGCTTCAAAGTGCGAACTGTATTATTTTTAGCCACGTTTTGAGTGGTATTTCTGACATCCATCTTTATTTTTTTAAATGAAATTATGGTATTTTATCGAACCGTAAGGACAACCATGTTTTTCTGGTTATAAATATATATCACACATATATATTTAACCTGCAGAAGTTTCCGAAATTTTAAGATTCAAGTGACTTCATCGATGTGACGTCACGATCTATTTTATGTATTCATTCTGTGGGGCATTTTGATATTGCATGTGACAGTAAGTGTCAGTATAAAACAAGAGTTGTGAAATACATTATGTAGAATATGTGCATAAAATTTCAATGTAACATAGAGTATAATTTAACGTCTTTCATTGGAGTTTTATTTCCAATACATTTTCTTTTCCTACTATCATTTATTATAGACCGGCAGGAGTATCGGAAAGCTATTTTGCTAACAAAAGTGGGGAAAGTGAAGTGAGCAATTTATCACAGCTTTTTTGGTGATATACAGCTATTTTATTGCACCAAGACCGGATTATTGAATACATTCTGTATTTTTTTGTTAATTTCTGGGGAATTATATTTAATTAAATTAATTAAATTTCCACAAACACATACATCTCTGATATCAGTGATCTCGAAGACCGAAAACTGAAAGGGAAAAGTTGTGCTTTATCAATATATTATCGAAGTTCGAGTATGTTTGAATAGTCAGCGAAGATATCACTTCCCCTTAATTTCAACTTAGAGAAGAATTACTGGAACTGTAACCTATAGGATTGAATGATATGCAGTTTGATCACCTAGGAAAAAAATCAATGGAAAAAGTATAGTTAGGATGAATGATATAGGAGCTTCCTCAATAACAACAATATCCATATTATCCACAGGTAAACTAGGAAAAAGGTGTAAAATTTCCTTGAAAGCCAACTTCTCCTACAACTCAAAACGAAATGAAATCAAGCTAAGATCAAATAATAACGTAAAAGTCAGGGATTCATGTTTCATGTGATTTTATTGATCAATTCAAAAAACATTTAAGCCATCGAAAATGCTCTTCCGTTGATTGTAACGATCAGGGTGTTCTTTGCAAGTATGTAATATCCTCAAAAAGTAACTTGAACCAAATAACCACGTCGCCGAAAAGAACAGAAACACGCATAATCGAAATTGTAACACATTAATGTTTTAAGTGTATGAATATGTATCAAGAATCTACTACCTAGTAATTTTCTTATATTATACGAACTCATGTGAAACAAAATCTGTATGCGACTGAAACCAAAAAATAGAACGCTCGAGTATCCACTTTCGAACCAGATGTTAAAGATGCATGAGGTGATAAAAAAGGTTGTAAGACCTTATTAAAAATATTGATATTTCAGCATGCTACCCAAAATATACTTTTAACATTATAAAGACGCATATAGGAATTTGCCAGGGTTTTAATTGAACAAATTAGTATAAATCTGATTCAATATTTCTAATAAGGTCTGACAACCTTTTTCTATTACCTGATAGCTCTTTAACGTCTGGTTCAGGAGTGGATACTTGAGCGTTATATTTTTTGGTTTCAGTCGTATACAGACTTTGTTTGACATGACTTCGCATATTAGAAGAAAATCGCTAAGCAGTGGATTCCTGATACACATTTATATACTTAAAATATTAGTGTGATGATGGTCGTGAGACCGAAACGTACGCAAAGATGAAAATAATAAGCATATGTGTTAGTGAGACCTATTTCCCGAGAATTTATATATAATTATAGATACTTATTCAAATTACTATAGGATCATAGCTATTTCTTCCGTTTTGTGTTCCAAAATATTCAATGACAACATTTTTTGGAAAGCGGCAATTTGATGCACTGAAATATCTTGTAGTATGTACAATTGGACATTTAAAGGTTAGAAAGGAAGCTTAATTTTGCTACAACCTTGTGGTTATAATATTTATGCTCAATCTCTTCAAAAGAATTTGATTTAAAGAAACTTTGAAGGTTGTCTCAGATTGCTCGGAAAGTTTTCAACAAACATACTTACTAAAATGTCATCCTTCATAACTATTTGTCTATACATTATTCTTCAGAAGCGTGTTGTAGTAAACTAATATAAGACAATAGATGATAGCTCGGGCTGTTTGAAATGACGTTACTGCTGTGTAGGACATGTGTTATAATATCAGTACTGCTATATCTGGAGCACACAGCTTGTCTAACGGACTGCAGTCATCTGTGACTTCGCAACTGTCAGATGTCTGCAATCCGATTTCGCGTTCATTTATCACATTGTTGAGTATAACGGGTCGCGTCGCTTATCACAACCTTTCCATCTTAATTTATCATTGTTCGTAGGGTAACGTCACTATCTGTATTCATTTGTTATTTGCGGCTTTGCCGTTGAAAGTAGGCCGAGATACTTAATACAAGTATAACAAAAAACTTCAAGCACTAAAGTACGCAAGCAAAGCTACATATTCAAACGTCATCTATGAGCAGGGGCGTCTAGTCAATGCACTATTGTTCAACTATTCTTCAATTGAATAATAGATAAATAACAATGGAACGTACTATTCTGATGATTTTAGATTTTCATAAATATTTCTTTCTTTTAGATACTTCGTATTGTATTGTCTATCCACCTGATGTAGGAGAAAGTCTCCCTATATTAAAATTATAATTGACAATGAAAATGACAATACCATGGCTAAATCAAATTGTGAAACAGGTGAATTTCCAAAATTATCAGAAAAAACTTTTGTTATACCTATTCCTGAAGTTAACTATCCAAAAGTACTCACTGACTATCGTGCTATTAATAAACATATAAAAAAGTTGCTCGTGATTAATTTACTTATTAGCAATCAATATAGATTTTGGATATACCGTTCTAGCGAAATGTCTTTTCAATTAACTCTATGAAAATTTAAAATGTTTACAGATGAAAATGAGTACGTCACAGTTATGTTTCTTTACTTTACTAGAGACTTTGAGACAATTGAAAGACACATATTAATTAATAACTTAGGTATCAAAGATAGAAGGAGAAGAAGAAATATTTATTTGAAACAGGTTTCCCTAATATAAGCTAATACTACAAATATATATATAACTATATCAATTTTGAATTAAACCTTGAATTAGCAATGAAGTAGGTAATTACCCTTGCAAAATAAACGTAAATCTGACTTAGCTTTTCAACATGTGTCAACTGTTGGTGTCTGAACATTTCACAAGATCCACTAGATTTAATATAATGAGGAAGATTATTGAAATCTCATTCCATTAAAAAAAAAAGATACTGTGATGTAATGGTCGATTAGTTTCTGACAGATCTCAGATTGTTATACTTGGAAACACAATTGAAATGAACTTGAAAATGACCACGGAATCCCTCAAGTGAAGTTTTCGGGCCCTCTTATCTTTCTTATTTACGTAAACGACATTGTCGATATTGCTCATTGTAACTCAATAAATCTTTTTGCAGATGGAACTTTAATTATAATAGCCGATGTAAATCTTGGAAATGCAATTTGAAAAATTAATAATTAACGAAAAATGTAGATCAGTATCTGCGAATAAACTAAAACTAAATATTAAAAAAACAAAACAACTAATCCTCTCAACTTCATTGAGCCTAATTATATAAATAAAAATAATATAAATATTATAATTCGAAATCAAAGAATGGTTATTGTTGATAACTTTGAAGATTTGGGTTTCCAGCTTGATAGTATGTTACATTTTAAAAGCCACTCATATTACATGAAGAAAATAATTTACAAAAATATCCTTCTCATCTAGAGTTAGTCGAATTTTAACTAAAATGAAAGATTATAAAAAAAATATTCAACCACACTTTGATTACTACGGCAGCATTTTTTAAATAATAATGGTAAGAAAGTATTACAAAATGATGGTATGATGATCATTCCAAAATTTCATTAATCAACAATAATCCTTAGTCTGACTTAGTAAATAGAAGATTATTTATTTATAAATGGTAAATATTAGCTGAATCAGTATGTTGTTCACAATAATGGAATACATCAGTATGAAACAAGGAGTGCTATGAATATATACATAAAAATAAACAAATTTCAAAAATACAATGCATAGTTTATTTCTCATAGGATTCAATAATCTTGTATACCTGTTCATTAAAAAAAATAGTGCTACAGTTGGAATTTTCAAATGTGATGTTATTAATTAGAGAAATGTTAATATTCGAATTTTCTTTATAGTATGCAACAGGCAAATACCACTGACTGACTCATCACGAAATTTCCGGATCAATAAATAATGTAATCACTTACAATTCACAATGCAGACAGATTGATGAATAACTATCACAGTCCAGACTTCTATGACAGACACAGATAACCCCTCAAGAAGAGAGAATCAGATGATAAACTGTGGATACACCGACAGTCACATATAATGTCCATGACATGACAGACGGTTCTATGACATATATACCCCTGTCAATTCAAAAAAACTTTCACATGACATAGAGTATTGCTTAAACTTTTTCCACGGCTTTAGCTGCTTTTATTCATTTTAAATATCAGTAAGTCCTGAAACTTGAGAATGACTTCGCGGCAGTAGAGCCGACGCTTTCTTCCACGTATAGTTCATGTTCTTGCGGGCGTTGCCCGCGTACAACTGCGTTTAAGTATATAGAAATAGTACCACTAACACTGACTGACTTACTCACTCGTTCCCTCATTACTCACGAAATCTCCGAAACTATTGAGCCGACATACTTGAAATTCAGCATAACATGTCGTTAGCCACCAACTACGAACAAATTTTTCGAAATTCCATTCAAACGGAGGTGAAATGGAATAGATACATTTTGATACATTTGATCTCAATATATGAATGAAACAATACAGTTCAGACTGTCTTTGACAGAGAACAGATAACCTCATAACAAAAAATCAGGTGAAGTTTACATGACACTCAGCTGATATATTGACAATCACACTCACACAATGCCCGAGACACACCACCACATAACATTGATATTCCTCTAAATTCAAATTCAAATAAACTTTCACAAGACATATAGTATAATTTGACCTTGGAGGATCATGAAACGCAGAGAGGTACAAGATATAGTTGTTTTGATTCAGTTCATCTTGGATTTGAATACTGAAGTAAGCAATGAAGCAGCTCTTGACAAAAGAGGTCTTCTTTTAAAAGACTTTGTACCGTCGCAGGGTATCTAGTAATTCAATCAGATGAAATAAAATGAAGAAATAATGAAATTACAGACAGATAACTGGACTGTGAACTGATCACGAATCTCTGATACACGATCTCGACAAAATACGGACTAATAAAAAAATTCCATTAGGTCTCGTCTACAATAAGGCCCAGTCAGCTTATTTCATCATAGTGAACAGAAATGCAAGTGTAAACCAGCGTCCTTTGCTTCCTCAACCTCAGTTATCATTTTGTGGATGAATTGTAATTTGAATCACGTAAGACGATACATCGGAAATAAATAAAACCTCTATTACAGCAGTTACTGACCATTCTCGTATCGATTCACACAAATCTGTCGAACCATTCCTGACCCAAAGCATGAATTAAACAGGAAGTCCACTTTGTTTCAAGGTATCTCGAACAGTCAATTATATTTTATCGATATGTATTACCATATTTACGGAAATAACTTTTCTATTATCCTATCCATAGAGAACAACTAAGGATAAGGCTTCGATAAATTCGTACAATGTGTTATATTTATAATAATATTTCTCACTTTCCACAGATTCTGTTCCATGCCAAGAGCTACTTCACATCCCAGCAGCTCCTCATAATCTACAAAGCACAGATTCGACCTGTCCTGAAGCACATGTTTAGAATTCGGCTCCCAAACATACTCTGAAGATCTTGGATTCTATCCAAAAGAGAGCTATTCTTTTGATTGATGACTTACGAACTATATTTTCCAAACCTTCAAAAAAAATTCGAATGCCTATCGCCTTTTCCAAAATTCCACCGCAGGCTCACATGATGTACATTATGGTTTTCTTCTTGTGTAGTCAAAGTATAGAAAAAACGGAACCATTGAACATTCAACAAAAAATTGAATGTGAATTGATGTGAAAAAATGCATATTTTTTTTAACATTATCTGCGATGCCCAGAATGCGAATAATTCAAAATTGTTATTAATTAAGCGATTTTGAACGGTGGTATGAGGGAACCGGATATTCTCTTGGGAAAATTGGTAACAGTGTAGCCGAAACCGTAACCTTGACAACTATTCCAATATATTGGTCTGAAGATGTAGTTCATGGGCGTCGCCGCGGATCATCTGAGAATGCTGGCGGTGAGAGACAGATTTTTCACATCAAGAACAGTGTGGAAATATTGGAGGGTAACTCCAGAACGAAGGGTGTCTTATGGTCTCTGTATATTGACGGATGATATCCCAAGAACTTTGCCCCTACCAGCCGTTTCTATGTCCAAAGTGGTGTAATGAACGGATACCCTGGGAACAGGAACGACATCATGTGATCTTCAGCGATGACTTCCGAGTTCATTTGTTGGTTTGTTGGACGAACATGGGTTACAGTTTTTGTGGGAACGGAGAAATTTACAATTAGCTGTTGAATGGCATACTGCCCTTATAGGTGAAATGATGACTTGAGGTCTTAGTTTTTTTTCGGAACAATTTGAAAGCAGCGACAGTTTTAGAATCTGCTGCAGTGCCATATCTTTGGGGGTTGATTGAACTAATTTTTCCAACAATATAACGTCCGCCGTCACTCTAGAGAATGGACGAATTTTTTCATGGCCAGCATGTTCCCCCGATCTCTCACCGATCAAACATGTCTGAAATATTTACTTCTATCACCAGACAATATCAACAATCTTCGGCTTCACATACAATATGCTTGAAATGAGATACATTAAGGACACATTGATCAGTTTATTCAGTGTTCTTCACCCAGTAAAATACTGCATAATCAATCACGGTGACGCAACTCATTACTGAATATTTTTTTAACTGTTGTTTATTCTTTATTGAAAATTTGATCATTTCTTCGCTATAGAAGCACGCCTTCTATGGAAATTCCAAATAATTTGCTCAACTAATAGTGGGTGTTACTGTTGCATTCAAATCAGTATAAGAGCTTGACACAACATGGTCATCAAGCAAAGATGGAACCAATCCTCGAAATAAAGGTGGTAGTAATCTATGAACAATGGAATCGTTCAACTACAGATAGCGAGAATTTCGGGCCATATAAGTCTCAAATTCAGAATTCCGCAATGATCTCAAATAATGTCAGAGGATCGAAAGCTTCTTCCTACCACTATGACATGTTATCTTCCATCTTATGTACTTTACTTAACCAATTCCTGTTTGAGAATATCCAATGTCTTTGATAGCGAACTGAATCTCATCTTGAAGATGGATGGTCAGGTAATCTGAAACATAATCGCGACAACTTATAGACTTGCATAACTAGGTAGTTATCAGAGCGTGAGCGTTTTGATAGATAACCACAGGATATAATGATTAAGTGTACCGGAATTTTCCGAGTGTAACTCAATGTTAAGCTACCCTTATAGTCTGGGGAAATTCCACGCTCCCTGCTTTGCTTGTTGAGATCTCAAGAAGCTATACATTGTAATATGAATGAGATCTGTCATATGTCTTTGTAACTGGAGACTGACCTAAATTGACTTCAATTGTCACTGGCTTAGATTAGATGGATGAGTTCTCGGATCCAAACAGCCGTAACGGCTTTATGACATATTGTATCGTAACATCCATTGTCTTCTGTTTCGTCTTTCACTTGATACAAACTTATAAGGGTCAATTTCTTCAATAATAAATCATAACGCCTCTTCAAGGACGTTTCCTAGAATGATATTCAAATTTTCCATTCATTTGGAACCATAACAGGAAATCGAAGTTTCTGGATGTGTTAAGGACTCATTTATTTCATCGATTGTTTTTATCAAGATGAGAGCAGGCAGCTCAAATTAATAGTATTTTTCACTATTTTTACTGAAAAAGACAACCATTCGGGGAAACAAAAGTACTTGATACAGAGGCCTTTTCTGGTAGTCGGGAAGCTAGTGTCTCACCATACAAATCAAACTCACGAATGGAAAAATAATTATTACTATTCGATTGTATCTGATTGAGATTCAACTAAAATATAGCAGAGCATAGCAAGAAAAGTATGGGGCTGAAAATGGCGTCATATATTCAAAGGGTAGGCGAATGATTCTCTTCATACGCCTAAAATCTGCATTCAACTAGCCATGAAATCCAGTTGCATAAACCGCTTCACAAAAACTTGGTATTCTACTACGTGCCAAGAGCTACTTCACTACCCAGTAGCTCCTCATAACTACACAGCTCAGATTCGACCTACTCTGGAGTACTGCTCACATGTTTATATTCTCTTCCGACATTATAGGTTTCCCTATCGTGTAGTCAAAATATATTAAAAAAGTATAAAACAGAGTTTTAAACACATATGTTGAGAATTCGAATGAACTTTTGATGACAGAATATAATTTGACTTTTGATGACGAAATATAATTTGTTTTTAGCTGTCAGCTAACAATAACAAATAATTTTACATCATATGCATATGTAACATGGTACTCTCTTTATTAAACTCTATAAAACTTTACTTAAGGAATTTACATTATTCCTATTCACTAATATTTATTTTTTTGCAGTGTGGTCATTCAATTTAGTAAAACCATGATACGTCGGGATTTGATTTCAATCATTTATCAGCCAGAACAAAGTGAAAAATGTCTTTGACACTTACCCATTTTTATTCCACTAGACGCTTATGGATTTGAAAACTGGAAGGTAAATGGAGGGATAAACACTAGTTTTAATCAGAGAAACTCGAACTCAACAACAATAAAATATTTTATAAACAACAATTAAAAGATAATGATGATAATAATAAAAGAATATATATGATAATTAAGGATAATAAAAAGAATATTATAGTTAACGTTATTGATAATATTATAAAATTACTAATAAGAATAATCTGATAATGAAACCTAAAGTTAATTAAAATTACCTAGAGAATCTAAGTTAACTGAACTAAAGAAGTGAAATTAAAATTATCAAAATGATATCCCAACCAGTATTAACCTAGGGAATCGAAAAGCTATGAATCAAGTAAATGTATTAGTAACTTTAACTTGAATACAACTGACTTGAATTAAACTGAAACTCTGATTTTACCGAAAACACCCGCTTACCAAAAACACTCTGAATAATCCAATAAAATTATTTACATTAAAAATGACAAAGTGTCACGTGATTTTCCAAGAGACTAATTCAAGTTCGAAAATATAACTGAAGGTTTTTCCTCATTTTGTTGATATTTATAATGCGTTTTTTCTGCAATTAGGAAAGGATCCCCGAATTGTTTAGCCAATGATTTTACTTATAGTGATCCTGATTTTAATTTTGTACCAATAATATTGCTAGTAACTTTGGAAGAATGGTTAATCCAATAAGCAGTAAGATGACTCCGCGTCACAATAGCTCGACTTGATGCCGACGTTTCGCCAACCTTTACAGGTGGCATCTTCAGGGCAGGCTTGAGGCTTGAACTTTCAGTTCGAGCTATTGTGACGCGGAATCCATCCGGAAGACAAGATTTTTCAAGATTAGCTGTCCGCGGAAGTCTACTATCCAGTAAGATAACTATTTTCCTCTTTCTTAAGACCTCTCATTCAGAATGTTTTTAGGGAGGGGATTTCTAAACTTATCTGTCCTTTTCTAGATATCGCTAACTGATTTGAATATTCAACTATAATCAAGACTATATTTAGGTACAATTTCGATGATCTCCAGATGGGTCACATTGAGGTTTATCATGTAGCTAACCATTATTTTCCCGTCCTATATCGGTTAATAATCTTGGCAGGTTTATTATATCCTTTACAAACAAACTTTTGTGAATTTATTGCAACCCTTGACCCCATCAGCTATGGTATCATATCACCCACGATGAAGCGAGTGTGAAACTAATTTTGTGTTTATTTTAAGAAATTCATTTATTATTTCCCACTATAAAATGTGTCATTGGTGAGAAAACGAAAACATGTGGGAAACCCCAATGAGTTCTTATTACTTTTCTTTAGATATTTTAATCTTACATGAAACTTTAATTTTCTAAATACGATTTTGTTTTTTTAAATATTGGAAATAACCTATACATAACCCTTATTACACATTTCATTTATCATGCAGAAGTGCCCGAAAGCGTAAATTGTGCCAAAAAAAAGTCACAATAGTAGTATATAACTCATTCGTATATATAATAATGTGATGGTCCTAGTAGTATCGACATTATATCATCAATTCGAATATTAAACTTTCAATGTACTGACATAGAATATAAACTGACTAATTTCCACGACTTTTCTAATCATTTGCGGTATATTTTCGGAGGTTTAGAGTGAGAAAAATTAGTAATCTGTAGATCACAACTCTTTTTATATTGTACCATCATCTTCCACCAGGGGAGTGAAGCCGATATGTGATTAATTGATAGAATTAATCAATTTTCTGGCTTCACGAATTTCTAAATTTTAGCTTATTCAACTTTATATTTCAAGAATCCATATGTTTAATTCTGGATTCATTCCAATCGATTCTCGCAAGAGTCATATAGTTTTATACATACCATTAGCATCCAGATCATCTATATTCATCATAAAACATTGCAAGGTAACATACTTCAGTTTAATTTCTCTTCGTAACTGTTTGGTAACAAAAGAATCGTTTGCGGTGTCTTCATTTCCGATTCGTTATAGAATAAATCAACTTAATAGGTTCGTAAGAAGTTTTCAAGTTCCTAAACGACTTGTAATCCTGTAAAATACTTCCTTTTTGTCACAATATACGAATTTAATAGCTCTTAACTGGCTAATGTAACGAACGTTTCTCCTAATCGACAGAATTACGAGAAGTAATAAAATCCAAACAATCAGGTTTTTAGAATACTGCTACAGTAATGCTTCAGGGTTTATGTTCAGTGTATAAACCAGTTGCAGTTCGAAAGTTTGGCCTTGCTCGGGTTACAGCACAAGCAAAGTAGATGTTCCAGAGGGATCGATTGTTGATGTGGAGAGCGTTTACAATTTCAGTTCTGCTGAATATGTACAACATTTATACGTTTGCACGAATTCTGCGCCTATGAGAATAACCAGATACTGTTCGTTAGGTTCATCACTAGTCATTTTTAGTAATTCAGTACATCAACAAATCGATTCCAATTCCAGTAGAAATACATTTTGAAAAGTAGTGATGAACCGGGTCAAGACAAGACAATATCAGATGTGAGTTGCTTATGTTTGAGAGCTGTCACGTGCTATTAATACACTGAAGTCGGACTTTTTACTTCGAGAGATAGACTGCATGGGAATTCGGGGCAATATTCCAAACTGCATAACATCCCAACCCAGTGAATGACTGATTACAGTAAAAGTAACTAATCAAAATATCAAACTATCCCAAAATATTCATTGGGGTACCTCAAGGCTCAGTTCTTGAACTTCTGTTGTAACTATTGTTCATAAATGATCTACGGATATAACGTAAGGTCTATTAGTTATTTCTGCTTCTGGCAATGAGGAATTCTGGCGAGAAATAGGCATAATTACTGAACAATTTTAGACTTGGTGTCAACATAACAAGGTGATACTCAATCAAGAGAAAATCATATCCATGCAGTTTCGAAGTAAAAACTTTCTAGACTTCGAATTCCACATTAATTTTGGTTGTAAACAACTCTGTAAAGCATATTTTGGTATCCTGGAACTAAAATCTTCCTTAGATAAGTTTTGTTCAGAAAATGTATACGAAATGTTGTTCATGATAACTAAGAATGACGCCATACTTGGTTACTTTTACAAGCAATTCACTTCAATAATTTTCATAAGTAAGTGCTGCGCTATCTTCGTCAAACCATGTACATCTCATTTTTACAGTTGGCAACACCTTACAGAGTTGCTGATATTAACTGTAGATTTATTAAATTGACTTGACAGTTAATAATTTACTGTCAATCTGAATTTTGATAGAATTGTACTTCAGAAGTATAGAAACAATTCTTCCTAGAACTGCTAAATGCAGTACATTTTTTTTACATCAGTATATTAAATTGAAAAATGGAGATGTAAATACGTCTATTTGTTTATCTCGACGGGACATGGATCTTCGAAGAAGGTACTGTCGGTCATTGCTACCAAGATAACGAAACAAGTTGGTAGAGGAGTGTAAAGTGTATATTGTAAGTACTTCATGCTAATTATACAGCAGGTTTTATTCCCTTGTTTAGAAACAAAGGATGTTGATCATCATGGTGGAGTGTATCAAAACTTCTTAAATTGGTTTGACCTATAAACTTTTCTTAATGAACTTAGAAAAACCATTTGGGCATAACTAACTGCTAAACGGATCAAGTTGGCACAAATGGTAGTTTGAAGGAAAAATCAGTGGCCATGTGGAAAGAGGTTAGGAAAACCAACCCCAGAAATATGGGCGAACACTATTCGACATACTGATAAAGTGAATATTTCTGGGTAATTATTAATGTGCATTGTCTAAAGGTAAGGTAGTGGAGTTACATTCATTATTGGTCTACTTAACATTGACTTGTGTCATGGAAGACCTGCGAATAAACTAAGGAAATAGGCGCATATATATTTGCACAGACAGCCGGTCGGCTCTGGGAGCTCCCAAATCACCCAGAGTCAGATCAAGGCTTGTCAAAGAATGCAGGGATACACTCGCTGAACTAGCAAGGAGATATGAAGTTCAATTCATCTGGGTCCCTGGACACAGTGGAGTTGTAGGAAATGAAAAGGCCGACTCCTTGGCCAGGCGAGAGTCGTCTAGCGCCCCCGTCGGGTCAGCACCAATGGTCGCTCTGTCAAATTGCGTGGGAGATCTCGCCCTTCTGGACCAGCTCTTCATCTGTGCCTTGGCTTTCAAAACACCTTTTTCCGAACATAAGGGACCTCAGAGAGATGACTGGAATCCTAACTAGTCACTGTCGTCTTAATAAACATCTTCATACTATGGGCATCACAGATGACCCAATATGTAGGAAATGCAGAGAAGCAGAAGAAACTGCCTCTCACATCCTGTTGAAATGGTCAGCATTAGCATCCCTCGGGCACCGACACTTCGGAGAATCAAAACTGCTCCCAGAAGAACTTATGGAAGCTAGCACTGGCAATATTCTGGGTTTCTGGCGGGCCACAAATCTGCTAGAATGGAATAGGCTTCTGACCACGGGACGCACAATGGGCCCAACAAAGTGGCCTAAGTGCATTTGGTGCTAAGCCATCTCCCCTCAAGTAATGATGATGATGATATATCCATTATTTTGGTGTGCTTGTGAAATAACCTCAACTCATGACAGCGATTTTAATACTCAAAACAACAAATTTAATACAGATAAATGATATATTTAAAGCTATATGGTCCGTCTTCTGAAGTTTAATTATTCATACCACTATTGGTAGATTGATTTTCATTTTTTATATCGTTTATGAACCTGTTGTGAAATATGTAACTGAAAATAATCTACTCTCACGGGTTTTATTGGAAAGAGACAAGAGAAGCTTCTACTTGCACTAGTGACAAACGTGTGCGGCCCGCTGAGACATGCCTTGAAGTTATAACTCTAAGAAAAATCATTTCTCATAAGTAATCGAAATCATGGTTACACCTACAAGCATAAAGAAATTAATTGTGAAGATATAAAATCATAAAAAAGTTAAATAAATGAATCGTGTTGTAAAATCTCCAATGAAAAATACATCAACTAACTTTTTTCCGTATTTTAAATTCAATTTACAAAAAAAAAATCAATAAATCGAGAAGAGCCGTTTCTATACTTTGAATACACTTTGGAAAACCTATAATGTTCGAAGAACATCGTGTGAGCCGGTGGAGTGTTAGGAGAGGAGATAGGCATTTGAATTTGTCTTGAAAGTTTGGAGTTTATAGACATAAGGGAAGACCTTAATAAGCGAACAGTTCCACAACTTCGCCGTTCGATAGCTTATGACAGTATCGTTCGATCTTAATGGCGCGTAGCCAGTTTAGAATGTAACAAGGGCTAAATGTTGCAATTAAACAAAGATCTGTCCACGTCTGGGAAAATATATATTGCACCTATATCTGAGGGGGCACTTCCATGGGGCTTCTTGGTATGTGAGAGGGGTATGAAAAAGAGGATCGAAAAGGGTGATTTGCTAGAACCATTGGGCTTTGGCAATGAATGCGAATTCGATGGTATGGACGAGAATGATAAGATGACACTTGTGAGGATGAGAATCCAACATGAGTGGCAGAGCAGCTGGGACAATACCCCTAATGGAAGAGTCACGTATGAATTTATCAAGGATGTCCATTTCGTCATGAAAATTAATGGTTTGACCCAAGCCTGTATTTGGGATTCCTAATTACAGGCCACGGGAGTATAAATGGATTTCTGCACAGCAGGAGCTTGCTTCCAGTGCATAATTTGATTGTCAGGTGAGGGCGCATGAGAACTGGCGACATGTGCTGTTAGAATGTGAACTCTACGCGGATATCAGGAAAACTAGTAAATGGGGAATAGGAACGGGAGATGATGGTACCTTAACTCTATCGGAATCTCTCCGACATGACACGAGGACAGGTACATAATGCTAGGTCAGTATGCTGAGGAGGTGTTTGAAAGGACAAAGCGTGGGTATGATGAAGGAACGCGAGCAGCTGAGGAGCTGTTCCCTGGTGGGTCATCTGGTTGGTCGACACGGCCTTTGTTTGTGACCGGAGAAGATCCCAGTAGAAGTCTATGAAACTGATGATTCCACGAACCCGAACTAGCTAACCAGTGTTAAGGTGACAATACCTTAACTGGGAGACGTGTCAAGCCTCGAAGATCTGATCAGTAATCCAAACTCAGGGAGTTCACCCAGGTATACCTGGGGCCTGGCCGACGGTGTAGGATTCTTCGTGGCAGTGATTGAAAGACAGCATGCTTGACAAGGGGGGGGGGGGGGTTACTCCCCCTCGATGTGTGAGTTGCGTACCAGCTCCGGTACTAGCCTGTAGCTGGGAGAGGATAGATAGTACCTCGCTCCCATCCAGTGAGGTGAACAAAACTTGTCTCCTACAAACAATACTGGTAATTCATGCTTGCATGAATGCGCTGATTCAGCGTATCCCGATTCCGCGCCAAAGGTGGCCCTGTGGTAGAGCTCTCGGCGCGGGAGCTACACGATGAACAAATACAAAACTACTGTATTTAAGATGCCCTCATGTTGTTGAAAGGTCTTTTTACCTGTAAATAACCGTGTGTTAGTATAATGACTGCACAAAGTGGGTTGCAATATAAATTACTGAGTGAATGTTTCTGTTGGAATCGCATTAGGTAAAATGAATCAATGAGGAATCATCAGCAGTTATTGGGCAGAGTAGACTAGAGGTGATGAATAAATTTATGTTCCAGGCAACTTATCTTCGGTGATTCCCTAAGTAGCAATGTTTTCTGGAAAATAACTAGATTGGAGTAGGTTTTGGAATAAGATTGTCTATAAAGCGCATCGAAATCTTTCAAATATTTTTTAGGACGATTACAATATTTCCGTTTACATATGGGTAGGGTAGTGAAAACTTGTTCCCACACGGGATCAAGATGATTCATGTTTGATACATACCACTATTGTTTATCTCATATTATTCAAAACAGGTATAATTATGTGGATAAACTTCAAACCCAACATCAATGCAGATATTGAATAAATTCAGAATCAAAGTCAAGCATATCACAAAAGAATTTCAATATTGACAAGCAGTATGATGGACGCGAATATAGGAAAAACCTACATACATACTTTCACGGAACACGACTCTTGTATTGATTGCTATTTCAGATTCGTTTGCGTTAAAATTGGAGTACCACATTCATCAACATGTTGAATTTCAGCTGATAAAAATCGCACCAGCATAACAATAGCAAATGTCATATATATAACATTCGGAATCAGTATGAATAGAACATGAGATATGTCTATTCAAACCACAATTTGATTATCTCTGATTATAAATAGAAGTGAACAATACCGCGTATCGAAATAAGTTACGTTTGTTCAAATTTTCAATGGGAATATCAATTATTCAACACATAAACTGTGACAATAATGCATGGATCTTGAAGTTTTTTAACGATGAATAACAAAACAAATTGATGCATGCGCCAGAAAACCGTAAAGTGTTATCTGCACGAATGTTCACTCTCTATGGAAATTACGAATGCAGGAATTCAATTTCCATGGGAAATATACCGTGAGCTAAATATAGAATGAATTGTTGAGATCAGTATCAAGTTCATAGTTTTACGGAACTCGCTAAGAATTCTTGCAGAAGGTCGAGTATCAGTAATTTTTAGACATGTTGTAGGGACCGAGATCCCTAGTGAGAAACCAAGATTACAGAAAGCCCTGTGAAAGCAGTGTTATATTGAATATTGAAGAAAATTCTGGACTCGTTCCGGGTTTGGCTCTATATCCTTGCTCATATGCATCGGATAGCGTACATATTTGTTATCAATATTATGGAATATGCTACAACTTTTGTATTTATTTTACACGAGCCATATTCATAGAATCACAGTGCAGTTAGAGTATAAATTGTTTGAACAATTGAAAAACGCAAATATGGCAGAAATATTGATACAGGATTTTATTGACTATTGATGGTTAAATATTATTAATTAATTCAACATTAATTAGAGTAATTAATAGATATTTGTGAATAAAATGCGTGGTGTGCAGACAAGTTGTTCAGTTATTCAAATTCCAGAAAAAGTTTATCATCGAGCAGGATTCGAACCTGGGACCTTCCAATTGTCGGTCAGAGCTCTACCAACTAAGCTACCGAGAACACACGTTTGCAACTGCAATACGGGATACCGCTTTTTCTAGAAATCAAGGTTAATATTACACCTACAAACTCCGGAATTTGCAAGGTGTTGGGTAAGTTTGTAGGTCAGAAGGTGGAGAACTCATTCGTGACAGTGGGCATCAACGTCCTAATTACCTTTTATACCTAGCATCATCAACATATAATGATTTTAAGCAGACATTTCCGACCACTGAACAAGGTTAAGCCAAACGTTATTTTTAAGAAGGGTAAGTCGTGTCTGTGATACGTTTCATTGAAGAAATTTCGTGGCGTGCAGACAAGTTTTTCAGTTATCAAAATTCCACAAGCACGACTTATCCTGACGATGTTTTTGGTTAGAAATTAACTTATTCATCAAAGATTTGCGTTACCATTGTCTGAATGCTATTTGCTGAAGGTTTTCTACTTCGTTATTTTAATTTTTCTGGCTCAAGGGAATGTTTAATAGTTCATAAATAAGACTTGAATAGGGCTATCTTATAATAAATTGGTGTACATGAATTCGCTGGAATATATCTACCCGTTTGAGTGAGTTTTCTTTATAATATCATATTCCAAATGATCTTTGACATTATCAATGACAAGAAAAGAAGCTGGTTGTTGCTTTCTAATTCTACAGTCAATTTAATTGAATCATATTGGTTATTAGGTGTGTTAAAGTCACGTAGATTGAAATCTTTACTCATAATTGCAAAAATATTATCGACATATCTGTGTCAAACTTTTGGGAACAGTTCTAGTTTTGATTTTAATAAAGCTTATGTTCGCTTAGAAAATATTGGCCATTAACGGTGAGAGTGAATTGTCCATTACATATCTGGTTGTTTGAAGAAATTTTTTTGTTGAAAGTGGAATAATTTTCTCCATACATAAAGATGTAAGGATCAAATATTATGAATAGTTTGTATCGGAGATATTAATATATAATAGCCATTTTTCTTGAATATTTTTTGACTCAGGTATTGGGGTATTTGGGAACAGTGAAACAACATCAAATGAAACCACCAGGTTCAAGATTACAATTTTTCAAGAATTTTTCACTGAAAAACTTGGTGGGGGTCCTTCACTAACCATTTGCTATGTTGAACGTGAGACAATTAAGGTTTGCAATTATTGGTTTCATGGAATTACCCCCAGCTTATGCATTTTAGGTAGATACAATTCGAGAATTTGAATTGAATCGTTGCGAGCCCTTGATCTGAGGGAATTCAACCTCAAACTGTGGATTGGTTTTCTATCCTCAGCAATTAAAGATACTCAAATGACAAGAGGCTTATAGGCAAAACTGCTTGGGCTAGAGTGTTTTGGTATGTTGAACTTACACTTTCCTGCATCCCAACTGAGTTGGGCCCTAAAGATCATGATAAACGAATACATTTCATTGTAGTATTCATAACCAATCAAATTAATCAAAACATTCGAGGTAACTGAAACAAGAGTCCGATTCAGTTTAGACGGGGCTCTAGGCATTCTTTGATGTAGGGCTATATAGGGAAACATTTTTTAAAACTCTCGTAAATCTGTTCTATGAATAATGAAATCAATTCAATGTTCACACTTTGATTCAATTCTGTTTCTAGCCCGTCTTTAATTAATTATATAATGTTTTCGATATTCGAATTCAACATGCATAAAATCGAATCTTGCTCGCACTCACTAAATCACTATACACCGCTGATTCAAACTCTATCTGTCTATTAATATAACACTCTGCTCTGATTATTGTTACTGAGCATTTCCTCCAATAAAATACATTGCCTTAAATCTTTTTCTCACACTTCCACATGTGAGTGTGTAGAGTTATTTGCAAAAATCATTCAAGGACATGCTTTTTCTACCGAAAAATTTACAACTTTAAACGTGAATAACTCGGTAACGATGGACTGATTATTATTACTGAGCATTTCCTCCTAATAAAAATCTTGCATCTTGAAGCGATCCGAGTTGATGGGGATCTTTTGAGACGGGGTTCTACAGGCTGCTGCCTAGTCTGTCTAGTCCTCAATCCGGCCCTGGCTGTAACCTGCTGCAAATTCTGAGATGAAACTTGAGTAAACCTGCTATCCCATACTTTATTATTCATAAGTCAACTCCAGCCAGAATGTGCTTATAGAGTACTATCTAGCTCACATAGTCTCGAGTATTTCATAATACGGTAAATAAGTAAATAATTGGTAGTTTCGTAGTGCAAACACGTCCTGTGCGATGTTAAATCGTATAAGTAAATTTCCCAGCGTTTTGGATTCTGTCCAAGTATAATCGACGCATCTCTCGTTTCCGCTGGCGTAGACATGTTCAATTTGGGAGAGCAAATAACACTGGGAAAGGAAAAGGATAAATATTTAAGTTGTTTACATCGCTCATGTCATTTCTGATCTACAGAAGTTACTCTATGAATATTCCATATTCTATGTTCTTTTCCCTTATAAATGTCAATGTAGTACTAATATTCAATAGTATTACGTTCAATTCACTAGGTAGAATTCGTATCTACACTGTGGTCCAAAAGTAACGAACATTTTATTTTCTAGTGATCTAGTAGGAACAGCTAATATATTGGAAATGATTTAAAAACTATGAGTTACATTGACATTTCTTCCAAATATATGTATTTCACAACGTTGGGTTGACTTTTGCAATTATTCACACTATAATTCAGTCGGCAAATAACTGCCCACATGTCATCAATTCACCACGGTAATTATACCGGGATATCAAAAATTATCTTGGCCAAGGGTGGTTGTGGAATCTAAAACGTGTGTCTTTACTTTACGTTTGGAATAAGTATGTCACTGTCACACTGACATCATCAATAACCTACAAATTTCATACCTATATATTTCAGTTGTAAAACAATAATGAACTACAAATTATAAAATAATTATGTGAGCTTTGAACCTTTTCAGAGGTCGTGATAGCCACAATCCGGGTCAAAAACTGTTTCGAAATAGTTAATTTTCTGTAAATCGAATGACGTTCAAGTGAGAAGCCCATAGCACGCGAGTTAGAAAAGTGCAGCCCATAGCCGAAAACACTTTATTACAACTGGCGCCGCCCGCACAGGGCACGAAACGGCCCCAAATTAACAAGACCGAGGTAAAATGTATAAACTCTAACTTACGCGCAGCGAGCTCCTCGAGGCATATGTCAAAATGATTACGTTCGTAGCTAATTACATAGGACGTCTGGCGTTCATGCAATTATGTTTTTAGATAATTCGAACCTTCTAATTCCGATAGGCCACATGAAAATCCCGGAGTTCAAAGCGCTAAAGACTTCTGAGTGTTACAATATTCGTATAAAATTGCGAAATTTCGCACTTTTAGAAACTTCAAATTAATTATGACATAATTATTTCAAACGTAAAGTAAAGACACACGTTTTAGATTCCACAACCACCCTTGACCAAGATGATTTTTGATATCCCGGTACAAGTGTCGTACTAACTTATGTAACTAACAGAGACAAATAACTTATTTCATTTCATGTCTCTAATAGCTGCATCAAGCGGAAATAGTAGGTCACGTATCAAACAACTTGAGGATGTAACGCATGTCATATTGGAAATTTCATGGAAATTATAAGAGTTAACAATTTGCCTAGCAGAGACTCACAGTGAGACACACACATGGGAGGATCCATTCAGAGTCGCCGAAGGCTACACACACAATGCTGTAGGCAGCCCCAATCTGGATATCAGCCGCGGCGGTGGCATCGTACATTATGCCAATTAACCTCGATGTACCGTAGGTGTGCCCTACGAATGGCGAGCGCAGATCGTACGGTCTCGTACGAGGTCGTGTGTTAACGCCGATATGCTATCAATCCGTCTGTTGGTGAAGGAAAGAGATCTACAGGCGTAGGCGCGAAGATGTAGAAATCGATCGACACACCATAGCCCAGGATGCTAGGATAGCGATGTCAGCAGCTCTGGAATGCATCCACCAAAGGGCGGTGTTATCCCAGATGTTGCCGCATGGACCAAGAGGAGACACGGAGAGCTAGATCACTACCTCGTGAAGCTGATAACAGGCCATGGGTGCTTTAGGACGGGCGTACCTGAACCGTTTTCGACTGCCCGACCTGCCTACCAGTGCCTGAGATCGCTGAGTACGTTTTGAGCCATTGTCCGCATCACAACGGAATGCGAAAGATCCTACAAGGAAATCTACAGCAGCAGTTATCCCGGAGAATATCGTTGAGGAGTCACAGACCACCTAGAATGCCATGTTCGACTTGCGGCCACCATATTGAAGGAGCTCAGACGTACAGACAACGAAAGGAAAGGCCTGCCCTGGGCGTAAAATGAGAGGGCAAACTGCTAGACCAGTGAAGGGCAAACAGGCATTTGGTCTCCCGCGAATTAATGCCTGACGGTGGTCTCACGGGACGTAAAAGGAGGTGGTTTTAGTGTGTTGAAATCTCACACAGTGTGAAGCGCGGGCTCCACAGAGTATTTTGAAGATTTTCACCTACCCTCGAAAGAAAAACACACACACAGACATCATTTCAATAATAGTTAGGATCGATGCAGAAATGTTCAAAACGGATATATCCGTGAAAATCCGGTTAATTTTTCATAGGCCAATGTCAATACTTCCCTTACACTATATACTACGTATTTATCATTATTACTTTTTCATGCAAGTAACACATGTGACTGAAAGGCTGTAATTAGTTTTTGCATATCTTGTTTAATTTCTCAGTTATCAGGTCACTGAAAAAAAACAATTCGTGGAAAATTTCAGCAGCTACAAGCCATGTGATGACGGTGAATCTTGTGAGTTCCAAATAAACAGGGCTCAACTTTCACTGAGATGTAACTTGGTCAATATGGTACGAATTCATTGCTTCAATTTTTTTCTCACATTTTTTCCATGTAAGGGTGGCGAGTTATCTGCCGAAAAATCGTTCAAGGACATGCTTTTTCACCGGAAAATGTACAACTTCAATCGTAAATAGCATGGTAACGATGGACCGTGCAAAAATATGCAGAGGACATTTTTTGCTTACCATTCATTGATGTATCCATTCCTTGGGTCTTTTTTGATATCAAAATTTGCACTTCGAGATCGTGTAAAAAATTCACTTTGGTCCATCCCCTAGCTTTTCATCTGTGTCGATTCAAATAAAATGGAGGGGGAAACCGTCATTAACTGGGCTCTGTGTCGGTTCAAACAATTTGGAGGAGCAAACCGTCATTAAGTGGGCTAGAAGTAGCAAGTAAGTGACCATATGCCTGATAACAGTCCTATATTGATTTTATAACGGCCATCGGCACGATTTCAATTTGAAATTATGTGTAATAGTGTTAAGAACTTACGCTGAACCCTTACGTGATTTTACATTTCCCACAACGTTCTGCAAAACGATTCTATCTGAATATGAACTTTTAGAGTTTCACATTCCTGTAAACTGCAAGTTTGCTCTCCTGACTAAGCGAATCGCGTTATAAATAGTGCGGAAAACTGGGTCCCTCGAGAAATATTCTCTGCAATAAACACATATTTAAACATGGGGATGGGGGTTAACCGTAAATCAGAATCCCTTATAATCCTAAGAGCGGGTATGCAAATGAAGCGATGGTTATCTTACTGAGAGATATGTAGTTGGCGCTTGGCGTGCTATAACATAGTTTAACAACATTTCCACTCCTAATTGGATGACATGGTTCCCAGGATTCAAGCTAGGATTTACTCATACTAGAATGTCCATCATCTCGTGATTAATTAACGCTAATTTGATGAATCTACAAGGCAGTGTAATGTACCACGCAATTAGACCGGTTTCTGTGAACTTACGTCCAATGTATACAATGTGTGATTTATTATAAGAATTAGTTATGACACAGCCATCCACTCGCTCTCTACGCACTCTGATCGGTCATAAATCTCTGTGTAATGGAGGTGGAATGTCGAGCGGGGACATTCTAAGTGACATAAACCTGATCCTTTCCGAAAGCACGAATGAACAGCTTGACTGTATTGCAGCCAGTTCCAAATGAGAAATGCATGACTGGATCATTATTCAAAAACGGAATTAATATTTTCCTACCAGAGTCTATTGTAGATGGTCAAAATTAAATTTGTTACGGGAACATAAACGACTTCACCACTACATAAAAAGAAATTCTCTGAAATAAAAAAACAGAATTATTTCTTCCGTCTTAGTACCTACAATAGACCTATTATCATCTCATTCATAAAACTCCATTTGACTTGTCGCAATCATTACATGAAGTATGACAGAAAACCAATGGACCTCTTTGTCGTCGAGTCATAACTACTCCTTATTGGCAACGCTGTAACTATGATTGAAAACTTGGTACCACCGCTTTGAAATAGCTACGAGAAATACGGAAGCTGTCAAATTGCGTAGTACAGAACCAAGTCCTCATTCATAAAAGGAGCGCGCCGTTGTCGCTTTATGAACGAGTGATGCAATGGAATGGAATAGTTCTATATTTAAAAATTTAAATATTCTATAATTCGATTGTATATTCCAGGTTACCATAAATTATGGAATATTTTTCAGAGAAAACGACATTTCAACAGTATTTCTTCTAATATAACGAATAAATAATGCTATGGACGTTTTTACAATAATTACAAATCTCAATCCGGCACACAGAACAACTAATCCGTCAACAGCACATGTAACATACAGGGTGTCCTCGAACTGCGTGGCTAAAATGAAACCGAAGATTCTTTGATTCGAAAAAAATTTGATGAGCTTTTTTACTTTTGCCTCAAGTGTCTTGTTTAGCCGGCAGAGGGCTTCAAAGTTGCAAAAATAATTTTGTTTTTTCGGTATAACTTGAGAACGTGATGAAGGACTTTTACAATATTTGGCAGGTGAGTTACTGTCAATAATAGCCGTTTTTGAGAGCGGAGCATAGAGCCTTAGAGACCATAGAAATGGCTCAAATTCGAGGATGTAACGGGAAAAGTGTCCAGAACTTTTTTGTGGTCGATGTAATTCACTCTATATTTTTTATGTAGATAGCTTATCTAACTTGAAAACTTTTCTTACTCTTAGAAAATTTTGATAAAATCAACGGATTAGCTTAAAAAAAATAATTTTCGAGTCTCTGCAATTTTGGCTTACTAATTTTACTTGATTAAAATACCTTAGTTGCCTTTGCTTTTCTAATGTCATTCTGGCATTTGGAGAATTTATTCTCAAAACTGTCAGTTTTTACTTTGCTTTCCGTAAAAATTTTACAAAATTATGGCTCAAAATTTCACTAACACTGAAATGGTTAATATCTCGGTAAAACACGAATAATAAAAACAATAGAAATGGGGAAACGATGTGATTATTTAGGAAAAACAAATGCTTAATTAAAAGAAACAACAAAACTTTTTGGGAAATCGCAAAGGCATCAATTGTTCGAAATGTTGCCCATTTTCCTGAATACACAAATTAATTCGTTTCAAGAAATTGGATTGAACTCTGGCTAGTACTTTAGGATCATTCTTCAATAAATCCGCTTCATGATTAATTCGTTGCAACAATTCCTCTCGTGTGTTTACTGGAGCTGCATAAACTTTCGACTTCAAAGCGCCCCATAGAAAGAAGTCGCAGGGCGTCAAATCAGGGAAGCGGGCCGGCCAGTTCACTGGTGCATCGTGTCCTCTACCTATCCAGCGATCTGGATATTCCGCATTCAAATGTCGCCTCACAGCTAATGTGAAATGAGGAGGTGCATCATCATGGATAAACCAGGCCACGACGAATGTGTAAGGGCAAGTCTTCCAACAGTTCAAGTAGCCTTTGTTCCAAAAAGTTCAAGTAGTTCTCCCCGTTCAATCGATCGGGTATAACGGTAGGGCCAATAATAAAGTTATCCAGAATTTCAACCCAAACATTGATTTTAGTTTGATTCTGAAAATATGTAACTTCCGTTTCATGAGGATTTTCATCAGCATAGAAATGTTCATTATGGAGGTTAAAAAGACCACATCTCGTGAAAGTATCTTCGTCCGTGAACAGAATTCTTCTACAAAAATTGGGGTTTGCGTTTTGTCTTTGGACAATAAGCCGACAGAAATCTAGCCGATGACCTGGATCAATGGGCAATAAGTGTTGAACTGTTTTAATATGATAGGGATACAACAGTTCTTCTTTCAGTACATTATGAACTAATGATTTTGAGGCTCCAATACGAAGTCCCAAACGTAGTGGCTTATCCCAGGTTCAGTTTCAACCGCTTCCAGTATCGCTTCTTCGAGCTCTAACGTCCTTCTTGTCCGTCTGCGTCCAGTTTCTCTGCGATTTGCTTCAAATTTGCCAGTTTCGCGAAGGTTTGCCGATTTGGAATTCTGCGATGCGGATATCTTTCCCTTCTCCGGCCATTGCAACGACAAAGTCCATAAATCAATAACATATCAACCATTTCAGTGTTAGTGAAATTTTGAGCCATAATTTTATAAAATTTTTACGGAAAGCAAAGTAAAAACTGACAGTTTTGAGAATAAATTCTTCAAATGCCAAAATGACATTAGAAAAGCAAAGGCAACTAAGGTATTTTAATCAAGTAAAATTGGGAAGCCAAAATTGCAAATTGCTCGAAAATTAATTTTTTCAAGCTAATCCGTTGATTTTATCAAAATTTTCTAAGAGTAGGAAAAGTTTTCAAATCAGATAAGCTATCTACATAAAAAATATCGAATGAATTACATTGACCACAAAAAAGTTCTGGACACTTTTCCCGTTACATCCTCAAGTTTGAGCCATTTCTATGGTCTCTAAGGCTCTGTGCTCCACTCTCAAAAATGGCCATTATTGACAGTAACTCACCTGCTAAATATTGTAAAAGTTCTTCATCACGTTCTCAAGTTATACCGAAAAAACAAAATTATTTTTGCAATTTTGAAGCCCTCTACCGGGTAAACAAGACACTTGAGGCAAAAGTAAAAAGGCTCATCAACTTTTTTTCGAATCAAAGAATCTTCGGTTTTATTTTGGCCACGCAGTTCGAGGACACCCTGTACAGCGGTCTGAGTGGCCAGCAATTTGGCAATGTCTGATCGTGTTTAAATGTAAGCAATTCTGTCTCCTTAAGATAATAGGTCTATGGTTTAGCACCATTCTTGGTTCTAGTTTCTGAAAGTCCTTAGAGTCGCATATGGCTACAGAATGTGCTCTACGTCTTGGGGAGATCAGTGCTTCGCAACTGCACAGTATGTGTATTATTGTTGTTTTCTTGTTTGCACCACTTGTCCAGGAGTGAGTCGCTTAGACTTATTGTGAATGTGGTAGTTAAATGGTCAGTGTCTCGTTAGTGTTTGTGTCAGCAGTTTGGCATCGGTTTTGGCCATCTTCATTGCTTGCGGGGACTGTCTGCAACCGTTCACTTGTTGCCACTCTAACGAGTGTTGTGATTCCTCAGCCTCTAGATTCGCAAGCTCATTGGCTATTTGGTTTCTCCTTATTCCAGAGTGGCTAGAGACACAGAGTGAAGAGAGTTTACCTTCATCTCCGCTAAGGTTGATCAGCCTTGATGTTATATTCATATTATCAAGTGCAGCAAGAACTGCTCTGCTATTCTTGCATATACTGTTATGGTTTTGCTGTTTGTGCACAGCGTCTTTCAGCCAGTATTACTGATTCGAATATAGTGGCATCTTTCTCAGCGATATTGGAATACAATTGCCTGGCCATTTGCGGCATATATCTGCTTGCTGCCTATCCATAGTTGCTAGTTTCGTCGATGAACCAGACTCCACCATGGATTGGTAGGGCTTATTGGCTGATGAGAAAATCTCCTTTTGAGGTACTTAAACTATACTTCGAAGATACATCCTATTCTTTCTCATTAGTTGAGTCAAATGTTTTTCCACCAACAGGTAAGAAGGTGTAACTACCTTTTGCCTTCCATTGTCGTAAATTATTTATGAATCTATCTATCTAAAGTCCGTCATCCGCAAAGCTATGAACGGGAAGGATCTGACTTCCACTAGATCGTTGACATGGAGGACAAAGTAGGCCCCAAGACGACAACTGTTAGAAAGGGCTTTCTTCAATTTCTTTGGAATTAGTTGAACTTGGTTCCAACTGGAAGGGAACCCATCAATTTTGTATAGAAAGATGAGCAGCCTGCAAAGAACAGGTGTTAATTTTGGGACTCATATTTATTGATAACAATAGGCAGAATTTCATCTGGCCCCATGACCTTTCTGATATTGAGATCAAGTCGAATGGCCGACATTAGGAAGTTCCTTCTCTTGTGGATCTAAATCGGTATTCGCTGGAAAAATTCCATTGGCTTCTCCTTATGGTGTTATAGTCAATATGCCACCATCTTTGATCAGGGAAGGGAATGAGCTAACAGTGAAAGTTCTTCCAACAATTGTTTGCGGCCATCGGTGAGTATATTCTCCAGAAAAATCATTACCACTTGCAACGATAGAATTAATAGCTGATACTGACGATCTGCAGCTATCGCCCTCCCAGAATGGTTGATGTTCTATCTTGATGGAATTTTCTTAACCTATGCATCATCTAGGACAAGATTCTCACGGATGATGCAGAAATGATGATCAATCGATCAATCTAAAAGGAGGCGGACAAGTTCTGAGTATTTAGACCGCTCGATTTGGTCCATTGTGCTTCCCTTGATGCAAGACTCAGTCCAGCAGGCTTAAGATAGCGCTCCTATGGTCTCAGGTGGCATGTATGCGCTGCTAAGGTGTTGTAGACTGACATAAGCCAGTGCTAGACATTTTACTAGGACATGAGAGGCTTCTTCCGCCTCTCCGCATCTATTACAAACTGAATCATCAACAATGCTCATCAAGTATAGATAGATGTGTGTTCAGATGACAGTGTCCTGTGAGGTGTCCTGTCACCAGTTACATGCCTCTTCTGCTCATAAAGAAGAAAATTTTCGAGCGTTTGGGAGAGAACTCCGCAATCCAAAGTTTCGCCCGCCTCATACCGTGGGCACTAAGCCAAATGGAGAGCCACTGTCTATCCAGTAGATCTCTGAGGGCGTGGAGATCGGTGGTCTATAAGGTCAATCGTTGGATTGGGGTCAGGGGTGACTAGGGAACCCCGTTTGGTCAATTCATCGGTCACGTTTCCTTTCCCAAGTGAGCAAAAATAACCATACCAGCTGAAGTTTGTTCTAGATGCTTCAGCTAGGGTCTCCATGCACTCCAAAACAAGCCTAGAAGTCACTCTATGGGCGCTAAGTGCGCTCAGGGTCTCTTGGCTGTCAGTGCAGATATAAATCCACCTATATAGGTAGTTAAGTGTTCAGTCTCAGGTTTTCCAGGGCACAGGTCCGGATTTCACTGACCTCATCCTTAAGAACTGTTACGTGAGCACGAGTAACGAGTCCGGCTCCGCTAGACTCGGCACTAGTGGACCCATCCGTGAACCACACGAATTCTCTTGGCGGAAGTGGTTCGGAGTCTGGTGCAGATATAAATTCCGAATCGCGTCCTGCTTCAGTCGCGTTTTGTTCCAGTTGGAGGATCGGGCAGCATCCAACAGCACAATCCCAGACTTTCCTTTTTCAATATGAAACAAGTTCTTCATAATATGTAGGCGATATCCAAGGAGAACACAATGAAAAACTCCCAATCAATTCAAAAGTGAAGATAGCCGCTTAATATCAGGTACACGTTTTCCCTTCAATCATTGACTCAATTGAATATCTGATAATCTTCTAGTAAAATGAATCCAAAAGTAGAAAGCTTGTCAGGTATTATCTACGATAGATTTATAGTTCAGCGTCCATCCAGAAGATTTAAAATGAACGAGCAGTGTTTACGCACTCGGCTTTTATTTATCTAAAAAATCTGCAAGTCAATGCGAGACAGTGAAGAGAATGAAACAAAGCGTTGAATTATGTATATGTAAACGTCTAATGGATGACCGTCAATGATGAATTCATACATTCCAAGTGGTAGCAATTCGAAGCAGTGTAATCATGAAAATGTATCAGTTACTATTGTTCCGTTCTTTCCTATCGAATTTTCATTGTATTTCATTTTCACACATCCTGAAATGTTATCAGCGTGCAATAATTCATTTTTCTATTGTATTCAGCTGTTTCATTCAACTTGAGGTAGTATTTCATAGCGACTTAATTGCTGCAGATGATTATTCCTTTCAAAATAACAACTGCTGAAATTGGAATCATAATTCAAGACTATTATGGTGCAGCATGTTGAGAATTCAATCGTTACTTTATATTAGAATAAACGTTAGTGAAAAGCTACATCCTATTATTATTAATTCACTTAGTCGTCGTCCTACCTCGAGACCTTGTCTCGTCTCGACTTCTTTGTGTGATGCGACAATGCAGCTAAAATCACGAGAAATGCATAAGTACCGGGATATCAAAAATTATCTTAGTCAAGGGTGTTTGTGGAATCTGAAACGTGTGTCTTACTTTACGTTTGAAATAATTATGTCACTGTCACACTGACATCATCAATAACCTACAAATTTCATACCTATTTATTTCAGTTGTAAAACAATAATGAACTACAAATTAAAAATTATCTTGGTCAAGGGTGGTTGTGGATGTGAAACGTGTGTCTTACTTTAAATTTTTAAATATGTTCTGTTGTGTCAGAATCTGTCAAGTCATTGTGCTGAAATTTTCTGATCCAGTTTTCGAATCATGCCTCTTACCACACAGCACAAAATTTTCAAAATTGGAGGCTATTTTCGAACGGGTGCGCTAGTTAATGTGCATAGAACAAAACGGGGGACATTTCCAACAGTTACTGTAATTTAGTTTTTCTTGTTACTAAAACCGTTATTTCATAATTTGTAGTTCATTATTGTTTTACAACTGAAATAAATAGATATGAAATTTGTAGGTTATTGATGATGTCAGTGTGACAGTGATATAATTATTTCAAACGTAAAGTAAGACACACGTTTTAGATTCCACAACCACTCTTGACCAAGATAATTTTTGATATCCCGGTATGTTTATTCTTGCTAATAGTGCTTGTTTCGATTATATATATATATATATATATATTTATATATATATATATATGCACAACACTGCATTCTCTGATCATACTCTTGACTTATTACTCATTAAGAAATAAAAAAAAAATAATGTTTCTGACTTAACTTAACAGCAGTAAAAGTACCCATTATCTATGCAAGAGTAAGGAACTGAACAAGCAAATAATAGATGGTCGAAAAGATAATTATGTATTTATTGTGAGTAATTTGGAAGGAATTCTAAAGAAAACAAGTACCCAAGTAATCATACCCGTTATCTGCTATGTCTTCATGCCTATTTACAAGTATCTTGTCTGGACCTCTCTCAACTAATATCAGCATAATCAAGGGTATTTATGGTCGGTAGTTTACTGCAGTTATTAAGTTCAACCATTTTTTGTGAAACGAACTTTATCTGCGAGTATTCTAATTCCTGCGAATACTATTTGATGACGTATAAAGTTCTTTTCACGAAAAATGGTTCTGACTCAATGACTGCAGTAAAAGGTACCCATTGTTCATGCAAGAGCTTGACAATAAAGAAGTAAGTGAACAAAGGGTCTGGAAGCACCGGACTTTGGATAATTATGTATTCATTGTACTTAATTTGAAAAGAATTCAATAAATACAAATAGTCATATAATTTATGATAAAACTAAACTTTTTACCTGCTATGTCTTCATGTCTATTTACAATTATTCAGTCCGGCCCTCTCGACTAATATTGACATAATAAGAGTATTTATAGTTTACTGCGGTCATCAAGTCCAACCATTTTTCGTGAAAAGAACCTTATCTCAGGCTATGTGGATGCAGGTTTGCCGAAGCCGTTTGACACGAGTCGGCACTGCACGAAATTTCAACTTTGGGAGAAGTGTGAACTGTTTTCCAAGTTTTCCGAATTTTGGTCTGTGACATAAATATTGTATAGGCAGTGAATGAAATAGGTAGTTTGTTTATAAGAATGAATCGATCGAGGAATAAATTTATCAGTTCTATTAATAATACACTAGAAGAGTGCACAACTACTGTGGATACACTATAACAGTATAAGTACAAAATAATTATCCTTATCCACTTATAACACTATTAAAGGACCTTCCAGCTACCGAGTAGCCATCATCAGTTAATCTAAATAAGAAAACAAAATGAACCTGTTTAAATGCTATTTGGGTCTAATAATGTTGGATAAATAATTTAATTTCTAGCCAAAAACGGAAAATGGAACGAAGTCAACTACTCATATTAGAGCCATTACTTTCAAATAATAAGTTTTACTTATCATCCTTTAGTAATTATCAAATTCAATAATTTGTTTTGTGAATTTGCTATAAAACCCATCTATATATGCAAAACTTGTTGTACAGGCAATAGCTTCGATGAAGTTCCCGATTTCGGAGAATCTGGAATTTGCAAAATTGATTGTGAGCTGTGTTTAAAATGCTATGCTGATTAAACTACAAGAACCATTTCAACTCGATATAAAGAACATTTAGCCATATAAAGAAGAAGAATAGTGAAAAATCAGCATTACCACTACATATCTTAGATACAGGTCACACCATTTCTCACGGAAGTTTATTACTTTTAAAACACATTGCGGACAAATATCTTAGTCCAGGAAATAAAGGTTTTGAAGCGGAAAATTTGAGGTAAAGGACCGATTTTGAAGTATGAGGGCTCATTAGATTCGTTTTGGCCTCTAGATCAAAGTCTGCTATAGCTACATAGGGGGAAATGTCTCAGATTCTTGATAAACAATAAATATTGACCAAAAAATGATGTGTTATAACAATATATAAAAAAAAACTAAAAACGCTATTTTCCAACAATTTTTAGCGAGTAAAGTTCAAAATTGTAGTTATTTGATCAATAAACAATGCAAATTTAAGGTTTATAACAATTTGTTAGTTATCTATCTGTTAATAAACAACAAAATGAAAATTTTCAAAATAATCAAGATTAGATTTATTTTCAGGTAATTTGAGGTCGCTGAATACGAATTCAATGTTATTTTTTTGATTGGCCGTTAATCTAATTAGTTGATTAACAATTTGTAAATTAACAAATTAACCCAAAAAATGGAAATTTTGGAAATAATCAAGACTAGAGTCATTTTCAGGTAACTTGATATCGCTGAATACGAATTTGATGTTATTTTTTTGATTAAATGTTAATTTAATTGATTAATTGATAATTACTCAGTTACCGAATTAACAAAAAAATTCAGTGTCTTAAAATAATCAAGAATAGAGTCATTTTCGGGTAATTTCGGGTCACTAAACATGAATTTAATGTTATTTTTCGAATTAAAGGTTAATTTAATCACTTTATCAATAATTACTTACATACCGAATTAAAAAAAAATTCAAAGTCTTAAAATAATCAAGATTGGAGTCAATTTCGTATAATTTAAGGCCGCTGAACACGAAATTGATGTTACTTTTCGAATCGAATGATAATTTAATTGATTAATTACTTCACTTGGCGAATCAACAAAAAATATTCAAAGTTTTAAAATAATAAAGTACAGTCAATTTCGGATAATTTGAAGTAGTTAAATTTGAATCTAATGTGATTTTTCAATAAATTGTTCATATTATTAGTTGATTGATAGCGTTGCTATGGTAACTGACTCTGCAGGGATGTATGAGCTGAATTCAGAACCAGTAATTCAACCTCCAGGGCCGTAGCCGTAAAGGGGAAAAGTGGTTTTTCATGTTATTGATGAAAAATAGTTTCCCAGCAATTTATTTAAAAAATAACATCAAATTTGTATTCAGCGACCTTAAATTATACGAAATTGACTCCAATCTTGATTATTTTGAGACTTTGATTTTTTTTGTTAATTCGGTAACTAAGTAATTATTAATTAAATAATTATATTAACATTCAATCAAGAAAATAACATCAAACTACTCAGCGACCTCAAATTACTTGAAAATGACTCTAGTTTCGATTATTTTTTAAATTTCCATTTTTTGGGTTAATTTGTTTATTAACAAATTGTTAATTAACTAATTAGATCAACAGCCAATCAGAAAAATAACATCAAATTTGTATTCAGCGACCTCAAATTACCTGAAAATGAATCTAATCTTGATTATTTAGGAAATTCCCATTTTGTTGTTTATTAACAAATAGATAAGTGACAAATTGTTATAAACCTTAAACTCACATTGTTTATTGATCAAATAACTGCGATTTTCTACTTTACCCGCTGAAAATTGATGGAAAATAGCGTTTTCAATTTTTTTTTAATTATGTCAAAAACGTGCCATTTATTGGCCATTATTTATTGTTTATTAACAAAAGGACAAATTTCCCCCTATGTAGCTGTGGCAGATTCTGATCTAGAGGTCAAAACGAATCGAATGAGCCCTCACACATCAAAATCGGCATTTCACCTCAAATTTTTCTAATTTGGGTCGATTTTGTACTTTATTTCCTGGACTATCTAGGTAATTTAGAAAGTATGGAAATGTATAAGCGAAAAAGTGATTTATTAAATTCAGATTTATCTCTAGCTGAGGGCAACTCCTTGTTTGCATTATTAATCCCAAATAGTATTTAAACACGTGAATTTTGTTTCCTAATTTAGTTAACGGCTACTTTGTAGCTGCAAGGTCCTTAACACTTTAATATTATTTTTAGTGGCTAAGAGTGATTATTTCGAATTTATTGAGTTCTAGTGATAGTTATCGCCTGCCCAAAAATGTGTAATTGGTACAAATAATCCTGCTCTCGTGATAAAACATTCATATGAGCATCTCTGTACCCTAAGCCCAAATTCAAGAGAAGCATACTTGAGCAGGTCTACCATATTCTGGTCGGATATTATAGGTGAGGGTTGGAAAATTATTCAGTGTATTTTATTAACGTAGCATTGCGTATGATACCGATTTCTAGATTGAAAAGTAAATCTCATGAAAATGTTCAGCTAAATTGTTATTGGAGATTTTAGAAGAGTAAAGCTTACATCGAAATTATCCTTATTCATACATTTCCACCCATCAGTCTTCGATTCATATCAATACCGGTTAGGTGATTTGTATGTTACAGTGCAACTTAATCTGCCGTAGTGACGGGAATCAAATACTTCATAATTGACTGTATGAACAATAGAAATTTCGATTGAACAGATTATACGGATTTCAGGAAACATCGAATTTCTATTTATTCATATCCTACGTATCGAAAGAAAACCCCTAAGCTGAATAAATATGGAAAACCAAACGGATTGAATTGGAGAATTTTCCTCTTGTTGTAAGCCGATGGATTATGTCATCAACCGTTTTCGATATTTCCAATACTGATCAATTTGAATGATATTACTCGATACATTATAACAAAAATGTATACAACAATAAATAACAGATTCGCAGCATTTTTTACTAAACTTCAGTTTCAGGCTGTGTTGACAATTTGAAATAATTTTGAGAATGGAATCTTCTTTTATTCCCTAGGCTTGGTAATAAACGAATCGGTATTTGGCAATTATCAATACACTCAGTACAGAAATAACTGTGACGTCCTCAACAAGAGGCTCGAAGTTGGAGGCGATGCTTATGCCAGCATTGTTTAGTCTTAATGGCGCGTAGCCGGTATTGAGTGTGATGTGATAAATATTAGAATTGAACGAATTTTTAACTCTCTTGTGGGAAATTATATCTTGCACCTGTTCCTCATGTGATTGGAACGTATATTTACCTGGAAATAGGAGTGTTATGATTGAATAAAGTGCTTTGCAAAATCCCTCGTCTTGCGTCGTACGTACAGTTTACTGACGATTGTTAGTTAATCACTTATGCCGAATAAATGTTGTGCCCTGGCTGCAAGGAAAATTATAGCAATGCACCAAATGTTCAAATGCTCAGTTTTCCTAAGATAATGATCTACGGAACCAATGGATATCGGCTGTCGCAGTGAAATATTTCATGGTAAGTACAATTATAAGACAAGATTCTTGTAGTGGTAATCATAATGAGTGTAAATTATGTCAATTATTTCGAAATTAGAACAAATTGGATATAAAATATTCTGTATGATAGTGACAGGAACGCACTGAACAGCAAAGCCATGATCAATTTTTCTAAACACAATAAGTATCGTGTATCCTCATCTAATAAAATTATGCAGTATCCCAGCTTTGACTGGAGAGGCCAGAACATTCCCTCATGTTATGTTTTAGAAAAATGCATGAACTAGGACATGATAATTTATTGAAATTTTGATATTCTTTATTATTGTAATTTGGATTTTAGAATAAATAAAGTATTTGTTCATTCATTTATTATTAGTAAATAGTATTAAATGATTAAAAATTTCAATTTTCATCGTTTTTTAGATGAAATTTTGACGGTGTATTTTATAATTTTTTATAAGTAATTTTATTTATAAATTTATTAAATTTTTATGGGCTTTCAAGATAACAAATTCACTTATATTTATAATTGAGAATTAAATTTTAGTATAATTTGTAGGGCATTATTATTAATTTACTTTGTTAATAAGTAAAAAAATAAATAAATTAATTGTTTATTATTAAAATATGAAAACTTATTTCAAAAAGTTTCTTGATTTGAATATAACAGTAATATATCTATTTTTAAGAAAAAATTAATTTAATTATATTTTATTAGTATTGAAAAAGAATTTGGAACGTCAAAATGTTGAAGTAGCCCTTGAGGTAATCAATGAATATGTTATACAAGCTCTACTTCAATTTGGCTAAGCTGTAGAGCATTCCAAATCCACAGCCCAGTTTAAAAATATTATTTTAACTGGTGGAATAGGCAATAGGCAACAATTAAAGGACATGTTACAGGAACATATCATCAAAGGTAATTCAGAGGATGATTCGAAAATAAAGTTTTTGAGAAATTTATTGAATTTGTTAGACGTATTGCATGGTCACACATTTCACGGAATTTCGGTAATAATTTCGTAGGTATTGTTTCAATGAGTTTAATTTTAATTATACATTGTTAGGAAATTTTCGAACTGAACCATTGGAAGTCAGATTTTTTCTTGGGTATTTTGTGTTAATAAAAGCAAATGAGGTGCAACTAAGGACCCAGTTCACGTCTGGCAACCCCGTTTAAAAAGAAAGTCCTTATATAATGTCCTATAGAATAAATAAAACTCTTGTTTTCCCACCGGTATTGTAGCATTGTGCGTAACGTACGTGACCAGCTGCAACATAGCCTCTGGCTTGTGTGGTTACTATCGAGCGATCAGGCCTTGTATTGTAAGGAGTACTGGAATTATCCACCAGGTTTCATTGAACTTAAGAATATTCTACTCACCAAATTTGTCAGATCATGAAAACCATTCCTTGACTTATTCTTACCTGAAAAAAAAATTATAAATTAAATAAATTTTACTATTCTGCTCATTTACCCAAATATATCATTTTATCATTGATTCACACTAAGCAGGGTGCCATACCGAAAGTTAGGGTACATATAACGACTCAACGCGACGTAGAAGAATACTGGCTTCATCAAAAGTTAAGTTGGACTTTAGCTGTATTCCATCTGGAAGGATACACACCAACAACCTGCAGAAAACTGTTGTTAATTCTGGCGCATATTCCTTAAGAACGACAGGCGGGATTCCGTATGACCAAATAGCCTTTTAAGTATTGAGATTAGGCAGAATGAGCTAAATTGTGCTCTGACGAAAAACAATTTCAGGCATATGGCTATCGATGGCAGCAATATTAGGAGGGTCATCCCCTCCTGGATTCAAAGTGGAGCACAAACATCTGATCAGCGTTAGCTCTTGTCAGGTTTGCTCTGCTTGAGACCATAGTTCAATTTTGCTGACCTCGCAGAATGTTCATTAAATTCATATCCTCATCAACATAATGGTCGAATGATGAGGGAGTCTGCTTGGTACCTCTGTGCATGTCGATTCCAATGTCAGCTCAGATGACATTTTCAGGGTTTGCCCGACAAGTGGATATTGAGAAAACACCACCAGGTGCAGGTAAATGTAAAAATATAGTTTGCAATTTATAATTTACATTGAGTTTCAATAACAACTTGTGAAACTAAATACTAATTAACAAGAACGAAGAGCCATTCTTACTATTTACTGTGTTGTATGACCACTACCCCGACATGTTTTGGAACAAGTGCTAACCACTCCAATTGTTGATTCCGACTACGTTGCGGATTTAAGAACCTATGTTATCTTCAAGGGGTGACTCAAATAGGTTAGTGAATCTCTCTTGTATTCTTCTTCTTGATTTATTCATGGAATCACAGGGTAATCTGTGGCAACAATCAGCCGTATTACTAAACTTTTCTGTACTTTTCGGCCTATCTGTTTGATTATTTGGTTTGTAAACCATATCACACTTTCCAACTGTTTCGTCTCACAGTCAGCATAATTTTTGTAATATCATACCTACATTGATTTATCATCAAGACTTGACCATTATTATATCAAACTTACTCGATGAGAAAAAAATCGATGGTGGAAGCCGTTACTTTATGTTAATTTATCATTTTGATTGTATGAAAGAATAACTACTTTGTTTTTATACCACTTTTATTAATAATAACGTGAAAACGTAACTATAGTTTCAACACCGAAGTGCCATTATAAAACAATTAGAAAATTATGAAGAAATCAATGAAACAGTTCGAATATAAATAGAGTAGAGTAAAGTAACAACCCTACTTTATTCTACTCTATTTATATTTGAACTGTTTCATTGATTTCTTCATAATTTTCTAATTGTTTGATAATGGCACTTCGGTGTTGAAACTATAGTTACGTTTTCACGTTATTATTAATAAAAGTGGTATAAAAACAAAGTAGTTATTCTTTCATATAATCAAACTTTAGGTTCAAATTAGAGCAAAAATGACATTGTTGTGGCTAAGCAATATGAGAAATTAATTTGAAGAAGACGGTTCTATTGCAATTTTATGTACATGTGCAAATTTTCAAAACTCCAGGATGAAGTTATGATTTTTGATATTTTTATCAAATAAAATATTTTTTACAAATGCTAAGTTTACTTAACTGGTGAAAATTAATTCATTTGTGTAATACTACCGTCACATGTTAGTTCCATGATAAATACTTTATTCACTTTCCATATTTTTAAAAACTAAAATTGTAAAAATAGAAAATGTTGGCACGAGCGGTGCTAAGTTCCAATGATTTTATCGTTCTTTTGAAAAGAAACGAGTTTTCAATCTTATACAATATTAAATGCATGTGAGATATAGGGAAACTGTCCAAAGTAGGCATTCTTTCAATTGAACTTTAGTTTTCGCATCTTTTCTCAAAGCATAATATCTTGTAAGCAGTAAATTGTTAAAACAGCAAGTTGGCCATGGCAAATTAATTGTGATAAATGGTGAGTTACGTGAACATGTTGGATGTTGAATTTCAAAATGACATCAACATTAGATATAAAAACCCAATTGTAAGAAGTATTCGAAAAAAAGAGTTACTCATTTGCAGAAGGTTTCAAGTATTGTATGAAAAAAAATCAACCTAACTGTAGTGGTACTGCACTACTGGACATCACCAATTGTAGTGGTTGTGAAATCCTTTAGACATCACTTCGGGGTCACCAATTGTAGTGATCGTGCACTACAGTAAATAATAAGAATGCTCTTTGTTGATAATTCATTTTTAGTTCCAAGTGTTGTTATTAAAATTCAATGTAAAATAGGAATTGCGATGAGCTGTAAATATAAATCGATTGATTCAATTATAATAAAATATAAAATCAATAAGTTTTATAGTCAATACAATGATGTCACAACTCACCAATGTAATGATATAAAACACAGGTACAAAACAATAGAAAACACGATAGCTCTGTGAGTTATAATCATGGATTCGATTGAAAAGTTCACACCTGTCATTCTAAGCCAATCACACACTTTCATTTCGACAGTTACCAATCACAACCTTCAAATTTTTCGGAAATTTTTCTCCTTCTGCCAAGCTAGGCGAACAAAATTAATAAGTGGAAATTTTTAATTGACAGCTATCGTATAATCCGAAAATCAGTATGCAGTGTCAAATTTTGGTATTTATTGTTCTTATTCATTTTATAATACTAAATAAATACAAATATTTATTTACCAAATATTTCTTTCATTAAGGCTAAATATTTTTGGAATTCTGATTGGAACTCTTTTCTTCGTAATGGAGAATAACAAGGATAATGGTTATCTTCCCTTTCCACTTCTATCAGATGTCTATGTGTAATATAATAGATGTAATATTTGGAAGCAATTTTGTTATACTGAATTCTGGTTTTTCTTAAAAAGGATGGGATATCTTCCTCCAAAATCTTCTGGATAGCTGAGAAAAGGTTTTCTTGATGAGGTTTTAATTCAGTTATTTCCATTAAACATTGCAAATACTTTAAATTTTTATGAGACATATTAATGTCCCCTATTTCAAAGCAAGATTTACAAACACCATAGAGCTTAAAATTAGTTTCCTGATTGTTTACTGCCATGATTTAATTATTGTGAACTAAGGAAGCACGTTTAAGAAATAGCTGTCGACGTGACGTATAGCAGAGATGATTTTGACATCACAAGCCTAAGCCTACTCGACTGTGGTTATGTTTTATTACGAATCATTAAAAGACTGCCATAGACGCCGGATATCCTTATCGTTTTTCCACAAAAACGTACTTTCCTCATATTTTAGTAGCATTAGGTTAGTTGTAATCCAAAGATAAATGTTACTAAAGTAAGAGGAAATTTTTTTTTTCACAAATAATACTATCCAAAACTGGAATATTATAGTTTCATTCAAACTATCTATTGGCATCATTTTTCGCAACAAAAACTTTTTCCTCCGAGTTTAGTAATGTTGAATTAAATGTAACAAAAGGATAAATATTTTGTTCGAAAAACTGAATGCCCTCTATGTTACTAAAGTGAGAGGTACATTTGATTTTTCTACTATTATTTTCAATTTTTTTTCAAATATATTTAAGGTGTGAAATTTTCTTACCGGATCCCCCGCGTCCTTGAATTAATATCCGGAAATTTCTCCTCAGTCACGCATTTTTCTCGTCTGCGACTCGGGAAAATTAAAAAAAAATGCGTTCCTTCGGAAAAATTTCCGGAAATAATTCAAGCACTAGGGAGATTATAAGTGAAAATATAGAAGACAGGTAGTAAACACCACACACATACCCTGGTGTACCAGGTACAAGAGTCACATCCCGTTTCCTACAGCCTACGGTCATTGTCTTCAAACTGTAGACATCAATTTTCCAACAGCCTCCAGCTTCATATCATCGTCTTCAACTCTTCAATTCTGATAACGAATTAAACTAGACACCAGGTTTGTATGCCATTTAGTTGGCTCAATATTCTCACTATCCTTTTACTGTAGTATATGAACTTTTGTAGACTGCTGTAAGTGTATTGAGTAGATTGACTGATATGTTCTTTATTGCATAAACTTTTACATGGGATGACACTATCCTGATGAACTTAAGAGTAGCAACATTATAATATTAGTTTTATTCCCTTTGGTTATGTTTATTTGGTTTATGGTGAACGAATGAGTATCACGCATACATCTAGGATTTCTAAATTCTAACATTTGTATAATCATTGAGACGTTCCATTAAATACAGTAATTTACTGGAATAATTCAATAAAATAGCAACCAGTTGAAGACGTCATTTCTGTTTACAAAGTAAAATGATATGGGTAGTGCTGCGATGTGTAGACATTAATATAGAATCACATCCAACTCCAAACAAACAGTCAACAACACACGCTTTCTAATAATTATTTCATATCCTGAAATTCTTGAAATGACCTTTCTGTTCTCAAGCACTGCTCTTTCATTTTATCTCGTTTCGTTCCATTTTATTGTAGAAAACATGCTGAAAACATTCTTCATCCTGTTTCGTTTATTTGAAAATTGAAATCACTCACACGGTTCCAAATTCTTCGATATTTATCAGTTGAAAGTAATAATAATTTAGTGAAGAGAAATACTATAAATTCGTACTATTGATGACATCATTCGCCAAATTGTAATATTATTGATCAGTTAACGCCTGGGGGAATAAAAAAAATTATGGTTGATTAAGAGAGCTTGGAAAAGTCCCTGGAAAATTATACAAGAAATGATTTATTTGGTTAAAATTTTTTTATTTCTCAACATAATCTCTTTGTAGCCCGAAACACTTTTTCCAACGTTTTTTCAATTTCCATCCATGCATGAATTTTGCATGCTTTTTCTGGTTGCGACACCACATCAGCTTTCGCACGTTTAGGAAAAGTAAAATTAGTTAACGTATTTTTGAAAAATCCAGAGTTGGTAGCAGATGTTAAGAATAATTTTTATAACTCCTCTGCTACAAAAGAAAGTATTAAATCGTGTGATCGAAGGATTATTCATTTATTGTACGGAGGAACTATAAAAATAGAAAAACTTTAGGCCAACACAGATTCGACTGCTCCCAAAGACTAAAGGCTTACTGTGAGAAACATGGCGATCGATGTTAAACCTAGATCGCTGCCACCAACAGAAGATGCAGTTGACTATCATTGCTAACGATCATTTTCTCAGATTTGTCGATGAGAGTGCAAAACGAGTAAAATTTGTTTAGAATATGGCTGGTGCCAAACAGAAAATGGACTAATGCCAAAAAGAACAGGTAGACCCCCTCTTCCTGGTGAGCCATTGAAAATGATGGCATGTGATTGCAGGGCAGTTTCCAAGACGAAACATTGCTCATGCAAGAGTATGGGAATCAAATGTTGAAATTAATGGCATTCTGGTAGAAACACTAGTTGCCAAAATGCAGAAAACATAATCGAGGGATCAGCGATCGTTGAAGAACTTGACTCCATTATTCCTGCAATCCCAGAAATTGAAAAAAAAATGGTCAAGAGGAAGGAGAAGAAGAAATCCAATATGAAGGTGAAGAAGAAGATGAAGGTATACTGGATGAATAGGAGTCAGATATATATTGTTTCAGTGATGATGAAATAGCAGAGGAATTATAAAAATTATTATTAACATCTGCTACCAACCAGGGATTTTCAGAAATACGTAAACTAATTTTACTTTTTCTAAACGTGCGAAAGCTGATGTGGTGACGCAACCAAAAAAAATTCAATGATTTGTGATAAATGCTGATATTTGAACGTTGAAACTTGTGGTGGTAATTTATCATAGTATGTCTTACTTTGGTGAAGTCAACATCTCTGCCCTATTGATTTTTCACAGTAATGCGTTTCTGTGGTATGTCTTATGTCTTGTATTGTGAATGTGATCTATATAAGTCATTTCATTTCCATTTTTGTGATGTACACTCTAGAAAGTACAATTTTCGAAGATCTAAATTTTTAGCTTCAGCAAATAGTGCTACTGAATGATGAGCAATTTTTTTGCCTAAAATGATTTTCAAGAACAAATTTTACAGAGTGTCTAAGTTTTTGAGGCATTGTCAGACAAAATTCCCATCATATTATGCCAAAACCGATTTGAGACTGAATGAGTAAGTAATATAGGATTTTTAGATGTTTTATATCCAATATTTGTTTGAGGTACCAAATTTTGATAATAGGGGCTATGTTTCCCTATTAGGTTACTTATTTGTGCATCCCATCTCATATGTGAATCAAATTTTACTCCAAGATAGTTTACAGATGTGGCTGAAGTTATTTCGAAGTGGTATGTTTCGGTTTTTATTGTCAGAGAATTAAATCGTGGTAGACTGTTACTGTAAGAAATGAAAGGAAGGTACTTTGTTCCATTCGAATTCATAGTTGATAGATTAATATCAAGCCATTTTTTTATTTTTATTACTCTATTCTCAGCTAGTAATTTCAACTTATACCAATCAGAGTGAGTTATGAAAATAGCAATGTCGTCTGCAAAACAGATTATTTCAGACTGTGAAGGACGGAGCATCAGATCATTATTGTATAAATTGAACAGGAGAGGGCACAAAACAGTAGTTGTCGATTCTGTAAATATGAAGAAGTCAAGTTAAAGGTAGCACCTCTAAAACCTACGTTATATAATCTTTTTAGTAATATATCGTGGTCGAAAGCCTTAGTCAGAACTATATATGTACACATACATGGTTGGTTTACTGTCATCAAGTGACTGATATATTAATCAATTAAAGTAAGTTATTGCATTAGAAGTGGATTTTTTCTCTGAAACCAAATTGTTTATTTGAAAATATATTAGATTGATCTGAATAGCTTTAGATTCTCTTTTTTTAAGTCTTCTCAAATACTTTGCTAATGTTGTTTAGAATTGACATGGGTCGATTATTTGTAATATCTGTCTCAGTACTTTTTCTAACAAGATTTAAGAAATGTCACAAAAAATGTTATTCTTGATTTGGCAAAATATTACTAATTCCGTATCAAAAGGTATTATTGAAATATCTTTCTGACATACTATGTCAGAATCTATATTCCATCACTGCTTTCGACCAATCAGAAACGGTTCAGCCAAGGGTTCCGCCCCTTTATTTATAGAATATACATTCTGACACAATGATCATGGAATAGATACTTTCTAAAAACGTGTTGGAGAAAGATACTTGAATGAATCAAATTGAAAATTTCTATTGATTTTTAGGAACGTAAACTAATAATCTATATCATTATGAGATTAGTTTCAAACTACGAGCAACTGCAACGTTGCTTTGGAAATGTTCCAATCATTATATTAATTAAATTCATCTGAAGGCACCGACCAAATGAATAAAAACACTTTGAATGAAAGGTATTTCCATTACATACCTACCTTACGTAATATCTTTTCCGTTAGGGAATGTATGTCAGTGGATCGAAGTAACAATTTCACGTTTCCGCAGCTTTCGGTGAGCGTACCGAGCGATGCTTCTCTGGCATTCAGCCAAAAATATCCTGGACCGATATTGAACCGCAACTCGTGTTAGTGCTGCAAGCTTCTATTCTCCTTTAACCGTCAAAATTCGCGTCGGTAGCTCCATTGCTATTGGTCTGTTTAATCGATTGCTTTACCAATGCCCGTAATAAAGTACCTTTACGAACAAAAACTCTTATCACTGTAGTTTTCTGAATTATTTACGCTTGACTAACACGAACTCAAATAGCTATAAACTAGAGTAATCGTTTGAGTCGAGTGCACGTTTAATTTTGAAACAACTTTATGAAATCCCACTTTCCATTAAGTTTCACGAGAAATCGAGTCCGACGAGTATTTTAGGAAAACGTAAGGAACTCTTATTGTTAGGCAGGATCCACTCGTATTTTCATGCATGAGAACATTTTTAACATTCAGAAAGTTTCGGTTTTAGCAAAGCGCGCCAATTATATTTACTTTACAATGCTATTATTTCGATGAAAGATGTACGGATGCAGTTTTCCAAATTCCACAATTTGCAATCAGGAGATGATTATTAGACGAAGCGCTTACTATTCAAGTATTAAATACAGTTTTGTCTCCCATCAATTCAATAGAAATTCATGGTGTCAATCTATTTGGAAAAGATAAGCAGATAGTTATTGTAATGTTATTTGTCACAAACTAGCAACATATTATGTTCCATAAATTGTGATGTCAGGCCGAAATTTTCAAAAGGACTTGAATATAATAAAACCTATAGCAATCAACAATAAACAATAATTTCTATCATTATCTGATAGATATTATATCATTATTAATGAAACTTCGCCTCTAAATGTCAATAAACCGGAAAATTCCGAGACGCTTTGGTAAAATTTCGAATGATATGAAAGGAGAATTTTTTTAATACTTTGCCTACACGAGAGGGAAGCCTATAATGTTCGAATAGAACATTAATGAAGTCTGAAAACTCTCCAGCTTGACAGTGAAGGGGTGACTATTTTAAGCTCGTCTAGTCCGCCTATCCAGAATCTCCCGTGGTAGAACAACAGACAGATTTCTGATGAACACCGAGCATGGAAATGTCAGTAGAGAAGGGAGAGGTCTCTTCTGGATAGGATCCAAGAGCTTCAGCCTATGTTTGGGTGTCAACCTCCAAATATGTGAACAGTACTCCAGGACAGGTCGAATCTGTGCTTTGTAGATTATGAGGAGCTGTTGGGATGTAAACTAGATTTTAGCACGGGATAGAAAATCAAGTTTTCGTGAAGCTGTTCGCAATGAACCTCACATGATCCTCCCATGCGAGAGTGCTGTTGGTGGTGATCCCGAGCATTGTTATGGAAGACTTCATAGGGATAGTTCTACCTGACATCATCATATTAGGGATTGTAGGACCCGCCTTCCTGGAGAAGACGCAAGCTTGAGTTCTGGTTGCATGAAACTCTACTAGATTATCAGATCCCAATTAATCTTTGCCAGATCTCCATTAATTGCGTCAACCTGTTCCTGTCTCGTTCCTCACGCTTCATTGGATGGTATAAGAGCTCTATATGTGAAACCGGTACCATCAACTGCGAAACTGTGGACAGGACAGGTGGTCACTTCCAGCAGATCGTTGATATGGAGCAGAAACAAAGTTGGTCTCCAGGCAGATCCCTGTGGAACACCAGCATTGATAGCCATTGTATCGGAGGATATTCCGCCGAATACCACATGCAGTGATCTATCTGAGAGGGAACTCGATAGTAAGAAAGCTTGGTGCCAGACTCTCTCAAATGCTTTGGAGATATCCAATGATACAGCTAGATATTTCCTATGCTTTTTAATAGATTTCTGCTATGGGTTTGTTACTTAGGCAAGCAGGTCTCCTATTTATCTCTGCTGACGAAAGCCATATTTGCGGTCATTCATAATTTTGTAGCTCTCTAGGTATTAGATGAGCTCGATGTTGATTGCTTTCTCCATCACTTTAGAGATCACAGATGATAGGGCAATGGGCCTATGATTATAAGGAAGGGTTTTCTTTCCTTCTTTGGAATTGGTTACAGTCTAGCTGTTTTCCTCCTGGAAGGAAACACACCAAGTTTGTATGGAAGGGTAACAGGGGGAATTCCGTCTGACGCCACACATTCTTTTTGGTATTGAGATCAAGCAGAATGTGCCTAACTGGGAGCTGATGGAAGATAATTTCAGGCATATGGCTATCGGTGGGAGCAATATTAGGAGGGTTCTTTCCTTGTGGATCCAAAGTTGAATTTGATGCAAACATTCCAACAAAAAGGTTGGCTTTTTCTTTTGGTATAATAGCCATTGTGCCATCATCTTTGGTTAAGGGAGGGAATGAACTGGAAGTGAAATTCCTACCAATTGCTTTGGCGAATGTCCAAAACGAACGTGAGCCATTCGGCCTTATTTTGGCAGTATATGCCTCTTTCGAAAGGTTTATTGTTTCATTGCACATATTTCTTGCTTCAACATATTTTGTTCTGGTTCCCAGACATGGGTTACCACTCCAACGATGGTATGCTGTTTGTTTTGAAGCGACGGCCCTAGAACAGATTTTATTGAACCATCGTTCACCAGATGATAGTGATTTGTTGGTATGGTGTATGTGAGTTTCCGTTCCCAGACTGATAATATCAGAGATCTCTGTGGCACATTGCACGTCGGGTCGTCAGATTTAAAACATAGCGAAGAAGAGTTGTTATACCAAACTATGCGTGGAGGTGTTGGATTGGTTCGTGAAGTGATATAGGGACAGGTCGTAGTGATGATTGAATGGTCAGAATTTCCCAATGGTACACGGACTTTTACTACAGAGGAATATGGATTGTTAGTGAGAAATGAGTCAAGCGTATTGGCATAATGATAGTTGTCAAGGATCCGTGTTGGTTCATTAATTAACTGTCTGAAACTGTAGGTAACGGTGAAGGCCTCAGCCCGTCGCTCTGCGTCATCCGTTTGGTTTGAGAACTTGAGTCAAGCGGAGTTGAATCATCCATGAATCTAACAATATGAATTTAACCACTTCTTCCAAAAGTATTAACACACTAGGTCAACAAAGGGAAAACATTTATAAAATATCAAATATAAGTTAGAGAAAAGAGTTTTTTGGACACTTCAAGTTAAATTGTAGATCTTATCCACGCTTCCATGTAGGTCAAAGTGGTGTGTTTTTCTGTTGTACAGTGGGTGAATATTTTAGGAATTATAGAAATAACAAACTTGACTCCCGCTATGACAAACATTTCCAGATACAGGACTGCAATTTAATCATGATTTTGAAATTTTACTTGTGGTAAATAAAGGTAGACTTTTAGATAACTTGGAATACTCAGAAATTGATGAATATAAGCACAGTATTCTGTTTCTTAATAATCAGATTACTATGAAGTAATCGTTTGAGACGACTTCACGTTTAATTTTGATACAACTCTATGAAATACCACTTTCTATTAAGCTTCATGGGAAATCAAGTTCGGAGAATATTTTAGGAAAAATTATCCTCTTTTATAAGAGAGTCTCATTGTTAGACACAATCCACTAGTACATTCATGCAGGAGAACATTCTTAAAATTCAGAACGTCTCAGATCTAGCAAATTGCGCCAATTATATTCACTTTACAATGATATTATTCCAATGAAAGATCTATGGATGTCTAGATTTTCCATATTCGCAATGTGCAAGGAGATGAATATTAAACGAACCGCTTGTTATTCAAGTATTGAAATACAATCATGTCTCCCATCGTGTCACTGAATTTTGGACCCAGAAGATAGACCGATAGTTATTGCATCGTTATTTTTAAAAAACTAGCAGCATATCATAGTCTTGTTCACAGACTTGTATGAAATCCAATGCCAGCCCAGAATGTTGAAAACGACTTGAATATTATAGAACAGACAGCAATTAACAAAAATGTATAAAATTGTCTGAAAAAAGGATATAAAAAATTCTCATGCCTATAACTTCGTAAGGAAGAAAAATTGAGATACGTTGACGTGAATAACATTATTTCGGCAGAAGGAAACCATTCCTCACTGATAATTGGATAATATAGACGATACCATTGACTATAGGACTGGTATCTCCTCAAATACCAGTTTATCCCATGTGGATGAAATGAAAATGAATTTGTTGACAAAGTATTATGGTTGTTTGTCAACAAATTCATTGGTTGTTATAGATTACGCAGTTCTTTATAACTCGGAGGTCAATCCGTATACTCTTATATGCCCCAAGGGTTAAAACATAATGAGTGGGTGACTCGAATGGAGGACAATTTGTTGACGATTAAATAGTCATACTTCCGAAAACTTTATTTCCCGTCTTTGGAGTTTTTCCTATGAAAAAATATCTATTCGAACTGATTCGATGATTCTGAAGCGAATGGCGAACCGCAAGTCGATATTTTTTTCTGTCCGAAAGTTACGCAATTCAATGATTGACGATTAAATAGTCATATCTCCGAGAATTCTGTTCACCGTCTTTGGAGTTTTTTCTATGAATAAATATCTTTTCAAACTAATTTGATGATTCTGAAGCGAATGGCGTAAACTGCAAGTCGATGTCTTTTCCCGTTCGAAAATTAGATAATTCAATGTTTGGCGAGTGAATAGTCATGATTCCGAAAATTTTATTTCCCGTCTTTGGAGTTTTTTTTTTGATGAAAAAAATATCTTTTCTAACTAATGCGATGATTCTGAGGCGAACGAGCACAACCCGCAAGTCGATATCTCTCTCCGTCCGAAAGTGACCCGAATGGGGAAAAGACTTCGTTCGCTATGTTCACTCCATCTTTCTCATAAGCCGATCAAGAGCGCGACCCAAAGGAGTGGATGGGCATTCAAAGTCAATAATTCGACAATGGCTTAAGGTACAGAAAACCGACGTCACTGTTACACCGCTATGTACAAACCAACAATGAAAGACTTCGTTCTCTAAGTTCATTCCATCATCCGCATAAGCCGAAGAAGAGCGCTATTCAGTACAAAGAAGGTCTCCTTACATGCAACATAGGCCGCCTATGTTGCATCCTAGGCGGAGGCAGTTAGTGCCTTTTACGTACGAGTAGCTAGGATACAGTGTACTGCTTTCACGGTACATACTCTCTAGTTTATTTTCCTCTACAACAGGCCAGATACTTAGAGCGCCGAACAGTGCGCGAACCTACGCAAATAGGGTTGAGTATTTCGATGGACTGCTCAGTAATAACTCAAAAACGGCTCAAGGTAAGACATTGAATTTTTATGCTAGTAAATTTCGAGAATTATATCTAGTTTGTATAGAAAATCCAAGTGGATTGCATTTATCAGTTGGTCGCTTCAAATGGTTATTTATAGTGCCATATAACCCAATTGAAGGGACGATTTCGTTAGGTACGCTCACTCCGTGTTAATAATGAAAATTGTTTGAACACCTTTTATCCTTCTGCCGTATATTTTGATGTAGGATATTTCATTTTCATCTTTCTGTCACCTGTGCGTATGTCATCAGAAGCTATAGAGATACCAATATCTTCTATAAGTGCGTGTGTTTGAATGATTATTTTCTGCCAATTTATGGAGCTCTTAATATTTTTGCAGCAGTAGTTATCAGAGCACAGATTTCCCCAGAGGTAACGATTGCCCAGCATTGTCCCAATAAGCAAAGTCGCTATTTCCCTCCGTAACAACTGAATAATAGTTTTTCTTTGTATGATATCAAACAAAAAAACTCCTCCTATTCATTTGTGTTATCCAATGTGATGCTAACCTGGTATTGTTAGGAACTGAACATTTATTTATAAATCACTTCCGATCACCTTCAACCATCAGATTTATTCATATGCCACTCATATACTCATTAACTAATGAGATCTGCGAATAAACGTTTCCATTACCGCTCTCAGGAACACGTCGAAAGCATTATCTTGAGAATGAACGATATCCTTCCATGTACAAGTACGAGGTTGCAATCGATATCGAGACTTCATTGGAGTTCAAAGCATTAAATCGTAATTATTCAAGTCTGAAGCGGAGATAGGTAGAAGCCGGGACTAGAAGACTATCGTAATTGGAAACATATTCAATTTCTAAAAATGCAATTGAAATTTCGATTGAATATATCTGTTCGTTTGTTTCGAATATGAGAAACTGGAAAAATACAAAAATATTCATAGAATAGGTTCATTAAGTAGAGAAATATGGATGATGAAAATGGCATCTATAAATAAATATTTTTGGGGTGGTTTATATCATATATAGGCTGTTACTTAATATCGTTCAATTTTTACCAAAAATTTCGATAGCCGTTTGCTATATCAAATTTCAGGATAACATATTATTGTATAAAAACACACTTTCTAACAAAAAACGTTTATTTTTGATACGTAGGTATGGCTACATCATGATACTACAAACAAATATGTTTTTTTCCTCAACTGTTAGTATAGTATTGATAACCATTTAATTATGAAGCATATTTATCGTACAACTTACTGTTTTGAAGAAAATAATTAAAAATTGTAGTTGATATCTAAGCGAAAACTGTTTATTTGAAATCACTAATAATAAGACTAAATATTATGTATATATTCATAGAAAATGTTCAAAATACCCACCTCATGCTTCTATGCACGCTTCTGTTCTTCTTCTCAACTAGACGAAATCTTTCAAAAATTACGTATGGCCCTCAATTATTCTATTTCTTAGTTCATCTGAGTCTGGAGTTTATACGCTATCTTGTCAGGAATACGATTCCTTCTATAAGACCAAACAGGAAGCTTATTTTCTATTAGGTTTAATGGGCATGACAAATGCTTTAGAATTCGGAAACAGATTGCACATTTGCAGATCAGTTTTTCGATGACAATCATTCTTTCCCTGAAATAGACAATTTACATATTTTACACAAAGCTAATTAAGGTTCGAAACCAAGTGTGTGTGGAGACGGGCTGAGAATTTCCCTATGGTGAATCCTGCCTGTCGTTAAAGGCGACTAAAAGGATAACTATATGTAGTAGATGTTTTCCCCATCGCCCTGTGAAATACCACCCCATCGACAAAGATGCTATGAAGTGGGCAACCCTATGTTTCAGTGTTTGGTCGTTGGTCGATGCTCCTGGTATCACCCTCATACCCATTTTTCTGTTTCTCTACCCAAACCAACATTTTGTCTATTCCAAGCTTATTCTGAAAATACTAATGATGAAGCCTCCCAGAATAAAATATTTTGGAAGAAACATACCTGTCTATTCGGATTTCCGGGAGAGGGTTGCTCGAGTGGATTCAACTTGAAAAATATAAAATTGAAAATAGACCTCTGTAACATCCGACGTCTTAGCAAAAACATAAACAACATAAAAACAGAATGTTCATCATCACCTGCATAACGACAAACCGGACATACTGGCCTTAACTGAGACGCAGGTTAATCCATCAACACACTCGTGTCAGATTTGAAAGAGGTATCTTTCTCTGTTCTAGAAATGATCCCCCATGCCACCGAGAGGAGAATCTAGAACTACAAGAATTCTATATAATGTGGTTCAAGCTTGATAATCACAAACAAACAAAATTTCTCTGTTGCCTTTATTCAACACCAAATGAACCAACTCATGGTGAACTCTTTGAATTTCTTTCTCTGAAACTTGACCTCATTCAGCTGAACTATCCAGCAGCAGAGATTATGATCCTGACTGATTTCAACGTTAACAACTCCGCTTGGCTCAAGTTCTCAAACAAGACGAATGACGCAGGCCAACACCCTGAGACCTTCGCCATTACCTATGGTCTCGAGCAGTTAACTAATGAACTAACACGGATCCCTGATAACAACTATCAGTATGCCAATACGCTTGACTTATTCCTCACTAACAATCCAGATCCCAATTGCGTGCACCATTTGGAAGCTCTGACCAGTCCCTATATCACTCCACCAACCAATCTAACACCTCCACTAGGGTGTGCCAAAAAAACTCGATATTTTTTTATTTCGCTCTTCTTCGAGTATATCATTCCCCGTTCGAATTCATTCAAGTCCCCTAAATTTGAAACAAATCGGTTAATATTTAGAGGTGCATCAAGCCCAAAATGTGTTTTTTGAAGTTTTTCCTCAATTTTTGAGAGGTTTCTCAACACTATTGTTCAATAGCCGGATGTTTGACACTTGGGAGAAATTATTACATTCAAACACAAGGAATTTAATGCAGTTCAGTCGCCACATCCAGTTTCCGACAGATATATTGGCGAAAAGAACCATTTTTTTAAGGCCTAAAAACTGTAATTTCAACTTTCAACTTCAATAACTTCATATTTTTAGGTTCGTGATGCGTCATATGCTCTTTTAACGTAGTCTAGTATCATGTACCATGAATTGAATTGATAATTTTAGAGAAAATCGCCCATCAGCTATGATAATCTACACTCGAGTGGAAAAACGCACCACTTGAAAATGTACCAAAAATGGCAAAAAATTCAGATTGCCTTAACTCGGTTGCATTGAATCGAAAATGGATGAATATTTGAGTTCTGAAAAGATTAGAACCTTCCTTTCAATGTGATGTTAGTTAATGTGATACCAAATTCATTCCACCACCTCCCACCCACTAAGAAAAATATGTTTCTGGTGTCAAACAAGGTCCCACTTTGACAGCTCGTAGAACGAGCCGATGAAATCATGGACTCAATCAGACAACAGGTCAATGAACTTCAATCATTTTCTTTGAGTTTCTCAAAAAATTCGAGTTTTACGATGATTTGGAGGGCAGTTATGAATTTTTCAAAAAAAGTACCATTTTGCGTTTTTTTGGCAACTTTGCCAATTTTGTACCTCAATCAATGAATCTTTATAAAATTAATCGACGAGTCATAAAGTTGATGAATGTGTTGCGTACCTACAGAGTATATTCTAGTATTCAGAATCTAATATTTTTAACAATCATTTAATAATTTATAATCATACATTTAATAATTTGTAATCATACATCACATTAACGCTTTTTTCGCAACGCTTGGAATTCGCCGCCTGTGCTCTTCGACAACTTTCAACAGGTACTGCTTTCGCTCTTCGTTCTTCGTCAATTCGGAATTTTATTTTGTAATTAACGCTATACCTCTTTCCGCCGTGTCATTCGTGAGGCGCAAAAATGAACATTTTTCTTCCGCTCCTATATAAGACTCGTTGCTTTTCCACTCAGATGGATCTTCAGTTAAAAAGTCGCAGTTCACGTCAAATCTTTTCAACAAGTTACGTATATGTTGGGATAATAGTTCATCGATACAACGCGTTCTCCACATTTCTAATTCGGTGTCAGAATTTGGATTTGATAATAACCTTTTAACCTGCTACGAGCTGTCAAAGTGGGACATTTTTTGATACCAGGAACATATTTTTCTTAGAGGGGTGGGAGGGGGTGGAATGGATTTGATTTCACATTAAGTAGCATCATATTAAAGGGAAGATTCTAACCTTTTCAGAACTCAAAGATTCTTCTATTTTTGACTAAACGCAACCAAGTTATGGCACTCTGAATTTTTGCCATTTTTGGCGCATATTCACGTGGTGCGTTTTTTCACTCGAGTGTAGATTATTTTAACTGATGGACGATTTTCTCTGAAATCATCAATTCAATTAATGCTACGTGATACTAGACCACGTTAAAAGAGCATATTATGACGCATCACGAACCTAAAAATATGAAGTTATTGAAGTTGAAAGTTGAAATTACAGTGTTTAGGCCTTAAAAACCAATATTTCTATTGGAAAGTGGATGTGGCGACTGAAATGCATTGAATACTTTGTGTTTGAATGTAATAGTGTCTCCCAAGTGTCAAACATCCCGTTATTTCAGTTCAGTGTTATGAAACCTCTCAAAAATTGAGGAAAAACTTCAAAAAACACATTTTGGGCTTGATGCACCTCTAAATATTAACCGATTTGTTTCAAATTTGGGGAACCTGAATAAATTTGAACGAGGAGTGATATACTTGAAGAAGAGTGAAAAAAAAAATATCGATTTTTTTTTGGCACAGCCTAACCCCCACGTACAGTTTGGCATTACAACTCAGCCGACTGGGACGGTCTTCGCATGTTTTTCTCTTAGTTTCTTTGGAAAAGCGTATGTTTTGATCTAATGACCTAACGCAATGTGCTACAGAGATCTGGAAATATTATCAGGCTATAAATGGAAACTTACATACCTCACACCAACGAACCACTATCATCTGATGAACGATGGTTGTCGCTTAAAAACAAATAGCATACCGTCGTTGGCGCGAAAATCCATGTTTGATGATCAGAACAAAATATGTTGGAGCCAAAAATTAATGCAATAAAACAATAAACGTTTCTAAAGTGATATATAATCCCAAATAAGATCAAAGTTTATCGAATGCCCGAATGGCTCATGTTCGTTTTGGACTTTCACGTCCAAGTAATTGGTGGGAATTTTACTCCCAGTTCATTCCCTCCCCTTATCAGAGATGATGGCACACTGGCTACTACACCATAAGAAAAGCCAACCTTTCTCCTGGACTGTTGGCAGCAAATTCAACTTTGAATCCAAAAGGGAAGGACCCGTCTAATATTACTACCATCATTAGCCATATTCCTGAAGTTGTCTTTCATAAGCGCACAATTAGACGCATTCTGCTTGATCTCAATACCAAAAAGTCTATGGGGCCAGACGGAATTCCACCTGTCGTTCTCAAGGAATGTGCACCAGTTTTCAGCAGGTTGTTCAACCTTTCATACAAACTTGGTGTGTTTCCTTCCAGCTGGAAGACAGATAGAGTGCAACTAATTCCAAAAAAAGGAAAGAAGACACTTCCTCATAATTATAGATCCATTGCACTATTAACTGTGATCTCTAAAAGGATGGAGAAAGCAATCAACATCGACCTTATCAAATATCTACAGAGCTACAAAATTGCGAATGACCGGCAATATGGCTTTCGTCAGCAGATATCAACAGGAGACCTGCTCGCCTACGTAACACATGTATGGCAGAAATCTATTGAAAAATATGGGGAATCTATAGCATTGGATATTTCCACAGCATTTGACCGAGTCTGGCAGCAAAGCCTTCTTGAGAAACATCCGTCATATGGTTTGCCGCCTCAACTTGGTCGCTCACTACTTAAAATGGGGATCTGATAATCTAGTAGAGTTTGATGCAACCAAAATTCAAGCTTGCATCTTCTCCAGGAAAGCGGATCCCACAATTCTTAATGTGATGATGTTAGGTACAACTATTCCTATGAAGCCTTTCATAACAATGGTCAGGATCATCATCAACAGCACCCTCTCATGGGACTCTCATGTGAAGTCCATTGCGAAAACCGCTTCACAAAAACTTGGTTTTCTATTCATTGCCAAGAGCTACTCTACATCCCAGCAACTCCTAAAAACCTGTCCTGGACTATTGTTCACATGTTTGGATTTCGGATCCCAAACATACGCTGCAGCTCTTGGATTATATCCAGAAGAGCTAATCGTTTGTCACAATTATGAGTTCATCGACCTCTCTAGAACATAGTAGAAAGGTGGGAGATCTCTTCCTTTTCTAAAGATATTTCCATCATCAGAAATCTCGTCTGTTGTTCCACCAAGACAGATTCCAGATAGACGAACTAGATGAGCTCAAACTAGGCCTGCCGAACTTCTTCCTACCATACTTGATTTTTTTGTCGTACAGTAAAATTGTGATGCCTTTCCCTATCCCCATAGCCTCTGAACCTCCAAGGAAAATACGAATTCCTATCTCCTCTCCCTTCATTCCACTGTTGACTCACATGATGTTCTTTGAACATTATAGGTTCCTCTCTCAAAGTATAAAAAAAAAGGTTGGTGGTATCTTCGGAAATTCACAAATACAAAAGTAACACCCTACTTCTCAATAATCAAACAGACCAAATTTATTCTCCATCGTTTGAATCTATTTAATGTATTTATTTCGCGAACTATCAATCATTATTAGAATCTAATAACCCACCATATAATTCTGTAGTAAAGGTCGCGACTGACCGATCATAGTAATATTTTGCTACCTACTGATAAGTAAAGTGAGGCATCTATGAAATTTCCATATTTGGCATATTTTTCATATTATATGAAATTTTTCCGAATTTTTCATATTTTTAACTATTTTTTAATTTTTAGCATATCTGTAACAATTTTACAAGCAATTCCTCCCTATACAATTTAAACAAAACATTTTATTATTCTTGCCAGTAAAGAACATTTAAAAGCTTTCAATTTGTGTTGCTTGACTGGTTTTGCATGTAGCAGGTATAATTTTGAGAAAAGGACAATTACTGGTAAATCCCAATAATATTGTTGATGTTTAAAATATTCACTTAATCCGGAAGTAGGTACTAAGAATTAATTACCCGACACCGTTGGGGTCCATTTATTTGTTGCCAAACTGAGGGCACGAGGAGGGGCATAATTAATAAAAGTTTTCTTTAAAGGTGTGTCGACAATTTTAGAGTTAATTTAAATTTGAATTTTGAAGTATGCCAGTGTGTCTATTCGAAATGGCAAGTGGTATCAAAGTGTCTATGTGGATTAAACCATTTCCAGAATTGTCTATGGGACAAGGTGTGTCATGAAGAGGGTTTATTATATATGCACAAGGTGTATTTTCCGTAACTTTTCAAGATTTCAAATATTAGGATTTTTCGGTTTAAAGAGTGTTCCTTGCCTCTGGCATACAGGGTGTGGCAAACTTTGATCGTAGTTCCATAACTCCTTTGAAGCAAAACTAAACAATTTTTTTGAATGAAACCGGTCAATGGTGGACAAAAGCACATATTCTAACATATTCTAAAAAAAAAATTTCCGTAGAATTTGGCTTGATAATTAAAAACGTATTTAAGGGTTACGTAGCGGCAATTATAGAGGCACTAAAAAAATTAAAACAATTGGTCATTTAATAATTTATGAAAAAGAAGGTTATATTTGCATAATTTATTATTGGGTTATCCTGTACACATGAAAATAATTATAGAATACGTGTTTTCGTCCACCATTGAACAGTTTTATTTAAACAAATTGTTTTTTTTTATTTCAAAGGAGTTATAGAACTATGACCGAGGTTTACCCCACCCTGTAGTTCAATATGATTTGAAAAGTTAGAAACTTATTAAATTAAAACTCCATGTTTTAAAATATATAGGGGCTCGTATAATGTGGAAGCAAACTTAAGTTTTTTTACACCCTGTGGGCAAATAGGTGATAGCCACTATATGAATTGGTTTGTCAAAGATGTTAGGTACCTATTTGAAAAATTTGCTCTACATATGGTATTTCGTCTTTGTAGATTACATCTGAGGAAAGCTTTCTAATAGAATGTTGAAACTGCATCACATGTGGCTGAACGAAACAAAGTGACATCTGAAAGAAAAAAGCAACCGTCAATATCAAAGTGCTTTCAATCTAATGTTGCCAAAACTTCAAGTGAGCAAGAATTCAGGCAAGATTTATGTCGAGCATTGGTGACGTCAAATATACCCTTATCAAAACTGTCAAACGATAATTTTCAATATTTTTTTGATTGTGAAAATTAAAATATTAATTTTTGAATAATTTCGTATTTACATTTTTGTTCATATTTCAACGAAATTTATTTCATATATATGATCGTATTTCCTACTTTTTCTTCTTCATATTTGCCTCACTTTACTGATAGGTATTATATTTGAAGTTATTTATTTCAATTATATTTGTCTAAAGATGTCGTAATAACGCCGAAACTCGATTAACGGAGAATACAAATAAAAGAGTTACTAACATAATAGTGTTTAATTTTACGATATTGGAATAATACTGTTGATATTCATTATGAAAACACACAACAAAATTAACCATGATTGAGATTTCAACGTCAAAAGCATTACCTAGTACCGCCACTGTTGTCACCCTCGAAGTTTCATATTTGCATGTAGATGAGTCTTTGACCTACTGGTTGGTATTATCTATTTAGATTACTTGCATTGAAATAATAGTAATCAGTTCAGAATGAGAAGCTCAAATCGAACTGATGATTTGATGGTGCATATGAAAATTTCAATACATTTACTCGTTGTTGTTCGCAACCAGATGGCGATCTATATGATCAAAAAGAACAAATTGAATATTATATACAAAGGCATTTCCAATTCAATGGAAATGAATGGAAATATCGGAGTGGCTATTGCAAAGAACAAATTAATATTATTTACGGAATTCAATTTCGATACAACCGAATCTGCCTAACGTAATACCACGGCAATCGGTGAAAATCTGCCAAGCTGAAAGAGATACAGCTGTGTATAGACTCCGTTCTCAGCTGCAAGACGTGTGAGACCGCATGAGCTGAATTTAAATGTAAAGTTTCGCTTACCCGATACGAATCCGACAATCAGCTTTATAACGATATTCTAGATTTTATCACCTACATTCAAAAACCGTTCATGTTTATATGCACAATGCACAGAAGTTAGTACCAGACACTTCCAACTCAGGGCTATTGGTGCAAAATTTTTCATCGATGACGTTCCTAAGCCACTAAGGACGAAATCAAAGTTTTAAACGAGAGTACAATTTACACATTTGAACAGTGAATTTATTTTCAGATTCAACAATTGTTTCACCAACCCTATCGCAACATAGGAAATTATGTAATAAATGTTTATCTGTTACAACTATTATATATATTATATACATGGTAACTAGTAGTTCAGTCAAAAGTGTGAAGAAATAGGGGACTCCACTAAAATTTTATAGACCGTACGAAAATGCAAAACTCTTTTTGCATCGTGTTTAGTATGGCTTACACATCGTTAGTGAGAAAAAAAGGAGGCTCGTGATAATTACTATCAACAATGAAAAACCATTTTCAATTAACAAATGGAATGTCTTACATAAAAAATGGAATATCTCGCGCTCTTTAGATCCAAAGCTCCTGAATTTTAGTATCAAGTGGTTTTTAGTCCGCTGAACCCGAATATGAAGTCGAAAAATGAAAATCTGGCCCGTTTGATGGAAAATCCGGAAATTTTACCAAATCTAAGCAACAAATAAAATTTTTCTCACCGACTATGGTATGGAAATAATAAGATGCCGTGATGTGTCTCGGTACAATTTTCACTAGAAGGAGGAAAATTTTGGGAAATCGGTGGAAAATTGTTTTCCTTCATATTCCTGTCTCGGTCCTCGTTCAACGTGTCAAATTATAGGTTTTTATGGTCGCTGAGTATTATTTTTTGATTATAAAATCAAAATCAACTATAGTACTGCGGAGAACTCCGGAAAATGGAGATTTGATTAAATTTTAATATTAATTTTTTTTTTCAGGAAATTGTAGTGAAAAATCTATATAATAATGATGATATTACTCGGTTATATATAAAATAGTCTCAAAATATTATCAAAATCAACTTGTAAACAACGATAAAATCAAACTAGACTGCGTGACATCCTTTAATGTAAAATCTGATTTTTATTTCAAGTACCCTAGCTGTAGCAGCTGATAAAACGTTGTACACGACGCAAGAGATAAATAGCTTTTAATCCAGGCTGTGAACCGGAATTTTAGCCATAATAAAAAAAAACGTGTAAGTTCGGATCAAAATTTTTTTTTGCATTAGCTCCAGGGGGTTCTCAGGATCATTCATACACCTTAAAACCTCTTAGGAACACCAACCACACCCATTGGGGGTAGAAATGGCCCGAAATCTTCCCCAAATTTGCAACACGCCAAGTCTTGAATTGTATTTTCTACAAAAAAAGGTATTTTGGCATTTCGAGTGCACCCAGGGGGTTTTTCGGGTCGCTGAACACGAATCCTGTGACAGATTTACTTGCTATCCATTTTGGGGGAATTTTGCAATTTACGTGTTTTAGGCATTTCGAATGCACCAAGGAGGTTTTTTAGGTCGCTGAATACGATTCCGAAGCCAGATTTACTTAAAATTCATCGTTGGGGTGGTGAAATCGACAAAAATGGCCAATTTTGCACTCTTTATATGTTATTTTGCAATTTATGTGTTTTAGGCATTTCGAGTACACCCAGGAGGTTTTTTGAGTCGCTGAACACGAATCCGAAGCCAGATTTACTTGCAATCCATCGTTGGGGTGGTAAAATCGACATAATTGGCCATTTTCGCACCAATGTGTGATGTTGGGGTTACCAAGAGATTTTAAGGTGTATGAATGATCCTGAGACCTCCTGAAGCTAATGGAAAAAAAATTTGTATTCGAACTGAACCATGTTTTTTTTCCGGTTCGTAGCCTGGACTGTTTGACCAGTATCGGACTCTGTTGTCAGCTCTCGTACGCTCGGGCACAAACTCGTCCTCGACTGGTAAAATAAACTCACCTCCTTTGTAGTCTAATATACTATTTTTCTTCACTTTCTCTCTTATCTATTCATTCAAATCCAATCAATCGCATTCTTTATCAATGAAATCCTTCAACTATTCATTATTCATAATTTTATTTATCAATCAAGAGCTGAGTTCACTTAACTCCTCCGTACTATAAATGCAGCGTGGTCAAAACAATAGAGAGAAGACATTTATACGGGTCCCTCATGGCTAATTAGGTAACAATGAGTGTACATATAGAGGTAATACCCACTTATTTGATTCAGACACCTTTCGTTAACTAAAGTAGGTCGGTATAAGCCTGGTATGTTACATTAATCAAGAACTATCAATCCATGTGGAAAATTATATGTTGTGCCTGTTCTCAAGGTGTCTTCGTGTGATTGGAATGTATTTTTGCCTGTAAATAAGGGTGTATAAGAATGTTATGACTCAATTAAGTGCGCTGCAAAATGACTCTCCTTATTGATGACTCAATGCCATTGTTCTATCTATTCAATTCAGTTCACATTCTCAAATGTAAAACAAATAATTGGCTAAATTCAAAATTCAATCTATTTATATAGCATCCCAACTTTGACTCAAGAGACGCGGACATTGCCTCATTTTATTATTTTGAAAAGGAATGAGCTAGAACATTAAAAATTGTTAAAATTTGGATATTTTTTGAATTTGAGAGCAATCTATACAAATTTAGAATGTCAAAATGTTAAAATAGCCCTTAAGGTATTCAATGAATAAGTCAGGCTCCACTTCAAGCCTCTAGCTTGTTACGTCACTATCAAGGGTTAAGGTCTTCTACTACATAGGGTATTTAATCAATCGAATATGATACACTGAACGATCATAATGCACTCTGATGATAACAGATGATGATAACTTGATACTAGTTTGAACTGAAGAACTAATTTTCATAAAACTTTTAAGTAAGAGCTCGCAAACTTTCATTATCCCAATGGGACACCATTGTGGCTATATTAACTATTCATTCATTTTTAATGGTGTTCTTTCCATGGAAAGAGTTTACCCTTACATTCGGTTATTCAAGTTAGTCGTTTCCGTTGCAAAACAAAGTCAAGAAACTCAAACTTTCATTCTCATGAATATTTCAGAACTTTGCTCCGAAATAATGCGGATAACCAAGATACTTACCTCTTCTCAGTTTGCATTTTTTTACAATCATTGTAAACATTGTCGAGTACTGCATTGGAATAATGAGATGATTGAGACTTATCTTTGTGATATGAGCACGGTTATTTGGTGCTCATCAACCAGTAGCAACATATCATAATAACAATAATAAGTGTCTCACCACATCGCGGAATACTCTCTTCTTCGAATTGAATAATTAATTTAATGAATGAATGGACATACATTTGTGGCAGTTTATGTTATAACTTGGATATTAACAATATTGTAAAGTAATCAAGATGATATTTGTTTATTCGACTTCAACCTTTCAATCCAAAGAATCACTTCGATGATTCCAAAGGGTGATTCAAATTGAACGTTGGAAGCATAGACTGTACTGAAAGGTATATGGTTGGGAGTTTGTGCTGTTACTGTTGGTATTGGAAACGTGGCAACGTCATCACGGCGTCGAATTTTTCGAAAACGCTCTTATTGAATAATGAAGTTTATTCTTATTTGAATGGCTTTTTGTATCCCCCAAATGGTCTCGTTTGGGGTGGTGAAAATCCATATATCATTCGAGAAAACCAATCCACAGAAAAACACTGTCTAGTGTGCATTATGGCCTGGAGCAATCATCACACATAGTTTTCGAGGACGAAGGTGGCAGCTAGCAGAGGCGTAGCGAGGATTGTGCGCGTCCCGGGGCAGCTATCATAATTGCGCTCCCCCCCCCCCCACGTCCCAGCCCCTTGATTCTTAACAATATTTATTTTCGTATACAACATTGCCAAATATATGAAACATGAAAGAAACAAGGGAACACAGTTTTTAATAGTTTTAAGTACTTTTCTTTTAAACTTACATATATTCATTGAACAATAAATCTAGATATGTATTTTACGCGCTTTCATTGATGCAAACGTATCTATTATGCGTGATGCATCAATCGATTCGAGAGTCTCTTTCTCTATACTCAACAGAGCTAAGTACGACAATCTTTGTTGCTCCATCGATGCCCGCAGATAAGTAAATATTAACTTTAACTTGCTGAAGAACCGCTCACAACTTGCAATAGATATGGAGACAGTTAGCACGATCTGTAACGCAACTCTTAAATTCGGGAAAACATGTTCACCGTACTGTATAAGAAATCGGATTAGTTTGATGGGGGTATCAATGACATTTTCCCGTGAACGTAGTAACATTCTGCAATCATCGATGTCGATATACAAGCCAGTGCAGTCAACGTTAGTAGCGTAAAATTCTATGGAACTTTCACACTGTTTTTCCACGCAATCGAAATCTGAAACACTCATCAACTCTGCAACATTCAAGAAGAAGCCAAACTTCTTGTTCAGATCACGAAGACACTGAAAACCATGGTCGAACTCAACATGGAGCCTATCAATAGCGTTTGTCAAAACCCGACGTTGTTCCTCCTCTGCTGAAAGGCCTGCATCTTCAGATAACTCTTCAGGCATACGGCGACGTCTCTTTCTTCTCCGTTCGACGTTGATTCCCCATTGGTCATATTTTTGTTTCGCGTCTGCAATCGCGATAGTACACAAATCGTCTCGAATGTGTTTTAAGTCGTGCTGAAGAGAGTCGAGGTCGTTGGCAGCATCTGCAAAATTCATTGCAGGATCTTGCAGTATTTTTTGAACGCGTTCAATTCTCCACAAAACTTGGTCCCAAGAGTAGAGAAGGCTGAGAAAGTCGAACGTCAGCATTCTGTGTGCAGGGCTTCCCGCTTCATTTCTAGTTTCCGGCGTCAATTCTGGATTTCCACTCATTTTTTCGAACAGATCCAAAATAGAATCCAGATGTTCAAAGACGACACTGACAGCGTCATACTTAGCACTCCATCTAGTTTGAGATTACTGTTTCACTGTTCTCTTCACTGCATTTTTCAGAAAGTCCCACCATATAGTTGACTACGGGAAGAATGTTATCCTGCTGTTCAGACAGCTGTGCGCCCTACATTTTTATAGTGAATTTCTTTTCCGTGAAATTTTTTTCCGACAGTTTTTTATGAACTTAACATTTCCAAATTTAGCGCCCCCCTGGATTCGGCGCCCGGGGCACTTTCTCCCCTCTGCCCTCCCCCTCGCTACTTCACTGGCAATTGGCAACACTATTACTGTTCACTTCAAGTTTAATGATATGTTTTTCATCTGCATATGTAACGTTCTCACGTTACATCAACAAAATTTTCGCCGCTTTCACTGCATCCTGGCCCAATTGGCCGCCACGCATTGAACAATTTGAACACGAATTTCTTTAGCTCTATTCACTGTTTCATGAATGCAATACAAAATATAGCAAAACAGGCCATTTTCATCACCTTTCATGGGAATCATGCGAAGAAGTTGTAGCAATTCAATGATTTTTTACAATTTCACTGACAGCCGAATATAGTTTATTTGCTGTCAGTTGTCAGAATTGTTAAAAAAATAGAATTGCTACAACTCATTTCACCCCCAGGTCAACGGATATTTCCGTGAATGTAAACCTCTGAAAGGATAGTAGATCATTGTTAAACATAGTGCGATTCGATGCACTGTCATAGATCAATTATTCACGCACATCCATATTAAGTTCAATCGTTTTGGATTGAGAAGTGTAGGTCTGTTTAGTCAAAAATTACATATAGTATGACACAAAAAAGTTATGGTTATTTCAATCCAGGTACCAACACTGTATGTGGCGGCCTCTAACATTAAACAAAAAACCAAGTATATATTTGAGTTTCTCATCATTAATACTCCCAGAATCTCGAATTTCGTCAAATTGCCATGTTATTGAACACAAATATAATCAAAAAATTAGATAATTTTTTTTTGGACGCCTTGTATACCAAGGATCAAACCGTTGTGGACCCATGTTCATATGAACTTTTTATCTCAAAGTTAGTAAAAGATCTTCCCTTTGAAGTTTATACAAGTACTTTATAAACACCTGTATATTGATTATAATTCTATATACAGGACTTTTTTTTATTGACGTTTCGATAATACATTTTTATCTTCATCAAAAATTGTTATGTTGATTGATGTTTCCATGTAATTTAGGAAAGAATTGATGACTTTGATTTATGAAATGCGTCTGCAGCCGACTTGTGTGGTGAAATCCAATTAAAACTGGAGAAGACATTGGATCGGTTGCGTGTGAAAGAGTAATGTATGGCTAATTATAAATTGATGTACTTGAAATGATCTGAATCTAGCTAAGATACTATTCTACGATTTAACAAATCTAAATAACTATGACTATTTTATGAATCAGCTGTACTTTGATTTATATTTCATTTCTATTACTAACAACCACGGTCGTATATACAGGTCTGGGAATTCGAGGCTGTTTCCTATGTTAGAAGTGAGTCCGCTAAGCATCATCTGTTGCATAGTACCAAAAGGGTGGCGCATGAGTCGAGGAATGATCTCTAGCACGTATACGAGCGTGTTCTCTGGCAACTGTCATTGTTGACTTGTAAACACAAAGAATACCGGCGTTTTTAGAAAATTACGAAACCGTGCATTGTGCCGAAATGCAGAACGGGGTACAAAAGTGTAAAGCAAGAAACTTCTGTTTTTTAAAAAGGCCAAAAGATGCGGAAATGCGAAAAAAGTGGATGCTTGCGATTCCGGATAGTTTTAACGAGGTCCTCTCTCAAATCAAAATAGTAAATATTGCGTTACGAGAAAAATTATTTTACTTAATAATGTGATAGTAGCCATACTTCGATCCAAGCGCTAGCTGGTGGCTGAACGAGGGACTACAAGTTTGGCGACATGTAAGAGACTTATGTCGAACAAAGAGTTCCCAGACCTGTATGTACGACGGTGCTAACAACTTATCAAGTTTAATATCATCATCTATAAAATTCAATTTCAAAACTGTCACTGTCATAAATGTAGCAGTCAGGTAATACATTATATTTTTACGTTGAATTAAATAGACAATAGAAAGTGGTAATTCAAAATATCTGAATCTGGTTAAGTTTGAATCAGATAATTATGAAGTTTTGAAACATTAGAATTAATTTCATCATTAACACAATTGTTTCTTTTATTTCGGATACTTTCTAATGTCAAACGTTCATCATTAATATTTTCAATATTCAAAATTCTTGCATTGTTGTAGTCAAATGAATGATGTGTTTTTTACATGTTTACCAAGTGCTGTGGATGAATTCTTTGTATATTTATGACCATTCAATCTTTTATCGAGGTATCGGGAAGATTGGCCGATGTATGTGATGTATTTCAAAACTTCTATATATTTATATTTTACATTCCACATAATGTAAAATATTATCAACATATATAGAAAGTTATTCAATATAACATTTTGCAATCCAATAACTATATTTTAGAATGTATCAAATACAATATTAATAGATATAGAACTCAAAAAGTAGTTACTCAACTTTATAATCTGAATTAACATTCGAACATGAAATAGTTCTTCATTATAAAATTCGTATTTGTGTTTGTAAATCTGGAGTAGATGTGTCAGTGATCTCTGATAGTCATATAGGCATTGTTCCTTCGTTTAGGAAGCGATACAGTTAATAATGTTTTCCATTTAAAATTAACAATATCAATTGGAATTGCTAAACCTTTAGTGATGTGTAAATACGATGATATACCATTCACAATATGCCGGCAATCCTTTTAACTTTATTACCTGAATAAATTCGAAAGCGCGCATTTAACGTATCATGCCACAACAACTTGATAATTAAACATTTTTCTGCTGACTAGAAGACCGTTTCGAGTTGATTATGGCGCCCAGGTAAATACATTATAACAATATTAATTACCCGGTGCACGCACTCGCAATAACGGGGAAGGAGGATGTTTGTCTACTTTTTGTAGGATTTCATTAGCATTTTCTCTTGTACAATTTTCAACTTCGGCGGCGTAAAGGAACCGTGTAATTGGATTCGTGTACTACGCTTTATCATTCTCTTACAGAATTTTAACAGCTTCGAAAATCCGGGTGTTACATACGATGCAAATCCCATCTCGATTTATCGGTTTCACGTTGTTCTTTCAATAACCATATCCGTAATATTAGACCAATATCTCTCCAACTTTACGGCAGCTTTTAGGAGTCATTTCGGACCACATTTCCTTTTATGGGAGAATATATGATTGAGAACTATGGTTTACATCATAATATATCAAAGATTCAGTTTTGTATTTACGTTGTGCATTATTGACAAATTAATGACAAGTTTCCAATAGATGATGAACGATCAGTTCTCTATAAGTTCAAAACATGTTCCCAGTAAATGCAACATTCAGTTGACTATATATTTAGTCCAGTCGCTTTGCAATTGGATTATACATACAAATTTTGTTCCTCCTCTTTATTTTATGATTGATTTTTACGTTTTTTGCAGTGCTGATCACGAATAAGTTAAAAATTCGAAAACCTGATGCGTTTCAAGATATTGGCCATTTATGTCAAAAAATTGCAATTTTTGAAAATTTTCGCTACTTTTTGCGTTTTAAACGGAGATAACGAATTATCGAATAAACTGTTAGGAAGAAGTCAAAACACATCGAATTAAAAGTCTGTAAGTTGAGAGGAGCCCGATCAAAGGCCCATTTTCGTTTTTTTTTGGTAAAATTAAAATTTAATTTCCTAGTACAGATTTTGCTTTAGGAACTTTAGTTAATGCTGAAAGGTAGCATTTCATATTTACTTTCAACTCAATTTTTACTTTTTTCTCTTTTTTTTGCGCCAAGATCCACCACCTTGGAAAAATCGTATTTTTACGATTGCGGCGCCAAACTGAGTGTTTTGACCCAAGCAAAAATGCAGTTTGAAGAGACTGATGCCCTCTAAAACATATCCAAAACCCAACCACTTTGCTCATAAGCAAGAAAAACCAGGCCATTAAAAAAATGTGGGGTCCAAAATAAATTGAAAAATTTTTAAGTTGGAAAACTCGTATGAACTTCAAATTCTGTATTGAAATAGAGGATCATTTTATGCGTATTTCAAGCTCTTGAAGCACTTTTTTCTGATAGCTAGAACTCAAGATACTTCTATTTGTATGTATGAACCCGTAGTGGGCCCATTTTTTTCTCTTTTCCAAAAAGCCAAGATTCATTTGAAAGGAGAGGCCTCTATCTAAAAACTGGTGCCCTGGTTGATTGAAACTTTTGTTAAATAACCATTTAATATTATTATTATTATCATTGTTATTATGTTTGAGTAGGGCGAAGGTTCTGGAACCTATTCTGCCGAAAATACAAAACATGAACAGTACCTAATAATCAATAACAAATTTAGAAATGGCAGCAATTGGCCAATAGCCTGAAGAATGTGAAGTAAATGATAAAGAAGAATGATGCACTACTGAAAGGATCACACAAGCGAAGGGAGTAATGCGTCACTGAAATAATCATTGATTTTTAAAACAGTTGATAGATGTAGTCGACACTACATTATCTCGTAGACCATTTCAGGATAGGAAAACACTGTTAGATAGAAAGTTTTGTCGGCATATAGATTTGAAGTTTTCTCGTGTTAATTTAAAACTGTGACCACGATGTCGGATATCATAATTTGAGGTGAATGGATGTTTTAAGTCAACCGAAAATTAATCCTGTAGGATGCGATAACTTTGTACTAGATTTCCACGAATTATTCTATCAGCTAGGAAAGGTAAAACCAGTTCCTGTAGTCGCGCTTCGTATGAAACAAGAAAAGGACCATGGGCTCAACAGGAGGCTTTTCGTTGAACTCTTCCGGGATGTTGAATGTCTTTGATCGGATGAGGAGACCATATCACATTTGTCTTGTAGAGTTGTAAGGAAAAATTCTTGGATGGACTTTGAAACGCTTTTCTGGAAGTGTAGGAACGACCATGCTGATATTCTCGGACCAACTCGACTATAGTCAATAGTGACACCATGATCGATTTGGGTTTCAACAGGAGTATTGAGTTGCCCTCCATGTAGTGTTGATAATTTTGGGATTGTTATGTCCAAAATGTGTAGTTGCGCATTTATTTAATTTTAGGGGGATATCCTATTCAGAACACCATTTTTCCACTACGAATAGAACAGATCGAAGTTCTTGATGATCCGTAAAAGGATTTGCGAATATCTTTCCATCATCAGCGTAGAATACATTCTGGCAATTCAATAAACGTGGTAGGTCAGAAGTATATATTAGAACAAGAATTGGACCGACCACGGATCCCTGTGGGACACCTGGGCCAACATTATGCAACTAGGGCAAGGAACCACCGACTAGAACTAAGAATGATCTGTTGGATAGGAAATAATCTATCGCCATCGAATCAGCTTCCCACCGATTCCAAAAAAGTCAAGTTTGACTAATAGCTTAGCTTAGTAGATAACATCTATGAGCAGATTTCTGTCCATGTTAGACGTTCAGATGTTGAGACAATATGAAAGGTTAGTTGCTTGGTAAGAATCCATGTTGGTTATCAGGTGTAACTGCGGAGTCCAGTAAGAAAAGAGGTAGTTGATCAACAATAAGTCTTTCCATAACTTTAGCACAAACTGGAATCAAACTTATTGGTCTATAATTTTCTGCATCGAGTTTGTCCCTTTTTTTAAATATAGAAGTTACAACCGCAGGAAACTACATGTCAAGTGAAGTTTCGCTGTCAAATGAAGTTTGCATTATGTCTGCCATGGGTTCACATAACGGAGCAGAGCAATGTTTAAAGACTGCAGTAGGTGTTCCATCTAGGCCAGGTGAGGACTTAGTGGCTAGTGAAATATCCACCTCCAAGTTCAATCCAGGCGGACATTACACTGCACATGTCCTTGTTTACATTTACTGTCAGTTGATTTTGAACGAACTATGGATCACCAAAATCCATTAGAGACTCAAAACTTGAAGACAATTCAAAATGTTGTTATTGTTTGCAAATTAGCACAAAAATAATGGAAATTGGGAGAGTGATATTCTATAATTTTGAGCAGTCTTATCAAAGTAAGAAACTGGAATTATTTGGCACCGAAACCTTATAATTTGATGAAAAAACGGATATCAGAATATGTTTCCAGAGGAACACAAGCTATATATGCATCGTGAAAACTGAACTTGAAAATACAATTTTGGAGTGGTAAGTTCTGTTGATAACTTACATGATTACATCTTAAATTGCGATCATTTGAGCAACTGTAGACGAATGCGGTTAGGTTGGCTTCTGTCCACTGTATACCATATTATGAAAGTGCCCATTTCATGTACAAATATTTGTAGTTTACCAAACTTCGATAATTTAGGAGACCAAACTCTGAATACTTGCTATGTGGCAAATGATTATCTAGCGGTGCGTCAACAAGAGAACGTTGGTGGCTTTCCAGAACTATAGAGTGAAATAATTTCGAACTTGTTATGGGGAAATTTTATTACAGAGATAAGGAGAATAAATGAATGTCTCCTATCTTGAGTGCATGTAAATTCGAAGGTAATTGCAACGGGTAGTGATATGCAGAACCAATTTAGAGAAATTCAAATTGCGCAAGTGAATATTATGTTATTTCTTTAGGTAAGGTTTCCGTTAACATGAAGGAAACGCTTGGCTTCGTTTATAGATACATTAAAACATGAACTGAATACAGATTTGTAGATGCAGTATGAGTACTGTGGTAGAATTATCAAGTAAAACTTCACAACTGTAAAAGAAATTCAGTCGATTTTAAGTGGACGCTTCCTGAAATAAATACATCAAATCACCAAATGTTGAAAGAATTTGGGTATCTACATGAATAAGTTACCATGAATTTGATCACTCCGGTTATACAAAACCGGCTTTGACATTGGAAAATTTGATAAAAATGTAACAATTTCTCAAATATACTGAACATAATGAATAACCTTCAGTGCTTGCTGAAAAATTTGATAAATGAGCCAAGTCCGTTTGCCACACAAGCATCTAGCCGTACCATTCTACCTTGGCTTTGGCTACCGCAAGCGCTATTGATATTTGAGCGTATACTTTGATAATACCTGTGTAAAAGTGCAAAGAAAATCAGTCAGATACAAAAACAAACTCTCCAAAATTGTACAAACTCATCTGCGACAACATTGGTGCTTGACATTTTGAATTCAATGTTGATTCTGCATCGGTAATTCTAGCCCAGGCGGTAGGACCCCGGCTTCATAGTATCCACAAAAATATAATCTGCGATAACATTGCTGCTTGGAGTTCAGAACATACGTTATTGGAATCAAAATTATATGAATCTCGGGTTTTACCGTCTGGGCTGAAATCGCTGATGCAGAATCAGCATTGAATGCGAAATTTCAAGGAACAACGGTATCATAGGTTACTTTGTTAGATTTTTAACAGGTTTATTCTTTAAATTTTCATATACTTTTAGGAATACTAGGTTAGTAGGTTATTCGAAGTTTGTTTTTCCTCCCCCTTGTTTAATTGAAGTGCAAATATTCACATTTATTTTTGAATAAAAATGTTTTCTTTCGAATCAGTTTCATTCATACTGATTAATAATTTATATGATGAAATATCAATTAATCAAATTTATCGGTGATTGCTGTAGATTATTCGTAATAACCGGTTATACTAGTGAATTTACCATATTCACCAAGCGTAATAGGGATTATCCATTTCCCATTCTCACAGATCAACTACAATCTCTCCTAAAAAAATTTTATTGATGACCAGCAGGATTCTGCAGAAATCGTTATACTGTAACCAATCTATTATTGTATCAATGTAATGCCTTGAAATCAATTGAAAACAAACCTCAAGTTTATGCAATCTATACTGATTACTTGAAAGTCGTTGATAGTGTTCGCCACATTCTACTTGTTGACAAGTTAGAAGCTCTATTGATGGCCCACTGCTTATGCGGATAAAAGACTTATTAACTAATCGAATTCAAATTGTGAAAATTCTCAATAAATGTTTGAAACCCATTGAAGTTAAGTCGGGTGTACCTCAAGGAGGATATTTATTACCTCTCTTCTTCAATTATTTTATAAATGATATAGTTTTGACAATCAAACACTGTGAAACTAATTATTCATTTCAAATTATAAAGAACCATGGAATCTTTAACTGATTGTGAACTACTACAAAATAAATTGAATAACTTATATATCTGGTGTACAAAACATTTCAAGGAATTAAATGCAACTAAATGCAAACTCATGAATTTATCGAGAAATACAAATTTCAATATCACATACAAAATCTAAAGTTAATCATCACAGTGAATCAAGCTGTAGTGTCTATAAATCCAGTTTTACAGCCCATATAAATAATATAATAAATATAGCATTCGAATTATTCAGGTTTGTTATACGTAATATGCCAGAAATAAAGAATATTAGTAGTATAAAAGCTGTATATTTTACTTATGTAAAGTTTATAGTTGAATATGGTCCTTCTATATGGTCCCCATTTATTATATTCATGAATTACGATTAGAAAAACTACAAAATCAATATGTCAGATTTATTGCATACAAAGAAAAATTATCCATAAATAAAATTCCTAATCTATATTATAAACACTGTCTATATTATACCAAAACAAGACGTATAAACTATGATATTATTTTAATTCATAAACTATTGAATAATTTAGTTCAATCTTCCTCATTTTCAGAGAAAATTAATCAGAGAGTTCCACTGAAGCAACTAGATGTGAAGATTCATTTTACGTAAAAAGCATTCTGTTAATTATTCCATGAACGAACATAATAGGGCATGTAATTTTGCCAATGAACTGAACAGTACTGTAAATGATAATTTACTTAAATTAGATATCAACTGAATTAAATATCCATCAGATAAAAGATAATTATTTGTTTATTCCTATTGTCAACTATCAATTGTAATAATTAATGTGATTAAATTATGAGCATATTATTTGGATAAATATATACATTTTTGCATTCAATAGTATTTAGTATAGAAAACTTAAACAAAATAACAATTGAAAGGTCAATTTCTACTAGTTTAACAGATAAATGTGATTATAGTAACACAGTAGCTTCTCGAAACAAATATTACAAAGCACTGACTTAGTACAAACGACCTACCTAATACTCGTATATATAATATGGTAAATGGGTTTTACCCATTGAAGGATTACACGATAAACTGGTAACAAACAGAAAATCCAGTTATACAAATCTACCAAGGGAGAAGTATCAAGTCTTTGTTGAACGTTCAATAGGATATCGGAGTCCTTATATTCATTAATTTCTACGAATTACAGCCAATTTAATGTATCACTTTTATTCTGAATTTATCAAATATTGAAATTATCATTAAAGTTATGGTTGAATCCATTTTATTATTAATTTAACTACGCCTGCTGAATGTTCTTTTATCCATTTTTTGAAGGCCCTCGCTGTATGATCGGTTCAATCCCTCAATGAGTTAAACCCAATAATCATCTATCCTAAGATTATTGTTGTCATTGAAGTTATATATAAGATGGCTCTTTCGTAGTAACTTAGTACTATGTAAAATTTGTTTGGAGAAGCTACTGTGTGAGCGAAACTATAGATACATTTATTTATTAAAATAGTGGACATTGAACATTCAAAAGTTATTTATTTAAGTTTAGAATGGATTTCCAAAATGTGATGGCTGATTCTATTCAATTAGTTTTGATATTGTACAACTTACTTAATTTTCTTGTTTTTTAGTATTTTTTATTCTTTGGTATTAGTATGTATTACATTGTAAAATTAGAAATATTAAACTTTGTTCTTATTATTCATACATTATTCTTGTATTAATGGGCTATTCCGCGAATAAAATGAATAAATAAGGAGAGCCCCATACGATTCCGTAAGGACCGTTTATTCAGGTTATAAAAATTTATTGATTATATCAAGCAAACATACTTGACTTGAATCGAATATACGAATACTTTTCATATGCCAACTATGAATGTAATCACAAATTCAAATCGAAATTAAGTAAATAGTCCTTGAACAGCATATAGGATAATTGAACATTCATCAACCATCGAAATAAGATTGAACCTTCACTAATGAGGTTCACGAATTCAAATTGGAAGTAACCTTATTTCAGATTGAATGAAGTGAAGCTTCAACATATTCTATGGATGCAATAAGATGACTTTCAAGGTGTATTTGGTAAAAATAATTGCTCTCTAGAGATAAGTTTGGCACATCCAGCATTCCAAACAAAAGTTGACTTCCGGTCATCAGGATGTTCAATTAGTTTGACACAATGATTGACTCATTTTTAGCTAATGCTGCAAATCAACGAGTTACTGATGACAGTTTGAGAAGAATATAATCATAAGGTTTTAATTCACAATACAACATAATGTACATTATTTGGCGTATGCGAGGAGCGATTATCTAACCGCGGCTGAGTTTTGCTGTGAAGTTTTTGAAGGGTAAAATTATAGATTTTCTTAAGGTATGAAATATTACACAATAGAAATAAATTCCGTATGCACAAATTGGCGGATGCGCAAGACAAGTTGAAAATTAATACGAAATTATCTAAATTATTTGTTTGCATTCGTGACTCAAGGCAACATTCATTAGTTGAGTATATTTTGACACAGAAGATAAAAGTTCTTGAATATTGGAATGTTACAAACTTATGGGATATGCCAAAATGTGGGAAACAATGTTAGTCTAATGAAAATAATATGAGCATCATAAACAAGGTTTTTTCTCTCCACAGCTAGCTCGTTTGTCGATTATGATGCTATTACAGGTGAATGCAAGTAACTTACTGTAATGGAACTATTACGTGATTTCAAACCCTCCATTAAAAAACCCATTTGTTTAAATTATTCACAGATAAAAATAATGGAAGCAAGAGTTCGAGTTCAGTCTAGATTGATTTCTCTTGTTGCCAAGTGTAATCTATTTGCCTCTACAAACAAACGGGTATGATTGAAGAAGTATCTGGGTTTGATTTGTTAAAAGGAACCTGCGCTATTGGTTCGAATTTTTTATTTATATACATAATTCTAACATTGTCGTTTACAATTTTCAAGATTGTATTTCAATTGACTTATATCAGGACCAGTACTTTTTAATTAACGTTATCATATTGTAATTGAAAATTTAACTTCATCATGTTCCATGCTAATGAAGGATTGTCACGTAATAGAGGATTCAGAATTCAGTCGATTCAGGAGTTACAAAAGAACTGAACTGTCCTGATCTCAGCATAACATCAATTTGTAAGATGGCCAATATTTCTTTATTTCTTCTCCGTAAAACCTTTCCATTCGCAGTATTACAGACGTTCGTGAAGCTTTATTTGACCTACGTGAGGCCAATTTTGGCAATTGGTCCAGTTTGTAACCCAGATCAAAAACGTATTAAGATCAAATAGACTTAATGTAGTGGAATAATAATAAGGTATTATCTTCAATAATCCTAAAGTAGGTAAATTCTGTTTATTTAATAACTCTTCACATGTTGCATCAACAAGTTATATAATAAGGTTGATAATATAGCATGCAAAGTTTTTTTCCATACTTTGACTATACGAGAGGAAAACTTATAATAATCGAAGAACCTCGTGTGAGCCAGCGGTGGAATGTTGGGAGACGGAATGGGCATTCCAATGTTTCTTGAAAGTCTGGAGCTTATAGCCCTAAGGAAAGACCTCACTAGGCAAGAAGTTCCACAACTTCCCCGTTCGATAGAAAAATGAAGTCTGGTATCAAGAAGTTTGACAATGAGAGGATGACTAGCTTGAGCTCGTCTAGTTCGCCTACCTGGAATGCCTTGTGGTGGAATAACATACGAGATTTCTGCCGAACACCGACCATGGAAATAGCTATAGAAAAGGGAGGAGAGATAGCCCACTTTTCTACGATGTTCTAGATAGGACAATGAATTCGTCAGTGTGAAATCATCAATCAGACGAATCAGTCTCTTTTGGATAGATTCCGAAAGCTTCCGCGTATGTTTGGAAGCCGAAATCCGAACATATAAACATTACTCCAGTACAGAACGAATCTGTTGGGATATGAAGTAGCTCTTCGTACGGAATAGAAGACAAAGTTTTTGTGTTGAGGTTTTTTCAATGGACCTCACTAGATCATTCCATGAGAGGGTGCTGTTGGTGGTGATCCCGATCATGAATATGGAAGACTTCATAGGAATAGTTGTAACTGACACCATCATATTAGGAATTTTGAGATCCGCCTGAAGAAGATACAAGCTTGATTTTTGATTGCATTAAACTCTACTAGAATATCTGATCCCTAATTCAAAATAGTTATATATATATTATAGTCCAGACATCCATTAATTGCATCAACCTGTCTCTTTCTCGCTGCTCTGGTTTCATTGGATGAGGAAGAGGTATGAAGTGTACCATCACCTGCAGAGCTGTGGACGGTACAGGTATACACTTCCAACAGATCGTTGATGTAGAGTAGATACAAAGTTGGTGACAACACAGGTCCCTGTGGAACATCAGCATTAATAGCCATTGTATCGGAGGATACTCCGTCAACCACCACTCTAAAACGTCCCATCCTGGAAATGGGTTTATCCGAAGACTCCCACATGACCGTCAAACTCAATCAGAGCATAATTATGATAATCCGAGGGAGTCAGTTAATGGTAGTGAATACACCTTTCAATCAAAGTTGTGCAACGAAGATGGAACGAATCTCTTCGACTTCGACTTTCCACACATTTTATACTGTCACTCGAAAATCTTTTGAGTTGGAACATCAAATTAATGATGAATGAGTATAAAGATGAATTCTGATCAAAGAATCACATGAATACCGTATGACCGTGAATAATTGGTTGGTATTCAGTGAGTGTAATTTGTACATGTAATTTTTCACAATGAATCGATTAAGCTCAGTAAGAAGGTTCTTTCTACATTAACTATGTAGATAAGCCTTTTTATACTCTGTAGCTTCTTCGTCTTATGTGCTGCAAACTTTAAACTCGCTATCTATTTTATGATGAACGACGAAAACTTTGCGGCAGAAATCATTTCAATCTACTTGGTTGAACATTTGATCAATATTAAAAATAGTCGTATTTAAAAACTACAATTATTGCATCAGATGTTTTTCCAACGAGATATAACTTTAAATTGAGTAATAATAAACTGTCCTTATTCAATATGGGATGGATCCTGGAGGTTCAATTTTCAACCTCTCCATCAACCATTGGTCTCCAGGTCTCGTTAAAAACCCACACAATGTTAGCCTTCAGTAGGTTCAACGTGGCTGGTTTACCTTCATATACCTAAGACTTCAGATATGCCCACATAAAATAATACAGGGGCATCATATCACAGAATTTACATGCCTATTTCGCGAGTTAACTTGATCGCCGAACGTTTCTCTCAATAAACCCATCGTATCGAATGTATCCCCGGCTTGTTGGGACTGCATCTCCTCCGAATTCATGCCTCCCAATTGAACGAAATAGTTTCTTATTATGGCTCTATAGTTGACTCTTCCAGTCGATAGAGCATACCAAACAGTGCAATATTTATAGTTGTGATGGTTTTTGAAGAATCGCTTGTGGATTATCTCAACCCCAAATGCAACACATTGGTTTGTTGTCATCACTGAATACAATGGAGTGCCAATTTAATATATACAGATTGAGTTTGAATCAGCGATGTAAAGTGATTAAAATAAATGTTCTATTCATATCGCGCCTGTCAGACATCTAGCTAGACCATATGCATGTTGCATCTGAATAGGTAAGCATGAAATATTCATGAAACAGATTCACGAGTTATTAAAAATTCTCAAATCACTGTATAACCGTTCTTCTATGGGGAGTACCCCGTAAGCGTAATTCGCATATTATCAGATATTTGTATTAATTTGGCTCAATAATTGTCCATTGGTTCTATTATTCACCGACTTATTATCTCGTTTTATGTGAATCATCTCCAGGATGGATCTTTTATAATAACTGATTTCTTTAGTCAAAATATTGAAATTTTATAACCTTATAACTACTGCTTATCATACGAGATCTATCCTGGAGATGATTCACATAAAACGAGAATAAAAGTCGGTAAAAAATAGAACCGATGCTTATTAGAAGAAATATATTTTGGAGATGATTCACATAAAACGAGAAAATAAGTCGGTGAAAAATAGAACCGATGTATAATCGTTGAGCAAAATTTATACAAATGTAATCAACTAGCCACTTGTAAACTTCAATGTACTTCTTCATAATGCTCAAAATTGTGTATATGTAAAAAGCTGATACGATTCAGTAATATTGGTACCGCACAGACCTTTCTTTTTTATGTTGGTTATAGATATCAAACACATCTGTTTAACATTGTAGGTACTTTGGCGCAGAAGTAATTTTAGTCTCAGACTTCTTATCTTCGTTGCCGAGATATGATGTCTTCAACTATAGAAAAATTTGTGTAGTGGTTTTCAATGAACATTAATATATTTTGGACATGAATGTGTTGGAATTTCAATTATACGTGTTTTGCTCGTTGTTGACGTTGACATTTTCAATTAGAATTAATGCGATAAAGACGCTTAGTATTCAATAGAATTATTTCATGGAATCCCGCACCTAGTTGATGAATGTAAATCAGTTTACAAACGTCTGTTGATGGTCGTGAGACTGAAACCTATGTAAAGACGAAAATATAATAGATATAAGTATCAATGTTACTTACTTTCAAAAAATTTATATATTTCCTACTTGGGTCAGGAATCATTATTATATTCATATTTAACTGAATTATAACCTTTCAAGTATTCAATTCAATGTATTATCTGATGACAAAATCTATTCTAAATCATCACTAGATATGATTTCCTGACAGTCGTATTTTATTTCATTCTCAAATATTTATATTGCAAAGTTAAGTAAACATGCAGTTGTCACAATCGTATTGAACCTCGCTGTCAGCATACCTGCCGGATCACAGGTTCAATACCGTGTGAATTCTAGATCGCAGTAAAGTCTATAGTGATCGACTGAGAAAAAGTAGGTATTAGGAGTTGCCGCTTGTGAATTTATTAATTTTTTTGTTCTAGATCCAATGGAGAATTTATTGATGTACTATCAAATTTTCAATATTTTCATATGTTGAATTCTATTGGCTGTACTTATTCTAGTAAGCTTATTCACAATTGACATTTATATTAAATTATTCATCATTATGTTTTGTTTCATTTGTTATTTTCAACAACTTTTATCAAATTTTGATTTTATCAATGCTTCTCTCTAATCACACTTATCACAGAATATGATCGTCAAGGATATAGCATCCTCTCGCATAAGCTAATCTTCATTTAAAATCATTCAACTCAACCAAAAAAATCATTAAATTTTATATCTATCTTATTTGGGACTGTAAATAAATACATAAATGAATGAGCGTGTTCATTACATTCAATTCATCGTGTTCTTGTGATTAATTTGATCCCTACATACTTTTTCTCCTTATTATGTGTCTTTGACTGAAATGAAATTTAAATAGACTGGGAAATTCAATTATTTATGAAGGAAAATGGTGTTTCTCTTATCTGTGCGATAAAGCTCCTCCAAGAGTTAGTTTTATCAAGTGCTAACTTCCATTTAAGTGGGATTACGAAGATCCAAGCGAACTCAAGTAGCAAGTTTCTGATTACGTTACTCTCATTAATAGCTAAAAATAACGCACGATCCGAATCGAGTTACATCACATTCGCCACTGTGGAACATTTGAACCCGGAATAATTGAGATAACTTAGACCTCTAATTGTATTCCAAAAAGAGGGCTTCAAGGAAATTTATTATAATCTCACCGCAATCGAAATGCAAATCCAATTCGAAGGTACTTTTAACGAGAACTCCGGACAATTTAATTCGGAGATATAATCGTGAAGACTGGAATACCGATTACTTCCAATATCCCCTATTAATAATGTCGAGCCGTTATTGAATCTTACCATGTTCCTGCGATATTCAACGGGATGTCCCTTATGTCATTGTTCAATTAATCGAAAGCAGAATTCGACTTAAGCATCGCTAATAGCTCCACTACATCAACTATTCACATTTGAATTATCAACCTTCAGCTTGTATTCGGATCACGATAACTTTGAGATGGAGTTCAGTTTGAGAATAATGAAAATGATTGATACAATAAGATTCGATAATGATATGAACAACTTATAGAAGAAAGCTTCAGTAAACAATTATAATAAAACAGTGAGAAGTGAGTCAAGTACAATGAGAATAAAACAATCATATTAGTATTTTAAAAACTATCCAGAACAGAACACATTAAAATTAGAATTATAGCTAACAATGGCAAAAAACATGAAGTTAATATAAAATCGAGTTTAAAATTTTTTATTTCCATAGTAACTAATTTAAGGCTGACCTATTTACTATTTAAACATTCTCCTAAAATACATATATAGTTGAACACTTCAGTTTAATCGTTTTTTAGAATTGTAGACCCTTGGGTAGACATTTATAAAAACTAATGCAAGCATTATAAAAACTAATGCAAGCATGATAAAGACTTGTTTTCGTTAAAGTTAATCTATCGCAAGGCTAATTATAGCTATTTTTATTTCTTGTATTATATTCATCATCTATCAGTTCCTGTGAGAATACGTACTGATTTTTTTGCAAAAAAAGTAGGCATTCAAAGATATACAGGCCTGGTGTTCTTAAAATATGGTTACTAGCGGATTTACCTTTACATGACTGATTTCATTTCATTTTTAGAACTATTCTTAAAGCTCGTTCTTGAAGCTTTGAGATATCTATTAGTCTTGAAGAGCCTCCCCAGATCACAATGGCATATTTAAGACTGGAATAACAAAGAATAAACACTTCTTAGGAAACTAGGGCGCACCGTTCTAGATATAATCCTCAATGCAAAGCATACTAAATTTAGTTTTTTTGAGAGTATGTTCGTACCATTTTAGATGTTCCTCAATTGTGATGCACTTTCGGAAATAGAAAGGCATATTTCTCCGTAATCGAAGAACTTTGGAGCCTGACACTTAGATCTGTCTGTTCTAAACACTAAGTAATTTGTTTTCGACTCATTAAGAAGTAGTTGATTTATATGAAACAAGTTCTAGAGCTGCTTCCATAAGGAAGTAATTGTTTGTTCGATATCATCCAGGGATGAACTTTTTACGAGCATGTTTGGGTCGTCTGCATAATTTCCTAACTCAGTATTTGTGCCAAATGACACATTACAAATACAAAGGGCCCAAGGAAATTACCTTGTGAAACTCCAACGCTTGTTACAAGCACATACTCATATGTTTCACCCTTGTCTTTAATTACAACTTTTTGTTTTCTGTTTGATAGGTAGGTTTTAAACTAGTTCAGGGCATTACCCCCAATCACAATTTTTGATAACTTAGCAAGTAGAGGAACAATATCAAGTGAATCGAATGCCTTAGACAAGTCAAGGAAAACATCACATACAATTTCCTCATCATCTATTGTATGAATTACATAGTTCATAGTTCACAAAATTGAACAAAGCGGTGTCCGTAGAAGTACCTCTTATAAACCCATGTTGAGAACGATTAAAAAAGTTCACGATGTTTAGGAAGTGACTATCTCTATATTGAAAATTAAAGTTTCCAATATTTTCGAGAAAAATGATATCAAATTAATTGGAAGATAGTTTTCAAGCAGCTCAGAGTCTCTTTTTTTGCTTGTCATCATTTGTTTCATTATTGGTAAGTTTCATGAACTACTTCTCTTTTTCTATTCTATTTATTTATAGAACGTCGACCTAGTTTGCTACTGTGGCTAATCACCGACTCCAGGAGGCAAGCTCACCCTATCCTGACTATTTCCAAGTGCAGGTAAGGATCATTCACGTGCGGTTTCATTGTATAGTACACGGGACCTACAGTTTTACTTCTCCCGAATGGAGGCATAGCTAGATATTACATTGTGCAATGGATATTTTCGCCTTTTGTCTGTGATATCTACGATATGTATCGAAAATAGTCAGCCGTGACCCGGATGGATACGAGACCGCGTAGTCAGTATAAGTGGAAACCGTATTTACTACACTACCAAAGGCGCTTTTATGGACTAAACAATGAATCTAATCCTGCAACATGATGATTTGCTATCAACGCCTCTATTCGAATAAAGTCCCTGTACCAGTCTCCATCGTAAGTCCACTTTTTGGTTCATATTTTTTGGCTCATCAGTTGCCAAAAAAATTTTGATGATTGATACAACAATTGGGTGTGTATCCGCCTTGTACAAAGTATATCAGAGCAATAATATATATTGTCTTTCGTCAGAGCACAATTAGACGCATTTTGCTTGATCTCAATACCAAAAAGTCTATGGGGTCAGACGGAATTCCACCTGTCGTTCTCAAGGAAAGTGCGCCTGCATTAACATCAGTTTTATGCAACTTATTTATCCTTTCATACAAACTTGTTGCATTTCCAGTTCGAAGACAGCTAGAGTCCTACCAATTGTTAAAAAATAAAAGAAGATCCATTCCTTATAGTTATAGACCCACTGCACTATTATCTGTGATTTCTAAAGCGCTGGAAAAAGCAATCAACATCGACCTTATCAAATATCTACAGAGCTACAAAATCGTGAATGACCGGTAATATGACTTTCGTTAGCAGAGATCAACAGGAGACCTGCTTGCCTACGTATCACATGTATTGTAGAAATCTATTGAAAAACAAGGAGAATCTGTAGCTGTATCATTGGATATCTCCAAAGCATTTGAGTCTGGCACCAAAGCCTCAACTTTGTCGCTTACTATCGAGGTTTCTCTCAGAACCCTCCATGAGGTAGTTGACGTAGTATCCTCCGATATAATGGCTATCAACGCTGGTGTTCCACAGGGATCTGCCTCGGCACCAACTGTGTTTCTGCTCCATATAAACGACCTGCTGGGAGTGACCACCGGTCTGCTCCACAGCTTTGAAGATGATGGTACACTTCATACCTCTTTCTCATCAGAGCTCCTATACAATCCAATGAAGTCAGAGGAGCAAGGCAGAGATAGGTTGACGAAATTGATGGAAATCTGGCAAAGACTTTGAAATGAGGATCTGATAATCTATAAGAGTTTAATGCAACCAAAACTCGAGCTGGCGTCTTCCCTAGGAAATCGGATCTCACAATCCCTAATATGATGATGTCAGGTACAACTATTAATGTGAAGTCTTCCATAACAATGGCCAACAGCACCTTCCCATGGGACAATTATTTTCGAACTTTGTACGTTTCCGTTTAAAAAAAAAGTTTTCAATAATAGCATCAAATAATGTCTAATGATGCTCAAGGTTGACAATTACATTGTCTGTACTGTTTAGAATGTACTTGCCTAACAACAAAAATATTATTCCAATCTAATCATTTCACATGTTCTATATATTTTCTTTTTAAACGTACAACAAATCAACGTTTTTTTGAAGAAAATTGTTGCACACAACAATGCTAAAATTTCTGTTAACTTCTGAGCAGTAGAAAAAGACGTAGGAAGCGACGATTCCTACAGAGTGGAGGATCATTATGTTCTATCACCATATACGAACGCGAAGCTGCAGCAGATTGCAAGATCTTTTCTTTTTTCCACTCTGGATTAGACAGGTTTTTTTCGAAAGGCAACATTTAGCGGACTTTTCCAAAAATCTATCTTCAAAGGTAACTTAAAGAATGATTCGAAAATCATGTTTTCAACAAATTTATTGAATCTAACCAATTAATTACAAAAGTTCGGCTGTAAATACACAGTTTATTTTGTAAATAATTCCATATTGTTTCAATAAGCTTAATTTAAATTAGATATTGTAAGGAAAATTCCAAACAGAACCATTCGAAGACAGGTTTTTGCACTAATAAACGCGAAAGGGGTGCAACTAAGGACTCAATTCACTTTTTAAGCTTTTGTATTAACAGTGTCGTCTTCTTGGGAATGAGTGAAAAAATAAATTGAATGAAATTATTTAAGCCATTATTTTCTTGAAATATGTTAAGCTCCCAAACAGAATGATGGTTCGTGGTAAATGAAGGATGAAAAATCAGTTTTCACTGAACCAAACTGTCTAACTTTAGATTTATACATCAATTTATTCCTCGTGCCACGTACTCACTGATGAATAAATACAGTTCACGCCTGACGAAAATTATACAGGAGTGCACCATCTCCCGTATAACTGAATGAATAAATGAAATAAATCGATTTTAGTCAGTTGCCCTTGTGCTAGTTTGAAAAAGCAAGATCATATCCGATGCGTTCATTATAACAATTTTATTTCTATTCGTTAGTTCTGAAAGATATGATAGAATATGTGTCTGAATCTCCAGTTCATAAAATAAATGCTTGGAGCAACGCATTGTACTATATCTTACACAGTAGACCATTTTAGATAACCCGACTCACGGTTGAAAGAGCATTAACTTGTATATGAGATACATAATGGAAAATAACAGTTTATATATTGTCCAACGATCCATACACCCATTTCAATATAAGCCATATATCAATAAAGCAGGCCAAGGAGCATTATATGCTGCTTATAAATTGACGGTATCAGCGAACCGCAGCTACCCAACGACATCGTGACGATCCAATGCTCATTGAACCGATCCTGCCACCTTACTTGCTTGAAATGTTTCTAAACTAACCTTGTGGCAACTGAGTGGAAACATTGTCATCATAACAACTCATTGAACTTTCCCAAATATACGTCGGATACGTTACTTTCGAAAATTTAACACCTTCGAATCATAATAATTCATTGCAAATGAACACGTTTTTAGTATACAGGTTGAGTTTTACGAATCGATATCCATGAGAGTTGATTAGGAACAGATAAAGATGTGAGAAAACGTCATTACATTGACGGTTTATTCGAATAGACAATATATGTGTTTTACCAAGGTCAATAGTGTGACATTCATTGTGTCACTAGTTGAAATTCCCGGGGTTGTTTAGGAAGGACATTGAAAGGTTATTTCCAAATCTCAGGTAGAAATAGACTCTCTTCTTGTTTTAGACGTCTAGCGCAAATTTTCATCAAAATTGCTACTTATCTGTTTCAAGACGTGGAAAAGAGGAATTCCAAAATCTCAAGTATACAGTGATTTTTCTTTTGTTCCGAAAGTATAGTATGTAACATTTCATCAAGGTCGATATGTGCACTGCATTGCACCCTTATTTTGAAGGTCACGTGTGTGGAATTGCTAGGTATATATTTTTTTCACCTATTGACAACTCTCGTGGTGGAACAACAGAGAACATTTCTGATGAACACCGACCATGGAAATATCTATCGAAAAGGGAGAGATCTCCTACCTTTCTACAATGTTCTAGAGAGTTCAATGAATTCGTAAGTGTGACATCATCAATCAGACTTCTGGATAGAAGAGCTTCAGGGAGCCGAACTTCAAACATGTGAACAGTACCCCATGACAGGTCAAATCTGTGTTTAAAGATTATGAGGAGCTGCTGGGATGCGCTTAGCATGAAATAGAAAACCAAGTTTTTATGAAGCGATTTTCGCAATGAACCTCACATGATCATCTCATGAGAGGGTGCTGTTGGTGGTGATCCCGAGCATGGATATGGAAGACTTCATAGGAATTGTTGTACTTGACATAATCATATTGAGGATTGTGAGATCCGCCATCCTGGAGAAGACGCAAGCTCGAATGTTGGTTGTATTGAACTTTATTAGACTACACATCCCCATTTCGAAATATTTGCCAGATCTCCATTAATTGAGTCTCTGTCTTTCTCCTCTGTCTTCATTGGATGATATAGAGGCTCCAGATGAGAAAACGGTATGAAGTATATCATCACCTGCAAAGCTGTGAACGGAACAGGTGGTGACTTCCAACAGATCGTTGATATGGATCAGAAACAAAGTTGGTGCCAAGACAGATCCCTGTGGAAATGCCAAATCTCACGTAACAGCCATACATATTACTCATATTTTGACGGACTTGTCAGTATTATGAGATGGGAAAGGGGTTGGGGTTAAAAATGGGCATCTCAGGTTTAGAAATAATAACAAATGGTTAGGTGAGCATTTTTTTCTATTGACTGGTTTCCCTGAATAAGTATCATGCCATGTAAGAATGAACGTATTTGAACAAATTGATAACAACCTCAATGACTTGACATTAAACATATTTCAAATGATCAGAAGATAGATAATTACCGACAAAACGGCAAAAGCAACTGCGTAGGTACCAGGGATCGATCCCGGTACATGTTACATGCAAAGCTAACGCTGCAGGCAAACCCGTTACTTCCTTCAAATTCGGAGTATAATATATTACATAAACTGTGATGTCACATCGATGACGTCATGCTATCTTAAAATGGGAATTTCAAACGCTTCTGCAGGTTGAATATACCTCAGTGATAAATGTTTATAGCCAGAAAATACTGTTGGCATTGGTCTTATGGTTCCATAAAATAATATAATTTCATTTGAACAATTAAAGATGGATGAAAAAATATAACTTGGAACAGGCCTACCGCGCCCAAAAACAAAATGTCTCCTGTTTTCACCACTTTAAAGTGGTGAATCCGTACGACCAATAGGAACAGCACAATTGTCTCCACAGTCTTAACGCACGCACATATTCATCCTCATATTCCAAATAGCCTAAATTGATTCAGGAAAACTCAAAACGGATATAGGTATCTGTCAAAATTCGAGAAAAGGTTTTAGAAAAAATGTTTGCGGGAACTTGAATCGGTGATAGCAGAGGGGGTGTTTTATATACAATTTTCCGATCAGACCATTCACTGACAAGTTACAGCCCCTTGAACATTGAGGGTAATATGTTTTTTTTTCACTTCTCTCCAGGATTATCCAAATGGAAAAAATTGTTTCGGTAACAACAGTATTTTATTTTGACCCATTAAAGTTTTTAGTTGTTTGTAGGGGAGGGGTGGGATAAGACACCTATTCTACATCTATTACCAGAAAACTTTGCTTCAAAAATAGTTCCGATTAGTCATCCTCTTTCATCTCATAACAAATTTTGATTTCCTGTTTAATTTCCTTGCAGACAAATCAATTGTATCTCTGTATCAGAACTCCCTGGGGGGACCAAATAATTTTTCTCTGGAAGATAACACGACCATTAAATGAAGCTTAGTGTTGAGCGGATGTTCTACGTACTGCGTGATATGTGATCTTCTATCGTCTTGTCATCATCAAGTTCATTTCGTTAGATACGTTGGAGAAAAGTCTTTTATCGCATCCATTGTGAAAGTGTTGCCACCTACGCATTCAAAAAAGCACGGACCAATGAGTATTCTAGACTATAATGCATACCAGACAAATCATTCAAATTTTGACTTATGAAAGTTGTTAAAATTCGATTGAATTTGATAATTAAACACACACTAGGAATGTTTATTTCACATAAGTTTTGATAATATTTTTGAGAATCTTCTGTCCCTTTTGCTTGAGTAATGTTAACTAGCTGTAGTCCAGTTGCTCCAGGGTTTATAGCGTAAACTTTTCATTTCAAAAAACCCCACGGGAAATAATCCAGTGGTGTGAGGTCATACGACCTACGCGGCTCTTCTAGACATTATTCAACAGCCAAATATCTCCCTTGAAAGATTCAAGTACGAGTGGCACCGTCCTGTTGAAACTACAATATCTAAAGATCCATACTTCTCAATTCAATCCACTTATAAATCTGTTATCATTGTCATGTATAAAGCTCCATTCATAGTAACCGCATCACCATCACATTACATCTGTCACTATAGAAAAAGTGTCAAAAGGAGATCAAAACTGGACACCCTCTACTTATTGATCTATACTTTCGAATTTTGCAGTGTTCTGAACAATATGCTATTCACCATTCGCTCATTCTCAATGTTCTCCCCATTTTCCATTCATTACTCCAAGCAATTAATTTAGTTGCAAACGAACAGATAAAAGTAAATTCCTTTAGATGAACTAGTTCATCAGATTAAACCCCAAGTAAACATCATCGAGTTGAATGTTATCTAGCTGACGTTTGCGAAAATCCAACCGGAATAACCGCTGACGGTTAATAGTGAACATTACAAGTGTATTGCTAAAAATGAGTAGTACATTGGTGAGTTCACTCCACCTCTTTCGTGGAATTAAATCATAGTGGGCGCAAGTGTCACGACCACCCATGTAACAAGCAGAACAGCCGCTTACACCTGACAATGGTAACATGACGATATTAAACGGCATAATTCGGTTTCATTATAAATGAACCATGTTCTGTTCGATTAAACGGAATACCGATCGTGTTTCGTGACCTTATGCATATGGAACAAGATCATTATTATCCGTGTTTTTGATACAAATATTATACCGTGTCGGGAAATTATGCAAAAGAACTGAACTTATGAAATTAAGACCCCTAGTATCTTTGTCATTTTTCCGAAACCTCCAAAATAACTTCACAGTTGGTTTTTTGAATCAATTTTGTTTCACAAGCTCCTTGCAGGTCAACCAAATTTGGCACACTTATCATTGATGTTCTTTTACATCCTTGGTCCAATTGAAATAAATCTCTTGACCCTCAAGAATGAAACTCTAATTTTTTCTCAATTCCTAGGTCTTTAGTTGAGGAACTTCTCCGAAAAAGGTCATCTTGTTCTATCACGATAAAATGAGCTTCAAATCAAATGACCTCAAATCTGACTTTCTCGGGGATTCGGGATTTCCTCTAACGTCAGTGTCTCAAAGGAAATGTTACAATTCAGAAATGAACTGATATTTCTCATTAGCTTTCGTCAGATACATAACAACGGTAAGTTTTCTCTGGATATGAGTAACATTACAAATAATAGTTCCGAACGTTCTGCACTATCGAGATAATCAGTGGAACGAGTACGCTGCAGATCTAGTAACATATACTCTATTCAGGTATTTATATAAAAATTCTCGGGAAATAGGTCACAATAACACTCTGTTTTAAATTTTCGTCTTTACGTACGTTTCGGTCTCACGACCTTCATTAGAAGACTTATTATGTAAAAAGGGGTTAATTAAAACTAATTAGCACAAGCGTCCATATCGCACAATTTTCAATCAAAAAGCCCACGCCGTCAAAACGAACAGAACCACGAATAATCGAAAATTGTATCGTTAATATTAAAGTATAATTCTTTGTAACAAGAATCCACTGTTCAGTAAAATTCTTATAATATACAAACGCATATTGCTATGGTCTCAAAGCAACTGAAGTTCGAAGCTATTTGTTGATATTTACTCGAAACCAGATGTAGATTTATGACGTACTTGAAAAGGTTTTAGACCTGCATTGGAATTTACTTTAAGCGTTCTTCCTAAAATATACTTTTAACATTATAAAGACGCATGTAGGAATTTGCAAGAGTTTTAATTAATCAAGTTAGTATAAATCTGACTCAATCCCTGAATATCATTCCTATGGTTCACAGAATTGGAATCCCGTTTTATGTGAATCATCTCCAGTATAGATCTTTAATTTCTTTTAATTTCTTTTAATTTAAAACAGAGTGTTATTGTGACCTATTTCCCGAGAATTTTTATATAAATTCATACTGGGTCAAGAATCTTTATATCTCTATTCAGGTATGAATAATTCTTCTGACAAATGGTAGCTCACTTTCTTACTTCCTCAATTCTTGTACCCAAGGAACCCATACACGAAAAGGAAATCTATAATGTTTGACGAACATGGTGTGAGCCAGCAGTGGAATATAGAGAGAGAAGATTCGTATTTTTCCCGAAGGTTTGGAGGTTATAGGCGTAGGGAAAGAGCTCACTAGGTACAGAGTTCCACAACTTAGCTGTTCGGTGGAAAAATGAAGTCTGGTAGGAAGAACTTCGGCAGGTCTCGAGTTTGACAGTAAAGTTGTGACTGGTTTGAGCTCGTCTAGTCCGCCTATCTGGAAACTCTCGTGGTGGGACAACAGACGAAATTTCTGATGCACACTGATCATGGAAATATATATCGAAAAGGGAGAGATCTCCAACCTTCGTACAATATTCCAGAGAGGTCAATGAACTCGTAAGTGTGACATCATCAATCTGACGAATAGCTTTTTTTGGATAGAATCCAAGAATATGTTTGAGAGCAGAACTCCAAACTTGTGAACTGTTTTTAGCACAGGTCGAATCTGAGCTTTGTAGATTATGAGGAGCTCCTGGGATGTGAAGTGGCTCCTGTAACGGAATAGAAAACCAAGTTTTTGTGGAGCGGTTTTTGCAATGGACCTCACATGATCGCCCCATTAGAGAGTGCTGTTGGGGGCAATGCCGAGCATTGTTATGGAAGACTTCATAGGAATAGTTGTACCTGATATTATAAGAGATTGTGGCATCCGCCTTCCTGGGAAAGACGCAAGATTGAGTTTTGGTTGCATTAAACTCTACTAAATTATCAGATCCCCATTTCAAAATCTTTGCCCGATCTCCAATAATTTGGTTTACCTGTCCCTGTCCCGCTCCTTTGGCTCCAATAGATGGTACAGGGGCTATAGATGATAAAACGGTATGAACGATACCATTATCTTCAAAGCTGTGAACGGGACAGGTGGTCACTTCCAGAGGATCGTTGGTATGGAGCAGAAACAAAGTTGGTGCCAAGACAGTTCCTTGTGGAACACAGTTGATAGTCATTGTTTCGGAGAATACTTCGTCAGCCACCACATAGAGTAATCTACCTGAGAGAAAACCCGATAGTAAGCGACAAAGTGGAGGCGGCAAATCTTATGACAGAAGTTTCCCAAGAAGGCGTTTTTCCCTAGATTTCTGCCATACATGTGTTACGTAGACAAGCAGGTCTCCTGTTGATCTCTGTTTGCCGATAATTCACAAGTTTGTAGCTCTCTAGGTATTTGATAAGCTCGATGTTGATTCCTTTCTCCATCACTCCAGAGATTTGATGAGGTTAAGTATTTCGTTGTTCTTTTCTACAGCTCTCTCTAATATTTCCTCCCATCTGTCTGTCTTGATCTATGCGGATCATAAATCTTTTAACCATAATTTTCCAGCTTCTTATTTGTTTGTTCTTCGAAACAAAATCATTTGTCTTTCGTTGTATGTGTCCGTGTCGTCTTAAATGTCCTTCTGTTATAGGTCCCTATTTCAAATTTTGTCTTTGACTCTATCCATTCTTTTCTATTTTCGATCCTTTTATCATTTGCTGAAATTTTTTTTCAGATTCATGCGTCATAGGTGAATATAGCTAATTTATGAGAACTGAATCTATGCATTCGTGATCCATTTTGCACTTTTCCGTTAGCGATATTATTGATTTTCAACACATTCTTCTTGATATTACTTACATGGTAATTGAAATTTCGATCTATATAATAAACATTTTCTCTTCCGATATACTCATCCCACATTCATCGCCTTCAATTAAAATGCTAATGTCTAGAAATTCTTGGCATTTATGATACGAATTCGCCTCCATTTGTAATTTTCAATATTCGAGTTTTCAATTATGAAACAGCTTCAATTATTGATTCAATGTTGGACAATTTGCATGACAAAGAAGACTGTCGAAGAGAAAATATAGAAAATGCGAAGTGCTCTTTATCTCACCACAAATATAGAATCCATTATAGACGGAAGCGTTCTTTTCTCCGGAGAAATTCCGATCGCCGATATTAATTAATTTCTAGTAGATCGTCTGCACACACCCCATTGAATTTCAACGTAGGAATTGCTAAGTCGTCAAGTCAAGTCAAGGAATATTTCGCCTCGTTAGCTGTGCGCATTGTATTCCCGAACAAAGCCCAGTCTCGTTTCTTTAATTGAGCAACCAAACCCTTTCTGCCTGAACACCGCTTTCACGAATATTCGGCTTCCTTTAAATAATTAGCTACGTTATTCGTCCGTATTAACTCAGAAAAATGTGTAAGCCTGCAAAGTTTAATTGAAAAATTAGTAAGCTATCGAATATTAAGCGAATAAATTAAATCGAGGTGAACAGAATAATGAATCCGTTATTTTGCTCGATACGAAGCTGGTTCCTTACGCAACAATAGAAAAACGCATTATTTTTGGTTGATACATTTTTACTACCAGCAGTATACGTTGTTTAGGGGAGTATTGTAATTAGGGCGAACATTTTTCTGCGATAATGTCAGTATGTGCGTGCGAATGCAGCATGAATCATTAATAATTGTACATACGTCAACTTGTTCAAAATACGTAGATTTAACCCATAACACTTCAATGAGATACGAGTCCTCAGTGGGTTTATTTAAGAGTTTCAGAATGATTTTTGCACATACCTTTTCTATGTAATATTAACTCACTCTTTTTTCGTAGAGATAAAATTACTATTTCTCGGGATATAAGATCAACGAACGAAAGATGCACGATTATTTCATCTTTATATATATTTATTTGTCATATTATTATTATCATTCATGTCGATGTACGAGGGCAAGGTGAAAACTTACTGAAAAATGAAACAAGAAATGATTTATTTGATCAAAACTTATTTTATTTCTCAACATAATCTCCTTCGTCCAACGTTTTTCAAATTTTTCTATCTCTTTCAAATAATATGATTTTGGCAATCCTTCAAAATAGGCATTTGTTTCAGTGATGACCTCATCGTTGGAGACAAATCTGGCCGAGGTATTTCTTTATGTTTCCAATTAGATGAGATCGCAGGAGGCCAAATCAGGAGAATATGATGGATGACGAACCAATTCGTAACGCAATTCATGCAATTTTTCCATTGCGACTGCAGACTTGTAAGCCGGTGCCTCCTTGTCTTGGTGGAAGAGCACTTTTTTATTTGCCGCATGCGGCCGCTTTGGCTTCAAATCGACGTCGAATCGATCCAACGGCTTTGCTCAATATTCTTTGGTGATCGTTTTCCTCTTTTCAAGGTAATCGATATGGACGATATCGTGTGCATCCCAAAAAACTGTCGCTATGACTTTGTTGCCCGATAAACCCACTACGGACCTTTTCGGCTTTGATTCGCCGGGAGAAGTCAACTCTTTCAACTCTTCTTCAGTCTATGGTGTGTTCTGATGTATTCATGATGTCCACGGTTATGAAACGACGCAAAAAATCCTTCTTATCGCACTCGAACATCGTCAAACACTCTTTTGAAGTTGTCACACGGTCGAGCAACAGAGAGCAAATGGGGCATCCATCTGGCAGATATCTTTCTCATATTCAAAAATTTATGCAAAATGTTCCGTACCCATTCGGTTGAGATGATTTGATCTCGCCGATCGTCCATTATCATACCATGGATATTGTCGACGATTTATGGCGTTAAACCATCAATTGGATGAGCAGCTCCCTTTATGGTAATACTACCACAACGAAAATCAGTAAACCACTTGTGAATCGTTCCGATCGATCGTGAGGAGTTCTCATAAAGTTTAACAAGTGATGCTTTGGTCTTCGTAATATTTTTTCCACGCAAGAAATAATATTTAATCAAGACGCGAAATAAATTTTTCCTTGTTTACAAAATTTTCAAGGTTGCTTGTTTTCGATGGGTGTCAAAACAGAACTGAATGACATATCAGTCTGAAAATCTCAATGCGTCCTAATTAAAATGGTACATCACAAATGGCACAAGAGATTTTTGATTGGGGCGTCCTCTGTTTTATTTTTCCCTCGTATTTTGTACTGGGGTTGCATCTATAGCGAGAATTTTGCTTTACAAGATTTGATAAATTATTAAGGCGCAGCACTCGACCTTTTTTTGTATTTTACAACAAGCGAAATGTTATGTGATAGTAATATCAACAATAACAGAAGCCTGCTAGTTCGAAATCAATATTTCAGACCAGAGCTGACTAACAAAACATACCAAAAAGCATTTTAGTCGATTATTAAAATAGTTTACAAAATGTTAACTGTAAAGCAAACGTTCTACAATAAATGCAATCTCGTGGCAAAAGAAATCATCATGAATAATAATATGACAAATAAATATTATAAATAAATATATAAATATATAAGAACAATTATGCAGCGTTATGTTTAACTTTAAATATCTCGAAAAATTGTGACTTTATCTCTAAAAAGAGAAGGAAGATTATTTATATAGAAAGTATTGAAGAATCGAAAAACTATAATAAAATGATAATTCGGTGAGTGGCGTGTAATTTAAGAAAAGAAAACTGTTCCTCAATTCTGTCGTACGCCAATAGTAGTTGCAAGGAACTGATTTTCGAGATAGTTTAATATGTGACTACACTTTCTGCCGAGTATGATCGGCAAATATGAAATATTGGCAGAGTAATGGGTGAAAATATTATCCAGTCAACAATAAATGAATCATTCTGTATATGAACCGTCCAACAACAGCAAAGTCTTGCATAACTCTCTTATTATTGTTAGAGAAAAATCCGAATACAGAGTTGTACAGAATTATGAAGAAAACACTTTCGTTTATACATGCTGTTCTATTACAAATGCACGTTATACGACTTCCTAAGTTCAAATGGAACACCTATATATTTGGAATTGTGGTATCACAATGACCCAAATATACAGTTTCCGAGTTATTCAACTGTTTTTGGAAAATACCACATTTTCGGTGGTCTAAATAAAATACACGCAGGATATAAACCATGTCAGTAAGAAGAATGAGTTTTTGGCCATTTGTTTTGTCCCGAATCGTCCTATTATTTTCACAACCACTGAAATGTATATGGAATCCTTTAACCGCCTCTGGACAATTTTCAAACATAAACAACTTCAATCAACAACCATATTATAATTCCCTCTGTTGAACCTGAGATTGTTTCATCTTTGGACTGATTGCAGTAGGTTGCTGACAAAGAACAATTTTTTGTGTCATTCCGCGACCCTCCATTGTTTTCAATCTAAAAGGCAAACATTTTTTTTTAATTGCAAAACATAGACGTAAGGACGTTACGAATATCCATTTGGGAAAAGATTGGAATCCGGTCTGAACCAAAAAGTTTTATACAGCAGAGATCAACGTATTAAATAAATAATGAAGAATACTGTCATGTTTTATAACGTTTATAGATAAAACAAAGATGATTGAAAATCGTTATTAGAGCTACCCGCATGTTAATTCCTAGTGAATGGGATGAATATTCTTCAATTACAAAACATAATTAAATTTTGCTACAATCTAATAATGTTGAGGAGAAAAGTTAACGTTGCCTGGCGCATCGACCATTTCAATATGAACTTTAAGTTACTTTTCCGAAAATTTGCGTTCCACTTGCAAATACTCCAGAACTGACTACTTTTGATGGAGAAGTGTATATTGAGATAATAATGTGGATGTATATGATGGAATGTCTGAAATGGAGGTCCATGAATCTGATAGAACTTGTTCTACCGGATCTCAGTAGGATATTTAAATAATTTCGGGTACATTAATCATGTTGAATATGATTTTATATTGTATTTATGTAAGGGATGGCTAAAAAGCAGTGTTAAGGAACACTGCGATATATTGTCTTAGCGTCCGAGACGAAAACTAATGATATAATCGAATTTCTCATTCATAAGGGTGTATTATGACTGCATTATATCGGAATCGATGAGATCGGACAAATCTATTATTTTTCCATACTTACCCGATAAGAGCAATAAGCATGAATACATAAGCAAGTTAAATTTTCGCGATTTCATCACTAGATCGATTCATCACTTGAAAATTCTCGAGATCTAGATGAAACTTAAGGCCTTAAAAGGAAAATCAATCGAACCGGAAGAATGACAATTGCTGCAGTTGCAATTCATAATTTGAAAGATGGTATTGAGAATTCAGGTAGAATAAATAGAATGGAACAAAAGGACTTCATAAAATATGTGTTTTCCTTTTATATATAGATCAAATATTGGTATATTTCATCCGAGACCATATTACTTTGAAAGCAAAGTTCAAGATAGACTCCAATTCATATATGTTTAGAGTGAAATACCAATAACAACAACATACATTTGACAATAACTAGTTAGAATCGAATTGAAAATACGTTCTTTATGTCGGAATCATAAACTGCATCTCTCTATATTCTGCACTTATATTATGTAACACGTTAATTTTTTAATACATCATTCATTGTGATCAAATGATTCTCAATCACAAAAGCATCCAGAACTCTTCCCAATTGTGAGAATATCAGTTACTCGACAAACTTTTACGCTTGACCAATAGTAATTAGTTTCTTCCATATATTTTCCCTATATACCGGGTGTTTCACTACGTTTGGACAATTCATTATCTTGAAAACTATTGAAATAAGAAATATCAAATTTGGCGCTTATGGACAAAACTGATGTTCACGTTTACTTCGAAAACACTTTCAATTTACTTTGCATTTTCGGTAACGTAACCCCAACTTCAGTATTTTACATGGGGCAACCTGTACATTATGGTTTTTGTGGGGAACTCTTACAAATCGCATTCAACGATACCAAACGTGTTATAGTAGTTCTGCATATAAATGATAAAGTGAAGTTAGTAAAAATTGAAGTAGCCAGTTTACTGTGATGATGGTTACTTGGTAGCCTCAGTAGGTACTTTAATAGTATTTTTAGTGGATAAGGGTGATTATTTCTTATCAATAATGTTGAAACCTACCTATCAAACAGAAAACAATTAAGTAATTAAAGTCAAGGGTGAAACAATTGAGTCTGATGTTTGTAATAAATGTTGGAGTTTCACAAGATAGCGTCCTCGGGCCCCTTCTATTTATAATAATTAGTGAAATTTATGATGTGTCACTTGTTAAAAAATTAGCAGACGACCCAAATATGATTGTAAATGTTTCGTCCTTGGATGATATCAAACAGGCAGGTACACTCTCATGGAAGCAGCCCAAAGACTGGTTCTAATCAGCTTCATCTTAATGAGTCGGAAACGCATTGCTTACTGCTTAGATCAGACGGATCCAAGTGTCAGGCTCCAAAGTTTCGCGATTATAGAGAAACATCCCTTTCTATTTCCAATGTTGAAAGATGCCTAGGCGTCATCACTGACGAACGTATTAACGTACTCTCGAAAAAACTGAATAAAGTATGCTTTGGCATTGATGATTTTATTCAGAACGGTGTGCCATATTTTCCTAAGGAGTGTTCATTTTGCCAATCCTTATTGATGCCTTGAATAAGCCATTGTGATCGGAGGAGGCTCATCAAGGCTAGTTGATATCTTTAAGCTGCGAAATGAGTTCTAAGAATAGTTCTGAAAATTAAATTCAATCAGTCATGTAAAGGTGAATTTGCTAGTAACCAGTTTTTAACAACACCAGGACTGTATATCTTTTTTTCAAAAAATCAGCACATATTTTCACAGGAACTGATAGATCATGAGTATAATACGATACATAAAAACACCTATAATTATCTTTGTCATAGATCAACTTCAACTAAAACAAGTCCTTATTATGCATGCATTAGTTTTTTTAAATGCCTATCCAAATGTCTACATGAACTGAGTAACTCTGAATAACGATTCAAGGGTGAAGTGTTTAACTATATATGTTTTGGAATTTTTTAATAGTAAATAGATCAGCCTTAAATTAGTTACTAAGTGAATAAAAAAAGTTATTCTCGCATTTATATCAACTTTATGTTCTTAGCCATTTAGTGCAGTCAAATGGGTATTGGCCACATAAATCCTTGAGAAATGGATTCAGAATGTCATCAAAAAAAAGTTGACCACAAATAAAGTTGCGCAAATTGTTCATATTGTTTATAAACAATAAATAAGCAATTTAATTAGCTCATTTTCGAGATTACATAAAAACTTCTAACGCATGCAAAATTTGACCGTTTTTAATCGGATAGAGACTATTTTTTGTTATCAACAATTTATGAATTTGACCAAAACTCCGATTTTAGGGCCGTTTTCGGATAATTTTGGTATTCTGAGTTAGAATTCATCGTCAATATCATCGAATGTACACTCACAAATTCATTTATTTGTTATAAACAAACTACATTTATTACTAAATATACGAATTTGAACAAAATGTCGACTTTAAAGTTGTTGTCAGATAATTTTGGCATCCTGAGTAAGATTTTATTGCTATCATGGTCTTCAAATGCATATATGAATTTTTGAATTGTTACCTACAATTATGTTTATTGATAAAAATAGGAATTTGACCAAAATATCGAATTTATAGTTGTTTTCGAATAATTTTGACCTCGTGAGTACGTTTGGTTTCCTACAATGGTCTTTAAATGATACATCAATTTTTGAATTGTTATACACAATTTATTCATTAACAAATAAGGAAAAAAGAAATGTGACAATTTCATTGATTTTTATATATTATGCACACTCAGAACTCGGATCTTTTTGACAAATTTGATGAAATGTATTAAGTCTTAATATAATAAAAAATGACATGCCACTAATTTGAAATAATTGCTTTCTCTTCCATAACAACTCTCCCATACCTCTTTAAAAAAATTAAAATGTTCAAATTTACATATATTTATAGATACTTTGCCATACTAAAGCATCAATTCGCTTTTTATAATTTCTATGAGAATGCATTCGAAGACCATAATAGCAATGAAATAGTACTCAGGAGCTCAAAATTATCCGAAAACAACTATAAACTCGATATTTTGGTGAAATTCGTATTTTTATTAATAAACATAATTGTTTGTTACAATTCAAAAATGTATGTATGCACTTAAAGACCATAATAGCAATAACATCGTACTAAAGAGGCCAAAATTATCCTACAATGACTGTTGGAATTCCCAACATCTGGGAGGTCGGTCCTTTGTCGGTCATTAGATTTAAGATACGTTAAGGATAAATATTTCATTTATTGTAGTTTTCTTGGAACCTCGTTAACTTAGTGCATTTATCACCCTATTCAGCAAATTCATGAATAGAAAAGCTTCCAAGAAAGTGATTCAATAGTCACACAGAAACATTTGGAAAACACACGATTGTAGGGGGGTTATTGCCACCCCACTACACAAATATGGACAACCATCATTATGAAAGTTTTGATGGTGAAAAAGGGAGTATTAAAATATCATTCGACCTGTAAAGAGAGTATAGTAACCTTTAAATAGAGATGTATATGTGTTAATACAGTGATTTATTCAACATTAGACTTTTCTTGGGATCCACAGACACATAATTAAACCCCTATCTCAGCCGCAACTTAAGTGTAGCAAAACGAATATAAGAGAAGCAAATCTCCTCGCAATATTAGGAAGTGCCTTCCCTAAATTCAACAATGACTGTAAACTCGACATTTTTTGGGTATACTTTCGACGATATCACTACATAGTATAAAACAAAGTCGCTTTCTCTGTCCCTATATCCCTATGTATGCTTAAATTTTGAAACTACGCAACGGATTTTGATGCGGTTTTTATTAATAGATAGAGTGATTGAAGAGGAAGATTTATATGTATAATAACATCCATTAAATAGTGGAGAAATACTGTTATTTTTGAGGTTTCTAATGTGATGTCGTAAATAATTACATTTTTTCCGCTTACATTGCAAACGCAGGCTGAACCCTACAAGATATATCAAAATAATGTACTAAGTATTGTACACATTGAAAAGGTCTACAGAAAACTCCGCGATGGTATATGTCTGTCCCTTATGGTTATCCCACAATACCATTTTTTTGTCATTTACTTTTTACGACATGGCTAATTTTCGAAGCGATTTTAACCAATACAGCATTAGTCCTTATCCAATTAATTACCTTAAATACATTGTTGATTTAATATAGATCTATATGGTCCTTTACAGCATATGATTTAAATGAATATTTTCGAAGATATTACAGATTTAAAAATTGCGGGACGTAGCGTTTGCGGCGGTACCGGCCGGAGCGGGCCGCTATGTTTTTATATACGACGTTCACAGTTTTTCTGTAGTGTACTTAGTATCAGCATTGCACCTGTGCGAAGCCGGGGCGGGTCGCTAGTTAACGATAAAATTGAACTCAGAAAACCAAAATCATCCGAAAATGACCCTAAAGTCGGAGTTTTTTATTTGTGGGGTCAAATCAAAATCGATCCATTTCCCAAGGATTTACGGGTTTGGCCTATTCTATTCCCATTTGACTTAATTGTTAGATAATAATGTGTTTCATTATAACTGTTTACTGAAGCTTAAAAATGACTTCACTTTACTCTACTATCACGGCATCTACATGATCAGTGATGTATTAATAATTGATATGTAATTATATGTTTTGAAAATGATGTCATCAAACTAGAAATCCGAATAAGCTTTGAATGAATAAATTCAGTTAACGAGGTAAACTTCAATTTTATTGTAGGTATGATTGAATATAACAAAGTAGCGGACAACTCAATTTAATATATTTGATTACATAGTAGGTGATTTAGGTGCATTTACATCTGTAAAACAGTATATACTTTATATGTCACGATCATGTTGACTTTTGTTCACACTGAATCACGGATTTAAGTACAATTCGATTCTTGCAAATATTGATCCAATCTGATCACGACTCGGCGAATGGAAACGAGGGTCATCCTATTAGACAGGTATCTAGATTTCAGGAATCTCATTTAGAAAGAGTGGGCTTGATGACCAGAAGGTCTCAGTTGATATATCTTGAGTCTACTCAGTCTCATAAAGTCGGCTATCATCTATTCGTCGACGTACACATTCGACCTACTTCTCCAGCAACGATAACATCTCTAGTGCTACTTCCTGCTTCAAACGACCACGTGTATAAAGTTTGGAAGGTCATCGATGTCGTGTATTTTAAAGTTATTACCTACGACCTATTTCCCGAGATACAGTACTCGTCACGAAAATTGTCCAGTTGAAATGTACAACGTAGGAATCTATATCAACGCAATATGAAATGTATTTTACTTTTGCTGGTTGAGTATCAAATTCGAAAATCGAGGAAAAAGATAATTGTTCAAGCAAATGAAATTGAATAGATATTTTACCTATGGATTACGGAATAATCTGAGGTGGAATATTGAAGGTTGATGTCTGGGTGGCACGCACTGCTGAGTGCTTGCACTTCTTAAGGTTATTTCAGGTGAATATATGGAAGATTATTAATAATTAAGAGGGGAATTGAGGTCTCTTAAAGCCTAGAATGGAGCCCTTTGCACCCCGTGTCAACTAGTGGACCGGTTTCCATCTACTAGTGTTCGCCAGTCCACCAAGGGGCAGTTCCCACACGAGAGTGTTCACCATTCCCCCAGGTGATATTTAACGGTCCGTATGCTGTCAGTATATGTGTCAGCAGTTTGACATCGGTTTCAACCATGTTCCTCATTTGCTGAGACTAGTCTTTCCTAATGTTCAGTCCAATCAGTCCTTTCAACTGCCAGCAACAGTTCACTAGTTTCCACTCTTCCGAGTGTTGTGTTCTCACCCAGCAGTGGATTGTCTCTTTGATATAACTCTCCGAGATATTCATCGCTGGTTCGGGGTTTATTAGGGGTTCTATAGCCTTCAGTTTTCCAAGCTCATCGGCTATTTCGTTTCGCCTTATTCCAGAATGACCAGAAACCCAGAAGTGATGCACTCTCACTCCAGTTTCGATATTATTCTCATGCTACCCAGCCCAGCAAGGCATTGCTGTCTGTGTATATACTGATGTGAGTTTGCACTCTTTCTTACAGCGCTATTTGGGCATAGCGCGTTATTGCCAGTATCTATGCTTGGAGAATGGTGGCGCGTTTTCCCAGAGGTATGAAAATACTTTCACTTGGGCGCTTGCATTATATCCCTGCTCCGGCCTGCCCATGGTTTATGGATTCATCAGAGAACCAGATTTCACCATTTCACCAGTATTCCTTGGGGAGGTGTATCATGGTGTCATCAAAGGTGTATCATGGTGTCATCTCATTTGTTCTCACTGAGTAGATGGGGTGTGTTTCACCACTGATGGGTAGTGAGGTGTGATTATCATTTGTCTTCCACAGTCCTATTGAAATAAGTGTGTGAACAGCTTTTGTTGCCCTACCTTTTATAGTCAGATGGAGTGAATCCACCTTCATTAGCACTGCAATGCGGCCGTGGGAGAGTTTTTTGTGGCTCCCGTGGCAGCACATAGGATGAGCTTTCTCAGACGCTACACAATTAATTTGATCGTCCTGAACTCTGTTCTTTTACACCACACCAAGGATGGCTTCGAAGATATTATGGTGTTTTGGATGAAGACCCAATTGTGGCCAATAGCCCTTCTGCACAACCAGAAGGCTGCAGTGAATTCACGGCATTGATGTTCTTGTTATATAGAAGTTTCTATACTAAGATAAATTCTAGGAAGATATAATGAGATCCATCAATCAAATAGAAAAAAGGCCAATGACTGATAGCATATTGGGCCAAGACGCACCCGGGGCTCTATAACAAGAGAAAGGAATCTTTCTCCAATTCTGCAGAAACCGGGAAAAAAATGTTTGTTTCTCATTTGTTTTTTCTTTATTTTCTTTATTTTATTATTTTTTTTCTCGTTGTTATGCGCTGAGCTAACTTATATTGATTAACAAATAATGTTTCCGCGTTAAAGGAATATTCTACCTACACCGGGATTCGAACCTACGACCTACGAGTTATGAGACGCGCACCGTACCGGTTACGCCAACCTTCGAATCGTTAATTAGTTTTTCGATTTGATATATAAAGTAATAACCGATGAATGTCTTTTATAGCAATTGAGTTATGGACCAACATAAAGAGAAGGATTACCATATACTACAAGGCCTGGATGAGGCTTAGACAGTCACTGAACAATAAACACGGCGGATCTCAAGTCTGGTTGAGGCTTAGATGAAGACCTGGAAGCCGAGCTTTGATTCCTAAGTACTGGTTGTGGCTTACACTTGAGAGTCGTGGCTCGATTTGTACTAGCTGAGACTTGATTAACAGGAGACCCGATATTGTGTATGAAACCTAGCTAAGGCTTAGCTAGAAGCCGCGGAGTCAAGACTGGGTGTGTAAAGTCTGGCTGAGGCCTGAGACCCGAGGCTCACTTTGTAAGATCTGGCTGGGGCTTGGGCGAAGACTGCTCCGTAAGGCAAGGCTCAGACTGATATCCCAGTCTCGGTCCAGACCTGGATCAATGCATCAGATGCAAGGCTGAGACGCTCAGGATCTAGCCAAGTTTGGACTCGTTGTAAAACCTGGCGGCTGCTAACATCAGACAGTTCAGTTCTCAAAACAGTGAGTTTTGGACCACACACAATCGCTAAGAATCCATTCACCTTGCTCGTGTGTTGAATAGTCGAACATAATGATGAGGTTGATGATTGACGGTGAGCTTATTAAGTACGTGGAGACAGGGAAAAATTTGGGCGTTATTTTTGTAACTAACTTGAGATTTGGAGAGCATGTTTCGAATGTTGTGAAAAAAGCCTCCCTTGCACTTGAATTCATGTACTCTAACTACCATATCATTAACTTCATAATGCGAAAAAAAACTGTGAGTGTTTAGTAATTCCACTACTACATTATTGCAGTGTGGTATATTTTCTGTTTGGAAAAACTAAGCAGGTATCGTTTGCAGAAGGTTGTAAATACATGTGCAAGATTTGTATTTGGTTTTGCAAAGTTTGACCTCATCTTACATAAGATAAAGGAGCTCAGATGGCTTAGCGTTGACCAGTTATACAGTTACCACTCCTCAATGTTTGTTTGTAGATTGTTGTCTACCTCGTCACCACTTTACCTGAGACAGAAGCTTAATTTCAGGATGTGCATGATCATCTTCATTTGAGACATGTAAATACATTGTCCTTGTCTAGATTCCGTTCTTCCATGTTTCGTAGATCTTTTTCGCACAATGCGCCGGTAATATTTAATGAGTACTGCTTACAGCATGAGAACTTGTCAGTGGAGAGCTTTCTTTCGAGGCTGAGAGACAGAATATTTTCGGAGGGCTGAGAGTGTTCTTTTTTTTTCATGTTTGTATAAGTTTAATTTAGGCTTAGACTCAGAATTTGTATTTAATTTTTGTTTGTTTGTTCTGTATAGAGTGATTTTACCTTCTATTTTACCTGTGCATAGCGTGGTGTAATTTTGCTCGTCTGGTGGGTCAAGTTGAGTACCTTATGCTAGATCTTCGGCTCCCATATTTTATGAAACAGTTGATTCTGTTTGGGAATTCAGAAACATTACAATCCCTATTCTGATTTTTTTTTATGATTTAAATAACATCTTCGCATTTTATTAGTAATCAATTAAAACATAATATAACTGTTTGATATTTGAGATAATATTCTTCTCCTATGAAAGCAATAAGTAATAACTACAAAATGAGAAATTATCTGAATTATCTGAGAGGGGCAAAATACTCACACCTGAAGATGATTGTTCTAATTTATATTAATCATTATCGCGAAATAATGCTTTGGCCCATTTAAACTTTTGCAAATTTCTAATGCAGTTATAATATGATGATATGAATAGCAGGCGTTGTTTATTATGCGTTGTGTATTGCGAAAGGAATGGAATTAAAATAGCTATGAGTTATGGTTATGAAAGTGGTCGAATGGGAATTCTTGAACGCATTTTTGGCGTTAGTTCGGTATAGCGGAGTTACTGAGTGGAATTCCTGGGGTGGTACGATGTGGAATGTTCTCTATTGGTGGCTGCATTGCTTGGTGAACGGTATTATTGCATATATGCGCCCAAGACAGAGACGACTTATTTCCTCGTCTACGACCGCAGTATTAATTCATAATCATAGCTCGTAAGCAATTGAAATGGCGTACATTCATACGGATGCCTATCTGTTCGATATAATTATTATCAGTAGTGATGTAACGGAGTTCATTAATAATCGATTCCAGGGAAATAGACAAGGATAGAAGCATTAACGTCTTTGAGTGAACATACATTTGAAATTATAGGTACTTTCCAATGTACGTAATTATTCGACAAGGAAGTTCATGAATCTCAGAGGAAATGTAATTTTGTGGAAATTATTTAATATTTTCTAATGTCTAAATTAGTTAAACATCATCTAAAATTTGATGTTGATCTATTGTTGGCTCTAACTTTATAAAAACTTGAATAGAAAGGAAATCCCAATTCCATAAGTTAGGCTGTGTTGACCATCCTATCATGTACATAGGCTAAATAGGACGATACGTTGAAATCCGAGATGTATTTTACACAGATAGCATCTGCGAACGTTGGAGAGCGAATTAACAGGTGATGTACCAAATTCAACGTTGAACCTGCATCCGCAATACTAGCTCAGACGATAAGAGCCCGACCTCATCTTCATCATCATCATTCGAGGGGAGGAGGTTTAGCCCCCACTGAGTTGTGCCAATTGTGCACCTCGTGGTCAGAAGCCTATTTTATTCTAGCAGGTTTGTGGTCCGCCGAAAGCTCAGAATATTACCAACGCTGACTTCTATAAGTTCTTTTGGGAGCAGTTTTTATTTTCCGAAGTGATGGTGCCTAAGGGATGCATTCCAACATGTTGTGAGAGCGAGTTTCTTCCGCCTCTCTCCATTTCTCCCATATATGATCATCTGCGATGCCCATAGCATGAAGGTCTTTGTTAAGACGACAGTGACCGGTTAGGGTTCCAGTCATCTCTATAATGTCTCTTCTGTTCAGAGAAAGGAGTTTATTTGAGAGCCTAGGCACAGGCTCTTTGATGAAGAGCTTGGACTGCCTGAAATTATCCGTCATTCTTCCCTCCCTGATCCAGATTAAAAATTCCTTATCCCCCATTTTTCAAAAAGTCCCCGATTATATGATTTGCCTAAAATTTATAAACCCTCAGTTTTCCTGAGACCAATTGTCAGCAGTATTAGATCCCCTACCTATAAACTCTCTCGATATCTGTCATCTATTCTCAAACCTATTGTAAGTAATTCCAACAATTTTATCCTGAATTCCTTTCATTTCGTTGAAAAACTCCAAATGCTAATAGTTGAGCCAGACGATTTGCTCGTCAGCTTCGACGTCGAACCACTCTATACCAATGTTCTCATTCCAGACACCCTTTTAAAAATTTCTCAACTGTTGCCTGCCAACAACATTTCAATAGACTCACTACCGTTAATTGATTTTTGTCTATCTTCCACACCTTTTCTGAACGATGGCAAGTTTTACGAGCAATCCTTCAAAGCTGCCATGGGTTACCCACCTTCTCCGGTCATAGCTAATATCTTCGTGGAAACTTTTGAGCAAGATGCTATTGACTCATCTGTTTCCAAGCCGAAATGTTAGTTTAGATATGTCGACGACACTTTTGTTATTTGGCAACATGGTTGCGAAAATCTTGTTCCATCCCTCAACCATTAAAATTCATCACATCCCAATATCCTTTTCAGCATGGAAGTTGAAACGACAGATTCACTCCCGTTCCTAGATGTATTAGTTAGTCGACAGACTGTCGACATTCTATGTATCGAAAACCCACTAGCACCGATAGATACCTCAATTGCCTTTCCCACCACCAACCTGCCCAAAAGCAATCTGCCGTAAGCTGCTTGGTTCGAAGAGCTGTCAACTTATCCCAACCTCAATACTAAAAATCAGAATTAAAACATCTTTGATATTATTGAATAATTTCTCCCATTACAATATTCAAAAAGCCATTCAGAAATACACAAACGTAATATTTCGACTCGGTTTTTCACATTTTCAAAACTTTCTGTTTCACAAACCTATCAAAAAAGCCCTTCCTCCTCTTCATACAGGATAACTTGTTCTTGCGGTGAAGTCTACATTGGTGACACAGGTCGTACAGTACCTACTCGTGTGGAAGAACATGAGCACTGTACAAGGCTCCGTGATACCAGTAGATCTGCACTTGCGGAACACAAGTTTTACACTGATCATCAAATCCTTTCTGAAAATACTAAAATCGTAGCCCGAGCTCCAAACTTGTATCAGCGAAAAATCTTCGAAGCGGTAGATCCTAAAACATATGAACGATCTAAACGGTGACTGAGGATACCACCTTCCCAACATCTTGGAACCCATCTTCGAAAATTCCACTTCGCACGTGATCGCACAACGGCTGGGTCAGGTGCCAGAACGGAGTTAACCACCGGAATAAAGGCAGTGAACTGTGTAGAGCGAATGTTTTTTCCAATAATGAATACCGCTACAGAAACCAGTAGAATTAGTTTCAGTTCAAGCTTCAAGCCTGTCCTGAAGCTGCCAGCTATGATGGTTGGCGAAACGTCGGCATCAAGTCGTGCTATTATGACGAGGAGTTCATTCGGAAGCCAAGAATTATTTTACATTGACCCTAAAATTTAAATAAGAAACTGAAAAAGGAATATTGTACTTTCTCTATAATCTTGTGTCTTTTCCAGAATGAGTATCCCAAATTGGCAAACATTTTCAATACTTGGAACGATTATTATGAACATTCTTGGCGAATCGTCGGCATCCAGTCGTGCTATTGTGACGCGAAATCGATGTGGAAGCCAACAATTTTCAAGATTAGCTATCCGCGGAAGTCTACTATTCAAGATAACGATTATTATGTGAACACTTTCCGATTTTAATTTTAGGTTTTTATGTTGATTGGTGAGGAATAGAGATGCATAATTAGTCAAACTTTCAAATTTGCCAAGCGAAGAATATTTACAAGGTAAAATTACTGACGTATAAACAGTGCCGATGAGTACGATAATGAGTAAACCTGATAATGAATAATGATTGAAAAGTAAATATTTGCGATGAATAGTTTTACTATATGGACGTAACAGTCTATGACACCCGCAAAACTTCACATACAAAGAGACGGTAAGATATCATAACATGACAATGTCAACAGAGCAATCATTTAGTGTCTTGAGCTTTATTCAACCCGTCGGGATTTTCCTTGGGCACATGCGTACTTACTTAGTTATCTAAATATTTGCCTCTTAGCAGTCCTCTCAATCCTTTGACAGTGACGTAATAGTTAGATTTAATTAATTCCAACAATGGCGCTTAGTTTGCTTTGGTTGAAGATAGGTCGAGCTTTAAACTTCGTTTAATTTGCATTTAAGGAAACCATGAAATTCTACAGATTTAGGTACTCGAGGAATATTATAGGATTAAAGTAGCTAAGAAATAACTGTCTCACTCTAACCGAGTTGTCTTTGATTTATCCTATACAGAATTGTCTTGATATTCCGTAGCTCAAGTTCAATTATATTACGAAATAAAATCAGATTTAGCTTAATCAGTTTTTACTTCCCTCACTATACAAGATATAAGGAAAGTATCGTAATCAATTTTTCAGGGTTTTCGAAGTAATATAAGTTTGTACTATTTTTAAAATTATGTCCATGTGTGGTAAATCGCTGAGGCGACGATTGCGCCGTTCCTATTGGTCAGTTCACCTCACAACCACATATAATAATACTTAAGTATAAAACAAAATTAAATACTTTTAATGGAGCTGTCCGTTACTTGGTGATATTCTATTTTTAATGATAAAAACAAGAAATTTTACTTTGTTAAATATAACTTTATTTAATAGATCGTTGATTGCAATTTCGATTTTTACAGTTTATTATCAAAACATAAGAGGGCAAGGTGACTAGTCCCTGAAAAATAAAACAGATGGCGCCACAATCGAAAATTCCATGTGAAACTTGTGATGTACCATCTTTACCTAGAACGTATTACAATTTTCAGACTCATATGTCATTATGTTCTGTTCTGACTCCCATCGAACGCAAACAACCTTGAAGATTTTAGTAAACATGGAAAAAAGTGAATTTCGTGTCTTGATTAAATTTTGATTCTTGCGTGGGAAAACATTACGCAAACCAAGACATCGCTTGTCAAACATTTTGAGGACTACTCGCCATCGATTGGGACGATTCAAAAATGGTTTACTTATTTTTGTTGGGACCACAAAGGACATCGAACGTTCTGGTCGTCCAATTGAGGTTACAACGCCAGAAATCGTCGATAAAATCCATGGTATGATATTGGACGATCGGTGAGTTAAACTGCACGAAATTGCTGAGACTATGGGCATCTCAACCGGACGGGTACGGAACATTTTGCATAAATATTTGAACATGAGAAAGCTATCTGGCAGATGGGTGCCGCATTGGCTCTCTGTTGACAACAAGCGCGACCGTGTGACTGTCGAAGAAAATAAATAATTTTCTAATACAAAACTAGCACTATCGTTTACTCTATGTTTATCTCTGCTCCTTAGTAACGTATTGTGTATTTTATATAGTTAACTGCGATAACTTGTCAAATAAAAAGTTGTGTGTGCTGTCATTTTTATTTAACTTCTTCGAATACTCAACAGGTTATGGGCCCAGTATTACGTTCTCTGTGGAGATTGAGAGAGTTGGTTCTTTATATTGTGACCATGAATTCAAATGATGTTCGTTCATTTGATTATAAAGCTCAGGTGGAGAAGTTGATAGGCCAACACAACTGGACAAGATGGAAACGTCAGATTACTCAAGTTTTGAAATACCACAAAGTATTAGATGTTGTATCTGGTGAGCTGAAATTAAAAGAGAATAAGTCCAATGAGGCTATCATCGAAGCTAAAGATTCTTTGGCACAGCTGATCATGATTAGTTCTCTGAATGACACGAATGAAGAGCTTACTTCGTCATGCTGTACTTCTAAGGATATTTGGGACAAATTGATGTCAACATACGAACAAAGTTCTAGTCAGAGAGTTGATAGGTTACTCGAATCATTTTTTTCCAGTGAAGGAGTACATTCTGAAGAAAGCATTGTTAACCTTGTTGCCCGTTTACAACGTGATTTCAACGAGTTGAATGTTGAATTGAAGAAACTTGATAAATCTGAGTTATCAGAACTGATTCTGATGGGTCGTATCATGTCTACTCTACCTTCCCCTTATTTCGAATTTAAAAGTGTTTGGGAGAGTGTACCTATCGGAAGTAGAACACTGAATAACTTGACTGAGCGACTTAGGTTAATCGAGATGCGTTTGCCTAGCAAAGGTGAGAAAGATGATAACGCTCTTTTAGCCAAAGATACTGTTTCAAAAAGGCATAATTTAGTTCCTCCTAAAAATATAGGAGAGTCTGCAAGAATTTCGAATCCACGTCCTTTTAAGTGTTTCAAATGTCATGAGTTGAATCATTTGGCTAGAAATTGCCCGACGAAACATTCACAAGGAGCCAAATTCTTGAAACCTGAAGGTCATGCATTTATCTGTAAGAATCGAAAGAAATCCAATGAAATGGTTTGGGTGGCTGACACTGGTGCAACTGAACATATGACAAGTGATAAAGACTTTTTTATTTCTTATGTTCGTTTCAATGAACCGAAATATATTCATGTTGGCAATAAGGAAACGATTAGGGCATATGGTTGTGGTGACATACTTGTTGATATGCAAGTTGATGACAAGTGGCAAACTAATCATCTCAAAGATGTCTGGTATGTTCCTGAAGTCAGTCGCCAATTATTCTCGGTTAGTCGTGCTTTAGAAAAAAGTTTCGAGTTTCATGCCAACAGTCGTATTTGCATGTTTCATAAAAATAATCAAGTATTTTTGATGGGAAGAAGATATGAAGGTCTGTATCTTCTAGATATGAAAGTCCATGTTCTAGATAAGCCTGCTGAAGTTCATTTGGCGTTACCTGTTGACACTTTGCAGCTATGGCATGAACGACTTTGTCATCAGAATAAACGACATGTGAGGAATGTTATCAAGCAGCTTGGACCGAATTTGACTTCTGCTGATGATGATTTGTGTGAAGGGTGCATATTTGGAAAACAGCACCGAGAGTCTTTTCATGACAGAGCGAACCGACCTTCAGAATGCGGACAATGGATTCACGCTGATGTTTGTGGCCCCTTCCAAGAAGAATCAATTGCAGGATCTCGATATTTTCTTTGTTTCAAGGATGATTTCTAGAAGTTCAGGAGAGTATTTTTTTTGAAACAAAAATCCCAAGTGGCAAATTGTTTCGAAACGTTCATAAATGAAGCCAAGACTGCTGATAATACCGTTAAAGAGCTATTTTGTGATGGTGGAGGTGAATTTATCAATGAACGCATGAACATACTTTTCCGTAGACATGGAATCACCGTTCGTAAGACAATGCCTTATTGTCTTCAACAGAATGGTGCTTCAGAGAGAGAAAATAGGACTCTTGTTGAGGCTGCCAGGCTATGATTCATTCCAAAGGGTTATCAATAAAGAATAAGCACAATGGAGAAATTGATAGATATAAAGCTCGTTTAGTAGCGCGAGGCTATACCCAGGAGCCAGGTGTGGATTTTGATCAAACATTCAGTCCTGTGGCTCGTTTTGACACTGTGAGGGCGCTTCTTAGTGTAGCTGCAGCTGAGAAATACGATTTTGGACAATTCGATGTCCAAACGGATTTCCTTTATGGAACGTTGTCTGAAGAAGTATACATGCATCAACCCATTGGTTTTAATGATGGCAGTGATCGTGTGTGTAAATTGAATCGAAGTATCTATGGATTGAAGCAGTCTCCACGTTGCTGGAATCAGAGATTTGTTCAGTTCATGGAGAAACCGAATATGAAACATAGTGATGCTGATCCCTGTCTTTTCATTAAGGAATGTCGTAGTGGTCGAAAGTTGATGATAGCCATCTACGTTGATGATGGAATCATGATTGGAGATAAAGATGAAATCAATTCATTTTTAGTCGGACTGAAAAAAAAAGAGTTCAAAATTACAACTGGAAAACTAGAATCATTCCTTGGAATGCAGATCGAGAAGAAAGAAGATGGATCTATTTTCATGCATCAAGAGTTCTATACGAAAAACATTCTTTCAAAATTTAATATGAATGATTCGAATCCTGTGTCAACTCCTTGTGAAAGGAAATGCATTGATGATTCCGATATCTTTTTGGAAAAGAATGTACCCTATAGAGAAGCAGTTGGTAGTTTGCTGTATTTAGCTATGACAACTCGCCCGGATCTGACTTACTCTGTGAGTGTTGTATCAGAAGTACTTGATCATCCTAAGAGATCTGACTGGACGGCCGTCAAGCCAATTTTCAAATACTTGAATGGAACTTGTAACTACGGTTTATTTTATAGAGGAAATTCGAATCAATTGTTGAAGTGCTACTCTGATTCTGACTTCGCGAATGACTGTAAAACTCGTCGATCTAGAACTGGAGTCGTAACGATGTTTGGAGAAGGAGCTATAACTTGGATGAGCCGCAAGCAAGGGACTACCGCTCTCAGTACTACTGAGGCTGAATACATTGCTGCCAGTGAAGCTACTAAGGAACTGGTATGGATCAAGCGATTGAAGAAGGAAATCTCCAATGTTCATTCGATACCTACTTTGTTTTTGGACAATCAAAGTACAATTCGTTTGATAAGGAATCCCGAATTCCATCGGAGACTTAAACATATTGATGTTCGTTTTCTCTTTGTTCGAGAAAAACTTCTGGATGGTGAATTTACCTTGGAGCATGTACCTAGTGCAAGGCAGTTGGCTGACATATTCACTAAAAATCTACCGCCAGGATCTTTCATGAAAAACAGAGAGTTACTTGGAGTGTTATGTTTTGGGGGAAGTGTTGAAGAAAATAAATAATTTTCTAATACAAAACTAGCACTATCGTTTACTCTATGTTTATCTCTGCTCCTTAGTAACGTATTGTGTATTTTATATAGTTAACTGCGATAACTTGTCAAATAAAAAGTTGTGTGTGCTGTCATTTTTATTTAACTTCTTCGAATACTCAACAGTGACAACATCAAAGGAATGTTCAGCGATGTTCAAGCGCTATAAGAAGGATTTTTTGCGCCGTATCGTAGCCGTGGACGGAATATGAATCCATCATACGAACACAAGAGAGACCAAAGAACAGTCGAAACAGTGGACTTGTCCTGGCGAATCGAAGCCGAAAAAGATCAAAGTACGTTTATCGGCAAACAAAGTCATGGCGAAGGTATGTTGGAACGCACACGGTATTGTCCATATCAATTACCTTGAAAAGAGCAGAAAGATGACCAACGTATTTTATGCAGAGCTCGAGATCGATTCGACGCCGATTTGAAGCGGAAGCGACTACATTTGGCAAAGAAAAATGAGGTCTTCCACCAGGAAAACACACAAGCATACAGGTCAGCAATCAGCAGGAAGTAACAGTAGTAAAAACAGTAGGTAATTTATTCATATAATCGGGGCGAGTCGATCAATTCCTGAACTGGAGATAATAAAGACCAAAATATGGAGATTTACCCCAACATGCTTATGTTACTGATGATGGTTTAGGAGATAAGCGCAAAATGCTGGTATAATAATTTTTGAAATTTTATTTGCATGAACATAACATTTGGTAATTTTATATTTTTTGACATGAGAAATACGAATTTGAATCTCGTTTTGTGACGTTAGATGACGGTAGTTACACTCTCTTACATTATTGAGTTAGATCACATTTCTTTTGTTCATTGAATGATGGTTACAACAAGTTGAAAGTCTGGGAGTCCGTTCAATTTCATATAGCAAAGGTAATCCCACCAAAAACATTCTGTGAAAAACTAGCCAAGTCTCGATGGAGCTGCTTGTTTATCTCTAAAAAGTAATGAAATCTAGACAAAGTCGTACAAAGTTTAAGGTTCCTTACTGCGATTTCTTTATTATTATAGTTAATGTTGTGTGACTTGGCCGTTGAACATTCTTTATACGTTAGTGGGTACAAGTCAATTTTGTTTACACGTAATGTTATCTGTTGTAACTACCTATGTTTGTCAAGCGAGATAACAGCCCATACTGGTATTGGTAATTGGACGCTAGTGTCTCATTTTAGGCTGTTGTTGATTGTGCAACACATGCATTCAGCATTGACAATGCTGACTTCTGCTCTCTTCTTTTTGGAGCGTCAAATCGACCACCGATCTAACATAAAATAGACGTACAGACAGACTTCTATCAATGATTAGAAATCCGTCTGTACTGGAAATAATTTTTTATACTGTTCGTTCCAGGCTCGCCTACACATAAATATTATTGAAATACGCAGCTTTATCAAGCCTACAATTGACTAGTTATTGAACCAACGTTTTCCAAGTAGCAATTTTCCATCGTCAATGGGTAGCGGTTCTGGCGACAGATTGGTGCAATGGTGTCATGGAGCACCTGGTTTTGTACCCTTGTGTACCCTTCAACGGCCAAGTCACACAACATTAACTATAATAATGAAGAAATCGCAGTAAGGAACCTTAGACTTGGTACAACTTTGTCTAGATTTCATTACTTTTTAGAGATAAACAAGCAGCTCCATCGAGACTTGGCTAGTTTTTTACAGAATGTTTTTGATTGGATTTCACTTCTCTTTGTAGAAACGTAGGCATATTGATTTATTTCACCATCAGCATTACACGAGTACACTTGCATTTCGTCTCAATGTTCAGCAACGTATGCAACTATAGCAGATCTGATACTGCAAGTTGAGTCAGTTCTACCATACACCAAGAAAGATATTGAATGGAATAGACAAGACCCGTCTTTGGGCATACCAACTACTTGGTAGCCACTAAGTTCATCGTCGTCTTTTAATATTATCGACATTTTTTACGATATTATCTTGCGAAATCGAACACGTAACGTTTATGTTTATATGACAGACAGCTGATACATTGATAGACACATATACGACCGTGGTCACATATAATGTCCGTGGCAGACCATTCCATATCATAGATATTATTAAGGACACAAATGGGCTCTTGTGTTTTCAAATAAGGGTCACCAGGTACTCCAGATCTTCGATTATCCTAGTTTTTATAGTTTTCCCTTTATGTGGCCATTAAACCCTGACTCTGTACCAAATTTCAGCTCTCTGAGTTTATGGGAAGTACTAGTTCTATTATGATGATCATGAGTGAGTGAGTAAATGAGTGAGTGTCATAAATGCGAAACTTTGCTTTCGCTTAACTTCGGAACTAAATTACCTACAGACTTGAAATTTTTTATTTCAAGTATGTGATTTTATAGCTTACTGGATGACGAATTTCTGCGTTCTGGTCTTATCCAGAGATTCTCAAATAGGGGCCTGAAAATGCGGCGAAATGGTTCCAGTAAAGGATGGTACGGCAGTATTTGCTTCGCGCTCGACTTGGCGGGGCACTGCCGTTCCCCTGATATTGCTCGATTGGTCTACTCTGTCGATTTTGGAGTTGTCTGCATCTAAAAGGAGCTATCTATTTTGCTTATAAGCTTTTCAATTAACAAAATATACAAGTAAGTGAATTTGTTCGTTTTGTTCCACTGGACTTCTCAGTATGACCGCAAATGGAAGAAATTGTTTATAAAAATTAAAGATAATTCGATAGCGTTGAGGAAAAAATAGAAGAAGTCGCGAATACAATAAAAAAAATGCTGTGACCAATTGACCACGGGACTTCTCGCCATACGTAGATATTTAGAAGGGATGGAAATGTATAAACGAAAAAGCAATTTATTAAATTCCGATTTAGCTCCAGCTGATTGCATCCCCTTGTTTGCATTATTATCTCCAAAATGTACCTTTTGATTTATAATTTAGTTTACTCTGATGATGGCTACATTTTCAATGGAAAAATTCAGTACGTGATTAATAAGTTTAACAATTTTCACTGTAAACTTCAATTCATTTGTGAGATAGAAGTGAATAAGAACAGACGACAGAGGTCGTGATAGCCACAATTCGGGTCAAAAACTGTTTTGAAATAGTTAATTTTCCGTAAATCGAATGACGTTCACGTAGCACGCGAGTTAGAAAAGTGCAAACTGGTTGTACCTAATACGGTTTTACGACGACTTTCCGCGTGCCGTTTTCGCTCCATGTAGTTAGATTCAGTATCGGACCGTGCCCGACGGCCGTTCTTTTTTCGATAAATGTTCATTAAATAGAAAAATTTAAATAAAACAGTTTGAGCTATTCTCAGATCTCAGCTACGCGCGTCTAACGTGTCACGTACCAAAGGCAATTTTCTCGAGACTAAAATATACACGAAGCGGGTAAAAGCTAGCGGCTCATAGCCAAAAACACTTTATTACAACTGGCGCCGGTCGCTCGAGGCAAGAAACGGCACCAAATTAACAAGACCGAGGTAAAATGGATAAACTCTAACTTACGCGCAGGGAGCTCCTCGAGGCATATGTCGAAATGATTTCGTTCGTAGCTAATTACATAGGACGTCTGGCGTTCATGCAATAGATAATTCGAACCTTCTAACTTCGATAGGCCACGTGAAAATCCCGGAGTCTAAAGCGCTAAAGACTTCTGAGTTACAATATTCGTATAAAATTGCAAAATTTCGCACTTTTAGAATCTTCAAATTAATTGTGACATATTTATTTCCAACGTAAAGTAAGACCCACGTTTTAGATTCCACAACCACCCTTGACAAAGATTATTTTTGATATCCCGGTAGAATACTCGAATAACAAAATTTCTAATAAGGTCTGATAACCTTTTTCTATTTTCTCATTAATCTTTAACATCTGGTTTGAAAGTAGATACTTAAGTGTTATATTTTTTGGTTTCAGTCGTATTAAGACTTTGTTTGACATGAGTTCGTATATTATAAGACAATTGCTAAGCAGTGGATTCTTGATACATATGCATATACTCATACTTAAACATGAAAGTGTTACAGTTTCGATTATAAGTGTTTCTGTTCGTTTCGGCGACGTGGGCATTTTTAATTGAAATCAGTGAGATAAGGACGCTTTAGTTTCAAGAAATCCCGATTTAGACATAATACGTCTTCTGATGATGGCCGTGAGACCGAAACTGACGTTAGGATGGAAATAAAAAACGTATATGTTAGTGCGACCTATTTTTCGAGAATGCATATATAATTCTGGAGTAAGTATAAGTGAATAAAAATAGAAGCAAATGAAATATTGGGTATAACAACAATACAACAGTGCATTTTTCCACCTTGTTAAACTGATGCTATTAATGCCAATTCTACATTTCCAGAGGGGAAGGAAGAGTATACAATGAAAAGGCCATAACAAGATAATCAACTAGATACTATTTATGAACAAGTGTTGAGCTCCGATGTAATACGGCTGCTCAACTATTTCAGGTATTTATGGGAAGTCGTATAATAGAGATTAACAGGCACAGTGAGAAGCCACATTCAAATTATTATACTTCCAGTTTCCGTTTATTGGTTGTAAAATAAGGCTGACAATAGTACAGACTTATTTGTGAATAAATGACGGAAATGTACATAATTCTTGAAATCAATTGATTATTGAAATTTACATCTCGTAACATTTATCATATAATGAATAAATAAACTTATTTGGCATAAATAAAATTAAAATTACGATTTTCGCATAGTATAGCTTACATACTAAGGAGAAAGTTGATTTTATTCCAAATTTATGCTTGCCATTATGTGCATTAGAACTTCATTAAATAACATTAGCGTATTCCTTATCGCTCCAAATCTATTTCCAGAGTAAACGAAATACGCAAAGAAAAGATAAATGATGAATGAGAAGAAATCGATTCTCTACATTCGATGCACAAAATAATTCGAAAGTATAAGCAGTATGATCTGTATAATCACATTGCGATAACCTTCGTAATTTTATAACAATTTAGTTTGATCTATGAAGTTATACCACAATGAATATCTACTAAAAATACTGTCAAAGTAATGAGAACCTTTCAGTTACCAATTAGCTATCATCAGCGTGAACTAAATTAAATATCAAAATGTGCCTGCTTAAATACTATTTGGGATTAATAGAGTAGGTATATAAGGGATTCAATTATACCAATTAATTATGAAACAGCTCCATTTGATAGTTTTGTTTATAGATCGTTGAACGTCCTTTTGAGCCAACAAACAAAATTCTAACAACGAAGTTGAAAAACTTCAGCAAACAGCGTTGGATAATGGTTACGACAAATCTTTGATCAATAACTTTATTTCTTAATTGGCTCGCAACCAATTAATCAATTTAGAGCCACTACCTTCAATTAATTCAATAAATTCATAAGTTTCACTCATCATCCTCAAGTAATTAATACATTTCATAATTTCTTTTCTAAATTCGTAATACAACTCGTTTACAGGTGTAAGAACGGTTAAAGAACCGTTACCTCAAATAGTTCAATAAAATCCAAAAGTTTTACTTATCATCCTTCAGTAATTAATAAATCCAATAATTTGTTTTCTAAATTTGCAATACAACCCGCTTGAGCACAAGTTAATTAACCGAATACGGTAGTATTTCTTATACGTGAATTAATTATCTGCTACCGATTTAATAAATCGCGTCGTATATATAATACGCATTTTCATTATGTAACAGAATTTGTCCAATAGAAACGCGACATACAGTAATATTCTGTCAATATCAAATATTCCCTAGACCATTTTAGTAATAATTAATGTTGATAATTCAAACTTATTGTTAACCTAACAGAAATAAAAACTCCTACGACTAGTCGTAGGGAAAATAGTGTATGCAACGATCATGTAATGGCTCGCCTACGGCTTGTGTCGTATCTTACCTCGTGCTCACGTATTAATAGCCAGCATTACATGATCGTTACATGATATACTATTAGGTGACACGTTAGATTAACTAAATTCGGGGATTTACAGAATCGATTGTGGGTCATGTTCAAAATGATATGTGTTCCAAACTAGAAAGAATATTCTAACTCGGTATAAAGAACACTCAACCCATATAAAGGAAAATAATCGTGAAAAATCAGTGTTAGCCAAATATGTTTTAAATACAGCTCATACCATTTCTCAAGAAAGATTATCACTGTTGAAATATAGTAATGACAAATATCTAGGTAAGAGATGGAAATGTAAAAGCGAAAAAGCAATTTAATGAATTCACATTTATTTCCAGCTGATGGTTCTCCCTTATATACTCTATTAATTCCAAATAGTTGGGGTGTTCACCTTAAATAAAGGGGCTGACATGTGATGTTCAGATTTTTAGCATGATTTGGCAGAGATCGCCATGTGGTGTTCAGGTTCTTAGGGTCCGCAGCTATGAGTAGTATAGGAATAATTTGGTGACATGTATATTATATTATATCGTAATGATCTTCATTCATACTTCTTAATATTCTTTATACTAACTTATTCTAACTGCTTTCGTTCTCTATATACAAAACATCAAGGTGGAGCCTTGTCCTCTTACGAAGATTTACATTGACTTCTCACTTTGCTGACCCGATGTTTTTTTTTAATCAAAAATTTAGTCGCATCAGCCGGCGGCTATTAGTGACGGTTCAATACATGGTGACAGTGAGCTAGATACTATTCAGTAAGTCAATTGATTTTAGATAGTTAAACAAATTCACAAATGAGTCATTTATCGCCAGCAGTTGTCTTAGGCAGTTGGGTATATTATGGCTTATGTGTTTGGCACTATATTTAGGACATTCTATCGAGAAATGTTTCACTGTTAAAATGACACCACACTGTTCGCAAAAGAGTGATTCACTGTGAGTCAGGAGCTGAACGTGGGTAATAAAAGTACGACCTATACGTAGGCAAGTCACTATTCGCCGGTTTCCAACTTGGGAATGCCAAGGGAAGACATCGCTTTTGATTTCTCGTAGCCTAGATTAACAACTTTCCCATCTCCGATTCCATTAAGAACGAACCGCGTCTTTGAACACATTTTTTTGATCACTTGGAACATTACGACACTCCACTTTCGATTGAGGATCCACTGCGGCTGTTCGCACGCACTGGTCTGCTCCCTCATTACCTGTGATGCCTATATGGGAAGGTATCCAAATAAAATTTATACGTCGGAAATTGTCTTGTGCCTGTAGTAATTCCGATTTGATCATCTTCTCGATTGGAGTTTCGGGATAGACATGCTGTAGAGCTTGAGAAGCGCTTAGGGAATCGGTCAGAATTATGGATTCAGGTATGTTGGATGCTTTGACGTACACAAGAGTCTTGTAGATGGTATACAGCTAACCTGAAAAACTGCTTGTCGATGAGGGTAGTCTAAATTTGAAGTTTTTATAAGGTGTAATGAATGCTGCATCTACACATCTTTCGTCTTTTGATGCGTCTGTGAAAATTCTTAGTGCCTTTAGATGTTCCTGTTCTGAAATGAAATTTATGGAGTGCTTCATGAGAGAGTTCGGTGTTTCATTTTTACGGTGCCGATTTTAAGAAAGTAGAGTAATTTATTGAATTAGATGAATTTATGGAATCTAGTGAAATAATCTCTATTATTCCATTGCATAATATTCAAACAGGCACATCTTGATTTCTTATTACGTATACTCTGATGATAGATGAAAGGTTCCCCTTAATAGTATTTTAATGGATAAGGGTAATTTATATCTTATGTATAGTGTTATAGTTTATCCACAGTGTGAACTCCTTTATAGTTTATTCATTAAGTTATACTTTCGTAAAATTTTTTCATTACGTCATGCACTAGACACTTATAACATTTTGTCCCGACAATTGAGGGGTGTTTTTTTGGTGTATTATCATAGTTAATGTAGGTATATGACGTTTATTATTGAAGTGTACTCTAGTTAGGTAATTCTGTTCAGAAATGTGCTATATTTGAACCTTTTGTACATAAATATGAATACCGACAGAGAATCATACTCTTGATATTGAAATGTTTGATGAATTAGGATGTTTGTTTACAATTCCGATAGGAGAAGTGTGCAGAATCATATTGTGAATTATTGCAAGAAAAACTCAAGAGACTTATTTTGTTAAAAACGGATGGAAAGGCAAGAAAAAATTGTTGTCTCCAAAAAAGCAGTGGGGCACCATTTATTTTGGACAAATAATTCAAAGGCGTGTAGTCAGGGACACCACTGTTTCAAGTAGGAAAACAATTGTTAATGGAATACGACTGCATTTAACCTAGATACCACATACCAAAATTGAAGGAAAATATCTTAAGTGGTTTCGAACATATTAGGAAAAATTCGATTTTTCTTAATTTTTAACACCCTGTAGATCGGAACGGAAGCACTCTGGACTTTTTTTATAAAAAGACACGAGGAATCACGCCGTTGAATTTTTTAGACTACTTAGGTAACATCCTGTATTAGTATATGTTGATTATTTTGTTAAGTCCCATTTGAGATCTGCAACCAAACTAAAATTTTATTATTAATTGCTAAACCAACACATTGGAAGATCTAAAACATTCAATTTGGTTAAATTCTCGGCTAAACTCAAGATTCTTTGTTGATATTTCTTCCATTTTCATTCATTGATAGAGGGTGCTTCAGTGTTCTATAACCAAGAGATGGAAAAACCGGAATTCAAATTGCTATTTCTATAGTATTATCATTATATCTATAATTACCTTTAAGAAGTTCGAATCAACTTTAAATATTTTGTACGTGCAAAATCTCAGAATTATCTCCCTTCGCCAACGAAAATTAACTCCCACTGTGAACGATTAAGTATAATTTAATATTTTACACAACCTTCAGATGGATTTTTATCTATAATGGCCTTTTTATGTTTACAAATCTTATCTTCAAATCTACCGCATGCTTTCTTGCCTTAAATCACAACGCAGTCTTTTCATTATGAATAATTATTCAGTATTCACCCTATTTTCACTCATATCCTATGATCAATTGAACTCTCGAAAAAAATAATATCAGAAGAGCCAATTGAGTATTGGAAGCGTTATACCTGAAATGAAAAAGTAGTGCAATGGGTCCGTAATTCATTATTAGGTCTTTCTCATCGCCATTGAGAGCCTTCTTAGATATAGAGGGCATCTTCAACAATACCACAACCAAAAGAACATGCTGAAAACCAAGGACCTTCAAGTCTCTAGAGGTGACAACATGGTTAGTGGCTCTGTGGAAACGGATGTTCACAGAGGGGAGCACTCTCACCTACCTACTGGAACATAGTGATCTACGGTGGATTGAGGAAAGGAGCCAATCTAGGATGTCACGTGATCGGGTACGCTGACGACGTACTCATAATAGTCAGAGGAAACCTTATGAACACTATGATGGAACTAATACAAGCAGCCCTGACTGCACTGAATGAATAGTGCAGCGATAAAGGGTTGAAGATTAAACCTAAGAAAATAGAACTCACAAGAGAACTGATCATACACAGTAAGAAATTTGGTCCGTGTAAAACACCTGACTATAAAAGGTGCAGCAAGAAAAGCAGCCCACAGACTTATATCAATAGGACTGTGGAAGGCAAACGGTAGACACAACTCACGACCAAACAATGGTGAAACCTTTGATAAGAAGTATAGTATATGCATACCCCCCAGAGAAGATTGATTAAACAATAACCAATCACCCGTGCCAACCAATGGTGAAATCTGGTTCACTGATGGAGCCAGGATATACCGCAAGGGCACATGTAAAAGTATTTCTATACCTTTGGGCAAACGCGCCACCATTCTCCAAGTGAACATACTGGAAATAACGCGCTGTGTCCAAATAGCGCTGGAAGAAAGAATACAACCCCAAATCAGTATATGCACAGACAGCAAGGCAGGCCTTGCTGCGCTGGGTATCATGAGAATATCATCGAAGCTGGTGTTTCAGTGCATCAACACGCTAAACAATCTTGAAGTAGATGAAGGCAAGCAGACCCTGTTCTGGTTATCCGGTCAGTGTGGGATAAGAGGAAACGAAATAGCCAATAACCATGCAAGACTGAGAGCTATAGAACCCCTAATAGGCCTCGAACTAGCAGATGGCGAAGAGTAAGATCAAAGAGACAATCAACTGCTGGGTCAGAACACAACACTCAGAAGAGAGTGAAACTAGTGAGCGGTTGCAGACAGTCGGAAGCACTGATTAGACCGCACATTAATGAAGACTGGGAGTTAAGTAGGTGGATTCGGTGAACTCTCTGGGGTTGGAACCGATCCCGCCTTCTTCGGAAGACAAATAACACCCTCGAATGGGAAGCGCTTCACTAGGACGAAGTTTAAATAATATGTCACGAAGTTGGTGTTAACCTCTTTAGGAATTATTCACCTAGAGGAGAATGGTGAACACTTTCGGGCAGGAACCACCCCTCTGGTTGATAGGTGAACACTCGTGGGTGGGAACAGCTCCACTAGTTGACTAATTGACCTGAAGAGCATGGTGAACACTCTCGTGTGGGAACTGCCCTTTGGCGGCCTAGTAAACCCTCATCGGTGGGATTCGCTCCACTAGGTGACACGTGACACGGGGTGCAAACAGCTTTGGCCTAGGCATTGAGGGACAGCAATGCCCCTTCTTAATAATTGATAGTACAAGCGAACATTTTGAGCATTTGTTGTCAAAAAGATCTATTTTAGTTTACGAATGTTCACTATTTTACAGTTTATTAAAATTCTTAGTCATAAATAAACCCTTGCGTTTGAAATTTTCAAATTATTTCAATTATTTCACTAATAGCATTGTATGTTTCGAAGCCGAATATATCGAAAACGGTGAGAGATAGGGACTTTTATAACGTGAACCTTTCTTCTGAAAGAGAAATGGGGAAATGAACATTTTTACCAAAGATGAAATACCATGCTCCAATATTGTTATAGAAAGAATCTGTACTGTTACTAGTAATTCCTTGAAAATATAGGAAAACTACTACGAAATCTACTTATTTAAGTTGAGAATATATATTTGGATATTATATTCATTGATTTTGTACAAATTTTATGTCATGTTACTGACCACCGTCTCCATAACTACAAGAAATTCATTCAATACCATTATTTCGCAATATAACCGAACAATTCTGTGAGATGAAAGTTAGTTGGTAAAGTTTATACTGGATTCAAGTTGTAAGCATCCATAATCCGAAATAAGTTCCATTAAGTAATACCGTGTTCAGACAACTCCCATACAATGTGAAATGGAAAGAAGCAAGTTGCAATTTCTACATAGAAAACGCTGATATGCCCAAGATTCAAATTGCTGACAAACTAGAGTAAAGTTGCAAATAAACAGTCCTCTGAATGTCTCTATATATACGAAGAATGATGTTAGCCGATTTGGAGAGAATGTTATATCGATATATTGGCACCATTGCCGAAGTCACGTCTTCCAAGAACAATATACCTTCCTTAAAACTCTAACTTTGCATTGGATAGGCTAAATGTGAAAGAATCACGTTCAGGAACTCACCAATCGGGAAAAATAGCAAATGACATCAATCGGCATTACGAAAAATTGCAATACCATTCACGGAAATCGAGTTATTCTGATTTTAGGAAATATTTAGTTACGTTAGAATACTCGTAGATATATATCAGTTTGGTATCTCTTTAAGAATGCCAGGAATAGAACATAAACACTGTTCGTTTTCAAGCAATACTGGAAGATTCATTTGAATCTTATTCAGGTCGATAGTGGGTGCAGTTACTTTCTGAAAATTTATAATATTGATATTCATAATCATACAAGCTAAACACAATAAATGGAGTTGCAGTTACAGTATGGGAAAATACGAGACCGGAATTGAATAATAATTGGTATAAAATAATACAGCAAAACTTCCCAATAGTGCACACTGAAAATATAATAAATTTTTGACCGTTTAGAGGGGTGGCCGCTATAAAAGAATACAAACTCTAGGAAATTATGTGACAGATATAACAAAAGTTATATATGTACTATGTATGTATCTACATATCCATATTTTTGTCGACATAATAAGTGATGTAACTGAAATACAAAACCACTTTTGAATAATTATATGTCCCAATACTTTTTCTTCCTTCCGAGACTCTAGAAATAAACAGCATGTTTGACAAATGCATTGAAATTTCATCATTTACAAGGGAGAGTCTCAAAATGCAACATATGCGATCATGATTTCATTCTTTCCATCGACCCTACGATAATACAAGTCTGCGTTGAATTTATAAATATAGATTTTCAACATAGAAGATTTACATGCAGCCTGGGCAAAGTAAGAAACTTAATTGGCATCATATGAGAAAAATTTGTATTAATAATTTATTTTGGAATTCGGCTTCTGCGATAAGTTTTGTTAAGAAAAAGTTGAATGTGACTAATCAGGAAAAGGTCACATGACTTTCCCTACCTGTCAAAACTGAAAACTTTTCAAGCTATCTAATTGCTTAAAATAGGCTTTCAAAAATGTTTAGAAAGAAAATTAGTTTCTATTTTTATTTTACACAAGTGAAACTTCTTTATTGCTACTTAAGTTTCTGCAATTTTTTGAATATCTACAAAATTTCTGAAATATTAAATAATTTAAGTCTATATATAAGTCTATTTTATATCAGTAGCTCTATCATGCTACTAACTTTTAATTACTAATTATCGACAAAGATACATTTTCCTTCAGAAAATGAGAATACCGCTCCAAATATCTGTTATGTTTGATGCAAAGTTGATGAATTGGTAATCATCAACTAAAAAAGTATATAATCGAATTTTCCCAGTACCAAAATGATGGCGAAATCATCAACCATATGATCAAACAACTTCAGCTACGTATTTAACCAAAAATAATGACTTTTCACAATTAGTTTTAAGAAATCCTATTTTAGACTTAATACGTCTCCTGATGATGGTCGTGAGACCGAAACGTATGTAAAGACGAAAATGATAAGCATATGTGTAAGTGTGACCTATTTCTCGTGAAGTTATATATGATACGTGTTCCTTTGATACATAGCGGATTTTTGCTTTTTCCTATAACTAGTGGATTTTCCTTCTCACCATTCATGTTACAAGAAAAAAGAAGTGTCACTCGCTGATTAGCTGATTTTTTTTTAGCACATTTATCACTCTTGAAGCAAAAGTTTTGTTTGGCATTGCCAAATAGTGAAGTCCGGTTTCGTCAGCATTACAAATATCTTTAGCTTCATAGTGCTTGATAATTGATACTAATTTAATTTTCCAATCTTCAACACTCACTTGGTTCACGTCAGTGGACTCACCACACACTGTAGGTACTTCTATAGTTTTTTGCTTTATCAAGGATCCCGATAATAAGAATGTTTTAATTTCTAGCTTTGCAAACCAATCGTAAACTATTTGGTCAATAGTAAATCCTTCTTCAAAAACTTGTTTTAATTCCATTTTATTCTTGAGATTATCATTCACTGGTACCATATTTTTCGCTTTCCTCGATAATTTCACATTTTTCTATGAGAAACAAACTGTTACGTTTCAGAGACGATTGAACCGAATAATTTTTTGGTCATAAATTGTAGGTGTTACAAGCATTATTCTATTCTTATTCCCGGAAATTCCTACTCACAAACAGGCAGGCTAGCTCTCAATTGTTTATGGCTTACAATCATTCTCAAAAACGAAGATCAGGTCGGTTGACTGTCGGCGTTGAGAAGGTCGGCCGACCGATATTAAGAGTGGAAATTCCAGAAGATTTCGTCAAAATGTCGTTGTTGAAAGTGATCGTGACCGTTTTTAAAGGGTTTTGCTATTAAGAAGTTCCTTATTATATAAGTTATTCTATTTAAAACCTCTACTCCTGATTATGCAAAATTTTAACTTCATCTAAATTTGGAAGAGGTATGTTCCTGCTTCTAAAATATTATTAGAGAGAGATTACCTATGATATTGAGTTCTAAAAATCGGAAGTTTTCCTTATATCTATTTTCTAAATCACAAACACGATCTACCAATTCAAAAGTTATCACACTCTAAGCAGATTGATTCATAAAATCAAGAGTAATTGCACTTATTTACTTTATCTTTAGCATTGTACAAAATATGAGATAATTTATTTTGGGGCTCCCATAAAATGTTTACTTTCCATTCAGATAAAGAACCAAATTATGCTTTATTATGATTTATTGAATTGTATGTCGTTAGTTCGTGGCTACGGAAACTATTGGAGGAATTGTGACAGTTGTACCTGTGCATAAAGGTTGAAAGTAATGTGCTATTATTACGGTTTGTAAGATCTAGGAATGATGATAAAAACTTTTAATTGCTGTCTATCGCTTAAAAAATCACAGATAATAACTATTCAGCCTTTAGATTTACAGAAGTTTTTTTCTAGAATATCATCCAGTTACCGAACTCTGATTAACTGAAGCTTGACACTCCAGAAGTAAGGTTTCTGCTTGAACAAAGCAAAGCTGATCTTAGTGAAGTTTTTCTTTTCTGATAGGCCCAGAAGAAGTTCCTGAGAATTACGCTCAATCGCATAAACTTTCTACGAGATTTATTGCTGGGTCATCCACGCTTAGATCACAAGTACGCATGGTGCCACTATATTTTCCTTTCAAATTCAGAACTCTGCTGCAACACCTTGATAATGATTGTTAAGTCCTCTGAAACAGACATTGCCAAATACATGTAAAGCAAAGTAAAGTTAGTAAATTAAATATATTAACCATTTAAGAAGTGCTTACGAATATCGAGATAACGTTTAATAGAGTACACAGTATCGTATTGTAAGTCTGGTTTTCTAGCTACACTATTCGAGAATATCATGAATTTAGTTTCGCCATGATTTAGTTATAGTAAGTTGCTATCCTGCCAACATTTTATGGTATAAAGCTTTAGCTTTGTTACAATTGTTACTCCTGAATAATAGGACACTGCCGTCGACAAGCCAAGTGAGTTAGCAATCAACATCTGAAGAGTCAAGGTACTCCTGCAACTCATAAAATTTTCCATAACCTTAGTTTATTGGATAAACATCGGTGAACCCAAGTGTTCCAATCTTCGAGAAGTTCAAAGTAACCGAAGTTAGTAAATAATTTCTACAAGTCAAGTAGTGTTCCAAGTCTACGAACAAAGTTTAAAGGTTACAATAACCTACAATTAATAAGTAACATAGAACGATAGCTAGCCTTCGATAAAGTTCCAATCCATCATTGAAGAGTTTTATATCTTTAATAAAAAGAATAAAACTAAGTTAACAATTTTCAACAGTTCCTGATTTCAAAAGAAGTAACCATAGTTTACCTGTGTTTATTGTGTATAGCAGAGAAATTGTGTACGGTTAAAGTGAATTATCAAATTAATAAGAAGATCAAGCCAATTGAACATTGCCTACATTTTGAAACATATTCTTGGATATAAACTAAACGTAAGTTTATTTATTATTTCTCCATTGTATTATTATCTGTCTGTAAATCTGAAAGAAAGATTGTAGATTATAACTTGGTAAACAAAAATAAATAGTAAATAATTTTGAGGTCAGATCATAGATCTATTTGAACATAACATTATGAAAATTGATACCCGAGATAAATTAGAGTCATAGAAATTTAAATATTAAAAGTTTTAACATTCAAAGAACATTGTGTTTAATTCCATACTTAATTCTATATGAAAATAAAAAGGTAAGAGTTCATTATTCAATTCAAAACAAACATAAGATTCAAAATAAATAAAATGCAATAAGAAAGCTAGCCGGTAGAATTCAAAACATTGAAAGAATCAAATTAATCAAATAATTCATAATTAAATAATAAGCTCAAAAGAATTAAGTTAACAATATATTCCCAAAGCAGAACTCTGGTAAGGAGTTACAGAACATTCCAAGTTGATAAAAGGTGATGGTAAAATAGTGCCATACAATGAATGAATGATATAGGAATACTGTAAAAATTGATCACTTAAAATACTCATTGATCATTATTTCTGATACTTTGATAAAACTTCTGGCCATCAGATATACCATTTGGATAAGCTTCAATCAATAGTTAATCAACTCGATGATGTTTCTTGAAGTTCACTCATCATATACCCCCACCTCAAGTTGAATAATCACAGTTTTAATATGGATCTGCTTGTACATATAATCTCGAGGAGTATTTCACAGATAACAAATTATATTATATCAATAATTTTCAGTTTTCCAAAGCTTTAAGGGAAGTTCAAGTTTTATATTTCCAGTACAATGATCATGTTGGGAATAGAAATAAACACTATTCATATAAGGAGATTAGAATTCAAGGCGTAAGAGAATGTTATATTATACTCACTTTCTTGTCTACCAGAGAGTTCAGGAAACTAAATATTAATTGTAATATTCCATCTGAGTCGTCCAAGGAAATTCGACGATAAGATAGGAAACAAGAAAGAGATTAGGAATAGCTATAGCAATTAGGGAATGAGAGCTTACAGTTAGAAGGTATGCCACCACGATCCCGCTTCTCAACCTCCGGATTTCAGTTGCTTTACAAGTTAAATACTCCCTACAGTCAGGAACACAGGGGAATCTCAATCGGAATTCTCATCTCGCCCACAAGAGAGAGTACAAAGCAAGTTCCACCTTTTCGAGGATAATTAATTTATTAACACAATTCTTTTTTTTAATTTGGATACTTTGTAATATCAAACGTATATCATTATTCTTTCGACTATTCACATTTTTTTTATTGTCGTAGTCAAATGAATGGTTTGTGTTTTCTACTATACCATGTTCTCACTCGAAAGTTTGGATGACCAAATCTTTCGAGCAAGGTTTCTGTATTTTCCACAGAGAGCCACCTTTACCTGAGTAGCGTCATAATTGACACTGTTCAATTCCCAAGTATCGACAGGTCTCTCCGGCATCAAGGTGTTTACAGAAGTATCCTTCGGCAAGCTGCATGTTCTCGTGGACTTCCGGAAAACGTGAAACACTGCGCCCTTGTCCAATCCCAACTCCATGGCTGCTGCTCGTGTATATTCTTGAATCACGTTCAGAGCCTTCTCTCCTGATGCATACTGTTTCAGATTGTCCATGTAAAAAGAGGGTGATGTGATGTGATCTCTGGTCATTCCGTGGTCCAGTGTGATATCCCCGAATCCACCTTAATGCAATAGAGAGCTGCAGCAGTGAGGTGTTGAACAAGAGGGGCTCAAGAAGTCTCTTCCGAAAACATCCCTCTTGAATGTTACCAATTTTGTCAAGACTCTTCCCGTGCCTGGTGTGATGGTAAAACGAGTCTTCCAGAGTAGCAACAGATGATTTGTGCATCGCACTAGTAGAGTTGGTACCGCAAGGCATTGGAGCAAGTATAGTTATAGCTCATGTGATGTTGAATCTAATATATTGCGGAAGTCAATCCGGGCCATGGAGAGGTTGTGCTTGTCGGGTATGGAGTCCTGAATGATAGATCTATCTATTGCCAGGTTCACTCGGCAACCCTACATGTCTCTCTTTCTTTGCCCCAAGCTGCTCGCTGATGTTACTGATCACAGGACCGATCGATCTCAACCACCTAGAATACAAGATACGTGTAAATTACTTGTAGCAGGTGTTGAGACGAGTGATCAACCGGTGTATCTTGTGATCAGACAAGTCTATCTTCTTTGGGAGCAGCACGATAGCCACGTTTGAAATTTACCGCTCCTCTTTGAGCCAACAGTCAAAGACTCTGACCAGACGGAAATTTTCACATAACCATATGTTAATGCGTTCAGGGCCGAGAGCAGCAAGAGCTTACCGGATCTCATCCTCTCTGACTGCGTCGCCCACTTCTGTTAGCGGAAGTTGATGTCCATCGCAAAATGCTTCGAAGTGTGCTAGGGGTGGAGTGTCTAGGTGAATTGGACGCGGTGACTCCTACTCATCTTTCTACAGATGATCGACTTCCTCCACAGTCGGAGAAGCAGCGATTATGGGAGGTGAAGATTCAAAAAACCGAGACGGGTATCGCAAAACAAAGAATTCCCCCTGATGCGTCTAATCCGTCTGGCTAGATTGCTTCATACCACGCTCAGGGCTGAATACTATCCGCACAGGGTTACTTGATGGTCTGCAGCACTGTACGTTTTAGTGTGTCGGGGGCTATACGCCTAATTTTTAGCGTGAAAGCCCATTTTACCTTCAAAACAAGGTAAAAGCCACTGTCTTCATTTGGAATCGAAAAACTACATTTGTCACCCCTTGAAGCAGATATGTAACGATCTTGATCAAAATTTGTACATTTGACCTACAAAATAAGAGAGAATTAACTTCCTACATGAGATTTCGGAATAATTACCTATTTTAAAAACTCCTACCCTAAAAATCAGTTCCATTTAATGTATTTGATAGCAATCAAAACCTGTAGACGGATGATATTAATAATTTTTCATTCGTTGCGTCCCTTCAGGCTAAACCATATTCTCTCGTTAATTTTGCAGGGCACCGAGCTTATCATGATCGATTACCTCGGTGCAATATATCGTTCTACATCTAAGATTTAATTGAATAAAACCTCTCCGGGATATTTAATACAATAAACTAGTAGTGTTCGGATAACAGCTTTGTTAATTGCAAGTTGTGAGTTAGCAAGGGAGGCAAGCGAGTGCAATGGTAACTTCGTTACACAGAGATTACTAGTTAGATGAAGTGGTGATTAGCTGTTTGATTACTGCCTTTCGTGAAACTTTGCGTCTCGGCTAATCAATGTTGTCAATTATAATTCAAAATCAATTTCATTGACTATTCAACTCACATATAAATTAATCGAGGTCAACCAAAGGAACGTTTCATTTCGAGATAATTGTAATGAATATGAATTTCCACGTGTAGTTAATTATAGGGTGAATATACCGACCACAGAGGAAGCAGTACAATGATGGTGAATGATATTGCGTGTGAGCAAGACAAGGCAAGAATCATTAGAGATTAATTGGAAGCGAAGCAGTTAATGCTTACTTGGCATTTTACACCTACTATTTTTGCTATTAACTACCTCCAGAAAACTTCGAAACGGAACTTCTGAAATATTCAATACTAGCGCCCGCTCGTTTCATCGTATCTTGCAATTATTCTCTTCCGTTTGGTTCCCGATAGTTGACGGACTGTTCCACAGTGTTCTATCTTGGCGCCAACGTTGTTTCTGCTGCATATTAACACTCTGTCAGAAGTGATATTCTGTCTTGTTCCGTTCACAACTTCACAGATGATGGTACATTCCATACCGCTTTTTTCTCATCTAGAGCCCCTGAATCGTCAGATGAAGACAGAGGAGAGGAACAAAAACAGATCAACAAACTACTGAAGATCTGGCAACGATTTTGGAATGGGGATCTGATAATGTAGTAGAGATCAATGCTACCAAAGCCCAAGCTTGTATTTTCTACAAAAAAGCGGATCTTACAATCCCTAATATGAATATGCCGGATACAACTTATCCTATACAGTCTTCCATGTCTATGCTTGGTACATCCACCAACAGCACCCTCTCATGTGACGATCACGCGAGGTCTATTGCGAAAACCGCTTCACAAAAACTTGGTTTTCTATTCCGCGCCGAGAGCTACTTTACATCCCAACAGCACCTCATAATCTACAAAGCACAGATTCAACATTTCCTAGAGTACTATTGATATATTTGGAGTTCAGTTTTCAAAAATAAGCTGAAGTTTTTAAATTTTGTTAAGAAGAGAGATATTCCTCTGATTGATGACGTCACACTTATGAATTCATCAACCTCTCTAGAACATCGTAGAAAGGTGGGAGATCTCTCCCTTTTCTCTACATATTTCCATGGTCAGTGTTCATCAGAAATCTAGTATATTAATGCACCGCAAGGCATTCCAGGTAGGAAGATGAAAGATGAACGAGCTCGAGCTATTTTCATACATTCATTGTCAAGCTTGAGACCTGCCGAAGTTCTTTTCTATGGAATGGTGAAAGTGTGGAATTCTTTACCTAGCGAGATGTTTCCTTTTGCCTATAACCTTTAAGCTTACAAGAAAAATAAGAGCAACATTCCACCGCTGGGTGACACGATGTTCATCAAATATTATATGTTTTCCTCTCTTATCGTCAAAGTTGAAAAAAATCCATAATACTGGCCATACTCGGTCAGAGATTCACCATCTTGGGACCTCTGATGTTGGTAAAGGCTGGGCAGATACCCAGAGCGTGCTCTGGACAAGAACATGTTAAAAAGACCAAAATATCCCACGCCATCAATGAATAGATGACATACTGAGAATTCAAACAATGTACAACATTGACCTCATCATTGTTAACTGCCAGAATTCAACATGAGAGGAATAAGTTTTTGCTTATATTTATTTCTTCCTAATTCTCTTACATTGGTTTGGTATGGTGTCGCCATTTGGCGCACTCAAGAAGACTTAGTTTCTCAGTAACTTTTGTAGTCATAACTGGCCAACATGGTAAAAATATCAGAATTCAGAAAACAAATTATGAAACCTATTAATTGCCACAGGATTTTGTTGAACTATTTGAAGGTAGTGGTCCTTTTATGCTTAAAAATTAAGTAGTTGATCAAAGATTTTTCGCAACCATTGTCCAACGACATTTGCTCATTTGCTGAAGTTCAATTTAGTTGTTATAATTTTGCTAGCTCAAAGGGATGTTTATTGGAACGAATTGCAAGGTTGAAAGGTTTCCAACTTGAACCTGGTGATACTCTCGTTTGATTTGATGATTGGAACGTAACCAATTAACCAAATTAGAGCCAGCACTACCTTAAAATAGTTTAATAAAATTCTAAAATGTCGCTTATCACCCTTCAGTAGTTGACGAATCCCATTATTTATTTTTATTTTATATATTTAAGTTTCCGACAAAAATTCTGGATTTACAAAACAGATTGTTATTCGTGTTCAAAATGCTATGTGGGCCGAGCTAGGAGGAATATTCTAAATCAGTATAAGGACCATTTTTACCATATAAAGAAGATAATGTTGGATGGATACTTGGTAGACGAAAGGTCCTCAGTACTTTAATAGAATTTTTGTGGATGAGGGTGATTATTTTTTATTAATAATAATATGATATCCAACCAAAAAATAGCACTAGTAGAGCTAGCTGCTCTAGAAACGACCGCGCAGATATTTTATTTGAATGAAGCAAAAGAAGTGTATTGAACAATTCCAGTTGCGTTTTATTCATGTTTCTCTACTATTTGTGTGCATGGATTGCCTGTAATCAGCAACATCTTGTGGTGAATCATAAAATCTCGAAACCAAAACGGTACAGACTTTACGTAATTATGAACCTGAGAGTTACTACAGAAACGGAACAGTTCACATAAAGTAACAAAAACCCATTAAACCGAATAACTGTTCAGTTAACGAGGGAAATATAAATCTTCAAATTACATCCCTAAATGAACAATGTAAAAGATAAAGTTCATTCGCTTCTAATTTCTAGTAATAACAAGCCGAATGTATACTCTAACCCTACTCACATTAGAGTGCGTGTGTAGGTCATCTTCAGGTTAAAGACTCCTGGGGGATATTCCAGGCGGCATCCAAGTGCCAATTTGCGTCGATTACCTTGAATTACGCCATTCATATAAAGTACGACACCTTGAGGACCTGAATAAGTCTTTCAGATAAGGAACCGCGTTTCTTTATCAGAAAGATAGAAGAGAAAAACATCGTTTAGAGGTAATGTTTTGTAAGTTTATGCTCGAGAAATGTTTGTTTAAGAATAGGACGCGCTGAAGAAGTTCTATTAAGGCTCGATTGAAGGATGTGCTTCAGAATTTCGTGACTTCTCTATCTATGAGGGGATGAAAAAGAACATATCGTTAGATGTTTATATATCGCAAATATCGACCGTTAATTTAAAAATGGATGAGCCAACTATGTTCACTGATCTAATCAACAACCTTGTCACGAAATACGGGGTTATCAAAAATTATCTTGGTCAAGGGTGGTTGTGGAATCTCAAACGTGTGTCTTACTTTACTTTTGAAATAATTATGTCATAATTAATTTGAAGTTTCTAAAAGTGCGAAATTTCGCAATTTTATAGGAATATTGTAACACTCAGGAGTCTGTAGCGCTTTGGACTCCGGAATTTTCACGTGGCCTATCGAAATCAGAAGGTTTGAATTATCTAAAAACATAATTGTATGAACCCCAGACGTCCTATGTAATTAGCTACGAACGAAATCATTTTGACATATGCCTCGAGGAGCTCGCTGCGCGTATGTTAGAGTTTATACATTTTACCTCGGTCTTGTTAATTTGGGGCCGTTTCTTGCCCCGTGCGACCGGCGCCAGTTGTTATAAAGTGTTTTTGGCTATGTGCGGCTAGCTTTTACCCGCTTCGTGTATATTTTAGTCGCAAAAAAATTCCCTTTGGTACGTCGCACGTTAGACGTGCGTAGCTGAGATCTGAGAATAGCTCAAACTGTTTTAATTAAATTTTCCTATTTAATGGACATTTATCGAAAAAAGAAGGGCCGTCGAGCACGGTCCGATACTAAATCTAACTACATGGAGCGAAAACGGCACGCGAAAAGTCGTCGTAAAGCCGTAGTAGGTACAACCAGTTTGCACTTTTCTAACTCGCGTGCTACGGGCTTCTCACGTGAACATCATTCGATTTACGGAAAATTAACTATTTCAAAACAGCCGGATTGTGGCTATCACGACCTCTGAAAAGGTTCAAAGTTCACATAATTATTTCATAATTTGCAGTTCATTATTGTTTTACAACTGAAATAGATAGGTATGTAGGTTATTGATGATGTCAGTGTGACAGTGACATAATTATTTCAAAGGTAAAGTTAAGACACACGTTTTAGATTCCACAACCACCTTTGATCAACATAGTTTTTGATGTCCCGGTAGAATTACTAAGGAAAATACGTTTTCATTGCAAATAGAGGGTTTTGATGAAATGAAGATCAGTGAAAACTAATGCGATGAATGTGTTACTGTTCCCGGCCAAATAATTTTTTTTAAAATGGGTTCCAACAAGGTCTCGCAGGCCTGAAATTCAATTATCAAAATTCCAGCATTAAATTTTGCTATATTCTTCCTGCTTTTCGGTCGAACAAAAAAGATTCGTCGTTTGCTGCTAATTTACCGAAGGAGACGAAGACGTTGAGGGATCTGATCTAAAATATTAAGCTACAAATTATTTGGAATTTGTTCTTCATTCAATATTTTATTTAGTTTTCATCAAAGAAAAATCTGGAAATAAGCCTTCATCATGCAAAACAAACTCACAAATAAAAAAATACCTAATATTAAATTTAAATCTATTTCAATAAGTTTAAAATATTGTAGAGCAACGCAAGGTACGTATAGATTTGAATTTTCATCATATATCTAAATAGTTCCAGGAGTCAAAGCGATATTGATGATCTGAACATTAACCCGATGGTACTATGGTTTATCGTTAGAGGACGGTTTATTAACCAATTCATCTCACAGATCGAATTTTCGCCGGCTGCTAGATCTCGAGATACAGCCTCCGCAAACTGTTTATGTTTTGACTGGGAGTTAACTTCTCAAGCTGCGGTTTTTCGAAAAGCATGCCATTCTTATACACTTTCACCTTGTGCCATCATTTTTTACTGTGTCCGTTTATCAGGCTAACCAGTTAAAATTAGACCAAAAATGGACTGCAAGTTAACCCTCCCAAACCTGGTGAAAAATGTTCATTGGTGTTGGCAATTGTTATGATACCATATGCCATCGAAAGTTATTGGTCCATTTTCAAGTAATTGGCCATTATCCGGACCAAAAATGGTTTTGTTTCTCAATTTCTGGCTAAACCTTGCGGATTACAAGGTAACGTGATGGCATCATGTTAAACAACTTTATTGGAGGTCAAATAAAGATTTGAAATTATTGTCATCACTCTTTGCTTATTTCAACCCCCCGAAACACCCTAAACATTATATCCATTGTTGCACGCATCAATTTAATTTAATTATTGACGAGCGGCACAGTGCAATAAAAAAGTAAAAAATTTCTTTGCAAATTTGCAGTCATTTTCAAGCTTTTTTCTCGATCGACAAGACGAAGGGTAATTCTTGATAAAATATTCAAACGTAGATTACCGCAAGCTGAATTCTCAAAAGTCGAACTGTGAACACATTGTTTGAACACCAAGATTCTTTAGAAGAATGTTTTACGAAGATGGGATGGATTCAGTTACTATTAGAGGAGCAAAGTGGTTTATTGAATTATCTGAATTGCCCGGAATTTCTCTACTAGTTAGTTCATTTCATCATGCCACATGTTGGAATATTATTCAATCATATGCGCGGGATTGACAGTGCTCAACTGCAAAAATCTATTGAACAATTCCAACAGCAAATTATTCGAATTAGAAATTCTACTGACAATGACAATCAAGAACGCGTTACGAAAAGACAAAAACGACGTCTGGAGATAACAGAGCTGTTATTGCATAGGAAGTATGCGACACTATTTTAAGCCAAATTAGCGACCGATTTGATTTTAGGGTCACTTGAGTGCAGCAAAATTATTTGATTCTCGAAATTTGAAAATTTATAGATATGCATTTCCACAAGAACCTTTTGATGAAACTGTGAAATCTTATCCTATGTTGGAGAGTGTAAAATTGAAAAGTGAGCTGCAATTTATGAGCGTGATGACATGTGTGACGTGAGTGGTATTTTGCCACTTTTAGTGTATATAATAGACAACAACTTAATAAAGGTTTTGACGGAAACGTACAAACTGTTGGATATTATTTGTACAACGCCCATGTCGACAGCACAATGTGAACGATGTTTTACCACCCTCAAATGCATTAATACTTTTCTGAGAAGCACAATGTTAGAAGATCGACTGAACGCATTGGCGGTCCTATCAATAGAAAGGAAGTTCGTCCAGTCTATCCCGGATTTCGACAACAAAGTCATAGACGTTTATTCCAGCCAGAAAAATAGGAGAATTAGTTTTATGTGAAAAAAGTTGGTAATTTTTTCTTGCACCGACCCTCTTCATAACTCACGAGCCGCCAATGGTTGATTCAAGGCTGTTAGCTAAAAAATATGATTAGTAGGTTCAACACAATAAAGAATGATCGATGAACTCGATGCACGTTCGATACAAGCTGGCAAAGACATGCAAACTCCATATAAATTGCAGAGCACCATTTATTCCATTAATTTATTTCAGAAAAGATTCCGAACTGGAATAATCTCAGAAACTGCAGCTCTCTCTATAATTTACGAGATTCCATTCGATAACATTATTCACACGTGAATGTTTTTCTATTGGAGTTGGAAATGGAAATTTATTTGGAAGTTTACGTCTGTGGAATGTTTTATTCTAGAATCAGCGACAATAACACGGACTCATAAGATGGTTTAAATAGAGCTTGTTGGTAGTGTCAAATTACGAAATCAATGTATCTCTTTTACTGCCTCGTTCACTCAGACCATACACTTTCCCAAATTGTATTTGCCTTTCTTATTGGAGTCTTAAAGGAATCGAGACAAGTCGCACAGAAAATCTTTTCAAATAGACGCAGCTATTTGTTTCCATCCGAGTTAGACTACACTCTAACACAAAGAGGTTCAATTTCAAGGCGGCAGTCTGCACAGTATAAGATACTCGTGTAGAGTTTTCATTTACTGAAATTTACAGTTGTCGGAATCACAGCTGACTAATATCCCAATTCAATAAACATATATTTCTTTTTTGATACATTCTCTTGAGAAATGGTGTGGCTTGCATTTAAAATATGTTCGGCAAACGCTGACTTTTCACCATTGTTTCTCTTTATGTGGAAATGTTCTTCTACCGAATTAGAAGTTCCTTTTAGTTTGGCGATTATAAGTAGTAAGATTATGATTTACATGGCTCATTCACTGTAGAAATAAAATCAGATAAGCATGTTTTTTTCCATATCAGTATAGTATATAGCCTCTTTACAACGGTGTATGAAAAACGTAAATTTGATGAACCGTTTTCGCCAAAATTTAATTTTGTTCTCGAATACGCCACCTTGAATATTTTGGTTATTTGTACAATGTACAAGGTCATTTTTATTAAACAAAATCACATTCGTAAAAAAATAGAATTGTGTTGTCATGCTTACAATGAAAAAAATTAAATCTGCGTGTTTAAATCAAATGTTCAAATTGTCCTCCATTGACTTCCATACAATAATACATTCTTTGAAACTAATAAATAGAAAAACAGCAAAACATTTCCTTATGTTGCCTTCATTTCTTGTTCTTAGGAGGTGTTTATCTGGTTTTAACGTTTCTTCAATCATTTCATGATTTTAATCAATCTGTTGAGTTATTACTTTGCTGATTTGTTTGAAATTTCAAAAAATATGGTGTACACATTGCAAAAACGTGTTGAGCTGGTTAGCCTTCATTACCAAAATCAAAATTATGCCCGAGCGGCTGCAATGATATTTAAGGAAAAGCATCCTGAACGTAGCGTTCGCCATAAGTACGTAATGGAATTGATTTCAAAATTTGTGGAGACGGGTTCAGTAATGGATAAGAAAAAGGCAACCATTGGAATTGTTAATGATGGAGGAGCAGCTGTGGCGATATTGGGACATGTCCAACTTATGCCAAACACGCAATCTGTACGACAACTTTCTGCAGCTTCCGGTATTAGCCAATCTTACGTTTTCAGAATTTTACATAAACACAATTTTCATCTGTACAAAATTGAATTAATTCAGGAATTAAATGATTATGATTGGGATCGAAGGCAAGAGTCTGGCGAAATTATGGTCGAGCGTATCAACAATAACCCAAATTTCTTGTACAACGTTTGCTTTTCTGACGAATACACTTTTTTACTCAATGGAGAGGTTAACCGGCATAACTGTAGAATTTGGAGCGATACAAATCCTCATGTATTTCGAGAAGCTCCACACTCAACATCGGGAAAAGCTAAACGTTTGGGTAGGAATTTTGGGAGACCACCTAATTGGACCTCTGTTTATTCCTGGTAATTTAGATGGCGAAATTTATCTTGAAATGTTTAAAAATGCGATTGATCCGTTAATAACTGAACAATTAGAGAACGATCCTCTACTAATTGAACAACAATTGCATTTCCAACAAGACGGAGCTCCTCCTCACTACGCCGCACCAGTTCGCCAATACCTCAATTTGCAATACCCCGGTCGTTGGATTCGAAGAAGAGGTCCTATGGAGTGTCCTGCCCGATCTCCTGACCTGAACCCTCTGGACTTCTTCTTATGGGGACATCTTAAGTCCAAGATTTTTGTGACTCAGCCTGAAAATTTGGACGAACTACGCCAACGAATTGTAAATGAGTGCCGTCAAATAACTCCAATTATGCTGAACCATGTTAGAGACGGTTTTCAGTCCAGATTGTATTATTGTATGGAAGTCAATGGAGGACAATTTGAACATTTGATTTAAACACGCAGATTTAATTTTTTTCATTGTAAGCATGACAGCACAATTCAATTTTTTTACGAATGTGATTTTTTGAAGATTGTTTAAGTTTGTGAAAAAGGCTTGATAAAAATGAGCTTGTACATTGTACGAATAACCAAAATATTCAAGGTGGCTCATTCGAGCAACAAAATTAATTTTTGGCGAAAACGGTTCATCAAATTTACGTTTTTCATACACCGTTGTAAAGAGGCTTCCAAGACCTTTCAAATAACGTATCAGTCAACCCCTCTCCCCTATTCAATTCTGAGGGGTTGAAGCGCCCCCTATTAGGGGGTTGCTCGTTCAAGCCTCAAATATACGTCAAAAGATGTCCCCCAAACAAAATCATTCGACGTGTTTCGGGAGATTTTTCCACTCACTATGGGATAAGAAATATACGGGGTGGCTCGTCTGAGATGGAACATCCCGTATATATCTTGCTATATATAAGATACATAAATATTTTCACGTTTTTTGGCAAAAATTCGAGAGGTCCAGAGCTGTTCCTTGAAAAATTTCCTATAGGACGACGTTATTTGAAATTGATAATTCCCATCATTTTTCCGGAAAATTGAGGCCACGCGTATGAATGTATAACATAACATAAATCAAATTGGCAAAAATGCCTAATGAGGAGTAGACAGAGCAACGTCAAGGTTGTCAAGTTATGCGGAACAATTTTCCCAACAAAGCTAGACTCTCATCAAGTAAAAAAATATATGTGGATTCTATTTTGAATAGGTATGGTCATGCTTATAGGTTATACTCCACACCTTGACCTGAGATCCAAATGTAGAACCCTCGTATTCTGCTAGACTCACACAATTTAAAATTATAAATCACTCCCGAACTGACTACTTTTCTGGCAACCGTGTAATAAACAATCATTTTTCCTTTGTGTGCAGGGTTATGCAAATTTCGTCTTGTATTTACCATCAATAATTGTACCAAAACTTGATAAGATATTTTTTCTGAAGATGGGGAAACATCGTCGAGGTCATCGTAGAGGAGGTTGTTAGAATCTTTGAGAGGAAGACTTCGAGGTTTAGCAGGGTGGTTGGACCGAAAACTGAAATGCCGCTTCTTTTCGAGCGAGAAGGAATATATGAACTGTAGAATAAGTACAACCTCAATAATTTAAGAAAGCTGCAGGAACCGCTTCGTATTAAAATTTCTCCAAGAAACGGATTCAAACTCTTCTAATTTATATGTCTTATTGTTATGTCAGTGTAGGAACTTCGGTTTGCATACGTACAATTGCATCTTGGTCTAACTTTGATAATAACTATTGCAATGTAAAAAAAGCTGTTATTGCTGTTTTAATACTAAATTTAAACTCGACCGGTTGATAATGAAACTTGTAATTCTTTATATTTACGGAATATATGCCTCGTTTTAGTTAGAAGTTATTCCAAAGAAGTTCTGGGTTCAGTCTCTAAGTAAGAAATAATCCAGCAACTGCATTTGTACAAATGTACAATTGCATGTTTGTGTTACTGCTCATAAATATTGTAATGTAATGTTATTTTTGTTCTAAAACTAAATGTGAACTCAACTGTAGTCGAGGCATTTAAGGATGAAAATCGACGATTTTTGTCCGAATTTCCGCACGGTCTAATTTTGGTATATTCTTATGTATTTTGACACGCTGAACACGATGGTGTAGATTAAATTCAAATTAACCCTGTGCTCGAAAATCTATGGCCATTTTTTGGACCCGAAAATGGCCATTTTTCGATTTTTTGCGTTTTGGGACAAAATATGGGTTTTATGAAAAAATGTTTCGAACAAAAGTTGTTGGAAAAGCTAATACGCAATTTCTAGCTTCAGTCTCAAGTCAATTCGAGGTTGTGGGCCCAAGATAGGGCCCATTTAGTGTGTTTTTAAGCACATTGAAAAATTGAGTATACGTCAGAGAGTTTGCGTTTTTTCATATTCTGTTTAGGTAAAAAGATAGTATTGTTATTCTTATTTTATCTGATTTTTGGTATTTTGACCTAACTCATTTTTTGGAGTCACAATCGGCCATTTTGAAAAATCCGTATTTCGCAAATTTCAAACGGAATACTAATGTTGTCAATCTAAAACCAAAATTATTCGGAAGATTTCATCATTCTGCATATAATATCCAAAATTCAAGCATTTGCTCTGAAGATAAAACTTTAGCGCCATTTTGAAAATTTTGGAGCAACGATAAATCCAAAGTTTTTGAGGTTAGAAATTGTTTACATAACCGAAATTCTAGGTTCTACTAGAGGTTTTGTTAGTGAGTATTTTAAGTCCGAGCAGATAGATTTGAGTTGAGCAGAAATGGAGCTATCCTGATAAATGTGTTTGGGCCTCTAAAGGGCCCAATTTTGGGCCTATAGACAAAAACTTTGAATAAAATTACAGAGAAATACTTCGGCTATTTGAGTTCGAAACAGCGTATGAAGATTCGTTCACAATCTCAAGTTATAACGAATTTCATCATAAAAATTTAGCGCGGAATTTCATGTAGCGGCAATAAGCGAGGGTCGGTTCAATAGATTTGGCGGGCGAAATTATAGTTTATAAATATTTCAACATGCACCTGAATGCTTATAATCGTTTTGTGAGAATGTGTTAGTGTATGTAGACGTCTGAACGTGCATATGTGACCGTGACATGATGTTTTTATAGGGTGTTACATAACAAATTTCAATATTAAACAAAATTTCTTTACATTTCATATTTATTGAAAAATTATCTATTTGTCTGATTATTTACAAATAAGCCACATTCCATATTTTTTCCATTATTCATAACATAATATAATATTATAATATAATTTAATCTAATAACTATCATAAATAACATACATAATATTGCTTATCGGGAAAAATAAAATGGCAATAAATGCAAGTGTACAGATTCACATTATAGATACGTCTAATACCCATTATTATATACAATAAACACATTTACTTTTGTCTCAATCTTTTTTTACCAGGAATTTCTTATTTCGTACAGTCTGAAGTGCACGACGTATCGATGATGTTATTTTCGTTATCACTGTCATTATATATTGTTAAAAATGTGATATGATCATTATATTATTATATATTATATTATATCAAGTATATCAATGCAAATGAACACGATGATGAAGATGATGAAGATACCGATGATGTTATCAATGACACTTGCAAACTATCAAACTCAGATGATGAAGCGAATCACGATGATCCGTATATTAATAATGATCATATCACATCTTTAACAATATATGATGACAGTGATAACGAAGATAACATCATCGATACGTCGTGCACTTCAGTCTGTACGACGAAATTACAGAAATTTCTGGTAAAAAAAGATTGAGAAAAAAGTTGATGTGTTTATTGTATAAAATGATGGGTATTAGACGTATCTATAATGTGAATTTGTACACTTGCATTTATTGCCATTTTATTTTTCTTGATAAGCAATATTATGTATGTTATTTATGATAGTTATTAGATTAAATTATATTATAATATTATATTATGTTATGAATAATGGAAAAAATATGAAACGTGGCTTATTTGTAAATAATCAGACAAATAGATAATTTTCCAATAATTATGAAATGTACAGAAATTTTGTTTAATATCGAAATTTGTTATATAACACCCTATAAAAACATCATGCCACGGTCACATATGCACGTTCACACGCCAACATACACTCACACACTCACACAAAACGATTATAAGCATTCAGGTGCATGTTGAAATATTTGTAAACTATAATTTCGCGCGCGGAATCTATTGTACCGACCCTCGCTTATTGCCGCTACATAAAATTCCGCGCTAAATTTTTATGATGAAATTCGTTATAACTTGAGATTGTGAATGAATCTCCGTACCATGTTCCGAATTCAGATAGCCGAAGTATTTCTCTGTAATTTGATTCAAGGTTTTTGTCTATAGGCCCAAAATTGGTCCCTTTAGAGGCCCAAACACATTTATTAGGATAGCTCCATTTCTGCTCAACTCAAATCGATCTGCTTAGACTTAAAATACTCACTATCAAAACTTCTAATAGAACCTAGAATTTGGGTTTCGTAAACAATTTCTAACCTCAAAAAATTTGGATTTTTCGTTGGTCCAAAATTTTCAAAATGGCGCTGAAGTTTTATCTTCGGAGCAAAATGCTTGAATTTTGGATATTATATGCAGAATGATGAAATCTTCCGAATAAATTTGGTTTTAGATTGATAAAATTAGTATTCCGTTTGAAATTCCCGAAATACGGCTTTTTCAAATTGGCCGATTGTGACTCCAAAAAATGAGTTAGGTCGAAATACCAAAAATCAGATAAAAGGAGAATAAAAATACTATCTCTTTACCAGAACAGAATATGAAAAAACGAAAACTCTCTGACATATACTCAATTTTTCAATGTGCCAAAAAACACACTAAATGGGCCCTATCTTGGGCCCACAACCTCGAATCGACTTGAGACTGAAATTAAAAGTTGCGTATTAGCTTTTCCAACAACTTTTGTTCGAAACATTTTTTCATAAAACCCATAGTTTTGTCCCAAAACGCAAAAAATCAAAAAATGTCCATTTTCGGGTCCAAAAAATGGCCATGGTGTTTCGAGCACAGGGTTAATTTAAATTTAATCTGCACCATCGTGTTCAGCGTGTCAAAATGCATAAGAATAGACCAAAATTAGACCGCGCGCAAATTCGGACATAAAAATTCCTTAAATGACTGGACTATGGTTGAAAATGAAATTTGTAATTCTCGAGATTTAAAAAATATGTGTACGGTCAGAGTTCTTCCAAAGAAACAGCTGGTCTCTCAGAAATAATACAATAACTGACATTGAGGGGATGAGGGAAAAAACACTTTTCTTGAGAAATATGTAAATTGTCAAACTATACTCTTTGCAGACCAAGTCCGAAGAATCAATCAATAAATCAAAAATGGGAATGGACAAGTTCAGAGCAGTTATAACGCTTGTTTGTTCCATCGTGCGTCACTTGATGCAAGACTTAGTTCAGCAGCAGCGCCGTAGGCTAGGATTCTGTAAGGATTCTCTTATGGCCTCAGGTGGTATGTATTGGAATGTTGAGGTGTATTAGGGAAACCAGTGCTTCTCTTAGTCTATTGTCTACAAGGACCTGAGAGCCAATTTCGTCCATCTGGGTCATCGACGATGACCATTTAGGTTAGATGTTTATTCAGATGACAGTATCCTGTGAAGAGTCCTGTCACCAGTTTCAAGCCTCTCCTACCCATTGAGAGAAGGGTTTCCAGCGTTAGTGCGAGCACACCGCGATATGAAGCTTCGCCAAGGGCACTGCGTCAAACCGAGAGTCACTGTCTATCCTCTCTGAGGACGTAGAGTCCGGTGGTCGGTGATATTTCGATCACTAGATCGGGGCCAGAGGTGCCTAGGGAACCCCGTTTGAAAAAAAAATTGTACAATTTGTTAACTTCCACGCCACATTGGGCGGGTACCCATACTAACCTGAGTTTGTTCTGGCTCTGACTTGAATAGTAGACTTCCGCGGATAGCTAATCTTGAAAAATCTTGGCTTCCGGATGGATTGCGCGTCACAATGATATGACTTGATGCCGACGTTTTGCCAATCATTACAGGTGGCATCTTCAGAGCAAGCTCGAGGGTTGAACTGAAACTTGTTGGCCAAACGTCGGCATCAAGTCGTACTATTGTGACGCGGAATTCATCCGGAAGCCAAGATTTTTCCTTCTGGCTAACTCAGCCAGGGTCTCCCTGCACTTGCCCAAGCTATTTCTAAAATCGTTAAGAAAAGTCCTAGAACAAAGGTTTATTCACCATAGTATTTTGCGTCGAATTTTAAGCAGCTTCGAAAAATCCGTCTGTCTGTCTGGACGTCAGTTACGAATTGGTGGTCTACACGATAATTTAGAAACGAAAGATCCTATCATATTCAAATTTTTACAGAAAATCGATTGCTGTTTGTTGACAAATCCTATCGTTTTTCAGGAGAATCGTGTGATAAACCCTTTTTCTGGAAAGTTGAAAATCAAAAAAAATTGTAACTCCTAAAAAATACATTCATTCAAAACTTGTACAGTGAATTTAAGTTAATTTAGAACTGCTTTCATCCAAATTTCGACTTAATTGTTTAAACAACAGTGACAACAAAAACGTAAACCAAAATTTACACCCAACCTTACCTGTTTACAAACGGCGATGAACCAAAGATGGGCTAATTGGGGTGAAGGAGATACATTTGGTACACAGAAGCAGAGACTGGCGCCACTGGCATCGGAATCTGTGGCTCCAAGGATGAACAAGATATTATCAAGCAGCTATACATCAGCATCCCATATTCACCTCTATCTTAGACTATCTTAGAAAGCCGAGTGTCCTATCCACCAATAACCGAGTAAAGCTGAAGTGGGTACCAGGCCACCAGGACATGAAAGGGAACGAAGTAACAAACCAACTGGCACAACAATAGTACCACCAAAGATATTTGGACCTATAGGGAAAAATTCGAACAAGCAGCCGATGGACAATTACCAAATATTGTGTAAATACCAAAAATGTTAGACAACCCAAATGATTCACTGAGAGATCATGCAAACAGGAAACTCAAGTATTACTGGAACTAAAAGAAAACCAACTCCGATTGACACAACAGGAATGCTCAAAGGACACTGTCCACCGAAGGAACATCTACTCATAATAGGTGAAAAACAAGATTGTGTGGTGAGTATGATGTGACTACGGCGATAATATTCCACGCTGGATTGCAGCAGAATTGACAATTTTGGTGATACTAAATGACAGCAATGAAACTCAGTCGTTTTGAAGTCATACAGATTCTGCAATTCTTCAAAGCGACATGACTGATAGACGAAAACCAGTAGTCACATGGGGTCAAGCACAATGGGCATTTCAGGCCACAGTGCTTTGGGTACTAACGTAATCACCTCAAAGAATAATAATAAATAAATAACAATCCTTCCCTATACTGCAATAAGTTTATATTAATGAAATCCAGGGATAAGGATAAAACCTTTTGGTTCTCCAGATTGAACAGTGACAACAGGTCTATCAGTTCCAGACAGCTGTGTTACTCTTTTCATTAGCTCATCAGTGGAACGGGCCAGACGATGAAGTCATTGATCAACCATCTCTGGCAGAGGTATAACTACCACCAGAAAATGTTTGGAGAACCTAGATATTCCAACAAAAATTATATCTCTACCAGATATGGTTGTTCAGTTACTTTATCGTTTGTCTCATTTTAATGATAAGCTCATGACAAAAGGAAATAGCTGTATGGAACTAATCGACGTGTTACCACTGTTCAACCTGGAGAACCAACGCAAAATATTTGTTATGTATCACGTTAACTCATGGATTTACCGCACTTCATTAATGTAGCGAGGAAGATGGCGTTAGAAAATCTCGGTTTCTCTAGCAAACAGTTTCCTTGAACTTTTAGATGTGTTGTTACCAGTCGATCAAGAAAAACCTTGTCTTTATATAATAGCTTACATGAGATTGGTTGATATTACTTCATTTCACTTTTTTAGAAAATAACTTCAAGACTCAAAACTAGCCCATCACAACGGGTATCATTCAAGTAGCAACCAACAGTTGATCGAGCATACAACTTCTGATAGTTCTCGTCAAGAGAATATCAAAGCAGTTATCAGTTTTCACGAGTGAGTCTTGTATACCATTTTGCTATACTAACAGCGAACTTCTTAAGGTGATAATACCATTCAACTTAGTTGAGTCCAAGAATACAACACTATTCATCAAACAATAGTTACAGGCAAGCAGATCTATAGTTTCAGTTCAAGAAAGATGAGTCAGCTGAATTCATTCCGAACACCAATGGAAAATTGTGTCTTATTCGCATTATAACATTTTTGGAACATCTCTAGGAAAAACCATGGTAAGCGGCCAATCCAACATCTGTTTGACTTCAAATAAAAATTCCCTGGTCCTTTGAGAAGCAGAAACAATAAATTATATGTATTTGTATACAATATATATGTTAAATATGTTCGCTTTGTTCGAACCAAAATAAACAAGAACGTGCATTGGAAGTCACTCGACACAGAAAGCATAATTCACTCGAGCCTACTGAATAGTAATTATTTTCTTAATACCTACTATTGAAACTAGAATGGTTTCGACTGTATATTTATATCTTATAGGTTGCAATTACACCAGAATGGAATCCGGTACAGAGCGCGCCTTTAAAATCAATCTTGTTTGTTTATTGTCTGTTAGTTAATGGTGTGTCACATTTATCTCTACATTTGAACAACCGAGCATGTAAAGTCAAATTCCGTTGTATTCAAATCAATATACGCTCGCGCATTAATTTTAACAGATATCCCATAGGCGTGGGATATCTGACCTAGCAGAATGAGTTTGACTGAGAAGATTCATTGCATTAAATCAAAGCTGGCGGGTACGTATCTATGTTATGACAATTGCGACCTGAGGAGGTATATCATCTAGTAACTTCAAGGTTCATAGTTCACTGACCTTGTTCTGCAGAAAGATTTCGTAATTACTTGAGTATTTATGTAGAATAAAAGTGGAAGTGGGGGATTCTAAAATATTGGAAATAGTAGCCTGTATCTCGGTGTAGATATCATTTTTATTTTGAACGATTGTACAGGTGTGCCATTATCTGTGAGCCTTAAATATAATGCTCCCTTAGACAAATATCCAAAGTACGACCCGTTTCACCAATGTACACTCTGACGCCAAAATATGGGATGCTGTAAGCTCCTCCTGAAGGATAGATAGATAATTTTTTTGTTCTTTCTACAAGTAATGCAGTAACCTAAGCCTAAGCATATAAAGTGTAGAACATGTCAAAAACAATGATAAAATTAATGATAGGGCAAAAACCATACATATTATAACGAAAAAAGTATATGGGATTTCAATGCCTGATAAAAAGAAATATTAGAACTAGAACCAAACACAAACACATTAAAATGCTAACATGTTAAAATTGAGATATAGACACATACATACAGTAGATTTTGATAAAAACTTTTTTGTTAGGTTGTTATTCAAAATGTGCATTAAACTAGAGGATAACTTTTTTTTGGGCTTTAATCATGGTCACCTAGGATAAGGATTAGGATTTCTATAGTTTCAAGGATTTTTCGCTGAAGTTTGGGGCTCGGGCTAGGATTTTAGTATTTTCGAAAAGGATTTGACGATTAGTGTCAAACTTGTGTTCCGCAAGTGCAGACCTACTGGTGTCACGAAGTCTGCAACAGCTCTCATGTTCTATCACATGAGTAGCTACTATACGACCTGTTTCACCGATGTAGACTTTACCGCAAGAACAGGGAATGCTATAAACACCTTCTGAGTGAAGAGGAGGAAAGGGATCTTTGATAGGTTTGTAAAACTGAGATAATTTTAGAAGTGTGGAAAACCGGATAGAAATATTATGTTTTATACGGATTTTGGAGATTCGATCCGTTATATTTTCAATATATGGAAGATAGGCAGTGGATGAAGCAGGCGAAGGGGTTTGTGGCTCAGCTCGATTTGAAATTTTAGGCGAAACGTATTTCTGTATGGCTTTTTGAATGTTGTAATGGGAGAAATTGTTTGATAATAAGGCAGATGAAATATGTTTTGATTGTGATTTTAAGGATTGAGGTTGAGATGAGTTGACAGCTCTACGGACCGAGGAGTGTATGACAAATTGCTTTTAGTCAAGGTGGTGGTGGGAAAGACCATTGAGGTATCTATCGGTATCAGTGGGTTTTCAATACACAGAATGTCCTAAAGTACCGTTAGTCTATCGACTAACCAATACATCTAGGAACGGGAGCGAACCTTGCGATTCGACTTCCATGGTGAAAAGGATATTGGGATGTAATGAATTTAAATGATTGTGGGAAGGAACAAGGTTTCCGCGATCATGTTGCCAAATAACAAAAGTGTGGTCAACATATCTGAATCAACATTTCAGCTTGAGAACAGATGAGTCAACGGCATCTTGTTCAAAAGTTTCCATGAAGATATCAGCTATGATCGGAGAAAGTGGAGAACCCATGGCAGCTCCCGAAGACCCCCCCTGCCTGCTTCATCCATTGCCTATCTTCCATATATTGAAAATATAACAGATCGATTTTCCAATATCCTTAAAAAACATAATATTTGTACCCGGTTTTCCACACTTCCAAAATTATCTCAGTTTTACAAACCTATCAAAAATATCCTTCCTCCTCTTCACTTAGAAGGTGTTTATAGCATTCCCTGTTCTTGCGGTAGAGTCTACATTGGTGAAACAGGTCGTACAGTAGCTACTCGTGTGAACGAACATGACCGCTGTACAAGGCTTTGTGACACCATTACATCTGCACTTGCGGAACACAAGTAATCTGAACCGTGACTCGGGATATTACCTTCCCAACATTTGGAAACTCATCCTCGAGAATTCCACTCTGCACATGATCACACAACGGCAGGGTCAGGTGCCGGAACGGAGTTAACCACCGGAATAAAGGCAGATAAATGTGAAGCATGAAGGATTTTTCCTACAATAAATACGGCTACAGAAACCAGTAGAACCAATTTCAGTTCAAGCCTCAAGCCTGCCCTGAAGATGCCACCTGTAATGGTTGGCGAAACGTCGGCATCAAGTCGAGCTATTGTGACGCGGAATCCATCCGGAAACCAAGATTTTTCAAGATTAGCTATCCGTGGAACTCTACTATTTCAGATGTATAGCTATTCACTAAATCCCTTGTCATAGAGGAAGTACCTATAATGCCTTCTATGAGACAGCAAAGTTGGTTTTATTCGAGGGGGGTAGAGATAGTTCATTTTAAATGTTGTGTTACTTATTTTTAAAAGCTTCAAATATGGCTTTACGAAAGCGTCACTAGAATGTCGCAACTATTCCTCGTATGATCTGCTGATTTATTCCAGTTACTTGATATTTCATTCTGTTTTGTGTCATTAGCCTTCGATTCCAGGTGTCATTCGTTTTAAATCGCCCGTTGATTATTTAATATTTTGCTCATCACTTACACATCTGTTGTATTGAGGAACTACTATTGATTAGTCCCATATCCAATAGTGGACCGGATCGTACAAGTCCCTCTCTAGGGCCTTGAAAAACATGAAGGCCACTCAGGGCGCTTGACTGTTCGACTTCGTTCGTTCGTTATTATATCCTAGGCAATATCTTATATATGATTTATTGATACTGCATGTGATAGCAAAGACAAAACCTATTTCATTCAGTTCAATATAACCGCTTCAATTACAATTTCATATACATTTCCAGGATTTCTTTCTGAACTAGACAATTGAAAGTTATTTTCATTTCCTCTACTCTGCTGATTTGTGTAGGTACAAGGGAAAGGAGAAAAGTCCCTGAAAAATTAAACAACAAATGATTTATTTGGTCAAAACTTATTTTATTTCTCAACATAATCTCCTTATAGCCCCGAACACTTTGTTCAACGTTTTTCTAATTTTTCAATCCCTTTCAAATACTACAATTTCGGCAATCATTCGGAACAGGCGTTTGTATGAGCGTTGACTTCATCGTTGGAGCCAAATCTGCGAAGCCCATAGTGTGAGGTGTTTGTTAAGACGACAGTGACCGGTTGGGATCATCTCACTGATATCCCTCCTGTTCACAGAAAGGAATTTCTTTGAGAGCCTAGTCACTGACTCTTCGATGAAGAGTTTGGCCTGCCTCATACTTGGTGATTCTCGCCACAGTTGAGATCACTCTTTATGTGGATGGCCCAGAAGGGCATGAGCCCCACCCAATTGGATAAAGCGGTCATTGGTTCCGGCCAATGGTTGGTTTCCTCTGTATGTAGAGATCAATTTTCTTCCAATGCTCCACAAATAGCGTCAGCCAAATTATCATAATTTCTAGCCTTTACTATTGTGCGTAGCTCGTTATTGTTTAATCCATTTGCGAAAACATTTACGGCTAATCTTTGGTCAACCGACCTCAAGATATTTGCTGTCTCACCATTTCCTTTCGCTTGTGCTATTGTCAGATCTGCCAATAAACCTTCAACAGTTCCTCCAAAGCTATCAATGATTTTGATTCCTTGCTTTGCGCTATGGAATACATTTGCGAGGGCAGCCTCCGATTTTCTCGTAAGCAGTTTACCTTTTATATCCTGAACCAATGCCTCAACTGAGTCATATACTTTCTTGATTCGTAATTTTGCACTTTGGCTCAGCCTAGTTTTTAGGACGAAATTTACTAAAAGCGCCCTTCCAGAATCATCTAGCATGTCGCTGTATAATTCGATAGCATCGATCAAGTGTTTTGTGATATCATCATTTCCGTTCATTACTGGAAATAAGGATATCGCGGTACGTAAATCAAATTTTTCAGACATGTTTGACGTTTGAAACAATTGAACAAATTTAATACTATTAAACTCTTAATTCTTCTAGAAAATATACCCAAGCTTGTCTAAAACTGTCATTAGTCACATGTGAAGTTTGAAGCACTACATTAATGTTGGTTGGTTTCTCCTGATGCCTATTTTCAACCCATCGCTTGCAGCCTGGATGTTTATCTCTTCTGATGATTTTGTGTTCCAATTCACATTTCCAATTTCCAATTCCAATTCCCAATTTCCAATTCCAATTTCAAAATCCATAATGCTTTTCTCTTAAGAGATCCGTGCCATGATCATCTTAATGCCATGTGCCATGTGGGGATCACATATGGTCATGTGGCTAGGAAGTGGCCATGTTGGGATCACTTCCATATACGTTCCTGCGGATAGGCAGCGGTTCGTTCCTTGGTTTTTTCTTAGAAAAGACCATGTAGGGGCGCTAGACGACCCTCGCCTGGCCAAGGAATCGGCCATTTCGTTTCTTTCAACTCCTCTGTGTCCAGGGACCCAGATGAGTTGAACTTTATTTCTCCTGGCTAGTACAGCTAGTGTATCTCTACATTCTTTGACAAGTCTTGTTGTGACTCTGGCTCTGACATATGCGCCTATTTATAGTTTCTTCGCAGGACATATATCAATTACGGAAGGCATTTCATAGCAGGAATTTCACGTTATATATTCTATTTATAATTAGGAAAAAAATTGGCGATATTGTTGCACGTGTTCACGTTAAGGAATAACCCCAAATATGTGTGATTCTTCTCATTAGCGCCTACCAAACCTATCGAAGTCAAGATGTACGTTCTATTCGAAAAAGATCAGGTTTGTGTTAACGAGTATATATCAGATGGGTTGTCCTTAATAGTTAACGCCTATTCTATTTATAGTTACAAATTAAGCAAGTAAATAGATAGTTCGTGAAATAATTTTGCTCGACTCCTGGAGAGCGACATTCCATAATCGGTTGTTGGATGACAAGCATGTTTTTGAATTCTGCTAGTGAGAACAATCTATTTATATCGAAAATACATCATATATAAGTGTATACATTATACAACTCGGTTATCACATATAGCAGAGAAGATAATGCAAAGGAAAATGGAGAATTCGCGATTAGTTCCAAATTAGATTACTCGAATGATTTTAATGGAAGAAAATAGTCGACATTATTCCATATATTCTAGTATATTTGAACTTAACAACAACAATGTCTACTTACTTCATATCTAACATTCTGGTCACGATTACACTGCAAGATAATGTTTTTGTACTCACCTTTAACTGCATTTAATTTGTTCCCGACCATTTGTTTTGCTACGAACGCCGCCATTTTTGTAGTTCAACTGTAAGGAAAAACTTTGTTAGTACAATATAATGTATTATAGATAAATAGATTCATTCGTAGTAATATTGCTCGCAATATATTCACACGTCAGATACAATATAAAAATAAAATGTAATTCAACTATGTGATATTTATTTGCTTGACACTTTAAGGATACATTCACGTTGATTACTTATTAACTAAGAATTCTATAGATAAAATCAAGACAAATTCTACAAATTCATTCACAGTATAAATCTTTTTCTGTAATAGAATGTTTGGTATATTCTTGTTCAAAAACTTAGTACTCAATATTTGAAAGGTCTTTGGAATCCTGTTGTAAAATATAATATACATATGATTTATGTCATGTTGACTGGTATCTAAGCGGTGATATCGTTTCAAAATACCTAAATAAAATAACTATTGAAAGTTCGATTTTGACCATAGACCTATTATCCTAAGGAGACAGAATTGTTTACATTTAAACACGATCAGACATTGCCAAAACTTCGGGCCACTCAGACCGCTGTATATTACAAGTATGGCCGTATGGAATGTGAAAGTTACCGGATTAGTTGTTCTGTGTGCCGGATTGAGATTTGTAATTATTATGAAAACGTCCATAGCATTTTTTATTGGATATATTAGAAGCAATACTGTTGAAACGTCGTTTTATCTGAAAAATATTCCTTAATTTATGGCAACCTGGACTATACAATCGAATTATAGAATATTTAAATTTTAAAATATAGAACTATTCAATTCCATTGCATCATTAGTTCAGAATGCGACAACGCCGTGCACCTTTTCGAATGGGGACTTTGTTCTGTACTACGCAATTTGACAGCTTCCGTATTTCTCGTAGCAATTTCGAAGCGGTGTTGCCTCACAAGTGGTAACAAGTTTTCAATCATAGTTACAGCGTTGCCAATAAGGAGTAATTACGACTCGAAGACAAAGAGGTTCGTTGGTTTTCTTTGTCATACTTCATGTAATCATTGCGACAAGTCAAATGGAGTTTTATGAATGAGATGTTTCGTCTCCTTAGGATAATAGGTCTATGATTTTGACTAGTTTGATGAATAAATTACAGTTTCGCTAACACAGTACTCTGTAATATTTGTTTGAAGAAGCTACCATGTTAGCGATAATATAGTAGTCACATTTATTCATTAAACTAGTGAAAATCGAACTTTCAATATTAGTATTTTATTTAATTTTAGAATGGATTTTCATCACGTAATGGCTAATTCTATTCAATTTTATGAAAATATTGTTTTTATTTCTAGTGTTGTGGTGATGTATATTACAGCTTAGTTTGAATTTATCTTTAGTTTCCTAAAAAAGGAAACAAGAAATGATTTATTTGATCAAAACTTACTTTATTTCTCAACATAATCTCCTTGTAGGCGGATACACTTCGTCCAATATCAGTTTTATTGACATATTTTTAGATTTTAAAAGTGCTATTTTTTACATATTCTCAATTTCAAAACTTTATTTAAGAATATTTTCACTGAAAATCAAATATTTATTTAAATTTATAAATTTTTTGATAAAAATCTGGCTTCTTCTATATTTACTAGAATAATTTAAATTTTAAAATGGATAAATATATGTTTATTCCTTTGTTTTAGTAAAAGTTTTATTTATAGTGAAAATTCTATTATTTTTTAGATGAAATTTTAAGAATGTATTTTCACAATTTTTTATTCTAATTCCTTATAAATAATTTTATAGAAAAATTTATTAAATTATTATGGTTTTTGAATATAACAAATTTATTTATATTTATAATTGAGAATTAAATATTAATATAATTTGTAGGGAATTATTAATAATTTTTATTTCATTAATTGAATGAATTAAAAAAAGGTTATTTAATGTTAAAATATCAAAAATTATTAAAAAATTTTCTCTTTCATATTTAAAAGAAATACATTATTATTTTTAAGAAAAAATAAATTTAATTATAATTTATTAATATTGAAATATGACATAACTGTGAGCAGCTCTTGTTTCCGCTGCTCATATAGTCACGTGTAATGGTTCCACCCTCATTAGCTGAAGTAAGTCCTCTGGTGGCTACTGTATTGTACTTCCTACTGAAAACTGCAATTATTTTGGTCACTGCACCATTTATGTAGTGCAGTCAGAGCTGACTGTGTCAAGTCCATCAGAGGGTTCAAAAAATGTCATACGACAATAATGAGTATGTTATGCGCACACCCCATCACGAGACATCCTAGGTTGGCTATTTCCCCCAGTCCACCATCGACCACTATTCCAGTTGGTGCATCCATTTTCCACAAAGCCATTAATCGTGGTGGTACCTCTAGAGACTTGTAGGTTGGTGTTTTTCAGCATATTATGCTGAATTCAGATGCTTACTGGACCAGGAGTAAGTATGTCCTAATATAAACCTTTAACAATGCTCAATATATTGAATGGAATATCCAGTAAATCTGGATTATTATGGCAACTTTCGATATAAGATCAGTGGAGGAAATTGAATAATATCAAGGACGGAGTAGATATCACAATTTGGAATAGTTCTATTATCGAACATTGCTATTTTTCACTCATATCTGGAGCAGGAAATTAGGAAACATCAATAATAAATGATTTCCATTTGATTCATGAATAGAAAAGACATGATTCCAAACAAAATTGATAAGCTCCATGTAGTTTATGTAATATGGCTGTATTAATTTCTTTAACAGATATATCACAATGATTTATGCCTTCCACAGTGTTAAATATATCTGCCATGGGAGGTTGACAGTTATTTATGATGTAACGTATTCGAAAATAATTTAGTTCGATGTGGGACATACGTTTCTGAAAGCAATTTTCGATGTGTTTGCTGCGAGAATAATGATTTGATGGTGGATTTTGAGGAATGCCTTTTTTCAGTTTATCGAACTTATTCTGGTTTAGCGAGTCAACATCAGTCAGTTCCATCAAACGGCCAGGATGCTATTACCCAGGAAGCTGTTAAAGTAGCGACCAATCGCAATAGTTCAACTCATGCAGTCCTCATTCAAAAGGATTAACTTAAGATTTATTTGGGTATATGAATAGTAGATCTACGAAGCAGCATCGAATTACTCAGGTTTATCAATTATCCCTCAGCTCTTCAATGATTTATATTCGCAAAAATATAAAATTATGACAATGGCTGAAGTGATCACTGAACACTCTCAACATGAGGTTTAACTAAAAAAAAGTTCACAATGTTTATTATAACATTATTGATAAGAAATAATCAGCCTTATCCACTGAAAATACCGGCTACCGAGCAGCCATCATCAGAGTAAGCAAAATTATAAATAACAATGTGCCTGTTCAAATACTATTTGGAGATAATAATGTAGACGATCGGTTACACTCAGCTGGAGATAAAGCGGAATTCAATAAATTGCCTTTTCGTTTATACATTTCCATCTCTTCTTAATTACCTAGATATTCATCTGTACTGTGTTTTGGAAGTAATACACTTCCTCGAGAAATGGTGTGACCTGTATTCAAAACATGTTTGGCTACCGCTGATTTTTCATCATTATTTTTCTTTATATGGTCAAAATTTTCCTTATAACGAGTTAAAATGTTCCTTCCAGTTTGACCCACATAGCATTTTGAACACGACTCGCAATTGATTTTGTAAATTCCGGATTTTCGAAGTCCGAAACTTCATCAAAGGTGTTGTCTGAACGGTGTATCAGCTTGTTCTTGGTTGTATTGCAAACAACAAACTATAGAATTTATTAATTACTGAAGAATTATAAGTGAAACTTTTGAATTTTATTGCAGTATTTGAAGGTAATGGCTCTAATTCGATTAGTGGGCTACGTTCCAATTTCCTGTCTCGTTTAGAAATTAAATTATTGATCAAAGATTTGTGGTGACCATTGTCCAACGTAATTTGCTGGAGTTTCTCTCGTTATAATTTTGCTGGCTCAGAGGAACGTTCAATAATCTATGAACTAGACTATTAAACGGAGCTATTTTATATCTAAATGGTTTAGATGATCCCGCTTGGATAATGTTAATATCGAGGAAAGGAAGCTGATTATCTGTTTCTATTTCGACAGTGGATCTCAGTGAATCAAATTGGCTATTGAGCGTCTTCAAAAAGCCATGTAAATTAAAATCTTCGCTTGTAATCGCGAAAATGTCATCAAGATATCTATACCAAACTTTTGGGAACTGATTCAATTTTGATTTCAGGGAGGTTTCAAGTTCGCTAAGAAAAATATTGGACAACAAAGGAGAGACTGGATTTCCCATTGCACATCCACTTGTTTGTTTATAATAATTTTTTGTCAAAAGTGGGAAAAAATTTCTCCATACATAAAGATGTAGGGATCACGTATTCTGTGCAGTTTCTATCGAGGATATCAATATTTGAAAGTCCTTTCTTCAGAATGTTTATAGACTCAGGGATTGGAGAGTATTTGTAAATAGGTTGTTCAAATGAAATGAGAGGTTCAAGTTTGAAAGAATTCAATGAATGTTAAAAATACCTAAATACTTACGCTGACCAAGATTTTATGGTGATGCGAGAGACATTCTGAGAAGGATGTACCGGGTGACACATATTAATAATCCACAACTCTCCTACTATTTATTGCAGACTCTGATCAAAAATTGAGTAAGATTGCCCCTCAAAATTATTCACAGATTGTCTCCATAATTTTTCCTTCTGTCCATTTTAGCGCAAGTATCAGGAATTAAAAAAATCTTGTGAACTCTACTTAATTATTATTATTCTATCAGAATTCACAATAAAATGAAGGGGTTCCTATTTAATATTTCAAAGTTGTTTGATGTGTATTCCTCAAGATTCTGGAAAAATGGATTTTCTTGATCTTGAAGTTTCTGGTTAATGCAACTCGATCTGGAATGGTGAACATAACCTAAAAAATTGGCAAAGTTGGAAAAAGTGGTTTGTCTCAAATAATTAAAAAACCATAGCACGGATCGGAAAAAGTTTCTCATAAATTGGCTAGATCTTCTCAGGAAATGGTCCTGGAGTAACGATTTTGGGCTTATTTTCTTTATGAAGAGTTGTGCTATAATTTTATTGAAGCAACGTAGCGATTTTTTCAATTTTTAGGGTGAAAAAATGACTTTGAAAAAATTTCATCTTTTTTTAACATATTTTTCCCAGATTAGTTTTACAATTTTAATTTTAGGAAAATGTCTTTGACGGAAATCGATTTTTACGAATTGGCAAAAAAAAATGTTTCACCTACTATCTTCTGGGCCAGCGATAATTTTTTTATTTCAAAAAAATCTGTAAGACGCAATACACATTATACAGAAATGTGTTTTATGGAGGTTAATGTTAAATACCTACATTTTCAATAGAAAAATACTGGGATATGTTTCATTGATCCATAGTATTAGAAATTGAGTAACAAAGCTAAGCGTGCGCGGCTGCCGGAGCGCGAGGCGGAGTAGAAGCATTGTGCTCCTACTGAAAACTGATTTAGTGGCTTGTGGTTGCAAAATCTTCAATATTTCAGTTTCTAGATAACGTACAAGAACGTTTTGCACTTAATCTGGTGTAGCTCGACGGGATAAACACGAATATCGTATTTATTCTTGTCTTAGAATCAAAATAGACTCGGAAATATTCATTTTTTACATTTCTAATTTGTTTTACTTTTCATGTCATTCAAATTACGATTCATTATCAAAACAGTATTATACATGTAATACCTCAACCTTTTTGCTCAGGGAATCATACTTAATAAATATGTACAATATGGACATAAATATAAAAAAATAATAATAGTATTCGATGGATATCCCGAGGACACAAGCAGTAATTTAAAACCATGGGAAAGAATGAGGCGGCAACGTGACAATGTATCTCAAGAATATTATTTTGATGAAAATACAAAAATTTCCGACAAGCAAGCAACTTTTTTGACAAACAATTAAAGTAAGAAAAGGCTTATTAGTATGCTTTCTGTTGAATTACAAAATGCTGGATTTGAAACTAAAGTAGCAGAAGAGGTTGCTGATTCACTAATTATTGAAACTGCGGAGAATTTGAGTGCAGTAAATAACATTATCGTACTTGGAGAAGATGTAGATTCATTTGTACTTTTAACTCAGTTGGTTCCCAGTACAAGAAGGATTTTCTTTTTGAAAAAAGGAAAAGGACGAGAAGTAGATCGATGGTACTCTAACACCAGCTTCTTATATCCAGAATTATCAAAATATGTAGCATTTCTTCACGCCGTATCGGGCTGTGATACAGTTTCTTCGATGTACAAACAAGGGAAGAAGAGATTATTGAAAATATTGAATTCTAATCCGGATTACCTCCAATTACCAGATGTTTCTATAAAGATAATGCTCTCCGTGAAGAAATTGCTACCAATATGTGCCAAATAATTTCTTTGCTATATTGCAATAAGAAAGATGGCACGCTTAATGAACATCACTTTGAATCTTTTAAACGATCAACAGCTCGAGTTTCATTTCAATTAGAAAATCTTCCTCCTACTGAAGGAGCCGCCAGCCAGACAACATGCCTTCAGAGTCTACTTGCATTTGCAAAAATGGTTGGGCAACGATAAAGACATAACTCACTGGGGATGAAAAGTTGCAGATAATGTATCGATGCCAGTTTATACCTCAGTACCGTTGATACCGGAGGAAATAATGAAAAAAAAATAGCATGTACCTGTGCGACTGGTTGCAAAACCAGCATGTGGCTGTAAAAAAAACATTCTTAAATGTAGGAGTATTTGCACACATTGTGACTCAGCACTTCGAAACTTCGAAACTCCTGCTAACATCGAAATAAATGAAGAATCTCTTGACGCTAAGAAGAAGAAAATGAATTAGGAGGCAATTCTCCAATAAAGAAGAGAAAAATTTGAATACATTTTATTATTATAAGGCCTATAAGCTGTATACTGCTACTTTGATTGTAATAATTGTATGAATATTTCATAATAATTTTGTAAATAAATGAAATTTCGAACTTATCTTAACATGTTGTATTTATTTAATTTTGTATCATAAGAACTTATTTACTGCAATAATTAAATAACTGTTAAGGAGATCCGCAAGCATAACGTCAGTATGATTCCCTGAGCAAAAAGGTTGAGGTATTACATGGGAAATACTGTTTTGATAATGAATCGTAATTTGAATGACATAAAAAGTAAAACAAATCAGAAATGTAAAAAATAAATATTTCCGAGTCTATTTTGATTCTAAAGCAATAATAAATACGATATTCGTGTTTATCTCGTCGAGCTACCCCAGATTAAATGAAAACCGATTCTTGTACGTTATCTAGAAGCTGAAATATTGAAGATTTTGCAACCATAAGCCACTTTGAAGGCACTAAATCAGTTTTCAGTAGGAGCGCAATGCTTCCCCCACTCCGCCTCACGCTCCGATAGCCGCGCACGCTTAGCTTTATTACTCAATTTCTAATACTATGAATCAGTGAAACATATCACAGTATTTTTTTATTGAAAATGTAGGTATTTAACATTAACCTCTATAAAACACACTTCTGTATAATGTGTATTGCGTCTTACAGATTTTTTTGAAATAAAAAAATTATCGCTGGTCAAGAAGATCGTAGGTGAAAAATTTTTTTTTGCCAATTCGTAAAAAAATTCTAGAAATCGATTTCCGTCAAAGACATTTTTCTAAAATTAAAATTGTAAAACTAATCTGAAAAAAACACGTTTAAAAAAATGAAATTTTTTCAAAGTCAGTTTTTCACCTTAAAAATTGGAAAAATTGCTACGTCTCTTCAATAAAATTATAGCACAACTCTTCATAAAGAAAATAAGCCCAAAATCGTTACTACAGGACAATTTCTCGAGAAGATCTAGCCAATTTATGAGAGCGTCTTTTTTTAGGAAAATCGATATACTTCGAAAAATAATCAATATTTCAAATTAGGAAAAAAAAAATGCTCTCTTAGCTTGCCATGGGCTATATGTACAGGAAACAATACATATGGAAACGTAATAGTTAACGACTTCTCGATAACCCGATTTTTAACGGTTTTTTTTATATAACTCGAAAAGTATGGATGATATTTATAATTATTATGGAACCAATCGATAGATCTTTTTGATACCTATAACTTTCTCATTCAACTTTTTCCGATTTGAGCTATAGTTTTTTAATTATTTGAGAAAAACCTCTATTTGCAACTTTGCCAATTTTTTAGGTTATGTTCGCCATTCCAGATCGAGTTGTATTAACCAGAAACTCACCTTTAAATTCAATTTCCTATACGGTCATATTTTTTTTCCAGGTATTAATTTCTGCACGCATTTCTGTCTATTGCTTGGACTATAAGAACAGTTAGCATTGGACTATGTGAGGAATTCCAACCCACAACTTCAGATTTCTAGCACAGAGCGTTTATCAATTATGGTCAGACTGTGCTTTATATAAGTAAAGGAGAATTTCAGAGAGAAATAGAAAAACCTCGATGGGAGCATGACTCTCTGAAGATGGCACCAAAGGACCACATTGGCAAGGTCTCCGTGTTCACACAGAACTTTACAACTCACCTTGGAAATAAAGAAGGGTGGAGCAAAGGGGAATTAACCAGTTTAGGGAAAGAACAACCAGTTGATATACCGATGGGTCTAGAGCATCAAAAGGCTGGAGTCTGGATCCAGAAACAAAAACTCAGAACCCAGTATTATCTAACCGGAAGTCCATGCAATTGAGAGATTTGCACAAATCTATGTGGGCAAAGGATACAACATCCGATAGTCAAGCAGTCACAAAAGCAGTTCAAATATCATTAGCACAGGGACCAAGCTAAACACCTCACGGATGAAGAAAATTATCAAACGCCACTGGGTCGCAAGACATACCGAAATAGAAAGAAATTTAGGACGCCTTTGAACGCAAGGGTGCTATTAGGCCCGGAACCCTTCTGCGGTATACAAACACACTATACATGAAATCTTCAGAATAGAAGACACTCCAATATCGTCCTGGAAAATTCTGGGAACCGGATGTCTTGGAATGCATAGGAAGAAGCAGAAACCTAGGAATGATAACAGGATTCTTGACGAGATACCTACTGCAAACTCAATGTTCATGTGGAAAATTCGCGTAATGATGAGACATTTAGACTCTGCAGGAAAGCAGAGGAAACACCAATATATTTGCCTACCGACTGCGAAGTTACCCTTCTTGGCTCAAGCAAATACTGTGGGATAAATAACACGATGGTAAAGAAAATTACACCATTGGATCCGGGAAAAATTTTAATATTTCTTAAAGATCTAAAGCTCATCGACGTGCTGTTCAACAGTAAGGACTCAACAACCCTGGTAATGATAATTTGATAGTTAGATTGATTGAGTAATTCAATACAGTGAAACCATTTAGCCCAATTTTTAGAATCTCGATGGAAGTGTTCTTCACATATTTCGTCAATATTAATATCTGAAGATACGTTCAACAACAGTAAAGTACAAAAAGCACTCTTAACTCGATCTCTTGGTTCAAATATTTTCAAATAATTACCTGAAACATAATCGACTGGTAAATGTTTAGTGATTTTATATTTCATTTCCTGTATACTTATTCCCTCCGCCATAATCCTATATCCTTACAGGAGTGGCTGAAGAACAGTTGAAGAACTTAGAAGCCCGCTTCCCTTCCGATAACTTTTCCTTTTCCCTCGCTTTATTTCCGTGTTATTTCCGGTCTAAAGTTCCACCAAACAATATAAAGGGAGGTTTTAGAATGTTCCCTTTGTTAGGAAATTGAATATTTACTATATGTCTATGAAACATGTCATATAAGTAGATGGGTATAGAAATTCGAAAACCAAAATCACTGAATACAATAATTTATAATTCATTTCTCTATTGATTGCTACTGCGTCATTTGCAGGTGATATGTATTGATTTGCGTTGGAATTTACTGTCATAACCCATGTTCCGATAAAATGTAAATACAAAGCACGAAACTTCTCTTGTGTGGATGATGACAATGTAGGTACCCTGGAGAGCTTTTAAAAATTTTATTGCAAAACTTGTTCCGTTGCTTTTACAGCTTATATCCAGTCAGGCAAAATAAAATACATTAGTTTTGAATAAGCCGATTGTTATGAGCGGAATAGTGCAAGAAACATTCGAGCTCATCTCAAATACAATCGATAACTTTTATATACTTATCCTGTTGTCCTTTATCTATAAAGTATATGTGAGCAAATATTTGTTCTTCATGAAAAGCTATATGTATCGAAATACTTCGTAACCGTATATTATTCCACAAAAGAATACAATCGGAAGAATGAATTAATATTAAATATGAAACTAACACTTATTACTTGGTTTTTTATCAAATATATAACAACAAAGACGGTACCTAATACCAACCAGTTTGGTGAACCCGGACCATTCTATTTTGCGTAGAGGAGAAATCTTGCCGTGCCCCCGAGTCTGCCGGATTCTTACCGACTATAACCTCTATCCCGTGATGTCGATTCTTCTTCCCAAAAGGAGCTCCACTGTACTGCGGTCGTCAAGGCCGGATTTAGAGGTCTGGAGGGCTCGGGGCAACAAAGGAGTGGAGGCCCCCTGGCCCCAAATCATTCTCAAAATAAAATGAACAATTTTTTCAGTCGAGTTTTTCAATAAATAATTTATTGTGGAACCAAGTAAATTCTTTTAGTATTTAACAAACATATATAAATATAATCGGAAACAAGAATTATCTGAAATTAAATTTTAGGGTTAACGAACGGAATCGTTGATGATTTCGCCGAAATCCAGTTCCCGAAGTAAGTCACTTTCAATGCTCAGGAGAGAAAGCTTTGATAGACGGTTATGTCCCATCGTCGTTCGAAGCCTATTTTTTATAATTTTCATCTTTGAAAATGAGCGCTCTCTAGTGCAAATTGATACCATCAAAACCAAATACATTCTGAATGCAATTTCAAGGTTTCAGAAAGTGGTAAAATAGTTCTGGAGATTGGTCTTTTCCGAAGTCCTTTCTGTATGAGTCGATCAAAGACACAAATTGATTGCCTGATTGGAGTGAACAAATATAGATCATTGATTTTTGTTAATATTTAAGAACAATATAATAATGTTTGTACAAAGGTAAAGGTGAAGGTAAAACAGCGGAAAATATCGAAGGAAAAGTTGTTTACTAGTCGGAATTTGAAGATTTTTTTTCCGAAGTCCATTGTGGGGCTACTCTTTTGTGGAGGCCCCGGGGCTGTAGCCCCGGTTACGCTCCCCCAAATCCGACGTTGGCGGTCGTTGGTGTCCGATTGTGTCCTCACATATTGCTATATCCTCATCAGTATTCTATGAAATGCAGTAGCCTGAGTAGGGGATACTTCTGACTTCCTTGGGTGTAGTTTTATCATCTCTAAGGTGGGTCTATCAGACTCATCGTGCTTCATATGTCTTGCCTGCTAAACGTCAGTAGATTTACCACTCGTTGCTGCTGGAGATCTCTCATTAGTCGCTTGGAGTGCGACATACGGGGCATATCCTCCAATAGGTACGATGCTCTGTCTCGAACCTTTTTTGGATTACAGATTTCGCCGTGGCATGAGAAATGCCACAGGTTGGCTCTGGTTCAATCAGGGGTTATTCCGTCCCTACTTTAGCGAGGGAGGCGTCAGTTTCAGTCCCTTCCATCTGGTTTCCTCTGACTCCCATAGGAGTATTGGGGTTCTTCACTAGTGCCGTTAGTTCCTTCATACAATCGAATACACATTGTGAGGTGATTCTCTATGACTCCAGTGTCTTAAGTACTGTTAGGCTGCTTGCTATGAATGTGATTTGTCTATTCTCATAGGCACCCTCCCTCATAATTCTAGCACATGTTGTTGTTGCTAATATTATTGCTTGGAATTCTGTCGCATGTGTCCCTAGGTTCAAAGAAATTATTTCTCCTTGGTCCGTTGTCTCGACTATTCCAGCACCTGTACTTTTTCAGGTCTTAGTGCCTGCGGAAACCATACGGCATCCAATGGTATCATATGAGGATCACCCCCAGTGTTCTGCCGCCCATTCAAGGTTTGAATCTTGAACGGTGCTGTGAACTTTGATCCTGTCGGATCTCATTCCCAATGGCCCAGGTGATCCAAAATATCCAAGAATGCTTCGGTGTTTTTAGTCCGCTTTTCCTTGTCCAATAAGATCAAAGCGATACGTTCCTCTTATGTCTTCTGCCTGAACGGCGAGGTGCAGTGGCTTCAACCTCAACAGCGATTCCATCGCAGCCTTTGATGTGGTCGATATTACACCTGTTATTCCTAAGCACGCGAACCTCTGAACTCCGTTCAGGGAATGGGATACTTTCGTTTTTGTTTTTGAACACCACACGATTGCAGCGTATGTTACAATGGCTCTAACTATGGTGGTGTACACCCAGTGAACCAGTTCAATTCATGAGTAAATATTTCAACATTACCTACTTGGAGAATTGTCATAGACCAACAACTCATGAATCTGCGTCTTTGTGATTGCATTCAATGCATTATACATTATACCATTCCTCTACCTATACCGCATGTTCGACAACTGAAATCCTAGACTAATTGAAATGTTGAAAGCAATAATCTAAGAATATTACTTTCAAAACATGAAAGCAGACGGTTTTGATCAGATCATAAGTATTAAGAAGAATGCTGTAACCGTATAGATCCCTTTGGAGATTGCTGAGTAGAGCAAGAAGACTGGTAGTAACTGAGAAGTAAAATTCTAATGATTCGGTTATTCCAGAAAAAAGGAAAAACATCCCTTAACATGTTCCCCAAATGATGTCTCCAGAAACTATTCAATGTTATACTCAACCGAGAAGATTGTTTAGGAGATACAGAAGCTAACCAAATGTTATGGGCTCATCTAGTATATAAATGGTTCAAGATGGCTCTGGAATAATAGTAAGAATCCATGAGAACCGCCGTTTATATAGAGAGCAATATTAGAAAGCGATTCGCGAAAATATGATACGTTAGCATAAACGAGGCTCAAATAAGCGGTCAAACTATGTCAGGACGACGGTCAGAAAAATTCCTAATACAAAACATTTGAGGTAGTAAATCTTTGATGAACAAGAGTTTTCAAGGTACAGCTGGTTCAATACTCACTTGACAAATAGACAAACTATTATGCCAATTGGGTTCTTGAAAGGACGAGATAGCATCGCATGTCATCCAAGAATAGCTCGTTGGGACTTCATCACATGTGGAACCCCTTCGAGAATAAACTTCGTGGGTTAACTAGGGGTGATTTTATTAGAGACACACTGCTGATGATCGCTGGATCTGCGGTGGTGGATGTAGCCTATCATCCAAGTTAGTCAATAAATCACTCACTCTTGCGATCACTTTTATATCCGATGGTATAGGGCTTTATACACGAAAGAATTTGCAAAAGATATAGGTCACTCGTTATTAAGTTTAAAACTGAATACAAATATCTTCTACATCACGGATGTCAAAAATATAACAATGTTTATGAGCTAGAGAGAAATGGAAGACTATATTCGTTAGTAGATTGATGCTAAATAAATGTAGGAATGATGATTATATTAGTGTTATAACCTTTTTAAGCTTCAGTGTAAAATGCGATGTGGATGGTTGCCAGTATGTGAACAAGAAAATGCTGCTAAATATTTTATGGTTCATAAAATATATCGTATCTCAATATACGCTTCCAGAATAATATGTTGTAAACTTATATTACCTGAAAAGTTCTCAAACATTTCACAGTATAAGTAGGATAAATATTAAAATAACAAAGCATTTCAAAGTTTCGGAATTACGCTTCTTTTCAGATAAATCATTTCGGGCGAGGGGCAATCTCCATTTCAGGGGATTACCTCGTAATTTGAAAATATAATTAAAAGTTGTTTTGGGATATAACATCATTTTGACTTACAACCTGAAACCGATCAATACATGTTATTAGTTAAGGGGTCTAAAAGCCAATTGTTTTGTAGCTAATTTATCCATTCGCTCCGGAAGCTTGTGATAACTGTCTCAACCACAATAATGTTCCCAATTTCGATGACCTCATGTTAAAACTATATAATATGTATATCTGGTATATATGTATATTCTTGAACAATTGAGATACTTCCCTCACTATACGTAGTATAGTGTAAGGGAAGTATTAGAATCGCCCCAAATTTTTTTTTCCGGTTATTGTTTTTGGGGCGGCATCGGCAGTCCGTTTCGAGTAGTATTTCTAACATTCATCTTCATTATTCAAAATTATGGTATTCAATTGAACCATAAGGACGACCGTGCTTTTCTGGTTATTAATATATACCACACGTTGCTAGGATATGTAGAAAGAACACTAAAAAATAAGTTTGGGGTTATCTTAGTAAAAAAATTTCGTAACGGTTCTCTGATGTTTGCCATTTGACCTTATCATGTGATTTAATGGAAAATGCATGTATTTATAATTTTAATTCGTGAAACTTCCGTCCTTAATAACAATAATGACATCAGTATTCACTCAAAAAAATATACACCATAGAAACATTACCTCCCATTGGATGTTTAGATCATATCGCTTTTATTTGCACAGTTCAAGTTCTCACTCATAAATCATCCAGAAACGCAATCTCCACTCATTCTAAGATAAATTACGATCAGCTCTTGAACTTCTCATCTATTCAGTCTTGGCAAGATATTTACGATTCTACGGACGTCATTGCAAGTGGTTATTATTTCAAAAAATCACACAGGATGCATCTAGCCAAACCTTTCAGTGTCACACGAACTCACGGACAGTTTTATTCAACGTATTAAGTGCAAACGTCGATTATGGCGTAAATTCAACATATCAAAATCTGATGAAGATTTCTTAGCACATCGCCTATATTCCAATGTTTTGTCTTAAGACCTACGCAGCGCTTGTCGAATATATGAAAATAATATCGTAAACACCGGCACTAAGGCAGTATACAAATACACACATTCTCAAATGTCTCCACTATATCAACATCTCAAGTATGTTAGGCTGATGGAACTATTTGTACTAACGACACCCATACCGCTGAGACTTAAGCGACACAATTCAAGTCTGTCTTCACCATTGCATTGTGAAGAAAACACTTACATTAGCTATTATAGATCTGTCTGCAGAACTAGTGCAGAAACAACTTGACAAACTAGACACTAAGTCCTCACCTGGCCTAGATGGAATACTTTAAACAGTCTTTAAACATTGCGCTGCTCCATTATGTGATCCTCTGGCAGACATGATGCAAACTTTATTTGATAGCGAAACTTCAACTGACATGTGGCTTTCTGCGGTTGCAATTTGCATTAAAAAAGGGGACCTACTAGATTGTTCGAGAATTATAGACCAATAAGTTTGATTCCACTTTGTGTTGAAGTTATGGAAAGGTTTATTGTTGATCAACTTCTTCCTTTCTCACTGGACTTCGCAGTTATATCTGATGGTCAATATGGCTTCTTACCAGGCAGGTCAACAACAACTAATCTTTTATACTGTCTTAACATCTGTACGTCTATCCTTGGACATGTGTCTGCCCATAGATGTTCTCTACTTAAATTTTTTCAAATGCCTTCTACTGTACATAAATCAAACATATTAGCCAACTTTAGCTTTTTTGGAGTCTGCGGGAAGCTACTTCGATGGCTAGATTCTTTGCTATCCAACAGATCGTTCTTAGTTCTAGTCGGTTGTTGCTTGTCCCAGTTCCTCAGACGCTTGTGTGATACCTGTGTTCCTTTAGGCTCTACTTTTCGTCTTACTTCAGTGAGTTCACGAGTAATTATTATATTTCATCTGCACTACATCAATCTTTTTTATCATTTACTTCACATTCTTTAGGCTATTATTCAATTGCCCCCATTTCTAAAGTTATTGTAAATTATTAGGTGCTGTTCATATTTTGTATTTTGGGCATAATGGGTTCTAGAACCACTATCTTTTTTAAACATAATCATAAAAATAATAATAATTATGTTATGATAACAATTGCCAACGACATGCAATATAGGGTTTTAATATGGAACAGTCCCATAGAAACAATACTTCTTCAGAGGCGCGGTAGTAACAACATCTCTAATCTGATCTAATCGATGTTTCGAATCATAAACATCAGATAAACTAACCACCGAACCCACTTGAAATGGTACCAGTTGCACATTGATCGACGTCCAAACTTTTTAAGAGGACAATTTATGAACTGCGACAGCTATTTCTCCTTGTTTTATGCCGCTCAATCCAGTATTTGACTGATTTACTTGTGAGGAGAAGAATGTGGTGATCGCCTTCGGTAGTGTTAAGGTTAGCACGGTTATGACTGAATCCGCCGACCCAATTACGTATGCGGGTGACGGTTGATATATTACTATACATATTTAGTCGAGGAAATAAAGCACTAAAATAGGCCAAATCTGGGAAAGTTGGCGCAGTTGGATGGATTGAGATGCGGTTTTCTGCATTCGATTCAGAAAGTGATTTAGAAACTTTGTCCGGTATTTTTGTTTTGCGGAAACTATTTGTTGCATTTCTACAGCCAAAAAATGGATTTTTCTAAGTGCACTTTTTGAGGTGAATAAAAAAACGAACTCGAATTGGTTTCTCGGAGGTTTTTGGGGTCGCTGAACACGAATATGATATTTTAAAAATTCCCTGAGGTCCCCTTGGACCTCCTCGGGGGTATACTAGCGTCCTGACGTCCTGGATTTCGACGAAATTGATGAATAAATTATTTTTAATGTTTGTCAACTGTTCGAAAGGTGATATGAAGGTTGCTAGTGATGATAACGACATGAAAAAACTCTTCTGCAATACCTGGTGTACCCTGCGTCCGGGTAACGACGTCATCTTTTGGGAATTTGCTAATTTTTCTTCATAAAAGGTAACAAATTCTAGCTCTCGGGGGTTCTTAAAGTCGCCGATCACGACTGTGACACTCACAATGTTCTGCAAATTACCTGGGGGTATTTCGGCATACTTTGGAGCGAAATGAAACGATGTGGTCAATGATTTGGCCAAATGGGGGTTTCTTAGGCCTCCTTGGTCCCGATCCAGCGTTCGGAATCTCATCGACCACCCTCTCCGCTCTTAGAAAGCTACTGGATCGACAGTGGCTCTCGGATTGGAGCAGTGCCCATGGCATGAAGCAGAGGAATCTCCACATCACGCAAATCTGGCCCACATGGTCAAATACTCTCCTCTATATGAGCATCTTCTCATGAAGAAGGTGAATCTCAATATCGCGCAGTTCTGGCCTATATGGTCTAAAACCCTTATCTCTATGAGCAGAGGAGTCTTGAAGATCGAGACAGGACTCACCAAGACATTGTCATCTAAATAAACATCTATACTTTATGGATATCGTTGATGAACTAGGTTGTATAAATGCTGAGAGGCGGACGAAATTGCCTCTCATATCACCACGATAGAGCTTACATTACTCCTGATGCCAAAAGAGACATCAGTCCATGCAGGATCCTAGTTTTCGGCCTGCTGGCTGGTGCACGATGGATCCAATCAAGCGGTCTGAGTGCTCTGGAATTGTCTCGTCTTGATTGATTGATTGCATGATTGATTATTTAATTATTTACAAAGCAAAAAGTGAATGGTGATTTCATAAAAAAATCCAATTTCAAGGATGCCGGTCTACACTATCCCATTATATGTCTACAAAGTGAACTACAATGAAGTTATACCATCAAAGGACATCTAAAATACCTACTTCCACTGGGAGAGATTTAGTAATTAACATATTCGAATAACTACTCTCGAAATTACTACTGTTTCTAGTTTGACGTTATACAGTTTCTAGTTGGCAAAGCGGAAAGTAAGTAATGGAAGTCGAGTGTTTGACTTGGAAGAATGGGAATTGAGAATGCTGGTCAGAGAGTAATCAATTTGTTATGCAGGCTAGCTACATTGTGAGGTTTTGTAAGTGACAGTTTATAAATGACGAAGCATTTGCGGAAAGCTTAGAGAAGAGGTTGTTTAATTTTACGATACGTTTCATCTATTTTATTCGTGGAACGAAATTTCACACAAATCCGTATTCCTACAAGTATCACAGTTGATTCTAGAGTATCGGTGTTTACAGCGTTTAATTCATTACTGTAGTCCATTAGGCATTATATTGACATTGTTCCAGCAGTGATATTTTTCGAAATACTTGTGAAGTGACGATGAATACGTAATTCCTCAAAAACAATGATTATGGCATATTAGCCGGAACAAAGAAATTGCGTTCATTGTTGGTTAATTTTATAACCAATTCACCTCAACAATTGCCCTGAATAAATGCCACGCTATCTTTGTCAAAGCAGGTGTATTCCACAAATAAGTACGGAATCACCCTAATCTATTAGAAACACCTTCGAAGTACTATAGTCGAGTCAAATAGGTATTTCATTACGAAAATCGTTAGATATGGACCGATTTTGATGAAACAAAGTGCATTCGATTCGGAATGACGTCTAGAAAAAAGCTTACCGGTTAGTTTTTTGTGTAAATTTGTTATTATTTTTTTAAACAAAAAATTGACCAATTTTCTAGCTAATTATTGGGAAAATTTAGTCGGGGGTCTTCGGGGTCGCTGATTACGATTCTGAACTCAGATTGGCCAAAATTGAACTCCCGAGCTGGTAATTGGCCACTTTAATTGGACAAAGTGACCATTTTTTAAATTTCATCAAAAATAGCCAGGAAGAATCACTCGGTGGTTTTTGGGGTCGCTGATTACGATTCTGAACTCAGATTGGCCAAAATCGACCTTCCCAGCTAGTAATTGGCAGGTTTAATTGGACAAAATTGATATTTTTTTCTTAATTTCATCGCAAATAGACAGGAAAAATTACTCGGGGGTTTTCGGGGTCGCTGATTACGATTCTGAACTCAGATTGGTCAACATCGAACTCCTCAGCTGGTAATTGGCCACTTTAATTGGACAAAGTGACCATTTTTTTAAATGTCGTTAAAAATAGCCAGGAAAAATCACTCGTGGGTTTTCGGAGTCGCTGAGTACGATTCTGAAGTTAAATTGTCCAAAATCGAACTCCTCAGCTGGTAATTGGCAGCATATACATATTTACAATATTTTTAATCAATTGAATATTATTTACAAAATGCATATTTCAGTAAGTACAAGTAAAATCAATGTTCATCGTCACTATCATAATCACAATAATTGTCATTGCGTGTTTGAATATTTTCAATGCCTTCTTCTTCATTTGTATTATCTACTTCATCATCGTCATCGTCTTCGTTGTCATCTCCAGGTGAAATTGGATTGATCAGACTAAAATTGTTACTACAATTTCCCATGCAATTTGCACAAGCAACAGTACAGTTCATATCTTTTTTGGGACATCCACATCTGCTTGACGCGCATTTCTTTTTGCATGAGCATGATACTGTATTTAAAAGCTCTTCAAGAACTGGATGTAAGTTCAATTTTACAGGATGTAAGACTCCTTCTTTTTCCATCCTCACTCTTCTGGATTCAATACTAATACACCAATCCAAATTTGAACTTGAAAATAAACCCTTTTCAAATGTTCCATAAACGCATCCAGTGTTGGTGGTAAGGACGATAAGTCGACAATTTCTTCTTTAGCGTTTTTTTTACATTTTTCAAATTCGATTCTGAAGAAATTTCAGATGAGCGGGAATTTATTTCAAATAAAAAAATTAAAAAATTAGAATTCGATTTTGTTTCTGATTTAAATTAGTAACGACCCCCTTTTAACAAATTTTTGAACATTTAACATAAAACAACAACCTCCACAACCCCTAACTGAGGATTTCTGGTTAGTTTTGATGAAATTAAGAAAAAATGATCAATTTTGTCCAATTAAACCTGCCAATTACCAGCTGAGGAGTTCGATTTTGGACAATTTGACTTCATAATCGTAATCAGCGACCCCAAAAACCCCCGAGTGATTTTTCTTGGCTATTTTTGATGAAATTTGGAAAAATGGTCACTTTTTCCAAATAAAGTGGCCAATTACCAGCTGGGGAGTTCGATTTTGGCCAATCTGAGTTCAGAATCGTAATCAGCGACCCCGGAAACCCCCGACTAAATTTTCCCAATAAGTAGCCAGAAAATTTGTCAATTTTTTGTTTAAAAAAATAATAACAAATTCACACAAAAACTAACCGGTAAGCTTTTTTCTAGACGTCATCCCGAAAGTAAGCTAGATCAGCATTTCAACAGTAAGCAGCGTATTACAGAGTTGCCGATATAAACGTCTCCTCCAGGAAGGCGGATCCCACAATCCCTAATATAATGATGTCAGGTACAACTATTCCAGTGATGTCTTCCATATCCATGATCGGGATCACCGCAAAACAGCACCTGCTCTTGGGATGATGCTCATGTAAGGACCATTGCGAAAACAGCTTCACAAAAACATGCTTTTCTATTCTTACTTTACATTCCAGCAGCTCCTCATAATCTACAAAGTACAGATTCCTTTTCTATAGATATTTCCATGGTTGGCGTTCATCAGAAATCTCATCTGTTGTTCCACCACGACAGATTTTAGAAAGCCGGCTAGACAAGCTCAAGCTTCATTGTCAAGCTCGAGACCTGCTGAACTTCTTATTGTGGTCCTTTGACTAGTGAGGTTTTTCTCGATGTCTATGACCTCCAAATCTTCAATAAAAATGCGAATGCCTCCTCCCCTCCCAACATTCCACCACTGGCTAGCACGATGTTCTTCGAACATTATAGGTTTAAAAAAATCAAAGTATAGAACAAAAAATCAACATATTCGTGCATATCTTCATTCGTATATAATAGAATATACAATGAAGCTAGTATGGATCCCTGCCGTACAGGATTTGTAATTATCCTATTCTGGGAATATTCTTCCGTTGAAAACAAAGACATCAATTACCAATTTGGATTGGAATATTTGAAATTAATTGGGTAATTAATGTACCTTAGGGAATCTAAACCTAGTTTCGACGTGACTGGTGGTGAACGGTAGTAGAGTTGTCTTATTGGAAGGAAAAACCCTATCGTGATAGAGGTAACTATCTTGTAATTCCATTTGATTTATTCACTAACTTCAGGAATTAATTTGCCTTCATAGGTGGTATCTGACAGGACTTACTCTAATCCTAATTTGTTCAACAATTGTTATGTATTTTGTTCATGTCTGTCTTCTGACGACAGTAGAACAATAGAGGTTTGAACATTTCGTGATTTCAGGGTTCTTCTTCTTCCTCTTCCTTTTTTTGTCTATGTTCTGGAAAATTCAACAAGGAGTGTGTTTAGGATTGTTTGAGTCTGCTGTGGAAAAGATTACTTAGGAGTCGCTGATTTGCTTGTGATGTACAATCGTGGAAACGGTATTACAATTGTGGCAGGGACCCCTACATGAAGTAAAAGTATTAATCCATAACCAAACAAGTACAACATCCAGCTGTCATCAGGTCAGATTATCGATTGTGGTTTTATGTAACAATTTAAATAAACATTGAGTATTGCATATTATGTAAATTCAACTGTTCACTTATTTAAATGATTTAAGTAACTAATTCCATCCATATTTTCAATTCATTCGCTTCATATCTCATATTATATCAATATTAGTATTTCAAAGTAAATTTCAATCATTCTGGGTACAGGTCTTTTACTTTCTTTTCTTTCATGGTAATTTAACCTGAGGACTTGAGTATTTGTATCCCCTAGTTATATTCATCATTCATTGGTTGGTTAAAATACTCTGGCGCCCGAATTTTTAACATCTAAAATATAACCTATGACCATCTTCACTGTAGCTGTCGGCAACCAAGTGATAAAATAGAGCTTAGTTTATCCTTTAGTAAGAGTAAATTTGAACCCTTACAATTATCATTTTCAATCACATAATGCTTTCATATCAAAAATTATCTTGGTCAAGGGTGGTTGTGGAATCTTAACGTGTGTTTTACTTTACGTTTGAAATAATTATGCCACTGTCACACTGACATTACCAATAACCTACAAATTTCATACTTATTTATTTCAGTTGTAAAACAATAATGAACTACATATTATGAAATAATTATGTGAACTTTGAACCTTTCCAGAGGTCGTGATAGCCACAATCCGAGTCAAAAACTGTTTTGAAATAGTTAATTTTCCGTAAATCGAATGACGTTCACGTGAGAAGCCCGTAGCACGCGAGTTAGAAAAGTGCAAACTGGTTGTACCTAATACGGCTTTACGACGACTTTTCGCGTGCCGTTTTCGCTCCATGTAGTTAGATTTAGTATCGGACCGTGCCCGACGGCCCTTGTTTTCTCGATAAATGTCCATTAAGTAGGAAATTTTAATTAAAACAGTTTGAGCTATTCTCAGATCTAAGCTACGCGCGTCTAACGTGCGACGTATCAAAGGGAATTTTCTCTCGACTAAAATATACACGAAGCGGGTAAAAGCTAGCGGCCCATAGCCAAAAACACTTTATTACAACTGGCGCCGGTCGCACGGGGCAAGAAACGGCCCCAAATTAACAAGACCGAGGTAAAATGTATAAACTCTAACTTACGCTCAGCGAGCTCCTCGAGGCATATGTCAAAATGATTTCGTTCGTAGCTAATTACATAGGACGTCTGGCGTTCATGCAATTATGTTTTTAGAGAATTCGAACCTTCTAATTTCGATAGGCCACGTGAAAATCCCGGAGTCCAAAGCGCTAAAGACTTCTGAGTGTTAAAATATTCGTATAAATTGCGAAATTTCGCACTTTTAGAAACTTCAAATTAATGATGACATAATTATTTTAAACGTAAAGTAAGACACACGTTTTAGATTCCACAACCACCCTTGACCAAGATAATTTTTGATATCCCGGTATTATATAGATATCGATTCTATAGTCAAATTTAACGTGATGATCGTTAAAAATTGTTTGAAATCTTAAAAGCATCTAGTTTATCATGATTTCGTGATAAATGACAATATAAGCTGAGCATTTGTTATTCAATAAAAACGTGATTCCCGAATACTAATTATTGTGTAACGAAACTAGTTTCTTGAATTTAATCAAGCATGGATTTTATCACTGGCCGCATCTATCAAATATTTGTTATTCAATATCCTTGTTTTATTTTGAACTGTCTACCTTGTAATTTAAATTCACTTATCAAGAGCACTTACACCGAATATGTTTATATCAATGATAACACGTCATAATTAGAGTACTTTTAATATGTGATAACACCGATAGCACAAAGCGTTTTAAATTATAGAACACGGAACGCGTTACACAACAACACTGCTATTGCAAACGGCATCCGTTAACTGACGCTATATCTATGGAAAGTACATAAAAAGATCAACAAATAAAAATGTATTCAATTCTCAATAAACAGATGATAGCTGTGGCCCTCTATAGTAATAAATCGAAAGCAATCTAAAATACACGGAACTACAGATAACCCTAAATCAACAGCAGAGGAAATTGATATTAATAAGAATATTGAAATATTTTAGCATTATCATACATTATGATATGAATGTTGTGCATAAGCCTACTGTGTTGGCGAATATTTTCGAAATCTAAAATCTTCAATACCTAAAGGTAAACAAGCCCACATAGTATACAATTTGAATCGTTTAAATTGCAATGGGACTTTTACAGGAATCTCTAAACAATATTCACGAAAAAAAATGTATTATTATGTATGTATTATTATGAAAAATCTTTCTGAATCTGATTCACATAAAATGTGACTCCAAGTCTGTAAATCATAGAACAGACATTCAGTTATTAAGTCAGATTTTTACTAATTTAATTAATTAAAACCCCTGAAAATTCCTACATGCGTCTTTATAATGTTAAAGGTATATTTTAAGTGGACTGACAATTTTTTTATTACCTCATAAATCTTAACATCTGGTTCGAAAGTGGATTGGTTTCAGTCATATACAGACTTTGTTTGACATGAGTTCGTATATTATAAGCAAATTTGCTGAGCAGTGGATTCTTGATACATATACATATACTTAAAACATTAATGTGTTACAATTTCGATTATTCGTGTTTCTGTTCGTTTCAGCGACGGACGTGGGCATTTTTAAATTGAAATTGGTGTGATAAGGACGCTATGTGCTGATACTATTAGTTTTAAGAAATCCCGTTTCAGACATAATACGTCTTCTGATGATTTTCGTTAGACCGAAACGTAGGTAAAGACAAAAATAATGAGAATATGTGTTAGTGTGACCTATTTCCCGAGAATTTATATATAATTTAAAATTAGTAGTATAATCGTTCACAAGGTACCCATCAACAAAATGAATCCAATTGAAAATTAAGTTTATCTTAACACGGGTTAATTTTCAACTTTGCATGAGCCTCTTTGATTACTTTACTATATTAAACTTCTTACCAGCAAGACCCTTGTTTGCAGGATTGAACAGTTTGATAGACGTCTGTTGTTTAAAAAATATTTTTATTTGAGCGAATTATCTTTTAACTGGAAGATATTCACATATCAAGGAGAAACATAAGGATCATGTGTGCTAGTTGATATGGTTATATATCATCTATGGAATGCAATAACATAATTGATAATGAAAATAAGGACAATACTGATACTTTATTGTAGCAAAAGAATACTTATTTAGTGGCTTCTGTGAGTCGGAAAAATATGAAAATATTTCAGAGCCTAACGAGACTCGCACCACCCCCTCTCCCCGTTTTCGAGGATGCTGAACACGATGGCGGTGGTTTAAACTCTTTGTGAGTAGACCGTCACCCCCAAACGGTCAAAAACAACCCCCAAAAAGGGTGAAACGCGGATATACCGACATATTCCGAGAAGAACCCCGTCACTTCTCGTTTTCGAGGATGCTGAACACGATGCCGGTACTTTGGAATTTCTCCGAGTCAACCTCACCCCTTAAATGGTCCAAAACAACCCCCGAAAGGGGTGAAACTCGGATATACCGACATATTCCGAGAAAAACCGCGTCACCTCCCGTTTTCGAGGATGCTGAACACGATGCCGGTACTTTGGAATTTCTCCGAGTCAATCCCACCCCTTAAATGGCCAAAAACAACCCCCGAAAGGGGTGAAACTCGGATATATCGACATATTCCGAGAAAAACCGCGTCACCTCCCGTTTTCGAGTGTGCTGAACACGATGGTGATTCTGGATCTTCTCCCCGAAGCAAACTAACCGCTGAAACGGACAACAACTACTCCTTTGATACCCTGAATTTATGAAGTGGATAAGAAAAATCCGACAAGAGAAAATGTATAACAAATCATTGAATACACACCGGATGATGTTTCCACATTTGTAGCATGACTTCATCCTGAAAAATAGGCGTATACATCGTGTCTGGCTAGGTTATTTTGGTGGTTTTTCCTGTATGGAATCAGTGGTACAATTTTACATATTTTATTTTATTAAATCATAAACATTTTTATTTCACGAGTACAATTACTTATTAATTATATATACAAATATAAAACTGTTTCATTGACGCATATAACTACATATCCACTATATATCCATATAAATCATTATTATTGACGCATACAATTACATTCATTATGGGTAAATATAAAACATCGTTATAAAATCCATTTTCATTAAAAAAAATGATCCGCTCAATATAATCTACGTCGCTTACAAGTGGAATTACAGGGTTTCACCCCTTTCGGGGGTTGTTTTTTGTCGTTTAAGGGGTGAGGTTGACACGGAGAAATTTCAAAGTACCGGCATCATGTTCAGCATCCTCGAAAACGGGAGGTGACGCGGTTTTTCTCGGAATATGTCGGTATATCCGAGTTTCACCCTTTTTGGGGGTTGTTTTTGGCCGTTTGGGGGTGACGGTCAACTCAGAAAGAGTTTAAACCACCGCCATTGTGTTCAGCATCCTCGAAAACGGGGGGAAGACAGAGTCTCGTTAGGCTCTGAAATATTTGTTTTACCATAAATAAATGGAAATACTATTAAGGTACTGAGTTAGTCATCATCAGTTTACTCTGATATCCGATTTCTTTCCGGAATCGCAAGCATTCACTTTTGTCATATTTCCGCATCTTTCGGCACTTTAAAAACAGAAGTTTCTTGCTGCATACTTTTGTACCCCGTTTTGCATTTCGGCACAACGCACGGTTTCGTAATTTTTTTCTAAAAACGTCGGTATTCCTCATATTCACAAGTCAACAATGACAGTTGCCAGAGAACACGGTCGTATACGTGCCAGAGATCATTCCTCAACTCATGCATCACACTTTTGGTACTATGCAACAGATGACGCTTAGCGGAGTCACATAGGAAACAGCCTCGAGTTCCCAGACCTTTATATACGACCGTGATTTAGACTCATCAGATATTCTTCGTGTATTAACTCTATAATTTCGATGAACATTTTAAATGCAATTAAACGAAATAGTAATTTTCACAGAAATATATTGATAAAACTCGCTTGACAAAGAATGTACTGGAGCAATCAATATATTTTTTTGAAAATTACCATTTCGTTTAATTTTGTTCCATCATATGTTAATTACTAATTCTAAAAAAATTCGATGTAGACAGCGACAGAAGCAGAATTTGAACAATGATAGTGCCATGCCTACTGAATCAAATGTCATTTCGGATTGGGTGGAAAAACAGTCTTATGATTACATGCAAAAAGCCTTCCTTCAATAAACAAAAGATGTCATTATTTTATGTTTGATATCAACACCCTCCGACGGTTACAAGAGTAGTGAAATCTATGAATTTTTGCAACAGTTTTTCGACATCAAGAACTTTCAAGGTACTCAACGTCTTTCCTGATTCAATTTGCTTTGGACTAATCATACCAGCATGTTTGCCTCCATTACTTGTTTTTATTGCTCATAATAAAGAATCTATTTATTCTTCGACATCTGTGCCTAAAAGAAAAACATCGCCGTGTTCTTCCAGAGTAGCCCAACATTCTTCTGGTTTTTACGACTCGTTTTCCAAGACATTGGCACTTTTCATCGTTCTCTTGGAGCATTCGTCTCTTTAATTCTCCTTTCCATATTTAGTAATGAAATACACAAAATATTGTACGATAATATATTCTCTTAGGTTACAGTGCACGTGCGATGGATTTGACCGCCTTTGATAGTAAAAGAGTTTTGGAGCTGGCCGCTTTCTTAATCCGGTTTTACGTAGAATTTGCCTGCATTTGGAACATTCGACCGAGGAAAAACATGTATTCTTGCTATTACAAACCAAATAATGCAATCAACCCATAAATTGAGGTCTTTGTGTTGAATGAAATTTCTTCGCAGGCGAATAATACAGAAAACCTTATCCCAGGGTGCCAAACCAGCAGGAATTTCACGATAAAATACGTCAAATGGCCTGGAAAGCTACGGCAAATAGTTTAATTCAATCATTGCAAAGAACTGCCAATGCATATTAAGGAAGATTCTTTTGAATGCGCAATGTCAGTCTAACGTTCACTAGAAAGTAATGGAATGCTATATATTACCAGTTTCAATTGTTTCCAAACTTCGAAAAATAGCATGTTTCAGAAATGCGTTCCCCGAATAGATCAGATTCTATTTCATAATTTGGGCGCTATGTCATCTGCTGTGGGTCGATCATTCATAATTGCCGCCAATTTACTGATAGTCGATCGATCGTGCATTGTGAATTGAAGTATGCGTCAGTTGTGTTCATTGAAGAAACTGGAATCTGGAGTCGATCTTCTCAACTTATAAAATGGGACCAACCATACACTTAGCTTAGACAAATATCAAAAGCCGCAAAATCTAAATTGTATGATACCATGAAAAGACAATTCATTGGGCAATAATGATAATAATAATAGTTTATTCAAACAAGACTATACAGCAATATGGAATGATACAAAAATCATAATAATAAATATAATATGCTTGTGAATAACAATAAATGAAGACTTTGAACAGCGTTGTTATGTAGTATTCAACAATCAATCAATTGGGGATCTAAGCCTTTGATGTTATGTCCTTTGACATAGATACATAAAAACTATCCAAAATAATTTTTCTTAAAATAATTTCTTAGAAAGCCTATAGTTTCAATAAGCAACAGCCCTACAAAACCGCAAATGTATGTATAAGAAATTATTTATAAAATCCTTTACAGTATACATGAATAAAAACTACAATAACAATTAAATTGAAAACAAATACTCATATTCTAGTGGAAACAATACAAACAGTATGATTCATACCCCAATTGCTAAAAAACTAATAGGTCAAAGCAACTATTCGGACCCTCGTTTTTAAAACAACCTTTCACAAGATTTACATGATTGCAGAAACAAGAGAACTTTTTATTAAACAACGACTTATCGTTATTTACAGAATATTTATAACGCTACCTTGTATATTATTCAAACAAGTCCAAAAGCAACTTCCAATATCATTTTTCTATTAAAATCTAATATTTGTATTATCTCTGTCAACAGAAAATTAAATCTCTTATAAGAGATTATATATTCTCTAATTTCACACAAAGTAATAAATTCTAAGTGCCATTACAACAGGATAGATGCACAAGTTTCTAACTTGTATATATTGTTGTAAGACCAGGTAGCTCAGTACTCCTGGAAAGCAGGAGCCTCTTCTTTTGCGCGGAGCCTGAAAACCGCAACCAGGCGCGTCCCCAGGTGGCGGATAGGGGAATGCTCATGGCCCTGTTGCCAGCAGGGTCAAGGGTAGGAGTAGACATGCTCCCGCGGACCAACAGGCACCCAGACCCCGGATAGAATGTGGGACTCCCAGTCACATGTTCCTGACAAGAGGGTGACGGATAGATTGCGGCTGATACGGAGAACCATATGTTCCGGAAGAGTAAGTTATCCCATCATAGGTAACTTACTGAAACATACAGGAAATATCGACAAACGGATAAAGTACTGAAACACAGGTACCTTAATATTGGGAAAAACAATATTTTGGTACAAGACGAAACACCACAGGAAACATCCATAGCGTGATGGAGTACTGGAAACCCAGAAACCAGAACAACATGGTTAAAACGATACGTACAGGAAATATCAACGAACCGATATAGTACTGTGGACACCCTAATATTGTGGATCAACATTATTGGGGGTATACACACACGAAAGATCCATAACGTGTTCGAGTACTGAAACCCAGAAACCGTAACATCGGTAAAATAACGAAACATAGGAATTTAACCACAGAGGTTAAATCACTAAGACAAAATACTGTAAAATTGGGCATCAACCATATTACGGTATATACAAAACGTGAACATCTACGTAAACAACGAAGGTTGATATTTACGTTTAATCGACGTAAATATCACTAATAAACACCAAGAAAGAAACTCAGTTCGATATAAAATCGACAAACTAAGAGAAAGACGCAGTCCATATCCTGAAGTAATGTGATAAACGGTCCCAGGATATGGATGAAGATATGAGAGGTTTTAGCAGGTATGCTCTAATAAACTTGAGTGAGTCCTGCACTACCAGTAGTGATAGATAAAAGCTACTGGTGTGCATCAAGCATTTCCTGTCAACAGAAAAAAAAAAAAAAAAAAGGTAGCTCAGTACTAGAAGCACCTTCTAATCACTGTGGCTGCCGGTTGCGGGTTCGAATCTGAGCGACTACGGAATTTTTACGATGGCCCGAGAAGGTGTCGAGGCAAGATACAATGGGCCGTCTAGGCTATGAGAGTATATATTTCTTATATGTGTGTGTGTATGTATATGTATGCAATAATATCACATGTTGTACCTTACGATAATGTATTTCTAATATTGAAAATAAAAATGTACTTTACTTCACTTTACTTTGACTTAGCCTCTTCTGGCTAAGCTTGATAAAAAATGCTGTTAAATTAAGCATTCATATCTTTCAGGAGTTATCAAGAGACATATATAAATTGTAAATCATCCAGTGTCTCATGTATAGAGTACCACATGGCTCAGTTTTAGGGCTTGTGCTAGTTTCTATCTACATAAAAATGACCTAGCCTAATTTGAAATACGCTCAATTTATTCAATTTTTGACGACATATTAGCGCTAAAAAGTGAATATATAAGTGAATTGTTTCAGACAATATTAGGGGACACGCAGTTGAATATCATTTGCTGACTGCTTTCACTCTACCTGACAATCAATCCAAACGACTACATTTCTACTAACGAAATAATAAATAAAACTACTTTGTTATACTGTCACTGATATTTAATATAGTCGTTACTATAGTTTCAACTCTAAACGTGTCATCTTCAGACGAAAACGAAGGTTGTGGTATCTCATATACCCATCCTACGAAATAAGTTGGAAACGCGGAAATTGTGAATAGCTTCTGAAGTACCCGGAATAACAATCGAGTGAGCCAAAAGAGTAAAGTCAAGTAAAGTAAAGTAATTTATTAAGCTTCAGTAAACAATTAAAATGGAACAGTGAGAAGTGAGTCAGTTACAATGAGGATGAAACAATCATATCAGTATTTCAAAACTATTCAGAACAGAACACATTCAAATCAAAACTATATCTAACAATGGCAAAAAACATAGTTAATATAAAATCAGGTTTAAAACATTTTTATAAACATAGTAACTAATTTTAGGGTGACCTATTTACTATTTAAAAATTCTCCAACGGAGTAGGGTTCTAAAACACATATTTAGTTAAACACTTCACTCTTGAATCGTTTTTTAGAATTAATCAATTCATGTAGACCCTTGGGTAGATATTTATAAAAACTAATTCATGCATAATAAGGACCTGTTTTCGTTAAAGTTAATCTATGACAAGGAAAATTATAGTTATTTTTATTTTGCGTGTTATATTCATGATCTATCAGTTCCGGTGAAAACATGTGCTGATTTGTTTGCAAAAAAAGTAGGCACTCAAAGATATAGAGGCCTGGTGTTGTTACAAACTCGTTAGTAGCAAATTTACATGACTGATTGAATTTCATTTTTAGAGCTCGTTTTTGCAGCTTAAAGATATCTATTAGTCTTGAAGAGCCTCCCCACAGTTCTGGATAAAACTCTCGAAGCAGAGCATTTTCTCGAGAGTACGTACCATTTTAGATGTTCGTCAATTCCGACGCCTAGGAATTTTTACTTTCGGATAATCCTAGAGCTCTGGAGCCTCACACTTAGATCTGTCTGTTTTAAACAGTAAGGAACTTGTTTTCGACTCATTAAGAAGTAGTTGATTTATATTAAACCAGTACTTGAGCTGCTTCCATAAGAGCGTACCTGTCTGTTTGATATCATCTAGGGATGAACCTTTTACAAGCATATTTGTAACGTCTGCATTTCCTAACTCAGTATTTGTGCCAAATGACACATTATAAATGTCATTGATGAATATTATAAATAGAAAGGACCCAAGAACCTTGTGGAACTCCAACATTTGTTACATGCACATCTGACTCAAATGTTTCGCTGCAATTACAACTTTCTTTTTTCTGTTTGATAGGTAGGTTTTAAACCAGTTCAGAGCATTACTCTTAATCCCAATTTTTGAAAACTGAGCACATAGAGAAACAATATCAAGTGAATCGAATGCCTTAGTCAAGTCAAGGAAAACACCACATAATCTAATGCATGAATTACATGATTCACAAAATTAAACAAAGCGGTATCCGTAGACCCACCTCTTGTAAACCCATGTTGAGAACGATTTAAAAAGTTCACGCTAAAGAAGAATGAAATATATTGTTCAAAGTTTCTCTAACTCGTAGGGCTGGTCGAATTAATATAATTTGTTGATCGTCCAATTAGAAGTTCTAGTTATAGGAACTATTTTCAATTGGATTAGCTAGTAAACTGTTAGTGTTGTGGCTGGTGGCACTAAATCTGAGATTGCAACGAACCGGAAAGTCATATTTCTATTGTGTATCGAGAGCCATATATCAAAAAAGCGTGGTAGCCGACCAGTCGGAAAAGGCAAAGTAGAAAGTGGAAACAGTTCAAAAGTTTAAAACTAATTTCAAAATGACAAATTGCATCAGATGCTATGACAAATCTTTTGAGGCCACCAACGAATATCCAATTTGTCCGGACAACCAATCCTTATATTTTAAAACTAAATCAAATTGAGCCCGACGAATGTGATTTATCCCGACCTTCAAATCTAGATAATTTGGCATGAAACCTTTTACCTTCTCGCACAGTTGAATCTGGTTATATTACTCTGGCTACTCGATTATATTCACAAGTGAGATAGAAACCGGAGAAGTTCTTTTCATGCAGCAGAATTTAAATTGCTTTTTCCATAAACAAGAAACTAAAAATTTTGAATTAGTTTATAAATAGGTTATTTTCCGTCAGAGTTGTCCTTTGAGTTTGAATCGACCCTTAAAAATTGTAATGATAATGAACTAATGTAGATTACCAATTTTGTTCCGAAAGCAGTTACATCATCAATAGCCTTAAAGAGGATCAAAATAAACAGACTTTCAAATAACTTCCGGGTTCATTTCAGAACTCAATACTCTCAATAGTAGAGATATTATCTCTTTACCAGGCCGGTCAGTACGCTACGCATATGCCCAAAGGGTTCACACGGAGTGAGTGAATGAGCCGAAAGGATAAGCTTTTGAGTCGCAGTCTGTCTAGACTGAAGGTACATTATATCGAAGTCACCGTTCGATAGCTATGTAGAAGCCGGAAGGATAGTGGAGATTTTGGAAATCGCAAATATCAGTGTTAACTTCTTTGACGTTATGTATCAGCTGCCAGATCTTGACTAGCTTCCTAGTCGAAAGTTATGAAGAGTACTATAGAATTCTGATTCTATCAGGGGTGTTATGTATCATGTTCGTGTTCATATGTAGTGTCCGCCTGTGACCGTACGGTAGGGTCTGTGGCTGTTAGGCAGTCTGTGACTGTTAGGCATAGTCTGTAGTTGGTGACAGAGATGACAGAGGGAGAGAGAAAAGAAAGAAGAAGAGAGACATGGTCGCGGGAAAAAGACTGTTTGTTAGTGTCGTGATTATAAATGTATCTTTATGTATAGGAGAATAAAGGCTGTGATTGTTACAAATCTTATTATAATTGAGGGATAATACCCTACAATAAATTCTTTCATCATCATTATCTTTAAAGCGCAAAGGTCTGACCCCTAGGTGCACTTAGGCCGCTTGCATGGGCCCATTATGCGCCTCATGATCAGAAGCCTATTCCATTTAAGTTGTTTTGTGGCCCGCCAGAAACCCAGAATATAACTTGCACTGGCTTCCATTAGTTCTTCGGTAATCTGTTTTGCTTCGCCGAAGTAACGATGCCTGAGGAATATCGAAGGTGATCATTCCAACAGGATGTGTGAGGCAGTTTCTTCTACCTCTCTGCATTTCCTAATTTTTTTTGTATATATACTTCGACTACAAGAGAGGGAAACCTATAATGTTCGAACAACATCGTACTCACTAGGTGGAGAAAGAGTTCCACAACTTCGCTGTTCGATAAAAAAATTAAGTCTGGTAGTGAAGTGGTGACTAGTTTGAGCTCGTCTAGTCCGCCTATCTGGAATCTCTCGTGTTGGAATAACAGACATACATGGTCATATGCGATGCTCATGATATGAAGGTGTTTGTTAAGACGACAGTGACGTGAGAATTTCATTAATCCCCCTAATGTCTCTTTTGTTTAGAGAAAGGAGGTAGGTACAGGCTATATGATAAAGAGCTGGCCTGCCCATTGATTAATATAATAATAAGACTGCCTCATGCGTGGTAATTTTCGCTTAAAGTCAATCAATCAATCAAAACGGGGGCGGACAAGTCCGGTGCACTCAGACAGCTTGATTGGGTCCATTGTGCGCCCCTTGGTACAAGAATCAGTTCAGTAGGCTATAGGCAGTGCCGAAGGCTAAAATTTTGCATGGACTGATATCTCTTATGACTTCAAGCAGCACATGTGTGCTATAGAGGTGTTGTAGCCTAAAAGAAGTCGATGCTGGACATTCTGCTAGGATGTGAGAGGCAGTTTCATCCGTCTCTCGATATCTACTACAAGCTGGGTCTTCAACAATGCCTATTCTGTGTAGATGTTTATTCAGATGAGAGTGTCCTTGAGCTACTGGATAGACAGTGGCGATCGTTGAATCGAGGTCAGGGGCACTGCAGGAATCCCGTTAGGCCAGTTCATCGGCCACTTCGTTGCCCTTCTCACCAGAGTGGGCAGGTACTCGCAACAGCTGGAGTCAGATCACTGTTTGTTCCGGTGGCCTCGAAGGGCGATACCACGATGCAATTTGATAAAAGCGACTATTGGCTCTGGCCTACAGGGATACCAGATAACACCCGCCTGGTCAGGGTATCATCCATTCCATTTCCTTCAACTTCACTACGTCCTGGGACTCACATGAGTAGGACTTTGTTGGCCCTTACTAGTTCAGTCAGTGTATCTTCTTTGAATAGCCTTGATGCGACTCTGGGTGACTTGAGAGATCCCAGAGCCGACCGGCTGTATATGCAAATTCGCTCATTTATATAGTTTATTGTCAGGTTTCCAAGGCGCAAGTCCGCCTAAAAATCAGTGCTTTTTAGGTACACTACTGCTCCTAAAGTCAGACCTATCTGGGACCCGTCTATAAGCCATACGACCTCGCCTTATGGAAACAGGGCGGAAGTTTCGTCATTCCAATCTGCCCTTTCAGGGATGAGGATTTTAGGAAAATTGAGACCGATGACTGGAATCATGCTATCCTTTGTCACTTCTAGTATGGGGCTATGTTTTTCCAGTCCTGCTCCATATAGCATTGAATAACTTCTTCTGTATATAGTTAGATAGGTCTAAGTATGAATATAACAGCAGGTTAATTCGATGGGAACGTAATTTTTCGATATACGTGGTATGAGAGGCCTGGTAGTTTTCAATTATTCGTTGATCAATAAGAAATTCATCAGTGAAAAAGGTTATCAGACTGTTGTTGAATATTTTTTCATTACTCTTTTGGTCCCATGCTCATGTCACCCTCAAAGCTTCTGGTCTGCATACCAAACACATTAGTGACTTTCATATCCTTCTTCAATGCTACGTATATAGAAATGGTGGGAGATTTTTTGTTCGTAATGCTCAACAGCGTTTCTTATCGTGACAGGGTGTGTGGGGTAGATTGTATAACCGTCTGCGGTGTAGAGAGTGGGTGTTTTGGATTATTATAATGACTACTCTCCAAGAAGTTAATTGGATTCTGCTGAATATCATACACAAAAGTATCAGATTCTGATTAAATTGTTAAACGTATGTGATGCTTCAGGCTGTATTGAATGAAAATAATTATAACGTCAGAATAAATGTGTTATTACGTATTTCTTTGTTATCTCCGCCTTACGCGTAGTTCATGATAAAATGTATCAAATGGTCTGGAAAAGCCTAGCAACACAAGTAGTTTGATTCAATCATTGTGGAGAGCTGCCAATGCGTATTAAATAAAGTTCTTTTATCCCTTGAATAGTTCCGGCAGACTAACTCAAACGCATTGACATTCTGTTTTGGCAATGAAAACTGCTCTTATAAACATCATCTTATTATCTGATATAAATCGCATATATGTGATCTCTCAGTTTATTAAAAATGTCATTCGATTATGCTAGTAAATTAACCCAACTGAGATTCTAGATTTAAAATGACTATGGCAAGAATCCTCTGCAAATAAATCAGAAGCTACTTCGAGATGTAAGGCTTTTATTACTGAACACCGAAAATTACTCAGAAGGACTTTTTGCCCCTCTTCGCCTACAAATCATGACACAGAACGGACCAGCATAATAATAATAATCATGCTCAAACGGTTTAGCCGGAGTAGAGCACGCAAATAATCTATTCGAGGAAGTGTAAGGGTTACAATTTACTCTTACTAAAGGATAAACTAAAGCTCTATTTCATCACTTGGTTGCCAACAGCTACAGTGAAGATGGTCGTAGGTTATAATTTTAGATGTTAAGAATACGGGCGCCAGAGTATTTTAACCAACCAATGAATTATGTATATAACTAGGGGATGCAAATACTCAAGTCCCCAGGTTAAAGTACCCTGAAAGAAAAGAAAATAAAATACCTGTACCCAGAATGATTGAAATTTACTTTGACACACTAATATTGATATAATTTATGACAACTTATATTAATGAGACATGAAGCGAATGATTAGAAAATAAGGATGAAATCAGTTACTCAAATCATTTAAACAAGTGAACAGTTGATTGAATTTTCATAATACACAATACTCAATGATTATTAAAATTGTTACACAAAACCACAATCGATAATCTGACCGGGTGAGAGTTGATGTTGTATTTGCTTGGTGATGATTAATTACTTCTACTTCATGTAGGGGTCCGTGCCACAATTGTAATATCGTTTCCACGATTGTACAGCACAAATAAATCAGCGACTCCTAAGTAATCTTTCCACAGTAGATTTAAGCAATCCTCAACGCACTTCTTGTTGAACTTTCCACAACATAGACAAAATATAGGGAAGAAGGAGAACCCTGGAATCACGAAACGTTCAAACGTGTTCCACTGTCGTCAGAAGACAGACATGAACAAAATACATAACAATTGTTGAACAATTTAGGACTAGCCTATGTTCTGCAGATACCACCTATGAAGGCAATTAATCCCTGAAGTTAGTGAATAAATCAAATGGAATTACAAAGATATTTACCTCTATCACGATAGGGTTTTTCCTTCAAATAAGACAACTTTTACTTCCGTTCACAGCTAGTCACGTCGAAAACTAAATTTAGATCTCCGAAGGTATATCAATTACTCAATTAATCCCAAATATTCCAATCAAAATTGGTAATTGATGTCTTTATTTTCAACGGAAGGATATTCCCAGAATTTGGTTCCAAACACACGCTTGGTATCACCTCCCTGTTGAAATAATCTAGCAATCGACTTCCCACTCGAACGAATTCACCAGAAGTAACATTTTCTCTTCCTTTCCGGCGTCTCACAGAACACCCTCGAAAGATAAGCGGTAACTGACACCGAGCAACCAAGACCCTTAGAATATAGGTACGGTCCATGACTCTTAGAATATACCGAATATACGGTCTAGCATAGCTGACGTCACAGGAGTTAACCGATTGTCCTACAGCGGCCTTTTCTAAGTCGTAAAGTGGAATTTACACGTTACAACAGAAGACTTCATTTTACCACGTATGAGATAGCTTTAGTCATAATGAATTATTAAAACCTTATTCTCGTAGAAATATCTCAGGACTAATTTTGAACAAAATTATTAACTGTGGTTCTATATTAGGTAATATACACTCTAACGTTAGACGATACAAGTCTACCACCATCACACACCTAGACTTGATCCATGTTTCAATGCATAGATTGAAACTATATGCCATTGACGTTTTCAGAAACTAAAACAATATAATATGTGAAAATTAATTCAAATATTTGTTTTCCTTTCGTTTTTCTCTTTTCTTCTCATCCTAGTGTTAGGTGTTAGATAGTTTAATCTAATTACTTTTTATCAAACTGTGTAACACTGTTAATGGAAAATTGTTATTCTGTCGGGTTTCGTGTACTAAATAGATGAATAAATAAATAAATAAATTACATTGTAGAAAGGATGTTGTGTAAAAGTAATAGTACGCGCCTACACTGTCTAAGTATCATCTATGCCTGACGCGTCCGATGAAGCAATAAGGAATGGCAAATTTCATTCACATGATCCGAGCTTCGAATAATACAAAGCCTGATAGTTCTATTTTCAGGGGAATTCACGCTATGCAAGATTTATCGAAGTTCCTGCAATATTTGAGGTATTTTAAACCCTGAGGATTCGCGAGACTTAGGCATAAACTATTCACTGGAAACTGCAAGTTCCACTCTCAATCCGACATCGTTAGTGAATTTTTCTTGGACGGAATCGGAAATGATCTAATTCAGTTCAGGCGTCTGTATCATGCTGGTAACACTGGATGTTTGTAATAGTAGTTTTCGAAACTATATATAATGAACTGTGATCAACCCATTACTGAGTTCCCTCACTTTTGTGAGCAAAATACTTATGCGGGTCAAATGATGGATCTTGGGAACCGAAAATATATTGAGAATGATTCAAAAACCGCAATTGAAAGACGGTAAATTATACTCTATGATACTATGAAATGTTATTCAACCTTTTGTACTTTAGAACTATTAGTGGAGTCTATCTACAGAAAAATGGGACGAGGTTCGTAAAAATTTAATAGAAGTTGGCCACCTGAAAAAAATTATGTCTTATGATAGAAATAATGAGATTCTAAAATTTCTATTATCAATATTGGGTGGAACCATGTCTAACCTTCAAAGAACTGGTATTTTGCCCTTTTTTAGGTCAGTTTTGGAGTTTTATTTTGTTTTGACCTCTTAGACTTTCGGCTAAGGTTTGAAGAAACTGACCTAAAAAAGGGCAAGTTAGACATGGTTCCACCCAATATTGGTAATAGAAGTTTTAGGATCTTATCATTTTTATCATAAGACATCATTTTTCCAGGTCGCTAACCTGTTATAGGGGTATACGAGGATACAGGAATAATCAGAACTAGAACTGAGGAATGTGAAACATTTCCTATTCTCTTATCCATTTTTTACTGAAAGAACAGATAGTTAATATAATGAGTTATCTTCTAAAATAAACAAAAGCGAAATAGGTTGAAAATTAGTTTTTTCTTACTTCAGATTTGTACTGTATATATCAAGTTATTTATACCTGCCATGAATAATTCCAGAATTTTAATAGCTGAACTGATCCTAAAATAGAATCAGCATTATTCGGCATGTTTCATCAGAAGGTTCCTCATTATGTTGCCAAATTGTACCCAGCAGTTAATTTCGAGATCAGTAGATACTTTATTGAATCGGAAATATGAATTTCATATTGAGTTCGATATTCAAAATTCACTTTGAGGAAAGAAAGCACCTGTGACCATTACATATTCCACTTTATATATTTCTGGGGAAACTAATACAATTTATCACGAATTTCTTCTTCCTTTCTGAACATCGAGTGGCTTAAAAATGTAAAATATTTCCTTTGAACTATATTTTCCTTTATTTCATGCGACGAAAACGATTCTGGAATAAAATACACGTATACGCATATACCAGCAAAACAAACCTTTGGCCTTCATTTTTCAGTCGTTATGGAAATTTTTATATTACAATGTAGAACAAGATTCGCATATCTTAGAAATCAATAACGATTTAAGTCCGCCGTAGCAAACTCACAAACCGGTCATACCCTCAAAAAATTACAGCGACGAACTTTACTTACAGACATTGGAAGCTATATAAATGTTAAGGTCTCTTTAGTCTAGATCAATCAGTATTACAAGCTGGTTATTTTTGGAAGCCGTTTCGCTCTTACACGAAGCTCATCATCAGAACGAGAAGGTTTGCAATGTTACTGAACGATCCATCTGTCAGAGTGATAAATAACCGACTGAAAGAATGCTGAAGAGAATGAAAATATCTAACGCCATCTACGAGTACATGCCCTACTAAGCAATCCAAATAATGTACTACATTGATTGGTAAATATCAAGTTACGGATGATGTTATTTACTTGAGACAACTATCCAGAACTATGAGACTGTGATGTGACTGATCGATCTAGACTAGAGAGGCCTTACCATTAGCCAAAGTCAAAATTTCTGGATGTCTACTCCTGGGTGTTTACCAATTACACCACTTTGGTCCCGTCAGATTCTTATATTTCTGTAAATATGAGCCTCTGAAAGGATAGTTGATCATTAATAAACACAATGTGATTCGATGCTCCGCTATAGACTCTGATTGGACCAAAATGATGTAATTGGTAAACCCTCTGGACTAGACATTCAGAAATGTCAGTTCGAATTCTGCCTATGGTTCAATGTTACGTTTTGTTGCTATTTTGGTTCTTTAATACTACTAAAAATAAAACAAATGTTTTTCTCTTTAACTTTGCGATATTTTATTGATATCTTTATCAAGAATGTTTATATCAATTAGTGTCACCATGTAATATAGAAAAAAATAGATGACTTTGATTAATGAAATGCGTCTGCAGCCGTTTTTTTAATTGAATACCTAAGATACTATTCTATGATTTACAAATCGAAATAACTATGATTATTTCATGAATTACTTATTCTATGATTTACATTTCATTTCTGTTACTAACAACTAATCAAGTTTAAGATATCTCTATGAAATTTTTTTTTCAAAACTGTTACTGTCATAAATGTAACAATGCCAGATGATACATTATCTTGTTAGGTTGAGTTGAATAGATATTAGGAAGTAGTAATTCAAAATATCTCAATTTGGCTAAGTTTTAGTTAGATTATTATAAAGCTTTGAAACATTAGAATCAATTTCATTATTAACACAATTGTTTCTCTTGATTTGAATACTCTCTAATATTAAACGTTTATCATTATTTTTTACAACATTCAAAATTCTTGTATAATGACTACAAGAATACAAAAATTTTGTGTGTCTGTAAATAGATATGAAAATGTATGTTTGGTCTACTTATGTTTGACGAACTTTCTTTGACTCTCCTAATTATGTACTAACATAGAAACTATGATACTTATGAATACGAAATAATCACTCATTAAAAATATCAAAGACTCTTCAGTAACCAAAATTAGAAGACAAAATATGCCTGTTTAAATACTATTTAGGGTTAATAATGCAAATAAGAAGTTACTCTCAGTTGGAGATAAATTTGAATTTAATGAATTAATTTCTCGCTTATACATTTCCATCTGTTCTAAATAACCTAGATAAGTGTCCGTAGTGTGTTTCAAAAGTGATACACTCTCTTGAGAGATGGTGTGACCTGTATTTAACATATGTGCTGCAAATACTCAATTTTCATTATTCTTCTACTTTATATTATAATATAATAATATTGTATAATATCTCAATGGATATTGAATCATGAAAAATATATTCGCCAATAAAAAAAAAATATGAAAACCCAATTGTGGGAGCCGTTACTTTGTGATAGTTTATCATTTTAACGAAATAATAAATGAAAATAAAATAAAAACCTTCGTTTTCGTCTGAAGATGACACGTTTAGTGTTGAAACTATAGTAACGACTATAATAAATATCAGTGATAGTATAACAAAGTAGTTTATTCATTATTTCGTTAAAATGAAAACCCATCAAATTCCCATGAAACCCCATCAAACGGTTGAAAATTAATATCTTTCAACAATCTAATTGGAGGAACTGCATTAGGTATCGACTCTACATTTTCATATGTGACATGCTGGTAATTGAATTCATTGGAAAGAGTGGTGGCTCGAGTGCTATCATTCTGTATCCATAAGTATTTCAGCGATTTTCGATACTAAGACACTACGCACTGAATGAACTGTTCGGAATTTGAGAGGAAGAAGAGTAGACACTAGTTTAGAACACAGCAACTGTGTGGAAATAATTAAGTTTGTTGATTGAACACATCGAATTGAGACAAAATTGAAACATTTATAGCGCACGCCATGTAAGAAAGCCAACTGTTTTCTTGACATGGTTAAATTTATCTCTTATAATTCAATTGCGAATTGGGACGTCCAAGTTTACTATTCCAGAAGGCTAGCAGCCTGCAATGTTTCATCATTCCAGGACCTCCAAAGTTCAAAATGAGTGGCTTCGTTTATATAACGGTATTATACGAGCAAGCAAGGATCAATTTGGGACTTATTAGAACACGTTTTGATATGAGAACAATAATCAATGAGCATATTCATAATGTAAGTGCTGAGCTTGCAGAAAAGCATTATTTTGTGCTTTTTTCTACACATTCAGCAGTTCGGATCCTTTAGCTCGTTGAATATTTTTGTTGATGAACGAATAGCGGATTGAATGTTTTGCTTTCAATAGATTCAAAGAATGTAACTCAAAATGAAGGGTTTTCCAAAAATCTTCTCTCAGCTTTTAGCTCAGGAGTGGTGTCCAGCTCACATCTAATTTTGTTCTGTTTCTCCAGAAAGTAGAAACGTTCTTACTTGGTGATATGGGATATGGTGATATGATGTTATTTTTGAATAAATTTACGTTGATATTTTGCAATTGATTTAGTGCTGGAAGAAATTGATATTCAGCTTACCTTTAGTCCTGTTTTGTTAAATTTTTGAAAATCAGAATATGGAAACCTTGGGAATGATGAAATTCCTCAATCAAAATGAGAACAAAATCTTGGAAATATTACTCTATTTTATTTCATTAAGATTGAGTTTGTTGAAGCAACCTCGCTTATATTCTCAAGTGTTTTGAGTTATTATATTTTGTCTTTTGACATATTACTTATTTTGAAAATTCGCTCCCGGATTAATTGCGCGTCACAGTAGCACTACTCATGGCATCGAAATAATTGACAAAATTTTTTACAAAATAAACGTCATAGAAATTACTAACTGACACTTACTTTTGACGTATTTTGAGTTCGGAAATCCTGAATGTGTTTGGCATGACTACTGTTTTTTCTATAAATGTTTTTATATAACATATTTTTTTTAATTTTATCAAAATAAATCAATTTTATTCGCGTGGTTTTATTCTAATAAGGAACGATCGGTCAATTTGTTGGTGGATAAAAATATAGGATGGTATTTAAAAAAAAGATTAGGTTTTTTAGATTTTGAATTTGTTAATTTCATATTTTTCATTACTCTTCCGAGATGTTGTTCACAGTTTCATCACTTACTGAAACATCAGTAAGATACAAATTGTAAATGAAATCTTTTCTTTGAAATGCATCAAGGTATTACCAAAGACACTCTTGATTCATATCCATGAAGAAACGAGAAATGGACAAAAATGTCCGTGTCCCATTTAAAATTAGAAAGTTGATATAAGCTTCGGATAAAAATGAAATGATGAAGAAACATTTTAGAATTGTGGCTCCATTCCGGAAAAAGATTCTGCCAAAAATTCGAAACGATATTCCTTGCAAGTCTGGAGATACGTCTAGGGTAGGTTGTATAAAGAAGAATGATCATTTGTTTGTGTGTATTCCACAGAAACCTACACACATGACGAACTTTTGCACACTTGATCTCCAAAACAACAGGAAAGTCATTGAAATTTTGAAGAAACTACCCCATCCCCCTTTCCTACCCCTTCAAACAGTTTCATTTCAATATTGATGAACTTTCGCGAGTTTCGCCTTCAGAATGAATACCTCATGTCCCTTCCCCACCCTTTAAAACAGTTTTTTTCCGATTTTATGACATTTTGCTCCTTTAACATACAACGTGAGAGGACTCACTGTTTGCATAAGGTTTCTAGAAAAAATTACTCCAACTCCCTTCACCTTCACTTAAGGCAGTTTTATTCCGGTTTTATGGAATTGTATGCACTGTACCTTCAAAATGAGAAGAAAGTCAATGCCTACAACTAATTTCGAAGAAACGACCATTCCATTTCCAAACCTTCAAGTTCCATTCCGATCTTGTTGAAATTTTGTGCACTTGACTTTGAAAATGAGAAGACTGTCATTGTTTATTTGAGATTCCGAAAGGGCAACCCGAACCCCTTTTTCCACCCCTCAGAGAAGTTTCATGTTGATCTTCATGCCCCTCACCCATTCCTTGGAGCAGAATCCAAATGTGCCGTTACTAGCAGTCCCTGTTGTCAAAATTCGCGAGGGGAGAGTAGTACACAATGAATCAATTTTTTGTTCATATTTTTTTAAAGGAACTTAAAAATGATGTAGATGTTTAACACTAACTTTATCGTGCTGCAAATTGATAAGGAAAAATTAAACACAAATATTTGAAGGAGAGAAGTTACATATATTTTTTAAATCTCGCCATTTGTTACATTGTGTACCACTTAGGTACACAATGGAAGAGCTGGTAGAACACAATGAAACAGTTATAGTTTAGTGTATCTATGTCACTAATAACATACAATATAACCTTAAGATTAATAATAATTCTTGACCCAGGTATAAATTATGAATAAAATTCTCAGGAAATAGGTCACGCTAACACATATACTGATTATTTTCGTCTTTACGTAAGTTTCGGTCTCACGAGCATCATCAGAAGACGTATCAATGTCTAAAACGTGATTTCTCAAAACTAATTGTATCATTATAAGGAGTCCTTATCGCACTAATTTCAATTAAAACAATTAAAACACGAGTAATCGTAATTTTAAATCATTAATGTTTTCAATATATGAATCAAGAATCCACTATTTAACAATTTTCTTATAAACTTAGAAGTCATATCAAAGCACAAATATAACTCACAAGTATCTTCTTTTGAACCAGATATTGAAGATTTATGAGATAATACAAGGTTGTCAGACGTTATTATAAATACTGCTATTTGACATTCTACCTGAAAAATACTTTTAACATTATAAAGATGCATGTAGGAATTTGCAAGGGTTTAAATTAATCTAATTAGTATCAATCTGACTTACTGACTGACTATCTGTTCTACGATTTATAGAGTTGGAGTCACGTTTTATGTGAATCATCTCGAGAATAGATCTTTTATAATAATTGGTTTCCTCGGTTCGAATATTATCATTTTTGTAATCGAGTTGATGGTTATAATCAAAGTAGTGTTCAGCAAGGGCAGTGGAATTTCCAAATTTTCTATTTCTTGTACTCTACTGATGGCCATACATTCTTTTTTGTAAATATTGTTTGGAGATTCCTGTATGAATCAATCTAAACAATTTGATTTGTATACTGTATGGGTTTGTTTATCTTTAGGTATTAAAGGTTGTAGATTTGAAAAATATACACAATGACACTGATTCATTGTGTACCACATGTGCTTGTTTCGATGTGTACCACTTTACATTATTTGGAGAGAAAAATAAAAAGATGTAGAACTGAAATGCATAGGTTATGTTACCAACTTATATCTAATCTCAAATATAACAGCTAGAAATTTTCAAATAAATATGCAAAAATATCATACCTGATTATGCAGTTTTCACTACAAAGAACAGTTTTTCAGTCGAATCAGTTTCACCACCAAGCTACACTGCGTGGAGCAACAACCGCAAATGGCCGTTAGGACGTGCTAAAGGCCATGTGGCGCGAAATTTGAGTTAGTACCAATGTTTCATTGTGTACTACTCTCACCTTTATATAAATATAATCATAATCATAACGCCCTTTGAGTCCAGGTCTAGCGCTAGGGCGTTATGGTTGGATGAGAAGGGGTTGAAATGTTAAATTATTCTCCGATTGTATAGTCATGGCCAGGCCCGATATTACAGCTAATTATAAATAACTATCGGTGATAGATATTGACATATCAGCTTCGTATCCAATCAATCGTAATTAAAATATCACGGAAGAACTTCTTCAGAGAAATCCACGTACTGTGCTGTCTGGCAGAAAAGATACCAACGAAACGACAATATTGGCAATGATTTGAATTTTCGATCAAAACCTGATGTATAACTTTTAATTGCATATTGACCGTAGGGATATATACACAGCTATATAACTCCGTTGCAGTATGATATTCTGCTGGGAACTGATCATTCCAATTTAAAAGAAAATAATTGTGGTTTCCAAGTTCTCTATCACGAATAAAAGAGTGAATATTTCCTAATGCATCAATCTTGAAATTTTAAAAGCATTTTAGGGTCGAAATTTGAATCAACTCTAATCAAGTGATTTTTTTTACAAATGAAAATCCAAATTAAATACTAAATTCAGGGAAACCCTTCACACGAAACGTTAATTCAAAAGGAGAGCTCTCTTTCACAATTTTATCTAGAGATAAAATTATGAGTTTGTGAGTTGTTATTAAGCAGCCGTTTTATTCTACGGTATTATTAATTTTTTTGGGAACGCCACTTAATAACTCCCTCTTTACTTCGCTCCATTGCAATTTTGTTCCATGATTCATTATTCGATAGTCAATTAAATGCAGGATTTTTTCACTTTAATTAAAACTGTTTGTTCTTCCCGGGTGAATATTTGATAATAGTAGATGATGTAATTCAGTTTTGAATTACGACGTTAATTATGAATAATGTTGATAGAACGTGGAAGCGGAAGCTAATTGCTCATTATGTATGACAAAAGAAATGTCAGTAACACTGTCAGAGATACATAGATTGGAGGAGTAGGTTGTTACGGTTAGAAAAATTACATAATTTCAACTATAACTCATTAGCCGAAGTAATAATTATTTCACAAATGCTCTGTAAAAATTCATCGCTGCTATCTCGAAACTTATTGGGAGTAGCCAGTCCTTTGAAGAGAAGAAAATTACTGTATATGAGAGGATCTTCCATTTATCATTCCTAAAATATTTGGCTATAGTCGAGCAAATAAAGCATTCCACCTCCCACCACTGGCGCAGTTGGTTGGAATGAGATGCGGTTTTCTGCATTCGATTTGGAATGTAATTTAGAAATTTCGTGCCGCGCTTGTTTTTTGCGGAAAATGTCATTGCATTTCTACAGTCAAAATGCATTTTTTCTGAGTGCACTTTTGGAGGTGAATATAAAAAACGGGCTCGAAATTGTTTCTCAAGGGTTTTTGGGGTCGCTGATCACGAATATGATGTCCAAAAAATTCCCCGAGGTCCCCTTGGACCATCCACGGGGTATACGGGGGTCCTGATGCCCTGGATATCGATGAATTTCATTAAAAATTATATTTTAATGCTTGTCAACTGTTCGAGTGAGGATATAAGGGTCGTTAATGATGATTAGGAGATGCAAAAACTTTCCTGCAATACCTGGGGATACCCGGAGACCGGATATATACGATAGAATTTTCAAGAATCATTTTATTATTTCGCTAAATTACGATTAAATTTCTATAAGAAAAGTCAGATATATTAATGCGCACTCTTTCCATGTCTTAATAATAATTTCACTTGCAACAAATTTTTGTTTCATAAATTCGTTGTTTTATTGATTTTTTTTTCACTTTTTATTATGTTTGAACCAGAGTATGATTAAATTTCTCTAAAAGAGAGTACATATGTAAGCGCTATATGTATATAGCAATTTTCAGTTGACGATAATTTTTCATCAGATATAAAAAAATATCAACAAGAAAAAGCTGTAGTTTGCTTCTCAGGATCACGATTATTGAATGTCATAATCGTGATAAGCGTGTTCAAAAACCCTCGATAGCCAGAATTTGTTGCAAATTATGAAGAATAATTAGCGAATTTCTAAAAGATGACGTAGATATCCAGTGCCCCCAGGGACCCTGAAACACCGCCAGGTAATTTGTGGAATTTTTTGAGTGTCATATCGTGATCAGCGACTTCGAAAACCCCCTAAAGCCAGAATGTATTACATATTATGTAGAAAAATTAACTAAAAGCTGACGTAGATATCCGGTCTCCGGGTATTCCCAGGTATTGCAGGACAGATTTTGCATGTCGTAATCATCATTAGCTACCTTTATATTCTCACTAGAACAGTTGACGAGCAATAAAAAATAATTTTTAATGGAATTATCATTCATCGATATCCAGGGCGTCAGGACCCCGGTATACCCCGAGGATGGTCCAAGGGAACCTCAGGGAATATTTTGGATATCATATTCGTGATCAGCGACCCCAAAAAAAAAACCTCAGAGAAACTATTTCGAGTCCGTGTTTTTCATTCACCTGAAAAAGTGCACTCAGAAAGATGCATTTTTGACTGTAGAAATGCAATAGATTATTCCCGCAAAAACAAGCCCGGCACAAAATTTCTAAATTACCTTCCGAATCGAATGCAGAAAACCGCATATCAATCCATTCAACGCAGTGCGCAGTGATGGTAAGTTTGACCTATTTTAATGCTTTATTTCCTCGACTACTACAACAGAAGACTCCCTTGTTCATTCTGATGACTCCTGCCCAAATTGTTTTCATATTTTGGCTAGACGAAAATCTATAATGGTGGGAAAATATCGTGTGAGCAACCGGTGGAAACTAGGGAGAGAAGGTAGGCATGGCAATGTTATTCAAAGTTTGGAGATTATAGGCAACAGGGAAGACCTCACTAGGGAGAGTTTCATAATTTCGATAGAAAAAGAGAGTCTGGTGGAACTTCGACAGGTTTCGAGATTGATAATGATGAGGTGACCAGCTTGAGTTCATCTAGTCTGCCTATATGGAATCTCTCATTGTGGAATAACAAAGGAGATTTCTTGTTAGCATCTACCATGGAAATATCTATGAAAGGGGAGAGATCGTCCAACATTCTACAATGTTTTATATAGATAATGGTATATTAACTAATTTATGTATCATGGAGTTATATGCTGCTTACTTCTATGATTGTGGGTGTAAAGGAGTGTTGTGCATGGTGGTATCTGTGTAGGTGGGTTTGTTTCTTTGTGATGAATAGCGGAGGAATGGTAATTATTATAGTTTTTGCAGACGAAGTCCGAAGAGTACATTACATTTGAGGCTTCCGGATAGATTCCGGATTCCATTACAGGTGGCATCTTCAGGGAGACTTGAGGCTTGAACTGAGCCTGAAGATGCCATCTGTAATGGTTGGCAAAGCGTCGGCATCAAGTCGTGCTACTGTGATGCAGATTCAAGATTAGCTATCCGCGAAAAGCTACTATTCAATATATTGCATTTATTCAAACAATTTCTAAAATCTTTAAAAAAATTCCTTCAGCATAGTATTTCTCATCCTGCTCTCATTCGCACCAGGTTAATCTGGCTAGGTTTGGGGACCATCACGACCGATGAAATGAATAATCTAAGGGTAAAAGAGGTCTTAGTATTCTGTCGAACAGCGGGGCATCTAAATGCATTAGCATTACCACTTCATACTTTCCCCAGCGCCAACAAACTGCATTCATCTTGTTGGTCAATCACTGGCTTTTTCCTGAGCCCAACCAAATTGTTTTATGTCTCTCAATGAAGCCGTGTAAGGAATATCAAAACAGAGCAATCACAGAATGAAGAGCTGCAAGGCTTATGAATTTTTATTTGGAAAACTGTTCATTCAACTCAAATAATAATAAATGGAACAGGAGAAATTGCTGAATAGATATGTTTAGATCTTGTACCTACTTAAACGTTCTATATTGGTGACACATTTGGTAAAATCTGCTGTACCAACTTATTTGAATGAAAATAAAGAAAGTTTCGATGCTGATGAAAGAACAGTGGGAAGTTTGAATATTATTCTCGTATATCTAAGAGAAACTGATGCAGTTTTCAGATCTTCAAGTTATTTGGAACAAAACTTATGCCAACCCAAGAATTCGTGCAAGTTGAGAATAAAACTTTCTAGATTTATAAAATGGAAAGTATTAAAACTAGTATAAATTAGACATCATAAAGTTCTATCTGGCGCTTCTAATAATATAAATTAAGAGCCATTTCCGTTCAACTTTTTTCCTCCTTGGTTTATTTATAATTCCAAACATTAACCAGAAACATTGCTATTTAGAACAAAACAAATCATCCGCCGATGAAGGTATTCATTATTTACTCTGTCAGTCAAGGACATGAAGAATATGTTGCTTGTCTAGAGAGAATTCATAACAATCCGGGAAGATTTTGGTGATTGCCATTAGTACGTTAAGTGGCTCTCTTACCCAATCAATGGTGTACATCCATTTGAGAACTGCTCAGAAGATTTTGGCTTGTTGGCTTGGAGAGAATGCGTAAAACGTTGGCTGTGTTGTTCCTGTACAAACTGGTGAATGGTAGGCTAGAGTGGATAATCCAGACTTACTCGTACAATCGAATGTTTGCACACCTAGATATATTTTTCACAAATGTCCGTCAGATAGGGGCCTCATTCTGAAGCATCTATATATACTATGTATTAATAGCATAGTATAAAGTGGTATCAGGAGTTCGATAAAGAAAAGTACTGTAGGTACGAAAAAGCGCGCAACTGTCAACACACTGAGATATAAGGCGGGTCGAAGTCCGCCAGGTCGCATTCTGCTACTGGAACTATTAGTAGGCCGATATCGGCTAGGGTATGCCCGGTTAAATTTTATTGTCTTTTGATGTATCTCTGAATTATTAATGTTTAAGTTCATTGGTAAATTTGCCTGGCTCCTTCCTGTATGTTGGATGTAGTAGATGAGAAAAATAATGGTTAAATAAAAAATATAAGAACATTGGTAGTAATTAGAAATAATCATAGAAATAGCGAGGATATATTTTGATACGTTTCCTCATACCATGATGGTACAACATGTTGCTTTTAGGTTATATTCAGAGAGATTCGATAAAGACGATGGAAATTCTGAAATTCTGCCAGTACTTCATACAAATCAGGAGGAAGGTCCATTCGAACAAGGTTTTCACATTGCCTTGGTTTTCTTGAGGACATCTACTCGCAGGTAGATGGTGTTAATTTACATTACTCTCTACTACTTACTGTTGATGGGTAATATATACCTCGGCAGAGATATCGATTGGTCACACTACATATTTACTCGTTCCGCTGATGAGCCTGAGAAGGGAAAATATCTATCCGGAACTATTATTTTGTAATTTTACTGATCGATCAAGACTGGGAAAAAATAATGATGTTATGTTCTATCAAATCCATATTGAATCTTTTTTTCTAATAATCAATTTCGGATAGAAAAGTCAAGGGAGGGGAGTCACCGCTCCTACGTTGGAGGTTCGCACACACTATACAGAAATTCTTCAGAGCAAAAATCGAATAACTCGGTAAATTTAATGGACGCAATCAAGCGACCCAAGTACATCCGTCTCCATTTAGATTCATTGATTGATTCCGGGCGATATCTCCGACGAAGTATAAATATCCCATTCGCAATTATGCCAGAGAGACCGATGCTCTGGTCATCAATCAAAGAGTAGCTGTATATCTAGGGCTACTCAACGCGATGTATGGATTCCTGGTACTACAATGGAGTCACGCAATTGTAAATAATCTAGTGCCGGATGGAACACCAGCCAATGAACAATCGTTATTCATTCCCCGGCAGAAAATATGCACCGGTAGCACTACAGCTTACTCGTTTCACTGATGAGCTCAAGAGTGTGAAACGGCTGTTCGGAACTATCAACTGCAGAGTTATTGGTTGATCTAGAGAAACCTAATTACCTGCGTAATAAATATCTAACGAATGATTTCTTCATTTATAGATTAATATATTAGCGATTATCATACCAGACAATGGCAACCACAGAATCAGTTATTATTGAGTCAATAAGTTAATTACCCATTCTGAGGATGTCACTCTATGGTGGAACGATTGTTAATATTTTGTTATTTTGAGTCTAAATTTGTTTAATTTGTGGTATAACATTAGGTCAATATGATACCCTTGAGTAAACACCCTTCATAAATAAAGTAAGGATAGTGAAGTAGTTCAATTACTGTGTTCTCATTCTTCAACACTGCAACCTTTCCGCAACAAAATAGAGGTATCTTCATCCACTGCACCACATGGCGATCTTGCCAGAACTATCCTCTACTATTTTACCATATGGCGATCCTGCTTCCTGCGAACAAACTTGAAGGAACGAAGCATCAAATGACCAGGAGGGGTAATTTTCTGTTGAACCACTGAGTAAAAAAAGATATTGGTAAAGGCCTCCCCATTATATGGCGGGACGATGGAACCAGTTGGATTTTGTGAAATTGGGGCGAACCATTCATACATTAGAGGAAGTAGGATGATGCTGTTTACAATGGATATAATCAATAAGCAAAATTTAATTGCAGGAAACTATTTCTTAGGATCGAAAATATTGTACACTCACACTAAAGATATAGGGTACTCCTAAAATTGGTCAAAACTTATATTGACGTGAGACACTTATATATACATGTGGTGAACCTGAATATTTGAGGACCCTCATAGTTTAAATAAGGGAAACTTTGGAATGCATCTAAAAATATATTCGTACTTTCAAATGAGAGATCATTAGACCTTCGCTTGCTGATTTGATATTATTTATTCATTTTACTTTTTTAGTTATGTTTAAGTCATTATACCAAAATAAGTACCCTTCAGGTATGAGGAAGGTTTCGTAGTGATGATTTCTCAAGAGCATCTACAAAGTGTCCCTTTACTCGCTAAAAAGATTCAGAACTACATTTTTCCGCTTATAGTGGTATGAATTGACCGTCATTATCGCAGCCAGGTTTCGATCAGTGAGACTTTAGTCTAAGACTTTCCTGACATTCTCAATTCACGAAAATTAGTCAACACCACGTGACTCGGCATCTATCCAATATGACGTATGAAGCGGACTAAATTGTTGGCTCAGTATTGTTCAGTGTTTTTTTTAATCTTGACTTTCCAAGTACAGGTTGGGATCTTTAACGTGCGGTCACATCATACAGTACACGAGTCATGCTGGGTTACTTCCCATTCGGTCAGACATCTTTTTGCATAATGAATATGACCGTCTTTTGCCTGATATATTTACGATATTCATCGAACATTTCTCAGCCGTGACCAGGCTATGAAACCGGGTCGACAGAGGGAGAGGCTTACGTGCTTACCACTACACCACCGAGGCAGCATTTTGTTCAGTGTGTTTCGTTCTGTCTAGAAAGACCTCATCATTGTTACCTGTCAAACATCAATAAGAAATAAATGAATATATGTTCATTTATGTTTCCATTGTTACACTGATTCGGTTTGATGTCGCTATCAGATGCACCCAAGTGATCTAACTAAGTCTTACAAATCTACGGGTCAATTTGGTACATTGTTTGATAGCTCGTAGATGGCATTAGATATTTTGGTCTTTTGACCGTATTGTAGGGTGGTTATGTATACCCTCAACAGGGATCGTTCGGTAACGTTGCAAGGTTCTTTCTTCTACTGATAAGTTACAGGACAGCAAAACAGCTGCCTAAACTATTAGCTTGTAATGTTACTGATCGATCTAGTCTAGGAAGACCTTATCATCAATTTGTCTGAGGTTGAACATCGCCTGCAGCATTGAATACCTCGACCATAATATCGAAGCTTTATGAATCCTTGGTTCACTATGAATCACTTTCAGGCAAAAATACGATAAAGACAGCAATTAAGAACTTGTAATAGATCAAACAAATATAAAACCAATGAGCATGATATGTTTACCGCATAATCTTTTCGAATTCCATTCATAACTTATAATAGATATAATAGATTACTAACCGATTGTGAATAAGATATTATACATACCTAGCGTGAACTTTTATCACTGTTCCGGGATATACAGGCTATCTAGACAGTAATGAAACACTTCACACTAAGGCTCTATATAGTGCTCTATTTACACCACTGTATGTAATATACTATTACTCCTTTTATAACGGTATACAGAAGTAACATTGTTGTTCACCTCTACTTGAATTCACAGGTTTGATGATAGATGTCGCCTACTTTAAAGTTTTTACGAATAACTACAAAATTACAGAATAATCTTCTCGCAATTGGGAAGAGCTCGTGCTTCAATAAGGGAAAGATCAACATAAGTGTAACTTTCAAATCAGATGCACACATTCAATATTATCAGTAGCTATCAGTAGAAACTGGAATAACAGATCTCGAAGGACACATATATAACAATCTCGGTGAAGGTAGAAACAAGATAAAGCAATTTCGCCAGGTTTAGTGAAAAATCAGAACGATGTTCCCATTCACGGATGAAACCGAATGCCGTAGTTGTGAGAATATTTTGTGTGATTTATAAGACACATCTCCAGAAATAATATTTCTCAAGAAGTGTGCATATTCAATACATTAAACTTATCAGGTGCCGCCTCGTATTCTGCTTTTGAATAATGAATTAGCTCAAACAGCGGAGGCTTTGATGAAAAAGACAAAAACGAATCTCTGAAGCACGTAATTCAACCTTGGTATTTTATCGATTCTAACTAAATTTCTTCCAGTAGACAAGATACAACATAACATCATTGACTAAAGGGATCCAATTCATATGCTAGAAGCGTATGTGCATCTAATCAAGTGTCTTAATATACAGGTTGTTCATTTGTATACTGTTGCGGGCTGAATATACTTCAATAGCTGTAAGATTAACTTAAAAAAATGTTAGGTCATAGAAGAACATGAAACTAGAATAAAATATCGCAGATATTTTATCAATATATTTCTTGAGCTATTTTCATCATATTAAGAGGATCATTTGAATCTTACATGGTAACATCGATATTGTACACCTTAAATGGAGCAAGTTGAAGCAATGTTCGACTTATCTTAGTAATGGCGTCTAGCTTCTTCTTATAGACATTTCTGGATTATTATTAAATTTTTTTGTAGAATAAATGTATGTAAAATATTCCATTTGAAATTTTTGAGTCTTCGAATCACATCCAAATTTTGTTACAACTTATCCCCTAAATGAAAATACACAAGTGTTAGAGTACCTACTCACCAAAAGAATCAATACCATAGAATTTTCTCCTATACTATTATTTTTTGTCAACTGAACTAATTACATTAGATTCGATTCGTATCGGGATTATGGGCTAGGAGCCTCACCACCGTGACCTTTGCAGACCTGTTCTGTATGCCCTCTTGTTATTTTACATGTTCCCTGTCTAGACACGTCTTTATTACTAGACTCCATAGGCCAGAACTCAGAATCTCGATATAATGGAAAGGTTGTGGTTTTTCCTTTCCTGTGGTTGAGAACCTTAGCCTTGTTCGACCATCGCAGTAGCATAGTATGTGTACTGAGGTCTCCTCGTCTTCTTGACAGAGCCTGCAAAAGGTTGTATCTGCCAGTCCGATGTTGTTCATGTGTTTGTTAAGTCTAAAATGCCCTGTCAGGAGCCCTACCATGATTCTAGTTGATCTTCTATTCTAGCTTAGTAGGTACTCAATGATTTGGGGCGATGGTTCTTCAATCAACTATATCATTCTCAGCGCCTTGTTCCACCATTATCGAGACTGATTTTTCAACCAAGTACTGTTATATGATTTGCCCAAGGCTTTCGCTATACCACAGAAAAGTTCTGGACCAATAAGAGCCCTGTATGCTCCTTCTCGGGCCAGTGAATCAGCATCTTCGTTGCCTTTGTATTCTGTGTGGCCTGGTATCTAGGCTGAAGACAGTCTATTTCAACTGTTCAACTCTTGTAGGGTTCTAAGCAGTCCCAGACAAGTTTGGAATTGACCTGTGAGGAACTGAATGGTTTTATTGCCGCTTGGATGTCAGAGTATATGGCGATGGTTTTCCCTGGAACTCTCACCTTAACAGTTTTTCGGGACAGTGATGTATTGCAGCAACAGTTTATTCACTGGCACAGGGTGGATGTAACCCCTTTCTTCTCTAGAGCCTTGGTAATTGACTTTATTGATGCATTGTTGGAGGTACCATTGATGTTACCATGGCTATCTCTTCATCTTCGAGGTATTTTATTAGTAGCCTGTTAAGTTCATCCAGTGTCAAATCTGTTGATTTACCTGGCTGATATGCTTTTTGGCGTTCAATGAGGGGGTTTGTTGATAAAACCTCTTCTCTTATGAATCTCTCTGTTAGTATTTTCAGTGTTTTAAGCAGGAAGAACACTTGACCGATTGGTCGATATGGTTGATACTGTTGGAACACAGTTTGTCAATATTACCCTTCTTTACAATGCCATACAAATATCTGATTACTGGACACCACCAGAAAGACCTTCCAGCGCTCCTTGAAGAGCAAAAACCTCGTTTTTCTCTACTATTAGCTAAGAATGTGTTTGCTTAGTGTGCACCTCGAATATGTAACAAAAATAAACAACAGTTTATAGGAAAGGTACATAACGATTAGCATAATTTTCATTAGTTTTATACTTTCAGTTTTGTTGATTTTATATTTTTATAATGTTCTTAAATTCATATCTGTTTTGTTCTTTCATGTTTCATTCTTGTTTGTGCTTCCGTAGCTTAGACATTTAATTACAAACTACAGGGATTTCAATAAAATGCTTTAATGAACTATATTTTTGAACTTTGCTTCTCCTGGATTATTTTCTATTGACGCCCTTGTATCTTGGTGGTAACGAGCAAGGTCAAAAGATGACTTTCCTACATGTTTAACAAACTGCCCCGGTCGCCCCTGAATGAAAATACACAAATGATAGAGCTGTTGGAACACTGTCAATTTTACCCTACTCTACAATGCCATACAAATATCTGTTCGCTTGCAATCACCAGAAAGACCTTCCAGCACTCCTTGAATAGTGAAAAACTGTATTCGCTCTACTATTAGCGAAGAATGTGTTTGCTTAGTGTACACCTCGAATATATAAAAAAATAAACAACAGTATTTAGGAAATGTACATATCGATTAGTGTAAATATTATAGAAATTTAAAAGTTGTGTTATCCTAAGCTTATACCACACATCTGGCTGGTGTGCTTTCATAAGTTGTATATTTTCAATTTTGTTGATTTTATAATTTTTTTATGTTCTTATATTCATATTTGTTTTATTCCTCTTGTTTTCGTGTTTTATTTTTGTTTTCTTTTCCTTAGATATTTTATTACAAACTACAATAACTACAATAATTGCAATAAAATGCTTCAAGAAACAATTTTTTTTCAACCTTGCTCCTCCTGGATTATTTTCTATTGGTCCCCTTGTATTTCGGTGGTAACGAGCAAGGTCAAAAGAGCACTTTCCTATATGTTTAACAAACTAAAAATGGAACATTTTGCGATTTGACTTTAATTGAGCATTTCGCAAATGCATCAGTATAAAGGGATAAATAAAATAATTGAAGTGCATTCTTATTGATACTTTATAGGTATAATATACTCTCCCCCTGTTCATATTCAATCCAACTATTACTATTAAGTATTAAAATAGAACTTATACTATATGTGGGCAAATAAACAACGTGAAAGGCGCCAGACTGGTAGACGATATTGAATTACATCCAGCGCTTAGAAGCGTTTCATGTTGGCTAGATTCTTAATACACATTTGTTTGCACCTTCATACGATGTGGATTTTGTATTCGAAATATGGAGAGTAAATATCCTATCATTTCCGATTTTCTCAAACAATTATTCTCTGGGTTCATTTTTGAGGGTTTCCATCTGTTGATTACAGGAGATAATGACTTCATTGTCGTAAAAACTACATTATATTTAAGCTTTGATCAAACCTAATGCTGAGAAGAATAACGGCAATTTACAGATAACATAATATGTATTTATCTTGAACAGAACAGATACAAAACTAACCCTAACATTTAGGTGATCATTATGAAACAAGTGCTCATCCAAAAATATCAGTTTTACACATACATATTCTAGTCAAATCAAGATTTTAAGGGAGAAAATATATTTTTTCCACTACTAGCTGTGAAGTTTACAACTATTGCGTCTCCTACCCTGCTGAGAAGTTGAATTTCTATAGTGGTGGTTAATAATTTTTTCTATTGTTGACCTAGGTTAATAATGAACAAACTCAAATGTTTTGAGAAACCAGGGATAGTTGCTTAACAAAAACTTGTGCAACGTGATTTTGTATACCCAGGAGATTGTCTTTAACGTATTTGCTGCTTGAAATTACCTAACACGATAAAATTATTTGAATAAAAAAATGCCATTAGTTTAAAATTCGCGCTCAACACGAATGAATGATGACATTTGTGAATCGTGACCGTAACCTACAACGAGTGCCGGACAGAGCCGAGCTTGGTTATGTTACAAAACTATTTAAACAAAATAAGAGTAAGACCACGAGAACACAGAATTACCAGAAGACATTGAATAAAACTGATTATTTTTCAAGTGAGTAACGTTGCTACAGGCTACAGATAATAGACGGTTTTGTAAATTTTAGGTTAGTATTCGACTAAGTGAAAACAAGATTTCAGTAGTGAAAACGATAGAAAAGGGAAATAGTTGATCTCAACATAGAATAATGTGCCCATAAAGTAGAGGTCTTTTTATCACTTGCATAATCGTGGAAGTATGCCAGTAGTAAGTAGAAATCATCATGTTTTTGGTACTGCACCAAACTGTCTGTACAGTAACTTTTTCTGCGATTTCTCGCATTTCTGGCGGTTTGCAATTTAAATTTTCCCTCATTTCGGCTTTTCACATGTATACGTAAATATTTCAACAATATTGTTTTTGAGAAATGTCATTTAATGGAAATGTCAAAATTGATTTCCAGCCTACTTACTTTTTATCAGACAGAAATTACGCAAGCATACGTATTAAATTGTTTACTTTATTTAACTTAAAAATATTAAATTCTAGTTTAATGTGCTAGTAGTGGAAAAAATAGTATATACACCACAGTGGTGAAGACATTTATAGACCTCGCACCTTATTCTTGATGCTCGGTCAATAATAATAGTCTTCAACACCTTGGTGTATAATATACTATTTTATATTTCTTAGAAAGTAGCAGTGCATTATCCATATAAGAATAGAATCCGAACCGGAGTTGTATTCCGAGGATAAGGTGCCCACAATTAATAGAGATAGGAACTCTTCGCATCTTCATTCTGAAACCTAGGCAAAGAATCAAAACCATAAAATTTTTCCCAATACTATTATTTATAGTCAAATATATTACACTAATTAGATTAGATTAGATCCCTTGCAAATCTATTGTGTATGCCCTCTAGACCCGTCTTTATTACTAGACTCCATAGGCCAAACCTCAGATTCTCCATATAATAAGAGGATTGTGGTTTTTCCTTTCCTGATTAGAAACTTAGCCTTGTTGGGCCTTCGCAATAGCACAGTATGTGTACTGGAGGGCTCCTCGTCTTCCTGGCAGAACCTGCATAAGGTTGTATCTGCCAGTCCGATGTTGCTCATGTGTTGTTGAGTCTGCAATGCCCTGTCAGGAGCACAACCATGACTTCAGTTGATCTCATATTCTGGCTTGGTAGATACTCCTTGAATTGTGGCGATGGTTCTTTATTGAACTCTTTGGCCTGTTTCATTCTCGGCGCCTTGTTCCACCATTATCGAGATTGATTTTCCAACCAAGTACTGTAATATGATTTGCGCAGCGCTTTCGATATACCACAGAAGAGTTCTGAACCAATTAGAGTCCTAAGTACTCCTCTTCAGTGAATCAGCCTCTTCGTTGTCTTTGTAGCCTGTTTGGCCTGGTACCCATGCAAAAGACAGTCTGTTTTGACTTCTCAACTCTTGTAGGGTTTCTGAGCAGTTCCAGACAAGTTTGGAATAGACTTGTAAGGAACTGAATACTTTTATTGGCGCTTGGCTGTCAGAGTATATAGCGATGTTTTTCCCCTGAAACTCTTGCCTTAATAGCTCTGCCTGGAAAATCTTCACGTATTTCCCCAACCTCAATGAGATTCTTGGCTTAGACTTGGCTATATATATTGCTGCTCCTGCACCTTCCTCGGCTTTTGAGCCGTCTGTGTAATAGGTCATTTCTACATTTTCCTATTGGAGGTTTTCCGTTCCATGCCTCTATGCATGTTATGACTATTATGAAGTTTTCCTCGAAGCTATACTTGGGAAGCACCTCATCTAAACATTTCTTTCTTTTTTTTTGTCAGGAGGGATTCACTTTGTGTTGAACGAATATGATCATATTTTCTATTCTAAAGTCTAGTCACGTCTTTTTATGAATGAAGAAGTATTACCATATTGCACTATTGATGATAAATAATCACCTTTATCCACTAAAGATACTATTAAAGTACTGAGGACCTTTCAGCTACTAAGTAGCCATCATCAGAGTAAACTGTTGACTTTACTCCGGTAATGACCACCAGAGTGAATTATGCATTAGGATAATTATTATTTAATAGTCTAGGAATTCTAATAGCGCTTTGAAAAATAAAGGAACAAATCACTTTGGTATAAGTCTAACAGATGATATATGATATTCTTATGGGAGTATTTGATACTTTTATAAATCTCTATTGATTCTAATGTATTTAATTTGAATCCTTTGGTTTGGTTATGTAGACTGCTCGGGCTATCTAGATTGGGAAAGGTATGACCTGCTCGTGAAACATGGTTAGCAAAACTTGAGTCTTTTTTGCTAAGTCTGAAAGAACGAAAATGATCGTGGAATCGAAGTTTGAGATATCGACCAATTCTGCCTATATGAAAATTATCACAGTCTGGACAAATTAGCTTATGAACTACAGATATACTTACTATATTTATTGGTTTTGTCTTTACCATTATATATATGATGGCAGTGTTTAGTGTGAGGTTTGAAATTAATTTGAAGCCTATGGCGTGATGAAATTTTCAATATTTTCGCTTATGGGACCAAAATACATCATTTTGTTGATACATCTATGTGTTTTATCACCATATTATTTATTGTTCAATTTCAGCTGAAATTGCCATAGATAATGGCAGCTTTGAGAGAAGCTTTTCTAAATCTTCTATTTTCTATCGATAATGGGTACACACTGACCAATCTGGCTATCTTGACTACTGAGCAAGGAATTACTGATGCAATGGATATTGATATTGTCGTTGAAGACTTTGCCTAATACCTATTTTTATTATAAGTACTACGAATAGTAGTTTACTCAAGCTATTTCTAAAATCGTAAACAAAAAGTCCTATAGCTAAAATTCCTGTACCATAGTATTTTCCATCGAATTTTAAGCAAGTTGGGAAAAATCCGTCTGCTTGTCTCCACGATAACACAAAAACGACAGATTTTATCCGATTTAAATTTTGACAAGGATTGTTTGCTGTTCGGTTTCCAGGGAAATCGTATAATAAACATATCCTTTTCTGAAGGATTAAAATTAAAAAGAATAAAATAGCTCCCGAAGTATTTATTGAAAAAATGCGAAACTTTTGCAATCAATTTTAGTTAATTCAAAGCTGCTTTTATCCAAATTTCAACAAAATTGTTGAACAAATACAACAACAAAGACGATTAATTATGTTAAGTAAACTTAAAAATTCCCAGTGAGGAAAATCTGTTTTTGTACATTTTCTTGAAAACATTATTGGTTTGAACATTATTTAGTTGTGTAAAGATAATGAAATTGATAATTTAATTATTTCATCGTCTCTACACAAATGCAAGAAGTATCTTATAGAATGTGAAACAATTATATACAAATCAGCAGTCAAATCAAATGAATTGTGTGAAAGAACTTTACCACGCCCACTATTTATCAATTATCCAAGCGGCAACACATTTCTAATTTATATTGACATATATTAAGACAATACTATTGGCAATGCATATTTCTAGCTTACAACTGATTCGTTCGTTTCTCATGTTTGATTTTTAACAGGTAGGTAATGGAAAAGCAAGGTTAAAGTCTCCATCCGAATATTATATTTTCCTTCATATTTATAATCCAAACTAGTGTTGATCACCAGAACTACTGGTGTAGCTGATGTAGATTCCATTCCAATAATTCGAGCTTGTATTTGAAATGGTGAAATTTGTGTTCTTTTTGCTTGTGATCTTATGAACACCTGACAACGATAAATTGCATCTGAGGCAATCCTTCTCTGTGACGTTTTAGGATTCATGTTAATTTGTGCAAATAAATTAATTTCATTGATAGTTCCTCTTCTCGTACGGTGTACTATATTATTTAATGACGTGCCGGTCTGTTCCAGGCGTGGCATAAACGTTAGAGAATATTCTTATTTGGTTTTCTTCTTTCAGGATACAATTCTTGATAATTTCTCGATGCAGCTACGGAGTTTCGGTAATTTCTAATGTACACATTGTACATGTCTAATCTTTTATTCTTGAGATAATCCACCATCACAATATTGAAGGGAAGTTTTAAATCACTGACATTAATTAAATTTGACGTTTCGTAATTGAACGTCTCGGGAACTTATTTCTGGCATAGCCACCTATGATTACATTTAAAAAACATTTGATTAACATTTTCCACCGTTCAGTCACGGCAATTTACCATTCATGATATATGGTTGAACTCGTAATTCTTTGCTTTATCTAATGAAATAAAAATTCAATATGGCACCCATAAGAAAATAAAAAATTGGTTATAAAATCATGGAAATCTAGTGACCAATTTCAGTCTTTCCAGGATATTTCAACACTTTGATTAACTCTGCGCCCTAAAAGTAAACATGCTGTAGGTATACCACAAATATTGGAAGTAATCGTTATCTACAGCATTAAGCAATCGCTAATGCCCTTGAATTCGCAGTCGTCATCTATATTTCCGAAGTGGAAATCTTTGTGTCCTTTCATTCTCTTTCATTTTCTTGCATTTCTCAATTGAGAATGCCATCGTATTCACTGCAACTGAAAATGTCATTCTCTCGGGATACATCAGTAAGACTGAACTAGTCTGGATTATTCGAATTGAGTTCGTCGAAAAGGATTCATTGAATAATGGCCTGATGTATTTGTATGTTCCTATTTGGGTACCAGCATTCATTGTTATTCAAACTGAATAAAACAAATATCATTCATATATGAATAAAAACGGATGAACTGAATTATGAAACATTTTGAATAAATAATCTTTAATCTAGTGATGTGAATTAACAACGGATGATTATAACGTGATTCGATTCAATGAAATATTTAATTATTTTATATGTTATTTCTGTCAGAATATAACCAAAAGCGCCAATATCATATTTCATTTCTAAAATATTACTCGACAATGAATGTCTCACATAAATTGAATTCCACTGAATAGCTATTCTTCTTGTAATATATTGTTATTAAATATTTATTCAAAAATTCGATGGATTAGCATTCCTATTTCGGTAGCTATAACGGATGGAGATTCAAATAAGCAACTATGCATTCCCCATTGAGTTTAGAGCCACTTTATGCAAAGGGCATAATTTTTTTAGACACAATATAGATCTTCGAGAATACCGCCAGGATTGAGTAATATCACATAAATGAGGAACGAAGACAGCAAGTATATGAAATTGCCTACCTTTACCAAAGAAGAACCTGTGATGACGGTATATCCACTTTCCGCTCTCTGTTCTGCAAATTTGAACTTTTACAAATGATTGAGAGGCCATAGCTAAAAATTATCTCACGGGTGCTTTAAGACATATTTCCAGCAATTCTTTTGATCATGCAGTGCTTAATGAGTGGAACAGTTTACCGGAAACGTTTGTGTCAGTTGACTCGTTTAAAAACAGACTAGAAGCATTTAAAAGATACGAAGGATACGATGATCATTTGAAGCTGAGATATAATCATTAGGTGAATGTGAAGTTCATCAGAAACTTTCTTCTGTAAGAATCGTGCTTTTTGATCACCAGCTGGAAACATATAGTCAGGTTTCAGCTATTTGCGATACGTTTCCAGACCATAATATGAATAATCATTATTTGTAAAGTTATAATTGCAAAAAAAGGTCAGCAGTAGTTTCGTTGATCCAGCATTTCCTAAAATCAATAGTGTATAATTGTTACTGTATTGACTGACGGGAGTAAGCACCTCAACACACCTCAACAATAAAAGCTTATTATTGTATCATAATTTCTTTACATAATTTTTATCATCAATCAAAGATTCCAGTGTGGATTGTTATATGATCGAAATGTCCTTATGATAAAATATTCAATGTTGAATGACTATATTAATTGTGCTCAATTACACAAACATCTGCTTCATATTTGTTACTTGGTTTGAGTCACAACACAAGCAAATATTCTAAGATTTCCTGAAGCGAAGGTATGCTGTCGGTAGCAGTTTGTGAGATACGACTATTGGAACCGCTAATTATCTGGAGAGCGCAGTTCCCAGATTACAAAATTGCACTGGAGGCACATTTTGTCCTCGAAGAGGTGGGATTCAATTATTCCGCTACTAGACATGGCAAGTCATGCGTAATCTTGCAACTTGCAATATCTGAAGGAGTTTGTGATGAAATGACCAAATGCTAATGCAAATGTCGATAGGTCTGCTTTTTAACAAACCATGACAGATTGGAATAAATCATTACGTTGCGAAATGCGTATTGTACTTGAATTCTACTAATCTGTAAGTAATTTTTAAGCAACCACCTCGCTGGATAAGAACTCGACGGCGAATATATCCAGGACAGGAAGGTAGAAAAGTATTACAAACATCTACCTATCGAGGCAAATTCAGATCACCTACAATGACTTGATCGAAATCGCTAAAAATTCTTCAAATCGATTTAAATTATCCGACTGTCCCTTAAGGTTAAGATACAGACGATTCTCTGGAGAGTTATAGTAGCCCCATTCGTTTTATGGTATGCAGCTAACATATCATCACATTCAATATTTATTCTACCAAATTGCGTTACATTGGAATCGTCAATTAACTGGAGAGTGCAGCATATAGATCACACAATTGCCTCCGAAAGAGATGTCTTCACACCCCCACCCATCCCTCACTGAATTTCTGTACATTTGAAGGCTCCAATATTTGCCTTTATCGTACTGGGAAATAAGGATTAGAATAAGTTTGTTTTTCCCTTTACAAGCCTAATTTAATTTCGCTATGACAAATTTTCAAGAACTCCCAATGCGAAGGTGGTATATCTGGGCATATCATGAAATAATGAAGCAAACCTCAATATTTCCCAAAAATTGAAACTGAATATAAATTATAAAATGAAACTTAGAATTAGGGCAAATTATTCAGCTCTAAGATTACAGTACACAAAGTTCTTGAATGAATATCTACTTAGAAGTACCTACGATTCCTGGTTTAAAAGTTAAATTTATATCTCCGATATAAATTGGGTTGTCCTTTAGGAATAGTTTCCTTGTACTGAAAAAAGGTGCCTTGAGTTAACTCACTTCCGTGAAATTTTCATTTCTAATGAAATTAATCTGATGATAATCGATTTTGTAAAAAAGTTTTTTTGGTGATATTTACAAATTTACTGCTTGATGCTTGACCTAAATTTACAGGGCGTCCTGAGCGCCTGAGCCACTATCTTATTCCTCTAGTATTAACAATATACAAAATATCCTCCTTTCTGGAGGAAAGTTAAGCTTCAGTTTTGGTTGCAACAAACTCTACTAGATTATCAGATCCCCAGCTTGAAATTGTCGCCATATCTTCATTAATTGCGACAACCCTTCTCTGTCTCGCTCATCTGACCTTATTGCATGATTTAGAGGCTCTAGATGAGAACAGCCAGTGTAAAACCACAACATATGATTGATCTACTGAGAGAAAGCTCGATAGCAAACGACAAAGTTGAAGGGCAAACTATATGACGGAGATATTCCAAGAAGTCAAACTCGGTCAAATGCTTTACAGATATCCAATAATATAGCTAAAGATTTCCCATATTCTGCCATACATCTTTGACTCATTGATCATTCACTTAAGAGTAATAAAGATTCTTGACCCAGTATGAATTATATAAAAAAATTCTTGGGAAATAGGTCACAAAAACACTTTATTTTAAAAATGTTTGTCTTTACGTACGTTTCGGTCTCACGACCATCATCAGAAGACTTATTACTTCAATAACCTGATTACTCAGAAATAACTGTATTAACACAAAGCGTCCTTACCGCACAAATTTCGTTTAAATGCCAACGTCACCGAAACGAACAGAAACATGAAATCGGAATTATAACACAGCAATGTTATTACAATGCGTAATATCAAAAATCCACTATTAAGTAGAATTATCAACAAATACGACCACAATTCATAAATGTCCACAAGAGACTAACAGACGAGACCATCTCAAGTGTTCATTTAAGAACCAGATGTCATGATTTATTAGGTGATAAAAGAAGGTATCTGGCCTCTGAGAAATACTTTAGACAATTCTACCTAAAATAAACTTTTAACATATAAGGATTCAAGTAGGAATTTGCAAGAATATTAATTAATTGAATTAGTATAAATATGACTTAGTGTTTGAACGTCACTCCTATGATTTACAGAATTGGAATCACGTATTATGTGAATCATCATCTTATAATAATTGGTTTCCTTAGTTAAAATATTGACATTTTTGTAATCAAATTGATGGTTATAATCGGGCAGTGCTTAGCAAGGGCGGTGGAATTTTCTAAGTTATTATTTCTTGTGCTATATTATTATATATATATATACATATATATATATATATAATAATCATTTATATATTTATATATTTATATATATATATATATATATATATATAAATATATATATATATATATATAATATTTGCAAAAAAGAATGTATTGCCATAAATATAGCACAAGAAATAATAACTTAGAAAATTCCACCGCCCTTGCTAAGCACTGCTTTGATTATAACCATCAATTTGATTACAAAAATGTTAATATTTTAACTGAGTAAACCAATTATTATAAAAGATCTATCCTGGAGATGATTCACATAAGACGTGATTCCAATTCTGTAAATCATAGGAGTGACGTTCAGACACTAAGTCATATTTATACTAATTTAATTAATTAATATATTCTTGCAAATTCCTACTTGAATCCTTATATGTTAAAAGTTTATTTTAGGTAGAATTGTCTAAAGTATTTCTCAGAGGCCAGAGACCTTCTTTTATCACCTAATAAATCATGACATCTGGTTCTTAAATGAATACTCGAGATGGTCTCGTCTGTTAGTCTCTTGTAGACATTTATGAAATGTGGTCGTATTTGATAATTCTACTTAATAGTGGATTTTTAATATTACGCATTGTAGTAACATTGCTGTGTTATAATTCCGATTTCATGTTTCTGTTCGTTTCGGCGACGTTTTCATTTAAACGAAATTTGTGCGATAAGGACGCTTTGTGTTAATACAGTTATTTCTGAGTAATCGGGTTATTGAAGTAATAAGTCTTCTGATGATGGTCGTGAGACCAAAACGTACGTGAAGACAAAAAATTTTAAAACAGAGTGTTATTGTGACCTATTTCTCAAGAATTTTTATATATAATTACTGAAGAGGTCACAAATAGTAATGCAATGAGTCTATAATTATTGGGAAGAGTCTGCTTTTCTTTTCAGAATTTGGTTGAACTCCAACAGTCTTCCAGCTGGAAGTAAACATTCCAAGTTTGTAAGGAAGGATAAGCAAAAAACTGGTTTTAATTCTGGGGCACATTCTTCAAGGGCAACAAGCCGAATTCCGTCCGCATAATTGCTTACAAAGGATTTTTGTAGATAATAGCTAGAAGGAGATTTTCGTTAATATAATATTGATCATTCTCGATTGAACAAACACCTTATAATATCTTGCTTCAAATTAATTATATAGTATGAGTTGCAAGAATACAAACATGAACCGATATTCAAACACACACTATAGCGAAGCCATGTTATCGCTACAGTTTGAAAATATTTGATATATTCTGTACAGCTGACAAAACGAGAACCTCGAGAATTTATTACCTTCCTATATGCCTCAGGACTACGGCGAGGCGCCGGCGTCTCGAATAGACTGGAAAACAGGACAACTCTAAACAACTTAGTACAGGGTACATTCAGTTTCAATATGTTCCCTTCGACAGCAACTCAATTCACTTAAACTCTCCGAGAGAAATTCCAAGAGCGAGAAGTTCTTCTTACCTATTATCAATGAGATCTTAATGGTGAGCAAAGTTCTAAAATAGACATTTCAAACACCACAAAATACCGCTAACACGAATGGCAACAGAGAAACAGCATTTATACTTGGAGAAGTGTTTGCAAAGCACGTCGACCGCAAGAGTGCTGAAATACTGGTACTACGTACAGTGTTTAACTACGTCCGAGAAGATGGTTGAAGTTTCAACAGAAATTCAGTCGGAACCAGACATAATCAATGACCCTACGAGGATGATGCGATGAGTCCACATAACTTGCAGCTATCATGTTCGTTATAATCATCAACAAACTTTGTTGCAACATGTTTCAAACATACAGAAATATCCTTCCTATTAAACCTCTCAAATTGATACAGAGCTTATCATGTTTTAGATGTATTTGCATTCAACCTCACACACCGTATATATTACCTCCCTACACTATGCATCTGAAACAACATGTATCGTTCGACTGCCTTGATGCGGCTTATCTTTTGCTCTTAGGAAGATATGGAATTTCACACGTTTCCAACGAACATGAAATTTCTTCCAATGGATGTATTTATATTGCCATGAATTGCATCTTTAAGGTAAAGTATCCCAAGTTCAAGTATCCCATGTGAAATTTTTATCATAACTGTATTGTAATGGAAAGGTTATGAGGGTATATCTTCAATAAGTCCTAAATTGGGTAAATTCCGACCTCCTGCAGGATCAAAAAAAGAAGTATTTAAATTTCGATCTGTTAAAAGTATAGTAATTGCACCATTACTCTATTATTACATGGCGATCCTGCCTCGATATATCCTCAATAAGACCTACATTAAGTAAATTCTGAACATTACTCTTTTATTATAGAGCGATCCTCTCAGGGTATATCTTCTACAAGTCCTAAATTCGGTAAATTCCGAACATCACTCTATTATTATATGGCGAACCTGACAGGGTATATCATCAATAAGTCCTAAATTAGGTAAATTCCGAACATTACTCTAACATCATATGGCGATCCTGCCTCGGTATATCTTCAATAAGTCCTAAATTAGGTAAATTCCGAACATCACTCTATTATTATAGGGCGATCCTGTCAGGGTATATCTTCAATAAGTCCCAAATGAGGTGAATTCCTAACAATACTCTATCATTATATGGCGATCCTGTCAGGGTATATCTTCAATGAGTCCTAAGGTAAGTAACTCACAAAGTGGACCATATGTGTAATGATGCACCGTAAGCAAGATTAGCTTATTGTCAACATCGATATGAATAAATGTTATGGAATGACTTATCAACATCAATGTATAAGAATAAGGAAGGAGGAGTATTTATAGTTGAGGGTAGTGCTAACATGGGTAGAATTAGAATTAGAATTTTAGAATCATAATTATCAATTAGAGAAGTTAAGATTAGGCAATTCTGAACTAGTTCTATGTTATGAACCGTTGTTACATGTGTAAGTGTTATTCCAATAAACCGATAAACCCTGCGATGATATAATTTGCATCTTACCACACAACCAGTCATCACAACCCCTATAGAACCTGGCACCTGGAAATCACGGGTTATCATATGCCGATCTTGCCATAACTTCTCAGATTATTATAGTACTAATGGAGGAAACATTTAGAAAGAACCTAGATTCTATTAACACCTTTCATTTTATAGTACAGTAAATCTGTCAGGAAAATAGTGATTTTATGGAAAAGAATAAATTGTTAGTGGAACATGAGATTACCTTGAAACGGAAAAATTGTAACCACCACCCTTGGGCAATTTCCAGAATATCACACTGTTTTTGAATTTGATTTTACGCAAGAACGGTAGGTCCTAGAGAAAAATTTTCGGAACCGAAATTGTAGAGAACAATATTTATTATCTACAACGCCATAAGACGAACAGCCGAAAAGTCAAAAAATGCCTATAAAACGTATATCCACTTTTTTGCTACAATACACTATTCGGAGATATGGCGCTCCCATTCTCTAATATGTTATATTTTGGAAATAACCAAACAACCAAATGCAGCGTTGTAGCTTTGAGATCATGCGACTCCACTTGAGCTCATCACTGTCAATAAAAATCGAAACTAGTAACGCTACTCGCAAAGAATGAGATTTAGGAGAATACTTCAGAAATTTTCAAGAAAACCCGCATCCATCATCTTTCTGGCATTACACGTTGGTGCCACTTGCACTAAGACGCTGATTCAACTCCATTTCACTCAATCACTCAATCTGTCACCATACGTGAAGTTAATCTGCCTCCATTAACATATTCACCTGATGTGGAGAATCTTTATAGCCAACGGAAGTATTTTTAAGTGCAGGCTTGGTTGGGCAATGCATCGGATCCCTTGAATTGTTATTGGAAAAAGATGGTGCAAGGACTTGAATCAGAGATGAGTACAAGGAAACCAACGCGTGAAAACGTTATTAAGCTAATCCCCTGCATGTAAAATCAATAATTGTAGAGCGACTTGCATTGTGTGCTTAGTCGCTTGCAGGAACTGTGGAGGAGAAAACTGCAACTTCATTTGAGATGGAGGAAACTGAGATTGATGAGGCTCCCCCAAAATTTTTCCATTGACCCTCTAGATCATTCAGAGTCGTGACAACAATGTGCAAGACATTGAAGAAGAGTCGACGGCGGGTACATCATTGCACTTCATTGAAGAAGAACGCCGTTGAAGAACCGCCAAAGAAAAAAACATATATCAAGAGGTAAATACACGAAATCATAACAAATCAATAGGTATAGACTACTACAACTATCACGAGTCAAGACTTCTCTACAATTGCAAAAAAAATGTTTAACAATATCAACACAATTATGTTTAATATTTAAATTGGTTATTAACAAAACCTTGTATAAAGCGATAACACTGGTATTATATACATCGATTTCAAAATATATAATATTTTCTTCATTCTAATGTCTGTGAATGCTCATTATCATGCATTCGGTGGGTATTTCCAAATACATAGTACATATTAGAGAATGAAAGCGCCATGTCTACGTAACAGTAGTTTTTTTCGATATTTATATTCCCACTGTGGCATAAAAAAAAATTCCCGTCGAGAAAGACGAGAAGTCATTTTTGGCAACTTTGACCCCCTCTGCTTTTAGTGACAGCAAGAGATAAATTGTAGAGAATATTGTTCTCAAAATTTTTCTCTGCGCCCTAACGTTATCGCGGAAAATCGAATTCAGAAATAGTTTGATGTTCCCAAAAACAGTTTGATATTCCCAAAAATGCTCTAAGGGGGGGGTCACAACTTTTTGGATTTAAGCTCGTCATAAGCCTCGGTAACAATTTCGTTGTTTTTCCCCACAACGTTTTGCAGATTTACTATCCTATTGGGTCATTCAAAAAACTCCTCAAAGCGGAACTTTTTATGGGACATAGGGCGCTATTACTCGATATTGAGAGTCAATTTTCAAGTTAACATGTTGTTAATCTTCAAGTGCTGAACATAAGGAGAGAGATAGATGTAAGCGAACCTAACCACAAGCTAATGTCAATTATGGATTATAAAGTAATTTTTACTTTTTTAGCCAGATGGAGGTAGATATTTACCGGAAATGAGTTCATCGAAAATCTGGAACACCACAGGTATCGCTAATAGTCGATATTGAGAGTGAATTCATAAGTTAACAAATTCTTAAGCTTCGAGTGTTAAACAAAAGGAGAGAGATAGATGTAGGCGAACCTAACCTCAAGCTAATGTCAATCATGAATTCTTCAGTGATTCTTACTTTTTTAGCCAGATTAGTTGTAGATATTTACCGGAAGTGAGTTTATCAAAAATCTTAATATGGTGCTGATCGTTTCATAAGGAAAAATATCTAAGTAGGAGTACAAAAACAAGCCACATACTCTCGCGTACAAGCAGTCTGCTTTTGGGCCTATTCTTGTTTATTCTAGAAAACTTATTGTAAAAGACATTGATGTGATATGCATATTGTTATAATCTTGGATGAAGTTTGTTGTTATCACTCAACATATGCGAAAAAGAGGGAAATTTTAAATGAAAGGTCCTATTTGAACAACTTTCACAAACATGAATCCGAAAGATTTTAATGGGAAATAAAACTCCAGATAATTCACTTTTGGTGGTAGTTTGAACATAACATTTACCCAAAATTTGCGAAATGAAAATGTCCCCAAAGCTATGATAAATTTACTCAACTTCCAAGGAGAAATTATTTATTAATGATAATGGATCCATGCCAGACATTTTCCAATACAAAGTCCACACATTTTACTTATGTTTCTTCCAGAAATAATTTACTTATGTTTCTTTCAGAAATAATTTAGGCAAATTCAATTGTCCCACATCGATAGCCGAAAAAAAAACGGTTAAAAAAATTGGCTGAGTAAACAAGATTGAATATTCAAGAACCTTCATGGGGTGAACATACGATGTACGCGAACGATATTATATAATGATATAGATTTCAAGACAAAGATGATCACAGTAATCTGCGTAACAATTTGGCTTCAACGATAAGTTGTCATGGCAAAGTTTACATGTACAAGAGCGCAATTGTGTTGTGCTGCAACTTCTTGAAAGGCGACTGAATCCACTTTGCATGAAATTGCCTACCGAATATCATATATTTACCAAGTGTTTCACTCGAACGGAATGTAATTAACTGTATAATTTGATGTGAAGTTGATAGCTGGGAACAGTTACCATGAACTGATGGGTATATCTAAGAGCCTGGGTACTGATTAATAATTCAAACAATGAAGATTCGAAATATATCTTGCTACAGCAAAATTATAACGGAGACGATTTTAATGCTGACACTATACTCGTACTTCGCTTAGTGGTGGAATTAAGTTAATCGCACTAGATACGATTGTTGCCAATATATGCATGTCAACTTCAACATATTATATATAGTCCAAGAGACAGTGTTCGACCAGTATTCAAAAAAAATTGTTGGTTCAGCCGGACGTTCTCCAGATATTATATTTTAATAAGTAAAATTAAATGAAATGGTAACCTGACGTTATGAAATTATGATGGAATCATAAAATGTATAAGAATGTTATATGCCAGAAATTTTCAAAGAAACCTAATGGTTTTCTTTAGGTGAAGCACGTAAGTGAAACGTGCGGTATGGTAACCACTGTAAAATAATGGAATAAGTTCATTTACGCATCCCAAATATCAAAAAACAAACACCAGAAAAGTAACGCCGGTCAGTTTTATGTAATTGCCCAAAATATTTGAGAAAATTTGAAATTTATACAATGGAAAGAATTATTTAATGGGGGGAAATGAATGTTGAGGCATAAAGCTAACTCATCACCAGCCACTCCAAACCTGTAACGTTTTGGACGTTAACGAATTCATTTAATGGTCATTCATTATTCCGATAACGTTGATATACTTATTCTCCGAAAGAGACAACTTCGACCTCTGTAGGTTGATAGCCCAAACTAATTATGTCAATGTGGTAGCAGATCATTGGAGCAATAGAAGATTGACCCAAGAGGTCACACGTTTCGCGACATTTGGGGATAGGTTGAATGCGGAAGTAAAGACGGGCATCTTGAGGGTGACTTTTGACAAGGTGAGATGGAAATCAATTTTGTTATTTCATAGTAATTCTCTAACTTGAAAGTTTATATCAGTTGTGGATAGATGATATTATGATATCTTGATTAGTCTAATTACAGAATATCAATGTGATATTCGCTATTTAAACTTTCAATTTTTCGTGTATCGAACTTATCCTTGTCACATTCTAAGATAATTTTTTCTTGTATTCGGTTGCATGTAAATGCAAAATTTTATTTCTTTTCACTTTACGTCACTAAATGAAGTTGATTATCAGAATTTTTCATATCGTTTCATTACGGCTTGTTTAACCTAACAAATGAATGATATTCGTCATAATAAATTTGATACAGTAGCAGCATTTTATGCTGAAGTATTGATGATATAGAGGAATAATTATTTGATCTGAGTGAAAATAAAAAAAGCCAAATTCTCAGTTACTGCTTTATGGGAGTGAACTTTGTCGTATTACTTGGATATTTAGAAACAACGATATCACTATTCCGAGTTTTATAACTCTTATTCCAGCATAATTATAACCACTAAACTAATAACTAATCTTCCTCTTTTAGATTTCAAAATTGCAATTTATTAAATTGTTATTCTCTGCTACATTTTGGGTAGATAACATTATCTGTTGTAGGATTATTTTGATTGTTCCTGCTGATTTAGTTATTTGTCCCTCAAACTTGAGGCCAAGATACTGCTCGTGTTGTCTATATTTCAGGGTTTGAACGATAGAGACGTCTCCTTCCTTTTGGCCATGTCGTGTAGCAGAAGGAATTCCTGGTAAAGAGCTCAGATTCAACTCCTCAACGCTCGACCGAATTTAAAGGACAGTAACATCATTTAGTAACCAACTTTTCATGATCAGCTGTCTGTGATCCATGTCCAAAATTATTGTTTTCAACTACACATTAGCTTCCTTAACTCGAACTTTTGTTTCAAAATGTATTTCTCTTTCATAAAATTAAACCTGTAATTTCAATTTAATTTAATCAAATTAAAGAACTCTAATTTGTTTCACTATTTATTCTGTCCAAGTATTAATCTTTGTTGATTTATTGAATTAAGTTTATTTGTAAACCAAGATAATTTTATTTTCAATTATAATTCCCTAGAGAAATAAAAGAAATTTTCGAGTTGAAACTTGTCTTCATTTTCTCTAATATAATGATCAACATTTATATACTTAGTAATGCTGGAAATTCTTGATTGAGGACTACTTCGTATCTTTTCGTAAAAGTTGGCTCTCAAAAAAAGGCAGTCCTATTTAAGCTAGTTGAGCTGACCTAGTTGTTGTCATAAGAAACACATAAGGTTTCTTAACCTCACAAACCTCCAACCCTCATCTAAAATATGCATTATTTCGTCACCCATTTTGATAAAATAAGGCATATTTCTGATGAAAGTTAGAACAGGTGGTGGTGAGTCTTACCTTTTGGCGTCATAAAAATATGTTCGATACATCGCAAACTATTCATTGGTGAGTTTTGGTTAGTGGATTGAAAATCATTTTGTTAAGTTAGATTTCTCTAATTTACATTATCAACTATGTTGGCGCCCCAAACACAACCCTCAAATGAGAGTCGAAGGACACCGATATATTAACTGAGCTAGTGAGTTACATTGGGAATAGGTTAAACTCAACCTTCGGTGACTCAAATTCTCTGAGGTCTTATAACTTGAACATTCCGACCATATATGGATGCAGCCAGTATTTATATTCATTTTTAGGGGTATGGATATTTTTAGAAATCATTCGAAAAATCAGTATTCGAGTTTTGAGCAGAACTCATCAAGTCTTCTCGAGCATAACCGTAGAGTGAAATCTTAATAGACAAACCGAACCACTTGAAATACGTTTACGTGTGTCCTCGATTGTATATGAGCTACAGTTCATCAAAGTTATCAATAAAGGCAACGAATGTACTATTTCCTCTTGGATGACTATATGAATTTTAGTTTTTGTGTATCAATCACCATTTCGGATAATGTATGATTTGTTTGGAGATATTCACCTCCCCTCAATCAGGGCCGTATGCTCGAATGAGCAATCGAGGCGGGAGCCATGGGCTCCTGCACATTGAGAGGCTTAACGCAAATGTTGGATCCAAAAATTTTATAACAATACATTTCTTCAATTTATAATAAAATAATGAGTAATGAGATATATCCAAACAAGGGATAATACCATCCTACGTCAAATATATTCAGTATACAATGACTGCATTTGTATAAAGTAATAAAAGAGAACAGAAAGCTCTTAGGTAATATGTGATGCTTTATTTTTGGTCTTTATGACCAGCTTTAGTCTCCTGGAGCAATTTAGAGAGTTCAGACAATCCTTCCTCGAAAATAAGCAACCACGGAATCACAGCTGAGGGCAGGAACGATTATTAGTAGGATTTGAGCTTATGACGTTGTCTGCGATCGATTTGATTTCTTGAATAATTTAGAGGATCTGAGTTTATCGGAGCCGCACAAGGCTGCGGACAAATAAGTAAAAATTTACAACGACGATCTTGAAATCAATCATAAGAATGAGTTGGTCCCGTTTGTAGCCTTGGTAAATGCCTTCAAGAAGGACTACAATGTCGACAGTGAACCAACAGAGATGCATTCCCTAATATTGCAATTACATCGAGAATGTATTTAGTATTGATGGTGGGTAACTGCATCAGAGAAGTTAATTGTATAAAATGAAAATTATTAAAATAAGGCTGTGTATGACAATGACGCAAAAATTTCCAGCATATTTTTTCATTGTTCAGTATAGAGTGATTTGCTTTGAAAAATAGATTTGGGAAATATCGTTGATAGTCTTAACGAAGCAGTGAATAGTCGTATAGATAATGGGAAAAAATATCTAACCATTGAATATATACGTGGTGTGCCAAGCATAATTAACACCATAATTCCACTGAATTTAAACTGAGCAATCCCAACAATAATTCATCTTTAACCTGTTATTTCCAGAAGGTTCGTAGTATTAGTAGTTCCTCCATAATCTGTTGAATGATAATATTGACTACAGTTACTTATTAAGTGAATTAAATTTTGATGTACCTAGATTATATTCTCGCTGTCCTTTAACTTTTTACAATTTTAGGTCGAATACAGATGTATTATCTAGATGTCCGATATTTGTCATGACATCAAACCTTGATGTTATTTGTTTACAATGTGACTTATTTTTCTATAGTATCCAGTGTCTTATTAGTGTCGTCAGGTAATTCGTCACCAATTATTCTTAAAATTTAGCCAGTTTATTTTCATTATTCCTATTAGATATTATTTTTGTTATATATTTCTCGTTATTCTTCAAATTATGTTGCTCTGTATTGTTTGTCCTATAATTGGGTCAACCTGTTGGACATATATATACTAAATAAATGAATAAGTAAATAAATGAATTATTGATTTTGCCTCTAAAAAAGCATCTGTCTTTCACTTATACATAGTAAGCCTATCGACCGTTCCTCATTGCTCATCACTGGTTAGAAACGAATAATGATGTAAATTTCTCTTTTAAATGTAAAATTGTCTCTGTTTCTTCATTGCCCCGTACCCCGACAACCCTGCAGCCGGTCCTGCCCTCACTTCTACCAGACTGGCAAATTATCACTGAAATACAACACGGGTAGGTACTCTCGATGCATCCATTATTATGATCATTGTTCGAACATTAATTCATATCTGCTGCTGTTTTCATATTTTTCAACTCATATGAATTTGATAACAGTATGTTGTAATAATGTTTAAGTACTTATAATAAATAATAAATGGTGCTAAATTTGTGTATTACTATTAAATTTATTATACAGACTATTATTAAATTATTAGGTATGGAAGATACCGTTTTAAAAAGAACATTCGGATATGATCAGGCTATACCTGTACAGTAAAGTATTCAACATCATGAATACCAACGGAAAATGAGCATGGATTCAAAACATATTATGGATGACGGAATCAAATTAATGGAAATCTCGGATCTTTTAACCGGCCTGTATGGTATGGTATAGGGAAAATTTCTAGAAATGAATGAGTACGAGGGTAAGCAGAAAAGTTCCTGAAAAATTTAAACAGATGGCGCCACAATTGCAAATCCCATGTTACGTTTATGATGTACCATCTTCAACTAGAACGCATTTTCAGACTAATTTGTCATTCAGTCCTGTTTTGACACCCATCGATTTTTGTAAACAACGGAAAAATTGAATTCCGCGTCTTGATTGAACATTATTTCTTGCGTGGAAAAAAAATTAGGCAAACCAAAGGATCGCTTGCTAAACATTATGGGGACTCTACACCATCGATTGGAACGATTCACAAAGTGGTTTACTGATTTTCGTTGTGGTAGTATGACCACAAAGGACGCCGAACGGTCTGGTCGTCCAATTGAGGTTACAAAGTCAGAACTCATTGATATTGGACGATCGGCGAGTTAAAGTGGACGAAATTGCTGAGGCTATTGGCATCACAACTGTACCGGTTAGAAACATTTAACATACATTTTTGAATATGAGAAAGCTATCTGCCAGATGGTTTCCGAATTAGCTCTCTGTTGACAACAAGCGCGACCGTATGATAACTTCAAAGGAGTGTTTGGCGATGTTCAAGCGCGATAAGAGGACTTTTTGCGCCGTTTCGTAATTGTAGACGAAACATGGATCCATCACAGCATACCAAAGACCAAAGAACAGACAAAACAGTGAGCTTATCCTGGCGAATCGAAGCCGAAAAAGGTCAAAGTGGGTTTTATCGGTCAACAGTAATGGCTACAGCTTTTGGGATGTCCATGACAAATTCAACTTTGGAATTTCATTTTTGGATATTAATTAGATATTTACAGTGAAATCGAGTTCAGAATTATGCTGGGTAAAATAGTTAATATATAGTTTGCTTCATATGTCATGATTGGTTAAAATTGTATATATTGATAGATCATATCATTGAATCCAAGAAAAGGCCAAAAGCACCGTCACAATCTGTGAATTTTTTATTACATTCTTTAGAAGAGAATTATTTTAGAACAATTATTCTGGATCGTTCAAATTAAACCGTGTATTCATTTATGTATGAAATGTGTCTACAAGGGAAGACTGTTAACATCAAAGACCGGTGCTACGAAGTACTCATATGGTACATTCTACTTTCTGTGGAGATTTAATTGCTTTTTTCTCTATGTTAACCCTCATAAAATCCTTTTGTTGTTTCGGAAAGCTTTTTAAATGAAAATTTAATAATCTGCACAACGTATACTGTTCACCAGTTTCATCGATACATTGACATTTTTCATACAATTCCGAATTGGAAAAACCGCTACAAAGGCACATACTCTTGGTTATTATTAATTGCGTGTGCCATCAATATAATGCAACAAAAACACTTACATTACAAGAAATCAAGAATTACATATTTTTTCTCGGAAAATTTCCAGATTTCCAATTGCTTGTTTGAATCGAGAGATCCACCTATCTAAGCAAATCTAAAACAATTGACAATTAAAATACGCAAATTGATCTATAAATTTTATATTTTGAGAGAAATATTACAACATCATTCATTAATAACTATCTACAAGGTTATAATTGAATATATAATCCGATATGGAATTATTGTCTGGGGTGGCTTATATGATCAATCTGAAACAATTAAATGTTGAGCAAAACTATTAGTCGAGGAAATAAAGCATTGAACCTGGGAAAGTTGGCGCAGTTGGATGGATTGTGATGCGGTTTTCCGCATTCGATTCAGAAAGTGATTTAGAAACTTTGTCCGGTATTTTTGCTTTGCGGAAAAAATTTGTTGCATTTTTACAGCCAAAAAATGCATTTTTCTAAGTGCACTTTTTGAGGTGAATAAAAAAACGGACTCGAATTGGTTTCTCGAGGGTTTTTGGGGTCGCTGAACACTAATATGATATTAAAAAAATTCCCTGAGGTCTCCTTTCCCCTTGGACCTCCCCGGGGGTATACTAGCGTCCTGACGTCCTAGATATCGACGAAATTAATGAAAAAATTATTTTTAATGTTTGTTAACTGTTCGAAAGGTGATATGAAGGTTGCTAGTGATGATAACGACATGAAAAACTCTTCTGCAATACCTGGTGTACCCTGCGTCCGGGTAACGACGTCATCTTCTAGGAATTTGCTAATTTTTCTTCATAAAAGGTAACAAATTCTAGCTCTCAGGGGTTTTTAAAGTCGCCTATCACGACTGTGACACTCACAACGTTCTGTAAATTACCTGGGGGTATTTACCGGACACTCGAGACCTGTGTATCCACGTCATCTTCTAGGAATTTTTTGTTTTTTTTTTAATTAAATGTAATAAATTCTAGCTCTCGAGGGTTTACAAAGTTGCCGATCACGACTATGCATGAAAACTATGAGGGTCACAGTCGTGATCGGCAACTTTGAAAACCCCAGAGAGTTAGAATTTATTACATTTAATTTAAAAAAAACAAGAAATTCCTAGAAGATGACGTGATACACAGTGCTCGAGTGTCCCGGAAATACCTCCAGGTAATTTGTTGAACATTGTGAGTGTCACAGTCGTGATCAGCGACTTTGAAAACCCCCGAGAGCTAGAATTTATTACATTTTATGAAAAAAATTGGCAAATTCCTAGAAGATGACGTCGTTACCCGGACGCAGGGTACACCAGGTATTGTAGAAGAGTTTTTTCATGTCGTTATCATCACTAGCAACCTTCATATCACCTTTCGAACAGTTGACAAACATTAAAAATAATTTTTTCATTAATTTCGTCATTATCCAGGACGTCAGGACGCTAGTATACCCCCGAGGAGGTCCAAGGGGAAAGGGGAGTCAGAGAGTTTTTTAAATATCATATTCGTGTTCAGCGACCCCAAAAACCCCCGAGAAACCAAATCGAGTCCGTTTTTTTATTCACCTCAAAAAGTGCACTTAGAAAAATGCATTTTTTGGCTGTAGAAATGCAACAAATTTTTTCCGCAAAACAAAAATACCGGACAAAGTTTCTAAATCACTTTCTGAATCGAATGCAGAAAACCGCATCTCAATCCATCCAACTGCGCCAACTTTCCCAGATTTGGCCTATTTTAGTGTTTTATTCCTCGACTATATATGTTGAAAGTAATTTTTATAAAAAACACAAACGACATTCCACAGAACAACTATATAATGAAACGATATTCAATAACAACAAATACCTCAAAATACCTAAAGCACAAATAACTTTCACCTAAGATTTCTAGACTCCACAGCTTCAAAAATTTACAACTTACTACCTACATCCCTGAAACAAGTGAAGGACTATAACATTTTCTCAAAATTATCTGAACAATACATATTTGAAAATAAAACTAAACTCAATACATTTCTTTCATTTTCAAATAATTTATACCTATAAACTAAACTTTGATTTAAAAATCACATCATTATACGTTGTTACATAAATGTCGTGTAAATATGATATGAACAATACAATTTATTAAAAAGTAATGCAGACAAGTAACTAGAGAAATTCTAGCCACTTAGGCGTTACTATTCCATAGTATTCAATGTGACCTATCATATATGCAATGTCGTGTTAATATGATATGAACAATACAATTTATTAAAAAGTAATGCAGACAAGTAACTAGAGAAATTCTAGCCACTTAGGCGTTACTATTCCATAGTATTCAATGTGACCTATCATATATGCTTACAGTTATATAATAATAATTATTAAAATTAAGATGCATCTTTTACATATATATGTATATGTGGAATATTATGTACAATTAAACAAAACAATTGAACAATAAACAATTAAACAATCTATCCGGAGAAGTTACATTTGTAAATCGTAATTTTGATAATACTTTTCCGGACGAAGGTTACATCTATTTGTGTAAATTGAAATATATTGGAGGATTACGACTATAGCAATTTGAGATATAAGTTTACAGCTTTTTCGATCATGGTGGGTCCTATCAGAACTCTGCTGGAACCTTCCCATCGTTCTTATCAATCCGGCTGTCTTATAACGTTGAGATACAGAATTCTCTGAGAGAGTTATATCAGCTTCCATTCGTCTTATGGTATGCAACCATGTTAATTCACTTTAGGTACCTACTATTACTGTTTGATAATATCACATCGTGCACGGAAAATGTTATACAATTAAATTTTACAATAGGGTGGAGCTATTCGTAGGATAACTGGACGTATTAGTTTAGTAGCCAGAGCGATATTGATGGTTCGAACATCAACCCGATGGCACCATGGTTTATCGTTAGAGGACGGTTCAATGATCAATTCATCTCACAGACCGAATTTTCGCCGGTTGCTATATAGCATCCGTATTTTTTTTTTGGCTTGAGGTTAACCGTTTCCAAGTTGCGGTAACTTGAAAACTATGCCATTCTTATACACTTCCACCATGTGCCATCGTTTTTTATCATGTCCGTTTATCAGGCTGACCAGTTAAAATTGTACCGCAAATGGACTGCAAGTTAACCCTCCCAAACCTGGTGGAAAATGTTCATTGGTGTTGGCAATTGTTGAGATACCCTATGCCATCAAAAGTTATCGGTCCATTTCCGAGTAATTGGCCATTATTTGGACCAACAAAGTTTTTTTTTCTCTTTTGTGGTTAAGCCTTGCGCATTACAAGGTAGCATGATGGCACCAAGTTGAATAACTGTATTGGAGGTCAAATTAGGATTTAAAATTATTGCCATCACTTCTTTGAACCCCCTAAAACCCCCTAAGACCACCCCCCAAAAAATATGAATAGTAAGGATAAAATGACCAATTTTATGATGAATTAGTCAATTATTGAGATTCTGGCTGGGTTTAAAATCGGAATGGTCGATTTTTTGTTTTTTTCTGATTTGGGGGGTGGTTTTAGGGGGTTATGGAGGGTTGCAATAGGCAAGGAGTGATGGCAATAATTTCAAATCTTTATTTGACCTCCAATGGAGTTCTTTAACATAGTATCATCATGTAACCCGCCAGTTTTAGCCACAAAATGAAAAAAAGAAAAATGTTTGATCCAAATAATGGCCAATTACTTGGAAATGGACCTATAACTTTTGATGGCATAGGGTATGTTAAAAATTGCCAACACCAATGAACATTCTCCACCACGTTTGGGAGGGTTAACTTGCAGTCCATTCCCGGTCCAATTTTAACTGGTCCGTCTGATAAATGGACACGATGAAAAATGATGGCACATGGTGAACGTGTATAAGAATGGCATGCTTTTCAAGTAACCGCAACTTGTCGGAGGGTTAACCTCCAGTCAAAAAAAATGCGGATGCTGTATCTCGAGATCTAGCAGCCGGCGAAAATTCGATCTGTGTGAAGAATTGGTCATTGAACCATCCTCTAACGATAAACCATAGTGCCATCGGGTTAATGTTCAGACCGTCATTATCGCTCTGGCTCCTAGACTATATAAGCTTAAAATATTAGGTCCGGTTATTCGTGCATTTCTAGGGGTAAGAGTGATTGTTACTCATTTATAGTGTTATAGTATAGTATATCCACAGTGTGAACTCTTTAATAAGTTGTCAGATTTTCGCCACGTGGAATCAATCCGCTTGTGTACAATAACAAACTTTCAAACAACCTACTAACTTAGTATTCCGTAAAATATATAAAAATTCAACAAACTAACCTGCAATAACGTTACCGCTTGGAGTTTCAAACCTACAATATACGAAGCAATAAAATATACGGACCAGGCTAAGCGATAGGGCTACCATCCCCATTGCAGCATCAACATTGAATTCAGTGAATCAATTCTTATTGCGCTCGCCGCTAGAGGCTGCTAGTGCGTGTGATAGCTGGACGAACAAGGATGATACTGAATGTATATTGTTTATAATATAGTGTAAATTTATTAAGCAATCATTGTACTTTGATATTTGATATGAATTTCCATCAATAAACGGCTCCATCGACTCAATTTTCCAACAATATGTTGCTAAGGAAAGTACTTCCTAACAAAAACTACCAGACACGTAAATCGTATAAACACATTGAGTAAGATACCGCTGTCAATAGGTTTGCATGTTCAGAAACATTGCCACTATGGAATGAATTTCATCTGGAATGAGTCAAGCATGAAAATGAAAAGTACTACTTCAACGATACAATAAATCGACAAGAAGTAAACTGGGCTTCTAGAGCCTTCAGTATTCCATTCTTGCACTTTTAATACTTTTAATTTTTTTTTGCATTAGCTTCAGGAGGTTCTCAGGATCATTCATACACCTTGAAACCTCTTGTGAACCCCAACCCCACCCATTGGGGGCGAAAATGGCCCGAGATCTCCAAGTCTTGAATTGTATTTTCTACAAAAAAAAAGGTATTTTGGCATTTCGAGTGCACCTAGCAGGTTTTTTGGGTCGCTGAACACGAATTCGTAGCCAGATTTACTTGCAATCCATCGTAGGGGTGGCAAAATCGACAAAATTGGCCAATTTTGCACCCCTAATATGTTATTTTGCAATTCGTGTTTTTGGCATTTCGAATGCACCAAGAAGGTTTTTTGGTCGCTGATCACGAATACGTAGCCACATTTACTTGCAATTCATCGTAGGGGTGATAAAATCGACGAAATCGGCCAATTTTGCACCCCTATATGTTATTTTGCAATTTACGTGTTTTTGGCATTTCGAATGCACCAAGGGAGTTTTTTGGGTCGCTGAATACTATTCCGAAGCCAGATTTACTCCGAAGTCATTTTAAAATGCAACAATAATAAAAATTTAGAATCCTGTCAAATTAGCCATTTTTGTGAATTTCCCACTCCTACGATGATATTCGAATGAATCTGGCTTCGGAATCGTATTCAGCGACCCAAAAAGCCTTCTTGGTGAATTCGAAATGCCTAAAACACGTAAATTGCAAAATAACATATAGGGGTGCAAAATTGGCCAATTTCGTCAATTTTACCACCCCTACGATAGATTGTAAGTAAATCTCGCTACGGATTCGTGTTCAGCGACCCAAAAAACTTCCTAGGTGCACTCGAAATGCCAAAATACCTTTTTTTGTAGAAAATACAATTCAAGACTTGGAGATTTCGGGCCATTTTCGTCATTTGGATGGGGTTGGGGTTTCCAAGAGGTTTTAAGGTGTATGAATTATTCTGGGAATCTCCAGAAGCTAATGCAAAAAAATTTTTTGATTCGAACATGTTTCTTTTATTTTCCGGTTCATAGCCTGGAAACTATCCCGAATGTTTTAAAATTTCTATGGATTCTAGAATATTCGATATGTAGAACATCGGAATGGGCATTTGTTTTATTAAAAAACACCTAGAGCACTCTTAGAAGCGTTGAACGAAAAAACTAAGGAAAAAATGGAATCGAAGCGTTGAAGGTGTGAAAACGTTGGAGTAAAGCACTAATCAAAAACAGCGGAAACGGAGGATTCACATGTCGAAACGTTGAAAACGATGAAACCTGACAATTTTCAAGAGTTGAAACGACCAATGAGAAGAATGATATACCTCTTTTGGCACGTATTAATTTTTCACGTATCCACGTCTCCACCATATTTTTATATATGACAACATCGTTGGATATGCAAGGCATGTACACATTACATGTACTTATTGTCAGTCTTTCATGTATCCTTTTAAATATCACATTTACTATGTCTACGCTTTACATCCTATATTGTCATATAGAGTTATAGACGTTCACCCTTACGCCTGTTCATCGATCTCGACCTAGCGCTAAGTCATAAATTCGGATATATAATTTGCAAAGTGCGATGGCAGATTAGCGAATAACGATCCATTGTAATTAAAATTATGTCTGTCAGTTGTTTTTTATGTGGGTCAGTAGACAGCGAACGTAGAGAGTTCGATCTTGAATGAGTATCAAGTTCACAGGACAACGATCAAACTTCAAATATTATGTTAGAATCGTACTAGGTAGACTAGGATATAAAACGACGTATACCACATGTAACGTGTAAATTCCACTTAACGGCTGAGAATTAGCCGGTGCCCCTATAATACGACAGCGCTGACGACTCCAGGGACATCAGTGACAAGCATATTATCCTAGTGGCGATGGCAGTTAGTTCTGTGTCGATGGAAGAATTCGATTCTCACGTGCATTTTCAAGTCGTTCTGTGACGTTACTCTGGACGTTGGGAGCAGTCAATAGGGTCACTTTCGTTAGACGTTTGCTAGTTAGAGGTCATGTCTGTATATTTTTTGTGATATCAAAGGGAAGGCTTGTGTAAAACTTATGTTTTAATACCGAAATTCTGAAATTTTCATCCCGTTGGAATCAAGAACATCACTCGTCATTTTGGATGATAATTTTGGATTTTGCATGATTGATTCTACCGTAAAAGGCATATACATGTCTTGGATTGGATATCATAAACTGTGAAAGGAACTTGGGAATCGATAGTTATTTGTGGAAAGGAACGAACCTTATGTTATAAAGATAATTATCTAAGTAGTCTAATTTCTAGTTGAATTGCTAACTTTACTTCAGGGATGAAATTGTCTTCTCAGGTAGTATCTGCCAGGATATAGGTCACTCTTAATTTTTGTCTCATAAGTTGCTGTGTATTCTTCTCATTTCCATGAGTACAATACTGTACATTCAGAGAATTGAACCTTTGAATGTTACAGGGTTTTTTCCAATAGGTTTTCTACAAGTTTTTTACAAGAAGTCTTTCTATTAGTTATTTTTGGAGTGTTCCAGTAAGTCTGCTGGACAATTTTCGTGAGGTCAAAAGGTGGATTTTTAATTGAGGAGGTACAGCTGTAATGAGTGTGGACCATATCTAGGCAGAGTACAAGAACCTTTGATAAGACGGAAAGTGTCAAGCTATCCGATATTGTCAATATTACTAACACAGATTTAGAAATTACAATGATTGCTTTGAGTGTTGTTATACAGGTTCTCTGATAGAAACAATCCAACTTTCAACTTCCAAGAACTCTCTCTTTGTTTAGTAAAGGATTGCACCTCTACATTGAATAAATCTAACTGTCGTGATATTTATAACTTAAATTCGAAAATTATTAAGTGTATTTCTCGTTACTTAGCGTATCCTTTGACAAAACTCTTTAACGCTTGCATTAACACTGGCACATTTACAAAATCTTTGAAATTGTCTTAAAGTATCAACGTTGAAAAAGGTTCAAAAAATGAATTGAATAACTTTAGACCTATATCTATCATACCAATAATTGGAAAGATATTTGAAAAAACTCTAGCCTGTCAACTTATAAATCACTTCGAAGATAATAATATTATCACGGAAGCACAATTCGGGTTCCGAAAAAACAAATTCACATCTGCTCTTTTGAAACTGACGGAAACAATTTGTGAAGCATTCGATAACGGTGAGCACTTCGTCTCAATTTTCTGTGACCTAACAAAAGCATTTGATTGTGTCTCTACAGATATTCTGATGTCTAAACTGAACAGTTATAACTTTTCGGAAACATCCTTGTCTTTGATATGGTCTTATTTATCTGGTAGAATGCAAGTTGTCTATCTGCATTCTACCAGCTCGTCTATGTTGCCGGTTACCTTAGGGGTACCTAAAGGTTCCATACTTGGACCTGTACTCTTTCTAATAAACATTAATGATTTACCGTTACAAATTCCTGAAGGCAAAATAATGTTATATGCAGATGATACAACCGCATCAGACTTAGTTTACTTACACAATTCCCTCATGGAGAGTCGAACTGATTTGCTTGACTCGTTTACACATAATAAATTAAATATTAATAATGAAAAAACTGTGACCTTCTATTTTTCCTTAAGACAAATATCGGACTCAAACAATTGTAAATTTATATCATTTCTCGGACTACTATTAGATAAAGGATTAACTTGGAGGAAACATTGTGATCAAGTTGCTTCATCAGTTGCTAAAGGAATTTACGTGCTAAGAAACTTAAACAAAATTGTATCTGTTAATGTAATGCTCACAACTTATTTTGGTGCAATACACTAAGAAATTAGTTACGGCATTTTAGTCTGGGGTCACTCAGGAAATATGTCTCATGTTTTGAAGATTCAGCGTAAGGCAATTAGGATTATGAAAAACCTGTTTTTAAGAACCTAAAAGTTATGTCTCTCCCTTGTATTTACATTCAACATTGTCAAATATATTTCAAAACACATATTAACGAATATTCAACTCGATGTGATATGCACTGTGTCTACATTAGAGCGAAATATAATTTACACACTAATTATCACCGCATAAGGTAATAACGTAACAGAAATAGCGTTAATTACGGGGGTCCAACTTTTTTCAATAAACTGCCACTACTGATTAGAGAGCTCTCACTCGACAATTTTTCAAGGGTCATTAGAAATTTTCTTACTGAACATTGTTTTCATATTTTTAAGGAATTTTTAAATTTTTAGTTCTGATTTAATAGTTTTAAGTTTTTATTCTTCTTTGTTGTATCGTAATTTGAATTTTTTTTCTTTCTTTTATCTTGACGATTGTAAGCCAATACTTGGTATTCAGCATGAATAAATTATTCTATTCTATTCTATTCTAATTTATAGTAATTGAGAGCGTTTGTGTATATCGTAGAACTTTATATTGTTCGATTCAGCTTCGTTTATATTAATTCATATTTCAGGATCGTTCACCCCTGTTATTTCACTCAAGAATGTGTATTAAATTTCCATAGTGTAACTTTATGAAATTTCACAGACAGTAAACTTCAATAACACCTGGTACGAGTTTTTCATTTTCCTATATTTCAGGGTAAGCTAACATGGAAGTTGAGTTGTTTGAAATCTGAGTCAAGATCGATATATTGTTTGATAATAAATACCCTGACACTCAAAATCAACATCTCATAAGCAATCTGTCGGCAATGAAGCGATAAAATAGAATATCAATAGGGAAATTTGAATTTTTGTGAATTAGGGCTCCAATGTTTGAGAACCCCTTACATATTGCTGTAAAATGTTGAACCCTTACATATGCTATAGAGGTCTTATGTTTACAGAGTACCCTAATAGCATATGCCATCACTTGAAGACAATATGGCGGACTGTGTTGTTGTAGTTGTAGGGTAGTCATGTTTGTTGTGCCGATTTATTGTAATTTTAATGTGCAACTTTTTCCAAAACTGCATGGTCAAAATAAGAATCAAAGTATGGACAAAATTTGTGAACTGAAGTGAATTGCCATTAAAAGTAACCGTATGCAAAGAAAGTACTGGCCAGAATTAAACTTTATCTGAGAATATATTCCGCTTTTTACTGGCTACTTTTCAAAATATCGAATATTACGGTACTCTGTGAATATAGAAGCTCTGCAATGATCGAATGGATGCCAGGCTCTCAAAAGAGTAGAGATGGGTAACTCGCTAACGAAATTGTAAAATGAGCTATGGTTCTACGATTTTTACCATTTCTCAAACAAGTGTTAGCGGCGCGGTGTGACATCATTGCCTGTCTATCTAATATCTATGATTAGTATTTACTTCTTCCTTCATCGATCTCAATCTATCGTTTAATCAAGATATGGCGTATTCGTGAAGTTTTCGCACTTTGGATCTTCAGAACTCGATGAAACGGTATTTATTCTAGTCAATTGAAAGATAATATATCGTGATCTCTTTCTAACACATACATGCGTGATGTTTCTCTCCATACACACACACACAGATTCACTCATGCTTATCGCCACACAATCCTATATAATTTGACAATTCGTTTTACGGTATCATTTCTAGGTACGCTATCATCTTCAATTGTAAAAAATTTGAAAACAGAAATCCCGATGTTGAATAAATGAAAGATAGATATGTATTCGGTAATATCGTTAATTAGAAAGTGACCATCAGATATCTACCAATAATTGATGAACTACTTCCTCTTTGTTGAAGACATAACATTGATCCAATTCATTGTATTGCGTTAAGAGGAGTGTGCATCACGCTGAATATTTTCCCAGATCATGTATATCACATTCGTGTTTTTATACTAAACACAAATATTTTAGAGCACAGCATATCTAGGTGTGCCTCCAGGCAACTTGTTGAAGCAGAACGTTACGTCTCTCACGTTTATCTACCGTAGAGTTTGCGAATAGTTTGATATAGGGATGATAAAATTATATAAGGGGATTTGTCACTGCTTCCGAACGTCCTAAATTGTGACAAATATGTTTTCACCGTGGTTCGTAAAGCGACGATAGACACGTCTTAGGCTAAAGAGTTTCTACATTGCGATTTTGAATTATGGTCTCTCACACCAGTTTGTGCTAGAATTCTTCTAAACGAAACATTGAATGTTTCATTTTATACAAAAAAGATTTAGATTTCACCTGATTTCTTCATCATCTAACAATGGTATCAATTTGATTTTTAAACGGATTTAATTTGGAATAACGATGATTTTCAGCGCTTCCATAATGATAAGAGTCAGTCAAACTATAATACAGGGCGATGGTGAGTAAAAAGTGAAAGTAAATTTATTCTCTCAATAATACAGACAGAAATATAAATGAAATACAAGGACAAAATCTTACCTATTCAAGTATTCATTAACCATTGCAAAATAATATTGAATATTTTATTTTTATATTCACAGAAATTCTTCATGCATTGAATATCAATTGGCAAGTTGTTGAAAAATTTGATGCAAATATAGGGGCAATTTTTCTGTTAGTGTAAGCGTATGTGCTGGATATACAGGGTGTTTCAGAAAAACCTCACGTAAATGCAGGGGACGGTAGATTTTACAAAAATTATCAGATTTTTTCATAGAAACTATGGTCCTATCTTCTTTCGTTCCGGAGAATTGAAATTTTTCTTGAACGAAATTTTGCTGTAGCTCTTGTGTAGTTACAGATATTCCGTTGAAATCTGGTACTCGTGTTTCAGAAGACGCCGAAAAAGACGACTTAGTTAGTTTTTGCATATGCGATATTGGGCACTGGGTGTGCGACTTTTCGGCGATTCGTTCAGTCTCAACTTTTTCGAGAATAATTTTTTTGTTGTCTTTGCACATTTCCTAGTTCATAATTACATTGCAAACAAATAAAGTAACCTTGTTGAGGTTCTCAAAATTTCACACTTTTCGAGAAAAACGCGTTTAAATGGACATAACAAAAACTCATTATCAAATGTATTTACTATCGAAATCGGTGAGATTTTGAGAACCTCAACAAGAGTACATTATTCATTCGAAAAAATTGTAAACCAGAAGAATGTGCAAAGAAAACAAAAAACAGAAGTGATAATTTTCCGGGGTATTCAAGTAAACCGATTATAAGAACACAAGTATTGGAAAAGATTTCGGAAATTTGTCATTACTTAGAATGTGTCTTATATACAATGAAAAGGCATTTCATGAATCATAGCCATCCATTCTATTTTAAATTACAAGGAAACGTTGATAAACAAATCAATTTTTCATAAACATATCAATAAAATATCGAAACATCAAAACGAAGATTTCTGTTATCCCTTCTGAAGGACCTTAAAACCAACACTAACTATGAAGAATATATTCATGGATAGAAAAAAGTATTGAAATATTGAATCAGTGAGATTTTGTACGTTCTCTTAGCATTTAGTTCTTTGAAATTATGATATGTAACAATATAAACTTTATAGATTGGCAAATATGATTAAAACAGCCACCCTATCGTTAATGTAACCAATAATGAAATTACCAGCAATTTACAAACAAAGAGAATAGTTTATTATATTAATCCTACCATATGATTAACTATGTCCGGAAATAAACACATGAGTATATTGCTAACATAATCAACAGTTGATCCTAGTACCCTATTATAATTATAGCCTTCGGAGAATGGTAACACAATAAAATATCGTTTCACATCATAATTCCTGAAAGCCATTATATTCTTTTGATATTTTATTACCCCAACAGAGGAACTTCAACTCTAGACATCCTACGATTATGTGTATTTTATTGCAGTAAGTTTAATTGTGGTGATTAATATACCATAATTTCTGAATAGAATGGGATATAAAGTAATACGTCGACAGTATAACGTATTGTTAGAATTATTGGAAGCTCGCTCTGAGAGCAGCAGGCGTTAAGCAGATTTTATCTTTCTAATAGCTTCAACAGTACCACGTGCGGTATGAGTATATCGTCACAAGCATTGTTCTGATAACCTTCAAGAATTAACAGTTCTCAATATACTCCGGCCACCCACCGTAAATCTGATCAATCGCTTTTATGGATAAACTTTTGCTGAAATAATGGGTAATATATCACTTAGTAACAATCGCCTTTCTGTCAACACCTTACAATTTAGCAAAATATGAACAATTAGAATGTTTCTGCAAGTGACATCCATCGCTCTTATGAACAATTTTTGTATGATGGGGGACAATGAAACGAACGACATAACAGCCGGTTGCACCTTTAATGTCTTGGAATACCGGTGGCAATAGGTCTCAAAAATAGCCAATTTAATAGCTATCTGAATCCATCACTTTTATACCCAAAGATTGCACCTATGGAAATCTCGTAGGTCTGCGAAATTGACAAGTTTGCCAATAGCTCTGAATCCATTGATAGATGATGATTTATGTAACATAATGATGAATTACTGATAATAAACTTGGAAAAATGAATGCAGAATGGAAATGTTTACACGAGAGGAAAATCTATAATGTTCGAATTCCAAAAATGATCCTGTTTTTGTCTTGTTCTTTCGATTTTTCAAATTCGTATTCGTCGATAGCGACCTCAAAATCTCACGATTTGATATATTCAATGTATGTAAGACACTTAGTTATAATGATAATTTTTAGAAATTTTAATAATTTCCCTACATTTTCGAGTAATAGTTAATTGTTTCTCTTTCAGTTTGGATCTGCAACAATTGAATCTATCATCTCTTAAATTGGATTTGTAAATGAAATTTCTTCATTCACTCAACTGTTCCATTTCAGGATCTTCGAAGGATGAAGGTGTTTCCAATAAGTTGAAAATTGAAATATCCATTTTGGAGGTTTCTGGCATCACGAAATTCGATATTTTGATACATAATGGTGAATTCGCCAGGAAGTTCCCAGTCGAACCATACGCCAAGATATTTACAATAGGTAATCAACGTAAGCTTGAATAAAATAAATATTAAAAGTTTGATTTTCTCTAATTAACTAAATTAATTATTCTAAAGTTTATTTTATTCAGGTTGAAAATGGATTTTCATCGCATAATGGGTGATTATATTCAAGGTAATCAATGTTGTAATAAGGGTTTATTATTTCCAATATTAAAGAACAAATTCATTCTTATAAAATTAAAATTTCATGTACAATCAGAATATCTAAAAGTAAGGAACATCCAAGGGTTGCCAGGTGTTTTCAATAATAAATGTAGCTTGAGGAAAGTAAAGGAATTTCTAAAATAACTATAAGACAATTCACACTCACTTCAAGCAAGGTGATATGATAACACAGCTGATATGGTCAAGAAGGTTGCAATAAGTTTACAAAAGTTTTGTTGTAAAGGAAATCATAAACCTGTCAAGGTCAATAACCAAAATAGGACGAGAATCTAATGGGTAGCTTTATGTAAAATCGTAATGTTAACCATGTGGAGATGTTTTATGTTCATTCGAATCAGTTAGTAATATTTAGAAAAGGACAGATAGATTTAGAAATCCCTACCGAAAACATTCTGAACTAGAGATCTCAAGAGAGGAATCTTATTGCTTATTGGTCAAACAATTCTGGGATCCTTTTCCGAATTGTAGATTGGTTCTTTAGCAAAAGGACCAGGGACAATGCCTAAAACCTTCAGTTATATTTTCTAGCTTGAATTAGTCTCTTGAGAAATCACGTGGCACTCAATTTCAATTAATTTATCTTGATAGTTTCTTTGGAGTGTTTTTGGTAAGAAGGGTGGATTTCGCTTAATCAGACTTGTTTTAGATTTTTGATCAAAGTTGTCGTTCTCAGTTTTTATTCAAGTTAAGTTCAATAATACTTTCGGATCATTTCATTAATTTTCGATCCCCTAGGTTCATCCTGGTTGGGTATCAATTTAATAATCTTAGTTTTATTTCTCTTTTAGTTAATTTAGATTATCTAAGATTCTTTTATTTGAGTATAGATTTTGATCTTAGTTTCATTCTTATTAGTAATACAGTTAATTATAATATTCATTTTTTATTATCTTTTATTATTATCATTATCATTTAATTATTATTTTTATTATTAAATTTTATTGTTGTTGTTGAGTAAGAGTTTATCTGATTAATATTAGCGTTTACCACTTCCACTTACCTTCCAGCGTGTTGAAATTTTGAGTGTCTTATGAAAGAAAAGGGTAAGTGTCAATGATATTTTTCACGTTTGTTCTGGCTAATCAATGATTGAAATCAAACTTCAACATTCCATGGTTCTCTAAATTAAATGGCCACACTGTTAATAAATGAATATATTGAGGATAAGGGATAATATAAATTCATTAAGTAAAGTTTTATAGAGATTCGTCAATACAGTACCATGTTACAATATGTTAGATTGAAAAAAGTCTCTAAGTATATTACCTTGGGGTATTAATAATTGATCAATATCGAGTTTTCTCTCAGATAGATCACTTCATGTGGTGGTGGACGGAGTATTCTCCGATTCGATGGCTATCAATTATGGTATTTCACAGGAATCTGTCTTGGCACCGACTTTGTTTCTGCTCTATATCAACGATCTTCTGGAAGTGACCACCTGTCCCGTCCACAGCTTTGCAGATGATGGTACACAGCATACTTCTTTCTCATCTAGAGTACCTATACTATCCAATGGAGCCACAGGAGCGACGCAATTAATGGAGATCTGCCAAAGATTTTGGAATAGGGATCTGATAATCTAGTAGAGTTTGATGCAACCAAAACTCAAGCTTACTCTCCAGGAAGGCGATTCCCACAATCCCTAATATGATAATGTCTGGTACAACTATTCCTATGAAGTCTTCCATAACAATACTCGGGATCACCACCAACAGCATCCTCTAATGGGACGATCATGTGAGGTCCATTGCGAAACCTCTTGACAACACCTTGGTTTTCTATTCCGTGCCAAGAGCTACTTTGCATCCTAGCAGCTCCTCATAATCTACGAAGCACGGATTCGACCTGTCCTGAGTAGGTATCCCGTCACCTTGGGCGGCCAGACAGAGAGCCTTATCAGATGTAGGCAACCAGTGATACACTCGTGCATGCGCGGTATGCCCAGACAGGTATCGGTAAGTACTGACCCCTGTATTACCGGCCTGGGTAGACGGTTAGAGTGTGGTCTCGCCTCTAACATCTAGGTGTTACCGGGTAGACGGCTAGGGCTTGATCGTTCAAGGTAGACAGCAAGCAATATGTGAGGTTAGGGAGAACTTCAATGTGAAGCAGCATCAAAATATTTTTTTTCTACACACGGGAATCGAACCCGAGAAATGAAATCCAAAGTCAGCTCCTTAACCGCTCAGCTATGGAGGAATTGAGAACAAGCGATTTTAATGTTGTAGATATAACCGCAGGGTATCCGGTCTGAGTGATAAGTGCGAGTATATTGCAGTCTATATGATGCAGGTAATTGTTTTACATGACGTTAGTCATGCAGGTATGTCACGAAGCGAGGTATGGAATGTGAGACTTCATAGCGCTAGCCCATAGGGGTTTTGAAATAGTGTTGTTTGTACATGTCGTCAGTCACGTGATTTTTGAAAGAGACCGGGCATTCATCGGAGGTATCATGGGAGGGCTGCTGTTCCTTGAATGCATAGATGGAATGTTATATATAGTATAGAAATGATATCTTCTGCATCTCTCTCAAACGCGATGTTTATAAGGAAATTACTTTCAAAAACGTTTATTCAAGCTGTCTGTACCTTACTTGATTGCTATATTACAAAATGCGATTTCAATCATCTTGAACATATATGGAAATTATTTTTAGTATACAAAATGGAGTTGGGAGACTTCAATGGGGTATGGAATGTGAGGTTATACAGATTGTTTATGTATGACGTTAGTCATGTGAATTTGAATGAAGCTGGCGCGATCTCCAACGAGACAGGTGTGTATGTGAGGTTATACAGAGTGTGCAGGTATAATGATGTCTATCACGCAGGTCTTCAGCGAGGTATCTACCTTGCAGGAGCCTTCAATGAAATGTGGGGTTGTTTGTACATGCCGTTAGTCGCAGGGTTTTGTCTGAGTTATAATGATATCGTACGCGGCGCATTGTCTGCCCCCCACAAGTCTTCAATAAGGGGTCATAACATCTAACATGCGATAGTTTACAAAAATGCTGCTTCTCATAATAGCGATATTATGAAGCGTTTGCAGAAATAACTATTAAATCATCTTATTCAACTTGGAATTATCGTAATGATGCGCGCGATCCTTCAATGTTAAAGTAGTTTCATAAGTTATCCGAAAGTAATATGAATATATAAAATGTTTTTCCAAAATTAGTTCCGAAGTAAACATAATTCGCTATAATATTCATTCATGTATGTTTCATAAATTATCCGATATAAATCAAATAAGTTTATGTCGCAGGTTGAACAATATTCACTATCATATTTTGCGGTAGAGCTACAGCTGGTTCGAGAGATAAGAAAGATACGCCGATCACCTTCAAACGCGATGAGAATACTTTATTTTAAATCACACATGTAGTATGTATATATTCGAATCATATTGATTGTAAATCGCATAATATGATCCGAAATCTAGCTGCTGCTGGGTGTAGCCCAATACCTATACAGAATCTAGACGAAGCGGTGTTACGCATCACGAACTGTCTGTACAGTTAGATTGCTATATAACAAAATACATTTTTAATCATCTTAAACATATAGATGTGCTAATATAATTTTTTCAGTATGCAAAAATATACTAATAAAACATTTTTCATCGACACACATTTCTTCATAGGATAGTTAGCTTTTTATAAAATTCAATCAATTTCAATGGGAAACATATATGCGAGGGAGTTTTATAGAGATCGAACTCATTTCCCCAACCACCCAAGAGGTAGAACTATGATGAGGAATAGATGTGGATAATGATAATAATCATATGAATATCTTCATAAGCGCTAATCTATATGACATTCAAACACATGCTTCATAAAAGTCTGAATATTGAGTAGAGCTATAGTATCTTCTTCATAAGCGATCATTATCAACATTCAGACACTTGTTTAGCACGTGATTCAACAGCCTGTCACCATCGTTCACGAACTATGATGGTTCGATGAGGACTCAAACATTGAACAGATGAATCTTTGAGGTTAAATATCTGCTGTAGAAATTACCCCACTTTTATTACCTTTTATTTGAGAATATCGATATTTCCCATGTAACTAACCTAAAGCTATTTTGTATGCAACATTGTTATCATTTGCGAGCCTACGAGGGCCTGTGTGTTGGTCGGGGCTAAATGAATATGTTTGACTATTATTACCTGTAGATTTATTTGAGATTCTTCAAGTTTGAGATTGATAACCCACATGAAGAAAGAAGCTTCAACGAATTGATATCAATGAAAATTCGCTATTCTGAATGTGACAACTTTATCGGCTTCAACACTCGAGATAAGAGAGAATATTTACCGCTTATGTAGGGAAAATCAATATGATGCATACAAATTGGGGTGGGTGAGAACATCAGACTATAGCTTTATGTGTATCGAAATACATAAGGATTTTGACGAGTAAGTGGTGTTTCATTGAATTGAAGATCCGGCGACCATCGTTCACGAACGATGATGACGTCACTGCTTCAAGCCAATGACAGTAACTGATTCAATCCGGCGACCATCGTTCACGAACGATGATGACGTCACTGCTTCAAGCCAATGACAGTAACTGATTCAATCCGGCGACCATCGTTCACGAACGATGATGACGTCACTGCTTCAAGCCAATGACAGTAACTGATTCAATCCTGCGACCATCGTTCACGAACGATGATGACGTCACTGCTTCAAGCCAATGACAGTAACTGATTCAATCCGGCGACCATCGTTCACGAACGATGATGACGTCACTGCTTCAAGCCAATGACAGTAACTGATTCAACCCGGCCACCATAGTTTACGAACGATGATGACGTCACTGCTTCAAGCCAATGACAGTAACTGATTCAACCCGGCCACCATAGTTTACGAACGATGATGACGTCATCATCGTTCACGAACTATGATGGGCTAATGAGGAATAAAATGTGAATAATCATAATGTTTGTAATACATTCATGCACATGTTTTATCGCATGATTCAACACATGCTTTAACATTCAGACACGTGTTTCAGACACGTGTTTCAGCATTCAGACACGTGTTTCAACATTCAGACACGTGTTTCAGCATTCAGACACGTGTTTCAGACACGTGTTTCAACATTCAGACACGTGTTTCAGCATTCAGACACGTGTTTCAGACACGTGTTTCAACATTCAGACACGTGTTTCAACATTCAGACACGTGTTTCAACATTCAGACACGTGTTTCAGCATTCAGACACGTGTTTCAGACACGTGTTTCAACATTCAGACACGTGTTTCAGCATTCAGACACGTGTTTCAACATTCAGACACGTGTTTCAACATTCAGACACGTGTTTCAGCATTCAGACACGTGTTTCAGACACGTGTTTCAACATTCAGACACGTGTTTCAGCATTCAGACACGTGTTTCAGATACGTGTTTCAACATTCAGACACGTGTTTCAACATTCAGACACGTGTTTCAACATTCAGACACGTGTTTCAGCATTCAGACACGTGTTTCAGACACGTGTTTCAACATTCAGACACGTGTTTCAGCATTCAGACACGTGTTTCAGACACGTGTTTCAACATTCAGACACGTGTTTCAACATTCAGACACGTGTTTCAGACACGTGTTTCAACATTCAGACATGTGTTTCAACATTCATGCCTATTCAACATGTATTTGATACCTGATTATTAGAGAGAGAAGCGTAGAAGTATCTAACCGCGTGATCAGACATACACAATATAACATCATCATCTAGTATATAAACAAATGCTTATTAACATATGTTCCAGTATGATTTCGATTCGCCTTCAGGCATGATGAAGATTGTTAAGCAAAAAGACTCGTTGAGTATTATGAACTTAGGCTCAAGCAATGAGAATGTTGAACAACCACAACGTCACAGCTCTTTGCTGCTTAATACTCTACGAACAATAATCTGTGGTCCAAGTAATTGTGGGAAAACAAATGTGATGTTATCTCTATTGTTGGATGCTAACGGCCTGAAATTTGAAAACGTGTACATATATTCAAAGTCTTTACACCAACCAAAATACCAGTTACTAAAGGAGACATTGAAGAAAATTGAGGGGCTTGGATATTTTCCTTGTACCGAAAGTGATGAGGTCATAGACCCCACAGAAGCGAGGCCTAATTCAATCATAATATTCGATGACGTGATGTTTGAGAAACAGCAGAAAATTCGTGCTTATTTTTCAAGAGGGAGACACAACTCAATTGATAGTTTCTATCTTTGCCAGTCTTTTGCTAAATGTCCAAAACATGGATTGCGCGACAATGCCAATTGCTTGATTATTTTCAAACAGGATGAGCTCAATTTGAAACATATATTCACCGATCATGTAAGTACCGACATGTCACTCGAAAAATTCAAAGAGATATGTAGCGTATGTTGGAAAGATAAATATGGATTCCTTATGATAAACAAAGACTGTGATATGAATAAAGGACGTTATCGCAAGGGTTTTGATAGTTATATATATATCTAACATGTATATATACTTTCATTTGAAATAGACAACCCGCTCAGCATGGACGTGGGTGTGAGTAACATTCTAAAGGAAAAACAACAATTGAAGAAAAAAATTTGGGAGTTAGCAAACGTTGTGAGGAAAAAATATATGGCTGTGAAATTGGGTAAAGCTGAAAATGATGAGATTCTAGATAATATGTTCAAGAATGTATCTAAACCTCTGGAGGAAATTGCGAAAAATGCTGAAATAATCAAACAAAATTCGTTGGTTAAACCTAAAAGTATTGTTTCTACAGCAACACAAATGGAGAACATACCAATCCCAAATATTGTAACTGAAGGTGAAGAATTCGTATATAACCCCCAAGATACTGAGGAGGATGTGTTTACACCCGAACCTACTATCGATCAGATTCGTGAAGAATTCAGAAAACATAAGAAAGATAATGCAGCGGCTACAGAGGAGTTTCTACAACAATACCCCACATTAGCACGTTATTACTTGGAAGGATTCCTATTGGATGATGATGTTAAGAGATATGATGATAAAATGGGTTTGCAATATAATTCAACTTTAGACAAATGGTTCATGGGTAATCAACCTATAGAAATTGATAGTGAGAGTAATATAATTATCAAGGGTACTCCGTTCAAGGGTACCACAGGACTGTATAATTTGATATTTTACAAAGATGTTCTACCTGATACTTACACTGCGGAAGATGGAAAATTACAGTCAAATGATGGAAATGACTAGTGCCCATAGACGTAATAACGATCCAACTGATCGAATAAGATACACAGTGAAATACAAACATGTACTGAAACCTTTGATTAATTCCATGAAAAGACCCAGAGCCAAAACATACACTGGAAGTGCATATATCAAAAATGATATGCTTGAATATAACGAGAAACCTATCGAATATGTTTATTGGGATGACGTTAACGAAATGGTGGATAGACTGAGACTTCTTGTTGCATCCTCGCATGCCGGTAACCATAATGAGATAATCTCTATAATAGAAGAATTGATAGAGGCAGGGGTAATTGAACAAAAACCAGGTGTAAGACAAATTCATCACAGTTATAAAGATGGTTTCAATGGATAAGTTTGGCAGAGCCTCCTCTTCCATGTGGATATATGATACAAATGTATTTAATAATAATTTCAAACAAGTTCATGGACAAGGATTATTCCTAACGAGCGATGGGAGTTATGATATGGAAAATCGTAGATTGTGCAACGTAAAATCACCGAATGATGATGGAGATGTTGCAAATAAAGTGTATGTTGATAAATTAATACACAAACTGAATCTGAAAACGGAAACCAGTCTTAAAGATACCTTCAATGTTAGGGTTGATAATTTGATCAAAGATATCAACAAGGACCTGGATGAACCTAACTTAACGAATGAGAAGGTTATTCTCAACATTGATAAACATCTGATGGACATTGAGAATAAATATAATGGAATGGGGATCTATATAAAATCAGAGTATAAAACAATCAGTGATAGTGTGAGGGAAAACAGAAATGAATTGAAAGAGATCAATAACACATTTAACAGTATGAACATGCGTCTAAATGACATTACTAGTAAAGTGGAGGCGTTAGAACGACGGATGACATCTGTGGAACCTTCTAAGAAGAGACCCTCATCATCCACAACAACAACAAAGCAGGGCTCTGTGAAACGTATATCTCCAAATCCTGTGAATATACCCAAAAAATTAATTCTACACTAGATTTCCACATTGATAAGATGAGTAGAGAACAAGTTTTGCATGAGCTTCATGAGCACAGAAGAAAGAACTTTTACCAGCATATGCAATACGACTAAGACGATGAATCAAGAGTCAAGATTGAGATATTTGAAACATATATTGTTAAGATTATACTTAAGTCTTTTGTATTGAGAAAATTAATAAAAAGATTATTTTGAGATCTTTGGTCTTCCTCCCACCCCTCGTTAAATAACGGTGCAATCTTGAATTCTCATCAGTCTGTATGGAAGCGTACGTAGGAGAAGGTGTTCCCAATACGCTTATGAACAAGCTCCCGTTTGAACTTCAAATCAATACCAGAGGCAAAACTAGAAGAACGATTGAGGAGATCCAAGGTATCAATTCATTCGATAAAGTTTGCAGTCAACACGATATTTCATGCAATATAACACTTATAATTGTAGCCAGTTATATTTGGAATTCCTCTCTAACTCTTCAGTTGTGATCGATTAGCATTTATTAGTATATAAATAGATTGTTGATGAAGTTTTCATCAATCATGTCTCAGACGTTCACTATCACGGGTAAGAGCTCCCGCTTATCTGTAGATTTTCACCCACCTATAGAACTAGATCCTCATTCATATTATTCTATCGCACTTGTTGGTTTGCATACGTACAATAGCATCCCGAACATTGAAGAAGGTTTTAATAAATTTTATTATGAAGATGTGAAGGGTGAGGAAAAAGTAGTTACTATACCTACGGGGTCCTACGAGTTGACAGACATCGAAGATTTCATACAAAGTACAGTTTGTGGGATAGGAGTGAAGCAAGAAGAGCGTGACCGGAAATTATCAATAAAATCTAACAACAACACTCTACACACAGAGTTGAAGAGTGATTTTAAAGTGAATTTTATTCCTAAAGATAGTATAAGCGAACTGTTGGGATTCAGCAAAAAGAAATTGACATCTCGTGAACTACACGTATCTGATCGACCTATAAACATAATCAAAGTTCAAACTATACGCGTAGAGTGTAACTTAACCGCGGGAGCATATTATAACAATAAGATAGCTCATACGATATATGAGTTCTCACCTCTTGTACCACCTGGGTTTTCCATTGATATAGAGCCGAAGAATCTTATTTATCTACCGGTCATCAGCAAGACATCCTTCGATAACATCACACTGAATATTTTAGATCAGAATTGGAAACCGGTAAATTTTCGTGGAAAAGAAATTATTATACGATTGGAATTGAAAAAGATCGCTAGGGATTATGGCTTCCAACAATAAATAATAATCCAATACTCACCACCACTCATTATATGAAAGGAATTCAACTGAGAAGGTTGCAGTAGCCATCACTTGAGAACATGGGTTTGGATTTTAGCAATAAAAGACATCTCCATAGTGGTCATCAGTCATTATCTACAACGAGCTCGAGGGAGAAGGTTGCTTCTGCATCACTGTCATTGAAGAAGGAGAAGGTTGCTTCTGCATCACTATCATTGGAAAATATAAATTTTTTGAAGTCCCTTGGTTACAATGTCGGAAAAACTTCAAATATTCAACGAGCCAAACTTCATTGAAGACATCATCCGGGAAGAAACTCATACCTACTATCCACACACAACATCTTTTGGCAACAGCGATGAAATTGAGATATTAATCAATCAACAAGATGTGTTGGTAGATTTGGCATCGTCTGCTTTATTCATTGAGGCAGAATTCCAGCCAGAAGCAAGTGGTGATGGTGAATGTAAACTAACGAATAATTTCGGAGCGTTTCTCTTCGAATATATTAGTTATGAATTGAATGGAAAAGAGATAGACAAAGTACGTGATCCTGGTATTGTCAGCACCATCAGAGCTTATCTAACATATGCCAAACATGAATCTATACCTCTAACTATTTCTGGATGGTCATTTAAGGATGCATTGAGTTCAGGCTACAATAATAAAATCAATTTATGGATACCGTTGAATTTTCTACTAGGCCTATTCATTGACTATAACAAAGTCTTGAGTGGAAAACATAAGCTGCGCTTGATAAGGTCTCGAACCGATAACGATTGTTATACCAATAGCACAGGTACGAAGAGGGCTAAAATAAATGTGAAGACGATAGCATTAAAAGTGCGACATGTGTTTCCAAGTGATCAGGTTAAATTTCAAATGTTGGAGAATTTGAGTGGAACGTCCCAGATATGTGATTTTAACTTTCCAAACTGATCGAAAAAATAATCCTGTTAAGCACAGTGCATATTTCGATAATATAAACTTGCTAAATGTAAAATTATACTTGAATTCAGAGTGTTATCCATATGAAGCAATGAAATTGAATTTCACCGACCAGCAATACGTGGAAGCATACCAGATGTACTATGATTTCCAGAAATCATTTTCAAATAAAATAATAAGCGAACCCATGTTAGATTATATAGCATTCAAGAATAGAGCAATTTTTGTGATTGACTGTTCAAAACAAAACGATGCTATAAAGTCATCAACAGTTGACGTCAAACTAGAAATGGAAAGTTTCCTGAATTTCCCCAAAAACACCAGGGCTTATTGCATCATCATTAACGATCGTATGATGGAGTATTCTCCAATTACAGGATCAGTTCGGAGTTTAGTGTGAAGAACCATGAATCTGTTATTATTTTAATTCTAAATGTATTTTTCTAAATAAATGTTATTATTATTATTTTTGGTATTTTATTTCTCTCACTTTCCCGCAAGACATCACAATAATGAACGAGCCGTTTGGTAAAGTACAGTCCCTTGGATCAACCCATCAGGATTGTAATCTAAATTTTAAATATCGCTTCAGGTCTAGAAACAAAAATTTATGCAACTATCTAATTAATAAATATAAAAGTGATTCAGATTATTATGTTATCTTTTCAATTATTATAATATGTAGTACCTAGTGGTTATAAGACAGTTTGCGGTAAATATTCTCTCTTATCTCGAGTGTTGAAGCCGATAAAGTTGTCACATTCAGAATAACGAATATGAGAATAATAAATAACCTATCAATTCGTTGAAGCTTCTTTCTTCATGTGGGTTATCAATCTCAAACTTGAAGAATCTCAAATAAATCTACAGGTAATAATAGTCAAACATATTCATTTAGCCCCGACCAACACACAGGCCCTCGTAGGCTCGCAAATGATAACAATGTTGCATACAAAATAGCTTTAGGTTAGTTACATGGGAAATATCGATATTCTCAAATAAAAGGTAATAAAAGTGGGGTAATTTCTACAGCAGATATTTAACCTCAAAGATTCATCTGTTCAATGTTTGAGTCCTCATCGAACCATCATAGTTCGTGAACGATGGTGACAGGCTGTTGAATCACGTGCTAAACAAGTGTCTGAATGTTGATAATGATCGCTTATGAAGATACTATAGCTCTACTCAATGTTCAGACTGTTATGAAGCATGTGTTTGAATGTCATATAGATTAGCGTTTATGAAGATATTCATATGATTATGTAAACCCGTGAACAAAAAATGTGTTTATCATTATAATATTTTACGCGAACGTATGGAGTTTGTAAAAGTCGTGCTCGTGAAGGAAAATGTACAGATTGCTAATGGAGATATTTATATAATTATTATTGGTATTTTATTCCTCATCAGCCCATCATAGTTCGTGAACGATGGTGACAGGCTGTTGAATCACGTGCTAAACAAGTGTCTGAATGTTGATAATGATCGCTTATGAAGAAGATACTATAGCTCTACTCAATATTCAGACTTTTATGAAGCATGTGTTTGAATGTCATATAGATTAGCGCTTATGAAGATATTCATATGATTATTATCATTATCCACATCTATTCCTCATCATAGTTCTACCTCTTGGGTGGTTGGGGAAATGAGTTCGATCTCTATAAAACTCCCTCGCATATATGTTTCCCATTGAAATTGATTGAATTTTATAAAAAGCTAACTATCCTATGAAGAAATGTGTGTCGATGAAAAATGTTTTATTAGTATATTTTTGCATACTGAAAAAATTATATTAGCACATCTATATGTTTAAGATGATTAAAAATGTATTTTGTTATATAGCAATCGAGCTGTACAGACAGTTCGTGATGCGTAACACCGCTTCGTCTAGATTCTGTATAGGTATTGGGCTACACCCAGCAGCCGCTAGATTTCGGATCATATTATGCGATTTACAATCAATATGATTCGAATATATACATACTACATGTGTGATTTAAAATAAAGTATTCTCATCGCGTTTGAAGGTGATCGGCGTATCTTTCTTATCTCTCGAACCAGCTGTAGCTCTACCGCAAAATATGATAGTGAATATTGTTCAACCTGCGACATAAACTTATTTGATTTATATCGGATAATTTATGAAACATACATGAATGAATATTATAGCGAATTATGTTTACTTCGGAACTAATTTTGGAAAAACATTTTATATATTCATATTACTTTCGGATAACTTATGAAACTACTTTAACATTGAAGGATCGCGCGCAACATTACGATAATTCCAAGTTGAATAAGATGATTTAATAGTTATTTCTGCAAACGCTTCATAATATCGCTATTATGAGAAGCAGCATTTTTGTAAACTATCGCATGTTAGATGTTATGACCCCTTATTGAAGACTTGTGGGGGGCAGACAATGCGCCGCGTACGATATCATTATAACTCAGACAAAACCCTGCGACTAACGGCATATACAAACAACCCCACATTTCATTGAAGGCTCCTGCAAGGTAGATACCTCGCTGAAGACCTGCGTGATAGACATCATTATACCTGCACACTCTGTATAACCTCACATACACACCTGTCTCGTTGGAGATCGCGCCAGCTTCATTCAAATTCACATGACTAACGTCATACATAAACAATCTGTATAACCTCACATTCCATACCCCATTGAAGTCTCCCAACTCCATTTTGTATACTAAAAATAATTTCCATATATGTTTAAGATGATTGAAATCGCATTTTGTAATATAGCAATCAAGTAAGGTACAGACAGCTTGAATAAACGTTTTTGAAAGTAATTTCCTTATAAACATCGCGTTTGAGAGAGATGCAGAAGATATCATTTCTATACTATATATAACATTCCATCTATGCATTCAAGGAACAGCAGCCCTCCCATGATACCTCCGATGAATGCCCGGTCAAAAATCACGTGACTGACGACATGTACAAACAACACTATTTCAAAACCCCTATGGGCTAGCGCTATGAAGTCTCACATTCCATACCTCGCTTCGTGACATACCTGCATGACTAACGTCATGTAAAACAATTACCTGCATCATATAGACTGCAATATACTCGCACTTATCACTCAGACCGGATACCCTGCGGTTATATCTACAACATTAAAATCGCTTGTTCTCAATTCCTCCATAGCTGAGCGGTTAAGGAGCTGACTTTGGATTTCATTTCTCGGGTTCGATTCCCGTGTGTAGAAAAAAAATATTTTGATGCTGCTTTACATTGAAGTTCTCCCTAACCTCACATATTGCTTGCTGTCTACCTTGAACGATCAAGCCCTAGCCGTCTACCCGGTAACACCTAGATGTTAGAGGCGAGACCACACCCTAACCGTCTACCCAGGCCGGTAATACAGGGGTCAGTACTTACCGATACCTGTCTGGGCATACCGCGCATGCACGAGTGTATCACTGGTTGCCTACATCTGATAAGGCTCTCTGTCTGGCCGCCCAAGGTGACGGGATACCTACTGTCCTGGAGTACTGTTCACATGTTTGGAGTTCGACTCCCAAACAAACGCTGAAGCTCTTGGATTCTATCCAGGAGAAGGCTAATCATTAGATTGATGATGTCACACTTACGAGTTCATTTACCTCCCTAGAACATCGTAGAAAGGTGGGAGACACCTCCCTTTTCTATAGATATTTCCATGGTCGGTGTTCATCAAAAATCTCGTCTGTTATTCCACCACGAGAGATTCCGGATAGGCGGAATAGACGAGCTCAAACTAGTCATCCCTTCATTGTCAAACTCGAGATCTGCCGAACTTCTTCCTACCAGACTTCATTTTTTTATCGAGCATCGAAGTTGTGGAACTCTTTACCTAGCGAGGTCTTTCCCTATGTACATAATCTCCAAGCCTTCAAGGAAAGTACGGATACCTATCTCCTTTCCCAACATTCCACCGTTGGCTCACACGATGTACTTCGAACATCTTGAGTAATCAAAGTATGAAAAAAAATCTTTGGGAACTATCTGTAATGGAATCATGATACCAGTCTACAAGTTACAGATTGAGAAATACGTTTGTCATCTCGTAACTCACTGACTTCATCACCCCGCTAGAAAGTTGACTATATCGCCCGTCTTTCAGGACTGCGCCTTCAGCGCTGTGCTTTCAATTCGTCACTCTCTTGTCGACCGTAAGATGGACGATACGTTACCCGTCATACATCAACCCATCACTCTCTTGTCGGCCGTAAGATGGCCGTTGAGTTACCAGTCACACCTCAACCCGTCACTCCCTTGAGTTACAAGTCGCCATGTCCCCTCGATCCGTATGTGACGAATAGAAACTTGAAATCCAGCATTGGTATGCATTGCTAGCTTCGCCCTAGATCTTCATCGCATAAGCTTTCTGTTGTGGTCCCTACCAAGGCTTAGCCACCTGATCGCTTCTTCGCTTCGAACTTCTGCAGACTCCAACGACCGCTTTCTGATGAGCCCCCTACCAAGGCAAAAGCTTCAGATCACTCTTCTTCGCTTCATTAGCCGGAGGCTATGCTCTCCAAAGAACGTGACTTCGTTGATCGATAGTGCTCGCCGTTGACTAAAACTCGTCGCCCGGAGCCGCAGGCCCTATCCGTCTCGCCATCCCGCACAGTCCGACTGTTCATCGCCCCACCATCTAAGCCTATCACGCTGCTTGCTCGCTCTGCTTGTGTTCTTGCTCATGTAAGTTGTTGTTTCATTTACCCAGTGAATTATTGTGTCTTTGTTGTTATTTCGTCACTCTATTGTATAACTAACTATACATAGAGCTGCACAAATATAACTTAGCCATAATTTGCTCCGAACTTTACATATACCTTTGGTATATAGACCAGTGCAACAAACTTACCTAGTGACCAGTGAACCTTGTGTATTGTGTGCATTTGAACATCAGATCTTTGTCTCGCTCTCCGCGCTGTCTATACCTGGTATATAAGTCTAGACAAACTTAGCATCGCCCCATTTTCATCGCCCTCTGTATTTATTCCCTGTTAGTATAACCTGCAGTAATAAACAGGGCCCAGTGCTCCTGCATGTGTATATTCTGTTCCAGAGCTAGCTAATCGGGCGCAACAACTCCAAAGGACCCCCTTGCCAGACCCTACATCACCTCATCACCCCGTCCTAAGATACCAGCGGTTTCAATCACTATACGGAAAACAGAATTACCATGTCGTTTTCATCTTTCAAGAAAAAATTCATCACACACTCTTTATTTTTAAAATATTATTTTTCAATTATTTTTGAATTTGAATTGGGTGTTCCTATAATATTCATATGAAATCTTAGGAGGAAATGTTTCTATATAACAATAAGAATTCAAATTGATTATTATATTTGAAATAGTGGTAAACGCGCTCAAAATTTGAATACATGATGAAATAACTCATTGTCATCACGTGAATAATTCTATATCGTGAAACATGAAAAAATCAACAAAGACCAATTACGCTACGTGGACAATTACATAACATTCACACAAGTATGATCCATTGGAGAATGGAGTAAATGCTCTCACCTTGTCTAAGACGCACATGGTTAGAAACAAATAAACCAAAGAGCACTTACTGACAATTTTACAATCATAATTGTGTTCAGCGAAATTGAGAGCATCCTTGTATTATTCAATTTCGACTTGTACGATCTGAGATACTCCATTTATCTATTACGACTTCATTTCGTCAAATTCGCGATCAGCGACCTCGAAATCACCCAAGTAAGCATTTTCGGACCATTTCAAGTCACATGGTATATTTGTATATCAGACTTTGTGTATTAAACAAAGATGGTTCATTTTGAAATGCATACACCGGATTCGTAATGAGCGACGCGACGTCAAAAATCGTTATTTCAGAATTTTTGGTTCATTTCAGCCAATACTTTTCGAGATATTGTATTTGTTCATTAAGATTTGTAGAATAAACAATTGAGAAATTCGAAAAATTGAATATTTTGAATTAACTCAATTTTCCTGGACTACTATATATTACTAATGTTTCTCAATCGGGTTGTTTGAGCACCTTCAATCCAAATATTGATAGGTATTGTTCAAAGATCACAACAAATAATACATTTTTAATCTTGTTCTGTTAGTATTTACACCTCTGAAACAAATATGATGGGGTAATTTCTAAGTTTCGATATTCCTTTCAGTTTCACTTCTTGTGTTGTTGGTTGGCTATTTTTAGAATGAGTTATTTATTGTTTGCACACATAAACCTTCACGGAAATGATTGAGCAATTATTTTGAACAATCATTATAGTTCGAACAAATACTACTAAAGCGATATACAAGCTGACCTCTAACACAATTGAGACACTGAGAATACGATTGCGCCGTTCCTATTGGTGGTACGGCTTAGATATTTTGCAGAGTGCTTCCAAGTGGTGAAAATAGGAAATATAGTATTTTATCTAACCAATGACAACCGTGAATGATGAAACATAAACATAATCATTCCATGTGTCTTTCGTATTATATGTCATTCGTATCAGATATTTCTGAGAGATCATTTCAGAAATGTGATTCATGCAAAGAACATTCTTAGAAAGTCAATCAATAAACTCAGGAGGAAAATACTGCGAGAATGAATGAAAATGTTTCTATCACATCATATCGTGAAAAATAATAGACGGATTGATGTTTATTTTGACTGCGATAATACCCGATACATTGTATCTATACAAAAACCGTTGTACTTGTTCAGATCGTAGGGGAGTCACAAATAAGATGTAGTCCAACATTTTATTTAGTATATCATACAGATCAAAAACTGGATAACTAGGAACAATACTCACCGGAATTTGATAAACAGCTAGATCAAGTGAACCTGCAAAAGACATCTCTGTTAATGAAAATAGTCAGATATAATCTAAGATTTAAAACGACAAATTGGTAGCTACTATCATTAGGAAGAGACAGTACCAACTATGCGAGTAGCTCATGATGTAGCTCAACATATTCTGTTTGTAGTGTTTATTCTATATTTACATCTTAATGTTGTACCCTACGGGGATTAGGATTAAAGGATTACACAGTAATTCGTTTTGAGATTTCCTTGTTGTTTAATGATGAGAATGTGAATACTGTCACATGATGTTCAGAAATATCTTCTACACTACTCCTTAAATAGAACTAACTCACTGGAATAAGATGCAGATTACATTTATAGTCTCCTGAATTTTCACCTTCACGATACTATGTTATACTATAGTTCATTAAGAGAGATTGATGGTCAAAATGTTCTTTAGATTTTAATCGATCTATGTTTGTTCAACACTGCACAGCCAACGTGATCGAAATGAACTGAATAATTTAGAATAGCCGGTTCGTTAGTGGACGAAGTCGTTTCTTGATTCAGAAGGGTTGTTTGGAAAATATACGTTCTCGTGTAGCGGCCAAGTGGTATTTTCAATCCACTTGAAACAAACTAGATATGATGCTCGAAATGTACTGGCAATGTCGTACCTTGAGCCGTTTTTGAGTTATTGAGTAGAGAACTCCGTCCAAATAGTCGATGCTATTCGCTCTGTTTCACGCATCGTACGTTACGCTAACTATCTGGCCGATTGTAGATAATATAACAAAACGTTTGCTGCCAGTCGCATCTGCTGGTGCGGCACCCGACAAAGGGCTAGCGCTAACGCAGACTACTTTCAATCCTGATAATCGCAAATCCGTATAGCTGACCTACGTTTATCCCGTTAATCTGTATTTAACATCCTTTGAAACTTTGAAATAATACAGAGTGTACAATTATGAGAACAGATAAGAGTTTGAGTTAAAACGGAGTGAGCGTAGCCAGTAAAATGGACAAATAAAATAAATATAAGAGTTTGGATTTCACTAATTTACTTAAGACGAAGTTAGGGTAACGAACGAAGTCTTTCCCCTTTTGGGCACACTCCTTCTGAATGAAAAAGTATTAATTTATTGAATAAACAGATTGGGCAATTTTTTGATTTAATGGTACAAGCTATTTACTTTCCGCTATTTTATTTGAACCTCCTTGTGTAGTTTTTGTGAATTTTGGGTTATATTCCAATCTTTTGGATGTAGTTCAATCGTTATTTATTTCTTCTCTGAATAAACCATCGACAATCCTCACCGCCCCGTCAAGCTCATTCCACTACTATGATATGATAGTTTTATTTGCAGTCCATTTGGAGTATTCATTCCAACTTCGAATAATACGTCATCATTTCTTCAGATACACAAGATATTTTTCTTTTTTCTGGAATACTTTGCCATTGTTTCCTTTTCATGCTCTTCGCTTTCCTAGCAATTTGAATAGTTAAATCTTTGAATGCATCTAAACTTCGATTGTATTCGTTATGATATTTGTTTGAGTAACTTGGCAGTATTATCTCAAATAGCTACCATCTCCATCATTTTCATGGGTCTTTCGCATATTGAGTGCCCATTTAATGAGGATATCCGCAAGTTTCTCATCGGAAATAATTTTTTCTATCTGGTGACTTTTTTTTCCACAAAATTCTGTGAATTTTTTCCAGATGTAGTTTAGGAAAGCACGATATTTTGTGGCATTTGGGTCTTCTACTTCATTTCCTCAACTGCAGTTTTTACCTAAACGGCTCTTTTCAAACATATCGACGTTTAATTTGTTTTGGCATTGCCTAAACAGGAAACAGTAATTTACGTTATCAGTACGGAAAATGACTTATTGAACTATAAGTTTAGATCTTCACGTACCAGGCGACGAAGGAGCTGAGTCTGGAATTTCTAAACGAGTACTCCAATAGTATTGAAAAATCTTGGCGACGCTTCGCCAACCATTACAGGTGGCATCTTCAGGGCAGACTTGATGCTTGAACTGAAACTGGTTCTACTGGTTTCTGTAACCGTATTTATTGTAGGAAAAATCCTTCACTTTACACACTGTACTGCCTTTATTCCGGTGGTTAACTCCGTTCCGGCACCTGACCCTGCAGTTGTGCGATCATCTGAGAAGTGGGATTTTCAAGGATGGGTTTCCAAATGTTGGGAAGGTAATATCCTGAGTCACGGTTCAGATTATTCCGATGTTTTAGGATTTCTAGAGCTTCAAGGATATTTCGCTGATAGAAGTTTGGGGCTCGGGCTAGGATTTTAGTATTTTCGAAAAGGATTTGATGATGTAGTATCAAACTTGTGTTCCGCAAGCGCAGATCTACCGGTGTCACGTAGCCTTGTACAGCGCTCATGTTCTTTTACACAAGTAGCTACTGTACGACCTGTTTCACCAATATAGACTTCACCGCAAGAACAGGGAATGCTATAAACACCTTCTAAGTGGAGAGGAGTGAGGGGATCTTTGATAGGTTTTTAAAACTGCAATATGAAAATTGATTCCAAGCAAATTGATAGAGGTATGACCGAAAATGATGCGTTAAAATTATTAAAATTCGTGGGATTTCTTGTAAAAGATGATAGCAGTTCGTAAAGTGTCATTAGGGAACACTTTCTGGTCTAGTGATGTAATTTTTCAATTCCCGACCGCAAATTGATGACATAAGGTTGAATTTTCCTGAAAGTATGAAATAAATATCATGAGAGTATGTAGTTGATAAGTCATTGTTTCATAAAACTATCAATATGGAAGCGAAATACAAGATCGAAAACACAGCATGTAGGTATCCAATATCCAATTAAGAGCAGAAATAGAAAATGGAGAATATTGTGTTTTCAATTATCAACACAAACGTTTAACCCAATCAAAAACGTATAGGTCAACATTAATCAAATAATCGCAGAAATGTCCGTTTTCAGCGTTTCTCAGTTCATCTATTTTTAATATGATGTTTGAGATATGTGAGAAATTCCGTATGGAATAATAAACTATAAAAGAGTTCACACTTTGGATACCCATAACAATAAAAAATAATCACCCTTATCCGCTAAAAATACTGTTAAAGTACTGATGACCTTTCGGCAACCAAGTAGCCATCATAAGAATAAGCTAAATTATAAATCAAAATGTGCCTATTTAAATACTATTTGAAGATAATAATGCAAACAAGGGGTTACTCACAGCTGAAGATATATCGAAATTTAATAAATTGCTTTTGCATTCATAAATTACCATCTCTTCTAAATTACCTAGATATTTGTCCTTACTGTATTTTAAACGTGATAAACTTTCTTCAGAAATGTGACCTTCAAAATATGTTCTAACGCTGATTTTTCGCCTTTATTTTTCTTTATATGGTCAAAATGTTCCTTCGAGCTTGATCCATATAATGTTTTGAACACGAGGATTTGTCGAAGTCGGACATTTTATCGAAGGTATTGCCTTAAAGGTTTTTTTAGCCTGTTCTTACATCCGTAGACTGTTTGTACTTCAAATTTAGAAAACAATTTATGGAAATGAACTTTCGAATTTTAAAGTATTAGAAGATAATGGCTCTAATTTGGTTAGTTGGTTCCGTTCCTATTTCCTTGTTTGTTTAGAAATTAAATTATTGATCAGAGATTTGTCGCAACCATTGTCCAGCGCTATTTACTGAAGTTTCTCAACTTCGTTGTTATAATTTTGCTGGCTCAGAGGGACGTGCAATAATCCATGAACACGACAATTAAATAGAATGAGATTTCTGTATATGTCGAAATCCAAGTGATTACCATCTTTTAAAATATTAATATCAAGGAGAGGAGCTGATTATTGTTTCTGTTTCGACAGTAAGTTTCAGTGAATTAAATTGGCCATAAAGCGTGTTCAAAAAGTCATGTAAATCAAAATCTAACCTCATAATCGCAAAAATATCTAGACCAAACTTTTGAGAACTGATTCTATTTTGATTTTAAGGAGGTTTCAACTTCGCTTAGAAAAATATGGGCCAAAAAAGGAGGGAGTAGATTGGCTCATTGCACATCCGCTTGTTTTCGTGATGGAATGTCAATTTGTAATAAACTGCTAGGTGTTCATTCAAACGTGACTTCATATAAGAACCGCAATAAATACTGTTTGTTCTACAAGATAATTTTTATATTTGCGAAAAGAAAATCACACACAACAATCTTATTTTCTCATTCTCATTTTTTGGAGGTAGAATACGATAATGCTATCTATACATCAGACTGAAATTGACGAACTTGATTGATTGAGATTTGTTTTTTGCGGAATACATGGTTACTTCCAACTTATGTGACATATAGTCAATGGATAATTATTGATCTAGAATTAAGCAATATAGAGCTACTGTGTCGACTCCTTCAAAGAGGATATTATCCAATTCGTGTGAGATTACCAATTGCAATGGATTTTTTTATTTTCATTTGATACTTTTATTTAGTGGAAGTCTGTAAGTGCTAACGAAATCGTTTCCTTAAAACCTCCACTCTGTTCAATGACAACAACTTCTCTTAAAAGGCTCTATAACTTTTAAGAGAGCACAAAGATGGTTCAACACGTACGCTATTCTAAAAACGACCGCATAAGAAATGAAACAAGGAAGAGCGGGTCGGATAAAAGGCGAAATAAAGTGAGGTTAAGTTAATTCCGACGAAAACTGAAACTTGGGATACCGTATAACTGACGTTTGGATTAGACAAATTTTCGACTGAAGTTTTGAGGCTCTCGAGTTTCACGTTCAGAATGGGAATTATCTCTTTTTCGAACACTTATTTAAAAAGTAGTTTCCTATTTCTCGATTCAGCTGAAGGATCAGAGCTGATAATGAAACCGAGAAACCCTGGGCGTGAATGTCCGCTCTTTCCTATCATGGAAGATAAACCTACTACTTTATGTAGTGGTGAATTCTCAGTATTTAATTGATTCCAGCTAGTTTGATTATAAGGTGTAACAAAACCCTCCATTCAGAAAAATCCTTCGACCACATAATTGGTTAATACCAATACCTTAATGAAGCTTCCTGGAATATTTCAGATGTCCTGAATAGTTATTCACAAATTATTATGAGACATTCCGAATCTTATCAATATAGAGCTTCCAAATTATCACAATGATGAGTTTGGGAATATTCAAGCATTTCATAACGATTTTGATACAAAACAAATCAGTTTCAACCATGATGTCACGGCTTCAACAAAGTGTTACATGTTTTAAACAGACCTACAAAAATGCATAGTTAACCAGCAGGATTTTCAAATTAGTATTTCAAATTGATATCATAAAATAGATCACTTTTACTTTGTTTTTAATCACATATCTTACATAATTTATATATGTGCGAAAAAACAAAGTAAAAGTGTTTGATTTTATTATATCAACATAAATGATCACAAAGTAATGACTTCCCTCATTGAATATTATGCAAATAGTTGAAGATGTATTTCTTATTTCCATTAAAAATAGTACGGAATCTTCACCAGATGAATAACAATGCAATCTAATTTAATTCCCCATTTTGGCAATTATCTATCAAATGTTATGGAAAATCATATCCAAATGTATTAATTCTTTCATATTTTTTTTTACTACATACACAATACACTCCTGAATGAATGGATAATATCTAAAAGCTTTGTTTTTATATGCAATTCGAAAACGTGGAAAATAATGGATTGGTAGAGGTGGTCCAGTTGCATGGCCTCCTCGATCACCTGACCTGAATCATACGAACCTTTTGGCTTGGGGTTATTTGGAAGATGAAGTTTATGCCACGCCAGTTCATAATAGAGAAGAATTATCGAATCGTATTCGAAGAGCTTGTGGTGAAATAAATAATAAAATGTTAATTCGAAAAAGAAGGTCGTTTGGAAATCGATGTCGCCGTTGCGTTGAAGTAAATGGATAACATTCTCAGCATTTGCTATGAATGATCATTTTTTATCGTTTCCAATAAAAAGGTATTCAACATTTTTTACTTTTTAAATAGCGTTTAAAAAGAAATTCCATAAGATAACCCTGATAAGAAAAATCAAAATAGCTAGAACAGGAAGTCTAAGTGAAATTTATCAGGTATTCTTTTTTATAGAAAATGAATCAAAGTTCTCAAATTTCTATACAATAATAATTTCCGACCATTGGCGTAGGGCTTTAAGGGGTTCAAATGGGTACAGAACCCAATAACTACGCTACTGTATTTGTCTCAAAAAAATTTTGTTACCAATAAAAATTGTCATCCAGTAAAACTGAAGTTTGAACTAATTGTTTTGATCTGTTCAGAAGATAATTAAGGAAATGTTATAATTTTTCAAAACTTCCATCCTGTATCTCGGAAACGAAGTGATTTAGAGAAAAAAATTATATGAAAGACCCCTATTATTTTTAGAAGTTCTATCGTTTGCCGAAGATATGAACGAAAAAACTGAAACACCCTGTACAGTGGGAAAATTTCAATTATGATTATTTGTTTCGGACAGGTACAAAGATAGAACCTTTACCAACAAATATTTATCGCACCCGGTAGCAAAGACAATGGTCTTTGAATGCAGGTATATATCAAATGTTGAAGTGAATTGGTCAAACAAACAAAAGGTAAAACCCTTCTTATCCAACTCTGCAATTTCTCAAAAGAATGATATCGTTCCTGGTAGATTATTCTCAGAGAGGTTCAACTCAACCCTCGTTTAAATTATCCAAAACTGTTGAAAAGCTTCCCGTTTCACCAGCTGACGCAATCCGACGTCTATCGTGGTTCTTCTTTCAATTTTCTAATCTTGATTGACCTTGTTTCTGTTGTTCAACGTCTTCGTGATATTAGTTTTGTTTTATATGTCCCAATACTTTTTCCTCCTTTCGAGTCTGGGAATAAACAGCATGTCTGACAAATGCGATGAAATTTCATAGTTTACAAGGGAGAGTCGTAAAATGCAACATATGCGATTATTTTTTCATCGTTTCCTTCGACCCTCCGATAATAAAAATCTGCGTTGAATTTATAAATATGGACTTTGAACTTAGGATATTTACAGACAACCTTCAAAAAGTTGGCATCGTATGAGAAAAACTTCTAATAATAATTTATTTTGGAATTAAAATTCTGCATAAAGTTTTGTTTCGAAAAAGTTGAATGTGACCTGCTAGGAAAAGGTCACATGACTTCCGTCACCTGTTAAACTAAAAACTTTTCAAACTAGCTAATTGCTTAAATTAGGCTTATTTCAAACATGTTTAGAAAGAAAATTAGTTTCTATCCTTATTTTACACAAGGGAAACTTCTATTGCTACTTAAAGTTTGTACTATTTTTTCAATATTTATAAAATTTCTGAAATATTAAACAATTTGTAACTCACACAAAACTGTTTTATATCAGTAGCTCTATCATGATACTAACTTTCAATTACCAATTATCGGCAAAAATATATTTTTCTTCAGAAAATGAGAATACCGTTCAAATGTCAGTTAAGTTTGATGCAAATAAGTTGATGTATCGTCAAGCATTTATGCCAAAGGTCCCTAACCTTTTTTGTTTCGTAGACCATTTGCCTTCTTTTTCGGTTTTGGGTAGAGCTCCTGCTTACCTAATATTGAATTTATGCAAATTAATCAAGTTCAAATGTATTTTTGACAGCTGGTCTAGTGCTACTCACTTCTAAAGATTTTAATTTCTAGCTGTAGTGAAGCGTAGTGTGAAAAACACATGTTAAGTTTTATACGATCATTAGTTAAATTCTAATTAAAACGAACCAAATTAAAATTAAGTATCTGTTACGTAAAATGTCTAAGCAAAAAATAAAAACTTTTAGTGAGAAGGATGAACCTCATGCTTTAATAATAAATTTTCAATAGTTGGAATCAATTTAATTAGGTTTAATCTAAAATCTCCTTAGTTAGTAATGTCCATTCTGTTCTTTTTTTTTCGTTAGGAGATTAGCAAAGGCGCTGATGCCCCTTTTCACTAGATATAAGGATGGAAAAGCAATTAAAAACTTTGTGGATTATTGCAATCATTGCTTGAATGAGATCTACTATCGTAGACCCCATTTAGATCTCATAGTCAGGTCGTCATCGACCCCTAGTGGGTCGATACAGACCACTTTAGTTATAACTGAATTTAACCGAAAGAATAATTCGAATAAATTTTTTCAGTACTAAAATTATGCCGGAATCATCAACGATATGATGAAACAACTTCAGCTTCGTATCTAACTAAAAATTAGGACTTTTTACGGAAGAAATTAAAGTCAAATTTAATTGTTATTGGCGTTTTATAGCTGAGCTAGTCACTCCCATGACACTAGATCTGGAACGGACTTACTATGTGAACGTTCTCTCACCTGTCAGCCAGAATGTGCTGGAGGGTCATGCATTTGGAACCAACTGCTTTAAAGCTTCTCAATAGCGGTCACTAAAAATATCTTGAAATGTTGGCCGTTTGGAGGAGTTGCTGCTTATAAAGGAAGCCTTAAGTCGTTAATTTTAAAATTTTTGGATACTTCATTTATCAAGGGTTCTGAATTATGTATATTTTCATTTCTAGCTTTGCAAACCAATCATAAACTATTTGGTCAATAGCAAATCCTTCTGTATTTGGAAATTTCCGTTTTTGAACGGCATTTGTTTTGAACCGCCTGCCTCTTCATAAAGTATTTTTAATTCATTCCATTTTTGAGAAAAGCATTCACTTGTGTTCTGCTAACACTAAGATTGTCCGCCAACTTTTGCGCACTGGTACTGTATTTTTCACTTTCCTCGATAATTTCACTTTTTTCTATAAGGAGCAAACGTTTACATTTCAGAGACACAATTGCTGTTCTCAGGGGAACAAATTGAACTTAATAATTTTTCGGTCATAAATTTTAGGTTATTTTTTATTATTAAATTGTTTATGGCTTGCAACCATTCTTAGAAACGAGGGTCAGGTCGGTTGATCGTCGGTATTGAGAAGGTCTACGGCCGATCAATATTAAGGCTGGAAATTCCTTTTCGTCAAAAGGTGGTTTTTGAAAGTGACCGTGACCTTTTTAGCTATTAAGAAGTTCCTTATTATAGAAGAATAATTTTTGAAATCTCAAAACTGACCGTTAAGAGGAGTAGCCGAAATTAGGAGCTCCACTGTATTATGACGACCTCCGAGGGATATATCATCGAACAGGTCGTGCAAGTTATTTGTTGAAAAGTCAAGGAACGTGACAGATTTCAGTCGATAACCATACATTAACACTAAATTGGTGTTGGGAAGACTGAATTCGAATTTCTCTAGGGTTTCCTTGAGCCCAAATTTGAGAATTATGGTGGTTAAATACTCCAGTTGTTGTGGAAGTGACCTCATCAGTCTATAAAATTTTATAATTGTGGATTTTCTTTTATTCAATTCATTATCCAGTTTCGGAAGGCAAGGCGACGATTTTCATTATAGGGAATCATTTTTGCACTGGTTGTGAATGATATGCTCTTTGATTATCCACGTAATATTGTAGGGCTTCTCTACCTGAACCGAAGATTGTTCTCAGTATATAATTATCTCCATTCTTCCCCTAGGCTGCGGGTCTATGTCAGTTTTCATACCAAGCACACGTTGATGAAAGTTCACATACACGTAATTTTTCATATATCCAAAATGATGTACACTTCTGTCTTGTAATGGAAATTAATATGGGTATATCTTCAATAAATCTTAAATTAGGTAAATTCCGAACATTACTCTATTTGTTCAATTGTTTACATGTTGTATCAAGAAGTTTTATAATGATGTTGGTATAACATACAAAGTGGACCACATGTGTAATGATGCACCGTAAGCAAGGTTAGCTTATTGTTATAGGTACATCATCCATGTCAACATCGATATGGTTGAATCTTATGGAATGATGTATCAACATCAATGTATGAGGATAAGGAAGGAGAAGTATTCATGATTTAGGCTAGAGTTATCATAGGCAGAGCAAGAGAATATATTTAAGCATCAAAATTAATGATTAGAGAAGTTAAGATTAGGGAAGTTCTGAATTAGTTCTGTTATGAACCGTTGTTACATGTGTAAGTATCATTACAATAAACCGATAAACCCTTCGATGATATAATTTGCATTCTACCACAGCACAAGCTAGCACAACCCCTACAGAACCGGGCACCTAGCAATCACAGTTTATTATAGTACATTAAAAATACGTAGCAAGTTATTAGTATGTTCAAATACAAATAGTTTAAAACTTATACTGAATAACATTCATGTTAAAAAGGCATATTGCAGATTGCAGGTTAAGTGGTATGTGGCGTCAAGTATGTGTATGTTATACTGGGTTCCCCATAATAGACTACCCATTTTATATTATTGATAAATTACTACGAGATATCTAAATCGGTTGTTCTCTGTGGGATCATCTTTTGAAGTCTTTGGGATTTAGGTAAATTATTAATCAAGTAGGCGCCTGTTACAAATAAATTTTGAATTGATAATTTCGTGGAACGCCTTTTTTCTACGAGAAGTTTGTTAGTTTTCATCAATAATTATTTAATTTTTTTGCTTTGAGACATTATTTCAACATCCGTTTGAACTTTCAGGGATTACTCAGTCCAACAACGTGTGTTTTGTGTAGAAACTTACATAAGAAGCAATTCGATAGAAGAAGTTAGGCGTCCATACCGGCGTTAGTTTAATAACAATAGGGGTCACGCGCCAAATCGTAAAACTGTTAAGTTATGGGTTCGTCATTGGCGTGAAAATGGTTCTGTACAAAATTTGAGGAAGCCTGGACGTTGAAGAACAGTTCGTACTCCAGAAAATATTGAACGAGTTAGAATTTCGTTTACGAGAAGTCCTAAAAGGTCTGCTAATCGACAAACCCTTATCCTAGGAAAATCGAAGGGAAGCTTAGATCGAATTCTTCAAAGGGATTTAAAATTGCATCCCTATAAATACCAAATGGCACAGCACCTTAGCAATCAAGATAAAGAAGCAAGGTTAGCATTTTGTCAACAATTTTTGGATTTTCATCAAGGAGCAATTCACAGTCTCCTAATGACCGACGAAGCAAATTTTTATTTGAACGGCATGGTCAATAAACAGAATTTTAGATACTAGTCAAATGAAAATCCTCATGAAATCTTCACACAGAACCTCCATAATCCAAAAGTTGTTGTATGGTGTGGAGTAGGATCTTTTGGTATTATTGGCCCTTATTTTTTTGAGGATGAAAATAACCGCGCTGTAACAGAAACATCCGAGCGCTACGTTAATATGCTAGAGACACTTCTCATTCCAGAATTAATTAGACGAGGATTACTGAACAATGCCTTACTATTCCAACAAGATGGGGCAACAGCTTTGGCCTTCGAGGTCCCCCGACTTAACGGCACCCGATTTTTTCCTGTGGGGATATTTGAAAGCCAAAGTGTTTGCGAGTGGTCCAGGTACAATCGAGGAACTGAAAGTCAAAATTCGTGAAGAAGTTGAAGGAATAGACGAAGGTTTGCTACGCCGTGTAATGAACCACTTTTTAGCTAATATTGAAAAATGTGTTGAAGTTGGTGGAGGTCGTTTAGAAGACGTGATTTTCAAAAGTTAGAATTAAATTAGCCAAATACTTATGAGTTATCATGAATCCCAAAGAGTTAGCTGTAATTTAGGAAAATAAAATGTTTGTTTTGTTAACTAAAAAAAAATTGATTCAAATAGCAAAATGGGTAGTCTATTATGGGGAACCCAGTATAATTTCTACTATAACTTTCAATTTTACTACTTTAACTATTTTTGCTATTTTTAAATTTTAGATTTCATATTTTACCACATGACAGGATCAACATCAGGTTTATCTCTATGTATGATTGAACAAATGAATATATTGATTAGTTGATTGGTAAAGCAATTGCGTAAGGATTTGCAAAAAGTTAAAATTGGCTCTTTCAGGCGGGGGCCTAGCTTGATAAAATATTATCGCAACATTTATAACAGAATCCTGTAAATAATAGACGTATGGGGAATTTCACCAGACCTGTCATCTATGAAACTATGTTGAAGCAATATGTAATATCCACATTCATAGTTTGGAACAATGAACCATTCAAATTTGCAACTTAGATATTTCAATTACTCCACTCTGTGATCTTCTTGGATCACATCGCCATGAGTGTGAGTCAATGATGAATATTTCATTACATGTAGTTGTTTCATGTAGAAGTTTAGCGCTAAGCCCGTGAATGTACGAAGAAAATATGGCGCTGTTATTTGATTTGATACATCCCGTGAACTACTAAAATAAAATAACTCACCATGAATATGTGTTTACAAGATAAATTGAAATTCGCAATATGAGAAAGTTTTCAACTCCTCACAACTGGGTTACATTAATTCAAAGTTGTGACAGTGATTTCATATTTTATACTTCAAGCAAACAGGAATATCAAAAAATCTAATAAAACAATCATAAAAGCAAAGAACAATGTTGGATTATGTTAAAGCTGTACATTTGTAACTGTAACATAACCAGCAAAATTTCTGTTGCGATCACGCTGCAAATTATGTTGCAAAATAGATTATTCGTGATACTTATTCGTGATACTTATTCAAAAATTTCTTCTAGGAATAATAATGTTGATTATCGCATGAAAGGAGAAATAAAGTATTCATCATTATCAATCATCATTGCGGATGGTAGATCGATTTTTTCCAATGTTGGCCCATCTGTCTAGATATGAAGCTGTCAAGGTGATTTATAGGATAGTTCTTTTCATTCTGAACTGATGGGTGATTCGAAGTGATGTTTGAATGGGGGCCTTTTTGTTATGTTACTTTTCGGAAACTCTTGGTTGAGGATAAGGTCACTGGTATAACTTTGGCAAAAATAGTAGCGTAAAACAGTCTGACAGAATGAAGAACGGAAACCATACGAATTATCTTGGTGACTATATATAGAATTGACTTAAACGCATGAGATATATTACAGATTTGTACAGTTCTAAATCTACAAGCAAGAGTGTTCTAAAATATCTCCTGATTTTGTTGAATTTTCTTCTTATTTTATCCTTCTGGAACTTTATCGCGTTGCTTTTCGTGGTGTTCACTTCTATTCGCAATGTGTTCAACCACTGTTCGAGGTAGAAGCTTTGCTTGAAGGAACTTTATTTGTATATGTTGGCTTGAAGCGGTTATTTCGTCTGCATATTGCTCCAAGATTGGCACCTCGCTGGGCGAAAACACACGATAGGTGTACCACAAGGAACAATCTCCGGCCCAGTGCTCTACAAACTGTAGATCGCTAATATACCAAAAACAATAATAGTACTAAGAATAGTTCCTTTGATGATCTTACTCGTTGGATAATAGTCTAATCGGTTTCTAACTCATTAAATATTATGTGCTATGCACTCTACAGCGTTTTGCGGCAGATTTACTACATCTGATTTTTCATCTTATGGCTGCCGGGGTCTTGACGGATATTTCCTTGATTTACGCTATTGTTAATTTTGTGAATCTTTAGCATCACTTTTACATTATTTTGTATCATTTGATCGTATAGCGGTAGATTGTTTGGATTTGGGGTGAATTGGATTCACAATGTTAATGGCAAGGAAAGGAAGCTAAATATTTGTTTCTATTTCTACAATGAATTTGTGTGAGTCGATAACTGAGCATGTTAAAAAAATCATGACCATCAAAATCTCTACTTACAATAGTGAAAATATGAGGGACATATCTGTCCCAAATTTTTGGGAACTGATTCAATTTTGATTTCAGGGAAGTATCAAGTTCGCTTCGAAAAATATTGGCCAAGAAAAGGCAGTCCATTGCACATCCGCTTGTTTGTTTATAGTAATTTTTGTTGTGAGTGAAATAATTTTGCTCTATACATAAAGACTTAAGGATTGAGTAATCTATATTGTTTGTATAGGATGTGTGAAGGGTACAGGTTCTGGGGGTTCGTGATCGGTGTAATTTGGAAGGGTAGATTTATACCACTACAGGGTTTATCGGTTTATTGGATAACACTTACTCATTTAGTTAACACGTTATACAGTGAGTCGTGAATCGTATCTAGCCTGATTATGAATTACTAAGACCGATCATTAGATCACTATGACTCATTATCATACTAGACTGGACTGACCATGAGACTAACATTCAAAATTATGAATTACGATGGTCTTAAGATACCAGTCTACAAGCCTCTCTAATGTTTTCAACAAAAACGACGTATGTCTTGATGTAGGTTAGAAGTTTATGAATAAATTCCTTAACTAACTACTGTGTTATAGGTGAATTTTAGGTGAATAATATCTAAGTAAGATGAGGGTTCGAATAATGTCCAACAGTTTCCAAAAACAACAGTTATTACTGTGTCAACTGTATCACACATGATGAATTCGCGTGAAAAATCAGTAACAAAATAACATGTGTAAATTATCAAGCCAGGACACCAAATCCTTCGTTAAAATGAGAATACTTTGTTTTTTTCTAAGGCATAGGTTTGTTGATTTGCAATTTTGTGAGTTGCCTGCATCTAATTTAGTTAGATTAATTTAGTAATGGAATAGATGACAGGAAATTTTAAGTTTGTTGTGGTACATCATTTTCGAAGTAATAATAGAAATTATGTCGACGACATTTTCAAGTTGTCGTTGTTTTCAATTTGATGCGTAATTGAATATATCTCGTGCGGAATGAAATTAGGTAAAGGATATCGGCTGAAGACCAAAATAACAAAGAAAAATCATGAACGGAATGGAATAACAAATGAAGTAGAGCATTAAATGCTAGGACATTTGCTTTGAATCAATAGTCAAACAATCAGAATCAGAGGCGGCGGATGAAGTATAGTGGATTGATCGCCTAGTGCCAGACGCAACGAAGTGTTAAGGGAACTGGCAGGGCTCAGTCGAGCGGGAAATAACACGACCTCGAGATCCTTGTATGGGTTTGACCTGTACGCACCAACTCTCATAAACCCGCTGCTTCATCTGTCTATACGTTGCGGTTACTTCTCAGAATAACCGCCTACCTTCAGGTGGTATGCAGACCCTCCTGAATAATAACCCTTGTCAATGTATGTACAAGGATGTCTCATCGAAAATCTGAGTTTCCGCAATGATACTTCCTACACTTAACGAGGCAGTTCGTCTTCATAATTTCCGAGGATCCATGTTCGTGGTTTATTATATGAAGGAAGACTTTCACTTTCTCCCCGTGCAACCAAGAAACTGAAATTGAATTCCGTTGCCCTTTTTCAATTATTATAACACAGCTAGCTAAGTCTCCAAAATGTGCGTGAAAAAAAGTGTAGAACAGAAACCAAAGTTATGAATGTATGGACATTTACTGTTAAGACTTTTGAGGGGGTTTTGAAGGAAAATATCCCAATCACAACAATATTACCAGTTAACATTTCCATTTCGCGTTTTCTAAATAGCGACACATTTTCAATATTTCAAAAATCACTTAAGTACCTATGATATGTATGATATTCACTACCACACTTTACATCAATACTGTACCGAATTCATGCCTTTCGAGCTGTTTTCGCTGGAAGAATTATACTAAAATATAATGCGGGAAACTCTATAAGAAACCGATTCGTACAAACCAACATGCCTTCACATCAAGAGTAGGCTGTGCCGATACACCTTAATACACAAAGCCTTGGCGCTGCAAAAGTAAGTATGACGTCATTAGCAAAAGACTGGCAGTAGAAACATATCTTTCGACAGTACCGTTTATTCCTAATATCGCATGGCCAGCATTGAGTGTGATAGGTGATGAATATTAGAATTAAACAAAGTTCTACCTTATTGATAAGAAATATTCACCCTCATCCACTAAGAATGCTATTAAAGTGGTGAGGTAGCTACCAAGTAGCCATCATCAGAGTAAACTAAATTATAAATCAAAATGTGGCAGTTTAAATACAATTTGTCTGTAAACTTTCTTGAGAAATGGTGTGTCTTGTATTCAAAATATGTTCGGCTACAGCTGATTTTCCACCATTATCTTTCTTTATATGGGCAAAATGTTCCTTATAAGCAAGTTAAAATGTTCCTTCTAGTTTGACCCACATAGCATTTTGAACAAGACTCACAATCGATTTTGTAAATCCCGGATTTGACGACATCGAAAACTTCATCAAAGGTGTATCCTAAACGGTGTTTTGGCTTGTTCTTATATCCATAAACTGGTTGTATTGCAAATTTAAAAACAAATAATGGCATTTATTAATTACTGAAGAATGATAAGTGAAACTTTTGAATTTTATTGGAGTATTTGAGGTAATGGCTCTAATTGGGTTAGTTAGGTACGTTCCAATTTCCTTTTTTTGTTTAGAAATTGAATCATTGATCAAAGATTTGTAGTAACCATTGACAAATGCAATTTGCTGAAGCTTTTCGACTTCGTTGTTTTTTTTTACTGGCTCATAGGGACGTTCAATGATCTATGAACTAGACTATTAAACGGAACTATTTTATATCTAAATGGTGTAGCTGAATCCGCCGGAGCATACCTATTTGTTTGATTGGGTTTTCTCTAATGTCGAAATCCAAGTGATTCCCATCCTTTATAATGTTAATATAAAGGAAAGGAAGCTGATTATTTGTTTCTATTTTGACAGTGGACCTCAGTTAATCAAACTGGGTATTGAGTGTGTTCAAAAAGCCATGTAAATCAAAATCTTTACTTATAATCGCGAAAATGATGTCTATATATCTATACCAATATTCAGGAAAACGGATTCAATTTTGATTTGAAGGAGGTTTCAAATTCGCTTAGAAAAATATAGGAAAAAAAACGAGAGAGTGGATTGTTCATTGCACATTCGCTTGTTTATTTATAGTAATTTTGTTAAAAGTGAAATAATTTTGCTCCATATATAAATATATCGTAACACGTATTTTGTACAGTTTCTATCGGGGATATTAATATTTGAAAGCCATTTCTTCAAAATGCTTATCGAATCAAGATTGGAGTTTTTGTAAATTTTGTTTTACAATTTAGTTTACTCTGATGGTGGCTACTTGGTAGCCGCAAGGTTCTCAGTACTTTGATAGCATTTTCAGTGAATAAGGGTGATTATTTTTTATCAATAGTGTTATAATATATCCACAGTGGGGACTCTCTTATAGTTTATAAAGTTTTACCCATTTCTTGTGGAAAATTATACCTTCCCCTTTTTCCTATGGTATCCATATGTAAGAGGAAAGTATTTTCACCTTTAAATGAGCGAGTATAAAAGTGATATGACTGAATAAAGTGCGTTGCAAGATGTCTTCCTAAGTAAATGTTTATGTTGATCATGAAAGTTTAAAATTTCATTTTCTATGAGAACAGATTACACCACAGAGAACTTGCAAGAAAACATATATATTTAACAAATACTATGATTTTATTTTCACTTTTACATACAATTAGTACATACCCGTATACGTTTTCAAGAAGTTGAAATGTATTAATTATGCCGCATCCAACAACTATGGAGATAGTTTATAATTTATAGTTAAGCGGCGATACGGTAGTTGAAAGAAGACAAATTTTATGTAAGCCCAAAATCAATTTTATTCTTTGAATAAAAATTAAAATAACGTGATACTTCCATTATATGAGATCCATATTGGGCAATTTTTGGATTATAAAGCCGTAAATATTGTTGGTACCGCTTGAAATAACGCGTTGCAACAACAGCATTTGTGTTTATGATTGATTGTAAGTGTTAATTCAAAATTCAGTGAGGTTGTCCATATTGGTTCTGTATCAAAAATAAATGACGAATTATTGTTTATGTTTATGAAGTCAATTATTTTGAAAGTAGAACAAATCGGAAACAAAATATTCTGTATTATAAGTGAGAATAATGCACTCAACAGCACAGCCATGAACAATTTTTCTAAACATAACAAGTTAAATATCGTGTATCTCTATCCAGTAGCTGAATCAAAACTATTATTATGTTCGATACGTTTCACATTCTTAATATATAAAAATAAATTGGCTAGATTCAAACCTCTATCGAATTATGCAGTATCCCAACTTTGACTCGCGAGATGCATGAACTAGAACATGATAAATGGTTAAAATTTGGATATTATCTGCATTTTAAAGCACTCTATTGAACGTGGGCCAAAAACCAGGAGGAATATTCACCCGATATAAAGGACATTTTGCACTTATAAAGAAAAACTATTACAATCGTAGATTAACGAGTATGTCACATTACATTGTCATGATCTTCTTTTGTACTTCTTAATACTCTTAATACTTTATTATATTTACTATATTATTCTAAATTATCCCAATTGCGTTCGTTCTCTATATACAAAGCATCAAGATGGAGCCTTGTTCTCTTACGAAGGTTGACATTGACTGCTCACCTTGCTGACCTAATGTTTATGTTGCATATTCATTATCATAAAATTTGCATTTACTATATCGGTAGCGTACCTAGGTCACAGTACCGATTTTAAGAAAGTAGAGGAAATTACAGAATTAAGTAATTCTATAGACTCTAATAAAATAATCTCTATTACTTACTGTTACACCTTCCCCGAAAGGACAAAATAAATGTAAGACGTTGGCTTACGTTTTTTTTTATTGCTCGAATTTCTCTCACATTGAATACATTATTTATTTATGTTATGAATAATACAGTTTTAGCCTATTTTGAACTTTCTATTGGATAGCCATTCACTCCTATAACTACATTTGAGGGCTTTTCTTCCATGATTAGGAAGAGACCTTTGCATAGCTGTTCTAACTCATCTTTAGGGTTATTCGTTACTTATATTTTATCTCCTAATTTAAAATGAGTGATAATACATTAACGCTTTGATTCTTCCCTACGCTTAATTTTACAGTTTATTAAATTATCTTTTGCCCCTATACACTATTATAGAATTAAATAAATTTATGGAATCTAATGAAATAATCTCTATTATTCCATTACACAACTTTACTCTTCGAAAATTATTTGAGTTGGTTACTGATTTTTACATACTCGTATTTTTTCACATTTTATAAGATGTCTTACACAACTAGAATAATATTCAAATTAATAAAGTTTTTGAAGAAATGTTATAAAAACAAATTTTTCGTTTTTGGGATTCGAACCTGATCCTACAGAGTGGGAGCCTAGTGTCCTAATCCCTAGACCATACCCTTGGTTCATCGCCATTTCTCACCAGTTGAAGTTACAAATTGAATTTGAGTTTACGTTTTTGTTGTTGTTGTTGAACGATTTTGTTGAAATTTGGGTGGAAGATGTTTTAAATTTACTTAAACAATAATTATTATCGAACTAAAGCCCGATCAAATAGTTCCTTAATAACGATTTAATCGTTATCTGTTTCAAATTCACATGTTTCTCGTGCTTGCGAAAATTAAATAAGCAATTGAATCAAGCACAACAGACCCCGGTAAATAAAGTACTCTATCTAGTGAATTAAACGCGCCTTCCGAAAATTATGTAGATCAGATAGTATGTAGCCTGAGTTTTACGAGTTTTGTGACATGGAGTGAACAAGACTCATTGAATTGCTCCACGAGAAAGACAAGTGAAACTGTTCAGAACGTTGGGCCTGGTCATATGAGATGCGCGCACGTTGACTGATCACGGGTAAATCATCGTCCAATAATTCGGGAGAATTATTTACGTTTACTACAAACGCTTCAAGTGGAATGAATCAGTGGAATGCATCGTTCAGTTATCGCTAGATGCGGATCCTTCGTTGTAGAATCTTTATCGCACGTATTTAATTCGAATATAACATATAATATATGAGAACCATGAACTAACTAACCACCACACTCTTCGGCAGTACGTGAACCGTGCAAGCTATCGAATATGAATTGGTAATGATGTTTTCTGAATGGTTCGGTCACTAATTCGATGTTGTAACAGCTTTAATAATTGGTGGGAGTGGTATTGATAATCGTTGAGCTGAACTTGGCATATTTGAATTTATACGAAGTTCGACAATCTTCACACACAATATAGCAGACAAGTCCTTTCATTTCGCTTACGCCAGTTGTGTAAATATTCCAACAATGGAGTATGCTCAACTTGCATTAAACAACTTTGTTGTGGTTGTGGCCAGAATAGCTACTTAGCAATTCAATGAAGTTATTATCAATTAATTTATTCTCGGATTAGTTTACGGTCGTTCATCATTCTCGATGGAAAATGAAAGATAAAATAAATCAGTACATAACATCAAAGGGAACAATACCACCTCTGTTTTCATCAGACAAATATTACACATTATAATTACCACGTTCATTTATTGTCTCAAATAATCATATAGATTAATAGTGGGAAAAACGTCATGCATGATGTTCGACTCGATTATCGAATATGTTGTTCCACGAAACAAGAAACAAGATAATATAACAGAACTAGAAATATGTTGCCGCTTGTAGAATAAATAAATAGTGTGCCTGGCAAAGTTACTCTTTGGTTGAATAAATTATTTATTTCATTATCTTCACACACCTAAATAATATTTAGATCAATGTTTTTGAGAAAATGTACAAAAAAGATTTCCATTTCTCGAAATCGAACCCGAGTCTACGGAGCAGAAGCCAGATATCCTATCCGTTAGACCACAGCGCCTTTAGTTATAAACTTGTTGAAGTACGATTCTATTTTCAAGTTTACTCCAATAATTGTCTTTGATGTATTTCTCAAACATTTTGTTGATATTCATGTAAAAGCATGAACTAACTTAAGTGTTTTAAGTTTTGAATCAATTCAATATATACTTAGGGAGTTAGAATTTTTTCATTTTCAACCCTTTAGAAAACGATTCCCCTGAAAAACAATTGCGACTACGTCGCGAATAGTATAGTAACTGTTCATTTGTTTGGTAATGACTCCTGCTAGACATAAATCTAATCGGCGCCTGAATTCTAATTGAGCAGCCTTTCTTAAAATATTAGAGATGACTTCTTGGCACGCAATAATAATTTTTTTTTTAATGGTTAACATTTTGTGACGGAGATCGGTGAACTTTTTTGAGGAGACCCCATAACCAAAAATGTAGAGGGTACGGTCTGAAGACTTTCCTGGCCATTGATCTCCATATCTCTCATTCAAAAAATCACGGATAATATGTGCTTTATGAGGGGGAATCTCATCATGCTGAAACCACATAGCTCTTCTCAGCTGCACAGGTACATGTTATGTACTTCATGAAAGTATGGTCCAGTTAAATGACAACCAATCATACCAAACCATACATTCACACCAAAGTACCCCTGATTCCGCAGTCGCTGGATTCGAACCCGCGACCGGCAGCCACAGTGATTAGCATCGATCTTCTAATCACTGTGGCTGCCAGTCGCGGGTTCGAATCCAGCGGCTGCGGAATTTTTCCGATGGCCCGAGAAAGTGGTGCGGCAAGATACAATGGGCTGTCAAGCCCAAGTGTCATCGTGACTGCGCTGGTTGCAGGATCGAGCCTACCACAGGAGGTGGAGTGTTTAGTGGGTATATCTGAGGTGATTAAGTTCGGGACTCAGGGACTCCCACCCTACCTTATGTGATGTTAACCAAATGAGGCTTTTCTGTTGATCAGTACTATTAATTTATTTCGTTTGGCAACCTATTACTCACAAAGCGACTTTCAAGTGTCGAAAAAAATTTTTTTTTTCTATTTAGAATACACGAGAGAGAAACCTATAATGTTCAAAGAACATCGTGTGGACCAGCAGTGAAATGTTGGGAGAGGAGGATTTTCCTTGATGGTTTGGAAGTTATAATCATAGGAAAAGACCTCACTAGGTAAAGCGTTCTTAGAACTTCGCTTTTCGATAAAAAAATTAAGTTTGGTAGGAAGAAGTTCGGCAGATCTCGAGCTTGACAACGAATGGGGAACTGGTTTGAGCTTGTCTAGTCCGCCCATCTGAAATCTGTCATGATGGGACTATAGGGGACATGGAAACTTCTGTAGAAAAGGAAGAAACCTTTCTACGATCTTCCAGATAAGTTTATGAACTCGTAAGTGTGAGATCATCAATCAGACGAAGGCTCTCTTCTGGATAAAATCCAAGAGATTCAGTTCATATTTGGGAGCCGAACTCTAAACATGTAACTGTGATTGAAAAGCCGATTGTCAGGGATTTCCATAAGAAACATAATTTATATCATAAAATTGAACCTTTTCTCTATCTTCAATTCGCTTAAATGTTCCAGATTATGCATTTTAGAATCATGACATTTATTAAAACTCAAAACCCTTTGAATGCTTGATTTGTCCACATTCAACTCTTTACGAGTGGTGGTCTTGAAATTATCCTAATATTTGGGCTGTTCCTCATTGGGAACTCTTCTAATAATACATTTTCCCCTTAACACCTGGATTTTCCCGCAACGTTCTTTCTATTCTTGGGAACATCTTGTGATCAGGAACACGAAGCCCAGGATATCTCTCCTGCTGAATTCGAACAGCCCTTCTGGAATTTTTTTGGGATTCTCCATATACCAACAACATATCAACTGTTTTACCTTGTGTTGTCATTATTTAATAACTCAAACGGCAAGCATAGAAACTAATGTTATGTTAGTTACTCCAGTTTTGCAAATAATAGTTATTTATGTATCAAGGGAATTATAAGGGCCTCACTTACCGATGGCAAAATTGGCGTCCCGAGGGCCTCTGGCCCGAGGGACAGCAATTGCCTGCGGTTATTAAGGCTCATTAATTCCCGTGGTACATAGATAATTTTATTTCTGACCGATTTCAATAAAATTTTGTTCATTTATAAAACGGAATAAATGCATCAATTCATTACCTTCCCGCTATATTTGAATCAGGTAACGTTGATTATGAGTTTTGTTGTTGCTAAGTTGTTCCTATGTTACTTGTTTACAAACAAAGATTTATTATCAAGCTGTGTTTGCGTTAAAAACGTGTTTTCTACCCCAAATATAATGGAGGATATTTTAAAACATCCTGAAAAAATAAGAGAATCATTATTTCCATCGAAAAGTGAAGCCGAATACAAAAAAGAATATAAAATATATCTGGAGTGGCTCACACGGAGAAATGTTATGCCAAAAGATACCACTGAAACTGTATTTCTGGCATATTTTCAAGAACTGGTAAGGAATTTTCTATATTTTTCGGTCGATTTGGTAGTAATTGAGTTTATTGGTTGCAGTCAGAAACGTATAGTTCAAATTCTTTATGGACTAAATGGTCAATGCTAAAATCGATGGTGATTACACATGAGGAAAGAGATATCACCAAGTTCAATGAACTAGAGGCTTTTTTGAAACGGAAAAGTAACAGTTATAAGCCGGAAAAGTCCGCTGTTTTATCTCCTAAAGATGTCATCATATTTCTAAATATATATATATATTAGCATTTCTTATTGTATTTTTACTTGTGAAAGGTAGAGGGAATTATAGAATCTATAATGTCCCAAGGGAGTTATGACCCTCATTATTGATAGCGTAACTATGACGCCCTTCATACATAAATAACTATTACAACGCTCAAACTATCAATTGTTTTTCGTGGATACCTAATAAAATCATCATTAATTCGATTGTCACCAACAAAATTTATACCAGGTCATTTCCATGTTTTGGCTTGTACCTTTGAAAAAAAACGCCTGTAGCAAAGGTTTATCAGAAATGCGCGATCTTGATGAATATTCTATGAAGTTTATGTTTCTGGAAAAAATATCTTCAAGACGTACTTTTTGATCCGCATAGTAACCCTGGGGCATGGAGTCTGAGACAATCTGTACATCGAAATAAAATCCAGTTTGAATCTACACCCTATCGGAGTCAAATGTGTATTGCGTGATGAGGATTTTGAAGTAATGAACCCTTTTGCTTCCCGGAACTTGAGCTTATGCCACTAAGCAAATTAAATCATTTTGAAAAAAAATTAAAAAATCGTTTTTAATTAACCGAGTTGAATTCTATGCATCGTTGATCGTATTATACTTACCCTTGTCAGATGCCTTTGATATTTCGAGGAATTCTTTAATACCCGATGTGAATAATCTTACATAATAAGGCATCCAACGGAAAATATAGTCTGCATTTCCATCCAACTGAGCTACTCAGACATTTTACATCCAATTTGGATAAACAAGGGAATTTATAGAAAGAGTATACTCGTATCGCAACGGCTGGTTGGTTTACATAGACAGTTCAAGGTTATATCAGAAAATCTTGATGAAGATTTATTTTTCCATGATTTCCTGAATCCATTGTGAGAGAATCATATCATCTGAATTCGATATACATTTCAATTTTCAATATACAAGATGTCCAGAAATTAACATGCCAAACTTTAGAAGGCGATTATACACCATAAAGAAATAAGACAAGAACACAACTCCTTCCCCATGCTAAGTCAAACATTATGTGACATTTTTCAAATCTTGGATTATCTTTTTTAAATTGAAGTGTTATGCCATTATTGAGAATTTTTAGTCCAGACGCACGGTCACGAAAATCCTGAAAAATTTGATACGGCAAATTTTGATGATTTTTGGAGTGCTGAATACGGAAAAAATCGTTGAAAAATTTTATGGCTGCCGCTCGAAAAGTTATGGCCATTTTTTTTACCAAATTTTGTGGTATTTACGTTTTTTTAAATTAATTCCAAACGAAGGCTTCAATCGAATATACACCCGGAATCAAAGTTGGAGATAATTAAAATATGCGTCGATAGAGCGATAGGAGAAGTCTTTTGGAGGTTATGGGTTCGAGATAAAGCCCATTTTGAAATTTTTGTATTACTTGTCAAATATTTTTTTTTGAACCGAAAAAAAATTGTAAACGTAATTGGTCTGGATGAAAAGTTGGCATCTTCATTCTACTTTTCACTGGATTCCTTTTTTTGGAGCCAAAATTCGAATTTTCATCAACATGATGTCCCGAAATGCTTCAATAAAGAGCTAAGGCATGTTATTGATTAATAACCGGATCATAGAATATTTATTAAATTATAAAAATTACTAGATGATTATAACATGTTCTGTAAATGTCCGTCATTTATGTCAACGCAACTTATATAATATTTGCTCAAATGAGTCTTCCTTATTCCAAATTATCTCGCATTGGTCTATTACCATTTGTGCAAGATGACCCTCGTTTCCAATTGGAACCGACTAGACTATTGATTTCAAATAAGCCAAAAGAAAAAGTCAAGTAAACGATGTGACCACGCGACTGGGCTATTTCGGCCTATCCACTAAACTAAATCTAAGTGATTTCGAACTCAAACACTAAAATGGGGAGGTGATCCAGCATGCATAAGCTAACATCTAATTGCGTATGAACCATTATCAAGGATATATATAAGATCGTTTTCCAAAAAAATTCAAATATGTTTCACCATTTAAGCGACAAAGCATTATAAAAGGTCCAATCAATTGATTTCCTTCACACGTGAAGCCGGCTTCGTCTGTGTACAAAATTTTCCGAAGGAAATGGCAGTCTTGTTGGATTTTGAATTGCATCCATGATACATCTTCAGCAACTGCACATACAAAATTTCAGTACACTACCCTAATATGATCATTTCAGGTACAACTATTCCTATGAAGTCTTCCGTACCCATGCTCTGAATCACCACCCTCTCATGGGAAGATCATGCGCGATCTATTGCGGAAACCGTTTTACAAAAACTTGGTTTTCTATTCCATGTCAAGAGCTACTTTACATAATCTACAAGGCATAGATTCGGCCTATCCTGAAGTACTGTTCATATTTTAGGAGTTTGTAACGTGTAAATTCCACTTAACAGCTTAGAAATGGCCGCTGTACTACAATCGGTTAACTCCTGTGACGTCAGCTATGCTAGACCGTATATTCTCCGAGTCATGGTAATTCAGTGACGAATTCTGCCTCGAAGTCGTTCTGTGAGACATCGAAGCACCGGAAAAGGTCGAGAAAATGGCGTACTCATTGTCAAATCGTCCAAGTGGAAGGTCGTGTTTCTAGGTTATTTCAACAGGGAGGTGATACCAAACTTATGTTTGAAACCAAATTCTGGGAATATTCTTCCGTTGAAAGCAAAGGCATCAATTACCAATTTGGAGTGAATTAATTGGAAGATTTGTGTAATAGATGCACCTTAGGGGATTAAAACTTAATTTCAACGTGACTGGTTTTGGACGGAAGTAAAGTTTGTTTCATTGAAAGGAAAAACCCCATCGCGATAGAGGTAAATATCTTTGTAATTCCATTGATTTCTTCACTAACTTCAAGAATTAATTTGCCTTCACAGGTGATATCTGACAGGACATAGGTTAGTCCTAATTTGTTCAACAATCGTTATGTATTCTGTTCAATAGAATTCTGAGGACAATAGAGCAATAGAGGTTTGAACATTTCGTGATTTCAAATTTTTTTTGTTTATGTTGTGGAAAATTCAACAGGTGTACGAGTTCTGAGGTTGGCTTGAATCTGCTGTGGAAAAATTGATTTGGAAGTTGCTGATTGACTTGTGATGTACAATCGTGGAAACTGTATTAGAATTGTGGCAGGTATCCATACATCGAGTAGGAAGTTCTAATCCAAAATCGAGCAAGTATAACATCTTATCCAGCAGTCACCAAGTCAGGCTACCCAGCTTATGGTTTATGTAACATTTGAAATAATCGTTTGAGTACTTGTATATGTGTAAATTTAACTGTTCACTTTGATTTAAGCAATTTAACCTCATTCATATTTTAATTCATTCACTTCATAATTCATTTAATATTAGGTTCTGTGATAAATTGTAACAAAATGATAAAATGTCGGCAACCAAATGATAAAATAGAACTCATAGTTTATCCACAAGTAAGAGTAATTTGTACCCTTACAAGTTCGGCTCCCAAACAAACGGTGAAGCTCTTGGATTCTATCCAGAAGAGAGCTATTCATTTGATTGATGATGTTACACTTACGAGTTCATTGACCTCTCTAGAACCTCGTAGAAAGATGGGGGATATCTCCCTCTCCTATTGATATCTCCAAGGTCGGTGTTCATCAGAAATCTCGTATGTTGTTCCATTACGAGGGATTCTACACTAGACGAGCTCAAACTAGACACCTCTTCATCGTCAAGCTCAAGACCTGCCGAACTTCTTCCCACCAGACTTAATTTTTCTATCGAACAGCGAAGTTGTGGAACTCTTCACCTAGTGAGGTCTTTCCTTATGCCAATAACCTCCAGACCTTCGATAAATTCGAATTCCAATCTCCTGTTCCAACATTCCAAAGCTGGCTCAAACGATGTTCTTCGAGCATTATAGGTTTCTTTCTCGTGTGGTCAAAGTATTAAAAAAAGAGGTGTGTTTTCCATCAAAGCCAGCATCCTGGTACTAATTCTCGTGTGAGCAGACACATTATTTAAAATATATCAGAAGACTACAACCATTTACTTTGCCGTACATGAATTGCATGTCGACCATTTCAGAAAATGTGTTATCTGCCATAATGTACGAACAAAAAATTGGATTCAATGCTAATGATAGGATTCACTAAATTTTGTATCACCAAGTTCAAGTATGAGAGATCTTTCAATTTTGTAACTAGTTCCAAAGAATTTTTGACAAACTTGGAAAGTTGAAAGTTGCTAAATTCCTCTACTAACCATTTTGCTCTGGGACAATTAATGTTCGAAATCATTGTTCTCATGGAATTAGCTTATGAATTTTAGGTGAACAAAACAGTTAAGGAACATTAGGATTCGTCAGTTTGATTTTGTATTTTAAATCTTGGTATTCACCTAATTATTATAATCTTCTTCATGCATACAATTGCAATTTCCTCTATCTGCTCTCGAGTAATAACTGTTTTTCTCCGTTGATGATTTAAAAATTTCAGTAGAATTATTGGATGCACTTTTATATGATTTATTTGAATGTTCAAGGATTTTCTTGCAGTTGTGCGATTGACTGCTTCAGCTTGAAAGTGAACAGACCAATTTGTATTTTCAATATCAATAATAAAATCGTCCGTAGGTAATTTCCTAGAATTTATGGTAAAATTCAGACCTTTATCCAACAAACTTGTTTAAGCTTAACGCATTCATATTTTTATACATTTTGACAATAATTATGACAAGTCATTTAAAGTATCATTTTCTGTATATTATCTATTATAGCGTCTGTGGATGAGTGGATGTATTTACGACACATCTGTAAGTCTGTTAAAATGGGATTCTTGTGTAAATTTGTCATCAGCCGCCGAAGTGTTATTGATGAGTTGACTTGGCTCATTTATATGGGTACTTCTAAGAATGGTTGTGTTGCCAGAGATTTCTGGTCAACACATATGTGGCCAACGATAGCAGCTACTACCCTTCTTCACAGACCTTTTTAGTCTTAAACTTGCGTGAAGTAAACTACTTTTAGAATATATAACATTCATCATTCATCGAGCAACATCATTATATTACTAAACATTCAAATCAAATTCATTCAACGAGCAACATCATTACATTGCTATAACAATCACATCAACATCACTTCAGCAAGCAACATTAATACTTGCAATAACATTAACATATCATCAATCTTATAATCAAACGTTAACCTAGAGACTTACAACTTTAGGGAAACTAGCCTTCATAAATAACGCGACTCAGTTCTGTTAGTGTAGTTTGTACATAACTGTATAACTTAATATCATCAAGTGCTATTTCTTCAACCAACTACCATCATACTGAGTCATACAAGAAGTGTAAACAACAGCAACATACAGCACAAAACTCATTTTCTCTTCATCGGATTTAATATCAGTTTTATTGTGAATGATGTTAATGTTCTTAGTTTCTTTCTCTATGGGTTTTTAGTAACAAGCTTTAGCATTTATTTTGATTGATTTCATTTTTCTATTGAATTTTGCTAATTTAGAATAGGAGGACTCAAATTCGAACGATGTTGGGTCAAGACTGAGTTTTAAATGTCAATCAAAATTTAAAAGTTGATAATGTTCTAGTTTGTGATATTTTGTACTGATTTCTGATTTTAACTACTTCTGTTTCGCTGAGGAAATGATGTTTGCGTTTTTACAAGTATATAGTTTAACGAATTTTCGATAATCATTGTTTAACAAAAATCTTTGACGAAACGTATGACTACTTTTAAACTGGAAATTTTGGTTTTCAATTTAATGAACTGATTGAACTCTTCGAAGCGGGAATTCATCATTACTAATACACTACTTTCAGTCGCAACGTCCGATTTGTTATGCATCAATTCCACCATATTTTCACTTACTACATCTGGATTAGAGTATAAAACTTTTGAACAAAAATATTTTTGCATTTTGATGAACTCGTCACTACTAGAATGATACTGAAATTGGTGCAAAACAAATCCGAGCTTGCAACAGTAATGAATAATTGTAAATAAAAGTGCTAGGTATCTTTCATATTGAAATATTAAGGGAGCAGTAAAATAAAAACGAACAAACTGATTTGATCGTAGCAGACAGAACAAGAGATGCTAAACTTGTCTGATGAGTTCGAGCACTTCGGTTATTCCTCAACTTTTCAGAAATTAAAGTTTCTGTTGTTAAATTCGAGGATATACCCAGTGGAACTGAATTATAACACGCCATAATATGAAATATCTTTAAAGTTACGAAAAACTTGAAGAGTACTTTTGCGAATTCGAGTTATAAATGTTTAAGAAAGTTATCTAGTTATGCGAGATAACTGGAAATACACATTTGATAATTCAAAATATGATGGAGATGTTAGATTTTAGCAAAGTTAACTCCCGAAAAATGAATATAACGCTTATATTGTATCTCATTCTACTGATGTGGAGTTTACAAACTCCTCTACATTGTGCAAATATGTTCAAAGCATTTCCAGTGTAAAATATGGAACACGTGTGCTATTCGAAATCACATAAATCACGAAAGTTCCTCAACTATGAAACAATTTATGAGTGAGAGAAATGAGGAATTGCTGCATTTGTTTCTCATTCCTCCAATGATCGAATGAATAATGTGTGTGACACAAGTACTTTTCCAATAGAGTTTACAGTTTTCACCTTTCATTATTATTTCGTACAGACAGATGCCATTTGGGTGGAACAACCGTTTGCGGCAAATGGTAAATTTTTTAGTGTTTTAGTTTATCTCCTGTGGGAATATTTGTTCCTTTTATTCGCTGAAACAGTTGGTTGTAATTTTGTAGATGTGTCATGAATTATTGTGGAAGAATGGTCAAACATTTTCTTTTCTGGAACAAAGAAACTTTTGTGAAAAAGTTTTTATAGATGTTATATTCCGATTAGATAGGAATATATTCGAATATATTCTCAATTACACTCACCGAATTGTGACTCAAATTTTTCTTCCTTTTCCAGAAATACGAACGGAAAAATAATTTTAATCATCAATCTGGTAGCAAATAGAAAATATTCTGGAGATTATTTCGAGCAGTTTGAGAATATGTGCAAGTTGATTGCTATATCAGAGGGATTTGATCCACATGGCTACTACTAAGTTGTTACTGAACTATAAAAGAGTTGACACAATGGATACGCTATAACATTACAAACAAGAAATGAAAAATCAGCTTCCTTTCCTTGATACGAACACTTGGAATTCAACATATACGAGGGCAAGATGAAAGGTCCTTGAAAACTGAACCAAGAAATGATTTATTTGGTCAAAACTCATTTTATTTCTCAACATAATCACCCTATTTTCTAATTTTTCGATAAGTCGAGTCAAATAGGTATTTCATTACGGAAATCGAACGATATGGACCGATTTTGATGAAACAAAGTGCATTCGATTCGGGATGACGTCTAGAAAAAAGCTTACCGGCTAGTTTTTTGTGCAAGTTTGTTATTATTATTTTAACCGAAAAATTGACCAATTTCCAAAATTTCATCAAAACTAACCAGAAATCCTCAGTTAGGGGTTGTGGAGGTTGTTTTTTTATGTTAAATGTTTAAAAATTTGTTAAAAGGGGGTCGTTACTAATTTAAATCAAAAACAAAATCGAATTATAATTTTTTAATTTGAAATAAAATCCCGCTCATCCAAAAATTGTTTCTATCTTCTCTACTCAGTCTTTTTATATTCCACACAGCATCTTTTAAATATTCTATCGACATATACGTGATAAAAACCGGGCGGGAGTAGCAGGTAGGTATTTTTCTCAAACTATGGAGTCTACACTATACACAGCATCTATCGTATAATAAGATCCCTATGGCATCCACCGCTTTATAGAGCAGCTGTTTATCTAAACCGGTCCTCCCTCCCAACCCCCAAAATAAAGACGCGGCAACGTATACGTGGACCACGCTGCTATTGTAATGTAGATACATAATAAATGATCACCACGTGTCACTTACTGTTGGATGCTGCTGTTGTTCAGATTAGTAAAATTTCTCATTCGTTTTGTGTGAAAATTATTTTGTTCTGTGGTTCAGTGAATATTATCAGGAACATTTTTTTAATAATTCATATACATATTGTTCAATAAATAAAACATTGCTTCAATAAAGCATTCACGCTGCAACTTAATAAAAGTGTTTTTCGGTTAAAAACATAATAACAAATTTGCACAAAAAACTAGCCGGTAAGCTTTTTTCTAGACGTCATTCCGAATCGAATGCAGTTTGTTTCATCAAAATCAGTCCATATCGTTCGATTTTCGTGAGTTGGCCTGTTTTAATACCCATTTGACTCGACTAGATCTCTTCCAAAAAAAATAGGCGTTGGTTTCAATGATCGTTGAAGCCAAATCTCTTTGCGCCGAGCAATTTGTTCAAGTTTGAATTAGATGAAAATCGCAGGGGGCAAATCTGGAGAATATGTTGGATGACGAACCAATTCGTAGCGCAATTCATGCAATTTTGCAATTGCGACTGCGGATCTGTACGCCGGTGCATCATTCCGGTAGAAGAGCACTCTTTTCGTTGGCAAATGCGGCCGCTTTTGCTTCAAATCGGCATCGTATCGATCAAACAGCTATGCATAATATACGCTGGTGATAGTTTTGCTCTTTGCTGATAATCTGTATGGACGATACCGTGTGCATCCCAAAAAACTGTCGCCATCAATTTGTTGGCCGCTTGGCCTTTTTCGGCTTTGATTCGCCAGGACAAGTTCACTGTTTCGACAGTTCTTTGGTCTCTGGTCAGTTGTGAGAGATCCATGTTTCGTTCACGGCTACAAAACGGTGCAAAAAGTCATCCTTGTCGCGCTTGAACATCGCCAGACACTCCTATGAAATCGTCACACGGTCCCGCTTTCAAATGCGGGACCCATATAGCAGATAGTTTTCTCATATTCAAAAATTTATGCAAAATATTCCGTACCAGTTCGGTTGAGATGTCCATAGCCTTAGCAATCTCGTGCACTTTAACTAGCCAATCGTCCGATATCGTACCATGGATTTTATCGAAGATTTCTGGCGTTGACCTCTAATTGACGACCAGAACGTTCGGCGTCCTTTGTCGTCAGACTACCACAACGAAAATCAGTAAACCACTTGTGAATAGTTCCAATCGATTGTGAAGAGTCCCCATAATGTTTAACAAGCGATGCTTTGGTTTGCGTAATATTTTTCCCACGCGTGTTTCATCAAGACGTAAAATTCACTTTTTCCATGTTTACAAAAATCTTCAAGGTGGCTTGCTTTCGATGGGTGTCAAAACAGAACTGAAGGATATATCAGTCTGAAAATTTTAATGCCTTCTAGTTAAAGATGGTACATCACAAATGTCACATGAGATTTTTGATGGTGGCGCTATCTGTTTTATTTTCCAGGGACTTCATCATCCTTCAATAATTAATAAATTCCTTAATTTGTTTCCTAAATTTGCAATACAACTCTATTATAGATGTAAGAACGGTTAAGGAACCGTTTAGATAAAACCTTTGGATAAGTTTCCGACTTGGACTAAATCGTGATTTACAAAATCAATCGTGAGCCATATTCGAAATGCTATGTGGGACAAACTAGGAGGAATATTCTAACTCGGAATTTAGAACATTTTGTCAATATGAAGAAAAATAATGGTGAAAAATCAGCGTTAGCCGAACATACGTTAAATACAGGTCACACATTTTAATGAAATCAGATTCAGCTCTAGCAAATCACAAGTAGTAGTGAGAAATTTTTTTCTTATTTAGTTTACTCGGATGATGGCTACTTGGTAGCTGAAAGGTCCTCAGTACTTTGGCAGGAGTCTTTAGTGGATAAGGGTGATTGTTTTCATTCACAGTACTAAGTTGTTCTCATCACTTTTGAATACAAGAGAGTAAAAACTATAATGTTCGTAGAACATCCTACGAGCCAGCGATGAAATGTACGAGGAGGTATACATTGGGAATTTTCTTAAATGTTCGGAAGTTATAGACTTCACGAAAGATCTCACTAGGCAATGAGTTCCACAACTCATTCGATCAATAGGAAAATAACTTCTGGTAGGAAGAAGTTGGTTAGGTCTCGACTTTGACAATGAAGAGGTGTCCTGCCTACCTAAAATCCCTCGTGGTGGAATAACAGACGAGATTTCTGATGAGCACTGACCATGGAAATATCTCCAGAACAAAGAGAGATCGCCCATCTTCCTACGATGTTTTAGAGAGATCAGTGAGTTCTTAAGTGTGACATAATCAATTAGATGAATAGCTGAATAAAATATGAAGAGCATGTTTTGGAGCTGAACTCCTAACAATTCTTCAGGACAAGCCGAATATTTGCTTCGTAGATCATGAGGAGCTGTGGGGCCGTGGAGTAGCTCTTGGTATGGAATACGAAATCAAGTTTCTGTGGAGCAGTTTTCGCAATGAGCACATAATCGTCCCTTCAGAGGGTGCTTATAGTTGTGATACTGAGCATGGATATTGAAGACTTCATATATATATATAGCTAACCTACTTACCATCATCAAACAATATCTAGTTCAGTTCAATAGACAAATTATCATGAAAGATTTAAAGACAAAAACTGTATCAGCAGAAAACTTAAAAATATTGATTGCACCATTTCAAAAGAAGAGTTCAACTTATTAATAGCTACCTGAAAATGGATATTAATATTGCTCGCTCATAAATATTATGTAACAGAAGCTCAGGGTCATATTGATGATGATCCCTAGTTATTTTGGGAGTTCAAAGATTCCAAAATAGATTCTATAGGATATACCACTGAAGATGTTCTGGAATAATACTGAATATGCGGTGAAGATCAAAATGAATTTGCTACATACCTTAGTTCTCTGTATAATACTAGAGTCGGAACAATACTGAATATAACTGGAACTTGGATATTGATGAGGTAATTTTGATTAAGCATGGGAAATCATTCGAATCATTAAGATATATCTGGCTCAAAACCCTGACAGTATTAGTGGTACTGCTTAGTTTTTGAAAATCATTTTTTCTCAGTAGGAAGTTGTAAACGTTTGTTCGTCCAAAACAGGTTCCTATTATTGCCTCAAAGATCCATTAGGCTATCTAATAAACAGTCCGTCACATGGAAGCGTAACATTTTAATCAAAATTTGCAGAATTCCTTGATAAATTCCAATTTGCAAAAATGTATTCAGAATGGTCACACACGTGGTAGTACGTATAGTTGAGAAAGTTATAATGTTGGCAGAATGATGACGAATGGCGACAGAAAACAAAATGTTACTTCACTATTATTAAGATCAACCAACGAAATAGAACGAGAGATAGAAGTCTGCGAACATATTTATATGAGCTGTATAATGAGGAGATAATTGATTGAGGGAAATGAACTATTTTGTTGTGTTGAACATTCCATGTGTAAAATTGAATTTTGCACATGACTTAAATTTGTAACATGATCGTCGTACAACCTAAAATTTCAAATTACTGTCGACACAATACTAAATATAACTCAAACTCGGATATGAATGAGGTAGTTATGTTGAAACATGTGGATGAGGAAGATATATGTAGAGTAATAAGGCATCTCAAGGCAAACGGAGCAATTAGCCCTGATAATATTCATACCTATATATTAAAGGTCTTGTTCACTTCTTGAAAACACCGCTATTAACTTCATTTAACAAGAGTATTAACACTAACACTTTCCTGATATATGGATAGTAGTGAAAATATACCCTACCCTTTCTTTAAGAAGGGAAACAGAAACAATATAACGAATTATAGGTCAAGTGCTACCTATGTATGAGATCACCCAATTTATATCTGAAGAACTAGATGATAAATGTCAAGTTAATGTTGTATAAACCGATTTTGCTAAAGTATTTGATACTGTCTAAGTACATCACATGCTCCTTTACATGCTCTCTTAGGAAATTGGTTTGCTTAATAACCTTGTCAGTTTTTCAAAAATCTCACCTGCATAAACACTAATAGAAGGTTAGGACTCAGATTTATGAGTCAAAGCAATATGTTGCAATGGCAGGTGCACATCAGGGCTCAAACTTAGGATCATTACAGTTTCATATATTTATCGATAATAAACTACAAAAGAGTTCACACTGTGAATACACTATAACACTATGAATGAGAAATAATCAGTTATCCACTAAAAACACCCTTAAAGTACTGAGGACCTTACGGCTATCAAGTAGCAATTATCAGAGTAAACTAGATCAAAAAGTGCCTGCTTAAAAACTATTTGGGGATAATAATTTATTTATTTATTTATTTATTTATTTATTTATTTAGTTACACCACCCAACAGCCACAGGCCAATTAAGGATGGGAAAAGCTACAATTTGATTAAAATTCACAAATATAATATAACAAAAACAAAAAAAATTCATATAAAATAAGATCATAAATACAAAATGAAAAACGAGAAAAAATTAGATAGACATCAATACTGATATCAACATTGATACAAGGCTGTTCTGCAAGCAGAGCACGCAGGATGTATCGAACAATGTTTTAAATTATTGCACTACATCAGCTATGTTCCCAGTAATAGCTTTCATATGTGCAACGGATGAATTGAATATGTCTAGACTATTTTGAAAAATTTTATAATTGTTGCACATCTCATAGATAGGCGATGATTGCAGCATACGTGTGCGAGGCGTGTTCAGATAAAAAGTATTCGGATGTCGCGCTCCCAATCTAGGCACTTCGAAATTCAACTGCTCAAGCAGGTCGGGACAGTCAACAGTATTGTTAACGAGTTTGAATAGAAACACTATCGAGCTAGTCCGCCTGCGCCCGACAAGACTAGAAACCCCGAATCGAGCAAGTAGTTCCGATTGAGGGAAACCTCTCGGAGGATAAACGTTATCTATGCGAAAGCTGAGATACTTCAAGAATTTTCGCTGAATACCCTCTAGCAGGTGGATATGAATCTGATAGGTAGGAGACCACACGACTGAAGCGTATTCAAGGCGAGATCTTATAAATGAATTGTAAAGCAGCAGTAGTGTTTCAATATTGACGAAGTCTCGCGAGCTTCTGATAATGAAACCCATGAGCCTGGATGCTGCGGACGCCACTGTATCAACATGAGTGTCGAAAGAAAGACTAGAGGTGAAGTAGACACCCAGATCTCGAATATTTTCACATCGTAGAAGAACTGAATCAGAAATATAATATTCGTAAATTATAGGAGTCTTGCTTCTTGTAAATGACATAACTGCACATTTAGACACGTTGAGATCTAAGAGGTTAGCAGAGCACCAGGAATGAAACAGGTTTAGATCGTTTTGCAGTTGAAGAGCGTCCCTAGAAGACAAGGGGTTACCCTAAGCAGAAGATGAATCAGAATTTGATAAATTGCTTTCTCGTTTATTTATTTCCATCCCTTCTAAATTACCTAGATATTTGTTTGTAATACGAATATGTTTGACAACGGTTTCTACAAATCCAATGATGGAAGCCATTACTTTGTCATAATTTATCATATTGATATAATAAAATAAAACTCTTTTACTTTGTTTTTTATCACATATATTATAGAAACAAATCGTGAAAATAGTTAATAGCCTTACACATAATCTAGCGGTAAAATTAAATTTAATTTTCGAAAATATAATTAATTTCAATAGCCTAAGTATTTTCAGAAAAAACTCATTGGAACTTTCAAAGTTAATAAATAGATTACCTTTCCCTTAAAATGGAACTTTGGTACCTTCCAATGTTTCAAATAATCCCCCCAATGAATGCAAAATTTTGATATCAAATTTTTTGAAAAATCACATACAAATCCCGTATTAGAATCGTGAATAGAACAAGCTTTTGATATTTGCCTTGGCCAAAATTATTGTCCATTTAAAAATGGACAAAATAATGGATCCCCATTAAATACTCTTTTGCCAGATATTTTCATGTCTTATATAGAAGGAACTATAATTAGTTTCCCTCTAGCTTAAAACATATTCATTGTTTGTGTAGATATGTAGATGATGTTTTATCCTCCTCCAGAAATACAACACGACAATTGAATGTTTTCTTATCCTTCATCAATAATATCCACCCTAACATTAAGTTCACTTTAGAAACTGAGAGAGATAACGAAATAAATATCCTAGGCCTTACCCTCACGCACCATAATAATATCATTACTTTCAAAATTTTTAGAAAACCTACATTCACAGATACAACTATTGTCAATCCATCTTTTTTACTGACTGAAGGTGGGATAAAAGGATGAAGAGAAAAACTGTTTATGTTAATTGCTTCAATTTAATTTAATTTTAAATGGATAAATCACAATTAGAAATTTAATACTAATGTAATTTTCAATTTATTTTCACTAATAATATTTGTTCATTTACTAACACATACTAAATTTACTTTATTGTAACATTTAGGTGTAACTCACATGAGATATATTATTATATTATGATATTATTAGTTTTAATGTATACATAAAATGAAATGAAATTAATCAATAAGGACAAGGATAATTGAACAATTAATAAGGATCATATTAATTTGTGACCATACATGCAAGATGAACTTTACATTCTTAGTTTTGGTTCACTAAGACTATGGAAAAAAAACGTGTCAGAATTGGAAATTGCAACTATTCCCTGACAAAAAAATGTTCGCCGGGTCCTTTTTTGACATCATTTTGATCATCACTGAACTTAATATCATCTAACAATTGACTTCCGAGTAATCAGTAAAAGTATTTTTGGCGATTCACAAAGCTAGTTAGATAAAAATAAGCTTTCATCGCAAATACAACATCAACTCCTGCATATGCGACGTTAAGATTGATGAATTTGCCATGTGTTCCAATACCAACAGTAAAAACGCAAACTTCCAATCTTTACACCTCGCAAACGGCGCGTAATTCAATTTCTAAGTTCAATTTGAATCACCCTTCATATCGATTTCACACCCTAAAATGAGTTGACGAGGAAGCGTGGTCACATGAATTCGAACTATGTCTCTATCGTGGAGGAGGTATGCGCTCCCATATACCTCATCTTTTGTAACATAGTGTTATACATTTCTGACGAAGGTTGTTATGTGTCATGTACTTATTGCAGCGCATATGTGGAGCATATTCTTTTTCACTTATCTCCTTTCATCTTTCATTATGTCGAGAGCATAGCCGTGTTTACGTCTAGAAGCACCGAGACTAAATAACTTCTCCATATAAAGGGACTTCTCACCATCGTCAAGGGATTTCTTTGTTGCGTTTGCAGTTTTTGCACTAATTCAAGAACGACCAAAGGAGATGAAAAACACGAGGAGGAACAGAGAGAAAACGACCGGCAGTGTTAGTCTTAAATACGATTTATTTTACATGCCCTATTCAACTAGAACTGCGGTGAGAACTGAGAATAAACCAGGATTTCACGGCTCAAAATAATCCTGAATTGCATTACCTTCAACTTTATAATGAGGAGATTAAGTGTTATACTTTTAATTTTCAGAAACAAGAATGACGAACTTAATACAAGTTAAATTAAACGTGAGTTGAAATTTGCCCCTCTGAATTATATATTGTTTTGAAGTTGTTATGTTAATGTACGTTAATAGGGCAGATTTACGATTCGATATAATTTGTGATTATTCTGTTCTCTTTCTGGGCGCAATCAAGTTTCTGTTAAGATATTTAATAGTATATTCTACTACAAGTTTGAAATGCCTCATATTCCACGCGAGCGAAAATCTGCCAACGCTGGTGTTCCACAGGGATCTGTCTTGACCCCAACTTTGTTTCTGCTCCATATACACGATCTGCTGGAAGTGACCACCTGTCTCGTCCACAGCTATCGAGATGATGGTACACTTCATACCGATTTCTCATCTAGAGCCCCTGTAATCTCAAATGAAGCCGGCGGGGCTGGACAGAGACAAGTTGACTCAATTAATGGAGATCTGGCAAAGATTCTAAAATGGGGATCTGACAATCTAGTAGAGTTCAATGCAATCAGAACTCAAGCTCTCGTCTTCTTCAGGAAGGCGGATTCCACTGTCCCTAATATGATGATGTCAGATACAAGTATTCCTATGAAGTCTTCCATATCCATGTTCGGAATCATCACCAATAGAACCCTCTCAAGGGATGATCATGTGAGCTCCACTGCTAGAACCGCTTCACAAAAACTTGGTTTTCTATTCCGTGCCAAGAGCTACTTTACATCAAAGCAGATCCTCATAATCTACAAGGCACAGATTCGACCTATCCGGTAGTGCTATTAACATGTTTGGAGTTCGGCTCCCAAGCATATGCTGGAATTCTTGGATTATATCCAGAAGAGAGCTGGTCGTCTGATTGATGATGTCACGATTTCGTTGACTCCTCTAGAACATCGTAGAAAGGTGGGAGATGTCTCCCTTTTCTATAGATATGTCCATAGTTGGTGTTCATCAGAAATCTTGATCTGTTGTTCCACCACGAGAGATTCCAGACAGGAGGACTGGACGAGCTGAAACTAGTCACCCCTTCATTGTCAAGCTCGAGACCTACCGAACTTCTTCCTTGCATAAATAATGAGGTCTTACCCAATGCTATAACCTCCAAACCAGCAAAAAAAATTTGAATGCCTATTTCCTCTCTCAACATTCCTACATTGGCACGCACTATATTCTCCGAATTTCATGGGTTTCCCTCTCGTGTGGTTAAACTATGAAAAAAAATTCGGATGCAGTCTTTTAGAATCTAGTTTTTAATAATATAATAGAAAGATCCTGAAAGCATGTTGTAGAAAAATATATTCTATACATGTGAGTATGTATCACCTTCCAAGAGTTCATGATCCACAAAATACTTCATCAGAAATAAGGTAATCACGAAAATAAAGAAAATTAAAAGTTACTATTTCAGGCGAATGACGCTAAAACATTATACTACCCATTCTGAAATTTGAATAGGTGAGTTCTGTTACATATTCCGTTGCTATTTGGTTACCATAAAATACTTCCGTAAAGCACTATCCATATTAGGTAAACGAAACTGGTGTTGATGTCATATTCAACTTTACTGCAGTTTCGACGAGTCATCCGATAATAGAGTGTTTTTTTTGTTACGGATATTACGTAATGTGATCGTTGATGATGTCATAATTATGTTATTTGTCATTTTCTCTAGCAAAAAATATATTCCATTCTGACATAGATATGTTGATGACATTAATACCTATCGATTTAAAACTTTCAGTGAGACAAATTGAATAGACATCTATGAATAGCTGTCCCTCTAAAAAATCAAGCAATGTACTACATAGACTCATAGATTTCACGAATTTTACAAAACTTACGGGGAATGTGAGACTAATTGAGTGCGCCAGAGAGAGTCACCAAAGCAAACCAATGTAAGAGTCCCTCTAAAAAATCATGCAATGTACTACATCGACTCATAGATTACACGAATTTTACAGAACTTACGGGGAATGTGAGACTAATTGAGTGCGCCAGATAGAGTCACCAAACCAAACCAATGTAACAGAATTAGAAACAAATGCATATAAGAATACTCATTTAACTCATGTTGGGTTTTGCCAGATAACAATGATACGGTCTTTCTGGTCCAGATCGATCAGTCACGTCATAAACTTATAGTTCCAGACAGCTGTTTAAGTCTGCAACGTTACTGAACGATATCTGTTGAAGGTAGTCATAATCGGCCAACAACACTAAGAAATCAAGCAATGTATAACATTGACTGATGGATTTCTCAAATTTTACATAAGTTACGTATCACATTCCTCGTAGCTAGGAAGATCTTATCATTGTTATCTGTTAAGAGCCAACATGAGATAAATGTTTCGATTCATATATTCATTTGTTTCTAATTCTCTTACATTGGTTTGGTTTGGTGTCGCAATCTGGCGCACGCAAGTACTCTCACATTCCCCTAGAAATTTATCAGTCAATGTAGTACATTGCTTGATTTCTTAATGGGTCATCTGATCATAGATGACGTGAGATATTTTGATCTTTTTACCATATTGTTGGTCGGTTATGACTACTTTAAACAGAGTAACGTTGCAAACATCAAAACAGCTGTCTGGAACTATAAGTTCCAGATTCTGATCGATCTGGACTAGAAAGACTATCACAAATTGACTTGTTTGTTGAGTTTCTCTATAACATTCTCCCAAACATTAAATTAGAACTTAAGAACAACAATAAAATAACATTTTTAGACCTATCTTTAATTTGCATCTTCTTTAGAATGACCTTTAAAAAATCTATTCTTTTACGGCCGACATAATTCTAAACGATTTATTAGGTCATATTTCATTCAAAAAAGCAGCTTGACATTCTATTATACATAAAGCATTTCCAGTCTTAATGTGCCGACTTTGTCAGATTAGTTTACATGTCTAGTAACAAGGGGACGGGGAAGTTAAACCTATTAGACTAATTAGAAATTTGGAAAAACCACATTAAACATCCATCTCAGTAGTTTAATGACGAAGTTTATCCGAGTTATGCACAACTGTTTGAAGTATTCAAATAATATAATTATCTCTCCTGTTTTATACCGCAAAATCTGTAAATATTATATAAGCTGTAATTATTCAGTGGGTTTAGTTTTAGAATGATGTGGTGAGGATAGAAACTGCTGTCACTATTATAACCGTTCCAATAACGTTTTTGTTGAAACGAAGAAAGATTCGTTTTCTTATTACATGTTAAAGTCATTTCAAGTTCCTGTAACCAGACAAAGATATATTTGATCAATGGCGTAGATAGGGAGATCAAGGGGATCAATCCTCCAAGAATTAACTTTTATTGTGGTAATAACAATACTTACTACTAATTAAAATACCCCTTCCCATAGCATCAAATGCCCCAATCCCAATAATCTAGCTACGCCACTGTGAGTATCAAGGGAACTGGCATTGTGAACGGTCACACATATTCTCTCCTGAATAATGCTTTTAATTATACTGATAAACAACTAATGCACCATAAGTAATAATTTCTGGTGTATTAATCTGTGAATGGCCAGTACGAAGTAAATGATTGAAGCGCAGCGAACTTAGCGAGCAAAACTTTTGGCATTTCCTCAACATCTAGGTTTTCTCGGCCATCTTTTAACCCATCAACTTGTCATTCTGTGAATAATTAGAACTCGACCTGATACAGGTCGTGACATATCCATTTTAGACTAGAATAAAGTGTAACAAGGACCGCCTTTAGTTGAGCGACGCTGTCTCACATATGATCAGTTATTTTCTACGATGGGTTTGCGCAGTCAACATGACTTATATAATTTATCTCTACACGTGTAGTTATTTTGAACATATCCTTGCCCAGTTCAAGAATGACAACTAGAAGCGATATCCAACTACTAAGTACTATCCTCTCATTTGCGTGAGCAAAATATTCATACATAGAACCAAAGAATTAAAATAATGACTTTTAGAGAAGAAGTAGATCAAAGTTCAACATTTAGGTTGAACCTCTACTCCACCTGACCGTTTTTTATTGATATTTCATTCACATTTTTCACTACAAGCCCAGCGCATGTTGCTTATTTTTATATCCGTTTCCATATTATCCTCGGGATCACATTGAATTTCACATACAAAAATTATCGTGTCTCTGCATAAAAATTGAATCAATATTTGGCGTCATCATAATTTTCAATCTGATTTTGCTCGAAAATGATCGGTCCAATCGAAATAAAACAGAACTACCGTTTTTTTTTAACACGGCGTATAGGTTAAAGGGCCTAGATCACTGGGCCAAAATACACTAATCTTGTAGACACTCAGCTATTTCAAGTGAGGCAATCTCTAAATGCCCCATACTAGAAATAAAGCAGGATAGCATGATTCTAGATATATGTCTCACTTCTCCCAAAATCCTCATCCAGGATGGATTGAAGTAACGAAACCCTCACCCAACTGCCCCCAGGTGGGCTCGTATGGTTCACAGATGGGTCCAAGGTAGGTCAGTCTTCTGGGGTGGGAGTGTACCTGAAAATGTCAGAGATCACTATTTCATTGACTCTAGGCGCTTACTGCACGGTTTTTTAGGCGAAAGTCTATACAATATTGACTTGTCCATGGACAACCTGCAAAGAAACTATGTAAATAGGCGCATATATATTTGCACAGATAGCCGGTCGACTCTCAAATCACCCAGTCACACGGCTTGTCAACGAATGCAGAGTTACACCAGCTGAACTAGCCAGGATAAATAAAGTTCAACTCATTTGGGTCTCTGGGACAGTTGAAGGAAATGAAATGACATTAGATCAAATTTGTCCTCCAAAGTGCACAATCTAAAATGCTCAAGGCAATCATACGCGCACCGTGAAATGTTATCGAAAAACACTCTTAGTGCAGCGTTAATTGAAGATATGATGGTAGAAGAACGAGGCGGAAAACATCACCAGATAATAGAAGGGTACCCCAATCAACTCTGACAACCACTTCGTGCATCAACCAGATAGTAGAAAACTTAATAGAAAAATACAAATCTACTTCAAGTACAGCAGCCTCATCATGTTATTTCTAGACTTGAATAGTATTACATTGGTGTGACATTGGTAAATTAGATTAGAGAATGTTATTTTGATTGCTGATTTAATATAAATATAAAAAGGGAAAAACTACTGTTTTAATGGAATAGGGGTGTGGAAATGAGAAAAAAGATACTGAACCTTTTTGAGTATCATGTTTATAAAAGAATACAATTGTGATACTGTGATTGGTTTACTACACCTATTTCATATTCATCCTATAAAATATTCATCACGAGGTCTGACATGATATGATTTCTGTAAGTTTGTAAGATGAATCAATGAATTTTCATAATTTGCAATTACACTTCAAATTGCCGTTTAATGACATATTTATTCGTGGTTACAAACACTATAAGGCCTTAGTATTCTAAATTAGAATAAACTTTTCAATCCCATTAGGAGAGAACATAAAATCAAGGTTACATAGTTGGAAAAGTAGACAATCTACTTAGTCAGCGTTATTTATGATAAAAACTACATTTCTGAATTTGCATAATTTTTAAATAATAATAAAATTATTATATATTTCTTTCAGATCCAGCGATTTCTCATTACACATTCTTGTTCATGATAGTTGCACTGTCATTGCTCGCCACCACGATCGTATATACAGGTCTGGGAACTCGAGGCTGTTTCCTATGTGAGAAGTGAGTCCACTAAGCGTCATCTGTTGCATAGTATCAAAAGGGTGGCGCATGAGTCGAGGAATGACATCTGGCAACTGTCATTGTTGACTTGTAACCACAAGGAATACCGACGTTTTTAGAAAAAATTACGAAACCGTGCATTGTGCCGAAATGCAAAGCGGGGTACAAAAGTGTAAAGCAAGAAACTTCTGTTTTTAAAGTGCCGAAAGATACGGAAATGCGAAAAAAGTAGATGCTTGCGATTCCGGATAGAAATCGTTTTAACGATGTGTGCGAGCATGTATAACGAAAAAGGGGAAGTTTTTTTTAAGGTGAGTAATACATTTGACAAGAGTAACAGTTCTATTCCTCTCTCAAATCAGAATAGTGAATATTGCGTTACGAGAAAAATTATTTTACTTAAAAATGTGATTGTTGTCATACTTCGATCCAAGCGCGACCTGGTGGCTGAGCGAGGGACTACGAGTTTGACGACATGTAACAGACTCATGTCAAACATAGAATTCCCAGACCTGTATGTACGACCGTGCTCGCCACTGAGATCGAATAAGTTCATGTTCCAAAAGTTTTATTTTTTTATTTTACCCCTACCTTAGTTTAAGACGTTTTATTTCAGAGAGTTGAGGTATGATTATTCAAATTCTTTAATTTCATCTTCAACCGTTTCGAATATATTTAGAAATACTTGGATCTTCCGGGTTCACCCTTTAGCTCGTTTATATGAATTTTTTTCTAAAAAGCAGCTGATCCTGAAGTATATTAACATTAATTCCACTATGAACAGGGTGTCCTCGAACTGCGTGGCCAAAATGAAGCCGAAGATTCTTTGATTCGAAAAAAAGTTGATGAGCCTTTTTACTTTTGCCTCAAGTGTCTTGTTTACCCGGTAGAGGGCTTCAAAATTGCAAAAATAATTTTGTTTTTTCGGTATAACTTGAGAACGTGATGAAGAACTTTTACAATATTTAGCATGTGAGTTACTGTCAATAATGGCCATTTTTGAGAGTGGAGCACAGAGCCTTAGAGACCATAGAAATGGATCAAACTTGAGGATGTAACGGGAAAAGTGTCCAGAACTTTTTTGTGGTCAATGTAATTCACTCGATATTTTTTATGTAGATAGCTCATCTAATTTGAAAACTTTTCTTACAATTAGAAAATTTTGATAAAATCAACGGATTAGCTTGAAAAAATTAATTTTCGACTCTCTGCAATTTTGGCTTACTAATTTTACTTGATCAAAATACCTTAGTTGCCTATGCTTTTCTAATGCCATTTTGGCATTTGAAGAATTTATTCTCAAAACTGTCAGTTTTTACTTTGCTTTCCGTAAAAATTTTATAAAATTATGGCTCAAAATTTCACCAACACTGAAATGGTTGATATGTTATTGATTTATGGACTTTGTCGTTGCAATGGCCGGAGAAGTGAAAGATATCCGCATCGCAGAATTCCAAATCGGCAAACCTTCGCGAAACTGGCAAATTTGAAGCAAATCGCAGAGAAACTGGACGCAGACGGACAAGAAGAACATTAGAGCTCGAAGAAGCGATACTGGAAGCGGTTGAAACTGAACCTGGGATAAGCACACTACGTTTGGGACTTCGTATTGGAGCCTCAAAATCATTAGTTCATAATGTACTGAAAGAAGAACTGTTGTATCCCTATCATATTAAAACAGTTCAAGACTTATTGCTCATGGATCCAGGTCATCGGCTAGATTTCTGTCGGCTTATTGTCCAAAGACAAAATGCAAACCCCAATTTTTGTAGAAGAATTCTGTTCACGGACGAAGATACTTTCACGAGATGTGGTCTTTTTAACCTCCATAATGAACATTTCTATGCTGATGAAAATCCTCATGAAACGGAAGTTACATATTTTCAGAATAAAACTAAAATCAATGTTTGGGTTGGAATTGTGGATAACTTTATCATTGGCCCTACCGTTATACCCGATCGATTGAACGGGGAGAACTACTTGAACTTTTTGGAACAAAGGCTACTTGAACTGTTGGAAGACTTGCCCTTACACATTCGTCGTGGCCTGGTTTATCCATGATGGTGCACCTCCTCATTTCACATTAGCTGTGAGCTGTGAGGCGACATTTGAATGCGGAATATCCAGATCGCTGGACAGGTAGAGGACACGATGCACCAGTGAACTGGCCGGCCCGCTCCCCTGATTTGACGCCATGCGACTTCTTTCTATGGGGCGCTTTGAAGTCGAAAGTTCATGCAGCTCCAGTAAACACACGAGAGGAATTGTTGCAACGAATTAATCATGAAGCGGATTTATTGAAGAATGATCCTGAAGTACTGGCCAGAGTTCAATCCAATTTCTTGAAACGAATTAATTAGTGTATTCAGGAAAATGGGCAACATTTCGAACAATTGATGCCTTAGCGATTTCCCAAAAAGTTTTGTTGTTTCTTTTAATTTAGCATTTGTTTTTCCTAAATAATCACATCGTTTCCCCATTTCTATTGTTATTATTATTCGTGTTTTACCGAGATATTAACCATTTCAGTGTTAGTGAAATTTTGAGCCATAATTTTATAAAATTTTTACGGAAAGCAAAGTAAAAACTGACAGTTTTGAGGATAAATTCTCCAAATGCCAAAATGACATTAGAAAAGCAAAGTCAACTAAGGTATTTTAATCAAGTAAAATTAGTAAGCCAAAATTGCAGAGACTCGAAAATTAATTTTTTCAAGCTAATTCGTTGATTTTATCAAAATTTTCTAGAAGTAAGAAAAGTTTTCAAATTAGATAAGCTATCTACATAAAAAATATCGAGTGAATTACATTGACCACAAAAAAGTTCTGGACACTTTTCCCGTTACATCCTCAAGTTTAAGCCATTTCTATGGTCTCTAAGGCTCTGTGCTTCGCTCTCAAAAACGGCTATTATTGACAATAACTCATCTGCCAAATATTGTAAAAGTCCTTCATCACGTTCTCAAGTTATACCGAAAAAACAAAAGTATTTTTGCAACTTTGAAGCCCTCTACCGGCTAAACAAGACACTTGAGGCAAAAGTAAAAAGGCTCATCAAATTATTTTCAAATCAAAGAATCTTCGGTTTCATTTTGGCCACGCAGTTCGAGGACACCTGTATATTATAGATAGATTTTTAGACGTTCATAGAATCATTCATAAAATAATTGGAGACATAATACACAGAGAACAATATATTAACAATTGTAGCACAGTAGTGCAGTTATAAACTCATTATTTAGCGTGCCCCTAAGTTGTACATTTCATTGAGAACGTACAGAGTATGTACCGATCGAACATATTATATCCCATTATATCAAGCGTTTATACTATGTTCCTCAAATCAAGCGAGTGGTTATTAAATTGAAAATCGAGTAATCGTTATTCCCATCGACAACTCACAAACATTAATAATTATTTTGTCACGCTCCATTAAAACGTAAACGCAAGCTGTGAATTTCAACTGAAAAAGTTAAATTGGAAATTCCGAAAGTAGTGTCCTGTTGAGAAGAACCTAAATAAAAGTCAAGAAGAAAAATACTACTTAAATTTCCGTACGGCATCGTGACTCACAAGTAAAATACCCGAGATTTATTTTCTAATAAACCAACTCTCGAGGATGTTCCTTTAAATTGCCCAAAGAGGATTGACAAAATTAAAACAGTAGAATGGCTCGTAGCTCACTAACTATATCCCTCGGGAAATTGGGACAATGTATTGAAATTTGCAAGTTTGCAGTCCTTCTTGGAACCTTCCGAATGTTTCTTCTTTATAAGCTACAAATCAATATCTTCCATATTAGATTGACTTTATTTCCGTTCAATACTACATTTTCGATTTCCTCACAGCTTATTCCTAAGGATATGTGCACCGTTTTCAGTTGTAGGTATTGATAATACTGTAAAAATTGGAAGTTGAGAATTCGCTTGAAAAAACATCTTTTACGAAATAATATAGATAGATTTGCTAGCTCAACCTACTCACCATATTTTGCTGATAAACTGTTGAGGGTAGCATGAAACACGTTTCTGAATATAACAAGGGAAATTTTTATTATTATTGTTATTAAGGTCTGAGAACATGAAAACAATATAGGGTCAGGATTGAAAACTAAAGTTCTGTAAAAAAAATTGACAATTTAACAAGCAAGGAGAAAACACTTCAGTCCACCTATTTTTGAAACAGTCAATAGATAACGCTCACCCAACGCAGAGAATTCCACTCTTCGAAAACTCTATTTCCAAACAACTATGCAACCGTGGTTGGAGCTATAGAATCGAAGCATTTGCATTCCTTGTAAAAAATTTTGGAAATCTGCAGACTGGCAAATTTGTTGTTATAGTAATACCCAGGTCCTCTCTCGGCTCAATAGTAGGCACTTGAACATCTAGATAGCACCGAAGTCTAGTATTAACTGAGTGTTGAACATTTGACAGTGTTTAGTGGTAGTAGTAGTAAGTGTTGGACCAGGCGGCAATATCATCAAGACCATTTAGGAGAGCATTTGACGATCTAGGGATTATTGTTAATCTTTGCATCGTCTGCAAACAAACAACAAGCTGAAGATGGATACGAGGTAAGTCTGAAGTATACAGGATGTCCTCGAACTGCGTGGCTAAAATAAGACCGAAGATTCCTTGATTCGAAAAGAGCCTTTTTACTTTTGCCTCAAGTGTCTTGTTTAGCCGGTAGAGGGCTTCAAAGTTGCAAAAATAATTTTGTTCTTTCGATATAACTTGAGAACGTGATGAAGGACTTTTACAATATTTGGCAGGTGAGTTACTGTCAATAATAGCCGTTTTTGAGAGCATAGAGCCTTAGAGACCATAGAAATGGCACAAACTTGAGGATGTAACGGGAAAAGTGTCCAGAACTTTTTTGTGGTCGATGTAATTCACTCTATATTTTATATGTAGATAGCTTATCTAATTTGAAAACTTTTCTTACTCCTAGAAAATTTTGATAAAATCAACGGATTAGCTTGAAAAAAATAACTTTCGAGTCTCTGCAATTTTGGCTTACTAATTTTACTTGATTAAAATACCTTAGTTGCCTTTGCTTTTCTAATGTCATTTTGGCATTTGGAGAATTTATTCTCAAAACTGTCAGTTTTTACTTTGCTTTCCGTAAAAATTTTATAAAATTATGGTTCAAAATTTCACTAACACTGAAATGGTTAATATCTCGGTAAAACACGAATAATAAAAACAATAGAAATGGGGAAACGATGTGATTATTTAGGAAAAACAAATGCTAAATTAAAAGAAACAACAAAACTTTTTGGGAAATCGCTAAGGCATCAATTGTTCGAAATGTTGCCCATTTTCCTGAATACACAAATTAATTCGTTTCAAGAAATTGGATTGAACTCTGGCTAGTACTTCAGAATCATTCTTCAATAAGTCCGCTTCATGATTAATTCGTTGCAACAATTCCTCTCGTGTGTTTACTGGAGCTGCATAAACTTTCGACTTCAAAGCGCCCCATAGAAAGAAGTCGCAGGGCGTCAAATCAGGGGAGCGGGCCGGCCAGTTCACTGGTGCATCGTGTCCTCTACCTATCCAGCGATCTGGATATTCCGCATTCAAATGTCGCCTCACAGCTAATGTGAAATGAAGAGGTGCACCATCATGGATAAACCAGGCCACGACGAATGTGTAAGGGCAAGTCTTCCAACAGTTCAAGTAGCCTTTGTTCCAAAAAGTTCAAGTAGTTCTCCCCGTTCAATCGATCGGGTATAACGGTAGGGCCAATAAAAAAGTTATCCACAATTCCAACCCAAACATTGATTTTAGTTTGATTCTGAAAATATGTAACTTCCGTTTCATGAGGATTTTCATCAGCATAGAAATGTTCATTATGGAGGTTAAAAAGACCACATCTCGTGAAAGTATCTTCGTCCGTGAACAGAATTCTTCTTCAAAAATTGGGGTTTGCGTTTGGTCTTTGAACAATAAGCCGACAGAAATCTAGCCGATGACCTGGATCCATGGGCAATAAGTCTTGAACTGTTTTAATATGATAGGGATACAACAGTTCTTCTTTCAGTACATTATGAACTAATGATTTTGAGGCTCCAATACGAAGTCCCAAACGTAGTGTGCTTATCCCAGGTTCAGTTTCAACCGCTTCCAGTATTGCTTCTTCGAGCTCTAACGTCCTTCTTGTCCGTCTGCGTCCAGTTTCTCTGCGATTTGCTTCAAATTTGCCAGTTTCGCGAAGGTTTGCCGATTTGGAATTCTGCGATGCGGATATCTTTCCCTTCTCCGGCCATTGCAACGACAAAGTCCATAAATCAATAACATATCAACCATTTCAGTGTTAGTGAAATTTTGAGCCATAATTTTATAAAATTTTTACGGAAAGCAAAGTAAAAAATGACATTAGAAAAGCAAAGGCAACTAAGGTATTTTAATCAAGTAAAATTAGTAAGCCAAAATTGCAGAGACTCGAAAATTAATTTTTTCAAGCTAATCCGTTGATTTTATCAAAATTTTCTAAGAGTAAGAAAAGTTTTCAAATTAGATAAGCTATCTACATAAAAAATATCGAGTGAATTACATTGACCACAAAAAAGTTCTGGACACTTTTCCCGTTACATCCTCAAGTTTGAGCCATTTCTATGGTATCTAAGGCTCTCAAAAATGGCCATTATTGACAGTAACTCACCTGCTAAATATTGTAAAAGTTCTTCATCACGTTCTCAAGTTATACCGAAAAAACAAAATTATTTTTGCAATTTTGAAGCCCTCTACCGGGTAAACAAGACACTTGAGGCAAAAGTAAAAAGGCTCATCAACTGTTTTTCGAATCAAAGAATCTTCGGTTTTATTTTGGCCACGCAGTTCGAGGACACCCTGTATATAAGAAATAATAGTGGTTCAAAAACTGAACCGTGATAAGCTCCACTTGACACAGTCTTTGGTGATAAAAGAATTGAACCCACTCCAACTCTATATTCTCTGTCAATCAGGAAGGTTTTTATCCAAGAATACAAATGTCCCAGAATGACATCATGAGTTTTGATAGAATAAGGTCGTACTCGGTCATAAGCCCTTGGAGAGTCCAGATGAATGATGTTCATTAGATCATTTCTATACGCAGATATAGTCCAATATCAACAGAGGTTTCCATATTAGTAACCACAGAAGGTGCATACAGCATTTTAGGTTTACAGACTGTCTCATTATCGCATATCATAACAATGTTGTGATTGTTCTGAAATGAAGGGTCTTTGGTTTTTAGTAATACCTTTTTTCAAACTACCACTTCTGTTAGGTTTTTAAGAATCATGTGTAATTTTCATAAGCAGGTACTTCTGTTTATTTCAGTTCGGTTCAAGTTTTTGATAAATTCAGGCATCGACCACATATCGTTCAAACATACAGAAAACGATTTCTTTCCAAACAAATGATACATGAAATAAGTCGGATAGTGCGTTGTCACCTTCAAGCCAGGTGTATGGACACCTTTGATTTGTCACTTTGATAGTTATATTTAATATAATATATAGAGATTACTGGGTAACGCATTCATAGAAAAGTATAAAATAGGAAGTGACTATTAGCACCTATCACCCGTTATTCTACGGTATCGTTCATTTATCACTTTGTACAATTTTTACACTTCTCAAGTTTGTGTGATGTATTCAATGAAGATGTTAAAACCAGAAGTGAAGTACAGACTGATATTGACTGTCAGTGTAATAGCAAAAGTATGGAAGGTTCTGTTTCAAACGTAAAACCGCAAAGATGGTAAGTAGTATGCTACTCGATTTTCAGTTATATATCCATAAATTGCCAGAGATTGTTGATAAAAGGGCGCACAAATTCTCGTTTCTGCTAAATTCATCAAAGGGCACGATCGTGTTTCATTCCGCATGAGAGAATCGCGTGAAAATGATTTAACCATACCTCCTTTTCACATCCACCTGCTTTGAAATATTCTGGCCACCTTTGGAAGACAAACGAGATGAATAACATATTTATCTATTCGTTTATAATTTTTTTCGAATTCAAACATCACATAATTCAGATGTCAAATTAGTTAGGATTTAAAATTTGTTTCTATTTGGATAGTTTGTTTTCTGTTGCTTTAAAATTTTATTCAATAACTACCACTGTATTCCATGACCAACTTCCCTCATTTTGACTTATTCCTCAAGCATCAAAGTGTGTGTTTTAATCTTGTTTTTTAGAGAAATCATTGCAGAAGAATACATTCCTACCACCTTTAGGTGCATAAAATTATTACAAAACTATAGATAAGGTTTCTATCAGATTACTTTTCACTATTTTGTATAACATAAATTGGTAATTTGTATGCTAAGAATTATACAAATTGTTGTATACGCGTACTACGCCGCGATTTAAATCTCAAAGTTTCATGATTTAATGCACATTTGGAATTAGTATAAACAGGTGAAGGCGTTCAAATACGTAACATTATAATCTTGTCATGTAAAAGTTCAATTGATTTGACAGGGAAATTTCTTGTGGAATGGTCTGTCATAGACATAATTTGACTGTCAGTGTATCAGCTGTCTGTCTGCACCGAGGTATAGTAGAGTTCTTGAGTCCCATAAGCACAATGCTTCACAGAGAGACCCCATCTAAGAGTTTTCGAGAGAGGCTGCTCCGCCTACTTTCTTAACGCGTTATTCAAAAACAACAAACAAGTATAAGTGAGCGGGGTATTTCAGGGAAGAGTAGGAAGAGAAAGCCGCTCTCCAAATTCCTTAGACGGAGTCAAAAAATATCTACCTTCAAGTACTCTATTCTTGATCTCTATGGTTGTCTGTCAGACAGTCTGAACTGTGATTATGATCCATTAACCTATTGAACTTTCTGTCCTACCACCTTTTGTCGAAGGAAGCTCTTGGTTCGTAATAGCTCTCTTTTCATTATTTTATATCTGAAATTCATTCCTTTTTTGAAACAAATTATATTAATTTCGGGAAGTCATACTCGCGCTCGGTGCTCGTGTGTGATTGCCAAGATCACATAGAAACGCAATCGCTGTTCGATAGAGAAATGAAGTCTGGTAGAAAGAAGTTCGGCAGGTTTCGAGCTTGACAATGAAGGGGTGACTAGTTTGAGCTCGTCTATTCCGCCTATCTGGAATCTCTCGTGGTGAAGCAACAACAGACGATATTTCTGATGAACACCGACTATGAAAAAATCATAGGAAAGGGAAATATCTCCCACCTTTCTACGATGTTCTAAAGAGGTCAATCATCAACCAGACGAACAACTTTCTTCTGAATTGAATCCAAGAATTTCTGCATATATTTGGCAGCCGAACTCCGAACATGTGTAAGTACTCCAGGATAGATCAAATCTGTACTTTGTAGATATGAGGGGCTGCCAAGTTTTTGTGAAGCGGTTTTCGCAATGGACCTCCCATGATTATCCCAAGAAGGGTGCTGTTGTTGATGATCCCGAGCATGAATATGGACATCTTCATAGGAATACTTACATCTGACATCATCATATCAAGGATTGTAGGATCCGCCTTACTGGAGAAGACGCAAGCTTGAGTTTTGGTTGCATTAAACTCTACTAGATTATCAGATCCCCATTTCAAAATTTTAACCAGATCTCCATTAATTGCGTCAACCTGTCTCAATCTCGCTCCTTGGGCTTCATTCGATGGTATAGGTTCTCTAGATGAAAAAACAGTACCAAGTGTACCATCATATGCAAAGCTCCGTCAGCCACCACATGGAGGTGGATCTATCTGAGAGAAAACTCGATAGTAAGCGACAAAGTTGAGGCAGCAAACCATGTGACGGAAGTTTCCCAAAATAGATTTGGTGCTGGGCCCGGTGAAATGCTTTGGAGATATCCAATGATACAGCTAGAGATTCCCCATGTTTCTCAATAGATCTCTGCCGTATATATGTGTGCAAGCAGATCTCCTGTTGATATCTGCTGACGAAAGTCATATTGCCGGTTACGCACGATTTTGGGGCTCTCTAGGTATTGTATGAGCTCAATGTTGATTGCTTCCTCCATCACTTTAGAGATCACAGATATAGTGCAATGAGTGTATAATCATTGGGAAGGGTCTTCTTTTTGTTTTTGGAATTGGTTGGACTCTAGCTGTCTTTCCAACAAGTTTGTAGAAAAGGGTGAACAGCCTGCAGATTCTGCACATTCCGTGAGAATGACAGGTCGAGTTCCATCTGGCCCCATAGAGTTTCAAAGTATTGAGGTCAAGCAGAATGCGCCTAATTGTGCGCGGATGAAAGACAATTTCCGGCATACAGTTGCTATCAATAGCAGCAATATTAGTAGGGTTCGTCCCTTGTGATTCCAGAGTGGAATGTGCTGCACACATTCGACCAAGAAGGTTGGCTTTCTCGTATAATGGTGTGGCCAGTGTGCCATCATATTTGGTTGGGGGAGGGGGAATGAACTTTGAGTGAAATGTCTACCAATTCCAAAACGAACAAGATACATTCGGGAATTCGATAAGCTTCGGTCTTATTTTGGCATTATATATCTCTTTAGAACCTTCATTGTTTCATTGCACATATTTCTGGCTTCAACATTTTTTTGTTCTGGGCTCCAGCCATGGGTTACCACGCCAAGGAGTGTTTGTTTTGTAGCGACGGCCCTCGAACAAATTTTGTTGAACCATCGTTCACCAGATGGTGGTGATTCATTGGTATGGGGTATATAAGTTTCCATTCCTAGCCTGATGATATACAAGATCCCTGTGGCACATTGCATTGGGTCATCAGATTCAAAACATACGCTTCTCCAAGGAATCTCGGAGGAAAACATGAGAAGACCTTCCCAGTCTGTGCGTGGAGATGTTGGATTGGTTCGTGAAGTGACATAGGGACAGGTCGTAGTATTGAGTGAATGGTCAGAGCTTCCCAATGGTGCACGCACCTTTATTTACTCCATATGGATCTGGATTGTTAGTGAAGACTAAGTCAACGGTATTGGCATAATGGTAGTTGTTATCATCAATGATCCGTGTTGATTCATTAATTAACTGCTCGAAACCATAGGTAATGGTGAAGGTCTCAGCCTGTCGCTCTGCGTCGCGTCATCCGTCTTATTTAAGAACTTCAGCCAAGCGGAGTTGTAAACGTAATATAGTGATAATTACTTAAAATCATGAGCTTTAAATTCTCTATTTTATTAACTGTAAGTAGTTGCATAGAAATACTATTCTAAGATTTAACATAGCTCGTTATTTTACATTATGTTCAATTTATAATCTTCGCAATTATTGTTAGAAAATTACATTGTATCAATTTTTATTACATGTACAGATTCAGTTTGCTCAGCAGTCATTCCTCTCAATAGAATCTAGTCGCGCAGAAATACCATTCTAAGACTTAACGTAGTACATTCTTATATATTACGTTTAGTTTGAGTAGAATTCGTACACAATAGATTATGTCCTGAAAGTCCAGTAAAATTTCCGAAAAATACCTGGATTGTCATGGTATCGCTAGAAATTCTACACATTTTATTGACTGAAAATTAACGCTGTGATTCGTTTCCTAAAGCTTGCCAGAAGCCTCTATTTGAATAGATGGAAATTACCTGAAGGAAAGAGTTTAATGAAACAACCAACCTTACGTGACAAATTAAAACGATTCATTAAAAGGTCAAATATTTAATTGCTACTTCCACAAATTAAGAAGTTGAAGTAGAGGTTCAAGATCGCTCGTCAAACATTACTCGAAACAATTTAATATTGCCATGTTAGAAATTACTTCTTAAAAGAATGTTCAAGATATATTTGTATAGTTCGACTCCATGCTCTTCCCGTTCGAGATGGCATAAAGTTAGTAGAAATTGTTGTGTAAACTGAAAAGAACGTAGGAAAAGAACTCTGGGATTGTTGACGGAAGACATGTCAGTTGAAGTTTAAAAGACAATATTTATCTGCAAATAGACTCCGAATTTTTATATCTATCAGCAACATCACTTCCTTTGGTGTGTACTGCCAAAGGGGAAGTGTATATTGGAATACCCATTTCCGTAATCCGAAACATAAAATCAGGGAAGGAATTATGAGAGAAGTATATGAGAGAATTCGAAAAATCAAAATCCACTAGATACTCCATTATAATACTGATTATAATAAGGTGTAATACTTGAAAAATAATCAGTAAACTGATGGAAATGTTATATATTTTATATTATATTATTATCTCGAGTCGGAGACCACTTATAGAATTATGCATTGAAAAGTCGTCCAGTGAAACTTCTATTAACGGACACCCCTACACAACAAAAGTCTTTATTGAACAGACGTTTTTCAAGTCACCAAACATTCCATATGTGGGTTTATAGCTAAGGCACCCCTTAACAACGAATCCGTCCCATAACAATTCCAAGCAAAATCTATCCACATTTTTCTATCAATTCTCTTGCAATTTAACGTGCCAACATAGGACAATAAGACAATAAACATGAAGACTGAAGACTTAAACATTAGGCTCGAGAAACCCAAACAACTGGTAGTCGAAGACTAGGAGGTACGTACCTACTTTGTGCGCGGTTTTTATTATAGATTAGGTAAAATGGAAAAGGAAATAAACAGATGTCCAACTTCCGACACAGAGAATATAAACCAGAACTTACTATTTTATTTATATCTTTATCAAAAATTGTTATGTTGATTAGTGTTTCCACGTAAATTGTGGAAAAATAGATGGCTTTGATTAATGAGATGCGCCTGCAGCCGACTTGTGTTTTTTAAAATCCAATAAAAATGCAAAAAACATTGAATCAGTTGTGTGTGGAAGAGTAATGTATGTCTAATTATCAAATTGATTTACCTGAAATGGATTGAATATATCTAATTAAATATCTAAGAAACTATTATCTGATAATTAAAAATTAATCAATCAATTAAGTTCCTCTTTCCTATTTCTATGACAACTCTTACAAAATGGACAATCATTTTTGTACGTTGGTGTCCGTTATGCAGAAGTTTCACTGTATATAATAGACGAGTCTGTAAGTCTTGAAAAAGGATCTGAAATCATGCTTTTAACGTGAAAAAGGGAAATAATGAAGAAATTAAGGAGTGTCTTTAAAGTTATGTGGAACTTCATGGCAAAACAATTGCTAGGGATGCTCAGGATTTTGAGAGAAGAAAATTACAAAGCTAGGAAGCGACCCATCAAAAAAAAAGCGCAGTAGACGCCTCTACACAACGGACAATTATTTTTCCCCGATGGTGCCCGTTGTGGAGAGGTTTCACTGTATATAATAAACAAGCATGTAAGTCTTGAAAAAGTAGATAAAATCATGCTTTTAATATGGGAAAGGAATTCAAAGAGTGTCGTTAAGGTTATGTGGAGCTGTATATAAGCTTAATATTCGAGCATAACATGAAGGCAGCCAGAGATAACAAAACCTGCTCAGCTGGTGCTCTTCCAAATGAATGAAACTGTATACTTCTATGAATAAACAACCCTTGTAACTTTATCTCTCTGAGCGATCATCTATCAGGTGCGCGCGAGGATGACGGTGAATGATACTTTTCTTTGGCATAGTAGTGTTCCTATTGAAACTCGGCTTTTCCTTTTCTTCTCTTTTTTTTGTATGGAGCTAAACCAGCAACGTTATACCATTTGGAGGCCAATATTGTGCATGTCATTGGCGAAATCATACGAGCAATGTCTGAAGAAGTGATTAGCTATATTGAAGCCAGTCGTAGGATTATATACACGCGTGAGTGATTAATTTTTATTCTACTCATTTATCTTAATACAGGAACTATGAATGAATCTTCAACAACTACATCTCATATCACAAGTAAATGTGAACTAAGCTGATGAGAGTTGATAGCTGTTTGGTCCAGGGAGGTTTTTGTTTGAAAATTATTCAGAGTTCCTACGCTTGGACATATTATTAAAATCTAAATTAATTAAATTACGCCGGCATGCTATACGAAATGGAATCTGTGTTTACGAAAGAGTCCTCAAGGAGGATGTATTCAAATGTTTAACATGTTCACAGTGAAGCAAATACACCATTCAGTTGAAAATAGGAGGATGTATTTGATAAGTAAGCATATTCAGAAATACATGTGACATATTCAACCCTTCTCGGTCCTAAAGCAGTACATGCGAAGTTCGGAACAAATGGACGGAAAGTTTCAGAGAACGGTTTATGATTTAGAAGGTGCAAGAATACAAACGGTCTTATAAATTGATAACATAAGTTATGTGCATCATTACAAATAAAACCAGTCAACAACCATAAGTATGAGTTCAGTGCCAAAGGCTGAAGGGCACAAGCTGTTCAGATAAATAAATAAATTTATAGCGTTATTACTAATTACTTCTGGGTGTCTAGAAATTGCGAGAAAGGAATGTTTCTAGTTGAAAAATTAATGCCACAAGCTCTCATAAATTGCACCCAAAAGTGAAAAATAACGGAATTTAGGCCATCAAAGTTGATTATTTTTTGCTAGTGAATGTTTTTAGAAAAAAGTGTAAATGTGAAGTTATAGGTCATTCTTTGGAGGTTGAGGGAAGTTTAGGCTCATTGAACTTGAGAGATTTCCATCAAATATGGATCAAGAATACGAAAGGACAGTGTAAAAAATTTGCAGGAAATTTGTGAACTAGCAAAACTGGGATGAGAAAATTTGATTCGGCAAACTAATATTGAAGCCTTCTACGTACTCCGTTATTTTTGAATTGTCGGAAAATTGTTATAGGAACCCGTTTCATTGATTTTTTGCTTATAATGTTCACACTAAAATGCATAGAATAGGTGTCATCAATTGGTACACTCCACGCGTCCTGCGCCAGGATAGCACTACCGGTTTAGGTGCAGCCACGGTCATATATACAGGTCTGGAATCTCTATGTTTGACATGAGTCTCTTACATGTCGCCAAACTCATAGTTCCTCGCTCAGCCACCAGCTAGCGCATAGATCGAAGTATGTTGTCAGGATGTCAGGATTAGGCGTCATATCGTTCAAACATATCGTATACGTCGTATATGTGCCAGAGAACATCCCTCGCCACCCGTGACGTCTTTTGGTACTACGCGACAGTTGACGCTTAGCGGACTCACTTCTCACATAGAAAACAGCCTCGAGATTCCAGATCTGTATATACGACCGTGGGTGCAGCTAATCCAGGCATATAGCTGAATGTCATAGAGCTAGGGGATTCGAAATCAATCACAGTACGCAGCTGAACATAAAATTCGTATACGATATTCGTCACATGGAATTCTGTCGTCCGATTTTGGGACTACGAAATTCGGCACAAAGATAATTATTGATTTTAAAATTTTAAAATACAATGAAAACCTTGTTGATACAACAATTTTGCCAACATAGGCGTCCGAATAATATTTTTACGCTTACAAAAAAATTAATATGATTGAGAAATTAAATTATGAGGTCGGTTTTACTTTATTTATTCACTAAATTAGTGTACTAAAAAAATGTGTAACATATGATCAAGAATATAATGTACTTATAATACATACATTTTACATAACACTCGCAAGCGAAACATTGACAATTTATACATAATAATACTACACATTTTATGGATTGTGTCCATATATACCGGATGGGCCAATCAAAACGAAACACGGCCGATATCTCATATACCGTTCGTTTAAAAAAAAAATCGCTCGGACCCGTAGATTTTTATTTCCCGGGGGAAAGATTTTGCCCATATCATCAACCTTGTAGCTTTCATACCCTCGCGAGGGTGAGCTTCAACCCCAAAATCTTAAACGGGAATAGGGGTCGAGTGATACCTTATTTCGAAGGTAATCGAATTCTCTGTTCAACGCATCTTAGTTTACAAATTCGATGCAGCCATTTTTGAGAAAATAAGGGAACAACAATGAAAACCCCCTCGCGGGGGTGAAAGGTACAAGGTTGATGATATTGGCAAAATCTCTCCCCTGGGAAATAAAAATCGACGGGTCCAAACGATTTTTTTTTAAACGAACGGTATATGACATATGGGGGCCGTGTTTCGTTTTGAAACACTTTAACAACATTTAACTTTTAAATTACAATTCCATTTGGGAAATCATTTTCCAGAACAAAATTTTCCTTCTTGACATTTTGTTCCAATGTTCTTCGTTGGGAAAGTTGGGAATGTTTTGCGACGTCTATTGTACCTTAACTGTCTAGCCTTAATGAGCGAGAAATATTTAATTAGCCGTAATGATCAACATCCGTCCTTCCTTTCTGTTCTTACCAAAGGAAGCTATGTGTGACGAGATTCAGGCACCCTCAAGATTTACCTGAGACCTTGACCGGTCCTTGCATTCAAATTGTGACGAATATCAAGCCGTCCATAGAGCTTGAGGGTATAGAACTATGGAACATAGAATGTGGGGATATAGAATATCTGTGATTCATCATGACAGGTGTATGTCAAACGATGAACTGTCACATCGGGTGTATGTCAAACAATAAACTATCATGGCGAATGTATGTTATAGTCAGAAGGGGGATTTTCCCCACCGGCATGACAAAAAACGCAATGTTTTTCAAGACCGCGTCGGCGTATCTGAAAAGACAACGATAACATAAAATAACACCGATACCTTCAACCTTTACGCAGCTTCTTATGATACTTATTAATACCGACAGCCGGCGCGCCGCTAAAAAACAATAATTGAAGGATATAAGGTAAATATATTTTGTTTTCATTTTTATTTCATAAAGCCTCGTTTTATATTTTTTACAAAGTTCAGGTAGTACTCATGAAGTTCAAATTAAATTTAAAGTTTTAATGTATCGAAGAAAATTTTGTAACGAGGGGAATATTTCAAGTTCAATAACAGTGAAGGTAAGTTAGCAATCTAGTTCATTTCCGTTTTACCCTCGTATTCTGAGACGCTTGGAGTACTGTGAAGAGAACATTCAGAATAATGTTTGAAGCTTTAAAAACAATTTATAACAGGGATTCTCATCAATTCCGGAAGAATGGCGAAAAGCTCTAGGCAAACAGGAAGAGTTTGTTAACACAGCACAAGTATACCTATTTCTGAACAATTGGTAGAACTTTGCGATAAAAATCTATTCTAACATTTTTACGACGGATACATTTTGTATTTGCCTCGCAGTCTGTTATCTGTTTAATTACTAGTGGCGAATCATTCCATTCATCTAGAATTCTTTAGTCCCTTACCTAACAAAAAACTGAATCCCAGTCCAAATTACGTATATCGTGAAGCATTATCTCTTCACTCTACATTGTCAGCATCGCTCTAAACTGACGAGCGATTAATTGGTCTGCTGATTGATGGCCAATTTGTTTACGTTTCGAAAAGCTTTCTGTGATTCATTCGTTTCTGCAACCGCTGAAGGCCTTCTAATTAAGCCTTGTTAGTATTGCTAAGATATCTCGGAAGTTAATGTATATACACACCTGCAATTAATGAGTGACGTCGTCTTGAATACAGTATAAGAGTAATGGAGAAAACAAATTTAAATCTCGCTTAAAATTAGACCAACAAGAAATTGAATTTCTCAAATAATAAAAAACTAATAAGCATACATAATTCTGAAAATACCAATGAAATCTGGGAAAGATAGATTGTACCTTAGAAGAGATCATTACAAATCTGTATATTACATCTTTTATACCATATAAACAACTCTTTTATTGTGCGAAGCAGGGGTCCTTTCGACTTAATCATTTCATGCTGAATAATTCTAACATTCATAGCAGAATAAAGATTCTTGACCCAGGTATGAATTATTCATAAATAGGTCACTTTAACACTTATGCTTTATATTTTCTGGACTTTGCGTACGTTTCGGTCTCACGACCATCATCAGAAGACTTATTATGTCTAAAACTGGACTACTTAAAACTACTTGCATTACACAAAGCGTCCTTATCGCACCAATCTCAATTAAAATGTCCACGTCGCCGAAACGAACAGAAACACGAATAATCGAAATTGTAATACATCAATTATAAGTATAATATATCAAGAATCCACTAGTAAGCAGTACTCTTAATAAATGCCAGTGCATGTCAACAGAGTCTATGAACGACTAGAAACGGGAACATTAGGTTCAAGTATCCACTTTCAAACCAGATGTTAGATTTACGAGCTAATAGAAAAAGGTTTGTCAGTTATTGGAAATACACTATTGACATTCTACCTAAAATATGCTTTTGACATTATAAAGATGCATGTAGGAATTTGCAAGAGTTTTAATTAATTAAGTTAGTATAAATCTGACTTAGTGTCTGAATATCTGTCCTATGATTTACAGATTTGGAGTCATGTTTTATGTGAATCATCTCCAGAACAGATCTTTTATAATAATTGGTTTCCTCAGTTAAAATATTAACATTATTGTAATCGAATTGATGGTTATAATCAAAGCAGTGTTTAGCAAGGGCGGTGGAATTTTCTAAGTTTTTGTTTCTTGTGCCATACATTCTTTTTTGTAAATATTGCTTAGAGATTCCATCGCAATCTAAACAATTTAATTTGTAAACTGTGTGGGTTTGTTTATCTTTAGGTATTAAAGGTTTAGATTTGAGAAATATTTTCCAACACAGTTAGTAGCCTTATGCGCGACATTTATATCATACTTTTCCAGACATTTTTCAATCCTATCATTAAAGAAAGAATAAACAAAATCTATAATGGATCTTCATATATCAATAACATAAAAGGTAATACAGACAGATTTATAACAATACCATACATTCCGGAGACCTCAGCGAAAATTAAGAAATGTTTGGAAAAGTACGATATAAATGTCGAGCATAAACCTACTAACTGTGTTGGAAAATATTTCTCAAATCTAAAACCTTTAATACCTAGAGATAAACAAACCCACACAGTATACAAATTGAATTGCTTAGATTGCGATGGGGTTTATACTGGAATCTCTGAACAATGTCTACAAAAAAGAATGTAAGATCATAAGTGTAGCACAAGAAACAGAAACTTAGAAAATTTCACCGCCCTTGCTAAACACTGCTTTGATTATAACCATCAATTCGATTACAATAATGTTAATATTTTAGCTAAAGAAACCAATTATCATAAAAGATCTATTCTGGAGATGATTCACATGAAACGTGACTCCAAATCTGTAAGTCATAGGATAGATATTCACTAAGTCAGATTTATACTAACTTGATTAATTATAACTCTGCAAATTCCTACATGCGTCTTTATAATGTTAAAAGCATATTTTAGGTAGAATGTCAATAGTATATTCCCAATAACTGACAAACCTTTTTCTATTAGCTCGTAAATCTAACATCTGGTTTGAAAGTGGATACTTGCACCTAATGTTCTCGTTTCTAGTCGTTCATAGACTTTGTTGACATGAACTCGCATTTATTAAGAGTACTGCTTAACAGTGGATTCTTGATATATTATACTTATAACATTGATGCGTTACAATTTCTATTATTCGTGTTCGTTTCGGCGACGTGGACATTTTAATTGACATTGGTGCGATAAAGACGCTTTGTGTAATACAATTAGTTTCAAGTAATCCAGTTTTAGACATAATAAGTTTTCTGATGATGGTCGGGAGACCGAAACGTACTTAAAGGCGAGAAAATATAAAGCATGAGTGTTAATGTGACCTATTTCCCGAGAATTTATATATAATTCATAGCAGATATTACTTACTTATGATCTTACGTTTGTTTTTAGCGAATTCGAGCCGTGCTCGTTTTCCGCTGCGATTTTATTAAAAGCTCTTTCGCTTATTAGTTTGATTTATTTCTTCTTTATTGCCCATTTTGGGCGTTAAGTACAAGGGTCGTTCTTGGCTTCTTGTACTTCGACTTCAACAACGGGTCATATGCCGCTGGGCCTCTGATTGTGGAGTTTCTATGCGTTTCCATTTTTTGGTATGTGTTCCTCAATTTTACGTAATCCTGTATCCCTATGGAGAAGGTCGTTTGTTACATAATATTCTAGACAGCATATAATTACCTTATCTGTATTATTTGCAAATTCTTATCACAGAAGTGTAGATCCTTAATTCACTTCTGGTACTTAGTTTGCTCTTCCGGTTGAGGAGCGGCTATATCTGCCCCTCTATCTGATTTGCATGGGGAGTGAAAGTTAGTTTCATGTCTTAGTAGAGGACATGAATGCATAAAATGACCCAAACCTCTAAATTTTTATTTTATTGATGGATTTTAATGAAACCTTCTGCATTCGCTTCAGTTCTTATTAATCAAAAAATGTCGTCGTTTAGATTGTTGCGGTCGCACCCCCTGTAATTACAGGGGTTGATAGCACCCCTATTTTGTATCTCGCTAAGTTCTCAACCGAATGGTTTAAAATTCATGTACAAGGAGTTTTAGGGGTCGCTAATTACGAATTCCAAAATTCAGAATGATGGCTACAAAATGGCGATTTTTAATATAAAATTACATTTTCTAGCCTTACTGTTGATTTTAGAGAAAAATATGACGAGTCAAAAAGTGTTCAGAATTCAATTTTGTATGAGGACACTTCACTTTTAATATCATTCAACAACCACTCCTCACCCGAATCGTTAATCACCGCCACCCCGCATATATGAAATCATATTAGAAATGGAAAATTCAGTCAGGCCTTTGATTTTAGAGAAAAATTTCAAGATACAAAAAATGTTCGAAATTCAGATTTTTGTAGGAATTTGCCATTTTCAATGTCATTTACCACCCCCTCCACTTTCCCCCACCCCTAAAATTTTAAATGCATTTTCTGGCAATTCTATTGGTTTTTGGCAAAATTGACAAAACACAAAAAGTGTCCAGAATTCAATTTTACATGATAAAAGTATATTTATATGGTCACTTCCAACCCCTTTTTACCCTGAGAAGGTGAACATCTCTACTTTTTTTTGTAAAAAAGCCGGTTTTTCTCAAGAAAATAGGGAAATATTATATGAAAACGTGGAAATTATATTTGAAGTATATCCCTTCATCCTGCACCCTATCAGATAGACCTCCAAGTAGTGGGGATTCAGTCACATGCTACATCTCTATGTTCTAGACGAAATAAAATGCCTTTTTTTCTCATATTTTAACACGAAAAATTCATCATAAGCTATAAAGTTCATATATAATACAAATTATTGTGCATTGAGTTATTTGTACAATATAAATAAGTTTGTATGGTCACTTACATACCCCTTAACACACTAAGTAGGTTAACATTCCTCTGTACTAGTCGGATTTCCGCATAGGGGATAATTTTCACGTGTTTCTATATAATATTTCCCCATTTGCATGGAAAAATTCGGCTTTTCTACAAAGCCAGTAGGAATGTTCACCCTCTCAAGGTAAAAAGGGGTCTCAAGGTAAAATGAAACGGAGAAATTGAGGATTGGTTCCCGACAACTTCTCGACAGCTGCTGAAAACTAGTCGGAAGTAATCGAGAGCCTGAAATCAAGATTTAGACCAGACGATATGCTTTTTGAGTTCTATGTTCGTGAACTTTCAAAATTGGTGTTAAATAATATGAACAATAGAAACAAATTCAGTATCTTCCTCGTTAAACTGAAAGCACAACTGCGAGCTTTGGAAACTTTTTCGGGAATTACAACAAGAAATGTACTGGTATGTTATTTCCACTATGCAATTAATATAACCAACATTGTACAATTACAAGATGATATGTTATTGCTGTGTGAACAGTTATTTCAACATATCAATGTCAGACCTTTATTTATTTGATATAATGCCATAAAAATGCAAGGACATGAAATGTCCACGTTGTATTCATGTATCCACATGACACGTATTATGTGATGACCACTTTATATTCATAGAGACTTTGTGTACTTTCCGTTATTTCGAATGATAACACTTGAAATGTGACAGAAAATTTTAAAGAACATACAACGATCGTTCCCAATTTTACTTTAAATGCAACTATGATTTTCTTTCAGTATAAAAAGACCGAGTTGCACTGTAAAATTATTCAAATTATTAGGTCCATTACGATAAGGTTATCCGAGTTGACCATAAGGTGAAGCTGGTTTTCGCAAGAATTCCCTATCAAGCGATGAAGCCCATTTTCATTCAATCCACCAGATAAATATCTCGGAGTAATTTTTGATTCTAAACAAACCTAGAACCAACAACTGGTAAAGGTCAAGAACAAGGCCTTGGCAACATTAATGCTTGCCAGATGCGAACATGGAAATACATGAATATCATATTGCACCAACATTGCAGTGGAAGCCATGATTACCCTGCATATTTGGTATGGTTGAACAGTTGACTGTCTCAGAACAACCGGAGCTATGAAAACAACACCAAGTGCTGCCATGGATATACTATAGAGATATAGATTATTTTCTGTGTTCACTCTGTGATCTAATGGTATGAATAATTGAAGTGTCACAATGAATGAAGGTTAAAATAGTGTCAAACGTCAATACAATATGTATACGGATATAGGTTCCTTCAAGAAATGCTGAACCAACGAAAAAATAGATGCTAACTACTATTGTCAGCCGTTGTAATAGTTATAACTTTACAAATAATGATTGTTTATGTTTATATCATGGTCTGGAAACATACCGGGATATCAAAGATTATCTTGGTCAAGGGTGGATGTGGAATCTAAAACGTGTGTCTTACTTTACGTTTGAAATAATTATGTCATAATTAATTTGAAGTTTCTAAAAGTGCGAAATTTCGCAATTTTATACGAATATTGTAACACTCAGAAGTTTTTAGCGCTTTGGACTCCGGGATTTTCACGTGGCCTATCGAAATTAGAAGGTTCGAATTATCTAAAAACATAATTGCATGAACGCCAGACTTCCTATGTAATTGGCTACGAACAAAATCATTTTGACAAATGCCTCGAGGAGCTCGCTGCGCGTAAGTTAGAGTTTATACATTTTACCTCGGTCTTGTTAATTTGGGGCCGCTTCTTGCCCCGTGCGACCGGCGCCAGTTATAATAAAGTGTTTTCGGCTATGGGCCGCTAGCTTTTACCCGCTTCGTGTATATTTTAGTCGCGAGAAAATTCCCTTTTGTACGTCGCACGTTAGACGCGCGTAGCTGAGATCTGAGAATAGCTCAAACTGTTTTAATTAAATTTTCCTATTTAATGGACATTTATCGAAAAAAGAAGGGCCGTCGGGCACGGTCCGATACTAAATCTAACTACATGGAGCGAAAACGGTATCAGGTAGTACAACCAGTTTGCACTTTTCTAACTCGCGTGCTTCTCGCGTGAACGTCATTCGATTTACGAAAAATTAACTATTTCAAAACAGTTTTTGACCCGGATTGTGGCTATCACGACCTCTAAAAAGGTTCAAAGTTCACATAATTATTTCATAATTTGTAGTTCATTATTGTTTTACAACTGAAATTTGTAGGTTATTGATGATGTCAGTGTGACAGTGACATAATTATTTCAAACGTAAGACACACGTTTTAGATTCCACAACCACCCTTGACCAAGATAATTTTTGATATCCCGGTATAACAAATAGCTAAAACCTAATACTGTGCTTCCAGTAGTGATCAAAATGCACACTTCTTCGAAGCAAGTTTGTATATCATGAACTTTACCTACAGTAATGATAACATCTCAGCTCAAATATATTTGTATCATTTGCATCCTTTAAAGTATATGTAAGAAAATACAACATGCTTCACAATTTTGTTTCAAAAACATAATTTTACTGAAAATCACAATGAAAATTGAGGGCTATGTACTTGTTTTATCAAATTAAGATTAGGAGGTACTCCCCCGAAGCTGGATATTCAACGTTCTTCTTATGTTATTTGAAAAAATTACATACAGTTACTTTTTTCTCCGAACATTTTGATAAACAATTATTTGTAAATTACGTCTGATTACAAATAATTTGTATTATTCGATATAATAAGTGAAGTTCCTTTCACGAAAAATAGTTCTGACCTAATAACTGCAGTAAAAGTACCCATTGTCTATGCAAAAGCTTGGAAATAAACAAGCAAATAATCAGAGGCCTGGTAAAAAAAAAATTAAACAAATTCTGGCTCTCGGAGTTTTCAAAGTCGCCGATCACGACTATAACACTCACAATGTTCTGCAAATTACCTGAAGGTGTTTCCTTACTTCTACTTTTTTTTACTTCTTTTTTACTTCATAAAAGGTAACAAATTCTGACTCTTGAAGGTTTTCGAAGTCGCCGATCATGATAATGATAGTCAGAAAGTTCATGCCTAGAAGATGACTTAGATACATAGGACTCCAGAGACCCGTAAACACCTCCAGGTAATTCGCAGAACATTGTGAGTGTCATAGTCGTGATCGGCGACTTTGAAAACCCCCCGAGAATCAAAATTTGTTACATTTTATGATGAAAAATTAACAAATTCCTAGAAGATGACGTAGATACACAGGGCTCCAGGGACCCGGAAACACCTTCAGGTAATTTGCAGAACATTGTGAGTGTCATGGTCGTGATCGGTGACTTTGAAAACTCCGAGAGCCAGAATTTGTTACATTTTATGAAGAAAAATCAACAAATTCCTAGAAGATGACGTGGTTACCCGGTCTCAGGGTACCAACAGGTATTGCAGAAGATGTCGTAATCATCACTAGCAACCTTTATATCATCTCTCGAACTGTTAACAAACATTAAACAATATCTAGAGCGTCAGGACACCCGGATACCCTCAGGAGGTCCAAGGGAACCTCAGTGAATTTTCTTCATAGCATATTCGTGTTCAGCGACCCCAAAGACCCCCGAGAAACTAATTCGATCCCGTTTTTTTATCTACCTCAAGAAGTGCACTCAGAAAAATGCATTTTTCGGCTGTAGAAATGGCATGAATTTTTTCCGCAAAAAAAAACATTACAAATTTTCTAAATCACTTTCTGAATCGAACGCAAAAAACCGCATTTCTATCCATCCAACTGCACCAAGTTTGGAAGGTTTGGCCTATTTTAGTGCTTTATTTCCTCGACTATTATACGTTTTATTCCGTTACACATAAGCATCATTATAATCTTCTTTCGGAAAAACTTATATAAAATAATAACTTCTCAGATAATGAAACATAAAGTATGATTGAATGAAAAAACAATTACTTTGTTTTTATACAACTTTTAAAACTGGTATAAAAACGAAGTAATTGTTCTTTCATTTAATCATAATGATAAATTACCATAAAGTAACGGCTTCTACCATCGATTTTTCATAAATTATATGTAAAGAATACTTTAAAAATTAAAACTATTTAGAGTTCATTATGAAATTGGTTGAGTAATTAAAAGAATTCAACCAAACCAACATTAACGAGTGAGGGAAGTCACTTGATGAATTGATTACAGCTTCTTTAGGAATTAGCATTATTGAATTTTCAAGCATACGGTGAATTCAGCCTGGATAATAGAACAGAGGCTCTGAATGAATTCTAGTGAGTTTCTCGGTTTTGAAAATTTCATTCTCTTCGTGAGTAGTGGAAATTATTCTTAGCAACTTCTCGTCAAGATTTACTTCTCCATATCATGACTGTGATGAAAATACTGGAATTAGTATAGTAAACCCAACAATTATTATGTTCAACACCATGAATTTGATCTCACCTAGGAATATGCTATTAATTATTATTATCTCCCCTCATCTTAGAGATTCACAGGATAATAATGTGATTCTATTAAACCTGCTATATGTTGTTCACTCCCTATGCATGATGATTAAGATTCATTTTAAATACAATTCTCGTATTCCAGGAGCCATATGAAAGGTAAGAAACATAAGTACGATCTAAAAAGAGAAAATCATTCATCAACTCCTTGTCAAGTTTACTTTCATGTCTCTAGAAGATGAATGGATTTGAAATACATCCAAAGATACGCAAACATTATTTTCAACGTATAAATCATTTTATTCCTGGATCTAATGTTACTTTTCCTACCTAAATTGGACATTATCAGTCTTGCTTTGGAATATCTTTTTCTTCCTCATAATGTTCCTATAACAAATGAATAAGCTACGATAATAGTATGTATTGGCGAAATGAGATATCTACGATTATCTCTCCTTGAATCTCGTTGACAGTCGATTGCATCTAGGAATGAGTTACTGATTGAAAATAATATTACTTGAAGATGTATATCACAAGATGGGTATCCTAATAAAGGTTTACGCTGCTGGTGAGTGAATTCAACGCAGTATTGATATCGTCATAAGACCCTTCAAAGTATTCTCCACAGAGAACTACAAAAGAGAGTTTAAGGAAAGATGTTCCACAGAAACTTTGTTGTGTCTTCCGAACTTATGCTTAAGGGGCGTAGAAACCCCAATAAAAACAATCTCCTTATTTCCGACATTCTGATAAAACTGAAGCCGTATGTTTCCATCAGATTATGTTTTGATCCTCAATATTTAGAACAGTGAGTTCAACAACATCGAAAAATGAATGAATATATTCACGTGCATCTAGAAATAGTATTACTTTACGGGGTGGTTCAAATTCAAGAAATGGTAAAAGATAAAGGTCGGTTAAATTATGGCAAAGTTGCACAATTTGATGTTTAACATAACTGCTTATTGATATTCGAAAAAAAAACGAAATTTCATAAAATCATTATTATTCTTTACTTACGCTATTGGAAAAGATATTTCAAGACACATGATACTTTGTTTTGCCACTTCTTATGGTCTACAAGATGGCGCTATCGGATTATGAATGCGATTATTCTTATTTCAGAAACCATCAACTTATTTTTTTAAATACTGACCTGTATTTTTTATTTCATTTTTTTACTATTCGGCTCTCTAAACGTTTCGATGTCAAAAGCTGACATTTTTCAGTAATATAAATGTCCAAATCTATGATACTGATGAAATTCTATATCAAAAGTTGATAAAAAGAAATAATGAGATATCAAAAAGCAGGCTTCCATTATTTGTTTTAATGGATTGTGTCCGCCGTTTATATTGAGCTTATATTGAGATCCGTAGTTACCGCTTCTATTTCGAGGTTGTTCTGTGAGACAACGAGACGCCGGAAAGAAAGAGAAAATGGCGTTACTTCTGGTGAAATCGTTCAAGCGGGAAGTCGTTTTGCTAGGTTATTTCAACAGGGAGGTGATACCAAGCTTATATTTGGAAAAAAATTCTGGGAATATACTTCCGTTGAAAGTAAAGGCATCAATTACTGATTTGGATTGGAATAATTGGTATTATTTGAGTGATTAATGCACCTTAAGGGATTAAAGCTTAGTTTCAACATGGCTGGTTGTGGACGGAAGTAAAGTTTGTCTTATAGGAGGGAAAACCCTATCGTGATAGAGGGTTCCTTTTTTTCTGTTTATGTTGTGGAAAATGCAACAAGTGTATTGAGGGTGGCTTGAGTCTGCTGTGGAGAAGATTACTTAGGAGTCGCTGATTTACTTGTGGTGTACAATCGTGGAAACGGTTTAAAACTGTGGCAGGAGCCTCAACTGAAATAATCATTGAGTATTTTTATATTGAGTAAATTCAACTGTTTTCTTGATTTAATGTTTGAACAATTACCTTCATCCATATTTTAAATTCATTCGCTTCATAACTCATTAGTATGAGTTCTGTCATAAACTATCAATATTAGTACCTCAGTTACTAGTAAATTTCAATCATTCTGGGTACAGGTCTTTTATTTCTTTCTTTCAGGGTAATTTAACCTGGGGACTTGAGTATTTGTATCCCCTAGTTATATACGTAATTCATTAGTTGGTTAAAATACTCTGACGCCCGAATTCTTAACATCTAAAATTATAACTCACGACCGTCTTCACTGTAGCTGTCGGCAACCAAGTGATAAAATAGAGCTCTTAGTTTATCCTCAAGTGAAAGTAATTTGTACCCTAACAAATAATTTTTTTGAAAATATCATCAATCTCATCAATCTCATCATATTATAGATATCGATTCTACGTAGTAAAATTGAACTTGATGTCTTTTTTGATATCTGATATCAAATAAACAGATGTGTTTTGCCATGAATATTTTCAATATAGAATACGTAATAGAAAAACTTGTTTGTGGTGTTCATGTTTGAAGTCTCCGCATTTTCGCCAACAACATACAGATCTAATCGGCTTTTGCCGACAGAAAGCCTCTGTTGATTGGTATCCTCGTAACAAACTAATAACCAGCCGACAGTACAGTTCGATACCGTCACGTACTGTTTCAGACGAATCATAAGCTTCCATCGCTATAAACTGAGGAACATTCGTTCCTTGATTGCATCGCTGTATCCATGAAATGGTTGAATGATTGGAAAAGAAAAGGAATGAAACTAATCATTTCCTTCCATCAAAGCGAACATAATCCCAATTTATTGCGAGGCGCTTCTTATATTAATTTGCGACAAATGACATTACCGCCATAAATACAGACTGTTCACTCGACAATATCTCGGCCACTTACCACAACCTTTTTACATGTAGTTTGAGATCATTCCCCATAAAAGTATTTTCAATTCCACAGTTTTTGTGTTTATACTACATAAGTATTGGTGCATAATCAATAAGCTGTCAAAGAAGAAACCATTTTTTCCTCTTGAAAATTGAACTATTTCCATTATTTAGATTTAAACGAATACTATATTTAAGTAATCGTTGAGTTTCATTGTGAATTTAATTTCACTTATTTTTGATTGGTTCAAATAAATGTAATTTTTATTGAAATGATTTCGGAACCCGAACACCGATCTGGAACCTCTCGTGGTGGACCAACAGATGAGATTTCTGATGAACACCGATCATCTGAAAATGGAGAAATCTCCCATCTTTCTACGATGTTCTAGAGAGGTCAAGAATCATCGTGAGAGTTGAAGAACCATTTATAGTCTCAGAATCTAGGGTTACTGCTCAGAAGCAGCTCCATCAGAGGTTATTACATTGCGATATATGCAGATGTTTTCTCCTCCTTCTTTCATATCCTACATTCTTGGTCCAAGTTGACTCATTTGCTCGCTTGTATCATAGGCGCGATAACAAATCCGACAAGTATAGGTCATTCTGCTATGATGTACTAACCATTTGTTCACAGGTTTTTAAGAAACGATGTTCTCAATTGGAACATTTGAGCAGTAAATGCTCATTTATCTTTCGTCATTAATCAGGACACTGGCTATTGATCAAAAACAATCCCTCCTACATGTTCGATATCTAATGTTGAGCAGCTAATTGTTTGTCTCTACATGAAATGGTTACTCAAAACACTACAAATTCGATCAATTTCAGATCTGCACTGGAATCCGAAATTCATAGTTCTTTCAATGTGAATAAACCAATGAATAAAACAGATTCATCTATAAATTGAATCGTTTAACCGTTAAGAATTGTGCACGAGTTCACAAACTGTGGTTCGCGAAAACCTCTCAGGTGATACGTAGAATTGTAGGAAGAAGATTCCCTCTTTAAACTGAAGAAAAAACTTCCATTTACATTCACTGTTTTACCAAATTTTAATTGAGCAGAGCTTGGTAGCCCCGCAAATTACTTAATGGCAGCATGATTCTACTCACATTTTCAACCGTGAAAGTAGTTTTTATTTGTTTTATTTAAGATCGAATATTTACTAAACTTGCGTTGTTTGTATTTGTTATAAGAAATTATTAAAGTTCTCCCTAGTTTGATGGTTACTTTAATTTTTCTCAATTTCAAATTTAGTACGTCAAAAATGTTTGAGAAACTCTAGAGTTTCGCTCTTGATAAATAGAAACGTTCAAGTACGGTTGTTGCAATATCGTTCTTTACAGAATTTTGATGCATTGTATTATTTCCCTCTCAGAGGGAATGCTCAGATATTTACATCAATTTTAATTAAAATATTTCCAGTTAACAAATAGTTCTACTATGAAATATTTTAAGAATTCTCTGCTCAGATTTCATTCGATCCAATATTCCATAAAATATACGTGAAACGATAGAGTGAAGCATTTTTGCGGTCACAGATATGCATTATTAACATACACTAACTCGTAATAAATTGTAAAGATAAATTAATTACATATTGATTTTAACGAAAATATATAGCTGCTTCAACCAAAAAATAGATAAATTAATTATTTCAAAAATAACTACTATATTTTGCGGACCAGAGAATACCCAGTTTTTTACATGAAAATTTAGGTCAACTAATTTAATTCTTATTCTAACAAAACTTTCTAACTACAACTAAATGGTATCGATTATTGAAGTCATTATCTCATTCCTTGAAGGAGATGAATTATTTTATTTATATTATAATATAATTGGCGATTGTATTGCTGACATTCCAATTTATTTCTTTGATTCAATCGCAAGAGAATTTGGAAGGACTCTATGCGACATCATCCAAGATCTTGAGATCAAAGAGAAATTGTATAAATCGGTTGGACTAGGTATTGATCCTAGTAGCTTCAGTTAATAAGCCTTTGCTTTGAGTATGGTGAAATAATCTGTTGTCATTTTTTTTTTAATTAAATGTTACATATCTTGAATAGTAGACTTCCGCGGAAATCTAATCTTGAAAAATCTTGGCTTCCGGATGAATTCCGCGTCAAAATAGCTCGACTTGATCCCGACGGTTCGCCAACCATTACAGGTGGCATCTTCAAGGCAGGGTTGAGGCTTGAAACTGAAACTGGTTCTACTGGTTTCTCATTTCCACTCATACCGATAGATACCTCAGTGGTCTCTCCCACCCACCACCCTGCCCAGAAGAAATCTGTCATAAACTCCTTGGTCCACAGAGCTGTCAACTTATCTCAACCTCAATCCTTAAAATCAGAATTGAAACATCTTTCATTTGTCTTATTATCAAACAATTTTTCCTATTACAAGATTCAAAAAGCCATAAAGAAATATACTTCGTCTGAAATTTCAAATCGACCTGAGCCACAAGCCCCCCGGCTGCTTTATCCACTACCTATCTTCCATATATTGAAAATTTCCAAAATCCTTAAAAACATAATATTTCTACCAGGTTCTCAATCATTTCCAAAATTTTCTCAGTTGTACAAACCTATCGAAGATCCCCTTCTTCCTCTTCACTAGGAAGGTGTTTATGGCATTTCCTGTTCTTGCAGTAAAGTCTACATTGGTGAAACAGGTCGTACAGTAGCTACTCGTGTGAAAGAGCGATGTACAAAGCTTCGTGACACCAGTAGATCTGCACTTGCGGAACACAAGTTTGACACTAATCATCAAATCCTTTTCGAAAATACTAAAATCCTAGCCCAAGCCGCAAACTCCTATCAGCGAAAAATCCTTAAAGCTATAGAAATCCTAAAACATCCAAATAATCTGAACCGTGACTCAGGATATTACCTTCCTAACATTTGGAAACCCATCCTCAGAAATTCCACTCCGCACATGATCACTCAACGGCAGGGTCAGGTACCGGAACGGAGTTAACCACCGGAATAAAGGCAGAGAACTATGTAGCGTGAAAGATTTTTCCTGCAATAAATACGGCTTCAGAAACCAGTAGAACCAGTTTCAGTTCAAGCCTCAAGTCTGCCCAGAAGATTCCACCTGTAATGGTTGGCGAAACGTCGTCATCAAGTCGAGCTATTGTAACGCGGAATCCATCCTAAATGTTACATGTTTGTGTGTAAAAATTTGAGTTTTATTCTCCAACTTTCCAAAAACAATCAGTATTAAAGCACAATTATGTACATCACTCATTTCATTTCAGTAAGAGTGCATACATTATCGACTGCCGCATCAGCATTCCAACTTGGGAAAACAAGTTATATAACCCTATAAAGTCCGATTTACTGAGAAAGAAACGTTATATATATATATATATATATATATATATATATATATATATATATATATATATATATATATATATATATATATAACTCGCTACTTGAATACCAACAAATGAATTAATGTTCAATCACAGATGCAATTAGCATCGGCTGAGTGTCCGCCGAAGGGCTGACGCAATAATGCGCAAATTACCCTTTAATTTAGAGCGTCAAGGTAGGTAATTAAAGTACTCGATAGCTGATGCTATTAGTGAACATTTTAGGTCCGGTCCTAGGGCTGCATTTACCTAATTCGTACTCTATTAAATAATAGGCCGTATAGGTCTCATATTACCCCATTAGCTTCTGCAAAAAGCGGAATGTCATGTTGGATCAATCAAGTTTGGCTTGTAATTGGTGAGAATGTCATGAGATAGATAACCCTTGAAAGCGTGTCGTCCCATATTGAATAAAGCGAACCGAGTAGTTCTGATTCATTCAATGAAATCATTCCTATTTTCTATATGATACGGACCTCAATATGAATTTCAGTGTATAATGCTTTCCAAAGGAAGTATTATCTTCGTATTTCTTTATATCATTTTTTCTTTTTTGTTTTCTTTCTCTGTATTATTTGTTGTACCAAAATACGTTTTCATCTATGTATTTAATTATTTGTTTACTTACATACCTGTATATTCTTGACTTGTCTTATACCATGTTATATCATTGGTCTTATGGACGATGCAAATTATTATTATTATAATTAAGAGAAAATTAAGAAATGTTTGAAAAAGTATGATATAAATGTCGCGCATAAACCTACTAACTGTGTTGGAAGATATTTCTCAAATCTAAAACCTTTAATACCTAAAAATAAACCACACAGTATACAACTTAAATTGTTTAGATTGCGATGGAATCTCTAAGCAATATTAACAAAAAAGAATGTATGGCCATAAGTATAGCACAAGAAACAAAAACTTAGAAAATGTCAAGTATATCTCCAATAACTGTCAAACCTTTTTCTATTAGCTCGTAAATCTAACATCTGGTTTGAAAGTGAATACTTAAACTTAATGTTCTCGTTTCCAATCGTTCATAGACTTTGTTGACATGAACACTCATTTATTAAAAGTTCTGCTTAGCAGTGAATTCTTGATATATTACACTTATAACATTGATGTGTTACAATTTCGATTATTCGTCTTTCTGTTCGTTTCAGCGACGTGGGTATTTTAATTGAATTTAGTGCGAAAAGGACGCTTTGTGTAATACAATTAGTTTTAAGTAATCCAGTTTTAGACATAAGAAGTCTTCTGATGATGGTCGTGAGACCGAAACGTACGTAAAGACGAGAAAATAAAAAGCATTAAAGTTAATGTGACCTATTTCCCGAGAATTTATATATAATTATTATTATTAATATATCGTGTCAGAAGTTCAGAGTTAAATCAGTCTGAACTCACATACAAGAAACATACAAGGGGAAAAGTTCCTGAAAAATAAAAAAGATGGCACCACAATCAAAATCCCATATGACATTTGTGATGTTTCATCTTTAACTAGAACGCATTAAAATTTTCAAACTGATATGTCATTCAGTTCTGCTTTGACACCCATCGGAAGCAAGCAAGATTTTTGTTAACATTTGAAGAGTGAATTTCGCGTCTAGATTAAACATTATTTCTTGCGGCGTGAAAAGAACATTACGCTAACCAAAGCATCACGTTTTAAACATTATGAGGACTCTTCACCATCGATTGAAATGATTCACAAGTAGTTTACTGATTTTAGTTGTGGTAGTATAACCACAAAGAACGCCGAACGTCTGGTTGTTCAATTGAGGTTTCAACTCCAAAAATCGTCGATGAAGTCCATGGTATGATATTGGACGATCAGTGAGTTGAAGTGCACAAGATTGCTGGGACTATGGGCATCTCAACCGAATGGGTACGGAACATATAGCGAAAATTTTTGAATATAAGAAAGCTATCTGACAGATGGATGCCGCATTTGCTCTCTATTGACAACAAGAGCAACCGTGTGACAACTTCAAAGGAGTGTTTGGCGCAATGAGAAGGACTTTTTGCGCCATTTCGTAATCGTGGACGAAACATGGATCCATCACAACGCACCAGAGATCAAAGAACAGTCGAAACAGCGAATCGAAGCCGAAAAAGACCAAAGTGGGTTTATCGGTCACCATGTTCTCCAGATTTGGCCCCCTGCGATTTTTATCTATTTCCAAGCTTGAAGAAATGGCTAGGCGGAAAGAGATTTGTATCCAACTATGAATTCAACGCTGAAACAAACGCTTATTTTGATGGATTGTCGAAATCGTATCATTTGGTAAGGAACGAAAAATTAGAAAAACGTTGAACGAAGTGTATCTGACTACAAGGAGATTATGTTCAGAAATAAAATAAGTTTTGACCAGATAAATCACTTCTTGTTTAATTTTTTAGAGACTTTTCACCTTGCCCTCGTATAACCAAATGAAATGAGATGAGCTATTGGAACCACAAAGCCTTTCGCAGACAGGTATTGATTATGTTGAGGACTTTCCGTCTTTTCATTAAGAAATTTACCTTTAATCTACAATTGTTGGATATAATGTTCTTTAGATCGGATGAAATTGACTTGAATTTCTTCATTATTCATTCCCAAGTAGAATTCAGAGATAATATAGCATAGAAGGCATTTTTAACAATGGGCCTATTGGAATCTTCACCACACCCAGTTTAAGTAAAAAATCATAGCTGGAAATGGGAATGATAAATTAAATAATCATCTCTCAAAAAGCATATCTCTGTTAGACTTTTCTTTTATTAAAATATTAGTTTTTGGTGTGGCGTCAGAACCGTTGTATTAGCAGGTATTTTTTGAGGTTTTATTTACCAAACACTATGACACAATCATAATAGAATTAGAAAGCTGCGTGAAATACTTTCTTGTAGAAGTACATAATCGTATTATGAGTAATTTCTGCGTTACATATTTGAAAATTATCTGTTTGTAGTAATAACTTAATTCATGAACTGAGTACTTAGCATACACCTATACAGGCTCTCCGTTTTTTCGTTCATAACCTTGGTAAACGATAGAACATAAAAAATAATAAGTGTATAATTTTCGTGCAAAACACTTTGCTTTCTTGATATAAGGTGTTGAAGTTTTAAACACTTATAACTATTTATTCATTATCTTCTAAACAAACGAGATTTTCAGTACAATTCAATTTTCCTAAATGATACTTGCTAAAAGTTATTTGCATAGTCATGGTGTTTGGCCCGTTTTCAAGCTCGCTCAACTTCGATTTATTTTTAAGAAGTATTCTTGACCAATTTCGCTAAGAGGATCCGTATTCGATCTTGTGGACTATCTTTTTGGCAGGGAAGTTACAAAAAAAATGATATTTGGCTACACTAAAGTGAAGTTTGAACGAGAACTTTTGATTTGTTCAGAAGATATTGAAGAAAATGTAATAATTTTTCAAAACTTCAACACGTCTCGGTAAGGAAGTGTTTTAGAGAAAAATGTTATAACAAAGGCACCTGTTAATTTCATATGGTCTCGTTTACCAAAATTGTGAACGGAAAAATGGGACGAGCCTGTACGTACATTACGATCTTCGAGCGTCTTATTGTAGATACTCAAAGTTCATAATATTCGTCCATTTTAGGTAAAGATGTTCTATTTTGCGCATGCAGATATGGTACACAACAAGGAGCAAAACATACTCAACATAGTCCGCAAACTGGTGCCAACAAATTGTATCAGCTTGAATCTTGGTCCATGGACAAAGGAAAATAGATGAATTGAAACCTCTAAAGTTGAATGATAATATGTGATACTTTTTCAAATCTTTGGGTACTTGGAATTTATTAGTTATGTAATAGTCTCTTAGAATCAATACATGAATGCAGAGGAACCCACATTGATCACTAGTGCCAATAAAATGTTCTCAACGTGAATCTTGGAATATCAATTATCGTTCCTTGGATGATGAAGACGAGATTAATCGAAAGCTTTGGATGATAATAATAAACGCGTTTCAAGTAATTTCGGTATTTGTGAGTTATTCTCAATCAGATAATCTCTTAGAATCATCCCATGAACTAGAGCAACCCACATTGAACACTAGGCCAGATTGACGGCACTTCATTAGAATCCCAGATGAGTTCCAGTATTTTTTCAAGAAACCCACATACGACCAACCCATCACTGATATGATTGCCTCATCCCGGGGGTAATGACGAACCAAGCTACGATTGTAGTAGTATAAAGTCGTAGGTAAGATAACAACTCTGTGAGTCATCACTACAGATATTCTTCTTCTCTTGAATATCGTACTTTTTTGATCCAATGGTAATTAAATTGTCTAATCTGATTGATGGATGTTGTGGAACATAATTTCTCAAAGATACAATCTACTTCAGCAAATCCACTCTGATTAGTTTTAAATACTTCACAGAAGTCTCAAACATTCTTTCGATGAATTCACCTACGAACAAAGCAATTTTAGAGAGTTTCCACTTAGTGATAAAAATGTATACCATATTTAGTATTACATCTAATGGTATTGGTATTGGTTGAGATGGTAGCGGGCTTGGAAGAAAGTTCAGTGCACTTGCCAAAGACCCTTGCTACGTTTTTCGGAGGGGAATCCCGCAGCTCGACCGAATCCTAAGATCTGTTTTACGCTCACATTACAGATTTCCGTGACCTGTCAAGATCTCCAGATTATCCTGATGCTTTGTCTACTCAACGTGAGAATCTCGCTTGCCCTTTAGCCTACCTCATTGCCAAGCAGAGCTTTGGCAGTTCGGGAGATATCAATGCTTCTCCATGCTAAGACATGTTGATCTCTGAGATGGTTCCGCAACGTCTATATACCCCCGTTGTTGGGAATACCAGAAAGGGAGTCTTGAGGACCATCCAAACTGGTCCCGTCTCTGGCCAGTTTGTCCACTCTCTCATTCCCTTCCCATCCTGAGTGACCCGGAATCCAGGTCAGGTTGAGTCTGTATCCACCGACTAGCCTTTTGAAGATCTCCGTGGTATCTCTGACAAATCTCGACGACACAGTCGGACTTTTCAGTGCGTTAAGTGCCGCTTGACTGTCCGAACACATCCAGATGGTCTCATTTATCTTACCATGGCCAAGTAACTTCTCCGCACATCTGTAGATGGTTCGGAAGACTGTGTTGAGATCACCCATTTGCACGGAGTACCCATGAATATATCTTGAACTGCAAAAGTATGCTCCAAATTATGCCATGCTTTGACGTGCGGCCATTTTCCCATTCCTCCCTCGACGGGATGACGACGTATCACATGTAGCTCTAACTAACAATTTAATCATCAAAGCTGGCATTTTCATATATTCAATCTGATTGTCATTAAAGAAGTGTGAAGAAATTGTACTGTTACGAGGTTTGGAATCTGAAATGATAATGAAACTCGTCATCTTTGCATTTTGCTTGCTCATACAAAATATCAGATTTCAATTTATATATTTTGATTCGTGAATTCGTGATGCACTACTTTCTCCGCCAAACCATTGATTGCTTCCAATCTAATGGAATAATCAATTTCATAAAACGCTATCAAAGAAAAGGACGTGCGTATTGTTAATGAAATTGGCAACGAATTCGCTTTCAAGCATCATAAAGGCAGATGGTAATAATACCTGCAATAATTACTTTTGGAACTAAAAGGGACCTTGAGCCACATAGCTGAGAATATTTTGAACTCTAAATGAAGAAATTTTAGACGAAGTTTTAATTGAAATACCGTCGTTTAAACATAAAACGGAACAGCATTGAAAGTTTCGTTGGAATGAAATGACTACGACTGCAAAGGGACTTTGTACTACTTATTGACATTGGTGAGTCTAGCACACAGCAAAAGCACCATTTAATGATTTCAATGAACATTTTCTTCGAGATCTTTCTTATCATCTAGAAATAAATAAGCCAAGATACAACTAAGAAATGTGTGCACAGATATATTACTGAATTGAATCATTAGAGTGAAATAATGTAATATGTAAGATAATATTATATCGTAATAAACAGGTCCGGTTTACAGATTGTCGTTTCAATATATGCTCCTTCGTGTACTCTTGGATACCTGAATTTGAAACTCGAACCAATTATATTACTATGCGTTTTCTCCGATTACACATTTTGAATTTCTCTGTTGAAGAGATTTGTTACATCATCATAATTGCGATTAAAATATTCTCATTATCTCATTTAATATCAATAAGCTCCTGAAGCTTGAACTTACAAATATGTTGTTATGAAATTCAACAATTATTACTTGGTTTTTTGTTCTAGGGCTGGAGTGTCTAGGTGAATTGGACGCGGTGACTCATACACTCTTTTCGAGTACTCCTCGACCTCCTCCACAATCGGAGGAGCAGCAATTCTGGGCGGTGGAGATTCAATAATCCGAGACGGGCTATCGCGAAATAAGGAATTTTCCCGGATGCGTCTAACCCGTCTGCCTGGATTTCTCCTTCCCACGCTCAGGGCTCAAATCGTACTGATACTGATGGTATAAAATCAAATCGATTGAAGGTTGGGAATGGTGTACCTCAAGGGCCTGTACTTGGTCCCCTTTCTTCTTGATATTTGTCAATGATTTGCCAATGGTACTGAAGCAAAGGATTTTAACTATGTTTGCGCATGATAATGCAATGTTAAGCACCGCATCTGAAACACGCGTGCTGGTGAAAAATCCCTAAAATAGTCCAACTGCCTGCGTAGAATGGTTTGCTGCGAATAAACTCATTATGAATACCTCAAAAACAGTTTTTATTTATTTTAAACTTCGTGCAATAAACTATAATGAGAGTTGCCTCTAAAAATTGTCGGACGTTCTTTGAAGCAAGTTCGGACTGTACGTTTTCTGGGGCTATGTATAGATAACGCTTTGAACTGGGATGCTCACATTGACATGTTATGCAGCAAATTATCAACTATGTGCTATGCTTTGAGGAGGTTGCACAGTCTTACAAGTAGATGCATACTACTATCCTATTATTATGCCCAGTTCTATCCAAGATGATCTTATGGCATTATATTCTGGGGATCTGCATCTGAATCGGACCGAGTATCCCTAATGCAGAAGCTTGCAGTAAGAAGTATGGTAGGAGCAAATAGAAGAATCTCATGTAGAAACATCTTCCGAGAATTGCAATTACTACCCCTCCCACGTATATATGAAGCAACTTTTGATTTATGTCAAAATAAATGTTGGTTCTTTAACCCCCCATTGATTTCAATCATACTGATCCTACTAGAGGCCGAGCAGACCTGTTGATACCTTAGCATAAGATGTCTCTGTATGAAGAAAGTTCACGATATATGGGCATAAAGATGTTCAACAAACTTCCGCAGTTGCTGAAAGATAATGCTTACTTAAATCAGTTTAAGAAAGGAGTTCATAAACTTTTGCAAGAGCATGTATTTCACAGTGTTTCTGAGTACTTGGCATCTATAATAACAGTTGATCCATAAAGTTTTGCTCATTTCCTTTAATTCCCTAATTTAATATTCATAAATAAGTATAGTAGATACTGGGCTATAATTGTAATTATTATTTGTTACTTGTTACTTTGTATTTCTTTGCATCATTTTTTTTGTTTTCCTTTTCTGTCTTATTTGTTGTACCAAAATACGTGTTCATTTATCTATTTAATTATTTGTTTACTTACATACCTGTATATTCTTGACGTGTCTTATATCGTGTTATCATTGGTCTACAATAAAAATTATTATTATCCGCACAGTGTTGCACACCATCAAGCAACACTGTGCGAATAGGATTCGAGTTTTAGCGTATGATCGTGGTGCAAAAACTAAATCTAATGAATTGGTATTACCCAGCTGTGAGTTCATATTATACAAAATTGTGAAGGAAGTTTTTCAAATCTCACAATCCAAATTTTTTCAGATATTTACTACACGTTTCGAGGTCTATCAATTACACATCATTATCAAGTATTATAAGAAATGGCTGAAAGAAAAGTATATTATAATTTTGATAATATATACTTGTTGGAAAATTTAATTGTATAAATAATATTGTATGAATTGAATTGTAATAAATAATTAAAATTGTGAGTCTATATAATTTAAATAGTATAAATAAGTCTATAATTAATAGATTGATAAATAAATATTGTGACATCAAATTGAGTTTGTTCAAATTCTTAGAGTACTTACATTCATATTATAAGGTAATTAATTCTTTAAAATTCATATTGGTCTGTTATTATAATTAGTTATTCTTCAAGTTTCAATATATATGTTCCTTGTATGAGATTCAAGACAGTACAAGAATTCATTTGGTTGAAGTTATATAAGTTACGTGATTGATTGTGAATATAGAGAAGAATAAAGAGATAATAAATTATTGTTGAAAAAGTTGTTGAAAAAATATATACCTAACTTCGATTTTAATCCTATTATGAATTTTAAATTTTAAGGTAAGTAGAGTCATCTATTAGTTAATTTCTTACTTTACCAATAGATGACTCTACTTACCTTAAAATTTAAAATTCATAATAGGATTAAAATCAAAGTTAGGTATGTATTTTTTCAACAACTTTTTCAACAATAATTTATTATTTCTTTATCCTTATCTATATTCACAATCAATCACGTAACTTATATAACTTCAACCAAATGAATTCTTGTACTGTCTTGAATCTCATACAAGGAACATATATATTGAAACTTGAAGAATAACTAATTATAATAACAGACCAATACGAATTTTAAAGAATTAATTACCTTTTAATACGAATGTAAGTACTCTAAGAATTTGAACAAACTCAATTTGATGTCACAATATTTATTTATCAATCTATTAATTATAGACTTATTTATACTATTTAAATTATATAGACTCACAATCTTAATTATTTATTACAATTCAATTAATACAATATCATTTATACAATTAAATTTTCCAACAAGTATATATTATCAAAATTATAATATACTTTTCTTTCAGCCATTTCTTATAATACTTGATAATGAGGTGTAATTGATAGACCTCGAAACATGTAGTAAATATCTGAAAAAATTTGGATTGTGAGATTTGAAAAACTTCCCTCACAATTTTGTATAAATCTAATGAATTTCGGAAGTCAGGAGCTTATAAGTTAACTTGTGAGGAATGTAATGTCCTATATATTGGTCAAGTAGATCGTTTGAAGTTATAAGGAACATTTTAGGTCATTTCAATTAAATAAAAGTAATTCAAATTTTTCGAACAATTTTATAGGAACCCAACACCGTTTTCCTCCACTAGAAAACCTAAATATTTTACATACAATTATGAAGGGTAGAAAAATTAATCTATATAAATATTTAAACACAATAATCTACTTAACGAGCAAGTAGATTTAGGAAATTCTACTTTGTTATAACCTTGTTAAATCCCACGTAATACAATCCTTAGAATATAATTACCGACAGTTTTATCCCTTTCTACTGCTGTACTATCTCAACATAATTAACCTTAATCGCTATGTGTACCATTAATTCTTAGAGTCGATTCACATCATAGTAAATTTCATATAAATAATATGTTGTTTCACTGTTTTCTAATTGTATGTTTCGATAATGACCTGTTAAGTTCGAAATTGCAATCAACTTTTTTTTAAATAAAGTGATATTTAACAAAGTAAACTTTCTTGTTTCATTTATATTGTTATGTTTTAGTTTGCGTATCCTCTGACAAGATTATAATCAGTGAATTATAAAACCAATTTTTCCAATTAATTGTACATTGCACAGTAGTGTAACGAGTAGTGTTACGTAATTGTAAATATAATAGTCGATTAGGTATTTATTTCAAGTAGTGATAATACCTTAGCGAATTGTAAATGATTTGTAAATTTAGTTGGAACCTAGGGTCAAAGTCTCTTGGTCATACGTACCTCCTAGGTTCCGAATGTAAAAAAATACGGTTTTCGTCTCCACTTAATACGATCATGCTGGGCCTGCACATGGTCTGAATCGTTATATGATATTCTGGCGATAGGTCGGTAAGAAGTATAATTCATACTCGAGAATAAAATCGTCTTATGTGTGCAACTACTGATGAGTATAACTGTACCAGAACAATGCTTGCTCTCTCAACATTTCGGGTACTGCCTATAAACAGTCGCCATTTTTAATTCGGTAAATCTTTCTAGGACTTCGAGACTATCGCGTTGTATATTGCCATTTCCGTACTTGATCACATATCTAATAACCAAGACCTACTAGGTAAAAAAAGTATCAGACGATACAAACTATATGAAAGAATAAACGAAAGACTTACATATTTATCATTGAACCTTCATTAATATCGAAGATATCGCTCAAAACAATTAGAGTATATAATAGTTCCAACCTAGTTGAATAAGCCCAGATTAGGGGGGAAAAGTAAACATTTATTTGATTACAGTATTGAAAAGGTTGCTATTATAAGTCGTTAAGAATTTTATAATAGGGATTTCTGACACTTGTAAATCTCTATTGATTCTGAAATGTTCAACAACTTTAATCTTTTATTCTTGTTATGTCAAAATTGAATATCCTCCAATGGTGGAAAAATATGTTCTGTATCTAATAAATGAGAAGCAAAGATTGCGTCTGTTGTATTTCATTTCAATTCGCTGTTTTAATGAGCTGGTTTAAAAGTTACGACGGTACAAACTATAACAATCTGGACATGTTAACTCTTGAACTGCAGGTTTCCTGTACTTTTCAGTTTATCTTCAGCATTGAGCAAAAGCTGAGAAAATTAATATTATAATATGAAAATATGTTGGTATTTTTTTGTGTTTTTAGGTCAAAATTTGTTTAGGAAATACATCGTTAGGAGATAGATCGTTAGATTTTATTAATGGATAGATGCTGTAACAAGTTCATTCATTTTGCAATTGAATTTAGGTGAAAACCGTTACTGATAGCAATTGTTTTAATAATATTCTATTCTTCATTCAGATTTTCTCTAGAAAGAAGGAGTGAGAATGCTCGATTTATATAATTGAATTATATGCAGCAAGTATATAACTATGAGAAATTTGGAATAGTTGTGTTCGTGAAAGTTGTTTTTCAATAGATGTTGAAAGTAATGCATCCTTTTTCTGTTCCCAATGTGAATTCAATATTTGAATTAACGGTAGTCGTATAATTATTTTAAATATAGCTCTCCTTCAAAAATAACGAAGTTGAAGTCTACTTTAGGTATGTCGTCATCTTGGAAATATTTTCATTGAGCGCCCTGTGCAATTTTTCAGATTGGTATCAGCACTAAAACTCAAAATACCTCTGATGTGCGTTTTAGTCGGAACATTGTATATTATATTATCAACTAATATATTACATTTGCTTTAAATGATCTTCAATTGTGAACTATCTCATTCTGATATCGAAGGGGGATTAGAAATTCATCACAGTACGCAGGTAAACCTAAAAAAAACACGACAGTTTCAATAGTTGAAGATCGAAGAACTTGAAATTTTCGTACACTATTCTGGTGTTTCCGCGTTCACTTATAATTTATTTCACAAACGACATTTCAAATTTTGAAAATAATATTAACTATTACTTGTTAACACGTACAACACGAAAAATATAATGATTATAAGTTTGGAAACAATCACCTGTCTAGTTTTAATAAGCAATAAATATTCAATTAGCCGTAATGATCGACATCCGCCCATCCTTTCTGTTCTTACCAAAGAAAGCTCTGTGTGACGAGTTTCAGGGATCCTTAGCATATACCTGAGACCTTAACCGGTCCCCGTAATCGGTTACAAAAAGCTTAGTCCAAAAAAAAATTCTAATGATGTTATAATGAATTCATAAATGTGACTTGATGTTTTTGTCTTCATCATTTACGGAGTTGCTCCAATTGATTGTTATTCATTCAGAACTTCTATCGTCGACAAAAAAACTAATGAAATCCTCGTTGTGAAAAGGATGGTATCATTTCCCTAGTGTATGTTTTTATTTTACAATTTATTGCGTCCCAGATCGTCCTGGTATCATTTCTGAATTAGTATTCATATTCCTGGTTTCTTGTTAGACTGTCAACGTGAAATTTATATTCCCCCTTGGCCGGTTGAATGAATTATTGCTTATAATTTTATGTGTACACCGCAGTGTATACATCATTCAGATGATATACATATACGGGATGTTCCAGAAATAGTTGCGGAATATGAAATTGTGGATTCTAGAGTCCATAGTGACCCATATAAAATTTCTATCAGACCAATTTTCATTTTTTTTGCAAGGAAACGAAACAAGATCAAAATTTGTGTTTGAATATTGATTGGGTTAACCGGAAATATTTTTTTTAAAGCAAAATTTTCAATGATGTGAAAGTTCTGGTAATATATGTAGAAGTAAAATCGCAATAGGTCCAAATGGTAGCATTTTTTATCACAAAACATTTTTTCTATTCGAACAATTTTGAATAAAAAAGCTACTCGATAATTATCATTCAGTATATTGTGATAAGGGTTATGTACAGGTTATTTCCAATATTACAAAAACAAAATCATATTCAGAAAATTAAAGTTTCATGTAAAATTAAAATATCTCAAAGCAAAGTAATAAGAACCCAATGAGGTTCGCCACATGCTTTCTGTTTATCATCAATAACACGTTTTATCGTGGGACCAAGTGAATGAATTTCTCAGAATAAACATAAAATCAGTTTCACACTCGCTTCAAGATGAGTGATATGATACCATAGCTGATATCGTTGAGAGGGTTACAATAGTTTCACAAAAGTTTGGTTGTAAAGGAAATCATAAACCTGTCAAGATCAATAACCAATATAGGACGAGAAACTATTGGAAAGCTACATGACAAATCTCAATGTGAACCATCTGGAAATGTGCAGGTAATGGGTAGTTCAGGCTCATTGTTGAACTGAATATAGAAGTTTTACACGTCTTTCTTTCATAAGTTACATAATTAATCAGAATGTATCACACGTATATCAGGACGTAACGTAGTACCTAATCATCAAAATTGTAATTAAATGTAGTCTTGATTATAGTTGAAATAATATGTACATTCAAATCAGTTAGCAATATTTAGAAAAGGACAGATAAGTTTAGAAATCCCCACCGTAAACATTCTGAATGAGAGGTCTCAAGAAAGAGGAAAATAATTATAAACAATCTTACTGCTTATTGGTTTAAACATTCTTCCAAATTTAGTAGTAATTAGTACAAAATTAAAATCAAGATCACTATTAGTAAAATCATTGGTTGAACAATTCGGGGATCCTTTCCTTATTGTATGAAAAGGACGCATTATAAATATCAACAAAATGCCGAAAAACCTTCAGTTATATTTTCTAACTTGAATTAGTCTCTTGGAAAATAACGTAGCACTTTGTCATTTTTAATTGAATTAATTTTGATAGATTATTCAGAGTGTTTATGGTAAGAGGGTGTTTTCGCTAAGATCGGAGTTTCAGTTTAATTCAAATCAGTTCCATTCAAGTTCAAGTCAATAATACATTTAATCAATTCACAGCTTTTTGATCAATCCTTTAGTTTAATTAATTTAGATTCCCTAGGTAATTTTATTTAACTTAAGATTTCAAAATTAGATTATTCTTATCAATAATTTTATAATATTAGCAATGAAGTTAATTATAATATTCTTTTTATTATCTTTAATTATCATATATATACTTTTTTATTATTATCATTATCTTTTAATTGTTGTTTATTAAATATTTTGTTGTTGTTGTTGAATTCGAGTTTCTCTGATTAAGACTAGCGTTTATCCCAGTGTTTCAAATCCATAAGCGTCTAGTGAAATAAAAAGGGCTAAGTATCAAAGATATTTTTTACGTTTGTTCTGATTAATAAATGATTGAGAACAAACTCCAATGTGTAATGGTTCTCTATATCAAATAGCCACACTGCTGATAAATGAATATTAGTGAATAGAAATAATGTAAATTCCTTAAGTGAAGTTTCACAGACTTTAATAGAGAAAGTACCATGTTACAATATATTCAATCCAAAAAAAACACGTTACATGTTATAAAAGATAATTTTCCATATTTGATACATAAATTTGAATCAAAATCATGGAAGGAACCAATTGGAAATAACTAGTTTAAGAATAAAAAATCATTTCACATTGTCATTATCGAGTTGTTCGAACACAAGTTGTCTTAGAACTGCTGGATGAAAAGCATCACATTGAGAGCACTTTCAAAAAGAAACAATATATCAGGAAACTTATGCAGATCTCGTGACTTTGACCATAGTTGTTCACAATCTATCATAACGTCATTAACGTTATAAACATGTACAAACAAACATTTTGATATCTAGTACAAGATCTGAGCATGCAACTGAATTACATTGATATAAATGGTAATAAAAAAAATATTTACCGTTTTTATACACAATAAGAACAGCAAACAATGGGGGCTCACTCACCTGCAACAAAAAATAATGAATTATTGAAAAGTATAGTATCGTTAATTAGTAGGTATACATGTAAAATATAACAATTCGTTACTGGAAGGGCTATCCCTTACACTGGTCACCAACACGTCTACCAAGCAAACCTCTCGACTGAACCTACCTTGCATCATTTAGTCACACGAATAGATCGGACTATGGCACAACACGCCCTGGGGCTATTTATGAACATCGAAGGGGTATTTAATAACAGGTCCATCGAGTCTATTCACTCAGCCGCTGAGAAGCATGGAATCGGTCCAACATTAGTTCAGTACCGTCACTTCGGAGAATTAAAACTGCTCCCAGAAGAACTTATGGAAGCCAGCATTGGCAATGTTTTGGGTTTCTGAAAGGTCACAAACCTGCTAGAAAAGAAAAGGCTTCTGACCACGGGACGCAACATGGGCCCAACTAAGTGGTCTAAGTGTCCCTCAAATGATGATGATGATACTGGAATTCCAGAGGAGTTGAGGTGGCTCAAATCCCATCGTACTAAGTCACGTTACGAAACTTGTTAACACGCGCTGCAGCCCCTTACATAGAATGAACAAATATGATATTGAGTAAGTCTAAATTAGACCATATAAATTACTTGTTCTATAAAGCCATTACCCTCTGTAAATTATGTGACGTATTAGATATTTTTTTTACATAATATGAAAAATTCAGTTCTCTAAATCTTGTTTTGAATGAAAAAGATTAGTGACAAATTACTTAATGCTAAATATACTGGGTTCCTCATAATAGACTACCCATTTTAATATTTGAATTAAATTTTTTTTAGTTAACAAAACAAACTTTTTATTTCACTAAATTACAGCTAACTCTTTGGGATTTAAGATAACTTATAAATATTTGGCTAATTTAATTCTAACTTTCAAAAATTACGTCTTCTAAATGACCTCCAGCAACTTCAACACATTTTTCAATATTAGATAAAAAGTGGTTCATTACACGGCGTATCAAACCTTCGTTTATTCCTTCAACTTCTTCACGAATTTTGACTTTCAGTTCCTCGATTGTACCTGGACGGCTCGCAAACACTTTGATTTTGAATATCTCCACAGGAAAAAATCGGGTGCCGTTAAGTCGGGGGACCTCGAAGGCCAAGGCAAATCTCCGAATCGAGAAATGAGTCGGCCATTAAACATTTCTCGCAGGACCTTCATTGAGTTTCTGGCGGTATGAGCTGTGGCCTCATCTTGTTGGAATAGTAAGGCATTGTTTAATAATCCTCGTCTATTTAATTCTGGAATGAGAAATGTCTCTAGCATATTAACGTAGCGCTCGGATGTTACTGTTACAGCGCGGTTATTTTTATCCTCAAAAAAATAAGGGCCAATAATACCAAAAGATCCTACTCCACACCACTAAACAACTTTTGGATTATGGAGGTCCTGTGTAAATATTTCACGAGGAATTTCATTTGACCAGTATCTAAAATTCTGTTTATTGACCATGCCGTTCAAATAAAAATTTGCTTCGTCGGCCATTAGGAGACTGTGAATTGCTCCTTGATGTAAATCCAAAAATTCTTGACAAAATGCTAATCTTGCTTCTTTATCTTGATTGCGAAGGTGCTGTGCCATTTGGTATTCATAGGGATGAAATTTTAAATCCTTTTGAAGAATTCGATCTAAGCTTCCCTTCGATATTCCTAGGATAGGGTTTGTGGATTAGCAGACCTTTTAGGACTTCTCGTAAAGGCAATTCTAACTCGTTCAATATTTTCTGGTGTACGAACTGTTCTTCGACGTCCAGGCTTCTTCAAATTTTGTACAGAATCATTTTCACGCCAATGACGAACCCATAACTTAACAGTTTCACGATTTGGCGCGTGACACCTATTGTTGTTATTAGACTGACGCCGGAATGCACGCTTAACTTCTTCTATCGAACTGCTTCTCATGTAAGTTTCTACACAAAACACATGTTGTTGGACTGAGTAATCCATGAAAGTTCAAACGGATGTTGGAATAATGTCTCAAAGCAAAAAAATTTATAATTATTGATGAAAACTAACAACATTCACAACTCACCTTTAAGCTCCATAATATAGAATTTGATATACTTGATAATAATATTCGCGAAAAAATCTCATCAATAGTACATAATAAATTCTTGAAACAGAAGAAAAAGTTAAACAGTTTAATCCAAAACAAAACTAACAAAGAAGCTAATTTAACAAATAATAATAAAAAACCGAACACTTCTCTAGCAGATGAGCAAAAATTCAATTATCACAGTAGATTTGTAAACTTATCAGAAGTAACTTTCAGTGTGTCAGAAATCAATTTACTTAACAAAGGCTTTAAATATAATATCCCATTTAAACCCAATAATAAACACTTTGAAAACCTTACTGTTGAAACCGAAGTTGCACTCAAACAGTCAGAAACAAAAATTAAATATAATGCAAGCGATATATTGATAAATTCTACTAAATTAACTTCCAGCAAATTCGTAAATCCAGAAATTAAAATTGCTAAAATACTTAATGAAAAGACAATTAAAAATAATATCGTGTTCACTAAAGCCGACAAAGGTAATACAATAATTGCAATAGATAAACCTACATATTTAGAAAAAATTGATCAATTTTTAGATCCAACAAAATTTATAGAACTAAAATCAGACCCTACAATGAAATTCCAGGCAAATATTAAAAATTCTCTCAAAAATATCCAATATATTTTGACTGAATATGAGAAGCCTCGTTTAATGAACATGAATCCTCAACCACCTTCTCTTTATGGTTTATTAAAAATTCACAAAGACGATACTCCCATAAGACCCGTCTGTTCATATATCAATGCACCCTGTCAAAAAATAGCGAAAAAGTTAGTCAACATAATATCAACATATACAAACTTTAAACCTAAATACAGTATAAAAAACTCTTTCCAGTTAATAGAAAAAATAAAAGATGTAGAACTAAAGACAAATATCAAACTTGTATCTTTTGATGTCAAGAACCTTTTTCCAAGTATTCCCACACAATTGACCATCACTCTAATTGAAGATCTTTTAATCCGCAATAATACTTTACCGGCAATAACACAGGAAATATTAAGTTTAATCTCACTTTGCATAGACCAAAATTATTTCACAATTAACGATAAATATTACAAACAGAACACCGGACTCCCCATGGGTTCGCCATTATCTCCGTTGCTAGCAGAAATATTTATGAATTACTTGGAAACTAAGATTTTAAATTCCAATTTTCAGCACATGTTTGTATATTGGTATCGCTATGTTGACGACGTAATCGCTTGCTATACAGGCAGTAACCGTCAAATAAATTCTTTTCTCACCTATATCAACAACTTACACCCAAATATAGAATTCACATTAGAGATGGAAAACAACAAGTCCTTAAACTTTTTAGATCTGACAATTTCACACACAAATAATTACTTTTCTTTCGCTATTTATCACAAGCCCACCCACACAGATACCACAATACACAACACTTCTTTACATCCACAATCACATAAGCTAGCAGCATATAATTGTATGATACATAGATTAATTAATGTCCCATTAAGTAAAGATAATTTCCATTTAGAATTAAACAGAATCGTAGATATTGCCAAAAATAACGGTTATAATGTCAAGATAATCAATAAAATACTCCAAAATAAACTCAATAAAAAAGCCTTAAGCATAATTTATCCGCAAATTAATAATAATACAAAATCAAATTTCACATGTCTAACATATTTAGGTAAACATTCACTAAAAATATCTCAATTCCTTAAAAAACAGAATAAAAACGTCGCCTTTAAAACAACAAATAACCTATGCTCGTATATTAATAACTCGAAATCTAAAAAAGATAACTTAAAGAAATCTGGAGTTTACAGACTGAGATGTGATGACTGTAGTGCTTTGTACATAGGACAAACTGGACGCAGTTTCAGCGTAAGGTTCAATGAACATTTGAGAAGTTACAGGCTCAAAAAAGAAGACTCTAATTACGCAAATCACCTGTTAGAACATAACCACAATTTCACCCTTAATCCTGATATTCTACATATTCAGGAAAAAGGACATAAACTTAATATATTAGAATCCATAGAAATTTTGAAACACGCAAAAAACAATAATAATGTAATATTAAATGATCAAATCGACACATATAATTCACCGCTTGTTAACAATTTTGTAAACACACTCCCACCATTATCCACCCCCATCCCTCAATTTGCACCACATTCTGATCCCTGATATTTAAGGACATATTTTTAGATTTAGCTTTAGTTGATAACTCCTCGCTTTGATAATGCCACAGTGTGGTGAAACAATTTGTCAGCATTTTTAAATTAAATGTTAAAAGTTTTGTGTAAAATTTGAGTTTTATTCTCCAACTTCTGAAGAAAACTAACAAACTTCTCGTAGAAAAATGGCGTTCCACGAAATTATCAATTTAAAATTTATTTGTGACAGGCGCCTACTTGATTAATGATTTACTTAATTCCCAAAGACTTCAACAGATAATCCCACAGAGAACAACCTATTTAGTTATCTCGTAGAAAATTTATTAATAATATAAAATGGGTAGTCTATTATGGGGAACCCAGTATAACTATTAATATTTAATGCTAAATTTGAATATTTAAAATAGTATGTAGATATACCACAATTAATAACTCTATACTACTTCTTCAGTCACAAATCTCATATGGTATTATAGGTTGGGGTGGGGTGAATAACAATTATTTAAAAAATCTACTCAAAAATGATTCTTCAAAATCATTCTCAAGAAAAACTGTATCTATTGCTCTGACTTGCTCTTTAGAGGAGCAAAATTTTTTGATGTGCGTCAATAATTTTGTATTTTATAGCAAACGAACTGCTCACACTCACAACATTATCCCTATATCCCTGTCGATCTGAATCAACTTGTATATTTTGTCAATTGGATTAAGCTCTCAAAGTATGATTTGAGGCCTTTCCATGTATTTATCTGTTTCAATTTCAAATCGGTTGCAATACATTTTCGGCTCCTACGAGTAAGGGAAGTCAGTGATCCATGAATCACAGTTACTTTGTAATCTTATAGTTATAGTCGTCCTATTACAAACTGAAAATTGTTAGACCTTTTGAATAATCTGCTAGATAACCTAAACTAGATTCAGCAAACTTATGCTTGTAAGCACTATTTCTGCAGATTCAGAGGAAAACCGCAGATATTAGTAGGTACCAACTTTTCTTGATTGTGAATTAACTTTAGTGTTTCAGTAGTAAACAGTTCTTTCTGAATAATCTTTCTACAACTAGATGTAACTCTTCAACAACTTCCATTATATGTTTAGAAAACGAGTTGTAGACCCTAAACATGCAGTCAACTGTTCTATTGAAATAATGATATTCAACAAAGCAATTATGTTTCACGAATGAAAATATTTATTCATCTTTTCATACTGTAGTAGTTCTTCGATAAGATACTCAATTGCCTCAACTGCGTACTTGTCAGGAACATTACATCAAAAAAAAAAGTTAAAGCATACAATATCTAACGAATGCATGAATTCCTTTGATTTTATCAGTTATGAAAGGATATTTTTTTGTTGACTTGTTTTTTCACAAAATCCATTCAGACACTCAGACACTCACTTAGAATGTAGCCCAATACTATTATGTACATCTCTTACAAAGAAGGCATGTTAGATTTATAGCTCAATATACAACGTCTTTATCTTCATTCAAGTAAATCCAATTTCCTAAATGTCTGTATAACCCTCGGTGTAAACCATCAGCATCCTGTACAAGCGAATCAGAAGCGAGAAAAAAGACGCAATGCGCTTTAAAGTTTGGTGATTACCCACTCATAATTGGAGTGCTTAAGTTTTTTTCAAATTATCAAATATTTACGTATTATTGATTTGCTACAAAGTAAAATGGTGCGATGACCTCGCGCAATTGACTAGAAGGTTTTGAGCTTTGAGAGTAGTAGTCTGAAGAGAAGAAGATATCATATTTTCGCAATATATTTATCAATTTTCTTTTGATGTTCCTTCTGTTTGATTTTGATATTTCATATTTACACATTCATTTAATACGTTACGTAGGTATGAAGGTAAGGCAGTGGCGTGTCGTGACTTTTGCAAAGGGAGCAGCTGTTAGATAACGATACAATAAGCAAACCTGTAGGTAAAGCAAATAAAAATAAAACTTACAAACTTACATTATTTATAGTTGAGGGATATTCTTCGGCTTTGTTTTGCTAGCTCATCAATTACGTCATCGACTTGTGACATTTCTCAGACATTTTTTTCAATTGATAATATTAGCGGTTAAACTTTCTGGGCTAATGGAATTTAGCATAAAGTTTGTGATCCTTTTTAGTGTAGAGGAGCTACGTTCAGTTGATGTACTCGTCACGGGTATTGTATGGGTTAGCTTAACGAATCACATTTTTTTTATTCAAAAGAAAATGCTGACAAAGAATTACGGAATGCAAGAAAATTAAAATGGGTCGTAATAAACTCAAAAATATTCAATTCATTATGTACATTATATTATTACAGTCAGTAATATTTGTTAAAATCTTATGCAATTTGATAAGTTAAAATGCGATTTTGGAGCAGTTAAACAACTATTTGGTTTCTATTTCCAATATTGTGAATATAATGGGCACTCAACAAACAATGGTTGAAGAACCTGAAAGAGACATAAATTACGGATGAGATGCAGCATACGTTAAGCATACGTTCGAAATTTACATTACCTGATAATAAAAAATTGCTAATTTAAACTGCGTAATTAATTTGAAAAAGTATAATATAAATGTTGCGGAAGTAATTTATGTATCATTCTCTATACTTCTTAGATAGCCTGGACCGTTCCATCATAATAATATGCTTAATATGTAGTTTATAATGAATTAGCTCCAGCAGCCGGCAGTATTCAGATTTAACACGCTTACATCGAATAACTCAACGTTATTGTAAAAGTTCTAAATAAATAAATATTGCTTTCTTTTGAAAACTTCAATTAAAACCCACAGATATATAACTGGAGCATAAGGGATAATTTTTCGTGAAAATCAACAAATTTTCCCGAAAAATTGGTGTAACAAAACCAAGAAATTGAATTGAAGAAACGCCTGGTCGTGGATCTTCAAAGTTACTCCATAAACGTCTTCGAGGGAAGAACTTCTGTCCTGCTACAATCACTGGAATCTTGGGATTATCAAAGTTGAAGAGTTGGAGAATGATTGTAATACTGTAAGTGTTTCTGAAAGGATCCAGACAAATTTCTTTCTTACATTATTTCGATCTTCAACCAGTTATTGATGCATTCAATAAAATTAAACAGAATGGAAATACTTTAAACGTGATTGTTGAGTATATACACGTTGAGGAATATAGACTAGAGCTGCAGACATTCATGAGAACACTCTCCGAACTAATGAAAATAGCTCAAATAAAACTAAATTCAATCAATTTATAATCAATGCCACAAAAAGGTGAAAATAGGACTTTTCAACCCTCTAGGGAATTTTATAAAATCGCTAACAGGTAATCTTGACAATAACGATGCTAACAGGTATGATAATGCCATAAAACAACTTGAAACTCAACATAATAAAATCAACAAAATTCAAAACTTACACGTTAGTCTGCATAAAGAATTATTGGATCATCACAATCCAACTGTACAAAATTTACGTCACAATGACGAACTCCTTCTTCAGAGACTAAAACTCTTACAACAGAATCATATAGCCACACAATATACGCTAGATAATTATTATAAAACAAAGGACACTTATGATCAATTAATTAGCAGTCTCAATGTATAATAACGTGACCTTGTCGCTTTTCGGTAAAGTGCTTACTGCGGTAAGCTTCGAATCCTCGGGCGCCAGATTTTTCCCAAAGGTTAACTCCTTTTGAGGACTTCTGCTAGGGTCCTCTCCACAAGGCTTGTCACTATGCTATCTAAAGATAGCCTTGTCCCTAGGGTAGCTACAGTGAAGCATAACCAGAGTCCAATGGGCAGAAAACAGTATCGAAATTGTAGGCTTTAATTACAATTGATACCTGGTTATAACTTAGCTCGTTAAAGATGGAGCAGAAATAATTTAATAAAACAGGGAATTCCAAATATTAAAATATATAATGATTTTAACGAGTACACTTTCAGAATAATCAATTTAAATGCAATTGAACGGTATTATTTCCCAAATTACACACAGACGGAAAATGTAATGAAGCTCAAACGGTAAATGAAAACTCTTTCAAGATATCAACTCTACGATAAGTTCGGTCACTAAATTTCATTCAGCGGTACGGGATCGGTTGATGAATGATTCAGAATGATCAATTTGCGGAAAAGTACGAATCAAACAGATCTCAGCGTAATGAGCGGTATTCGGTAAATTTTAGATAGCAGCACTAATAAATGAAATGTTCAAATCACACTACGATATATTCGGTTATTCATTCGGTTGGTTCGGAAAATATTGTTTGCACTAGTTTTCCGATTGTACGATATCAGATTTTACTATGTTTCGGTTAATTACTCTAATTGAGTTTATTCTGTCATCTCACCCACCCTTGTACTAACTTTCACGGAGTACCCGGTAATTGTGTGACAGTGTTAGATTTTATACACTTTACAGATTCGGAACCTAACCAATTAGGGCTTATACTTCCGGTATCAACACAGTGTACACAAACCCTAATTATCTTATCTGCAATAACCCCTATATCCACGGCCGAGGACTTCTCATAGTATTAAGGGAATTATTACGATTCTCAATCGTCACACAATCACACAACCACCCTCAGCTTATACTTCCGGTATCAGCACGGCGTGCACAAATATACCCAAAAACGCCCCTGTCGTTCAAACATACACACTCTATACACACTACACAATTACTTGAATATTTCAATCCACGCGCGAATTCAAATCGTGCGCGATTAGACCTAGGATAAACTCAAATTCACCAATTCAAATTGCTGAATACTACGGAACTCAGGTATCGTACAAACGTTCACCAATTACAATAACAATCATAAATTACGGAAATCAATATATCGTAATGCTCAAAAATATAAACTATTTGCAATCATTTACCTTTTTGTAAAATTCACAAACACAAACGGAACACTATTGTTACTTCACAGCTTTTAAATCTGACTCAAACTCGAATAAATTCAAAAACACTAGAGAGCTACTACACTCATTGAAAATCAAAAACACAAGAGATATTGTACGGCTTGAAAAATCACAATAACCAAAAAGAGCACAAAAGAGTAACTGTACTTATTGAAATGCAAAATCACAAAAGAGAGCTACTTCACTGATCAAAATTGAAATCACAAAAGAGAGCGATCTGTTGTCTGTCACGGCTTTTATATGTTTTCCGAGGTTCTGGACAGGTCTGCTCCACCAAATCCTTATTTTTGTGCCATTGGTTTTTACTTATGCCCCGAACAATGGTTAAAAGTGACGCTACTTTTAAGATCTAAAATTGGCGCTCATGATATCACACCAGTTCTTCCCGGCGGACTAAACAAGTGTTATCGGAGTTTTTTGGTTGTTCGCCCTTTTTATACATAAGGTTGCACAAAGTTTGGTGTCTTAACTGGCCAGACCCCTGTTTTTGCGACATATTTTATCGGAATGAAATGCAATTTCGGAACGGGCATGAATTAGATTCATCTATTTGAATAATTATACTCATTTGAAATTACGGAGATTTAGAAAACTGACAATCACGGAATACACATTCAGAATTCATTCATATCTATTGAAATAATGAACTGTTCAAACTGAAATTACATGTAACATCCGTATTTATTGCCTGATCTAAATTAAATAATCTTTGGAAATTTAAGCTTCGTTACAGTATTAGTGCAAACATTAAATGATGTAGAAAATGCGATCACATTTTCCAAATTAAACATAGTATACCATTCAATTTTGAGATATGAACACTCACATGTTTACATGTTTCGCGAAATAGAGAAAATCTATTCTTCCAAAAATATAATTGTTGATAAAAAAAATGTATTCCAAATGTATGATATCTTACAAATCAAAGCATATCACTCTAATAATAAGATAGTGTTTGTTATAGACTTTCCTTTAGTAGGTCCTGAACCATTTAATTATTACCGCTTATATCCTATACCAACGCAAAATAATAATACCCTTATTCCTCCTCATGACTATCTGACAATTCGAACGGGCTCTTGTAAGTATTATGACCAACCTTACATATCACTTCAAGGAACCTTCTATTGTAAACAAACAACTATTACGTGGAATTCAGAAGATTGCATCTACCAGCTACTACAAATTGAACCAAACGTACAAGATTGCTCGTATTCACCGACAATTACCAAAGAAAATATCATCGTACCAATCAACAGTCAACATTATATACTGATTCTGCACTATAGCCTGAAAATTATCACATCTTGTGAAGTGGACAATCAGTTTTTGCTCGAGGGTATATTCTTCGTGAATATGCCCCGCGAATGTAAAATGAACGTGAAAGAAAATGTTTATTCAAATGATGTTACGGAAATGACCAGTCAACCTCTGCTTCTTCCCGAAATAAAAATGCCAAAATTGAGCAACCTAACATTTAGACCTATACATCTCAAACAAACAAACTTCGAACAGATCTAGCTTATTATCGAAGGAGGAAACAGCATCTCTTTATTACAACCTATGAACACCAACATTTATGATCATCCTGCCATTTGGACCACTCCAGCGTATTTAATCATCATAATCGGAGTAATATGTGCGGTGATGTATCTTACGAAAAGAAAATCAAAAATTATTGTGGAAAGTGAACCCACAGTTAAATTCAGTGCAGTGTCTAAGAACAAAGATAATGATAAAATAATTGAAATGCCTCTCACAATGTGAATTTCAGAATTTCTCATGATAACTAATTGTATGTATAGCTTTCTTTTATTGTCACAAGCTTCTCAGGTTCCAATCATGCGAATGGAGGAGTAATATATTATTAAGAAACCCTCTTTTGTTTTATTTTTCCCCACGTTGTCGTGACAATTATTAACTAAACTCTTATGAGTTTATTTTGCCCCACGTTGTGGTGACAATTATTAACTAAACTCTTACGAGTTTATTATTTAATTATGAATTATTATTAATTCTACCGGCTAGATTTCTTATTGTATTTTGAATCTTATTAATGTTTGATTTGAATAATGAACTTTTACCTTTTTATTTTATATCTATGGAATTAAACACAATGTTCTTTGAATGTTAAAAACTTTTATATTTAAATTTCTATGACTCTATTTTTATCTCTGGTATCAATTTTTAATGTTATGTTCATATATAGATCTATGATCTAACCTCAAAATTATTTACTATTAATATTTGTTTACAAAGTTATAATCTACAATCTTTCTTTCAGATTTACAGACAGATAATAATACAATGGAGAAATAATAAATAAACTTACGTTTAGTTTATATCCAAGAATATGTTTTAAAATGTAGGCAATGTTCACTTGGCTTGATCTTCTTATTAATTTTATAATTCACTTTAACCGTACACAATTTCTTGCTATGCACAATAAACACAGGTAAACTATTTCGGTTACTTCTAACTTCTTTTGAAATCAGGAACTGTTGAAAATTGTTAACTTAGTTTTATTCTTTTATTAAAGATATAAAACTCTTCAATGATGTTTGGAACTTTATCGAAGGTTGGCTATCGTTCGATGTTACTTATGAATTGTAGGTTATTGTAACCTTTAAACTTTGTTCGGAGACTTGGAACACTACTTGACTTGTAGAAATTATTTATTTGCTTCGGTTACTTTCAACCTTACGAAGCTACTGGAACACTTGGGTTCACCGATGTTTATCCAATAATCTAAGGTTATGGAAAATTTTATATGAGTTGCAAAAGTACCTTGACTCTACAGATGTTGATTGCTAACTAACTTGGCTTGTCTTCAGATGCCTTTTATAGGCCTTCAAAAAGGACGCCAAGTATTTTCAAAAATAACCAATGAGGTGCTTAGTTTACCTATCAAGAATGCTTTGTTGATTATTGCAAACTGACAGAAGTATTACATTGTTACTAGTCTGACGTTTATAAAATCGCCTCGACCAATCAGAATTTAGTATTCTATAAATTTTGAATTATTGGAGATTTTCAACTTATTTTAAATGATGATGATTCCTTCTTTTTGAATTCATATTGCCTACATTTTTCCACACACTTTGTTATAAGATAACCTATGATTAGGTTATTATTAATATGATTATTCCAATAATTATTATAAATTTGGCAGTTGTCATTCTTAAAAACTAATACATAATATAACATATCAATAACATTTCTTTAACATTATATAACTCAAATTTACTAATCCTAACTTATATCCATAACATTTTTCAATAGTTTGTGCTATCTCATGATAGTTTTTGTAATCATTTTACTGTACGTTTATTCACTTTCACTGAAGTTCTTGTTTCACACTTCTAATTCTAATTAAATTGTTGTGTATTATGTTTTACATTGTTCATTATATTATACTAACTATTATTTAACTTTTAATATTGTTTTTAATTCCATATAATATCTTTTTATTCATATTTTCTGATTTTCAATGTTCGGTAAGGTCTAATTTTTATCATTTTTGTTGTTTAGGAAATGAAATCATAACAATATGTATCATTCTTTATAGTTCTTAGGTAGCCTGTACCGTTCCATTATTATAATATACTTACTATGTAGCTTATGATGAATTAACTAGATTCAACCATCCAGCAGCCGGCAGTATTCAGATAAAATTTAACAAGCTTACATCGAATAACTCAACGTTATTGTAAAAGTTCTAAATAAATGAATATCGCTTTCTTTCGAAAACTTAAATTAAAACCCACACATATATAACTCGCATAAACCTACTAACTGTGTTGGTAAATATTTTTCGAATATAAAAACTTTAATACCTAAAAAGAAACAAGCCCACACAGTATATAAATTAAATTGTTTAGATTGAGATGGGACGATATAGTACTAGAAACAAAAGCTTTGAAAATTCGACCACCCTTGCTAAACATTATTTTGATTATAACCATCAATCCGATTACAGAAATGTTAATATTTTAACTAAAGCAACCAATTATTATAAAAGATCTATCCTGGAGATGATGCACATAAAACGTGACTCCGAGTCTGTAAATCATAGAACAGAAGTTCAATCCTTAAGTCAGATTTATTCTAATTTAATAAATTAAAATCCTTGCAAATTCCTACAAGCGTCTTTATAATGTTAAGAGTATATTTTAGGTGTAATGCTGAAATTGCAATAATTCTAATACGGTCTGACAACCTTTTTCTATCATCTCATAAATCTTTAACATCTGGTTCGAAAGTGGATACCTGAACTTTATATTTTGGTTTCAGTCTTATTCAAACATTGCTTAAAATAACTTCAAATATTATAAGTAGATTGCTATGCAGTGGATTCTTGATACGTATTCATATCCTTAAAACATTAAGGTGTTGCATTTCGATTACTCGTGTTTCTGTTCATTTCGGCGACGTGGGCTTTCATAATTGAAATTGGAGCGATAAGGACGCCTTCTGATGATACAATTAATTTTAAGAAATGCCGTTTCAGACATTGATACGTCTTCTGATGATCCTATTTCCCGAGAATTTATATATAAATTATGAAACAATATTACAACCGAAAGCAATGGAATCATTCTGATAATTTGCTGGTCTTTTGTTAGTCAAGTATTATTAGATAATAGATTATGGATGCTACATTTTATATTATTGTATTTTCTAATCTATTCCACCGGCAATTCTACAAAATCTTTGAACCCTCAAATGAATTTGCAAAATTAGGGCAACGCCAACTGGTCAATTTCAACCGAGGACAAGGCATGAAGCAAACAATCTAAGTTCGCTTTGTTATGTTCGTCAAACATAAGATAAATTCGTGTTTTCCTTCATTCTGGTTTCTGTGATCGTAATGCGGATAACACATAATGAGAGCGGATTATTTCACATTTTTACCGGTTCTCGTGTAAAACATCTTCGCGTAATCTGCCTCACAACGTGTTTTGTAATTACTGGAATTTTTAAGAAACAATTTCAGATAAAACTAGATATAAACTTCAGCTGTCTGAGAAATATACCGGTTATTAAAGATACGAAGACGGCGGAAACGGAAGAAAGATAATGCAACGCACAAAGAAGACGTCCCACAAAGGATCTTCGAGCGTACAATACGACTTGGAATAATATGAAAGGACTTGAATAAATAAAATAGTTCTTTTCAGCAATTCAGAACTTCTGTAATACGTTCAGTCTCATTATAGTGAACGGCGAAATTAAATAATAATTTCAAATTGGAATTCCGTATTCTACCTTCTTTAGTGTCGTTCTAATTAATAGATTTTTGATATGGTTAGAATTCTCATAAAGTGGAGAGCAGCGTTTCCGCCTGCGGCTCGAGAAATCACATGACATGCATTGTCCACAGCTGATCCTCAAACCCACCTATCAGACCTTACTATTCCCAATCATTTATGACTAGGACACACCCAATGTGTTTTGTCTGATTTCCAAAAACAAATTGTGAGGATCCGCTCTTAAAGTCGGGCGGTTTGCCCTAAGCTGACCCGTGGTCCTGGTGGAGGCATAGGAATTGAAACACACACTTATAAAAACTATACTTTACTTAATGTAGAGCTCGACGTCATTACGGACTTGATGTCTTGCTCTACGAAATAATAATAGTACAAATACTAATGTACACGATGAGGTAAAATGATACAATGATTTCTGATCACAATATAGTCTATCTTATGCTCTACTTATGATATATATATAATAATCTAATGTGATGTTATTGTTATTATGTCCTAGTTAATCTAGTCTTAGCATATACATCGATTCCTCAATAACTACCTCGAGATACCCTGTTCTGTATGTCAAGGTTATCTTGTGCTAAACAATGTGTAATAGTGAACATGGTGTTGGTGGGTCAGTTATGAGTTATCAATATATGCTTAATAACATTACTAATAGAAATAAGGTCGCATTTTATGATTTGAGGATTTTAGGTAATCTCGTATAGGGATGGAAGATTCCTATACCACAAAATCAATAAATCAGTCAATTGTAAATTGAATACTTGTTTTTAATTGAATTCAGACTGTTTATTATTGGCGATAATCGACGATCGCTGATGGGAACTACTTAATCTATGAGAGGTCTCAACACCACAGCCAAAACTAATCATGAATTGGATTAAATTTGAATCATATTGTCAATCGATTGAATAAAATGACAGAATAATGCCATAAACCATTCAATTATTTATAAATAATTTGATTGTCAGGGATACAACGCCTCGGAAGGGGCATATAATGCCAAAATACGATCGAAGCTTATCGAATGCCCGAACGGCTGAAGTGCGTTATGGACTTTCGCGAAAGCAATTGGTAGACACTTCAATTCCAGTTAATTTCCTTCCCTAATCAAAGATGATGACACACTGGCTACGACACCACAATAAAAAGCCAACCTTTGGAATCCACAAGGGGAGGACCCTCCTGATATTGCAGCCATTGCTGTCTTTCATCAGTGCACATGTTAGGCGCATTCTGCTTCATCTCAATACCAGATAGTCTATGGGGTGCGCCTGAATTAACACCTGTTTTCTGCAGGTTGTTTATCCTTTCATACAAACTTGGTGTTTCCCTCCAGCTAGGAGACATCTAGAATCCAACCAATTCCACAGGAAGGAAGGAAGACCCCCTAATTTTTATAGACCCATTGAACTATTACCTGTGATCTCTAAAGTGATGGAGAAGGCAATCAACATCCAACTCATCAACAGGAGACCTGCTTGCCTACGAAACGAATAGATGGCAGAAATCTATTGAAAAACATGAAGAATCTCTAGCTGTACCATTGGATATCTCCAAAATATTTGATTGAGTCTGGCACAAAAGCCTTCTTGGGAAACTTTCATCATATGATTTGTCGCCTCAACTTTGTCGCTTACTATCGAGTTTTCTCTCAGATAGATCATCCCATGTAGTGGTTGACGGAGTATCTTCCGATATAATGACCATCAACGCTGGTGTTCTACAGGAATCTGTCTTGGCACCAACTTTGTTTCTGCTCCATATAAACGATTTGCTGGATTGACCACCTGTCCCGTCCACAGCTTTGCAGATGATGATACACTTGACTGACGCAATTAATGAAGATCTGGCAAATATTTTGGAATCGTGATCTGATAAACTCAACTTGCGTCTTCTCCAGGAAGGCAAATCTCACAATTCCTAATACGATGATGTCTGGTACAAATATTCCTATGAAGTCGTTCATATCCATGTTCGGGATCACCAACAGCACCCTCTCATGAGATGATCATGTGAACCACTTCACAAAAACTTGGTTTTCTATCCCATGCCGAAAACTACTTCACATCTCAGCATCTCTTCGTACTCTACGAAGCACAGATTCGACCTGTCCTGGAGTACTGTTCACATGTTTGGAGTTCGGCTCCCAAACATACGTTGAAGCTCTTAGATTCTATCAAAAAGAGTATCCGTCTGATTTATGATGTCACACTTACGAGTTCATTGGCCTCTCTAGAAACGTGGGAGATCTCTCCCTTTTCTATAGATATTTCCATGGTCGATGTTGATCAAAAATCTCATCTGTTGGTCCACCGCGAGAAATTCCAGATAGGCAGACTAGAGGGTCTCAAACTAGTCACCCCTTCATTGTCAAGCTCTAGACCTGCCAAACTTCTTACTACCAGACTTCATTTTCCTATCAAACAGCGTAGATGTGAAACTCTTTACCTAGTGAAGTCTTTCCCTACGGCTATAACCTCCAAACCTTCAAGAAAAATTCGAATGCCTATCTCCTCTCCCAACATTCCACCTCTGGCTCACACGATGTTCTTCGAACATTATAGGTTTCTCTCTCGTGATTTCAAAGAATTTGAAAAAATCTCTGTTAGTTACGTGATTTCTAACCGATTTGGTTTTTGAAATAATTTGAAGAAATCAAATGATGGAGTTTCGAAAACCCCATGTAATTTCTTTATTTTTGAAATTTTCCAAATCTGTGACGACTATTTTGGAGCAAATTTTTACGTAGAATAAGTCTGTTAGGTAAAATTTTGAACACAACGTTTTGGTTTTCTGGAACCATCATTGACTTTGTATTTTCCTATGGACGATTCTAGCTATTTTGAAAACAACTCTCCCTTAGCTTTTCATCGATGTACCACCCAATTGAGTTGATATTAGGGTGAAAAAAAGAGAAAAATAAGTTAATTGGTTGGTTAATATTTGGAATGTATTGGATTACAATATTTCTTGATAGTACATTCACTTGATCTGACAATCAATAATAATCACCTAATAATATTAATACTTCATGATATTAAGGTTTGAAAATATTGAAAATTTCTTTCGATGCACTATATCGGCATATTTTTTCGACCTTTCTAATTAGCCGGTAGAAGGTATTTCGGCTAATATTTTTAAAATATTCCGAATTCGTTGTTCAAGATTATTCAGTAATACTTCGTTCTCCGCATATCCCCATAAATAAAAATTTAACGGCGAGATGTCCGGGGATCTAGCAGGCCAGCGTTCAGGACATTATTGGATTTTTTTCATTTTTTTCTATACCTTGACTACACGAGAGGAAAACCTATAATGTTCCAAGAACATGCTATCAGCCTGCGGTGGAACGTTGAGAAAATATTCACATTTTCCTTGAAGGATAGAAAAATTAAGTATGCTAGGATGAAGTTCAGCTGATCTCGAGCTTGGGAATATAGGGGTGACCAGCTTGACCTCATCTAGTCTGTCTATCTGGAATTTTTCGTGGTGGAATAACAGATGAACTTTCTGATGAGCTCCGAATATGAAAATATGTATACAAAAGGGAGAGATCACCCTCATTTCTACGATCAACCAGACGAATAGCTCTTCTGTATAGAAACTGAGAGCTGCAGCGTAGGTCTGGGAACTGAACACGTGAATAGTACTTCAGGACATGTCAAATCTGAGCTTTGTATATTATACGGAGCTACTGGGTTGTAAAGCATTTCTATAAATAAACGTTTCGATAAAATCAAACGACATACAATGTAGTGTTATCAAACTGTAAATTTGTGATAAGTTGGCATGTGATAACTTGACGATCCAATTATATCCAAAACTGGCAACGGCTTGCCATAAGATAGCCAGATTGTTGGGGATTGTATGTGGTGATATTTAGGTCAGCGGAATTATCCCATAGTTGACTTCATGGTTTATTGTAACACTTACACATTCAAATAAAGGCTCTATATATAGAGTAGTCACACGTTGAGAGTAACTTAATAACTAAGTTAATGATATTTTTCATTAATAATTTATTAATCCAAGATCGCCGCTTTGTTACTCTACAGGTCAATGTAATTCATAAAGTTGTAACCTCGCCTTGTCTTCAAGTATTATAACAACTCGAACCTGCTCATGTTTCGTTTCATAACAATCATATAAAATTCTTTATTTACTATTCGGATCGTCACCTTGTATTTTTACTAGGTTACGGTATTGGATCTTTATTTATTTAATGAAATAGAGCAATCTATAGAATTGAACTGATTTAGTATTTCTCGGACATAACTTTTCCATTATTAGATTACAAATTTGAGTACGTATAACATAGCAAAATGGTTAGTGGAGGAATTTAGCAACTTCCAAACCCGCACCAAGATAGTCTGAAAAATTCTTTGGAACGTTTCATTTGATGTTGTTTCCCTATTTACAAACACTCCAATCCCTGAGTCGATAAACATTCTGAAGGAATAGCATTTAAATACTAATATCCTCGATAGAAACTGCACAGAATACGTGATCCTCACATTTCGATGTAAGGAGCAACATTATTTCACTTTTAACTAAAATTACTATGAACAAACAAGCGGATGTGCAATGGGTAATCCATTCTTTCCTTTTTTGGCCAATATTTTTCTAAGGAATCTTGAAACATTCTTTAAATCAAAATTAAATCAGTTTCTAAAATATTGATATATATATATGTTGACGACATTTTCGCGATTTAAAGCAAGGATTTTATTATATATAAATTCTGGGGACATGAGTCACACTAACACATATGCTTATTATTTTCGTCTCTACGTACATTTCGTTCTCACGACCATCATAAAACGTGATATCTTAAAGTTAATTGTATCATCACAAGGCATGGCACTAATTTCAAATAAAAATGCCCACGTCGCCGAAACGAACAGAAACACTAATCGAAATTGTAACACATTTAGTGTGAGCCATTTTTTTCGTACATAACTTCGGCAAACGATAGAACTTCTAAAAATAATAGGGGTCTTTCATATAAAACTTTTCTCTGAATCACTTCGTTTTCGAGATTGAAATTGAAAAAAATATTTATTTTTTTGCGAATATCTCCGGAACCGTTCATCGTACAGAAAATAGCTTCTGTGAGCAATTTTAACTCATAGTAAGCTATGTTTTGTGGGATAAACAATTTTTTTTTTAGTCATAATTGGTGAAGATTTTGAAGAGGTAGTGGTTGTTTCTCCCCACTACTTCTACGCCACTGGGAAAAGTACGGTTTTGGGACAACTATCTGAACCGTCAATATTTTCTACACAAAAAAGGTCATAAGCTCTGAAGTTGACCCTTTTCGAGGAATATCAACTTTTATGTTGAAAAACATTGTCAATTCTTTGAAATAAAATTTATTTTTTACTAATTAAACAAAATCTATTTAAACAACAAAACCAAAAAATTGACCAGGATTTTCAACATAAAAGTTGATTTTTCTCGAAAACGGTAAACTTAAGAGCTTTTTTGTGTAAAAAGCATTGGCGGTTCGAATGGGCATCTCAAACCGTACTTTTTCCAGTGGCGTAGAAGTTGGGAAGAAAAATAACCACTACCCCTTCAAAATCTTCACGAATTGAGACTAAAAAAAAAATTTTTATGGCACAAAACATAGCCTACTATGAGTAGAAATTGCTTACAAAAGCTGTTTTCTATACAATGAAAGATCACGGAGATATTCGCAAAAAACGACATTTTTTTTTCAAATTCAACACCCTCGGAAGCGAAGTGATTTAGAGAAAAATTGTATATGAAAGACCCCTATTACTTTCAGAAGTTCTATCGTTTGCCTAAGTTATGAACGAAAAAACATGGCTTTTTGGAAAAAACCTAATAGTCAATTTGACTCACTGAGATTCACTGTTGAAATAGAAACAGATAATCATTTTCTTTTCCTTGATATTACATCTTATTAAAAGATGGTAATCACATGAATTTCGACATGTATAGAAAACTCACTCAAACAAATATGTATACCCCGGCGGATTCAGCTACAACATTTAGATATAAAATATCTCCGTTTAATAGTCTAGTTTATAGATTATTGATCATCCTTTTGAGTCAGCAAAACTATAACAACGAAGTTGAAAAACTTCAGCAAATTGCGTTGTACAATGGTTCCCATAAAATTTTCATCAATAATTTGATTTCTAAACAAAAAAAGGAAATTGGAACGTAGTCAACTAACCAAATTAGAGCCATAACTTTCATATACTTCAAAAAAATTCAAAAGTTTCCCTTATCTTTCTTCAGTAATTAATAAATTCCATACCTTTTTTCTAAATTCGCAATACAACCAGTTTATAGAAGTAAGAACAAGCTAAAACACCATTTAGGCAACACCTTTGATACAGTTTCCGATTTCGACAAATCCGGGATTTAAAAAATCAATTGTGAGTCGTGTTGAAAATTCTATGTGGGTCAAACTAGAAGCAACATTTTAAAAAACATTATGAAGAAAAATGATGGGGAAAATCAGCGGTAGCCGAACATATTTTGAATAGTGCTCACACCATTTCTGAAGAAAGTTTGTCACTTTTAAAACACAATAAAGACAAATATCTAGGTAATTTAAAATGGATCGAAATGTATAAACGAACAAACAATTTATTAAATTCCGATTTATCTCCAGCTGAGGATAACCCCTTGTTTGCATTATTATCCCCAAACAGTATTTGAACAGGCACATTTTTGTTTATAATTTACTTTACTCTGCTAATGGCTACTTGATAGCCGAAAGGTCCTCAGTACTTTAATAGTATTTTCACTGGATAAGGGTGAACATTTTACACCGACAATTTTCGACCAATGAATTACTTATATTTAAACTTATTGCCATGCCAACGAAAAAATTTCGCCGGATATTTTTTCACTTAGGGTAGAGAAGCAAAATTATAGTGGATTTTTTTTGACGTTTAACAAATGAGTTTGTAAGTGATACAATACATAACAAAACAACCGTTCACAAAAATTGAATTAAACATTTGAATTCATTCGATGTATTATTGAAATCTATATTTTATTTAATTTCATAACAACATTTAAATGTTTTTGATATTCCTCTTGAAAATCCTCTCTTCATAATGGCGCATAGCAAAGGACAGAAGACTCTAAACTTACCGAATGTTTGTGTTCAAGCAAATAAATATAATATTTTGAAACCACTTTGTTAAATTTATTCTTGCCAATTCTGTTAAATTTATAGATGTTTGTAACAGCTTTTCTTGGATTTTCTTGAATAAACCTTTACGATTTGCCACATTCAACATTTCTGGTGAACAATACTCAATTAACTTCAGTAAATATGTTAGTTTGGAAAGTAACATTTTCACGTGACTTAATTCTTCGCAACATGAACAAGCCTCGTAATTTTTAAAACAACTCATCGTTACAGTATAATCTGAGAATATTGATTTTGTACAAAATATAGAGAAAGTACAATAATGACATTTGTCATGGTATCTGTCATAGCCATAGCCGCTTAATTCCATTAAGCGATATTACTATTTTATAATTATTTGATTCGCTTAAAAAACAGGAGCTATCGTTTGCTAAAAACAAATATAATTCCTCTAATTTTAGTAAATCAAATTAAATCCAAAAACATAAAAGAGACTATATATAATCTATTTAAAACAATTTAACACAACTAAAGTAGTAGATCAAAAGATATTCCTTGTAAATCAGTTGCCAAAAGAAAACCATTAGTTAAAAATACATAATTCCACCAATTTTAGTAAATAAAATGTGAATCAATAACATGTAATAAACCATATTCAATCCACTCTTAACAATTTTGTACAACTAAAGTGGGTGGATCAAAAATTACAAAAGTCCATAAGCTGCCTCTATACACTTGCCTTTGATTTTTTGTATTTCCTGAAATTATATGTTGAATTTTATCTCGGATTTCTGAAAGATTTCCAATTCCGTGGTGAAACATTATGAATTATAACCATACACAATTTGAGCATGAAAACACAACAAGTTTTTTTGACGTTTGTACTCGCATACATCATGCTCTCAAAATCCTATAAATAAATTATGGCATTCCTTTGTAATGTCTCATATTTTCATGACAAAATGTCAAATAATATCACATTGAAATTATTCTAAACAATTTTTTCTTCAGTGTGGAATTCTCTTACCGAATGTCCCGACTAGGGATAATTTTCAAAATATTCGCCATCTCGAAAAAATTTCCGGCAATGATTTTGCTCATGGGACATTATAAGTGATTATTTCTTATCAATAGTGTTATAATATATCCACAATGTGAACTATTTTATAGTTTATTAAATTTAAATATATCCACATTCTACTAATTTCTTTTAAGGATCAAATTCTAGAATCACCCCTCCTAATAATTTAGATACAATTTTTCGAAAACAAATTACGAATTTTGTCTATTTACTTCTTGAAATGTTGATGACATTCATTCAGAAATGAATGGGCAATGGGCGTCAATCGCGTCAGTAATTTAAAGTAATTTTCGACTTTCAAGAAAACCGCTTTGCATGGAACAATTCGCTAAATTGAAATGAAGCGAGGGTATCGCTGATAGCATATCTAGATATATTTTCCTTTGTTTGATGAAGGAGAACAGAATTGAGTATCCGAAAACAGCCAGAGGGTGCGATTGTGTACTATGCTAATAAACTAAGTACATTTTACGAAATGAAATTAATCGAGTAGAGCATCTATAAACTCTACATTAATTCAAATTCTCGCTGTGGAATGTAAATTATTGTGGTACACAAGATGTGAGCTGAAGAAAGTTCCATATTTACTACGTTTAACTCTGAACTTCCAACCAGCCATGTACATTATATAACCCAGGCGGAGGTAATTCAACCTCACTTTTTATCACATTACGTGGGCTGGGCTGGTTTCCACGGTAATGATTTTTTTTTACTCTCAATTAATTTTACAACATTCAACTGTTCCTTAATTTTTACACCACTATAGAATTTATACCAAGCACACATATAAAGTTTATAAACCTCGAAAGTTACTGCTTTTTCCAAATAAAAATATAGTCATTAAACTCAGCGTGTGGATGAAAAAGACTAGAGACAGGAGACCAAACTCCCGAGGGAGGGGTGATTCAAATAATGGAGGCAGGGTAGACGAAATTGTGGTTCTTGCAGGAACAAATGGTATTGCACAGATTACGAAGTTGTCGATATCTCAAATAAAGTCCAGAATGATACGATACGGTCAAGTATCATTGATGTGGTAATAACCCCCCTTGTAGTCTGTATGTTACCCACATAATACATACAGACGATATAACTAGCCAGGTAAATGTTAGAGGATCTCGATTAGAGCAGATTCCCAAAGCACCTGGCAGCGATGATCTGATGTTTCTTTGTTATGGTCGAGCCTGACTGGATCTTCGAACGAGACAGGATTGCTATGTACGTTCATTGAACTTCTGACTGACAAAGTATTGAGTAATACGTTATCTTAGATCTAATCCTTAACAAGTATATTTGCCCCTAACCGACAGAAGAACAGACATGCTGAAGCATTGTATTGGAGATACCCTGAATTCGTAACATGAATGATTCAGGCGGTACAATGATGTCAATTAGAGTGCCCAAGATAATGAACATGTATTTTTCAATACAAAACGTGAGAGCGATGTCAAGTAATTACATAAAGTTGATTGTAGAAGCCATTACTTTTGTAATTTATCATATTGATAATGTGTTTGAACAGAAACGAAATACTATTTCAACCATGTATTTTAACACTAATTCATTTGTTGCTATACATAACTGCAGTTTCGACATTTCAACATGACATTCTCAAACATTTACACAGTATAAAAATAAATAGGGTATATCGATCACTATAATACAGGAAAATTATTTCTAAATGAAATTTACACTATACTATGTTTCTCCTAGGGCGAATACCATTTATTCCATGGTTTGATAGAACGAAATCAATGAGGTCTAAACAGTCATCAAATAAAATGATTTGCCCCCGATTACAATCTTCTTCAGAATCTCAATTTTGTACCTTCTGGAGAAGATGATAATGGTAGTTTTCTCTAATTGAATGGAGAGTTTCTTCTCTCTACACCATAATTCTATGATTATCAAGAATGCAAGATATCCTCGTAGGCTCCTTTGAAGAGTATGGCGATGTGATCCACATGACCTACTGTCTCAATACCAGCATGCTTTAACCTTACTGGTAGCTCATCGACTACCAAACTCTATAAAAGGGAGGAGAGTACCCCCATTAGTTCTCGCAGGATACCATGTCTCTCCGCCACTTGTTTAATAAGGCTTCTAGAGGTCTTGTTAAAGAAGGCCCAATGCAGACTTCCTTCCCCTTCAGTTACTACTCTATAGAGATAACAGCCGACCAGTGGCGGCTCCTCGAAGGAGGCTAAGGAGGCTCAGCCTCCTCACCAATTTATCTTAATGATCATTCTCCATTTTATTTCCTGTTTCTCTGATAATTCTTTAAATTTTACAATTAATTCCCCGTTCTCAGTAGTTATTTTCAATCCGGCAACAGTGGTCAGAGGCTAGATTCTCTATATATCTCAAACGCTGAGTTGTGTTGTTCAACACAGTTGCCGTTTTTCCGACCAGTCAATCGCCAAATAGCGTGAAACGGCGAAAACGGCAACATGGTAGGGAGGCTAGCTTTTCGTATCCATTCGTCGGTCGAATGAAATACGATTACTTGCGCTCCCGCTTACCGCTGCTGGAAGAATGCGGTTAGTTGTTATTTTTATTCCATGAGGCGTAGTAAGGTTAAGTAGTTAATTTTTAAGTTATAATTTATCTAATCGGAATCGGTGAACGTTAAAATTATGAGTGACTTAGTTGCAAAGTTCTTAGAAAATCCATTTAGTGGATTAACATATGATAGAAAAGTGTTCTTCAAAAACAAACGGCCTTTACCGGATTTGAAAGGATTAGTGATGGCAGGGAAGTATCAAAATCGATCGTTTAATACTGATAATTATAAAAAATATGTATGGTTAACGGGATCTGATGTACACAATAAATTATATTGCTGGTATTGCTTGCTATTCACATCAGATACAACTTCATGTTGGGGGCACTTGGGTTATAATGATTTGAAAAATTTAGCTCGTGGCCTAGAAAGACATGAAAAATCGCAGGAACCTATTACATCGTGTATTAAGTTTAAATTAACCGGTAAACAGAATATTGTTCATGCGATTGATTCTACACGAACACGCGAAATCGAAAATCATAATAATACAGTTAAAGAAAACCGCGAAGTTTTAAAAAAAATCATTGATTTCTTATTGTATTTATCATTTCAAGATTTGGCTTTTAGAGGGCATGATGAAACTAAAAATTCATTTAATAAAGGTAATTGTTAGATTTGTTTTGTGAATACGACAGTAAGCTTCGCGATTTTATGACTAACGCGTCAGTATTTTCAGGCATTTGTTTTGTTTTATGCGTGTATAATGGTTGAGTGACACCACGCGAAATAAGGTTAGATTAGAATTCGTCTGTTCGGTAAATTATTAATTGTACAAAATGGACAACTAGTGGGAAGATTTTTAGGGTTCTACGATGTTAGTTCGGGAAGAACGGCGGTCAATTTATTCAATTTTTCAATGGAAACATTTCAACGATTCGACTTTGCGAATAAATCAGACTTACGACGGCATCTGTAATGGCGGGACATTTAAACGGTCTTCAAACAAACGTAAGTTTTAAATAACATAGTAGGAAACAGAATTCCCTGTAATGCTCGAACTCGATGGAATTTTACATCACATGCAATGTTTAGTTTACCATCCATAAAAATAAAGACAAATTAATTGAAATATTTGATTTTATATTAAACAGTGATGACTTTTCAACAGATCAGGTTTCATTGAATGCTGCTGTTGGTTTAAAATCTTATTTAGAAAATGAAGAATTTTTGTTATTTCTTGATACTTTTAAATTAATATTTGAACAAACTGATCTTATTTTCCGAATTTTACAACATAAATTCACTAATATAATTCATTCAAGAGATCGTTTAACACATCTCATTGATAAAATTCAAGTTTCCGTTATACAGAATTTCATTTTAATATTTTATTTGGAAAATATTCAACTGATGAGGCTTCTCCCGTGAAAAGGAGGAAAACATATAATTTGGTAGACAAGAAACTACATTATAAACAACTTTTTTATGAAATTTTAGATACTATTAAAGGTCAAATATTGAGATTCGATTTTCCGATTTACATGAATTGAAGTTTTTCGATTTGACGAATAGAAGATTTTTCGAATCTTTTTCAAAAGAGTTTCTCAATACACTTTCAGATAACTTAGTTCTAAAATATAATTTTTTTGATAAAATAGCGCTGCACAATGAATTATGCGTTGTATACTGGGATAAAGATATTTTAGGCCAGTACGACAGTCACGCCGATATAATAAAATATATGATAGATAATGATTTGCAACAAGTCTTACCTCAGTTTTATAAACTACTTTGTTTGACAGTCACCATTCCTGTCACGTCGGATCGGTGGAGAGATCATTTTCTACTCTCAAACGAATTAAAACATACATGCGAAATACAATGGGCCAAAATCGTTTATACAATGTTAGTTTAATATCTATTGAAAAAGATTTAGTAAAACACTTAAAACATAATGATACATTTTATGATAATATTATTGATCATTTTTCGTAAATTAAAGACCGTAGAATTTCGTTCATATATAGAAAAGTTGATAAAATTAATAACAAAAAACAAAATATGAAAAATTCCAAAAAAAAAGAAAAAAAATTAAAAATCCAAAAAAAAATAAAAAACATAAAACGAACGAAAAAAAAATTTGTGGGCAAGAGAAACTCTATACCTCCACGTTGGTTCTTGCTGGGTAACAATCAATTTTGTCACTGAAGGTTAAATTAATTGGCTGAATAGAGTATATTTTTACAAAAACGTTTTATGTCCAGCCTCCTCTCTCAAAAAGTTCACGAGCCGCCACTGCAGCCGACTGGAGGGCCTTATTAACAGATCTGCCATCTGATAAGCATGTTGCTCCTCGTGGAGGAGGTAATGCTTCAAAGGTCCTGCCTTAAGATACCAAACCTCTCTGAGGTCTTCAACAAAAACGACGTCAGGATTATGGGCCGGTAATCTTTGAGATTCACATATCTATTTTTACCCGAATTAGGAATGAAGGTCACGTAAGTGCTCTTCCACTCCTTTGGCATGTATCCTACCGCAATACCACAGTAAGCGGAACCAGGCAGGAGTCCAATTTTCATTTCATGGTTTGTTTCAAATTCTTGAAGAGATATGTTTTCCACTGTAATCATTAAAAATCTATACATATGAACTGTTATGCCTATCATTATTCCAGTTCTTAGTATCTTGATTGGCATCGCTTTTTCAACTTCATTGGAAGTTGAGGTTTAGACCATGTTCAAATTGGCAAGGGGCCTTTCAGATGCTATTAGGCTTTTCTCTAATTTTTTGAGCTTGCATATATTTTTAAGAGGAGTGTTGAAAGTTAATTCTGAAATGTTACAGATTTATATAACCTGGTTGATCTTCTAATTCAAATTATTCTTCAGTAGGCAGTTTTTGAATTATAATTTGTTAGGTGAAGTTTAGAAAACTTCATAATGAGCTAGGATTAGATACCGTATTATTTAAATATTAAAATTGACTAATAGACTATAAAAGATTTCACACTGTAGGTACAATATGACTATGAAGAAGGAACAATCACCATTGTTCACTAAAACTACTGTTTAAGTACTTTAAACTTTCCAGCTACCAAATAGCCATCATCAGAGTGAAGTATTTAGTCTGATGATGGCTACTTAGTATACTTCAACAGTATTTTCAGTCGATAAGGTGATTGTTTTTCAATCATACTCGACATTTAATCAAAATTAGTATCAGCTGAGTTCTTAAATTAAAGATTTTGGAAGTGTTTGTCTTTACAGAGGAATCTTATAAAAGATAATTCGCTAATAATTTAAAACTATTTGATAGTATACCAAACCACAGGAGGCATAACATAAGAAAATTAATAATCATGTTTCATGAGCATTGAATCAGATCAAGGTGCAGTAGAAAATAAGAAAAATTGATCCAACACAATATATCCTATATGTATTAGTAGGTATTGGGGCGGGAGTGTACCTAAAAAGGCCAAAGATCACTATCTCAGCGACTCTAGGCACTTACTGCACGGTTTTTCAGGCGAAGGTCTTAGCAATATTGACTTGTGTCATGGAAAACCTGTGAAAAAATCATGTAAATAGGCGCATATATATTTGCACAGACAGTCGGTTGGGTCTGGAAGCTATCAAGCCTCCCAGAGTTACATCAAGGCTTGTCAAATAATATGGAGATGCACTAGCTGAACTAGCCAGGAGAAACAAAATTCAACTCATCCGGGGCTCTGGATACAGTGGAGTTGGAGGAAATGAAATGGCTGACTCCCTGGCCAGGCGGGGGTCATACAGCGCCCCTCTCGGGCCAACTGAACAAAGAGTGGTCTGAACTATGGCAAAAATAACCATGTATGAGGCAAGCCAGGCTCTTCATCAAAGAGCCTGTGCCTAGACTCTGAAAGAAACTCCTTTCACTGAACAGAAAGGACATCAGAGGGATGACTGGACTCCTGAACAGTTACTGTCATCTTAACAAGCACCTTCATACTATGGGCATCGCGGATGATCCTACATGTAGGAAATGCAGAGAGGCCTCTCACATCCTGTAGGAATACCCTGCATTGAATTCCCTCAGGCACTGTAACTGCGGAGATTCAAAACTGCTCCCAGAAAAACTTATGGCAGTCAGCGTTGGCAATATTCTGGGTTTTTGGCGGGTCACAAATCTGCTAGAATAGAATAGGCATCTTACCACGGGGCGCAAAAAGGGTACAACTAAGGACCTAAGTGAATTTAGAGGGTAAACCCTCACCCCTCAAATGATGATGATGATGAGGTATTGGTAAATTTGAAATCAAGATGAACATGTTTTCGAATATAGCTATACATTTTTTGATGATTTTGGTTGTAACATATTGCACATAACATTGAGTATTTATGGCGAATGCGCTAACAAAATAAACCGCTTATAATACAAATGAACAAGGTGGAAAGAAAGTGTTGGTGTAAACTAATAGTATTTTATGTAATAAGCACAAAATGAGCCGCCGTCGCACTAACCACAGTAGACAGTCCCCCTAACACATAATGTTCATATTTCACCTGTTTCTAGGTTGCTATGTAATGAATGCAGTGTGAATGATAATCTGTCAGGTCCTCTATGCAATAGGATATCATGTGCAAAGTGTTTTTGTTTATGATTCGATTTACAATAGTTTGATGGAGATATTGTCAACTTGTCCAAAGAATTCTCCACGTATCTTATTAGGAATTGGTCACGAGTATGAGAGGCAAAAATAGTGTTCATAAATTGACTTCAAATTTCAGGTCATTATGGCGGATGTGCCGGTCAAAATGCACCCCTTATAATACCAATTAATAGTGAATGTTTGCGAACAAACCAAAATCATCATCAAATAGTAATTCAAGTTTTTGAATTCATTTGGACATAACATCTGAGAAATAAATTCTTTAGATATAACCTTCTTCTATATACATTTGAGGAATATGTGGGTGTTCCAAATTGTGGTTTGAAAACATTCTAATAACAAGATAGAAGAAAAATGAGCCAGGTATATATTTCACCGGTTTCTAGTCAAATTGCTATGTAACAAATACAGTGTGAATGAAGATATGCAATACGATATTATTATTACTATGCAATATGATATTATGTGCAAAGCGTTTTTGTTTATGATTCAATTTACGATCGTTTCATAGACATATTAGCAATGTGTTCAAAGAATTCGCTCCGTATCTTATTCGGAATTGGTCACGAGTATGTGAAGAAGAAATATTGTTCATAAATTGATTTCGAATTTCAGGTGATTGTGGCGGATGCGCTGGTCAAAATGTACCGCTTATAATATTAATTAATAGTGAATGTTTGCGAAGTTTTTGAATTCATTTGGACATAACATTTGAGCAATAAGCTTTCAAGATATAATCTCCTATCTATATATTATAAGGAAATATGTAGGTGTTGCAAATTGTGGTTTAAAAACATGTTAATAACATGAGCCAAAAATGTGCCAGGTATATTATTCGAAATTAGTTCGGAGTATGAGAGCGTAATATATTTTTCATTACTATTGTCTGACAGTGTTATGTGATTATGGTGGATACGCAAGCCAACATGGAACCCTTATAATACAAATTAACATTGTATGTTTGCGAACAAACAAAGGCATAATTGAATTGTAATTCAAGTTTTTGAATTCATTTGAATATAGCATATCTAATATTGCTTATATAATCTGAGGAATTGACTTATGAACTTTTAGATATAATGTTTTTCTATTATATTTTATAAAAAAATATTTTGAATAGTGAATGGATAGCCAATCTTGAAATTTCTTGGCTTCCGGATGGATTCCGCGTTGTAATAGCAGGACCTGATGTCGACGTTTCGCCAACCATCACAGGCTTGAGGCTTTAACTGAAACCGATTCTTCTAGTTTCTGTAGTGGTATTTAATACACGCTACACAGCTCACTGCCTTTATTCCGGTGGTCAATTTTTTATCAGAGACCTGACCCTGCTGTTGTGGAATTTTCGAGGATGTGTTTATAAATGTTGGAAAGGTAACATCCTCAGTCGCGCTTTCAATTATTTGAATGTTTTAGGATATCTATCGCTTCAAAAATTTTTCGCTGATAGAAGTTTGGGGTTCAGGCTAGCACTTTAGTATTTCCGAAAACGATTTTATGATTAGAGTCAAACATATGTTTCGCAAGTGCAGATATACTGGTGTCACAAAGCCTTGTACAGCGCTCATGTTCTTTCACACGAGTAGCTACAATACGACCTGTTTCACCAATGTAGACTTCACCGCAAAAACAGGGAATGCTATAAAAACCTTCTAAATGAAGAAGAGGAGAGGGATCTTTAATAGGTTTGTAAAACTCATATAGTTTTGGAGGTGTGGAAAAATGAGTGGAGATATTAAGCTTTTTGAGGATTTTGGAAATTCGATTTGTTATATTTTCAATATATGAAAGATAAGCAGTAGACAAAGGAGTTGGGGGGATTTGTGGCTCAGGTTGATTAGAAATTTTAGGCAAAGTGTATTTCTTTATGGCTTTTTGAATGTTATAATGGGAGAAATTATTTGATAATAAGACAGATGAAAGGGTGTTTCAATTCTGATTTGAAGGATAGGAGTTGGAATGAGTTGACAGCTCTGTGGACCGAGGAGTTTATGACAAATTACTTTTATGCAGGGTGGTAGTGGGAAAGACCATTAAGTTATCTATCGGAGTGGGTTTTCGATACGCAGGAAGTCCCAAAGTACCGTCAGTCTTTCGACTAACTAATACATCTAGGAACGGGAGTGAACCTTCTAATTCAACTTTCATGGTGAAGCGGATATTGAAATATAATGAATTTGAATGATTGAGGAAGAGAACAAGATTTTCGCGACCATGTTGCCAAACACATGAAGTGTCGTCGACATACATTTCAGCTTTTGAGAACAGATGAGTCAATAGCATCTTCCATGAAGATATTAGCTGGCAGCTCCCGAGGACTGCTCGTCAAACTTGCCATCGTACAGAAAATATGTGGAAGATAGACAAAAATCAATTAACGGTAGTAAGTCCCTTGAAATGTTTTTGGCAGGTAACAGTTGAGAAATGGGAACATTGGTAAAGCTTTCGAGCTAACGAGCAAATCGCCTGGATCAACTTTTAGCGTTTGGAGTTTATCAACGAAATGAGAAGGATAGGAAATTTAGGATAAGACTGTTGGAATTACCTACAAGAGGCTTGAGAATAAATGACAGATATCGAGAAATTTATAAGTCCCCTACTTATAAGTCTCGATATTTGTCATCTATTCGATAGTGGTGAGAATTGGACTTAGGTGAACTGAACATTTTTTCTATCTGGATCAGAAAGGGAAGAATGAAGGATGATTTGTGAAACTGAACGTTCTATAGAGGGGTTGAGATCTTTTGGTAGGAGCTTATAGGAATTTTTGTAACGAAATATGTAGGAGTTCCGAATTGTTGTTTGCAAACATATGAAAATTTTCCAAAAGGATGTGTCATGAATCTCAATTAAACTTTATTTGGAGTATGTGAGGGAGATATATTCTTATTATTCTATTATTTGAAAATATCAAGTAATTATGGCGGATGCGCTGGTCAAGACGAACCTGTTATGATACAAATGTACAAGATACGCAAATCTAGTTTTTGGATACCTCTCGAAATATTGATAGCACGATGGAAGTCTGTGCCATGTATCTTAATGGAAATTTATCCGGAGTATGTTAGAAGGAGGTCAAAGTGAATCGCATGTACCCAAATGAACAACGTATATTTACGAACATTACCAGAACCAGCCATCATCAAAGCGTATTCAAGTTTCTTATAATTAGGTCATACAGCTGCCGAGCAGATTTTACTCAGATTACCGAGATTGTAGCACAAGTAAAATATTGTTTGTGTAGGATATTCAACTGTGTGTAATTTTCATTATATATTGCACATTTGTACAAGCGCTAACTAATCACAGAAAGCGTTTGAAGCTATGTACAATAGCGCCCCGAGACTATGCAGGTATTATTGTGTCCAAATAATTTTCTCGAAAGATTTATATTTAGCAAACAAAGATGAAACTTCATTATTTCAAACAACCTATCATGAAAGTAATATCGGAAGTGCTGATGTTGTGTCCTACACTATTTTTTACACATTTTTAAATGGAAATCTCTAGGTTTGATTTTTGTTCTCAATACTTAGTTTATTTGTTTGATGTAGATGGTTAACAGGTAGTTACAGAGTCTCGGTTCATAGTATGTAAAATAGGTGTTGACATAATGAATTTATAAAATTCGGTAGTTATAATAGTTAAGGAAGGAAAATTAATAATCTGGTTGGTGGCTATTGTGTATTCGGCGGCAACACCAACATCAGAAATATAGGCTAAGACTATTCGACATACTGATAAAGTGTTATTATTTATTTATTTATTTATTTATTTATTTATTGAACCAGTTTGAAAAGAAAATATACATAAAAAATATACAATTTTTCCAGTATACTCTCACGGAGGTAAACACAGTTACCTGTTTGTGAGACTGGTTGCTTAAAACTAAGAGAATAATCATAAACTAAACTAGATTATACTTAACTAAAAAAATAGACTTTAATATTAAAGTAGAAAATTAATATTAAGGTAAATTTGATTTGATCATTGTTATTATTGTTGTTATTATTATTATCCTTTTTTTATTGCTTATTCAAATTATATTTCATGCAACATTAACATTTGCAATTATCCATTTTTTCAATTCTTTTTTTCTTTTGATTTTATTTACAATAGTTTTATATTCATTAGGTAGGCTATTAATATAAGTATTGCTTTGACATAACTCCTTTTACTGCTGACTGTTTTCGTTCTTTTGGGTAATTGAATGCTCTTATATCTAGTAACTCTGGTTGACTAAGCAAATATTTTGGAAAGGGTTTCATAATGGTATAATATTGATTCTAGAGCAAATTGTTGCTCAATGTTACATGGAACTTTTTCATATATAAATCTATTTTTACTAATTATTTTTAATAATTTATATTGCAATCTTTGTAGTAAGATTATTTGTGTTGGGTAGGCACCTCCCCAAGCTATGATACCATAGCTTAATATACTATGAAATAGTGCATAATAGATTATCATTAGGGTCTTTTGCTGCATGATTTTCGATAATTTTCTAAAGATAAAGACTAAATATTTTGTTTTTTTCACTATTTGCTCAATATGAGTATTCCATTTCAATCTATAATCCAAAATTAAACCTAGATATTTACTTTGTTCAACCCTTTTTACATCTTTGTTTTTGATTGCTATTTGCATTGTGTCAGGTACACTATCACAATAATTAGCGAACGTTATAAATACAGTTTTATCAATATTTAGTGACAATTTATTTAATGCTAGCCAGTCAGCTATTTCATTCAATTGGCTATTCATTTTTTCTTCCACATCTAACCAGGTTTTTCCTGTCGTTATTAGAGCAGTATCATCTGCAAAAGACACTATCACACCTTCTGGTGAGCTTACAAGTAAATCATTTACGTAAAGTATGAACAGAAGTGGTCCCGATACAGTTCCCTGTGGAACACCCACATTCACCTCATCGAAATTGCTAGTAACATCGTTAACTCTAACTTTCTGTAATCTTCCTGTTAAATAGCTTGATATCAATTTATAAACATTGCCTCTAATCCCGTAATTGTATAATTTTTGAAGCAGTATTTCATGGTCCACAGTATCAAAAGCTTTGGCTAAGTCTAAAAAGGTGATGGCTATAGGTTTGCTTTTATCTAATTCATTTTGTCAACAATAAAATTTAATGCATCTTTGGTTCCTTTATTTTTTTAAAATCCATATTGTTTATTTGATATAATGTTACATTTACTAATAAAGTTTTTTATGTAAAATTTTTTCTAATATTTTTGCAAAGTTTGAAATCAATGAAATAGGTCTGTAATTTTCAGAATTATGTTTACTTTTTGATTTATCAATGGGAATAATTTCAGCACATTTAAGTTCATCAGGCCATTCACCTTTAACGAAGCATAAGTTTATTATATGTGTTACAGGCTCAGCTATATAATTTGATAAAACTTTTATTACTCTAGTATTCGCCCCATCAACGCCACCTTTTTTATTTTTTAGTTTTTAATTACTTTTGCATCCTCTATTTTATTTGTCATATGTAGAAAAATGGTTTTGAAGTTCATTGGGGGCAGTTTACGTACTTTATTTTGTGGTTTTATTATTTTATTCGCTAACTCTTTGCCCACATTGCAAAAATAATAATTCATTTTATTAGCTATTTCATTTGAATCAGCTAAGTTTACATTATTATTTTTATCTATAATATATTTGATATTTTCTTTTGTATTTATTTTTTTACCTAGTTTGTTATTAATAAGTTGCCATATACGTTTAGAGTCACCAGAGTTGCTTTCAAATTCATTAAGCTCATATTTATATTTGGCGTCTTTAATACTTTTATCTAATTCTTTGACTAAGTTTTTGTACTCATTTTTAAGATTTATATTTGATACATCATTTTGCCATTTTTTATATAGAGCTTCTTTTTTGTTGCATAATTGTATTATTTCCCCAGTAATCCAAGGATTTCTAGGGGATTTTTTATTTATTTTTTTCTTTTTTGTTTTTGTTGCTTCACCAGGTCCATCCATTGATAAGATGGAATTCCAATTTAATTTTTCAGCTTCTTTTCTCAATTGTAAGTGATTCAAAATTTCTATTGGTTTTTTTTTGGGTTTATAAAAGTTTATTTTTCCAATTTTAAGAAAAAGTGGGTAATGGTCATTGAAAAGATTTTCTAGTTTTATTGATTTTGTTTGAAAAGATTTAATTTTGGTAAACATATTATCAATGCATGAATCTTGATTAGGATTTGTAACTGATGGTCTTGTAATGGATTGAAAGCATAGTTAATATTCTTTTTCTAGAAGGTTATTTAAGTGTTCTTGGCTAATATTATCCAAATTTAAAATATCTAAGTTAAAGTCTCCAATAATAATGTGATTTTTAGAGTTTATTTTTTTTGTCAGAAAGGTTTTTAAATCGTGTACAAATGCATTATTAATGTGTGATATTTAAAAAAACTATAGTGTTTAGGGCAGTGAAGTGATATTTATTATTCTAATGTGCTTGTGCAATAACAGCAAGTTACAACAACAATTTTAATACTCACAATTGCAAATTTAAAACAAATAAATGCAATCTATTTGAAGTTATATGCTTCCTCTTCTGGAGTTTAATTCATACCTGCATTTGAAATTATTAGTTATCAGAATAGTTTTATTTTTCATTCATGCGGGTTGCAATCAAAATGAATCGTACCAACTTCCACTCGGTTTTCGTTCAACTAAAGATTCCATACAATACCTTAAGTTATGTCTTTTCATTTGTTGCTGAAAAAGTATTCAATCTCTTCTTCATGTCATAGTAGTTGAACAAAATTTATCCATATCAACATTTTTAATACATAAGTATGCCACAGAAAAAAGAATACACTTCCACATGATCAAAGATAATTAATACGAAACACAATCTTTCAACTTGTATGGCTCCATAAATGGATTCTACTTGAATATTTGTCGAGATATTATATTCATCTTACTAAAATAATATACTGAGATTATCGAGAGTAGATTTGGAAATCGTGCATTAATTTGAAAATTTTGATAATCGGGTATTTTGAATGTTTATTTCCATGAATAATGCTTAATTTAACATCACAATATGCATTAAAAATATTGACTTGAAGATCTAAGTCAATTTTCCATATCTTTATCTAAATCTTTCAAGTGTAGAATCAGTTTTATTCCAATAACGGACCAAGTAAACTCTCAAAAAGCACTTTGGAACATTCTGAAGAATACTTCCTTCTTCCATTCACTGTCTTTCCGTCACTTCAAACCAAAAATATGTTTTTGTACTATTGAATTTGGATTCGATGCAAACAGAACTAGTAGGTAGGTACTTAATTCTTCTTCACACATTTGGTAAACAGTATAACTAACACTAAACACTCTAATGATTGAATAACTCCTAATTTTGTTTGTAAAACAGTTTGTTGAATCAAATGGTCATCTGTATTGAAAAACATTGAAAACTTGCTCAACCTGACAACAATGGCTGACCTTGAGCCAGAGCTATGACTCCATTTCTTTCTTAACAACAATAAGTAGCGTGGGATCTTCTGAAGGGAGAACAAATTTAAAACAATTTCACGGCATCGGTCTATATATTATACAACACACCAAAGCTTTAACGACATCATCCAGTAGTACATAGAAGAATTATTAATCGACTCATTCAAACAACACATAGGCACACTCAGCGAGAAACATAGAAAACTCGAACAGTTTAGTATTTCCATTATTATCGAAAATTACCGATAACATTAAGTAACAATGAGGAATTACTCTAACAGATAATGAGATATGTGAGTACTCTTGAAAACGTATTTGTTAAAACGATGTTGTTGTGCAGACACATCAAGAAAGCAATAAATAATATCAAGACAGCAAAAATCAAAAAAAGTGAACGAACGTTTATTGCGGTCAATTCATAAAATCAGGTACAATCGGTTATTTGATTGTACCTGTTCATGCCGCATATGCAAAGTTAAATTATATTTTTAAATGTCCAACTTGAGCGTCTTACTGTTACAATACAGTTGATAATGGTTTTCTTGCTTCCTTGCTTCTATGAAACTTCGGTTTTTCATAATAACCATGGTATATTTATGAATTTGGTGAACATATAATGTGTCTAATAATCTATAAAAGAGTTCACACTGTGGATACACTATAATTCTATAAATAAGAAATAATCACCCTTATTCACTAAACATACTCTTGAAGTACCAAGGACTTGTCGGATACCAAGTAGCCATCATCAGAGTAAACCAAATTATTTAAGCAGGCACATTTTGATTTATAATTTAGTTTACTCTGATGATAGCTACTTGGTATCCGAAAGGTCCCAGTACTTCAAGTGTAATCCGTTATCACCAGTTTATTGCCGTTTGTTCAGAATGTTTTGAAACAATGGGTGAAGGAAATAAAGTTAACACCGTGTATACAGATTCTTCAAAAGCATTTGATAAGGAACATCACAACACCTTGTTTGTTAAGCTGGAGAACATCGCTATACACGGCAAGTTGCTTCGATGGCCTAATTCGTATTTAGATAATAGATCCCAGTGTGTGAAAATAAACAACATCAGATCGGGTATCTCTCAGGCATGGCATTTAGGCCCTCTCCCCTTTTCTTTGTTTATCAATTACATTGTGCGCTGTTTCCTGAATTCAAAGTTTCATGTCTATGAGGATGATCTTTGAATCTATAAATCTGTTACTTCTATCAATGATTGCTTCTCTCTTCAACGCGACTTCAATAGGTTACACGAATATTGTACTATAAATAGACTATTTTTGAACATAGATAACTGTCATCAAATCACTTTTTCCAAAATATTTAATGTGTTTGAAAACAGATACCATATTAGTAGTATATTGCTGGAGAGGGTAGTAACAATTAACGATTTCGGGGTTACCTTAGACTGTAAATTGTCATTTGAATCACACACAGAAATAATTGTCATAAAAGCTCTTAGGAATATTGGCTTTATATTGCACACAACTAAATCATTTACTAATACTAATTCCATAATATCGAAAACTTCATTCCAATACGCCTCAGGCATTACAAATTATCAAAACTAAATTCTCATAGAAATGTTTGAGGACTTATTTTCCTTTACAAGATTTTGCACAATATTATCAACTGTAGCTCTATATCAGGTAATATTCACTTTAACGTCAGACGATACAGTTTTTGGTCTCCCACACTGTTCTATCATCAATCATTTGCTACGGATTATGCAAATGACTCGCCAATGTGTTTGTTACAAAAAATACAATTTATTCTTCACACACATAGACTTGTTCCATGTTTCTATGCATAGACTAAAACTATATGCCTTTGGCAGTATTCCCTTTTTTTTTCTCCTCATCCTAGTGTAAGATGGTAGTTAACTTATTAACTTTTTTTGGAACTGGGTAGCCCCGTCATTGGAAAATTGTTATTCTTTCGGGCTGCCTGTACTAAATGAATAAAAAAATAAATAAATAAATCTATAGTGATATGTCTCCTCGATTATTACACACGGCCTCTCACAATATATCATTTTTTAAGACTAATATAATTTATTTAACATTACCATACATTTTGGTAATAAACCATATTTACTAGTCTCGAGAAATAATAATTATATTATCTATATTTATTTTAGATAAATATTATATTTAAATTCGTCAGTTTGAACTATCTCAGAAAAGATTCTTGATGTAACGAAAACAGTTAGGAAAATATATGTCAGTGCAATGTTTGTAATTGATATAAAGATTTCCAGAATATAACGTTCATGTTGAATTGACGTTTACATTAATGGAAATGGCGCTCAAACCGCAAGAATTGCAATAAGAACGCCTAGAGAGTACATTTGCGACAAGTGGAATCTCGAGATGATTTGACGTAAAAAGTAATTCTAGAGATCTAATTCTTGCAGACTCTCAATCAATTTACGTAATCCGAAGATAAGAGAGCTAATATCAATTCTAAATTCCTTGAACCGGTCTTCTGTCTGACTTGCCATAAATCATCCACTCCATGAGCTTATTAAGATACACTTCGTCATTGAATTAAGCTAGCTTGATGAAAATGTAGCACAATTTGATCCTTCAATTTACATTGCAAACTGAATAATTATACAATGGATATTATAAATTTACGTTTCCACCATTTCCATTCGATAATATGAAAATTTTGGGATTGAATATCCTTCTTCATTTCTCACCAGTAAATAAAGTGAGGCATAAATATAACGGAATCCTCTTCCAATGCAAGTATCCATAATTCAATTGTTTTATTCATTTTATGGATGGTTCTCGATCCTAGTGAAGGTTAAGTTTTCTCAATATAATAATCGACAACCAGCAACGGAAATAACTAGCCATGTTGAGGGATTTGACAACATCGGAGTCACGCCCACCTGAAGGCAGAGATTAGGTATCCTTAAATATACGACACTTCCTAGAAATGCATTGCGGAGGAAGATTTGTTGACCTTCAAATCAGTAACAGCTTATTGCCAGATGTACTATTATTTCCCAGTAAATACGTTATTCACAGTTGCTACATTTTTTATAAAACCTGCCTTATCAATTATCAATTACAATTCATTTAGATATCGAACAAGTTGCTAACATTCAAGCTCGTTTCGAGAACACCCATCAACGTAAACAGGAATAGGATATTCTTTGTTGTCTTTTATTACGATTAAGTCAAGTATATAAGTTCATTTTTAGTAAATCATAAGTAAGTGAGTCATAAATTGATATAAGTTTGTTCTTTGTATCTGTGGAACGGAAGCGAAATGTATAGTCTCTGAATCCTTGTCATGGGAGGGTCATTATTATTTGTAAAATATCGACAAAGTGGAAGAGGTTCCTACCAGTTCCGATATGAAATTAGAAATTACGTATTTAACAGAAATGGTTCTGAAGAAAACAAGTGCTTTACAGAATATTGGTAGCTAAGACATATTTTTATGATCTAATTCGGAACGGCAGGTTGATCACTTGCTTTGGTTTGGACAATAGTTCTTAACCCTGTCTTTTTCTTTGAGGCTACAATCTATCCACGTAAACGTAACATAAGACGTGCAGGACGCAATCGTTTCTTATTAAACATGATGTAATTAGAATATTAACTTGATATAATTTTCATTCATACCTAAATACAAGGAAGTCTAAATAACAAAATTAAGGCCCCTGTCAACAAAAATAGAATAGTTCTTCTGTATCCAGCTCACTAGACTGGGGCAGTCTCTCTCTTATTGGGTAAAAGTTACTGGCCTCAAACATGTTGCTCAAATAGGAGTGGTTATCAAAAATCAAACTTACCACACTAAAGTATATTAAATAATATTCTAACTTCTTGAGTTAAATCCTGCTTTGACTATTTAATGATTCACTTAAATCATATTTCAGAAAACTTACTAAGTTTTCTAGTTAGGCTTGCTTTGTGGTGTTTATAGTAGAATTTTCACTAAGTTCATTTAGAATCAAGTCATAATGCTGAATATATAAAATTTAGAATTCCTTGAATAATTAAATAATAATAGTTGCGTTTAAATCTTTACCCTGGTACATCCGGGCTGAGTTAGATTAGTTTTCCAATCGTATCTAGGTTCTAATAAGATTAATTTAAAATTAAGGATTACTTAATTGTTTCCCAAATTTAACATAATTTCTTAATTAATACCTTAGTAGTACTTAATCTTTCAACTTTTAATTCATGTTTATAATTGTTTCATTCCTCTATTATTATTAAATATTTTATATTTGTTTTGATTGAGAGTTTTTCTACTAGCGTAGTTTATCCCCTACTCTCGATCACACAGTGCTTGATTAATGTGTTACTGTCTCAACCAAAGAAGAATGAGTATTACATATATTTATTGACCGTATTGTTGCCTGATTTTTTTAGCTAATGAGAACCCCATGATATTGGGTCACTTCGTGGTTATCGGTACACCTACTGCAAGTTATATTGATATTAACTAACCACGCCAAATGATATATATGAATGAATTTGATAATTCAAGTGAATTGATAACCTTTAGAAAACCAATTAAGCAGAGAAAAGCTCGTTCTTCATTTAGTTTCTGGGGACGAATTCGAATAGGTATCATGCAGAAGCCGGATTTTTATGTTTTTAACTGACAAGAATGAATGTCAGCTAACGTTGAATGTACGTAATATATTCTGAGGAAAAGTACTATATTCATGAATTTTTGTGCAATCATGCCATGAAATGTTAATACGAATTCAATATTTCTTGTTGAATTAATTTGATCCAATTTTTAATGCTTTAAAATACATGATATTTCAGAAAATAGATGATTTATTATATCAATATGATAAATTATCACAGAGTAACAGCTACCACCATTGATTTCCCAAAGCTGTTCTTTATTTCAATAACAACTGAGATATGATTGGAGTAAATATGAAACGAAGGAACATTTTTCACCAATTTATTGTTCTTTCAACACATAATCATTTGAACTAGCCGAATAAATTATTTATTACTTCATCACTTCGAACAACACAACATTAGTAGTTCATTCAATATGTAATGAATACATTAAATATAGACCTTATTGGAGAAAGTTAATGTACTTTTCCAAGAGAATAGTTCGCAAAATATCTTTTATTCCCTTTTTATAGCATGCCGGCAGAATTGATTAGGTTTGACAGAAAATTCCCAAAGGCAACCTCAAGCCACGTTGCATTTCAATATTCATGAAACAAGAATCATCTGAGTGGCTGATAAATAAAGATTACTGTGATCTGAGTCTTACGCGTAAATTTTTCAGATTATGAGAGATGTTAATGTAATTGAAACACAACTCGATAATCTTCAACATAATGGAATATAGCTCATATTGGTTGTTCAATGACAACAAATCAACTTATTTGACATGGTGCCAAGGTATTTTGTCGCAATGCACCCGTTTTAGCCCTAAAGTGGTCAAAAATTTCAGACTATTAATATGCTCTTCACGATGAGGTTGGAAGAGTATATTGCATTCACTCAAACTATTTCTAAGATTATTTTTAAAAGTCCAAAAGGAAAATTTCCTTCAGCATCGAATTTTAAGCAACTTTGAAAAAATCCGTCTGTCTGTTTGTCGTCCTGTTTATTTGTCTGTCTGCCTGGATGTCCGCCAAAGGAATGTTGTCCCCGCAATAGCTCAAAAAGTCCTATCATATTCAAAGTTTTACAACTTTTACGGCTATTCGGTGACGAATCCTTTTGTTTTCCAAGGATATCGTGTAATAAACACATCCTTTTCTGAAGGGTTGAAAATTTTGAAAATCATAACACTCAACGTGTACATTGAATCGATTCAGAACTTATACAGTGAATTCACATTAATTTAAAACTGCTTTTACCAAAATCGTTTAACAACAACTACAACAAAAACAATTACTGAAATAAACCTGAATTTACATCATATTTTAAGAGTCTGTAAGACACGACAATGTGACTATTACAGCTGTCTCCCGCTTAGAAGGCTCGACTTATGTACATTTTATTAAAATCATTATTGATTTGAATATTATTCATTTGTGTAAAGATAATGAAATGAATAATTTGTTTAATTTATTATCTTCACACAAATGCGAATAATACAAGAACTAAACGAATACTCTGACTGCACTCCAACACCCACGGAAAACACTTTCTACAATCTGACTGACACTACTGCAATTGTCCTGATTAGAGTATGTGAGGATTCTAGACGGTCCGAGCTTGGTTTAGACTGAACATTGAAGTGTTGTCACAGCTGAAAACATCATTCCACAAGATTATTTACATCATCATCCCTAACTAGTATTTAAACAGGCACATTTTGATTTATAATTTAGTTTACTCTGTTGAAGGCTACTTGGTAGCCGAAAGGTCCTCAGCACTTAATAATATTTTTAGTGGATAAGGGCGATTATTATGTATCTATAGTGTTGTAATAAGGGTTATGTACGGGTTATTTCGAATATGAAAAAAACCTAAATCATATTCAGAAAATCAAAGTTTCATGTAAAATTAAAATATCTCAAAGCAAAGTAACAAGAACCCAATGGGGTTGGCCACATTCTGTTTCTCATCAATAACACATTTTATGGTGAGTGATATGATACCATAGCTGATGGGGTCAAGACGGTTGCAATATGTTCACAAAAGTTTGATAGTAAAGGAAATCATAAACCTGTCAAGATCATAAACCAATATAGGACCAGAAACTAATGGGTAGTTACATGTAGAATCTTAACGTTAACCATCTGGAGATGTTTTATGTACATTCAAATCAGTTAGTGTTATTTAGTAAAGGACAGATAGATTTAGAAATTCCAACTGAGAACATTCTGAAATAGATACATCAAGAGAGGAACCTTATTGCTTATTGATCGAACAATTCAGGGATCCTCTTACGAGTTGTAGATTGGTTCTTGAGGAAAAGGACGCATTACAAATACTAGGGATAATGCCTAAGACCTTCAGTTATATTTTCCAGCTGGAATTAGTCTCTTTAGAAATCATGTGACACTTAAGTTCAATTATTTCAACTTAATAGTTTCTGCAGTGTTTTTGGTAAGAAGGGTGGAGTTGTTCTAGATTTTTGATCAAAGTTGTTGTTCTCTGTTTTTATTCAAGTTAAGTTCAATAATACTTTCGAATCATTTCATTCAGTTTCGATTCCCTCGGTTCATCCTGGTTGGGTATCAATTTAATAATCTTAGTTTTATTCCTCTTTTAGGTAACTTAGATTATCTAGGTTTGTTTTTATTTGAGTATAGATTTTGATCTTAGTTTTTATTCTTATTAGTAATAAAGTTAATTATAATATTCATTTTTATTATCTTTAATTATCATACATTCTTTTATTATTATCATTATCATTTAATTGTCATTTTTTTATTATTACATTTCATTGTTGTTGTTGAGTAGGAGTTTATCTGATTAATATTAGCAATTACTCATTCCACTTACCTTCCACTGTGTTAAAACCTTAAGTGTCTTGTGAAAGAAAAGGGTAAGTGTCAATGATGTTTTTCACGTTTGTTCTGGCAGATCAATAATTGGAGTCAAACTCCGAAGTGTCATGGTTCTCTAAATTAAATGGCCACACTGTTAATAAATGAATAGATTGAGGAGTAGGAATAATATAAATTCCTTGAGTGAAGTTTTATAGAGATTCATCAATAGAGTACCATGTTACAGTGTTATAGTGTATCCACAATGTGAAGTCTTTTATGGTTTATTAGTGACGATGACTTCCTAGTCAGGCGAGTTCAACCAATTTATTAAATTAAAAACAAAATATTTCCTATTTAGAAGTAGATTTGCGTTTGTTTAAGATTGTTTGTCAAATAATGTTTTCTCAAAATTCATTAAAAAATATACGTGTAAGAACGCGCAAATAGATAGAGTCATTTTCTCTGCAAAACAAGGATAGATGTGATAACAAGCTAAAAAACCGTTTAGGAAACAACGTTGATAAAGTTTCCGACTTCGACTAATCCGGGATTTAAAAATTTCGCTGTTTGCAAGACAATCACTTTAAAATACAATGAATTCTTCTGAATAGCTATTCATCCTGAATGGAATTGTATTCATGGTATATAAGACAAGGAACAAATTATTTAGAAAGGTTGTTGAACCAATTTTTTTTTATAAATCAAACTACACCTTACAAGATAGTCATGAAAGTGTCCACAGTTAAGTCTACTATTGTATACAAACAGATAATCGTATTGCATTACGTTCAATTTTACAGAGTAGAATCCACAACTATAACATATAACTACGTCACGTACGTGAAGGAGAACATGTTCATCAGAAGAAAAATATTGCGATATTGCCACCTAATTCTAATGAGACCCAGCAGATCGCAGAAATTGTCAACTCTAAGCAACTTTATTCACATTATACAGAACTATATGAACTGATTCCAACATCACTCCCACACAACGTCGTCACGGAAAAATATGTCAATCATATGTCACGGTATATGGTATCTATCACAGAGCTGTCATGATGTTATTTGTTAATCTCAGCACATATTTCGAATTTATGGATGAATATTCAATTGAGAAGACATAACAAGAAAAGCATACAGAATCATTGAAAAATTTCAAGATTAAAACGAGGTCTTATACGAAAATAATGCAGAATTATGAAATCTCAAATTCATGAAGAAATCAAAACCTCTTCCTATTCTACAAGACGAGACCGGATCGAAACATGTCAAGATTAAAACCAGGCCTTGTCAATTACTGGCATTAGCGTCTTCTTTTCAAAATTTGTCAATTCCATATTGAGATTTTCCACAATTGGAATGCAAAACGGTTGGTATGTAGTATACGAGGGCAACGTGAAAAGTCTCTGAAAAATAAAACAGATGGAGCCACAATTGAAAATTCCATGTGACATTTGTGATATATCATCTTTAACAAGATGATATGTCATTTAGTTCTGTTTTGACACTAATCGAAAGCAAGCAGCCTTAAGATTTTTGTAAACTTGGAAAAAAGTGAATTTCTCGTCTTGATAAACATTCGATGATGGAAGCCGTTACTTTATGGTAATTAATCATTTTGATTATATGAAAGAATAACTACTTTGTTTTTATACCACTTTTATTAATAATAACGTGAAAATGTAACTATAGTTTCAACACTGAAGTGCCATTATCAAACAATTAGAAAATTATGAAGAAATCTATGAAACAGTTCAAGTATAAATAGAGTAAAGTAGGGTTGAGATTAAGGGATCAACGGAAATTCCAAAAACAGGTAGATCCTAGGAAAGTACAGTATTACGTAGTAAACATAGCAACAATTTCTGAATTAGTGTGATTATAATTTAATATTCTAAGAATTATTTGAAGAGCGGTTTGAAAGACAGTGCAGTATTACATAGTAAACTAGGTAACAATTTGTGAATTAGTGTGATTATAATTTAATATTCTAAGAATTATTTTAAGAGCGGTTTGAAAGACACATGAAAAGATCACTTTGATATAGGTCTAACTGATCATTGAGGATATTTTTATTAGAGTTTTTGACACTTTTACAAATTTCTATTGATTCTAATGTATTCAATTTAAAACCTCTGGTTTGGTTATGTAAAATGCTTAGGCTATCTAAATTAGGGAAATTATGACCAGTTTGCAAAGGTTGAGTCAGTTTTGTTGAGTCTAAACGACCGAAAATGTTCTTCGTATCTTAATTTGAAATTCCGACAAGTTCTACCTGTATAAAAGTCATCACAGTCTAGGTAAATCATCTTATAAACTCCAGATTTTCTATATTTATTGATTTTGTCTTTGGCGTTGTATATAAGATGCCAAAGTTTATTTTGAGGTTTGAAACTGATTTTAAAATTATGGCGTGATAAAATGTCAGCAATATGTTCACTGACTGTACCGAAATATGTCGAAGAACTGTCACCTTGCCCTCGTAACATTTTCAATTTGGCCAAAAACTGGCTTATTAGAAATTAATGTCACACTCCCACGCAAGACGTCAAGAGCTAAAGAATGAGCTGTGATATTTGTACGCAGCATCCTGTATAATGCAGTCGCCTCACGAATTCTTTATCCTGATTTAATTCCTTCGCAGCAGCTGGAGCATTTATATAAGCAGGATTAATTTGAAAGTCATATTCACGTTGACGCAGCCCATTCTAATTTCAAAGAATGAGAGAGTGGAACAATAACACTTTGTGGTATTAACACATTTCCACACAAGCAAATTGTTATATCTGCAATGTACCGTGCTCTAGAGTTGATGACTGCTTTGTTGACGCTTAATAAAGGCATCAGTACCTAGAGCGGTTACACCAGGGAGTTATCAATTACACGTTGGTCTAATGAGTGGCCGGGTTCTTGGCATTCTTGCGGTTTCCCTACCCCCCTTCAATATTTCATAGAGTCCGGGTTCACCCCGGAGGATTGCGAATTTCTTTCAGTCTTTATTTCATTTCTTTAGAGGTATAATCTCCAAAGAACGATGTCTTTATCAATAAAAGAGTAGAGGCGTTTTATGTTACGTAAAAGTTATATGGAATAACGGCGGTAATATTGATGTCTTGTCATTTTCTTTGTATTCTCGACTTTCATCTTTCCGGCAAAAACAACTTAATCCTTACGGTCTGTTTATGTGTATATAACTGTTCTGTCTAATTATACTTCCAGCATTACTTTCTGGATGCAACAGTCAATTTACATTTGATGGATCTCCGTGGCTTCCAATAATAGAAGTTTTCTGTGAAATGGTCTTCAGATGTACCCAAGGGTTCAAAAGGAATATAATATGATGTATGATTCTAAACCAACGTATTATATGAGGAGCATTGATTTCAAATGATGCGTGATTTATATCTGACCCGACTTTCACATCTATTGTTTAACATCGAACATCAATTCCTCATAGAGAATTACTAGGCAAAAAAATAAAGCAAAATGTGCATTTTAACATTTCTACAGAGGAAAATGCATCTCTTTGAATGCATTTTCAGGAGATAATATTAAAAATGTTGAAAACATGTCCAAATATAGCCAAAATATCTCATCCGGGGGTTTTTGGGGTCGCTGATCACGATTCCGGTGCCAGATTTCAACTACAACGCATCTGGGGCTCTGTACATCCGAGTAATATCGTCGTCTTCGGGGAATTCAGAAAAATCCCTTTTGCAATGGAGTGAAACTTAGTGGGGAGGTTCTTTTGTGGTTGCCGGTTGTGACCAAGACTATCATTAGTCACCTGGTGCTCTGGATACCCTGATTATCTAGGTCATCTCCATGGATTGATTTTTAAGATGCTCTGAAATGCAACCAAATTCGTCGCCCGAGAGTTTTTGGGGTGGTTGAGTCCGGTGCCGGATTTGAACTACGGCGCATCTGGGGATTAGGACATCCTGGTACTATTGTCGTCTCCCGGGAATTCGTGAAATTATCTTTTGCGATGGGATGAAACCTGCTAGGAAGGTACTCTTGAGCATACGGGTCGTGACCAAGACTTTCAATAGTGACCTGATGGTCAGGATACCCTGATGACCTAGGTCATCTCCATGGATTGTTTTTTAATATGCTCTGAAAAGCAACCAAATTCGTCTCTCGGGGGGTTTTGGGGTCGCTGAATGCGATTCCGGTGTTGGATTTGAACTACGGCTCACCTGCGGCTCAGTACATCCTGGTACTATCGTCGTCTGGAATTCGCAGAAATACCTTCTACAAAAGAATGAAATCTGTTAGGGAGGTCATGACCCGTATGCTCAAGAGAAAAAATTAAATGAAATACGGAACTTAGGCAAGAGTTAATGAGGCGATTATATCGCTCCTATTTATTAATTTATTCATAAACGCTCAAAGCATACTTTCATACAATTCATACATATTTTTATAAATAAAAAACTACACACAAGCATTAATATACAGGGTGTCCTCGAACTGCGTGGCCAAAATAAAACCGAAGATTCTTTGATTCGAAAAAAAAATTTGATGAGCCTTTTTACTTTTGCCTCAAGTGTCTTGTTTAGCCGGTAGAGGGCTTCAAAGTTGCAGAAAAAATTTTGTTTTTTCGGTATAACTTGAGAACGTGATAGAGGACTTCTACAATATTTGGCAGGTGAGTTACTGTCAATAATAGCCGTTTTTGAGAGCGGAGCACAGAGCCTTAGAAACCATATAAATGGCTCAAACTTGAGGATGTATTGGGAAAAGTGTCCAGAACTTTTTTGTGGTCAATGTAATTCACTCAATATTTCTTATGTAGATAGCTTATCTAATTTGAAAACTTTTTTTACTCTTAGAAAATTTTGGTAAAATCAACGGATTAGCTTGAAAAAATTAATTTTTGAGTCTCCGCAATTTTGGCTTACTAATTTTACTTGATTAAAATACCTTAGTTGCCTTTGCTTTTCTAATGTCATTTTGGCATTTGGAGAATTTATTTTCAGTTTTTACTTTGCTTTCCGAAAAAATTTCATAAAATTAGGGCTCAAAATTTCACTAACACTGAAATGGTTGATATGTTATTGATTTATGGACTTTGTCGTTGCAATGGCCGGAGAAGTGTACAAGTTTATAGGGAAAAATATCCGCACCGCAGAATTCCAAATCGGCAAACCTTTGCTAATATCGAGAGGCGACTTCGCGAAACTGGCAGATTTGAAGCAAAACGCAGAGAAACTGGACGCAGACGGACAAGAAGGACGTTAGAGCTCGTAGGAGAGATACTGGAAGCGGTTGAAACTGAACCTAGGATAAGCACACGACGTTTGGGACTTCGTATTGCTGCCTCAAAATCATTAGTTCATAATGTACTGAAGGAAGAACTGTTGTATCCCTATCATATTAAAACAGTTCAATACTTATTGCCCATGGATCCAGGTCATCGGCTAGATTTCTGTCGGTTTATTGTCCAAAGACAAAACGCAAACCCCAATTTTTGTAGAAGAATTCTGTTCACGGACGAAGATACATTCACGAGATGTGAACCTCCATAATGAACATTTTTATGCTGATGAAAATCCTCATGAAACGGAAGTTACACATTTTCAGAATCAAACTAAAATCAATGTTTGGGTTGGAATTGTGGATAACTTTATTATTGGTCCTACCGTTATACCCGATCGATTGAACGGGGAGAACTACTTGAACTTTTTGGAACAAATGCTACCTGAACTGTTAGAAGACTTGTCCTTACACATTCATCGTGACCTTTGGTTTATGCATGATGGTGTACCTCCTCATTTCACATTAGCTGTAAGGCGACATTTGAATGCGGAATATCCAGATCGCTGGATAGGTAGAGGACACGATGCACCAGTGAACTGGCCGGCCCGCTCCCCTGATTTGACGCCCTGCGACTTCTTTCTATGGGGCGCTTTGAAGTCGAAAGTTTATGCAGCTCCAGTAAACACACGAGAGGAATTGTTGCAACGAATTAATCATGAAGCGGATTTATTGAAGAATGATCCTGAAGTACTAGCCAGAGTTCAATTCAATTTCTTGAAACGAATTAATTTGTGTATTCAGGAAAATGGGCAACATTTCGAACAATTGATGCCTTAGCGATTTCTCAAAAAGTTTTGTTGTTTCTTTTAATTTAGCATTTGTTTTTCCTAAATAAACACATCGTTTCCCCCATTTCTATTGTTTTATTATTCGTGTTTTACCGAGATATTAACCATTTCAGTGTTAGTGAAATTTTGAGCCTTAATTTTATAAAATTTTTACGGAAAGCAAAGTAAAATCTGACAGTTTTGAGAATAAATTCTCCAAATGCCAAAATGACATTTGAAAAGCTAAGGCAACTAAGGTATTTTAATCAAGTGAAATTAGTCAAAATTGCAGAGACTCGAAAATTAATTTTTTCAAGCTAATCCGTTGATTTTATCAAAATTTTTTAAGAGTAAAAAAAGTTTTCAAATTAGATAAGCTATCTATATAAAAAATATCGAGTGAATTACATCGATCATTAAAAAGTTCTGGACACTTTTCCCGTTACATCTTCAAGTTTGAGCCATTTCTATGGTCTCTAAGGCTCTGTGCTCCGCTCTCAAACACGGCTATTATTGACACTAACTCACCTGCCAAATATTTTGAAAGTCCTCCATCACGTTCTCAAGTTATACCGAAAAAACAAAATTATTTTTGCAACTTTGAAGCCCTCTACCGGCTAAACAAGACACTTGAGGCAAAAGTAAAAAGGCTCATCAAATTTTTTTCGAATCAAAGAATCTTCGGTTTTATCTTTGCTACGCAGTTCGAGGACACCCTGTATATTTTAAGATAAAATAAATACTTTAAAGTACAATATTATTCCTTTGCAAAATTTTAAACAAATATCTATTTATGCTTCATCGAATTAAAATATTCGCAAAAGTTAAAATTTGTATTATTATTTACAACAAAATTCTTTTAATTAATAACATCATCGTAGATCTAATCTGACACCGGAATTGCATTCAGCGACCCCAAAAACCCCCGAGAGTCGAATTTGGTTGCATTTCAGAGCATATTAAAAATCAATCCATCGAGATGAACTAGGTCATTGGGGTATCCTGACCACCAGGTGACTATTGAGAGTCATGATCGTGACCCCTATTCTGAAGAGAACCTCCCTAAAAAGTTCCATTCCTTTGAAGGAGGTATTTCTGTGAATTTCCTGGAGACGGCGATTGTACCAGAATGTACTGAGCCCCAGGTGCGCCGTAGTTCAAATCCGGCACCGGAATCGCATTCAGCGACCCCAAAAACCCCCGAAAGAAGAATTTGGTTGTTTTTCAGAACATATTAAAAATAATCCATAGGGATGACTTAGATATAGGTATGAAATTTGTAGGTTATTGATGATGTCAGTGTGACAGTGACATAATTATTTCAAACGTAAAATAAGACACACGTTTTAGATTCCACAACCACCCTTGACCAAGATAATTTTTGATATCCCGGTATAAATTCATCAACTTTATCGTACAATCAATTTTATTTATGAAAACTCATTCACCTGTCCTAAAGATGACCTAGACAATTACGACACCCTGGCCTCCAGGTATATTGTGGAATATCAGAATCGTGTTCAGCGATCTCGAAAACCCCCGAGTAAACATTTCGGATCAATTTCCAAGCGAATTTCGAGAAAACCTCGTGGATGACCCTCACAACTTCCTTGTCCCCAGGTACATTATATGATTTTTGTAATATCATATTCGTATTCAGCGACCCCAAAAACTCCCGAGTAACAAATTTAGGTCGATTTTCACCATGTATTACCGAATAATGAATTTTTTTATTTGCTTCAAAAATTCAACATGAAAAAATGCATTTTTTCGATGCAGAAATGCAGTTTCTCATTTGTACAAGATTTAAAAAGTGGACAAATGGAGTAAATGCATCAAGGAATGGGATGCGAAAAACCGCATCTCGATCCATCTTACTCCACAGGTTTTTGGACCTTTGGCCTATTTTTGTGTTAATTTGCCTCGACTAATAAGTTTACGTCTTTCAACGTATTTATCTGTTACTAGGCGTTTGCAATATATTGTCGATCCCTACGGGTGAGGGCACTTAGTCAGTCATCTATGGATCATACTTATTCTGAAGTACTAGAGATTATTAGCACCAAATAAACATATACATATACGCAGAGCATGTATATGTTAGTTAATAATGTATTATGTGTAATTCATTATGAAGTTAGAATTCCATAGCGACCCTGCTAAAATGTATTGTACCATAGTACTGGAAAGATACATGCCTGTGGGCGGCGGATGTAAAGAGACGCGTAGCATAGATTCTCTCTGAATAACATTAATAATAACGAGGAATATCACCACATATCCTGATTAATCACTCAGTCAATCATAACATTCATTTGAATAGAACTGGCACATTAAAACCTTTCCAGTGTATATCAAAGGAAAATTGTCACGTACAACTCTGAAAAAGTATTCTCTAACTGCGGATCTACGGAAATGGTTGGCATGGATCTTTTCACTACGGTCACAGCTCGAATCCTTATCTTCGGTAAACAGAGTCTAGAAACCACTCATCTGGATATGACCGTATATCCGGATATGTGCGCTAAAAAACATAATTTACTACACACAAGTATACCGAATTTTCAGCTGAAAACGTGAATGTCAGTTTATTCAGTTTTGCAATTCTCACAAGAGAAATGCTACAGAAAGAGTTGAGTGTTCAGAAAACGTTTTTCGTTCGAGGCACACAAGTAAGATGATAATTGTTCGGCTCTGCTACACATCGACTTCAGCGATTTTCATACAACATGCTCTAATTGATGTACATTTCCCATACAGTTTCAGAAGTCTGTATATATATCACATTCACACTAATGTACACATTCACACTCACTATAATTGATGGACTTTACTTTTTTTTTATTCAGATAGCCGCATCAACCGCGAAGGTTATTAGCGGTGGTTCTATTACAATTATATTTTGTTTACAATATTGATTTTCTTTAAAAATGATATAAGATATTCTATGTTGTTTGCATCTAGTATAGTTTTAAGTTCTTTAGGTAGTCCTGCGTTGTTTCTTTCTTCCTCGAGTCCTGGACAGAGACATAGAAAGAAGAAGAAACCACGGTCAGATATACAAGTCTGGAATCTCTTTGTTTGACATGAGTCTCTTACATGTCGCCAAACTCGTATACCTTCGCTCAGCCACCAGCTGGCACATGGATCGAAGTACGTTGTCAGGATTAGGCGCCATATCGTTAAAATGTCAAGCCCCACAATACAAAGATTAATTGATAATAACCGCATATTTTAAGTAAAATAATTTTTCTCGTAACGCAATATTTACTATTCTGATTTGAGAGAGAAATAGAACTGTTACTCTTGTCAAAATGTATTACTCTCCTTAAAAATAACTTCCCCTTTTTCGTTATACATGACGCACTGTTTTCTTAAGAATTTTTTTTCGAAGTGATGCTCGCACACATACAAGACCTCGTTAAAACGATTTCTTTCCGGAATCGCAAGCATCCACTTTTTTCACATTTCCGCATCTTTCGGGACTATAAAAACAGAAGTTTCTTGCTTCACACTTCTGTACTCCGTTTTGCATTTCGGCACAATGCACGGTTTCGTCATTCTTTTCTAAAAACCACGGTATTCCTTGTGCTTACAAGTCAACAATGACAGTTGCCAGAGAACACGGTCGTATACTTGCCAGAGAACATCTCTCGACTCATGCTTCACCCTTTTGGTACTACGCAACACATGACGCTTAGCGGACTCGCTTCTCACATAGGAAACAGCCTCGAGATTCCAGACCTGTATATACGACCGTGATCACAACACACCAAAGATCAAATAACAGTCGAAACAGTCCTGGCGAATCGAAACCGAAAAAGGCCAAAGTGGGTTTATGTGCCAACAAAGTCATGGCGACAGTTTTTGGGATGCACACGGTATAGTCCATATCGATTACCTTGAAAAGGGAAAAACGATCACCGGCGTATATTATGCAAAGCAAAGCGATTCGATGCCGATTTGAAGCGAAAGCGGAAGCGTGATCAGCTACTCCGAAAAACCCCGAGAGCCAAAATTTGTTGCATATTATGAAGAAAAATTAACGAATTTCCAAAAGATGACCTAGATATGCAAGGCCCCAGAGACCCGGAAACACCCCCTAGTAATTTGTGGTACTTTTTGAGTATCATAATCGTGATCGCCGATTAAGAGCCAAAATTTGTTACATATTAGCAAGAAAAATTAACAAATTCCTAGAAGATGACGTAGATATTCGGTCCTCGGGTATCCCCAGGTCAATCAATCAATCAAAACGGAGGCGGACAAGTCCGGTGCACTTAGACCGCTTGATTTGCGCCCCTTGATAGAAGAATCAGTCCAGCAGACCTAAGGCAGTACCGAAGACTAAAATTTGGGTATCCCAGGTATTGCAGGAAAGTTTTTGCATGTCGTAATCATCATCAGCGATCTTTATATCCTCACTCGTAAAGTTGACAAGCATTAAAATATAATTTTTAATGAAATTCATTGATATCCAACGGGTCAGAATCCCTGTATACCCCGGGGATGGTCCAAGGGGACCTTAGTTTTTTGGGACATCATATTCGTGATCAGCGACCCCAAAAATCTCCAAGAAACCAATTCGAGTTCGTTTTTCTTATTCACCTCAGGAAAATGTATTATTTGGCTGTAGAAATGCAATAAATTTTTCCGCAAAAAACAAGCGCGGCCCAAAATTTCTAAATTACCTTCCGAATCGAATGCAGAAAACCGCATCTCAATCAATCCAACTGCGCCAGTGATGGAAGGTTGGACCTATTTTAGTGCTTTATTCCTCGACTATGTAACTATTTTCAGTACTTATTACATGTTTTGCTATTTTAAATGTAAATCTCAGTTTATTTCGCCTGATTAAATATATTATATTCGACGCTGCAAGGTCATTCCTGATATCTTTTAGGGTCACATCGTATGCAGAACCATTTCATATTATTGATTATCAACTTGAAACAACATTGGCAAGATTCCAGATGGAATGTCGTAATTTCGGCGGGCTCCAGAGTTCACGATGTCCTTAAATACTTGAGTGTTGCTTATGAAGTCTGGGAATGAAAGCTATTATGAAATCGCATTTCATTTCCGAAAACATTTCTTCAACAAATTCAGTTCTATTTAGTATAACAAATTATTCAACGATTTACATGCTCGCGAGTAAGGAAATTTCATTTCCATTTCATTTGTTCTTACTTCGTCGGTTTTATATTTCAAGCAATATTGAAAAGTGTTGACAACGCTTAAAATTATGTAGTCCTGGTTTGACGAAGTAAGCGCAGTACTTATTGAGAAAAATTGTTCATATGAATTCGTTACAGATACTAACTTCTTTCAACCACCAGGATAAGAAGCTCGTTCGCTCAAGGTCAGCCATTGTTGTCAGGTTGAACAGGTTTTCAATGTTTTTGAATACAACTAACCATTTGATTCAATAAACTGTGTTACAAACATATTTACGAATTATTGACTTATTATATCAATCAATAACTTTATTCACAAACTGTTGTACTGTTCATCAAAAGCGTGAAGAATAGAGTAACTAACTGTAATCATTTAAAATAGAAAAATTAATTACCTACATACTAGTACTAATTGCAAATTCAATGGTACCGAAAACACATATTTTGGTATCAAAAGACAGAAAGTCAGGAGGGCCAAAAAAGAGTATTCTCCAGAATGTTCATCCTTGTTACAAAATGATTTTCGAGAGTTTATTTAATCGATATTAAAATAAAACTGCTCCTACATATGAAAGATTTAGAATTGAATTAATTGAAAATTAACTTCAATAATATTATTAATCCTTATTCTGATGTCAAAGTAACCATTATTATTATGGAATCAAACACTCAAAATACCTAATTATCAAATAAATGCACAAATTTCCAAATCTGCATTCGATAATTTCAGTAACACTATTATAGCAAGATGAATATAACATTTCAACAAATATTCAATCTTTCATATTCTTAATATCTTTGATTATGTGGACATGTACTTTATTTTCTGTTGCATACTTATGTATGAGGCGCCGTTTGCGCCATGATTATTACTTATTTATATTTTAAATATCTTAGAATATATATTAAATTTCACAATATATATTGAATAACTTTCTATATATATTGAACACGTTTTATATATATGGATTGTAGAATGTAAATATATAGAACTTGTTACAAATATATTTAGAACTTTAACTTCGTATATTCGGCACTGGTGGCGCTCAGGCTAATATATTAGTCTGAGGAATCATCAATCCGGCTTGGCAACACCGATGATGTAACGTGATATAATTTGATGTAAACAACGTTATATCTTTTGGCATAGCATATGTCATATTTCACTTTCATTCTGAGAAGTTCAAGTTGTGAACAACTGGAATATTCAATGAAAGAAGAAATTACTATAGGTATTCAGATTTGAGGAAATGAGATGAAGAGAATAATTAATAAAACTAATGAGGACAGGTTCATGTAATTTTGCAATAATTACAAGAGGCAAGTGAAACAGATTTTGGCAACTATTTAACTAGGTATCTATAATATGTATGAGAATATTGTTGTAGATCTAATTTACAATGTTTTTGTTCTAGGTATTATTTTCATACGGATGAAGGAAGAATTGAAATATGGGCCTCAATGTTACATTGGTGAATCAACACAAACATGACATTAAACAACCTACTGAGGACTAGACAACTGAAGAGAAATATGAGGGTGACTACTAGACAAAATTGAGGACCTTGTAGACATAACAATGTGGAAGAGGATTGTGGATATTGAACGGTCAAATGCGAACAGCTATCAGAACCAAATTATATCAAAAGCTCACATGAAGACAAGTGTTTAATAACAATGTGGAGGTAAAAATGATCCTCAAGTATATGGACAATTTAAAGTAAAGTTATTTAAAAATCTTAGCACAATATATACTATAAATTTAAAGTATATGAGAAATAACATAGGACACTACTCGATATTGCAGCGTAAGCAAATTTTGTATTAATCACTACCAGTGTGTTAGTGTACTGAATATGCAGTAATGAATACCTTGTCCAGCATGTGCACTTGATAGTAATGTAAGAAGAGCGAATAGGAACTAACTCTGTTTTAGATGAAGTTTTGAAGTATTAAACCACAACATGATGAGGAAAGCAACGAATTTATCAGAGTAGATGGAAGTTCAGACACAGAAGTAAACGAAGTTTATTTTAAGCAGTGTATTGACAACATTGCCCTGGGGAATTTTGAGCTGTACGATTAGTAAATTGCACAGAATGTTTAGTCTTTGAAACAATGTCTATTTTCTATTATCATATAATTCAAAATATGTACTTATTTTAGAATGTAGTTATTTATTTGTAATACATATTATAATTAATAAATTGATTGATAAATAAACCAGACTAAAATTACCAAAACAGAATACGTAAAACAGAAATACATTAAAATCATTCAAATCATCTTTCTGCACTTTTGAGCTCCGAAATCTTTTTACCAAATCAACAATAATTGTCGCATGATATCTGACTGGATACAAAGTAGAGATAACGAATGGAGAATATTTTAGTATACATATACTTGCTCACAGGTAGGTTTCTATTCAACAGAATAAGTTGAAATCACTTAACTTTTGAACGCCCATGTCGTTGTGACTCGTAAGTGATTGCTTTGTTAGCTTGTACTCTGTAACGAAGGGTTGTTACTAATTAATATTATTGCCCAAGTAAGTCACCTCTACCGAAATAAAGGAATCAAACTTTGTTACACTATGTGTATAAAAACACGACAGCAGATAAGCGAGTCCGCGTTCCGGCGACATTCTCAATGACATGACGCGTCAACTTCAGAGTATAAAAGGAGGCCGGTCTCCCATCTAAAAATCACTTGCGAGGAGACCACCGTAGCTGAAGCAGTAAACCCGAGATACCGAAAGTAGAGTTTTTCCATTTAATCCGATAAATGGAGAGTAAGTATATTCTCGACTTTGCTAACTAATAATTTTTCCGTAAAAATTCAATTGCCGAATTTACATTTCAATAATTCTAGAAAACAGTAGAGTGTTCACGATTGTTTTTCCTGAATATATTGGGAAACGCCGTACTGTTCATAATTAATTATTATTTTCCGTCACTATTTGAATCTGAATTTACATTTCATTAATTCTAGAAAACAGTCCAGTGTTGACGATTGTTGTTCCTGAATATATTGGGAAACGCCGTACTGTTCATAATTAATTATTATTTTCCGTCACTATTTGAATCTGAGTTTATTTCAATAATTCTAGAAAACAGTCAAGTGTTGACGATTGTTTTCCTGAATAGATAGGGAAGCGCCGTACTGTTCATAATTAGTTATTATTTTCCGTCACTATTTGAATCTGAGTCTATTTCAATAATTCTAGAAAACAGTCAAGTGTTGACGATTGTTTTCCTGAATAGATAGGGAAGCGCCGTACTGTTCATAATTAGTTATTATTTTCCGTCACTATTTGAATCTGAGTTTATTTCAATAATTCTAGAAAACAGTCAAGTGTTGACGATTGTTTTCCTGAATAGATAGGGAAGCGCCGTACTGTTCATAATTAGTTATTATTTTCCGTCACTATTTGAATCTGAGTCTATTTCAATAATTCTAGAAAACAGTCAAGTGTTGACGATTGTTTTTTCCTGAATATATTGAGAAGAGCTGTTCCGTTCATGATTTAATAATATTTTCCGTGAAGAATCAATTTTTGTTTTAATTTTCAATCAAATTCTACGAGACGATTCAGTGTTGACAGTCGTTTCATATGAATGCAATGATGAATACCAGTTTAGTTAACAATTAAGAATTTCCGTAAAGAGATTGAGTTCCATTTCAAGTTAGAGATTCCCGTGAACAATTTAATAGTAATTTGTTCTTCCGAACACTGATTCCGTATTTCTATTAAACCAAAATATAAACCGAGGCGTAATAAATTGTCATAAGGAGAGACACAGTAGTACACGGGTGCCTGGTCACCTCTCAAGTAAACAGATTTCCGAGTCGAATTCAGGAAGACGTGTACAATATGATATTCTCATTTCTTACATCGTGTTAGGGTATATTGACCTAATCGAGATACCAGCTGTTAGTGAGCCTGATAAAAAACTTTCGCGGAATCATTTGGATTTAATAATCGAATAGCGTACGTCATATAGGGATGACCGAATATCACTGTCTTATAAATGTTGTCATTTCCAGTGAAAACTCTGTATAGATATTTTGATTGTTGATAATTGTATATAATATTGTAAATAGTTAATGATTTATTTCTGTTAATAAATAGCTACAAAGGTTCGTCATCATTTTATTCAAGGCAAAGACATTATTCTTCTGTAGGAAGAGCATTTCTCAAATACCAACCACAAAACTAAACTAGAAGAACTCTGACCTTCTTACTTGTAAGAAACCCAGGCAGGTCTGCTAAGGTACATGACCGTACCGTAACCTTAGGGGACAACTAATCTTCCACCAAAATTAGTCATTTGGGCGGAAGTTGGTTACAACTCACTGTAAATAAAACAATAGTATCTGAAGCTTTTTATTTGCCTTTTTAAAGTGAAATAAGTCGTTTTCAAATGCTTTCATAAATTTATTGTTTTCATTATTTATTTAACATGAAATATATGTCAAAAGTGAATGGTTTAGTTTATGTCTTGGGTAAATGAAGTTAATTGGTCATCATTGATAATTGAGTTTTTAAGATTGAATTCTCTCTTCCTCCTTAAGAGTGTATTTCTTGATATGTGCAAAGTGTTGCCTATTGATGTCCAATTTAATCCAGTAGATCTTAGATGCAAAATTTGTTAATTTTGAATGTCATATTTGGGTCGGCCTGAATGTTAATTTCTAATTAAAGAAATATTGTTTGAAGTATGTGGTGCTGTTATATCTAGGAATATAGGAATACTAATAGTAATTGAAAAAATTAATTAATAAATGTTACTGTTCTATTAAGGTTAGAACATTTTGTGAAAATTACTTGTTCATCAACCCATGTCAATACTTATGAAGAATATAACACTGAATTTGAAGTTATCATCTTGTAGAATTGATTGCATTGATTGATACAATGTGGAATTGATATTGTAAAGTATCAATAATATCCCTTGAAGTTGTCCATTTGGCACATTTTGTATCAAAGTGCGGCAATTAATTTCAAGTTTATTTGAATATTTAAACAGAATCCGAATGTCTGATCGAAACAAACGTCTGCGGGCTTCTTCGCAATCACGAATCACTTCAAAGAAAAACTATTTTACGGTAATTTTTAATAGATAGAAGCAACTTCCTATCTAAATCTCTGAGTTCAAAAAATAAAACTAACACAAAAACGGTGGATTTCAAATTAATAATCTATACCAAACGAAAACCAATCACCGTTGCATACATATGTTACACCATCGGTGTTGCCAAACTGGATTGATAATTCCTCATACTAATATATTAGCCTGAGCGCCACCAGTGGCGAATATACGAAGTTAAAGTTCTAAATATATTTGTAACAAGTTCTATATATTTACATTCTACAATCCATATATATATATAACGTGTTCAATATATATAGGAAGTTATTCCATATATATGTGAAAGTTTAATATATATTCTAAGATGTTTAAAATATAAATAAGTAATAATTATGGCGCAAACGGCGCCTCATACTTATGTATTAATGCTATTGATATAGAAAAATTTGTTCAACATACTATAAAATGAGGAGCTTACTTACTTTTGTTGCACCAAATGAATCACGTTACCAATGTAATCTATAAATCAATGCCAGCAGAACCCTCCATTTTTGTTTGCTTAGTCAATGTCCATTTGAATATAGAACGACACAGAAGTTGCTGAATTCCTTAACTAACCGTTTTGTTATGTTATACGTTGGACAATTAATGTTTGAAATCATAGCATTACCCGGTTCATGACCCTAGATAAGCAATTTAGTTTAGGATTCGAAAGTTTGCATTTTGAATTATCGGAAATTACAGCTCTACACGATTGAAATGTTTGATTTACCAATTCAACGCATTTAGATAGTAGGTTCCTGGTAATTTATTCATAGGGACCATCATTCAACAAGGCATTTGCCGAATTGTGATAATCCTCTTTGCCCCTAATTACGATGAAATTTCCCTAATCTGCTTCCAAGTAATAACAGTATTTTTCCTTCAATGAGACTCCTTCTATTGTCGTATGCAGAATCTAGCTGAAAACCAATATAATCTATTAATGATTGCCAGCAGGAGCCTCCAATTTTTGTTGGTTCAGTCAAGGTCCATATGAATATAGAACTCGTTTATATCATCAATGGACATCAACCGACGGACGACACAGAAGTTGCTAAATTCCTGAACTTAACCATTTTGTTATGTTTTATTAATGTTTCGAATGATTGGTCTCATGGCATTACCCTGTTTATGAATCTTAGGTAAGCAATATAGTATTATAAAAACTCTTAACAATTTATTTTGCCCCACGTTGTGGTGACAATTGATATAAAAACTCTTTATTGAGTTTTATTTTTTTAATTATGATTTGAATTAATTTGAATATTGATTTGAATATTTCAATGTTTTGAAATCTACCGGCTAGCTTTTATTTGTATTTTAAATCTTATGTTTGTTTTGATTTGAATAATCTAATGATTTGAATAATGAACTTTTACCTTTTTATTTTATATCTATGGAATTAAACACAATGTTCTTTGAATGTTAAAAACTTTTATATTTAAATTTCTATGACTATTTTTATCTCAGGTATCAATTTTAACAATTTTATGTTCAAATAGATCTATGATCTAACCTCAAAATTATTTACTATTAATATTTGTTTACAAAGTTATTATCTACAATCTTTCTTTCAGATTTACAGACAGATAATAACACAATGGAGAAATAACAAATAAACTTACGTTTAGTTTATATCCAAGAATATGTTTAAAATGTAGGCAATGTTCACTTGGCTTGATTTTCTTATTAATTTGATAATTCACTTTACCCGTAGGTACACAATTTCTCTGCTATACACAAAACACAGGTAAACAATGTGGTTACTTCTTTAGAAATCAGGAACTGTTGATAATTGTTAACTTGTCTTATTCTTTTTCAAAAGATATAAAACCTTAAATGATGTATTGGAACGTTGTCGAAGACTAATTATTATACGATGCTACTTGTGGATTATGGTTATAATAACTTTTAAAAAACTTTGTTCGAAGACTGGGAACACTACTTGACTTGTATAAATTACTTATTTGCTTCGGTTACTTTCAACCTTACGAAGCTACTGGAACACTTGGGTTCACCGATGTTTATCCAAAAACTAAGGTTATGGAAATCTTTTGAGTAGCTTGAGTATCTTGACTCTTCAGATGTTGATGGCTAACTAACTTGGCTTGTCTTCAGATGCCTTTTATAGGCCTTCAAAACCGACGCTAAGTATTTTCAAAATTAACCAATGAGGTGCTTAGTTTACCTATCAAGAATGCTTTGTTGATTGTTGAAAACTGACAGAACTATTACATTCTTACTAATCTGACGTCTATAAAATCGCCTCGACCAATCAGAACTTAGTATTCTTTAAATTTTTAATTATTGGAGATTTTCATCTTATTTTAAATGATAATGATTCCTTCTTTTTAAATTCATATTGCCTACATTTTTCCACACGCTTTGGTATAAGATAACCTATGATTAGGTTATTATTAATATGATTATTCCTATAATTATTATAAATTTGACAGCTGTCATTATTAAAAACTAATACATAATATAATATATCAATAACATTTCTTTAACATTATATAACTCAAATTTACTGATCCTAACTTATATCTACAACATTTTTCAATAGTTTGTGCTATCTCATGATAGTTTTTGTAATCATTTTAATTATGATTTCTGTCTTCGTAACACTGTACGTTTATTCACTTTCACTGAAGTTCTTGTTTTACACTTTTATTCTAATTACATTGTTGTTTATTATGTTTTACATTGTTCATTATATTATACTAACTATTATTTAACTTTTAACATTGTATTTTAATTCCATATAATATCTTTTTATTAATCTTTTCTGATTTTCAATGTTCGGTAAGTTCTAATTTCATCATTTTCGTTGTTTAGGAAATGAAATCATAACAATAGTTTAGGAAGTTTAGGATTCGAAAGTCTAAGTTTGCATTTTAAATTATCCGAGATTACAGCTGTATACGATTTTAATGGTTGATTTACAAATTTAACGCATTTAGATAGAGCGTTGTGGGAGTTAAAAGAGTAAGTAATTTTTACAAAAAGTTCATAAAGTGTGTATGAAACAAAACTTTTCTGAAAAAATGCAGCTATTCGCTTCCTCTTCTGAAGTTAAATTTTTGATACCTGTATTTGAAGCTTTTAGGAATCATCTCTCATAAAATGTAATATGCAAGTTTTCACTCAGTTTTCGTTCAACTAAAGAATAAATTCAATATTACCTGTAATAATGTTTTTTTTATTTTGGTATTACAAAAGTAAGCTATTTATTCTATTGTATGTTGAACCAAATTTACCCATATCAACATCAGTAATACATAAGTATGCAACAGAAAATACACGTTCACATGATCAAAGCTGATTAATTTGATTGGTATTCTCACAACAAATGCACTCATATATTTTAATAATATTACTGAATAGCGGATTCTTACTACAAAAAAATAATTTTTTATACATTAATTCTGACGATACAATTTCGATTATTCGTGGTTCTGTTCGTTTCGACGGCGTGGGCTCTTTTAATTGAAGTTAATTTGTGCGATTTGGACGCTTGTGCTATAATTAGTTTTAATAAACCCCCTTTTTAGACATAGTGAGTCTTCTGATGATGGTCGTGAGACCGAAACGTACGTAAAGACGAATAGTTAAAACAAAGTGTTATTGTGCCCTATTTCCCGAGAATTTTTATATATAATTCATACTGGGTCAAGAATCTTATTATTATTTCTATTTGTTGAGATATTACTAATTCATCCTACTGTTACTGAGATTATCGGAAGTAGATTTGGAAATCGTGCATTGATATGAAGATTTTGAATATCGGGTATTTTGAGTCTTTGTTTCATGATTAATAATGCCTACTTTAACATCACAAAATGAATTAATAACATTGACTTGAAGCTGAAACTTAATTTTCCACATCTTTATCTAAATCTTTTAGGTTTAGAACTGGTTTTATTCTAAGAATTGATCAAGTAGATTCTCAAAAATCATTTTGTAACCATCTTGAACATTCTGAAAAATACTTCCTTTTGCCATTCACTATCTTTCCGTCATTTAAAATCAAAATATGTATTTTTTGGTACTATCGAATTTGGGTTCAATACCAGCAGAACCAGTAAGTAGGTCCGTCAAACGGGGCTGAGTGAATCATAGTTGGTAAAATGAACCACTCGGTTATTTCCGTAAATATTAACGTATTTCTCGCCAGCAGTTTCATTTGTTGTTATTTCAAGGGTGGCATCTTGAAATCAGTGCCGCTTGAATCATCGTCGTGGTATGTGTTGGGTGCTCTCAAGCATTCACGTAATTTTTTGTTAGATATCTGTTTTTAATCGATTTGTATCAAAGTTAAAAACGTGTTGCTTATTCATTTGAATCATGCAAAAAATGTTAATTTCGACATTATGTTAATCTCAGCACGTTTATTTCTAGAATGCCAAGGGTTTACAAGAAGAAACTAGGGCCAAGGAGCAACTATGATCAGGAATACGTCGGCCGGGCAGTCGCGGCAGTTAGGCGGGGTGAGATGTAATTAAGATCTGGTGCTGAACACTACGCCATGCTATACAGCACGGTTCAAAGGAGGTACCATGGAACACATGATCTTGGATATGGTCCATAAACCGTACTCACCGAGGAGGAGAAACTACGACTGAAAGAAGCTCTGCAAGTATGCGCCCGGTAGGGTTTTCCACTAAGTATTAGGGACATTCGAAGAATTGTGCAAGTATATTTAAATAGATCAGGAAGACGGGAAAGACGAGTTGAGGACAATATGCCAGGGATCGATAGGTTCAATTCGTTATGGGCAGGCCCAGAGATCTCACAGTCAAGATGGTCGAAACTACTAAATGTGTAAATGCAGCAATCTTCATTGGCAGCATTTTGAATAAGGCATTTGTTGAATAAAATTCGGCGTTTTCCATGAAAAAAAAAATAGAAAACATTGAAAATACAAATCACAAAATAGCCTATATTGACATTTACGTTCCTAAAAATATACATGATTTTTTTTAATTTTTAGGAATAACAGTTTCGAAGATATCTTGAAAAACACATTTTTTTGATTCACTTACCCCCGTTTATTGTATCAAATGGGTAGTTATATTCAAAAACCAAGAAAACCAGCTCAATCTGACAACAATGGATGACATTGATCCATGACGTCATATCATAACCTATAGCTAATATGTTTTTCAGAATGCTTATTACAATGTTTTGTTATTATTGATCATGAATACATCATCCTTGATAGAGTATCTTGGACAGGTTCAAATGTTCTGACATGTAAATGTGAAATTAATCCTAGGACCATAATTTACATATAAGTCTCACATCATCCTGTTGCTGTAATAATTACCCGAGGTTAGTGCGAATTGATTGTATGAGTATTCTATTTCATCTCTGGTTAAAGGTTAAATAAATTGAGCATTTTCAAATGTAACGTTCCAAAACGAAACGTAATGGACGTGAAGTATAACTCATGAAAAGAGAAGACTCACTGAAGATGACCCTTTGGGATTTCAAAATAATATTACGCCAGTGATAAATGTCCGCTTTTTAACAATATATCATGTGAACAGAACATGCTAGGCAGAAAGATTATTACACGTTAGTCGTTCATATGTTGCATAAAGTTGAAAGTGTATTCAAATTGAAAGGTGGATGGCATTTTTAATGAAGCCTCTGTAAGCAATTTAAGCTTAGTTACCGTTAGGGTGACGCCAAATTAGCATATTCCCCACCACAAATCAGTATTGTAAAGTTTTGTATGAGTTAGCAGCTTATGAAGTCAGTAAGATGGCGCGTGACGATATCAACTTCTCCATGTTGACGGTACCTTCTGCAAGTCATGCATTACCTTTATTTATAGCTCTACTGTTTCATAAAGTAGCGAAATTAGTGAGTTATTAAAAGACGTATTGCACACCTTTAAATTATGAAATATGACTTTGGGGCGCGCTGAATCAACTGGCTTATTTACAATACGAATTTTCAAGACTTGAGATCAATCAGTATAAATCATAGGCGCAGCAAAATTTTTCGTAAGGGCAATTACAAATTGATTACATGGATACAAGTTCTTCAGTTTACAACTGAGGAATTGAAATCTAGAAATTTATTTGCGACAGGTTGTTTGTGTGGGAATAGATTAAGAAGCGGATAATATGAAAAATCTACCTGATTATTAAGTAGAAGATTTTATAAATAAGAAACAAGCATGCTTTGGTATTGGTTGAGAAGGTAGCGGGCTTAATATTACTCCAGGCAAATTAGACGAAAAAAGCTCATTTTACAGACCTCTCTGTACGGCGGGATTTTTTTATAGAAAAGTGTGGGTTTTGACATATAGAAACCGATGTCAATGACGCGAAGGCTGGCGCGGGGGTGCGTTGTGATATATAGATATATATGTATATACAAGGTGTTCCATCTCAGACGAGCCACCCCGTATATTTCTTATCCCATTGTGAGTGGAAAAATCTCCCGAAACACATCGAATGATTTTGTTTGGGGGACATCTTTTGACGTATATTTGAGGCTTGAACAAGCAACCCCCTAATAGGGGGCGCTTCAACCCCTCAAAATTGAATAGGGTAGAGGGGTTGAGTGATACGTCATTTGAAAGGTCTTGGAAGCCTCTTTACAACGGTGTATGAAAAATGTAAATTTGATGAACCGTTTTCGCCAAAAATTAATTTTGTTGCTCGAATGCGCCACCTTGAATATTTTGGTTATTTGTACAATGTACAAGCTCATTTTTATTGAGCCTTTTTTACAAACTTATCTTCAAAAAATTACATTCGTAAAAAAATTGAATTGTGTTGTCATGCTTACAATGAAAAAAATTAAATCTGCTTGTTTAAATCAAATGTTCAAATTGTCCTCCATTGACTTCCATACAATAACACATTCTCTCAAACTAATAAATAAAAAAACAGCAAAACTTTCTTTATGTTGCCTTCATTTTATGTTCTTAGAAGGTGTTTATCTGGTTTTAACGTTTCTTCGATCATTTCATGATTTTAATCAATCTGTTGAGTTACTACTTTGCTGATTTGTTTGAAATTTCAAAAAATATGGTGTACACATTGCAAGAACGTGTTGAGCTGATTAACCTTTATTAACAAAATCAAAATTATGCCCGAACGGCTGCAAGGATATTCAACGAAAACCATCCTGAACGTAGCGTTCGCCAAAAGTACGTAATGGAATTGATTTCAAAATTTGTGGAGACGAAATCAGTAATGGATAAAAAAAGGGCACCCATTGGAATTGTTAATGATGAAGGAGCAGCTGTGGCGGTATTGGGACATGTTCAACTTATGCCAAAGACGCAATCTGTACGACAAATTTCTGCAGCTTCCGGTATTAGCCAATCTAACGTTTTCAGAATTTTACATAAACACAAGTTCCATCCGTACAAAATTAAATTAATTCAGGAATTAAATGATGATGATTGGGATCGAAGGCATGATTTTTGCGAAACTATGGTCGAGCGTATCAACAATAACCCAAATTTCTTGTACAACGTTTGCTTTTCTGACGAATGCACTTTTTTACTTAATGGAGAGGTTAACCGGCATAACTGTAGAATTTGGAGCGATACAAATCCTCATGTATTCCGAGAAGCTCACACTCAACATCGGGAAAAGCTAAACGTTTGGGTAGGAATTTTGGGAGACCACCTAATTGAACCTCTGTTTATTCCTGGTAATTTAAATGGCGAAATTTATCTTGAAATGTTGGAAAATGCGATTGATCCGTTAATAACTGAATAATTAGAAAACGATCCTCTACTACTTGAACAACAATTGCATTTCCAACAACACGGAGCTCCTCCTCACTACGCCGCACCAGTTCGCCAATACCTCAATTTGCAATACACCGGTCGTTGGATTGGAAGAAGAGGTCCTGTGGAGTGGCCTGCCCGATCTCCTGACCTGAACCCTCTGGACTTCTTCTTGTGGGGACATCTTAAGTCCACGATTTTTGTGACTCAGACTAAAAATTTGGTCGAACTACGCCAACGAATTGTAAATGAGTGTCGTCAAATAACTCCAATTATGCTGAACCATGTTAGAGACGGTTTTCAGTCAAGATTGTATTATTGTATGGAAGTCAATGGAGGACAATTTGAACATTCGATTTAAACACGCAGATTTAATTTTTTTCATTGTAAGCATGACAACACAATTCAATTTTTTTACGAATGTGATTTTTTGAAGATTGTTTAAGTTTGTGAAAAAGGCTTAATAAAAATGAGCTTGTACATTGTACAAATAACCAAAATATTCAAGGTGGCGCATTCGAGCAACAAAATTAATTTTTGGCAAAACGGTTCATCAAATTTACGTTTTTCATACACCGTTGTAAAGAAGCTTCCAAGACCTTTCAAATGACGTATCACTCAACCCCTCTCCCCTATTCAATTTTGAGGGGTTGAAGCGCCTCCTATTAGAGGGTTGCTCGTTCAAGCCTCAAATATTCGTCAAAAGATGTCCCCCAAACAAAATCATTCGACGTGTTTCGGGAGATTTTCCCACTCACTATGGGATAAGAAATATACGGGGTGGCTCGTCTGAGATGGAACACCTTGTATATGATTTATAGTTAATATCTCAAAAATCAAGCAATGTATCACAAAAAGTTTCAAACGAAAGTTGTAGGAAATAAAAATTCGCACAAAAAATCATTCACAACATTTTTTGATTTTCCGCGCGGCTTCCGCGTAAAATACGTTAAAAGAAGGCTTTTTCTTGAAAAAAATTGTAAATAAAAGTTATTCAAAATGTATTTTCCTTCAAAACGAACTTTATTAGAAAAGTCAGATTTTGCATGAAAAATCGGGAAATCGTATGTAGGCATATTTTTCGCAATTAGTCGATAATTTGGCAGACAATACGCCTTAAAGAAGAAATGTAGAACCTCGTTGATGTGTCCAGGGATATCACAGAGTATAAGAAATGAAAATTGTGGAAAATTCTTTGAAAATCATAGAATTTTCACTTTTACATCAGCGTCAAACGTGTCATTTTCTTGGTTCTTGATTGTAAATTTTATGTTTTTCTTATTAAATTTTTTCTTTTCTTCTTTTGAATTCAGAACGTTTATTACAGATGACAAATTTTTAAATTTCTATTACATTAATATATTATAATTAGTACATTATTAATATGTTTATTGTTATTGATTTATTAATATTCATTATAACTAATTTTATTATCATTATTATCAGTATTATCATTATTATTATTATTATTATTATTATTTCTTATTATTATTGTTATTATTATGACAATTTTTTTTATTACATTATGTACGTCTATCCAAAATCTTAACCGTTATTGTTTTAAGTATTTCTTCTCCAACATCTTATGCGTGGATGGCATTACGTTGTCATGGTTAAACCCCCAAACTCTGGATACTCACCTGTTCATATACTAAGAGACACAGTTACTTACATTGGTATGATTTATATTTAATGTAATCGAAAGAACTATAATATATAGTATACACTCTGTATAAATATACCCAATGCATACTTTTAAGATAACGTTGTCAAATTTGTAATCTACACCTAGAAAACCTTAGAAAATTACACGTTTGAAGGTGTTATCGAATTGAAAATTCTATGATTTTCAAAGAATTTTCCACAATATTCATTTTTTATACTCAGTTATATCTCAGGACACATCAACGAGGTATTACATTTCTTCTTTAAGGCGTACTGTCTGCCAAATTATCGATTAATTGCGAAAAATATACCTAGATACGATTTTCCGTGAAAAATCTGACTTTTCTAATAACGTTCGTTTTGAAGGAAAATACATTTTGAACAACTCTTAGTAAAAAAATGTTTCAAGAAAAAGCTCAATTTTTATTTTAACGCATTTTACGCGGAAACCGCGCGGAAAATCAAAAAATGTTATGAATGATTTTTTGTGGCAATTTTTATTTCCTACAACTTTTGTCTGAATTTTTTTTTGCGCCAGCTTTCGCGTCAGTGACATTAATTTTTAGATGTCAAATCCTACACTTTTCTACCAAAAAACCCCGCCGTACAGAGAGGTCTGTGGAGAATGTCTTATTTGCCTGGAATATATAAAGTTCAGTACACTTAGCCAAAGACCTTTGTACACTAACCCCTGCTACATTTTTCAGGGGGTTATTGGATACCCCGCTACTCGTTAGAATCCTAAGATCTGTTTTACGCTCAGATCTTTCATGTCATCGGAAATTCAGCGTTGGCCGAACATATTTTAAAGAAAGGTCACACCATTTCTCAAGAAAGTTTATTCTTGAAACATAGTAATGACAAATGTCTAGCTAATTTAAAAAGGATGGAAATGTATAAGCGAAAAAGCAATTTAATGAATTCAGATTCCAGTAATCCCCTACATACCCTACTAATTACAAATGGTATTTAAATAAGCTCATTTTGTTGTCTCATTTAGTTTACTCTGATGTTGGTATTTGGTAACTGAAATGTCTTCAGTACTAACATCGGTACTAAAAGTAGGTTTAGTGTATAAAAGTGATTGTTTCTTATTTATAGTGTTATAGTGTATCCACGATGTGAACTATTTTATAGTTTATTGAGTGAAAGATTACTTTGCTTATATTTGTTAATTTATGAGTATTGTTAGTTACCTAAAAGTCGACCTTTATTTACCACAAGTAAGATTTCAAAATTTTTATTGATTTGGTGGCTCGTCTCTAACAAATGTTTGGCATAAAGGGAGTCATGTTTGTTATTCCTTAACTCCTAGAATGCTCACCCACTTTACTAGAAAAAGACCTACCACTTTGACCTGTATAAAAGTTTGGACGAGATTACAATTTAACTTATATACCCTAGATTTCACTCCTTTTTCTGAATAATCTTTGTTATTTTTCAAATGTTGACCTAGTTCTACTTTTGAAAGAAGTAATTGAATTAAAATTGTTCAATTCACGTTTCATATCATTCGAAATTTCACCAAAGTATGTAATGCTTCTATAATTTTAAGATTTTTTGTCATTTAGAGGGTAATTCCTTCAATAGCAATATTATGTTCCTCCTTTTCCACATATTATCTAACAGATTGTGATTTTAATATTCTTAATTGCCAACTGTTCCGTATTATTTTGGGTTGACATTGAACTCTAATCATCTGGGTACCATACTATGATATGCGGTTAATTTGTCACAGTCGATGATGTTCATTTATAATTTATGGGTTTCCAAAGAGTAGCGACCAGGTCAATCTTAAAAATAAAAAACTTACTCTCTTAACAAACAAACAAAAACTTTTTTTTCTCGACTAGCTCTGAATTTGTCGGAAAAACATCCTCACAATTCAAGATAATCCACTTCAGTTCTTGTAATTATTCCATCCCCATAAAATATACCAATGCATAGAATACTCTTTACCCAATCTATTGATAAATCGCTGTTTTGGTGTAAAATTGTTCCGATATGAATGAAAGATTCGATACTGAACCACTTAAATATTGGTCGATCATAAGCACCACTTATAATACACCTACCCTTATAACTACTCCGTCATGTTCTGCAACAAAATACAGATTACAAAGAATACTGAGATATTACAAGGATCAAATTATTTTACAAGAATAAAAAAAGAAGCTAACGAAATGTTCATCCTTTGTCGTCTTTTGGTAAGTAACTTTTAATCAATTATATTGTCTATGATGTGTTTAGGGATGAATGAGTTTATGAGACCATTTCCGATATTTGATGGAGTTTCAACAATTCAACAGTTATCGTTCTTTGGATTTTTATTAGAAACGATTCGGATCATATCGTAACAAGGAGTACATCAAACAACTACCCGGAAATAATACAATATTCAATAAATAGTTGTAAAAGAGAATGAACTTCGTTCTTAAATAGAATACATCTATTTGTTGAATATAAAAGAGGGCATTAAAATTATATGATCCAGCATAAGCAACGCAAATCAATGTTCGAACCGCAGAACTAAACCAATAGCAATAAAATAAGGGATGAGCATAATACCAATAAAGATTTCATGTGTTCAACTCAAAAATTATCGTTCCACCAGTTCAACACGAATATATTTATTATATATTTCAGCAGCGGCCCTAAAATTGGAAGTTGAGTTCATGGAAGAAAGTGTATGTTATGAACAAGTTTTTTACAAAAATAAAAAATACTTTAAATAAATTGGTGTTATCCAAATGTTTTTTTCTCGACTAGCTCTGAATTTGTCGGAAGAACATCCTCACAACTCAAGATAATTCACTTCAATTCTTGTAATTATTCCATCCCCATGAAATATACCAATGCATAGAATACTCTTCACTCAATCTATTGATAAATCGCTCTTTTGGTATAAAATTGTTCCAATATGAATGGAAGATTCGATACTGGAATTAAATATTGGTCGATCATAAGCACCACATATAATGCACCTACCCTTATACCTACTCCGTCATGTTCTGCAACAAAATACAGATTACAAAGAATACTGAGATATTACAAGGACCAAATTATTTTACAATAATAAAAAAAGAAGCTATCGAAATGTTCATTTTTTCTCGTCTTTTGGTGAGTAACTTTTAATCAATTATATTAGCTATGATGAGTTTAGAGACCATTTCCGATATTTGATGGAGTTTCAACAATTCAACAGTTATCGTTCTTTGGATTTTTATTAGAAACGATTCGGATCATATCGTAACAAGAAGTACATCAAACAACTACCCGGAAATAATACAAGATTCAATAAATAGTTGTAAAAGAGAATCAACTTCGTTCTTAAATGAAATACATCTATTTGTTGAATATAAAAGAGGGCATTAAAATTATATGATCCAGCATAAGCAACGCAAATCAATGTTCGAACCGCAGAACTAAACCAATAGCAATAAAATAAGGAATGAGCATAATGCCAATAAACATTTCATGCGAAAATTATCGTTCCACCAATTCAACACGAATATATTTATGATATATTCCAGCAGGAGCCCTGAAATTGGAAGTTGATTTCATGAAAGAAAGTGTATGTTATGAACCAGTTTTTTACAAAAATAAAAAAATACTTTAAATAAATTGGTGTTATCCAAATATCAGTTCAAATAAAAAATTTTAACATTTGAAGTTGATACTCATAGCCAAAATATCTTATAAATCATCAAATTCATCAAATAATATGTTAATAAATAATAAAGATAAAATAGGCAAAATGGAAAAAATGTGGTATTCACCAATTTAGCTGTAAATCGTAATTTCAAAACTTGAAAACATCTACGTTGTCTTATCAAAACTAGATTTTCTCATTTTGCCAACCATCTAATTGAAAGAAATCATAATTTTGAAGCAACAGATAATTTTAAAATATTGCATTATGCTACGAAAAGTCTATATTTGAATAATCTGGAGTTTTCAGAGACTCAAATCATTTAAAAATTCTGATGTAACACTTAATTCGGAAACAGCTTTAGATTGCAATAATATCTTCTCAGCAATTATTTGGAATGATTCACGATATGGCATTTCAAATAAACAACACAGAATATATTATCCAACTGTTTAAGGTTCATACATTTCTATTATCTCTACTCACCAATAATGTTGTAATACACCAATAGATTGTTTGTTTCTAAATGGGAAAGGAAACTTGTTTATAAGATTCTTACATCCATTTTTTTTTTCGAATAATCATGATTTACAATCAATCCTCTATCACGTTGGAACTTATAACATGAATTTGTAGCGTCTTAAATACAGTCAATTATACTGTCATAAATGTTTGTGCAATATCATAATATAAATCATAATTGTAACAGTCAATTCCAAAAAAAGTATAGAAGACCCTTCCAAATAATTATAAGCCCACCATTATTTGTGATCTTTTAAGTGATGGAGAAAGCAATCAACATCGAGGTCATTCAATACCTAGAGAACTCAAAAATCGTGAATGACCGGCAATATGGCTTTCGTCAGCAGAGATCAATAAGATTCCTACTTGTCTACGTAACACTGTATGGCAGAAATCTATTGAAAAATATGGGAGATCTCTAGTTGTATCATTGGATATCTCCAAAGCATCTGGCACCGAAGCCTTCTTGTGTAACTTCCGTCATATGGTTTACCGCCTCAACTTTGTCGCTTACCATCGAGTTTTCTCTAAAATAGATCACTTCATGTGGTGGTTGACGGAGTATCCTCTGATACAATGACTACCAACACTGGTTTCCACAGGGGCCTCTCTTGCGATCAACTTTGTTTCTGCTTCATATCAATGATCTGTTGAAAGTGTCCCGTTCACAGCTTTGCAAATGATGGTACACTCCATATCGCTTTCTCATCTAGAGTTCCCAAACCATCCAATGAAGCCAAAGGAGCGAGACAGAGACACGTTGATGTAATTAATGGAGATCTGGCAAGTATTTTGAAATGGGGATCTGATAATCTAGCAGAGTCTAATGCAACCAAGACTCAAGCTTGCGTCTTTCCCAGGAATGCGGATCCCACAATCCCTGATATGGTGATGTCCTATGAAGACTTTCATATCCATGCTCGGGATCACCACCAACAGCATCCTCTCATGAAATGATCATGTGGGATCCATTGCGAAAGCCGCTTCACAAAAACTTGGTTTTTCATTCGGTGCCAAGAGCTACGTTACATCCCAGCAGTTCCTCATAATCTACAAAGCACACATTCGAGCTGTCCTGCACTATTGTTCATATGTTTGGAGTTCGGTTCCCAAACACACGCTGAAGCTCTTGGATTATATCCAGAAGACGGCTATAAGTTTGATTGATGATGTCGCACTTACGAGTTCATTAACCTCTCTAGAGCATCGTAGAAAGGTAGGAGATCTCTCACTTTTCTTTAGATATTTCCATGGTCCGTGCTCAGTAATCTCGTTTGTTGTTCCACCACGAGAGAATCCAAATAGGCCGACTAGTCGAGCTCAAACTAGTCACCCCTTCATTGTCAAGGTCGAGACCTACCGAACTTCTTCCTACCATACTTCATTTTTCTATGGAACAGCAAAGTTGTAAAACTCTTCACCTAGTAAGGTGTTTCCCTATAACTATAACCTCCAAACCTTCAAGAAAAATTCGAATGCCTATCTCCTCTCCAAATATTCCACCGCTGTCTCACACGATGTTAGAAGAATAAAAAAAAAACTTTTTCTTATGAAATGAATGTAAGTACTGAATTGAAATATACAAAGTGTTCTAAACCAAAAATACCAAAAATAAATGTTTGTCCTTTCAATTATTGATTCACTTTCCAAATATAAGAGATTTTCAACTTCAGTTTATTTTATAATTTTGACATAGTACATTGTGATATAGAACTAATGAATAAATTATTAATACTCGAAAATGGGGTGCACATATAGACCCCGAAACTTTCAGCACATATCTTAAGCTTATGGATTTTGAAAATCATACTTGAAAGTTAAAAAAATTTTTATTAATAAATTCTTGTCAGGCCTGCTTTCATATTATCGTTCATTAGGTACTCTTTGGGTAATGCTTATGCATTTAAACCCGAACGGGGTACAAACTGTACCCCAACAAACAATATTGATTACTTTTTGAAAAATATGAAGTTTACATGACCGATTACGTTTTAGACCACTTAAAGCATTATTAGAAGCACTGGTAGAGAGATAATGAATTTAAGTGAATAATATACAAAATACACGTAATTTCCGTGAGCCTTTGCTACCCCAAAGGTTAAAAGATTCTAAACGTGTCCGGATTGTTGGTTTGAGGGGAATCGGATTTTCTCTTAGGGGAATTACCAACCGCGTGAATCCTAACGTGACAAGATATTGAGTCAGGTGGTCTGAAGGTGTTCATGAACGTCGACGCGTCATCTTAGGGTGACTACAGATCGTGAATAACGTCATCTGAGAATGTTGGCGTTAGGAGACAAATTTTCCAGAACACGAGCTGTGGGAAATTATTGAGGGGAACTTTAGAACAAATCGTGTGTATGGGGTCCGTATATCGACGAATAAGTTTCCAGGGAATGGTGTAATCAACGAATGCACTGGGTACAAAAATAACATCATTATATGGTCTTTAGCGACCTATGGCGATTCTGTTTGTAAGTTCATGATGGATGAAGAAGCGTGACACGTTTCCGTGGAGATATGAAGAATGTATAACAACTATCAGTTGGACGCCATAATGCCCTCCTTACACGTGGAATGATAGTTTCGGGTGCAATATGTTCTGATAGTGTAGGTTCAGATTCCCTTCGGGGCAATTACTATATGGCCACTTACATAGCCGATGCTTTAGTACATGTTGCAGTGCCACATCTTCGGGTGTTTATTGAACCAATCTCACAAGATAAAGCCCGCCTTTCCCTGTAGAAGCTCATGTTCATGTGCTCCCATGGCCTGCACGTTCTCCTTTCTCTCACCTATCTAACATGCCGCCGATATGATCGGAATCAGAATGAGTATTTAACCCCCAGACAATCTCAACGATCTTCGGCTTCACATACCAAAAGCTTAGAATGATATGCCCAAGGGGACGTCTCTCACCGATGAGTGCATAACCAATCACTGTGGTACAACTCATTACTGAATGATTTTTATCAACTGTTCTTTCATTTTTTATTGAAAACTCAATCATTACTTCATTATAATCTGAATACATCTTGAACCTTCGAAGAAGCATTCCATTTTATAAGTCAAATCCCCAACTGTAAGCTGTTCATCTTCGTTTTCTTCAAGATGATAACATACTCGGAAGGATACTTCCATTACCAATCCATCTCCAAGTCTACTTCACTTCAACTTTGTATGAGTCAGTCTATCATTAACGGAAATCTCAAAAACCGTTACAAGACTACCACACGAATCTCATTCAGAGAATAAAGTGGAGCAAAAGTATTGCATGAAAGACGAATTGATGACAGAATTCTTTAAATGAATTCTACTAATTGAACATCTGCTCTGGAATGGAATGAACAGAAGAAATCAAGAGAATCCGTCGACTGTAAAGATATTCACGGGCATAGGATCTTATTATTAATAGCTTTATTTCAAAAGCTTCTCTCAAAATTAAAAAGCATTTCCAAGATACCCATATTTCAAATGAGAGCAACAGTTATTTCTTGTTGAGAAATTGGCGTTATAGCATCAATATAATGAATTTTTATTCCATTATGTAGTTACATTTTTTTTGTTTGTTATTTTTTATCTGTAAGTCGTTGGAAAGTTCTTATCATAGTTAGTTCATTGCATCAAAATTAATATTGTATTAATATCTGTATCATCCCACATCCTAGGATCCTTCTAAACTGTTGCCATCGATAGCCATATGCCTGAAATGTTCTTTCGTCTGCCCAGAATTAGGCGCATTCTGCTTGATCTCATTACCAAAAAGTCTATGGGGTTAGACGAAATTCCAGCTGTCATCCTCAAGGTATATGCGCCTGAATTAACACCTGTTTTCTGCAGGTTGTTTACCCTTTCATACAAACTTGGTATGTTTCCTTCCAGCTGAAGGACAGTTATTTTTAAAACAGTTATATTTTTTTTAAAACATTCTTTAGTAACGTGGTTGCAACTAACCTAATTAGGTACCTAATACTAAAAATAAACAAAGCTAGAACGTACTTTTCTTCAAGAAATATGGTTATACCTACTACAAAAACCGAAAACCAATATGAAAAAAAAACTTACAATCTGAGTTAATGATTATTTCAATATTATAACTAACTGTAGTCACATTTATTTATTAAAGTAGTGAAAATCGAACTTTTAATACTTATTTTATTAAAGTTTAGAATAGATTTTCGTGACGTAACGGCTCATTCTGTTCAATTAAATATGAGATTATCTATTGTAGTAAAAGATTAGTCAATATTCATGACTAAATCTTTTTAGAAAATTTTAATTTCATGTAAATAAAATATCATACCAGCAAGGGCACAACAATTTAAGTAGTTAGCAGATGTTTTCTGTTTTAAATTTTACTAGTGACAAATAGTAAAAGAATTCTAAAAATAAACATACGTTAATTCAAAAACTCCCTAAAACCATCCCCCAAAAAAATATGAATAACATGGATAATATGATCAATTTCATGATAAATTAGTCAATTATTGAGATTCTGGCAGGGTTTAAAATCGAATGGGCCGATTTTTTGTTTTTTTCTGTTTTGGGGGGTGGTTTTAGGGCGTTATGGGGGGTTGAAATAGGCAAGGAGTGATGACAATAATTTCAAATCTTTATTTGACCTCCAATGAAGTTATTTAACATGGTGCCATCATGTTACCTTGTAATCCGCAAGGTTTAGCCACAAAATGAGAAAAAAACAATTTTTGGTCCAAATAATGGCCAATTACTCGGAAATGGACCGACAACTTTTGATGGCATAGGATATCTTAACAATTGCCAACACCAATGAGCATTTTCCACCAGGTTTGGGGGGTTAATTTGCAGTCTATTTTCGGTCCAATTTCAACTGGTCAGCCTGATAAACGGACACGATAAAAAAAATGGCACATGGTGGAAAGTGTATAAGAATGGCATGCTTTTCAAGTAACCGCAGTCTGAAAAGGGTGAACCTCCAGTCATTTTGCGGAGGCTGTATCTTGAGATCTAGCAGCCGGCGAAAATTCGGTATGCGAGATGAATTAGTCATTGAACCGTCCTCTAACGATGAACCGTAGTGCCATCGGGTTAATGTTCAGACCATCAACATCGCTCTGGCTTCTAGACTATAAATTCAATCGGACTCTGGGAAGTAAGTAAGGCAAACACTATCAATTTCTGGAGGAGGTAGTCAAGAGAACAGCTTCTCTTGGTAGGGTAATATACAACGTGTCATCTCACTACGCCTTCAAAACACCCTATGAAGTATTAACCGATGCGAGAGTCATGAATGAAGAGGATAGGATAACTAATCATATTGCTACGAATAATTTGCAAACTTTTGAAAATTGAAATTCTAAAAGTTAGGTAATAGCGAAATTCGTGAAACGAAACCTTCCTGGCGCCTTAATGATAAAACTAGTTTTACTTGAAAGATCCAACGTGTGAGACTAGAAAATAAAATTATCCTCTTAAGTTGGAACCGCTGACTCGGTGAATTCTGGATGAACGACCCTATTTCCGAGACCCGTATCTGTAAATTCCGTTTAGAGAATAGGTTATTAATTTTTGTTACAAGCAATAAAATTTCTGCAAATATAGAAATTGCCATTGATCCACCAATGCCTTAAATTTAATATTGAACGAATTACAAATACCCTCGGGTAGTCCGTCGATGTATATCAAACATACATTCGTAATAGCAAAGTCAAGTCAACATTTACTCATGAGTGGTCCGTATATCGCTTAGAATCGAAATCAATTCTAAGGTTTCGGTGTTTAGCAAGTAAGAATTCTTCAAATTGAATAATTTATCATGAATTAGACACAAATTTACTCTGATAATATACCGGGATATCAAAAATTAACTTGTTCAAGGGTGGTTGTGAAATCTGAAACGTGTGTCTTACTTTACGTTTGAAATAATTATGTCACTGTCACACTGACATCATCAATAACCTACAAATTTCATACCTATTTATTTCAGTTGCAAAACAATAATGAACTACAAATTATGAAATAAGTATGAACTTTGAACCTTTTAAAAGGTCGGGATAGCCACAAACCGGGTCGAAAACGGTTTTAAAATAGTTAATTTTCGATAAATGGAATGACGTTCACGTGAGAAGCCCCTAGCTCGCGAGTTGGAAAAGTGCAATAGTTAGGAACATAGAACTCCTTTACGAGGGCTTTTTGCGTACCGTTTTCGCTCCATGTAGTTAGATTTAGTGGCGATAAGCACCCGACGGCCCTCCTTTTTTCGATAAATGTCCATTAAATAGGAAAATTTAATTAAAATAGAAGCAGGTACTCTCAGGTCTCAGCTACGCTCGTCTAACGTGCGACGTACCAAAGGGAATTTTCTTGCGACTAAAATATACACGAAGCGGGTAAAATCTAGCGGCCCACAGCCGAAAACATTTTATTACAACTGGCACCGGACGCACGGGGCACGAAACGGCCCCAAATTAACAAGATCGAGGTAAAATGTATGAACTCTAAGTGACGCGTAGCGAGCTCCTCGAGGCATATGTCAGAATGATTACGTTCGTAACTAATGACATAGGACGTCTGGCGTTCATGCAATTGTGTTTTTATACAATTCGAACCTTCTAATTTCGATAGGCCACGTGAAAATCCCGGAGTCTAACGCGCTACAGACTTCTGAGTGTTATAACATTCGTATAAAATTGCGAAACTTCAAATTAACTAATTTGACACAAGTAAAAACATACGTTTTAGATTCCACAACCACCCTTGACCAAGGTAATTTTTGATATCCCGGTACTAATAATGTTCAGTGTACAGTACATCTCCACAATGAACGATTTATTTCAAATATATCTGTCAAGGTTGTTGAAACGGAAATATACTGAAATTACTTTTATGTATACAAAATGGTCCAATATGAAATTATAGAAATCATTTAATTTATTCCAAATGGAATCACACAATTTTTTTTAATTTTTGGACCTCTATCATCATCATCATCATTTGAGGGGGCTAAGCCCTCAAATGCACTTAAGTCACTTAGTTGGGCCCATTGTGCGCCCCATGGTTAGGAGACTATTCTATTCTAGCAGGGTTTGTGGCTCGCCAGAAATTCAGAATATTACCAACGCTGGCTTCCATAAATTCTTCTGGGAGCAGTTTTGATTCTCCAAATTGACGGTGCCTGAGGGATGTCAATGCAGGGCATTCCAACAGGATGTTAGAGCCAGTTTCTTCCTCCTTTTTCAAACATATAGGATCATTCGCGATGTCCATAATTAGAAGGTGTTTGTTAAGACGACAGTGACCGCTTAAGATACCAGTCATCATCATCATCATCATCTGAGGGGAGGGGTCTAGGCCTACAAATGCACTTAGGCCACTTGGTTGGGGCCATTGTGAGCCCCGTGGTCAGAGCCTATTCTATTCTAGAAGGTTTGTGGCTCGCCAGAACCCCAGAATATTACTAGTGCTGGCTTCCATGACTTCTTCTGGGAGCAGGTTTGTTTCTCCGAAGTGTCGGTGCCTGATGAATGCTGATGCTGGGCATTCCGGATGTGAGAGGCGGTTTCTTCCACATCTCTGCATTTCCTACATACTGGGTGAAGAATTTCAGTCATCTCTCTGACGTTCCTTCTGTTCAGAGGAAGGAGTTTCTTTGAGAGCTCAGGTTCTTTAATGAAGAGATTGGCCTGCCTCATGCCTGGTAATTCTCGCCTCAGTTCGGACCACTCTTCGTTCAGTTGGCCCAGAAGGGCGAGACCCTCCATGCAATTTGATAAAGCGACAATTGGCTCCGGTACAACATAGGCACCGGACGAACTCCGCCTGGCCAGGGAGTTGGCCATCTCACTTCCTTCAACTCCACTGTGTCCAGGGACCCAAACGATTTGAACTTTATTACTCCTGGCTAGTTCAGCTAGTGTATCTCTGCATCCTTTGACAAGCCTTAATATGACTCTGGGTGACTTGAGACCCACTCCCAGAGACGACCTGCTGTCTGTGCACATATATATTTATTTGCCTATTTACATAGTTTCTTCGCAGGATTTTCGTGGCACAAGTCAATATTGCGGAGACCTCCTGAAAAACAGTGAAGTAAGCGCCTAGAGTCACTGAGATAGTCACATTTTACCTTTCTTATAGAACCTTCATAGTCACTTTTATAAATACTTCTAAAATATTTCTTCCAATCTCTCACCCCTCTGGAGAAAAGACAATTTTTTTCTGCAAATATTGAATTTTCATATCCTTCGTCAAAAAATCGCCACTGCCTCTGATAATTTACAGAGTTTTTTGGATTAGGTTTTGAATTTTTATTTTGTTCAGTTTGTTCGAATGTAACACCCTGAATATTCTTCAATTGATGGTCAATTTCATCTCCTTCAATTTTCCTATTCACTGTCCTATGCCTAACTTTCGTCGTTCTTGAGTAAATTTCAAAAGACACATTGTTCTTGAACAAGTTTTATTACTCCTAGTTTTTATCAATTGTTGTTATGTAAATACAACAAGATATTTCACTCCCTGTCATTTCATTGAAGTACTAGAAATCTGACAGTCAATACTCTTGCAAAGATGTCTAAGTGGGATAACTATCTATTTGTAGATGGCTTTAGATCAACGGCCCATTCCCATCTTGAGAACGGTAATTTTGCCTGGACTAGAAAAGGTCACAACTAAATTTCATTGCAACCACAAAAGGATCCTCTGTAGTTAGGCGGTCACGTACGAATATAAAATTGAACTAAGTGAAGCAAGGTTGTCAAATGTTGACCAATGTTTTTTACCACGCGAAGACATGCACACTGCCAGTCTATTGTTATAGGGATTATTGTTGCAAATGTTATGTCCAAAAAATGTCATTACATTACAAAAATAAAATTACAAATAACCTACTAGCCTAGAATTGCCGTTTGCAGTTATTATATGCTCTGTTATAGGTTCAGTTAATGTCATTGCATCCAAAACTAAACTTACAAATAACATACCAGCTTAGAATTGCCCCTTGGAGATAATATATGTTCTCTTATAATAATGATTATTGACCCAGGTATGAACTACAAGTAAATTCTTCGGAAATAGGTCGCATTAACACGCAAATCAAAACTTTTTTTTATTTCATAAGGTGACTTATTTCCTATAGAAAAATTGCTTTGCTATGGTTTTTCAATACATATTCATACACTTTGAACATTAATGTGTTACAATTTTAGTTACTAGTGTTTTTGTTCGTTTCGGCGACGTAGGCACTTTTTATTGGAATTAATGCGCTTTGTACTTTTTGCAGAAAATAAAACGGTTTTCTATAGAGTTCAATATAAAAATAGATAAAACTGTGTAGTAATTTTTTTTCCTCTTTTATAATCGCCCATTCTTGTGGTGCACCTTGTATTTCAGAATCAACTATAATAAAGCGATAATTCTGGAATGTATGATGTACATTTCACATGCCATTTGCCTGCTTTGTGGCTCTATTCAAGTTCCTTCAGTTGATTTTAATTAACATTTACAGCTGTTTATATCCGGTATTACCATACATTCTTCCAGAATACTTGTCCAATTCAACAGCACGCGGATATAAATTCAATTTCGACAACCGAAGCGAATTGTTTTCTCTCCTAAAGTACAAAACCAATCAATTGCAAGATTGGAAGACAAACGAACTTGTCATTGTTTAAAACAGCTATCCACTTGTGTTCGAAACAAAGCTCGAAGCTCATAATTTCTAGTTATGGAACTGAAATAGAGCGCTCAGGAAATAAAAGAAACTTTCGATCAAAGCATTGTAATTTAGTTGTTTACTTTTATAGATCCTCAACGGATATCCTGATTTATTTATTAAGAAATTTCTGAATCAATTACTCTTGATTTGGAATGTTATTTCAATTCTAACTATTTAATATGAGGATGACAGATATACAGTTAACTAGATCGGAACGTAGGTATTTCAAATGTTAATAAGCCATGAAACTGGTCTTCGACTGACAATTTTTCAGACCCGGACGAGAGTCCAACAAATCACGTCACGCCTTGATGTTATAAATCGTTCAGCGGCTGTACGTTTAAACTCATCAATAATCAATAAGGCTTGATAGATTTGAGTCATGTACAGATGAAATATTGAACTTCTCAAAGAACTGATGAAAGAACAAGATAATAATGTTGAACCATAACTCTATTTCATAACTATAACATGGGCAGCAAATCATCTGGACCAGATGCATAGGTATTTATTTTCATGCTGAAATATGGATCTTAAACATAATTAGGTAAATGGTATACGAGGGTAACGTGGAAACCCGGTGGAAAATTAAACAAGAAATGATTTATTCGATTAAAACTTATTTTATTCCTCAACACTATCTCTTTGTAGCCCGATACACTTCGTCCAAAGTTTTTCAAATTTTTCGATCTCTTCCAGATAATACGATTTCGGTAATCCTTCAGAATCGGCGACCTCAGTTGGAGCCAAATCTTCTTCCGAATGGATTCCGCTTCACAATAGCTCGACTTGATGCCGACGTTTCGCCAACCATTACAGGTGGCATCTTCAGGGCAGGCTTGAGGTTTGAACTGAAACTGGTTCTACTGGTTTCTGTAGCCGTATTTATAGTAGCAAAAATCCTTCACGCTACATAGTTCACTGCCTTTATTCCGGTGGTTAACTTCGTTCCGGCACCTGACTCTGCCGTTGTGCGATCATGTGCGAAGTGGAATTTTCGAGGATGGGTTTCCAAATGTTGGGAAGGTAATATCATGAGTCACGGTTTAGATTATTCGGATGTTTCAGGATTTCTATAGCTTCAAGGATTTTTCGCTGATAGAAGTTTGGGGCTCAGGCTAGGATTTTAGTATCTTCAAAAAGGATTTGATGATTTGTGTCAAACTTATGTTCTGCAAGTGCAGATCTACTGGTGTCACGAAGCCTTGTACAGCGCTCATGTTCTTTCACACGAGTAGCTACTGTACGACCTGTTTCACCAATGTAGACTTTACCGCAAGAACAGGGAATGCTATAAACACCTTCTAAGTGGAGAGGAGGATAGGTTTGATAGGTTTGTAAAACTGAGATAATTTTGGAAGTGTGGAAAAACGGGTAGAAATATTATGTTTTTTGAGGATTTTGGAAATTCGATCTGTTATATTTTGAATATATGGAAGATAGGCCGTGGATAAAGCAGGCGGGGGGTTTCTGGCTCAGGTCGATTTGAAATTTTAGGTGAAGTGTATTTCTTTATGGCTTTTTGAATGTTGTAATGGGAGAAATTGTTTGATAATAGGGCAGATGAAAGATGTTTCAATTCTGATTTTAAGGATTGAGGCTGAGATAGGTTGACAGCTGTGGACCAGGGAGTTCATGACAGATTGCTTTTGGGCAGGGTGGTGGTGGGAAAGACCATTGAGGTATCTATCGGTATGGGTGGGTTTTCCATACACAGAATGTCCTAAAGTACCGTCAGTCTGTCGACTAACCAATACATCCAGGAACGGAAGTGAACCTTGCGTTTCAATTTCCATGGTAAAAAGGATATTGGGATGTAATGAATTTAAATGATTGAGGGAGGGAACAAGCTTTTCGCGACCATGTTGCCAAATAACGAAAGTATCGTCGACATATCTAAACCAACATTTCGGCTTGAGAACAGATGAGTCAATGGCATCTTGTTCAAAAGCTTCCATGAAGATATTAGCTATGATCGGAGAAACTGGGGAACTCATGGCAGCTCTCGAGGATTGCTCGTAGAACTTGCCATCGTATAGAAAATATGTGGAGGATAGACAAAAATCAATTAACGGTAGCAAGTCCGTTGAAATGTTTTTGGCAGGTAACAATTGAGAAATTATGGAAAGGGTGTCTGGAATGGGAACATTGGTAAACAGTGATTCGACGTCGAAGCTGACGTTATGCAGGTTTAGAGGGAAACCAAATACAATATAATCATGCAACATGATGATAATTTTGATGTTTCTAAAAGTCAGTAAGGAACCTATTTAAGAAGGTGCAACTACATCCTTTTGAGGTTCACTTCACTCGGAAACTATCCGATGGTGATTCTAATCACCACTAGTGTAATCCAATAATTACTTATCCTTTTTTGGACAAAGCAACATTTTAACAACAACCGCAACTGGCTAAAACATTTCCAGGAGATAATGGTGCAACATGGTAAAAACGTATCACATTTTGATATTTTCCGGTTGATGAAAGGATAGAGGACGCGTAATCCGATTTCAAGCTAGATCCGAAAACGCGGTTCAAAGAATGGTCGCATGGGGGGTATAAACGTCGCGTGAATACGCCTGCAAAACTTTAGACATGTCCAATATCTAGGGTTCCTTCGCGACCCCTGGATGCAATGCGCTTCGGTGCATCGTATCTAATAGGGACGGGCGTAGGAACGACAGCCGGCATCCAGGTAGACTTCCAGACCTTGCTTCCTTCGAATGGTTTCATAGCGCTTCTCAGACAGAGCCGTTAGTAGAAATAAACTAAATGATTTGGAATATTTCCAGATTAGAACCAAACCAGCGAGCATTTTCATGTATCAAAGCAAAAAAGTCAAAACTAGATAATGGTTCTCCATTATATGAACATTCTGTTTTTGTCAACAATTTTTTGGAACAATCGGACATTTCGGACTTACAAGACAGTGAAATGTATCTGATACTTAATGAGAAATCTCTTCGAATGGGAATTATATACATGCATGTCTGCTTCGTTTCGTTGAAATATATTCTACAAAACATTCTGTATGTATATACGCAATTCACGTGACTCACAGATTGCGTGTCATTCAAATTGTATAAAACTAACGGATTTCAAGGCATTGTTTGGCATTTTACTAAACAGTCAATTGAAGGCAATATGCTTGAAATTCAATTCGATTGATTATCATTCGTATTGACTTTTTTAATTATTTATTAATAAAACATTTGAGCAATTTCGATATACGGCTTCTTATTACTAGAATCTCTACTTCGTTATATTTTGTTTAAAAGTCTTGTTTTCAATAACAACAACAACTTGGCAAACTTCTTATTAGATGATTCCATAATGCACGAGGAAAATTAAAGCTAGTCTGGAGGATTTTTCTTGGAGAAGCTTCCGTCAATAAAATGTATTCAAAGAATTCGTTAAAACGGAGCTATCTGTCCGTTTGTCTGAAATGGATTGGCAGATAAAACTATGGAGAGATAATGAAAGTGCTGTGCTATTGAAGGAAATAAACTGCTAGTGGGTGATAGGTCCATTTAATATGTCTTTCTACCGATTCAATATAATTAATTTCTACTCCTCTCATCACATTCCATAGCTTACATTACATCGTGTGAGATCGAATGAATAAAAACTAGAAATTTAATGTTCAAATAAAATATTCGTATCATTCGGGATCATCATCATCTACAAATAACAATATAGGTTTTCGATGTGCTTAAATCATTCGCGATTTATTTACATAGACGAGAATTCTCACGTACCGCAACAGAAAGAAGTCCAGGAGGTAAGAACACTTCATCCAGGAAATTTGTCGGCCAAGTCCAGTCTTTCAGGTGTTATGTTGCACAGTAATCTTCTCTGGGTGCAGTCGACACTCTTAGATCTTTCCTGGATTGGCTCCACTAGAAATCCGGCAGCTCTGTTTAATAATGCAGCCATTTATTCAAAAAAGATCTCATCACTGCTGATTATTCCAAAGGCCAATAGGCTTCAAAATCATTACGACGCTGATATCAATTCTCAATTCAAAGGAGAAATAAAACATCTTAAAAGCATCTTTTCTGCAAATATTCAGGACACTGACGTTATCCCATTTAATCTTTTAAATGAAATTCACAAATTAAAATTAGATTCCTCATTTCCAAATACAGTTATGACTTTTCTGTACTCTCCCTGTAACTGAAGCGCCAGCAGAACGATCTTTTAGTCATATTTCTAAAACAATTTTTTTTAAGATCTATCATGGTTCAGGAACGGTTGTATGCATATTAGCTATTGAGTTCAGATTGGCTAAAAACTGCGACTTCTCTGAAATTATTGAAAGTGTCGTCTCTGCAAAATGTCGTAAAGCTCCCTTAAAATAATTTCTACCTGTTATATTACGAGTAGTAGGTTGTAGCAGTCGTAGAAATGTTTTGTAGATTTCATTAGTTTGTTTTGTTAAACTGACATACCGTTTTTTAATAAATAACGATAAGATTATTTAAAAAAGTTTTTTTTACGAGCACGACTGTTAGTTTTCTTACATCGCTTTTTGGGTGGAGTGTAGACAATTGCCTCCCTTAATTCCGACAATGGGCAATGCTGTATAAATTAATTTTTTTCAATGGTTTGACCTTGGGTCCCAAAAAATTGTTGTCTGCGGCGCATTTTTTTCCTGCGCCATTGAGGGGGACCGTGATTTTTGTTTATACCAAGGCCCAATACGGCTCTCGGTGGCCCTGCATGGAACGGCTGATGTACAGAACAATCTGTAAAAATTTCAATTATTTGAATTTCTTTAGTGCTTGCGTCTCTCAATTATAAAATGTTAGAGTCACTGAGTTTTTACATCAAACATTGAAAGCCTTTCATGAGTTGATTACATTGTCATAATAAATTCATTACGACGATGAAATGACGTATATATTTACCTTCTAAAACTATTCCTGACCATTATATAGAGATTACGAGAGTAGGCACATATCATGTAAATACCAATTTCAGTCAATATTTAATTGCATGAAATTAAATTAATCCAACCCTACTTCAAAGCGTGTCCGCTTACAAAGTAAACAAATACTTGATACAGTGATTCCGTTATACCCGACCATTCCGATGTTAATTTAATCGATTCCAACAATATATGAATCACTCTTGGACTACATCCAATACTGTGTAGTTTTCCGATAGATGTTAAATTGATTTTGGCCTCACCTACAGGAAAAGAGTGCATTGATAATCGATATTTCAAGAAAAATTAACAATTAAATCGGTAAGAGATATATTTCAACCCGCAGTCAATAATCCGCTGGGTTAAGATCAGACGATCTTGGTGGCCCTGAATTTGCAAAATGTCTGCTTGTAACACGATCTTGATAAATCGCAGTTCACAACTCTTCAACTGGTCGGTGAATGTGCTGAGATGCTCCATCCTGCATAAAAATCGTGTTTTCAATTCTTTCGTGCTCGTTTTGCAACTGTGGAATTGCATAATCCCTTAACATTTGCAGGTATCGTTCACCAGTATCAATTACAGATGCGGCCTCCCCATTCTGTAGTTTCTCGAAAAAGTATAAACCAATGATGAAATTAGCTGTGAAACCGCACCAAACTGCGACTTTTTTGTCATGAAGGCTTTGCTGACCATATTCGACAGTTTCGAGTATTAATTCCACCATTAAGAGAAAAATGGACCTCATCTGTCCATAAAATACGGGATAACCAGTCGAGTTCAATTTCCCTCTGAGTCAATACATGTAATGAAAAATTGTACCTGACAGCAAAATCTGCGTCCTTTAATTCAAACAGCAGTTGCAGTTTATAGGGATACATGTTTAGGATTTCCGAAACCGTGGTGTATGGCATTTGTATTCGTTTTGATATCGCATTCACACTACTGATTGCTAGTGGATTAGTATTGGCTACGTTTTGATTTTCCTGAAGAACGTCTGGAACTTGAACATCACTATTTCCAGTTCTTCCTGATCTCGGAAGGTCTTATACAAACCATGTTCTTCCAAATTTGCTAATCAAATTACGATACGCCTTCATTTGGCACGGCCCCGCTCTCAAACCCATTTTCGTAGGAAATCTTCGTAATTTAGTAGTGTGATATCTACCGCATTTATGATAACATTGCACTATACCAATTCTTGTTTGCAGATCTATGTTCGAATTGTTACAATTCAAGTTACGCGAGTTTTATTTTGAGAACAATTCTCTAAATTACGATTATCTCGTTTGACACTTGTATCAATAGTTGTCACAACAATTCTTTTGTTTTCCATAGATACACTAAAATTCAATTATTCGAGCAACTAGATTCTGTTTATTTTTTGCTACTAGCATAAATACTTAAAACTATATAACTATATAATTTAAAATAGATTCCTTACTTTATGATAACCCCATATAATAATCTATATTTGAAATAGGAAATCCTAATATAAATACAATACTAGCAAAAAGATACAAATACAATGCCAGGTTGAAAATATTATAAATTAATTTGATGTATCATTCCTAAGGATAGATTACAAATAAGCTGATTAGATGGTTTTTCAGCGGGTTTTTGAAAGAATGTAACGTTAGTTTTTACGGGCACGAGAAGTTGATTGAAATTGGCCAATCTTTTGAAAAACAGTGATTTCATTGAATTTTTTGTTCTTGCTCTAGATATGTGAAATTGATTAGTTGACTTTGTATTGTATTCATGAATCTGATTATTACGAGGGCAAGGAGGAAAATCCCTGAAAAATAGAATAGATGGCGCCACAATCGATAATTCAATGTGACATTTGTGATGTTCCATCTGTGACTAGTACGCATTATAATTTTCAGACTGATATGTCATTCAATTCTGTTTTGACACCAATCGAAAGCAAGCAACCTTGAAGATTTTTGTAAACATGGGAGAAATTGAATTTCGCGTCTTGATTAAACATTATTTTTTGCGTCGAAAAAACATTGCAATTGATCACGAGGGGATTATCATATTCGTTGTGAATATCCGGTCATACTTCCATGGCATTTTCAGCTTGTGTTCGAAGTAGAATACGTGTTTTTGAATGAATGATGTTACCGTTATCTCACCCACGACGCCCTAGTGAACCTACGCCCACGGTTGCGCACCTACACTTATTATTCTACGCATGTCAATCATTTATGGTTGAAGTCTAGTTTTCTTTTGATATTTCTATTATTACTGGTTTTTGTTTTTAGACGGGTTTTAAACCGAGGGTGGAACTGGTGCTGGAATATACAGTTAGGGAAGAAGCTCTCAAATGAAAGGGAATATCAAATGAGAGGGAAATATACACAATCATGCAATGTGTATCACACACGGATCAGAATAAGCCTAGACAGCCAGGCGTCACTGAAAACACCACACCCTTGAAGTGATATCGAGAATGAAAATTCCGTGAAGAACTTATGGATCTGGCAGTCCCCAGATTGGGCTCATCAGCCTCATACATTGGCGTAGAACCTGTACTCGTTTTGACAAAAATCGCTGGGACTGGTTCGAATAACAACAAAGAGAACGTACCAAGGAAAAACATTCATTAGAGAACCGTAAAAAACAGATCTGAAGAACTACTCAACATAAGTAGAAACCAGGTCTGAATAATAATAGGTCACACACAGGTCACAGCCCAATGAGAGCTCACCTGCTCCCGTGCATAAAATGGGGCTGTACAATGGAGATATTTCCGTCAGAGAATGCGGAAAGGGAACTGAAACAGCCAAACACGTACAGTCAGAATTCATAAGATCGCAGGAAACAAGCAAAATATCGAAATTATAGAGAATGCGTATTCTCTGTCTTCTGTATCCATAGAATATTCTCTCAGACTCACTTTCATCTTCCGGCTGTTTCAGAAACTTTGAATATTTATTTTATATCTCCATTGAAGAGCTTAATTAACATAATTAGTCTAAGAGCCGTAGCCGAAAAAGTGCTTTGATCTTTGATATGGACAAAGTCGATTGAAACTCATTCCATTACTAAACGGGATTACATATCCGACTCTGAGACAGTTTTATTAGTTCAAGATGAAGTTATAAATGGAAGGGATTCGATATATTTTGACGTTTTTAACAACTAATATATTTACGTGCAAGAGAGAGAGAAAGAGAGAGATTATGTTCTGATGGTCTCCAGGCATGGGTTACCACGCCAACGACGGTATGCTGTTTGTTTTGAAGCGACGGCTCAAGATCAGATTTTATTGAACCATCATTCATCAGATGACGGTGATTTGTTGGTATGGGGCATGTAAGTTAGCCTGATAATATCCGAGATCTCTGTCGCACATTAAGCTGGGTCATCAGATTCAAAACATAAGCTTCTCTAACGAACCTCGGAGAAAAACGTGGGAAGGCCGTCCCAGTCGGCTGAGTTGTAATACCAAACTGTGTCTAGAGGTGTAGGATTGGTTTGTGGAGTCATATAGGGACAGGTCGTGGTGATGAGGGAATGGGTAGAGTTTTCCAATGGTACACGGACCTTTACTTCATAGGATGCATATGATGCATAGGATCAAAGGATCTGGATTGTTAGTGAGGAATAAGTCGAACGTATTGGCATAATGATAGTTGTTATCAGGGATCCGTGTTGGTCCATTAATTAACTGCTCGAGATCCAAGGTAATGGCGCAGGCCTCAACCTGTCGCCCTGCGTCATCCGTCTTGTTTCAGGACTTGAGCCAAGCAGAGTTGTGAACGTTGAAATCCTCCATGAAGATAATTTCAGTTACCGGATAGTTCTGCTGAATGAGGTCAAGTTTCAGAAAAAAAATATTTAAAGAGTTCACCATGAGCTGGTTCATTTGGTGATATCTAAAGACAACAGAGAATTTTTATCTGTTTGTGATTATCAAGCTTGAACCACATTATATCGAATTGTTGTGGTTCAAGATTCTCCTCTGGGTGGCATGAAAGATCATTTCTGGAATGTGACCATAACCACATTTTCTTCAACTGTAGCAAATTTCAACACAATATAGATGTACTCTTTGAATTATTACATACCCGGCACGGTGTAGGATTCCTAACCAATATGGTGAGCCTCCTCTTAATAATGTGTGTAGATTTTTCATTGGTAAAGTCGCTCATACTGGTTCAGTATTTGCTTTACACGGATTCGAATAAGAGTGTTTTGAAAAAAGATATTGGATAGCGCTACTTCTAATTCACAAGCAGGGGGAAATATAAGAAGAGGAAGCGGATGGCGAGAGCGGAGGTCTGGCAACGCTACAAATATTGCAGGCTGGAGTTGTATACATAAACATAAGTAAAAATAATAATTGTATAGTTGTCGTCGACTTTTCGTGTTTTTAAAAGCTAATTACAATTAATAAAATTCATAAATTAAAAATTCCAAGCTATTTTTTCATAGAAATAATTAGTGGGACTCGCAGAAACTGCTCAAACTTGCACAGAATATTATTGTATTATTGTTATTCCCTTTAAAAAGGAAGTATTTCTATTTAGCCGTTTTTTTTAATATGAAGATTTAACCACGTCCATAAACTCATGTTGAAATGTTCTTTTTTTGACTCTATATATTTAAAAAGCGGTGTAGTGGAATCCTCCCTAAAATTAGGTGTATTCTTATATTGTTATTCTCAACGGTCTGTAAAAATTTCAAAAAATGTTATCATAAAAACCATATCTACCGAACCTCCTTAACTTACGACTACACCTCCTCTGGGATCTTGAACAGTGTGATGGATACTGTGTAGGTTTGTAGTTTGAAGCTATTCACAGTTTCTTCACACAATACTGCATTATTATGTCATCAACAAATACACGAGACTCAACACCAACCCTTTCAGATTCAGAATGCCATTACGCTCGTTCGAAATTAACTCGAATAGTAGTAGTAGTATGAACCATCACACTTGCGATGCACGCAACTTCGATATCGGAGTCGCGAGGGTATCTCCAGTTCCTTCTCAGAAAATAATTGAACATGATTTATGAAAGACTAATAAAATATGTTGAATTATTCTCTATGTTACTTTGAAGTTTCATTCAAATGATCTACATAATGCATTTCACAACTCTATGTTTCACACAGACACCTGCCGTCAGGTTGACTTTTATAATATAACTTTGTTTTGCACTGACACTAGCTGTCATATCAAAACGCACCACAGAATCAAGTTCTTGCACATAATAAAGACATAAAATAGATCGTGACGTCAAAAGTCACAAATAGCCTAGATCAATTCAGAAATGCTCAAAACGGATATATCCGCAAAAATCCGGAAAAATTGTTTTGCCCCGGTCACACTACCTCCCTTACACTATATACTACATATTTATATAGGAGGAAGTAAAGGCGCTCCCGCCATAATCGAAGATAATTGAAATTTTGCAGTCATGTAATGCGGTTGTAGCGACTACATTATGATTTTGGAGGCATGTTTTGTTTACATTTTGTTCATAAAATCAGTTGAATAATTGTTAATTAATGACAATTAATTATTTCGCCTTAATGAGTTGCCTCAGTTTTAGCTACATGTCTTAAATATTGTGATTCAAATTCTTTCAAATTTGCAGCGATGTTGAATATCCCTTAATTCGGATTATTGTAATTTGAACACTGTTGCCGAACGATGCTACACCTTTTAGATACAAAATAGCTCCGTTTACTATTCTAGTTCATAGATTATTGACCTTCCTTTTGAGCCAGCAAAATTATAACAACGAAGTTGAGAAACTTCAGCAAATTGCGTTAGACAATGGTTACCACAAGTCTTTGATCAATAATTTAATTTCTGAGCTAAACAGAAATTTGGAACGTAACCAACCAAAGTAGAGCCATTTCTTTAAAATAATTCAGTAAAATTCAAAAGATTCACTCATCATTCTTCAGTAATTAATAAATTCCATAGTTTGTTTTCTAAATTTGCAATACATTCAGTTTATAGATGTAAGAACAAGCTAAAACACCATTTAGGCAACACCTTCGATAAAATTTCCGATTTGGACAAATCCGGGATTTACAAAATCAATTGTAAGTCCTGTTCAAAATGCTATGTGGGTCAAACTAGGACGAACATTTTGCCCATATAAAGAAAAATAATGGTGAAAATATTCGAACATACTCTCAATACAGGTCACACCATTTCTCAAGAAAGTTTATCACTTTTGAAATACAGTACAGACAAATATCTAGGTAATTTAGAAGGGATGTGTATAAACGGAAAAGCTGAGCTCCAGCTGAGAGTAACCCATTGATTACATTATTATCCCCAAATAGTATTTGAACAGGCACATTTTGATTTATAATTTCGTTTACTCTGATGATGGCTACTTGATGGCTGAAAGGTCCCCAGTACTTTAATAGTATTTTTATTCCTTAAGAGTGATTGTTATCTCCTCAATAATGTTGCCTAACATCGAGTTGGAAAACATTTTACTTTTATTTCGGTTGGTTCTTCATCATACCATAAAGTTTTTAAATTTTTTCAACAACTCACTGGCCTAATATGTATATGTATCTCGCTTTCCGAATATTTTCCATTCCCAATGAATGTAATTTACGATCTGACATCGCTTATTATGTTTTTGATCTCGTCCTTATTTCTCGAGGAAATAAAAAGTTTTTCGTGCCACTTTGCTCTCGGGTCTACAAGATTCAACGCATTGTTATTCCATCAAATTACGTAGAATCGAATACCAGAACAGAATCGTTCATTATACTTTCAAATAAACTATCTAGGAACATGTACCTTCTTCCCGCCATAGCGAAGTAAAAGAGCCATTTACTATGTAGCCGATCCTATCATTATTTGTTCTCCAATCAACTAGAAAGAAAAAAGGCGAGAATGGATCGATGGCAATCCCTCTTCCGTAATGTAGGATGATACTTTTTACAGCTTACAGTGGCTATAAGTGAGAATGTTGAATGACAGCGTGACGTCATTGAATGCATGCGTTGCCGGAATAATAATTTTTTGAATTGCGTGGCGAAATATTCGCCGATAAGGATCTTGCTTTGAGTGGCTATAGATACTTGCATAAATTACAGATACTACGTCAAGGAAATTCGTAATTCCTTACTTAGTTATAGGGACGTTGATAGTTTTGCCCCAAAGTAAGACAATATTAGTGCAGGGAAATTAGCATTTTCCCTCGAAACCCTGTAACTACGCACACATGGAAATGAAACCTTCTACATTTTGTTCTTTGTGTACCTACTTGATATTACCAAGTTGATATTCGAAATATTCTCGTTATGTGTTAATACTACATAATAATACAACAATACAGACTGCTTAAGAGAATGGACAAAAAATAAACAATACATACATAGATTGAATATAGGATGTTCCATCTCAGACGAGCAACCCTTTATATTTCTTATCCCATAGTGAGTGGAAAAATCTCTCGAAACACGTCGAATGATTTTGTTTGAGGGACATCTTTTGACGTATATTTGAGGCTTGAACATGCAACCCCCTAATAGGGAGCGCTTCAACCCCTCAAAATTGAATAGGGGAGAGGGGTTGAGTGATACGTCATTTGAAAGGTCTTGGAAGCCTCTTTACAACGGTGTATGAAAAACGTAAATTTGATGAACCGTTTTGGCCAAAAATCAATTTTTTGCTCGAATGCGCCACCTTGAATATTTAGGTTATTTGTACAATGTACAAGCTCATTTTTATTAAGCCTTTTTTACAAACTTGAACAATCTTCAAAAAATCACATTCGTAAAAAATTTGAATTGTGTTGTCATGCTTACAATGAAAAAAATTAAATCTGCGTGTTTAAATCAAATGTTCAAATTGTCCTCCATTGACTTCCACACAATAATACAATCTTGACTAAAAACCGTCTCTAACATGGTTCAGCATGATTGGAGTTATTTGACGACACTCATTTACAATTCGTTGGCGTAGTTCGTCCAAATTTTCAGGCTGAGTCACAAAAATCTTGGACTTAAGATGTCACCACAAGGAGAAGTCCAGAGGGTTCAGTTCGAGAGATCGGGCAGGCCACTCCATAGGATCTCTTCTTCCAATCCAACGACCGGGGAATTGCAAATTGAGGTATTCGCGAACTGGTGCGGCGTAGTGAGGAGGAGCTCCATCTTGTTGGAAATGCAATTGTTGTCCAAGTAGTAGAGGATCGTTTTCTAATTGTTCAGTTATTAACGGATCAATCCCATTTTCCAACATTTCAAGATAAATTTCGCCATTTAAATTACCAGGAATAAACAGAGGTCCAATTAGGTGGTCTCCCAAAATTCCTACCCAAACGTTAAGCTTTTCCCGATGTTGAGTGTGAGCTTCTCGAAATACATGAGGATTTGTATCGCTCCAAATTCTACAGTTATGCCGGTTAACCTCTCCATTAAGTAAAAATGTGCATTCGTCAGAAAAGCAAACGTTGTACAAGAAATTTGGGTTATTGTTGATACGCTCGACCATTATTTCGCAAGACTCTTGCCTTCGATCCCAATCATCATCATTTAATTCCTGAATTAATTTAATTTTGTACGGATGGAACTTGTGTTTATGTAAAATTCTGAAAACGTTAGATTGGTTAATACCGGAAGCTGCAGAAAGTTTTCGTACAGATTGCGTGTTTGGCATAAGTTGGACATGTCCCAATACCGCCAGAGCTGGTCCTTCATCATACACAATTCCAATGGGTGCCCTTTTTTTATACATTACTGAACCCGTCTCCACAAATTTTGAAATCAATTCCATTACGTACTTATGGCGAACGCTACGTTCGGGATGGTTTTCGTTAAATATCCTTGCCGCCGCTCGGGCATAATTTTGATTTTGGTAATAAAGGCTAACCAGCTCAACACGTTCTTGCAATGTGTACACCACATTTTTTGAAATTTCAAACAAATCAGCAAAGTAGTAACTCAACAGATTGATTAAACTCATGAAATGATCGAAGAAACGTTAAAACCATATAAACACCTCCTAAGAACAAAAAATGAAGGCAACATAAGGAAATGTTTTGCTGTGTTTTTATTTATTAGTTTGAGAGAATGTATCATTGAATGGAAGTCAATGGAGGACAATTTGAACATTTGATTTAAACACGCAGATTTAATTTTTTTATTGTAAGCATGACAACACAATTCAATTTTTTTACGAATGTAATTCTTTGATGATTGTTTAAGTTTGTAAAAAAGGCTTAATAAAAATGAGCTTGTACATTGTACAAATAACCAAAATATTCAAGGTGGCGCATTCGAAACAAAATTGATTTTTGGCGAAAACGGTTCATCAAATTTACGTTTTTCATACACCGTTGTAAAGAGGCTCCCAAGGCCTTTCAAATGATGTATCACTCAACCCCTCTCCCCTTCTCAATTTTGAGGGGTTGAAGCGCCCCCTATTAGGGGCTTGCTCGTTCAAGCCTCAAATATACGTCAAAAGATGTCCCCCAAACAAAATCATTCAACGTGTTTCGAGAGATTTTTCCACTCACTATGGGATAAGAAATATGAGGGGTGGCTCGTCTGAGATGGAACACCCTGAATATGAAAATGGAAAGCTAAAACTGGAAATAACTGTGATGTTGCTAATATATGAAAATTCAGTTTTCTAGGAAAGTTAATGCATCATGATTGCAGGCGGTGGTGCACTGACATTCATTCTGTGTTTGTAGCATATAATAATCACATTATTTTCGCATCTTTTTACATTATGACCCATTATGATCTGCACTGCAGTCATTGAACGTTCAGTTTGTTTCAGTACGATCTCTTTACCTTTATATACTAAATTCAGGTGAACAATGTTGAATTCTTCTCTTTTCTTAGCAATCAATACTTTATTTGTTGTTTTTTTATAATTTGACTACACGAGAGGGAAACCTATAAATAGTCCAGTCAAATTAAACAAAAAATCACTTGATTTCAGAAATGATGGGGATAGCAGTCAAACCTATTTCGTTTGGTCGGGGGGGGGGGATGAGGGAACATTTTTGCACAATATACCCCATTTTTTTGTGGGGCTGTTTGCCAAAAATGCAATTGTTTACATTTTTAGCCAATTTTCGCTGTTTTTGAAGTGAAGTTTGGTTAGTTTACGTCTGAGATGAAAATGACCTATGTACAAGTTGTTGGTAATTTTATGAGCTACAAAGCCTCGACAAGAAAAATTTTTGAGCCGTTAATAATTTTCCGCTATTGATGGAAAATTGTAAACAAAAATGTAAACAAAATCCTAGAAGTACAGATATCTCGCGAAATATGGAAGTTAGCGAAAAATTATTGATGACCAAAAATTTTCAGCTAATTTTTTCTTATAGGTTCCCAGTTTGACAGTGAAGTGATCACTAAATTGAGCTGGTCTAGTCTGCTCATCTAGAATCTCTCGTGGTGGAACAACAGACGAAATTTCTGATGTACACCAACCATGGAAATATCTATAGAAAAGGAAGAGATCTCCCATCTTCCTACGATGTTCTAGAGATGTCAATGAACTCTTTTGAATAAAATCCAAGAGGCGGTTATGGATAATAAAGTATAATTTTGTTGCAAAAATGACCTCTAGTAGGTTTTTTGGGTCGCTGATCACGATTCCGCTGTTATTTTTCCCAAAAAACTCTCTCCAGATGAAAAATTCCGAAAATATGAGATTTTCACGAGACGGTTATGAATAATAAAGTATAATTTTTTTGCAAAAATGACCTCTAGTCATTTTTCCGACGCAAAAAACATACTGGGGGTCATTTTCGGCTCTTAATTCATCAATTTTCTACAATTTTGAATTGATTTTATAAGAATGCTCCTCTGAGGGGTTGAAACCCCGTTTTGGGGGGTAGAAAGGTTGACCCCCGCGGTCTTGATAGTCATGAATGATCTATGGGGTATTAGAAACAAAATGCAAAAAAAAATTTTAAATTCTAGATTACTATATTCTTTTTATTTCCCGGTTCGTTGCCTGGACTATAAGGTGACACATGGCGTAATACCTTATCATTAACAATGGATTCAAGGATTTTCCCAAAAATCGAAATCTTAACTATAGGACGATAGTTTTTTCATTATTTTTGTTGCCTTCATTCGGGATTGGAGTGACACTCGATTCCTTCCATTTATTTGGAAAAGTCACTTCCCGCAATGACTTATGGTATAGCAGGTACAAAGGAAAAGACGAAGATATAGTCATGAAAAGATTGTCTTGTACTTCTTTGATTTTGTATTTCAGCTGGTTACTCAATCGGTTAAAGACATTTGTGTCCGTAGGTGCTTAAGTTTGATACCATTTCACTCTGGCTTTCCTTTTGTCAGCTATAATCTGTTTAAATCTCTACTGGGATGTTGCACCTTGGATTCTGAGTATTTAGCCGTGGTGCAGCTTGGTGGGCAACTTTTTTTGAGGAGTTGATGTTGCATCAATTTCTGCAGGATATTTGAGACCAACATTTAAGTTTATGTTTTCTTGAATTTGATTTCTATATGTTTCCCAGTTTGTTTTTATTTTGGAGAAACATATCCTCAAAGCATATCGGCTAATTCTCACTATGTGCTTTTTCTTCGAAATCTTCAACGGATTCACTAATTCACCAATAATATTGGAGTTATTAAACATGAATGTACTTGATCGAAGTCTTCGAGATCGACCACTTCTTCATAGATTGTTCCACCGAAGAAATTATGGTTGGCATTCTACACTAAATACAGCGTAGTTGAATTTTTATTATAATCTATATAATGTACTTGTTCTTCCTCCCATTCCATATATGTAAATTTAAATGGTCAGATAAGCCGTAAATAAATAAATAAATAAATTTCAAAACAAGGAGAACTTGATATTTATCCAAATTCTAAATTCAACCTTTCTTTTATTTGAAAAAATCTCAATTTGCTCAGTTTATAGGAAGGTACAAGGTCCTTTAATGTCCTATGAAGAATTGTATTAACCAAAGTATAGGCATAGACTACATCTCATCAGGTTATCTTCAACAACATTAACATTAAATTAGTGATGCACTCTATAAGTACAAATTTCAAATTCCTAAGGATTTCCTGTATCTTCTATATTTCCGTCTGAAGCCATTGTAAATAAAATAAAATCTGAAACTGACGATTCCCCCAGGAACTATGTCATTTTATCGCGCTTTTTTTCTTTCTAGGCTTTACTTATTTCGCACCATCCTCGCCACATCAACAACAAACTCAATCATAAAAAGCATTCTGTCGTCCCCAAATGTTATGTATTTGCTATTAAATATTACATAATAATACAATTATTCAGACTGTTTGAGAGAAATAACAGGAATTAAACAATGCGTGCATAGCTTAAACTGGAGATAACTGTGATGTTGCTATTATATGAAAATTCAGTTTTCCATAAACTAGGCAAGTTAATGCATAATGAATGCAGGTGGAGGTGCACTGACATTCATTCTGTGTTTGTACCGTATGACAATCACATTATTTTCGCATCTTTTCACATTATGAGCCTGCCACTGCAGTCATTCAACGTTCAGTTTGTTTCAGTTTGATGTCTTTACTTCTATTTACTAAATTTACGTGAACAATGTTAAAATATTCTCAGTTTTTTTAGCAACCAATTCTTTATTTTTGGTTAAAGCTATTTTATTTTAATTTGGCTATTATAAAATCTACCAATAAAAAAGAACAAGACACTGTCTTCCATGACAGTAATTGGTACTCCCACAAATTTTTGCCATTCTAAAGGAAATAGTTTGGATCCTGCTGCGATTTCAGACCTATAAGAGGATACATCAAAGGTTCAATTGAAAAAAATTTTTACTTCATACCTCACTAAGAAATAAACTGAAATTTCTTATAAGCTTTCGCCAAATACTATGAAGAGAAACAGTCAACAAACATTCTTTCAATTACGTAAGTAGTCATCATTAGAGTATATTCTGGAAATGGGTGATTTTTTTCTTTTTATAGTAAACTCTGATGATGGCTACTTTGTAGCTGAAAGGTCCTTAGTACTCAACAGTATTTTTGTTGAATATGGGTGATAGTTTCTTTCCGATAGCATTATAGTGTGTCTACATTGTGAACTCTTCTAAAATTTAATTTAGCCAGATACATAATAATGACAAGGCTACTTTGGATCAAATACCACTTTTAGTAGAACATTCACTCACAAGTAGGATAGATGGCGTGAGATACCTTAAGTTTCTTATAATTTTTCAGTAGGGTTATTTATACCTTGTCAGAGTTATCGTGCAATAGCATTGCAACTTACTCAACCAGCAAATGAGTTCGAGAGAGCTGTTACGCTGACCGGAACTATTAGTTGTAATGTTACTGTTTGATCTGTATGAGCCTTACCATTTGGATACGTAACTATTAGTCTGTGCCTTATCCTTATACTGATACTATCGAATTCAGATTTTTCTATCCTACAAATTACCACTCAACAAAATCGCAAAAATCGCAAAAGGTTAATTGTTACTTCTAATTTCAAAAGACGTAAGCACCAAAACAAATTTCGGTACCACGAATACTCACAATATTCGATTATTTACCACACATATGAAATAAGAGGTAAATTAAATATAAGTAATACCATCTTGGCTTCATTCTCTCCATAATCTGTCTGCTAAGCAGTATAGTATTTTGAACAATGTTGTTTAGTCATTTAAATACAACTGGAAGAAAAACAGTCTTCCTATGAATAACTCGGGGATAGCTCTTATAGGTTACAAACATTGGAGCTACGCTACTGTATTGTTATTTAACAGAGCTCTCATACTGTAACTAACCGATCCCCCAGGCGATCAAACTATTCACAACCACAGTTTCCTGTTACCGCTACAATCGAAAATGTATGTTGGGTGTCATGTTTTTAAGCTGAATGTAATTCTGTGTTAGAATATACGATATCAGCAGTGACCATAATTTATTAGTCTTGTGTATGAGTATTGCCTTCAAAATATGAAGGAATTTTATATTGACAAGAAGGTTTATTGCCAAATTTCATCTGAATGTGATCAGATAATTGAATAATAAAATGAGAATATAAGTCTGATAAACACTTTAATAACAATAAATTAACAATTGTTTCCCCACACCGTGTCATCCTCATAGTGAGTCAGAAGCTAAATATAGCATTCTTTCGATACACAATTTGAATGTAGCATTTAAATCCAGTTAAATTTCCTGATATTTTTCATAGAGGGAAAGCTAATAACTTCAAAATAGAATATAACTTACGTACGTTTCGGTCTCTCGACCATCATCAGAAGTAATTACTAATTAATTAATTAATTACTAATTGTATCAGCACAAAGCGTTCTGATAGCAAGTTTATCTCCCAATTTTTTTCAAAATAAGCATAACAATTTCAAAAAAAAATTGTTCAAAATCAAAGCCATTCAATCAAAATAGATAAATAGTTTAATGAAATGCGTAGCTCATATCCTGAAAATTTTACGTTGCAAACTAATTGGTTTGAGACATAGACCTATTATCCTAAGGTGACAAAACATGTCATTCATAAAACTCCATTTGACTTGTCGCAATGATTACATGAAGTATGACAAAGAAAACCAACGGACCTCTTTGTCGTCGAGTCATAATTACTCCTTATTGGCAACGCTGTAACTATGATTGAAAACTTTGTACCACTTGTAAGGCAACACCGCTTCGAAAAAGCTACGAGAAATATGGAAGCTGTCAAATTGCGTAGTACAGAACAAAATCCCCATTCATAAAAGGTGCGCGGCGTTGTCGCCTTCTGAACAAATGATGCAATGGAATGGAACAGTTCTATATTTAAAAATTTTAATATTCTATAAGTCGATTGTATATTCCAGGTTACCATAAATTATGGAATATTTTTCAGAGAAAACGACAATTCAACAGTATTACTTCTAATATAACGAATAAATAATGCTATGGACGTTTTTATAATAATTACAAATCTCAATTCGGCACACAGAGCAACTAATCCGGTAACAGATTCCATACGGACATACTTGTAATATACAGCGGTCTGAGTGGCCTGAAATTTTGGCAATGTCTGATCGTGTTTAAATGTAATTCTGTCTCCTTAGGATAATAGGTATATGGTTTGAGAACAGTTAATGCAAACTGAGATGATCTGTAACCCCCACTCTGAAAAGTATAAGTCATTATAAATGAACAACTATCATAGATTGATGAGTTCAAAATAACATTTGCAGTGTAAATGGTAAATTTTGTATAAAATATGAGACATAGCAAGCAGAAAAAACAAACCGATGCCGATAAAAGCTATTTGTCATATTCCAGCAGCAAACCAACAAAGCATAAAAATGAACTTTCAACAGCTTTACGGCTTTATGAATTCCCGTTTATTTTGCTACGAAGGTTTCATCCCAGCACATAATTTTCCAATGAGGTAGCAATTAATGCACCGAGTGATGACTTTACGGCCACGGTTTATTCGAATATCGAGCGGTATGTTGTCATTTTACATCCAGGATAAGCGGTCGAAAAAGAAATGACTTTCAAATGAATCATGTTAAATGAACAATAATAAGAATATTATATATTATACCAATTTGAGATTAAATCAGACGATTATTATCAATTTCCAATGAAATAAAATTAATTAAATATGTACATGTCGGTTAATTAGGTTAGATTCTCCCCATTTTTCCTCATATCACATCCTCCCGATATTTCTGTGGCTGATAAAAAATCCAAAACTGGAGGTACTCTCTCTTATAGAACGAAATAGGATAATAAGGGAGATATGCCTCTTTAAAAGAGGCAATATCTTTCGAACGTCTTCAAATATCAAATTCATCTTCCAAATTTATATTTCGACCGTCTGGATACCCGTTTACATACTATCAATAAAAACCTTTCTTCTGCTTAAAGGGTAATTTTATCAGAGGTGGCTGGTTCTAAAGGGCACAAGGGCACGTGCCCACCACCACCAACGTACTCATCCAACCGCCAAGATAAACCCAGATAAACATAAATTCCCATGTAATTCACTGCATTATTTTATTTCGCACGTTAGGCGCATGCATTGATAACGCTCAAAACTATGTTCCGTGGAACATTCTGATGTGTACCTATTTCAAGAATGATTCGGCTGACTACGTTTATCTTCGCCATACGTGCTTATACCGTCGGTTTGGGGCACAAAGAATCGTATCTCCAATAAACGTATTGTCTTTATAGTGTACAGTGTGTGAATTCAATTCGAAGACGTGAAGTCTAAAGTGAGCCTTAATCAACTTTGCAGCTGAATTAGACGCTGTATTTGCGATACATACGAAAGTTCACAAGTGTTTTAAGGCGTCTCAAAAACTATTCAGAACGAATTGCTAGATGCAATGTTGCAAATTCACAAGCAGGAAATATTAAAAGAAATTAAATCTGCAAATTTCATTGCTTTGGAGGCCGATGAAACTACGGACACTTCCAATCATCAGTAAGTGGTTATTATTATTCGATACGTGTTTAACTGACAAATTTTTGATCGCTTTTGGTCTTTTTCTAAGCCGGGCGGACATAATGTTGATGTATTAGCAAAAACATTGCTGAATGAATTGCAAACTATTTTACATTCTCCTTCTGGATCTGATAACAATAAACTAATCGCTCAAAGTTAAGATGGGGCGTCCGTGATGAGTGGTAAGACAAATGGAGTCCGAGCCATTATCAAAAAGAACACTTCCATATGCACATTATATTCACTGTTAGGCGCATCAATTTAATTTAATTATTGAACGAGCAGCACAGTGCAATAAAAAAGTAAAAATTTTCTTTGCAAATTTGCAGTCATTTTCAAGCTTTTTCTCTCGATCGCCAAAACGAACGGTAATTCTTGATGAAATAGTAGAACGTAAATTACCACGCCCTGCTCCTACACGGTCGATTTTCAAAACTCGAACTGTGAACACATCACTTGAACACCAGGATTCTTTCAAAGAATGTTTAGGCAAAATTATTGACGAAGATGGGACGGATTCAGTTACAATTAATGAAGCAAAGTGGTTTCTTGAAACATTCGAATTTCCCGAAATTTCTCTACTGGTTGAAAATAGTTCATTTCATCATGCCACATGTTGAAATATTATTTAATCAGACTCAAATGAGCGGAATTGACAGTGCTCAACTGCAAAAGGCAATTGAACAATTCCAACAGCAAATTATTCGAATTAGAAATTCTACCCGAAATGGCAATCAAGAACGCAATAATGAAGAACCTGCTAGAAAAAGACAAAAAAACGACAGCTGGAGATCACAGAGTTGTTATTGCAAAGGTAGTATGTGACACTATCTTAAGCCAAAGTAGCGACCGATTTGATTTAGGGATCACTCAAGTGCAGCAAAATTATTTGATTCTCAAAATTTTGAAACTTATAGACATGCATTTCCACAAAAACGTTTTGATGAAACACTGAAATCTTATCTTATTATGTTGGACAGTGTTAAATTAAAAAGTGAACTTTCAGCAATTTATGAACGCGATCACATGTGTGACGTGGGTGGTATTTTGCCACTTTTAGTGTTCATAACAGACAACAGCCTGAAAAAGGTTTTGACAGAAATATACAAACTGTTTGTTATTTGTACAACGCACATGTCGACAGCAGAATGTGAACGATATTTTCCCACCCTCAAACGCATTAAAATTTTCGTCAGAAGCACAATGTCAGAAGATCGACCGAACGCATTAGCGGTCCTATCAATAGAAAAGAAGTTTGTCCAGTTTATCCCGGATGTTGACGTTTTTTCCAGCACGGAAAATGGGAGAATGGATTTATGTACAAAAAGTAGGTAATTTTTTTCATGTGCCTACCCTCTTACATAACTCACGAGCCGCCACTGAATTTCAGAGGGTTACTATTATTTGTTTCTAAAATATTTCGAAAAATCAATGTGCATTCACAACATTTCATGAATATATTTTACACATAAATAATTCTTAGAAATATTGATGAGGACGTACAATAATTCAATTAATTCTAGAATATTGCTAATCATCAACTGTAGAAATTATTTAAAATGTCCTCCATTTCCCCTTATGTAGAATCTGAATCTCCTCTCTTTTTCAAGTAATGTTTAAGACCCTGTAAAATTCCTGTACCATTCTGTAGCAGCATCGTCAACTCAAGATCGATTTTTTTCTATTGATGTTTAATGGTATCAATTTGATAATGAACTTTTGACTTTAAATAACTCCACACAGTGCGTTCGAGAGGAATAAGATTGGGTGACTAACCAGTCCATTTAATCGGTACATCTTCGCCCCAAAACCTTTATCTATTAGGATAGTAATTGTGCAAGCATCTTCTAAATAATTATTCTAGTGTAATGCAATGATGCGCCGTCATCCATTAAAACATATTTCCTCATTCGCATACAGTTGGTGCACATACATGATGATTTTGTATTGTTGCATTAGGATCTTACTCAGCGCAAGAATTAATAATCCGAGAAATAAACAAGCCTTGTCGTGTCAATGTGGCCTCGAAAGTAAACAAAATTTCACTTGAAAATTTAGGAGTATTTTGTGTTCGTTCAAAAGTAATATTTGACATAAATCAGCCATGTCGTGAGCATTTAATTATTCAAAATCAAGGGTTCATAATACTTGATGTTTTGGTTTTTTATAGTTGGTTTTATTCTATAACCGCAGTAAAACAAATCCGGCCTTGCTAACATGAATTGGTATCTCAAAATGTTCAAGCTCTTGTTCGAATAATTTGTAGAAAATTCATATATTTCTCTAAAAATAATTGTTTACGCCTTTCATCATAATCAACATCACATGACATTCGCAATTTTGAATCTATGTTTTCATTGTTGATAAAATTATATTTCTCGTTGTATTACCATTTATTAGGTAAATTTATATATATATATATATATATATATATATATATATATATAAACAAGTTTAAAGTTTCTTTGCCTAATTGGCCACTATCGTGGCCAATTAGGCAAACTTGTTATATATATATATATATATATATATATATATATATATATATATATATATATATATATATATATATATATACTGTGTGTCCGTAAAGTATGGAACAAAGGTAAACAGGTCATTTTAAGAAATAATCCTGAAACACGTCGATTTTTGATGTTAATTTACCGTATTTTAAAATAATAATCTAATATACAGGATGAATTACGTTCGAGTAATGACGTCACTGTCATTTTTTTTAATGGAACACCCCCATTTTGTCTCAATTTTCGGATTACTCTAGCTGAGCTGATTCCAAAAATGTATTACATGTTGATTCCAATTGGTACAGGGTGGACAAAAATACAATAGTTTTGTGTGTGCTCATAAAGTAACGCGTAACATTCTTTATTAGGTAAATTAACAATATTATCAAAAATACTTATTGTCTAGCGGCAATTGGTTTAAATGTAACACCCCGTAGTTTGCTACATGTTTAGAGTAATAAAAATGAGCTGTTTCCAAACATGTTTGGTACTTGTGGTCTAGCAGACAGAATATGACAAAAAATATTTCTTATCTATTTATAAAAAACATAGTCGTCTACTTTTTTGGGAAATGTCATTATTTGTTTAGTAATTTATTGATGTTCAGTGACAGTTTAGTACTACAATATTTTTGGTATTCGTGAATATTCGAATGATTGCTTAGATTTAATTGGAAGTAGAAATGGAGTTAAGTGTAAAACAAAGAATTGAAATACTTATGATGATTGGGTATGGAGACAGATCGCGAACTCAGATGGAAGTGTGCAATTTGTTTAATGATAAATATCCAGAAAGACCTATAACGCGTTCAACAGTCAGTAAGATTGAAACGAAATTTCTAGAAATTGGTAATGTTGAAAATGTACGCAAATCAGGTCGTCCCCCTGCAAATGCTGATACAGCATTAGATGTTTTACTGAGTTTTGAAGAAGATGCGCACACTTCTGTTCGTAAAGTTAGTCGCTATATCGGTGTTAGCAAAACAACGGTACACAAACTATTGAAGCTTGAAAAATGGCATCCTTATAAAATCAAACTTGTGCAAGAAATAAACGAAGATGATCCTGATAGAAGACTCCAATTTTGCGAAGAAATGATGGATAACTGTCACCGAGACCCTCTCTTGATACAAAACATTATTTTTTCTGATGAGTCCACTTTCATGTTAAATGGTGAGGTTAACCGTCAGAATTGTAGATACTGGGCAAAAGAAAACCCCCACTGGATGCGTGAGCATCATACACAATACCCTCAAAAGGTAAATGTATGGGCTGGAATTGTACGAAATCGAATCATCGGACCCTACTTTTTCGAAGGTAATTCAAACGGGGCAACGTACCTTGAGTTTTTAAGGGGGTATCTCGTACCTACTTTACGTAATTTGTTTCCCAGCAGACGTAATCCTGGAGGTTTTGATGAAAGTTTATGGTTTCAACAGGATGGTGTACCTCCACATTATGATGTAGATGTTAGAAGGTACCTAGATGAAAATTTTCCGAACAGGTGGATTGGTAGACGTGGACCACCCACTGAATTGCCAGCGAGGTCACCAGATTTAAATCCTTTGGATTATTTTCTGTGGGGCCATCTGAAGAATGTTATTTATAAAACAAACCAGCAAATATTGCATATGTACAAGAGAAAATTCGAACAGAAATAAACAATATTACGCAAGAAACCATACACAAGGTTCAACAAGAATTTGTACACCGTTTGGGTTACTGTCAAATACAGCAAGGGCTGCAGTTCGAACATTTATAAAGTCATGTATTCCAGCATATTCTGTCCGCTAGACAATAAGTATTTTTGATAATATTGTTAATTTACCTAATAAAGAATGATACGCGTTATTTTATGAGCACACACAAAACTATTGTATTTTTGTCCACCCTGTACCGATTGGAATCAACATGTAATACATTTTTGGAATCAGCTCAGCTAGAGTAATCCGAAAATTGAGACAAAATGGGGGTGTTCCATTTAAAAAAATGACGGTGACGTCATTACTCGAACATAATTCACCCTGTATATTAGATTATTATTTTAAAATACGGTAAATTAACATCAAAAATCGACGTGTTTCAGGATTATTTCTTAAAATGACCTGTTTAGTTAAAAATGAATTTGTTCCATACTTTACGGACACACTGTATATTGACTACACGAGGGGATGTTAGGAGAAATTCGTGTAAGTCAGTGGTGGAATGTTTGGAGATGAGATAGGCATTTGAATGTTTCTTGAAAGTTTGGAGGTTATACGCATGAGGAAAATCCTCAGTAGGCAAATAGTTCCACAACTTCGATCATATCTCATCATATTAGAGGTGATGATTTTATTATCAATTGAGTATGTAACGTATTGTCCCCTTTTTCAGGATGCAGAGAACATCTGATCTTCTTCTGGACAAAAGTTTCTTCTTTCGATTCATAATTTTCTGCACGTAATGAAGTAAGTGAAAAATTCTGACTAGCGAGTGGGCGTGCACCGTCTATTGTCACTATTAGTTGCGAAAACGAAAGTTATTATGTCTAAAAAATATTAGATGTTCAGGTAACTTCACATGAACATGGTATGGCTGGCTTTTATAGGAAAGAAAATCATTTGTTTACAAGCAAAGTTGGTGAATCAACGACAAAATCAAAAACGACATATCACAATCAAATCGACCAAGTGGCAAATTTATAAAAATTTGGTACCAATTAAAAAATAAATGAATATATATTCATTTTTTGTAGGCTCTGGCCAAGGTAAGATTTATCTAGTGTGGATTGATGAGCAAGAATACATTCTATTAGTTTCAGGAAGCTGTTTCGACAAAATGATCTTTCAATGACATTGCAAACTTTCTCGTTCTGCTGATGAGCTCAAGAGAGACAGCGAAACAGCTACTCGGAACTAATAGATTGTGATGTTACTGACCTATCTAGAGTGTAGAAACCTTACCATAAAAAATTGGATTTCACAACTTATTATCGACGAAATAACGGCAAATCAAGACCCGATCGCTATTATCCTTGGACGATGTCATATAAGGAAAGTTTTAGATGTTCAGTTTGTTAAATTCATATGGACCTATAGGTACCACATATTTTTTCCAATGCTATCACCTACTGAGTAATTTCTAGAAGACTTACTTTGAATGAAGACTGCAGTCGTGATATCTCAGAGCTGCGAAACAATGAAAACATAAATTAAACGGAAAGTTCAAACAAACACTATACTTAATACGACCAAATATAAACACAGCAAATCAGTCACGGGCGCAGCGTATTCATCGAAACCGCACTGTTTCGTAACGTGTCATCAACTGTTTACCTTACAAGCGAAATGTTTATCGGATTCGTATTTCGTATTTCATTATTTTCGTAGATATATCAGAGAGACTGTGGATATATAGAGTAACACAGTTTGAATGATGCGGTTAACATCGACCGTCTAGCATCAACTTAAATAAGCAACTGTACTTATGAGGTTAGTGTTTGCGAGACAATATCTGCCTAATTATATTAATAATATACAGTTATCGAATAACATGGGATACAATTTAATTACGTGTAATCATATTCTCCAAATAACACCAACAGCATTACAATTTCAATTCGTATCTTGTTATTACCAGTTCTCCATATTCGGCCAAATTTGAAACAATTCCCTCGAATCTGCGATTTCTGTAAGCAACTTAAACAATATAGGTTTGGCTTGTTCACCGAATCAAAGATATGACGTCATGGATCAAGGTCAGCCATTGTTGTCAGGTTGAGCAAGTTTTCAAGATGTTTTAATACAACTACCCATTTGATATAATAAACTATGTTACAAACAAATTTAGGTGTTTTTTACTTATTACATCAAACAATACATTTGTAATTTCAAATGTAATTCACAAAAATAGTATATTATACACCAAGGTGTTGAAGACTATTATTATTGACCGAGCATCAAGATTATTTCGCGAGGGGCTTCGCCCCGAGCGGAATAAGGTGCGAGGTCTATAAATGTCTTCACCACCGTGGTGTATATACTATTTTTTTCCACTACTAGCACATTAAACTAGAATTTAATATTTTAAGTTAAATAAAGTAAACAATTCGATACATATGCTTGCGTAATTTCTGTCTGAGAAAAAGTAAGTAGGCTGGAAATCAATTTTGACATTTCTATTAAATGACATTTCTCAAAAACAATATTGTAGAAATATTTACGTATACATTACGTATATATGTGAAAAGCCGAAATGAGGGAAAATTTAAATTGCAAACCGCCAGAAATGCGAGAAATCGCAGAAAAAATTACTGTACAGACAGTTTGGTGCAGTACCAAAAACGTAGAGATGGTTTCTACTTACTACTGGCATACTTCCACGATTATGCAAGTGATAAAAAAAGCCTCTACTTTATGGGCACATTATTCTACCTAGGTCAACAATAGAAAAATTATTAACCACTACTAGAGAAATTCAACTTCTCAGCAGGCTAGATGACGCAATAATTGTCAACTTCACAGCTAGTAGTGGAAAATAGCTATTTGTATAACAAGGGAGGAAAGTGCTACTTTTCCTCCCGAGGATGAAGTAATCATTCAAGGGAGGAAAAGGCAATTTACTCCCATGTTATACATATGATTTTTCCGCCTCCCTCAAATAACAAGTCATTTTTAAATAATTTATTTATGAAACTAACAAACAAAATTTATTAAAGAACTAAAACTAAGAAGTAGGTACAGTATAACTTATAGGCACGTTATTTTCATTCTTGCATCCTACATATTTTTAATTTGTGGTAGAGTAATTATTTATACTAATGTTAAACATGCAGTTTTGAGCAGTGGTTATTTGAATACCGCTAGAACTGAGAGCTGGAGACGAAGCAGTTGTCGTGATATTTTCATTAACTACATTATCATACAGCTGGTAACCCCGGGAAGTACTCGTACTTGGCTGATTACAATCAATTTCATTAACTTCAGTGACTCCCATAATTTGGTTCGAAATTTTCCGCTTTTTTGCAAGAGATTGCTCCACATACCCTTCAGCGATATTCGTAGACTTCCAACCTCCGTGTTGCTTCAAAGCAAGAATGTTTCCCCCAGAATTTGCAAATAAACTTGCCGAGGTTCTTCTGAAACTATGCCCGGTATAATTTATGGCATTAGGCAGTTTTAAAAATTCTGCAATTTTTTTAGGAATTTTAGCAATAGTATTTTTTCCGACCATTTGGTTGATACATTTTCCTGCTCTATAGCAGACAAATAAACGTGTCTGATTTGTTTTAGGGCGTAGCGATATATATTTTCTATAAATGTCAATATAATTAGGGCCATTTCCCGGTGAAGCATTGATTACAAAAGTTCTCTGTATATTTGTTTTACAATTTGGTATATTTACTATTAAAATTGAACCTTTATCTTCAATATCTGTAGTGGCCATTTTAAGGAGCTCATCACACCTGCATGCTCCTGAAATTCCGAAAATGAGGAGAACCTACAAAACAAAGAAAAAAGAATATAAATAAAAAAGCCGTCCACGCCGGAATTTGAACCTACGGCTACAAGCATCATGAACAATGAGCGGTGCACTAACTCATTGCGCTACCGGGACTCACAGACAACTTTTGCGGAATCATGAACATGCCGTATTGTTGTAGCTCTATTATAACATTTGCCGTTTAACTTTAATTTTCTTGATATATTTACTTCTTGAAAATATCTTACCTTCATCAATAAATAATTATCATCGGGCGCTTTTAGTAAAAATTTATTTACTTCCTCTCTTGAGAAGGTTTTTGCTTTATTAGGTTTATATCCCTGGTTTTGTCTTTTCAAGAAAGCAATTAATTTTGGGTATTTAATATCCACATTTTCTTTCATTTGAAGCATGGTACGTAGCATCGAATACTTGAACCACTTTTAACGTATTTGCTAATAGCGAAAAATAACATTTTCTGAGTAAGTACGTAATAGAGATTGTATTGTTATATTAACTTGTTCCAAAATATCCGGTGGTGTATTATTTATATCTTCAAATTCGCTTGATTCACTCATTTCTCAAATATTATTTTATATTTTGTAGATATATTATAGCGTAACACACTTTGAAACTGTTAATCTGTCAATCGACCATAGCATGCTGTAATATTTCAGTCCTAAATTCGAAAACCGGATGAATCTATGAATTGAAGTCGCATTATTGATGTAAAAATCGTTAAAATAAAATAACAATTTACCGATCTCTACCATTTTGCAAAATACACTGTGTTCTATAAATAAACGGCAAAATTTATACTTATAGAATAGAAATGCCGTACAAGTTATTTTATTGATGACGTACCATGACGTCACTTTTACTTTTCCTCCCTAGGGAGGAAAAGTACTTTTCCTCTCTAGGGAGGAAAAGTACGACTTTGCTCCCTACGATGAGGCCAGGAAATGTATACTTTGGATAGAGGTAGGCGGAAAAATAAATTACCTACTTACTAGTTCTGCTTGCAACGAATCAAAATTCAATGGTACCAAAAATATATATTTTGGTTTTAAATGACGGAAAAACATTGAATGGCATAATGAAGTATTTTTCAGAAGGTTCAATAAAGTTACAAAATGTTTTTTGAGACTCACCTTAGTCGATTATTGAGATGAAACTGATCCTACAACTGAAAGATTTAGATAAAGATATGGAAACATATTTTTCAGCTTCAAGGCAATATTACTGTGAACTTAGAGTAAAGATTATTATTTATGGCAACAAATACCCAATCAATGCGAATGTGATTTTCAAATCTACATTCGATAATCTCATTACCACCATTTTCGTAGGATGAATATAACAAATAGAAGCTACACAAGTTGAAAGATTATCTTTCATATTAATCATCTTTGATCATGTGGACGTGTATTTTCTGTTGCATACTTATGTATTAAAGATATTGATAGTGGTAAATTTTATTCAAAATACCTTGGCATAAAGAGCTTACTCACTTTTGTAGTTCCAAATAAAAATAGATTACTCAAGGTGTTGAATTCCCTCTTTAGTTGAACCAAAACCGAGTGGAAATTAAAGAATTTATTCCAGTTCCATCTTGCATATATTTTACATGAGCGATATAAAAAACTATTGTGATAACTAAAAGTTCCAAATACAGGTACCAAAAATTAAACTCCAGAAGAGGAAGCATTTAGCTTTAAATCCATAACATTTATTTTTATAAAATTTGCATATCAAAATAATAAATTTCACTTCTATGGCTTGAAGACTATAATTTCTTTAAGCATTGCACAATAACAATAACACAGAAAAATTCACTTTATCAGTATGTCGACTTTGGTCATATTTTCGGTGTTGTTTCCTAGTCTCTTTACACATAGCCATTGATTTTTCCGCTGAACTACCATCTGTGCCAACGTGATCCCTATATTAGTTTTCAGTTATACCCCAGAGTCCAAGTGGGTCGATGAAGCACTTCGTTGGTCGTAACATATCTGTTACGTATAGTGGATTTAACATCTTCATTTTTACCAAGATCAACAACATTGGTTTGAAAGTGTTATCATAATATAGGTATATTATTCGTACTCAACAATTCTTGTATATCATATTTCTTGAGGGCGCTTCTTGGCTGTTTATCCATTATCCACAACGATGGTGAAGGATTCTCCTGAAGTCACTACAAGTTAAAATTCAAACCAATTTAGTAAGTTGTTTTGATACATTTCACCATGATAATCTACATCCTTTGTTTTTGAAGAAAATATTAGTGCACTAGGAATAAAACCTGCTGTACAGGGTGTCCCATTTTGGGTACTTTTGCGGGGTATCTCCTTTATTTTTAAAGATAGAGAGTTGCGGTTTTCGCGACACTGTGCTACTTTTTCGTAAAAGTCAAGATGCCGTCAACAGAATTTTCATAGCCCTTTTAGTTTTTAAGATACAGGGCATTTCTGAAAATGTTGCATTTTGTGACCCCCCTCGTATATCCGTTATCCTTCAACTTATCGAAAAGGTAAAATAACATTCTAATAGTTTTTTTTCCGTAGAATGCAGTGGTGTAGATAACTTTTGTTACATATTCACTGTTTTTGAGTTATATAGCAAACTTATGTTTTCTTAAATGGAACACCCTGTATATTTATAGACTATAAAATTTGTCTTTTTTTTACCTTTTCAAAAATATATGATAGTATAAACTTTTTTTCAGAAACACGCAAATAATTGACAATTTTTAGAAATTAAATACATATTTTAATTGTAGGCCATTGATATTGTTTATGACAAGAAACAGAAATAAACATCAAATCTCTATCGCATTTAAGCTGTTTATTTTCGTTCTTTTGCTATCATTATTCAATAGATATTTATCAATTTTTTCGAATAATGGCAGTTTACGAAAATTATGAGAAATATGATATGATGGTATGTTTTATACAGAGTAATGAAAATTCTGAAGAAGCTTCGGAATTATATTTCCAAAGGTGAGTAAGCTATTATGGCTATGAAAATCTCTATTATTATTTTAATTTTGCTTGTTAGATATCCAGAAAGAAGGCAACCGTTTTTTGGGATATTTGCCCGTTTAAAAGCAAATTTAGTTGAGCACGGATCATTTGTTCACCCGCGCCCTAAAACATACAACAAAGAGAACAGGGAAAGAAAAGAGATAGATACTTTAGGATATATAGAAGCAACATCTTCGTCCTCATGTAGAAAAATTTAGAAGGAAATTGGTGTGCCAAAAACTAACGCTCAGAGGATCTTGAAGAAATATAAGTATCATCCATACAAATTTAATATACTACAACATTTGCATCCTGGCGATGCCGAGCGCCGGGCACTGTTTTGTCAGTGGTATTTGCAACAAATCGATGCTAACGATTTATTTGGCAGACTTGTTTTTTGGTCACACGAATGCTTTATTTCAAGTGCTGGCATTTTCAATCGTCACAATACCAGGAACTGGCGTAGTGAAAATCTGCATTTAATGTTTGAAAGGGCACAACAAGGACGCTTTGGAGTTGAGGTTTCATGTTTTATTTTGGGTAGACATATAGTTTATAGGATTTTTGAAGGAGGTCTTACAGCACGTAGATACCTAGAAATTCTTGAGGAAGTTATTCCAGAACTGCTCGAAAACATTCCATTAGCCCAGTATAATGATGTTTACCTACAGCAAGATGGTGCCCCAAGTCATAACTCTAGGCTCTTAAGGGCCATTCTAAATAACAACTTCCCTCAAAGATGGATAGGTACCAACGGACCTGTTAGATGGCCTCCACGATCACCAGATCTCTCAATTTTAGATTTTTTTTTATGGGGCTATATACAAAATGAGGTATATAAAACTCGATATGACGGCATTGCAGAACTTCGAGAGGCAATTCATTTAGCTTTTCGAAATCTGCGAATGAGAACAATGGTTCTTTTGAACGCTATTCAAAGAATCTCGAAGATGTGCCAATTTTGCATTAGAGAAAATGGTGGTCAATTCGAACATCACATTTAATTTTTTTTAATAATGTTATTTTTTTGTGTTTTTGTTATATTGTCACTTTACGCCACAAAACTGTTGTTACAAACTTACTGTTAGAAAAAAGATCTATGGGAATTTTTTTTAATAGATACCTTTATACAAGGTATCCAATTATTTGTTAGTAATATGTAAGTTGCACTTGTTTATTATTGTTATCCATAGCCTACTATTAAAATATGTATTTAATTTCTGAAAATTGTCAATTATTTGCGTGTTTCTGGAAAAAAGTTTATACTATCATATATTTTTGAAAAGGAAAAAAAAAGACAAATTTTATAGTTTATAAATATACAGGGTGTTCCATTTAAAAAAACATAAGTTTACTCTATAACTCAAAAACAGTGAATATGTAACAAAAGTTATCTACACCACTACATTCTACGGAAAAAAATCTATTAGAATGTTATTTTACCTTTTCGATAAGTTGAAGGATAACGGAGATACGAGGGGGGTCACAAAATGCAACATTTTCAGAAATGCCCTGTATCTTAAAAACTAAAAGGGCTATGAAAATTCTGTTGACGGCATCTTGAGTTTTACGAAAAAGTAGCACAGTGTCGCGAAAACCGCAACTCTCTATCTTTAAAAATAAAGGAGATACCCCGCAAAAGTACCCAAAATGGGACACCATGTACAACCAGCATGAAATATCTATCTTGCCAGGGATCGACAGTACCATCTCCGAAGATCCATGTTTCGTCGAGATCAACAAATAAACGTAATCACACCTTCATTTTTCAGTTTTATATACTGATGTAAAAACGCTTTTTACTTTTTAGTTTACTTAAATATCATATAATTGATGATTTTTTTCTTCAATTGTATAAAAATGTGTAAAAAAATATGTTTTATTTGCAGATACTTGGTCAATTTTTCCTTCTCTTTAAAGACTCTTCTCTGCCGGAGCAGAGAATTTGATGACATACATAGTCTTGGTTTGTTGATCGAGGAGGACAATGTCAGGCATATTTGCTTGTATGGACCTGACGGTCGGAAACGGGTGCTTCCAGTAGATCTGGAATTTTTCGTTTCCGACAACGGACTCAATATCTCCTGGCATGTAAGGTAGCACCGGCTCTTGGTCTATGCCGTACGAGTGCCTTAGATGGTAATAGAGCACCCGTAGGGCCCCATTATGGCGATGGGTGTACACCGAGGCCGCTTTTGCCGGACATGGCGATAGCAGGTGGAAAAGCGTCTCAGGCCCCTTTCGTCAGGTCCTCCAGCTAACATCAGGGACCTGCACACCCATCACGTTGCGGCGATAGACCAAGGTGTTGATTACGCCACCTTGGCAAGCTGCGGTAAATCCCTCGGTCTCGGATGTAAACCCGGCTGACCTTAGGTAGCTGAAGGTCAACCTGGTTCAATGTTTTACATTTATTCGTTTGGTAATTCTATGTTAAATTATCTAAGTCTAAGTTATTCTCATAATTCGGAAAATTATTATATTTTATCAAAGATAAAAGGAGGATGGGGGTTCATTTTTGGTATCTCTTATGATTATCGTTATTCCCTATTGAAACATCCAAATTTAGCCAGCCTGTACATCATGTTACACGGTGCGAATGCATTGTCTGGGAGATGCGCTCGTCGCATAGCTTCAATACTAGAGATGGAATGCTACCAATATAGGAGTTTTAAATATACAGCTTGATTCAGATTGACCTGGATATAGGGATTATCTTGTGAGCGGGTCAAAAATAATTTGTGCGATAAGGAAAGGGAACTGTACATTGCACAGGTTACACTATTTAGAGCGAGGCGTGTCAGTCAGTAACTCGCGGAAGTTTTGAGGGTGTACATCGATTTTGGAATTCTTGACATTGCGAAAGGCCGCTCCATGAATGAACAAAATGTAAAGAAAATGATGACCCATCGGTGAATAGAATATTATCAATGGAATTCTTATCATTGTTTGCCATTTCCGGAACGGTCTCACAAAATATGCATTTTAGAGAAAAAACTCAAGATTGAAAAATTGTAGAGCGGAAAATTTTCGGTCGAAGTGAGTCATTTAAATTTTCATTTAGTTTACGAGAGCTCGCTAAAGACAATTAGGACGTTTTGTGCTGATACAATTAGTTTTAAGAAATCCCGTCTTAGATATAATAGGTCTTCTGATGATGGTCGTAAGACCGAAACGTACGTAAAGACGAAAGTAATAAGGATATGTGTTAGTGTGACCTATTTCCTGAGAATTCATATATAATTCATACATGGGTCAAGAATCATCATTTTTGTAATAATTTACGTTTTCATCTACAATTCTGAACAAATTAGAAAATATTTCCAATCGCACATAATTTTTGTATAGAAAATTCATGAAAGAAATGATAAATTTGAGTTTGTTAAGTAATCGGGGTCATCTAATATTTCCAATAATGAAATTCTAGAGGTGAATATATTATTCATCTTAGTGTCCTAGAAACTTTTTCCAAGGCATCGTTCTATAAATATTATATTATGTAGATACATTAAGTTAATTCCCTAGCTACAATTTAAGTCAATCACTAACTTGATTAACTCAATAAATAAAGTGATATAAAATAATATGACCTACATATTGGTTACCTTAATAGGTCATTTCGAACTCAGTCCCTGGTTAGTTCTTAATATTGGTGAAGTTTGGTATTTCGTAATTAAAATTGATTAAATTTCAAGTAACTACATGTCCACCCAACTATTAAACGAATAAGACACCTGGTCCATTTGTACCAATAACAGTTCATCGAAACTGAAATAGATGATAATATGGTAAATTTGGGAAAATATATCATTTCATAAAACATTTGGAATATTCTTATTATGTGCCTTACCGCTTTTTGACTCGACCTTTTTCAAGTACAATTTGTCCCGATTTGTAACTCGACAAATGTTTACTGAAGAAGACCCCAGATGAATTGCCGTTTTGTGACTAGAATAAAAGTTTTAAAAAAATTTGTCGCATACTATAGAGTTTTCTCTGAGATAGATCACTCCATGTGCTGGTTGATTGGCTATCAACGCTGGTGTCCCACGGGGATCTGTCGAAGCACCAACTTTGTTTCTGATACATGTAAACGATCTTCTGCAAGTGACAACCTGTTTCATCCACAGCTTTGCGGATGATGATATACTTTATACCGCTTCCTCATCTAGAGCCTCAATACCATCCAATGAAGCCAGATGAGCGAGACAGGTTGAGGCAATTAATGGAGATCTGGCGAAGATTTAGAAATGAGGCTCTGATGATCTAGTAGAGTTTAATGCAACAGAAACTCAAGCTCGCGTCTTCTCCAGGAAGGCGGATCCCACAATCCCTAATGTGATGATGTCAGGTACAACTATTCCTATGAAGTCTTCCAAATCGATGGTAGGAATCACCACCAACAGCACTCTCTAATGGGACGATCATGTGAGGTCCATTGCAAAAACCACTTCAGAAAACTTAGTTTTCTATAATAATAATAATAATAATAATATTTCTTTATTTCTGAATTAACCTCATATATACATGTATACATCATAAAACTAAAAAAGAAATGACGTCAAAAGTATAGCACATTTCAAAAGATATGGTTCATATAGTCATCTACATTGTACGGTTCTAGATCTAGGAGCAATTTTTTTATTTTTGTTTTGAACAGATTCTGGTTTCCTATTGATTTAATAGTATTCGGTAGCTTATTAAATATTCTTATACACATGTAAGACGGATTTTTTACAGTCAAACAAAGTCGATGTTTATGTTAATGGATCTGGTTTCATATCTGGTGTTTGATTCTTTAATTTTTCCAAATTTGCTCTTGTTTCTTTGTAAGAACATCAGGCACTCGTATAGATAAAGACCATATACAGTGAAAATTCTTTTCTCTCTGAAAAGTCCTCTGCATGACTGTCTAAAATCCCTCTTATATATGATTCGGAGAACCTTTTTTTGGACAATAAAAATGTTCTCTACAGTTGATCCTATTCCCCAAAATATTAGTCCATATCGCATGACAGATTCAAAATTGGCATGGTATAGCGTTCTTAATGTTGGTTCATTTAAGTATTTTGCAGTTATTCTAATTGCATAGCAAACCTTATTTAGCTTACTAGCAACATATTCTATATGTTCTTTCCAGTCCAGAAAGCGGTCTAGTATGATACCTAAGAACTTAGTATGATGATTTACTTCCACATTTTGTTCTTCCAGTTTAATAAATTCTGGTTTGTTTTTCCTACTGTGACTTGTACTAAAAATCACAATTTTTGTTTTATCCTCATTTAGAATAAGTTTATTTTGTTGAAACCAGTTTTTTGCCTTTGTGAAGGTGTTTGTTGCTTCAACTGAGAGATTTTGTTCATCTTCCGCTCCGACAGCCCAATTTGTATCATCGGCAAATATGGTTATGTTCCCATTTACATTTAAATTTTCTGTTATATAACACAAATCATTTATAAAAATTAGGAATAGAATTGGTCCTGCAATACTTCCTTGAAGTACTCCTGTATTATTATATAATATGTCTGGTTTTTCAATGAGTCCCTCCCTATTTCATGCCAATAGTTACTTTACTTTTCCACCAGCTCCTCATAAACTACAAAGCACAGATTCGACCTGCCCTGGAGTACTATTCACATGTTTGAAGTTTTTTTGATATAAAATTCAAATATTGTGATCGCGCTAATCTCAACACTCTCATAATAACCAATAATGATTGTTTATTGTACCCCCTTTATTTGTAACCTAACCTAACCTAACCTTTTAGGGGAGGCAGGTAGCTCAGTGGTAGAAGCATTCTAATTACTGTGGCGTCTGGTCGCGGGTTCGAATTTCAGCGACGGTGGAATTTTTCGGATGACCCGAAACAGTGGTGAGGCAAGATACAATGAGCCGTTAGGCCTAAAGTGTCATCGAGACTGGTCTGGTTGCAGAATCGAGTCTACCACACGAGGTGCAGTGTTTAGCGGTAATATATGAGGTGATTGAATTCGGACTCACGGACTCCCACACTATATTGTGAGATGTTACAGATGCGTATGGCCGTAAAGGATTTCAACCACCTCACAAGAAAAAAAACCTAACCTAAGCTAATCTAAGATAACCTAATCAATCCAACTTACTAACCTAACTTTGTTGATATAGAATACAAAGTCATAGTCGCAAAGATCTTAACACTCATCAATCAATCAATCAATTAATCAAAACGGGGGAACAACTCCGGAGCACTTAGACCGCTTTATTGTGTACCCCTTGATACATGAATCAGTCCAGCAGGCCTCCTGCTCAGAGAGCAGAGAGTAGGGTTTTAGAAAGTTTAGGCGAGAGCTTCCTAAGATGGCGCTTCGCCTGCCTCATGCCGGGGGAACCACGCCAGACCGCGAGCCACAGTCTATCCAGTAGCTCCTGGAGGGCTTGGAGCCCCATTAGTCGATTAAATTCCGATCGTTAAATCGGGGTCAAGAGCGCTCAAGGAACTCCGTTGGGCCAATTCATCGGCCACTTCGTTTCCCTTCACGCCAGAGTGGGCGGGTACCCATTCTAGCTAGATTTTGTTCCTTCTGACTAATTCAGCCAGAGTTTCCCTGCACTCCAAGACAAGCCTAGAAGTCACTGTGTGGGAGTGAAGTACAGATATAAATCCGCCTGCCTCGATGGTTTAATATCAGGTTTTCCAGGGCACAAGTCCGCATTGCATAGACTTCAGCCTGGCAAACGGTTGCGTGAGCACCTAGGGGAACTGAAATCTTCCTTCTGGGTGTACTCGAGTATACTCCGCCTCCACTAGACTCGTCAGTCTTAGACCCGTCCGTGAATCACACGAGTCCCCATGGCGGAAGTGGCCCAGAGTCCTTGTTCTCCCAGTCCGTTCTCTGTGTAATGAGAACGTCTGGTGTTTGAAACCTGACAGAAGGCGCTATCGTATCCTGCGTCAATTGGAGGATCTGGCAATCCCAAAATTTGCCATGACCGCGAAGCACAAACTCACCGACCCACTGGCCCAGATCAGCCAGCCTATACGCTACTGTATTGATATGGAGCTGTAGTGGGACGATCCCCACCAGAACATCCAGAGCCGTGGTGGGGGCGCTCTTCATAGCCCTCGTTATTCCCACGCAGGCAAGTCGTTGAGCCTTATCCAGCGCCAAGCGGAACAGAACCATCTTAACCTCCTTTGTTTCTAAGCCTTTTTTTGGGTTGAGAGAAAATGCTTTATGCACGCCGACTGCTTATTATCAATCGCAAGTCGACAGTGCCGAATTCGCACATTTTTTTTCATACCGGCTAAAACCTCTCATTTTTTCATCCTTATCCTGGAACAGCTTATCACATTACTTCAGGATAAGGACTGCGTCTTTCTTGATGTTTCCTTTTTGTTTATTACCCTATATTTGGATTAGAGAACAGGAATTACTTCTTGTTCCTCTTTTTCTTTGTTGAAGATTATAGTTTTCATAAGGTCTCCGTATTTAGTCCATGATTGTTCTTCTTCCATCATTTTCTCTACCACTGTTTTTAGGTCAGTTGCTTCTTCTCTGAATTTATTGATTCTTCCTCTTTCGTTATCCCATCTTGGGCATACCATTATAGTATGATCAGGTGAGTCAATGTTGTCGTAATACAGACATCTACTGTCGTTTGCCAGTTTGAATCTGTGTAGATAATTCCTGAAGCACCCGTGCCCTGTAAGGACTTCGGTTATATAGTAGTCCACTTCTCGATGTTTGGGATTAGGTTCTTTGTGTAAGATGCTTTTGTTGTGATGTCCCATCTTTCCTACCAGCTATGCAATAAATTGATCCTGGCCTGTGTTTTAGTCGCACCCTCGTATGTTTCTCTGCGTTCCTGTGCTATTAAATGTAGTGGAGGAGAGTCCGCAAACACTTCTACCGCTTCGCAAGATGTAGTGCTATATGCACTACAAGTTTCCTCCCTAGCGAGTTCAATTCATTTCTATAAAAATTGAACCTAAGTACTGTTGACCATACCGGAATAGCATATAGTGCCGTAGATATGGCTACTGAGTTAATCAGTCTTCTCTTACCGCTCGATGAGCCGCCTATATTTGGCATGAGATTGAGTAACGCCTTTACCATCTCATCTGTTTTTTCGATGGTTTTGTTTAGATGGATCTTATAGAACCCTTTTGTGTCTATCCACACGCCAAGATATTTAATGACTTTTTGGAGCATAATCGTGATCTCCTTAACCTGGAAGGATATGTGAGGAAGCACCCTTTTGGTTGTTATAATTACCGCTCCGGTTTTTTCCGCCGCTAGTGTTAGTCCCTTTGAGGTTATCCAATGATTCATTATCCTTATGGCTCCATTCACTCTTTCCTTGAGTTCCTGATGGTCTCTAGCTATTGCTACGACCGTTAGATCGTCGGCAAAAGCTTTGCTTCTAAGCATCTTTGTCGATTTTGAATTGAAATATTGTAATCGCGCTAATCTTAACACTTTCCTTTCTAAGAATACTTCAAGTAGAATTATTTTTTCAGTTGGACTGAAGTTACGTAGGAATATGAAAATGGAACTCAATTTACATTTTCCGGATTTATTTTATGCTCCTCACAAAACGGGAATTCATCTGCGGTCTTTTCCAGGTAAAATTTTGTCGAGTCACAAAACGGGAACTATTTTATTTAAAACAGGTCGAGTCACAAAATACGAAGACACCAAAACATTTATAGCACACTTTAATAACTACTACATCACTGAATACAACTCTTTCAATCAGTAGTGTTCGAAATATATAACTATGAAGTAATGAAGGGCTATAATACAAAACTGCTCTTTCTTATGTTTTTGATTAAGCAATGGATTACAATTTAGGTCATCAATTTTAGTTCCTTACCTGATGAAATCATTATGTTATCGTTGGTCACTATCACAATAAATCACGTCTCCCCTGGAATGTCAAATTTGAGCAATGAATATTAAACACAACTCTACCAATCAATTCTACAAAAACTTCATAAACTCCAAACTTATTCCGCTCTTTATTTGAACTCTGGTATATAATTATATGCTACTAATAAAGATTCTTGACCCAGTATGAATTATATATGAAAATTCTTGGGAAATAGGTCACAATAACACTGTTTTAAAATTGTTGTCTTTACGTACGTTTCGGTTTCACGACCATCATCAGAAGACTTATTACTTCAATAACCTGATTACTTAGAAATAAGTAAATACTCAAGTAGGAATTTGCAAGAATATTAATTAATTAAATTAGTATAAACATGACTTAGAGTTTGAACGTCAGTCCTATGATTTACAGAATTGGAGTCACGTTTTATGTGAATCATCTCCAGGATAGATCTTTTATAATAATTGGTTTCCTTAGTTAAAATATTAACATTTTTGTAATCAATCAAATTGATGGTTATAATCAAAGCAGTGCTTAGCAAGGGCGGTGGAATTTTCTAAGTTATTATTTCTTGTGCTATACTTATGGCCATACATTCTTTTTTGTAAATATTGTTTAGAGATTCCAGTATAAGTCCCATCACAATCTAAACAATTCAATTTATATACTGTGTGGGTTTGTTTATCTTTAGGTATTACAGGTTTTAGATTTGAGAAATATTTCCCAACACAGTTAGTAGGTTTATGCGCAACATTTATATCGTACTTTTTCAAACATTTCTCAATTTTTTCTGAGGTCTCTGGAATGTATGGTAAAGTTATATAATTGTCTGTATTACCTTTTATGTTATTTTTATATGAAGAACCATTATAGATTTTGTTTATTCTCTCTTTAATGATAGGATTGAAGAAAGTTTTTGGGTAGCCATTCACTTCCAGTGTATTACGAATTCGTAATACATTGAGATGATTCACATAAAACGTGACTCCAATTATGTAAATCATAGGACTGACGTTCAAACACTAAGTCATATTTATACTAATTTAATTAATTAATATTCTTGCAAATTCCTACTTGAGTCCTTATAATGTTAAAAGTTTATTCTAGGTGGAATTGTCTAAAGTATTTCTCAGAGGCCAGAGACCTTCTTTTATTACCTAATAAATCATGACATCTGGTTCGCAAATGAACACTTGAGATGGTCTCGTCTGTTAGTCTCTCGTAGACATTTATGAAATGTGGTCGTATTTGTTGATAATTCTACTAAATAGTGGATTTTCAATATTACGCAGTGTAGTAACATTGCTGTGTTATAATTCCGATTTCATGTTTCTGTTCGTTTCGGCGACGTTGGCATTTAAACGAAATTTGTGCGATAAGGACGCTTTGTGTTAATACAATTATTTCTAAGTAATCAGGTTATTGAAGTAATAAGTCTTCTGATGATGATCGTGAGACCAAAACGTATGTAAAGACAAAAATTTTAAAACAGAGTGTTATTGTGACCTATTTCCCAAGAACTTTTATATATAATTATATGCTACGTTGATTCCAAAATTAATAGCAGATGTAGATAGTCAAGCTTCGAGGATAATGAATTGAGGCATTCTAGTATGGGTTATTATAAATACGATTGATTGAAATAAACGGAAATTGTGACAAATATCGATACAGAAAGTATCACATATAAGGAATACAAACAAACTAACTTTATTACACATTCCTACAAATACGAGTACGTGCGCTATGGATCACACTGTTTATAAGCTGTATTGACAGTAGTATTTTGTTCTCGGCTCTGGAAATATGAAGTTAGATCGAACAGAGATCAGAACTATTCCAGCCATTTCTCATTTCCACTTTTATCGATGTTACCGAACATCTCCCATGATACCAGGATAGTCGTAAACTGTCATTCTGCAAGAATAATCCATTTCTACGAACTGTTTTCGAATTTTATTGAACTTTAGAGATTTTTCGGATATCTTATTGAATACTTTGATACCCATACTATATGAAACTTCATTTTATATTGGAAAAACAACGTACCCTAGTCCTTAAATATTTTATCATCATCCGCTTGTGCAAAACAACTGCTCCAACGTAACATTTTTCAATTCCTCAGGAACCATTCACTTTGATTATCTTGGTCTCGTGCGTTCCTATACGTACTTTTGAGAATTGTAACCAGGAAAACTGATTTTCATAATTGTGAGTTTTTCGTTGGCTTTCCGGATACAATATCTTTGTCAAACTGGTGAAAACGGTTACTTGGTTTTATGTGATGTTACAGTATCCTCGACTCATGAATATAAAAGTTTCATCATTGTATTTCATAAATATTAATCAGATAATTTGCATTCATTTGTTATGCTTTTTAAATGTGCCCGATTTAAATGGAGTGCTACCGCTCAGCATAGTGGACGGCTGGTACCGCACGGAGGGGTTGAGTGTAAATCCTGACGAAACGGAAGTTGTTCTGTTTACAAGGAGAAGCAAGCTGGGCACGCTACCAAAGATTAGTTTCTCTGGTAAGGTCCTGCATTTCAAAAGGTCGGTGAGGTGTTGGGAGTAATCCTAGACTCTAAATTGACCTGGCGCGAACACCTCGAATATCGAGTGAGGAAGGCCTCTGCGTCATTTTGGGCATGCAGAAGAGCTTTCAGCAGCACATGGGGATTACAGCCAAAGATTCTTTATTGGATCTATACTCCTGTGATTGGGCCTATGGTACGAGGCGGTAGTGTGATGGTCAGGGACAATGACTGGTATTTCACAGCGTCCCCTTGACTGCCTGCAGCGGCTTGCATGCGTAGGCATACTGAGCGGCATGAAGTCGGCTCCGACGAGAGCCCTTGAAGCTCTCGCTGGATAACCATCTCTACACTTATACATTAAAACTGAGGCCATGAGAACGACGGGCCTAGGTCACTGGACCAAAACGCACTTACTCTAGTGGACACTCGTCGATTTTAAGTGAGGCAATCTCTAAATGCCCCATATTAGAAATGAAGCAAGATAGCATGATCCCTGCTGTATGTTTCATTTCTTCCAATATCCTCACCCTACTGCCACCAGACGGGCTCGTATGGTTCACAGATGAGTCCAAAGTAGGACAGGCTTCTGGTGCGGGAGTATACCTAAAAAGCCCAAAGATTACTATCTCAGTGACTCTAGGCGCTTACTGCACGGTTTTTCAGGCGGAGGTCTACGCAATACTGACTTGTGCCATGGAAATCCTGCGAAGAAACTATGTAAATAGGCGCATATATATTACATATTTGCACAGACAGCCGCTCGGCTCTGGTAGCTCTCAAATCACCCAGAGTCACATCAAGGCTTGTCAAAGAATGCAGGGATATACTGACTGAACTAGCTAGGAGAGATAAAGTTCAACTCATCTGGGTCCCCGGACACAGCCCCAATGGCCGACTCTCTGGCCAGGCGAAGGTCGTCTAGCGCCCCTATCGGGCTGGAGCCAATGATAGCTTTATCAAACTGCGTAGGGGTCTCGCCCTTCTGGGCCAACTGAATAGAGAGTGGTCTAATCTGTGACGAGAATCACCACGTATGGTTCACATATGGGTCCAAAGTAGGACAGGCTTCTGGTGCGGGAGTGTACCTAAAAAGCCCAAAGATTACTATCTCAGTGACACTAGGCGCTTACTACACGGTTTTTCAGGCGGAGGTCTACGCAATACTGACTTGTGCCATGGAAATCCTGCGAAGAAACTATGTAAATAGGCGCATATATATTATATATTTGCACAGACAGCCGCTCGACTCTGGGAGCTCTCAAATCACCCAGAGTCACATCAAGGCTTGTCAAAGAATGCAGGGATATACTGACTGAACTAGCTAGGAGAGATAAAGTTCAACTCATCTGGGTCCCCGGACACAGCCGAAATGGCCGACTCTCTGGCCAGGCGAAGGTCGTCTAGCGCCCCTATCGGGCCGGAGCTAATGATAGCTTTATCAAACTGCGTAGGGGTCTCGCCCTTCTGGGCCAACTGAATAGAGAGTGGTCTAATCTGTGACGAGAATCACCACGTATGGTTCACATATGGGTCCAAAGTAGGACAGGCTTCTGGTGCGGGAGTATACCTAAAAAGCCCAAAGATTACTATCTCAGTGACACTAGGCGCTTACTACACGGTTTTTCAGGCGGAGGTCTACGCAATACTGACTTGTGCCATGGAAATCCTGCGGAGAAACTATGTAAATAGGCGCATATATATTATATATTTGCACAGACAGCCGCTCGGCTCTGGGAGCTCTCAAATCACCCAGAGTCACATCAAGGCTTGTCAAAGAATGCAGGGATATACTGACTGAACTAGCTAGGAGAGATAAAGTTCAACTCATCTGGGTCCCCGGACACAGCCGAAATGGCCGACTCTCTGGCCAGGCGAAGGTCGTCTAGCGCCCCTATCGGGCCGGAGCCAATGAAAGCTTTATCAAACTGCGTAGGGGTCTCGCCCTTCTAGGCCAACTGAATAGAGAGTGACGAGAATCACCACGCATGAGGCAAGCCAAGCTCTTCATCAAATAGCCTGTGCCTAGGCTCTCAAAGAAACTCCTTTCTCTGAACAGAAGGGACATCAGAGAGATGACTGGAATCCTAACCGGTCACTGTCGTCTTAACAAACATTGGAGACACTATGGGCATCACAGATGACCCAATATGTAGGAAATGCAGAGAGGTGGAAGAAACTGCCTCTCACATCCTGTTGGAATACCCAGCATTAGCGTCCCTCAGGCACCGACACTTGGAGAATTAAAACTGCTACCAGAAGAATTTATGGAAGCCAGCACTGGCAATATTCTGGGTTTCTGGTGGACCTCAAACCTGCTTGAATAGAATAGGCTTCCGACAACGGGGCGCACAATGGACCCAACTAAGTGACCTAAGTGCATCAGGGGGTTAAGCCCCTCCCCTCAAATGATGATGATGCTACCGCTCCCATCCGATGTGCTAACAGAAGTTCAGATTAAGACTTACCAACTCAAATAAACAAATAAACTCTAAATGTGAGCTTGAATTATATTTTAAATCAAAAGAGATCACTTACTGGAGTGATCGCCAGTATATGTGATTCTTTCTGTACCTCAACAAATGCTCATAGATTGTAGTACACTAGAAGCTACAAATAATAAATTGCTAACCTTTTCAATATACCCTTCTCGCTAAGGCGATTATAACTAGCACATTTAATCAATGACAAGCATAAGGCGTAGTTTTAAAACAGGCCTAAAAGTAGAATTCTTCTGTAAATCATCACTACGTTTATTTAACAGTTCTAGTGCAGTCGAATGGCTATAAAAATAGGCCAAACCCGTAAATCCTTGAGAAAAGGGTCGATTTTGATGGGGAAAAGTGCATTTGCTTCAGAATGTTATCAGAAACAAAGTCTACCTTATAGATAGTTGTACAAATTGAAGCTGACAGTTTGACGCATATGGTCAAATTGAGACATTATCTAGAAGTAATTCAATATGAGCGATGTTAAACGGAATTTAGAAGAGCAGCCACCATTACGCATCCGAATCAACAAGGAACTGAGTTACACAACTGTTATTGCAGCTACGGCAGGAATCACTTTCCTTATAGTGTGTTGTTGTTGTTAATGTTGACATCTAATGTCATGTCTCTTATATCCTATCATATACAATTTGAATGCTTTGTAAGTTATCCAACGTTTCAGATGAATAAATAAATAAACAATAAATTAACAATTTATTTTTGAAATGATATAAAAAATGCTAAATTTGACTATTTTTGATCAAGTAAAGACTATTTTTGGTCAGTGAACATATGAAACTAGTTAAACAAATAGTTGAATTGACTTCATTTGTTATGAACAATTTATTTACAAATAGATGAATTCGATCAAAACTCAAAGTATACAGTCCACAACCATTTATTCAAAAGTAGTATATAATTTTCTTTAGAGCTTCTATATCATCCAATGAAGACAATGAGGAGGTCGATGCAAAAAATGAAGATTTGGCAAGAATTTCGAAACGTGTATGTGATAATCTAATAATAATAATAAAAAAAAGTCAAGGATCACTATCTCAGTGACTCTAGGCGCTTACTGCACGGTTTTTCATACGGAGGTCTACGCAATGCTGACTTGTGCCATGGAAAACCTGCGAAGGAACTATGTAAATAGTCGCATACGTATTTGCACAGACAGCCGGTCGGCTCTGGGAGCTCTCAAATCACCCAGAGTCACATCAAGACTTGTCTCAAAGAATGCAGGGATACACTGGCAGAACTAGCTAGGGAAAATAAAGTGCAACTTATCTGGATCCCCGGACACAGCGGAGTTGTAGGGAATGAAATGGCCGATTCTCTGGTCAGGCGAGGGTCGTCTAGCGCCCCTGTCGGGCCGGAGCCAACGGCCGCTCTATCAAACTGCGTAGGGGTCTCGAAAATCACCACGCATGAGGCAGGCCAAGCTCTTCATCGAAGAGTCTGCGTCTAGGCTCTCACAAGAAACTCTTTTCTCTGAACAGAAGGGACATCAGAGAGATGACTGGAATCCTAACCGATCACTGTCGTCTTAACAAACATCTCCACACTATGGGCATGACAGATGACCCAAAATGTAGGAAATGCAGAGATCTGAAAGAAACTGCCTCTCACATCCTGTTGGAATGCCCAGCATTAGCATCCCTCAATCACCGACACTTCGGAGAATTAAAACTGCTCCCAGACGAACTTATGGAAGCCAGCACTGGTAATATTCTGGGTTTCTGGCGGGCCACAAAGCTGCTAGAATTGAACTGGCTTCTAACCACGGGGCGCACAATGGGCCCAACTAAGTGGCCTAAGTGCATCAGAGGGCTAAGCCACCTCCCCTCTTATGATGATGATCTTCTCAATAACCGTCCTCGGTATCACCACCTCATGAGAACATTATGTGATGTCCTTTGCGATATCTGCTTCTCAGAAACTAGGTTTTACATTCCAAGAGTTTTTCTTCTGGCTGGCGATGTCACATTTAGGAGTTCATTCGTCTCTCTAAGACATCGTAGAAAAGTGAACAATCTCTCCTTTTTCTATATATATTTTCAAGGTCAATGCTTATCAGAAATCTCGTTTGTTAATCCACCACGAGAAATTTCTGGTAGGCAACCTGGACGAGCTCAAGCTGGTACCTCGATACCTGCCGCACTTATCTATACCAGACTTCATTATTTTATCAAACGGATAAGTCATAGAGCTCTTTATCTACTGAGGTATTTCATGATGCATATAACCTTCAAACATTCAAGATAAATTTCAATGCCTCCTCTCCCAACGTTCCATCCCCAGATCACACGATGTTATACGATACGAACATTTCAGGTTTAGCTCTCGCTTAATCATAATATTTTTTGTTTAAATGAGGTGTTTCGTCATACTTGGTTCTTAGAATAGTAATCAAAACGTGTTTGTTTTCAGTTTTCTAGCTTGAATATATTAGAAAATAGATAGGCATGAGAGTTTTTCTTAAAACTTTGGGGGTTATGGGTTATATTCCATTCAAGCTTCAAATTGCATGTAGTTCCATGTTACTGTTACTAACGAAAGAGGTATTAAAGGATGCAAAAAAATCTCATCTGCAAATTTATTGCTTCAAAATTCGATATATTCGACTTTATATGAATGCTACCACCTTACATTTCTTAATCAGAGCCACCACTGAAGTTCATATTTCACTGACCTGTCCCAACTGCTTCATCTTTCAGATAGTGGCAACTGGTACTAACCCCAACCACCAAGATAAACACAGAAAGGAATTCGCATGTAATTCAGTGCATTATTTTATTCCGCACGGCAGGGGCATGCAATACTAACGATCAAAACTATGTTCCGGAAAACGTTCTGAATTGTACCTATTTCAAGTATGATTCGGCTGACTACGGTTATCTTCGCCATACGCGCTTATACCATCGATTTGTGGCACAAGGCAGCGTATCTCCAGCTGAATGAATTGCATACTATTTTAAACTTTCCTTTTGGGTCTGATAACAATGAACTAATCGCTCAGAGTTATGATGGGGAGTCCATGATGAGTGGCAAGATAAATGAGGTCTAAGCCATTATCAAAAGAACATTTCCACATGCACATTGTATTCACTGTTATGCCCATCAATTTAATTTAATTATTGAACGAGCGGCAAAGTGCAGTCATTTTCAAGCTTTTTTTCTCGATCGCCAAGACGAACAGTAATTCTTGATGAAATAGTGAAACGTAGATTACCACGCGCTGTTCCTACACGGATTCTTTCAAAGAATGTTTAGACAAAATTATTGACGAAGATGGGATAGATTCATTCACTATTAGTGAAGCAAGTGGTTTATTGAAACATTTGAATTGCCCTAAGTTTCTCTACTGGTTGAAAATATTTCATTTCATCATGCCACATGTTGAAATATTATTTAATCAGATAAAATTGACAGTGCTCAACTGCAAAAGGCAATGGAACAATTCCAACAGCAAATTATTCGAATTAGAAATTCTACTGACAATGTCAATCAAGAAGCAATAATGAAAAACCTGCTAGGAAAAGACAAAAAACGACAGCTGCAGATAACAGAGCTGTTATTGCAAAGGAAGTATGTGACACTATTTTAAGCCAAATTAGCGACCGATTTGATTTCAGGGAGAGCCCGATGACATGTGTGACGTAGTTGGTATTTTGCCACTTTTAGTGTTCATAACATACAACAACCTGAAAAAGGTTTTGACGGAAACATACAAACTGTTGAATATTATTTGTACAAAGCCCATGTTGACAGCAGAACGTGAACGATGTTTTTCCACCCTCAAACGCATTAAATTTTTTCTGAGAAGCATAATGTCAGAAGATCGACTGAATGCATTGGTGGTTCTATCAATAGAAAAGAAGTTCGTCCCGCCTATCCTGGATTTTGACAACAAAGTGATAGACGTTTTTACCAGCATGAAAAATGGGAGAATGGATTTTATGTACAAAAAATAAGTAAGTATTTTCTTGTGCTCATTCTCTTTCATAACTCACGAGCCGCCACTGCTTTCAGATGAAATTAACTCACCATTTCGTATAATATTCTGGGTAATCGAACATTTTTATTCCTCCCAACTGCAACATAGATTAAGCTACTAGGAGTAGATCCTAGAGAAAATTTGTGATTCAACAAATAACCACACTTACTATACTGTTGTAACTTTAATTAATATAAATAGAAATAATCGTTATTGCGCAAAGCAAAGCATGCTATGCGAACTCATCCAAATTCAATAGTTTTCTAAATGGGCCATCAACGTGAAATAACATCATACTAACAGACAAGGTAACTTCTAAATACGCACATATCACACGCCCACCTTGCGTCATCTGAACTATACCCTCATAGGTCAACATGCATCTATCAATAGTGGTAATAAATTGAGTTAGCAAAGTTTATAAGAACGATACCGATTTAGACGTGAATTGACTATCAGAAAGATTACATTCAGGAATTTATACGAAAATACAAAAAAAGAACATGTAAGGCCGAAGGCGAGAAATTTGCTGATGCAATATTTTGATCAATGATTTGCAACACTTACTTCCACATACAGAATTTATTAGACGAGTGTATTGAGATTTAGTAAGTGGGATAAAGATTCGTCAGAATGGATGAGGAAACTGAAGTAAATTTAGTCAATGAAGTAAAATTAACGTTAAATTATTGTATATTTTCAATAAAAGTAGATATTTTGCAAATAACTATGAACCCGGGTAGATCCACGGGCCAAATTTCCTCCGATGTAGATGTTTCTTCTCATACGAGTGCCTGGAGAGACCTCAAAAATGTGGTTTCAAATACTACAACACTAACGTAACGCAAATACCCAGGTGATCGCGAAAGGCGATTCCAATTATGTGATTTGCTACAAAGAAGACTCGATTTTCCAGCGTTCCTAGAAAATGTAATTTGGACAGACGAAAGCACTTTTTTGAATGGTGGAATATTCAATCGAAATAATAAACACATTTGGAGCATACATAATCCCAGGTAATTTCGAGAAATTCAATGTGTGGGCGGGAATTATTCAGAACGGAGAAACCTATTATCAGTTTTTGACTACTAACGAAGACTATTTTGATGATTTCTCTTTGGCCAACTACTACAGCATCTGGTTTCACCACGATGGTGCTCCACCTCACAACACAAGGTATCTGATTATCTTACCGAAAAATTTGGTGACAGATGGATCGGGCGTAATGTACCAGTGAGATAGCCAGCCAGGTCTTCAGACCTCAGTGTCCTCGACACATTCTTTTGGGGTACGATGAAAAATAGAATTTATGGGCAGGGCGAATACCAAAATATCGAGGAGCTTCAACTTAACATCGGGGAATTTTGAGGATTGAAAAGAAGGGAAATAAATCGCGCAGTGCATAACATACAGAAAAGAGTCTCGTTTAGAGAATCAGGGAGCATCTGTTGTGATTTATTGTTTTTCTTTAGTCATTATTATTCTTAGTTTTTTTTTGAACCGTTCTTGATCAGTTTTGCATAATTTGAACAAAGTTGTTGTTCAGATAAATTTCTGCTGTCGCTGATTTCATCGTTTTTGCAATAAATTTTTATCATATTTCGTTTGTTTTTATTCAATCGTAAGCTCCATTTTTAACGACACAGTGCTTAACACGGTATCAAAATACCATTTACATGTGACAGATTGATAAAATCAAAGCTTACTACGATATAAAAACTTTATCGTTAATATTCCTGATTTTTGATACTACAAGGGTAACTTGTGATTTATCATTGAAGAGGTAATGAAAGGGGCTACAAAAATCCAATATAGTGCCCATGTGAAAAAATATAGTTGATGATGATTTGGAAAAAAGTAAACGTCTTAGAGGATTTTCGACTCCGCCAAAAGATGGAGCTCACATGTTCCAATGAAAATATATTTATAGATTTTAACTAACCTTCGAAAAAACTCGTAAAAAATAGAAAAATAATTTCAGTTTTAGTGCCATATTTCCGAAAGTACCAAGGATAACTTCAATATAATATTATCAAGCTCACCGATACAAAACTTTAGCTCAATTTAACCATCTTCGTATCTCTTATAATTTCCGAAATCCCAATGATGAGTGTTGAATCCTGAAAAGACCGAAGTGGTTCTTTTCACGAGGAAACGGAAACTGGGACCCCTACCTGACATTCGTCTGTTAGCAGGGACCTTCTGCACATGAAAGGCTCAGTACCTTGGAGTTATCCTCGATGCTAAACTGAGCTGGAAAATGCGCCTGAAAACCCGGGTGAAGAAGGCCGTTGCATCCTTATGGGCACGCAGGAGAGCCTTCGCCAACACATGGGATCTACGGCCACAGGTTCAACACGGTCATGAACCGCTCAATCATAACCTACGCAGCCGTTGTGTGCTCACCTGCGATTGAAACGGTTCTGTCCCATCTAGTGATGGGTCGTTCATGAGCGAGTCGTTCAAAATGAACGACTCAGTTAAGTGAGTGGTGAACGAACGACTCGGTACTGTGATGATTCGTTCAATTAAACTCCGATAGAAACGAACTAAGATACGATACAGACTCACAGAGTGAGTTGCTCAATGTCTGCTGATATACATCTGTAGTGCTTGAGAGAGCTTCCGTACATATTGTACTTTCGTGCTAGTTCACTAGTTGAGTCAATCAAGCAAATATGGCTGGCATGTTTACTGCGCTCTGAGTCATAATATCTTTATCATTTCAATAAGAGCAAGCTATATTGCTCTCACCTGATAATAATAAATTCTGGATTGTCCTTTAGTATTAGTTATAAATTTTAAAAATTCTACATGACAGAATATTGATGCGAAATGATAAAGTTCATCTATACAAAACCTCACAATTACCAAATATATTTATAGAATAAACTTGTTATTTGATATTTTGTGTTTTGAAAACGAACAATACTCCTACATTTAGGTATATATTATATAAAATAATTGCTGCACCTTAATCAACAAATGAATAAAATAAACAATAAACAACTGAACAAAAATGAATATAAACTAGCAAACTAGAATTTTACCTTCTACATCTACATATTTGCATTTAAGAAAAGCAGCATAGAAACTTTCTCCCCTTGAAGTCGGTTTCGTTTTTCGGTTAAAGTTTGACCTGCCTTAGAAAAAATTCTTTCACTCGGGACCGAAGTGGCAACTATACATAACCTTTCCTTTATTAAATTATATAGTCGAGGATAAACTTTTTGTCGCGCCTCCCACCATAAAAATGGATCTGAGGTTCTTGGTAGTAGTGGTTCATCAAGATATTTTTCCACTTCTACAATTCCCGCAGCTACAGGATTAGGATTAGAAACGACTTTCGAAACTGTACAATCAAAATCTGCCCATACCGATGAGGTTGAGGGTTCAGCTAGAGTAACATCTTTTCCTTGCTCTTGGCAAATTAAGGAATCGTTGACATTTGTTTTAGATTTTGAATGCGCTACATATTTTATTAAATTCTGTTTGCCAGTGTCAAATGCTTTTGCATCAGAAAAACCGAACTTTTTGAACCTCGGATCTAAAATAGTAGCCTCAGCAAATATTTTGTTATTTTCTATGCTATTAAATCTTTTATTTATAGAAGCTATCAGAGATTCTGTATGTCTTTTGTTGAGTTCCGGTATGCCAGGATTGTTTGTAAGAATTTTCCGACAATGTTTCATCATAGCGGCACTAAACAAAATAACTTTTGACACAGTTACTTCTTTCTCAGAACTAATTTCCTCGGTAACGTCTTTAAATATTTTGAGGGTTTTACAGCAATTTTCTAGAATATTGATGTCATCGTTAGATAAATTCTCAAGATTGGGGTAATTGATTGCTATCACAGACATTAATGATTCTTTAATATCTAGAATCCGTTGGAACATGTCATACGTGGAATTCCACCTTGTAATCACATCTTGTTTAATATTAAGTTATGGGGTTCCCAACTGTTTCTGCATCAGTTTCAACTTTAGGGCAGCCTGTGGACTTCTCCTAAAGAAATCTACTATAGACTTTATTTTTTGCCTAATGGGTTGGATCGTTTCCAAGGAAGACTGAACAATTAAATTAATTGTATGAGCAAAACATGGGATATGTTTCCACTCGGTTCTTCTTATTGCGGAAACAATATTTGCCGCATTGTCACTAACTACAGCAACTATTTTATCGCTAATCTTCCACTCTATAGCTATTCTTTGTAGTTCTTCCCATAAATTCGATGCAGTGTGGCTTTCGGTATAACTATAACAATCTAATAAATTGGATTCAATTTTATTCGAGTGTATAAAATGCGCTGTAACCGCTAAATAACTTTCATTTGTTATCGATGTCCATCCATCGGTTGTTGAACAAATAGCTTCTGCTAACTGTATTTTGCTGAACACCTTTTCTTTTATCAAGTTATAATATTGAGGTATTAACACTTTTGATATAGTTTTCCTACTAGGTAATTGATAACTACAATTTAATTCACTTACAAACTTTTTGAAATGTTCGCTTTCCACTAAATAAAATGGTAAATAATTTTTAACAATAGAATTTATCAAACACTCATTGATATCATTCTTCCTTTTATTTGTCACCGGTTTAGTAAAAAATGTACCTAATGTTTTCTGTTTTTTTTACCGAAAGTACATTTTGATTATCATTATTTATTGGGGCTATGGTACTTGTGGAAGTTGAAGGAATCGCGTCAATTTCTTGAATAGTTATCTTGGGACTTGAAACTTCTGCTGATGTAGTATTGACACGTTTTTCGGCCACTAAGATATTACTGTTAGGATGCTTGCTTCGTAAATGTCTACTTAAATTGTATGTTGAGCCTCCTCTATATGATAATATTTGTGAACAAAAATTACATTTAGCCTTAAAATTTGGAATTTGCTCAAAAAAAGTCCATACCTCACTTCGTTTTTTAGATTCCATTTCGGTTTTGCGATTCGATAATTTATATGTATTCAACGCGTAAACAATTACCGGTAACATACGGAAGACGGACCTGCAAAAAAACTTAATTGCAGCTGTTAGTCACGTACATGCTGAGAATTGACTAATTGAGATAAAGATGAATAAAGGAGTCTGTCAGCCGAATGAACGTTTCAAATAAGGGGTAATCCCCGGTAAACGTGTAGGTAGTGGGTAGGTAAAGTAGGTATTACAATGCGAGCATAGATTTCGATAGCCTCTAAATGTATCCATGCGATCTTTTGGTAGATGACGCACCGACCGTGCGCACCAAGCACCGTGCAAATCGTTCAAATGAACGACTCAGTACGAACGACTCACTTGAGTGAGCTGAACGAAATGAGCGCGCTCATTAAAAAGAGTCGTATGACTCAATCCCATCTGACGTTGGACAAGACTCAACAACTAGCCTGCGTGGGGATAACGGGGGCTTTGAGAACCGTTCTCACCAGAACTCTGGAGGTTCTGGTGGGAATCGTCCCTCTACAGCTCCATATCAAAACAGTGGGCGCGGGTACGGCGTATCGATGCGTCTGTGCCTCGCGGTCATCGCTAAATTTGGGATTGGACAGCCGAGAAATGCCCGATCCTCCGACTGACGCAGGATGCGATAGCGCCTGCTGTCAGGTTTCAAACACCAGACGTCCTCATAACACAGAGGAGCTGTGCCCTGGAAAACCTCAGAGTAAACTACCGAGGCTGTCGAGCGGCCCTGGGGGCACTTCGGGCCCACAGGGTGACTTCTAGGCTTGTCTTGGAATACAGGGAAACTCTGTCTGGATTAGCCAGAAGAAACAAACTCCAGCTAGTGTGGGTATCCGCTCACTCTGGCGTGAAGGGAAACGAAGTGGCCGATGAATTGGCCAAACGGGGTTCCTTGAACGCCCATCTCCCCGGCTCTACGATCGGAATTTCATCGCCACCGGGCTCCACGCCCTCAAAGAGCTACTGGATAGACAGTGGCTCTCAATCTCGCGTGGTGCCCCCGGCATGGAGCATGCGAAGCTCCACGCGGACGAAACTGCCTCTCACATCCTGGCAGAATTTCCAGTACTAGCTTCGGCAGCACACATATGCCGCTTGAGATATCAGTCCATCCAAAATCTTAGCCTTCGGCACTGCCTTAGGCCAGCTGGGCTGATTATTGTATCAAGGGGCGCACAATGGACCCAATTAAGCAGTCTAAGTGCTCCGGATTTGCCCGCCCCGTTTTGATTGATTGATCGATTGATCTCTTATAGTTTTCCGAGATCCCAATGATGAGAGTCGCATTTGAAACACCCGGTATACGACTAAAAAGTATCAACTTAGAAATCACACTCTATATTCACAATCACATAAGAATATTCCAATATCCGGATGATTTCATACTTCCTGAATATATCCATTAAACATTAATAAAATAGTAGGATCCTCCACCTAGATATACCATTTGAAATACGCTTCACATCATATTTTAATAACATAAATCATATGCAAAAATTATTCTCTAAATACCTGCATAGAATGTACGAACAAATTTAATGAATTCAGCGATTTTATTAATGCGAAATCACGGTCAGATAGTAATTGGCGCACATGTCCTCTCCGAATTTATTAGAGCCAGCCTACGATTTATAAAATATCACAATATCGATGCTGTAAAATATTCGTTGGTTACATGATAAGTTATACGCTGCGGTTCAAATGTAAAGGATAAATTCCTTTCCTTTGACACACTTTCAGAAAATATCATTTCTACGATTACAGATTAGATTATAATATAATGTTAACTAAATTCTAATGAGTTTTATTTTGCCCCACGTTGTGGTGACAATTATTAAGAAAACTCTTATTAGTTTTATTGATTATTGATTATTATGTTAGAATTTTTAATTTTACTTTAATTTTATTCCGGCTAGCTTTCTTTATTTATTTTTGTTTTGATTTTATTTTAATTTGGTTTGAATTGGAACTGTTCTTTTTATATATACTATGGAATTAAACACAATATTTTTGTTGGAATGTTAAAAGTTCTATATTTAAAATTAATGATTCTGTGTTATATCTTACGATTTGTTTTATGTTCTACAACTCTATGCTTAACCTCCAAAACTGGTTAATATTACTTATTATTTATAAACAACAATCTTACTTCCAGATATACAAATGATGTATGATGATATTATAAACAAACTTACTTTTAAGTTATATCCAATTATATGATGAAAAATGTAGGCAATGTTCAGTTGATTTTGTATGTTCTTGATGATTTTAATTTATCACTTTAAAAAACACAATTACTCTGCTTTGAAACATACACAAACACAGGTAAACTACGTGGTTACTTCTTTTTAAATTCAGGAACTGTTGATAAAATTGTTAACTTGTTTTATTCTTTTTAAAGATATAAAACTGTTCAATAATATACTGGAACGTTATCGAAGACTGGATACTATACGATGCTATTTATTAGCTGTGGTTATTATAACCTTACTTTGTTATGAAGATTCAAGAACACTACTTGATTCGTAGAAATATTTTACTAGCTTCGGTTACTTTAACTTATCGAAGCTACTGAGACTACTCGAGTTCTCCGATGTTATTCAAAAACTAAGGTTATGGAAATATGCTTGAGCTGCAGAAGATGCTTGGATCTTAGATGTTATTGCAAGACTGACCTAGCTTCCTTCCTGTTTCCTTTTATAGTGAATATATTCATTTGTGACAACGCGCACTTCCCTACATATTGAAATTTTTTAAATACGAGGGCAAGATGAAAAAACCCTGAAAAACAAGAAATGATTTATTTCGTCAAAACCTATTTTATTTCTCAACATAATCTTTTTGTAGCCAGATACACTTCGTCCAACGTTTATTAAATTTTTGGATCCCTTCCAAATAACACCATAGGCGTTTGTTCAGCAATGAGCTCATCGTTGGAGTCAAATGTCTTTCCGCCGAGCTATTTCTTTAAGTTTGGAAATACATAAAAATCGTCGGGGGCCAAATCTGAAGAATATGGTGGATAACGAACCAATTCGTAGCGCAATTCATGCAATTTTGCCAGTGTGACTGCGGACCGGCCGTTGTCCTTTTTTTTATTAAAAGTGAAAATGAGGTCCCACCTCCACCCATCGCAAGAAGGTGAGCGATGCCTCTATTTTAAAGTTAAAGCCACATTACGAAACATAATTGAAATTACAAAGCTGTGTATTGAAGTGGTTGGAGCAGTTGCTCATTAACCTGACAATCACAATCGGAGGTACCTAAGACCTAACCCTCCTACATGATAAACGGTGTTACTTGGGCTATGAGTTTAAAGTCGTGTCAGAAATAACATATAACATATAAAATAAATCGGACGAGAACCCTTTTTTTGACAGACACAAGGACGTTCACAAACATTTAGTCGTGCGCACTCTGGTGGTAGTCGCAACAGACCGTAAGGCTCTGAAGAAAAGATGGAAGCTTACAAAAGATAGAGATGCCACAGAACAAGAGAGTGCTGGATTTTACGGTGGTGCAAAGGCACCGACGAGCTCCTGATATTCTCCGATACGCTCTACTAGGCGAGGTAGGTCCTGCTTACGATTGGGGAGCCAACCAAGTGCGTTAACAAGTTCAGCTCTGACAACATCGAAAGTACGACAAGAGAGTACCTGGTGAAAAAGCACTTTTTTCTTTGCCAAATGCGGCTTTCGCTTCAAAACGGCATCGAATCTATCTAAAAGCTCTGCATAATATACGCCAGTGATCGTTTAGCCTTTTTCAAGGTAATCGATATGGACGATACCGTGTGCATCCCAAAAAACTGTCGCCATGACTCTGTAGGCCGATAAACTCACTTTGGCCTTTTTCGGCTTCGAATCGCTAGGACAAGTCCACTGTTTCGACTGTTCTTTGGTCTCTGGTGTATTGTGATGGATCCATGTTTCGTCCACGGTTACGAAATGGCGTTGTAACCTCAATCGAACGACCAGCATGTTCGGCGTCCTTTCTGGTCTTACCTACCACAACGAAAATCAGTAAACCACTTGTGAATAGTTCCAATCGATGGTGAGAAGTCCCCATTATGTTTAACAAGCGATGCTTCGGTTTGCATAATATGTTTTCCACGCAAAAAATAATGTTTAATCATGACGCGAAATTCACTTTTTTCCATGCTTACAGAAATCTTCAATTGCTTGCTTTCGATAAGTACCAAAACAGAACTAATTGACATCTCAGTCTGAAAATTTGAATGCGTTCTAGTTAAAGATGGTACATCACAAATGACGCATGGGATTTTCGATTGTGGCGCCATCTGTTTTATTTTCCAGGGAGTTTTACTTTGTCCTCGTAGCATCACAAGCTAATGAGCTGTTAATCTTTCGGAATTGGAGAATTAAACTCAAATTTTTACACAAAACCTGTAACATTTAATTTAGAAAATAATGCTTATAAATTGATTCACACACACTGTGGCATTCTCAAAGCTAGTAGTTATCAACTAAAGCTAAATCTAGCACCATGTTCTTGAATATTGGAAATTAATCGCAATGTGGTACAAATTGAGGGCTGGGTGTAGAAAATTGTTTTGGTGGCAGTTTATTTAAAGAAATGTTGACGAATGGTGAATTATAGGTATCAATTTGATCATATAATATTATGTTACTATTGTTTTTTGAATGTTTTAAAATTTCTAGAATATTGAGAAAATTTCCTTTTTTCGGAATATGTAAAATTTCGGGATTAAGGGTAGAATTGTGATTATGTCCCAATATGTGATTCGCGTAATTAGGTCTTCTTTTTTGTTCGTTGAGCCTTACACTGAAACTGAGTCCAGTTTGTCTTATGTACAAGGCATTACAGTAATTACACCTCAGCCTGCAAGCTCCAGATTTCTTTAATTTACCTTTTGCAAATTTCGAATTATTAATATATGAATATAGATTATTTGTTGTTTCAAAGGCGACATTTTATTCTGGGTATTTGGAAAATTAAATCTGGTAGGAAGAAGTTCTTCAGTTCTCGAACTTGACAATGACGCTTGAGCTCGTCTAGTCCGCCTATCTGGAATCTCATGTGGTGGAACAACAGATGAGATTTCTGATGAACACCGATCATGGAAATATCTATAGAAAAGGGAGAGATCTCCTACCTTTCTACGATGTTCTAGAGAGGTCAATGAGCTCATAAGTGTGACATTATCAATCAAACGAATAGCTTTCTTCTGGATAGAATCCAAGAGCTTCAGCGTATGTTTGGGAGCCGAACTCTAAACATTTGAGCATTACTCCAGAGGTCGAATTTGTGCCTTGTAGATTATGCGGAGCTACTGGGATGTAAAGTAGCTCTTGGCACTGAATAGAAAGCCAAGTTTTTGTGAAGCGGTTTTCGCAATGGAGCTCACATGATCATCCCATGAGAGGGTGCTGTTGGTGTGGATCCCGAGCATGGTTATGGAAGATTTCATAGGAATAGTTGTACCTAACATCATCATATTAGAGATTGGGGATCCACATTCCTGGAGACGACGCAAGCTTGAGTTTTGATTGCATTAAACTGTACTAGATTATCAGATCCCCCAAATCTTGGCCAGATCTCCATTAATTGCGGCAACCTGTCTCTATCTTGCTCCTCTGTCTTCATTCGATGGTATAGGGGCTCTAGATGAGAAAGCGTAGATATGTTAGACATGCGAAATTTGATTTGGTATTATTATTAATCTGCGGATAAATTAGGTTTTTTTATCAAGTCTATTTTGAAGTACTATTTTATTCATTATCTTGACATTAAAACCGTTACTTTTAGCAATAAATGATTCTGTTTAATCCTTAGTGGAAGTTATCTTTACTTAATGGGATATTAACTAATCTATGTATCATAGAATTATATGCTGCTAAGTTGTGTGATTGCAGGTATAAAGAAATGTTCTGTATGGGTTTGTGATAAATAGCGAAGGAATGGTAATTATCCGTATGTGCATAGTTCATATCTAAAAAGTTTTAACAAGTTGTTAATAAAGGTAAGAAATGAATTTATTTGCCGAGTACTATCTGCAAAGCAGGCTACCTTGTCAATATATGAATAACAATATACAAACATGCTGGAATTTAATATTTGATTTTCCAAGTAATTTATAAATATTTCTGCTAGTAATGGTTAACCGTAAGGGAATTTTGGTCTGTGCAAAGTAAGATTGAACTTAATATTTCTTTTGCTATACAGGATGTCCGGAAATTGCGTGTACAACACAAGACCACAAGTTCCTTGGCCGAAAATATGATGATTCAACACAACTAACCTATATAGAAAGTTGATTAGTTTGGGCGCTAGAGGGCTTCAAAAATGATTAATTTTTTGTGTAACCCCCTGTATACTCACTACCTTTTATTTAGAAGCTATTTACTCTCTTTAGTTGGGCAAACGGTTTAGCCGCAAAAAATATTTTCTAAATCCCTACAAGTCTGAATCAGTAATTGTTAACTTAACACAAATAAAGTTTATATTAAAAGTTGATTGTGATTAATTTGACAAATAAAAAAGAGCATTAAACTAATATAATGCCATTTAAACTGAACTGCTTTTAGAATTTCGTGTTTTTCTTTTTAGGTTTTATCTCTGAGTCAACATGAATTTTTATTATTTATATGTAGGTGATTATTTTTCTCATTTAAAATGTTTTACTTTAACGATTTATAGGTTTCAAAACAAAATCAACGAAAAAAAAACATAAGTAATATTATTTATTTATTTTTTATTTATAATATTTTTTCATTTAAAATCTGTTTACATGAACAATTTGTAGGTTTCGAATTAATAAGTACCTACTAAAAACCAACGAACAAACACATGAGAAATATTTTTCTATCGCCTTTAGCTGTTATTATATATAATAATTAATCTTGCGTCCATGGACTAAACATTTATATTATTTATCTTTTTGAATGATGCTGGGAATATTGAAAGTATCAACATTTTCTTCATGTAACCACAGAGCATCATTGTCACCATTCGACAAACAGAGTAGAACTTCCCTTGCACGTGTCTATTTGCAACTCTTTGAGGGCGAATCTTCGTGACAGGCGGAGCCTATTGTTGTTTGTAAGTGATTGTTTATGTTGGATAGCGGCTTTGTAGTATGCAAAATATATCACACAATTCTTTAAAATAAATATGTTTAGACGCTTAGGCAGTAAACATCATAAGGATATTTTTTTCAAATGTGATGACGCTTGAAGATTTGAGGATTATTGTAATAGCAACGGAACAAATCTTCCTTGACCATGATCCATTCCTAGGAGTGTAAACCCGTCTGGGGTAAGTCCAAAGACTAGATCGTCGCACACCGCAACAAACACCTCCCACGCAATTTTTATTAGATAATAATTTTTCAAAACTATTAACAAAAAAAAAGATTTTATTCAGAATAATAGTAATTAACTACTCATATAATTGAAAATAGTGATAAATCAAAAATCTCGCTTATTTTAATAAATATTATATGCAATTTTAATTTCCTTTTCATGGTAAAAAATTTAGAATGCCATTTGATAAATTTTATCATGGCATCTTTGAAATTTTCCGATAATTCTTCGTCGTTCCCGAATTAATTAACAGAATAATAATTTGTAATAGTAATATAATGAAGCCCCGCACTTGCCAAAAGTGTCAATACTACAGTTTTAAACTTTTACATAATTATTTTATAATTCAATATATGGTGCTATATTCCGCGATAATCATTCAAGAATGGCCGAATGTTCGACATTTCTATAATTGTGTATGATTTGGGGATCGGCAAGGAACGAGATGTTATGTACCTAGTGAAGTGAGAAAATGTAGTTAGTTGTGAAGGAATAAAATTGGGTAGTTTGATTATTTTAAGGAAACCGGGGATAAGTGGTCGTCGTCGTGTGTATCAGGGTTTTAGTGAATAGAAGGTTCGTTTTCGCATGTTAATAAATATTTTATTGTTCGGATTCGTGGATGTGACGACACGAAGCTTGTGACTCCTCCCCTTCCTCGATTCAGCACGTAACACTGTGTAGATCCCCTAAGGTAATTGTGTGACCACGATGGGAGGGGAATCCAGAGGTAGGGGTTTCCAAATATGTAGGAGATAGTATTCTGGGTCACGATTCAAGTTATTCGAATTTTTCAATATTCATATTGCTTCAATAATGTTTCGACAGTGAAAATAAGACAAAAGAACTCGCTTAGTGGTATATGCAATGAACCTAGTATCGAACTTGTGTACTGGATTACTGTTGGCGCCCAGACTTGAGGAGTAGTTACTGAACGTCTCCGGAACAAAGTTCGTGTTAAAGCAGCTGCATAATATTAGGCTATGAATATCGCCGTAAAAGAAACAATCGTCAGTCCCAGACTGCCCTGAAGGTGTTACTTTTAATTGTTGTGAAACGTCGGCGCATAGTCGTGATCAGCGATCATGTGAGTGTGGCAATATTGGAAGGATTCAAAGTGTTTCAGTATTAAATCTCCTCAATAGAAGTAGTAATGGAGACAAAAAAAGATTAAATATATCTCTAGTATTATTTCCCGAAAAGCAATCCGTGTTCTGTTCGGTTCGTGTAGGATTCTAGTTTTGCGAGAGCAATTAATTAGGGGTGTAATTCCCCTGCCCCCTCCAACTGGACAGTTTGCGCATGACACTCAACAGTCAAGATTTGCACGCGAAGTTTAAAAAAAACTGCCAAACATTACCTTTATCGAGCCTGAATAATAGTAGTCAGTGTATAATAATAATGATGAATGTGTACAAACGTCGGTGTATAACTAAACTGTCTAAAAAAACTAATACATACAGGATAATATTCCTTCGTTGTCATCAGTTTTTGCCCTAATGAATACTTGAAAGATAAAATAAGCTTTAAGCTAAGGAAGTGAGTTTGAGATATACAATGAATCATTCAAGAATTCTAGATATTTTTGTTATTGCAGTTCAACGGTAACATACATTAAAGACGCGTAACAATACAATATTTATTAACAAATTATTATAATGATCCCTGCGTATGATACGCTACTGGTTTAATATACATTATTTCTATAAAATGTGGTATTGATATTACTATATGAATAATTATAAGTTATGTTTGAATATCTCCCACTCAAACATTAACCTTTTTTAAATTAAGGTCACGATATATTTAGTTTGCATAATTGAGAATAATATCTAATGATACTTAACTTAAAGTGTATCCGAAAGCATTCGATATCGTTCTAATAAACATTCTTTCACATGACGTACCTGTGTGAAATATTTAATTTCCTCAATGTTATTAGACATCATAGTAACTTGTTTGAATACTTAAACTGCTATTAATATGGGTTTATAATTTCTTATGTATTATATTAATAAACCTTGAACTGAAATTATTCCCTAATAATTACCTTATCTGTATTATTTATGTGAAACACGTTCGTGTTCATCGACACTCAACTATGTAAGTATCTAATCTACAGATTTGACATAACGTATTGAAAGCATGTACCTATCTAAATAAACATCAGATTAGTAAATCGATTGTTGAGTTATAGGTTAAACTTCAAGGAAATATTCGTCTCCCACGGAAACATTCCTCGTCAAAAGGTAAGCAACATAGTGGCTGGAGGCGACAAATCGAAAATCTGATAGAACATTCCCTTCGCTCTGATTTATAGCATTAGGAAAGAAGTGTTTACCACACGGACGTTGAAATGCGGCAAAAAAACAACTGAATAACATTTTTGTGTTGGTTACCGGGCTCTACTGGTGCTTCTACATAGTGAAAAGGTGCTAAGAACTAATTTTTTTTGGGAGTGCTATTATGGGTGCTAAGTCATCCATTTTTAATTAATCAAAAACTTACCGATCTGAAATTCGGTCGAGATTATATTTTAGAATTTGTTTTAACGCCAATCACCTTCGGAGCGACACGGTAGCCAACTTAATGAGATAAAATAATACTGAAAACGTGAAATATCCAGGAGCAAAATGCGCATATTCGTACAGCAAGTTCAAGAGCTGGAATTTGAAGATCGTGTATAGTCGTAACGGTTAAATTTTGGCGAAATGTTGCTATTTTAACATGCGATTGTGTTGAACGACCGGCAATATATCTCCATCTAGGAGCCTTGCATTGTACTGTTCATTATATTGATTTTCCCGCCCTTGTACTCGTCTTTTTCTAGTAAATGGGCTATAAATTACTAGACCTTCTCGCTTTTCTTGCTTGGAAATAAGAATAAGCTATTGAAGGTGATACGGTACGTGTTTATGATACTTCGCTATAACTGTGGATTCACGTATAATTTTAGATTCAGGTATTGTTATAAATGTGGTAGGCAGAATCGATGTGCTTTTAAATGGATGTATTTATATGTGACAAACTACAAATCTTATTCGTATCCGTACTGTTTTCAGAAATTGATACATTTCAATCACAATTAGACCCAAACAAGACATGCTTGTTGACTATAACATATACTAATTTGGCAGTAGTCTAAATATCAAAAATGGGGGAATTATTCTGTAATCGAACATTTCCTTCCTAAATGTTACATCTCCAATCAATAGATTTATGAAAATATCAGGGACTTAAAAACTTTAACTTGTCAAATACTTTTTTTACTATTAAATAAACAAAGCATCAACGAAATTATACATGTAGAAGCAAGCATCCATGCAAATCCTAAAAAAACAAGTTGAGGACGTACTTGTTTTCACTGATTATGAGATTATATTTAGTTTAGTTGCTTATTTTGCATGTGCATATGGACAATATGTTAATGAATGACACAAATTCGATATAGTGTATGTTATTTTAATGCCAGAATTGTATTGTTTTACAAGAAAAAGTAAAGTGCTATATAGTGAGTTGTATCTTACAATATGAGATGCGCGAAAGACATCTGACTTTCACTTCACTTACGGCAATAACTCGCGATAGAAGCACGGTTATACAATGATAAACTTACACCCACTTCAATTCAATTCTAACCTTAAAAAGCATAAAAACAACTGCGTTTTTTGACAATGATTCAACTTTAGATGTATACTTTTCACCATAAATCGTTATTGTTGGGTTATTTTCGGATGTTATTTTTCATTCATTTGTCATCACTGTAAGTTATTATGTGATGTCATCTGTCATCATAGTCAATTCTCAATTGTCATGTCATATTGGTTTCACGGTTTAACATTTTCAAGATAAAGAAATGGTATATGACAGAATAAAAATGGTTTCTATTGTTTGTCCTTTAGTTATAAAATATAAAAAACAATTCTGTACAAACATCGATAATTTTACTACATTTAAAACTTGAGGCCTCTTTGACTTGAAAAACTTTCACAATACAGGGTGTTTCAATATTACATCGACAAACTGTTGCAGGTAATTCTCCAACTAAAAATATTCAAAAAATTTACTTCTTTAACATTCGGTACATGTATTACATATTGAAGTATCAACCAAATAACCTTAACATGATTAAAAAAGTATCTACATGTTGGTATTTTTTTTGCGGGGTCACGACTCTATTTACCCTCTCAATTTAACTCAATAGAACTTCAAGACAAAAATACAATTTCTATCACTTGTCGGTGTAATATTGATGAAACTCCCCCATTATAGTGCCATCTTTAGATAATTAATCACAAGCACGCCCGTTTAATCTCATATTTGTCAAATCTAGCTGGTAATTATTTAATCACTGATGATTTAAACTCAATCTGTATAAATATACCTAATTTGTCATTGCAAATAAGTCATTTTCATTTATTTTGGTTTGGATGGACATTGTTCAGCTATAGATATCCTAAATGGTTACAATTGTCACAAAATATTTTCTCCTCAAAAAAATGTTATATATAATTTATATCATGTTGCAATTTGATGCTCCAATTCAGTCGGAGTGCTTATAATGTTTCCTTAGTCGGAATGTTTTAGAATTCGTTTCTTGATAAATCAAACTCAACATACGGTGCTTCAAAATACTCTTGATATATCGAAAAGCCCTTAGTATTTAGATACACTAAGTAATACGAAATGTTTGGCCTTCTTCGGCGGGTATTATAATTCAAAGTCAGTAGCTCCCTACCAATTAATCCAATTTTTCACAGAAATATTATGCAATTATGCCTTATCTGTTCCCATCTCCGGTGTTCTCTTCTCTCACTTCATTAGACTCTTGGAAGAACTCGTCTCTTTCGATTTCACAAAAGAGATAAGTGGCAAGCAGTGCATAGAAAAACGAGGTAGCAAAAACTTGTTGGATCCTCAATACATACTCTCGAACGTGAACGCCAGGCAAAAAATCATTCTGGATTTTTACGATAGGGACATATACGTGTTTTCATATTATTTTTATACATACATATGTAATACGTATTTTGATTATTATATGTATATATCTTCGTACATAGGCAAATGTTTGTATTGGGTAACTCGGCAACTATAGATATAAAAAAAATGGAAGTCAAATTCTCGATCCACGTTTTTCTAGAGACAAATTTACTGGCCGAGACAAAAATTTTCTATCGTCTTTTGTTTTCGAGTTATAAACAAAAGTTCGATTTTTAGACGTTTAGACACTCTTGAATATCGTGGTAATTTGTAACGTCAGGAGCAAATAACTTTTACATTCTGCATGCACTTTTTCCTGAATAATCGAGTGTAATCCAGAAAATTTGGAAAAAAGTAGCAATTTCCGGTTATGGTCTAAGGTTGTATCTTCATGTTTATAATGCAGTTCAGAGTGTTATGAAAACTCAGGTACCGAACATAATAACATTTACTTTAATTTGTATTTCTATTTTGTAGTTGTAATTTATTATAAAATTAGATATAAATATCTGATTTTTTGGTCTTGACTTGTTGATGGATCCACAATTAATTAACCTCTGGAAAATAGATTCTGGCTAGCGACTGAATTATATTTGAGATGCAATATCACAATTGTTATTACTTTGAATAATGCTTTCTAATATATAGGCATCATATTTCTCGTAATTTTCTTATGACATATTCATTTTTACAAGTAAAAGAGTTAATAGTTATTATAACGGAAAAAAATCGTTAATATGAAATTTACTATCAAACGGATGAACACTGTCATAAATGACACCTGCCTACTTGGAATAAATATCAAAAAAGCAAAAAGTATTATGGTAAAACATTATTTTCGCTATTAAAAACTTACACATCAAAACCGAAAATACATATGATACAAAGTTAGAGAGAGAAAAAATACAACTTTAGGCCATAACTCGAAATTGAACGTTATTTTCTTCTCGAAAACAAAAGACGCTAATTTTTGTTTAAGCCAGTGAATTTCTCTCACAAAAAGAGATCCAGGATGTAGCTTACATTTTTTTATATCTCCTATAGTTTCCGAGTTATCGTAAACAAACATCGACATTTGCACACCCGTAACAAATAATACGTAAGGAGTAAGTCAGTTTCGTAGGTCCAATATATAGCCAATATTTACTACACAGCATAAAAGGAAAATATGAAAAGTATCTTCATGAAATAATAATTTTATTTTGTATATTTTTTTGTAGGCAACAGACAAATATATTTCGATTCAATGTTGCTTAACTTTTTTCATTTAGAAAGGATTTAACCAGTGGCGGCTCCTCGAAGGAGGCTAAGGAGGCTCAGCCTCCTCACCAATTTATCTTAATGATCATTCTCCATTTTATTTCCTGTTTCTCTGATAATTCTTTAAATTTTACAATTAATTCCCCGTTCTCAGTAGTTATTTTCAATCTGGCAACAGTGGTCAGAGGCTAGATTCTCTATATATCTCAAACGCTGAGCATGTGTTGTTCAACACAGTTGCCGTTTTTCCGACCAGTCAATCGCCAAATAGCGTGAAACGGCGAAAACGGCAACAGGGTAGGGAGGCTAGCTTTTCGTACCCATTCGTCGGTCGAATGAAATACGATTACTTGCGCTCCCGCCTCCCGCTGCTAGAAGAATGCGGTAAGTTGTTGTTTTTATTCCACGAGGCGTAGTAAGGTTAAGTAGTTAATTTTTAAGTTATAATTTATCTAATCCGAATCGGTGAACGTTAAAATTATGAGTGACTTAGTTGCAGAGTTCTTAGAAAATCCATTTAGTGGATTAACATATGATAGAAAAGTGTTCTTCAAAAACAAACGGCCTTTACCGGATTTGAAAGAATTAGTGATGGCAGGGAAGTATCAAAATCGATCGTTTAATACTGATAATTATAAAAAATATGTATGGTTAACGGGATCTGATGTACACAATAAATTATATTGCTGGTATTGCTTGCTATTCACATCAGATACAACTTCATGTTGGGGGCACTTGGGTTATAATGATTTGAAAAATGTAGCTCGTGGCCTAGAAAGACATGAAAAATCGCAGGAACATATTACATCGTGTATTAAGTTTAAATTAACCGGTAAACAGAATATTGTTAATGCGATTGATTCTACACGAATGATTTCTTATTGTATTTATCATTTCAAGATTTGGCTTTTAGAGGGCATGATGAAACTGAAAATTCAGTTAATAAAGGTAATTTTAGGGAATTGTTAGATTTGTTTTGTAAATCCGACAGTAAGCTTCGCGATTTTATGACTAGCGCGTCAGTATTTGCAGGCATTTGTTTTGTTTTATGCGGGTATAATGGTTGAGTGACACCACGCGAAATAAGGTTAGATTAGAATTCGTCTGTTCGGTAAATTATTAATTGTAAAAATGGACAACTAGTGGAAAGATTTTTAGGGTTCTACGATGTTAGTTCGGGAAGAACAGCGGTCAATTTATTCAATTTTTCAATGGAAACATTTCAACGATTCGACTTTGCGAATAAATCAGACTTACAACGGCATCTGTAATGGCGGGACATTTAAACGGTCTTCAAACAAACGTAAGTTTTAAATAACATAGTAGGAAACAGAATTCCCTGTAATGCTCGAACTCGATGGAATTTTACATCACATGCAATGTTTAGTTTACCATCCATAAAAATAAAGACAAATTAATTGAAATATTTGATTTTATATTAAACAGTGATGACTTTTCAACAGATCAGGTTTCATTGAATGCTGCTGTTGGTTTAAAATCTTATTTAGAAAATGAAGAATTTTTGTTATATCTTGATACTTTTAGATTAATATTTGAACAAACACATCTTATTTTTCAAATTTTACAACATAAATTCACTAATATAATTCATTCAAGAGATCGTTTAACACATCTCATTGATAAAATTCAAGTTTCATTTTAATATTTTATTCGGAAATTATTCAACTGATGAGGCTTCTCCCGTGAAAAGGAGGAAAACATATAATTTGGTAGACAAGAAACTACATTATAAACAACTTTTTTACGAAATTTTAGATACTATTAAAGGTCAAATATTGAGATTCGATTTTCCGATTTACATGAATTGAAGTTTTTCGATTTGACGAATAGAAGATTTTTCGAATCTTTTTCAAAAGAGTTTCTCAATACACTTTCAGATAACTTAGTTCTAAAATATAATTTTTTTGATAAAATAGCGCTGCACAATGAATTATGCGTTGTATACTGGGATAAAGATATTTTAGGCCATACGACAGTCACGCCGATATGATAAAATATATGATAGATAATGATTTGCAACAAGTCTTACCTCAGTTTTATAAACTACTTTGTTTGACAGTCACCATTCCTGTCACGTCGGCATCGGTGGAGAGATCATTTTCTACTCTCAAACGAATTAAAACATACATGCGAAATACAATGGGCCAAAATCGTTTATACAATGTTAGTTTAATATCTATTGAAAAAGATTTAGTAAAACACTTAAAACATAATGATACATTTTATGATAATATTATTGATCATTTTTCGTAAATTAAAGACCGTAGAATTTCGTTAATATATAGAAAAGTTGATAAAATTAATAACAAAAAACAAAATATGAAAAATTCCAAAAAAAAAAGAAAAAAAATTAAAAATCCAAAATAAAATAAAAAACAAAAAACGAACGAAAAAAAAATTTGTGGGCAAGAGAAACTCTATACCTCTACGTTGGTTCTTGCTGGGTAACAATCAATTTTGTCACTGAAGGTTAAATTAATTGGCTGAATAGAGTATATTTCTACAAAAACGTTTTATGTCCAGCCTCCTCTCTCAAAAAGTTCACGAGCCGCCACTGGATTTAATATTTTCATATTTTCTTGAAGTCGCATACAGTTTTATAAAATATACAAATATAATCAATCAAACCCACATTCATTGCAGAATATGAGAAACCACTTTATTTCAATTATGTGGAAGTGGTTCATACATTTCCTCTTTGTACGTACACCAGAAATTGATATTTATCACTTTCATTTCCAAACTAGCTTAGGTAGGTATATGTTCCCTTTATTAAAATGGGAGAATGAAATGAGGATGATGCAAACAGACTCGCATGCAACCTTTATTACAATCACGTATAATTAAAATAGAGAACATTATTTAGTGAAAGCGACATGGCTTACGTTATTACTGACGTTGTTGTTATGGTGATAATGTAGACTATTTGACATAGAATTATTAAAATGAATAAACATAAAAATTGAACCATAGGTGGGATTCGAACCCACATTCCTAGATGTCTAGTCCAGTGTTTTGGCCACATTTTTGTGAATATAAACATCTGAAAGGATAGTAAAAGATTGATAAACATAAGCAATTCGATGCTTCGCCATACATCATCATTCATGTATATTCATCTTAAGTGCTAGCGTTTTGAAATGAGGAGAATTACCATGGTTGGCAATTACTCTAACAGTACTCACTCAATGATTGCATCCTGGTTCTTTATCTGTCAATAGAACTGACTAAGAAATGTATAGACAACTTTAAAGTTTCTTTGCCTAATTGGTCACAATTAATCTCATAAATCGTATGTTAAACAGTCTATGTTATCTTCAGAATTTGGATAATTTAATCGATATATCTTAATATACTTACAAGAAATTGTGGCCGATTAGGCAAAGATACTTTGAACTTGTTCATACATACTCGGAACCTTTCTCAGTCATCCCTAATTTCTCATTTTTACTAACTTTAGAACAAAAAAGTAATACCTGATGTTTCTGGAATATCCGAATTGCTCGACGGTCCCAAAAATAAGTCTCGAGTTGCTCGACGGAACGAAATATTATGGAGACCGAATTGCACACGACAGTATAGTACAGCGCCCAGGTAGTTTTTATTAAGAAAAACCTGGAATGATAAAAATTGACTATGAACCACAGTTTTATTAAGTGAATCAAATATACATCTACACACAGATCGAATAATTTACACTTTAGAAATAACTTAGTTTGATTTATTGTGATATTACATACTTTTTACATAAACAACGTGCAATCATATTACTTTTATAATTTTCAAATAACTTTTCCATTCTTACACATCGATTGATAAACATAAAATTTGTACATTTGTTCACATTGTCGTAGTTGTTCATTTGTATATATGTGTATCTAACTGTCAATTTTTTAATTGTTCAGTAAATACAAAAATATGTAGCTCCCTCAACCAAATTCTAAGGCTTCTCAGATAAATTGTCAACAGCTTCCTATTTGCATTATTTCTAACTATGCAATTTATCTTCATCGATAGAATGGTTGTGCTGTAGAATAGTGATCTCCATCACTACGTCGTCTTTACCCATGTTGTACATTTTCGCTTATATTTGGTTTTTGCATTGGTCTGTACATCTCCACGTCTGTTTCCCACAATTCGCTATATGGTCAAGTGGGAGCTTGTTATTTTGCACTAGCAACATTCTGCGTTTTTCACTATACATCTCAAGATTGCTCAATGAAACTATAAAAAAGTTCACACTGTGGGAACACTATAAATAAGGAATAATCAACGTTATCCACTAAAAATATTGTTAAGCTATTGAAGTCCTTTCGGCTATCAAGTATAGCCATTATCAGAGTAAGCTAGATTATAAATGAAAATGCGTCTGTTTAAATACTATTTGGGGATAGTAACGCAAACAAGAGGTTACCCTCAGCTAAAGATAAATCAAAATTTAATAAATTTAATAAATTGCTCGTTTGCTTATACATTTCCATTCTTTCTAAATTACCTAGATATTTATTCACACTGTGTTTTGAAACGGATAAACTTTCTGGAGAAATGGTGTAACCTATATTCAAAATATGTATATGGGCAAAATGTTCTTCACGCCGAGTTAAAATGTTCCTTCTAGTTTGACCCACATAGCATTTTGAACACGACTCACAATCGACTTTTCAAATCCTGGATTTGTCGAAGGCGGCAACTTTGTCATAGGTGTGGCCTAAAGGATTTTTTAGCTTGATCTTACATTCATAAACTGGTTGTATTACAAATTTAGAAAACAAATTGTGGAATTTATCAACTACCGCAGGATGATAAGTGAAACTTTCAAATTTTATAGAACTGTTCGATTTGGTTAGTCGGTTGCGTTCCAATTTCCACTTTAGTCCTTTTTTCTTCTTGGACTAGAAGAGGTTTTTACATTGATAAAAGCAAATGGGGTGTAACTACGAACTTTTACTGTCGGTATTCCAGAATTGTATAACGTAAGGGTGACAAGCTGCAACATAGCCTTTGGCTTCGACGTCATGATTGAGCGTTAGCCTTCTAGTATTGAGGCTATTGGCAAAGGTTCAGAACAGAATATAGCTACCAAGCGCAATGATAACTGAAATAGCAAAACCTCCAAACCCAAACAGTTGGATAGATTATTACTCAAGTTTAAACATCGGTTCTGACGTTTCTACTATTCCTTTAGTATTTTGGTTTCTAAAGAGCATTCTTCATTCATTTTGCGAGATAGGTTTAATGTATGGAAAATTCGTGGAGCTTATACTTTGAAGAATTTGAAATGCAACCGTAAATGATTTCTTGTACTGTTATACATAACCAGAGAGATGTAAGAATAGAGAGCCCTAGTCCCATAAAAGCCTATGTTAATCGAGTGACCGGGATTGAGTAGTAACCGATTTCTCCCCTCCAACAATTTTTTTCTCCCCTACTCTATGCGCGGCATTCACAATTCGTTCTTTCGACGTCGAGTCTTCCGCTAGTGTAGTTCGTACATTTTATGGTATGGGAAGCTTGGTAACTCATTCATTCCCACTCCGCGGCTCTAAATTCATTAAGTCCGGTCACTAATATATCCTTTAGCGCTCTCTATTCTTACATCTCTCTGTACATAACAGCATTATGAGTTTTGACGTCACCTGTAATAGAACAGGAATGATACATAGTTTACGAGATAGGTACAATTAATTGAAACGTTCAGACGTTGGGTCTAACAAGATACTCATCAGCGTTTACCGGATATGATCATATTCCTGTGTTTAAGAGCTTCATGAACATATTTGAATTAGTTTTCGTTGTTGAAATGTAACTCAAATGTGATTTATCATGTTTTCAGGTCTATGTATACATTTATAATTCAATTATACCATCACTATTTATCATTGTTAAGCAACTTAAAGTGGTATTTATTTCGTGAAACTAAATCTATATTATTATGAATATACTACGTACATCGTTCAGTGCTTTTATAAAATGTTAATTTGATATAATACAAATGTAGAGCCAGACTTTAATGTCCACAATACAAACAGCATAATTATGGCCGTCAAACTAAAATCGGTAAATCATCAGAATGGCGGTTAACTGAATCAGATAACTATTTAAATACTACATTTAAATATTTTCGTCTGCGTGAACCCAATAAATAAAAGGATTGCCCTAAATGATGAATTTAGTGAATCATAAATAGATAAATGAATTTCCCTCATATATTGAATATCAATTATTATGGATTCAATTATTGTTGTCTGTCACTCATCTATTACTAATAAATAATTCAAAAATGTTCCCTTTAATTTTGGCCTAACTTCAATTCAACATCAATTAAATGAAACATCAAGAACAGTCACAATAAGCAATTGAAACTGACAAGTTTACACCGTATAATGCTAGATAAGTTAGCTGCGTATTCGTTTTAGGTTTGGAATATGTCTTCTTTCAAGGGAATAGAAATTCATCCCATATGAAATTACTTAGTGACAACATCAAGATGCTTGTTTTTATCACAAGCACTGATTTCATTGAAATCGATTGTGAATCAATGGGTTCAAAGGTTTCACAATCAAGGTCTTTAGATCGGAAAACTTAAACTGGATAGGTAACAGTGTTTTGAGTTACGTTCCAGACATTAGACATTGATCATAAGTTCATAACTAAAGGAAGGCAAATATGCGCATAAATATAATGCATGTACTTCAATTGAAATATTCAAATATATTTTTTTTTAATCTCAAAAAATACGTTATTTATTAATAATAATATACTACTAATTAAGAACCTAATTAATTACAGATATAAATAAATTGTTATAAGAACAGTAAACAATTAAATGTTCATGATAACTTTGGAGCAAAACTGTTTGCCTTCTAAGTACAGGGAGTTTCATTAAGGTTGGCCACTGGCGCTTTCTCGAAAACTACTAGGCATAGAAACGTAAAGAAAAAAATTCATCATCAAAGAAGACATGAGAAAATTCTTGAAATTAGTGTTTAAGTTCCTCCTTTTGCCGCAATTGAAAATTAAATATTAAAAATCTGAATTTCTCTCAAAAATTTAGATAATTCTGCATCAATTTGGTCCAAGGCTCATTGGCGTAGCGACCTTGATAAAATGGGGGAAGCTGTTGAAAGTGTAAACATTTTAATCGATGTAGTTTCTACGCCGTATATCAGATTTTAGTAAACTTAAACTTGTTGAGAAGAACTTGTAAGTACTTTTAATTGTCGTATGTATTGGTACACGACAGTTCTTAATAAAGTTGCTAGAGGACGCAATTTATAATAATAACAGTTTTTTTTTATTTTGTCCCGAAATCTTAAATCATACGGTATAACTATGACATCAAAATCGGAAACTAGATTAAATTTGCAAGCAAAAATGTGAATACAGCAGTTCGATATCTTCGTTCGTTTCAGAGTTATCGCCAAAAGAATAACACTTCAATTAAAGAAATAATTGTTTTCATAGTTTCGAGGTCAAGCATTCCACGAAAGAAAAATATGTTTAAACTTTATGGTTATGTAGGTTTATCACTGATTATTCCAATGGCCCAAAATATACTTTACAATTAATAATATAATCATGGAAAACTTCGTATTTATCATTCTATATGGTGTTCTATCTAAAACATAAATGTAGATAGCCGTGAAACAAAATCGGCAGGTTTCCATGGAGATAAATAAATTGAAGTAGATGCCAACTGATTGAATTTTGATAGGTGTTGTGTTAACAAAAGTTTCTGCTTAATGAATTTATTCTTACCTAATCAAAAGTTGTGCTATTATTCATCAAAAATAGCTTATACCAACGCCGAGGCTTACAATATGCTTGCCATATATTTAAATAATTCCAAAATCTACTTTAGAACGAGAATATGCTGATGAAAACTGTTCATTAAAAATAAATTAGTGGTTTTGAAGATTCTCGACCCAGTATGAATTTAATATAAAAATTCTCGGGAAATAGGTCATAATATGGACATAAGTATAGCAAAATAAATAATAACTTAGAAAATTCCACCGCCCTTGCTAAGCACTGCTTTGATTATAACCATCAATTTGATTACAAAAATGTTAATATTTTAACTAAAGAAATCAATATTTATAGAAGATCTATCCTGGAGATGATTCACCTAAAACGTTACTCCAAATCTGTAAATCATAGGAATGATATTCAGGGATTAAGTCAGATTTATACTAACTTGATTAATTAAAACTCTGCAAATTCCTACATGCGTCTTTATAATGGTAAAAGTATATTTCAGGAAGAATGCTAAAAGTAAATTCCAATACAGGTCTGAAACCTTTTTCAAGTACCTCATAAATCTTACATCTGGTTCGAGTAGATACCAACAAATAACTTCGAACATCAGTTGTTATGAGACTATAGCAACATGCACTTGTATATTATAAGAATATTACTGAACAGTGGATTCTTGTTACAAAAAATTTATACTTTAATATTGACGATACAATTTCGATTATTCGTGGTTCTGTTCGTTTCGACGGCGTGGACTTTTTGATTGAAAATTGTGCGATATGGACGCTTGTGCTATAATTAGTTTTAATAAACCCTTTTTAACATAATAAGTCTTCTGATGATGGTCGTGAGACCGAAACGTACGTAAAGACGAAAATTTTAAAACAGAGTGTTAATGTGACCTATTTCCCGAGATTTCTTATATATAAAATATATTACAGGATAAGCATTATAGTTTTTTAATAGATAACATATAATAATTTATTGAAATTTTAAGGAATAACATCACATATTCAATTAGTAATTTTATTGTTAAGAGTAATATAATTTTATGTATAAAATAAAATAAATATTGCTGATAAATAAATTTTGTAATCATGTACATGTATTATATGTTTTTTTAAATCATCCATGGAATTTATTACACCCAAAATATTTATAACAAAGATATATGGAATATAATCATTAGAGATGCATTATTTCGTTCATATTACGATAGATAGGTATTAATATAAAAAGGCTTTACTTTTTCATAAATTAGTAATTTAGTTTCAATGATTTATATTTTGTTCAATTTTAATTTTATTCCGCTAGCTTTTTTATATTAATTGCCCACGTTGGGCGCCAATTGTTACAATTAAAACTCTACTGAGTTTATTTAATGATAATGAATTATATTTGTATTCTAATTTATTCCGGCTAGCTTTTTATTTTGTTTTTAATTTTTACTTTGATTTGAATGATTTGAATGAATTGATATTATTATTATATTATATGGAATTAAATAAAACCTCATTTAAAATGTTAAAAGTTTTATATTTAAATTTGTTTATGAATCTGTATTATTATCTTTACAAAGTATACAAGTTAATTTCATGTTTCTAATGTTTCTATGTTGACAATAGTTCTTTATACCTTAAAATTCTTAATGTTTCAATTATAACCTCAAACAACTTAAATTTAATACATGTTTACAATAACAATCTTTACATTCAGGTACAACGATACAATGATACAATGATAAAATTGTAAATAGACTTACTTTTAGATATATCCAATAAATATTAGAACGAATGTTGGTAAAGTTTCGTAGAGTTTTATATCTCCTTATTATACTTGGTTATGCACTTTAAACAATACTCTGCTTTTACACATTCACAGGTAATTGATTCTTCTTTATTATTCAGAAACTAGTTGATATTTTGTTGTTAATTGTTTTATTCTTTTAAGATATAAAACTGTGTTTATAACAAACTGGAACTGCTATCGAAGATTGAATATTCAACGATGCTATTTAAATAACTTTGGTCATGTTAACCTTTAACGTTGAGATGAAGACTCATGAACACTAGTTGCTTCGTAGGAATTACAAATTGGCTTCGGTTATATAAACTTGTCGAAGCTACAGAGACTGTTTCAGTTCTCCGATGTTACTAAAAACTTAGGTTATGGGGATTAAATTGAGCTGCTGGAGACACATATTCAGTGCTCAGATATAAATGCAAAATAACTAGCTTCCTTTCATTTTTCCTTTTATAGGGCCCACAAAAAGACGCTAGTTCATTCTCTTTTCAACCAATCAGGTATTTCTTCTTAATATCCAGGATGCTATTCCCATTGTTGAATCTCAGTTCTTTAGTATTGTTAAGCTTTCAAATATCTAATTGTAGTATCGACCAATGAGAATTGTGTATTCTTAAAATTTTAATAGTTTGAAGATTTTCAAATTAATTAAAGTTATTGTGCATTCTGCTATTTAAATTCCTATTACCAACATTTTTTCCCATATTTTGATATATGATAACCTATGATTAGGTTCCTATTCAATTTATAATTCCGATTATTATGTCTATTTTGACATTTGTCATTGCTTAAATCTAATACATAATTTAAAATATAAATAACATCTATATAACTTTGTAGAACTGGAATTTCTTAATACTATCTTAAATCTATAACATATTTTACTAGTTTGTGCTATCTTCTGATAGTCTTTGAATCATTTTAATTATGATTTTTCTCTTTCGTATCACTGTACGTTTATCCACTTTCACTGTTTCTTCTTTACACTTCCTACATACTATTTTACATTTTGATTTCTGTTATTATACAATGTTTAAGATCTTATACTACTTATAATTTAACTTTAAATAATGTTTTTAATTCCATATTATATATATTTTTTAATCTTTTCTATTTTTACTGTTTCGGTAAATTCAAATTCTACCATTTTATTTTATGTAGGAATTGAAATCATAACAGTATGTATATTATACATTTATATTAAGTTTTTTGGATCATATATCTAGCATCATCCGAGCATATTTGCCAAGCTCTTATGATAGGTAATGCTGTTTTTTCTGAATTTCTCATTTCCAAGTACTTCGTTTGAAGAGAATATCCTGATTTTAATAATTTACGATTGTTCCATTTTCAATCACAAATCAGATTCACATCAGTGCTGCTACTCTGATTAGAACAAAAGCCGAGTTTGAAAATGTTTGTAAAAGCAATGGTTTACGCGAATATTCCTGCAGTACATTTGATTTCAGGTGAGTGATTCAGTCTGTAGCTAACTTCTGGAAATAACAATACTTCACACTGTTTCTGTGATTCCTTTTCAAATTTAACTGAATTGTACTATTGTTTGCATTGTTTGACTATTTAAAACAATGTACATATTCGGTCGTAGCTGGAATCATAATCTAGTTTCAATTGCGTTGATTCAGTTTTCTCGCAAACTGAACATTTATGCTCTAATTCTGCTGTATAGCAGGAATGTCGCTACTTTGCCAAATCAAGTTAGCGCTGAAATATTCTTGAGTATCTGCATTCTAGATTTAATTTGAAGTGAGTTAGTTATTCAGAAAAAAAGTCAGTCGCAGAATATACGCTTTGTACACATATGATTATTGTCTATCACAAAACGTAAACATACGAGGGTGCATAGAAGAATTGGATGTGAGCTGAGCTTAGCCTTGTCGTCATATTTTGAGTTTGGCTGACTGAAATAGGGCTGATCTCTTCCCACATAACCACAATCATAATAGTTTATAATAAAAATAATGAAGAAGCTTCAAATGTGGTATAACCTTGATCTACTAACAAGAAATCTGGAACAGGTTTTGTACAATTGATACGCGTCTTCCGCCTTCACGAACCTCGATCTAAATGTCTAAATCTAAATGTCTTGTTCTAAATATCAACGCATAAAACTAGATAAGACTCCCACCTACAACAGGCAAATTACTGAACAAAATGGGTTAACTAACATATGCCAGTATGGAGAACATACTAGGTTTAACCTCTCTATATCTACCAATGCAAAAGATTTCAAAGAAAATCAGGCACAATATAAGTGAAGTATAATCCCAAGGAGGCATTAAGCTCCTAAGAAAGGACAATGATCTACTGGTGATAGGACAGTCAGTATTCATAGTTTCAAGGGACAAAATGGGTAGGGTGTTTGTGTTTATAAATAACCTCCAATCTAACAAGCTCTCCCAGTTGTGGAAGGAGCGATCTGTTCGTTCACTGATGAATTGAGAACAGTAGAATGTACTCTAAACCCATCAATATCTTCAAGGCGGGAGTCTATCAATTGAGTCATGTGTACAGCTCAATCTGGCATGGGATAAAATAATTTGGACATAGTCATCATTTATGATAGTCAAGTAGCTATAAAAGATCTGAACTCTAACATCATTAGCTCAAAAATGGCTCTAAGCTAAATATCTTAGGAGTGCAGTGCAGAATCACCCCCACTAGGTACCAGAATATAACAGGAATTAAGGAAAATGAGCATTCGAACGCAGCTGCATAAAAAGGAGCAGAGACGCCGCTGACAGGACCTGAACCCTCCTGCACTATAGGAACACACTATACAAGAAATCTTCAGAGCATAAAATGAAAAACTGGGCTCTGAACACTGGAGATTTTTTCTAGAACATAGACAATCCAAGATAATGTAAGTACCTTGTCTCACACTTCGAGCAAACAATTCATCAAATTAGGCCAAATACATGATCTAGTATTGAGTGTCTACCTGTGGTCGCCGGTGGATTACATGGCCTCCCACTTTAGACTAGAGTATCGAATATACCAATACCCTCATCAACAAGAGACTTTCGACATAATCGTTCAGTCCTAATAACGCGTTAAGGGTTTTTCCTTTGACATGTGATAAATATTACAATTTAACAAAGTTTTATCTTGTGAGAAATTTTATGTAGCACCTGTTCCTAAGGTATCCTCGTATGATTGAAACGTATTTTTACCTGTAAATAAGCGTTATAAGAGTGTTATGACTGAAAAAAGTGCGTTGCGATATAGCTTCCTAAGTGAATGTTGGTTCCTCCCACGTTTTGTGTCATCCGTACAGTTTACTGACGTCTGTTGGTTAATTACATATACAGAAAGAATGTTGCAAGAGAAATTACAACAATGGGCCAATAGTTCAAATATTTTGTTTCCTTAAAGATGATGAACTACGGAAACAATGGATATTGGCTGTCCCTGTGAAAGATTTATTGATAAAAACAATAACAGAACAAGATTCCCGAAGTGGTACCGCAGTGAATGTAATTTTTCTCAATTGTTTTGAAATTGGAACTAATTGAATATAAAATATTCTGTATTATGTGACAAAATGCACTAAATAGTAAAGCCATGAACATGTTTCCATACATATCATGTTAAGTATCGTGTATCCTCTTTGATAAATCGAGACCTTTATTTTATATATTCGATTCGGTTCACATTCTCAAATGTATAAAGAATAATTGGCTAGATTCAAAAGCCAATCATATAGTATCCCAACTTTGAATCGGGAAACGGGAACATTGCCTCATTTTGTGCTTTTAAAAAATGTGTAAACTAGAATTTAATGAATTGTTAAAATCTGGATATTCTTTGTATTTGAAAGCATTCTATCCCACAAATTTGGAATGTCAATATGTTGAAGAAACCCTTAAGGTATTCAATGAATATGTTATAAATTCAGTTCAAATAAAGGGCATTCCAAATTCACAGCCCAGCTTATAAATATTATTGTATTAACATGGCGGAAAATAATGAACGTAACAACTCCCCTCAAGAGGCCACGATTAACATACATTTTACAGGATCTTATTGGAAAAGGTAACTCAGAGGATGTTTCAAAAATCGCGTTTTTAAGAAATTTATCAAATTGTTTGAATACGTGCAAGTCTAGTTTGGCTCTAAATAAATTAACAACACCGACACATACTGCTTGGTCACACAGAGTTCACGAAATTTTAGAAATAATTTCGTATTGTTTCAGTAAACTTAATTTTAATTACATATTGTTAGGAAAATAATACGTTTGCAAATCGTCGTCTTCGCGAATGTTATATGCAAAGAATGTGTACAAAAACAAACTTACGAACTCCCATCTGAATGATGTAATAATCCAGACCTTTACAAGCCAGATCTTGACATAGTTTTGGAAAAATCATCACAATTTCAGAAACCTCATTAAAACTAAAGTCTTGGAGATTTTTCATTAAAATAAATAAACCATTAAATTTAAATTACATTTTTCAATAATACCTGAGTCCTAAGTAATCATTCGAAGACATTACTAAAAGCAAATGGGGTGCAACTAAGGACTCAGTTCACGTCTGACAACCCAGCTTAAATGGCAAGTCCCTTACAAATGTCCTGAAGGATAAATAAAACTTTTGTTTCACTATTGGTATTGCAGCATTGTGCCCTATAACGTACTTGTAACATGTTGTTGACCTCTCCCCCCTGTGTAATACACAGAGTATCTACGTAATAGACATTCGATACGAAGAATACGTAAGCGTCATATCAGTACAGCATAAGTTTCCTAGCCTGTCATCATGAACTGCAATATTACGAACATTTTTCACATTAGGACCATAATCAGCAAGCATGTGGGTTTCTAGTATTATAGTTCACACATAGTCCTTATATTTGACTAGAGGGACACAAAATACACTTCAAACAATAAATACACCAAGCTAGAATATCATGTACTTTTATGCTTTTTGCGAAAATTACATAATGCCCGTTAGTCCCAGATGTAAATTCTCAAGACGTATTATAATATTACAAGTTTTGTGATGAAGAAAACTGTATATAAGTTTCCTTTGGTTATGTTTTTATTATCACGTGAGTCGATATTATTGACCTCGGAGCTATAAACCATGTACAAATAAGCCAAAAAACAAAAACATACTAATAGCGAAAATATCAGATTAACCATACTTTTCCCCACTATTTTTCATTTGTTCAAATCAAATTCTATGTGAGTACAATTACTCGTGCTGAAGAAATTCCTCGATTTCATACAATGTATTGCATTAAGTATTAATTAAAAAGAAACATTAAAGGCGATTGGATTACTGACTATGAAATTAAATTACATTATAATAACGCGTACAGTTTATAATGGTTATGTTGGGAATTTTAATTAACCTGAATCAATATAATGTACTCCAGGTATGATGAATGAGTTAATATTGAGTAGAACATGGATAACCTTTCAATTCCCTTTTACTAGGTAGCGCGATGGAAGTAGATCGATGTTTTCGCAGAGTGTATAGATTGGATTTGATTAATCCTAAATAATCACTCAGGAAGCTGAAATAACATTGTAATCGATTGAAAATAATAACATAATCATCTTAGTTGTATGTAGCTAATTACTCATTGAGGATGCAACAGTGTGTAGAAACTATTGTTAATATACTGTTATTAAAGTGTAAATAAGTGTTCATTCTCATTTTATTATCCCATTTGGACGAACTTACAAGTTGATGCGTGCTATGGTCACGTTTCAATGCTCGTTACAAAACATCTCGTGGCTTCCAAAACACTACTACGATGTCTCTATCATCCTTGCAATGGCGTCTTCAAACTGTTTATTGGCACTCTTGAGCAGGGATCTCCAAATTTCGGCCCGTGGGCCAAATCCGGCTCACCAGTGTCATCAATCTGGCCCTCGACAGCTAATGGCTTATTGTTGTTGTTGTGGTAAGTTGGATAAAAAGACATAGAATGATAATAACTCGGTTTTATTTACTTGCTAGGTAAAGCCGTTTCTTTCAATCAACGATAAAGCTTAATGTATAATACGCAGAAAATTTAACTTAAGCATAATAACTCACAAATAATTGAAATGAATCCCACTAACATTATAAACATTATAACATATAAACACATAAACATATAACATATAAACATTATAACATATAACAGACTAATTGAGTTTCGTAAACACAGATTGTGCTTCAAAGCTCCAAATTTTTCTGTCCGCAAACTTCCTGTAATTTTGAAAATGTTTTGTTTCATGATGACGTTCAATGTTATATTCCAGAACGGATATGGTCCATTGCAAATCGAAGTCATCCTACATTTAACAACGAGCTACTTGTTCCTACCATATCCTCTTCTCCATATCTTCATCCTGTCACTCCTGACGAAGATCGAACAGTTATCAATGAGCTAAAAAACTCAGCCAGTGTTGAAGTACATGGCCCAAATGCCAGGATTATAAAAGAAACTTCAGAATCTCTTGTATACCCTTTAACTGCCCTATTCAACCTGTGCATGGAAACGGGCAAGGTTCCTGCTGTTTTTAACAAAGCTAGAGTATAATTCCTATATTTAAAAAAAGAGATCCCTCCTCTATCGAAAACTATTGGCCAATCTCAATTATTCCGATCTGTGAAAAAAATTTAGAAACTTTTTTAAAGAATCCCATCTTATGCGATTCTCTATTCTAAATCTCAATCAATTTAAATTCCGTACCGATAATTTCCCAACTGATTCAGTGCAGAAAGTTTTACCCATCATTGTCAGGTATCTGGAGGATGGTGAACTCAGTGGTTTAACTTTGTTGGACCTCTCTAAAGCCTTCGATTGCTTTTCACACTCCATTATTCTCCATAATCTGGAACATTATTTAAATCCTATCTTTCAAATCGCTATCAATGTGTCATCACAAACAACACCATCTCTCCATTATCTCTCTGAGCTCTGGTGTACCGCAGGACTTTTTACTGGTCCCCACTTTGTTTCTAATTTACTGTAATGACCTTTTTATTTATTTTGAACCGGATTCATGTACAACGATACATCTCTATCGGATTCAGCTACTAATAAAAATGAACATCAAAAATTTAACTCAAAGCAGCCTCTTAGTTTCCCTGCAATAAGCTAATAAATTCATTCGATTTTCAACCCATTTTCTTCAAACGGTATGTACACGATTGCCTAATGTGTGTTCCCAAATATAAAATTCAATACATGAATAATAAATTTAACAATTCCCACTGTAAACTTCAATTTACTTGTGAAATAGAAGTGAACAAAAATATAAATTTTCTAGATATGAACATTAGACATGATACAGATGGAAAAATAAAAACTTCGTGGTTTTCTAAAGAAGTTTGCTATCAACGTTATCTGTACTTCAATTCCGTTGCACCAACAACTTATAAAAAAGTGTTATAAACAGCCTTACAGATCGCGCGGTTAAATCTTCCCATTCAGAGGACCGTCCAAAAAATTTAAAAATTGGTCGTTATACACTGGTTATGAATAGTTACCCAAAAACATTTTTCAATCCCATCATTAAAGAAAGAATAAACAAAATCTATAATGGAAGGTCATATATAAATAACGTGAACGGTAATAAAGATAATTTTATAACATTCCAGAGACCTCAGAGAAAATTAAAAAATGTTTAAAAAAGTATGATATAAATATTGCGCATACATAATTTTTATTTAATATTCTAAGAATTATTAGTGAGTGCTTTGAAAGACAAAAGAAAAGATCACTTTGGTATACGTCTAACTGATTATTTAGGATATTATTATAGGCGTGTTTGACACCTTTATAAATCTCTATTGATTCTAATGTATTTAATTTAAAATCTTTTGTTTGATTAAGTAAAATGCTTAGGCTATCTAAACTAGGAAAGCTATGATCTGTTTGTTAAAAATGATTAGCAAAGGTTGAGTCTGTTTAAAATTACTACAAGTTCTACCTGTAAAATGTATCACAGTCTGGGCAAATTAGCTTATCAACTTCAGGTTTACTATATTTATTGGTTTTGTCTTCAGCATTATATATAATATGGCAGAGTTAAGTTTGTGATTTGAACCTGATTTTAATCTATCATACGATAAAATGTTAGCAACGTTTTTGTTAATAAATTTATCTTACCCTGTCTTATAGAGAAAAGGGTGTTATATAATCATACCGCTTCCAATCAGAATATTTGGAAATTATCTCAAAATTGATAGTTAGATGATTATCATGTTTAATATAATAGTTTATTATAATTATGCAATATAGGATTGCGAGGATGTATGTATGATGATTAATGATGAATTGGTTCCTACCCATTTCAGTTTCGGTTTTAATTCTAGTTAGGAAAGATAGTAATATGCGGAGTTCTAATTCATGTTTTAGCTTTGAACAATATTTTATCCACATCAAACCTGCAATTAAAATGTAGTTGACTGAAAGATTTAAGAAAATAGATAACAAACATGAATTTGCAATATTTGATAAGTCACTGACACTGCAATGCAACACACGTCTGCTGATGCAAATGTTCACAAATTAGCACATAAAATTTGCATGATACACACATATCTTAGATACGTTGATGCAATGCAAATTAACAACAATTTGAATGTTATATCGAATTATTACAAATAGCAATGAACAAGTCAACTGGTACGAAAAAGAAAAGATTGTGTTCATTTATTCTCTTCTTTATACAGGTGCATTTATGCGTCGTCGGATACGTGTTACCTTTCAAGAGTCTGACATCCGAGCTGTCCTGATAATAGCTGCAAAAATGAACGAAATGTCAGAATCAAATTGTGCACTTTTGAAGAATAATTAACCCTGAAACTAAGACTTCAAGTCGAGTCGCTGGAGACGCCTGAAATCTGAACTATGGCATCAAACTGAATTTTCTCGTTTTAACTAGTTGAAAAACTAATTTTTTTTCTGTACTTTGACTACATGAGAGGAAAACATATAATGTTCGAAGAATTTCGTGTTAGCCAGCGGTGTTATGTAATATCGGCTTTATTAGGCGGAGTTCACCAACAGTGTGGTGTTCTTCCACTCAACCTCACTAGCTTTACACAATTTTTACAATGCTTTGATTCCATTTTCAAATATATATTCACAAAGTGTAAATTGAAGAAAAAAAGTATGACTTAATAGAGATATTTGAGTTAATCATGTATCAATTACAGAGATTTTAGGTAGTTTGTATATCATATTCAAGTCTGTACCGCTGCTAGGTATTGTGATATTTGATTCTTAAATTTTGGAAAAAAAAAATAAGTCTGATGTTCACAGGGATCCCATTGTACAAATGGCATGCAGAATATGTGAAAGATTCTTTGAACAACATATTGGAAAAACCAGGTATGGAAAGAGTTTGTGGATACCTAATATTGCGGGAGTGAATCTGGTCACGAGTAATTAACTTATTGTGTAGGTACTCAGGACATTTGGTAGTCAGTAGTTTTTTTGTAAAAATTGCTAAATGTTTGGCGCCTTCGCTGCTCCATTGTCAACCAACCAAGTTCTCGCAGCTTATGTGAAACCGGTTCTCGTCGTCTTATCTTGAAGATGAAACGTAAATAAAATTTTTGTATTTTTTAGATCTTTGTCGAGGTATCTCTATCCAGCGCAGGTCCATACACCACATCAGCGTATTCAAACCTAGAGAGTATTAAGGAGCTACATAAAAGAGCTTTTAGTTATAAAGAAGTTTCATTGTTCCGTAGCTTAACCTTACAATTATATTAATGTGCTCTGTAAATTTGAGATCGCTATCTATAGTTACTCCTAAATTTTTAGCAGAGGTTTTAACCTCAAGCGTTTGATTGTTTATAACAATTGGGATACGTAAGTTTTCAATCTTCGACCTGTTGTTCTTTTTTCCAAAGTACAACACATTAGATTTGGAAAGATTAATTGTTAGATTGTGTTTTTCAGCACGTTGAACAAGGTTCCTCAGATCCTCGTTGATAAGACGGATAGATGGGTTACAAGATCCCAACGAAAATGACTTGTACAGCTGCGTGTCATCTGCATAAGAGTGTGCGCTACAATGTCTCAAGGAATCAATGAGATCGAATGTATATATGTTATATGAGAGAGGTCCCAATATTGAGCCCTGTGGGATACCTTTATCAACGTTCAATCTTTCCGACACGCAGCCGTCAAGCACAACATGCCTCGATCTACCATCAAGGTAGTTTCCCATCATCCGTACGGCTTGTTCACTGAATTCCACATATCCTAGTTTGGCACATAGTAGCTTGTGACTAATGGTGTCAAACGCCCTACTGAAATCTAATAAAATTAGGGCAGTCACCTGATTGGGAGAGGAGAGGAGCATTCGAGTTCTTCTTGAAGACTTAGAGGCTATAGGCATAAGGAAATACTTGACTACAGAAATAGTTCCATAACTTCGCCATTCGATAGAAAAATTAAGTCTGGTAGGAAGAAGATCTCGAGTTTGACAATGAAGGGGTGACAATCTTGAGCTCATCTAGTCCACCTACCTTGAATCTCTCGTGATGGAATGGCAGACATGATTTCTGATGAACACCGACCATGGAAATATCTGTAGAAAAGGGAGAGATCGATTTTCTAGAGAGGTGTCAATGAATTCGTAAGTCATCAATCATACGAATAGCTTTTTTCTGGTTTTAATTCAAGAGCTTCAACTTATGTTTGGATACGAACTCCAAACATGTGAACAGTACTCCAGGACAGGTTGAATCTACGCTTTGTAGATTATGAGGAGCTGCTGGGATGTGAAGTAGCTCTTGGCTCGGAATAGAAAACCAAGTTTTTGTGAAACGATTTCGCAATGGACCTCACATGATCATCTCATGAGAGGGTGCTATTGGTGATGATCCCAAGCATGGATATGAAAGACTTCATAGAAATAGTTGTACCTGACATCATCATATTAGGGATCCTGGATTCTGTCTTCCTGGGGAAATGCAAGCACGACTTTTGGTTGTATTGATCTCTACTATATTATCAAAGCCCCATTTCAAAATCGTTGCCAGATCTCCATTAATTGCGTCAACCTGTTTCTGACTTGCTCCACTGGGCTTTTTGGATGGTATAGAGGCTCTATATGAGAATATGATACCATCATCTGCAAATCTGTAAGGATGACAGGTGATCACTTCCAACAGACCGTTGAAGTGGAGTAGAAACAAAGTTGGTACCAAGACAGATCCCTATGAAACATCAGCTTTGGTAGCCATATAATCGGAGGATACTCTATATACCATCATATGGAGTGACCTATCTGATAGAAAACTCGATAGTAAGCTACAAAGTTGAGGCGGCAAACCATGTGACGGAAGTTTCCAAAGAATGCTTTGGTGGCAACTCGGACAAATGCTTTGAACATATACAATGCTACAGCTAGAGATCCCCAAATTTTCCTGCCATACATGTGTTGCGTAGGCAAGTAGTTCTCCTGTTGATCTCTGCTGACGAAAGCCATATTGCCGGTCATTAACGATTTTGGAGCATCTAGGTATTGGATGAGCTGGGTGTTGATTGCTTTCTCCATCACTTCAGAGGTCACAGATAATAGTGCAATGAGTCTATAATTATTAGAAAGGATCTTCTTTCTTTGTTTTTTCGGAATTGGTTGAACTCTAGCTGTTTTCCAGCAGAAAGGAAAGACACCAACTTTGTGTGTTAATTCAGGCCCACATTTCTTGAGAACGGCAGATGAAATTCTCATAGCCTTTTTGGCTTTGAGATCAAGCAGAATGCGGCTAATTGTGGGCAGATAATTAACGTGAACAATCTTGACTTTCAGATGTAATCCGCGTCATAAAAGCATGAGCATACGGGGACGCTTACAGTAACTTCAGTTTTAATGCAAATTCTGAATCAGTTCCGTACAGGTTCTTCAGACCATCTAATTAGATTTATCTGAAGATGCTCTGTACAAAAATATTCAAGGCTGGTACTTGCTGACACTGCAGGAATAAATTTATTTAATTTTTGCATCTAGCGATTGTAGGAATATTCTATTTTCTCTGGTGATAGGACATACACCAATGGAACTGAAATGATTTCCTTCAAGCCATGAAGCATGAATTGTTGATTAATTAGGTGTTTAATTATTTTAAATATCCATCCTCCCAACAATGTTCCCTTTGAGCTAGAAGTAAAAGATTTCTACTCTTACTGAAAATCAGTATTCTGTCTTCATTTGGTCGAGACTCGTTATAGCAAAAAGGATTCTCTATTTTATTTTAATGTGAATTCTTGTGAAAAATGATGCCGCTGCGATGGAGTGGCAAAGCTGCAAGCGCCACTTCCTTTGTCCGAATATTCTTAATAATTCTCTTTTTGATGTAAGCTTTCGACAAACAAGTTGCAATTGGCTAAGTCCAATATATGCATTAGAGATAATATGATGTGCATGTACGTGTTGGGTATCTTTTGCGTATGCACTACCTCATTATAAAGTTTGGTTCTTTCTACTACTCCCAGATCGGCAGTATGGTTATGCTCTCCAGTTTTTCTAATGAGAGTAATGTCAAAAGTTTTAACTCGATCAGTGCCCTTTATTTTATAGTAATTGTCCCATTTCCAAGAAGTTTTTTCTTGTTTTTTTTCTTTTGGATATAACCGTCAAGCAACAACTTTTGATTTCTTTTTACACTGAAAACATATTCAGCTACCATTTTACGATTTGAACAATTACACAAACTTTTTCAAAACAAACATTTTAAAGAAATCAGCATCCTTTTTTCAACTCAAATGCATTAGGTCTAATCGCTTAGTTGACTAAATATCATTAAAATGAAATAAAGAACAATGCATAATTTGAACAAAATGATTAATATCTCATTCTATTTACGAGTTAGATTGCAGAATGCAAATAGCCACTCGACTTAAGTGTATATAAAAGACCTTCAGTTTACAATAATGATAGTGTTCGACGAAAATTATATTAGAAATTTGGGGTATTTCCAAGTGAAATTAAAACGTAGGTATAAGTGAAAGGAACACCGTATTATTTGTAGCGGAATTCTCCTTTTGAGAAATTGTTTGCCGAGAAATTTTACCGTAGCGGAATTTTTAGTCGATGAATTGTTATCAAAGAAATTTCTGCTTCTTCTATTCTACAGATGATAAAAGATAATTTTTTTCATTCTCATTCAATACCTGTTTATAACACTCAATGCTTTTGTGGTGATATGTAGGTCCTAATGTTTCCTATAATCCGCGCCCACGGTCGTATAGACAGGTCTGGAAACTCGAGGCTGTTTCTTCCTATCTGAGCAGTGAGTCGCTTACGCGTCCAAGTGCGCGTAGTACCAAAAGTCGTCACGTAGGGATGTACGACCGTGGGCGTCACGTAAGAGTATCATCTTGATCTCTATAAAGAGTATTCTGTGACATTTGACAGTTAACTTGTAAACAGAAGGAATACCTGCGTTTTCAGCAAAAATGAAACCGTGCATTGTGCCGAAATGCAAAACGGGGTACAAAAGTGCAAAACAAAAAACTTCTGTTTTTAAAGTGCCGAAAGATGCAGAAATGCGAAAAAAGTGGATGCCTGCGATTCCGGGAAGAAATCGTTTCAACTCGTTATAAGGAACATTTTTCCCATATAAAGAAAAATAATAGTGAAAAATAAGCGATAGCCGAACATATTTCAAATACAGGTCACACCATTTCGCAAGAAAGTTTATCACTTTTAAAACACAGTACAGACAAATTTCTAGGTAATTTAGAAGGGATGGAAATGTATAAACAAAAAAGCAATTTACTAAATTTCGATTTATCTCCAGCTGACGGTAACCCTTTGTTTACATTATTATCCCCAAATAGTATTTAAATAGGCACATTTTGATTTATAATTTAGTTTACTCTGATGATGGCTACTTGGTAGCCGAAAGGTCCTCAGTACTTTACCAGTATTTTTAGTGGATAAGGGTGATTATTTCTTATTTATAGTGTTATAATATATCCACAGTGTGAACTCTATTATAGTTTATTAGTATACATGTATTTTGATTGTTATCCTAATTTAATTAAAAAAATGTTTATATGCGATCGATTATTTTCATACATTTCCTTTTTAAATTACTACCAAAAAAAGCCTTAGATAATAAGTACACACTCCGGAAAGAAATCGTTTTAACGAGGTCTTTTATGTGTATGAAAAAGGGAAAGTTATTTTTAAGGTGAGTAATACATTTTGACAAGAGTAACAGTTCTATTCCTCTCTCAAATAAGAATAATAAACACATTTAATTGATAATCATTTTAATAATTTATAAAAATATAAGAATCTACACATCAGTTTGGTTGAATTTTATTAAAAATTCACTAGTGGCAATGAGAACAAGTCGTAAATTAAAAAAATGCAGTGATCCAAAATACCTATGAAATAACAATATATATATATATATATATATATATATATATATATATATATATATATATATATATATATATTACAAATCAACACTACAATGTAGTGTTCATTTGTAACATAATGGACTTCCATTCCAACAAGTAAAGATCCTTTGCAATCTAAAAAAAATATATAGTAATAGAGGAAAACATTGACAAATTACATAGATTCTTACTACTTCTAATTAAAAATTATGAAATTACTGTTTTGCTTCCAAATTAACAAGTGTTTGTTTCTTAATCTCTAAATCTAAGAGCAGGGCTTCTTTCATGAGGTTCAAGCTGCCATTTCACATCATTTTGACCTTTTTTTTAATTCCATTTCTGCAATGGCCAATCTTTTGTCCAGGAGGGAATCATATTTCTCAGTAGTTTTGATTTCATCGTTAGAATTACCAGGTTCGTCACAATTATCAGGTTCCATTGGCACATTGATTGAATCCTGTGAATAATAGATTTTTAATGAAGAGAATAAAAGCAGTTGCTTCTCAGTTTCAGAAAAATTAGGGATACGGGTCTTCTTTACAATAGTTCTATACTAAAATAACAGTTTTCAGTAGAATTCACTACGATAATTGTGTATTATATTACCTTATTACTTTCCATTTCAACGGTGCAAATTGGCATTAGTAACACTGCTTGTGATTCCGGGAAGAAATCGTTTTACCCATAGATAACTCTACTAACGTACTACCTAGTAGAGTTATCTATGGTTTTACATCCCTCGTGATCCAAGCGCTAGCTAGTGGCTGAGCGAGGGACTACGACCGTGGGGACCCGTAAGCCACTCAACTCAACCATAGAGTTTCCCGGCCTGTGTATAGGACTGTGTCCGCGCCTTAGAAGATGCTATTCAGTGGTTTTTGTTGTGATTATGAACAATAAATGTTTGCAAACTCAAACGAATTTGTTCAGTATCCAAATAATAGCAGGAATCTATAAAATTGATGAACGGACAAACAGGCAGATAAATATAAACAATTCGATTAGGTATCTGAAACTTGATTCCCAAAATAATTTTTCTGAAAACTATTAATTGCTAATAATTGTCAGAAATCACAAAGATTTGAGAAGATGTACAAATGCTTTTTTTATGGGTGAGAAGATATGGATCTTCATACCCGTATCTCACGACCATCATCAGAAGACGTTTGAAAACTAATTCACATCAACTAAAACGCGAGTTGTGTTAAACTAATTGTCTTTAACGCATTAATTTCAATTAAAAAAGTCTACGTCACAAAACGAATGAAACATGAAAAATTTCAATTATATCACATTAATGTGTAAAGTATATGAATAGTATTAGAAAACCACCACAGACCCGTTGCCTGCGTGAGGTCAATTATTGGCGCCCCTTATTCATATATTTGATATTTAAAATGTTAATCTTGGTATAAATGAGATAATTTATTATTTATCATAAGTTTATTTTTGATGGACATAAAAATATAACAATAGAATAAACAAGAATCTAAATGAAAAAACTCAAGAAAAACAAATTATAATAAAGGTCAAATACAAACAAATAAGGAGCATTGAGAAAATAGAACAGAAAAATCACAAGACAATACGTCTTGATCTCTAAAACCCAAACTCGTTTCATTATGATCGATGTTGTCACAAATTTAATTTTTAATTGTAATAATAACTAAATCTGCAAACCGTTCTTGGCACATAGAAGCTCTTAAGTAATTTTTTTATATTTTTAATTTTGAAAAACTTCCCACTAAACTCTCCCCCTCGTGTGGCAGGCTCGTTTCCGCGACCAGAGCAGTCTCGATAACACGTAGGCCTAGAAGCCCATTATATCTCACCTCACCACTTATTCGACCCATCGGAAAAATTACGACGTCGCTGAGATTCGAACCCGCAATCGGAAGCCACAATGATCAAGATCGACGCTTCTACCATTGAGCTTCTTGGAGCTTAGAGTTTAGAGATGAATAAATTTGCATACAGCGATTTTGGGATTCAGAACTTTATATAACACGATTTCATTATGGAAATAGATTCCATCAATATCTTTACATACATGAAAATGTTTTATTATTTTTCTTTTATCATGTCGTCACTCATTTCTAATTTGAAAAAGAAACAAAACAAAATGGCGTTTATACTCACTTATTGCACCAAATAGAAAGAAAAACTAACCTTTTTATGTTCAGAATAGTTTAATAGTAATGTTGTTATTAAACCAGAATACTGCACAATCAGTAATCACACTAAGTTTTTAATATTAAATAATTTAAACTAGATCAGTTCAATCAAAATTTATATTTATAGGTATGTGCCATGTTGAATTTAATTATATAAAAAAATATTGTTCCTTCAATTTTCGCTAGAATTGAATTAACAACCCTAACTTTTGGCTGCTGCGTGCGGGGCATGCACTGAACTGCTACACAGTAATGTTTCCATAGTTGAAGACGTCATTTCTTGAGAACAAGCTATAAACTTCTGACCAAAACTCCCTTTGCGCCAAGTAGTTACAATATTAAACATATGTGTTTAAAATGTTATGACTACGATAGCAAAGGTTTTAACTGTACCAAAATGACTGATTAATTGTATCGGCTTTATACCTATACACCATTTTTAAATATTATAAAGAAATACGTAGAAAAGTGTTTAACTTATTAAAGTTGTACATCGGTTCTATGATTTACAGACTTAGAATCACGTTTTATGTGCAGCATCTTCGGGATAGATCTTTCATAATAATTGGTTTCTTTAGCTAAAATATTAACATTTTTATAATCGAACTGATGTCCCAAAATCTTGCCCTGAGGCACTCCTCTGGAAACGTTTCTAATATTTGGTGGGAAAGTATTTCCGGATATACCAAAAACGGACAGTTTCCTATGTTTTAAGTAGGATTGGATTTAGTCCAGTCAATAATCTGGAAACACTACTAATTATTTTGCAGAAAGTCGAATCAGGTTATTTTTGGTAGCTGATTACGAATTTGACAATGGAAAATGTGAAAAAATATGATTTTTTTTTTAATTTAAAATGGACGTCGAATACATAAACGTAAATCAACACGACACTCAAAAAATCATTCGAATTCATGATAAAATTTTCCGTGTTTTTCCGGAAAATGATATTTTTTTACATTTTCGATGTCAAATTCTTAATCAGCGACCAAAATACCCTACGAAGACATTTCGCGCGGTCAATTCAATGGAGTCATAATGTTTTTCCTTGGGATTTTCTTTGATTTTTCCTAAATTTTTGAACAATATTTTTTTGGCATCACTTGTCATATTGGAAATTTAAAATTAAAATCAAAAACATAAACGGTAATCAATACGACACTCGACAAATTCCATTCAATGGAACGGAGAATTTATAATAAAATTTTCCGCGTTTTTCCGAAAATGATATTTTGAACAATTTAAATATCAAATTCGCTATCAACGACCAAAAAAAAATCTATAGTGACCTATCATACGATAATTTCAACAACATGGAAAGATATTCTTTTCAGGTTTTCGCAAATTTTCCTGGTTTTCTTCTACTTCGCATCGAAACACTCAACTGTCAACTTCTGATATATAAAAAACGATAATCACGTGAAAAATTACCAAATTTCCCCGATTTTCCGTCCATAGAATGAATTTTTCTGGATAATTACCCCGGATTCGTGTTCCTTTTTGGAGACTTAATTTTCATTTTTTGCTAAATTAAAAATTATCTCAAAAAGGGTTGAAAAAAGGGATAATTTAGCGTATAGGGTTGAATGGGGGAGTTCGAAGTGTCGCTCAGTAATCACGAATGACCTTCATGGTCCATTCAGCATCATACAAAAAGAATTTTTCCAATTCGACTTTCTGCAAAATAGTCAGTTATTCGGCCTATTACCCCATCTTATTGACTGGACTAATTAGTGATAAGCAAATACCTCTTATCCCCTGAGTATGCATTTTTCTAACTAATATGTTAGTCAATGCCAGGGCCGCCGCCAGGAAAAATTTTAGGGGGGGTCAAAAATTTAAAATTCATTTAGTGTATAATTAAAACCAAAACACAACAAAAAATAACCCAACTTTATTTTCTAAAAAAAAACCAATAAGCAAAACTTTATTAACAAAGGTTATTCGCTAAATAAAAATTGCAACCTTCTTCGATCTTGAGCGAATTTATCAATTACTTTACATAAATATAAAAGCATCCTTATTTTTAAGTACTTGTTGCCTGTGGACACTTAACAAGCACAACCCAGATAACCTATCTTCTGATATGCTCGATCGTAACCATGTTTTAACACGACGCAGTGTACTGAAGGATCTCTCAATGGTAACACTGGTTGGTGGTAGTGCCAAAAATATAGTTATCGCTTTTTTAATTGACGGGAAGAATTGTACGTCGTTGCTTAAAATTTCTTGAAAATCTAGGTTTTCCTTAACTGTTCTTGGCAATTTCATCCTTTTTAAGTATCAGCTCTCTTCCTAATTTACTGGGATGAATTTCTGACAGTAAAAATGCGATGCTGGCGTCGTCAGAGAATCTTATTGAAATGGACTGTATAATAGAGTCTATATATGGTATAAAAAGAGACACTTTATAGTACTCTTCAGAATCACTTGATAAATAGTTAGCTCTATGTGTTTGTCTAGATGTGATTCGCGGTATTTTAATTTCTAATTTAAATTTGGTGGCGTAATCTACACTTTTGTCATATATTTCCCGAAAATAGGTATCAGGATCATTTCTGTGTGATATAAATAACTGAAGTAAGTCGTCTAAATGTATTTTAACTGATAGTAAGTTCATGTCTTTAGATTGCAATATATTACAAATTGGTTCTAATTTACTTGAATATTTTGTCATAATAAACAAGCAAACAATAAATTTGGAAGCTGATACACAGGTCAAAAGTTGATTGGATTAGGTTCGTGTTTGTACATTAACATCCGGACAAAAGCTAATGTATCAAGTGCGTTTGTGATTTGGACGAAGTTTGAAGCAAAGATTCTTATGGATTTGTACTTAGCTGACCAACGGGTTTCAGAAAATAATGGCAAATTAGGGACGTACTTTTTTCGTAAAGGGCTATCTCGGAAAACATTTATAATTTCTTTGATTGTTGCAGCTGTGTTTTGAATATCTTGCATTTTATTTAAGTCATTAATTACCAAATTTAGCTTATGGGAAGCACAATGGAAAAAGGTCGCTTTTGGATATTTATCCCTTATTATTTTTTGAACGCCATTCTCATGCCCTGCCATAGTTGAACATCCATCAAATCCCAAACCCACCAGCTTGTCCATATTCAAATTATTTTCTAAACAGTAATTTAAAATTGTTTTAGCAATCCCATCGGCATTTAAAGCCGTTAGTTCAGAAAATCCTAAAAATTCTTCTCTTACACTGTTTGTTTTGTCCACAAACCTAACACCAAGGGAAATTTGTTCTATACCGGCTATATCAGCACTCTCATCCGCAAGAATGGAAAAACCATCACTGAAATTAACCTCCTCTATGATTTCCTTTCGAATTAGTGCTCCACAAATTGAAATCAATTCATTTTGAGTTTGATGTGAGGTATATTTTGCATTTTTATTACAAGTTGTTAAATGGTCAGCTAATAAATGATCCCCACTTTCCACTCTAAAATCAAGAAGGTCCTTAAAGTTTCCTTTTATCGCACCACGTAAAGGTAAGTCATGTGTACCACAAAAAATTATAGTCGAAATAATTGGGAACAGTTTTTTGCGATTTGTCTCTATCAGTTCCCGTTCTGCATTATTAACCTGCTCGTTCACAGGAAGAACTTTGCCTTCAATAGCTCTTATAAAATTATGCGCTTTAATTGTTGACTGCTTATGCCAATCAGAAGACTGATGAGCCTTGGCAGAAGCCATAAAATCGTTATATTTTATGAACGGCTTTACTATGAATGCTCCTTGTAGGCCTCTGTTTACGACAGGTCGAAAAATAACACAGTTTTTACATAGGGCTCCTTTAAGCTTGGAGGAGTACGTCAACCACTCAAACTGTTGAAACCATTCGTATCTAAATGGTCTTTTTCCATCCCTTGAGTCACCTTTAAAATTATAATTATTGCTTGGTTTAAAAGGACTCTTTATAATATCATATCTAATATTGTCTGCTAGCGGCTGTTGCGGATTAATAAAATTACCCAAATCTAATTTATGATTATAACTATCAACATCATCGTTGGAATCACCACTTAGATCAGTTTTTCTATTGCCGCTAATCTTAGGTTTAAGAAATTTCCTGATATCCATATTTAACACCAATCTAGAAAGTAATGTGTTATGTGTTATTCAATCTATAATTGCAGAATTATTCACCGGGCGAGCTTATACTCAACCTTCAAGTAACTTTGTAATTGTAAAAACTATACTTTTCGACTTACCTACTACTTTACTACACTGATAGAGACCGCATTCGCAAAATTAAGTCAGCACAAATTACAACAGTATTCATTCAGTATCAAAACAAAATAGGAAAAAGACACTGGCGCCATCTTTGGCCGCCCCGCCACCGCTTCTTAATAAAATCTTACAGTACACTGTACTGAGTACAGCGAACTGAAAACAAATTGTTTTGGAAGAGTTTTCGCATAATGCGTTTTTGCAGTGACTTTGTTTCATTTTAAAGTATGTAATATTGTGATATTGTTTCAAATTTTTAGTCGACATGGTGAAATTTATGAATTTAGATAAAAATGCTTTTATTTTAAGCTGTTTTTGAATTTCCAGGGGGGGTCGACGGACCCCCTTGACCCCCCTGCCGGCGGCCCTGGTCAATGCTATCAATCGCTTTGCTTGAATCGAGAAATATAGCTGCAGACAATTTATCGTTGTTTATCAATTCAATAATCTGATATAGAAGGGTGTATACTGATCTAATAGTTGACCGCCCCTTTCTGAAACCCTTTTGATTTTCCAAGAGCATTTCATCTTTCTCAATGAAGTCTGCAATCTTATAATATAGTGATTCCTCGAAGATTTTATTAATATTTGATAGAAGTGCAAATGGCCTATAATTGGTAATAATGTTTTTATCTCCTCTTTTATAAAGAGTCATCTTTAATTGTGATGGATAAACACCGGCACTGAAACAAATATTGATTATAATGTTTGAGTTAGGTATTGCCATCAAACTCGTTAACATGCAGATAAAGAGAAAAGCAGACACGATTGAGAGATCAGTAAGTCGTCTCATTTTTATGAATCTATTCTTAGAGGTGTTACATACCAAACTCTCTATTATTATACTCATTCAAACCAACGGTTCATGTTCATTAATGATAATGTTTATTCTAATTATTATTCGTTTCGCACAATTTAAAAAACACTTATCGTTTGCTCAATGAATAATATGAACTAGTACAAGCAACGCATACATTTCGTAAAGACCATTCAAGTAAAATTTGCGCAACTGTCACGATTATCTCCTCGCGTGTGTTTTCGTAACAAATCGTAACAAAACAATGAGTTTCTCATTGCTAATAGAATAATTATTTAGCACATATCATAATCACGATAAATACGAAAGTTTTGCTGCTCTGTGAACAATTAAATGTTTCTACATCATTAAAGCGTAGAACATCGTATCAAATTATGCGATGCTTTTATATTCCCGTACTTGATAAAAAATAATCAATAACAAGCTCGTCCCTTTCTGGGCTTCAAAACCATCGAGATGCCATCGAGATCAGGATTAATTTACTTTCCGTCTGCCAATCATATTTTTCATACCACGAATTATTGAATGCACAATTTGGTTCGCCTATATTAATCAAAGCTCAACTTTGATCGGGGCGTTCCTAATTGGTTTTCTTACAACTTGTCTTCACCCCAAAGTTTATTGAAGCGACATTCGTTCATTCTACACTATCTCATATATTACATATATCATCATTTTGGCTAGTTGACGCTAATTCCATATTTACACGTCCCACCTTACCTCACCTAGTATTTATGTTTAAGTTTTATGTAACCCTCACTCAATATCGCAACAGTGAAAATGATTTAAAATAATAAAATTATTATCACCTAAAACTGGTACAATACTGAATTATTCTACCCACAAATACAGAAGTCACTAAGTCAGACACAAAATAAAATAGTACTATATTTAATTCAGTGGCGTAGCGGGGGGGGGGGGGGGGGCAGAGGGGGGAGTGACCCGGGTGCCGGATCCAGGGGGGCGTCAAATTTGGAAATGTCTAAGTTCATGAAAATCTGTCGGAAAAAAATTTCACGGAAAAGAAATTCACGATAAAAATTTAGGGCGCACAGCTGTCTGACAGCAGGATAACATGCAGCTAATCAATAGGTATCTGTCATCACTTTCTTCGGCACTATAGAGGCTTTGTACGTGTTCTTCTCTTGGTCAACTATACGGTGGGACTTGCTGAAAAGTGCAGTAAAGAGAACAGTGAAACAAGAGTCTCAAACCAGATGGAGTGCTAGGTATGACGCTGTCAGTGTCGTCTTTGAACATCTATTCATGCGTGCAAAACAATCCACCGCTAGGAGTTGGAAGAGGCAGGGTATTATGCCCAAGCCTATGCCGATAACTTGGTTAGCGCTTAGGCACTAAGGGACACTGTGCTAGCTGCAAAACACACTGTTCAGAATGGTGGACCGCTGGTGCCGTTCTGAGCGGCTCAGGATCAACCATTACAAAACGTGAATTGTGCTGTTTACCAGGAAACGTAAGCTGGGCACACTACCAGAGATTATTTTCTCTGGCAAGGTTTTGCAACTCGAAGAATCGGTGAAGTTTCTGGGAGTAATCCTAGACTCTGAAGTGATCTGGCGCGAACACCTCGAATATCGAGTGAGGAAGGCTCTTGCATCCTTCTGGGCGTGCAGGGGAGCCTTCAGCAGCACATGGGGATTATAGCCAAATATTTTTTATTGCAGCTGTACCATTGTGATCAGGCCTATGGTCACTTATGATGCGGTCGTGTGGTGGAGGGGGACAAGGACTGGTATGTCCCAGCGCCCCTTGGACCGACTTCAGCATCTTGCATGCGTAGGTATACTAAATAGTATGAGGTCGGCTTCAACCTCTTGAAACTCTCGCCTGATTACTATCTCTACACTTATATATAAATGCTGAAGCCATAAGAGCGGCGTATAGGTTAAAGAGCCTAGCTCACTGGACCAAAATGCACTGCTCTCGTGGACACTCAGCGATTTCCAGTGCGGCAATATCTAAATGCCCCATACTAGAAATGAGGCAAGACAGCATGACTCCAGCTATAAGTCTCACTTCCATCCCTGAAAGAGGGAATTGGATCAACGAAACACTAGCCCTACTGCCACCAGATGAATTCGTATGGTTCACAGACGGGTCCATGGTAGGTCAGGAGGAGGAGCGGGGATGTACTCAAAGAGAACAAAGGTTACTATCTCAGTGACTCTAGGCGCTTACTGCATGGTTTTGCAGGCGGAAATCTACGCAATATCGACTTGTGCCATGAAAAACCTGGGAATAAACTACGTAAATAGGTGCAAATAGAGTTCTGGGCGAACTGAATAAAGAGTGGTGTAGGAAATACAGAGAGATGAAAGAAACTGCCACTCACATCTTGTTGGAATGCCCTGCTTTGACATCCATCAGGCACCGTTACTTCGGCGAAGCAAAACTACTCCCAGAAGAACTTATGGAAGCCAACATTGGCAATATTCTGGGTTTCCGGCGGGCCACAAACCTGCTAGAAAAGAATAAGCTTCTGACCACGAGAAGCACAATTTGCCCAACTAAGTGGCCTAATTAATTGATGATGATGACGATAATATATCCACAAGGTGAACACTTGTATAGTTTATTCCATAAGGTTGAATAAGTAAACTGTGAGTTTGTTCATTTTCAGACTCGTCCAAGTTGTGGTGGATAATGTGCAAGACGAGATAAAAATTGCTAATGATAAATATTCTCGTGGATTGTATACAAAATATTTTATAACACGTTGTTGGGCAAGTTTCCGACTTCGCCAAATACAGAAATCACAAAAACAAATGTGAGTCATTTTGAAAATGTCCAAACTAAACTAAACATTTCTCAAGGAAGTTTATCACTCTTGAAACACAGTAACGAAAAATTTCTATGTAATTTAGAAGGAATGGAAATGTATTAGCAAAAACGTAATTTGATGAATTTAGATTTATCTTCAGCGGAAGGTAATCCTTTATATACCCTACTAATTGAAAATAGTATTTAAACAGGCACATTTTGTTATCTAACTTATTTTGCTCTGATGTTGGCTACTTGGTAGCTTAAAGTTCCTCTGTACTTTAACAGTATTTTTAGTAGACAAGGACAGTGGCGTAACTAACCCGAACTGGGACCCAGTCCAACAGCAACGTAGGGGGCTTTTACAAGCAAAAAAAAAAGACAAATTAATACTTTTTTGGGTTGTGTATTTTATCCATGTGTAATTGTACAATCTCACAATCAATCTTACAATCCATAGTCACAGTTATATTCCGATACAATTGATACTCTTATATCTACGTAACAGTTCTTAAAATCTCGCCCTGTTGACTTTTGCCTTCACAAACTTATCGACTATTTCATCCAAGTTCACCCTCAACGAGTTCTCTATCAACAATATACTTAGATCCGCCAGTCTCTCTTGCCCCATCGAATTTCGCAGATAAATTTTTTATCATTTTCAGTTTTGAAAAGGCGCCCTCTGCAGTTGCAACGGTCACTGAAATTGTTAAAAACAGTAAAATTACTGAGCAGACGTCCTGAAAGCTAGCGAATAGAGTAAAATACTCGATCAGTATTAGGTTAGCCAACTCCCTGATAGAATGGATACCCTAAATTACAGAGCATTACAACGGATCATAGTTTTACAAACAAGCAAAAAAAAACAATCGGGGGCCCCTTGTACCCGGGGGCCCAGTCCGTTGCACCGGCCGGACCGGCGGTAGTTACGCCACTGGATAAGGATGATTGTTTCTCATTTATAGTGTTATAGTGTATCCACAATGTGACCATTTTTATAATATATTAGGTACTTTATCACATAAATCTCTTTTTTATTCTGAAATCAGAATAAAAGGAAAGCGTTTAATAGAAGTCATTCTATGTTAATAATATGCAGATATATAAGCATAGGTACAATTATTTTGACCTGAAAAGTGATACAGTATTTTCTAAACTTCAATAGAGAACACGCATACATATTATAGATTACATAAAATCTACATTTACACTATACAAGATAATTAGAGGAAATCCAGGATTCCATGAACAATAATGAAAAAATACCCACAATTAGCTTGAAGCGAAAATCAGATAATTCCACAATGAATGTGTAGCATTTCACCATGAGATTTGAGAAAAATGCATTTATAAAACGTTACAATGTCTTGTTTTGCATGGTGAATCAGTTTAATGAAAGCATGAATAATTGTTTGGATTAGGGAGCGTGACCTCTGATATGACCTACGTTCATCTATCGCAGTCTGAACTAGCTCTGTCAACTCTCACTCAGTCTTTATGTAGGTGAACCAGTTGCGAACAAACGACTAACATCATTCTTGCGAAATAATTCTTCAATATTCCTACACATATAATTGATATTATTAACGATAATTACAGCGGATTCCACTATATATCTCTCTTACTACATGGATTAACGAAGATTGACTTGATCGAAATAAAAATTGCCCAAAGCTAAGAGGTTTGTTCGAAAACCAACCGAACTCTTTAATTTGTATAATGTCACGAATAACCTTAATTTCCATTCATTGCTATGTTCTTTTTTCATTCATTACTTTAAATCAGTTTGTACTAAGACAGTATGAGTTGTATGTCGATTTTCGTAAGCATTACAATGAGAAATTGTACGTACTAAACCTTCATAGATAAGGTTCCGAAAGACTTGCCAAATTACCATCAACCAGTAGCGGATCCAGGATTTGGTCAAGGGGGATTTACCTATTTTCTTGATGAAAATAAGTGCCTTTATCGTACTGATTTTACATCGAGGTAACCTATAAGTAAGCTTTAGTTGATAACTCCAAGCTTTGAGAATGCCACAGTTTGGTCAAGCAGTTTGTCAACATTTATTTAAAATTGAAAGTTACATGTTCTTGTGAAAATTTAGTTTTATTCTCCAACTCTAGAAGGGTTAAAACTCTATAGGATTCATTAGAAATGTACTGGAGCCAGTTGCTTCACCTAAGAGGTTTTTTTTTATACTTTGACTACACGAGAGGGAAACCTATAATGCTCGAGAAACATAATGTGAGCCATTGGTGCAAACTGAATGAAGTATGCTTTGCATTGAGGGTTTTATCCAGAAGGGTGTGCCCTAGTTTCCAAAGGAGTGTTTATTTTGCCAATTTTTATTCCAGCCTCAAATATGCTATTGTGATCTGGGGAGTCTCTTCAAGACTGATAAATATTTTCAAGCTGCAAAAACGAGCTCTAAGAATGGTTCTAAAAATAAAATTCAATGAGTCATGTAAAGGTAAATTTGCTAGTAACCAGTTTTTAACAACACCAGGCCTGTGAATCTTTGAGAGCCTACTTTTTCGCAAAAAAAATCAGCACTGATAGATCATGAATATAACACGAGCAATAAACATAGCTATAATTATCCTTGTCATAGATTAAAGTCCTTATTATGCATGCATTCGTTTAAATGTGTACCTAAGGGTCTACATGAATTGATTAATTCTAAAAACTATTCTGGGTAGTTTTAAAATACTAATATGATTGTTTTTATTCTCATTCTACCTGCCTTGCTTCTCACTGTTTCATTATAATTGTTCACTGAAGCTTAATAAATTACTTTACTTTACTTTTGCTTGAATGTTCTTATTAATTTGTTCAGGAATGTCCATTAGGTACAGAGCGGCCAAAGGTTCTAAAGGAATATTGACAAACAATTTCTCATTCGCATAATGAGGAAGAATACAAATTGCTTATACTAGGTATTTCCAATATCTGTTTTTGATTGCTATTGTTTACGATCACGAAAAATCACTAGAATCCCCTACTCTGAAGGGAGAAGATATCAAGATCTAGGTAGTTGAAGAACAGATCACAGACATTCACTCTCAATCTTTCCACTGAAAAACATCATTATATCAACATTTCAATACATCATAGACTTTAGCTGTAACCAAACATGTATAAATTGTAAACATAGTATAATTTAATTACATCGAGATTGAATCTATTTCACCGTATATATCCGAACAGCATCACATAACAAGAAGTATATAAGTTGATACGCAGATTTACAACCTGCATTGTATTATCAATTCAAAACAGAGAGACCACTATAGTCCCTTGGGGTACTCCTATAGTTGAGTCCACTTTTCGTTCATCCATTCTGGCAAGTTGTTTTCTATTTAGTAGATACATTCCAAATTAGTTATTTCACAGTTTTCTAGTATTTGTATTTTAATTAGTATTGCATGATTTACTGTGTCAAAAGCTTCCGCATTATGAAAAACTGCTGCTAATGATCTTCTTTCATCAAGTTCTTAACAAATAACTGTTTTATTCACCATTTATGCCCTTTGAAATTGTAGTGATTTTCATACTACCTGAACACACTAAGAAAAAAATTCGATAACATGTTATATTGATTTCTTCTAGGTGTAACGGATTTTAATAGGAAGCAGTATACAATATCGAATAATATTTTGATACTGTTATTAAAGTAGTAACCATTAATATAAAACGACTAGCCAAGTTAAAATAATACATCATAATGTTTCTTGCTCGACTCTGTCTCTTGCTATCTACTCGTGATGCCAATTTCGAAATAACTAGCTGGATCTAACCAACCTAACCGTTTAGTAAAGTTTTGGCTACAAAATCCGTGGTAAATTGCTCAATCGGGATCCACAAACCATAACGCGTACTGTAAAGGAGGTAATGATACAATTTTTCATCTTCATAAACCGAATATTGTCTTTCCGAAGTATACTAAGCATGTAATGACTGGATCTAATGACTTGATAATTATGGATAATTAACCAAATGTAGATCAAATGACTTACATTGTATTTCCCATTCAAGCTTACACTACGTGCTTAGAATGTAGTTACAAACCTAATTGTTAAGAAAACTTTTTGTCGAATTCAAATCGCATGTCAATAATTCTCTGGCCCTAATGACACAACGGTTTTCTGCAGTCTCGAAATCGTTTGGCAACATGCAATTAAACATTAATTAGCGTTAATATAATTTTCCTTTAAGGCATACGTATTCACTTTACAGAAGTTGTTGACGTTCCCTCTGCGTGTTCATGCTAATTATTGCTTTCTATTCCGGTCAGTGATCATGATAAAGTTATACTATACTCGTATATTGCATCTGCAAATATAACCCATAAAGTTTCATTGAGGTTCAATGGAAAAGGAAATATACTTGGAAATCAAATCCCTGAAAAACATTCGCTATCGATCGTACAATCATGAATGATGTTATAAATGAAGTGCTGAAAGCAGAGATTATTATTTAGAAACTTCCAAGTCTGATAATAATTCAATAAATATTTTTGCTTGCACGTACTAGCTTCATTAAATGAACGTATCATTTGCTTAAAGAAATTACATGCTTGATTGAACAAATAAGATGTAAAATAGTTTTTGATGCATAGTTCAAATAGATAGTCCAACGCAGCCTGGAAACTTTTAGAAATCAGGCTATTAGGCACGAGCGTAGACTGAAGAGATTATGTTCATGATCATGATACTTCATAATATTACAATCATAACCAGAGGTTTGGAAGGTTTTGGTGCTTATATTTCAGTAAACGGGGGACTTGATTACTAATTTTTTTCTTATGGACCGATTTTGATCTGTGAGAGCTCATTCGATTCGTCTTGACAACTAGATCAAAGCTCACCACTTTTGGTGCTTGACAAATTGTTTAATAAATAGTGAGCAAAAAATTTTTAAACGCTATTTTCAATTGATTTTTTTAATTATTTGACCAAAAAACAATGTTTATTCAATGTTTATAACAATTTGTTAGGAAATAAACAATTTTTTAATTAAGAAATTAACAAAAAAAAATTAAAATTTCCTTAAATGTTCAAGACTAGAGTTATTTTAGTATAATTTGGACCTTTTAAACACAAATTTGATATTATTTAATTAGTTGCCAATATAATCAGTTAATAAACAATTTCTTACTTAACAAATTAACAAAAAATAGAAGTTTTCTAAATATACATTTTTGGATACTCAGGATCTGCTAAACAAGAATTTGATGTCCATTTTTCAATTAGTTTCTAATAGCATTAGTTATTAAACAATTTATTAGTTAACAAATTAACAAAAAGATATAACCACTCTAATCTGGAATATTTAGAAAACTTTAATTGTTCATTAATTAATTATATTAGCAACTAATTAAAAAATTGACATCGAATTCATGTTTATTGAGTTGAAGTAAACCGAAAATGACTCTAATCTCGAATATTTAGAAAATTTTGATTTTTTTGTTAATTTGATAAACAGCATATTATTTATTAACTAATAATATTAGCAACTTATTGAAAAATGGACATCAAATTCATGTTTAGCAGGTCCTAATTATCCGAAAATGACTCTAATGTCGAATATTTAGGAAATTTATTTTTTTTTTGTTAATTTGTTAATTAAAAAATTGTGTATTAATCAATAAATTGTTATAAATATTGCGTAAACACTATTTATCGATCGAACAAATAAAAAAAATACACTCTACCTGCTTAAAATTCGTGGAAAATAGCGTTTTTGGCCACTATTTATTGTTTATTAACAAAATAAATAATTGCTCAAGTACCAAAAGTGATAAGCTCTGATCTAGGTATCAAGACGAATCGAATGAGCCTTCATATGTCAAAATCGGTTCATAACAAAAAAAAAATGTTCACTGAGCTGAATCAGCTCCTGTATTTGTCACCAACCTCTTCAGTAGATTTAACACAAACAAGATAGATAGCTAGACTTCGTAGCGTGTAGAAATGATGTTTTACAATTAGCCCAGCGCCATGTACAATTTTTTTCGTTATAATGACAAATGCTTGTTTTACTGATTCCAAATTTCCCCCCAATCGTATCGAGGGATCAGTTAACTCGAACGATGAATGTAGAAGAAAATAAAAACAATATGTTAAAAGTGAAATGTAACATTACGAATTATTTATCTCTTTTTCACTGGATCCACCTATTTAATTTTCACAGTATTGATTTATTAGACTTAATCAAAAAGACGTGCGTGGGAATTATAATTAAAATATGAAGAAAGGTTGCTTCGCCAGTGTGCCAAGCATGCGAAAATGAAATTGCCTTGGTTCACGTCTGATGAAAGTGATGATAATATATCGTATGTTTTAATGGCGGCTTCGGACATAATACGCACTTTCACAGAGATCAGGGAGTCGTTTTCGAGTATAATAACGCAACCTCATGTTTCCCATATCAACTTTTAGCTTATTTCAACATTTCCTCCCGTATGAAACAAGCTTTCATTAGAGCTCATAGATAGATGAAATAATGAACTTCAAAATTAAATAATAAGCCTCAGTACGTCCAGTAATTTTCTGATAAAAGTACTATAACTAAGAATAATTATGCTTGTAGGTCTACATGTCAAGTTTCTATCGTGGTCACGGAGTTACTTATAAGCGATGCACGTGCCAGGATTCCTTTTGTCCCTTCCATATAGCAAGACTCTTTTCATAAATAAATTGATATAATAGAAGAAATGTTCAGAACAACTCTTTTACTACCTACATATTTTCTACTCCAATCTTAAGCTCTGAACATATAAAAAATAGTCCAGTCTATGAAGGGTTTTCACTTCTTATTTGAGTTTTACAAAATCAATTTCGATTATACCCTATGCAATGGGTTAGTAATGACATTGTAATGAGGGTTATGTACAGGTTATTTCCAATATTTAAAAACATAATCATTCTTAGTAAATTAAAATTTCATGTAAAATCAAGATTTCAAAGTAATAAGAACTCATTGGGGTTAGCCACATGTTTTCTGTTTCTCACCAATAACACATTTTATCGTGGGAAATATTGAACGAATTTCTTAAATAAACACAAAATCAGTTTCACACTTGCTTCAACGTGGGTGATATGTTGCAATAGCTGAGGAGGTCAAAGGGTAAATTCAAAAGTTTATTTTAAAGGAAGCTATAAACCTGCCAACATTGATAACCGAGATAGGACGAGAAACTAATGGTTTGCTACACGATAAACCTTATGTGACCCTTCTGGAGACCATCGAAATTGTACTTAAATATAGTCTTGATTAGTTGAAATAATATGTATATTCAAATCAGTTAGCAATATTTAGAAAAGGACAAATAAGTTTGGAAATTCTCACCCGAAAAAAACATTCTGAATGAGAGGTCTTAAGAAAGAGGAAGAGAACTATAAGTTATCTTACTGCTTACTGGTTTAACCATTCTTCCAAATTTACTAGCAATATTATTGGTACAAAATTAAAATCAGGATCACTATAAGTAAAATCATTGGTTAAACAGTTCGGGGATCCTTCCCTAATTGCAGAAAAAGGACGCATTATAAATATCTACAGAATGCGGAAAAACCTTCAGCTATATTTTCAAACTTGAATTAGACTTTTGAGAAATCACGTGACTCTTTGACATTTTCAATTAAATTAATTCTAATAGATTATTCAGAGTGAGTGTTTTTTTGGTAAGAGGGTATTTTCGCTAAAAATCAGAGTTCAGTTGTATTCAAGTTCGAGTTAATAATATATTTTAATCAATTCGTAGCTTTTGAATTCCCTAACTTCCTCCTGGTTGTGAAATCATTTTTAATAATTTTAGTTTCATTTTTCTGTAGTTTAGGAAACTTAGATTATCTAGGTGATTTTATCCAACTTTAGGTTCGTTATTAGATTATTTTTATTAGTTATTTTATAATTTTAGCAATAAAGTTAATTATAGTATTCTTTTTATTATCTTTAATTATCATTTACATTCTTTCTTTATCATTATCATTATCTTTTAATTGTTGTTTATTAAATAGTTTATTGTTGTTGAGCTCGAGTTCCTCTGATTAAAACTAGCGTTTATCCCTTCACTTACCTTCCAGTGTTTTAATCCATAAGTGTCTAATGAAATTAAAGGGTAAGTGTCAAAGATATTTTTCACGTTTGTTCTGGCTAATTAATGATTGAATAAAACTCCAACGTGTCATGGTTCTCTAAATTAAATGGCCACACTGCAGATAAATAAATGTTGATGAATAGGAATAATGTAAATTCCTTAAGTAAAGTTTTATAGAGCCTAATAGAGAGAGAACCATAATACAACGTCAATAGAGAAGGTAGAAAATAATTGAATGTGCAAATGATGGGAAGGGATAGAAAATATCCCTCTTATCACGGGTTCCATAGCTTGTAGAATTTGGGTAAAAATGAAAAAAAAAATACTTTACCTTTTTTGGGCCAAAATAAAATGTTTATTATTATTATTATTATTTTTATTATTATTAGGGGACTGAAGCACATTGCACCCAATGTCACGTGTCACCTAGTGGAGCGGCTCCCAATCAGGAGTGTTCACTCGGCTACCAATGGAAGGTTTACACTCGAGAGTGTTCACCATCAGGATCGATTCCTGAAGAGGGTAACACCATTTTCGTGATACATATTATTTTAACATCGGCCTAGTGAAGAGGCTTACACTCAAGTTTACCCAGCTCCAGAGATATACGGGATGGGTTCACACTGACTCACTCACCAGGTATCCGAGGTGGGCGAGCAGTCACCTAGACAACGCCTAGTTGGGCCCAGTTAGGTGATTAATACCGTCTTCGAATCTAATCCCTGGATCTTCTCAGTGTCGCTCTACAGGAAGTGCTCTGCGTCTTGGGGGAATCAGTACCAGTATTATGCATCTGCACAGAAATGCAATCATATTTCGTTTGCACCACTTGCACAAAGGTGAATCGCTAAGATTCATCCTGTGGAGGTGGTAATTAAACGGTCCAAGTCCTGTTAGCATCTGTGTCCGCAGTTTGGCATATTCCTCAATTGCTGAAACCAGTCTTCCATAATGAGCTGTCCAATCAGTGCTTTCGACTGCCTGCAACCGTTCACTAGTTTCCACTCTTCCGAGTGTTGTGTTCTGCCCAGCAGCGGATTGTTCTTTTTGATGTTACTCTTTGAGATGCCGCTGGTTCTGGGCCTTTTAGGGGTTCTTCAGCTCCCAGTTTTACAAGCTCATCGGCTATTTCGTTTCCCCTTATTCCAGAGTTTCTGGGGACCCAGAATAGAGCGTCTAATAACTAGTTATTTGATATATGTGTAAGCATGAATAGGGGAAAACGGTGAATTATATAAATACAATTTGAATCGTATGTGCCAGAAATTGGAGATGGTGTAACAGGATTCTTGCTCTTACATGATTCTGATTGACAGTTATACAATTTACACGTTATCATATGAGTGCAAACAAATGGAGATATTACTTCTGGAAAACCAAACGTGTTGAATTTCTAATAGTTCAATTTTTTAAGGAGTAGTTAAAACCTACATACTTTTTGTTTTGGTGAGTGAATATTTGGAACATCAATAAGTGTAGTTAGGTACCAAATAACCCACCAATATATTTCAAACACACATTCCTATTGAAAAAAAATAAGTAGATGCATTATAATATAGTTATAAAATTATCTTAACAGAGAAGATTTTTTTCTTATTATTGGTCGATTACATCAAACGTATGATTCCGAGCTGCCGAAGTTCCCTGTGACTTGTTTTGGATGCTAAATTTGAAATAAACTCAACATAAGTATGCACCAATAAAATCATATGTATTTTAATCATGCACAGGATGAAGATTGGAAAAACTTTAAAACCTGAACCCAAAATGGGTCACTACCAAAAGCAAAATGCGAATACGATAGAAAGTAAGTATGATAACCGAGTATTAAGTCTAGATTAGTACGAAATATACTAATCTCTTGACACAAATCTTCATCCTAATGGGAGACATATCATACGAATCTCTAAAGTGATTCAAAATACCCGTCATCTTCTAGGAATGGTGAAACCTATTATGATTAACTAGTATGGAAGCCAAAATTTTCAAACGAATTCAACAGGATCAACAGTTTGGCTTGCCTCTTCGGCTAAGGCAGAACAGAGAATAGGTGCTATGAGAACACGATCAACGGCTGCTATAGAAGTAATCCTAAGCCTCACACCCCTCCATGTAATAGTGGAGAATATGGCGATAAGGACTGTAGAATAACTGGAGGGGGAACCACCAAATCTGAATATGGACCCCTTCCTGTAAATCAGCGAACCTGGGACATGCCCCAAGATAAGATGGGAGAAATGTATAGCTTCGCAAGAGAATTTGAAACGAAACTAACGCAAAAGTTAATGGGACAAAGTCACCATCCCTATACTCAGTAGGAAGACCATCAATAGGTACCTACACTGATGGCTGCAAAACAACTGGAATAGGAGTGTATGGGCCTTGAAGCTTATAGAAAAATGTGTCCAGTTCAATATAGAATCAGACCTCCGCAGACAGAAAATAGTCTTCATGTCGGATAGTTAAGCAGCCCCATGCAATCAGCTTCAAGATGGTCTGGGACTTCTTAGAAGAAAATGAACTAGGCAAGAACAACGCAATTACCTATGAGTTCCGCGACATACCAGCGTAGAGAGTAACGAAAAAGCAGACGATCTAGCAAAAAAGAATTCCAAACACCATTTGCGGGACCTGAACCCTTCAGTGCAATACTGAAAGAACTTAAAAAAGAAGTGGACAGCTAGAGATCTCATCACTGAATAGAACTGCAAGGACTGAAGCAAGCAATGATACTTCTAGGAAACTATAACCAAAAGTGATCTAATGACTGCAGCAACCTGAGTAAAAATAAACTCAGAATACCAACGCGCAGCTAACGAGGCTCGAGTTAGTAGAAGAAGAACAGTGCAGGTTCTGTGAGGAGAAGGACGCAGAATGCACTGCCTTGAAAACTTCAATGGCACGATAGCTTGGGGAATTTCAAATAGAAGAGGTAGACTTACTTAACGCAAAGCCACAAGGTTGGAGGAACTGCTATATCCGCTGAGATGACCTGAAGGGGCAGCAGCAGAAGGAGACGCAATAGATCTTTTAGGTCGCAGTGTGCAAACATCCCCAACACATTACATACATACATACTCGGTTAAGATTCCTCTGCAGGCTCTGTCTGAAACAACGTTGCATATCAAACATGAATGCAATGCCTTTGCTAGAAGTAGTATCTGCTATTTGAAATTTTAAATCTTTGCTCAAACTACTGAACCTAAGTGAAGCAACAGTTTTGGTGATCATTGGTAGGTGAATTGGCATGCACAATGAGCGTAAGGCCGCAGTCTACGGAATCTTGTCATCAATCACGCGTATCTGATAAAACCAAATAGTCGTAAGAGTAGATAACACAATTGATGGTAGAGGATTGCTTTGGTCTTCTTTGGTAAATATTCTGTAGAACAACTAGCCGAAAAAAGTGTGATGAAGAATCAAATTATTGGTAATGAATACGCATAAGACACTGCGTAATATGCATTTATGTACCATTAACAATACAATCAATCAAAGCATTATGTCAATGTAGTATGGAAGTTTCGATACGCCACTGAAGAGATCTGTTTAAGAAATTTAGCTGTATTATAAATGGACTTTATTATCTAAATCAGTAGAATGTAGGTGTTAAATTACGTAAACGGTTAAGCATCTATGAACTTTAACTTTACCGTCTTATATGAATTAATGAATGTACATAAAGTAACACTAAACCAGGTGAGATGAATAGAAGAGTAGAGGGGTAACCTCAAACTAAGTGCAACGGCAATTCTTGCATTTTCTATACCCTCCGATTTAAGTGAAAGACATCAAAGTTGAACTAGCCGTGTTTGTGAAACGTTCTACTCAGCCATCAGAATGACGGCCAGGATTAGGTCTCTTATATCAATACTTATTATTAATTATATTTTCGGTAAGTACAACAAAAATGTAGTAAGGTATTTTCTTCTTTTTTTTGATAATTCGAATCAAAAGTATTTCTAATTAATATAATTATTTATATTAATAATTTATTAATACTGAGTATTCGGTGGTCTATAAAAAAATTTATCATTTCCTTATACTGATATATATACAGGATGTCCTCGAACTGCGTGGCAAAAATAAAACCGAAGATTTTTTGATTCGAAAAAAAGTTGATGGACCTTTTTACTTTTGCCTCAAGTGTCTTGTTTACCCGGTAGAGGGCTTCAAAATTGCAAAAATAATTTTGTGTTTTCGGTATAACTTGAGAACGTGATGAAGAACTTTTACAATATTTAGCAGGTGAGTTATTGTCAATAATGTCCATTTTTGAGAGTGGAGCACAGAGCCTCAGAAACCATAAAAATGGCTCAAACTTGAGGATGTAACGGAAAAAGTGTCCAGAACTTTTTTGTGGTCGAAGTAATTCACTCGATATTTTTTATGTTGATAGCTTATCTAATTTGAAAACTTTTCTTACTCTTAGAAAATTTTGATAAAATCAACGGATTAGCTTGAAAAAAATAATTTTCGAGTCTCTGCAATTTTGGCTTACTAATTTTACTTGATTAAAATACCTTAGTTGCCTTTGCTTTTCTAATGTTATTTTGGCATTTGAAGAATTTATTCTCAAAACTGTCTGTTTTTACTTCGCTTTCCGTAAAAATTTTATAAAATTATGGCTCAAAATTTCACTAACACTGAAATGGTTGATATGTTATTGATTTATGGACTTTGTCGTTGCAATGGCCGGAGAAGGGAAAGATATCCGCATCGCAGAATTCCAAATCGGCAAACCTTCGCGAAACTGGCAAATTTGAAGCAAATCGCAGAGAAACTGGACGCAGACGGACAAGAAGGACGTTAGAGCTCGAAGAAGCGATACTGGAAGCGGTTGAAACTGAACCTGGGATAAGCACACTACGTTTGGGACTTCGTATTGGAGCCTCAAAATCATTAGTTCATAATGTACTGAAAGAAGAACTGTTGTATCCCTATCATATTAAAACAGTTCAAAACTTATTGCCCATTGATCCAGGTCATCGGCTAGATTTCTGTTGGCTTATTGTCCAAAGACAAAACGCAAACCACAATTTTTGTAGAAGAATTCTGTTCACGGACGAAGCTACTTTCACGAGATGTGGTCTTTTTAACCTCCATAATGAACATTTCTATGCTGATGAAAATCCTCATGAAACGGAAGTTACATATTTTCAGAATCAAACTAAAATCAATGTTTGGGTTGGAATGGTGGATAACTTTATTATTGGCCCTACCGTTATACCCGATCGATTGAACGGGGAGAACTACGTGAACTTTTTGGAACAAAGGCTACTTGAACTGTTGGAAGACTTGCCCTTACACATTCGTTGTGGCCTGGTTTACCCATGATGGTGCACCTCCTCATTTCACATTAGCTGTGAGGCGACATTTGAATGCGGAATATCCAGATCGCTGGATAGGTAGAGGACACGATGCACCAGTGAACTGGCCGGCCCGCTCCCCCGATTTGACGCCCTGCGACTTCTTTCTATGGGGCGCTTTGAAGTCGAAAGTTTATGCAGCTCCAGTGAACACACGAGAGAAATTGTTGCAACGAATCAATCATGAAGCGGATTTATTGAAGAATGATCCTGAAGTACTAGCCAGAGTTCAATCCAATTTCTTGAAACGAATTAATTTGTGTATTCAGGAAAATGGGCAACATTTCGAACAATTGATGCCTTAGCGATTTCCCAAAAAGTTTTGTTGTTTCTTTTAATTTAGCATTTGTTTTTTCTAAGTAATCCCATCGTTTCCCCATTTCTATTGTTTTTATTATTCGTGTTTTACCGAGATATTAACCATTTCAGTGTTAGTGAAATTTCAAGCCATAATTTTATAAAATTTTTAAGGAAAGCAAAGTAAAAACAGTTTTGAGAATAAATTCTTCAAATGCCAAAATGACATTAGAAAAGCAAAGGCAACTAAGGTATTTTAATCAAGTAAAATTAGTAAGCCAAAATTGCAGAGACTCGAAAATTATTTTTTTCAAGCTAATCCGTTGATTTTATCAAAATTTTCTAAGAGTAAGAAAAGTTTTCAAATTAGATAAGCTATCTACATAAAAAATATAGAGTGAATTACATAGACCACAAAAAAGTTCTGGGCACTTTTCCCGTTACATGCTCAAGTTTGAGCCATTTCTATAGTCTCTAAGGCTCTATGCTCCGCTTTCAAAAACGGCTATTATTGCCAGTAACTCACCTGCCGAATATTATGAAAGTCCTTCATCACGTTCTCAAGTTATACCGAAAAAACAAAATTATTTTTGCAACTTTGAAGCCCTCTACCGGCTAAACAAGACACTTGAGGCAAAAGTAAAAAGGCTCTCCAAATTTTTTTCGAATCAAAGAATCTTCGGTTTTATTTTTGCCACGCAGTTCGAGGACACCCTGTATAATTCTTTTAGCTTTTCTTCTTATATCCCTATGCATAAGTAATAGCCAGTGCACTGATAATTAAAACGTATGCACTGTACTATTTTTCTCTTGTATCATTCTTATTTTTATTTTATTTTCTTATATAATATCATTCTTTTATTTACATTATTTTAATTATTGGTAAGAAAATTATTTTCTCGTTTGCTAAGAAATGTGTCCATTTTTTTAAAAGTATATAAACCAATTTTGCAAATTTGCAAATCTATAATAATTGCACTTAACAACTACATGAATAAGAGAATTGCAGAATTCCCCTGTTGATAATGAATTACTGGATATTTATATTAAATGCAGAGGAAAATGAATGCATTTAAATTTCTTATTTCATAATATTCAAGGTCGAGGAATATACTAGTATTAAAAATTGATTCGATCATAATCGAACTAATAAATGAGAGGATAAAATCGTGAAAAAAATATTTGTTAGTTTTAATGAGAATTCATAATTAGATTGGGAAGATATTTTTATATCTCGGAAACAATGTTTTATTTCTTAATAGGAGCAATAACCGCCTCTGCTAACCTTTCCATGCCAATAAACTATCCCTTTACTCCCAGAAAACAAAAATCACCCTGGTGGGATGCAGAATGCGAAAGCCTTAAAAAAGAAAAATATGTAAAGCTAAAAGAATTTAGGAAATCCAAATCCATGCAAACTTTTCTGGAAGTAAAAAGAATCATCGCTAAATGCAAATATACATTTCGTCGCAAAGCTAGGGAATCATGGAAAAAGTTTTGTGAAAATCTCAACACGAATACACTACCCTCCACAATATGGGAATCTGCTAAGCGAATCCAAGGTAGCAAAGTCAAGAGCAGATCATGCCATCTTGATAAGATTCAAATTGAAAACTTCCTCACCAATATCACCCCTCCTACACCTAGACTTAATTTCACTAAGAACCCTGTACAGTGTAATCACTGGCTTAACAAAGAAATATCATTAGACGAATTTAACTATAATATTAAGGATAGTACTGATACAGCGCCTGGTATGGATAGCATCACATATTCTATGATTGCTCATCTTCCCCAAAACGCGAAAAAATCTTTGTGCCGCATTTACAATAAAATTTGGATCAATGGCGATAATTGTCCAATAATCAAAAAATCAGTAAATATTTTAATTAGTAAAAACAATAAAAATAGATTTGAGCCGTCTGGTTACAGACCAATTACCTTGCTTTCTTGTCTTTTCAAAACCTTAGAAAGAATTATCAAAAATAGATTAGAGTGGTTTTTAGAAGAAAATAGGACGATGCCTAGAAGTCAATACGGCTTTCGTTCGGGACTAGGCACAATGGATTGCCTTGGCCAACTGGTTGGTGACATCCAACTTTGTTACTCTGAAAATAAATATATAGCGGCTTTCTTTTTGGATATCAAAGGAGCTTACGATTGCGTTAAACTGAACATCTTGCTAGAAAAAATGAAATACCTAAACATTCCAGAATCCTGTGCCATAAATCTCCTCCACTTGTTTTTAGACCGAGAAGTCTATATCAAAAATGGAACCAATATTACCGGCCCTCGCCTCACTTCTGACGGTCTACCTCAGGGATCAATCCTTAGCCCTCTATTATTCAATATTTTTACAGCGGACTTTCACGATATGTGGGACGATGACATTAAAATCATACAATATGCTGATGATTTCGTTATATATTGCAGTGGCAGTACCATATCAGAATGCAATGCTAAACTCCGACATATAATGTGTAATGTTAAAAGATATACTTTTTTCAATGGTCTAACTCTATCTACCGAGAAATCCAAAGTAGCGTATTTTTCCCGACACAAAATTCCACATATAAGCACCATCAACTTATGTCAAAATGAAATTCCCGTAGCTAGAGTAATTAAATATCTAGGTTTAACTCTAGATGCTAAGTTGTCTTGGAAGTACCACATTGAAGACATTAAAGCACGTTGTGAAAAAAGCATGAACATACTCAAAATGGTCAATAAAACAAAATGGGGTGCATACCCCAAAGTATCACTAATGTTTTACAAAGCGTATACAAGATCGATTTTGGAGTATGGATCTATTTTGTATGGTTCGGCAAGCACTACCCTGCTTAAGAAATTGGATGTTGTTCAGAATAAGGCCTTACGACTCGCTATTGGGGCATTTAAATCTACTCCTGTATGTGCCCTTCAGGTCGAAGGTGGACAGGTTCCGCTGGATATTAGGAGAACTTACATGGCGGAAAAATTCATTGCAAAATTAGTTACAAATGAACAACACCTTTTATTAAACACTATATCGAGACTAAACGCAGAAAATTTGACAAACACTTATTGGATTAAAAAAAATAGCCCACCTTTAACTACACCATTTATCAACACAGCCACCTTACACAAAAATATGTCCCATTCTAACAGACCGCCTTACTTTTCAATCCACTTTGAAGCCTTATTTAATAGAAAAACAATACATGTACCACAGTACGATAAGTTAAATCCTATCCTTAATAATCGCATTTTAAACTCTGTTTTATCCAATACCTCATGCCATATATTTACAGACGGATCAAAAAACAATAACGGTACAGGCTGCGCCTTTCATATTCCTAGCACTAATACGAGCATGTGTATCCAACTACCATGTGAAGCATCGATTTTCACCGCAGAAGCTACAGCTATAAAACAAGCCTTAATATGGGCTAAGGATAACAATAAAAAAGCAGTGGACATAATTACCGATTCGCAATCAGTTATCAAATCCATTAGTAATATCAGGAAGGCCAAACTGAGTAGCATAATTGCAGAAATCATAGATTTAGATTGGCAATGTTCACAAAAAGACATGAAATTAAGGTATATCTGGTCAAAGGCACATAGTTGTATACCGGGGAATGTCAGAGCAGATAAGCTGGCAAAAAAATCAATAATCAGACCAGACATGATAATAGATAGCTACACAATACATGACCTGGCTAATATATCGAGGAAACGAATGTTTACGGAATGGCAAAAACGTTATAAAAATATCAACAGTTGTAAACCAACCCAATACTATATATTACATCCTCTGGTAACAGCCAGTCCATTTCTTGAATTATTGAACATACCACGTGCCTCGTATATCCGTATAATTAGATTGATTTTTAACCATGGTCATTTTAAGACACATCTTTTCAAATGTGGCATTGTAGACTCCAATAAGTGCCGATGCGATAACGAAGCTATATGTGATATCAATCATATGTTTTTCGGATGTCAAGAAAACAACAATATACATGTACTGTTACATAACCTTCACTGCTTGCATAAGGTTCCTTTTCCAATTAACATGATATCATTGCTGAATATAGCATGCAACGATCACAATGTTTTTTCCACACTCGATAAATTCATGAAAGCTAGTAAAATCTCAATATAGGTCCCGATACATAGTACCGAAGGTAGTATACATTACCATTATGGCGCAAAGGGCCTAGCTGCCTTCGCCATTAAATACTATATAAAAAAAAAATTTCTTAAAATACTGTCTTGATGGAAATGTTATTTTTAATTATTAGTAGAAAAATAATATCCAAGAACCAGAAATACGCAGTGGCGTAACTACCGCCGGTCCAACCGGTGCAATTGCCTGGGGCCCCCTGACAGAAGGGGCTCCAACTGTTAATTTTTTTTTTTAATGGTCTAACGGAACATTTCAACTTACACATTATGGAACATTGAAAGATGGCTCGTTCTGAAAACAATTTGTTTGAAATCAAAAAATTAAAAATTATCAAAAATTATCTGAGAAATTCGATGTGACAAGAGAGATCCATAGAAAGTAAAGTTTGCTAAAGCAAAAGTTTTCAGGGCTTGATTTTGAACTTGCTTCCGTTAACAGGTGGTTGTGAATAAAGTTTCGTTAGTACTTTAGTTTTCGCTTGTCTTTCTGAATGGGGACACCCTATAGGGACTGGCCCCCCGGAAGGGATAGTTATGCCACTGGGAATATACAAATATTAAAAACTTATTCGACCATAATCGAACTAATGAAGGAAAGCATATAATCTTGAAAAATGTATTTGTTAGTTTTAATGAGAATTCATAATTAGATTGGGAAGGTATTGGGTTTTAGATCTCGAGAACCATGTTTTATCGCTTAAAATACTGTCTTGATCGAAATGTTATTTTTGATTATTAGTAGAAAATCATTATTTTTTGAGAGAACATCATTATTTGTTTCTGCTGGGTTCAATATTCTGTTCGTAGAATTTTTATTCAGTGTTTGTTCAAACAAAAGATTCGAAAAATCTAAAGAGCTAATTGATGAAAAATTTGCTTTAGAAGAATGAAGATCTACAGGATTGAAATTTAAAATTTTAATTTGCGGCTGAAACTGTTCACTTGGAGAACATGATTCAGAATTATCATTATTCAACCGAAAGATTAGGGGAATAGATGAGCCATATCAGAAACTGCACCCTACGATGAAGCTCAATAAAATATTTTGGTGTTTCCATAGTGCAATATCATAAAGTTCTTAATTTCTAAGAGCTACTGTCCTCAAAAATTCGAGTCTCACCAAACTTCAAGCTTATCAAATGATTTTCTGTTACTTCTTTGTATGTCTACGATGAAAATTAATTGAGTTAAAAGTTATTAATTATAATGAATATTCTGTTCAGGCAGTTTTGAGTATTTTTATTCTTAGCATGGGTATTTAGAAAATTGCCGGCGATTTTCTTAATGAGAGTTAAAAGTTATTAATTATAATGAATATTCTGTTCAGGCAGTTTTGAGTTTTTTTATTCTTAGCATGGGTATTTAGAAAATTGCCGGCGATTTTCTTAATGAGAATTTAAAACCAAATTCAATCTCTAACGAGTATACGCAAATGCTCCATGCTTTGAACAGACCTCATTAAATATTATCTGGAATATTTTCGCTTTTTTAGACTTGAATTCCGGGATTTGATTTATTCTTCAATTTTTAAGAAAAAAAAAGTTGAAAGAATTTTTTTTGTTGGCTTAGGATCTTCTGTGAAAATAAATACTATTGACCGAGTAAGCATAAACAGGTTTGGGAAAGAGGAATATTCTTATCGCTAAGATCATGATCTTAGACGCAGGAAATCAGGAAAACGAAAATCAAATGAAATTATTGACAAAGTATCATATGTTTGATAAATTATTTCGATTCATAAGATGCCAGCTTATACAAAACCGAAAACATCATATAATTGACTCCAACTTTTGCTTTTGAAGTTATCATTCCCTCGTGGGGTAGTAAACCTTCTCTTGGTATACATTACACATATTTATTACATATCAGCAAATTTTCGTTAATCGACTAATTTTCTCTGTCAAAAAGTTATTCTACTAGTCTAGGAACTCAATTAGACAAAGGTCACTGAAGGTTAAAAAGACACTAAATTGAGAGTTGAGCTGGTCAAATAATGACTATGGTATAGTTTTCGAATTTATTTCTTGATTCAAAGATGCCAGCGCGTACGAAACCGAAAATATCAAAATTCTTCAACATAGTCTAATTTTCATCGTAGCAAAGAGAACAAACCAATGTTGAATTTAACTCCAACTCTTGCTTTTAAAGTTTTCAAGTTATCTTAGCATTCTCTCGTGGGGGACAACTGGAGCCCTATGGTAGTAAGCCTTCTCTTTGTATACATTACACATATTTATTACATATCAACAAATTTTCTCTGTTGAAAGGTTATTCTAATAATCTAGGGACTCACTTAGACGAAGGTCACTGAAGGTTAAAAATGACAACACTAAATTGAATGTTATGCTGGCCTAATGATATTTGACCAATACACATTATTTCAACAGGTTTTTATTTTTAAAATACTTTGCTGTAAATACCACCTTACAAAAATCGTAATATGTGGCCATGGCTCATGCTGTGGTTTACCTCGGCTATATTTGATCTATATATGTATAATATAACGATGGATCCCTCTAATATAAAGGTTCCATTTTCGATTTTGACAAGTTTTCAGCAACAATAAAAACCGCCCTACAAATACACCTTGTGATTTTCTTTCAAGTGCCATTTGTGTCGAAATATTTTTCTCCACAATCTTTTACAGTTCATTTTCAAGCTGGACCCATTCATCACTGTTTATCATATTTACGTTTCTTGTCTTCATTCGATTTTTTTAATAAGGGAGCAACGGGTCAAACTGTCAATAGATGAAACGGAAAACGGAGATTAGTGATGGGGATAGTCGACATATTTCAGCAATCGATTATTAGTAATCGACATAGTTCAATCTACTAATTCAGTAGTAGTTATAAATTAATAGTAGTATTTTTGCTTCGAAATTTGGGTAACTACTAATTTTCTACCATTGCTTCTTCAATACAGGGATTCATTGATCATTGTCTTCATATGTGCCACGCATAAGGCAAGTAACATGTATCTAGTTTTTATTGCAGACAGGTATACATTTTTTCTTTTGACGAGTCATGATTGATGATTTGTTATCTCGATAATGAGTGTCGCCACCCTAACGTCAGAGCCTTACGTTTATTATTTCGACATACTTTATGATCGTATTTTGAATTCTCAATGTTATATTTGTGCCTCTGTTTTATGATTCCTACAGCCATGTTTGCAAATTAGAACCTTGAAATGAAATATATACAATGTTGTCTTTAAATTTTTTATAACTTATAGAAGATACGGTAATAGAATAAAGATCTAATGTTTTATTTGAGCTGCAAACAATCAACAAAAATATAGCTTAAGAGATTATGACAATAAAATAGAGTGTTGTTTGTTAGATACCTTGTGTCTCAGACGACCAATTTGATTTCATTAGACCGGTACAGTATTTTGTGTTTGTGTTTTATCAATCGGTCGGAAAGTTTTATCGGTTTTCAAGAGAATGTATTGAACTTGATGGAGAAATTTATTATTTTTATGTTATATCAGAATGCCAACTAAGTGTTGTGAACCGAACTACAACAGCAGCTATGACAGTATATCAGATAAAACTTATTATCCTACATTTGTTTTCCCAAGAGACGAGAGTATGAAGCAAAAATGGATTAGAGCAATTCATAGAAATTCTTTAGTTTTAAATAAAAATTCATAAATTTTCCTGATAGTGACATTATTAGAGAATACAAGATAATGAATACGTTCTATTTTTTCAAACCAACCTTTGTATTTATCAAAGAAAGTTCTGAAGAAAGACGATTAACTATTGAACATCGTGAAATTTCTAAGATCAGCATTTCTTCCTTCTTTTCAATAGGAATTATCATTTTTTTGCAAAAGATAAAATTCTACATTTATCTAAATTTAGTTGGCTTGTAGGAAAGGCGAACTTTCTTCAAAGTGGTCTCAATTTCTTCTATTATCAATCATATTATGTGAATTTATTCAATTCAATTTCGAGAAATCGGGAAAACATTTTGCATTTATAGATACAAATGTAATATAGGACATCCGAAATCGAGTGCCTCTAACGCGCCCCCCTGGTAGGTGAAGGAATATTGTTATATATATATACATGTATAAAAAATGGGGCTTCTTTATGATATCTCGTTTCCTTTGCGTTTTGGAAAAATTCACAAGAATGAAAAAATGTTTAGAACGTCGATTTACATAAGAAGTTATTATATAAAAATGAAAAATCGCGAATGGCTATTTCAACAATACATAACTATGGCAGTATAAAATTCCCCAAGAATTTTCCGGAAACCGAAACTGAATCGTCAAAATATGCATTTTCTTCTAAAATGTTAAATATAATGCCAACATTCGATTTTTTGAAGAAAAAAAAGATAAAAAAATATTTAGAAGGTCATTTTACATGACACCAAACTCCAAAAACATACAAATTTTTTCCAAATTATCCAGAAATCGCGAAAAACATCTCGTAATATCCATGTATAATATACATTTTGTTGTTAACAAAATTTTCTAAGATCAGTAGAACACCAGATATTTCGATCTTTCTGCTGTTTATTCCTAAACAGTAGACTCTTTTTAGGAAAAAAAAAAGAGGTCAATTTATTGTTATTAAATACCTCTATCAAGATGTCTCAAATTATGTGCAAATATGAATACCTCTCTACGCATCCACGGTACTGAATTTCATTGAGACATCATGATTATCTTCGGAGATACAAACAGAATTAAGAATTTTTTTATAAAGTTCAACATCGTATCTCAAAAATTAAGCGTCTGACCATATATATTGAAAGGAATTTTTTTCTACTATTAAAACCTGAGTCACCCTGTATATATTTGAGGTTTTTCGTGATTTTCGGAAAACTTTAATGAGATTTTTCATTTTTTCACAATAGAGTCTAAAACACATTTTCATTCTTGTGATTTTTTCCAAAAACGCAAAGGAGACCAGGGGGACCCATGAAAAATGTTTCTTCGACTTCTGGGAAAAATCCTAATTTCTGTGGACTATATGATTGAATTAGTAGTCTGGGTAACTAACTTCAATAAATTTCAACTATTACAATAATTGAAAAATTAATTATTTATTCATGAAATGTTAACTCCGCAGAAACAGCTAACACCCGTAGAAACAAGTAATTGCGTCAGCTTCGCCGTCACGATGTCACTCTCCCAGTTTCAAGACTTGTATGCGTATTTCAAATATTCAGAAACAGCTGAAGACGTACAAAATGTCAAATTATGCTCTATATTATGTGAAAGTTTATTTGAATTGTTAGGGATATCTATGTTATTAGGTTATTACGAACAAAATCACAATCACTCCTTCAGGTAGAGAATTATTAAGCCCAGTATATGAACAATAACAATAATTATAATCGGAGAATAACATCATTAAAAGAAACTCTACAAGAATAATTATACATAGCTAACGAAGATGGTAAAAACTTCGTTAACAGAATACAATGATGTTAATAGCAAAGTGACCTTGAACGATTTGATTCCACTTCTTAGCGTAATATTATTATGAAGTAACATTGAGTAATAAACAACAATTTCCAATTACATTACATTTCACGGCGCAAATAAATGAATCTACATATATTGTCTATATTTAACTCAATATAAAAATAAAATAAAATATCTAATAAAAAAGTGTTAAACTATAAACTATTCTCAGAATATTAACATTTAATTCTTTCACCGCGACTGAATCAATTCAGTACTTCTGCCCGCTTCAGTAAATTTAACGCATCATCAATTTTTACTAAATCGGAGTCACCGTTCAACCGGTATGTAGAAACCAGCAACATGCCGTATGAGCCGAAAAGAGGAAATACTCCGTTCGCTACACTCACTTTGTGTCATTTGAGTGAAATAAGAGCGACTCCTTCCCTACACTCACTCCGTTTTCCGCATAAGCCGATCAAGTTGCGCCTGCTTTCTCTCTACAATCGTCCAGATACTTAGCGCACTGAACAGTGCGCGAAACAAACCGAATGGCATCGAGTATAACCGTTCGACGGCTATGTAGAAACCAACAATGTGCCGTAACTTTGAAGTCACTAGATAGTTTAGAAAGAAGTGAAGCAAATATACATACAAGGGTTGGTCAATACGTCTTTACAAAATAGTAGAAAAACTATAGGACTGCATGGTGGTGGTACATTCTAATAATAATGATTATAGAAGGTTACAAACATAAAAACAATACTCTATTTCTCAATGACATAATTCATTCGCCATTATTTGAAGCTGTTTCTGATTAGCTTCTATACTCTGCTATTAGGAAGCAAATCATCATTATTAGAATGTAATAACCCACCATTTAATCCTACGGTACCTAACAATCCTCAATTTCATAAATGACTGACCACAGTATTCCTTTGCTAACTACCGATAAGTGTTTATAGTTGAAGTTATGTAGTTTAATTGTAATTGTAATTTACCAACGTTCCCATAACAGCCTTTTCATAATTTCTCAACTGTCAGTAACTGGTATTTTGGTTGGTGTAAAGACTTTGAATAGAGATAACATCACATTTGTTTTCCCGCAATTACTTGGACCACAGATTATTGTTCGTAGAGTATTTGGCAGCAAAGAGCTGTGACGTTGTGAATGTTCAACATTCTCAATGATCGACCCTAAGTTCATAATATTCAACGAGTCTTTTTGCTTAACAATCTTCATGATGCCTAGAGGAGCATCGAAATCATACTGAAACATATGTTATATACTTATATATGAAACATATGTTATATACTTATATACATTTGTTTATATACTAGTTGATGATGTTATATTGTGTATGTCCGATCACGCTTCTGTCAAAAGCAAGTATCAAACACTTGTTAAATAGGTATGAATATAGAATCACATATCAAAATGTTCAAACACATGTCTGAATATTGAAGCACGTGCCTAACACGTGTCTGAATGTTGAAGCAAGTGTCGGAGTGTTGAATCACGCGATAAAACATGTGCATGAATGTATTACAATCATTATAATTATTCACATTTTATTACTTATCCGCCCATCATCGTTCGTAAACTATGATCGCCGGACTGGTGACATCATCATCGTTCGTAAACTATGGTCGCCGGGTTGAATCAGTGACCGTCGCTGGTGACATCATAATCGTTCGTGAACTATGGTCACCGGATTGAATCAGTTACTGCCATCGGTTTGCAGCAGTGACGTCATCATCGTTCGTAAACTATGATCGCCAGATCTCCAATTCAATAAAACACCACTTACTCGTCAAAATCATTATGTATTCTGATGAACAGCTATAGTTTGATGTTCTCCCCACCCCAATTTGTATGCATCGTATGTATCGCTGTACAAGACTTCGTGACACCAGTAGATCTGCACTTGCGTGTCAAACTTACACTAATCATCAAATCCTTTTCGAAAATACTAAAATCCCAGCTTGAGCCTCAAACTTCTATCAGCGAAAAATCCTTGAAGCGATAGAAATCCCAAAACATCCAAATAATCTAAACCGTGACTCAGGATATTACCTTCCCAACGTTTGGAAACCCATCCTTGAAAATTCCACTTCGCACATGATCACACAACGGCAGGGTCAGGTACCAGACCGAAGTTAACAACTGGAGTAAAGGCAGTGAACTGTGTAGCGTGAAGGGTTTTTTCCTACAATAAATACGGCCTCAGAAACCAGTATAATCAGTTTCAGTTCAAACCTCAAGCCTGCCCTGAAGATGCCACCTGTAATGATTGGCGAAACGTCGGCATCCAGTCGTGCTATTGTGACACGGGATCCATCCGGAAGCTAAAATTTTTTAAGATTAGCTATCGGCAGAAGTCTACTATTTTAGAGTTTAATTGTATTTGAATACTGTCTGAAGATGGCCCAATAAGGGTGAAACTCGAGTAACGGAAGTTATGAATAAAATTGATATCAACATAGTAGTGTTTAATTGTACAATATGAATAAAATTTCAAATCACATAGTAAAGGGTGAAACGACAGAATTTTTTTAATTTGTAATTACTTGCAATACTTGCAATTAAAATAATAAATGGGCATAAGCCCAACCACAATAACATTCGCCCTCTCGATGGATTCCAACTAATAATCGAATAACACAACACAAATTGGAACAGATAATAATCAAAGTTCATAATAAAATAATCATTGTGATGAAACTTAACTATCATAATAAATCTTATAATGATTTTATCTTTATATTCATTAGTGGTCATCGATTAATACCAATAATAATAATCATGTTAGTATCAATTTAATTGAAAACAAGTAATTAATTTATTACTGGCTGATCGATTGATTTGTTTCTGCAAATCAGTCAGAACACAACTGGCTATGTCCTAGTATCTATATAAATTCAAAACACTCATCAAAAAACTTCGTGACATGAAATAATCGATAAATAAATTCTGAAGTTGAATACATGTAATTTTATATTTGATATAAGGTTATTCATGTACACATAAAGTATAAGTACATTCTGACGGATTTGCACTTCTACGTGAATGTTATAATAATTGTGCGATAAATTTATAACATCATCAATACAAGTCAACAATAGAAAGTTGATTTCATAATATGATGCTTAATTGTTTTAAGATTCCTGCATTATACAAGAACAGTATGAAGTGATTTTTATTTCGTTTAATTTTTCAATATTGCTATTTTTAATACCACCTACAAGTTTTGAAAGTTGAGACTTGAATAGGAATATAATTATTGTATCTATGACGAAATATGAGACATAATTCATATTTCGTCATAGACACCAGTGATATATTCGCGGCATATTGGATTAGATGCAGACCTCAAGAACATGGTCGCCACTGCACAGGAAGGAATCGACTTTCAGTTTATCATGCACTATGGCTTATCCAGAAGTTATATAGAGATATGTGGATAAAACGCGACGGTCCTGTTCTATCGTGATAAAATACTAAAATAGCCCAGTACAAGACAAATCCCCAAGGACTTGACATACATACTTGAAATAGTCACTTTAATCTCTCATGAAAAGGATCATTCACAGAAATATTTTTTTATTATACCTGTCATAATCCTTGTCTAGTGAACTAAAAAGCGTGTTAAAAACTTTGAAACGTGCAGTGTTTAAAGGTTACTAGGTAACAACTTCAATAAGTTAAACTTTTATTTATACGTATACGTATAAGTTACAGCAAAAATAAAAAAAAACAACTATTTCAAGTAAATGTTGAATTTACAATGGTGATTGTTTGATATTTGAATGCGACTTATATTATTCTGATCTGCATTTTACTGGCCCTATGAACATCTATAGCATTAAATGACGTTAATGTCACATCCATTCATTATTAACTGACGATGTTGACGCAGCACTTGTTCCTCCTTTAACGATTCCAGCAATGAGCTTCGAAACTTTTGTTCACTGTAGACTCCTCAATATAACCAGAAGCAATTGCGAAGTATTTCCAATCTACTTGACATTTAAGCTCAGCCACAATCATCCCTCCATTAGACATAATTGTTGCAGATGTTCGCCTGAACGCGTGGCTGGTATTTTTATCTTCGTCTAATACAATCAAAAAACGTGCTACAAGAGAAGGGCATTTGCCAAAAGTATTAATCCCAACGACTTGTGTAATGCATTTTCCATTGGTGTATTTCAAAAACTGTAGTGAAATTGTTCGGACGTAAGGAGAGGTACTTTGTAAATATATATACATACTCAATATTATGATAGTCGAGTCATTCCACGTCAGAACAGCAACAGTCAATGGGTCAACATCTCCGATTTCGTTCAAATTTTGGGGATAGGTTCTCATTACCGAAAAAATAAGATCCTGAAAATTTCAGGTCGATAGGAGATAAAATTTTGAATATATCGGCCAATATAAAAATTTGGCCAATTTTAACGTCAAAAAATTCAAAATCAAATTTCTTCGCTATAAATGAGCTTTTAGGACCAAAAAATATTTGGAAAAGCCCAAATCGATAGGAAATTTTCCCAGGAATCCAATTAAATCAGAATATCTAGCGTATTTAGCTGACGCATGCGCAAAAAACTTGAAAAACTCAAAAATATCATTTTTTCTTTAAAAATTCATAACTCAGCTGCTGCCACTTCGATTTTCTCAAAATTTTCAGGGAAGGTAGCTGAAACCATGTACTTTCATGTAAAATCTGCGGATCCATGCTCTTCATATGAAAATTTTCGTCAAAAGATCGAAAATACGGAAATTTGATATTTTTTAATTTTATCGTTATATTTAAGTACGATGAGCATTGTAGAATTCAACGATAATTCAATAGAATTAAAAAAATGGGTTAATAAAATTAGAAATTAATTTTATGTATATAATTCAATTTAGCAGAACGTGAAAAAAATATTGAAATCCAAAAAAAGTTGCAGTCACAGGTCTATAGATTTGATGTTTTAAAACTTTTCTAAATAATTTTCATATTTTTTTATTCGGTGTAATTTCCCACAGGAAAATTTATTTAACAATGTTGTGTGATATTATGAATACATTTAAAAATTCAATATCAATTTTTGTAAATAATCAAATGAACATTTTTTAAATTAACAATATCCTAATACCAGTGAGAAACAGTTGTGAGAGTAGTAATACACAACTTAAGTACAGTAAAATATAATAATCATATTGGTCACAATTTACTTTTTCGAAAAACTGTTCAAATTTACTTTTTGTTTTGTCCGTATAATTTTATTTTAACATAATTCTTCACAGTTTCCACTGTGACATTTGACAGTATGAAATTATAACCAATATTTAAATTTCTATCGGAGTACACGTATTTATTCTTACCTATTTGGTCCATGATTGATATTTCAGCTTCAAGCATATCATCGTTCGTTTTGATAACGAAACCAAGGTTCCATGTTTTGTCAACTATAAAACTAACATATGTATTGGATACCCAATTGTAAACGTTTTTATTTAACAAATCAAAAATCAGTTCATTCTTTTCGTCATTTCCAATAATTTTACAAGCAATTATTCCATCTGGCTTTGGAATGAATCTGTGAAAGCTTCTGGTACTAGGTATTGTTTGTGCTTCACTGATTTCTGAATTCCGTATGAGGTGGATTTCTGTTCTGTCAATCAAGAACGGTTCTATTGATTTCATACCATTTTTACAAAAATCATACAAATCTCTTGCTGTGAGGATTTGATTCGTCTTCGGACGTCGCAAGCTTTCTCTTGCTGCTTGTCTTTTTAAACTGCCACCAATACCATCACAAGCAGATTTACCATGCGATGTGGCAAAAAAGTTCCAATTTCCTGTCAGACCATGGTTTTTTTTTTGACGAGTTAGACGTAAAAAATTGTTACAGTTTTTATATTGCCCAGCACATCCATCCGTGAAATATTCAAGTTATTTTTGGAAAATGATTTTCGATATAATCAATCACGTATTTAATAGAAGTATGCACCATTGCATTGTCATGCTTCAAATCTTCTGTGAGAAAACAAGAGATTTGTGATTAATAACACCTTCGCTATTTTTTGTATATATCACGACTGGATGTACAGTACAAGCATTTCTGGCCCAGTAATGGCTTTGAACTTTGTCCTGGATAACGAATATATTATTTTTAGCGAAATCCATACCGACTACATTGTTAAATAAATTTTCCTGTGGGAAATTAATCAGAATAAAAAAATATGAAAATTATTTAGAATAGTTTTAAAACATCAAATCTATAGACCTGTGACTGTAACTTTTTTGGATTTCGATATATTTTTTTCACGTTCTGTTAAATTGAATTATTTAAATAAAATTAATTTCAAATTTTATTAACCTGTTTTTTTAATTCTATTGAATTATGATTGAATTCTACAATGCTCATCGTACTTAAATATAACGATAAAAATAAACAATATCAAATTTCCGTATTTTCGGTCTTTTGAAAAAAATTTTCATATGAAGAGCATGAATCCGCAGATTTTACATAAAAGTACATAGTTTCAGCTACCTTCCCTGAAAATTTTGAGAAAATCGAAGTGGCAGCAGCTGAGTTATGAATTTTTAAATAAAAAATGATATTTTTGAGTTTTTCGAGTTTCTTGCGAATGCGTCAGTTAAATCCGCTAGATATTCTGATTTAATCGGATTCCTGGGAAAATTTACTAGCAATTTGGGATTTTCCGAATATTTTTTGGTCCTAAAAGTTCATTTTTAGCGAAGAAATTTGATTTTGAATTTTTTTACGTTAAAATTGGCCAAATTTTTTTATTGCCCGATATATCCAAAATTTTATTTCTTGTCGACCTGAAATCTTCTGGATCTTATTTTTTCGGTAATGAGAACCTATCCCCAAAATTTGAACGAAATCGGAGATGTTGACCCATTGACTGTTGCTGTTCTGACGTGGAATGACTCAGTCGATAACTACAAATTTTCGACCCTTGACCTTCTCTTCTAATATCACTCATGCCAAAATCGCACATTTCGTACTTCCTGCGCGACCCACAAACACCAATAATAGCAACAACTTTCAAAAATAAATAAATGTTATCTGGAGCATTGATGAAAAACTTACGTACATCTTTATCTGTAAAAATTGAAGACTTTTTTGGTACATAACCTTTATCTGCCCCTTTCATGAATGATGCAATTTGTGGTAGGCTAAATCTATTCCACTTTTTATTCTCAGCATGGATTGTAATTTCGAATTGATACACCTAAGTGTGGAAGATTTATATATCTTGGAAATTTCCACATATATGCTAGCAACACAAATTCATTCACAATCTGAGTCTGCTTCTTCTGGATACAAAGTACTAAGTTTTCGTATTCTTTATAATAGGATTTTGCTGGAATTAGTTTTAAGTCAGCCTACACGGCTCAATTTTATATTTCGGGTGATGGTTTCGCTTGATTCGAAACCTTTTTCAACTATATAAATTGAGTATTAATTAAATGAACCATCAAACATGCTTGTAAACGACAATTGCTATCCCTATGTCAAAAATACGTAATATCACAATGGACCTGCTTGATTAGATGTAATATAAGAAACATTATTCTGATATAAAATTTATTTCCAGCTTTAATTTTGAAATCATGATGCAGGTATAATAAAAAATAGCGTATGATACACGTCTATAAGTACCTCTAAAGCACTTGCAACGTTAAGGGTTAAGGGTAGTCCGCTTCGTGTCGTGCCCTTAAACTCGCACGTGCTTTAAACGCTCAATTATACACTTGTATCGTAATATACTATTTAAGTACTTTGATAATTTTGTTTCATTTTAACTACCCGCTCCTGCTGTCAATGTTGCATTTATTTTTTGCACAAATCCTGACCACCCACAACCCGCAAAATGTGGATAATCAATCGCCACAAGGAACGTCAAATAAAAATTTTGTTCTCTATCAAATATAAAAAGAGAACACATTTAAAAAATTATACGGTCTTCAGGAAAGTCTTCCTACTATCCCTCGCGAATTAGTGAAGTGATGGATAGATTTCTGTAAGAATTATGGGGAATTTCCTATGTACTCGAGATATTACATACCTATGAAAATTGCATTCCTATAAATTATTATTAAAGAACGGTTAACAATTAATTTGGTTTTAATTGAATCATTCGAAACAAATCATCTTATAATAGTCTAGGAGTCAGAGCGATATTGATGGTCTGAACATAAACCCGATGGCACTATGGTTTATCCATAGAGGACGGCTCAATGACCAATTCATCTCACAGACCGAATTTTCGCCGGCTGCTAGATCTCGAAATACAGCCTCCGCAAATTGCTTATTTTTTCACTGGAGGTTAACACTTTTCAAGTTGCAGTTATTCGAAAAGCATGCCATTTTTTATCGTGTCCGTTTATCAGGCTCACCAGTTAAATTTGAACCGAAAATGTTAACCCTCCCAAACCTGTTGGAAAATATTCATCGTGTTGGCAATTGTTAAGATACCCTATGCCATCAAAAGTTATCGGTCCATTTTCGAGTAATTGGCCATTATTTGGCCAAAAATGTTTTTTTCCTCAATTTGTGTCTAAACCTTGCGGATTACAAGGTAACATGATGGCATCATGTTAAACAACTTTATTGGAGGTCAAATAAAGATTTAAAATTATTGCCATCACTCCTTGCCTATTTCAACCCCCAAAAAAAAACTAAAACCACCCCCAAAACAAACAAAAACGGCAGTTTCGATTTTAAACCCAGCCAGAATCTCAATAATTGACTAATGTATCATAAAATTGGGCATATTATCCATGTTATTCATATTTTTTGGGGGTGGTCTTAGAGGGTTTTGGGGGGTTGAAATAGGCAAGGAGTGATTGCAATAATTTTAAATCTTTATTTGACCTCCAATAAAGTTATTCAACATGGTACCATCATGCTACCTTGTAATCCGCAAGGTTTTGCCACAAAATGAGAAAAAAACCATTGAAACCTCGGAAATGGACCAATAACCTCTGATGGCATAAGGTATCTTAACAATTGCCAACACCAATGAACATTCTCCAACAGGTTTGGGAGGGTTAACTTGCAGTCCATTTTCGGTCCAATTTCAACTGGTCAGCCTGATAAACGGACACGATAAAAAATGATGGTACATGGTGGAAGTGTATAAGAACTTGGAGAGGGTTAACCTCCAGTCAAAAAAAAATGCGGATGCTCTATCTCGAGATCTAGCAGCCGGCAAAAATTCGGTCTGTGACATGAATTGGTCATTGAACCGTCCTCTAACGATAAACCATAGTGCCATCGGGTTAATGTTCAGACCATCAATATCGCTCTGGCTCCTAGACTATAAGTAGAAACTACAATTAAAGACTAGTTATTTTCTTTTTTACCAGCCCAGCTCGAGCATTCGATTTACTAGATTTGTACAGCGTATACCACATAAAGTGATTTCCATACCGTTATGCTTAACGCTATTCATTTCTGTGTCAACATGATCTTCTCATCAGCAGTTTCGGCTTATACTGCGTATACATTTATACGAATTGAATAATGAATTGTAAATTGAACACTTTCATAACAATAATATATTAACAATTGTTTCACTACACCTCAAAATTAGTTGTAAACTGGATATATACTTGAAATTATTATATTTAGCTAAATTCAAAATTACGTTAATTTATTTCTAAGCTTTTATTAATCCTGATATATTTGATAAACTATAAAAGAGTTCACACTGTGGATATATTATAACACTATTGATAAAATAATAATCACCCTTATCTACTAAAAATACTATTCAAATACTGAGAACCTTTCGACTACCAAATAGCCGTCATCATAGTAAACTAAATTATGAAACAAAACGTGCCTGTTTAAATACTATTTGGAGATAATAGTGTAAGCAATGGGTTACCCTCAGCTGGAGATAAATCGGAATTTAATAAATTCTTTTTCGTTTATACATTTTCATCCCTTCTAAATTACCTAGATATTTATCTGTACTGTGTTTTAAAAGTGATAAACTTCCTTGATAAATGGTGTGACCTGTATTCAAAATATGGTTACCACGGATTTTTTTCCATTATTTATCTTTATATGGGCAAAATGTTCCTTATAACGAGTTAAAATGTTCCTTCTAGTTTGACCCAAATAGCATTTTGAACATGACTCACAATTGATTCAGATCCCAGATTTGTCGACTTCGGTAACATCATCTAAGGTGTTTCCTAAACGGTGTTTTAGCTTTTTCTTACATCTATAAGCTGGTTGTATTGCAAATTTAGAAAACAAACTATGGAATTTATCAATTACTGAAGAATGATAAGTGAAACTTTTGAATTTCATTGCAGTATTTGAAGGTAATGGCTCTAATTTGGTTAGTTGGCTACGTTACAATTTCTTTTTTTGTTTCGAAATTAAATTATTGATAAACCATTGTCCAACGGTATTTGCTGAAGTTTCTCTACTCCGTTGTTATAATTTTGTTGACCCAAAAGGACGTTCAATAATCTATGAACTAGACAATTAAACGGAGCTATTTTATATCTGAATGGTGTAGCTGAATTCACTGAGGTATACTTATTTGTTTGAGTGGGCAGGCTACTCCAATTCCATACTTTTCCCAAGTATTCCGGAGATCAGCAGACCAGTTGAGATGCTGGTCGAAAGTGATCCCAAAGAATGTTATCTCAGGCGTAGATGCTTGCTTATAGCTACAGTCGGAGAGCGTTAGGGTCCAGCAGCCTTCTTATCGTTAGGTAAAGTACTGTTCTTGTGTCTACTGGGTTGGGTGTGATTTTCGCCCAAGTACCGAACGCGTTATGCTGGTTCTGCATCCTCCTTAATAATTTGAGCTTGTGAATGAGTTCAGCATGCCAGACTTTCAAATGTTTCTTTAATGTCAAGCAACACGACCAAAGTACAATGGCCCTGATTCAATAATCTTCTCACGTCAGCGTGGAGTTTGAGTGCTGGGTCCTGAGTTGAGTGAGCAGCTCTGAAACCGTATTGGAGTTGAGGGAGTAAGTTGTTTGATTTTACGAAGACATGAACTTGAATTTCAATACTCTTTCGAAAATTTTGCTAATAAAGTCGAGAAGCGATGTTGCCTATATGACGTTACAAAAGTGGGTTTTTGCCAGGTTTTAGAATCATGAATGTAAGACGATACTATGTCCATTTATATCTATAGTCATTGAAGTGGGAACCACATGCTGTAAGTTCGTCGTATTTTGGTATTTCCAAGAATTGAAATTCAGTCTGTTCTTGACGTTCAAAGATTAAATTACAAAATCGATTTGTTACAACCTTCTCGCCTGAAAGCCCTGATAAATGGCGCGGAACAAGATCTTATGCTCAGGCGGAATGTTGACAAGCCGATACACCGAAACATCGAAACGCTCGGCTTGTCAACCAGGCTGACCTTCGGCTACCTAAGGTCAGAAATCCGAGACCGAGGAATTTAACGCAGCTTACCAAGATGGCGTAATCAACACCTTTGTCTATCGCCGCAACGTGATGGGTGTGCACTGCTCAGGAACCTGTACACTGCACACTGTGCAGGTTCCTGATGTCAGCTGCAGGGCCTGTCGTAAGACGCCTGAGCATACACCCATCGACATAATGCAGCCCTACGGGTGCTGTATCATCATCTAAGTACGGAATAGACCAAGAGGCGCTACCTTACATGCCAGGAGATATTGAGTCCGTTGTCGGAAATAAAATGCCAGATCTACTGGAATTACTCGTTTCCGACCGTCAGGTCCGTACAAGCAAATAGACCTGACGTTGTCCTCCTCGTTAAACAAACCAAGACAATGTAGGTCATCGAATTCTCTGCTCCGACAGAGAAGAACATAGTCTTGAAGGAGGAGGAAAAATGGACAAAGTATCAAGATCTCCTGTTCGAGCTCTGCACGCTATACCCAAACCACAAGTTCGAATTAGTGGTTCTGATCATCGGTGTTTTGGGTGGAATTCGGTCTTCGCTGCGTTTGAACTTGAAGATCATTCTGGCCTGTAAGAACTCGGCGCAGATATTGATAGACCGGATGCAGAAGGCAGTCATTCTGTGTTCAATAAGACTTCTTAGGGCACACGATTTAGGAACCTGAAGCTACTTACTGACCGTTGGGGTGGGCTAGTTTCGGTCAGCTGACTTCGATGTTGCTGCGATATCGTCGGAGCGCGTATCAACCGACCAGGCATTAAATAAAAATTAAAAAAGAGTATATGTATTATATATGCAAGGCATCTATTGGAGAACAATATTCTGGGTACATTGAAAATATTAAGTTAAATATGGTTGAGTTTGAACCAAAATAATTTCTCAATAATTAAAAACAAGCGGTGAAACCATTAACATTTATTAATTTTATGGTATCGGTATGTGGGTGATATTTTAGCTTGTTGGAGAGGTACTTTACGACATGCAATTCCTATTACCTAAGCAATAATGGGACTATCTATACTTGTCTATAAACATTTTATATTGCACAAGCTTGAATATACGCAAAGAAATATGAGTTAATTACTTACATTCATTTCTAAAGTATCAAATGTCCACATCAAGCTTCAAATTGAAAACATATAGCATTCCTTAGTCCTAGATCACTGTTTCAATATTGGATATTTCAATTAATAGTTATATATATAAAACGTTATGTGCAGTATTATTTCATATTCCCCGCCTATACTTCATAAGAAGATGTTTATCTCTTTTGAAAGTTCATTTTGAATATAGCAAACATCGCTAACATACTTTCACTTGTTATTCGAACAATTGACGGACATATCAACTATTTTTTACCCTACGCTTCTATAAAAATGTCAGTTATTATATAACAATAGCACTATTAATTAATATTGAATAAAGCAAATTTCAACCAACAAAACAAATTAATTTCACGAAATAACATCGAATTATTCAACTTGAAAACCAACATATGAATTTTATTAAAATTTTGTTTTTATGTAAATATTTAGAGCAATAAATAGATGCTACTAATGAATGAAGAAATGCAATTAACTATTTTTATTTCTAACAAAAGCGCTACAATGACCAAAATGTCATGCTTTGTGAAATTAGTTCATTTATTATGTGAAAAAAAGTACCTATTATAGGAATCTGCATATACTACGAACCTAAACAATTTTGCTTCAAATTATTCTTTAAAATAGAAAAAAGTGCCTGTTAATTATTACCATGAAACTGTGAAAGTTTTGAAAAATAGGTTGATATTGCTAGAAAATAGAGCAAAAGCTCTAAATGGACAAAAAATTTCGAGTGGGAGTATTTTCTTTGATGTCTCTCGCTTTTCTGACCACTAAAAAGGCATTCTAGGAAAGGTTTTCAACCATGATGTTGTGAAGCAAGTTAGATTGTGATTCCTAATTCTTGAAATATCTCAAATGCACTTAGTCACTTAGTCTTAGCTTAGTCAACGCTATATATTGATTCTATATCATCCTAACATAAAGATACATACAACTGGGAACGAATTCCAGTGCGATATTCAATAGCACCGGGAAGATTTATTGATGATCAGCATTCAAATTAAACAGAAGTCTTTACTAAATACTTACTGCTTTTTATAATGTTGGTGAATAAGTGTATTTTTAATAAGCAATATAAAATGATCGAGGCAAGTTTAGGTTAAATAATTCCATTACACAATTAATTTAAGATTTCTGTTTGTTTACTTCAACGGAACAACATATATTATAATAATACCGACATAAAAATGATAATATCTTTGAATTGAATATTCGACTATATTGCGTTCTTACTCTCCATCTCAATGTGAATGAGGAAAGTAGGTTGAAATGTTGAATAAAAAATTGAATTTTTTTCACTTCGGAAACAGTTCAAACTTTTTGTTTGTGCTCAAATCTTTTGTTTTTTTCAGATAAACATAAACAACATTAAGCTCTTAGTATTGATTTAAATTAAATCATGAATACAGTATAATTATAGATTTTCATATGAATTTATCAACCTAATACAATTTCCAAAAAAATTAATTCTTTTTCGAATTATTTTTTACTCATTTACTGTTAAACAAATAAATTCTCGAGAACACATTTCTACAGACATTATATTATATATTCGAATATTATATAAAAGAAATTTAAATATGAATAAATTTACCATGAATTGTCAAATTTACTTATTCAAATATTTAGATATTTATTATCACAATAAATTCGGACGGAGTCAAGTTGCTCTTGATTGTAAGAATTGTATCTGAACTTGAAATTATCTTAGCATCCTTATAATCTATATCTTCCGCTTGTTATACGATAATGGGTGTGTTTATCGTAACTGTATCCAAGATGACATGAATAATAGAAATGTAAAAATAAATAAATTGTACAAACAAATATTGTATGTAACTCACATTTACTTATTTTGGTATGAAATGCTTCTAACAAACTATTCGAGATATTTTGTTTTGGAATAACTCTTACAATTTATGTCCTAAATAATTTTTTTTGCCCAAATATTTCTGGTCATTTATCTTATGTGATTGATTACACTGATTATGAACGAATTCGCAACCATTTGTGGTTCTACTCGGGGAAAATGAATGCTTCGCCCACAAAACAAGAGGAAAAGTAGAATCTTCACTTACATAGTTATAAGCCAAATAATCGCAAAACTTACATTTAAACTTTTAAATTAAGTTATTTGCAAAACAGTCCCGAAGATCTTCTGGTTTTGAAAACGGAATTCATCATTGATAGTGAACAATTAAACACGAGAGTCATTCGACAAAGTTATTTTTAATGCTTGCACCCCTTTCTAATATTAAATATTTTCTAGATGTAATTATCAATAATTCCGTAGCCAGAATGATTTGAGGTATCCAATTTTGATAAGTATCCGACAAAAGTTGTCTATACTAAAGTATAGAGGGTTCGATGAAGATCATCAACATTCACTTATTGTTATTTTATTGTTATTTGATCATGAATTCTTCAACATTCTTCAAATTCCTTCAAGATTTTCTGATAGTTTAATATCTAAAGACAAGCAAGGACAGATAATATATATTAATTGCTAAATTATCCACATTTATGCGCTGTAATATTCAAATACCGGATAAAAGTCCATAGTGTACTTGAGTATGATTATACAATGCCATCATATCAAAAGGTGGATGTAAATGTGAAGGTAATGAATCTTTCTCTACGGAAACGTCTGTCGTATCTCAAACTAAAATCCATGGATTTACTGCATTCACTGTTATGTATTCATGGTTATACCATTTTTATACAACTATTTCAATGCTTGATAGCTTAATATGTTCAAAATATGACAGTAAACTTCCCACTGATGTAGACTCAACATATCCTCTTCAAAAATCTAGATTGATCAAAAATTAATTAGATTGCCCCAAATAATTTCTTGCCATCCTCAATCATCTTCGAAGAATTCCCAAAAATTTGGTAATAACTGACTGATACACTTCTAGTCTTCTAAGTATTCCAAAAGATCATTCTTTGGTCGTCTTTTTGGTAATTTTTCTTCCATTATCGGGTAGAGTTTCATTTTTAAGACTAGTATTATCATTCCAATCCAAAAAATTCCAAATACCATCAAAGCATCTGAATTTAGACCTGTGAATACACTCCCCCTATGGCAAAAGTTTCAGAATTAGCCGTCTATGAACAATTATTGAATCACATTGAAAACAATGACTTATTATTGAACAACCAATCTGGATTTCGAAAAAAATATTCTTGTGAATCGTCACTACAACTCACACTACGTAAATTTAAGGAAGGTTTGGACAGTAACAAATATGTCGTGTGTGTTTTTGGATTTGAAACGAGATTTTGAAACCATAGACCGAAAGAATGATGGCTAAATTATTTCAATATGGTATTCGTGGCACGATTTATGATTGGATTGAGGACTACCTCAAGGATCGAAAACAGAGAGTGCGTTACAATAATTGTCTATCATTCGAAATCAGTAATGATAGGGGTGTTCCTCAAGGAAATATCTTAGGTCCGTTACTGTTTATTCTTTATTTGAAAGATATAGATTTATATGTAGACAGTGAATTTATAAATCAGTTTGCAGATGACACCCAGGTAGCTTGTAGTGATTGTAACTTTAAGGGTAAATAAACTCAAATTGAATGTCTCCAAAACAAAAGGAATTATATTCACGACTAAATATAAATATGGAAAGCTAAATATCAATAATATAAATTTGCATGTATCAAATGGAAATTGTTTCAACAATGAAGTACTTGGGCTTCATGATAATTCCCCTTTCTTTCTTAGCAATGGGTTTCTGTTAATGAACGTCTTCATCATCTTACAATGGTCTTCATATTTAAAATCTCAAACTACTTAGCTCCTCTATAAATTTAAAAATATGTATTCGGTTTATCAGCATGACGTTCATTCCTATGAAACTAGAAATCGAAATGATTTTCATATTTCATACAAGTACTTATATCTAAAAATTATTTCGGTTAGCGTACCATAAACAAGTTCAAATGTAACATTCTTTGATTTTCATAATCGATAAGGTCCAAGACTGATTTCATTGAATTTAAATAAGTTGGAAATGATCTAACCAACAATAACAGAACTTTCCCTCTGTTTTCTGAAACGGAACAACTAAATTATAAGGAAGGCATACCTATCATTTTCTTTTAGAAACTTCGTGAACAGATGCAGGAAATATGTGATTGATGAAATATGAAATACCCCAAGAATATTAATTTTATTTTCATTTATTGTAGGTACGGCGCTTGGTGATCAGTATCTTGGAAAATTCATTGGAAAACTATCAGAACTACATCATGGCGTTTCTGGAGAAGTATATGCAGTTGATGCCAGAACATTACACATCAAAGACTTCACGTACGATGGGCAAGGACCCGGTAAGAATATTTATAGCATACTACCAATCTGAGTCTTCAAATTCACTAAAATTAATGAATCAGTTGTTTCTGGAAATCGGATAAAAACTAATGATAAATTATTAGCTATCGCACCAGGTTTTGAAAAATGAGGTTTGTTATTATAATAAGTTTAACATGTCAAATTTTTTGGTTTCAGGATTGATTCTAATTCATTTATTGCTGATTCTATAAAAATAGAATTCACTGCGAGAGAACTTGGTATCAAAGCTATGTTCATTAATTTCATTGGGTTATCTCAAACTACTATTACAGTTACCTCAATTAATAATAATATACCATAATAACACTATACCATGCATATGTGGGGTCCAGACTGTCATACGGGATTTGTTTTCGAGCAATTTTCGTATGGCAAAAAAAAATTTGAAAACGATAACTTTTTCGAACATCACCATTCTTGAAATACAAATAACTGTGACCGAATTTTCATGAACATGTATTTATTAATAACAAAGTTACGACAATTTAAAATTCGAAAACTCACTAAGCTATCAGTCACAAAAGAACACCTGTATCAACAGATAACCATGGAAAACTGAACTTTAGATGAATGTGCGTGAATAGTTGATCTATGGTAGGGCATCGAATCGCATTGTGTTCATCAATGATCTACTATCCTTTCAGAGGTTTATATTTACAAAAATATAAAAATCTAATAGGACCGAAGTGGTGTAATTGGTAAACACCCTGGACTAGAAATCCAGAAATGTGGGTTCGAATCCCGCCTATGGTTCAATCTTTTACGTTTATTCATCTTTATAATCCTATGTTAAATTATCTAAGTTATCTTCATAATTCAGAAAATTTAATTCTATATCTCTTAAGTTATATATATATATATATATATATATATATATATATATATATATACATATATATATATATATATATATATATATATATATAATATATATAAGTTAAGTTTGTTAAATTATTCAATTTTATTAATAGCTAATTGCGTGTAAAGTTAAATATAATTCCTTTACTTTCATTAAATGTTTATACTATTTAAAAGATTTTGTTCATCCAGCGATGATTTATTGTTACAATTAATGAAGAAATAATAATTTCCATGGCTATCTGCTTATACAGGATGTTCTTTTGTGACTGTTAGCTTGGTGAGTTTTCGAATTATAAATTGTAACTGTCTTATTAATAAATATATTTTTATGAAATTTTGGTCACAGCTATTTGGAAGCACTCTGAATCCAGTGAGGTAGTAATTTACTCAATGAAAAAATATCGCTTATAAAAATTCTCCATTTTCGACTACGAAAAAGTATCGTGTAGTATGCCCTGAAAATTGAAATGAATATTTCAAATTTTGTCCAATAGTACACCTTTCAATACTTGACCATTAAAAAAAATTGCTTAAAATCGGTTAATAATAGAATTTTACAGGGGTGTTTCCAATCTAAATGGGTCACACTGTATATATATAGGAAATATGCACTAATATATTTTTTAATTCAAATAATTCAAAGAAACAAAGCTATCTGAACTCATTTGATAACTGGGGAAAAATAAAATCATAGAGTTTCGTTTATTAGTCTCTTTTGTACGGAACTTATCCCGACATTTTAGGACTAACTTTATACAGTAAAGTTCCAGAACATAACAAGGCGGAGATAGCTTTTTAAAAATGATTAATTCAAAAAATTGTTATATCCTATTCTTTGTATTTAATAACCACCTCTTTCAATCAATATCACTACTTTATATAATTCTTCAAAAATAATTTTACTCATGATAAAATAAAAAAAAGATGCACTTCTATCAATTGTTCAATTTAAATCACGTGTGACTAAGGTTCTAATTTTATTCTTCAACTTACAAATGGTTTGAGAACATACTCTTCTATATTTTCTAATTGTGTGGGGCTGATCAATTGCTGTTAAATAAAAGCAATGTAGATCAATTGTGTTAGATTTCATCATCGTCATCAAAGGCTCGACAAGCCTCTGTGGATCGCCGCTTTAATCGTTGTAGCGATTCACATATAAATACATAAGTCAACAATTTAATGAATCAATCGTCCATTTGTTATGTTATATCACTTTATTCTCTCAATTGTCTCGAATATTAACAAATTCTTATAAAGAAAGTCGCCAAAATCAAATATTGTGACATAAATTATACTTCCGGTTAGTTGAAAGTTCAACATCAAAAGTGAAACTGTCGTGGAACAAGAAATATGTCCTCAAGCTACTTGATAACCCTGAATACCATAACAGTTTCTGCTTTTGCAGTAAAATATGTATCAGTCATTGAACTTGCTTCGTTAATCCCTCTGAAAACAGAGTGAAAGGAAATTTTGACAGGACAAGGGACTAAAAGTTATTTCCAAATGAATTTAAGAAGGGACTCTAAACTGTTTCAAAAGAATTTAAAATAGATACATAAATATAAGGTGCAAATATGTTGAGGAATGTTTTCCCGAGCGTGATAATGGATTCAGTGCTATGACAAAATTAAACAAACCAGATGAAGAAAGAATTGACAATAAAACAGAATAGCTCAGGAAAGATTTCTCACAGATGAGGGAACCCTAACATAACACAGGGTACTGGAAGTGAGAAAGCATGAGATAATAAACACATGCGCGACAAGCGGTCAAACATAAATGTCCAGAAAAACAACCTAGCATCTCCCAAATATAAATAAATGTCCTCAGATTCTATAGTGCAAAATGACCCCATATTCCAGAAAAGTCAAATTGTGTAGACAATATTTTAGTACAAAAAACGTATTTTTTAAATTTCAAACTCCTATATTTCACAAACTCAATAGCTAGTTCGTCTCTTCCAGCTTACGGTAAAAATATGTGTATTTATCTCATCTACAGCGTATCATTACTCATTAAGTTTTTTCACTTAATTCATGTAACTTGAGATAAATAAGTATACAAACTAAGAGGCCATAAATTCGATTAACAAATAAGAAAGTTATTTCCTTTCACTTTATAAAATGACACTATTGGAATTAACATCTTCCAATAAATTGGCTACCTAACTATATAAGTAATAAAGTTAAATGGATAAGCAAGGCATTGTAATCTGCCCTGCTCTCAAAAACTCTTTCAGAAGGTACAGATGTTGATGGAATGCAGTGATATTTTAAATATAAACTATACATGATTATTCATTGATTTGATAATAGCACCTATTATTATTATTTATTATTAAAGTAGACCGGGGCTTGTTGGTGCACTTTTCGTATAGTTCTTCCTCCTAAACACTTGAATGTCATAAGAACAATTACAGGGTTAACATATCATAGGTATTAGTCTAAACTAATGTTGTTGTATTAAAACAAGGCCAAAAGAAAAAATATGATCAAAGATACCATGAAGTACATTAAAGTCATAAGCGGTCAAGTTGGCTTATTACCTGGGGTTGCTAGGCTCATGGTATAAAATGATATTTCTTTTTTCTTTTATGTTAATTTTTGAAATAAAATAAGTGGTAATGTTTTAAATAACTTTTAATTCGTTACAACTAGAGCATTGGATCTATTTTTCTTTTGGTTTGCTATTTCTGAATTCTTCTTCGCATATTAAGCAGAATGATCCTTCTTCGTCAAATTGTTTATGTACTTTTTATTATTTGTCTTTTCTGGCTTAAAATTTTCACTGAAATTACGTCTAACTGCACCCTCTTTTGTCTTCATAACTTTAGTTGACTAACTCTTTTTTTTTCGGGGGTATCCGTTACAATCGCTGACTTTTCTTCCTTCTTGATGTCTCATCGTCCTTTGTTATCGTTGTACTAGGCAAAGGACGAATTTCCTCCACGACACTTTCATAACTCCAAGTACACCAACGAACAGCTTCGAGTGGCTTATTTATGGTAATATTTTGAAAAATTTTTATTTTTCATTTTATCTATTTCATTGTTACCTTTCTCAACTTTTTGTACTATTTGCTTCAATACGGTTTCTTCATATCCCTTATCTAAGTCCACTTTTTCTTCATTATTTCTTTTAGGCTCCGGCTTATCAGTATAATATAATAATACTTTTGAATGGGCCAAAAACTTCCCCCTCAATTTATGTGAGGTGTATGGCGGGAATGTCAACAGCGTTATGCCATTTTCCTTGCAAAAATTCAGCCCAGGAATGGACAAATACGATGAATGGTTGTCTACTAAAAGGAGAACTGGCTTTTCCTTTGAACACTTCGTGTGTTTTATAAAAAGCTCCAAGAAGTCTACAAAATGATAATCTGTCATCCAGCTAGAAGGACTGCTTTCTCCCGCACTGCCAACAGAACGTCCATTCAAAAATGTTGAAAATTAACCCTTGGAAATATAAAATATGGTGGAATGCTATTCCCAGTAGCAGAAACTCCTGCAGCAATGGTTACAAGCGAGCCTCTTTCTTGGGATGTAATTCTACCCACTTGCTTGTAACCTTTTCTTGCTACAATTCGATCTGGTCTTTAAGTAGTTGTGACTCCTGTTTCGTCCATGTTCCATGTGTCTTCAGGACCCATATTGACCCTTTGAAGAACGACATGTAAATTATCAAAAAATTAGGCTACCGTGATTTTATTGAAAGTTTGCAGACCTGCTTAGAAGATCCATCAAATGTATCTGAAGATCGTTTTGAATACTGCTCTAGTGCATCTTCTTGTTCTATGGTGAAGATTTTTCTATTAGGGATGTACCCATTTACCAAATTATTGAAATTATTATCTTCGATGTCGGCTGCAGTCACTTTTGAGCAAAATATTGTTAAGCTTGTTTCAGGAATACCAAAATCTTTTGCCACACTCCTTCTTGTTCGGCCATCCATACTTCTCTGGCAGCTCGAACCATGTCCTCTTCTGAAGTTTGCCCCCTTTGTGTCTTTCTTTCGAAGTTTCTCATTTTTGAACATGGAATAACAAGCGATTTTAAAAAAAACTCACTAAAAAACATTCATATTACTATTGTGGGGCAGGTTGGCGCTGCGTCGCCATCTTGATATTTTAGTGCTTTGTCTCCCATACTAATAAGCAGGCATTCAGAATCACTTCTTCTCTGGGCATTGCAATAATTATGAATCAGCTCCATACATTTGGCATCTCACTATCTATATCTAATTCAAACTACACCAGATTATCTTATTTATTATAATATTTTCGCCAGAATGAATCATTCAGTCAGTGCCAGCAGCTGTTTCGGGTTCATCAGGTGAACATACCAACCTTCAGTATTACTAAAGCAATCATGTGGAGGTGAAAGATCTAAGAGACTAAACCACATCTGCTGAAGAATGATACGTCCAAATAATCGATCTCCCAGAAGAAATAAGGCACCGGCACTCGCAAGGGAACTATGAGCCTGAATGTTGCCGCCCAAAGTACGCTTCATGTATTGTTGAACAGGCTTACGTCTTGAAACTCACCTCGAGAGTTGGCATTGCGCCTCTAGGATAGTTTCATCTTCAATTCCCCTTGACTGACTCAGTAAATATGCCCTGTTCTGCTGATTAGGCCGATATTCCGAAAAATCTAGTCGTGGCGTCATTGAATAAGCCAACCAGACGAAAATGCAACTCTTCATTTGATTTTACTGAACGATCTTTTATCACTCAAGTTCATCTTTGAATACTTTCGTGATCAGGAATAATATCTAATAGAAAAAGAAAAAAACTGTAGACGATAAAGTAATTAGGAATGCCCAAGGCAAACAAAATTTAGTACCACACCAAATAAAGAAGGATTAGGAATAGGCCAAAACGAAATAGTTTAATATATACTTAAATTAATATAAGAAATGTATAACACAATTTATATTTTTTCTAGCTGCTTATTTTTATGCCGGGAACACTAAAGTTGCTGGAAATTCTGGATTCCGCCTGAGGGATGAAAGTGGTAGCGGTGATGTTATAAGGAAATATCGCAAAGAACATGTCACCCTAAGTCTACCAGAAGGAAAAACGCTGAATAACATCAAAATATTTTACGTTTGGTGTGAGGAATTTGCAGTGAGTTGAATTTAAATTAGTTATTATAGCTACCTTTTCGGTTCGCGTTATGTGTAAATCAGCTTAAACAGATTCCGAAAGTAATAAGTACCAATATATTCACCGACTGACTGACGACATGTAATTCTTCACTGAATAAGTTTCGCGCGCGGCACATTGACTCCATAGACGTCAGTTTGGTCACGAGACACGAGCGTCAGTTGGGCAAAGATCAACTTGACCACATTGCTCTAATTGGTAATGTAGAAGTATTCGGATTGTTTGGCAAACTTTTGTTATTTGTTCAATCGTATCTGGAAATCAGAAGACAGTTTTGTATTTTGGCTAAGAGCCGAAACAAACAGTGTTCACTTGGTAGCTGAGAGGTCCTCAGTATCTACTTTACCAGTATTTTTAATGAATTGTATTACAGTAACTAACAACTGAAAGCAAATACCTCCCTATTTTAAATTGGCACAGTATAAAACTTCACTTAATCTCTTAAAAACTACACTTTTGTTAAATGTTTCTAGCACAAATAAATTGAATTAGATTTTATTTTTACTGTAAAAAGCACGAATATATTCACCGACTGACTGACAACATTTACTTCTTCATTGAATAAGTTTCGCACGGGGCACTTCGACTCCATAGGCGTCAGTTTGGTCATGAGACATGAGCATCACTTGGTCAAGGTGTTGGCCTCTAGTAGAAATGGCTATGATGGATTCATGAGAGGCAGGTCAACTACGATAAATCTCTTTTGTATTACACAGTATATAGCAGATGCATTTGACGCAAAGTCACATTTTCATGGGCTTTTGATAGACTTGACCACATTGCTCTACTTGGTAAACTTTTGTTATTTTTTCAATGGTATCTGGAATTTAGAAGACATATTGTTTTGTATTATGGTTAATAGCCGGAACGAACAGTGTTTACTCTGATGATGGCTACTTGGAAGCTGAAACGTCCTCAGTATCTACTTTACCAGTATTTTCAGTGGAAAAGGGTGATTATTACTTAATGAATAGTATTACAGTAAGTAACAACTGAAAACAATTAGCTCCCTATTTTAAATTATCACTGTATAAAACTTTACTTAATGTCTTAAACTACACTTTTGTTAAATGTTTCCAGCGCAAATTAATTAAATTAGGTTTTTATTTTTACTGTAATAAGCACGAATATATTCACCGACTGACTGACAACATCTAATTCTTCACTGAATAAGTTTCGCACGCGGCACATCGAATCAATAATAATCTCATTCTGAGATCTTTAATGCTTAAGACTTTTTGTCGTGGGGACGTCAATATCTACTAAGAATAATACAACATCATCAACCTCTGGCTGACATGAAGACGCCTAATATAACCATCCTCTTATTTGTGAAAACCATCCCATTCCTAAATTGTCTCCTAAATAATATTCACTGCTATTTAAGACTTTAAAATATTATCGATTTAGTCCATTGTTTGGAATTTAATCCATTGAATACAAACTCATGCTAAATATTGTTCGATATAAACTGAGTGTTGTAATTTTTTGACATTCCGAATACGAACTATACTGCAATGTAATTCACACGTAGAGTATCTATTTGACGAGATCTTATATTGCATAAATTGGAAAGTAGGTATGTATGATCTATTCTATAACAGCTATTTTACTGCGAGGTCAATAACAAATAACCTGTTTATATTCAAACTTTATTTCGACATATCAAAGATCCGACGTTTATAGTACTGCCCGTGAATGGTTCATTCAATTATACTTACCAAGTTTAATTAGAGATCGATAGCTTGAATTATTTATTGATTTACTCAACAACCTGACCTTAAAAGTCTTACAATTAGTATAGTAACTGTAATTTCATTGTGTTTGGTATTAAAGATTTTCGGGTTGTAAAAATTGATACTGGTACCAACTTCTAAATATCATTTTATTTATTATTATTATACTATACTACTATACGCTTCTAGAACAGATGTGTTATTTTTATTTGGACTACAGATTGACTGACATAACATTATACAGTAGGTCGTAAGGTACTCTTATCTCCTTCAGGCACTGCGACGCAATCAGATCTTTTGTACTTGAACCCAGTGGCATGTAGCTTGCACCCAGTGTAGTACATATTAATTCAAACATAATAAATGTCAATAATTGGGAGTGAAAGAACTACATAGGTTTACATTACATTATTATTACATTATAGTAGTTAGTATAAGCATTCGTAGGTCCTTCAGGTACTGCGGCGCAACCGTACCTTTCGTGCTTGAACCTTATTAAGGAGGTTCGGTAGAGATAGTTTTTCATGATCAAATTTTTTAAAATTTTTACAGACCAGTTGAGAATAACAATATAAGAATACGTCTAATTTTTTGGATGACTTCACTACACCGTTTTTTAAATATATCGAGCCAAAAAAACAACATTCCAACATGAAAGCTTATGGGGACGTGGTTGAATCTTCAAATTAAAAAAAAACGGCTAAATAGAAATACTTTTTTTTAATGGAATAAAATAATTTCAATAATATTCTGTGCAAGTTTGAGCAAGTACCACTAATTATTTCAATGGGAAAATATCTGAAAATATGGTTTAGGTAAGCAATTATTAATTGTGATTAACTTTTAAAAACACGAAAAGTCGACGACAACTATACAACTATTATTTTGTGTTTATTTATACAACTCCAGCCGGCAATACTTATAGCGTTGGCAGACCTCCACTTGCTCTTCTTATATTTCCTCCCGCTAACACTACCTAACCTCCTTAAGCTTGAACAACACGTGCCCCAATAATTTCAGGGACCCTCTGGCAATTCCAAAATAAATATAGGAAATTCCCAAAATTCTGGAGAGAAGCTGTAAATATTGAATACATTTTACTTGTATTTTATTACTGGAAATGTTGAGGAAGAAGTAAAATTCCAAAAAATAGGACCTCCTGATACATGAAAACCATGTACTTACAAGGAAAAACTATATCAACCTCGTTATATTCATATGAAACATCTGAGCTTGAAATCCTCGACATAATAAGAAATCTCAAAACTACACATACTGTTGGACCTGATGTTATCTCTATCAAATTTTTAAAAAGGTTCATTGTTTCCTTATCAAACCTATAAATCATATCTATAGATCATACCTATAATTCATATCATAACCTTTTTGCTGGAATGTTTGCAGCCATTTCAACTTAAGATCCATAAGGGAAGGACCCTCCTAACATTGCAGCCATCGATAGTCATATGCCTGAAATTGTCTTTCGTCAAAGCACAATTAGGCGCATTTTGCTTGACCTCAATATCAAAAAGTCTATGGGGCAAGACGCAATCCCACTTGTCGTTCTCAAGGAATATGCGCCTGAATTAACACCAGTTTTCTGCAGGTTGCTTACCCTTTCATACAAACTTGGTGTGTTTCCCCTTTCGTGTAGTCAAAGTATAAGAAAAAAATCGTAAATGTCTGACTGTCTGAAGCATGCAATTATTATACATATCCTATAAAAAAATTATCCTTCGAAAATTGATAATTATAGACCAATTGGACTTCTAAATTTCTAAGTTCACGTATAAAAGAAATATTTTCAGCCATATGCAAAAGGCATATATCAAGGGAAGATCAACGGATCGAGCTATATTTCAGGTATTTAACAATGTCACGACAGCACTAAATAATGAAAGAAAGTGTTCTATTCCCAGATCTTTCAAAGGCATCCGAATCTGTTTATCATGTCAGATTACTCGACAAACTAGATAAACTCGGAATCAGGGGGCTTCCTCCCAACTTACTAGTTTCTTGTCTGACACAGATATTAAACAGAAAGTATATGTGAAAGATGCAGATAAAGATGTAGTTTCTGACTGGGAGTATATTGATCGAGGAGTACCACAAGGATATATGGACCATTATTTTCCCTACCACATCCAAATGATCTGTCTAGCATACTAGAGAACGCCATTGTCAGCTTCGGGATGATGCTTCAGGTACAGTTAAATCGGATTCATATGAAAACCTACAAGTGAAATAGAAAATACCATAAGAATCGTGAATGATTCGTTTCATAAGAATGCACTTATCTTAAATATAAGTAAAACCTAAATTGTTAAATTCCATCCTTCTCATATACCCGAAGAAGCTAGAAACAACCATGATATAATAGAAGTAAATGAAATAAAATTTGTAGGAATAAAATTGGATGCAAGACTCACCTCATCAGAATGACGGTCTGCAAGTTATCCAAGCTACCAATTAAAAGTGATTAGAGACAATGCTAGTTTTGAAAGCGCCCTAATGGCTCATCACTCATATGTTGACTCCATTAAATATGGAATCATCTGCTAGGGTGATTCTACGGTATTAGTAGGGTTAAAGTAATGCAAAAAAGTTGCCCAAGAAACATACTGAATCTGAAGCAAAGACACCCGTGTAGACCATACTATCTAAAATATAAAATACTAACCGTTTCCTCTATGTATATAATTGAATCATGTTTTGCTAAAATATACTTGGATTTCTTCAAGTCATGAGCCATAAATATGAAACAGGTAAGACCAAACTGATTTCCCTTACACATACAACACAATGAAAAATTATGCCGAAAGAATATTTGATAATCTACCCAGAACATTCGTGATCTAAATCACATGGAATTCAAATAAAAACTGAGATCGTTTCTAGTAGAGAAATGTATTTATACGTTTCTTTCAAATTGCAGTTGCCTTTTATATTTATTGTAACGTAATTTTAAACCTTTGTAGTTATGTATTTCATTAAGTTATTAAAATATTTTTATTGTTCTTTATTTATTTTTGTTGTGACACGCATTCGATGTCACTTTTCGAGTGGCCTTGTGAATAAAAACTTTTTCTATTTTATTCTATTAATTCAGGTAATGATAATTTTGAATAAGACGACATTTTTTGGATGGTATATTTGATTTTATAATAATTTCACTCCATAACAAATTATGATTACTTACTAAAATATAATAAATTTTGAATCTGTATATTTATTCTCGTGAAAAAATAGATTGACTTCAATCGAAAATTTAACGTGTTTATCTCATCTTGAATTAAAATATGTATTTTGCTGAATTTACATGTAATTAATATAGTAATCATAAATCAAACTATGTCTCATTGTTTTCAATTGTTCTCATAATTTATGGATGCGAAATTATAGAGCATTGAAAGTATCATCCCACGTAAGTTGGGTGGAGCTGAAAGTTGATAACTTGTTTGAATTCCATGTATAAACAATCTTTTGGTAAGGGCCAATATTGATGGCACCTCTCTTGTTATAGGTAAATTTCGGTGACGTGAAGATCTCTCGAAACTTCGATTATCCCAAACCGCAGAAGATAGACGGACTTCAAGGAGTCCATGGCATCTCATCTGACCATATTGTAATAGTAGATGCTCAAACTTTGCTGATCCCCAACTTGTCTTACGATGGAGAGGCCCCAGGTAAGTCAGCTTCCCGCTAAATTCGAACATTCTACTAAATATCTGAAACTTCGCTAATAATTGTTTATACATCGATCGATCTATTGCCGTTAGCAACGACTCGAGATTATACAGTGTGAGTTCAAGATAAGAAATACATTTTATTGGCGGATAATGGTTGATTTCTGACGAAATTTGTTCCTAAAAAGGGTACCTTTCAAACCAATATTTAAAGTTGTGCTAATAGCAACTTTTTTAAACAGCTAAGAAAAAATTACTGCAACCAGCAATAAAAAAACGAACTGATTGAATTTTTGAAATTCAAGTAAAATATACATCTACCGCAAATAAATAAATATACTTAGAATAAGCAATTTGCGTACTAGAAGTAAATAATTAATTAATCAGAACAGGTATATATATTATTGCTTATTAAAGAAAAAATATTTGTTTTTAGTAATCTAGACAATCTGTAAAAATGTATTTACGAAAGATAAAATTACGTCATTTACTTGTATCAAATAAACAGTATATTCGTCCTCCATTCATGTGAACTTTTTATTACCGTTGAATATAATTTTATTTGTCGTTAGTAAATTTTTCCTTCATTGAGCTACCTGCATTGGTTGTATTATATACAAAGGCATCAGAACGTCCTTCATTTTGTTTTTGAATATTTTATCATAGTATTTTATTTCCCTCCAGACAAGCTGCACGAAAATTTTATCATTTCGTATCACATCAACTCCAGTAATGTTCCTCATACTGACCCTCTCTGTTCCTTCTTACGTTAAAATCAAATTATTCAAGTATCGCTGTACTTCTGCAGGAAAAAATTGCCATTGAATTAATGAAGGAGAGGACGGGAAAGTAGAAAACAGAGAAGTTCAGCATCACAGTTTACGTCTCTTTAAATAAAATTAACTTGTAGAAGTTCAGCCTATTAAATCTAGCTTCCCGCGCCAGAACGGTGAACTTGTTAATTCCATGTGTTGATAATTACAACAATTCATGTAACTAGTGGTTGATCAATGTGTCTTCATGAGAAATAAGCTATTGTGCCAAGTATATACCACTATACCTATATGAAACCAATGAAACTGAAATCAAAGAAGTAATTGATAATCTGAAGAATACAAATGCCATTGGCAATGACAAAATACCTATTAAATTCATAAAAAATTTTAAACTTCACCTACTAGCCCCGCTAAAACATATAATTAACGTCTCTTTTTCAAACGCAATTTTTCCAGAATGTCTAAAAGAAACGATAATTTTACCTCTGTTAAAAAAAGGCGATTCCACTAATTTGAACAACTATAGACCGATTGCTCTTCTGAATAATATAGCAAAAATAATAGAAAAAATTATTCACAACAGAATATAGAATTTCATGATACAACATAATTAGGGGGCACGGCAGTGCCCCCGCCAAGTCAGGCGCGAAGCAAACACTGCCGTACCATCCTTTACGGGAACCATTTCGCCGCATTTTCAGGCCCCTATTTGAGAACCTCTGGATAAGACCAGAACGCAGAAATTTGTCATCCAGTGAGCTATACAATCACATACTTAAAATAAAAAATTTCAAGTCTGTAGGTCATTTAGTTCCGAAGTTAAGCGAAAGCAAAGTTTCCCATTTATGACACTCACTAACTCACTCATGATCATCAGAATAGAACTAGTACTTCCCATAAACTCAGAGAGCTGAAATTTGGTACAGAGTTAGGGTTTAATGGCCACATAAAGGGAAAACTATAAAAACTAGGATAATCGAAGATCTGGAGTACCTGTGACCCTTATTTGAAAACACAAGAGCCCATTTGTGTCCTTAATAATATCTATGATATGAAATGGTCTGCCACGGACATTATATGTGACCACGGTCGTATATGTGTCTATCAATGTATCAGCTGTCTGTCATATAAACATAAACGTTACGTGTTTGATTTCGCAAGATAATATCGTAAAAAATGTCGATAATATTAAAAGACGACGATGAACTTAGTGGCTACCAAGTAGTTGGTATGCCCAAAGACGGGTCTTGTCTCTTCCATTCAATATCTTTCTTGGTGTATGGTAGAACTGACTCAACTTGCAGCATCAGATCTGCTATAGTTGCATACGTTGCTGAACATTGGGACGAAATGCAAGTATACACGTGTAATGCTGATGGTGACATATACACGAACGCGCAATCCTACACGAGCGATATGATGAAACCCACTACTTACGGCTCAATGAAATAAATCAATATGCCCACGTTTCTACAAAAAGAAGTGAAATCCCACCAAAAACATTCTGTCTCGATGGAGCTGCTTGTTTATCTCTAAAAAGTAATGAAATCTAGACAAAGTCGTGCCAAGTCTAAGGTTCCTTACTGCGATTTCTTTATTATTATAGTTAATGTTGTGTGACTTGTTGTTTTTAGTGGGATATATTTAACCCTAATCAGAACGCGTATATTAAGGGAAGATCAACAGACCGGGCCATTTATCAAGTAATCAACAACATAGTAAATTCTCTAAATAACAAACATAAAGTAGCAGTGTTATTTCTTGATCTATTCAAAGCTTTCGACTCTGTAAATCATGACAGACTACTTAACAAACTATTCTGTCTAGGTGTCAGAGGTATTGCTTATAACCTAATTAAAACGTATCTTTCAAATAGAAAATAGAAAATAGTAATTACAAATAACCGTCATGAGTCTCATTCAGACTGGAATTGTACATTGCAGGGAGTTCCACATGGCTCAGCTTTGGAACCTTTGCTATTCCTGCTCTATGTGAATTACCTACCCGAATTGATAGTCTGTTTTGCTGATGATTCTACTGCTACAATCACTGCGGAAACAGCCTTACAAATTAAAATAGAGCAGTCATTGCAAATTTTGAAGGATTGGTATGACATGAATATATTAGACTCAAATGTAGAAGAAAGTCAAATGGTGCAATTTCATTCCTCATATGCGCGTCCGAAGCAAATAAAACTTGAATGTAACAAAATTGCATTAGCATCGATATATGAGATAAAATTCTTGGAGCTCTACATCGATTCTAGACTAACGTGGAAGAGCCATATTGATCAAATGGCATCAAAATTATCATGCTTGTGCTACCAGTTGAGGGTCTTGGAAAATAATGTTAGTAATGAGATTGCTTTGTTATCATATAATTCATACGTAAATTCTGGAATCAAATATGCTCTAATTTTTTGGGGTGACTCAACAGACATTTATAGAATCAGAGTACTGCAAGAAAAATGTATAAGAAATATCTTCAAACTAAAATATCGAGATTTATGTAGACCATATTTTATAAGACACAGAATACTAACCATATCTTCAATTTATATCTTAGAATGTGCCTGCTTCATGAAGAAACATTATGAAGAGTTTTTTCAGGAACATAGTTTGTTGCAGTTATGAAACTCGGCATAAACACATTCTGTTACAAGACCAAACTGCACTAACTCAGATCTATAGAACCATGAAAAACGAATCGATCAGAATGTATAACCATGTTCCGCAAAATTTAAGGAATCTCGATTACAGAAGTTTTAAAAACACACTAAAATCACGTCTCATAGAAAAATGTTATTATTCCAAATAGGAATATTTTAATACTCAGCTATAACTATTTAAATATACAGGGTATTCCACGAGAGCCGTTCGTTAGAAGTTTTCGTGGTTAGAAAAAAGTTAGAATTCTGAAATTTTGGGTTCCAGGGTTATCCAAGATTTTCTTCCTTTTCAAAATATTTTCAAGATCATACTACTCCCTGTTACACCGGAAGTCGCCATTAACTTCCTTATTTTGAATGGAACACCCGGTATATTATTTCATTTTTAGATTCCTGAGAAAATTTCATAGTGGATTCTATCAGGTTTCTCTATACCTATTTTCAATTTTTTCTTAGATATCTTGATTTTTTTGAAAATTTTACAGATGTAGCGCTGTTTTGAGCATTGCGCCCTTTAACCAATTTCGATTGGTGGAAATCGTTTTTGGGGTAGACGGAAGCACAGGAATGATACTTTCGAATGTCATATTGACAACTGATTTATCGCATACAGGATATCCAATATTTAATGACCAATTACATCATTTTAAAAGTTGAAAAAGTTCGTTTTTTCAAATAGGACACCCTGTATTTTATTGGATGGTCGGATGCAGAATTTGATTCTGCATCGATTTGCTATAACATTCCCTATACCTATTTCCAGTGGTTTTCTTGTTAATCCATATTTTTTATTTTAATGTGGTTTTTTGGCACAAACCGAAACATCGCTTGCTTTTCGAAGCCAAATAAATATCAATGAAACGGTAAAAAATTTACTTTAATTAGAACATGACATTAGTACATAACATTTAGAACGAAATATAAAATAAAAACAAAAAATTGGAACATAATGACATAAAATAATAAGAGAATGTAAAATTACAATAATTGTTCTATATGACCTCCATTTTGGTTCAAACACTGAATAACTCTGTCATATACTCCTCGCGAAACAGACCTCCGAAGTTCGTCTGGACTTATATTAGTAAGCGCATGGTGAACACGGTTCAACAATTCCTCTCTAGTTTGTACCGGCCTAGAGTACACTAGTTCTTTTATGCGAACCCAGAGGTAAAAATCCAAGGGGGTCAAATCGGGTGATCTGGGTGGCCAGTTCCAAGGTCCTCGCGGGCCAATTCACCGATCCTCGAACATCAGTGACAATTGCCGGTGTACAGCTATAGTGGAATGTGCTGGAGCACCATCAAGCTGATACCAACTGTTTGCTCTATCACGTGGAGGTAGGGCATGTAGAAAATCACTAACAAGCCCTCTCAGCATCTCCAGATATCTTGCCGCATTTAAATTTTGGTAGAACATTTGGAGTTTGATCACCTTTTGATTGCAGAATCAAATTCTGCATCCGACCATCCAATAAAATAGAGGGTGTCCTATTTGAAAAAACGAACTTTTTCAACTTTTAAAATGATGTAATTGGTCATTAAATCTTGGATACCCTGTATGCGATAAATCAGTTGTTAATATGGCATTCGAAAGAATCATTCCTGTGCTTCCGTTTACCCCAGAAGCGCTTTCCACCAATCGAAATTGGTTAAAGGGCGCAATGCTCAAAACAGCGCTACATCTGTCAAAATTGAAAAAAGGTATAAATTGAAAATAGGTATAGGGAAACCTGATGGAATCCACTATGAAATTTTCTCAGGAATCTCAAAATGAAATAATATACAGGGTGTTCCATTCAAAATAAGGAAGTTAATGGCGACTTCTGAATTCTAATTTTTTTCTAACCCCGAAAACTTCTAACGAACGGCTCTCGTGGAATACCCTCTATATGTAGCATTATCTCAAATTTGTACCATCTGTCCTGACGCATTCTATACCATATTTCTTTTGGTCTCATGAATAAAGATTACTTATTATTATTATTATTATTATCCTTGTTGGAATATATTTTATCATGATAGTTTATTGAAAAGGTAACTACATTACAACATATGGGAGCATACGAGTCTTTTTTCACATATTATAGGATATGGTGTTTTTTTTGCCTTGGATGCTGGTCTTCCTAACAAGGCATACATCAGCTACTTTTGGTTCATATCATCAGATGTTATGCTGCGGTAATGCACCATACTTGCAACAAAAGATCGGCTAAATATTGAAACGCTGTGCTAGAAGGTTGTATTTGTGATTAGAATTATGTAGAAATCTATTCTATGAAGTCCACTATCAATCCAATTTTATTGAGACCTAACTCGACTGGTAATTCCCGTCGTAGGGTCTCTCGAATCCCATCGTAAAGTTTTTCCGATTCCAAGTTTTTGTCATAAAATTTTAATAGCTACGAATAGTATGAAAATTTACATTCTGTAAGCTCTTCCCGAAGAATAAGGAAGCATTCAAATTAAGACGATTATATCCTAAATTAAATTCAAATACCGTTGGAGAAATCCCTTTTATAGTTCAATAAGAAATTTAATCGCTAACGTTTTATAAAATAGGGTATGAGAAGAAGTTTGATATTTCCTCTAATTGAACACATAGACTTCTAAAGAGATTAAGTCTTTTAATTAATGCAAATTGAATCACAAGGAAAATGAACAGCAAATGGTAATATCGAATACTAATTTCTAATAGCTGACTTATAAGATCAAAGTGATCTTGTAAGGTTAACTGGAATAGAAGGTCGAAGAAATTATTTTATGTTGTTTATTATGTGTTAATTTCATAAGTACCAAATGAATTGAATGAAATACACAGTTCACATTTAAACCTGCAATATTATTTTCAAATTTTGCCAATTGTTTTCCCAACATTGGTGTTATCAGAAAGCGAGAGCTCATCAGTAGCTGAATTACGTTCAGGAACGTGACTATCGAAAATTCCAGTGAAGTATAGGCTACATGGATATTATTTGACTGATCTGTAATCTTTACCAGTTCGGTCGATGTGCTTAGTAAATGGGTTTCCTTACAAAAGATCGAGTTCTTATAATTTTTGGGAACATGTTGTGGCCAAGGTCACTAGTAGAACACCAAGCAGAAATGGAAGACCTGTGCAAGCAGGGTTATATGGAAGAAACGTCGAACTTTACGGAATTTCAGTTTTTGCTACAATTTTAGTATCTATGATTTTTTTCTACGGGCTACAGAGATGTGGAAATTATTGGAATATTGATACAGGATATTATCAAAGACTGATGATTAAAAACTATTAACATAATATGTTAATTAAATTAATAATTAAAAATTAATAAACTTTCAAAGTAAACACAATCATATTAAATGTTATTACATAATTTTTATTATTACCTTGATGAAATGCAAATAAGGGGTGCGGCCCAAATTTTGTGTGTTCATGTCGCCCCCATATGGAGTGAAGGAATATTTCTCTCCTGCGTTGATTATTTCCTCAGCAGAGCAGTGTTGTAGTAGAAGACTGAAACTAATTCTTTTACCTGAGAATTTTTCTTGAGTATAGTGCAGTATTTGGTTTTGCCTCGGGCAAAAATGAAAAGGACAATACCTATTGGACAGCTTAATGAATCATATTCGAAGGAGGAACTACAATTCTACGCTTCTGTAGACATATTTCACATTAGGGGCCAAATCAGTGAGAAGCATCAACAGGTCAGTATCGTCCCCAATAATGATGATTATGGCCAGTCATGCCAAAACGCTCCTACTTCTGTTTAGAAAGACAGCATGAGAGTCAACATAATGACTGATGATTTACTTTTTTAACAGACTTTTGTTTCAACATTTCTACTTCTACGAGGTCGAGGTGAAAAGTCCCTCAAAAATAGAACAGATGGCGTCACAATCAAAAGTCCTATGTGACATTTGTGATGTACCATCTTTAAATAGAACGCATTGAAATTTTCAGACTGATATGCTTATGCTATTCAGTTCTGTTTTGACACCCATCGAAAGCAAGCAACCTTGAAGATTGTTGTAAACTTGGAAAAAAGTGAATGGTCTTGATTTTATATTATTTCTTCCCTGGAAAAAACATTATGAGGACTCTTCACCATCGTTTAGAACGATTCACACGTAGTTTACTGATTTTCGTTGTGGTAGTATGACCCCATAAAGGACACTGAACGTTCTGGTCGTCCAATTGAGTTTACAACGCCAGAAATCGTCGATAAAATCATCATCAAAATGGTATGATATTGGAAGATCGGCGAGTTACTGAGGCTATGGGCATCTCAACCGAAAGGGTACGGAACATTTTGCATACATTTTTGAATATGAGAAAGCAGGCAGATAGGTGCCGCATTTGCTCTCTGTTGACAACAAGCGCAACCGTGTGACAACTTCAAAAGAGTGTTTGGCGATCTTCAAGCTCGATAACAAGGACTTTTTGCGCCGTTTCGAAAGCATGGACAAAACATGGATCCTTCACAACATACAACATAACAGAGACTAAAGAACAGTCGGAACTTGTCCTGGTCGAAGCCGAAAAACGCCAAAGTGGGTTTATCGGCCAACAAAGTCATGGCGGTAGTTGTTTGAGATGCACACGGTATCGTCCATATCGATTACCTTGAAAAGAGCAAAACGATCATCGGCGTATATTATGAAGAGCTGTTGGATCGATTCGACACCGATTTAAAGCGAAAGTGGTCGCATTTGGCAAAGAAAAAAGTGCTCTTCCCCCAGAACAACGCATCGGCACACAGCTCCGCTGTCTCAATGACAAATTGCATGAATTGCACGACCAATTGGTTCGTCATCCACCATATTCTCCAGATTTGGCTCGGCGGAAAGAGATTTGACTCCAACGATGAGGTCATCGCTGAAACAAACAGACGCAGTGTATCGGGCTACAAAAAGATTATTTTGAGAAATAAAATAAGTTTTGACCAAATATATCTTTTCTTGTTTCATTTTTCACCTTGCCGTCGTATATTATAACCATTATTTTATTAGCGATATCTTCAATTCGATAATTTCGTGAATATTCTGCCTAGCAAGGAGGATAATGGTCACCCTTTGGTAGGTTTGTGGAATTTATCATTAAGCGTAAAGTAGTTTTGATCTATGCATCTATGCAATGTGAGATTATTAATATTGTATTGCAGGTAAAGTATCATTCCACAATATGAGCTCTTTAATCGACAGTGAATTGCGTTGGGATACTTGTAAAAATATGTTTAACATCAAATGAGTTTACTATCTGAATTCATACTTTAGCTCTCCGTTGCATAGGAATAAAGATATTAAGCAAAAATTGAAAAAAGTTTGACATTTTCGAGGGTTTTCAATATAACTGCTTGCACAGGTATTTCGTTTCTACAAACTCAGTTTTCTACCAATGGCCTTGGTTCCTACAATTAATCCAGAAAGGATTCATGTATATCTTGAAGGGACTAATATTAGAATTAGATTAGATTTGTTTTGATAATTCAGCAGTAAATTTATAGATTATTACTAAATTATAAAGATATAGCAAGAACAACGATGTCATGAATATTAAGTTGAGGGTAAAATGCTTTCTTACTAATACAAAGACAAGCTATGTGGATCATAATATTACATGTCAAAAATCTCCAAGTTGGAGTGAGCTTTTTTCATGGAATCAGCGATTACCCAACTCCATTAAGATTTATCGACGTTCTAGATGTTATCATTCTTATAGTACGATCCAAAGACACAAAATCGGGTGTGATTATTCTGATTATGACTGCTATTTACTTCCATATTCCAAGATATCAAAATATAATATAATCACTTTTCCAGATGCCAAATTTTGGGTCGGACATGGTCCAAAACCTTCACCACAAGGAATTCGCGTTCCTGATGAAAATGGTAAGATCATTCCTCTCAGAAGATACGATAAAAAAACAATCGTTCTAACACTTCATGGCGATTTGACGGCGTTCGATATCGGTCATTTTGGTATATGGTGTGAAGCTTTCACTGTTGATTTTGGTCATGTTCTGATACCGCAAAATCTAAATGTTCCTCCATCATTGAGAATGTTGGGAGTGAGCCCACAGGTGAGTAAATCAAAAATCTGATGAGGTTTCTCAATTTTATTTGATAGTTTCTTAAAGTTTATAAGCGTTGAAACATACCATTTTATTGAGTCAAGCATAATTATGTTCATGAAGGAAATGCGATATATTTTCCTAAAGTAATGAAGCTCATTCAAAGAATAGATGTTTTCCTTATACATGAGTTAAGTTTAAAGTCATTACTTTGTACCATGTGCTAATTATTATTCAATAAAATTTCGTGATCATTCGGCAAGCGTCCCCCAAATAGGCACCCCTCTAATTGTTTCTGTTGTTACAGAAGCGTCCACGGCAATTTGACGAGACAAGAGGGGTGCCAAGACCCCATGGTCCTTTAATTGGGGGACATTTAGAAGCAACTACATACCGTCCTGCAGGCCTACATTTTTTGGCGAACCGTAGGTCAGATGTCGCTGGTCTACAACAACATGATGTTGTGAATCGAGATATATCATCATTTCCTCAAAACCATCAAAATTCCATTCAAAGAAACTACGTACCTTTCGTCCATCAACAACAATATTCTCAGCAGCAATTTATTCCACAACAAAATGTTCCATTCGTTCAACAGCAAGTATTACACCCAGCTTATCTTCAAAAACAACAATTTCTACAACAACCAGTACAACACCAACAAATTCAACGCATAGATCAGAGCCTCCAAAATGGACAATTTTTCAATAATGAATTAAGAGAAGGGAACTCTTTTACAACGCACAATATTGTCCGTCAACCTCAAGCTTACACGCCACTGAATTTACAACAAAATCAGTACCAAGAGCAGCAATTCACCTATAACCAATTGCTCCAAGCGCGGAAAGTTCAAGAACAGCAATTAAAGGATCAACTCAACAGACAACATAATCGGTTTGATTTGACGGCTAACCAAAACGCTTATGTACCATTTGGATAACCATGTGGTGCTTTTTATCATTATAATATTTTCTCAAAAAGTTTATATATACAGGATGTTTCAAGTTCGATGTTTTAGCATTGCTATCTGGGTAAACATACAAGATAGAGAGATGGTTGAATGGAGGTTACGCATTTAAATGCTTGATAATACGTTAAATTTAAATTTGAAATATTCCGATTACTTATGGAGATATCCGATAAAAACCAAAAAAATCAAATTTCACTTTTATTTTATTAAGGCTTGATTACTGAAAAACAAAAAGCACTTTCACAATGGACTTATGCTCTTCAAGAAACTATTTTTTGTTTCAGATACGAAGTTTCGTTTTTTAAATACCCACATCAACATTATTTTTTTAAGTACGGACCTGGATGTTTTATTATATCTTTGAGTAGCTTTTAACCTCCCAAAATTATATATGGATCACACTTGTGTGCTTTTGTGCCTTGACAAAGATTCTTCAATAAGGCGCTTAAAAAAATTATTTTATTCTTCTGATACGACGTTTCCCTTCTTAGATTTATCATCAACGTAAATAATTTATATCTCACCCTTGATATCTTTTATGACAAATTTTGAAAGTATGGTCTCAACAAGGTCCATAATCATTTAATTGTTCGGATATTCGTGATTTCAAAAAAATACCTGATTCAAAAACAATTTCTGGCTCTTGTTCACTAATTTTACTTCGCCTTTTTTGGAATGTATCATCATTTCTTGATCCACTATCTAATCTTGAAAACATTGATATTGGGTAAGGTTGTCGGCCTTCGGGAAATTGGTGAAAATACATTTCCGGTGCATTATTTTTGTGTAAGTGATATAAGTAGTAAACATTAAGTATATAGTGGTTCCTTCGTTAGGAAGGTACATTTTTCAAATGACACTGGATCTAATTTGAGTAATGTCAAAGTTAATAAACACAGTTTTGGTGTTCAATTTAAAAACTCCAGGTCCGTATTCAAAAAAGAAAGTTGATGTGAGCAAAGAAAGTCGTTACTGGAAAAGTAACTTTCTCAAAGAGCATAAGAAAGTGATCTTTGTTTTAGAAAATAATCACTAATAAAGCCGTGAAAAAATGTTAAGAAATGTCCGAATATCTTCGGAAGTAATCGAAATTTTTTTAATTTCTTTTTCAACAAGATATTCCTCTCTATTAGGCCAGTCTACATCGGGTCAAAAATCGACGAAAATAGTTTTTTCGAGGCTGACGTGATTATATTGTCGCCTCTTATGCAAAAAGTGGTGAATTTAAAAATTGTCTTAAGTTTGAGCAGGTATTTATATCTGCGTTTTAGTTGCAAATTTATCAAAAAAGAAAAACTATTTGTTCAATCATATTGTAAAACACCTCATGTACTACATTTTGACATAGATTACGCCATATTTTTTTCGCGACAGTTGTTTTTATTTTCGAGTAAATAAACAAATTAGCTCGCTAACGCAGCTATATAGTATAGGTACACTTTTTTATTTTATTTACTTTCTACAATAATTTATTTTTAAAGTCTTTAGTGAACAAATTAAATATCTCGGCGACCAAATGTTGTATCGGAATGGCGATCAAAAGATTTTTCAAAAATTTTATAGTCTAAAATTTATCGCGATTTGTAGAACCCCAGATATCGTACCAGATGTGTTACTAGGCATGAATCCGCCAGGATTAATTTAAAGAATAAGGCCGTACTAGTTTAAGATCAAATATGTTACTACAGTTTTAATTATATCGATAGATATGGACAATTTATGAAACGTTCGGAGGCTATATACGTTTCATACTGCTGAGGCATCGAGCGCGTGTATAAATATATAGGGAGTATAAAGGATTTAATATATTTGCAATGCGCACGCTGCTTTATCCGTTTTTTTTTTTCAAATTTAAGGTAGAAGAATTAGTCTACTGTGGGTATTATATAGCCTTGTATGTTTCCTTCACTGAGCTGTGGTTTTTAATTAGTCCCATCGAGCAGTTGTAGATAATGAATATCGTCCACGTATTAGTTCAGGTAAAGAAGCTCAGTTGAGTGTATATCGTTGAATTACTGATTAAATTAAAACCTGGAATTTGTTCAATTAAATTTATTTTTTAATAATTAATTGTGTGAAAAATTAAAATCTTATTAATCACTGTATATTTATGACATATCCAAGGTAAGTTTTTTGCTAGAACAAGTTAAGATAATGGAAAAAACGATGATTCAATAAACATTTTGAAAAAATGCAATTTTTTCGTACTTATGTTTATAATTACCCAATTCAATTATTTTAGTATTATTTGAAAATATTATTTGTGTGAAAAATGGAAAATTATAGCATCTAATAAAGGAATACACGCCATTTTCAAATATTCTCCATCAGATGGTCACAGCGCCACTTTTTGCGTAAGAATCGACCATAAAATCAAGTTAGCCTCAAAAAAAATTATTTTGGAACCTATATTGACTGACCTATATCTCTTATTGTTACCGAAATAGCAATACTATTACATCGAATTTGTAACACCATGAGAGTTGTTCACGTGAATTTATAATATGTTAGCGGGCGACTCAAAAGCCAGCGGGAAATTCAAAATAAGTATTCGCACAATACGATTCTGCTAGAATAGAAAAATCGGAAAAAACAAATGTAATTTAACGCCTTAGTAAGGTTCAGCCAATATTGTCGATAGATATAAATTAGTACTGATCTATTTTCAGCCAATGTGGGAACATCCAGTGATTTAAAAAAAGTCTCACATTTTAAGTTCGTTAATTTTTTCCTTTTGGCTCCGCTAGTATATTATTGACACGGTTCTTCTATACGTATTCTTCTTGAGAATAAATGCTATGTTCATATATCAAGCTTTACTATCTATTTATTCTAATATTTATGATACTTATTTAACATATTTTGCGAACCTTAGTTTTATAAAAGGTAATTAAAATTGTTTGAAAATAGTGATTTTATGTGATTAGGAATAAAAACATGTGATAATTGTGAGAGTCAAAAGTTCGGGATCAGCATCGGTGGATATTATTGCCACATATGGGTGAATAAAGATAGCTTTAATTTTGAAAACAATTTTAATTCGCAATTAAACTTATTTTCATATAATATATGTAAGCCAACAGAGTTCTATTTATACATTATTACTAATTCTAACGATAAGGTCATATTACTTCAATAAAATATTGTATATTTTTATATTTATTTAAAAATCTTGCTCAAAGATTTTGTTGCTATCGGAGAATTATTTTATTTAAGTAATATGGTTTATCATCTTCGCACGGCCAGTCTTTTTGTGAAAGAATATATTATTTTTGTAAATACACGCTTTTATAAGATATTAAGTTTCTCATTTACATGATATCAATCCACTATATCTATTCAATCATGTGCATCACTAGATTCATGAAAGAATCAGGTTTGGAATATGGCATTCTATTAATATGAGCCTTGCACCGGGTATAACCATGAACATATGCCCCAGATATTCAAATAAACTCAAATCCAGACTTCAAAGTGGTCAATGTATAATATTAAATTTCCACTATGAAGGTTAGATGCTATCTTAGGTTCGTGTATTATCTTGACAAATATTGATATTGAAATCAATCATTAAAAACTTGCAACTCGTCTCCACAAATGAAGAGCAGGCTGAATTTGGTGTCTCATGGTTTTAACTCGATACTTTTGATCATTTGAATTCAAGTCTCATTCCCTCAGGTCACCACCTATTTGGTACCTATTATTTTTTGTAGAATCAGTATAAGACAGGGTCGTAGAGAGAAAATGAATGTCCAGGGGAAAAGATAAAGTCCAACGTTCGGGTTCCTTAGGCCTCATTTTTGAAACGTACTTTCACACACATAATGAAGCTTAGTCTTCAAGCTATTTATGCATTTTAAAGAAAATTCATGATATAAAATATTCAGATTATCCGATTTTTGAACAAAGTGAAGAAAAGAAGTACATTTCGTAAATTTGCTTAAGATGAGTTTTTTCACTCGCCAATTCTTCGAAAATATCGACATCGTATTTTTGTACAAAACGTGTAGCAGAAATTTTGCAATTTTTCTACAGGGCCATCTCGACAGGCCCGGTTACGATTTCGAATTATTAACGTATAAAATTAAAGACTAATCTGTACAACATTCATTCATAATCCTTCAGAAATGAAGATCAACTAGAATCAACCGTCGGCTACAACCTACATCATTTAAAGAGACTGGAACAAAATTTGGCTCAAGATAGATCTTCGATTGTGATATATCCATCCATGAAACTTTATAAAACCAAATTAATATTTGTGTTAAAAATCCTACACTTGATCAGCTCAACGTCGATGTAAATACTATTGATAAACATTCAGATCTAGCTGGAGAAGATACAGTATTTTCCAAAAGAAGAAAACTATTTCGAATGATCAGCTTTTTCCAAACCAATTCTTTCTTTACATCTGGACTACACGAGAGGAAATCCTATAATAGGCATTGGAATTCCTCTTGAAAGTTGGGGGATGGAGGTTATAAGCATAAGGAAAGACCTCGCTAAGAAAAGAGTTTCACAACTTCGCCGTTCGATGGAAAGATAAAGTCTGGTGGAAAGAAGTAACGTAGGGATCGAGCTTGACAATAAAGGGGTGACCAGCCTGAGCTCGTCCAGTCTGTCTACCTGTAATCGCTCTTGGTCAAATAACCGACAAGATTTCCGATGAGCGCCGACCATCAAAATATCTATAGGAAAGGGTGAGATCGCCCACATTTCTACAATGTTCTAGAGGTCCATGAATTCGTAAGTGTGACATCACCAGCCAGTAGACTAACTCTCCTATGAAAAGAATCTAAGATCTTCTTCGTTTGTTTGAGAGGTCAGGTGGAATCTCTGTTTTGTAGATTGTGAGGAGTTGCTGGGGTGGTAGCTCTTGGTACGGAATAGAAAACCAAGTTTCTATGAAAAATTTATCGCGATGGACCTCACATGATCGTCCCATGAAAGGGGGTTATTGATTGTGATACCGTGCATGGATTATTGAGGACATCACAGGAACAAAAGATTTCGATCTTGTCTGATAGGTGACGCTACTAATATTCATATTTGTTAAGAATAAATAATAAACATTGCCTATGGATGTTGTTCAACTTTCTTTCGAAACTATTCCCGAAACACAGATTTTGCGTTTGCGAAACGCCTATCATGATAAAAAAAAGTTTTACATATATTATATATTATACACTACCCTATGTATTACCTACGAATTAAACAATTAACCGTGACCACTAAATTTTGGTAATTTTTTTAGTCCAAATTGAACTGTGAAATATTGTACGATGATCTGGCATTTGAAGTTCGTTGGGCTGTTGCTGGAGATAGCGTCGTTCTGCAATTGGTGGCGAAATTAGGTGAGTTCTTAATATTGATTAATTAATATTCAATAGTAGTACTCCAAGCGTTGAAACAGCTATAATAACGTGTAAGATTTTCTATGAATGTATAATTTGCATTTTTCTTGATTTTAATTGTCGTACTAATTCAATTATAGAATTAAATGATGATTCGACGTTATTTCATTTAAATTGAGTCAATACACTTCTTTATAACACTTACTATTTCGAATAACAGTATCGTTGACTTTTTTTGTACATATATTTTGACAACACAAGAGGAACCTATAATGAACATCGTGTAAGCCAGAAGTGGAATGTTGGGAGAGGATACAGGCTTCTTCAAAATTTGGTGCTTATAGACATCAGGAAATACCTCACCGACAAAGAGTTCCAAAAGTTCGTCGTTCGATAGAAAAATAAAATCTGGCAGAAAGGAGTTCTGCAGGTCTCGAGCTTGACGATGAAGGGGTGACCAGATTGAGCTCGTTTAGTCTTTCTACCTGGAATCCCTCGTAGTGAAATACAGACGAGCTGATGAGCACCGACCATATCTATAAAAAAGGGAGCTTTCTAGAGAGTTCAATGAATTCGTAACAATGAAATCGCCAATCAGAAGAATAGCTCTCTTCAGAATGGTTTCTAAGAGCTTCAACGTATGTTTGGGAGCTGAACTCCAAACATGCGAAAACTAGTTCAGGACAGGTCGAATCTCTGCTTTGTAGATTATGAGAGCTGCTGGGATGTAAAGTAGTTCTTGGCACGGAATAGAAAAAGAAGTTTTTGTGTAGCGGTTTTCGCAATGGACCTCACATGATCGTCCGATGAGAGGGAGTTGTTGTTGTGATACCGAACACGAATATGGAGGACTTCATAGGAATAGTTGTACCCAACATCATCACATTAGAGATTCTGAAATCTGCCTTCCTGCGGAAAATCCAAGCTTCAGTTTTGATTGCATTAAACTCTACTAGATTATCAGAGCCCCATTTCAAAATTCTTGCCAGATCTCCAGTCATTGTATCGCAAAATAAACTGATAACATAATAACATAATTGATTCGCAGTATCGTTTATGTCTTATATACTTCTTTTTCTTACTTTATTTCATATAATTTAACCATAATTAGCATCGAATTCTTGTAGGATGCTATCACATAACCTTGTATCTACGTTGAAAATGTGAAATGAAAATTTATATTCCTAAAACATAATACCTACCCCATACACATGTATATTAAAATGTCTTTATTGTAACTGAAATAACATTATTCGATTACTTTGAAAGTCTTGTACTATGATTTTGTTATAATTCTGAATGAATCCAATTAAAAATCTATTGTAATCTTCTCGTACATGATGTACATACATACCATTCTATATCGTTTTATCAATCTTTCAATTCTCATGTACTTTAGTTTGTGCAAGAATATGACTGTAGGTTCCAACGTTGATATGATTCATATATTTACATCTTGATTGAAATATGCTCAATGTTATTGTCACACATTGTTTAGTACTTCTTTATTAAACTTTTCTCCTACCTTGGTTCTTGTTGCATTTGTAAAGCCCAATTGTTAGTATTAAAACTGTACGATCTATTCTTTGGATGCCTTCCCGTCATCTCATCTATCTTAATGTTGTATAATATCCATAAAATGATGTATACTTTGTATGATTATTTTGATAAAATATAATTGTTACACTATGTCAAATTTTCCCCTTCCCGTTTTTCCGAGTTTGAACGGAGAAATTTATCACATTCCTCAACATTTTATTCATTTGCATGCAATACTTAAAACGGAAGATATCATCAAAAATATTCATTTTCCTATGATAATTAAAAGCCTTCCGTCGAAAGTATGATCACACATAGAAATCACTTGAAACTATGCTACATAGATTCTAATTACTGAACAATAATCCTGTAGTTTGATTTGATCCAAGATTAGAAAACATTTGTTATTTTGCAGACGATAGAGAATATATGTCATTCGGAATTTCGGGAGATGAAAGAAAGAGTGTCATGGTGAACGGGGATGTAGCTGTTGCTTGGGTAGATAAAACAACTTCAAAGGGATATGCCCAAGACTATTATTTGGATGCAAAATCCCAATGTTCAGGACCGACGGGATCCTGTCCGGATTCCAAACTTGGTGTAAGTAATTTTAATTCATAACAACCCCATCAGTTTATCAATAAGCATTACTTTATTGAATATCTACGTTTTTCATCCTTAAAATTCAAGATCTCTAGCTCCCTACCAAAGGAAAGAAGAATGAACTTGAAAATTATAATGTTTAATGTTAAATCAATGTAATATTTGAAACATTCCGGTACAATATCAGAAACATATTCATGTTATTAGTTGTAATAAAATAAAGCGAACGATTACTACATAAAAACTATTAAAGAAAATGACCTATACTATCTATGTGGATTAGATTAAAGTAATTGTTCAACTTGTATTGACTTTTGCGGGTAGATGGCGTTAGACATTCTTCACCTCTCCAGCATGTCATGTTGTTCCTAATATATACCTCTGCAGAGATATCGGTGGTAACAGTTGTCCAGGTGATGAGTCAGAGATTGCGAAACAGCTTTCTGGCACTATTCAGCTGTGGTTTCACTGATCAATCTCCAGAGATGTATACTACTTTTATGGATTAGATAATTTTTCTAACAAGTAATTATTATTCAACTATTGACTCCTCCTATTAAAGTTTCCGTGATTTTCTTGAATATCAAATCAGTCATATTAGTAAATGGCAATCAAAGGCAAAGTAACGTTTGTTTCCTATGATCATAAGTTCGTAAACAACTAAATTTCAAAAAATTTCATAATTAATTAGAAAAGTTTTATTGTATATATATTTAGTGTCGTTGAATCGCTTATCTGATTTATCTATGAATCACTGCCATTATAATATACCAGTGTCTCAAATAAAATTGACAAAAAGCAAATTTTTATGGCTAAACCATAAATATTATATTATGCAGACTTTTTAAAATAGCCGATGAAGTAATTCAATCATTTTATAAGATCATTCGTACCTAAACCAAGAAAATGGGAAATAGAATAATTACAAGAACAATTTCCTTCATTCTGTTCAAGAAAACATTCGATAAATAAAATAGTTATTAAAGACCTACTTAGTAGTAGCAAAACTGTTATCACCATTATAACGTGCGATTTCAACAATACAACTTATTTTTCAAGGATCATACACAGAATGTTAGGCTTCTAAATGCAGCTATGGTGAACGGTTATTCCATTGTGACATACCAACGCCCGTTAAGAGCTTCTGATGAATTCGACAAACCGATTATCACAAATCAGTCACAACCTATCATCTGGGCAATAGGTCCTCTGAATCAAAGGGATGAGGTATCTTTCCACAGTCAATACACCAAAGGAGATAAATTCCTCAATTTTGGGCGGGTACCTAAATGGAATTGTCCAATGCCAGAAACCGAACAACCCTCTATGAAGCGCATTCCAACTTCCACAGAAGTTGCCGAAGAAGTCGAAGTAACAAAAACGACTGCACCGACAAGGTCAAGGAATCCAGAAAGGAGGAGAGGGGGAAGTGCAAATCGGGGAAACAACCGTCAAGAAATAACGAACGATAATGAACGTAGTTCAACCAGAACCAGGCCCCAAAGCGAAAGAAGAGGATCAAATAGAAATAGTGAAAGAGGAAATACCAGAAATACGTCAGAAGCTACTCGTCTTGTACCAACTCCTGCTTCTGTTTCGAAGAGAAACGCATGGGAAATACCAGCCATAAAATGTGATGAACCTGAAGATGGAGTGTTTTATGCGCAAATGGGCCCTACAGGAGGGAAACGAGGATATCCTGCGATAACAGGTTTGCACCTTTTTCAACCTGCTTGCAAATTGAATTTTAATTTGTGAGGTAAACACTCCCTCCCACTTTTAGCATGAATTCATTTGTCTTTCTATCAAATCATGAGAATATATTCTATTAGCTTACGTTACTTATTTCTAGGTCATGTGGGTTGGGGCATTTCATGGTATATTAATGGCCTGTTAATCCCTGAGATCAATGTAGTCAGAGGAAAACAATACACATTTGTAGTAGAAGGAGGTTTCGATTCTGAAGTACCTGCAAAATATCATCCATTCTATATTACTGACGACCCTATCGGTGGTTATGAATATAAAACAGACGAAGAAAAGAAGGTAAGTTATTCATTATGTTTAAGCCTGTGATCGCAATGAGTACTAAAATGATTCTTCTAGTCAGTGCGTATATTCGCGGGAGCTCAGGAAGCGAAAGATAGAACTCTTCATCCAACAGGTACAGGCCGTTTATGTCATTGGACACAGCAAGGTGATAACGACGCAGACGATTTCGAATCTTTCGGTGCATACCAACGTACATTAGAACTAAAATGTGATAAAGGAGAGCCAGGAGTCATTCAATGGACACCCGATAACAAAACACCAGACACTGTCTACTATCAGGTGTGTTAAACAAATTACCATATATACTTTGAGATACAAATTTAACATGTTCGTTTTCTAGTGTTTCACTCATCGTTATCTGGGTTGGAAAATAAACGTTTTAGATGCTTGCGATGAACAAACTGCAGCTAGTGAAACTAAAACCATCATTGTGCCCGCCCCCGTTGAAGAAGAAATGGATAAAAGTGAATCGATACGAGTGGAAACTGTGGTAAAAACTAATCATATACCTATTGATGCTTCAGAAGATAAAGTTAAATCTACAGTTTCAGCCTTCACGGACCCTCCTGTAGTAGTTGCCATCCCTAACGGACCAATTTTGAAGTTAGACGAACAACCCCTTTACACAACGCCACAGCACTACCATTTTATCCCTCAAGTTTTTTATACGAACAGCATGCCGATCTCACCTCAAAATATCTATACTCCGTACCAATTTCAATACCCTTCTAATGAACAATTGAACTTTAGGCCAAGCCCCTCAATGAATCTAAATACTGAAGAAATGAAACTAACATCACCGAAATTGTTTAGTGACGATGTTACTACCACCAATAGTGTTCCAAGTACTAGTACTGATGTTGCTATTGCTACTACCGCAATTTCCACAGAGAATACTATTGTCCATGTTACAGATAATCCTGAAGCGCGACAAACCCTTATAACTGTAACACCCCCCATAGCGAAATCACTAGGTACCATTAGGTCTGCCCCGATCAAATTGACAATGTCGCATCCTCCTAGACCAATCTACCCGAGGAATACAATGCATTTTCCAAAAACTCATAATAGACCTATAATGTTGAGGTCAAAACCGCCTCCAATGAATGTTGGTTTCAAATCGCCCTATTATATACCTTTCAAAAAAACAGTACGAAGACCTCCGATGATGGTTGAAACTAAACTTCCACCCATATACTACATGCATAAAGGTCGACCAAAAACCAAATTACATTCGGCTGGACGCCCTTCCAATTTTGTAGTGTTAACTCCTCAAATGATAACAAAGGCACCTCACATAGTAACAGCGAAACCTCCCCAAACATTGGAACAAATAAGAAATATTGAAATTTCTCCCCAACAACTTTCTACGGAGAAAGAACCGGAATTACAAACCGCCAAAACAGTCGAATTGACTTCGAAACCTTCAAATACTCTCAACATTCCTATTTTAGTTGCTGGATTGCAAACTTCAAAGCCTCTTGAAGTGACTCCCGAACGTTTTGGTGAGATCCGAATTCGTCCAGCGTTGAACACAGGTTTCCATCCTGAAACTGTAAAAATAGAAAGTGGTTTCAAACCGATTATGTCCCAAGAATTTCAAGATAGGATTGAGGAGAATCATTATGATACCATTTATAATAACAATTTAGGCCTTATCAACATCGATGACAACCCTGTTCCAGTTCAGGATCAAATTTTCGAGCCCATGTTCTTTCCATCTCCAATAGCTCCCATAAAAAAACTCTCTAAAATCAACAAATCAAAGAATATGTCAAGATATTCCAATAAAAATAGCATAAAAGTGACTTTTAAGTTTCCAAGAGCTCTACCTCGTGTAAATGATACAATTCCAGAAGCTTCAAATGTAGAATCGTATTATCTTCCACCGGCAGGTGAAATAAAAATACCGGTAACTTCAATCCAGGGACTATCCATCGCTGATGTACCTTCGCATATTCCAGCTAAACCGTTGGGAGATACTGCACCAGATGTCGTTGTAACATATGATGGGAGAAAGGTATCTGGAGCAAGTCTAACAGCGCGATTATCAGATTCATCAAGTGCCTTAGAGTCGAGATCATCCATTAAAGCGTCAGATATATTAAGGGCGAGACCACAGTTCGTACCATTTAAAGGCGAACTCCCTCCTCTTGATTCAATAAATCCTGGATTACAAACGAGTGGAATTCCACCGAAGGGTTTTGATAGTGACCAATCACAACTAACGAAATTGTCACCAGTTGGGAAGGGTTTCAGGGGAAGCGAAAAAAGGAGAAAACGGGCAGCTCATCATACACCAGAACATACTCTAGAACAAATACAAGAAAAAATTACGAACAAACCTTCATCTACAAATACGTTACATATTCCTATTCATATCATTTTATTAAGTGCTGTGGTTTCTAGAATCTGAAGCCATAAACGAATTCGTTATTGATGTTAAGTTTTTATGTTTTAATAAAAATTCGTTATTTTATATAAATAAATAATTGAGAATTTCTTCGACTCTTATTTGAATATTTTAATTAGTGATAGTAGCGCTTTGTGAATTTATAAGTTAAACTTCTTGGTTAATTTGAAGGTTTGAATTAAAATCATATCATGAGTTACTTTATCAGTGCTTATACGTTTCTTTATATAGATTTCTGTTTATAATACATTTCAGCAATTCTTACCTTCTTAGGCTTAGGAAGCTCGATGTTCATTATCATCTTTCGGCGATAATGCTTTAGTTATCAACATAAATGAAAGTCTTATTCCACTAATTCATCCAAAGCTCCTGACCCTTTGATATCTTCCGTAATTGAAAGAAGTCTACTAACGAAACCTGTAGAAAATTATTAAGACGAGGATATCGGACCCATACCATTTGATGGCATTAGTTTTCTTAAAGGGTTTGGTGTTCAATTGATTGGGATAATAACCTTCAGCGCCAATTGCAAAGTAACTAAGGAGGAATTCACTAGCAGGTGGTCCACATCCTGAAGGCAATCATCCTAAAGGGGAGGTGGAAACTAGCTATATAACAACAAAATAGAGTCGGCCATCTGCTATTTCAAACAATGCTCCAGCAAGGCAACAAGGTCTTCGACATTGTATGTATAGGGTGTACAATACAAATGGAGACAGGTAAGAGTGGTTTTCATATCAAAAGCGGGACGTGAATCATACGACTGGGTCAAATATTACCGACCCAACAGTCTAGGCTCTATTTAATTAATGACTTGTAGAAAAAACAATTGATAGACATTTTCGGGATGGTGCACTTGCACTAGCTAAATACCCACAAATACCAGTTTGCCTATCAATCATGTAAATCCTGTGAATTGGTAATTCATAAACTAGTTCGCAGAACGGGAAAAGAAAAGAGAAACAGAAGCATAGCCCTTGAAGCATTTCTTCATATCGATGGGCATTTAATGACACAACCTTCGAGCTGATCAAATATATATGGGATAGAGCCAATATCCCAAGAAGATGGGCTACTTACCTATTACTAGCACTTTATAGAATGACACCATGGAGGTTGCAGTACCCAGAGGATGTGTCCGTAATATGGTATCACCCCTGCTGTGGTGCTTTGACATGGAGGAGCTATGGCAACATTGAAAAAAGAGGGCATACACTCACAAATTTATGCGGACGACATGGCCTCTTCCAAGATAAATTCGAGAGCACATTTGCAGTATTGCAAAAGTGCTGGCTTTTAACGAGAATTGGTATATAGAGGGCGGACTATCTTTGATGATCTTTATATGAATCATAAACAGGGCAAGCCAGGCAATCTGGACTGCACCCAAGGATGAAACCCCAATGTTATCACTCATTATATGTTGGCTTAGAGCACAACAAATTAAATTACCAAACAGAAACAAACTAAACAAAGTAGGGATGACTGCTGACTGCCCCCGTTACAGATAGTAGTGAAAGCGGAAGCTGGTATAGTGGCATATAGATTGCAAACATGTGGTTTTAGTTGGCAAACGGACTCAACCAAGGACTATACCAAACTATTTAATGCCAAATGATCGAAGAACAAAACATTATTCCTTATTAGATTGCTTTTTACTTCCCACACTATACATAGTAAATAATGTAAGGAAAGTATTCTGATCGACCCAAAAAAAAACTGGATTTTCGCGGAAGTCAAGTTTTTTGCATTTTTGAATCGATCTAGACTATTTTTGACATTATGACCGCTTTATAGTGGTTGTTTTTGGGCGCGGTAGCCCTGTTTCAACTAGAATTTTTAACATTCAGCTTCAGTTTTTCGAAATTGAAGTATTTTAATCAACTATAATGACAACTGTGCCCGAAATTATCATTTTAACGTTCAAGTGATGTTATAGATTTGAAGTCGCAGTCTTTTTTTTAATTACTCTGTGGCAAATTTTTATAATTTTATTCTCGAACTCAATATTAATATATAAACAAACTTGTTTCATCCTCTTGGTTACATAACAACAACTATTAGAAACTATATCAAGCCAATGCTGCCACCGTTGCAATTAAAAAACAGTGTGACAAACTACATACTAATACAAACCGGCATTAGGCCTAAACAATTGATATCTAGTACATCGCATTTTGAGAGTGTTAGTACAGTAAAGTTAGACGAAAAACAATGCATGGTTTTTGGAAAAATACAAGATTTCCAAAATTTTTACTATGAACTCACATTTAGATATCACCAATTTAATGAAAGATTCATCAACTTTCTACACCTTTGGCTATCGAAAAAAAGAACAGATGCCGCGCCGTTCGCGTTGACGACCGAAAGCGCACTAGCGAGTCCCGAGTTTTTCCCTTTTAAACTCTACCCTGTACCCTTTTTCGTATTTTTCCAAAAACATTTTCCTAATTTTACTGTACTTTTAGTCTTTTTTGCCCCATCGTCTGCAGGAAATATCTCCATTCTACAGCTCTATTTGTACATGTATCCTCTCATAGGGCTGTGACCAGTGAGATCTATTATGGACCTGGTTCCTACACTCATGTTGAGAATTTCTTCAGTTCTGTCCAGAGTCTAGAGAGCATCCTCGGACAAGGGTTTTTGTCATACTTTTAACATAGAATGTTTTTACGGAGGACCTAATTGATGGAAAGCGTTACGCGAGAACCGTTACATGAATTCGTAACAGGTCTGATTGGTCGAGACCACGGTCGTATACACAGGTCTGGAAACTCGAGGTTCTTTCCTATGTGAGCAGTGAGTCCGCTAAGCGTCGACTGGCCCGTAGTACCAAAAGTCGTCACGTAGGAGTATTTTCTGACAACTGTCAGTTGACTTGTCAACACAAGGAATACCTGCGTTTTTAGAAACAAATTACGAAATCGTGCATTGTGCCGAAATGCAAAACGGGGAACAAAAGTGTAAAGCAAAAAACTTCTGTTTTTAAAGTGCCGAAAGATGCGGAAATGCGAAAAAGTGGATGCTTGCGATTCCGGAAAGAAATCGTTTTAACGAGGTCTTTTGTGTGCGTCATGTATAACGAAAAATGGGAAGTTATCGTTAAGGTAATACATTTTGACAGTTCTATTCCTCTCTCAAATCAGAATACTTAGTAACACTGCTTGGGATTCCGGGAAGAAATCGTTTTACCACTTCGTGATCCAAGCGCTAGCTGGTGGCTGAGCGAGGGACTACGAGCTAGGCGACCCGTAAGAGACTCAAGTCAACCATAGTTTCCAGACCTGTGTATACGACCGTGGTCGAGACCAATACGCTCCTCCTTTTCTTCTACCAGCGCCGAGCGAGCGCGGAAACAACCGAGCGTAGAGGAGTGTATACGTGACTGTGACCACATTCATATAAGGCAGTCTACTGAGGACGCGGATCTTGTTCAGAATTATCAATTTATTCTTTTTTATTTGTTGGGAAGAAAGAACATTAAACATGTTCTATGTTATTCGTTTTTATCTAATAAAAACTGTACTTTTTTTTCAAATATTAAAGAAAATTTGTTAATTATGCTGATTGGACAATAGTTTTCAATATCCTTTCTTTTCACAACCTTATATATTGGTGTTAAGATGGGTACTTTGAGCAATAGGTTTTGCTATGAATTCATGTACTTTTTTGAATGTTTAAATCATTACTTTATTAACCTATAAATTTGAAGCATACATATTGATTTTACATGATTACTGTAAACATAAATTTAAATTAATAACACAGTTGCACAACATACATTTAAGATCGTATTCTATCTAATCTTTATGATCTTCAGAGTTGCCATTCTGTTTTGGTGCAGCTGAACGACTGCGAGAACGGGATCTAGAGCGAGAATTCTTTTCAGGAGTGCGTGTATGACTCCTACTCCGTTTTCTTGAGGCTGAACGAGACCTAGAACGATTTCTAGAACGGCTTCTGGATCTTGAGTTACTTCTTGAACGTGACCTTCTATCACGAGAGCGACTCCTTGAACGTGTACGTGATCTGTCAACATATGTTACGATTACCTCTGTTACTATAGGAATTCATTAAAAGTATACCCAGCAAAAAAGAATACTAAACTGTTATATGATCAAACTGGCTATAATTTTAATGCTGGAGGCATCATGTTACATGTTACATGTTAAAATGAATAACAAACATCAAATATAATTTTAATAAATAATTTTCTGAAGGACAAATAAAAATTTAACATGTAGCACAATTTATTAATAATCAGGTCAAACGAAATTCATCAACCACTATTACTTTCCCAAAAATTGGCTCGATAAAAGCTGAAATTTGACCATTTGCAAAATTTATCTGGTTTCTGAAAATGAACATGTCTATGACAAAATATAATGGAGTCAATCATAACACAAGCCAACAAAAAATTTGTGATTTGGATTTGTTCATTTTTTTGAAGTTTTGGTGGCTTAACTAATAGAGAATCAACATTTTTTTGTTTCCATCACGCACAATTTTTTAATAAAGGATACCGCACACTTTAGTAGGGAAAGTGGCCCCCTGTCGAATTGGCTGAATTTTTGATATGTTATAGTCCAAGTCATTCCGAACAAAAAGTTCAATGGGCACAACTTTTTCTATAGGCTGGTTTTGGCGCTAGAGGCCAATGAAACTTTCATTTGTTCTTCATTGTTAAACAACACGAAACGTTATCCTGGATAATAATCACTTTTCTGAATAATCAAGATCTAAACAGTCATTAATATGAGATACTATTAGAAGTATTGTTTATTGATGTCACTATAGGTGATCAATTATACAGTGTGTTCCAGCTATCATGGTCAAAATAATACTTCAAGTTGATGATGAAACTCAAGAATATAACAAAAATTGGTCTATCATTTTGATAGGGTTGTGTCGAATGAGTACGTAAATACATCCGATAATTGTACTGATGCTCAAGGAGTGTGGCGGAGAAACTCCTGTTAGCGGGTCAACAAAGCCTCCATTTGCACATTCAGCATAAATATAATAGGAAGGAAATAATGGGCTATAACTCAATAAATATATTATATGTAACATTTAACTAAGCCATTGAACCTGGCATCGTTGACCCAAATGAAAAACTCTCGACTGAACCCTAATCATCCATTTAATGATTTACAGGGTGTTCCATCTGAGAACATATCAATATGAACAAAGAAACAAGGAGAATATGCCATAAACAGTCTAAACAATCATAGGTTCTTCATTATTATGTCTCTCTGCAGCATCAGATACGGTATGAAGTATTTCGGTCGAAGGATACTTAACATTGGCAGCATGACGGGCATATCCAAGGTACCAAAGTACGCTAGCTACATGCGAACATGTACCCAATGTACGACTTCCTGATTTGCACGTACAGTAGTACCCCTGAATTGGCACACCTTCCAAACTGACATTGTACTTGATCCACAGTTGGTATTTCATACTATTTTGATGACGAGATTTTATTCTCATCCTCAATAGACCTGGAATTTCAATACGGTCGTCGAATTCAAACGAAACGTTTCCCAAATCCTGTCTATTATCTTGTACATAAGATGGAGCTATTTTTATCTGGAAAATTCCGAATGTTAGTTCTCGTAGGTACTCCAAACTGAGAACTGGATCAAACAATATTTTTCAGTAGGTACGGAACTTTTCGAATATAACTTTCGATTTCTTTTAAAAGGAACACTCCTTATATTTTTCGACTATGTGATGTAGAATACGGTGTAGAATAGGATTCATAAACATTTTTTCATTGTAGATCCCTAAGACGATTTGTAACCATTTTCGAATTATTGCACTTTAAAAATTGTAAGTAGCTGGAACACACTGTATAATTGACCAAATGTAACAACACCAAAGAAAAATACTTTTAACAGTATGTCATAGTAATGACTGTTTAGATCTTGATTATTCAGAAAAGTGATTATTATCCAGGATAACGTTTCATGTTGTTTAACAATGAAGAACAAATGAAAGTTTTCATTGGCCTCTAGCGCCAAAACCAGCCTATAGAAAAAGTTGTGCCCATTGAACTTTTTGTTCGGAATGACTTGGACTATAACATATCAAAAATTCAGCCAATTTGACAGGGGGCCACTTTCCCTACTAAAGTGTGCGGAATCCTTTACCAGGTGTCATATTTATGGTTTTTTTAATATTTGCGAATAAAAATTAAAGACATTCTAAAAATAGCTACGCCACTGAGATTAAATTGTGTACAAATCAATATAATAGTATATTGAAAGAAATTTATGGAATTTGGATGTAATATGGAGCATAAAAGTTCACTTTTTACACTCGCATCTTGATTACTTTCCCGAAAATCTTGGTGATGTGAGTGGGGAGCAAGGTGAGAGGTTCCACCAAGACATTAAAGAAATGGAACGCAGGTATCAAGGTCGGTGGAATGTTGCAATGATGGCTGATTACTGCTGGTCAATGAAAAGGGACAATCCGGCCCTGGAATGCAGAAGAAAATCCACTAAACCATAGACCTATTATCTTAAGGAGACAGAATTGTTTACATGTACATTGCCAAAATTTCGGGCCACTCAGACCGCTGTATATTACAAGTATGGCCGTATGGAATGTGCTGTTGTCGGATTAGCTGTTCTATGTGCCGGATTGAGATTTGTAATAATTATAAAAACGTCCATAGCATTATTTATTGGTTATATTACGAAGCAAAACTGTTGAAATGTCTGAAAAATATTCCATAATTTATGGTAACATGGATATACAATCGAATTATAGAATATTTAAATTTTTAAATATAGAACTATTCCATTCCATTGCATCATTTGTTCAGAAAGCGACAACGCCGCGCATCTTTTATGAATGGGGACTTTGTTCTGTACTACGCAATTTGACAGCTTCCGTATTTCTCGTAGCTATTTCGAAGCGGTGTTGCCTTACAAGTGGTACCAATTTTTCAATCATAGTTACAGCGTTGCCAATAAGGAGTAATTATGACTCGACAACAATGAGGTCCGTTGGTTTTCTTTGTTATACTTCATGTAATCATTGCGACAAGTCAAATGGAGTTTTATGAATGAGATGTTTTCGTCAGATCGAAATCAACTTTCAAAATGTCAAATTTTGTAGGCCTGTGTAATTGATTGTGCTCATTATGAATCGTGAAATCAGTTTTAAAATCATGTTACACTTAAAAATCTGAAACAGTAATAGTAGCGGGTAATTTCCAGCCTGTATATTTTGCTGCAACACTTTTATTAAATATCATAGTTAGATAATTTCCTAAACTTCTGGTAATGAATATATTAAATTCACGACTGCAAATTTATAATCAGCTGATAGCAAAAAGAGCCAATGAACCAAAATTGCAACAGCTGAAAGAAATTTTAGTGGCATGATTTTTTTTTTCACTGAAGGTAATACCCGATTCTGTTAACCATACATCCCTAAATCAAATCAAATTTGTATAATAACATATATCTGCTAAGCTAAGATTTACAAATATTTGTTTAAATGATAATATTTAATTCGTCGGATTTGTAACACATTTCAATATTTTAATATAACATGAAACTGGAATAAGAATAAGTTCAAAATAATATTGGGATAAATAGTTTCACAGAATCAGTTCGAGCAAATAATATTAATTCGACATTTATGTTAAAAAGATAAGTAATTATATATTTAGAATGTAAGTTTTTACCATTATTTCTGAGCTCGTGAGGCGTGACGTGAACATTGTAGGTAGAAGGTAGAGTAAATCAACTAGGTAGGGGGTACACCCGAAAGAGCTGGTAAATCAGTGGCTCACTCAGAAGTCTCAAAGGTATAATGCAGTCGTGTGCAGAGTGAACGATGTACTACGTAGTCGAAGTAGAGGCATACACGAAGCAAGAATGAACTCAATGCGTTACCTGACTATCGCCCAAAGACTATACCTATAAACATGGCATCACTATCAGCCTGACTCACATATCATCACATCCTTGCACTTTTCATAGTTTGCTGTACAACTGGATTTGGAATTTCACAACATCAATTATGGTGAATTTTTAAAAGTCTAAATACTTCAGCTCAAAATTCAGCATAATGACTGAATGCATCCATAAATCAAAATAGTATGAAAATCCAAGTTTTCAAAACTCTATAATTTCCCAAAATGCTCCATTTGCTTCTACTAAACTTTGTTTAGGAAACCTGTGTCATAAAATCACAAAAAGAGTTCACAAGGCTTTCATCTTATTTTGTCTTATATGAAAATAGTTCAGGAATTAATCAGTGGTACTCAAATATTGTAGATATTTGTCCTCTATATTCTCTGAAATACTAGAAAGCCTCTTAAAATTCAATTAACCATTCTTTCCACAGATAATTATATGGTGATTTTTTGATGGATACTCACCTATTTCAAAATTACCGTTACGGCCGGTTCCATAATGAAATTAAAGTTACTTTAAATATTAAAGTCGACTTTATGTTTTGAAACCGGTTCCATAAGCATACTTTAAAGATAAAGTAGCCTTTACCGCCGCTTAAAGTTAAAGTCCCGATTTCGGCGCTCTATTACTAAAGTCGTCTTTAAATAGAAACATAACCTACCTAAACTTTCTCGTTTGTCAATTTGATGTGAATATTTACGAAAAACTGAATCAAAAGAATCGAAATGAATATTGTTGCTTATGATTCAAGTTCAAGCTCGTCGTCCGAGGATGAAGAATTTAAAATCTTAAGATGATTGAAAGTCTACAGAAAAAGAGAAGGTTTCTTAAACAAATATGACAATTTTAATTTTTTTGAAAGATTCAGATTAACGAAACCCACTGTACTTTCCCTATTGGAACAAATAGAACATCTAATATCATTTCCTACAAACAGGTGGGCAATTGTTATATCATACATATCTTTGGATTATTATCAAATGGTATTGGTACTTATGAACTATTAATTGTAATTTTGTTTCTCAATCACCAATCTTTCCTTGTAAATTTCATCCAATAGCAATAGTTTCTGCGGTGGTAAAATTAACTCCTCTGTTGCCGCCCTTCTTTTCGATATTTTTCTTTTCATCGCACATTATTGTTAATAAATATGCGAATCCTCAGTCATTTATAACCATAGAGATCATATAGTATAGAGAAATAAAGCCCCTATATTGCCTGTGTATTCGTTGCGTACCATGTTCGATCTTACGCGATGAGTTATCCGTACCCACCCTGCGGTATTTTAACTCGTTCCCCTTACTCTCCTACAACCGCGCGCTCAGATGAACTCGTGTAACTATAGGTAACGCTCGTCACCTTAATGTCCGCGGAGGGGGTAGCGGATAAGTTTTTGAAACCTTCTCGCGTTAAGACGGGGCGGGGCTTTACTCCTCTATACTATATAATCTCTGTTTATAACGCGAATGAAGCCGTATCTAGAAATAAAACCGGGAGGCACAAGCTGCAAAGTATGGGACAACGAACCCATGTACTGGTTTGGAAAAGCCAAACCACAGAATAAAAGGTATAACCACCAATATTCTTTGGTCTAACGTCTGCTGGATCTCGAAATCAGCTGTCTATAGCATCGTGACATGCAAATATCTGAATTTCAGTACTGCCAACCAAAACAAATAATCTAAAGTCGACTTTAGCTGAAGGAGGCCTGAGGTCCCGTTATGGAACCCGTTTAACTTTAAAGAATTTTAAAGTAACTTTTACCTTTAAGCTTTCTTTAACTAAAGGCGCTTTGAAGGATTCATTATGGAACCGGCTGTTAGTCAAAGCCAATGATAATAAAATAATACCTTCAAATAAACTCAAATAAATGAAATTTACAAAATAATCACTTACCTTCCTCAACCATATCAATTGTGAATGTGACTGCCATCATCCACTGTAGAGCTGTTCGAGGTTCCATAGCTGTTATGACTTCAACCCTTTCTGTGGCTCCTCTAGCTAAGAAATCCACAGTATGTTGTGGAGAAAGAAGCATCGCCTGCTGTATTAAACCAGAAGCAATGCAAACCAATTGATGCAATGTACCCTCTCCATGACATTCAGAATATCAAGGATTTGTGATAAACCACAAATGAGTTGGGCATTTGACATAACCTGCCAGGATTTGTATATCATGCAGTCTGCTAGAGATGCATTGTAGATATGCCCCTGGTTACTTATCTTCAACAAGTTCTTCCTCCCCATTTTCCTAGATGTTGCACTTCACACTACTTGCTTACAACTACAAAATCTTGTAGACATGCCCATGGTATGTACAGTTCAATTCCTTGGTCTCCATCAGAGTAGAAAAACCAAATTCGCTTGAATGAAGAGACCCAAAAAACAGTTTCATTTCCTTAGTTGGAAGCCTGAGCCAAGTTTAGGATTTTATTGTTCTAAGCAGTTGTGCATCATTGTATCAACAAATTTGCAATCATATGCTTACAACCTGGCTGTCAGTAATATTTATTTTCAAATAAAATCTGTGCAGGAGTCTTTGAGTAGATCAAAGATCAATTTGTCTTGCATTATATCAGGTATCCACGTAAGTATCCTGATTAACCCCCATGCCAAACAAATATTTGTCCATCTTGAAACTTTTGTCCAATCCTCCTATCAAAATGTCAAGGAAGGGGAAGTACCAGTAGGAAATCTTATGTGTTGGAACTACATCTAGCAACCATGTATTAAGGCAACCAGCTATCTATATTATGAAAGGAACTGTTTTGGAAACATTTATTCTAAATGCCTTGGTAAAGACAAAAAATAAAACTATGAGTCAAATAAATAATGGCTTGCATTCAGACTTGTCACAAGCAACTTCACCCAAATTGCTGCAGCCTCATGGAAACCTAAGACTACTAGGCTGGCACAGAACCATTTAAAGCAAATGAAACCATGCCTGATTGAGTATGTGAATCTCTGCATGCTGGTGAATAACGTTAGTCAATACTGAACAAGGGTCCAGAGCAAAGAAGCTAGTTACAGTGTAAAATAAACACCAATACATATACTCATAATTATTTCATCAACATTAATTGTAAAATATTTTAAAAGTAATCACAACATCGATTATGGGTTAAAGTAGTACTGCAAGTTTTTTCTGTACTTTCCTGTACATGCTTGCTCATAATACAGATAAACTCATATGCATTAGGGAATAAAATCTACCTTTAATATATATCATAATAAGGAAGCCCAATTTTTAATATGTATTAGTAGCCGTCATTCGTTACTAAAAGTATTTTAAGAACAAGGGACATCTACGATCATTAATAAACGAAATAATAATTATCAGTTTAAACAATTTCCAATTTTTCAATTGTTAATGCTTTTGGAAGCTAAATAACATGTATCCATTGAATCCAGTTGTACAGCAAATTGTAACTTTGAAATAAAAAAATTTAAATAAAAATTTTCAAGTAACATTAAAATAAATATTAACATGACATACAACAATAAATTTAGAGATTTCAACGTACCTGCGCCTGCCACTAGCACCTCCACCTCTTTTATATCTGTTACAGTCCCTAGCATAATGTCCACGATCCCCACATTCATAGCATCTATCATCAGGGTGGAATGGACGTCCACGAGATCTAGGAGGTGGACCACGATATCTTCCACCCCCATTTTTACCATTAGACATTTCTACTCGTGCTCTGCGACCACAAACTGTTCTCCCATCTAACACAAAATTGCACTATAGTAGCCACTACCATTTACAAAACCCAAGGGTAACCCTTTTTAATTATCAAAAACAAATACAACAAGCACGTACCTAAACCTCTTATAGCATCTTCTGCATCTCTTACATCCTCAAATTCGACAAATGCGAAGCCAGGTGGATTTCTTGCTACCCAAACATTGCGAAGAGGTCCGTAATAGCCAAAAGCGTCCTCCAATTCCTGCTTTGAAGCATTATTTCCTAAATCACCAACATAAACCTTGCAATCGGAGTTGTACCGGGACATTGTTACGGTTATAGAGTTGATTTAACTCGCTTATAAAACTATTGATCGGTAAAGACGCGCCCGTAGTTGTTTACAAACATGGATAACAAATTTGTACACTTGAACTTACGAGTGAAGTTAATGCTTTAACAAAAGAAGCAAATGAACATTAATTCTGATAAAATGAACACCTACTACAGTAATTAATTCTTTTTCGAAACACTCGGCACCTACAAAAATGGTGCCCAATTCCTATCCTAACTTAACACTTAACAGGAATGCCCGAATGTTGGCTCTTTCGGTTATTCTGCGCAGATGTATATCTAAAAACACCAATCACACGGAAGCTATCGATATGAAATATAGAGCATAGAAGCGGTTCGAAATATTCTGCGCAAAAAGTCAGTGCCCCAAATTGATACTACTACTATAATTATAATTTACATCCATTCTCAATCGGTATCTTATCTAGTAAGTCGGGATGGAAAATAAACGAAAAATATTATAAGCTCATAAACACAATACAAAAAAAATTTATAACTTCTGCAGGAAATGAGTAATGTAAATTCAAGATACAGTCACCGTACTTGACATAAATATCAAATCAATATAGAATTCCAACTACTGCCATCTACTGCTGCTGAACCTAGATGGGCAAACTAAAATAAATCAGTATAAATCATATATCTAATAAAAGACTTACTACATATATGGTATAAATATTCATATTAATTGACTACCTACTTACTTGTTCTACTGAATAATAAATTATCGATGTTCCGCATGCGCTTATCACTTATCATTTCTGTTATCAGTAATAATATTGACCTTATTAACATTAATGTTACAAGCGTAAAATGATTTAATCTATATTTAATAAGTACATTATTTAGCACTTATCTTCTTCTTTAATGAAACAGAATATAAAAAAATTAATAAAAGATTTATAGCACGTATGAATAAGGTTCAAAATTGTAGAGGGGATAGGTAGATGAATAAATTGGAATTATTGTTTCATATTACTTAACTCGAACTTGAAGTGAAAGGTAGATATCGATAATTCTGGTTACATAATAATAATTTGCGTTAAAAGTAGGTATCAAACCTAGGTATTTATAGTATACATAGACTTTGTAGTGAAAATATCTGTTGTTGACACCTATACATCATACATCCCACATCAGTAATTTTTGAAGGTAAGCATTGTCATTCTCAGAAGACAATCTTTAATTTACATTTAAGAAAAATGTATTCCATCTCATATGGTGGGGCAGGGGTCTTTAAAGTTCGTATAACGTCATACATTAAATATTAAATTAGTCAATATTTTATGAACACTTGGCAAATACATCACATTGGACGCCAGAGAGGTTACACTGAGCTGGGAGGAGGGGTATTTTAATGTAGAAAATATCGAATAAGATTCGATTGACCATTTGATAAATCTTCTCTTTCTCGTCTTACAATATAGATTCTGATTCAAGAAATTAGCTTATAATATAAACCGAGATTCATATGTAGGTACAGCCCGTTAAAAGATCGATAGATAAGAGTAATAAGGATGCCATATTCCCTACGCTGCTACCCAAGGTAAACTGAAGCGAAATACAGAGCCGACGGAGCTAATAGTAGTTGCTTCATCTCCAAGGCCCCTAGACCGCACAGGTTGAGGTTCAGCTTCAGCAGTTTCCATGTAGTAGTAGGTGTTTCAATACACATTAAACGAATTGGAGTCGTGGTCTTCTGCGATGGGAAGTAACTTTGTCCGCACGGCAGAATTAGACGTCAACGACGATGCATCGCCGTTTTTTAAACACGGAGTTTTGTATCCTTATCAAGAGAATTATATTGACGGAACATACCTATTACAACACTAATCTTTTATTTCTGCTTGATACGCGTTACAATTAACAACAACATATTGACAAATTATTTCCGGTATGAACATATTACAATAAAGAAAAAGCTCTGTTATTATACGGAAAATATTGGCTGATTTTCACACAAGCCGCTGTCATCCGCAGAAATTTTCAAAATTAATCATACTCTGCATCCAATTCGTCACAGAACAACAATGATTACAGTGATCAAGATATGTTTTTCGTGATACCTGCTTGAAATTTTTGATACACCTCTTTTTCTACTATTTCTCAACAGTCCGTATGAAAATGCTCTAACCAGCAGTTTCTGATGAAGTTCAGCTATTGTGGAATGAGGAATTCTTCCATCGGAATTCAAAAATACCTGTTTCCAACGTTTTAAAACTACTGGACCTAATTTTGACATGTTTTTTATACAGAATCGGTACGCGGTTAATTTAGATTGTTTTTTTACTTGAGATTTCTTGTGAAATCTCTTTATAAATCAGTCCAGCAACATTTTCCACTAGCTATCTCAAAAGGACGATCTTCGGAATGAACAGTTTTCCTTACACTTGTCATCATCAATAATTAAAGTAGACTCTCGAACCCATTTCTAAGATCTAAACTCCAAATAAACTGACGAAATTTCAGCAAAACTGCAAGGATCTGAATTATCAGAAAAAAAATATTTTAAATATTTTGTGAAACCACTAGAATACAAAAGCTTCGAAGGAATATTTGCCTAAAGATTTTCCGTAATATAAGTGATTCATAGCATATTGAGAACTCTCATTTTGAAATTATAAATATCCCAAAAATTACAAGTTGTTTACTTATACATCCATTCTACCATTCTATTCAGGGGTTGTGAAGAATTCCCCTTTCCAATTTGGTCAAAGTTGTACTTCAATTCCAAAATTCTCAAATAAACTGCAGAAACTATAAACTTATTTACTTACAAAATTTGAACTATTGACCTTTCCAATTGATTGTTTTTATCAACATTTTATTGAGTAATGAGTTTATAATACAAGTTCACCGGTCAAATGTTAATCATTATTCACTAATGTGAAAACAGTGGTGGTAATAAATAATGGCGGCAGTGGGATATTTCTCAGATTGTATGTTATTACTAGTAATATCTTTCAGCACGATGTCTTTGGCTCCATCCAATTTACCTCTAGTGAAAAAGGCTCTACATGTTCCACCGTTGGAGGATATCAGTAAAGGTAAAAACAACGGTATCTATTGAAATCTAACATTTTTATCGTTCGCTTCAGACGAAAGAAAGATTGCTCGAGAAATTTCTGAAACTCAACAGAATGAAAGAAGGTAATGTTAGAAAGATCAACTCAAATACAATAAACAACTAGTGTTCCCTCTTGAAGAATAGATCAAAGTTACTCTTCGCAAATCATTTGATTTGGTTTTGATTTTTATATAATTGATACTCTCCGCATTTGTGTAAAGATATTGAAATAAATTATTTATTTCATTATCTTTACACAACTAAATAATATTCAAATTAATAATGTTTTTAAGAAATTTTCCGTTGCTGGGAATCAAATCCAAGCCAACAGAGTGAGAACCGAGTATCCTAGTCCCTCGACCATACCTTTGGTTCATCGCTGTTTGTTATACACAGTTAAAGCACGGTGTAAATTTCAGTTTAGTTTAATAAATGTTTTTGTTGTTGTTGTTGAAATTTGTGTGAAAGCAGTTTTACATTAACTTAAATTTACTGTAAAAGTTTTGAATCGATTCAATGTACACTTTGGGTTGGGAACTAAGATGTTTTAAAATTTTCAACGCTTCAGAAAAGAGTGTGTATTAGACAATTTAAAGACCATAGGGTTCAAACGATTTTTTGTAAAAATTAGAATATGAGTTATCGTCGTGTAGACATGCAATTATTGACTGAAATCCAGACAGACAGATACGATGAAAACTACTGTGGTGATGGAATTTTTGCTCTACGACTTTTTTCAATGATTTTAGAAGTAGCTTCAGCAAATACTATATACTCTTCGGACTTCGTCTGCGAAGAGTATAATAATCAAGCCTATTAAACATATAAAACAACTAGTTAAAATGAATGAGAGATAGATTCGTAGATGGACAAAGTTTCAAAATAATCACAGATTTTTTGTTGTTGCGTATCTGTACTTAACTACCTACTTGATTGGGTGTGCAAATATTTGATATAGATAATAATAATAAAATGAGGTTTCTAATTATAAACCCCCTATTCTAAAGCTTCACCTAATCTTTTTTGAATTTGACGAAAATGGAAAGATGAGAATAGACCAGTAGCTATCAAAGTTACCTTCATGCTATTGTTTACATGATACATTGGAACATAATCGAGAACGCAAACGTTTGCTAATGTTTTGTTGTTAAGTTGCGAATTCGTACCTACTTCATCTTGCATTTTGTCAGCTTGGTCTGTATCGTGGTAAAACCTGCTTCAATCAAACAATCCATCAAAACGGAACCGGACAAATCTAGTGCACTTAGACAGTTTGATTGGGTCCATTGTGCGCTCCTTGGAACAAGACTCAGTCCAGCAGGCCTGATGCAACACAACTCCAAAAGTGAGAATACTGGTTGGACTGATATCACTTATGGACTTAGGCAGCATGTGCGCTCTGGCAAGGTATTGCTGCTCATGAACAAGCCTGTGCTATACATTCTACTAGAATATGAGAGACAGTTTCGTTCGCTTCTCCAAATCTACTACAACCTGGATCACCAAATATGTCCATTAAGTATAGATATCTGTCCAGGAGACTTATAAAATGTCCTGTCGCCAGTTTTATGCCTCTTCTGCTCATTCTGGAGAGAAGGATTTTCGAGCGTTTGAGCGAGAAATCCTCAAAGGGAAGCTTATCGCCTGCCTTTAGCTGGTGCACCGCACCAATCCAAAACTCACTGCACAATAACTCTCTCCAGAGCTCTAGTTCACTTCGTCCACATTAATTCTCTTCAGAGCCCTAGTGGGGGCGGTCCTCATCATAACCTCCGTATATGTTATCCCTACGCATGCAAGTCGCTTCGTTTTAAGTTTATTTAACATGGCAACTAAATTATCGATCATATATTAGATGAATCCTCGGAGCAATATGTAAAAAAAGGATTATGAATAAAAATGTTATTATGTTATATTTATCACTTTCAGATCTAACCAAAGCCCTTCAGGATAATTTCGAGGAAGTTAATGTAGAGGTTGTTGAATGTCCGGACTTGACACAAGAACCTTTCACGTTGGCCAGTAAAGGTAAAATTGAAATTACGAATATCGAAACGTGATGCCAGTGATAACTTGAGATGAGGATGATGTTTAAGTAATGAAAACAAATTTGGAAATCCAAGGGACATGAAATGTGAAGTTGGATACTCGATTGTCAAACAAAAGTTAACAAATCACATTGCAACTCACAACTGGCAACATGTATTGAAACTAATTTCACTATCCTAAAAAGTTACGTCTAAATTCAATCAATTAACTTTGACTTGCTTATAGGCTTGAATGGAAAAACTAAGCTTATTGAAATTGGGGGAGTGCCTTATCTTTTACCGCTGGTTAATCGTGAAAAACTTTATGATTTGAAAGACATAGTAAGCTTTCTGAAACTAAATGACACCTTCATCATTGGAGCTGGAGCAGGTCCACATCCACATAAAGGCGTCAATTGTGAAGTAGGTAGATATATTTATTTTACTATTAAAAAGTCACGTGACATGAACTTAATTCACTCCTACTAATCAGGAACTGTGAATTCGCTGTGGCTTCTACCTATTGAAATTGAAAGAAATGCTTTCTTCAGTAACATATATACCAGCAAACCAATGGGACTGGTATAACTTGATAGTACTCAATAGCGTACGAAGGTTATTAGGGCTAGTCTCAGAGTTCTGACGAGTTCTAGCAAGTTTAAATAACAGTCAACACTTATCAAATTGGTGTACATCCTTTCATATTACGATTTGAGTTTTACCTAATTATATTCATGAATATGTTCTTTGTTGTATTTCAATATCCATCAAGGTTTTAACCAGGGATGTAGTTGGTCCCATAGTCAAAGTATAAAGGTCTGTTGGAGCCTCCCTACCACCGTTTCTCGCGCTAGGTGACGTCACCTAGCTCCTCCAATCACAGCCTTGCTCTCATCAGCTTGCACTCGAATTTTAAAAAGAGTAGAAGGGAGGCACCAACAGACCTTTATACTTTGACTATGGTATGGTTTGTCCTATATAATAGCAAATTAGTATAATCAAAGTTATTTATATACTAGGTTTGATGGATTCTACCAAGTAAAAGTGAACCTAATAAAATGCTATTAAAAAGTTAAGATATCTCACACATCAATTTTATTCGCAATCATTATTGTAATATGGCTATTTTTAATCTGCATGAGGTTTGAAAGTACGTTATTTGGGGCTGAAAAGTGTTGCTCTTAGTGGGAAAAAGAAAGTTCAACATTTGCATCTCATAGTTCGCCTGGTTGGAAAGTGACATTTCTAATTCCTAAGTTCGCAAATTTTGTATTGCCATTTTTGAAGCAGCATCTTTTATATCTGAAGGCGTACAAGTACAGTATTCTACATAGGTTTCTCCATTTTATATAACTTTATTTATAACGGTGCCACTGGTTTTTTGAGTTCAGTTAACAAATAAATAGACCAGTCAATATAGGGTCAAAAATCGAAGAAAATTGTTTTTCGAAGCTAACGCGATTTTATGGTGGATTCTCATGCAGAAAGTGGCGCTGAAAACGATGAAGTTAAAAATTGTCCAAACTGTGTGCTATTGTTTATATCTGCGTTTTTGTTCTAAATTTTCGGAAAACGTTTCCTAATGACAGTTAACGTTGGAGAAAATAATTCAATTTGATTGATTTTCAGTTTTTAAATGTTGATATTGATAATATATTTTTTTGCATCTTTAGGGAATCGTGAATTTGCAAATCAAAGACGGCGTGACTGTTCAACAAACTAGAATATCTACGGTAGACACAGAGCATAACGAAATTAGCGTTCAAGACATTTTACCAAATAATGAAACACGAGTTGCACTATTAGGGAATTTTTTTCTTTCAGAAGGAAAAACTGGAAAGGTTAGTTTTTATTTTACAGTAACTTTATTATGATATCTTAAATTTTAATGCTTATAGATTTATTTATTTTATATCGCAGTATTATTATTATTGATGCCCCCAGTGCAAGTGTTAACCCAAAATTTAAAGTTTTGAGAAAAATTGATTAGTCAACATGTGGAAGTGTTATCAAGCCAATTTTACTCAATTGCTTAGGCTTTATTAAAAATATATTAAAAAAATGTAACACTGAATTTTGACATATTTTCAAGAAAATATATGAACACATAAAAATTTTGAGTTAACACCATTATTTAAATTACATGACAATTTTTATTCAATCAAAAATGTGTTATGAAAAAATCATTTAAAATGAAAAATATGAACATAAAAAATACTTCTGATATATCTGTTTAATGAGAACCTTGTATTAATAATCAACTTTTAACTTTATGACATTGGTGTGTATTACTGGTTATTTTTGAACCCAAAATAATAATAAAAATCTTCTTAGTATAATTTTCGATTCAAGGTTATCAAAATACATGTGAAAAAACGTATTGGACCTAGTGATTTCATAACCAGTATAAGACGATGCATTGAATCCGAATATAAGGACCACTTGGTAGGATTAGGAGGAACATTCTTAGTAAAAGAAGGAAAAGTAAAACAACATGTGATGCGTGATTTCTCTAAAACACCAATTAACACAGAAGATCAATTGAATAATTGGCTTAAATTTTACAATATGTCTGCACCTTTAATTGCAGTTGGAACATTGATAAACGGAGATGGGGTAGGTGTACACATCCAGTAAATTACAAGCAACCAATCCAAACCCTTTTAATTCTAATTCTTTTAACTCTCTTGTACACTATTCAACATTGTACAAACAATTCAACGCAATCTATTTCAAAATATATTACTGTTGCAGGGTCTGGACTTGAGGGTACAACACTTTCATAGTTTCAGTCATCATGGTGAGGCTGGTCATTATCATATCGACACGACCCCTGATACAGTTGAATATCTTGGTTATTTCAACACAGCAGAAGAAATAATACGCATAGATGCACCAAAAGATACACACAGCTTCGGAAGGGATTAAGATGAATCAATAATATGTATAAAAGTTAAATCAATATATTTTAAACGTTGTTTGTTCTCTTATCTCTAAACAAGTATTTCCTCTTAAGAGCTGGAACTGGAAGATATTTTCCTTTTGTTTTATATAACGTGAGCGTTCCTAAGCAAAATAAATTGTTTCTGCAAAACTTTCACATCCACATTAATTATCACAATACCTTCGTTGTTCTACTCCATGGTTCATTTTGGAATATGTACCTTTTATTTAGGAGGAAGATGGTGTTGAATTTTTAAAGAATAAGTTACCACAAAAATTAAATAACAGATTATACCATATAAAGTAAATTATACCGAGAATAGCATCAGAAGAACAATTTATGTCCATTTTGCATTTTATTCGCCTTTGCATTCGTGTAGGTAATCTGTTATGGGCAGATGAAAAAATGTTCCAGGAAATATAATTAACATTTAACAGAAGCCCTGTTACCTCTTAATTCACAGAACGTTATTCAAGAAATATTATAGAGATGTCGAGTAGGTATTATCGTTTGAAATTCGAAAAAATGTGTTAAATTTTCAGAAGCATTTATCAAGCAAAGAACAACTCCTCGCTTTGAGAATGCCACAGTGTGGTGAAACACGTTGTCATCATTAATTATAAATCAAAGGTTACACATTTTTTTAGGTAAATTTGAATTTAATTTTCCAATTTCCGAAAGTATAATGCATAATATGAGTTATATCGATGTTACATATTGTTCTATCTGTGATCGTCATCAGTTTCAATATTGCACAGTTAATAATGATTCTTGACCCAGGTATGAATTTATATATAATATTGCACACTTAAATTACTTTTTAGCGAATAACCATCACAAACATGAAATATTTTGGGTACAATCAATCGTGCCCCTATTATACATATTATCAACGTATCAAGAAAATAAAAATGGGAACTTTCTTCTAAACAGTGTTGGGATAAAATTATAACAACCCCTAGTCAGTTTTCAGACCCTAGCGGAAACTAACGTACTACGTCATATTTGAACGCATTAAAAAAACTTGCATCTTCCGGAGGATCTCCCTTTCATCGTTCTAAATTACATAAATATAAAAGAGCAAAACAATTTTTATAATCACTTTTGATGTATGAATTACAATGCGAATGCGCATCGTTATACATCGGCTAGGGATGCTAATAATTAGTATCTAGGTCCGGTCCTGAAGTAAATAAAATAATAACTTCTATAGATTTAATTATTTTGTCTCCTCGATTGACGAAATCAAACCTTAGGCAAAGAATAAGTATACTTATATACTCTTTGCCTTAGGAGCATTTTAATTGTCTATCTAGCATAATTTATAATTTATATGGTCTGTCAACAATATCACTAACATCAATGTAAAATAATTAGACCATTTAAGCCGCAGGCGCGCAGTGGCAAAGAAAACCGCAGAGCGCAGACATAGATAGAATTTGAACTACCAGATAAAACTTTTACCTACGATTGACACATTGACATGTCTGGAAAATTTTTGTATTTCGCTTATGGGAGCAATCTGTTAACAAAACGTATTCACATAAATAATCCAAGTGCCACAAGAGCGGGAATAGCAAAACTTCAGGTAGCTATGTATTTATGTATGTGTCTTGTCCTTGACAAACTTTGGGACAAATATGAAAATCAAGAACCTAACCTACGAAAGAACTTTAACATTAATTTATTTTAGGATTATAAATTAGACTTCAATTTCTATTCAAAACGATGGAAAGGGGCATCCGCCACAATTATTGAGCGGGAAGGGGAACATGTATGGGGAGCGTTATGGGAAATGGACGATGTTGATATGCAAAATCTAGACAGGTAAACAAACTTACTACGAAATTCAATTTAAAGGAGAAATACATTATTATTCACCAGACAGGAAGGAGTAGCAGATGAGATATATTTTCCAAAGACTGTGGAAGTAGAAACGCCCGGTGGAACAATTAGAGAATGTCGAGTTTATGAACAGTGTAAAATTCCAAGTGAGATAGTAAAATTAGAAAACTTGCCAGATGAACGGAAACCTTCTCTTGTATACCTCCAAACTATCATAAAAGGTGCAGAAGAATCAGGACTACCAGAATATTATAAGAAATTTTTACAACGAATCCCTCACAATGGTTATACTGGTGATGTTGAACTTAGACTTGAATTGAATATAGTCTAGTAATATTTAATACCATGGTACAATACACATTTCCATTAAATAATAAAATAAAGTGATTCATTAAGAATGATCAAAAACTGAATCTTTGTTCACGGTATATAAAACAGTACAGGCTTTCATAGAATTTAGGTTGTAATTTTGAATACAGCTTGAGTCAGATCGAGCGAGGTATTAAAAGTCAATAAGAGCGATAAAGAATGGGCGCAGATGAGTATTGCATGCATCCCCAATCTGAATATAAATGGGCGTGAATTATAAGGCGCACGTCAATAACCCTTATCTAAAGACCCAGACCAAACCGCGCAGAGAACGATTCTTAAGCGGGCACTACACAGCAGGTGGAGCATGAACAAGGCGCTTAGCCCTTGGCGTGTGACATACATTGGCGACAATAGCTTTCTACATTTCATGCAACATGGCGGTGAAAACCACGTGATAATTACGTCCAATCAGAGGTCTTCTCTCCCTATCACATGGCTGTCATGTTGTATCAAATGTAGGACACTATTATATTGTCGCCACTGTCTTACATATAGTCACTGTAGTGACATCCAATCAAGAAGAGGTCCTCTCTCACTATCACGTGGCTGCCATGTGACATTAAATGTAGGACACTGCTATATTGTCGCAACTGTCATATATAATAGTCACTGTAGTGACTTCTTACTTGATGCGCCATGAGAATGAAAACAGTCTGGCTTCTCAGATAAGCAAGCACACCTCGCAAGGGGCGAGTTAGATGTTCGGCCGAAATTCATTTCTTAGTTTAGTAGCTTTTAAAGGACGGTATTATTCATCAATATGCCGTGGTCAAACTATTTGGTTTCAGACATTTTTACTGCACAAACAAGAACCAGCATTTTGGAATCCCAATCATATGGGCCATGAAAAAATGGTGTACATGATTTCTGGATGAAGAAAGTAAGTGGTGCAGATGTCATTTTTAAACTAGTTCACCTATGAGCAAATGGATAAATTACTGCAATCCAGAAAAACAAAAAGTTTCATTGATTGTTATTGTTTATTATCGTGATTTATTCCGAAACGCATGGATAATAAACTTTTACGTAAGTGTAATATCTGTATATCGGGATATTTCGCTCAAGAATACGACGTGTCAGCCGTTTCTGATTATAGAGATAACAAGGAAGTAACAAAAACATGTACTAACCTTGATAATAACAACAATACAAGATGACAATGATGAAGAAGTATATATGTAAAACTACTACAGAAGCTGAAATGTATATTCAACAATGTAAACATGAACATACCTAGTAATATAATTCAATTATTGGTCGATAGGGGTGCAATAATTTTGATTTTACATCGCTTCCATATAAAATATGTAGTTTACTTAGAATTGTTCTATGAATTACGTCATAGACTCAATTTTATTTTCTATACCAATTTCCAGCGTTAAAGTCATCGACATATACATATGGACTGCGCGTGGCAATGATAAGCGCGGCTAGTTCAGGCGAGAGAGAGGGAAAACGAAGAGGCTGGCTCTATCGCGTTTCTATTGGCCGCTGCGTACTGTAGCTAGTATGTTTACGTCCCGAGCCGGCCTTTTCGTTTTCACTCTCTCTTGCCTGCACTAGCCGCCCTTATCATTGCCACGCGCAGTCCATATGTTTATGTCGATGGTTAAAGTTGTTTTGTGATTTCATTCTATGATTAAAATTACACATATATGAGTTTATAACCGTATTATCGTTTTGAAAAGTTTTACTTGAGTTTTATGTTTTGTTGTGACTTTCGTGTTTTGTTGGATGTTTTTAATTAGGTAGGTCACCAGTGCAACGTTTCATTCTTTTTATTTGTGAAAAATAATGTTCAAAAAACATTGTAATGTCGAGTGTATATGTAACGTCTATTAATCCACTGAACTGTTTCATGATCATGAACCATGACCGCTTTAACACTATTTTCTTCGCTTCGTTATGTACGTAGCTCATGCAAAATAGTTTTGCTATTTTCTTGAAATTGAAATCTACATTTATTATACATCATAGACTATCAACTTTATTTTCTATACCAATTTCAACCGTTAAATTTGTTCTGTGATTTCATTCTATGATTAAAATTACAAATATATGAGTTTATAACCATATTATTGTTTTAAAAAGTTGTATTTGAGTTTTATGTTTAGTTTTGACTTTCGTGTTTTGTTGGATGTTTTTAATTAGGTAGGTCACCTGTGCAACGTTTCATTCTTTTTATTTGTGAAAAATAATCTTCAAAAACATTGTAATATATATGTAATGTCTATTAATCAACAGAACTGTTTTCTGCTTCATGAACCATGAACGTTTTAACACTATTTTCTTTGCTTCATTATGTACGTAGCTCACGCAAAATAGTTTTGCTATTTTCTTGAAATTGAAATCTACCTTTATTGTACATTTTACATTAGCATTCTGTAGTTGAAGTTCACAGTTACGCTTTGTCCATTTAAAAGACCTCTTATCAATTGATTAATTGGATGAGTTTTAATAAAAATAGTATTCCAAAAACAAACCTAAATCCACAGTGTGTGATGTTAATTTCAATATATAAAAGTTGATCATTGACACCTGAAAGTTTGGGCAAATATTTATTGACTCTTAATATTCAACCATAAAGAGTAATAATATGATACTATCAAAGGATTTACTTTGCCAAAATCAAATCAAGTATCTTTTAGTTGTATATAATTGTTATATAACATACTAAAAGTGGTTCCCCTGTTTACTTACCTCTTCTGTACCATAACGAATTGAATTAAAAAAACACATAACTGGGAAGAAATAACGAGATAGATTATAAAATATATATTTTTAACAAAATCAGAACTGTAATCAATGAGAATTGTTCATATAAACTAGCTTAAAAATATGAAATACTAGTATGAGTATTCAAACTAAGTAAATGGGTTTAATGTACATCTAGATATTTACAATGAATAAAATGTATTAACAAATGATAAAACCCTAGTTCACTAAATGGATTTTTATAATAGCTCAGTTCAACAGTTTTGCTTCTACAAGCGAATTTAATAGAATTATATTGTGGAATGTTAGAGAAATTAGTTTTAATATTTAGTGTGTATATTTAACAGACATGTTAACAAATCAAATAAATAGTCTGGCCGGAAAGTCTAGCAATATTCCCATTGCTTTTGTACTTTTAAATTAAATTTCTTCCCTGTTGACGTTGTACAAACAAAATGGTGTGCATGTAAGAGAAAATGTGAAGTCACATATTAGTGACTTAATGAAACTGTCATTTTGACAATACAGATTAAAATTTGAAATTCACTATTTTCATAAAACAATATGAAATAATAGTTATTTACGATATAAGTAGGATATGAAATTTATTAATTTTATTAACGCATGCGAAATTTCCATGAGTGTGGTAATTTTAATTTATTTATTTATTTATATACAGACATGCCAATTTACAAAAAACATAAACATTTAAGAGACAATTTTTACGCCACCTTATCTACATATATAATCATAATCAACTAATACTAAGTTACAACAAATTAATGTGCCTCATTTGATTTTTGAATGAATATGTAGATGTATCGAATAGATCAATGATTTCACTATTTTTATTTGTCAATTTAACTATCCTTGTAATTGGCTCATTTTGGCCATAATTCGTACTGTGATGAGGAACCATGAACAGTTCTGAAATTCTTGTTCTTCTGGGATTTGCATTCAGATTAAAGAGTTCAATTAAATTAGGACAACTTATAGTTCCATTTATAACCTTGTGCAGAAATCTCAAGTCTATTTCAGCTCTTCGATGTTCCAAACTTGGATAAATTTAAGATGTTCAAAATGTCAGAATATTCATAGTTTCCCCTTTGATATCCAAGTTTGAATGCACATGACCTTAAGAATTTATTTTGAACTCTCAATTCTATTGATATCCGCTTGATAAAACAGACACCATATCATACAATTATATTCAATAACTGATTGAATAAGAGAGCAGTATAATATTTTAGAAATGTATAGGCAATATTTGTCTGCAGATCTTGCAATGAAGCCCAATAATATTGTTTTAGAAACAATATTATCAATGTGTCTTAAATGTTACTTCGGAATCAAATAATATGCCAAGATCTCGACACTATCGGCCACTGACAAATCAATTTTCACAGACATTGTCAATGATCCTATAGAGTTTGAGGTGATCTGCAAACATCAAATAGCAGCTGTGTTGTATTACTTCTGATATATCATTAATAAATAATAAAAAGAGTAGTGGACCTATATTGGATCCCTGGAGAACCCCAGATGTTACAGAAATTTCTGATGGCACAGAACCAGCATATTTGACACTGAGTTCTACCTCTCAAATAAGGTCCGATCCAGTTCAAAAAGTTACTGTCAATGCCTAACGCAGAGAGTTTTGCAATTAGAAGGTCATGATTGACTATCAAATGCTTTTGAAAAGTCAGTATAAATAGAGTCAACCTGGTGCCTTTCCTCCAAACTGTTTAAAAGAAAATGTTGATAACTAAATTTGTGTTGGTGGATCTTCCTGAGGTGAAGCCATGTTGGTTTTCATTAATTATGTTCCTTGTGCCATGAGTAAGTTTCTTAGTAACCAAACAGTCAAGTAATTTGGGGATTTCAGATTGCTTACTCACGGGACGATAATTCTTTATATCATCTCTAGCTCCCGATTCATGGATTGGAGTGAGAAAACTTTGTTTCCTAAATTCAGGGAATGTTCCTGATGATATTGAAAATTTGAAGGGGTTTCGCCAAAGTGAATACACATTTTTTTATGAAATATAGAGGAATTCCATCAGAGCCAGTAGAAAATTTCCCTGGGATTAACATTAGTTGATCAATTACTTCCGTTATTTCAATGTAATAATTGCAAGCATTCAAACACTATCTGTTTTTATATTCCGGAGTTTGAGTGACATTCTCATCAGTGTAAGTTGTGGAAAAATAGTTGGCAAAAAGATTCACAATTTCGTTTTTATTATTGCTTGTTGCATCTTCGAAAAACATGCTGGAGGGTAAGTTAATTTAAAATTTGTCATGATTTATTGGGAAAAACCAGAACCATAAAATTAATAATTGAGGTGCAGTTTTAAAAATTGAGTGGAAACGTTTCGTTTCCTTGGCAACCATTTGATTGATCATTGAAAAGTAGCATATGTAAATTACAATTATTTTGTGCTGTCCAGAAAATACAACCTTACGTCATTAATTTGCGGCCAGAAAGTATTGCCTAGCAACACATTCCGGACTCCTGTCATCTTATTCAAGAAATCTCACGATTTTTCATAATCTTAACACATAATTTTTTTGTCGCATGGATTTGCTTGAAATCAATTTTCACATTTCTTTATCATTAACCTTTTTGCTCATCCACATATGGATTTCATTTCCACACAGATAATCAGATAATTCTCCTGATTCACTTTATCTTTTTCAAGACATCTTCCAGTCAGTACAAAAATCGGCAAGCGCTAGCATAATTCACAAAATAATAAAGATTCTTGACCCAGTATGAATTATATATAAAAATTCTTGGGAAATAGGTCACAATAACACTCTGTTTTAAAAATTACTACTAACTACATAAAAATGATACAGTACAAAATAACATGAATAAATTGATACATAAATGGCATAAAAATAAGATAATCCCTATTGAATTGAAAAATAAATTAATTTGCCATAATGGGCTAGCACCTTATATCTATGGGCTTCCAAAACTACATAAAAATGATATACCTCTACGACCCATTGTTAGTAATATTGGAGCGCCTACTTACAATTTATCAAAATTTCTATCAAAATCTATCAATAATATATTAGGAGAAAATGATTTCTATGTGAAAGACATTTTAATGAATTTATAAAAAATCAATCTGTACCCGTAAACCATCAACTGATTTCCTTGGATGTTGTTTCTTTATTTACAAATGTACCTGTCGTTTTGGCATTGAGTAGCATAAAAAAACGTTGGGCAGAGATTAAAAACCACACACCTCTAGATCAATCGGAATTTATTAATGCTGTAAAATTTTGTTTAGAATGCACATACTTTCAGTATAGTGAGCAATATTTTGGACACATATTCGGCACAGCAATGGGATCTCCTATTTCAGCTACCATTGCTAATCTCGTTATGGAGTGCCTAGAGGAATCTGTTATGAGTTCATTAGATTTTCGGCCTGTATTCTTTAAACGATATGTAGACGATTGCCTTATGTGTGTTCCCAACGATAAAATTCAATATGTAATTGATAAATTTAACAATTTCCACTGTAAACTTCAATTCACTTGGGAAATAGAATTAAACAAAAACATAAATTTCCTAAATATGAACATTAGGCATGATGCAGATGGAAAAATAAAAACCTCTTGGTTTACTAAAGAAGTTTGGTCTCAACGTTATCTTCACTTCAATTCCGTTGCTCCAGCATCTTATAAAAAAAGTGTCATAAACAGCCTTACGGACCGCGCGATAAAATTGTCCCACGCAGATGACCGCCCCAAAAATTTAAATATTGTTCGTAATACACTAGAAATGAATGGCTACCCAAAAACCTTTTTCAATCCTATCATTAAAGAGAGAATAAATAAAATCTATAATGGTTCGTCATATAAGAATAACATAAAAGGTATTACAGACAATTTTATAACTTTACCATACATTCCGGAGACCTCAGAGAAAATCAAGAAGTGTTTGAAAAAGTATGATATAAATGTTGCTCATAAACCTACTAACTGTGTTGGGAAATATTTCTCAAATCTAAAACTTGTAATACCTAAAGATAAACAAACCCACACAGTATATAAATTGAATTGTTTAGATTGTGATGGAACCTATACTGGGATCTCTAAACAATATTTACAAAAAAGAATGTATGGCCATAAATATAGCACAAGAAATAATAACTTAGAAAATTCCACCGCCCTTGCTAAGCACTGCTTTGATTATAACCATCAAATTGATTACAAAAATGTTAATATCTTAACTAAGGAAACCAATTATTGTAAAAGATCTATCCTGGAGATGATTCATATAAAACGGGATTCCAAGTCTGTAAACCATAGGGCTGATACACAAAATCTAAGTCATATGTATACTAATTTGATTAAATAATCTCTTGCAAATTCCTACATACATCTTTATAATTGTTGAAAATGTTTTTAAGAAGAATGCGTTGTAGTAATATTCCAGTACAGGTCTGAACCTTCTAAGTATCTCATAAATTACACATCTGGGTCGAGGGTAGGTACTCGACAAATAACTTCGTCTTCAGTTGATGTGAGAATACCAACATGAACTTATACATTTTGAGAATATTACTGAATAGCGGATTCTTACTACAAAAGAATTTTTATACTTTAATATTGACGATACAATTTCGATTATTCGTGGCTCGGTTCGTTTCGACGGCGTGGGCTCTGTTGATTGAAATTAAATTTGTGCGATTTGGACGCTTGTGATATAATTAGTTTTAATAAACCCATTTTTTTTATTTTTACGTGGTGAGTCTTCTGATGATGGCCGTGAGACCAAAACGTACGTAAAGACAAAAATTTTTTAAATCTTCGTAAAATCTTGTTTCATTACATATGAACCCAAAAATCCACAGGTTTTAGGAATCCAAATATTTCGGTACAGTTACGAAGGAACACCAAATTTATTGGCTTAGTAGATTTTTACGCATTTTTCTTTGAAATTACCAGTACGAAGTAGATTTATTTCCATGAGTGATTTCATAACTGATCACCACCAAGCAAGGGATTGCCACACGTTGGATAACCTTGAAACCAACAAGTTCATTCTCATAGCATTTGGAGTTGGATCTCTATTACTGAGATTATAATTATTATATTTATTGATATCAATAGTTTCCAAACCAATCAATTCCATAATGTTCTTTAATTGCTTTATACTTTTCACTTCGGTATCTATTACTACTTATACGAGATTTGAACGTTTTTATTTTTCTCTGAATATTATAATATCAGATAAAGCCAATGCACTTCTTCCACCTGTACTCCTTGCTTCCCAATGTACGGGGAAAGCTTGTTCACCCCCTAGTCCACAACTTATCGACACATTTATGAGGATATGTAACCGATAACGGTTATTAAGCGTATTTCAAGATCATCAATGTCGGGAAGGTTTCGTGCGATATACGCGATCTTTGGCCATTCATCGTAACCAAAAATCCCATTGAGTCAGATTACATGACCTTGCTGGTCAAGGTAATGGTTCAACTCTTCTAATCCAACGGGTACCATATATGTCGTTCAAGTATCTTCGAACCATTTGTAATAATGAGTATGCGAGCAATTTGAATGTATGAGTTCATTGCCAAATCAAGATGAAGAATTCTGTCTACCCTCAGGAATCTCGGTTTGCATTGATAATCTCGGGAGTTTAATTTCCTGGACTATTTACAATAAGCTTCTTGAACGTGTATAGTATTGCCTTCCGTTCAAACAACTTCTAGGTATACAATGTGTCTCCTACAGCTTCTGAAGTGGATCCTATACAACGCACATTTTTTTCATGAACTTAATGGAGGTTAAACGGTTTGAAGATCACTGTTATTGCTTTCCTGAAATCTATTTCTAACAACTGATGGTGTCGTAAAGATGTCCATCCAAGCTGCAAATTTCCATCTTTCTTAAGTCAGTCGTGTTGCTATATTTAGTCTGAAACAAAGTAAAATTATATTACCAAATGTATGGTAACAGCTTTTACTGTTTACAAGATGCTTCGGTGTTTGGTCCGAACTCCAGAAAAGTTATCAGCGATCCGAAAAACCCCGGAGATACGAATTTGGTTTTATTTCAGAACATATTAACATACAATCCATGGAGATGACCTAGGTCATCAGAGTATCCTAACCACCAGGTGAATATTGAAGGTCATGGTCACAACCGGCAACCTCAAAAGAACCTCCCTCACAAGTTTCATCCCATTCCAAAAGATAATTTCACGAATTCACTGGAGACGACGATAGTACCAGGATGTCCTGAGACCCAAGTGCGTTGTAGTTACAAATTTCAGTGGCGGAGAATAATTCGAAACATAGGTTTGAGAAAGAACACCAGTTCTAAACAAGTTGAAAATAGAAAGGATATTATTAGGCCAGTCAATATAGGGTCAAAAAACGACTCGGTTTTATGGTCGATTCTTATGCAAAAAGTGGCGCTGAAAACGATGGTTGAGTTGAAAATTGTCTAAAGTTTGTGCTATTATTTATATCTAAGTTTTAGTTGCAAAATTTTGAATGGTGATAGATATTAACAAATCACGTCGTTTAAGATTCATTCGCTTTTTTCAAAAATTAATATATATATTTTTTTTCATAGCTTAATTTCGATAGTCATAAACATAAGTGTGAAAAAATTGTATTTTTTCAAAATGTTTATTAAATCATAATATTTTCTATTATCCCTTACCTTTAATATTTCACAAACCACTAATGAATAAGCCTTTTAAGTTCTTTTTCCACATAATCAATTATTAAAAAATGATTTCAATTGAAAAATTTCGTGGTTTAAATATAATCAACAATTTAACAATGTACACTCAACTGAGCTTCTTTACCTGAACTACACATGGATGACATTCATCATCTGCACCTGCTCGATCAAACTGGAGAAAAACCATAGCTCAGTGAAAAAAACAGGGCTATATAATACCCACAGTAGATGAATTCCTTTTATCGTTTATGCTCCCCATATCCTTATACTCGCGTGCTGCCTTAGCAGTATGAAACTTATATAGTATTCGAGTGCTGTGCCGTTTTTCACTTTTCTTAAATTAAATCTAGTAACATATTTTGAACTTGAGTTAGTATGGCTTTACTCTTAACATTAAATTCAAAATGGGGGATTCTTGGCTACAAAAAAAACAGATACGGTCGGGTTCTACTTATTGGACCGCGATAAATCTTTGACCTTCTTGAAAAACCTTTCAAAAGCCGTAAGCCCCGTTCCGATCCGTCATTTGGTCGCCGTGATATTTAATTTATTCAATAAGAACTTTTAAATAAATTGTTGCAAAAAGGAAACAAAAGAAAAACAGGTACCTACAGGTACTACTATAGGTGCAATAGCTGCACTCAATACCAACCATTTGCGCGCAATTAAATCAATTTTCATTGAAACAGTAATATATTCAATCCATTTTTATGAAAGCGGAAATCTATATGGTGATAAACAATTGACTTAATTTTTTTATTTATTCGAAAATATAAACAAGTGTGTCGCGAAACAAATATGGCGTAATCTATGGCCAAAATGTAGTTCGTGGCGTATTTAACGAAACGATTGAGACAATAAATAAATACAAAATACATTCATAATTCATGATATCAGTCTCTTCTATTTTTTATTGCAGGTAGTTGCAATAATGGACCTTACAGATGCTTGCCTAACTGATGAAATAATGAAAATGACCTTAATATCCAAGATGTGAGCCATAGTTGTTGATTTAGCGGCTATAAAAAATAGCACCGAACGTACTTTTAACCATTAATGACAACAAGAATCAAAATTTTAGAATTCTTGATTCGTTTTGCCCCTCGTCGCTTATTTGTCAACTACATTGCAGGGGAATGCCCGAAGCCATCAGTAGATTTTATTAAAATATATTCTTACGAAACATCGGTAAGTTCAGTAGTCATTATATTTATAAAAAAACAAAGACGCGATTCGTAACTAATTTTCTTGTTTCAATTATCGCTAGTAGGTATTTATTACTGTTTTACTTCCAGACCGGTTCAGGTATAGAGTATTTTTTAATTCTTTTTTACAGTTGAAAACGTGACTTTTTAATTAAAACTTAACGGAAAATTTATAGAAATCGGACCAAAGCGTTTTTGTACGAAAGTAGCATATGATTCGAAAAAATTTGAAAATTTAGCCAAAATACGATTCCAAATATTCTAACAGGAACAACTTTAGCAGGTTGATTTTGTGTATTTGATTAAAAACCCATGGCAAGCATGGCAACTGACATTGACTTTTCTTGTCAGAGTTTCGGACGGCAAAAGGTGTCACAATCTATATCAATGGTTGTTTTTATTATAAAACTGATTATCGAAGTGCCGGTTGACTGAAAATGGGTGAAGAAAAGAACGTGTTATCAAGAATGAAAAGTTGTAAGAGGTATACATGAAATGTAAAATAAAAGAAGGAAGAGAAGATATACTAAGCAGTTTTACTAAATCCCGAAAAAAATTGACTAATTGACCTTTGGCAATAATCAACAAAATCATAGCCTGCGAAGCAACAAAGGCCCGAAGTTACATCTACTCTACTCTACTCTCAGTGGCTTGAAAATGTCTATTTCTTCACTGGATTAGTAATCGACTGGCGAAAATTATTATAATTGACATCACAGGCCGGGATATAAGTATGGTCGAAAAGAAGGCAAGAAACGTTAACCTTATTGAAAATAACAAGGGCTGTCAATATGACGCGCATATGCCCAAAGGGTTAAAACGGAATGGGTAGGCCCTTACGTCACTCCGTCTTAATTGAATTATTGAAAATCAAAGTATTATATTTATTTTATTTGTAAATTTTACAGTTCGCTAATCTCACTCCGTCTTTTGCATCCGTCTTAATTAAAGTAGTGAAAAGCAAACTCCGTCTTAACACACGAACTCTAAAAAACGTATCGGTTCTTGGAACCCTTATACTTTGTAATATTTGTTTGAAGAAGAATATTTGTTGTTTTCATAGCGGCGTGTTCTTAAGAAATTGAGATTTTTTTTGCTAGGAATGCGAATTTAGATTTATTATCGAACTTTAGAACCTAATTCAGAAATCTATTACTTTACAGAATAATGACGAGAAGAAAATCCGATCCCAAAAGGACAAAAAGCGACCCCAATTTTTCGTTCAGAAAAACGAAAGTGGTGACTCAATACGGTACCGAATTTAAATTGCTTCACTCGACGTGGAGAAAGATGAGATATTTTCAGAACACAACACATAATCTGATACCCAAACTTCCACTTGCCAGACTTGTTCGAGAAATTCTGCAAAACGATGGAAGGGCGGAAAGGATTCAAGCGATTGCATTAGAGTGTTTGCACGAAGCTGCAGAATCTTATTTAGTCTCCTTATTTTCCGCGAGTGGTCTTGTTGCGAGACATGCAAAAAGAGTCACTGTTAAACCTACGGATTTCCATTTAGTCCTATGTCTTTTGGAGGGAAATTTTTAAAGTTGTATAATGTAAATATATATTTTTTATGATTTCACTAATATCTAATGTAAATATATATTTTTACGATTTCACTAATATGTATTAGTACGACTGTTTTGAATAAAAGAATAAATAAATATCGTCTTAATAAATTACATATGTTAAAATGAAACATACTTGAAACTCTCATTGGCTTGTTCATGTATTTTGGGCAAACTTTTTTACCTGAAGCATAACAATTCATTAGAAATTCCGGCGTGTGATTCATTATTAAATCACGCAGAAACTAAAAAAAGAATGATTTATTAAAGTATCTATCACCGATCCGTAACAGATGTCCCACTGAGAAAGCAATTCACAATGCTACGCATTGATAAAGAAGAATTCTCGCGATTCAAATTCTGCTTTCCGGCAGATGGTGTTGGAACTTCTGGTTCGCCAAACACTTTGAAAGTGATTTATTAAAATCACTTCGAAGTTGGTTGATCAGTGACTTCACGTCTGCCTCGTCTCACTGATGAGCCTAATGAGAAGGGCGATACAGCTGTCTGAGACTATAGGACGTGTTGTCACTGTTCAACCTGGTGAACCAAAAACTTTGTATGTTCTATGTTATTCGTTTTTATCCAATAAAAACAGTACATTTTTTATACCCGGTTTTCGTTGATATCTAACAAAAAGTTTAGGTGAGTGGTTGCTTGGAACCTCTACGAAACGTGCGATTATTTTTATGCGGATTCTCAATAATATTGAAAAGTGAATTACCGATCGTCTGTTTAAAACGTATCAATAATGGCGGCATACTTTTGGGTGGTTCTAATTCAAATTCGCTGGCCTCAGTTAATTATTGAATTCTACCTGTGCTGTTTATTTGATTGTTTTGATGGTCTCTATAATTATTCACAGAAAATCAATCATTTTCTTAAATTTTGGGAAATAAAAATTGTAAGTGGTTCAAAAAAATGTATATATAAGGTAATGAATTGGCTTACAATGATTTGAAATAAATTTTCCCTTTTGCAATAGAACTAAGCAGGTGGTTACAATTTATTTGTTAATTGATGAGGAACATACAGGTTGGTCCAGTTTATATCATCAGGATTTCACCAGCCAATAGTTTATCGAAAAATAAAGGTAGTTTGTATAATAAACTATGGTTGAATTTTGTTTTCTTTTTGATGTACAGTGTTAAAGAAAATGAAAAAAAAGATACGTGTGGCACTCGGGGACTGCCGCGGTAAAGCTATTGCATAGCATTTTTTCTCAACTTATGCAATTGTGTATAAAAGAGGGCTACTTTTAATAATACTCATTTTAATATCAAAAATGTAGGTTGTTTTTATAGCAGTATTATACCGGGATATCAAAAATTATCTACGTCAAGGGTGGTTGTGGAATCTAATACTTTTCGTTTAAAATAATTATGTCTCTGTCACACTGACATCATCAATAACCTACAAATTTCATACCTATTTATTTGAGTTGTAAAACAATAATGAACTACAAATTAAAAATTATCTTGGTCAAGGGTGGTTGTGGAATGTAAAACGGAATGTTAACTTTGAACCTTTTACAAGGTCGCAATAGCCACAAACGGGGTCGAAAACTGTTTTAAATTGGTTAATTTTCGATAAATCGAATGACGTTCACGTGTAGAGCGCGTAGCTCGCGAGTTAGAAAAGTGCAAATCTTCGGAACATATAACGTCTTTGCGAGGACTTTTCGCATGCGGGCTTTCGTAGAGAGCTCCTCGAGGGATATGTCAAAATGATTACGTTCGTAGCTAATTACATGGGACGTCTGGCGTTCATGCAATTGTGTTTTTATACAATTCGAACCTTCTAATTTCGATAGGCCACGTGAAAATCCCGGAGTCTACAGCGCTAGAGTGTTATAACATTCGTATAAAATAGCGAAATTTCTCACTTTTAGAAACATCAAATTAATTAATTTGACACAAGTTTTGATAAATACTGCATTTGTGATAAATAAAATGTATGTATATAGAGTACTCACTCATTTTCTTTCACTATTTTTTCATCACTTTCTTCATTAATAAATGCACTTTGTTTATTCATATTTAAAACACTTTATACACAAATTTTACGCGTACAGCTATTCACCAGCAACTGCTATTCACTGTTGTGGCATTATAAAGATATGATAGATACCTATACACCTATATACTTTCTCACAAACAGCTGCTGACGTATTCGTCCGATTTCGGAGCAGCTCGTCTCGATCCGTGCGAGCTTGGTACAGTCGTACCATATACATACACGTTAAGCGAACACTCGGCCGAGCTACATGTTAGGTGTCACGTTATTTTCGTTACGGAATTTCTTGATTCGGTCGCCGCGCTCAAAGTCCGCGATAAAAGCTATAATAGCTTAATTATTTCAAATAATTTGTTCTAAAAATCAATAATGAAAAAAGGTAGCCTCCTGGAATTTTGCACATATTTTTTTCTTTGTACATTATTCAATAAAACGTGCGCCACTGTTTTTTTAGAACATCAAATGCAGAGAGGATTTGCCATTCAATTTAGAACCTTTTTTGTATCTTACAATTTTTTGATAACTCAACATAAAACAAAAAAAAACTTTAAAAAGCATTATCACTAATAAAGTTTTTTTCGTATTACAAAAATTCTGATTTTTTTACAAGCGCGCTAATTTTTCTTTTTACACATGTTTGAGGCTTTTTATTTTTATTTTTCTCCAATATTTCTCAGCCTCCACAGTATAGTTCCTTACGGACATCCTCCAGCGACCCACACCTTCTTTTCAACCTCATTGAGAGTTCCTATGACTCCTACATCGGAGCATGTTATGGATCCATCTGCACAGCTCCCTCTATGTCCAGAATGCTCGCTAGCGCAATTTCTTTGCAGTTCAGCGATTTTTCTGCTCTCTGTATTAGCTCGAGTACTGCCATTTCACAGAATTTCCCGGTTTGGTAAGCATACTGATTGCGATGTAGATTTCTCATAAGAGTTCCATCCCTAACATGCCTGTCGATCAGTTCCTAGAGTTTTCAGGAGAAACGATGTTATACTGATTGGACGGAAAGATTTTGGCTGGGCGTAAGACTCTCGCCCTGGCTTTGCCGCCCTCCACTCTGCCGGTATGTAGCTCAGTGCCATGCTGGCTCTCAGTATTTCACACAGGATAGGGGCCAATATATCGATTGCCTGCTGCGGTAAAGGATACTGCGATGTGTTGATTGCTAAATTAATTTTGCGAATCTACTGGATAATAATGTGTTACCTAAAGTTCCATATTCCTGGAATATTCCGTTCGTTTCTATCACACAACATTCAAAAACTACAACCAATGTAAATATGAATAAATTATATACAGGATGTCCTCGAACTGCGTGGCCAAAATAAAACCGAAGATTCTTTGATTCGAAAAAAAGTTGATGAGCCTTTTTACTTTTGCCTCAAGTGTCTTGTTTACCCGGTAGAGGGCTTCCAAATTGCAAAAATAATTTTGTTTTTTCGGTATAACTTGAGAACGTGATGAAGAACTTTTACAATATTTAGCATGTGAGTTACTGTCAATAATGGCCATTTTTGAGAGTGGAGCACAGAGCCTTAGAGACCATAGAAATGGCTCAAACTTGAGGATGCAACGGGAAAAGTGTCCAGAACATTTTTGTGGTCAATGTAATTCACTCGAAATTTTGTATGTAGATAGCTTATCTAATTTGAAAACTTTTCTTACTCTTGAAAATTTTGATGAAATCAACGGATTAGCTTGAAAAAATTAATTTTCGAGTCTCTGCAATTTTGGCTTACTAATTTTACTTGATTAAAATACCTTAGTTGCCTTTGCTTTTCTAATGTCATTTTGGCATTTGAAGAATTTATTCTCAAAACTGTCAGTTTTTACTTTGCTTTCCGTAAAAATTTCATAAAATTATGGCTCAAAATTTCACTAACACTGAAATGGTTGATATGTTATTGATTTATGGACTTTGTCGTTGCAATGGCCGGAGAAGGGAAAGATATCCGCATCGCAGAATTCCAAATCGGCAAACCTTCGCGAAACTGGCAAATTTGAAGCAAATCGCAGAGAAACTGGACGCAGACGGACAAGAAGGACGTTAGAGCGCGAAGAAGCGATACTGGAAGCGGTTGAAACTGAACCTGGGATAAGCACACTACGTTTGGGACTTCGTATTGGAGCCTCAAAATCGTTAGTTCATAATGTACTGAAAGAAAAACTGTTGTATCCCTATCATATTAAAACAGTTCAAGACTTATTGCCCATGGATCCAGGTCATCGGCTAGATTTCTGTCGGCTTATTGTCCAAAGACAAAACGCAAACCCCAATTTTTGTAGAAGAATTCTGTTCACGGAAGAAGATACTTTCACGAGATGTGGTCTTTTTAACCTCCATAATGAACATTTCTATGCTGATGAAAATCCTCATGAAACGGAAGTTACATATTTTCAGAATCAAACTAAAATCAATGTTTGGGTTGGAATTGTGGATAACTTTATTATTGGCCCTACCGTTATACCCGATCGATTGAACGGGGAGAACTACTTGAACTTTTTGGAACAAAGGCTACTTGAACTGTTGGAAGACTTGCCCTTACACATTCGTCGTGGCCTGGTTTATCCATGATGGTGCACCTCCTCATTTCACATTAGCTGTGAGGCGACATTTGAATGCGGAATATCCAGATCGCTGGATAGGTAGAGGACACGATGCACCAGTGAACTGGCCGGCCCGCTCCCCTGATTTGACGCCCTGCGACTTCTTTCTATGGGGCGCTTTGAAGTCGAAAGTTTATGCAGCTCCAGTAAACACACGAGTGGAATTGTTGCAACGAATTAATCATGGAGCGGATTTATTGAAGAATGATCCTGAAGTACTAGCCAGAGTTCAATCCAATTTCTTGAAACGAATTAATTTGTGTATTCAGGAAAATGGGCAACATTTCGAACAATTGATGCCTTAGCGATTTCCAAAAAAGTTTTGTTGTTTATTTTAATTTAGCATTTGTTTTTTCTAAATAATCACATCGTTTCCCCATTTCTATTGTTTTTATTATTCGTGTTTTACCGAGATATTAACCATTTCAGTGTTAGTGAAATTTAGAGCCATAATTTTATAAAATTTTTACGGAAAGCAAAGTAAAAACTGACAGTTTTGAGAATAAATTCTCCAAATGCCAAAATGACATTAGAAAAGCAAAGGCAACTAAGGTATTTTAATCAAGTAAAATTAGTAAGCCAAAATTGCAGAGACTCGAAAATTATTTTTTTCAAGCTAATCCGTTGATTTTATCAAAATTTTCTAAGAGTAAGAAAAGTTTTCAAATTAGATAAGCTATCTACGTAAAAAATATAGAGTGAATTACATCGACCACAAAAAAGTTCTGGACACTTTTCCCGTTACATTCTCAAGTTTGAGCCATTTCGATGGTCTCTAAGGCTCTATGCTCCGCTCTCAAAAACGGCTATTATTGACAGTAACTCACCTGCCAAATATTGTAAAAGTCCTCCATCACGTTCTCAAGTTATACCGAAAAAACAAAATTATTTTTGCAACGTTGAAGCCCTCTACCGGCTAAACAAGACACTTGAGGCAAAAGTAAAAAGGCTCATCAAATTTTTTTCGAATCAAAGAATCTTCGGTTTTATTTTAGCCACGCAGTTCGAGGACACCATGTATATATATTTTATATATTGTGAAGATATCTTTCGACTATTTAATATTATCAAGATGAATTAACGTAAATAGTCAACAATAGGTGGGATTCGAACCTGCTATCTTGAGTTATCTTCACGATTTAGAAAATGTATTCTATAACTCTCAATAAAATTACACGGAATAATTGTGGCCCATTGAAAATTTTCCTAATGGCCCAAATTTGTAAAACATGTGTATTAAATAATCGATTGCATAATCATTAATGATACAATAATAATTAACAACAACTCACCCAAGACCGACATCACATGATATCTGACATTCCTCCTTCATTCGTACACTTATTTTGCGTCTTCAGCTCTCCTAGTGTCACAAAATGTTTTGGCGTCCATTGGCATGCTAGTATTCCATAGAATTGTAGTCATGGAATAGGGCCTCGCGCCTAGCCGTTTGTTTCTTAGTGTTTTTCAATCCATCAATACCTTTTTTTCTGATTTATGCGCATATGTATAAGTACATGCTAGTTCATCTTAGGAACAATAGCTATTTATACAACTAGTTGCAAAATGAGCGTGTTTTTTGCACTAGATGTGCACATCCTGTGCAAAAAACACGCCGTTTTGCATCGTGTTTTACACAAGATTTTTTGTAGTTTAGTTGTTAGGTAATAAATTAAATTTTAATTTATAGTCCATTTAAGGAGGAAAATCGACGATTTTTGTCCGAACTTCGGTGAGTTCTAATTTTGGTCTATTCTTATGTATTTTGACACGCTGAACACGATGGTGTAGTTCAAGTTTGGATTAACCCTGTGCTCGAAAAACTATGTCCATTTTTTTGACCCAAAAATGGCCATTTTTCGATTTTTTGCGTTTTGAGACAAAACTATGGATTGTATGAAAAAATGTTTGAGACCGAAGTTGTTGGAAAAATTAATACACGATTTTTGGCTCCAGGTCAAAGTCGATTCGAGGTCCTGGGTCCAAAATAGGCTCATTTAGAATGTTTTTTTGGAACAATGAAAAATTGAGTATATGTCAGAGTTTTAGTTTTTTTCATATTCCGTTTTATTTCTCTTTTTTTTTTTTCGTTTTTGGTGTTTTCACCTACCTCTTTTTTTGGCGCCAAAATTGGCCATTTTGAAAAATCCTTATTTTGCGAATTTCGGACGAAATACTTGTTCTCGATCTAAAACCAAAATCATTCGAAATATTTCATTTGGTCTAAAAACATAACTTTGGCGCTATTTTGAAAATTTTGGACCACCGAAAAATTCAAATTTTTTGAAGATAGAAATTTTTTACGGTATCAAAATTCTAGGTTCTATTAGAGATTTTCGTAACGAGTATTCTAAGCCCAAGGAGATCGATTTGGGCTGAGTAGAAGTGGATCCTAATGAATGTATTTGGGCCTCTAAATGGCCCTATCGACAAAAACCTTGGATTAAATTACAGAGAAATACATCGGTTATATAAGTTTGAAACAGCGTACGGCGATTAATATACAGTTCCAAGTTACAACGAATTTCACTATAAAAAAACTAGCGCGGAATTTCATTTAGCGGCAATAAGCGAGCGTCGGTAAAATAGATTCCTCGCCCAAAATTATAGTTTTGTAAATATTTTAAAATGCATCTGAATGCTTATAATCGTTTTGTGTGAATGTGTGAGTGTATGTGTAGTATATGGAACCAAACATTTTTGGATCCAAAAAATGGCCATAGTTTTTCTAGCACAGAGTTAATCCAAATTTAATCTATACCATCGTGTTCATGGCGTCAAAATACATAAGAATAGACCAAAAATAGAATTCGCCGAAATTCGGACAAAAAAAATCCTCAAATGCCTGGAGTATTAGAAAGTATCAAAGCCATTTTTGTTTGTCTTCATAGAGATTACAATGCAAAAATCGTGATATGAAAAGTTACTATGGAAAAGCGCCAATGTCAACACATATTCGTTAAATAAAATATTCACTTATAATATCCCATGTGCAAAATTTCCGGAAATTAATTGATATTATTTGACATTTTGTAATGAAAATATGAGATATTACGAAGGAATACCATAAGTTTGTTGTTTTGTTATCACTTTCAAACTCATTTGTTAAACGTCAAAAAATATCCACTATAATTTTGCTTCTCTACCCTAAAAGAAAAAATATCCGCTGAAATTTTTTCGTTGGCATGGCAACAAGTCAAAATGAAAGTATTTCATTGGTCGGAAATTGTCGGTGTGAAATTCTCATATATAATACCACAAGAGCTTCAAAATTATCGGGTATTTCCCGATAGGTTCGTTGCAAATAAATGAAGGAGTCAAGTTTTTCAGGTTAAAAAATCACGAGCGCGAAGCGCGAGTGATTTTTCCTGAAAAACTTGACGACTTTATTTGTTTGCAGGGAACCTTGAGGGAAATGCCAGATAATTTTGAAGCTCGTGTGGTATTCGGGGGATTATTTTTCCGTCCCAAATGAACATTTCCTTTGACTTTTTTATCGATGGTGGACAGAATTCAACCTGTCAGTTTGAAGTGTGGTTAATTTGACTGGCCGTCCCAAATGAACATTTCCTTTGACTTTTTTATCGATGGTGGACAGAATTCAACCTGTCAGTTTGAAGTGTGGTTAATTTGACTGGATCATGTTTTGTTTTTTATATATATCAACTACCAGAGAAAATTTTCAAAAAATTATCATATATAATACCACAAGAGCTTCAAAATTATCGGGTATTTCCAGATAGGTTCGTTGCAAACAAATGAAGGAGTCAAGTTTTTCAGGTTACAAAATCACGAGCGCAAAGCGCGAGTGATTTTTCCTGAAAAACTTGACGACTTTATTTGTTTGCAGGGAACCTTGAGGGAAATGCCAGATAATTTTGAAGCTCGTGTGGTATTCGGAGGATTATTTTTCCGTCCCAAATGAACATTTCCTTTGACTTTTTTATCGATGGTGGACAGAATTCAACCTGTCAGTTTGAAGTTTTATATATAGCAACTACCAGAGAAAATATTCAAAAAATATTCATATATAATACCACAAGAGCTTCAAAATTATCGGGTATTTCCAGATAGGTTCGTTGCAAACAAATGAAGGAGTCAAGTTTTTCAGGTTACAAAATCACGAGCGCAAAGCGCGAGTGATTTTTCCTGAAAAACTTGACGACTTTATTTGTTTGCAGGGAACCTTGAGGGAAATGCCAGATAATTTTGAAGCTCGTGTGGTATTCGGAGGATTATTTTTCCGTCCCAAATGAACATTTCCTTTGACTTTTTTATCGATGGAGGACAGAATTCAACCTGTCAGTTTGAAGTTTTATATATAGCAACTACCAGAGAAAATATTCAAAAAATATTCAGTATAATTCCATGTAGGTTGTACCACGTGACGTCGAATGGTGCAATTCTATTGGTCGATATTTGGGACGGAAAAATAATCAGTATAATTCCATGTAGGTTGTACCACGTGACGTCGAATGGTGCAATTCTATTGGTCGATATTTGGGACGGAAAAATAATCATATATAATACCACAAGAGCTTCAAAATTATCGGGTATTTCCAGATAGGTTCGTTGCAAACAAATGAAGGAGTCAAGTTTTTCAGGTTACAAAATCACGAGCGCAAAGCGCGAGTGATTTTTCCTGAAAAACTTGACGACTTTATTTGTTTGCAGGGAACCTTGAGGGAAATGCCAGATAATTTTGAAGCTCGTGTGGTATTCGGAGGATTATTTTTCCGTCCCAAATGAAAATTTCCTTTGACTTTTTTATCGATGGTGGACAGAATTCAACCTGTCAGTTTGAAGTTTTATATATAGCAACTACCAGAGAAAATATTCAAAAAATATTCAGTATAATTCCATGTAGGTTGTACCACGTGACGTCGAATGGTGCAATTCTATTGGTCGATATTTGGGACGGAAAAATAATCAGTATAATTCCATGTAGGTTGTACCACGTGACGTCGAATGGTGCAATTCTATTGGTCGATATTTGGGTCGGAAAAATAATCACATTTATTTCTTAATTTTGTGTTTAAAAATGAACGAATCTGAAGTCTCTACCTTCGGACGGTGAAGAAGTCAAAAGCAATATGTGTTTATGTTACTAAACTCATTTTAGCACTCAGTGTTAAAATTAACCACTTTTTACAATAACAATCAGCGTCATAAAGATGACTTTTCATAACTGAATTGCAAAAACAAGTTTTCTAGAATCATTCGACTCTAGTGTAATTATTTTATTCATAGTTTTATCTCTTTTCCAAAAATATTTAAAAACATTCATTTTGCAAACAATTAAAATAAATTTTTATGAACAGAATCATTTTTATTCAATCGAAAATATGTTATGAATTACATTGTAGTTCAATAATTACCCATACATAGTACTATCATAATACTGTTAATTGTTATGAATAGAAGCGACATTTCATCTTTCATCGAGTATTTTTTCAAAATAATACAACCTACTTTGCAAAAAAAAGTGGACAATAAATTAAAATAGTTTGCGCAACAGCCAGGAATTAATAAAATATCTGTGTTCTTTTATAATAGATTTGGAATCAGAGTAATGTTCCCAATGAGCTAATCCAGCACCAAATGATTCATCTTGAATCATTTCTTTCTCAGAGTTGACCAAATACACACCGATAGTGTGACATCGTCACAGCTTCACGTTCCTAGATATTCTGAGTATACACAACGTCAAATGTCTTGGACCCCCTATATATCAAATGATTCGATTAAGCCCGATTATTTTTCTTACTGTGGTGAAAAGTAACATGTATTTAAGGTGTAAAAATGACAAAAAAGAGATGTCAATAATGAATCCTGACTTTATTATCAATGTTTTGACAGCAGTGGCAGTGAAAGCATTTTAATTTTTAATTTTCTTTTGATTTTTTGGATTATCATGCCTGGTCGTGAAATTTCTCCGTTTAATCGAGCAAGAATTACTGCTTTACACGATGGAGGGCACTCTAATCATCAGATCTCGGAAATGTTGGGCATTCCTAGATCATATGTTGTGCGAATATTTCACAGGTACCAAGAATTCGATATAGTGGAAAACAGACCACGTAGTGGACGTCCTCGAGTGTCTAACGAAAGGGAAGATCGTTATTTGGTGCAATATGCTCGCAGACACCGCACAGCTTCAGCTCTCAGAAGCCACTTCCAACGTACGTTTCGTCATGTTATATCGACACCCACAGTTCGAAGAAGACTCCATCATGTGAATTTACGTGCTAGAAAACCATTACGGGTCCCCACTCTACTTCCAAGACATCATGCAGCCCGTTTCCGATGGGCGCGAGAGAACAGGGGTTTGCTTTTGCAGCAGTGGAGGTGGGTGTTATTCACAGACGAAACCAGAATTTGACTGGTGAGTGATGACAATCGGCAAAGAGTCTGGAGAGAACCAGGTCATCAACAGCGACTTAATTTTCCCCGGGAAGGTGCTCCCTATCAAGGGGGTACTGTAATATTTTGGGGAGGAATAATGTTTAACCGCCGCACCCCATTCATTCACATTTCACAGAATATGACCAGCCAAATTTACGTCGAACAGGTTATTACGCACATTATCTATCCCATACGTAACGAATTAGGCGAAAATTTTGTGTTTATGGACAACGCCCGACCACATCGCGCAAGAAGGGTGCAGGATACACTTCAAGCAGGACATATCAATAGATTGGATTGGCCAGCCAACTCGCCGGATATGAATCCGATTGAAAACATGTGGAATTTACATAAGTAGAGCCATTGACAATCGAATTAACCCACCTCAGACTGCAGATGAGTTAGTCGTCGCGGCGGTAGAGGAATTGAACAATATTCCACAAGACACTATAAACCGCTTGATTATTTCAATGCACAGACATGTCGTCAACATGTTATTCCAACGTGGAGGAGGTCATACCGACTATTAGTCAGTGTACAACATGTTTCTTTAGTTTATTTATTTAATAATTTTGTTCAACAAATTCACACATTTCTAATTTTTTAATTTTCTAAGTATCCCAGTTTGTGTAAAATAATCTTTTCACAAGAAATAGATTGAACAAACAATATACTTTGATAGATATCTTTTGTTTTTCTTTCAAGACTTTTGACGTTGTGTGTATATTAGCATAGGAAGTTCTTAAATATTTGTTATACAAGAGAAATTAAATAAAACTTATGAAGGGAAAAATTACTTTATTCTAACCATTATTCCCTAGTGCGATAAAAGTCAATAGTAGAGTTTTAAAATTTACTGAAATTCTTATGTCAAGGGGGTGTGACATCATTACCCTATATGGCTGTTTGGAGTCGCGAAAAAATTTAAATATCAAATTTCATCTTCGTCCGCCAAAAATACTATAATAAGTCAAAAGAACTGGGGCGGAGGTCGCAAGAGAAAATACGATACCAAGTTGTGGATGCAATTGTGAACACCATGTGAAGTTCATCTTCATTATTCTCCAATCTTGGTTTTAACGTTGAATACTAAAATTTATATCTAGGATAAAAAATCGGATCACGTGATTGAATCACCCGAATATATGACTTTCTAATAATCATCCTATCAAGTTCAATTCGATACAAACAAAATAAATAAATCACCAAATTCTAGTTGAAATCACAATATAAAGATTTGTCCCATGTCATATAATTGTAAATACATTAGTTCTAAAATAATTTATTTGAATAGCCCATTCCTTCAAACATTACTCAGATCATTGATGGTTTTTACATGAGTAATGTGTACAAATCTTTAGTTGTTAATTAAGATTTTGAAGGAAATCTGTCAATAACTTCTAATTAATGTTTTTTTTTAAATCATATGAAGTAGACTTGAAACAGGTGATATTTTTAGTAATCGAAAATAATTAAAGCTTATTCAAAATATTAATAAATTCCAAAGTGGCAGAAACAAACGCATGTTTAAAATGGAATGTGCAACCATGACAACATTGTTATGGTACCTAATAATTTACTTCAAGTCGTTGAGTTGTGGTGGAAAATGATTAATATATCACCAGAGATCCCAATTAAATTTATTTTAGATTATAAAATATAGAGAAAGTTCAAAATTTAAGATTATAAAACTATGTATAGATAGTGATTGTGACATCATTGTGACAAGATGTCCAAGATATTTTTGAAACTATTTATAACTTTGATAATTTTTTGTACCACATCAGATGGCAAATTCAGGAAATACATCCATAAAGGCAATGAATTAAATTTGTAAAAGATATTGAATATATTAAATACATAGTTTCTTCGAAATTTTACAACATCATTCTATTCTTGGAATTAAAAGTATGCAGCTAAACTTAAAATAATAGAATGACCCATTCTTGACTATCTTGATGGCAATTAAGTTTGTAAAAGATATTAAATATATTAAATACATAGTTTCTTCGATATTTACAACATCAATCTATTCTTAGAATTAAAAGTATGCACCTAAACTTAAAATAATAGAATAACCAATTCTAGACAATCTTGATTGCACCATGAAAGATGATAATTAAAAATTACATTGAACATCTCAAGTTTACTATAAATTTGACATGAGCTGTATATTAATTTGTTCACACTACATTATCTTGATTGTTTAATATGAAATCTAACCTTTAATTTTGAAAGCCAATTTTAAAACAAAATGCAGCGATGATATTTCTGTGCATTAGACTGTAACTATTTTGGATTCATATACCTATTAAATTCAAAAATGTACAATTAGTGCAATATAAAATGAAAGTTAATATAAAATAGAAAATAAGGAAAAGAAACCTAATCAAATACATTCCTTTTATAGAAATTTACAAAGGTTGTGAATCATCAAAATTGATATACAGATCAGTCTGATACAAAATTAATGAGCAAATTCAAACTAAAACTAATATTATTCAACAAATCTTATGCAGAATGTGGAGGATTGTCAGGCCTATAAAAAAAATTAGTTTCAGTATTAATTCAATATTTGACAGCAAACTATTCATTCAACTATTGGAATGAACCAGTTCCGCCCAAAATAATAATGTGCTAAACAAATAATAATAATTAATGTACCATAGCGTGTATTTGAAAATGAACAGTGAATTTCACAATTGCGATAGAGATTTAACCCGGCGACGGACAAGTCAAATGTTGGCCGTCATTATTTTCGGATTTCAGCGCTTGTGCGGCCATGCGTCTCTGTAGCTTCCGTTTAGGTATCCCTCTAACTGGGGAAGTTCAGTTGTTATTGTGATTCCGGCGTTGAAATATAATATTATATATTAATATATAATAATAAACACAATCCTAAAACAATAATTTTTGACAAAAAAGACCTAAAAATTAAATTAGACCTCAAATACATTCAGAAAGTCATGGGGTCTCTTGGCTCCCATCTGACATATCTCGTAACTTTTGGTCACCTGTCCGTCGCCGAGTGAATAAACGTAAAAATATTTAACCAAAATTGGTGTTTTAATTTTTTTGTAAATGCAATAATAATCCGCTAGTTTTGCTCATTAAACATCAAAATGTCAAGAAGTTTGTTTCGAATTAGCTTATTTATTTTACTGAATAAATTATTGAACATCTAAATCATACACTAGCATAGGAATCATTTCCGATTTGATTAAAGCTACTCAATATGTAAAATATCGTACCTTCCGTTTTTCGATTCCTTTTCAGGTTTACTGAGATCAGAATTCTGAGGTTTCACTGGTTTTGAAGGTCTACGTTGCACTAGCAATGAAGGGGTCCAACTAAAACCTAAAGTGAATAAATAGAAACAATGTAAACTGGATAATTTCAATTAATGAGTTCAAAGTAACAAATCAACGAGTTGCGAAATTAAGACAAATTTATTTAATCAATTTTCGCCCAACTTCACTATTTTCCAATTGCATCCAAAAAGATCAAAAACACGTTAAAAATGTTATAGCCGGAAAAATTCTAATAAAAAAGGAATTGAAAAAATATTCAGTAGAGAATCCTAAATTTTTTTGTTGATTACCATGCAATATTTCAGACATTTTTGATGTTCCCGATTCTGAAGAGGGCTTTTTATTTGGAAAACTTTTTTGAATGATTGAACAATCATAACTAACTAAGCATATGCATATTCACATATTATTTCATTATTTGAAACAGTGAAGTCTTCCTAATCTTTTGAATGCCGGATGACTTTCCTAATAGAATGATTCAGTTAGAATCAATTCTATATGATATGCAATCATTGCTTCCATAAACTAAAATAAAACTAACCAGTGGAAGATGAAGGTTGAACGAAGTTTTCAATGTTATCACTTAAAGGTGGTGGTGAGATTGGATTAGAGGGCAATATGAATTGATTGATGTTAGAAACAGGGACTCTATATTTCCCATATTTATCGAAACTTGGCATGGTATGTTGTCCGTTATTTTCAGAATCTGCAGAATGGTTGGTTGTTGAGGCAGGTCCAAATTGATTACAAAGTTCTATCCAGTTTTTATCTTTATTTGAAAGGCATTCTTTCTTGCGATGTTGATCATGTTCAGGGTAGCAATGTATTGATCTCAAGAAAGTTTCTAGGGGACCCATTACAGATTCCTGAAATATTACACTTGTTCAGAATCGATTCGAAAAATACATAGATTTTATGTTAAAGCATTGCGAAAAACCGTTTCCTTATTAAAAATGTACTTTGGAGATAATCATATTACTTTATTTCATTTAGTCGTCCTAAGTTTTTGGGTACAGAAACTCAAAAGGCATTATAATGAAAAAACGAAAGTATCATAGCAAGTCTGATTTTTTGATATATTAAAGTTGATAATATTCAGATTCGTGACATTTTAAGGTTGGAATAATATATAACCTATGTTAAAACAGCAAAGATGAATTAATTTGTTTCAAATGATATTTTTGCATGGCTATACCTATTTTAAAAAGCCGGTTGCCACATATCACAATAAGGTTCGCAATGAAACAGAGAGATAATGTAGTATAGGAATCTTCCATCCCTATACAAGATTACCTAAAATCCCTACATTATAAAATACAACCTTATTTCTATTATTAAATGTATTAGTTCATATGTTTATAATCCATAACTGACCCACAAACAATACAACAAAGAGAGCAGGGTATCTCGAGGTAGTTATTGATAAATCGATGTATATGCTAAGACTAGATTAATTAGGACATAATAACAATAACATCACATTACATTATTATATATATCATAAGTAGAGCATAAGCAGATCATAATAATTAGAATAATCAAAGATATCATATTGAGAGATTGATAATGATCACTCATCGTGTACATTAGTATTTGTACTGTTATTATTTCGTAGAGCAAGACATTAAGTCGTAATGACGTCAAGCTCTACATTTAGTAAAGTATAGCTTTTACAAGTGTGTGTTTCAATTACTATGCCTCCACCAGGACCACGGGTCGGCAAACCGCCCCGACTTTAAGAGCTGATCCCCACAATAATTAGCCAACCCTAGTAGCATTAGAGACGGGGTTTATCAAGGTTATTTTACCCTAGTGCAATTTATTTCATATCAGTTATTTAAAAAGGAAATCTTAGTTTTAATTCTATTGAATTGACTGTACTCACGTGACCGGGACTGTAATAAATATTAAGTTGGCAACCATAAGAATGTTCAAAGAGAATTTTTATCATGTTCGAACTAACAGCATTGATAAGTCCGCCGTAGCAAACCACCTCTTACAAACCGGTCATAAAATCAAATCTATTTTAAAACACAGCGACGAACCTTAGTTAGCGTTTTTCGCACCTGTTTCTAATTCAATTCGCATACGCCGAAAAGTGCTTCAGATTAGTTAACTGGGTTTGTCAGATGTCTGGACTTTGTTTGCCAAAGCCGTTTTAATTTTGATGCCAAATGATTAATTTTCATGGATTTGTAGTTTACTATATACTTAGTCGAGGAAATATAACATTTTGGATCCAAACTTTGTGCAGTAAGATGGATCGAAATGCGGTTATTTGCATCCGATTCCTTGATGCATTAACTCCATTTGCCCACTTTTTAAAACTTATACAGGGTGTAAATAAATAACTGTAAAAAAATTCAGGGGGTGATGCCTTGTTGAAAAATACGGTGGGTCTTTCATATAAAAAAAAATCATTTGACCCCCTAATGTTAAGATACAGCCCTTTAAATGGGGCGCCGAAAAAGTAGTTTTTTATTTTTATCTTCTAAATCCAAAAAGTTACAAAAATAAAATTAAGCACACATTATGTGCTATTAAGAAGGCATCCAATAACTGAGTTGCTGGTTTTCCACTATGTTTGTAAGGGGTAGAAATACGTAACCACCCCTGAAACTTGTTTTTCACTTCATTTTTTCTCTTATGTGTATATTGCCAATTAAAAATTTATTTTAGGTAGCTTGTTTCATTCTGAACAAAAAAGGTCTCTTGTAATTTTTTCGAAAAATTGAAGATTTCTGAGAAAAAAAATAATTTACTTACAAGTACATGGCACGATTCTCATAGTGTGGAATTTTAATTAAACTTTGATTTACCTGTCATGGTGACATATTTTGCTAAGACAACTACATTATTTTTAGTATGTGCAATAATAAGTTAAAATCATTGTTAATTGTCTTACACTGTTATCATTTTGAGGCCCTTTTGTAAAGAATTTCAGTAAAATGGAAGTGTAAGACAATTAACAATGATTTTAACTTATTATTGCACATACTAAAAATAATTTAGTTGTCTTAACAAAATATGTCAACATGACAGCCGCCTACTAGGTGAATCAAAGTTTAATTAAAATTCCACACTATGAGAATGCCATGTACTTGTAAGTAAATTATTTATTTCTCAGAAATCTTCAATTTTTCGAAAAAATTACAAGAGACCTTTTTTGTTCAGAATGAAACAAGCTACCTAAAATAAATTTTTAATTGGCAATATACACATAAAAGAAAAAGTTAAGTGAAAAACAAGTTTTAGGGGTGGTTATTTCTCCTTACAAACATAGTGGAAAACCAGCAACTCAGTTATTGGATGCCTTCTTGTTAGCAAATAATGTGTGCTTAATTTTATTTTTGTAACTTTTTGGATTTAGAAGGTAAAAATGAAAAACTACTTTTTTGGCGCCCCATTTAAAGGATTGTATCTTAACATTAGGGGGTCAAATGATTTTTTTATATGACAGACCCACCTTATTCTTCAACAAGGAATCACCCTCTGAATTTTTTCGCAGTTATTTATTTACACCCTGTATAAATGATAAACTACATTTCTGCATCACAAAAATGCATTCTTTCCTGTGCAATTTTTGAAGCAAAAACATTGTGGAAATCGAACCAAATTTGTTACTCGGGGGGTTTTGAGGTCCTGGATCCCGGGTCACTTCAGGGAATGTGAGAGCGGACAAACTGGCCAGAGCGGGGGCCAGTTTGAACGGTATTTAAGACCCCCTTGCTGGTATCCCCTATAACTGAGATATACAGATGTTGTGGAACCACCTTGGAGATCAACATGCCTCGGCATGAAGAAGCATTGACGGCTGCAGAACTGCCAAAGCGCTGCTTGGAAATGAGTAGGCAAAACATCAGGATAATTTCCGAGATCTTTACAAGTCTTGGAAATCTGATGAAATTTAAATATATAGTGGGGAGACGCGACACTCCCTTCTGTATGAGATGCGAGGGAAACAAAGTGGAATCGTCAACCCACTTTCTTTTCGAATGTTCTGCGCTCATCCGAGCCAGGTTTACCTGCCTAGGCCCGGGGATCATCACGGCCGATGACATAAAGGATCTAAGCTTAAAACAGATCTTAGGATTCTGTCGAGCAGCGGGGTATCCAAATACCCCCTGAAAAACGTAAGAGCGGATAAGGGTCTTTGGTTGAGTGCACTGAACTTTATATTATCTCGCTACTATCTCAACCAATAACAGTACCAATAGAGCCGTTATTGGATGTAATATGATTGGTTTTAATTCAAGACAAGATTATATCTAAATATATTTCAACAAGATTTCAAATGAAGACTCTATTAAACATGTACAATGTATAACTGTACTTCCATGATTGAAAAAAACAACATGTAGGATGAGAAATTGGGAATAAATTCTTACATGATTTCCAAAAGTTGTATTTTTAAAATTAACACAGGAATCGTAAGTCGATTATGTTTCAAATAACTACTCTCACTAACCTTAGTGTTCTGTGTCAGAGGAACTGTTTCTGACCAAATATTATTGGACGCATTAGAAGAAACTTCTTTAGGAACAGCGATCGGTTTAAATCTTTGTTTCAATTTTTTACGACCTATCAAATCGGGAGTATTGCTGCTGGTTGGTTGTTCTAAAAATCATAGTAATTAAAATATATTAAATATATTTTCTTACGAGTACCTTCAGTTTTGGAAGAACATGAAGTTAAGAAATTGGTTTCCAAATTTATTGGTGCCAAATCTATCAAGGAATGACTGCTTGCCTGAGACCCTGAAACAAAATATTCCTCTATCTATATACAGGTAATTCTTCCACAACTTGTTTAGAAAAAAAATGTAAATACAGAGTTTCACCAAATCATGAGGAGCATATACAGAATATACTTTTGTTTATACAGGGTGTTTAACACCTGGACGTTATACAAATTCGTAATTTTAAATGGAAAAACCTGTATGTTTGGACATTTTGTAATTCCCTGTTCAATTTTGGGTCGAGCTGTGGTATCATACATGGGTCAAAACGTACTCGACTTTTTGAAAAACACCACGGAAGTACTCTGAATATAGCCAAGCAGTATCTAAACCATGATGGTTAGAAATATGCGACTTAGGCAATTCGTTCGGCCACTAAAATGTGTATGAACGTCTGAGAAGTAAATACTGTAACCTACATTGGAAGTGGAGACTTCATTATTTGTGGCCAGACGCTCCTTCGGGAAAAAATGGAGGCTACGACCAAACATGCTCTATTGCTTGTACAACATGGTTAAACACGCAATAACATACGCCTCTTTGGTATGGTGGCCTAAAACACAACAAAGAGGGACCACGACAAGACTCATCAAAGTCCAAAGACTTGCATGTCTTGGGATCACAGGGGCCATGAAATCTACGCCCACTGCAACAATGGAGACACTACTCTGATTACCTCCCCTCCAATTGGAAATTCAAGGAGAGGCAAGGTTTGGTGCCTTCAGAATACAAAATACACTGGAGAATGTTCACATTGCGCCAGGACACATGAGCATAGTAAAAATCGTAACCAGGTACGTGTTAGACCCGAGAACAGATCACATTCCAAAACAATACTCTTTTAACAACATATTCAGGGTATCAATACCAGAAAGGACTTAATGGAACATACAAACCTGGGCGACATTCTACAGGGAAAGATCTGGTATACAGACAGGTCTAAGACTGATAAAAGTGCAGGTGCAGGAGTATAATCAAGAAACCCAAAGAACAGCTTCAGCTATTCATTGGGCATACACATCTGTCTTCCAATCAGAGGTATATGCAATTCTCCAATGTGTGAAGGAAAACAATCGGAAAGCCATCGAAGATGAGCAGATCCATATATTGACAGACAGTCAGGTTGCACTTAAGGCAATGAGAAGTCAGGAAGTGACATCCCGTCTGGTATGGACATGCAAAATACTGGCAGACCGAAACCGCGTTAAGCTGATCTGGGTGCCGGGACATCAGGGAACGACAGACAATGAAAAAGCCGACGAACTTGCAAGAAGAGGGTCGGAGAACACTCCAGATCCAGAACAGACCACGCGGGCACCAAAACGTACAGCACGTAGGTCTGTAGAAGACTGGATCATGGGAAGCTACAAAGAATACTGGGAAAAAAACTCAGGAAACGAACATGGGAAGAAATACATCAAAGTCCCGCGTAACAAAAGAACGACAGACCTATTAGCACTAAATAGGGACAAAATAAAAGTCGTAACAGGGATCATGACTGGCCATGCGCCAATAAAAGGACACCTAAATAAAATGGGACTGTACAATGGCGACCTTACACACATACTGTGTAAATGCGAGGCACTGGATCGCAAAAGACAGTCAATTTTTGGAAAGTCTAACAACTAACCAGATTTATACAGTTCTCACCCAGTAAAGGACTTGTACAAACTCGTACAAAGTACAAAATACTCGAGTGAATACCGTAAAGAAACAAAACAAAAGCGAGATACAATGAGCCAGCAGACCTAAATGTCGCCGGAGGCAATAGCCAGACAAGCCTACAAGGGGGTGAAGTTTTTAGAGAGTATGCCGGGAATGCCTGACTCTCACAGTAGACCAAGAGACCCCCATAAAGGGTTATCATCAAATCAGCAAAAAAAAAAATTTAGATTGTAAAATTTTCAAACACGGAATTTGAATTATCTTTCTAGTAATAAAGTAATTAAAAAAATATTCTATTTATTGCAAAATTATGTATATGTATATATTTTTTAGGTTAGTTATTATTTTGTTAGATATTCTGGTCAAGTTAATTATTCAAAAGACTGTAAAATATTTTTTATATAACCAAAATTTTAATATATGTTAATGATAATAAGTAAAAAATTAGTTTAAAATTTTTTACGTGTCTGTTTATGTTATTCCTTTTGTATTACAAAATTTCTTTGTTTTTAATTATTTGCCAGTCCTTAATAAAAAATCATTCTTACGGATCAATCATTTATGAGTATGATATACAAATTTTTTCAAGTCATCAAATATATTGATAAAAGCATCGAAATAGTAAGATTACAAAATTTTTTTGATAACATTTAACATTGAATATTGAATCATATTTTCACGACAATGTAGCCAAGTTGTTGGTAATATACTCAAATCCAGAACCATTATTAACAACACCGGAAATTCATATAACAATAGTCAAATTGAATTTTTTCCTACAAAATTACAACCATACATACATACTACTCCATTATAATAAAACTATTGAATCTGGATCGTAATCAGCGACCTCGAAAACCCCCGAGTAGTTTTCTAGCCATTTTCGTTGAAATTTGCAAAATTTCCGCGTTTTGTCCATCAACATTGGCCAATAACTGGCGAATAAATCGAAAAATGGAAAATCCGACTTCGGAATCGTGATCAGCGACCTGGAAAATCACCGAGTACAGTTTTCTAGCCATTTTCGTTGAAATTTCCTAATTTTTTGGCCATGAAAATTGGCCATTTTCCTCTATATTCCTCTATAACAATTGAAAAATGGAAAAGCACATATTAGTTTTTTTCGGGAATGTTGTAAATCCGTTCAGGAAAATTTTGCAAAAAACCCGGAGTCGATCGGAGTTGCCCGCAAATTTTCCCAGCTTTTTTGCTAATATGACTCGACTATTCGACTGATGCATGGTTGTTTATATCTACCTCCAATAGTTAACGAGTAAAATTCGATAAGCTTGCTGCCCGAATTAGAAAGTAAGCTTTGGAATAATTGTTAAAAGCATCGCTTCAAAATGGGTACGTAAATATTATGTAGGTATATCTCTAATTTTATTCATTTTTGTCACCTCGATAATGATCCGGCCATCAACAAATACAGCATGTATCAAAAATGATCCAACACAAAGAACTTCATCAATAACGAAAACAAAACGTAACATGAACTAAAATGCTAAACACAATAAAAAAGAAACTAGTGAAAATCGAAAGATTGTATTCAACCTTGTATCAGTCGAAAGAGAATTCAATTTCACATTCGACAGAGGGAATTAATAAGGGTCGATCAATTTGAAAATAAAAGTTATCCATGTTTGAAAATTGCCTAATGTAGGTTACAGTATTTACAACAGGGTTCAAACACATTTTAGTGGTAGTGAAACTAATACGACGATTCGTGACAAAACGAACTGCCAGAACTGCATACGTGGTATTTTTCAAAAACAGTTGAATAACTCGGTACGTTTTTGACCCATGCATGATACCACAGGTCGACCTAGAATTGAATAGGAAATCCAAAAATGCTCTCATATATAGGATGTTCTATTTAAAATAAGGTACTTGTATGTATAATGTCCAAGTAAAATGGAACACCTTTATAAACAACAGTATTTGCTGTATCCGCACCTCATTATTAGGTACTCTGTATTTGAAAGTTTTTTCCAAAGTTTATAAAAAGGAGCAATGTATATACAGAGTTAACACTGTATCACGAACAATTTGAAAATTTTATTTTCGTGGTTAATATCTGGAAAAAGGTCATAATCAAACTAACCATTAGCGACGTTAGTTGGACATGACATCTGTCGTTTAGCGGCATTAGGATTCTCGAAGCTTAATAATTTAATTTTATCTTCAAAAGTAGTGATCAATGGATCGACCACACTGCTACCACAAGGACTAGGATGGCAAACCATTCTCTGAGTCATCGAAAACTCGGCATATTCCACATCATTTTCTCCTGAAATAATTTACAAATAATACTTACATTCATTAAAATATCAAGTGTTCAAGTTTGATAACAGAAGGGCGACTTTCTTATAAATATGAGTTGGGCTTTTCTGCAAATATCTCGTTTCAATTCAAAAAAGGAAGCTTAATTTAATTGTTACATATCAAGATAATGTGATTTATGATTTCGCAATACCTACCAGTTTGTCAAAGAAGGCATTACTTTTCTATTTTTACCTCACAATTTTTTTTTCGCTTGACCTAAATATTAACTCAAAATGAAGTCATATTTGTACATAATACTAATAACAATGTTAAAAATAACAATGTTAAAGAAGGCATGAATTTTTTAAATTTTTTTCCTAACAAATTATTTTGATGTGACCTAAATGTAAACTCAAAATGAAGCCACATTTGTAAATAATAATGTATTTAAAAATAAAAGTGTACATCATAAAAATTGTAGATAATATTGTATTTAATATGGGATGAACACAAAAGACGAAAATAAAAAACATTTTCCTCTGAATCATAGGGGTGTTTCAAGGCTAGGAATGGTAAGGTCTTTTTCAGCCATTTCATTATTTGGGTCAAGGAAATCGGGATTATTGCGCTCATGAGAATTAAATGATGATACATCTCCACAATCACCACCTTAAAATAAACAATGAATTAATTTTCCCATGAGTAAAATATTCCAATCTGGTGTGTCAATGAACATCATTATTAGCAAACTATAGTAATCCAAGAGGAAATCGCCACTCATGTATCTATGTAATGGGTAATTCCATGAGACCGATCATTTCAAACATCTATTGTCCCACGTATAACATGCAAAATGGTTAGTTAAGGAATGGAGCAAATTCCAAGCCGCACCAAGTTTGTCTGTTAAAATGTCTTTGCAAACTAATTGCAAAATTGAAAGATTTCAAATTTGAACCGGGTGAAACTCTCATTTCAGTTACAAATACCCCAATCCCGAGTCCATAAACATTATGAAAAACTGACTTTCAAATATTAATATCCCCGATATAAACTGCACAGAATACGTGATCCTTACGTCTTTATGTATGGAGCAAAATTATTACACTTTTAACAAAAATTAATATGAAGAAACAACCGGATGTGCACTCTCCCTTTTTTTAGCCAATATTTTTCTAAGCCAACTTGAAATTTCCTTGAAATCGAAGTTAAATCAGTTTCTAAAAGTTTGGTATAGATATGTCCATGATATTTTCGCGATTATAATAAGAAAAGATTTTGATTTACTGGCTATTTTAACAAGCTTAATAGACAATTTGATTTACTGAAAATCACTGCAAGCAGCATTATCAGAATAATAGTAGATTTGCTTATTCGTGTTCATAACTTCATATACTGTTGATATACTGAGTTCAATCTTCTACCTTTTACCTCTTCCTCAAGAAAGTTAATCACTTTTAAAACACAGTACGGACGAATATCTAGGTAATTAAGAAGGGATGGAAATATGTAAACGAAAAAGCAGTTTATTAAATTCCGATTCATTTTCCGTTGTGGGCAACCCCGTGTTTGCATAAGTATCACCAAATAGTATTCAGACACATTCTGATTCATAATTAGTTGGCTACTTGATAGCCGAAAGGTCCTCAGTACTTAACAGTATTTTTAGTGATTATTTCTTATTGATAGTTCTAGGTTAATAGGTTATTAGGAACTTTATTTTGGGTGCAATAACTGAATACATACAAGAACTTGTATTATCTGCAAGTGTTAATTTTAGGTTAGTAAGTTGTTTGTAAGTTCGTTTTTGGATGCAACAACATCGACAGATTCCCTGTACCAATAAGCCTGGATAATGTCTGAAAATCGCTATCACAGATATTCATTCAATTACCTTATGTGACGAAACGGTAGGTGATAAAACGGGAATAATAATAATATGGGTATTTATTTATTTCTTTTTCGATGAGGTCATGGTGGAAATCTCATATCATGAAAGATAAACTCATAAATAATTACTGATAAGAAAAATATTTCAAATGCACGCATACATATCTCAGAACAGGATGGGCGTGTAATGGGTCAAATTATACAGGGTGAGTCAGTTTTTTGTAGCCAAACTGCAACAGGAGATAGAACAAGTGTCTTTAAGAAGAAAAGTTCAATAAACATATGTCGTAGAAGGCTTCGTTTTCGAAATACAGGGTGTTGAAATTGAAAAAAAAAATTTCGTTTTTTGCGAATATCTCCGGAACCGTTTATCGTACACAGCGTTTGTAAGCATTTTCTACTTATAGTAAGCTATGTTCTGTGTGATAAAATTTTTTTTTTTACTCATAATTGGTGAAGTTTTTGAAGGGGTAGTGGGTGTTTTTCTCCCCAACTTCTACGCCACTGGAAAAAAAAACGGTTTTGAAACAACCATCAGAACCGCCAATGTTTTCTACACAAAAAAGGTACTCTTGGTCATAAGCTCTAAAGTTGACCGTTTTCGAGAAAAATCAACTTTTATGTTGAAAAACATCCTTTGATTTTGTTACTATTTGAATAAATTTCGTCTAATTAGTAAGAATTGACCATGTTTTTCAACATAAAAGTTGATTTTTCTGAAAACGGTCAACTTTAGAGCTTATGACCAAGAGTACCTTTTTTGTGTACAAAACATTGGCGGTTCTAATGGTTGTCTCAAAACCGTTTTTTTTCAGTGGCGTAGAAGTTGGGGGTGAAAAACACCCACTACCCCTTCAAAATCTTCACCAATTATGAATAAAAGAAAATTTTTTATCACACAGAACATAGCTTACTATGAGTAGAAAATGCTTACAAAAGCTGTTTTCTGCACGATAAACGGTTCCGGAGATATTCGCAAAAAATGAAATTTTGTTTCAATTTCAATTTCGTATCTCGAAAACGAAGCCTTCTACGACATATGTTTATTGAACTTTTCTTCTTAAAAACACATGTTCTATCTCCTGTTGCAGTTTGGCTACAAAAAACTGACTCACCCTGTATAATAGACTATAATAGAGCGGATTTAGATTTCAATGAATGATAGAAAATAAATTACTCTTTAAATTGATAGTAAGTCCTGAATTACCTCTGCAGTTTTCTCATACGCTACACTGAACCATGTGATAAGCTGGAGGAACCAGAATTGCGTTAAATAGTTCAAATACTATACAATGAATATAAATCGTTGAGTGAAGAAATAGAGCAAAAAGTATGTCCCTAATTTTGAGCATTAAAGTTATTAAGTTACTCTTAGCAAACCATTTGATTTGGTTACTGATTTTTATGTAATTGTTTCACATCCTATAAGATACTCTTCGGCTTAGTGTAAATATGACGAAATAAATTATTTATTTCATCATCTACACAACAACAAAAATATTCAAATTAATACTATTGTTAAGAACCCTTATTCACTAAAAATACTGTTAAAGTACTGAGGATTTTTCGGCTACCAATCAGCCATCATCAGAGTAAACTAAATTAAAAATCAAAATATGCCTGTTCAAGTACTATATGGGGATAATAATGTAAACAATGGGTTACCCTCAGCTGGAGATAAATCAGAATTTAATAAATGGCTTTTTCGTTTATACATTTCCATCTCTTCTAAATTACTACACTATGTTTTAAAAGTGATAAACTTACTTGAGAAATGGTGTGACCTGTATTCGAAATATGTTCGGCTACCGTTAAGAGTTAAAGTGTTCCTTCTAGTTCGACCACATAGCATTTTGAGCACGACTCAATTGATTTTGTAAATCCCGGATTTGTCGAATTCGGAAACATTATCAAAGGCGTTGTCTAAACGGTGTTTTAGCTTTTCTTACATCTATAAACTAGTTATTACCTGTTTTTTATGTAACTGGGAATGAGGAGTGGAGTGACACCTTGAAACCGTTCGTATAAATTGTTCAAATCTTAAATTGAAGTTAACATTAATAAACCACTTACCCGACATGGTCTCATCGTCCACATCATTTTCATCATTCGAATTTTCTTCAATACCTATCAAATTTCTATCCTGATGTTCGAATTCCTCCATCAAATTTTCTGGTTCACTTAAATCCTAGAGAAATAAAATAATATAAGTTTATGAGAATCATAGACGGTTGGCTGATGGGCAATTTCCTAAATTATAATTACTTTATTTATAAACTGTATTTTTGAATAAAAAAATATGTTTTGCCTGATAAAAAATATTGGGTACGTATCGTATACACGTATTTTTTTTACTTTCTACTTTGACAAGATTGTGTGATCTGCCCAGCATTTCAAACGGAAATAAGTTAGTAAAAGAATTAGAAAGTTTTTTGTTACTACATGCTAAGCCGAAAATATTAATTCTGACAGTGACAGCTCCAGCACTAGCAGCATCAGTGATACCAACACGGATGAAGAATTTCTAAGCTGCAATGAAGATGACATGTCGTGTGACGCAGAAAACCAACATACAACTTTAGATATTAATGAAATTGGTGCATTACATGAAATAAAGCCGTGTTCGGGAAAGTGTTTAAATTGCATTGGTTGATTAAAAATCTTACACAGCTATAATTTTCACAGTAAATCGTATAAACGACTTTTCAAAACGTAAAAACGTGTTCTAGTTTTACCTTGCACTCAAGGGCAGTGTGAACGGTCATTTCCGAAGCTGTAAATAATCAAAAATAAACAAAAAAGTTCTTCCTTCGATGGGATGTATCGGTTGGTTTAATCTGTTAAACCAACCAAATTTTCAATTAGTTTGATTGTTTCTTTAGTTTTATGTCTAACAACTGACACTAAACTAACACACTGACTATGCTTTCCCTTTATTTCAGAGATAAACATCTGGGATATTATATCGGTCTAAACAATACAGCAGAGCCGAAAGGGCTGTAAAATTGATTCAAGTTTTTCATAGTTTGATTATGTTTGACGGGAAGCAATGATAATTTTTGTTACATTGTGTCTAAGAGCACAGGAATCTACCCTGACTGAAAAATAAAATATACTCAACATTTCTTTTTTTAATATAAAACAGTGCATGCACGCCTTTGACTAGTTGTAAGTTTGAAATCAAGTCGTCACACGTTCTAGTTATTCTTTGGAAATATTTCAAAATCGAGAAATTAGGACCTAATAGAAGAAAAAAAAAAGTAAGCGAATCTGACTGGCAAAAAAAATTCCACTTATGCATGGCCCTAACAACAAACATATATCAATATGACAAAACTTACACTTTCACTACTACTGCAGATCAAGGTCAGCGATACAGTTGAATTGAGCAAATCTGGAGAGCTCAGTGATGTTCCTAATCCTAAAAGTCTTCTCGAGTCTGTCAAAGATTCAACATTTTGGGTGAGCGTATCGCCAGCTGCTTTGGGAACAGGGAGAGGTGGCAAAGGGTTTGATGCTTTTAAAGAGGCGGTTGACACTTGGTGTTCACCTGAGGACGTGCATGGACAATCGTTGCTTTCCACTTTCCTTGGAATGGAACTACTAAAATTATAAGAAATCAAAATTATAAACCAAGACAACTTCTCTATGAACATCTCCTAACAAAAGAACTTTGAAAAATCCCTAAATAACTACTTCCTTGACTAATATCTCGGCGAACTGCTGAAAATTAACAACTGTTTCGACCTCAAAGTTTGAATGAGACCCATCAGACTGATAGTGGGTTAGCTCTTGGTAGCTTACAGGCCCGGACTGGGAACTGGAACCGGCCCATCATTTTAGAGATCCATAGAAGCTCACTGCTTTCGGCTACTTTGTCAATTGTGTCGTCGCAAAATAAATAAAACACCAGATCTTTTCGTACCACCATTGCCATGAAATAAGTCAAAGTATCAGAGGATAAGATGCTCCTTATGCGCTTTTTGATCATGTTTTGGGGTAGAAAAGGATCTATCACAAACACCTTGACTCAATAACTTAAGCAAATTTGAATGCTAGTACAATTAAATTGTAGTCATTGGTCAATAGGTTGAATCTATGCAAAATTTCGAAGCAGCATACATCGCAGCTTTTGCATGCACAGCGTGTCTCAAAGCTACTAACATTTCTTCTTCTTGGTTTTTAGACATTTCGTCTTTCCCTTCACTGGCATTGTCTTCTATAATTAGGTATTTTATAATCTTCTAATATTCAGAAGTTACATTCTTTTCGTATAGCAATGCAACATTTTACAATTCAGCCTGGAAATTTCCACTTGTTAGTTAGTTCATTGTATTTGTCTATTATTAAGTATGTATAATTTAAAGTAAGTGATAGTTCCTATTCTTGTTTAAGTTAGTTATAAGTTATGGCTCATGCCCCTCCATTATTACCACTCTCAACCCGGATTTACCCTCTTGTCGAGGAACCAGGTAGAAAATGTGTAGTTAAGAAAAGATGTAGCAGCCCGCAAGTACAGTTTTTAAAACTTCTTGAAAGAGTCCAAAATTATCTATTTAAATAAATGTTATTGTTTGAAAACAGTTTTAATTAATCCAGAAAAGACCCATGAAAATACAGTCCACTCGATCGATTGATGGTGAAAACGAAACAAGCTGTATTATCAACTTTCAACAAATGACAGCTTAACTCATCTAGTTCAGCAGATTGAAGTTTATGAAGAAAACATTTGGAACTAGAAACGAAAAATCTGCATACAATTTTTTTAATATATATTTTTACTGCAGGAGAAGAAGGCCTATACTGATGGAAGAACATCGTTTAATGTCAGCGCTGCATTTGTCGGATCTGCTTTATGGCCAGTCCGGACCTGCTGGCCTTGTTTATGTTTCTTCAAAATTTGAGTTATACAAGTTCATTTTTGAATTATTTTCCTGGATTCTTTATTAATTTCCTGTTAATTCAATATTTGTCGTGGTATTAGCCATAGAAGTAATTTTTCAAGGATTAATCTCTTCCTATGTTAGGATTTAATAAAAACTCGTTTCCGAGAGACATTTTGAATCCACTCTTTCTATCAGATTCATATTGTATTAGAAAAAAATAAAGTTTTATCCGAAAAAAATTTGCTTCGCGGTAAATGCCTTGGTGATCAAAAAAATCTAAGTTTCGATTATTTTAAGGTACATGCTATTCTATTCAATTGTTCTTGTTTTCGGTGAGCCCCTCCTCTCAGACCTCCCTGTCTATTCGATGCAATTGTTGGAATGAGAATAATTTTTTTTCGGATAAGGCTCACGTATTTTGTGAAGTAACGAATCTAATGACAAAAAAGGCATCCGCATTTAGAATTTCAAAGTCACTCCCGAAAATATGAGGGAAGGAACAAAACTCACCCGATATAATATACCCTGCATTACTTATTAATTGGAGTCCTTACACTCACACTAACTAGCAATGTCTCTTCTTTGCTTAGCAAGTGTAATTATTTTTTGCCTTTTCCTAGCCCTAACAGCCATGATGCCGAAATGTATTATTTCTCACAAGGTCACAAAACAGTAAATAATCGACAAAACGACTGACATCGATAATCAAAATTTTGCGTGGGAACCATTTCTTTCAATTTTACTTCCAAAAGAAAATATGGGTACTCTGAACTACTATAAACTCAAATTTCACTCTGTCATTTTGAAACTCCCGGAACAATTCAAAACTTTTTTTTACCTATAGTTGTTGATGTTTGCTTGGATTAAATTCGAAGTGAAATTAGCAATTTCTGCGGAAATGGAGAACGACTTCTCTGGCACCTGACTCAAAGAGGGAGAAGAACCTGCGGCATTTCCACCTTCACACGTCGAGGAACACGGGATGTTGTACAAGCTTTTGACAATGCCTACTGCCAGATCATTTGTTTGGGTCGAGGAGCCCAAAGTAGCAGCCACTGCATTCCGGGATATTTCGGCTGCCAACCTCTGAAAACACAACTGCATTGAATGGTGAAAGGCGCGCCATTTACTAGGTGAACCATATCGAATTTATAATTTCCATTCTTCGGAAAAGTGAATATTCGAGCAAAGCAGTTAAGTTTTGTCTAGTTGCTAGTGCTTAAGTTTCCTCACAACCATGACCTACGAAATTATTCCATCGGCAGTAAAGAAGTCCCATCCAAATAAAATGTGGTGCTAAATTAGATGTAAAATATTTCGAAATTACCACTGGAAAAGATGTTTTATTATTTTTTTTTCCGTTTGCTGTGAAAACAATATTAGAACCGATATTTCCTATTGAGATGAAAAATATAATATTGGAAGCGAATTTAGTTTATTTATCTCCATTACTCCATCATAATTCCATTTGTTTATTACGTACTTAACAAATCTGAACGATAGTCTGCAATTGTTATTATCTCATGTAATTTCAGAGTTGTCGGTTCGCCAACAAAAAAAAAACCATTGGTACGGAGTTACAAGTCATATGGTGAGGTTGAACCTCCATTACTGTTTTGAAGTTATTATGAAAGTGAATTTTTAGAAAATTGAAAATTGTTGAAAATAATAAATCGGTGTTTATGATGCATCCCATACCGGCAAAACTTCTTGAGCATATTGTTAATACTCAAATGAGAAAAATTACAGATGGATTTTGCTCAATTTAATACTGATGAAAATGTTATCAACTTCATTTTGGGTTCGGTTTGAACAGTACACGTGACTGATTTTATTCTCGTCATAGCTTTTGTTATTTTTCATGCCAGCGAGGAAAAAAAACCAGTAAGATATTTTCATGGCAGTTTGAGAAAATTTGCATTTTCTATGAATAAGCTTCCGGTTCGCAGTTCAACTTTTAATACTTGTATTTCAGTGTTCGGGCTTTATTACTTATTGAAGTAAGTAAAAAACTAAATTCTTTGTTTGTTTATTGGCTTCATTCATCATATATTTTTTCGATAAAATGTAAGATGGCAAGTCATTAGCGAAAAATCGTACGAAACCATGTTTTTTTTCACCGAAAAATATAAAACTCAACGGTAAATAACTCAGAGTAGAGTAGAGTAGAGTACTTTATTTGGTGCTAATATAATATAAGCATTATTTGCACAGGTCAGTTTAAAGATAAAAGTCAAAATGCAAATTAATAAAAAACCAAAATCAATCACTTAACAAATTATTAAAATTTAGATTAAAAAAATCATCTATTTTATACAATACATCTTAAAGTAAGATCTAATTACAATTTTAAATTTGTTAAATGGAAGACTACGAATACATATCGGTAATCTGTTATACAAAATTTGAAGGCAAGAAAATTCGGGCCGTTTTGTGACCTGCTGAGTCTGAAAAATGGCAAATGAATATCATCCTTATGTCTGGTATAATGCGGATGAATGTCGCTATTTGAACTGACAAATTCAGCATTTTTGTGAGCATACGATAAGCATTCAAAAATAAAAAGGCCAGGTATTGTTAAAATGTCCAGTTTTAAGAATGTGCTTCTGCAACAAGCTCTATAGTTAATGTTACATATTATTCTAATTGCTCTTCGCTGTAGACTAAAAATTCTGTGAATTTCACCACAGTTTCCCCAAACAATGATACCGTATCTGAATTGAGACTCACACAGACCAAAATATGCTGTTTTAAGTACATTTGATGAAACAGAACCAGACAATCGACGTAAAAGATATAAGTTTTCACTAACTTTTTATGCAAGATGGTCGATATGAACATTCCAGCTAAGGCGCGAATCCAAATACACACCTAGAAATTTTGCATTAGCGTCGTTAACATGCCTCATACTAAAAACGATTTTCTCCGTTTTTTCCCGATTCATAGCTAGCCCGTTTCCTGGAAACCATTCAAAGGTATTTTCCTGTATGCGCTCAAAAGCCTCATCAACAGACACCAGATCGGCACAATTTTCAGAAACCACAGTGTCATCAGCAAAAAGTATGGATAAGATGTCAGCTAGATAATCCGGTAAATCATTAATGAAAATAAAGAAAAGTAGAGCCCCTATTATAGAGCCTTGAGGAACTCCAATATCAATTATTTTCATTTCGGACCAGGTTTCATTTACATACACATACTGCTGGCGGTCTGTGAGATATGATCGTATAAGAGCCCTACTTGATTCATCAAAATGGTACCTCTCAAGCTTTTCCATGAGAAGTGAATGAGACACACAATCAAAAGCCTTTGATAAATCTAAGAAAATTGCAAGAAAATGATCCCCTTTTTCAATAACGATGGACTTGAAAAAGTTCCTCTATGAATCGCTGAGGTCATTTTAAATTTCAAAATGTTTAACTCCAAGAATTATCATCATCATTTGAGGGGAGGGGACTTAGCCCCCTGATCTGATGCACTTACGCCACTTAGTTGGGCCCATTGTGCGCCCCGTGGTCAGAAGCCTATTCTATTCTAGCAGGTTTGTGGTCCGCCAGAAACCCAGAATATTGCCAGTGCTGACTTCCATAAGTTCTTCTGGGAGCAGTTTTGATTCTCCGAAGTGTCGGTGCCTGAGGGATGCTAATGCTGGGCATTGCAACAGGATGTGAGAGGCAGTTTTTTCCACCTCTCTGCATTACCTACATATTGGGTCATCTGTGATGCCCATAGTGTGGAGATGTTTGTTGAGACGACAGTGACCGGTTAGGATTCCAGTCATCTCTCTGATGAACCTCCAAGAAGGGATGGCATCCATCCCCAGCAAAACAGCGCCCCACGGGACCGGCTCAAAAATTCATATTGGTCCATACCCTAAATCTTTCCAAAGTTTCATAAAAATATCTCGCGATTCAAAAAATTCGTCATAGAATGGACTATTAATAACAATTATTCTAGAGTAATAGTTTGAAATTTTTTAGAATAAAATTCTAAAGCACGGATAGTATTTGTGTAGAATATTCAAGGATACATAAGTAATATCTTCAAAGAACATGTTCATTTACATCAACTTAAAGTTCATAACATAACACTTATAAGTACAAAATGATTACCCTTATCTTATGAAATAGTAATTTACGTTACAAGGACGTAAATCGACTTATTAAGTACAAACACGTTTATGGGCGGGGCAAAGAACCTAAACCTAGATACCTAAACATTGTCTTTATTAAGAAAATTGGCACTGCATCTTATTTGGGCGACGGAAACTGCACGAAAAGCAATATGAAAATTGATTCCAGTCAAATCCATAAAGAGTAAGACAAAAAATAATGTGTTAAAATTATGATAATTCGTGAGATTTTTTGTAAAAGATGACAGGATTCCGTAAAGTGCTATAGCTACTTAGTAGCCATCAGAGTAACCTCTGGGCTGGACAGCAGCTTAACACATGCTTTGTCTTCTCGTTCTCTTCTTAGCATGCTCTACATGCCCCAGTGTGAGGAAATTGTTTATTCGAACTTACAAATAAAAAGTTCTACATTCCAGTAATTTTAGTTTTGTTTCTGATGATGCCAACTTATTGGAAAATTTTGTTAATAAGGGTGTTAGATATTCAAGTTTTATGCATATCTACAGTGTAATCACTTGTGATAAGGTATTTCTAACGAGTAAGCCAGTTTATGTTAGATTTCGTTTAAATTTGGACAATGAGTATATAATGGTTGTATGCAACTTTTGTCAACATTTCAAACACTGCCTGTGTTTGTTCTCTTTTATCGCCTTTAAAAGTTTTCTAGGTTAACGTGGGCGAGATTACGATTAATTATATTATTTTCAGACGTTTATTACCTTAAGTGAAACCCTATATTAGAATCGTTTAAGTTTTCATAAGCATCGAGAAGAAAATTAGGCGAAGTGGTTGATATATTTAAGAATTTTTTTTTGTATTTAATTACTGAGAACTTCTATGGCTGTCGCAACCCTATATCTCAGCTCGTGTTTACTACCGAGCGGAGAGCGCTCTTTTGCTAAAAAATTGTTCACCTACGGTCTCGCACGAATCTCGCTCTCTCTCACCCTCGATAGAAATACTTTAATTACTGTTTCGAAGGTGACTTTCATGGTAGCCACGCAATTGTACATTATCAATTGAATAATACATTATGAAAACACCAATTTACTATTCCCACTTTAACATTCCCTAGAGGAAATTACACCACTGAAGCCGCGAAAAATCTTAGTGTTTTTAATGAATCTATAGGTCATCAACGTACAAACAGTACCGAAAGGGGGGACATTGGCTCATCGACTACGGAGCTACCTCCATAGTCGATGGGCCAATGTACTGGTGTTTCCGATCTCTGCAGAATCAACTACGTCAATTCTTCTCATACGACCGTTGAATTTGCAGAATCCCGTCCCAGAGTTTGTTATGATTCTCAAGTTATTCCCTTCATCCCAAATTTATGTAGGAGAATCTTGGATTCTGTGACTTGGAAGAAAACTCCAGTATTTAATACTGATTAGTGTGTGCTCCCTATAATGCAGAAGGGTTACAGTTCTATCAGCCCCTTTTATTCTCGAGCCGAGCATATCTACGAAGGCAAAGTGAAAAGTCCCTGAAAAGTAAAACAGATGGCGCCACAATCGAAAATCCCATGTGACATTTGTGATGTACCATATTTAATTAAAACGCATTAAAATTTTCAGACTGATATGTTATTCAGTTCTGTTTTGACACCCATCGAAAGCAAGCAACCTTGAAGATTTTTGTAAAAAAGTGAATTTCGCGTCTTGATTAAACATTATTTCTTGCGTGAAAAAACATTACGCTAACCAAAGCATCGCTTGTTAACCATAATGGGTACTCTTCACCATCGATTGGAACGATTCACAAGTGGTTTACTGATTTTCGTTGTGGCAGTATGACCACAAACAACGCCAGAAATCGTCGATAAAATCCATGGTATGATATTGGACGATCGGTGATTTAAAGTGTACGAGATTGTTGAAGTTATGGGCATCTCAACCGAACGGGTACGGAACATTTTTGAATATGAGAAAGTTATTTGCCAGATGGGTGCAAATGTCTCTGTTGACAACAAGCGCGACCATGTGACAACTTCAAAGGAGTGTTTGGCGATGTTCAAACGCGATAAGGACTTTTTACGCCGTTTCGTAACCGTGGCAAAACATGGATCCATCACAACACACCAGAGACCAAATAACAGTCGAAAAAGTTGACTTGTCCTGGAGAATCGAAGCCGAAAAAGGCCAATGTGGGTTTATCGGCCAACAAAGTCATGGTGACAGTTTTTTGGGATGCACAAAGTATCGTCCATATCGATTACCTTGAAAAGGGCAAAACGATCACCGGCGTATATTACGCAGAGCTATTGGATCGATTCGACGCCGATTTGAATATCTGCAACCTCGAACCAAACTCAATTTATGAAATTCATTTGATCATTAACAGATAAATGGTTATTAGGAAGATTAAGAATCGACTGATTTAATTTGTACCTCTTTTGATTCGTTTATCTGCGATATATACTGATTCTGCACGGTTTGTAGCTGATTTATGTACCACTGCTGATCACGACATCGCTGGTAAAATGTTGGAGCTCTCACTTGGAACCTACAAAACAATTTTTATTTTCATTCATTTCATTGAAAAATTATTTCTTACCTTAAAACCAAAGTATCCAGTGCCACATTCAAATATCCTTCACTAGCTAGCAAGTCTAATCGGAAAAATCTATTGTAGCCCCAGCACTCTCCAACTTCAAAATCAGAAGCAAATTCTCTCACGATATTTTTAGAAACGTCTCGGCTAGCTTGGTGGATCATCTCTACACGATACTCATATCTGCAAAAAATCATCAATAACAGCGTACTGATCAACCTCCGAGTAGTGAATACAAGATGTGTGCTACACTAAAATTCGAAAGAAAACGACGACCGCCGAAGTAAAAGGCTTGGCGGGCGTGATAACCGTTGCAAAACTAACTAACTCGCATTCTGGAGACCTTATTTCAAAATAGGAAAACTGAAGAGAAAGTTAATTTGTATTAGTGGATTCAGAGGGGATAATTGTTCATGGGAAAAACTCAAAGTGACTGGGGTTCACCATGTGTACATTCATTTTCAATCATAACATCATAAGAAAAGACTTACAAAAATAAATTCTGGTCTGTGAGTAGCTATTTGAGTGTAACTGGTGCCACCAGGCTACTAACTTCATTTTACCCTGGGGAATTTTTCAAATAATCCAGTTATTACCTATATTGTAAAGCAATCTATGGCTTGTTCGCTAGAACAATGATATAGCGTCATGGATAAAGGTCAACCATTGGGTTTTTAATAAAATAAACTGTGACAACAACTCAAAATAGCTTTACTGACACCCATCCATAAAAAGGAGATTGTGAATCATTTGAAAACCCCCGACCTATAAGTGTTCTTCCCTCTTTCTCAAAACTCTTTGAGGTGGCCATGTGCGACATACTCATGGATTCCAAGAAACACTGTAATCTCTTAAATTCTGTTCAGCATGGGTATGTCAAGGGAAGGTCAGTGGAAACAGTAACTATACAGTTCACAGAAATGATTGTTGATTCATTTGAAAAAATGAAATACTGCTGGGAATATTTCTGTATCTATCAAAAGCTTATGACTGCTTAAATCATGAATACCTATTGACCAAACTGGAAAGATATGGAATTCGCGGAAATGTATTAGATTGGTTCAAATCATATCTATCTGAACGCCAACAAAGAACAAAAATAATAAGGCATGGACAAACATACAAGTCTAATATAAGAATAAATAATATAGGTATTCCACAGGGAAGTATAACTGGTCCTATTCTGCTCATAATCTTCATGAATGACATTCTGGAAATTTTGAATACTGAAGAAAATGCCTGTCAGATCACTAATTATGCTGATGGCACCAATCTGTTGGTGTCAAGCACAAATTACACAAATTTATTTTAAAAAGCAGATCATCTGATGAGTAGAACAGAAAGCTGGTTCACGAAAAATAATTTGATTTTAAATGTAGACAAAACTAATATTATACTATTCAGAACATCACAACCAAGAATTGAAACTCCACAAACAATAGAATTACTGAATAAAAAAATGGATATACAGAACTCGACCAAATTTTTGCGTATTCATATAGATGAACATCTGTGTTGGCATACACATATCATAAATATGGGGAAGAAACTGAACCAAATATGCTACTCCATCAGGATTGTAAGTAAATATATCAACGAAATTTCAATGAAAATCATGTATTTCTCAAATTTCGAATCATCAGCAAAATTTGGAATAATATTTTGGTAATAAGATTCTTGACCCAGTATGAATTATATATAAAAATTCTCGGGAAATATTCGTCTTAAGACGAATATTTAAAACAAAGTGTTAATGTGACCTATTTCCCGAGAATTTTTATATATAATAATATTTTGGGGGAGTCATAGTAACCTGGCAGATATTTTTTGCATCCAAAAAAGAGTAATGAGGCTTATTTTCAAACTCAAGTATGGTCAATGATGTCGAGGTTTGTTCAAAGCGAAAGGCATCCTGACAATATATACACTTTATATTTGTGAGTGTGTAGTCTACTTGTACAAGAATAGAAGCAAACTGTCAGTATCTGGTGGAAACCACTCATATCCGACTCGTAGCACAAACATAAGTTACCCCATACATAGATTGACACTTACTGAGAAACACCCTTCATATGCAGCTATAAGGTTTTTTAATAGATTACCTGATTGTATCAAAACCTGTGAAAGTCTCAACAAATTTAAAAAACCTGTTAGGGGCTTTCTGATAAATCTAGAACCCTATTCGATTCATGAATATTTTAATGTGTAATATTTTGGTGTGTAATTTATTCTCTATGTACAAAATACGCTGACGTTGTTTCGTTTTATGTTTTCCTTTTGTCTATTTCTGTAAATGTAAAACATTCTCCGAAATAAATTATATTATTAGTATTATTATTATTATTATATTACTAGGAATCAGCAACCATTCCATTATGAATAATCAAACAAATTATTTTTTGAACTCTCCAATGCATAGATGCAACATATCATACAATACGCTATCAAATTCAATCTCTATCGATATTATCTCTTACTCTTTCTCAAAGTTTTCATACATCTTGATAAAACATTTTTTTGCTTCACAGACTTAATTGGTATTTATGTATTATGTATTGTATAATTGTATAAGTGTGTTTTTCATTTTTCATGTTTTTTTTCATTTTGATTTCATTCACTATATGTACTCAATTCATTACTTGAATTCTTTATTGATTTTTATATCTATCACCAATTTTGTAACTCTTTTTAGAATTCTATAGATTCACTACATTGATAAATTATCTATCTGTGAATACTGTTTTTGGGTCAGTCCCGTTTGTATTCGTCCTTATAAATAAATATCGCTGCGGCGAACAAGGCATATTAGACATGGCACTATAAAAACGTTTGCCACAAATTCCATTATGAAAGGTAGACAATTAGAGAAAAATGAAAAATTGTTACAACAGTTAGTTTTCTCTCTTATTACTCTGCTCATCTTTGTACAAAAAATTGTTTGTTAAAATGGAAGTTGAAGATTACACAACAAAACATATCTGAAATAAAAATTAATAATAAAACTTACTTGGATGTTTCGGGATATCCCGCACTGAGTTCTAAAAATACCGACAAATAATTGCCCCTGACAACCCCATTTCCATCAGGATATACTTTCAGTCGCCAACATAATCCATTACAATGCAAAGGTGTCGAGTAGACGGGATCGGCTTTACGCTGCAGCTGAGAGAACCCATGCATAACGAATGTACTGCTATCATAAGCTGGTACGATTTCGCTAAAATAAAGAAACAGGTTGTAAACAATTCGCCCATCAACCGCTTCAATGCAAAAACTAGAGTATTGCTTCAAACAATTAGCGTGATAGAATTAGGAAAAAATGTCGGTACTAAAATCGAACACTTTTTGATCATCGCAAATGGTTAAAAAAAATGGTAAATATGGCCAAACCCGGTTTTTCGCGTCGGACATCGTCGGTATGAGTTAAAAAAAAGAAGCTTTCAATAAGCTTATGCGCCGTAAAAAGACGGAAAAACTGATCTGCGGATGAACCCGATTGGTCCAGCGGTGACCCCGCAAATTGCAAAAAACCATTGATTTTGCTCGAAATTTCAAAAATTCATAACTCTTGTTCTTTTGAAGATTAAGAGCTGGAATTAATAGGTTGTAGCTTTTATGCCCACCAAGTACCACACAAAATTTCAGCAAGATCGGATGTATACTTTTTGCAAACCGCAGCTTAATGCAATAAAAGCACTTTTGTAAAATGGCCCTAAAAAAGTTGTGGTGCGGTAACGTGCTATTTTTTTACGGGATCATCTTCTTCAATATTTAATGAACATCTTACCAAATTTCCAACCTCTTATCTTTTGTAAAAGTTGCTAAGACAATTATTTTAAATAATGGTATTTCGTGCGCGCTTGGCTGTGCGGCGCGCGTGAAGGGAGAGCCGCCGCGCTAGGCTCGTAAAAAAGAACAATATCTAGGGAACCCTTACTCGAAAATCGATGTTTCTTTTTTATCCGTACTACCATTCAATATTATTAAGATTGCGCGTATTTTCAAACTTCTAGTAATGTCGGAAGTACCCTAAAAAAATACCTTGTGCTATTCGAACTATTCATTATTACTATTTATTCGCTATTTTCGAATGTGTATGGTATTTTAACATATTTTTTATTGTAATATATCAAATAACGATAAAAAATAATACAAAAAATTTTAAAAGTGACATTGATGAAACGTATTTAGTACATATTGTACTAAAAAATTGAATGTAAGTAGTAATATACAAAATTGCTCTTACTTATAACATGTAAAACATTACAAAATATTTTGTTATTTACTTCAGTTCCAAAAGTTGTAATACTAGGCAATGTAATTATAATATTGTTGGAGAGTAATGGTAATTTTATAATTTTTTATTAAACAATTAAATTATTAATACACATTACAATAGGATGGGAGTAATTATCAAGAGACAGAATAATATCATTCAATGGTACGAGATATTGTTGTTTTTTACGAGCGTTTGCATTTTGAACCCATACGCTCGAAAACCCCGGAGCCGAGCTGTGTAGAGTGGGCGTGGCTTAACGCGGCGGCTCTCCCTTCCACCCGCGCCGCAAAGCCAAGCGCAAGAAATACCATTATTTAAAATAATTGTTTTAGCAACTTTAACAAAAGATAAGAGGTTGGAAATTTGGTAAGTTGTTCATTAACTATTGAAGATGATCCCGCAAAAAAAATAGCGCGTTACCGCACCACAACTTTTTTAGGGCCATTTTACAAAAGTGCTTTTTTTCGCATTAAGCTGCGGTTTGCAAAAAGTGTACATCCGATCTTGCTGAAATTTTGTGTGATACTTGGTGGGCACAAAAGCTACATCCTTTTTTTTGAATTTTGAATTCTTTAAATTTCGAGCAAAATCGATGGTTCATCCGCAGCTCATTTTTTCCGTTTTTTTACGACATATAAGCTTATTAAAAGCTTTTTTTTAGCTCAATCCGACGCGAAAAATCAGTTTTGACAATTTTTACCATTTTTTTTTGGACCATTTGCGATGATCAAAACGTGTTCGATTTTAGTTTCTTCAATTTGTATCATAATTATCTACTTGAGGCAATATTTTTCTCCGAACTCAGAATTAAAAACTCCAAAAAGCTAATTCTATCACACTAAATATGAGAATAACAACAATAACATGCAACTTCACCAAATCTTCTATCTTTATAATCACTAATTTCCTAACTTACATTTAAATATCACTGAATGACCTCATTTTCAACTTTAATTTCATATACAATGTCATTAAAAGTAATATCCATTTGTGAAATGAGCAGGTTTACTATTACGATTAGATAACACTTATGAAAAATGGAATGGCATAATCCAACATGACCTAAACTGAATAGACATCGCAGTCGCGTCATAAATTTTGTTTTTAAAACAGTAGAAACTAATTAACAGTGATTTTAATTTGTAATTTAATATGAATTTCAATCTCGTAGCAAGTCCATCAATTCAATATTGACATTTGTCAAATCATTTTTCACTTTATAGCAAAACTACAGCAAACTATGATGACAGTTATATAGTTATATCTTATTTTCAACACTCAATTTATAGACGTAATACTTATTTTATAATTTATACTAGATTATATTCTTGTTTACCTATGAAAATCAGCTGGTACTGGAGCAGTCACAAAGCTTGTCATCGGTTTCTTGCGAATTGAATGAATCATTCTAGATAGCTCCCCACTTTTGGTAATTAACTCGGAGCGAGTACAGGAATGCAATTGATGCTCTATTTCATGAAGTAAATGTTCTAATTGTTCAGTTTCCTACAAAAATATATCTAATATATCATACTTGTGTTGAAATAATGGACATCTTTCAACCTGTGTGAGGGAATCTTTCTGACCCATTAAAGTAAGAAGTTTTGTTTTCAATTGAGAATCCAATCTAGCAATCATCAGCTCTACTGCATTTCTAATTTCACGAACCCTTTCATCTTTGGCAGATCTGACAGATTCGACATTTCTTTCCTAAATAAACATTCTATTAAATACCACATATACTCAAGTCTGCAAATCTCAACAACTATTATTGATTTAGCAAAATTCCTTTACACCAACCAGATTCTGCAATATAAACATTATAATATAATGTAATTATAATTAATTTAAAACATCCCCTAAGTGTAAATTTATTGAAATATTCAGCATGAAAAATTCTGGAATTTATTTGCCCCTATAACACAGACAAAAAAGATATTCACTGAATAAAACTAGATCTTGGAAGAATTTTAGGATATTGATGGTCTCACTATAACATTTGATCTTCAAATCTCTTTCAGTGTGTTTGGCCAATTAATACTCTGAGAATTTAACGAAAATTTAAATATAAGTCTTACATATTTATGTCTATATTTGACTTTTATATGATCTATTTTTTTGAATAATTATGTAATCATTAAATAATACATACCGGGATATCAAAAATTATCTTGGTCAAGAGTGGTTGTGGAATCTAAAACGTGTGTCTTACTTTACGTTTGAAATAATTATGTCATAATTAATTTGAAGTTTCTAAAAGTGCGAAATTTCGCAATTTTATACGAATATTGTAACACTCAGAAGTCTTTAGCGCTTTGGACTCCGGGATTTTCACGTGGCCTATCGAAATTAGAAGGTTCGAATTATCTAAAAACATAATTGCATGAACGCCAGACGTCCTATGTAATTAGCTACGAACGAAATCATTTTGACATATGCCTCGAGGAGCTCGCTGCGCGAAAGTTAGAGTTTATACACTTTACCTCGGTCTTGTTAATTTGGGGCAGTTTCGTGCCCCGTGCGGGCAGCGCCAGTCATAATAAAGTGTTTTCGGCTATGGGCCGCTAGTTTTTACCCGCTTTGATATATTTTAGTCGCGAGAAAATTCCCTTTGGTACGTCGCACGTTAGACGCGCGTAGCTGAGATCTGAGAATAGCTCAAACTGTTTTAATTAAATTTTCCTATTTAATGGACATTTATCGAAAAAAGAAAGGCCGTCGGGCACGGTCCGATAGTAAATCTAACTACATGGAGCGAAAACGGCACGCGAAAAGTCGTCGTAAAGCCGTATTACGTACAACCAATTTGCACTTTTCTAACTCGCGTGCTACGGGCTTCTCACGTGAACGTCATTCGATTTACGGAAAATTAACTATTTCAAAACAGTTTTTGACACGGATTGTGGCTATCACGACCTCTGAAAAGGTTCAAAGTTCACATAATTATTTCATAATTTGTAGTTCATTATTGTTTTGCAACTGAAATAAATAGGTATGAAATTTGTAGGTTATTGATGATGTCAGTGTGACAGTGACATGATTATTTCAAACGTAAAGTAAGACACACGTTTTAGATTCCACAACCACCCTTGACCAAGATAATTTTTGATATCCCGATACATTTAAATTTACAATAACTGTAAAGTTGAATTGCTGACAACTGTTTGTGGCGTGTATTTTAAGGGCAAGGAAAATCAAATGTGTGTACAAAGAAGAAACATCAATCAATTACATGCACTTCAATAGTAGGTGTGTTCAAGGCAAGGAAAAACAAAAAATATATAAGAATGTTACAACTTCCGCTTGGAGTTTAGAAATCGGGAAACAAAATGCATATTCGGCATCTCAACCACCAATACAGGTCCTAAATTGAATTCGGTTGCCAATAGTTAATTCGTTCGCCGCTAAGAGCATTATATAAACTATATGGGTGAGATAAGCCTAGTGACTCTCGTGAGTTTTGTAATTATGATCCGATTCTATCTAAAATAGATATATAGGAGTCTTTTGGGTCGGAGATCTTGATTTTTTAGTCAAAATTAAAAAAAAATAAAGATGGCGGACAAGTTTTATGTATTGAGATATATATAAATATTAAATAGAGTAAGCGACCCGTGAGCGGTTTTGAATCAGTTCTCTGAGAAGAACAAGATAATGATTCTCCCGTCCTCTCTGTCGCTCTTCTCACGAATGGGTTAGCTGCGCGCGCCTTCCCAACTCTTCTCTTCTTGTATACATCAGGCAGAAGGCGCACGCAGCTACTCCTCTCGTGGCCCTCTATCATGAGAAGAGCGACAGAGAGGACGGGAGAATTATTATTTTCTGTCCTCCAGAGAGCTGATTCAAATCAGCTCACGAGACTCGTTACTCTTTTTATATATCTCTATGGTTTTATGAGTATGATCTGATTCTACTAAAAAATGGTACATGGGGTCTTTTTGGGTCGAGAACGATGATTTTTTAGTGAAAATTAAAAAATTCAAGTTGACGGCTAAGATGACGAATGAGTTTTGTGATTATGATCAATTCTTTTCAAGATTGATAAAGGGAGTTTTTAGGGTCGGAGATCATGATTTTTAAGTCAAAATTCAAAATTTCACATGACTGCTAAGATGGCAGACGAGTTTTGTGATGATGGTCCGCTTATATTAAAAAATGGAATAAGGGGTTTTTGGGGTCGGAGATCATGATTTTTTATTTCTTTTTTGTAACCTTGAAATAAAAGCTTGTATTTGAAAAAAAATATACTTTTAATTTTATTTTCCAATATATTTTCTGTTCTTACAATCATATACATTTGATATGCAGGAGTGTCCAAAAACTAGTTTGCAAACAAAAGTTGGCGAAGTTACGTGATCAATCACATCATATAAAAAGTATAGAATTGTATTGTCCACTATTAGCAATAATTTTAAGCTCTTCCATTCCAGTCTTTGCAACTAGGTAGAGTACAATTTAGATGTTTTCAATTTGTGAACAAAAATACACCAAGCTGACAAATATAGGAATTATTTTCAATAATAACATGAATGAGAGATTTGAAAATTCAGTAGCTTTGAATAATAGATTATATAGAAATACTCACAACTTCTTGAACTATGCTGATTAGTTCCATAAGGCGCCGCCTAAGTTGTGCTACTTCATCCTTAATTTGGGTAACATGCTGTTCATAAACTTCATCGAGAGGTTTGAAGGTGTGACCCGAATGGGTGCCACCCCACAATGCACATTGATGACAAATACAACAACGGCAAGTCCAACAGTACACTGACAACTTTTCCAAATGTGTAGGACATCTGAAATATACTGAACATAAATAACGCACAATGTTGAAAGAAAATGTGAGATTTTTTTTTACCGTCAAATTATTTCAGGTGTTTGTAAAATTTAAAAAAATTAAGTGTCTAGTGACAATATTATGCTCTTAAAGGTTTTTTGAAATTTGGTGTGTGAATTTTTGATAGGTAGGTTAATCGAGGATGATAAATAATGACTTTTTGGATCAGAGTTTGAGCCTTGAGGATGTCGCCCTGTGAAACGTCGGCATAAAATCGCGATCCTGTGATGCGGAATCTATCTGGAAACCAAGATTGTTAAATAATCTTTATCCATAGAAGCCAATATGTATACACCAATGTTAAAACAGTTTGAAATTATTTTATTTTCAGCTTCAGGTCTATATTATAGAATCAAAAAAATATTCTGTGATACAGAAATTTAATAAAATAGTTTTACTAGTGAATATTATTAATCAAACATTAGAATGTTTGAATTTACTAACAACAATAAACTTACTTGTCTCTATCATTTTCATCAGACCGATTTCCACTCAAACTAACAGCCTGCAAAGTATCCAATTGTTGTGTCACTTCTTCTACCCATCGACAATTTACTAATTCGTGCAAATGTAGAGAAGCCCGGCAATGAGGACACTGAGATCTTTGTTCAGTTAACCAGCGTCTTATGCATGTGTAACAACATAATTTTGAGCAATGTGGGCACAAATGAGCATCTCGAAGTTTTTCCATACAAATGAAACATCGGAATACTTCAGCCAATGTCTGGAAAATACTCAAGATATAAAATTTTATAAAATAGTCTTAGTGAATTATTATTCTTTCAAAATAGTTTTAAAAAGAATTCAAAATTATATTATCCTCCTGTACGTTACCGACTCTGTATGTGCATTGTAACAATCCATGATGGAAATTTCGATTTACTCAAAATAAATTATAAAACTTCCAATTTTGACATGCCTTCTTCATTTATTACATGGATTCAGAGACTACTTTGCTACTTCTTTATAATGGACAAACGCAATAAAAAATTCAGAAACTAAAATATGTAATTAATAATTGTACGCTAACCTCCACACTATGATCGTCATTCTTGTTTGAAGATTTATTTCTTGTAGCCATTCTTAAATCGCTAAATAATCAATGGGATATAAATTGATAATGTTCTTAAAACATTATTAAGTGTATGTCTCTTATGTCATCTTTTAATCTTGTTTAATATTGTGAATAACGAAAATTTATTAAATTTTTAAACAAAGGAAGGAAAGCAGTGTGATAACACGTAACTTTTTAGAATTGTTTGTTGTTGAACACTGCTGGGTCAACTGACAGCCGTCAATACAAGGAACATTCATAGTAAAGGACTCTAGGACAGGCACAGACAAACGAGAACAACTACTTTAACATGATAGGAGACAAGGCCCGGTATGGCCAAGAAATGTTAAAAGTAATATTGGTAAGCTTTGAAGTTTAAAATGATTTTACACTACGTAAACGCCGAAACCATAGACATATAGCATTGGTCGTACGCTGCAATATGCCCAAAGGGTTAAGGCAAAGTGACTAAGCTGATTAAGAGCGCCAGCCGCAGTCTGTCTAGTTGCGCTACCGGAGTCATAGTTCGACCGCTATGTAACAGACCTAGTATTTGTTTTTACAATCGGCCAGATATTTACCGCAGCGAAAGGTGCGCGAAACAAAGCAAACAGCGTCGAGTAGTTCGACAGACTGCTTTGCTCAATAACTCGAAAACTGCTTAAGGTACGATATTGAATTTTTTTGTCAGTAGATTTCGAGCATCATATCTAGTCTGCGTCGAAATTTCCAGTGAGTTGAATTTACCATTTGGCCGCTAGACGAGAACATACATTATGCCGTATAATCCGATTGATTCAAGAAGAAGACTCCATTCGCTACGGTCACTTGGTCATAATAGGATATAGGAGATGTCTACTACGTGGCGCTGTTGCTTTGTACACAAATTTACGAGAAGCTTCGATGATTACTTGAAAACGAAATTAAATAAGCACAATATACTCAGACCAGAATCTATTTAAGTACCAGCTACTTACCGTTATTAAATTTCTTTAATCGATAACATCTGTATGAATTATTTTACCAACTTTCCATACTTTCATTATACTGGTTCTTATATTGAGTAATCTTATTATTATTAGCTGTTGCAGTTGGAATGTTTACATATACAGTTGCTTATTCATGTTAATTTTCTTTAGATAGGTACTAAACTGTTTTACAAAATCACATGACAATTTCGTTTTATAATATTGTGGAAATTTATTAAACAGTTTTGTTTCACTTTGTAATTTGAAATGAATGTTCATCAAATATTGGCTCCATCAATCCAATTTTCGAACAATATTGATTAAGGAAAGTAATATAATTATAAGGAAGTATGAACACAATTAGTAAGACATATACACGTTTTGACCGATACCGGATTGTAACGTAGAGCAAGCGGATAGAATTGTTCCCAATTTCTTTTTTTTTTAAGGAAGAAGTTATATGGCAATTGACTTTTTACAATCTGAGGAATTCAATAAGAGAATAAAAAAATTCTTCATCATTGACCCATAGATAAGAAATATAATATGTATCCCGATAGAAATCCACAAAGAGTTCTATATTTAGAGTAGACAACTGAGCCTTTCACTGATATCTTAACGGACATTCTGTCCTTCTCGCACGTGTATTGTGCTCTCACTCGCACGATGTGCGCGCGTTATACTTATTCTTGTATTCTTATACGTTTTGTGATAGAAGGGGAGACCGTGCGTGTGAGAGCGCAATAACATGTGTGAGAAGGACAGAATGTCCGACTAAATACCAGCGCTTTCCTATGCTTAACACACTACTTGTCTACTCTATATATAGAACTCTTTGGTAATCCATGACAAGACAATGACTTCAATGACAGCTCACAGCTGTAGCTGTCACGTCCATAGTTACCTAACCTATTTAGCTTCTGTCAGAACGATTGTCATACATAATGTTGGGTAGATAAATATTGCTGAATAATAATTTTTTATGCCTAAGAATTAACTAATTCAAAATGCTTCCTAAATTAAATGCGTTTATCCAAAGGTAGTGCCATTATCATTTTACATGTCTGACATGACTCCAGCGGCTGAGCAGTGGTCTTATTACTCTGCTGCTCAAAATTTGCCAGCAGTGCTAAACAATCCGAATATGGGCAAGCAATCGAATTTTTTTATTAGAACATGGGGTGATGCTTTTGTGGAGAAGAATGTATCCGAAAAAAGCCCATTTTTACCTGATATTAATTATTCACATTTTGACACATATCTGATGCACTTTGGTAAACGATTGAAACGACACAAGCGATTATCCCAAAATAAATCTGAGGTTAATACACAGAAAAAGATTGATGTCGACAGCAGTATAGACTTGAAAGAAATCCCAAATGTATTTTTAAAGCAGGATTTCCATTTAAATAACTCTGGTGTATTTACTGCAGTATTTCAAAAACAGGATAAGAAAGGATCCGTAGAAGTCATTGAAGAATTGAGCCGTTATTTAGATATTGTAGAAATGCAAATTGCAAAACATGTATCTCAGAAATCTGATGCATTTTTTCATGCCATGACATCTCATGATACAATTATGGAACAAATGAAAACAACATGCAATGAAGTGCATAAATTGAGATGTAAACTACATTCTGTCGACAAGCTTCTAGCAAGAAAACCTCTATACTTAATTGGATTGAAGAAATCTTTGGTAAATCATCTCGCTGTGAATAATAAATTGAAATTCATGTCAACAGTATTACAAACTCAACCAACTCTGCAATTGTTACTGAGTTCATCAGACTATGTAGGTGCCTTAGAATTGATTGCTAGCACTCAGAAAGTTCTAGGCAATGAATTAGCTGGAGTTACAAGTTTACGTCATTTGCCTTCACAACTGAGAGAAATGTTGAAACTTATTGATAAAATGCTTCATACAGAATTTGAACGATATGCTGCTGCAGACTTGCATAGGCCATTAAATAATGATAAAGCAATTTTAGAATCAGACCATTTAATTAGTCTAGTATCTGGATTACTGAGACAAAATCATTTGCATTTCCTAGAGATTTATAAACAAGAATCTATAACTGCCGCTCAAGCATTATTGAAACAATTTATGATTGAGGCTTTAGCTGATGTGGAAGATGATGAAGAACAGTGTTTGCGAGGCTCAGGGGAAGTAACACTTGCAATGGATGCCACACACTGGATGAAAGCTCTGTCCTTGGCAAGTGAGGCACTTGGTAAGAATATGCATTACATTTGTTGTAAAATGTTATAATGAGGAAGATGTTGATAGAACATTAAGATCTGATGAAGATTCTTGACCCAGGTATGAACTATATATAAATTCTCGGGAAATAGGTCACATTACACTTATGCTTTATATTTTCTCGTCTTTATGTACGTTTCGGTCTCACGACCATCATCAGAAGAGTTATTATGTTTAAAACTGGATTGCTTAAAACTAATTGTATTAACACAAAGCGTCCTTATCGCAACAATTTTAATTAAAATGCCCACGTCGCCGAAACGAACAGAAACACGAATAATCAAAATTGTAACACCTCAATGTTATAAGTATAATATCAAGAATCCCTTGTTAAGCAGTACTTTTAATAAATGTGTGTTCATGTCAACAAAGTCTATGAACGACTAGAAACGAGAACATTAAAAGTTCAAGTATTCACTTTCAAACCAGATGTTAGATTTACGAGCTAATAGAAAAAGGTTTGTCAGTTATTGGAGATATACTTGACATTCTACCTGAAATATACTTTCAACATTATAAAGACGCATGTAGGAATTTGCAAGAGTTTTTATTTAATTAAGTTATAAATCTGACTTAGTGTCTGAATATCTGTCCTATGATTTACAGATTTGGAGTCACGTTTTATGTGAATCATCTCCAGAATAGATCTTTTATAATAATTGGTTTCCTTAGTTAAAATATTAACATTATTGTAATCGAATTGATGGTTATAATCAAAACAGTGCTTAGCAAGAGCGGTGGAGTTTTGTTAAGTTTTTGTTTCTTGTGCTATACTTATGGTATATTATACATTTTTTTTTTGAAAATATTGTTTAGTTTAGAGATTTCAGTATAAGTCCCATCGCAATCTAAACAATTTAGTTTGTATAGTGTGTGGGTTTGTTTATCTTTAGGTATTAAAGGTTTTAGATTTGAGAAATATATTGATATTATACTTATAACATTGAGGTGTTGCAGTTTCGATTATTTGTGTTTCTGTTCGTTTCGGCGACGTGGGCATTTTAATTGAAATTGGTGCGATAAGGACGCTTTTGTGTAATACAATTAGTTTTAAGTAATCCAGTTTTAGACATAATAAGTCTTCTGATGATGGTCGTGAGACCGAAACGTACGTAAAGACGAGAAAATATAAAGCATAAGTGTAATGTGACCTATTTCCCGAGAATTTATATATAATTAAGATCTGAGTAAGGTAAAGGAATGTCAGTCAGATTTGGCTAAGTGAATTTTCTGTAATTGCCAACTTTAGTATATTTCTTTGCCTGTTCCATCTTGATAAAATAAATAGACCCCAGGTTGAGCATCCACAAAGTACAATATTTAAGGAAAGGCTTTTAAAGAATTAAATACAAGATTACACTTTATTTTATGTGAAATGGTGGCCATGCTCAAGTAAGTGGTTGGCGAATATGGAATTTTTAATCTATACCACCATTGATGTTTTTCAAATTTAGCCCTAAAGTGGCATCCTACTCAGCTCAATCGGTTCACATTTGATTTTTGGAATGTATGTATAGTAGATGTTGTTTCTAATTAATCTTCCTAGAGTATTAGTTACTGTATATGCTGGCATATTATCTCGTTTCCAAATCTTTAAAACCCTAGGTACAATCTGTATTCAAGTATGTTTTTTTCTTGGTTACATATAAAATATAAATAATTGATACTTGAGTCAGTGATAAATTTTAAATGAATATCAGGAGAAAGAGTTACTTATATAGTCGAGGAATTATAGCCAAATACCTTCAATTTTTTACTGGGAACCTGTATTGAGATGCGGTTTTCGCCATTTGCTTCAGAAACACATTAGAAAAAAATGTGCCATATTTGTTTTACCAGGAAAAGCTTGGTTGCACTTGTGCATGCAAAAAATGCTTCTAAATAATACGATTTGCGGAACTGTATTGTTGCTCACCAAAATTGGCCAAAATTTGTTATTCAGGGGATTTTTGGAGTCGCTGATTACCAATTTGATGTTTACAAAACGCCACGCTGCATTCTGGAGCAGATTTCAGGCGCTTGGGGGGGATTTGCAGTATAAAGCGGAAATCTTCAAATTTTCTCAATTATTCTGTATTTTGGGATTTTTAAGCACATACTAATTGATGTTCACGAAAATCACTTAGTCTGTGCTTAAAAATCCCAAAACACAGAATAATTGAGAAAATTTGAGGATTTCCGCTTTATACTGCAAATTGTAAACATCAAATTCGTAATCAGCGACCCCAAAAACCCCCCGAGTGCCAAATTTTGGCCAATTTTGGTTAATATTTGGTGAGCAACAATACAGTTCCGCAAATCGCATTATTTAGATGCATTTTTTGCATGCACAAGTGCAACCAAGCTTTTCCTGGTAAAACAAATATGGCACATTTTTTTCTATTGTGTTTCTGAAGCAAATGACGAAAACCGCGTCTCGAAACAGGTTGCCAGTAAAACATTGAAGGTTTTGACCTTTTTACGGCTATATTTCCTCGACTAATACACTTCTAACTATTTTCGCTAATTTAATACAGCAAACATATTTCAAAATACAATATTTTGTAATTTTTGCTTGAAGAATCTAGGGTGTTTGGTAAAACTAGTCACATTTAACGTATTAAATTACTGAAAACCAAACTTTTAATGATTATTTTATTCAAGTTAATTTATTGTGTATTATAGTGTTTACTCTTGTGTAATTAGTAGAATAGCCCAGGAACAGAGAAGGGGTTCAGTCAGCTATGACAGTTTTTTCTTCATAATTACTCGAAATAAGAATGTAGAGTTATCACAACTACCACTCGAAAATTAACTAATTTCAAAATTTTGCTACTCATCCTCAAATTATTATTTTAGATACTCAAATATTTCAGCCATTAAATCTGCAGTCCTCAATTTGTATCATATCTTCAGAAACTGCCAGCTCAATTATAAATCAACTATGATATTACATCTTGAATTATTCATGATCCTGATGTCATTCATCGAACAATACATCATTTCTGTTACTATCCTTCCAACACTTCTGGCAAGTTATTTTAATTCTCTTCCAATCCTATCTTCTGGTATCATCATGGGACCAGTTTTATCATCTGCGAGACTCAAAACATTCCGACTGATGCAGCAGCTCTGGGATTGGCACTTACCATATCGGGAAATGTTCCAAGCATCCCCTGTGACACTCCTAATTGCCTAATTCTATAGATGTAGGGTTGGAGGCATCAGAACTCTTTAGTTTTTCGGGCGGTCATTAAATTATCTTGAATAAATTTGAATCTTTCAGCTTGGTTCGAATTCCTTTGAGAATTTTAAATGAAAATATTGATTTATTTGTTCCAGAAAAACTTCTATCACGAGTTTCTGCTGTTCTTGAGATTATCAAGCAAACTGCGGAAGCCAGTGCCGGGCTTGTACCAGCTTCAGAATTGAATGGCTATAAGCCTGACAAATTTCTCACCTCTGAACAGCACAGTATTGTCCAAAAAAAATTGCATGAACTACTCGTTTCGGTGTGCGATTATTGCAACGAACGATTGGCATCAATCGTAGGCACGCAAACGGATAAGCAAATTCTATCATCAACTCAAATAATGGAATTATCTAAAACAATTGACACTTTCAGTAGGTTTTGTGAAAATATGTGCGGCAAGCAGAGCCCTGCCTTGAGAGCGGCTTTTAAAATTCAAGCAGGCAACTATGTAAATAAATTCCACTTGCAAAGGAAGAATAAATTAACGATGTTATTAGATGCAGAAAGGTGGAAAGTTGCAGATATTCCCTATGAATTCCAAACATTAGTAGATAGATTATCATCAAACGACATAATGAAATCGTTGCCAAACTCACCGACTGACGATTGTGTAGTTTCTAATGACAAAAAAGTGATGTCGGCGTTATCTATCGATGCACACAACTATGTGACTGCAGGAACTGTTCTAATATTGATCCGAATAGTGAGTGAATATTGTGTTTGTGCATATGAACTTTCATTACTAGCACCTGTTCTTGGGAAGGATTTAGCAGAGGTATTAAGAGTGTTCAATTCCCGATCTTGTCAGCTCGTGTTAGGAGCAGGAGCTTTGAAAACTGCAGGTTTAAAAACAATTACGAGTACAAATTTAGCTCTAACTTCCAGATCTTTACAATTAGTTTTGTGGATGATTCCCCATATACGGACGCATTTCAATCAACTAACAAATGACCCTTTAACGGTCTTTAATAGTGTAGAAAAAGACATAAGTAATCATATTCAGCAATTAGAGACAAAAGTGTTATCAATTATGAGTGCGCTCTTAGGAGATCAATTGAATGAATGGGAAGCCAAACCACCTGTACCTTCTAAAGCTTTCAGGAACATTTCGAGACACATCATCAAATTACATGAAGCTGTGAACTATGTCCTTCCAAATGATCAGGTATGTGATATTTTAGTTGCTATACACTATTCCACGTTCATCGAATTCAACTGTTGAGACACTTTGGCACCCAATTGGTTTCCTTGTGTTTGTTTTAAACTCTTATTCACCGGACGATCGGAATGTCATAATTCCACCTCAGATATCAATTTAACGTGGGCATGTGATTGATCTTAAACTTCGATAAATTATATTAACTACGTTATTTTCAGATGATTCTTACTTTTAAGAAGGTTGTCGTGTCTGTGATATGTGTTAATGTAGAAAATTCGTGGCGTTCAGACAAGTTGTTGAGTTATTCAATTTCCAGAAAATGTTTATCCTCGTGAAGGATTTGAACCTGCGACCTCTAGATTGGTGAATTAAGTTATTGAGTTGGAAGGGGAGGGAGAACTAATTCCTTATCAGTGGTCATCAAAGTTCTAATATCCGTTTATACCTAGCATCATCGACACATAGTGATTATTTACAAAAAGCCTATCAACGCATGAAATTAGCTCAAAATCTGCTAATTGTGACTAAAATACTCTCTCGTATCATATCTGCATAGATTATATATAATTGGGCGGATCATAGACGTGTAGATCTAGTTTTGAACCTGTGACCGTAGACCTACGAAGGCTGTCCTGCATGCCCATAAAGATGATACGGCCTTCCTCACCGGGTTTCCAGGTGCATTTTCCAGCTCAGTTTAGCATCGGGGATAACTCCAAGGTACTTCACTGAGCCATTCAGGTGCAAGGTCCTCCCTAACAGACTAATCTCTGGTAGATGTCCTAGTGCCCGTTTTCTCATGAAAAGAACCACATCGGTCTTTTCAGGATTCACCCTGAGTCCCAGCCTCATTCAGCTTGACTATCAAACTGTCCACCATCAAGAACCAAATGAGAGGAGACAATACTGTTCCCTGTTGGCACCCTCGGGTGACATATGCACATGCGACGATACCATTACGGTGCGTCGTTATCAATCTCTGCGAGAGCTTGTCTCTCCGCAGCATGGCACATGAACTCGAAGGCGGTATTGTCGAAGACCCCTTCGATGTCCAAGAAAACGTCTAGAGCGCACTGTCCGAGACTAAGAGCCTCTTCGATCTGGGTAACCAGATGATGAAGGGCCGTCTCGATTGATTTGCCTTTCTGGTAGGCGTACTGTCGAAGGTGAAGCGGAAAATCCGCTCATGGTCTTTGATAAACTCATCGATCCGCCTCTCCATCGCTTTCAAGAGAAAGTACGTGAGGCTGACAGGGCGGAAAAATTCCGCTTGTGTGAAGTCAGTTGCTTTGGAGGTCGGTCTAAGTTCCTTAGGAGGGACTTTGACCGACCTCCACAGCCAGAGGCGAAGCATAATCGGAAAATTTGGAGCACTGGGATCATCTCAAAAATAGTCTAGATCGATCCAGAACTGCTCAATATGTTTGCCTCGATTACAATATTTTCCTCAAACTATATACTACGTGTAATGATGGAATTAAAAATGACACAACTGTAATTGAAAGTTTCATTCAAATTGGGAAATTCTCATTCAGCTGGTGAAAAGAAAAGGCCATATAACCTTGCTGAATAATTAACTTCCTTAGAACATTTTGCCTTTCTCGCTAAGGTAAAGGTATCTTCACTAAATCATTGGAGGGTCCCGAAATAGAGCAATAGAGTATTTCAACGATTTTGCTATGTAATATACCACGCCAGTTCGGTTGGCGTTCGACCTAAGTATTAAAACTTTCATCGTAAAATTAGAACAAAATTGTTAACCGGTAACTTTTCTTTTATTCGTCAAAATTCTTAAATTATAATTACTTGACATTTATTACTACCTGAAGTATAATAAATAATCATGTTCAACGTTCAATTTGAAACCCATTGAAATCCCAGATAGATTATTCTCAATTTTTGGCATCATCGTGTTTTTCATTTACTTTACCGTGGATACTAGATGAACTAGGATAGGAAACTACCTATGCCACAATCTCACACTGAAGAGCGCGGTAGGTCATCGGAAATAATTCCCAAGTTCACAATTTTCTGCATGAGGTTAGTTTTTTGTTGGTACATGAAGAAAAAAAATTATTGTGGATGGGACCGTCCTTGAAAATTCGAAATATGGTCGGAAAATTCTGAAAAACCGTACTTCCTGAATAACTCAAAAAGTATTGGGTGTCAATTTTCTTCACAGGTGTAGCTTTCACTAGTAGTAGATATTCAAAAGCGACATGAACTGTCATAATGTCAATACAGACTAAATTTTATAATACTTTATTTCAGTAAAATAGTATGAAATAAAACATTTAACGACACACGGCCGTAAAATATTATTGAAGCACTCAGAAACATCTGAACTCGTACTTTAATAAGTCATTTTCCGCTCTTGTAACGGAAACTACTATTTCCAAAATTGGTGAAGTTGGAAAACCATTACAATAGAGGGAAATAGCAGGTTTCTGATCTACAATTCCCTATAGTATCAAGATTCAAGACTGCATTATACTCCAGTAATTTGATTTATGGGTTTTTCATTTTCATTCTTGCTGCTGTTTTAGGATTTTTTCAAATGTTTGATAATGATGTAGGAAAATAGGGTCATTTTTAGAGAACATGTTTCACAGAACAAACCCATGTATAACATATACTTATTTGAATAAAAAACGCAATACTTAGTAATAGTTGAGCAATTTAACTGAAATTTTTACAGAAGAGGCACATTAATGTAACTAGTAAATGAAATAATGAGTGACCTCACATCCCAAGCTTCTTGGATACAGTCTTGTACCAATTATATCCCAGACATGTTCAATCGGCGAGAGATCCGGAGAACGTGCAGGCCCTGGAAGCACCACCACATCAGCATCTTCTAAATACTGCGTTGTAACCCTTGCCGTATGAGGGCGGGCAAAAGATAGGACACTTCGGTATTAAATGTCATCGCAAAATCTCTAGCAACTGGGTTCTACGGTTTTTTCCATCTTTAAAACAAGTGTGCGCGGCACGCAAGGCACCACTGTGACATGATTGACGTTACCTCTGGCTCTTTTCTTCTTCGCTTTCCACTCGAGTTTTCTATCTTGTCTATCTAGTAGTATCCATGTGCTGCACACAAACCTAAAATATACAAAACATATATTTCCTTGTTAAGCAATATCAAAAAAAGGAAATCCGTGAAACTATGTGAAGTGAAAATACAGATAAATTCGAACTTTCTCGCGGAAACTTCCATTATGTCACACATACATTTTTTGCACACACATCTGAAAAATCCTTTTTTTGCGTGGACTATGAGCCCTGATTACAGTTCGGCTCTGGAAAGAAGAGCATTTTCTGGAATGTCCGACGCCTATGAATTCGTAAAAGTTCGTTATGATTCTAATCGTTCCTACCCTTACCCCTCCAACTTTAGTTAGCAGTACATGACATGTATACACGGCCGTCACATATCCTCATATCCTATAATGGGGCAAGGTTCCAAAATAACTGATAGGAATTATCTACATCTATAGATCACTTTGCTATTCTAGCTAGATGCCAGGTTCTAAAAAGGTGAGTTTGGAGTATTAGGCAAGAAAATTTACCGTAAATAGCTTAATTCTATTATTTACAAATTCTTTGTTTTTGAAAATTATTAATTTGGTGGCATACACGATTTTTTCTTCTTTTCGATAGTGTAATCAACTCAAATTACTTTTATAATTTAGGTTTTTAATATCTCCTGGGCATCTGGTGAAAATGGTGGTGAATATTGGTATATTTTACCATTTAAATACTCCATTCATGAAAGTTCCTTGGTATTCCCTAGTTATACATTCAGTTATTGACACTCAAGTAACATCTAACTAAATAATATTTTATTTACTCGGAAATTATTTTCAGGTAACTTATATTTATGAAATTGTACATCAAAACTTTAAAACATCTCTTCATGAACACTTGGTAAGGTTAAATATTCAAAACAATGGAGGTCCTCAACATGGACTAGTGACAGCAGAAATAACATTTTATTTGCAAACAATGACAATGTTGAACGTCCTGTCGGAGAAATTATTATCTAATAAATACATGGATGATATTTGGTAATACACTTGTAAACATTGTGTGAATCAATGATTGTGTCAGTAACATACATGTCTGATCTATATGATATTTATACTTAAATTCTATTAAAAGATACTCTTAAAAACCTTGTGGTTGTTTTTATCTTGACTATCCTATATTACGGTTAAATAATACTTCCCATTTGATGATTGGATACGTTGACATAGGGGATGAACAAATATGTAATTATAGAGAGCAAAAATATGCCATCATATTAAGGCATTAAGAAACAGCCGTAAACTCAAAAATATTTAACAACGATTTATCCCTGAAGCAACAAAATGAGCAAAGAATTTTTTTGTGAAGAGTCACATAAAAAGCTAAGAATATATAGCAACAATGAGGTATACACAACTCAACAACTAAATAACGAAAACAAGGATCCGGAATTTAATTTTGAACTAGATTCAAGACCACAAATTGCTCATGTCATCACTAAAATCAACCAAACTTGAGTATAGTGAAAAGGAAAGCAGTCTTCACAGTTACTTGAGAAAAATATTGGAAAACTCAAACCAAAAGAAATCATTCCTCAAGAGTTAGAGCCAGATCAAAGGAAAACACATTCGGACCCAAAAGTAAAGGAGGGTAAATATTGTTATTGTTCTTGTAACACAATTATTATAACTTAATCTTAGACCATAATTGTTTTGAAAACATTTTAAACTGTTTTTCTAAGTAGAATAATGATTCCAGAGTAGTGTGAATAATGTACCCAAAAGTAAAGGAGGATAAATATTGTTATAGTGTACATTATTAAACTGAAACTTCTTGTAACACAATTATTATAACTTGAATCTTTGACCATAATTGTTTTGAAAAAACATTTTAAACTGTTTTTTAAGTAGAATAATGATTCCAGTAGTGTGAATAGATTATGATACCTTTTTCGGTGAATTATCTATACATTTTAAAAAAGATTCCATTATTAAAAACAGAAATTTAGGTTTTTTTTATCTCTTTGATTTTGTACAAATGGTATTAGTGACTATACGGATCAATGTGATAACTAGGTGATAGATAAGTGGATGTTAATATTGTAACAATGCGCCGAGCGTTATATTTTATAAATCTGAACTTACTCAAGATTTAAATTTGCCAGGCAAGTTAATAGGTTTGAATGTCTATATCACCGCTGGACCTCGTACTTGTAACAGTCGGCTGGGTAGCGTTAATACCTCATCGACGTGTTCTATGAATTGAGAGAATTGTTTGTTGGAACCTGTTCGGGTATCGAAGATCTTAGTTGATCCGTGTACCCTTAAGGTTCTTTAAAGCTGCCACCACTGGGTGTATATTTCAGCCCACCTAGAAGCTGGTTTTGACTAAGATGCCTTGATCCCTTCCAAGGGATCGCTACGAATTTCGTGCAATCATATCTTTATATCTATTCAAGCGTAAATTCTGAAGGTTGTATTCGCTGACAGGTGATTAGGAATTACCAGTTAAACTCGTTAATCAAATTAAATGATAAATATATATTGTAACGAAATAATAAATAAAACTAAGTAGTTTTATTTATTATTTCGTTAAAATGATAAACTATCACAAAGTAACGGCTTCCACAATTGAAATATATATTGGATAAAAGTTAACAAAATGTGATACATTACAACACAGCATACTAATATAAAATTAATCCAAAATTTTGAAATGGGAATAATATGAATTTAAAGACGTCTAATTCAGGTTCACCCCAAGTGAAAACCTGAGTGACCATTATCAATGTCGCTAGTTCTACCCCTTTCACCAGCGAGCTAGTTCCTGCTCAGGTTCTCTTAAGAGAGTTGGAATCAGTCAAAACTAAGTAGCACACACGGAACAGTGATCGATTTCGCGCTCGATCACACCGATTATTGATAGAAGGATTCCTCTCTTTCTTGTAACCTGGGGTAAGCCTAACGACCTGATACTCTATCATATCTCCTAAGTGATCTCCGATAAGCGGAATTACAATTGAACACTCTAACTCAGCCTGAATGGCTAAAAAACATATATTAACAAGATAAACATTGGCGGGCGGAGCGTGATCTGAAGGTTAAATAACCACATTATATGATATCGCCGATTCAGAGGTTGAAGTCAATATAACAGTTGTTCTTTGGCAATCAAAATGCACTTACCATGTTGGTCTAATATCACGATTCCCTCTCGAATCCCTTGTAGAAATAAGACACAGAAAATTTACGCGCTCGAGTTCTACGTCGAGTTTTATGGATCTTAAGGAATTGTAACGAAATGATTTTAAAGGGAACAAACACTTTCCGCGAAAGACACGCACAAGTCCAGCGCTGCTTCAGCCCTAGGAATACATAACCCTTATTGCACAAATCCTACGTTTAATTTTGCTACACAACTATGGGCCAATTCAAGGCTCCAAACTACCCTACGCAAGCTACCTACAGCTCCGGGTTTCTTTCTTTTACAATACTACAAGCAAAATTCAACGTAGGTTGAATTTAAATAATTTCTTCGTCGACTTATATGAACACAAATTGATAAATTAACTTGATCTTTATAAATTTCTTGAATTTAATTTCGTTACAATCTTGACAAACAGGATAGTAATTGATTTGAAAAAATATGATATTTGGAACAAAAATTAACTTGGATTAAGGTTCTACATGACTTGACTGGGAAATTACTTTATTACTTTATATAGACATTATCTCAACAACAATAAAAAGAAGTTGGAAATATTTTAATTATTTTCAGTGTGAAATCTGAATAAAATATATGACTTGAATTAATGCAACAATGGGTCATCCCTGTGGACATGAAGCTGGCTGAACTTACCGAACAAGTAGGTGGTGAAGAACTCTCTCCTTTTTTCTCAGTCATTAGTTTTTATGAAACCATTTTAGCAGGGGCCACCCCACGCGCAAAGCTTAGAAAATATGTTTAACTTAGAATACCGGGAGCAGGGCCCGCCCATACTTTATAATAACAGCCTATAGGAATCTAGCTAGGCGAAAGAATCGTAAATGACGGCTCTTCTCAACTCCACGTGGACTTCTACTGACTCAGAGATAAAAAATACCATTGACCTCGTACTGTGCTACGTTTGCTAAGAATGGTTCATGGCTGGCCTAGAAGTCAATGCTACAGGAGAGGGTTCAGATTACAAACGTCGCTAGAAATATCGTATGTTCTATCAAGATATAAAAATTTATAAAACTTTCCTTTCGAATTAAATTGAATTATTCAAAGGCCCCATAAAGGCCGTCGGATTATTACAATATTAAGATAATGAAAATCGAATACACACATAACAAAAGTATTTCAAATTTCTCTAATGGATAATAGTTCTGCACATAATACTAGGTGTAATATCCAATATGATGCCAAGCATAGCCTATGCTCTAGTATGCTATGGCTGTACCATGGTATATCCTTCAATTTTTTAGGCATTTATAGCAATTTTTGTGAATTCCGGGCTATTTGCATATATTTAAATTATTTGAAGCCAGTCATTTCACAGACCAACGTCCATTTATAGCCTTAAAGTTTACTTTGATATTTACTATTATGACTCGCTTTTACTCAGTAAATCATCCGCACTGCAAGTCATAATGTAACCAAATAAGCTGAAAAATTGTTTTGCACCATAACTTTCATTTTATATTGCATGATTATTATTTTATCAAAAACTGGTTATATGGTTTGGAAAACTTTGTGAGAAACAATTCAATTTCTGTATTTACAAGATCTAGATTGAAATCTGAGATTATAAGGAAGAGGTTAAGATATCTACAAATTGATAAATCAACAATGCCTTTATTGCAAACAGTTACATTACAAATGATAGAGCAGATATTAATTGCAGCCAATACAAAATTCCTTGGTTAGATTACTATTTCAAGCAAATAAAGATGATACAATTATTCAAACTCAAAGCCCATAAACATATTCGAAAACTTGGAATTTAGTAAAACATTATCCTTTATTACTTATATGATATAATCAAAGAAAAAAATTGAATAACTACTTATTTAAAAATCAGCCTTTATTTTCCCATTTTGAAGATGACTTAATCTAAGTTATCATCTTCGAACTGTTTGCCTTGAGGTTCCTTCTGAGCTGAACCTCCAAAGGCTCCTGCACCAGGTATGCCACCTGCTGGGAATCCAGGGAAATTCATACCAGATCCAGAAAACTTGGATGATAATTTTGTTATTAAGGCCATAACTTTTGGATTGGATTGGTACTTTACAAAATTGGCTGGATTTGTTGAAATATCTTGGAATGCAGCTGCAACATCTGGATCCTGTAGATAAAGAACAATCAGAATTAGTTTCGATGTTTTTACAATGTGCAATAGTAATTAATTGAAAAAAAAGTTTGTTTCAAACTTTAAACACATATTTGAAAGAGCATAACTAATACAAAAATAATTTTTACCTGGAATGCTGTCATAATTTCAGGATCTTGTAGCAGTTTGTAGAAATCTCCCATTCCTGTGAAACCTTCTGGACCTTCTGAAGCTTCTGTTTCTGGTGAATTTTCTTCACTAGCTTTCGCATGTGCTTCCTTTGCTTTCTTCAGACGTTCAAGATAAGCTTTTTCTTCTTTATCAGCTTTTTTTCTTTCCATTTTCAGTTTATGTTGTTCAATTTTCTGAGCATTGGGAGTGACTTCCTTCAGCCATTCATCAGTCTGTTCATCAAAGTCAATATTACATGCTTGTCTCAAGTCTTTTGCAGCATTTTCCCACTGTCCCAACAGTCTGTAGGCCCTACCTCGGAATTTGTATGCAGCCGCGGAATCACAATTCAATTCTAAGGCATGTGTGCAATCCCTAATACAAGCATTTGGCTTAGACACTTTCAAAAATGTTTGACCCCTTTTCGCATACAATAAGGCTGAACTAGGATTAGTTTCAATGGCTTCAGTAAATATGGTTATTGCTTCTTCAAAATTACCTTCGTTGAATGATTCTATTGCTTTGACTCTCAATTCCTGAGCTTTCTCAAGGTCCTCTTCAGATAATTCTTTGTTAGCATCAGCCATTTTTTGATTTTCATCAACAACATCTGGTTCTAAACAACCCTCATTATCAATATCCAGATCTGATTCTGAATCACTATCCACGGTTGCAGGTTCTTGTTTCACATCACTTTCTGCCTCTTTGTTAGTAGCCTCAGACATTTTCGGTATTGGTATTGTACCCCCTAAAGATTCTATATATTCCTTAAAAAACTGTAACTTCGGGAAAAGTAAAACGTCAGGCTTTGATTTACAAAGTACTATGAACTGTTTTAATTTATCAACAGCTTCTTGATTTAGTAGGGTATTCATGATGTGTATTCCTTAGTTCGTTCTCACAAAAAATAGTAGCACTCTAACACTAATCAACAGAAACAATATGAACTAGACTAGAATCGTTGCCGGTTTAGGTTTATACAGAATCAAATGTTAGATGATCAGAGTAATCGTAGTCATTAGTCAAACAACGCATGATACAAATAATGAAATAACTGCGAACGAGCGAACCTATGACCACAGAGTAGGGCTACGACGCCGAACAACGCAATAGATGGGGCGGGACCATAGAGATCATATAGTATAGAAGAGTAAAGCCCCGTCCACGGTCGTACATACTGGTCTAGGGACTCGTATGTTTGACATGGGTCTCTTACGCGTCGCCAAACTCGTAGTCCCTCGCTCAGCCACTAGCTAGCGCTTGGATCTCGAAGTACGGCAACAATCACATTATTAAGTAAAATAAATTTTCTCGTAACGCAATATTTACTATTCTGATTTGAGAGAGGAATAGAACTGTTACTCTTGTCAAAATGTATTACTCACCTTAAAAATAACTTCCCCTTTTTCGTTATACATGCTCGCACACATAAAAGACCTCGTTAAAACGATTTCTATCCGGAATCGCAAGCATCCACTTTTTTCGCATTTCCGCATCTTTCGGCACTTTAAAAACAGAAGTTTCTTGCTTTACACTTTTGTACCACGTTTTGCATTTCGGCACAATGCACAGTTTCGTAATTTGTTTCTAAAATGCAGGTATTCCTTGTGTTTACAACTTAAGAATGACAGTTGTCAGAGAATACTCTCACGTGACGTCTTTTGGTACTACGCGACAGTCGACGCTTAGCGGTCCCACTTCTCACATAGGAAACAGCCCCGAGTTTCCAGACCTATACCTATTAAATCATAGTTACAGCGTTGCCAATAAGGAGTAATTATGACTCGACGACAAAGAGGTCCGTTGGTTTTCTTTGTCATACTTCATGTAATCATTGCGACAAGTCAAATGGAATTTTATGAATGAGATGTTTCGTCTCCTTATGATAATAGGTGTATGAGTTACATGCGGTCACCTAAGCGCGCGGTTGTAGGAGAGTAAGGGTAACGAGTTGAAATACCGCAGAGTGGGGTACGGATAACTCATCGCGTATGTTCGAACATGGTACGCAACGAATACATAGGCTATATAGGGACTTAACTCCTCTATACTATATGATCTCTATGGCGGGACGAGATATAAAAATGAAAAATATAATGTTATAAAGAATCATATATAATTCATAGAGATCTAGGTCTCTATGATATAATTCTGATAATTTTGATCAATAATCATGGAAGTACTTATAAACATATTTATTTCTATGCTTATAAATACTTCTATGCCAACAGCACACACGGAAATATTCCTATTCTTACGACTTTGTGAAAAAGTCTATATTTTTCTATATGCAAAAATCTTTGATAATGGAATTGGAGTAGCTCAGTTGACAAAGTTGTTTATTTGAATATTAATTAATTTGACTAATGTATACAAGCTCAAGTATCCTTATAAAACGCATCACTAGTATTAGAAACATAACTAAATATGACCAACCATTACAATGGGGCACGATCCGGATCAGGGGAAACTGAACAAATAGCCCAACCACAATGGTTAAAAGTATTCATCCAAAGAGATTACAGTGAAGGTACTTTAGTTAGATTCCAAACAAGATTTCCTCCAGAATTGGAGGGTAGAGTAAGTACACAAATACTTCAGTACAGTTTATGTTCATGATGTACGTTTACAGCTTGAACATGAAAACTTCGGAACTACCATAGATAGATTGAACTCTTACTTTAGGGAAGCAGAAAAAGCAACTTGTGCATCATATTGTGAAGGGTGCTTAGCATGTTTAACCGCATACCTGATTTATGTTTGTAAAGAAACTCATTATGAAAAAGTAAGTACCTAATGTTATTTGTTGTTTGGTAAGAAATGCAACACTAAAAAATACATTTGCACTTTGGGAATATTTAAGTGTCAATATTTTTAGATTATCCATAATCTACATGATTATTATCACATGAAATTATCTTTGATTCTGTTTGGAATTTATTAAAGCAATGTTTATGAAAGCTTAATATTTTTTTTGTTTAATTTTATTACTTTTAATCATATAGCTTTTTAATCTTGCTACTTAGCGTACTGAGAATACAATACAGGTAATCAAGTAATTGTATAACAAATGAAATATTGAATTATTTATTTATTAGTGTCATTTTGTACTCATGTGACATCGGGGACTGAAATTAGAATTTATCCAGTATCGAAACACAATTGTTCAATGATTACTGCCTATCACCATTATTATTAATACTAAATATTGTCGACCAAATGTACTTCCACAGGATGTACATAAAAAATAATGATGCATTTTGGAAACTTGAAAATATAGGTTGTACAAATTCACCTGGAATATTCTAAAATAGGTATTTAATTTTTTTCAGAGTCTTAAAAAAGTGTCAAAGTTCATAGCAGAACAAAATGAGAGAATCTATGAACCAAGAGGTTTAAAGTTGACTGACCCTAGCATGAGAGGCTTACGAGTATTAGAAATAAGCTGTTTAGATCGTCCTCCCAATGCATGACTCACACTGTCTCACTCTACCCAAGAGTTTTTTATGTAATTAAATTAATTTTAAAGTCCATTTTCATGACTGGTATATTTATTTATATTGAATAGTAAATAAGTGTAAAATATTTTTTTCAAATATTAGTAAAAACTATATTTTGTATTTGTATTAAGTATATTTGTAATATAAATATAAATTGTGTTAAATTGATTATTTTTATTTTGGAATCCTGCTTTCTACCGTTTAAACCTTACTAATTCAGTCTTTGAAAATAGTGAAATTTTGCTTAAAATGTGCAAGATAAAGTTTGTGTTACAAACTGTGCACATTGACTATTTGGTGCTACAATTTATTTATTTAAATTGAAATATTGTTTTGAGCTTTTAATTGTTGATCAGAAAGAAAACTACAGGGACCAACGGGGACATAACTGAATGTATACGATTTCATCCAGAGTTCAGTCTAAATTTGTTTACACCCAACATTATTATTATTATGAACTTTGAAGTCTCCCTTCTTATTATAATTTATGTTGTTTTACATTCACTTGATTTTTTTATTGCTTTTCAAATTGATATGTGCTGTTTTTGTTTACTTCAAGAATTAAATGAAATAATGCAGAAGTTAAGTTTATTGATTATCCCAAAATCACATTCGTTGGTAAGTTAAAATACCTGTATATTGGAACTGAGTAAAATTCGGAAACATTTTTCTTAGAATTTTATAAGATTGTGTGAAACTTCACGGTGCAAATATTCATCATATTTATTCTGGTTTTATTTTCAAAGAAAATTAATTTGGGCAATAAATATTCATTTTACCATTCCAAATAATACAAAATTAATTTTATTATTTATTATCATGTTTTCATATAAAAGGTGATCTAGCAGCTATTGTGATCGTCCAAACATTTTTCTGAGAAATTGAAGAAAAATCACATTTATTTATAAAATTGTTGATAATTGGCGAGTTATATGTTATCAAGATGGTCATTGAATATTGAAGTACGATTTCTATTGCAAAATATTTAGTTTTTGACCTTTCTCTTAAATATGTCACGTTGGGATTCAGAGAAATAATTGGTCTAATTTCACTACTGTTTTTTGAGTTCAATTTACGGCGGTAACTATCTACTGGCTGATATAAAGTTAGAAAAAGTGACATTCTATAAAAATTTCACTTATTCAATGCACATTTTTTCCAAATTTAATTATATTTGTCACGACCATCATCAGAAGACTCATTATTTCAATAACCTGATTACTTAGAACTAATTGTATCAACACAAAGCGTCCTTATCGCACCAATTTCGTTTAAAATGCGAACGTCGTCGAAACGAACAGAAACACGAAATTGAAACTGTAACACAACAATGTTATAAGTATGATGGTATATCAAGAATCCACTATTTAGTAGAAATCTCAAAAAATACGAACACATTTCATCATAGTCTATGAACGACTAACAAGGGAGAAAGGTTTCAAGTATTTACTTTCGAACCAGATGTCACGATTTATTATGTAATAAAAGGTCTGGTCTCTGAGATATACTTTTGACCATTCTACCTAAAAATATGCTTTTAACATTATAAGGACGCAAGTAGGAATATGCAAGAATATTAATTAATTAAGTTAGTATAAATATGACTTAGAGTCTGAACGTCAGTCCTATGATTTACAGGTTTGGAGTCACGTTTTATGTGAATCATCTTCAGAATACATCTTTTATATTAATTGGTTTCCTTAGTTAAAATATTAACATTTTTGTAATCGAATTGATGGTTATAATCAAAGCAATGTTTAGCAAGGGCGGTGGAATTTTCTAAGTTTTTGTTTCTTGTGCTATACTTATGGCCATACATTCTTTTTTGTAAATATTGTTTAGAGATTCCAGTATAAGTCCCATCGCAATCTAAACAATTTAATGTGTATCCTGTGTGGGTTTGTTTATCTTTAGGTATTAAAGGTTTTAGATTTGAGAAATATTTTCCAACACAGTAGGCTTATGCGCAACATTTATATCGTACTTTTTCAAACATGTCTTAATTTTCTCTGAAATGTACGTAAAGACTAAAATATAAAACTTAAGTGTGACCTATTTCCCGAGAATTTATATATAAGCCACTACATATTTAATAAAAATTTGAAAGTTGGCGCCTGAAAGTTTTATTAAAATTAAACTAGTGAAGTGAACCGATCGCAGTCATATTACGGGGTAACATGCAACTGGTGTGAACACGATCTCAATGGTTCCTTGATGCCACGGCAGAATAGCGTAAACGGCCAGATCGCTTGTGGTGTTACATTGTTCGCGAGCTTGTTATGGTGCAGTACTCCTGTTTGGGAGGGGAGGTAAACAAAATTACAAAAGAATATTTTTTTAATTGTAATTTATTTGAATATTTATTTTAATACATTCCTAATACAAAACTAAAGTAAAATAAAATCATAAGTAATAATTATAAGTCACATTTCTTGTTATTCAGTACATTTCAGGGAGGGACACTTCATCTAAACTCATTTCATCAACATAAGAGAAAGAGTTGAAACAATTTTCTGGTAATTCCAAAAACATTGGTTCCATATCCTTTGTTGGTGTAGATCTTCCAAATCCAACATAAGCTTGCAATATGTTAAGAACCTCAGTTTTACGTAAACAATCTCTATTTGGGTAGATATCTTCAAAGTCATCTGGAAAAGATTGTCAACAATAGTAAATAGTTTTCAGGTGTTTTAGTCGAATAAGAATACTTATAAATAACTTCAATGAGAATTGAATATATGAAAGAAAAATAATTTGAACATTCTGTTCAATAGAGATTATATAAAGAATTATCGTCCCGTGAGTAAGCAATCTGAAATCCCCAAATTACTTGACTGTTTGGTTACTAAGAAACTTACTCATGACACAAGGAGCATAATTAATGAAAACCAACATGCCTTCACCTCAGGAAGATCCACCAACACAAATTTAGTTAGTTATCAAGATTTTCTTTTAAACTGTTTGGAGGAAAGGCACCAGGTTGACTCTATTTATACTGACTTTTCAAAAGCATTTGATAGAGTCAATCATGACCTTCTAATTGCAAAACTCTGCGTTAGGCATTGACAGTAACTTTTTGAACTGGATCGGATCTTATTTGAGAAGTAGAACTCAGTGTGTCAAATATGCTGGTTCTGTGTCATCAGAAATTTCTGTAACATCTGGGGTTCCCCAGGGATCCCATATAGGTCCACTATTATTTTTATTATTTATTAATGATATATCAGAAGTAATAAAACACAGCTGCTATTTGATGTTTGCAGATGACTTCAAACTCTATAGGATCATTGACAATGTCTGTGATGCTGAACTGTTGCAAATAGATTTGAGCAATCTGTCACCGTTGGTGCGATATAAATATGCTTCATCTAAATATAAACAAATGCTATCAAATCACATTTTCGAGAATTATGAATCCAATTCAATACACTTACCAAGTGAAAAATGTTAATTTGTCAGGGGCTGATAATGTTCGAGATCTTGAAATATTATTTGATTCCAAAGTGATATTTAAGACACACATTGATAATATTGTTTCTAAATCATTTAAATTATTGGGCTTCATTACAAGATCTTCAGACAAATTTTCCCTATACACTTCTAAAATATTATACTGCTCGATCAGTTATTGAATATAACTGTATGATATGGTGTCAAAGGGGAAACTATGATTATTCTGACACTATGAACATATTAAATTTATCAAGTTTGGAACATCGAAGAGCTAAAATAGACTTGAGATTTTTGCACAAGGTTATAAATGGAGCTATACGTTGTCCTAATTTAATTGAACTCTTTAATCTGAATGCAAATCCCAGAAGAACAAGAATTTCAGAACTGTTCATGGTTCCTCATCACAGTACGAATTATGGCCAGAATGAGCCAATTACAAGGATAGTTGAATTGGCAAATAAAAATAGTGATCTATTTGATACATATTCATTCAAAAATCAAATGAGGCACATTAATTTGATGTAATTTAGTATTAGTTGATTATGATTATAATTGTAGATAAGGTAGCTTAAAATTGTCTCTTAAATATTTGTTTTTTGCAGATTGGCATGTCCGTATATAAATAAATAAATGAATATAATATAATATCTCCATTCAAGTGATAAATTATTTCCCAAAGGTTATTCAACTATCATTAATCAATTTCCTTGAATCATATCTGCTCCCAAATGGAACAGATTCAAGTTTTTGCAAACCCAGGACCCCTCGACTGTCAAATCGTAAATACGTTGGAAACCTACTTGGAATACATTCATTTGCTGAAGTTACTGATCTAAATGAATGTGGATATTTTTTAATTAATATAAATTGAAATCAAATTTTCCCACAAATTACTATTTATTCCTGTGAAAATGTTTGAATAATTATTACATTTGACTTTCCCTGTATAAATCTCACCTTCTAGTTGCTTGAATGAAGCAAAGTCTATGAAAGCAGCATCTTCTTCTTTCTTGCGGATAACATTATCTATAGTTTGTTCTGATTTTGGTTTCACAAAGTTTTTTAGTTTCGGCGATACGGCATTAACCCCTCGATCTTTGAACGGAGTTCTGATAAATACGTTTGAGTCAGGTTTCTTGAATACACTACCAGCATCTGGATATTAAAGAAAAAAATAATAGGTATAGTTTCAGATTTTTTTTTGTACACTTACTCTCATTTTGAACAAATGGTACTATTGGTAGAGTAGCCATCAATCACAGTAATTATAAGTATCGATCTGTAAATTACCAAATTAAGTGATAGGTAAGTATATTGATATTAAGAAAATGAAAATTCAATACTCACATGACAAAAGTATTTAAATTTCTCTAACGGAAAATAGAATGGTCTAGTTCTGTTCTGTCAAATGTATCACAGAACGACATTATGTTAGAACCATAGAGATCTTGATATATAAAATATGGAAAATACAACTCATAGTTATTATAATATACATGCATGTATGTATATATAATATCTATGACAAGACTAGAATAACCTACAGTTTCACATGGATATGGATACCCGTTAATAGTATCGATATGGGTTCCCACCATATAAATCACCACGTGAAAATGGAATTTTCCCGGGTCTTCTTCAAGAGGTTCAGGAGATCATCAGCTATTATCAAGCTGTTAGTGACAATTTTCCGATTTTGCATTACCATGACGGGAATTGAAAGTCGTGTTCATTAAAATACGGGTAAAACCATAGACCAAAAGAGACATAATTGTTTACATTTAAACACGATCAGACATTGCCAAAATTTCGGGCCACTCAGACCGCTGTATATTACAAGTATGTCCGTATGGAATGTGATGTTGCCGAAAGAGTTCTTCTGTGTGCCGGATTGAGATTTGTAACTATAATAAAAACGTCCGTAGCATTATTTATTGGTTATATTAGAAGCAATACTGTTGAAATGTGGTTTTCTCTGAAAAATATTCCATAATTTATGGTAACCTGGAATATACAATCGAATTATAGAATACTTAAATTTTTTAATATAGAAATATTCCATTCCATTGCATCATTTGTTCAGAAGGCGACAACGCCGCGCACCTTCTATGAATGGGGACTTTGTTCTGTACTACACAATTTGACAGCCTTCGTATTTCTCGTAGCTATTTCGAAGCGGTGCTGCCTTACAAGTGGTGCCAAGTTTTCAATCATAGTTACAGCGTTGCCAATAAGGAGTATTCATGACTCGACGACAAACTGGTCCGTTGGTTTTCTTTGTCATACGTCATGTAATCATTGCGACAACTCAAATGGAGTTTTAGAAATGAGATGTTTCGCCTCCTTAGGATAATAGATCTATGGTAGTATACGTGCAAGAGAACATCCCTCGACTCATGCGCCACCCTTTTGGTACTACGCAACAGATGATACTTAGCGGACGCACTTCTCACCTAGGAAACAGCCTCGAGTTTCCAGACCTGTATATATGACCGTGGTCTTACCAGTTTTACTTAATTCCTATGAAGGTAATGGAAAGACCAACGAACTCGGAGTTCGTTGGGAACGACTAATTATTGATCGACACTTAAGGGATGATCCTCTTCACAGAAGAGAATAAATCAAAATTTATGTTTTTCCAATCTGGAGGTTTATTCTAGATATTGAGAGAATAATTTAAAGCTGATACTTTAGGTCTGTTCATTTGTGTCCTTGCTAATGCATAGAGCAAGTTGATCAAATCAGTTAATGTCATCACAAAGCAGATAGTAGTAGCTTAGATTAGCAAAGAAGAAGGACTACAAACAAACACTTTTCGACACAGACAACATAGCCTAGAAAATTTTCAAAAACGTACACGAATAAACATATCAAAAATGCTATTTTTTGCCTTGCAACAGATGATGCATTATCTTCTAGTTCATCTGAAGATGAAGAAATAGATGATTTGGAGATCTAAGAAGCCAATTTAACTAATAGAAATTGTATTGAAAATTATTTTGAAGTAACTGTATTGCATGAAACAATAACAAATGTTTCTTTGAACTGTCTCTATATCCATATTTTAGGTCATATCCATGTATAACGAACAATAATTCAAAATGTATTTCAGACTTAGTCGTGATAAATTTCAAATTCTTTCAAATGAATTTCTAGTCTAATATATACCAAAATCTTTAGAAGAATTGTAAGTTTACTTGTTGAAATGAGTTGAATATCATAATTACTTCATCCTTGTGGTAAATTATTTGTTTGTTAGCTAACATAAGATTAAATATTGACAATAAGAAGTCGATTCTGGTGTTCCTATGGTTTGCGAGTCATCAAACCTCATATAGACAGGTTGGAGACCGTAAAACGACAGGATCTTGTGAAGCTGTTGACATTTTTGAATTCGTTAACTTTAATTCTATCTAGGTATTCGAAAAGTCCGAACTATAAAGAACTCTGGTTTCAGGTTATGTAAACCACTTATAAAATGATCTGCTCTTTTTGCTCCGTCGTTTTGATTTAGTCTGATCTTTTCAATCTAGAGCAATTTGCTCAACACAAATGAACACAATTAGATCAAATGATCGACACAAACGAACGGACGTTTTTCTTCTAAACTTACTCTATGCATCTCTAGCAACACAAACAAACAGACCTTTTGTATTTGAAACAGGCATATCACAATTATTATATTGTTCTGTGATCTCTGACATACAGCTCCTACGGTAACTAATTTGGAATATTTTTTGATTCTGAGTTCTGACATTTGTGAACACTGTTTACCTTTGAGGTAGAATTTTGGTTTGGGTTATTTGCTATGGAAATAAATGAAGTAATCCAAGAAAGCAAACGACCAACAGAAGATTTTAATACAGAATTCTTACCCATAATTTATGAAATAATAAGGAGGTTAGTATGTAAATAACTTAACTGAAAAATATTCCAAAATTTGAAATTTACCTATATTTCTCACAGAGTTGAAAAGGATCACCACGATACCACAGCAAAAACAAGAGAATCCCAAGATTGTTCTCAAAAAGTTCTAGAGTTACAAAAGAAATTGGAACAAGTTAGGTCACAGGTATAAAAATATTTTTATATTTTCAGTCGGTAACTGATGTGCCAATGAAATATACTCAAGGTGTCTTTGCATTGAAGTAGACAGTGGTAGGCATGATCATCTGACCTTTCACCTGATTAATCCTTTTTGATTACTCTTCATGGTGATTTCAAAGTGTCACTTATCCATTTTCATTGCATGCTACTGTAAATCAATGACTTATGTGACTGTTGAATTATTGCAAAATTCTTATCCACAAGAGTTCTAAAAATACAACTGATCACAAGCTGCATTATATTAATAGAATGGCATTTTGATTAAATAATCATAAAATTGTTCAATTCTAATTTTATTATTTAACACATGTGGGGTTATTTTTTCTTACTTTTGTAGATTCAGCTACTACCTGGAATAGAATACAACAAAGAGCAACAATTATCAAATTTGGATGCACTAAAAATACAATTAAAACTGAAACAAGAACTTCTTCAAAAGTATCGTTATATGTATCCATTTGAAGGAATTAGTAAATAAAAACATGGTTTTAAGACTACTTATAAGATTATTAGCTAGTAATGAACAATTAGTACAAAAATTGAGTGAATCTTATCCTGTTAGGAGAGCAGCTCAAATATTAGTGCGAACAGTTTATAGGGGCAAATATTTCATGGAGGAAAAAGGGTGGGATAAGAAAATTACTCCAGAACAATTTAAGACCTTGATGAGTTCAGTGGCTAACAATTTCAAAAATCAAATTAAACAAACCCAAGATGAACTTAAAAAAAGAATGAAATAATGAAAATGTATATCGGTATTTTTAATTGTACAACAATGTGAGTATGTAATAAAAATTATTAACACTTATTCTTTCAGTTTTAATTATGTAAAAGCAAATGAAGAGATTTATTTTTTCGAACTTTGGGCATGCTAATACATTGCTATTGAGACATGAAATAATTTCTTCCTGCAATAATTCTCATAGCATTGAATGGCATATAAAATTGTTCTGGTCAAACCCTGTAATAATCACTTTCTTTATAGAATAAGTTGTGGCAGTTTGGAATGTCAATTGTAGCTTTGAGAGGTTATCAAAAAGTTATGGTGAACTTTGTGGTAGTGTTGAATAGTTACCAAGCATTAATTTGAGATTATCAACAGATTATTTGTTTATAGTAAATTAAAAAAGAGTTCACATTGTAGATACAGTATAATATTATAAGTGAGAAACAATTACCCTTATCCACTAAAAATACTGTTCAAGTACTGAGGAACTTTCAGCTACATAGTAACCATCATCTGAGTAAACTAAATTAGGAACTAAAAATTATCTGTAATTAATAGAGTATATAATAAATAAATAAATCTGAATTCATTAAATTCCTTTTTCGCTTATAGATTTCCACACCTTCTAAATTGCCTAGATATTTGTCATTACTGCGTTTCTTGAGGAATGGCGTGACCTGGTTTTAAAATAAGTTTGGCTAACAGTGATTTTTCACCATTATTTTCTTTATACTTAGTTAGAATATTCATCTCCTAGATTTTGAACACAATCATAATCGAATTTGTACTGCTTTTTTTGAAATTTGAAACTCTAAGCTAAGGTGGTGCCTAAACGGTTTTTTAGCTTTTTCTTACATCTATAACACTTAAAGGCCAGTGACTTCAATCTGGTAGTCAAGTCTTCACCTTTGTGGTTACATACACTAAGAGGAAAAAATAAAACCAAGCCTAAATCGACATGAATATTCTTCCACGTAATCTGTTATAAAACAGATAACCTTAAACTTGACTATCTTATGCTGAATCCTGCATTGCTATTTATGGATGCATTAATCATTAATAATTTATTTTGTCAAAATGTTTCTTACCTCAGGAAATTGTTTATGTTTATCTTTTGGAAATATCAGTAAAGGTGGTTCCCATAGTTTTTATAAAGGTTGTGGAAGCAAATTATATTCCTATAAACTAAATAAAATCCAATTCTTGTTTACCTATAAACAGGATTCTGTAAAATAAATATCTGACTGTTAATAACTATTATGTAGATTATAATTTGATCCAATAGTCTACACAATAATACTTAAATATTAAGAATCTTCTAAATATTAGGTACTATTTCATTTTTTATACTTCTTATATAACATCGATGAATTTATATGACATCTGTTTGCTGAAATATTATGTGTTTTAAAGGTTTGATGAATTCCACAGGAAATATTTTACAATTATATTTACGTTAGGTTGACATTTTTCAATAATTGTTTAAGCTTAACGTATTCATATTTTTATACATATTGACAATAATTGTGACAAGTCATTTAAAGTATCATTTTCTGTATATTATCTATTATAGCCTCTGTGGATGGATTTACGACACATCTGTAAGTCAGTTAAAATGGGATTCTTGTGTAAATTTGTCATCAGCCGACGAAGTGTCATTGATGAGTTGACTTGGCTTATTTATATGGGTACTTCTAAGAATGGTTGTGTTGCCTGAGATTTCTGGTCAACACATATGTAGCCAACGATAGCAGCCACTACCCTTCTTTACAGACCTTTTTAGTCTTAAACTTGCGTGAAGTAAACGACTTTTAGAATATATAGCATTCACACAAAGCTCATTCATCGAGCAACATCATTACATTACAAAACATTCAAATCATCAATCTTATAATCAAATGTTAACCTAGAGACTTACAACTTTAGAGAAACTAGCCTTCATAAATAAGGCGACTCAGTTCTGTTAGTGTAGTTTGTACATAACTGTATATAGGTGTGAATAAATAACTTAAAATCATCAAGTGCTATTTCTTCAACCAACTACCATCATACTGAGTCATACAAGAAGTCTAAACAACAGCAGCATACAGCACAATAATATTGAGTATTTTATGAAGGAGCTTGAACTTTCATAATACAAAGAAGTTTCATCGAAAATTTCTGTTACCCTTGCCCGAATTTTATCTGTTTAAGAATTTATCATTTACTAAAATATTCAAATATAGAAATTAAAACAGAAGGATGTGTATTTTACTCAATTTACAATTATTTTTTAAATTGATGTTTTTTTTATGTGAATTAGACACCTACTCCCATTCTTTACCCCCGCGGCTTTAATGTAATTTAATGTACATTCAATATTAGCTACTATCATCATATAATATAAAATCTCAGGGAGTATAAGGTAGGGATGTAATGTATAATATAAATGAGACGAGAGACGCCAATTTACGCGACTACGAACGACTGCTTAGTTTTGGAATTACTTTGTGAGCGTCATAATCGTGATCGGCGACTTTGAAAACCCCCGACAGCTAGAATTTGTTACATTTAATTAAGAAAAATTAGCAAATTCCTAGAAGATGACGTAGATACAAATAGGGCTCAAGTGTCCCGGAAACACCCCCAGGTAATTTGCAGAACATTGCGAGTGTCACAGTCGTGATCGTCGACTTTTAAATGGCCCGATAGCTAGAATTTGTTACATTTAATTAAGAAAAATTAATAAATTCCCAGAAGATGACGTGGTTACCCGGACTCTGAGTACACCAGGTATTGCAGAAGAGTTTTTTCACGACGTAATCATCACTAGCAACCTTTATATCACCTCTTGTACCGAGTGGTCCAAATTGGACACTTTTGATAGGAAACACCAATTTCTAGAGAAGATAGAGAAAAACTAGCCTACATGTTACGACGTCGATTTTTGAGAGAAAATGAATGCCGAAACCGCACTCTGATATCTTGACTTGTTCAAAAGATACAAGGTGTTTTTCAATTTTGTGCATTTCTGACCCACCCCCGTAACTTGTTTATTTATGAATATTTCTGGTTTCTGTGGAAACATTCTTGAGACACTTTTTTGGGAGGAATCTAATGGTGTTCCTTGTTTTTTATTGAAAAATATGGTTTTGAAGTTATGACATAAACTTGTATTTTTTCTCATGGACCAACCTGTATATTCTTACATATTCGTGTTTGAAATAAAATTCTCTTTTCAAATATATATAATAGTTGCTACTTCTCTTTCAAAACATTTATTTTGTGGCTGTTTTCGACTTATTTTAGATGAGTAATCAAAATCTAGGTTGCTATGCCTGAATACGAAACAAAATACCTTAGCAACTACAGTCTATGCGTACTGTCAGACAACTATTATTAAATGCAGTTTGCTTTACAAGTTCAGTGTGCTTCTTTGAACTTACGATAATATTTTTATCTTCCTGTTAATTCAAAATTTATGAAAATTACGAAAAATATGATATGCTAAAGTGTTATTGGGAATCACATGAAGATGCACAGGCTGCCAGCAATCTTTACTTTGACCGATACCCTGAAAGGAGACGAACGTTTCGGGATATGTTCACTAGATTGCAGCAAAACCTAGTTAATTACGGTTCTTTTTCAAAACCAAGGACAATAGTTTACGAAGCCAGGAATAGAGATAGAGAGTTAGAAGAAATAACAGTTTTGGGGGAAATACTAAATCAACCCAATTTTCCACTACGCAAAATGCAGTTGAATACAGGTATTTCAAAGACTACAGCAATGCTAATTCTAAGAAAAAATAAATTCAAACCGTATAGAGTAAGAAAAGTACACAAGGTACTACCAAATGACCTACAATTCCAGCTCGAATTCTGCCAATGGTATTTAGGAAAATGTGCTGAAAACTTAAACTCTGGACAGAACATCATATGGACTGATGAAGCATGCGTTAGCAGCGCTGGTATTTTTAATAGATACAATTCCTACAATTGGACTTTGGAAAATCCATATATTACAGTGGAGACACAAAATCAAGGCCGATACAGTTTTAATGTTTGGGTCGGTACTTTTAGAGGAAGGTTTATCGGTCCCCATATCTATGAGAGTAACCTTACAGCAGCCCGATATGTGGAAATATTGCGGAAATTTGTTGAACCTATAATGGATGATTTGCCTTTACAACAAATTGGACAGTATACTTCCAACAAGACGGGGCACCGTGTCATAACGCACACATTATAACGACGTATTTGAACGAAATATTTGGGGACAATAATTGGCTTGGCAACCGGGGTCCTGTTCATTGGGCGGCAAGATCCTACGATCTTACGCCTCCAGATTTTTACCTCTGGGGAAGAATAAAGGACCTCACATATAAACGCCATCCTGATTCCCCAGAAGCGTTGGAAGCAGCAGTGCGACATGCCTTTCGTTCAATACCTGCGGTGGAATTAATTAATGCTGCCAATAATGTTAGGAAGCGAAGTCAATTATGTTTCGATTTAAATGGTGCTCAATTTGAACACATGTTATAAATAGTTTAAAAATGTAATATTTTTGTTCTTGTTATTCTGTTTTTTTAATTAAATTAATGAGTTATTATAAAATAGGCAATAATTATTGTTTTCAACAGCAGTTATGTAGAACTATTTTGTTTCGTATTCAGGCATGGCAACCCAGATTTTGATTATTCATCTAAAATAAGTCAAAAACAGCCACAAAATAAATGTTTTGAAAGAGAAGTAACTACTATTATATATATTTGAAAAGAGAATTTTATTTCAAACACGAATATGTAAAAATATACAGGTTGGTCCATAAGAAAAAATACAAGTTTGTCATAACTTCAAAACCATATTTTTCAATAAAAAACAAGGAACACCATTAGATTCCTTTCAAAAAAGTGTCTCAAGAATGTTTTCACAGAAACTAGAATTATTCATAAGTAAACAAGTTACGGGGGTGGGTCAGAAATGCACAAAATTGAAAAACAGCTTGTATCTTTTGAACAAGTCAAGATATCAGAGTGCGGTTTTCGTCATTCATTTTCTCTCAAAAATCGACCTCGTAACATGTAGGTTAGTTTTTCTCTATCTTCTCTAGAAATTGGTGTTTCCTATCAAGTGTCCAATTTGGACCACTCTGTACAGTTAACAAACATTAAAAATATTTTTTTAATTAATTTCATCAATATTTAGGGCGTCAGGACGCCCGGATACCCCCGGGGAGATCCAGGGGGACCTCAGGGAATTTTCTAGATAGCATATTCGTGTTCAGCGACCCCAAAAACCCCGAGAAACCAATTCGAGTTCGTTTGACGCATTATTCACCAAGTACACTCAGAAAAATGAATTTTTTGGCAGTAAAAATGCAACAAATTTTTTCCGCAAAAAGAAAACACCGGATAAATTTTCTAAATCACTTTCTGAATCGAATGCAAAAAACCTTATCTCAATCCATCCAACTGCGCCAACTTTCGCAGGTGGAATGCTTTATGTCCTCGACTATATATCTGGCAACAAACCATAACTCATTTAAAGGGCTCCTCCCCTCTACTCAACAAAACTAACTGCTAATTCTTCAATCACATATAAAAACATTTTTGGTAGAGGTGGGATATTATTTATGTGCTAGTGATTATAAAAAGCAACACAAATGAGTGAGACGTGAACAAACAAGATTTATTTAATAAATTAAAATATACAGATAAAATTTGTAATGAAAGAAATGAACATTCAAATGGACATAACAAAAGGCTATATATTTTTCTGTGGTTGAAATATAGGTTTCAGTCAAAAGAAATATTAACTAATATCAAACAACTATGCTAGAACAACTGATTTGTATTTGACCTTTTTTGTTCTAATATGTGTTATTCAATATTTCTCAATTTTATCTGGATTGAGAATACGAACTAAACTTATGACAATTCGCAACTAATTGAAATAATACTTTTTTATATATTAAAACTATGTATTTTTAAAACCTACATTTCGAACCAACTAAATTTTTATAGAACAAACAAATAAACTCAAATAACATGTTAAAATTTAATTTAAGATAAAATGAAATCATACTGTTCCAATAATGAATCATTGGATAAAATTTTTCAGAAATAAAAGTTATTTTTAACTCAATAAAAATTAAGTGTTAACATATTTCTGTTTATTTTGCTTTGTACGATTTCCAGTTTGAGTAGGAGTTGTTTGAGTTATAATTCTTATAACATTTCCCACTGCTTTAGTACGGCCTTCACGAAATACCAACCTCTGTCCTGGTGTGATATATTCTGGATGTTTTATAAATCGAAAGTGTATAAGTGCTTTGTCTCCTGTTCTTAAACAATCTTTTGACATAGACAGAATACTGGCTGTTTGTCGAATGCTCCCACAATGTACTGCAAATGAATAGAATATTTAATTATTATGAAAAGACCTATTTGTAAGTATATTCAATAGGGGTTCATCAAAATTTGCATATTCCAATTTGTTTCTCGAGGAGAATTTTATAAGCTAATCCCGTCAAACTGAATATTCTTTTAACTAGAATTGAATTATGTAATTTTTTTTTCATTGTAGAACAGTAATGTTGCCATTCTGCTGTTTAAGTAATCATTTAGCACAAAAATAAGTACTACCACTATGTCACAATTCGTTTAATTTATTGGAATTATCAAAAATGACTTGTTTAACAACAAATTACCTCAATACACAGCGAAATAGGCGAATTAAATGAAATTTGTGAGAAACAAGTCCCTCCTTGAATTAATTTATCTCACATAACGTTAGATTTAAATATTCAACCAAAGAGGGTAATAATAAAAGCAAAGTTAGTATTCGAAACATTTTCAACCATTAAGCAATAATTCAAATGTTTAGAAAGTTTTGCATTTAAAACAGCTTAAATCTTAGTTTATTCCTATTAGCGTTCACATTGTAAAGTAGCTCATAAATATTGAAAAATTATTTAATGGGAAACACGTATATTGGTCATACATTTTAGATTCCTTTTATATTAGTATATAGAATTCATAATTCTGAATAATTATATTGTTGTATAGGAATTTAGATATTACCGGGTAGTATAAAGATCAGATTTGCATTCATTTCAATTCATAAACCACATATATTTGAGTTCATTCAAAACAGTGCATATTTAATGTCAACATAAGATAACGAAACAGATGTAAGCATAAAAACTACGGCACAGAATTAAGGAACTGGTGGAGCATCATTTGCGCAAAATTAGCAAAAAAGGGGTCGGCTGGAGCTGGTGTAGGTGACTTGACAAGCACCTCGATACAAAAGAACGACTCGCAAGTTAAATGATAAGTCAATTAGACAGCCTGAGACAGTGAGTCAGTCAGGCAGCCAAAGTTAGGAAGTCTTCCGAAGTGGGTGTAAACAATCATTTGTACCACCAAAAGTAAGCGTTCCGCCAGTTACCATTGTGAGGTATCAGGTAATTTTGCTAATTGAGTTAGTACACAGAGTTCCATTGTTTTGCTCGCAGTACGGCCTTGTAATATCAAATACCGTTTAATTAGTAATTGTAACTGGTGTATTGTATCTGATAAGTTGAGCCTGTTCAGATTTCCATAACGTCCCGATAAAATTAATTGTTTTCTGTACCGATAATCGTAAAATAGAATTTATTAAGTAATTGTATTGTGTCAGAGGGTGTGAATGATTAAAGTGAAAGGGAGTCACGACACACCAATATACACTGAGCTTACCGAGAAATAAGGGTCTGCCGTAGATAGTCCACCGCCAGGGTCTACACCGTGTTCACCCGGAACTAGGCTCTGAAGGGTTGTATGTTTGAGAGTCGTAATATCCAATGTATAGGCTGTGTTTACTCGGAAGTAAAGTGGTATTGCGGACGGGGTAATTATAATTCTAACAAGCTGCGACTACCCGAAAGTAAAAGTTATAATTGCCAAATTTATGTGTGGGTAGTAAATAAGTGCTTGGCATTCACCATAATTGAAAAGTACCAAAAAGATAACTGATATTACGCGGGCGTAGTGGGGTATTGCGAAGGAACCACTACAACTCAAATAGCTGCTTTCATTTGCTCTGCTTGAGTATCCCATGTACGATAAGTAATTTGATAATGGTAATTAGTGCATGAATAACCGTTTTTAATAATACCCGCATGACTATTTGTTTTCAAGGCTATAATAATGTTTCTGAGCTCCCTTGTACTTCCCTCGGGTCGGGATAAATTATTATTATATAGACAGAGTCAAATATTTATCAATGTTAAAGCTTCCTGCATAAATAAACATATTATTTGGAAGTTCCGTGTTTGTCTGCCGAAAAGTAACCAAGTATTAATTGCAATGAAAGCCTGCAATTCTAATACTATTCAGTCTGCCCTATTGACCCCTGGTTACTTACTCCACTGAGACTACCCTGGGACAAGGCTACCCATACATAGCACAGTGGTCAATTAGATTGTGTTGAAGTAGTCGTAAGTAAAAATCGCCAAAAAGTAACTAGGTACGTCACAACATTATGTAGAAGTATTTGAGCACAAACATTTAGGAAAAAGGCAAACAAAACAACTGATTTGGAAGGATAACAAAAATTGAAATTGTGAAAACTATCTAAATAGAAAACCAATTACCTCAACACAATCAAATAGGCGCGTATTAATGACATTCACATTATTGAATGAAACAAGCCTTCCTTCAATTCATTAATCATGACTAATTTCGGATCAAAATATCCAAACAAGTAAATAAGTAATAAGCAAAGGATTTGAAATATTTCCAGAAACAATAATTCAAATGTTCACAATTATTTTTAATATGAATAAGTGTTCACATTACATTAAAACCATTTGTGAGCATTAACATAATGTCAAAAGACAAACAACACTGATTGGTGAAAGTTTAGGCAGAAATACCTTCAAAATTCCGTTTAGTATAGCATCAAGGAATTTAAAACGTGTTCTTGAAAATGTGAGATCTACTCCAGTTCTCATTCTTATATATAAAGCGTCGGACTCTTAGAGAATGTTTCCTTTATTTCCATTGAATTAATCTTTCCGCAATGTTGCATGATCAAGCAGATTAGCGATATTCCAAAGTAATGACTATTTCATCGAGTTGATGTCTTAAAAGGGCAGTGATCTACTTAAAATATGATTGGATCGGCGAGTAATACTACTTTGGTCTCTGTTGCAAAATAATTTAGGAACTTATTCTAGACTTTTGTTTTGACATATATGTTTTATCGCGGGTGTGAATTGCAATGTAACTCGAGCAACTGCGTAAGCGTGGGGAAGCCGAAACCTCTATGCTATTATGTTAAGTATATGCTATTTCCAAATTTCTCTTCTCGGATTACTTATCGATGCTTGAAAGGTAAAAAAAGCGACAATTCAGTTACTTTATAGTAGAGCGGCTTAAAGTTTTCTAAAAGGATAAAAAAAACTTTTTGTACAATTGTGTATTCAAATAAAACAAACACATTTCAAAAGTATTGATTTTGTTTTATGTGTTCATTTTAGGTTTTCTCTGTAACAATGGTTAATAATAAAAAACAATGTCGCTTAAGCTATTTGCTCCCAAAATAATATACAGGTAAAGGGCTTATGTTAATTTTGGACTTGAATTTTATACAGATAAAAAGGCTGAAATTACTTTTGATAGCAAAATGTTACTGAGGTAAAAGAGCCTATTTGCAAGTAATTGAAAGAAAACATTAAGCTAAATAGTTTTATGGACCAATAGTATTGACTGGTTTATGTAGAAAAAATAATTGTAATCTCTTTTGTATCAAAACTTTGGAAAGGATAATGGAGATTGAAAATTAGTTTTCACCATTGACCTAAATAAAATGTTGGCTTACCCATTGCTTGATATCTAGAACTTATAGTGGTTGGGTGATGCAGAATCAATATTTCTCCCTCAAATTCCCAACATGCCTGTGGATTCAAAGTTGGAGATACCATAACCATCCCTTTCCTTATTTGAGACCTTTTTATCTAGAATTACGAAATTTTTAAAAGCTTTTCATGTAAGCTAAGACTTGTAAATCACATTTGGAGTGTACCTATTTACTTACCTTTTTCAAAGCAAAACTGGCAGTTTGACCAGCTCTTACTTCTTTCACCACCATTCTTTTCCTGTGAATACTTTTAACAGCAATTGGTTGAAAATGACCCAATAAGTCAGGACCCAACATCAGTAGGTCATTTAATCTGATAATTCCTTTCAGAGTTGTGCCTGATATTACTGTACCGACACCCTAAAATGAAATCATTTCAAGTAGAGCAGTGATGATCTAATTACAAACTAAATATTACAGGATTACTTGTTTCCCTTTCACTTTCGCTGTGTTTGATTCAAGTTCATGTTCATACTAATTCTTATCTATTCTTAAAGTTGGTATTACCCAAGTGCGAGTTCATATTAACCTAATTTAAAAATATGTATCGTAGTTGAGTGAGAAATAAACTACAATATAAAGAGATTCATGAATTATTTAAAGATCGCTGCCCGCGTGGGTCGGCAAATTGGCTGAAGTTTTTTGATGTTGATGCACCTTTTTAATAGAGCTCTTTTTCAAAATTTCAGACTTCGAGGGGTCAGGGGTCCCGAGTACGGGCTCTTTTTAAGCCGAAATATAGCCCTCTCAAGCCTATCTTTGATATGCTGGTTCTCAGCGCCCTTTTACCAAAAACTTCCGAGGGGGCTCATTTCTTTTCTAATGTCGTCTAGCGTTTACAAAACCAAATTTAGACCCCCCGAACTAAAGACCTCCGTTAACGACCTGATAAAGTGGACCCCAAGTTTCGAAAAATTGGCTATCTTCTAGCTGGTGCCAACAGTCAAAATTTGATTCAAAATATATTTCACAGATTTCATTTTGTTTGTCTGTCTTTGACCTTCCAAATGAGCCCTTGAAGGTCAAAATTGGTCAACTAGGGCCTAAATTACAGCTTTTTAAATAAAGCAGTTTTCCAAAAAACGCGTTTTTAACGAAATTTGACCGACTTAAACTTTTTTCTCTATGAACCGAAATTGACAAAACCTTGTAAGAAGTTAGTCGTGTAACTCTATCACCCCAACAAATTTGGAGCAAAATATTTGATTGCTATAGGCTCAGTTTTTAAATATTGCGAAATATCGGTTTCCTTTATTCAGTGTTATTAACTAAAAACTCATTTCAGATGACGCAAAATTAACAAATTCTAATATGACTCATTATTATTTGATGATTCAGTACGTATTATTTCACAGTCATTTGAAATCACCGGCAAAGTTGGTTTAAGATAGTTAAAAAAATTTGCTAGTTTTGAGAGAATTGTGCGACATCTATGCGTGAAATTGTAAGTTGTTGTTGCAATACGGACAGCAGCTGTTCTTTGTTATAAAATTGGTGCATTGGTTAGTTTTTCAATTATATAGCTCTTGTTTAGCTCGTAGTTTGAGTTTTATTTCAAGTTGTAGTTTGGTATTATAGTTAAAATAATATTAATAGCAATTGTGTCGATGAAATTCGTTATTAAAGTTTTCTAACTCTGTACCTTTTCTTTTGTAGTGTGTATAGTTTTACAGCTGTATATTATCGACGTTTTTCAAACAAACTTATGTGATGAATTTTCTTACTATGGAAATTGAAACGTGCACGATTGGTAATTTGACAATTAGCTCATGTATAACTGAAGATTACTAACCGATACTCTAATTTGATAATAAAGAACAGCTGCTGCTTCCCGTATTGCAACAACTTACAATTTCACGCATAGATGTCGCACAATTCTCTCAAAATTACCAAATTTTTAAAACTATCTTAAACCAACTTTGTTAGTGGTTTCAAATGACTTTCAAATATTCAGCTCCAAATTTTTTGGGCTGATAGGAGAGCTAGAGTCCTAACATCTTACAAAATTTTGTTGATTTCGGTCCATAGAGAAAACAGTTCAGGCCGGTCAAAATTCGTGAAAAACGCGGTTTTTAGGCAAAGCTGCTTTCTTTAAATAGCTGTAACTTAGGCCCTAGTTGACCAATTTTGACATGCAAGTCCTCATTTGGAAGGACAAAGACAGACAAGCAAACTGAAACCTGTGAGATATATTTTGAAACAAATTTTGGCTGTTGGCACCAGGTAGAAAAAAGTCAATTTTTCAAAATTTGGGTTCCACTTTATCAGGTCGCTAAACTTCAAATCGACTAAAATCGTGATCAAAATGACTGATTTTGATGTAAAATTTCCCGAAAATTCTGATTATGACAATTTTTCAATACCACATGATGACCCAGAGCCACAAAATTACTAAATTACACTAATTTATATTCGGTTTCGTTGTTTTGCCTCCTATTTTTTGCGCTTTGTTGAGTTTTGTAGCTCTGGATCATCATGTGGAATTGGAAAATAGTCAGAATCAGATTGCTTGGGAAATTTTACATCAAAATCAGTCATTTTGATCACGATTTTAGTCGATTTAAAGTTTTAAGAAACAAACTTCAAAAAAACGAAGTCTACATTTGCAGCTACGAAAAAGCTTTTTTTCAAAACGCTTTTCCACAGCACCAAAATATTTAAAAAAATAATGTAATAGCATGTTTTCGTTCGAAAATTGTCCAAGGAATCCAAATATCCTACTTACGATTCAAAATTCTGCAACTTTGAGATCGAAAAAGGTCAAAAACTGTTTACCTAGTTTTTTTGGTGTAAAATTAATAGTATACTGGAGTGTAAAAACTGTTGGATGACGTTTGGGAATTGTTTTCTAATCGCAAAATTTCCCGCTGAATCCGATTCCGGGGTCATATGTCCCAAAAAAGACTTGTAGCGACCTGACGGCAGATTTTTGTACAGTGATATCGGTTATTTGTTGTTTGTTTTAGTTTTTTCGATTTTTCGACCTCTAAAATCCATTTTGTCAGAAGAATTCTTATTCTATCGTAAAGCTGAGGTAAAAACACGCAGATTTCGCTGGAATTTTTTTTTTTAGTGGCTGCTCACACCGATATGAAGCAGTAGAAAAGAAGGAATTTTGCCGAAAATCAGCCAATGGATAGAAAATGATGCGTTATGTAAGGATTATGGAAGGAAAATGACACCATTTTCGGATTCAGCGGCCAATTTTCGATCGGAAATAACTTCTTGGACGTTTATTTGCTATACAATTTCGATTTCTAGGGTCAAAAACAGTTTTTTGGCATTTTCGTTGAAAAACAACCCAAAAAATTGAATTCGTAAAAATTTTTTTAAAGGGTATTTCAATCTCTAAATGCCGGTAAACGAGTTCAAATACGATGTAGAAACATCGTATTTTGTCTTTTTGGTCCTATACTCAATACGTTTCTTACATTTGAGATTATAGTTGAAAATAATTCCTAAATATTCATATTGCTAAGTTTGTTTCAATTGGTTTTGCGAGTTATCCTAGTGGTTTCCAAAAGAAGTAATGTATATGATTTTATCGATATTTAACTACAATCTGTTTATTCTTTCTTCTTTTACAAGGTATAAAAAACATAAATCAAGAATATATTAAATATAAATATTAAATTATTTTTGGGAACTTACTGGCACTGAATATGTGTCATCAATTTGAAATTCTGCAGGTTCATTTTCATGATATTCCATTTTCGTTGTTAGAAGATTTAAGAATGTTTTGAGTAGCGGCAAATTATCTCCAGACACATTAGAAACTTGAAAAATTGGACATAACCTGAAACAATGTTTCTAAATAAAACATCTATAAACAATTGATTTTCATGGTTATTGTAATTACACTTGGTTTAAACATACTTCCTCTATATAACTTCAAGCTGATATAAGTTACAAGTGGATATTAGGTACTTTCTAACAATAATAATAATCTGTTAATAATTACTAGAACTAGTCGAGTCGATTTAAAAAAATGAGAAATGATACCTACTATAAAAAGTTGGATAAATTCAATTATTAATGTCAATTATTTACCTTTCTGAAACAAAATTCGTTGCACTCAATACAACATCATCAACAGTTTTAACCATAACCGGAACTTTTCGACAGCCAGGAGATTTCAATATCCGCACCAACATTTTTAAATTATCTTGTAATACATTGGCTGGACACATATCAATTTTTGTAACAACAACAAAAACCGGTACTGACAGGGCTAAAGCTAATCCCAAATGTTCCTTCGTCATACCAATAATACCAGCATTAGCTCCAACCTTAAAAACATAAAACTATATTATTTATAGAATATTATGTTACATTAAGAGTGACAACTTCAATGTACCGGGATTTCAAAAATTATCTTGGTCAAGGATGGTTGTGGAATCTAAAACGTGTGTCTTACTTTACGTTTGAAATAATTATGTCATAATTAATTTGAAGTTTCTAAAAGTGCGAAATTTCGCAATTTTATACGAATATTGTAACACTCAGAAGTCTTTAGCGCTTTGGACTCCGGGATTTTCACGTGGCCTATGGAAATTAGAAGGTTCGAATTATCTAAAAACATAATTGCATGAACGCCAGACGTCCTATGTAATTAGCTACGAACGAAATCATTTTGACATATGCCTCGAGGAGCTCGCTGCGCGTAAGTTAGAGTTTATACATTTTACCTCGGTCTTGTTAATTTGGGGCCGTTTCGTGCCCCGTGCGGGCAGCGCCAGTTGTAATAAAGTGTTTTCCGCTATGGGCCGCTAGCTTTTAGCCGCTTCGTGTATATTTTAGTCGCGAGAAAATTCCCTTTAGTACGTCGCACGTTACACGCGCGTAGCTGAGATCTGAGAATAGCTCAAACTGTTTTAATAAAATTTTCCTATTTAATGGACATTTATCGAAAAAAGAAGGGCCGTCAGGCACGGTCCGATACTAAATCTAACTACATGGAGCGAAAACGGCACGCGAAAAGTCGTCGAAAAGCCGTATTAGGTACCAGTTTGCACTTTTCTAACTCGCGTGCTACGGGCTTCTCACGTGAACTCATTCGATTTACGGAAAATTAACTATTTCAAAACAGTTTGTGACCCGGATTGTGGCTATCACGACCTCTGAAAAGGTTCAAAGTTCACATAATTATTTCATAATTTGTAGTTAATTATTGTTTTACAACTGAAATAAATAGGTATGAAATTTGTAGGTTATTGATGATGTCAGTGTGACAGTGACATAATTATTTCAAACGTAAAGTAAGACACACGTTTTAGATTCCACAACCACCCTTGACAAAGATAATTTTTGATATCCCGGTACATTCAAACACAAAGAATCTACAATTTTAGATTTGTAAAACACAATGATCCCAGTTTATGCATTTTTTAGTTGTTAATTTTCGCATAGTCAAAATTCAAATGATGCCACAGAGAGAAGTATCCAAAACGATTTTTTATTGTAGAATGAATACCAGTAAAATTAGAATTTAAAAATCACTTTTAGAAATAATGGTTTACATAAAATGTAAATAGATTGTGATGATTGTGGAAGAAAAAGTGTAAGCTCTGATTGATTTTGTACTTAATTCTAACATTTAGTATTTACGAAAATACTTTTCTATTACCATTAGCATTCCGAAATCGGGTGCGTGTCCTGTCATGCCAAACACAGTTGTTTTCAGATATTTCTCGTGACCAGCAAGATCGATGAAGGTGATTATTTTACAACTTTTCTCACATATCTTCACCCAGTCAAGTGTTCCATGTTCAGGCTTATTAACAACATGTCCTAAAATAATGTACAAAAATTCACAATATTGATGGTCATAAAATATTCCAGATATAAACTATATCGTTATTACATTACCTTCCTTGTCAAATCCTAGTATATCATTTCCCACTGAACTGGTTCTTCCAGTTTCCATTTCATGTTTATGTCTGAATAGCTTTTGCCGAGCATGGCCTCTACCATTATCAAGTTCTCCATGGGTCAGCACACCCAATAATGTTGATTTACCAGCATCAACATTACCGACTACCGCTACCCGAATCTCCAAAAAATCTAGATGAAAGATGAAAATGGATTGTGTAAATAGGTAGATCAATAAATCTTATCAAAATATAAGCAGTTAATTACCTGAATGATCTAAAATTTTCCTAATTAAGTACTGAACAACCAGACCTCTAAGATCCTTTCTTTCTCTCAATTTTATACAACTACATTCCATCGTAGCAGCTAGTGACTTCAATGTTGCAATGGCAGCTTCTAATTCATCTTCTAGAAGTCCACTTCCATTTCCATCTTCTGACCCCCCAATCTAATGAAATCAACCAATATAAATTTTAATTTATGATTCTTTATAAAATTGAAAAAAAAAATGTCTAATGTAAAAAAATTTCAGTTAAAAAATGAAGTAGATGATGCAATTTCACGAAAGAGTAGATAAAATTTGATGATTCAGAATCCAATAGAAAAGGCATAGTACATGTGGAGAAATACAGTTTTGAATTGGGTAGCACAAAAAATAATATCAATCAATAAGTATACGAGTAAAAATTAATTTAGAATCAATATGACTAATAACATCTTATATCAGCTAATTAGAAAAAATTGAGTAGCTGCAACATATTCCTTCACAGAAAGGAATCAACATGTATTGTAATATTCACCTCCAATATAATTTCTCCTCTTCCTTCACCTAGTTGTTGTGTGATCTTTCTCAGCAATAAATCGAAATGTTCTTCAGTTGGAGCCACAAGCATATCTCTTTCCAAGATTTTATCACAATCCAAATTTTGATGTACCTTGTCAAGAAAACTACTCAAAGATTCTCTTGATTCCACCATATTTGAAGCACTCTCAATTCTTTTGCCTCATAAAAAACAAATTTCCTTATTCACAGGATAGATTTGGAAGCTTATCGATATTGCACAATTAATTGATCAAGCTTCATCATTGTTACCACTAATTGTGCTGTAATAAATATATAACAATAATAGTAATTTGTGGTGCAATATTGTTAATTCAAACCGACGTATGAAAGCAGATATGCTTGAATCACTGTAATCTATCTTAGTTTGACTTTCACTCCATGAAATAATATAATTACGGTTTCTGATTAATGGTAATTCAACTTATTATGATATGTAAAAATACGCAAATACAAAACTGTATGTTTTTTTAATTTTGCGATGACATTAAACCGTGCTATAAAAAATACCAGTTATTTGAATTATAAATAATAATAATAAACATACCTGACGCATATACACAACATATGGCATCATAACTTGAAGTTAAATTATGTTGTGTGTGGTCCTGGTCTGTGAAATTATGGCCAATTTTTGATTCATAACATAGATTGAATCTTTCAACATGTAAGTCTGTGATGTGGTGAGCTGATGACAATCATAATGGCAAATTTTTCTGATAATATTTCAGGGCCGCACTAGCAAAGGAACGTATCCACCCATAGATTAGATATTATATATTATCCACCACAGCCAAATATGTTTGAATGTTAGAACACAGATGAAAATTCAAATTGTGCTATTCCGAATTACGAACAAACATGAACGTTATATTATGTTGATTGAACATTTAATCCATTGAGCTCTGTTCTAACTCAATTATTTATTCCATTTATGGCGTTGTAGGCATTTCGGTGTTCCTGTTCAGTCCTTTTGTCAGTTAATTCTATATTTCAATTTGTTTTGGCATTTTGTAAATCTCAAGCCCAAGACTTCTTGACTCCTCGCTCAATCCCGGTTTCCCGGTTTGACCTTACGATGTCGGATTTTCGATGCTTCATAGATTATGATTAATAAGATATTCTATGTTTCAGTCTATGTGTGTTCATAGTTTTTGAGTTGACGAAGAGTTCAGAAAAATAAATTGTTCAAATTTGAATTCAAGTAATTATGTCCAATTATTTTAAGAAAGTTCTAGTTCTTATTCAGTCGAGAAAATCAAGAAAGTTTAATTTGTCATTATTTACGTACTTAGTTATGTGATATAGTGTAGTGACAAATTGTTAATAGGCAGTATTTATATTTTATATGTTGTTCAAACTTCAAAGTTAATAATTAAAGTAAACATATCACATTCAGTTCCTACAATAAACTTTCTTATCATTTTAGTTCACAATCTTATCTACATAACTACCTACTTTTGATATTGCTATTATTGTGGTTAATTAGATTTGTTTAAGATTTATTGTACTGCTTATTTTTGTAGGATTATAGAGAAACAAATAATTTTATTCATCCTCAAGTTGCTGAAACATCATGACTCTTAAGGTTGCAAATATCTGTTTAATTACTTTTCTTTTCTATCATTTTAATGAATTATAGGCTGAAACTGTTGTCAAGATTTACAAACAATTAGCTGAAATTCCAGCACTATTAGATGCAAAGTTGAGTAATAAAGGAAATGTTATATATAGTTTATGGTCCCAGAGGAATTTGGAAAAAGGCAAAACTACAAAATTTCTTAAAACTACTCTGTTATTGGAAGCAGATTCAACTAAAGTAACTGAAACACTGCCTTTAGATGTCTCCAATGAGTGAGTTTTATGTAATTGTTGAAAATGTTAAGTATCTATAGCTCATATGCTTCTTGTAATCCTAATATTGCTAAGTTTTAATGAATATAACTTGTTAGATATCTTTTTCCAGATTGTTGTCTGCCTTATCACCATCTGAAAAATTCAGAGCTGTACTTAGAGATGATGATGATAAACAATATTTAGAAATATGGCAAAGCCAAAGTTTGCATCGTATTGTCGATTTGAATGCTTTAGATTTACATGGGAAAGTATATGCAGATGGTAATTAATGCTATGACATATAGCAGGATTTTCACTACTTAAATATGCTTGTAGGTGAATTCAAATCATTTGTATGGTCTCCAGATGAGTTAAAACTTCTATATATTGCAGAGAAGAAACCACCTAAGAGTGAACCATTCTATAAACGCAAGGCTCAAAAAACAACTTCCAATGACCAGACAATAATTGTAAGTTAAATACAAAATTGACCATTGACAGTTTAACATACCTATCACTATATTTTGTTGGGCTGATGATCTTGAATGCTATTATATAGAATTTGAGTTTTTCTTTTATTCAATAAAGGAACAACTTGTAGGTTTGTAACTGAGCTGTTTTTGTTGGTTATAACATGTTCAAATAACAATAAATATACATTTTTTGGGATTGAAAGCTTTACTTTTAAAATCTTTTGAAAAAACCCAAAAAATAGGTATGGCAAAAGCTTCTGGCCATCTCTATTGTTCAATTTGATATTCACAAATAATTGTCAATTAGCGTTAAGCATTATTTGAAAAGCTAATTACAAAATAACTTGATAAATGCAAAATATAAATAGTGGTACATGATCTTCATACTTCCAGCCAGGACAAGAACATTTATATCTTCAAGATTGGGGTGAACAGTTAGTGGGAAAGAAACAATCTGTCATCGCAGAATATAATGTAGACGCTGATGTTGTAAGCATATTAAATGGAACACCAGGAAATATATGTCCTGCTCAAATTGCCTACTCACCTGATGGTCAATATATTGTAGGAATAGCTTACGAGACAACACCAAGGAAACTTGGACTCATATACTGTTCGAATCGGCCCAGTTCTATTTTCTCACTTGATCTTAAAGGAAATTATGGTATGATAGAGTGATTTAAATAATGTGAAACAATGATTTGGTTTTAAAATTCGTATTTTCCAGCTACCCTGTCTGAGAATGGTAAATCGGTGAAATCGCCAGTGTTTACCCCTGATGGTAAATTACTTGTATGGTTAGAAAGAAGTGCTGGTGGCCCTCATTCTGCTACTATGACTATCGTCAAAAGTGAATTTCCAAAATTAGAAACGGTAGGTGTCATTAAATTTAAGTTGTCATCATTTGCTAGGAGCTCAGTAGGCTAATTGAGATTTGAATCATAATTTTGGTGAGTTTTTTATTGAGAGAGCAGAAATTATCTTAAAATTCACTTTTATAGAGTCATTAGTTCCCATGTAGCATTCTTTGAATAGTTTGATATTCTTGTGAAACTCTGCACTTTGACTGGATAATGCCAACATTTTGCCCTGTTCTTATACTAACAGCTCTAAAGTCTGAGGTGTTACATTGAGTCAGTTCACTTGACATATTAAAAAGATTAACTTTGGGATACATTGTATAATAGACTAGAAGTCCACATACATGCTACCGCAGCATGGTCCTACTGTGAACTGATGTTTGCATGAAGAAGGCTTTGTCGCCCGTCGAGTGTCTGTTGTGGAGTGGGGGTAAAATGCGGGAGCCAGCTACCGGCGACTACCACTCAATACTATAGATTAGCTGTCTGACAAGCGGCTGAAACTTGTCGAAAGCTGCACTGCGAGAAAATGCGATAGAGGAGTGAGACAGATAGCCACAACCTAGCAACTTATATGATATACCGGATGTCCCAGTATACATGTTCCAATGGATTATCTCAGTCATTCCAAAAGATAAAAATTTGAAAATTTTATGATCGTCAATTCGTTCAAGGAACCTTTAACTGAGAAAAACAAAAATTGAAAGTCACTTCCGGTTAGACCGGAAGTGACTCTGACTTTTTTATTTCAAATAGCACCCTGTATATTTTTTGCAATTTTTGATTTCTACTCAAAATAATCTTTCCAACGATGTATCACTATCAAAGTTACAAACAAAAGTATTCAAATGTTTCCATGGCACACTAAGGTGTTCATTTAAGAATTATTAATTCTTCCAGTTCTACTGCAATTCTAATAATTTGAAAATTGACGTTCTCTTCATCGTCTCGAATGCAAAATTGTTCATGAATTATCAATTATTATTGAAGTCAAAATCAAGATTACACAAAATATCGTAGCCTACTGCAATTCTTTTAATTTGAAATGTCAATTGACATTTTCTCCATCAAATGAAATGTAAAATACAAAGTGTGATACATCGTTGGAAAGATAATTTCGAGTAGAAATCAAAAATTGCAAAAAATGTACAGAGTGCTATTTGAAATTAAAAAGTCAGAGTCACTTCCAGTTTGACTTTCAATTTTTGCTTCTCTCAGTTGAAGGTTCCTTGAACGAATTGGAGATCATGAAATTTTCAAATTTTTATCTTTCGAAATGGCTGAGATAATCCATTGGAACAGGTATACTGGGACACCGGGTATATTATACATATTTTATCAGTTAATTAATTACTGACAGTGGAGATAACAATAAAGATTTGGTGAAATGTTAGGTTTAAATAAAAAGAATACTCCCGAAGAATTAAATCATGTGGGTGAGGTATTTACTATTTCAGGAGTATGTGAATGTAAAGAAGTAATACTGAGTTATATTGAAATAATTGCATTATATCTGTACTCTGTACTATAAAATTAAAAATTCAGTATATATGTAACGTATGTTATTCTAAAAATGTGATTAATAGTTGTTTTTTACATCAATCAATTCATATTTAGCTTTCATATCCATTTTTTTGTTTCATATTCAAATAAATTAGTAGAGTTACATCTTTTTATTCGTTGGATGTTTGTTAAATATTTTAGAGCCAAGAAAAGAAGAGGAACACCTTTGCCTAACGGTTTCAGTTACTATTAAGAAATATTCACTATATCTTGTATTTTTCAGATTTATTTAAATTTATTTTCTGATTTAGAATTAATGTCAAGCAAAATAATTGGCGAAAGGGAAATATCATTGATTTTTTTAAATAATGCATTTGTTGGATAAGTTTTTGTTTTTGATAAATAATCTTTAATATCTATTTTTGAAATATCTCAAGATTCGTGAGGTGTGTATTGTATGCACCCTCCAAGCAACTACCATATCGTAATTGCGATTCCACAAGGGCATGGTAGATTATATTGAATGTACTTTTATAGGATTTATTTAAATGTTCTAGAATTATGGTCCACTTGTTACGAATAACAGCTTTATCTTGGCAGTTAAGAGACCAAATCGTATTTTCAATATCATTAATTAAATCCTCTGTGGGTAATTTCTTAGAATCAATTGCAAAATTTAGCAAACTCCTTTCCGTCTCATTGAATTTAATGTCGGTTTTATTGTGAATAATGTTTATGTACTTAATTTCTTCTATTGGGTTTTGCCAAAACTTAATATTTCAGAATAGACTCGAATTCATATGAAGTTTTAAATGTAAGTTATAAGCTAAATCAACAAATCCGGGATTTACAAAATCTGTTGGAGTCGTGTTCAAAATGCTATGTGGGTCAAACTAGAAGGTACATTTTAACTCAGTATAATGAAAATTTTGCTTGTGTAAAGAAAAATAATTGTGAAAAATATTTTAAATACAGGTCACACCATTTCTCAAGAAAGTTTATCACTATCAAAACACAGTACATGACAAATATCTAGGTAATTTAGAACGGATGGAAATGTATAAACAAAAAGCAATTTATTAAATTCCGATTTATCTCCAGCTGAGGGCAACCCCTTGTTTACATTATTATTGCCAAATAGTATTCAAACAGGCTATTTATTAGCCTGTATCCTCAGTACTTAGTGGATTATTTCTTATTTATAGTGTTCTAGTGTATCCACAGTGTAAACTGAGTTTGTTCTTCTCAGTTTGGATGAACAACTTGATTATAATCTATTTAGGTAATAATGGTTTCTCTCTTTTTTTATTATCAATGTCGTTTTCAGACTCATCCAAAAGTTGTGGTGGATATTGTACAAGACGAGATAAAAATTGCTAAGGATAGACGTTTCCGCGGATTGTACACTACAAATTTTATAACACGTTGTTGGGCAAGTGGAAATAGATTAGTGTTGTGTTCTAACCAAGAAAATGCAATAAATATATATGTAGTGGATATAGGTAATACTTCCCATATGTATATATACTATTCCTATATGTATAACGCTCACCACGCGCCTCGCCTACGTTGAACGGTATCTTCTTTCCTTGCAGAGCAAAATTCCGTAAAGGCGCATGTGCCAAATTCACAGCTCTACGTCATGTTTCTATTAACCCCTGTTTTAAATCCTGCTATTTATAATAAAAAGTGAAAGTACTCTATTGTATCAGAAAAAAATTTAATGATGTTATCAAGTTGAGACAGAAATTGCTCAAATGAATATTAATTCATATTTATCCGCTGTTTCATAACCATAACCCCGTTTAAAATTGATGTGAGTTGATAAGGTCATTGAACTTATAATTGACAAATAATTTTTTGGATTGATACCTATTATTTACAATCATCAGTAATGACCACACAAATAAGGTGTACATGTAGTTTACATAAAATACACCAGTGCCTAATGTATTCATTGAAACTTGATAATGGTACCAGACAAATTTTAATATAACAATAAATTAAATTTGATAATATTCAGCCACAGTCTTGAACGAACCAATTTCTTTCAAAATCTTGTTGTAAGATATCAGTCAAAATAATGTATTTTATATAAGTACAATCAATCCAAATCCCAATATATCCACATTTGTCATTAATTATATATTTACATCTGCTGTTGGATTATTAAATTAAATTTGAATAATTATTATCATTATTATTTTGTAGTACGTTTTGAATACGTAAAATTGAACAGATCTTTAGTTATTTTATATTTCGGGTATGTTAAATTTTCTATCTATCTTTAAGTCGGTTTAAAACGTCTTCCGATTTCCAGCCTTTACTTTCCTCTGTTCATAGGCCTTCTTCCACGTCTCCTCGGATTTCTTTGTCGATTCCCTCTCTCCAACTTTTCCTTGGTCTCCCTCTCTTTCTTCTTCCTCGTGGTATTTATTTCCACACTGGATTTGGAAGTCTTTCATCCGGCATTCTTTGAACATGACTGTACCATCTCAGTTGGTTTACTTTAATGTTCTGGACTATAGTGTGTGTTATTCCCATGATTTCACGAAGTGTGGTCCTCTCCATTCTCGATTTTCCGGCAGCTCTTCGCCAGTAAATCCATTTCTGTAGTTTGTATGGTTTTTCAGCTCTTTCTTTAAGGGCCCATACTTATTATATATTGTTGTTTGTTACAGTTCGATGTGAATTTATCCCATAGTATTCCATTCATCATGGCTATTGCTTTTCTGCCTTGTATATTTCTATCCTTTATGAGATCTAGTGTTCCGTCGTTGGTTATTTGTACTCCTAGGTCCTAGGTATTTATATTTATTCATTTGTTTTATGCCTTTTCCATCTTCTAGCATGACGTTCTCTTTTTGTCCTCCCACACACATGTACGCCGTTTTCTCTATATTAACTTCCACGCCCCATTTGCTGTATTCTTCTGTGTTGAATTTTACCCTTTCGAATTTAAGCTTACATTTTCTAAACGTGGGTACGAACATGGAACACTGGAAAGTCAGCAAGCATGTTGCTGGCACTTGGCAGTGCTGGCTATCTGCGGTTGCTATGATGTCGTAGAAAGCTGGAAACAAGCGTCAGTTCACAAAAAACTTGTCGAGATAAAATATGTCTTCTTCTAGCAAGGATTATTTTAGAATATTACGCAGGAAGCGTAAATGGGCCCAAGAAAGTAATCGGGGTCGCCTTTTCCCGCAGTTGAAACTTGATCGTACCAGGTTCTATTACATGAGGATGGAGTTGAATACTTTTAATTACATCCTGAATAAGATCAACCAATCCTTGCAGAAGAACGACGTCATTAGCTTGGTTTACGTAATTTCGAGTGGAATGTTCTTTCACCCTTTTATCCCAAACAGCTCGTTTTTCATAGAGCGAACTTATCCAACTCTCGATGTCAGTGTCATTCATAATTCCGGTAAAATAGTTAAATCATGTCAAGACAAAACGATGAATCTACTGATCGGTGTTGTCAGCATACTGATGGTTTGGAAATAATGTTTTCAACATTCTTGTTTACTGGTCGGTGCTGGCTGCAAGTACCGATAGGTTCAAACTAGCTTTGTACATATCCGGTTGCATTCAAAAGAAAGGCTATATCTACTCGCGCTTTTTGCAACAAGTAGTAGGATGATTTTGTCATGCAAGGATCTCTTTGATTGCAAGAACATTATCCGAAAACGGAATTGGCGTTTATCCATATAGGAATAGTCGAATAGTATATACTTTATGCTTACGGCTTGTTTGCATTGCAGATAATGGAAAAATCACTGAACTGGAATACGCTGACGGAAGTCAAATAATACTAGATATAAAGGATGATACTTTGCTGATCAATAGAAGGAATTTCTTTGTCCCTGATGTGTTATTAATGGGTAAATTACCTGCAAAGGGTTTCGAAAACTCTATAGAATGGACAGCATTAACTTCAAATAAAAAGCATGTAAATTTGGAAGCCTCAACGTTTTCTTATTTGGATTTAACTCAAAATGGAGATGACAGTGTCAGTGAGTTACTTTAATTTCTCTTTTGTACTTTTCAGTTTCTATATTTAAGCTTTCAATTTTTAGAAACTTTCACTGCTGTTTACATTGGTCCTACTTCAGGGTCCGATAAAAGTGTGCCTTTAATAATTTGGCCTCATGGTGGCCCTCATAGTGCCAGCACTAATAATTTTGCTCTTGAAATATCTCTTATGTTATCACTAGGTAAGTAACTTTTTATTCATTCTCATTATTGAAGAATAATACCTTTCTCTTGACAGGTTTTGCCTTGCTTCTGGTAAATTATAGAGGATCTACCGGAGCTGGTGAAAAATCAGTCAGATTCCTGTTGGGTCGAATCGGTGTTAGTGATGTCTCCGATTGCATTCTAGCTGCTAATAAAGCAATGGAACAATTCAAATGGATCGATCCGTCAAAACTTGCTCTTCTTGGTGGATCTCATGGGGGATTCCTGGTTACCCATTTGAGTGGTCAATATCCTGACATGTTTAAAGCTGTGGTGTCAAGAAATCCAGTTATTGATGTTGCATCTATGAGCATAACATCTGATATACCGGATTGGTAAGATTCTATAGTCTCACAAGTTCCATTCTATTAGTTAATCTTTAATTGGCTATTATTTAAAATATTTACTTCATGTACTTATCAGCATTATTTAGACCTAAGAAAACCAAGGGTTAGAGTAGAGAAGGGGTGTAAAAAATTTTGTGGCCATTGTTTATTATACAGGGTGACGAGAAGGTATTTCAAAATGCAGAAACCAGTGAAGACAATTGCAAGGGGGACATATTTTGATATACCTTTCGTAGGGTTCGATTACCTACATTTCAATCCAAGCAGGTTTTCCAAAGTTATGCTTTGATTTTCAAATTTTGGGTTATAATTTATTCGTGATAAAATTATATCAGACAATTTGTCCAAAATGGATTCCGTAATTCTCTTAACAACAGTAGAGTTTTCAAATTCCTAGCGAACATTCTGTATTGTTTCCGCTGATACGGCCCGACATTCCTGTGTGATCCTCTTAGTTGCTAGATTCACAACAAATTATGAACTGTCAAGACAATTTAATAAGTGTACTGTTTGTATCGGCAACTCTCTAATGTGTTGCCAACTGTAAAAATGAAATATACCTGGTTTGACGAAGATAGCGCGGCACTTGTTGAAATTGTTTGAAGTGAACTAGTTGTAAAAGAAACCAAGTATGCCATCATATCATTCATAACGTGAATAAAGTTTAGTGTCAAGTTCTAGAAATCTATGACTTGCTCTCAGAGTATTCTCACATACGGAATTAGCTTGATGTGGTTCGTATAAAAAAGACTCAAAACCATAAAATTGCATTCAGAATAAAATATTTAAAATCTCCAAAATAACGTCATTCGTGAACATTGAGCAAACTTTTATAGTAGAGTTCATTCTTTACCGCTATTAATTTGACAGATCGCTCGTTTGCCTGCAGCTAGCTACATAACACATTCTCGACCCATGTGTTGCACCATTTGCTCTATTCATTGGTGATAATTTTCTGATAATACCCGCCCCATGCTTCTCGATCGTTAATTAATTAGGCATCCGGACCTGAATCCGATTGAGCATGTGTGGGAGACAAGTGCGAGATCTAACCCTAACCGAGTGGTACGGTTGTGGGTGTGGGAAAAAGACCAAGGTGGCATTCGAAATCCGATGTCGGGGATGCCAAGATGCATGAATGCGGCGAAGAAGTAAATTTCATTTCGATTTATGGTCATATTTTTGTTAAATTACCAATAAAAAGTTAATAATGGTTGAAACTAAACCTGTATTTCTCTTAAATTCTTGACACTGCAATCAACCTGAAAGGTGAAAAATAATTCTGGAATCCAAGCGAAGTATGCTTATGGATCGCATTTTGTGATGCTGAATGTAATAAGATACTTGCTACATTTTACTCTCCAAAGTAATGTATATCATATTTATGTTGTAAGGTCGTTCATGATGTATTGAAGTATAAATTATTGTTTTTTACACATTTTACTGTTATGGGGATATTCTTCTAACCTGCATAAGTAATTTATTTACTTATTTTTCTCTAGTACTCCTCTTAAATGTAGAAAGTGTAGAATAGGATAGTAAAATCATTTTTTCATACACGTTCAGTATAATAGCTTAATTACAAATTGCTTGAGAATCTTGAGAATCATAGCCATGGAGTAGAAAAAAATGTGCGCATGCTCATTTAATCGCGTTGTTGAATACAAATTACAATTTGGCAGAACCTGAATTTTATTCTTTGATTGACAAGGGGATTGCACGTAATATTTGAAACTAGATAATAATTTAAGAAAAACTTGTACTTCATTTAAATCCATTTTAAATTAATAAAAGCACTTGAATGTGTAAAACCACATACATTTGTCGATGTCATGTATCTAAGAATAAAAAAATGAAATTACAGTTTAAACAAACTCCTAGATTTCTCTAAGTATTTGACAATTCAAGTTGCTGACCATCTGGGTCGGTGCAGATTACTCAATAATGGGTATTTCACACACTAGTACTAAAACAAAGAATTCAAGTTCAGATTTTTTTTCTACTGTTTCCTTAAAATTTCTAGCATTTATGGCCACCTGATTATTTAATCCATGCGGATTGACTCTAAATCAAATACTGTACCATGTATGTATTGAGTACTTTTAAATGATTGTAACTTCCATTGTATAGGAGTTTTGTGGAGTGTGGATCTGATTTCACTCAAAAAGGAGCTCCAGATGGCGATATATTTACATCCATGAGGAAAGCATCACCGATTGAACATGCCCACAAAGTGAAAGCGCCTACTCTTTTACAGATTGGATCGAACGATCTTAGAGTGCCTGCACTTCAAGCTACTGATTATTATCATAGGCTGAAAGCTAATGGAGTAGTTGTTAGGTAAGCTTTATCTATATAAGCTCTTAAATCAGGTATATATTGCTGCCTTTTTCAAAAGATCAACGATTATCGTGAATAATAGGAGAAAAGGGATTTACAAAAAAAATATTTAATGGCTACTCAATGTATTCAAAGTATCAACCATGAGTGAATTGATCTTGCCAAAAAGACTTCAATTATTCACGGAGCCTGGATTTATGTTCCCACTAATTAGGAATGTCACCTTATTTCTTATAAACACTAGATTACTTCACATAGCTATGCAAATGACGTCATGTGCTTCAATTTAATAAATTATCCAAACGTAGATTTTCTCAAGGAACGTATAGTTGCATTTAATTTAAATCGTCGATAATAAAAAACATTCAACCCTTTTTGCAGTAACAATTGACAGTTTCAGTGGAATTTATTAAACTGTTTAAACTGGCGTCTAAAAGCTTAAGTGGGTATTATTAGTAAATATAGATTACAGGTCATCCCTCTGGAATAAATTGAAAACATGAAATCGCACGTGCTGAGAGTAAAGGCCCATCTGAAAATTTTAGTCCGTACTATTGATTCATAAAATTTGTAGGAGCCCTTTTGGAATAATTATGCAGTTTCATAGAAATCACAATGACTTTTTCCGAAAAAATTGGAAAATGCAAAATCCGAACAGAGAAGCTCTATAATAAAGTTTAATTGGTATTACTGATAAATTATCTCTGCAGTAAATACAGTTTCAATGAAATCACATAAGCATTTTCAAAAAATTGCAATAAAGCACTTTTAGAAAATTCTATTAGAATTATCAAAGAAAGCCCTTTTTTTGCAATATATAAGTTTGAATGAAGTCACGCGCACCTTTTAAGTGTTAATCTAATTAATCACAAATCACAAACGACCTCTACCGAGTTTTATCTTTGAGATATTATATTGATTACTGCTGTTTAGTTCTTCATGAAATGTGTTAGTGAGTTTGAAAATTCGATAATTGTAAGAAAAGTTTTAGGAAAAATTGGAACAATTAGCTGGAAAAAATTGAAAATTCTCCTCGAATTTTACAATTTATTTTGTTTGGCAAATGTAAAAATGTCACTTGATCACCTACTGAAGTTCTTATTTTCAAAGAATAGTATAATCATTGCAATTATTGGAATTTCTCATTACAGAATGAATTTATATGATGATAACCATCCGTTGGGTACAGTACCAAATGAACTGGATAATTTAATCAACTCTGCCCTTTGGATTGACCAACATATCAACAAATAATATGCATATTCATTGGTACTTAGAATATGCTATGGAATGAGATATTATAAGTCTGGTACAATAATTCCTTTACCAGTTTACTTTGTGTTAGAAAGTTTTAGCGAGTAGCAATACTTGAATATTAAAAGTTTATTTCCTTTTTTATGTGTGTTATTTTGTAACAATCTCGTTTTAAAATTGGTGATACTAAGGATAGAGAAATTGAATACAGTAGAACCTCGATTATCCGTGCTCCACGGGACCGGACGAGGCACGGATAACTGAAAAGCACGGATAATCCGAACATTTATTTCTTACATATGTATGTATGTATGTACATACATACTAAACAGATAACAGAAAAAATAGATCTCATAAGTTCAAACTAACTTTTAAATTGCATAATAATATAACAACAAAAAATAGAATTCTACATAAGTAAAATAAAAACTACAGGTATGTTAACTTATCTGGTCTATACTTTTTTCATACCCCGGTGCACTCCATTACTTGCAGCTAAAGTTTTTATATGTATTGCTCGCCAGTATAACCCTGTTTCGTCAGTGTTATAAATTTGAAAAGGTTGTAGATTATTTTCTGTAATTATGGTCTCCAGCTCATAGCCACCTTGAATTTGTAAGCTGACGAATCCCTCGACGTTTTTTGAATCGATGCAACCAACCACTGGATGCATTGAAAGGTTCCTTGATTTTTAAGAGTTCGTGAAAAATCTCCGCTTGTTTAGCACACATTGGCCCAGAAATTGGTATGCCCTCCGATCTTTTCTGCAGAAACCACTTGGAAAGTGCTTCATCGAATTGTTGAAAAGTTGATCCTTTCAATGATTTCCTGCAGATATGTTTTTAAGAGTCAGACAGATATAAAATTTTGTAGTTTCACTTTTTACGTTTGTTTAAAATCTCTAGTTTTTGTTCAATCGTTAAAACATTTCTCTTGCGTTTAACACCGATTGTTTCAATTTTAAAAACAAACACACCCGTTGAGAATGTAGCAGTGCAGAAACTCGTCCCTAGCACGCAAATGAGTCTCACACATTCGCCGTAACCCGCAACGGCAGATGAAAAGTACATAGTGATTCCCAGGGATTCCCCGAGTACTGGTGCTATCGAAATTGCGTCATACGTCGCGCCCTCGCGGCGTATAGAGAGCTTCTGTCAAGTGATTTATAGGAAATCATGGCACAGATAATCGGGATTCTACTGTACTATACCTACTATACCACAGATATAATGATTTTCATCTGTCTACACTATAACGATAATTTATTGTGAATCATGCAATAACATTCCTGTTCATATTTTTTACATATCAAATGATGAAAACCATTTTTATCTTTGTACCATTTTGTTCAATTTCATCAACTTTAATACATGATAATCCGTTTATTGAAAAACTAATAGCCATTACACTATTCTATATATTTTCCTACCATATATTGGAGTAGTTCACCAGAAGATGAGAATAACATTGAAATAGTATGGTATTTCATAAATTACAAGATTATTAATGTCATAGATAAGAAATATTAATTTTTTTTTACAAAATTGCATGTGTTTACTTATAATAGTTACATAGAAAATGCTAGCTTTCAATTACATCTTCAGATTTTGTGTTTTGATTCTTCAATACTATAGGGTTCAGTACAATATAAGTTCTTCCCCGGAGTAAAATTCTCGGAGGCTCTTTGTGTGCAGTTTGTTGGTTACTACTTGTAACCAGCAAACTTCTGAAAAAAAAAACAATTTATCAGCACTTCCTTAATTATGGGAAGTTTCATTCCCTATAAAACATATGAAAAGGTCTACAAAATAATCGCAACTCACATGTTTCTTCACTTTTGATTCAACTTTCAGAATAAACAGATGTCTATTATGGAAATATTTGAATTATTATTTACACTGTTTTAGCAATAACCTATAAATTGAATTCAATTTATATTCATTCTTTTACCTTTTTGATTTGATATTCACAGAAAACGTAGAAAATCTTGTTTCATGAAAATCTTCATGTCCTGATTTCGATGATGTTTTTCTAATAGGAGGTAGTAATGAGAATGGTGTGAAGCAATGAATGTTTCTATTTATCTTAGACTTATCCCCACATGACATATTTTATAAACACGACATTCCCATAAAAATCTACTTCAGATATCTAATCTAGATTTCATATCAGACTAGTGACTGGAGAAAAGGTGACCCACGACCCACTTCTTTATATTGACTGAATTCCGATTATACTATTTATTATTACACTTCTGATTGATGACTACCTTATTACTGTTTGCTTCTGTAATAAATGACCAATGATGTTATAATATATTCATGGATGAGAACTGTGTCACTATGTCAGCATACATTATTAAATGGATTCTTTCTGTGGTCATGCAAACATTAATAAGCAGGTGTAAAACATATGATCATAACAATCCATATGGCGCCCATAAAAAATGGGATATATAAATTTTCCAATCTGAGTTAACATCGATATGCCTTATTTACTTCCGAAATTCGATATTCATCCTTAAATTGTAACGAATTTGAAACATCTAGTTTCTGAAATTTGTCTCAAATGTATGTACAGGTATTATTCTTTTTGCAGAATAAAATGTACTTCCAGAGTCTGGTATTCCGATGGCACAGTGTTTATACTCAGGTAGTTGCTTCTATCTAATTTATATGATCTTTCTTTTTTCTTTGAACCCCGTCAGCAATCGGAGATCTTAAAAAAAATAAAAATGTTAAAAAATAATAAAGAACCTGGTGAAGACCAAATCAATGTACTCACTTTCAAAACTCTGGCACAATACATAGCAAAGCCAATAACGAATCTCATAAACTCATCCAGTGAAAAGGGTATATTTCCAAATGTACTAAAAACATTATTATAAAACCACTTTTCAAATCAGGCAAAAAAGATAATATGAATAACTATCGCCCAATTACACTGACTTCAATATTTTAAAAATATTTGAAAAAATTATAACAAAGCGAATGATAAAATGATGCACAGTATGGGTTTAGACCAGGCAAAAAGTCCCAAGATGGTATAATTTCTCTTATGAATTTAATATATAATGATGCCAATAACTCAACCCCATGTTTGGCTTTGTTTTCAGTATGCCATAAGTAGCTTAATAATGAAATTAGAAAAATATGGCTTTCCTTCAAATCTTCTAAAGTGGTTCAGAAGTTTTCTTTCAAATAGAATACAATGTGTTCAAATAGGTATGGAAAAAAGTGATTTTCTCACTATGAAATGTGGAGTGCCACAAGGTAGTGTACTAGGGCCTATTCTTTTCATTGTTTATATAAATGATCTATTTTCATTAATAAAGGGTGTAAAGTTAATTGCATATGCTGACGATACAGTAATCTACATTACGGGAAAATCTTTGAAACTAGTAAGGGCTAAGGCTGAAAAAATTCTTCAGAATATAAAATCTTGGATCGATTATAATTTATTGAAACTAAATATCAAAAAAACTAAATTTCTTTTGTTTCTCCAGTTACTAAAACTCACAACCTCTTTTTAATAGACTAACATTACATAACACTTCATGTAATTATATAAATTGTAGCTGCAATGAATCGATCACAAAAGAATTTGCAATTAAATACTTAAGAATAACTACAAAAATAATAAACATGTTTATTATATTTTACTAATGCAGGTATTTTTTTTGTAAATCAATAGGACAATAAAATTATTCTTATTCTTCCTTTCTTGAAAAATATCCAAACAGCAAAATAATTCAGATTAGGTATATAGAAGTTTATCGTTATTCGTTATCCTTAAATAAAACATTTCATAACTGATTCACAACACTCTTTAATTTCAATGAGCGTCTAATAGGCGAGCGTCATACCTCCTACCCATATAGTTAATATAATACTTCCAGAGGCGAGCGAATTAACTGTTGATATACCCATATATACCTAAGTTTGTTTTATAATTGATTAATTTTCCATACCTTTGTACACGCTTATTATTAAAGAGCATGCATATTGCATACTCGGGTAGTTCCGACAACATGCGTGAGGTCAAATCGGAATTGAATCCGCAAACGCCTGTGGTTCAAACCATAGTCAAAGTATAAAGGTCAGTTGGAGCCTCCCTTCTACTCTTTTAAAAATTCTAGTGCAAGCTGATTGGTCGTTTATTTCGTTTATATAATGTTATTGACGCCAACAGACCTTTATACTTTGACTATGGTTCAAACAGTACCTCATACCTCATCTCAATCTTTTCTTCCTCACACCCTAACTATCTTGGCAACTCTGGGTTCATAACGTTATCGGCAATGCGGTGCCCATTTAGAATTATTGTAGCTAACCCTAACATCAATCTAAGACAAAGATAATCTTTCGTTGAGGACTCATGCCAAAATACTTCAATCAGTATTTTGTTATAGATCGGAAGCTTCTAAAAGAACAGTATGGACATCTAAGATACTTCAAACTGCATTTTGTCTAGCATTATATGCTATAGATCGGAAGCTTCTAAAAGAACAGTATGGACTGGACATCTAAAATAAGATTAATGAACACATCTTTTATCTTTTTCATCGAAGCTTTACCCACGGTCGCGTGCTTTACCCTATGGAGGGTTTTTAGGTTTTTACAACTAAAATATATATTTCAGTGGTCACGTTTCACCTAGATCTATGATTTATACAGCTAACAATTTTGATCTGTGCCGTAGTTTGTAAAAGCCATGTTTAAATGTTAAATGTAGATCGACGACTTCGTAGGTATTATGAAAACAATGAGAGTTGTAGAACATATAATATCTTACTATCTGATTCTGGTCTGATTCTTTCTCTATGGCTGGGTTAAATTAAAAGCAAGTTTAAAAAATAAATTTGTATAAAAATGGCAGATTTAGAGGTAAGTTTCAATCACGTGTGAAAATTATTTAGATCTTCGGGAAGCTGAAAAAAAAATAATTTAAATTTCCAGCTTTCCAAAGTTCTAAAAGATCTTCCGTATCGAGTACAAACTGCTAGTTTGAAGGAACGTAAAGAGGTTATTGAAAATGTCATCAATGTTTTACCGAACGAGGGTAAGTACTCACGAATTAAATATTAAAATTAACTTCTACATATGACTGTAATTTTAGGTATAAGTGAAAACATTGTAAAAGGAATTTGTAGAGTTATTCAGTTAACTTTACCCAGATATAGAGACAGTTCTTCACAACTGTTGGTTCGAAACTTGATTATTGCATTATTGGAGAACCATTCTGAAAGTTCAATTAAAGGGTTATGTGTTGTTCTAGTTGAAATTTCTAATCAACACAAGAATTTAGTTGTAACGTAAGTATTCTGTACAATCCATCAAAGTACAAAATAAGGTCTTGTGTATATAAACATGTTGCGTACAAAAAGTATTTAGCAATTCTTTCGAAAAGCTCCTACAATCAATATTTTTATGTTAAATTTAATCTTTGTTTAAACTTTTTGGTTGATTGCTATGTAAGTAAATTTGTAGTAACTTGTGAAATACTTGTTAAGTTGTAGAGATCAATCATTAGGTAACATTTAAAAGTAAATTTGTAATTTTCGTTCTTTAAAAGTTATTTAAACATTGTTTCTTTCAGATATAATACCTGTCAAACTGCTCTATATGCCTTACATTGGTCATGCTTATTATTTACAAATGGGTGGAAGTATAATGAGAAAATTGTCATTGATCATATTAGTCAAATTATTGAACTACAAGCTGTACTGCTAATGACTGTAGTGTCTAATGGAAGTGAAAAGCGTTCTTCAAAGGCATTCAATTTGGTAAGTTATTTTCATTTAGCAAGATTTTTCATTACAAATAAAAGTTAATCTATTAAATTGCTCTTATTTATTCCATGGGTAAGTTTGAATATTCAAATTTGAATATGTTTATTGCTTCTAAGCATAGAAGACTCCTTTTGTAATTTAAATTCAAACTGACTCAAGTATAATTTACAATGTTACAGTTGAATAATGCATGGGGCAACATACCTGAAAGTGAAAAGCTATATTTGGATACCTTAAAAAATATAAATCAAAGCCAAGCTACAGTTGTTTTAGCAGCATGTGTCGCAAAAAGATTGCTTGTATTGAACAATACATCCTTGTTCCCCAATTATTTGGTAAGTAACTTGTGAATAGCTAATGAAATCTTTATAGAATGTTTCTATGACTAAGGATTCTTTGTTTTACACTTCTTCCTTGAATACTTTGTGTTTTTTATAGGATTATTATTGCAAACTTTGATAAATTATTTGTTATTAAATAATTCACTCCAGCTATTTCAAGAGTACCACATGTACTTAAATAAAATCATCTTAGCTCCACTGATAAGATAAGTGAAAGAATATCATTTAGAACTAGGAGGTCGGTCAGTACACTGCACATGCCCAAAAGGTTAAGATGGAGTGAGTGTAAGACTTCGTTTGCTATGCTTACTCCGTCTTAATTGAATTGGTGAAATTCAAACTCTTATGTTCATTTTATTTGCTCTTTTTATTGTTCGTTACGCTCACTAAGCCTTCAATGGAACAGATTAGACCTTTGTCAGGTGCTGCACCAGCAGATGTGACCAGCAAGAACATGTTATTCTATTTCTCTGTGTAATCTGCCAGACAGTGTGAAGTGAAACAGTGAATAGCATCAAGTATTTTGACTCAATAGAAAATTTGATTTTGAGAAAAAAAGTTCCTATTAACATATCTGCACAGACGCTTTTAATTATTTAATTTTAATTAATAATTGATTTCTTAATATTGTTCTCCGAAGATAATCAAGATGTCTGAATAAAATTTGGTACCGTGGCCACCTAGATAAGTTACCACATTTGCACATAATTTGAGACCGGTGAGAGAGAGAGAGAGAGAGAGAGAGATTTTATTTCAGTAGAGTAGTCTACATACAACTTAAATAAAGCACATATATATACATAGTCTAAGAAATACGTCAAGTAAAAACATTTCGAAAAGATCAATAAAAATATAAAATCAATATGAATATAAAATACATCAATAGGAACAATGGATCCAAAGTCAACTATTACTCCTGCAGAAATTCTTGCAGGGTATAATGCTCTGAGTTGCATAAAAAGGTTCTACAAGATTTCAGGAAGGCACCAGCAGCTTCAATGCTTTGTGCAGTGGATAATCAAAATCGTCTTTATGTCTGGTTTCATATGTGTGATTTTTTTTAAAAGCTTTGAAAATCTTAGGTTGTTTAGTTAAAAATTGTATACATTCATAAATATAAATTCCCGGTACTGTCAGTAATTTATTGGCTCTAAAGACCCCTCTGCATGTGTCTGTCATTTTCATGTTGAAAATGAGTTAATAGATGTTTTTTGACATCAAAAACTCTTTAAGTTCGAGCTGGAACCCCAAATGGATATTCCAAACTTGACGGCTGAGTAAAAGCTTCCATAATAAACAATCATAAGTGCATCATGATCAATATGTTTTTTCAGAACTCTCAGTGCATATATTATTGATGACAATCTCTTACACAAATTGTCTATGTGTCCTGCCCAGTTCATAGTTTCGTGTACTCCTAAAAATTTAACTCTGGATTCGCAGGCTATTTTGCTGTTACCGAAAGAAATGTTGTTGGGGGTCTCAATGCTGTTATTTACCTTGTAAAGTATACAATTTGTTTTGTCGTTGTTCAGAACAAGCCTATTTTCCTCAAAATATTTTTTTGTTCTTTCTAATATTTGACTGCCTAATTCCATAATATCTTTAAAATCTGGGCCTGATATTAAAAAATTTGAATCATCCGCACAATTTATTAAGTGAGTCAGTTATTGTGTTCTGTATATCATTCACAAATATAATGAAGAGTATGGGGCCAAGAATACCCTTCTGTGGTACCCCCACAGAAGTCTCCAGTGGCGTAGATATAGGTTTTTAATAATAAATAGACCCGAAAAGTGTTATCACCGTGTAAAGACTAATTTTTAGTAACAAATTTCGATGCAGAATTTAGATCTAAACAAATAAGGTTTCTTGATATTTCTTTGTACCTGGCACTGTTTCACGGCAAATTTAATTTTTGTGATTAATTATCACCACCATGAAAATCGGGTGAGAATTGGAAAAAGAGGAACCTTAAATTAAAGAGCGCCGTTGAGTGACAAAAATAAAAAAAAAGCTGTCTTTTCTAATCTCTACAGAGATACATTACAAAGAAAGGCCCAATAACAAATTTTTATTTCCAAAAATGTTTAAACCAGTTAACTACAATGTACTCTAATTTATAGTAAGTCCACCAACAAGAGTTAACAAGACAGCATTTTATAAATTTTGTGTACTAATTTTAAAGAAATTGTTCAAAATGATCCCCATTTTCTTGTATACATAGTTCACAACGTCGTACAATAGATCTTCTAACTTCAACGAAAACCTTTTTCCAATTTTCATCCGATTTTCATGGTGGTGGTAATTAATCACAAAAATCAAATTTGTCGTGAAACGGTGCCAGGTACAAATAAATATCAAAAGACCTTATTTGTTTCAATTTGAATTCTGCATCAGAATTTGCTACTAAAAAGTAACCTTTACAGGGTAATAACACTGGAAGTAATACCGGTCTCAAATTATGTGCAAATGTGTAACCTATCTACGCATCCACCGCACTAAATTTCGTTGAGACATCTTGATTATCTTCGGAGATACAAACAATATTAAGAAATTTTTTATAAAATTCAACACCCTGTATCTCAAAAATTAAGCGTCTGTGCATATATGTTGAAACTAAAAACCTGGGACACCCTGTATATACCGATTGAAGAGAAGACTCCGTTGGCTAAACCTCTCCGTCTTAATTACATTGTTTTGTAATAATTTTTAGTGTTATCCAACATTGCCTCCTTAAATAAAACAATTTGATCTTCCTTACCTTTTTGCAATACCAGAATAAGATAAAACAATAATTAAATTTTATGAATTATGTATGAAAGTTTATTTATGGTTTTTGTATATTGCATGCAATAATTAAGTTGTACTTACTTTTTATAGGAAAGTATTTTGGACAGTTTTATAAAATACTTTGTGAGCTGCAAAACGACGCCATCACCTGATGCTATATCGGCATGTTATCCTATTTTCAAATTCTTGACTCATGATTTATTCAAAAAATATCTACTTCCTTCCATACAGAAAGCTATGTTACGAAACCCTGAAATCATTCTGGGATGCATAGCAAATATAATCATGGTATCTGGTGCTTCAATTGACTTGAGTGCGTATGCTCTTGATATTGGAACTAGCCTAATTTGTAAGTGTGGATTGTTTGTTTGCCTTTCAGAATTAACATTTCAATATTGCAGCAAATTTACATTCAAAAAATGATAATGCAAGAAACGATGCGGCTCAAGCTTGCAAAATTTTGGCACTACACATAAGAGACAGCAAAGCAATTGAAGAACTTCTTAAAAAGATCTTTGAGGTTTTCCATGGTTCTGACGGAAAACTAACTGTTGTGGAGCACAAAATGAGCGTATTACAGGTTAATACCATTCATTAATTTTATATCTACTTTATTTTTCAATTGCGCATTTCAAAGTTATTGTCATTATTTAATGCATTTTAGGGAGCAGGGTACTTGAGTGCTGCAAATATAAATGGAGATATTCAATCACTTGTGGTTAAGAGCTCCGATCATTTCATCAAAGTTTTGGGAACTGAAGTACATGAAAAAACTCTCTGTTATTGTCTTGAGATGTTTTCATTATGGGCAGGAAAATTTACTAATGAAGTTCCAGTGAGAGTGGTTGAATGTTTAAAGGTTAGTTTTCAAGTTGATACTCTTAAAATTTGTTCCTCAGAATTTCTGAACAGACAATTCAGATTGTAGATTTATTAAAGCTTTCATGATTTATGGGCCCTAAATAATATCATGACTCAATTAATTTTGAATTATTAATACATATTTCACAGATATACGAGTAAAATGATTTGGATTAAAAAATCGGCAATATTGTGAATTTTTTTATGCATATGAAAGTCAGATCACTATCAGCTATATAGGCTCTAACGACAAGCAACTAAGCAGAAAGTAACTTAGTATGCATTAAAACCTTTCTATGAAAATAGAGATGTTACAACTTGAACTATTGAATAAAATATATAAAAAAGCTCATGTGTTAATTAAGAAATTCCATGAAATGCATAATTTAGTTAATACAGTACAAAATGCTTGTTTCAAGATTGTCTCTTCAATTTTCAAATCTTGTAATGAAATACGAGGGCAAGATGAAAAGTCCCTGAAAAATAAAACAGATGGCGTCACAATCGAAATTCTCATGTGACATTTTGATGTACCATCTTTGATTAGAACGCATTACAATTTTCAGACTGATGTGTCATTCAGTTCTGTTTTGACATCCATCGGAAGCAAGCAACCTTGAAGATTTTTGCAAACATGGAAAAAAGTGAATTTCTCGTCTTAATTTGATTATTTCTTGGGTGGAAAAACATTACGCAAACCGAAGCATTGCTAGGGGAACTCTTCACCATTAGTCCAGGCAATGAACCGGGATTTTAACTATAATAAAAAAAAAAAACATGTAAGTTCGAAATTTTTTTTGCATTAGCTTCAGGAGGTTCTCAGGATCATTCATACACCTTAGAACCTCTGGGAACCCCAACCCCACCCATTGGGGGCGAAAATGGCCCGAAATCTCCAAGTCTTAAATTGTATTTTCTACTAAAAAAGGTTTTTTGGCATTTCGAGTGCACCTAGGAGGTTTTTTGGGTCGCTGAACACGAATCCGTAGCCAGATTTACATGCAATCCATCGTAGGGGTGGTCAAATCGACAAAATTGGCCAATTTCGCACCCCTAATATGTTATGTTGCAATTTACGTGATTTAGGAATTTCGAATGCATCAAGGGGGTTTTTTGGGTCGCTGAATACGATTCCGTAGCCAGATTTACTCCGAAGTAATTTTAAAATGTAAAAATAATTTAGAAGCGTGTCAAATTAGCCATTTTTTGTAAATCTCGCACCCCTACGATGATATTCGAGTAAATCTGGCTTCGGAATCGTATTCAGCGACCCAAAAAACCTGCTTGGTGCATTCGAAATGCCTAAAACACGTAAATTGCAGAATAACATATAGGGGGGCCAATTTCGTCGATTTTACCACCCCTACGATGGGTTGCAAATAAATCTGGCTACGGATTCGTGTTCAGCGACCCAAAAAATCCCCTAGGTGCACTCGAAATGCCAAAATACCTTTTTTTGTAGAAAATACAATTCAAGACTTGGAGATTTCGGACCATTTTCGCCCCCAATGGGTGGGGTTGGGGTTCCCAAGAGGTTTTAAGGTGTATGAATGATCCTGAGAACCTCTTGAAGCTAATAAAATTTTGATTCGAACTTACATGTTTTTTTTTTAATTTTCCGGTTCATAGCCTGGACTACATCGATTGGGACGATTCACAAGTGGTTTACTGATTTTCGTCTAGTTAAACCTAGTATCGCCCCTATGCGGACTTAACATTCAACTACGACGTTCACCGCTTGAATTATATTTTGTCTATACTTATAATCGTATACGAAAAATTTCGTCCAAATAACATAGAATCTTATTTTTAAATGACTTTTGGACCTTTTTTGTGAATTGTTACATGCAACTCATGGGGTGGACCGGACAAATTGCTGGTTTGCAACCACATGGCAGCAATTTCTAAAACGTCACTATTTTTTGTCACTCCAATATAAACTAAATCCCGAGCCTCTAAAACTTGTTGAGCTTCAACATATTGGCGCAAACCATCACCAAAATTAAAAATCCAGTCACATAATTGTCCAGCAGTAGAAGTCATATTTAACAATTATATTTACAATTAATTATACAAATAATTATAAACACAATTAAAAGCAAAAATCAAAACAAAATAACACACAATAAACACGATACGCTAAAGCAGAAAATTCAAAAAAGAATGAATACGTTAGCGCTTCACTTTGAATGGTGAACGAGTTAATTAGCGGCGGCACCGCATAGATGGCTGTACTAGTAACTTAACGTCCCGATTTCGTTGTGGTAGTACGACTACAAAGGACGCCGAACGCTCTGGTTGTCCAATTGAAGCTACAACTCCAGAAGTCGATAAAATCCATGGTATAATATTGGACGATCGGCAAGTTAAACTCTACGAGATTGTTGAGGCTATGGGCATCTCAACCGAATGGGTAGGGAATATTTTGCATAAATTTTTGAATATGAGAAAGCTATCTGTCAGATGGGTGCCGCATTTGCTCTCTGTTGATAACAAGCGCAACCGTGTGACAACTTCAAAGGAGTGTTTGGTGATGTTCAAGCGCGATAAGAAGGACTTTTCGCTCCGTTTCGTAACCGTCGACGAAAAATGGATCCATCACAACACACCAGAGACCAAAGAACAGTCGAAACAGTCAACTTGTCTTGTCGAATTGAAGCCGAAAAAGATCAAAGTCGGTTTATCGGTCAACAAAGCTATGGCGACAGTTTTTTTTGGCATGAACACGGTATCCATATTGATTACCTTGAAAAGGGCAAAACGATCACCTGCCAATATTATGCAGAGCTGTTGGATCAATTCGACGCCGATTTGAAGCGAAAGCGGCCGAATTTGGCAAAGAAGTGCTCTTCCACCAGGACAACGCCCAGATCCGCAATTGCAAAATTGCATGAATTGCGCTACGAATTGGTTCGTCATCCACCATATTCTCCAGACTTTTATCTTTTTCCAAACTTGAAGAAATGCCTCGACGGACAGAGATTTGACTCCAACGATGTCATCACTGTAACAAACGCCTATTTTGGAGAATTGCCGAAATCTTATTATTTGGAAGGGATCGAAAAACGTTGGACGAAGTGTATCGAACTACGAGGAGATATGTTGAGAAATAAAATAAGTTTTGACCAAATAAATCATTTCTTGTTTAATTATTCAGTGACTTTTCACCTTGCCCTCGTATGTATAACAGAATATAGATAGGCAAAATTCAAAAGTTGAAATAATGTTTTTGACTTATTAATAATTGTCAGTCACAAAACCAGCTTCCAAAATACTATGAATCTATGTCAGTTAACAAGCAATAATGTTTATAACTTAACATAATGTTCTTTCTTATTATCTAATTTTGAAATTGAAATAAACATATAACTAAAATATACTAATAAGACAATCAACCGAATCGGACTCAAAAGTTTAGTTCTTCTTGAGAGATTGCCTGCCCTGTATGATGGGTTTTTATTCTGTAAAAACCCAGAGTTAGAAAATTCTACAATTCGAAGGTGAATTTGTGATTTGTCACGAAACCTATACAATATGTAAACGCCAAATGGAATAAATTCAGTATTTCGATTACTGTATATACAGGGTGTCCCAATATTGCTGGGACACAGAGCTACCACGTATTCTAGAGGTCAAAATAAGTCGATTGAGCCCAATTTACCTGTATACCAAAATGTACCGTTTGTCCGTGAGAAGAGTTCAAAGTTTACTAAAAAAAATACATTTTTGTATGTTGTTCCGAAGTGCTTTATACAAATTTAATGAAATTTGGTAAATGTGTATTCTAGATGATTAGCTTACTTTTAGTAATCAAAAAAACCCAAAGAAAATTGTAGAGGGGTTGGAACCACCCTCACCCCTTGGCATTTTTTCCCCCATTTTTGTAGGGGTGAGAATACGGTTTTAAGACTTTTTTATCTGGAAGGCCTACTCATTATCTTCATTTTCTTACTCTTGTAAAAACTCCGTATTTTGCGTAGTTTTCAAGAAAAAAAATGTTTTCGCAAACACTGATAACCGATTTTCGGGTATAGGTTTAATAAAATTATTAGACACAAATTACACAATACATTTACACAAGACAAACAATAATTTTTATAACAAGTGTTCAATGTGACCTCCACCTTCATTAATACAGAGGTCAATTCGACGTAAAAAATTGAAATGCACTCTTCTTAAAACATCGTCATTTTCTCGTAGCGCATTTACAGCATTTTGAATTCTATTCCACAGTTGTTCGATGTTATTTATTTGAACCTCGTACACTTGTCTTTTTAATTCTCCCCAGATGAAGAAGTCACAAGGGTTTAAATCTGGAGACCGCGGAGGCCATTGAATGGGTGCTTCTTGTCCCCTACCTATCCACCTGCCACCAAATTGTTCACCAAGATATTCTCTTACTGCACGTGCAAAATGAGGTGGTGCACCATCATGCATGAAGAACGTATTTCTACGCAAGTTAAGAGGCAAGTCTTCTAATAATTCTGGCAAATTTTGTTGAAGGAAACGGAGGTAACTATCGCCATTCAGACGATCAGGTAATCGTAACGGTCCGACTATAAATTCGCCAATAATTCCGACCCAGACATTAATTTTAAATTCACGTTGATAATGTCTACTTTCAATGGCATGTGGATTTTCATCTGCATAAACATGATCGTTGTGTAGGTTTGTCATACCGCGACGTGTAAAACAAGACTCATCAGTAAACAAGATCTTAGTATGGAATCCGTTGTCGACTACTCTGCGCTCCCGAATAGTTTGTAAAAAACTTAAACGTAATTCGTAGTCAGGTGGCAACAATTCTTGCACTGGCTGGATGTGAAATGGCCGAATTAATTGATCTCTAATGATTCGACTTACAGTGCTTTTTGGAATTCCAGCTTCTCGTTGCAATCTTCTAGTACTGGTATTAGGATTGTTATCAATCATTTGAAGAACAGCTTCTTCCGCAATAGGTGTTCGAGCTTGTCGAGGTCTTCCAGCGTTAACTCTTACTGGGGTCAACCTCCCCGTTTCTCGAAGACGTCTTTCGATTCGGGCAAAAGTTTTATGGTTTGGAATTCTCCGGTTTGGATACCTCTCTTGATACACGCGAACACTTTCGCGGCAGTTACCTTGACAATATCCAAGAACTAATAACATGTCGGTCTGTTCATTAAAAGGAAAATTCATAATTGTGGGACGTCAAAGGAACAGCAACAACAGCAATAACAATTAAACAAAAACAGTGATGACAATAAGAAATAATAAAAAAACAAGCAAAAGAGAACAAATAACTGACACATTTACTGTTAACAATAAACTATGTTTCCTGTCAAAATCATAACATTTGGTTTTGTCTTTGTGTCCGCGGCCAACTAAATTTTGTATTACAATTTTATTAAACCTATACCCGAAAATCGGTTATCAGTGTTTGCGAAAACATTTTTTTTCTTGAAAACTACGCAAAATACGGAGTTTTTACAAGAGTAAGAAAATGAAGATAATGAGTAGGCCTTCCAGATAAAAAAGTCTTAAAACCGTATTCCCACCCCTACAAAAATGGGGGAAAAAATGCCAAGGGGTGAGGGTGGTTCCAACCCCTCTACAATTTTCTTTGGGTTTTTTTGATTACTAAAAGTAAGCTAATCATCTAGAATACACATTTACCAAATTTCATTAAATTTGTATAAAGCACTTCGGAACAACATACAAAAATGTATTTTTTTTTAGTAAACTTTGAACTCTTCTCACGGACAAACGGTACATTTTGGTATACAGGTAAATTGGGCTCAATCGACTTATTTTGACCTCTAGAATACGTGGTAGCTCTGTGTCCCAGCAATATTGGGACACCCTGTATTTATGAAAAATCCCGAAACACGTCAAATTTAAATTATAAATTGACATTCTTCTACGTGAATATGCGACCCATACCTTTAACCTCCAATTTTTTAAATGGGAAGTATAGGCTTGTGATATATCGTTTGGAAGGTCTTTTCATTCTCTATTCAAAAATGTTATCGCTTTTAAGTTTTTTGCAACAATTAAGATAGAATAAAATAAAATTATTTGGTTACCGAAATTCGCTAAAATATACTCAAAACTTATTACAATATACTCAATACTTATTTCCCGTTTAGGTCTTGATAATAAGAAAGTAAGCAAAAACCATAGTTTGTTGTACCTGGCATTCAAAGGGGGTTAAAGGTAGAGGTCGCATATTCACGTAGAAGAATGTCAATTTATAATTTAAATTTGACGTGTTTCGAGATTTTTTATAAATACGTACAGTAATCGAAATAATGAATTTATTCTATTTGGCGTTTACACACTGTATAAAATTCCCTATATATTTAGATGTCTGGTTTCGCATCATTAAAGATGATTATTATAATATTTTTCTTTATGATACAGGTATATCTGGTACAGTATTGATGAAGAAATCATTCTAAAATTGACTAAACAAAATCGTTTAAATATTTTTATTTGTGAAATCTAATATAGAAATTCTAAACATTTCCTCAGACTGGGATGGTTTCGAAAACGGCGACACCGTTGGTACGCACATCTTACATCCAATTCATGCTCACCACTTTCAAAGGTGATACTTTGCAACAGGCTAAAGATCTGGTACCATTATTATTAAAATCAGTGGAGAGAGCCACAGCACAACCGTCACAAACTCAGATTGTTACTGAAGGATTATGTGCAACTTGTATGCTTTTAAAACTTGCAACTGGTGAAAACGAAAAAGAAAATGGATTTCAAAATATGTGGCATGCAATATTGGACATGGACAAACAAATTTTCGTTTCAGAAAAATTTATGACTAGCGCTTCTGAAGATGGTGAGTTTGTATTAAGAATTTAATTAAATGAAGGCAATTAAGATAAAAGCAGTGAGAAGTACTGAATGGGAACATATTTTCGCTGACCGAGTGTGATAAGTAGCTAGCATCGGGTCTAGGTTGCTATTTAGGAGTTGCAGGAAATCCCATTACGGATCTATTTCTATAGAAGCCTATTGTATATATTATTTGTAACTTAACTCCGTTTCATAAATAATTACAAGATAACAATGAAGCAGTGGGCACCTGTTATCCCGAACATATTCGAATTACAACTTTTGTTACTATGGCGCGATAGTTTTAACCAAGCTTCTTTTCCGCAAAGTATTAAGGCGGTTGAGTAATCATACAAGTATAGTTAGCAAAAGGAGTTAACCTTGATCCTGTCGAATCTCATCCCCAATGGCCCAGGTGATCCAAGCAACTCAATAATGCTTCGGCCTTTTTGGTTGGAATTTCCTTGTCCAATAAGATCGAAGCGATATGCTCCTCTTATGGCTTCTGCTTCTGAGGTGCAGTGGCTCCAACCCTAACAGCCTTCCCATCGCAGCCGTTGAGGTGGTCGACGTTGGACCTGTTATTCCTAAGCACTCCAGCCTCTGAACTCTGTTGAGGGAATGCTGGGATACTTTTGTTTTTGGCCACCACACGATTGCGGCGTATGTTACGATGGGTCTCACTATGGTGGTGTACACCCAGTGCACCATCCGTGGTTGTGAGTCCCAGGTTCTTCCGACTTTACGACGACTTGAAGGTTTGGAGGTTACAGGCATATGGAAAGACCTCACTAGGTAAATAGTTCCACAACTTCGCTTTTCGATGCAAAAATAAAGTTCGGCAGCTCTCGAGCTTGACAATGAAGGGGTGACTAGTTTGAACTCGTCTAGTCCGCTTATCTGGAATCTCTTGGTGGAACAACAGGAGAGATTTATTGAAGTACTTGTAATAATGGATTGCTTTGAATCGGACATTAATCAAAATTCAATAAATTATATTATTTTATTTATGTTCATACATTTCGATAGCTAAGCCCTAAGTAAGGTTCGTCGCTATATTTTAGAACAAAGGGTCCCGATTTTAGTAAAAAAAAACATAGTTTAGTAATGCGTACTTATCAATGTTTATCACTACGAACATGTTCAAAATGCTTTCTGAACATGGTCTTCTCAGTGAAGACCGCGAAATAGATCTGTCCCAGCTTTTTTTATTCTATCCCGCCCATTCTAACATTCCATCACTTCGATTGAAGACAATTACAATAAAACATAACCAATTGGTATATCTTATTTCAGGGTTGGTTGTTGTAATGCAGCTTTGTGAAAGATTGTTATTAAAATACCCTGACAAGATTAAAGGCAAGAGTGTACCTCTATATAGAGCAGTCATATTTTGTATTACATCAGGATCAACTAATGTAAGACGTAAGTGTGTTCCTATATTGAAGGATATAGTCAACAATAAAGTCCGAGGTTCCACACTTGCTAGGGCCCTTCTCAATGAACTAGTAACATTCTTAGAAACGGCTAAAATCAAGGTATGTAATCGTGTCCTGAATATACTACTTCAGATATAATTTCATACTACGTAGGACCTCGATTATCCGTCTCTTATAACCGCCACGTTCCATTAACCGTTCCTCCGTTCGCTTTTTCAATTCTTGCAGTTTTGTTCTGTCGTGTTCAAGAACTTTTTCTCTCGCGAGTGCTAAAAACTATTGAGTGAAAACGTAAGCGTATTCACGTGTTTTGGAAAACCCGTGTGTTGTATAACCGTCTTATCGTTTACAACTGAGGATCCCAGTCCCTTGGGTGACGGTTAATGGAGGTCCCATGTATTATAGTGATAATGAGATTATCGAAAGTAGATTTCAAAATAATGCATTGATTTGAATTTTGATAATCGGGTGTATTGAGTGTTTATTTTCATAAATAAAATGCTTACTTTAATCACAATATGGATTAATAATATTGATTTCAAGCTGAAAGTTGAGTTTCCATATCTTTATATAAAGTATTATTTCAATTGACGAAGTAATTTCTCAAAACGCATTTTGTAACCTTCTTGAACCTTCTGAAAAATACTTCCTTCTGTCATTCACTGTCTTTTGGTCATTTAATACCAAAATGGATGTTTTTGGTACTATTGAATTTGGATTCGATGCAAGCAGAGCCAGTAAGTAGGATTTTTCTTCACACATTTGGTAAACACTACAGTTTGAGAATTAAATTTTAAATTACAAATAATTTCTATTTTTTTGATGTAAGCAAAGACCTCCTAAATTTGTTTGTAAAACAGTTAACCTGCTCAACCTGAGAAAAATAGGTGACCTTGATCCATGATGTTATATGATTGTTCCAGTGAACAAGCCATATTATATTATTTATGTTTATTACAAATAGTTTCACAACAAAAAAGAAATAAGCTAAACTACTTCCCTTAATATTATCTATATAAATAAAATGAAAAACAAAATTATTTCAATTGCACATTTGTGTTTACATTTAATTTCACCTTCATATTTTTATTGCCTAGAATGCATAATAATATATTACATTTAAAATTTCATATCTTTATAGTCAAATACCTGGACTTCAGTTAGTGTGATTTTTTAAATAAATTTTGATTACATGATATTAAAAGTTGTTAATGAATTAGTTTTACAATTTACGGTTAAAAATCGTTTTTAGTGCAAATATGAAAAGGAAAATAAAGATCAGAACGAGAATGAAATTTCTCCTCATGCATTGGTAGAATGCATAACTACGCTATGTTCGTCGTCAGATATTCCAGCGGCAGAAGCTGAGCTGTTAGCATTGGATGCTTTATTGCCTTGCCATCATCCGTCTGTTGTTGCACTCGCCCCTGATTTATGGATAAAAGCTATTAAATATCTGAATATCAAACCCAGAAATTTAGTTGCCGAACATCATCTACATTTGAAGAAAACCTTAATTGAAGAATATCAAACATCTGCAGTAAGTTTTTCAATTAAACATAAAATCATCTCACTTGATCCATCTAATATAAATGTTATAATTAAAATATTACTGCTTTGAAAACGGTAGGCTTTGTTACCCTCGCCCAGATCTCCACTCTTGAGGGATTGTTTATTTTTATTGGTTGCTTCTATGATTTATACATTTATATGTTGGTTTTTTTTATTGTGACAAAATTGAAGATTATTTTACTTTACTAGTAGTGTTTGATAAAGTTACACCGTTGCCGAATCGCGTCTCACAATTTTGTGTTATATAGTGGAAATTTATTAATATTGTGTAATTTTACAAGAATTTCCATCAAATAATGGTTCTATCAATTTCTCAATTTTATTTTTTTTAGTGCATCTACTTTAAAGGTACAACTTTCTAGCATCAAGTAAAATCTTAATATTTTTTGCTAGCCTGAATAAATCGGTTTTGATCCTGTTACTTTGAGTTTGTAGGTTCATGTAAGGAGTCTCAACAATGAAATTGAATAAAACTTTGTATGTTCAAAGTTTATTTCTTTTAGGTCACGGAAAATGCTCTAGCAACTATTGTTTCCATAAATCCTGACATAATATTACCTGATTTAGTGGATAATGTGATAAATCAATTAGGTGATCCAAAGATTTGTCAAATATCGAAGGATGATTATTTTACATTCTTAACTCCTGAAGGGGAACTTTACGATAAGAGTGTTTTACCTGGGTAGGTAAGCAAACGCTGGGAATTAATGTAAGTTAACAATAATCTTCTTATAGGGATGACGGTAATGCAGAAATGAATATGAAACGTGAAAGTAAAGTTTACAGTTATAAAGAACAGTTGGAGGAACTTCAACTTAGACGTGAAATAGAAGAAAAAAAGAAGAAAGAAGGTAAAATAAAAAAGCCTACGTATAGTGCCAAACAGCTGGAAGTTATCAAAAATATGCGAATCAAAGAACACACGATTAGAACACGACTGACTGGGGTAAGTTTTTCAGATATTTCATCCCTTATTTTCTTCTGACTTTATTGTACCTTTCACACTCAGTTTAATTTCCAAAAAAAATTACGTGGTTCCTGATCAATTTCTTCTTCTTCTCACAAATTTTAAAATGGTTCATTTTATCAAATTCGCCGTGTTGAGAAGATTTATTTTTTAGAATCAACCCATTTTACTAAAAGTAGTATCTAATTATGTTATGAATGTGTTCTCCAAGACGAGCGTTCCATTAGTTCATGAGTTTGTATGCAATTTTTGTTAATTATTCAGCCTACAACGAGTATATAACAAGGATATCAGTAAGAGCTTCATTTGTTTGCTATGTTGTTACCACATTAGAAAACATGTCGTAAGAATAATGGTTTTATTAAGATTAAGCTCAGGCTCTTCAGAAAGTTTTCTTCAGTGATGTAGCTTTCTTGTAATTTACTTTTGGGGATACTTGAATAAATACGGTTCACTTTAAGAAGTAAATGACGTCATAGCAGCATGTAATACAGTGTTGTCAGGTTGACCAAGTTTCCAATGTTTTCCACTACAATTGACCATTTGATTCAATAAACTGTCTTGTACAATGTTCACAAACAAATCTTTAGTTCTTTACTTATATAAAATAATGCAAATTATTTGTGATCTTAAATGTAATTCACAAACTATTGTAGTGTTTACTAAATTTTTGAAGAATAAAACTTACTGCATTTAATTATTTAAAACAGAAAAATAAGGTACCTACTTACTCATATTCACCTTGGAGTATAAGATTGATATTTCATCCTATACTTTATACTCATCACATGGCTCTACAATATTTGAATCTTTTGAATAATAATACTTATCTATACTTCTGTCTCACACAATACTTAATCAACACAGTAGGTTTCCAGATTAACGGCCGAAATACCTTGAGATTGAAAATGTATTCTCATGTTATCATACCTATGTTCGCACCTCCTCAGCTTATGGCACAACCAGATTAAAATAATACATATCACTTCACTACGTTACAAGTTACTATTGTACATTAGCCAATAACATAAAATTATTCACTCCATCAAACTAACTATAACATTCACCTCAACGAAAACATTAACCCACTAATTACCTACTAATTATTATATTATTATAATTGTGTTTCTTCTATGTTGAGCCCAAGAGAGTACTCAGCGATTTGTTGGCCGTATTTGGGAGCATCTTCAAAATTTGGGCCAAATGCCCCAAATTTGGATTTTTATCAAAAATATTGGATCTTTTAACTTCATCTTTGGATCACTTATTGTGGTCACCATGATCTACTTTGACACCAAATTTCATCCAATTTGGTGAAGATTTGACCAAAATAGCCTAATTTTATTTTTTAGCCCGAAAAACATATATATATAATTATTCTAGGGGAAGTAATGCTCCCAAACACTCCAAATTTGAACCAAAGCTTCCTTGAACTTGGAAAATAAAAGGGTTCAACTCCCAAACCTTAGTCAGAAGTCTAAGGGGTCCAAAAAAATAAAAACTTCAAAAATGACCTAAAAAAAGGCCTAGAAACCAGTTTTTGGGATTTTTGGGATGGTTGCACCAAATATTTCTTGTTGAAAATTCTGGAATATCATTATTCTTATCACAAGAAACAACTTTTTCCACCTCCCCAACCTCTGTCAAATTTTTACGAACCTCGCCTCATTTTTTCGTAGAATGACTCCACTATAACTCAAATTGCGTTAAATCATAAATTGTACGGCAAGCCTGGAACGTATCGCCAACTGTTAAAATGAACTATTGTTGGTTTTAGAAATATAACACGGCACATGGGAAATTGTTCAAATTAATTGATTGCACAACATTACAAACTATGAAGTCATTTCTTTCTTAAAGTGAACAGGGTTTAGCTCTATCTATCAAACATACAACCACTAATTTATTTATCATTTTTTAGTTGAATACGATTGTTATAAATTGTGTGTCTATGGTGAAAGCTGCATCTAGGGGAAATCCCTTACAGACATCTTTATATTTCAAAATACTACTACCAGCCCTTATTAAAAACTTGCAATCGCCATTAGCTGCACCATATCTGTCAAAATTGTTCACCGATTTACGGAAGATAGTTTTCCCATATCATTATGAAACTTTAGGAGAAGTAATCGCATTTGTGACTTTGAGACTGTTGAAACCTCAATGTGATTTAGACGCCAATTGGGAAGCTGAAAATCTTAATAAGGCGATGGTGAGAACTGTGTCTCTGATACATGAAAAAACCGTTAAGAAATCTTCTGATGAGAACAGCCACATGGGTTTTACTATACCAGCTTTTTGTTACGCTTTTCCGTTGATACATTACAGTTTACTCTCCGATTATGCCCATAAACACGAAGATGTAATTCATAATGGGTTGCAAATCATATCAGAACATGCAAAGTTAAGAGGTAAAGAAATAAATGGAACGAAAGACGTTTATCATCCACAATATTTACCCACCCAACAGATGTTTGAATTACTCATCAAAATTATCAGTAAGTACTGAAACTTATCACAAAGAATGATTTGATCTCTTAATGCTATATTCTGAGGTAGAATTTATAATATTCTTGTTTCTGAACCGTCATTGCTCTTCAGGTAACACATCCGGGCGGATACAATCCCAAGCAGAAGCCTGTTTATTGGATGTCGCTGGTTGCGTAAGTGGAGACTTAGGATCGGCAAAAGCTAGTACAAGTGAGATTGACGTTTTATTAGAGGGACTACAAAGTCCCATCGTAGTTGTTCGAGATTCCGCCTTAAGAGCACTTACAATTATTGTCTCTTCATTACCTACTTTTACGACAAATTATGAATATGCGTTAAGACTGAATAAGAGAATTTTGATCTCCAAATATGATGTAGTGGATGAAAATAAGTAAGTTTGTTTATTTTTGTGATTCGTTGTATTTTTAAAATGAAACATGCAATTGATAATTTTAAACTAAAATGACCGGCATGGCATGCCTACTAGTTTCAAATTCTAATTCTTGAAGATTTTAAACATTCTTCTGTTCTCCTGAAAACCTTAGACAGAGTTGAGTGTTATCGATGCCGAAGAGTACAAACACGTCTTCTATCAGTTCCAGTCGGCTGTTTCGCTCTCTCATATGCTCATCAGTGGAACTAGTAGGACGATGATGTCATTATTCGACCATCTCCGCCAGAGATATAGAATCCCATTTTGAAATGTTAAAGCACCAAGTGTTCTAATCGTCATATACCTTTTTCAGAAGGTAGATGACCCACTGAAAGAATCATTCACAATGGCATGAATTGATTCAAAGATCTCGCGTGGATAGTGTTGGATATATAGCCGCTATGTTGTGTCGTTTCGTGAAGCTCGTGAGATCTTCGAATTAATCTTTTAGAATTTAGAATTATTCTTTTAACTGATGAAACAACTTACAAAAAATTAAAATCTGGCTCTACATTATCAGTACAAAATGACATGAATAAATTAATAAATAAACGGTACAAAAATAAGATCATCATTGAATTGAAAAATTAATTTGTCATAATGGACAAGCACCTTATATCTATGGACTTCCGAAACTATTGGAGCGCCTACGTACAATTTATCAAAATCTATCAACAATTATATAGGAAAAAATTAATTTTATGTGAAAGACTCATGGCATTTTAAAGCATTTATAAAAAATCAATCCGTACCTGTAGATCAACTATTTTCCTTGGACGTTGTTTCTTATTTTACAAAAATACCAGTCGTTTTGGCATTGAGTAGCATCAAAAAACGTTGGGCAGAGGATAAAAATCACAAACCTCTAGATCAATCTGAATTTATAAATGCTAAGGAAACCCATTATTATAAAAGATCTATTCTGGAGATGATTCACATAAAACATGACTCCAAGTCTGTAAATCATAGAACTGATGTTCAGTTGTTAAGTCAGATTTATACTAATTTAATTATTTAAAACCCTTGCAAATTCCTACATGCGTCTTTATAATGTTAAAAGTATATTTTAGGAAGAATACTCAAATAGCAATATTTGTAATAAGGTCTGGCAAATTTTTTATATAACCTCGTAAATTCTGGTTCGAATGGATACTTGAGCGTTATATTTTTTGTTTCAGTCGTACTTTGTTTGTCATGACATAGTATATTATAAGAAAATTGCTAAGCAGTGGATTCTTAATACATATACATATACTTGAAACATTAATGTGTTACAGTTTCGATTATTCGCTATTTCTTTTCGTTTCGACGACGTGAGCATTTTTAATCCAAATTGATGCGATATGGATGCTTTGTTTTAGACTAATATATCTTCTAATGGTCGTGAGACCGAAACGTACGTAAAGATGAAAATAATGAACATATGTGTTAGTGTGACCTATTTTCGAGAATTTATATATAATTTAGAGGGACATATATCTGCTGGTAGATGGCGTTTGGAACAGTTGGTGCATTAAAATTTCAAAATGGGGTTTCTTTACCTGTGGCGGAGATGGTCGAATAGTGAGATATCTTCCTACTCGTTTCAGTGATGAGCTCATGAAAGAACGAGACAGCTATCTGGAACTGATATACACGTTGTCACTGTTCGTCCTAGAGAAACTTGAACTCTGCCTATGAACTACTAACACGAAAATATGTTGGTTATTCAAAATTCTGGTAAACTATTATTGCATAGGTGATACTAATTTACATTAAGAAAAAATTAAATTCACAATAGTTAAACATAACAATGTGTTTAGTGTTAGTATATTAAATTATTTCATCATGTAATAATAGAAATGAAATTATTATCTAGGATGTGAGTGCTTTTTTAACCAGTGAACCCATTTTATTTGCATCATTCCATCAATTTATTAATAATTTGGAGGGAAGTCCTAGTATATTTCCTTCGAAAACACCAATTAGATTCAATTGATCCATGCTATTTCGGTGAAGCTGATTATAAATAGGTTCTGAATTTATATCTGTGGTTCATTAGGCATGATTTTAGCCCACGAATTCAAGAAGAGTGCGCTAAAATCACTGATGAAGCGAGTTTTTTTATACCATTTTCTATTCTTTCTTTTCAAAATAGGCTTTTTGTAAAAAAAAAAATTTTAACTTCAAATCATCTTAATGTTGAATCTTTAGTTTGTTTTAGTTGTCCAATTTCGTTGCGTTTCTTTTGAAATTATTTTGATTTTGATGACATTTTTGAATAAAATGATTGAAGACAAAGATGTTTTCCCAAATTGAGGAAAATGATTGAAACTTCTGGCGGTAACTTGGTATCACCAAAATACCGTACCCGGTACTAAAAATATAATATAAAGGGTTTTCCAATAGGAACGGGTAGATTTTGACAATTCATGGCAGCCATGTTATTTAGGCTGCATCTGTCAAATCTATTGTTTATTACCCAGTCCAGAGGAATCACCATGGCTTAACACCAAGTGGCAATGCATCCGCTGAAACTCACTGTTTGGTGTGTATTGTGGTCTGGCGGCATTATCGGTCCGTACTTTTTCGAAAACGACGATGGCATTGTCATCAGCGTCAACGGAGAGCGCTAACGATCTATGTTAACCAATTTCTTTTGGCCCAAATTGGATCATATGGATGTGGACGATATATGCTTTCAGCAAGACGGTGCCACGTGCCACACAGCTGATGCCACAATGGACATTCTGCACGAGCGATTTGAGGGCAGGGTTATTTCACTCAGAGGCGACGTGAACTGGCCACCGAGATCGTGTGATTTGACCCCGTTAGATTTTTTTGTGGGGTTTCCTTAAGTCGCAAGTCTATGCCAATAGGCCGCAAACGGCCGGTACACTCAAAGTCAACATAACCCGTGCCATTGCTCAAATTCAACCTGATCTATGCGCCAGAGTCGTCGAAAATTGAACCTCTCGAATGCGCGCCACTCACCGAAGCCGCGGCGGTCATTTAAACGATGTAATATTTCACACATAATATCATTAATAGGCAAATAAAACAAAAAATTCGTTGATATTTCACACACAACTTGTTTTATTCAATTTTAACATCTACCCGGCCCTTAATGGAAAACCCGTTATTATGATACTAATGACTGTCAATACCAACTTTAAATTCGCGTATCATTATAGAAATCATAAGCGTCGCGGAATAGAAAAAAAAATATTTTAAACTTTCTAAAGGAGAATTAAATTCAGATTTACACAAAAACTTGTGAAAATTCTGAATACAACAGATTGGAAGTTGCAATCTTTGACCAAACCCTTCTTATTTGCCATGTAAATTAACTTCAATTCACATTTGGAATTGTCTTTTTGTCCACCCAAGTCTTAGTTCATCTTTGGTATTTTTCTTGCAACTCAAACTGTTCTCCTCTTTTCTTGTATCTTATTTTCCAAGTAACTATTGCTTTTCCAATCTATCGTATTTATTTTCTTCAGCATCAGTGTATACTGGTTTTTCCCAATGTTATCTTCAATTATAAACAATCTCTTTTTCCGATTTATTTTAATTTTGAAATATTCAATTTAGAGTTTTGGCTAAAGAATTATGGAAATTGGGAAACTTCGATTTCCCTGCCGAGTATTCCAGTGAGTTGATGGTAGATATTGAACATTATGTCCAAGCAGTTCAAATAGCAGCTGCACAAGCCATGGCTGCCTTGTTGGAAAATAACAAAAAAGAAATTCAACCAACAATAACAGCGTTATTGAAATTATATAACGAGAGATTACAGGTAAGAAAAAATAATCTTCTATCTGAATGTGGTAAACAGTTGTTGACATCGAAATGATTTCCATGGTGGGAAACATTATCGTTAGACAAGTCGTTTATCTTTTTTTTTTGTGGCAGATGATACCCGCAACATTAGATGAGTTTGGTAGAGAAGTAGAGAGAGCCATAGACACCTGGCAACCAAGGAGAGGTGTGGCTTTGGCATTTAACGAGCTAGCGCCTCTTATAACTCCACATCAAATCGGTGATATAGTGGAATTTTTCGTTTCTAATTCTTTGAGTGATAGAAATGAAACAGTCCGGAAAGAAATGCTGAATGCAGCACTGAAAATTGTAAATTTGCATGGAAAGGTAAAGTTTGGTTTCCAATCAATCAATTCCGTAAATGATGTTAGTTTGTTCTATTTAGGAAACAGTGGGAACTTTATGGCCAGTATTCGACAACTTCATGGGCAAATCTTCAAGATCAGCTCATTACGATGCCGTCAAACAAGCTGTAGTTATTTTGATGGGTTCTCTGGCCCGACATTTAGATCAAGGCGATCCTAGGATCAAACCAATTGTGATGCGATTGATTCAAGCCTTGTCAACACCATCACAAACAGTAAGTTGTTTTCTGATTTGTAACTTGTAAGTTACTTATTTCTAACTTGAGCTTCATCTACACCTCTTAAATATTTATATAATAGTTGAAATTGTAGAAATATTGAATTCACATTATGATACTCCATTCTAACAATAAAACTAATAGTCAAAGAGCCAATGATGATTTTTTTAAAGTCGTCGTCTCGAGTCATGGTTTTTAGTGGATTAAGCCATTAATATTGAAAAATCGGACTGCTTTTTTTAATACTTTGACTATACGAGAGGGAAACCTATAATGTTTGAAGAACAGGTGGTATCTTTCAGCAGATTGTTTATATGGAGCAGGAACAGTTGGTGCCAAGACAGATCCCTGTGGAACACCAGCGTTGGTAGATCGGAGGATACTCCGTCAACCACCACATGGAGTGATCTATATTTTAGGCTTTTCAAAATGTCATGTCACTTATGTTTTACGACATGGCGAACCTTCTTCAGTTTTTCCATTATAACTAGTGCATATTTATTATTTTGCTAATCAGATTGGGATTTTCAAGCTCCAAAATATGATAAACCATTTTTTATTTTGTATATGTTGTAGCCAACGTCGATTTCATTGTTATGTAAGACATGTTTTTTTTAAGGTACAAGAATCGGTTGCTAACTGTCTCCCACCTCTGGTAGCTTCAGTGAGAGAAGAAGCTCCAGGCTTGGTTAATAAACTTCTACATCAGTTGTTGAAAGGTGATAAATATGGTGAACGTAAAGGGGCAGCCTATGGGTTGGCTGGTCTGATCAAAGGAATGGGTATTTTGGCTCTTAAACAACATGACATCATGACCAAGCTAACTGATGCTATCCAGGACAAGAAAAATTATAAGTTTAGAGAAGGTACACTATTACTATTATTTCCCACAACCCACAATATTATTGATTATTATTTTTTTTTTCACAGGAGCCTTGATTGCATTTGAGATGCTGTTCCAAATGTTGGGTAAATTATTTGAGCCTTACATAGTCCATGTTTTGCCTCATCTACTCCAGTGTTTTGGTGATACTAGTCAACACGTTCGCACAGCTGCAGATGATACTGCAAAAGTTATCATGAGTAAATTATCTGGACATGGTGTCAAGCTGATTTTACCTTCACTTTTAGAAGCGCTTAATGAGGATTCATGGAGAACAAAAACAGGTAACATGAATGCCATAACCAAAGAAATAATATTCGACTGGGAAAAACGAAGTTAGAATGGAGAATACGTTTCCAGAACTTTTTATTTCCCTCACTTAGTGTATTGAAGTATGTAATCGGGACAAGCGATCAGTTTTGAGCATTTCTGAATCGATTTAGATTATTTTTGAGATATTATCTGTGTGTAAGTGTATGTATGTAACCCACTGTGTAGATGATTGCGCCGATTCTATTCATCGTATGTAAATTTTGCAAATCACTGATGAAGTGCTGAAAATAGGAACTGTATTGTTTTTGGACGCGGTATGTTTGACATACATCATCAGTTTGTAAAAAGGAACTAAAAGTTCCAAAAGTTGCTTCTGCTTATTTAAATAAATTTTTTGATTCCAGGTTCCGTTGAGTTATTGGGAGCCATGGCATACTGTGCCCCTAAGCAATTATCATCTTGTCTTCCCAGCATCGTTCCCAAATTGATTGAAGTTTTAAGTGACTCTCACATGAAAGTTCAGGAGGCCGGTGCAGATGCTTTGAAAGTTATTGGATCAGTTATCCGGAATCCAGAAATTCAAGGTACGTTTCGAAAAACTATTTTGGATAGTTTAAAAAGGAGCTTTAATCTTATCAATACTTGTATAGAAAAATGGTTTTCCTTGTGACTCTTATTGGATACATTTATCTTGGATAGTTTAAAAATAAGCTTCAATCTTATCAATACTTGAATTTAAAAATATTTCCGTACCAACCAATGTTAGACACTTACAATTTATTTTGAATAGTTTAAAACTAAGCTTTAATCTTATCAATACTTGTATACAAAAATATTTTCCTTTTGACTTTTGTTAGATACATTTATCTTGGATAGTTTAAAAAAACTAAGCTTCAATCTTATCAATACTTATATTTAAAAATATTTCCCTATCAACCAATGTTAGACACTTACAATTTATTTTGGATAGTTCAAAACTAAGCTGTAATCTTATCAATACTTGTATGCAAAAATATTTTCCTTCCTTCCATTGTTAGACATTTATTTAGGATAGTTTAAAACTTAGCTTCAATCTTATCGATAATTGTATACAAAAATATTTCTCTTCTGACTATTGTTAGACAATTATTTTGCATGGTTTAAAACTAAGATTTAATCTTATCAATACTTGTATACAGAAATATTCTGACTATTGTAAGACATTTATTTTGGATAATTTAAAACTAAGCTTTAATCTTATAAATATTCAAAAATATTTCACTTCCACCCAATTTTGGACTCGTACAACTATTTTGGATAGTTCAAAACTAGCTTTAATCTTATCGATACTTGTATACAAATGTATTTCCCTTCTGACTATTGTTAGACAATTACAATTATTTTGCATGGTTTAAAACGAAAATTTAATCTTATCAATACTTGTATACAGAAATATTCTGACTATTGTAAGACATTTATTTTGGATAATTTAAAACTAAGCTTTAATCTTATAAATATTCAAAAATATTTCACTTCCACCCAATTTTGGACTCGTACAACTATTTTGGATAGTTCAAAACTAGCTTTAATCTTATCGATACTTGTATACAAAAATATTTCCCTTCTGAGTATTGTAGACAATTACAATTATTTTGCATGGTTTAAAACTAAGATTTAATCTTATCAATACTTGTATACAAAAATATTTCTCTTCCTTCCATTGTTAGACATATATTTAAGATGGTTTAAAACTTAGCTTCAATCTTATCAATACTTGTTTTCAAAAATATTCCTCTTCCAGCCATTGTTCCTGTCTTATTGAGAGCACTCCAAGACCCATCAAATAAAACGTCTGTTTGTCTACAAACCTTACTCGATACACAATTCGTGCATTTCATCGATGCTCCATCCTTAGCCTTAATAATGCCCGTTGTACAAAGAGCATTCCTGGATAGATCGACCGAAACTCGTAAGATGGCAGCTCAGATTATTGGAAACATGTACTCTTTAACAGATCAAAAAGATCTACTTCCTTATTTGCCGACAATTATTCCCGGTTTAAAAACATCTCTACTGGATCCGGTACCCGAAGTGAGAAGTGTGAGTGCCAGAGCGTTGGGTGCTATGGTACGAGGTATGGGCGAATCTAGTTTCGAGGATTTACTACCATGGTTAATGCAAACCTTAACGTCAGAATCCAGCTCTGTGGATCGTTCGGGAGCCGCTCAAGGTCTGTCCGAAGTTGTCGGTGGATTGGGCGTCGAAAAGTTGCATAAACTCATGCCGGAAATTATTGCGACGGCCGAACGTACTGATATCGCGCCGCACGTGAAGGACGGTTACATTATGATGTTCATATATATGCCGGTGGTGTTCACCGCCGAATTCACGCTGTATATTGGTCAAATAATCACGCCTATATTGAAGGCGTTAGCCGACGAGAACGAGTACGTCAGAGATACAGCACTGAAAGCGGGTCAGAGGATTGTAACTTTGTATGCGGATTCGGCGATTTTGTTGCTATTGCCGGAATTGGAGAAGGGTTTATTCGATGAAAATTGGAGGATTCGATATAGGTAAGTCAATTGATTAAAACAAACAACAGCTTATTGAAAATGTCGATTGACTGTGAATAAAACTAGGTGAATGCCTCACATTATTCAATTAAATAAGCAATATGCCATGTGTTCTAAGGGGGAAGCGGCTTTTTTCTAGAGGTGGTCTCATTCGATGTGTTGTTAATTTAGATTAAAATTCATCACCTATTAAGTACTGTAATTTGACGAATTTTGAGTATGTATGCATGACTACTCAGACAGTGGCGGCTCATTAGTTGTGAAAGAGAGTGGGCACAAGAAAAAATTTGGTTTAAAACAGTCACATATTTCCTTTGTAATAACAGCTCTGTTACCTCCAGCTGTCGTTTTTTGTCTTTTCCTAGCAGGTTCTTCATTATTGTCATTGTCAGTAGAATTTCCTTCGATTAATTTGCTGTTGAAATTGTTCAATTGCCTTTTGCAGTTGAGCACTGTCAATCCCGCGCATTTGAGTCTGATTAAATAATATTTCAACATGTGGCATGATGAAATGAAATATTCTCAACCAGTAGAGAAATCCCGGGCGATGTTTCAATAAACCACTTGCTTCACTAATAGTAACTGAATCCATCCCATCTTCGTCAATGATTTTGTCTAAACATTCTTTGAAACAATCCTGGTCAAATAATGTGTTCACAGTTGGACTTTTAAAAATCCAGCGTGGTAATCTACGTTTGACTATTTCATCAAGAATTGCCGTTCGTTTTGGGTATCGAGAAAAAAGCTTGAAAATGACTGCAAATTTGCAAAGAAAATTTTTACTTTTTTATTGCACTGCCGCTCGTTCAATAATTTAATTAAATTGAAGCGCATAACAGTGGATATAATGTTATAATGTGCATGTGGAAATGTTCTTTTGATAATGGCTTGGACACCATTTGTCTTACCACTCATCACGGACGCCCCATCGTAACTTTGAGCGATTAGTTCATTGTTATCAGTTTATCAGACCCATAAGGAGAATTTAAAATCGTTCGCAATTCATTCAGTAATGTTTTTGCTAATACATCAGCATTATGTCCACCTGGCTTGAAAAGAGACCAAAAGCTTTCAAAAATTTGTCCATTAAACACTTATCCAATAATAACCATTTGCTGATGATAAGAGGAGTCTGTAGTTTCATTGGCCTCCAAAGCTATGAATATGAAATTTGCAGATTTCATTTTAATATTTCCTGCTTGTTAATTTGGAACATTGTATCTAGCATTTGTTTTTGAATAGTGTTAAGAGACGCCTTTAAACACTTGTGAACCCGAACCTTTCACATGTATTGCATGAACAGCGTCTAATTCAGCTGGAAAGTTGATTAAGCCTACATGAATACCTGGATTTTCCGACGTCAATGATCATGGTCTCGTAACGCCAATTCAAAGGCACCGCAAAATTTTATACACATAATTAACCGGCGCAAAATATAACGATTTTTTTCCAGGACTTCGTTGTACTTGATTTAATGTCGCAAATATGCGACAAATATACGTTTAAAAATAAAAATGAATCGGCCAAAAATAATGTTTTTCTATTATTTTGTAAGGGCTTATTGACCAACCCTCGTATAACTAGTCTTCCAACAATAATATATCAACTAATAAAATGTTAATGCTCGCAAACTTCGATTTTCAACATAATTTTCAAATTCCTTGGCTTGTTTTTACCGAAAATGATGATTGTATTTCGTCCTCTACATTAGATATGTATCTCATTTTTGTAGTCATTATTGTAAATATTTCCACTCTCAAGCAAAATGGAGACTACGTTTAATAATAAAAATGAATCAACCCAAAATAATGTTTTTCTATTACTTTGTAAAGGCATATTGACCAACCCTCGTATAACTGTAGTCTTGCAACGTTAATATATTAACTAATAAAATGTTAATGCTCGTTGGAAACTTCGATTTTCAACATAATTTTCAAATTCCTTGGCTTGTTTTTACAGAAAATAATGATTGCATTTCGTCCTATACATTAGATATGTATCCTATTTTTACAGTCATTATTTTAAATATTTCCATTCTCAAGCAAAATGGAGACTATGTTTAAAAATAAAAATGATGATTTTCTATTATTCTGTAAGGGCGTATTGACCAACCCTCGTATAACTGTAGTCTTCCAACATTAATATATCCACTAATAAAATGTTAATGCTCGTTGGAAACTTCGATTTTCAAAATCCTTGGCTTGTTTTTACAGAAAATGATGATCGCATTCCGTCCTATACATTAGATATATATCTCATTTTTATAGTCATTATTGTAAATATTTCCATTCATCAAAATTGAGACTATGTTTAAAAATAAAAATGAATCAGCCCAAAATAATGTTTTTCTATTATTTTGTAAGGGCTTATTGACCAACCCTCGTATAACTGTAGTCTTCCAACATTAATATATCAACTAATAAAATGTTAATGCTCGTTGGAAACTTCGATTTTCAACATAATTTTCAAATTCCTCTGCTTGTTTTTACAGAAAATAATGATTGCATTTCGTCCTATACATTAGATATGTATCTCATTTTTATAGTCATTATTTTAAATATCTCCATTCTCAAGCAAAATTGAGACTATGTTTAAAAATAAAAATGAATCAGCCCAAAATAATGTTTTTCTATTACTTTGTAAGGGCGTATTGACCAATCCTCGTATAACTGTAGTCTTCCAACATTAATATATCCACTAATAAAATGTTAATGCTCGTTGGAAACTTCGATTTTCAACATAATTTTCAAAATCCTTGGCTTGTTTTTACAGAAAATGATGATCGCATTCCGTCCTATACATTAGATATATATCTCATTTTTATAGTCATTATTGTAAATATTTCCATTCATCAAAATTGAGACTATGTTTGAAAATAAAAATGAATCAGCCCAAAATAAGGTTTTTCTATTATTTTGTAAGGGCTTATTGACCAACCCTCGTATAACTGTAGTCTTCCAACATTAATATATCAACTAATAAAATGTTAATGCTTGTTGGAAACTTCGATTTTCAACATAATTTTCAAATTCCTCTGCTTGTTTTTACAGAAAATAATGATTGCATTTCGTCCTATACATGTATCTCATTGTTATAGTCATTATTCTAAATATTTCCATTCTCAAGTAAAATTGAGACTATGTTTAAAAATAAAAATGAATCAGCCCAAAATAATGTTTTTCTATTACTTTGTAAGGGCGTATTGACCAATCCTCGTATAACTGTAGGCTCCCAACATTAATATATCCACTAATAAAATGTTAATGCTCGTTGGAAACTTTGATTTTCAACATAATTTTCAAATTCTTTGGCTTGTTTTCACAGAAAAGGATTTCGTCCTATACATTAGATATGTATCTCATTTTTATAGTCATTATTGTAAATATTTCCATTCTCAATCAAAATTGAGACTATGTTTAAAAATAAAAATGAATCAGCTCAAAATAATGTTTTTCTATTATTTTGTAAGGGCTTATTGACCAACCCTCGTAAAACTAGTCTTCCACATTAATATATCAACTAATAAAATGTTAATGCTCTTTTGAAACTTCTATTTTGAACACAATTTTCAAATTCCTAGGCTTGTTTTTACAGAAAATGATTGCATTTCGTCCCATACATAAGATATGTATCTCATTTTTGTAGTCATTATTGTACATATTTCCTATACTATCATTGCATACGTTTTATTCAATACTAGTCAAATAATACACTTAATTAAAACGTTCCCTTACTCTGACATTTTTATTTTAGCTCCGTTCAGCTACTGGGTGATCTGTTATACAGAATATCAGGAGTAACTGGTAAAATGAGTACCGAAACAGCCAGTGAAGATGATAATTTCGGTACAGAGCAGTCCCATCTAGCTATAATCAAATCTTTGGGTGTAGAACGACGTAATCGTGTGTTAGCAGGTCTATACATGGGTCGTTCGGACGTAGCTCTGATGGTTAGACAAGCTGCTTTGCATGTTTGGAAAGTGGTTGTAACAAATACACCTAGAACTTTAAGAGAAATCTTGCCTACTCTGTTCGGCTTACTCCTCGGCTGTTTAGCAAGCGATAGCTACGACAAGAGGCAAGTAGCTGCGAGGACTTTAGGTGATTTAGTGCGAAAGTTGGGTGAAAGGGTCTTGCCGGAAATTATACCCATACTAGAAAGAGGTTTACAGTCGCCGAGATCCGATCAAAGACAAGGTGTTTGTATCGGTTTATCAGAAATTATGGCGTCTACCTCTAAGGACATGGTTTTAACATTCGTCAATTCGTTGGTACCTACAGTGAGGAAAGCTCTGTGTGATCCATTACCTGAAGTGAGGCAAGCGGCCGCCAAAACTTTCGACAGTTTGCATTCCACTGTTGGGGCAAGAGCTTTGGACGATATCCTGCCAGCTATGTTGAATCAACTGGTAAGTTCTTTCTTCTTATGACAACCACCTGACTCCTTCCCTACATCCACAACATAACTGCATGGATGTGCGTAATAGGTACTGTTCAATATATAATTTTTTTAAAGAATGACGATGATCCTGACATAGTGGAATGGACTTTGGACGGTTTGAGACAAGTGATGGCAATAAAATCTCGAGCAGTCCTACCGTATTTGGTACCCCAGTTGACAGCACCACCCGCAAATACAAAAGCATTAGCAATTTTAGCATCAGTTGCGGGTGAATCTTTGAATAGGTTTCTACCAAGGATTTTACCTGCTCTGCAAACTACCCTAGCATCTTCAAGAGGTACATCCGAGGAGACTCAGGTATGTACATCATTCAGTATGTGTGGGAGTCAACTGTCCTAGTTCCTAGACCACATCATCATAGCTTATAAACTGTTATGGTACGGTATAAATTTAAATTTACATCAATAATTGTTTTTGTTGAATGATTTTGATGAAATAACAGTTTTAAATTGACTTAAATTTATTGTAAAATGTATACTTTGGGATTTATGATTTTTTTTCAATTTTCAACCCTTCAGACAAGGATGTGTTTATTACACAATTTCCCAGAAAAGCAATAGGGTTCGTCAGCGAACAGCAAACGATGTTTTGTCAAAATTTGAATATGATAGGACCTTTCGTTTTTAAATTATCTTGTAGAAAAGCATTTCCAGACAGACATGTGGATTTTTCAGTTTCAGATGCTTCAAATTGAAAAATATTATTGTGAAGGAATTTTTGCACTAGGACTAGAGTAAATCCAATATCCTCTTCCGACTTCGTCGCGAAAAGTACAATAATAAAGAACTAGTTCCATTATAATAATAATAATATATATTTCGTTTTCCAAGATTTATACAAAGTACAAATTCTTATGAAACTAGTCCAATAAAATCTACAATCTAATTTAAAGATAGGAATTCATTTACAGAATAAAAAGCCTTATTTACTAAATATATATGCAGTCTATTTTTAAAATTGCTAAAGTTATTAAAATCGCCAAACAAACTTACAAATCGATTAAAAAATGTTATACCCTGATATAAGTCACAATTTTGTCCAACTCCTAATCTGGAGAAAGGCATGTGTAAATGATTACTAATACGGGTATTATGGTTATGAAAATGATTATTTTGTTTTAGTGCATGTTGTTGTTTTTTTATGTTTAGAGTAAGCAAATATATGTACAATGATGGTATTGATAATTTTATGAAAATTGGCTTACAGTGAGTTCGAGGGTGCGCATGAACCATACATCTAATAATTTTTTTCTGCATTATAAACGCTTTGTGAGAGTGAGCTGAATTCCCCCAAAACATTAAGCCATATGATAAAACTGATTGTACAAGTCCGTAATAAGCATGTTTTAGTATATTTGTAGATATTGTTTCCCGGATGTGTCTAATAAGGAAACAAGATTTGCTTAATTTTGCAACTATGTTGTCAATTTGTTCCTCCCATGTCATTTTGTGGTCCAGTGTTACTCCTAAAAATTTTATGGAATTTACTTGTATTGAAGATTTGCCATTGATTTTAATAAGAGGACTGCAGTCTTGGACTTTATTTTTTGGTAGGAATACCATGAAAAAAGTTTTAGTACAATTCAGCATAAGCCCATTGCTTAAACACCAGTGATGAAGCTCATTTGCTGAAGTATTGGCCTGCGCCATTGTATCATTTAAACATTCTTCAGATATCACTTTGTTTGTGTCATCAGCGTAGATAATAGTTTTATTTTTTGAGGTACTTGGTGCTGGCATATCATTTATAAATATTATAAAAAGCAGTGGTCCCAGAATTGAGCCTTGCGGGACACCTGTCAGCATGTATTTCGGGGTTGATTTAAAATTTTCAATGCATACAATTTGTGTTCTGTTTTGAAGATAACTTTTGATCCATTCATTTGCATTGCCTCTTATACCAATCAGGTTTAATTTTTCTAGTAGAAGATTATGATTAATAGAATCAAAAGCTCTACTCAAATCAAAATAGAGAGCGAGGGGTGACTGTCTATTATTTAAGGCTTCGTAAATATGATGGCACATGTCGGCAATGGCAGTGGCGGTTGACCTGTTTTGTCTAAAACCATTTTGTGCATTTGATAATAGTTGATTATTTTCTAAAAATTTTGTTACCCTTATACTAAAGCTACTTTCTATAATTTTGGCTAACTGACTCTGAATGCATATATTCCTATAGTTGCATGGTTCATTTCGTGATACACATTAGGTATGGTTTTAGCGCGCGAACGGGAATTTGCCAAAGAACGAGTGCAGAAAAAAATCCTAATGAAATATTCCATGTTTTCAAAATGCATTTTTAATAAATTTTAAATTAACTTAGTGGATCTTCAGTTTGGGTTTTTTCATTGATTAAAAAGAAATATATTACATTTTAAGCTCTTTTGAAACTGTTATTAGGTAATTTGACAGATGTTAAATTTTGTTGCACTTCTGTTGATTTTGATCACATTTTTGAAGAAAATGAACAAAGATATTTTGATCGGTACTCCTCCCAAATAAAGGAAATTAGTTGAAACTTGTCGGTAAGTTGTTACGACCATAATCCCATACCCAGTACTTTTAATAATTTGTATAAAATTATGATGATACTAATGACCTGAAATGCACTAGAACTCGCATATCGTTAAGTCATAAGCCACGCGGAATAGAAAAATATATCAAGATGTTACACCTCTTAGTGGAAATGTTACCTAAAGATGTCGCTATGAATAAAACAGTTTGTTAATGTATTGTTATTGAAGAGAAAATTAGTGTCGTAAAGTTCCCTTATATATATTTTTATACGGAGCTATCCAAATTAAGTGTTCACCATTGGTAATTTTGCTATTATTAAAAATTCAAAATTGTTTAAATTAGCGAACTAGAATATTTTTAATTTACATGTATTTTGAATCGTGTATTCGAGTTCGGAAGTAAAATACCAATTTTTTTAATGGAAATCGCCCTATGTTACTTTTTATCTGTTTAAACTTTTAATTTGGAACAAAAATGCTTATACTTTATAAATTTTCTCTTCATGAAGCCAAAATTGAAACAATTGAGTTACATTTACAGACTTTTTTTACATATCAACCTATAATAAAACAAAATCACAATGCTCAGAAATACAAACAAATGGAAATGAAACAAATTTTAAAATTTTACATATAGCTACCTTAACAATTTATAACTTTTAGAAATACATAAATCTTTTAAAAACAACGAATTAATACCACTAAACAGACAAATCAATTTGAATTATAACCAAATTTTTTTCAGCAATAATCTAATTTAATGTTTTAACAATATTCAATATTATAATTATTTTGTCATTTAACCGGAAACTGTATTTTACTGAAAATACAAAGTTCACTCTACTAAAAGCATATGGTTTCATCACTTTACCACTAGATGTCATTAATTCTTTATAATTGCATAAACGCCAAACATTCGAAACATATTAATTTTTTATAATAAACTTTTTAATAATTTTTTACCAATTTGTTATCTTAAGTTACATATTCCTCACCATTAGAATAACTACTTTGTAGCTTCCTGAATTTCAACTATTTAACATGTATTATATAAATCAAAAATTAAATTTTACGTATAAACTTAATTATCTGGAAATGAAGACATATGATTATAAATAATTTTATATATTGTATGTAAGTAAATCTTTTTAAAAAAATTTTACTAAAAATTAACAATTTACAATACTATTAATTAAAAAACAATATTTTGATCAAATTTTGAAATAAAAATATTTTTACAACTGTTTTAACAAATTTTGATACATTTTTCTTTATCACAACCATGCTTTATATATACCTGAGGATGAGATTAATAATTGATCTCGAAACCTGGTAGTAGGAATCTTCAAAAAATGTATTGTGAGAATTGAACATTGATATTAATATCAATTATGAATTCACACTTGAGTGAAACCAATTTTTTGATGGTGAATGTATATATTCAGGCATTCTTTGATGCATGTAATCCGATGTCTAGTGATAATAACTACTTTCTGTAATAGTAATGAGGTGAATTGTCTGATTTCAGCAATTAGAGTACTGCCAAGCAGTCGTTTTATCAGTAGTCGATGAAGCAGGTATTCGTATCGTCATAGACACCATGTTGGAGAATACCAGAAACGAAGACGCCGATCAAAGGCGAGCAGCCGCCACTTTACTTTGTGGGTTCTGCGCCAATTCGAAAGCTCAGTATATCGCGCATGTACCCCAATTACTAAGAGGACTCATCCATTTATGTATAGACAGTGATAAAGATGTTCTTATGATGTCATGGGAAGCACTGAACGCAATCACAAAGGTAAAATCTCATCGCTTCTCAAAACCTACGTATGTTATCGAAAAATATTATTTTCAGACTCTGGATCCTAAACTTCTTCCGACGTACGTGTCCGACGTGCGACAAGCCGTACGTTTCGCCATGTCCGATATGAAAGGGACTTCGGATGTACTCCCTGGTTTCTGTTTACCTAAAGGTATAGCACCCATTCTTCCCATCTTCCGCGAGGCGATATTGAACGGGGACGGTGACGAGAAGGAAGCCGCGGCTCAGGGACTCGGTGAAGTTATTAAAGTTACTAGCGATAAGGCCCTTCAACCTAGTGTTGTTCCTATAACGGGGCCACTTATTAGGATTTTGGGCGATCGTTTTAGCGCCAACGTGAAGACATCTGTTTTGGAAACTTTGGCCATTCTCTTAGCTAAGGTATGCTATTTCTATATCTCTATGCATCCGGCGTTTACTCGATATAAATTCATCTAAAATTAACTGTGATTCAAGTATTTATTTATTTATTTACGGACATGCCAAGTTACAAAAAAAAAACATAAATATTTAAGACTAATACTAATACTAAGTTACAACAAATCTATAACAAATTTATGTGCCTCATTTGATTTTTGAATGAATATGTAGATGTATCGAATAGATCAATGATTTCACTATTTTTATTTGCCAATTTAACTATCCTTGTAATTGGCTCATTTTGGTCATAATTCGTACTGTGATGAGGAACCATGAACAGTTTTGAAATTCTTGTTCTTCTGGGACTTGCAATATTAAAGAGTTTAATTAAATTAGGACAACTTATAGCTCCATTTATAACCTTGTGCAGAAATCTCAAGTCTATTTCAGCTCTTCGATGTTCCAAACTTGATAAATTTAAGATGTTCAAAATGTCAGAATATTCATAGTTTCCCCTTTGATATCCAAGTTTGAATGCACATGACCTTAAGAATTTATTTTGAACTCTCTCGATTCTATTGATATCCGCTTTTTAAAACGGTCACCATATTATACAATTATATTCAATAACTGATCGAAGAAGAGAGCAGTATAATATTTTAGAAGTGTATAGGGAAAATTTGTCTGAAGATCTTGCAATGAAACCCAATAATTTAAATGATTTAGAAACAATATTATCAATGTGTGTCTTAAATGTTACTTTGGAATCAAATAATATGCCAAGATCTCGAACACTATCAGCCACTGACAAATTAACATTTTTCACTTGGTAAGAGTATTGAATTGGATTCACAATTCTCGAAAATGTGATTTGATAGCATTTGTTTATATTTAGATGAAGCATATTTATATCGCACCAACGGGCCAGATTGCTTTGATCTATTTGCAATAGTTCAGCATCACAGACATTGTCAATGATCCTATAGAGTTTGAAGTCATCTGCAAACTTCAAATAGCAGCTGTGTTGTATTACTTCTGATATATCATTAATAAATAATAAATAGAGTAGTGGACCTATATGGGATCCCTGGGGAACCCCAGATTTTACAGAAATTTCTGATGATATTATTGTTATTATTAATATTAATCGGGGTAAGGAAGAGTTTTGGTGTAAAAAAATGTGCGCAAATCATAGTAAAAAGTGAAATAAAATGATAATTGTGATGATTTAGAAGCTAAAATTAAAGTATTATTAATTATTGTTTTATTGTTGTTTTTGACCTAGCTCTGCATTACTTATTTGTGCTACGTCCAACACAAAATGTAACACGTTAAATTTTTGTGAAATATTCCAAAAAAATAAAAGCCGAGTTGGTGTAAAAAACCTGGGAATGAAGCAATGAAAGTATTTCCTTTTTTTCAGGTTGGGATCGTGTTGAAGCAGTTTCTACCACAATTGCAAACTACTTTCATTAAAGCTCTGAATGATCAGAATAGACAGGTGCGTCTCAAATCGGCATCCGCTCTTAGCTATCTGATTCTTATTCATCAGAGGGCCGATCCATTATTCACAGAATTACAAAATACTATTTTAAAAACTGATGACTCATCAATAAGGTAAGTTAGTTCACAGCAAAGAATAAATAACACTATGTAACACACTTTTCTGCCTAACCTTTTCGATGTTTGCGTTCGATTCTACATCTATTTCGAATAATTAAAAGCCACCTTAGAAGTTAAAAAGTTTGCTTTTTCGCTCAGGGCGAATTTTTTTCCCTAAAGTAAAACTTCGCTGTGAATATCCTAATCACTTTTTATAAACTCGACTCAGCACCAGTCTATGATATATCAAATTATTCGCAGTTGTTTGGAGAAGTGAGATGAACAGTTAAAAGTTGCATATGTAAGACTGTTTAGCTTCTATTTGCAGAAAAGTTGAAAAAAACGCTAAATTTTCTTCAAATTTGACGTAAAAACCGCCAAATTGAAAATTGTAGAGCCAAATTCAGATCCAAATACCGTTTTTTCGCAATTTGTATCTGTAGAGTGACTCATTACGAAGAGATTGATACCATTCCGAAGTACATACGGACTTTTATTAAAAAGTTATAATGCGTTAACCGATTAAGGCAAAACGCAGTCTAATTACAGCCAAACTAATTACGCAGTTCATAGCATAAGTGGAAAAAAAATTACCCGAGTTTTTTTTATGCCGAAATAATTGTTTAAACAATTGTAAAAAATCATCGGAATTCTTTCGATTTGAGGGTGCTGATCGACTTAGAAGACCAAATTACTATGAGATATGGACTTATCCTCGCAATTTTCACAATTGTTTATTGTTAAAATGCTAATAAACAATTCAGCTGTTGAAAAGTTCGTTAGATCCATGCTCAGGAAAGTGCAAAAAAATTAAACTAACTACGCAGATTATAGAATCAATGAAAAAAATTACCCGTGTCTTTTAGTTTAGCCAAATTGATTGTTTAAACAATCATAGTTTAAACAATTGTTATAAATCAACAAAATTTCGACTATATGATGGTGCCAATCGACTTTTTGTCGCAAACCCAGCAATTGTATATTGTTAAAACGCTCATTAATAAATGATTGTTTATTATTCAAACAATCATTGTTTAAACAATCAATTTGGCTAAACAAACAAAAACGGGCAATCACTGTGCACTGCTGACAGAAGTGAAAACTGACATTATGAAGAAACCAATTTATTTTATGTCATCTTTGAATTATTGTAGCATCCAAAATTACAATTTTATTATTTTTAAATGAAAATTAATATAATTAGTTTTCTTTAGTTTTCACAGCTGTCAGCATTTTAATCAACAATTATATAAATTTTTATATTTAATAATAAAAAACGTTTAATGGGCGGTACAATCCCTGTAAAGAGTATGAATGTAACCTGATAGTCATTATAATAAATACACATTATTTTATTTTCAAAACACATTATTTATTGATATTTACATCGATGTAAATGAAAGGAATGTTAAACAGCATTCGTCCGAATTGAAGATGTATACAGGTGGTAAAAGAAAACATCTTCAATTCGGACCAATGAACAAATAATCTAAAAAGAAACCCCAAATTTAAACATATAAACATTTCTGTCAAATGTCAGTTTGATCGTAAATTACACCACAAATAATTATTTGAAATAAAATTTTGTACTTTCGTATAAGTAGTATTAAAAAAAACATCAAGACGATACTCAATATTATATTTGATGCTGTGATCCAACATTGGAACAATGAAAATAATAAACTAGATATAACACAACGTCATCAATGTGTAGTACACATGCAAAAATTCTCACTTATACACATCACTAATGTTATGTTCGTATGACAAGAATTATATTCACAATATTTAAAACCTTGCACGTAGATACGATACCAAGTACACAATGTACAATTAATAAATTCAATAAAAATATAACTTTCGTCTGCACAAGATATGCGTACACTTGGGTAAGCGTATAGAGAGACTGCCTGACGTCTGACCCGAGTAGTTGCGCACGCAGCAGTATACATAATACCTAATATATATAGCTACAGCGTGATGGCACGTGACGGACTCATGGTTTTACCCCCATCTGAAATAGCTCAACGCGCATAAAGAAGTTTTCACTTTAATAATCGAAAAAAAAAATCAGATTTTGTACTATTGATTAATTTTACATTTTTATATGCGGGGGTGGCATACTCTATTAATCCTTCAAGGAAATGAAAATCACCCTTGCAATGATAGGTCAGTAAAATGTACCACGGACTCTCCGACTATAATAAATAATAAGCGTGCGTGACAAAATTTCGTGGACATGCGTGACAAAATTTCGTGGACGTGCGTATTATTGACCTGAGTGTGCACGTGAGAATATTAGTCAAAAATTACTCACGCGCCCATCCGTAATTCAGATGCAGTTCTAACTTCTCAACCTGCCATGCAAATTCTCAAGATTCTTTTCTCCTTTTTGTTTCAGAGAAACTACTTTGCACGCACTGCGTGGTATCATAACGCCAGCTGGTAACAAAATGTCTGATTCAGTGAGGAAACAAGTTCTAACAACATTGTTGAGCTACATAGGACATCCAGAAGATGTCACCAGGATATGTGCATCTGGTTGTTTGGGTGCGATATGTCAATGGTTAACACCTGATGAATTGGATTCCATATTAACAGATTACTTGCTGAGTAAGTTTCTAAATTACATGGTGTGGATCATAAACACCGGAAAGTTTCCGATTTCGTTTCGTCTTGAAAAACAGGTCATCGATTTTCGGTACTTGGTTAATCATTCAGTTAAAGTATACTATAAAGTAGAAAACATTTCTTTCAGCTAGCACCATATTTTTAAAGGAAAAAGTAAAGCGGGAGTTGCATAATTCGGCTAAATGAAAATTCACTCATATTAATGTAATTTTCAATGTCAAATGGTTCCCATAAATTTTCTTCTAGTTTTGTTTGGGAAAGAATCAAGAAAACACTATCGATTTAGTCTAGGAGCCAGAGCGATATTGATAGTCTGAACATTAACCCGATGGCACTATGGTTTATCATTAGAGGACGGTTCAGTGACCAATTCATCTCGCAGACCGAATTTTCGCCGGCTGCTAGATCTCGAGCCTCCGCAATTTTTGTATTTTTTGACTGGAGGTTAACCCTTTTCAAGTTGCGGTTACTTGCCATTCTTATACACTTCCACCATGTGCCATCATTTTTTATTGTGTCCGTTTATCAGACTGACCAATTAAAATTGGACCGAAAATGGACTCCAAGTTAACCCTCCCAAACCTGGTGGAAAATGTTCATTGGTGTTGGCAATTGTTGAGATACCCTATGCCCTAAGTTATCGGTCCATTTCCGAATAATTGGCCATTATTTGGACCAATAATGTTTTTTTTCTCATTTGGTTGCTAAACCTTGCGGATTACAAGGTAGCAGGATGGCAGCATGTTAAATAACTTTATTGGAGGTCAAATAAAGATTTAAAATTATTGCCATCACTCCCTGATTATTTCGACCCCCAAAAAATATGAATAATATGGATAATATGACCAATTTTATGATAAATTTGTCAATTATTGAGATTCTGGCTGGGTTTAAAATCGATACGACCGTTTTTGTTTTTTTTTTTCGTTTTGGGGGGTTTTGAAATAGGCAAGGAGTGATGGCAATAATTTTAAATCTTTATTTTACCTCCAATAAAGTTACTTAACATGGTGCCATCATGTTACCTTATAATCCGCAAAGTTTAGCCACAAAATGAGAAAAAAAATATTTTGCTCCATATAATGGACAATTACTCGGAAATGGACTGATAACTTTTGATGGCAAGGGTATCTTAACAATTGCCAACACCAATGAACATTTTCTACCAGGTTTGGGAGGGTTAACATGCAGTCCATTTTCCGTCCAATTTTAACTGGTCAGCCTGATAAACGGACATGATAAAAAATTATGGCACATGGTGGAAGTGTATAAGAATGACATGCTTTTCAAGTAACCGCAACTTGAAAAGGGTTAACCTCCAGTCAAAAAATAAACAATTTGCGGAGGCTGTATCTCGAGATCTAGCAGCCGGCGAAAATTCGGTCTGCGAGATGAATTGGTCATCGAACCGTCCTCTAACGATAAACCATAGTGCTATCGGGTTAATGTTCAGACCATCAATATCGCTCTGTCTACTAGACTAATTGTTTATAACTCTATTGAGTATATTTACATAGGTAGTTGGCAACTATAGTCCATACAGCGCACTGAACTTTTACTATGCATGTTATGGTAATCCTTCTCTAAAAAAAACTCGCAGTGGGCTGTTCCCTGTAAAAAAGAAATGATGCTGATACAGTGTTGTCAGCTTGACCAGGTTTTCTATGTTTTTGAATACAACTGACCATTTGATTCAATAAACTGGGTTACAAACAAAATTAGGAGTTCTTCATTTATTAAGTCCTTATAATACAAATTATTTGTAATCTCAAATGTAGTTCACAAACTGTGGTAGTATTTACCAAATATTTGAAGAAAAAAATTAGTAACTGCAAATAATTATTTTAAAATAGGGAAATATGGTGCCTACTTATTGTTTCTACTTGAACAAATAGTAGTTGATTGTATATTATTAAAAAAGTGGGTTTCCAAAACCTCAGAAACACTATTAATGTAGGATGATTATAATATTTGAACAAAAATGCATATCAAATTCAATTAAATGGTACAAAAAAATACATTTTGGTATTAAATGAAAAGCAAGTGAATAGCAAAAGAAAGTATTCCAGTTATTTTTATTAATTTAGGCCCCCCCATAACCGATAAGATTCCTTTTGTCTAGGCCGAGAAACTAAAGAGTATTTTTAATGGAGGCTCATTGTGTCTACAGTGTGCATTTTTTTAAATATAATTTTAGTCTTAATAATACTGAATCATTTTGAATTTGTTGCCTAAACCTATTTTTATAACCTAAGCGCAAAACACAATAAACTCTTAATGAAGCTTTTCAAAATTCTAGGTAGAGAAAGTTGCAAGGTGCATTTATAAATTAAATAAATGTTCTTAATTATTGTAAATTCTTATATGCCAGGAATAAAGTTGATTTAAGACAAATTATTCTACAAAACTCCTTTATATAAAAAGACAGACTAAAACGCATATGAATGGTTACTTGATTTTTTAGCAGTAAATCTTTTATTGTGTAATGATTTCCTAATTAACATCTATTTCAGATGATAATGCACAATTAGATTGGACATTAAGACAAGGTAGAAGTGCAGCTTTATCAGTGCTTCTCAAGGAATCGCCGAAAACAATTTGGAATGACCAATACAAAGGAAAAATTGTTTCTGTACTTCTACAATGTTTGGCAGCAGACAACACAATCATTACGTTAGCAGCCATTAGGTCTTGTGGGTACCTAATCCAGTTCTTAATGCTAAATGATCTTCCTCTACCCAATAATCTGATGGTACCATTTGTTAGGGTGAGTTAAGAATTTAAATATTTTCTGTTCATCTACATCATTTATTGTGGATGAGGACGTTCCACAAAAATGATTGTAACTGGCTCACTGAAATTATTTTTATTTCAAAGTAATTTTCTAACTTACAAACATTTTTGCAGACAATGAACAATAGCAGTAATGAAGTAAAGCAACAACTAGCTCGGGTGTGCATGTTCCTGGCAAAAAGCGTTCCGTCTGAAAAAATGACTAGTGAATTTTTAAAATTGTTATTACCAACTCTTGTTAATGGAACAAAAGAGAAGAACATTTATGTAAAAGCAAACTCGGAAATTGCTTTGATTGCCATTTTGAAGTTGAAAGAAGGAGATTCTATGCAACAACGTTGTTTGAATATTCTAGATGTGGGTGCTAGAGAATCGTTATCTGATGTAGTAAGTAAAGTTCTGAAGAAAATAATGGCTCAAACAGAAGGCAAGGAAGAAGAACTTGACGACACTTTATTAACTTGATCATTAGGGTCTCACAAAGGAGTATATATGTCATATTATCGGTGTACCCCAGTGTTTAGATGGTCCTTTAATGATTTTGTGATTGAAACTGAATTATGTTGCAATGTGTATTATAAAATTTCTTATTTATTTAGATTTTGTATAATATATTTTAAAATATGTCCTCCCTTTTGTGAAAGTTATAAAAGTTCCAGTTCTTTTAAAAATAAAATTTTGTTATTGAGAAATTGCTACTTACTCTGGAAGAAACAGCATGTGATATAAAAGAGAAGTTCAAAGTCTCCAAATTTTCAAAATACGTATACCCCTGAATCTGGAGTAGGGGGAAAGTGGAATTTATGGCAAAAGTTGGTGAGAGACCGGACTGTTCCCAAGCCCTTGATACTGGAACCAAAGTGCATACTATCTGAGTTGTGAAAACTAAAGAATTTATATTAATTTTCATTTAAAAATGATAAAATTGTAATTTCGGAAGCTACAATAATACAAAAATAACATAAAATAAATTGGTTTGTCAGTTTTCACTTGTCAGCAGTGCTCGGTGACTGCCGAATTTTTTTTCAGACAGTTATTCTGAAATACTTCTTTAGTCTTATGATACGACTCTTACTATCACCAACGCATACTTCAAATCTGGTTTCATCACTCCAAATAATGGAGTTCCATTGGTTCGGAGACCATTATTTGTATTCTTTGGCCCACGCTAGTCTCTTTTTCTTCTGAATCTTTGTCAGTAAGGACTTCTCTTTTGCCTAGAATTACTGAATTAAAAAAAAAACAATTTAAGCTTACCTGGTAAGTTTTAAATCTCAGTTTTTGGGCAGCCCTGTCACAAGTTGCTCTTGAAACTTTTTTGTGGCTGCCTGGTTCCATAATATTTTCAATCCGTTATAATTAGCACGCCGATTTTCCTTGATAATCCGTTTTAAGGCTCTTAAGTTGGTATTGGAATAACGCGGCGACTTCCAGTTCTGGGGTTTTGAGCCACAGATCCAGTTGTTTTGTACAATTTAATAATATTTCGAACTGTATACCTCGATTTGTCACACTGTCAGCGATTCAGGAAGAATTTTGGCCTTTTAAATGCAATGAATGATCACTTTTCTTATTTCGTCAGAAACAGCTTTACCATGAGCCATTTTTAATTGTTAACAACAACACCAATGCATTGAAAGTTGATTTAAACGTCAAAATCGGCTTCCCAGCAACATAAAATGTTATCATTTGTTGAACAAAGCCTAGCTTATCTTATCGAAGCGAATAAATAGACCATTCAACTTAAGTTGTCTCCATCATGTATTTTGCTATATACCCAAATCATTTTGCAAAGAAGACAATTTCGAAATAAAAACTTTAAAAATAGCCGCGTCGGTTTTGTTATCTTTCCATAAACATTTAAAGAAACCAAAAATATTATATTTGAAATAAAATTTTAATTTGCGCTCAAATAAATTCACAAATATCATGTTTTGGGGCGTTGGGTCAACTTCACTGAGACAGGGCTCGTATAATGTTCGGAGTAAATCAAAGATTTACTGGGTGAAATAAAACAACTTACGTAGATTGTATGCAAAGCTAGCTAGGACAAGCAAGTACATAGGTGGTTTGCACAGTGTGGCGATGAGCAGTCGGAAGGCGAGGCAGCTGGGTCCGCGGCGGCAAGTCGATGTCAATCGGCGCAGCAATGAGGTGCAAAGTTGAGTCCTTTGCACAGTCTTCGGCGAAGAAGGCACTCTAACACCATAACCAGGGCAAGAGGTGAGCAGAGAGCTGATGATGACGGATGATGTGGTGTGCTACAGCGATCCGGTACTTAAGCCTTGGTAGGGGGTACAACTGAAAGCTGAGAGCACTGAAGCTTGTGGAGCGATCTGGTACTTTGGTCTTTGTAGGACTTGAGATGCGCGCTTTGCGATAGTTTTGTACTCGGTCGTCGATGGCAGATATGATCAACTTTTCCAGGGAATTATGCGACAAAAACGTGTTTCTCAACGTTAACAGACTTGTATGCTGCTATCACCCTACATACCTATAAGTCTAACATCCTTTATGTTAGACACTAGAAAAAATTATGGATAATTTCACAGGAAACACAGTAGTGAAAGAGAAACCTTTCCATCTCTGTCAGCATTCATATAGAGCGGACAAATACACAAGCATCTTTCCAGCACAAGTTCATGCAATTGAGAGATGTGCACAGCTCAAATCTGGTTCTTCATAACTAAGCTAAACACCTTGAAGTGCAGGACAGAATCACCATCCACTGGTGTCCAGGACATACAGGAATTGAGGAGGAACAGACGGACGCACTTGCACGCAAGGGAGCTGAAACGCTTGTGATAGAAGGTGCCCTACTTTGGAATAGACAAGCACACTATACAGAAAATCCTCAGAACAGAATAAATTACTGGAGCTCTATACCGGGTCACATACAAACCAACATTTAGGAGAAATGTATACGGTTAAACAGGAACAACTTGAGAATCGTAACAGGATTCTGCAAATTCAACGAGTACATGAGTAAAGTTGGGCTAGTGAACAACGGGCTGTCTAAATTCTGCACATCTGCTAACCGACTGCAAATCTACCTTGCTGACTTTTCGGGACATACACAACAATCGATGGTTTTTTGCTACTAGAGCCAGGAAAATCCTTGAGCTTTCACAATAGTTCAAGGATGCAGTATACATGACCTCTGGGCTCTGACTAATCTAATCCAAGTTCAAGGCACAAAATTTTTAAATACATACTGATCGCAGAACTTCTTTCGGTATAATCCCATTTTTCCCGATTTGGATTGCGTCGTTCCTATTGGCTGTATGGATTTGGAATTTAGCAGATCGCTTTATTTAAAATGGTGAAAATATGAACTGTTTTTGGGCGTTTCTCTGACATCTTAATTTTTTTAAAAAGGTATCATGGTATTTGATTGAACCATAAGGACAACCGTGTTTTTCTGGTTATAAATATTATATATCTCAATTTCTCAATGTACATATTTAACCTGCAGAAGTGTCCTAAATTCTCATTTTAAGATTCAAGTGACATGGCCACATTTTGAAAGTTCATGTGACAGCAAGTCTCAGTATGAAACAAGAAAGTTAACCTGACAGCAGGTGTCAATGAGCTATGAAAAATAGAGTTGGATACAATTTCAATTCAACAAGAGTATAATTGAACTTTCATTAGCAGTTTCTACATCATTTTCAATATATTTTATGTACGTACATTCATTTACATTTGACCTGCTGGAATGTTCAAAAGCTATTTTGCTAATAAAAGTTTGCAGCGGCTTGCATGCGTACGCATACTGAGCGGCATGAGGTCGGCTCCGACGAGAGCCCTTGAGAATTTCTCGCTGGATTACGACCTCTGCACTCATTCATTAAAACTGACCCATACTAGAAATGGAGCAAGATAGCATGATCCCTGCTATATGTCTCACATCTCCCAAAATCCTCATCCCGGATACAGGAGATGGGAACAACGACACTCACACCCTGCTGCCTTGTATGGTTCACAGATGGGTCCAAGGTAGGTCAGGCTTCTGGGGCGGGAGTGTACCTAAAACGTCAAGGATCACTATCTCACTCTATGCGCTTACTGCACGGTTTTTCAGGCGGAGGTCTACGCAATACTGACTTGTGCCAAGGAAAACCTGAGAAGAAACTATGTAAATAGGCGCATATATATTTGTACAGCCGGTCGGCTCTGGAAGCTCTCAAATCACCCAGTCACATCTAGGCTTGTCAAACAATGCAGGGATACCCTGGCTGAACTAGCTAGGAGAAATAAAGTTCAACTCATCTGGGTCCCTGGACACAGCGGGGTTGTAGGAAACGAAATGGCCGACTCTTTGGCCAGGCGAGGGTAGTCTAGCGCCCCTATCGGGCCGGAGCCAATGGTCGCTTTAACAAACTGCATAGAGGGTCTCGCCCTTTTGGGCCAACTGAATAAAGAATGGCCTAAACTGTGGCGAGAATCACCACGCATGAGGTAGGCCAAGCTCTTGATCAAAGAGCCTTTGCCTAGGCTCTCAAAGAAACTTCTTTCTCTGAACAGAAGGGACATCAGAGAGATGACTGGAATCCTAACAGGTCACTGTCGTCTTAACAAACATCTCCACACTATGGGCATCACAGATGACCCAATATGTAGGAAATGCAGAGAGGCGGAAGAAACTACCTCTCACATCCTGCTGGAATGCCCATCATTAGCATCCCTCAGGCACCGACACTTAGGAGAATCAAAACTGCTCCCAGAAGAACTTATGGAAGCCAGCACTGGCAATATTCTGGGTTTCTGGTGGGACACAAACCTGCTAGAATAGAATAGGCTTCTGAGGATGGGGCGCACAATGGGCCCAACTGAGTGGCCTAAGCGCATCAGGGAGCTAAGCCCCCTCCCCTCAAACGAGGATGATGAATAAAAGTTAGGTGAGTCGCGTGATCAATTGATCACAGCTTTTCTGGTTTGACAAAAAAAAATACTCAACCAAAACAATAAATGATAGTTTCATGAAAGATACATAAATTGATACTTAATCAACTAATACCTCAACAGATATTGAATTACAGAGTATAATCAGTTAGGACATGGGAGAATCATAAATGTATTAACATGCATTTTTACTCAGTAGAAATGCACAAAAAAATTTAATATTATCATAAAATATTGATTTAATAAAATAGTGAATTATGTTTTCACACCTCTACATGTATGCTAATAAATAAATCAACAACAACAACTTTATTGCTGTATAGTTTTATACACTAAATTAGATTATACATTTTTCGAAGCTGTTAAAACAATTAATAAATGTGATATATTGAGGAGTGACAGCGTTAATTGAATTAACTTGTGTGCTGTCATTTCAACAACATTCATAGGTATACAACAATAATCGCGAACGAAAGAAAAAAAAAGAAGAGTAAAAAAAAAAGAAAGGATAGATTATGCAATAATAAATAAGATAGAAAAGAGGTTGATTCATTTTAAGTAAAACCACTAAGTAATTTGGATCAAGACGTAGGTTGAATAAATAAATAAATGCTGCTGTTGCAATTGATTAATATTAATTTTTCAAGTTAAATTATGTATGAGCATGTTGTTATTGGTGATAATCCAATTGTGTAAAACTTTGTTAAATACTCCTTTTGGTAGTGATTTCATTTCTTTATTCAAAGTATTATAAATTTTGGGCCCAATATACGAGATGTGTTGTCTAGCTAGATTGTTAGTTATTCTAGGTAGCGCCAAGTGTGCTGAAGTATTTGCTTTAGTTGAGAGATTGTGGGTTAATTGTATTTTATATTTATTATTATTATGCATGAATTTGATAATTGATTTAATGTCAAATCGCCAAAAATTGTGTACAAATAATTCATGGAAGAGAGTAAAAGGAATGAAAAGACATGGTAATAATTAATATTTATTAATAAAAAATATTGTACTTATCTCACATCATATTGATCCATCATGTACCAGTGTTAACTGGACATTTCATTTTGGAAACCTTTTTCAACTCCCATTTGTTTAGTTTTAGTATTACAAGATTCTTCCTCTCCTTGAGTGTTACATTCTTCTGCTAGTACATTGTGTGTTTCCTTACATTCTTCCAATGGGGGAAGAGAAATTTTGGGTGAAGCTTTTAAAGTTTGAACTCTAACAGTTGGATCAATATTATCCAGCAGTAATTTCAAATCTTTCCTAGAAAACACATCCTGGTTTTCAGTGTTTCGATAATTTTGCTTTATTTCCCATTGAATCAAATGAAACAAGTTCCATTTTGTTGAAATACCAAAAATACATGAACCAAGCATAGCTAACATCATTCCAGCAAGCAGTAAAGCTGCAATTCCCATAAATGGGAGAAGGTACCAGGGTGTAGAATCTGCAACAAGACAATCCATCAAGTATGAATAAAGAGCATGTTACAATAGTTACCCAAAATTGAATTCATAAATGCTCCAAGTCCCTGTCCAAAATACTTCATTGGTTCAACAAAGTATTCAAATTGTTTGCTAAGAACTTTTAAAGGTGTAATTATATACATTGCTGAGACATGTGTAGATACTAGATGTTCCTTATATTCTTCAGAGCAAACTAAAATTTAAAGTTCTAAAATTGAACACAGATTCAGACTTACATGAATACCTCCACTGAGTTTATCTACAACGTAAAGAAACCATGATATTTTTGCAGGATCACATTTCTCAGGATTATAGCTTTTCAGATTTACTATTTTATTGATTTCTTCTACCTATAATAGAAAAATGCTTGAATCTTAGGAAGTCCCCAAAGGCATTTGTTTATTATACCTTGTATTGTAAAAGAAACATAAAATAGAAACATAGTTGTTACCTCTAATAACTGTTGATATCTTAATCCAAAATCAGTGAAGTAAAAAAGTAACCCTATCAATTTCATAATAGTCATGAAGGTAAAATTTTGAGGTTGTATCTTCCAAAGTATAAAGAGGATGAATAAGACACATAACAATAATCCGGTTACTGGTGAAAACATCATGTAATATATATGATCACCAAATGTAAACAGGTAAGTTTTATATTCTTCAAAACTAGATTTCGTAAATGAATTGTCCAATACAGTGCCAAGCTCACGCAACAATTTATGATCAATATGATCAACTTTGGAAAATCTTTTTAGAAAGTCATAATCTTGCTTCTGCAAATGAATGTTCAGAAGGCCTACATAATTGTTAGGGTCACTTTGATCAAAACTAGCTGAATCCAATATTAAACTGATGACCCGCTGAAGGTAAGATGTATTTTCGATGCTTTCCTGAGGACAATTTCCATCATAATTTATATTTGGTTCCCTTATTGGAGATTTCAGCCTGTGGGTACTTTTAATATTCATGTCATGAGGATCAATCCATTCTTCTCTCGATGCGATCCCTGCTATGAATGGAAACATCCAAATAAAAACATCTCTCATCCGAGACCTCATCTGAAACAAAATTAATATCATTGAACTGACTGATACAATTTTAAACTTTTAAAACGATAAAAATTGCTATCAAGTCATTACGTTTTTGAAATAACACTCTGCCCACGCAGTTTCTTAATACTAATTTGTATCGTAAAAATGTAGAATTATAATTAAACATTAACAATAAGAGTAGCCACAGAATCAGAATTATGTCAAATTAAAAATGACCAACTGTCTTCACAGTTCCCTAGAGAGATGTAAGATCTCTCTGGTTCCCACCGAGCAACACTTTTAAGCCGAAGAATAAACCAAAGGTCTTTTTTCATGCTGTGTACTGTGATCATAGAGGCAAATGTTGCTTATTACCATAGATATTATATATATGTATATATAGAATCTATGTGTCAGTGTGACAGTGACATAATTATTTCAAACGTAAAGTAAGACACACGTTTTAGATTCCACAACCACCCTTGACCAAGATAATTTTTGATATCCCGGTAGTATATAGTGTTAAGTATTGTAATCGCCCCAAAAATTCTTTCCCGATTCGGATCGCATCGTTCCTATTGGCGGTATGAATTTGAAATTTTGCAGATCGCTTGATTTAAAATTTCGAAAATATTAATTGTTCTTGGGCGTTTTTCTGACATCTTAATTTTTTCAAAAGAAATTATGGTATTTGATTGAATCATAAGGACAACCATGTTTTTCTGGTTATAAATATAATATATCACAATGTATATTTCAACCTCCAGAAGTGTCTGAAATTTTCATTTTAATTTAAGATTCAAGTGACATGGTACATTTTAAAAGTTCATGCAGTATGAAACAAGGAAGTTAACCTGACAGCAGATGTCAATAAGCTATGAAAAATAGAGTTGTGAAATCACATTAGGGAGACCATTTGTAGGTATACAATTTCAATCTAACATGAGTATAATTCAATGTTCATTAGCAGCTTCTAAACCATTTGCAATATATGTTTATTTATTTATTCAGGTGTTAATACAACAATTATCAATACATGACATTTGCCCTGCTGAGATGGGTTCTCCATCTATGCGCAGGCCTGATTCTTAACAATAATAACTTAAAAGTAAAATATAAATAAATAAATAGAATATAAATTCTAAATAAAGCCTATTTCCAATTGCACATTTTTTTCCTTATGTAACTAATAATCATTAATCAATCATTCAACTCAATCTTTTTGATAAACTTAACGTATTGCATTTTTCAATGAAATTTTTACTAATTATATTTTTCCAGTTTACAGCTGTTAAGTCTTTAATTTTTTTTTAATTATTTGGCAATGCATTAAACATCAATGCTTCCAATTTGTACTTTTCTTTTATTGTAAGTAACTTATGTTGCTTAAATGGTTCGTCTAGTTCAATTGTTGAATCTTTAAAGTATATTATTCTTAGCACTCTCAATTGGATTTTCATTATAGGTTTAATATATTTATTATAAGTTCCCCCCCATGCTAGTATTCCATAATAAGCTATCGAACAGAATAATGCGTGATACACCTGCAGCAACTCCGAAGTCCCCAAAATGTACCTCAACCTATATACAACATAAATTATGTATCTCACTTTTTTGATAATACTTTGTATGTGATCGGTCCACCTCAGATGTTGATCTATATGTACCCCCAGATACTTTGTGTATGTGCCTTTTCACAACTAGCTACAACTACATTTTTCTTTATTACAATTATTTTCATGCAACAATTTTTAGGAATACTGTCAATGTAATTGCCAAAGGTCACATACACAGTTTTCTGTGGGTTTACCGTTAGTATATTAACTTTAAGTTCTTTATTTAATTAATAATCTTTAAATTTCTGTTCCTACATTTATTTACATTTGACCCACCGGAATGTCCAAAAGCTATTTTGCTAACAAAAGTTAGGTAAGTCACGTGATGAATTGATCACAGCTTTTCAGTTTGTTGACAACAAAAATAGTCAACCAAAACAATAAATAATAGTTTCACGAAAGATACATAAATTAATTATTAATCAACTAATACCTCAACAGATATTGAATTACAGATTATAATCAGTTAGGAGATAGTAGAATCATAAGTGTAATAACATGCATTTTTACTTAGTAGAACTGCATAAATAATTTATTATTATAAAATATCGATTTAAGAAAATAGTAAATTATGTTTTCATACCTCTACATGTAAGCTATTAAATAAATCAAATCTCTAAAAATTGTGCAGAAATAATTCATGGAAGAGAGTAAAGGGAATGAAAAGACATGGCAATAATTAATATTTATTAATAAAAAATATTGTACTTATCTCACATAATATTGTTGTGTTATCTGGCCAGTTCAGTTTGGGAACCTTTTTCAACTCCCATTTGTTTAGTTTTAGTATCATGACATTCTCCCTCTCCATGGGTGTAACATTCTTCTGCTAGTACATTGTGTGTTTCCTTACATTCTTTCATTGAGGGAAGTGAAATTTTGGGTGAATTCTTTAAAGTTTGAACTCTAACAGTTGGGTCAATATGATCCAGCAGTAATTTGAAATCTTTCCTAGAAAACACATCCTGGTTTTCAGTGTTTCGATAATTTTGCTTTATTTCCCCTTGAATCAAATGAAACAAGTTCCATTTTGCTGAAATGCCAAAAATACATGAACCAAGCATAGCTAACATCATTCCAGCTAGCAGTAAAGCTGCAATTCCCATAATTGGTAAAAGATACCAGGGGGTAGAATCTGCAACAAGACAATCCATTAAATATGAATAAAGAGTATGTTACAATCGTTACCCAAAATTGAATTCATAAATGCTCCAAGTCCTTGTCCAAAATACTTCATTGGTTCAACAACGTATTCAAATTGTTTGCTAAGAACTTTAAAAGGTGTAATTATGTACATTGCTGAGACATGTGTAGATACAAGATGTTCCTTATATTTATTAGAGCAAACTAAAATTTAAAAATTCTATAATTGAACACAGATTCAGACTCACATGAATACCTCCATTGATTTTATCTGCAATGTAAAGAAACCATGTTATTTTTGCAGGATCACATTTCTCAGGATCATAACTTTTCAGATTTACTATTTTATTGATTTCTTCTACCTATAATAGAAAAATTCTTGAATCTTGGGAAGTCTCCAAAAAATTGTTTATTATACCTTGTATTGTAAAAGAAACAAAATAGGAACATAGTTTTTACCTCTAATAATTGTTGATATCTTAATCCAAAATCAGTGAAGTAAAAAAGTAACCCTATCAATTTCATAATAGTCTTGAAGGTAAAATTTTGCGGTTGTATCTTCCAAAGTATAAAGATGATGAATATGACACACAACAATAATCCGGTTACTGGTGAGAACATCATGTAATATATATAATCACCAAATGTAAACAGATAAGTTTTATATTCTTCAAAACTAGATTTCGTAAATGAATTGTCCAATACAGTGCCAAGCTCACGCAACAATTTATGATCAATATGATCAACTTTAGAAAATCTTTTCAGAAAGTCATAATCTCGCTTCTGCATATGAATCTTTAGAAGGCCTACATAATTGTTAGGGTCACTTCGATCAAAACTAGCTGAATTCAATATTAAACTGATGACCCGTTGAAGGAAAGATGTATTTTCGATGCTCTCATCAGGACAATTTCCTTCATAAATTATATTTGGTTCCCTTATTGCAGATGTCAGCTCGTGGGTAATTTTAATATTCATGTCATGGGGATCAATCCATTCTTCTCTCGATGCGATCCCTGCTATCAATGGAAACATCCAAATAAAAACATCTCTCATCCGAGACCTCATCTGAAACAAAATTAATATCATTGAACTGACTGATACAATTTTAAACTTTTAAAACGATAAAAATTGCTATCAAGTCATTACGTTTTTGAAATAACACTCTGCCCACCCAGTTTCTTAATACTAATTTGTATCTTAAATGGAATGCCTAGAGGAATCTGTTATAAGTTCATTAGATTTTCAGCCCGTATTTTTTAAACGGTATGTAGATGATTGCCTTATGTGTGTTCCCAATAACAAAATTCAGTACGTTATTAATAAATTTAACAATTTCCACTGTAAACTTCAATTTACTTGTGAAATAGAAGTGAACAAAAAATAAATTTCTTAGATATGAACATTAGGCATGATGCAGATGGAGAAATAAAAACTTCGTGGTTTACTAAAGAAGTTTGGTCTCAACGCTATCTTCACTGCAATTCCGTTGCACCGGCTAGTTAAAAAAAAGTGTCATAAACAGTTTTACGGACCGCTCGGTTAAATTGTCCCACCCAGAGGACCGTCCCAAAAATCTAAAAATTGTTCGTAATACGCTGGAATTGAATGGCTACCCAAAAACTTTCTTCAATCCTATTATTAAAGAGAGAATAAACAAAATCTATAATGGATCGTCAGTAGATGTACTGGACTACTTGTCGACCAGGATATCCGGTCTCCACTTCCGGTCTAGCTGTCGATGTGCATCCGGTGCATGAGCTCGTCCTTATCAGTTTTGAAAGGATGTAGGTGATAAGGATTTTATTTTATTTGTAAAGAGTATACAGGTGTGTTCAAAAAGTGTGTCACATGTACAGAGTCACGTGACTAACACATGGCAGCATGGCGGCTCTAAGGTCCAACTGTCATGGCGACCATAAGGTCCAGCTGTCATGGCGAGCATAAGAACCAGCTGTCATGGCGACCATAAGGACCAGCTGTCATGGCGACCATAAGGACCAGCTGTCATGGCGTCCATAAGGACCAGCTGTCATGGCGTCCATAAGGACCAGCTGTCATGGCGGCCATAAGAACCAGCTGTCATGGCGACCATAAGAACCAGCTGTCATGGCGACCATAAGGACCAGCTGTCATGGCGACCATAAGGACCAGCTGTCATGGCGAGCATAAGAACCAGCTGTCATGGTAGACCTAAGGTACAGATTGCTTCGTAGAGATGTCACCACCAAGTGACAGCTGTCATAACAGACCTAAGGTATAGACTGCTTCCTGGAGGGGGCTCCGCCACCTCTGGGAAGCAATCTGTACCTTCGGTCCAAAAGGTACAGGCTGCTTCATGAAGATGTCATCACCACTGTCAAACATCATCATCATCAGGGTTAAACCGGAAGTGGGTTATATATTCGACACATTGTTACACCGGAAGTGAAACCGGAAGTGATCATTTTATTGCATATTCAGAATCTACGTGATGTGCTGAATAAGAATATACTATTTATATGTCAATCAGTTTGACCGATCTCTCGCGATAAGGATTTGAAATTTTTTATTTTTTAAGTGGGGCTTCATGGGTATCAAATGAAAGGTCTTAACGCGTAGAATAAGAATTTCAAACTTTTTTCCGAAAAACTCTTGGGGTACATGTAAATGAGGAAAAACCCGCAAGCGACTCGGAAGCGACTCGGAAGCGACTCGCAAGCGACTCGAAAGCGACTCGAAGTCGTTCATGATGTGTGGGTGGGAGGTGTATGAGAAATGAAATATCGAATATTAATAATATTTTTTATTTATTTTTACGAAAAGTACATTTCATTTAGGAAGTATGATCGTGAGGAACCAATGTTGTAGGTTATCGACATGGTTGACTGCACACATATATTTCCCACCATCATTGCGATGATTTAGGCAGCTCAGTCTGTTTGTAGGCTCGAATTTCCCCGTTTGGCATAGGGTGTTGTCGAAACTGCATACATCTACGATTCTCGGAAAGATATCTAGCTCCTTGCACTTATTCGCGAGAAATTCTGCTTTTTGATGACCTCGAACATATATAATGTCTGCTGCACACAGTAGAGTCAATCTTAGGATAGTATCAATTTCTGCATATTCCACATCACCCGATGTATATTCCAAACCATGACAAAAATGTTCCAAATACCAAGCAGATTTTCGGTCCTTCTCACTTAACATCGTTAGCGGTGTGGGTGGCTTAAACAACGAATAATGCCGTTTGAACCCAATTTGTATAGACATTTCTTTGGGGTGAAACACATCATCGATGATGAATCCCTGAATGTCAACCAATGCTATCCTCATGATGGCTCGTACTAAACTGATCGCTCATAGTCGTTAGACAGTAAGTTTTAGATCAGACTCTTCACTATTTCCGAGAGTGGGGAGTACTCCATCAAACAATCGTGAATGATGATACAATATGCTTTCGTATTGGCTGGAAATCCCTTATCTGCCTCGATTTCCAATCGCACATCAACAGTTGCAGATTTCACTGCTTCCTCCTGTTTCGAACAATCGATTATGTAGAGGGCGCGCTTTTTGAAACTGGTGTAATCTAACATTGGTTGTTTCACAGCAGTCGACGAGGAATTTGTATAGCTAGAGTAGAACTCTGTGTAGTTATGGTGAGCGAGCGCGAAATCATCCTTGGCAAAGTCCAAGTTCATTCGCTCGTTAGGGTAATATTCGCCGTTTAGAGATAAGCGAATACTTGTTATATCCAGATGATCAAATATTGTGGGGTTAGCCTTCACATTGTTTCGTTTGTCTGTTTGAAAGAATACTATGACATAGCGAGGTTTTTCAACTGCCGCACTAGTCTTGACCGCCCAAATTTCTCGTCGGGCCTCGCTTGTTATGGCAGGAAGCTCATGGCATTCCCACTTCCGGAATGGAATTAGGATGGGCGAATCACTCTTGATTGCTCGCAAGAGCTTTTCTCTAATTATATCGTTAGGATAGATATACTTCACTTTCAATTCCATACTATCAATCAGGAATTTAACGGTGGTCGTGGCGGTCTCAATGTTAACGCAATCGTTATCGTTTCGAGCACGCACCAGTCGAATAGTCTGCCTACCAAATGTAATCATCGGGTAATCGTTGAAAATGTTGAATATATGCTTCAGCGGAATCAATAGACTGAATGATTTAGTTTCGTGCAAAACTACGCTCTCAAGGGGGTACAACCAACTAGCGGTAGCCATATGCGTAGAAGCTGTAGGGGTGTAGCAGGTAAATGCTCGAACAGCGCTGACTATACCAGGATCTCGAACTGTTTCGATCTCCCTACCACTCTCAACGTACGAGCAAGAGTCGAAAAGGAAGGCTCCATAATTCGGTAACAATATAACATTACCTCCACCCTTCACTTCGATTTTTCCCTTGATCACCAATAGAGTATCCTTCATGGAAAAAAACGCGTCCACTTGATTTATTCCAAACTCCACGATATCGCTGTTATTGAAGGCTTTAACGAACGGTGTAATCGATCTATACTCGGCTTTCCGAATCGACTCATCGAATTTCGGCTGCTGGTATAAATCGAAAATTGATGAGATAACATTGTTATCTCCACCATCAACATCTACACCACCAAACTTTCGCTTATTAGGCATTTTTTATTTAAGGCGAAACCCTAAAGATTGTAGAACTAATCGGTTGGCTTTGGTGAGGGTTAGCTCTCGCACTTTCGGTGTTTTGTTGAAGACTGATGGATATGAAGCGTGTGAGGTTCTTTTATTACCCACAGCAACAACTAATCCCATATTCTGTTTTCAGACTTCTTGTAAATGTAGATGTAAAACACTTTCTTCACCTCGAAAATTTATCGGGTTCGAATGTTGATCTAGGGCGAGTACGGTGATGTTGGTAATTTCACCGATATCTGACACTGGTAAATACAGAGGATTCTTCGGACGTTCCACAATTCTATAGCCAGGATCGTCTGTGATGGGGAAGTCGTAGATCGTATGCGCAGGTCTATCTCTGTAGAAGGCTCCCACGGTAATGTTTGATTCGAATCGGATGTTGCTTACTTTTATAATGTTGACTGGTAAATCGGACATGTGCACCACGCCCTTTTTCAAGACTTTACGAGAAAACCCCAATATTTTGCCTAGGCTATCTTCCTTAACGAACGAAATGTCGTGGTTCTTATGGAATATCTCACACTTTAATGTATTGTTATTGGGCTTCAGCGAGAAGACATCTTCTTTCACGTTCAATCTTTTCCGAATTAATTCTTCAATGTCGGATAGTTCGTAGTTGCCCGAAGGTATTTCGATTGTTTTCAAAGTCTTTCCATCGCCCCCCAAATAGTAAAATTTCTCGTTCTCGATATTCGGTATAGAGTTATAAGAAGTGAACCCCAACAAAGCCAAATAGTATCGCTTATCAGGCTTCAACTCGATCGAATTCTGCGGTGTGAACGAGAATATATGGTTGGTGCTTGTTAGCGTGAATAACTGCGACATGATACTGATACGAATTTATTGTAACATTTCTATTTATATTTGCACATTAATATATGGAATAAGTATGATCGCATAAAGTATGGATCGTCTCTGCACACTTCTTCAATCAACACCTGCTTCTCATGATGCGTTATTCCCTCGGTCTCCATGACCTTCGATATCTGTTCAGATAAACATTGCGAACATAGTTTGCGAGGAGGTGGCAGACAATCACAATCTTCGTCGATATGTTCCGTACACCTCATATGACGGTAAAGGGTGTTCAACATATATTTCGGAACTTCATTCTGATTGAGAGACACCAAATCCAAATGTTTTAGAATGTATTCCATCGGGAGAAATAATAAGTCTCTTTTGCTTAGTTCGCTCGAAGGTTTTTCCATTGCTTTTATTAGATTATCATATACGTATCGGATGATTGCATGCATTCCAGGTCTTTGAATATCAACAGAAAGTTGTTGCATAATCTTTCCGATAAATTTATCGTATGATTCAGACATGACTGCTCACTCTAGATGTTTACGTAGAACTGAGGAATTTCAAACATAAATGTCCACAAATCACCTGATCATACTTTTGATAAGCGTCGTTATTATAGAAAATTCTAACCCCACCACCCAAATATCGAACTAGTTCCTTGGGTGGTTTTAAATTTCCAAAAGAGTCAAAGTATTCCACTTGGTTATTTATTTTTCTAAAGGCCACCCAATGAGTACCGCTGTTTTTGATCGAATCCAAATTCAAAATGGCACTTTCTTGTCTCCAAGGAAGTTTCCTAGGTAAATTGTCTCGCATAAAGACGCCACGAAAATGAGGTATTTTCATTTTTTTCGCGAAACGCACCAAATCCACATCATACAACGGTCTATTGGGCAGCTCTATTGGAAGTTTTTTTGTTGTTTCTTCAAAAACAACCCAAATCCACCTTTCGCATTCTTCCGCAAGTATAATCCTTTACCTAACGATTCCATAGCTGCATGATGACGCTGATCCTCTTCAAGCTTCTTTTTGGCGTTTCTAGCATTGACTACTGTATTAGCGATGGCACTTGCACCACCAGCCACAGACCCTAAGGCCCCCAGCGCCCCCAAAATAGGTAGTAATAACGGGAGGAATCCTCCAGATTTCGGCAGGGGTATTATGCGGGGTACTTTAACACGCTTCTTACCTCCGACTCGCTTAATAGCTATTCGTGCAGCTTTCAATGCATTCATAGCAGACTTTCGCAACGATGCAGACGGTTCCATAGACTTAGAAATATGTCCCACTATATCTTTCCGAAAGCAACATCCTCCACGACGACCAGCACGTTTCTTAAGACCCATTCCTAGTTTACGTTTAACTTTCATTCCCCCAGTAACCAATAGACTAGCTAGTCTTTCGCCGGCCTTAGCGTCCTTAGATTTAACACGCTGCCAAGCTGCGTCCTCTAATATTTTATCGGCCTTATGACGATCTTCTAGAGATTTGTGCTGAGAATAAGCTATGTCGTGTTCGCGACAGGCCGAATCCAACGGATTAACACCTTTATCGCCACGCGCAAGTCGCTTCTGTAGCTTAGTACCAGGTCCACAGAATTGATACGATGGAATATGTACTTCGAACGGGAGACTGTTTATGAGCGAATTCAACAGACCTTCACCCTGATAGATCAACATTGATACTGAGCTCGCGATCTCCAAACGTTTCTATTTATAAAAGCAATTATCAGATTCAAACTACCTCACAATATGAAGACCGTTCAACAAGAGCAGACACTGCCCATCGAAAATTTAGACCTCGGGTCGGCGACTACTAATCGCATAGGTAAACATGGTAAATTGTTACCCAACTCTTTTCGCGCTATAATTTGTGGACCTAGTGGGTGTGGTAAAACGAACGTGATGTTATCGCTATTATTTAATCCAAATGGGGCAAAGTTCAAAAACGTCTACGTATACTCAAAGTCGTTGTATCAGCCCAAGTATCAACTGTTGCAGGAAGTTTTAGATCGAGTTAAAGGTGTCGGCTATTTTCCCTATAAGGACAACGAGGAAATAATAAGCCCGAACGAGGCTAAAGCTAATTCCATATTCCTTTTTGATGACATCGCGTGCGAGGGTCAACAAAAAATTCGGGAATACTATTCCATGTGTAGACATAAGAATATCGATGCGGCATATCTGGGTCAAACGTACTCGAAAATACCGAAACAATTGATTCGCGACAATTGTAATTTGATCGTTCTTTTTAAGCAGGACGAGATCAATTTGAAGCATGTATTTGATGAGCACGTATCGCCCGACGTAGATTTCAATCAGTTCAAGAAGATGTGCGCCATGTGCTGGACGGATAATTTCGGAACTTTGGTCATTGCAAAGGATTTCGACTTGAACGATGGTAGATACCGCAAAGGTTTCGACGTATATATAAAAACGTGAATTGTTAATTTTAGTCCAAATACAAGATGGACGCCGATCAGTTAGCACGTAAGCGAAAAATCTTCGAATTGAGTAAGTCTATAAGGAAGAAATATTTGGCCTTGAAGCTAGGTAAATCTGAAGAAGACGAATCAATAGAACAACTGTTCAAACCTATCGCCACACCATTGAAAGCGATCGTTAAAAAAATTAAACATCCTACTGCGCAGTTAATGAAAAAAGAAATAAAATTAGAACCTAAAGATAACGATTACGAAGAAGAAGAAGAAGAAGAGGGGGGAGAGGAGGATGACGCGTTCGATGATGCTATGACTGAGATTGAACCTTCACTCGCACATTACCCCCCACAAGTTCGTAAATACGTTCAAGAGCATTGGGAAAACAACAAGAAAATCGATAAAGTATATGGACCTGTTTATGATGCGAGCTCTGCCGGTTGGATTCTAGGTGTTAAAAAGATAATATTCGGGGAGAATATCGAAACTGCAGGATATAGCGCAAAGGGAACACCTGGATTGTACGATCTTATATTCTACAAAACACCCACAAAATTCACGAATAACGATCGAGCAGCATACAAAGAAATTTTGAGGTTAACAAATGCACATAAAAATGTTAATGGTCGTTTGAAGGGTACCAGTGCGATAAAGTACATGTCCATAATTAAACCTATGTTTAGACCAGCCTCTGTATCGTCGTCGGAGACGACTTCTACAGCAGCAGCAAACGGTAGCGGTTTACATTTAACATACAACAAGAAGCCTATGGAATATATTTTTTGGGATGATCCAAACGAGCTGGTGGACCGACTAAAACTACTGATGGCATCACAACAAGCTGGAAATACTTCGCACGATAATGAAATTGTTGCTATAATAAATGAACTAAGAGAGGCAAACATCATATATTAGTACTGGATACTTCAACCCAACACCATTTATATAATGAGTCTTGATAAGTTCGGTAGACGATCAGCGTTGTCGGGTGATAGCATCGTCGACGTTTTTAAACGCAGATCGATGTTTATGAACATTTTAAGGCATACGCCCGAAGGTGATGTGGATATGGAAAATTTGAAAATTTGTAATGTGAAAATACCTATCTCGGATAATGATGTTGCAAACAAAGCATATGTAGATAACACTATCACTAGAGTGAATGCGAATTTAAGTGAAGTTTTGGTAAAGTATGCAGCCATTCATATAAACGTCAATAACATCACGAATTCCTCAATTCCAAGTTTAACACGATTAATAGATGCACTTCGCGAAGATTTGAAGATCCTTTATACCGAAATACAGTCATACAAAAATCAAAGTGATGTCAACTCTACAGCTATAAAACAGAGTATACATAATGAGGGTGGGTACCTTCACATCGAAAATAAAAAATTCACAGACTCTCTGATTGCTTCTACAACACAAAATAGAATTAAAATTGAAAAACTTGTAGATGGTATGATAGCATCGTTCAAAACTAATAAAGCAAATGAGGTAAATCTTGAAAAATTATTGAAGAAAATACGTGAAGACTATAAAACACTTGTTAGTAACGATCAAGAAAACAGTTCGAAATATAACGACCTATTCGATAGTATACAGACCATCAATAGTAAACTTATAACCATAGAATTGGACTATAAAACGCTTAGTAGTATTGAGCAGACATCTAGATCGAATTATACCACCGTAAACCAAAGTATACAGGACATTAGAAGCGAAATATCGAAAATTGAACAAATAGACATAGGTATCAGACTGGCTGGCGTAGAAAAAAAACTATCCACATTTCTACAGATACCTACATATCATCCTTATAAAAGAGCTACTACCACCACCCCACCACCACAAAAGTTATTAGCTCCGACAACACCGATCGACCCCAAAAAATGATGAAGGGTAAAGCGCAGGTGGTTGATGAGCTTCATAAGCCTGTTCGAAAGAATTTTAAACGTCGCAGAGCAATAATAAAAGGGTTGGATGACTTGTGGCAAATGGATCTTGCTGAAATGGGTAATTATGCGCGCGAAAATCGTGGATTCAAATACATTTTGGTGGTGATCGATTGCTTCTCGAAATTTCTGTGGACACGCCCGCTGAAAACGAAATCAGCCGAAGAGGTTCGGAAAGCGGTCAGTTCTATATTGCTAGAAGGGTCACATCGTACGCCTAGGAACCTGCAAAGCGATCAGGGAAAAGAATTCTTCAACAGGCACTTTGACGAGCTAATGAAAAAACATAAAATCAACCATTATAATACGTATTCTGTGAAGAAAGCCGCCATTGCTGAACGCGTCATTCGAACGTTGAAAGAAGCGATCTACAAGCAATTCAGTCTGAGTGGGAAATACAAATGGGTGGATACACTCCCTGAAGTCACCGAAAAATATAATCATCGTAAACATAGAACTATAAAAATGGCTCCGTTTAAGGTTACGAAACAGAATGAAAGTCGCATATTGAAGCAATCTTACTCGCACATTAAGTTGGCCCTACCTCACAAATACCACGTAGGGGATATTGTGCGAATAAGTAAAGCTAAACATATTTTTGAGAAGGGATTTACGCCCAATTGGAGTGCGGAATTATTTAAAATCATCAAAGTTAAAATTACCAACCCGGTCACATATCTACTAGAAGATATGACCAACGCACCAATCAGCGGCTGTTTCTACGAGGAAGAATTACAGAAAACCAAACAGCTCGATGTTTATTTGATTGAGAAGGTGCTTCGGAAAAAGGGTGATAAAATGTATGTAAAATGGTATGGTATAAAAGAGAAAAGTTGGATTGAAAATTCTGATGTTGTATAATGTACTGCTCCTGCGCATGTCTTCCTAATAAAATATTTGACTGGTGGTTCAACCCAGTGGAAGTCAAATAATCGAATCAGTCTGCGTGAAAATGTCTTTGCAATTATACAACAGTTTTGTTCATAATGTACTTACCACCGTGTACGATGCAAAACAATTTATAAGTGTAGCATGTCCTCCAAATTTGATGGAAACCTTTGAAGAATTACAATTACCATCTAAAAATTGGATAATCGCCGGAGAATTTGTAACGTTCGTTATTGGGGCTGTGAAGGAATGTGGTTATGTGGATATTTTCTATTTTGGGGGAGATTTCAACCCACCCGAAAACGATTGGAAGATAATTGATATGAATGTTGAAGGCTACTTTATATACGAAAATAGATGGAAGAAATTTATATTACATCAAATTCCTGGTATAACCCCAAAACCTCGGTCCTATATACTTGATTGTTTCAAAGTGCTACATGAAATTGATGTCGATTTTTATCGGATCGCGCTTCTGCCTTACCGCTGTGAAATAATGGATCTACGAGGGATTCGTAGAGGAACTTCTAATAAAACTTTCTTCTTTGACTCATACATAGTCGATGGACTACGCAACCAACACCACAAATTTTCTCCTCCCCCCACACTTCAAGTTTTATGCTTCGATGTTCTCATCCAAACTTCCAATCAAATCAAAGAAATATGCTGCTAATGACCTGCGCATGTGCAAGTAAATATTTTGTGAGCGAGGGTTAGGTTCTGGTGAATCGAACAATCCAGAACAGTTTTAATAAGATGTTGTCCCAGGCTAGTGTTGATGAAGATAGCAGCAACTGTTCTGAGTTGGATCATATTTTAGAAGAGTTCGAGATGAAGGCAAAAGATGAACCATTCCTATTGATGAATACAACGTACCCGTTGGTGGGGGCAAGTTATGAAATCAAATGTGGATTGAGTCCTGTACGAACCTTCTCACCTACAATCTCACTCGTTCAATACGTTCAAAATTGCAAACTCAGCTTTAGCCTGCTAGAATGGATCGATTTAATCGATATTCTTCGAGTGAAAATCATCGAGTTCTTCGTAAGTTTACGATCAGATTTCGATGCTACACCCGTATTATCTGATGAATACTGCCAAATAGTCCAACTTGTGTACTTCAATAATGTTAAATTACTTCAAGTTACAAAGCATAATATCCATGTGTGGTTGTGCGAGGAAGATGTTCGGGAAATTATTCGAATCAACGATGGAGTGCTATTGCATCGAGTGTCTTTTCTCGAACATTTTGGATTTTCCACATACTATCATAATGTTATTGATATGATTAAAAGTATGAGAGACCCACAGCAGCAGCAGCAGCCCGATGAAATGGCCCTCTTGTATTGTTTCATCGGTATTTCGCTCGACTGTTTATTAAGCAATACACTTAGAGAAATGTTATTTTTCTATAAGAATAAAGTTCTGTATGATTTAGAACAATAAAAGAATTGATGCTATTATTTTTGGTTTTATTAAAACATCCAAACTTCCACATAAAATATTTATTTAGATAAAAAATATTTGGAAAAAAAGTATACATATATAAAAAATACTTGGAAAAAGTACACATATATATAATATAATATATAATATAATATAATAATAATAATAACTTAACCTATAATTTTGAAACAAAATACATATATCTTTTATAATTGAAAAAAAAATTTAATTCTAACCTAAAGAATAATGGCCATAAGGTAGAGTGCTTGTTTTGTCCCCCAATATTACCCTTTTATTATCAAAGGGGCTCAAACAGATTTTATTTTGATCTATGGTGTAAAGCTTTAAGTCGAAAGAGCGGATAGATCTCTGCACGCGATACATTTCGATGTTCTCTTCCAAACATCTAACATAGTCTTCGAACGTTATCGTATTTCGTAAGACATACTCGCGCACCCCTTTGGCTTTCTTTGTGACGTCACTAGCGTCATGATTTTGGACAGTGAAGCTGTACATTTTTGCCCGCAAACCGACGAACTTATCCATGAGGAGGCCTTTATTCTCGTCCTTCATTAAGCCTACTACCTTCTTATTAACCAGGGGAATCTTAAAGAGGTTGTCTAGGGCATAATCACTAGTGTCAAATTTTTCAATATTCTTATTTATAATTGTCTCATAAATGTCATCGTTCGTTATAATGTGGTAAATCAAACTGTCAGTATCAGTGTAACATAATCGCATCAATCCTGGGTCTTTATATAATTTTAACATGAAGCCATAATGAAAATTGTACACGCAGGTTTTGGAAATGTCCAAAATGGACATCCCCACATAAATGGGTTTGTTAAATAGGACTTCTAATTTATTCTGTTCTATGGCTACCAAATTCTCCTCAAATATCTTACTGCTATTGAAATTAGGTTGTGAAATATAATAGCGAGCCCCATAGGGTCCATACCATTTATTAACTAATCTAACTAGTCTATGCTTTCGTACATTTTCCATAGATTTACCGAAAATTGCGTTGATCAGCAACTTGAAGAGAGCTATTTCAAACGCATTCTTAGAAGCTGCCCTCAATCTAGTGTTAAGATCTATGTACGCTTTAAGCCACGGGGCTTGCTTAAATTTTAAAATCCTATGGACTTTTTTCAGCACCATCCCCAGCGCCAAACATTGTTTTAAATTTCGATAGTGAATGATATATTTAGTTTTATTGTGGAGAGTTGTTAATAATTTAGGTAATTTGCTGTTGGGTGGTGCTGTATGTGTCGGGCAAAGAGGGAGATCTTTGTGTAGATCATGTAGTTCAGGCAGGTATTCTAAATCGACTTCCAATATGTAACCAATTGGACTTTCGTCTGAGACGTTTCTGACGTCTACATCATCGAGGTTTTCAACCCACTCGAACCCATCATAGGGTAAATATTGAATCATAGCCCACCCATATAGATTGCATACATCGAAATACATGAGATAACTTGTCTCTTTTTCGGGGTCGTGATTATTCATGTATTTATTATTGGCCTTTGCAAATCGATTAATGCATTGGCTTACACCTCCGCGAATTCCCTTCTCCACAAATAAGACCATATCGATGTCTTTCAAATATTGTAAAGACACATTTGTATATTTCAACATACAGTCCCACGTGAAGGAGGGAACCGTGAAATAGTGGGCCGGATCTAAAGCAAAAAGATCTATACATTTGCTGCGGAAATTCTCAAATACATCTGCCAATAATAAAACATCTGTTTTCAAATATAAATCAGAATAATCACCTAAATTTCTGCAATTAAAACTAGTCCAAATTGTTTGAGCATGCCTATAATCATCCTCACTTATCGATTCGTCGCGTAATTTATTAAAAAATTTCTCTATTGGAGGAAGATTTTCCTCGTTCAATTTACCCCAATCATCTAAGTGCTCATAGGGAAATACCCCCTTACGAGTTAATAATTTAAATTTTTCATCGGATAAGTGCGCAAACTCGCTTTTCAGAATACTCAAGTCACTCACATTCAAATAAGAAACTAATTTATCTAAACTTGAATCTAAAAACCTACATGAATCTATGAAACGGAATTTAACCACCGAATTTTTGGTGCTTCTAGTGAAACTTATATACTTCTCTTTATTGATGGGGAGTACTTGAATATTCTGCTTGGACGTTTTGGCAATATCTCGAATCAGCAAAAACATATCGTACCCGCTGAGGTTATGAGCCACAACAGGTACTACGAATCGATATTTATAATTTAGGTTGCAATCTTGGTGGGCTAGACCTCGATATTTACCCGTAAAATGACAGTGATCCTTAACCCGAACATCCCCCTCTTTGAACTGTCTCTCGCAAATATGGCATTTCGTTTCCTTCATTATATCAAGTAAACTAATACCATTCAAGTCTATAGGTACAATAGATTTAAGTTTTAGATCGATAAATTCTCCAATTTTATCTAACTGATCTGTCTACCATTTGGCGGGGTCTGATCCTCTATAGCTATCAAATCGTGATAGAGAATTGTTGAATTGACATTTTAAATAATATCCAACACTATACGCCTCGTGTAGTTGAGTTTTGTTCGTATATGAACTTACATTAGATTGAGGGCAGTTCTGAATAGGTAATAGGAGAGCCTCAAAGTCAAAATAAATAATAAATGGTATGGGTAGTTTGTTTGAGTGATTCTTAAATTTTAAATAATCATCCTGAGGGAATGTTATTTTACACATGTTCATTTTACCACAATCCTCAACATGATTTTTATACTTATTCTCACTCTTGAAATTATTTAAACATCTATCACACAAATAAGTTTTGTTGTGCGAGCTAATTTGAGAATTTACAAGTCTAGATAAATTTTTGATTAGGCAATAGTGAAATTTAACTGTGGGGTCAATGAAATTTGGGGATTTCGCAGGTTCTACATCCCGATAATATTTATCTTGGATTAATAGTAAATTGAAATGTCTATCTAATTTATTTTTGGTTAAATATGCAGGGAGAACCTTCAATTTCTCCCCCTCACCCTGCTCATTACCTCCACATAATTCCAAAACAAACACATGAATTGAAATATCGTTATTCTTCTCGAAAGTTGGAATTTGAGATATAGGGAGGGGGAAAGTTAGATTTTGCAAATTTAAAACATTACTAAAATGTGGGTATGAAGAAATACGATCTGAATGGGTAGCTGTCGGGTGTAGTCCTGCTGTTACTGCCCATGCAAAACAATATTCATCATAATTTTTAACATTAATAATAGCATGCTTTCGAAGTATCTCTTTTGGGAGAACTATATAAGAGGACCCAGAATTGATGACTTCATGTTTATTAATATTTATGCCCAAACTGATAACCTCCCTTAGACTCCACCCCGAGTCTCGTTCCAAAAAATCATCCAGCTTTACTTGGAGTTTATCGATAACATGCTCCTTGAACCACTCCAATAAATTTGTAAAAGAATCTATTGGGGCGGATTTTGTGTAAAAATATTTATATTCTGTTTGGATAAGCTCGTCGATCGCATTAAGTCGCATATATTCCCCACTAAAAGTAGTGTTTACCTTGATAAAATTGTAAGTATGTAAAATTTTGGTGATTCTAGGGTGAAACAGATGAAAGGCATCATATAAAAAATTTAATGGGTCTAAATGAGAAATGTTTGTTATAAAGCCAGTTCGAATTCGTTGGGAAAATGCACATTTACCATCCTCCCAACGAATTCGCTCACTTCGGTTCTTATTAGTTGTAGGGGGTTTATTTCGGATCTCTAATAAAATTTTGAATCTTTTTAAATGGCCGATATTACATTGCAATTGATTCTTACACGATAAGTTCAAAGTATCCTTTGTTATATGCTTAGAAAAGGTTCTAATGTACTTAGTACAGAAACCTATCCACTTCGTTATTTCCTGAGGGGATAATTTTGATTTTAACAAATCCTTTTGAGCCTCGTTGATAATATTAACGATCTCCCCACTCATCTTAGCGATTGAAACCATTTTTTTATAATAAACAAGCAGCCTACCTTATGAAATTTATAAAAGTAGTACACAGGAGGTGGTGGTGGTGGTGGTGGTGGTGGTGGTGGTGGAACTGGAAGGCTCTCAACTCCTTGGGGAGGACAATTCTACAAATTCTAGTTTCGAGCAAGATTTTCCTGTCCCGATGGTCTCTTCCCCTCGATATATTAGGGCTGTGTTCTGTCCTTTATTAATGTCCTCGATGAGGGGGAGAAGTGTTGCTGTGAGTCGTTTCGGCAGGAAAACCGATAGTTCTCCTTCCAATTCAGCCAAAATAGCCTCCCCAAATTTAGAATTTACAATTTTCAAATTAAAAATTGAATAGGGTACATCCAATTTCAACTCAGCAATTTTTGTTGATGTTGCCCTCTGCAAGAGAGAGATGCGGTTCAATTTTGTGAAATCCATTTTTTAAATTATTTTTAAATCTAAAACAAATCAGTGGAAGTTAGAAATGAGTGAAGAATTGTTTTTTGTGTGTTGAATTTACCCCGCCAAATTGAATAAAAGAAAATTAATAAATACCCCCAAATGATTATTATTATTATTAATATTTACTCAATCAAATTGTATAAAAAGAAGATCAATAAATACTTTCAAAAAGTTAAAGTTTAGCCTGCACAGTTTCAAGAAAAGCAAAAAATAAATATTCCCTACATAGAAATTAACTCTACATATGAATATGATATTCAAGTCAATAAATAAATAAAACTCACCTTGATTTAGCACTCACAAAAACACGTCTAGTCACTTCAAAAGCTAGTAGAATAATGATTTGATAATGGTATGAGGTATGCGCACATCGAGTTTTATAGGAACTTCTTATCACTTTCCTGCTATGTTCACACGCTATGCAGGATGTCTCGTCGCCTGTTATATCATGATAATAAGTTAACTGGAGCCACAAGCAGGAAGTCTCGGTCGAATGTTATATTCATATTGGTAAGATCTACAACCACAAGCAGGATGTTAAATTCTATTTGAAATCGCGTGATTGCAGAAACTTCCTTGAAATATTTATCCGCATACATTTTTTTTTCCTCAACCGTCCTCATTAGGTCTGTCATGACAGCTGTCACTTGGTGGTGACATCTCTACGAAGCAATCTGTACCTTAGGTCTACCATGACAGCTGGTTCTTATGCTCGCCATGACAGCTGGTCCTTATGGTCGCCATGACAGCTGGTCCTTATGGTCGCCATGACAGCTGGTTCTTATGGTCGCCATGACAGCTGGTTCTTATGGCCGCCATGACAGCTGGTCCTTATGGACGCCATGACAGCTGGTCCTTATGGACGCCATGACAGCTGGTCCTTATGGTCGCCATGACAGCTGGTCCTTATGGTCGCCATGACAGCTGGTTCTTATGCTCGCCATGACAGCTGGACCTTATGGTCGCCATGACAGTTGGACCTTAGGGCCGCCATGCTGCCATGTGTTAGTCACGTGACTCTGTACATGTGACACACTTTTTGAACACACCCTGTATACTCTTTACAAATAAAATAAAATCCTTATCACCTACATCCTTTCAAAACTGATAAGGACGAGCTCATGCACCGGATGCACATCGACAGCTAGACCGGAAGTGGAGACCGGATATCCTGGTCGACAAGTAGTCCAGTACATCTACTATCGTCATATAAAAATAACGTAAAAGGTAATAGACAATAATATAACTTTACCATACATTCCGGAGACCTCAGAGAAAATTAAGAAATGTTTGAAAAAGTATGATATAAATGTTGCGCATAAACCTACTAACTGTGTTGGGAAATATTTCTCAAATCTAAAACCTGTAATTCCTAAAGATAGACTAACCCACACAGTATACAAATTAAATTGTTTAGATTGTGATGGGACTTATACTGGAATCTCTAAACAATATTTACAAAAAAAAATGTATGGCCATAAGTATAGCACAAGAAACAAAAACTTAGAAAATTCCACCGCGCTTCCTAAACATTGCTTTGATTATAACCATCAATTAGATTACAAGAATGTTGATATTTTAAATAAGGAAACCAATTATTATAAAAGATCTATGCTGGAGATGATTCACATAAAACGTGACTCCAAGTCTGTGAATCATAGGACATGTGCAGACCCTAAGTCATATTTACACTAACTTAATTAATTAATATTTTTGCAAATTCTTACATGCATCCTTATAATGTTAAAAATATATTTAGGTAGAATGTCAAGAGTATATTCCAGAGGCCAGACCTTCTGTTATTACCAATAAATCATGGCATCTGGTTTGAAAGTAGGTACTTGAGCGTCTCGGTTGTTAGTCCTTCTTAGACCTTGATGACATGTGTGCGAATTTTTTGAGAGATCTACTAAATAGTGGATTCTTAATATATAATACTTATAACATTGTGGTGTTACAATTTCGATTTCGTGTTTCTGTTCGTTTCGGCGACGTTAGCATATTGATTGAAATTGGTGCGATAAAGACGCTTTGTGTTGATACAATTAGTTTTAAGTAATTGGGTTATGAAGTAATAAGTCTTCTGATGATGGTCGTGAGACCGAAACCTATGTAAAGACGAAAGTAAAAGTATATGTGTTAATGTGACCTATTTCCCGAGAATTTTATATTAACTAATTTGAATTTGTATCGTAAAAATGTAGAACTACATTAACAATAAGAGTAGCCAACCGAACAACACTTTTAAGCCGAAGAATAAACCAAAGGTCTTTTTTCATGCTGTGTACTGTGATCATAGAGGTAATTATTGCTTATTACCATAGATATTATATATAATATATAATATCTGCTTATTACCTTTATGACTGATGCTGATGATACTTCCCAAGCATAGAGTAAGCGTACCATTATTTGATCAGTTCTCTGAAAATGAGAAGATAATAATTCTCCCTTCTTCCGCTTTTTTCACGAATGATGGCCGTGAGAGGGGGTAGCTGCGCGAGAATACCTAGATATTCTAATATATATCAGGCGGAGGCAGCTACCCTTATCGTGGCGCCATTCATGAGCAGAGCGACAGAGAATTATGATTTATGCTTTCAGAGAAGTGAGCCAAATTTCCAAATCTGCTTTTACTCTATTTATGTATCTCTATGTTCTCACTAATATGTTCACTACTCTATTTTTAAAAGAGGTCAGTGTTCAGGTGTCGGTTTGACAGATTTGATGATTGATGTTTTCCTTCAATACAGAATATTCCCGGTCAATCGATATTTGAATGATTATCAAACAAACAGTTATTAGACAATTTTTCAAGGTGATACGTTTGGAAGAAAATATATAAAATTTTAATTGGAGCAATTTCACAACTTACAAAAAATTTTCCTTTTAAAACTCATACGCCCGCCCCTTTTCTGTAAATATCTTATTCCATTATTTTTACGAATTCTCGGAACATGTCTAATAATTCTTCCGCAGTATTAACTGTAGTAACAGAAAATAAGGAAATTTCTACAATTTTCAAGGAGCAAAAAGAATGTGATCAATCAAGTATTTGTAGTGGATCAGTTGAAAATTCGATTGTAAGTTTTAACAATGTGTTGTTTAAGAATGAAAAGATCACTAAATTATATCATTTTTATTGTAGGCTCAATCGCCCAGTTTGGAAAGCTTTTCCACCATTCAAGATCTAGAAAACCTGTCGGAGTTGAATTTGGATGATAGTTTAGACTTATGTGTTAAAATTGATAGTCCTCAAAAACATCTAGAAACATTAGAAACATTTATCACTTTTCGATTAACCGTAAAAGTTGCAAGAATTGAATTTCCTGAAAATGAATACACAGTACGAAGAAGATACAACGATTTTATATGGCTTCGTCAAAAACTAGTGGAACAACATCCTTTTTGTATTATTCCTGTAAGTGTAAGAATTTAGAATTGGCATAAATTCTATTTTGAAAGTGTTTCAGCCACTACCTGGTAAACATTCTCTCATGGGTCAATTAGATAGGTATTGCAAAGAATTCATTCTGTTGAGAATGAAATGTTTGAATATATTTATGACAAGAGTTGGTAAACATCCCATCTTGAGCTGTAATGAGCATCTGTATGTCTTTTTAACAGCAAAACCACAAGTAAGTTACATTTACTCATGTAGCTTTTTTCAGTATCTCTTGACTAACTTGTTTGGGTGAGATTTATTGAATAATCGATTTCTATATTTTTATTTAGAAGCATATTATTTTTGAAATTATATTTGGTGTTCTATTGTGGAGAATAATTTATTCAAATTATAATTTTCAATCGTTTTAGGATTTTATCATCCATCGAAGACAGAGAGTACCTTCAGATCATAGAATAATCAGTTTGAGTGGTACAAATAGTTCTGATTCTTTTTTAAAAAATTGGCATCTTGAATTTGAAAAAATGAAATCTTACTTGAGTGTGTTAACTGAAAAATTATCTTCAATCGAAAAAATTTCAAGTCGAATTAATAAAGAGAGGAGTGATTTTATAACAGAATTAAACAGCTACCATCCTATTTTCACTACATGGGCAACTACTGAACCAGAACTCTCACCCCTGTTACAAAGGGTAGGTCATGCTTTGGAGAGAACCTCATCTGTACAAAACATTCTAGTCCACTCTTATAATGATGTTATGGGAAATCCTATCAAGGACTTCCTAAGTTATATAGAAGTTGTTCAAAATACTTTAAGAAAACGTGAAACTCTACAGAGCCAGTATGAAACCTCTATGGAAGAATTGAACAAAATGCACAGTGAAAAAGATAAGGTAATAATTTTACTGGGGACAGGTTATATAATTTAAATAATTATAGTCATGTAAATACACATCTACTTAACATTGGAAATGATATTATTATTAATAGCAAATATTCTATTGAAATTTTTGGCTTTTTACTGCATCTCTAATAAGACCGTGTTTTTAAACATATTATTTCTTTGTATATGCGATTTATTCTGACAGAGAACTTGGTAACTTCCGGTTTGACCAGAAGTGACTCTGACTTTTTTATTTCAAATAGCACCCTGTATGTTTTTTGCATTTTTTGATTTCTACTCAAAATTATCTTTCCAACGATGTATCACTATCAAAGTTACAAACAAATGTATTCAAATATTTCCATGGCACACTAAGGTTTTCATTTAAGAATTATTATTAATTCTTCCAGTTCTACTACAATTCTAATAATTTGAAATTTGACGTTCTCTTCATCATCTCGAATGCAAAATTGTTCATGAATTATCAATTTTTATTGAAGTCAAAATCAAGATTACACAAAATATCGTAGCCTACTGCAATTCTTTCAATTTGAAATTTCAATTGTGGTTTTCTCCATCAAATCAAATGTAAAATACAAAGTGTGATACTTCGTTGGAAAGATAATTTTGAGTAGAAATTAAAAATTGCAAAAAATATACAGGGTGCCATTTGAAACAAAAAAGTCAGAGGCACTTCCGGTCAAACCGGAAGTGACTTTCAATTTTTGTTTCTCTGAGTTGAAGGTTCCTTGAACGAATTGGAGATCATGATATTTTCAAATTTTTATCTTTCGAAATGGCCGAGATAATCCATTGGAACAGGTATACTGGGACACCCTGTATAATGGCTAACTGATCGAGCATATTTACATTGATTTTTACTAATTACTCATAGAAAGTGTGATTTTTAGTTTTTTGATCTATACATTCATTTCTTTTTAGTCTAAAATTAAACATTTTGTAACTTGTTTTATACTTTAATATTGACGATACAATTTCGATTATTCGTGGTTCTGTTCGTTTCGACGGCGTGGGACTTTTTTTTTGATTGAAATTTGTGCGATATGGACGCTTGTGCTATAATTAGTTTTAATAAACCCTTTTTGACAAAATAAGTCTTCTGATGATGGTCGTGAGACCGAAACGTACGTAAAGACGAAAATTTATAACAAAGTGTTAATGTGACCTATTTCCCGAGAATTTTTATATATAATTCATACTGGATCAAGAATCTTTATTATTATTTGTATATGAAAAATGATAATTAAAAATTCATTGAAACTATATTATTGTATTGTCGATATGACAATTAGAAGTCGGTAAAATTGACTTCCTAGATTTGTTTAAATACATACAGCGGAAGCTAATAATAAGTGTGTTAACATTGAAAGAGTTATAGAGGTTAATTCTTCTTTCTATCAATTAAAAACAAAAAAAATTATGTTTCATGAGTGTTCCATATATGTAGTTTCATCTGTCAAAATTAGTTGCCTTTTCATTGAAATTTCACGTTGCATTAATACTGAAAGTTTACAATTCTTCTCTCGAAAAGAAAACAATGAAATCGCTACAAATCACCCTAAAACTCATTTGAAATTTGGCTTTTTTCTCAATTTCACAGCAAAATAACAGAATTTATTGCCATAATGAGTAACAAGGTATAAATATAATAACAATAATGGTAAATGGAGTAACAGAAATACATTGCTAAAAATAATCAATTTAATGATTGATTATTTAATAATAATAATTTGATCAGTAACCAAAAATTTAAAAATGAATAGGAAATATATTATTTAATTCATTAGTATCTTTAGAGAATGTCACTCTTCATAGAAAGATTGGAAAATGTTACTATATTTGATATTCCAAATAATAAAAAATAAGTTAACGACATAACTACTAAACAAATGTTAACAAGTTTCTTCATATCACTTTGTTTGCAGCTTATGGCTACTGCCCAAAATCCTACACACTGTGGAGTAGGCTTTTCTCTGTGGAAACAGTCGAGTAGTGATGATAAATTAGAAAAATTGGGTGAGTAGATATCTGTATTTTCAACTCATTATGGCTATGGAGATTGTTGCCAATACAAAGGCATCAAATATAGGTACTTAAGCACCATATTGATGTATAGAAATATAAATACATACTTTGGTAACTGAGTTGTATGAGTAACGGTAATCTATAGATCACTAAATTCCCTCACTCTTAGGAACAGAAAATATATTGCAAATGATTAGAAACAGATAAAGGTTTCAAATTAATAACATATGTGTTTACGTCTCCTATGAGACTTTTTTTGTATTTATATGCCTTGAGGAGGAACAAATAAACATTATCTTATCTTATCTTTTCTTACAAGGGTCGCTGCTATTAAGAACTTTGCCGTATTATTATATATACGAATGAATCACCAACAGTCAATAATTGAACAATTACTTGTTGAAAATTAATCTTATCTACAAAGGCAGATAGTGGAAATTATATCTGTGAACCCCCTGTAAATAGTCGGTAAATCAGACAACAGAATATTGGAAGCAAATGTAGCATCATTGTTGCAACTTACCCGCATATTTTCACTAATTCCATTGACAAAATTACCAGAAGATAATTGGTGAATGAGTTAGTTATCGAGCGTTGCAGTTTCTTCTATGCAATTAAAAATAATAATCGGCGTGTTAAAAGATGTTATACAATCCGCATTTTTCCAGTTATGACCTAGTTTCATTATTTTTTACTCGCAAGGTATAAATATTGATATGAAAAATGTTTTGATTGCACAAATTATGATGTCTCACAATATGGAATTAAGAATGGGACAAACCACGATCCAAATTCAAGAGATTATCTTTCTCTATCTGCCTAAGCTGTTCAACTCCATGTTGTTAGTTAAATATCTTATTTATCTTGAATAGTAGACTTCCGCGGATAGCTAATCTTGAAAAATCTTGGCTTCCAGATGGATTCCGCGTCACAATATCTCGACTTTATGCCGACGTTTAGCCAACCATTAAAGGTGGCATCTTCAGGGCAGGCTTGAGGCTTGAACAGTTTCAGTCCATCGTCGGCATCAAGTCGAGATATTGTGACGCGGAATCCATCCGGAAGCAAAGATTTTTCAAATATCTTATTGTTTGGAACGAATCGACTCACAAAATTTTGTGTTAAGGCTAATCCTCATTGATGGATTGACCAAACCTTATAAAAATTTTCATTCTGTTAGAACAAAGGCAATCTTATAAAATTAGTTTTCAATTGTATATAGTAAATTACAAATCACGTAGGCTGACTACAATAAATTGATGTACAATTAAAAGAATTAATTTTTTCTTCAATACAAAAGAAATTCACGAAGCAAATAAGAGGTGGTGCATCGCAGCTACTTGAACATTTCAACAACTTTACCGACAGGGATGAGAAGATCGTGTACCCGAGATTGCGACTAAACAGGCTTCCTGGAGCCGTAGGAATCCGTGAATAACGTGATGGGCTAACTGAACTAGCACTCGTCTCGCGCTTTCGCCTCAGAAATTCCATTAATACCCCGCGTATAGACGTTACTCAAGTAGAAAAAAAACAGCGAGTCGCAATAGGAAACAATTTTTATTGCAGTTGGCTACTTATAACGGGTGGGCCATCGAAAGGAATCTTTTTAAAATCTTAATAAAACAAACGGCTAGATGGAATTTCATGATCTTGCATTTATTTTGTAGCCAAGAGTATCCGGTTATACATGGAATATGACATCAGACAAATGGCTGCCACGGCTGGCGTTACAATAGTCCATTCCCTCGACCCAATTATTCAGAACTTTTTTCAACGTCTGCGGCTCTATCTCAGCAATGGCATTTTGGATATTGACTTTTAGATCGTCAATCATTGCTGGATCTTTGGCATAACAACGTTCTTTAACGGCACCCCAGAGATAAAAGTCCATGGGCGTCAAATCGCAGCTCCTTGCTGGCCAATCCACGTCTCCACTACGGCTGATTACACGATTTTCGAACTTTGACCGCAATTAGTCGATAGTTTCGTTGCTAGTGTGGCATATCGCCCCATCTTGTTGGAATCATATGTTGCTCACATCCAAACCAGCAATTTGCTCCCAAAAAAAGTTTGCTATCATGGTCCTATAGCGGTTTCCGTTGACCGTTTCGCCAGATTCAAAGAAAAATGGGCCGATGATGCCGCCGGCCCATAATCCGCACCATACAGTCACTCGTTCGGGATGCATTGACTGCTCAACGATCACGTGTGGGTTTTCCGATGCCCAAATCCTGCAGTTTTGCTTGTTTTCATAGCCCCCGAGCTGTAAATGCGCTTCATCGGAAAAGATAATTTTTGGCCAAAATTCATCATCGACTTCCAGCTGCTCTAAGGCCCAATTAGCGAAGTTGTATCGAAGTGGATGGTCAACTCTCTCCAACAGCTGTTATTTGGACCTTATAGGCGAATAAACCGATGTCTTTATGCAAAATACGCCTCATGGTAGTGCGACTAATGTTCAATTGCTGAGAGCGATAACGAGTCGATGTTCTCGGGTTGGCTTGCACACTACGAGCTGCAGCAGCAATATTCTCGGGTGTACGAACCGGACGAGCGTGTGGAACTTTAGTACGGTCCATCAGCATACCAGTTTCACGAACTTTATGCACAAATTTCTTCAGAACACTTGCATTTGGTGCATATTCGCGACCGAATTTTGTACGCAATTTTCGCACTGATTCTGCAATACACGAATCACATTCAAAGTAAATTTTTAACATTTCCCAACGTTCATCAAGCGTATAGCGTGTCATTTCGTTAACCGGGTGTTGTATACTGAAGAACTGTCATACATCAGATGTTAATTATCATGAAAGTACAAATAAAGTGGTAGTTCAAAAAGATTCCAAGAGATGGCCCACCTTTATATACGCAATTTCGCTTCTCTCCAGTTAGATTACTTAGTGCCTTCCTAGTTAAGTTTCTGAATTATCTTAACTTGTAGGAAGACCTGTATCAAAAACATTTTGAGCAACACTAGACTTTTCAAATCGCCTATTTATGAAATGAGCTGGATGTTCTTTGAATTCAGTACCAATATTCCGACGAGTTTGTCCAATGGTTTTTTATTTCAATCGCTACATTATAACTTGTTAACCTTATCTCTGAAATTATCCAACAACCTTCAAGTGCTATCTAGCTAATCTTGAAAAATCTTGGCTTCCGGATGGATTCCGCGTCACAATAGCACGACTTGATGCCGACGTTTCGCCAACCATTACAGGTGGCATCTTCAGGGCAGGCTTGAACTGAAACTGTTTCAAGATTTTTCTTCAAGTGGTAGTTATGTTCCTGTAAGCTGTAGAAAGTCAATGTGAATGAAAAATACCATCAAAATTGTCCATATAATTATAATATTGGGCCTCACTATTCTATTATTCAACTGAACATGGCAACCTAGTTGTCGATAGTTTAGATAGTCTAAATATCATGGTGGTGCTTGGGTACATACAGTATCGGAAAGTATTTATCTTGGGTATGGTGGTTTCATGAGAGCATAAAGAATAGCTTGCTATATGTTGAGAGAGCATTACAATTTCAGGGCGGTCAGCTCAGGACGTAGGACGTCAGTATCATACCAGCACCAGTCGGGAGAATGTGCGAGTCGCTGTGTACGCCTCGGGTGGGGTAAGAGGAGGTGCGCACAGCAGTGCGTCTCTCTTGTTTATGAGGAATTATCATATCATTGCGTTCCTTGTTGCACGTGTAGATCTATGTCTATACCCCATAAGAATTGTTTCCGATACTGTATATTTTATTCCTTTGTCTTTTATTTATTTTAGTCTTTCTGACTCTGGAATAAAGACATTTATGATCTAAGTCTGTGTTATTGTTATCTATTTGAGACTCCTTCAGAATTTTAAAACTACATCTGTTTTTCAGGAAGTAATATTCCTCAGCTACTAAAGAAAGTTGAAACAAATCGTGATAATCTAGAATGTGCAAACGAATCCTTGAGAAGTGACTTGGAGAGATGGAAAATTGAAAAACAGCACTACATCAAAAAAATATTATTGGGTTTTGTAAAGAAACAAATAGATTTTGAACAGGTGAAGGTCAATGTTTGGGAACAGGTAACCAGTGAATTTGCTACTAACAATATGGCAGTTAAAAATATGTCTAAATGATATAATCTAATATTTTTTAATTGATCTCTTTATGCATTCCGGAATAATTAGGTAAGCTAAGAATAAAGTAATTACTAGTTAGATTTGTATATAATTGAAATATGTTAACTTGATCTGTTATCTAATTTATTCTGTACCTTGTTTAATTTTATATCAAAGCCTCTTTTTTGTTATGTAGTTTTAACTAAATAAATCTATATGTATATATTCGACAATGAGAGCATTTTCAATTTATTTCATAATTCAGTTGGCCATATTGTGCTTATTGAGAAAGTACTAAAATTTTATCTTTTCACATGTAAAACATAACGTTGAAGAATTGATATTTTCAAATGATTGTAATGTTTGCTGATATCGATCTACTTGAGGAATGGTATTATCTGGAAGTTGTGTTGAAACCCAATGAGAAAACTTGGTTGATTCAGCTGATGTGAGACTTGAACGTTCTTCAATAATTGGACCCTGAAACAGTATTACATGAATAGTTGAATACATAATTCCAGGGTATGTTTTGATACATTTGAAACATTTTTTTGTAAAAATGGTTCATCATGTTCAATTTACTGAATATAATTCATATATGATAAACAAACCTAATTTAATCCACCTAGCAAGATTGTAAAGGAATATTTCTCTAACAATTACTTGATGTATATCGAATTACAGAGAGTATTTAATGAAGAAAATATCACAAATCATTATCTTTTGATTTGTTGTACTCGCTGATAATATTATTCTTTAATTGATTGAACACTGTATTTTACCAATAAAGTATTGTTAGAATTTTGACAGTTGAAGTCACTATCAAATAAGTAAGTTGATAATGACAGTTCAACTATCTAAACTACAGTTACGATTTTAATAACATTACATTAGTGATAAAACCATAGACCTATTATTCTGAGGAGACGAAACATCTCATTCATAAAACTCCATTTGACTTGTCGCAATGATTACATGAAGTATGACAAAGAAAACCAACGGACCTCTTTGTCGTCGAGTCATAATTACTTCTTATTGGCAACGCTGTAACTATGATTGAAAAGTTCCCATTCATAAAAGGTGCACGGCGTTGTCGCCTTCTGAACAAATGATGCAATGGAATGGAATAGTTGTTTATTTAAAAATTTAAATATTCTATAATTCGATTGTATATTCCAGGTTACCATAAATTATGGAATATTATTCAGATAAAACGACATTTCAACAGTATTGCTTCTAATATAACCAATAAATAATGCTATGGACGTTTTTATAATAATTACAAATCTCAATCCGGCACACAGAACAACTAATCCGGCAACAGCACATTCCATACGGCCATACTTGTAATATACAGCGGTCTGAGTGGCCCGAAATTTTGGCAATGTCTGATCGTGTTTAAATGTAAACAATTCTGTCTCCTTAGGATAATAGGTCTATGGATAAAACAAATAGTAAAAAGCTGTGATGAATTGATCACATGACTTCCATAACTTTTGTTAGCAAACTAGCTTTCGTCACTCCTGCCGATCAAATGTAGATAATTGTAGGAACAGAAATTTATCGGAAAATAAAAGTAAAAGTAAACAAACTTATTTTGAAGTGTACTAAAGAGAAATTAAAGATCTTGATCTTTGACCACAAAAACCCCATGTAACAATTTTGAATCGATTCGGACCATAATCACAACACTCGTCCCGTAATCTTTCCGGATTTTGACAAAAAAATCATGATCTCCGACCCCAAATACCCCCTTATACCAATTTTGAATAAAATTGACCATAATCACAAACTCGTCCGCCATCTTGAATTTTTTTTATTTTGCCTAAATCATGATCTCCGACTCCAAAATACCAATTTAATCACTTGGAGCCTCCATCATGTCGAGCTTGACCAGCTAGAGCTCGATTAGTCCGCCTACCAGAGGTATCTCTCGTGGTGGAATAAGATATTAAGTAGCGAGGTGTGGTGTTAAAACTCAAAAAGAAAGTTTAAACTAAACTAGCTACCGTGTATAAAAGGCATCATTTATAAATTGCCTTCTTATATTACGGGCGTAGATTCCCGTCAAGTGATCAGACTTTTTTCTATAAAATAGATAAAAACCTTAATTTTTTTGGCCTAGAAATGGCTGTTTTCCCATTTTCCGTCATTTCCGACCCAGAGAACCACAGAGTGTTTCTCCTCTAAATTCCCTATCGAACTGTCGTCTCAGGTTTTTCAGTCTCCGCGACTTTTTATTAGCTAGAACGACCTAAAGTACCCCTCTTTCAAAAACATACACGCCCATTTTCCGATTCTCATCAATTTCAATAGGGTTAGGAAGACCGTCAAAAGACACGTGTCCAGAAAATTTCGAAAATTAATAAATAAAAAAATAATAAATTTATAAGACAGTTTTCGTGTATTGAAACAAAATTTTGAAAAATTGAACATTTGACGTAATAACTCGGAAATGGAAAATCGGATCGTCGAAAACTAATAAGCGTAGGCGGGCCCCAAAGTATTGCCTAAAAACGTGCCAAATAACAAATAAATTAATTAACAATTAACGTAAAAAATACGTTCCGGAACAGGACAACGAAAAATTCTCGATCACGATAATAACAAACGCAGCCAATCCGCGTTTATATCAAGGCAAGTTAAATAATAGTAATTCTTCAACGAGCATATTATGGTGCCGTGAATAATAGCCATAACATGCAAGTAGAATACTATAATTTGTCTACGACCCATAAATAATACTTTGATACTAATAAACTTTGCTGTTGAAACAAGTCGAACCAACAAATTGTTGACGTTTCAAATTAAATTCGATCTGACTTGACGTTTCATAGCACGCTCTATTTTTATCGTATTTGTCTAGAAAAATTTCTATCATGTTTGTCATATTGATGGTAGTGAATAATGATTTCATTATTCACTAGTGATTAATGTATATCATTGTGCATATTTTATGGACATGCATTATGCATGTATTTTATACAATATTCGTGGACAAAAGCTTGTAATAATTAAGAAACCGCCAATGAGACACATTATATTATTCTCTATGTCACATTGAAAAAATGTATTTCACAAGACTTTTATACTGACAACTGCTGCCAGACTGACTTTCGAAATATAACCTTTTATGCTCACACTTGCCCTCACAAGAACTATCAAAATTTGCCACAGAGTAAATACATAACTTAGAGAGCGACATCATATCGATGACATAACTTGAATATTAAAATAAGAATTTCGGATCCTTCTGCGGGTTAAATATGAGTGATATATATTTATAACCAGAAAAAAACGGTTGTAAAGCAATGCATGAATTCATATTTGAGATTTATTTGTATTACCAACTTCAAAGTAGTATTTAAAAGGCACATTTTGTTTTCTGATTTATTTTACTCTGATGATGGCTACTTGGTAGCAGACAGGTTCTTAGTACTTAACCGTATTTTTAGTGGATAAAAGTGAATATTTTAAACTTTAAGTTTTACTTAGGGATCGCTTTCGCCTACGATCATTGCAACCTTTACAAGGACCACCATGACAGGAGAGGTGGGGGTGTTTAAACATCACCGTTGTTCTGTGGACATTACTATTGGAGTAAATTATGAGTTTCGTCATAGTCGCTCCTAAATATAATAGATACCGTTTAGAGCGTTGCTGCGAAAGGAGCGAGGAGGGGTTCAAGATCTATAAGCGGGTCGTGAAAATAATAATTAAGAAACATATTTGCTGAAACATTTTCGTATGTACCAAAACTAGAACAGATATGATTGCAATTGAAGCCCAATTTACTACGGTCACAGTAACAAAGATACAATAACGACAAAATTTAAAGCCTGTATATTGTTGATGCAAAAAGTTCTTGAAACCAATGTCATAAAATTTTAATGCATTTAGTGGAAAAATATAAATTCTTGTCGTCATCATCACTACTGTTTCCAATTTTTGGCTCAAAACAATATAATATGAAAAATGTAATAATTATAATTATTTTTTGAGTATTTGAGAATTAAATTCCCATGTAAGAGATATGAACTTCATAACTATAAAATCATTAACCTTTTGATATCTCTATTCGAATCCATGTGTGTTGAAGAATGACACCAATCAAATACTATACTTATAGCTTATTTTTAATTATTATTGAATAAATGTATTAAAAACAAAATTCTTATGATTCATCAAGCGACTGCTAGGATGAACGAAAATGCTTACCTCACAAATAGAACACTTCAATGCATTTGATATTGTGTCATTAAAAGTCAATTTGTCCCCAGTTTTCATAATAGTCGTTATAGTAGCTGGATAATTCATTTGTAAATCGTTTACAAATTTCTGCATCAGATTTTGCACTGATACAAAGGGACTCTCAATTTTAGGCATGACAACAATGGGCTCAACATTATTGAAATAACTGTACAAGGCCAGCTCTTTTATATCAAACAACTTCAGTGGCCTTAATATACTCACATCTGGATTACGTGAGTCACAAAATCCCTTAAAAAGAAACAAACAGTTAAAGAATTTTATGTGTGATTTAATCCCAAATAATAAATGATTCATAATTAAAACAACATTAACAGTCAGTAACATCTCTAATATAATAGCTCCCAAACTATTATACAATTTTTGAGAATGTGATCTCCGTCATTCAATTTATAATGTTGTAGTAATACTTACAGCATCTAAAGAAATATGAGATCCTCTTCCCAAAGACACATCAGTTAGTAATTGTGATGCCAAATCAACTGATAATTCAGGAGTAAATATGAATTTGCAGCTCAATTTTTTTGCAACGTCAATCAGCAATTTCCGTCTGAAAACAATGTTTTGATATTTCGGTAATATGTAGATTATTCACTCGTGCTAACATAATGTTTTAGCAACACAAATAAACATTCAAATGTGTACTTGTAGCAGTGTATAAATTAAACTGAAATAAATAATACTATAATTGTTAATAATATAGGTAAGGATATAATTTTGAATTTGAAGACTGGAAAACATTCATTGTATATGGTAAGAAAGGCAGAATTATATTAGCCAATGAGTTAATAAAACAGACAGTTTTTTCTGGATTCAAAAATTAATTTCAAACTGCAACTAATGTACCTGGAAGGTAAGTTACTCACTCATATGTTCGAAGAAATTCATTTCGAATAGTTCTAGTTTTATGAACATCTACAAATTTTTCTAGTTTTCTATGATCATCATCACCAACTTCAATATTGCAGCAATCCCTCTCTAATTTGAAACATTTCGGATTTGTAATGTAATTTAAGAGGGAAATGAAGTAGATTTCAAAACCTGTTCTCTTAATATTTTTCTGAATATTCTCAAGAATACTTCTTCTCTCTTGAACATTCATGTGTACATTACCTGAAGCAAAAATGAATATATATTTAAATAGATAGTCGAAAAATAATGATGAATAAAAATTTATTATTGCAGCTCTAGTCATTCATCAACTTACGTTCAATGAAAACCAACACTGTCCCAAATCGTAACTTCTTTGGTGTATGTTCATTGACACTGCTTTTCAAAAAATTTAACAGTGCTGCACTGGGAAAGCCCGGCGCATATGAAGCTAATACAATGCTGTTTGGTGGAATAAGTCTGTATTTTCCTAGTAAAGCTTTAAACTTGTGTAGAGTTCCAGATAAGAAGCAATTTTTGCAATATACACCTTTATTTCTTAAAACTATCGATGGATCTTCTTGTTTGCATTTGTTACATTTTTGCCCACTCCTAATAAGATAATAATGAATGAGAAATATGTTAATAGATAAATAATGAAGCTACTAACAATTTTAATGTGCTGACTGTAAGGTATTTCAAACCTACATCATCTTCAATATCACCTGCCAAACTGCACATTTTTATAGTATTGCTCTAATATCAATATTATGAGGAAAAACATTTCCCTATAAATTTCGAAATACGAAATTTTACTGTTCATTAACCTCCTGACGTATAAATTACATTGCCTTACAAATTCACCAATCAATATCTTCTATATCCAAATATCTATTGAAGAATGTGAAACCACTTTGCACCTTACACACTACTCAGCAAACATCAAATGTTTCACCACAGCTGTAATATTGTAGGTTATTATATTAAATCAAAAAAGTGACAGTTTAGAATAGACCATTGAATTAAAGTATTCAACACAGAATAAATACTAGTTAATTCTGTGACTACTATATGTATAGTTCAATTAAAGCATCTAATGCATTAGTTCAATATTAGAGCTTCAAACTTCAATGCTCAGATGGATATTTCTCATTTGTTCAAAGGTTATAGATTCTAAATCTTCTGTGAATTTGTTATTAAACCAATAGAAATATGGTGTCTTAATATTATAATAGTATATTAAAGAACGAGTTTCCTAAGACTCGTCTTAAAGCACGAATTCAAGTTTAAAAAACGAGTGGCGAAGCCACGAGTTCTTTTAAAGAATGAGTGCTTCAAGGTCTAAGGAAACGAGTTGTTTATACTATTTTTTGTAATTTGCCCTTTTTATGCCGTTTTTAAACAAAAATGTTTAATTTAGTCCATTTAGGGATTTTTATGGTGGTTGGTAACATCTTAATTTTGAAAGTCAAAATTTGATTCAGTGGTTCTGTGATCGCTTTTGTTTCCGTAATTTTAGTTTCGTCTCTACTGGAAAGAGCAATAACACTAGAAAACGACTATTAGTACAAATATCTAAACCATATTGTGTATTAGCTGAAATCAATTCTTCCACTGGACACGTCGATGACTTTCTCTTCTTGAGTTGTTGATGCTCGACACTGTCATTTAAACTGACATAATGATGACAAGATAATTCCGCATCAAGCTCGCCATCCTAAAAATGTAAAAAGTTCCGTGCTTTTTTTGGATATTAAGACACGGCAAGTGATGACGTTGCGTTCGTTAATGGGTCTATTAGAAAATCAAAATGGAGGCAAATTACAAAAAAGTAGTTTTGTGCTTATAACTATAGTTTTATACTTTTATAAGATCTATACTACATAAATATATACAGGTATGTTTAAGAGACCAGAACAACCAAACTTACTTTACACCACGGTCGTATATACAGGTCTGGAAACTCGAGGCTGTTTCCTATGTGAGAAGTGAGTCCGCTAAGATTTATATGTTGAGTAGTACCAAAATGGTGGCGCATGAGTCGAGGGATGTTCTCTCGCACGTATACGACCATAGTCAAAGGTATACTTTGACTATGTATACGATCGTGTTTGAACGATATGACGCCTAATCCTGACAACATACTTCGATCCATGCGCGAGCTGGTGGCTGAGCGGGGGACTACGAGTTTGGCGACATGTAAGAGAGTCATGTCAATCAGAGTTTCCAGACTGTATATACGACCGTGCTTTACACTACATTCAGTTGGGGAAGTAAAAGTTTCTTATTCGATGACTATAGTTCTATTAGCTGTGAGAAATATTCAGAAAGTCATAAAACCCTTTTCTAGATCTTTTTAACATTTAAGGCAAAATTTGGCAAAAAGAGTTTATAACACACGTAAACAAACGAACGGGTCTCTAGTCCACATCGCGATGACATTTCTGCAGTAACGGGAGCCAAGATTTCGGTCGTGTATACCTACCATTTTAGACCTTTATTAAAAAAGTTACTCAAACTCTATTCTTCATTAGGGTGCTAACCTGCTAACCATCGAAATAAATGTAGGGTAACAATGAAGAAATACATGAATATTTCTTCTTTGTTTGCTTTTGCGAGATAACAATGATAAGGTCTCTCTCTAGTCTAGATCGATCAGTAAATTTACAATCCAATAATTCTGGACAGCTGTCGAGCTAATCAGTTCATTAGCGAATATATTTGAGTAGAGAAACCTTATCATTATGTGTAATAGTTAGGCCCTGGATACTCGTACGAAAGTTCGTGTAATTAATTTATGATTTCGAAGTTTGATCGTATAGCATAGAACACGTCAAACATGCATTTTAATAATATATGAAGATGGAACATCAATCAATCAATGTACACTTTAATATTACATACATGTGTACAAGAGCAAGGAAAATCAAAACCAACCTTGTATTACCAAAAATATATAAAAATTTAAAAACCTTACTAGTCAAAAGTTTAACAAACTAATCAGCGATGACCTTGCCACTTGGAGTTTTGAAATCAGGAAACAAAATGAATTGGTAGCATGTTAACTACAGAGTGATGTCAAGATAGAGAGGGCGAGCGACTATTTTAGCGACCGGGCTTAAGATATTGTTCCACTACTCCTCAACAGCTTACTTTGTATACTACAGTGTGTTGGGCTATATTTAGTAAAGACAGGGGATGAATCTTCTAGCTGTTAGTTTGCTTAACCTCAGTCATTGTTTTAACGTTACGCTTATGGCGCTAGCCACTCTATCTTAACATCTCTCTGGTTAACCACCTAGGCTACAGCCGCAGATGTAGGTACAACACTGAACTCTGATATCAATAGTATAACACACTTTCGAACGAATAAGCAAATCGACTATTATTCCGAGAATCATGTGAATAAGAAAATAGTATATTCATCCGATTGTCGCAAGAATATCCACTATCTAATAGTTATTAGTTAAATTAGTAACAAATTACCACACCCAGAAAACGATCTGTATAAATTATATCTCAGTGGTTCCAGTGGTTCTCTCCATTTCACATCCCAACAGAGACAGAAGATTCAAAAGTCAATGGACCGTTACTTTTCGCTTTCATCGGTTAGTCAACAAGACCATTACCGCTTAAATGTAAATATTCTTCAATGGTCCGGCACTTGCAATTTTAACGGCAGCGCCAGCCGCTAGCGAATGGCAGGCATATGTCAAGTTTGTTTTCAAAAGAAGTAACGGTCAACTGTCGGGTGTAACGTGTCTTAAGTCTTAGTATTAAAAATTTAGCTCAACCGTTTTACTAATAATTTTTCAAATGTATTCATTCTCTTGACATTTTAATTACATTAATAATTATTATTGATCTCAGTAAACATGGACTTCAAACATTTTGAATTAACTGAAAAAAGTAAGACTCCTTCAAAACCAAAAACTGTTGCTGAGAAAGCCCTTGGAGGTGGTGCACACTGTGATAATAGTCCATTTAGATATTTGCCAAATTTTTCTACGCCTCCATCGAGATTTGCAAAAATTAAAAATCCTTTCGATTCACCTTTAATTGATAAGCTCCATTTGCCAATATGTAGGTGAGTAATTTATGTAGTTAGTAGGAGTTATTCTTTAATAATTCAATTAGGTATACATTTAAACGAACATAGGTTATCTACCTTGCAAATCCAAGCAATAATTATGTGATAACAGTTAACATATATTTGAGGCGGCAAATTGGTTTGTATTCAAACAGGCGAATTCGAAGAGTGCTAATGCTGTTTCACTTATTACATAATATATTCAATAGTATTTTGGTAAGAAATATTGCTGTGAATGATCTGTAATTTATATTTTGATTAAAATCAAGTGGGACAAAAGTTTAGAATTTTGAGGGGGAAATTGTTGAATAATTTTTTCTACCAGCTATGGCTGTATAAGATGAATAAATGAATAACTTATTTTAGAAGAAGTCTCTAGTAGTGTATAATAAAGTAGTCATGTACATCTTTAAAGGAATTTATGTATTACATTGAACTGGTTAAATTGCTGTCTTCCGTTTTATGTTGTGATTTTAAATTGAATCGATTTATTTTGAATTCTGATATAACTTTTTAAACTTTGAAATGTAGATGTTTTTTTTTTTAATTTATAATGTGCAGATGGTTGGTTAATAAGTATTGGGTTGTAAGTGCAACTTTGCATTGCAAGTACTAATATATACTACATATATACCACCGAGGGGTAAATCACTGACCCAAATTTTGTACACCTAATTCGCTTTGCTAGAAATAAATCCTTGTAATTCCTTGTAAATCCTCATATTCCTTAACAATTATTGTGTTTATGCAAAAAAGGATTCGGAAGAGTAATAAAAAAAAATGGTTTGGAATCTGCTGTTGAATATAACAAAATTATCCCTAGAATAAAAGGTTCTTAAGTAAACATTAACAAGCTAGAATGACTACATAATAAATAATGCATGTAATTTATAAGGCATTAAAATAAATTTTACCAACTAAATTACATGTGGACACAAAATGAATAAATGAATATTGCCATTTATACACTTGCGTGCATTAATAAACAATATGAACTTATGTGTAGATGTCTAGGCAAGTCAATTAAAAATAAAAATCCTTGTAAGTTAAATTTTAAGTCACCATTACAATAATTACGAGAACATGGTAAGATGATAGTTTTAGATTAAAATTACAAATTAGAAAGGAATATAAATATTCCATAGTCTTAAATGTCTTTGAAATAAATAATTGAATTTGAATTTAAGTTCAACTAAAACTTCATGTTAATAATACCCAATCAAAAATCACACTACTGTTTTAATCATTTGATAAATTTTATAGTTTCGGAGTACAGTACAACAATTTCCTAATCAAAATGCTTGTTTTTGATTTTTTTTCAACGTTTTTTCAACCAATTCTGAATCTCTTTATATATTTCTTTACTATTCTTTTTTGTTTATTATTTATGTATTTTGATGATTAGGTTAGGTTTTCTGGTGAGATATTAGCGTAACTTGCCTATGTTAGAAACATTTTTTTATCTATGTTAAGTGTCAAGTGATTTCTTCTGAATCATTAATCATTCCGCCAACTGAATCATATAATCTTCAGTCACCTGGAATACACTAGGCCATGTATGTCTCCCACGTATAAATATCGCCGTATCGCAAAGGCTATTATTGGAAAAAATGTTTTATCTACATTAAGTGTCAAGTGATTTCCTGTGAACCATTCTGCCAACTGAATCATATAATCTTCAGTCATCTGGAATACACTAGGCCATGTCTCCCACGTATAACTATCGCCGTATCATCCGCAAAGGCTATTATCTCTCCTTCATTTAGCACCTTCTTCATATATAGAATAAACAGAAGTGGACCCAGGATCGTTACCTGGCGGACGCCACATAGTATTCACTAAAGCGAGGGCAGCTATTTACCCCTTCCCTGTGGGTTGAAAGTAATTATTTTAGAGATGCTAGTCATCTATGCTGGTATTAAGATTTTTCGTGAAAGCAGACAGTTCTTTCTTCTTTCTTAGTTACCGCGTATTTAATAAAATGATAGCTATTTACCCCTTTCCTGTGGGTTGCAAGTAATTATTTTAGGGGTACTATTCATTCATGTTGGTATTAAGATTTTTCGTGGAAGCAGACAGTTCCTAACAGGTCGCCTTTTTAGTTATCGCGTATTTAATAAAACGAGGGTAGATATTTATTTCTTTCCTGTGGGTTGCAAGTAATTATTTTAGGGATGCTACTCATCTATGTTGGTATTAAGATTTTTCGTGGGAGCAGACATTTCTTAACAGGTCGCCTTTCTTAGTTATTTCGTATTTACTGAAACGGGGTTTGCTATTTACCCATTTGTTGTGGGAACTATGATACGGGTTCTACTGATCTTGTTCGAAATTACGATTTTCCCTGACAGCAATATGTTTTGCTTATTTTATTTACTCTTACAAGTTGACAGTTGCATTTATCTCTCATTCGTTACAACCCATAATATAATGTGTGAGCGGTTGTGTATTATATTTTCTGTATGATTTTTTTTAAATTCAGTAACTAAGCGAAAGATGAACAGTTTTGGTTGAGCTGAATGTTCATTCATTTTGGAATTTGGTGACTTCGGTAAAGATCGGTTACCTTCGGCTAGTACAGTCTGGAAATCATGACCGTTATGCATTCCACATAATATACTCTGCATGTCATAAAAATTGGCTGGAAAAGTGTGGACAACTTCACACAAATCTGTTTACTCTCGTTAACAAATCTTAAATTTAAAAACCGAGCTTTTAAAAATGTGTGTAAAATTAAAATAAACTGTGAAAATTCACTAATAATTACGTTTTGGTGGTGTAAGCTACCCCCAGCGGGGCCATGTTATGTTTTTCATCACTTGGCCCCCAATGAGTTTTCCTCAATGTTTACAACATTTTATAAATTATTTCAATCATTTGATTGTATATTGTGTTATTTAAATGTACTATTACTGTTTCCAGATTCTAGAAAATATGAGTTTTATTGAAGGGAAACTTTTATAGTAGCTTAGTTACAGTTAACATATACAATAAAGGGGTACTCAACGAGTTATTGAAAGAAGAAAACAGACAAATCTTATCATAAGGGAATACTTTCTTTGCTCTATTCAACAATAAATAAATATACCTAATAATGGAATAATATAATGTACTCAAAATAATTGGAAAACATAAATGAATGAGCATGCTTTCAAAATTGAACTAATATGTTAATTTCAAAAGCATGCATAATGCATAAAATGCATAACAATAATAATGAATCATTAATAAACAAATAAAAATTAATAAATTCTAAAAATGAAAACGAATTCGCAAGTTATCATACTATTCTCTCACCCCAGCTTATTGCACAACAACATTAAAATAATTAACATCTCTTCACTGCTTCCCACTAGGGATTCGATTGCCTTACCTTCTTCAGATAATGAACATGATAACATCTTCATCAACCCACGTTGATGGTGATTTCATCAACTGCATCTTCTATCAATCTATCTCTTTCCCAAAAGTATCCTCAATTTTTCTATGTCTAATATATCTTTGCCATTGTTCTTCTGATTTAGAGGAAATAGCTTCATATGCAGTGGCGGCTCGTGAACTTTTTAAGAGAGGAGGCTGGACATGAAACGTTTTTGTAAAAATATACTCTATTCAGCCAATTAATTTAACCTTTGCACAGTGACCGTACCAGCTACTTCAGTGACAAAATTAATTGTTGCCCAGCAAGAACCAACGTGAAGGTGTAGAGTTTCTCTTGGCAAAACATTTTTTTGTTCGTTTTTTGTTTTTTATTTTTTTTTTGATTTTTTTTTTTTGAAATTTTTCATATTTTGTTTTTTTTATTACTTTTATTAACTTTTTTTATATATTAACGGAATTCTACTACGGTCTTTAGTTTGCGAAAAATGATCAATAATATTATCTTTTATGTATAAATTTTCGGGAAATAGGTCACAATAACACTTATGCTTTAAATTTTTCTTGTCTTTACGTACGTTTCGGTCTCACGACCATCATCAGAAGACTTATTATGTCTAAAACTTGATTACTTAAAACTAATTGTATTACACAAAGCGTCCTAATCGCACGGATTTCAATTAAAATGCCCACGTCGCCGAAACGAACAGAAACACGATTAAACGAAATTGTTTCCCCTATGAGCGTTTTTTTTTTTGCGGAGGTGAAGAAAACTCCTTATGGGGAGATTATGTGCCTTTGGGTCTACTGTGAGGGTCATCACGCCAGGCATACTCACTAAAAACTTCACCCACTTTGTAGGTTTGTCTGACTATTGCCTCCAGTTACACTTAGGCCTGCTGGCCAATCTTATCTCTATGAGTGGGGTACTCACAACTTAATTATGTGCTTCTGAATCACAACAATTCATTACATTGCTATGGCTTTCCATGCCACACTATGGACTTTGTTCTCTTTTGCTGAACATGTCTATCAAAAGATGGTAATCACTTGGATTTCGACATATACGGAAAACTCGCCCAAACAAATAGGTATACCCCGGCGGATTCAGATACACCATTTAGATATAAAATAGCTCCGTTTAATAGTCTAGTTTATAGATTTTTGAACGTCCCTTTGAGCCATCAAAATTATAACAAAGAAATTGAGAAACTTCAGCTTCAGCAAATTGCGTTGGACAATAGGTACCAGAAATCTTTGATCAATAATTTAATTTCAGAAAAGGAAATTGGAACGTAGCCAACTAACCAAATTAGAGCCATTACCTTCAAATACTTCAATAAAATTCTAAAGTTTCACTTATCAGTTTTTCAATAATTAATAAATTCCGTAGTTTGTTTTCAACGTTTGCAATACAACCCGTTTATAGATGTAAGAACAAGCTAAAACACCGTTTAGGCAACACCTTTGACATAGTTTCCGATTTCGACAAATCCGGGATTTACAAAATCAATTGTGAGTCGTGTTCAAAATGCTATGTGGGTCAAACTAGAATGAACGTTTTAACTCGTTATAAGGAACATTTTGCACATATAAAGAAAAATAATGGTGAAAAATCAGCGGTAGCCGAACATATTTTGAATACAGGTCACACCATTTCTCAAGAAAGTTTATCACTTCTAAAACACAGTACAGACAAATTTCCAGGTAATTTAGAAGGGATGGAAATGTATAAAAGAAAAAGCAATTTACTAAATTTCGATTTATCTCCAGCTGAGGGTAACCCTTTGTTTACATTATTATCCCCAACTAGTATTTAAGCAGAGGCACATTTTGATATATAATTTAGTTTCCTCTGTTGATGGCTATCTGGTAGTCGAATAGTCCTCAGTACTTCAGTAGTATTTTTAGTGGATAAGGGTGATTATTTCTAATCAATAGTGTTATAATATATCCACAGTGTGAACTCTATTATTGTTTATATTAACCAATAACACAAAATTATTCACTATATCAAGCTATAACTATACAGAAAAATCTTGTCTTCCGGATGGATTCCGCGTCACAACAGCTCGACTTGATGCCGACGTTTCGCCAACCATTACAGGTGGCATCTTCAGGGCAGGCTTGAGGCTTGAACTGAACTGAGTTTCAGTTCAAGCCTCAAGCCTGCCCTGAAGATGCCACCTGTAATGGTTGGCGAAACGTCGGCATCAAGTCGAGCTGTTGTGACGCGGAATCCATCCGGAAGACAAGATTTTTCAAGATTAGCTGTCCGCGGAAGTCTACTATCCAAGATATAACTATACAATTCACCTCGACTAAAACACCTGAAAACACTAATATAACTTTAAGAAATAACCTTTTGGGAATTCGCCTACACCACTTCTATAACTGTTGGAATTCTCTTTGTCGTCGTACATGCCGCTCCAAGGAAATGAATTATGAAGAATCAGGCACATTTGGAGAGCTCTAGTAAAATGTATATATACGCTATCTAGCTATTGTGGACAGCATGCCACATTTAAACCGTACAGTAATTGTATCGATTGTTAACTGGGCAATTGAATGCAATTCACATGACAATACAATAATAATAGTAACATTCCCATTTTTTATATGTAAAATAAATGCATTAATAGACTTCTATCAGCTTCCTATTTGTTAGCGCTTGATACTGTTTCAGTCACTTCAAGCGCCCTCTCGCTATCCCTCGCTTTTGTTTTCGGAACTACTTAATCACGTGATCTGGATATCTGATAAAACATTAGATGGAATAACCAGATAGCGTGGACCGGAATAAAGATGATTGCGAGTCAACTTCTACACACATAAAACGAAGAATTACTTATAGGTTTAATTTTGAGACTAAAATGAAGAAAATGTGTAGTTAAAATAAACTAGAAGATACGGTTTTATAAGAAACTGACCAAAAAGTAAAAAAATAATTGTTTGCTTTCACTATGTGCTATTATTAATATGATCATTCACAATGTTAGGTTAGGCCAAATGTGGAAGAGTGGGGCGCTTCCTAGTTATATTTCTCTGAGGAGAATATACTGGTTTGATTTCAAAACAAAATGCTGTATGCTTTAAAACTCGTCTACTCAACATTGTAAATGATAACATTAATAATAGCATACAGTGTATAGAAAAAAATATTATTTTTTGCTCTTTGTGCCTTTCTAATGAAAGGTTATTAAAATTTTAATCTTGTATTTATTCGTTTTTTATAATTTGTAATTTTTATCTAATTTTGCAGCCCTGATATGTTTGCGAAGTCTACTCCTAAGAAAGAAGATAAATTCAAATGGTCCATCTGTGATATATCAAACTTGAAGCCTGCCGATATCGATGAAAATACTGTTGATCAACATGTTCATATGAGTGATCCTTCTGTAGAGTCCATTATACAAGACAAAATATCGTCATTTTTCAATGACCATTCTGTAGTTCCTAGCCCCCTTAATGGAGAAATTGTGAAGATGTCTTTATTGAAAAAAAGTGAAGAGCAGAATACCCCAAGCAGATCTAGAAGAAAATCTGTTACAAATGGTACTCTCCAATTTTGAAATTGTTGACATGATTTAAAGAATTTCATTTCAGTGTCCAGTCAAACGGCATTATCATTCTCTTCAGGCATGCCCAGTCACGTGGAAGAAATACTGAAACCATTTTGTAATTTCAGTGAAGAAATAGAAGATACTAATGAGGAGTATCAGCAGGAGAATCACATCCAAGAAACTACATTCTACAATCAACTATTCAATTTTGATGATGTAGACAGTACATCGGTAGAATCATCTCCTGCTTTATCTACTGGTCATTCTCCATTACAGTTTTCCCCCCTCAGAGATATTCACGTTTGTGACGATGACTCTTTAGACGACAAAGATTTTATCGATTGTAACCTTTCCCCAATAAAAGAATCTACTCCTGTTGATATGAGAACGCGATCTTCATTGTCAAACGTTAAACAATCCAGGTCTTCCTGCAGATTATTTTTTTCAGAAAATATGTCTGTCGACCCAAGCGATAACATTGTTCCAGATATGCTTGACCAACTACCAGCTCACAGTTTGACTGAAGGTAGGTTAATTCCTTGTTCAAAACAACTTTATAACAACACTTTTGAGAATTTAACCTGTATATGACAAAATGGCTCGAATTTGTTCCAGTGTTTGGTTAGATTTGTAAAATGGCTCTATATTAATCATTTGAGATGCATTTCTTTACATGCTTATTAATAACCAAAAATAAATAAGTATTCCCCTATTAAAACAATCATGAAAAATGTTCCCGAACTATGGGGGTCAGCAGGTCGGAGCAGAATCAAAACTACCGAGTCCGATCTAAATTTCTATTCAATCTTAGTCCAGTCGCACGGCCACAAAATTTGATTTGAAAATTTGATATGTCTAATTTGTATGTTATCTTATGTTTTTGGGTGCTCTAAAAACAGGGAAAATATTCCTGGAGTGCCGCTATAAAAGTTATGTCCATTTTCTTGCGGAAAAACGAAATGTTCCAGGTTTTTTCATTTATTTAAATTAATTTTGAAATAAAGCCTGCAATAAAAAAAAACACATGAAATAATTTGGATACGCGTCGAATGTAGTCCAAGGCATTATGGGCCCGAGATAAGGTCCATTTTGTGATTTTTTTACGGTTTACGAAATATTTTTTTTAATTAGAAAAAAGATCGTAAAAATATTTTGTTGGCGTGGGAAGTTGGCATTTTTATTCTACTTTTCACTGGATTTTTTTCGTCAAAATTTGAATTTCGCAAAAACCGTAAAATTGCGATAGCACGCTGAAAAATGCATATTTTGACTAGAAACGGAATGCATTTTGTAGATTTTGACAAATATCACCTATAATAACCATCACATCACATTTTACTAATAATGCCTAATTTTGGCGGGACTTTGAAAATGTTTAACCTTGAAAATTGGAGAAATTTTGAGGTTAGAAAATTCGAAAGAAACCAACTTCGAGATACTGTTAGAGCTCTCCAACACTCTTATCTTGAGCTATTGTAGATCATTTTTTCTTCAGTAGAAGTCTAGATACTCATGTAAACGTAGCCTGTAGCGGGCCCAATCTTGGGTCCATCGTAAAAATCAAAAATTCAATGGAAAGTAGATGACTATCTAAATCCAAAAGTGTGACCTCTTGGCCACATAAAAAATGATACTTTGCATATTTTTTTTTTCTTTGACTCTCTAGATTTTTTCGATAATGGCTAGGAAGTCACACTTTTTTATTATTATATTTTGTAAACCGAAAAAAATCACAAAATAGGCCTTAACTCGGGCCAATAAATAATCTTTAAATGACTTCTACCTTGATTCATGCGACGCGTATTCAAATTATCTATGACTTTGATCTCTTGTATTCTTTTGATTAGAGACTTTATTTGAAAATTAATTTAAATAAATGAAGAAAAAATTTGACAATATGGTCATAACTTTTCTAGCGGCATTTTCTGATAAAATAAAAGTGCTTTTTATTAATTAATCTGTAAAAAAAAAGGAACTCGGCTTCTAGAATTATTAATTACTAGTGAAGGTATGAAACCCAATGTATTAGAATCAATTGAAATATTTAAGCGTAATTCTTCAAACAGCCTACTAGTTAATGACCAATTAGATTTTCGAAAGGTAAGAGCAGAATTAGAAACAAATCAATATAATGAATATACTCATATCATATGTTGATTTTTGCCAGATAACTGATAAGGTCTTTTTAATCCAGATCGATCTCTAGTAGTCTCACATTCCAAGTAACTTTTGTAAAGTTCGAGAAATCTAACGGTCAATGTGGTACATTTCTTGAGATTTTTAGTGGGACATCTATCCATAGATGGCGTCAGAAATGTTGGTCTTTTTACCACGTTGTAGGCCAGTTATGACTACCTTAACAGAGATTCAGTAACGTTGCAACCTTGAACTATAAGTTTGTGATGTTACTGAACTAGTAAGACCTTATCAAGATTTTGGAAACTTCAATCAAACGAAACAAATTCAAAAAATCGTAAGTTGTAAAGTTAACCAGGGAAGAATGTAATGTCTCATGTTGGTCATGCAGGTAGAAGATTTGAAGTTACACGTAAAGAATATTTTAATTCCTTAACGACCATATTTGGAAACAATTAGATTTGTAATTCAGAGTCATTTATACACTCAATCAAATTCAAATTTTGCCAACCATTTGTAGATTCATAACTCCAAATAATAATCTAGGTATAACAAAAGGGCTGAATATTAACCCCAAGAATACTGAAACAGTACCCACCAGAGGTCTGACTTTAGGCGGTATGGCAAACTGCGGCCTTCTAGTTGTACAGAAGGGCTATTGCTCACAATTGAGGCTTCAGCTGAAATACTAGGATGTAGATTTTCGAAGCCATACTTGAACCCAAGCTGCATATGCCTCTGTAGTGTGGTGGTGAAGTACAAATACCAAAACGACCAAATCAGTACCGTACCATTTGAGAAAACTCATTCTTGGCGCGGCCATAGGAGCCATGAAACTACTCCCATGACTGCACTTGGAGCTCTTATGGGGTGACCACCTGACCCTACAAGGAAAGGCAACGAAAACTCATGTCAATAGGCCTGGAAGGCAAATGTAACCACACTTTACTACCAATCAAACTTGAAAACTGGTTCTTTGGTATATTTAAATTTTTATTATTCTACTGGCCTGATCACAATACTTTTGAGGTGATATTTTTCCAAACTTTGTTGCAGAGGATGCAGCTGGAATTTCTTCACAAGATTTATTAAGCAATTCAACAGTAAACTGGGATATGGAATATAAGCAAGTATCACTATCTTCTCAGGATTATGAAATGTATAAGATGGAAATTTCACTGCCAAATACACCAAATTCACGTTTATTTACTAGTCAACGCAAAAGACTTTCGAATAGTTTTATAGAACATGACTGTTTACGTGATGTAGAAGAGAGAAAACAAGTAAGTGAAGGCAATCAAACTCCTAAAAGCAGGGTGTACTCCAACGGATCAGATTTAGGTTATCACACTGGGGGCATAACTATGAACGAGGATAATACATGGAGTAATTCATACTTGTTTTCATCCACTCCCACTAAAATCAGAACTGATTGATTACGCTTATTTATATTGTACATTTATATTAACTGTATACATTTGCTTAGACTTAGACACATACAGATAAGTGGTTCTGTTGCTGTATTAATTAAGAAAAATACAAACTTACAGTTACAGGAAGAGTGATTTGGTTAAATCGATATAACAAGCTGGTACTTTGTATTGAAACTGATATTTATTCAAATCTGCAATGTTCAGTGCAAACATATACAGGCTGGGTCATGTGTATTTATACAATGTCACTATAACAATATGAATATATTGAAAAATTAACAATGGCTCCATGTGGAGTTGAAATGTCTCCTATAATACTAATAATATAATACTATACTTGGTTCAAAACTTGAATGATTCCAAGTAATCGACTGTTGATTGTGCTGCCATAAAGTAGCAAATGTAGTTATCATTATAAGTGTGTCACCAACATCTTTCTCTTCTCATTTGGAGCGAAATAACCTAAACTATGAAATATATTTTAAAATATCAGCTCGTAGTAATAACCATTGCAACTATAGTTCTTTGCATATTTCCATTAACCATTTCAGGAGGTAGCTACATCTTAAATGTGTATGCAAATGTTTCCGCATGCGCGGTAACTACAGTCCCTGGCCAAATTATTGAGACTTACTTCCGAACTCTAAATTTTTTGTTGATTTTAATATTATTATTAGCATAATCATGGTGCAAATGTTAGTAATAAACAGTTATGTTGCAAAATATTTATTAAAGAAAATGTGATCAAATATTAATTAGAAAAGAAATAAATTAATATTTTGTTAAGCCACTCTTTGCAGCAATTAGAGCAGCAACTCTTCGTGGCATACTCTCAACACAGTTTAAAGCAATTTCTTTCAACTTTTCGTTATGTTTCCAATGATGCATAATTCTTTCTATTAGTTGAACCTTTGTACTTATGTTTGCCAGTTCCCTTTTCAAACACTTCCAAACATTCTCTTTTGGATTCATGTCTGGGGAGTTGCCTGGCCAAGGCAAAAGTGGTATAGACATCTCTTTTAAGAATTTTTTGATTGATTTTGCAGTATGGCAAGGTGCTCCAACCTGCATGAACACTTTTCTACCATTCCGAACCATTCTTCCATCTGTGGAAGCAATCTTGTTTCCAAAACTTTCTATTGGTCTTGCCGCATGGTTCCCTCGACCACATACAAATGTCCTTGGCCCTTTCCACTTATTACCGACCATATCATGACAGACACAGGGTGTTGTAAGAGTTTTTGTGACAGTCATGCTGGAATTTTTCGTTTTTGCGACGCCTAGCAAACTGTACCATATCATCCAGGATTTGAAAAGTTCATTCATCGCTGATGCAAGTCTGTAGAAGAGCAAAAACAGTAAAAAGGAAAAAACTAGAAGATTTCCAGCAACTTACTATTCTCCAGTCATCAACTGTTGAATGTTTATGAGCATTAGCCCAATTTAGCGTCTTCTTTACCATTGTTGATGTTAATTTTGGATTTCTTACGGGTCTACGGCATTTGAATCCAAGATCATACAAGTTTCGCTTTACGGTACGAGCAGACCCATTGTACCATGCTTCTAAAAATTTGTTTTTAATGTCGCATGACTAGTCCTCCGAAATTTCTCGGTAATGTTTCGAAGTAGTATTTGTCCCCTGGGAGTGATAACACATTTTCTACCACACCGACTTTTCCGAGCAGCGTCTAAAGGCTTTTTGGAGTCAATTTTTTTGTTTATTCGTCGTACTGAAGCTTGTGATATTCCACATCTTGCTGCAATCTGACGTTGGCTAAATTCTGTATTCTTCAATAGAGCTATTACGGACGATGTTTGTTTCATGTTATGCCACATTGCTATATGATACCTAATCTTCAATGATTTCCTTATTGCTTCCATCCTGTTTTCTCCATGCAATATTCTATCCGTAACATGACTGGAGTTAAGTCATCACTAAACGGCAGTCTAGTAAACGGTCAAATTCAGGATTTATAAAGCCACACATTTTGCGGGCTGTGAAGCTCTTGAATAGGCGCGATTAGTTAGTTCAGCAACGTTCCTAACCTCAATTGCCGAATATTCCCTAGCGCGCAAAATCTTTCAACACGTTGCGATATCTACAACTACTTTTTGTAGATTAGAAACCAATTTGGTTTTGAAAACAATATTTAAGCAATTCTCTCCCTAAATATCGATTCAAATATTGTTGATATGCAACAAATAATGAAATATCTATTAAAAATTCTTGCCTGACCGCTCGTATTTTTATTTTATTTATTGTGTTGCATTCTACTTCGATTGCGCGGAAGTTTTAAAGTGTATGTTTTGAGATAGCTTGTGCGACTGAATGGTCCCCCATCTTTCCTACATGTTTGGATTTTCAATTTTTCACTAGCAGTATTTCATGGAAAAGAAGTCTTGGTGACACACTATATTACAAAGAATATTTTTATTATAAGTATAATTTACTAGGTTACAATCCACATTAGGCATATGAATTGAATGAAAATATAGTGCAGTCGTTATATCAAGTGAAAAAAATATAAGAAAGATTAATTATAAATAATCCATTGAAAAGTACCATTATTTCTTAAAAAATCCTAAAAACCTAAATCTATTCTGCCTACAATAATGTTATTTTACCTTTATCATTTTACATATTTAAACATATTTAAATAAATTCTTAATAATGGAAGTTAGAATAATTGAAATCATATTTTCTGAATTAAAATATTTCATTCATTCTAAGTCTTTTTCAAAAATGATGGTATTTATATCTACAATAAATTGTGAAAACTATGTACAAAAAATGTAAGCAACTAATCTTGGTTAGGTTCATCTCTTATTCTATAATTAGCTTTCTTGGCCTACCTTGTTTTGATGATTTCACTTTGTGGATTGTTTAATATAATTTCAAGATTTGTATATATATATATTTACTATTACTTAAGTCTAGCAAAAAATTTATAAGAAAAGAATTATTTTATGTAATGAATCATTTACATTTTATGATAATTAGATGCAGATGAAAATCTGAAGCTTTTGTGATTTTTTCTATTGAAGAAGAATTGTAAATCTTCTTTGTTGTGAAAACAGACATGCATTTGCTCAAGAGGGCTAAGCTAAAACTATTTAAAGCCATTAAAAAGTAGTATAGTGTTTTTTTCTTGTTTCCATTGAACTAGATACAATGATTACCACTTTTTAAGACAACTTAGTTTCATTTACTTTTACTGCAACATAAGAACTGATTCAAAAATCTTTTAAAAGTTCTGACTATGTTTTTCAATAAGATTATGTATATCGTTTGAATAAGTTTTATGTGGGATCTAACTGTTTGTGCAATTTAATAATTAAATTATGAATGGAATGTTTCTTTATTTACCTAATATCCATTAACTTTTACATTGATGCTTGAATCGTTCAATTTGGCATTACATAATTTTGTATCGCTATTTAAAATTTCATTCTTTTATTGAAGAAGTCGCTGGTTTTACTTTTTAGAACTAACTTTATTTGAATACACTTGAGTCGACTTAGCAAGTGCAGATTTTCTTGCACTTGAGTTGAAAAGCTAACAGAAACATCTGACACCGATGGAATGGAAGACTATCCGAGTATGAGAATAATGTAATGAGCGACATTTAAAACTGAAACGATGTTTAAAATCCTGTTGTTGGTTCTCTTTTCTTTAAGATGTTACTGGTATTGCCAACTTTATGGTGATGAAAGAACTGATTTATAATGTAAGAACATGCTATTTTTGAACACATTGTGAGAACTTAGTCAAATCAGCATGTCTAGTTTTTCTTGAAGCTGAGCTTGAAAAGCTAACATCTGATTTGGCAAAACAAGTAAATTTTTTTTTTTTAGCGAAATCTGCCTGTTTTTACCTCAGCTTTACGATTTTAGAGATCGAAAAAACGACAAAAAACCGATATTACTGTACAAAAAGCTGTCGTCAGGTCGCTGACAAGTCTTTTATGGGACATATGACCCCGGAATCGGATTCAGCGAGAAATTTTCCGATGAGAAAACAGTTCCCAAATGTCATCCAACAGTTTTTACACTCCAGTATACCATTAATTTTACGCCAAAAACCAGGTAAACGTAATTTTCTTCCAGTTTTTGACCTTTTTCGACCTCAAAGTTGCAGAATTTAGAATTGTAAGTAGGATATTTGAATTACTTGGACAATTTTCGATCGAAAACATGCTATTACATTATTTTTTTTAAATATTTTAGTGCTTTGGAAAAGCAGTTTGAAAAAAAGTTTTTTGGTAGCTGCAAATCTAGAGACTTCGTTTTTTTGTAATGTTTGAAGTTTCTTAAAACTTTAAATCGACTAAAATCGTGATCAAAATGACTGATTTTGATGTAAACTTTCCCAAGCATTCTGATTTTGACAATTTTTCAATCCCACAGCCACAAAAACACTAAATTAATTAATTCATATTCGGTTTCGTTGTTTCGCCTCCTATTTTTTGCGCTTTGTTGAATTTTGTGGCCCTGGGTCATCATTTCGGATTGAAAAATTGTCAGAATCAGATTGCTTGGGAAATTTTACATCAAAATCAGTCAATTTCGATCACGATTTTAGTAGATTTAAAGTTTTGGGAAACAAACTTCAAAAAAACGAAGTTTCTAGATTTGCAGCTACGAAAGAGCAATATTTAAAAAAAATAATGTAATAGCATGTTTTCGATCGAAAATTGTCCAAGGAATCCAAATATCCTAGTTAAGGTTCTAAATTCTGCAACTTTGAGATCGAAAAAGGTCAAAAACTGGAAGAAAATTACGTTCACCTGGTTTTTTGGCGTAAAATTAATGGTATACTGGAGTGTAAAAACTGTTGGATGACGTTCGGGAACTGTTTTCTTATCGTAAAATTTCCCGCTGAATCCGATTCAGAGGTCATAGTCCCAAAAAAAAGACTTGTCAGCGACGTGACGACAGATTTTTGTACAGCAATATCGGTTTTTTGTAGTTTTTTCGATCTCTTCAGTCAGAATAATTCTTATTTTATCGTAAAGCTGAGGGAGATTTCGGTAAAAAAAATCTTGTTTCAAGTGGCTGCTCACACCGATATGACGCCGTAAAAAATAGGAATTTTGCCGAAAATCAGCCAATGGATAGGCCCCCCCTTGGCCGTTCCCTTTAATTTAGAATTGCCCACGTCTGGATTGTACATGACCATATAAATATAAATATGTAATTGTGATCTTGTTTGAAGAAGTCAAAACAAGTATCTATTCGAACATTTGATATATCTATTGCTGATTTCCTATTGTCCTATCACCGAAATCGAAGGATTCAGTGAAAATAAGGTCGCCTTCAACTTACATTCACTTCTGATCCTCGTCAGAATATTTAAAAAGTAAATAGAAAACTATAAATTTTAATTTTTTAATAATAAACTTCTTTATATATATTATAAAATAAAGTAACAATTAGATATTTCTATTATACATTAATTCAGTTATCACTAGTTTTATTCATACATACGTTACGTGGATGTGGTTGATGGTGTAAAGACAGGTGGCAAAACTGGGATAATTGACACAGCGTCTTGACTGTGAGCTGACGTAGATGGTCCATGCATGAAGTTTGGTGGAGTCAGATTTTTCTTACTTTGAGTATCTTTGGTTGTGATCTTGGATGCGAGTGGTGGTTTATCGGGTTGCGATTTTGATAATCTCTCGCTCAGTGCTTTCAAAGCTATTTGCCTAAAGCGAAAATAGTAACATTTGAAATGTGTGAGATATACATAGTAGTTGATACTTTGGTTGGATGGTTGTTCAATACATAGTTTTAAGGATAAATGTTACAACAAATTCTTTGGACAAAACTAATATGGATATGTGTAATAATGAAAATTAATTCATGAAATTTGCAAGTAGTATTTAAAACTTATAGCTGAGGAAAGCTTTATATGCATACCTTCTCCTTTCCATATCATGGTGATCTGTTCCTGGAATAATAGTTATCCCTGTGGGATTAGCTATGTCACACCTTCTCACAACTTTGCGACATAGTCCAATTCGCACCAAGATGCCATGTACACTATTGCTCAATATTGATATTGGAGGCTGAACAACATTTGGAAAGAAACTAAAATTTAATGTTAAAAGAATTTACCAACAACCTTGATACATCAATCAAGAATTTTGAACAAGAAACTAGAATCCAAATATTTTACCTTGCAAATGTAAAATAATCTGCCATGTCACCTTTTGATCCATTATTATGCCTTTGATAAAACCTCAGGTAGATCCAACTCATTATTAATCCATTTAAAAACATAGTTGGATAAGTGCCATCTAATAATCCAATCAACCACAATGTAAGGGATAGAAAAAATACACTAAGGGGCACATTCCTATTGCTCAATTTTCCAAGAGGTGTTTTAAGAAGTACCAAATCTGGCATAATTTGCTTTACGGCTACAGATACACCAGCTATATATCCAGCCAATCCATGAATATGTACTTCAAATAATAAATCAGAGTTATCTGTACAAGCAAACAAAATCAGGTAAAACACTGTTGTTGTAACTGCAACTCCTAAATTTACAACAGCAAAGAATGTCAACATTTCCAGTTGTCCCCATAATGGTTCGATTAATTTACCACATAAACCAACTGTTATTATGTCGACCAATACTTCCCAAAAGTATATTTCTAAAAAGCAAAAAGTAAACATTGTCCACAACCAAACTGAAGGAGGCATAAGCAGTCCAGGGGTAACTGAAAGTATCCTAATAGCTTCATTGGAATACGATAAACAGTAGCTCAATAAGACTACACAACAAATGAATTTTACAGATGTACTTGTGTTTCCTAATAACGCACTGAACTGCTGCCTAAAATATGGTAAATGTCTCTCTAAATTTCGAAAACTAGACATAATCAAGCATTTAGGTTATATTATCATCTCATCGTTGATTGGATTGGATATTGGATCAACTGAGGTAGGATCAACAATCGCATTTCACAACATAAATTCAGAGAGAAAAATAAAGGTGCATTCATCGACATATACATATGGACTGAGCATGGCAATGATAAGCGCGGGTAGTGCCGGCGAGAGAGAGGGGAAAACGAAGAGGCCGGCTCGGGTCGTAAACATACTAGCTACAGTCATAGATAACTCTACTACCAGTAGTACAGTTATCTATCGCTACGGTCATGCTGCATAGACAGTATTAGGCCTCTTCGTGTCCCTCTCGCCGGCACTACCCGCGATACGCAGTCCATATGTATACGTCGATGGGTGCATTATACTAAGTATAGTTCACTGAGTTTTGTAGTCAGATGACTGACATAACAGTACAGATTTCAATGCTTTATGCTATTTAAACGGTGCCGACCTCAATCAGAGAGATCTAAGAATCTAAGAATAAGAATAGAGAGCGCTAAAGGATATATTAGTGACCGGACTTAGAGCCGCGGAGTGGGGATGAATGAGTTACCAAGCTTCCCATACCATAACTAGCGGAAGACTCGACGTCGAAAGAACGAATTGTGAATGCCGCGCATAGAGTAAATTTGTTGAAGGGGAGAAATCGGTTACTACTCTCTTTTTTCAATCCCGGTCACTCGATTAACATAGGCTTTTATGGGACTAGCGCTCTCTATTCTTACATCTCTCTGACCTCAATTTACTACGAGAGGCTAAATGCTAGGTATGGCACCTCCCAATCATATAGTTATTATAAATCCCTAGCGGCGAGCGAATTAACTGTTAATATACCGAATTCAATGGTCGACCTGCATCGACGTTTTTGGTTTAGGTGGTGGAGATCCCAGACATGAATTTTATTTCCCGATTTCAAAAATCCAAGCGATAAGGCTAGATTTTAAAATTGTTATACATTTTTGGTAATACTAGGTTAGTGGGTTTTTTGAAATAAGATTGATTGATGGGACCATCAGTGTCCACGTCCGAAGGGAGATATTAAAATTATTATCTCCTCGTTCGACGGGGATATTAGTATTACTATCTTCACGTCCGAGCGAATTGACTGTTGATATTGTTTGTTTCAACTTGCAACGGCTCTTCTGGCCGACATAAAAGCTGCGCGCATGGCCGTGTGATTGTTGTGGATCGAATATCCATCAGTCTTTAATAATATATAGAGAAGGAACATGCACATTTAATAATACATGTGTTCAAAGGCAAGCAAAACCCCAAAAATGTATTGCCGCTTGGAGTTTCGAAATCGGGAATGGCAATGTTTTGGATTGAATATCCATCACTAATATATAATAAAGAAGGAACATCAATCAACTAAAACCAACTTTCAAAAAGCGACCTATTATTATAAGAAATACATAGAAATTCAAAATACTAACCCGTAAGAAATAGCTGCCGCTTGGAGTTTCTAAAACGGGAAAGAAAATCTATATCCGGCTAATCAACCACGGAATAAAAAACCAAATTTTTGTGAAGCGGTTTTTGCAATGGACCTCACATGATCGTTCCATGAGAGACGTTGGTGGTTATCCCGAGCATTCTTATGGAAGACTTCATAGGAATAGTTGTTCATGGCATCATCATATTAGGGATTGTGGGATCCGCCTTCCTGGAGAAAACGCAAGCTTGAGTTTCGGTTGCACTAAACTCTACTAGATTATCATATCCCCATTTCAAAATCTTTACCAGATCTCCATTAATTGCGTCAGTCTGTCCCTGCCTCGCTCCTCTGGAGGGTATAGGGACTTTATATGAGAAAGCGGTATGAAGTGTACCATATATAAATCATTAATTGAACCACTATTCAGATACTGTATAGTTATATGGGGAGGCTCATATAACAATGTTATACAAATTTTAAAAACTACACAAAACTGTATACTGAAAATAGGATTCAAAAAATCCAAACGTTTCTCCACAGACAGGCTTTATGAAGAACTAGACATTTTCAATATTTACAAACTACATATACACCAATGCTTGCTTTATATGCATACAATATCAAAACAAATTATAAATACAAACAAAACTATTCCAACTCGCTTTATTACAAACCAATCGATTGATATACCCCTTTTTAGAAAAAGTCACTCCCAGTGCAGCCTTTTCTATATAGGACCTAGATTATATAACAGATTACCACTCCAAATAAAACAAATAAACAAAATCAGTTCCTTTAAATACGAAATTAAGAAAATTATCAATGAAAATAAAATCAACATATGAAAAAAAAAAAAAAAAATTTTAATAATAATAAATATAGAATACAAATTTGATTTCTCATTTATTTTCGTAAATCAAATTTCCACACCTCTATGCCCTAATTGGATTGCATCTCTCTCAGCACTATTTTATTTAAGTTAATTTTACCATCCTCGTCCAGAAATATGCAAAACAAGCATCTATGCTTAGGCAATTTCTGTACAGGAGTATTTGTAAACAATATTAGAATGAATAAATTTGATTTGATCTGCGAAGCTGTGGACGGGACAGGTGGTCACTTCCAGCAGATCGTCGACATGGAGCAGAAACAAAGTTGGTGCCAAGACAGGTCCCTGTGGAACACCAGCGTTGATAGCCATTCGATCGGAGGATACTCCGTCAACCACCACATGGTGGTGATCTATCTGAGAGAAAACTGGATAGTAAGTGACATACCATATGACGGCAAGTTTCCCAAGAAGGCTTTGGTGCCAAACTCGGTCAAATGCTTTGGAGATATCCAATGATCAGCTAGAGATTCCTCATGTTTTTCATAGATTTCTGCCATATATGTGTTAAATGTCAATCTGATAAGATAAAAGTTGATGTTTAAGGAAATATTTTTCTCCAATTGTCTCGTTTACTATTCGAACTCCAATTTAATTATGGTTGAAAATATTGACGCAAAATTTTAGGGCCATAAAAGTATTTGATGAGATCTTCAAGAAGTTTCGCTTCCCCCGCTAGAGAGTTGAAGGTACGTAGATAAAAATCGTCAAACATATTTCCCCCTCTAATAAAAAAACGAGGATTCCGAGCGTTTTTGTAGATTTTCACTTTTGATACTGAAAATCGTCAGTTTTCGTAGTGCCATCCCTGTGGAGATGATAATTCAATTGAAACTGAGTATTTACAAATTTTTTTAACGAATAGAATTAATTGGCAATGAGCAAATCTTTTATCTATTTTTATTTTCTTTTATAAATTTTCAGGTAATTTATTATACAGCACAGTGCCAATGTGTATGTTGTAAATTTGCACCATGATGGGTATTATATTCGTGAAACATATTGAGATTCAAAAGCTGTTAGCTTGCTCTTTACAAAAATGTCAAGATTTCTAATATATTTTGGATAGTAGACTTCCGCGGACAGCTAATCTTGAAAAATCTTGTCTTCCGGATGGATTCCGCGTCACAATAGCTCGACTTGATGCCGACGTTTCGCCAACCATTACAGGTGGCATCTTCAGGACAGGCTTGAGGCTTGAACTGAAACTGGTTCTACTGGTTTCTGTAGCCGTATTTATTGTAGGAAAAATCCTTCACGCTACATAGTTCACTGCCTTTATTCCGGTGGTTAACTTCGTTCCAGCACCTGACCCTGCCGTTGTGAGATGATGTGCGAAGTGGAATTTTCGAGGATGGGTTTGCAAATGTTGGGAAGGTAATATCCTGAGTCACGGTTCAGATTATTCGGATGTTTTAGGATTTCTATAGCTTCAAAGATTTTTCGCTGATAGAAGTTTGGGGCTCGGACTAGGATTTTAGTATCTTCAAAAAGGACTTGATGATTTGTGTTAAACTTGTGTTCCGCAAGTGCAGATCTACTGGTGTCACGAAGTCTTGTACAGCGCTCATGTTCTTTCACACGAGTAGCTACTGTACGACCTGTTTCACGAATGTAGACTTTACCGCAAGAACAGGGAATACTATAAACACCTTCTAAATGGAGAGGAGGAAGGGGATCTTTGATAGGTTTGTAAAACTGAGATAATTTTGGAAGTGTGGAAAAACGGGTAGAAATATTATGTTTTTTGAGGATTTTGGAAATTCGATCTGTTATATTTTGAATATATGGAAGATAGGCCGTGGATAAAGCAGGTGGGAGGGTTTCTGGCTCAGGTCGATTTGGAATTTTAGGTGAAGTGTATTTCTTCATGGCTTTTTGAATGTTGTAATGGGAGACATTGTTTGATAATAAGGCAGATGATAGATGTTTTAATTCTGATTTTAAGGATTGAGGTTGAGATAGGTTGACAGCTCTGTGGACCAGGGAGTTTATGACAGATTGCTTTTGGGCAGGGTGGTGGTGGGAAAGACCATTGAGGTATCTATCGGTATGGGTGGGTTTCCGATACACAGAATGTCCTAAAGTACCGTCAGTCTGTCGACTAACCAATACATCCAGGAACGGGAGTGAACCTTGCGATTCGACTTCCATGGTGAAACGGATATTGGGATGTAATGAATTTAAATGATTGAGGAGGAAGGGAACAAGCTTTTCGCGACCATGTTGCCAAATAACGAAAGTATCGTCGACATATCTAATATATTATAAGCTTGAAAATTAGTATTTTATGTATTTTTAAAATTGGGGAAGTACCTTGGACAAAGCAGTCATTAATGTGACAAAAAAGTGCACATATACAGGTTGCTTCAAAAAGATGTTGCCAAACTTGAGCAAGTTGTGTAGGACAATGCGGTTGAAAATTTGTGCATATAAACCCCAAAGCGCAAATGAGCCGTTTTGGCCCTGGAGTAAGTTTTGTGCAAAAACATAATGTTATCTCGTTGACACCAAAATACTTCGATACTTAAGTAATTTTTATTCAAAATCTAGCAAAAATAATAAATTTATAATGGTTCAAAATGGCAACCACCAACGTGGGTACATAAATTTGTCCGTCGAAGCATAGAATCACGCACCCGGGCTAACATGTGCGGATCCTTGCTGCCCGAAAACACAAGCTGTCATCACTCCCAAACAGTTCTTCTTCGGTGGCAACAGCGGTTCATATACCAAGAACTTGATGTAACCCCAGAGGAAAACATCCAACATTCGGGGCTTCGCGCTGAACAATGGGTCGGCCCTTCTCTCCCGATCGATCATCGCCCAGGAAATTGTTGGTTTAGGTGATCTTGCACATGGCGGGAAAAATGTGCAGGTGCACCGTCATGTTGGAACCACATTCTATACTGTATCTCTATTGGAATGTTTGCATTTTCCATTAGTTCAGGAAGTACGCCTTGCAAAAAAATGTAGGTAGATGTTACCATTTAGCACTGGTGGAAGCAGGAAGTCGAAGTCGGAAGAAGCGTGACGTTAATTTTTCCTTTATGCCGTGACACGATTCCAAAAATCACCTTGCTACTTTGGCAAAAATCTGCAAGAAAAAATTCACTGAATAAAAATTTGTGACTACCTTTTTCATAATCATGGGGCGAATACTGTTTTCATCTGAACAAAGTAGTAAAATTGCCTCATTTACAAAAAAAGCGTTTTCTTTTTGTATCACTTACAAAATAAAGGTAGCAAAGAAAGTTGTAGACCCAGCCGAACTATAACCAACAACATAGTATAATACATTGTGATCTAATTCAGTAGACCCTACTGCAGTCTGGGATTACAGGCAGTTCTTGCATAGTTTTTTACATTTTCTTTTAAAAAAACTGCGACTGTAAAGATGTGTCAGCAGTCGCATTGCAATCTGGTTGTGTTGTAATGTCGGCTAATGTTTTCGAACCTGCTGAAACATCACAAGCTAAAAAGGTTTGATAAGGTTAATGAAGGCAAACATTTTTATGGTCTAGATCAGGGGTTCCCAACCTTTTTGCACCTGCGTACTACTTGACTTTTTGAGAAATTTTGGCGTACCACCAGACCTAAATATTTTAATGAACGTATAATATTTACTCTTCTAAAAGTGTTCAAAGGCTTTTTGAATTAAAATTCTGAGAAAACTTCATATTTAATGGTTAGATATTTGTTTATTTATAACATGCTTATAATAAAGGAGAAATAAAAAGATTAAAATGATATGAATTTACAGTTTTATTTATTACCCATCACTCACGCGTACCACCTGAAACGTTCCCGCGTACCACCAGTGGTACGCGTACCACCGGTTGGGAACCCCTGGTCTAGATCATTAATTGGAATTTTGGAGACCAGTTTTAACTACGAATATTCTTGAAATTCGGCAACATTTTGTGGTATCCCGAAGAGATTCATCCTAAATTAGACAACTGCTAACAATACTCTATTTTCTTACGTCATGTGTATGTTTATAGTTATAAACATACAACACATATTTGTTATTGTTATAATATATCATTGTAAATAACGTGTCGACGAGGCTGTGACCCTGCGTGCATAACATGAATGTCAATGCCAGCACGTAGGCCAACCTTCGCCGAACTATTAGAAGAGGAGTAAGGATTCTCCCTTGAGAATAGATATTTAAGTTACAAGTTACAAGAAGTAATGTAGTCGGTAGTAAGGCAACTATCTGCGATAGATATAAGTTATTAGTGTTAGTACAATGTAGTGAATAGTAAACCAATATATTACATTTCGTAACGTAGTGTTTTAATCCCAATACCCAAAAGGACCACGAATCAGCTTATGGCAAACCGTCCCCAGATATTTAAGAGCTGATCCCCACAATTTAGTATGTGAACGCTATGTACAACCGAAGATGTTGTTTAACAATAAATTCTGGCTACGTAATAGTTCTGTTATTCAACGAATACAATTTCAAATTCTTTAGCATATGGCCTGTGTCAGCTGAAAACTGTAACTTTCTATTCCCATCATTAGGTATTTAATGACTTTTGAATAGCGATAAGCTATTCCGACAACAAACCCCTTCCATATAGCCCATGTAGACGACAACTGAATGAATTTTAAGTTCAATATTATCAGCTCTGCAAATAATATCGCGAACAATTGGCTCGAGAAAATGTCCATGTTACCTGTCAACATAATAAAAAAAGCAACAGCTTGCTTCCACCTATTATAAAAATTAAACCGTGTGAAGCATATGCATGTTTATCTCCTATCTAAATATATTAATGAAAAAACACGAAATCACATGAAATGTTTGGATCACAAACAATACAAATAAGGAAAATATGGAGTTTGGCATAATAATAACTGCGCATATTTTCAAACATGAGAAGTTATTTGAATATTCAATGTTCTACTTTTAAGAAAATTGGAAAAATTATAAATTTCCCTTGAATGTCTGAATTTTTGATTTTCTATAGAAAATGTCAACAATACTGCTATAAATAATTATTAATTATTCCCGTGTTCTTAATTATCTACAATAAACATGTATGGATAAAAAAAAAATAAAATAATATTTTTTAATAAACTTTAATTTCAGTGAACTTATTAATAAAAAACATTATATTTTGTTAAAAATTCAATATTTTTTTATCGAAGCACAGACATTTCAAGATGGCAACTTTCAATTCAGAGAGAAACCAATTATCAATTATTGCCAAAATACGTTTCTTAACGGTAATGTCACGTACTGGTTGGAATCCAATAAATTAGTGAATTTTGCAAGTAAAAAAGCAAACAAAATATCAAAATGTTTATATATTAGAGGTGCATCATCCCTGGCTAACATAAGTAATAATTTTGGATTCATATATACCTTTTTTTGCATAAAAAAGAGTAAAAAACCTTAAAAAACATGAAAAATCGCTTTTTGCATGTGAACCACCACTCTTATCTAAATCATGTACGAATAGTTTTTTGTAGGTTTTTTACTCAGGAATACGATGGTGAATCGAACTTTGGTGTATCACTTGGTGTGGTGCCATAAAAATCGATTTTGAAGTTTTAAACACGTTCTTGGAGCCTTAGATGGACCTAGATGGAGGTCAAAAAATTTGTACTGGAAGTGACCATTGATACCCTTACTTTTGCATGAGGGATAAAATTTTGCATAATATACGTGAAGATAAGAAAAAAAAAGTTTTTCCCTCCACGGGGGTATCGACCATACCACCCCAGGAAACATGTTTATTTGACAGTTCAAAACAGGTAATAACTCCGATTTTAGATTTCGCGGAGGGGGGCATTTTGACCATCTTAATCGGGGATACCCTTTGTTAATGTTTTAAACAAAATTCCATATTTGTTCCAAGCTGGTGAGTATATCAAATCACGATGTGAGTAGAGATGGCATCGATCAATCGAACCGCCGGAATAATCGATTATTTCATTCAGATTAAACAAATTAATCATATGATATGTTTTGATTCGATTAATTAATAATTAAATGATTATTTACTCATTAATTGACAGCAGCACCACAGATTAAACGAAAAATATTTTTCAGTGTTCTGTCAGAGCTGTAATTCTCTGTTCGGTTACGTAAAGAAAAACAAATGGAAAAGCAACAAACTGGGAAATACCAGTTTAAAATGTAAAATCTTACTTGAGTGTATTTCTACTGTAAATGAGAAATTTTCCAAAATGTCAGTTTTTTGAGAGTGAAGAATGTTGATAGAGTATGGATGGAATAGAGAAATAAATACCTGTTATGTAGGGAAATTCACTTCCCCGCAACATAGACTGAGTGGGCAGATTTCAATGATCACCAGATTGAATTTCAATTTCATCAAGGTCCAAAATACAGTCCATTTCAGTTGAGCTATGCTGTATCTTCTCCTGGAATAATTCGATATCATCAGATACTCTTTGTTCAGATGAAATACAGTTAATCTTTCTTCGCAAAGTTCTTACCGCTGGCAGCGGAAAATTTTGAGCCAGCAACTCATTGTAGCCAGCTGGTCCACAAGCCAATTTCAAGCGCAAGGCTTTTTTTACAGTATTGCTTGACCATACAGGAGATGAATCAGTGATTAAGGCTTGTAACTGATCCTCATTCAAAAATTTTTTTACAGCTCCAACAATAGTTTCTTTATTTCTTTCTTCAAGTTTACTAATTACATTATTTAATTGTCGGTTTCTCTTTATAAGACATTTGTTTGATCTGTCTTGTTTTGCAATGATTTTCATTGCATTCTGTATCCGCATTTCATTTGATCTCTCTGTGTTTTCGTTTTTTTTAATGATTTTCATTGCTTTCTGTAATTGTACTTCCATTCTCTGCATTTCAACTGCTACCTGTAAAATTACTAAACTTTTTGATATTCTCGATCACATGAAAAAAATAATATTTATATATGGCGCATTCCAGGTCATATTCGCACTTCATCCCAGATGAGGTCTTTGGATTGCCCCTAAATTTTGCAGATGGGTTCTGCATCAGGAAATATTGGGTTTCCCAAAATTTCAAGCCATTTACTTCAATAATGCGCCGCCTAGAATATTTTTCATTTTTTTTGGAATTTTATTGATTGAAAATGAAAAAACGGCATTTCTTCTGTAGAAACGCATTACTGAGGCTAAAAAAAATATTCCAAGCTATGGATTTGATGGGAAATTTTCCAAGGAATCCAACGCCGCCTTCAGAATTGGTCTATCGTATCGCGCATGCGTGAAAACTCGAAGAAATTGGTATTTTCTTCAAAAATTCATATCTCAAGTGTTGCTACTCCGATCGGGCTGAAATTTTGTGTGAAGGCAGTTAAAAGTGAATACTTCAAAGTGGTGTATGAACGGTCATGCATAAATTATGAAACAAAGCCGCTAGTCAATTATCTGTATTTTCAAAAATTTCTAGCCCATTTCTTTCAAGTTCATGCTGATGGGTGAATATAAATCTCAAATCTGACCACAAATTCAGATTTCTCGGAAATTTTCCGATCGATTATGTACTTTCAACATTTTTTTATGACGATTCAATCTATATTGCAGGGGCGCTTTAGAGGGTCCCGCGAGCATGTTTTTCTCAATATTCAAATTTGTTTAAAAGCGCAGTGTACATTTCTTGATAAAAAATTAATTTCTTCTTAAAAAAAAAATAATCAAACAAAATGAGCTTTAATACTAAAATTAATTTCTTTTTTTGAAGAAAAATGATATGTTTTTTTAAATATAATAATTGAATAAGATGAGTTATATTATAAAAATTATTATTACATGATAATAAAAAAAATAATAATTAAATAAAATGAGTTAATAATAAAAATTATTATTTGATAATAATTTTTACTACGTAACTCATTTTATTTAATTATTATTTTTTTTATTATTATTTAATAATAATTTTTATTATATAACTCATTTTATTTAATTATTATATCTTTTTTAATAAAATTTTAGTATTAAAACTCATTTTATTTGAATATTATTTTTTTAAAGGAATTAAATTTTTATCAAGAAATGTACACTGCGGTTTCAAACAAATTTGAATATTGAAAAAAACATGGTCGCGGGACCCTTTAAAGCGCCCCTGCAATATCGATTGAATCGACTCGAAAAATTTTTAGAAAGTACTTAATCGATCGGAAATTTTCCGAGGAATCCGAATTTGGGGTCAGATTTGAGAGTAATATTCACCCATCAGCATGAACTTGAAAGAAATGGGCTAAGAATTTTTGAAAATACAGATAATTGACTCTAGCAGCTTTGTTTAATAATTTATGCATGACCATTCCTACAGCACTTTGAAGTATTCACTTTTAACTGCCTTCACACAAAATTTCAGCCCGATCGGAGTAGCACCACCTGAGATTTCAATTTTTGAAGAAAAAATAGTTTTTTTGAGTTTGCACGCATGCGCGATCCGATAGACTAATTCTAAAGGCGGTGTTGGATTCCTTGGAAAATTTCCCATCAAATCCATGACTTGGAATATTTTTTAGCCTCAATAATGCGTTTCTACAGAAGAGATTCCGTTTTTTCATTTTCAATCAATAAAATAAAAAAAATGGAAAATATTCTAGGCGGCGCATTATTGAAGTATATGGCTTGAAATTTTGGGAAACCCAATATTTCCTGAGGCAGAAACCACCTGCAAAATTTCAGCGCAATCCAAAGACCTCATCTGGGATGAAGAAAAAAGAAAAATAAGTATAGTCTGTTACAATGAATTCCAATATACAAAAGGAACATTAAACACATTTTCAATATCTCATTGCAATATACCTCAATAGATACAGTGTTCAGTCCTTGTTCATGGTTACTTATTGGTATTTTCAGGTCAAGGGCAGTTGTTTCCAATTCCTTTGAGTCATCTTCATATACATTTTCCAACTTCACATCTGAAATATGGATCTGCAACCACAACATACATTATTCTTCTAGTGACAAAAATAAAAATTTTTTTTTAATGATAAATCAAAATTGAGTATTATCAGTAATTCTTTAGAATATATCCTTCAGTACAAACAATTTGACTCTACTCACGTGTTCCACACACTGCCAACAATCCATTTCGAACTATCTCATTTTGTGCAAATTTATCCACGTCACAATTTAGTTTGTGAAATTAAATTTTTTATGATATGTACGACCTTGTGTACAACCTTGGTATTTGAAAACGTTGATACACAAACACTATACACATAAAGTTTCCTACACCTTGCCTTCAATAAATATTTTAGAATCATTGACAATTACCCTTGACAATTTAGAGAAAAAAATTACACCTGTTCCAAAATCAATAATACCAATAATTGGAGTTAACAGGACAGAACAAGGATACCCATCTATTTTTAGAAAAAATAGGCATCCCTTTCAGTTGAATGAAAGTCATATGTGTGAGAACGAGATTAACTATGTTCCCAGCAATGTTTCCGTGTACATGTGTCATCTGTATCATATCATCAAATAAATTGAAATAATTAAATTGTGACATAAGGATTAATTTGCAAAACATGTAATAGTATAATAGTTTTAAAAGGGTTGCTAGGAGTGTGTAGAACATGTGGGTAAATTAGTGTAGTGAAGGACATATTGTAGACTACTGTCGAATCTTTCACAATGAATTGCAAAATACAAAAGGAACATTGAACCCCAATTTTTAATCTCTTAATCAAATATACCTCAGTACTTAAAGTGTTCACTTCTTGTTCATGTTTAATTATTGGTATTTTTATGTCAAGGGAAATAGTGGGAACAGCAGATCTTCTCAATCTCTTAGTGCCATCTTCACGTACGTTTTCCCACATTTCCTCTGAAAAATGGTCCTAGAAGCCCAGCATATATTATTCTTCTAGTGAAAGAAATTTTAAAAAAATCGATTAGCCAATTATTAACTTACACCACACACGACTGCACATTTCGATGGTTTCCAGTTCTTTATACCAATATTATTTATCCATTTCCATTTCCTCGTCTCTTCCACGGGGAACGAGGCCATATATATTTTTTCCCCTTTTTTGGTACTGTTTTTGCAATTTGTAATGCAACAGGTTGGCATTTTGTTTGTAAAACCAAGTTTTTTTTATCTCACCAGTTTTTCGAATTCACATACTTGAAGGTCGGAGCTACCTTTTACACGTTCATAAACTGTTTAACAAACAGCAACACACAACACTGTGGTAACTGACCGATTTGTTTACACTCACATCACATCCACCATCCACTTGAAGCATGAACCAACAACAACAAGTCAACAACAACAACCAATACCAATATGTCAAAGCACTAGTGCCTAACCTAGACCACAGAATTGTTTTTCGTTGCTAATACGACTCTTTGATTTATGAACTATACCCACCATAGAGATTGGGATTCTGCTGCTGGAAGATGCCCGATCCTCAGACTGAAACAGTATGCGATAGCGCCTGTGGTCAGGTTCCAAACACCCAGAGGACGGAATGGGAGAACAAGGAGTGCGTGCCACTTCTGCCAGGGGGGCTAAGACTGGTGAGTCTAACGGAGCCGGAGTCTACTCGTAGACACCCAGAAGGGAGCTTTTAGTTTCCCTAAGTGTCTTTCGTCTTCAAGGCCAGGGTCAGGGTAATCCGGACCTGTGTCTTGGACAACCAGAGACTAAACGACGGGGATGGGGAATTTATTTCTACACTGGCAGTCATGCGCATGCAGTGACTTCAAGACACACATAGAGTGACTTCAAGTCTTATTTGGGAGTGCCAGAAGGAAGAAACTTCAGCTAGTATGTGTATCTGCCCACTCTGGCCTGAAAGGAATTGAAATGGTCAATTGACCAAACGGGGTTCCTGGATACCCTTGAATCCGATACATCAATCGGAATCTCATCGACCTCCAGCTACTAGATAGACAGTGGCTCTCGGTCTGGTCACTGCACCGCATACATGTCGCCTGAGGCCATAAGATACATTAGTCCATGCAGAATCCTAGACTTCGGTGCTGCTTCAGGCCTGCTGGACTGAGACTTGTATTAAGGGGCGCACAATGGATCCAATCAAGTGGTCTAAGTGCTCTAGGCTTGTCCACGGTCGTATACACAGGTCTGGAAACTCGAGGTTGTTTCCTATGTGAGCAGTGAGTCCGCTAAGCGTCGACTGGCCCGTAGTACCAAAAGTCGTCACGTAGGAGTATTTTCTGACTACTGTCAGTTGACTTGTCAACACAAGGAGTACCTGCGTTTTTAGAAACAAATTACGAAATCGTGCATTGTGCCGAAATGCAAAACGGGGTACAAAAGTGTAAAGCAAGAAACTTCTGTTTTTAAAGTGCCGACAGATGCGGAAATGCGAAAAAAGTGGATGCTTGCGATTCCGGATAGAAATCGTTTTACCACTTCTTGATCCAAGCGCTAGCTGGTGGCTGAGCGAGGGACTACGAGTTAGGCGACCCGTAAGAGACTTAAGTCAACCATAGAGTTTCCAGACCTGTGCATACGACCGTGGGTTTGTCCGCACCGTTTTGATCGATTGATTGAACAATAGAGCAGCCACTTCTTTCAATTCTACTACCGACGTACAGATTTATAAAGCTTTACAACAAACTGGAGCTCTTATAATCATTTGCTATATTCAGAATTATTTTTATTTTAACTGATCTTTCATGCCAAGACCCTCAAACGATGGAGAATAGCGTATTGTTATTTTCTGTGTTCCGTTTCCTTGTCTAGTGTCATCATTCAAACTTGTTATATTTTACGTTTTATGATTGTCGGTTTGAACGTCACCCGATGTTGATTATTTGATGATCGATTTTATTAAACTGGATATAAAACTGTGTAATGGACCATGGGCTGATTAAACCAGATACATAAATTTGTACTTTTTTATTAACTATGGACGACGGTCCACCTAAAAGGGGTAGAGGTAGAGGCCGGGGTGGCCGTGGAAGAGGTCGTGGGAGAGGACGAGGTCGCGGCAGAGGAAAAAAGGCCATCAAAGTTATTGAAAGTGATGAAGAAGTGGATAATGTTCAAATTCAAGAGAACATTGAAGAGCCTCAGGACCAAAATGAACCAAATGAAAATTTGGTACCTAAAAGTAAGTTTAGTTAAAAAATGAAGTTGTCATAGTTTCATTCCGTTTTTATGTAGTTGATTTGGAGGCTGACATATCACAGTTGGAAGCACCTACATTTACAACAATTAATAGAGGGCCACCAGAACCTATGTTGAGACTTGACTGGAATCATAAAGTGAATTTAATTGGAGAAAAAGTTTTGAATCCGATGATACACTGTTGTGATAAATGCTTAAAACCTATACTGATTTATGGAAGAATGGTAAGTATTTTATTAATTTATGATTTATCATGAACTACTTACCTAATCTTTTACTAATGACCCAGTAAACTTGGGGAAATATGTATATTTCACAATTTTATGCAATGATTACAATTAAATATTATTTCCAGATTCCTTGTAAACATGTATTTTGTTTATCTTGTGGCAAGCAAGAACAAAAACAGTGCCCACGATGTTTAGAAAAAGTATCAAGGGTTGAACAAACAGGTTTAGGCACAGTATTCATGTGTACTCATGGTGGCACAAGGTATGGTTCTTCTGGTTGTCGAAGAACTTACTTATCACAACGTGATCTTCAGGCACATATTAATCATAGGCACGTATCATCCGCAATTATAAACGCACCTATTGAAATAGTAGAGCCTGAACGCCCTCAACAACCCAGACCTAAGAATGATCCGAGAAGTAGTTTATCGTTGAATCCATCAGTTAGACAAAGACCCGCTCAGATTCAAAGTGGTGGTGTTAGGACTAATTTAATCACAGTGCCAATTCAGGATTCTGCTCCTTCAATCCATGAAAACACCGCTACACCTCATACATATTATAATCAGTATCCACCTGCTCCAACTTTCAGTCAAACACTTCCTCCGATGCATATTCCACCACCTCAACAAACACAATATTATGCAGCTCCTCCTGCATACAGTCCAGTACAGACTTATACACCTTACAGTAATACTGGCACCCAACCAGCTCAATATACAACTGCTAATGGGGCACAAGGTAGGACTCCTCAACAGTATGATTATAATGCCCAACACCAATGGAATAACTCACAACAATATTACAGATGAAGTTAGTTAATGTCACATTCTAACATCAGAAACGTTTTTTCAATGCATAGAATTACTGCACCTTACCACCGGCAATTAAGGAAAAAAATTTTTTATTATTTGAAAGATTCCTAGCTTTGGACCATGGAATTGTTTTAGGCTTGAACATGCTGTGAAAGCATGTATATGTTGGTGATGTATGTGATGTGTGACTGATAAATTTGATTTACATTATTACGATATACTTCTCAACCTCTTAACTTTCTCTATCAAAAGCAAACAGTGAGCATTTGCCTTTTGTGAATGTAACACAAATAAATTTACATGTTTTCACATATATGAGGGTCATTTTAAAAGTTTCCAGCCTGTTAAAGAAAAACACATAATTCAAGCCAAACAAAAATTTATTTCTTGACATAGTCTCCACGCAAGTCAATACATTTGGTCAAACGCTTTTCCCAACCCTTCAGGCCATCAGAAAAATTCTTTAGGTAAACCTGAAAAATACAGGTTTACTGCCTCTTCAACCTCGGTATTTGACCCATATTTTTTCCCACCCAGACATTTTTTCAAGTTGGGAAATAAAAAAAGTCACTCGGGGCTAGGTCTAGTGAGTAGGGTGGGTGTTGAAGCAATTCGAACTTCAATTCGTCCAATTTCGCCATTGCGACCATGCACGTGTGGACTCGCGCGTTGTCCTGATGAAACAGCACCTTCTTCCTCGCAAAGTGTGGTCGTTTCTTCTTGAGTTCCGTCTTCAATTGGTTTTACCTTTTTCAACCATAATTACTCCGAGGCTGTCCCAAAAAACTATCGCCATCACTTTTCCGGCATAAGAACGACCTTCGCCTTCTTCGGAGGGTTCCCCCCACCTCAATCCAGTGCATTGACTGTTGTTTTGTCTCCGGAGTATGGTGATGGATCCAGGTTTCGTCGACAGTAATTAATCGGCGCAAAAACTCGGTAGGATTCTTTTGGAACAGCTGAAGAGTTTCGCGCGACATGTTCATCCGTAATAAATTCATTCATGCATAAATCTTCATGTAAAATCTTATGCACCCGTTCAGTTGATATCCCACAAGCCTCAGCAATTTCATTAATGGTTAATCGGCGATCTTCCATCACGGTTGTGTGTACTAAACTGACGATATCTTCCATGGAAACAGTTTTTGGACGTCCAGAACGTTCATCGTCAAAAAAGCTTGTACGACCGCGTTTGAACTCGGCCACCTAGTGTTTCACGGTTGTAAATGAGGGCGACGATTCACCATACACGGAGTCTAACTCTTCTTTCACTTCCCGAGTTTTTTTCCCTTTCAAATACAGGAACTTTATCACCGCGCGATACTCGATTTTATCCATTGTCGTTAACAAACGTAACCTGTCAACTTTGGAAGGGTACCATGTGTTTTGTACTGATCGGAATGACTTGAAATTTTTATGGCATACATATGTAAAGGCCATTCATTGGTTGGCAAGAAAACTTGAATGCACCATGACTTTTTGCCGGTAAGGCCGGAAGCTTTTCAAATGACCCTCTTATATTTGAACATTTTGTAGCTGGGAATGTAATGAATAATTTGTTTGATGTTCACGAGCTATAAGCTTGACTTATATTCCTAAAAAAAGTATCTGTTAACAATATTTTCATAATTTTGTATTGTTTATAATTATTTTCTAATAATAAATATGGCCTAAATTGTTCATAATACTCTGTTCATTGGCAAACCAAAAATAATTCTTATTGGATCGATTGTTGTAATTTTCAATCACACAATACAGGGAATACTCAAAGATGGATAATTTATAGCTACGCCCAATTTCATATGTAGCCAAATGAATATCAAAACAATATTTCGACACATTGCGAAAAAATGTCCAAACTTACATTCTCTTATTTCACATGAAATTCATTTTCGTCTACCTCCGTAATTTCCCATCTTGATGTAGTCAAGCTAGGCTATTTTTATTTTCCCATTTACAATTTTGAGAATGCTTGAAAAAACGAATTGTGTCATTTTCAATTATATTTTGATCTTAAACCTTCAATATAACCCCACTAGATGTATATTCTGTTAGTTATATGGTATTTGAATTGAGATACTATGTGTAATAAATAATGTTAATTTTTATTCATGAATGTCTTATTTGTTCAAATAAATAGTCTTACTTGATTCAAACTGCAGTTTCAATTATGAGACAGTTGTATGATTTAGATGAATTTCCGTCCTGCATTACTCAATACCAGCTACGCACTATTTAAGACAACGATACTGTTATAAGCTTCATCTCAATTCCAAGCATCTCTTGTTGATGACATCACATTGACTTGGAATTGGGACGAAGCTTACGACAGTATCGTTTAGTCTTAAATGGTGCGTAGCTGGTATTGAGTGTGACAGGTGATAAATATTAGAATTAAACATAGTTTTACCTGTTTCCTGCGAAAAATTATATGTTGCACCGGTTCCTTAGGTGTCCTCGTGTGATTGGAACTCATTTTAAATAAGCGCGTATAAGAGTTATGACCATAGACCTATTTTCCTAAGGAGACGAAACATCTCATTCATAAAACTCCATTTGACTTGTCGCAATGATTACATGAAGTATGACCTCTTTGTCGTCCAGTCATAATTAATCCTTATTGGCAACGCTGTAACTGATTGAAAACTTGGTAGCTTGGACCACTTGTAAGGCAACACCGCTTCGAAATAGCTACGAGCACGGTCGTACATACAGGTCTGGAAACTATGGTTGACTTGAGTCGCTTACGCGTCGTGAAACTCTTAGTCCAGCTGACGCTTGGATCAAGAGGGGGTAAAACGATTTCTTTCCGGAATCGCAAGCAGTGTTACTAATGCCCATTTGTACCGTTTAAGCATAGCTTAAAATTGTCGAAATGTTAACTTTGAACCTTTTAAAAGGTCGTGATAGCCCCAAACTGGGTCGAAAACTGTTTTGAATTGGTTAATTTTCGATAAATCGAATGACGTTCACGTGAGGAGCGCGTAGCTCGCGAGTTAGAAAACTGCAAATTCACGATACATAGAACGTCTTAACGAGGACTTTTCGCATGCGGTTTTCGCTCCATGTCGTTAGTTTATGAACGGGGCCAACTAAATAGCATAGTATCGGGCCCCAAAATGTCGATTAAATAGAAAAATTTAATTAAAATAGAAACAGGTACTCTCAGGTTTCAGCTACGCGCGTCTAACCTGCGACGTACCAAAGGGAATTTTCTAGCTACTAAAATATACCCAAAAGCGGTTAAAAGCTTGCGGCCTATAGCCGAAAACACTTTATTACAATTGGCGCCGGCCGCACGGGTCATAAAACGGCCCCGAATTAACAAGATCGAGGTAAAAAGTATAAACTCTAACTGACGTTTCTCACTTTTAGAAACTTCAAATTAATTAACTTGACACAAGTTTTGATAACGTAAATGAAGACACACGTTTTAGATTCCACAACCACCCTTGACCAAGATAATTTTTGATATCCCGGTATATCCTGATATGCGATTATATGTATAACAATACTGGAGGAGTATAGCCTATTAGTGTTCATGACATTTCCATGCGAGTTTCTATCAATTAGGTCCTCCTCCTCCGTAAGAACATTCTATGTTAAAACGACTTACCTTTGCCTTAATGTCTAAAAAAAAAACAAAATGAAAATTGAGTAGGAATGAAATTTATTTAAAACAGTATTTACATAATTTTATTCCATTTCAAGTTCTATTCATAATAATAAAATATCAAACTTTCAAATTAACAACCAGACTGTAAACTTAATACATAAATACTTTCTCCAATGTTAGATGTAGTGTTTAAGGTGGATTTCATCCCTAATTTAAAAACTCTAGTTAAAATAATCTTTGCATATTCTTGCATTACAGATATAATATCTGACAATCTGTCTAAAATACTTGCCACAATATCACCGTTGTTGCTATCAAGACAAGTGAGAAGAGAAGGCAATGCTTCTGTTGAAGCCTTTGGGTTAAATTTTAACCACTTTATGATCAATGTTATAGCTAAAGCCCTTATACTGGAATTAGGCGAACTGATAGCATTGTATAAAATATGAGAAACAACTCTGAAGAGATCTGGCCTTTTATTTGTGATATGTTCCAACTCTTGTAGCGCACTTAAATTATCTGAATCTTGTAAGGCCGTAAGTATTTGCTGCCAATTTTGAGGAAGAGGTTCGATCACTAAAGGTGTTGCCGTTCCTACCAAGAATTCTGTTGCTGAATTTTGATCGCTGCTAGGAAGAGATACATTCGATAAAAGCGGTCGTACTCCTGGTTGAACGATTTGAATATCACTGGAAATGAAGTTAAGGTTAGAGTTATCTCGATACATGTACGTTATTAAACAATTTATATGTTCAAATTAGAGACACGTTTGACAATCGTCTCGGCAGCATTTAAGCTGTCGGAAATTTTGCATATTGGTTGTTCTGGAATGGTAAAATTTCTACAAAATTTAGTTTTTGCCTGCAGCACATCATTTAAATTCATCAACATGGCCTTAGCAAAGGTCAATCTACAACTACAAATCTTTTATTGTTCAAACATTAGACATTATTTATTAACTGCATTAGAACTGTGGCATTTCTCATACCACAGCGAAATCTGTAATCCAAAAATGGCTCGAGATAGAGCACCGTGCCTACTGGAGAGAACTGCCCCGTATGTCGCACTCCAAGCGACTGATGGGAGATCTCCAGCAGCAACGAGTAAAAATCTGCTGAAGCTCAGCAGACAAGAAATATGGAATCTTGTTGCATTCCTGACCGGACACGTCCCATGCAACAAAAACCTCTACACGATTGGTCTGGTTATCAGCCCACTTGCAGGGGTTGCGGCGTGGAAGATGATACTATGCATGTGCTGTGTCAGTGCATGGCATAAGCGGTTGGTCGTCGGACATACCTCGGAGACGATAAAACTACACCCGAGGAAATCAGAAGTATCCCCTATATCAGACTACTGAAATTCATAGAATACACCGGACTGATGAGGAGGTAGCTACATGTGAGGGCACAATAGGACTATAATGACCGCAGTGCAGTTGGGCTCTCCTTAGGATGGAGAACCAACCTCACGGAGGAGGGGTTTTAGTCGGTAGGAATCCGGCACACCCGGGGGCACCCGAGGCGTCTATGCAAGATTTTCCCTCCTCTACGCAAAAAAAACTGCATTAGAAAATGGTTACTAAGTAGATTTTGTTTCCACAGGATTTGCTAATAGACTTAGAGCCAATGCCAAAAAAGTCACCATTTCCATAAACTTCTAATACATGAAAGCATATTGCATATTTGAGTGCTTATTCAAGGAAAAGCGAGTCTGCCTACTTCGATTGAATTAAGATTATGCGAATGGTCACAGCTTATGTAACGTTTAAATTGTCTGCCTCAATTTTTACGACAGATAGAGGCGTAGGCGAAATGGAGTCTTCCGAAAATCATCATCTCAAAAATAGATTGATTCAGAAAGAACATGCTTATTCATTTATTTATTTATTTACAGTCCCAAATAATATACACATAAGATTTAATGATGACATCACCTAATTATTTTTTTGGTAGAGTTGAATGATTTTAAATGAAGATTAATTTGGGCGAGGTATATCATATTCCTGAGGATCCTATTCAGATATAAATGTGATTAGAGAGAAGCATTGGTAAAATTAAAACTAAATAAAATTTGTTGAAAATAACAAATATAATAAAACATAATGATAAATAATTTGATATAAATGTCAATTGTGAATAACATTACTAGAATAATTATAGCCAATAGAATTTAATATAAGACTGGAAATATTTATTTTCCATTGGATGTAAAACAAAAACATTACTTATATTCACACGCGAAAATTTCTAATAAAAAAATGGGTTTTTTGGGCACTGAACACGAATTCGAGGTCTTTTCCCGGAAAACTCATTCAATGGGCTGAAAATCGGGGAAATTTCGTTCTTTTCATACAAAATTGCTCACTTTCCACGCGATTATCGTTTTATACATAAAAGATGTTGGTAGTCGCGTAAATCCAAAGTAGACCAAAACTAGGAAAATTTGCGGAACACTGGAAAACCTGAAAGTCACTCTACAGATACAAATCAATCAATTTAGCGTTTTTTTACTTTTCTGCAAATAGCAGCCAAACTGTCTTACATATGCAACTTTTAACTGTGTATCTCACTTCTCCACACAATTGGAGCGAAGTTTTACTTTTGGAAAAAAAATCGCCTTAGCACAAAAGCAAACTTTTTAACTCAAAGGTGGCTTTATTGATTCGAAATAGATGTAGAATCGAACGCAAACATCGAGAAGGTTAGGCAGAAAATTGTGTTACATAGTGTAATTTGACAATTGCTTTGAACGCGTTGTAAATCGTGTAACAAATTTAGTTGATAAGAATACTTACTTTATTACGGAACCTCTCTCTTGTAAATATTTCGAAGCAGCTTTGATGTCCTTCAACATCCAGTTTTGCATGAAAGCAACAATTCTGTTCACCAAAGTAGAAAGTTCTTTGGAGTGACCATGATACTGGAGTAGCAGGAAAAACGAATCCAATAAATCACATAGAGTTGCAGTTTGTTCGAAAACAATTGGTTGTAACAGCTCTAATATTCCAAAAATTTGCCTAAAAAGCATCAAATGACCACGGTTTTTCAAAACCACCCAATCATATTGAGCTCTGCCTTTCAGGCTGCCTGCTAACAACGGTAGCTGCCTTAGTACCAATACCGGATGTGTTGAAGTCAATTTACGACTACAAAGTTCCAACTCTTGACTTTTTCGAGACCAGTCTTTTGTACGAGGCGTTGACGCCAGCGCACTGATTAAAGTGTGTGATACTTCATCAATAGCACTGGGACAATTCTTTGAATAGGCTTCATTAGAAATATCAGCCTTGGGTGGTACTATATCTTGACCTGATGAAGGTAAGGACATGTAGATCATTAATAATAATTCCTGTGCATATTTGTCGCTGGACTTCTCCATAAGAGATTTAACTATGTCAAAAGCATGAGATCTCACGCATTTTAGTAATAATTGCAATCTGTATTCCATCTTCTTTTCCCAATTGGCAGGATATAATTTTGCTTCTTCCAAGACGTGCAGCACCATTGTACAAACCTGGAACAAATTATTTGTAATTGATATTCAACAAGCTTATTCACTCCAATAAACTTATTCATTGTAATAAAAGGAAAACATACTAATCTAAGATACCTGTGGCTTGGGACCTCATTAGACTCGAAACTGATTTGGAACCAATATCTGGGAAAAGTAATTAAAAAAGCGGAGACCTCATTATTTGTGGCCAGAAGCTCCTTCGGGAAAAAATGGGGGCTACGACCGAGCATGCTCTACTGGTTGTACAACATGGTGGTTAAATCCGCAATAACATACGCCTCTTTGGTATGGTGGCCTAAAATACAACAAAGAGGGACCACGACAAGACTAATCAAGGTTCAGAGACTTGCATGTCTTGGGATCACAGGGGCTATGAAATCTACGCCAAGTTCAGCAATGGAGGCACTACTGGGATCACTTCCCCTCCAATTGGTAATCCAAGGAGAGACAAGGCTTGGTGCCTTCTGAATACAAAATACACTGGAGAATGTTCACATTGGAACAGGACACACGAGTTTCGTAAAAATCGTGACCAGGGACTTGTTAGGCATGAGAACAGATCACATTCCAAAGCGATACTATTTTAACAACACATTCAGGGTATCAATACCAGAAAGAACTGAATGGGAATATACAAACCTAGGCGACATTCTACAGAGGAAGATCTGGTACTACAGAGGGGTCTAAGACTGAAAAAGGTGCAGGTGCAGGAGTATACTCAAGAAACTCAAAGACTAGCTTCAGCTATTCATTGGGTAAAAACATATCTGTCTTCCAAGCAGAGGTATATGCGATCCTCTAATGTGTGAAGGAAAACAATCGGAGAGGAGCAGATCCACATATTGACAGACAGTCAGGCTGCACTTAAGGCAATGAGAAGTCAGGAAGTGACATACCGTATGGTATGCACATGCAAAGAAGAACTTGGAACCGAAACCGCGTTAAGCTGATCTGGGTGCCGGGTCATCAGAGAACGACAGGCAATGAAAAGGCCGACGAAATTGCAAGAAGAGGGTCGGAGAAGGTTACAGATCCAGACCACGGAGACACCAAAACGTACAGCACGAAGGTCTGTAGAACACTGGATCATGGAAAACCACAAAGAATCTTGGGAAAAAATCCCAGGAAACTAACATGGGAAGAAATGCATCAAAGCCCCGTGTAACAAAACAACGACAGACCTATTAGCACTGAATAGGGAAAAAATAAAAGTCTCAACAGGTCTCATAGCTGGCCATGCGCCAGTAAAAGAGCACCTAAACAAAATGGAACTGTACAATGGCGACCTGACAGCCAGACTTTGCGGTAAGGATACAGGAACAGTGACACACATACTCTGTAAATGCGAGGCACTGGATCGCAAAAGACAGTAAAGGACTTGTACAAACTCGTACAAGGTACAAAAATACTCGAGTGGATACCGTGAAGAAACAAAACTTAGACGAGATATAATGGGCCAGCAGGTCACGGGAGGCAATAGTCAGACAAGCCTACAAAGGGGGTGAAGTTTTTAGTGAGTATGCCTGGAATGGTGCCTCACACAGTAGACCATGAGACCCAAAGGCTCACAACCTCCCCACAAAAAGTTTTCTTCACCTCCACAAAAAAAGAAAAAAAAAATCCTGTGACAGAAACAATCACTCAACTTGGGACTGTATAGGTATGGTTGATATATTGTTTATGCTGCCGAAATGTTGCTAAGCACTTTTCAATTGGTCAACAATTTCTGAAGAATAGATTTTATCTGTTCCATTCAAGGAATTAAACTAATCATATAAGATGATACTCTCAACATAACATAATTTTCGTGAAAATCTGGAAAATTTCCAGGGAAGTAAAAACACGTTAATATTTATATATCGAAAAAAATTATTCAATTCCATAATTGGCTAATCATTGTTTTAACCTCCAGTGATTGGCTTGAGAATGATTGAACCTGTTTTCACTTACTCGAATCACTTTAATGTAAGAAAATAAATTAGATATATATGAATATTTTCATCTATTTAATATTGGCTTTTGCCAGATAACGATGTTAAGCTCTTTTTAGTCCAAATCGATCAGTAACACCACACACTTATAGATCTAGACAGCTGTTTCACTTTCTCATAGAATTCATCAGTATGCGAAGTTAGCAGCTGACTGTTTTTTGGTCAAAGTTTCGAATGCTACAATAATAATACAATTTACAAAGTGTAAAAGTTTAAAACATACCTGTTCTTTGTTCAATTGTAACACATCTTCAACATGACTATGTTTTGGTATGGCTTTATCCCTCCCTTGCCATAATTTTGGGCTCTGTGTTAGTGCCGTTAAAAAATCAAGTGCAGATACAGGGCAAATTTTGGAAACGTCTTCTTTAAACACATATTGCATGATGTCATACAAGTTTTGCCAACTGGCCCTTTGCAATACAAGCGACATAAGTAGCGGTCGACACGATACTTGTTTTCTCGAAAATATCATATCCATCTAAAAAAATATCGAATATATTGCTGAGAATGTCTTGGGCATGCAATATCTTTCGCTGTGTTATTAAATTAAAAGCATGCCAAATGTTGGTTTTGCTAACCCATACAATCCTCAGATATGTCAGGGTTACTCTTGTTGCAGCAATGGATTATTTAAAAACTGCCATGAAACCAAAAGTTTATAAAATCAGCCATTACGAGATAAAAATCCATTCTACACTTAAAAACAAATAAATGTAGCTACGGTGTTAGCGAAACTATAGTTAGATTTATTTGTTAAACCAGTGAAAATCGAGCTTTTAATAGTTATTTTATTTGAGTTTATAATTTTATAAACGAAGATTATTTCATATAAAACGTACCTGTAACTCGTGATTTTGAGGACTCGTTTTCTCCGTATTCATTGCCGAAAACCAGTCTACTACTATCTCAGGGTCACATGTTGCTTCCATAGTTGTTTCAAGGTTTACTTGAGTACTATTCGAAATATCTTCTATATGTTTAGTGCTAGTCGCAATTGGTTCAGTTAAGTCGTCACTAATAAATTTATTTTTCTTCAAATATTCTTTCATTACGTTGACACTACAATTATTATTATCTGGTAATAACTTGGTCAAATTTGATGCAAACTTTAGTTTCTCATTAGTTACGCTACCGCTGAGTAAGATTCGAAACAGTGTAGAAATTGATGGAAACTCTGTTATAACAGGTATAGTGAATTTTGGTGCTAGTGATTCTATGTAATTGTAACATTTCTGTCGTTTGACCCCATCCAGTGAAACAACCTAAAATGCACAATTTTATACTACAAGCTATTCTATTAATTATACATGAATATATGAATGCATTCATTTATTTCTTGTTGCCTTTTCCTATTTAACAAAGATAAGATCTTATAAGGCTTAAGCCGACGTTCACATTGAATAAGTTAACTAATTTGCCAGTACCAGATGTGTTTGCGTGAACGAATGTATAAATCAATTTCAAAGCCATGCTTTCCGTAAATTGTTTGAAAATCGCCATAAGAACATTACGTTGCGTCTTAAGGAATATTTGTTTCAGGAAATTAATATTAAAATCGAGGAGCAATTAGTACATGATAAAAGATTATGGGTAAAAAAGTGGAATTTATTGCTTTATACATTTTTTTATCCATACATTGTACAATTTGTTCCAGAGCACCAAACCGCATTTGGTTGCTTCTGTAAAAGGGTTTTGTAAAATTCCACAAACCTGACGGTATCTCATAACAAATCGCAATATCAAAGTTATAATCATGATACTGTTTAAATGAAAAAATTAAGACACCTCGCATCGATGTCGGCTATCTACAGTACTGGGCTAGTTGAACGGTTATTGGTGCAGACAGTAGAACCGTTCAAGTAGGGGAAATTTGGTAGTTAAGTAAATAGATAGGGTGGCTATTAATTTTCTTGCTCTGACTACTGGTACAAGTACTTTGAAGTTCGTTTAAACTGGAGTAGTAGTAGGTTAGTAGCTTGGCAATCACCAAACGTAAGTATGGACCTCTCTCTGTAAATCAGCACACGCCCCAAGATGAAAAAAGTTTGATCAATTGATCACATGACTTCCCTCACTTTTGTTAGCAAAGTAGCATTCGGACACTCCTACGGATCAAATGTATATGATTGTAAGAAGAGAAAATATATCGGAAAATACAATTAAAAGTAAAAAAAAGACAAGCTTTTATTCTAAAGTGTACTAAAAAGAAATAAGAAATCATGATCTCCGACCCCAAAAAACCCCTATACCATTTTTGAATAGAATATGATCACAATCATAAAACCCGACCGCCATCCTAGCCGTCATCTTCAATTTTTGAATTTCGACTAAAAAATAACGATCTCCGATCCCAAAAAACCCTACATACCAACTTTGAAAAGAATCGGACCATTATACCTAACCCATCCGCCATCTTGAATTTTGACTAAAAAATCATGATCTCCAAACTCCAAAATATCCAAATACCAATTTAGAATAAAATCGAACCATAATCATAAAACTCGTCCGCCATCTTTTTTGAATTTTTATTAAAAATCATGATCTTAGATCGCAAAAACTCTCAGACTCCTAAGACCCCAATATGCCAATTTGAAATAGAATCGAACCATAATCACAAAACTCGTGCGTCAACTTGGAGCCGCCATCTTGTTTTTCTCTTATAAATATGCCATAATGCATAGTCACATAGACAGTGACGTCACTTGAATCTTGAAATAATAAATTTGGACGCTTCTACGGTTTAATATATCAGTGTGTATATCTTTATAACCGAAAAAACACGGTTTTTCTTACGGTTCGATAAAATGCTATAATTCTATTTGAATATCCGAAGATGGATGTCAGAAATACCACTTAAAACGGGGCTACCGAGTCCTAAAGCAATAGTTCCTATTTTCTTCACTTTAAAACGATCTGAAAAATTTCAAATCCATACAACCAATAGGAACGGTGCAATCGTCTCCACAGAGGGTTAGGCGCGCCCACTTTCTCTCTCTCTCTCTCACACCGGAACCCTTCTGCGAAATAAGCGTCAGCACAATACAAAGAAGTAGATAATAAAAGATCCCATTACTGGATAGAACTACAATGACAGAGGCAGGCAAAGATACTTCTGGGAACTACAACCAGAAGAGATCTAACGACTGCATCAACATAAACAAAACTCAGAATACTAACAGGGCACTGCCGATTGAAAAGACACCTTAAGAAGCTTGGATTAGTAAAGGAAAAAGAGTAGAGGTCCTACTACGAAGAGAAGGACGAAGCTGCTATCCACATCCTCAAAGAATACACTACCTTGCAGAACCCAAGGTCACGACACATAGGCCCATACCAAATAGAAGACGGAGATCTACCTAACTTGAAGCCATCTGACACCCTGAACTTCCCAAGAGCTATAGGCTTGGTGGAACTGCTGTAGCTGTTGAAACATGCTAGACGGCCCAGCACCAGAATGAGACATAATTGATCCATTAGGTCGCAGTGTGCAAATATCCCCAACATAAAACAATACAATAGTAGCTGTCTTGCAAGTTACTGGTACAAGTAACTAACCCATTTACTATACCAATGTAAACGCAGCTTAATAATGCTTCTCGATTGGTTAAAACCACGGTCGTATCTCGTATATACAGGTCTGGAATCTCGAGGCTGTTTCCTATGTGAGAAATGAGTCCGCTAAGCGTCATCTGTTGCGTAGTACCAAAAGGGTGTGGCGAATGAGTCGAGACATGTTCTCTGGCACGTATACGACCGTGTTCTCTGGTAACTGTCATTGTTGACTTGTAAGCACAAGGAATACCGGCATTTTTTGAAAAAAATGACGAAACCGTGCATTGTGCCGAAATGCAAAACGGGGTACAAAAGTCTAAAGCAAAAAACTTCTGTTTTTAAAGTGCCGAAAGATGCGGAAATGCGAAAAAAGTGGATGCTTGCGATTCCGGAAAGAAATCGTTTTAACGAGGTCTTTTATGTGGGCGAAAAAGGGGAAGTTATTTTTAAGGTGAGTAATACATTTTGACAAGAGTAACAGTTCTATTTCTCAAATCAGAATAGTAAATATTGCGTTACGAGAAAAATTATTTTACATAAAATGTGCGGTTATTATCAATCAATCTTTGTATTGTGGGGCTTGAAATTTGAACGATATGGAGCCTAATCCTGACAACATACTTCGATCCATGCGCCAGCTCGTGGCTGAGAGAGGGACTACGAGTTACGCGACATGTAAGAGACTCATGTCAAACATAGATTCCAGACCTGTATATATGACCGTGGTTAAAACCGTGAGTTTCTAGAGCGCCATGGTACCTCGAAGATATTCTATGGTTGAGACAGAATCTTTCCAAGTTTTTACGTAATGTCATATACTTGATTTCAAATTCTTGTTCTTGGCAATGTCACAAATTAATTCTTTTCAGTTACATTATAATTCACATACAATTCTAGAAATATCTTTGTAAACAAGGGAGTTGTTAAAAAGCTACATTTTTCATTGAAATGAAGAAACATACATTTGTTTGCTATTTAACATTCAGAAATACAATTTTAGAATGGAGAAGACACCGTGAATTTATATCATGAATGCTACCTCAATCAATTAATGCATACCCTAACTAAATTCTAGTCATTTTATATAAAGATGTTGTAAATCAAGCATGAATTGAATATTGAACTTACCTTGATTAATTGTAGAATAATTTCATTCTTATCTCCATAACCCCTTGGATCAAACAGATTACTTATAAAATTCACGAGATCAAAGTCACTTACAGCAACGGTTTTCCGTTTTGACAGGAGTGGCAATTTTTTCTTTACTTCTATGTTTATTTTCATTTCTATATCCTGAACAACTGGCATTTGCATTTCAATGGCCTTTACAAAAGTGTCGCCACCAATAGCACCTCTCTTGTTCTGAACTTCAACCAATTGAATCATATAAGCCTTATCTAAAACCGAATCTACCACCAACTTTGGATTCAATAAAGTAGTTTTATCTAAAGTGATTAGTAATTTACTAATGGAATTCGTTGGAATTCCAAAAGATTGGATGAAAAGAACGAGTTTATGAGGTTCTAGTTTTTCTATTGCGGCATCTACTAAAAGAGAAACGTTAGAGCGAATCATCCTTAATTTAATCCAGTCTGGCAAGTATGATGTATTTTCAGAGGTTTCTGGGATGAAAGCTCTAGGGTGATCTGCATTTTCTGGAAACCATGTGTTCAGTAAACAGGTAAAAGGTTCATAATTGTCTATAGGGCCGTAAGTTAATAAAACAATAGCAGCATGTATTACGAGCACTTGCATCGCACATTGCTCGCCTGTTGCCCATGTTACTATCACATATTCGGAAGTATTATACGTTTGCAATAAACTGTACGTATCATCTGCGAATTCTTTTGATTTTTGCACATGTACATAGAATAGTGACAACAAATTCTTTATAGTGGGACTATTATCACCAGATAAAACATAAGAAGCTACACTATGCCTCTCTATGATTACTGAAGATAAATCTGCAATTAACTCGTTCAAATCAGCGTAAGATTCATTACAGTCTTGGGTCGATAAGAAATTGATGTAACTTGAAACTCTTGCGGGATTTGTTTCACTTTGTAATGCTTGCCTCAAGAATTGAATTAAAACAGGCTTGATGACGACAAAATGCGGAAATTGGTAAATATATTGAGTTAACCATGTAATGTTACTGGTGTTAATATCGGGATCTTCGTTGGGAGACAAAATTAGAATCAAGCCTTTAGTTGCTTGCGTTCTACTAGCTCCATAGTCAGAAGTGAGCCTCCGGAATAGATACTCCAATACTTCACAAGCCATTTGTGGATCAGTACCGTTAACCACATTCCGGAGATGCGTCAGCAATTGTCTTTGTTTCGTCAATTTTTCAGCTGGTGCAGTCGACAAGAGATATTCACAAAGACATTGGACAGGTAAGTGAGCTAAAGCACCTTCTGAGCTGTGTACTAACTCAGCTAACCAGGGCATGTGAGCGGTGCCTCCTTGTCTGGACATTATGTCCAATAGGAAATCGGGATTTCGCGATCTACAAAGTAAATGACCCATCCTATGTGTGTTATTGAGAATTTGTAATTGATCCAAAACCGTTTGCGGTGGACGTCTAGCTTCACCCTCAGGTCGTAATTCCATCAATTGTGGCAATAGTAGGCTGTTTTGTTCTGTTATTTCTCCAGCAGCCAAATGTGTCTCGAACTCCAAGATTTTTTGTTTTTCCAATACAACCACCTGTTGTTCACGACTTTGGAAATCTTCCTCTAAAGAAGCCATTGTGGGTGGAGGAAACGAAAAGTGGCTATAATATAAAATAATTGTTAGGACTTCTACATTCTTTTCTTTGTTTATTCGTTAACACAAGACCAGTCAATGCAACAATAAATGTGAGTTAATTATATATATATATATATATATATAAGTTTAAAGTTTCTTTGCCTAATTGGCCACTATCGTGTATGTAACTTAAGAGATATAGAATTAAATTTTCTGAATTATGAAGATAACTTAGATAATTTAACATAGGATTATAACTTCAGATGAATGTGCGTGAATAGTTGATCTATGGTAGGGCATCGAATCGCATTGTGTTCATCAATGATCTACTATCCTTTCAGAGGTTTATATTTACAAAAATATAAAAATCTAACAGGACCGAAGTGGTGTAATTGATAAACACCCTGGACTAGAAATCCAGAAATGTGGGTTCGAATCCCGCCTATGGTTCAATCTTTTACGTTTATTCATCTTTATAATCCTATGTTAAATTATCTAAGTTATCTTCATAATTCAGAAAATTTAATTCTATATCTCTTAAGTTATATATATATATATATATATATATATATATATATATATATATATATATATATATATATATATATATATACAGGATGGTCCAGTTTCTAGCATCAGGATTTCACCAGCCAATAGTTTATCGAAAAATAAAGGTAGTTTTTATAATAAAATATGGTCGAATTTTGTTTCCTTTTTGATGTACAGGGTGTTAAAGAAAATAAATTGTTTTAAATAATTTGTTATAAATTAATAATGAAAAAAGGGAGCCTCCTGAAATTTTGCATAAATCTTTTTCTTTGTATTCTGTATTAAATAGTGGTTGTAATTATTGTAATTATTTACAACACAGAGGCGTGCGAACGTCCTCAAAAATACCTTATTCAATAAAACGTACGCCACTGTTTTTTTTAGAACACCAACTGCAGAGAGGATTTGCCATTCAATTTAGAACCTTTTTTGTATCTTACAATATTTTTTGATAACTCTACTCAAAACAAAAAATAAAATTAAAAAAAATCATGTTCAAAATAAATTTATTTTACTTAAAGGAAAAACAATATTAAGCATTCTTTAAATATCAACAAGACAAGATTCACAATTAAATTAAGTAATGTAAGAACTGTTCGAAATGGGAACCATTTTGCTGGATGCACAATCGACAGCGTCTTATGATGGATTGGTTTAGATTTAGTAAAATATTGTTATTAATATTTGCCCAAGCATTATGAATTCTAAGGAGTAGTTAGTAAATCTAAAATCTGGTTTGAAAGTGAATACTTTAACTTAATGTTCCCGTTTCTAGTCGTTCACAGACTTTGTTGACATGAACACGTATTTATTAAAAGTACTGCTTAACAGTGGATTATTGATATATTATACTTATAATATTGATGTGTTACAATTTCGATTATTCGTGTTTCTTTTCGTTTCGGCGACATAGGCCGAATTGATGCGATAAGAACGCTTTGTGTAATACAATTAGTTTTAAGTAATCCAGTTTTAGACATAGTAAGTCTTCTGATGATGGTCGTGAGACCGAAACGTACGTAAAGACGAGAAAATATAAAGCAGAAGTGTTAATGTGACTTATTTCCCGAGAATTTATATATTATTGATACTGATAATAAAAAAAGTGAATAATAAATAAATTGTGAAATCGACTTACTTTGTTATGCACATCTCCATGAACATCCTTTGTGCAGGATATTTATTCCAAGCAATACTACCAATGGTTGAAGGATTATGTGCAGCCAAGATCAACATAATCAATAGAACTTTCCAATAAAGTCCTGAAATTGCCAAATTCGGCGGAACGTATCCAGCAGGTAACGTTATATTTTCTGGATAATTATAACTACATAAGTTGAAGAAAATATCAAATATTTCTGTTTTGTCAAAAACCAATGGTGGAGCACAATCTTGTGGCAAATTTGCCGCCCGTTTAATCAGTTGGTCGGCTATATCAACAGCTTCATTTGGATGAACCACATGGTCTTTCAAAATACCAATCAATAAAACTCTGAGTAAGGTTGCTTGAAGTAATGGTACTTCACTAGCAAGCCGTAAGAATAGAATTCGTTCGTTTTCACCAGGCCAAGAGTCAATTTTGTAATAATGGTCTGCTTGCTCCAAAAACAAAACTTTCAGCAACACATGGTGATAATCGTTTGCATTCGGTCGGTATATTTTGACTGCTGAATCTTGTAACCAAGTAACAGCCTCTCTTTGAATGTTGCTTACTTGCATCTGGAATACTTTCAATACGGCCACGTCTCTTTTATTTGGTGTTGCTGCCTCACGAACTTGGGGACTGATGCATAATAGCATACACATGCAAGCTAGATCGGCTAACGAGATGAACACGCGTTCTCTAAACTCGAAATCTTTTACACTATTTGATATTTCTTTTCTTTCTTTCAAGAGAGAATGCACAACATTCAAAAGATTGAAATCATGTCGCAAAACTCTATTTATCTCTTTTAACAGTGCCCTTAGTGATCTAAGATAATCATCTTTGTTAAGCAGCAATTCCTAGAAAATAATCCTCATTTATTGGTGAAAACAGGGCTAAGATATGAGCTTACCAGGCAAATATCTGCAAAGGCATCTGCACTGGCATCAGGAGCTACCTGGAATAAGGCTCCAACAACTATCAAATTATTGGTATTCCTAGCATTAGATAGTTCATTATATATAGTGTACTTTAGTAGTGGATATAAATTTTCAGGAAAAGAGAAAACCATTTCTCTCAGACAGTTATTGAAAAAGTTCACCATTGGTTTGTTTTTTAATCGAAGTTTACTAAGTTGTGCAATCACTTCAAGATCACGTTGAGAACTAGCCGAGCAGTTGTAACATAAATACGCCAACAGTTCTTGTGCTGTCTTCATTAATTTATGGTTATGCAACCATGTTTCAATTCGTGATACTGCTATTATTCGAATTTCGACTAAACCACAAGCCACACTCAGAAATCTTACGAAATTCTTTGTTATACCCTCCGGTTGTTGCCTTCTTGCTAATTGCTCTTTAATAGCTTCTAAGACTATTTGTTCAACATTTTCTTGTGTTTGTGTGAATCGGGAATATACCTTTGTATTCCATGCATCTACTATACCTTTATGTTCACTGAGTGCTGAAAAATAAATAAATAAATGAATGATAGTTCTAATAAAATGGGCTGGAGAATGTCCACCGACAGAAAACTTTCAAGAATTCAATTTCAGGTAATATTCCTGGAAAGCAGGAGCCTCTTCTCTTGTGCGGAGCCTGAAAACTGCAACCAGACGCGTCCCCAGGTGGCGGATAGGGGAATACCCAAGGCCCTGTTCCCAGCAGGGCCATGGGTAGGAGCAGATATGCTCTCGCGGACCAACAGGCACACAGACCCTGGATAGACTATGGGACTCCCAGTCACATGTTCCTGAGAAGAAGGTGACGGATAGATTGTGTCTGATACGGAGGAATCATATGTTCCAGAAGAGTAAGTTATCCCATCATAGATAACTTACTGAAACACATAGGAAATATTCAAAAAGTGATTTAGTACTAAAACACAGGAACCTCAATATTGGGAACAAACAGTATTTTGGCTCAAACAGGAAACATCCATAGCGAGATAAAGTACTGGAAACCCAGAAGCCAGAACATCTTGGTAAATAACAGAAACATAACAGGAAACATCCATAGCGAGATTAAGTACTGGAAATCCAAAAAACCATAACATCCTGGTTAAAAAACAGATACACAACAGGAAATATCCATAGCGTGATTAAGTACTGGAAACCCAAAAAATCATAATATCTTGGTTAAAAAAACAGATACACAACAGGAAATATTCATAGCGTGATTAAGTACTGAAAACCAAGAAACAGTAACACCGGTAAAAACAAAACAACATAGGAAGTTATCCACAGAGAGATAAACCACTAAGACTAAAAAATACCGTAAAATTGGGTATCAACCATATTACGGTATAAACATAAGAACACAAAACGTAACATCAACGTAAACACGAACGTGAACAACAATGTAGATATCGACGTTCAATCAAAGTAAATATCACCATAAACATCAAAGGAAACTCACATCGAGAAACGTAAGAGAAAGACGCAGTCCATATCCTGAAGTAATGCGATAAGCGGTTCCGGGGTATGGATGAAGATCGGAGAGGTTTTAGCAGGAATGCTGTAACTTAGAGTCCTGCACTACCTGAAGGGATAGATAAATTCTGACGGTGTGGATAAAGCATTTCCTCTCCACAGAAAAAAAAAGGTAATATTTTCTAAGATCAAATTATTTAAATAATTGATAAGTTAAGTTCAGTTCATAAGGCACGTTGTTGGTTTCTACATAGGTGACTTCGATATACTCAAAATTTTCACAAAATATAGGCATGATGTTCGAAATTTAGTAGTTTGTAAATTCAATGTCGTACCTACACCAGTTTTCGATTTATTGAGCAGAGGTAGTGGTAGTATCGCGCAAATATGGGAATAGGATATACGTGATTCATAGATTTATAACGCACATATCGTCGGTACCTTATCTAGCGATAACTAGACCATGCATTCATTTCACTTGAAGCGTTTCTGGTAAGCATAATTTCTCAAAATTACTCTGCGATAACCTAAACGTGACTAGTCGACGTGCGCATATCCCACATGACAAGGCCCTACCTTCTTAACAGTTGATAGCGCTTTACTTGTTTAACAACAATACAATGTTTCTGGCCCGTTCCAAGTCACAAGACTCTCGGATTTAGCGATCCGTACAACGCAAGCTGTATAGCGGCGCGTTTAGTCGTAACTTCCTACAAAATTGTTCTACTGAGGATAGCAGCGTAGTTGCAAAAATAGATATCTAAATATCAATGTGATATATTTATTTTATGCTTGATTCTAAAATGTGGTACTCACTTTCATCATCTTCAACACTGTTAATAGTTAATGGACTCGAAGTGTCTCTCACTGCAGAACTCCAAGTTTCAGATACTAATAATGCTTTTGGTGGTAGTTTTGTATTGAAAGCAGTAATAATATTATCTACGAAAGGTTTACAAAATGGGTTATCAATCCATACTCTTTCAGCAACTGCATCTTCCACATATAGCTGCAATTGAAACAGGGTACATATGCAAGGGACTTTTGACAATGTTTTAATGAACTATATTCATTTCATAATATTACACTTACATTCATTATGGCAATTAAGTAACATTAACTACTTAGTTACTCAGATTGTGATGCTTTTCCTAAATTGGCATAATTCAAACCCGTAACAATAAGAGCCTCATTGTTGGTTAAAAAAGACATGTTGTTTTCACAAATTACTTGATTCAAAGCAGATTAAATGTATATTCGAAGTTAATGGTAATTTTCTTCAATTTATGCATTAGTTACAAGCAGTTTGAAAACTACAAATACTAGAAGACATTCCTAATACTAAGGAAACAACTAATATTAGATTAATGATAGAATATTGGCAAATCCAGTTAATACCTAAATGGTGAATTATTTGGAAGATACAAGCTGCTTGATGAAATCAGTTAATATTCTGATTAGAACAGATGTTTTTTGCTTTATGGTTGTTGGTCTTTTTCACCAGCCATACCTCAGCCACTAGGGGGATTTTTTGCATTTCAGTTGAATGGTTTACAGCACACAGTTTGTAACTCCATACTAGTGTGTACAGATTCTTCACCTGTTGGCTGTTGCGATCTAAAACTTCGAATTCTGACAGTATCAGCTGGTTTGTCTGTTTCTGTCTCATCGCCGTATTGCCTGCAAGAAAGATCTCCATTGTACAACCCCATTTTGTCTGGTGTTCTCTCATTGGGCTGTGACAAGTGAGGAGACCTAATTCAGGCCAGTGCTTTCTTCGGTTTTTATCAAGCAGGGTAAGGTTCTGAACCAATATTTGAAGCTGAAGAGCTCATTCTGGTTAGTTCATCAGCTTTTTCGCTGCCCTCGATGTCAGTATCCTGGGACCCACTTCAAAGTTATGTTATTGTGTTCTGCCAGAGCGCTGAGTTTTACGGCATTCCTATACCAGTCTCTACGTCAGTTTTGTGTTCAAGAGTGATTATAGTGACATCAAATTGTGCATTTTCTGATCTGTGTGTTATGAGCTTCCCTCATGTTTTTTTTTGCACATTGCAGGATTGCATACTCTCACGATAGTAGATGTGCTAGGACAGTTCGGGACCAAAATCACCCTTTTTTGCATGTAAATCTCCATAAGGAAATCTAAGGTTCATTTTACCGAAAACGGTCCCCTTCAAGGTCATCCACAATCACGCATGCGCAGTCATATCGATAGGGGTAGGTAGTCTATGGTTCTATGAACTGGTCATATTTCTATGGTTCCCGAAGTCTGTGAACTAATCATCTGTCTATGGTTCTTCCTTAACTATGGTCGGGTCAAGTCTGTGAACTAACCATCTGTCTATGGATCTTCCTTAACTATGGTCGGGGCAAGCTGAAGTCTATGAATTAGGTATCTGAGTACTCACATTCTACTGAAATGATTTTTCTACACGCCGAGATTCGAACCCGGGAAATAAACTCTAAAGTTAGGCGGCTTAACCGCGGAGGATTTGAAACAATTTAATCTAGTATACAAACATTCTACTGAAAATGAAATATTTTTTCTACACACACCGAGATTTGAACCCGGGAAATAAACTCTAAAGTTAGGCGGCTTAACCGCGGAGGATTTGAAACAATTTAATCTAGTATATAAACACTTCTACTGAAAATGAAATATTTTTGTACACACGGGAATCGAACCCGAGAAATGAAATCCAAAAGCCAGCTCCTTAACCGCTCAGCTATGGAGGAATTGAGAATAAGCGATTTTAATATTGTAGATATAACCGCGGTGTATCCGGTCTGAGTGATAAGTGTGAGTATATTGCAGTCTATATGATGCAGGTAATTGTTTTACATGACATCAGTCATGCAGGTATGTCACGAAGCGAGGTATGGAATGTGAGACTTCATAGCGCTAGCCCATAGGGGTTTTGAAATAGTGTTGTTTGTACATGCAGTCAGTCACGTGATTTTTGAAAGAGACCGGGCATTCATCGGAGGTATCATGGGAGGGCTGCTGTTCCTTGAATGCATAGATGGAATGTTATATATAGTATAGAAATGATATCTCTCTCAAACGCGATGTTTATAAGGAAATTACTTTCAAAAAACGTTTATTCAAGCTGTCTGTACCTTACTTGATTGCTATATTACAAAATGCGATTTCAATCATCTTAAACATATATGGAAATTATTTTTAGTATACAAAATGGAGTTGGGAGACTTCAATGGGGTATGGAATGTGAGGTTATACAGATTGTTTATGTATGACGTTAGTCATGTGAATTTGAATGAAGCTGGCGCGATCTCCAACGAGACAGGTGTGTATGTGAGGTTATACAGAGTGTGCAGGTATAATGATGTCTATCACGCAGGTCTTCAACGAGGTATCTACCTTGCAGGATTCTTCAACGAAATGTGGGGTTGTTTGTACATGCCGTTAGTCTCAGGGTTTTGTCTGAGTTATAATGATATCGTACGCGGCGCATTGTCTGCCCCCACAAGTCTTCAATAAGGGGATCATAACATCTAACATGCGATAGTTTACAAAAATGCTGCTTCTCATAATAGCGATATTATGAAGCGTTTGCAGAAATAACTATTAAATCATCTTATTCAACTTGGAATTATCGTAATGATGCGCGCGATCCTTCAATGTTAAAGTAGTTTCATAAGTTATCCGAAAGTAATATGAATATATATAAAATGTTTTTCCAAAATTAGTTCCGAAGTAAACATAATTCGCTATAATATTCATTCATGTATGTTTCATAAATTATCCGATATAAATCAAATAAGTTTATGTCGCAGGTTGAACAATATTCACTATCATATTTTGCGGTAGAGATAAGAAAGATACGCCGATCACCTTCAAACGCGATGAGAATACTTTATTTTAAATCACACATGTAGTATGTATATATTCGAATCATATTGATTGTAAATCGCATAATATGATCCGAAATCTAGCTGCTGCTGGGTGTAGCCCAATACCTATACAGAATCTAGACGAAGCGGTGTTACGCATCACGAACTGTCTGTACAGCTCGACTGCTATATAACAAAATACATTTTTTAATCATCTTAAACATATAGATGTAGCTTTAATATTATTCATATCTATTCAGATGTAGTTATTATTATTGATATCTATTTACATATAGTTACAATATACCCATTTCACATTTATTAGAGTCTAATATTATATCATAGGATAGTTAGCTTTTTATAAAATTCAATCAATTTCAATGGGAAACATATATGCGAGGGAGTTTTATAGAGATCGAACTCATTTCCCCAACCACCCCAAGAGGTAGAACTATGATGAGGAATAGATGTGGATAATGATCATATGAATATCTTCATAAGCGCTAATCTATATGACATTCAAACACATGCTTCATAAAAGTCTGAACATTGAGTAGAGCTATAGTATCTTCATAAGCGATCTTTATCATCATTCAGACACTTGTTTAGCACGTGATTCAACAGCCTGGCATCATCGTTCACGAACTATGATGGGCTGATGAGGAATAAAATACCAATAATAATTATATAAATATCTCCATTAGCAATCTGTACTATTTTCCTTCACGAGCACGACTTTTACAAACTCCATACGTTCGCGTAAAAGATTATAATGATAAACACATTTTTGTTCACGGGTTTACATAATCATATGAATATCTTCATAAGCGCTAATCTATATGACATTCAAACACATGCTTCATAAAAGTCTGAACATTGAGTAGAGCTATAGTATCTTCATAAGCGATCTTTATCAACATTCAGACACTTGTTTAGCACGTGATTCAACAGCCTGTCACCATCGTTCACGAACTATGATGGTTCGATGAGGACTCAAACATTGGACAGATGAATCTTTGAGGTTAAATATCTGCTGTAGGAATTACCCCACTTTTATTACCTTTTTATTTGAGAATATCGATATTTTCCATGTAACTAACCTAAAGCTATTTTGTATGCAACATTGTTATCATTTGCGAGCCTACGAGGGCCTGTGTGTTGGTCGGGGCTAAATGAATATGTTTGACTATTATTACCTGTAGATTTATTTGAGATTCTTCAAGTTTGAGATTGATAACCCACATGAAGAAAGAAGCTTCAACGATTTGATATCAATGAATATTCGTTATTCTGAATGTGACAACTTTATCGGCTTCAACACTCGAGATAAGAGAGAATATTTACCGCTGATGTAGGGAAAATCAATATGATGCATACAAATTGGGGTGGGTGAGAACATCAGACTATAGCTTTATGTGTATCGGAATACATAAGGATTTGACGAGTAGGTGGTGTTTTATTGAATTGAAGATCCGGTGATCATAGTTTACGAACGATGATGACGTCACTGCTTCAAGCCAATGACAGTAACTGATTCAATCCGGCGACCATAGTTTACGAACGATGATGACGTCACTGCTTCAAGCCAATGACAGTAACTGATTCAATCCGGCGACCATAGTTTACGAACGATGATGACGTCACTGCTTCAAGCCAATGACAGTAACTGATTCAATCCGGCGACCATAGTTCACGAACGATGATGACGTCACTGCTTCAAGCCAATGACAGTAACTCATTCAATCAGGCGACCATAGTTTACGAAACGTGTTTCAGACACGTGTTTCAACATTCAGACACGTGTTTCAGCATTCAGACACGTGTTTCAGACACGTGTTTCAACATTCAGACACGTGTTTCAACATTCAGACACGTGTTTCAGCATTCAGACACGTGTTTCAGACACGTGTTTCAACATTCAGACACGTGTTTCAGACACGTGTTTCAACATTCAGACACGTGTTTCAGCATTCAGACACGTGTTTCAGACACGTGTTTCAACATTCAGACACGTGTTTCAACATTCAGACACGTGTTTCAGCATTCAGACACGTGTTTCAGACACGTGTTTCAACATTCAGACACGTGTTTCAGCATTCAGACACGTGTTTCAGCATTCAGACACGTGTTTCAGACACGTGTTTCAACATTCAGACACGTGTTTCAGCATTCAGACACGTGTTTCAGCATTCAGACACGTGTTTCAGACACGTGTTTCAACATTCAGACACGTGTTTCAGCATTCAGACACGTGTTCCAGCATTCAGACACGTGTTCCAGCATTCATACCTATTTAACATGTATTTGATACCTGATTTTGACAGAAGCGTAGAAGCACCTAACCGCGTGATCAGACATACACAATATAACATCATCATCTAGTATATAAACAAATGCTTATTAACATATGTTCCAGTATGATTTCGATTCGCCTTCAGGCATGATGAAGATTGTTAAGCAAAAAGACTCGTTGAGTATTATGAACTTAGGCTCAAGCAATGAGAATGTTGAACAACCACAACGTCACAGCTCTTTGCTGCCTAATACTCTACGAACAATAATCTGTGGTCCAAGTAATTGTGGGAAAACAAATGTGATGTTATCTCTATTGTTAGATGCTAACGGCCTGAAATTTGAAAACGTGTACATATATTCAAAGTCTTTACACCAACCAAAATACCAGTTACTAAAGGAGACATTGAAGAAAATTGAGGGGCTTAGATATTTTCCTTGTACCGAAAGTGATGAGGTCATAGACCCCACAGAAGCGAGGCCTAATTCAATCATAATATTCGATGACGTGATGTTTGAGAAACAGGAGAAAATTCGTGCTTATTTTTCAAGAGGGAGACACAACTCAATTGATAGTTTCTATCTTTGCCAGTCTTTTGCTAAATGTCCAAAACATGGATTGCGCGACAATGCCAATTGCTTGATTATTTTCAAACAGGATGAGCTCAATTTGAAACATATATTCACCGATCATGTAAGTACCGACATGTCACTCGAAAAATTCAAAGAGATATGTAGCGTATGTTGGAAAGATAAATATGGATTCCTTATGATAAACAAAGACTGTGATATGAACAAAGGACGTTATCGCAAGGGTTTTGATAGTTATATATATATCTAACATGTATATATACTTTCATTTGGAATAGACAACCCGCTCAGCATGGACGTGGGTGTGCTAAAGAAAAAACAACAATTGAAGAAAAAAATTTGGGAGTTAGCAAACGTTGTGAGGAAAAAATATATGGCTGTGAAATTGGGTAAAGCTGAAAATGATGAGATTCTAGATAATATGTTCAGGAATGTATCTAAACCTCTGGAGGAAATTGCGAGAAATGCTGAAATAATCAAACAAAATTCGTTGGTTAAACCTAAAAGTATTGTTTCTACAGCAACACAAATGGAGAACATACCAATCCCAAATATTGTAACTGAAGGTGAAGAATTCGTATATAACCCCCAAGATACTGAGGAGGATGTGTTTACACCCGAACCTACTATCGATCAGATTCGTGAAGAATTCAGAAAACATAAGAAAGATAATGCAGCGGCTACAGAGGAGTTTCTGCAACAATACCCCACATTAGCACGTTATTACTTGGAAGGATTCCTATTGGATGATGATGTTAAGAGATATGATGATAAAATGGGTTTGCAATATAATTCAACTTTAGACAAATGGTTCATGGGTAATCAACCTATAGAAATTGATAGTGAGAGTAATATAATTATCAAGGGTACTCCGTTCAAAGGTACCATAGGACTGTATAATTTGATATTTTACAAAGATGTTCTACCTGATACTTACACTGTGGAAGATGGGAAAAATTACAGTCAAATGATGGAAATGACTAGTGCCCATAGACGTAATAACGATCCAGCTGATCGAATAAGATACACAGTGAAATACAAAAATGTACTGAAACCTTTGATTAATTCCATGAAAAGACCCAGAGCCAAAACATACACTGGAAGTGCATATATCAAAAATGATATGCTTGAATATAACGAGAAGCCTATGGAATATATTTTTTGGGATGACGTTAACGAAATGGTGGATAGACTGAGACTTCTTGTTGCATCCTCGCATGCCGGTAACCATAATGAGATAATATCTATAATAGAAGAATTGATAGAGGCAGGGGTAATTGAACAAAAACCAGGTGTAAGACAAATTCATCACAGTTATAAAGATGGTTTCAATGGATAAGTTTGGCAGAGCCTCCTCTTCCATGTGGATATATGATACAAATGTATTTAATAATAATTTCAAACAAGTTCACGGACAAGGATTATTCCTAACGAGCGATGGAAGTTATGATATGGAAAATCGTAGATTGTGTAACGTAAAATCACCGAATGATGATGGAGATGTTGCAAATAAAGTATATGTTGATAAATTAACACACAAACTGAATCTGAAAACGGAAACCAGTCTTAAAGATACCTTCAATGTTAGGGTTGATAATTTGATCAAAGATATCGACAAGGATCTGGATGAACATAACTTAACGAATGATAAGGTTATTCTCAACATTGATAAACATCTGATGGACATTCAGAATAAATATAATGAAATGGGAATCTATATAAAATCAGAGTATAAAACAATCAGTGATAGTGTGAGGGAAAACAGAAATGAATTGGAAGAGATCAATAACACATTTAACAGTATGAACATGCGTCTAAATGACATTACTAGTAAAGTGGAGGCGTTAGAACGACGGATGACATCTGTGGAACCTTCTAAGAAGAGACCTTCATCATCCACAACATCAAAGCAGGCCTCTGTGAAACGTATATCTCCAAATCCTGTGAATATACCCAAAAAATTAATTCTACACTAGATTTCCACATTGATAAGATGAGTGAAAACAAGTTGTTCATGAGCTTCATGAGCACAGAAGAAAGAACTTTTACCAGCATATGCAATACGACTAGGACGATGAATCAAGAGTCAATATTGAGATATTTGAAACATATATTGTTAAGATTATACTTAAGTCTTTTGTATTGAGATAATTAATAAAAAAAAAATTATTTTGAGATCTTTGGTCTTTCTCCCACCCCTCGTTAAATAACGGTGCAATCTTGAATTCTCATCAGTCTGTATGGAAGCGTGCGTGGGAGAAGTTGTTCTCAATACGCTTATAAACAAGCTCCCGTTTGAACTTCAAATCAGATTCAGGATATCAATTCATTCGATAAAGCTTGCCGTCTACACGATAATTTTCAACAATATAACACTTATAATTGTAGCCAGTTATATTTGGAATTCCTCTCTAACTCTTCAGTTGTGGTCGACTAACATTTATTAGTATATAAATAGATTGTTGATGAAGTTTTCATCAATCATGTCTCAGACGTTCACTATCACGGGTAAGAGCTCTCGTTTATCTGTAGATTTCCACCCACCTATAGAACTAGATCCTCATTCATATTATTCTATCGCACTTGTTGGCTTGCATACGTACAATAGCATTCCGAACATTGAAGAAGGTTTTAATAAATTTTATTATGAAGATGTGAAGGGTGAGGAAAAAGTAGTTACTATACCTACGGGGTCCTACGAGTTGACAGACATCGAAGATTTCATACAAAGTACAGTTTGTGGGATAGGAGTGAAGCAAGAAGAGCGTGACCGGAAATTATCAATAAAATCTAACAACAACACTCTACACACAGAGCTGAAGAGTGATTTTGAAGTGAATTTTATTCCTAAAGATAGTATAAGCGAACTGTTGGGATTCAGCAAAAAGAAATTGACATCTCGTGAACTACACGTATCTGATCGACCTATAAACATAATCAAAGTTCAAACTATACGCGTAGAGTGTAACTTAACCGCGGGAGCATATTATAACAATAAGATAGCTCATACGATATATGAGTTCTCACCTCTTGTACCACCTGGGTTTTCCATTGATATAGAGCCGAAGAATCTTATTTATCTACCGGTCATCAGCAAGACGTCCTTCGATAACATCACGCTGAATATTTTAGATCAGAATTGGAAACCGGTAAATTTTCGTGGAGAAGAAATTATTATACGATTGGAATTGAAAAAGATCGTTAGGGATCACAACAATAAATAATAATCCAATACTCACCACCACTCATTATATGAAAGGAATTCAACTGAGAAGGTTGCAGTAGCCATCACTTGAGAACATGGGTTTGGATTTTAGCAATAAAAGACATCTCCATAGTGGTCATCAGTCATTATCTACAACGAGCTCGAGGGAGAAGGTTGCTTCTGCATCACTGTCATTGAAGAAGGAGAAGGTTGCTTCTGCATCACTATCATTGGAAAATATAAATTTTTTGAAGTCCCTTGGTTACAATGTCGGAAAAACTTCAAATATTCAACGAGCCAAACTTCATTGAAGACATCATCCGGGAAGAAACTCATACCTACTATCCACACACAACATCTTTTGGCAACAGCGATGAAATTGAGATATTAATCAATCAACAAGATGTGTTGGTAGATTTGGCATCGTCTGCTTTATTCATCGAGGCAGAATTCCAGCCAGAAGCAAGTGGTGATGGTGAATGTAAACTAACGAATAATTTCGGAGCGTTTCTCTTCGAATATATTAGTTATGAATTGAATGGAAAAGAGATAGACAAAGTACGTGATCCTGGTATTGTCAGCACCATCAGAGCTTATCTAACATATGCCAAACATGAATCTATACCTCTAGCTATTTCTGGATGGTCATTTAAGGATGCATTGAGTTCAGTCTACAATAATAAAATCAATTTATGGATACCGTTGAATTTTCTACTAGGCCTATTCATTGACTATAACAAAGTCTTGAGTGGAAAACATAAGCTGCGCTTGATAAGGTCTCGAACCGATAACGATTGTTATACCAATAGCACAGGTACGAAGAGGGCTAAAATAAATGTGAAGACGATAGCATTAAAAGTGCGACATGTGTTTCCAAGTGATCAGGTTAAATTTCAAATGTTGGAGAATTTGAGTGCTGAGAAGCCTATTTTGATTCCATTTCGCAGCTGGGATCTGCATGAAAATCCGTTGATGAAGGAGAGCACTCGTGACATTTGGGCTGTTAAAACTTCAATGAATTTGGAACGTCCCAGATATGTGATTTTAGCTTTCCAAACTGATCGAAAAAATAATCCTGTTAAGCACAGTGCATATTTCGATAATATAAACTTGCTAAATGTAAAATTATACTTGAATTCAGAGTGTTATCCATATGAAGCAATGAAATTGAATTTCACCGACCAGCAATACGTGGAAGCATACCAGATGTACTATGATTTCCAGAAATCATTTTCAAATAAAATAATAAGCGAACCCATGTTAGATTATATAGCATTCAAGAATAGAGCAATTTTTGTGATTGACTGTTCAAAACAAAACGATGCTATAAAGTCATCAACAGTTGACGTCAAACTAGAGATGGAAAGTTTCCTGAATTTCCCCAAAAACACCAGGGCTTATTGCATCATCATTAACGATCGTATAATGGAGTATTCTCCAATTACAGGATCAGTTCGGAGTTTAGTGTGAAGAGCCATGAATCTGTTATTATTTTAATTCTAAATGTATTTTTCTAAATAAATGTTATTATTATTATTTTTGGTATTTTATTTCTCTCACTTTCCCGCAAAACATCACAATAATGAACGAGCCGTTTGGTAAAGTACAGTCCCTTGGATCAACCCATCAGGATTGTAATCTAAATTTTAAATATCGCTTCAGGTCTAGAAACAAAAATTTATGCAACTATCTAATTAATAAATATAAAAGTGATTCAGATTATTATTTTATCTTTTCAATTATTATAATATGTAGTACCTAGTGGTTATAAGACAGTTTGCGGTAAATATTCTCTCTTATCTCGAGTGTTGAAGCCGATAAAGTTGTCACATTCAGAATAACGAATATTCATTGATATCAAATCGTTGAAGCTTCTTTCTTCATGTGGGTTATCAATCTCAAACTTGAAGAATCTCAAATAAATCTACAGGTAATAATAGTCAAACATATTCATTTAGCCCCGACCAACACACAGGCCCTCGTAGGCTCGCAAATGATAACAATGTTGCATACAAAATAGCTTTAGGTTAGTTACATGGAAAATATCGATATTCTCAAATAAAAAGGTAATAAAAGTGGGGTAATTCCTACAGCAGATATTTAACCTCAAAGATTCATCTGTCCAATGTTTGAGTCCTCATCGAACCATCATAGTTCGTGAACGATGGTGACAGGCTGTTGAATCACGTGCTAAACAAGTGTCTGAATGTTGATAAAGATCGCTTATGAAGATACTATAGCTCTACTCAATGTTCAGACTTTTATGAAGCATGTGTTTGAATGTCATATAGATTAGCGCTTATGAAGATATTCATATGATTATGTAAACCCGTGAACAAAAATGTGTTTATCATTATAATCTTTTACGCGAACGTATGGAGTTTGTAAAAGTCGTGCTCGTGAAGGAAAATAGTACAGATTGCTAATGGAGATATTTATATAATTATTATTGGTATTTTATTCCTCATCAGCCCATCATAGTTCGTGAACGATGATGCCAGGCTGTTGAATCACGTGCTAAACAAGTGTCTGAATGATGATAAAGATCGCTTATGAAGATACTATAGCTCTACTCAATGTTCAGACTTTTATGAAGCATGTGTTTGAATGTCATATAGATTAGCGCTTATGAAGATATTCATATGATCATTATCCACATCTATTCCTCATCATAGTTCTACCTCTTGGGGTGGTTGGGGAAATGAGTTCGATCTCTATAAAACTCCCTCGCATATATGTTTCCCATTGAAATTGATTGAATTTTATAAAAAGCTAACTATCCTATGATATAATATTAGACTCTAATAAATGTGAAATGGGTATATTGTAACTATATGTAAATAGATATCAATAATAATAACTACATCTGAATAGATATGAATAATATTAAAGCTACATCTATATGTTTAAGATGATTAAAAAATGTATTTTGTTATATAGCAGTCGAGCTGTACAGACAGTTCGTGATGCGTAACACCGCTTCGTCTAGATTCTGTATAGGTATTGGGCTACACCCAGCAGCAGCTAGATTTCGGATCATATTATGCGATTTACAATCAATATGATTCGAATATATACATACTACATGTGTGATTTAAAATAAAGTATTCTCATCGCGTTTGAAGGTGATCGGCGTATCTTTCTTATCTCTACCGCAAAATATGATAGTGAATATTGTTCAACCTGCGACATAAACTTATTTGATTTATATCGGATAATTTATGAAACATACATGAATGAATATTATAGCGAATTATGTTTACTTCGGAACTAATTTTGGAAAAACATTTTATATATATTCATATTACTTTCGGATAACTTATGAAACTACTTTAACATTGAAGGATCGCGCGCATCATTACGATAATTCCAAGTTGAATAAGATGATTTAATAGTTATTTCTGCAAACGCTTCATAATATCGCTATTATGAGAAGCAGCATTTTTGTAAACTATCGCATGTTAGATGTTATGATCCCCTTATTGAAGACTTGTGGGGGCAGACAATGCGCCGCGTACGATATCATTATAACTCAGACAAAACCCTGAGACTAACGGCATGTACAAACAACCCCACATTTCGTTGAAGAATCCTGCAAGGTAGATACCTCGTTGAAGACCTGCGTGATAGACATCATTATACCTGCACACTCTGTATAACCTCACATACACACCTGTCTCGTTGGAGATCGCGCCAGCTTCATTCAAATTCACATGACTAACGTCATACATAAACAATCTGTATAACCTCACATTCCATACCCCATTGAAGTCTCCCAACTCCATTTTGTATACTAAAAATAATTTCCATATATGTTTAAGATGATTGAAATCGCATTTTGTAATATAGCAATCAAGTAAGGTACAGACAGCTTGAATAAACGTTTTTTGAAAGTAATTTCCTTATAAACATCGCGTTTGAGAGAGATATCATTTCTATACTATATATAACATTCCATCTATGCATTCAAGGAACAGCAGCCCTCCCATGATACCTCCGATGAATGCCCGGTCTCTTTCAAAAATCACGTGACTGACTGCATGTACAAACAACACTATTTCAAAACCCCTATGGGCTAGCGCTATGAAGTCTCACATTCCATACCTCGCTTCGTGACATACCTGCATGACTGATGTCATGTAAAACAATTACCTGCATCATATAGACTGCAATATACTCACACTTATCACTCAGACCGGATACACCGCGGTTATATCTACAATATTAAAATCGCTTATTCTCAATTCCTCCATAGCTGAGCGGTTAAGGAGCTGGCTTTTGGATTTCATTTCTCGGGTTCGATTCCCGTGTGTACAAAAATATTTCATTTTCAGTAGAAGTGTTTATATACTAGATTAAATTGTTTCAAATCCTCCGCGGTTAAGCCGCCTAACTTTAGAGTTTATTTCCCGGGTTCAAATCTCGGTGTGTGTAGAAAAAATATTTCATTTTCAGTAGAATGTTTGTATACTAGATTAAATTGTTTCAAATCCTCCGCGGTTAAGCCGCCTAACTTTAGAGTTTATTTCCCGGGTTCGAATCTCGGCGTGTAGAAAAATCATTTCAGTAGAATGTGAGTACTCAGATACCTAATTCATAGACTTCAGCTTGCCCCGACCATAGTTAAGGAAGATCCATAGACAGATGGTTAGTTCACAGACTTGACCCGACCATAGTTAAGGAAGAACCATAGACAGATGATTAGTTCACAGACTTCGGGAACCATAGAAATATGACCAGTTCATAGAACCATAGACTACCTACCCCTATCGATATGACTGCGCATGCGTGATTGTGGATGACCTTGAAGGGGACCGTTTTCGGTAAAATGAACCTTAGATTTCCTTATGGAGATTTACATGCAAAAAAGGGTGATTTTGGTCCCGAACTGTCCTAGCACATCTACTCACGATATATTCTAACACCAGTTCCTTCTCGGGTTTCACTTGCCAGATTTGCACCTGACGTTGTCAATGTCATCGCTTCATTTCCTTTCATCTTGTATAGTTGTCTCAGAGTTAGTGTTGGAGGAGTACTTGGGAGTAATGTGATCTGTTGGTTTCATATTTCAAGACTGTCACCTCCCAAAATTTCCTTGATTCTATTACGACCCAATCTTCTACTTGTTAAACAGCTTTAGAATCAATGATTACAAGAGAAGAAATAGTGGAGATGAAATAATGGTGATGGTGTTTTTCCCAAACGAATTTGAAACAGTATTAACACTACTTTAGAACATAAAAAATGATGGCAAAAGTATAGATACTCATGAGGTAAGATTGTGGAATGTGATATTGATATAATTTAAGTAAAAAAATTGAGTGTAAACTAGTTAAGTATGGAGATGTTGAGATGATTAATAGACAAGAAATAATCAAAATTAATGAAGTGTTCCTAAAAAAAAATAAGTTGAATAAATGTAATAAATAGGAATTATGGAAATCGTAGCTTCTCATTGTTATGGTAGCCTGTTGTATTTTGCGATAATCTTATCGAGTTAAGGCGGTAATATTAGTTTGAATTGAAACAATGAAAGTCCTTTGGCGTCGAAGATATGAAACGATACTCTGTATTCACACGAAGGTGTTATCAATGAGAAATACGACATCAGCGAAAACAGGGAGCTGGGAATAAATGTAAAATCGGGGTGGGAAGTAAGGGGTATAGAGGCTATGCTGTTTTGATAAAACGCTTTCTTCGAGAGGGAAGAAGGGAGTTCTGGCCGGTCCATACTAAAGTCGTGTATTTTTAAAGCTGAAGTGAATTCATTCCTTTCTCTTAAAGAGATTAAAGAGATTGGTGATTAAGGTGTGTGGTTGTAATTAAATTAATTTGTTAATCAATTCAGTTCAGAGGACAGCCCGGAACTCCGATGTTATCATCGTTAAATAAATAAGTTCGTTCCTATATCATTGGCACCGACTCGTCCGGTGAATTAAAAGTAGCAAGTGGTAGGGGAGCAAATATTGGGGGGAAGGTTAGACAACAAGGGAGGTAAGTCTTAGGTCTAGAGAATTATAACTGTTGTACTGAATGATTTCCGCATATTAATTCACTAATCACGGCAACGGACGAATCACTTCGAGTAGAGTATTAATGTGGTAAAAGGTTGTAATGAACTTTTTTTCTGAGATTTAATTCGAAACCACTATTCCTTTTGTTTACTCTGTCACGACGGTAAGGCTTAGTGACCATTTAGTTAGTTGTAATAGTCCCTATATATTTATATAATTATATTTGTCCTATTAAAGTTATTAATAATAAATCCAGATCAAAAGTTCGATTGGTTTGGGTTTAATAAGCGGACCAACCCAAAGTCTACCTATAAAGTGATAAGCATTGATAGTACCGGAGGGTTCCTGCTTACCCTCTCAAATAAGTAGGTGGTGGCGGCATATCATAATAATAATAATGAATAATGTAGTTGAAAGGTAAGGTTAATTGCCCGATTGCAAATTCCGATTATTTGCTGGAAGCCGTGAGGACACGCACACCCTGAGGAGCACTGTGAGGTTGATACTGGAGACAGTAGTAGGGGATTAATTAAGTACAAGGTTGGGTACCCTTGTCTGAAAGGTGGTAATCGATAAATTACAAGAATTAAAACAAAAAAATATGTGTATATTACATAAATACTTCAATGTTTCACAAGAATGCAATCTTGTGTATTCATGAGTACCTAATATTTTGTTATGTAGCATAATGCTTAAGTACTTACCTTAACAAATAATTCAGGCCAATGTCCAACATCAGAGAAAGCATGTGTTAGAATATTTATCAAGAGTATATGAATGTAGGAATTACTTTTATTAGCAGTTTTAAATCCAGTAGTCACGTCTCTTCTCAACACACTTATAACACAGGCTACTACATTTTCATTAGTGAATAGCTTTGGTTTACAGCCACATGATAATAGTAAGCTTGAATATAAAATTTTACAAAGTTTGAATCTTTGACCTCTGACTGATTTTAGAGCTCCCAGAATGTAGCCGACCTGAAAAAATAAGCTGTTTCACAGAAAGTAATTTTAATATGTATGGCGAGCGCTGCTTAGCTTTGGAATAATAAAGACACACAGGAGGATCCATAGAAGCCTATTGAGGGGTTGCCATATGGTATCTATCTCTACACATATACAACATTCACTGTGACTAATGCTTCATTCTCATATAAAATCATTATGAAAAACAGTGAATTGTAACGTAAATAGCTATTTGAAGTTGGAGGATTAAACTCTAATTTACACAAAACTTGTAACATTTAATTAATGCTGACAAGTCATCCATTGTTGATAACTCCTAGTTTTAGGAATGCCAGTGTGGTGAAACAATCTGTAAGCATTAATTATAATTAAATGTTACAAGTATTGTGTGTAAATTTGAGTTTTAATTCTCCAACTTTCGAAAGTTAAAATGATTTTACACTATGCCTCAACCATAGATATACTTTAATGACTATAATATGTTCCAAGTATTAAATGCTGGATCAGTTAAAAAGATGAATATTGCTGAAACATGTCAAAACAGTTATTCACACAATTGAGCTCTCATGAAATAATTAGGTGAGGTATTCTACGAGTAGCTATAGTATGAAAAAGTATATATCTTATCACACTTACAGCTTTATCAGTGTTTCCTGCATTATAATGTGATAGTATGTTTTCAAATAAATCAACGGTATCACATTCCAATATAAGAGATTCCCAAGGTTCAGCTCCAGTTTGGGATACTCCCAGCCTATCAGCAGGTAACAAACTACTGCCAGGGGTTGCCCGAGTACCAGGAAGCGCAACTTTCAATTTTTTAGATGGAGGTACTGACGTTAAAGAAGAAGAACTACCTTCCCGCTTTAACTTATCAACTGGAACTAAAATAGAAAAACAAAATTCAGAGTAGTATCAACATACATAGCCAGTGCAGCAACTCTAACTATACCTTTACTTGTAGATGCTTGTAAATGAGTGGTTCCAGACTTTGGTAGAGGAACTGCTCTCTTTGGATCATCTCGAGGCGAAGACTGTTTTGCCCCTAATGCAATAAATAGATCAGGTGGTTGTTGAGTAATTTTGGCTTTAGGTCCTCTGGTTCCTGGTATAGGCTTATTCCGATCCATTTATAAGATTATGATATGATTGGTACTGGAGTAGGCATTTAATCAAATATCCTATATCAAAATGGACAACACAGAACCAACTTTATTACTTCACGGTTTCCGTATATATGAAACGAAATGTGTTTACACAACAAATGACATCGAATTCAATTTGGTTGGTTATGTTTAATAAATTGACGATTGATTGTCATAGAGGTATTATCACCTATATGTTGACTGTGCTCCATTTTTGTTTGGTCAGTGAATCAGTCAGAACATTCATCACAATCACGGTCGTATACGACCGTGATCACAATATTAAACCGGATCTTTTGACCATGGATACTAGATGGACAGGATACGAAACACGAGTGGGAGTAAGAAGCCAAGTGTTGGCAATGAAGGCAGAGCTGGTTCTTGCGTGCCATGTTTTGGAGATGGGAGAAACCTTACCATAGCGCATTTGCGAGCTACCCGTCAACCCGTCTATACTCCTAGTTTAGAATAAATATTCCGAAGTTGCCGACGTATAACGACTTATGGCGCTCTATCAGACACTTTAGTCAATTTCTTAAGCTAGTCCCAAAGAGTTCTATGTATAGAGTAGATAAGTAGTGTGTTAAGCATAGGAAAGCACTGGTAAGTTGATGTACATTCTGTCCTTCTCGCACGGTCTCCCCTTCTACACCTACTGATCGTATGATTCGATTACATAAATCACAATATTTACGTGCGAGTGAGAGCGCAGTATATGTGCGAGAAGGACAGAATGTCCATCAACTTACCAGTGAAAGGCTTAGTAGTCTATCTAATATCCATGGTTGTTCAACATGTAATAACCTACACTTCTCACATCGCATCGAGTCATAGTCAAAGTATACCAGGTCTGCCGGAGCCTCCCTACTACTCTTTTTAAAATTTTAGTGCAATCTGATTGGTCGTTTATCTCGTTTATTTAATGGTATAGACAAGGACATACTATGATGTTGTTACGTGCCGGCAACGAGCTGATGACAGGAGGAGCTGGGTGACGTCACCCAGCTCGAGAAACGATGGAAGGGAGGCTCCAGCAGACCTGTTATACTTTGAATATGGCAACTAGTTATACTTATGCTGGAACACGCTTAGGATGCCTCTGCTCTAGAAAAGAAGCGAGCCGAGAGATAGAGCAAAGAGTTCTACTTTTTGAGATAGAGTAAGATAATTTTTCTTAGATGTCCTCAATTCCAAAGGGAAATATGAACTCCTGGATGATTGTACCCTTGTATTCCAACAAGAAATGAACCAAATAATTCGGGAATGCTCCAGTTTAGAGCTATCATGGAATGTGTTCAAGTTAAAACTAAACAAATTATTTTTGAAAATACTTTATTAAACATAACCAATTTATTTTTTCTATACCAAATAATGGAAGAAATAAAGAAAACAAAACTACAAGAATCAGATCTAGATACAAGATATTAGATCTATGGTAAGATCACAATCAAATGGATTACTTTCATGTAACAAAACAAAAGAAATCCTTAACATCTAATGCGTAAAATCGACTTGTAATACATAAAACATATTACAACAATAAAGGAAGAATCAACAATCTTGCATCAATTGTTATAGCCTATCATAAAATTAAAACAAGTTACAAATGCACATTGGGACAAATGTCAAATCCCTTTCAAATTAATCTTGCTTAGTTAAAACAAGTAGGTATTTACAATGAATTTGATAAACATATCAAGTTTCTTCATTCAGAAGAAAACTTAAATAATTGGGCATTTAAAAATAGTACGATTGTGTGGGCCAATTGACCAGATATCAGGTTCAGTCATAATTTGATTTTTTTTTAAATCATTTTAAATAAATTATTAGTTTGAAAATATATTTTCTGAAAATTTATAGACTGTCAAAATTTGAAACACTAAAGATGAATAAATCATTCATTATAAGGTGTTCCAGGATATGGTATTAGTATTTGATCCTGCATTGATTTCTTCAAAATCTATTATAGTTCACTGGTTGAATAAATTTTACAATAAAAATAATTATTCAATTTTATAAACACTTTCAAATCATTGAAATGTTATTGAGAGGGTTCTCAATTCAGAATGATTTGAATGTCTTATCATAAGAATTCGAAATATATATGAATCACTTAGTTTTATAAGTTTTTCATATAACAAGACAATCAAAAATTTGTCATACAGAATTATTTGCTAAATAAAAATGAACATACAAGTCAAGCAATGTTTTTCAAGGAAGTTAACACACCCATAGAGGTCTCTACAGTAAACCAAATTGAGATGTGTGGATGGTGTTGATGTCTAATAATATTAATCAGGGATTTTTTTATACCAAAATTGATTGTATAGAAGATTGTTTAGAATATTCTTTTTGGAAAATCTAGTAGGTACCTAAATAGGGTGCATTGTTGGTAGATATTGTATGAAAAAGGTACTCCTCAATTGTCAAATTAACAAGTTGTTAAGTGGCCGCATTTCAAAAACAGGAATGCACTTCAATTGATCAGTATTGTATGAATTAAATAGATTCTTCATAAATCCAAAATTGTCTTATCGTGAGGATGTTTCCAAAAATGTCAATAATACCATTGCATGGTTTGTAGCTGAAGAATAAAAAAGATACTGTCAATTTTTTCAGGACTATTTTGCTGTTTTATCAAATACAATCAAATGTTAACAGAGAACAAATATTACAATCTGAATTATATAGTTGCTAGTTTGTTCAAGCTATGCACTTCACTAGAAACATTTACTGAAAGAGTAAAAAATGCAATATATCTATGGTTTCGGCGTTTACGTAGTGTAAATTCATAATACTTCAGAAGTTGGAGAATAAAACTCAAACAACAAAAGTTTTGTGTAAAATTTGAGTTTTATTCTCCAACTTCTGAAGTAAAAAATGCAAATAAACGAAGCTCCATTCATCCAATTACTGAACTAGCTTTAGCAAGAGAAGTGCTTACTTATCCATTTAAAATATCTTAGGATAGCACTGTTACTGTAAAGTGAACCGGATTTGCATTTGAAATTCAAACAGTGATAAAAATATTTAAGAGACATTTTGGAAATCAATATGGCAAATGATCAATCAGATTAGGTACTTTACATATAGAATGAACTAAAAAAATTAGAAATTCCTAGAAATCTTCATTTAGTTGATGAAAACCTATGGTTATTGTTATACATGTCATTAGAGCAGTAAATAATGTAATTTGCCGCTCAGCCAACACATTGCACATATTGAAGAATTGCGTTTTAACCAGTAATTGGCGATATTTCCTGAGTTTGGTTTATACTTTCGCAATGCTAAACTTTCATCAAATATGAAATTCAGGTTATTAACTACTTAAAATTCACAACAAAGATCTAAGAAGAATGAAAATTCAATCCTAATATTTGGCTGATTACGTTATTTGTAATTCTTGAGGGTTTTTGTTCTTGAACATTGATTCAAGAGCATCAATATTTTCGGCACCTTATCAAAGTTGTCATCAATATATGTGAAAATATTATTTGAAGGCATTTTGTTCAACCATATGATTCAAAATATTGTTATTCTAGCTGCAAATTATGGACAGCGCCTGGTGTTCCTACTATTTGATATTCACTCTTTCACAGAGTTGAATGCTGTGTGAACAAGTAAATATCAAATAGTAGGTACGCCAGGCGCTGACCATAATTTTTGCAGCTAGAATAACAAGATGTATATTTTGAAATCGCATAGATGAGCAAAATGCAAAATATTTTCAAACATATTCCTCATAACCATATACAGCATAAAACAAGATCCAATTCAGTTAAATTGAAACCATGTATTCAATATCAACTTTTCATTCAGTTACACACTGTTCTTTTTTAAAACATATTTAATTTGGTAGTTAAGACACTTTTCAGTCTTTCTCAAGCCGAATATTTATTAATTTCAAATCATCAACAAATAGAGATGCGGGCTTTCTCAATCAAGTTCATGAACAGAGTTTCACAGAGGCTCTATACGAAACCATTGTAAATAATAATAAATGTAAATTTTAGAAACAATTAGTTATCACGCGGCTATCGACCCAGGCTTGATAATGAACTAAAACAATATCGAATAAACTAAAAAAATATTTTCATTTCAATCGCCACTTCATATTTTGGCAACTTGATTAAAATCTTTAACAGTGCTAAAATAGTATCAGTACTTAAATTTAGTATTTCTAAAGGCCAGCATTGTTTTTTCTGGAATTCGGAAAGATACCATGAAATTACCAATTTTACTTTCTTTTTGTGATGAATGTTGCCGAAATAGACATTCCAAATTTGGAATAAATTAATGCCGGTTCTTGGGTATACAACTGTTATCTATCAATTGCAAAAACACTATCATTGAAAGTGTTCCATATGTAAGCACTCTAAGCCTACTATACATTCAATGGAAATATTTATCTTTTTATGAATTACGAATATGTTTATTTGATAGGCTTTGGACATGTTATACGCTTACATAACCTATACAATAATTGGAATTCAGTTTGCTTGCTACGAGAAATCGTATTGAAATTTGCATTAATAAATCACAAAATGTTTGGATATGAATACTCCAAGGCATGTTGGAAAGGATTTTTGCATTACTGACAAAGTGCGGTTCTAATTTTGTGGCTCGGTAATAAAGTTGATAAGAAAAAAATCGCATTTCACACAAAAAAATTGTTGGGTTAATATGTTACTTGGAATCCTAACATGACTGAATATGAGAATCAAATTAATAAAAAGCAAATCTAGAAATTTCAGTTAAATCAACCATAATTAAATTTTTGAATGAAAAGAATATCTTTGAACATTTTACATTAAAGGAATTTGTAACTAACGGATTGATGATGAGTTTGTTATATTTCATTTTCTTTTGGGCTGCTGCAGTATGCAATAGCAGGATAAGGCAGTCTTCAAAATGGATAGTTAGAACTGCAATAGGCTAGATTATGGTCCAATTGAAAACTCCACCCATGGACTACAAATAACAGAAAATGTTCATGGTAACATTAAATAAATAAGTTTTTTGAGCAAACAAATGAAAGGAATACAGAAGAATTAAGGTGAATGGGATTATGTAATTATTCCGATTAAATTTTATTTAGAAGAGTTCCATTGAATTTATTGAAAATTATTATTATTTTTTACTCATTCTGAGGATGCCACTGTGAGGTGAAACGATTGTTAATATATTGTTATTCAAATTATACCCGCAATTTATTCAATTCGCAACCGAACTTACATTGAGCAACGTCGAATTATTTATGTCCATCCAAAAAAATCGATGGTGGAAGCAGTTACTTGTGATATTAATCATATTGAAATATAAAAAAACTTTTCACTTCGTTTTTAATCACTTATATTTATTCGACAATAAGCGTGTCATTTTCAAAATATTATACATTAGCAGTGGTCCAAACTATAGTTACGTTAGTGTTTCTATAAATATAAATAATAAAAATCAAGGTAAAAAGTGTTTTTTTAATTAAATTATGGATTCTTCAACAGGTCAATTGTAATCAAACACGGTGAAAATAAGTGTCGAATTGATTCTATACTGTAGCATAGACCTTTTGTTTACAATTTTTCAATTTTCTATTTCCGAGAATCCGCATTATTTTCAGTGGTTATATTCCTGCAATATATCATCGCTATATTGTAGTGAAAAAGAATGATTAACTTATACGAGCCCTGACAACTGAATGCTAATACAGGCTATTATATTTCTAATCATAATTATTTTTGAGTAGGTACTATACTTCAATTTCACTCAAACTTAAAACAATTTTTTGATAATTATTAATTTGATGGCTGCAACACAATTATGATGTTTATTTACTAAAATACACTTGCAAATACAGGTCGGGCGAGATATTTTTATTCATAGGATACAAGCAGCCTAGCTTTGAAAAAACTATTGCCAACATACACAATGTATGAGTACATGGAGAAACGGGAAACTTCTGGCCAACAAAGGATTGTGACAGAAAGAAAACGAAGATGATCTAACGAATTCTTATTAAAATTCGCAATCAACAAAGCACAATCGAACCAAGAAACAAGTCTGGATATGGATTTTAGAGGGTAAAATTATTAACAAACATCTAAGCTTTATCTAAAACAATTTCTATTCTCAAGCCAAAGAAAACCCACTGCTCCTCACTGACACCAAAAAGAAAAGCCTTACTCGAACGTAAATTGGACCAAAGAAGACTGTTCTAAAGTAATTTTTGGCGATATATCATCATGGTTTTCGGAAACGGGTCTTAGAACAAAATCTTGAGGATTTCAGAAATACTGCATTATATTTGGGGCTCTATATCAAGTAATTGTATAGGAAGGCTTGAGTTTTGGATGGTACCATAAATGCTGAAGAATATCAAGGGATCTTGGAAAGAAACTTGGTGTAGAGTGAGGTGGAGCTTTCTGAATATGGAAATGTCAACTTTCAAGCGGTTAGTCAAGGTCACATAGCCAATACTATCCGAAACTGGTTTGTGGGCAAGAAAATGCATTGGATCATCACATACTGTACATCCTCAGTGGGCACTATGTCACAATGGGTTAAGGCAGTAATAGATGCCAAATGTGACATTAAGTCATATTACTCTTACTGTAAGTTCATTATTTATTTGTCGTATTTTGTAGCCTTTATTGAATATCTGTTTAAATAAAAATTGTTAAAAGATTAGAATCTGTGATTTATGGCAATAATCTGTTTGAGCAGAAAAATTTTGAACATAATCTAAAAAGATAATGAATGATAAAACATAAGGCGTCCGCTGAACATTTAGTTTTTTGGGCTCATAGAAGCTGAAAATAATTATGGTGAGGGCTTCCAATGATAAACACTGATTTTATGGATCCATCATATCAAGCTTTGTGGGGCGTAAAATCTTGCAAGTTGCCAAAATGTAACGTTTTTGCGAGATACATTCAAACAGAACATTCCAATGACAACAAGCCCCTCAATACGATTTTTTTCACAACATACGGTCTTCGTGCCATACCCCATATTGCGAGCTTAATAGTGTATTTTCAAAAATTGCGTTCTACTCCAGAACTGATTGGGTTCTAGATTTTTGGATGTTATATTTCATTAGAATCTATATTTGAAGAAACATTCCCTACATTTTACGGAAGTCATTCAATTTGGAAGTTCAAGATTTTTGAAGTATCTGCTAAATGTCTTACTCATCAATCCTTTATTGATCCACTCATAATGAACGAAATTGAAAAAAATTAAGTTTCTCCGTTCATTCGAATATGATCTCGTTGACAAAGATAAATGTTCATCAAACAATTGAAGGATCATGTACATTACCAATAATATTGCGACATTAATTGCTACATGAACTTGATGTCTGTAAATATGTCTTCTGTGTTTATTCTGATATTGCAGTTTAGCCGACATAGTCCTAGAAATGGCGAAGCCACAAATGACCTCGGCCAGACAAGGTCATTTTTGAGAAGGTAAAGTAAAGTCATTTATCATCAAAATTCAGTGACCGAGTCTGTGGTCATTAATGAGGTTGTCTAATTCGTAATTTTCTTTTTGAAATAGACCAAATTAAATTGTTATAGAATGTAGAGTATAAAAAATATATATGTAAAACATAACCTATAATCAGTCAGTTTGTGCTTCTGAAAAGAGTTTACTGGTTTAAACACTTTTACAGTCAAGGCTAAGAATATTACAAAAATCTAAAATATTAAAATGGTGAAGCCTGATCCTATAATATGGGATTATTTCGCAAAACAATCTGACAGTGGTAAAAAATAAGGTATTTGCGAAGCACAATATCAGAGCTAAATTAGCATCTATAAATAAAATACATGTTTATAAATTATAAATTCATGAACATTGCTTCAATTGATTTATTTAATGCTGCCAGAATGAAAAGTTTCCTTATTTAGAATAAATTCAATCAATCATTAAATAATAATAAAATAACAAATAAACCTATCATAATTATAATTATCATATTACATGACATATTGAATGTTTTGTTATTAGTGTTATTTTATTGCCACTGTTAATGTATAATATAATTATAATTAGTGCAGTCAAATGGGTATTTGAGGTCAAAATCCTTGGGAAAGGACCGATTTTGATGGAACAAAAAGTATTCTCTTTGGAATTTTATCAGAAACAAAGTCTACCTCATCTAAAGTTGTGCAAAAATTTTGCATTGCTTATAAACAATAAATTGACAATTTAATTATCGTATTTACTCATGAGATTACATAAAAATTCATGAAAAATGATCGGGTAAAGACTATTTTTGGTAAGTGAACATCTGAAAATAGTTAAACAAGTAGTTGAATTAACTTTATTTGTTATAAACAATTTCTTTATCAAGAAATAGACGAATTTGACCAAAACTAAAAGCTTAGGGTCGTTTTCGAATAATTTTGGCCTTCCGAGTTCAATTTTGTCGTCAATATCGTCGAATGTATACCCGCTAATTTGTTATAAACAAATTATATTCGTTAATAAATATACGAATTTGACCAAAATGTCGAGTTTATAGTCGTTTTCAGCTAATTTTGGCCTCTTGGGTACTAATTTATTGTTATTACAGTCCTTAAATGCATTAATACATTTTTGAATTGTTATAAATAAATTATTTATTAATAAATATACGAATTGCGCCAATTGTGCAAAGTATTTTTAAAATTAATTTATTAATAGTCAAATAAATTAAATAAAAAAAAAATCTAGTATTAATAAAATAACAAATTAATTAATAAGAAACTGCCATTTTCCAGAACAAAAATTGTTTTATTCAAACGTATCACGAATAATACTTCAAAATTCCCGCTATAATGCCACGAAAAGAATATTTTTTTTTAAATTCTAACATCAGTGAATTTTAATTGAGCCCGTATTATACCCTAAGATGAACGAGAATAAAATATTTTTTATTTTTTCGTTTCAGAATAGAGATTTTTCTAATAACATACATATCTATTTTTTTTTGATATAATTTATTTAACTATTAATACGTTAATTTAAAAATACTTTACACTATATTGATACATCAATTTTAAAAACACTTTACATTTGGAAATATCGCATAATTCGTATATTTGTTAATAAACAATTTATTTATAACAATTCAAAAATTTATCTATGCATTTAAGCACTGTAATAACAATAAAATAGTACTCAAGAGGCCAAAATTTGCTGAAAGCGACTATAAACTCGACATTTTGGTCAAATTCATAATTTATTAATACATGCAATTTGTTTATAACATATTATCAAATTAGCGGGAATACATTCGACGATATTGACGACTAAATGGAACTCAGAAGACCAAAATTATTCGAAAACCGTAGTTTTGGTCGAATTCGTCTATTTGTTAATAAATAAATTATTTATAACAAATGAAGTTATTTCAACTACTTGTTTAACTATTTTCATATGTTCACTGACCAAAAATAGTATTTACCCGATCATTTTTTATGAATCTTTATGTAATCTCATAAATACCCTAAGTAAATTGTTAATTTAATGTTTATAAGCAATGCAAAATTTTTGCGCAATCTTAGACTTTGTTCCTGATAAAATTTCGAAGAGAATGCACTTTGAGCCGTCAAAATCGGTCCATTTCCCAAGGATTTCGAGATTTGGCCTATTTTTATACCCATTTGACTGCACTAAATACGAATTTCAGCAGTTCTGCATTTTCAAGATTGTCATGAGAATTTTTTATTGACTTTTAAACATTTTATTCATTAGAATTTGATCAGACTATAGTTCATTTATGGTCACCGACGAGCATTTAAGCAAAGTGACCTGTCCAAAATCATAAATGACCGGTGGTTTGCCATCTCTACATGTTCCTGTTTTTAGTTTTGTTGTGTTTATAGAAGGTTGAAGGCCCAAATTTAATTCAAAATTTCAGCCCAACAAACTAAATAAGCTTCTGCATATACACTCTTAGTTGTTAAATAACCTAACAAATGGCCAGTTTTTTGTTTTCATACGCCTTAACGCTTTTAACGAAACCATGTTCGCAGATTTTGTAACTCGCGGTTTCATTTTCCGTTATAACGAATTTTGCAGCAAATTTTTGTTGATTTTGTTTTTTTATCATATTTCTGTAACTTTTACTTATTACATACCATATGTCCCATTTAAAAAAAAAAGAAAATGTTTCATATTTTAATCCACACCCCTTTTGTGCTATTTTTTAAATAGCAATTGAACTCAACAGTAGCAATAAACTTCCAACACATTTTCTGAGATCAATTGTCAAGAACAAAACTGGTCTAACGACCTCAGTCTCAGACATGTTTACACCCCGATAACATCTACTCTAGCAATATTAGTGATAATGTACATGAACCTTTACAAAAACTTATACTTTCTTCTCAAACACATCATTTTCGATATTTGGAATTTTGTATGTCATATTACTTTTCCTAGAAGTAGCAAAAATATGAATATTAACAAAAAAAACTTCCTTTATAATAGAATGACTATAATAATTAAAATCTTAAAACAAAACTAATTGCCAAACAAATTTCTGTACAATTTCATCAAGTTACGAGGAACTAACAAAACATCAACTAACAAAATCAAAATTATTAGCTGTAAATGTTTTTCTGAAAAACATCATTATAAAACATACTCTTGTAATTTACATCATTAGATACAATTCGTATAAAAACAATTAAATCAATTACAGCGAAACTGCAACCAAGAATTAATAACATGTATGCTCTATTCCGGGTTTCCACAAATCATAAATATTCGGTTTGATTCACAAAGAAAACATAATCAATTACAATCGACGTCATCATAATTTTATAAAACACATTCAAATTCAATGTACACACGTTATTGTTAAAAAATTATGATTGGACGTTGTAGAACCATCAAAAACTCAAGTGTCATCTTATGAAAACTTACTGCTATTACTTCAGAACAAATTAGAACAAAAGTAAGTATGTACATTATTTGGATAAAATGATTTGATGGTTCTTCAGTAAAGACTGTCCCACATGCTGTGGGTATGGTCGCGAGAAATATTTTATGTTGAATTGAAAATAAACGATTATATTTACTTCAATAGAAAATTAAATATACCAAAACAACCAGAGAATTATTTAAAAATACCTATTTTGGCAATCTTCAGTAGCTCTAAAATTTAAAAAAAGACCACAGAAACCCCTCTATAATAATTAATCAATGAAAAAAAATGGTTAACTTTTAAAACAGATACGATATCCACTAATGAATAAGAAGTAGTACTAAGGACCTTTCAACTACCAAGTAGTCATCTACACAGTACACTAATTTAGAAAACGAAATTAAGGTGCTTTGCCATAAAAATCGACTTTATTTTTTTTTCCTGATTTTTAAAAAATAAATAGATGTATTATTGATACACAATTGGTCAAAGTTTGAAAGAGCCTGTCCGTTTAGTTTCGGAGAGAAAAAACGTTGAAAATCGTAAAAATCCTATGTGCGTCCTTTTCTAACCACAGGCTCTTATGGAAGCCGACCCCGACAAGTCACTCTGTTTCAACAAATGCGCAAAAGAAAATTGTTTTTTTGTAAAATAAAATCTTTTCACATGTTCTTCGAAGTTATAATAATGTTTCCTTCGGTTAAAATAATCACTCACCCGTTTCTTTATATAAGTAAATCGCGATGTTAAATGATAAACAACGCGAAATGGCAACGGATATTTTTTCTCGAAATTCGCTTATAAAAAGTTGGCAACACCTGTCATCGCGCGCGGCGTTTGAATTTACGTACGCGGTATATGCGTTCTGCTTGCAGCTATTGATTCTTCATTGCTTACGCGTAAAAGTTATCAGACCACCTAAAATTTCTAAATAATAAATCTCATCGTATCAATAAAGCAGTTTTCTACCGCGGTACCCTTCGTAACCGCAAGATGGCGCACCTCTCGAAGGCAAAGCACCTGAGGGATTGCCCTCAGAGGGAGATAAATCTGAAATCATTAAATTAGTTCTTCGCTTATACCATTCTAAATTACCCAGATATTTGCCAGATCTGCATTTTCAAAGTGATAGACTTTTTTGAAAAATTATGTGACCTGTATTTAAAATATGTTCAGACTTTTCCTTACAAAATTTTCTTTAATCTGAGTTAGAATATTCCTTCTAGCTTGAGCCACATAGTATTTTTAACATGACTCACAATCAATTTTGTAAATTCCAGATTTGTCGAAGTAGTCCACTAAATGAAGTTTAAAATCAATCTGAATATTTAAATTTTTTTCTTATGATCTGCGAGGGCTCATTTTCTTCGTAATGATGTCTAGAACAAAGTGCGGGGGTTTATTTTTCTGACTAATTGTTTATATTGTTAATAAACAATAATTAGTGTTAAACAAATGCGTGTCTCAGAGCATTATAAGAAAAAATTTAAAAGTACAGGTTTTAAGCAAGTAATTGAATTCAAGTGTTTTTTCAAGTGTTAAAGTAATAAACAAAGGTTCACAAAGCTTACTCAATGTTCATAAGCAATTTGTTAAAATGAACCATTTGTTAATTAAAAAATAAACGAAAAAATGAAATTTGGTATGGTTATGTGATTTTGGACTCGATTTTGGATATTTTCAACTAGATGAACACGAATTCGGTAATATAATTGCAATAAATTATTTATTTCATTTGTTAATAAACAATTTGTTAATTAACAAATAAACGAAAAAATGAAATTGGGTCTGGTTATGCGATTTTGGACTCGATTTCGGATATTTTCAACTCGATGAACACGAATTTGTTGATATAATTGCAATAAATTGTTTATTTCATTTGTTAATAAACAAACACTGCGCTTGGTGGGAAAATGAATGTTTTCTAAAGCTGTACTGACTATCAATCTATCGGCATCGCCGCATAACCAGACCTAATTTCATTTTTTCGTTTATTTGTTAATTAACAAATTGTTTATTAACAAATGAAATAAACAATTTATTGCAATTATATTACCGAATTGGTGTTCATCGAGTTGAAAATATCTGAAATCGAGTCCAAAATCGCATAACCAGACCTAATTTCATTTATTTGTTAATTAACAAATGAAATAAACAGTTTATTGAAATTATATTACCGAATTCGTGTTCATCGAGTTGAAAGTATCCGAAATCGAGTCCAAAATCGCATAACCAGACCTAATTTCATTTTTTCGTTTATTTGTTAATTAACAAATGGTTAATTTTAACAAATTGTTTATGAACATTGGGTGAGCTTTGTGAACCTTTGTTTATTACTTTAACACTTGAAAATATTCAATTACTTGCTTAAAACCTGTACTTTTTAATTTTTTCTTATAATGCTCTGAGACACGCATTTGTTTAACACTAATTATTGTTTATTAACAATATAAACAATTAGTCAGAAAAATAAACCCCGCACTTTGTTCTAGACATCATTAGGAAGAAAATAAGCTCTCACAGATCAAAATCCGCTGATAAGAAAAAAATTTAAATATTAATACCTTCATTTACTGGACTAAAGTCACAAACTTTATTAAAGGTATTGACTGAATGGGTTTTATTGTAAATTTAGAAAACAAATTATTGAATTTATTAATTGTTGAAGGATGATAAGTGAAACTTTTGAATTTCATTGAATTGTTTTATAGTAATATCTTTATCAGATTTGTTGTTGTCCATCTCTATTTGCTGAGGATTCTCAATTTCATTGTTATTATATTAAATCTGAGTCAGAAAAATTATAACAATGGGAAACTTCCTTTTCTTGACATTAATATTATCAAAGATGGTTATCATTTGGAATTCAATATATACAGATGACCTACTCAAACGAATAGATATATTCCAACGGATTCATGTACACCAATTAATCATAAAATAGACCATTCAATAGTCTTTTTTATAAATGCCTAGAAAAAAGCGATGGACACGGATCACGACAAATATTTGATCAATAAGTCAATTTCTAACCAAAAACGGAACGCAGTCAATTAACCAAATGAGCCTTTACTTTCCAATAAAACCGTTTCACCTATCATCCTTCAATAATTAATAAATCCCATAATTTGTTTACAGAATTTGCAATTTATAGATGTAAGAACAAGTTGAAAACGGTTTAGGCAAGACCTTTGATTGATAAATTTGTCTTCAAAATGCTATGTGGTTCAAAGTAGAAACAATATTCTAACTTGGTATAAAGAGCATAAGTGAAAAATCAGCACTAGCGAAACATATTTTAAATACAAGTTATTTCACCAAGAAAGTTTATCACTTTAAAATACAGCAATGACAAATAAATAGCCAATTTAAAGGGAATGGAAATGTATCAGCATAATAGCAATTTGGTGAATTCTGATTTATCTCCAGGATAATCCCTGCATTACTAGCTACAAATAGTATTTAAACAGAAACATTTCGTTTTCCAATTTAGTTTACATGGTAACTGAAAGGTTCTCAGTACTTTTAGTGAATAAGGATACTTTTAATTACTAGTGTACCCACAGTTCTCTTATATAGTTTATCACAAATGATACTATGAGATTTCTCAATTTTTTTGCTTGACTTAGAGGTACCGAACTTGGCAAATAGTAACATATTCGAGTTTTCAAATGTTATTGTGGTATTATATATTGTACATTGAATTTTATATTAATATGGTATAGAAGAAGGATTTTTCTGGGAAACGAGTGTATATCACATTAAAATGTTTGTCGTTATTATGATTATGGTAATTGAATGAAGTTTTCATTGTTCCGAGAATAATCTAAAAACAATAACTATTAACAACAGATAACGTGGATATCAAACGAAATTGAGCTAGTCAGTTCAAGTTTTCCGAAGTTAATTCAAAAGGGTTTCAATCTTATACTGGATAATCGAAAGACTATGTACAGGTGAAGTATTTTTATGCAGTAACAGTATCGCCATCACTTGGCGGCAATGAATACGGTTTTTGTTTACGTTGGCGTCTACGTTCCCTCCGTTCCCCCATGACAAGCCGGAGGTGTTCTAATTTACCACGTGTGCGTAAATTTTGATCCTCATTACAAGACGATGTTGAGGGTTCTCCGTCATGTTCAGGTAAAGCTACAGGCTCTTCTGAACCCTTTCGACTAACACGCCTTAATTCTGGTACAGAACATAAGAGATCATTTAGAATATGTACTATTGTTGCCACATCACGCCGAGGTCGACCTTTTGGGTCTTGTAATGCTGGATTTAGGGCTCCACTAAATGTACCTGAGTAGACACTTTCTCTGCGACCTGTAATTTACGAAAAATAATATATTATTTATCAATAATCTCAATATGGGGAAAAAGATGCTCAAGTATCTGATAGTTCTGTACTCAAATTTCCTACAAATTCTGTGGACAATATCTCCCTACTAAATATGTATGCATCCTATAAGGTAATCCACAAACATTTTCCATTCCTCAAGACCTTCATTAGCTACATATAAAGTCTACTCTTGTTAATTAGAAGTCAACGTTTGGTCCCTTAAACTCTTGATAAATTAAAAAACCCTTGTAGATACAAAGTGTATGTGTGTATTTAAATCAGTATGTTCAGTGGAAAGAATAAATTTCACTACAGGAAACCCTTGAATACAACTTAAAGTGTATTACTCATGTGTACCGACCTCACACAGATCTTTTTAAAAAACTTGAGCTTTATAATTGTAACCAAAGCAGTTGAAATAGATCTTATTATGTCATATCTAAGCAGTAGATATCACTAGATTTATGTCAACGGTAGCTATAGGTATCTGTGACATTAGGAGTACCTCGGGGCTACATTCTTGGATATAATGTTTGATATATAATGTTTTGATATAGGTAATGTTTATTCAGGTGTAAAATAGATTGGTATGAAGTAACAAAATTACATATATTAGATATACCACCCTGCAAAAGACACTACTAGGTATCTGTGCGCAGGCCTAAAGAAAATTAGATTTCAAAAAGAAGAAAAAAATATATAAAATAAAAAAGAAAATTCATTCAACTGTTAATGTTCATTAAATAGTTGATAAATTACATATATTAAGAATTGATTTATCCTACGAATTAAGTCAAATAAAAATCTATATAAATGGGGATAATATGAACATAAATCAAAATTATAGTTCTTTGCATCCATTTTTTAAAAAAATCGGTGAAATAAACAATAAATGACTATAATGACATTAAAATTAAATATTATATAAAAATACTATGAATAATACATCAATAACTTGAACTTTTATTCATATTTGTTAATTATAATGTGTGGATCAATTAATTCGTGTACCCAACTCCACTCATTACAAAGCAAATATTTTTTAACTTTGATTTTAAAAGTTTTGATTGAGAGTAACTTATTTTTTATATTATCTGGAAGTGAGTTATATAACCTTGATGACAGATAAGTATGACATCTTTGACCTATTGTTTTTCCAGCGATAGTGGTTTTTGACAGTAATTTTATAGCACCTCTAGTTGAATATTGATGTTTTACTAATGGTAACGAGTTTTTATTTTTGTGATGGTAAGTAACAACATTTAAAAAGTATATTAGTCCAATATCTAACATCTTGGTTTCAGAAAAAAGTACTTTTGATGGATACCTTTTGTCTTTATAGTACATTATTTTCAAAAACAGTAAAATTGACAGCTTTTTTAAATGAGTATCAGCCAAACTACCCCAACTCAATACTCCGTATGACCAACAAGATTCTACTAAAGCAAAGTATATTACTCTCATATGTGATGTATCTAATATTTTTCTTAAATATTTAAATTTGTACCGGATACTTCTTAAAGTATGTATACAATTGTGAATATGATAGTTCCATTTTAAATGACTATCTATTGATATACCTAAATATTTAATGCATTCTGACCTTTTTACTTTGATTACAGATTCTTGATATTATATAATTAACTCTTCATATGGTGGTAAGCTATTCTTATAAGAACCAAATGTTAAAAATGTAGTTTTTTCATAATTTATTGTCAAGTTCATATGACTAAACCAATCTAGTATCTTAATAATATCCATTTCTACTTGTTCTTTCAGGGTTTCCCAGGATGAAGAGTGATAGAAGACAGTCGTGTCATCGACAAAACTTTCTCCACGGCAAGTTAGAGTAAGTAAATTATTAAGGTATTATTAAGAAAAGTCTTTTGGTTTATATTGCCCCACGTTGTGGTGACAATTGTTAACTAAACTCTTTTATGAGTTTATTATTTAATTATGAATTATTATTAATGCTTCCGGCTAGCTTTTTTATTTATTTATTTTGAATAATAATGATCCTTTTCTTTTTATTATTATTTTATGGAATTAAACACAATATTCTTTGAATGTTAAAAAGTTTCTATATTTAAATCTCTATGACTCTAATTATCTCAGGTTTCTAATTTACAATTTAGTTTTATGTTCTAAGCATAGAACTAGCTTTAACCTCAAAACTATTCAATATTAATAGTTGTTTACAAAATTACAAACGACAATCTTTCTTTCAGATTTACAAATAACACTACAATGGAGATATAATAAACAAACTTACTTTTAGTTTATATCCAAAAGTGTGTTTAACTATGTTGGCAATTTTCAATTTACTTCTTTTATAATTTCGTTGATGATTCACTTTTTACACAATACTATGCTTTTTCACAATAATCACAGGTAACTAATTTTGATTACTTCTTCTTGAGAATCAGGAACTGTTGATAATACTTTGTTTTATCCTTTTAGATAAAACATGAAACTTTTCGATGCTTTATTGAAATTATTGATGAATGGCAATCGTTGGATACTTCTTCTTAATTGGAGGTTATTACAGCCTTTTTACTAGATTCAGATACTTGGAATAATCGTTGACTTTTAATAAAACTTATTAACTTTGGTTTCTTTGAACCTATCGAAGTTTGGAACACTTTCGTTCACTGGTGTTTATAGGTTATAAAATTTTGGTGAGTTGCAGGAGTACTTTCACTCTTCAGATATAATGGCAAACTGAACTTCTTTACTTTCAGATTCGTTTTTATAGGCCTCCAAAACCGACGCAACTTGATGTCATAATCAACCTATGAGATGATTGCTTTTCAAATCAAGCATGCCAAGTTAATTGTTGTGAAACTGACACAAGTCTTCATTGTTACCAGACTGACATTAGAAATTCCTATTGACCAATCAGAATTTAGTATACTTTACTTTTTGAATTATTTGAGATTTTCAACTTATTTTAATTGTTAGTGATTCCTTCTTTTTAAATTAATATTGCCTACATTTTTCCCCACACTTTGGTATAATATAACCTATGATTGGGTTATTATTAATATGATTATTCCCATATTTATGGTTTTCTTGACAGTTACTTATTCTTAAATCTAATACATACCATATTATATCAATAACATTCTTTTAACATTACATAACTCAAATTTACTAATCCTAACTTATATCTATAACATTATTCAATGTTTTGTACTATCTCATGATAGTTTTGTAATCACTTTAATTATGATTTATGATTTCGTTACACAGAACGTTTCTTCACTTTCACTGAAGTTCTTGTTTATCACTTCTTATTCTATTACATCGTTGTTTATTATGTTTTACATTGTTAATATTAGTATCCTAACTATTATTTAGCTTTTATTATTGTTTTTAATTCCATAAAATATTTTTTATTCGATCTTTTCTGATTTTCATAGTTCGGTAAGTTATTATTTTTAAATTTTTATTGTCTATGAAATGAAATCATAACAGTATATTACAAAGAGAATATGTCCCTAATATTCATTAATGTCTTACCAGATTACTTGTGTACTATATTTGCTAACTATTCTTGAGTCTTTACAGCTTATAATGACCTAGAGAAAACTAATCAAATGTTTGCAGATGCACTGTAGATGAATTCAGAGTGGTTTACAGGACATTTGTTGAGTGTAAATAACGATAAAACTGGAGTCATCTTTAGCCTCAATGTGTTGATTCTTGTAAAGTTTCTAGGGGTATATTTTTGGACGATGAACTTACTTGGAATATCATATTGAATACCTGTCAATAAAGCTGAGCTAAAATATTTACATTTTAAGACAAATCAAGTTATCAATATTCAATGAATTATTAAGGACTGCTTATTTTGCGCTTTGTGAATCTCATCTTAGGTAGTTTATTGGTCATAGATTGTTTCAGTTGCAAATACAAGCAATTTGAACATTTGGCAGTTTAAATTGAAAGTCCTTAAATTACTTAGTCTATAAATATTTGAATGTCTTATTAAGTTCATAAAAGATACAACTCAAACTTGCATATTCCTTTTAGTTTGATTGAGCAAGTCCCACAATGGTCCAAATTAAATACGATATAAATTTTATAACAAACTAGCTATAACTGTTAGATATTTGCCTTTCTTAAAATTTGAATCGTCATTAAAAAACTTCTTAGAACATGCATTATATGACAGATGCTTTCCAATTTCAACGTCTCATTCCTTATGTTTATGTATAAAACATTAATAATACATTTACTCTTACACCTCTCTCAAATTTACCCTTACAGTTGTTAATACGAAATGTTTGGCCTTCATCTAATGGTTAGGGCTTAAAAACTATCTATAATTTGAAGTCAGAAATATTATGTGCATACAACTCAGCTATTCCCCTCTTCATTATTTCCTTTTCCCACTTCCTATCAGTCTAATTTTGTAATGATCAAGATCAACCCTTTCGATTTCACAAAAAAGCAAAATTATATAAGAAGTGAAAAAATATGTAGCAAAGTAAGACTGTTGGGATCGCTCCATTCACGTTCTCGATCATGGACGCCAGGGATAACAAAGGCCAAAAACTATTCTCAATATGTACATACATATTTACATAACAAATAATTAAATCACATGGAGAGTGATTTCATCTGGATTTTCTTAATACTTCTTATTATGTGTTTGTTTAATTGTTCTCATGATTGTGTTTGTAATTTCTGTTTTTTCTACTAGTGAATTGATCACTCAATAAGTCGAAAGGTTTTAGAGGTTCCTTGAATTTGGAATTATCGAGAGTTGACTGTATATATAACACCATTTTGAAAGCTGATGAATATTTCAGAAAACAAAATAGCACCCACAATTCTAATAACAATACAAAAATACTGTAAATATATTGTGATTAAGACAAACAAAAGTTTTTCCAACTACAGTTCAGTTTCTTTCAATACAAAACTGATATTCTAATCAGAAAGCATTTTCAACTATGATAGTATGTTACATACTAGCCTGAATAATATTTAGTCAAATATGAAGCTTGGATGCACCATAATTTATCTTCAGTCTATTGTGAAATATTTCCTTAACATGATAGGTACACTCATAAAATTTAAACTGAAAGGCATGTTTATGAAATTTATACAGATTATTTCAAATGAAACTTCCAAGGTGTTGTTACAACCACAAATTGTTAATTCAGCTTAATTTGAAAATTCCATTACCTTAATGGTGTAAGGTTACATAATTCATTCATCCCTCACTATATACTTCTATTCATTTCCCAAATATTGTAAACTCTGATTCATTTATGATGTTATGTTACGTATTTTTAGGTTGAAGATTAATTTACAAAACAAAAATATTTTTGCTAAAACTGTATATTCATGTTCTTGAGGAAGATTATGTATATGTTCAAATCATTAAAAGGTGTATTGACCAAACAACTATTTAAAAATGCATACTATGCACTAGTACAACCTGTAATTGTATATGGAATTATAGCATGGGGAAGGAAGTACTTATGACACCATCACTTCAAAACTATTTGTATGTCAGGAAATAATAATAAAAAATATACTTGGTAAATCCATGACATACCCCTCAAAAAACATTTTTATTGATTTTAAGGTTTTAACTGCGAGAGAATTGTATATTATGGAAATCCTGAAACGACATTACAAGAAAAAAATTGCAATCTCATTATTTGATCATTATTATGAAACCAGATCAATTTCGAATTCACAGTGCATACTAGTAAGAAGCAGAAAGTTGATTATACAAAAATTTTATTTACACTATTTCAGTAAAATCTATAATTTATTACCTATCGAATTAAAAATCTTTCATGGCAGTATTCAACAATACAAAAAGAAATGTAACTCAAAAGTAGAGATCCTCAAATTGTTTCTTTGAAACTAAAAGTTAATATAAATAAATAAATAAATAAATATTCTTTCGATGTTGGTATTAGACAGTCACACACTAGCACTCTTTTGTTGTGCTTCTGTGAATGTTTACTACAAAATATTTTTAACATTATGTTTATTATATTTTACTAATGTAAGCATTTTTTTTGTAAGTCAATAGCACAATAAAATTATTCTTATTCTTATTTGTGTATCATGTTGTTATATTAACTCATGGAGATATTCATAGATATTATATATATGTTACAGACAATGTATACACTAACTAGTCAATGCATACATTCATTGATTAGCTTAGTTAAAGTGTTCACAAAAAATTAAAATTCATGCTTTTACTAGTCAATGTATTTTAACTGACCCCTGGTAGCAAAAGGTATTGACTATAAGGAAAAATGAGGGAAATACGCTTTTCTACATAATGCATGTAACAAAAATACACTTTCATTAACCTCAGCCCTACGGATTGCTGCTTGAAAGTACATGTTCTACATAATACATCTAACAAAAATACACTTTCCATAACCTCAGACCTACAGATTGCTTCGGAAGTTGGAGAATGAAACTCAAAAACAAAACTTTTAACATTTAATTTAAAAATGCTGACAAATTGATTCACCACACTGTGGCATTTCCAAAGCAAGGAGTTATCAACTAAGGCTAAATCTAAAAGTATGTCCTTAAATATTAGGGATCAGAATGTGGTACAAATTGAGGGATGGAGGTGGATAATGGTGGGAGTGTGTTTATAAAATTGTTAACAAGTGGGGAATTATATATATTGATTTGAACATTTAATATTATATTATTATTGTTTTTTGAATGTTTCAATATTTCTATGGATTCTAGTATATTAAGTTTATGTCCTTTTTCCTGAATGTGTAGAATATCGGGATTTAGGGTGAAATTGTGGTTCTGTTCTAACAGGTGATTCGCATAATTAGCGTCCTCTTTATTGAGCCTGTAACTTCTGAAATGTTCGTTGAACCCTACACTGAAACTGCATCCAGTTGGTCCTATGTACAAAGCACTACAGTCATCACATCTCAGTCTGTAAACTCCAGATTTCTTTAATTTATCTTTTTTATATTTCGAGTTATTAATATACGAGCATAGGTTATTTGTTGTTTTAAAGGCGACGTTTTTATTCTGTTTTTTAAGGAATTGGGATATTTTAAGTGAATGTTTACCTAAATATGTTAGACACGTGAAATTTGATTTGGTATTATTATTAATCTGCGGATAAATTACGTTTAAGGCTTTTTTATTGAGTTTATTTTGGAGTATTTTATTAATTATCTTGACATTATAACCATTATTTTTGGCAATATCTATGAGTCTATTTAATTCCAAATGGAAATTATTTTTACTTAATGGGACATTATTACTACAGATCGCTCCTTGGAAATACATGAGGTAAGTAAGTGTATTTTTGTTAGATGCATTCTGTAGAACAGCATATTTTCTTCATGTACTTCCAAGCGGCAATCAGTAGGTCTGAGGTTGATGAACGTGCATCTTTGTTACATGATTATGTAGAACAGCGTATTTCCCTCATTCTTCTTAGTCAATATACTTTCGTTACCATCAGGGGTCACTCAATGTATACAGCCTAGTAAACGTTTTTTGTGAACACTTTAGCAAAGCATATCCATTAACTATTAGTGTATACAATGACTGACATAACGTTTTGACTGTAACATACACATACATGTATGTATATATATCTATGAGGATATTATATACATAATCTTACACATGATGTACTATTTGGGAGATCTTATGAAATATCAATCAACATAATACAATGTTCCATGCTATGATTCCAACCTTCTGCTTACAATACAACATAAGGTTAATAGATCTTATAAAATATCTTACCTTTATCTCTACCAGAAAAAACATCTGCAGACAGTCTACGGAGGGTATGTTGTAAGTTGCGAGAAGCTTGTAGAAGACTAGGTGGGTTTGTTGCAGGTGGAGCACTTGTGGCAGGGGGAGGTTTAGCACCAGATACTGTACTAAGTTGTAGCTGAATGAGCATCATATGATCTCCAAGGCGCATGCTGAGGTTAAGCGGTGCTTTACCACAAAGGAACTCGTTTACTTGGGTGTCATTTAGAGATTCTAAGGCTTGCATTATACCTATTTCAGGTCGTTGTGCCTGAAAATTGTTTGTCAGGAAGTCATTAGTAAACAGTTTAAAATTTTGGAAAAAGCATCTTTAGATGAATATGATAAAGGAGCATGAACAACTCCCATTTACTCTAAGGATCTAAGTTTGAAATGTTTCACTTATATCTATTGGAACTTTTCACTCATTATTGAAATACTTGGCTGGAAACTTCATGCAACCATAAATTATATGAGGTATATTTGCTCATAAAAGTTGAATTCATGCATTTATTTAACTATGTACTTTTCAATACTTAACTTGTAGAAACATTTAAAACATTACTGGAAATAGATCAAAATATGAACGGTAAGTGAATAAATAATACACGAGCAATGATGTGTTATTTATCTACTATTTGGAATGAGTCACAAAATCTGACAGTTTCTTTTGTTATGGAAATCACAAAACGACCTATGCTACTCTGATATAATTAATATATAATTTGTAGCTCTTGAGTAATTCAGACGAGATACTTTAAGATCTTAGTTACTGGCTAAACATGAAACTAGCATAAACCCAATAATCCATGTTTTAAATTAAACTAACTATTAATCCATTTATTAATCAATAATAAATATGTCCATTAACATTGCATCTTGTGTTGTAATTTTTTTTACTAATTGAAATTCTTTCATCATTGCCTTGAAATAACAAAATAGTAGTTTCTGATTAAACTTGGCAGTTATGCAAGTATTGTAAATCAATAGAATATGCAAGCCCTCATTCCACAACTACATACTCAAAAAATAAATTGATTCTGTACAAGATGAAGATGGATGTCTAATTTACAGCCCAACAGAATCAGTTGAGAGAATCAGAAAATATTTTGCATGAATATGTGGTAATGTAAAAGGCCCAAAATATAAAAATAAACATACAATTAATCCAGTTTCTACATTTGGTAAAAGAGTAATTCGAGAGCCATCTGAGATACCATTTTGGACCAAATTACCACTTTGTAATTGTCTAGAACAAATCAAGGTGATAAATATTAAAAGTTAACTGTATATTACGACAAAAACCTACTTGTCTCTAAATAGCAGACATATTCTATCCCTTGGTACTTTAAGTCGTTTAGAGACTAATTTTTTAAAATTGTCCACTGTAATGTCCGATTCAACGGTGAGGTAGAAATCGCCCCCTGTGGTGGGGCTAACATGCACAGATATTTGAGAATTTGGGCCACACCCCTGGGAAATGGGGTTAGTAGATGATTCCGAACTGTTTTCCATTCTTTAATTGTTTATTTTTGAACACTTAACACTAAAACTACGCACTATAACACATTTATTATTGCCTTTGTTCCCAATCTTACCGCAGACGACATTTCTAAACGCACAAATTGCATAAAAAAACAATAGTGGTCTTACGGTACTGGGCACCCAACCTGACAACTTTGGATGCGCTTTGGACCCGATCGCGATCGTAGAATTATCAACACAAAGACAGTTCTGTAGTGTTGGTTGCCTATACAACTTGTTCAATACCCCAAAACAAAAATGTAGGTATATTGACTTTCAATAACTATAAATTACAAGAGGCTATAAATGCATGAAACTCCTCAATACTTTTTGAAAAAGCAAAGAAATTGTTCCTTTATATATTTGGAATATAACGAAATCGTAAAAATATAATGAATATCTGAAATATGTTTGCGGAGAACCATCAATGTATCTTGAATCTTGAACGAGAATTATTCATCATATAGAAAGGCTTACGTAGTTGCTAGAAAGATCAGAATCTCAGAATAAATAAGTTTATTTTATTCAAGTGAGTTTCTCATTTAACGTAATGTGGATCATAGGCGTCTTGTTGGTTCAGAAATAGGAACAACATCGCAACATTTCAGCCTTTCATTGTAGGTACTGTGATTTTTGGTTTGATAACCACATCCTCTGATATTTTGCCTGTCGATATCACCCATACCTTTCTTATATTTTCGGTATAATTTAGAAGAGTAACCGACTACGCAAAAATTGTCTTTGTTCGGTTGAAGGATTGATTAATGTATTTTAATCAATGGATGAAGTGCGTGTTTTTTAAATTTCTGGAGATAATAAGGTAAACTTGTATGGAGTTAACACGTGAAAAGCATTTTGACAATTTTGACGATTCCCACGTGACATATCATTTGTAACCGAGAGGGCGTGGTCTTGATATCCAGGCCCGTCTATTTTTCAAAAAGATTATGATTTGAGAGTTGGCGATGGAAACTAACCAGATATTTTCACGTAATTGAATGTAATAGCTATAGATAGCCGAATATATTGACAATTTAAATGTTTCAATACGACATTGTTAGGATAGATTTAAATAATCTTAAACAGAGTAAAATTTATTTTTTCAGTTCACAATCATTGTTCAAGTAGTATTTTGTAATATAAGGAAATTAAAAATAATGAGATCTGCCTTCGATAGCTTTCTGCTCTTCTTCTAGATTCCGATTTTCATAAGGAAAGTCAAGCTCCAATTTTGAGAATATTAAAACGTTCCCCTCTTCACGGACATTTAAGTAGTTTAATAGAATTTCGACGTTTCGGTATTATGTAAGCCTTCTGCTCTTAATCTTGACAATATGGTTCGAAAAACATCTGGTGCAAAAGGAAATATTGCTCCTCTCTCTTGAATTTCGCCATCTAATACCATTTTAGTGGCTATTGCAGTAGGATATCCTACAGTTTTGGCCATCGCAGAGTGTCCATTTATATCTCCATACACGACGAAATTTACTCCCCTCATTTCTTTTCTATTATCAGGCCAATTAATGCCGATTTCATGTCTTAAGATGACTATGTCTCTCTCATCTTTACCTAGAAAAATTAACAATAGATCAGTACACGCACCATTATATTAGAATCAACTTTGGTGGTTATATTTGAAGATACATACCTAAAGCCAATTTGGTGGATAAATAATGAGTGAGAGTATCTAAAGGAGTTCCACATTTTATGACTCCCACATCATTCAGCAATCCCAGTTCTTCTAATAAATCAACAGTATATTCTGATTCAGTTCTTTCAATGATAATATTCCTCAAATTTTCGTAGAAAATACTATTATCTTCCAATCCTAATAAATTACAAATCAACATTCTCCAGGTGATTTCAGGCCCTTGATAGTGAAGACATGGATGTAAGGCCGTGTCGAGAAGACCGATTGATTGTAAGCCTCGAGCGGCTTGAGAAAATCCGGAATATCTTATAGTACCTCTTAAAATTGTTAGCGCTTCTTCTATTCCGTAATGTTTGCTATATATTATACTATCCCTATTCGGGAAACCTTCCAAATTGAAACCAGGGAGAAAGTCTAGTTTTTTGGTGGAGCTCATTAATTCTCCTCCTTCTTTTATTTCAACGATTTGTCCTTTTCGAACGTATCTTGCCGAAGATATCGTATTGAATAGAGCGCTTCTAGGAGACCATGAAAATTTATAACGTAATGGGTTGTCACTGAATTCTGGAGCAGGCAGTCCTCCGCAGAACGATTCAAATGATGTCACTCGACCTCCTAATGCTTTAACACTTTGTATACATTCTAAAGCAAGCAAATGGTCAATACCGGGATCTAAACCAATTTCATTTAATATCGTTACACCAGCATTCAATGCATCCGTGTGCAGGTTCTTTATCTCGTTACTCATATAACTTGCTGTTACCATGTGTGTTTTACCCTCAATACAGGCTTTGGCTATGATATGATGCAAATGGGCTGGTACTATAGAAATCACCACATTTGCTTTACGCACTAATTCTTTTAGATTGGTTTCGTTCTCTTCGGCATTCAAATATACGCTCTCTATTCCAGGATAAGCATGAGCTAGAGAATCAGCCAAATCTATTTTATCGCAACCTATAGTTATTCCAATAGATTCATCCCTGTGAAGGTATTCCACCAAAGGTGCCGCTACTCGTCCAGCTCCTACTATGAGAACTCGCTTCTCGACTTTTGATTCTAAGAACGATGATTTATGGACACTCCTTCTGTAATACAAAATAATTTATAAAATTAAGTAATTTGAAATAGCAAATTATCCAAAGCCCAGGAACTACAGGAAGGTGGGTTCCTTCAAAGATTATATGTTATCTAAGACATTTATGTCCAGAACTTTAGTAGGTTAAATACTATAATGAATATACTTGTGGAGATATGAGATTGGATGCATGGTCATCCTCTTAGTTTGATAAAATCGAGTTTGATGTTATTTTATTTAAATATCAGAGTAGCAAAAGTCATAGAGTAGTTTACTAAAGCTCTTAGTCGTGAACGTTACAAGCCAACGCTTCTTTATCTCCATTAATCATTACTCAGACTACAATCCGCAACATGACATTAAAGATTTGTAGATAGTCACGCTCTTTTGCCTTTGAGGCCAAACGCTGCTGACTACGGAATTCTGATATACCAAAGAAGAGTTTTCTAGTAATCATCAGTGTTCTTCTCTAGTTGAGATTGCTAACAGTGCAACGTCATTTGAGTCATTCGTTTTGTTTCCACACATCGCGTCATTTAGGGCAAGTGGAGTAAGCCTATTTGAAAATAAAGACACTCTAAGGCACTTTTCATAACTGCTGTTTCGGCTTTTGAAGAATATCAACTTATCATTTTAGAAAGGCTCACAGAACATCATTGATGAATAAACAGAATTCGTGAAACTCTTATCAGCATAACTGATTGGTCAAATTTCTAATGAAGTATATTATAATCCTATTTTGCACAGCATTTTGAGCTGAACATTTTCATACCTTACAATGTTTTTTGCCATATGCAAAATATAGTCAAAAATTGTAAACCCACTAAAATTTCCGGTAGAGGAAGTATACAAATTATATTACATTCGTTTAAATTAGAACACAATCAGTTATGCTTTTATCTGATTTGCAAAAACTAATCAATCAATTAATCAATCAGTAAATTGTCAATTGAATTGAGATTAACTTGGATCTTATTGGTGATGATAATTGATCCCAATAATATGCTGATGATGATGTGAATCACTTATTCAATACGTGGTCCCTACATTAGAGTCAATAAGTTATAAATTGTATGAGAAAATATTGCATTAAAAACTGTTAGTTTTGTATAATTTGATTTACAGGCGATATGTCAGCTACCTGATTTCCGTATAAATATACAGAATGTTTTCCAAAATAATACGCGTATTCGTACCTAGTGTCATCTATCGAAAATATCATAACTAAGTCAGCCGCCTTAGAGAAATCGTATAATTTAGAACAGTTTTCTCCTTGTTCCCTTTTCTACTACAGATTTTCTAAAATCTTATGTGGATTTCGCATTTGAGTTGATTTTTGATGGTGATAGCATATATAGCGAAATACGCCTAAGACTTACAAAATCTTGATTGGAAAAGGGTGTTGTGATTTCACAATATTAGTGTAGTAAAAATACCACAGGTATGAACTCAATATATGAATAGTGTATCTTCTTAAAGCTAGATGTCGCTAATGTACGTGCATTCAGTGTATAAACATATATTATACAAGGTGACCCAGGATTAAACCGCCAAGCGCTTAGGATCGGTTTGTTAGGTAAAAATAAGATTTTTTTCCTTATAAGCATTTGTCCTAATTTGCTCCGTTTTTGAGATACAGGTGTCAAAGTTTTTAGAAAAATTTAGTTTATTATTAAATTTATTTATTAAAAACCTTTTGGCTGATTTTGATGAAACCTTGCACGCTTATTTGCGGTAATAAGGGGCTGCTTTTGATGTAATTAGGACAACATTATTAATTCCAGTGGCGTCCCAGGGGCAAGCTAATTGAGATTAGGACAAATCATTGTCGATTCCGCAGACTACGCATAAACGCATCTGATATGAATTAAAACTCGTATTAATCAATGAACATGCCACAGGATGTCAAACTTTGTCACAAACTAACCCTCAATTGTTGTCAAGATTGTGCCCGGCTATCTTTGATCTGATTTTTGTTGAAATGAAGTCTTTCCTGTTACATGCAGGATCTTAAAAACGAAGAGAGATACGAAACAAATTGGACGCCACTGGAATTATTAATTTTACTCTAATTACATTGAAAGAAGACCTTTATTACCGCAATTAACCATGCAAAGTTTTATCAAAATAAGCCAAAAGATTTTTGAGTAATTAATTAAAAAGTAAGTGCCACTGGCCTCGATTCAACGATCGGAAATTCATCAACCTCGTCCTCAAGGAGCTACTAGATGATAGACAGCGAAGCTCCACATTAGGGAGTTTTAGTCTAAACTCTCTAAAACCCTACTCTCTATGAGCAGGAGAGGCCTAAAACTGGTGACAGGACTCCTCACACTGTGAGGCTCACAGGACACTGTCATTTGGATAAACATCTACACACAATGGACAATTGAAGACCCAGATTGTAGTAGATGCGGGGAGGCGGTTGAAATTGCCCCTCACATCCTAGCAGAATGTCCAGCGCTGGCTTCTCTTAGGCTACAGCACCTCGGCAGCAAACATATGCCGCTTGAAGCAATAAGAGATACAAGTCCATGCAAAATCTTAGCCTTCGGCACTGCCTTAGGCCTGCTGGGTTGATTCTTGTATCAAGGGGCGTACAATGGATCCAATCAAGCGGCCTAAGTGCTCCGGACTTGTCCGCCCCCGTTTTGATTGATTGAGTGATTTCGAAAACGAATAAAGTTAGGATACATGCTTATTGAAAAAAAAACCTTACTTTTACCTAAGACACCGATCCTAAACCAGCTTAACCCTGGGTCCCCCTGTATAGATATCAACGGAATAATGTCGGACATGATCTGAAGTAGAATTTTTGAGAGGAAATTGACTTCTCATTATTTGTTGAAATTGTAACAGTTTGCGAAAACAAGCGGTTAAACTTACACGGCAGATTTTCTCAATTCCTGGATGTATTCGAAATTTGGAGTCAGTAAACCATTGCTTGCAATAATGGCCTGAAATCAGATTAATATAATCTTACAAAATATGTAATCTAATCATGAAACTTACCCCACTAACAACAGGGTTGAAATTGTGTTGCTCTAATGGTAATTGAGCATTAGACTGCAAAATGTTTGACGCAAAAGGAAAGAGAAGATCTCCAAAGAAATCGGTACTTTCTCTTGGAATCTGAGTTGGCATGTTATCAATGCTGCAAACCAGTACACCAGGACCACTAAAACTCTTAGTATCCTTGTTTCTATCTGCATCGTATAAGCAAAATGGAGTATCTATAGTTGTACACTCATTCATGAATTCTATGGAGCCTCCTGGATCTGCAGATATGTCACATATTGCGAGCATTCTATGGGGCAGAGCTGGTGCACCTACGGAAGCTGGCAACCAAGGCGTATGAGCAGCTCTCAAGAGATGTTTGGCATCTGGTAGCGTGAGCAATTTAGGACTATTAACAGCCCAATAAATACCATTAATTATAACCGAAGCGTAAGGAGCAATCTTTTTACTGAAGGTTGAAATGTATCGTTCAGGATGTTCTTCATATTCAACAGAGTCGAAACCACCCCCTTCGATGCGCTCTAGATAATTTCTCCGTCTCACTTCACATGCATATATTTTATTCAAACTGCCATGTTCTGCGGCTTTTTTCAGCATTTCTGGTTGCACATACTCATGCGGTAGCTCCTGGAATACTTCTTGTGATCCTTGGGAAACATTACCGGAACCTGTGAATACAAAAGTTAGGGGGCCTATAGATTTTGGCATAAGACCTAAAGCTATCTCATAACCAGCATCTCGTACTGCCTGGTGTGCCATACTGGTATTTCGATAATTATGGGCAGGTCCGATATGCATGAAAGGTGTGTGATGCCCAAGAGCTAGAAGCCTTAGACCCATTCCATGTAGAATGTTAACAGTACCAGCAATACCGGCCATTTTTCCGAACGCTACAACTCTTTGACCCTTTTCGTCCATGAGTTTCTCGTAATCTATTAATCGTATTCTCTTCTCTAATATCGCATCTAGTAGGGGCATATTGGATTCTTGAGCTTTTATAGTGTGTGAAAATAGGCAATATGTTTTATCCGGTATTAATTGGTTTGCTGGTACTTGTTTCACTCCAAATATAACATTAGCTTCTGAAATATCCTCTTGAACTATAGCACCCGCATTCAGATATGTTTGCATCGGATAAGCCCTTCGGTTGCTTGGTTGTACTATAACCTTGACACCTTGCTTCACTAATTTCTTCACATGACTAGGGGCAAAAGGTGCTCGTCTCTCCCATATGCTTTGATCCTCTCTTCTTATAGCGATAATTTTTTTGGTTTGCTGAAAAATTTTCCAATAAATAATACAGAATATTGAAATATTCGACCTGGATCTCATCAGAGCAACTCCAGAATAAAATTGAGTATTAATATGACGAATTTATATTGTAGAAATGGCTGGGTATTATTAGTAGATGCACATTCATTCTAAAAGAGATTGCTTCATCTGTACATTATTTCTTTTTTAAAAATGTATTTATGTAAGGGTATCATAGTGCAAACTATCTATAGTCTATTATGATTATTCAACACTTCCTCAGAATTATTGATAATAGTTAGCAGAACCAAAATATTCTGCGCATTATCCTTCTGCGGATAATTTGAAACCGAAAGCCTGAAAATCGAATTCGTACTAAATTTTTTCGTTTAGAAATTAGACTTTCACACTTTTGTGACACTTTTTTTTAACACCTTGTATATCTCAATGTTATGTCTTACATTATTGTCGTATAGTTCCTTCAAAGTTTCTGTTGACTCCAACCATATTAAAGAAGTGATGAATCCTAAACGATGGCTAGAGGGTGCTTTTGTAAACAAGTTTTTCAAACAAGAAAGAAATCTTAGATAATCAGAGTTGATCCACGAAGATAGCAGTGAGATTCTTCTAGCAGAATCTAATATTTCCATTTGCTATGTGAACAACCAAAGTATAATTATCAAGTCTAATCTCATGGAATTCTTTCTTCCGACTTTTGAAAACTGGCATTGTATATGCTTCAGTGCATTGGCTATGTACTGAGGAACTTAATTCATTTAGCATCTTTAACTTTAATGGTGGTACGTGTATTTATGTCAAGTCTAAACTGGTTCAAAATTATGAAATAAAAGTGCTTCTCTCTATCAATAAATTTCGTGCATAAATGGATTCCGCAATCTGCGCTATAACATTGAAAATTACCAAAACGAAAATTTGTATTACTAGTAAGTAAGCTGTGGGTTTTATTAGGTTTTTCAGCAATTTGAATGAAGTAATTAGCTGTATGCACAATGTGTATGTGTGACAAAAATTTTTCAGTTTGTTATGAGCATTTTTTGTCATAAATACACATTGTGCATACAGCTAATTAATATAGACATATTTTGTTAAATTTTCGTTTCAAATGTAAATATTCGTGAAGAAGGCGGAAGCTGAAACGCGTCGAATGAAAAGATTGTTTCATTGAGATACTCCATTTGAATTACTGACGTTAGGGAATGTTTTGTTTAATAATTTATCATCTTGCTTAACACCAATGGTCGATAGATATAGAAATTTGATAGTCTGTGGAGATTTCAATATTGATTGTCTAAAACATTTGAGTCTGAGATCTAGTCTTTTCAATATGTTTAACTCATTCCAATTAGTTCGATGTTGTAAAGGTCCAACAAAGATTTCATCGAATGTTAATAGTACGAGTACGTCTATAACTCCTATCGATTATATGGTGCCCAATTTACGTAGGTCGAACTATACGTCTTATAGTTAACCCTAACATTGCTGATAACTTAGTATTAGTATTTAACTACAAAATCATCAAACCACCTGTTGAAAATAAAATATTCTAATTCTACCTCACTCATCAATAAAGCCAAATTGAACTATTTGTAACAAAAAATTGATTGGAATTATATATTATCACTCGAAGTAAATGTATTATTAACCGTATCTATTGATGATTTTTCATATTGCCTTAGTAATGCTTGTCCCATTTGAAAGAAAGATACTTATAATAATGAATACTGAATAAACATTGATTTTATAAATGAAGAAAATGAAAAATTGTTCTGTCTTGCAAAATCTTTAGATGATGTCAATTTTAATTTAATCTATATAAGAAAAATAGAAGACGTTTAATTCTAAAATTGATGCTAATTTAAAATTAAATAATCCAACTAGAGTCCATCAATATCAGTGGCAATGAAGTATCTACCAATCTAGCTATTAATTATAAATTTATTATTCTGTATCTGTTCAGTGTGTCCATGGGTTGGTGAAACGACACTTGTAAAAGGTGATAAATTCTCGAATAAAATTTTCAGATTTTGAGGTCCAGCCCTGTTTGATTTAATCCTGAAGCCTTTTATGTCGCATATAGAACAAATTTTTCGAAAAGTAGTTCAGATTCAACATCTAGACCCCACGAAATGTCAGATTTCTTGGCGAACTATGATATTTCAATTTAGCAGTAGCAGATACTTCAAAAAGTTATACAGAAAAGTGGCTCGAAATCATAAGCCAGATTCGTTTGCCAAATTTCAATAACTTCGACCAACTCTGAAATTTGTATTTCCCAAAAAATGTTGATTCTAAACAAATTTTTCTGTTGTATTTGCCATTTTTCAAAACTGAAATTATGTTAGAAATCAGTTTTTAATCAAGCAGGACTGAACCCCGAAAAATGAAAATTTAGACTGAGAATTTTTTAGCTTTTACGATAGATGTTTCACCAATCAGGGGGCACACTATAAATACTACAAAATATGTTATAACTTAGAAATATTTTGTATGAAGCATTCATACAACGATTCAGAAAAACTGAAATATTATGGGAGATAGTTAAAATCAGGTTGAAGCATAATATAATAATTTTCGAACAAATGAATAACCTTATTTTGATTTTCTAAAATCTACTTACATAATTTCGATATCCCAATACTTGGATTTTCGTGAATGATTTAATTTTCAACATTCTCATCAATTATTATTATTTAATTGTATTGAAATGTTCTTCTTTTTCTTAATCTTCTTAAATATCCCAACAAAGCTATTAGGACCTTTCACCACTAGCATTTTCGATATACTAATTCATTTTATCCAACTGTTATCAATGGATTATAAAAGAAAACAATAATTTATCTTTGACCCCTCACCCAATTATATAACTCATAATAATATTACCTCTATTACCTATCAGATCAATACAGATTTTAACCTGCATTTTTTCATACATTCTAGAGATGATTTAATAAATTTTAAATTATTGATTATTCATATTAAATTAAGGATTCAATTACCATTATTCGTCAATTTCGCAACTAGATTTGTTGTTAGATTTTGATATATAACCTTGCTGAGTCAATATAAACAGGATTCCAGTTGAGTTGACAACATATAAGTTGGGAATATCGTAGATTTATATTTTGAAATGCATAGTGAACTATTAAGTAAGGACATACTTATTAAATACTAATGCAGATTTAAGCTTTATATACGACCTTGAGAGTGACGTTTCATGCGTCACGATAACTGTTGATTATTTGCTTAATTTTGAGAAAAACAACTCCATGTAAATAGTTTCGAGATTCTGAGTGATGAAATGATTAGGAAGTAGTTATTCCTTTCAAGTCTTCAAGATTATTGACAATATCATCAGCAAATAGTTTCAGAACTCCTTTGAATTATTTACTCATGTTATATACATTGAAACTTTCCAATTTTTTTTTTCATAATATGTCTCTGATAGGGAAAGTATGAAGCAAATTATCATGCATGAAGGTTATGCTTACAATTTTGAAATATAAAAATTTAATTCTTTAAATCGCTATTATAAAATTAAACCACAAATGAAAATAAATATTTTATATATTACTGACGTCGCTTGCGAAAGACAATTTTTCAGTTGTATATTGTTGAATTTATTAATAATTATCGTCCTAAAAATGTTGTTTTATATTCAGCATTTTGTCATCACGTTCAGCTGAAATAATATAAACTAGCAGGAACCGTTAAGTAACATAATTACTTTTTCAAATGCTTTATAATAAATAATATGTATTTGATATAGTGTTTTTATATTATTGAATATTCCCCTAATTTCTCATAATATATATAATAAACAAGTTTAAGGTTTCTTTGCCTTATTGGCCACAATTTTGTGTAAGTGCATTAAGATATACAGAATAAAATTTTCTGAATTATGAAGATAACTTAGATAATTTAACATTATCAAAACATCCAACCATAGGCGGGATTCGAACCCACATTCTTGGATGTCTAGTTCAACGTGTTTATCAATTACAACATTGTGGTCCCGTCAGTCATATTTTTGTAAAATAATAAATATAAACCTCTGAAAGGATAGTAGATCATTGATGAACACAATGCGATTCGATGCTTCGTTATGTATCATCTATCCACGCACATTCATCTGAAGTTCAATCGTTTTGAATTGAGGAATATAGATTTTTCGTTGCCCTCGATGCCACAGTGTTCTGGGATGGGTCAAGGTTATTTTGTTGTTCTTCTCTGCAGATGGAATTATGCTAATCTGAGTTCTTATGGGGTGAAAATTTGGGACCAATCTATTCTTACTAATCGACCATCCATTGTTGCAATTATTTAAAAAAATGAGATTGTAATAAATTTTATTTTCATAAAATTAGGGAATAATGAATTTCGTAAAATTCATTTGACATAAATATGACATATTTCTAACATTAAAGATTCAAAATTGACACCCGGGTGTTACCCCCAGAATGGTGTTATCCGGTGCACACCAGCTACTACTACATTATAAAAATGTGCATAGTTTTTAAACGCATTATGAAGAAATGGGATTGAAAAATAAATTGTTTTCGAAATGTTTTTATTTTGTTATTTCTAAGTATTTTCAACGTTACGTGGTGGCTTCAATGAGTGTCAAAACTGTATGATTTGGACGTTTATTGAAATGTAGAATTGGGCTCTTATCCTTTAATCAAATTCAATTTATAAATAAAATGAAAATGTTTTAAAGAAATATGCTTTCTATTCTATTTTTTAGCACGTGAACGAAAAGAATAATTACTTGTATTTTTTCCCACTCTTTGTATTTTGACTCGCTTCTGGGCACATAATCAGGTCATGCGTACAATATAAGAAATTTGTGTTGCATGATATATAAATATAAGTACTTGTATTTGTAAGATTTATTGAAGATTTCAGTAAGTTCTATTTATATCAAAATTCTTTATTATTGTTCAACTTACTTACCATTATTGTATATATATATATATACACTACAAAAGTACATAAATAATATGCTATCCTATTAAGAAAAAAAATTAGAGATAAAACCTATTTGAGCTCTAGATTTATTATGAATCCTCATAATTCAGCCTCCCTCAATACTTTGTCTTGTCTTGTAAGCTCTTTTACACACTTACAATACATGTTTTAGAGCGATTATTATAATTATTATTGCCATAATAAATACTGAGTAAATTCATACTCAAGTTGAATTATAATTGAAAACAAGGAGAAAATTTATTCCGAACAACAATGTGATCTATGAGTTATATTCAAGAAGTTCTTTATAAACCATCATTGATTGAAATGGAGAAGAAATCTTAATTCATAACAATTCAATATTCTTTTTAACCTTATTGTTATTCACGTTCTATAAAGTGGAATATAGTCTATTAGTTTTCTTCCACTAGTTATTTGATGGAATTGAATGGATTTAAGTTTCTGTTCGTTTATAATCAGTTTCATTGATGTGATATGTATTAGAAGGTCAACATTTCATCTTTTGTTATGGAAAATTTTGATAATTATTAGATTAACTGTAATATTTGATTTGATAACCCAATGAAGAAATAGATCCAGAACGTTTAAAAATACGCCATCGACTTGATAAATCTATTTTAGGAATTAATGAGTGAAATGAATCTTCAATTACATCAGAATAAATTACAGAGTTTCAGTTTTTACTACGTACTGTACATTCATTTCAATTGAATTATAAAACACAAATTTACACTTTCATATTTTCTACCCATCTCCAGACTTAAAAGGAATTGTTTTTTTCAATAAGGACCTATAATTCTAGAATAGTTTGAATCTCCTTCCATTTTTTCCATTTTTGATTTCTTCTTCAAAGTTAAGAGTGAGTTTGGTGATACTCTACTGTTTTTGATTTATTACAATTAAAAAATATAAAGCGTATGCAGGGTCGTACTTTATCGCGATTAACTTCAAAACTAATTCAAAGTTATGATTTTTAGACTACTTCTAAACTTCCAATAAATTACGAAACTGAGAGAAAATTTTGAAAAAAAGTGAGGTTTCGATCTATAAATAATTGCAAAATTTCTAAGCAACTTGCTGTTTCACGAGAATCTTTGCTGCTCTGTATAAAACTGTTAATTCACTTTTCAGTTTAACTTTATCGAAAAAGCGTTTATTTCTACACGAGTTTGAAAATGTTTTGTGTTTTTTTTCAATATATTCTACCGAATATGCCTCCATTGAGATCGCTTTTTTCTCGCCGACGTTGAATATAAACGTGTGAGTGCTGAACAACTGTCAAGTCAACTGAGTCAGTGCATTGGAGTAATGCACGCGAATCTCATAATGTACGTACAAATATCTTCTGTTTCACGTGTCCGGGTGGTCTCTTTCTAATGCATGATTAACTGGATCAATCCTAGGTGATATTCGGAAGTTAAACTAGTTACAGTTGTGCCGGCGTTATTATTTAGTTACCTATGTATTTTGGGTTGCAGGAATATAGGTTGCAGGTCCTAGAATCAATACCAATAATTTTATATGTAAAGTTTTCGTTTCGTTTTCTTGGTATTATGGTTTTTCATTATGACTAAATATAAAATAAGATTTCTCTTCTGACGTTTCGATAATATATTTTATTCCTTATCCAAAATTGTTATGTTCATTAGTGTTCCATGTAATTTAGAGAAGAATACATTACTTTCATTAATGAAATGCGTCTGTAGCCGACTTGTGTTTTGAAATCCAATTAAAACATAAAACATTGGATCGGTTGTATGTGAAACAGTAATGTATGGCTAATTATCAAATTGATGTAGGTAGTTGTTAGTAATAGTAATGAAATGTAAATTATAGAAGAGCCAATTTCTAAAATAATCATAGTTATTTAGATTTGTAAAATCATAGAATAGTATCTTTGGTATTTAATTTGATAATTACCCATACATTATTATACATACTTTTTTTTACTCTAATACCTGGTCGGGGCTGCTGCGCGCACCAACGACATCGCAGCAATCGCGCCAGAAAAACCAAATCAGTTAATCGAAGCTACTCCTCCCACTGGTCGGTGAGTAGCTTCAGGTTCCCAAATGCGTGTGCCCCAAGTAGTGTTGTTGAATCCAGAATGCATGTCTTCTGCATTCGGTCTATCAACATCTGCGCCGAGTTCTTACAGGCTGGAATGATCTTCAAGTTCTTACGCAGCGAAGACCGAATTCCCACCAAAATAACGGACAACCTTGTGGCCTGGGTATAGCATGCGGAGCTCGAACTCGACTATGTTCTTCTCTGCTGGAGCAGAGAATTCGATGACATGCATAGTTTTTGCTTGTTTATCGAGGAGGATACAAGCAAATAGGCCTGACATTGCCTATTTGCTTGTATGGACTGTCGAAAACGGGTAGTTCCAGTAGATCTGGCATTTTTCGTTAACGACAACGGACTCAATATCTCCTGGCATTGAAGGTAGCACCAGCTCTTGGTCTATTCCGTACGATTACCTTAGATGGTAATACAGCACCCGTAGGGCCGCTTCATGGCGATGGGTGTACGCCGAAGCCGTTTAGGCCGATCCTGCCGACAGCAGGTGCAAAAGCGATTTTCGATAGGCCCTGCAGCTGACATCAGAAATCTCCACACTCATCACGTTGCGGCGATAGACGAAGGTGTTGATTAAGCCATTTTGGCAAATTGACGTGAGCCCGGCTGACCTTAGGTAGTCGAAGGTCAGCCTGGTCGATCAGCCGTGCGTTTCGATGTTTCTGTAGAAAACACCATGTATCGGCTTGTCAACATGCCACCTGAGCATAAGTACTTACTCCGCGGCATTTATCTAGGCTTTCAGGCCAGATGGTTGAAACTCGAGGTCGCCCTTTATTTGGGCTTCTCGACTGATCATGATAGATGTTTTTGAACCATTTTCATAATGTTTTCTGAATTTATTCTTGGAATTCTGGTTCCTTCTTTTACTATGATTAAAATAAAAATTGTTGTGTTTATTAGTTGAAACACGGCTACTTGATTGCCTGGTGTATAACGAAGGCGATTTCATTGGCTTTTAATTTGATGAGCTGAACAATCCATTAGACTCATAACTGATTTTATCAATGATTGCTACCGTATTGTTTGTTATTATCCGAAATCCATTCCATATCATTCTTTTTGTAACAAAGATGTCGAAGAGCAATTATTCTACCAATAATAAATGTTAATGTATATTTTCAGATGTCAAATTGATAAATAATTAATGACGAAGACAATTCTATTACGATTTATTATCCATGTATTTATAAACTGTTTGTTATGTAGGACTCTTATTTTGCTTTACGGTGCGCTATGATTACCACAAAGAAGAAACCAAGTACCTCCGCTTGTTCTATAATTTCGAACTTCATCAGATTGTTCTGTGCTACAAGTTCCATACATGGGCTTAATCATCTAGCAGATAGAAGAAGACATCCAGTAGAAGTAATCATATGGATGATGCTTGTTCTTGCTGCTATTTATGGAGCAACTATTCTCAGCCTAATGTCTTTGACCAGATACAGAGAGAATCCAACTGTTATTACAATGGAGAGAGATCGTTTCTCGTGGAACACTTCTCTTCCAGCAGTCACTATGTGTCCATCTTTCCAAGTAGATGATGTTATTCTCGAGGAGTATGTTTCAAAATTATCTTTGAACAATAAAACCTTGTTCAGATATTTTTTGAAAACTTTAGCTGAAGCTAGCTACGATAATTTTGAGAACATGGTATACTTTGATCAAATTCCACCTGAAAATTACCTGGATCTTCTGCTTGATTTACATGTTAAATTCACATCTGCTATCTCAACTAGTCGTTCAGACAAAATCAGTTACTCCTCAAAGATGGTTGTGACCGAGATGGGTATTTGCTACAGTTTCAACTCAAATTTAGCGACTTACTTTTCCCCAAAGTGAGTTTTTGGAATTGTTTAATACGGGAATATGACTGATAAAATTTCACAATAGGAGAGTGGCTGCGAGTACTGCATATCGGCTTGCTGGTTTGTTTCAGTGAATAGGCATCCGTGCCTCGCGTTCGTGTCAAAGGCTACTGGAAGCTGCCCGATCCTCGGACTGATGCAGGATGCGATAGCGCCTGTTCCAAATACCAGACGTCATCATAACCCAAATGACGAACTGGGAGAACAAGAACTCGTGAGGTTCATGGATGGGTCCAAGGCTGACGAGTCTAGCGGAGCCGGAGTCTATTCGTCACCTCTAGGGTGGAACTTTCAGTTTCCCTAAGGACTCTCGTACCGTTTACCAGGTAGAGGTCTGAGCAATCCGGACCTGCACTCTGGAGAACCTGAGACGAAACTACCGAAGTAGGCGGATTTATTTCTGCACTGACAGACGAGTGGTCCTGGAAACGCTTCGCGTCCATATAACGAATTCTAGGCTCTTTTTGGAGCTCATGGGGCCCTGGCTGAATTATCAAGAAGGAACAAACTATCATAGGTACCCGCCTATTTTGGCGTGAAAGGAATCGAAGCGGCTGATGAATTGGCCAAATAGGCTAGGACACTTGGCCCCGATTCAACGTTCGTCCACTTCATACCACTTTCTCATCCAGACCTCCTATACTCTACTCAATGAACCCAGAGGAGCGAGACAGAGACAGGTTGACGCAATTGAAGGGATATGATAATTTAGTAGTTAAAATCTCAAGCTTGTACCTTCTCCAGGAAGGCGGATCCCACAATCCTAATATGATGATGTCAGGTACAACTATCCCTATGAAGTCTTCCATATCCATGCTCCACCAACAGCACCCTCTCAATGAATGATCATTTGGGGTCCATAGCGAAAACCGTTTCACAAAAGCTTCGTTTTCTATTCCATGCCAAGAGCTACTTCACATCTCAGCAACTCCTCATGATCTAAAAAGCACATATTCGACCTGTGCTGGAGTACTGTTCATATGTTTGGAGTTCAGCACCCAAACATACGCTGAAGCTCTTGGATTCTATCAAAAAGAGAGCTATTCGTCTGATTGATTATGTCACACATACGTATTCATTGACCTCTCTAGAACATCGTAGAACGGTGGCCACCGGGCACCATGCCCTCAGGAATCTACTGAATGAACATTGGCTGTCGGTTTGGCGTAAAGATCTCAATATGAGTCAGGCGACACTTCACATTGCAGAGTAATTGCCCAAATGCTCGAAAATGCTTTTCTCTATGAGCAGATGAGGCATACAATTTGTGACAGGACTGCTCATAGGACACTGTCATCGGAATAGACATCTAAACTCAATGGGCATTATTGATGACCCATATTGTAGTAGATACGGAGAGGCGGACGAAACAGCCTCTCATATCCTAGTGGAATATCCAGCACTGGCTTCTCTTAGGCTATAATACCTCGGTATACATGCCGCCAGAGGTCATACGATACACCAGCAGTGTCGCCTTCGGCACTGCCTTATGCCTGCTGGTATGAATGTTGTATCAAGAGGCGCACAATGGACCCAGTCAAGTGGTCTAAGTGGTTCGGATTTATTCGCCCTGGTTTCAATTGATTGATTGTTGATTTAAAGAATAACTATTATTGTAAAATCATTTGATGGATCAAAATGGTGTTCCACTTGTTGTTAGGCACTAATTGTGAACGCCAAGGAAGAGCTCTCATTGATTCATCATGACGTCAGTTAGGTTCTGAACTATTTTTCAAATACATTTTAAGCCTTTAACAATGTCCACTTCATATCATATTTTTTCTTGAGAATTTATCATCAAAAACGGTGACAAAAATGTAATAGAAAATTTTGATAACTTGAATTTGACGAAAATACACCGGATAGACCCGATGTATGCAGAACGCGATGTGACGTCACGATTCTAGTTTTCACCGTTTGACAATATAGGCACAAACCAAAATCTGAGCTTAGTCACGACGTAGTAGCTAAGTGAAAAATGAGTAATTACACATATTGTTGTGTATCCCTATGCAAAAATACGTCAAAAAATAGTACCAACAAAACTTTTATTATAGCGTAGTGTAAAAAGGTATCCGGAGCTCGATAGTGAAAAGTACGGGAGGTAGGGTGGTGGTTGAGGTATCGTTCGAAAGGGGTTAGACTGTAGAAAAAAACTCTAAACTCTAAAAAAGGTATGTCGTTTGGCCAGGATGGGCCCCTGAAGTTCAAGGTTATGAACTGAGACAAAACACTTCAATGTACGGCGGGTGGTAGACCACCAGATCGCTGACAATTGTCCCTGGGCGAAGAGAAAGGGCGGTTGGTACTGAATATTTTCGCGTAGTGTGAAGCGGTGTAAGGGAGGAATAAGTACAGAGGGTAAGATGGTGGTTGAGGTATCGTTCGAAAAGAGCTGACTGTAGATTTGCCAAAAAATCTAAGTATTGTCGTTTCGCCGTGATGAGCCACTGAAAATTGGGGAAGCCTACGATTCATTAGATTTCTATGGCCGGTGTCGTCCGGATACACTGTATTGTATTAAAATTATATCTATTGCACCTTAAATGTTAACTGTTAGAAATGTGTTAATATAATATCTGAAAGAATCATAACATCAAAATTCTTAAATTGCAGTTAAAGAGAACCTACAAAAAGGAAACCTACAAAATGATGACTTTTCCTTAATCGGAGTACCCAGTAAGATTAAGACACGTGTGGTGCCAAGATTTCACACGTTTACGCTTACCGTGCAACTGACGCCAAAATAATTAAACCAAGGACTGATGATAAGAAACTAACAGCGAAGAGGCAAGAGGCATATTGCGGAAATTCTGGCATATGATACGGACAATCAGCTTTTATAAGTCCTTGATCCATTGATACTTAAGGTTGATATTCGCTTTGTTAAATATGAACCTATACGGTAAAGACTGAATTTGTTTATCAGAGACTAGAATCGTGACGTCACTAGTGTTTCAGCTGATTCCATTGGTTTTGGCGGTAGACGGAAACATTTGAAACTATATCATTTCTAAATATTTATTACAAAACGAAAAGGTGACATAAAAATGAATTAATTATTGAAATATGAATTAGCAACCATCAAATTGTTGAAATCGGAAAAATGTGTCAGAACCTAGTTGTTGTTTGACAGTGCGAGCAAGCAACTTGCACTACTCCTGAAAACATTGAACATTTTCTTTCTAAGACTATAACAATTTCTGTGAATACTAAATGTGTGATTTAGTTTCAAGAATTTTATTTCAGAGAAACGTTATTTCATCCGTTTCCGGTATAACCGAATGTGAGCAGAGAATGTGAGCAGATGCCCAATTTATTTTATTTAAGAACATAATTTTGGTGACCTTGCTCTGCCTGCAAAGTCTTCCTCCTTTGTTTATGGTACCAGACATAATTATTTTGCGTTTTTCAAGTTATTGGAAAGAACAAAAATGGGAGTTGGTTGATGAAATTGAACCTCTACACATTAATCCTTCGGATGGGTCCTTGTTGATAAACATTGTTAACGTTTCAAGGGACTTCAAGGTAACAACATCGATAAAACGGAATTGATACTGATACTAATGTCACGATTTGATTTTATGTAAATTTGATAAATCTCCCAAAGCTGATCTGGGAACTTTGATATTTTCATGCTCTCTTGTTCCTCTCATACAATGAAAATCTCTACAAATGTACAAAACTATAAATATGTATTTATTATGAATAAAACTTGGGTAAAGTATGTATAACGTACTTGTGGTGAATATGGCATACCTAACGCCAAAATGCTTGTTACTTTCAAACGGTATTATCTTTATGAAAGTTTTCACACAATATTCTGAAGTATACCTATTTTTTCATCATACTTAGTTATACACTCTCTAAGCAAAAACGAAAAGAGATTTGAATAAAATGGCGAAGTTCAGCCTTTGGGCCATTTTATTTAAAAAAAAATTGAGAATACAGCAGTATACAATTTGAGTATATGCTATTGGTAGAAAATGGTTACAAAAAAACAGAATATTATTATTTGATGGTTCAAAGCAATAATTTAAATGTTTGAGTAGAATCATAAGTATTTAAACAAAAAAGAAACAGAAAGAAAACTAAATTGTCCCCTTCAACGATGAAATCGAAACAAATTAACAACATTCAAAATCATCCATGTCATCAGGGGTGCGCCCAACACATACTTCATGGTACCATAAATAGCATCATCTAACACATAGTCTCATGTGCAATTGCTCGTCATTTTTACAAGCTGCGTAAAACCATGACTCTTCAACACCATCTTCAGAGGAGGCTGTCGGGTTTTTGAAGACATGCTTGCGCTACATTACCGGACAATGATGACGGTACATTTGATATATGCTCCGATGTTGACGGAACATTTAAGGAAGATTTCTTGAACGATGAAGTAACACTTGGACTGAAGCGCTGCTTCATTGTAGACGGAATCAAGTCTTTCGGCGTTAAAAAGGCCATCATGAAAAAGATTCCTTGTGCTTCGTAGTTGAGGGCTTTCCGCCGAATAATTTTTGCCTCTTTTTTTGTGATCAACGGTAGTTAGCACAGCCTAGCTTCTTCCAACAGATACTACAAAGTACTTTTGCGAAATTCTATCTATCTATCACTTTACTATGTGATATGAAATTTTATCCATATTATAAAATTAAACAATACTATGTTGATATTATTTTTATTTGTAACTTCGTTAACTCGAGTTTCAGCGATGACCTCATCGGTGGAGTCAAATATCTTTTCGCCGAGCCATTTCTTCAAGTTTGGAAATACATAAAAATTACAGGGGGCCAAATCTGAAGAATATGGTGGATGACGCACAAATTCGTAGCACAATTCATTCAATTTTGCCATCGCGACTGCAGACCTGTGCGCCGGTGCGTTGTCCTGGTAGAAGATCACTTTTTTCTTTGCCAAATGCGGCCTCTTTCGCTTCAAATCGACGTCGGAACGATCCAACAACTTTGCATAATATATGCCGGTGATCGTTTTGTTCTTTTCAAAGTATACATCCCAAAAAACTGTCGTTATGACTTTGTTGGCTTTGATTCGCCAGGACAAGTTTACTGTTTCTACTGTTTTTTGGTCTCTGGTGTGTTGTGGTTGTGATGAATCCATGTTTCGTCCATGGTTAGAAACGCAAAAAGTCCTTCTTATCGTGCTTTAACATCGTCAAACACTCCTTTGAAGTTGTCACACGGTCGCGCTTGAAGTCCACAGAGAGCAAATGCAGCACCCATCTGGCAAACAGCTTCCGCATATTCAGAAATTTGAGCAGAATGTTCCGTACGTGTTATGTTGAAATTCCTCTGCAATCTCGTGCACTTTAACTCGACGATCGTTCAATATCATATTATGGATTTTATCGACGATAGCTCGCGTTATAACCTTAATTGGACGACCAGAACGTTCGGCGTCCTTTGTGGTGGTGATACTACCACAACGAAAATCAGTAAACTACTTGTGAATCGTTCCAATCTATGGTGAAGAATCCCCATAATGTTCTCTCCGCGCAAAAATAATTTTTATTCAAGACACGAAATGTCCTATTTTACATGTTTACAAAAGTTTCCAAGGTTGCTTGCTTTCAATGGGTTTCAAAACTGATGGTGAATTACATATCATTCAGAAAATTTTGATACGCTCTAGTTTAAGACGGCACATCACAAATGCCACCTGGGATTTTCGATTGTAGCGCCATCTGTTTCATTTTTCAGGGACTTTTCACCATGTTCTCGTATATAGTATTATATTCTAATATGAGGAGTTTCTTGCTAATAGCAGAGTATAGAAACTAATCAGGACAATAATTCGTGGAATAAATACATTGAATAGATATAAGCAATGGTGAATACATTTGTTTGATCATTGAGAAATATGATATCGATTTGTGTTTGTAAATTACCAGAGATTATAGCAAGTTGAGTTTCGAGCCTTAATCAGCTATATGTAGAATATGTAAACTGTCTAATTAAGGGAATAAATGATTATTATCGAAAAAATGATGTGCAAATGTGGAAGCTTTTTTTAAATTCTGAAGCATCTTTTATGTTCGTTAAAGCTAATAGAAAACAAGCGTCCGGCTTGGCCTATATACAAGGAACCTCATCCCTGACAAGATAGCTCAAAAACTCCAGATTTATCAAATGTCTTTGCTTTGTCTTCATTATTGGATAAGATACGTCCTTATTTGGAACATGGTTTAAATACAATATTTAAGTTATGATGTTCCAAAATGTTTTGTATTTTCTCAATGATTTTTCCAAAATAAGTTGACTAACAAATCTCTCTTATTCTCTTACTGTTGATTAATTCAATTATTTGGGTTGAATTATAATCATTATTAACTGCAATTTGTTTAATTGTATTTATTTGCTTCTGAAAATTAATATTGAAAAAAGCCTATGTATCTTTGAATAAAACGCAGCCATCTTAGAACTAACGGAAGATACAAATAAAAGTTAAATCAATATAATAGTGTTCAATTTTACAATATGGTCAACCAATTTTGTGGAATCTGTTTGAAGAAACACTATTTACATTTATTCATTAAATTAGTGAAAATCAAACTTTCAATAGTTAATTTATTCAAGTTGGAAATGGATTTTCATCACGTATTGGCCAATTCTATTGAATTTATTAGGTGAATACTTGTAACTGATTTTTGATTTCGTTTTGCAGCTCTATTTCCATAATCCATACGAAATAGCTGACATATCAAGTAAGCACTTGACCATAGAAAATATACATATGACCCAGATAAAGCTAAATGCGCTATCTATATTCAGTAACGAGAAAATCAGATTACTGAGCATGGAACAAAGGAAATGTCGATTTTTCGACGAAAATAATCTCAGGTATTCTCCAGCTTATTCTTATACGACCTGTAGAAGTCAATGTCGTGCAAGTTTATCTAATAGATTATGCGGCTGTATTCCTCATTTCTACAGAAGATTAGGTAAATATAAATCATTATATTAGAAATTTTTTAAGGATGACGTTTTTATGATGCCGAATACTTTAGAACTGAATCCAGCAATGACTTAATTCAATGTATGAGATAATAATGTACCATAGCCAGTATAATCAATAAAAAAGCTGTGATTAATTGACTTCCCTCTCTTTTGTTAGCAAACTAGTTTTCGGACACTGCTGATAAAATGTATAAGATTATAGGAACAGAAAATATATCAGAAAATATTTTTTTTTATGACAAGCTTTTATTTTGAATTTTACTATAAGATCCCCATACTAATTTTGAAAATAATCAGACCATAATCACCTAACTAGTCCGTCATCTCGAATTTTGGATGTCGACTAAAACATCATGATTTCCGACCCCAACAGCCCCCTTATACTAATTTTGAATAGAATCTGACCACAAACACAAAACTCGTCCGCCGTATTAGCCGCCATTTCGAATTTTTGAATTTTACCTGAAGAATCGTGATCACCGACCCCAAAGACACTCATATACAAATATTGAAAAGAATCTGACCATAGTCATCTCACTCATCCGCCATCTCGAATTTTGAATTTTGAATGAAAAAATCATGATCTCTGACCCTAAGAAACCCCTTATACCAATTTTGAATAAAATCTGACCACAATTACAAAACTTGTCCGCCATATAGCAGCCATCTCGAATTCTTTCTCAAAAATCATGATCACCGAACTCAAAGACCCCTAGATACCAATTTTGAATAGAATTGGACCATAATCACAATACTCGTCCACCATCTTAGCCGCCATATTGAATTTTTGAATTTTGGCGGAAAATTAATCATCCCCGACCCCAAAAATCCCCACATACTAATTTTGAAAATAATCGGACCATAATTACCCAACTCGTCCATCATCTCGAATTTTGAATTGTGACTAAATAATCATGATCACCGACCCCAAAGACCTTCATATACCAATTTTGAATAGAATCTGAACACAATCACAAAACTTGTACGCCATATTAGCCGCCATATTGAATTTTTGAATTTTGGCAGATAATTCATGCACGTATCATATTCTATGTCACATTGAAATTATAATGTATTTCACAACTCTTTTTATTCTGACACCTGTTGTCAGGCTGATTCTCTAAATATATGGATTTCAGAGGATCTTCTCGTTCGTTTGAAAATACTATATTTCGGCACGATCTGCGAAACCGGTGATTTGATGGAAAGCATCCAAAAGAGCTAAATGGAGGAAAAATCAAAAAATCTTATCGTTAATTATTGTATTTTTGTATTCGAACAACCTTTGATACTTGCTGAACTATTTATGTGTTGAATATTTGCAGAAGGGGAAAGCGTTTGTGATGTACATGGACTTCATTGTTTGGCAAAATATAAAGGTTAGTAATATTCTATTATACATAATGCATATGGGCGACTTTTTGAAGCTGAAAGAAGGTATATGAAGAACATGGAAATACTTCACATCCTTGGTCATACCCTACCAACCAATTGATCGATCAGCAAAACCTTTTGGGTCTGAGAAATATTCAGATATTGCCAAACATTTTCCGCTTCCAGTATGTAGAACGGCAGTTAAACTGCTTTTATAACCCTAAACATATTCACGTTTGTAATCAATATATAGAAATGAAATTGATGTTTAAAGAAAGCATGACTACATTAAGTAGTTACAAAAATAAATATTTTTCTAGATTTACAAGAAAAGCTACGTTTCTTTTTTTTTATGTTGAAAGTGTCTTAAATCTCCTTGGTGGGTGAGGGATTTGAACCAGGGAAGCGGGAGATAAGACCATATCAAAGAAAGTCAGAAATAAGTACCTAATAAAAATGTAATGTAAAATTAAATGTTCACAAAGTTCCCATAACAGTTAGACTGCTACTTGGAAAGGACATGAAAGCAAAGCTGAAAAAACTCCTCATTAGTAAAGCCTACTGTAGATGAATATATTGACTGAAATATGTCAATTGAAATGTTTTAATAACTATGCTGTGATCACTATTTTATATTAATTTTCAATGTTGTATAATCCATTTCACATGTTTAACGCCTCCAGGTACATAAAGATTATTGTTATTATTTTTATAGGCAAAAGTTTTCGCGGTCATCCAGCCTCTATACGAGTCGACATCAGAGCCCATTCGACCATTATCGACAAATACTGGATTATACCTTACGCGTGGGAAGATAAAAAATTGTGGTAAAGCGTTTACAGCAAAACAGACTACTCCAAGAGTCCTCTTTCAGCTGACGTTAGTTCACCAACTTGGCTCCAATGTTACTAGCTACCACTTTAGGACACTTTTGCATCATAGTACCCCCGGTTTAATCACAGTTATGTAGATTCTGTGCTTCAAAATTGAATTTTTCTCATTACTCTTAAATTATCGAAGAATCCTCTGACATTGTTTTTATCTTTATTTATTTATTGTTGTGCATTGTACATTGTTTGACTTCTCAGTGGGACATCTATTCATAGATGGCGTTAAATGATTAGGTGTTTTTACCAAGCTGTTTGCCGGTTATTACCTTCAATAAAATGATCGGTCAGTAACGTTACAAACTTTCTCCTTCTACTGATGAGCCATGAGAAGAGCGAAACAGCTGTCTAGAACTATTGGTTTGTAATGTTACTGATCGATTTAGAATAGAGACTGAGACTAGAGATATCTTATCATCGTTATTTGGCAAAAGTCAACTAAAAACAAATGGAAGTATTTATGAATTCATTTGTATCTCGATTTCTACATTATATGCATAGACTTGTGCTGGCTTCATTTTTCATTGTATCTATGGGCGTAGTGTACCCGGTTCTGAGGACCTGCCTTTTCAAAATCTTTTAAAGCATTGGTAATTCATTTGGTAAACTTCTTTTCATTTGGTAAATGCGTTTCTTGAGTAATAACGATTTTATGAAAAACGTGAAGAGTATACCTCTAATTTGTATGATCAATGAAAAATCTTGTCTTCCGGATGGATTCCGCGTCACAATAGCTCGACTTGATGCCGACGTTTCGCCAACCATTACAGGTGGCATCTTCAGGGCAGGCTTGAGGCTTGAACTGAAACTGGTTCTACTGGTTTCTGTAGCCGTATTTATTGCAGGAAAAGTCCTTCACGCTACATAGTTCACTGCCTTTGTTCCGGTGGTTAACTTCGTTCCGGCACCTGACCCTGCCGTTGTGCGATCATGTGCGAAGTGGAATTTTCGAGGATGGGTTTCCAAATGTTGGGAAGGTAATATCCTGAGTCACGGTTCAGATTGTTCGGATGTTTTTGGATTTCTATAGCTTCAAGGATTTTTCGCTGATAGAAGTTTGGGGCTCGGACTAGGATTTTAGTATCTTCAAAAAGGATTTGATGATTTGTGTTAAACTTATGTTCCGCAAGTGCAGATCTACTGGTGTCACGAAGTCTTGTACAGCGCTCATGTTCTTTCACACGAGTAGCTACTGTACGACCTGTTTCACCAATGTAGACTTTACCGCAAGAACAGGGAATACTATAAACACCTTCTGAGTGGAGAGGAGGAAGGGGATCTTTAATAGGTTTGTAAAACTGAGATAATTTTGGAAGTGTGGAAAAACGGGTAGAAATATTATGTTTTTTGAGGATTTTGGAAATTCGATCTGTTATATTTTCAATATATGGAAGATAGGCCGTGGATAAAGCAGGTGGGAGGGTTTCTGGCTCAGGTCGATTTGGAATTTTAGGTGAAGTGTATTTCTTTATGGCTTTTTGAATGTTGTAATGGGAGAAATTATTTGATAATAAGGCAGATGATAGATGTTTTAATTCTGATTTTGAAGATTGAGGCTGAGATAGGTTGACAGCTCTGTGGACCAGGGAGTTTATGACAGATTGCTTTTGGGCAGGGTGATGGTGGGAAAAACCATTGAGGTATCTATCGGTATGGGTGGGCTTCCGATACACAGAATGTCCTAAAGTACCGTCAGTCTGTCGACTAACCAATACATCCAGGAACGGGAGACTTCCATGGTGAAACGGATATTGGGATGTAATGAATTTAAATGATTGAGGAAGGGAACAAGCTTTTCGCGACCATGTTGCCAAATAACGAAAGTATCGTCGACATATCTAATCCAACATTTCGGCTTGAGAACAGATGAGTCAATGGCATCTTGTTCAAAAGCTTCCATGAAGATATTAGCTATGATCGGGGAAAGTGGGGAACCCATGGCAGCTCCCGAGGACTGCTCGTAGAACTTGCCATCGTATAGAAAATATGTGGAGGATAGACAAAAATCAATTAACGGTAGCAAGTCCGTTGAAATGTTTTTGGCAGGTAACAATTGAGAAATTATGGAAAGGGTGTCTGGAATGGGAACATTGGTAAACAGTGATTCGACGTCGAAGCTGACGAGCAAATCGCATGGGTCAACTTTCAACGTTTGAAGTTTTTCAACGAAATGAAAGGAATTTAGGATAAAACTATTGGAATCACCTACAAAGGGTTTGAGAATAGATGACAGGTATCGAGAGAGTTTATAAGTAGGAGATCCGATAGTGCTGACAATTGGTCTCAGGGGAACTGAGGGCTTATGAATTTTAGGCAAACCATATAAACGGGGACATTTTGAACAATGGGGGATAAGAAATTTCTTATCTGAATCAGGAAGGGAAGAATGACGAATAATTTGTGAAATTGAACGTTCTATAGAGCTATGCTGTTAAAGGTCTTGAGATGTTGTAAACACATCGTTATAAGACACATTCTCTCATTGAAATTCTTGACAGCACCCAATAAATGATGGGAAAAACATCAAATACACATTTGATTTTTTTTCAATATTCTAACTACGCTCCTGATACAGGTCGTGGAACTTTTGAGTACTATTCGTTCCTGGCTGACCCAGGGAATTTTTGCACTATGAATATGTATGTCTTGAAAACATAATGTTTATTGTTACTAGAATGTGGTGCCCTGCCTAGGAACAATAGAGTCTCGAAGTTAGATCCAGATATAAGCGGAAGAAATTGTCGATTAAGATTGGTATTGATATCCTTCACCATATATTGAATCAACTGCTACGATTTTCTTATAAATATTAACCTTCTTCAAAAATTTAAAGGCTTAAAAAAAATAGTATGCTCGAAAATTTCTATTCGAATTCTCTTTCATCAAAACAACAACAAAAATTTTTCGAGCATGTCTTGTCTACGAGTATGTTGATTGTTGAATTTCATTTCAATTTTCAGAAAAGCTGATATCTTTGAAAGGAGAATGTTCTTGCTTGCAAAATTGCGATGACGTTTCTTATACCATAGATGATTTCGTTTATAAAGAATGGACATTCGTGACAAGCCTGTTTTATGGCTTGAGAGAATGTCCAAGGATGAGGCTCAGACGTGACATAATTTTTGGCTATACAGAATTATTGGGTAAGGAAAATGATGATAGTTACTTAATAAGTCTAGATAACAATACTGTTAATCATATCTATAATGATGATGATACCAATATTCATGTAGAGATGGTGATCTATGACAGACAACACATAACGCCTCAAAAAAAAATGAAACGTGTGGCATTCGGGGACTGCTGCGGTAAAGCTATTGCATAGCACTACGCCACTGGAAAAAGTTGGGCAGAAAAACATCCACTACCCCTTCAAAATCTTCACGAATTATGAGTAAAAAAGAGTATCATCTTGATCTCTATGAAGAGTATTCTGTGACAAGCATAGATAACTCTACTACCGGTAGTAGAGTTATCTATGGTGACAAGTGTCAGTTGACTTGTAAACACAATTTTGTACGAAAGTTTTAACGTTCAGATCTCGATAGCGCTTCCGGCTCCGGGATTTTCACGTGGCCTATCGAAATTAGAAGGTTCGAATTGTATCAAAACACAATTGCATGAACGCCAGACGTCTTATGTAATTAGCTACGAACGTAATAATTTTGACATATCCTCGAGGAGCTCGCTGCGCGTAAGTTAGAGTTTATACATGTTACCTCTATTTTGTTAATTTGGGGCCGTTTCGAACCCCGTGCGGCCGGCGCCAGTTGTAATAAAGTATTTTGGGCTATGAGCCGCTAGCTTTTATCCGCTTTCGGTATACTTGTATAGATGCTAGTAGGTGACAGCTGAGAATGCCTCAAACTGTTTTAATTAAATTTTCCTATTTAATCGACATTTTTGGGCCCGAGACTATGCTATTTAGTTGGCCCCGTTCATAAACTAATGACATGGAGCGAAAACCGCATGCGAAAAGTCCTCGTTAAGACGTTCTATGTACCGTAAATTTGCACTTTTCTAACTCGCGAGCTACGCGCTTCTCACGTGAACGTCATTCGATTTATCGAAAATTAACCAATTCAAAAAGTTTTCGACCCACTTTGGGGCTATCACGACCTTTTAAAAGGTTCAAAGTTAACATTTCGACAATTTTAAGCTCGGCCGAGCTACATGGTAGGCGGAGTGGTGAGTCTTAGGATATTTCGTTACGGTATTTGTTTTTTGTATATGCAATAGCTTAAAAGGTAGCTTTTACATGACAGACAGCTGAAATATTGACAGTCACATAATGTCCGTGATAGACCATTTCATATCATACATATCTCTGTCAAGACAAATAAACTTTCACATGACATATTGTATAATTTTATGTCTCGCTATGCCTTTAACCATTTCTACCCATTTGAAATATTATGCATTAAGTCTTGAAACTTGGGTAATGATAGAGCGGTGGCGGAGCCGACGCTTTCTTCTACGAGTATTAGCTGTTTCTGCGGGCGTATACGAATATGCCCTTGGATGAGATATTTCTTAGTAAAGCAGGCATTAGAAGTTTTGAAAATACTTTCTATTATTACCATGAATCCATCGTATCCATATGGAGTGATTACTCCTATACCTCCATTATGATTTTGAAATTGAGGAATTACAGGTAACTCAGATGAAAAGCAAAACTTATGGAAAAGGGCATATGATATCATACTCTTTAATCTCACACCTTCACTGAAGGTACTCTGTATATCTGTTTTAGTGTATATTACATCTTAGTTTCAGTTGGTGGAATGGCTGGATTGTTCTTGGGATGCAGTGTGTTGAGCTTCATAGAAATTATTTATTTCTTCACTATGAAAGTGTGTTGGTTTGTTGTAAAATTTCGGAAAGGAGCTAGCAGGATGATTAAACATAAACATTGATAGATTTTGATTAGTAGATATTTTTTTTATTATTGAAAATTGTAGAGTTATTGTGAAATATTAATAAATGAAAATGAAATAATCATAGTATTGTGAGGTTTTTTCATTGGTTTACCTTCCATCTATTAGTGTTTACATGGATTACACTTTTGATTCTTTCCTTCAATCAATTAATCAATCAAAGCAGTCCTAGTAGGCCCCTTATTGGTACATTATAGGGTATTGTTTGACTAGAAACTTCAGCAAAATATAGTAAATTGCAGCGTCTCGCCTCAGTACTTCGACGGCCGGATTATTAGCAGGAGGTGTTTCTGTTCTAAGAAACTAAGGTGCCTTTAGATCATAATTCATTTCTTTTGTAACAATGTCAATGTACAATTACATACAAATGTTGATTTCCTATTTGCTGATTTCCTATTTGCTTTCCAATCGTTAAATTCAAATCACACCTTCCATTCCAGCATTGCCCCTTTTATCGCGGGTTGCGGGATGGATCTCTCTCTCTCTCTCTCTCTCTCTCTCTCTCTCTCTCTCTCTCTCTCTCTCTCTCTCTATATATTGTTAAGTCAAGGTTATAAAACCCAAAATCGGAGCAGTAAAGTTTAGTTACATCTTAAGATCTTTGATTGTTCTTTGTTTTGATAGAGTTTCTTAATATTTGTTAGTAAAACCATGTAAGTTTCTATTATTTTCTAGTGCTGGTTGAAGGTATAAAGGAGAAGTCAGGTTTTAATTCATGTTAATTCTTGTTACAATATAAATTCATATTATTGGAATTCCTTTGTTTAATTCATTCTCATATTAGTTTATAAGTCCAAATGTGCTACATCTTGATTTGGAGAGCTTTACCTAGTCCAATTAATCTTTATTTAGTTTTCATTAAAGGATACATTACTGTAGAGTTGAGTTTATTATTGTTGATTCAGACGTTACTTTGATTATTCTCTATCATTATTATAATTGGTATCTCTCAATTCTATTTTATCAAATACATATTATATTGTTATGGAATTGGGTAGTATTTGATTATTGTAACACACCGACCTTTTCTTAAAAAAAAAGTGATAGTGTCTGACAAATGGGTGAGTATTACATATATCTGTACCTTCATTATTACCTGATTGTATAGCTATGAGAAACCGGTAAAGTCCCTTCCCTGTTTTTAGGTGTTTTGAGTGAACTGAGTTGTTGATTAATAAGCAAATGCATTGGGTAGCCCCTTTCATATGAAACTTCATAAGTAGATTATTGAAAGGTTTGATTAATAAAGTATGCAATTAATTGAATCTAAATGAATAGACAATAGTGAAGGGAGAGAAAAAGATTTATTACAATAAAGTAAACAAATGCAAGATAATAAAGAAGATAACGAATTCCGTTAACGTCTTTTATGATCATAAGAGGGCACCACGGTATTTGAACACATACCTTTTCTTATTTTAGTCTTTCAAAAAATTGTTCTGTGAGCCCATACGCTGCAGCTTAGATAACCCTGCGTAAATGCGGCCCTGGAACTTCATCTCCACGGATTAGTAAGAAAATGTGTCCAGTAAGTAAGCATCTACATGCTTCTGAAGCGAGTACAAGGAAAGGATAGTCAGAAAAATAAGACGAAATAAATAAGATATATTCTACAAAATGTTTCTACAAACAAATGGAATCGTTTGCATTGCAATTAACATATTTCTTGGAAGTAAGTACACATACTGATCAACTTGTTTTGTATTATATTTTTGGACAATTTTTCACTTATTTCTCATGTGTTTGGTGTCTTCGCCGTACTTCATAACGAACCAGAACAGTCTAATCGAAAAGAAATATATTATTTCAATGAAGCTCAAAACACTGCATCCTAAGAAGAGACCAGCCATACCACCAATGGACACTATATAGATAATTTCCAGAATTAATTCAATACATACAATATGTTATAAGAAATTAGCAAATCTTCTTAGTGAATTAATATCAAATATGAATTACCCAATAAATCAGTGAATCCAAAGATTACGTCTCTTTTAAGTCTCATTTTCGGGTACTCTCTCATGCCCCATTGTAAATTGGAACCTAAGAACCATTCTCTACTATCTAATTCTTCCACAATATAGTTTACTTCATCGCAGTTTGGTAAACACGAACATTCTTTCCTCAGAAGTATCAATCTCTCTGAAAAATAAACTTTTCTCAATTTATTAAGTTAACTGAAGTAGTGACTGATAGTTGTTTTCCAGTTTCCATTTGAGATAATAGAATCTGAAATGATCTACAATAAAGAAGCTCATCAGATTTTGACCTCGTAGATTTGCTCTTGAAATTTTTTAATTTGAAATTCATTCTTTCTCCGGAATATATGAGATAAATTACATGCAAGTTATTCTAAGAAAGAAAAAATATGGGTATTTTACAGTAATAAAGCATGGACGGAAAAAGGAGTGATTGATTAAGTTTACTTGAGCAACTTATGGTACCTTACGAATCCACGGGATTGGACGTCATAGACTTGGCTTCTTGGATAGATAAGTAAAGAGTGTAACTGTGATAACAACAGTTTGGTTGTTAAAATCACATGATGTTGTGTAATATGCAAAATAGCATAGTTGAGTCTATGTTCATTACTCATTATCTTTTGCAACTTTGAGGTCTATGTTTCTGTGTCCATGACAAGTCCGCTGACGTCAGCTACTAGTTTCAGCAAGAGAACTGCCCGACACTGTTTTTTGTATGTACGCGGCGTTCTGGCACCTCTCGTCAAATTTGTATTCACTCTGAATAAAGGACTACAAACTCATAACTTCGACTAGCTCTAAAACACTCACAGCAACTACAAACTGACGCCACAAGATCAAAGCATTCGTTTGTAGGAATAAGATAGCACAAAGTAAGATCTCAATTGTCGATCATTTAATTCATCATCATCAATACAGGGCAGAGGTGTGAACCCTTGAAGAACGTAGGGCTCCGGGTTGGGCCCATTGTGAGCCCCATGATCAGTCGCCTCAATTCTATTCTAGCAGGTTTGTGGCTCGCCAAAAACCCAGAATGTTGTTGGTGCTGGCTCCCATTAGTCCCTCTGAAAGGGGATCTGCTTCACCGGAATATCGATATCAAAGCTGGGTATTCCATGTAGTGTTACTGAAATAATAATTTGAATTGCCTTAAAATCTCGAAACTAGTTGCAATCACTCCTTCCATATGCTTAATTGCCTGCTGATTAATTAAATAATCTTTGGTCTGCTGCATTAAGACGTTCTATTGCAGACAAAACTCCATTTACGTTCCATGTTTATCTTCGCATATCATTCAATTTTCTTAACAAAAGTACCTACCAAGGAAAGAAGTAAGGATTTCTCTTCATCAATGACTTCTTTCTCAGCACTGTTTTGTGTAAATATGGATAGCAAAAGCTCCTCGTATGTGGGGGCTTTCTTAGTTTATAACATGGTTTTTCTGGGTCGAGCAGTAACAGAATGAATTGAAGGTTCTGAAGAGGTTTTCGTTCATATTGCGTTGTTTCGGTATCTTCATCTGGCAGACAAGTGATTAACATTCCTCGTCATTTTAGTAAAGTGCGAGAGATTTATGAGTAAATGTATTATATTGCAAATATACTCTTAGTTATCTAGGTCTAGGTAGATATCGTTAGAAAATTTTAATTTCTCTAATCTGTCAATCGTATTTCAATATCTCAGTAGAACGGTTGACCAGTGACATCATAACTTACTCGTTCCGCTGATGAGCCCGAGAGGACGAAACAGTGTCCGGGACTTTTGGTTGTGTTATTACTAGTTGCCTTTGCATATAAAATATTATCTCGTCCAAAGTTATGATACTTACTAAAACTTGACTAGTAACCTTATTGGAATATACGTTACTTCTTGTCGTTAACAAAACATCTGCACCACATTTCCGCCAAGTGAGTTGCTGTAGCGAAAAACTGGGACAAGCAACAGAACTGTTCGGAATTGAGCTGGCTTTTGGATGATTCTGGTCAGTGGCGGCTCGTGAATTTTTGAGAGAGGAGGCTGGACATAAAACGTTTTTGTAAAAATATACTCTATTCACAGCCTTTTAACCTTTGCGCAGCGACCGTACCAGCTACTTCAGTGACAAAATTAATTGTTACCTAGCAAGAACCAACGTGGAGGTATAGAGTTTCTCTTGGCAAAAAATTTTTTTGTTCGTTTTTTGTCTTTTATTTTTTTTGGATTTTTAATATTTTTTCTTACTTTGGAATTTTTCGTATTTTGTTTTTTTAAATTAATTCTACGGTCTTTAGTTTGCGAAAAATGATCAATAATATTATCAAAAAATGTATCATTTTGTTTTAAGTGTTTTACAAAATCTTTTTCAATTGATATTAAACTAACATTGCATAAACGATTTTGGCCCATTGTATTTGGCATGTAAGTTTTAATTCGTTTGAGAGTAGAGAAGATCATTCTCCACCGATGCCGACGTGACAGAAATGGTGACTGTCAAACAAAGTAGTTTATAAAACTGAGGTAAAACTTGTTGCAAATCATTGTCTATCATATATTTTATCATATCGGCGTGACTGTCATACTGGCCTAAAATATCTTTATCCGAGTATATAACGCATAATTCATTGTGCCGTGCTATTTTATCAAAAAATTTATATTTTAGAACTAAGTTATCTTAAAGTGTATTGGGAAACTCTTTTGAAAAAGATTCCAAAAATCTTCTATTCGTCAAGTCAAAAAACTTCAATTCATGTAAATCGGAAAATCGAATCTCAATTTGACCTTTAATAGTATCTAAAATTTCATAAAAAAGTTGTTTATGTAGTTTCTTGTCTACCAAATTATACATTTTCCTCCTTTTCGCGGGAGGAGCCTCATCAGTTGAAAAATTTTCAAATAAAATATTAAAATGAAATTCTGTATTACGGAAACTTGAAATTTTTCCAATGAGATGTTTCAAACGATCTCTTGAATAAATTATATCAGTGAATTTATCTTGTAAAATTTGGAAAATAAGATCAGTTTGTTCAAATATTAATTTAAAATTATCAAGAAAAAACAAAAATTCTTCATTTTCTAAATAAGATTTTAAACCAACAGCAGCATTTGATGAAACCTGATGTGTTGAAAAGTTATCACTGTTTAATACAAAATCAAATGTTTCAATTAATTTGTCTTTATTTTTATGGATGATAAATACTGCACGTGATGTAAAATTCCATCGAGTTGGAGCATTACAGGGAAATCAATGATTTTGTTTTAAACTTCGTCTTGTCAATACTACTATTAGTATTAACAATGATCGATTTTGATAGTTACCTGACATTAAAAGAAACACTTTTATCATATGTTAATTTGCTAAATGGATTTTCTAAAAGGCAGCAATTAACTCACTAACACACATTTTAAATTTACAACAGACAACAATCTAACCTTACTTCGCGTGGCGTGACAACACATAAACAAGCACTGACTGACCTACTCAGCAGTCGGCAGAACGCACGTCTCGTATTTCATAGATTGCTAGCGGCTGCCGCAGGCTAGCCTCCAGAGGGTGTTGCCATTTTCGCTGATTTACCCAGTTGGCGTTCGGACTGGCCAGAAAAACGGCAACTGCGTTGAACAACACATGCTCAGCGTTTGAGATATATAGAAAGTCTAGGCTCAGGGCACTGTTGCCAGATTAAAAATAACTACTGAGAACGGGGAATTAATTGTAAAATTTTAAAAATTATCAGAGAAACAGGAAATAAAATGGAGAATGATCATTAAGATAAATTGGTGAGGAGGCTGAGCCTCCTTAGCCTCCTTCGAGGAGCCGCCACTGATTCTGGTTTGATTTTGTTGCAAGCAAATGTTTTTTTTGTTTCGGTTACGGCGACATAAAACTATTGAATATATTCTTATCACCTACCTACCTTTATATTTAGATAAACATTGTAGGCCAGGGACATCACATACAACTTCACCATCTGAAAATTCAGATAAAATGAAATTAAATGGAGATTGATTGAAAAAATCAAGTTGCAAATGGAAAATAATGTTGAAACAAGTGAAAAATGTGACGTCAGACTGACAACTTCTCATATGTCAGCGAATTTCTTTCCTAATTGATCACGTAAACGAAAATTTAAAATATAAGTGTAAAAAAAAATTAATCATCACCTAATTTTCTGTAAAAATGTGGTATGCAACCACATAGCTTCTTGCATAAAGCTATGCGACAATCCGTCTTACACAGTACATACGAATACGCTGGAGAATGTTTTAAATTACTTTCATCATAGAATCTGCATTTTCTCTGGTTCACCCCTAGAGATCTAGTTCTGTCGCTGGTGAATAAAGTTAATGCTACGAGGTACATTTGGAGGAAATATTCATTCTCAGAACGTATATACTTGCTTGAAATGTCTGCTACTTCATACGGTCCATGGATGTATATCTGTAAATTATTCACCTGAGAATTAGTTTGGCACATGAGTAATCCACTTCACAGTTTTTTCAATTATTTTCATGGATATTGTACATTTTAGCAATTAAGGAACGAATATTGCAGGAGCGACCAAACAGCGCCAATTAACCTGAACTGAGTATGAAGGGTGTCTTCCTATTAAAAGCCGAAAAATGCCTGAACTACTGATTCAAGCTCAGATTTCCTTTCGAATCAATTGTTTTCTACATACGAAATTGCTTATTTAATTTGAAACAGAAGCTGAATCCTGAAACATTTTTCGGAAACTTTGCCTATAAACTCCTATAGCACTGAGCTGATACATAATACTTCAATCCCCCTTCCTCTTGGTTTATGAAATATCAGTGAACTGATGCAGGTTTTACTAATCATGTACTTCAGAGAATATATACATGTTTCGAAATTATCAATCCTGATAGGGAACTAAATTCACCGATTCGTCAATTTGACAAAGTTTAACTTATAGACAATGTGAATGTATCATTATAATAGACGTATTCCAGAATTGTATACCTTGTAGCCTTAGTCTATTGATGTTTGCCATTAAAAAACTTACTTTATATCCAGTTGACACATTGATGATATTAGCGAATATTTCTCCATCTAATGGATTCAAATAAAACGTTTCTTTTCCATCGATTAGATTCCACTGTCCCTTTTCCCAGTAGCTGAAATCACTCTTTTCAATTATTAACTTCCCACAGGAAGCAAAAGAATAACGATTCAAGCAAGGCCGTAGGCAGAAACATTTTTGAGGTGGGATTTGTGAAATGGGTCTTTAATTATTAGGAAGGGTCTTCATTCCTATTTTTGGAATTGGTTGAACTTTAGCTGTCTTCCCGCTGCAAGGAAACACACCAAGTTGTATGAAAGGGTAAGCAAACTGTGGGAAACTGGTGTTAATTCAGGCTCACATTCCTTGAGAAAATGTGGAATTTCGTCTGGCCCCATAGACATTTTGGTATTAATATCAAACAGAAAGCACTTAATTGTGAGCTGACGAAAGGCTATCCTCCGAAATCAAAGCACCCAACCGCCGAAGAATTGCTACAGACTAGTTGACTAGTACAACAGGGTATTAGAGTTGCGGAGTGGGTTCTGTTTCTGTATACCATACAACTGGAATGCACAAGAAGCTCACGTCGCTGATTTTCGCCTGGTAAAAATAGCCATCATCCAAAGAAGAAAAAAGGTTTTGCGACCTGATTTCCAATTTAGCTGAGAAAAAAAATGAAATATACAATAACTAAAGAAGCCACTGCCTCCAGATGGTAACTTTCCAATGATTCATGTGATTGTTATACATCACATGTGGACAAAAAAATCGTTTCGCTCGTTATGCGTTCCCAAACATTCATTTCAATTCATTAGTAACAACAAGTGCCGAATTATTCTGAAAATTATTTGAATTTGTTCAGGTATGCTTCGAAGATTTGAACAAGGATCCAACATTTCGAAAAAACTGAACTCTTGCCTGAGAAAATAATGAGAACGTTCCCTAAAACAAATTTACAAGAAACCTAGAACTCAAACAGGTTGGTCTACAATGAGGTCCAGCTAGAAAAGGTCATCATGCCAGGGGTAAGCTAACAGCATCTATGATGTGGTGACTTCAGTGGGTTGCCGAAAATTCAACACTTTTAAAGCATCGGTGTAGCTAGCAAATAAAATGAACAAAAAGAACTTACTTCAAAGTATTATAGACAGCTAATTTAGAATTATAACTGTAACATATACCCATTTCGGATATGATTTCTTCCAAAACATACTCGTTAGGATTTGAACCGGAATTGGAGACTGTAGGCTTAAACTCGAATTTCAACTGAAGCAGTACTTTAAGATAATCATCTGATCGTAGATGGTTATAATCGACGAGTTGTTCAAAATTATTGAAATCAGCTACGGCCAAACCTCTTAAGAATTGTTTGAAGATAGTTTTATTCTCAGCTGAAGATTCAGCCACGTATTTTTCCAGAAGAGGTTCGTTCAGTTTGTACAGAGGGCATATCGTGGCCGCAGGAAAGGAAGTATTCCAAGAGAATCGATCTCTTTCCATTGATATAACTGTTGGGTTTCCATTATATCTAGATAGAGTCATATTACTAAAAACACCAACACCGAAAACTGCACCTGTAACTAAAGTCAACCAAATTACTTTTTCCAAAGGATGTCTGCCAGTTTCCACGATATGATTGAATCCATGAATGGTGCTCGTTGAACAGAACTCTCTACTAAACTTCAGCATTATGGAAAAATGGCTGAGACGTTTCTTCTGTTGGCATGTTTTTTTAAGTTTTCTTTTATCAGTGGAAAGGAGTGTTCGTACTTTTATCATTTTAGTTGTGTACTTTCTCAGAATGTCTACTGCAATAATGCTGAACAAAATGCGTTTCAATTGCTATGTCACAGCATATGTACTTAACGAGTTTATTCTCTACTATACAATAGAAGAACATACTATCATTGATATATTATTCATATGGAAATTGGGCTTCATAATGATATGCTTGGAAGAAAATTATGAATCATTGATGTAATGTAATATGAGGTATATTTACTATTGAAATGGTATTATGCTTAATAATGTATCTAAAATTATTTGGATATCACTAAAAACATCAAGAGAATGTTCCATTGAAACTGTTACAATCTTCTTTTTAACAATGACTGTTTTAATCGTAGTGTATATGGAAATATCATTACACCGAGTGTTTATTTTATCGTGATAGAACTTTAAATTAGAATTTCCCTATAATTGAAAATCTTATCGTTTGAAATTTTTTTCGGGCATAATATGACCCACTGGCTCAATAGCCTCATATATTGCCCCAAAACCTGTACTCGGAGTGAGAAGAGCTGCTATCCGAGGATGCATACTGGAGTGGGTAGATCCTCGCATGCACGATGGAAAAACATTTATCAGCGAACCATCGAAGGACATAACTGAAAAATCATTAACATGAGGAACCAGGTCCGAATAATGATAGGTTTCTTCATTAGGCCCAGGCTATCGTCCGAAATCGAAAACAGCCAACCGATGAAGAATTGCTACAGACTAGTACAAAACGGTATTAGAGTTGCGGAATGGGTTCTGTTTATGTAAACCATACAACTGGAATGCACAAAAAATCCACGTGACTGATCTTCTCCTGGTAAAAATGGCCATCATCCAAGTGAGAAAAAAATGTTTTGCGACCTGATCTTTTCGCTCTTTATGCGTTTATGACTCTAATAGAACGATTCCTGGAAGTCCAATTTTCGACCACTTTACCAAGATTTTGCCTGATACGCCTGCGCACATTGTTAGCCGGCAAATATCTATCTGCATACAGCAAATATTTTACACATCCCCACAGAAAATAATCCAGGGGTCAAGTCACAGGATCCTGGTGTTCAATTTAGTAAAGTGAATATCAGGAAAAAATTACTCAAGTTATTTTTGTATGAATCGTAAGCGGGGCACGTGACGAACTTAAAACCAAATATTTGTGACTCCTCCCCTTGGGCTTTTTTGTGACTATAAAACTGTAGAAAGGTAGGTCGTAGAGGAAAAATTTTTGAATAAGAGTTGTAGAGAACAATGTTATCTACAATTCATCTCATGAAGTTGCTGCGCTACAACCAAAAGCACAGGGCGCCAAAGTTGCCAATAATGTTTTCACGCTTTCACGGCTTTACGCACAATCTTGCTGCAATTTTCTTCAAGAACAATTGCCTTTGCTGCTTGAGGATGTTCCGTTAGCAACAAGAAACCAAATGTGGTACATGCACGATGGCGCATCAGCACATTTCAGTGTAACGGTTCCCAATTTTTTACGAACTGTTTATCCAAATCGTTGGATTGGCCGCTATGGGGTGCAAGAATGGCCACTATGATCTCCCGATCTCAATAGCTTAGACTTTTTTGTGGAGTCACCTTGAGACGCTAGTATACATAATTCCCATCAACACTGTAGAGAAATTAAAAGAAAGAATAGTTGCTGCATGTGATACAATAAAAGAACATTCCAAAAATGTTTCAACTAGTGCGTAATTCCATGAGAAGGAGAGCGGAAGCGTGCCGCCGAAACGGATGTGAAACGGCAGCCCATCTATGCTGGGCGCCAGTGAAACGGACCCGCTTTGGGTCGGTTTTAATTGGCCCAGCTAGCTCAATTTAAATTAATTACTCTCAGGGCTCGTAGTGAAACGTGCCTTATGATTCAAGACTGGTGAATTGCCCGAGCGCCAACTGCTTGAAAAAAACTATAAAACTGAATGAATTCACAGTCAAGAATACAAGCACTACGAGATGGTTTAACAGTCGATGGAAATTCAGAAAAACAATACAAGTTCAACTTAACAATTCGTATATTCCAACAGAATTTGAATTATAAACAAAATTTAAATTACAAATTTTTAGAATACCAATTGGAAATATAAATAATATTGAATTCGTAGAAAACAATTATTAAATTAAATCAAATTGTAACATAAATGAAATTTTAAGTAAACAATTATTAAATTAAATTGGTTTGTAACATAAATTGAATTTTAAGAAAACAATTAATAAATTAAATCAATTATTAAATTGAAAAGAACGAAATTTCCAATAAGAGGACTTACAGTATACCTCGACTGATTCTATAAAAATTAGTGGAATACAACTTCGGATAAACAACAAAATCAGAGAATGAAATTATGGTCATTCAAACAAGAAAATGTTATCCTCCTTGGAACTCGTAGGAACTGGAAGTCGGTCCTGTCAGGAAAGTCACTAAACCGCCTTGGAGTGAAGGGGTGAGGAACCTCAGACGTTCAAACCCTGTAAATTCAAAGAACGAACAGTACCTGACTTGAGATCAAAAGGACAAGCAACACCGTCGGCTGGAATAACCAGGTGATTCCACAACCGATAATGTTATCTTTCCCAAATTGCGAAAACACTAGTACAAAATGGATATCTTGACGAGATATCAATTTAGGCAAAATTTTAATTTAATCTGAAGGAAATAAACGATTACAATTGATTTTTAAAATTAGCAAAAAGTTAACATGTGACTGAAAGAATAATAATTAAAATTATATCTGAAAAAATATTATTTGAAAGGTTGAAAATTTGCTAGTTAGCATAAAATTCTGGTTTGCTTGAAATGAATTGTACACGTGGATTGATAATGTAAACTGTATTAACTCCCTAACGGCGTGACAGTGTCATAAATATATGTATACCTAATAAGCAGTAATTAGGTTATTTGTTTCGTATTCACCCTTATCAACCTTTACGGCACGTTGGTCTAATAAGACCAACCTATGTATCTTGTACTAGGATAACAAAATGGCGATCTACAGAATCGCGCAACTACCATGTGCACAAATTGCAGGGTCAAGTAAAAAGGTGGAAATTAAATATTGTCTGCATCAACTGCCCACGACTCGTCAGAGTAGTTCTATACAACGACTACAACAATCCCGGTAATGATGGAAATGATATACCTGGGATCATGCTAAATGCAAATCTGATTGTGTGTTTTATTAGAATAAGTCGAGAAACTTCCTCCGAAATATAATTACATTCAGGTACTTTACATCCGGACGTTTAATAACAATCTAAATCAAATTATCTGTAACCTGATGTGTATCATATTTCGGAAGCAAGAATTAAGAAAATGTATGTAAAGAATATGAAATATAACTCGACTTACCCTATTAAAGGTTAACACCACAATGCCTTCTCTTCGACTTCCTTTAATCTACCTCCCACTTCGCGATATATAGTGACATCTCATATCAGGAATGGTAGTATCAATAATCTATGTTTTATTGACCGGCAGGTATCTTTAACTATCATGTGACAAGTTTCCTACCCGAAAAGAATTCTACTCTGTTCTTTAAAGAGTTCTATATATAATCCCGTAACGCAACCTGTTCGTTACAAGAAGGAGAGCGGAAGCGTGCACATTAACCGGAGGGGATCTTTTTCAGCAACTTTTGTAATGATAGTTAAGTTGTAATGTTACATATATTTTTTTTTAATTAAAAATATGTCGCATCAGCCGGCGGCTATTAGCGACGGTACAATACATGGTGACAGGTAGCTAGATATTATTCAGTAAGTCAATTGATTTTAGATAGTCAAACAAATCCACAAATGAGTAATTTTTCGCCAGCAGTTGTCTTAGACAGTTGTTTCACTGTTATAATGACACCACCACCACACTGTTCGGATAAGGGTGCTTCACTCTTAATCAGGAGATGAACGTGGGTAATATGAGTATGACCTATGCGTTGGCGAGTAACTATTGATTCAGTCGCAGGTTTCCAACTTGGGGACGCCAAGGGAAGACATCACTTTCAATTTATCGTAGCTTAGATTAAGAACTTTCCCATTACCGATTCCGTTTAGAACGAACCACGTCTTTGAACACATTTTTTTGATCACTTGGAACACTAGGACACTCCATTTAAGATTGAGGGTCCACTACGGCTGTTCGCGCGCGCTTCCTCATTACCTGTGATGCCAATATAGGAAGGTATCCAAATAAAATTTATTCATCTTGTGCCTGTAGTAATTCAGATTAGATCATCTTCTCAATTGGAGTTTTGGGATAGACATGCTGTAGATCTTGAGTAGCGCTGAGGGAATCGGGCAGAATTATGGTTTCAGGTATGTTGGATGCGTTGACGTACACAAGAGCCTTGTATCAGGTGTAACGAATGGTGCACCTACACCTCTTTCGCCTTTGGATGCGTTTTTAGTGCCTTTAGATGCTGCTGTTCTAAAATGAAATTCATGGAGTGCTTTATGAGAGAGTTTGGCGTTTAATTTTTTTTGAAGCGAGTTAGGTATAGATTGACGTGCGATTTGTTAATAACCCAACGTGGAGAATGATCAATATTCATGGCAAAATCTTTGGAAAACCAATATCAAGATGAGAAAGGTAAGAACGTATCCTCTCGTAATAGGGTTGTGAGATACGTGGTTTATGGTTGTAGAAATTGTGATTTCTATCTGTGAACGTGTTGTGGAAAAGAGAAAGAGCTTTGTCTCCTGCTATTGAAGTTGCATGAGATAAAGTGAGATACATTCGCCGATGTAATGTTATATTAATTGTGTATGTTGTTAGTTATTGTTCTACATTTGTAGAAAATAAACAACCTCGGAAATATACAAGCATTTTTTCCTACGATGCACTGTTATAGAGATATAGGACTTTCATTTTCTAATATGTACTATTTTGTTAATACACATAGAATGCAGCTTTTATTGGATACGACCCCACTTCTGCCCCATACTTCCAAGGCAAATTAAAACTCGTAGCGCTACTCGCAAGGGGTGAGATTTTGAGAAATACCACAGGAAGCTATTGGATAGTCGATAGGAGTACCCTATGGTTCGAATTTCAACACAACGTATCTACTATACCACGCCAGCCTGTAAAGAGTGACCAACTATTAGTTTATGGAACTCTTATCTCATGGTTGCGATATTTCACCTTTAATTGTAGAGAGGCTTCACAGTAAAGATGGTAGGGTTAGGTTTTAAATACGACCTAAGGTCTGTTTCTGGAATGTACTAATACTCAAAATACATACCTCAATCCCTCCCCTAATCAAAGATGAACGCTCAACGGCTACAACATCACGAGAAAACCCTAAAATTTTAGCTGGAATGTTTGTAGCAAATTCCAGTTTGAATCCACAAGGGAACGACCCTCCTGATATTGTCTTTTGAAATGGGGATCTGTTAATCTAGTGTAGTTACAGGTTTGTATGTTCTCCAAGAAGGCGGATTCCACAATACTTAAAATAATGATGCCAGGTACAACTAGTTCTATGAATCTCCATATGCATACCCGGACTCACCACCAACAGCACCATTTTATATGGGACGGCCAAGTAAGGCCCTGAATTTTTGAAAGCGAGGACATTGTTCCCTCAAACAATAATACATACCCCTGCATGATACATTTTGCATCACCTCTTATTAAACTCTTGTAGAGTAATTGAAGTAAAATCATGTTCAAGAATGAATACATTTATTGGATATTACTTTTTTATAATCAGATTAATTCGATTTATATTGAATCAATAAATATTTGTTCACTTGTTTCTTATCATATGTTCAGTGTCTTCATACTTCATAAAGTACCAGAACAATTTAATCGAAAAGAAATATATTATTTCTATGAAGCTCAAAACGCTGCATCCCAAGAAGAGGCCAGCCATTCCACCAATGGACACTAGAACAATTCAATGTATTTTGTAAAATAAGCATATCTGGGAATGCTTCTTCCTAAATGATTATTATCATAAATGTTATAAACCATATTATATCAAAATAACTAATATTTTGAAATTGAAAATGCATAGTAAGATTAACATAATATAGGAAAATGAATGTCAATAATATTTTTTTTCCGATTAGCATCCTTGAAATTTTAAAACTTGTAAGAGCTGGAGGGGTAGCTCACGATTTATTCATAACCTTCTACTGCACCTTTTCAACTTAATTCTATTAATCGGGCTTTCTACTGATACATGGAAAGTGGTATGAATAACTCCCATCTTCAAAAAAGCATTTATAGACATACATCCCCGTGAAAGCAGTATTTTATTCGTCATTAATGCCCTGATTTCAAACCATAACTTTCTCCTTGTCAAACGAGTTTCTTGAACTTAGATCAACGGCAAGAAACCTAACTGTCTCGAGCAATCTCTCGAAGCGAACATTCAGGTTGATGTCGCTTTATGGACTTCAGAAAGTCCTTCGACTGGTTGGATCACCAAATGATAATGAAAAAGCTTCACAGAGGGAATTAGAAAATGTTCCCGTTGAATCACCTTATTTAGACTTTTCGGATCTAAACATAATCTTGAATCTTTATTTGGTTTTCCAACAATCACAAGTGGATGAACCCATTCCGTGGGTTTATCAATTTTTGTGATAATTCCCTGTGATTTAAGTTCCATTAATTTGGATTTGAGTTTTTCATGCAGACTATGAGGAACTCGCCTGATAATAATAATAATAATAATAATACGTCTTTCTTCATATAAACCTATGCTGTTACATGAAAAGGCAAAGTATCGCTCAATGAGCGCTATTACTACTTGACCTGTGGAGGGAGAGATACATATTTTATTCAAAAACAAATATTGAAGTAATACTAAATAACATTCTAAGTATATCGTTCATATTCATCATCACCATTTGTGTAGCTCACGTTAAGCTAAATAATAAATTCCATCATTCAGCAAAGAGTAAATTTTTCAATTTTTTCTTGAAATTGATCAGAGAGTAGTTATAAAATTCTGTTGGCAAATCATTGTAATGAATACAGACATTGTATGTGAAGCTTCGTTTGAACAATTACTAAGACACCTTTGTTACGGGTATTGAATTTGTTTAGATCTCCAAATCGTTTAAATTTATTGAATAAATAGACGGGATTTCTGGTAGACAATACTTTATGAGCTAGAGTCATGAGATGAAGTTTTCTGAGTTGGCTGAGTTCCAATCTTCCAGCTTTAGAAATTGAGTTACTAATCCGATCAAACTTTCTGATTCCAAAAGAAAATCTGAAACATGAGTTTTGTAACTTTTGTAGTCGATCGGCATCAAATTTCGCCAACGCAGGCCCATATACGGAGTCACAATAAGAGATTCTGCAAATAATTAGAGATTCGCAAAGACTCAATTCCAATTCCGGATTCAGTGATGATCTATCTGGATAGAGTTGTCTAAGAATATTATATGACGATTAGATCAGATGGTTCACATGTTTGATAAATCTGAAATCGGAGTCTATCCACAGTCCTAAATTCTTTCCGTGCGATGATAAAGAAAGACTTTCTCCATTCACTTTAATATTTAATTGAGACTGAGCATATATTCGTTTGTCTTTTGGACCAAATAACATCATGGTTGATTTTTCAGCATTAAGGTTCAGATTGTGAGCATTCGAAATTTTAACAAGAGCTTTAAGATCCGCATTTATCAATTTTTCAGCATTTTTTATATTTTCAACGGAAAATGAGAAGTATGCTTGTGTATCATCAGCATAGTGATGGGTGGTACACGTTTTCAGATGCTTGTGGAAATCTGAAATATAAATAGAGAACAACAGAGGCCCTAGTACTGACCCTTGTGGCACACCGAAAGTGTTGTTTCGGTAAGGGGACGTTTCTGTGTTGTACATTACACGTTGAAATCGATTACTGAGATAGCTATTGATTAATTTAACTGCTTCATTATCAAAACCGTAATATGACAATTTGTTACATAAAATCCTTGGATCCATAGTATCAAACGCCTTACTATAACCTAACAGAATCAGACAGCTTACCTTACTTTCATCTGTGGCTTTTATGATATCATCTGTTATCCTAGTCAGGGCACTAGTTGTACTGTGATCTCTCTGAAGCTAGACTGGGTCACAGGTATTAGGCTCTTACTCTCGATATATTCTGTTACTTGTATTTTCATAATTTTTTCTGTCAATTTAGAGAGCATAGGGAGTATACTAATTGGCCGCAGTAGATTGAATTCAGTTGGATATGGAATTTTGGCTAAAGGAATAACGTTGGCTCTATTCCACGCTTCAGGAAACATTGCAGTTTTCAGTACTGTATTGACTATGAAAGTAAGGTGTTCAATCAAATAAAAACTGACCATTCGAAACATTCTGAGTGAAATAAGATCTGACCCCACAGAGCTACTCAATCGGAGTAACAGGTAGAGAATTTTCTTTAATCTTCTCCCATCTTTCTCATTTCCTAGTTTCTTTGTTTGTCCTGTCTGTTAACACACACTTGCGAAATGGTTTCTACCTTGACATTTTGCACATGTCTTGCCATAGGCTGGGCACATTCTTGGAGGATGGTTATAACTAAAAAATTGACAAGTTGAGGGTTTTCTTTTGATTAAATTTTACTAGCTTCAATCGCTCTACAGAAATTTAAAGCCTTGTCCAGTGTTAATTTTAATTCGCGTAGGATACGTTCTTGAGTATTTTTCTCAAATATTCCAGTCACGATTTGATCTCTTACCATTTCATCTGGCTTCTTATGTTCCGTTGACTTTACAACATTTCTCAAAATTGTCAAAAGATTGTTCTTCTTTTTGAACGATGATATTACATTTAAAGCTCCCAAAGATCACATTTTTCATTGGTGTGCAAAATTCTTCAAACTTCTTTTTTATACCATCCATCGTTTTATCCTCATCTCTTTCAAATGCAAATTGTAGAGCTCCAGTACCACCAACAAGATTCAAGAATACTGCATTTTTCTGCTTCTGGCTTCATACTCTAGTCTGATGCTTCCAGAAACAATGGCTTTACAGAAATTAAAGCCTTGTCCAGGGCTAATTTTAATTCGCATAAGAGACGTCTTGAATATTGCTAGTTCCAAATCTATAAGTACCTACCACTACATTTCAAGAAATAACATTCAAAAATCTTGTCTTCCGGATGTATTCCGCGTCACAATAGCTCGACTTGATGCCGACGTTTCGCCAACCATTACAGGTGGCATCTTCAGGGCAGGCTTGAGGCTTGAACTGAAACTGGTTCTACCGGTTTCCGTAGAAGTATTTATAGTAGGAAAAATCATTCACGCTACATAGTTCACTGCCTTTATTCCGGTGGTTAACTTCGTTCCGGCACCTGACTCTGCCGTTGTGCGATCATGTGGAATTTTCGAGGATGGGTTTCCAAATGTTGGGAAGGTAATATCCTGAGTCACGGTTTAGATTATTCGGATGTTTTAGGATTTCTATAGCTTCAAGGATTTTTCGCTGATAGAAGTTTGGGGCTCGGGCTAGAACAGGGAATACTATAAACACCTTCTAAGTGGAGAGGAGGAAGGGGATCTTTGATAGGTTTGTAAAACTGAGATAATTTTGGAAGTGTGGAAAAACGGGTAGAAATATTATGTTTTTTGAGGATTATGGAAATTCGATCTGTTGTATTTTGAATATATGGAAGATAGGCCGTGGATAAAGCAGGCGGGGGGGGGGGGTGTTTCTGGCTCAGGTCGATTTGAAATTTTAGGTGAAGTGTATTTCTTTATGGCTTTTTGAATGTTGTAATGGGAGAAATTGTTTGATAATAGGGCAGATGAAAGATGTTTAAATTCTGATTGCCTACTATAAATACGGCTACAGAAACCCGTAGAACCAGTTTCAGTTTAAGCCTCAAGCCTGCCCAGAAGATGCCACCTGTAATGGTTGGCGAAACGTCGGCATCAAGTCGAGCTATTGTGACGCGGAATCCATCCGGAAGACCAGATTTTTCAAGATTAGCTGTCCGCGGAAGTCTACTATCCAAGATAAGTAATAACATTATTTAACAATAGTGACTACTATATTCGATATATGTACCATTAAATTCTTAGCAAAAGTGGGAATTAGTTCAAATGTTCTTCAATTCTCATGGAAACAATATAATTATATACTTTAAATAAAACAACTATTTCAAGTTTGATTTTCACAACTTGTAAAAATCGAACTTGATATAGTTGTTTTATTGAAAGTTGATGATAGATTTTCATCACGTAATGGCTGATTCTATTCAATATAATTATATGTTGATATGTTTCTACATTGAATGGAATTATTAATCAATAGAAAACAGGTTTAAAAATGAGTTCAATTATTTCAAGACATAGGTAAAGAAACCTTCTTTTTTGCGCTTGTTTGCTTCCATTCAACTACCCCTTCATACCCTGTATATGTATATTGTGTAGTAACCAGAGAGATGTAAGAATAGAGAGCGCTAAAGGATATATTAGTGACCGGACTTAATGAATTTAGTGCCGCGAAGTGGGGATGAATGAGTTACCAAGCTTCCCATACACGAACTACACTAGCGGAAGACTCGACGTCGAAAGAACGAATTGTGAATGCCGCGCATAGAGTACGGGAGAAAATTTGTTGGAGGGGAGAAATCGGTTACTACTCTCTTTTTTCAATCCCGGTCACTCGATTAACATAGGCTTTTATGGGACTAGCACTCTCTCTATTCTTACATATCTCTAGTAGTAACTTCAGAAATTACCTAATAGATCGGTGAACCCAAAAATAACATCTCTCTTGAGTCTCATTTTCGGGAACTGTCTCATACCCCATTGTAGATTGGAACCAATAAACCATTCTCGGATTATTAGTTCTTCTATAACATAATTAACTTCATCGCAATTTGGTACACACGAACATTCTTTCTTCAGGAATATCAGTCTCTCTGTAGAAACAATTGACATTGTATGAATGATGCTGTTAGGTATTCACAAACCCTGAACCGTGGAAGTCACAAATTCAAAATCTGATGGCAAATTTGATTGTCATTCAGAAGAGAAATATCTCCTGGTTGGTTTACTCAGTTCAAAGTAACATGATAATTTTTGATACTCGCCTTTATATTCAGATAAACAGTGTAGACCAGGCACATCACAAACCACATCGCCATCTAGAATGAAGGAAATATATTAATATACAGGGTAAACTGACGGAACTTATCTAGCATGATTGAATTCGAAACATCATTTGTTGTTGACAGATTCAATCTTACTAGTTCAATTATTTCACCTCATAATTAAAATGATATTTATGTATCATGGCAGCGCCAGGTTGATAAACGAATATTGTGAGTTTGTTTGTAGAATGTGAAAACACATAATGTCAGAAGCGTATATACGAGAGCAAGGTGAAAAGTTCCTGAAAAACGAAACAGGAAATGCATAATTTATAAACTTATATAACAAGAATACTTGGTGTATTAATAAAGATACTACATGGTGTCAGGTTAAAAAACTCAGGTAAGATGGCAGAAAGATCGTTCAAACCGCCTAAAGAGCTAGTATTTGCGGGTGAAACTGCAAACTGGAAAAAATTTAAGCAACAGTTCGATAACTACATGAAAGCCACGGGCTTAGAGAATAAGCAGGATGAAACGAAAATAGCAATTTTCATAAGCATTGCAGGTGAAGAAGCACTAGATGTGTTTGATACATTAAGCTTGAATGATGAAGACAAAAAGAAATTTGATTCAGTATTACAAGCATTTGAAACGTATTGTTCTCCGCGTAGAAACGTAATCAGTGAAAGCTTTAAGTTTTTTAGTAGACTGCATAGAACTTTCTCACGGATCTAAGAGTTCAAGCAGAACAGTGTGAATTTGGAATTCAAGAGGAAAGGCTAATCAGAGATAGAATAGTCATAGGTATAAAGGACCAGTCACTACAGGAAAGATTATTGAGAGAATCTGAGCTCACACTTGAGAATGCAATAAAGTTCTGTAGAGCTACGGAAGCAGGAAGAGCTCAGGCTAGAGCACTGAAGGAGCGAACAGCAGAAATAGCTGAATTTAAGAAGAAAACATGACCTAGAAGTGGAAAAGAAAATGTCACTTTTAAGTGTGTTAGTGGGGAAAACAACATATACAACAGATAAACCTACTTTGGCCTTTTCGGCTTTGATAAGTCCACTATTTCGACTGTTCCTTGGTATCTGGTTTGTTGTAATGGATCCATGTTCCGTCCACGGTTACGAAACGGTGGAAAAAGTCATTATCGCTCTTGAATATCGCTAAACACTCCTTTTAAGTTGTCACAGGGTCGCGCTTGTTGTCAACAGAGAGCAAATGCGACACCCATCTGGCAGATAGCTTTCTCATATTCAAAAATTTATGCAAAATGTTCCGTATAAGTTCGGTTTTTATCTACAATTTCTGGTGTTATAACCTCAATTGAACGACCAGAACGTTTGGCGTCCTTTGTGGTCATAATACCACAACGAAAATCAGTAAACCACTTGTGAATCGTTCCAATCGATGGTGAAAGGTTCCCATAATGTTCAACAAGCGATGCTTTGACTTACGCAATGTTTTTTCCACGCAAGAAATAATGTTTAATCAAGACGTGAAATTCACTTTTTTCCATGTTTACAAAAATCTTCAAGGTTGCTTCATTTCGATAGGTGTCAAAGCTGAACTGAATGACATATCAGTCTGAAAATTTCAATGCGTTCTAGTTAAAGATGGTACATCACAAATGTCACATGGAATTTTCTATTGTAGCGCCATCTGATTTATTTTTCAGGGACTTTTCACCTTACCCTCGTATAGTGTTATACTTTATTCACAGTGTGAACTCTTTTACGGTTTATTACTTGCAGATAACTTGAACTTTCCGGAAAGTTCTCTAACTGTACCATCAAGAGTTTTGCATGTCCTCAGCATAATTTTCCTATTCCGTAATGACACGATTACTATTTTCCCTGGGCTTTCGATGAAAATCTCCCATGAAGTCAATCTCTGGATTTAGTTGCATAACGTCAGACATGAATATACTCGCCGTTGTTATTTGAGGAATCACCTACAGAGCTTTGGACATAATAGCTGTTTGAACGAGATGAACCAGATCATGAACAACTATAGATGTTAGCTATTTACGTACAAGCTCGATTACCTCTTTCCGGAATGCCTAAGTGTTCTGAATCTTTTCTTTTGAGTAGTCAAAAGAAGAGATGTAGATCTAATGGAAAGGATTCACAAGCGTTAGTCTTCTCACTGAATGAACTTCATTGTAGCAAATGCCTCATATCAGTCATACGTTATGAGGCTTTATTCAAATTATTATGAAATAGGTAAGACTCAAAAAGTTCAACGAAGATTTGAATTTTTTAATTTTTTAAATTCTGGCCTGCGTCCTTTTATGATAGTTTGTAACTAACTATTATTTTTGACTTTCAGCGTTAATCTGGTAGTTATTGGAACCGGTGAAATGGTCCGTAAATATTCAAAAGATGAAGTAACAACTGAATCGTCATTACCTAATTTTCTGTAAAAGTGTGGTATGCAGCCACATAACTTCTTGGATAAAGCTATGCGACATTCCATCCTACACAGTACATATGAATATGCTGGAGCATGTTTCAAATTGCTTTCATCATGAAATCTGCATTTCCTTTGGTTCACGCTCAGAGATCTAGTTCTGTCGCTGCTGAACAAACTTAAGGCTATAAGGTACATTTGAAGAAAATATTCATCCTCTGAAAGTGTATACTTGCTAGAAATATCTGCTACTTCGTAGGGCCCATGGATATAGATCTGTAAATTAGAAAATAGTAAGGTTTTAGATGTAGATGAGTAGTTCATATTATATCTACAAATCAATATCGTGAATCAGAGCAAACTAAATTATAAATCAAAATGTACCTGTTTAAATAATAGTTGGGGATAATAATGTAAACAAAGGGTTACCCTTAGCTTGAGATAAATCGAAATTTAGTAAATTGATTTTTCATTTATACATTACCATCTCTTCTAAATTACCTAGGAATTTGTCTGAATTTGAATACTAAATTCACAATTCGGTTAATAGTGATATAAATGATTCCTAACTCGTTACTTGGGGGGTTTTTGGGGTCGCTGAACACGAATATCGCGACAGAATTGGTCTCCGAGGTACCTGGTGCCCAGGGTGAACGGTATCCTCGTTGTTCCCATAAATTAATGTTATTATTACATGATTTTTACTGAAAATTTGTACAGGCTTGTAAATTATGCACTCAAATATTGTACAAAAGGTGTAAATTCTGGTGACCAGTCTTACAACATGTATCCACTGAATCTAATTTTTTTTTGAATTTGGCGCTTTTAATACAGTTGGTAGCAGTGATACGATACATGAGGATGCGGTTCTGTGGTGTCTTGCGAGGGGAAGACACAATGTAAACTCTCCGTAAGGGGCTGCAGGTTAGAAGTTCTTCGTCTTCTTCCACAGTGTCCCCCCCAGTAACGAGTTTGAACTGATTATATAACGAATTTTCCGCAAACTCCAGTAGACGACGGGGATACCGTTCACCCTGAGCATCAGGTACCTCGAAGACCGATTTTGTCGCGATATTCGTGTTCAGCGACCCCAAAAACCCCCGAGTAACGAGTTTGAACTGATTATATAACGAATTTCTCGAAAAATTCAGGAGACGACGGGGATACCGTTCATCCTGGGCACCAGGTACCTCGGAGACCAATTCTGTCGCGATATTCGTGTTCAGCGATCCCAAAAATCCCCCGAGAAAACAAGTTTGGAATCATTTTCATCACTATTAACCGAATTGTGAATTTAGTATTTACGGTCAATTTAAAAAGCAATTATAAAATGCATATTATTTTGCAAATTGCATATTTTTAATTTCTTATGAATCCATTTAGGTCGCAAAGTTTCCTGAAGCTCTAACGAATGAATGCACAAAACCGCATTCAAATTCGTCTGTTCACATTTTCCGAACTTCAGTGCTTCGTTTCCGCGACAAATCGAACAGTGAAGTTGTGAAACTCTTAACTAGTGAGGTCTTTCCCCTATGCCCACAACCTCCAAACTTTCAAGAAAAATTTCAAATGCCTATCTCCCCTCCCAAAATTGTCGTTTCCCTCTCGTGCAGTCGAAGTATAAAAAAAGAATCCTCTCCAGCCCATGTTCTTCATGGACTTGTAAGGGCTTCACCTATGCTACGTAAAAGAAGAAGGGTTTCTGCACTTCTTTAGATTCACAACGAATGTAACAAATGTCAAGTCAATTGATTTAACCGACAATCTTGGGAAGTGTTGCCAACGGTTGGAATGAAATACGAATTACACTTATTATGATTTGAAGCATTATGAAAATAAATAAAACGTTGACCACTCGAACAATTTCCACTTTTCCTTGCATTATATCATCATTCGACTACACTTCGGTGGAAATGTTTGGTGTGCTGTGAAAACAAAAATGTTGAAAGCTGTCATCCGAAAATAATTAAATAGTTTGTAGTATTGTTATAACTGTTCCAAATAAGCAAAAGGCATAAACAATGTCTTATTCTTTACAAGAAAAAGTGGAAATAATAAGATTAGTTGGTGATATAACTCGTACTTTTCGTGAAGCAGCTATTGACTTTAACCAACGACATCCACAACTTAGTATTAACCATGTGACCGTCGGAAATATTAACAAATTTTTTGACCAACATGGAACAGTTGAGAGAGTTCCAAACCAGCGAGCGAAAGATCCTTTTTTTCTGGAAATTTAAATGATGCTAGCTTTCTTAGATTTCTACAAAATAAGTTCATCGATGAATTGGTTGCACCAAATTCCTGAGTATTACTTTAATTTCTTTTCTTGGACAGAGTATAGTTGTAGTTTTGTTCACATCTTTCTATGATTTTAATTAAAGTTGTTAATTTCCAACTATTTTTCACAATTCAACAATATTTATTGAGGGATCAGCGGAAGAATTAAAATTAATTAAGAATTATTCCATGATTAAGGATTCAGGATTTATTAGTAGCAGCTACTACGTATGAAACTGAAAATTTTTATGCCACACAATGATTGCTTTACAGTATGAACATAACAAAAACTTGATTCTACAATTTTTTAATTTTTGCTATAACACAGTCGGAGTGCTTTATGATTATTTAAAATATTAATATATGAGAACTTACGTGAAAATCAGTTGACATGTTGAATATATTAGCGAATATTTCCCCATTTATAGGATTCAAAAAGAATGTTTCATTTCCTTCAATTAGGTTCCAATGTCCATTGTCCCAATAGCTGAAATCATTTCTGTTATTTGATCCTACTATGCACACGTCTACTATGTCGTTGTTGTGATTATGATGAACTGAACAGAATGAGAAGTCGCCCATTGTGGCACTGTCCAGACCATGATAATGTGCGAGTTGGAAAAGATCGAACGATACCAGATATGTAGTAGGCGAAAACGGCAGAAAGCAGTTAAAAGTTGGGATGGACGACTTCTGTCCTGACTCCTGTATCTGTAGTATCGGTATAGTACCAGTATTTGGTGTTAATAATGCCATTATTATTGTAAACTATTTTTATTGTTGCGGTGTTGGGGAAGGGTTTCACAAATAAAAGTCTAATAATCAACAGATATTCCGTCGGCACAGAGAGGAACAGGTATTCTTAAAATCTGCCAATCAAAGACATAAAGCTCAACATGAAGCTCAAATGATCTATCTATATTTTTTCGGCTACCATTACCCAGGGCCATATTTAATTTTGACGGGCCCGAGGTAGTGAAGGTCTACGAGAAAAATGAAACAAGAAATGATTTATTAGGTCCAAAGTTTATTCAATTTCTCAACATACACTTCGTCCAACGCTTATCTAATTTTTCGATCCCTTCCAAATAATATGATTTCGGCAATCCTCCAAAATAGGCTTTTGTTTCAGTGATGAACTCATCGTTAGAGCCAAATCTCTTTCCGCCGATCCATTTCTTCAAGTTTGGAAACAGATAAAAATCGCAAGGGGCCAAATCTGGAGAATATGGTGGATGATGAACCAATTCGTTGATCAATTCATGCAATTTTGCCATTGCGACTGCGGACCTGTGCGCCGGTGCGTTCTCCTGGTGGAAGAGTACTTTTTTCTTTGCCAAATGCGGCCGCTGTTGCTCCTAATCAACGTCGAATAGATCCAACAGCTCTGCCTAATATACGGAGATCCTTTTGCCTTTTTCAAGGTAATCGATATGGACGATAGGCTGCTTGCTTTCGATGGGTGTCCAAACAGAACTGAATGACATATCAGTGTGAACATTTCAATACGATCTAGTTAAAGATGCTACATCACAAAAGTCACATGAGATTTTCGATTGTGGTGCCATCTGTTTTATTTTTCAGGGACTTTTCACCCTGCCCTCGTATGTAAGGTGATTATTTTCATCAATAAAAAACGTGTGGCACTCGAGGACTGCCGCGGTAAAGCTATTGCATAGCACTACGCCACTGGAAGAAGTTGGACAGAAAAACATCCACTACCCCTTCAAAATCCTCACGAATTATGAGTAAAAAAGAGTATCATATTGATCTCTATGAAGAGTATTCTGTGACAAGCATAGATAACTCTACTACCGGTAGTAGAGTTATCTATGGTGACAAGTGTCAGTTGACTTGTAAACACAATTTTATACGAAAGTTTTAACGTTCAGATCTCGATAGCGCTTCCGGCTCCGGGATTTTCACGTGGCCTATCGAAATTAGAAGGTTCGAATTGTATAAAAATACAATTGCATGAACGCCAGACGTCTTATGTAATTAGCTACGAACGTAATAATTTTGACATATCCTCGAGGAGCTCTCTGCGCGTAAGTTAGAGTTTATACATTTTACCTCTATTTTGTTAATTTGAAGCCGTTTCGAACCCCGTGCGGCCGACGCCAGCTGTAATAAAGTATTTTGGGCTATGGGCCGCTAGCTTTTACCCGCTTTCGGTATATTTAAGTAGCTAGAAAATTCCCTTTCGTACGTTGCATGTCAGGTGACAGCTGAGGATACCTCAAACTGTTTTAATTAATTTTTCCTATTCAATCGACATTTTGGGGCCCGAGACTATGCTATTTAGTTGGCCCCGTTTATAAACTAACGACATGGAGCGAAAACCGCATGCGAAAAGTCCTCGTTAAGACGTTCTATGTACCGTAAATTTGCACTTTTCTAACTCGCGAGCTACGCGCTTCTCATGTGAACGTCATTCGATTTATCGAAAATTAGCCAATTCAAAACAGTTTTCGACCCACTTTGGGGCTATCACGACCTTTTAAAAGGTTCAAAGTTAACATTTCGACAATTTTAAGCTCGGCCGAGCTACATGGTAGGCGGAGTGGTGGGTCTTAGGATATTTCGTTACGGTATTTGTCTTTTGTTTTTTTTTCTTGATTCGGTCGCCGCGCTCAAAGCCCGCGATAAAAGCTATATGCAATAGCTTAATAGAATTTGAAACTAACATTAGAGGAAACAGAAAGAAAGTAGGGTCGATCGTAATATTATTATTGTCTTTCTTTGATTTAGTAATGAAAATAGTAAGTTCACCACAAAAAAAAGGAGATGTTGAATGATTAGTGGACTGTAATTATGTGTATAGGTTGCAGATTAACCGGACTTACGTTTTTGAGGCTGGAGGTGGAGAATAAGGAAAACTTCACGAAAAGCGATTTGAACGGCGGCGGCATTATTAGATGCACGTCGAAACAAAATATGGTTTTTCAGCGACCGAACAGCGGTTTTCTCTCACCTCGTCGGATCGTGTTCAACGACTATTGCTGCATGGAGAAATGTGCGGGAAGAGATAAAAAACAGGAAAGATAAAGGATCTAATCCTTCAAGAAAAAGATGTAATATTAAAATTCTAATCGTCGAGTGGCCAAATTACTATAAAGGGCCAAACAAATAAATAAAGGCACAGAAAACTTAATTTAGAAAGGGCCAAACAAATAAATAAAGGCACAGAAAACTTAATTTAGAAGCGGTGGAGCAAAATGTATGGAATTAAAATAGATTATACGAATACCGAACAATTATTATCATAATTTGATTCAAATTTCCAAGCATTTCCCACCCTAAGAATCTTGCTGTAGGGCAAACATTGTAACAACTTTTACGCTTACTAAAAATCCTAGAAATTCACAATATAAAAAGCATTGCTACCTGTAGTGTAAGTAAATGGTACTTATGACTTACTTGGGAGAGTTATATACAGCTAATTTCGAATTATAACTGTAACATATACCCATTTCAGATATAGTTTCTTGTAGGAAATACTCGTTTTGATCTGATCCAGAATTAGAAACCGCTGGGTTGAATTCAAACTTCAACTGAAGAAGTACTTTGAGATATTCATCTGGTCGAAGATGGTCATGATTAACGAGTTGTTCAAAATTATTGAAATTAGCTCCAGCCAAATCGCTCAAGAACTGTTTGAACAATGTTTTGTTTTCAGCAGTAGACTCATCAACATATTTTTCCAGTAGGGGTTCGTTCAATTTGGAAAGGGGACAAAATGTTGCTGCTGGGAAGGAAGTATTCCAAGAGAATCTATCTCTTTCCATGGAGATAACTGTTGGAGTCTCTATATATCTGGAGAGCGCCATGTTACTGAAAATACCAGCACCCAAAACCGCACCTGTAACTATAGATAACCAAATTATTTTCTCTAAAGGATGTCTGCCAGTTTCTACGATTTGATTGAATCCGTGAACGGTACTCGTTGAACAAAATACTCTACTGAAATTCAGGATTATGGACAATATGCGAGAAGATTGTTTCTGTGGCGACATTTTCTTGAGATGACTTTCATCAACGCAGAGAGCGTTCTCATTCATGTCCTCCACGAAAACACTGTTGAATGTTTGAATTAGTATATCAAATCATAATCTAAAACACGGCATATGTTCTGAACGACTTAATTTCCCAGTACAATAGTAGAACATCAAATTGATACATCACCTACTAAAAAAAATTGTTTGATATAAATATGCACGACAGGAAATTATGATTCAATAAATATGATGATAGTTTAATGCTGCAATATCACATACTTATGATTACGATCAGATTATTTTGATGAAAATGTTGCAAGAGAAAAGTTCCACGGGCCTTGCTAAACATTGTCTTGATTGTAGCCATCAGTTTCTCACCCCTACGATGACATTCGAGTAAATCTGGCTTCGGAATCGTATTCAGCGACCGAAAAAACCCCGTTGGTGCATTCGAAATACACACGTAAATTGCAAAATAACATATTAGGGGTGCAAAATTGGCCAATTTTGTCAATTTTAACACCCCTACGATGGATTGCAAGAAAATCTGGCTACGGATTCGTGTTCAGCGACCCAATCAATGGGTGGGGTTGGGGTTCCCAAGAGGTCTTAAGGTGTATGATTGATCCTAAGAACCTCCTGAAGCTAATGCAAAAAAAATTTTTGATTGGAACTTACATTTTTTTTTTAAATTATAGCTAAAATCCCGTTTCACATCCTGGACTATGAGCGCAACTAGTACAAATAAAAATCGAATGAATAAGGTAAGAATGCACTACACGTGATAAAAGTTCAAATGTACACAGAACAGAGATAAAAATAGTTGTATACGTACAAAACAAATTGATTAAAATAAGGAGTTAAAAATACAAATATAATGAAAATATTTAAAAAAATCACAAGTGAGAATATCCTGAATTTATACAAATATTTGAAGGTTTACTTAGATACTTATCTAATGTGTAATAACAATTGTCGTTGAGAAATGCTTTTATGTATTTTTTTGTATTTATTGGGGCAAGAACATTACCATGCTCGGGAGATGGTTGTAACGAGTGCAGTGCTTAGTTTTTCGAAGAAACATAATGAATAGTTAAAGTAACGAATCCGTTTGATTCGTGATTTCTTCCTAAAAAGACTTAATTGAGAAAGTCAATCATATAAAAATACTAGGAACTAGAGAAATGTGAGTAATTTTCAGGCGGATTATATTGCGTTGAGTTGAGAATTTGTTTTTTTAAAAAACGAGAAGCGCCAAAGTGAGCTTGGGTTAAAATTACGGGTGGTCGCAAGTGACATGTGTGATGCAACAATCTAATGGATTCATGTTTATTTAACAAACTGACAGTAATACGTCACATATCGTTCACTAAAATGAGATTTCAGACTCACAGTACGGCTACGTTTAGTTGAAAAGTTAATAATTCATTTAATTCACATTCTGATATGTGAATATTATGAAATTAAAGTTTTATATCAATCGGTAATTTTCTCAAAAGACGTTTAAATGATTGTGAATTCATAAATTTTTGGATGAGCAGAAGAGTTGCATAACAATATTTGTTTGAATAATTGTTATCACCCAAGTCTGAGTTCATATTAATAGTCAAATTTAAATATATATGGTTTAATTCTCACAATTATTGATTAAAAAGATTATAAAATCATTACAATATTGTATTTACTTAAAAAATGTTTTTATGTTACTCACATTCAGAATACAATATTTTACCACATCATTTGGTTTTTTCTAAACAATTTCAAGTTTACGCAAATACTTATTTTATGAATTATGATAATGGACGTGTTCATCTTTTGAAATTCAGGAACCTACAAAGTAGTGATCCTAATAGTAAAGAATACGTCACTTCACATAGCAAACCTAGTAGAAAATTATTAAAAACTCTTATTGTAAATAAATTATCAAAAACTCTCACTATAAACAAAATGCAGCTGTTCTTATACAGCTTGAGTCAGATTGATCAAAGTATTGAAATTTAATAAGTGCGATAAAGAATCGACGAAGAGTGATACGTGATTTATAACGCCCTAACCTTCCGAAAGAGATGAGTATATTCTCAACTTTTGAATAATGATATGGATACATTGATATGTTTATCGGTTGACGAAAATCCCGTCAAATAGCGGAGAATATTTATGTTAATCAAACACATGTTGTTTGGACATTAAAAAGTCGGTGAAAGTAATGGAATATTCCCTTTCGCGTAGTCAAGAATTCCCAAATCGATGTACATCGAGAGTTACTGACTGACACGGCTCGCTCACACTGCACAGTTCCCTTTCTCAAGCAAACAAACTTTTTTTCTTCTCTATCTTATCAAACAATGCAAGCATCTGGCTCGCTAACACTCACAATATTATCCCTATACCCCGGTAAACCTGTATATGCCTGGAGATGAGACGTAATCTTTGACCTCGAAACCTAGTAGTACTGATTTAAATGAATTGCGAGAATTAAATCATATTCAAATTTGAATATTAATCTTTGTTTGTTTCATTCGAACTGATATACATTGAAGAAAAGGAACTTTTCTATATTTGGCCTGATTCGGGCATCAAAAACCTTTGTGTGATTAATGTTCCATTGAGCACGGATTCATCCGTTGTTTTAAAGAAAAATGTCATAGATAGTTTTTTTAAGATATTTTCAAATGTCAACCTCTCCTCCAACATAATCTTCTCAGAAAGAGATGAATGAATTCGGAATGAACCCGTCCTACTGAGAGTGGACATCGGTTGGTAAGCAGAGGGTTCCAAAATTCCCCAAAGTGTTCGAGCTGGAATATACGGTTGTAGCCCGGAGACTGAACTATTTCCTAGTCTCGGTGCATATGCAACTCTTTTTCCAACTGAAATACATGCCAGTTGAGTGCACGACAGCTAGAATGAAGACTATGTGATCATAGATTCATAAAAGATTTCCCTGACAGCCATGCGGCTCTCCAAGGGATTGCTCATATCGTCGATACTCGAGAACTGCCGAAAAACCCTTGCATTCCTAGGGAAGGAAAATAATGGAACTCTGATTTGGATACCCGGGCTTTCAAGCATTTAGGGAAGTGAGACATCAGATTCTTTGGCCACGGAGGGTGCAGGTTCCTGATTCATCGTACTAGATGCAGTGCTCTAATCGGTCTATACACGTGACCCTGCCTTTTGAACCACCACCTACGAAGGCTGGGCTTAGTACAAGAGGCTCAATTTCGACTAGGTCTCGAGGATGATAAAACGGCGGAACACATTCTCTGTAAATGTCCAGGAAAGAATCAGATCCGAGATGTTCGGTAAGACATATCTCCTACCAGAAGATATGAACGAAATTTCAACCAGCAAATTTATAGACCTTATAAAAACGCTGAAACTTTGTTACCAAACTGGATAAGTGATGGTTGTTTCCATTCCTCACAGGTGAGTGTATGTTCACAATATTTACTTAGTAGAGGTTCCGTTATGATCTGAGCTGGTAAAGAAATAGGCATATTTAGAGAAGTAATGCTACTGTCCAGTGGTATGTCCACAACTTTCTTCATCATAGTGTATCACCTCAAGCAATATCAGACATTGCATCTCAATTTTAGCTACTAAAATAATAAAAAAATTGCTGTAATGATTTTGCCAGCGTTTCAATACGAACTGAATCCAATGGAAATTGTTTGGGGTATTTTCAAAAAAAGCAGAATATATCTTGAGTGGAGCGATAGAAAGAAAAATGTGGTTGCAAAATTTCTACTTTGTCAAAAAACTGTTTTTGTTGTTTTATATTTCAAATGAATTGTATTTTGATATTGGAATGACAAGCTTGACAAGGCCAATATTGCGTGTTTCAGACCGAAGTTGAAATGTGTTATTCTGATTATATTTACGTTGTCGCACTATACTGAGTAACATACTAGCTTTTCTGAAATTAGACCGATTTATTTGTAGTAAGTTACACAGTCAATTAGTGTTACAAGTAAAGTAAACGCTTGCCATTTCTAAAATAACAACCTCATATATTCTTTTTTCATTCAAACAAATATTATATCAAATAGTATCGAAAGCGATTTCAATATCTATAGGGAAAACTTAAAATGATTATAATACTTATATTAATTTGATATATTGTTTAATTTTTTTTCTGATTGATTGAAATATTCTTGGGCATGACATAATGAACTGACACTACAATGAAGCTATGTGATGAACAATTCCAAAAACTGTAATGCAATAAAAAAGTTGAATTAAAAATAACACTTTTAATACAGGATGGTTCTTGTGAAAAGTCTTTTGGTGTTGGTTTTGGAGATATAGGTTCATTTGATCCACCAAAGAAATTAACTGCATCGATTGAGAAACATTGAATTTGTAAATTTGTTCATAGTACGACACTGTTCATTTTCATATTTGTATTTAGCTGTTTATTTTATTGTTCAGTGAATACAAAAATATTTGGGTGAGGGGTTGGTATATATATTTTGAGGATAAGTCGCAGTTCCACAGACATAAGTGCTTACCAAAAAGTGATTTTTTCACCAATTTTTCGCCTTGTATCAAATCGGCAGAAAAATCCTCTATGTTGCAGATGAATCAAATGTATGTTCTATCCATTTGCCGACTTCAGTTTTTCTTTATAGTCCTTGCTCAATCCGGATTCTTAAGTTTTTCCCCACAAAGATTGGCCAAGAAGAAAGCTGCAGCCACGTATCATTAAATATTCAGTCCAACCTTCGCAGGCAGTATTCTGCAGGTACAGCTAGTTCAAAATCTGAAGTGACCATTTTCGGCTTGAAACGAAATCCTCCTTTCTCACAAATATTAATAATAAAGATTCTTGACCCACTATGAATTATATATACAAATTCTCGGGAAATAGGTCACATTAACACTTTGTTATAAATTTTCGTCTTTACGTACGTTTCGGTCTCACGACCATCATCAGAAGACTTATTATGTCAAAAAGGGTTCATTAAAATTATAGCACAAAATTTCAATCAAAAAAATAATAACTTCGAACTTCAGTTGTTATGAGACTATACCAACATGCGCTTGTATATTATAAGAATATTCCTGAATAGTGGATTCTTGTTACAAAAATTTTTATACTTTAATATTGACGATACAATTTCGATTATTCGTGATTCTGTTCGTTTCGACGGCGTGGGCATTGTTTTGATTGAAATTCTGTGCGATTTGGACGCTTGTGCTATAATTAGTTTTAATAAACCCTTTTTGACATAATAAGTCTTCTGATGATGGTCGTGAGACAAAAACGTACGTAAAGACGGAAATTTATAACAAAGTGCTAATGTGACCTATTTCCCGAGACTTTTCATATATAACAAATAGCCGTCGCGTAGAAATTTAAGATTGGTTGAGCACGAAGACATTATTATTGTTATAGAGACAAAAGTCTTCGTTTTTAAGTTAAGATCTTCTAAAACTTTCAGTAGTGACTTTGGTAACGTCTGCAATTTTCCTAATATCACTGTTTCTTAACTTGTTAAATGTATCTCCGTCCAATTGTCTTAATTTACTTTTAATAATTTGTAAGGCATTGCTAACTATCGCTGTAAGCAATTTATCTTCTCCTATAGAATGGTTGTGCTGTAAAGAAGGGTTGTCCATCACTACGTCATCATTCCACATTGTGTACAGTTTCGCCTTACACTACGGTTTTCCATCGGCATTTGTACATCGCCACGTCTTTCTTCCGACATTTCAAACAAAAATTCCTCATTTCATCCTTAATTAAAGCAGGTACCTTACCTGCCCTCATTAGGGTGTTTTCGGTCGAGCAACTAGGACCTTCCTTTGTCTCGCAATTGGGACGTGACATTTTGAAAATTTTTCCTGTCGTCGAGCAACTTGAAGCTGGCTCCAAAAATAATACAGTTCCTATTTTCACCTCTTTAAGGTGATTTGGGCTAATTTTCAAATTCCTATGACTACTAGGATCGGCACAATCGTCTCCACAGGAAGGTTCAAAACGGATATTGCAACGAAAATCCGGAACCAAAATTTGTCATCGATAAATATGTTATGACTCTCAGGTGGCATTACTAGCATGTCATATTATTCCTACAAGTAAACCTTCTACAACATTAGCTACAAAACGAAGGGCACCACCAAATGAAATGGTCACCAACGGGCTTAAAAATAATTTTTAGCATTGATTAAATGTATTTTAATCAAGGGCTCTAGTAATTTTCCACGTTCAATGACTATACCTATGACGAGACTTAATTACGAGTCTTGTTTTATACATGTCGATCATTCTACTGTAGTTGGCAGTCTACACAAAAAGTGATATTATTGTTGAAAAATTGTAATTAGTTATAACACCTTCCTATAACATGTCCTATGATGTAGGTACAGTTCGGTTTACTTTTCTTACTCAATACTTCAATCACTACACTCAAATACACAAATACACAACGGTACATGAAGGCTTACATTATTAGTAGAAATAGGTGTTTGATGTTTTTCTTTAAATAAACAATTAACAAGAATTTTAAATCTGATTAAACACCCTTAAAACGGAATAAGTTATCATCATAACTCCGATAAAACTAAAAATAAGCAAACAGCAACATAAATACTATCGATAATTACCCCTATTCACTAAAAATACTATTAATGTACTGAGGACCTTTCGGCTACCAAGTGGCCATCATCAGACTAAACTAAATTATAAATACAAATGTGCCTGTTTAAATACTATTTGGGGATAATAGTGTACGCATTGGGTTACCCTCAGCCGGTGTTTTAGCTTGTTTAGGCAATACCTTTGATAAAGTTTCCGATTTCGACAAATCCGGGCTTTACAAAATCAATTGTGAGTCGTGTTCAAAATGCTATATGGGTCAAACTAGACGGAACATTTTAACTCGTTATAAGGAACATTTTGCCCGTATAAAGAAAAATAATGGTAAAAATCAATCGGTAGCTGAGCATATTTCGAAAACAGATCACACAATTTTTCAAGAAAGCTTATCACTTTCAAAACACAATATAGACAATTATCTAGGTAATTTAGAAGGGATGGAAATGAATAAACGAAAGACCAATTTATTAAATTCCGATTTATCTCCAGCTGAGGATAACCCATCGTTCACATTATTATCCCCAAATAGTATTTAAACAGACACATTTTGATTCATAATTTAGTTTACTCTGATGATGGCTACTTGATAGTCGAAAGGTCCTCAGTACTTTAATTGTATTTTTAGTGGATAAGGGTGATTATTTCTTATCAATAGTGTTATAATATATTCACAGTGTGAACTCTTTAATAGTTTATTAGCAGCATAATGAACTCTTTAATAGTTTATTGGTACCATAATACACAAGTGAACACATATGTATCCCCTTTAGAGGTTCGGAAGTTGGAGAATAAAACTCAAATTTTACACAAAACGACTAACGTTTAATTAAAAAATGCTGAGAAACTGTTTCACCACACTGTGGCATTTTCAAAGCAAGGAGTTATCAACTAAAGCTAAGTCTAAAAGTATGTCCTTAAATATTAGGGATCAGAATGTGGTACAAATTGAGGGGGGAGGGGGTTGATAATGGCGGGAGTGGTATTCACAAAATTGTTAGCAAGTGGTGAATTATATATATCGATTTGATCAGTTAATATTACATTATTATTGTTTTTTGAGTGTTTCAATATTTCTATGTATTCTAGTATATTAGGTTTATGTCCTTTTTCCTGAATATGTAGAATATCGGGATTAAGGGTGAAATTGTGGTTATGTTCTAACAGGTGATTCGCGTAATTAGAGTCCTCTTTCTTGAGCCTGTAACTTCTCAAATGTTCGTTGAACCTTACGCTGAAACTGCGTCCAGTTTGTCCTATGTACAAAGCACTACAGTCATCACATCTCAGTCTGTGAACTCCAGATTTCTTTAATTTATCTTTTTTAGATTTCGAGTTATTAATATACGAGCATAGGTTATTTGTTGTTTTAAAGGCAACGTTTTTATTCTTTTTTTTAAGAAATTGAGATAATTTTAGTGAATGTTTACCTAAATATGTTAGACATGTGAAATTTGATTTTGTATTATTATTAATCTGGGCATAAATTATAATTAAGGCTTTTTCATTGAGTTTATTTTGAAGTATTTTATTAATTATCTTGGCATTATAACCGTTATTTTTGCAATATCTATTATTCTGTTCAATTCCAATTGGAAATTATCTTCACTTAATGGGACATTATTTATTCTATGTATCATACAATTATATGCTGCTAACTTGTGCGATTGTGGATGTAAAGAAGTGTTGTGTATTGTGGTATCTGTGTGGGTGGGTTTGTGATAAATAGCGAAAGAAAAGTAATTATTTGTAGGTGAAATGGTCAAATCTAAAAAGTTTAAGGACTTGTTGTTTTCCATCTCTAATGTGAATTTTATATTTGGGTGTAAGTTGTTAATATAGGTGAGAAAAGAATTTATCTGACGGTTACTGCCTGTAAAGCAATACGTCGTCAACATAGCGATACAAATATACAAACATGTGCTGAAAATTGGAATTTAAAATCTTAGTTTCCAAGTAATCTATAAATATTTCTGCTAGCAACGGAGATAATGGCGAACCTCTTTAGAGGTTTTGTAAAAGAGATATTTTTGCAAACCGAACGACATCAGTTAAAGGTGGCATATTGGCTTTTACATTAAAAAATATTTGTGCCTCCTCATTGTGTAATTTTTTTTAGTTCCGCCACTGATCGAATCAAAGTCATTACATCTTAGTTGTATCAAGGCTATGGATAATTCCCAGGGAACAATAATTGTCAATTACCAATTAGTGAATTAGTAGAAATTGGACATTTAGTAGTTATTTTATTTAAGTTAGGATATAATTAATATGGTTTTTGGAATATTAGAAAAATTTGGATATCTATGGAGCCGATGAATGTAATATAGTTGAAGTGTCTACCATAAGGAAGGTGTTGCACTTTCCGGTCAGAATTTCATTTTAAAAAGTTAATTGACAGGCGGCTATATACGTTATTGTAACTTATAAATTAATTTTCGTTTTGTGAAGGCGTGGTTGTCATCTTTTTAATTCCCCCGATTGGCTTCCTCCGTATCCTATACAGCGAGAGGAAGCTTTGCACAAATTCTGATTGGCTGCACGAGATGCTGTATCTCGTCTAATACTTGAATCTTGACTCGTATCTTTCCATTCTTGTATTCTTTATACATTGTTATACAAAGTGTGTAGCTGATTTATACGGTGGTTTTTCATCCTATTTTTCGGGTAAGTAATTCTATTTAGTTATTTATTTTCGGTATGCGAGTTGAGATGAGAAGATGTTTCATATTGAACATGTGAGCTCATATATTAATCGGAAAATCAGAAAATTGTTGAACGTAAAAAAGATTTCGGGGGATATTTCCAAAACTATACCAAATAGAAACAATACTCATATTCAGGTACAATATACCACTGTACAACTGTCAAAATTAATTGAAATTCCTGTGACATGTTCAATGTTTGTTGAAGACTAGTATAAATTTCACTATTTTCTTCAATAAGCTGATATTCTTTCAGAAATTATGGGTTACCACTTGTTTAATGTATGTCTAAGGAGTGATACTTTTCCAACAGACCCTAAAAATATAATTATAATCAATTACTAATTTGTACAACCAAAGTTTGTTAAAAATATTTGAAACATTAATAAAAGTCAGGTTAATTTTATATTTAGATAAATACAACTTCATATCAAAAGGTCAATTTACATTTACTGTCAGGAAATCAACAACAGAGCCTATTGCATTAACAAAAACGGGTTTTCATGTGTTAGATAATCAAAAACTTGCCCCCGATGACTTTATAGACCTACGTAATGGATTTGATACCTACCATTCTTCATCAGCAACTTATTTTGGTAATGGAAAATGTTGAAATAAGAAGTACCTGTTATCGAAGTGGGGAGTACCAATAGGTTGATGTAGGTGGTAAAAGGAGTGAACAAGGCTTAGTTCATTGTGAAGTACCACAAGTTACTGTACGTGGGTCGCTTTTATTCAAAACGTATGAAAAAGAATCACTAATTTAGAATGTAGCTGGGAAAATAATACCTTTTGCTGATGATACTGCAGTTTTTCATGAGAGTTCACTTTCAGCTAGCTTGATTTATTTGATAGTTGAACTCCTGAAATTAATAAATGAATTATTATCAGATCGATTACTCACTTTTATTACAAAAAAACAATTGTATCAATGCAAAAAATTTGACCTAATTACAATAATTCTATTGTATTTGAGAACTCAGATATTGGGATTGTTCGTGAATTTAAATATTTAGGCATGTATTTAGATTCATATTTGAGATTGAATGTTCATGTTGTTTTCTTGACAAAATATGAAAATTTTTGCAATTTCGAAATATTTATACATATCAAGAGAACTTTTGAAAACGTTAACATAAAAAAATATCAGCTACATTCTTCTATGAGAAACCAGAAACTCAAATTTTCAGCCTTACTGTGAGCCCAATAGAACATGAGATATTGAAGATAAACGCTGGAAAATATGAATGCATGAAACACCTATAAGCTTAGACTTAATTTTTTGAATGCGTTTTTCCTTAGGCTGAAGCTTCTTTTTCTCTTTATTCTTTTATAATTTTCTCATATGAACTGATTCTTTGGGAAGAGGCTTCACGTTTTGCTCACACTTTAAGTGCTTTTTCTATCTTATTAACTCAAAATATTGAATCTAAATAAAATATCTATTAAAATATGATTTTCACTAATTTAATCAATAAATGTAATTAGTTTCTTCAAACAGATATTACAATACATTGTAATAATATCTTAAATATCAGAATTCCGTGGGTAGGTAATCTTCATAATTCTTGGCTTCCGGATGAATTCCGCGTCACAATAGCATGCCAACAATGTTTCGCCAACCATTACAGGTGTCATCTTCAGGGCAGGCTTGAGGTTTGAACTGAAACAGTTTCTTCTGGTTTCTGCGGCGGTATTTATTGTGGAAAAAACCTTCACGCTACACTGTTCACTGCCTTAATTCTGGTGGGTAATTTGGTTCTGGCACCTGACCTTGCCGTTGTGTGATCATGTGCGAAGCGGAACCCTGAATCACGGTTTCTATCGCTTCAAGAATTTTTCGCTGACAGAAGCTTGGGGCTCTGGCTAGGATTTTAGTATTTTCGATAAGGATTTGATGATTAGTGTCTCGAAGCCTTGTACAGCACTCATGTTCTGTCACACGAGTAGCTAATGTATGACTTGTTTCACCAATGTAACCTTTACCACAAGAACAGGTAATGCTTCATGAAGAGGAGGAAGGGGATCTTTGATGGGTTTGTAAAACTGAGATAGTTTTGGAAGTGTGGGAAAATCGGTAGAAATATTACGTTTCTTATGAATGTTGGAAATTCGATTTGTTATATTTTCGATATATGGAAGATAGATACTGGATGAAGGAGGGGGGGAGGGGGTTGTGGCTCAAGTTGATTTGAAATCTTAGATGAAGTGTATTTCTCTACGGCTTTTTGAATGTTATAATTGCAGAAATTATTTGACAATAAGACAAATAAAAGGGGGTTTATTTCTGATTTCAAATATTGGGGTTGGGATAAGTTGACAACTCTATGGACCAAGGAGTTTATTACTGATTGCTTTGGGCAAGGCGGTGATGGCGAAACGACGGCATCAAGTCGTGCTATTGTGACGGGGAATCCATCCGGAAGCCAAGCATTTGTAATATCTGTTTGAAGAAGCTACGGTGTATAATAATGATTCTTGACCCAGGTATGAATGTAAATTCTTGGGATATAGGTCACCTCAACACTTATGTGAATTATATTTTCGTCTTTTCATACGATTCGGCCTCACGCTCATCATCAGAAAATGTTCGTAATTAAATTCACATCAAATGAACCTCGGGATTTCTAAAACTAATTGTACTGAGCACTAAGCGCAACGAACAAAACAGTAATAATTGGAATTGTAACATATTAAATAAATGATAATAATAAAAAAGTTCAAAATGACAAGTCAAAAACTGTTCCGGGTACTGCTTTCAAACAAGTACACGTTTTTAGAGGATGCATGATTCTAGTACGTGCTGTAATGAATGTTTTTCGTGTGGAAAAGTAGACTGAAAATTAATCCTCTTTTTCCACACGGAATATCTCAAAAATGCAGTTACTTTGAGGCCATTTTTCGAGTAGTTGATCAGATAATTTAAAAAAAAACATTACGGCATATTGCTAGATCAATGTTTTACCTTTCTTTTGATATCAAACTTATTTCGATTGGGTAAAGAATGCTTCAAATTCTAAGGATAGGGAATTACCGCTGTAGCTACTTTTTAAAATTTCAATTGGACAATAAATTCTTAGAGGAGGAATCCTGGTATCATCTGAAGAGCACTGAGAAGTAACTTGAAATACAGGAAATGATTCAAAAATGCGTTCTTAAGGATAACCCAAGATAGTTGTTCAACATTGTTTCAGTCTTTTCTGTTCTTAAAATTGGTTAATGTGAGGCGATATGAGTAATGAAATTTTATACGGAGAGCTTTTTACTGGGATATTATCAATAATGTATCTCTTTAATCTCATTATTATCATCCAATGTATGTTTATATATTAGTTGGTAGAGGGCTCTAGAGACATGAATATTAATGGGACCTTTTTACCAAGAATTCACAAATAATTTATTAATTAGTGAAAACCAAACTTTTGATAGTTATTTTTTGAAGTTTAGAATGAATTTTCATTACGTAATGGCTGATTCTATTCAATTTTTCAAAATAATGATTATGAAACCCACTTATCACATCTTCTAATGTAGTTTTAAAATTCGCTAGATAAGATGCTACCAAGTAGTCGCACAGTAGCTAGAGTTCCAAAATGTGCCAGATGTAGAAACCATGGAATGATATCTACCCTCCGAGGGCACAAGAAGCAATGTATTTATAAAACTTGCTCTTGTGCTAAATGTGGTCTAATCAAAGAGAGACAACGCATAATGGCAGCTCAGGTAAACCTTTACAAAAAATATTTTACATATTTGTACATTCTTATTTCCCTAGACATTCACCCACTGTTTATTCATATTGTCATAATAATAAATTTCCTCGATGACTATCGAGTGTTCTACATATTCTAATTTTTAATTTCATTTACGTCGCAAACTGAATATTCCTTTATATCGCAACCAGAACATATCCAGATGTATTTTTGTCTGATTTGCAAACAAAAATCAATCAATCACTTTGCGCATAATTACGATGATCTGCTTTCAGGTAATAACAGTTTTTATCCTTTAATGGTTTACAGATATTATTGAGATTATGGATGTACTTTTATATGATTTGTTTAAATGTTCAAGAATTGTCTCGCACTTGTTACTAATAATCGCTTTATCTTGAACGTTGTGAGATAAGAGGAAAGACGTATTTTCAATATCATTTATTAAATCAATTGCAAAATTTAAACCTTTATCCAACATACTCATTTCCGTTTCATTGAATTTGATATCGGTTTTATTCTTAGTTTCTCCTCTAGAAGTTTTTGGTAACAATTGTTGAAATTTATTGTTGATTGACTTTTTATATTGGTTTTTGCCGAAAATGTTTCTAATAATTTAGAATGAAAGGACTCGAATTCGTATGATGTTGTTTTATAATTAATAGCCAATTTTATTCAGGGAAATTCACTGTAGAAATAGAAACTGATTTGGGGGCTAAGCCCCCTCCCTTCAAATGACGATGAATAGAAACAGATAAGCAGAGTCCTCCCCCTGAATTAACATTATAAAAAATGGTAATCACTTAGACGTCGACATATACAGAAGACCCACTCAAACAAATAGATTTACCCCTGCGGATTCAGTTACACCATTTAATTATAAAAAATCTCCATTTAATAGTATGGTTCATAGATTATTAAACGTTCCTTTCAGTCAGCAAAACAATGAAGTTGAGAAACTTCAACAAATAGCATTGGACAAATCTTTGATTAATAATGTAATGTATACACAAAAAAGGGAATTGGAACGCAACCAACTAACCAAATTAGGGCCAGCAGCTTCAAATAGTTCAATAAAATTCAAAAGTTTCATTTATCATCATTCAGTGAAATTCCATAATTTGTTTTCTAAATTTGCAATACAGTCCAGTCCAATTATATATGTAAGAATAACACCTTTGATAAAGTTTCCGACTTTGACAAATCCTGGATCTACAAAATCTACTGTGAGCCGGGTTCAAAATGTTATGGTGATCAAACTAGACCTCACCAGGAAGGGTGCAGCCCCAAAATGTATCAAGCCAGATCCAGTGCCTGGTAAACTAAATCATTCAGACGCCCGCTAGTGGCAACGGACAATTGAAATGTTGCAAAAAAAACTTCAATCCGAAACTCAAATATATAATTAACACAAAATAACGATCGAGCCCAAGTAGAAGCTACTTATGCACAGATGAAATTAAAGAGCCTGCGGGTTACGTTTACTTAGGCGAATTGGGATTTTCCCTCCTGTCCATTGGGTCAGTCCGCACCTGTTTTCCCTCCTGTCCATCGAATTACTCTGATAAAATAAGAGAAAAAAGTGTATCTAGGCGAATCAAGGCCGTAGGCAGAAATATTTATGGGGTAGGAGTAGGGGATGGTGGTTGATTTATGGGTTCAAAATATCATATCTACTAGTGATTTTTTTTTTAAACTTTGACTTCCAGCTTTCCACGATCTTCTAGAGAGGTCAATGAGCTCGTAAGTGTAACATCATCAATCAAACGAATAGCTTTCTTCTGGATAGAATCCATATGCTGGGGAGCCGAAATTCAAATATGTGAACAGTACTCCAGGTCAGGTCGAATCTGTGCTTTGTAGATTATGAGGAGCTTCTGGGATGTAAAGTAGCTCTTGGGACAGAATAGAAAACTAAGCGGTTTTCACAATGGACCTCACATGATCGACCCATGTGAGGGTGCTGTTGGTGGTAATTCCGAGCATTGTTGTGGAAGACTTCAAAGGAATAGTTGTTCCTGACATCATATTAGGGATAGTTGGATCAGCCTTCCTGGAGAAGACGAAACTTAGAGTTTTGGTTGCATTAAACTCTACTAGATTATTCTCATTATTCTATTGAAATGGGGATCTGTCTCCACTTCCAAATCTTTGCCAGATCTCCCTTAATTGCGTCAACCTGCCCCTGTTTCGCTCCTCTGTTGTTTTCAACTAATATAATGCAAAGATATGTAGGTATAGTATTATTACATTTTATCGTGAAATGAAATAAGTACGAACAGAAATATAAATGTAACTATTAGAAAAGAAAATTTTATATATTTTGGGGGGAGGGAAATTTTGAACCCCCAATTCCCCCCACCCCATTACGTTTTTGAGGTGAATTATACTCATAGTAGGATTAATGTGTAGTTTAATAGTAGTTTTATTGGAAGCTTAACAATATTTTTATTCGGTGCATAGGAAGTACTCTTTGTTTATGCCAAATTGTTTGTTTTAAATTTTTGCGTTTGCAAATGAAAATTTACTATTTTTCATGATTTCTTTGATTTTTGATCCATCTCTACAACTCAAATTTGTACATGTTTCATGTTGAAAATTGTGAAATTATTACATGGTAGCACGATTTTAATATGCCATTATTGTAATAATCTATCATTTCATTGTCCAAGCAAGTTGTACATTATGAAATAATTCATTGTTCATTATCTAATATGTGATGATTTATGTCACTGAAATAATATTAGTATAATATTAATTTATATTCAGGCAAACACGCTTCTAATTTGTTAATGAGCCATCCGAGCTAATGATAATGTTTATAGCATCAATAAAATCACGACATTTTCATACGAAAGAAAACAGATTTGTAACCATTTTGTAGAAAACTATCACGAGTGGAATGTTCGTAGAAGCTTTCGATTAACAAAGTTAGACTTATGTTTATATTTTAGTTACGTCCCGAAACATTGTTTACAAAAGGGGTGCCTGAAAAATTGTGAATTCGTAATTCTATTACGTTCTATTTCACCGTATTTACCCAATATCTCAAGAGAATAAAGGGATGCCAGTTTGAGGATATCAGATTTACTATGATTACCAATGAGATAATGTTTGTCCAGTCACGTGATACGCGTTTAATGGAATATCGATCAAATATACTTCAATCTGTCGAAATATTACATTACTATATAAATTCGGCTTGTCATTGTCGCCTTTCGATTTTTAAAGTACTGGCACTTTTTAGCGCTATCAGATTTGTTGTATTGTGTAGTTTTGAAGAATTAGATTGATATGAAAAAAATATTATGAAAATCTAGGACCTTAATTATTTTCTTTATAACTGGAATTTAGCCCTATCATCTAAAATAGAGCTTTTAGATTGAATTTTGAACTTAATCTTAACTATATAAATAAACAGAAAATATATGAGTACCTTGGAGTTGCTCCCACCAAGAAGGGTGCAGCCTCTAAATTTATTAAGCCAGATCCAGTGCTTGGTGGATTCAACCATTCAAATATCTGCACAGTCGCAACGGCCAATTGAAGTGATGCAAAAAACTATAATCCAAAACTTTTAAGGTTTTGAAGAGACCTTTTGTGTCTAATGATCCCAACTAGCTCATTGGGATATTTTACACACAGGGTTCGTAGTGAAACATGTCCTGAGATTCTTCATTGATCGGATCACCCAGAGCGCCAACTGCTTAAGCCAAAGAAATAAGATAGAATCCGCAATCAAGAATTTCCGGAACTACAAGATAGATAAATGTTGATGGTTATTTTAAAGAAAATAAAGACAAGTTTCAATTTAACAATTTGGTTCTATTCCTCTGAGGAATTATTATAGAGAACAAAATTATTCAGATTTACAACGGAAATTAATTCAATATTAACAAAGAATAATGCTTGGAAAAAAATGAAAACTCAAACAATTAAATTGAATTGAGATTACAGAGATCTCCATGAATTAGAGATCCGTGCACCATTTGGAAAATATGACCCTTCACTAATCACTACGACCTGTCCCTATCTCACAACACGAACCAATCCAATATCTCCAAGCACAGTTTCCTTGGAAAAGCGTATGTTTTGAATCTGATGACACGACGCAATGTTCCACAAAGATCTCTGATATTATCAGGCCAGGAATGGAAACTCACATACCCCATACCAACAAATCACCATCATCTGGTGAACGATGGTTCAATAAATTCGGTTCTAGGGCTGTCGCTGTAAAACAAACAGTATACCGTCGTTAACGTGGTAACCCATGCTTGGAGACCAGAACAGAATATGTTAAAGTCTTAAATATGTGCAATGAGGTGATAAACGCTTCGAAAGAGGCATATAATGCCAAAAAAGATCAAAGCTTATCAAATGCCCTAATGTGTCCTGTTGGTTTTGTACTTTAGCCAAAGCCATTGGTAGAAATTTCACTTCCAGTTCATTCTCTCCCCTAACCAAAGATGAAGACACACTGACTACTACATCACAAGAAAGACCAACCTTTTTGCTAGAATGTTTGCAAATTACATTTTGGAACCACAAGGGAAGGAGTCTCTTAATATTGCTGGTGTCGGTAGCTGTATGCCTGAAATTGTCTTTCGTCAACGCACAATTAGGCGCTTTATGTTTAATCTTAATACCAAAAAGTCTATGGGGCCAGACGGAATTTCACCCGTCGTTCTCAAAGAATGTGCGCCCAAATTAACACCAGTTTTCTGCAGGTTGATCACCCTTTTATACACCTTCGTGTGTTTCCTTCCAGCTGAAAGACAGCTGGAGTCCAACCAATTCCAAAAAAAGGAAAGAAGACCCTTTCTAATAATTATAGATCCATTGCACTATTATCTGTGATCTCTGAAGTGATGGAGAAAGCAATTAGCATCGAGCTCATCCAATACCTAAACAGCTCCAAAATCGTGAATGACCGGCAATATGGATTTCGTCAGCAGAGATCAACAGGAGACCTGCTTGCTTACGTAACCCATGTATGGCAGAAATCTATGGGGACTCTCTAGCTGTAGCATTGGATATCTTCGAAGCATTTGACTGAATCTGGCACCAAAGCCTTCTTGGGAAACTTCTGTCATGTGGTTTGCCTCCTCAACTTTGCTTACTATCGAGTTTTCTTTCAGATAGATCACTCCATGTGATGGCTTACAGGGCATCTTCTAATACAATGGCTATCAACGCTGGTGTTCCACAGGGATCTGTCTCGACACCAAGTCCTCATATCATCCAATGAAACCAGGGGAGCGAGACAGAGACAGGTTGACGCAATTAATAGAGATCTGGCAATGATTTTCAAATATGGATCTGATAATCTAGTAGAGCTTAATACAACCAAAACTCAAAAAGTGCCTCAAGAATGTGAAAGTTATTTTCTTCTAACTTTTCAAATAACCACGATATTCAGTGTCGAAAAATTAAACTTTTGTCTAAAACTCGAAGAGAGACGATAGCAAATTTATGTTTCCGCTAGTAACTTTGTCTCAATAAAAGAGAGAATGTGACATTTTCTTGTATCTCCTATAGCTACCGAGATGCCCTATACAAACATCGAAATTTCCTCACCTTGTAAATTGAACGATTCTCCAATCGTAATGTTCCTGATAGATAAAAGTTTCAAATTGTTCATCAACGTCTTCATGAAACAGTTACATTGACACAAAGTGGATGACCAGGAAGGCCAATGACAGTAAGAATGATATTATTGTAAGAAAATTCAAGTACATCTACAAGAAAAATTTTAAACACTTTCAATGAAAGTATTGGTATCTTGTTAGAAAAATTGAGGGTCGATTTGTTGTAGCCATACCACATACAATGGGCTCAGGCACTTCTTCCACGTATTGCATTTTACCAATGGTCTTTGCACGTAATGGTCCAAATCCTGCTACTATCGTCGCTGACTCTTTCCATCGATGAAGCATATTTCTCAAGAAATACAATAAGATATTTTATAATAACCATGCTTGTGCTTAAGAAAATCCACATGAGGTACTTGAAGATCGTTTTCAACGTCAGTTTTCGTTGAAAGCTTGAGTTAGAATTGTGGGTGACTGGCTAGCTAGATCAGCATTTTCACCAGGAATACTTACCGACAAGGTTTATCGAAACTTTTAGGAACAATCTCTATCTGAGTTGCTGGAGAATCTATACGAGAATTGCAAGCTGGTTTATGCACAATGGTGCACCACCGCATTTCAGTGTGGTAGCTCTGGCGTTTTTAACAGCAATAGTTGGAAATCGCTGGATTGGTTAAGGTGGACCTCACTTATGGTCTCCCCGGACTTAAGCCTGCTGAATTATTTTATATGAATATCTGAAATCATTAGTTCACACTACTCCAGTGGTGTTTTTGGAAGAGGTCGGCAGTTAAAGAGGAGAATATTGGATGAATGCATCCTAGCTAGTGGTAGTCATTTTCAACAGTTATTGTAGATCAAATAGCTTTATATGTAATGAAATATTTGTTCACAAAAATTCAGTGTTTGGACCATTCAAATGAAATATTAACACTATATATAAAAAACTGTATCGCCCTGTATCTTGCAGAACATCGTCAAGGGGCAAAATATTCTTAAATTGAGCCAGGGAATAACCACTTGAATTTTAATTTTTGCCGTATGTTTACTAAACATCATATACAAGGTGTTCCATCTCAGACGAGCCATCCCGTATATTTCTCATCACATAGTGAGTGGAAAAATCTCCCGAAACATGTCGAATGATTTTGTTTGGGGGACATCTTTTGACGTATATTTGACGCTTGAACGAGCAACCCTCTAATAGGGGCGCTTCAACCCCTCAAAATTGAATAGGCGTTGAGTGATACGTCATTTGAAAGGTCTTGGAAGCCTCTTTACAACGGTGTATGAAAAACGTAAATTTGATGAACCGTTTTCGCCAAAAATTAGTTTTGTTGCTCGAATGCGCCACCTTGAATATTTTGGTTATTTGTACAATGTACAAGCTCATTTTTATTAAGCCTTTTTTACAAACTTAAACAATCTTCAAAAAATCACATTCGTAAAAAAATTGAATTGTGTTGTCATGCTTACAATGAAAAAAATTAAATCTGCGTGTTTAAATCAAATGTTCAAACTGTCCTCCATTGAGTTCCATACAATAAAATAATCTTGACTGAAAACCGTCTCTTACATGGTTCAGCATAATTGGAGTTATTTGACGACACTCATTTACAATTCGTTGGCGTAGTTCGTCCAAATTTTCAGGCTGAGTCACAAAAATCTTGGACTTAAGATGTCCCCACAAGAAGAAGTCCAGAGGGTTCAGGTCAGAAGATCGGGCAGGCCACTCCATAGGACTTCTTCTTCCAATCCAACGACCGGGGTATTGCAAATTGAGGTATTGGCGAACTGGTGCGGCGTAGTGAGGGGGAGCTCCGTCTTGTTGGAAATGCAATTGTTGTTCAAGTAGTAGAGGATCGTTTTCTAATTGTTCAGTTATCAACGGATCAATCGCATTTTCCAACATTTTAAGATAAATTTCGCCATTTAAATTACCAGGAATAAACAGAGGTCTCCTAAAATTCCTACCCAAACGTTTAGCTTTTCCCGATGTTGAGAGTGAGCTTCTCGAAATACATGAGGATTTGTATCGCTCCAAATTCTACAGTTATGCTGGTTAACCTCTCCATTAAGTAAAAAAGTGCATTCGTCAGAAAAGCAAACGTTGTACAAGAAATTTGGGTTATTGTTGATACGCTCGACCATAATTTCGCAAAACTCTTGCCTTCGATCCCAATCATCATCATTTAATTCCTGAATTAATTTAATTTTGTACGGATGGAACTTGTGCTTATGTTAAATTCTGAAAACGTTAGATTGGCTAATACCGGAAGCTGCAGAAAGTTGTCGTACAGATTGCGTGTTTGGCATAAGTTGGACATGTCCCAATACCGCCACAGCTGCTCCCTCATCATTAACAATTCCAATGGGTGCCCTTTTTTTATCCATTACTTAACCCGTCTCCACAAATTTTGAAATCAATTCCATTACGTACTTATGGCGAACGCTACGTTCAGGACGGTTTTCGTTAAATATCCTTGCAGCCGCTCGGGCATAATTTTGATTTTGGTAATGAAGGCTAACCAGCTCAACACGTTCTTGTGTACACCATATCTTTTGAAATTCTTCTTGGAGACATTAAATCTTCAACTGAAAAGAAGAAGTTCACAAAGACTTCTGGAATTTGGTACATCAAACCTTATTCAAACCTCAAAATTCCATCCCAACTTGAAAAAAAAAGGGAAAAACTCAACAGATTGATTAAAATCATGAAATGATCGAAGAAACGTTAAAACCATATAAACACCTTCTAAGAACAAAAAATGAAGGCAACATAAGGAAATGTTTTGCTGTTTTTTTATTTATTAGTTTGAGAGAATGTATTATTGTATGGAAGTCAATGAAGAACAATTTGAACATTTGATTTAAACTCGCAGATTTAATTTTTTTCATTGTAAGCATGACAACACAGTTCAATTTTTTCACGAACGTGATTTTTTGAAGATTGTTTAAGTTTGTAAAAAAGGCTTAATAAAAATGAGCGTGTACATTGTACAAAGAACCAAAATATTCAAGGTGGCGCATTCGAGCAACAAAATTGATTTTTGGCGAAAACGGTTCATCAAATTTACGTTTTTCGTACACCGTTGTAAAGAGGCTTCCAAGACCTTCCAAATGACGTATCACTCAACCCCTCTCCCCTATTCAATTTTGAGGGGTTGAAGCGCCCCCATTAGGGGGTTGCTCATTCAAGCCTCAAATATACGTCAAAAGATGTCCCCCAAACAAAATCATTCGACATGTTTCGGGAGATTTTTCCACTCACTATGGGATAAGAAATATACGGGGTGGATCGTCTGAGATGGAACACCTTGTATAGTCGGTACATAGTGTTTGTGAGTGGGATGATGGTAGGTTAAGCCAATGCATGGTCTATGACTATGGGTTTATTTTGAATATTCAGAATATCCTAGCATACCTTCAATTAGAAAACAAATTAAGAGATTTAGAAACGGTATTAAGCTCTATCATAAATTGGGTAACTTCTTTTACTGATTCAAGATAATATATAGCGCAGGTCAATTTCATTAGACATTGCGAATTGCATACAATTAATTTTATAACTTATTGTTCCGAAATATGAATTTTCGTTCAGTTAGATTCATATTTAGGTTTTGCCAAGACAAGCTTGCTTATGTTTGTTCCTTTCAGGTGGCTCTGAAACGTCAGCAAGCTGCAGAAGATGCTATCGCTCTACATCTGGCTTCTGCCGAATCCGGAACTACGTATGAATATCTTCCACCAGGTCGTATATTTGGAATGCAGGTGACGTCACCAGAGCCTTCTTCTCCAGAACAGGTAGAAGATAAACAGTCCGAATCAGTGGAACCATCACAAGAAGAAATCTCAGTGAGTTCGGCTTCTGTTGATATGCTCAGCAAACTGTTCCCCAATAAGAAGCGTTCGGTTCTGGAACTAGTTCTTAAACGTTGCAATCATGACCTACTCAAGGCTATCGAACACTTCAACGTCAGTAACTGCAAACAAGTCTTCGAAACCAAAGAAGAAGGTGGTTCAGCTTTTAAGCCAGTAGGTTCGAAAACATCTAAATTATTTGCATCACATCAAGGTAGCTTACCGTTGATTTCGAATAACAAAGTATTTATGCACAGGTTGTACCCTTTTCTACCTTTGTTTGAATCTCAACCAGTATTACCAAGTCCTGTATACCTACCAGGATTCTGCGATTGCGAGCAATGTAAACATTACTTATATAATTCAATCGAGGCAAGACAATGAATTTGTGTTCCGTCGTAAAGAGGATAAAACTCAATTTTTATATGCATTCTTGAGGAATAACTTATTTATTTTTGCAAAATTAGGACTCATTCATTGGTTACTCATGATTTATCTACATAAGATACAGGTGACACAGGTATTGATGAAGTGGGGAACTCGACGCGTTATCGTTTCTATATAATTTGCATGAGTTGTTATTATTAATGGTCATTTTCTTCTTTCGTATCTTTCATGAGGAGTATGTACGTTACATTTCAGTTTAATATCTCTGAAATTGCTGCTTGGAACTACCAGATACTAAGAAGCAACAGCAAAAAACATAATAAATTCACTCAAGAAGAAACCTGTATTTAATACTTATATTCACAATTGAGTATGCAAATACTAAATAGTGAGGAGTTGAAACGTCAACATGTTCCGATACTAGTCCGTCGGCTCTACCTTATAATCTATAAAAAACTAGAGATGTCGTTAGTAATTCCTGTGCCCTGTGGCATGTTCAGAATATAGGGTTAGAATATCAGGCAGCCTATGTGATTCTGGAAATAATTAGGTAAAATTCATATGGAGAAAAAACTCATTCAAAAAACGTTTTGCATGTATTATCTTAAAGACCATTCTAATGAAATATTAACATTATTATATAAAAAATTCTCGGGAATTAGGTCACATTAACACTCTGTTATAAATGTTCGTCTTTACGTACGTTTCGGTTTCACGACCATCATCAGAAGACTTATTTTGTTAAAAAGGGGTTAACTAAAACTAATTAGCACAAGAGTCCATATCGCACAATTTTCAATCAAAAAGCTCACGCCGTCGAAACGAACAGAACCACGAATAATCGAAAATTGTATCGTTAATATTAAAGTATAGATTTTTTTGTAACAAGAAACCAAGAAAAATCTATACTTTAATATTAACGATACAATTTTCGATTATTCGTGGTTCTGTTCGTTTCGACGGCGTGAGCTTTTTGATTGAGAATTGTGCGATATGGACGCTTGTGCTAATTAGTTTTAGTTTAACCCCTTTTTAACAAAATAAGTCTTCTGATGATGGTCGTGAGACCGAAACGTACGTAAAGACGAACATTTATAACAGAGTGTTAATGTGACCTAATTCCCGAGAATTTTTTATATAATTCATACTAGGTCAAGAATCTTATTATATTATTAACATTATTTATAAAAATTTTTTCGCCCTGTATCTTGCCGAACATCGTCAAGAGACAAAATATTCTTAAAATAAGCCAGGGAATAACCACTTGAATTTTTGGCGTATGTTTACTGAACATCATATATAGTAGGTACATAGTGTTTGTGAGTGAGAGTAGGTTTCTTGTTTATGCTTAGATACAAACCTATTGAAAGGATACGGTTTCGTACCAACTTTGTAGCCTAACTTATGCGACATGAGAGACGATGAATCATAATTTTTTCTCCAGTAAATATGGAAGGTAACAACGAGACACTATGTAGATTGAGAATGTTGGGAAATGATTGATTCTTGCAAATAGCTCGAGAACCCTCGTTCAGAGATCCTGTGAATTCACTTCCTTACACCCAAAAACTCCTCTGCTAAGAACAATAGAATTTTTCTTAAGGCAACCATGGAGTGAAATGTTCAAGGGTTTAATGTAATATTACATTTTTTTTATTCTTCAACTACACCAGAGGGAAACCTATAATGTTCGAAGAACATCGTGTTAGCCAGCAGTGGAATGTAGGGAGAGGAGATAGGCATTCCTATTGTTTTGAAGGTTTGGAGGTTATAGGTACTTATAGGGAAAGACCTGAATAGGCAAGGAGCTCCACAACTTCGCTTTCGAGTCGAGTCTGGTATTAAGAAGTTCGACAGGTCTCGAGCTTCACAGTGAACGGGTGACTAGTTTGAGCTCGTCTAGTCCGCCTATTTGGAATCTCTAGTGGTGAGACAACATACCAGATTCCTGATGAACACCGACTATAGAAATATCAATAGAAATGAGAGAGATTTTCCATCTTTCTAGGATGTTTTAGAGAGGTCAATCGAATAGCTCTCTTCTGGATAGAATCCAAGAGTTTCAGCTTACGTTTGGGAGCCAAACTCCAATCATGTGAACAGTACTCCAGGACAGGTCGAATCTGTGCTTTGTAGATTTTGAAGAGTTACTGGGATGCAAAGTAGTTCTTGGCACGGAATAGAAAAACTAGTTTTTTAAAGCGGTTCTCACATGATCGTCCCATGAGAAGGTGCTGTTGGTGGTGATCCCGAGAATTGTTATGGAAGACTTCATATAAATAGTTGTACCTGAAATCATCATATTAGGGATTGTAGAGTCCACCTTCCTGGAGGAGACGCAAGCTTCAGTTTTGGTTGCATTAAACTCTACTAGATTATCTGATCCCCGTTCCAAAATCTTCATCAGATCTCCATTGATTGCGTCATTCTGTCCCTGTCTCGCTTTTTTCGCTTTATTGAATGGTATAGGGGCTCTAGATGAGAAAGCAGTATGGAGTGTACCATCATCTGCAAAGCTGTGGACGGGACAGCTGGTTAATTCCAGCAGATCGTTGATATGGATCAGAAACAAAGTTGGTGCTAAGACTGATCCCTGTGAAATACCGGCGTTGATAGCCATTGTATCGGATGATAGTCCGATAACCACCACATGGAGTGATCTATATGAGAGAAAACTCGATAGCAAGCAACAAAGTTGAGTTGGTTTCAGACGCTGTCAAATCTTTTGGAGATATTCAATGATACAGCTAGATATTCCCCATGTCTTTCAATAGATTTCCGTCATACATGTGTCACGTAGGCAAGCAGGTATCGTGTTGATGTATTCTGACAAAAGCCATATCGCCGGTCATTCACAATTTTGTAGCTCTCTAGGTATTTGATGAGCTCGATTTGATAGCTTTCTCCATCTTTTTAGAGATTAAAGATAGTAGTGCAATGGGTCTGTACGAGTATTATTAGCAAGGGTCTACTTTCCTTTCTTTGGCTTCACTCTAGCTGTCTTTCACCTAGAGTTTGTATGAAAGGGTGAATAACCTGCAGAAAACTGATTTTGAATTCAGGCGCACATTCCTGGAGAACGAGAGGTGGAATTGCGTCTGGCCCCATAGTTTTGGTATTGAGATCAAGCAGAATGAGCCTAATTGTACGCTGACGAAAGACAATTTCAGGCATATGGCTAACGATGGCAGCATGATTTTTTTCCAGCCTTTCTGTCTCTCGAAAATGAATTGCGTACCAAACGTAGTGGTGCAACTATTATTTAAGATTCTTTTGGATATATAGATTGCAGCTTTGCACTTTCGAAATCCAGAAATATCTTTCTATTCAACTTTAAGAGTAACTGTTTGTGTTTTAGATCAAATTATTGAAAAAAATGGATATTATGAGATTTCCAGCAATATCAATAACTTTCATATCCACCTGGATATGACATATTCGATATATGCAGCCTTCAGCCCACATATAAAAATCACAGATAGGCAGATGGGAATGCCCACACCATTCACCAAACTCAGTAATCCTTCACAAATTATTCATGATTATATCATTCAGCATGTTTATATTATTACTATGGTTCGTTCTAAACCAACTGGCGCCAAGTGTATTCACCAGGGCCACACTTAGGCGGTGGCTATATAAATGGATATGTTTCTATTTAATGAAAATTGTAAAGTAGAACCATGGTACTAGTTTGAGAAAAAATAGTTATTCAAACAAAAAACAAAACTATTTTTTCATAAACTCACAATCAGGTAGGTAAATACAAAGCTCGACCGAAAGTTACCTAGCAACTAATACAATTCTACAGCGATATTGGGGGCATATGGCGTTTCACGGCTGATATACCAAGCCATAACACATATTCTAATTTTGTTTACCTTTGGTGTCAGCCAAAGTGGACAAGACAAGGAACAGTTGAGAAAGGCCACGCCAATGAGCCACAGTATGATATGTTCAGAAAGATCTAGAAGGATGCTAATTTAAAATTTGTGAGTTTCATCTCACAATGCAGCGGAAGCAAGCAGCTTCCGTATAAAGTGTAAGAAAGACAAGGGTAATGTATTCCTTTGTGTAATATCAGTTTTCTATGGTAAGAGGTAATAGTCAGTCTGAACTCCATTCAGCAATATGGTCAAGATTCTCGTTTTAAGTTGGAAATATATTCTAGAAATGATGTTGGTCTCAAGACTGATCCTTGTGGGACGCCACTCAATACTTGTTTTTTAGCACTACAAAATGACGACTGATGAGCAATTTTTCATGTTAAAATTCAACCCCTTATTCATACTTTAGAACTTTTGGTTAGAGTAAGTATGATAAAGCAGTGCAGTGGCAGACTGTACAGTATCCGAGAATCACACATTCACTCCACATTTTTCGGCTCCCTCAATCTCATATAAAGAACGCTCGCATAACTTGTATGCTGTAACCAAGCAGTAAAACAAATTCTTAACGGAAAAGTTGAAACGTATGTTTCCCCCACAACCTCCAGAACGTTTTGCATATGACATTTTTATGTTTTCATGTAAATTCAGACGTTACGGTGTTATTGGACATATTTAGACAATTTCGTTTGAGCTAGATTATTCCTTCGGCAGGGTTAATTCATAGACTTTCATGCAACTCTCCCTCGAATCAAAGCAAATTCAATAAAAACATTTACTCACTTACCCCAGGAGTGTAAATCATATAGAATAGAAGTTATTATAAAATTGGCAGTATCATTCCTGTGTGCAGGTATTACGTAAGTGTTTTGTTGCTTGATATGTAAATATGACAATGTTTATATTCATTATTGTATATTGTATTTAGAGATGCTACCATTTCCTATTATGTCGTAAATAACAATGATCTTGTAATTATAATAGTGAATTCAGCTTCAAATTCTCTTGTTCAATGCTCTGTTATTTATTACTAAAATAAATGTTTTGTTATTTTCCTCTCTAATTTTATTCAAATTGAAACCTTTCCAGAATTCAAATTAAACCAAATACTGATCGTTAGTTAATCAACTGTGCTATTTTATAATGAATTATCGTTCAAAGGAATAATTCAGTTATCGATAGTCTAAACAACTAAACAAGAGAGTAGCAATTTTATTTGGAGTGTTGGTTCGCAGTATAGAGAATCTGAAGACGAAAATAAACATAATCAGATTAAAATAATGAATATCACTCCACTGATTTACACACTATAGTTCCTCTAAATATTGCCCAAAATTATTCATTTTATCAAACTATTCTGTAACATTCACCTTGAATAAAACACCAGAAAATACTAATACATTTTTACTAATCACATAGTTATTTTTGCCTAAGAAAGCATTATAGATTCAATAAAATTTAATATTCAGATCAAATGACTATTCTACACTTGTTCCAAAATCATCTACACTTACAGTTGTAAAACTAGAGCAACTCTGTCTCTAACGGCAGTGAGTCTCAATTTCACGTTCCTCTTCAGAGTAATTTATTGTTGAGGATACCGTTTTCGCAGTTTACACACAGTACACGACTTATATGTTACTAGAATCAGAACTGTTTCTGTACTTCTGAAGTTTAACTCTATTGACAATTAGATTCACAAGGAATAAATGAACTGTTTTTCTATCGTTTTTCCTTTTCTTATAATAGAGCCTTCGAGTTTCGCTCATCCTGTACTAAAAATATGATTTGAATAAATCATTGTAGACAAACTAGTGTCCAGGTTTGGGAATAATGTAATTTTTCTCAACATTCGCCAAATATTGTGTAACGAAATTTGTATTATTTGTAGAAGCGAATTTCTATACATAAAACTATGGTCATAGTAAAAACTCCAGTATTTGCTTGGATCTCAAAATTGATTTATTTCATTACATTCCCACGCATCATTTATCACATTATACTTGTGAAAGTGATATAAAGGTTTGAGGGTGTAGTTGGGTTATTTCCCGAGCGACGCGCTCAAACTTTATTAGGACTAGCTAACTTGATCAGGTTGTTTAGATTGTAATTTAGAAATGATGTTCTTCTGTTTATTCACCATTTACCAACATTCATGATGCTTGTACGCCTTCGGAATAAAAAACGTTCTCGATATTGCGAGTATCCATTAGTTTCCAGATAATTCAGTATTTTTGTGAACCTGTGCATTATTTTATTGACTTCAATCATTACATTATAAAGTACGTTATCAGTTGGAGTCTTCATACCTTTTCTCTTATCTTCCAAGCGGTGATCACTCCTATCTGATAACTAGTTTGGCACAGTTTACATGATGGGTTATTCCCCGATCTGTTTGAAAAAGCTATTACAGTGAAATTGCCCAAAAAATGAGATTCAATTCATGGAAGAAATTCCAGGAGAAAGCTGCGGAAGCTTCGTAAACTTCTTTTTATAATTTATCTCATAATAGAGGTAAGAATTTGATGACTTTATATTGCTAATTTTGCTAATACCTTAAACTAATATTCACTTAGGATACCTAAAGGATTATTTTAAACACTACATATATTATCGTTACAAATATTTGTGAGCAATAATTTCATGAAGAGTTCACTATGTTCCTACCTCCCCTAATATAATTTTTTAACTATTAGATTTCATATATTAATTCTAGTTTGGTCTTCAACTTACCATAATTATTGCTTCCCCGCTATATTCTATTTGCATTCTGTCATTAAAATTGTTCATGCTTAGTGTGATTTCGTGTTCATATTGTGATATGAAAACAAACGTAACAACCTGTACAGGATGGCTCATTTTAGAGCCTTATTATTAGGAGCTCGGGAATGGTAAGAGATATAGGGGAGGTTCAATAATGAGAAAGTGGCATAATTTGATGCTCAACAAAATGCCGTATTGGGATATGAAGAATGTCAAATACTTTCGGAAATATTAGGAAAAAAGCAAAATTTTATAAAGTCATTATTTTTTCCTGACGTTATTGGAAAACATTCTAAAACAAACACTTTGCCGTTGGCACATCTATAGTCTACAAGATGATGCTTTCAAATTATAAATGAGATCTTTTCTCTATCAGAAACCATAATCAACTTATTTTTATAACAGTTGTGATGGACCCTAGCTTCTAGGTAATCCAGAAATAACAATAATGAAATAAAAAAATTCAGATCCGTATTTAAAAAAAAAAGTTGTTGGCTTCTGGAACTCGAAACATCGCTTTGCTCACGAAAATATTAAATAAAAATTTGATAAATAATTGAAAGCCAGATAATTCTCAAAATGACATTTATTAAATAATTGAATCCTAGATAATTCACATAATAATATTTATTAAGTAATTGAAAGCCAGATAACTCTTAAAATAATATTTATTAAATAATTGAATGCCAGATAATTCTCAGAATAATATTTATTAAATAATTGAAAGCCAGATAATTCTCAGAATAATATTTATTAAATAATTGAAAGCCAGATATATTCTCAGAATAATATTCATTAAATAATGTTCTATCCTACCATAAATTCTGCATGTAATCAAATGTCTATGATCTCAATATGTGCACGTGAAATAATATCTCTCCAATAAAACATCCCTTTTTATTGAAATAAACACCGGGCATAACTTTGGGGCGAAATGGTCGGAGGCGAATCTGAGGCTGAGGTGAAATGACGGGGGCGAAACGGGGGGGTCAAGGTGGGGCTGAACGGTGGGACGGAACGTCCCCATCCCATATGGGAATGATGATATTTTAATATTCGGACAGAATAAGTGACACTTCTATCCGAGAAAGATAAAATTCCCATCATCAAGTGTTTTGAGAGCATTTGCCAATATTGCTTCTCAATGCATGGATAGAATAATCAAAACTTCTGACCCATGCCTTCCTTTTAATTTAGCGAGGAGTTTTTTTACGTATATAGTTTTTTATGAACCATGAACCAATAAACCGCTTTCATACTCGTTCAAGGCATATAAATATATCTTCTTTACTGTATAATTTTCAGATTTTATTTCATATTTTACGGACCATTTTTCTGAAAAGAAATAAAACTAAAACATACGTAAATATACTTAAGTTTTCTGCTTCAAAATTAACTTGAGGAAAGATCGAACATACTTTGATCGATCTTGCCACGTCAAGATACAAGGGGAAATATCAGACCCCGTAAGCTGTTCTTATATTTGAGTGTAGGAGTCATTATGATCGCTTTTAACAACGTGTTCTCCCGTCCTAACTTTTTGACTTGGAAGCAACTTGTGCTACACCTCTCGTTCGACATTGCTCATTCAATGTTACCTACCCGAACTGATTCTACTTAAGATGTCAACTTAGTTGTATTAATACGTATTCAGATTCATGAATGTTGATGAGGTATTTCTGAACAAATAATTTGGTTCTATTGGTTCCCATAACGTTACATAAGATTGAAGTTGAAATTGTTTCCTCTCAAAGGTAATGATAATATTTTAGTGGAAATAGAAATATTTCAGGCTTTCCTTGTTGTATGTTTATTCAATGACACTATATAACTTTTGCTTATGTCGAAAATATTCTACTCCCATTCATCATTGGAGGGAGATGTATTCTCCAAGCTGGAATAAGATGTCAATTGATTAGGTGCAGGAATGAGAGCAGATTGTCCTTCCTAAAAAAATTATGTAAGTTATATTTTCATTTATATCAAACTAAGACCAACTATGTTAATTACCTTAGTAGTAGATGATTCTAGGAAAACCAAAATAGGGCAAAATGCCAAATTCATAAATCCCACCATCCTCATCAACCATGGGAATCCCAAAACATGCACCGCTTCACCTCCAATTAACGGTCCGAGTAAGTAGGCTATGCTGATAGATGCTTGTTGTATAGCATATACAGGTCCGTATTGATTGCTCCCTTTCTTATCGACTATTGTTGCAAGATAAGGTACTAATATAGCATCCACAGCTCCAACACTCAATCCTAATCCAAAATGTGGAAGGGAAAGCTGGTAAATCGAATTCGCTAGTGGAATACCGCAACAGCTCAACCCACCGATCACCATTGCCGAAAGTGCAGCTCTCCATGGGTCTATGGGGAGAAGACCTGGAAACGAGACTTGGATATATACAGGGCGAGTTTCAATTGGGAAATATAATTCTTTGAACAAAAAGATGTCTCTGGTATATAAATCTTATCTCAATAATGTTATGTAATGAGGGAATTAACGCCTTCCAATTAAAAATACGAGATGGAGGAATTTGTTGAAAAAATAAGACATGGTTATGCATGACACGACCAAGCGCCAAATTCAATTTTTCGGGTTTGTGGTTCCATCTGGTGACCTAAGATGTTATCTATCTAAGAGAAAATTATGGAAGCTTAGAAATCTGTATTTTAGGAGATACATTTTACATAACAAGACCAAACACCATTAAATATTGCTTAAGGCGACCAAACGCCACAATTTTGGCGTTTGGTTTAGTTATGCGAATCACTTATGTCGAAGAGTTCTCGATTCTTCCCGCGTTATTCTTATTCTGACACTTGTGTAAAGGAAGGACATGTTTATACAAGGTGTTCCATCTCAGACGAGCCACCCCGTATATTTCTTATCCCATAGTGAGTGGAAAAATCTCCCGAAATACGTCGAATGATTTTGTTTGGGAGACATCTAATAGAGAGCGCTTCAACCTCTCAATATTGAATATGGGAGAGGGGTTGAGTGATACGTCATTTGAAAGGTCTTGGAAGCCTCTTTACAACGGTGTATGAAAAACGTAAATTTGATGAACCGTTTTCGCCAAAAATTAATTTTGTTGCTCGAATGCGCCCCCTTGAATCTTTTGGTTATTTGTACAATGTACAAGCTCATTTTTATTAAGCCTTTTTTACAAACTTAAACAATCTTCAAAAAATCACATTCGTAAAAAAATTGAATTGTGTTGTCATGCTTACAATGAGAAGAATTAAATCTGCGTGTTTAAATCAAATGTTCAAATTGTCCTCCATTGACTTCCATAAAATAATACAATCTTGACTGAAAACCGTCTCTAACATGGTTCAGCATAATTGGAGTTATTTGACGACACTCATTTACAATTCGTTGGCGTAGTTCGTCCAAATTTTCAGGCTGAGTCACAAAAATCTTGAACTTAAGATGTCCCCACAAGAAGAAGTTCAGAGGGTTCAGGTCAGGAGATCGGGCAGGCCACTCTATAGGACCTCTTCTTCCAATCCAACGACCGGGGTATTGCAAATTGAGGTAGTGGCGAACTGGTGCGACGTAGTAAGGAGGTGCTCCGTCTTGTTGGAAATGCAATTGTTGTTCAAGTAGTAGAGGATCGATTTCTAATTGTTCAGTTATTAACGGATCAATCGCATTTTCCAACATTTTAAGATAAATTTCGCCATTAAAATTACCAGGAATAAACAGAAGTCCAATTAGGTGGTCTCCTAAAATTCCTACCCAAACGTTTAGCTTTTCCCGATGTTGAGTGTGAGCTTCTCAAAATACATGAGGATTTGTATCGCTCCAAATTCTACAGTTATGCCGGTTCACCTCTCCATTAAGTAAAAAAGTACATTCGTCAGAAAAGCAAACGTTGTACAAGAAATTTGGGTTATTGTTGATACGCTCGACCATAATTTCGCAAAACTCTTGCCTTCGATCCCAATCATCATTTAATTCCTGAATTGATTTAATTTTGTACGGATGGAACTTGTGTTTATGTAAAATTCTGCAAACGTTAGATTGGCTAATACCGGAAGCTGCAGAAAGTTGTCTTATAGATTGCGTGTTTGGCATAAGTTGGACATGTCCCAATACCGCCACAGCTGCTCCTTCATCATTAACAATTCCAATGGGTGCCCCTTTTTTTATCCATTACTGAACCCGTCTCCACAAATTTTGAAATCAATTCCATTACGTACTTATGGCGAACGCTACGTTCAGGATGGTTTTCGTTAAATATCCTTGCAGCCGCTCGGGCATAATTTTGATTTTGGTAATAAAGGCTAACCAGCTCAACACGTTCTTGCAATGTGTACACCATATTTTTTTGAAATTTTAAACAAATCAGCAAAGTAGTAACTTAACAGATTGATTAAAATCATGAAATGATCGAAGAAACGTTAAAACCAGATAAACACCTTCTAAGAATAAAAAATGAAGGCAACATAAGGAAATGTTTTGCTGTTTTTTCATCTATTAGTTTGAGAGAATGTATTATTGTATGGAAGTCAATGGAGGACAATTTGAACATTTGATTTAAACATGCAGATTTAATTTTTTTCATTGTTAGCATGACAACACAATTCAATTTTTTTACGAATGCAATTTTTTGAAGATTGTTTAAGTTTGTAAAAAAGGCTTAATAAAAATGAGCTTGTACATTGTACAAATAACCAAAATATTCAAGGTGGCGCATTCGAGCAACAAAATTAATTTTTGGCGAAAACGGTTCATCAAAATTACGTTTTTCATACACCGTTGGAAAGAGGCTTCCAAAACCTTTCAAATGACGTATCGCTCAACCCCTCTCCCCTATTCAATTTTGAGGGGTTGAAGCGCCCCCTATTAGGGGGTTTATCGTTCAAGCCTCAAATATACGTCAAAAGATGTCCCCCAAACAAAATCATTCGAAGTGTTTCGGGAGATTTTTCCTCTCACTATGGGATAAGAAATATACGGGGTGGCTCATCTGAGATGGAACACCTTGTATTTCCTTAGAAATTTGACGTCGTGAAAATTAAAAAAATGATGGAACGAAGTGCGTTAATCTTGAAACGCGGGTATGGAATAAAAAAAACATTATTTTAAATATCTACTTACAAATTTATGGCCAGATGAAAAGCCTATTGAAGAGAAGAAACTCTATAAGAAGTAACATTTTTTTGTTCTTTGTCACCAAAAGATGCTGGGTTTTCTTATAAAAAATTGGTTGGTGATCCAATTATTAAGGGTGAACTAGATGGATTTGATTAGAAGCCAGGTTTTGACTTTGAAGACAAGGTATAATAAAATAACTGGGTAGTAATAAGGAATTCATTTGAATTTCATTTTTAATCGGCCCGAATTTTATTATACGAATTTTAGCGAATATTTTCGTTTTCTGCATCTTTTAATCGATCTTGACTCTTTTCGAGATTACGTTTGTGTGTGCCTGCGTTTGTGCGTGTAAAAACTATGGAGACGATTGCGTCGTTCCTGTGTTATTCGTATAGATATGAAATTTTGAAAATCGCTCTAAATTGATGAAAATAGGAATTATATTGTTCTTGGACGCTAAAACCTAGTTTCAAGTGGTATTTTTGATATCCATCTTCAGTTTTTCAAATGGAATTATAGTATTTTATTCAACCTTAATGGCTACGGTGTTTTTCTGGTTATAAATATATAACACACGCATATATTTGACATGCAAAAGTATCTGAAATTCTCATTCAAAGATTCAAGTGTCTATTTTATGTCTCTACTATGTCTCTTAGTCGAGTTATACATATACAAGCTAAAAATATGAAAAAGGGTTTTGCATAGACCCTCTATGCGGCAAATTTGGCCTATAGTTGGGTTTTGCAAAATGAAAACATATCGTAGTTTACAAAAAGCATAACAAGACTAAGCGCCATTTTTATCAACTCCTAAAATAATTTTTTTTTGCTAAAGATCCACTTAGAAAACTTCACAATATTGCCTTGCGAAAATTGGATTTGTATCTTAAAACCCGTTTTTTAAGGGCATGGAAGTTAACACCAATTGTAATTCTTACTTTATATATATTAGACTTAAATTGAATTTTTATATTAAGCACAAGATTGCAATTACTTCAGGACATACAACACCATAGAGAAAATTACACCGTTGAAGCCGAGAAAAATCTTACTCTTTTTGAAAGATCAAAAATTGCTTGGCGAACTAATATCCAATGTTATTGGGAGAGCGGTCGTATGATTGCCACAGAAATACTTCAGAATATTAATCTCTTAATTCCTCTATTAATATTTGAAAAATTTTTCTATTACTGTCCAGAAGTCGTGCATCAATTAGTAGAGTAGGCATAAATTTTAATTTTTTTCTATGAAATTAATCATATAGGCTGAACTCTCTTTTGCCTAATTTCAGTACCTTTCCAGAATTTCATGATGGGAAAAGTCAACAATAAAATGGAATGGAATATCACGGTACCTGCAAAATGTGATCCAATAAAATATCCGATGCTGTCAGGTATGAAAACAGCACCAAGCTGCCAATGCGAAGGTGGTGGATCCGAATGAGCCATCAACCATATTGGCACACAAGGTTCCAGAATTGCCATTGATGAGGTACTGATGCAAATAGCAGAAGTGGCTATTATAGTTTGCTTGTCATTTAACAAATCGTGCCATTCGATATCTGCTACTTCGCATGTTTCCGTTTCTTCGTTGAATTTCTTGCTCAATATGTTCATCTGCAGCCCTAAAAATTTGGATATAGAATGTGCTCAGGATTCGTTTCAAAGAGATTGTGGGATATAGTTAATATCGGCAAGTATAGGCTATTTCTCGGATTAGAAGGTGCAGATAAGCTATGTGCTGTATCAAAGGAGTATAGCCGAGATTTTATTCAGGAGGGAGAAAATTCATCCAAGAACTAGGATAGCCGAATTATACATTCAATTCTATCCAGTAAGCATGCCTGTTCAACTTTGTCGCTTACTATCGAGTTTTCTCTCAGATAGATCACTCCATCTGTTGGTTGACAGAGTATCCTCCGATACAATGGCTATCGACGATGGTGTTCCACAGGGATATGTCTTGGCCCCAACTTTGTTTCTGCTCCTTTTCAATGATCTCCTGGAAGTCACGACCTGTCCCATTCACAGACGATTGTAAACTTCATACCGCTTTTTAATCTAGAGTCCCTATACCATCCAATGAAGCCAGAAGAGCGAGACAGGCACAAGCTGACGCAATTAATGGAGATCTGGCAAACATTTAGTTTAGTAGAGTTTAATGCAACTAAAACTCGAGCTTGCGTCTTCTCCAGGAAGCTGGATCCCACAATCCCTAATGAGATGATGTCAGATACAAGTATTTCAATGAAGTCTTCCATATCTATGCTCGGTATCACCACCAACAGCACCCTCTGATGGGGCGATCATGTGAGGTTCATTGCGAAAAACGCATTACAAAAACTTGGTTTTCTATTCCGTGCCAAGAGGTACTTTACATTCCAGCAGCTCCCCATAATCTCCAAGGCAGGTTTGATCTGTCCTGGAGTACTGTTCACATGTTTGGGTTTCTGCTCCCAAAAATACGCTGAAGCTCTTGGATTCTATACAGAAGAGGGCTATTTGTTTGATTGATGATGCCACATTCATTTTCCTCTTTAGAATCTCGCAGAGATCTCTCCATTCTCTATAGATATATCAATCAGATCCAGATGGTCTCATTTATCTTACCATAGCCGAGTAGCTCCTTCGCACATCTATAGATGGTAAGCATCTCGACTTGGAAGACTGTGTTGAGTACGGAGTATCCATCAATATATCTAGGATCGCAAAATCCTGCTCCAACCAAAATTGTGCTGTGCTTTGGCGTGCCCTAAATAGACGGGATGGAAATATAAGGGTCTTTTCTTTCAAAAATTTCATTCAAATTTGATTCTTTTTGCATCCCACCCGTTATTTATAGTCATATACGCTTGGAAAGACTCGAATAGCTGAAATAAATATTCAAAAGATTCAACGTATGAACTATTTGATGTGAATTATTCAATAGAGATAGTAAACTTACCAATATTGAAACTTATGAGAAGAGAAATGAGCAAGAAAGGAGCTTGTTTTCCCAGGAATTGATAAATAGCACCTCCTAGTGGATAACCAATGAGAACACCGAGTGCTATACCTCCAAACGCAATTGGCATGAGTTTTGTTCTCAAATCTTTGGGAACCGTTTTGGCCAATATACACATACCACTGACTGCAATAGCTGCTGAGGAACTTCCATGTAGAGCTCTTGCCATTACGAGTAAACGATATGAATTTCCATATGCAAATACTATAGAAGAAGAACATGTTTAAATCCAATCTCTCTACTTCAGTAATATTCATCCACAATATATTCAAAAGTATCTGTCAATGTTACTTACATATAGCAGCTATGAGCATGTTGCAAGATCCAATAAGAAGTGGCAAGGAATATCCAACAGTCGTTGTAACATACCCCACTAGTGGAGTAAAAATGAGTTGAACGAAAGCCTTAGAAGCTAGTAAAGCTCCTAAAGGTCCATTATCATTCTCAAGAGCTTCGAATTTTCTTTGCAATGGGCTGAGAGACGTAGGTCCAAGATAACCATTTGAAGAATCATTCGAAATGTAAATGTCATTTGCAAATAAATAATCAGGTATTATCGGAACTGAAACAATATTTATAATTCAGCGGAAGTATAAGAACAGTATACAATAGTGATAGAAAACATTTGGTTTTTTAATTTTTCAAACAAGAGAATGATCTGATAGCCGGCTCCCTAAAGAGATAGATTGCAGTCTATCTAGTTGGCAGCCTGAAAGGCTGCGAATAGAACCGCAGAACAGAATCAAATTCCTGTGCTCAACGGAACAGTATTCCAGGGTCGTCATCCCGTCGGCACAATTTGGTATACGGATGGGTCTAGAACATACACAAGAATCGGAGCAGGCTTTTGCTGCCCTAGATATAACGATGGGTACTCTGTGCGAATGGGGAATGTCCACACAGTCTTCCAAGCCGAGATGCTTGTCATCTACAGATGTGCGGAGAAGTTACTCGGCTATGGTAAGATAAATGCGACCATCTGGATCTGTTCGGACAGTCACCCAACCCACTGGAAAGTCCTACTGTGTCCTTGAGACCTGTCAGGGATACCAAGGAGATCCTCAACAGGCTAGCCGGTGGAAACAGGCTCAACTTGACTGGATTCGGGATCACTCAGGTTGGAAAGGGCATGAGAGAATGAATAAAACTGGCCAGAGGAGGAACCAGATTGGATGGTCTTCAAAACCCCTTGCTGGTATATAACGGGGTATACAGATCTTGCGGAACCATCTGATAGATCAACATACCTCAGCATGGAGAAGCATTGGCGGCAGCCGAACTGCCAAAGCGCTGCTTGGTTATGAGGTAGGCCTAAAGTCGAGCGAGATACTTTCACTGAGTAGGCAAAGCATCAGGATAATCTCCGAAGTCTTCACAGGTCACAGAAATCTGGTGAAATTTGAATATACAGTAGTGAAAAGCGAAGCTCCCTTCAGTATGAGATGCGAGGGAAACAAAGTGGACACGTTAACCCACTTTCTTCGTGAATGTCCTGCGCTCATTTGAATCAGGTTAGGTTTGGTCTGGGGACATAAAGGATCTAAATGTAGAACAGATTCTGTCGAGCAGCGGGGTATCCAAATACCCCCTAAAAAACGTAGCAGGGGTTGGTGTACAAGGGTCTTTGGCTAAGTGCACTGTACTTTCTACCATCTAAACCAATACCAATGGTTGATAGGAATCTATTATCTATTTCCATCATTCGGGAAACGTCAAAACGTTGAAGTAGCCCTTAAGGTATTTAATGAATATGTTATATAATACAGGCTCTAGTTCAATTTGGTTTAAATATAGAGCAATCCGAATCCACGGCCCAGTTTATAAATATAGTATTAACTTTACGATTAATAGACATCTTTCAGTAGCCTAGCGTCAGAGGTAACTTAGAGGATAATTTGAAAATCAAGTTTTAAAGAAATTTATTAAACTGGTTAGATACGTGGAACCATTGGAAGACAGATTTTTCACATTTATTAGGCAAAAGGGGTGCAACTGAGCTCATTTTACGCCTGGCAATATCGTTTAAACAGGAAGTCCTTATATATGTACTAAAGAATAAATGAAACTTTTGTTTCACGGTCGGTATTGCAACATACGCTTTGGCCTGCGACGTCACTATCGAGCGTTCAAGCCTTATACTATAGAGGGTATTGGCTGTCCTCGGTATATGTTGAATGTGTTAAATTCGAACACCCTGTATATCGAATTTTTGTCATTATATTACTGAAACATTTGGAGAATAATCTGATTTTATAGTGGACATTTTGAATTTGACCCTTATATACTATAATATTTGGTAAGCATTTTGTTTGTCCTTTTCTGACAGTGCAATTCAACTCGGCAACTGCTCTTTCACTTACCAGGGCAAGGTGAAAAGTCCCTGAAAAATGGAACAAGAAAAGATTTATTTGTTCAAAACTTATTTTATTTCTCAACATAATCTCCTTGAAGTCCTATACACTTTGTCCAAGGTTTTTCAAATTTTTCGGTCCCTTCCGAATAATACGATTTAGGCAATCCTTCAAAATAGGCGTTTGTTTCAGCGATGACCTCATCGTTGGAGCCAAATCTCTCTCCGTCGAGCCATTTCTTCAAGTTTGGAAATAGATGAACATCGCAGGGGGGCAAATCTGGAGAATATGGTGGATGACGAACCAATTCGTTGCGTAATTCATGCAATTTTTCCATTGCGACTGCGTACCTGTGCGCTGGTGAGTTGTTCCGATGGAAGAACACTTTTTCTTTGCCAAATGTGGCCGCTTTCGCTTCACATTGTCGTCGAATTGATCCAACAGCTCTGAATAATATATACTGGTGATCGTTTCGCCCTTTTCAAGGCAATCGAAATGTACGATACCATGTGCATCCCAAAAACTGTTGCCATGTCTTTGTTGGCCGATAAACTCATTTTGGCCTTTTTCGGCTTCGATTCGCCAAGACAGGTTCACTGTTTCGACTGTTCTTTGATCTCTGGTGTGTTGTGGTGGATCCTTGTTTCTTCCACGGTTACTAAACGGAGCAAAAAATTCTTCTTGAACATCGCCAAACACTCTTTTGAAGTCACCACACGGTCGTGCTTGTTGTCAACAGAGAACAAATGCTGCACCCATCTGGCAGATAGCTTTCTCATATTCAAAAAGTATGCAAAATGTTCCGTACCCGTTCGGTTGAGATGTCCATAGCCTTAGCAGTCTCGTGCACTTTGACTCGCTGATCGTTCAATATGGATTTTATCCACGATTTCTGGTGTTGTAGCCTCAAATCTTCGGCGTCCTTTGTGATCATATTTTCATAAGTCTTCAAGCTTGCCTGCTTTCGATGGCTGTCAAACAGAACTGAATGACATGTCAGTCTGAAAACTGTAACGCGTTCTAGTTAAAGATGGTACATCACAAACGTCACATTATATTTTCGATTGTGTCGCCTTCTGTTTTTTTACAGGAAGTTTTCACCTTGCCCTCGTATATGTGTAAATTCTGAATCTGAAACTTACACCAAACTATCATCTACAGCACTGAAAGAAGAGTTATTCGTTGTAAATTGGAAGGAGAAACTATCGCATATAAGTTACCTAGATTCGATCACTTTAGATAATTACTTGAATATCTTGTGAAATTCAACACTACCTACTATGTTAATATCACTTCAACTAGTAACTTTCGTTAATCGAGTTTTGGCGTTTATTGTATATTTCGGACCCTGCATATAAAGACGTTTTCTTTATAGATATACGCGTAATTGATGGTGAGGCCAAATTATCTCTATATCTAGTTGAACATTCATGAATAACACCTATTTTGGTTATTGTGTCACTTTTCTATGTATAAGTAATAGTGATTTCAGTATAACTAGGTACAAGGTAGTGGAAGAATTTCGTATTTCTTGAATGAAGGCTTGCATGTGTCACCAAATTTCATGTTAAAAATTACCTTAATTATGCCCTTATGCATCTTAAATGTTTTTACTCAGTGCTCAGACCTCACACAACGATATGATATGATACCGGGATATCAAAAATTATCTTGGTCAAGGGTGGTTGTGGAATCTAAAACGTGTGTCTTACTTTACGTTTAAAATAATTATGTCAGTGTCACACTGACATCATCAATAACCTACAAATTGCATACCTATTTATTTCAGTTTTAAAAAATAATGAACTACAAATTAAAAATTTTCTTTGTCAAGGGTGGTTGTGGAATGTAAAACGTGTGTCTTACTTCAAATTTTTGAATACGTTTTGTTGTGTCAGAATCTGTTAAGTCATTGTGCTGAAATTTTCTAATCCAGTTTTTGAATCATGCCTCTTACCACACAGCACAAAATTTTCATGATTGAGCCCATTTTCGAATGGGTGCGCTAATTAATGGAAATTGGCAATACATTCAACGTTTGTGTTTGGACAATTTTCGAGAGCACTTCCCAAACGTGACAATATTACCGGACAATTTTTATGCGTGCCTTACAAATTGTGTTGAAGTGTTTCGCGAAACTGGTTGTGTGACTCTTAAAAAAAGGGGCTGGTAGACCAAGTGTTCGTACAGAAGAAGTTGTCAATGACGTTCGTCAACGTATGGAAGAGGAGCCTGCAAAACCTTTGAAACGTCTTTCTCAGGAAGTTGGACTTTCTTATGGAACATGTCAGAAGATTTTAAAGAAAGACTTGAACATGCATCCATATAAGATGCAAGCACATCAAGCTCTTCTGCCCGCAGACCACCCCAGACGCCTTGCTTACTGCCATTGGTTTGTCAATAATTTAATGAATGACGATCTTCTGGACTTAATTTTTTTTTCTGACAAAGCGTGGTTCCGCCTTTCGGGTTACATCAATTCTCAAAATATGCGAATGTGGAGCAATGATAACCCTAATGTTTTTACTGAATCGCCACTACATGCTCTAAAAATCAGTGTTTGGATGGCAGTTTCTCGCAAAAGAATAATTGGGCCAATTTTTTTCGATTTCACCGTCAACGCAGAAAGGTGCAGACATAACTTTTTGGCTGAATTTGTGCAACAGTTAAGCGATGATGAACTTGGGTACGGTTATTTCCAGCATGACGGTGCAACAGCACATACTACACGAGAAAATATTGCTTTTCTTCGCGAGTATTTTGATGACCGGCTGATAAGTTTGCATACAGAAGTTGAGTTTCCCCCGAGATCACCTTGTGTGACAATTATGGACTATTTCATATTTCCTTACTTAAAAAACAAGATTTACGCAACTTCGGTGAATAATTTGCAAGAACTTCAACAAAGAATAGTTCAGCAATGTGCAACCATAACGCCAGAAATGCTGCAAAACGGTTTTCACAGCATGAGGATGCGCGTCAACTTGTGCATCGAACAAAACGGGGGACATTTCCAACAATTACTGTAATTTAGTTTTTCTTGTTACTAAAACCTTTATTTCTTAATTTGTAGTTCATTATTGTTTTACAACTGAAATAAATAGGTATGAAATTTGTAGGTTATTGATGATGTCAGTGTGACAGCGACATAATTATTTCAAACGTAAAGTAAGACACACGTTCTAGATTCCACAACCACCCTTGACCAAGATAATTTTTGATATCCCGGTAGTATAAAATATACATGTCCATAATAAACAGTTAGTAAACATTTGATATTCAAATTATTTTTTAAGTTCAAAATCAGATAATACATATATTGTAACTTTGACAGAATATATTCAACATTTTTCTTCATGACATGTTTATCAATGAATGTGCTTAAAAATTTATATATTATTCATGTTTCAAATTATAAAATTATATTCATTATGTTAATCCCAAACTTGATTTGTTATTGAATATTTACTTATTTCGACAATAAAATACTTACCGACAACTGTGAGCAATATGTTATCCAATAAAAATGATAAATATACTACAACGAAAACTATGAAGTTGGGGCCTCTGAGCGTTTCAATAATGTTCTGCATGTCCGTCGAATGTGGAAACAACACTAACAGGAGTATGGATCTTCAGAGGTTTGTCGGCACAGAGCATCATCTGGTAATTTGTTACTTATTACCGACAGAACGGGTGACTTTCATTGTCACAAAGTGGATTTGAACGAGAAATTTACTGCATCAATAGGTAACTTGCCCTTGTGGGTTTATCTCCATTTTACAGGACTCCATATTCCGCTCTAACACATGATACTTTATTGAAGTTCGCTTTATCATAATGAGATTTAAACTCACAAAGAACTTTCCCATCCCACAAAATCTTTCTTAAGTCAGATATTACCCTCACTACCAAAGTGCCACAACTTATTGAAATACCATAATTAAAATGAAATCAAGTCTCGATCAGAAAGCAGAATATGATGTAAAAGAAAAAATATACCACAATAGTGATGTAAACATAATATCAACTACTATATTTTTCAAAGAAGTAGTTCCTCCTTCTATGCCATGCCTTGGTATTATAATTATTATGATTTCTGTTACGTCTAAGCTGGTTATGCATGATATTGTGATATTCGTAGCAGACATTAATTGGATCATGTTATTATATCAAACGATGCTGCTAAGTATCTAAGGGTAATTTCACCTTTGCTACAGTCGATTGTTGTTAACGATATTAGTGCATACTAGACTACTCGGATGAGTCTCTGCGTCTCACGCTTGTGACATGGTTTGTCAGGAACAAGTGTGGTTGTCAATGAATGAGCCATCGTTCTATGAGGTATGTCGTGATGTCCTCTTATGAGGTTATCTTTGGCCTGCCCCGGACTTGTGTTTGTGTCAGTGCTACCAGGTTAGGGGTGTTCCCCTTAAATTTGTTTTTTTTGGCTTTGGTGGGTATTTTAGGGAGAAGTTCAAGACTCACATTTTATAATGTGTATATTATTATTAGATTATTCAAAAGTTTAGGGGTTTATTTCAAATTTTAGATGAATTTGCAGCCCTATTTGGGGTTATTGGGCGAAGCCACCTGGCAATGGCTAGTGTGTGATTGTCAACAAATGATCTGTCTGTCATGTTGACATTAACTAATTATATGAGCTGTCAAAAACGTCAAAATATATCGATTCCCTTTTACTACCTTTCGGGTTAAATTAAAAAAAATCCATACTTAGCTGATTGCTTCGTCTTGTAAGGAAGCTACCAGACTGATTTCAAGTCTGTCTCTATACTTTCGGAGATTTCGTGGCGAGTTAGTCAGTGATTAGTGGTACGTCTCTCTTATAAGGTTCCCTTGAAGTTATACAATCTTAAATAGAATATCCTACATATTTGGGCATTTTTGGATTCCCTATTCAATTCTAGGTCACATGGGTCTAAAATGTACTGTTTCATAGTTATTCAACTGTTTTGAACATACCACGTTTGAAGTGCTCTGAATTTAGCCACGTAGTATCTAAACCATGAGAGGTAGGCGGCTCTGGCAATTCGTAAATACTACATTGGGAAATTTTCTAATACCTATAATAGTCCGGTCAATTTAGACTAAAAAATGAGAGTGAAGGTACATGAAATCCCAACAAGCTGAAAATCAGTAAAATTGTTCAAAACATAACTATAAATAATATTTAAAAGTTCCCCATCATTCCCGTGTGTGGAAAAAATTTTATTCGAGGTCAAAGGTAAAAAAAAAGAGTATTTCGCGATTTTCAGCAAAACGGTGAGTTTTATCATAAAAGTACCTCCGACAAAAATTGTAGATCATAAAATTATCTATAAAAACGTATCCATACTTCTTTCCTACAAGCCACCGTTTCTGAGATATAACGATTCAAAAAGTTATAAAAGTTGTTATCGTCATAATATGCACACGTTTCCACGCCACCTATGAGGTAGTGTACTTAGCGCGTTTTTTTTAACGTGGTTTCCCCAGTAGGTCTACTCCACGGGTCAGTTGTGATCCTGTTTAATGTGAAACTATTGCAAAATAACGGAAATTTTCAAAGATTGGAAAAGATAAAAGCGATGTAAATTAAAAAAAAGTGGTGAAGTTCATTCGCCTGATTCGTAAGTTTCAAATTCTTCTTATTCTTCTTCTTGATCTTCTTCTTGTTCTTCCTCTTCTTCTTCTTTTTCTTCTTCTCCTGCTTCTTCTTCATCTTCATTTTGGACGCAAGTAAATTGCGTCAATAGCGATGTATCGCATGACACTTCGTCGGAATCAAACGAATCCTCCATTGTTTGTGATTCAACATTAGAGCACGACCGGCCTTGACAATTTGTGCATGCCAGAGAACAAAACAGTCCGACTTTTTCGCAACCACATTTAGCACTGCATCCCTTTTTGCAGTTGCAAAAAATTGTGTTCAGCAGTTTTTCCGGCGCAGGTGGGAGTAAAGTTCGAACTGGCTCTAATATATTGTTGACCAACTTCCAACCCCAGTCTGTAGGGTCTAGCTGATAACCAAGCCACACTTGAACTTGGTAATATACCCGAAAAAGATGTTGATGAGCAGCAACTGAGGTTGGAGGAAGACAAGCTAATTGAACTTGTTTTTTATTTTTAGTATTTTTAACGAAGCATGCATATCGATGCTTATCTAAACAGGTAGTTTTTTTAGGAGCTCCGTACATAGAAAGAAGAAAGCGGATGCTGTTGGTGATAACTTCTTGTTGAGTTGAATTACTGTTTTTGAAAATTTCAGCACATTGAACTAAATCTTGTTTTTCAAACATTTTGAAAACTGCTGTTTTACCCCTCCTGTAAAATGCAAATGTCGTATCACAGCCAGTTATTGCGTGTAAAAATAGTACATGATTTTGACACTTTACAAAAGTAGATAAACTTTTTGATGAATATTTATCTGATTGATGTTGAGCTAGCGTATTTACATTAATATCAGCATTGTCTGCAACGTATTGAATAAGAGTGCCACTTTCTGGTGGTAGGACATGAGGAGGACGATGGAAAACTGCTGCTGCCTCGTACATTATTGTATCATTATAAGAAGCACATAAACCAAAAGCCGAAAAGATTTGTATAAGACGTTTAGACCCGAACCTTCGATGAAAAAAAACTGCGAGGCCTAATTGTAATTTAGACTTAAAAGACCTTGGTCGAACAGCAATCATGATACAATGGCAAATATTCGAGCATATTAATTTTAAATGATCTAAATTTGATCGTTTATTTTTGAAAATCAGTCGTTCCACAAGATATGTCAACGATTCTGGGATTTCATTATTTAAAACTTCAAACATGCGACTTGGGGGGGGGGGGGTAGTTAGAATAATCAAATACTGCGGTTTGAATATCTTTTGAGTTTTGAGTTTTGACCTCGAATAAAATTTTTTCCACCCACGGGAATGATGGGGACTTTTTAAATATTATTTATAATTATGTTTTGAACTATTTTACTGATTTTCAGCTTGTTGGGATTTTATGCACCTTCGAATGTCTAAATTGACCGGACTATAACTTTTTTCTTCAATGTAACTACCCATTTTCATTCTCTCCGTTGGATGTGAAATTGAATTCACTTTCATCTGATACAAGGTTGTTCGTATCGATTGCTTGGAATGGCTTCCGTTTTGGGACAATACACATTGCTAAGAATTTCAGGTTTAACTTTCCGAAAAACTAGACTTATTCGTTGGCACATATTTCGCTCTTCATATATCCTCCTAAAAAGAAGTCACAACTTGTCAGATCTGGAACCCTTGCAGGCCAAAACTCATCGATAAAGCTATTCGGAGAGTAAAATATTGTCAGGCGGTGAAGAGACTGTAGATGCACTAAATGTATTCAGACAGGAATAGTGATTGGTCTGGTGAAAAACAACAATAACTGCTTGAACACGATAACATAGTAAGACATGTAACGGCTTACACCTTTATCTAAAAGAAGCACAAGTCTCCCTCTATTTCTGGGGTTTCAACCATTATGAGGAACATTTAACAGCCATCTGCACTAAAACAGAAGTCAAAGTGATATTCCAGGATTATAATAATCGAAAAAGGTCACGACGATTTCACAACTACATATAAAAGTGTTCATTTCACTCAGCGATCCGAGGCTCATTCGTAAACGACAGGTCCAAATTTCGATGCCGCGTAATGTGCTCAATACTCACAAAGATAAATTTTTATTCCTCTTCCAGACATGTTCTCTTATTTTCACCTATCTTGTAATATTGGATCTTAGGCAAAAAAAATACGAGTATGTGCAAAACTAAATTTATTGACTAGTATATTGCTGCAGTATTCTTCGTAAATTAAATTATAATTCTTAATTGTAGAGCTGTCATTTGCTTTCCCCTTCATACGAATATAAAAAAACTTATCAAATTGAATACGGCTACAATATTTTAAAATATCGTAGTGGATGCTACGTATGACATATGGAAAAAACCATTGCCTATTAACTGAAATTGACACAGGTGCTTACATGTCCCAACCTCACTTTTCTCACGCCAGCACTCACGTGGTTGGCCGCAAACACCGCTTTAGTAACCCACAAACGATGCTGTGTCTATTTATATTTATAGTCATTGGAACAAACTGAGTAGAAACATGTGGATGAGTATGTGCTGTTAAGTTTTAAGAGCAATTTGTAGGTTTGAAAATATTTTTGTATTTGCAAAGATCTTCATATTTGAACTAATCAGGTATTTGATAGTTTTTATAATCTAATGTATTAGATATTATTAGATATTAATACTGCAATCTTTATGACTATATTGTTAAATAATATTAGGTCAATATAAGTTAGTTATGCAATATGTAGGAAACAAAAACATAATTTCCTACATAAGGAGTATAAATATTGCTGACCCAAGCGAAATACACAAGTGAGTAAATTACATATTTTATTACATGTTGCATACACGATCTTATTTTTCATTGGCTTGTAAAAACAAACTGGATTAAAGCGGATTTCAAACGATTGTAAACATAATTCATTTACAAATCCCAATCGGAATTGAAAATGTCACCTAGATATATTTCTTGAATGACCTCCATTTTTAGTTCGATTCTGCGTCATAAGATGATTTTCTCCAGAAATTACCAGTGTATTGGTGATTTCTGGTGTACCATTTATCGTATTTGTCTGTTCCAAATCTACTGGAAATTACAAGTTAGTTTCTGAAATAAGTGATTATGTTGCTAAATATCATTCGAATTTTGGATTTATATTTTGCATTATGTTGACCATAGTATCCATAACATCATCGAATTGTTCTTTATCTTGATTTCAAATCTCAAAACGTTCGATATTCTGTATAATTTTGAACTTATATTGGATAGACTGAAATATATGATTCCTTGGAGCATTTTTATCAAAACTTCCAGTCAACATTCAACGTCATCAAAAGCTTATGAGAAATGATGAGTTATCTGTTTGGTTAATACTAATTGTCAATCTGTATTGAGGAATAGTCTTGTGACATTCCCACAATAATTTCATCTACGTAATTATCTTATTTGTATGTGATTATCTGAAAATCATTGTTATCACTGATAATTCGAGAAAGACGGATGAAAATCTAGGATTGAATTGTTTGACAGAACCATTAACAAGAAACAACAACATAAAATACGCATTGTTGCATTCCAAAAGTGGAATAAGCCGCTGCTTAGTTGATACCTACACTTCGAAATTTAGATCACCTTCACTTCTGTTTTTCATGAATCTTATTCATTCATTGTAATGTTCATGGTGTGTATATTTCAGAACCTTGTGATTTTGTCATTATTGATAGGTGATGCTAAATGTTCATCGAAGTCTATGTCTTCATCTTGTGGAAGTGTGGGACAGTTATAAAAGTTTTGGGAATGGATTTGTGAACCCAGTCCAGCTCTTGCGACTGATATTGCATTAATAGCCGCTATGTTTACACAGTCATAGATTTGCTGAAAACAAAATAAGATGTGTTCAGAATGATATTAGACTTGTATATGGTACATTAAATAATTATAATTTTTATTTTGTAGACATGTCTATAGAAAAAGTCATGGATACTACAAACAACAATGGGGAAAACGTCAAATAACTTATGAAAGTTGAGTGAATTAAAATAAAGCAGTGTTTATTATTCGTTACATATAATATAAATTGCCCAACATGCCATAATTCGAGATACTGATAAATTTCTTGGGAAATGGGTCATAATAACACTGTATGTTAGTAGATGGTTGCCTCATATGTGTCCCCAAGGATTAAACTCAGTATATAATGAATAAAATCAACAATTTCCATCATAAACTTCAATTTACTTGTGAAATAGAAATAAACAAAAATAAAAATTTCCAAGATATGACTAATAATTCAGACATAATTCAAACGGAAAAATAAAAACGTGGCTTACAATGGAAGTTTGGTCTCAACATTTTCACTATAAATCAGTTGCACCAATGAGCTATAAAAAGCCTTACAGACCGCGCTTTTAAATTGTTAAAAAACGTCAAAAAAACAACATATGTTATGCCTCTTACATACTGAAGAGAATCAGCAAATAAACCATAGACTGTAAGTACTAAAAAAAAATTAGAATTTAATAAAATTAGAACTAAAAATTAAAGTCTACTTGCGATTTTTCTCCTTGGCCATCTGTTTAAGAATATCTTCTGAATCTTTATTTAAGGCGAATGTTTCTGAATAATGACGAACAAATAAATCTCTTTTCTTGAAATTCAATCTGAAAAAACTGTCGACATCCAATGCAAATTTCTGGATTTCCGACAGGCGTTCTTTACTCTTTATGTTTACCGCTGAGGCTGTCGGAGTGGCGCTGTTGCTGCCGTTCAGTTCAGTTTATTAGTCAGAGGCCCTCTCGCTCATTGTACTCAACAAAACGCAACAAAATTAAATCAACTCTTCTTGTAACTAATTTTTATGTTGGATAATGCTTATTCAAAAATAAATACAATAAAAGGGGGGGCTTAGCCCAGCCCCCAGCCTCCTTAGGTAAGTCCAAGATTATTAGATTCGTATCTATAGGATATGATAAAGTTAAGGGAAACCACATTCCCTGGAATTAAGTTAGCTTCGAGGCCATGACTATGACGGAGCCGCAAATATGAGCGGTGTATGCAATTATTATCAAAAAGTAAATATATATTTGTCACTAAAGATTACAGTAAATTGAATTAAAACTAGATTTGAGGGATTTAGTCAATTACAAAAATCACGCCAGATTCACAAAAACTGTTCATTAGATTATAAATCAAAGTTGCAGCGGCAGCGGCCATGATGAAGCTGACTCAAATAACTACCTCAGATGTTGGCACACTCTGATATTTTGAAGCGCAGTCTGTGTACTGTAAGGTTTAATCCCGCTCTCATTATCAATACTGATTTTCTCCAAAAGTTATCATTAGTTCTATTTACGGCTCTTCTTTTATAATTAGTGACACTAGTAGGTTTAAATTTAACCTTAATCCAATGGAGAACTAGTTTCAGTCCGAATCTCCTTTCATTCACATAATTATACATATTATGTAGGATTCTTCATTGTTAAACTAAAAGGAATAATTATAAATGAAATCAAAATACCTGTGGATTTGCTCTGTAGATATCCATCACAGTGCTTGTATCTATGGAAGGCAAGTTACTAGCTATTTTGTCTCTAGTTGCAGAAATAGTCATGAGATACGTTCTAGGTACGAATACTGCTCCAAGTAATATACTTGCAGTGGACACCAATCCAAAACATATTGCCGGATCTTTCCAGTAAGGATCCAACAGAGCATAACATGGTAACCAAATACACCAGGAAGTCGTTGTGAGTGCTATTGCAATAGTAAAATATTTACCTTCTCTATAATTTCTTTGAGATTTATAAATCAACGGACACAAACATAACATGAGCAATAATAGCACAATATTATAGGACACAACATAAATAAAAGATATTCCGTGGAATATGTCGGTACAACGTCCAAATATCTGGATACTTAGGGCTGTTTGAACACCGAAAATGAAAAGTGTTAGAAAGGATTGCAATGAGCCAGGTATGTGAGACATGAAGGCAATTTCTTTGGACACAGTCGATAATAAGATACCTCGTGCCAATATCAAAGAAAAAGCAGCAGAAAAACTCAAAGTTGTCCACAATGTTTTGAACAAACAAAGAACTTCTTTATTTGAGTTGGTATCTTTGACAGTGTATGGAAGGACAGCACAGTACAGAAATAGCACCGTCAGTAGCAACAGCATAGTTAATATCGGGTTACCTTCTAATATATCCTTCCTACAAATACAAGTGAAAAGAAAACATAGAATTGCTATGCAAAATAGTATACCTAAGACCGAGAGGGCTAAAAATATAAAAACCCATGATTCAGATCGGATTTCTAGAAAATGTTTCAGGAAAGTGGAAGTGATACTATTGCTGGGTTTTTCAAAATTTTTGCATTCCATCTGACAGTCTATTTCTGACAAAAGGCATCTCTTGGTGCTAGTATTAAACTGATCGATGTTGAAGATACTGGTTAAGTTATTGTCAAATATGTTGTAAGAGAACAACTTAGTATACGGCTGGTTGATATTATTCTTTTTGTTCATTTGAGTTATATTTGAGCTATTTTCGACCTTGTAAACATCATATACAAAATTGTTCTTCAGTGGCTCAATTTTTAGTAATTCCACTATTTTATCAATTGTGACATTCTTTGGTTTATAAATGTTTAAGAATCTGTTCCTTAGACAATTCAGCTTGTATGAAGTTTCATTGCAATATACATTTAGGAACGTTCTTATATTTTCGGTGTACATAAAAATTGGTTGAGCAATCTCAAAGAGCAATGGAGACGGTGAAATATTCACTGCACTGTCGAAGCTTTTCGATAAAGGCAGATGTGCCGGTAGAATTATGTAACTGTTCTCGTACAGATCTGTAAGACAAACAGAAAATAATTATTTTTTTAGGAATGGAAGGATCTGAGAAACTGTATCGGACTAAAATACATTTTAGAACACAAAAAAAGATAGCAAAACATGTTCATTTCAATTCATTGTGCGGTATTATGTACTATTGCTTTGGCAATATTTTTTTTACCTAACAAAGGAAATTACAAGTGATATGACCTTTGCTTCTGTTATGTTTCTATAAGTTTCACTATCTTTGAACTCAAGACCAACACTATATTTTGTTACAACCAGATTACTCTGGCTCTCAAAAAATTTCACAAGAGTATAACATCTTATTTCATGCCAAAAAAGGTGAATATATTTTTTTGAAAATTTCCCCAAATTTTACAAGTTACGAAACCCTTGATAAGAGTGGTGTTTTTTACCCCTTCCGATCATTTCAGTATTTACTTATTTTTTTACCTCTTCTATTGACGTCATTACTAACTAACCCATTGCACAAGATTTCATCGAAATTCATTTAGTAAGACTAAAATGATAGGTGAAACCCATTAATTGAACTTACCATTTAGAATGGATCCATCGGTAGGTACAAATATTGTGTTCAGGTTTTGTAGGTCTGGATGATCTTGAATAATCTTGATCAAGTTGTAGTTGTCACCAAATATTATCAATGGCTCGCCCACATTTTCCAATGGAAAGGTACAGTTGTTCCTTAAAAAAAAACTACATTCGTAGCTTCTTCTAGGTAGAGCAAAATGAGCCGCTTATAAACAATTTAAATTAACAAATTTTCCAGATCCCAAAAAAATTGTTCATTGAGACAGAAATACCCACTCGGGGGTTTTTTGGTCTCTAATTACGATTCCGAAGTAAAAAATAACAGAATTATTCATCATCACTTGGAAATTGGCCAATTGGCACCGGAAGTTGATATTTAACATAATTTCTACCTTTTTCGTGCAAAAAATTGACTCAATTGGTTTTTTTGAGCTAGCGATCACTATATCGAATCCAAAGATGACAAGGTCATTCATAATCGCCTGGAAGTTGGCCAACTGGAACCGGAAGTTGATGAAATTCACCATAATTTAGACCATTTTCTTGGAAAAAATAAACTCAGTGTTTTTTTTTTGAGCTATCAATCTCTATACCAAATTTAAAGATAAAATATCAATCTATAACAGTCCGAAAATTGACCAATTGGAACCGGAAGTTGATGAAGTGCATAAGATTTGATGCTGTTTTATATTCCTATGACATATTAAAAAAATCAGTAATAATCATATTTTAATGACAACATTTGAGGGCAATAAATAAATAAAAAGTTTTGGTTACTTATTATTATTTTTACATTTACAGTCCGTCATTAAATTCATTCGGTACAATGATTGCTAGCTCCAAAAAACCAATTGAGTCATTTCTTTCCAAGAAAAAGGTATAAATTATGTTAAATATCATCAACTATTGGTGCCAATTGACCAATTTCCAGGTGATGATGAAGAATTCTGTGATTTTTGACTTCGGAATCGTGATTAGAGACCCCAAAAACTCCCGAGTGGGTATTTCTGTCTCAAAATTTTTTGAGATCTGGAAAATTTGTTAATTTAAATTGTTTATAAACGGTCAATTCGTTAATAAAACAATTGTTGTGCCAATTTCCCATGGTAAGACTGGGTGACCATGATTCTTAGGACATCAAAAACATTTTGCAACAAGTTTCACACAAAGATCAACTGTACAAATATATTCCAATAGTTGCCGTTTTCTCATCTAAAATGACTGTACTATATGTAATTATTCTCTGATTTAAAAAAAACAATTTATTCCCCTTAAAATACTTAGTGATTTGAATATAGATGATTATTTCTTACATTTTTGAGAATACAGGTATATGTTATAGTTTTCGAATATTCCATATTTGATGCAGTTCTTACCCAATCAAGTTAAAGGTAAAATGATACGTTAATATTAGTTTTAAATAGTAGGTACCTAATGTAGATATTTCATAATAACGATTCATTGTTGCGCTATTTTTTAAGAATTCGAGAATATAACTTAGTTCTCAAAAAGAAGAAGTCACTGTCATAAATATGTGGTATATTGTTTACAATTTGCAGAGGAATAGGAATGAAATCATTTGCATTAATGACTTATATATTGGATTTGATAGTTACTACACTCAGTATTTATAATTTCACACATTATCTTTGGTTTATTGTCAGAATTTGATAATTATTCATCATTATACTGTATTTTTGTTTTAGTTAATTCTACTTTGTATTTTAATTTGTATGTTGTTACGCAAAACGCAAAATTTTCAGTATTTTATAATTATTATATATATCATTGAAATCTATTGAAAGATTTTTTGTATCTCGAGGGTGTACCATTTGAGTACTTATATGAAAAGTAATTGAGTAGGAAATCTAAATTTTGAGGAAAATTGTTGAAAGCTTCATCAACATCCTCTTTTGAAACTCCAATTTAGATTTTGCAAAATGTTATAAAAACAACTAAAACCTTTGTTAATGAGTGTCCATATTTAGGGAACATTTCACACCGAACATTCAAGCTAGACTGTTGAGTTTTGAAATAGTCACGAAAAAGGATGTAATATAAATTCAAAAAATAAAAACTTACCTATAAATTATATAATCTTTGACACATATCAATTTCTCTCTAGTTGATTCGAAAAAATCTTTCACTATGGGTTTAGTTGGAGCTATCAATGTTATATTGTCGGTCCAATCTAACACATTCAACAATGCGACAGAACTTTGTACAAGAGGAGTTAAAAACTTCTTTGTCATTTTAATTTCTACCTTCAAGGCATCACTAAATTTTCTAACATTTCTGTCTAATTCCTGGTCAGTGATGAGCCCAAGAAGATAATCTTCTTCATGACTGAGATACGAATCAAAAATGATTTCATAGTAATCCTTAGCTGAGCAAGCTTCGTAGATTTTGATACCCAAAGTGAGGGGAGATAGCATTTCCAAAAATTGTATTCGTTGCGTAGTCCATATTGCAGAGTTTATGATTGTTTCCGTCAGATACGGAGTCTGGCCTGTACTATTTTGACATTTGTTCAATATCAAACCAATATTCAAGTCGCCTTTGCTTTCAAATAAATGCTTGACTTCATTTGTTTCCCGCGATGCTATTAACCATGAACTTTGAAACACTATTATTACTGTAATGAAATTGTACATATTGCACTGTTTTAAGATCACGAAATTAAGACATGTAGCATAAGTTCGATGTGTGTTTAAATGATTATTATGGAATATAAACTGACAACGTTGTGTCGTTGTGTGTATCCCACTTCCGGTGAGTTTCAGGCATCAATGCACAAATTTAACTAAACATTTGAAGGTCTATGTTGTTCTGTCTATCCTGTTAACTATGCCGTGTGTGAGTGAGTGATTCAGGAATCGCCTAGTTACAATCAATACAAACTTAAAGCTGTGGGTAAAATAATGTTTGGCTTTCATCGATTTGTGAAAAATGATAGTGTAGTCATAGTTTTAATGCATGAGTAATTGGAATCACTAGAAGTGTTTCGACGGCTTATTAGACTTAAAACGATATACATTTAGAGTCCCTTAAGGATCATCGATATTATCAGGTCTCCAGTGCCGTTCTTGGGTATTGTGCGATCCTGTGCAAAAAGGGAAATTGCAACCTCCCTCCCCCTAGAACTAGAAAATATTGATTTTACTAATTCACTCCATAAATAATTGTAATATATTCGATAGGGAAACTATTATAACACAGAATATTATTATTATTATTATTATTATTATTATTACAAGATGATAAGGACTGAAGTGTTGCACCTGTTATGCCCAAAAAAAAGAAATATATAAAATAATGAACAAAATCTTAAAAAGTTAATGCTTTTGAAATGATGTCAAAATTATGTGTAATCTGCCTATAGGAAAAAAGAAATTGCAACATTTCAAATTGGCACAAGGTCAGAAGAGCATTTAAAAGACCATACCACGTATACAAGCATAGCTACAGTTGCGCACAATAAGGCTACCACAAGGTCCTTGATATGTGAGCATCATACCTGTTTTTGAAAGTGTTTATAGTTGGAGCTAATATAGTTTTTTCAGGTGGTAGATTCCAGGTGCTAAAAGCTCTGTTGTTAAATGTGTTTTGTGGCAGAGTAGTTTTGAAATTATCGTGCACAATTTGAAGATGGTGTCTTCGTAGTCTATCGTCAGTGTTCAAAGTAAACAAGTAGCATAAGTCAACTCAAAAGGTGTAGTGAAGGATTCGGTATGTTAAGATCGCATCACCGCGTTTCCTCCTTTCGTTTAAACATAATAGATTGGGCCTTTGTAACCGAATGTCATAAGAATGATGGGTCATTCCATAAGCTCATCGGGTAGCTCTTCGTTGGAAATTCTCAAGTAACTGCATGTCTTTGGTGAGAAAAAAACACCAAATCCATACGCCATATTCCATTATAGGACGGATATAGGTTTTGTGTATAATTTAAGGGAGAGCTGGCTATCTGGAATTTCGAAGGATCTTCGTAAAATGTATAATGCTTAATTGGCTTTTCTAACTACCCCACTTTCATGTTCTGACAATAATAGTTGGTTGTTTATTATTCTTCCAAGATCCACTTGATTGATAATGTAGTAGAGTTTAATGCAACCAAAACTAAAGCTTGCGTCTTTTCCAGGAAAGCGGATCCGACAATCCCTAATATGATGATGTCAGGTACAACTATTCCTATGAAGTCTTCCATATCCATGCTCGGAATCATCACCAACAGCACGCTCTCATGAGATGATCATATGAGGTCCATTGCGAAAACCGCTGCCCAAAAGCTTGGTCTTCTATTTCGTGCTACTTTACATCCCAGCAGCTTCTCATAATCTACAAAGCACAGATTCGAAGTGTCCTGAAAAATTGTTCATATGTTTGGAGCTCGGCTCCCAAATATACGCGGAAGCCTTTGGGTTCTATCCAGAAGAGAGCTAGCGGTTCGTTTGATTGATGATGTCACACTTACGAGTTCATTGACATCTCTAGAACATCGTAGAAAGGCGGGAGATCTCTCCCGTTCCTATACATCTATATTTAATGATTCAATGAAATCATTTAACTTGTGACAGCTTATATATACACCTACTGGACTACAAAAATTACACGAACACTAATAGATAACGTCTTTACAAATCTGGCTCGAGATGTAGAATGTCGTGTGGAAAATCGCCCTACTGCGTTATCGGATCATCACGGCCAAATGGTGAACTACGATATTGAAGGTGAAAATAAAAATTAAAGTTCATCTCCAACAATTTATAAAAAAGTCTAAGCTGAAATTTTTTAGAAATATGCTAGCTAGAGAAGATTGGGGAAATGTATATAATTGTGTTGATCCGAATAAGAGCTACAATAATTTTATCGAAAAACTCTTAGTTACAATAAATTGTAACTTTGTCTCTGAACTTGTAATTATTGAAAATAAAAATACATGGATAAATAAAGAAATAGTAACATTCAGTGCAAAAAAACGTAAACTAAATAAAGATAAGAATGCAGCTTCTATTGAATATAAGACAATTTGTAAGGAGCTGAAAACGCTAGTTAATAATTCAAAACGTAAATCGTTGAATAATTATATAGAAAATGCAGAAAACAAAAGTAAGGCAGTGTGGAGTGTAATACATTCTATAACTGGTAAAACTGCAAAATCGGACACTTCAAGTCATGTATTTAAATGAAGATTATAGACACAACGGAGATATCTTAAATGCTATCAATACAGTTTTTCTCAATCAGAGTCCAAATTTAAATAGTAAAATCAATACTAACAAGAAAATTAATAATCGCAACTTTTATCTTTTTCCTACTTGCATAGAGACAGTAACCAACATAATAAAATCTCTAAAAAACACAAGCTCAGTAGGGCTTGATCAAATTCCAATTAAATTGATCAAATACGCTATACTAGAATTGGCAGCTCCCCTTACGTTACATTATCAACAATTCTCTGAGTCAGGGCACATTTCCAGATGAGTTGAAATTTGCTCAGACTCTCCCTATCCATAAGAAGGGACCAACAAATATTTCGAATTATAGACCTATTTCTCTGCTGAGTAATCTTAGCAAAGTGTTTGAAAAAATCATATGCACAAGACTAACAAAGTTTCTAGAGAGGCATAACGTAATATCCGAAACACAAAATGGATTTAGAAAAGGTAAATCTACTAGTACAGCTATATATTAAACTCTTCGAAGAATTATAAGCTCGCTCAACGATAACAACTCAACTCTTTTAGTGTGCCTTGACTTGAGCAAAGCATTTGACAGTGTTGACCACAATATTTTATTAAATAAATGAGAAATGCATGGTGTGAGGGGAATAGCACTGAGCCTCTTTAGATTATACCTATCAAATCGCTACCAATATGTAATCAGCAAAGATAAATTAGGAAATCTAGTCAGATCAGACAAGTTGGAAATATACAAGGGAGTACCGCAGGGATCAGTGTTGGGGCCTCTTTTATACGTAGTATATACGAATGACTTACCTGATTATCTGCTGGAAAGTTCTGAACAGTTTGCTGATGACACGTCGATTACACTTTCAGTTTCTCCGTCTGATGCACTTGACGTGAGGGTTTTTGGAACTCTATCAAGGGCAAATAGTTGGTTCTCTGCATGCAGATTGACAAGGTGACGAAATCTCTATCAAGACATTGTTTTGTCCTAATAACTATTTCAGTATTAGTAAATATTCAAGCCTCCATGACTGCCTATCATGCTTATGTCCAGTCTAATTTAAAATTTGGAATAGTTTTTTGGGGCAACTTGGGCGACGTTCAGAGGGTGTTCGCTCTTCAAAAAAGATGTGTTAGATGTATATTTCAATTGCCTCAGAGAGAAAGCTATAAACACTATTTTGTAGGGAATGGAATACTTACCTTACATAGTTTATATACTTATGAGGTAGTGATCTTTGTTTGGAAAAATCGGGAAATATTCAGAGACTACTTACAGAAACGTGATCATGCCACAAGATATAAGAACAACTGTAAGTGCAATAAATTGTACTATACGTATCTTCAAAAAAACTTTGAGTTACTATTCTGAAAATATTCAATAAAATTCCTTCATCACTGCAAAAACTGCCATCTCTAATCTTGAACAACAAGTTAAAGAAAATACTCACTCATAAAGCATAATATACGCTTAATGATTATTTAACTGATCCCCATATAGATATCCTTTGAAATGTTTCTCATATTCCATAGAGTATGTATTGCATAACTGTAGAATAATTTCACTCATTTTAATTCTTGAGTATTTCATTTTATTGCAGTATTATATTTTAACTATTTACCTGTTATCTGACGTGTTATACGCCACTTGAGGGCATATCTGTGAAGTTGAACGAATAAACGATCTATGTATCTATCTATCTATCTACAACATTCCAACGCTGGCTCACATGATGTTCTTTGAACAATATAGATTTCCTTCTCGTGTAGTCGAGTACAAAAAAACCACTTATTTTGGGAAATCACCGAGAAAATCGAAAACATCGTGAAATATCGAGACTTGAATATTGAATTTCAGCCGAATTCCAAATCAAGACATATCTTATTCAATAATAAAGACAAAACACAGGCAATTGATAAATCAGAAGTTCATAAGCTCTATTGACAAATCTGTTCAATTCATGATTTTGTATTGTTTCTGAAGATATGGTTTGGAAAATTCTATAAAGAATTTTGAGTGTTGATTTTTCATGCAATCGAAACTTTACCTGAAATATCTCCATTACTTTTTACCGGATTGTCAAATAGAACAACCCTTCATGTGTATTTGTTCACTAATTTATTATTATGTTTGCGACTTACATAAACCTTCTTACAACAACAAATTATAAGTATTCGTTAGCGTAATTATATGAATAACAAACTTTCAATTTAAGGGGGATGTCATGTACAATTCAAATTGAACATAGCTCGCGAGTCCAAGACTAGATAATGTATATTGCAGCAGTTTTTGTCTTGGTTATGAGCACGTCCTCTATTGTTTCAGGACTCATTGACAGTCACAAATTGATTTCGGGTGAATCACATAAATGCGAAACAGAAAAAAAACTGTTTTGGAAAGTTTACTTGGAACATTTTAGAGAGAATAACGTGATCAACATAATTCTATTGAATAAAGTGGGTCGTGATATATTATTGAAGGAATTTACAAATAATATTCTCAAATTCGTATACTCCAGAAAACTGTTTAACTTCAATGGGATGATAAAAGAGGAAACTCTAATCAATCGTCAATATTTTCATAGAAAGTCGTATAGGACTCATGAGAAAATACACGACAATATGAGGGTGATCCAGCCGAATTACAACATTGGAGAATGGACAAGAATTATGTATTATTCTACTGAACCTCAATACGTCTACGTTTTGATAGTTTGGGACGAAAACGATTTACAAGAATTTCTAGATGTACATCCTACGTATGTTTTACCCAATACCAGAGCTATGTATCTCATATTATTCGCGTATAATTTGAAGGAGAATTGTCTTGATTGGAAAACCGAATTAACACAACTCTTGATCAGATTATGGGAGAAATTCAACGTATTGAATGTTGTAGCACATGCTCCTTGTTCATGCACTCCCAGCTACGTTTATACCTACAAACCATTTGAGAGAATCGAGAACGAATGGGGTCTAGTGAAAGCGTTCACCTTACAAGAGTTAAAACGTGAAGGAAAGGTATTGCTCAACAGTTTGAAGAATTTGAATTTCGCCAATATGAACGTTTCGATATTTGAAAGACTCCCCACGGCAGTCGATAAATTGCCCGTTTTTATGACCAGAAATCATCTGTACCAGAATCTACAACAGTCGAATGGATTTTCTGGAATGGATGGGGCGATTTTACAGAATCTAGCAAAGTATATGAACTTCAAGGCTAACTTTGTGAAAGTTGGTTCGATTAATTTTGGTTCGAGTCACGTTGATGGAACGGTAGATGGAACCATGGGAGATGTGGTGATGAAACGGTCTCAAATATCATTAAATGGGAGGTTCTTGAAAGATTATAATAATTCTGGTCTTGAATTCACTTTACCATATTTCAATGACCCGGTTTGCGTTTTGATACACCATGCGGATGTTATACCAAAATGGAAACAACTCTGTACTTCCTTCGGGATTTACTCATGGATCTGTATGGGGGCGATAGTACTCATAGCAGAATTGTATTGGTATCAACTAGCCTCCCGTTATTTCATTCAGACAAGTAGACGTGGGTGGCTTTACATATTTCCAGTTTTCATGTCCAGTCCATTGAGTGTAAACCTTTCGAGCAGTCAAAAAATATTCTTAGGGTCTTGCTTGTTTTATACTATCATCATGACTGGAATATTCCAGGGTAACTTGGTAAATTCCTACAGCACGGTGAGTTATTACAAAGAAATACAAACTCTTCAAGAACTGGTTGATGGTGATTACAAGATAGCAACATCTTTAGATGTTTTCAAAGACGATCATACAGAAATTATAAGGAAATTGAATCAGAACTCGATTTACGATTTTCCTGGTCGGGGGATAGCTTCAGCAGCTATCAATAAAAAAATAGCCACTCTAGAACGGAAAAGGGATGCAGAATTTTTGATCAAAATCAATTATACGAACATCGATGGTACACCATCTTTACACATAGTCGACGAGTGTCCGATTTCGTATTTCATTGCATGCATCGTGCCTAAAGGATCACCGTTTCTGCATAGATTCAATATGCTCATTAATTCGTTTCTGGAAAATGGACTGATTCCTTATTGGTACAAGACCATGGCGGATAATCTGATATTGGATAAGGCAATACACACAAACTCGCCCTCTCTTTTGAAAAGACCTTTTTCTATGGAAGATGTGAAATCAGCTTTTTTTCTGTTACTGATAGGTCTTACCGGATCTATCATGGTTTTCTTTGTAGAAGTTTATAATGGATGTAGTCGAAAAAGGAAAGCATAAATAGTGAAGAAATAAAACAGTACATATATCTGTATCCAAGTACATGGATACTGATCTCTATATTATGAGACTGTATATCGGAAAGTATAATACTACATATGTAATAATAACTTCAATAGTTAATATATTATTGCCCAATTATATAATATTTTTTTGAGAAATGTTCAGAATTCTTTCTTTTCAAGGTTTTTGGAAGATATAATCAAAATTGATATTGCCTGTTCATCTAGGCTCTATATATCAAAAATAGAAAATAACATAAAATGTAATTTCAAATCTTTCATTTTTTCATATCAAAAATAAAAGCAGTTCCATTCCTGATGACATTCAATTTAATGATCTTAGCTACTCTAGTCCTCATGATATTGTTAATTTCTTTGCAAAGTACTTCCAAAGTGTCTATATTAACTTCAATAATAATATTATATCTTTCAATTGTTAGTCCTTCTGAAATGATTCAAGTTACTAACAGACTCAGAGCAAGTCACACGAAGAGTCCAGATCAAATTCCTTCTTTTTTCGTGAAAGATTGCATCAATATATTCGCAGCTCCACTAGTATTTATATTATTAGCCTTAAAATCGCATACTTTTCCGGATCTGTGGAAAGTTTCGAAATTAGTACCAGTTTTTAAAAAAGGTAATCGACATGAGGATACTAATGATCGCCCAATTGTCATCATCAATAACTACTGCAAAATTCTTAAGATGTTTAGCCTTAAAAGCTGATGGTTATTATCCTTCTATTCGATTTTCCCACCAGGGTCTATCAGATAGATTATCTTGCCTAGACTTATATAAACGTAGGGAAATTTATAGTATTTTATTCCTGTATAAGGTCATTCATAACCTGGTTGACTGTCCTGTGATTTTATCAAGACTGAATTTACATGTTACATCTGCTCGCACCCGTTCCACAAAAACATTTCCACTCTGCAGAACAAATACGTTATTATTCCCCCCAAGATTTCAAATTAATTTTTGGCGAAAACGGTTCATCAAATTTACGTTTTTCATACACCGTTGTAAAGAGGCTTCCAAGACCTTTCAAATGACGTATCACTCAAGCCCTCTCCCCTATTCAATTTTGTGGGGTTGAAGCGCCCCCTATTAGGGGTTGCTCGTTCAAGCCTCAAATATAAGTCAAAAGATGTCCCCCAAACAAAATCATTCGACGTGTTTCGGGAGATTTTTCCACTCACTATGGGATAAGAAATATACGGGGTGGCTCGTCTGAGATGGAACACCCTGTATGTACTCTTAATCTCTCCAACGGATTTATCCCGTTGAGCTAGTGTAATTAAATAAATGAATAAATAAATAATAATAATAAAATATTCATTAGGAAGGTATTTCATACAGAATTAACATAGAGCTATGTCAGACAGAGTAATTCTCCTTAGACAAAGAAACGCATTCGCCATCACTTCTTGAGTAAGCTAGACTTGTGAACAAGAAATAGTGATGTAGCGCTCTTCAAGTTTCTCTTATGAGAAGAAAAAGGTGTGATCGAATTATCACCATACTTCCTTCACTTTTCTTGGCAAAATAGCTTTCAGACACTCCTACGGGTCAAATGTAGATGATTTTAGGAACAGAAAATATATAGGAAATGATTTAGAAACCGCTAATGAAAGACGTTATATTCTATGTTAAATTGAAATATCATCCAAATAATCTATTCAATGTATTTCACAACTCTATATTTCAATCAACATTTGCCAAAGAGTGAACACATGAAATAGACTGTGACTTAAATCGACAATGAGGATTTCGGATAATTTTGCAGGTTAAATATATATGTGTGATACAGATTTATAACTAGAAAGGTTAAATAAAACACTACAATTCCATTTGAAAAAGTGAAAACGTATGTCCAAACTATCACTCGAAACGAAGTTATCCTGCTCAAAAACAATACAGATTCTATGTTGACAACTTCAAAACGGTCTGCAAAATTTCAAATCCATACGGCAAAAATAGTCGATTCAGAAATGCTCAAAATTTTCCTTAAAGGTTTGGAGGTTATAAGGAAATACATCACTAGGCAAAGAGTTCCACAACTCCGCCGTTCGATAGAAAATGAAGTCTGGTAGGAAGAAGTTCGGCAGGTCTCGAGCTTGGCTATGAAGGGGTGACTAGTTTGAACTCATCTAGTTCACCTACCTGGAATCTCTCATGGTGGGACAATAGACAACAGTTTTGACGAACACCGACCATGCAAATATCTATAGAAAAGGGAGATACCTTCCACCTTTCTACGATGTTCTAGAGAAGTCAAGTGTGACATCATCAATCAGACGAATAGCTCTCTTCTGGATATAATCAAAGAGCTTCAGCGTATGTTTGGAAGCTGAACCCCAAACATGTGAAAAGTACCCTAGGACAGGTCGAATATATGCTTTGTAGTTCATGAGGAGCTGCTGGGATGTAAAGTAGCTCTTGGTACAGAATAGGAACCAAATTTTGATGAAGACTTCATAGGCATAATTGTACCTGACATCAACATATTAGGAATTGCGAAATCCGCCTCCTTGGAGAAGAGGCAATTTCGAGTTTTGGTTGCATTAAACTCTACTAGATTATTGGATCCCTATTTCAATCGTTAATATGGAGCATAAACAAAGTTGGTGCCAAGACAGTTCCATGTGGAACACCAGCGTTAATAACCATTGTATCAGAGGATACTCCGTAGACCACCAGATGGAGTGATCTATCTGAGAGAAAACTCGATAGTAAGCGACAAAGTTGAGGGGGCAAACTATATGACGGAATTTCTCAAGAAGGCCTTGGTGCCAGACTCGGTCAAATGTTTCAGAGATATCCAATGCTGCAGTTAGAGATTCATCATATTTATCAATAATTTTCTGCAGGTCTCTTGTTGATCTCTGCTAACGAAAGCTATTACTTTAGAGATCACAGGTAATAATGCAATGCAATAATTATTAGGAAGAAGCTTCTTTGCTTATTAGGAAATCGTCGAACTCTAGATATCTTCCAGCTCAAGGGAAACATACAAGTTTCTCTGAAAGGGTAAGCAACATGCAGAAAACTGGTGTAACTTCTGGGGCACATTCCTTCAGAACGATAGATATCCGCAAAAATCAGGAAAATTTTTTCGCTTGGTTACAATACTTCCTCTATCTATAGCATTATACTACGTATAGTCGTTGATTGAAAGAGTTTTCAATCAATGGTATAATGAGGGAAGTAAAACTATAACATTAATATTCTACAAAAATATATAGATTACTACTAAATTGTGAATGAGTTTATTGAATTCAAAGTTTTAATTTTAGTGGGCAAGAGATTAGCAAATCTTGGAGTAAGGTAATATGCAGATCTTTTCCATTGGCTTTTTTTACTACGAGTTGTAGAAACGGAATTCTATCGCACAGATCTAGCATTGTGGGTAATTTTTTTTATTCTAATATTGAAGGTATGTACGTCTAATTCATAATACAATAACACAAGAACTAAGCAATGAATCAAAGAATCTTTCCCAACCTAAGTTGTTTGCTATACTTAATTCGCTATTAGTCAGAAAAATCAAAATATTATCAATATTTGTGAAAATAAGGAAGGACATTGGAGATTTTTGTATTCTCAGAGGCGTTGAATGTTGTTTGACCAAAATTGAATTGTCGATGGAATCAGAATGGAATGGTGAGGTACAAAAGAAAAATAAAAATTAATAAATAGAATATGAAACCTACAATTTCTCTGCAACTCATTAAATTTCTTCAATTGGCTTTTGCATGTTCAATATTTAAAATTTATCTTGTAGGAAAGCTTTCTAATGAGTGATGACTTTTTAAGTCGTACAACAAGTGTCGTTTTCTTACAAATGAAAGTGCATAATGTAAACACACTTCTGCTAGGTATTAAACTTTCACTGCCGGCGAAACGATTCAGTTGTATGTGTTCCGTGATTGTCTACACTTCGATAGTGCTCTCAGAATGATTGTTTACTATGTATATCTGAAATACTTATTTTATGCAGCTTTGTTTGTTATTCTACCAGTAATCGCATTGATCGTTTTGAAATTATTTCAGAGATATACTATCGGAAAATGCAAAAGCTTGGTCTGTTTGAATGGGAAAGTTGCCGTTGTCACTGGAGGAGCATCAGGTATATATTCCATTTTTTTGTATTTCTATTAAAGTTTTGAAATTTTGATGCATCATTCCTTGACGCTTGAATAAACCGATTTATATCTTCCATTTAGTTTGATCAAGTGAATGAGAAATATCAATTCAGGTACAGTGACGTCATGTCATTTTGGAAGATGAAGTTTCTATTTTTGGGGCTATTAATCAACATTTATCAGATACCAAATAGCAGGATAACTTACTCAAAGACGGAAAGTCAGGAAAACAATATTAAGAAATTAATCAACTAACCTGGGTGATTTTATGTTGTATATGTATACAAAAATTCTTTTCACAAACTTTGGGGGGTAGGGCGGAGGTAATTCCCCAGATAGTATGGTCCAAAAAAAGGTGAAAGGTATGGATGAGCTTGAGTGTCCAAATGGATCGTTTCGAAGAAACGGAGGATTTATCATTTTTGTAGCATTTGCGCATTATCTCTTTTTTCATAAACTTGCATTTTCATATCGTATCCGACAGATGTTTTGTCATACATACAGTTTGTAAAATCTTGGCTTCCGAATTGTTTCCGCGTCACAATAGTCGACTTGATGCGGACATTTCGCCAAACATTACAGGTAGTATCTTGAGGCTTGAACTGGAACTGAAGATGTGTAATGGTTGGCAAAACGTCGCAATCAAGTAGTGCTATTGTGACGCGAAATCCATCCGGAAGCCAAAATTTTTCAAGATTAGCTATCCGCAGAAGTCTACTATTCAAGATATACATTTTGTAGTTGAAATTTTATTAATTCTAGCTACGCTATCGTTCAATTATTAGTTGACATGGATTTCCTGTTTGGTCGTGCTCATCCTGATATCCAGATCCTTTCAGGATCAATAGGTAAACTGTAAGAAGGAAACCAAATATCTAGGGAGGTAGAGGATCACATCCAGCTTGAAGATCCATGGTCGATTCTAGGGATAGGATTAGGTTAGCCAGTGTTGTCAAGTATATTGCTTCCTTAAATAACTATTATATCCCCCTTACATTTATGCTTTACAGTACACCGTGAGTTTTAGCTCTTTTAGGAAAGCTGAGGTTTTCAAAATTTCTTCGAAGGTTGTGTACATTCCGAAGAGTCCGCTCATGGGGGCAGCTTTGCAGTCAGTTAGTAGACGCATCGGTGTTTCTACTGCTTCTGTGCAGAATCTACACATAGTTTGCCGTAGACTCTCAGGTTGTTTCTGCTTAGTCTCAAATATGATTTTTTCGTCCAGTACTTTGTACTGAGTGAGTTCTGTTTCTTCTGTTCTAAGGATTTCCTGTATAGTGTGCTTGCCTGTACCTCAGAAGGGTGATTTGGTTCCGTACTTCTAAGGTGATTAGCTCAGTTCTGCAGTTAAGAACCATCTTTTGAGCACAGCGCGTTTATAGCTGGTTGATTATCGGAAATCATGGCTATGTCCTCCTTTTTGTATCCTCTGTTCTTATTGATCAGTGCACATTTTTCAATTGCATGCACACCCGCTAGAAAGATACTGGTGTAACCCATGGGTTCGAAGTATTTGGTTTTGGACCCAAAGACTCTGGCCTTCTGCTGTTCTTGATCCATCGTTTTACAAACAGATCCTCCTTTCCTAACAGGGTGAGAATTCTTCTGTCTCCACTCTTCTTTATTTCCAAGGTGGGTTTGAGAGGTCTTTGTAAACACGAATACCTTACCCATGTCATCTCTTGGTGCCAAGAGTATTGAGTGTTTCCCCTTTACAGATACATTATCTTTCCATCGGAGTTTAATAACTTTCTGAGATTCTTCTTTGCTTATATTTAGCATAGTATTTCTCTCTGTACTAGGTATATCTATGTTGAGTGGCTTGGTATCAATATTTTCTCCATGCTAGTCGTAGTGCTACCTTGGGGTTTCAGTTATGTATATGCATGCGAGCCCTTGGGTCTTACCTAATTTCTTTGTTTGGTAATTTGCTGGGTATCATCACTCCGGGCTATGGCCCTATTAGTGAAGATGGGTCTCATGATCATGTTGTACCTCCAGAGCAGTGCACAATCTCATGTTTTACCTGGTATCCTTCTACATACCATCAGGGCATGTGTCGGCTGTTTGTTTACATTCTTTAAGAGCTAACTGTGAGTGAGAGTCTTGCCTAGTGTATTTCAGCACGATGGTGGTTCCATTCAGTTCGTTTTGCTTCATGTGATCCATCTTCTCTGTCTTGGTGAAGGTCACTATTGTAGTTTTACACCATTTCTATGTAATCCTAAGACTTTTTTGGATAATGACTTATACTATATCACCTGCATATCCTTGGCAGCAAATTTATTTAAGAGCTAATATCTCTAGGGGTGATGAACCCCCACTGCAGACATCCCCTTGTTGTGTTCCCTCTTCTCTCACCCTAGTCTCATCCTTTTGGTTTGAAGCATTTTCTCCATTCATCTGGATGAGGTTTGGTCTACGTTCCTCCACTCGAGAGAGGCTCTAATAATGGTGAGTGAAGCATTATCAAAGGCTCCCTCGATGTCGAAGAAGGCATAGAGAGCTATTTCTTTCTGTTCCAGCTCCTTCTTTATTTCACCTGTCAACTGATACAGTGCAGTTCGGTTGATCTGCCCACTCTATATGCTTGCTGACATTGGTGGGAGGGTTTCTATTTCACTACTGTGTTTCTGATGAAATTAATCTTTTTTTCTGGTGTCTTCAAATTAAAGATGCTGTATGTAGAACTAAAATACTCCAGATTCGGGATATACCGGGGGATTTACTAGGAATGAGCGTCAGTAATTTTTGACTCCCTCACGAGTCTGAAAGAAAAGTAACGTACGGTTTCTTCAACAGTTTCAAATGTTTCGCGAAATCTTGTATAGTTATTGAAAATCGAATTGATTACGGATAACGACTATAGTTATCTACGTTATTATTTCGAAATTCTGCGGTCAATTCCTCCTTTGCTCTAGCATAAATATATTTTGTATGACGATTCAACACAACTTTTTTCACAGGAATTGGATATGAAACGGCCTTAGCTCTAGCTTCAAGAGGATGCAAAGTAATTATTGCCGATAAAGTTGGAGGAGAAAAAGCAAGGGATAAAATAATAGGAATTACCAACAACAAAGATATATTAGTGAAACAGCTGGAGTTGGCTTCATTACAGTCCGTAAGGGAATTCGCAAAGAACGTAATTGAAACGGAGGATAGGCTAGACATTTTGATTAATAATGCAGGTGTAGGAACAGTCGGAAATAAACATAGCGAAGACGGTTTACACACAACAATGCAAACAAATCACTTTGGTCCATTCCTCCTTATTCATCTTCTTGTAGGTAAGTTAATTACATATCAAGCGGTAAGATTTCACATTTATGACTTTAATTGGAAAATCTAAGTACCAAATAACCAATTTCTATCAGTATTCTGAGTTTTCAATTACGAATACATATTCAAAGATTCTTTTTATATACTTGAAAGTTATTAAAATAAATGAAATTTTTTGAAAACATAATTACGTTTCCAGTAATGCAGTCAAATGGGTATAACAAGAGACCAAACCCACAAATCCTCTTCAGAATGTCATCGGAAAAAAGTTGACCACAAATAAAGTTGCGCAAATTGTTTACATTGCTTATAAATAATTTAATTAGTTCATTTATAAAAAATGCAAAATTTGACCGTTTTTGATCGGATAAAGACAATTTTTGGTTAATGAACATGTGGAAATAGTTAAAAAAATAGTTGAATTAACTTCATTTGTTAACAATTTATTTTTCAACAAAATAGATGAATTCTACTAAAACTCCGAGTTTAAGGTTGTTTTCGGATAATTTTTGTATTTTGAGTTTGATTTTATCGTCAATATCGTGGAACATATACCCAAAAATTAGCTAATTTGTTCTAAACATGTTATATTTATTATTAAATATACGAATTTGACCAAAATGTCGAGTTTATAGTCGTTGTCAGATAATTTTGTTGCTATTATAGTCTTCAAACGCATACATAAATGTTGAATTGTTATGAACAATTTTGTTCATTAATAAAGATACGAATCTGACCAAAAAATCGAGTATATAGTTGTTTTCGAACCATTTTGGCCTCCTGAGTACAATTTCATCGCTATTATGCCCTTTAAATGCAAACATAACTTTTTGAAACAAATTATTCATTAACAAATATAGAAAAAAAAAATGTGATTCTTATTCATTTTTACATAATACGTATCCACACTCAGAACTTTATTTTTTTGATAAAATTGATCAAATGTATTATTATTATAGACAATATCGTCGAATATATACCCATAAATTCGCTAATTTGTGATAAGCCAGTTATATTTATTATTAAATATACGAATTTGGCCAGAATGTCGAGTTTATAGTCGTTGTCGGATAATGTTGGCCTCCTGAGTACGATTTCATTACTATTATGGTCTTCAAACGCATATGTTTATGTTGAATTGTTATGTAAAGGGCGGAATACATGCACGTCAATTCAGTTAAAATATGCGGATATATATGTATAGTTTTTCTTTGAAATATGCAACAATATGCATAGTTTTTGAAGTTTTTCTTTGAAATATGCAACAATATGCATTTATTTGTCAAAATATGCAATTATTGCCTTGAATGTAACATGGAAAAATGGAAATAAAGAAACGCCGACTCTTACAAAAATTATTTATGTTAAGTAAAATTAAAAGAAAAATATAATAGGTAAAATTTTTAGCCTGAAATAGTATAAAATGCATTTATAACGATATATTTTTCAAAAATTTTCCAATAAAAGTGTTTGCCTTCTGTCTGTAAAAATATGTTTGTACAAAGAAAAAGATCTTTCAACATCTACCGATGTGATCTGGCAATATTTTAATTTGGGTAGTAAGTTATAAGGCCAAGGTATTACTTCGTTGGATGGTTTAGTATCAAAAATATTTTTGACTTCCATTAAATACTTAAAGCCTTCATTCTTTCCCACAATAACTTCGAGTTTACTTCTTACTTATTTCCTACATCACCGGGAACTTTTTTGCATTTGTCGGAAAAAGTTTCAACAATATTAATTGATTCTCTTAAACTCATATTCCTACTTTCTAACGAAGTTATTATATCTGGTATAAAACTAAAATTAACCTCATTAAAAACAAGTTCCTTAGCTAAATTTACATTTACACACTGTGAATTGTCTTCTAAATCTAAAACTATGTCTTTAATGGCTTCAAAATGGTCTGCGTAGAATATCGCGGCCTTAATCCGTGTTCCCCATCGAGTAATTACGGGCTCTGGAGGTAAACTAACTCCTGGCAATTCCTCTCTATAGATCTGCACTCTTAGAGGTGCTTTCAAAAACACTTTCTTTACATTTGAAATTAATTTGTTCTCCAAGGGATATGCTGTTCTAATAGTTTCTGCAACTCTGTTTATCCCGTGTAAAAGGCAAGTGAAATGTACCATATTGGGATAAAATATTTTTAAGTTTTGGCCTACTTTAACCATATACGGCGCTGCGTCAGACGAAAACACTAAAAACTTCTCTACTGGAACTGGATTAGGTAAAAAAAATTTGATAGAGTCTGCTGAATAAATCGAGTTACGGTCACATTATTTGTTTTGTCTAACTGTTTAGAAGATATTAAATATGGCTTTCCTAGCTTATTTTCTTGAAGCCCTCCAATAATAAGATGTGCGATGTATTGACCACATGAGTCTGTGCTTTCATCAACAATAATATAAAAATGTTCATCGCCCAGTGAAACTTCAATTTCTTCCAATACGGTTTCGTATACTGTTTGCACATACTTCTTTCTAAGTGTGGATTCGTCAGGGATGTTTTGATTACAATATTTTCGCAAAAAATCTCTGAATTGTGTATTTTGCAGTTTCTTCAAAGGTATATTTGCTGCGACTAAAGCTTTGCATAAGTCTTGATGAAACACCTCCTTTTCACTCTTTGGTTTGACATTTTGAAATGCGGTTTGCACACACTGCTGAACAGGCACAGATTGATTTTTCTGCAACTTAGCTTTATGCATAGCTGTTCGCAAGTGTTGATCAATTTGGAAGTCCTTTTAACAAACAATGATTTTGGCACAAACTTTGCAAAACACTTCATCCCCTGTAAACTCCAACTCAGGAAAATTTTTAATCCACGAAGCGGCTTTCGGCATTTTAGGCGTTTGAAATAAATATTTCCGAAATCACTCTTTTCACACTGGAATCTATCGACAAACTAAACTATGCAATATACATACAAAATCAGAAATCACATTTGCTCTCCAATTAGGCACCGAAAAGGAACAAGACAAGAAGATTCACTTGGCGTCGGTACTTTGAAGTCCGAACAATAAAAGCAAGCCGCCGCATTCCAACTAGACCCCCGCGCACCGAACAGAAGTTTCTGTTCGGTGACAATACTTACTACCACCGAACACGACTTGGCACCACCAGGGATTATTTAAGTGTGCCAGCGAAATAGACAACATTAGGGGTGGAGCTTCAGGTGAACCTTCTTGTCTTGTTTCTGTTCGGTGAATTAGGCAAGCTGATTACTTGGAAATTCCTAAACATCCAATAAATGCCGGGCAATAAGCCATATAATAATAAAATGGGTCCATAAACCATATAATAATAAAACCTACCCACCTTTTAAATTATTTCAATTATCTGCAAGGGTCGCACTTAATCTTTTGATAAAACGAAAAACATAAAAATATGCACACAAATTTTATTTTTGTCGAAATATGCAATTTTTTATGAAATTTGTAAAAATATGCAAAATATGCAAATGTATGCACTTTGCATATATTCCGCCCTTTGATGAACAATTTTGTTCATTAATAAATATACGAATTTGACCAAAATATCGAGTTTATAGTTGTTTTCGGATAATTTCGGCTTCCTCAGTACAATTTCATCACTATTATGCCCTTTAAATGCATACATAATTTTTTGAACTGCAATAAACAAATTATTTATTAACAAATAGAGAAAAAAGAAATGTGACATTATTATTCATTTTTATACAATATGCACACTAAGAACTTGATTTTATTGATAAAATTGATGGAATGTATTATTATTATTATAGTCAATATCGTCAAATATATACCCATAAATTCGCTAATTTGTGATAAACCAGTTATATTTATCATTAAATATACGAATTTGACCAAAATGTCGAGTTTATAGTCGTTGTCAGATAATTTTGGCCTCCCGAGTACGATTTTATTGCTATTATGGTCTTTAAACGCATATATAAATTTTTGTAATATAATAAAAAATGGCATGCTCAAAAAATTTGTTTTTTTAATAAAACTGTTTTTTTTTAAATAAAAATCAAAACTCCTGAATTTATTTCAACAATTTGTTTGTCAAAAATTGCTTTTCTGTAACTTTATTCAATATTCATCGTCTAAATTTCATGCACTCAAACTTCTCGATAAAATATTTTGTATTCAAGCGATTCAAAATTGAGATTTTTCCAGTAACATACATATTTTTTTGTTTTGATTCTTTTGATATAATTTATTTGATTATTAATATAGATTAATTTTAAATACACACTACACTTGGAATTTTATCAAAATTTTTATACTTGTTCATAAATAATTTGTTTATATCAATTCAAAAACTTATGTGAGTATTTAAAGACCATAATAGCAATAAAATCATATTCAGGAGGTCAAGATTATCCGAAAACAAGTAAAAACTCGACATTTTGGTCAAATTCGTATTTTAATTACAAACATAATTGTTTACATCCGTTCAAAAATTTTTGTATGTATTTAAAGACCACAATAGCAATAAAATCGTACTCAGGAGGCCAAAATTATCCGAAAACGACTATAAACTCGACATTTTGGTCAAATTCGTATATTTCTCAATAAATATAATTTGTTTATGACAAATTAACAAATTTGTGGGTATAAATTCGCCGATATTGACCATAAAATTTGTTATGAAGGTAGAGTCGTTAAACTATGAATTTTCAAATTATAAACTTATGATTGAATTGATATGATTGATCGATAGATTGATACTTGTTGTTACATTGAAAAACTTGGATATAATGAATTATCTTAGAATAACATTCTGCTGCTTGAACATTCGGGGTTGGAAACCTTATGCAGAATCCACCAATAGAAAATGATCTTAATAAATATTAGGTATTGGAAAAGATGCCTCACTAAGATCTTGAGACCAGCTTTGAAATTGCTACAATTATGCAAAGGGTTGTTGACCGGGTCTTTCTGATTATGGTAGGAAAGAAATGTTCCAACAAACAACGTAATAAATCAAATATGAATCCTATAACCATTAAGACCCAGGTCAACACCACTGTGCATATTCGGTATAAGGCAAATACTGTAAACCTCTATTCTAAAAATATTAATTCATTTATTATCCTTACATCTAACTGAATTTTAAAATTAAATATATATTAGTGTCTTTATATCCTAAACAAAATTGAACTCAGAAAGTCAAGGTCTATTTGCTAATAAATAAATTGTTTGTAACAAATGAAGGTAGTTCAAATACTTGTTTAACTATTTTCATATGTTTACTGACCAAAAATACCCTTCATCCGGTAAAAAACACTCAAATTTTGCATTTTGTAGAAATTTTTTTGAAAACTCAAAAATGAGCTAATTAAATTGTTTATTATAGAATGAAAATTGTGGAATAAACGGCGATGATCTTATGATTATGAGGAACCGAATAATTACATTTTCCAAATGTACCGAGATTGAATGAGTTTATATATTTTATTACTAAATTGAACTATTTCAGATTTATTGAAGAAATCAGTGCCCAGCAGAATAGTTTTTGTAAGTTCCGCCGCAGCTTATTGGAGTAATCTATCTATAGAAAACCTTAACTATCCTAAGGATCATCCATTAAGTTTGTTCCGCACTTCGTTAATTTATGGAAACTCTAAGTTATGCAACATAATTACCGCTAATGGATTTGCAGAAAGGTTAGAGAATAGCGGAGTAACATGCAATTCTCTACACCCTGGGATCGTTAGAACTGACATTTACAAAAAATCACTAATCTCGAGTGGTTTGCAAGGTGTGGGGAAATTGATAGAAAATCCGATTACCTACTTATATGGGAAGGTAAGGAAAATATAAATAGATGTGTATATACAGGCTTCCTCACCAGAACCGGCGATTTTGAATGTTGTTTAATTTTTCAAGTAAAAATTACAGGAGACTGCTGTTCAATTCCAAATGTTGTTAGTGACATAGCATTTCCTCAATATATCACAATGGTCTAGCTACTCATTACTCCTTTGCTGTAAAAAATTGCTATCCAAATAACAACTGCTTCATAACAACACAACGAATTTTCCGAATTCATTTAAATATTGATCGATATATTCCTTATTTCTAAGGTGTAGTAGTTTTCTCGTCTAGTTGATGCACATAATGGATCTGAAAGTATTCCCAGATCATACATTCTGAAGATATAATTTACACGTCAATACATGGTATGCTTAATTTTCGTGAACTCGTAGAGTGTTTTTACCAACTAAGTAGGCACCTTTAGCTCTTGATCGTAATACCTATTCAGGCATTATTTTGTTAGATGTAGAATAGTCAAGTATGTGCTGTCTTAAAGTAGTACTTGGCAGTCAAAAATGGAAATTGCGATTCGAATAAAGAGAAAAGGCTCAACACTACCAAGCAATGGTGAAATCATGTTCACTGATGGAACCATAAACCATGGATAAACAGGAACAGGGATATTTCGCAAACGCCCAGGCAAAGCTATTAGGTATTATTATTATACCTCCGGGCAAATATGTCATTATTCTGTGCCCTTGAAACTCTTGAACCAAGAAAGGAAACCACATCAACATAGGTACAAGCACCAAAACAGCTCTTGATGCGCTGGTTAGCATGAAAATTACATCAAAGCTCTTGTGGGATTGCATTAATACGCTAAACAGACTTAGCGGAAATGAAAACAGGTTAACCTATTCTGGATTCACATCCACTCTGCAAGAAGAGGCAACAAAATAGCCGATGAGCTAGCAAAACTGGAGACCCAAAGAACAAACGGATGAACCGCTGCTGAGTCAGCTCACAACACTCGAAAGAGTGGTAGCTAGTGAAAGATTGCAGACAATCTAAGACACGGATGGACCGCACATTCGAGAAGACTGGCATCAGCAACTGAAGAAGATGGTTAAAGTAAAACCGACACAGATACTAACGAGACATGAGCTGTTTAACTACTACCTCCACAAAATGAACCTAAGTGATTCACCCTCGTTCAACTAGTTGAAACAAAAAAAAACAACGAAACGACAATGCATATTTTGTTCAGATTCATCCAAGACCTCTTCACGGCACTAACCTATCCGGAAACAGAGTCTTGACTGGGTGTTGGATAGGAAGCTGTTCATTCATCTCAGGAGCTTGATGGACACTCTCGAATGAGAACTGTTCCACTATGTGGAATTAAGTTCACAACGCATAAAGGAATCTTGATTTGGTCAGTATGTAAACTACCTTGGCGTTGTTTGTACACATACAAGATCCCTTCAACCTCCGAAGTAGAAGAATACTTCTTAATAATAGGTACCTAGAAAAGCTGGCTTAAAAAAATTTAGCATATCTAAGGTGAATCAACAATACGACCAGTTGCTGCACACTAATTTCAAAAACACGCCCCTACCCTGTCATTCATTTGAAGGACCAAATATGATTTAATCAATTACAGATTACAGATAACTGTGGACTTCAAAGAGGATGTTTCAGTGTCGTCAAAGCATCTTCACTATTATTCGATGTAGCCGGCATGTTCCATTTTCCGTCGATATTCCAGTTTTTATTCAATAAGAAATCGATGATAATAGTATCCTTGAGAAAATAGAGGAACAATATGCTCCGACAGAAGACGAGACAAGAACTTTTCCAGTTCACGCTGGTCTGCGGCCATCGCTAATGACTTTCATCATCTATTCCTTTAGGGCAACCAGAAGAACTGGCGTTTTCATAGAACTGAGTTTTCAATTGCCACAAAGTTACAACTTGTTTTTGGACATCCTGCTCAGTTTTATTGCTAAAGTTCCAGCGCTCCATTCCACTTCACACCCAACTCACAACATGTCAAACCCAACGCTGAGTTTCCTCCACAAGCTTCAGCAATACGAATATTTTCGGTTATATTTTCTATTTTCTGACTTACAAATACCTCAGAATTGTGTGGTTCGATCTCTGAACAGATCTAAAACTTCTGTTTTTCAATGATGTTCCTACAAAAGTTTGGGTTCTACCTAGCTGCTTTTTTTTACAATTTGACAACTTTATCTTACTACTTATTTGTACAGGACATCATGTAATTGAATTTAATGTATTTTGTTGTAGAGTCCCTATGAAGGTGCACAGACTACGATTCATTTGGCAGTATCTAACAAATTGAAAGATATAACCGGTAAACACTTTTGGGATTGCATAATTTTCCCACTTCCTCCTGGGGCTCGGAATAAACAATTTTGCAGTGACGTATGGGAAGAATCTGAACAAATGGTGAAGTTGCAGGAACATGAAAAGCTGTACAAATCAAGTAAAAAAATTGATTGAAGCATAGGCTACTTTTCATTTGTATTACTATTTTAGGGCTTTTATGGTGTTATCTAGTTCTAGTTTGTTGTGTTTTTGTAAGAATAAATACTATCTTGTATGTTAAATGGTTATATTGATTAACATCTAGCATTAGCCTAGACTAACTCACCATGTCAGTGTATCACAATATCATACATCTTGGTTACATATTCTCTACAACTAAGATAGAGATAAATAGGAGGTAAGTTCGCAAATAACATTGAAGGCCGGGGACTATTCCGGCATAGGTGCTGACCAAATTTTGTTTTGGTCTTTAAGGCCATTACGTAAATTCGTTTAAAGCTGAGGGTAAAGCAAAATTAAACAGTAGTCAAAAATAGAAAACTCACCGGACCAAATAGAATTTGAGAACTTCAGCGTATGTTTGGGAGCTGAACTCGAAACAGGTGAATAGTAATCCAGAACAAGACGAATCTGTGCTTGTAGATCATGAGGAGCTACTGGAATCCAAAGTAGCTCTTGGCATGAAATAGAAAACTTCCGTGAAGCTGTTGGTGGTGATACCGAGTCAGGTAATGATTTTATGATAAATTGAATTTATTTTAAGAACAGTCTAATGAAATTTACTATCGAATAGTTGAAATGTGGATAGGTACATTTATCGTAAGGTGTAAGCTTATTTTTTTCCGATTTATATCAGAAAATGGAACTATGGTTGGACCAAATTAATATCCTTTAATTAAAATGGAAGAGAAAAAGACAATGTTAACTGTTATTTTATCAAAATGTGACAAACTGTCACGTTTTCACTGCATGAAAAGTGTTTATTTCATTGTACTTCATAAAAGTATCATTATTTAATTCACTTAACAAGGTAACAATAATAAAGCTATTTTTTTCATATTGAGGGTAAATACTATATCTGAAGCCCTAGAAGAGAATAACACCAGAGCAATATGGTAGACCTCTACAGAAATGGAACTAGCAACCGATGATCAAGAAGACCATGGCCTGAATATCTCATGTAACAGCAACAATTTCGAAAACTTTTAGTGATATTTAAGGGATAATGTCAGACACGTTCATCAGATTTACTTAATACTTGTGAGGAGTACCTACATTGTAAATTAAAAATGAACATTGAACAGAAAATATTGAGGGCTGAAAATGAAGGGTAATTTCTTCAACTTTCTTATTGACTACAGGAAGAATGAATTCATTCCAATCCATCTCCGCTCCATATCATTTCATATAGAAATCCAAATTTACAATTGTAGAAAAAATAGCTTTCTTCCAAAATTAAACCTTTCATCTCCATTGATCTACATCGAAGAGAAAATATTCACAGGTAGTGTTATAAAATCCACATAAGACGATTTTTAAATTGTTTTGATCATCATGAATTGAGGGCTTAGCCCCCAGATACACATTTAGTCCACTCAGTTTTGCACCCCGTGGTCAGAAGCTTATTCTATTCTAGCAGGTTTGTGGCCTACCAGAAACCCAGAATACTGCTAACGCTGGCATCTATAAGTTCCACTGGGAGCAGTTTTGCTTGGTCGAAGTAACGTTGCCTGTGAGGGATGTTAAAACAGGGCATTCCAACAGTATGTGTGAGGTAGTTTCTCCCATCACTCTGCATTTCCTACATATAGGAACATCTGCGATGACCATAGTATGAAGATGTTTGCTAAGACGACAGTGAACAGTTACGATTCCAGTCATCTCTGTGATGTCCCTTCTGTTTAGAGAAAGGAGTTCCTAGGCTCAAGGTTCTCGATAAAGAGCTTTGCCTGCCTCATACGTGGTGATTATCCCCATGAGTCAGACCACTCTTAGTTCAGTTGGCCTAGAAGGGCGATTCCCTCACGCAATTTGATAAAGCGACCATTGGTTCCGTTCGGACAGGCGCACCAGAAGTCCCCCGCCTGGCTAGGCAGTTTGCCATTTCATTTCCTTCAACTCCACTGTGTCCAGGGACAGTAGCGGATCCAGGGGGGGTCGCGGAGGTCATGACCCCCCCCCCCAATGATGACAAAAAAATTTTTTCTTTGGAGAATAAACTGATCTGGTAAACGACAATTGAATTGTAAAGTCAGCACTACATCTGTGAGCCAATTTATTTTGATTATAACAAGGATTTTGATTTAAACAATATCGTATGTGATTAATACAAGCTTTTGTCAATTTTAATGTATGCATGTCTGAGAGTGACCCCCCCACCTCCCCACCCCCAAAACAAAAGTCTGGATCCGAGCCTGTCCAGGGACCCAGTTGAGTTGAACTTCCTTTCTCCTGGCTAGTTCACCCAGTGTATCCCTGCATTTTACATGGTTTCATCGCAGGTTTTCCTTGGCGCAAGTCCTCCGCCTGAAAAACCATTCGGTAGGCGTCTTAGGTCACTGAGATAGTGACCTTTGGCCTTTTTAGATAAACCCCCGCTCCAGAAGCCTGACATACCTTGGACTCGTCTGTGAATCATACGAGCCTACCTGGTGGCAGTAGGGCGAGAGTGTTTTGTTGCTCCAACCTCCTCTATCAGGGATGAGGATTTTGGGAGAAGTGAGACATATAGCTGGGATCATGCTACCTTTGTCTCATTTCTAGTATGGGGCATTTAGATATTGCCTCACTGATGTAATACATCAGATAGACGATATTTTAAGTAATACTACAAATCCCTATAAAAACGCTGTTGAGTTTTCTCCCTGCAAAAGTGTATAATGCAGATTAAAATAGGGCTATCTGGATTATGTATATTCATAAATTTGATTGCTGAACATTGAACCCATAAAAAGTGAATCTACACCTCCTAGTTAATACAAGAAGTCAAAATTTATGTTCGTATTGAATTTAATCAGATTTATTCATTAAAAACGTCTCAATTACGATGAGCTTATTGTAATCGGCATTTCCTCAATCTGTGAAACACAATGAGTATTATGTTAGCAAGATAATCCTATTGATAAGATTGACTGGTTTAAGCAACTTTACATACATTCGTCTTGTCTTACGGATTGCATATGTACAGATTGCTAAGGTAAGGGTATGCTCACGCCTATACGGGCTAGACATACTGTAAGGCTAATGTTCTCTGTACGACCTTCTCGGAGTTCCTGAACAGGAGTAAAGGACTTCGCGTTAGTTTAGTGAAGTGATTCAAGTAGTCAATATCCTATAGTGGCCCTGCGTACTTTTCCCATTTCATTTTCCGGACCTCTTGATATTCGGTGAGTTTGATTTATACAGAATGTATTCTTATTCGGTTATAGAAGGTAAATTCGAAAATCATGAGTTTTTCCTGTTAGATAGGGAGAATGCATTTTTCAATTATTCGAGAATGTCGTATTTTTCTTATTTTTCTTAATTTATATATTTATCATCAATACAATCAGAATAATTGACTGAAAAATTAGTAATAGAGTTGGGATATGATATGTAACTTTTACATTTTCAGATTCAAAGTGACGCATCCACCAAAGGGTAGAAATAACTAGATATGTTCAATATATTATTTACTGTAAGAAATATATACTTTTTATTACCGTTTCAAATGTTTGCGTGAATTATTGGACTAGTTATTGTAATTCAACGAGATTATAAGAAAAGCGCGCGAAAGAGTAATAACCATCAAGGTTATCAATAATTTTTTGGTTCTTTGATGATAAAATTAGGGAAAAGAAAACACTCATTATCCTCGAATTTAATTTTGGATTTGTTGAAATCAAAATTTGCCCCGTAGAAATCAATCGTTTAAATTGTAGAAAGTGAAAACTGTTTTGGCTCCCATCTACATTTCAATAATTATTGCCTAGTGTGCGACAATTTACAGATGAAGAATTTTGTCTTGAACTCTTGAAATCACAGTTGGATATTGGTAAAATTCTTAATGCAAATCTAATCTTTCAGGAAACGAACAAAAGATCACACCTCACGAAAATTGTATTGAAATTACTGAAGTTAGTCTTCATCGAAGGCTTTTGTTGCTTTTTATTAGACTGATTGAAGTAACGTACTCTTTCTATTTCAATAAACGAATTAGGAGAAAGGCAGTTACCATCAATTCTATAATTGATATAACTATTCACAGAGAAAACGAAGAAATTTATTTGAAAAAGTGGCTGAAATAATAGGAAGTGAACCAAATGATATTTGTTCTTATCACAGCAATCGCATATCAATTCCACAACGAAATATGCTCTTCTATTTTCCGTAAAGCCCAACCAGAATGAATACATGAGAATAGCGAGAAATTAAAAAGTTTTGAAGGAAAATACACTTGTAACAAATTTTCACAGACTTAGTTTTTATTAAACAAAACGTGACATGTTTCACCACAGAGTGCCTTTATCGAAGAATATGTGAAAATTTATTACGAGTGTATTTTTAATCAAAACTATAGATACGCATTTTCAACAAGTAAGCACCAAAACCACCCTGAGAAATAAAAGTATTATAATTTAATATATTTAGTAGAATAATCAAAATGAATAAGCTTGTATGGAGTCAATTGCTCCCATACCTCTAGTCTAAGGTGGGAGGCAACGGGAGCCAGCGATCACCGGCATTCCCTCAATACAATATAATTTTGAAGTTTTTGTTGTTCTACCGAGATATCAAAAATTATCTTGGTCAAGGGTGGTTGTGGAATCTAAAACGTGTGTTTTACTTTACGTTTGAAATAATTATGTCACTGTCACACTGACATCATCAATAACCTACAAATTTCATACCTATTTATTTCAGTTGTAAAACAATAACGAACTACAAATTATGAAATAACGGTTTTAGTAACAAGAAAAAGTAAATTACAGTAATTGTTGGAAATGTCCCCCGTTTTGTTCGATGCACAAGTTGACGCGCATTATCATACTGTGAAAACCGTTTTGCAACATTTCTGGCGTTATGATTGCACATTGCTGAACTATTCTTTGTTGAAGTTCTTGCAAATTATTTACCGGAGTTGCGAAAATCTTGTTTTTTAAGTAAGGAAATATAAAATAGTCCATAATTGTCAAACAAGATGATCTCGGAGGAAACTCGACTTCTGTATGCAAACTGATCAGCCGGTCATCAAAAAACTCGCGGAGAAAAGCAATATTTTCTCGTGTAGTATGTGCTGTTGCACCGTCATGCTGGAAATAACCGTACCGAAGTTCATCATCGTTTAACTGTTGCACAAATTCAGCCAAAAAGTTGTGTCTGTACCTATCTGCGTTGACGGTGAATTCGAAAAAAATTGGCCCAATTATTCTTCTGCGAGAAACTGCCATCCAAACACCGATTTTTTGAGCATGTAGTGGCGATTCAGTAAAAACATGAGGGTTACCATTGCTCCACATTCGCATATTTCGAGAATTGATGTACCCCGAAAGGTGGAACCACGCTTTGTCAGAAAAAAAAATTGAGTCCAGAAGATCGTCATTCATTAAATTATTGACAAACCAATGGCAGTAAGCAAGGCGTCTTGGGTGGTCTGCGGGCAGAAGAGCTTGATGTGCTTGCATCTTATATAGATGCATGTTCAAGTCTTTCTTTAAAATCTTCTGACATGTTCCATAAGAAAGTCCAATTTCCTGTGAAAGACGATTCAAAGGTTTTGCAGGCTCCTCTTCCATACGTTGACGAACGTCATTGACAACTTCTTCTGTACGAACTCTTGGTCTACCAGCACCTTCTTCATGAGTCACACAACCAGTTTCGCGAAACACTTCAACACAATTTGTAAGGCACGCATAAAAATTGTCCGGTAATATTGCCACGTTTGGGAAGTGCTCTCGAAAATTGTCCAAACACAAACGTTGACTGTATTGCCAATTTCCATTAACTAGCGCACCCGTTCGAAAATAGGCTTCAATCATGGAACTTTCGTACTGTGTGGTAAGAGGCATGATTCAAAAACTGAATTAGAAAATTTCAGCACAATGACTTAACAGATTCTGACACAACAAAACATACTCAAAAATTTAAAGTAAGACACACGTTTCACATTCCACAATCACCCTTGACCAAGATAATGTTTAATCTGTAGTTCATTATTGTTTTACAACTGAAATAAATAGGTATGGAATTTGTAGGTTATTGATTATGTCAGTGTGACAGTGACATAATTATTTCAAACGTAAAATAAGACACACGTTTTAGATTCCACAACCACCCTTGACCAAGATAATTTTTAATCTGTAGTTCATTATTGTTTTACAACTGAAATAAATAGGTATGGAAATCGTAGGTTATTGATTATGTCAGTGTGACAGTGACATAATTATTTCAAACGTAAAATAAGACACACGTTTTAGATTCCACAACCACCCTTGACCAAGATAATTTTTGATATCCCGGTACATGTTGAGCAATTTGCCATAATTTGTGAAGAAGCGTATCGCGAACTTCGATTATTGATCTCCATTTGAATGATCCTCAGTGCCATGGCACTTTGTGTCAAATCTATGATCATTCAAATGTCTTGATCATTCGAGAACCCTGAATCAGTCGAAGCAGAATTCAATCGTGATTTCATATATGTATTTAATAACATACATAAGCGTGTCATCTGTAAAACAAATGACTTTCAGAGTTTACCTTTGATTGGCCAAGGAATTGATGAGCTCTTGTGGGAATTTCAGATATTCAGTGATGGAATTTTTTCACAAAAATCGATTGAAAATTAGTATTGAAACAACTAATTTTTTTTGCGTAAGGGAGGGGAAATCTTGCATAGACGCCTCGAGTGTGCCGAATTCTTACCGAACAAAACCCCTCCCAGTGAGGTTGGTTCTCCTCCCCAGAGGGACCTCACTGCACTGCGGTCGTTAGTGTCCTCTTGTGCCTTCAAATATTGCTATCTCCTCATCAATCCGGTGTATTCTATGGAATTCAGTAGCCTGATGTAGGGGATACTTTCATCCCCTCGGGTGTAGTTTTATTGTCCCAGAGGTATGTCCAACGACCAGCCGCGTATGCCGTGCACTGATACAGCACATGCATTCCACGCCACATCTTCTGCACATCGTGCAGAGATGTTTCTCGCAAGGGGCGTGTCCGATCGGGAATGCAACAAGAAACCGTATTTCTTGCGTGCTGAACGTCACTAGATTTTTCACTCGTTGCTGCTGGAGATCTCCCAACAGTCGCTTGGAGTGCGACATATGGGGCAGTTCTCTCCAGTGGGCGCGGTGCTCTGTCTCGAGTCATTTTTGGATTACAGATTTAGCTGTGGCATGAGAAATGCAACAGGTTGTCTCTGATCCAGTCAGGGGTTGTTCAGCCCCTACGACGGCAGTTCCAGTACCTTCGCGTCTGATTCCCTCAGACTCCCATACGAGGGACAACTCATACAAATTATTCCAAAATCTTAAGTAGAATTCATGAATTCAATGTAATACATGACCATTGGAAATAAGGAAGTATAGCATTTTCGGTTTGTACAGAAGTGCTACGCTACTGATGATATTTCAAACATGTTATTCATATTCACAAAATTGTACACGAATGGTAACTTCAATAACTTCTAACATACGGCTTACGTGATAATCCATTATAAGAAAGATTTTCATTGAAACACAAAAAGCTTAATCAAAATCAACTTTTTCGATTCTCATCATAACTTTCCTCAGATTGAAAATCTAAGTAAATAAGGTTTTCAATTTTCAAGGACATGTGAATGTCTGTACTTTCCTTAATCATCTTAGAAATACCGCTTCATTTATCTCTCAAAAAAATTTCCATTCCAGTAGTAATTAGTTCTTCCTAAATAATCTACCTATAATTTGATGTGTTATTTCAATATTTGTAACCAATGAACATGAATGAATATATTCATTTATTACTTGTTGGCTTTTGTAGCTCTAGTCTAGTGGTCCAGGCAATAAACCGGGAAAAAGGCCATAATAAAAAAAAATATAGTAAGCTAGAATTTCAAAATTTTTTTTGCATTTTGTTCCTAATACCCTATAGATCATTCTTGACTATCAAGACCGCGGGGGTCGACCTTTCTACCCCATCAAAACGCGGTTTCAACCTCTCAGTGGAGCATTCTTATAAAAACAGTCCAAAATTAATGAATTAAGAGCCGAAAATGACCCCTAGTATGTTTTTTGGGTCGCTGATCACTATTCCGCAGTTAGTTTTCTCGGAAAACCCCCTCCAGATGGGAAATTTGGAAAATTTATATGTAATATATAATTCATAATTTTGTTGCAAAAATGACCTCCAGTAGGTTTTTTGGGTCGCTGATCACGATTCCGCTGTTATTATTCCCAAAAAACTCTCTTCAGATGGAAAATTCGGGAAATTTGAGATTTTCCTGAGACGTTTGTGAATAATAAAGTATAGTTTTGTTGCAAAAAATGACCTCTAGTCATTTTTGCAACAAAATTATACTTTATTATTCATAACCGTTTCAGGAAATCTCAAATTTCCTGACTTCACCATCTGCAGAGTTTTTTTGGGAAAATAACAGAGGAATTGTCATCAGTGACCCAAAAATCCTACTAGAGGTCATTTAAGCAACAAAATTATACTTTATTATTCACAAACGTTTCAGGAAAATCTAAAATTTCCCGACATCTGGAGAGAGTTTTTTGGGAAAAATAACAGCGGAATCGTGATCAGCAACCCAAAAAACCTACTGGTGGTTATTTTTGCAACAAAATTATAAATTATATATTACATATAAATTTTCCAAATTTCACATCTGGAGGGAGTTTTCCAAGAAAACTAAGTGCGGAATCGTGATCAGCGACCCAACAAACATACTAGGGGTCATTTTCGGCTCTTAATTCATTAATTTTGGAATGTTTTTATAAGAATGCTCCACTGAGGGGTTGAAGCCCCGTTTTGAGGGGGTAGAAAGGTCGATCCCCGCGGTCTTGATAGTCATGAATGATCTATGGGGTATTAGGAACAAAATGCAAAAAAAATTTGAAATTTTAGCTCCCATATTTTTTTAATTTTCCGGTTCGTTGCCTGGACTATAGACTCTATCTATCCAACGATTCAATAAGCGCATGATGATATTCAACAAAGTATTTCATTGTACTTTTATGTGTAACGGACACGGAACGGAACTTATGTTCAATAATAGTAATTCCATAAGACCGAATGAAACGACAGCAGCAGATACATATATCTGATAATTAAATTCATATTCAATTGGAATGTTTTTTAATTGAACGGTTTGATAATAAACCTATTAGACCCACGTTGACTTGTACTCATTATTTACCGTTAGAATCTTTAGTGATCTGCATTCTAAATAGATTTATTGATTTCATCGAAACTTTAAAATTTGAAGGTCTATCTATAAAACGATTGTCTGTTAATGACCCGACGAATCAACATTGTTACAACAGAAATGTGTGTAGCTTATTTCGAATCTGGGCACGTAAATGTGTACTATCAGTATTTTTGAAATCGAAATCTATTTACCGCATAATAAAATGTTACGTTCTTCGATTTTCTAGGTTACTGTTATAACATTGATATCGAAATGATTATCATTAAACTTAAATTTTACGAATTCATCAATTAAACACCGTTCTGTTGAATACATTAATACATTGGTAATTGGGTGATTCGTAAGTATTCACCTGAAATCACATGAGCCGCGCCATACTTCCATCAACGAGACCCCACGGTTCATAATAAGGCCCCTTATGTTATTCTTACAATTCATGCTTGATACGTATGTACGTTTTGAACGAATAAGCTTTTACAAGAATTAATAAATACATACATTAATTAATACCTTCTGTTACTTAAACCGAATCACAATTAATAATATGTGAAATAATGTATACATTTTTTTTATAAATGAAGAAAATGTAGAAAAAATCAAAATTGAACATAGTTTAATTGATATAAATATGCATAATTTATTCAAAACAATACAAAATTTAAATTTTTTTCTCATTTTGGACCACACGAGAGAAAAACCTATATGTTTAAAGAACATCGTGTGGGCCAGCGGTGGAATGTTGGAAGAGGAAATAGGCATTCAAATTCCTCTTGCTGGTTTGGAGGTCATAGGCATTATGTGAGCTATCTAGGCAGAGTCCCATAACTTCGCCGTTCGATAGAAAAATGAAGACTGGTAGGAAGAAGTTAGGCCTGTCTCGATTGAAGCGGTGACTAGCTCGAACTCGTCTCGCCCGCCTATCTGGAATCTTTCGGGTGGAATAACAGACGAAATTTCTTATGAACACCGACCATGGAAATATCTGTAGAAAGGTGAGAAACTAGGGAGACGCCGCCAGAAAGGCCTAGGCTTGACCTTCATTGGTTGTCAAGTGGTGACTACGGTAGCATCTTTGGAGTGTGGCGACTCCATGTACCTGAGCTGGTCTAGCAGTATTGAGTTGGGCCTTTCAACTCAACTTTAGTAGAATTTATTTTGCGAGCGATCGGACCAGTGATCTTGCATTGACTGGTACCACGGGGGTCGGAGGCCCCTTAGTGTAAAAACTCCGTTCGACCGCTTGATGTAGGCTCCGTGGGGGTAGTGGTTTAAAGGCGCATGCTGACTAGCGGGTGTTATAGAGTAACATTGTTACAATTCTTCACCTTCGACGGGTGAGCTACGTTTCGGCTCGGGAACTGAACATGCATAGTCAGTAGGAACTTGGATAGGGTCCCGCTCTTACCAGTGGAGTTCGGGGAATTGCTCTCTCCAGACATACTGGCAGGTAGGATCAGGTCCTACCACGCTGATTGGGCGTGATTCCAATCCCTCGCTCATGGAGATCGTACGGTAGAGTTCTCGGCACAGGAACTTCACGTAAAACTAATACTTGAGCATCTGCCCACCCTTCTCTGAAGTTCTTAGTCGAGTCAAATAGGTATTTCATTACGAAAATCGAAAGATATGGACCGATTTTGATGAAACAAAGTGCATTCGATTCGGGATGACGTCTAGAAAAAGTCTTACCGGTTAGTTTTTTGTGCAAATTTGTAATTTTTTTTTCAAAACGAAAAATTGATCAATTTTTGGCTGATTATTGGGAAAATTTAGTCGGGGTTTTTGGGGTCGCTGATTACGATTCTGAACTCAGATTGGCCATAATCGAACTCCCCAGCTGGTAATTGGCCACTTTAATTGGACAAAGTGACCATTTTTTAAAATGTCATAAAAAAAATCACTCAGGGGTTTTTGGGGTCGCTGATTACGATTCTGAACTCAGATTGGCCAAAATCGATCTTCCCAGCTGGTAATTGGCCAGTTTAATTGAACAAAATTGATCGTTTTTCTTAATTTCATCGCAAGTAGACAGGAAAAATTTCTCTGGGGTTTTCGTAGTCACTGAGTACGATTCTGAAGTCAAATTGTTGGTTTTGATGAAATTTTGGAAATTGGTCAATTTTGTCCAATTAAACCTGCGAATTACCAGCTGAGGAGTTCGATTTTGGACAATTTGATTTCAGAATCATACTCAGCGACTCCGAAAACCCCCGAGTAATTTTTCCTATCTATTTGCGATGAAATTAAGAAAAAATTATCAATTTTGTCCAATTGAACTGGCCAATTACCAGCTGGGAAGATCGATTTTTGCCAATCTGAGTTCAGAATCGCAATCAGCGACCCCAAAAACCCCCGAGTGATTTTTCCTGGCTATTTTCGATGAAATTTAAAAAAATGGTCACTTTGTCCAATTAAAGTGGCCAATTACCAGCTGGGGAGTTCGATTTTGGTCAATCTGAGTTCAGAATCGTAATCAGCGACCACGAAAACCCCCGACTGAAATTGGTCAATTTTTCGTTTAAAAAAAAATAACAAATTTGCACAAAAAACTAACCGGTAAGCTTTTTTCTAGACGTCATCCCGAATCGTATGCACTTTGTTTCATCAAAATCGGTCCATAACTTTCGATTTTCGTAAGTCGGCCTGTTTTAATACCTATTTTACTCGACTATCTAGAGGGGTCTATGAAGTCGTAAGTGTGGCATCATCAATCAGACGAAGAACTTCAGCGTATGTTTGAGAGCCGAACTCCAAACATGTGAGCAGTACTTCAGTATAGATCGAATCTGTGCTTTGTAGATTATGAGGAGCTTCTGGAATGTAAAGTATCTCTTGGCACAGAATAGAAAACCAAGTTTTCTTGCAGCGGTCTTGCAATGGACGTCTCATGATCGTCTCATAGATATGAAAGACTTTGAAGAAATAGTTATACCTGACATCATCATATTAGAGATTATGGGATTCGCCTTCCTGGAGAACATGCAAGCTTGAGTTTTGGTTGCATTAAACTCTACTAGATTATCAGATCCATATTTCAAAATCATTACCAGATCTGCATCAATTGCGTCAACCTGTATCTGTCTCGCTCCTCTGACTTCATTGGATTGTATGAAGGCTCTAGATGAGAAAGCGGTAAGAAGTGTACCATCATCTGCAAGGACAGGTAGTCACTTCCAACAGATCGTTGATATGGAGCAGAAACAAAGTTGGTGACAAGGCAGATCCCTGTGGAATACCAGCGTTGAAAGCGCCACTGCATCGGAGGATACTCCGTCAACTACAACATGGAATAATCTACCGTAGAGAAAACTCGATAGTAACGGACAAAGTTGAAGCGGCAAACCATATGACGGAAGTTTCTAAGAAGGCCATGGTGCTAGCATCTGTCAAATTCTTTGGAGATATCCGATGCTACAGCTAGAGATTCCCCATATCTTTCAATAGATTTCTGCTATACATGTGTTATGTAGGCAAGCAGGTCTCTTGTTGATCTCTGCTAACGAAAGCCATATTGTCGGTCATTCACGATTTTGGAGCTCTCTAGGTATTGGATCGATGTTGATTGCTTCCTCCATAACTTAACAGATCACAGATGCTTGACTACAATAGAAGAACGGCTGAGCAATAACAATTCAAAAATGAATTATGCAAAATCTAACGATGTTATTTAAATACTACCTACCTATAACGTAGCCCATAGTAACATCTGTTTTGTCAATACAATGTCTTAGAGCAATTCAAATCGATTCGCAGTTAAAATGAAAGCACAAACGAATATGTTATAATAGTGATAATAATAAGCGTTATCTAGAATTTTTTTTTTTAATATAGAACTTATTCAGTTTTTGTAGAACTTACCGTTTATTTTGGAATGTTTTAATTCTGATTTTCGGTATGCCACCACCACCACCACCATAATGGATATTCCTCCTCGCTACCATTTTGGTGTGCTAGCACACCAAAAATTAAGAAAAGTTTCTTTTCGTAGTAAAGTGAAGAAGTGAAGTCCTGCCCTGATTACTCTTTCGCGTAGTTTGTTATTAAGGAAGCTACCAAAAATGTGGACTGGTAACAGCGTATTTTTCTCTATTATTTCCTATTTTCTTCGAAGTTAAGTTCAACTTCTCTTCAGAAGTATCATAAACTGCTTTTTGTATAGTCTTAACAGTTGCTATTATATTTTACAAAGTTATATTGATAATTCCGATACAGTAACATATAGATTGAATACATCAGAAGAAATTGTGCAACACATTAGACATAATACTAGCCGTGGAAGTACTATTGTAATAATATAGTGATACTGTGAGATTGCATATTTTTTGTTGTTCTTTGCTGGTTTTATACTACTTAGTTTCTCTTCTATTTCATATCTGGGTGTTAAGTGTTAGTTGATTCTCTATAAAACTGTGTAACTTCATTAATGAAATGAATTTTATTTTATTGCGCTGCTTGTACTAAAATGAATAAACGATAGTGGTAAAGTTCCTTTGGATCGATCAGTAACATTAAAATTAATAGTTCCAGCTAGCTGTTTTGTTCTCTCCAGCTCATCAACTAAACGAGTAAGTTATAATGTTACTGAGCGATAATTCTGTCTTCTTGAGATAATAACTGTATCTCTATCTTTCACATTTAGGCTACACGGATTAGAAGCTAGTAGTAACCCCGAAATTCTTGAATATTCTATGCTAAAATTAAACAATTCATGACAATAACGATTACGTATTACTCACTGCTTTCATTTGTACGTCTTGAAAAAACGAATTATGGAATTCACAACCATTTAACGAAGCAATTTGTTCGAAGAAATTAACTGACAACAAAATTCAATACTGCATTTTTCATATGATGGTAATAATTTACACATATTATATATTAGTGCCATACGAAAAATATTCTCGTAAGGTCACTGCTTTTTGAGTGACTCATCGGCTTATCTCGCTCTTTGATGATTTATCAATATGGTGGCAAACGTTGTGATTTAATATCACTAATTAGAGCTTTCGCTCTTGATTAATAGATGAATTTATGTTCTTACCTGGATCTTGATTAATCATTGGTATTTACTATCAGTTTTAATTCGGAGTGGTTCATTTGTCTGTCGCCGAATATATTATTGATAACTATTCGCAACACATTAGTTATTTCCTTGTGTATATTAAATCTAGGCACGATCTGTTGGACTTATGAACTTATCTCCAAATATATTCCATCTTCTTTTTAACATACAATTGATCAGAAGCTACAACATTTTTTACAAGAATTGTCGCCCATATAAATTTGGCTGATATCAAACGGCGTATTTCACAGTCAAGTAATAATTTCCGCTTTCTTGAGATTTTTGAGGAGGTATTTTTATACAATGATATTTGTATTCGTAATTGTATTACATTCACAATTACACAACACGTAATGTAAACAATATTTAAAATTATTTTCCAATACCACTTTTCTTATTTTTTGCCATTTATGCACTATTGAACTTCCAGAAATGGGAAAAGGAAGCGTAAGCAGAATGAGTTGAAGAGACCGGTGTATTGAGATTTAACAAGTGTTTCAGTCTCACTTGAAATATCGTTCAAATCATATTATTAATCGAAAACCAAATTGATAACACAATTTTTTGTCAATGTTAGAATTGAAACTTTTTTATTTTCCGTAGTCAACTGTATGTAATACAAATAACTGAAAAATAACATATATTGTAATAAAATATATCTGTAACATATCTCCATAAACAATTACTCCAATTCCTTTAGTCTTGATAATGTGTTCCTAGTCCAGATCGATCAATTGATCAGGAACGTCACAATCCCAGACAGCTGTTCCGCTCCTATCATAGAGCTAATCAGTTGGCAACGTTAATGAAGGATTCCTGCTGGAGGTAGTCATAACCAGCGTTCAACGAGGTAAAAAGACCAAAAAAGCTCACGCCATCTAAGAAATCATGAATGTACCACATTGACAGATTGATAAGAAATAATTACCCTCATCCACTAAAAATATTATTAAAGTACTGAGGACCTTTCGGCTACCAAGTAGCATCATCAGAGTAAGCTAAATTATAAATCAAAATGTGCCTGTTTGAATACTCTTTGGGGATAATAATGTGAACAATGCGTTACCCTCCGCTGGAGATAAGTCGGAATTTACTGAATTGCTTTCTCGTTCATACATTTCCATCCCTTATACATGACTCAAATATTTGTTTGTACTATGTTTCAGAAGTGATAAACTTTCTTGAGAAATGGTGTGACCTATATTCAAAATATGTCCTGCTAGCGCTGATTTTTCACCATTATTTTTCTTTATTAGTAATTATTTAGCTAAGTTTATCAAAAATAATAAAGATAAATCATCCGATGATGACAAATGTGGGTTTTATGGACTGACCCGTGGGTCATGCCCCAAGATAAACATTGGTCAGATAGGAAAAACCTTCAAAAAATGGATCAGAGAACATAGGCCTTAGAACTTTGACGCTTACTATCGAGTTTTCTCTCAGATAGATGTAGTGCTTAACGGAGTAATCCTCCGATACAATGGCTACCAACGCTGGTGTTCCACAGGAATGTGTCTCGGCACCAACTTTGTTTCTGCTCCATATAAACGATCTGCTTCAAGTGTTCCGTCCAAAACTTTGAAGGTGTTGGTACACTTCATACTGCTTTATCATCAAATGAAATAGGAAGTGAAACAGAGACAAATTGATGCAATTCATGGAGATCTTTGAAATGGGGATCTGATAATCTACTAATCTAGTAGAGTTAAATGCAACCAAAACTCAAGATTGCATGTTCTGCAGGAAGGCGAATCCCAGAATCCGTAATATGATGATGTCAGGTACAACTATTCATTTGAAGTCTTCCATATCTATGCTCGCGATGGCTAGTAACAGCTCCCTCTCATGGCATGATCATTTGAGGACGATTGCGGAAACCGCTTCACAAAAACTTGATTTTCTGTTCCGTGCCAAGAGCTACTTTACATCCACGCAGCTCCTCATAATCTACAAAGCACAGATTCGACCTGTCCTGGAGTACTGTTTACATATTTGGAGTTCGGCTCCCAAACATATGCTGAAGCTCTTGAATTCTATCCAGAAGAGAGCTATTCGTCTGATTGATGATGTACCACTTACAAGTTCATTGACCTCTATAGAACATCGTTGAAAGTTGCGAGATCTCTATCTATAGATATTTCCATGGTCGGTGTTCATCAGAAATCTCGTCTATTGTTCCACCACGAGAGATTTCAGATAGATGGAATAGACGAGCTCAAACTAGTCCCCCCTTCATTGTCAAGCTCGAGACCTGCCAAACTTCTTTCTACCAGCCTTCATTTTTCTAAAATAGGCATAATAGTAATAATTTTCATTGTTCATAAGACCAATGATAACATGGCATAAGACACGTCAAAAAATATACAGCTATGTAAGTAGAAAAATAATTAAATAGATAAAAGAATACGTATTCTGGTAAAACAAATAAGACAGAAAAAGAGAACAGAAAAGAAAAAATGATGCAAAGAAATATAAAGATAATACTCCCTGTGGAAAGTAACAAATAATAATTACGATTATAGCCCAGTATCTACTATAATTATTTATAAATATTAAATTAGGAAATTAAAGGAAATGAGCAAGACTTTATGGATCATCTGTTATTATACATGCCAAGTACTCAGTAACACTGTAAAATACATGCTCCTGCAAAAGTTTATGAACTTCCTTCTTAAACTGATTTAAGTTAGCATTATCTCAGTGACTGCGGAATTGTTGAATATCTGTATTCCCATATATCGTGGACTTTCTTCATACAGAGACATCTTATGCTGAGGTATCAACAGGTCTGCTCGTCCTCTATTAGGATAAATATGATTGAAATCATTGCGGGAAAAGAAGCAACATTTATTTTGACATATATCAAAAGTTGCTTTATATATATACATGGAAGGGGTAGTGATGGCAATTGTCGGCAGATGTTTCCACATGATGTTCTTCTATTTGCTCCTACCATACTTCTTACTGCAAGCTTCTGTATTAGGAAGACTCGGTCCGATTTAGATGCAGATCCCCAGAATATAATGCCATGAGAACATCTTGAATAAAACTGTGCATAATAATAGGATTGTAGTAGTATGCATCTACTTGTAAGACAACCTCCTCAAAGCATAGCACATAGTTTATAATTTGCTACATACTATGTCAATGTGAGCGTCCCAGTTCAAAGCGTTATCTATACATAGCCCCAGAAAATGTACAGTCTGAACTTGCCTCAAAGAATGTCCGACAATATTTAAGAGGCAAGTCTCATTGTAGTTTATTGAACGAGGTGTGAAATGAATGAAAACTGTTTAATGAGTTGATTCGCAGCAAACCATTCTACGCACGCATTTAGACTATTTTGGGTATTTTTCACCAGCACGCGTGTGTCAGATGCGGTGCTCAACATTGAATTTTCATCCGCAAACATCGTTAGTTTCATTAATATTAGATCTGATTCAACCTTTGCAGAACATTTGATTATGGAAAGCCATAACTTCAATGATAATTTTAAGATTTTTTTTTAAATAAATTTGCTGGTATCGCTATTAAACGATCAACAAATACTTAATAATTCTCCCTTGTTAAATTTGTACGATTAGATATTTGGTCTGCTACCAGTTTATCGTTGAATCCCTCGATGTGTTGAACGCAATTAGGTAAAATTCCAATAACCATCTATCCTAAGATTATCATTGAGGTATATGTTAGGTTAGTTCTTCTGTAGTAAGTTTTTAGAAATATTTGTTTGAAGAAGCTACGGTGTTTAATAGTTACTGCATTTAAGTCTATCACAGATCTTCTGCTTCAGAGGATATTGAACACGAATTACCAAAGCTCTAATTGTGAATATTGTCCCACTTCAATTCCTCAAATTATCGATATATTCGGTTTCTGAGTCATTTCCTTTGATCAAAGTTGTTTGTACGAATTGTCGTTATCTATTGAAGCCATAACTGGATTCTGGTAGAGTATGATGTAATGTATGCTGCACCTTCAAAATATCTCTTGACTCACTAGTTAATTCTGAAAAATAGTAATAATGATACTGACTTAGGACTCTATTTGACTAAATAAATATTTTAACAATTTCTTTGTTATTACTTATTAGTTACCTACTTGACATACTCTCATATTTACTGTCACTTGAATTTGAAACTTCCGTTACTCAACTTTCAACGTATTGTTTCATTAATACGGTATTCAAAATGTAAAATAGCATTATAAATGAAATTGTATGGTCTCAAATACCGATCAATTATCAAATGACAGGACTTATTGACAATAGCATTGTTATAAAATATAGAGAGTATCGAAGGTTATTAGCAAAATCCACCGAAATCAAAATTTTTGGAGATGCTTCGATGAGAAATGATTCAATATATGAAAATTCACGAAACCAAGTTGATTCTAACGTCTTTGCTGTACATTATCAGTAACAAGCCAAAACGAATACGGATGTGATACAATTCTTATAATTGCACCTATCTCACACGACTTATAGTCCAGAGAATGAAAACAAAAAAAAAGGATCAATTTCTTTTCTGTTAATGGATTCTCATGAAATTTGATGTATGGATTCCTGATGAGTCCAGGATAGAAGGTGTTGCAAATCAGAACGCACACCCAATAATTTCAGGAATAATTGAGAAAACTGTAAAGGCCTATGAATAAGTTTACAAATAGGAAAAAATGGTATACATGGCTTTTTTTTTGGGTCCATATCAAATTTTTCACTTTTGTGGGAAAATGTACCCTTTTCGAGCTATAAGCCTTTTCAGAGCGAAAAGAGTGAAATTTTGAAATCTACAACATGTAAAATTTCCAGCTGTATCACTGGATATCTCCAAAGCATTTGACCAAGTCCTTGGGAAACTTCCGTTATATGGTTTTCCGCCACAACTTTGTCGCTTACTATCGAGTTTTCTCTCAGATAGATCACTCCATGTGATGGTTGGCGGAATTTCCTCCGATACAATGTCTATCAATGCTGGTGTCCCACAGGGATCTGTCCTGTCACCAACTTTGTTCCTACTCCATATCAACGATCTGCTGGAATTGACCAGCTGTCCCGTTCACAGCTTTGTAAGATGATGGTACACTTTATACCGCTTTCTCATCTAGAGCCCTATACCATCCATTGAAGCCAGAGGAGCTAGAGAGAGACAGGTTGACGCAATTAATGGAGATCTGGCAAAAATTTTGAAATGAGGATCTGATAATCTAGTAGGTTTAATGCAACCAAAACTCAAGCTGTATTTTTTCCAGGAAGGCGTATAACACAATCCTTATTATGATGATGTCATGTACAACTATTTGTATGAAGTGTTCCCTATAACAATCCTCGGAATCATGTGAGGTTCATTGCTAATACCGCTTCACAAAAACTTAGTTTTATATTCCGTGCCAAGAGCTACTTTACATACCAGCAGCTCCTCATAATCTACAAAGCCCAGATTCGACCTGTACTGGAGTACTTTTCACATGTTTGGAGTTCGACTCCCAAACATACGCTGAAGCTCTTGGATTGTATCCAGAAGTGAGCTATTCATTTGATTGATGATGTCGCACTTACAAGTTGATTGACCTCTCTAGAACATCGTAGAAAGGTTGATTCTATAGATGTTTCCATGGTCGGTGTACATCAGAAATCTCGTGCGTTGTTCGAGCACGAGAGATTCCAGATAGGCATACTGGACGAGCTCAAACTAGTCACCACTTCACTGTCAAACTCGAGACCTGCAGAACTTTTTCCTACCAGACGCTATTTTCTTATCGAACAGCGAAGTTGTGGAACTCTTTACCTAGTGAGGTCTTTCCCTTTGCCTATAACCTCCAAACTTTCAAGAAAAAAACAAATGATTATCTCTTCTCCCTACATTCCACTGATGGCTAGCTTGATGTTCTTCGAACATTATAGGTTTCCTCGCGTGTAGTCAAAGTATTAAAAAAATCTGTATAAAAAGGCAAATATGTAGAAATCATATTTTAATATAATTAGACCTCATTTGTTTTCGAAAACTACACATGTTCTGTTTCCATAGCTCGTCCACAAATAAATATTTTCCGACTTTTCCCAAGAGACCGTAAAACTGTCAGGTTCAGTTTGAGGGGTGGGGTACGAAAGGAAGTGTAACTCCTAGATCTTTGAAAATACCTGGAGCATTCAGCTTAATGCCAAATAAGCATATGTTTCATTGGAAAATTAGAAAAAGAACGCATATTTTGCGAGTTATTGACATTTGCTCGTGATGTCTGTAATATGGTATATCGGAATTACGGGTTAAAATCTTCCAAATCAAAATATATTGGTCCGATTTGGGTGAAATCCACAACTAAGAGGTTTTTGGGGTGGCTTTCTATCAAGCAATCAATCGAAACGTCAGCGGACAAGTCCGGAGCACTTAGACCGCTTGATTGGATCCATTGTGCGCCCCTTGATACAAGAATCAGTCCAGCAGACCTAAAGCAGTGCCGAAGGCTAAGATTTCCCATGAACTGATATCTCTTATGGCTTCAAGCGGCATATGTGTGCTGCCGAGGTATTGTAGCCTGAGAGAAGCCAATGCTGGACATTCTGCTAGGATGTGAGAGGCATTTTCCTTCGTACTACAAGCTGGGTCTTCAACAATGCCTATTGTGTGTTGATGTTTATTCAGATGACAGTGTACTGTTAGGAGTCCTGTTACCAGTTTTAGGCCTCTCCTGCTCATAGAAAGTAGGGTTTTAGAGAGCTTAGGAGATAACTCCCTAACGTAGAGTTTGGTCTGCCTCATGCCGGGGGCACCACGGCAGACCGACAGCCACTGTCTGTCGAGTAGCTCCTTGAGGGCTAAGGCCCAGTGTGTTGCTGACTTAGAATTAGTCATCAAAATAAAAAACAATCAAACAGTTGATCCAATATCGCATTTCGTTAAAATTACAAATTCGACGACCCTCAAATTATGTCACAATGTGAAATAATTGTATATTACTGCCTTCAACATAAAGACGTATTCTTGTAACTCTTCTGGAAAAATACTTGTTCTCCGAATTACAGCCGGAATTTAATATGAAAAGTCTTAAAAATCAGTAATAAAGAATATTTGAAAAGTTGTTGATTTGTTGATTATGTTCATGAAAACAAAACAAGCAAGGACAGGCAAAGATGCGTTCAAATACAAATCGCATTAAATTATAATATAAGTGTATAAAAACAGTAACTAAAAGAATATAACTTGAGAAATATGTGCAATGATACGCTGAATTATCTTAATTAGCATAACTTTCAGATTAATTATATTTATAGTGATTTTGGTCGATTTCACAAATTTTACTAGACTTGATCCTTATTTATGAACATATTCTTGTTATTATTTGAACTGTATCATCCTGAGGATGAGAAGAAACGGGTATGGACCGTGGGTTCCAGGTATTCATTTTAATTTAGCATTTTATTTATTTATCATTCGTGACTAACGGATTCATTTGAAAATTTACACTCCTAACAATGAGTTAAGTTGAACAACAGTTATGTGAGACTTAATTAAATATTTGAACGTCCTTAAATGGCCTACGAATACGTTATTGTTTGATTAAATGATCTTGCATTGGAAATTCGTGCTAGCCTAGTTCACTTTAGGTGGCCTTGAATATGCCTTTACTACAATTTTAAAAGGCAGAACAACAAACACTTGTTGAATGTCAGTGCATTTTTATATGCATTTATTATGAATTTTTGGTTACGACAAATCCAGTTTGAAGCAATCGGTTACATGAGTGGAGCATAACTTGTAAGACGTGAATGTCATATTTAAATAATTGCTTTGAAATTTGTATGATATTATTCACAACTCCTAATTTGCTTAAATACTCAATTCGTGATTGAAAAAAAATCCAAAGGTCTGGATTTGAAAGTAGTATCGAACATGAAAGAAAAAAAGAAAATACCAGCTACTTCATTCAACGTATTCTTCAGGACGCATTCATGAATCAAATGGAATCAATTTTAATGAAGATAAATATAAAGTTACTGATGAATACGAAATATTCACCCTCATCGACTAAAAATTCTAGTAAAGTACTAAGGACCTTTCAGCTATACAGTAGCCATCATCAGAGTAAACTTAATAAGAAAACAAAATGTGCCTGTTTGAATACCATTTGGAATTAGTAATGCAAGTAAAGGGTTACCCTGAGATGGGCATAAATCTGAATTTAATAATTCTATCCCTTCTAAATTATCTAGATATTTGTCGAAATTGTGTTTTAAAAGTGATACACTTTCTTAAGAAATAATGTGTCTTGTATTTAGAATATATTCTGCTCATGCTGATTTTTCGATACTATTATTTATATGGGGAGAATATTCTTCATAACGAGTTAAATTGTTCCTTCTAGTTCCACAATCGGTTTTTTAAATTCCGAATATCAGAGTGAACTAAATTACTAGTTGATTTCACGGGCTACGCCCCGCTGTTAGCAGTTTATTTTATGTGCAACGCCTTTGTAAGGGTTAAGTCGTGAATCAAATGGAATCAATTTTAATGAAGATAAATATAAAGTTACTGATGAATACGAAATATTCACCCTCATCGACTAAAAATTCTAGTAAAGTACTAAGGACCTTTCAGCTATACAGTAGCCATCATCAGAGTAAACTTGTAAGAAACCAAAATGTGCCTGTTTGAATACCATTTGGAATTAGTAATGCAAGTAAAGGATTACCTTGAGATGGGCATAAATCTGAATTTAATAATTCTATCCCTTCTAAATTATCTAGATATTTGTCGAAATTGTGTTTTAAAAGTGATACACTTTCTTAAGAAATAATGTGTCTTGTATTTAGAATATATTCTGCTCATGCTGATTTTTCGATACTATTCTTTATATGGGGAGAATATTCTTCATAACGAGTTAAATTGTTCCTTCTAGTTCCACAATCGGTTTTCTAAATTCCGAATATCAGAGTGAACTAAATTACTAGTTGATTTCACGGGCTTCGCCCCGCTGTTAGCAGTTTATTTTATGTGCAACGCCTTTGTAAGGGTTTAGTCGTGGATAGTGCGTGATAACCTTTATGTAAGGCATATGGGCACCTTTAGGTTGTCACTGTGACAGACGTCAACTTGACAGTTGTAGGTTATATAGAGATAAGTACGCGTTCATAGAAAATTTTACTATTAGCACATGTCACAAGTTATTCTATGGTATAGATCGTATGTCACTTTGACATTTATAGGTTGTATAGATAGAGACTAGTAGGTATTCATAGAAAACTATAAAATTAGAATGATGTCAAATCAAATAAATGCAAACAAGGGGTTACCCTCAGCTGGAGATAAATCGGAATTCAATAAATTGATTTTTCGTTTATACATTTTCATCCCTTCTAAATTATCTAAATATTGCCCGTACTGTTTTAAACGTGATAAACTTTTCTTGAAAAATGGTTTGACCTGTATTTCAAATATTTTCGTCTAACGCCATTATTTTTCTTTAAATTGGCAAAATTCTCTTCATATCGACTTAGAATGTTCGATCTAATTTGACCCACATGGCATTTTCAACATCACTAACAATCAATTTTGTAAATTCCCGATTTATCGAAATCGGAAACGTTTCAAAGGTATTTCCTAAACGAGTTTTCAGCTTGTTTTTGCATCTATAAACGAGTTTTGTTGCGAATAAAAACATGCTATGGAATTTATTATTGAATATTATTAAAGGATGGTAAGTGGAGTTCTTGGATTTCATTGAATTGTTTGAAGCTAATGGCTCATTTGGTTAATTAATTGCGTTCCATTGTCTGATTTTGGTTAGAAATTAACTTATCTATCAAAGATTTGTCGTAACCAATGTCCGCCGCTATTTGGTGAAGTTTCTCAACTTCGTTCTTATAATTTTTTTGGCACAAAGGGACTCTTAATAATATATTACCAAGAATAATAAAGCTATTTTATAGAACGTTCTGGAAGTTTATCACTTTTAAAACACAGATAATAGCTGTGGGGGGTTTTAAGCCCTCTGCCTTTCCATCCAGTGGACTTTAGACTACTTTCAACAGCACGCCAACTGCCCGGCAGAGACCAACGCCTTAATTGGAGATGAGACAGTCTTTTGAACCATGTGGACCCCTCTCCCCCTGCCTACTCGTGTTCTGTGTAAAACAGCTTTCGTTTGACGAGTAGCTGTCGACCTCGTATCATCGGCCTACTACATATCATTGCCTTGGTCGCGAATCCATTACTCAGGAACCTGGGGTAAGAAGTACAGACACCGGACTTTAAAGCCATGTTGTGCACGCAGAGGCAGCTGTTTTTTCGTCCGTGTGAGGACCACTTTAGGCGTACCTACAACGGCACTGCTTGCTAGGTCATACTATTGCCCCTTCTGGGCTATAGCCAACTCTTACCTCCTCGTGTTACCTGTTTTACCAGGAACGTTTCACGAATAACCGTTCGCCGTCATTCAAATGGCCTACCACATATGTCTGCCAAGCCAGTGAATCCATTTCGGCCAGAGTTCTTGGATAAGAAGGCACGATATCATGGTTTTTGTTAGGAAATGTATGTGGTCGACAGTTCACCGGATCTTTTGTGGTGACAACTGTTCATTTCTCCCCGAGAGGTTACTTATCTCGAAACCCACGCAAAGGACGTTGCTTGCTGAAGCTACTGCCAGTGTTAGCCGACAAGTAGTTCTCTCTAGAGACTTTTAAAACACAATAGGGACCAATATATCTAGGTAATTTAGAAGGGATGTAAATGCAATTTTTTAAATTTCGTTGTATCTCCAGCTCAGGGTAATCCCCTATTTGCATTACTGATCCCAAATAGTAGGAACGGTAGGATTTGCTCTGCAGCTACCTCGGTCTACCACTTAGTTACACCTGATTCCCAAACGCCAAAAGGCTGGAACTATGGAGCAAAGAAAGCTTTAACCAAACATCGACAACGATTGGCATATGTACTCACGATGTTCGTAAATATCGTAAGACATGTTCCTTACTGTTCCTCCTAGAAATTAATCATTATTATATTTTGTTCAAGGCAACTGTCAAAGTCACTAAACCAATCGACCATCAACCTATTTCGTATGATACCACAGAATACGTAATTCTTCTTTTAAGGTCTGCAGCATTGTAAAATAGAACATCAACTAATAATCGACAATGATTGGCATATTACTTAAGATGTTCGTGCATATTGTAAGACTTGCTTCTTTTTGCGACCTCATCAGAATTATTTATACTATATTTTGCTGTGAGGTGAACAATCAAACTCATTGAAACAATCAAACTTATTTTCATGATACCATAGGGTAACATTAATTCAATGTAACTATGTGACGTCATTCAAATCTTAAAATGAGAATTTCGGACACTTCTGCGGGTAAAGTATCTATATCTATAACCGGAAAAACCCTGTCATTATAATGGTTCATTAGAATAATGAGTATAGTTCCACTTGAAAAACTGAAGATGGATGTCAAAGGGTACCGCGGCCAAAAACTATGCAGTTCCTGTTTTCACCACTTTAAAGCAATTTCCCAATTTCCAGTCGATCAATAGGACCGCAAACATCTCCATAATGGTTTAAGCACAAGCATACGCAAACATCATCTCAAAAATAGTCTAAATGGTTGCAAAAAGGCTCAGAATAATAGATATTCCTGTGGAAATACGGATTTTTTTTAGACCGTCCACTAGTATTAGTACTACGTATTATGAGGAAACTGAAAAGCTGTAAGCCGTGAAAGAAAAACACCGAGAAATAATTTTTGGATATTCATATAGTTTCTATAAATAATAACGCTTACTTTAACAACATAATTTGTGAAAATAATATGGAATAATATAATCGAATTAAGGTTAAAAGTTGAATTATCCATTTCTTTATCTAAATTTCTCAGATGTGTAGGATTAGCTTACATTTTATAATCAATCAAGTAAACTCTATAGGAATCAAGGCTTTTCTAACCAAAAAATGTTGTAAATTTACAAATAATCAAGATGGAAACGCAGCCTTTAACATTTCAAATTACTTATTTTCGTATATAAATAACTCTTAAACAAGAAGGGACAGAATATCTGAAGTCTGAAATTTATAAATGAAAAGGTGTACGTCCCAGAAACAGAACTAAAAAAGCGAATCATCTAATAGAATTCAACCATATTTTTATAGCAGAACCCAGACATTCCACATATCCAGATAAGTCAAAAACTGAATATTTTGGGAATCAATAGAAATTTTAAAGCATGTCGAAGACAATAACGAACTTGATATTTATAAATCCCCGGTAATTAATTATTCTGTTTATAACCTCCCCAAACCCAAACCTGAATTAGTTGATAGATTCTTTATTTATATGGATATGTAGGGTACCTATCTAAGTTAGTTGTTAAAATTGGCGGCACCGATTTCCATTATCACTGCAACATTGAATAATACAGAAAGCAATGAAATATTTTCACAATGAATAAGTGAAACTACCTGAATCATTCGGTAGTGACTCCTTCAAGTTGCCCCTAACAAATGTGATGATTCATATTTAGATCTTCAGATCTTCATAACCACCTCAATTATAATCTGACGGTTTACCAAATTATAATATTGTGGTGAGTTTCCGTTGCTGTCATATTGAATGTATCGAAGAACAAGGAGTTTATCCACTCCAAGGAATGTTTTCATTCTCGTTAACGAATTCCAGATGCCGGCATTTATACTAAACAATGTCAGTTTAAATTTTGAATAAATTTCTGCAAGTAGATGTTGATTCGTAGACAATAGAACATGAAGGGAGTATATAAACTTGTTTTCTATCATATAATTAAATTATTTGGGTGTTGTTTAATGTGTTACTGACCTTTTGTTTTTTATTCGATATCAATTAGAATTAAGTCAATCACAAATCCAGCTTTATTTGATCGTGACCATGACAAGTTTAAGGCACTCCTCTAGAGAGAGAGAATGTAATTAAGAATACCTATATACGAAGATAAATTCAATTAAAATTTGTATTTTGTGAATGAAGGGGCGTTAGAAATATTCAACAAAACATTTCCGCTACCAAAATAGATTTGTTCTTTTGTTAGCGATGTAGAAAAGGCAGTTTTGAAAAAAGCATCGAAATATTATCCAAATAAGAATAGAACGAATATTACATTCAATATTCCAGTTTGAGAACTTGTTCTTAAGATTTGTCCAAGCAATTTTGAGACATGAGTATATACAGTACATAATTACTGATGAGTACATGGGTTATTGGATTATTGGTTACTGGTGATTCGAAGAAATGGTTTCCAAAGAAATGCTTCCATAGAATGGTTGTCGCAGATTTTACACGATACTGTAAAACATAGTAGCACACCTGGTGGCAACGAGGCGAGAGTTTCATTATCCCAGCCCCCCTATCAGGGATGAGGATTTTGGGTGAAGTGAGACAGATAGCTGTCTCATGCTATCTTGTTTTATTTCTAGAATAGGGAGCTTAGAGGTGGCTAATAGGAACAATACAATATTTTCTGATCTCTTTATCCACGCAGTGGCCACTTTAAATGTTCTTGGTTCAAGCAGAACTAACTCATAAGTAAAACAACAATAAATTAGTGACCGCCGATGTACATTTGATACATTATTGTAGTTTCAAATAACATTCAATGACCTAACACTAGGAAAAATTGATTATCAATGATTATGTTCTTTGATTATATGATTATGTTAAACATTGCGTTAGTAAATTCATTCACACTAAATATCTCACACAGTCAAAAAAGTTAAATAATCTTCTAAAGTGTAAACCGGTCAATAATCACCCCCAAGAAATAACGTATTTCAAATTTAGTGAGAGAGTTATTAATTACTCCAAAATCATATTCTCAAAAGAAGAACTTTGCTTACTCAATAAAGGACCAAAGTATTCTCCACATATTCAAAGTAACACTTTTCTAGAAACTAGTATTGCTGAAATAGAATTAGCCTTAAAAAATATTAACGGAATAATTCTAAATTAACAAAATTAGAAATAGGAAAATCACTTTCATCAACTAAAAAATCCTTCAATCATACAGATACATCTGAAATCAACTCAATTAATCCAAAACTGAAAGAAAACAATTTAACCCTTACAAAGGCAGATGAATCGAATGCAATAATAATCATCCCTAAACAAGATTATGAGGATAAAAGGTCAGTATTTGTCCAAGCGGAATTAAACGAAATACGTAAAGACCCAACTAACCTTATTAAAAACGAAACAATTCCTACAAAACAGTGAAATTCTATTTGACAGTGGTTTCGAAAAATATAAACCCATTAATAGCAATCCTTGCTCTCCTAAACTATACGGACTTATTAAAAATCATAAAGAAAATGCCCCCATACGTCCTGTAATGTCTTACATCAATAGTCCAACAAGGGACTTCGCAATCAAATTAAATCAGAAATTCAAGAAATTCACTAATTTTAAACCTAAATTTACTGTTAAAAACTCTCTCGATTTGTCCGAATTAGTCAAAATACACCATATACCAACCAATGGTTGTTTAGTTTCCTTTGATGTTTCAAACATGTTTTCAAATATTCCAACTTCAGAATGTAAGTCTCTAATCAGAAGCATTTTAGATAGATCACATATTAGCCCTTTAATTCAAAATGAAATAGAACTCGCGTTTGACCTATGTTTGAGTCAAAACTATTGTCAATTTAATAATAAATTTTATGTACAGAGTTCAGATCTCGCTATGGGTAACCCATTGAGTCCACTATTAGCAGACATTTTTATGTCTGATCTGGAGGACAAAATTATAAACTGCACATTAGCAAAAAAAACATATTCAATTTTGGTATAGATACGTAGATGATGTACTTACCTTCTTCAAAGGCACATCCAGACAATTAAATTCCTTTCTTTCATTTATTAACCAACTCCACCCAAAAATTGAATTCACGTTAGAAACAGAAAAAGATAGAACAACAATTTTTTTGGATTTGACACTAATACGTGACCATAATAAAATAACCTTCAATATCTACAGGAAACCCACTTGTACAGACATCACTATTCCGAACTCACCGTTTAGTCCTCGTAGCCATAAATTAGCAGCTTATCACTCTATGATCCATAGAGCATTTTCGATACCATTGTCAAAAGAACACCTCACTATTGAGTTGAACACGATAAAACGAATAGCCATCAATAACGATTTCCTGGTAGATCAAATAATTAAACTAATAAATCGCAAACAACAACGATTAACTTTCTATCAAATTTATCCGTGCATAAAACACATAGATGTAACCACTAAATTTATCTCTTTAACATATTTTGGTACAGTAAGTGAAGTAAATATTGCTAACATTTTATAACGCCATAATTTTAAAATCAGTTTCAAACCTCAAAATAAACTTTGTCATCTTATATACAACGCCAAAGACAAAACCAATAAATATAGAAAACCTGGAGTTTATAAGATGATTTGCCCAGACTGTGATGACTTTTATATAGGTAGAACTTGTCGTAATTTCAAATTAAGATACGAAGAACATTTTCGCTCGTTTCGACTCAACAAAACTGACTCAACCTGTTTTTGGAATTTCCGTTGATCCCTTAATCTCAACCCCACTTTACTTTACTCTATTTATATTTGAACTGTTTCATTGATTTCTTCATAATTTTCTAATTGTTTGATAATGGAACTTCGGTGTTGTAACTATAGTTACGTTTTCACGTGATTATGCTCTTGTAACCCTTAGGCTTTCAGTTCCTTCTTTACAAAAAAATGTCGCGAAACCAGACAGGAAACAAAAAGTGACACAAGAACTTGATAAATCTTTATTTATCTTTTCTTCAAAAGATAAAGCAAAAATTAAATAATTCTGTCGTGAACCCATTTAGAATGTCGTAATGATTGAATGATCCTATCTTTTCCTATTCAACAAGGTGAATGTCTGTCATATTAATATGAAATGAATTATATAAGTGTTGCAGACATTTTGATTGAGTTCAATTAAAGAGAATTGTTGTTGAAAATGTTGAAGAGGTGTGAAGTTTGGCACCGTTATACTATCATCCACATTCGGAACTCGTTTAATACTAACTCAACACTTTCTTCAACAGCAATAAATAGAAATGATAGGAAGTTCCATGTATCATGTATCCTTACAAAATAAAAAAGAGGGTTAAGAATTTAGGAACTTTATCGAAATCTTTACGTTATAAATTGTTGATTGTTTTTTTTTTTGTTTCAGGAGAGACATAGACCTATTACTGTAATTCATGTATCTCTTAATTTATTGCTTTCGAATAAACGGTCGTTAGTTCAAATTGACAACCATTATGTGGTAGAATGTCATCATCGAGAAAGCACTTAAAATATTTTTAAATATGCATCTAACATCTTAAAAGCAATTAACGGATATTTATATATTCGACAGATTAGATAAACATCAGAGGGCGTCATTATGAATGATGTATGATTACATGTTATAAATAATTCGACCATTATTAAGAAGCGGAACTTATGTTACGTAATGTAGAACAAACGATTGTCTGATTGCGGTAATGCCAAAAAATTCGTGGCTTGCCACGACCTCGACATTTTCAGTGAAACAAATAATGGTTGTAATTATTACTATCGAAAAAATATGCAGTTATACCTGCACACTCGCATAAATTAATTATAGACTGACTGCATACGATTTTTGAATCTTGGATTGCGACTGGCCTTATGGAAACATATGATAGCATGATTGTGTTACTTGATACATTATTATTCAAATCTTGTACTTGTGTGTTCACGCAGAATAATATTGCATCTGTTTAAACAGTGTGGTATAATAATAATAAGGAGTTGCTTGAAACGCTATAAAATTGCATCTATGTAAATGAATGAAATAAATCATCATCAACCTACTGTACCGAAAGTAGCTTTAGACAATAATGACACAGTATATTATAAATTTAGGTTGATATCATTATATTTATTGCCCGTTGAGGCGACCTGGAGGGTCTTTTGAGCTTGTCCCCATGTGATTACCGATTACTGGTTATCAGTCCTCTATACCAGTAAAAGTAAAAGTGTAGTAAAAGAGCCGAGTTCCATTGAAGTCATCTTAGGGTCACCAAAGTGTTTTCTTCTGCCGTAGTTCAGTGCGCAAAATTGGAAAAGTATATGTGCAGAATATTCATCATCCCATCGCACAATCTACATAATGTGTGTTGTTTTACACTTATTGTGGGTAGATGCATCGAATTCGTAGATGCATCATAATAAAGAGTTCAAACTGTGAATACACTTTAACACTATAAGAAGAAACATACACCCTTATCCACTGAACATAATTCTAAAGTACTGGGGCCCTTTCAACTACAAAGTAGTCTTCATCAAAATAAACTAAATAGGAAATAAAAATCTGTCTGTTTAAATATTATTTGGATATAATAATGATGAATAATAACGGATTGTATCGAAAATTTATAAAACAAGTGACCATCTCCAGTATTGTCTTATTGTTCTGCTGAAGATGTCAACCTATAAGGGTTTCTACCTTTTGAAATCTATAATCACGAGTTTTATTGTAAATGTAGAGAACAGATGTCTATCTTTAGTATTGTTTTATCATTCTGCTGAGGATGTCAACCTACCAAGGTTGTAGATTTTGAAATCTGTAATAACGGGTTGCATTATAAATGTAGAAAACAAGTGGCCATCTCCAGTATTATGTCATTGTTCTGCTGAAGATGTTATCATACGAAGGTCGTATGTAGCTTTCGAAATCTATAATAACGGGTTTTATTGTAAATTTAGAAAACAAATGGCCATCTCCAGTACTGTTATATTATTTTGCTGAAGATGTCAACCTACAAATATTGTAGCTTTTAAACTCTATAATAACCGGTTGTATTGAAAATTTAGAAAACAAGTGGCCATTTCTAGTATTGTTTTATTATTCTGCTGAAGATGTCAACCTACAAATATTGTAGCTTTTGAAACCTATAATAACTGGTTGTACTGAAAATTCAGAAAACAAGTGGCCATCTCCAGTATTGTCTTATTGTTCTGCTGAAGATGTCAACCTATAAGGGTTGTAGCTTTTGAAATCTATAATCACGAGTTTTATTGTAAATGTAGAGAACAGATGTCTATCTTTAGTATTGTTTTATTATTCTGCTGAGGAAGTCAACCTACAAAGGTTGTAGATTTTGAAATCTGTAATAACGGGTTGCATTATAAATGTAGAAAACAAATGGCCATCTCCAGTATTGTTTTATTATTCTGCTGAAGATGTGAACCTACAAATATTGTAGCTTTTGTAAACTATAATAACCGGTTGTACAGAAAATATATTAAACCAGTGGTCATCTCCAGTATTGTCTTATTGTTCTGCTGAAGATGTCAACCTATAAGGGTTGTAGCTTTTGAAATCTATAATCACGAGTTTTATTGTAAATGTAAAGAACAAATGGCTATCTTCAGTATTGTTTTATTATTCTGCTGAGGATGTCAACCTACAAATATTGTAGCTTTTAAAATCTATAATAACGGGTTTATTTTGCAAATTTAGAAAACAGGTGGCCATCTCCAGTATTGTGTCATTGTTCTGCTGAAGATGTTAACCTACGAACGTTGTATGTAGCTTTCGAAATCTATAATAACGGGTTTCATTGTAAATTTAGAAAACAAATGGCCATCTCCAGTACTGTTATATTATTTTGCTGAAGATGTCAACCTACAAATATTGTAGCTTTTGAAACCTATAATAACTGGTTGTACTGAAAATTTAGAAAACAAGTGGCCATCTCCAGTATTGTCTTATTCTTTTGCTGAAGATGTCAACCTACAAAGGTGGTATATTTTGAAAGCTATAATAATGGGTTGCATTGTAAATGTAGAAAACAAATGGTCATCTCCAGTAGTGTTTCATTATTCTGCTGAGGATGTCAACCTACAAATATTGTAGCTTTTAAAATCTGTAATAACGGGTTGTATTGCAAATTTAGAAAACAAGTGGCCATTTCCAGTATTTTCTTATTATCTTGCTGAAGATGTGTCAACCTACAAATATTGTAGCTTTAAAATCTATAATGAAGGGTTTATATTACAAATTTAGAAAACGAGTGGTCATCTCCAGTATTGTCTCATTATCCTAGTGAAGATGTCAACCAACAAATATAGCAGGTTTTAAAATCTTTGATTGAATGAAACTCTATTGTTGCCTAGACTCCAATCCTAATCGTTCGAGTGATATAATTAGTGATGAGTATACATTTGTATCCATGAAGGTATAACCGATTAGTGACGGTTCAAGTGTACGATTCGTTAATTAGTAGGGAAATACATCCATGGTCTTAAATCATTTGAGTAGCTGCGATTTTGACATATTAATTTAACAGCGCTTAATGGATGAGATAAAATTGGTCCTAATACGGAGCCTTTGGGCATGCCTGCTGAAGTGAATACTTCATATGATTTATTACTGTAGTATTTTACATATGGGTTTGAAACTAGGTACAGAAATTTGAAACGAAATGTTTCCTTAGAAGATTTGATGTTATAATGCTTCTTCGACCCCGGTATGAGTTATATGTAAATTCTTAGGAAATATGTCACATTAATGTTTACTTTATTCTTCAGACTTTACGTACGTTTCGGTCTCACGACCATCATCATAAGACGTTTGAACACTTATTTACATCAACTAAAGCGCGGAATTCCAGAAACTGATTACACTAAGCACTGAGCGTCTATATCGTATTAATTTCAATTGACATTGTCTACGTCGCAACAATGAACAACCAATTTCAATTTTTCATGTTTCGTTCGTTGTTACGACGTTGCCAATTTCAATTAATGCGATTAGACGCTCAATGCTCAGTGCAATTAATTTAAGGAACAACAACCGAACTGACATACCGCCCAAACGCTAACTGTCATCGCGAAAGCCTGACAACTTGATTTGAATTTATATCTCAACATATGATGAAATGATTAACTTTGAAAATGTATACTCCATATTGAAACATCGAATCAAAAATGATACAAATATGCTTCCAGATTTGCTCAAGAATGAATCGATGGATATGTTTCCTGATTGCATTATTCCAAATTGTTAATTACGTTGAAAGCCATGGCCGTCTTATGGATCCTCCTGCCAGGAATGCCATGTGGAGGTTCGGTTTTCCCAATCCTGTGAATTATAATGATAATGAACTCTTTTGTGGCGGATATTCAAGTAAGTATTGTTGTGAAGCCATGATTAAGAATGAGTTGGACTATACCACAGCACGATTTAGATTCATAAAAGATATAGGGATCAAAAAGATTGAAGAATGAAAAACTCGTTCTTTTTCAGTCCATCCCAAGTGCAAGTGTATTATCTTTTATATTCTATGCATCGTTCTTTCATGTATACTCACATAACAATATGATTAAATGAAAGAACAATTACTTTGTTTATGTCACTTTTAATAATAAGACGAAAACTTTACTATAGTTTCAACGTTTCAACATTTTTGTATCTGATAATGGCACTTCGATGTTAAAGCTATAGTGACGTTTTCAAGTCATTATCAAAAGTGATATAAAAACAAAGTAATTGTCCTTTCATTTAATCATAATCATAAATTACCATAAAATAACGGCTGCTACCGTCGATCTTCTTTTATACATCTATTTTAATTTTGGAAGAGTTGTTATGTACCGGATGATGTTATCTAGTTATGGATTCAATGGGATACTCTCTACGTATTCCAATATTTATCATTCAGCTTGCGTTATTTGAGAAGAAAATTCACAGCTTTCTTTGGGTTGTTGATAATGATAAAAATAACTTCAACGATGGTTCACTCAACATTTTATGAATATCACAGTGATGGAAGTAATAGATTAGCAGATGAGAAGCAGATAATTTTAGCAAAGGATAATATTCCATCGGCCAGAATCTGAATCAGAACGAATAAATACAAGCAGTTATGATTTAAGCTCAAACACTGTTACAGTCGACGACGGGTTTTTCTACTAGTAAGACTGGAGTAGAATACTGATAAGGATAATTTTCTGCAATTAGAGTTTCGTCTATAATCTCTTTCGCCAGGTTATACAGTTTCGTCTGGTAAAAGTTCCAATATAATCTTTCGTCCGGAGACCATAAGCAGGTACAAATGAAGAACTGAGGAATATCAAAGTCAGTGTTTTATTTGTTAGTTTCTTTTGAATGAAATAACTTTGTCAGTTTTGGATTGAGTGATTCATTTTGAACATTTTTTATTACATATATATCTCTACCTCAAACAGTTTTTGATATATTTATAAATTTATTGAATTGTTGACAAAATCATCGCATTGCTTAAATTTCTTCAAAACTATTTAAATTATTCAATTGAAATTTTGGTATCTGATTCACTAAATATCTATTTGCTTATTACTACAACATGATACCAATATATCTTGGAGGATGCTCTAAAAATCTAACCAAATTTCATAAAAAAATAGTAACTTGTAAATTTTTAGGTAATTATATTATTTAGACTGTTGGCATTACTGAAATGTATCATGTTATATCCTAAAAGGATTCATAGATATATTTTTCTACGTGTCCTGCCGTACGTCTCATTTCTAGTCTATTAAGATTTCGAAAAGCTTCATGAACTCGATTCACCCTTGGAATCTACTGGAATTTGGAAAATGATTCCCATTAAAGTTCCCCACAAATACTAATAGACTTATGTTAGGTGATCTGGGAGGTCACAACCTAGGTCGTTATCAACCGTTCTTCAAACTATTGGTCGACCCGGTTGGTGCTCCGTTCTTCTCGTTGATGATAATTTAATTATAGTTCCAAGAGTTATTGATAATTCTCTTAGTAACAGAAACGATAGTATCAAGGTCATCAATATAAAATAATAGATCAGAAGTAATGTATAGTATAAAGTCGTAGATAAGATAACAACTCTGTGAGTCACCACAGATACTCCCCTTCCTAGAAAAAATATAAAATAGTCACAGAGAGAAACAACCCTGTCATAATGGGAAATGTGATTGATTCATAGAAATGCATTTTGGGGGTGTTATTGAATATTTTTTTTATTAATTAGTAATTATGATGTCATATCAAATTAATGGATATTGTGAAAAATTTAATTTTCAAATGACGAACGAAGAATTCATAAAAACAAATAAGTGCGATGTATAGTACGAGGAGAAGTACGTTAACAGTTAATGCCGGTAAACAATTTTTTTGGAATGCAATGTATGAAGTTACATATCTTACCAGCGAATAAATTAATACTTTTCAAATTTAGTGAACATTAGATTGAAAAAAATGGTAAGTTGTACTTCTTATTCCAAAGTGAGAAATGCACTGATTAGCAGTGCTTCTCTTGGACATATGATTGTTCGAAACTTTTAAAATAGGAAGTGTATTGATTTTTAGTAGCTTGTCCTATTAATTTTGTCGATTATGAATGTAGATTGTGATAAATGATGGAGTTATGTGGATATATTGGATGTTGGAAGGATTCACAATTTTAAAATATCGTGAAAATAAGATATAAATAGTCAGTTGTAAGAAGTATTCCAAAAAGAGAGTTTCTGATTTTCAGTTTCCCTTGAGATCCTTCGACTTTCTGATAAGATAAAACTCTGTTAGTCACCGTATCTATACCTACACGGAAAATTTTGATTCATCGCACCATCCTTCATCAATTTATTCTCTAAAAACTGTGGATTCTTCATTTATTTATTCTCTAAAAACTGTGGATCTTCTTGTAACTTTATCAAAACCTTTTCGCAAATATCAATTCTTTTGGAAGCATTTCTTTCTTATAAACATTGTCTGGTGATAAACGTGTAGATAAGCTTCACCTTGAGTAGTGGTGTGAATACAGTTTGAATCAAACTGATTTTAGAAAATTATTTCACGTATATATCAATTCCGATTTAACCGGATATGAGACTATACACGACGTTTTGAATGGCCCACCTATATTCGTTGTCAATTTTGGATTGAGTGATTCATTTTGAACAATTTTTATTACATGTATATCTCTACGTCAAACAGATTTTGATATATTTATAAGTTTATTGAATTAGTAGTAGTAGTGGGACTTGCATACTTTTTTGCTTCTATTCTTCCTCAACCTCAAGTTCATTGAAGATAAATTTGGATATATTTCTTTCCATTTCGTACATGTTCTTTTAATTATTATATTATACTTTTCATGAAGAATGAATAAATTCATAATATCTGATTGTACATAGTTACTGTGAGCCATTCTTTGAAGATACAATAATAACAATCATTTATTAATATAAATTACTTTCAAGTAGTTGCAGAATCTACTATTATTTCTGCCTCAAAATGTTTTACGCTTCAATTATAAACATTCATAGCTTTCCAATAGTCTAAAGTATATAATGACCTGAAGATACACAGAATGTTCTGTTTAGAATAATAGAGTTGTTATTTAATGAACATTTTAAGACTTGGTGTGATTTTAGAACATACTGTATGACTCATTGACATTACGCTGGAGTAAAGAGCATACATATTATGAATCAGAGACCAAGATTTCACATGACTAATTTGAATAGGTCTTTTTTTGAAGTTCAAGCAATGCGATAATTTTTCAAAAAATTTTATAAATTTTTAAATATAAAAAAACTGTTTGAGATAGAGATATGCATGTGTCATGACAAAATTAATGATTCAATCCAAAATTGACAATAAATAAGGGGTAAGCCATTTAAAAAGTCGGGCATGGTATCATTTCTGGTTAAATAGGAAGTGATATATAGGGGAAATTATTCTGAGGGAATAGTTTAATTTGAAATGACGCCACTTGCAGAATTTAAAATAAATCGAGTAGATTTCAATTTACGGCTAAGGTAGCACTTACCTTGTATATCTTATTCCCGAGAGATCTGGACTAGCATTTGTGAGTTCATGCAGTAACATTATGTGAACACAAAAGAGAACATATATTAGCTCCAAAGCGGTAATACCAGATTAGTAGAATATTTGTCAGCTTATTTTTGGATGCTAGGTGAATTGTAGAGCAGGTAAGACGGCAGAAAGTGTATATTCTACAAAATCAGAAGCAGGGGAAACTTTTTATATACAGATAAAGAGTTTGTTGGGATTCCTGTATCGTGTAATGCGGCCGGACGGAACTGTATTTGCCTATAATTTTCATCAGCTGACAAGATTAGTTAAATTCCAACTAGGAATACTTGTTCTTCAATAATTTGCATAGATTCTATGACGCTCTCATATATTTGCTATTTTCCCCGTTGGTACCATTACATTTACCGTTGTTTCTAGTACAGTGGGAGCAGAATGGTGGAAAATGTGGAGTTTGTGGAGATGCAGATCACTTGAAGGAACCAAGACCACATGAAGCTGGTGGCTTATACGCCAAGGGTATTATTTCGAGGCGCTATAGTGTCGGACAAGAAATAGATATCGAGATCGAATTGACAGCGAATCATTACGGTCACTTTGAATTTTTCATGTGTCCCAATAATAACCCATCTCAAGAGGCTACTCAAGATTGTCTCGATAGATTTCCTCTGTACGTAGCAGGTACAAGAAACTTTCGTTATGTGATCCCCGAAGATGGTCAGAAAAAAGCTGTGTTTCGGTATAAAGTGCAGCTTCCTCCGTATGTAACCTGTACGCAATGCGTTTTACAATGGAGTTATTATACTGGCAATCAATGGGGATTGTGTCCTAATGGAACTCAAGCTCAAGGATGCGGAAAATCAGAAACGTTCAGGAATTGTGCCGACATTGCTGTTCATACCAGTACTGGAGGATCTATTCCGCCGTTGTTTGTTGGACATGATAATCCGTATCTGCTATTTTTCAGAGATTCTTCAAGATCTGACTCATATAAAGTTTTTCCTTTGGTAGTTAGAGATCAAGTTTGTGTAGCGAGCACTCAGTTTAGAATGATACCAGGAATAGGCGGCTGGTGTCAGAATAATTGTCTAAGCTATCCACCTAATTGTCCAAGCAGAGTATGTCAATGCCCGTAAGTATAATATTTTGAATTATATCTCAAATATAAAAACTCATTCAATTACCATTATTCTAATTTGGATAATTCAAACGTACTCGCAGCACACATGAAAAGAATTAATACTATATTTTGTAAGAAATCATTTTTTTCCGAATAATTCATCCTATGAGAGACCAAATGAAATCCGTAAAACAGTTTACTTTTCTATCACGAACAAGAGTCTTTCTAATGAAGCTTTTTCTATACTTTGACTACACGAGAGGAAAATCTATAACGTTCGAAGAACATCGTGACAGCCAGCGGTAGAACGTTGACAGAAGAGATAGGCATTCGAATTTTTCTCGAGTAGGTTATAGGCATAAAAGAATACCTCATTAGGCAAAGAGTTTCACAATCTCGCCGTTCATTAGAAAATCTATCTGGAATATCTCGTAATAGAGCAATGAGTATAATTATTAGGAATGGTCTTCTTTCAGTTTTTTAGAATTGGTTGGACTCTAGCTGTCTTCCGGCTGGAAGCCCACCCAGTTTGTGTGAAAGGATAAACAACCTGCAGAAAAGTGGGTATTAATCCAGGCGCACATACCTGGGAAACTACAGCTGGAATTCTATCTGGCCCCATAGTCATTTTTCTTCTGAAATCCAGCAGGATGAGGTTGTGCGCTGACGGAAGACAATTTCAGGCACGTAGCTATAGATGGCAGCAATATTAGGAGGGTCCTTTCCTTGTGGATTTGAAGATGAATTCGCTGCAAATATGCTAGCAAAAAGGTTGACTTTTTCTTGTGATATAGTCAGTGTGTCATCATCTCTGATTTAGGGGGGGGGGACTGAGCTTGAAGGGAAATTTCTACCAATTGCTTTCGCGAACGTTCAAAATGAACGGGAGATTCCGATAAGCTTTGATCTCATTTCGGCATTATATGCCTCTTTCGAAGCGTTTATTGTTTCATTGCAAAAATTTCTGGCTTCAACATATTCTGTTCTGGTTTCCAGACATGAGTTTATGTGCCAACGACGATATGCTGTTTGTTTTGAAGCCACATATTTTATTTAACCAACGTTCACCAGATGACGGTGATTTGTTATATGGGGTATATGAGTTACCATTCCTAGCCATAATATCCGAGATTTCTATGACACATTGCGTTGGGCCATCAGATTCAAAACATACGCTTCTCCGAATAATCTCGGAGAAAAATGTTCGAAGACCATCCCAGTCGGCTGAGTTGTGATATCAACCTGTGCTTGGAGGTGTTGAATTGGCTCGTGGAATGATATAAGAACAGGTCGTAGTGATGAGTCAGAGTTTCCCAATGAGGCACGGACCTTTACTTCATAGGGATCTGGATTGTGAGGAATAAGTCAAGTTTATTGGCATAATGATATTTGTTATCAGAGATCCGTGTTGGCTCATTCATTAACTGCTTGAGACCATAGGTAATGGCGAAGATCTCAGCCTGTCGCCCTGCGTCATCCGTCTTGTTCGAGAACTTGTGCCTAGCGGAGTTGTGAACTTTGAAATCCCCCATGAGGATAATTCCAGTTGCTGGATATTTTTGCATAATGAGGTCAAGTTTCATAGGAAGAAATTCGAAGAGCTCACCATAAGCTGATTCATTTGGTGATTATTGAAGACAACTAAGTCTGTTTCTGACATCGCATTTTTGTGGTTCTAGATTCTCCTCTCGGTGGCATGAGAAATCATTTCTGGAATAGAGACAGATACCTCCTTCGAATCTAAAAGAAGTGTGGAGCTCGTAACCAGAACAGAGCATATAGGTCGTTTTAGTGGATGAGTTGACCTGCGTCTCAGTTAAGGCCAGTATGCCTGGTTTGTCTGTCTGCAGGTGGTTGTGAACATCGTCTATTTTTTGCTAAGACCTCGGCTATTACAGAGGTCTATCTTGAAGTTTATATATTTCAATATTGAACCCTCTCGAGCACCACTCGCCCGGATATCCGATTGGAGAGGTATTCTTCTTCCGGGGTATTTTATTCTAGGAATTCTTCATAACCATTTTTTTTAGGATTAAAAATCATAACAGTTAGGAGGGACAAATCATAATGTGTTGAACACGCCGGTTCAATGTTCCATGTCCCAGAATATGAAGAGATGATTTGAATTTGTTGTGGTATTTTAAGTGAAAACCCAAGCCTAAGGCGATAATCACAATTCTAAATAATGCGGTTACGCATGGCTTACTGAATTATTAGTGAGGTGTTAAAAATGAATTCCAGGAATCAATTATTTATGGAAATAAAGAGTATATATGAAATTAGTTAATGCATTTATTTTGTATATTTATTTTCAACAGGAAGAATCTCATACATGAAGATAAAATTTAAAAAAATCTTCAGTGACAACAATCAATTGAAATACATAGAAAGAGTTAACAACATAAATAACATCTATTTCCATTTTTATTAGTATTGATAAGTCGACACGATCTTTCAATTCATAACCGGCAACGAGAATTTTGGCACATATCATATCTTATCAATATCATGCGGCTCACTAGATTATTTACATTGGTATGTCACGGATGTGGGAATAGATGATACTTTGTTTTTATTATTAATAAATGAAGAAAATGACTTTGGATTATCACGTAATTTTCTCTAATGAAAGATACGAGTTGTGACTCAATATTGAATGTTGTTTTTCGTTACAGATCTACGTGTGAGGCTATAGGAGAATATAAGGGTAAACGTGGAGCAGATGTTTATTGTATGGACCAATGTATAGTGTACCCAAGTAAATGCCCTGCAGATCAATGTGCATGTTATGAATAATTTTTATTCGTTTCGTACCCCAATCGATACAGAATTGGATTAGACTGGAAAAAAAATCATCACATATACATAATCTATACCTTTTTTCTGATCAGTTTTATTCAGGAAAAAAAAGCGACACTTGAAACTGGAAGTAGTTTTACCTACTCATCAATATGGACTTGATGTATCACTTGATTATTAACTTCGAAATTCCAAAATTTAAAACCATCGGATGCTTTGGTGCCTTAATTATATTACACAAATACAATGTGCTGAGGGTTTTCAGATGCAGCCACAATGCGAAATTCGTAACACGTGTTTCTCGTAAACTCAAAACAGGGACAAAGCAATAATGATGGTACTGGTAATTGAACACGACGTGTTCTAGTATTGATGAAAGGCATTCTGGGCACTAGTTCGTGCAGCTAGGATGGATGGTATTGAGAATGATAACTTCGGAATTCTTTGTTGAAATATCATCGATTTTTACAGATTAAAAAAAAATATGATTAATAAAATTATCTACATTTATATGAATCATATTCTCAAATATGCATTGTTTATCACTAGTAGATATTCGAATAGATACACAAAGATAATTTCATGATTAATTTAAAATATTCATGAGTAGAAGTTTCTACTATCCATTTATTTTTTTTTATACATTCCCAGGAAGATTCCCAAGAAGCTTTTAGAAAATAATCGATTCGACGATTGTTTGATATCATAAAAATCGAGAATCAGATAGAAGCTAGCTGTCTATTACCAACTTTAATCAGCAATTTATAACTAAGTACTGAGGTATTTTCATTATATCTCATCATGACTACATCAACTACCGTCCAGAACCTGTTGTAGAATTCCCATATCAATACAACGCGTTATGTTAAAATAATAAAACAAATTTTACAAAACGAATGAGCTTTTTTCACCAAGGCCACGAGTCGAATTGCGCATTGTGCATAAATCTAAAAAATCACGACGCGTCCAGTTGATTTCTTTGTTCAGGAAGTGTTTTCCGTTTTTGGCTTCACCATATAGACATCGTGAAATTGTCAAAAGATTCTCGATTTGAAGATTATGTTATCAATTTGAAAATACGTTCTTAATTATATTTCAGTGTTCCGTTCCTTCACATTAGAATCATCAAAAAAGCTTTTATCATCAACATAGTTTGATGTTGAGTTAATTCAGATAAAAGTCTGCTATATCATGGCTGATGGTTCTTCAGTTCCATCATTATCTTCATAATATTACTGTACGTCACAATATCATTTCCCAGAAGGCACTACCATAAAGTTATCTGAAACAATACTAACCACAGGCAGATTGTTTTCTGTTATTGAAGTTAATGTATCTTAAAATGATAATTCTCTGAGTCTAGTGGATGGCAAGGCATATTATCTCTCTGTAAATTGTAATTGTATCGTATCCTATTGACCTAATAAATATAATCCTATGTAGATGTAAGTTGGTTTAGTTATGTTATAAGTAAGCAAAGAAATGTGAGTATAAGTGATCAGAGTATTGCCTTTTTGTTCTTGAATTTGTACTAATAAGTCGTGTTCACTAACTGTTGCTCTCTAATAGTTTGTGCCTTGATTGTTTCAAAATTATAGTTACACTATTTACTGTAGTCCAGAAGAAAGCATCACTACATTTCATTGGTTGAACCATACTTGATTTCATTAGATGTTTACTATTTCGATAGTCATATGTTTATCATTTTTAATGGATGACTAGGTATGTAGATTATTATTCCAGAGAAGATGAGATTGTAACTATCCAAATATATATCTCTTTCGTAAACTTGATCAAGTTTAGTCAAGAGCCAAGTGAAGTTTGGAGCTGTGAAATATGTTTATAATAAATATCGAAGAGACTGACTGTATGTATTATAATTATTACCTTAGTGTTAACAAAGACAATAACATGTTTTTAGTACTATGTAGATTAAGTTTTAAGAGAAACATACAGTAAATATATAAGTTTAAATGTACAAATATCAATCGAGGAAATAAAATCATTCTGATCTTTGTGAACATTTTATTGCATATTCATCTTTATCCTCATCGAGTCAGGATTAAAACCGTTTCATGTTATTGTTCTCGTTGGCTGAATAGCATTGTTTTGTATTCATTTTATATTTCAAATTATTTTTTCATCGATGTAGATGGAATTAGTAACTTAGATGAAAAAATTAAAAGTTAAATAATAAAGATTCTTGACCCAGTATGAATTTACATAAAAATTCTCGGGAAATAGGTCACATTAACACTCTGTTTTGAAATTTCGTCTTTACGTACGTTTCGGTAACACTACCGTCGTTCACTTAATGTCTTGACATGAGTACGCTTTTATAAAAAAATCTTCTTTGCAGTGGATTTTTGATAATTTTACTATAGCATCGAGGTTTACAATTTTGTTTAATCGTGTTTCTGTTCGTTTCGGCGACGTGGGCATTTTAATTGAAATTGGTGCGATTTGGACGCTCTGTGTAATACAATTAGTTTTAAGTAATCAAGTTTCAGACATAGTAAGTCTTCTGATGATGGTCGTGAGACCGAAACGTACGTAAAGACGAAAAGTTAAAATAGAGTGTTAATGTGACCTATTTCCCGAGAATTTTTACATTAAGAGTTAAATTAAAACATCAACTCTTAATATGTTTTAAAACGTTAATTCAACATGAAAAAGGAACTTCACAATATAATATCCTATTGAAAGCAAAAATCAGTTACTTCTGAAAATCTGGTGTTGTCTTTTCTAGCTTTAATAACTGCTCTGGTCCTTCGTGGCCCTAATCAGGTTCTGGAAATCTTTTTGAGGTATCTTCTCCCATTCTTTTGTAGCTGCTCTTTCCATCTGAATAAACTTTTCTGGGATATCCTCTCTTCTACTAATCCGGCGTTTTAAAATTTCCCAGATATGTTCTGCCAGATTCACATATGGGCTTCTTGCTTGCCCCTCTAAAAGCAGAAATGTCACCCTATTTAGATAGTCAGTAAGCTCCGCAGAAGCATGAGACTGGGCATTATCATGCATTAATTGCCACCAGTGCAAATGGTACCTACTATATGATATTGTGGTTTCTCCTCTATGTAGTTTGTGCATTTAGGACTCATATAGGAATGGTAAGTATCTTCTTGGTTTTTCTCTCATCTGTGAAGAAGAACATCTTGAATATAACTCACATGAATTCTACCAATTTCCCAAACATAGGAACTATGAATAATTGTCAAACAAAAAGGTGATTAAGTTCCTCTAGATAGGTCAGTTAAACTGCAGTTAATAGTTATGAACAGCTGTTTCGCTCTCTTGAGACCATCAGCATCACGAGAAAGCTCTACTGCTCTCTCTCTCTCTCTCTTGCTTCTCAGTAGCGAAGAGTGTATGCCTCCTTTTCTTGATATAGTGAAAGTACATACATCGTTCACATAAATGTTAAATGAAGTGGCCTGCCAGTTATCTTTCAGATTCTTTTTGCTGTTCTCGGTGATGAACTTTCTCGGTCGTCATGGTTCTGGAATATTATGTCGAGAAAACGTTGAGGTTAGGCCAGAGAAACAAATTGATTGATTATTCGAGACAACTCTTACATCACATTCATATATTCAGAAAGATTTGTGGCAGGTAGCTTTGTAAACAAGTCGGAAATATGGAATGAAACGCCTTGGTTGATCCAGATATCACCTGTATGAGTTTGGTGATTGTTACGATTGGGAAAAGATTTCTCAGGAATCCCCTCTAGAAAAAATTTCAGATTTACTTGCTGTGGTCCTTATAAATTTCCGTCTGCATCATCCACAGTCCTCAAAGACGTTAAGTTTGTGCCACTTTTGGAATGATTATTACTTATAAAATAACGATTCCAAAAAATTACAGTTGACAGTGGTCATTTCATCTGAAGAAAGGAGAAAACGAGAACTAAATTCTCAGCATCCTGAATTCGGAGGGAATTTTAAGATCTTTGAGCTTATAACTGTGTTCAACAGAGCTGCGATTCAGTGGGGAAAATCTTGAAATGGTGTTCAATAGGAATGTAATATTTGAAGCACAATGAAATTTAAACGTAAATATGTACAGTGTTTTATTAATCAGTTCTCTTTACAAATAATGTAAGCTCTTATCTAATGTAATAATTATAATTTTATTTTTTTTACAAAATAGCAATGGAAGATTTAGTTTTATCCGCATCAATTGAGGTTAACATTATCAGGAAATGCCATACTATTATGGAACTGATATGTGACTAGAGTAGTTAACATTTTCTACACATATATTTGTGTTTGTGGTTATTCAGATCGCCTCATTATTTCACGATAGGGGTAGTAACCCAGCTGATGTGTTCTCATTTAGGGTTGGTTTACTACCACCATATGTGAGAATGTTGTCAAATGTCTAGTTTTCTAACCAATCATTGTTTTCAACATTACTTATAACATTGAAGTATCCTGATATGGAATTATAACAATTTTGTAAATATTTAACAAATATAAAAGTCATAATTAGAATAACTATGGGACCATGGAAAAAGTTTTGGTTAAGTACAAATTGAATGTGAAGACGATATTACATTGTTTTAATATCATGTAAATATTCAACTACAATGAAAATGATCTAAGTCAACTCTCTTACTCAGGAATGAAAGATCACCAACAGAGGAATGATACCTTAGTTGACATAACATATATTCAAAATAACTGCAATTTTTCAAATAGTGTGGATCTAATCGCACCATAAACATTGAGGTGACGTGTCTGTTCCCTTTTTTGTATTAATAATTTTATCCTGCTGTCAAGTACTCAATAGTCTTTTTATCTCTTCATGCTCATAACAAGGCTATCCCAAAGAAGATTTTTGACGTTGTGGATAGTAATATATGAATGAGAAACGTAACGTACATGTTGTAACTTTTGGATGTACGTTGTTAAAATTATTGGTCGATGATAATATTTATGTGTTGGTATGTTCCAAATAAACTAGCAAGGACGATGAAGAATGCAATTTTCAGTTTCTGAATACCAAGTGAATTTATATTATATCTAATTGATTTGTACGGTATCATACTATTCACAGACTCCGTAACCCTTTTCTAGGATCTAATGGACTTTTTTCTTACTACATCTGGACTGGATAAGCCAGAATCCTCAGCAAAAAAGTTTCAAATGACTTAAATGCCACTTGACAGTCAACCGTTCATGCGGGGGAAGGTGACTCGCCTCATAATTTAGTACACAAAATTGAAATAAATTTTTCGTCCTACTGATTGTTTGTTCACATATTAGCCACACATTCAACCCTACAAGAGTTGTGCAGTCAAAACAGACTGTCGTTAGCCTGGGTACTAAGCCACACAGGCTACAAACGTCACGAAAAGGGTGATTCACTGGCCCAAGAAGAAGCACGTAGGGTTCTAATTGGTCCAGAACCCTACTGTAGTATAGCGAAAGCAGGAAATCATATTACTATACTTGGTTGAAAAATCAATCTCGAAAATGGTGGAACAAGGCGCCGGGAATGAGATAGGCCAAAGAGTTCATTAAAGAACCATCACCAAAATTCACGGAATACATACTAAGCCAGAATAGGTCAACTAACATCATGGTTGGGCTCCAGACAGGGCATTGTAGACTCAACAAATACATAAACAACATCGAGCTGGCAGATACAACCCTATGTAGGTTCTGTCAAGAAGACGAGGAAACCTCAGTTCACATACTGTGCTACTGCGAAGACCTAACAAAGCTGAGGTTCTCAACGACAGCAAAAATTGAATTTATTGTCTTCATGAAAGAGTGGATTAGTTGAAGAACATACGCATTGTTTGACCACAAAATTTCATATAACCGCAAAGGGGCTCAAAAAGCTTGAGTCATGTAGTTCATTTATAGGTCAATTCTTCATACAAGAAAACTAGATGTGACAAATATTCCCATCTACTTCACCACAAGAACATTAAAGGTCCAACGGTAACTTCTTGATTTTTGATAAATTCAGACATTTTCTGATGATTTCACTAATGTATTTCATCTCAATCTGAATTTCTGAAAAACGGTATGACCAAGTTGTCTCCAAAACGTCATACATTGATACATATACATACCTAAATAGTTTGGACATAGAAGGATACTTTATAAGCTAAGCTGTGATGACTGCCTACCTATACAGGACGTAGGTTTAGTTTATCCTTTCAAGAATACTTGAGAAGATACAAATCTAAATAAAAATAATTTTGATTGTAATTATTGTAATTGAATGATTAAGTAGATGAATATTTTTTTCAACACATTTTCAAGTTCATATCAAGCAGGTATTGCTCTCACCATTGTATTTGAGGAATTATATTTCGAATATAGTTAATAACTTTTTTTGAAGACGTCACTTTGTTGTTCTGGTTACACACGTGTAAATTTGTATTTCATTCGCAATTTGTTATTTGTAATACACTTAGTCGTAGCAAATAATGATCTAAACTCTAGAAGTATTGGCTTGTAGATATAGTAAGCTTCTCAAGTAGTACACCCTCATTACAATCTGGTAAAATTAAATCTTCCCAAGTTCATACAAACTGATACTCGTTCGACGAATATTCCTGAATTTCTATATAACTTTGATTAGTCAGTTCATTAGAATTGTTACCAAAAATTGCAACTTATTAGTTACAAATTTTTGTTAGAACTTTTGTTAAAGTGAAAGGTGTTTGGAACACTTATTTACTAAACTTAATTTAATGAAGTCTTTAAACCTTAATCTAAACAGCGAATTCGTCACTTCCCACTGTAATGGCTTCCTATGTGTGAAGGTGGTCCTCGATTTTTATATCTGCTTCCAGGTCTTGAATGAACTATCGCGTAATGGTCACTATGAGAAGACACTGATCTGTTTGAGTTCATTGTTGAGCCACCTGAAGTGTAGCCTTTGGGATGCTGAGGTGCCCCATTTAACGAGTACCTGAAACAAGACTGTATGTTACAACATATTAATATTGATACTTCTGGTCTGTGTGATGTTAGTTGTGTTAGATCTGAAATTAGAATGGAGTTAGATATGACATTACAAACATTATGAGTTGAGGTCAGAGCTTGTTATTTTTGAAAGTTAAATTAAATAACAAAGATATAATAGGATGCTTTTCATGATATTCTGTCGAGGCTGCTTGAGAATCGAAAACAATTTGGATGGAGCTATTAGATTCCAAGGATATTCTTTCAGGTCGGCCAGAAGCTAGATGATCACCTTTATGTTGAAAATTAGTCTAAGGTGTTTGCCAAATAATGCGATTTTTTGTTGAAAATTAAAGGGGGTGGTCTCTTATGTAAACAGAAGCTTTTAGACCTTTCCTTGAAAAGTTACACGCTTCCAACAGATGCTTCCAAAAAATGAGAAATAGTTTTTTTTTTCAAAATTGCTGGAGAGTTAAAGGAATGGCATTTTGTGAGCGTGTTCTACCAATGAAAAAGGCTACACATGGTGTATCTTATACAACTTTTCTCCAGGACCAGCTTCTCATTTCACTTGAAAATGTTCCACTAGCTATTCGACCACGAAAGTGGCTTTTGCACCTGGCTATGTTAGCATAACGACGACGTGTACTCAAATCGTTGGATAGGCCGGGCAGCTCCGCAACCTTTGCCTCCCAAGTCTCCAGATTTAAACCCCTTGGACTTTTGCATGTGTGGTCACCTAAAATGCTTGGTTTATACTATCCGCATTGAATGCTTGAATGATATAAGGAATCGCATTACTGCAGCCTGCGAGACAATCCAAAACACTCGCAGAATATTTCAACGTTTGCGTCAATCTATGAGACGAAGACTTGATTCCTGTCTAATGGTTAGAGGTGGTCATTTCGAGCAGTTTTCTAAACTCCACTCCGTTTGATCTTGTTGCTTATATCTTTGTTGTAATACACATAATTTCGATTTGTTTGTATTCAAAAGTACTGGTAAAAAATATAATAGGAGTTGCATGTTTCACCTCTTCGAAAGATCACAACAAAATGAAAATAAAAATTATTGGTAGCCTTTTTATTGGTAGAATACGCCCATAAATGCCATTTCTTAAGTTCTTCAGCAATTTCGGGAAAGAAAAAGTTGTTTTTTCATGTTTGGAAGCGTGCAACTTCCAAGGAAAGGTTTAACAGCTTTCGTTTACATGAAAGACCAGCAAAAAATTTTGCACTTATTCGGCAACAACCTGTATATAGACTGTACCAGATCGTATCTTCGTTTCTACAATGTCTAATTTTATTCTAATCAAACAAAGATCCGTGATTTCTAGTTTGAAGACAGCTATGTGTAACACATCCTCTTTGGAACGCATATGATTATCTTATTTGAATATCAGTTTCGATTAGTTAGTATTATCTGGAGACCACTGGCAAATTGAATCAGAAATATACTTCCTGATGTAGTCTAGAAAACTTATGCTATATATCGCTGATACATCTCGCTATTATAATAGAAGTGCACGAATGCTTAATACATAAAAGACGATTAATTATATTGTAAAGTAATTAGAATGATTGTTCATATTACCTAGATCCATATTGACTCCCATGCCAAGATCTATAGGGGTCATAATCTTCTATGATACTTGGTTCTTTCTCGATGATTTCCGTTCTTGCACAAGCGCATGTCATAGCAGAACATAAGAAGATATTTATTATCAACATGATGAGGAACAGCACGCCTAATGCAACACACAACCATAGCAACCACCCTGGATGTACTCCACCGTCATCACAAAGTTCTTGTACGAATGGAGCTTCACTAGGATCCAATACGAACACGCTTGTAGCTGCCATCAAAACTCCTTCATCGGTATATAATGATCGAGACTGGGATCCATCACATGTAGGCTCTGGGCATACACCTTTGCAGATACCAATGTCACACTAAAAACAATATAAAATCAGATGCATTTTTACGAGTCGTTCGATCATGACATTTAAAACACCAGCTAGTATCGGTTACGCCTGCACAATGGTCGCAGCTGTTGATATAAAGATCCCGTTTATTCATATTATTACAGAATTGAGAACGTCATTACGGTTTTTCTTCTATTGCAATCACTGTTTGACCATATTGTTGAAGTAAAGGTATCATTAACGTATCATCTGGCTTAGCGCAATTGTGACTTCCACACTAATTGTGGAGTCCTTGTTGTCAACATTATGTTGATATACCTATCGAGTCTGATTGCTCTTGGTGAAACATGGTTAATAATTTAATCACAATATAGTAGCTATTGACGTTGATCCTTGATTGAAAGAGTTTCAATCAACGCGTTGGTAACATATTTGCTATATTGGTATTATAGTTGATAACCCAATTAAAAATATAATGTAAAAGGGGCTAATCCAATTCAAAAACAGATGTTCTATTTTAGTACAAACTTTATTTTGTATTCTCTTGCTAAAAGTATTTGGAAATGGGATAAAAATTGTGAATGCTGCCAAAAAATTCAAATACGTCTAAAAAAACGAGATTCTTGTGAAACTTGCCCTCATCCCGTTGAAATTCAACTATTAAGGTGAGCTCTTCAAATAGAATTATGGTCATTACAAATGTAGGGGCTTTTGTTCAAATGACCGGGTGAAACATGGTTAATAATGTAATCACAATATTCTAGCTATTGAAGTTGGTAAGGGGATAATCCAACTCGAAAACAGATGTTCTATTTCAGAAAAAACTTTATTTTGTATTCTTTTGTTGGAAGAATTTGGAAATGGGATGAAAAATAGTGAATTCTGTCAGAAAATTCAAATACGTCCAAAAAAATGACATCCTTGTGAAACTTGCCTTCATCCAGTTGGAGCTCTTCAAATCGAACTATGTTCATTACAAAGTTAGGGACTTTTGTTCAAATCACTGGGTGAAACATGGTTAATAATGTAATCACAATATTCTGGTTATTGAAGTTGGTCATTGATTGAAAGAGTTCCAATCAACGCGTTGGTAACATATTTGCAATATTGGTATCATAGTACGAATAGAATGGAAAATTAGATTGGCCCCATCTAATTCAAAAACAGATGTTTTATTCTATATTCTCTTGATAAAAGTTATTTGGAAATGGGACGAAAAATAGTGAGTTCTGACAGAAAATTCAAATATGTCCAAAAAAATGAGGTCCTTGTGAAAATTGTTTTCATTCCCTTGTTATTTAACTATCAAGGTGAGCTCCTTAAACAGAACTATGGTTATTACAAGTTTAGGGACTTTTGTTCAAATTCTGAATACCAAAATTTATTAATAAATATTTCTTAAGAATACAAGAAGCTATTTTATGAGCTCATTGCAACTACGATTGGACAATCCCTCACAGAATGTGAAGGATTGTTCAGATATAGAGCTCTTTTTTTTAAGCGACATCAGAAACATAACATGTCATTTGAAGCATCAAAAACTTTGTGAATCAAATCTTATTCAATCACGATTCTTGTCCATCAGTTTTTTCAGGTTTATTGTTGATGTTTCTAATATCACACCAAATAGCATTACTGGGTACTGAGTTGATAACTCAACATCTCAGTTGCTTCACCGGAATGAACAAGAGCAAACATAAGTCAAGTAGTCAAGCAGCTCGTAACAATGAGCTGGGTGCATTTTAGTTCTCAACATCGTGTGCATCTGGCTATCTTGATTTTCGTGAACATTTCACATCCCCAAAAATTGAAAGATGGTATACAGGGTATTCCACGAGAGCCGTTCGTTAGAAGTTTTCGTGGTTAGAATTCTGAAATTTTGGGTTCCACGATTATCCAAGATTTTTTTTCTTTTCGAAATATTTTCAAGATCATACTACTTCCGGTTACACCGGAAGTCGCCATTAACTTCCTTATTTTAAATGGAACACCCGGTATATTATTTCATTTTTAGATTTCTGAGGGAATTTTATAGTGGATCCCATCAGGTTTCCCTATACCTATTTTCAATTTTTTCTTAGATATCTTGATTTTTTTGAAAATTTTGACAGATGTAGCGCTGTTTTGAGCATTGCGCCCTTCAACCAATTTCTATTGGTGGAAAGCGCTTCTGGAGTAGACGTAAGCACAGGAATGATTCTTTAGAATGCCATATTGACAACTGATTTATCGCATACAGGATATCCAAAATTTAATGACCAATTACATCATTTTAAAAGTTGAAAAAGTTCGTTTTTCAAATGGGACACCCAGTATTTTATTGGATGGTCGGATGGAAAATTTGATTCTGCATCGATTTGCTATAACATTCTCTATACCTATTTCCAGTGGTTTTCTTGTTAATCCATATTTTTTATTTTAAAGTGTTTTTTTGGCAGAAACCGAAACATCGTTTGCCTTTCGAAGCCAAATAAACATCAATGAAACGGTAAAAAAATTACTTTAATTAGAACATTAGTACATAAGGTTTGTTAGTGATTTTAAGAATGCCCTACCTCCACGTGATAGAACAAACAGTTGGTATCAGCTTGATGGTGCTCCAGCACATTCCACTATAGCTGTACACCGGCAATTGTCACTGGATTGGCCCGCGAGGACCTTGGAACTGGCCACCCAGATCACCCGATTTGACCCCCTTGGATTTTTACCTCTGGGGTCGCATGAAAGAACTAGTGTACTCTAGGCCGGTACAAACTAGAGAGCAGTTGTTGAACCGTGTTCACCATGCGCTTACTAATATAAGTCCAGACGAACTTCGGAGGTCTGTTTCGTGAGGAGTATACGACAGAGTTATTCAGTGTTTGAACCAAAATGGAGGTCATATAGAACAATTATTGTAATTTTACATTCTCTTATTATTTTATGTCAGTATGTTCCAATTTTTTGTTTTTATTTCATTGATGTTTATTTGGCTTCGAAAGGCAAGCGATGTTTCGGTTTCTGTCAAAAAACCACAATAAAATAAAAAATATGGATTAACAAGAAAACCACTGGAAATAGGTATAGGGAATGCTATAACAAATCGATGCAGAATCAAATTCTGCATCCGACCATCCAATACAATACAGGCTGTCCCATTTGAAAAAACGAACTTTTTCAACTTTTAAAATGATGTAATTGGTCATTAAATTTCGGATACCCTGTATGCGATAAATCAGTTGTCAATATGGCATTCGAAAGAGTCATTCCTGTGCTTCTGTTTATCTCAGAAGCGCTTTCCACCAATCGAAATTGGTTAAAGGGCGCAATGCTCAAAACAGCGCTACATCTGTCAAAATTAAAAAAAAAATCAAGATATCTAAGAAAAAATTGAAAATAGGTATAGGGAAACCTGATGGAATCCACTATGAAATTTTCTCAGGAATCTAAAATTGAAATATTATACCAGGTATTCTATTTAAAATAAGGAAGTTAATGGCAACTTCCGGTGTTACCGGAAGTAGTATGATCTTGAAAATATTTTGAAGAGAAAGAAAATCTTGGATAACCCTGGAACCCAAAATTTCAGAATTCTAATTTTTCTCTAACCACGAAAGCTTCTAACGAACGGCTCTCGTGGAATAGCCTGTAGAATGCGATTACAATTCATGGAGAAATAGAGGAGTTATGTAAGATTATGACTAATTCCTCTTCAATTCCCTATTTCGTTCAATTCAATATTTCGTTCGTTTCATCTATTTTATTTATAATAAATATCCAATTATTGTCAAATTAGCAACATAGCGATTATCTTCAATGTTATGAGAATTTAATTTATGTAGGTATATTGAAGGTGTTATATAGTTATGGTCTTCGGCATTCCGATCCACCACTTTCTATCTTTTAATGGAAATTAGATTGAATATCATTATATTATTTTCAACCTTCACTTATATGGAAGTTAGGAATATTATACATGCTGATTACAGATTCACTGAAAGAATTCACAGCTGTGGCCACACTATAACACTAATAAGTACGAAATAATCTCCCTCATCCACTAAAAATACTATTTAAGTACTAGAAAACAAAATGTACCTATTCAAATAATATTTAGAGTTGATAATGCAAGCAAGGAATTACCCCCAGCTGAAGATAAATCTGCATTCAATAAATTTCTTTGCAGCTCATATATATGAATATATTTATGAAGCAGTTATCTTCACTCATCAAAACCAGCATCCATTTCAGGAACAGGCCAACAATAATGATCATGATACAAGAACGAAAAATAACTACATCTACAATAAACTTAATTATACATATCTCCAGAAAAATGTACAATGTAGCAAATAAAAATTTATAATAAAATTCCTCAAACATTGGAGACATTACCATTAGGTCATCTCAAGAAATCTCTACTTATAAAACGAGCCTACTATTCACTACTACCACATTAAACTGCTTTGAAAAGGGAAATTTCTCCATAGCCTTATTTTTAGACCTATCTAAGGCTTTTGATTGTGTTGTTCATCAAACTCTATTGCAAAAGTTATCCAAGTATGGTTTTGACAAACAGAGCATATTATTAATAAAATCTCACCTAGAAGATCGCTATCAATCTGTTTTTTACAATAAAGATTGTTCCGAAATGAAGAAAATAACCATAGGAGTTCCGCAGGGATCTATATTAGGACCAATACTTTTTCTAATATATGTAAACGATTTTCCAAACTACATTTCGTTGGCGGAGTGTGTATTTTTTGCAGATGATAATGAACTTCAGGTAGAAGACAGTAACCTACATGATGTACAACAAAAAAGTGGAATTGTTCGTTTCAAAGCATTGTAATGGTACAATGCTAATTTACTATGTATGAATGAAAGTAAAACTAATAGGATGTTATTTACACTAAGAAGGGATGAAATGATCTTGAATGAATATTCGGGTCCTGTAAAATTTCTGAGCGTTCTCATTGACAGTAATCTTACTTGGAATCTACACGTTGAACACATTGCTCTCAAACTAAGTAGAAATATTTTTGTTCTTCGAAGTCTCTCTCAAACTATTTCCAAACAAATCTTACGAACGGCTTACTTTGCGCTATGTGAGTCACATATGAGATATGCTATATTAGTTTGGGGTCACTGTTCAGGTGGGGATATCATTTTCAGGTTGCAGGGGAGAGCAATTAGAATCATAGATGGATTCGAATATAGAGAAAATTGTAAAAAAAGTTATTCTGAATTGGGTATTCTCACTTTCCCATCTCTGTTCATCTTTGAATGCTTATGTTACGCTTTTAAGCAGCTTAGGAATGTTACCTTAAATAGGGACATTCACGAATATCAAACACGGCAGTCTGGAGATATAAGGGATCCATACATCAGAATTTCGAAATCCCAAAACGGTCCAAACTATTTATGTTTCAAATTTTTTAATAAGCTGCCTCCACATATCAAAGCCCTACCATATAGATATTTTAGAGATAAACTAAAAAAATACTTTATTGAAAAATCTTTTTATTCTGTGGAGGAGTATAATAATGTACAAAAAATAGTGATTTAAATCCTCTTAACAAATGTTTTTTTTAATCATAAATAGGTATGTGATTTTGTTTTATAATTTTACAATTTAAATTACATGTAATTAGTGTTTAATATGTAGTTTTTATAACACAATTATTTTAAAGTATCTGTTCCATAGTTTTAACAATATTTTCTTGTACTTATGTCCTAATTTTATTCCTTGTTGTGAGACTTGTGCAAATACCATTGTATATTAGCATGAATAAATTACTAAATTACTAAATTACTAAAAATGAATGTTTTACGGACAAAGATATTTGTGCTATTCCTATTTCTAAGTATTCTAAGTCACTTTAGTCATATCTGTATGTATCGTTTCCATTTTAATGTACTGGACCTATACACATTTCAATCTGTTTACCCTATGTTATTTTTATTTACGATGATAAATGTATTTTAATTCATTTTTATATAAAATTTTAACTTGACGTGCTCCACCCCTCTCTGAAATATTCTTCCATATGTTTTCTTGTAGTTATATTGTATCTGAGCAAGATAAATAAACTAAGCTGATCTAAACTGAACATACATTTCCATCCCTTCTAAATTGCCTAGATATTTGTCCGTACTGTGTTTCAAAAGTGATAATCTTTCTTGAGAAATGGTGTGACCTATATTTGAAATATGTTCTGCTAATGCTGATTTTTCTCTATTATTCTTCTTTATATGGACGGAATGTTCTTCATAACGAGTTAAAATGTTCTTTCTAGTATGACCCACATATCATTTTAAACACGACTCAATCAATCTGGAATCATTTGATTCAGTAAATTCCAGATTTGTTAAAATCGGGAACTTTCGCAGAGGTATTTCCTAAGCTGTTTCAACTTGTTCTTGCATCTATGGAAGTTATTGATTACTCAAGGATGATAAGTGAAACTTTTGAATTTCAATGAATTATTTGAAAGTTATGACTCGTTATGAAGAACAGTCTGTCCTGTAATTGTTATCACCCAAGTGTGAGTTCATATTGATTCTTGAAGTTTTCTCACAATCTGTTAACATTTTTTGTACTACCAGTTTCGAGGCTTATAATTGTACCTCATCCACAGGTATATATAAGAAATGGCTGAAGTGAGGAAATTTGTATAAAATTATTGTTCAACAATTATAAGTTTAATCATTAAGTTAAATATATTGTTTTTTTATAAAAAGTATTAATTTTACAAGGTATAAGAAACAATCTTAATTTTCAAGCCATTATTAGAGATATCTAATTGCTATTCTATGTAGGTAAATTCAGTCCCGGGTCTTTTCAAGGTTTGTACCTGGTTGACAGGTCATATAATCAGCATGTATTACCTGCTGCCTAGGCCAATCACCCTTCTGTATGCAAGTATTTGCGCAATAAACAATAATGATTCTTTATTGTACCTCGTTTTTTTCTAACTTAACCTAACCTAACTTTGTTGATACAGAATGCAAATATTGTAATTTCGCTAATCCTAATACTGTCATAATAATCAATAATGATTGTTTATTGTACCACCTTTGTTTATAACCTAACCTAATCTAACCAAACTCAACCTAATTTAACCTAACATAACCTAACCTGACCTAACCTAACTTTGTTGATACAGAATGCAAATATTGTAATTGCCCTAATCTTAACACTCTCATAATAACCAACAAAGATTGTTTATTGAACCCCCTTTGTTTGTAATCTAACCTAATTCAACTTGACCTAGCCTAACTTAACCTAATCTAACCTAACCTACTAACCTAACTTTGTTTATATAGAATGCAAATATTGGAATCGCGTTAATCTTAACACTCCCATAATAATCATTAATAATTGTTCATTGTACCCTCTTCGCTTCTAACCTAACCTAACCTGACTTTACCTAACCTAACCTAACCTATCCTAACCTGACCTACTAACCTAACTTTGTTGATATAGAATATAAATATTGTCATCGCGCTAAACTTAACACTCTCTTTTGTAAGAATATTCTGAGAATTATATTGAAATCTGGTACTCAATTTACGTAGTATGATTACATCAGTGGAACTCAATGTACGTAGTACAATTTTATCTGTGGGAGTATTTTTGTGGATAAGGGTAAATATTTCTTATTTATAGACTCCTATTCAGCTCAACATTATAGAATTTCATTAAAATTATATCTACTTGATCAAGGAAAGTATTGAATCAAATTTCAAAGGTTCTTGAAATTACGTACCACATGGTTTCATTTTCTTCGGAATATTGCCATACTGCCAATTTGATACTAAACATTGTGTTGGCATGAACATGGGCAGTTCTTCATGCTTCATGAATGTAATGCTCATACTTGTTTATTAGAGTCATTCTAGCATAGAAAATCCTGATTCATGAAAAGTCGGCAGTTACTGGTATAAGTTTTCGAAGATTTGTTATTTTCAGCCTTCCGACAAGCACGGATACAATGTGTAAGAGTAGTCGTTTCAAACCAGTCGGAAGCATTGAAAAGGAATTACTCGAATCTAAGTTTCAATGCATAATATAAACGCCATTTTAGCGAGCACGTGGGAACTCAAAAGAGCCGTAACCACGGGATTAGGATTATCATCAAATCTCGCCAATATCTGCATATTTCTACCGTAGGTAAAGGTTTTGTACCGTGAAGATTGCTGATAGTTTTCACGATTCAATTCTCATATCGGTAACTATCATAAAAATTCAATACTCGTTTTACCTCGCTTTAAGACAGGAGATTACTTTGAATAATGTCCTGTGATGTGGTAAGTTACAAATGTACTGTATGTATAGTTGTTCTTTTATATTTTTAGATTGACGTCAAAATGTCAGGCACCAGAGGAAAAATGCATGTACAGATAACATTCGACAACTTACAGTTAGAAATAACACACATTGACTATATACAATATATAAATAACTCTCATCATATTATATAATATCTGGTTTTGCCTAGCACTTGATTCTGCAAATTATCAGCTAGGAGGGCGTTTCATATAAATCAATTCCATAATAAGTCGGGGGGCTGAAGACATTCTCTTGTTATCATTTGACAAAGGTGGCAACAATATTTTTTTCATTAGTAAGGTTACCTAGAGAATAAGTAAAACATCAATCTCCCAAGAGCTTGTTGTTGCAATGTTTCACGACAAAGGTTAAAAGTTGGCAAAATAAAAAAAAAAACTCAATTCACCAATTTGTGTTAAAAGTTTTTCTTACTTTGTCTAGGAGGCCTTCGTATCACACCTTATTGGGAGTTTGGGCATTGTTTATGAATGAAACCGAACTTATCTTATCTTCTCATCTTCTAGGCAGGGATGAGCAACCTTTTTCACAATGGGGCAGCTACAAATTTGAAAATTTTGCGCGGGGCTGCTCGTAAGAAACTTACAGTGAGCGCAAATTATCTCTTTATTACCAAAATAAACCTAGTATGAAAAAATTACAGAAATGAAACACTCATTATTAGAAATAATATTAGAAAAAAATATAGAACCAATTAATAATATTTTTATTTTTCATAATCAATCAAATTATAAAATAAATTATTTAAAAAAATTGATAATTTTGTTGGAAAAAATTACCTGGACTGTCCCGTTACCGGGTCCTTTACCTTGTTATGTTTTGAAATCATCGATTAATAAGCTTCTTATACAAGTTACTCATTCTTATTTCTGATAATTATTCAAATCATAACGTTCAAACTTGTATCCTTAATGAACATAATCTACTTCACTGATGACCGTTTTATTTCAAAAAATAGTACCCGACGAAATTTTTTTTTGTTTTTGACTCGGTTTATATTTTTTTCAATGATAGCTAGGAGGTCAGATTTTTGGATTTGAATAAAGACATCGCTTTAGATTACACTGGTTCTTGGTTTTTCACATTTTAATCGATATCTCGACTTTGACTGCAGCAAAAAAGATATACAGGTGTGCAAAATACGCGTATTAACCAGGGCTATCAGCATCTAAAATTTGTTTTTTCCCAAAATTTTCTAACCTAAACATTTTTCCAATTTTCTGAGGTCATCTTTTTTGAAAGATGAGCTAAAATTCGGCATTTATATCAAAATGTCATTTGAAGATCTTTTTAGATAGTATTGGTCAAAATCTACAATATGCATTTTGATTTAGGTCAAAATATGAAACAAAAAATCCAGTGAAAAGTAGAATAAAAATGCCAACTTTTCATCCAGACCAATTATGTTTACGATTTTTTGTTGGTTCAAAAAAAAATATTAAAAAAACCATAAAAAATCACAAAATGGGCCTTATAGAAGGCCCATAACCTCCAATTGGGCTCATTCGACGCGTATTTTAATCATCTACAAATTTGATTTCGGATGTATATTGGATTAAAGCCTTCGTTCTCACATTAATTTAAAAAACGTAAAAAACCACAAAATCTGGCCAAAAAAATGGCCATAACTTTTCGAGCGGCATCGTATTCAGCACCCCAGAAAACATAAAGTAACTTCAAAATTAGCCGTATCAAATTTTCAACCCAACTTTTTGACCGTGCGCCTGGACTATTTACTTATTTTCATTGCGGAAATTATTCGCAAACATAGGTGCTCCTAAAAGTGTCATTATTTTTTTGGAATGTACGCCATATCGTGGAAATTTGTTTAAATTGATGTGATTTTGATAGAAATTATTTTTGTAAATTTATTAATTTCTTTTGTAACTTATCCGGAACTCCCACTTCTATAATAAATGGCGAAGAAAAAATGTTGAAACTAAAGTTTTTTCTGATCTAAATATTTAACATTGCGATTCAAATTTTGTCAATAATTTTTATAAATGCTGGTCATATTTTCGGGTTTCAGGAGGTTCTTTCATTAAGCGTGCAAAATGTGACGTTTCGCCGCTTGCCGATGCAGCGTTTGCGACACATATGCGTAAGGTCAAACGATGCAGCCTGGCGTAACTTTCATACCAAGAAATGCTGATACTTAAATTCTGGAAATGATGGCAGCATCGCCTATCAATTATGTCGCCATCATTTACAAAAATTAACATAACACGGCTAGAGTACAATGCAAATGCGGGACATTGTAAGAATTTATAAAAGTCAAAATGTAAAATGTTCGAAGGCCCTCATGAGAAAGTGTAGTGAACCGTATGAGGCCCATGGGAAGCGGGTTGCTCATCCCTGAGAGGTACATGAATAAAGATCGTAATTCGTTGAATTTGCTCAACTGTCGCATGTTTGTTTCGAAATCCGAAAAGAAGAAAAAACATCGCATAATAGGATCACCTTTTATGAAGATCATTTGATATTATGTTAGGTATCTTCAATTATTGATCAGAATGTACGAAAATTTATTGTGAAATTCCGTTTGAATGGAAGCAAATTTTCTAAGCAAACAAATATCTTACCTGAAAGTGTACTTCTGAACTATCCGAAAACCGGAACATAGACCGGAGTTGCGCCTCTGCGGTTCCTTTCTTATCGTTGTACGTAAAGGGACTGATTACGTCAGGATTTACAGGACATCCCCGATCGTCTATTAGAGGGACACTGCTGTTCAACTTGTTGAAGGCGAAGCAGGATTTAACTTTAAAGCCATACGTGTCATCCGGGCGAGATATTTCGACTCTTAACGTATATGGGCGACTGTAAACGGCCTGTGTGATTTTCTTATTGCCGTCGAGGAGTCTGAGAGACACGAGGGAAGTCTCATTTCGGGCATTTTTAAAACCGGCTTTCCCACATGTTATCACATAGAATTTATCGTCAGCAAGTTCGAGGGTTTTGTGTATTCTTACTGCTATTGGTACGGAACGTTCTTCGGTTTTCTGAAAAGTAAATTACATATCATACATCTATCATTAATTGTTATATACTCACAATATAAATATAAAATACAAAGTAGTAGACTGAAACTTTTCAAAGAGCTAAAAGGAAATACAAACAAATTCCAGTACAATTGATTTTATTTTCAACGAACAACATATTCTGGATTTCTAGAACAACACATACATTTACATGTTATGGATTATATGATATGCCCGCATATTGGCTGTAAGAAAGAAATGATGCCATAGTTCGTCATTTTGTGCAACAGTGTCGCGCTATCTTCGTCAGGAATATTTTATTTAACTGTTGGTGACACTTTTAGGGTTGCCAATATAACACAGTCTTTTTATAAAGTTGACTTGACAGTTTCGCTGTGAATCTAAATTTTAATTGGACTGCAATTCTACCTACATTTGCGTTGTGTGCTGTGTAAACTCCGAAAATGTCGAATCCACTATCATGTTGAACAAATGTTATAGTCAACAATAAATCACTTCGTAAAGTAACTTGAAAATGGAGGTACCCTGTCTCTTTATTAGTGCCGTTAGGGACAGATTTGATACATATTTAAAACTAAGTGTCTTAACAGTCAATAAAATCGCGGGCAAACGAAGTAGAGATGCAATTGCAAGTTCAGGAAGAAACCTACAACAGGCTCAAGTAGTTGTGAATGTAGATGATTTTGATCGAGTGCAATTCGGAATGATATGTACAGGAGCAAGATGCATGAAAAACTCCGGGACAGGAATATTAGGGACACATAAACGGCACTATAGGAACTCGAAGAGAAGGTGGGAAACGCACTGGAAAACAGCGAAATTTTGCTGGATGCATCTCTAGACATTGAGGGAGCATTCAACAATACATGTCCCAACAATATCTTGGAAGTCTCGATGCCCGTGCATTGTTGAAACTTACTGCAGAAGGATAGACCATGATAAATGGGAGGATTATCCACAATGAGAGAAACACTATCGGCAAATGTTACCAATGGCTATTCATAAAAGGGAGTAGGCACTGTTACCTACCCTTGCTCTGGAACATGGTGGTGGAAGGCCTGGCAATGAAACTAGAAAGGAATGGTTTCAAAACAATTGGATCTGGTGTTCATTATGTTCCAAGGCAAATTCGGAACAATAATTATGATAAGAAAGGAAATAGTTCTTAACATGATAAGCATATGGTTAGAGGAAGAGGTTCTAACCATAAATCCCCACAAATCTACCATAGTAGCTTTCACCCGAAGGAGGGAATTAGAGAGAATATGTCCTTTCCACCCTTCCGTTCGCATGAGAACTTAAATATCTCGGAGTTGAAGAGAGGTCATGCTAGCTTGTGCTAGCTTCACATAAGTCTGTCTCAAGTAGAAAAGATATGAACCGCGCAAGCGTCAAGACTATGGATTACATCGGTCGGCTATTTGAGCCGTGGCCGAAGCGAGATGTGGAGACGAACGACGACGGTGTCGACATATATTCAACAGAAACGATGCATGTCGGGCAAGCGCAAAGGTCACCTCTACTTAAGATCGACTTATGCGAAATCTGCATAATTGCCGAATAGTTCTGTTTCTTATTATTCATTCAGGCAATGCTCATCGTGCTTATAATGGGGTAGAGTCGATATAATCTTTCAATATATTTGTCTGGAACCATCAACTGGAAAAAGTCATGAACAAGGCGGTAGCGACATTATTTCTAGCTAGACGTGCACACGGAAAAGTGATAGGAGCTGAGTCCTAAAATGTAGTATTGGACATACAACATTTTGAAAAAACCCATGATTACTCCCAATTGCCATGATGATAATGGGGAGGCTAAAACGAAACTTCTGAAATAACAAAATTCGAGTTGAAGATCGGCTATGATAGGTAAGGTTGTAACGAAGCTTAAATTTTGAAATATCATTTATTTTGGGATCAGGCAGTAAATACGGATATTACATGTAATCTCAGTTTGAACAGTTATTTCGATAGATATGCGTGAACTCCGAATGTGTATTCCGTGATTGTCACTTTTCTAAATTTCCGCAACTTTGAATAAGTGTAATTCAAATAAATGAATCAAATTCATGTCCGTTTGAAAATTGCATTCATTTCAATAAAATATGTTGCAAAAACAGGGGTATGGTGAGTTAACGCATCAAAATTTGAACAACTTTATGTATAAAAAGAGGCGAACAACAAAAAATCTCCGATAACATTTGTTTATTGCGTCGAGAGAAACTAGTGGAGCATCATGAGCGCGAATTTTAGATCTAAAAAGTAGTGTCCCTTTTAAGCATTGTTCGGGATAGTAAAAAACCCTTGGCACAAAATAAGGAATTGGTGGAGCAGACTTGTCCAGAACCTCGAAAAACATATAAAAGCAGTGACCGATAGAAGATCGCTCTCTTTTGTGCTCTTTGGTGATTTTGATTTTCAAATAGTACAGTTGCTCTCTTTGGTGATTTTGATTTTCAAATAGTATAGTTGCTCTCTTTGGTGATTTTGATTTTCAAATAGTACAGTTGCTCTTTTGTGATTTTGATTATCAATCAGTACCGTTGAAGTAAGATTAAGATAAGAATCGAAGTAAATTACTTATTTTCCGAGTTCAAGTCAGATTTAAACTGTGAATTAACAATAGTGTTACGTTTAGTGAATTGTTACATAAGGTAAATGATAGCTAAATAGTTTATATTTTTGGGCATTACGATATATTGATTTCCGTAGTTTGTGATTGGTGACCGTTTGTATGATATCTGAGGTCCGTTGCTTTCAGTAATTTGAATCGTTATATTTGAGTTTATCCCGTTATAGGTTGGACTGCGCACGATTTGAATTCGCACGTGAATTGAAATATTTAAGTAATTGTATGGTGTGTACAGAGGGTGTATGTTTGAACGACAGGGGCGTCTTTGGTATATTTGTGCACAATGTGACATACCGGAAGTATAAGTATATCCTAGACGACCAAACCACCACCGGCTTGTGCACACTGTGACTTACCGGAAGTATAAGCTGGTGTGGTTGTGTGATTGAGAATCTTAATTACTCCTTATCCGTATGAGAAGTATCCGGCCGTGGGTGTAGAGGTAATTGCAGATACGATAGTTAGGGTTTACCCTAGGGTCAAGGCTATCTCTAGATAGCATAGTGACAAGCCTTGTGGAGAGGACCCTAGCAGAAGTCCTCTAAAAGGAGTAAACCTTTAGAAAATCTGGCGCCCGAGGATTTGAAATAAGCAGTATACCGAAAAGTCGCAAGGCACACGTCATACGGTAATATCTTCCTTTTGGATGGCAAGTAAAGCAGCAGACACCGTGAACTGTATAATATCCCCACACGTTAAAGATCCCTACCTGCACTTGGAAATAGTCAAGATTCGGTGAAATTTCTAGATGGAGGTGAGCTTGCCTCTTGACTTCGGTGATTAGCCACAGTGAAAGAAATAGGCCGAAGTTAAATAAATAAATAGGATAGAACAAAAATAGAAGTATTCAACGTGAGTAGGAACCAGGTCTCAACAATAAAAGGTTTCCTCACTGGTCACAGTCCAATCAGTGGATACCTGAAAAAATTGGGTATCTTTGCTGCAGACAATGCGACAAAGGGACATAAGCAGCAGCCAAACGCCTACTTTCAGAATACGAAGCATTGTATCTCAAAAGACAAGCAATTCAGGAATCCTTATCCCCGAAAAATACAACAACCAACCGGTGAAGATACTAGTGCAGAAGACAAGAGTACCGGGGTGGGTCCAAAACGTTTAAATGGAATGCAAAAAAACCATCGTAATTTAACATCAAGTGATGAGAAAGTGAGATGATCAAACGAAACTGATTGTATGTCTTCTGTATTGAAGCTAATAACCATACTATTATTATGTAAATTGATTTAATTGAAGTTTGTATTCTAAACAGTTTGGTCGATCATATTCTATTTTATTTGCTAAAGTAGAGTTACGGTACTATACATAAGATCATGTTCAAGTCCATGTGCTTGAAGGTACGGTATATAAATGACTGTATACACCACATTATTATAGTGGCATACATACATAGTAATATTCCATTTAATCGCATAAAGACTTGCATTACGATATAGGAGTGTTGTGGGTTACAAGGCTGACTCGATGACGACAGTGTAGGCAAACAACGTTATCTCGCTTACAAGAATAACATCTGCAAATATTCTTTTGTTGTATCACGATGCCATTGTATATAATTTATATTCGTGCTTGTTTCTGAGTATTCAAGTAGCCAATGCATTTGTAGTTTGAGTCAGTTAAATAGCTCGAATGTTGATTCTTAGTCATCGAAGCAGACCGAAAAAAATAATTATTTTCAAGATGAGTACCTTTTCTTGTATTAATTATCCTAATATTGGGATATTTGAATCATAATTTCATTACCAGTCACAATGCCATTATCAAGTCAAAGATGACGTGTGCGTTAATTTCTGAAATACAATAGCAAGTCAATACATATTAAACAGATGCCTTGATTTACAGATGATGCTACGATATTTATTCAAATGGAGCTTATTTGAATAAATATCGTATAGTTAGTCGCGGAAACGAAGCACTGAAGTTCGAAAAATTTGAACAGTAAGACGGATTTGGATGCGGTTCTTTGCATTCGATTCGTTAGAGCTTCAGGAAACTTTATCACCTAAATTGATTTATAAGAAATTAAAAATATGCAATTTGCATAAATAATATGCATTTTATAATTGCGTTTTAAATTGATCGTAAATACTAAATTCACAATTCGGTTCATAGTGATGAAAATGTATCCAAACTCGTTATTCTGGGGGTTTTTGCGCGACAGAATTGGTCTCCGAAGTACCTGGTGCCCAGGGTAAACGATATCCCCGTCGTCTCCTGGAGTTTGCGGGAAATTCGTTATATAATCGGTCCAAACTCGTTACTAGGGTGTTTTTGTGGTCGCTGAACACGAATATCGCGATAGAATTGGTCTCCTAGATACCTGGTGCCCAGGGTGAATGGTATATACCGTTGGTTTGGGGTTCTGCAAGTTCATCGGCTATTTCGTTTCCCCTCATTTCAGAATGACCGGGGATCTAGAATAGGGTGAGCTTGCATTCATCTCCGACAAGATTGTTTGGCGTACTCTCAAGCCATCTTGGATGTTATGCTCATGATACCCAGGGCAGCAAGGGCTGCCTTGCTGTATGTGCCTATACTGATGTGGGTTTGCATTTATTCTTCCAGCGCTATTACGGCATAGAGCGTTATTGCTAGTATCTAAGCTTGAAGAATGGTGGCATGTTTGCCCAGAAGTATAGAAATACGTTTACCTGAGCTCTTGCGGTATATACCTGCTCTTTCATGCCCATGGTTTCTGGCTACATCAGCGAACCAGATTTCACCATTGATTGGCATGGCTTGTTCAACTAATCTTCTCTTGGGGGGTATGCTTATACGATATTTCTTATCAAAAGTGTATCGTGGCATCATCTCATTCGTTCTCATTGGGTAGATGGGGGGTGTTTCACCACTGATTGTAAGCGAGGTGTGGCTACCGTTTGCCTTCCACAGTAATACTGATATAAGTCTATGGGCAGTTTTTGTTGCCGCACCTTTCATAATCAGGTGGGATCGTTCCAATTTCATTACCGCTTCAAGTAAGGCCGTGGGAGCGCTTTTCATAGCTCCCGTGGCAGCATCTAGGATGAACTTTCTCAGATACTCCAGGATTGATTTAGTCGTTTTGAACTCTGTTCTTTTCAACCCCACCAACCAGGCGTATGGCAACCTCGGCTTCAGGATGGCTTCAAGCATCCATATTATGATGTTAGGGCTGAGGCATCAATTGTGGACAGCAGCTCTTCTGCACGACCAGAAGGTTGCAGTGAATTTGCAACATTATTGTTCTAGTTGTGGTTTCCATAGAAGTTTCTTGTCTAAGATAACTTCTAGATATTCAGCTTGGTCGCTGATATTGATCACTTGACCTGGTATGGTCAGTTATCTGGTGAGTACTGTTTTGTACTTCTTAGTGGAAACTACAGTTACAGGTTGATCCATATAAAAAATCAACTACCACCCAATAGTTCATTTATTCTGGATACCCTGTACATATTTTAATACAGTATATAACAGCTGAGAAATAATTCCAAATATTTTTTTGAAATATCAAATCGACTCAAAAATAACAAAGTAACAGGGGTGGAGGCATTTATGGTAAATCACCCTGCACATATGATATCATATAGCACTTCTTCACCTCACGTTTGTTCAAAAGGATAAACTCAAACGGTGAAGTGAATATTCAAATTAAAAGAAGTAAGGTATATTTGGTTACTCGTTCCGAAAAGAAGCCACTTAAAAAGGTATAGCAGTATGTGTAGGTAGAAATATGAATAATGACTAATCGAAGTATCAAGTCATGTAATGCGCTGGGAATTTCGTAATAGATTCAATTAATATTTGTGTGATGATCGACATTTTATTGATTGTCTTAAAAATGTAATGACCGTTATTCAATTCTTTCTTCTCATCGATTACATTCATTTTAATTTATCTAGTGCTCTTCATAATCAACCATCCTCGGAAGATTTCTAACTGTAGTTATTATTCCTTTTCGTAAGATCCCGTAAAAAGTTGTTTTATAAATATTCTAATGAAGAACCGTTTCAGATCTGAATTACATACTAAGAAAACAATGAACTAGGAACAAATTTAAAAACAAGTCCGTTCTTTGCCGTATTCTCCAAATTAATTGCACGTTCAGTGAATCCAGACTAATTTATAATTTACAAGATTCCGAATCATCGCGTATCTCTTGGAATATAGCATGATAAATACCTATGAGAACGAAAGGATCTGACTTAATTGAAATTTATTGTCGGGGGAATTCAATTTTTTTTATACTTTGAATAAACGAAAGGGAAACCTTTAATGATAAAAGCATCGTGTGCGCCGCGGTGGGATGTTGGCAGAGGAGATAAGAATTTGGATCTTTCTTGAAGGTTTGGAGGTTATAGGAATAGGGAAAGACCTCACTACGTAAAGAGTTCCACAACTTCGCTGTTCGATAGAAAAATGAAGTCTGGTAGAAAGAAGTTCGACAGTCTCGAGTTCGACTATGAAGAAGTGACTAGTTTGAACTCGTCTAGTCCGCCTATCTGGGATCTCTTCGACCATAGATATATCTATAAAAAGGGAGAGATCTCCCACCTTTCTACTGTGTTCTAGAGAGGTCAATGAACTCGTAAGTGTGACATCATCAATCGGATGAATAACTTTCTTCTGGATAGAATCCAAGAGCTTCAGCGTATGTTTGGAAGCTGAATTCCAAAAATGTGCACAGCACTCCAGGACAGGTCGAATATGCGCTTTGTAGATTATGAGGAGCTGCTAGGATGTAAAGTAGCTCTTGGCACGGAATATAAAACCAAGTTTTTGTGGAGCGATTTTCGTAATAGACCTCACATGATCGTCCCATGAGAGGCTACTGTTGGTGGTGATCTTGAGCATGGATATGGAAGACTTCAAAGGAATAGTTGAACCTGACACCATCATATTTGGGTTTGTGGGATCAGCCCTCCTGGAGAAGACGCAAGCTTGAGGTTTCGTCGCATTAAACTCTACTAGATTATCAGATCCCCATTTCAAAATTTTTGCCCTTTCTCCATTAACTGCATCAACCTGTCTCTTTCTCGCACTTCTGGTTTCATTGGTATAGGGGTTCTGGATGAGAAAGCGGTATGAACTGTACTATTGACTGCAAAGCTGTGATCGGGACAAGTGGTCACTTCCAGCAGATCGCTTATATGGAGTAGAAACAAAGTCGATGCCTAGATAGATTCCTGTGGAATACCAGCGTTGATAGCCATTGCATCGGTGGATACTCCGTCAACCACCACATGGAGTGATCTATCTGAGAGAAAACTCGATAGTAAGAGACAAAGTTGAGACTGCAAACCATATGACGAAACATTCCCAAGAAGGCTTTGGTGCTAGACTCGATCCGTCAACACGTTCTGACCCGATAAACACCAATAGAACAGGAGATAATCAGACATGGACTGGTCAGCAATTAATCTGATATCAATACGCACCTTTTGGTGTCGAGGAAGATGTTGGGATAACGAAATGCTCATTTACAAGTGAAGAACAATGGATAAAATAAATGACGGACAATAATAAATTGGTTTTGGCATATAGAAAATACTTCATTTCATACTGTCCAGAAAATTCAATATTACCTTATTAATTTTCATTAATCAAGACTGATCACTCTTTGTGTACTGACTGTAGAATGATCAGGATCACTTGACTAACGAAGAAGGAAGTACTGTATAATGAACCTACTGAAGCACTAATAGTAGAACCAATTTGAACTAGGAATAAACTTATCGTTGACTTGATAATAATCTGGACTGGATCAGGTTGGAACTGTTGGGATCAGCCATCGCTAATGTCCCACTGAAATAATTATTCAAAATACATCGCATTGATTGAAAGTTCTCACGCGTTTTGCAGGAACCACGAGTATAGTGTTGAACATACAGCCGCCAGGTGGCGGTACTGAAGCAATGCATTGGATGAGTAACAAACAAATTTTCGTGTTGGCAGTCAATAGACAGAGGTAAGGTTGCTCTAGGTCGAAGAGTGACAACACGTCTATCAGTCTCAGACAGCTGTTTTGATTTTCTCATGTGCTCTCAAATGGAACGAGTAGGGCGATGAAGTAATATTCGACCACCTCAGTCAATCCAAATTGATTGATCTAAACGTCATCTATCAGAAGATAGATAAGCATTTGACCGAGTCTGGTACCAAAGCTTTCTTAGGATACTTCCATGATATGGTTTGCCGTCTCAACTTTGTCGTCTACTATCGAATTTTGTCTCAGATAGATCAATCCATGTGGTGGTTGACGAAGTATCCTCCGATACAATGGCTAACAACGCTGGTGATTCACAGGGACCTGTTTCGGGACCAACTTTGCTTCTGATCCATGTCAACGATATGTTGGAAGTGTTCACCTGTTTCGTCTACAGCTTTGCAGATGATGATATACTTCATGCCGCTTCTAGTGGAGTTAAATGCAACCAAAGCTCCAAGCTTGCATCTTTTCCAGGAAGGTGAATTTCACAATCTTTAATATGATGATGTCAGAAACAACTATTCCTATGAAATCTTCCATATTCATGTTCGGGGTCATCACCAACAGCACCTTCTCATAGGTTAATCATGTGAGGTCCATTGCGCTTGGTTTTCTATTTCATGTCAAGAGCTACTTCACATTTCAGCAGCTCCTCATAATCTACAAAGAACAGATTCGACCTATCCTGTTGTACTGTTCACATGTTTGGAGTTCGTCTCCCAAACATACGTTGTAACTCTTGGATTCTATCCAGAAGAAAGCTATTCATCTGATTGATGATGTCACACTTACGAATTAATTGTCCTCTCTAGAACATCGTAGAGAGGTGAGCGATCTCTCCCTGTTCTATTGATATCTCCATGGTTGGTGTTCATCAGAAATCTTGTATTTTGTTCCACCACGAGAGATTCAAGTCAGGCGGACTAGACGAGCTCAAGCTAGTCAGTCCTTCATTGTCAGGCTCGAAACCTGACAAAAGTTCTTCCTACCACACTAGACTGCAAAGTTGTGGAACAATTTCTATACTGAGGTCTTCCCCTATGCCTATAACCTCCAAACCTCAAAAAAAATTTGAATGCTCATGTCGTCTCTCCACAAATTTGAACAAGCTGATTATAATAATTCATAATTTTTGATTTTCGGAAAAATAGTATGTATACCTCATGGGAAAAACTACATTCCCGGATTCTGTATTACCAATCTTCACAGTCGTCCGGGAATAGTTAGATTTTCCTACTAGGTATATAATGTGCTATTGTAAAATAATTGCCCTAATTGTATATTTCATTTTTTCATATACCTTATTACTACTGTAGTGTATGATTGTATTCAACATCCACTTCAGGAACTTTCTTTGAATAACTTCTTATGTGATGTAGGGGAGATTTCGATTCTCCACCCCGGCCTTTTAGACAGGTATATCAAATGATTTTGTAGCAGACTTTAATAAATGTATTCTGTTGTTTTAGTCTGGTCTATGTTTTAGCTGACGGAACTAATACAGGACACTTCTCAATTTTTTAACTATAAAATTCACATGGAAATCCTATCTCAAATGAGAGTTCATGATAACTCCTAGATATTTTATATGTTTTGCTCAGGTTATTATGTATGTATCTTGAATCGTTAGGGATGGGGTGGTTTTATAGTTACAGAATGGTGAGAAGTAAGTTTTAGTGGATATGAAGCATATTCTCAGTTTATTACATTGTTTGCTTCATAAAAGATAATATTTGATATGATTTTACCTGCCAGGATGTTTGGTACAGTCGTGCAAAATTACAATTGCAGAATAAAATGAAACAATTATTGAAAGAACTAACCTTGGAATTGAAATAAACATATAAAATAGACATAAAAGTCTTACACGTGAACATTTGTCAATATATAGATAGAATTAAGTGCCTGAATATTTATTAGTATTGCATACAGTATATTATTAAGTCATTGCATTCTGGGCGTGGATGTAAACACCCATGAAATGGTCAAGTTATGTGCTACGTCATTTATATAAAGCCTACCTTGTTCGTGAAACCTACGCGCTAAGTATTTGTATCATATTATTATGATTTTATTTTAGTCAGGACTGTGACAACAATCGTTATTGGTAACGGACCTTGGATTTATATATTCAAACTATTTATATACAACCAAGAACAACGCTAATTACGATGGACTGTCGTTAAACACGTACGAAAACATTATAATGACTTTGTACGCTCTTTACCTGGAAATAATGAATCAGTATTTGGTGAGCAGAATCAATTAAGCATGCTACGGAAATGCTCACAATTGCGTCCGAAATGATGTAACTGGTTGTTTAACGAGACGATGAGTCTTACAAGCAGCTGGGATACATGTTACAATATGTAAAGGAAATGAATTTAATGGGTATTTGTTCTAGAACAGAAAGTGACAGATTTCTAATCGAAATGACCAAACACACCCAACAATGATTGATCCATATACACTTTATAAGATTGAATTATATCTGATACGGAACAATCTGACGCAAATGGGGAATAAGGTATGTCAATGAGAAACAGACTCATTCAGTTTGCATTGCTATTATTCGAAATAATGAAGAGTGATGTATAACGCAACGCCAAAAATTCCCGGCCTAACGAAGAACTAGGTATCGCAGCTGGTCAAAATGTCGATAATATACAAGTTGAAGCCTTGTAAATCTTGGAAAAAACAAAAATTGATTGATCGGTTAAATGGGGTATACGGGAAAAATCACCATCTTATTCCGTGGTAAAAGATTGGTCAAAACGGTTGACACGAAAGGTAAAAGAAACAGCGCAAATTTCGGGGCCGAATCATCCACGTGTTACGTTATGTGAGCCTGCTAACTATGTAACTCATCGGCAAGCGACCCGAGATAATTCCAAGAACATCAAGCTATCTCTTTACAAGTGTTTGAAATAGTTAACAAAATACTGCTTCGCCTTGTGCACATCTGTTCTGAATGATTTATTTATTATATGTTTTAATGAAGCCAATATTTCAATATTCTGGTATTTTTTAAGACAAGTTACCTTGCAACTTAACGTATATAGAAGACCCTCTCAAACAAATAGGTATACTCCTGCGAAATCAGTTATATACCAATTCATTATGAAATGGCTCCATTTAATAGTCTTGTTCATAGATTATTAAATGTCCCTTTTATACAGTGATACTATAACGAAATTGGGAATCTTCAGCAAATATCGTTGGACAATGGTTACAACAAATCTTTGATAAATAACTTGATTTCAAAACAAAAAAGGACATTCGAAGGCAATAAATTAACCAAATTAGAGCCACTACCTTCGAAAAAATTCAAAATTTTCACTTATTGTCCTTCAGTAATTGATGAATACCATAACATTACAAATAATTTACAGATGTAAAAACAATCTAGAAAACAGTTTAGTGTTCAAAATGCAATGTGGGCCAAATTAGAAGGAATATTATAACTCGGTATAAGGAACATTTTGCCCATATAAGAAAAATAATAGTGAAAAATCAGCGTTAGCCAAATATATCTTAAATATAGGCCACACTGTTACTCTTGAAATACAATAAAGATAAATACCTAGATGATTTAGAAGGGATGGAAATGAATGTATAAGGGATGAACCAATTAAATGAATTCAGATTTTCCTCCAGCTAAGGTTAATCTCCTATATTCCCTATTAATTCCAAATAGTAATTAAACAAGCATACTTTGATTTCTAATTTAGTTTACTCCGATGATTGCTACTTGGTAGCTGTCAAGTCCTCAGTCCTTTAACATTATTTTTGGTGAATAAGGGTAATAGTAATAATAATAATTCTTTCTTCATGTTGAGTATTATTGATTTCCCCGAATAATAACGATTCAGAATGATCGTAATATCGCGTTTTGCAAAATTGGTTGAATAGCTTCTAAATCAAAGTTATTCAGATAACATGATTGGTAATTACCTTGGCAGTTTTTATTGTTAAGCTATTGCATAGCTTTTATCGCGGGCTTTGAGCGCGGCGACCGAATCAAGAAATTCCGTAACGAAAATAAAACCTAACACCCCCCATTCCGCCTGCCTACCATGTAGCTCGGCCGAGCGTTCGCTTAACGTGTATGTATATGGTACGACTGTACGAAGCTCGCACGGATCGAGACGAGCTGGTCCGAAATCGGACGAATACGTAAGCAGCTGTTTGTGAGGAAGTATATAGGTGTATAGGTATCTATCATATCTTTATAATGCCACACTCACCGCATGTGCGCCCCGAAAGTATACATGTAGGTATATATACTGTTGTAGATACTGTTTCAAAAGGTGGGGTAGCTATTTACCAAAATAATAATAATGTTACTAATATTATGACTCCGAATATTGAAATGAATATTGCACACGTTAGCGATGTTAATGTTAGGCGCTCATTTGTTGGAGATATTTGTGCGTGCTTATGCAAACTTAGAAATGGCCTACACATAGTCATGATAGCAATTTACATTTATCCGAATCCAAAATTGGACGAGGTAGAGCATTTTATTCATCGCACTTTACTGGAGTACACTGAAGAAGGGTCGAAAATACTTGGTACAAATGGTAATAAATTTCCACTTATCTTGGCTGGCGAATTCAACATCAACTTCGCTGATAAAAAATCAGAGCAGCTGACAACTTTTCTTTCGGAAAAATTGAATTTGAAAATGAATAATGATCCACAAGAATCCACAACAAAATATGGGACCACCATTGACGCGGTATTTTCCAGATATTTAGAGGATATCAAGTCTCAAACTTATGTTTCTTATTTCAGTTAGCATAAACCTATAGTTTCAATGATGAAAATTCCTAAATAACCTACATGTATTGTAAGATAATAAAAATATTTTAAACGATATTAACTTCTCATTTATTCAATAAAAGAAAAAAAATTGTTTTCTTATCGGTCACCACGCTCAAAAAGTGTAACTTGAATTAATATCAAAGAAAAAAAAATACTGCATAAATAAATAATTATAATTGCATAAGTTGATAAGAAATGCTATGCAATAGCTTTACCGCGGCAGTCAAAGAGTGCCACACGTTTTTTGTTTCATTCATTCTGGCTTTGGTGTTATACCGTACGCAATATTGTTCTGGGAACTTTACGCAAATGTAAATGGAACTTTCACTTTCTACAATTATGTTCCTAGTAAAACCTAAGTACAAAATTAGAAATTTCTGTTACATGACGTGTTCATCAATCATAAAAATATTCACAATTCTTGATGTTTACCTATTTTGAACTGATTGCAATGGATTTCGATTTGTTAGCTTGATTTATAATTGCGCTATTCACATAGTTGTTCAGTCAAATGAGTCAAATTTCAAAGAAATGTTTCCAATCAACAACATTTTCATGTCATATTGCAGGTTTTGGTAACTAGAACAATTTCCATATTCGCAAATATTATGTGCGTTGGTGTATATTCATTTTTCCACGTTGTTTGTCAAAAAATGTTCAATATATATCTCGGAAAGTATGAATTTTCAAATAAATGCAAAAATATTGGAAAATAAGTCGATATGCATAACTTAATTTTCTTCAGAAACGCTTCTTAAGGGGGATACAACCTTTCAAAGTTCGGTTCGTAAAATGGGCTCTTTATGGTAACTCTGACCAGAGCAGATTTGGTTCAAGTACTCTTAGAATAGATACCTTAGAAATCAATTTCTAAATTTCTAATGTTACCTAGCTACAAGGGATTGTTCCCCTTTCACACCCTATTACTTTAAGGAAGCGTTTCTGAAAAAATCGAATCATCAATCGTCTTATTTTTCGATTTACTACCGACTACCGGTGATGTTTAGCAGATTACAACTGTGACTTCCTGTATATATGACGGCAAGGTAAAAAGTCCCTTAAAAATAAAACAGATGGCGCCACAATCGAAAATCTCATATGACGTTTGTGATGTACCATCTTCAACTAGAACGCATGTCATTCAGTTCTGTTTTGAAACCCATCGAAAGCGAGCAACTTTGAAGATTTTTGTAAAGATGGAAAAAGTGCATTTCGCGTCTTGATTAAACATTATGTTTTGCGTGGAAAAAACCTTACGAAAACCAAAGCATCTCTTGTTAAGCATCATGGGGACTCTTCACCATCGAATGGAATGATTCACAAGTGGTTTGATGATTTTCGTTATGGTAGTATGACCACAAAAGACGATGATATTGGATGGTATGATATTAGACGATAGGCGAGTTAAAGTGCACGAGATTGCTGAGACTATGGGCATGTCAACCGAAAAGGTACGGAACATTTTGTTACAGTTTTGAATATGAGAAAGTTATCTTCCAGATGGGTGACGCATTTGCTCTCTGTTGACAATAAGCGCGACCATGTGACAACTTCAAAGGGGTTTGGCGATGTACAAACGCGATAAGAAGAACTTCTTGCGCCGTTTCGTAACCGTGGACGAAACATAAATCCATTACAACACATCAGAGACCAAAGAACAGTCTAAACAGTAGACTTGTCGTGGCAAATCGAAGCTAAAAAACCAAAGTGGGTATATCGGCCAAGAAAGTCATGACAACAGTTTTTTTGGGATGCATGTATCGTCTACATCGATTACCTTGAAAGAAGCAAAACGATCACCAGTGTATATTATGCAGAACCGTTGAATCAATTTGACGCCGATCAAATCTAAAACGGCCTCATTTGGCAAAGAAAAAAGTGCTATTCCACCAGGACAACGCACCGGCTTACGGGTCCGCAGTCGCCATAGCAAAATTGCATGAATTGCGCTACGAATTGGTTTGTCATCCACCATATTCTCCAGATTTGGCCCCCTGCGATTTTCATCTATTTCCAAACTTTAAGAAATGGCTCGGCGGAAAGAGATTTGGCGCCAACGATGAGGTCATCGCTGAAACAAATGCCGATTTTGAAGGACTGCCGAAATTGTATTATTTGGAATAGATCGAAAATTTGGGAAAACGTTGGACGAAGTGTGTCGGGCTACAAGGAGATTATATTGAGAAATAAAATAAGTTTTGACCAAATAAATCATTTCTTTTTTTCATTTTTCAGGGACTTGTCCTCGTACATGGCAATACTTGCAATTTTGTAGGAAATTCAATTATGAACAAATTTTATCAGAAACATTTTCTTGATAATGCTTACATTCCGAGATATTGTCTATTTTTGGTCAAACAACCTGAAACAAATGTATGTACATAATATATGACTTATGATAATTATTTTTCTACATACCGAAACCTACAATTTGGCATACAATTTTTGCTCATGGGAAACTTTAGTAGGATATCTGCGGTACTTTTGATTTGATTCAGTATTCAGATGATAACAATCAAATCTGTCAATTCTGTGTAAAGCTCGATGCCATAGAACGTTGAAGCTTTATATAATTAGAACCCTGATATGTTGCTTCATTGATCTCAGGGCATTGAGAGGTCGTTAGTAGATAATAACAATTACAATGATAATATGATGTAGTCAAACAAACTTACGTTATTTACAAGAAGTCCACAGTAGTCTGGTGTTCCAGTTTGTGCTAATAAATTAATATCTAAGGTAACAACTTTTTCACCGTCCCCATAGGACATGCAGGAAGAAGTTCTGTAGTCCCTGGCGTGAACTACTCCACTAAAACTATTATTAAACGAAACTCTTATGTTCATATGACCCGCTTTGCATGTTGCCGCAACTTGTGGTATAAAGTCTGCTTCTATTAGTTGACACCATCCCTGAAAATAAAAACAAAACATTTACTATCTGCATATAATTACATTCATTTTATATTGATAATTTCATATTTAAGTAATATACACATTTTAGGTAATTTCACTTAATCGAATCATAAGATAAGAAATTTTGATAATCATCAAATTTGTTCTCTACTGACTCATATCTCGAAATATAATGAGTAACACAGAATATAATCATGGACATAGAAACGTATTATAAATTTGCATATGCACAACTCAACCACAAATGCTGTTGGGGTTGGAGGTTGGAGCCACTGCACCTCGCCGTTCAGGCAGAAGCCATAAGAGGAGCGTATCGCTTCGATTTCATTGGACAAGGAAAAGCCGACAAAAAAGACGAAAGCGTTCTTGAATTGCTTGGATTTCATGGACCATTGGGGAACAGATTCGACAGGATCAAGTTTCACAGACTTTCCGTACTGTCCACGATTTAAACCTTTCATGGGCGGGAGAACACTGGGGGCAATCCTCATCTGATACCAGGGCATTCCGTATGGTTTATCGAAGACACCAAGACCAAAAAAGAAAAGAACAGGTGCTGGAATAGTCGAGACAAAGGACCAAGGAGAAATAATTTCTGTGAACCTAGGGACACTTGCGACAGAAATCCAAGCAAAAATTTCAGCAATTACAACATGTGTTCGAATTATAAAGGAGAGAGCCTATGAGAATAGACAAATCACAATCATAGCGAGCAACTTAAGAGTGCTTAAGGCTCTGGAGTCAACAATCACCTCACAAGGGTACTCGATTGTGTAAAGCAAAGGGGAGAGCGTATTGCCCAAAATTGATTGTGAGTCATGTGCAGAATGATATGTGGGTCAACTAGAAGGAACATTTCAAACCAGTATAAAGAAGAATAATGGTGAAACTCAGCGTAAGACGAACATGTTTTCAGTATAGGTCACACCATTTCTCAAAAAAATGTATCACTTTTAAAACACAGTACGAACAAATATCTAGATAATTTGGAAGGGATGGAAATGTATTTCATTTAATTCCAATTTATCCCCAGCTGAGAGTGAGCCCTAGTTTGCATTATTATCTCCAAATAGTACTTGAACAAGTAGATTTTGGTTTCTGATTTAGTTTACTCTGATGAAGGCTACTTGACAGCTGAATAGTCCTGAGTACTTCAATATTATTTTATTTAATTGATTGTTGCTTCATAAAACATTCGTACATTGGAAAATGAAGTTCGAATAATAATACATTTGTTCAACAACCTGACAGATAAAACAAAAATTTACTTCATTTGAAATTTTAGAACCGACAATGGGGTAATGGAAAGTTTCTTTCAGAACGAAATCACGGCGTTTATACAACACCTGCCGGAAAATATGTCTAATATAGTATAATATATGATTCAGGTAGTAACTGTCATTTGCAAAGCATACTATTCCGGAGGACGCCGACTGACACGGCGTTCCCCTACGTATATTCAATAATGACAGATCCATAAACTGATATATAGCTCAGAAATACTTTGAACTGCATTTATATTACTGAGTTAGCATCAAATAAAACTACGTGTTTTCTGGAATAGTTATAACTAGCAAGAAAAGTAATACACTGTAGATATACTATAATATTATATTAAGAAACAATCACCCTTATATGAACTAAAGATATTGTTGAACCAATCATGGTAAACAACATTTTTAGTTCACTATGATGATGGCTAATTAGTGGTTGAAAGGTCCTTAGTCGTTAATCAGTATTTTTAGTGGATAAGGGTCATTGGTTATTAATAAAACAAGAAAAGAATCACCATTTGTTAGTTTTATATCATGCGTACACATTTCTTAAGACTATAGTCAAGTCATCACAGTGCACTTGCTGATATTGAGTTTCAACACACGATTTAATCCATGACCTGCTATATCCTGTATATCTTTTTGCATCACAATTATACACTGCAAAAATGAAAAGGACTCTTGAGGCTTATATGAAATTCTAGAATAACCTTAGAACGCTTGCAGGAAGCTAACTTCGAATCAAGGGTGCATACACGTTTCTGATGACATGAGTGTTCAAAGAGAATCCAGGAAAAGCTAACACAATTCACCTGTGCCTGGGTATAAGCCAATATACGTAACTACGTCGAAAATGCCATGGCACACTGCCCAACCGAGACTTCAGTATGATCGAATTATTATTAATTCATCCTCTAAATTATGTTCTTCCGGGTTTTTCAGTCTAATATTGTGAGTCGCAGTTGTTTGTATTGAAAATCAACAGACCGATTTAAGTATGACACATTTGTTCGACCATATAAATATTCCACTTGATTTCAAAATGTGTGAACGAAATTTCGGTACACAGAATAGCTATTTGTGTATTAAGAGCGCAAAGTGATATATTGTCGCTCGACAAAGAGAGTTACCGCGCGACGCAAAGCGGAGCGCGGTAATCTTTGGAGAGCGACAATGACACTTTGTGCTCGAAATACACACAAGATTGTTTCTACAAACGCAGTTTTCAGAAAAAAAAAGAAAAAACACCAGATGCTTTATTCAACAAAAGTACATCAAGTACAGTTTAAAAATTCCTGATTAATGTTGATTTAATTTATCATTGACTTTACTAAAATTGAATGTACAATTGTGACACTCTTTAATTATTATTCCTGAACCTGATGGACGATCAGTAGATTTATCTAACATTAATTCCCCGAATATTGGAAATCTACAGAACGAGATGTAGATGGTCTTGAGAATATTCTCTTGGTAGTTTCAATCTTATTGTTGATTGAATCATCTATGTAGCCTTCTGCTACATTGTTACTTTTCCATCCACCATGTTTTTTCAGTTGTATTAGGTCACCTCCACCATTCACCAATAAAGTAGCAGAGGTTCGTCGGAGACAGTGTCCAGTATATAAATTATGCTCGGGCAATTTCAAATATTCATCAATGTCACTGGGAGTCTTGCCGATTGTATTCATACCCACAACTTGTTTCATACATCTACCTTTTTCATAACGTAAAAATAGACGTTGGACAGTATTGTTATTCAGACAATGTTTTCTGAGTGCAATATATTTTTTACAAATTGAAAGATAATCAACTGAATTCTCTTCATTATGACCAACAATCGTAAAAACACGGCTTATTCTCGTTTTTGAATCGGGAATTCGGACTATTAAAATAGAATCCTTATCTTCTATGTCACCAATCTCCATTTTGACCAACTCATCGCGCCTGCAGGCACCAGCAATACCCATAATTAGAATAACCTATAAAAAAAACTGCAATTAATAGCTATTCCAAATGTCTATGCTAACCAAATTGCACTAAATTCAAAAAAATACTAACCGCTTCTCAAACTACTAAGAGCATGAAATATTAAAATTTACCTTTTTTAGTAGATATTCTTCATCGGGCGCTTCTTGTAAAAATTTGTGAATATCTTCAGTGGTGAATGTTTTGGATTTTTTCGCTTTATATCCAACAGACTGTTTCTTCAGAAATGCGATAAGCTTAGGATACTTATTGATTTCGATGTTATTTTTAACATTCAAGCATGTCCGTATCATCGAATACGTAGACCAAAGAGTTGATGACTTCCAAATCAATGATTTTTCTCCAAAATAAGCCAGTAATACGTTTTCTGAATACTTATTCACCTTCTTCGACTGGCACAACGTCATGAATTTACCGTATTGTAATTCATATTTCTTCCTTGATTTCTCTGGTAGGAGATTCAAAGTAACAATTTTTGCACTTTCTGCTACATCAGGGGGAGTGTTTGATAATTCACTGTCACTATCATCAATCATCATGCAGAAATACGTTGGAGAAGCGAGCATTTTCGAAATATTTCCGCTTTAGAGCGCAAATGCTGTCACAAAATGACATTTCACGGAAAACGTCAACTTTGCGTTGAAATCTGAAAGCGTCAAAGGCTACTTTGTTAAGCGTTTGTAGAAAAAGTAGTTTTCACAATTACCTGATTTTATCGAGATTAAAACTGAGTATTTGATGAAAATCGGGATATTCAATTGAATGAATTCTACTAATGTACAAAAAGGTTTCGTGTTTAATTTCCAAAGTATTCAACAGAATACTTTGGAAATTAAAACGTGGACCAGCGTGTTTTCTTCGTTTATCTGAATGACTTGAATAGTCGACTTTAAAGCTAGGAAGAATGCTAAAGCTGTATATTTCACCATTTTGGAATAATATTCTCAAGCGACAATAGTCTTGGGTAGTGTGAATTTGTGGGTGGGTCATATCAATAATTACCGGCGAAAATTTGCATAAAACTGGTGTATTCTGATGTGGATTGTTTTGTTTTCGGCGAGTTATAATATAATCAGTCAATTATGCGTAGAAAATTGGAAAAATAGTGGCTTAAAAGGCCATTCGTAGAAAACGTCTAGCCAATTTTCTGTAATATATTAATTTCTAACGGGACAAAATCTTATTTCATAAAAATTGATCATCAGAGGAAAATTTCTAAAGATATCATATATTTATGATGATTTCATAATAATAGAACACGATTAAACGTAACTCCCAAAATGATTTATCTTAATACAACTGAATTTAGTGAACTTTCATACATATTGTTGAAAAAATTCAATGTTTTTAAGCTATTGCATATAGCTTTTATCGCGGGCTTTGAGCGCGGCGACCGAATCAAGAAAAAAAAAACAAAAGACAAATACCGTAACGAAGATCTAAAAAAACAAAAAACAAATACCGTAACGAAATATCCTAAGACCCAACACTCCGCCTACCATAGTCAAAGTATACCAGGTCTGCCGGAGCCTCCCTTCTACTCTTTTTAGAATTTTAGTGCAATCTGATTGGTCGTTTATTTCGTTTACTTAATGTCATTAATGTCATAGACGACGACATAATATGATGTTGTTACGTGCCGGCGACGAGCTGATGAGAGCAAGGCTGTGATTGGAGGAGCTGGGTGACGTCACCCAGCGCGAGAAACGATGGAAGGGAGGCTCCGGCAGAACCGGTATACTTTGACTATGCCGCCTACCATGTAGCTCGGCCGAGCTTAAAATTGTCGAAATGTTTTCGAAATGTTAACTTTGAACCTTTTAAAAGGTCGTGATAGCCCCAAACTGGGTCTAAAACTGTTTTGAATTGGTTAATTTTCGATAAATCGAATGACGTTCACGTGAGAAGCGCGTAGCTGGCGAGTTCGAAAAGTGTAAATTTACGGTACATAGAACGTCTTAACGAGGACTTTTCGCATGCGGTTTTCGCTTCATGTCGTTAGTTTATAAACGGGGCCAACTAAATAGCATAGTCTCGAGCCCCAAAATGTCGATTAAATAGGAAAATTTAATTAAAACAATTTGAGATATTCTCAGCTGTCACCTACTAGCATCTGACGTGCGACGTACGAAAGGGAATTTTCTAGCCACTTAAATATACCGAAAGCGGGTAAAAGCTAGCGGCCCATAGCCCAAAATACTTTATTACAACTGGCGCCGGCCGCACGGGGTTCGAAACGGCCCCAAATTAACAAAATTGAGGTAAAATGTATAAACTCTAACTTACGCGCAGCGAGCTCCTCGAGGATATGTCAAAATTATTAGGTTCGTAGCTAATTACATAAGTCGTCTGGCGTTCATGCAATTGTGTTTTTATACAATTCGAACCTTCTAATTTCGATAGGCCACGTGAAAATCTCGGAGCAGGAAGCGCTATCGAGATCTGAACGTTAAGACTTTCGTATAAAATTGTGTTTACAAGTCAACTGACCACTATAGATAACTCTACTACCGGTAGTAGAGTTATCTATGCACTTGTCACAGAATACTCTTCATAGAGATCAAGATGATACTCTTTTTTACTCATATTTTACGAAGATTTTGAAGGGGTAGTGGATGTTTTTCTGCCCAACTTTTCCCAGTGGCGTAGTGCTATGCAATATCTTCACCGCGGCAGTCCCCGAGTGCCACACGTTTCTTTTTTTTCCCTATTTTTGGTCGTAGAAGCTGCTGGTGAAGTTTGGAATGCCAATCATTCGACATCCTGTATATTAAAGAAGAAAATATTTACAAAAATTTTGGGTCGCCAGTATTTTTATGGGATAGATTTGATTTTTGAAATCGTAAAATTCGGATCAGATTAGCAGTTATATAATTATATTTCTGAATTGTTATTGAAAAACATCTATTGGTTTGTGTGGAATACTGAATAATATTGTGGAGTAGAAAAATACTTCTATTCTGATACAACCTAAGCAAAAGCAACTAAGTAGAGTTGATGAGATAAATTTCCTTTATCGAACGTATTATTGCTCGTATATATATCGGGAATAATGTAATTTGTCACATATAGCTATTTTCTATCTTGTGAAAATGTTATTTATGTGATTCACTCAGATATGGGACGTCGTAAGCAATGAATCTACATAACAGAGTAGAAAGCTGAACACATTCTTCCGAATTGGCTTCTTAGAAAACAAAATTGTATGAAGGAGGTTAACCATCTAATGACTGAAAACCTTAAGGAAGTGTATTCGAATTCTAATAATTTTGTGTATTATAAATGAATCTATTAACGTTTTGATGAGACAACTTATGTAGTGCATTTTGTTCACGGAAGAGATTTCAGGTACAACACAATTGGGAGGGATAGGGATATTTCTTCTGTTTCTTCACAAAAAATCTGGAGCGTTTGTTATGTTACTGATTCCTTTTAGTTGATATTTGTTGTTTATTCATCTCATTACAATATCTCAAAATTGAAACTTTTGTGCAAACCTGTTCCAAAAATGCTAAAGAATATTCTAAGAATATAACTCCTTTCTATATAATATAAATCATTGTTCTTGATGAATAAATGATATCACAATACCATAGATACCTTTCAAATCATATTTTAAGTTCAATGAAAAAAGGCTGTTACATAATTCCCAGTACCAATAACATCTTACTTCGATATACGGAATTGCATCAGAATGTCACACCTACACTCAGTAATAATAGAGTAATATTCGAAAGTAGACAACGTACTAAATTCATTCAAGATTTAACAAAGAAAATACAAAGTGGATGGTTCATTTCAGAACGTCTCATATTATAATGTTTTATCTGTTTTTTGTATATTCAGTGCTTTCGTGAAGTACTGAATAAATTCATTTTTAGCTAAACTATCCATTCCTGAAGAATCTCATGAAACAGGTCGATTTTAAATCTCAATTCGCCACATTTATAAGGGAAAATTAAATATACAGGGTCATCCATGTTTGAGTAATGTCGTCCGCAACAAATAGATTACCCTAGAAATTATTCAGTTTTTGGAATCTCTGAATTCAAAAATATATCATACATAGGGTTTGTTATACAGTGCGTCCGTTAAATTCAGTGCTCTCGTAAAGTAGTGGATAAATTCGTAAAAAATTAAAGGAAACATTTTTGGAAAGAAGAGCCGTCGAATTTTATTTTCATTTGGGCATTCTTCCAAATTTAACTATTACATACAGAATGATTCGTGTAGGAGAAATGACGTTATCGATATTTTTTGATGGCATGGAGATTCCAGAAATTGAATAATATATAGGATGTTCCATTTGAAAAAATTGTCGTGGACGACATTATTCAAATGTGGGTCAGCCTGTATATTCAATTTTTCCTTATAAATGTGGAAACTTGAGATTAAAATTCGACCTGTTCAATGAGATTCCTCAAAAGTGGATAGTTTGGCTAAAACAGAATTTATTCAGTACTTTAATATAGCACCGTATCCCTATAAGTTGACTTTGTGTGTTTAATTTGTTCATAGAATTGTTTTAATGCACGATGTTATAGTGAGAACTCATTTCCCTGGCTGAATTTGAGAAAAACCTGAAAATATATACATTTCATCCATAAAACTACTTGAATATACCTGCGACAAAAACCCTCTCTCACTTTGATAGTTCATTTTGAGGTCTAAAGGTACGTTAAACATAATAGTGGGTAGCTTAATATTGGAGTAAAATATTATGAAGGATATTTCCATTCCACTTTAACGGCCACTCAACTCGTAAGTAAAGAAATACCACAACGAACTTAGGATCAAATGTTTACAGGCCACTGTCTTCTGAACATACATCTGCATTCACTGGACATTGCTGATGACCCAGGCTGTATTAGACGTGGTAAAGCCAACGAATCTGCTTGATATAAATATGATTTGGAGTGTAACTAAATATCTGATTTAAATAAGTGCCAGTATAACTAGGTATCCAATATAAGTATGAGTGCAACTGTAACTAAGCATCTGATTTAACTAAGTGCGAGTATAACTAAGAGCCTTCATAATTATGAGTTGAAGTGTAATTAAGTACCTGATTTATCCAAGTCCGAGGATCACTAAGTACCCAATATAAGTATGAGTGCAGCTGTATTTAAGTATTTGATATAAGTATGTGCAAGTATAACTGAGAGAATCGGACATAATTTTGAGGTAAAGTGAAACTGAGTCTCTGATTTAACTAAGTGCGAGTATAACGAAGTACCTGTTATAACTATGAGTGCAACTGTACCAAAGTATATGATATAACTGAGTGCGAATATATCTAAGAACCCGACATAAATGTAGGTTAAAATGGACCTACGTGTTTGATATAACTAAGTGTGACTATAACTAAGAACCCGACATAAATATGAGTTGAAGTGGATCCGATTTACCTTAGTGGAGTATAGCCAAGTCCTTGATATAACTAAGTGCGTGTATAACTAAGAACCCTTTATAAATATGAGTTAAAGTGAGGCTAAGTACGTGATTTAACTAGCTGCGCGTATAACTATCTATCTGATATAAGCATAAGTGAAACTGTTACTGAGTATTTGATATAACTAAGTGCGAGTATATCTAAGAACCCGACATAAATGTAGGTTAAAATGGACCTGAGTATTTGATATAACTAAGTGTGACTATAACTAAGAACCCGACATAAATATGAGTTGAAGTGGATCCGATTTACCTTAGTGGAGTATAGCCAAGTTAAAGTGAGGATAAGTACGTGATTTAACTAGCTGCGCGTATAACTAACTATCTGATATAAGCATAAGTGAAACTGTTACTGAGTATTTGATATAACTAAGTGCGAGTATAACTACGAACCCGATATGAATATAAGTTGAAGTGTAACTAAGTATCTGATTTAACTAAGTGTGAGTATAACTGATAATCTGATATTAATATGAGTTTAATTAAGAAACTGATTTAATTGAAAGCGAGTACCGATATTAGTATGAGTGCAATTGCATATAAGTATTTGATATAACTAACTGCGAGTTTAACTAAGAACTTAATAGAAATATGAGTTCGAGTGTTACCAAGTAAGTACCTGATGGAGCCTTAAGTGGGTTTCTTATAATATGTAGAAGTACATCAAATGTAAGTCGATGAAAAATGTAATTGAACATTATTTCATGAAAACCTGGAATTAATCCCGGAAGACGTGACTACGATGTCTCATGATGAAGAAACAACAATAATTATTCCAACATTCCAAACATAATGTTTAATTGTAATTTGGAATTTACTACGCTTTCACTATAACGTAAAACGCAAAGACGGATGATGTATAAAAAGCTGAGAGCGCGGATAGTGCATATATCTTCAGCCACCAATGTTTTGTGCTATGAAATCTTAGCACGCTGTTCAATCAAAGCACTCAGTGCACGTGCAGCAAAATGACTTTCTTCGGTAAATGTGATTAATTGATGCATGATTATAAATTGTACTAAGCTTGTTATAGTATGAACGATATTTAAACACGAACCACGGTAAAATATGCATTTTTATCGTTTTTAATAAAAAATTACTTTCCTACCACGTGCACGTAACCATGAACTATTCGTTCGAAACATAAGGTTCGCAGTTATTGCAAACAATTTTTTTAGAATGATTCATAATTACCTTTCTTGAAATTCCACAATTCTATTAATCTGATTAGTAGTCTCAGATTGTCTGAATCATGATGAATATCAAATTCAATTCATTACAGTGTGAAATGAAGAGAAAATCTCAATATTAAATCGTCTATGTTATCTTTATTATTCATTAAATTATTTATTCTATATCTCTTCCACTTAGGTACACCGAATTGTGGCTCATTAGGCATAGAAGCTTCAAACTTGTTTATATATAAAAAAGATCCTAAAAAATATTTATTCAGTAATCTTCCTGTTATTTTTCGAAAGTTTGGAAAAAATATGAAAATTATTCATTTACAGGCTAAGTTCAAGATACCGGGATATTCAGATTGAATAAGTGGGATGAAGATTCGCCTAAGATGAGGAATACGATGGGGTAATTTATTAACGCGGCTGTCATCAGTACCTTATCTACCGATAACTAGACTATGCATTCGATTGATTTATTTCACTTGGAGAGTTTGTGCTAAAAATAAATGATTCCGTAAAATTTTGTATAGCAATACAATGCGTCTGACTTGCTCCAACTAACAAAACTCTCATATGAGATTCCTAATGCCAATTTTATTGATGAAATCTGACACAATTGCTCTCTTTACGGAGTTGTGATAATATATTTCTAGATTTTACAAATTATATGTACTAACTAGCCCTCGAAGGAACCGGTAGTGACAGCGGATTTGATACTCGATGTCATTCTTCGAGTATCAACACTTTTGCAAATGATTAGAAACAACTAAGAACTACGAAAAACAACAACTTTGTGTTTTATACTCTATGTACTATTATAATATTTTGCTGTCAGATGAACCCTTGAAATTATTGGATTAATACAACCCATTGTATCATTTTTGTCATACAAGTAACCTACTTGTCTGATTTCAAGTATGTCGGCTTTATCGTCTTGGAGATTTTGTGTTGAGCTTCAGACAGTGGTAATTTTCTTTCAATCTATAGATATATAGATATGTTTCAAATGAGAGATAGATCTATTCAAAATAGTATACAGAAATCAGAAATATTTTCGATTATTTAGGTACAGTAACCAAATTTCTTGATATTTTCGATTCCGCTATGCGACTTCCAATGGAACAATCCTCCATGTTCGTGCCCAAAGTATACGGTTCTCAAAGACCTCATCTGTTCATTAGTATCTTCTTGTGATTCAGAAAAAAGAAGAATGGACGAAGGTGATCGAATAAATGCGTCTGCACTCGACTGGCTTATTAAAGTGCAAGAAAAGCTTCATCAAACCTTGGTACTGTGGAAAAGTGTGTTATGCGAGAATTTCATGGTATTATTGGATTTATCCAAGTATACATTGCAAATTGAATAAATGATGACATAAATGATCTGATACCTTCTGAATAAAAATATCCTAATTTATCTGAAATTTCAAAATATATAGTGTTCCGTTTGGTTAAATTATATTCTGTCGTTCACATTAAAACTCAAGTGAAGATATAGTTTCAGGTTATCTGAAGTATTTTGATCCTATCCAGGAGGAAATGTGGATTCACATTAACACAACAATGCTTTGCCTGCAACCAATTTGAGCTCATTGAGATGGAAGTCAGTTCAAAAACTATCAATACATGATATCAATGATATTTTTTATTGAATCTAAATACTTTCTGAATGACTATTTGAGTAGACATTGTTCATAGTTAGATAATATTAAAACCAATATTTCCCTCATAATCATGTCATTTATTCCTAAATGACATGATACAACCGGTTATCAATATTTCTGTGAATGTGGAGAATTCCTTATTCTCACCAAATTATAATCAACCAGGAATTCCCTAAGATTGAATAACGATATAGTCTTTCAACATTTTGTTGCTTAGGTTCATGTTTTATTTCAATAACATTCTTCATAAACCAGAAATGATTCACGTAATTATAGTGTGTCTGTTATGATCTGAAAAGTAGCATAAATATATTTATATAGAACATGCAATTAAATGAAAGTAAGATTAATGATTTTAATCTTGAATTTCTTTTCCAAGTGTGAATGAACGTTGAATCTCTGGACACATCTCAATTAATGTTGTTAATACCTTTGCATGCACTTAGGTATCAAGTTTCTAACTTTTTACAAACACGAAGTCGAAAAAAATGAAAGTAGAAGTAGTTGAAACTTCAATGAACATCTCTTGCCTTGAAGGAACTACCGTAATATACAGTAACAGTTGTACCAATGTATAAAGATAAATACTGGTTATATCATAATTTGCAAAACGAGGAAAATAATCTAGGCTGCTCAATTGAGTAAACATATAACGGAAATGTTATTTGGTCGGTTAACTACATATACCGTATATCTAAGCTGAATAAAGTCCATGAAATCTTTGAGAAGGTTTTCATCGAGCATCGATTTCAGAATCTCGACAAAATTGAATCAAAATAATCGGTAAAATGCTTGATGTATAGGTAGTACCCTTAAACTCATCTAGGAGTCTGAATTCTGAAAATATTATTACCGATACTTTCAAAACTACGAGGGTTTTTCGTTCAGTAAGTCAAAGTCTACGATATGGCGCACCTAGAATCGAAATAAGTTTGTATCTGATATGTACCATATTTCAACAGACTATTACAAGTAAGAAATAATCACTCTTATCCATTAAAAATGTTGTTAACGTACTGAGGCCTTTCCAGCTACCAAGTATTCATCATCAGAGTTAACTCTCACTCATTCAGGTTTCGGAAACAACACAAACTGTTGCTAATATTATCAGCTAATTGCTTCGCTGTTTTCTGTTATGAGGCGATCGATTCGCGGTGAAGCGGTATGTCATGATTCATGATAGTAATGAACATATAATAATTCTTTTGCAGATGTCATGACATACTAGCGCTTGAGGCTCATGACATACAAGGCAGCTTTGCCGCATACCGCAAAGTGGCTGCCGCAAAACAGAGCGGTCGCTGTTTTTTGTAACGAAGTTTCTTAACGCATGTCTCGGGATGAGTCAACATAGAATAGCCGATCGAGACGGAAATGATGCCCAACAGCAGAAAGGCATCGATGAGGGCAAGTTTTGGAGGCACATTCGAGCAATAAGAGTAACAGACAAATCTTTGGTTCTCCAGGTTGAATAGTGACAGCACGTCCTATAGTCTCAGACAGCTGTTTCGCCCTTCTCATAGGCTCGTCAGTGAGACAGGGCAGATGAGAAGTTACTGTTCAACCATCTCTGGAAGTGATGTAATAAAACACCCTCAAAGTGCTTGAGGAACCTAGAAGTTCCAACACCATTTGCCGGAAAGCAGATATTCATAAGGAATGCAATTTGTAATGCAACGCATCGATAATACAATTCTCGCAATTCCAAGAATCGACATGAAAACAGTTGGAAATACTACCGCCATGTAACGGCCCCGTAACAATGCATAGTGAATTACAAACACATATCGTGTTAGAAGTTAATAGACAAAGTTTTGGTTCTCCAGTTTGAACATTGACAACATGTCTTTTTAGCTCCAGTCAGCTGTTTTGCTCTTCTCATGAGCCCGTCGGTAGGGCGAGGCAAACGAGATGTCAATGATCAACCATTTCACAGATGTTTATAGTCTGTAATGCTCGATGTGTTGAAACTTTATTCCATTTGTTGCGTTCCAAGTGTAAGGCAACAAACACATAAGCAAAGGGACATAATTTCAATTTGACGCACTATATATAGTTAATAGCTGCAAGAAAAAAAATTATTGTGATATCGTTCATGGGGTTCTCTCATCATCGACAGCTTTAATTCGATTCTTACGATTCAAAGGATTGTCATCATCGTTAACTTGGGTTTATAATGGTCGCGACGAACTTTATCTCTTGCACTCCCATAAATTTAGGATTGGTAACGACTTCTTTGAACACTGTGTCCTCCACGAGAGCTACCACCGCATCTGCTTGACAACATCAGGAGTGGAAGGACATTGAGGTGAATCGTTGATTGATATCTTTCAATCAACGGATGAACGTATACTGATAATTATTATGTTCCAAGTATGCGCCTCTCTCCTCTCATAACCTGAAGTTGAGATTATAGCCTCAAGCAAAAAATTCAATCTGCGGTATTTAATTCCATTCATTTATGCTAAAACAATTGATGAATATAACAATAATTGCAAAGCCTTAAGATTGTTATCCAACGTTTAACATAAAATTGCATTCGAAACACTTTCGCTCTCATAAAGCATAAAAAATATTTACAGGTGTAACGATTTCGTACAATTTAATCAGAACAGATTGTATCATTATGTTCATGAGAATACACGCTGAGAGGATACTGTATAACTCGAGTCATATTACAAAATATTATCAACGAACGTTCATATATTAGAAATATTTTTGTATTGTGGAATTTTGATATTATCTTGAATGAAATATCATGATTTACTGTGGTTTTTGCCAACATATATTGAGAAATATTAATTTGTAATCGATTCTGTGGATTACGTTGATCTTTTTCATTCGAGGTTAGAATAATGCAAGGTAATAAGTATTTAATCTTTATACAGCTTATGATAGGTGTTGGCTTGCAACACCTGCATTATAATAAATAAAAAAGGAAATTTGATTGGATTAGTTATTTATATTCTGTAATATTACCACAGAATTTCTAGGCTTCACTCCATTATGGGATCATTCATTAAATATTCAAATCAAACGACCAAAATTGCTTTGAGGTTTACTTTATTTTGTCACATTCCATTTTGTAACTTGTTTGAAATTGAAAAAATATTTCAAAGTCTTCAATTATGGCTTGACAAAAAAATTAATTAAAGTTATGATTTATCATAAAATAAATTACTAATATGAGAGAGATGATAGAGATACTTTGAAGTATTATTGATTTATTGTTTAGTCAGTGAATTTTTCTTATGTATTGAGATAATTTAAAAATGTTTTTTTATACCAGAGTATAGTGATAATGTAATGAATTAAAACTGCTCCAGGGTATAATCATAATTTATATAGAATTAATATTATATTCATCATCTATTGAAGCATGACCAATCAATTTCAATCTTGTCTGAGGATAGAATAAGCTGCATAAATTATTATGATAGTATGCCACGAATCAATTTCGAAATTCAAAACGTATTTCAATATTGTATTAAACTATTGTATCATTACAATACCGTGTCATAATTTTATTTCATCGAGATGACTTATCATTGCGTAATGTACCAATTTTAATTACTATTCCGTATTACGGCATGCTCCTAAATAATTCAATGAATTAGCATTAGGTACATACATTTTATTCGGAGAAGAAATTATGTGCATAATTTTTATTCAAAAATATAAATTAGTATTGAATGAGAAATATTTGTTGAATTAAATACATAACTTTAATTCATTTCACTGAAAATACGACAACACTGAAAATGAAGCGGCCCCAAGGTCTTGCCCTTAAGCCAGCATGGAACAATTACTGGAGCTAACCCACTGACACCTAGCTATATGTAAGACAGTAAAAAATACTACGCTTGATATAAGAAAAGAAGAATTTCAGGAAGGTATTGAACTTTGGTGGAAGGATAAAGAAGAGTGGAAACAGGGGAACAATTCACTATTTTAGGAAAGGAGCAAGAACAGCGGAAGTAACGGGGGCCGGCGGCTTTGAACCCAAAACTAAATACTCTGAACCCTATTGAGAGATGGGCATGCTTCAATCTGAACAAAGGACACACAAAAAAGACATAGCCATCTAGTCCGATAGTCGAACAGCTACAAAAGCGATGAGTTCAACCACCATTAGCTCAAAGATGGTTCTTAACCGCAACACTATACTAAACACATTGGGAGTGTAGAACAGAACCCTCCTCTGGGTTTCAAGATGTAGAGGAATTGAGGGAAATGAACAGCAAGCATGGAAGCTAACGCCTCTTATAGGATCCGAACTCTTCTGCGATATAAAAGCACACTATACAGAAAATCTTTAGAACCGGAGAAACGGAGCTCTGCCCAAAGTACTGAAGTTCTCTCCCGGGACATAGACAATCCAAAACCCTCCTAAATAAATTTAGAAGGAAGGATGTTTTGGAAAGTATAAGGCTAAGCAGGAACAACCTGAGAATTACATACACTGCAAAATTCAACGGCCTGATGAGTAAATTGTCCTCATGAATGATGGGATGCGTAGATTCTGCACAGAAGCAGAAGAAATACCTATACTTCTGCTAACCGACTACGAAGCTGCCCTACTTCGCGCAGGAGCAGAATCTTCGGATTATATACAACCATCGATGAAATCTTGCCAATGGAGTCGAAAAAAACTTTAGCTTCTATAAGAGTGCTGTAACTCACCGGTGTACTGTGTAAATCAGTACTGTAACAGAGCTACAATAGTTTTTCAAGGACGCCTTGATTACTTTAATCCTAATCCTGAAGATTTTAGCACTTCGAAAATGGGATATATCCTTTTGCAAGTAATTTGTCTTAAAGCATTCTTTTATTCACCAGTACATTTCCCAAGAATGAGTCTTTTTTTAATAAACAGAAGAAACAAAAGTTCTTATTTGTTAATGGGGTTGCCCAGAGCAGTCCCGTGTTGCTATCATCATTGTCGCTCAAACATCATCTGAAGTTAGATATGAAGCACATTCTAATTAATTTGAATATAGGAAGTCGAATGCAGATTCTACTAAGCAGCAACCAAAACCAAGAGCAAATAGTCTCGTATAGCCAGTCTCCCGAATTTCTGAGTTTGTTTAACCATACGTGAAAATACGAAGTGCCATGGATAGAAACATTACAGAATCAACAACTCGGAAAAATAATTTAGATTATTCAGATATTTCCAGTAACTATGAATGTTTCCGAATACTTGATTATAATTTTAAATCTACCTACATGCATTCTTATCCGTTTTACATCCTTTCCAGAATATTATGGATAATCAATTCTAGAAACCCTTCTAGAGATAGGGTGGCTTTTCCTACTCCCACCGTGCTCAAAAGCAATCTGTCATAAACTCCTTGGTCCACAGAGCTATCAACTTATCCCAATCCCAATCCTTAAAATCAGAATTAAAACACCTTATCTGTCTTATTTTCAAATAATTGCTCCCTTTATAACATTCAAAAAGTCATAAAGAAATACACTTCTCCTAAAATTTCAAAATAACCTGAACCACAACCCCCCCTCCCCCTTATTTATACACTGACTATCTTCCATATATTGAAAATATAACAGATCGAATTTCCAAAATCCTTAAGAAGCATAATATTTCTACTTGTTTATCCACGTTTCCAAAACCAGATTTCTATCCAATCCTTTGAACAAAGTTTGATGAGGTCATCGTCTTTCGGTACATGTTCAGATGTCTTGACAACGATTCTATCGTTCGTACAATAAAGTGGTATCACATGTCGTTTATTTTTATCCATTGATAAACTCCATTTTTAACGACACAGTGCTTTACAAAGTACCGTAATACCATTTACATGTGACAGATTGAAAAAACTATGATACGAAAACTTTTTCTTCAATATTTCAGATTTTTTGGGACTACAGGGGTAATTTGTGATACTAAGAAAGTTATGGAACGGGGTTATTCAAAAGTGCAAAAATACAATACGGCCCAGGTTGATGATGAATTTGAGAAAAACGAAATGTCTTAGAGGGTTTTCGACTTCGTCAGAAGACTAAGCTCAAAAAGTCCCAATGAGAACATAAATTTCAGTTTTTCCGCCATATTTCTGGAAGTACCAAAGGTAACTTCAATTATTAAAAAGAATATTATCGAGCTCATCTATACGCAACTTTTCCCCAATTCGACCATCTTCGTATCTCTTATACTTTCCAAGATCCCGATGAAGGGAGTCGAATTTGGAACACCCGGTATAGTACCGTTTCCATTACATTATACCACAATAAAGTTATGTTATATCTATTTGTGCATTGTTTTTGATATAGAATGTTGAGTAGGTTATGCAGATGAACGCTTCATCTTACAATTAAATAATAATTTGAAAGTAGGCGTACTCTTTTGTTCTGTAAATAATACCACATTCACTTATTAGGTATTACCTCGTACGGTCTTATGACATCATGCGTTACTGATGTTTACTTTCTCTCGATATATAGGACGCATAACTCAACTTGTTCTCGACGAAAAGTAAAAGCTATCCAATCAATTCTATAACTTGTTCTTATTTCAGGTATCGACCTTTGTCCAACATTGGAACACCACTTTAGATGTTAATATTCAATGAAATTACGTAATTTTTATGGAATTGCTAATAATAATTATTAGATTCGTTGACCTTTACCTGAATAGATTGATGTAATGGAAAAGAAATTCATTCGCATCAATTGCATATTATTACATTATCTTCTACTTGACAAGCACCATTGAATATCTTAGTAAACTGATTACACCTCCAGCACGGTAATTGATTATTTGGAATGCATAATTTGTCAAAATGTATTTAGAATGTGATAGTTCTATGTTCCATATCGTTAAATATATTTTAATACCTAATTAACTATCAACAGAAATCAGTTTACTGAATATTCTATTTTTTGTTCTAAGATAGTAAGTATCCAGTTCAGTGATGGCTCGCCAGGTGAAGCATCTTTAGTTTCGTTAAATTACAGAGATTACAATAATCCAATTAAAACTTCAATTTTGTTTGTAGTAAAATTTTAATTATTTCACATTTGAGAATCATTTCTATATGGTAACTTATCAAGAGTGACACTAGTCAGCTAAAGAGCAAGGAGCCAGTCATCTTCGTCTTTGGGGACAGTGTACGGCAGGTTGCCATGGTAACGACGCGTAGGCTCATACTGTGGCCACAGTCCCACAACAGCTGTACTCATCGAGGTGAATCAGCGGTAAGAAATGATTCAATGCGAGTGACAGTGGGGAGGGTGAGAATGACGAAGTTGGATGAGACCACGCGGTATTTGTTTCTACCGAGAATATTACTAGAAATTCATCTATTCAAATTCTCACTTTGGTAATATTACCCCAAGGTCAGGGTAATATTACTGTAATCCACGTAATATTACCGAAACATCATTAGGAAATATTCACACTTGTCACCACTAATCCAGACGAACGATAAGCACTTAATAAGTAGGTGCCTATAAATATATCGATCAATATTGCTCTCATTGTCTGTAACTACACTGTATGCTCATTTGGGGTGGAAATTCATTTTTATGTAGTTTATTTTGTCTTATTTGCCACTAAAAATTACACCTGGGTCGTTGATTGAAAGCTTTCGATCAACGTCTGGGTCAAGAATCATCATTGTTTTATCCAAACTTGTTTAATGTAAAATATAATGTGGAGCGTAAGATTGGAGATGTATTTCTTATTTGTCGTATCTTATCGCAAGTTTTGGCTCCCTATGAGAAGCTGCTATTACTAACAACTTTTTATCTCCCATAGTATAAATGTTGAATAACAAAGCATTTACGTACTTATCATTCAAATACATAACAAATAAAATTTTCTTTGCCTGATATTGCTTCACCTGTTCTCGAACCTACGAGATGCTGCTGATTCAGTTTCGAAACAGTATTCCACGGGCTGCCAGATATATTGGAATCAACATCACATTCAAATTTTTATTGTTAGATTTGATTTAAGAACGTTTTACCTAAGATTCGTTCATTCCACTTCCAGAACGTCAACCGTTTCGCTACATTAAGCTATATAATTTATTTAAAAACACCCACAGATGAAATTGAATATATATAGTGTTATTTACATTTATAATTTATGTTAAATTGTTTGAAAAACATTAACGTTAACTTTTATTAAGTCAAACTGTGTAATGAATATAAAACTGTAATTAATTGTATTTAATTGTTAATAGGTAATTATATCGGGAAATTTCATATTTTCTCAATGGTTTCAAATTGGTATATATCCTAGGCTTTAATCGTAATTTCGAGGATGAGTCTCAAAGATAAAGAAAGAAACTCAATGCAAATCTATAAACTACATCAGAGCAACTGAAGGGCATAGATTGTTAGGTTAATTTTCTAAATAATAAATGTAATTGGCATAAAAGCGGTGAAAAATTGAAGAATTTTTGAAAAAATTGATGGTAGAAGCCGTTGCAAAAGTGTCTAAGTGTAAAGGTTTGCTATCCGACTGAAACATCACAGATAGATATATCTTACAGAATTTATATGCCATATAAATAACCAAAATTTACAGTACCTTGGAATTAAACTGAATAAATGAATGGAAAAGAAATAGATCTTACTAAAATCAGCCCAAACAATAGTTCTTTTCAATAGCAACATATCTTGAATCCTTAAATTGTTGCTATTTCATAAACAACGTAGCATAAAATGTTCCATACAGCTTATGAGATGGGGCATTTTATATTGTATTATACACAGTTTTTTCGTAAGGTAGAAATGCATAATCCAAAATTCCATAAAATCAATGTAATCCGAGAACTACCTTGAATAAATTACTATTTTTACAAAATGTAGGTACCTTCATTGAGAGCATCAATTTTGTAGATACACCAAAGGTGGAATTCTGGGAGAGGAAATTGACATTCAAATGTGTCTCAAAAGTATGGAGGTTATAGGAGGGAAGACCTCACTAGTATGGTACAAAAAAGTTCGGCAGGTCTCTCATATCACTAGCTAATCAACAAAATTATATACTTTGTGCCCGATATAAATAAATCTTGAACTTGTATTATGATATACGTACTATAATGTGAATACGAGATAGAAATAGTTTCAGGCAGTTGCATGATCTGTCATCCAATTACGCCCATTCTGTTATTGTGAAACGATGGACATGGGAAAAGAAGACTTAGAAACTGAACTAAGTGCATGGTGATTTACGTGTGATATGTTCTGAACGTAAAATAACAACATTATTTATATCCTTACTTATCGACTTATTTGCTTAGATTCATGACTGCACCTTATCATTATTCTGTCGAACAGGTAACTTTGAAATTGTGACATTTAATCGTTTTAATTAGGGTTATTATACATAGTCACGATGCAGATAATAATAAACTACACCTTAATGTCAAGAAGATGCCTGCGCAAACAATAGGTCAGAGATGAGTAAGATGAATTTTCTTATTCTCATTTTATTATCTATAGAATACATGAACTTCAATTTTCATCACAAGAAGATTGTATGCAGGACACAAATCAAACCTACATCATCTGAAGGAAGTTTTCGAGGATCTGATGTGGAACCTAATCATGTCATCATAATTCATTGATGCATCATAACCTCCAGATTGGGGAAAGTTTTTTGTTAGAAATTGATCAATTGAATTAATAATGATGTGGAGACAGAATCATTTTTATTCACGTTTCATTAGTGAAAATTCTATTTGTTTTCATTTTTGACATTATTCATCACTATTTATGATGATTTTTTTCTATACTTTTACTACTGGAAAGGGAAACCTATAATGTTCGAAGAACATCGTGTGAGCAAGCGATGGAATATTGGGAAAGGAGATGAGCGTTTGAATTTTTCTGCAATATTTTGAGGTTATAGGCATAAGGATCTACGATGTTCTAAAGAGGAAAATGAACTCGTAAGTGTGACATCATCAATTAAACCAATAGCTCTCTTCTGGATAGAATCCAAGAGCTTCAGCGTATGTTTGGGAGCGGAACTCCAAACATGTGAACATTACTCCAGGACGGGTCGTACCTGTGCTTTGTAGATTATGAGGAGTTGCTAGGATGGCTCTTGGCATGGTTTTCGCAATGGATCTCACATAATCGTCGCATCAGAGGGTGCAATTGGTGGTGATAACGATCATGCATATGGAAGACTTCATGGAAAATACTTGTATCTGACATCATTATATCAGGGATTGCGTCAACCTGTCTCTGGCTCGCTTCTCTGTCTTCATTGAAAGTTACAGGGACTCTAGATGAGAAGGCAGTATGAAGTGTACCATCATATGCCCAGCTGTCGACAACACAGGTCACTTCAAACAGATCATTGCCAAGAAGATCTTGATGCCAGATTTGATCAAATATTTTGAAGATATCCATGGTTGATGATAAAGATTTTCCATATCTTTGAATATATTGATACCATTATATAAAAAATTCTCGGGAATTAGGTCACATTAACACTCTGTTATGAGAGAATTTTTTATATAATTCATACTGGGTCAAGAATTTTATTATATTATATTGATACCGTATATCTGTCACATAGACAAGCAGATCTCTGCTGACGAAAGTGATATTGCCGGTTGTTCACGATTTTGGAATTTTCTATATATTGATGAGGTCTATGTTGATTGCTTTCTCCGTTACCTTAGAGATCACAGATAATAGTGCAAAGGGTCTATAATTATTAGGGAATGTCTTCTTCCTTTTTTTTTCTAATTTGTTTGAGCCTAGCTGCTTACAGCTGGAAGGAAACACACCAAGTTTGTATGGAAAGGTAACCAACCAGCATGGAAAACTGGCATTCTTCTGATTCCCATACACACTAGATCAGGGATGGAGTTCCTATCGCCTACTTAATGCACTATTGGTAGCACATTAACACGTTACAAAATATTTATGCACCATTCGCTGAACTGTTAGAATAATCTGATTATCCGAGCGGTTATTTATTCCTACATATAAGTTTGTAACTTTCCGTTTTATTTTACAAAATGTAGGTGTATGTAATAGAATGAAGATATAACAGAGCTTAGTGCTTTTGTGAAGAAGCACAAATTCATACGTTCACTGCTCATACTATTATTTCATCATGATATTCCTACATAATCTATTATTACTTTAATGAAGCAAACATGAATATAATGAGCATTCAGCAAGGCATAAAAAAATATATTAATAAATTCTACGTTATTGTTCGATCGAATGCTACCTTATTAGTAACTGAATGGTGGTCAGCTATCTAAAAACCTTAAAAGGCGCGGCAAAAGTAAAAGTAGACGTTTAGCGATTCCGTCTTTGAATGTCTCACACTCACGGGATAATATCTGATCGGCTTCTTCTATACGTTATTAAATATGCTGAGAAATTACCCGACCCATAATGAAATATGAAGGAAGCAGCTTACTTTATGCCTACTAGCTTTTTTGCTTTTCTTTGGTAATTACTGATCAATTTTAGTATCCTTCGCGTCATTACAATCAATATATTGGCACAACCCATTTATAAATTAAGTTTGTTACAACAATCCCATCAATGCATGGATGTAGCCTATTAATAGGAACAAATGAGCCAAACAAAGATCGTTCTGTATTTAAATGGGAATTCCAAGGAAAACACAATCACTTAATCGAATATTAACAAAGTCTTCAAACCGTTGATAGAAATTTAGAAGTTCATTTTGAACATTATCTGTGATCTATTGATAAGTAACTTCCCACACTCGTAGGAATCGAAAATATATTGCAAATATATTACATACATTAAAAACCGATAAAGTTGTGGCAAGGCTTCAAATTATACTTCATGTTGTAACATTGAAAGTTCATTCGTATTTACTGAATGATGTATTCTACAAGGGTTGATACTAGGACCTTGAATCTAGCGTTATTTATCTATACTTATTGTTTTATCCTTTTGTTAACGCAAATTCACCGCTTTGCGGGTTAAATCTATGTTTGTTTGTGATATATTGTTACTAGCCATTGTCCGCAAATAGATGAAAACACCGAAACATGATTCTCGATTCGAGGATAGCCTTTCGATAAAACAGTTGTTACTCGAAAAGTCATAAATTTGAACGGATAGTTATTAGAAGAGACAATTATACGATCGGTCTGTTTTTTGAATGTAAAAATTATTAACCGCCTCAGCCAGAACCGCCGATGCAGGTTGAATATTAAAGTCTCTCGCCGGTAGAAGTATAGAGCTTGACTCAGAACGAACGGGGTATAGTCAGTTAATAAGTACGATAAATAATCGACGCAGATGAGAATAGCATGTCAATACCCCTCAACTAACGACATAGATCAGCATTGTTATTTGGGATGGGCAAACTTTTATTTCTAAATAAAAATACCATAATCTCAATAACTAGTGCTATTAGCTATTAGTTGCTTTTATGAAACAATAGTTGGTAAATAACAACAGATCGCTGGATAGCAACCCATCTCTACTTCGTACTACCAAGAAAAACACAATTACTTAGTTGAATATTAGCAAAGTCATTAAACCGTTGATAGAAATTTAGAAGCTCATCTTGAAAATTATCTATGATGCAATGATCTACTAGCTAACTAACAAATCGATCTGTGCAGCACAAGTTTCTCTTTTGTTCATCTTATCAACAATACAAGGCGGCTGGCTCTCTCATACTCTCACATTAATATTATACATCGCTCTTACTGACTCAATTTGTATATTACCTATACAAACGAGATAACTTTTTGAATTGTTAGAGTTACAGATCCTTTTGAAGGATACCTCAACCACCTCCCTTCCCTGTGTAAGACACATTTTTAATTGAAATTAATGCGACTAAGACGCTTAGCGCTTAGTACTATTAGTTTAAGAAATCCTGCGCTTTAGTTAATTTGAATTTGTTTTCTAACGTCTTCTGATGATGGTCGTGAGACCGAAACGCGTGCAAAGACGAAGATATAATAGACGTAATTATTAATGTGACTTTTTTCTCAAGAATTTATATATAATTCATTCCCTGATCAAGAATCATTGTTATATTATTGTAACCTATTAATATAATTTATATTGAATTCATATTTTGCTTTGGTGTACGGTGCAAATCATCGATACAGAATCAACCTTACTTCGATGATACCGAAGAGTACGTAATTTTTCTTGTATAAATTATATAGCGTTAAGTGTTCATCTATATCTCAGAGTAATTGATTCAATGTAGCTATGTATCACAATTCAATGACGAAGTATGACAAATATAAGCGTGTGTATATTTATAACCAGAAATCTACGGATGTCGTTATGGTTTAATGAAATACTAAAATTTCTTTTGATAAACTGAAGATGGATGTGAAAAATGCCACTCGAAACGTGGTGACCGCGCCCCAATAATGCAGTTCCTATACTGACCCCTTCAAAGCTTTTTGTAGAATTTCAAATTCGTACGACCTATTCCTATTGAACGGTACCATCGTCTCCACAGTGGAACACATAAAGCACATGGAGTTATTGATGTTTGATCATTGCTGGCGAATATACCGTTTTCAGGATATCCAGTTTAGAAACGACACACATTAGGATGTTAATTTCCTATAATAACTAGAATATTTTCTAACTCAATAGGCGTTGCATATAACTGTAACTTAACAAGAGTTGATAGCATCTGCAACAACAGTAAACTGGTGAAACAAGTAATCAGTAATGATCATGCAATTTAATACATTCTTCCGTAAACAAATATGCAAATAATATAATACAAAAACGTTGACGGATATCCGCCCTCATCTGTTCTAGATATATGGTTTGCATCCAATGCAACCATTATGTACTGCATCAAGCATCATCATTCCCTATTAATACCAGCTATCTAATTAATATATTTTTCCATTTTGCGACTATTATGACTTCTAAAAGGATAAGCGAATCTTATTGCAATTTTTTAGAAGTTTTGGTGGTAGCAAGTTACCGATATGTGTTTCTATTTTCATCGATTAGGGAGTTGTACCCATCGAAACATGGACATCAAAATTGATTTAACTTCAAAATAAGCCCAAAGGAATTGAACCTTGTCAATTTGATGAAAGTTTCAAATGTAATTTCTTTGGTTTCAACCAAAAAATAATTCCGAACTGAAGATTCAATTCGTTAATTAGAAATAATTTTTTTAAATTAAAAATGAATTTTGAAAACTCTGACATTTTAGAGCTCCCCGTTGACTGGATTTCAGAGTCAACTGAAGGGTCTTCAGTGATTTAACAGTGTTTTCATTGGATCCTTATTTATGGTGTTATAGTATATCTACAGGATGAACTCTTTTATAGTTTTTTGATCTACGCAATAAAATCGGATATTTGATTGTTCAGCAAAATCAACAAGAAGGTAAAAAGTAAACACCACCCTAATTTGATAATATAATTAATATTACATTTCTTATATTCAATTGGTCTACCTATCTAACTGTATAAAATATGTTTTAATATAATTTCAAACAGTTAGGAGTTTGAAAATGAGTACCTATCGCTAACATTCTAGTAGCTTCAGAAATCAAATTGAAGTTTAATCCTTCGTTACATTTAATACTGCGTTAATAACTTAACAACACTTCCTAACACGCAGCTAAGTCGCGACAACATACTCCCAAGACTCAGTAGAAAGGCAATTCAAATGGTACACCGATGGCTGTAAAAGAGCAGAAAGAACTGGAATGGGAATATATGGTCCTGGAAATGAATATTCTGAAAGCTTAGTCAAATCCACGACCATTTTCCAAGCCGAACTTCAAACTATAGGGTCCAATTCAATATAGAAATAGACTTTCGTATACAAGAAATAGTTAACATGTCAGATAGTTAAGCAGCAATCTACTCGCTAAGCTCGCACGTTTTTAGATCCAAAATGGTCTGGGAATGCTGAGAGAAGTTAAATGAAATAAGCAAGAACAAGGCGGAGGAGTGGAGGGTAACGAGAGAGCAGACGAACTTCCAAAAAGAGGGGCTAAATTTCTGCGACGCAACCTTTGAAATAAAGAAGAGTGGTGACAAAAGAAAGTTTATCCTGCTAGAGAAGGAGCAGAAGATACAGAAGCTGTAAGTCTTTGAGTCCAGAACCAAAAACTAGGAACACATGACTAAATTCTACCAGTATTCTCCAAATGGAACTCCATACAATTGACAAATGTGACCAACTCAATATGGATAAAGGATACAAGAAGGACATAGTCCGATAGCCAAGCATCCATGAAAGCCATCTAAAGGTTGGTTCTCAACTGCAAAACCAAACTGAACAGATCACCCTCCATTGGGTCCAATAGACACAGGAGCTGAGGGAAATGAAGAGGCAGGCGGCCACACTTGCATGGAAGGAAGCAGAAACATCACTGATAGCACCGGAACCCTTCTGTGGATCGAACTGTACAGGGAACATAATCAAAGAACCCAGCACCGGAGTTCTCTTCCAGAACATAGATAGATCATCCCAGAACAGTTTAGGGAAAAAGGGAAGATGAGATAAGGTTATTTCCCCAGACAGAAACATGTAGTGTTGTACATTATGGGAAATCATCAGATATAAGAAGGGGCCTTTATTATTATGAGGAACATATTAAAATACTAAAAATATTTTAAATTAATTCAAACTACAGGTTTTGAAATACGAACTACAATTCTTGCGTTCTCTTGGTATACAGTTAACCTGTTACTGTTGAAGGCATATTTTCTGCCTTGTATTGAGTTCATGTTTATCTGACCTTTTTCCCAATAGTCATTATTTTCAACATATATAAGGATTGTATATGTGCAGCGATGCTAATGTCATAATGCCAAGATAAATAAATATTTACAATGGGGCTTCTGATACAAGTCTTACAGATTTTTTGTATTGAAAAAACATGTTTTGCATCCTAGGCAGATCCCAATACATTAGTTCATGAGAAATTGTCGGTTGAAGAAGCGCGTATTATAATAATTTGAGGAATTCTACCGAGGCTCAATCTCTCATATTACTTACGAGAAACCAGTAAGAGCTTAATTTTGGCAAGATATGTTCAATATGTAGTTAGTTTCCGTTCAATATACAGGCCGAAGAATTTATTTGCCTATACGCTCTCATATTATCATTTGATTTTTGCTCGAAATATATAAGGAGACTAGTTGATATTTCTCTTTTTGGGACATAATTCAATGACTATTCTTTTTTTATTATTTACCTTCGATCCATTTGATTTATAACAATGTGAGACGCAGCTAGGGGTTACCTTGGATTTGCTCACCAGTTCACCAGAACTTTTCCCAATAACCATTATATCCAGATCGTTTGCACATAAAATAGGCTCACAATCACTAAAAAATTTAGTCGGTAAGTTATTAGATCAGACTCCATCGATATCTACCTATTGCTTCATTTCACTTACGTAAGATTTTATTCAACTAATAGCAGGTCCACGTAACCAAGTATATTTTTCTATTCATAGACCTTGATCGACATTGTCGAATCCTTGAGTGAGACCAAGGATGTACAGGGTGTCCCATTTTGGGTACTTTTGCGGGGTATCTCCTTTATTTTTAAAGATAGAGAGTTGCGGTTTTCGCGACACTGTGCTACTTTCTCGTAAAACTCCAGATGCCGTCAACAGAATTTTCATAGCCCTTTTAGTTTTTAAGATACAGGACATTTCTGAAAATGTTGCATTTTGTGACCCCCCTCGTATGTCCGTTATCCTTCAACTTATCGAAAAGGTAAAATAACATTCTAATAGATTTTTTTCCGTAGAATGCAGTGGTGTAGATAACTGTTGTTACATATTCACTGTTTTTGAGTTATAGAGTAAACTTATGTTTTTTTAAATGGAACACCCTGTATATTTATAGACTATAAAATTTGTCTTTTTTTTTCCTTTTCAAAAATATATGATAGTATAAACTTTTTTTCAGAAACACGCAAATAATTGACAATTTTCAGAAATTAAATACATATTTTAATAGTAGGCTATGGATAACAATAATAAACAAGTGCAACTTACATATTACTAACAGATAATTGGATACCTTGTATATAGGTATCTATTAAAAAAAATTCCCATAGATCTTTTTTCTAACAGTAAGTTTGTAACAACAGTTTTGTGGCGTAAAGTGACAATATAACAAAAACACAAAAAAATAACATTATTAAAAAAAATTAAATGTGATGTTCAAATTGACCACCATTTTCTCTAATGCAAAATGGCACATCTTCGAGATTCTTTGAATAGCGTTCAAAAGAACCATTGTTCTCATTCGCAGATTTCGAAAAGCTAAATGAATTGCCTCTCGAAGTTCTGCAATGCCGTCATATCGAGTTTTATATACTTCATTTTGTATATAGCCCCATAAAAAAAAATCTAAAATTGAGAGATCTGGTGATCGTGGAGGCCATCTAACAGGTCCGTTGGTACCTATCCATCTTTGAGGGAAGATATTATTTAGAAAGGCCATTAAGAGCCTAGAGTTATGACTTGGGGCACCATCTTGCTGTAGGTAAACATCATTATACTGGGCTAATGGAATCTTTTCGAGCAGTTCTGGAATAACTTCCTCAAGAATTTCTAGGTATTTACGTGCTGTAAGACCTCCTTCAAAAATCCTATAAACTATATGTCTACCCAAAATAAAACATGGAACCCCAACTCCAAAGCGTCCTTGTTGTGCCCTTTCAAACATTAAATGCAGATTTTCACTACGCCAGTTCCTGGTATTGTGACGATTGAAAATGCCAGCACTTGAAATAAAGCATTCGTCTGACCATATAACAAGTCTGCCAAATGAATCGTTAGCATCGATTTGTTGCAAATACCACTGGCAAAACAGTGCCCGGCGCTCGGCATCGCCAGGATGCAAATGTTGTAGTATATTAAATTTGTATGGATGATACTTATATTTCTTCAAGATCCTCTGAGCGTTAGTTTTTGGCACACCAATTTCCTTCTCAATTTTTCTACATGAGGTCGAAGGTGCTGCTTCTATATATCCTAAAGTATCTATCTCTTTTCTTTCCCTGTTCTCTTTGTTGTATGTTTTAGGGCGCGGGTGAACAAATGATCCGTGCTCAACTAAATTTGCTTTTAAACGGGCAAATATCCCAAAAAACGGTTGCCTTCTTTCTGGATATCTAACAAGCAAAAATTTAAATGATAATAGAGATTTTCATAGCCATAATAGCTTACTCACCTTTGGAAGTATAATTCCGAAGCTTCTTCAGAATTTTCATTACTCTGTATAAAACATACCATCATATCATATTTCTCATAATTTTCGTAAACTGTCATTATTCGGAAAAATTGATAAATATCTATTGAATAATGATACCAAAAGAACGAAAATAAACAGCTTAAATGCGATAGAGATTTGACGTTTATTTCTGTTTCTTGTCATAAACAATATCAATGGCCTACAATTAAAATATGTATTTAATTTCTGAAAATTGTCAAATATTTGCGTGTTTCTGAAAAAAAGTTCATACTATCATATATTTTTGAAAAGGTAAAAAAAAGACAAATTTTATAGTCTATAAATATATACAGGGTGTTCCATTTAAAAAAACATAAGTTTGCTTTATAACTTAAAAACAGTAAATATGTAACAAAAGTTATCTACACCACTGCATTCTACGGAAAAAAAAACTATTAGAATGTTATTTTACCTTCTCGATAAGTTGAAGGATAACGGAGATACGAGGGGGGTCACAAAATGCAACATTTTCAGAAATGCCCTGTATCTTAAAAACTAAAAGGGCTATGGAAATTCTGTTGACGGCATCTGGAGTTTTACGAAAAAGTAGCACAGTGTCGCGAAAACCGCAACTCTCAATCTTTAAAAATAAAGGAGATAACCCGCAAAAGTACCTAAAATGGGACACCCTGTACTGCTCGTTGTTTAGGGCGGCATACATATGTGATTTATAAGTTTTAATTAATAATTTTAGAAACTTGTATCGTTAAAGTATGAAAAAAAGCAAAAGTTGACAAGGATTGAAGAAAAATAATGAAATATAAAAAAACAGCTTAAATACGCAAAATAGGCAGTTTTTATTGTTTTTTAGATGAAATTTCAAAGGTATATATTTATAATTTTTTATCAGTAATTTTAATAATGAATTTATTAAATTTTTATGAGTTTTGAATATAGCAAATTTGTCTATATTTATAATTGAAAATTTAATTTCAATATTATTTGTATATTTATTAATTTTTATTTCATCAATTAAATGAATAAAAAGTTAAATAAATTGAATATTTATTATTAAAATTTGAAGAATGATGTCTATAATTCGAGCTCTAGTTATAACATACACAGCTGAATGTGAATAAACTCTCTAGATAATAGAAATATTCAGAATTATTTCGTAGTACTCATGTAACGCATTGATAACAGTAAAAGAATTAATACGTGACACATTTCTTTCTTTTGTATTTGTTGGATTATGATTTCAGCCGGGCGTACGAAATTGTTCGAACACATGAGAATTTATGGCATTTTCTATAAGACCGTTAGGTGTATATACAGGCATTTGTATGCATAAACCTATAGCGGCATCCGGAGGCTAAATAAGTAAACGTTCTACTAGCCTAGCCTCTGAAATAACAATAATCCGGTAAATAATGGAATGAAAGGAATAATAAAATAACCTTGGCGAGTTATTGTAATGTAATGAAATTTACCTCCACAGAAATGCTTCTGAGAAAACTAATTGAAAACACCACTTGACAGCAGATAAACAGATCTATTTTATTGGGAAATTTTCTGCGTATTTTAACTTATTATCGAATATAATTATAAAGACGCGTATAGTTAATGCTTGAGCATGAACCTTACATTGTAAAATTAAATAAGATAATCCTTGTAAGGCTTTCTTTTCATATTATCGTGACACTGTGATGTTATTATTCCTCTTAAGTATTATAACGTTTCCATTCGATTTATTCTACCAAAGATTATTCATGCAGGCTGTTCACTATTGTTACGAATATTATAATTAAAGCTCGGATTATAGGCAAATTGCCTTGTTTGGTTATTTTGCCTATTCTAGGTGTTTTTTTGCACATTTTGCTATTTTTGTAAATTCCTAATTTTGTGCTTTTTTTTTTAATTTCATGCTATCTACCCAAGATATTATTCATATTTCTATTATTAAACCTTTCTGTAATAAAAATTTGGGTCAATTATAGAATATCCATGGTTTCTTTATTAATGGTTTCTTAGGAAAATTTACCTGATCGAGGCTTGATGCTTAACTATTCGGAAATCCCTAAGCTTTTACTCTTTTATAATGAACAATTTTCAGTTGTACATCCAACATTCTAACGGAAATCTGAAAACAAGCGTTTCCACGACGTTTGATATCTCGCAATACTGATTTCCAGTGACCCGCTAAGTTGCTGGATTTATCTGCTCCTGCATTTTTTTAAAGCTATTTAAAAGTTTGATTATACGAAGAAAAGCCGTGAACCCTGAATGAACTTAAAATAAAAATCCGTGATGATAGGGACTGAGAGAGTAACACTTGATAATCTATCTTTATTTAATCCAAATGAGCAACAGTTTAGAAAGGCATATCAAAAATCACGATTTCGCTATGAAATGAAAGATTATGATAATTTAAATTGCCTAACTGACGGCATTTCTTTCCTTCCTAAATATCTCATCAACAACAAACAATCTGAATTGTCTCTAAAACCAAGAGAGGGGAGGAACATTGAAAGATACTATGTTCGATCATGACTATTTGGAAAAACATTAAGATAAAGGCACCATTTTGCAGCGATTTCCAATTTGGATAGACAAGGTAAGTACTCTCCTAAATCGTTTCCATCGATAACCGTGTGCCTGAAATTGTCTTTCATCGTGGCATATTTAGGCCTGTATTGATCTTATATCAAAAAGGTTATAGAACCAGATGGAATTCCGCCTACTGTTCTCAAGATATGTGCTTCAGAATTAACACCAATTCCCTGCACGTGGCACGTTTCATACAAACTCGGTGACAACTGAAAGACATCTACAGTTCGACGAATTCCAGAAAAAAAGATAAAGATTCTTCTTAATAATCATAGTTCCATTGTACTATCACCTCTAAAATCTCTAAAATGTTGATTGACCGACAGTATGTCTTCACCAGAAATCAACAGTAGGCTACGACACACATATATAGCAGGCATCCACTGCAAAAATATGATGCATGTCTTGGTGTTGCATTGCATATCGCCAAAGAATTTGATCGTGTTTGGCACCAAGGACTTCTTGAGAAACTTGCTTCACATGGTTTCTTGCCTGATATTTGTCGTTTACTAACGACTTTTCTTTCAGATAAATCACTCAAATTGGTGATTGGCGGAGTTTTCCCCGATGCAATGACTTAACAGCGCTGGTGTATCGCAGAGATCTGTATTGGCACCAACTTTATTACAGCTCCATATCAACGATCTGTTAGCAGTGACCTCCTTTCCCGTTCACAGCTTTGATGATGATAGAGCCCCTATATCTCCCTATGAATCGAGATATGCAGGACAGGTGGATGCAATAAGTATGTATTTTGAAATGAGGATGTGAAAATCTAGTAGAGTTCCAAGCAACCAAAACTTTAGTTTTTACTTTCTCGAGGAAGACAGATCTCCCAATCCCTGATATGGTAATTTCATCATGTAAGGTCCATTGCGGAAACTCATTCACAGAAACTTGGTTTTCTATACCTACTGAAACTTGAGATCGGGCGAGCGCTAGTTAGTCTAGGAGCCTGAGCGATATTGATGGTCTGAACATCAACTCTAAGGCACTATGGCTTATCGTCAAAGAACGGTTCAATGACCAATTCATCTCACAGACCAAATTTTTGCCGGCTGCCAGATCTCGAAATACAGTCCTCGCAAATTTTTTATTTTTTGAATGGAGATTAACCTTTTCCAAGTTGCGGTTACTCCAAAACCATGCCATTCTTATACACTTCCACCACGTGCCATCTTTTTTTATCGTGCTCGTTTATCAGGCTGACCAGTTAAAATTGAACCGAAATTGGACTGCAAGCTAACCCTACCAAACTTGGTGGAAAATGTTCATTGGTGTTGGCAATTGTTAAGATACCCTATGCCATCAAATTGGTCCATTTCCGAGTAATTGGCCATAATTTGGACCAACAATGGATTTTTTTCTCATTTTGTGGCTAAACCTTGCGGATTATAAAACAGCATGATGTCACCATGTTAAATATCTTTATTGGAGGTCAAATGGAGATTTAAAATTATTGCCATCACTCCTTGCCTATTCCAACCCCACCAAAACCCCCTAAAACCGTCCCCCAAAAAAATATGAATAATATAGAAAATATGACCAATTTTATGATGAATTAGTCAGTTATTGAGATTCTGGCTGGGTTTAAAATCGAAATGGCCGTTTTTTTGGTTTTTTGTTTTGGGGGGTGGTTTCAGGGATTTTTGGGGGGTTGAAATAGGCAAGGAGTGATGGCAATAATTTTGAATCTTTATTTGACCTCCAAAAAGTTATTTAACTTGGTGCCATCATGTTACCTTGTAATGCGCAAGGTTTAGCCACAAAATGAGAAACAAACATTTTTGATCCAAATAATGGCCAATTACTCGGAAATGTACCGATAACTTTTGATGACATAGGGTATCTTAACAATTGCCAAGACCAATGAACATCTTCCACCAGGTTTGGGAGGGGTAACTTGCAGTCCATTTCGGGTCCAATTTTAACTGGTCAATCTGATAAACGGACACGATAAAAAGCGATGGCACATGGTGGAAGTGTATAAGAATGGCATGGTTTTCAAGTAACCGCAACTTGAAAAGGGTTAACCTCCAGTCAAAAAATGAACAATTTGCGGAGGCTGTATCTCGAGATCTACCAGCCGGCGAAAATTCGGTCTATGAGATGAATTGATCATTGAACCGTCCTCTTACGATAAGCCATAGTGCCATCGGGTTAATGTTCAGACCATCAATATCACTCTGGCTCCTTGACTAAGAATGTACCTGGTGTTTTCGATTCGCCCAGAGGCCTCTCGACTCACCCCCTGAACGCTCGGTTTAGAAACGGTCTCCCAGGAAGCTGGAGTGATTGTTGGGGGTTTCGCGATAGTGTACACTATACCCGGCTTATTCGTCTTGGTGTGAGGCAATGATTATACCCTTCGATTCCTGGACATTCCAAGGGAAATTCTGTTCGTGGGATCTTTCGCACCATGGTAACAAAAGAAAAAAATTCCACCCCCCAAACTTTTTCGAAGATTAAACGAAAAGTTGCTATAACGTTCAAATTCGAGACACATATGTGAAATCAGAATAGAAGCAACGACAATTTCGTTCAAGTCTAATTTCAACTTGAATTACTATTGAAAGTTCTTCACATATGTGATGCCAACTGTTTAAAGGATTGTATTGTTTCCCCAGCTAGTTTACAAATTATCATGTTTCTTCAACAAAGCAAAGTATCTCTTTTAGTAAATGTACCTATATAAACTGAACGAGCCAAATATGGTAATAACTTGTTAAACAAATAAAGTCCTATGGCATGGAAATCAAATAACTAAGTAAGTAAATGTTGCCTCAGTCACTATAATCGAACAACGGCTACATAACAGTATTATTGATTAAATGTACACACAATGAGTGACTACATAACTAACTATATGAATTATAAAAAATATAACCGTTTACAAGGTTCAGTAGTTCTAAAGAAATGAATTAAAAGGAATGTAACATGTAATCTGCGTGAGCAATTTAAATACACAGGTAGAACTTCTTTTGAAATATGAAATGTGCTGAAGCTTGACGTTCTGGCAAATTCGACTAGACGTATTAAACTAAACATTCAAGAACAACTACATGCAATTATACAGATACGTTTTAAATTGAATGTTCGAAAAAGCGTTTGCATACATTAACGACTTTTGTTATCAGGGCCACATGTTTTTATAGTGTTATTTTCACCATTTCAATTGTTAAAATGTTTAATATAAATTTCAGTAATAACACGTACAAACAATGAAAATTAGAATCACAATTGACGGAAAGGTCGAAAAAGGTTTATTATCATAAAAAACCTAAACTATTATTTCCGCACTGCCAGGAACCATCTCACAGACACCATAATAATCTGCATACTTTTTAATGATTATTTATATTATCAACCGAAGTGTCATTCTGAATTATGCCATAACGAATATCACTTATTAACAAAGTTATAATATGTATAGTCCAGGCATTTAAGGAATTTTTTCGTCCGAATTTCCGCGAGGTCCAATTTTGGTCTATTCTTATGTAATTTGACACGCTGAATACGATGGTGTAGTTTAAATTTGGATTAACCCTGTGCTCGAAAAACAATGCCCATTTTTTGGACCTAAAAATGGTCATTTTTCGATTTTTTGCATTTTGAGACAAGACTATGGGTTGTATGAAAAAATGTTTGAACAAAAGTTGTTGGAAAAATTAATACGCCGATGTCGATTCGAGGTCGAGGGTCCAAGATAGGACCCATTTAGTGTGTTTTTAGCACATTGAAAAATTGAGTATATGTTAGAGAGTTTTTGTTTTTCTCATATTCTGTTTCGGTGAAAAGATAGTATTTTTATTTTTCTTCTTCCCGTTTCTGGTATTTTGACCTACCTCATTTTTTAGCGCCAAAATCGGTCATTACGAAAAATCCGTATCTTACGAATTTCAGACGGAATATTCAAATTCATTCGAAATATTCCATTATTATGCACCTAATATCCACAATGCAAGCATTTTGGTTCAAAGACATAGCTTTGGCGCCATTTTGAAAATTTTGAATTACCGAAAAATTCAAATTTTTTTAGGTTAGAAATTTTTCACGGAATCCAAATTCTAGGTTCTATTAGAGGTTTTCATACGAAGTATTTTAAAACCAAGCAGATTGATTTGAGTTGAGAAGAAATGAAGCTATCTTATTAAATGTGTTTTTTTTTGGGCCCAAAAAGCGCACTAAAAGGGCCCTATCCTGAGCCCACGACCTCGAATCGACTTCAGACCAAAGGCAGAAAATCGCGTATTAGTTTTTCCAACAGCTTTTGTTCAAATGTTTTTTATACAACCCGTAGTTTTGTTTCAAAACGCAAAAAATCGATAAATGGCCATTTTTGGGTCCAAAAAATGACCATAGTTTATCGAGTACAGAGTTAATCCAAAATTAAATTACCCTATCGTGTTCAGCGTATCAAAATACATAAGAATATACAAAAATTAGACGTCGCGGAAATCCGGACAAAAATCGTCGATTTTCCTCCTTAAATGCCTGGACTAGTAAACGTGTTAATGAAAATAACTCTACTAACTACCGATAAAACAAAATTCAAGGGCTTTGAATCAAAAGGCAGTTGCCGAATTGCGGCATTCGGTTTCGGTTTGGTTTCCGAGTGACGTTCCATGGTCAGAAAATATAACAACCAAAATGCATATCAATTGTTACATGTAACAGAAAACGAAAATACTATAATTAAACGGTGAATGCTACACATAAGAGTCGATCAATTAATCAATCCGAACGAAGTCGGTGATGGCCAGAGCACTTAGACCGCTTGATTGGGTCCACTGTGCACCTTTTGATACAAGACTATGTCCAGCAGGCCAAGACAGCGCCGAAGGCTAGGAATCTGATACCTCTTATGCCCTCAGGCGGCATGTATCCGCTGCCGAAAAAAGCCAGTGCATTCTACAAGGATATGAGAGGCAGTTTCGTCTGCCTCTCAGTATCTACAACAACCTAGGGGTCATTAACAATGACCATTAAGTGTCCTGTGAGGAGTCCTGTTACCAGCTTTAAGCCTCTTCTGCTCATAGATAGAAGTGTTTTCGAGAGTTTGGCGGAGAACTCTGCAATGTGGAGCTGCGTCTGCCTCATTAGGCCAATACAAATAGTATTTGCACAAAAAAAATCCGTTACAGCAATCTGACAGCGGGTTATTGTAGAACAAGATATTTTAAAAGAGGGAAAAATAAATCGAACTGACAGTTGCTATCCGGGGTGGAATGGGGTGTGTTTTTCGGGGTTGAAAACAATTTTTCGTGATTTCTGGCTAAACCTGAAAAGAGCGTTTGAGCAATTTTCTAAATTAAAACAATTGAAACATAAGTTGGTACGACTGTAGTACGCAGGCTCGACCTCTCATTGACTTAGAAGGCCTCTGGGTGCGTTCGCATGCTTCGAAAACAGCTCCTTAAATTTCTCATATTCGTATCCTGCTATTACGAAGATGCGAATATAGCAGATATAATTTGCTGTCGTAGACATGCTTGACATCATATCAAAACTGGATCTATACAATAATTAAAGAAATAAAATTGTAGTTTCCATAAACATAAAAAAATCAAAATGACTTTATCAATTAATAACAATTATTCAACGATAAATATGCAAATTACCACGAAAAAAGAGATTTCTCCGCCATTTTTTCCATTGCAGTATACCTTTCCTTCACCATTTGCCAAGACAGAGCTCTGTAGGTGGCGTAGTTTTAAGAGTAAATTTAAAGTTAACCTCTAGTTATTTCTCTCCGAAAAAATTACTGCCTTTTTGCAATAAATAGAGGTATCTTTTGCCAAAGTTTGTGATCCATAAAGTTTTTTTTGTCAAAGAAAAAAATTAAAAAAAGAAAATTTGGTTTTTTTCACTACATGAGCGCGAAGTGCGCTCAAGGCGGCTCGACTGTCAGTGCAGATACATAGCCGCCTATCTCGGTAGTTTAGTCTCAGGTTATTTAGGGCACAGATCCGGATTGCACACACCTCGTCCTAGAAAATGGTTAAGTGAGGATCTAGGGGAATTAAAAGCTCCCTTTTGGTAGTGCACTAGTATAAATATTGATTTTTCTCCTGGAATAAGAGCATTTTGAAATGAAGTTGTCTTCCTCTTTCTATTATTGAGATATGTCAGTTCTTGGGATTCAGAAAAATTTGAATAAAAACACAAGCTTCTATCTAGAGGCCGGTGTTTCAAAAGTTTCATTTACCTCTTATCGTCAAGACAATTAAAGACGTTTCATCATGGAATTCAAAACATCAAATTATCAGCTACAATTCTTGAGATATGACCTTTTGGGCATTAGTTTGTTTTCTCATTCAACTTTCCCTTAACCTCGAAAAAGGAATAAATAAACGGAAAACAAGTTAATTCCATGATAATTTCATAAAATTATGAGGAACAGAATCAACCATTAACTCTCTTAGTATGACATCATGAACTGATTTTAATGTATTACTGAACTTGAATAAAACTGAGAATAACAAACTTTGATTGAAAATCTAAAACGACTCCGATTTAGCGAAGTCCACTCTTCTTACCTAAAATACTCTGAAGAAACTATTAAGTAAATTAAATGAAAATGACGAAGTGCCACGTGATTTCTCAAGAGAATAATTCAAGAAAGAAAATACAATCAAAGGTTTCTGGCATTGCTGCTGTTATTCATAATGCGTCATTTTTCTTAAAAACCAATCTACAATTAGGGGAAGAAACCTCGAATTGATTAACCAATTATTTGACTTATACTGATCCTAATTTCAATTATACTCCAATAATATTCGTAGTAAATGTGGAAGAGAGATGAAACCAATAAGTCGTAAGATAGATGAATCTTTCCCTGTCTTGACTCCTCTGATTCAGAATGTTTTTTGGTGGGGATTTCTAAGCCTATCTGTCCTTTTCTAAATATTACTAACTGTCCTTAGTTATTAATTATCATAAATACAATCAGAATATATTTAGTTATTTGATGATTATATACTACGATACGTCTCGATTTACATTTGCTACATTTTGATTAATTATGTGACGTATGATATAAAGACGTTTCATATTATGATCACAACGGCTCTGATGATGATTAATATTAACATTTATCATAGCTTAGCCTTCGTTTTTTGTCCTATATTGGTTATTGATCTTGACAGGCCTATGTTTTCCTTTAGAACATGAAACTTGTGTGAAATTATTGAAACCTTGTTGATCCTGCCAGCTATGGTAACATATCACCCTCTTTGAAGCTGGTGTAAATTGTTACATATTTATTTTAGAATTTTTTTCATTTTTGCCGTACTACATTTCATTTATACTAAACAAAGAACATCTGATAACTCTTAAGTGTTCTTGTTACTTTACTTGATTTTGTTTTGATTATTGGAAATAACCTATACTTAACTCTTTTACATTTGAAACTATATCTCGAATCTTATGATTTTCACCGAATGATGCAGTTATATGTTATTTTGTATAAATAGAAGCGTATTTATCGGTTGTCCCATTCATTAACTCAACATTCCCAAATATTGATTATGTTCTAATCGTATTCTGGTTTTTATACTAATTGGAGATCATTTCCTTCAGATCCTATGAAATAAGCTGTTTCTCATTTGAATTTGGTTGTAGAACAAGATTCTTGGGATTATACGCGTCGGATACATTTGTCATGCTTATCATCAGAATTTCCGAATCGAACGATTCACTGGGCTTTCAGAACTTGCAGCAGATAAAATATATACTCGTATATCACAGTAAGTTCATCGTTCAAACATTCTCTTTGGATTACAAACAACAAAAGTTACAATGTCTGTGAATCATAAGTGTTGAAATTTTAATTGCTGATAATTCCCCATAATAAATAAATAAAAATCCATTCTTGTGGATATTATTTCAAATACAAAATTCTCCATATTATCTAACAACGGAAACAGAAAGAGTGAATAATTCTCAAATATCTATTTCCCCGGTTAACACCTGATATTGGATTGCATTGATTATATTAATCAAATGTAATATAGAGCACAGATTATATTACAAAATTACTGAGAGCTGACAGCCGTTTCGATCTGCTGAATCTCATCAGAACTCTGTGACAACCTTGTACACACCCTTCGAAGGCCAAATGCAATTATGGGTATTCGGGTACCTTGGACATCCCTCCACTCTACTTTTAGGCTCTTTCCTCATATTTTCCAATGGTTGATACCCCAGAGATTTTACGTAGCTGCCACAGCTCCCTGACATGTGACAGCTACTTACATATCCTTGACAGCTTTGTGACAGCTGTGATAGCATTGGGATGGGGTTCAACAATGTGAAGTCTAGGGGAGGAGTAGAGTAGAAGGGGTTGCTCAAGGTTGCCGAATACCTTACGCATTAATTCATGAATTCATTAGGGGGTTCCAATAAGAATTTGTTGATGTTATTTTGAATTACAGAATAAATAACATGATATACAACTGTCTAAATTTGTAATGACAAATTTTTGCACGTCCCTAGGGTGAATTATGCGTCGAATATCTTCTTCAATATGTTGTCCATATCTGTTTATTTTTAACTACACTTAGCAACTTCGTTCACGTTCTTTCGATATTTGAGTTGAGCTCGTAACAAGATTTAATGGAGTGGCTGAAAAAGGACTACTTTGATACAATAGATCATTTAGGTAAATCCTAATTTCATTACATTTAGTAAAATAAAATTTTCTCTTAGAATATCAAGAATTCTTGTACATCATATACTGAAATGTGAAAGATAAAGCTAAATAAGATATTGGGTTCATACCTCATATATAAAGGTATACCTTTTCTTTTTAATTATTGAATTATATAAACAATTGTTTTTCAATTCTATAATAACAGAAACTCTTATTTCAATTTCAGCTTATTCATAATTCTCTATATGAATCGGATTAGAAATTAATTTATTATCTTTTATTCCCTCACTAATAAAAAAGATTCCATCAGAATCTATGTTAAAATATTTTATTAATCAATCTTTGGTATCAATTATTTTATTATTTCCAATAATTTATATTCTAATAAGAGAAAATTTATTCTAAATAATATATTTGTAATTACAATAAATTCCTCTATTTTTACTAAAATAGGAGCTGCTTCTTTCCATTTTTGATTTCCTGAACTAATAGAAGGGTTAAATCGAATCGATTGTATGATTTTATAACATGGCAAAAAATTGCCCCTATAGTTTTATTAATATATTCTTCAAAAACAACAATATTGTATTTCTATATTATTATTATTATAATAGGCCGAGTAGCAGTCCCTATTTTGAGACATATGTGATTTAGATATGAAGTCTGCCTTAGTTAAATCCAACGTAATGATATAAAATTCTCTATGTTCTTGGCAATTCAAATAAAAGTTTTTCTCGTGCTGTTTCGGTAACGTTTCGATTTAAGTTCATTAACACTGCACTCACATTTTTGCTGTAATAAATAGATGTGAAACAACAGGAACCTCAACTGACAATTATTTATACTATTAATTCATGATTGCCAGTAAACAATATTCTCATGACAGAGAAAGTGTATAATTGCCTTAATTGCACATTTATGTGAATGTCGTATTTCATTTACATCAAACATTTCCCTTGACCACTTAAATAGAACAAGTTTTATTATTGTAAAAATATGAATTGACACTTTCGTTTATTTTAATCACTTCGTACATCCAAAACTCATTTGGACTAATCAGCTTTGATTACCGAATGCTTAACTGCAATTGTGTTCATATCTACTAGATTAATTATTTAGTTGAACGATTGCACGATTGCTTATCTGTTACATACAAGCTAACATAAATTTTGCAGAGGAAATAATGAATTGGGAAAGGCATTATGTTAATTTTTGACTGTTTGCAACCTGATGTCCTTATTGTATTGTGCATTTAATAATTCTCAATTGAGAGACATGACTGTGAAGTCAAATCTATGAATTTTCGAGGAAGAAAGAACAAGTGTTTGAAAAAAGTATCATCTCTGCTGTTCTATTATTCACTGGCTCGACCTATAAACCTAAGTCAGCAAGGTGAATTCAAACTACAAATAAAATAGAATTTAATAAATAGTCCCCAAGAATTATAAATTTCATAATTGAATGAGTTGGTTAAACGATTATTCATTCGTTCACCATTAGACCAAACCTTATATCTAGATGATCAGAGGAAATGTAGATGAAGAACATCATTCAAGTAAACACAACAAGGAGATGCCCGCACCGCAAGGTTGGGAACATTTATCTAACAAATAGCATCAGAGTAAAACAATTGGCCCAAGTGAGTGGCCTAAGTGTTTATGATGATGATGATGATATCTATATCATATACATATGTAATTTGATGCACCTAGATTACGTTATGTTGAACCTGTGAATAGCTTCTAAACAACCACTTCCAAGGTACAACGAGTAGGCATATTCAAAATGGAATAAGAAAATAATTACAAATATTCATCAAGTAAAATTCGGATTTCGGAAAGATATTAACAAAGCTACCAATACTTGACAGCAGCATATACGTTAAAATAATAATAATTACCTAATTAATATTATTTCAGTTTTTGAATCCTGAACTCAAGTAATGGTCGCAGTTATTGAGATTAAATCGAAGCGTTTAGTAACGTTTCACAAGCTTCAAAATATGTTTGAAGGTACTGAGTAACATTGGAAATCGTCAATTTTCATTTTTATCTATCTATCATGATCTCCATTCAAAATTTGTAAGATGACAGTAATTTTGACATGACTATGCAGAATGCCACTTGAGTAATATTCTCAGAATGTTCCAGATGACCTAAGTCATTCAACTATTTGGAGAACATATTTCTCCTAAAAGATATGTATAATGTGACATAAATTAAAATACCTAAAAGGGAAATTCCAATTTGTGGGAATATATTGCGTGAATCAAGAATTATACTGCAAGAGGAGATAAGTCTCCTTTCCGTATAATTAGATTATGGAACAGATAATTAAATTGCGATTGATTTGAATATTCCAGATCCAAAGAGTCCTCATAAAAACAGTAATACTCTGATTAGGTTATTGAAATGAAAACACTTTCTACTTGCATTCATTGAAAATATTTGTGGTTGAAAACATTAACATCATCCATGGTATTTTTATTTATCAACGCTTTAATTTGTCAGATTTAGTGATTATAAACTTTCTAATAAACATCACATTGTTCGAATTACGACATGCCTGTACTGGACAGTTTTTATTCAGATCCAAATGCATTTCATTATTTTCTACGGTAGAGTGAATATAAGAATAATGTCATCTAATTTCATTATTGATCATTGGAATATTACACATATAATTACATTTTGGATGATATTATGTTATACAGATGATGTTTAGTTTGTTTGGACATCAATGATGCAGGAAATGCTAGAATGACTATCTTTGATGCGAATTAAGTATTTTTATAATTTGACCGGAAAATTAAATTATATCACACAAAATTTGTCTAGTAATGATGCTTATTGAATTAGAAATTATTAATTTCTTAACTCAATATTAATTAATCCAAAATGGGGTAGTAAGAATAAGTAGTAAAAACGCATAACTTACATATTCAATTATCTTATAATAATAATTTTTATGAATAAAATGATAATTCATCCAATAAAATGATTGAAAATGATATTATTATTATCAACAAATAATTCTTTACATATACATATGTAATTGAAATTATTCCTTTATTTAAGAAGACTAATAACATTGTTAAAGTGTTATTACAATTTTTTTGCGAAATATACAAGACGTACATGATTTAACAAATCCATAGTCACCATGGGTACATCTGAGACATGTGCCGAGTTTGTATTACCCCTTTGCCGAAGATTTTTGAAAATTGCTCACCTGAAGAACCAGTCATAAAAAATAGGTATTAACGGTTTGCATTTCCAATAAGTGATGAACCCAATACATTGATGGCATAAGCCGGCTTACTAAGTGATTCATTAATCTTCTACGAATTCTTGATAGGTATTGTTTATTCAAAAGTATGTGATATGACTAATAGCCTGTGTAACAGCACTGTAACAAAGAGTAGCTGTAATTTCTGTTAACGTCGAACTTAGGTATTCATTTCAAAATAAATAATAGTTCCCATATATTATTATGCAATCAAATTGAATAACTTCAGCTATTAAGCTTATCAATAGATTCAATTGGAAACACATCAAGACGTGTTGATTGACGCAAATGGTTAGTTGAGTACTGAGTGTAGTGATTATTTCTTTGTATGTAGTGCCGACAGAAGAAGAATATATCGAAGAGAAAATATTAGCATACTGATGTATGAAGTGACTATTCCTGATCAGGGTAAGGGAAGATTTTTTGTAAAAACAGTTTGCCACCATTAGAGGTAAAATTCTCGGAGGAGGCTGGAACTACTTAATTAAGAGACTAGATAACTTCATATGAGTAACTTAGTTTGTTCTGAAAACTAAAAATTGATCATTGTTGGTGCCTGACGACGACTGAAAGGAATTTCAGAAGGAGGTTTTGCGAATGACCATTGACGATTAGTATCAACCTCATTTTCTGCGGGTGGAGTCCTAGCTTCATGAAGTCTTAGACGACCTTCATTCTCTTTTATACGAGTAATTACTTCACGAACTGTATCACCAGTGGCGGATACAGAGGGGAGCTAAGGGGCTCCGTTGAACGATTACCCACCTATTTCCCCTTAAACTACGAGGACAGACGGATTAACACTTACCATCAGTCAGACAGGTCACACAAACTAAAAACCAGACGAAGAATTTTGAGGTGGCTGCTTATTGAACATACTTTTTTATGTTAATTTTCGGCTCATTTTTGAAAAGAATGTAACCGGACAAAGAAATTCAGGAAGTAATCATGCTGGGAATGGAAACTTATATACCTCCTACCAAAAGGTCATCATCATCTGGAGAACCATCGTTCTAGGGCTGTCGCTTCAAAACAAACAACATACGGTCGTTGGCGCGGACCCGTGTCTGAAGAGCAGAACAGAATATGTTGAAGCTAGCAATATCTGATCACATAACAGATGCATCGAAAAAGGCATATAATGCCAAAATAAGATTAAACCTTATCGAATGCCAAAATAGCTCTCGTTCGTTTTGGACTTTTTCAAAAGCTATTGGCAGCTCATTCCTTCTTGTAACAAAAAATGAGAACACGCTATATCGCAAGAAAAAACTAACCTTTCTGCTGAAATATTTGCAGTAAATTCCACAAGAAAAGAACCTTCCCAATATTGTTGCTATCAATATCCATATGCCTGAAATTGTCTTCCATTAGCACATTATTATGCGCATTCTGGTTGATCTGAATACCATAAAGCCCATGAGTCTAGTTGGCATTCCGCCTGTTATTCTCAAGGAACATGCCCCTGTATTGATACAGTTTTTAACAGGTTGTTCCATACAAACTTGGTATATTTCCTTCCAGCTGGAAGACAGCTAGAGACCAAATAATTCGAAAAAAAGAGAAGAAGACCCTTCCCAATAACAATAGACCCGTTGAACTACTATTTGTGACATCTAAAGTGATGGTGAAAGCAATCACCATCGAACTCATCCAATACCTACCTCGAGAGAACTAAAATTGTGAATGACCGGATTTTATCAGCAAAGATTAACAGGAGGCCTGTCTATGTTACAAACATATGGCAGACATCTATTAAAAAGTATGTGGAATCTCTATCTGCAGCCTTGGATATCACCAAAATATTCGACCGAGTCTGGCACCAAGGCCTTCTTGGAAAACTTTCGTCATATGGTTTCCAGCACACAACACTCCGTGTTGTGGTTGACAAAGTTTCCTCCGATATAATGACTACTAACGCTGATGTTCCCCAGAGATATGTCTTGGCATCAACTTTGTTTCTTCTCCATATCAACTATCTGTTGGAAGTGATCACCTGTCCCATCCACAGCCTTGCAGGTTATGCTGCACTTCATACCATTTCCTCAACTAGAGCCCCTATATCATCCAATGAAGCTTAAGGAGCGAGACAGAGACAGGTCGATGCAATGAATGAAGATATGGCAAGAATTTTAAAATGGGGATCTGATATTCTAGTATTCTTCAATGCAACCAAAACTCATACTTGTATTCTCTTCAGGATGGCGGATCCCACTCTGAATAGATCAGGTTGGCATAGTATTGTTGTTACTAGCTGCTAGGCATATACAGTTAGACAGTACACAATCACAGTTCAATTTGACATAGCTGGAGGTGATAAGACATTATTTGATTCTAATTGTACATGTTTTATTTCAAGCTAATATCTTCATTCACAATCCTTAATATGTACCATAAATCCTATCAAGTCCTGCATATCCATGTTCGGTATCACCATCAACAGCACCCTCTCATGAAACGATGATGTGAGGTTCATTGCGAAAACCGCTTCACAAATATTTGGCTTCCTATTTTGTGCCGAGAGCTACTTCACTTTCAAGCAGCTCCTCATGGGGAGGTGAATGGAGAAGTTTGTGGTCCAGTTTTATTTGCACCAGATGAAGTAATAACTTTATGGCTTGAGTTTATTCGAAATTTTGAGGATCACAGACTTCCTCACTACGAGCTTCCGAAGAAAAGTGTCAAGATTATTGTTTGTTGTTGTTAAGAAGCCTTACATGTAAGACGATACTCATGCAGTTTCATACGAGTAATCATTGAACGGCCGGTAAACATGGAATGCTATAAAAATCAACTGAATAAAATGGAAGGAATGGATTTTGGTTTGTGTAATAAAATCTGCTCCTTCTATGTAGGGGAAGTGGGCGGTGCATCAGATGAAGTATATCAATTCATGGCCTTTCGCAAAATATAATGAGAAAAATATCAATCTGCTCTCAGGATATCACTTAATTATTAATATATCAAACGTTCTGTGATACGGCATCTGCCTTGGAACCAAAATAATTCAAAACTCGGTACCAAGCTCTAAGATGTTGACTTTCTTCAAACATTCTTAATGTTTGAGATTCATTTTAAAAGATTGTAAATTGAAATCTATTACCTCATTCAGATCATTTATGCAATACTTTTCGGACGTACTGTATTTCGTAATACTGTGAACACTCGAGAATCGCGTTTGCTATCTCACAATTTATAATCAGACATGGTGGTTATCTTTATTTCGACATTGAATCTTCATAAATAAGAGATGCAATCAGTGAAACTTCCCGTTTACGATACCAGCAGTATAAAATTTATTCGAGTGCCTTTGTGCAATTCAAGGAATCATCTCGACAATGAAAACCTTTCAGCATCAAGGTAAATTTTACGGATTCTGACTGCATTCGCCTGTCGAATGCAGATTTAGAGTTCGAATTATGGCATCAGACATAACACTCATTGGCTCAGTCTCAAGGTAGATTCATCCGATTCGCTTTGTTAGTAGGTATTAAATTATGGCTTGTTAGTTGTATTCTTCAAGATACTCGGAATTGGGCAATTTGAGACGATAAATATGTAAATTGTATTCAAAACATGTTGTATGGTAGACTGCATTTCATCCGTTCAATCGATTCAATTGATGTAGGTACTCTATCTATCCTAATATACTGATTTGAATGTAAACTGCAACACCATGTATTGGGTAAACAAAGTTTTTTTGAATTTTTTACGTAAGATGAAAATATCAAAATTAGTAGAATACGAGAGCAAGGGGAAAAGTCCCTGAGAAATGAAACAAGAAATGATTTATTTGGTCAAAACTTATTTTGTTCCTCAACATAATCTCCTTGCAGCCAGATGCACTTCGTTCAACGTTTTTCAAATTTTTCGATCTCTTTCAAATAATACGAGTTCGGCAATCCTTCAAAATGAGCGTTTGTTGGAGCAAAATCTCTAACCGCCGAGACATTCCTCCAAGTTTGGAAATAGATAGAATCGCAGGGGGCCAAATCTGGAGAATATGGTAAATAACGAATCAATTCGTATAGCGCAATTCATGCAATTTCGCCATTGCGGCTGCGGACCTGTGCGCCGGTGTGTTGTCCTGGGGGAAGATCACTTTTTTCTTTGCCAAATGTGGCCGCTTCCGCTTCAAATCGGCTTCTAATCGATCCAACGGCTCTAAATAATATACGACGGTGATCATTTTGCCCTTTTCAAAGTAATCGATATCGTGTGCATCCTAAAAATCTGTCACCATGACTTTGTTGGACGATAAACCCACTTTGGCCTTTTTTGAGTTTTGATTCACCAGGACAAGTTCACAGTTTTGACTGTTCTTTGGTCTCTGGTATGTTGTGATAGATCCATGTCTTGTCCACGGATAAAAATGGCTCAAAAAGACCTTTTTATCTTGCTTGAACACCGCCAAACAGTCCTTTGAAGTTGTCATAAGGTCGCGCTTGTTTCCAACAGAGAGCAAATGCTGCCCTCATCTGACAGATAGCTTTCTCATATTCAAAAATGTATGAAAATGTTCCGTATCTGTTCGATTGAGATGACCATAGCCTCAGCATTCTTGTGCAATTTATTTCGCCGATCGTCCAATATCATACGGTGGATTTTATCGACGATTTCAGGCGTTGTAACCCCAATTGGACGGCCAGAACTCTTGGCATCCTCTATGGTCATACTACCACAAGAAAAATCAGTAAGCCACTTGTGAACCGTTCCAATCGATAGTGAGGAGTCCCCATATTGTTTAACAAGCGATGCTTTTGTTTGCTCAATGTTTTTTCTACGAAAGGAATATTGTAGATCAAGATTCGAAATTCAGTTTTTCCCATGTTTACAAAATCTTCAAGGCTACTTGCTTCCAATGGGTGTCAAAACAGAACTGAATGACAAATCAGTGTGAAAATCTCAATGCGTTCTACATAAAGATGGTACAACACAAATGTCACATGGGATTTTCGATTGTGGCGCCATCTGACTTTTCACCTTACCCTCGTATATTCATAACATGCGGCATTTGAGCAGTCCATAGTGGCGGCAAAGTTGTAAATTCCCCCTGCATGTAAAATGTTACCATATGCATCTTTGGAAATACTGGCATGTTTATAGAGTTCAATGAAATTTGAGCTTCATTATTCATAATCATAAAATGGAAGATTGGAAAATATTGTACTCATAAGAGAGATTTCACGGTGCTGAAGTTATCGTAGCATCAGTCTTCTATTCGTAAGAGCGTAAGTCTCTGTGTGGTCACATTTATTGTTAGCTCTATAACAAAGGCCAATTAATACTGTAATAACTAATTATAAACATTGTAAATTTAAGATGCACATGATCCTACGTTCTGCAGATAAACTAATTAATAAATACTATTTACTGTTACTATCATCAATCATAATAAATTAACGCAAATGGGCGGTTAAGTCTGTTTCCAGTCTTAGACCAATAAAATAGTAAGTTAAATAATAATTTCCAAATTTTATTTATTTAATTGACGGAAAGTTTCTGGTCACATTCCTAAAACAATTTGAATACACAATATTATTCCATATCTAAATGACTGTTTCTCATTAACTAAAATTTTTCCAGAATTATTATTTATAAGATACAAAAATTCTGTCTTATTTGGTAATTTTGAATTATTCATCTTGATGAAGTTAATAGTAGTTTTCTCGAAGCATTTCCTTGTTTTGTATAAGTTTTATTGAACGTATGTTTCAATATTATGTAATGGAGTTTGTGATCATTTTCATCTTTTATTCTGTACTGAACATTTTACAGGTCCACCAACTATCACAACAGAAGAAAACTGCAAATTCTAGAGATCTTTTCATGTAGACATCCTCATCAAAAAATGCTTGCTATGGGAGCTCCTAGAGCGAAATATCTTAAGAACGGTTTCCGTTCAAGTTATTTACTGGAATATGTATAATCGCTTGTAGCCCAGGCAATGAACCAGAAAATAAAAATAAAAATATAGTAAGCTAGAACTTCAAATTTTTTTCTGCATTTTGTTCCTAATACCCTATAGATCATTCATGACTATCAAGACCGCGGGGGTCGACCTTTCAACCCCCTCAAAACGGGGTTTCAACCCCTCAGAGGAGCATTCTTATAAAAACAGTCCAAAATTAAAGAATTAAGAGCCGAAAATGACACCCAGTATGTTTTTTGGGTCGCTGATCACGATTCCGCAGTTAGTTTTCTCAAAAAACTCCCTCCAGATGAGAAATTTGGAAAATTTATATGTAATATAATTTATAATTTTGTTGCAAAAATGACGTCTAGTGGGTATTTTGGGTCGCTGATCACGATTCCGCTGTTATTTTCTCCAAAAACGTCCCTCCAGATGGAAAATTCGGGAAATTTGTGATTTTCCTGAGACTTTTGTGAATAATAAAGTATAATTTTGTTGCAAAAATTACCGCGTAGTAGGTTTTTTGGGTCGCTGATCACGATTCCGCTGTAATTTTTCCCAAAAAACTATCTCCAGATGGAAAATTCTGGAAATTTGATATTTTCCTGAGATGGTTGTGAATAATAATGTATAGTTTTGTTGCAAAAATGACCTCTAGTCGGTTTTTTGGGTCGCTGATCACGATTCCGCTGTAATTTTCTCCAAAAACGTCCCTCCAGATGGAAAATTCGGGAAATTTGAGATTTTCCTGAGACTTTTGTGAATAATAAAGTATAATTTTGTTGCAGAAATGACCTCTAGTAGGTTTTTCGGGTTGCTGATCACGATTCCGCTGTTATTTTTCCAAAAAAACTCCAGATGGTAAATTCGGGAAATTTGAGATTTTCCTGAGACGGTTATGAATAATACAGTACAATTTTGTTGCAAAAATGACTGGAGGTCATGACTAGAGGTCATTTTTGCAACAAAATTATACTTTATTATTCATAACCGTCTCAGGAAAATCTCAAATTTCCCGAATTTTCCATCTAGAGATTTTTTTAGGAAAAATTACAGCGGAATCGTGATCAGCGACCCAAAAATCTATTAGAGGTCATTTTTGCAACAAAATTATAAGTCATATATTATATATAAATTTTCCAAATTTCCCATCTGGAGGGAGTTTTCTGAGAAAACTAACTGTGGAATCGTGATCAGCGACCCAAAAAACATACTGGGAGTAATTTTCGGCTCTTAATTCATTAATTTTGAACTGTTTTTATAAGAATGTTCCTCTGAGGGGTTGAAACCCAGTTTTGAGGGGGGTAGGAAGGTCGACCCTCGCGGTCTCGATGGTCATGAATGATCTATGGGGTATTAGGAACAAAATGCAAAAAAAATTTTGAAATTCTAGCTTACAATATTTTTTTTTTATTATGGTCTATTTCCGGGCTTATTGCCTAGACTATTTACGTTATTATGATTTAATTGTATTCATGAGGCGGCTAATTTTAGGGAATTATGGATATTAGTACTCACAACTTTTTGCGTTTCATTATTTCGAAATTTTGCCATAACAATCAACAAATTTTAATTTTTCCGTAGTATACTGATGCCCTTATCTCAAACTTCTATGATGCACCACTTTGGAGAAAATTTTGGTTTAAATTTTTGTTTCAAAGCATTATTCTCCATTACTAACAAATTCATATCTAATTATGATGACTATGGAAAATAAACAAATTAACAATTGAATGAGCTCTGGTGATTTATTTTTTTGAGTATATATAAGCTCTTTAGTTTATACTACACCCACCCTAGTGACGATCCGGAAGGTCTAAAGAACCGCATAATACCTGAATGCTAGAAAATACGAAATCTTTGAACCAGAATTCCTTCCAGAGAAGGGTTGTATCTTCTGAATTTCGGGAATGATAGCCGCAAGCCACATGTCTACTTTACAAAATTTACTTATTTTTTCACAAAAGAAATACGTCCTTGAAATCTAATAAACAAAGTAAATAGTTTTGCATTATATCAATAATGTTTGTATAAAACCGAAGAAAAGTTGTCACTTTAATTGAATTAATATATCAAATTCTGCATATTCTTCAATGGAATGTTACTTGTAGTATCTATTTCTTTTCCGAGTGTAGGCTTTATCATTTTATCTGATTGATTCGTAAAAATGTATGTATTCTCCATAAGTCAGAGTAAAGTATTGAATAGCTTAGAGAAAATTGAAATTAATAAGTTTAAAAATACAGGAAACCTCAAATGATCAGAAAGACTTTACCAATTTTCCATTATTAAATTTATTTGTAAGTAACTCTTATCCTACTGTACACGTACCTCACTCATTCCTCCCTTCTTAATCTTAATTTTGATATTTAAGAAATAAACCATAGTTTGTAAAACCATTGTTTGATGAAGCCACCATGTAAGGAAACGTGTCACGTTTTGTTTAATAAAAATGAAGTTTGTGAAAATTTATTGTAAGTGTATTTTTTATTAAAACTATAAATATGAATTTTCAACAAGTAAGCACCAAAACCATCCAGAGTGTCTATATCAGTTTATAGTCCAGGCAACGAACAAGAAAAAAAAATATAGTAAGCTAGAATTTCAAATTTTTTTTTTGCATTTTGTTCCTAATACCCCATAGATCATTCATGACTATCAAGACCGCGGGGGTCGACCTTGCTACCCACTCAAAACAGGGTTTCAACCCCTCAGAGGAGCATTCTTATAAAAACAGTCCAAAATCAATGAATTAAGAGCCGAAAAGGACACCTAGTAATTTTTTTAGGTCGCTGATCACGATTCCGCAGTTAGTTTTCTCGGAAAACTCTCTCCAGATGAGAAATTTGGAAAATGTGAGATTTTCTTGAGACGTTTGTGAATAATAAAGTATAATTTTGTTGCAAAAATGACCTCTAGCAGGTTTTTTGAGTTGATCACGAGTCCGCTGTTCTTTTTCCAAAAATTTTGAAATTCTAGCTTACTATATTTTTTTTTCTGGTTCGTTGCCTGGACTATAAACTGATATAGATACTTTGGATGGTTTTGGTGCCTACTTGTTGAAAATTCATATTTATAGTTTTAGTAAAAAATACACTTATAATAAGTTTTCACAAACTTTATTTTTATTAAACAAAACGTGACATGTTTCTAGCTCACTATATTTTTTTTATTATGGTCTTTTTCCGGGCTTATTGCCTGGACTATTAACTGCAACTTACTATACTAGCTAGTCTTGAAACTAGTAAAGTCATCAGCTCTTCTTCTCAATAGATTGGTTTTATTAATTGTGATGAATTATTGGAGAATTAGAACTGATTACTTTCAGAATTTCAACTCACCTCACCCATAACTATGTGGACAATGAATTTGTGTTAGGAATGATTAGGATTTAGTATAACAATAACTTTCAGGAAATAGATCTACCCCTTTTTTCTATTTCTTTTGCCGTATTCAAACGAAACGTCAAGAGGTTTATTTTTAAACGTAAATATACCACATTATTATTAGGTAATTTTGGATATTATTGCCTGGGATATATCTTCGATTAATCATATCTAAAATTTATTAATAATAAGCCATTGGTGAAAACAGTTTCATCAACATATCATGGCAATTATTTGATATATTACCTCAGGAACTTTGAAACAAAAAAATTATATAAAATTTCATTTATGTTACTCATAGGTTGGATATTTATAACATTATAGAACTAAAGAACATGATAAAATAGTTTTTAATTGTTATAACTTCAAAATTATCTAAATTTTTCAAATTCATTACCTACAGATATATGCATATATTGTTATTATTATTAATATACGTACCTATGTGTATATATATTAATCCAAGTCGGAATATATTTCATTTAAACTTCAGTAGAAATTATGCAATGCTTATTTAAACTTTATTACTATTAGAAACTTACTTTTTATTCATTTTGATAAATAAACAATATTATTATTATCTGTAACCAGGCATCAATGTCTTGTTACCGATTCCTATAATGTATAATATTACAATTTAGAATTACTTTTCAGTGATTACTTCTTTCTAATTAAACAATCCGATGAAGGAATAAATTATATATCGAGAATTGAGAATTCATATAGACCAGATTACGATGATATAGCAAACGATGTATTTTCCCGCCTAAAAAGAGAATTGTTCACTGCATCCCTCATTTCCTGCACTGTTATATATCTTCAAAAGCGAAAACATTTTCAGGGCGCAAGATAAATCAAGAGTTTTGTAATTTCAACATTTTCTAATGGGAATGGACCATGTTTGTTAGCTGAATGGACTCAGTTTGTTAATATGACGTGAAACCGTTTAGTGAACATTTCTTGGGAATAAACAGAGCGTACATTGTACATCTAATGACTTCATATTCGTGTTCTTGAACATATTCCATAAATTCCATCTAAGTTCTAATTGATACTATTGCAGGTTTATCTGAGAAAATATATATTTCGTTACCAACATAGGAGCTTTTTTTATATTGTTACTGAACGAATAATTCATCCAAGAGAAGAAATAAGATCAAGTTGAATAAAGAAATTATAGCTCTGTTACTATTTTGGTGTTTAATTGGGAATATTTCATGCAAAAGTCCTAATTTAGTGTGATTCGGTACCACCAAAAGCATGTCTCTCAGTTTATTGCTATTCGGAATATTGTAGAACTGGTTTTCGAAGGCGGAGAAGTAAATTCTCAAAACCAGATATGCAAAATTGAATTTTTGGAGATGCTCCTACGACGCCATTCAAGAAATAAATTGTGCATTACAACATCTTGTGTTATTATAAACCATAAATAACTTTACATTCAGTTATGCGTTGTGTTATGTCAGTTTAACATGGATTTTTATTCCTCTCCATACAGCATCGTATCAGGATGAATGTATGATGCTTGTTATTCTCATTTTAGTAAAACGTAGCGTTAACATAAAACACAAGCTTTACCAGGTCTCACATGAAGCTTAGACAAAATAAGTTCAATGATAATTGTTTTGAAGATTAAATTTTCGCACTATATAAATTGAATTATAATTCAGTCATTCATATACAAAACTTAATATCAACATGATGTCCTCTCCTATAACATTCGGCGTTTGGTGCACATAAATATCGATTCTAACTAGTGAAGAAAAAATGTAGAAATAAGTTGTTCTTCATCTAGAGAATGCTATTCACGAAACTCTCAAATGGAATGAAATTGGCATTATTGTATCAGCTATGTCTTGAACTTCGAAAAACCGTCCAGACAAACTTTTTTAGCTCGAGAATGTTCTAACAAGCGATCGAACACTGAACCTTAAGCGCGAGAGAGCGCGTTTCCACTTTCTTTATATTGGACTGTATAAACCAAAGTTTATTGTGTCAATATATTTATGAATTTTTAAGTACTTCATAAATTGAGTAGTTAAGATTATAAGTATACTCATTCTTGAATATATTCCATTTCATCATTGATTCATTAAATGATTTATAAAATGATTCAATATTTTGAATTTAAAATTATTATTTCTTTTACTTTTCGTTATAATTTTTTCATCTCTTTGTTTCTATTGTATAATTGAACACAAGACCCTTCAATTTCTGAGTTTATATGATTATTTTATACTTGGACATTTAGGATATTTTTTGCATTCATGTAGTTTCAATTTTTCTCCCCTCCTCACAGTTTATTGGATGTCCTTGCTATTAAATCTAATTGAATATGGTTTATTCTCACAATCCATATTTGATTCTATACTACCAGCTTGTAATTTCAATGGAGTCAATCTATGGAACGGTTGGGGAATTTTTTTGGATGAATAGCGACCCATGGTAAATTATGTATATATCTATTTTCTTGGTATTCTGGTTCTTTGATATGACTAAAAATGAAATAAGACTTCTATTTTTTGACGCTTGGATTATATATTTTTATCTTTATCGAAAATCATTGTATTAATTCATTAATTAGTGTTTCCACATATTAATGAGATGTATTTGCAGCCGACTTGTTTTGAAATCAATATAAAACTGTAGAAAACATTGGATCGGTTGTGTGTGAAAGAGTAAAGTATGGCTAATTATCAAATTGATGTGCATGAAATGGATTGAATCTAGCTAGTTAAATAATCAAGATACTATTCTATGATTTTACAAATCTAACTAACATATAATTATTTTATGAATTAGCTATTCTATGATTTACATTTAATTCCTATTACTAACAACTAATCAAATTTGAGATAACTCTATGGAATTTAATCTCAAAACTGTCATTGTTATAGATGTAATAATGTCAGATAATACATTATCTTTTTAGGTTAAATTAAATAGACGATAGAAAGTAGTACTCCAAAATATTTGAATTTCGTTAAGTTTGAAGAAAACTTAAAGAGAAAACTCTTAAAAGTTATTCCAAAATTTCGGAAAATTTTATGTTCATTATCAGGGAAACTCCAATCAATTACATTATTAGAATGATAAATATCATAGCGTATAAAATTATAAAATTACTTACGACTTGTTTGACAAGTTGTTACAATTAAAATTCATTATTACAGTGATAGGTCATTAGAGAAATTTGTTCCAAGAAGGACTGGTTAATACACTATCAAGTCCAAATTTTTCAAAAAAATTATCTGAATTTACATTGAAATGAAGTTAAAATCAATACGAGTAATTAACATCATGTCAACCAACTGGTAAGTTTATAGGTTAGAGAATGTCTTAAAAAGTTTGAACTGGTCAGAGTGACCTTGATAGGAAGTGGTACCAACTGTTCTGCACAATTATTTATAATAGTGGAGTATGGAGAATGTTACCACCGAAAACGTAATAATATTGTAGCGAGAATGCATTATTATTAGATATCTTACAATTATTGCTGTATATTCTCATTGTTATACATAGTGAAATTGTTGATTGTTTTAAGATTATTATTTAGTCATAATAAGTAGTAATAAATCTCACTCAAATGATTTATATCTGTTTTCTTATTCACACAATTTTTGTTTTGTAATATGAGGGCCATTTACAGGAAGGTTTTCTTTGTCAAATGTGACCCTCTTACTAATACATTGACATCATCATAATTCATACGGTCATCTAAATTATTTACATATGGCTTGCTAGAGCACATCTTTCAGGGTGCAATCTGCAATCACTTCTATATAAGGTGATTATGCTGGTCAATTTTATTACAATCCTGACAAGAAATACAATATATAAATAAGTGTTGAGGTATCTGTTATTTGAGCTTTGTCTTTACCTTTAGAAAAAATTGAATTAATAGTTAAGATAGTTTTGTTTGCAATTTTGATATCACTTAAGTGCTGAAAAAAGTCTAGTGAGCTTAGGTGTGACCTGTCTTATGAAAGGAAGTAAAGTGAAAATCAAAAGAAGAGGGGAGGGGGAGTATCAGTTACAATAACATCAATAGGTGAGTTTAAATTTTCTGTTCCAGCTATCTGTAGGTATAAAATTGGTGACATGTTATACAATATGCCTTTTAATAAGTCAGGCGGATATGAGTTATCCAAGAAAAGGTTGTAGAGAATTTCTTTTTTCTTCTTTTTCTTTTTATGAAACGTAGCATCAGAGATTCTAAAAACTGTATTTCATTTGTTTGACCACATTCACTTCCATTGAACGTTTGTGGTACGATTCATAGTTCAAGTATCTGCCAGAACTGCATGGCTTCCTATACCTGTCTATCAATAATTTGTCTGTATTATGCACAAGTTTGGTATCAAGAAAAGGTACAGAATCTTTATCATCTTCAATGTCAATTGTGAACTGGATATGTGGGTTAGAACTGTTACAAGTATCTAGAATTTCCTCTACATCATCTCTTGTCATCGACATATTTTTTTATCAAGTGTGAATGAAATCATGAAACAGGAATCAGATTGTCCATAACATAAGCTGCTAAACTTAGAAATACAGACGCTCCCAAGGGGTTCGAAAATTTTGTTTATAGAATTTATTGTTAAATAAAAAGAAAAGCTGTGCTGTTACATACGTTACTGATACGCTCCAAAAGCGTATGAATTGCTCTTTGACAAGACTCTAAATGACCATTACTAAAAAGGTAGACCATATCCATTACATAATTATTCAGTAATACTGTATTATTGAATTTAGCTGTTACCTCAAAACAATCTCTTATATAGTATTCACTGTTGAAAATTATATGCTTTTATCAAAATTTCACTTATAGAGAAAGCAATCTGTTCTGTGGGAGCACCCATAGAAGCTACTATTGGTCTCATTGTGAGAGTGGGCTTATGGATCTTCGGTGAAGAATACAATTTGGGAGAAATACCATTATTGTTGGTAAGCTTCTTTTTTGGAACATCATCAAATTGATTAGTGGTTTTTATGTTTTTTATTAAATTGTTAGCTTGTCTCTGTATTGAGGTAGTAGGATCTCTAGATAATTCTACGTACTAGTTACTATTCACAATAATTTAATTAGAGAGGTTCAGATATTGTTATTTTTCCATAATGTTACATTCTCTTTGTCATATTGTGTTAAAATTAACTTTGGATTGTCTTTCAAGAATTTCTTTGATTCACTTAAGAGGTTACAAAAAATTGAATTATTGTTGCTTGACGATTGAATGTGATAAGTGATGATGTTAGTTGCTTGTGCTATAGTGATATTTCTCTGACTATGATCTGTAATGCTAGAAGTGATATATTCGACTGAAATTTAGGACCTAATGCAAGGAATTATGAAACATCCTCTGGAGTGGGAGTGTTTCAAATGTTTTTAAGCCAATTTGTTCTTGAATTTAATTTATTTTGGTGTTGACTGGATTTCAATTTCGAATCGTGATGAACTTACACTTAGGTAATACCAATTCAACGTTATGACATTCAATTTTTATTATGCTGAATTAGCCAAGAAACTATTATTATATTATATTATATTATTATAATTCATGAGTGCATAATTTTATATTTGCTCTAATTACCATGAATTCGAAGTTGAAATTATGTGGAAATAAGAATAATTGGAACGTTCATTCATCCAAACGATGGTTGTTGAACAACTGTTACAAAATGACCAGTTAGTCCTGAAATTATTTTTCCCTTGCAAGTAATAATGACAATTATACAATCTAATTTTTCCTATAACTGTAACAGAACAAATTAAACTTTGATTCGAGTGTTTGAAGTTGTAGGCTTCGACTTAATGTAAATTCATAATAGCAATGAGATAAGGGTTTCAAAATAATGAAAAACGGGATTACAATTCAAACTTTGATGCAGTAACTTGACATGTTTCGATATTGCACAGCAATATATTTGACACTGTGTTAATTACTTCTGACCATATTGCTGTTCAATCGAAACATGTTGAGTTAATAAATACATAGAGAGTTGAAGTGTAATCTCGCTTTTAATAATTTGTCAAACCCGTCCTTAATTATTTCAAGAGCTTCATAATATGTTTCATAATAGTTACAGGGTATTCAATTTCTATGCAAAACTTTTGACAATGGAAAATTGAAGATTTCATCATGGAAAATAGCGGGAACTTTTGATAATTTTATTACCTACCTACAAAAAGAATATCGCTTATACTTTTCATTAAAATCAATATTTCACGAGATATTTATTATGGAAAAGTGGCAATCTAACGCATTTTCATTATAAAGGGATAAATTAGAAATCAAACTGAAAATTATTTGAAGGGCTTTATTAAAGATTAGATAGTAAAATAACTGGAGGAGCCAATTTTATCGGTAATTATTCCTAAACCATTTTTGCCTAGAAGTATCACAAGTGATCATTGCCGGCTTTATTTTCCGAAAAAAACTCCGACAGCAAAGCTCGAGGCAATGTTCACAAGTAATATTGCTTGAGGCAAAAAATGCGGGGGATTCGAAATTCATCACAGTACGCAGGTAAACATAAAATTCGTGTACGATATTCATCACATGGCATTCTGTTGTCCGATTTAGTGTCTACGAAATTCGTCACAAAGATAATTATTAATTTTAAAATTCCAAAATACAATGAAAACCTTGTTGATGCAACAATTTTGCAACCAAGCCATATTTTTTCGGTTACAAAAAAATTAATATGATTGAGAAATTAAATTATGAGGTCGGTTTCACTCTATTTATTCACTAAATTAGTGTAATAAGAAAATATGCAACATATGATCAAGAATATAATGTACTTATAATACATACATTTTACATAGCACTCGAGAGAAAAACATTGACAATTTATACATAATAATATTACATATATTATGGATTGTGTCCATATATATTTGAAATAACGTTAACAAAATGGAAGGTTTTGTTGTTACAAATCTAACAATAATTTTTGCAAAAATTTTTTTTCTGAATTGTGGCTAAGTTTTCAGATTTTAGGAGTAGCTACATTATTACATTTTATGTACACTTTTATTTAGAATTTTAACAGAACATACATGAAATAAAAAATACTCGGTGAACTATAATAAAAAGAGTTTCTCAGGAATAAAACTTGAGTTGTTAAGAAAACAAATGAACCTAATTTCTGCAAACAGTCTATAAGTTTCTTCTGATTTGTGTTCCAGTAAATTTGGTGCAGTATAGGATTGTGCCATTCATGTATATAAAACTCGACTCACATGTAAATTTTAAATTTGTTTGGCAGCTGAAAATTACAATTCCATTTCGGAAATCATTATCCAAAACAAAATTTTCCTCTCTTAATGTTTTCTACGATTTTTTTTACAGTTAACGGTAAACTTCGTTGGCAGAACGAGGCAAAGTTGGCAACGTTTTGCGACGTCTATTGTACATATTTTCTTTGACGCATTTCGAATCCTGGGAAGTCAATGTTTCTAAAGAAAAATCTGAGTGGAAACCATTTGAAGTTAATTCTTTATGCGATATTTTAGTTAGTCTCTTTGTAGGTTCTTCTTCCGCTCTGTGTGACGAGTTTCAGGCACCCTTAAAATTACCCCGAGACCTTGACAGGTCCACGTAATCAAATTGTGACGTCCGTAAATGCTTGAGTGAAAAATACCTAGAAAAATTGCGTCACTAGTGGTTTTTGTTGAGAATATTTCACGAATAGGCAAGTGGTAGGTATGAAAGAAATCAAATTTTCTTTAATTTCATCAAATAAGAACATACAAATCGTTGTTTTTAATAAATTGTAGTTTCAACAATTCCTGGTTGTTTGGTAACGGAGTGATAATAGCCCTAGGGAAATTATCGGTGGCAGAGTCAACGATTGGTTGTTTATTTTTTTCAAATTCTAGCGAACTTATCAACTGGTATCAGTGGAATATTCATTCAAATATATAAGTTATCAATAGAAAATGGACTTGAGAACCTCACCAATATACTGCGCCCGATGGGGGGCTTAACAACTTTATCCTTTTTTTTCCCATCAGGTACACCATATTATTTATAGCTTTGCCGACTTCTATCACATATTTTTTATTTCATTACATCAAATTTTCTATTAGATTCTTCGTACTGACATCGAATTATTCAATAATGCAGGAAGATACATGAAAGTGAGGTTAACTCGGATTATGTTTGTGTTAGTAATACTAGATATCATAATATCAAATTCACAAATTTGATTATGAATGGTCTTTCAGTCTAGTTTTGCACAAGCAGCATCCGATTCCCTTGAATTTAAATAGCTTACCACATTCGTTTGACATGAATGTTGCAAGTAAGTAAACAAATATAATTGGAATGAATAACTCACCTTCTGCACGAATCCCAGAATTATAAAACACGAAACAAAAATCCTCATTTGGTATCTAAATCTATAAGCACTTATTGAACCCATGTTGTTTGCTATATTGAATAAAACTTATAAACAAATGCACAAAATTCACATGATACACGTTACAAACTGTGCGAAGGCTCACGAACCGTACATGGTACTACTCATGGTATGTTTGCACGAATGAAAGTTACTCGCTTGCGCTAACATTGAAGTTTTCGGAAAGTAGTTTTGATACGTTTCCGGCAGGTAATTCCTCTGAATGTTACACATACGAATCAATATCCTCTATCATCCAAAGGGTAACAGTCATTCGACCTTATGGTTAGTGTCATAGTGTTCATGTAGGTATTACTAGGAAGGCAAATCCCTCAATTAATAATTATACACAAATATATATACAGAGTGTTTCAGAATGGTGTCCATTCTTTCAAGCAGGGTACTCAAAAAGTAATTCAAGGGAGTCTTTAGTATGAAATTTTTACATTCGGGGCCTCCCTGTGAAGTTATTTCCATATATAGCTGAATACACAGTTCTGCCAATTAACTTACAATTTTAAATGTGGTGTTTGGTCCCAACTAATCGAATGCCATTTGAAAATACGATACTTTTTAGCACCTGTCATCAACAGGATGTTCAATCAGCAACCCTCCTTGAATAAGCTATTTGAACTAATTTCAAAACAACAAATGTGGATTAATCCTTTTAGAAACTTTTCTGTTTCCATGTATTTTTCAGTACATAGAGCTTATTATTGAGCAAGAGAATGAGATTCATTTCAATAACTCTTTTTGAACGCCACATCAAATTGATAAAAAACACAATAGGTTGCTGTTACTTATTAGACACCGTCATTAACAAAGGATAAACATTTAAATAGAAAACTCGTCAAAGTTTTTTTGTCCAGTAAAGATGAACGCATTTACTAATGCAGAATATGCAGAAATGCATTTCATATGCAACCAAACGATTGTATCACCAAAGATGTCTCAATCGCCGCTTACGTAACGCCCGAACATTTATTGATGAACTAGAGAGTGCATTTAAAGGAAACGGAAGGAAAGCAGGAAGACAGTACGAGCTGAACAAGAGGAAGAAGTTTCAAAGCATTTGGAAGAAAAATAATTAAAAAGGCTTCACAGTATTTATTCGAACTTCTTCAGTCACAAGGATTTTAAATAGAGATGGATTTCACTCTTATCATTCTAAGAGATACCTAGAACCGTTACCTCAATATTCTCCTCTAAGACTCGAATTTTGCCGCAGAATGCTTGAGGAATAGGATGTTCAATCAGCAACTCTCCTTGAATACGTTGCTTTTCTATGGATCGACTAATCTTGAAACAAATGTAGACCAATACTTTTAATTGTCGAGCGGCCTACTGTGTTTTTTTTAATAAATTTGATGTGGCATTCAAGAGCAGTTATTGAAATGAATTCAATTTTTTTGCTTGATAATCTGATATGTACTACAAAATATGTAGAGACAGAAAAATATTGGTATAATTAATCAAGGGATGTTTTCTTGGTACTGTGCTTCTATATTATAACTATAACATTCAACTGTCAAATATGGAAGCTGAAGCGGAATTAGTTTAAACAAGTTTGAAAGATACAAAAGGATAAATCACGTGACTTATTGAAATTAAATCCATGTTAGAACTGCTGTCAGTGCATGAAATAACGCTTCTTAATAATCAAAATGTTATTGGGAGATGGAAACGCTTCGAGGAGATTTTTAATATTAGGTAAGCCCAGCGCAGTAAGCCATACGTTTATTTAGGCTACATTAATAATTTTAAAAATATCGAAACCATTTCTATTAATGAACATTTATCGCTTTATCTTCGAAACAAAGTAGCTTTCTTGAAATCATCAAAGGATATAATCTTAAAATAAAGTCAAAAGCAAGTCTTATTTTACTCTCTCTCTCTCTCTCTCTCTCTCTCTCTCTGCATCATCTGCAAAGATGTGGAGGGCAAGGAGGTCACTTCCAACAGATTATATAGAGCAGAAACAAAGTTGGTCCCAATACAGATATCCGTGGAATACCAGAGTCGATAGCCATTGAACCGGAGAAGAGTCTGTCAACCAGCCCATGGAGAAAAATTTATAGTTTAACGACAAAGTTGAGGCGGTAAACCTTATGACTCAAGTTTTTTCAAAAAGGCCTTGGTGCCAGCCTCGGTCAAATGATTTGGAGATATCTTGTGCTATAGCCAGATATTCCTTATGTTTTTCAGTATATATCTGCCATAAATATACTACTTTTTTTTATATATTACATAGACAGGCACGTCTCGTGTTGATCTATGCTGACGAAAGCCATATTGCCGGTCATTCACGATTTTGGAACTCTCTAGGTATTGGATGAGCTCGAGATCGATTGCTTCCTCAATTACATTGAACATCACAGATCTGGATAGAAGGGTCGTCTAGTGGCATTACAACTTATTTATTCAGCTGTCCGAAACATATGGTTTTGTTATTGATTGCATCCTTTTGATTCCATTATATTTTCACCTATTATATATTTGAAGCCGTGATAATTTTCCATCAATTTTCTCAAAAGTAGGTTCAAGTCTTCATATTCGGAAAAGCTTTTTAGAACTGATTGAACTTTCGTTTCTGAATATGAAATCAACTTGTGCCAATTCCCACTCTTCCAAACCTTGATTCAGCTATGTTACAGGATGTATCCTGTTGAGTATTTCTCTTCGCTGAATCGATACAAAAATCGGAATTGGCGTTCGATTACTTGGAAGGGTCGATTAGATTATCAATAATGTTTATGTACCGCTGATCTTGGAGCTGTGCAACTTGTTTCGAACGTCAAGAGGTGATATATGGAGCAAAATCTGACGTAATTATATGTAGCTCTAACGAATGGGTATGTAAAGTCCAGGATATAGGTACTTGTACGGTATATCGTATATCAAAGAACTAACATTTTGGTTTGACTATCATTGCCATATCCTCATTAGCTTGTCGAACAGCATTTCCACAAGCTATTGCAAACTAATAATTGTCACGGATACTAGCATGCGGCTATGTTAATAGAATATTTTCATCCTGAAGCAATTGATTTCGCCATATCATTCAGTATTTACTCATTTGTCATCAAAAATATTCGACACATGAAATGTTTAATATCGAATCACGAATTCTTGCTAGTTTCTAAACTCATTACTATAATATCAGTATATGCAAAGATATATCTTCAGATTCAATAATTATTGTATTCATTCAAAACAAACTGTCAGTAAATGTAAACAAGGACACGTTCTCGGTAATATCCACTAAGGTTAAACTAAGACGGTGTTTGAACTAAATGGGTGAATAAAAATTTTAACACGCAACCATGGTCCATTCTCCAGATACTTGGCGTAGGAAGACACCGACACTAAAGGTAGGCTTAGGGGCACATGCCGTGTGATGTAACACTTTACCACCAGTTCACAGAGGCAACTGTTAGCTTCTCATCATATCGTATGGGTTACTAGTCCTGGGACTCACAGAGTGGATCATTCTTGTTAGACTAAGCTCCCCGAAGAGACGAAGCTACTGTGGAGATATACCCCGTGGCAGTTGGCCCAGTGCATCGATCTTCTGATCACTGTGGCTTCTGGTCGCGGGTTCGGATCTCAACGACGGCTGAAATTTTCCGATGGCCCGAGAAAGTGGTGAAGCATACAATGGACATAAGTGTCATCGAGATGCCCTGGTTGCAGAATCAAGCCTACCACATATATATATGGTGATACAATTTGGACTCAGGAACTCCCACACACCTTATGAAATGTTACAGGCCCATAAGGTGCCCATAAAGGGTTTCAATCACCTACCAAAGGAAAAAAAAATTGTGGCACCTGCTGGGAGCTTTTTGTAGACAAAAAACACTTATCGGTGTTATATCCTAAATGACATGGGGTTTTTTGTCCACAGGTTGCACAACTCAGTTTAACAATGATGTCTCCATCATACCAAACAATAAAAAAGAAAGCGTCTGGGGTAATTCCGGGAGAGATGATTCACTGGGTGCGATGACTCGGCTCGATACAATGCCGGCTACACCCGCAGAAGCAGTTAACACCCGAAGGAACAGATAGTGGCTTCGTTTTCGCCGCTAAGATCTCGTTCGTCAAGTTTCAAGACTCAAACTGAGATATTGTAAATAATTAGAATTTAGAAACAGCGAAAGGCGAGGTCTGTGACATACATGTGCTGCTGTCAATGTAAGCTATCATTCGATGAACTCTGCCTGACATGTAAACGTTACCTGATGTCATTGCTATAAGGTTTTCTGTGGTCTGTGATGAACAGTTTGAGCTGTGATGAGCCATAAAGCTATGAGCAGTATGTCATGTAAACGTTACGTGAATATATAAGTTGTCAAGAAGTCACATTATATCGATTATAACCCCATTGGGGTCCAAATTCCTAGCGGGTACCTAAGTCCTAAAAGGCATGTACCTACCTATTATATTTCAAGTCTCTTAGTATAGCTTTAAAGGAGTGAATCAGTCAATGGTATTTTTCTTTTCGATAACTCCACACTGCTTATATTGATGACAGTAAAAATTCCTATGTGGTTTATTCACATTCATTTCAAATGAATTCACACATGGTGAATGCCAAAACTGGTACTTATGATATATGAGTTATCTTACCATGCTTTTCAGGCATGTAATCTATTCACCTAGAACTGATTTTGAGAATGCCCTGATTGCGTTTGAATATACAAATAAGAAATATCAAAGTTTGTGAATGCAATATGTTCATTTAAGCTGATTGAGTTATCGAAGAGGTATTCACAGAATATGTAGGAAGGGATCAGAATGCCCACCTATTTCATTAAAATCGCGCATAATCCCACACGATGAACTTTTCGATAACTTCACACTCCTTATAAGGATGTATCATCCAATCATTGCATGAATGAAAAAAATTAGTGCACGAGTATATGTGTATATAAAAAGTGACAGTTTTTACCATACAGGATGATTCATAAGTAATAGCTCAAACTGTAACGTACGTTCAGAAGGCAAACATATTATTATTTCACTTACTGATATAAATAAAGTTGAAAAAATAAATCAGCCGTTTTCGAAGACATAGTCATAAAAATTGGGATAGGTCAAGATTTGTAGCGACAGAGAAGAATGTGCTGATACATTTAAATTAACTCATAGATGTCACCACATACGCCATATTGAAGAGAAGAAATCATCTAAAAATTTCTTGTCTCTCATTAATTTACAATTTACATGTTTTATTCGCAAAGCCTTATGAAAGTTCTAACTTCCCTGATTTCCCAAATATTGACCTTTTGCGACATAATTGAATTTCAATAATACACCGCACGGCTGAATATATAAAATGTTATGTGTTATAGCAAGTATGCCATAGAATATTGAAAAATTTTGACGTATGTAAACAAATTTGTATATTTTAATTGCTACTGCTTGAACTGATTGATTCTTGTTAAGTTATAATATTTGTAAAAATGCCGAAACACAATCACTGTTCAAATCAATAAATGAGAGATATGAGTTGATCTCATGCAAATGAAGTAGACTGCATCCAAATTTCTCATCTGGAGGGAGTTTTCCGAGAAAACTAACTGCGGAATCGTGATCAGTGACCCAAAACACATACTGGGGGTCATTTTCGGCTCTCAATTCATCAATTTTGGATTGTTTTTATGAGAATGCTCCTCTGGGGGTTGAAACCCCGTTTTGGGGGGGAGAGGGGTAGGAAGGTCGACCCCGCGATCTTGATAGTCATGAATGATCTATGGGGTATTAGAAACAAAATGCAAAAAGAATTTTAAAATTCTAGCTTACTATATATATTTTTTTTACCTTCCGGTTCGTTGTCTGGACTATCACTCATGACTACCCATAATTATTAACGCGCAGCAGAGGATGAAATTTTGTTGAGAGATGCGAATAAGGCTGAAGTAAGCACTCGTCTTTTGTCTTGAACTACTGAATTGAACCAATCATCCTCGTAATTTTGCACAAAGAAAACTTTTATCCATATTATTTAACACCGGTTTCAATTAGGGGAATATTAAACTTCGTGATTATTAATGGAAAGTATACACTTAAAGCGACGGTGCCCTGGAATATTGAAATTCAAATATCTCGAAAACTATAACATAAAATGAGAAATAATCACCCTTATTCACTAAGAATACTATTAAAGTACTGAGGGCATTTATGCTGCCAAGTAGCCATCATCAGAGTCAACTAAATTAGGAATCAAAATGTCCCTGTTTGATAACCAACAATTTAGATCTTACGAAAGCCTATAAATCTAATGCAATTGTCTTTCTTGATAAAATAGATTATGACAATAAAATGAATACATTTGTTTCATCAGATCCAACTCTGATCTAGAAAGATCCTTCAAACCAATTCCAGTTAAAAACTAAACAATTTGTAGAGTATAGCCAAGTTTTATTCAATAGTAAATTTGAAAACAGTAGGTTAATTAATTGTTATCATCTTCTACTAAGCTTTACGGCCTCATAAAGAAGCACAAACAGAATGTTCCTATCCCCCTTGTAGTATCCATGTTAATAGCTCAACACATAATCTGACAGTAAAATTAAATTAGATTTTCAAAAATATAAGTAACTTCAAGCCTAAGTATGCAATGAAAAAATCATTAAAACTTTCGAAGTTAATAAATAAAAAATCTTCCCCTAAAAAGGGAATTTTGGTATCTTTTGATGTTCCAAATATGTTTCCACATATTCCCCCGATGAATGTAAAATCTGAATATCAAAAATTTGGGAAAAAACACATACAAATCCAGCATTGAAATCCGAGATAGAACAAGCTTTTGATCTTTGCCTCAGCCAAAATTACTGTCAATTTAATAACGAGTTTTTGACACAAAATAATGGATTAGCCATGAGATTCCCATTTAGTCCTCTTTTGTCAGATATTTTCATGTCTCATATTGAATAAATTATAATGACTTTTGCTTTAAAGGTATATCACGACAATTAAATGTTTTCTCATGACCTTACCCTCACGCACCATAATAATATCATTACTTACAAAATGTATAGAAAACCTACATTCACAGATACAATCATTGCCAATTCATCTTTCAGTCCCCATTGTCACAAATTAGCAGCTTACAACTCAATGATACATAGAGCCTTTTCACTTCCTCTTCCTCCTGAAAACCAGAATGAAGTATTGAATATAATCAAGGTTATATCCATTAAGAATTTTTTCAACTTCAACTTATATCCAAATTAATTGACAGAAAAAAGCAGAAATTGATCCACTCAAGTATCAATCATCCTTCTACAAAACATTCTGACTCTTCATCAAAATACGTTCCCCTCACATATTTTGGTACCGTAAGTGAAACAATTGCAGACATTTTATCAAAACATAATCTTAAAGTTAACTTCAAACCTCAAAGTGAATTTTCCTATTTTTATTTCAATGCTGAAGTTGAAACAAATAAGTTTAATAAACCTGGATTATATGAATTAACCTCATCAGAGTGTGATAACTTTCACATCGGTAGTAATATAGAAATTAGATATAAGGAACAGTTTCGATCTTTTAGACTCAATGAAACATTCATCTTTCTTCAACCATATTTTAGAAACAGGGCACACTTCTCCAAATTTGGATGAAGTTAAAATGTAACATAACGAGAGTAGAGGCTTCAAATCGAACACACTAGAATGAACAAAAATATACAAAGGTATTGAAAATAATGACAATAATATTTTAAATGATCAATTAGATGTGTACTGCAGCATCCTGTTTGATGTCTTGATAACGTAACATTTTCCATAATTCTCTTGTGCTTTCCTACTATACATCTGCTCTAAAATTTCCTTATCATAATATTAACTCTACCTCATTATACCGGGATATCAAAAATTATCTTGGTCAAGGGTGGTTATGGAATCTAAAACGTGTGTCTTACTTTACGTTTGGAATAATTATGTCATAATTAATTTGAAGTTTCTAAAAGTGCGAAATTTTATACGAATATTGTAACACTCAGAAGTCTTTAGCGCTTTGGACTCCGGGATTTTCACGTGGCCTATCGAAATTAGAAGGTTCGAATTAGCTAAAAACATTATTGCATGAACGCCAGAGGTCCTATGGAATTAGCTACGAACGAAATCATTTTGACATATGCCTCGAGGAGCGCTCTGCGCGTAATTTAGAGTTTATACATTTTACCTCGGTCTTGTTAATTTGGGGCCGTTTCTTGCCCCGTGCGACCGGCGCCAGTTGTAATAAAGTGTTTTTGGCTATGGTCCGCTAGCTTTTACCCGCTTCGTGTATATTTTAGTCGCGAGAAAATTCCCTCTGGTACGTCGCACGTTAGACGCGCGTAGCTGAGATCTGAGAATAGCTCAAACTGTTTTAGTAAAATTTTCATATTTAATGGACATTTATCGAAAAAAGAAGTGCCGTCGGGCACGGTCCGATACTAAATCTAACTATACGGAGCGAAAACGGCACGCGAAAAGTCGTCGTAAAGCCATATTAGGTACAACCAATTTGCACTTTCCTAACTTGCGTGCTACGGGCTTCTCACGTGAACGCCATTCGATTTACGGAAAATTAACTATTTCAAAACAGTTTTTGACCCGGATTGTGGCTATCACGACCTCTGAAAAGGTTCAAAGTTCACATAATTATTTCATAATTTGTAGTTCATTATTGTTTTACAACTGAAATAAATAGGTATGAAATTTGTAGGTTATTGATGATGTCAGTGTGACAGTGACATAATTATTTCAAACGTAAAGTAAGACAAACGTTTTAGATTCCACAACCACCCTTGACCAAGATAATTTTTGATATCTCGGTACTACAATGTATTTCCCCAACCGCAACCCCACTTGTTACCTGTGTCTTATATTGTACCATAAATAACCAAGATTATTTATATTTTCATACATTAGTATCGTTTGGAGATGACACGCTAGTGTCAAAACTTCAGTCACGATATGTGATAAAAAACAAAGTAAAAGTGTTTTATTTTATCATATCAACGAAATTTAATAAATTGCTTTTTCTTTGATATATTTCTATCTCTTCTAAATTACCTAGATATCTGTCCGTACTGTGTTTTAAAACTGATAAACTTTCTTTAGGAATGGTGTACCTGCATACAAAATATGTTCGACTAACTCTTAGTTTTCACCATTATGTTTCTTTATATGGGAAAAATGTTCTTTAAACCGAACGGTCAATTTTTTGAACAATATTTTGGATATCAAAGAAGTATAACTTTTTATACAGAAATGATAAGGCTTTTCCAAATAAAATATGTGAGTTGCAAATTAATGAGTTCCAAAAAATTAATAGCTGATTTCAATATGGCATTTGAGACCGATATATATATATGAGCTATATCAAATCTAATAACACATTCTTATTTGCCGTTACAAAAAATAGCCACACCTGAATATTCATGATTATATCCGTAAAAATGGCTAGTTCATTAACGAAATTTTTTTTTCAACTTTAACACCCTGTATCTCAGTAAGGTGTAGACCTAGACTACTACTATTGTTGAGTGAAAGATCCTTATCTTCCTAATAAAATAAAAGGTTATGAGCCAAGTTAATATCTTTCTAAGATGGACGATACAATCTTTCATTCGTGGCAGCGAAGACATATCAACCATGAATAACTTATTGCGACCATAAAGTGACGTTTTAATAACTGCATTTCTTTGTTGGAACTAATTTCATATTTTACACATGTAAGTGGCACTTGTAATTACTTCCGGAGAATCTGTTAAAGCACACAATATTAATGCGCTGCTGTTTCTAAGATTACATTAAAGATATAGTTTCTCAAACATATCTTAACTTAACAAGTAATGAGAATCGCGGAAACAATGCAGATAATTCATTATCATGATTATGAGGAATTTACTTCCAGAAAATATTCTATCCAAAATTTATGTGCAAGAATAATGAGCAGTCGAAATAAGAAGCAGCTACTCCACTGGACAATAACCCCCCCCCCCCACCTCTGACTACACGATGGGGAAACCTATAACGTTCGAAGAACATCGTATGAGCCAGGGAGAGGAGCTGGGCATTCGAAGTTTTCTTGAAGGCTTGGAGGTTATAGGCATAGGGGAAGACCTCACTAGGTGAAGGTGAGTTCCACAACTTTGCTGTTCGATAGAAAAATTAAATCTGGTAAGAAGTAGTTCGGCAGGTCTCAAGCTTGGGAATGAAGGGGCTCGTCCAGTCCGCCTATCTAGAATCTCTCGTGGTGGAACAACAGACGAGATTTCTGATGACACAAACCATAGAAATATCTATAGAAAATGGAGATCTCCCACCTTTCTACGATGCTCTAGAGAGGTCAATGAACTCGTAATTGTGACATCATCAATCAAACGAATTCTGGATAGAATCCAAGAGTTTCCGCGAATGTCTGGGAGCCGAATTCCTAACACGTGAACAGTACTCCAGAACAGGTCGAATCTATGTTTTGTAGATTACGAGGAGCTGCTGGGATTTAAAGTAGCCCTTGGCACAGAAAACCAAGTTTTTGTGAAGCGTTTTTCGCAATGGAGCTCACATGATCCTCCCATGGGAGGGTGTTGTTGGTGGTGATCACAAGCATGGTTATGGAAGACTTCTTAGGAATAGTTATACCTATCATCATATTAAGGTAGGTATGTGAGCAGTTTGTTGAAATTATTCTTTACAACGAACCCCAACGATCCATGGGAAAACAAAGAACCTCGAATTTTCGGCAGTCATTGTTCAGCCGCCGATACGAGTTTAACGTCATATTTTCGTATGAAGAATATTGAATACTGTATAAAGAACGCACATTTCTATACGTCTAGTTCATCGTGCTTACCAATTACACCACTTTGGTTCCGTCAGAGTCTTATATTTTTCTAAATATAAACCTCTGAAAAGTAGATCATTGATGAACACAATGCGATTCGATGCTCCCCATAGATCAACTATTCACGCAAATTCAACTAAAGTTTAATCGTTTTCAATTGAGGACTGTAGGTATGAGTATTACTATGGTTGTCAATTACTTTGATAGTACTAATTCATTGACAGCATCCTGGTTCTTATATACTCGTATTCCAATAATAGAACTTACTGAAAAATGTTCTGGGTAAGTATAAACAAGTTTAAGGATTCTTTGCCTAATTGGCCACAATTTCGTACATCAAGAGATATAGAACTACATTTTCTGACTTATGAAGATAACCTAGATAATTTAACATAGGATTATAAAGATGAATAAATATATAACATGGAACCATATGCGGGATTCAAACCCACATTCCTGGATGTCTAATCCAGAGTGTTTACCAATTACACCACTTTGGTCATTGTGTTCATCAATGATCTACTATGTTGTCAGAGGTTTATATTTACAAAAATGTACGACTCTGACGGGACCAGAGTAGTGTAATTGATGAACACGCTGGAATGGACATCCGTCAACGTTATTGTATGTTCAGACCACTGATTCATTATTATTGAATCAAAAAGAAAACAGAATAAATAAAATTCTATCCAAGCCTGTAGTTCCGCGAGCAGATTACAACGAACCAGACACATCGCCGTCCAACTGTGACTGAGAACGCCTTTGTGTTCGTCAGAAAAACCGACAAGAAATGGATCGTCGTGAGCGGTTCACAAGCCATTCGTTGGGCGCTCGAAAATAAGTCTAAACTATATGAACTTGTGGTTCACAAGCGGTTCGTGAATCATTAGGGATTGTGAGATCCCTCTTCCTACAGCAGACGCAAGCTTGTGTTTTGGCTGCATCAAACTCTACTGGATTATCAGATCCTGATTTCAAAACCTTTGCCAGATCTCCATTAATTGCGTCTCTCCTGTGGGCCAACTGAATAAAGAGTGGTCTGAACTGTGGCGAGAATCACAAAGCATGAGACAGGCCAAGCTCTTTATCAAAGAGCCTGTGTCTAGGCTCTCAAAGAAACTCCTTTCTCTGAACAGAAGGGACATCAGAGGGATGATTGGCATCCTAACCGGTCACTGTCGTCTTAACAAACACCTCCACGCTATGGGCATCCCAGATGACTCAATATGTAGGAAATGTAGAGAGACGGAGGAAACTGCCTCTCACATCATGTTGGATTGCCCGAACATTGGAATCTCTCAGGCATCGACACTTCGCAGATCAAAACTGCTCCCGGAAGAACTTTTGGAAGCCAGCATTGGCAATATTCTGGGTTTCTGGCGGGCAACAAACCTGCTAGAATAGAATAGGCTTCTGACCACGAGGCGCACAATGGGCCCAACTAAGTGGCCTAAGTGCATCACTCCCCTGAAGTGATGAAGATGATGATGATTAATTGAGTCAACCTGTCTCTGTCTCGCTCCTCTGGCTTCATTGGATGGTATAGGGGGCTCTAGATAGTGACAAATTATTTATAATTGTAATTTTAAACGTTATGTAAAGCCGAATTAAATTATTATATAACGCGCTCTAAGTAGTAGAGTCAGCCCGAGATGGTGACATTCTGCCTTCGGATTTGGACCCTTAAGTGGAGATACAGTAAACAAAAATAAGTAAAGAACGCAAATTTCACATAGAATTCAATAAATCAAAATACGAACAAATGGCACCTCGGGGGCCTATAGTAAATTGGAGCCAAAGTTGCCCAAAAAAGGTTTTTTCCATTTTACTCTGTCATGGTGCCATAAAATGAAAAAAAGTATATACAAGTGTAGAACTATTGAATACGGATCGATTTGTGGGAATGTTAAAAAATTCGAAAATAAATTATTTATTTGCAAAAAAACCGTTAAAAATCGCGTTCTCTTAAAACGCTCAAATCTTCGTAAAAACCAAATCATTTTTTCACGAAACTTGGTAAAAGTGTAGCTCTCAACCAACTAAAAAAGATGGTTCTCGAAAAATTGGAAAATATTATGAACTTTTTGCAAAAATTAATTTTATCCAAAAAATCACTTTTTTTTTAAACCTCGATAGCTCATACACGCTTTCATATTTAGAGTCAATTTTGAACTTAAAATTTTCTTAAAACGTTTTACTAACATTTTTAATTATTGCGCGCTTTTCAAATTGATCGTTAATATGATGACACAACACCATGACAGAGTAAAATGAAAAAAACCGTTTTTGGGTAGCTTTGGGCTCAATTTACTATGGGCCCCCGAGATGCCAATTGTTTGTATTTTGGTTTATTGAATTCTACGTAAAATGTCCGATTTTTCACATATTTTTGTTTACTGTATCTCCGAAGTGAAAAATTAACATTGGGCCAAAAATAAGCAGACTGCACTACTAACTCTCAAGGTAACGCCTAACTCTCACGGAAGATTTTGGTGTAGAAATAGTAAAGGAGAAACATTTTACTAGAGAGGAAGAAAGCGCAATAACGATAGCGACAAAAACTACAAGGAAAATTGGTGAAAGATGAAAAACAGGATTTCTTTGGGAAAATGCCGAAAGAAAAACAGGAAGTAGTATATTCACGACGCTTCCAATACATGGAAACATAATTACGACAAGAAACGAACATCGCCAGACTTTACGGAAATAAAATAGCAGAGTATTTGGAAAAAGGGTGTGCAAGGAACTCAACTCAAAATAATCGAACTTGGCATCTACCACATTAGTATGCTATGACTGTATCATCTTAGTTTGAGAAATATAGCTAGGAGGCATAAGCATTTTTGGAAAGCTTGCGAAACTACAACATTAAAATTTGTTCCATACTGGGTAGTTGAAGTTGCCGCACTGTATATGGAAGTCACCGCAATGTAGTCTGTTGATTTTTCTGGGGACTACGTGTTCAACAAACCTATTTAATAAATTTTCCATTATTATACTAATAACAGATTATGGAAATATGCATACCTCTAGACGCTAGTCGATTCGCATTCCATAAGATATTCCACATGATGCAGGCAATCAAAATCTAATAAGGCTCCTTCCTTTTCACAGTTTTGATTACAAGCGATTTTCAAACTAACCCTTATAACATCCCCTAGAGGCGCCACGGTTGTTATCGACCGCCAAGTTATCAAATACTCCACAACGTGCCGCTACTATAGCCGCCCTATGAAGCTTCGCTTATTTCAGTTATATTCAGACTTCTGTCGTAGTAACTTACTGGACATTTAGTTAATTACCGTTAAACCAAACCGCAATTTTCTTCTGAAAGAGTAAGTAGAGATTTGATTACTGAACGAGTTACAGCGAATAGGCAACTTGATATTTAGTAACATTGCTTCAATAGTTGCATAACTGGTAGACTTGTCTGGGAGACACTCGCGGGAATAAAACACATTGATTTTTTGAATGTTCAATTGCAATTTTCGTGAAAAAGGCATGAATCAACTAGTAATCTGTCAATTTTACTACTACTGAAGCGGATCAATATGATAGTCTGTCCTTGTTCTTCTCTTTACGTGGGAGGATTTTGGGCCCCTACTTGACCCACTATTCACCAATATAAATTGTGGTTTCAGTTTCGATAGTGGATTGGTGTGAATTGGCCGAGGTTATTGACTTTTACTACCGAAATCTGATACAAATTGTGTCAAAGCGTTTTATAAGGTCAGGACACTGGAAATTAACTCGAATTGTATATAACATTGTTATAAGCATAACTTGACTTACGTTTTAAAATACTGCGGAGATGTTAACGAGTATGTGCAGAATCCAAACAAAATTAAAGGCGGCATTTGAACAGTGGTAACTCATGTTAGGATTAAAGCCCAAAATGCTCAGTGAACGAAAATAATAGACCACAACTTGTTATAGCTTTTCAGAAAAATCTACAATGCAAAATTTGTCTAGTGACACTTGTCAAAATGACTAACCCGTTATGGCAAGCTTAAAAGTTGCAAAATTGATGTAATGATTATTTCAATATTTGATCATGACGTTTTGGTTATGATGAAATACCTTAACGTGTTCTGGCAATATTCTCTACATATACAAGGCCTGAACGCTGACTACAAACGTAAGTGTGACGTCATCAACAAAAGGCCTGGAGAACCGTTTAGTCTTTAAGGCACACAACCAGTGTGACAGGTGATAAATACCAAGTTTTAACTGTTCCTTGTGGAAAAGTATATGTTGCAGCTGTTCCTAAGGTGACCTTGTGTGATTGGAAAGCGTTTTTACCAGTGAATACGCGAGTATAAGAGTGTTATGGCAGTTTGAAGTGCGTTGTAAAATGGCTTACTAAGTGGATGTTTATGTTTGTGTTGAAAATAAAAAAATTCATTCTCTATCGGAACAGATTACAGTCCCAGTGGCAGCTCGTGAACTTTTTAAGAGAGGAGGCTGGACATGAAACGTTTTTGTAAAAATATACTCTAACAGCCAATTAATTTAACCTTTGCACAGCGACCGTACCAGCTACTTCAGTGACAAAATTAATTGTTGCCCAGCAAGAACCAAAGTGGAGGTGTAGAGTTTCTCTTGCCAAAAAAGTTTTTTGTTCGTTTGTTTTTTATTTTTATTTTGAAATTTTTCATATTTTGTTTTTTTTTATAAATTTTATTAACTTTTTTATATATCAACGGAATTCTACGGTCTTTAGTTTGCGAAAAAGGATTAATAATATCATCATAAAATGTATCATTTTTGTTTTAAGTGTTTTGCTAAATCTTTTTCAATAGATATCAAACTAACATTGTATAAACGATTTTGGCCCATTGTATTTCGCATGTAAGTTTTAATTCGTTTGGGAGTAGAAAATGATCTATCCACCGATACCGACGTGACAGGAATGGTGACTTTCAAACAAAGTAGTTTATAAAACTGAGGTAAAACTTGTTGCAAATCATCGTTTATCATATATTTTATCATATCGGCGTGAATGTCGAACTGGCCTAAAATATCTTTATCCGAGTATATAACGCATAATTCATTGTGCAGTGTTATTTTATCAAAAAATTTATATGTTAGAACTAAGTTATATAAAAGTGTATTGGGAAACTCCTTTGAAAAAGATTCGAAAAATCTTCTATTTGTAAAGTCGAAAAACTTCAATTCATGTAAATCGGAAAATCGAATCTCAATTTGACCTTTAATAGTATCTAAAATCTCATAAAAAAAGTTGTTTATAATGTAGTTTCTTGTCTACCAAATTACATGTTTTCCTCCTTTACCAATATTCTGTTTACCGGTTAATTTAAACTTAATACTCGATGTAATATGTTCCTGCGATTTTTCATGTCTGTCTAGACCCGAGTGCCCCCAACATGAAGTTGTATCAGATGTAAATAGCAAGGAATACCAGCAATATAATTTATTGTGTACCTCAGATCCCGTTAACCATAAATATTTTTCATAATTATCAGTATTAAATGATCTATTTTGAAACTTACCTGTCATTAGTAATCCTTTCAAATCCGGTAAAGGCCATTTATTAAAAAAAAAACACTTTATGTCATATGCTAATCCACTAAATGGATTTTCTAAAAAGCCAGCATCTAAATTACTACTACGACTGCCACTCATTCCAACGTTTAATAATTAACCGAACAGACAAATTTTAATCTAACCTTACTTCGCGTCTCGTGGGATGACTCAATAGGAAACACTGACACAGCACGTGTCCCAGCAAGTCTCGTATTTCATACGACTGACCGACAGCGAACGAGAGGCTAGCCTACAGAGAACGTTGCAATTCCAGTGTTTTACTTGATGTAGAGCAATTGGACTGGTTGGAAAAACGGCACGTGTGTTGAGCGCACGTGTTTAGCGTTTGAGATATATAGAGAATCTAGCCTCTGGGCACTGTTGCCAGATTGAAAATAACTACTGAGAACGGGGAATTAATTGTAAAATTTAAAGAATTATCAGACAAACAGGAAATAAAATGGAGATTGATCATTAAGATAAATTGGTGAGGAGGCTGAGCCTCCTTAGCCTCCTTCGAGGAGCCGCCACTAGATTACACTGCAGACGACTTGCAAGGAAAGGTATAGGATATTCTTCGAATACTAATTTTATCCTCACCATTACATATAATTACTCCACACGCATCATATACGTTTTTCAAAAAGTTTAAATGTATTAATTTTTGTAAAACTGAGATAGTTTTTGAAGTGTGGAAAACCGAGTAGAAATATTATGCTTCTTAATGATCTTGGAAATTCGATCTGTAATATTTTCAATATATGGAAGATAGGCAGTGGATGAAGCAAGCGGGTGAGGGGGGTCTGTGTCTCAAGTTGATTTGAAATTTTAGGCGAAGTGTATTTCTTCATGACTTTTTGAATGCTATAATGAAATTCCTAAGCAGTTAGAATGCGGGAAGATACAGTGTGAATTAAGAAACTATTTGTGCATTAGGATAATTATTATTTAATTTTCCAAGAATTATTCTGATAAGTGATAACGCTTTGAATGACAAAGGAAAAGATCACCATGTACAGGTCTAACTGATCATTTAGGATATTGTTATAGGAGTTTTTGACACCTCTATAAGTCAATATTGATTCTAATGTATCTAATTTGAAACCTATGGTTTGATTATGTAAAATGTCTATGCTATCTAAATTAGATTATGTTATATCCAGAGGTTTCAAATTAAATTCATAGATCAATAAAGATTCATAAAACAACAAACACTCAACACTCAAACACTCCTATATCAATATCTTAAATGATATATACCAAAGTGATGTTGTTTTGTCTTCCAAAGCAGTCGTAGAATAATGCTTAGAATATCAAATAATAATTATCTTAATGCACAAATTGTTTATTTTCCCGGGATCTACGTGTCTCGGAATTTCTGATGATTCCTAACTCTCAATTGTATTCTCATTAGTCCTATTGCACTTAACCCCCTATTTATATACTTGAAATGTTTATTGTTCAATTCATAATGTTATATCTATTTTATAATAGCACACTGTTGAAACTATAGTGTCGTTTTCATTTTATTATCAAAAGTGGTATAAAATCAAATTAATTTTCTTTCCCTCAATCATCATCCAATTTAGCACCTACATTCAGGTGATTGTTGCTTTTGTCGGCAGTATGAGAGGTTCTAGACATTCCCAACAAGTGTCTCCAAGCAAACAGTACCCTCTAAAGTCGAATATTGATTGTTTTGCATATACTTGAAGTATTTATCACAGTGTCAGTCGATAGGAGTGAGTTATTAACAATAGAGGTTCCGACAAGTATGTATCTTTTGGATGTATTTTGGCTGAAAATAAAATAAAAACCAACTTGACGTATGATGGCTGAGGGAAATAAATACTGAACTGTCTCGTTCGCTGGATATTTGAGAATTTACGACTTGGGCAATAGATTTCCAAACCACTGTTTTGTTATTCCTGTACCTACGTTTGAATTTTGTAATTCCTAAAGTATCTGTAATTTTGAACGCTCGGTATCAAACTTTTGAACATACACCGAAAAGTTCAAATGATTGTATACTAATTTGGGATCCCAGAATTACTTACTCTTGAAGACTTAATTGAGTTCAAATTGTGGGGAGTCAATATAGTTTCAAAATGGTTTTTTCGCGGCCTACACGATTTTATGCAAAAAGTAGCTCTAAAAACGATGGTGAAGTTAAAGTTTGTCTCAAGTTTGTGCTATTTATATCTGCCCTTTAGTTCTAAAATTATCAAAAAATACGAATAAAAGAAAAATTATTCAAGATAGATTTGAGTATGCATCTGTGATTTGGTTCCCTGGTTATGCCGTTCATAGAGATGTCCTGGAATCTGTTCAGCGCCGCTTTTTGAAGTACTTGTGCTTCAGGATAGATGGTTTTTATCCTATCAAGGGCATTCTTAATTTTTTCCTGTTAGATAGATTCAATATGTCATCCCTTTCTCGCAGAAATAATTATGTACTTCAGGCTAGTTTGTTCAAGTTGCTCAATAACCTAATTGACTGCCCCATGTTGCTGGAAATAGTCAATTTCCTAGTTCCTCGGCTGAACTCGCGGTCTGTACATACTTTCTTCCTCCAAACTCCTCGTACTAACTTACTTAAATTATCTCCATTATTTTGCATTTGCCATGCCTATAACTCCAATGACACTCGTACTAAATATGATATTTTCAATTCTAGCCTAAAACAGATTGCTCGCCTACTGCAATGGAACAATATCATACTATTCAGTTCTTTCTTTTTTCTTTTCCTCTTTGTACATTGCTGTGATAAATATTTTTGGCTATTTTCCTTTTCTTTTTGATTTTGTCTCCTCTCGGACTAGAGTATAATTAGGTTATATAGATTTAATTTAGATAAGTGTAAGATTAAAAAAATAAATAAATAAATAATCCGTATGAAATTGTGCAAAGTGATAGATATTAACAAAACACGTTGTTTGAAACTAAACGACTTATTTGTATTTTCAATGGAATGTTATAAACAAATAAATGGTGTTTATACCTAAACAATTTTTATTCTCCGAATGTATCTTCTTAATGGTTTCCTAAAGCACGTCACGAACTACGCTTTGGTCATACATTAAGCCACCTTTTTTCGCGACACAATTGCTTATATTTCTCGATAAATAATCAAATTAGGTTAATTATTCATTAACATATAGAGACTTCCGGTTTCAAATGGTTGGTATTGAGTTCACCCATTACTTTCTACAAAGACTTATTGAAAATATCATAGTGGACAAATGAAATACCTGAGACCAAATGTCGAATCAATATTATTAAAAAATCTTTAATTCCACACATTCAAGGCTTTATTATTATCAACAATTTAATGATTTACACTCAATTGAGCGACATTCATCATCTGAAGCTGCTCGATGAGACTAGAAAAAACAATGGCTCAGTGAAAAAACACAAAAGGCTACATAATACTCACAGTAGACTAATTCCTCTACCTGAAATGAAAAAGAAAAAGAAAAAAGCAGCTTTCACATTGCATATATTATTATATTACTATCTTTTATACTCCCCGTATCCTTATACTCGCGCGATGCCTTAGCAGTATGAAACGTATATAGTTTTCGAGCGACGCACTGTCGTTATTTAAATTGTCCATGTCTATCGTTATCATCGAAAATCTTGTAACATATTTTGAACTTGAGCTAGTATGGTTTTATTCTTTACGCTAGACCAAAATTTGTTGAAAGCAATTTAGAATGGCGGATGTATGTCTACAAAAACATCAGGTACGATATCTCGTGTTCTACTTATCGGATCACGATAAGTCTTGGACCGAAATATATGTTTTTCAGGATACTTTCATATGCCGTTCCAATCCGACATCTAGACCCAGAGATATCTATGACCTTGCATAATTTCATACTATTATCACGCATTTTCTGATAATTCTGTAACTAAAACGCAGATACAAATAACACAAAATTTTGACGTAATTTTTTGCATAGGATTCGAGCTTAAAATCGCGGTAGCCTCAAAAGTAAAACTATTTTCGTCGATATTTGATCCTATATTGACTGGCCTAAAGTTCGGGATTCAATTGATAGTTCTTCAAGCATAGGCATATTCTGACAAAAACACTCAACGTAAGATTGATTTAATATTTCTTTCATAGAGTGAAATTGACTTTGCAGATATATGTTAAAACTTCGACCTCAATTTAAGATTGATTAAGACATCATTTACAATAGCCTATCTGACCCATTTCCAACAAATTGCATTAGAAGGTAGAGTAATTCGATACGATTAATTCCAAAACTCCGCTTCCACAAATTAATTGTATTTCTCGTTATATTGACGACCGTTGAATCAATTCTAACTACGCAATTGCAAAATAAGGAAATACTGGATCGTATTTACGTTGATTTTGGATAATAATAAAATGTTTGAGGTGTCACTATAATCCTTGCACGATCACCACAACATGGTGGCTGCGATAATTATTGGGGAGTAGAGCCACCAATGTTTGGTCACTAAAATGTACCTGCATCTGGAACAAAAGAGTGTTACTCACTTTCTACATTACGACAAATGAAATGGATTTGTTTAATTCTGGCCTTGTATGAGGTAGTTCTGGGAGAGTTGATCTACCTTTTAAAGTTAAATCAGGCCTTTACAGTAGTATCTAACTGAAGTTTGATATTCCTACAGCTGACAAAAGTAGCATCATAACCTTGAGAATGAAAGAAATGGAAACACAAAACTTTTTCCTTAAAACAGAAGAATATTTCATCTAGGTACAAGCCGTCTCACCCGGAGTGTCCTGGTGAGATGACTTATGCAATCCAGATAAAGGGATGGAAACTTTTGCTTTGGTGGTATTGAGGGTCACTATCCAGGAATAGCCGGGATAGTGAAATCACTACTCAAGAATAAACAAAATATAATATAAAAAAGTAAAATGCAACTAAAATAATAAACGAAATGTCTAATGGCTATTACTTTCACAAAAAATGTGAAGAATTCTTGATTCGAAAAATAAAGTGCTGAATTTAGATCTAAATTTTATATGCAAGACTTTGATGGACATAGGCGTATTCTACATAGGTTTCTCGATATAATGAGAGTCCAAGGTATCCAGATTTGTTCAATAAACGTCGAAATTAGTGTACTCTCATCGGATTCGAATATTCACAATATGTTGACCGGGTAGACAACATTGGTTATATAACGGAACGATAAGCGTCACCCTCTTCCCAAAGAATGATTGTGATGTGTGATCAAATGAAAAAATTCGCAGCCCAAACTTGTAGAAGATTTACTCTTTGAATATCTACCTTTAATATATTGAACATAATCATCACGCTATGAGTATCCGCCGATACAATGGCTATCAGTGCTGGTGTTCCACAGGAATTTATCTTGGCACCCACTTTGTTTCTGCTTCATATAAACGATCTGCTGGAAGTGACAATCTGTTCCGTCTACAGCTTTGCAGATTATGGTACACTTCATACCGGTTTCCCATAAGCAGCCCTTATCCATCCGATGAAGTCAAAAAAGCGAGACAGAGACAGGTTGACGCAATTAATGAAGATCTGACGGATATTTTGAAATAGAGATATAATATACTAGTACAGTTTGATGCAACCAAAACTCAAGCTTGCGTTTTCTCCAAAAAGGAAGATCCCTCAATCTCTAATTCGATGATGTCAGTTACAATTATGCCTATGAAGTCTTCCATATCCATGCTCAGGATTGCCCCAACATCCCTCTGATGGGATGATCATGTAATGTCCATTGCGAAAACCGTTTCACAAAAACTTTGTTTTCTATTCCATGCCATGAGCTACTTTACATCTCAGCAGCTCTTCATAATATACAAAGCACAGATTCGACCTGTCCCAGAGTAATTTTCACATGTTTGAAGTTCGGATCTCAAACATACGCTGAAGCTTTTGGATTATTTCCAGAAGAGAGCTATTCGTCTGATTGATGATATCACACTTACGAGATCATTGATCCTCCTAGAACATCATAGAAACCCCTCCTTGTTCTATAGATATTTCCATGGTCGTCTGTTGTTCCACCACGAGAGATTCCAGATAGGCGAACTAGACAAGCTAAAACTAGTCACCCCTTTATTGTCAAGCTCAAGACCTGCCAAACTTTTTACCTAGTGCGGTATTTCCCTATTGCTATCACTTCCAAACCTTCAAGAAAAATTCGATGCCTCTTCTCCCAACATTCCTCCGGTGATGGCTAACACGATGTTCTTCGAACATTATAGGTTTCCGTCTCGTGTAGTCAAAATATATAATAATAATGATAATAGCAAGAGGTAGCCTTCGCGCGGTAGATGACCGTCGGATCCTTGCGCTAGACTATAAAGAAAGAGATTACGTTTCATGGTCTGGACCATCTTGTCTAGATGGGCGCTCATACGCATCCCGATAATATGGATGTGCATGAGCGATGTTGAAAGCGATGCGGGAAATAACGTTAACGATACTTATTAATGCGTTATTGGTGTATTGCCGGAAGGTGCGAATTGACAAGTTGAGGGAGCTCTTCTTCTAGTATTGATGGAGATATGGGAGAACAACTCTCCCATCATATGTACTATAGTATTCTTGGATATGAGGTAATAGCCACATAACCATGCAGTACTCCATTTTGATTGATATCACTGTTGACATAAGTTTCTGCTCTAATAAAAACTCTCTCACCAGTTTATTTGTATGGTCGGGAATACGTCTGAAGCAACTTTTGTGGGCTAAGGATTGAATCATCCAAAAAAAACAACCAGATGTTTTTACTTTCTTCGGTGGTGATTAGTTCCTACCATATTCCTATAAATAAATCTATCGTTCCAATCTTTTCCAATGGATGTTTTAACAATGAACTGTTAATACAAAATTCCATCCAAAGGTTTAATCAACGCTGTCAGATTGAACAAATTAATTAATTGTATTGTTATTTGAAAATATGAAGCTCAACCTATCTTCTAGGTGAGCAGTGTATTCTAAGCCTATGCCTCCAGCGTAATTGGATATCACGGAGTGCACTAGTCATTAGCCGACTCTGTTGCAATGCAACACGTGATTTGAATTCCGTTAATTTTGCTCAATTCATGTATGTGTAACTAGTAATGCGCTTATTTTCACGTACTCTGGAATTTCAAAACTGTTCATTTCCATTTACATTACGTTTAATGAGAAAATGCTCCCATCTACATGTGAATTTTTCCAAGTCTCCTCAATGTAATTTACACTTTATTAGTGGCAAGCACAATCGTATTGAGTATTGGATATACAAACATAATACAACTTGTTACATATTGAATCAACACAATGGGTAACTTGATTATTATTGAAGATAGCTCATAGTGATTTAGGGAAGAACTATAATGTTTTACGCTGATTACGATAGTGAGAACCGAACTAGAAATTAACATTGCGTTTTGGATATATTTCTAGAAATGTAATATTTCTAAATATAACCATTAGTACAAGAGCTGATATATGTAAAAAAGCACTTTCGGGTTATAGCGCAAGTCATTGCGCACGCTGAAGAATTATTTAATACAAGTTTTTTTTATGATCGGAGTAGTCGTTCCTTAGAGCGATTAGTTAAATTTGATGATATTTGATCAATTTGAATGAAACTGGTCGGTGAAACTTGTTTGGCTTTAATTGTTTCATGATAAGCATTGTATAGGTTATCGAATGGCATTATTTTCTAGAGGTTACCATTCAGGCCAAATTTTTCCTATGTATTACGGTCAAAAAAATGTGTTCTTCCATATGTACATTTCTGGCTTATTACATTTTATGATGCCAGATCGTAATTTCATAATCCCAGAGAGTTACCATACATACCAACATGGGCCTAACGATATGATCTTCATTCTAAGAAACGGTCACTCCGAACATAAAAAACGTTGCATTAAAAATACTTCAGAGCGTGGGCAATGATTCGCGCTATATCCCAGAAGGTTACCATTCATGGCTTTTTATATATATCAGCTCTTGCACTATTTGTAGTATCTGACAAATCAGAACACAATTTAAATCTTCGCAAACATACTTTATCCTATCCAGGTGTCTACAAGACCTAAAGATCTCGAGGAAACTAATTTATTCCAAAAAAGAAGATGACAGACGACGACCCTTTTGTAGATGTTAACCCTGTTCTTTTTCTGGATATCGCTAAAGAAAAAACAAAAGTGTCAACAGGAATTACAAGAGGCGATAATTTTTGGGATGTAATTATACAAGTCAATAATAATGAGTATCCTTCCTCACTGTATCCCAGTTTTGAGTTTGCCTAGCCCAAAAATCAGAGTAATTTTTTCTTATTAATTTTATTTCCAAATGAACGCCCATAAGCCAAAGATACTTATGCGATTCATGCAGATGACATCGCCATATTTTTCAGAGGAGCCTACGAGGGTACCTTGCAGGAGATTGTCCAACAGGTCTTGATAATTGTAAAAGTCTGGGGCAGAGAAAATCCCTCCATTCAGCTGTAGAAAACTTACATTATCATCTTCTCCAGAAGTTACAAAATCGAGCCTCTGAAGAAGATGGTAATCGGGGGCAAGTCAGTCAACTTTTCCGAGAAATATCTGGGAGTCATCCTGTACAAAAAACTACTCAGGCAGATGCAACTGGTTGGCTAGGTGCCAAAATGCTATTATAGTCTTTTGGCAGTGTGAGAGAGCAATTGGCATGAAGTGGGGTCTGAGTCCTAAGAAGCTGATGTATATCTACTCACCTATCATTATCCCAAGACTCGGTCATGCAGTCCTCGTATGGTGAAATAGAATCGAACTGGTCTGTCCAGAAACTCCTGGACCGAATTTTCCTCAGAAGCATTACATCCACGTGGAAGAGTGCACCGAATGCAGAATTGAGAACCTTGCTGTGCGTGTCATCCCCATCAATGACGATGAGAAATCCCGCAATGATGAAGGTCCACGGACTTGGCTACAATGGCTACCTAAAGAGATGGAGTGCAGACCAAGCCCAGAACCGCAGGACAGAATCAAAGTCCTGCGGTTCGCGGACCATAATTTCAGGGTCGCCATCCCGTCGAAAAAGGAATGGGAAAATGACCGAACGCCAAAGCACGACACAATTTGGTATACGAATGGATCTAGAACAAGCACAAGAGTCGGAGCAGGCTTTTGCGGTCCTAGATCTATCAATGGGTACTCCGTGCGAATGGAGGATCTCAACACAGTCTTTCAAGCCGAGATGCTTGCCATCTACAGATGTGCGGAGGAGCTACTCGGCCATGGTAAGATAAATGAGACCATTTGTGAAGCCCTACTGTGTCCTCTAGGCTTGTCAGGGATATCAGGGAGATCTTTAACAGGCTAGCCGGTCGAAACAGGCTCAACCTGACCTGGATTCCGATTCAATCAGGTTCAGAATGGAACGAGAGGGAAGAGACTGGCCAGAGCGAGGGCCAGTTTGGACGGTCCTCGAGACCTCCTTCGCTGGTATTCCCTACAACGGGGGTATACAGATCTTACGGTACAATCTGAGGAATCAACATGTCTCAGCATAGAGATGTAATGACGGCTGCCGAAATGCCAAAATGCTGCTTGGGAATGAGGTAGGTCTAAGGCGAAGCGAGATATTCTCGCTGAGTAGGCAAAGCATCAGGATAATCTCCGAGATCTTTACAGGTCTCGGAAATCTGATGAAATTCAAACACATAGTGGGGGAAGCGGCATTCTCTCCTGTATAAGATGCGAGAGGAACAAAGTGGAGTCGTCAACGCACTTCCTTTTTGAATGTCTTGCGCTCATCCGAGCCAGCTTTACCTGGTAAAGCCCGAGGATCATCACGGCCAATGACATGGTCTAAGCGTGAAACTGATCTCAGGATTCTCCCGAGCAGCGGGTTATTCAAATATCGTTCAAGGGTCTTTGGGTATTCGCACTGAACTTTATATTGAGCCTGGTACCATCTCAACCAATACCAATGGGAACACTATAAAGTAGTTGTAAGTAGTGTTGCCCAAAATCGGTCTTGGTCTTGTTCTTGCATTTTTGCAAGACCAAGACCGCGTAATTTTAGCGAGACCAAGACCAAGACTGACCGTGCAAGATTTGAGCAAGAACAAGACTAAGCCTGCGAGACTCTTGCGTCTTGCAGTTAGGACTGATTGTCGTTTCAGGGAGCGGACAGGCTCAATTTATGATACAAGAAATTGACACATAGAAAACAAATGAAACAAAATAAAAGAAAGTACTAGTACATAAAATTTTGAAGAAGAAAATAGGCAGAAAATAGGAAGACGTAAAGTACAGATATAAATGACTATCAGTGCATTTTCGTTGAAGGGAGAATTTACGCAGTTCGAATAAGTAAATAAAAAGTAATATATTAAATATACTACGAAAATAAATAAAAATATGAAAATAATGAAAACGAAAAATAAACTATATAGAATAAAGCGTAATAAAATTATATGTAGTATGTTACCGAGAAAATGTTTATTTTCTTAATATTTCAAAAGTTACAGGCCGAAAAAGAGATCTTACAAACTAATTTGAAATCTAACTTATAATAATAGGGTACATAAGAGCGAAAAGCAGGACGCTACAATGTCATGGGTCTGTACGCCGCATGCGGCATCCTTTGATTTGCGGCGGCATCCTTTAATGAGAGCCGGCACGTGCCAAGGCGGCGCGGTACAAGGCGACACTATCTAAGCGAATGGACTATAAGTAATAGTATTTATTTCAATTCCAGTCATTCCCAATTGACCTTTGCTTCGAGTATAATGTAGTAATTGATTTTACTCTAATCCTTGTTGTTCTCGGAAAACTTATCACGTTTACAATTTGACATGAGTGACGAAGATTCAAATAGTTCTAGTCGGAGTAGTGAGAGTTGGAGTTATAGATCTAAAAGACCTAAAAGCCAATTTGATGAGTTTTTCGAAATAATTCATGCATTCCAAATTGCTTTGTGTAAATTGTGCCAACATAAAAAGGTTGAATAAAAATGAGAAACAGAAACACTAATAGGTAATTGCGAGACTTGCGAGACTCTTGCTGCAAGACCAAGACCAAGACTGGGAGCGCAATACCAAGACCAATACCAAGACCAGGTGTATTGGCGCAAGACCAAGACCAAGACTGGCTAAGTCTTGTCTTGTTCTTGCATTTGGGCAACACTAGTAGTAAGTAGCAAATTTGAAAGGATTTCCTCATAGGAAATAATATACAGAGTATGCCATTGAGAAAAAAGAACTTTTAATGGTTTTCGAACCGACAGAAATAGAATTATTTCAGGACCATCCTATATACTGAACCTAAGATTCAATTGTGGGATATAAAGCCGTGGGTTGTTCATGACCGGGAATTCAGCATCTGAAAATTATAAAATATGAAAATATGAAAATTTTTTGAAAGTTGTATTTTGTCAATGAAAGATATAAATTAATCAATATCTCGAAAACCCTGCATAGGGATTTATTGAATAAAGTTATAAAGAAACACATAGAGAATTCAAATATAACATTAGATTTCCATTTAATATTTCAAAGTATCTCGTACTTCATCATAGAAGCGGCAACACTGCTCGTCAGGTAATATATAGGAAAGAGACATCATAGTCACTTACATAAGTATAAGCTCAGTAGATTTCCGTAAATGTTCATCCTGATCATCATATGATAAAATTCTATTCGGAATTCTCCATAGTTCCTACTTATGTGATTTATATCTATATTTATTTCAAACTAACTGCGAACTTGTAATTGACATTTTGAGCATATTTTCAAAAGGAAAATTAAATTAAACATTCCCGCTTGGGAATAATTTCGTTCTTATTATGTATCAAGGCTCAAGCCATATAAAGATCGTTCCTTGCAATGTAGCTAACTGTATTTAATGGAATGATTGAATGAAGTCTCTGATTAAATTACAAAACAAAATGCCATTGTGTCATTACATCTACACTCTTACGATTAGATGACTGCGCTTCCTTCTGAATAAGGCATGTGAAGCACGTCTTCCAATAAGTCTTATAATGCTTGTAGCTTCCTAGTTGAATCCACTTTTAATTTCAATTTGTGAATGAAGCCAATACATTCTTTCTGTAAAAGCAAGAAAAGGGGATATTGGTCCTACTGCGTCCTGATGGACTATTGAACCCCTTCTCGTGACTGTTTTTAGTATTAATGTGATCTTTACACTATTTGAAAAAACTAGGATTTTCCAATGGTGTATGGTTTTGTATGATGCGATGTATCTACAACCATTACTGTTTGTAGGGTTGGTTGTGTTTGATGAATATTTTTCAAATCAAAGCCATTAATACCTGATGATGAACAAACTCACTTGATATATAAATTAAATTGTTTAGAATGCGATGGTACGTATACAGGAATCTCTAAACGATACTTACTGAAAAGAATGTGACCATAAGTATGGCACTCAAAACAAAAACATAGAAAACTCCACCGTCCTTGCTAAACATGGTCTTGATAATAATCATGAGTTCGATTATATAAATTTCAATATTTCAGCTAAAGAAACAAATTATCATAAAATATCTAACCTGGAGATGATTTACATATAATATAAAGTGATGTAAGGTAGATATGTAAACAGGAGAACCGATGTACAATCTTTAAATCAAATTTATGCAAATTTAATTAATTATACACTTTCAAATTTCTGACTACGATAGAGAATGTCTCACAAAGACCTTTTCATCACATCTGTAACTTAATGTGATGATCAGAATTTCTAGAATTCCTTGTTCATCTAGTTACCATTAAGTAATTGAAATAACTAATCTTATTTCAAATTGAATGAAAGTATAAACGTCCTGATACGGTTAACAATCTGGGTACCTGTATTATTAATAACATGAGGAAATCAGGAAAATTTTTATCTCAGGCACAGAGCATGACCGTAGTAGGCCATTCAATGTTCATATATAAACATTGGGTACTCAAAGTAACCTCTTGATACTCCATCGTTCTCTTTGTTGAATTATAAGCTTACAACTTTTTATCAGGGAAGTAATTGAATTGACTCAAAATAACAGTACAACTATTCTTCTGAAAAAATTACTTTTGAGACTTTGTCTGGAAGAAATGTGAAGGAACAAAAGTATCCTATTACAATTTCTTTGTGGATGTTCTAACAGTTTCCTAAAATTCAAGTACTTTCAAGTAAACTCTAGTTAATAATAAACTATAAAGAGTTCACACTGGATATATTATAACACTATTGATAAGAAATAATCACCCTTATCCACTAAAAAAAACTGATGAAGTACTAAGGACCTTTCGGCTACCAAGTAGCCATCAGTAGAGTAAACTCAATTATAAATCAAAATGTGCCTGTTTAAATACTATTTGGGGATAATAATGTAAATAAGGGGTTACCCTCAGCTGGAGATAAATCTGAATTTAATAAATTGCTTCTTCGTTAATACATTTCGATCCCTTCTAAATTACCTAGATATATGTATGTACTGTATTTTAAAAGTGATAAAGTTACTTGAGAAATGGTGTGACCTTGATTAAAGATATGCTGGCTACCGCTGATTTTTCACCATTATTTTTCTTAATATAATAAAGTCAAAATTCTTATAATGAGTTAAAACATTCCTTTTAGTTTGACCCACATAGCTATTTGAACACGACTCACAATTGATTTTGTAAATCCCGGATTTGTCGAAATCGGATACTGTATCAAAAGTGTTGCCTAAAAGGTATTTTATCTTGTTCTTACCCCTATAAACTGGTTGTATTGCAAATTTAGAAAACAATCTACGGATTTTGTTAATCACTGAAGAATGATAAGTGAAACTTTTGAATTTTATTGAAGTATTTGAAGGTAATGGCTCTAATTTGGTTTGCTACGTTCCAATTTCCTTTTTTTAGACATTAAATTATTGATCATAGATTTGTGATAACAATTTCCCAACGCAATTTGTTTCTCAACTTCGTTGTTATGATATTTTTGGCTCAAAGGGACGTTCAATGATCTATTATCTACATTATTGAACGGAGCTATTTGATATCTAAATGGTGTAGCTGAATCCGCCGGGGTATACATATTTGTTTGAGCGGGTTTTCTATATGTCGAGGTCCAAGTGATTACCATCTTTTATAATGTTAATATCAAGGGAAGCAAGCTATTTATCTGTTTCTATTCCAACGGTAAATATCATTGAATCGAATTGGCTATTAAGCTTGTTCAAAAAGTCATGTGAATCAAAATCTTTACTTGTAATCGCGAAAATGTCGTTAACATATTTAAACCAAACTTTTGAAAACTGATTCAATTTTGATTATAAGGAATATATTGGCCAAAAAAGGAGAGAATGGATTGCCCATTGCACATCCGTTTGTTTATAGCAATTTTTGTTAAAAGTGAAATAAATTTGCTCCATACATAAAGATGTGTAAGAATCACGTATTCTGTGCAGTTTCTATCGGGGATATTAATATTTGAAAGCCATTTCTTCAGAATGTTTATCGACTCAGGGATTGGAGTATTATGAATAGTGAAACAACATTAAATGAAACGGGAGTATCACCAGGTAGCTCAGTGGTAGAAGCATCGATCTTCTAATCACTGTGGCTGCCGGTCGCGGGCTCGAATCCAGCGACTGCGGAATTTTTCCGATGGCCCGAGAAAGTGGTGCGGCAAGATACAATGGGCTGTCAAGCCCGAGTGTCATCGTGACTGCCCTGGTTGCAGGATCGAGCCTCCCACACCAGGTGGAGTGTTTAGTGGGTATATCTGAGGTGATTATGTTCGGGACTCAGGGACTCCCACACTACCTTATGGGATGTTACAGGACCATGAGGTGCCCATAAAGGGTTTCAACCACCTCGCCCCCCAGAAAAAAAATCAACAGATTCAAGTTTCAAATCTTTCAATTTGCAATAGGTTTCGAATAATTTTTCACAGACAAACTTAGTGCGGCTTGGAAGTTTGCTAAATTAGTCCACTAACCATTTTAGCTCATGTAATATCCTTGTTACAGAAGAATGAAACTTTTAACATGCAAAAGCTACTCTCTCAAAGTATTCCTTCAGGGCAGGGGTTTGAGGTGGAGCGATGTGTCAAAAACCAAGGTTGCGGCATTCTCCCATACTGGGTCCAATAAGTGGAGCAGGCTTACATAAGCAGATATTGAATTACAAATGACAGGTTGATGAATGATGAGAAATATTACAAGGACTAACTAGAGAATTACCTGATGTGCGTGGTTGATTTGAAAATGTTTTATATCCATTTAAATTGAACCTAACGGTATGGAATTGTGATAACCTATTTCATTAAAATGAAAAATCGCTTGAAGACGATGTTCTTATTTGTGTAGAGTTATCCATTTCCGAAGAATTGTGAAAATTAATATTCACTTCATTGATGTCACAGACTTATGCATTTTCAGCTTAGATATTGATTTAAAGATATTGTTTCAGCAGGCCTTTTAACATAGGCAGTGTTCGGAGTGGTGCGGCGTAAGCGAGTCGGCAAGATTAACGAGTGTGGTAAATACTGCGGCCCAGCGCCAAACGGCCCAACCATTTCGTTCAGCAGCTTCCGACAGTCCTTCACCTCGAATGTCAATTACCTGAAAAGAAGATTCAGCTCTGGGGATTTGTCCTCGGAGTGTGAAGATGGAGACGCGCCCGTCGATCCTTACTCGAGTAAGCCTCCTGTCACATCTCAGCCGCAGGTATAGTGATAAATACATGAAAATGTCGTCTGAAATATGTAAAACTGCAGAAATTGGAATACTATGCACAAAATCAAATACCCTCAGAAACACATTAGTATAATATCCTGTCAACTACGTTTTTCTTATGAAAATACGTATTTCGGCAAATGAGTAACCATCTTTTGTAGATTTGAAAATATAAAAGAGCTTAGCATTTTTCCGTATATTATTCAGGTATTCATTTTCGGAGAATATTGGAAGGATAATATCCAGTCTCCAAATATTTTTCTCAGGTGTATAATTATTTATTTGTAATTTAATTCTTGATTGAAATAATTCCCTAAAAATTATTAATAATTTAATTTTTAATTAAAATAAATATTTTACATTCAATAACTATTATTATTTGTAATTTAATTCTCAATTATTTTATAATTAAGATTAATAAGATAAAATGTCATTGAATTTAATAAAAATAAATGATGACAAATATTTATTTCTAATAAATTTATTTTTTATATTTCAATTTTAATCAATCCCTGATGATATCTGAAGAATAGCGGAAAGAATATACAAAGTCTATGATTCCCTTTTCCGATTTCAGATCTACTGAAGATGTTAATTCACTTTGGAGAAATATCTACTCTCATCGAAGCATATTTCGAGAATTTTTTCAGTCTTCTGAAAATCGTGCAGGGACGAATTCAATATGAATGGTAAATCATAACATATTACGGATTCTGAATCAATTATGAACACTGAATGAAATGAGCTGATGCTCAATCTTTTTTATAATCATCATGAGGATTTAAATTAATGATAGATTATATTTACATATGTATGGATTCATATATATTACATTAAATAAATATCAATTGTTTCTTACAACTGAATACGTACAATATCATTGGAGGAATCATACATGTTTATATATTCAGTAAATAGCTTAAGTATTCGTACTTGTACCGATTTATTAGGCCTCAAAGGGTCTCATCTTGGCGCGTATATTGACAAAATGTTTTTTTTACGTAGGGGAGGGGAACTCTTTTATGGACGCCTCGGGGCCCGTATGACGGATTCCTGCCGACTGAAGCCCCTCCCCCATGGGGTTGGTCCTCCTCCCCAAAAAGAGCCCCACTGTACTGAGATCCATAGTGCCCTATTGTGCCCTCACATCCTCATCAGTGCAGTGTATTCTATGAAATTCAGTAGCCCGATGTAGGGGATACTTCTGATTACCTCGAGTATAGTTTTATCACCTCCAAGGTATCTCCGACAACTAACCGCGTATGCCGTGCACTGACACAGCACTTGCATGGGTGTCTCTTCTTCTACGCCGCAAACCCCTGCATGTGTGCTGATCTACCAGACACATCGTGCAGAGATGTTTGTTGCATGGTGCGTCTCCGGTCAGGAAAGCAACAAGATTCTGTATATTTTGTCTACTAAACGTCAGTAGATTTTTCACTCGTTGCTGCTGGAGATCTCCCATTAGTCGTTGAAAGTGCGACATACGGGACATACCCTCTAATAGGCCAATTTCGCTGCGGCATGAGAAATGACACAGGTTGGCTCTGGTCCAATCAGGGTTTGTTCCGCCTCCGCTTTAGCACAGCAAATGCGACGACTGTCTCAGTCCCTTCTCGTCTAGTATCCTCAGACTCTCTTACGAGTGTCACTCTATTGGGGTTCTTTACTAGTGCCGTTAGTTCCTTTACACAATCGAGTACACACTATGAGATGATTGTGTATTACTCCAATTTCTCATAGACTCTCCCTCATAATTTGAGCACATGTTGTAATTGCTAATATTTTTGCTTGGAATTCAGTTGCAAATGTCTCTAGGTTCAAAGAAATTATTTTTCCTTGGTCCTTTGTCTCGACTATTCCAACACCTATACTTCTTTGGTCTTGAGCCTTCAATAAACCATACGGAATCCCCTGGTATCATATGAGGATTGCCCCAGTGTTCTCCCGCTCATTCAAGGTTTGAATCGTGAACGGTGTGGAAGTACTGTGAACCTTGAATCGGATGTCATTCCCAATAGCACAGGTGATTCAAGCCATCCAAGAATGCTTCGACCTTTTTGGTCGGCCTTTCCTTGTCCAATAAGATGAAAGCGATACTCTCTTCTCATGGCTTCTGCCTGAACGGCGAGGTGCAGTGGTTCCAAACCCAACAGCCTTTCCATCGCAGTCCACCTATCATTTCTGAACACGCCAGTCGAAACTCTGTTCAGGGAATGCTGGGATACTTTCGTTTTCATTTTCAGCCACCACACCATCACAAGATTGCGGTGGCGTATGTAACAATGTGTCCCAAAGGTCAGCCTTTCATCTAGACTTACCTCAAAGTACTTGACCTCGTCCATCATCTGTATGTTTTCCCCATACAAAACTAAGTTTTGTATGTTTCCAATGCCCCTTCTCCTTGTGAAGTGTACAATGATTATTATCGAAGGATTCACTTTGAGTCCTTCCTTGTTGCACCATTTTCCCACAATGTTCAGTGCTTGCTGCATCAGAGATGCTATTATGCTCTTGAACTCCCCTTGTACTACAATGATGTTGTCATCCGCATATCCGATCATGCAGAATTTTTTACTCTCAAGGAGTATTGGAAGTTCGTCAACCAGCAGACACCACAGCAGATGTGACAGTACACCCCCTGCGGACATCCTCCAGCGACCCGCACCTCCTTCTCAACCTCATCGAGAGTTCCTATGACTATTCTGCATCATATCATGTTGTGGATCCATCCCATAGTTTCGCGTTGCTCGAGCAATTGATTCGAAAGAGCTTCCTATATGTCCAGAAAGCTCGCAATTTCTTTGCAGTCCAGCGATTTTTCTATTCGCTGTATTAGCTCGTATACCGCTAAACTATTATGGAAGTCCCTAAATTAACATTATATAAACAGTCCAATTCGTCATTTCAAACGGAAGTTGGGGAACATGATCGATCGAAAGTTTTCCACCTACTAATTTCCATTCCTTGTACGAACCTTTGACCGGAGTTATGTATGACACGGAACCGTTTCCATGCACTACATAATCGACCCGATTTCTTGATTCATGAAATAGAAAACCCACAGCTGAATAATTATACTTGTAATAAACTAGTGTTTCTCCTTGGAGAATAGATAAATAGTGTGCGTGCCAAAGTTACTCACCGCAAATTATTTGATTTGGTTACGGATTTTTATATAATTGTTTCACATTTCATAAAATACTCTTTGCATTTGTGTGAAGGTAATGAAATGAAATATTTATTTCATTATCTTCACACAATTACATTATATTCAAATTATTAAATTCTTTAAGAAAATGTTATTACAAAGATAAATTTTCCATTTCTGGGAATTAAACTCAAGCCTACTGAGTGGAAGTTGCCAACTATGCTAGCCAGTAGACCTAGATCTTTGGTTCATCACCGTTTGTTATAAACAGTTGAAGTACGGAGTAAATTTGAGCTTACGGTTTTTGTTGTTGTTGTGTAACAACAGCGTTGCCAGACCTTCACTCTCACCCTCCGCTTGCTCTTCTTATATTTACCCCCGCTAACACTACCGAACCTCCTTAACTCAAATATACTGTGGAGGTTTTGAATCGATTCAACGTACACTTTGAGATTTATTTTCTTACATTTTCAACCTTTCAGAAGAGTGTGTCAAACGATTAACACTGAAAAACAATTGGGGTCGTTACCAAACAGCAAACCGTTTTTTGACAAAATTTAAATATGATTAAGTTACTGTATCATGAACTTCATATATAACTAATGACTGAATCACAGCTGATGATACGTAAGACACTGAATACTGCTTCAATTTCACTGAAAATCACAATGAAAATCTGGAGCTACTTGCTGTATAAAATTAGAACTATTAATGAATATTTTACAGCTTTGTAGAGTATTCCTCTAGAAAGTTGGGTATTCAATGTTCTTTCTTCTTATTTCATATAAGTACATAGTACATAGTTACTTTCTAACTTCGAACATTTCATAGACACCACAATTGCTTGTAAATTACATTCAAGATAAATTTGTTTTATTTCATATAATAAGTAAAAAATCCAATTTCGTATGTAATAGTTTTCATTATATCACCAAGTCTCACAACTACAATAACAATAACAACCCTGTTGAATCTTCTACAAGTAGAGAATTGTAAAACTCCAATAAAATCAGCAATGACTATTTGCACGTTTCCTCTACATAGCATATTTGCGAGTTAAAAGCAGTTAAGGAATATGGAATGCAACATTTTAACTTTTTCGAAAATCAATCAGATATTTGATATATCTCATATAGTCTAAGAACAGATTATACCATACCTGTTTGTTGATAATTTGATTTTCAGGTATTTCCAAAGAATGCAAAGAAATACATTAGTCCGTTTTACATAAAAATCATTATAATCTTCAGAATCGGAAGAACTTATATAAATTAACAAATTTTCAGATAATGAAACATAAATTATAATTTAAGAACGCTTTAAATATTTTATCCACTGCCACTATATTAGGAAGGTTTAATACGTCTCTTTTCCGTTGGTTAGAAGCCTTCTAATAGACTACAGGTTTAAAATTCATAATACCACGCTTCGATTTTGAAGCATTTTATTTAGAATTAATATTAATATTAACATTAATATTCATCTCAAGAACGATCTTGTAATTTTAACCGGGATTATTCAAACTCACTAAATAGGGAGTTTCTGAAAGACTGGAAGGATCCACAACTTCGCAGACGTTAGCTAGGACCTGGATTTTCTCAGCAATTGTCATCTTACTGGACAGTGAATCTCCAATAACTTTCGGCTACCATAGTCGGTTTCCAACCACTGTGAAGCACGACAGTAGTTATATCGTCCCCAGCACTGGCCAATATTTCTGGATCAGGGGGACCAAGAAATGAAGCCACTTTTGGAAAGGTTTGCGAAATTGTGTTGATGCCTACATGTTGTGTAGTACATTTTCCAGCCACATATCGCAAAAAAAATCTCCCACCGGCAGGTTTAGGTTGCAGACTGATGTATTTTCTACAGCATTGATTGAAAAAGCTTCTTCCATTTTCGTAAAACTTTTTGAAATAGTTGTTTTCGTATCCGGAATATGTACGTTCAGGTAATTGCCTTTATCTTGGACATGGCTGATTCCAAAAAGATTAATTCATTGCATCGCCGAGCACTATTCTGATAAACTACAATTGCTCTGGTTTAACAACGACTTGCAAAGAGAAAGGGAAAATGTCCGCTTCTTGTCCGAACTTAAAAACAACTTTCCTAATGTGCAGAATGTTAAAAACGCGTTAAAGACAGCAAAAATCTCATATGAGTGTAATCTTGGCAGACATAAAACCCTGGCATACAAAAAACACATATTAAATTCTAAAAATAACAATAAAGCATATTGGGATATATTTAATGCCAATAGGCCGAATAATAAATTTTCAATAGACCTAATGTTGCTTCTTGAACTTCTTGCTGGTTTTCAGCTGGAATGAAGAAATTCTCAGCATTCTCAGTCATTTTTTCTGTTGATTTTAGCAAACAGACGCGTGTCATAGAAACTTTTCGGAGCCTTTCTAATTTTCAGCTCAAAATCAGTATTCTTGATCAAAATAAATTTGTGAAATCTGACATTTTACAAAGCCAGAATTTTTCACCTGCTCTCACATGGCTTTCATTCTCCTAATTGACCGGTTTTGGCCGTGGTCGTGGATAAAACGTTGAATTACATCTGGGAATTAGCAGCCTTCAATCCTGTCGAAAAAATGTAACTCTCTCAGTTTTTCTCGTGGATTAAAAACTTGTTAATCCCCTTATATAATTATAACTAAAAACTACGAGTTCATTATGAAATTGATCGGGTGATTAAGAGTATTCAACCAAACCTAACTCAACCAACATTAGCGAGTAAAGAGAGTCACGTGATCAATTCATTCTCTGATTGATTTCAAAAATGCTGAAACTTATAAAATGAGATAACGCAATTGATTATGTATACTATAGGCATATTCTTCCTAATTGATGAGATATTACTGAGTACAGACAATACATTCATTGATATTACTGTATCATAGCGGGTAAATTTTGTAGACGTTTCCCTGCTGATGCCTATTTCTATAGTTCACATGGCAAACCTATAAAACATTTAGATCATGCTGTGATTTAATTTTATAATCATTTTAATTAGTTGTTTGTTGTTTTTAACTAATTTTATATTATTCTTTTTTGTGTTATATTATTGCATCACGTACAAGTATATACTATATACTTTTGTGATTTAATATGTTTATTCATTATACTTACTGTATTGTATGAAAGTTGTATAACCTTTTTAATCAATTGATCACAGCTTTTTTCGGAACATTTCCCCTTCACTATGAAACTGATGGGGAGTGACATGTACGAGTCACTGAGAAAAGGTACATCGGGTTACACGTCATGATTCTGAATAATAATGCTATATTTCAATATTATACTACCGTATATAACGCATACCTCGGAATAACCAAATTATACCCTACGACTCAACCCTCACAAAGTGTACATCTAATTTAAATTCAACACCTTCAAACATCATCGATCGTTGGTTTTCGTTGCTACTTTGTGTTTAGTATGCTGCACGCTGCAGCTCATACTTTTAACATTTTAATTTTTTGGTGCGCGCTCTGTAATTTAATATCGTTTCAGCATTGAAATGGAAGTGCCTATAAATTAAAGTCTCCTTATAATCTACACTAGCGTTTCCATTTATATCAGAATCTAAAAAGTGGAATATTTACTACGTATCGACATTACACTAACTTTGATTATCATCGCTTGATGTTTCTCACCAGATAAGACCACGAGAAATGAAATGTGATCCATAGATCATTAACTTATCTCACTCGTAGGAGGCGAAAATAAGTTGCGAATGATTAGAAATAGACGAAGACGTAGATAGACGTAGATAGACTCTATCATTCTATTGAAATCTTATTCCAATTGACAAGATAATGTGTTTCACGAGGGTCCAAACACAAACGTTCATCTTATTATTATACCGGGTGTTTCAAATTCAACTCTTATCATTGAGATCTTGGAATATATAACCTAGCGTATCGATAAGCCCGATAATAATTCCGGAAATATGACCAAAAAACTTAAATTTAGGTTATCATTTTTTCATTTTTCAAAGGCTAGAAACAATCTATAAATACATTCAAATTGGAACTTTTTGAACCTCATCTTCAGGCAAAGTCGAAAATGGATCTTTGTTCCTAAAGTTATATGAAATCAATTTTGTTTATAGAGAATTTAAACAGCTGGGAAAAACTATGGCAGAATGTTTCAAATGTAACTGAGTCATTTCGTAATAAAAAGCTTCACTTTAAAATAGAACAAAATTCTTTTATAAGCAGGTTTTCACTTGAATGTATCGAAATTACAGGCGAACATTTCGAGAAGTTGTTGTCAAAAAGACTTATTTTTGTTTACTGATATTTAAAAATTGACTTATAAATAAACCTTTTAACCAACAGCTTTGTATATTTTGAAGCTAAATATCTCGGAAAGGGTGAGAAATAGAGACTTTCCTGGAGTGAACCTTTTTCGTGTAAAAAAACAAACGTGTGGCACTCGGGGACTGCCGCGGGGAAGCTATTGCATAGCATTTTTTCTCAACTTATGCAATTATAATTGTTTATTTATTTTTAATTTATGCAGTATTTCAGTATTTTTTTTTCTTTGATACTAATTCAAGTTTTTTCTTTGATATTAATTCAAGTTACAGTTTTTGAGCGTGGTGACCGATAAGAGAACAATTTTTTTTCTTTTATTGAATAAATGAGAAGTTAATATCGTTTAAAATATTTCAATTATCTTACAATACATGTAGGTTATTCAGGAATTTGTTATCATTGAAACTATAGGTTTATGGTAACTGAAATAAGAGACATAAGTTTGAGACTTGATATCCTCTAAATATCTGGAAAATACCGCGTCAATGGTGGCCCCATATTTTGTTGTGGATTCTTGTGGATCATTATTCATTTTCAAATTCAATTTTTCCGAAAGAATAGTTGTCAACCGCTCTGATTTTTCATCAGCGAAGTTGATGTTGCAATCGCCAGCCGAGTTAAATGGAAATTTATTACTATTTGTACAAAGTATTTTCGACCCTTCTTCAGTGTACTCCAGTAAAGTGCGATGAATAAAATGCTCTACCTCGTCCAATTTTGGATTCGGAGAAATGTAAATTGCTACCATGACTATGTGTAGGCCATTTCTAAGTTTGCATAAGCACGCACAAATATCTCCAAAAAAATGAGCGCCTAACATTAACATCGCTAACGTGTGCAATATTTATTTCAATATTCGGAGTCATATTATTAGTTACATTATTATTATTGTGGTAAATAGCTACCCCACCTTTTGGAACAGTATCTCGTTTGAATTGAACAATACAATTGAAATTAGGTATTTCAATCGGATTATCATGCGCCATGCAAGATTCGGTAAGAAGTAACACATTTGTTTGTCTCGTAACTGAATCTTGTAAATCGTATTTGTGACTATTTAGACTTTGGCAATTGAAACTCATTATTGAAATGCCATTTCTATTACTAAGGAAATCTTAGACACTTTGAGCTGTCGTCTGAACACTATTTAAATGCAGCCTTTTGAATTCTTGCAACAAAGATGCAGTCGATGCAGCTTGCCTTCGATTAATATGAAACTTGAATGTAGAATTATCGTTTTTTGTCGTGATATACAATTTTTCAATATTAGTCACCCGAGAGAGCGCAACATAAACGAGTTCCTGTTATTTTTCGTTACGGAATTTCTTGATTCGGTCGCCGCGCTCAAAGCCCGCGATAAAAGTTATATGCAATATATGCAATAGCTTAATAGAAACAGATACTCTCAGGCTCTGCTACGCGCGTCTAACGTATAAACTGACGCGTAGCGAGCTCCTAGAGGCATATGTCAAAATGATTTCGTTCGTAGCTAATTACATAGGACGTCTGGAGTTGATGCAATCATGTTTTTAGATAATTCGAACCTTCTAATTTCGATAGGCCACGTGAAAATCCCGGAGTCTAAAGCGCTAGAGGGTTATAACATTCGTATAAAATAGCGAAATTTCTCACTTTTAGAAACTTCAAATTAATTAATAATTTGACACATGTTAGGTGTTTAGGTCTTACATTATTTTTCTTTACGGAATTTCTTGATTCGGTCACCGCGCTCAAAGCCCGCGATAAAAGCTATATGCAATAGCTTAAAAAGGTAAGTTGTCTAGAAAATGAGTATTTGTCAACCAAAGATGAAATATCTTGAAGTATAAAAAAGTTCTATTGTTTTAACAGATTCGAACTATTGTAACTAGCGCCCTCTATGAACAACAACTGTACACAGATTTCAATTCCTCGAGCCACAAAACCCCACACCCAATAATTTTGTTTGGATATTCATATTTATAAAGGAATATTTTAAATTAACACTCCATATCTCCCTGTATCTATAAACTTTAGAACTGAAGTTTGCCTAAATCACAACATTTTCACCTTAGGAATCTAGTGGTCAATTTTCGACCATTACATCGGGGCCATCCTGCATAATTACTAGCGGACAGCTGAAGACGTAAAAAGACGTCAAAACATACCAAATGTCTTTGAAAGCTTTTTCAAATTGACAACATAATGTGTTTTACAACTTACAAGATCATATTTTATACTTATGTGGGGGCCATTTTAACTTTGCGAGTCAAAATTGGTTTCCCGTTCATACCATTCCGATTTCTTTTTCAACATGACTTATGCTTAAAGCCTCCTTCGACATATTTAAGCAGTGACAAAGAGATTTTCGGTTTCTCTTGGTGAGCTGGTATATAATATCATCCTCAACATTTCTATTGAATCAAAGACACAGTGATATGGAGATTATCTGTATGAGGTACCTAATTCATCGATTACATACCTCTTCGTTGGTTTATTTATAGAAGACATGCAAGTATAGATCAATAGCACCAAAAGATAGAATGTACTTACTTGTTCAAATTTGATGTTCTGCGGTAATAACCATTCTTGTATCTCCCTTTTTCGATAAGGTATTCGGTTGATTTTCCACTACTTTGTTATGGTGGAGCATTATCCATTATGATAACGAAAATTTGGCAACAATTGCTTTCGAAACAGTTTATGAAAGTTATCTTGGTCCGTTTTGCCATGATAGAGAAGAAAAAACTGTATATGATCAATTGTCAATAGTTGTTCGTAAAAAAAAAAATTGACTATGGTATCGCACCCAAAGAATGAATGTATTATATCGATACAATTAATCTCAATTGAGAAATAAATTGAAAAAAGAAACGTGTGGCACTCGGGGACTGCCGCGGTAAAGCTATTGCATAGCGCTACGCCACTGGAAAAAGTTGGGCAGAAAAACATCCACTACCCCTTCAAAATCTCCACCAATTATGAGTAAAAAAATTTTTTGATCGCATAGAACATAGCTTGCTATGAGTAGAAAATGTTCGCAAAAGATGTTTTCTGTACGATAAACAGTTCCGGAGATATTTGCAAAAAACCTGGGACACCCTGTATATATATACATGCATATTGAGAATTTAAACTTTATGTGTGTGTGTGTGTGTGTGTGTGTGTGTTTGTGTGTATAAAAGAGGGCTACTTTTAAGATCGCTTGTTTTAATATCAAAAATTTATGTTGTTTTTTTTATAGCAATATTATACCGGAATATCAAAAATTATCTAGGTCAAGGGTGGTTGTGGAATCTAAAACGTATATCTTACTTTACATTTGAAATAATTATGTCACTGTCACACTGACATCATCAATAACCTACAAATTTCATACCTATTTATTTCAGTTGTAAAACAATAATGAACTACAAATTAAAAATTATCTTGGTCAAGGGTGGTTGTGGAATGTAAAACGAAATGTTAACTTTGAACCTTTTACAAGGTAGCAATAGCCACAAACGGGGTCGAAAACGGTTTTAAATTGGTTAATTTTCTATAAATCGAATGACGTTCACGTGAGGAACGCGTAGCTCGGGAGTCAGAAAAGTACAAATCTTCGGAACATAATAGTGTAGTACCAAAAGACGCCACGTAGGGGAAACATAAAAGGCGTCACGTAAGAGTATCATCTTGATCTCTATGAAGAGTATTCTGTGACAAGCATAGATCACTCTACTACCGGTAGTAGAGTTAAATATGGTGACAAATGTCAGTTGACTTGTAAACACAATTTTAAACGAAAGTTTTAACGTTCAGATCTCGATAACGCTTCCGGCTCCGGGATTTTCACGTGGTCTATCGAAATTAGAAGGTGCGAATTGTATAAAAACACAATTGCATGAACGCCAGAAGTCCTATGTAATTAACTACGAACGTAATAATTTTGACATATGCCTCCCGGAGCTCGCTGCGCGTAAGTTAGAGTTTATACATTTTACCTCTATTTTGTTAATTACCCCTTGCGACCGGCGCCAGTTGTAATAAAGTATTTTGGGCTATGGGCTGCTAGCTTTTACCCGCTTTCGGTATATTTAAGTAGCTAGAAAATTCCCTTCCGTACGTCGCACGTCTAGACGTTAGTAGCTAGACAGCTGAGAATACCTCAAACTGTTTTAATTGAATTTTTCCATTTAATCGACATTTTGGGGCCCGAGACTATGCTATTTAGTTGGCCCCGTTCATAAACTAACGACATGGAGCGAGAACCGCATGCAAAAAGTCCTCGTTAAGACGTTCTATGTACCGAAAAATTTGCAGTTTTCTAACTCGCGAGCTACGCGCTTCTCACGTGAACGTCATTCGATTTATCGAAAATTAACCAATTCAAAACAGTTTTCGACCCAGATTTTTAGATTTTCGTTACGGTATTTGTTTTTTGTTTTTCAGATTTTCGTTACGGTATTTCTTGATTCGGTCGCCGCGCCGCGCTCAAGGCCCGCGATAAAAGCTGTATGCAATAGCTTAATAAATTCATTTATTTATTGGTGACTTCTACCAGATAACTATGATGAGGTCTCTCTAGACTAGTCTAGACCACGGTCGTTTATACAGGTCTGGAAACTCTATGTTTGACATGAGTCTCCTACATTTTGCCTAACTCATAGTCCCTCGCTCAGCCACCAGTTGGCGTATGGATCGAAGTATTGTCAGGATGTCATTATTAGGTGCCATATCGTTCTAATTTCAATGCAAAGATTGCCAGAGAACATCCCTCGACTCATGCGCCACCCGTAACGTACTACGCGACTGTTGACGCTTATCGGACTCATTTGTCACATAGGAAACAACCTCGAGTTTCCAGACCTGTTTATATGACCGTGGTCTAGACCGAACTCATCAGTAGAACGAGGAAACTAGTAACGTTGTTGAACGATCCCTTTTGAAGGTATACATAACTGTACCATGTAGTAAGGTGATTATATGCAATTTCAACATGGATCGTTCAGCAAGTTTGCAAGCTTCCTCATGCTACTAATGAACTCCATGAGAGAGTGAAACAACTGTCCAGAACTATTATCTTGTAATGTTAAGGATCGATCTAGCCTATAACGAGCTCTATATTTAATCTCATGTAAAGATAGACGCAACTTGTTTCTGATATGACAACAGATCCGAAGTATGAATTATCCATGATAAAATATGTACTCCGCAATCTACAGTATACGACACAAGGTTATATCATACAGAAATACTTCTGACGATACTGCTGTACTGCGGATTATGTTACGTGAATATATTAAAGAATAATAAGTGTTTTCTCGTTAAAATTTTTTTTTTACTTTTTGTATCCTTTATGCTGTTTGAGTTGTGTACATCTCTCAATTACATAGACTTCTGCTTGAAAGATAATGGTGTATTCCTTCATATATCATCAAGGACCGATATTTTCGTTTTAATGCAATATTATGACTCATTATAAGAGAAGTAATGGCGGATGCGCTAGGAATATTCAGAAGTAAATACTAAAAATTCGATGTACTTTTTTGGCCTCAATCCCTTGGTTTATAATAGTTGGTATTATGCCAAGCTAACTATCACTCAGGATGAGCTGCCATGAATGGATTTGTAGATTATATCCCACCAAAAACATTCTGTAAAAAACTAGCCAAGTCTCGATGGAGCTGCTTGTTTATCTCTAAAAAGTAATGAAATCTAGACAAAGTCGTGCCAAGTCTAAGGTTCCTTACTGCGATTTCTTTATTATTATAGTTAATGTTGTGTGACTTGGCCGTTGAAGGGTACACAAGGGTACAAAACCAGGTGCTCCATGACACCATTTCACCAATCTGTCGCCAGAACCGCTACCCATTGACGATGGAAAATTGCCACTTGGAAAACGTTGATTCAATAACCAGTCAATTGTAGGCTTGATAAAACTGCATATTTCAATAATACTTATGTGTAGGCGAGCCTGAAACAAACAGTATAAAAAATTATTTCCAGTACAGACGGACTTCTAATCATTGATAGAAGTCTGTCTGTACGTCTATTTTATGTTAGATCGGTGGTCGATTTGACGCTCCAAAAAGAAGAGAGCAGAAGTCAGCATTGTCAATGCTCAATGCATGTGTTGCACACTAGCGTCCAATTACCAATACCAGTATGTATTATCTCGCTTAACAAACATAGGTAGTTACAACAGATAACATTACGTGTAAACAAAATTGACTTGTACCCACTAACGTATGAAGAATGTTCAACGGCCAAGTCACACAACATTAACTATAATAATAAAGAAATCGCAGTAAGGAACCTTAGACTTGGCACGACTTTGTCTAGATTTCATTACTTTTTAGAGATAAACAAGCAGTTCCATCGAGACTTGGCTAGTTTTTTACAGAATGTTTTTGGTGGGATTTCACTTCTTTTTGTAGGAACGTGAGCATATTGATTTATTTCATTAGATTTTCTTATTTGACACATTTTTTCTTTTTAGGAGTAGTTTTTTTATTATAACAAATCTTTCTTCTCTTTTTTTCCGGTTCTGATTCTTGTACAGTAGCAACAGTTTTTCGTATTGCCCATTCGTGTTCATCATTTATTCTTTCAGACAGTTTAGACGGTTTAATTTCTGAAAGATCGGCGCGGTATTTACGCCTAAGCCGGTTGTATTCGGTGATCGCTGAAGCTTGAGTTTTTATACTCTTGAAGTCAACATTTATGAGGTTGAAGATTGGTTACTCGTAAAAGCGCCACGTAGGCTTGGCCACAAGAGAATATGGAGGTGCCAATGTCCATGAGGGCATTTTTCAAACTTAGACCTTGGCTCTTGTGAATTGTTAGGGCATACGCCACACAGATTGGGAATTGTTCTCTGTACACGTATGCCCGGGGTATGATCTCAAATTTTGACTTAATAGGCAATAATTCGTGAATCAAATTCACGGAATTCTTTTATGTACCAATAGTAGAAGGGGGCATTACCATATCTCTAATACAGCTGAGACAAGCTGAGGTTTCTTCATCAGATACATCAGACCTTCGATTTTTGACATCAAATGAAGAGGCAAACAAAGTTGAATATTTCTTGTAAAGGCGGTATGTCGATCTTTAATAGTTTGGTTGGGCTCTTGTGTTTTCAAATAAGGGTCACCAGGTACTCCAGATCTTCGATTATCCTAGTTTTTATAGTTTTCCCTTTATCTGGCCATTAAACCCTAACTCTGTACCAAATGTCAGCTCTCTGAGTTTATGGGAAGTACTAGTTCTATTCTGATGATCATGAGTGAGTGAATGAGTGTCATAAATGCGAAACTTAGCTTTCGCCTAATTTCGGAACTAAATGACTTACAGACTTGAAATTTTTTTATTTAAGTATATGATTTTATAGCTTACTGGATGACGAATTTTTGCGTTCTGGTCTCATCCAGAGGTTCTCAAATAGGGGCCTGAAAATGCGGCGAAATGGTTCCAGTAAAGGATGGTACGGCAGTGTTTGCTTCGCGCTCGACTTGGCGGGGGCACTACCGTGCCCCCCGATACTACCCCACATTAAGTAGATTAGCTTACAAGGAATAGCATCCTGGAAAAAATGAGAAAGGTCAGCTGTTGGCTTTAGTGTCACCCACATTATGGTAGCATTGTGGTTAAAGTGAACATGGCCTTGAAAAAAGTGATCTTACTTCTTATTGTAAGCTTATTGTAATAATCTGTTAAAGATACCTCTAGTAAGTGACTTGTACATTTGACCCGATAGATTTTCCCATTACATCTAGGAGAATTGTATAGAATAGCGCAACGAAAATCAATCACGATATTCCCTGGATTCGTTTTATTCGTTAGCATCTCACAAATACTGAAATCGCAAACGAGTATAAGTTTCTCTTAGAACGGAGTTAGAGCAGCTATATTGGAAAAGATGAGCAGCTTATTCTTCAACGTATTGGCTACAATTACTTTCTCGTTCTTATTTCCTCCGGAATTCGTGACTTCAAATATGCTTTTTGGTATCGCAGACATTTCAATTGTCTAGGGGGAAATTCTTTGACAAGGATAAATCAGGCAAGTTACGTGATGGCTAACCTTGTATTATACTTCCCACTCAGTGACACATTCCATCGTATACACATTTCACATCGATTCAATCTATTCCATTTATTACTAACATGAATCGTGGTAGATCTTTTGACGCGGGTGTCAATCATTGGAAAGCCAAGTTTCCGAAACTCGATAAATTGCCAATTTCAATTAAACGTTTGGTAAACTTAAATAAAATAACATTAACGTTTTATAAAAGAATACGATTCAAGACTAGCTGTAATATGGAATTAGATGGATAATGATATGAAGAGAAAATCATCGTTACGATTCAATCGACGTAATCTTCAAGAATTTATTTCTTATTCATTTCTTACATTAATAATTATATCATCGTAATGATTCACAATTCTATTTTACATAATGGAAGAAGCTTCATGGAGTCATTGGAACAATAAGAAATGTATGTAAAGGGTCTACCAATAGGAGTGATAGAACTTTCGAACGTCATATACGCAAAGTGTCAATTGTCATAACACGAATCAAGCGTCAGTTGTGCTCAGCATACTTCGACATTTGACAATGAATCGTTTAACTGAAGAGCAACGTAGAGTTATCGTACAAAGATACTATGAAAATGCGCGGTCGGTTAGAGCTTGTTTTCGTGCTCTTTGAAGAGATTTTGGTCAACGTGCACAGCCTTCTAAACTTGGACGGGATTACACTCTCCTGGACCGTAATCCACAGACACGACAAAGAAATGCAAGGAGTGTTGAAAATATCGCTGCTGTAAGGGAAAGCGTGAATGCGAATGCTAATGTGTCCGTTGTGCGCCGTTCTCAGCAATTGGGCCTTTCAACGATGTCAACGTGGCGCATTTTCAGGAAAGATTTGGGACATCACCCGTACAAGATGGTTATAACCCAAGAACTCAAGCCTACCGACCATGGTTTGCGGAGAACTTTTACCGATTAGGCGTTATTGCAGTTAGAACAAAATCCCGATTTTGGTAAGCAAATAATCTTTTCTGACGAGTAGCATTTTTGGATGTATGGCGTTGTTAATACGCAAAATTGCCACTTCTTGTGTTAGAACAATCCCCGGCAACTAGTCGAGAGGCCATTACACCCTATTGAAGTAACTGTATGGTGTGGTTTGCATGCCGGAGGAATTATCGGGCCCTACTTTTTTGAGGACGCAAATGGACATACTGTAACAGTCAACGCAGAGCGCTATCGTGACATGATAATAAATTTTCTTTGGCCTGCAATTAACGTTGGAGAATTGGGATATAAGTGGTTCCAACAGGACGGCGCAACATCGCACACTGGCCGAGACACAATTAATTTGTTGAGAGAGCGTTTTGAGGAGCGAATGATTTCGCGAAATGGTCCTACCAACTGGCCGCCAAGGTCGTGTAACCCTTGGACTTTTTTCTTTGGCGATATGTTAAGTCATTGGTGTATACAAACAATCCTCAAACCAGCGATGACTTAAAGGCCAACATAACCCAAGTTATTCGAGAAATTCAGCCCAACATTTGGAAAAAGTGATGGAAAATTGGGTTCCTCGTTTAAGGGTCTGCCCACGCAGCCGAGGTCATCTTAATGATGTTTTATTTAAAACATAATGTTATGTTATATACTACAAAATAAATTAAATATTATAGAAATATATAAATTTGTTTTCATTTTAAAGCAATTTGAAGTTATATAACTCCTATTGGTAGACCCCTTATGTGTTATTTTTATACTTTGATACATGAGAGGGAAACCTATGATGTTCGAAGAATATCGAGTGAGTCAGCGGTAGAATATTGGGAGAAGAAATAGGCATTCGAATTTTTCTTGAAGATTTGAGGTTATACGGAACGACCTCACTAGGGTAAGATTTGAATCTCTTATGGGGAGATTTCTGATGAACACCGACAACGGAAATATCCAAGGAAAAGGGAGATATCATCCACCTTTCTACAATACTCTAGAGAGGGCAATGAACTCGTAAGTATGTGACATCATCAATCAGGCGAAAAGCTCTCGTTTGAATAAAATCCAAGAACTTCAGCGTATGTTTGAGAGCCATATTCCAAACATGTAAACAGTTCTCCAGGACAGGTCGAATCTGTGCTTTGTAGATTGTGAGGAGCTGCTGGGATGTGAAGTAGCTCTTGGTTCGGAATAGAAAACCAAGTTCTTGTGAAGTGGTTTTCGCAATGGACCTCACATGATCATTCCATGAGATGATGCCATTAATGGCAATGCCCTACAGTCATAAAAAATTGAAAAAATATATAAATTCATTCAATTCAATGTTAGCAACAGAAGGATTGAAGACTGAAAATGTTTTAGATGGTTTTTCAACCCATCGATTTTGCAGATTTGTAATACCATTGTGACGGTATAAAGCAACATCAAATATTTATTCATCAAATCATGATTTAATTATCAATCGTACTATTTGAAAAATTATTACAATTTATTATTGGTTATTACAAACTGATGAACTGTCACAATAAATGGTACTATGCAAAAAATGGTATATTTAGGTACGGACAACATGACGTACCCGTACCACGTTTTTGATGTTTGCCAAATAACAAAACCATCAATAAAAATTCTGTTTATGTTTCGTTGTTTTTGAAACCGACCAACATGCTCACACAAAGTATTCGCCTCTTTTTAGTCGCGGAAACGAAGCACTTAAACCGGCCAAAGTTCGAAAAATTTGAACAGTAAAACGGATTAGAATGCGGTTTTGTGTATTCGATTCGTTAGAATTTCAGGAAACTTTGGGACCTGAATTGATTCATAAGAAATTAAAAATGTGCAATTTGCATAAATAATATGCATTTTATAATTTCATTTTAAATTACCGTAAATACTAAATTAACAATTCGGTTAATAATGATGGAAATGATTCCAAACTCGTTACTCGGGAGGTTTTTGGGGTCGCTGAATACGAATATCTTGGCAGAATTGGTCTCCGAGGTACCTGGTGCAAGAATGAACGGTATTCTTGTCGTCTCCTGGAGTTTTCGGGAAATTCGTTATATAATCAGTTCAAACTCGTTACTCGGGGGGTTTTTGGGGTAGCTGAACATGAATATCACGACGGAATCGGTCTTCGAGGTACCTGGTGCCCATAGCAGATGGTATCCTCGTTGTTCCTGTAAAGAAAATACACATGCACGGTATTGATATAGTGTACGCACACTGTAGAAGAAAACGAAGAACTTCTAACCTGCACTCCTCACATTGTGTCTTCCTCTCACAAGAACTGCATCCTCATGTATCGTATCACTACTACCAACTGTATTAAAAGCGCCAAATTAAAAAAAAAATAAGCTTCAGTAGATACATTTTGTAAGACAGGTCACCAAAATTAACACCTTTTGTACAACATTTGAGTGCATAATTTACAAGCATGTACAAAGTTACAGTACAAATCATGTAATAATAACATTAAATGTAATAATAACATTAAAACGAGGGTACCGTTCACCCTGGGCACCAGGTACCTCGGAGACCAATTTTGTCGCGATATTCGTGCTCAACGACGCCAAAAACCCCCCGAGCAACGAGTTTGGACTGACTACATGACAAATTTCCCGAAAACTCCAGGAGACGACGGGGATACCGTTCACCCTGGGCACCAGGTACCTCGGAGACCAATTCTGTCGCGATATCCGTGTTCAGCGACCCCAAAAACCCCCGAGAAACGAGTTTGGAATCATTTCCATAACTATTAACCGAATTGTGAATTTAGTATTTACGATCAATTTAAAATGCAATTATAAAATGCATATTATTTATGCAAATTGCAAATTTTCAATTTCTTATAAATCGATTCAGATCACAAAGTTTCCTGAAGCTCTTACGATTCGAATGCAAAAAACCGCATTCAAATTCGTCTTACTGTTCAAATTTTTCGAACTTCAGTGCTTTGTTTCCGCGACTATTTCCTAACGCCCAATTCTTAAAAAAGTAATACTTCGTATTACTTTTCCACTCAAGAATGTTCTTTCGGTAAAACTCACTCAAAATAACAATTCCAGTTCCATCTCAGAATAAATAGTGACAGGTTTGCTATCAGAACGTAAATGAGTAAGCGAAGCGGAAGTGGAAGATATTCACACTCCGAGTGTGACTCCATTCGAAGCGGTTTACGTTTGATAACATGAATTTGTGAATGAGGTCAGCTGTGCAGCATGTGAATATTCTGAGATTCCCAAAAACAAGTTACATCAGTATTATTTTTGTTTCATACAACAATTACTTGGTTAATGTCATTGGAACTTTACGCATAGACTTATTTTCACATTTCAATTGAATCATATAAGATGAGTAAAATATTGGAAACAGACATTACGTGATGCGGGGTAAGCTACTGGAAAACGGAAACATTGATCCGCTATTTGCAGCCCCTATCTCGGTTCACCAAGATTATGACAATAGCTCCTCCCTCTCACTATTTATTCTAAGAGTTCCATACATAGTGTACTGTTGTAAACAATACACGTGCTGCGGCATCGCTCCAAGGACAAATTGAGTGGAGGCAATGCTTCACGCCATTCTCGCTGGCATCACCAGAGTAGAGATACACACTGCCCATAACCAGATAAGCTGTAGGAGCGCCTACCATACTGAACATAGATTCAAGTTTTGCATCACCTCGTTTGAGAATGTTAAAATAAGATGGCTTGAACAATTTTTTTTCTGCTTATTACTTCATTAATAAACTAAAAAAAGAGTTCAAACCGTGGATATATTACAACACTATTGATAAGAAATAATCACTCTTATCCACTAAAAATACTATTAAAGTACTGAAGACCATCATCAGAGTAAACTGTTTACTCTGATGATGGCTACTTTGTAGCCGAAAGGTCCTCAGTACTTTGATAGTATTTTTAGTGGATAAGGGTGATTATTTCTTATCAATGCTTCATTCAACTTAGTTGGCACCTCATTTACACAGTTTTGTATATCATCTGCTAAATGAGAATCGTATATTTTATATATTTTAAGTGCAAGAAGCTTGAAGAATGTGCTTCTCAACTCATCATTCACCTAAATCTTCTTAACTATCTATCAAGATAATACTTTTCTTTAGTTGTATAGTTTGAAGCATAAAAATTAATGGTTATGTTAATTAACTCATGTGTACAAGAATAGTTGTTTTATTAAAAGAAGTTCATTCGCAACGATTTGTGGCTCTCTCAAAGTGATCAATAGCATATGAAATTGCTACCTTGAGACAAACACTGTACGAGATTGACCTAGAAGTGGTAGAAGGCATATAACTGACCAACAACAGAACCGCTATGTGTCATTAACAATTCGGAAAAATCGTAGTATGGCACTCTCAGAGATGTGAAACAGCACTTGGAGTTGATGTATCTGTCTCTACCCTATGAAGACTAATTCTTGATGAGTTTTGGGATTTCGGCGACCAGTGAGGGTCAACCTGTTACATCACCACCGAGTTCATTATCTGCAGTGGCCTGAAGAAAACTTTCGATTGCCCCAAGAAATTTGGAATGATGTTCTTTTTTCCGATGAAACCAGGATTTGTCTGCTATGTGATAGCCGGAGGATTCAAATCGAGAGAGAATCAGTACGAGCCTCTCAACCTACTCATGTGTATTCAGTGATTTCTTCCGCTGGTGATAGTGTTATATGTTATAGGCAGATATTATGTCTGATTCAGATCAAGTTGAAGGTGCAAGGACGGGAAACACGGATATTCTGCAGCCTCATGTTATAATTTGAGGTAGGGTTTTGGTGATTATTACGTCTTTATGGACGATAATGCTCGAGCTCACCGTAGTAGAGCCATGGATGAGTACTATGAAAGCGAAGGGATTAACCATTTGGATTTGCCTACTGTGTCTACTGATTGAACCCCATAGAACAGGCTTGGAACATACTATCTAGGGCTATTCGAACTCCAAGAAATACTCCCAGAACTTTCCAGGAGCTCGCAGCTGCTGCTAGAGAGGAATGGTAAAATATTACTCAATAAGAGATTGCTCATCACATAAATAGCATGCGACGCCATAATCAAGCTGGTATCACTGCTAGAGATGGAAATACACTGTAATAAATGCTAAAATAAGCGTAACTTAACTAAAGGAATTGGATCTTCAAGAATATTTTGCATCATTTAAAATTCTGTGAATGAATAAAAATTTGAAAAACTACTTCAATTTTCTGACATGAATTCTATATATTAAATTGTCATACAAACTTCATTCAAAAAGATGAAGGAAATGAGGTCAATGATTGTTGATCTATGAGGCTCTTGACTAGACATTCAGGAACGTAAGTTCAGATTTTACAATTGAGTAGGAAACTAATAAAACGTCAATTCAAACATGACGATTTCTTCTATTCGGCAGGTAGGTTCTTCGAGTTCAAAGTGTTTGAGTTTTTGAAGAAACACTTATGAAATGAAAGTTAATTATATTCTAAAAGAATGACAATCTTAAGAATGACATTTTATAATCAATATTAGAGGGATCTCCCCGAACCAACTATGGGACTTCTCCGGACCGTCCCTAACAGTACCGTACTCGAACAAAAGATATAGTAGAAGTCTATTTTATCCGCCAAACTTCTGCTCCAGGTTTCACAGAAACTCAATGAGTACAAATGATCATTCCCGATGAAATGTTGCTCATTAAGAGCAGTTATCTGGAATAGCTACTAGAACAGGTAATTCGTTCTATTACAAAATAATAGCATTCAAGTAAATGTATTTCCGTTCTATAATAGCTTACTAATTTTCTGATTATTAATTATAAGGCTAAACAGAAGCTATACGTAATACGACGAATTCTAAATTAGAATATTCTGACTAATTATAGTTATCGTGATCAATCACGTTTGTAAAGTTCCCGCTAATGGTAAATCGATATAACGTTGAAACTAGTTTTTGATCAATTCAGATTAACTTTTCGATTCTTCTGTCATGATCTATGGGTTGTAGTTACAGGAATTGAAGGGATAAAGTTATTCTATAGACAGATAATTAATAAGAAAGATTAGTTTCTAATCGTATTTGAAATCAATAGCAATCAGCATTCCATTCGGTTTTATCAGATCGGATTGAATTAACCTTCATTAGGTAAAATCATCATGGATAAAAATATCTCTTTTTCTCCATATAACAGCTCATTACCATATTTTCATGAGGTTAATACTACACGTATAACAAAGACATGAGTCTACAAACTTTCTCGGTGACATCAAAAGGGCGTATTTTCTGACTCTTATAATTCAATAGAACTACACCATCAGGAACAGAAGAAATAAATATGGAATGAAATACGAAATATGGACAGTAAGACTTCCTCAAAATAAGCATCTAACATCTGAACAAAACGCAACGGTAAGCTCGATTTTGTTATGCTACATGTTCGATCATTACTGCTGAATAAACAACCTAAAGCGAGTTGTTTTTTTCTGTATTGATATAACAATGACATTGATATCGAATGAACTTATTTATTATTAAACGAACTCATCCATAAATAGAATATAATGGAACATAAGATATTGCCTACACATTTGAATAATGAGAGTCTTACCAAATGCATCATTTCTTATCAAACTTTACCAAAAACATTGGAAAATAGAATATACAAGAAAATGTTATTTTCGTAAATTCGACTTATGACATATTTTATTCATTATTCAACATGTATCATAGTTGATGATGAATCAATTTATCATTCATATAATATTATGTATACAGAGGAAGTCGAATATAGTACAGTGTTCCCGAAATTGGTCATGACAATATTGGGATCTCGGAAACCGTTATAGATAGAAAAACGTAATAGATAGAAAAACAAAGTCTTGGACAATTCAGTTAGAGTTCGATAGCTCTTCTACCTCATTTATTTCTTGACATATTTTGAAAAAACTTGAATGATACATTTTCGAAAACCCCTTGTAATTTCTCTATTTTCTAAAATCTTTCAAATCTTTGAGAAAACAATTTTGAAGCAACTTATCAAAAAATAAGTGGGTCTGGTCATATTTTGAACACAACGTTTCGGTTTTCTAAAATTATCATCAACTTTACATTTTTTCAAAGGTTTGATTTTAGCTGTTTTGAAAAGACCATTTCTTTAACTTGTACACCACTTTATGATTAAGTTAATATTGACGTGAAGAAAAAACAAAAATGCGTTCATTGAAAATTATAGAAAATATAGAAAGTATTATATAAAAATATTTATTAATGCTACATTCACTCCAACTGAAAATCAATAATAATTAACTAATACAATGATACGACATAAAAAAAATTGGTTATGACAGTATTATGAACGGAAAAAATTTCAGACAGCTTGTAGATTGCTTCTAACTCAGTTTTTGTGATATTTTGGATAAACTTAAATGATACATTTTCGAAAACCCCTTGTATTTTTTAATCTTTGAAGGCAATTTTGAAGCAACTTTTCATGTGAAATAAGTCAGTATGGTCATATTTTAAGCACAATGTTTCGGTTTTATAAAATTATCATCAACTATGCATTTTCTTGAGGACGCCATGTTCGATTTTAGCTGTTTTGAAAAGAGAAGTTTCTTAGCTTTTCACCGATATACCACAGTATATACTTAAGGTAATATAGAAAAAAATATAAGTAAGTTTATTGAAAATTGCTTAACATATGGAAAGTATTATAACGATATTTTTTAAAGCTACACCGACTCCAACTGAAAATCAATAATAATTAACTAATGCCGTAATACCACATGAATAAATTGGTTATGACAGTATTGCGATCTCGGAAATTCATTTCAAAAAATGTAGAATAGTGGAATAAAACACGAATTTAAATTCACATGAGCTCCAAAGTTTACTTGCTGATTTATCAAAGCTAGTTATGAACTAGGTTACAAACTTACACATAAAACTGTCGTTCTTAAATATGCTACAACAATAGTAGCACGGTGAGTTGAATTGTGGGTTGGGGAGGGGGAGGTGATTTACGAAATAATTAACAATCGGTGCTTTATAAATATCAAGATGGTTGATATTGAATTATTGTTGTATTTAATATTTTTTAGAATTTCTATTTATTTAAAGATATACTAGTTTTGACCTTCCTCCTGAATATTCCGAACTAGGGCTAAAATTATGATTAAATTCTATAAAATGATTCGCATAATTTGATTCCTGCTATTTGAAGGAATCGCTTCTTGAATATTCTAAAAAACATATGTTGCAGGTTATTCCCGTCTGTCTCATGTAAGCAACACTACAATCATCAAAAAAACACTCAAACTCGATTTTTTCAAATTTTCTTCATCTTATTTGAGTTATTTATATAAGAATATAAGCTATTCGAAGTTTGAAAGGTTTCGTTCTTGTTTTGGTTTTTTATTTTAGATATTTTTACTTCCCGCACTATACGTAGTATATAGTGTAAGGGAAGCATTAAAATCGTCCCAGAATTTTTTCCACGGAAAGAACATTTACTTAGAAAGCAATTTTGCAACGTACTTTATTAAGTCATGATATTTTAAAATAAAACATAAGATATTGCCTACACATTTACAGGTAAAAACATTTCTTCAATCACACAAGGACTCCTAAGGAACATGTGCAACATGTAATTTCACACAAGAAGCGAATATAACTTTGTTAAATTGCAATATTGATCACCTGTCACTCCCAGTACCGTCTTCGCGCCATTAAGACTCAACGATAATGTCGTAAGCTTTGTCTTGAGTCGATGAGTCTTGTTGATAACGTCACACTGTCATTGGTTTGGAGCATACAGGCCTTGTACTATAGGTCGCAAGCAGACGGTGGTAATATCAAATGGGATTAACTGTTTAATAACAATTTCAACTTACAATCTGGTTTGGTAAAACATAAGTATTTAAACAAAATACGATTTCATGAAGTCACAATATATTTCAACTCACAATCAGATAGGTAGATGGAAAGCTCGACCAAGCAAGTTACCTAGCAACTAATCCGTCTCTGGACCGATATTGGAAACGAGGCGTTTCACGGCGGATACACCAATTGCGAGTGCGAATCAAGCATATATATGTCTTCTAATTACTACTGATGCCCGTTGGGTTTGAATACACTTTATACAGATCAATCTCGAAGTATCGATCCCTTGCCATCCTTATTATGTTGTTAGTCTGCGTTGACTTGAATGGCTATGATACTCGTATTTGTCATTGTCATAAATATATATGATTAGTCGAGTTGAAAATGTACAAACCAAGGAAAAATGAAGATCCACATTTTTTTTCCCTGAAACCTTCTTCAGTACCTTAAGCTGGCCCTATACAACATAATACACCCAGTGAGATATGGGGCAAATGACCCTTCCCCCTAATAAACAATAAATGAGCAATTTAATAAACAAATTGAATAGCTTGGTGCTTCTTCGACTAAAATCACACCTAGTAGGTTTTTTGAGTTCCTGATTACGAATATGAAGTTAAAAATACCAAATTGTAGATGGCACTCGGGTAAAACCGGAAGATGATGGTCATCAGAAACATACGTTTCGAAAATCGATTACAGATTATCATTAAAGTTAAATATTAGGTTAGATCTTTTGTAATAAGTTACTACTTTGTAATAGTTACATGGAAAAGCTGCGGTGTTTGCTCAACCATAGTAACATTTATATATCAAATTAGTTGAAGTCAAACTTTTAATAGTTATTATATTGGAGTTTGGAATGGATTTTATCACGTAATAGCTGATTATATTCAACCAATAGTCCAGGCAACGGACCGGAAAAAAAATATAGTAGCCTAGAATTTCGAAATTTTCTTTGCATTTTGTTCCTATTAACCCATAGATCATTCATGACTATCAAGACCGCGGCGGTCGACATTTCTACCCCCCCAAAACGGGGTTTCAACCCCTTAGAGAAGCATTCTCATAAAAACAATTCAAAAGTTTAGGCATTTAAAGAATTAAGAGCCGAAAATGACCCCAAGTCTGTTTTTTGGGTCGCTGATCACGATTCCGCAGTTAGTTTTCTCGGAAAACTCCCTCCAGATGGTAAATTTGAGAAATTTGGAAAATTTGGAAAATGTATATATAATTTATAATTTTGTTGCAAAAATGACCTCTAGTAGGTTTTTTTGAGTCGCTGATCACTATTCCGCTGTTATTTTTCCCAAAAAATTGTCTGCAGTTGGAAAATTCGTGAAATTTGAGATTTTCCTGAGACGGTTATGAATAATAGTATAGTTTTGTTGTAAAAATGACCTCTAAAAAGTTTTTTGGTTCGCTGATCACGATTCCGCTGTTGATTTTGAGGTAAATCCCAAATTTCCCGAATTTTCCATCTAGAGAGAGTTTTTTGGGAAAAATAACAGCGGAGTCGTGATCAGCGACTCAAAAAACCTACTAGAGGTCATTTCTGCAACAAAATTATAAATTATATATTATATATAAATTTTCCAAATTCCTCATCTGGAGGGAACTGCGGAAAACAAAACATACTAGGGGTCATTTTCACCTCTTAATTCATTAATTTTCTGAACTTTTGGATTGTTTTCATAAGAAGGGAGGGGTTGGAACCTGGTTTTTGGGGGGGTAGAAATTTCGACCCCCGCGGTCTTGATAGTCATGAATGATCTATAGGGTATTAGGAACAAAATGCGAAAAAAAATTTGAAATTCTAGCTCACTATATTCTTTTTACTATGGCCTTTTTCCCGGCTTATTGCCTGGACTACAAGGTTCACTTATTTGAATGATGAAGGGAAAAGTACAAGGTATTCCATCAAATATTAATTATCAATTTGTTTCAGGCTCCTCCACCACCACCACCACCGATGCAAACCGGAGCAAGTGACTTGTCCCTCAACTTACGCACCGGTTCGAAAACGACAAGCGCGCCCAGTAGTCCTGCGAAATCGCGCGAGTCCCTTCTCCAAAGAGTTCAGTCTTTGACAGGACAAGCTAGAGATCAAGGCGCTTCCATCCTTGGAGCTGCCGTTTCAAGTGCAACACGTGTAACTTCGTCGGTTTCCGGTCGGTATCTCACGCTTCTCGTGGTAGACGATCAGAACACTGATTGGTCTAAGTATTTCCGAGGGAAGCGCATCGGCGATTATGACATCCGTGTCGAACAAGCGGAGTTTCGAGAGATTACCGTTACAGCGTCCGCAGAGGGCGCCAGCGTTTCCATGGCTGTTATGAGAGGTGGAACAAAAGTCGGCCGTTCGTTCAGACCAGATTTCTTATTGGTAAGTTTTGTGGAGCATAACGTAACTGGATACCAAAATATACTTTGAACATCTATCTGAACACTACCAACACATAACACATCTATGACCATCCATTTATCATCACATTTCTGTGCTATTTCAGTTTCCGAAACGTCTTCAGGTGTAGGAGAGATACTGAATTATGATTTTGGATCAATTTTCACTCATATTGTATTGTTTAGAATTGCTCAAATATGAGCCTCAACATTAGGATTTTGGAAATGGGAAGATACAGGCTCTGTTGGATTATGGCAAAGTTGCACAATTTTATGCTCAATAAAATGCTGTAAGTATTGGAATATGAAGAATGTTGAATAATTATGAAGATTCAATAATCAATCTTGTGGTGCAGTCAAATGGGTATTTGAGGGCGAAATCCTTGAAACAAGGACCGATTTTGATGGGACGAAGTGTATTCGGAATTTTATCAGAAACAAAGTCTACCTCGTCTAAAGTTGCGTAAAAATTTTGCATTGTTTATAAACAATAAATTAACAATTTAATTAGGGTATTTATGAGGATTTATAAAAAAAAAGAATAGTATCAAGTCTTAATAAAATAACAAATTAATTAATAAGAAAATGCCATGTTCAAGAAAAAAAATAGTTTAATTCAAACGTATCATGAATAATACTTCAAAATTATAACGTCAGGGAATTTTAAATGAACACCCTATTATACCCTAAGATGAACTAGAATAAAATATTTTTTATTTGTTCGTTTCAAAATGAAGATTTTTCTAGTAACATACATAAATATTTTTTTTTGATATAGTTTATTTCACTATTGATACATCAATTTTAAAAACACTTTATATTTGGAAATATCGCATAATTCGTATATTTATTAATAAATAATTAATTTATAACAATTCTGAAATTTATCTATGCATTTAAGGACTATAATAACAATGAAATAGTACTCAAGATGCCAAAATTAGCTGAAAACGACTATAAACTCGATATTTTGGTCAAATTCGTATATTTTATTATTAATATAATTTGTTTATAGCATATTAACAAATAAACTGGTATACATTCGACGATATTGACTACAAAATGGAACTCAGAAGGCCAAAATTATGTGAAAACGATCCTAAAATCGTAGTTTTGGTCGAATTCGTCTATTTGTTAATAAATAAATTATTTATAACAAATAAAGTTAATTCAACTACTTTTTTCACTATTTTCATATGTTCACTGACCAAAAATAGTCTTTACCCGATCATTTTTTATGAATTTTTATTTAATCTCATAAATACGCGAATTAAATTGTCAATTTGATGTTTATAAGCAATGAAAAATTTTTGCGCAATTTTAGACAAGGTAGACTTTGTTCCTGATGAAATTTCAAAGAGAATGCACTTTGTCCCATCAAAATCTGTTCATTTCCCAAGGATTTGGAGATTTGGCCTATTTTCATATCCATTTGGCTGTACTATTGATCCAGGTATGAATTATATAAAAATTTTCGGGAAATAGGTCACACCAACACATATGCTTATTATTTCCGTCTTTACGTACGTTTTGCTCTCACTACCATCATCAGAAGACTTATTATGTCTAAATAAAAGACGAAAATAATAAGCATCAGTGTTAGTGTGACCTATTTCCCGAGAATTTTTATATATTATGAAATTTCATAAAATCACGTTAATGGAAAATAAATGACATCCTTTTATGGTCTACAAGATGGTGCTATCAAATTGTGAATGCCATATTTCGTCTTTCGAGAACCATCATAACCTATTTTTTTAAACACGCACCTGGATCTTTATTCTTTGTTACTTTTGGTCTCTCTAAAGGCTATGGCTCATCATAACTTTTATTTTCCAAACGCTTCAATGTCAAAAGCTGATATTTCCGGTAATTTTTAAAAATATTATTATACAATCCTGCCTTTAAAACAAAAAACTCCTGATGTCGGACCCCTCTGGCCTTGCCATTTAGAAAATAATGGTTATATCCATGCCCACGGATCAAGAGATCTACCTATCCGTTCAATATATGAGTCAAGAGTCGGTTGGGAAATCATAGAATGATTGGAATCACCCTCGAAGTATGCGATTGATAACAATGTATGTTTCGTGAAAAATGCTATGTCAGATACAATCACGCCAAGCTGCTTCCATAACACATCTCTTGACATTCAAGACCAATTATCGAATTATCATGGCATTGCAGAATCATCGACATCCACAGCATTCTGTGAATGCACAACATTTTATTGTCGCAGAAGCTATCAAATCTATTCGAATGATTGCAACGTCAAGTATTGAAAGGTGATAAAAGTAACGTTACTTTGAATTGCATTGGAAATTGTTTTTCTGCTTAATGCACCCTGGAAGGAACATAAAACGGAATGAGGAGATAAAAATGCACAAACATCCACATTGGATATTTTTATCGGTGCCGAATCATTTGTGTAATGTAATTTACGTAACGCGAGTTCCATTTGATAGTTGCAAATGGAACTCACAGCAAGGGTTAATAAGAAAGACATTTATTTTATTCCATTGCGGTCAACTACATCAACCACTTTATTTTTTACTTGTGTTAATGTAGCCTCATCTGCTTTGTAAGTTGTATGTCTCATATTATGAAAGCGTGGAAATAGTGAAACTATTTCTTTGTTAAATTTTTTTGCTCTTGCTCGCGCAAATGTTTAATGTGGGTCTTTAAATGGGCAACCGACTATCAAAATGAAAATATGAACATGCAAATCAGAAATTTTTCTCTAGCTTAGATCAACATTACAATTTAATAGTTCCTGACAGCTATTCTGCTCTCTCGGGCAAATCTGCGGAACGAGATGGTTTGCAATGATACTGAACTTTGTTATTCCGCGGATCAGCCCCGAAAAGGCAAAACAGCTACCCGGAACAATTGTATTGTAAAGTTATTAATCGATCAAGACTATTGAAACCTGACCATTGTTATCTCGTGAAACCAACAAGGAATACTTATTCATTTCTTAATTGTTACAAAACATGTTCCGACCACTCTGCGCAGCAGATAAGTATGAATATTCCTGGTAGACCGGTGCCTGACTTACAGTACAAAACATACATACCTTGAAAAGCTTTTTAACATTATATCCAACTTGCACATGGATTTCACGAAGTAGGACACCATCAATGTTAACGATATCTTAGGTGTTATTCCATCGAACATGCTAGATTCCTACATTGAATTTCCGGAGAGTCCGGTTCATGCCAGAAAATATTAAACTTTTAAATAATTTATATTTGTCTTTCAAAAGAAATGATCTCAAGAAGATGAGAAATAGGCTCTATTGTGAATATAAACGAGATTTAAAAAATGCCAAATGAAAAAATCATCAAAAGTTCCTCTCATCCAAATAAAACTATATGGAACAACATAAAAAATAAGCAGTTTGAAGATAAAGCAGTAAAAAGCAATATTAGTTGGAATAAATTCAATAAATTCTTTGTCTCGATCCCAAACAACATAAGCAATACTTTACAGGATAGTTATGAAGAAAGTCTCTTCAAGAGTAAAACACTGGACAAGTTTTCTTTCTCATTTTCTGAGATTATTATCAATAATGTTAGACACGTAATACTACCACTTGAAAACAGTCCAGTCTAAAGATAATTATGGTCTGTCAATTCAGTTTGTTAAAACAAATATGAACACCTTGATATATGCTCTCACAAATCTTATAAATCGATGTCTCAAAAATGGAATTTTTCCCGACTGGTTGAAGCTTTCGAGAACAATTCCCTCATTCAAAAAAGCTGAATCTATATTAGATAACTTCAGACCGATATCAATTATACAGACTTTTGCAAAAATTCTTGAGAAAATTATATCAAATCAAATTTCAGGGTATTTTGAAAATAACAACAGTATGGTTTTAGAAAGAACCGAAGTACGATAGAGGCGCCATTATTGAACTTGTAGAAAGTGTGACTCGTTCATTTGAATCGAAAGCGAATTGAGTGATACATTTTCTAGATTTGTCAAAGGCTTTTGATTGCGTTCCACATTCTATTCTTATTGAAAAGTTGGAAGAATATTATTTTGATGATGTTAGTTTAGCTATTATTCGCTCATACCTTACCAACAGATACCAAGCAGTCTATGTGAATGAAAATTGGTCTAACCTTGAACCTGTTGATATTGAGGTACCTCTAGATTCAGTGCTAGGCCCGTTATTATTCTTGATCTCCGTAAACAATTTGCCATCATTCATGGAAGAATTATAAACACTGCTTCCTGCAGATGACAACAATGTTTCTTTTGAGTGTTCTGCTATCAATACAGTTGCCAAAACATGTGAGATGACTATAAGCAAGGTAGAGAGATAGTTCTCTGGTAACGGGCTTGATTTGCACCATGAAAAAACAAGGAAAATAATCTTCAGTCTGAAATAGGTAGTTGCAGTCGATGGGAAATTCGTTGGAATACACATAAGATACGAGGCTTGCTTGGAGTGCTCATACAAACCAGCTGGCACAAAAATTAAACAGCATTTATGCACTAAGGATTCTATCCAACCAGGTATCATGAAAAGTTTTGAGAATAATTTATTTTGCTCTCTGTGAATCGCATTTAAGGACTACAACGCAGGGCAATTCGTATTACATGTAAAATTAAATTTAGAGAATGTTGTACTAAATTATTCAAAGAACTGAAGATTATCATACTACCATCTCCTTCTATCTTGGACGATTTAATATTTCAACATAAAAATCACAAAAAGGCCTCCATAAGTACTTATATTCCTTCCCACTTTACGGGGCCTAACAAAAATATTAGATTACCAAAATATAGGCTGTCTAATTCACAGAATGCGCCAAGTTATAACTCCTCTAGAATTTTGGAGGCACTACCCAGTAGAATTATCAATTATGAACCAATAAAATTCAAAACTACAATGAAACAAATTCTCTGTGATAACGTAATATCATATAAAACTGATGAATTTTCAAATATTGATTTTATCCTCTATATATGAAGAATATATCATATTTTTTTAATGACTTATGCAAATACTCCATTATATATTAGCATCAATAAGAAATATTATCTTATTTTAGCTTATCATTATCTTCCGAAGCTTATATCTAATACACATAGTCACTCCCCATAAAGTGAAGCCCTTGCCTTCCTTTAGTGAATATTCTACTCTACTAATACTGCAGGAAAACGTGTTTATACTTTCGCCTCTTACACGCCAAATTCTTTTAATATCCTCCCTTTTGACAAAGAGTCTCCCTCTCAACACTGATTTCAATTTGGATGATATGGAGAAGGGTAATAGGTTGGGAAAGAAATGAAGGCCTTGTCGAAATACACTTTTAATCCCAAGTCATAGAGTATATTTGACGGATTTCAACGCCGTTAACGGTTTCTAATCATTTAGAAAATATAATTTCAATCGGGATGAGCCGCTGCCGCTAACAGTTTCTACGGGTGTTTGTAGTTTCCCCGGGCAACATTTTATTCGAATATATTGATTATATCATCAAAGCAACCAAGGTTCAACTCATAACCTTCCGATTGTATCTTTATTGCTTAACAAGCTCCTATTATGTCTGAGCCATAACATACAAATTTCATTTTGTAATTCCTTTGATGGAACAGGCATTTATTTATCAAATTGTTGGATCAAACCGTAGCCATTCATAAACTTATATACAGTGAACCGTGATAGTAACGATTAACGAAGGAATGAAATGCATTCTTAGCACAAATAGATCTTGAATATATTAATTAATAGTATTACGGCATAAGTATAATGAGGATTGAAAGAGAATCCACCAAACCGCCTTTCCAGTGTTCAGTTGAATAAGAATGTTGAATTGATTTTGTTTGTCGATCAAACAATATGGTAGTCTTCATATTCATATCGTTCCCAAGATGAAAAGAAATCCTGCTTCCACTAAATCATCATTAAGAGGAATAACGCAACAAGAACTTATATTTTCAATTATGCATTCCCGTCTGCTAATCTTTAGTCATCAGTAATTGTTAGCTGTCTGGTATGAACATTGAAAATACCGGTGGAGACCCTTGATGAGCGCCACTTGGGGACGCTGTGCGGGCTGCCAAATACGCTGCTCAGCATATTGGACGGCTGGTACCGCATGGAGCGGCTCAAGGTCTGCATGGTTTTGCAGGCAAAGGTCTACGCATTATTGACTTGTGCCATGGAAAACCTGCGAAGAAGCTATATGAATAGGTGCATATATATTTGCACAGGTAGCCGGTCAACTCTGGGAGCTCTCAAATCGCCCAGAGTCACACCAAGGCTTGTCAAAGAATGCAGAGATACACTGGCTGAACTAGCGAGAAGAAATAAAGTTCAACTCATCTGGGTCCCTGGACACAGCGGAGTTGAAGGAAACGAAATGGCCGACTCCTTGGCCAGGTGAGAGTCGTCTAGCGCACCTTCCGGGCCGGAGTCAATGGTCGCTTTATAGAATTGCATCGGGGGGCTTGCCCTTCTGAACCCACTGGATACAGAGTGGTCTGATCTGTGGCGAGAATCACCACGCATGAGACATGCCAAGCTCTTCATCAAAAAGCCTGTGCCTAGGCTCTCGAATAAACTCCTTCCTTTGGACAGAAGGGATATCAGAGAGGTTACTGGAATCCTAACCTGTCACTGTCGCCTTAACAAATACCTTCCCACTATGACCCAATACGTAGGGAATGCAGAGAGGAGGAAGAAACTGCCTCTCACATCCTGATGGAATGCCCAGCATTACCATCCATCAGGTACCGACACTTCGTATAATTAGAGCTGCTTCCTGAAGAACTAATGGAAGTCAGCACTGGCAATATTCTGGGTTTCTGGCAGGTCACAAACCTGCTTTAATAGAATAGACTTCTGACTACGTGCGCATGATGGGCCCAGCTAAGTGATCTGAGTAGATTTGAAGGGCTAAGCCCCTTCCCCTCAAACGATGATAATGATGATGATGATGAAGACCCTTCACAGAAATGGAAAGAGATTAGAGACAATTCGTAGGTTCCCAATTAGTTTGAAGTGCATAATCGTTAGTAGCGGCCCCCCATCGGAAGACGAGAGATGCCTTTGCTGTCAACACTCTGGAAGGTGGGCCAAAATTGTTGCCACGTGTGTGACAAACCAACAGCGGTGCCAACTGAAGCTAGTAGATCATGGTTTGCGCATGAAAATTAACAAACTGAATGTTGAATATCATATTCAGTGAGCACTTTTATCTTGGGTGGAACAATCAAAAGTCTCTGATTTGACAAAGGGATATTATTGTTTCACTTGAAAACACACACCCATGCTGGAAGAATAACAGTTTTTTTCACCAGAAAAGCTGTTGGTGGATCTAAAAGTGGCTATGTTCATACAAAACTCTTCTTTGGAGCTTATTCCAAGAATGTTTGATTAAGTTGTTATTGAGCAACTGACAAGGCAGGTATAAAATTCAGATTTGTTGCTCTTGCAGAAAGTTTCTGACAGGTGTCATATGTTGGCGTGCATTATGATAAATAAGAACCCAGTTGGCACCAACTTTTATTGTACCGAGATATCAAAAATTATCTTGGTTAAGGGTGGTTGTGGAATCTAAAACGTGTGTCTTACTTTACGTTTGAAATAATTATGTCATAATTAATTTGAAGTTTCTAAGAGTGCGAAATTTCGCAATTTTATACGAAGTCTTTAGCGCTTTGGACTCCGGGATTTTCACGTGGCCTATCGAAATTAGAAGGTTCGAATTACCTAAAAACATAATTGCATGAACGCCAGACGTCCTACGTAATTAGATACGAACGAAATCATTTTGACATATGCCCCGAGGAGCTCGCTGCGCGTAAGTTAGAGTTTATACATTTTACCTCAGTCTTGTTAATTTGGGGCCGTTTCTTGCCCCGTGCGACCGGCGCCAGTTGTAATAAAGTGTTTTGGCTATCGGCCGCTAGCTTTTACCCGCTTCGTGTATATTTTAGTCGCGAGAAAATTCCCTCTGGCACGTCGCACGTTAGACGCTCAAACTGTTTTAATAGAATAGCTCAAACTGTTTTAATTAAATTTTCCTATTTAATGAACATTTATCAAAAATAGGAAAAAAGAAGGGCCCTCAGGCACGGTCCGATACTAAATCTAACTACATGGAGCGAAAACGGCACGCGAAAAGTCGTCGTAAAGACGTATTAAGTACAACCAGTTTGCACTTTTCTAACTCGCGTGCGCACTTATACGGAAAATTAACTATTTCAAAACAGTTTTTGACCCGGATTGTGGCTATAACGACCTCTGAAAAGGTTCAAAGTTCACATAATTATTTCATAATTTGTAATTCATTATTGTTTTACAACTGAAATAAATATGTATGAAATTTGTAGATTATTGATGATGTCAGTGTGACAGTGACATAATTATTTGAAACGTGAAGTAAGACACACGTTTTAGATTCCACAACCACCCTTGACCAAGATAATTTTTGATATCCCGGTACCTTCAAAATTTAGACAAATCATCTTGACTCGCTTGGCATGGAGCCCATTTCCAGGCTCAATATGATTTCAAGGCTTAGAAAAAACTGTTTATTCTTATTTATATCATTCTGTTTTTCGAATTCAGATAATTCCTCTATAAGCTTGACAATCAGTCTCAATATTCGGAATATCTATTTTCTGTATGGAATTATTCACAGTAGGGTTTATTTACATTGAACTAGAGCATGTTTTAATATATACATCGACACAATCATAGTTTAATCAAATGCGGTAATGGAAGGACGTGTATATGCTCATCAATATTAATTTTACCAATCATTCGGAGTAAAAATAGAGGAGAGCCATTTATTAATAAAATTCTGCTACTGCTACACGATTATTGATATAAAATTTGTATATTGTGTTGAAATGAGTTGAATAATAGTTGATATAATTGAAATAGAAAAGAGAATAGTTTCGTCAACATAATATGCAATTAAGTACTCCATTGGCATCATCAAAAAAACTGTAACTTGAATCTGAAATAAGTTAAAAGTAATTAACAAAAGGAACATTTTGTTCAGATCCAACGATGTGAAATAAAATAAAATGTTGCTCCCCAAAGTTTCTCTCATTCAAGAGAACGTTATTATTCCTGGTATTACTATAATGCATAACTACATAAATGTTCAACAATTTATACTGGTGTCCCAGTTCCAATGGGATATCTCGGTTATTTCAAGAAATAAAAGTTTAGGCTTCTGACGATTTGATAAACATACAAAGACCTTTCATTTGAACAAAATAAAAACCGGGAGTCACTTCCCGTTTAACCGGAACCTTTTAAATGATACTGCATATTTTTCTGATATCCCCTTTTCCACTTTGTATTTTAATCCAACTAGATAGAGAAAACGTCAAATTTAAAATTAAAAGAATTGCAGTAGGTGATATTTGACTTCAATAATACCTTGTTTTCATAATATAAATAATAATAATGATGTTAGTACTAATAATAATGATATTAGTGATCATTTTACTAATAATAACTATATTGTTATTATTATCATTATTACTAACAAATACTAACAATAATATTATTATTTATAACATTATTAAACTATTGAACTCTTTTTTTTTTGCTCAAATAAAAAGTCTTTGCGTGTATATTGAATCGTGAGAATTCTAAATTTCTTGAAATGACTGAGATATCTCATTGGAATAGGATAGCCAGTATACAATTCCTGTGACGTAGCTTTGAGTAAACTCCTCACTGTAATTTTGACGTGAAACTCTACAGATTGAAAAAGGGAACTGTTCAAAAATGGGATCAAATTAATGTCAGTTGCCAACAACAGGCAAATCAGTCTCATGTCTGTACAGTTGGAAATTATAGAGCGAATCGTAGTGGACAATATGTTACATCCATCCTGGCATATAAAATAGTAGTGCATTCCAAATTTCTTGAAACTCCTGCAGTAATTTTCACATCATCGTTTAACCATGGATTATAATACCTACAAATTGTAAAAGAATTGTGCCTAAAAAGGGGAACAAATTTTCTGTTATAAACTGCAGGCTAATCAGGCTTATGCTCGTAGAGTTGAAAATCATAGAGCGAATCATAGAGGACACTATGCTACATTTTCTCCTAGAATATAAAATAATCAGTCCTGATGATGATTTTCTTCCGGGTGGTTTTATAAGAACCAATCTACTTAATAGTATTTTCTACAGGAGTAAGACGGGGATGTAAGGGGTAAAATAACAAGATGAAAAACTGATGGGATCCGGAGAATTTTTTCTAAAAATACCAGCGGCAGTTAACTTGTTTAGATGGTGTAGATAATCAAGAATGGGATGGTTATTGGATCATTTCGAAGTGCTATCCAACTTTGTAAAAATTCATTAAAATACGTTTTTATTTTGGATTTGATGCATCACTCACACCTCAGCATCAAGGTTTTTTTTGCATTGCAGTCAAATAGTTTACACGCACTACAGTAACTTGAGTTCCCTGTAATAGTTTGTACAGGTTTTTCACTGGTTCTTTGTGTACTATTCGGAGGATTTCTTTTATTTCATGAGAGGAAAAGCTATTATGTTCGTAGAACATCGTGTGAGCCAGAGATGATACGTTGGGAGAGAAGGTAGGCATTGGAATATTTCTTAAAACTCTAGAGGGTTTAGACTAGTTGAAGAGTTCCACAACTTCGCCGTCCTATAGAAAAATGAAGTTTGGTAGAAAGAAGATCAGCAGGTCTCAAGCCTGACTACTAAAGGGTGATCGACCTGAGCTCGACGAGTCTGTCTATTTGGAGTCGCTTATGGTGTATTAACAGACGAGATATAGCGATCTAGAGGAGGAAGTGGTATGGAGTGTATCATCATCCGCAAAGTTGATAAGAGGCAGAAATAAAGTTTGTGCCAAGGCAGATCCAAGAGGAGCACCGGTTTGAAGGGCCATTGTATTGGAGAAGACTTGGGAAAACCTAGGTTGCCCGAATATTGCTTGTCTATCATGATCTAATGCCTCGTATTCTGACAGAATGTATTTGGCAGTTACTGCTCTTTGCGAAGAGCTCTCTTTGTTGTTGTTTGGCTCACTCTAGTAAAAATTCTCGGGCAGGTGTAAAATACGTTCTAGTTTGAGACATTGTAAGAAGCATTTTATGTTTTCGATCGATAGTAAACTATCTTTAAGGGTAATTTACAGTTTTGACTTTGTCTTTTATTCATTTTTCACCCCAGATAATTGTAAATTATGATTCATAAAACATTGTACACATAATAGCTCAATATCTCTTATTCATGATGATATTTCCTATTAAAATTACTTCAACCCCCTAATACCTAAAGTGCTGTTATTGAGTTTCATATATTGTCTCAACGTCATGTATTAGAATAATAATTTCCTGTAACACTAATACAAATTTTGATTTTATTATATAACTAATGCCTTCGTCTTAATTACAGGTTAGACAAAACTTGAAAGATGCAGGAGAAAGACACAAGAAATTACTTTTGGCGCTAAAATTTGGTGGTGTTCCCAGCATCAATAATTTGAATTCTATATATAATTTCCAGGTAAGTTTAATCACCATATTATCATTGCATACAAATGAGGTAATGACTATATTTTTCAATGGATGAATGTTATGCTAGCTCCACGCTCCTTGGCGAATAATACATTTCCATGAATCCTTTCATTAAGAATTTATGCTTCGCGTCTGTTCAAGGCTTCATTCGATACGCTAATTCTAGGGATTTTTGGTTTTTTAAGGTTGGCGTTACTAATTCTTGACATTGACAGTTCGACATGAACTTCACTTTCGCTCACAATTTTTCATAATTGTTACGAAATAACATACATTTTTTATGATTCTGTGAATGCTAAAAAACAAACAAAAACAAGGGACAACGTCTAACTTGAGGTTCCCTGAAACGAAGAATTATTGTATATATCAACAGTAAAATTCAAAATATCGTACCATACTAAAAATAAAAAACAAAAATCACAAAATTCATGAATTTACTTCTTAGAAAATACCAAATTAGAAGGCGAATTTGAAAAAGTAGTATAGACAACTCGTTGCATTACGCGTTTTGGCGCACGAGTTCAATTTGAGAATGGCCGCGAAATGGTTGTTTGTTATATTTGGTGAAGTCATATGTCATATGCGAAACAGCGATTGGGTGATCAAAGTCACTTAGGCAAATTGTAAATGTATTACACCTTTCACATAAATTGAAGTGGAAATGTGAGTGTAGTCTTAATCACCGTAGGGAAACGTTAGTGTCAGTGAGATAAAATAATTCAAGGAGCATTTTAATGAAGGTGATAACTGCAAAGAGAAATTTTAAGTAGGTTGGCAGACAAATAGACATAATATAGTCTAGTCGACAAAGCCCCAAAATGAGCAAAACCTCTTATTCGAGTTCTACAAAATGAGTTTTGATGAAAACTTGTGCAATGGGTTAGTAATGACGTCAACGGAAAAGTTAAAAAAAAATGTATGCGGGAATGATCGGAAGTGGTAGAAAACCCCTCTTATCACGGGTTCTGTAGAATTTCGATAAAAATGGAAACAATTATATTATTAATTTTTATTGACCCAAAATACGATGTTTATAATTTTGCGAATATGACCACTCGAAAATTCCTGAAATTGCACTAATAGCAAAGAAACTGATGGAGATATTTTGCATTTAAGAGAACATCTTTCTGAAATGTTTTGATGTTAGTGTTTTCACATAACGAGAAGTCAAGGCAAGTTCGCAGAACTAAAATTTGTAACGGAACAGTTTTTCAGGTGAGTTTGCAAAGAGAGTGTCTTTGCTTGGTACAACATCCACGTTGAAAGGTTCAGACATGACCACTAACCAGAACTTTATCACATCCACGCAGGAAACTTATACTGAACTCTTTGCCAATATTATTCATTATTTTTCGTAGATATTACAGTTTCGCATTGAAACTCAACCGAAAGATAATGTCCACTTCTGATTTGTCATTAAGCTTTTGGGAGTAATGAGTAAAATCATTGATAAACCGAAGATTTACATCATCACATAGTCATTTACTTCGATAACTGAAACTGTTTCATCCCTCAGTCTACCTGGTTTCCTTCTCTTCTGGGATATAGCTTTCGAGTAGGTACGCCCTAAATTTGACTGGAATTATGAAAGTTAAATGAATGTGTAACGGTGAAGTCTATTGTTTCCGAGAGTTACTAACGAATTATTGATTTCCCAGGGGCTTCTATCATCACCAAAAATTTTTCGCTTGAGAATCTTTTTCCTCAACATTCCATTTGGTAGTTTCTGGAGTTTGATATTATTTTGTCATACAGTCTAAATTTTTCCTTCCTTGGTGTAGATTCACTTTTTTCTCCTTTCGATTACATGACACGATAATCCATACGATTCACAGACATTGTGTAAGTCAGTTAGTCGAGTCATTCTACGGAAAAATGAGGCGAGGTTCGTAAAAATTTGATAGAGGTTGGGGAGGTGTAAAAAGTTGTTTCTTGTGATAAAAGTAATGATATTTCAGAATTTTCTACAAGAAATATTTGGTGCAATCATCCCAAAAATTCCAAAAACTGGTTTCTGGCCCTTTTTTTAGGTCAGTTTTGAAGTTTTAATTTTTTTGAACCCTTTAGACTATTGACTAAGGTTTGGGAGTTGGACCTTTTATTGTCCATGTTCAAGGAAGCTTTGGTTCAAATTTGGAGTGTTTGCGATCATTACTTCCCCTAGAATAAATATATATATATATATATATATATATATATATATATATATATATATATATATATATATATATATATATATATATATATATATATATATATATATATATATATATATATGTATATATATATATTTATATATACGTTTTTCGAGGTAAAAATTAAAATTGGACTATTTTGATCACATCTTCATCAAATTGGATGAAATTTGGTGTCAAAGTAGACCATGGTGACCGTAATAAGTGATCCAAAGATGAAGTTAAATTATTCAATGGTTTTGATAAAAATCCAAATTTGAGAGATTTGGCCCAAATTTTGAAGATGCCCCCAATTACGGCCAACAAATCGCAGAGTACTTTTTTTGGGCTCCTATTGGAGGTTATTTTATATAGTTTGACGTGGTGTATTTTGTTTTGTAAGATTAGCCCATTTCTCGGCCATTCACGGCATACATAAGGATTTTATCACTATAATATTGTTCTTAGAGTATAGACATGGTGTTTTTTGCATATGCATGTGAGAAAACATATACATTATTTATTTGAGGTCCGCTTGTGACATAGTGACATTTTTTCTTACTACACGTTTTAATTATTATAGAATATATAGGTATATACAACATCACCTGCGCTTTTTCTAATTCAAGACGCGACAAAAATTTACTTCTGATGATGTGGACCACGCTTATCAAAATTATGAGATAAAAATTATTTTTATGAAACAATGACAGGTACAAATATTGTGGATCTTGATGTTTTTTTTTCTGTATTTTTCTGTTTTAAGAGGACGTCCGATTTTCCAATCTAATAATGTCTAATCTATAATTTTAATCGGCTGTTAAAAATTTATTTTTACCTGTCATTGTTTTATAAGAATAATTTTTATCTGATACTATCAGTAGGCGTGGTGCCCAACATCAGAAGTAAATTTTTGTCGCGTCTTGAATTAGAAAAAGCGCAGGTGATGTTGTATATACCTATATATTCTATAATAATTAATAGGTGTAGTAAGAAAAAATGTCACTATGTCACAAGCGGACCTCAAATAAATAATGTATATGTTTTCTCACATGCATATGCAAAAAAAGCCATATCTATACTCTAAGAACAATATTATAGTGATAAAATCCTATTATAATACAATGAAGGTGGGAAATCTGCGCGCGCATATATATATATATTTCTTCTTAGGTTCTCGCGGACGTAATGTGTAGAACTGGATTCTCGGGTATTGATCCGCGTTGTGTGGTTTCGGTCCTCAAAAGGACCAATTTCACGACGTTTCGTCGCATTTGCCATCTTCAGGTGATTCGACCGTAGAGTCTGGAAAATCTAGGCGAACTGACGCTTACTTGGAGGGACAGGTATTTATATCCCCCGTTATGCTTGACCTTTGGACTTTCGAACTATTTCACGCTTGGTTGATTTCTACGTGTTTGGCTCCGAGTGACACGTTTGGATGACGTCATTGCGACGCTGGAATCAGCCGGAAAGTTTCCGTGACCTGTTGCACGTGCACTGGATACCACGTTCTCTCTTGTTTTTGGTTGTATCTTCCGACTTTCTAAAGCGGGTTTCCGTGTTGCTGGTAATCTTAGTCCGTCATCTCGTTTGTTAAGATTATGTGGACGTTTCTCGATCTCTATTGCCTCCCTGGTTATTCTGGTGTAGAAGTGTTCAATGTTGGCTAGAGTCTTTGTGCCGCTAAAGTTGATCAAATTGGTCCTTTTGAGGACCGAAACCACACAACGCGGATCAATACCCGAGAATCCAGTATATATATATATATATATGTTTCTTCTTAGGTTCTCGCGGACGTAATGTGTAGAACTGGATTCTCGGGTATTGATCCTAGAGCACATATCAGCAGCTCGTCGAGGAACGCGCAACATTCTTCCAGGCAACTGTTACTACAAACGATAAAAACTATGTCAGGCCGAGGTAAAGGAGGCAAAGTCAAGGGAAAAGCGAAGTCTCGTTCAAGTCGTGCCGGACTCCAATTTCCCGTCGGACGTATCCACAGATTATTACGTAAAGGAAACTATGCCGAGCGAGTAGGTGCCGGAGCTCCGGTCTATCTAGCCGCAGTGATGGAATATTTGGCCGCCGAAGTTTTGGAATTAGCCGGTAACGCAGCCCGGGACAATAAAAAAACAAGGATCATCCCCCGTCATTTGCAATTGGCCATCCGCAACGACGAAGAATTGAACAAGCTATTGTCAGGTGTGACCATCGCACAAGGCGGAGTCTTGCCTAACATTCAAGCAGTATTGCTGCCCAAGAAAACCGAAAAGAAAGCATAAATCAACTCGTCCAACGAGAGCAGATTTTCCAGACTCTACGGTCGAATCACCTGAAGATGGCAAATGCGACTTTGCCGAAACGTCGTGAAATTGGTCCTTTTGAGGACCGAAACCACACAACGCGGATCAATACCCGAGAATCCAGTTCTACATATATATATATATATATATATATATATATATATATATATATATATATATATATATATATATATATATATATATATATACATATATTCTAGGGAAAGTAATGATCGCAAACACTCCAAATTTGAACCAAAGCTTCTAAGGGGTTCAAAAAAATTAAAACTTCAAAACTGACCTAAAAAAAGGCCCAGAAACCAGTTTTTGGGATTTTTGGGATGGTTGCACCAAATATTTCATGTAGAAAATTCTGAAATATCATTACTCTTATTACAAGAAACAGCTTTTTCCACCTCCCCTACCTCTATCAAATTTTTACAAACCTCGCCTCATTTTTCCGTAGAATGACTCCACTAAGTGGTGAAATATTGTATGAAGAGAAAGCGGAATGAAGCGTAGCATCATCCAGCAACCTATAGACGGGATATCAGCGTTGATAGCCATCTCAGAGACAAGTTGACGTGAAATTAATACTTCGGGCGGCAAACCATAAGACGAAAGTTTCCAAAGAAGGCTGGGTGCCAAGTTTAACCTAATGCTCCGTCGGTCGTTAACTATTTTTGAGCACTAGATATTGGATGAGCTCAAGGTTGATTGCTATCTTCAATACTTTAGTAATACAGATGGTAGTGCAAGGCGTCTGTGGTTATTAGGGAGAGTCTTCTGCCCTTTTTTTTGGAATTGGTTGAACTCTAGTTGTCTTTCAAGGGATACACCAAGTTTGTTCGAGAGGGTAAACTGATTGTAAGGAACCGGGGCACATTTCATGAAAACAGTAGACGGAATTGTGTCTGGTCTCATAGTTTTTTCGGTATTGTTCAAGCAGAATGCTCCAAATTGAGCGCTAACGTGATAATTTTAGGTATGTATATGGTTATCTGAATAGGACTGAAATGGTTCCTCTATTTTCATGATAAACCTAGAAATGTTATTCATAATTTTCATGTTATCGCCCACAATCCGCCATTTTGAGTTTTCGATTTTATCATTCTATTCAAGGATCTGGAAAATACCTGGAACAGTCTTTTATCACTTCAAAATACAGCAGTTTCAAGATTTTTCTGCTAAATGGTACTAGACTGTGAATTTATCAAACAATAATTGATCGACAAAGCAATAGAAATTTGTTTTTCATGAAATATTGAGGACAGTTTTAAGCAGTTCTAGAAAAGGAAGTTAATATCATATACCAGTAGTCTAGTTTTCCTAGATAATGAGAATAAATCGGGCTCATTGACATACTAAGACGAATAAGAAAAAAAATACAATTCTTCATTGTAAAGATTTTTATTATTTTCTTGTACACCTACACGGTTCAGAACCCTATTTGTGATGAAAATACAATAACGATTGGCAATAAAAATCTCTAAGCTTCTTATTATAATTGAAATGGATTTAAGAATCCACAACATTTTGCATAGTTTGTGAGTTGCTGGTTAAACATTCAATTGTTATGATTTCTGCATATGCAATTATAAAAAACGAGAATAAATTCTCTCGAATTTATTCTATATGAACCCAATGAGACTTGTTTAATTTTAGAAAAATAAAAAATTGATAAAAAAATAATAATACTGATATTTTTTTTACTCATTCCTCTAACATCCATACATAATATATAAATAAATAACAAACATGCAACATTCAACAATTTGCTTTTCTACAGGATAAACCATGGGTGTTTGGCCATTTGGTTCAACTTCAACGAAGACTTGGAAGAGAACATTTTCCTCTCATCGAGCAAATCTTTTATCCAGACCATCGAGAAATGGTAAGTTGTTCATGTTCTGATTTCAAACATTTCGTCATAGGGTTGTTTCTGGTCCACTTGCAGCTTGTATTCGATTGTCGCAAACATATGCCCTGTGAAAGAAAACGTATTTGATGAGTAAACATGGAAATCAGGTAAACGAATTGAAAAATATATGCAGTTTTTTTTGGTTGAATAAGAGAATCATGATAGGAAAGACAGTTTTGTCCCAAACATAACGCAAAGAGTCGATTCTAAATTAGAACGGTCAAGGAAATCCGTTCTCCTTTACATTTAGGAACTTTGTAATTGTTACTTGGTAGATTTTGAAGATTTATTGGATCCCTTTGTTGTACTTTGTTTTCATCATAGTGAGCGAAATCTGCAGAATAATTGGGTGATATTTCAGATATTCATATTCAGTTCATGAGAAACAGTTATTTCATTTGTTTCATAGAAGAGATTAATTGAATAAGGTTGCCACTTTGGTATTATTATTTTTACCTCAGGCAATCGTTGATTAATATTAAACTCGTTTCTGAGCTTTTGGCTTTCATCAGATCAACCTTGATCTGACAGATCTAATTTGAGTTCTGAACACCTGAATCACGCTGGTTCGGAAATTTAAGATTATCGAGTCCCGGTAATCCTAGTAATGACCTAATTTGCTGACATTTCAAATGTCTACTAGACCTTTGGGTTTCAATAATTACACAATACAGCACATTTGTATGATTATCATCTACTAGAATGATTTCAATGGCAATATTGTTATGAAAAACACATATATAAAAGGTCATTGAACAGATATTTCATAATGTTATTGTACAATAAACTAACAGCTTATAATTGCCGTTTGGAGATAAGATATTATGCTCTGTTATGTATTCAGTTGATGTTATTGGATACAGGAATAAACTTGAAGATAATCTACTAATCAAGAATTTCCACTTGGAAATTATATGTGTTATCTTATGTGTTCAGTGAATGTTATTGCATCCAAAAATCACTCACAAACACCCCAACCTATTGTCTCTAAGATAACGTGTTCTCCTAAGTGTTCAGTTGATATTATTGCATCCAAAAATTAACTTACAGATAACCTACCAACCTAGAATTCCCACTTGGAGATGATATATGTTCCTTCATGCGTTCAGTTAATGTTACTACCTCCAGAAATAAACTCACAAATAACCTACTGACCTATAATTGCCGCTAAGAGGTAATACACATTCCATTATGTGTTAAGTTGGTGTTATTGCATCCTTAAATGATCTTACAAATAACCTACCAACATAGAATAGCTACTTGGATATGATTTATGTTCTCTTATGTGTTCAGTTGATGTTATTGCATCCAAAAATAAACTTACCAACAACCTGTCAACCTAGAATTGCCACTTGGATATGACAAATATTCCCTCATGCACTTGGTTGATGTTACTACCTCCAAAAATAAACCTGCAAATATCCTACTGATAACTAACCTACCAACATAGAATAGCCACTAGGATACGATTTATGTTCTATTATTTTCAACAATTTTGTGAATAAACTCAAACTGGAACCGTTGTCTACCTTGATGTATAAATTCGTACCACATTCAAATTGATTTCTAATATTTAAGGACATAATTTCGGTCTCACGATCATCATCAGAAAACGTATCATGTCTAAAACGGGATTTCCTAATACTAACTGTATCAGCAGAAAGCGTCTTTATCGCACCAATTTCAGTCGAAAATGACCACATCGCCAAAACGAACAGAAACACGGATAATCAAAGCTGTAACACATTAACGTTTTAAGTATATGAATTTGTATTAAGAATCCACTGCTCAGCAATTTTCTTATAATATACGAACTCATGTCAACAAAGTCTGTATACGACTGAAACCAAAGCATATACTTAAAACATTAATGTGTTACAGTTACGATTATTCGTATTTCTATTCGTTTCGGCGACGTGGCCATTTTTAGTTGAAATTGGTGCGATAAAGACGATTTGTGCTGATACAATTAGTTTTAAGAAATTCCGTTTTAAACATAATATATCTTCTGATGATGGTCGTGAGACCGAAACGTAGGTAAAGACGAAAATAATAAGCATATGTGTTAGTGTGACCCATTTCCCGAGAATTAATATAGTATAATTGAGTGAAAATTAAATGTTACAAGTTTTTGTGTACATTTGACCTCAATTCTTCAACTTTAGAATATTTTAAAAAGATTTTACATCACGCCAAACCATACTAATAAAATAAAATGTGGGTACCTACTTTTTTATTCTATGTTAGGTGTTACTATTCAATTTAAGTACAATATATTTATAACTGAATGAGTTAATAACTCAATCTGATGCCTCTGCCTGGTGAAACTATTGTTAATAAACCGTGAATAAAGTGTGAATATTGAATTTTAATGAATTTGCAAGCATTAAACACCGAACTCACTCAAGTATATTCCAAAATTAAATATTATGTAATTTTAGTTTTATTACAGACATTTGCAAGTATCTAGTCGTTAAAATAGACCCATGTCCATCCAAGAAACTGATTACCGTACATTAAAGAACATTGATAGACAGTTGTAGCTTCAAAATGATCCAATATATCTTTCTACATGTCTATATCGACGAGGACGACTATAATACAAGTTAAGTTTTATTTCTATTCGTGTTCCATAAATCAGTAATGGTTTATGAACAATTATTAGTTTTATGACATAATACTAAATTGCTTCTCATGTTATTTCCTTGGTTTACTACTTCCAGAAAAGCCAAGTCTTCGTTCATTTAAAATATGGAATTTCTAAGAATTTGAAGTTAGAACCTGGCTAATACCTGATACTATATCCAACCAAAGTTAGTTTTGCCCTAAAATACTCGTCATCGTTTCCATTGTATTAATCAAATCAATCCAAATAATATTTCCCTTGAGCAGATTAGGTTATCAATAAGTTCCGCCAAATGTACAGGTGGAGTTATTGAGTGAATTATTATTCCAGGTATTTTTGTTTGGAAATAATAAATCTCAAAATTGTATACACTTGCGTAATTTATCATTCACAACATTTTTGAATGCATTAACATGCAAACCAAGGAAACCTATAAGATAAAGCAAAATATCAAAATAATGGGGTTAAATTTTTGCCCTAAACATAATTTACCATTCTGAGGCTATGGTTTCAATGTCAGTATCAAAAGGATTTTGAAACATCTTAATTTTATTTGCAATGACACAAAATCTAAAAAACGAGTATCAAAATTTATTTTCACAGCACTCAAAGTCTCGATTGCAAAATCGACGGCAAACTCAGTTTCAATAGTGTGGCTGGATATTCCACATGTTTTGAATTGTGTGAAACATTTTCACGTAATTATGATTGAAACAGTATTATTTTCTGCCGGAACTTTTTGATATTAGTGTATAAACCAGGGAGAAGCTGGTTTTTTACTTGCAATTTCAAATTCAGTTCGTTCAAATGTTTTGGCAAATCGACACAGAATGCTAACTTCCACAGCCATTCGCTATTTTGTAATTCGATAGAAGGGCGATGGTTTTCATTCAAAAAAAATTTCGATCACTGTTCGAAGTTCAAAAAAGTGCCGAAGGACTTTTCCGCAACTAAGCCAGCGTACGGCGGTATGATATGATAAGTCATTTTCTCCAATCTCTTCAATAAACTCGCGGAATTATTGGTGATTCAGCTCAGAGGATCTGATGGAATTAACAACTGATATGACATTTTCCGCATAAGGAAAATGTAAGACTAATGGTTTTGAATCACCATCATTTTCTACAGCCTTTGACAGAAGAGCTCCTTTATTTTTACCACACATGTTTTTGCCTACTCCAGGAATAATAGATTTCAAGTTTTTCCATCAAAGATTCTTTCTATTAATGGCATTTTCAACTCCCTTAAAAATATCTTTCACAGTAGTCGTGCTGTGAATACTATCAATAACAAGATCTTCATACACTTCATACCTCTTATCTACTCCTCGAATACAAATCAATATCTGAGCAGTATCTGACACGTTCGTTCACTCATTCAAGGCCAGAGAAAACTACTCAAGATGTCCATTATTTTCACACACAGAAACGACAACTCAAATCAAAATACATGTTACGAACAAACCGTTTCAAGGAATTACGTACTAACTTATTCCCCAACAGACATTTTCGTTCCCTCCGCTCTCCCTAGACGGACTGACTTGCGCTGGCACCGCTAGTCTTCTTATACCTCAATTACTGCCATCTAGAAGTGAGTGCCTGAGTGGAATACACCAGAACTTTCTCGGAACAACGAGATTACTCGCGAATGTTAATTTTTACTGAGCTTTCGAAAGTACTACTAGCACTATCTGTTAGCGATGAAGGGTAGTACCACTACCTATTTTCGCGTGTGACTACCGGGGGTCATAAGGGTCGCGATCGTAACAATAAAGTGCAGTTAGTACTCAATAGTAATTGAATTAGTGAATTTAGCAGGCGTATGCTCTCTCAAGACGCGTACTCGGCGACTAGTCTAGAAATTATAGATAATGGCAGGAAAATTGAAACGATCTGGGCCCTTGGAACTTACTGGAGTGAACAGTATGGCCCTAAGGCTGGGAAGTTTAGAGACCCCTGTCTTGGAGGAAAGGCACTCAGTAGGGTGAAATACTACATTGTATACCTAGTATTGAAAGTAAACATTCCCGAACGACTGTAAAGAGGCCCAAATCAAGAATGATAATACAGAGTCCGGGAATGTGGCTTTTCCTACAAGGTATACTCGTACATACCATTTTTCCGAAAAAAGAAAATAATTCAATAAAATATCATAATCAATTTGTAAAAATTTTCGAATAAGCATGATCAATTTCATTCACAAAGAAAAATGCGTCAAACATGACGCATGAAGAGTTTATTTTTGGCGTTTTTCCATAGTGTTTTCCGAGTTTTCGAACGTTCCAAAAACAATCGTTCCATGGAATATCGTAAGAATAAAATTGCAAGTTCTTTCTCAGAAAATTTTGTAATGGCATACTTTTTGGAGCTTGGTTTCGAGATGAAATCTTGAAATTTGTGTGAAAACTATTCAATGTTTATAAATAACTAAGGTAATATTATTTACAAAACAGAATATTCCCTAATAGTTACGTTCCGTTGCCTGGTAACGACTTAATGCAAGGAGATATTGACTTTTTCAATGTTATAGAAATGTCAATATTTCTGAACGATTTTCGGAAAAATTACTTTTTTGTAAATTTCCAAGGCATACTTGATTTTCGAGAAAAATAATATCGCACTAATCAGCTTCTATTTGAACAGGTTTGAATCCCAAAAGATGGAATTTCTACTATTGATGCGTCAATCTGGAGACATGCTGTATATTATGTACATACGTGGATTGATTCACTTAGGTATCTAATACAAAACCACCTTGAATAATAATTCTACTTCCTTTGCTAATGCATTGATCAATATTGAATTATAAAGAATATGTATGGAAAAAAATATGTTCTCTTTGGTATTACTGAATATTGTTTTCATACAATATGATGCGTCAACCCTTTTTTGTAGAACAGCTATTTCTCTATAATAAAACTTGTTTGGTTGTAATAAGTTTGGCATTAATTGTAAGTTGTTTCTCTAAAATATAATTTACCTCTTTTATGTGACATGGACTGCTCCAATTGCATGTGTCCCGACTTTTAGTACACTTGTCAGACCAGCAACGTCGTATCCGGCACGTACATCCGTATCGGTACATCTTCCTCAGACCTTTTCTCTGTCTCTTGGTAATGTTCTCCCATTTTTCAGCGAAACCACACATATTGACATGAGCTTTCAACGCCACAACTCTTCCTGTTATGGCGTACAGTTTACCAACTTCCAACTGCAATCCGCACATGTTGTCGTATTTCGATGTCAGAAGTCTGCCTGACTTCAAGGCTACGTACGCTTTTTCAGACAACTTGTAATCCTTTCGAATCTTTATTTTGTAGATAACTGTGTTGTTGAATATTCGCTGCCTCTTGACTCTTGCAAGTACAACTGTAACGATGAAAAAACTATTAATTCTAATAAAAATAGATCCAAATCACCTAATGTGGATCATTAATTTTTATATAATTAGCAAATGTCATCTGATCATCTTAATTTTGGAGCTGTGAAATTTCCCTGAAAACTCTCCCTTATAACCAATAGACTTCGAAATAATCAGCAGAGCAAAGAACGGGTTATCAATTAGAACTTCCGTATTTGAAGAAAGAATAATCCTATAATGACTACCCGAACTATAGCAGGTGGAACTATTGTAAAAAAAGGAAGATGGCAAGTTGGAACAAATTTATTTGGTTTGCCATGATATTTCATGAGATCACTCCGATATTAGTCTACCGGAATTAGGACTTTTGGTCTTTTGTAACAGTATACAGACCTAGTAAATGTTGGAGTGTTTGAAAAATGTGTGTCATGACCCGCAGTCATACGAATGAGTGATTTCGGAGCATTTGGATGAAAAATAACAGAACAAAGTTGGAGAACGTAAGATTTTCTATTGATTTTGTCCTCTTGATTTTTTTCAATTCTGCTTTGTTTCGCCACTAGAGCGCGTGGAAGCATGTCATATATAATATTCGCTGTTTTTTGCAATTTGAGCAAAACTTATGCATTTTCGTGGAAAGTTACTGAAGATTAAAATGGTAAGCCAGAAAATTTACCATCGAAATCGTTTTTCAAATTATTTCGAAATACTCCAATTGCCCGTAAGAGCGCGAGGGGCGTATATGAGGCTATACCTATTGAATTCTATTTCGCTGTTTTTTGATTTAGAACAAAAACTATGCATTTTCATGAAAAATGATATTCGATCAAAGCTGTAGAGCGGAAAATTTACAATTGATATGAATCTTTTAAATTATCTTGTACTATTTGGTCGACGTTTTTTGGATTCTTAGCCAAAACTATGCATTTTCTCGAATAATGTTAAGAGGACAAAATGCAAGACTGATGCAATAGCTATACACTTTTTTTACATGAAAACCTGAGCTTGGGCTACTGTGCGCTCCCAAGACATCGAAGCAATCGCGACAGAAAGCCTAATCCTTTAACTGAAGCTACTTCTCCCCGGTTGATAAATGACTTCAAGTTTCCAAATCGTGTGTCGTAAGTAGCCTTATTGAAGCCAGAATGACTGCCTTCTGCATCCGGTCTATCAGTAATTCCAGTAGATCTGGCATTTTTCGTTTCTGACAACGCGCTCATTATCTTCTGGCACGTAAGATAGCACCGGCTCTAGCACTATTCCCTACGAGTGCCTTAGATGGTAATACAGTATCCGTAGGGCCGCATTGTGGCGATGGTTTTGTGCCGAGATCGCTTTTGCCGGACATGCCGACAGAACGTGATGAAGCGTCCCAGGCGCCTTTCGACAAGCCCTGTAGCTGACATGAGGAACTTGCAAATCCATCACGTTGTGGCGATAGACTAATATGTGTTGAGCTTAGATAGCCGAAGGTCAGTATGGTTGGGAAGCCGAGTGTTCCAATGTTTCTGTAAAAAACACCGTGTATTGGCTTGTTAACATGCAGTCCGAGCATAATATCTTGCTCCGCGGCATTTATCTGGGCTTTCAGGCGAGAAAGTTGCAACTCGAGGACGCCCTCTAGTTGGCCTTCTTGACTGATGTGAAATTCGAGACCAAGTTCCGCCGCAGCTTTTTGTGCTGCCTCAAAGATAAGTGCCCACACTCCGGCCCATTAGTGACTTTTGACAAGGCACAAGAGGGGATTCGAACTCCTAAGAACTTCACACGCTATACTCAGAACCACACTCCGATGCAGACCATCCAGACTGAGGGGTCTCGCACCTCCCCGGTGGCGTAAAGATAAATATGGGTAAAGGATGCAAACTATCATGGATATGCTTCATTTTCCGGGTGTCATTGTCGAGTCTATGCAGCTCATCAACATATGCATATTTTTTGCAGACACCTTGTTCACACTCGAAAGTTCGAACAAGGCTTCTGTACTTGCCGCGGAAAGCCACCTTTAAGTCGGAAGCATCATAATTAGGACGCTGTTCAATTTTCAGGTATCGATAGGTTTCTACAGCATCAAAGTGTTGCTGCATATTCTCGTGGACTTTCGGAGATCGTCCTCTCCTCAAATAAAACACTGCGCCCTCGTCCCATCCCAACTCCATGCCTACGGCTCGTGTATATTCCTGAACTACGTTGAGAGCCTGATGAAGATTTTTCTCCCCAGAGGCATTCAGTTTCAGATCCCCTGAAGAATAAGTGGGTGATGTGATACCTCCCGTCGTTCGGTGGTCCAGGGTAATATCCACGAGTTCGTCTTTATACAATGGAGAGTGGCAGCAATGAGATGTTTGAGATGTTGAACAAGAGGAGACTCAAGGAGGACAAAATCAATGATAATGTTACGTTCGACAACTTTGGTCTCGTGCTATTTTCCACCAAGACGCATAATTTTCTATCACAATGCAACAAACGGAGGAAAAGGGTTCAACATTTGTCAAACCCTTCAACTTTTACTAGGTCTGTATACTGTAGCAAAACACTTCGACATCTACCACTTTCTTTGTCTAGTTTCGATGGATTATATGTATTCACTCGTATCAAATAATGTGATGATTCCTCTTGCATAATCAATTTTTCAGTTTATTATATTAAAATGTGCTGGATTTCATAAACAAAGATTGTTTTTCTCACTCACCTACATCATAATTCACGATTCTGGAGACATGTGATCAAAGCCCACTCAATATCTTTACATGTAACGGATTATACACTTTACTTCATGCATTTTAAAATAACTCAACATCAAAGTGCATTCGGCAATAAGCAGTCTGCATCATATGATATAACATTATAGGGATCTACTACGCGTTATCTTATTGACGTAATATGTTAGGTAGGAAACGCAAATACTTTAAATAAACGGATTATAAATTCGGATTACCAGACATCAATAAAAACAAATGCGTTCTACTTACTTCAATAATGAAATATTGGAATGGGTGGCGACGTCTGCAATTGATCATGGTTATATATGGAGCGCAGTCGACATTGGAAGGTAGAGGATGTGGAGTGGCACACATTCATAATAATTATTGTAGTGCCAACTACCTTTACAATGTGGGATTATTGAGCGATTATTTGTTCAAGTTATCGTTTCAATTTACCCCTAGGTGAATAAATTAATTTTATTCCAGTGGTCCTTCTAGAAGCGAGACTACTCTTTAAAGTTGTGCTATAATTACTCATGATAGCATTTGGTTGCCATCATTTCGAAGCGAAATAGATATTTCTGAGCCGACATATTATGTAAATTCTTGAGAAATATTGATTATATGAAAGAATAACTCCTTTGTTTTTATACCACTTTTATCAATAATAACGTGAAGACATGTATTCGCATAAAGCGCATGAATCTCCAAAACTGAAGGAACAGTAAAAAGGCGATATTGAAATTGAATCTATCAGAACTCAAGATATGGTTGCAGACTGTCTAACCAAAGCTCTGAATGGTGAAAAACTAAATATCAATGTGGAGAAGATGGGATTACAAGGGTTAGTGTAATATCACATAAAGAGGGGGTGTTGGAAATTGTGTTTTATATAATATTGTTCTATGTACTTATATTGACATGGTAACAAAATAATGCTTGTAATATATAATCTAGAGAGTTAATGTAATAATAATAAATAATAACTTCACACGAAGATAAATATAATTATTATCTTCTAGTTAACCACATTCTGCTAACAATTTTGAAGGATTGCCGACATAGTATTATTTGAAAACAATCGAGAAATAAGAAAAACGTTAGCGAAGTGTATCGGGCTACAAGTAAATTATGTTGACCAATAAAATAAGTTTTGACCAAATAAATCATTTCTTGTTCAATTTTTCATGGACTTTTTACCTTAACACATCTGTTCAACATTGTAATTGGCGCAAATGAATTTTGATTGTCAGACTGTGTAGTGGTTTTCTAATACATATTCACATATTTCAGACATTAATATGTTAAAATTTCAATTATTCGTGTTTTGTTCATTGTTGCGATGTAGACATTTTTGATTGAAATTAATGTAATGAAGACGCTTAGTGTTTAGTACAATTATTGTAAGAAATCCTCAGTTTTAGTTGATGTGAATTTTTTTCAAACGTCTTCTGATGATGGTCTTGAGACCGAAACGTACCTGAGGACGAAAATAAAATTAGCATAAGCGTTGATGTGACCTATTTCCCAAGAATTTACTTATAATTCATTCTTGGGTCAATAGTCATCATTATAAACCGATACATATTTCGTAATATCAAGAAACCGAAATACCTTTCCTTCCAAAGGAAAAAATCGATTGATGAGAACATATTTTAAAGAACTGGAAACGGATGTAGCTTATGGAACAAGTCGGAGTGATGGAAGATAGTGAAATGAAATCAATTTCCTCCACCATTGTGAGCGCGGACAGCATTCAAATATGATGCGTGACGCTCGCTCTAAGGAATTAATTATTTAATCACGTTATTCATATCAATAATATGCTTCCAGCCACAATAGAAGAGTTAGTGGCAATTCTGAATGATAAATGATAAAAACAGAAGTCGACTGAATTCTCCAGTGGCGGTATAAATCAGAGATTATTTTGGCTTGCCAGCTATTGTAAATTGAAAAATCTTGACGCTTTGGCTCATAAGCTTTCTCTATCTTCATACCACCAATTTGCTCGATGTTGAAGTCAGGTTACAGGAATATCTTTTGTTTACACACTCACTGAACTTCCTCCTGCCGTCTGTCATGTGCCATGTGTCACGCTATGTAGCGGTGTGAACGTGTTAATGCCTGACATTCGAGACGATTATCAAGTACATAATTACCGATCAATCAAATTTTGTACCAATGTACACAAGCAGGTACACTACTAATTTGTGTATGTGCTGTAGTCACGATATAATATAATGGTAGTGCGTCTCGTATATTAAAAAAGCGTAGCGCAAGTCTGTGAACTTACAACTCTTGCCACAGGGTCGCTGCCGTCGGATGTAAGTGGAGCTATACGGCGCACAGTGGTTAAATTCACGAATTTAGGTGAACAATAGTCAACTCAAAAATTTTGAATTTCTGAGTGTTAGATGTTATTATTAATATTTGGAAAGTTGCATAATATTAATATTAACTATTTACTGTGCTTACAAATACATGGTAAAATGAGTGAAGGACTCCTGTTTAAACAACTGCCTAATTCCTTACAGTTAGAATATCTTAAATCGCTGTCTGATTATTATGTACAAGTTGTTTCGGCCATATACTGGTATAGTTTTTCCTTACAATGAATATTACTGAGATAGATAAGACCATATATTTCCATATTTATATTTGATCTACATTGTAATCTATATGTAGAGTTAATTTAGCAATTTGTAAATTTACCATATTCAATAAAGAAAAACTCTATAACCCCCAAGAATTCCCAAAGACTTTTTTCAGAATTTGTTTCAACAATCCTTCTAGTTTTTTAATGTTGCACAGATTATTTGCCACTTTTTGCGTTTTGGGTAATATAGAATTGTGTGCAGGGTGATTCATTCATTGATTTCTCTTTCAAACAAAAAAAAGCACATATCGTGAATAAAGATCGGAAATTTTTATTGGGAATCTTTTACAATTGTTAAATCGTTTACAATAAAATGTGAAAACAATATCATACATACGGCCACTACCACTCTGTTTACAGGCCTGTATCCGAAAGTCGAAATTTTCGATGACTTTTCCCAATAAAAATGAATTCACTTCTTCAATTTCTGAAGAAATGTTGTTCTTCAGGTATTGAATTGCATTTATCTATAGATGAAATTCGACAATTTTGCAAATTCTGGACTTCCGTTCAAGTTTTCGTAGTAAGTTTGGGTGATTGAAATGTGTCGTTCTGTTGTTAATAGCGCTATCCATGCATACAATTGTTTTACTTTAATTTAATTATCAGCCTATCATCATTCTCGCTGTTTAGCTCCTCTTACATCCGACCGTAGCGACCCTGCGGCAAGAGTTGTAAGTTCACAGACTTGGGCTACGCTTTCGTCATGTATGACAGTATACGAGACGCATTACCATTATATTATAACGTGACTGTAGTCTAGCCATTAATAGTTTTATATAGTAGATATACGCACAGGGTGATACAAAGTTGGCGCCAAGGCTTACCACAAAAAAAAGTAAAAACGCAGGATCGGAAATATAATGCCCTGAGGTACATTTCTTGCTGAAAGAAAAAAAATTATATGCTAAAAAATGACGTAATGACGTCGCCTGAGATTTTTTCCAGGAATACACCCATATTTTCTCACAGTTGGAGACCCTTAGTATTTATCTATTTTATCTCAAAAGTAACAAGGCTACAAAATCAAAAAAGGCCTCATTCATTCAAGAAATCACGCATACGGGTTTTGTCAGCAATGGTAATCCAAATCGCAAAAACGAACATTATTTGGCGGCAGAAAACCCACACCACGTTAACGAATTTGAAAGCCCAAGGACCTTTGAAATAAATGTCTGGTATGGGATTATTTTTGGACAATTGGTTGATCCTTCTTTTCATGAAGGAGGCCTTGATAGCGGAAACTATTTGCAATTTCTGCCACTACACTACAGATTCGTGCCAACATGTGAATCCAGCTTGACGGAGACTCCCCCCCCCCCCCCGCAGAGGACACGAATTATATGTTAATTCTTGAACGCTAATTTTTGCGCCAAATATAATGGATCAATGCAATGACACATAAATCTTCATACTTAACGCCCTCGGATTTCTACATATGAGGCACTTTAAAAAATAAAGTTTATAGAACGGCCTTGACAAGTAGAGATCACCAAATGATAAAAATACAAACAGCTTTTAGGGCTATCTGTAATGAAGTGCTGGGAAAAGCTATAGTGCAGGAGGTTAGGAGAAGATTTGGGATATGTATGGAAGTTGAAGGTCATATCGAAAACCTTTTATAGGAAGGGTTCTGTATTCCAAATATTCTCAGTTGTCAATTATTGTTTTCCATATTGATTATCAATTGCTTTTCATGGAAAATTGGATTCAATCTGCATGTCGTGATTTTTGAGCAGAAATAGATGGAATGAAAGTTATTTACAATACGAGACTTCTTAACTGTGAAAAAATATAAGTATATTCCTGAGAAAAAAAATTGCTCCCATTTCTGAACTCGTAACTTTCTGTCTTCCAGCTGAAATGTATCTCAGGTCATCATGTTTGCAATGCCGATTCAGAATACAATTATCTTTTTTACTTTTGCCGCAGAAGGCACCAACTTTGGATCATCCTGTACATAATAAATCTTTCAGAATTGGATTGCAGTAGTAATGTGGAGCATTATATTTTAATATGAATGAGTCAAACTGTCTGCAGATGTTTTCGCGTGCTATTCACAATTTCTCGGTCAATAGTTTGAAAATCAGTTACAATGTAACCCTGAATATCTTACCTCACTCTTAAAAATAGTGTGACCTTGACCGCATAATGCGTTTGAATATATATCAAAGGTACCTACTACAGACTGAGCTATTTTTAAACTTAATAAAATAAGCTTTCACACACAACTATTTTTTTTATAAACACTTCACACGCAAAAATATTCCAAGAATTACTGTAATGGGACATTGAGAGTTGTATATTCTGCAACAAGTTAGGAATGACTCATATTCCATAATGCAATGTGTCATTCCAAATTTCAAGATTTTACACATTCAGAAAAAAGTAGTAAATTGAACTGGATTCTAGGGAAACTACCGTCATATGATTGGACGCCTTAACTTTGTGGCTAACTATCGAGTTGTCTCTCAGATAGATCACTCCATGTAGTGGTTGGAGTGATATCCTCCGAGACAATGGCTATCAACGCTCATGTTCCACAGGGATCTGTCTTGGCACCAATTTTGTTTCTGCTCCCTATCAACGATCTATAGTAAGCGTCCATACTTTCTCATCTAGAGCCCCATACTCTCCACTGAAGGCAGAGCGAAACAGAGACAGGTTGACGCAATTAATGGAGATCTGGCAATGGTTTTGAAATGGGATCTGATGATCTGGTAGAGTTTAATGAAACCAAAACTCACACTTGTGTCTTCTCCAGGAAGCAGGAGAATCCCACAATCTTAATATGATGATGTAAACAACAAATATTCCTATGAAGTCTTCCATATCCATGCTCGGGATCACCACCAACAGCACCTTCTCATCGGATGATCATGTGAGGTCCATTGCGGAAACCGCTTCACTTGATTTACTATTCTGTACCATGAGCAGCACATCTCAGCAGCTCCTCATAATCTATAAAGCATATATTTGACCTGTCCTGGAGTATTGTTCACATGTTTGGAGTTCGGCTCCTAAAAATATGCTGAAGCCCTTATATTCATTCAGAAGAGTGTTACTCGTCTGATTTCTGATGTCACACTTACGATTTCATTGACCTCTCTTTTCAATAGATATTCCCATGGTCGGTGCTCATCAGAAATGTCATCTGTTACGAGAGTATCCAAAATAACAAACTTATTTCCACCAGATATATTATTATCGAAGGGCTTTGCGAAATCTTTGCTAGTGACATCTTTCAAGATGCCTATCTCCTCTCTAAAGATTCTACCAATTGCGTACACTATATTCTACGAACATTAAAAGTTTCCTTCTAGAATCAAAATAGAGAAAACTGACCTAAGTTAAAAACATCATGTTGCATCAAAATTCATAGTTAGCTCATTCTGGCTGAAGGTCCTCATTAGTGATGGGCGATTTTGAATCGATTCAACGCTGGGTCTATTCAAAGGTGTCGATGTATTGGAAAAAATGAATCGATTAGATTACTTGGTGAATGGTTCCGATTATTTATTTTGATAGCTATTGTGTTATTTTAATGCGGACCTTTATTGAATGATAGTGCGCCTTTTTGCTTTGATTATAAATTTCTACCACTTGAAATCCATACATAATAAAACTGCATAATCTTTTTTAGTCGGAGAAATAAACACGAAAAGATGAAATAAAAAAGCGGTTGATTCGATTTTGACGCTTTTATTCACTCGATTCCAGAAGTCATTTGAAAAAAAGGTTACCAGTTCGTTTTTGTTTACATGCATTTTTATAGAGGAATCTTTTTGAATGCACTTTCAGAAGCTTAAATTCAGTGTGAAAAGAAGTGGCGGCCAAATATAGCCGGAATAGGCCAGAGTTTCTTATCCGGGAGCTTTGGGGTCGCTGATCACGATTTTGAAGTCGGATGGGAGCAACGACGCACATGGGGGGGCAGGGCATCCTGGTACCCACCTCGTCTCCAGGAAATTCGTGAAAATATCTTCTGCAATGAAGTGATAGTTGTTAGGGGGGTTCTCTTGAGGTTTCCGGTCATGACCATGACCTTCAATGGTCACCTGGTGTTCAGGATACCTTGATGACCTGGGTCATCTCCAAGAATTGTTTTCTAATATGCTCTGAAAAGCAACCAAATTCGTCTCTCGGCGATTTTTTCGGTTCAAGATCACGATTCTGGAGTTGGAATCAATAACAATGATATAAATAATAATAATAATAATAATGATAATAAAAACTACTAGATTTTTTATTTATATAATATTTCTAACGTGTAATTCAAAAAGTTGAAGTTCGCGTTTTTTTACGATATGATTTTTGTTGTTTTTTATTGTAAACTTATCTGTTGTAGATTAATTCTTAAAAAAATAACCTAATTATCAAAATTTCCAAAAATTTTTCCATTAAAATCAAAAATTATTTTTCACACTTGAAAAATCAATCAAGTTTGATTACAGTGCAAAAGGTATTTTTTGAATTCTTTGTCGCCGACTTAACAGATCTGTTCATAAGTCTATTGTCGATTGATTCTGACTCCAGAATCGTGACCAGTGCCCCAAAAAAAAACCCGAGGGACGAATTCGGTTGCATTTCAGAGCATCATAAATGACAATCCTGGAAGACGACCTCCAGGCTATCCTGACCACCAGGTGACTATTGAGGGTCATGATCACAACCGGCAACCTCAAAGGAACCTCCCTCACAAGTTTTTCATCCCATTCCAAACGATAATTTCATAAATTCCCTGGAGACGACTTTAGGCTCTGAGCCTCTGGTGCGCCGTAGTTTGAATCTGGCACCGGAATCATCGACCCGGAAAACTCCCCTAGATATGATTTTGGCTGCGTTTCTGAGCATATTAATATTAAAAAACAGTTTCCGGAGATGACTTAGACAATCAGGGTATTTTGACCACCAGGTAACTATTGAGGGTCATGGTCATGACAGGAAACTTCAAGAAGACCGCCCTAATAAGTTTCACTTCATTGCAGAAGATATTTTCAGGAATTTTCTGGGGACGACATGAATACCAGTATGCCCTGGCACCACCATATGCGTCGTGATCCCAATCCGATATCAGATTCGCAATCAGCGACCCCAAAAACCCAAGGGTATGAAATTCTGGCATATTTCGGCTATATTTGGTCACTTTTTTCCACATTGAATTTATCTCATGAAACTGCATTCAAAAAGATGCGTTTTCCTCTGTAGATATGCTAAAATTCATGTAAACCAAAAACAAACTGTTAACATTTTTTTTAATGATTTCTACAATCTCTTTTCATTTTTTACTTTGCCCTTTTTCCGGGTTTATTTCCTCTACTATTATAGAAGAAGATCAGCTATAGCAGCCAAAAGTTTATCGAAGTTTCTATTCCTTGGGTCATTAGATAAAAAAGATGGGCAAATACTTTCTCAGTATTTAATGTTTCCAATAAATTGCGCATTGCATAATAATGATAATAAAGTACCTAATGAACTCTTTCATTGCGATTCGAATCGATTGAGAATTTTACACATCGCTTGTCCTCATGTATTCACAGAATGTGTTAATCAAAGTCATCACATAATTCATTGTTAATATTTGGGATTGTTTCATCCTCTTTAGGGTCTTCTCATCTTCATTTCATTATGATGTGTAGTACCTACATAAAGTGCCAAACACCGATTGATCGTTGATCAAATCATAGCGCTACTTGTGATCGTAAACATTATTGCTTCGATACACGGAAGCTTTAAACGCAATAAATAAATCAAGATACCAATGATTATTATTATCCGTTGCAAGATCTCATCGATGTATTTGCAATAATATTCCTAATTATTCGTGATTTATGTGAGGAATGTGCAGATTTCATGTTTTATTCAAACGTAATTATTAACGCCAACAATAAATCTCTGAAGTTTCATAAGTTAGATGCATTATTATAAATTAACAATTGTAAATGCCGATTTCAATTTATACCAATTAAATTGTGACGACTAGACAATAAATTGCATTAAGTAGACTCAAATGCAACAAAGATTGGGATCAACTGTATCAACAAACAATTAACAGCAAAGTTGAGAGATAGTGATACATCATGTAAGAAATATGAAACGCAATATATCATTGTTATTGGACATACAGGAAACAAGAAAACTTGCCTTATAACAGGTTTCTTTGGGGAGAAAGAAGAATTGTTAAATACTCACTGTTGAATATAACAGGCAAATAGTATATATTATTCATGATGTAGTGAATGAAGAGAAAATGTGTGGATGGAAGGTACAAGTTGATCAAGATGAATATTGAACACTATAGGAAAAAACAAGCACTAAAAATACTGTTAAAGTGCAGAGGACGTTTCAGCCACCAAGTAGCCAACATCAGAGGAAACTAAATTAGGGATCAAAAGGTGCCTGTTTGAATATTATTTGGAACCGACATTTTCAGCTACAGCTGAAGATAAATTTGACTTCATTGAATTAATTTTTCGTCCCTTCTAAATTACCTAGATATTTGTCGTTACTGTGTCTCAAGAGTGATAAACTTTTTCGGAACATAATGAATTTTTAGTGGATAACAGTGATTGTTCCTTTTTATAGTATGATAGTGTATCCACAGTGTGAACTCTTATACAGAGTGTTCCATTTCAGACGAGCCACCCCGTATATTTCTTATCCCATAGTGAGTGGAAAAATCTCAAATGTTTAGCTTTTCCCGATGTTGAGTGTGAGCTTCTAGAAATACATAAGAATTTGTATCGCTCCAAATTCTACAGCTATGCCGGTTAACCTCTCCATTGAGTAGAGAAGTGCATTCGGTCAGAAAAGCAAACGTTGTACAAGAAATTTGGGTTATTGTTGATACGCTCGACCATAATTTCGCAAAACTCTTGCCTTCGATCCCAATCATCATCGTTTAATTCCTGAATTAATTTAATTTTGTACGGATGGAACTTGTATTTATGTAAAATTCTGAAAACTTTAGATTGGCTAATACCGGAAGCTGCAGAAAGTTGTCGTGCAGATTGCGTGTTTGGCATAAGTTGGACATGTCTACCGCCACAGCTGCTCCTTCATCATTAACAATCCCAATGGGTGCCCTTTTTTTATCCATTACTGAACCCGTTTCCACAAATTTTCAAATCAATTCCATTACGTACTTATAGCGAACGCTACGTTCAGGATGGTTTTCGTTAAATATCCTTGCAGCCGCTCGGGCATAATTTTGATTTTGATAATAAAAGCTAACCAGCTCAACACGTTCTTGCAATGTGTACACCATATTTTTTGAAATTTTAAACAAATCTGCAAAGAAGTAACTCATCAGATTGATTAAAATCATGAAATGATCGAAGAAACGTTAAAACCAGATAAACACCTTCTAAGAACAAAAATGAAGGCAACATAAGGAAATGTTTTGCTGTTTTTTCATTCATTCGTTTGAGAGAATGTATTATTGTATGGAACTCAATGGAGGACAATTTGAACATTTGATTTAAACACGCAGATTTAATTTTTTTCATTGTAAGCATGACAACACAATTCAATTTTTTTACGAATGTGATTTTTTGAAGATTGTTTAAGTTTGTAAAAAAGACTTAATAAAAATGAGCTTGTACATTGGACAAATAACCAAAATATTCAAGGTGGCGCATTCGAGCAACAAAATTAATTTTTGGCGAAAACGGTTCAACAAATTTACGTTTTTCATACACCGTTGTGAAGAGGCTTCCAAGACCTTTCAAATGACGTATCACTCAACCCCCCTCTCTCCTATTCAATTTTGAGGGGTTGCAGCGCCCCCTATTAGGCGGTTGCTCGTTCAAGCCTCAAATATACGTCAAAAGATGTCCCCCAAACAAAATCATTCGACGTGTTTCGGGAGATTTTAACACTCACTATGGGATAAGAAATATACGGGGTGGCTCGTCTGAGATGGAACATCCTGTATAGTTTATTGAATAATGAAGTTAATATCATGTGAAGAAATGATTTTGATCATTCATTGTTGAATTCGAAATCCAAAATACTTATACATTCAAAATCTTGACTTCCGGATGGATTCCTCATCAAACTAGCACGACTTGATGATATCTTCAAGGCAGGCTTGAGGCTTGAGATGAAACTGATCTTTCTGGTTCCTGTAGCGGTATTTATTGTCGGAAAAAACCATCACGCTACACATTTTACTGCCTTCATTCCGGTGGTTAACTCCGTTTTTCCACCTTAATTAACCTGCCGTTGTGTGTTCCTGTGCAAAGTAGAATTTTCGAGGATGGGTTTCCAAATCTTAGTAACATCTTTAGTCACGGTTTCGATTATTTGGATGCTTAAGGATTTCGCTTTAAGAAATTTTTCGCTGATAGAAGTTTGCACCTCGAGCTTTAGTTTCAGTATTTTCGGAAAGTGTCAAACTCATGTTCCGCAAGTGCAGATCTACTGGTGTCACGGAGCCTTGTATAGCGCTCATGTTCCTTCACAAAGTAGACTTTATCGCAAGAACAGGGAATGCTATAAACACTTTCTAAATGAAGAGGAGAAAGAGGATCTCTGATATGTTTGTAAAACTGAGATAGCTTTGGAAGTGTGGAAAACGAGTGAATATATCATGTTTCTTGAGGATTTTGGAAATTCGATGTGTTATATTTATAATAGATTCTGAAACAATATTAAATTCTTCAGTTGGGGTTTCAGAATCTACGTGTAGGTCAACACTAAGATCTGTTGTTGAATTGGAAGGCGAATAGAATCGGAAATGTTGAATCCTACAATTTCAATTTTATCCATTGTTAGTTTTTCTTCGGCAAAATTGTCTTCCATAGATGGCAACAGTTCTTCAACAGTTTCCGATGATTTGTTAAAAGAATCGTCTGTGGTACCTTCGTCAGCAGATCCTCCACCCTTTTTTTCTCTTATGTGTCGCTTTTTTGATTTTAGTTCTTTATGTTCACGTTTCTTGCTCTCCTTTGGATAAAGAAGGTGAAGGAGGGTTGTGGCTTGGGTTGATTTGAAATTTTAGGCGAAGTGCATTTCTGTATGGCCTTTCGAATGTTATAATGAAAGTAAGTATTTGATATTCAGAAAGATGGAAGGTGCCTTAATTCTGATTTGAAGGATTGGGGTTGGGATAAGTTAGCAGTTAACATAAACCAATCTGTCATAAACATAACAGATTGCTTTTGGGTAAGGTGGTGGTGAGGAAAGCAATTGAGGTATCTGTGAGTGTGAGTTGATTTTCGATGAACTGAATGTCTCAAAATACCGTCAGTCTGTCGACTAGCAATTACATCTAGGTACGGGAGTGAACCTTTCAATTCAACTTTTATGGTTGAAATGGATATTGGGATGTAATGCATTCGAATGATTGAGGATGGTTGCAAGATTTTCACGACCATATGTCAGTTCAAGTCTCAAGCCTCCCCTGGAGATGCCACCTGTAATGATTGGCGAAACGTTGGCATCAAGTCATGCTATTGTGACGATGAATCCATCCGAAAGCCAAGAATTTTCAAGATTAGCGGAAGTCTACTATTCAAGATACTTATGTATTATTCATGTTGAAGGGTTGAGTGAAGAGAAAAGTGCATATTGAATATGTCGATCAACTTGAATTTGTTAATATTAGATGAAAGAAGTGTTTTTAAATACTCACTGTTGGCTATGGCAGCCAAATACAACAATACAACGGATCTCGCCTTCTATAGCCACCATAGTCGAATATAGACATGCTTGCAGTATGAAATATTATGAAAGTAGTAGCGACAAACAATATTGAATTCCCGAAATTGGGATCGTAGGATGAAGTAATGCAACGTTTAGAGCACCACCCACTGCCTGAAATATCGAATTGGAAACTGACTTGAATTGAAAATATTAAACACGGAGCCTTTGATTATTTTCGATATCTACTTTATATTTACATTCCTATTACTTCTCTGGAAAATTTCAAACTCCCAGAACATTTTAACCTTGCTAGAGACTAAGCAATTTGCATGATATTACCCTATACTTGGATATTTCTCATTGTGGAAGCTATTGGAATGAGATTTACTGTCTTATTATTGTAGTCTGCGGAACTGCAACTTGCTTTCTAGAAATTGAATAATTCAGAGTAACTTAGCAAACTTGCCGACAACCAGGCATTCTCTTATAAGTGAAATACAAGGTGATGGCCAATTTGCAGGAAAGAAGGTATCAGTTGAACATTGTGCCTTATTCGATGATGAATTAAGTAGGCATGTAACATTCTAATAGGAAATTTGGTTTATCTCAATGGAGTCTTCATACAAAAGAGTCATTGGAGTAATAGTTGTAGGTTATAAGTTTCTGTTTATATACAAGGGCTCTTAGAAGCATCCAGTATTTGTAAAGGTAATTCTATGTTTCGTATTTATTGCTTACAAACAAGTGCAAACTCACCCTATTCTGAATCCTCAACCCTCTGGGATAAGGGGAAACTAAGTAGCCAATGAGCTTGCAAAACTAGAGGTTAAAGAACCCCTAATAGTAGCAGCAGAGGGCATTTCGAAGAGTAACATCAAAAAAGAACAATCCACTGCTGAGTCGAATCACAACACTCGGAAGAGTACCAATTAGTGAACGGTTGTAGGTACTCGAAACCACCGATTGGTACCGTACATTAGGAAAAACTGGTCTCAGCCAGTGAGCAATATGTTAGAATCAGTGCCAAACTACTAATACAGATACTGACAGGACAAGGACCATTTAATTAACCCCTCCAAGTAATAAATCTTAGCGATTCAACTTTGTGCAGGTGATGCGAACAAAAAAAAGAAACATCAATGCACATTTTATGCAGATGCGTATCACTGATCGCCAAGACGCATAGCACTCTGTGCGACATTGAGGAGATTCAGACGAGGACAGGTGGAATCTTTTCAGGGCATTAGCCCCATATCTGGTCCTGAGTGAGTGTTAAATAGGTGGCTGTTTGTTCGGCTCGGGAGGCTGGGGAACCCTCTTCAGTGGAAACTTCTAATGGAGCTTGGGGAACAATCTTTAGTGGGAACCGCTCTACTAGGCTGCTCACCTCCTGACGTCGGTAAAAGGCTGACGTTAAATGAAATATTTCACGAGGACGGTGTTAACCTATTCAGGGCTCATGATGAACTCTCTCGCGGGTAACCGCCCTTTGGTAGTTGAGAGAACAATCGTCAGTGGAAACCGCTCCACTAGGTGACACTTGGCACGAGTGCAAAGGACCTAGGCCTAGGCATTCGGTAATCTCAATGCTCATCCTCCATAATAGGCTTTCTAGTTTTTTTATGAACAAGTGTTCTTTAAGAACATCCAGTATTTGTAATAGTTACTCCAGGTTTCCTACTTTTTCTTTAGAAGTTAGTATAGGAGAAGTAATTCTAGATACTATGGTATTTGTTATGATACATCCAGTGTATGTAAAAATAATTCTAGGTTTTGTAGTTCCTGTTGACATACAAGTGCTCTTTGGGAATATCCAACATTCGGAAGAGGAATTCCATTTATGTAGTTGTGATTACAATTATTGTTTCATTTGTTTTGTCCACATCGAGAAGTAATTATCGTATACGATGTAAGAAAGATGTAATTAATAGGTATAACGTCTACAAATTTTGTGTAACAGACCTTGAATTCGATAATTATAAGGTAGACTTTTATTAAACATTCATAACTGTCCCAATCTTAATTAATTTAAGAATGTATGCACTTCAGATTGTAATTATTCATAATAAATCAGAAGTAAGCCTATAATAATATCTACGTGTGTTAAATAAATGATACTAGTTGCAGAACGAATGTTTATGTGTGTACGAGAAACATTTATAATTTTTCAATGAAATTTTGAAATATTTGAATGCAAATATATCGTGAATATTAAAGCGCAATTTCATAATTTATTTACATATGAGTTTACATTTATTTAGATAGATTCCGATATTTATATTGATATTAATGGTTAAATTCACTTTGCGTTTGATGAATGTATCTGATCCACATAGTTGGAACATCAATACAATTATTTAAATAGTTCTATTCGTCGCATTTTCGTCATCATTATTGCGTGCATTATCCAACTCAATTCATAAGTACATAATAATGACCCCAACAAGTTCATTTGAAAGACCGTATTAGTGAACTCAATATGTGAATAGTACACTTTCCTTGCTATATATTAACAATTTATTGTTTCTCCATACAGCAACAGATTGAGTGGACATATTATCATTTGTGTGAGTAAATCTGAAATATAAGGGAACTCAGAAACTAAGAAGAGGTAAAAAAAAAGATGTTTTTGTAATTTCACCAAAAAAACTCAATTTCTTACTTTAAGAAAACTTTATCTTAATCATTTATAAATTTTCATCAATATAATTAATAAACTAATCAATGATACTATTTGAATAATATTAATGAACTAATTATATTTAATAATAAAAATATAAAAGTTAATTTTAGTCAATAAATAAATGAAATTTTTTATTAATATTCCAAAGCGTTTCAGCCTAACATATTTTTTATGCCAATTTCCTTTTTTCAACAGAAAAAAATATTTTTTTATAGAATTAAAATATCTTTAAGAATTCCCTAGAAATATTCGAAGAATAGTTAAATGAAATTAACTGCTTACAAAATAATAAATTTAACTGAATATTTTAATAATAAACAATGAATTTATACTTTTTTTATTTCACCAATAAAATAAAAATTAATAATAATTCCGTACAAATTATTTCAAAATTTAATTCTCAATTATAGATACGATAAATTTGAGCGAAACCCATGAGAATTTTATAAATTTGTGAATAAAATTACATATAAAAAATTACTAAAACGCATCTTTAAAATGTCATCTAAAAAATTTTTGATTTTTTCGATAAATATTGTAATATGGTGATAAAACACGTACTATCTAGGTTACCAGATCATTAATTTATGGCCAGATAAGCTTCTCTTCAGTAGCAGGGAGTAAATTATTCGTATTGACTGAATATCCATTCAGTGGAAATTAATTGAATTGTTATTTCAAAACATGATTTGAAGCTTTTTTTTCAAAATTCCCCGAGTTATTCAGATAATTCCGTGGAAATTGAATATTCTGGTTGTTTTATTTTTTGATTGGTTGCATAGAAGGATCGTTCTGACAGATACCGGATCTGGTGGAACGGAAGTATTTCCATGGATTTCCCTAACCAGTTTTGTTTCAAGTTCCCGTCTAGTGGAAAATCATCAGAATTACTGGCATATTTGCTATTGCAGTCAGGTACACAAAAGTTGAAGGCCATTCCGAAAAAAATAAGAACGTTTTCTTATCGTCAAGAGAACTGATAAAAAGCTGTAATAACTGTTTTTGGCACTTGCCGAACTAGTTTCTAGTTGTACCAAATGTTTATGGAACAAACCAATGTATGTCCTCTCTTTATTTTCACTATTTAATATTTGCCGGCCTTAACAGGATGGCATTCTCCATTGCACAGGCGAGATCATGGGCGCCGACTCCATGGGGCCGAAGAGGCTCGAGCCCCCCCAACGTTGTGGGAAGGGGGGGCCCAGCCCCCCAATGTTCAGAAAGGTGGGCTCAGCCCCCTTCCCAAAAAAGTACCATTTAAACTATTAACAAACTATTAAAAACTGTAAGCAAACTGTCGTATCTATATTTTGTTTGATAAAAATGGTTGATTCACTTGCACGAATGAAAACATAATCTACTGCCTTTGTAATGTAATGAAGTTTTGTTGTGGAAAACAATCGTCAAGCAACTTTGGGGGAGTCGGGGAATTTTCAGTTTGTGCGTAAACGTACCATCACTGGCAACACTGGTACAAACTAGGCTACTGTGACTACTGTTTTACTTCCTGTTCTATGTATAATTATTTTATTCAATAAACTTTTCTTAGAGGAGTTCTAAAAATATTATGTTAAATATGTTTAAAATGTTACTTTAAATATTACCCTTTTGAACTTTGAAAGTTTTAAGCTGTGCATTCTACATTCTCGCTATTTTAACATCTTGACTTGTTAAGCTTAATCTCTTAATCAAGAATATTAGGCTCAATGAGATTTGCTGAGTAAACGCTTTAATAAATTGGCACCTTGGAAGCCGAAAACATTCTTTCAGTTGTCTGATCTTGGTGAAGTAACCTCAATCTATCAGTATTTTAAGGTTAAAACTAGTGTTCAGGTTTCGTTTAAATGAATTACAACCACGATGTGTTTTATTCTGTAAAAGTGTCGATGCACAATGAACCGTAATGTCATTAGTAATTGTAGCTTTATTCTAATTTGTAAATAAATCTTAAGAAGTTTAGCAATACAAAACCTAAACTGACAGTTTCCGTCCTTTTCGTCCTTTTAAAATGTTCAACCTTGACCCTTACCCCCCCCCCCTCCAATCACTTTTAGACTCCCCCAATAATTTTTAAAAGTCGGCGCATATGGGCGAGATAATGGAGAATCAGAAGTTTTGAATATGTTCTTCCAGATAGATGAAGCACCATGACCACAAAATTTCAATTCACGAATATCTGAAAAGTAGATTAATTATGTTCAGGAATAAGATATTATTCGCGAATTCCTTGACTGACCAAGCAACTTAAGTTTTGCTTAATCGAAGCACGTTTGAACTTGCGTTTGAAGATCATTTAAATTATGTAGATCACACAATTTAGTGATCTGATCTCAATATACTGGTCTGCGACTCTCAACAACTTGCAATTTGAAGGATGTCGACGCATAATAATTATTGGGTAAACGTCGGATAATCGGTGATCGAACGATACTATCTCATTTGCAATTCTGAATAAGTAGGGCGATATATTGATTTCTCCATTTTAGAGCTAGAAGAATAGAATTCAGAAGATTTATCTTTCCTGTATCGATTCTGCGCCACAGACAAGGCTATTCGCCGAAGTATGTCTAAACATTGAACCATTCCATCCTACGTACCCCGAGAGGAAGGAGCTGTAACTGTCGGCGTATCATGCTACTGTAACGTTAAATCATAGATACCAGAACCAACATTATTTAACAATCTTCACCACCCGCAGAAGCCTCCTATTCAATAGGTTAGATGACGAGGAATAATAATTTGTCCCATTACAATTACGTTTGAATTAGATAATAGCTTTCAATCAACGATAATAGGTATAGGTATCCCAGATCGAGTGGGATTACATGGGTAACTTCGTTATTATTGGTTTTCTATTCCGTGCCAAGAGCTACTTTATATCCCAGGAGTACTGTCACATACACACAATATTAACTGAAATGAAGTAGGTAAGTAGATATGATGAAAACAATCTCAAAGTTCATCACGATCTGTCAAAACGCAGAAAGTGGTATCAACAGTTATGTGTATAACAAACTTTAAAATGTATGGCAAATTTGCCAATTACTGAAAGCGCTTTAAAAATTCCCTATTTCTGCGCAAACTTTATCAACAAATGTTTCATAAAAAAAATGGTCAAATACGTTTAAGAACTAGACTAGTTTGAACTGCCCATTAAAAATAAGGGAAAACAAGGTTATTACCAATACCAATGTTCGATGGACAGCCAAAGCTGATCTAATACCTTTTGAATTTTTCTGTGGGGTACGTTGAATGAAGAATGAAGAATATGGAAGTAATTACAGTTACTCTAATGCTCAGGAACTGCGCAAAGCATTGCTAGAAGCGTGTGCTAGTATTAATTATAACCAGAAGTGTCGTCAAATCATGTTAACAATAACACGGTTTGCTAACAATAGCCATCTGCTTGAACGTTTTATGTAATTATAAGGATTCTGTTTTTTTTTTTCGTTTTTCAAACAGATTTTAAATCAGCATTATAATACTGCAAAACATTGCACATTAAACCTAATTTCCATCTTCAATTATGAGAAAGTTACTCATGCATTTCCACTCGATCTGCGACATCCAGATCACTCTTTTGGAATGAGTTGGAAACAAACTATTGGTAGTGTTGAACATATATTCTTACCAAAATCTGCTTTACAATATTGTTCTTGAGGATGGGTCTTCATGCATGAACAAGGAGATGAATATTCTACAAATGCTCCTAATATAATCGCTACTGCAACGAATACTGGATTCAACATCATTTCTGAAAAGATAGGCATTATTACTATATGAATTATACAGGTATATCAGTCCCGATATTAGCCAAAAAAGAATTTGAATATGAATTATGCATCTTAATAAGGTCACGAAGACAACATCATAGCCTCAAATAAATGTACCCAACCACCTCATCTATATTCACAAATATAAATACGTGAAACCAGGTGATCATTAGATCAATGGAAACATTGACGTTTCCAAAAAATTTTCCCAAATCGGAAAAAAGCATTTGGGGTTATACCCGCCGAGATAAAAGTGCGTCTCTTCACTGAAGCTAATCCTGTTCTGGACAACATCCATTTTGTTGTTCCAAGGAGCAGTTTCTGACAGGTCCGTGATCGGCTAGCATCAGTTCTTGGTTGACCTGGATTTGTAAGCATGAAGATGCCAATCTGTAACACTGGCACTCACGGTGTCTATGATTTCGGAAGATCTTCCAGACACCCAAGGGTTCTTTTGCCTGTCACTTCCGCTCCTGGATCAAAGTTTCATTAACAGCCCACTACTAACGATTGGGCACACGACATGTACCATGTTACTTGCGTCACTGTAAACTTTTCTTCATTTCTGTGAAGGATCTTCAAATGTAATGAAACTATGCTACATATTGTTGTCGTCTTAAAAGATTCCAATGTATGGAAGCCACTGATTATCAAAACTGGGCGTTTCGATCAAGTTCCGACAAAATTCTTGACATTATTCCCTTTTCTTCCAATGTTTCTACAAGACAACTACCGAATATGGATAATGAAACGTTTGGCATTGAAAAATGCGCGAACTGAGGATGGCAACTTTGTAAACAAATATTTAGATTTCTAGATATCATTGTAGTTGTTTGCTATAATTAATTTTGAATCAATTCATTCTAATCATACTGAGTAGTATATCAATAAACAAACACTCAAGGAGATCAATACGCATCTCCATTCAATTTATTGCAAGACCTGTTTTCAGTTATCCGCAACATAGTCCAATGAAGATAAATCGGAATTTGTGTTTTATTTTTTAATTCGTTATGCGTAGGTTTAGAAATACCTAGTATTTTGGTGAGAAGTGTTAACCGATTGATATAAATCATAGAATATGAAGTAGTAATTACAATGTTTAATTGAAAATGCGGATAATTATCAACAATACAATGATTTATTCAATAACGCATCGACAAATTGATCTAATTTAAATGTAACAACTAGTTTGACCTCTAGACTAAAAAAATATCTCAACATAATTATGATCTGTGATCGATCTGGCGGAATTTGATGATGGCATTACACACCTTAAAATTTTATGAAACAAAATTTACCAGAACATGAATCATCTACTTCATTACATATCATAAAGCTGTCGAATTCTTCAGTATCGACGGCACTTTGTTCCAATCTATTTAGTAATGTAATTGTTATGCCTAAATTATCTCTAATTACTACTAAATCAAATTGGAGATTGAAATCAATCGTCAGCCAATAGAATGAACTGATCAAATTATTATCGTAACTGCTTGATACATTGAATAAATAGGAGTGTTAAATAAAAATGTATGAAACAATGTGTTTTACACGATTGATGCCGCTATTTTGAATCCATCTTTGTTTATCTTTTCGATTCGTAATAAGAAACCTCAATAATCCTGAAAATAGTAGGTCTATTGAAAGATTTATGAAATCAAGAATTTAATAATGATTCTTGATCCCCGTGTAAATTATATATAAATTCTCGGGAAATAGGTCACACTAACACATATGTTTATTATTTTCGGGTAATAGCAAAAGGTTGTCAGAGCTCATTTGAAATATTGCTATTTGAGCATTCTACCTAAAATATATATTATAAAGACGCATGTAGGAATTTGGAAGGGCTTTAATTAATTGAATTAGTATAAAGCTGACTTAAAGATTGAACGCCTGTTCTACGATTTATAGACTTAGAGTCCCATTTTATGTGAATCATCTCCAGGATATATCTCTTATAATAATTGGTTTCCTTAGTTGAAATATTAACATTTTTGTAATCTAATTGATGGTTATAATCAAAACAGTGTTTAGCAAGGGCGGTGGAATTTTCTTTCTTGTACTATACTTATGGCCATAGTGTTTTTTAATATTGTTTAGAGATTGCTGTATATGTCCCATCGCAATCTAAACAATTGAATTTGTATACTGTATGGGTTTGTACATCTTTAGGTATTAGAGGTATTAGCTTTGAAAAATATTTCCCAACACAGTTAGTAGATTTATGCGCAACATTTATATCATACTGTTTTAAACATTTCTCAATTTCCTCTGAGGTCTCCGAAATGTATTGTAATGTTATAAAATTATCTGTAATACCGTTTATATATGACGTTTCATTATAGATTTTGTTCATTCTTTTTTTAATGATGGAATTGAAAAGTGTTTTCGGGTAGCCATTTATTTCCAGTATATTACGAACAATTTTATAATTTTGGGACGGTGCTCTGGGCAGGCGCGGATCCAGGGGGGGGAGGCGTCACGTGGGTCATGCCCCCCCCCCTCTCAAATGACGAACCGACAATTTTTTATTTTGAGTAGCCATTGATCTCCAGTGTATTGCGAACAATTTTCTGATTTTTGGGAAGGTTCTCAGGTTAGGTCTGTTTATAACACTTTTTTCATATCTAGTTGGTGTAACTAAATTGAAGTGAAGATATTGTTGGGACCAAACTTCTTTAGTGAACGAAGTACTGAATTTTATCATTGAGGACACATATTCGGCAATCATCTACATACCGCTTAAAGAATACCATTGCTGTACCGAATATTTGTCAAAAATACTCCTCACCCTAATGAAAATAAGTGCTTTTCTAAATTTCTAAACGTTGGGTAGAGATTAAAAACACACACCTCCAGATTAATCTGAATTTATGAATGCAGAAAAGTTTTGTTTAGAATGCACTTATTTTCAAAAAATTTAAAAATTGTTCATAATGTTGTGTTCTCAAAAGTACCTATACATATCAAGTTTTCCATACATTCTTCAAGAAGGTAGAAACGTGCATGAATGTCAAGAACTTTTGAAACTAAAAATAAGTTTGGCGATCTATAAAATTCTACATAAAAATTGTAAATATTTACAAAATTAAATTTTATATCACATCTTACTCGCGTACGTCATACTTATATTCAAACAAATAAATATGCAATGTCATAAAGATATCGCAATAGAATCTAAACGACAAATTCTTGTGGTAATATATACCATGATTATTTTTTCAATCCTGTATAATCAGTAACATTATAAAATAAATATTCTACGATGAAGCTTTGAATTATTTTTCTCATGCAGATTAAATTAAAATAAACAATCCAATCGTATATCATCCAACACTTATAATTATAATTATTGATTTATTTATAAATATTCAAGTTTCGAATTGAATCAATATAAATATAAGTCAGGTTAATTCTAATCTTGCTTTTAATCAGACTATCTTACCTCAAAACTAATAAGTTCAATGCACTGATGAAAGGGTGCAATTTTCACTAACCCAGACGGTATATTCTTGAAGATGTTAAACATACACTGAAAGTAGTAGTATGATATCGAACAGTCTTCTGGTTAAATTTGAATGTAAATGCTGTTAAATGAATCCAATCACATCTTCCAGCGATATCCCAAATGACAAGTACAAATATATGTGGTAGTGTAGTGCCTCATGTGTAAATATTGGAATACCACAGCGATAAGTTGTGGGACCACTGCTATTTCTCATCTACATATAAATGACTCTGCTGATAATTTCAAAGACGCCAAAATAATCTAATTTGCTGCTGACACAATAGTATAAGGCGCCGTTTGTGTAGCAATTTTTACTTATTTACATTTTGAACATGTTAAAATATATGTGGAGTTTAATATTTTTCATAAATGTGTATATATTAATCATATTTTACATGTATCGATTGAAAAATATGAATCTATGGGAGTTGTGGGAAATATATATAAAATTTTAGCTTCGTATATTCGCCAGTGTGGTGGCGCTGTACCTGAAATTATGATGTGGCAACACCGATTTAATGCAATAGATCTTAAATGCAAAATTTGTTCCCTTTGAAGTTTATATTTGGGTCGATCTGCCTGTTGTCTTCTAATTACCGGAACATTATTTGAATTTTGTGGTGCAATTGAATCTAGAAATATGTAAATAATAATGATAACATATTACAAAATAAATTAATACCTATTGCGAATAGAACATTTTCTCAAAATTACAACCTATTCAAATAAACCCACGTTATTACTTCAAAGCAATAGCACTGAATTTGAATATACACCATCTTGTACAATTGATTATATAGATCAATATAATGTGTGTATTAACAATGTCATTTGATACATTTTAATTTTGTATCAAAACTACTGAAGTACGGTAATTATTTTCAAGTTCATTTGAATATTCAGACAGAATGGTCTGATATATGTATGCTACTTGGTAATCTCGAATCAGAAAAACCGTAGATTCAAAGTTAACTATAGGATATCGGTCAGAACGCTGCGCATGCCCAAAGGGTTAAGACGGAGTGAGTAAGTGTGTCGCAAGGATCAGCTTATGCTTTCCTCAAACTCACGACGTCCTTAGTATGAGCCAACAAAGAGCATGTGCTGCAGTCTGTCTAGGTTCGAGAGCTCGATTCAGCTATGTAGAAACCAACAAAGTGTCGTCTGAACCGATTAGAGGATTATTTCCTTTTCATTGAATTTGTTAAAGTTGGAAACAAAATTCAAGTTTGTTCTGAGCTGGTGAGCAATTCAAGCCTCTATGAGAATATTCTGTCATCTACATACCGTTTAAAGAATACGGGTTGAAAATCTAATGAATTTATTACAGTAGCTGAAATAGGAGATGCTGTGCCGAATATTTGCCCAAAATATTGCTCACCGTATTGAAAATAAATGCCTTCTAAGCAAAACTGTACTGCATTTATAAATTCAGATTGATCTAGAAGTGTCTCTACTCAATGCCAAAACGATTGTAAATAAAAAATAACGTCCAAGGAAATTAATAGATGATCTACGGGTACAGAATGATTTTTTATGAATTCATTAAAATGACATGAGTCTTTCACAAAAAACTCATTTTTTTCTATTATACTGTTGATAAATTTTGATAAAAATTTTGATAAGTTGTAGGTAGGCACTCCAATGTTACTTACAATGCGTCTTAAATGTATATCACTTTTATGTAGTTTTGGAAGCCTATAGATATAAGGTGCTTGCTCATTGCAAATTAATTTATTTTCCAATTCAAAAGGGATTATTGCATTTTTGTACCATTTATTTATTTATTGATTTCTTGATATGTCATTTTGTACTGATAATGTGGGGTCAGATTTTAATGTTTTGTAAGTTATTTCATCATTTGATAGATTTCCTATTTTCTTTTCGCAGTCATTTCTATGCATTATGACGGTTTTACTACATTCATCCGCGTTCAAAACTAATATTTGAGGCTTAGCATCTAAGAACTATTTTGTCTTTTTTGTGTGATAGTTGAAACGATTTTTTACTATGCCTGTTTCTGATTTCTGTTTATTTTTTTTATTTGTCAAGATGTTACAAATGTTATTTCTAATTTAATTTTTTTCCTCTATATTTTCATTTCTAATCCAGCATTCGAAATTAGCAGTCATATTGTCGATAGGCAATTTATTATTATTAGGCAATGCACATTCCGGACGTAAGCTTAACGTGTGCTGCACTTCATCTGGAATTTTTGTGTGTGTTAGGTTTTTTAACCATTTTTACGAGCTTCATTAAACTATTCATCTTTCTTGATTCTTGTTACATCGTATACTTAAGACATTAATGTGTTTCAATTTCGATTATTCGTGTTTCTGATCATTTCGGCGACATGATGGGCATCTTTAATTGAAATTGGTGCGATAAGGACGCTTTTTGTTGATAAAATTAGACTTAATAAATCCCGTTTTAGACATAATACATCTTCTGATGATGGTCGTGAAACCGAAACGTACGTAAAGACGAAAATGAATAGCATATGTATTATAGTGTGACCTATTTCCAGGGAAGCTATTTAATATATTGTCAAATTTGAATATATTCAATTCTCACATACATATATTTTGAAATGTTCAGAACAGAGATAAGTAATAATTATGACATTATATTAGATTTATAGTCCGTGTTTGTCTTTCAATAAAGGCAATTATCTTATTGATCTAACTCATGTTCACATTTTTATCAATTTTCTCACAGTTTTCGACATCTGAAGTATTCAGACCAATTCCGCGGATAGCTGGAAAAATATGTTAGGTGAACCTCTTCGTTGTCTCGTTTATTAACGTTTTTCTTGTTACACCAGTCCACAGAGAAGTGTCTGTCTCATATCTAGGTACGAATTTTTTAGGCAAAATTTCTAAGTTAACTACATTGGCAGAATTCAGAATATTTGGCGGAATGTCTTGATCCATATTACAGATTATTCGTTTAACACTATTGACTCTTTGAGATCACTTTTAAAAGTCACCAATAAAATCTTTCGCAGTAACTTGATGAAGCAAAAATACAATAATTATTCTAGAGTCTTATCTTCGCAAATTTTTCCGGCACTAGCAGGGAAATGAAAGAGAATCTTTCCGTGCAAAAAATAGTGTGGGAAGGATCCATCTCCCATATGATCTTAGAGAAATTATAATTTGATCATCAAAGAGTGAATCAAGTATCCATAAGCCAACGCAATAACAAGATTGTTCAACTCTGAAGGATTCATTATTCAATAAATTTACGACATTGAAATTGGACAATACTACTGTCTAATTCAATTTTATTCAATATTCGGAAGATAGCAAACGCAAATTGATTGATGAGTCTAAGTTTTATTAATGATGATGAAGGTGTATCACTGCATACACTTTTATTCATTAAAATGGGCTTAAAATCAATTTACGTCTCCGACTGTGACGCCATCATAATAGATGAAGTTCATACAAACGCAACCGAGAAGTGAGTGTTCATTAAATTTTATATTATTTTATTTTATTGCTCGAAACGACGAAGGGGAATAAGCACTTACAAACTAATCAAATATTCCTACAATATACCCTCCAGTGAATCTACCCAATAATTATATATTATGCAGGTACAACCTTCGATGCAGTGCAACTCAATTCGAGCGAAATATTGTGTATTTATTAATTTCTTATTAACACCTCTTCAGTCAAGGTTTTCCGAAGATAGCTAATGACTATGTTATTAAAATGAAGTGATTACTGTATCAGTTTCACTCTCCTTTTGGTAACATTAATAAGAAATTATTGAGATAATTGTTTTTTAATAGTAGAGCACGCTCGGTGTAATTAGTGTTGTCGGACGCAATGTGGGTTTGTTTCACAATGAAATACTCCCTAATCATATACAAATATACATAGCGCCTTCATTAATCTCTGAATGCCAGTTTTATTAACAATTTCTTCTAGCACATAAATATCACCTATGCTAACAGCTTTTAATGATCATATGTTATTTACATTTACATTTAGGGTGGAAACGCTAAATATAGAGGAGCAATCACCAAAATAGGCCGAAACATTTAGGTGAATGATGAGTTGAGAAGCACATTCTTCAAGCTTCTTGCACTTAAAATATATAAAATATAGGATTCTCATTTAGCAGATGATATACAAAACTGTGTAAATGTGGTGCCAACTAAGTTGAATGAAGCATTGATAAGAAATAATCACCCTTATCCACTAAAAATGCTATCAAAGTACTGAGGACCTTTCGGCTACCAAGTAGACATCATCAGAGTAAACTAAATTATAAATCAAAATGTGCCTGTTCAGATACCATTTGGAATAATAATGTGAACAATGGGTTACCCTCAGCTGGAGACAAATCGGAATTTAATAAATTGCTTTTTTGTTTATACATTTCCATCCCTTCTAAATTAACTAGATATTTGTCTATACTGTGTTTAAAAAGTGATAAACTTTCTTGAGAAATGGGGTAACCTGTATTCAAAATATGTTTGGCTAACTTTGATTTTTCACCATTATTTTTCTTTATATGGGCAAAAACTTCTTTACACCGAGTTAAAATGTTCCTTCTAGTTTACCCACATAGCATTTTGAACACGACGTCAAAATTGGAAACTTTGTCGAAGGTGTTGCCCGAACAGTGTTTTAGCTACAAACGAGTTGTATTGCAAATTTAGAAAACAAACTGTAGAATTTATTAATTACTGAAGAATGATGAGTGAAACTTTTAAATTTTATTGAAGTATTTGGAGGTAATGGCTGCTTGACTATGTTCCAATTTCTTTTTTTGTTCAGAAATTAAATTATTGATCAAAGATTTGTGGTAGCTATTGTCCAATGCAATTTACTGAAGTTTCTCAACTTCGTTGTTATACTTTTGCTACCCTTTGAGCCAGCAAAATTAGGTAGGTTCTGTATAATATTTAGTTGAAACTTTGATTTGGTCAACCTGCTAAAGTTAAATCCCAAAAATTTAATTTATTTTATCTTCAATTTCAATTGTAAATTGCAATTCCCTTTGGAGCGAATTAAAGTGCTTCACATTTACCTGGCATTGGAATGTCATCAACAAATCGCAAACCGTTTGAAGAATATTACGTTTTGATCTAATTGTGGTATTATTCTTCTTCATGAAATTATCACAATGTGAAACTTCAATTACTTTGTAGAATTCCTATCAACCCTGAATAATAAATAATTCTGAAATAATTAACTCTTTCTATATAATGTACCTTACACTAAACCATTTTTCCATTTTAGTTGTAACTTATCTAAAGATAATATTCTACAACAAGTTCGTAATGACTCATATTCCACGCGAGAGTAGAATATGCCATTCCAAACGTGTTAATACACAATACTTTCTCTAACAAAGCTCTATTAATTAATAATAATTGTTTTGCAAACTTGAAACGATGAACGTAATAAACAAGAGAGGCGTGATTATCAATATATAACCATATAAAGGCTGTATTCAACGATAAGGCGTTGATCGAGATAATTGATAGCTTCAAAAAAATAGCTAAGCAGTTTCCGATTGGTCGAAAACTGATACAGAATATACACAGGTGGTCCAATCTATACGACACGATCTCTCAAACAAAAACGCTTAAAAATTTTGTGGCGATATTTTGTACACTTATGTAATATATTTTTTAATATACAGATGATTTTACTATCAGCTGACTTTGAGAATACATAATAAATAATTCGGAAATGAAAATGTTCTCTAAAACACTAACAAAACATAAGATATCGATAAACAGCATTCAAAGAATATTCTACAACACCGAATGATATGAAGGGATGAATCAACGTTGCTTTTGCAAGCATTTCAGAATGTCAAAGCATCGCTTCAAAAAAGGGTTCAGTTGTGCATTGAAAAAATTGCCACCATTTTGAACATTTAATTTGATTTTAAATGCTTCAGTTTGCTTTACTTCTCCACTCTGTTTTGCTTTGTTGGTGTTTTTTGTTCATCAATATCTCGAATTTTGTCAGTGTTTTAGTAAATATTTTTAATTCCGAATTGTTAATTATGTATTCTCATAGTCAGCTGATAAAATTATCGTACCAAGTTCACGTGTGATATCATAATCAACACGAAAAAGTGAGAAAGTATTAGAGTTAGGTATAAAATGCCCTAATGCACATCGATAGACATTTAAAAAATCATCTCGTGTTGTTAGATGTAGGGGTGCGTTCCATTCAAAATAAGAGAGTTAAACACCTTCCAATTTGACTATAATGTAATTCAAGTTTTTCACCATCCTGTGTAACTTTTTTAACGAATAAGTATTTTTCTTCATAGGTCCAGACGTTTTCGTTTAAGAGACCGCGTCGTATAGATTGGACCAATCTGTATATTCCGATGCATTAAGTTAGAACGATATACGTAGAATCTAGTTTTTAATCATAGAATAGATAGATTCTAAAAGCGTGTTGGAGAAAAATTTTCATATAAGATATTCACATAATATATAAGCATATTGTACCCACAACCGATGCAATGATCGTAGGCAACGGCCTTATTCTTCGAATACGAATTTCCGAGTAAATGTTTTGTTTCATTGGAAACCTCCTCGATTGAAAAAATAAACATACCTTCACGACGTCAAAGTAATTTATACGTACAGGACTGATTCATCGAGTATTTATTTATTTTGTAAATTGAGTTATATTGCACTTTCAATTATTCAAATATTCATTGCAATTTCCAGAAACGATTCGTGTATACACTAACCGAGTACGTGGTAGACGTGATGTGAGTTCGTCAGGTGTACAAAGTCGTCAAAAAATTCGTTTCGCCATATCTTGATCATAATGCGTGTCTGGCTTCTAAAAGTACAAACTAAGTGCCCAATTCCTTCGAAGTTGTTTACTCATAAAGATTTAGAACGCATCATTTTGCATCTAAAGCCAAGAACATGATATTTATTGTGTTATACAATGTCAATAGAAAGTTTGCTGTAATTATGCATCTAACAACTGTAAAAGAAACAATGACCATGATAAATAAGTGATATTTTACTTAAGGACTGGATTTAATTTCGGTTTCATTTGTTGCTACCCCTCCAAATAATTCGATACAATCAAGAATAAACCTTTTCATTATTGCATTGATTGGTCCGTTATTTTGGGATATTCTTTTTGAAGAAATTTAAATACAATAATACCTTGTTGAGTATCACCAAATTCAAAGGTCTACCTCCCAAAATAAACAATTAAAAAGATTGGAATGTTACTACTACGACCACGTTCCAACTCATTCACCCATTTGTAAAGAGGTTTAATTGTTGGAGCAGATGTATCATGAACTGCATTCAACTCGGGTTTGACTTCTTTAGGTATTTTTGTCTTCCAAATAAAATTGTGTTTATTTACTACTCGAAACTCGTTTTGCGAATAAGAGATAGTTGTTGTTTCAATCGTTCGAATAAATGAATCCTATTGAAAAATGGTACTTCTCAGAAACAAACGATAGGATACGTCATCCCTTTTTTAGTAAATCCTCATAGACCAACCCTCGTATTGTACCGAGATTTTCAATAGAAAGGAACTGAAACTAAGTATCTGAAAGGTGGTAAACATATCTTCAATCTTCATGAGTTTAAATGAATTGAAGGTTTTTTATCTAACTACAATTGATCTACCTGGTCCACCGACATATAAGATATTACTTATAACTTCACAGGTTCCACTCGTATACACGCGACTTTTCTTGGTCCAAATGCTTTATTCAAATTGTGTTACGAAAGGATGCTAGAAATTTCATCGGACTTGTCATGTCTGTTCTACACTACCGATGATAATCAAAAGTTATGCCTTTACGTAGCCCTGATCCCTGATGACCCCTCCAGACCTTCTTGCATGTCCGCGTATGTACCGCAGAAGAGTTCAAAGGGTTCTTGGACAATCCTGACTGGAGTCATTTTTCTCTCCAATTGAATGATAATGGACCAATACATCTTCATTAATAGGGGTTCTTGAAAACCGAGGTTACAGCATCTTGTATATGTGATTCGTCGTCGACATCGAATAAACTTTTTATTGATCCTTTGTCGTTTCCACAATTCTCCCCTGATAATTCGGAGAGTTTCTCTTATGATTCCGGTTGTTGCATCGTTACAGTTCCATCCAGATTCGAACTTTATAGTTTGGCTCAGGAAATAAGAGAGGTCTCTGGAATGTCAAACTGTGAATTCGTAGAATTCCGCTCGGATTCTAATAATTTCCACCCTTATGGCACTTGGCAGCAGATGTCTGTTCTGTAATCTGATAGAGACGGATCGATGAACACATACTACTGAGATTCAGATGAATTACTCCTGTCAGCTTCAAACTAAATGAACATTCCCAATCTACAATAATGCAGGATACAGACCCAGGGCTAATAGGTTGGCATGCTTGTAATTCAACAGCTGATATGTAGGTCATTTCGATGCCAAGAACACTTGGAAAATACAGTTTCGTATTATCTCTTTTGTTCTAAATTAGGTGAAATTTCAAATATACACTATCGTCCGAGGGTCATACAGATAAAGAGATCATGGAATTTACCATGCTTTGTAAAATACCAAGCGAGGCAATAAAAATAAGAGAACGTATACTATTTCCGTGGAATTTCTGAGTTCGCAGGTTATTTGTAAGTTCAATTTTGGATGCAATAACATGAACTTAACACGTAAGAGGATATATAGTATTTCCAAGTGACATATTTGAGTTAGTAAATTAGTTGTTAGTTTATTTTTGGATTCAAAAAAATTAACTGTACATTATTACCTTCACGCGGTAATTCTAAGTTAGTAGCTATCCTCAAATAGTATTTAAACAGGCACATTTTGAATTATAATTTAGTTTACTCTGATGATGGCTACTTGGTAGCCGAAAGGTGCTCAGTACTTTATTAGTATTTTTAATGGATAAGGGTAATTATCTATTATCAATAGTGTTATAATATATCCACATAGTGAACTCTGTGAGTTTATTAAGTCTCATCAGTACAATGGAGAAGCCTGCAACTGTTGAAGGTATACCTAACCACCCTACAGAATGGTAAAACTAAAAAGACCAACGTTTCTAAAGCCACCTACGAGAAGCTGTCCCACTATGAAATCAAACAATTTACAACATCGTTGCGTGGAATACTAGACTACTTTAGTGTACCAGATGGCAATTCGAAACTGAACCGATATAAGAATAGAGGAATAAATGAATATATCCTTTTATTTCTTAGTGGCTCATGGGTCTTCCTACCATTCTGTAGGGTGGTTATGTAAACCTTTACCAGGGATCTTTCAGTAACGTTCTACTGATGAGCTCCGAAAAAGCGAAACAGCTGTTGTTACACAAGAGAATATATGTATCTCCTACATCAAGCGGCAACTCTATGTAAGTATTGTAAGTTATGTGTGAGTTTATTTTTAGACGCAATAACAATAAATTACTCTTGAGAGAATACATGTTGACTCAGAGAGACTATTTCAGGTTAGTTACGATGCTAGGAAATTTTTAGAGCATGGAAAAGTAGGAACTGTATAATATTCAGGTAAAGAGATAGTTGGGATCTCTCCATTGGTAATGCTTCCGGAAGAATGTATATGCCCGAAACACTATAATTTGGTTATTTGAAATTCATAAAATCGAATCACGATTCTCGAAACATGTAATAGGAAAGTAACAACCCAGTATAGTAATGGCGAAGACATTGATGGTTTAATAAATACTTTATAATTTGGATCTTCTGCCGAAAACAATATTCCACCAATGAACCTAGCAATTAAATATTCACGGTGTATTCGATAGCAGCTGTAAGGACATAAAATTACTCAATTCCAGAAAATATAGCAAGTACTTACAACAAAGATAAATCAACAGTACAATACGGATAGTAAATCTGACTCATAAAAATAGACCCTATAAAATATGGTGTCACCATAAATACATGATAAGTTTATATTTTCGCTGTGAAGCAAGCACTATAAATTTGTAAGTAAGACGACTTTTATCATGATCAACACAGGTTTATAAACGACAAAAGAAAGTGAAAGCCTATATGTATCACTGTAAAAACTTGACTTCATTCCAATAACAGATTGAAGGAGATATTAAGTACATCTCAATGTTTTATTATTAAAGTAGTCATTTCTATTAAGAGAAATGTTGTTTAGAAGCAACGGAATTCTCTTGAAGCGATGCAATTCTGTGCATTCTGTTACATTTTATCTGAAGATCGTGACTAATGCAGGTTCATATTACTTAATTCAGATACAATCAAAGTGATACATTTGACACAGCGAGTTTAGATCTGCGAAAGGAAATCGCTACACTTGTTATTTATCTTTTACTCTATGTATGGCGCTGCCGCGAGAAAGTTTGGTCGTGTTGTAGCTGGCATCTCAATGATAACGTCATTCGCCGTGGTCTATGGCAACTACTACTAATAAGACTACTTTCGACGAAGCTTTTTTTATCAATCGTTAGCGAAGCATGTAACGGGCTTAGAACCAGAAAGTTGTGAATCCCCTGGGCATTTTTGGGAATTACCAACACGTTTTTGGATTTCATTTTATGCGAGAATGGTAGGTCGTAGAGAAAAATTATGTAAACAAAAATTGTAGAAACAATATTCTCCACTATTTATCCAATGGAGTTGCTGCGCTACAACCAAAACTGCAAAAACGTTTTTTTACTCTACACTGGAAATGTAAAAGTTGTAGAGCTGGAAACATCTACAAAATATATATGCACTTTTTTCCTACGATGAACTGTTATGGAGATATAGCTCTTTTATTTTCTAGTACAAGGGCAAGTTGAAAAGTTCCTGAAAAGTAAAACAAGAAATGATTTATTCGGTCAAAACTTCTTTTATTTTTCAACATAGTCTCCTTGGACGCCGATACACTTCGTCCAACGTTTTTATAATTTTTCGATCCTTTCCAAATAATACGATTTTGACAAAGCATCAAAATAGGCCTTCGTTTCAGCGATGATCTCATCGTTGAAGCCAAATCTCTTTCCGCCGACCCATTTCTTCAAGTTTGGAATCAGATGATAAAATCGCAGGGGGCTGATTCTGGAGAATATGGTGGATAACGAATCAATTCGTAACGCAATCACGCAATTTTGCCACTCCGACTGTGGACCTGTGCGCCGGTGCGTTGTCCTAGTGGAAAAGCACTTTTTCTTTACCAAATGCGGCCGCTTTCGCTTCAAATCAGCGTCGAATCGATCCAACAGCTCTGCATCATATACGCCGATGATCGTTTTGCCCTTTTCAAGTTAATCGATATGGCCCATACCGTGTGCATCCCAAAAAACGGTCGCCATGATTTTGTTGCCGATAAACCCATTTTGGCCTTTTTCAGCTTCGATTCGCCAGGATAAGTGCATTGTTTCGACTGTTCTTTGGTCTCTGGTGTGCTGTGATGGATCCATGTTTCGTCCATGGTTACCAAACGGTGCGTAAAGTTCTTCTAATCGCGTTTGAACATCGCCAAACACTCCTTTCAAGTTGTCACACCCATCATCTGACAGATACTTTCTCATATTCAAAAATGTATGCAAAATGTTCCGTACCCATTCGGTTGAGATGCCCATAGCATCTCAATATCATGGATTTTATCTACGATTTCTAGCGTTTTAACCTCAATCGGACGATCAGAACGTTTGGAGTCATTTGTGGTCATGCTACGACAGCTGAAATTATTTAAACACTTGTGAGTAGTTCCAATCGATGGTGATGAGTCCCCGTAATGTTCAACAAGAAATGCTTTGTTTTGCGTAATGTTTTCTCCACGCAAGAAATAATGTTCAATCGAGACGCGAAATTCACTTTTTTCCATGTTTACAAAAATCCTCAAGGTTGCTTAGTTTCGATGGGTGTCAAAACAGAATTGAATGACATATCAGTCTGAAAATTTTGAAGCGTTCTAGTTAAAGATGGTACATCGCGCAAATGTCACATGGGATTTTTGATTGTGGTGTCATCTGTTTTATGTTTCAGGAACTTTTCACCGAATTAAGGGTAAGGTGGATTCACAGACATCAGAATGGAGAAAGTATGATCTATTTCAAAATCGATTTACAGAATGCCAATGTTGTCGTTGCATAAAAGATTTTTTAATAACCAATTCAAAGATTAATCAGCAATTAAACATAATAATGTTCATATTGTTGAAGAAAAAATGTTTGTAAATGTAAAAAAGTTTTGACTCCTGATATTTTACTTTGATTGAGAAGTTTTATAGTTAAGTTTATAAAGATTCGTTTCTTTTACTCTTAATTTATGTTTATTATTTGCGGTTCTTCAACAGCGTGTGCTTTTTTAATGAAATTCAATGATTTTTCCGCCATCGACTCTTCTTCAATATCTTGCATTGTCGCCAGCTACGCTGATTAAAGTCGAAAACCATTGGAAAACTTTTGAGGGAGCCTCATCAATCTCATTTTATTCCATGTCAAATAAAGGCATGTTGCTTCAGTTTTCCTTCCCCTCCAAGGTACTTGCCAACAACTGATCACACAAGACCGGCTTTTCTGCTTCCGCAAGCCGGGGGCTGAGGTGGTGTCGCATCCGCTAAGAGCTATCACGCTGCATTCGGTGGGTATTTCCAAAATAGTAGATATTAGAAAATAAAATTGTGTATTATCTCCGTAACAGTGCGTTGTAGGAAAAAATGCATTTACATTTTGTAGGTTTTTTTGGCTCTACAACTTTAATATTTTCACTGTACCGTAGAAACAGAGGAAACAATCATTTTCGGAGACTTTGGCGCCCTCTGCTTTCCGTATTTTTCTCTATGACCTACAGTTCTAGCGGAAAATCGAATCGAAAAACATTTTGATATTGCCGAAAATGCTCAAGGGTGGGTGTAACAACTTTTTAGCTTAAGCTTGTCACATGCCCTGCTAACGATTTATAAAAATAACAGTTTCGGTCTCTTTTTTCTTCAAAACTCATATTTTCCTAATAGGTTTACTGTACTAATACTGATTCATAAATTGCGACAGAGGGATGGATAAAAAAGAGGAAATTGTTATGCCTGTTTGAATGATATATTTGAGTTTCAAAGGTAACATTGTTCGGGTGCGCATCACCATCACAGCGTTCATTATATCCTCCAATCATGCCTGCTCTCTACATTTCTATGAATATGTTATATTTTATCTTCTCGACATGCAGGGGTTGTTTGAGAAGGTCTAGAAGCCGTTTCGAAATTGTATTTAATTTATTTACGAGCCTTCGTAAATCAATATTGAATTCATGTGACACAATCAATTTGTTCAACCCAAAAAATGGGGTAGGTTTTACTTCTCGATTCACCCCTCCCTCTCTATTAATAAGCAAATACTGTCCTAGTGAAAAGTGATCATATGAATTGACAGTTTATTGTCTCCTTTTTTACTTTAAAAACGATCTTCCTAATATAATAGGTCAATTATAGAGATTTATAAATGCTGCCTATCCAAGATATTTCAGTTCATTTCTTGTTTCTTTCCAATCTTTAATATAGAAAATCTCAACTTGAAGTAGCTCTGATTGAGGTTTTCAATGAAAAATAAACAAATTCAGTAATGTGTTGCACCACAGTGATTGTCAATTTACTCGTACACAGAGGCATTAATATAATTACTACACAAATCAAAGAGTTAGTAGATTTTAATAATTAAGGAATTTCTAATCCCACAATTTGTTTATACTATTTCATCAATGAAACATTGATTGTTTAATAATTTCATCGTTTAATCATTGTATATTTTAACTAAATACACATAATTTTATCTGTATAAATCAAAAATGAGTAAACATTATAACAATAATTGAAAATTAAATAGATTTAATAAATAAAAAAAATAAAAATAAAGAGGAATTATTAAAATCCCATACACAGGATCTCAAATGATCCTAAATGGGTAATTTTGAACCACTCACTTATATTTGGCTTTAATTGCGAACAGTAATCCAATACTTTTAAAAATAATGTAATTAGTTTTTATTTGTTAAATGTTAAAAAATCATTTATTTGAATTCAAATATTATGCTTGATATTTATTATTATTATTATTATTAAAATGACATTATCAAAGCTAGTTATCTACTTTGAGAATAGAAGTAACTGTGAGTAAGTGAACTTTGCAGTTAGTGTGAATTCAAATTTGTGTGTTATATCACTTTTCTAAATATTTACACCGAATAAAATCCTAATAATAGCAGTTTTTTTATTTTTGGATTAATTGTTGTTAACGACATTTTAATACATTATTCTATGACAATTCATATTCCAGCCGTAATCTAATTGATTGACATTCATTTGTTCAAGCTCATCGAATCTTCAAACAATACGTCAAACAAAAAAAAACGTTATATTGTTCTACGACAACTTACGTTACAGTCATAGTGACTTTGATTGACAGTTATTCCTTCATGGTTATTGAAACTTCAGTCAAAATGTCTTGTCGTTTTTATCCCAGCTATACAATATCAGTGTTAGACCGGATAGTTTTCAATTCACATAGTCGTAGGCTAATTGTTTCCAGAAGATTCTCTGTTCTTCTGGTAAATATATCTATTTAATTCTAGAGATTGGGTCAATGACAAAAATAAACCCAGTAAGTGTACGAGTTGAGAATTAATGTGACCTTCGTGAAAATGCATTATAGAGATATTCTAAACGGAAAAGTGTATGTTAGTTTTCCAACAATACATCATACATACGTTGATATTTAGAATGTTGGAATAAATTGAAACTTGTTTTTTGAGGAGTTTTTTGAGGAGCAAATGATTTCGAATTGGAGCGCTTGTTACATATAAAGAGCATTTCCCATAATTGCTTTAGTTGATTAGAAGAAGCGGCTATAGAATATTAAGTGGAACCGCAAAGTACAGAGTTTAGAAAAGGGGAGTAATCTATTTAATTAAATGATCTTTTTTGTTATTTCTTAGTTGCAACATCTAACATGGTTGTTCATTGCTACCCTTCTTGAGTGCAGACTATAATTGTACCAAGTAGCAAAGACAGCATTGTTTTCAATCGAATTGCTTTAACAATGTGCCGTACCTAATTCTCTTATGATCGGAACTCAGATAGTGAGACAATATTCTGAAGTACCTAAATTCTCACAGCTTGTTTGTTTTTGAAAAAAATCCACCTGTCTGTCTGGATGTATGTCACGAAAAACTTGTCTACTCGATAAACCAGTAACGGAAGGCTCTATCATATTCAAAGTTTGACAAGAAGTCGTTTGCTGTTCGGTGACGAACCTCATCATTTTCCAGGGAAATCTTTTGGTAAACACCCTTTTCTGAAGGGTTAAGGATTCTAAAAGTCATAACTCACAAAGCATATATCCGATTGATTCAAAACTTTCACAGTAAATTTTAGTTGATTTAAAACTGCTTCCACCCAAATTTCAGCAAAATTGTTCATCAACAACAAAAAACGTAGACTTATATTTAGACCTTTTCAGATCACCCAGAATCACATCAAAGCTTGTCAAAGAATGCAAAGATACACTGACTGAACTAGCCAGGAGAAATAAATTTCAATTCATCTGGGTCCCCAGACACAGTAGAGTTGAAGGAAACGAAATGGCCGACTCTATGGCCAGGCGAAGGTCGTCTTGGGCACCCGTCAAGCCGTAGCCAATGGCCACTTTATCAAACTGCGTGGGGGGTCTCACCCTCTGGGCCAACTGAATTAAGAGTGGTCTGAACCACGCATGAGGCAGGCCAAGCTCTTCATCAAAGAGACTGTGCCTAGGTTCTCAAAGAAACTAATTTCTCTGAACAGAAGGGAAATCAGAGAGATCACTGGACTCCTAACCGGTCACTGTCGTCTTAACAAACACCCTCACACTATGGGCATCACAGATGATCCAATATGTAGGGAATGCAGAGAGGAGGAAGACACTGCCCCTCATATTCTGTTGGAATGCCCAGCATTAGCATGCCTCAGGCGCCAACACTTCGGAGAATCAAAACTGCTCCCAGAAGAACTTATGGAAGCCAGCACTGGCAATATTCTGGGCTTCTGGCGGGCCACAAACTTGCTAGAATTGAATAGGCTTCTGACGACGGGGCGCACAATAGGCCCAACGAAGTGGCCTAAGTGCTGTTGAGGGATGAGTCCCCCTGCCCTAAAACTATGACGATGACGATATATTTAGACCGTACTTTAACTGTTCATAACAAACGGCAATGAACCAAAGGTATGGTCTAGAACCGAGGATACTCTAGTCCCACTTAGTAGACTCTTGTTCGATTCCCATAGAGGAAAATTTGATTTTGTAATAATATTTTCTTAAAGACATTATCAATTTATCTTGCATTTGATCACTCAAAATTAGAATATGGTATTTTCAGAATTGGAATACTGATTTTTGCATGGTAAGCAACATAGACATGAATCTCAATCATGTTCCTTTTCTAATTTAGTTATTCATAGCTGTCTTAATAAATCACCTACCTTAGTAATTGCTAATTCTTCATATTTTTCTCATCTATTCATTAATGTCTAAAAACTGTTTAGTGAAATGTTCTACAATTTGATAACAAAATTTAAATGTTATTTTTTTGATTTTTAATAAGAAACTCTCTAAAATGCGATTTTTTGGGTTAATTTTCTCTTTGAGCTGTTTTACTTTGGTGGTATGCCATATATTCCATCCCCAGTTGGGCTCACATCATAGGATCTACAGACCCAAAATACGGCACTGATCTCAACTTTGATGTTTACTATTACAGTATTCTCTCAGATAGTTCACTCCATCAACTGATTGACGGAATGTCCTCTGATACAATGGCTATCAACGCCCATGTTCTACAGGGATCTGTCTTGGCACCCACGATGTGCTGGAAGTGGTCTTGTGACGTCCATAGCTTCTTGAGGATGATGATACACTTTATACCGATTTCTCCTCTAGAGCCAATATATCACCCAATGAAGCCGGAGGTGCAAGACAGAGACAGGTCGATGCAATTCTGGCAATAATTTTGATATGGAGATCTGATAAAATCTGGTTTAATGCCACCAAAGCTCAAGCTTGTATCGTCTTCAAGAAGGTGGATGCTCCAATATCAGATCCTATGAATATCTTGAATAGTAGACTTCCGCGGATAGCTACTGTTGAAAATTCTTGGCTTCCGGATGGATTTCGCGTCACAATAGCACGACTTGATGCCAACCATTACATCTGGCATCTCCAGGGCCGACTTGAGGCTTGAACTGAAACTGATTCTTCTGGTCTCTGTAGCAATATTTATTGTAGGAAAAACTTTCACGCTACACAGCTCACTGCCTTCAATCCGCTGATGAACTCCGCTCCGGCACCTGACCTTGTCATTGTGTGATCATGTGCGAAGTGGAATTTTCGAGGATGGGTTTTCGAATGTTGGTAAGGTAATATCCTGAATCATGGTTTAGACTATTTGAATGTTTTACGATATCTATCGCTTCAGGAATTTTTCGCGGATGGAAGTTTGGGGCTTGGCCTAAGATTTTGGTATTTTCGAAAAGGTTCTAATGATTAGTATCAAACTGGATTTTCTCAAGTGCAGATCTACTGGTGCCACGAAGCCCTATACAGTGCTCATATTCTATCACACGAGTGGCTACTGTACGACCTGTTTCACCAATGTAGACCTTACCGCAAGAACAGGAATTGCTATAAACACCTTACAAATGGAGGGGAGCAAAGGGATCATTGATAGGTTTGTGAGTTTGTAGAATCTAATTGGCTCCTGATCACGGAGCGCACAATAGGCTCAACTAAGTGGCCTAAGTGCATTTGGGGGCTCAGCCTCCTCCTCTCAAATGGTGATGATGATGATGACAGGTTTGTAAAACTGGGATGGTTTTTGGAAGTGTGGAAAATCGAGTAGAAGTTTTTTGAGGATTTTGGAAATTCGATCTGATGTATTTTCAATATATGGAAGATAGGCAGTGGATAAAGCAGGCAGGGAGGGAAGGGAGGTTTGTGGCTCAGGTTGTGACAACAGAGACCAGAAGAATCAGTTTCAATTCAAGCCTCAAGCCTGCCAACAATATCGACTCTCGGTGCTTCACAGAAACTTTGTTTCATTCACATTTCCTATTATGTTAGAACAGATTAGTAGAATTCAAGTAAATCAGGTCAAGCACTAATATATTCTCATAGATATATGTTGCTTGTAATATTATCTTGATGAATTTATTTGTTTTCCATTTTGATGAACTACTTATACCTTAGTATTAACGTTAATTGCCTAACAAATAAACATTTTCAATTTAAATGAACTGTAGACAGGCACATCTCTAATCTGTTGACCTTCGGAAGTTGAAACACCCCTGTGCGTATACGCAAGACTGGCAATTTAGAATGCAAATATGAAAATAAACATTGTATGCATATGATCGGTAACGCCACTGAATTTGACCTGCTTACATGAAATCTGAGACTCGAGCTATTTGTTAGGCAAATAAAATAAACACCAGGTAACCATATCAAGCTTAGCGAATGAACAGTTTTACTTATAAGGAAAACAAAACATTTGCCATTCATTTCCAATCGATCAGTGCTATTAAAATCAAACTGCGACATGCTCGAAATGTTATTGCAACATAAATCATTCCAGTAACTAGAAACGTGTAAATCAAAGAAACTTCTCCATTAGTTGTTGCGTTCCTTTGACATAAATAATCAATTTTGTGTGAGAGTATATTGAAGAAATAGCGTAACGTAAAAAGTTAAATGTGAAGAAGTCTAAGAAAGTGCTTACTCGACAAAGAAAGAACGTATTTACGATTACATTCATTTCTACTACCTATATAGAATTCTCATCTCTATTATAAAGAGTATTTTTTTGAAGTGAGATCTTTCGATCGAGGCAGCTCTGACACTAGTTATCATGTGTCAAAGATCTATGGTTATTTTCATTCAGTAATGTTCACCATTTCAGAGCAACAATTGCAACTAGAGCAAATTTATTATGAAAATCAAGGTTCGAGCCTTTCGACAACCGGTGCAAGGTTTCAGGACAGTTGGATAAAATTTACGTTTCACGATCTTAGTCCCCTGATGCAACTCTCTTCTTCAATTCAAAATTGATCATTTTTCTCTCTTGTCTTGAGTAGCTTCGTATATTATAATAATAGTGAATAAAAAACATCTTTTGGAGAATTATTTTGGGTAATGATAATTGCACATGATCAATGAAATTGATAATAAATTTATAATATTAATAAATGAAAATGGGGAACAAAAAGCTTTTGACACTTTCTTGCAAAACAATTTGACAAAGTTGTAGTATCGAGAGCCACTCTTGACCAGTTGAATTGCGAAATAATAATCTTTCAAACGCCTCAAAGTTGGTATTATATTATAACAGGCAATGTGACAAGAATTTTTTTTAGAATGTATATATCATGATACATAATTGGTTACATTGTGACAACAATTCAAAGGCGTTTTTTGGCCTGTCATCTCGAAACCTCTGAGCCCATTTTTACTTCCATAACTGTCTTGTCCTTCATCATTTTCAACATCATAGTATTATTCATATTCCTACATGATTTTCTTTTTTAAATTATCCCAACCGTTCCTCGCACTTAACGTAACGTAACTTTTCTTTTGTTACATTATGGAATGTCATCAAATCAAAAAAGCGGAACTTGTGACACATTTTGACAAGTCATGACTAGATTATTGCACTCAAACCAGATTTCAAGGACATGTCTTGTTCAATAATAAAAAAAAACGAAAGACGATTGAAAAATCTGGAGCTTATAATGTTTTCTATTGGGTTTAATGAACATAAAAAAAGCTTCAGTTAGACTTTTAAAAACAGGTTTCACATAATCATAGCTTGTAGATCATTTTTTCGATTAGCATATTCTACATATAGCTGATAAAGGCTCGGAACTAAAGAATCTTTTTAAATTTACAAACACAAAAACAATACCCTACTACTTAATGATTAAGCACACCTAGATTCATCATTATTTATAGCTATGTACTATATTTATTCCGTGAATTATTGTCATGATTACCTTCTATACTCTGCCGTTGATATAAATTCGTCATTATTAGAATAACCCACCGTGTAATCCTGTAGTGATAATCCAAAGTTCATGAATGACCGACCATAGTAATTATTTGCTTCTTACCGATAAGTATTTATAGTTAAAGTTATCTATTTAAATGTCTGAAGATGGCGTAAGAACGCAGAAACTCGAGTAACGGAAGTTACAAATAAATTTGATACCAACATAGCAGTTTTCAATTTTTACAATATGGATAAATTGAACCTATCAAATCACTGTCAACAGTTTAATTTTTGCGTAACAAAAACGAAATTCTCGTGTGGGTACGAGATGTATGATATATTTACAATGAAAAAACTGTGTATTTTTCAAGATCACGAACTAAGAGTGATTACATATAACCTTAATTTCAGCCAAGGTACCCAACAATTCACATTCAAATTGATATTGCGGTATCGTAAGATGCTTATTACAGAAACGAAAGTTTTCAGAATAGCCCTGAAAACTTCAGTATTAACAGATAAATAATTGTACCTACACGATACAGCCCAAACTGTTATTATCATGGTTCATATTTTAGTAGAATATTTATGTTAGAACCACTTTCAGTCTTCAATATTCAATAAAACGCTTCGGGCAAATAAATGACAATTGAATAATACGTAAATGCATGTTCTTCATAAATTACAATAAATGTATGTATTATGGATGCTCGTTTGAATGAAATTCATTATACAAACCTACACATAACATACAAATTAAACGAATATTAGAGAGTTGGGTTTAAATGATTCAACAATGTAATAATAAATCAATTCATGATTTAAATATGACTGTTATCTATTGATTATTTTTCCGTCCCAAATATCGACCAATAGAATTGCACCATTCGACGTCACGTGGTACAACCTACATGGTATTATACTGATAATTTTTTGAAAATTTTCTCTGGTAGTTGCTATATATAAAAAACAGAACATGATTCAGTCAAATTAACCACACTTCAAACTGACAGGTTGAATTCTGTCCACCATCGATAAAAAAGTCAAAGGAAATGTTCATTTGGGACGGAAAAATAATCCCCCGAATACCACACGAGCTTCAAAATTATCTGGCATTTCCCTCAAGGTTCCCTGCAAACAAATAAAGTCGTCAAGTTTTTCAGGAAAAATCACTCGCGCTTCGCGCTCGTGATTTTTTAACCTGAAAAACTTGACTCCTTCATTTATTTGCAACGAACCTATCGGGAAATACCCGATAATTTTGAAGCTCTTGTGGTATTATATATGATAATTAAAAGACCTTGATTGGCAATACAAGATGATAATCTGATGATCAACATGATTCGTACGTCAAGTAATAAGCAGTATTAAACCATTCATCTTACAACAACAGAAAGTGTACTCAAATTGGAGCCTTTTTTGAATAATGTTCAGAAGAATGCTACCACTTAAAAGCAGGAAAATCGAGGGGAGCGGGAAACAGAAATGTCTTCGATTGTTTTGAATAATTTATCGGTTTGCGTCTGTCATTGCTGATATGGTTGATCAATCAATCAGTAATCTTGCTATAAAAAAAAGTATAATGGTAATGGGAAATCCTTGAGGTATGAAAGCATTCAAAAAATAAACAGAAAAAAGGCTCTCTGGCAGATATCCAAACGAACCCGCTCGGATGGAGACTACCACAGGTACAGACAAATCCCCAATATGGTCATTAAAAAAGTTGAATAAAAGCGAAAATAATATCAAAACCAAGTAATCCACACCGACAACCCCAAAAGATTCTACAACAAACACATCACGTCTTCAATGAGTAACTAAGGTGGGTACTTCTCAGCTCGTAAAAACGACTGTAGCATGCATAACCAATAATAATCACGAAGTTGCACAAATTTTTGCGAACACTTCCAGTGAAATAATCACATGTGTATCTCCTGATACCTTACCTGCTATGAACCTTCAACCAAGAAATTATGAAAGTCTTAATCATATGGAATTTACCCCAGAACAAAGAACAGAAAGCTTATTTTTGATAGGCTAGATAATTTCACGAATGAAATGGTCTACAAATTAGAAAAAAAAATCCGAGAATATTATGTTTTAATCTAATTTCTTCAAATTACTTTAAGTTTTTGATCCCTTCCAATTTTATTTTTTTGAATTTCCCCTAAATTGAAAACCCTCTTTGTTTAAATTTTTAAGTATACTTATTTATACCTTTTCCATCTTGCCCACCTTGGCCCATCGACTGGCGACGTCCTTGTCTTCACTCTAGTTTTAGAAGTAAAATGAAATGTATTTTTTAACATTTGCTGAAAAGAATTCGCTCCCGAAATTTGTGAAAGTTCGACACAATGAAGCATACAAGTTTCGTTATGAATTCATTCATTCCACGTATTCGATTTATGTTCGTGCTTGACATAATAATTCATAATTTCAGTGATGAATTCGTTGATCTGAGATTTCAATAAAATCATGTTCGCTAGCATTTGCCATTATTTAAGCTTCTAATCAGTAGTTAAAGGTATGTTTCAACTCTCATGAGACAAAAAGCATTTTGTTTATTTTCTGGATCAGAGGTCTCCAAACTACGGCCCGCGGGCCAAATCCGGCCCGTCAGTGTCATCAATCTGGGCCGCGATAGCTAATGGCTTATTATTGCTATTGCTATTGTGATAAGTTGGATAAAAAGACACAGAATGATAATAACTCGGTTTTATTTACTTGCTAGGTAAAGCTCAATGACAAGTATAATATGCAGAAAGTTAACTTAACAACTTGAGCATAATAACTAACAAACCACTCAAAATGTCCATTTTTGTCAGATAGTTGAGATGATATATTTCCTGCGATGTCTTCTACCCTCGGATTCACGGTGTTTGCTGACAAACTGATAGTTTTTAATAAATATCCTTTTCGGGGAACATTTCCTCGGCTACTGAAATTACGCATTCTTAGATTATTTCTCCATCGATGAATGGTTTCTCACGTTTCGCAATTTCAAGAGCCACACGAAAGCTGGCACGAAGTGCAGCCTCTCGTTCAGTATTTTGTTCCGTAAACAAAGATTGCTGCGATTTCAATCCGCTCTTCAAAGCTTCAAATTTTTCTGTCCGCAAACTTCCTGTATATTTTGAGTAATTTTGAAAATGTTTCGTTCCATAATGACGTTTAATGTTATATTCTCTGAGAATGGCTATGGTTTCATTGCAAATCAAACATAGAGCCTTCTTACTGAACTCAATTACGAAATATTGAAAGTTCCATTGATGTTTGAATGTTCTGCATTCACTGTCTACTTTCCGATTCTTCTCCATACTAGTAAATCACATACAGTTACAACAAGTGAAATCAAAATACGGTTACGAAGATGTCTTTGAAACGCGCACAAACACGTTTTGAGGAGTTAAGCTTATGTCGAGTCTGAAAGATTGGGCAATTGGAATTTGCAAATAAATGTGTTTAAAAAAATGCTCGCAATTTTTCAAGTCACTTACATTTACAATATGTCAAGGCATTATAAGGTAACCATATGAAAATACGATGATAATGCTGCACAGCAACATATTTTCAGGGTGTATTATCAAGTTCGGGTTTGCATTGGTAATGAAACCATTGATCCAATGAAATGGGGTTGGAGAAATAGTCCGAATGGACTTACACCTATACAAACAGTAAAAAATGCACGTCCCGATGAGTTAATCAAACTAATCTCTTGTGGTTGTATAAAAAAATTGTAATGGTGCAAAAAATTAGGATCACCTTGTAGCTCATTATGTAAGCATTGTGAAGGTAAAGACTGTTTCAATAGCCCTGAGCCAGAAGTCAGTATATTAGATGATAATGATTTTGATAAGTGTATAGATGAAAATGAACACGATGATGAAGATGATGACAATACCGATGATGTTATCAACGACACTTGCGACAATCAAATTTTATCAACCTCAGATGATGAAGCGTATCATGATGATCCATATATCAATAATGATCATATTACATCATTAATAATTTATGCTGATAATGATAACGAAGATAACATCATCGATACGTCATGCACTTCAGACTGTACGACTGATAGCGAAATCACAGAAATTTCTAGTAAAAAAAGTTGGAGGAAAAAGTAAATGAATTTATTATATTTATTTTGTTATGAATAATGGAACAAAATTTACTTACTTGTGAATAATTAGACATATAGATTTTTTTTCAATAAATATGAAATGTAGAAAGAAAAAATTATTTATTAATCTTATTTATTTTGTTTAAATATTGAAATTTGTTATGTAACCCCTATAAAACATCATGTCACGGTCACATTTACACGATCACACGTCTACATAGACTCACACATTTACACAAAATGATTATAAGCATTTTAAAATATTTAAAAAACTATAATTTCGCATGCAGAATCTATTGTACCGACACTCGCTTATTGTAGCTGAATGAAATTCCGCACTAGTTTTTTATGATGAAATTTGTTATAACTTGGAATTAAGATCGAATCGCCGTAGGCAGTTTCAAACTTAAATAGCCGATGTATTTCTCTGTAATTTGATCCAGGGTTTTTGTCGATAGGCCCAAAATTGAACCCCCTAGAGACCCAAACACATTTTACTGAAACCAAATCGATTTGCTTGAACTCAAAATACTCGTTATAAGAATCGGACTTTGAGTTTGGATCCCCTAAAAAATTTCTATCCTCAAAAAATTTCGACATTTCGGTGACCCAAAATTTCCAAAATGGCGCCAATTTTATGTCTTTGAACATTAATGCTTGAATTTTTGATTTAGATTGATAACATAAGTATTTCGTACAATACGGATTTCAAAATGGCCTTTTTGCCTTAAAAAATTAAGTAATAATAATAAGTAATCAAAATATCAAGAACCGAAGAAAAGAAAAATAAAAATCTTTTCACCGAAACAGGATATGAAAAAAATAAATACTGCCTCACCTAATTTTTCAATGTGCTGAAAAACTAGCCCCTATCTTAAGCCCACGACCTCAAATCGACTTTGGACCAGAGCAAATTAATTTTACCTACAACTTTTATTTAAAACATTTTTTCATACAACCCATAGTTTTGCCTTAAAGAGCAAAAAATCGAAAAATGACAATTTCAGTCCAAAAAATGGCCATAGCTTTTCGAGCACAGAGTTGATCCAAATACATAAGAATAGACCAAAATTAGAGCTCGCGGAAATTGAACTAGCGAATTTAGCCCGCTCAGGGCGCGTACTCTGCGACTAGTCTAGATATTATAGATAATGGGAGGAAAATCAAAATGGTTTTGGCCCTTGGAACTTACTGGAGTAAACAGTAGGGCCCTGAGGCTGGAAAGTTTGGAGACCCCTGTTCTAGATGATCACTTTCTTTCAGTATGAAAATTGAATGAAGTTGTATCCACAAATGACTTTTGGACAGTACTTATATTCTCTATAAATAAATGTACAAATAAACTCAAACGTTGCGAAATTTACTTCAATCGTTTCAATTTAGAAGCTTGAATCTGTATCAAATGAAGTAAAAGTTCTTTGGCAAAGCAATTTACGCCAGATGTAGAATAATTGTTCGAAGCAATCGTTTCTTAATAGGAAATGGACCAATAGTGTAAACCTTACTTTAATAAACTTTACTGCGGATTCTTAAATATAAAGAGAATGTTTTTTCACGAATATTTCCTCCATAAAAATATTAATAGAACGAAAGTGTAGGAGTGGAATATCGAGTTCTAAAAATGAAAAGTTAGCTATTTATTTCAAAGAATGTTATTTAAACATTTTATTGTAGAAGGTGAGCATTAATTGTATGCAGTTATAAAATTAGGTAATGGCAGATTCTCGTCTAAAAGCTTCAACGTGCCTTTTAATTTGAATCCGTTGGTGTAGATCCATTAATATATGGATCATGTAAACAGCTCACTAAATTAGATTGGGACAACATAAAGATATACTGATTAACAGCTTTTAATTTTGAAGTTTTATTTTTGGCTGTACCTATACGTTCAAAATAACTAATACAACATGTTTTAATCGTAAACCTTTCAAAGCAAATTTATTATAGCGCGTGTAATAAGTAAGTTTGCTTCGAAGTTAATACATTGTTTACCATGTTAAATAACATTCGTAAAGGTGTGCGTATACTTTAAGGGCTTAAGGTGAAAATAAACCTTGGAATAACTACTTGGTTCGTTGTATATTTCGTTCTAGAGACAACCATTGTACGAAATATTTCCAGTCGTTGTTGGTTATAATTATAAGAGTAGTTATTTTTTTACTGGAAAAACTTATGACGATACATTGCAATTATTATAGGAATATCGACATGATATAATGTATGAATAAATAGAGGATGAGAATCACCTCATTTGTATGGGACTTATACACGAATCTCTAAGCAATATTCACAAAACAGAATGTATAGCCCGGAGTATAGTGCTAAAGACTGAAACTTAGAAAATTCCAACGCCAACATTGTTTTGATTATAACCATCAGTTCTATTATAAAAAGTTAATATTTTAGCTAGTGAAACCAATAATAAGTTTTCTGATGATGGTTGTGAGACCAAAACCTATGTAAAGGCGGAAATATTGTAGACGTTATTGTGACCTATTTCCCAAGAATTTACGTATACGTTACTAACTATAAGTATTTGAATGTCAATATATTTGATATGTTGACATTTGAATATTAGTTAACCAGACACACAACATATTATTTGTTGAGACATTCCAATGGCTTAAGAGTGTCAAACCGTTTCTAGGGCAGCAATCGCGCCAGAAAAAAATAAGTTCAGTTAACCGAAGCTACTCTTCCGGTCGGTAATTAGCTTCAGGTGCCTAAATCGTGTGCCCTGAGTAGTCTTTTGAACCCAGAATGACTGCCTTCTGCATCCGATCTATCAAGATCTGCGCCGAGTTCTTACAGGCCGGAATGATCTTTAAGTTCGAAAGCAGCGTAGACCGAACTACTCCCAAAACACCAATGACCAAATACGAGCTTGTGTCCTGGGTATACCGTGCGGAGCTCGAACAAGAGATCTTGATATTTTGTCTATTTTTGCTCATCTTTCAAGACTACGTTCTTCTCTGCCGGAGCAGACAATTCGATGACATACATAATCTTGGTTAGTGTATCGAGGAGGACAACGCCAGGCATATTTGCTTGTATGAACCTGACGGTCGGAAACGGTTAATTCCAGTAGATCTGGCATTTTTCGTTTCCGAGAACGGGCTGGGTAACTCCTGGCATGTAAGGTAGCTCCGGCTCTTAGTCTATGTGGGAGATGAATGGAAGCTGAGTATGAAAACAACCAACCAAAAACAATCTGGAAATTGAAATCTGAATACTAGTTGGTCATGATACGTGTGTAAAAGAAAGAACACCTGATGATTAAACAAAGTTCACAAACTGTTAATGATTTTTCCTTCCCCTGTGATAATCTGTTTTCGGTTCTTAGTCTATCATCATTCTTACGCCTTCCATTGCTACAATCTACTGTATATTTACTTACAACTCTGTCAATGATAATCTACGCTCGAATAGCAATTCAAGCTATTCAATTCAATAGATAGAGTATTTGCTTATTTGATGACGAAAATTTTAAGATATCACTTCAGATTCGAGTTCTGCTTGTAACCCTTTCGCCTTTATTTATCCAAAATTAAAGATGATTCATTCAATTAGTGGTAGATTCAGCATTGACTGCTTAAAGTTTTAGATGTTAGAAAACAAAAATTTCAAGAAATCCCCTTCACTTTGAGATAGTCTGAATCTTATTAATCGAAATTCCTCGATACGATTATAACATCTGTTGAACACTTCTATATACCTGTTATCAATAATTTAGAATCGGAGATCGATCAATCATTGTATAGTTGTGACAAGAGCAATTCCTCCTGGAAAGTATCGCATACCAGAAACTTCTTCTGATATGGATGCTGGCATTAGCCCAATCCGCAAGCTGTGTATAACTTTTTATTCCCTCAAAAAAACCGTTGATTGGTTGCAATGATGATAGGTGACGACAGTACTTATAAAATCTGTCACTTGTTTTCATTTGAACTTGGTGGAATTTTTTCTCGAGATCTTAATGTAGGTAAATAAGTATTCTTCTCCGCATATCTCTACACTGTTTATGTTAGTACGTACAATCAATTTCATTCATTAGCATTCTTTGGAAGCGAATTTCATCGTGAATGATTTTTATGCCGAATCGTTGACAAGTCAATGGTTCTTGTTTGGCGACGCGTGAGATTCATGTGCCATATTAAAAATAATGAGTTATAAATTTCATTCAATGTGGGTTACAGGCGAAGTGCCAACAAAAAATAAACACTTCAACTTTTGATCACAATTCTGCATTTTATAGGACAGTTGAATCTATATTTTTACATATATAGCATACATACATTGCGTTTCTTGACGTTTGATGAATTGATTTGCGGTTGAAGAATTTCCGAGTTGAATGTACAGTCTACGAAATTATTCAGGCAAGAGACAATGTCTGAAATTTCTTATATTTGGCTAGTACATGATATACTGTTATATTCACATAGTTTGAAACTAGGTGAAAATGATTTCCAACTTCAATTCACTAGTAGTGATACAAGCCAAATAATAATCATATTTGCTATCAAATATTTCTGGCACGAAATCATAAACTACCCACTTCGTTCTTCTCAATTTATACATTTCTGCATGACGTCAAAGTTCTACCGAATTTTCTGTATCATATCAATACCCTCTATAACACAAGGCCGGAACGCTCGATTGTGACGTCATAAGCCGAAGGCTATGTTGCAGCTGATCGCCCTTACGTTGCAATACCGACCCTAAAACAAAAGATTTATTCACTCTCTAGGACATAGTTATATAAGGACTTCCAGCTTGAACGATGTTGCCTGTCCTTTTTGGCACACCATTTTCTTTTTTAATGGAAAACAAAATTTCAAAACAGAAACCATGCATACAATATACGAAGTATTATTGTAAAAATCACTACTCTATGTATTATGATGTTTACCAAATACTGCCTTGATGACCTTTTTTTTTAATACTTTGACTGCACAAGAGAGAAACCTATAATGTTCGAAGAACATCGTGTGAGCCAGCAGTGGAATGTAGCGGGGGCGATAGGCATTCGTATTTTTCTTGAAGGTTTGGAGGCTATAGACACAGGGAAAGACCATACTAGGTGAAACTTCGCTGTTCGATAGAAAAAGTAAACCTGGTAGGAAGAAGTTCCGCAGGTCCCGAGTTTGACAGTAAAGTGGTGACTAGTTTGAGCTCATCTAGTCCACTTATCTGGAATCTCCCGTGGTGGAACAACAGACAAGATTCCCGAAGAACACCAACCATGGAAATAAATATACCTTTCTACGATCTTCTAGAGAGGTCAATGAACTCGTATGACATCATCAATCAAACGAATAACTCTCTTTTGGATACAATCCAAGAGCTTCAGCGTATGTTTGAGAGTGAACAGTACTCCAGGATATGTCGAATCTGTGCTTTGTAGATTATGAGAAACTGCTGGGATGTAAAATAGCTTTTGGCATGGAATATAAAAGTGATGCAGTCTTCGCAATGGACCTTACATTATGGTCCCATGAGGGGGTGTTGTTGGTGGTGATCCGAGCATGGATACGGAAGACTTTAAAGGACTAGTTATACCTAACATCATCATATTAGGGATTGTGAGATCCGCCTTCCTGGAAAAGACACAAGCTTGAGTCTTGGTTGCATTAAACTATACTAAATTATCAGATCCCCATTTCAAAATTTTTGCCAGATCTCCATCAATTGAAAAATCTTGTCTTCCGGATGGATTCCGCGTCAAAATAGCTGGACTTGATGCCGACGTTTCGCCAACCATTACAGGTGGCATTTTCAGGGCAGGCTTGAACTGGTTTCTGTAGCCGTATTTATTGTAGGAAAAATCCTTGACGCTACACAGTTCACTGCCTTTATTCCGGTGGTTAACTTCGTTCCGGCACCTGACCCTGCCGTTGTGTGATCATGTGCGAAGTGGAATTTTCGAGGATGGGTTTCCAAATGTTCGGAAGGTAATATCTTGAGTCACGGTTCAGATTATTTGGATATTTTAGGATTTCTATAGCTTCAAGGATTTTTCACTGATAGAAGTTTGGGGCTCGGGCTAGGATTTTAGTATCTTCAAAAAGGATTTGATGATTTGTGTCAAACTTGTGTTCCGCAAGTGCAGATCTACTGGTGTCACGAAGCCTTGTACAGCGCTCATGTTCTTTCACACGAGTAGCTACTGTACGACCTGTTTCACCAATGTAGACTTTACCGCAAGAACAGGGAATGCTATAAACACCTTCTAAGTGGAGAGGAGGAAGGGGATCTTTGATAGGTTTGTAAAACTGAGATAATTTTGGAAGTGTGGAGAAACGGGTAGAAATATTATGTTTTTTGAGGATTTTGGAAATTCGATCTGTTATATCTTGAATATATGGGAGATAAGCCGTGGATAAAGCAGGCGGAGGGATTTCTGACTCAGGTCGATTTGAAATTTTAGGTGAAGTGTATTTCTTTATGGCTTTTTGAATATTGTAATGGGAGAAATTGTTTGATAATAAGGCAGATGAAAGATGTTTTAATTCTGATTTTAAGGATGAGGCTGAGATAGGTTGACAGCTCTGTGGACCAGGGAGTTTATGACAGATTGCTTTTGGGCAGAGTGGTGGTGGGAAAGACCATTGAGGTATGTATCGGTATGAGTGGGTTTTCGATACACAGAATGTCCTAAGGTACCGTCAGTCTGTCGACTAACCAATATATCCAGGAACGGGAGTGAACCTTGCGATTCGACTTCCATGGTGAAACGGATATTGGGATGTAATGAATTTAAATGATTGAGAAAGGGAACAAGCTTTTCGCGACCATGTTGCCAAATAACGAAAGTATCGTCGACATATCTAAACCAACATTTCGGCTTGAGAACAGATGAGTCAATGGCATCTTGTTCAAAAGCTTCCATGAAGATATTAGCTATGATCGGAGAAAGTGGGGAACCCATGGCAGCTCCCGAGGACTGCTCGTAGAACTTGCCATCGTATAGAAAATATGTGGAGGATAGACAAAAATCAATTAACGGTAGCATGTCCGTTGAAATGTTTTTGGCAGGTAACAATTGAGAAATTATGGAGAGGGTGTCTGGAATGGAAACATTGGTAAACAGTGATTCAACGTCGAAGCTGACGAGCAAATCGCATGGGTCAACTTTCAAAGTTTGAACTTTTTCAACGAAATGACAGGAATTTAGGATAAAACTATTGGAATCACCTACAAGGGGTTTGAGAATAGATGACAGATAACTAGAGAGTTTATAAGTAGGAGATCCGATAGTGCTGACAATTGGTCTCCATCAATTGCGCCCACCTGTCCCAGTCTCGTTCCTTTGGCTTCAATGGATGGTATAGGGGCTCTAGATGAGAAAGCGGTATGATGTGTACCATCATCTGCAAAGCTGTGGACAGAACAGGTGGTCACTTCCAGGAGATCGTTGATATGGAGCAGAAACAAAGTAGGTGCCAAGACAGATTCCTGTGGGACACCAGCGTTGATAGCCATTGTATGGGATGATGCTCCGTCAACCACCATATGAAGTGATCTATCTGAGAGAAAACTCGATAGTACTCGACTTATTTATAGTGTTATAGTGTATCCGAAGTATAAGCTCTTTTATAATTTATCCAGTCTACATCACGATTAATTTGACTCGCTTTACATGTACAGGGTCCGGAAGTGAGAAGGAAAGATTTGGGGAAGGATTTGCAGCATGTCACGAAGTGGTGCGGAAGAAAGTAGCCAACTAGCCAAGACCTGCTTGTGTTGCCATTTAGTTTACAATGGTGCAATCACTTCATCCAGGTGATTATCCACAGCGTATCCGTTTTCGTCAGATTATGCTTGCCAGACTGGAAAAAAATGACAACTAAATTAACAATTTGTGGATGAGTGATGAGGCACACTTTCACCTCTCTGGGCTTGTTAATAAACGAAACTTTGGATATTGGGCGGAAGAAGATCCTCTTTGGCTCCATGAAACACCTCTTCATGCTTAAAAAGTGGCAGTATGGTGTGCAATTTCGGCTAATGGAATTACCGGTCTATATTTTTTTGAGAATGATGCTGAAAATGCCGTTACAATCGATTCTGTACGATACGTTGCAATGATTCAGAATTTTCTCACACCACAACTTGAAGACTTTCCAGTGAATGAACACACACACTTTTTCAACAAGACAGGGCAACAAATCATACTGCAAGAATTTCAATGAATGCTGTAAATGCTTTGTTCCCAGCGCGTATCGTTTCTCGAAACGAGGATATCAGTTGGCCCCCTCGGTCTCCCGACCTACCGCCCGCGATTCCTTTCTTTGGGGATACCTAAAGACGAATGTGTTTGCAAAAGATCCACCTAGTACAATTCCAGCTCTCAAACAACGGATTCGTGACGAAATTGCAGCAATACCTGCGCAGAGCTATGAGAAAATTTTAGGCACGACTCCAAGAATGCATAAATTGTAACGGAGGACATTAGGCGGATGTAGTATTCAAAAAATATTTTTTTTGACATTGTAAACCAAATGGCTACTCTTTTATTTTCCATTAATGTATTAATAATTGCCGGACCCTGTATATGTGAAATCAAAATCGTTATTATTATCTTTATGCTCGTTATTATACATGAACCAAAAGATTCTCCGATCACGTCGGTTCTTACTTCTCATAACTGCACATTTATTTACTCTACTTGAAGGGAAATTGTTACGTAAGCTAGAATATATTTCGGAGCGATGGGGAATATCCGGAAGTCGCCTTCATTGAATAACAACATTGCGATGATATTAAATATACTTACTTTCCTGTTTATAAATTATGTAACTTTGAAGACCATCGAATCATAAAACGGTTTGCCGTAAAGAAGTAATTTGCGTAAATAGTTAAACATCTCCAAATTGACGCATTATTTTGTTATGAAATTTGTTTTGCTTTACCTTTAATTTTCCCTTTTTGAATTAAATTTTAAACATAATATCCACCCTCGGCATTACTCAGGGAAGAAAATTGACATTACAATTTAAATATTAAGAGTTTATCTCTGTCTACATTATCCACATTCCTTTATGGAAACCGTTTCTATTTCAGTATCTACCTAACGCACTTACCGTTTGTGTATTCAATTCGTAATGCTAATAAATCTAGTTATATAGGCCAACGATTGTTCTCCATAAAACAATAAATTAAATTAACTACTGAATGAGGTCAAGTGATATATTATAACAATGCAATCGATCTCTGTGAGAACTTTTTGTATCATTTATCCAATTATCTTTATTGGAGAAGATACTTATATCATTTCAACAATTGGACGACCATCCTATGTTTTAAGATTTTGCTAATTCATAATATAGTCTAGTAAAGATTTTCACTTCGAAAACCCCTGAGTGAATTTTTAGACGTCCTTGATTCAACATTTACAGATTTTGGTAATTTCCATGAAAATGTCGAGTTTTCCGGCCAAGAGTGTCGAATTTTCCGATTCTGATATCGGATTCATGATCAGCGACCTCGAAAACCCCCGACTGAATTTTCTTACGTCCATGATTCAACATTTACAGATTTTGGTAATTTCCATGAAAATGTCGAGTTTTCCGGCCAAGAGTGTCGAATTTTCCGATTCTGATATCGGATTCATGATCAGCGACCTCGAAAACCCCCGACTGAATTTTCTTACGTCCATGATTCAACATTTACAGATTTTGGTAATTTCCATGAAAATGTCGAGTTTTCCGGCCAAGAGTGTCGAATTTTCCGATTCTGATATCGGATTCATGATCAGCGACCTCGAAAACCCCCGACTGAATTTTCTTACGTCCATGATTCAACATTTACAGATTTTGGTAATTTCCATGAAAATGTCGAGTTTTCCGGCCAAGAGTGTCGAATTTTCCGATTCTGATATCGGATTCATGATCAGCGACCTCGAAAACCCCCGACTGAATTTTCTTACGTCCATGATTCAACATTTACAGATTTTGGTAATTTCCATGAAAATGTCGAGTTTTCCGGCCAAGAGTGTCGAATTTTCCGATTCTGATATCGGATTCATGATCAGCGACCTCGAAAACCCCCGACTGAATTTTCTTACGTCCATGATTCAACATTTACAGATTTTGGTAATTTCCATGAAAATGTCGAGTTTTCCGGCCAAGAGTGTCGAATTTTCCGATTCTGATATCGGATTCATGATCAGCGACCTCGAAAACCCCCGACTGAATTTTCTTACGTCCATGATTCAACATTTACAGATTTTGGTAATTTCCATGAAAATGTCGAGTTTTCCGGCCAAGAGTGTCGAATTTTCCGATTCTGATATCGGATTCATGATCAGCGACCTCGAAAACCCCCGACTGAATTTTCTTACGTCCATGATTCAACATTTACAGATTTTGGTAATTTCCATGAAAATGTCGAGTTTTCCGGCCAAGAGTGTCGAATTTTCCGATTCTGATATCGGATTCATGATCAGCGACCTCGAAAACCCCCGACTGAATTTTCTTACGTCCATGATTCAACATTTACAGATTTTGGTAATTTCCATGAAAATGTCGAGTTTTCCGGCCAAGAGTGTCGAATTTTCCGATTCTGATATCGGATTCATGATCAGCGACCTCGAAAACCCCCGACTGAATTTTCTTACGTCCATGATTCAACATTTACAGATTTTGGTAATTTCCATGAAAATGTCGAGTTTTCCGGCCAAGAGTGTCGAATTTTCCGATTCTGATATCGGATTCATGATCAGCGACCTCGAAAACCCCCGACTGAATTTTCTTACGTCCATGATTCAACATTTACAGATTTTGGTAATTTCCATGAAAATGTCGAGTTTTCCGGCCAAGAGTGTCGAATTTTCCGATTCTGATATCGGATTCTTGATCAGCGACCTCGAAAACCCCCGACTGAATTTTCTTACGTCCATGATTCAACATTTACAGATTTTGGTAATTTACATGAAAATGTCGAGTTTTCCGGCCAAGAGTGTCGAATTTTCCGATTCTGATATCGGATTCATGATCAGCGACCTCGAAAACCCCCGACTGAATTTTCTTACGTCCATGATTCAACATTTACAGATTTTGGTAATTTCCATGAAAATGTCGAGTTTTCCGGCCAAGAGTGTCGAATTTTCCGATTCTGATATCGGATTCATGATCAGCGACCTCGAAAACCCCCGACTGAATTTTCTTACGTCCATGATTAAACATTTACAGATTTTGGTAATTTCCATGAAAATGTCGAGTTTTCCGGCCAAGAGTGTCGAATTTTCCGATTCTGATATCGGATTCATGATCAGCGACCTCGAAAACCCCCGACTGAATTTTCTTACGTCCATGATTCAACATTTACAGATTTTGGTAATTTCCATGAAAATGTCGAGTTGTCCGGCCAAGAGTGTCGAATTTTCCGATTCTGATATCGGATTCATGATCAGCGACCTCGAAAACCCCCGACTGAATTTTCTTACGTCCATGATTCAACATTTACAGATTTTGGTAATTTCCATGAAAATGTCGAGTTTTCCGGCCAAGAGTGTCGAATTTTCCGATTCTGATATCGGATTCATGATCAGCGACCTCGAAAACCCCCGACTGAATTTTCTTACGTCCATGATTCAACATTTACAGATTTTGGTAATTTCCATGAAAATGTCGAGTTTTCCGGCCAAGAGTGTCGAATTTTCCGATTCTGATATCGGATTCATGATCAGCGACCTCGAAAACCCCCGACTGAATTTTCTTACGTCCATGATTCAACATTTACAGATTTTGGTAATTTCCATGAAAATGTCGAGTTTTCCGGCCAAGAGTGTCGAATTTTCCGATTCTGATATCGGATTCATGATCAGCGACCTCGAAAACCCCCGACTGAATTTTCTTACGTCCATGATTCAACATTTACAGATTTTGGTAATTTCCATGAAAATGTCGAGTTTTCCGGCCAAGAGTGTCGAATTTTCCGATTCTGATATCGGATTCATGATCAGCGACCTCGAAAACCCCCGACTGAATTTTCTTACGTCCATGATTCAACATTTACAGATTTTGGTAATTTCCATGAAAATGTCGAGTTTTCCGGCCAAGAGTGTCGAATTTTCCGATTCTGATATCGGATTCATGATCAGCGACCTCGAAAACCCCCGACTGAATTTTCTTACGTCCATGATTCAACATTTACAGATTTTGGTAATTTCCATGAAAATGTCGAGTTTTCCGGCCAAGAGTATCGAATTTTCCGATTCTGATATCGGATTCATGATCAGCGACCTCGAAAACCCCCGACTGAATTTTCTTACGTCCATGATTCAACATTTACAGATTTTGGTAATTTCCATGAAAATGTCGAGTTGTCCGGCCAAGAGTGTCGAATTTTCCGATTCTGATATCGGATTCATGATCAGCGACCTCGAAAACCCCCGACTGAATTTTCTTACGTCCATGATTCAACATTTACAGATTTTGGTAATTTCCATGAAAATGTCGAGTTTTCCGGCCAAGAGTGTCGAATTTTCCGATTCTGATATCGGATTCATGATCAGCGACCTCGAAAACCCCCGACTGAATTTTCTTACGTCCATGATTCAACATTTACAGATTTTGGTAATTTCCATGAAAATGTCGAGTTTTCCGGCCAAGAGTGTCGAATTTTCCGATTCTGATATCGGATTCATGATCAGCGACCTCGAAAACCCCCGACTGAATTTTCTTACGTCCATGATTCAACATTTACAGATTTTGGTAATTTCCATGAAAATGTCGAGTTTTCCGGCCAAGAGTGTCGAATTTTCCGATTCTGATATCGGATTCATGATCAGCGACCTCGAAAACCCCCGACTGAATTTTCTTACGTCCATGATTCAACATTTACAGATTTTGGTAATTTCCATGAAAATGTCGAGTTTTCCGGCCAAGAGTGTCGAATTTTCCGATTCTGATATCGGATTCATGATCAGCGACCTCGAAAACCCCCGACTGAATTTTCTTACGTCCATGATTCAACATTTACAGATTTTGGTAATTTCCATGAAAATGTCGAGTTTTCCGGCCAAGAGTGTCGAATTTTCCGATTCTGATATCGGATTCATGATCAGCGACCTCGAAAACCCCCGACTGAATTTTCTTACGTCCATGATTCAACATTTACAGATTTTGGTAATTTCCATGAAAATGTCGAGTTTTCCGGCCAAGAGTGTCGAATTTTCCGATTCTGATATCGGATTCATGATCAGCGACCTCGAAAACCCCCGACTGAATTTTCTTACGTCCATGATTCAACATTTACAGATTTTGGTAATTTCCATGAAAATGTCGAGTTTTCCGGCCAAGAGTGTCGAATTTTCCGATTCTGATATCGGATTCATGATCAGCGACCTCGAAAACCCCCGACTGAATTTTCTTACGTCCATGATTCAACATTTACAGATTTTGGTAATTTCCATGAAAATGTCGAGTTTTCCGGCCAAGAGTGTCGAATTTTCCGATTCTGATATCGGATTCATGATCAGCGACCTCGAAAACCCCCGACTGAATTTTCTTACGTCCATGATTCAACATTTACAGATTTTGGTAATTTCCATGAAAATGTCGAGTTTTCCGGCCAAGAGTGTCGAATTTTCCGATTCTGATATCGGATTCATGATCAGCGACCTCGAAAACCCCCGACTGAATTTTCTTACGTCCATGATTCAACATTTACAGATTTTGGTAATTTCCATGAAAATGTCGAGTTTTCCGGCCAAGAGTGTCGAATTTTCCGATTCTGATATCGGATTCATGATCAGCGACCTCGAAAACCCCCGACTGAATTTTCTTACGTCCATGATTCAACATTTACAGATTTTGGTAATTTCCATGAAAATGTCGAGTTGTCCGGCCAAGAGTGTCGAATTTTCCGATTCTGATATCGGATTCATGATCAGCAACCTCGAAAACCCCCGACTGAATTTTCTTACGTCCATGATTCAACATTTACAGATTTTGGTAATTTCCATGAAAATGTCGAGTTTTCCGGCCAAGAGTGTCGAATTTTCCGATTCTGATATCGGATTCATGATCAGCGACCTCGAAAACCCCCGACTGAATTTTCTTACGTCCATGATTCAACATTTACAGATTTTGGTAATTTCCATGAAAATGTCGAGTTGTCCGGCCAAGAGTGTCGAATTTTCCGATTCTGATATCGGATTCATGATCAGCGACCTCGAAAACCCCCGACTGAATTTTCTTACGTCCATGATTCAACATTTACAGATTTTGGTAATTTCCATGAAAATGTCGAGTTTTCCGGCCAAGAGTGTCGAATTTTCCGATTCTGATATCGGATTCATGATCAGCGACCTCGAAAACCCCCGACTGAATTTTCTTACGTCCATGATTCAACATTTACAGATTTTGGTAATTTCCATGAAAATGTCGAGTTTTCCGGCCAAGAGTGTCGAATTTTCCGATTCTGATATCGGATTCATGATCAGCGACCTCGAAAACCCCCGACTGAATTTTCTTACGTCCATGATTCAACATTTACAGATTTTGGTAATTTCCATGAAAATGTCGAGTTTTCCGGCCAAGAGTGTCGAATTTTCCGATTCTGATATCGGATTCATGATCAGCGACCTCGAAAACCCCCGACTGAATTTTCTTACGTCCATGATTCAACATTTACAGATTTTGGTAATTTCCATGAAAATGTCGAGTTTTCCGGCCAAGAGTGTCGAATTTTCCGATTCTGATATCGGATTCATGATCAGCGACCTCGAAAACCCCCGACTGAATTTTCTTACGTCCATGATTCAACATTTACAGATTTTGGTAATTTCCATGAAAATGTCGAGTTTTCCGGCCAAGAGTGTCGAATTTTCCGATTCTGATATCGGATTCATGATCAGCGACCTCGAAAACCCCCGACTGAATTTTCTTACGTCCATGATTCAACATTTACAGATTTTGGTAATTTCCATGAAAATGTCGAGTTTTCCGGCCAAGAGTGTCGAATTTTCCGATTCTGATATCGGATTCATGATCAGCGACCTCGAAAACCCCCGACTGAATTTTCTTACGTCCATGATTCAACATTTACAGATTTTGGTAATTTCCATGAAAATGTCGAGTTTTCCGGCCAAGAGTGTCGAATTTTCCGATTCTGATATCGGATTCATGATCAGCGACCTCGAAAACCCCCGACTGAATTTTCTTACGTCCATGATTCAACATTTACAGATTTTGGTAATTTCCATGAAAATGTCGAGTTTTCCGGCCAAGAGTGTCGAATTTTCCGATTCTGATATCGGATTCATGATCAGCGACCTCGAAAACCCCCGACTGAATTTGCTTACGTCCATGATTCAACATTTACAGATTTTGGTAATTCCCATGAAATATCGAGTTTTCCGGCCAAGAGTGTCGAATTTTCCAATTCTGATGTTAGATTCGTGATCAGCGACCTTGAAAACCCCCGAGTAACCATTTTCAGCCAATTTCCTCATATATTGTTTCATGAAATGTATTTGTTAATTATCGGTCCAAATTAACAAATAAAAAAGGCTTAATTGTTAGTTAACAAATTGGAAAACGAAAAGCGCAGGTTTAAAATGGGGTCTTCTGACTCGTACCGCTTTCTCGAACATTTTGAGCCCAAAAACGTCCAAATCCATGAAGATCAGCAACATTTCTTCATTTTTGCTTTTATTGGCTTATTTTGACTAGACTAATACTTATATTAATTATATTTGAAAATTTTATCAGAGAATTGCAATATTCCTCTCACTTCTGAGTCATTATTTTTCTTAATAGTTCTATTTCTCTAAGAACGATCTGTCATTCATCACATTACTCTTTTGGAAATTTCATCAGCATCCATACTGATTCTAACAAATTACAAGGTCATTTCTACTTCCCTCACTATACGTAGAATAAGGGTAGTATTGTTATCGGACTGGAAAAATTCTCGATTTTCGCGAAAATATCCTTTTTGGGCAGTTCTGCATCCATGTAGGCTAGTTTTGAGATGATGTTGGTGTTTGTATGGGCGTGTGTACGCCACTATATAGACATTTGCGCTCTTCCTACAGGTCGTATAGATTTGAAAATCTTAAAATCACTTTGAAGTGGGGAAAATGCAAATTTTACTTTTTATGAGCGGTAGCCCCCTTGCAATTGGTACTTTTGATCTCCATTTCCAGTTTTTCAAATGGAACGATAGTATTTTATTGAACCATTGTGTCAATGACGTATTCCCAGAGGCTTACGATTAGCGTCAGATTTTCCATTGAACTACAAGGCCTAACGACTTGACACGGAAATCAGTCAGAGTAAGTCGTAAGAGGTCCCAGACGGGACGCAACAGGCCCAATAATTTCTCAATTTTGTTACATTAAAGATGGCCATATAATGTCTATTCAGCCTGACTCGCTGAAAATGTTAATGCGTTCTAGTTAAAGATGGTACATCACAAATATCACATGGGATTTTCGAATGTGGCGTCATCTGTTTTATTTTACAGGGATTTTTCACCTTGCCCTCGTACATAAAAACGAGTACCAACACCTAACGAACGTGTATCGAATAATATAACATTTCATATTGTCTATTAGTTTTCATAAAGCAATTTTAAATAACTCTCTTGGTTGAAAATTAAGATGTTCAAAGAAATTATTGCATCACCTAGATATACGATATTTTTGTTTTACAAGAAATAACAATAATTGAATAATGAAGATCACTGTTGAGGCATTTTACGTTATTTTGAAAAATTAAATTCATTTTTTATAGTAAACATATTCTGTTAATGGCTTCGACATTTAGTTTTTTATATCAGAAGTACGGATTGAAAGTTTATTTGAGTAAAATTCCAATTAGGATATAGAAAATTAATGACAATTACATAATATTATTAATGCCTTTATACTTATTTCTGAAACCGTTGGCAACAATTTGTTGCGCAAATAGCAACTATCAATTTTACTTCAGAACTTCATTCTGTTTTATTATTTAACCCACAGAAACGTCGTTTTCTCATAGGGAAATAGCTTCGTCAAACTATTGAACATTGTTTGTTGACAAACATTCTGTTTATCATACAAATGTATATTTTTCTTCTAACATAATTAATAAAATGCCGTTTTCTAGTTGCTGATTGTTTCTCATATTAGAAATACTCAAGAACATGTATTGAACGGATGGAAAGTTGATTTGAAAAGTTCCAGGAAATGTGAAAATAAAAAATTCATTCACCATGCATCGAGACCCTTCATTCCATACCCATAAAGCTATAGTCGCTACAAAATTACAATTTTTCACATTTATATCCATCTTATTGAAATTTCCCCACTGAAAATCATAAAATTCAGAATCTATGCGCCGATACCTTTCATTTGATACCCATAAAGTGAACTAAAAAATGTCAAACCATTATCGCGGAATGAATTGATCGCTATAAAAATAATTTATTATTGTTCAGTACATCAACTAGATTTCACTTCCGTTTCATTTCCAGTGTAACAAAGTCTCGAATACATATAACATACTTCCAGTTTCACCCTGATGATGATACCAAAGTCGATGAAAAACGTTTTAACAAGTAACAAGATACGTCCCTAACTACTCGAGCACGCGATAGACGCTATGATACTTCGTCTAGAATCTTTACAAGTATCTCGAACATAATCCCCTCATTAGAAACAACCTGTATAGTCCATATATCCACAAATCGATTGACAAGTGACAGTTCCATCTTGACAGTTCATTTTTGTTTTGAAACAAAAGGCAACTATCAATAATTTTATTTGAGAACTTCCTTCTGTTTTATTATTTAGCCCACAAAAACGTCCTCCATCATCTGTAAGTAACTACTTTTCACTTGAGACTTTGTAAATAAAATAAAAAAACGTTATTACACAAATGTATAATACTGTTTTGATTTAATTTAATAATAGTGAAAATTGCTAATTTCGTAATGAAATACCTTTTTACTTTTATTTCTAAATAAGATGTTGGAAATATGATTCTGAATATTAATAGTATTATTAAAGAAATCTCTATGAATAACTGTGAATTTGTTGAAGATACGACCATTACAATTTTTGGAAACTTTCATTAATATATGAAAGGTCAAATCCGTCCTCCAAAATATTGTTATAATTTTTTCTCCAAATTATACAGTTCATGAATCATATCGATTCAACCAAAGTCACCTCCAATATTATTTTTCATAATATCAGTGGGATATAAACACTGAATTACTAAATAGCTCTTCATTATTCTCCTGAATTATATGACTTCCATAGTACTTGGTAACTTATTATAAAGATTTAATTCTTTTATATTCCTTGAACAACTGATCTGCAAATTTTGTAGAAGACTTGTATTTCAAGTTTGGCATAATCATACTTGACCCTTTGAGTGTTTTGAATTAATAGGGTTAGGGGAGGCATTATATGATGACATGCCATCATCAAAAATTATGAATTTGTATTGTCGTTACTCGAGTTTCAGCGTATTAGCCCATCTTCAGACGGTATTCAAATACGATTAAAAATACATTACTTCAACTAAGTATAAACACTTATCCGTATACAAAGGATAACGGTAGTTATTCATGTACTACAATAGGATTACATGGTGGGTTATTATACCCTAATAATGGTGATTTTCTAGGTAATAGCCTCGGCAATAACAGAGTGTAGAAACTAATAGGACAAATTGTACGTGGAATGAATACATTAAATAGCTGCTGAATGAATCAGGACTATTCGATCGTTAAGGAGAACATAATTTTTTTCATGTTTGTAAATTTCAACATTTTCCAGCAAGTTTAGTTTTAAACCTTTATCAGCTGTTTGTAAAATATCTCTAAACTGTATATTTCAGTGAAGGACTGGATATTGTTTTTAAATGTCTGAAACATATTTTATGTACACCTGATAGTGAATGAGCGTCTTGTTTGGCATTCTTAACAATACAGTTTATAAACATCAGATTTCTATACTTTGACTACACGTGAGGAAGACTTATAATGTCAGAAGAACATCGTGTGAGCCAACAGTAGAATGTTGGGAAGAGGTATGGGTCTTCGAATTTTTTTTAAACGTTTGGAGGTTATAGGCATAAGGAAAGACCTCAATAGGCAAAGAGTTCCACAACTTGTCACGGGTCGAAATGGCACTGAGAGTCACTACCTGATTTCGTCAGTTTGTTTTAAACTTTACGTAATATTTCGATTATCTCTGTATGTTGGTGCATTGCAATTTTACTGATTAAGGAAGCATTGGTTATAGTTACTAATTTGTTTCAATAATAATATCAACTTTTTTCATTTAACTGTATATTACATAGAATCTCATACTATATTGTACCATAGTTTAGTTTGTATAACATATACTGTGTAACCATAATCCTATGTTTCAGCACCGCACTGTCATAGAATTCAATTCGCTCCTCCTATTTTCGATGTATTGGTTCACTGGAAGATTAGGTTAAGTTCATTGTTCATCTTCTCTTCTTCTCTGGCAACCTAGCTTCCATATGTGTCAGTCATAAGTTATTACGCAGTAAATTTGCATCTGGATTTAATTGTTTAATCCTTCGATTTTATGTCGGATTGAAAGCATTTTCTACTAAATTAAATCGTAATCTATCATTGAGATATAGTTTCGTTTGTATATGAATTACTTATGATATTTACGAGAACCACGTTGTGTGGGATATAATTGGGAATACTGACTGACTGACAGAAGTTCCTTCATACGAAAAACCCGTCCATCTGGTTTTTTTTTGGCTTCGGGTTTTAGCCTCAATTCATTACCCTCGCTTTTCTCAATTACACTATTATTTTTCCTGATTGTACTACCTGGGATTTCCCTTGGTAGTCAGAAGAACGTTCCCGATCCACTTATTTGAATTGAACTTGATGAACTTGAACGTTTGAACCTGAACTCTCAATCGGAATATTACATTAATCCTGAATTTGGATTTTTAAGGTTATATCGTGCATTTGAACATCGACCAGGACTACGAATTGAAGCCAGTCACCGTCCCTTTTTCTTTTCTCTGACTCCTCATTTGCGCTAGTTAGCCGGGCACTGTGATAAACTTGGATAGAAAAATGAAGTATGGTAGGAAGAAGTTCGGCACTCGAGGTTGACAATGAAGGAGTGACTAGCTTGAGCTCGACCTCGGAAGCTCTCGTAGTGGAATTACAGACGAGATTTTTGATGAACACCGACCATGGAAATATATATAGAAAAGTTAATGAATTCGTAAGTGCAACATCGTCAATCAGACAAATAGCTCTCTTCTAGATAAAATCCAAGAGATTCAACCTATGTGTGGGAGTCAAACTCCGAACATGTGAACAGTACTCCAGGACAGCTTGAATCCATATTTTGTAAATTATGAGGAACTGCTGGGATGCAAATGAGCTCTTGGCCGGAATAGAAAACCAAGTTTTTGTAAAGCGATTTTAGCAATAGAGGGTGCTAATTGTGGTGGTTCCGAGCAGAGATATAGAAGACTTCATAGGAATAGTTGTAACCTAACATCATCATATTAGGGATTGTGGGATTCGCCTTCCTGGAAAAGCTGCAAGCTTGAGCTTTGGTTTCATTAAACTCTACTAGATTATCAGATCCTCATCGTTGCCAGATCTTCATCAATTGCGTCAACCTATTTCACTCCTCTGGCATCGTTGGATGGTATAGGGGCTGTAGAGAAGAAAGCGGTATGAAGTGTACCATCATCTGTAAAAGCTGTGAATGGAACAGGTGGTCACTTCCAACAGATTGTTGATATGGAGCAGTAACAAAATTGGATGCCAAGACACATCCCTGAGGAACTCCATTATATTGAAGGATACTCAGTCAATCAACACATTGAGTGATCAATGTCAATAGTAAGCGACAATGCCGATGAGGCACACCATATGTGGGAAGTTCGCCAAGAAGGCCTTGGTGCTAGGGATTCCCCATGTTTTTCAAGACATTTTTGCTATACGATATTACGAGGGCAAGCAGGTCTCCTGTCGATCTCTGCTGACGAAAGCCATATTGCCGTTCATTCCCGATTTTGGAGTTCTCTAGTTATTGTATAAGCTCGATGTTTATTCAGATCTTTAGTTTGTCTTTATTTTTGTAAAATTTAGTATTACTCATTTGCATACTGAAGAAGTTAGAAAAAGAAGTGATATCAACATAGTAGTATTTAATTTATCAATATGGATGAAAGATATTGATCCAGATCAAGTCTTTGTTTTGTCTTTATTTATTAATAATTTATCATTATTCATTCAAAAACTGAAGTAGTTACAAAAAGAAGTGACATCAACATAGTAATGTTCAATTTTACAATATGGACTAAATTTCATATCTCATAGTAAAGGATGAAACAATAGAATTTTCTTAGTCCTCTGGCATATTCAAGCTTTACTGCTTCGTGATAAATATTGTGTTAGTTCAACATTATATTAGGTTAATATCTTATTAATTCTATCCTTGACCTGAATTCACTAATCTGGTTCGAACTGCAACATTAAAACATCAACCTTCATTGTCTGGGATATCCCAAAGAAAAATCATGTATCATTCCACAAATATCATCATAACAATTAGAATTGACTTCTATATGTGTTGTTCATGTCATACATATTATTTTGTTGTAAATCATTCATTGCTCCCATGAAAAAAAAATCCGGATGGAAGTAATATACGAAAGCATAATTATTCTAACTACAATTCAAATTCATTATTCTATTACCGCATGGCCTGTTCTTTACGTCGAAAAAAGAAATTATAGTAACCGGTCGAAAAAAAAATGTAGGACTAGCCATAATTATTATTATCTGTGTATTAGGTGAGACTCCAAGAACATCATACGAATATATTATTAGCGTTTCATTACTACTACAGATGTATCTATAATGAATATTATTTTCAAATATCTCAAATATATCATCCCTTGATGTATGATTGATAAATATTGGATTGAATATCATGTGTTTAAATATTATTGTTGAATATTCAAAGTATATTATCCAAGAATAGATAACATATGGTTGGAATAGTCCCCATTTCTGACAAACATTTAGCCAATATACACATACATATGTGTCAAAAACGTCACCAGTCGATAGTACACGAATAATAAGTTGACAAGCATAGTTTTGTATTTTCAGAACACTTCCCTAGATTGTCCTCTAAAGTTCGGTAATTCTCCTACCGCTACATCTATTTTCAATGTAATAAAAATTTTATTACTAAAGAAAGATTGTCTGATTTGTTGAATTTAAACTTTTCTTTTTCCAATTTGAAGCTGTGTTCACGACGACTGGTGTCAACTTGAAGGAGAAGCAGGCTTTATAACTGTTAGGAAGATGATGTACCATACGCTCTAATGAGGTCTCCACTAAGACGCCTATCCTGGAATATTGGCCAGTATGAGCCTTTCTTCGTAAAAAGGTCTAATCCTACCAAGAAGCCTTATTGTTAATCTCTGGACACCCTCCAGACATTTTTGAACAGATACGATGACTGGACATCACACTGGACCAGCGTATCCGAGGATAGAACGAACGTATGTGTTGTACAGATACAGGTTTTGAACGAAACTGCGGAGAATGTCCTTCTAAGAACAGCTGCGAATATGCTCGCTTGCAGCCAGTCGGTGAATCAGGAGCATATGCAAGTAACGTCCAGTTGAAGAGACCTGTGTTCAGAAGAGGAACCATAAATTTTAACGTCATCTGCCAGGAATGGAGATGTGTATTGTAAATGGTACAGCAAACTCACTCACAAAAACCAGGAATAGGAGTGGACCCAAAATAGATCCCTGGGACACTTCGCTACCTACGACCCATTCTTTGGGAAATGAGTTACCCACCTTCACTGTGAATTTTCTGTTAGTCAGGAAATCGTTCAAGCAAAGCTGAACCTCCAATTCCAGTGTATTCTAATTTGAATATAAGACGATCTCTTGACACCCTATCAAAGGCCTTCGACAAATCAAGATAAACTACATCAGTAGAGAGTTTATGGCTTTAGTCCAATCGTTGAGGCAATACAGTAAATGCGTAAGGGTTGAGCGACCCTTAACAAAGACATGCTGTTGTACAGGAATGACGTTATGTTGTAGTAGAAAATCCCACATGTTTTCAGCTATTATTGAATCCATAACTTTACATACTATTGGCACTAAACTTATTGGACGATAGTTATTCGGATCTAATTTATCCCATGTCTTGAATATCACTGTAATTGAGGCAGTTTCCCAAATTTTCGGTAGAATCCCGTTGCTGAAACTAGCTGTCATTATCTTAACCAAGGGATGTGCGATTGATTGCGAGCAAGTTTTGAAGAGAAAGGCTGGAGCAGGGTTTTGTTTAAGATTCGATAGGAATACTATTTCTGAGGTAAATTCAACTTTACTAGAGAGTTTTAAGCTCTTGGTGTTTATATATTGGGCAATCAGTCATTAGTCATTAGTGAATACCATAGCAAATTTAAGTTAAATCACCCCAGTTCAATAGCTTGCCATTAGATAAGTTTGCCAAATGTTTCTGGTGTTAACTAATGAGACAACATGGCTGAAGCGGCCAGAGAGTTACGATTAAAAACAATTTTTCAAACCGAACATCATGAATGTCGACTTTTTGTTCGATTAACTATGGACTGGTAAAACTCGTGACACATGTTTTGAAGCAAACATTATTAAATTCGTAAAAATTTTTTGGTGTTGTATGGGTGAATTGTTTGATACATTTATAGAATTTCAATTGGAAGTATGAATAAATTACCAAATTTTCAATATAATGTCCTCAGATCTCCAGAAAGCTGCCATAATAACTATATGTTTAAAAAATTATATTTTTAATATATCATTTCTCGAATCATGTTGTACTGGAGTTCATATCATCTAGGAATTGTTTTTTTTTTATATTCACTGAATATTATTTCACTCTCAACGATTTAATTAGTGAGAGGGACCCGTCTAGACTACGTTTCATTCAATCGAAAATACACTTTACTTATCGATAAGCAATTTGAATATATTATCACATAAAAAAATCTTCAAGACAAGATTACAAATAATACCACTTATAAGTGCGTATGATACTAGACATACAGAATTAAAAAAACTCTTGGGATTATTCGCCCAGATTTCAAGTTAATACTCCAATGCTATGTTACGTTCGATATAAACACATTTAACTCGAGGTGCAATCATCTCCAGTAATTTAATTACCTCTTGTATACATATGAAAATCAAATGTTGGCGATATTTCATATTTATCACAAATAATATTCCAAAATATTTGTAACAAAATATTTACTTAGGTAATATTTTCTTGATGAATATCTTCATGTGATGATGAAATGTTCAGATCTATGAAAAATAGTTGACATAAATATATTTCTGGAAACATATCTAAAATATTTATTCAAAAACTTCAATGGTGGAAGCCACTACTTTGTTACAATTTATCATATTGATATAATAAAATAAAACACTTTTACTTTATTTTTTATCACATATATTATATTAACAAATCATCTTGGATATTTATGGTACAATATAAGATACAGGTAACCAGTTGGGGAAATACAATATTAGAATAGTATAATTGAAATTGGATAATGAGGTAGAGTTAATATTGTGATAAGGAAATTTTAATGCGGAGGTTTACGTTATCAATACATCAAACAGAAGTAGTACACATCTAATTGACAAAATGTAATTCTTATTATTTTCTATTGACTCTAGTGTGTTTAATTTAAAACCTCTACTCTGGTTATAATTTCATCTATATTTTGAAAAGTGTGCCCTGTTCCTCAAATATGGTTAGAGAAAAATGAATCTGCTTTATTAAGTCTAAAAGATCGAAAATGTTCCTTATACCTAATTTCTATATTACGACTAGATCTACCGATGTAAAAGTGATCCCACTCTGAACAGGTTAATTTATATACTCTAGGTTTTATTAAACTTATTTGTTTCATCTTTAGCTATGAACAAAAAATAGGACAATTTATTTTAAGGTTTGAAGCTAACTTTTAGATTATGCTTCGATAAAATGTCTGCAATTCTTTCACGGTACCAAAATATGTCAGGGAAATGTATTTTGATGAAGAATCAGAATTTTTTGTAAAAAGATTGATACTTGAGTAAGTTAATTTCCGCTTTTTTCTGTCAATTAATTTGGATATAATTTGAGGTTGAAACCCATTGTCAATGGCTATCACCTTGATTATATTCAATTCTTCATTCAGGTTTTCACGAGAAAGAGGAAGTGAAAAGCAGAAAAGGAAAAGGAAAATAACAAATATACTTTGAATTTTAACTAAAAATAATCAACATAATATATGCATACTTGATATTTATTTGAATGATTTTTATTTACACGTAATTAATAGTATATCTTATAATATATCATATACCAATAAGTATTTTTGCATTACTCGAAATAAATATTTGATTTTCTCGTGCGCCCCTAGAGACGTGCGCCACCCCGCATCGCAGAGGTTGCGGAGGCGTTATCTACGCCACTGGTTAAAAGGCTCTATGTATCATTGAGTTGTATGCTGCTAATTTGTGACTATGAGGACTGGAAGATGAATTGGCAATAGTTGTATCTCTGGAATGCAGGTTTTCTATAAATTTTGGGAGTAATGATATTATGGTGCGTGAGAGTAAGGTCTAGAAAATTTATTTTGTTATCTTTCTCAGTTTCTAAACTGAACTTAAGGTTAGGATGAGTGGATATTATTAATGACGGATGAGAAAACATTCTATTGTCCCAAAATCCTCTTGTGCCTTCCTAGTATACCTCCGCATTAAAATGTCCTTATCGCAATATTAACTTGACCTCATTATCCAATTTCAATTATACTGCTCTATCAATGTATTACCCCAACCCCACTTATTACTTGTGTCTTATATTGTACCACAAATAGCCAATATTATTTGTATTTTCATACATTAGTATCGTTTGAAGATGACACGCAAGTGTCGAAACTATATACGTCACGATTTGTATCTATTAGTCCAGTCTATAAGCTGAGCATTTTGGCCGACTTTCTAAAAGAAAGCTTTTTGCATAATGTTCTGTGGCCGATTCGAATCATTCGTGAGAGTTGAGCTAAGTGAACACGGCCTCCCATTCACCCCTAAACGCTAACTTAACCCTATTTTTACCCTCTTTTTTGAGACAACTTTAAATTTTGAAAAAATGGGTTTTTTGGGTCGCTGAACATGAATCCGAGGTCATTTTCCCGGAAAACTCATTCAATGGGCTGAAAATCAGGGAAATTTTGTCATTTTCATTATAAATTGCTCATTGTTCATGCGATTGTCGTTTTATACATAAAAGATATTGGCAGTCGCGTATTTCGATCCAAAGTAGACCAAAACTAGGAAAATTTGCGGAAAACTGTTTCCGTCATAGAAATTATCGTGTGATAAGTCGCTATAGGGGTTTTTGTGGTCGATAATTATGAAATTTGACATCAAAAACGTTTGAAAATAACATTAGGATTATGTGGAGAATGAAGGAGCATTAAAAAAATACAAACATCTTTGATTCAACTCATACAAGTTTGTAACTGTTTATTTAAAGCAGTAATTTCCTTCGATTTTCTGTAATTTTCAAACAATTGTTTTTTTTTGACATTACTTTTAATTTTTGTTTTTCAACACGCATATCGAAAACACAAATACTAATCAGCACGACACTCAAAAAATTACGTTTAAAAAAATATGATTTCATCAAAAAAATTCTTCATTTTTCCGGAAAATTATATTTTTCACTATTTCAATTATCAAATTCGTAATCAACGACTACAAAAACCCCTATAGCCACTTATCACACGATAATTTCAAGGACGTGGGAAGATCTTTTCAGGTTTTCCACAGTTTTAGTCTACTTTGGATCGAAATACGCGACTGCCAACATCTTTTATGTATAAAACGATAATTGCAGAAGCAATAAGCAATTTTGTATGAAAAACCGAAATGAGTTTTCCGAGAAAATGACCTCGGACTCATGTTCAGAGACCCAAAAAACGCATTTTTTTATAAATTCAAAGTTATCTTACAAAAGAGGGGGAAAATATGGTTAATTTAGCGTTTAGGGGTGAATGGGAGGCCGTGTCTACTTGGCTCAACCCCCACGAATGTTTCAAATCGACCACAGAACATTATGCAGAAAGAATTTTTTTGTAACGACCCTTGCGTTCCCCAGCTTATTGACTGGAGTATATAATATATGTGTTAAACAATCTGAGTGTTTTATTTTATTATATCATTATCCAAAACCTTTTCTATTTCGGAAGAATATGTAGATATAAAATTTAAAATTTGATATTCGGCGTTGTGTGGATGTGTTTTTTCAATAAATTCATGAGATTCTAATTGGAAATATGAATTAACAAAACATCCATTATACCATCAAGATATTGTGGCTATAATAACAAATAGGGTTCGTAAAATAAATATGTGCTTAATACATGCATGTGCGATAAAATCGATATGATATGGAAATTTATTAGAAAACGTTCGTAATAATATTGAGCCCCGGTCTAAAGAACAATATTGTTCAACCATCTTCACGTTGAACCGTCGTCATTTTTGATAACATCATAAGCCATTAATTTTTTCTGGAATAAAATAAATATAACAATACTCACTGGAATCGATTTCTCAATAGATTACTGGATTAACTTTTTCACTATTGACACAGTGAATCAATTATTATTTCAAACTCACGTGTTGAGCGGCGCGCCAACTTAAAAATTCAACCGATATCTTGTTAATACGACGTTTAACTGGACCTGGAGTCGATATAATAGTAGTGGTTGCTAAACGTCGCGCACAACGTGTTTTCCCACCTATTGAATAAACAGATTACTACACTGTGACGAACCGAATTAGTTATAAACTGCCGAATACTATTCATCACATCGCAAAATATCATTTTGACGAGTTTTATCATCTCTCATTTTCTATAATTTTTTTTCCTATTTCAGAATACAAACATATTTTGGATAATAAGTACGTTAGTTTTATTTTCTCGTATGTACGAGAAGGTATTGTGAGATAAAAAAAATTCGAAGTGATAATTTTGAGTGAAAAATAAATTTCTATTTATTTCTAGTATTAGTTATCATGTGTTTCATAATCACAAGAGATAAATGTTCATTCAAAATAAAAAGATTGGTAAAATATTAATTAAGCTAATTTGTCAATGAAAATTAATGTAAGTGCACTTGCATTTGAACGTAGTTTTTAGTTCTGATCAAGTTTCCTTCATAATAATTTTCAATATTTCAAATATAAAGGGGCTTTACTCTTGAGTAAAATTCATATTTTTTGACAAACCGCGTATACGACTGAAAAAAAGTAATGTCTGATGATTCTATTTCAGATTTTAGAACATACAGAACTAAAATTACCTGAAATTAATAATAAAAAAGTTTCCCATATGGTTCCAACTTAATGAGACATACTGTATATCTATAATCAGAAAAACGCGGTTGACATTATAGTCCAATGAAATACTATAATTTCACTAGTTCAACGCCATCTGCAAGATTTCAAATCTATACGACCAATAGAAACGGCGCAATCGTCCCCACAGTGGGTATGCACGCATGCACACACACACACATACACACACATACATAATGTCAACAATCGATTCTGAAATGCTCAAAACGTATATATGCGCGAAAATGCGAAAAAATTTTTTGGGCCAATTACAATATTTCCCTTACACTTTACTCTATACTACGTATAGAGAGAGAGGTAAAAATGTTGTTCATTTCTATGCATCTGTTGTTCTTATTTATTGATGTAAAAACACTTTCTTAAATTCCCCAATTAGTATTGCACAAGCAGGTCAACATTCTCATATCAAGAATTCGTAGCATTCCATTCGAAGCTCGCAGAGTGTAATTAAAGATATGAAAACAAAACAAATCAAAATTTACTGCAAAGTATTACGCTACATCAATAATACCGTCCTAGAATCGCACGCCTTACTGAGAAGGCGGTATCGTAGTTTTACTATCATTTTGATGACTCATTAATGAAAAGCCGTAACTTGCTTATGCCACAACATCTATTAATAAATCGCAAGTGATAAATAAATGCCCGATAATTTGGTGAATTTATGGACTTGATTGTATCATAATACAAGGAAAAGAACCGCGAAAAAACTCGATTTATCTCGAATCTGTAATCATTTTACGTGGAAATCCAATAAGTGAGTCAAATTCAGAGGGAAGCACTTCCTGTTCATTCATCAAGTGCTGCCTCCATAGTCGAGAAATTTCAATCGATTTCAGTAGCCTCGCATAATATAACTCTTTCGGTTTCGATCATTAATTATACCACGGTAAAAATAACTCACGTGCAAAACTCGTTCTAATCATTGATGTTATTAATTAATACATTTGATGATGTAATTGTGAATGTACAGAATCCGAATACAGGTTTTAAACTGGATGTCACACAATTAATATTACATTATCTTTCAAAATTAACAGTTATTCATAGATCACTAACTTTCCTCACTCGTACGAACCGAAAATATATTTCAAATAATCAGAAATAGATGTAAAATTATACTCTACGTTATGACATTCAAAGTTTACTCGAACTGATAGCAAAATGTTTTGTAGAATGGTCGATACTGAGCGCTGTTCACGTTAAGAAAGAAATGTTGTCAATTTTGTACTAAATTATGATGGAATTAAACTTCAAAAGTACAGAAAGAATTATGGGTGACATTTTTTCAGCAGAAACCACTTATGTATGAAATGTTTTTTTTTCAGTATACAGAAACCTCCCCAAACACAAAATTACAAAAAAAAATCTGCGGAAATCCATAATTTTCATTCTCCCGACTTCAGAATAACTGAATCAAGTTACATGAAAACATGTTTCTGGTTTACTAGACACTTTTCATAAACACAAACACGCAAAAACTTTTGCGGAAATACATAATTACAGAAATTTTAATTCTCTTCATATTCTAAATACTATTCTGAATATACATATAGAAAAATAAGTTTGCGGAAACACATCCCAAACTAACTCAAACTAATCTAAATTTCTAAATTAAAAACGGTAAACAATTAAGAAAACGTAAACGTTAGAAAAAACACATACCTGTATTAAATAAATAAACTAAATTTCTAGCGAAAATACCTCTTTAGAGTTGAACTCTGAAATCACAGTACTCCATTCTAATGGAATTCAATAGTTCAACCATTGGATCTAACCTAGTGTTCCCCAAAAATATATGAAAATTTAACAAACTAACCTGCGATAACGTTGCCGCTTGGACTTTCCTGCGCATGTGTATAAGCACCACGGATAATCAAACAATTACAAAAACCTATTCAAATAACCTAACAGTACTAACCTAATCTAGTGTTTCCCAAAAACATATGAAAATTTAGCAAACTAACCTGCGACAACGTTGGCGTATGGACTTTTATAGCATGTGTATAAGGGCCACAAAAATCTACCTTCAAATAACCTACCAGTACTAACCTAACCTACTGTTTCCCAAAAATATATAAAAATTTAGCAAACTAACCTGCGATAGCGTTGCCGCTTGAACTTTCCTGCACATGTGTATAAGGGCTAGGGATAATCAAACAATTACCACTTCTCCGCACTATTTGTTTTACTACACCTATACTAACAATAAGAGAGCTACTATCATAGATAACTCTACTCCCGTAGAATGAAATGTTCCGTGTTAGGTACCGAAACCGCGAAAAGAGCGCCGCGTGAGGATTGGAAGCTAAATGATGGTTTGGAGGGAAATTCGAAGTTACACAGTAAATAATTGCAAATTTTGTTTTCTAACAATTTAAGTAGGAAATGAAAGTCGATAGTTTTTACCAATAGTTTTTCTTCAACAACAGAGTTAGAACAGAAATATATAAAATATACATATAAATACAATTAACCATCAAAAACAATAGAAATGACTATATAATATAATAATATAATTAAATATCGAGACTAATGGCAATGGGTTAAAACAAAAATGCATATAAATACAATTAAATATCGAGACTAATTACAATGGGTTAAAACAAAAATACTTAAGATATACATATAAATACAATTAAATATCGAGACTAATTACAATGGTTAAAACAAAAATACATATAAATACAATTAAATATCGAGACTAATTACAATGGGTTGTTCTGCAATTTGAAGATTTAGGTATACACTTATTTTATATAATACCTATGACACAAATTAAACTTACCATTAATTGCCATAAGGTTAATATTCGATGCAACAGCTCTACTCAAAACTTGAGCACATATTGATACCTTCATTCTCTTCACTTTATTAGGAGTTACATGAAACTCAGTAAATTTTGGCATTGCTCTCAAGTATCCACTAACATTATCCAGCTGCCATGTCTTTTGTATATATTCTCATTTTGCTTTTTTTGGAGTTCCGTTCAGCGTGTAATAAAAGGTTTTTGTTAGGAGGTTGTTTCTCGCACCTTTCAGTAAATGTGGTGGATCATACAATGGAATAATTTTTTGTCCATGGACTTCGAATATGAAGGCATATAATTCTTTCCCTCCTCTTGCATACTCCTCTTTAGTTTCCTTCACTAATTTGTTTATCGTACTGACATTATTTGTACCTTGATCGCAAATTGTGGCCACCACATTGAAACCAATTTCCCTGCAAGATCGTACAATGTTTTGAATTGAACATTTCATTTCAGCTTTTGCTGCTCCTTTAACAAATTGATACATAATTGGTTGTTTCCATTTTCCCTCAATACCTTGCAGCATGAAAACCTAAAAGTGTGTCAATGAGAGAAATTCAATTATTTTAGCAAGCAACAAGTCGTATGGAAACAAAATCCACAAATGAATTAAACAATAAACATGGCTATGGCTACTATTGAACAACAATAACAATCGCATGCGCATTATAATTTCTATTAATTTCGGACGCTTGACGCGCCCTCCCGTGTTTTGGAAGAGAAGTACTTTCGCCGGCCATGACAGTGTTGGTCCTTTCCATAAGACATTTCATTCTACGGTAGTAGTTATCTATGACTACTATCTTCACGACATGTAAAAATCTGTCAAACGTTTTTCTACGCTCCTGTTACGGGATCCAATTGCTGAATACAGTTCAAATAAACATGATATATCCGCAAAAAATTTTTTGCACGTTCGTATTAAGAAAAAAGTCTAGAGTGTAAAACAGAAAAATGTTCGTGACCTTAGGCAATAAGATTGTAATCAAAAATTGTTCCTTAATTTATGATAATGTTGATGGCGATTTCAGAAAAAATACTATGTGTACCTCGTAGTAAAAGCACATTTCCAGACTTCAATGCAACAACAACAACAATGTATTGCTTTTACTGCTAGGTACACAATGTACTATTCAATAGTTCTGAATGGTTGTTTTTACGTTTCAATCTTAAAATATTTTCCGATTTTTAAATTGCTCTTTATTTCTTCCTGAGAAACTTGAATAAACTTACGTTCTTCTCTTTTTTTTCAGATCAATTCTTCCCGATTTCCGGTAGTTTTAAAAATTGGACATGCACACAGTGGACTAGGAAAAGTGAAAGTAGACAATATCAACGATTTCCAGGATATGGCCAGCGTTGTAGCTGTAGCAAACACCTATTGCACCGTTGAACCTTATATCGATTCAAAATATGACATTCACGTACAGAAGATTGGGGCTAATTATAAAGCATTTATGCGAAAATCGATCTCAGGATGTTGGAAAACCAACACCGGTTCAGCCATGTTGGAACAAATCTCAATGCCGGAACGCTACAAAATTTGGATAGACGAAGTTTCGGATCTCTTTGGTGGACTTGACATTTGTGCTTTGGAGGTAACTATCTATATATTTGTAACTTGTATATAAAATTCTTGAGAAATAAGTCATACTAACACATATGCTCATTATTTTCGTCTTTACATACATTTCGGTCTCACGACCATCTTCAGAAGACGTATCAATGTCTGAAGTGGGATTTCTTAAAACTAATTGTATCACCACAAGGCGTCCTTATAGCACTAATTTCAATCGAACAATCGAAATTATAACATATTAATTTTTTGAGTATATGAATTGAGAATCCGCTGCTAAGCAATATTCTTATAAACTCTAAATTCATATCGAATCACAGTATGTAATACGACTGAAGGACTGAACTAAAAATATAACGTTCTAGTATCCACTTTCGAACCAGATGATGAAGATTCATGAGGTAATGGAAAAAGGTTGTTAGACCTTATTAGAAATATTGCTTTCTAAGCATTCTACCGGGATATCAAAAATTATCTTGGTCAAGGGTGATTGTGGAATCTAAAACGTGTGTCTTACTTTACGTTTGAACTGATTATGTCACTGTCACACTGACATCATCAATAACCTACAAATTTCATACTTCATACGGGTGCGCTAGTTAATGGAAATTGGCACTACAGTCAACGTTTGTGTTTGGACAATTTTCGAGAGCACTTCCCAAACGTGGCAATATTACCGGACAATTTTTATGCGTGCCTTACAAATTGTGTTGAAGTGTTTCGCGAAACTAGTTGTGTGACTCATGAAAAAGGTGCTGGTAGACCAAGAGTTCGTACAGAAGAAGTTGTCAATGACGTTCGTCAACGTATGGAAGAGGAGCCTGCAAAACCTTTGAAACGCCTTTCTCAGGAAATTGGACATTCTTATGGAACATGTCAGAAGATTTTAAAGAAAGACTTGAAGATGCAAGCACATCAAGCTCTTTGGCCCGCAGACCACCCCAGACGCCTTGCTTACTGCCATTGTTTGTCAATAATTTAATGAATGACGATCTTCTGGACTTAACTTTTTTTTCTGACGAAGCGTGGTTCCACCTTTCGAGATACATCGATTCTCAAAATATGCGAATGTGGAGCAATGATAACCCTCATGTTTTTACTGAATCGCCACTACATGCTCAAAAAATCGGTGTTTGGATGGCAGTTTCTCGCAGAAGAATAATTGAGCCAATTTTCGATTTCACTGTCAACGCAGAAAGGTACAGACACAACTTTTTGGCTGAATTTGTGCAACAGTTAAACGATGATGAACCTCGGTACGGTTATTTCCAGCATGACGGTGCAACAGCACATACTACACGAGAAAATATTGCTTTTCTCCGCGAGTTTTTTTATTACCGGCTGATAAGTTTGCATACAGAAGTTGAGTTTCCTCCGAGATTACCTTGTTTGACAATTGTGGACTATTTTATATTTCCTTACTTAAAAAACAAGATTTTCGCAACTCCGGTAAATAATTTGCAAGAACTTCAACAAAAAATAGTTCAGCAATGTGCAACCATAACGCCAGAAATGCCGCAAAAAGGTTTTCACAGCTTGAGGATGCGCGTCAACTTGGGCATCGAACAAAACGGGGGACATCTCCAACAATTACTGTAATTTAGTTTTTCTTGTTACTAAAACCGTTATTTCATAATTTGTAGTTCATTATTGTTTTACAACTGAAATAAATAGGTATGAAATTTGTAGGTTATTGATGATGTCAGTGTGACAGTGACATAATTATTTCAAACGTAAAGTAAGACACACTTTTTAGATTCCACAACCATCCTTGACCAAGATAATAATTTTTGATATCCCGGTACCTAAAATATACTTTTAACATCATAAAGACGCATGTAGGAATTTGCAAGGGTTTTAATTAATTAAATTAGTATAAACCTGACTCAATGATTGAATATCTGTTCTATGATTCACAGACTTGGAGTCACGTTTTATGTGAATCATCTCCAGAATAGATCTCTCATAATGATTGGTTTCCTTAGTTGAAATATTCACATTTTTGGCTATAATCAAAGCAGTGTTTAGCAAGGGCGGTGGAATTTTCTAATTTTTGTTTTTTGTACTATACTCATGGCCATGCATACATTCTTTCTTGTAAATATTGTTTAGAGATTCCTATATAAGTCCTATCGCAATATAAACAATTTAATTTGTATACTGTGTGGGTTTGGTTATCTTTATGTATTGAAGGTTTTAGATTCGAAACATATTTCGCAACGCAGTTAGCAGGTTATAGTCTAAGAGCTAGACCAATATTGATGGTCTGAACATTAACCCGATGGTACTATGGTTTATCGTTAGAGGACGGTTCAATGACCAATTCATCTCACAGACCGAATTTTCTCCGGGTGCTAGATCTCGAGATACGGCATCCGCATTTTTTTTTCTGACTGGAGGTTAACCCCTTCCAAGTTGCGGCTACTTGAAAAGCATGCCATTCTTATACACTTCCACCAGGTGCCATCATTTTTTATCATGTCCGTTTATCAGGCCGACCAGTTAAAATTTAACCAAAAATGGACTGCAAGTTAACCCCCCAAACCTGGTCGAAAATGTTCATTGGTGTTGGCAATTGTTAACATACCCTATGCCATCAAAAGTTTTTGGTACATTATTTAGACCAGAAATGTTTCTTTTTTCATTTTGTGGATATAACTTGCGGGTTACAAGGTAACATGATGGCACCATGTTAAATATCTTTATTGGAAGTCAAATAAAGATTTTAAATTATTGCCATCACTCCTTGGCTATTTCAACCCCCCAAAACTCTCTAAGATCATCCGGCAGAATGAAAAAATAAAATAAAAAAGAGCCGTTTCGATTTTAAACCCAGCCAGAGTCTCAATAATTGACTGATTTATCATAAAATTGGTCATATTATCATATGATTAATATCTTTTTAGGGGGTGGTTTTAGAGGGTTTTGGGGGGTTGAAATAGGCGAGGAGGGATGGCAATAATATTAAATCTTTATTTGACCTCCAATAAAGTTATTTAACATGGTGCCATCATGTTATCTTGTAACCCGCAAGTTTTATCCACAAAATGAAAAAAACAAACACTTTTGGTCCAAATAATGGCCAATTACTTGGAAATGGACCGATAACTTTTGATGGCATGGGGTATGTTAACAATTGCCAATACCGATGAACATTTTCCACCAGGTTTGGGGGGGTTAACTTGCAGTCCATTTTCGGTTGAATTTTAACTGGTCGGCCTGATAAACGGACACGATTAAAAATGATGGCACATGGTGGAAGTGTATAAGTATGACATGCTTCTCGAGTAACCGCAACTTGGAAAGGGTTAACCTCCAGTCAAAAAAAAAATACGGATGCTGTATCTCGAGATCTAGCAGCCGGGGAAAATTCGGTCTGTGAGATGAATTGGTCATTGAACCGTCCTCTAACGATAAACCATAGTGCCATCGGGTTGATGTTCAGACCATCAATATCGGTCTAGCTCCTAGACTATTATATTTCCTCTGAGGTCTCTGAAATGTATGGTAATGTTATAAATTTACCTGTATTACCGTTTATGTTATTTATATATAACGTTCCATTATAGATTCTGTTTATCCTCTCTTTAATGATGGGATTGAAAAATATTGTTGGGTAGCCATTTATTTCCAGTGTATCACGAACAATTTTTGAATTTTTGGAACGGTCCTGGGGACAATTTAACCGTGCGATCTGTAAGCCTGTTTATAACACTTTTTTATAACTTGTTGGTACAACGGGATTGAAGTAAAGATATCCTTGAGATCACGAAGTTTTTATTTTTCCATCATGCCTAATGTTCATATCTAGGAAATTTATGTTTTTGTTCACTTCTATTTCACAAGTATATTGAAGTTTACAGTGGAAATTGTTAAATTTAATAATCACGTCATTGGGAACACACATTATATTTGTAACGAGGATTATCCTGAATTAATTCTGTATGAACTAGTGTATTGCAATAATATGGAATTATTTGAACCATTTTGATCCACTAAATTTCGAACTGAACTGTAACGGAATAACGTTCCAACAATATATCATAAATCATATCTTCTTCTAGTGAATTTCCAAGTATTTAACTCTAAATCATTTACCTATCCTGGACAATTTCTGTACTGTATTGATATTTTTTCGTACTATACATGCATTTGAATCATTCATAGAATTGTATGTTTTTAGTACATCTACGTATTTTTTCCACATAAATTACTTCCACAATGTTATTGATAATGGTCCAAAATAGCAATGGCCCTAGATTGTAAACTTGAGGGACCCCTAAGACAGCATGAACCTGTTATATTGAACCTACTGTTCAGTAGTACTTGATTGAGATTCAAAAATCACCACACTACCAGAAAGGCCAAATTGATTGACTTTTGAGAGAAATATTTGGAAATATAGTATATGAAGCAGCCCAGAGCAGTTTCATGTTGTTGAGAGTTTATAACTCATGAATGGTGGAGTAGTCAGTTGTTTTATCTCTGTAGCTTCACACCATCGACATATACATATGGACTGCGCGTGGCAAGGATAAGCGCGGGTAGTGCCGGCGCGAGAAAGGGGAGAACGAAGAGGACTAATACTGTCTTTATCTATCTGCTCGGGACGTAAATATACTAGCTACAGTCATGTTGCATTTCCATGGCAACGCAGCGGCCAATAGAAACGCGATAGATAAAGTAGATAAAGACAGTATTAGTCCTCTTCGTTTTCCCCTCTCTCACGCCGGCAATACCCGCGCTTATCATTGCCACGCGCAGTCCATATGTATATGTCGATGCTTCACACACGTCATTTATCAGTTTGTGCTCTAACAACTTACAAATGTATGCAATTTTAATTTCAGGTAGTAGTAGGAAAAGATGGTAGAGAATTTATAATAGAAGTCAATGATAGTGCCCTAACCCTTCTGGGAGACTCTCAGGAAGAAGATAGACGTCACATTGCTGATCTCGTAACTTCTAGAATGCAAGCTATATGTAGACCTAGAACTCCTCCAAACGAGGAACCACCTCCGCCACCTGTAGGACCTCGTGGGATTCTAGGTAGCCTTACCAGCCTTACTCACTCGGAAACCCCTCCGCCCAGTGCATCTGACCATCCATCTCTTTCAAGTGTGGGTAGGAGAGACAGCCAAGGTTAGTAAGTATAAGGAAATTCTTTACATTTATGTAGAACGTTGTTGATCAGAAATGATATTTGACCTGTAGGTGGCCCTTGTAGGTGATTTTCTCAATGTTTCCTAAGGTAACACTTCCTACAACGTTGTATTTTGGAGCAGTGGCGGCTCCTCGAAGGAGGCTAAGGAGGCTCAGTCTCCTCACCAATTTATCTTAATGATCATTCTCCATTTTATTTAATGTTTCTCTGATAATTCTTTAAATTTTACAATTAATTCCCCGTTCTCAGTAGTTATTTTCAATCTGGCAACAGTGGCCAGAGGCTAGATTCTCTATATATCTCAAACGCTAAATACGTATGGTCAACACGGTTGCCGTTTTTCCAACCATTCAATTGCCCAGTGGGGTGAAACAGCGAATATGGCAACATAGTAGGGAGGCTAGCTTTTCGTACCCATTCGTCGGTCGAATGAAATACGATTACTTGCTCCCGCCTCCCGCTGCCAGGAGAATGCGGCAGCTCAGTTGTTGTTTTTATTCCACGAGGCGTAGTAAGGTTAAGTAGTTAATTTTTAAGTTATAATTTATCTAATCGGAATCGGTGAACGTTAAAATTATGAGTGACTTAGTTGCAGAGTTCTTAGAAAATCCATTTAGTGGATTAACATATGATAGAAAAGTGTTCTTCAAAAACAAACGGCCTTTACCGGATTTGAAAGTATTAGTGATGGCAGGGAAGTATCAAAATCGATCGTTTAATACTGGTAATTATAAAAAATATGTATGGTTAACGGGATCTGATGTACACAATAAATTATATTGCTGGTATTGCTTGCTATTCACATCAGATACAACTTCATGTTGGGGGCACTTGGGTTTGGGTTATAATGATTTGAAAAATTTAGCTCGTGGCCTAGATAGCCATGAAAAATCGCAGGAACATATTACATCGTGTATTAAGTTTAAATTAACCGGTAAACAGAATATTGTTAATGCGATTGATTCTACACGAACACGCGAAATCGAAAATCATAATAATACAGTTAAAGAAAACCGCGAAGTTTTAAAAAAAATCATTGATTTCTTATTGTATTTATCATTTCAAGATTTGGCTTTTAGAGAGCATGATGAAACTGAAAATTCAGTTAATAAAGGTAATTTTAGGGAATTGTTAGATTTGTTTTGTAAATACGACAGTAAGCTTCGCGATTTTATGACTAACGCGTCAGTATTTGCAGGCACCTCAAAAACAATACAAAACGAAATTCTTGATTCAATAAATTATGTCCTCCGAAATCACATAGAGGATGAATTATTTAATGTCCCTTTTTTTTCGTGGCAGGTTGACGAAACAACTGATATAACGTGTAAATCACAATTATCAATAATTTTTAGATTTGTAAAAAATGGACAACTAGTGGAAAGATTTTTAGGGTTTTACGATGTTAGTTCGGGAAGAACAGCGATCAATTTATTTAATTTCTTAATGGAAACATTTCAACGATTTGACTTTGCGAATAAATTAATAGCTCAAACCTACGACGGCGCATCTGTAATGGCGGGACATTTAAACGGTCTTCAAACAAAAATAAAATCAGTTTCGCCTCAGGCTATTTTCACCCATTGTTACGCTCACAACATGAATTTGGTTTTAAGTAATGCATGTAATACCATTAAGGAAGTTAGAATTTTTTTTTCCAACTTATCGTCATTTTCAAATTTTTTTAGCAAATCCACCAAACGAACTGAAATTTTGAATAACATAGTAGGAAACAGAATTCCCTGTAATGCTCCAACTCGATGGAATTTTACATCACGTGCAGTGTTTACCATTCACAAAAATAAAGACAAATTAATTGAAACATTTGATTTTATATTAAAGAGTGATGACTTTTCGACAGATCAGGTTTCATTAAATGCTGCTGTTGGTATAAAAATTCACTGATATAATTTATTCAAGAGATCGTTTGAAACATCTCATTGATAAAATTTCAAGTTTCCGTAATACAGAATTTCATTTTAATATTTTATTTCAAAATTTTTCAACTGATGAGGCTCCTCCCGCGAAAAGGAGGAAAACATATAATTTGGTAGACAAGAAACTACATTATAAACAATTTTTCTATGAAATTTTAGATACCATTAAAGGTCAAATTGAGATTCGATTTTCCGATTTACATGAATTCAAGTTTTTCGACTTGACGAATAGAAGATTTTTCGAATCTTTTTCAAAAGAGTTTCCCAATACACTTTTAGATAACTTAGTTCTCAAATATAAATTTTTTGATAAAATAACACTGCACAATGAATTATGCGTTATATACTCGGATAAAGATATTTTAGGCCAGTACGACAGTCACGCCGATATGATAAAATATATGATAGACAATGATTTGCAACAAGTTTTACCTCAGTTTTATAAACTACTTTGTTTGACAGTCACGATTCCTGTCACGTCGGCATCGGTGGAGAGATCATTTTCTACTCTCAAACGAATTAAAACTTACATGCGAAATACAATGGACCAAAATCGTTTATACAATGTTAGTTTGATATCTATTGAAAAAGATTTAGTAAAACACTTAAAACAAAATGATACATTTTATGATAATATTATTGATCATTTTTCGCAAACTAAAGACCGTAGAATTCCGTTAATATATAAAAAAAGTTAATAAAATTAATAAAAAAAAACAAAATATGAAAAATTCCAAAAAAAAGAAAAAATATCAAAAATCCAAAAAAAATAAAAAAACAAAAAACGAACAAAAAAATGTTTTGCCAAGAGAAACTCTACACCTCCACGTTGGTTCTTGCTGGGCAGCAATTAATTTTGTCACTGAAGTAGCTGGTACGGTCGCTGTGCAAAAGTTAAATTAATTGGCTGAGTAGAGTATATTAAAAAAAAACGTTTTATGTCCAGCCTCCTCTCTTAAAAAGTTCACGAGCCGCCATTGTTTTGGAGAGAACTATAGCATTAGAAATTGTTCATTAATTTTTGGGAAGATGACATGTACCTTCCTTATCAATGAGATCTCACATTTCGTTCATCTTTATTATTTGGCGTCTCTTTCCACAATGAAAACAAGAAATGATAATAATTAAAGAATATGTGAGTGCAGTAATATGCTTCGACACTTCTTAAATGGTTCGAAGATTTGTCAGTGGTCGTTTATAGATGCCAAATCCTAATGTTTCAGTTGTCGGTAACGTTCCGAAAGCGTGAATTTGCTTTCTTATAATTTATAACTAGGAATTCGCTTCCCAATTACACCCAAAATTAATTTTATAGTTATCCCCAGGGACCTACTCGACTCGATAGCATCGATCAAAATGACCAAACCCACAAATTTTTTCCAAATACTATGAGAATGTAGGTGTTGAAAATATTTATTTTCCAAAAATTAAAACGATGTAATTAAATATATGGATAAAAAAGCTGTGATCAATTGATCACGAGACTTCCCTCAATTTTGTTAGCAAAAGCTTTTGCTGAACACTCCTGCGAGTCAAATTTAAATGATTTTAAGAACAGAAAATATATAGAAAATGATCTCGAAACCGACAATGGAAGACGTTAACTTACACTCTATGTTGCATTGAAATTTTATCCAAATGGTCTTGAAAATGTATTTCACAACTTTATGTTTCATACTAACATCCTCCTGTCACGTGGCTGTCGCAATTATTCACACTTTAATATAACCTTGTTTTATACTGATATTTGCTGTCACATGAACTATCAAAATGTATCACAGAATAAAGACATAAAATAGACCATGACGTCACCTAAATCTCAAAACTAGAATTTCGGACACGTCTGAAGGTTGAATATATAATAATGACTAAAAAAACACGGTTGTCTTTGTCTTTATGGTTCAATAAAATACCATAATACGATTTGAAAAAATGAGGATTGATATCAAAAATACGTCAATCATATTTCAGAAAAAGGGTATAGTTTTCCAAATGTAGATTAAGTAAAAATCTTAAAAAATCGGAGCACAGGTTTTAAATTAAACATTCTCGAATCAGTAGAAATTTCCAAAGGTGTACAAAATAACAACAGTTATAATTCAAACGATCAATTAGTCTTGTACTACAGCATTCTTTTCGATATTTTGATGACATAAAATTACACTTACTTGGTCCCTTCTAAGTACATCTCCGCATTGATATTTCCTAATTAGATCATCAACTCTAAGTCACTGTAATTAACTCTACCCTATCATCCCATTTCAATTATTCAATCCAGGTAGTGTATTCCAACACATCCAAATTGTAACCCGACTTGTTACTTGTATCTTATTTTCTCTATGGATATCTTAAGACCTTTCACGTTTATACGTACATTAGTATCGTTCTAAGGATGAAACGATAGTTATCGAAACTATAGTCAAGTTAGTTTTTCTATAATGTTAGTGATAAAATACAAAGTAATAAGTGTTTTATTCTACGACAAGGTGTAAAGTCCCTGAAAAATTAAACAAGAAATGATTTATTTGGTCAAAAATTATGTTATTTCTCAACATAATCTCTTTGTCGCCCAATACACTTCGTCTAACGTTCTTTTAATTTTTTGATCCCTTCCAAATAATACGATTCCAGTAATCCTTCAAAATGGGCGTTTGTTCCAGCTTTGAACTCATCGTTGAAACCAAATCCCTTTCCGCCGAGCCAATTGTTCAAGTTTAGAAATAGACAAAAATCGCAAATCTGAAGAATATGGTGGATGACGAACCAATTCGCAGCACAATTCATGCAATTTTGCCATTGCGACTGCGTACCTGTACGTTATCCTGGTGGAACAACAGTTTTTTCTTTGCCAAATGCGGCCGCTTTCGCTTCAAATTGGCGACGAATCGATCCAATAGCTCTGCATAATATAAGCCGGTGATCTTTTTACCCTTTATAAGGTAGTTGATATGGACGATACTGTGTGCATCCCAAAAACTGTCGCCATGACTTTGCTCGTCGATAAACCCACTTTGACCTTTTTCAGCTTCGATCCGCCAAGACTAGTCCACTGCTTCGACTGTTTTTTGGTCTCTGGTGGGTTGTGATAGATCAATGTTTAGTACACGGTTACAAAACGTCGCAAAAAGCCCTTATCGCGCTTGAACATCGCCAAACACTCCTTTAAAGTTGTCTCACGGTCGCACTTGTTGTCAACAGAGAGCAAATACGGCACCCATCTGGCAAATAGCTTTCTCAGAGTCAAAAATGTATGCAAAATATTCCGTACCCAATCGGTTGATATGCCCATAGCCTCAGCGATCTTGTGCACTTCACCTCGCCCATCGTCCAATATCATACCATGAATTTTATGGACGATTTCTGGCGTTGTAACAATTGAATGACCAAAAAGTTCGGCGTCCTTTATGGTCATACTACCACAACAAAAATCAGTAAACCATTTGTGAATCGTTCCAATCGATGGTGAAGAGTCCCAAAACGTTTAACAAACGATGCTTTGGTTTGCGTAATGTTGCTTGCTTTCGATGGGTGTCAAAACAGAACTGAATAACAATTCAGTCTGGAAATTTCAATGCGTTCTAGTTAAAGATAGTACATTACAAATGTCTCTTGGAATTTTCGATTGTGGCGTCATCTGTTTAAGTTTTCAGGGACTTTTCACCTTGCCCTTATCAATATGATAAATTATCACAAAGTAACGGCTTCCACCATCGGTTTTGTTTCAAGTACTTACCTTTTACAGTTTTCAGCCGTAAAAAATTGGAAAATGCAACGCAGGCGCTCACAGGATTTAATTTGGTCATGTTGAACTTTCTTTTCTAGCATCGCAGTCCAGCACAATAAGTAGCAGTGGTCCCAGTACGGGACGTCTTCCAGATCCACCACCTCGTCCATTCCAGCGTCAAGGCAGTCAACAACAAGCTACTTCTGAAGACTCTGAAGACACTATGAAGAATCTGAGAAAAACATTCGCTGGGATATTCGGCGATATGTAAATTCTAGATTATCTTGATAGGTTCCATTTGATGTTGAATTCATTATAAGTTGCATACGTTAATTATGTGCTCATGATATACATCTATCAGAAGCAATCGAACAGAAGTGACAAACTGTTATAAAATTCATAATTGGCGAGAATAATTTGTCTCAATCTAGAGATATATCCCTAAACCTTGCTGATCTGTAAAACGTCATACCTTTGCCTAAAACCTATAGGATCTGGACTTCCTCAATGGTTTCATTGCTAATTGTAGCGTCGGCATCTCCTGTCCCTTGTTTAATTTGTTACTCCTACTCAATTGATTTTCAATATGTTGCATTCAGAAGCACTTCAATCTTCAATCTCAAAACAAGTGAAGCGGAAAATAAAATCCCATTGGAATTTCAAGGAATATACCCAGTTAAATACTAACTACTTCTTCAATGGCCAGACATTGTGATTCCTTGATACGCTGCCCCTTTCATGTACCTCAGTTAGAATGATCTCCATTGACAGTGTTGCACTGACTCTATTGACCGGTGATGATGTGATTTGTTAATGTTGACACAATACGTAAAGTATCATCATAGCTTACAGTTAAAGAATCAATAGCAACATTGATTCAGATATTCGTCTTCATTCTATGTTCAGTCTCAATCACAACTCATTCAGAACTTCCTCCTCCATAGACATCTCTCAAGGCAGTTACCCAAGCTCTTCCTCCCCAATCGGATCCTCGCAATTTGAACCGTCGCTAAACAGTACATTTCACCGAATTAGATTCTAAACGATCTCACCTTGAACACAATCTAATCATTTTGTTCTCACCATTGATGAAGAGATATATCACAAGTCTTCCTTATCACATATTTGAAGCATATAGTCTTCTCCGAATTGTCAAGTCAAATGCTGCCACTTCATTCTCCTACATTAAGTGACTTATTCTGGAGGAGCAACCATTCTCTGTTTTCTAGCTCTACAAGTAATTGATGAATTCATCCTCGTTATTTTCAACCTCAAACTCCAACTCCATGTCTACAAACAATATTGTGTACTCTTTGGCTTCAAAACTCCGTCAAAGGAATCATAAAACGGAATGAGCTTCTAGCCGTTTGTGTTTGAAACAACTCTGTTACTTGATCAAATTGTTGATCTACACCTAATTTGGTATTCGAGCCACACTACGTCGTTGCCTATTTCTGAACGTCCATACTACGTTGTAGATTGAGTAAGATGTTAATTCAATGCCAATGTAGTTATCGTAAAAAGTCGAAGAAGAAACCAGGTATAACGATCTCCCCCATTCCAATGCTATTAGCCGAGAGGATTATAAGCTGACTATATTTTCATATGTCACCTATGACCCATATCCGATTTGAAACATTTCTGAAGAACCACAATGCTTTCGTGAGACATCTTAATAATAATTTAGAATTCTTTCCGATAAAACCAAAGTTGCTATGCATTTCATAAGTGCATTACTTCTCCAATAATAGGTACAAACCACAGGCATTTGTGATGTCATAATCAAAAGATAGGACAAACAAACGTGGCTTCTGTATCATTTAATTACAATCAAAGTTTAATCTCCATTAATTGGAAAAACGTAACAGAATCCTCTTCATTGATGGGAAAATCGATTATACTCATAGCTGTCGGTCATGTAGTTATTAATGCATGAATATATCACAGACGTGTATGTTCTGACTATGATATAATTATAATAATGGAAATCATACTATCACTAAAGAAGTCTTAGGAAAATTGGCAAATTCACGTTGATTTGAAATCTTTAAAATAGAAAATATTCAAAAGTCTAGAGTAATTGAAGTGTTGTTGTGAGTTACAAACAAACCTATATAAGGTAACACATAAGAGACAGCTCCTGCATATCAAACCACAAGATACTGATAATGGGTAATTGGAGCTAAAAATTTTTGAATTTGAACGGAGTCAATTATTCCTTAAATTCTGATGCCACCCCATGCCTTAACAATACAACGATGATACCTATAAACTTTTTACGCTATGTAGAATTCTCGTGTTTCATCGCATCTTTCCCGAGTGAGTTGTAGAAGGATCATGATTTCCACACTTGAAGGTCTCTTTGATACACCTTCGTCGTTTCGATATCTTTGATAATGTCAACGTATGATAATTGGTGATGTACGAGAATTAGAAGCAAATGAATATATGAATATACTAACTCATGTGCTCTTTTGTCAGATAACAAGGATGAGGTCTTTCCAGTCCAGATGGATCAGTCATAAACTTATAGTTCCAGACAGCTGTTTCGCTCGTCCATAGAACTCATCAGTGGAACGAGCAAGTTTCCTGACTTTTGCCAGAAACAATGATGAGGCACTGATCGATCTGGACTAGAAAGACCTTATCATTATTAATCGACAAAAACCAACATGAGTTAAATCAGTATTTTCATATATTCATTTGTTAATTCTCTTACATTGGTTTGGTGTCGCCATCTGGAACACTCAAGTAGTTTCACATTCCTCGTAACTTTTGTAAAGTTCGAGGAATCTAACAGTCAATGTGGTACATTGCTTGATTGCTTAGTGAGACACCTATTCATAGATGACGTGAGATATTTTGGTCTTTTTGCCACGTTGTAGGCCGATTATGACTACCTTCAATAGAGATCGTTCGATAACGTTGCAAACTTGCTGATTCCGCTGATGATCCCTATGAAAAGAGCAAAACAGCTATCTGGAACTATAAATTTGTGACACTACTGATCTGGAGTAGAAAGACAACATCTTAATTAGTGATATTGACAATTGAACGATAGCTGTTGGTTACTTCAGCTTCAAGTGTCCCAACTCCCAACGGATCTTAGTTCTTTGAATGTGTTCTCGCCATGACTTCACCGTTTCCACATGACATCAATATTATATGAGGATATCAGTAAGATATAGTTCAGCTAGTGATTGTCTGGTGTTGCTAACATGGATAATTGAAGTTTATATCATCAGCACATATTTAATATAACCGATTTATTTTAATTGCAGACCAATACAAATGTATATATGCTTGTATTACGTATGCTTCAACCTAGCAGAATTTTTTAAATCGTTTTCGAGTCGTTGCTAACTGAAAAATTTGTTCTTAGTTCATAAGATCGACCTAAATTCTCAACGTAGTTCTCTAAACTGTATTGTAAAAAGTAATTTTTGTTTCAAAAATATCATTTATTACGTAGATTGAACGCTAGATAAGTAGCTAATGAAAGATTTAGATCAACAGTCAATTCTTTCGTTTCTAACGTTTTTGATTATAAATTTCGAAAGAAAGAAAGAAGAAACACTGCCTGATTAAATAAACTTGCAAATTCATTTATGAATTGGTTATGAGTGAAAGTGAATCCGATACATACCGTAAATTCAAGAAAAGCCACGAGTGAGAAAATGATGTCAGCAGCAGAACCAGGAAATATTCCTCGAAGTCGCTACTGACTGACATTTGTCAAACGAACACATGCGGAATTTGCTTTGTGTAACGGAAGATTATCATTCGTACCATAAACGTGGTAGTAGCGCTCCAACTTGTGGATATAAGCCTATCCGGTGAGTTACCACCGGAAAATTTTCAGCTAAAAACGACCTACCAACAGTTTCAGGAACAACAACTGAATATTTCGACATACAACTGCTTGGTTAGAGCAAACATGTATGGGCACTTTTGAACTTATCATTGCTTACCGTTATTATGTGTATGCTGCAAATACCAAATACCAGAGGATGAACCATTCACTTAATGAATCTTACATCTGAAGTATTTATCATCAGCTTTTGCATGAATTTTTTACTGGGATCCAAAATAACTACCGACTGGCAAAAGTGTCCATAAATTCAAATTTGATTATTATTCTAGTTTTGCCTTATATTTTCCGCTAAGCAATATCTGACAGAATATACTCCACTGCCTGGGGCTGGTTCTCATCAGTGCCATTGTTGCTATATTAGTTGTTACTTAAGAAGTTACTTGATGTAATCGTAATTAGGAAGTTTTGGTTAACGATTTGAATATTTGAGAAGAAGATTTTGAAATTCAATGACATGCCTACCTATTAGATATTTATTGGGTGACAATATACCCTCAATTGCACTTAAATGTCTTGTAACCATTTTGTCTTGTAATTAACTGTTGTTTATCGATCACAAGAACAACGAAAGTATTGGAAAATTATTTGACTAAAGGAATGTATTGGTTACCTGAAACAAAAATGTAACACCATAAACTCATGTAGAAAAACTAAATTATAATTGAACGAATTGAAATGTGTCTGTAAGAATAAAGAGTTAACCAATAAATCTATATAGAACTTAGCAATATAACAATTGAATAAATAATATGCAATATTTGCGTGTATATCATGTCCTAATCTCTGTATGTTTTGATTTAGTTCGCTGCTGATGTCATTGTTACATATTTTTCCCATGCGTTTCCATGGAGTTTCGAGGAATTATATTATTTGAAGCAGTGCCAGATATGAGGGGGAGGGGCTAAGGGGTTGGAGACTCAAATATATACCGATATATTTCCTATTAAACCACAAGGCCAGGCGGATTGCCACGACATTCAGCCAAACCCAAAAATTTCTTAGTTTTGTTAAACTAAACAAACGTCCGTATGTCTGTTTGCTCAGAGTTGATAAAAATGGCAGGTAGGACTTTCCTTTCCTTCAACTTTCTAGTATTATCAAAAGTAACGAAAAATTCTGAGACGGTTCAATAGAATCTGTTTTAAGGCCACCGCTTCAAATCAAAAAGCATACCGTTCTTGACGTGTGAACCCACTCCTGGAGACTAAAACAAAATATTTTGAATCCATGAATATCTGCAATCACATAATAGACGCATCGAGAGAGATACATAACGCCAAAATAAGATCAAGTTTTGTCTAATTCTCAAATGCCTCCCGTTCGTTTTGAACTTACGCCAAGGTAATTGGAAGAAACTTCCAGCTGAGTCCCTCCTGCAGTCAAATATGATGACACACAGGCTACTACACCATAATAAAAAGCCAACCATTTTACTTAAAAATTTGCAGCAAATGTGACTTCGGATCCACAAGGGAAGGAACTCCTATTGTTGCAGCCATCGATAGCCATATGGCTGAAATTGTCTTTCAGCACCACATTATCAGGCCCATCCTGCTTGATCTCAATACCAAAAAGGCTATGTGTTCCCCTCCAGTTGGAAGACTAAAAGTCTAACTAAATCCAAAAAAAGGAGATGAGATAAGTCCCTTCCTAATAATTATAGACCCACTGCACTGCTATCTGTATTCTCTTAAGTAATGAACAAAGCAATCAACATCGAGCTTACCCACTACCTAGAGAGCTCCAAAAACGGGGAGACCCGGAATGAAAATTTCGTCGGATGGCAAACATCTATTGGAGAATATGGGGAATCTCTAGCTTCAGCATTGAATATCTCCAATTTCTGACGCCAAAGCCTTTTTGGGAAACTTCCGCCATATGGTTTGTCGTCTCAAATCTGCTAAGCTTTATCGAGTTAGATCGGTCCATGTGGTGGTTGACGAAATTAACGCTGGTGTTCCACAGGAATATTTCTTGCCACCAATGTTGTTTCTGCAACCAAACCCAAGCTTGTATTTCCTCCAGGAACGCGGATTACACAATCTCTAATATCAGAATGTCCTGTACAATTATTCCTATGAATGCATCACCATCAACAGCACCCCCTCATGAGACGATCATGTTAGGTCCTTGCGAAAACCGATGGACACAACTTTGGTTTTCTATTCCGTGCCAAGAGCTACTTTATATTCCAGCAGCTACACATCATCTACAAACACAGATTGAACCTGTCATGTAGTACTGTTCACATGTCTTAGATTATATTCAGAAGAGACCTATCGAATAGCGTAGCTATGGAGCTCTTTGCCTAGAGAGTTCTTTTCTATGTCCAAGCTTTCAAGAAAAATGCCAATGCTTCCTCTCACAACATTCCACCCTTGGCCCACATGATGTTCTTCGAACATTATAGGTTTTCCTCCCGTATAATCAAAATATAGCAGGATAAACTCAACCCCCCCCCTCAAAATTAATTCTGATTCCTCCAATGATTTGAAGACGTTGAGTTGCAGTTTTGACTGCATGTGGCTTATTTACCTTATGCGTAGAAAGCGTGTTTGTTTATCTTCGTGTTGTTACTGTGAATTGTGACTTTGAAAATATTTTCTTCAAATATTCTTGGATAATAAGACTGTTTCATAATAAAATTGATAAACATCGCACATTTCTATAGAATATATGAACAGTATAATTAATTGGTATATATTTTTCAATGTATTATCAGAGTATCATGTATACAAACCGCTCATTACGTCCCAGCCCCCTCATCTATAAATCAGACTGTAAAGGATAGCCAGATGTTGGTTTCACTACAGAGTGACAAAGTATTATTATATCCGAAGCATCTCTACATATTTTGTTGCTCTGAAATAGTATCTATTGATCAGCACTAGATAATTTTCAATTTTTTCAAACAATCGAATGAAAATAAATTGTAGAATAACATTTTACATTGATAATTCATTTAGATTGACATAATGCAATCAAAACTGCAGATTCAACGAATTAATGTTATCTGTTAACGATTATTTTATTTCAGTAGGCATATCGAATAGTAATAATTGTTGTGCTAATTTAGTTTGAATTCTCCATTCAAAGTAAAATAATACTTCCTGTTCTCTTGGTGGTGAACAATTTTCTACTTTCTAACTCAAGATATTCCATAAAGTTTGCTGAATTCTAGTCAAATAATTACCTATAAAGGTTATGTATATTTACGACTATTATTTTATGACACATTGAGATAATAGATACAAAGAATAACATATACCTTTGCGAAAGTTATACATATTGTAATTTAGATTTTACATGATCCGTAGGTTAGAAAAATAGATAATTAGTTGATAGTTGCCTCCAAGATAATAATGTATATGATCGTGTTCTTAGTCGTATTCTAATGTCAGTAACCATTGAAATATTTGAATTGTTTAAATTTTCCTAATAATCCTTGATTGTTACAATACTTCTCAACTGGAATTTCTATTTTCAATTATTCTTCGCTGTACGATCCCTTAAAATTTAAGATTTTATCAATTTGTGTCACGTGGGTTTTAATTCCGTATACAGCATTTTTATTTTCCAGTGGAGTAGGCTGATAAAATAGTGTGTGGTTTGTGAAGCTGTTATTCATGGTTCACTATGAATGAAGCTGGCAAGTCGTTTATGATTGGCTCAAAATGAGTTTTTCGGAAATTTTTAGAATGATGATGACAGGAACAGATCGTATATTTTTAACTACAATAAAATCACTACATACTAAGTTCAATTTTGTTTTTAAATGAATATTTATTTTGGGATTTGGCGCATTTAAGAAAATTTTTATATTGTTATCACGTAATCGAAGACTTCATTCATGTTTTACTGAAATCAACTTTAATTTATAATTGGATTTAACGCGTCCAGGCTCAATCGGTTCCTATCCTATCGTCAGTTCAAGTTTTACCACAGGGATAAAAAAATCTTTTCGTTTGGCGCCATACTGTACAAAGGAGGTTCAACGTATATATTTCATTATCGAGGCGAAATTTTGAACTCAATATTGATTCATTTTTAAGTCATACCCCAACGATTTTTCAAAATCATCAGTATAATAAATAACTTAATAATTGTTTTGAGGTGTACCTCAGAATGAAAATAATTTTCTTTCAAATCGATTTCATTAATTTTCTATAATATTAAATTTTATTTTTCATTTATTTAATAATTATCTTATACAATTTTAACAATCAAGATTATGCGATGGGAAAATTTTGAATGTTCTGAATCAAGACTATGTTTAAACATACTTTGTTGAAAATTAATTTCCGATTGTCCTTCCTCAAAAACTTGATAATGTCTCATATTTTGACATTACAATTTTTTTACATCTTAATTGTATATAACAATTTGTTATTGTTCATATTATTGATTTTATGATAGTTGGCTACTTCTAATATTTGTATTTCAAAATGAAATTAATAAATAATTCATATCAATAATTGAATGTAGGTGTATAATAATTGAAGAACTCTGCGTATTTGATGATATATATTTGGATATTAAGAAATGTAAACATTTTTACTGTTTTGTAGCGTAAATGTATCCGCTGTAGTAATCAGTATGACCGAGAATTACTACGTCTCAAAAATGCTTTCTGAATATCTACCCACGGATGCTGCACAGAGCTTCTTCAGACGTGTTTACGTTGTAGCAATGGAATTGAACAAATTTGCATATGAAGGTGGCTCTTAATAGCTTGTGACAATTACATCATCAGCAATGATGACATCATATTTACCTTTACGAGATATTTCAAATTATGCACTAGTTTTACTTTATACTACTTGACTCATGGTACTACTCATATCAGGCATAAAAAGGTTGTATTCTGATACCGTCATACCATATTATCAGATTTGAAAATAGTTAAACTAAACTGTATCGATTGTATTTCAGCATCTTCAATATAAATTGAAGTTCATAGTCTACATGGTAACTACATCCCTTCAATCAATCAATCAAAACGGGGGCACTTAGACCGCTTGATTGGGTCCATTGTGCTCCCCTTAATACAGGAATCAGTCCAGCAGGCTAGTGTTGGACATTCTGCTAGGATGTGAGAGGCAGTTTCATCCGCATCACATCTACCACAAGTTGGGTCTTCCCAATTGTGTGTAGATGTTTATTCAGATGAGAGTGTTCTGTGAGGAGTTCTATCACCAGTTTTATGCCTCTCCTGCTCATAGAGAGCCCTTACCAAAATTGTTTCGTCACATCAAAGATATGAAGAAGTATCCCAGTCGTATCATACCTTGGCATATAATCTTAATCCACCGCAATTGAATGCACCCCTTATGATCCACTAGCCAGATAAATCTATACGACCCAATGTGAGAAGTGAAATACTGTTTCCTTTTGAAGTTACATCATCATTTCCAGTATACATATCAATGGCACCATTATTCAGATTCGGTAGCTATTGAACTTCAATGATATCAAAGAATGTAAAGTAAATAATTATGTTGGATTGACTGAACTTTGTACGCGTCAGAATCTTCTGTAAACTAAGATTTTACAAGGGTTTTGGGTCATTTACGACCAACAACAATCTGTCACCATTGGGAGATGATCTCTACATCATAGGTACGTTCGAATTAGATGATAGGTAGGAATCACAATATTTTCCTCGAGTATGATTGATGACATTTCTATCAGAAGTACAGGAATACCACCAAATACAATCTTGGTCAATTTGTAGGTTCTTAAATAGTCAATTCCAGACTTTCGGAGAGTCAATCAATGGAGAATTGCCTTTTTTGTTACAATGATTAAGACAATCCCCGAAGATCTATTAGAGGTTGAATCTCAAGTGACTCTCTAAATCAACAAAGAATACTTCACAAATGTCGAATAGTGAACCATAGTGGGCATATACCATCGATTAATAGAGATGGTCAAAATAACAAAAATACAAATGAAGCTCTAGCTTCCAAAAGGAGAAACTGATGAAGAGAAATCTAATTGGATGGTCATTACCATTGAAGAGTGTTTTGCAGTCAAAGTTACTTCCAAAGCCAGTTGAATACTTCAAGCCTTTATTTTCGAATGTTATCCAATAAACTAATGATGGACTGATAATAGAGCTATATTTGCAAGAATAACAAGGTTTCCTCTCAAAAATTATAGTTCAATGTGTAATGAAATCTAGCATTGATGATGAGAGCTATTGTAAATCTAGGTGAAACAAAGCATGGGAAGAAAAACCAGCGTTCAACATGACTGACAATTCATAAATTCTACACATTGGGCTCTTCATGCATTTAATCGCACTTATTCTCATTATAATTACTAATTATTTGAAGAGAGCATTTTTGAGAATCAATAATTCTTCAGTCAGTTGTTACTTTCTTGTTGTGAGTATCTGTATACCCAGTGGAGGCAAACTAAATCGAGGTTGTGTAGTAGTTAGATCGCCTAAATAAAATATTGTTTAGAGCATATTGTATAGGGTTATGTCAATGGAAATACAATAAAACAATAAATATTATCTTGAATTTCATTAAGCATATAGAAACCTACTATTTACCTCCACCAATTGCAATTGTAACCTGTATTATTGATTGCGAATTCAAATGGGCATAGGCCCAATTTTTGTTTTTATTTAGTTAGCTAAGCTTCACTCGACAACTCAAATGATATTTCCGAAATGTTTCCATCAACTACCTATCTGGTATCTTTTCTCAACTGACTCTTATGGTGCGGGCAGTGCCTCAGGGGGACTTTCCCTCTCTGCTCAGTTCATCGTGATCTCAACAATGATGTATGGATATGTTCTTAAAAACGAATTCATTCGACCGAAAATGATTGGACGCTGGTCAAGGTTAATGTATATCCTTGATCTAGCTCTAGTGAACTAGCGAGCTGGATTGCAACACTTTGACTACATAGTACATAGTACTAAATCTTTCAGAAAAATATGAAAAAAAGACCCAAGCTATTTTTTCAATAAATTGTAAGCGGGTCATATAAGGAGCTCAAAACCAAAAATTTGTAACCACACACATGGGCTTTTTGGGAATATTAAAATGATTCGGATTTAATTCTCCACGACTGCGGCAGGTCGCAGATCATCTACAGTTTATCTCATACTGTCACTGCGGTACAACCAAAGGTACAAGAAGCAGAGGGTGCCAAAGTTGCCAATAAAGACTCTTTCCTGATTTAACGGGAAAAATTTTTTTTCACGCTACAGTGGAACTATGAAATTTGTAGAGCCGAAAAAACCTACAAAATATATACATGCCCATTTTCTTACGGTGCACTCTTACGGAGTTGTAACCACACATGGCATTTTTGGGGATATCAAAATGATTCGGATTTAATTTTCCACGACTGCGGCAGGCTGCAGATCATGTACAGTTTATCTCATGAAGTCGCTGCGGTACAACCAAAGGTACAAGAAGCAGAGGGTGCCAAAATTGCCAATAAAGACTCTTTCCCGATTTCAACGGGAAAAAAAATGTTTCGGGCTACAATGGGAATCCCTTAATGATGACTGCAGCTACGACGTTTCTTGATGTATGCGGTGTTTATCAAACATTTCTGCAGTGTTTCGCAAAGTCTCATTCTTTGCGACTAGCGCTACGAGTTTTGATTTGTCTTGGAAATAAGGGGCCAAGGGGTGTGCCGTATCCAATAAAAGCTACGACGTACATATTAGGAGATAAAAGCTCTATATCTCAGTAAGAGTGCTCCATAAAAAAAGGGCATATATATATTTTTTTTAGGGTTTCCCGGCTCTCCAACTTTTATATTTCCATTTAAGTGCTTTGTCGTCCTCTACTCTTTGCAGTTTTGGTTGTAGCCCAGCGACTCTATGAGATAAATTGTGGAGAATCTTATTGTCGACAATTTTTGTTCACAACATGTTTCTCTGAGACCTACAGTTTTTGCGGAAAATCAAATCAAGAAACATTTTTATATTCCCAAAAATGCAGAAAGGTTTCTTCGGTTTTACGCTCGTCATATTTACTGTTCTAAGATGGTTGCAGATTTTTTTTAATTCATGATGCACATTCGAACTAATACTAATATCGCAATGCTCTACAATAATGCGATGTTAAATTCGGAAAAATTGAATTATAATTCTTATTTTTCTGTTCATGAGGTTGATTGATATAGAACTTTTAGAAATCTAAATATTGACGTGGTGTTTGATCATCTTTTTAAAATCTCCCATGGAGAATTTAAAAATAACAGAAATTTCGTTCTTGAACTGAATAACTAGTATGATAATCAACGTCATGCATTCTGTAGACATGAATGGTCTTAATCTAGACAAACTTTGATAGGAACTTCAAAATAGCTACAAGTTGTTATTTACATCCACTACGTTACGCATGGTTTTAGATCATACGCTCATGTCTTCCGAGAATTTATTCATGTTTCTTAGAATATTTACAATGTTGAATTGAATTGAGTCATGCTATTCGTCTGGGGAGTGTCTAATAATAATTTTATGACATGATCGTAGTATGAAACTGATTCAAGATATTCCTTGAAATCTGAAATGCACATCAGGATAACTCCGTATCTTGAAATTATAATTTTTCATAGTACGCACACCCACTTTTTCAGTGATTCGAGTTTTGAATTTAAATTTGCTGCACCCATCTTACTTGCCGTGAGATTTTATTCCATGATATGAAAAATGACAAAGTCAACTTAACAAATTTTTAATCATTCACCCTGACAACGTCCTGTTGAGTGACCCTTTTTAACATTTTTGAGGGATAAGGAGGAGAACTCGATATCATTTCTTGAATTCTAATGATTCAAATTTATGAATATCAAAGCTAATACCGAATATAACTTTTATTGATGACAAACGAAGATTCAACTTCTTCAGATGAAATTTTCCGACAGAAGATATACGAGGGCAAGGTGAAAAGTTCCTGAAAGGTCCCTGAAATTATTTATTTCTCATCATAATGTCCTTGTAGCCCGATACACTTTGTTTTTCTAATTCTGCGATACCTTCCAAATAATACGATCTCGGCAATCCTTCAAAATAGGCGTTTGTTTCAGCGATGACCTCATCATTGGAGTCAAATCTCTCTATCGAGCCATTTCTTCAAGCTTGGAAATAGATAAAATCGCAGGGTGCCAAATCTGGAGAATATGGTGGATGACGAACCAATTCGTAGTGCAATTCATGCAATTTTGCCATTGCCATTGCGCCAGTGCGCTGTCCTGGTGGAAGAGCAAAGAGCCCTTTTTTCTTTGTCAAATGCAGCCACTTTCGCTTCTAATCGGCGTCAAATCGATCCAACAGCTTTACATAATATACGCCGGTGATCATTTTCTTCTTTTCAAGGTAATCGATATGAACGATACCGTGTGCATCCAATTATAGATTCATATTTCGTCACGAAACGGTTACGAAACGGCGCAAAAAGGCCTTCTTATCGCGCTTGAAGATCGCCAAACACTCCTTTGAAGTTATCACACGGTCGCGCTTGTTGTCAACAGAGAGCAAATGCGGCACCCAACTGGCAGATAGCTTTCTCATACTCAAAAATTTATGCAAAATACTCCATACCCGTTCGGCCCATAGCCTCAGCAAATCTCGTATACTTTAACTGGCCGATCGTCCAATATCATACCATGGATTTTATGGACGATTTCTGGCGTTGTAACCTCGGTTGGATGACCAGAACGTTCGGCATCCTTTGTGGTCATACTGTCACAACGAAAATCAGTAAACCACTTGTGAATCGTTCCAATCGATGCTGAGGAGTCCCCATAATATAGGCTTTGGTTTGCGTAATGTTTTTTGGATGCAAGAAATAATGTTTAATCAAGAAGCAAAATTCACTTTTATCCATGTTTACAAATATCTTCAAGGCTGCTTGCTTTCGATGGGTGTCAAAACAGAACAGAAGGATATATCAGTCTGAAAACTTTAATGCGTTCTAGTTAAAGATGGTGCATCACGAATGTCACATGGGATTTTCGATTGTGATGCCATCTGTTTTATTTTTCTGGGACTTTTTACCTTGCCCTCGTATTTGAGAGTATGAAAGTATTTCCGAAAATACAGAAAATTCACGAAACGTATTCTGGAATAAGGTGATTATAAAAAAAATGCTAAAGCAAAAACGGCTTGTAGAAACAAAACAATTCCTACAACATAAATGAAACCACCTATTGTTTATAATTTGTTTGTACGTGATACTCACAGAATCGAATTATTATAATTTCACTATTCGCTTATTTCTATGTTTGATAATAAGGCCGTTTCCTATTATTTGAGGAATGATAAAAACACCAACAATTAACAAAATGCAGCAACTCCGTAGTTCACCAATTATTGCGAAAGACGTAAAAGTGGAAGGGTAAATTAAAAAAATTTTGCGGAATATCTTTGACTGGTAAGTATTGATTATTTATTAAGCTTTCGAGCATCTTTTCTATGGGTCAAATGTAAATGATTGTAGAACCAGAAAATCTATTGGAACTGATTTAGAAAATTCTATTGAAAGACGGTAAAATTTTATCCAAATGGTTTACATAATGTATTTCACAACTCTATGTTTCATACTGACACCAGCTATCAGCTGTCAGTTTGATTTTCGCAATTTTTCACACTGTAGTATAACCTTGTTTTATAGTGATATAATCAAAAGGTACCACAGAATAAAGCAAGAAAATAGATCTTAACGCCACATCGATGACACCACTGGAACCTTAAAATGAGAATTTCGGACTTTGCAGGTTGAATATATACGTGTGATACATATTTATAACCAGAAAAACAAGGTGATCATGGTTAACTTAAACACCATAATTCCTTCTGAAAAACTGAACATGGATGTCAAAAACAGAACTTGAAATGGGGCTATCCATTTTCACCACTTTAGTGGTCTGCAAATGTTCAACTCCATACGATCAATAGGAACGGCGCAATTGTTTCCACACACACCTTGTCAAAATTAGTCTAGATCGATTCAGAAATGCTCAAAAATCCGGCAAATTTTTGTAGTCTGATTTATTTGTTCCTCTTCAAGGCATTTGAATACATACAAAGTATCATAGAAGTGGAACGTGTCAAAATACAATATACCGGGATATCAAAAACTATCTTGGTAAGGGTGGTTGTGGAATCTTACTTTACGTTTTTACGTTTGAAATAATTATGTCACAGTCACACTGACATCATCAATAACCTACAAATTTCATACCTATTTATTTCAGTTGTAAAACAATAATGAACTACAAATTATGAAATAATTATGTGAACTTTGAACCTTTTCAGAGGTCGTGATAGCCACAATCCGGGTCAAAAATTGTTTTGAAATAGTTAATTTTCCGCAAATCGAATGACGTTCACCTGAGAAGCCCGTAGCACGCGAGGTAGAAAAATGCAAACTGGTTGTACCTAATACGGTTTTACGACGACTTTCCGCGTGCCGTTTTCGCTCCATGTAGTTAGATTTAGTATCGAACCGTGCCCGACGGCCTTTCTTTTTTCGATAAATGTCCATTAAATAGGGAAATTCAATTTTAAATAGAAACAGGTACTCTCAGGTCTCAGCTACGCGCATCTAACGTGCGACGTACCAAAAGAAATTTTCTAGCTACTAAAATATACACGGAGCGGATAAAAGCTAGCGGTCCATAGCCAAAAACAGTGTTACAACTGGCGCCAGTCGCACGAGGCAAGAAACGGCCCCAAATTAACAAGACCGAGGTAAAATGTATAGACTCTAACTTACGCGCAGCGAGCTCCTCGAGGCATAGGACATAGGACGTCTGGCGTTCATGCAATTATGTTTTTAGATAATCAAAACCTTCTAATTTCGATAGGCCACGTGAAAATCCCGGAGTTCAAAGCTCTAAAGACTTCTGAGTGTCTTTATATTCGTATACAATTGCGAAATTTCGCACGTTTAGAAACTTCAAATTAATTATGACATAATTATTTGGAACGGAAATAATTTTTGATATCCCGGTACGAGTATATAATAATAATAATAATACAATACAGAAAATATACATACATATATATAACCTACTTAAGTTATTGAACGTGTTATAAAATGGAATACAATACAATATGAAATTCAAAGCTCAAAAATAGTTAAAATATTAGAGGTAAAATTATAAGAGTTATAGTTAAAATTATATAAAATATACACAGATGACGCCATATACCTTAATATTGGATAGTATTATCATTTATATATTCGCTTATCTTGTAATATGCCTTTTTAATAAAGATTTCAGTTTAAGTTTAACGGCCTTTATCGGTAAAGTTCTTAGGCATACTGGTAACTTATTATGTATTTTTAAAAGAAAGAAATGTACATTATTTAGAATATATGAGAAGTTATAGCATAGCGTTCACATAGTAGGTTCTTTTCGAATCCAGTGTCATGTGAGTAACTTCTAGAGTATTTGTTAAATAAGTCCTGATTCTTCTTTACGAATAAGACTGCTTCATGTATGTATATACCTGTAAGTGTAAGTATTGAATTTAGAATGATGTACGGTTTACAGCTAGTGGTTTGCTTGATATTGGAGATACCTCTCGACATTTTCTTCTGTAGAATGAATATTCTTTCGAAGTCAGGTGATCCCTCCCAGAAGATGATTCCGTACCTAAACCTGTATTCAACATAAGCATTGTACGTGATCAATGTTGTTTCCCTATCAATTTCAGCTGCTAGTACTTTTAGTGTGTAACAATATTTGCCTAGTTGTTTGGTGAGGGAATCAATATGTAACCTCCAATCAAGTCTGTGATCTATTTTTATTCCTAGAAATTTTATTTGATTTGTTGAGAAAAGGTTGTGGGGATTATAATGTACACTAAATTGAGAGTTATCTTTTTGGTATGAGTATTTGATGATCTATTTTTTTTCAATGTTTAATCTTAGGTATTTTTCCTTGAAGTATTGTTTCCTTTTCAATAGTTTCTGACAAATTGTTTGTTTTATGATATCTTCATTCTCTTCAGATATATTGCAAGAAGTATCATCTGCGAACTGGACGACGCCCTCACCCAAAACATCCGGTAAATCATTTGTATACAGGAGATATAGCAGTGGTCTCAATATAGGCCCCTGGGTCAGCCCTCTTTCAATTAGACAGTAATTTGATTTGACTAGATCCCCTTTTTTATCTGTTTCTACTATATATTGTTTCCTATTGGTAAGGTATGATGAACTGAGCTTCAGTGTAATACCTCTCATACCGTAGCATTCGAGTATTTGGAGAAGTATATCACAATTTACTCAGTTGAAAGTAAAAACGGTTAAGAATAATTTTTCATACATATAGGCATGCTGATCCATCTTGAAAAGTGATATAATTAACACCCTAGAAAATATTTGGCGGTCCTTGATGTTCCAATACCATCTGCCGGAAAGTAATTTAATTAATTTTGGATATGGTGAACCGGTGACTTCATGTCCGCCTCGTCCCAGTATCGAGCTCATAAGAAGAACAGCTGTCTGGGCCTAACAGACGTGTTAACACTGTTCAACCTGGGAAACTTTATCTAGGTATGCGAATTAAAAACAATTGCACTCCAATACAAATAATAACAACATTGTATATTATTAGAGTAAGTGGATCTTTCGTTACAACCTCAGTTGATAGTTTTGAGTTACTAAAATAAAATAGTAGTAAGTAACTAATAACTAAGCCAAATTTGGATTGTGTTATCTGTAATCAGGAATAAAGTATGTTATAATGATGATACCCTACATTCACTGAACGTTGTCAACACGTAATACACCGAAGCTAAATGAGAACGGAAATCCACTATACGGAATAGAGCTAGCAACGCATTTCTCTATATCGAAAGTTTATCCACGATATATTTTCATGGTATGACAGCATTGATTAATTAATCAATGATGACACTACGACAGCATATCCAAAGGAGAAATTGTGTTAAATAATGAAATACCAATTGTATCTATCATATAGTTGGGTATGTCTTCCCTTTGTAATTTTTATTAATATGCCGCCAATTTGTATTGGATGGATTTTCTACTAAATCTATAGGATCTTCCTTTAGTAATACTTCAATTTAATAACAAACGGATTAAGGTCAAGAGATCACAGCACAGTAATCACTGAGCTTTCATGTAGTTTGTTCTTCGCTATTAAGGCAAAAGAATCTTAATACAGATTTCTTTCTTTACAGGGTTTGTAACACCCAATATCATATAATCAGGAAATTTGGTAGAAAAAGACCTATTTAGGAACACCTGAATAACAATCAGTTATTGCTTATAATATCTAATTCTTGATTTTTATTCCATAAATAACAGCATGACGTTGGTTTTGGAAATAGCTGAAATATGTCTCCAATGAGTTTTTCATTATTCCGAACAAAAGTTAAGAAAGCAGGTTCATTGATGTAAAAGTGAGACAACCTATAAAATAGTTCAGATTGCGAATTTGTCATTGTACATCAACGGTTATGATCGCCAAACATTCTGACTTCGAACCAAAAGTAATAGTATGTAAGTGACTGGACTTTCTAGAACAAAGTTCATAGCATTACGTTGCTGGAATACAAGGTATCGTCATTGTACTAAACATTATTAAATGTAAGTTTGACATTTTGTTCTAAGTGTCGATACTTTGAAAATATAAACGTCAATCAAGTAGATTATTCATGGACTCATGGAATCTACGTTATCGTGGAATAATGTATTATAAGCTTGTTGTAACTTTTTGAGTACCAAATGCATGCGAATATATGGATTTCACAAAAGTATGGAAGTGATTCCTTCAAAAACGGACATACCTACTTTTAATGTTCTCAACTAAATCAAATCCATATTGTTTGTAACATTTTCAAAATGGTGTACCCAGAGAAAAGGCTATGAAGTAATATCAGAATCTATTTTAAACACAAAAAAGGAACTTAGCAACGTTATCGGAATGAGGACCGATATTATGAGAGGACTATAGGAGATTTCTCACCTCATATAGCTACAACCCTAGCAAAGCGAAGCATGAGAGCTCTCAGTCCTAGCACTAGCAAAGGATAATAATGAAATCAACACTGCCCCAAATGAAACAGATGGAAGTTACAAATGAGGTGTAGTGCAGAAAACGAAGCTCTTTCTGGAAGAATATTTCCTATGGGGGATTGAAGTGATGCTACAAAGATTTGCATAGGCAAAAGACATTACATTTTGTGTCCATTACAGTAATTAATTACTTTTTTCCAAAAGGAATTGTAGGTAATTAAATTACATTAGATAAAAATGTAATGGTAATGTGTAATTTAGTATTGTAGCGCACAGTAATTGAGCATTACTTTCAAAAAGGAATCATTACAACATGTCATTACTTCATTCCTTATTACAGTAATCATTACGAAATAAGAATTACGTTACTTGTAAAGTAAGCATTTCCTTTCCACTTCTGAAATTCGTATTGCGCGCGCATTTTATAAAATTTTATCGCCATATATATTTTTTGTTAAGCATTTCCGGACCTAAGTTAATACTAAACTTTTGCTTAAAATTAATTTTTCGATCACCTATTTCAGATTGGCCACTTAAAACAGGAAAACCCTGACCCTGTGTATTCAAGAGATTTATATTATGTTTTTTCCTGAAACTGAGTTATGTTTTACATTCCTTTGTTTTTGTGATACATGGAGATCTGAAAAGTGTTATATTCTTCATTTTTTAAATAAACGTTAAAATATATTGCAGTATGATATATTTATTCAATCGTTTTATTTACTTATAACGAAATGTAATTTAAAAAGAAATTCAAAATTCCTTTTTCTCCTAACGAAAGTAATGTGTAATCTGATTACACTTGTTTGAAAAGGAATGATTCCTTTTGTAATATCATTACAGTTTTCTCAAATGTAATTTATAATGTAATGATTACTTTGAAAACTAATTTGGCCCAGCTCTGCTATGGGCAATCAAATCCTTCAGTTCATACAAGTCTCGACATCAGGGTGATCACCCCAACACTCATGACAATTCATAGGAGTAGGGCGAAGGTGGTATTAATACCAAAAGTGGGTAAAATAGACTCCACTCCCCCCAAGTCCTATGGGGCTGCAAGTCTAGCATCTTTTATAATAAACACAGCAGAAAAAATAATAGATAATTTCATATAAGCCACTGTGGTAGAAGGGAGTTCCTGCACTACTGTCAGCATGCATATAGAACAAGATGATCAACAGAAACCGCGAACTGGAGAAGGGGCTAGAACAGAAAGAAATAACTGTCTCTGCTTTCCTTGCCTTCTAGGGAGCTTTTTACAATGCGTCTCATAGCACTATAAAGGCTTCCATCGAGAGGAGGAATATGAATCAAACCTCATCCGAATGGACCAGAAGAATGGTGACAAGAACATCATCCAAGTAAACACAATCAGGGGATGCTTGCAAGGGAGGAATCGTCTATACTTCAAAGATATCCTCTGCCAACCATATGTATGCAGATGATACTTAAATACTAGAGCACATTTTGGGAAGGAAGGTCTTACGATCACAGAGAAATGGTGTAAATCTACCGGACAAGGAATTGATCCTTTTAAAACTACAATAATGATCTTTACCAGCGAGGATAGAACAGATAAAGCAAATTGAGCTGGAGGATAAGGTCACATATCTAAAGAAAACTCTCACCTAGGGCAGCAATTGTAGATAAGAATGTGAGCCCTAATGGTGTGCAAAATTGATACCTCTAAGCTTCTGTAGAAATTGAAACAATGTTATTTATTATGAGTGAATTATACTCATACATCTTGAGTTTCTCCAAAATTATATTCGAACCACAGAACTATACGTATCTGTCACATTGACGAAGATACGCAAATTACCCTAAAGATTCAACTTTCTTCGTAATTTGAGAAGTATGATAAGTAAGATAGTTCAAAAACTGTATAATCTAAACAAATTATGAACTTATATCAACTGGATTAAAATGGAAACTACAACAACATTTTTTGAAAGCCAGAAACTACTTCTTATGCCTAAAACATAAAGTAATCGTGTTTGATAACAAATTGTTATTATTTGAGTCTTTGAGAACATACGGGTCATCATATAAGCAAGTATAGGGATACCTGAATTTTCATCATCCCACTAGAATAAAAGATATTTCATGAGAACTAACATCCATCAAATAAACATCAAATGTTACATAATCATGCTGGCAGGACTTCTTGATTGAAGACAATTCTTCATATTTATATAAATCCAAGCAGTCGGATCCAAAACTATTAATTTACAAAAATTTTACTTCTTGACAGGAACTGGAATTATCTTATGTCGATGTCATATTAAAATCAAACTCTACAGGCATATGTTGAAACATCACTGCACGATACAGTCTTCCCAACTTGGAACGTGTCTATCTGAGTTGGATATATATCTTCCTTATCGAAGGAATTGGCTTTAAACAGACCACGGTACGGTACTCTTGCCTGTTTTTTTTTTTATACTCTGACCACACGAAAGGGAAACCTATAATGTTCGAAGAATATCGTGTGAGTCAGCAGTAGAATGTAGGGAGAGGAGATAGACATTCGTATTTTTCTTGGAGGTTTGGAGATTATAGGCATAGGGAAAGACCTTACTAGGTAAAGAGTTCCACAACTTTGCTGTTCGATGAAAAAATGAAGTCTGGTAGGAAGAAGTTCGGCAGGTCTCGAGTTTGACATTGAAGTGGTGACTAGCTTGAGCTCTTCTAGTTCGCCTGTAGGACCTCACATTTCAAAATCTTTACCAGATCTCCATTAATTGCGTCAACCTGTCCCTGTCTCGCTCCTGTGGCTTCAATGGATTGTAAAGAGGCTCTAGATGAGAAAGCGGTATAAGGTGTACCATCATTTGCAAAGACGTGAACGGGAGAGGTGGTCACTTCCAGCAAATCGTTGACATGGAGCAGAAACAAAGTTGGTGCCAAGATGGATCCCTGTGGATACACCAGCGTTGATAGCCATTATATCGAAGGATACTCCATCAACTACTACAGGGAGTGATCTATCTGATAGAAAACTTGATAGTAAGCGACAAAGTTGAGGCAGCAAACCATATAAAGGAAGTTTCCCAAGAAGACTTTGGTGCCAGACTCGGTCAAATGCTTTGGAAACATCCAATGATACAGCTAGAGATTCCCCCTGTTTGCGATAGATTTTTGCCATACATGTGCTTTGTAGGCAAGCAGGTCTCCTGTTGATCTCTGCTGACCATTTGCCGGTTATTCACGATTTTGGAGCTCTCTAGGTATTGGATTTGTTGGTATCGGTAGGTAAGTTGAGATTCCTAGCCTGATGATATACGAGATCTCTTTGGCACATTGCGTTGGATCATCAAATTCAAAACAAACGCTTCTCCAAGAAAACCCGGAGAAAACATGCGAAGACCATCCCAGTCGGCTGTGATGCCAAACTATGCGTGAAGGTCTTTTATTGGTTCGTGGAGTGATATAGAGACAGATCGTAATAATCAGTGAGAGGTCAGAGTTTCCCAGTGGTGCATGGACTTTTACTTCATAGGGATCTGGATTGTTAATGAAGCATGAGACAAGCGTATTGGGATTCGTGTTGGTTCACTAGTAATCTGCTCGAGACCATAGGTAATGGCAAAGGCCTAAGCTTGTCGCCCTGCGTCATCCGTCTTGTTTGAGAACTTGAGCCAAGCAGAGTTGATAGTTCTGCTGAATGAGGCAAGATTCAGAGAAGAACATTCAAAGGGTTCACCATGAGCTGGTTCATATGGTGATGAATATAGATAACAGAGTACCTTCTTTGAAACTAAAACGAGTGTGGAGCTCGTAGCAAGAGCAGAGCATATAGGTCGTGTTGTAGATGGATCGACCTGCTTCTCAGTTAAGGCGAGTAAGTCTTGTATGTCTGTCTGCAGGTTGTAATGAATATCATTTATGTTTTTGCTAAAACAGAGGTCTTCAAGTTAATATTTTTTAATGTCTCGATCACCTCTCGCCTGAAATTCCGAATGGAAAGGTATTCTTCTTCCGGGGTATTCTACTCTAGGAGGCTTCATCATCGGTATTTTCATAAAAAACTTGGATTGAATGACTCAAATTTTCCAGCTTTATAGATATTCATTTTATTCTAGCTTTGCATCACGTCCACGTCAAGTATCGTTGGTGCAGCTCATTTGATAATAATTGAGTGATATCGCTGATAGCAACTACGTACCTATTTTCATGAATAACAGGTTAGGTACGTAATCACTTTTGTATCCATTAACACCAAAATGGAAAACTATCATCCAAGTTGTAAATCTTGACCAAAGTTATAATTAACTTGCTTATTATAAAAGTGTATATGTTTACAGATATGAAGCAACAAATATCAGCCTAGGTGCATATCTAAAGTAGCGGATATAGTTATCGCCAACCAAACAGTACACCATGTTCAAAGAACGACGACGGGTGCGCGAGCTGGAGCATTGCAATAAACGAATGTTCGGTGATTTAGTGCTCACTTTTCCTGGTTCCCCGTTAACAATAATGCCGAAGACGATCGTCAGGCCGATACCGATCATGGTGAGGCCGCGTCGCTCGGCGGAAGACGTATTATTACTTCGAAATAAAAATATCGAGAATGAAAAACGACGCGCATCAGCTCTTGTGGACGAACTTTTACTGGACATTTATAGTGTTGCTCACACATCAACCGATTATAATTCAACCACATCTGGAAGATCGCACAGATATTTCAGGATAGATACAAATGAATTATATAAAAAAGGTAAGACGTCGTACGTTGATATATTGTTTTAATAACTTCCTGTGATAGCAGGCTACGAAGTATTAACTGATAACAATTAAATAATTTCATGCTTCAGTTACACATTGTCCATTTAGAATATTCCGAATGTTAGAGACTCCAAATACTGAATATCATCAGCATTATTAGGTTTAAATGTAGAACATGTGCCAAAAAAATATATAATTCACTTTGGTTGCATGTAGGTCGTATTCCAAAACCCGCATTTACGTTATGTGATATTGATTTCCTGGATATATAGGGTAACAAACTATGCCTTACTATAAGTATCAGTAATGATACAATATCATCACTAGAGAAAATGTAGGAATTATAATAAACTAACATACTCTTGAAGAAATATCAGTCCTGGTGTTTGAGTTAAAGAGTACATGCATCAGCACCGATATAATTACTAAAAAAATTCAGCTAAATACAAAACAAATCAGAAATATATCTGTAAACGCTGTTCACGTTAAGGAAGGAATGACGTCATGCCCTAAGATCAGCCGGATTTCAATGTTTTTGATTAGAACTATCTTACAGCTTCAAGTCAATTTTACTAATTCATATTATGATGTTACAGTAACCACTATTATTTATGGAAATAAACACACAAAATACCCGATTATCGAAATCTTTATACGAATGCACGATGTTCAAATCTACTTCCGATAATCGTAGTAACACTATTTTAGTAGGATGAATACAAATGTTTGATAGAGCCACCGTGTGGTGAAACATGTCACGTTCTGTTTAATAAAAGCGAAGTTTGTGAAAATTTATTACAAGTATATTTTTTATCAAAACTATAGATATGAATTTTCAACAAGTAAGCATCAAAACCATCGAATGTTGAATATATTATATCTAAAATCTATTTGGAGTCATACAAATTAAAAGATTATCTTTGATCATGTGGACGAGTACTTCATTTTCTGTTGCATACCTATATGGATTCATATTGATATGGGTAATTTTTTTTAAACATACTATGAAATAAAGGGCTTACTTACTTTTGTACATCAAACAAGTAAAAACCAGTTTCATCTCGAGATATAAAAGTATAAGACCAACGAGTCATTTCGTTTTCACTTAATATAATTTATAATTAAATTAATCAGAGACTAGCATCAGTAATTAGGAGAAATATATAAAAAAATGTCCAGAAATAGTATGAATGCATAATATAAATTCAAAGTTGATTGTTGAACAGGTTAAAGAGTGTTTCACCATCATCCATCACGGACTATATGAGATCGAAAGTTTTGAGGCCGATTATATAGGTAACTGTTGAAGCTACAGAAGGAAAATCCATGCTCTCCAATTTATCTGCAATAATATTCCTCAAAACCTACCAGTTTCCCACCACCGCCGACTTTTAGTATATTCAACAGTAGCCCCTCCATAAACATCAATATCAATTTTCAGAACTATATGTTGTTCTTTTTCATTCACATTTTGAGCGTTCGTTGCTTAGACTAATCAGAGTAAACAGCGAGTTGGCAAAAATCCATAAAATTGTACACTTACCACTGAATATCAACTACAAACAGTATGTATGGCAGAACATTTGTCGACTACTATACAAAAATGCAAGTATTTGAGAATGAAGAAGGGAAAAGCTACAAAAAAGAATAGTCCTACATATCTCCAAAACAGTCCATTTGCGAACCTATCAAGTTCATCAAGTTGTTCTGCATCATTTTGAACATACAAACCTTTCTCTCCCACCCTGAATATCAATAATTCTTCCAATACTCAGTGGCCTCCTCAAAATGGGTTAATAATAATGTCAAGATAATTTTCATCAAAAAGTAACTAGTTTTACGGGAAATCTGAACTTGCCACGATTATGAGCCACAAAGGAAATTGTTCAGAGACTTTTGAAATGAAGATTGATGTGAATATTGCTGAATCATAATGCAAGCTACATTTTGTGGGGTTCGAATGAGTGTTTGGTAACTACAAAGTTTAGCAACTGGAAATCTGCAATTACCTATCAAATGACCCATTGCACTCAACCATTTGCAGTGGCGGCTGGTACTGGAGGGCACAAGGGCACGTGCTCACCTAACCCCCAACGTGCCCACTCAACCACCAAGATAAACACAGAAAGAATTCTCATGTAATTCAGTGCATTATTTTATTCCGCACGTCAGACGCATTCAATGCTAACGCTCAGAACTATGTTCCGGGGAACGTTCTGAACTGTATCTATCTCAAGTAAGATTCGACTGACTACAGTTATCTTCGCTATATGCGTTTATACCGTCGGTTTGGGGCACAAAGCGCCGTATCTCCAGTAAACGTCTTGCCTTCATAGACTACAGTGCGAAGCTTTTGAATTGGCGATACGAGGCCATGATGAGACATTGACGTCGGAAAATCCAAGTAGTTATCTAGGCTTAATCAACATTGCAGCTGAATTAGACGCTGTGCTTGCAATACAAATGAAACGTTCGGGCTCACAAGTGTTTAAAGGCATCCCAAAAACTATTCAGAACGAATTGCTAGATGTAATGTTGCAAATTTACAAGCAGGAAATATTAGAAGAAATCAAATTTGCGAACTTCATTAGTGCTTTGGAGGCCGATTAAACTGCAGACACCTCCAATCATCAGCAAATGGTAGTTATTATTTGATACGTGTTCAAAGGACAAATTCTTCTGTTCTGTTTTCAATCCGGGTAGACATAATGCTGATGTATTAACAAAAACATTGCTGAATGAATTGCAAACTATTTTAAATTCTCCTTCTGGTTCTGATTACAATAAACTAATCGTTCAAAGTTACGATGGGGCATCCGTGATGAGTGCCTAATCTATTATCAAGAGAACATTTTCACGTGCACATTACATTCACTGTTACGCGCATCAATTCAATTTAATTATTGAACGAGCGGCACAGTGCAATAAAAAGTAAAAATTTTCTTTGCAAATTTGATGTAATTTTCAAGCTTTTTTTCTCAATCGCCAAAACGAACGGAAATTCTTGATGAAATAGTCAAACGTAGATTTCGTGTTGTTCCTACACGCTGGATTTTCAAAAGTCGAACTGTGAACACATTATTTGAACACTAGAATTCTTTCAAAGAATGTTTGGACAAAATTATTGACGAAGGACGAAGATGGGATGGATTCAGTTACTATTAGTGGAGCAAGTGGTAAATTGGAACATTTAAATTGTCCGGAATTTCTGTACTGGTTGAAAATATTTCATTTTATCATGCCACATGTTGAAATATTATGTAATCAGACTCAAATGCGCGAGATTGATAGTGCTCAACTGCAAAAGGCAATTGAACAATTCCAACAGCAAATTATTCGATTTAGAAATTCTACTGACAAAGACAATCAAGAACGCAATAATGAAGAACCTGTTAGGAAAAGACAAAAAACGACAGCTGGAGATAACAGAGCTGTTATTGCAAAGGAAGTATGTGACACTATTTTAAGCCAAATTAGAGACCGATTTGATTTTAGGAGTCACTTAAGTGCAGCAAAATTATTTGATTCTCAAAATTTTAAAACTTGTAGACATGTATTTCCACAAAAAGATTTTGATGGAACTGTGAAATCTTATCCAATGTTGGACAGTGTAAAATTAAAAAGTGAACTTTCAGCAATTTATGAGCGCGGTGACATGGGCGACGTATTTGGTATTTTGCCACTTTTAGTGTACATAGCAGACAACAACTCAAAAAAGGTTTTGACGGCAACATACAAACTGTTGGATATTATTTATCCAACGCCCATGTCGACAGCAGAATGTGAACGATATTTTTCCACCCTCAAATGCATTAAAACATTTCTGAGAAGCACAATGTCAGGAGTACGACTGAACGCATTGGCGGTCCTATCAATAGAAAAAAGATACGTGTGGCACTCGGGGACTGCCGCGGTAGAGCTATTGCATTTTTTCTCAACTTATGCAATTATAATTATTTATTTTTTTTAATTTATACAGTATTTTTTTTTCTTTGATATTTTAGCTCAAGTTTTTTCTTTGATATTAATTCAAGTTACTTTTAAGCGTGGTGACCGATAAGAAAACAATTTTTTTTCTTTTATTGAATAAATGAGAAGTTAATATCGTTTCAAATATTTTTATTATCTTACAATACATGTAGGTTATTCAGGAATATGTTATCATTGAAACTATAGGTTTATGGTAACTGAATAACTGAAATAAGAGACATAAGTTTGAGACTTGATATCCTCTAAATATCTGGAAAATACCGCGTCAATGGTGGTCCCATTTTTTGTTGTGGATTCTTGTGGATCATTATTCATTTTCAAATTCAAATTTTCCGAAAGAAAAGTTGTCAACTGCTCTGATTTTTTATCAGCGAAGTTGATGTTGAAATCGCCAGCCAAGATAAGTGGAAATTTATTACCATTTGTACCAAGTATTTTCGACCCTTCTTCAGTGTACTCCAGTAAAGTGCGATGAATAAAATGCTCTACCTCGTCCAATTTTAGATTCGGAGAAATGTAAATTGCTACCATGACTATGTGTAGGCCATTTCTAAGTTTGCATAAGCATGTACAAATATCTCCAACAAATGAGCGCCTAACATTAACATCGCTAACGTGTGCAATATGTATTTCAATATTCGGAGTCATAATATTAGTAACATTATTATTATTTTGGTAAATAGCTACCCCACCTTTTGGAACAGTATCTCGTTTAAATTGAACAATACAATTGAAATTAGGTATTTCAATCGGATTATCATGCGCCATGCAAGTTTCGGTAAGAAGTAACACATTTGTTTGTCTCGTAACTGAATCTTCATAAATCGTATTTGTGACTATTTAGAGTTTGGCAATTGAAAGTCATTATTGAAATGCCATTTCTATTACTAATGAAATCTAAGACACTTTGAGCTGTCGTCTGAACACTATTTAAAGGCAGTCTTTTGAATTTTTGCTACAAAGATGCAGTCGATGCAGCTTGCCTTCGATTATTATAAGACTTGAATGTAGAATTATCGTTTTTTGTAGTGATATACAATTTTTCAATATTAGTCACCCGAGAGAGCACAACATAAACGAGTTCCTGTTATTTTTCGTTACTGAATTCCTTGATTCGGTCGCCGCGCTCAAAGCCCGCGATAAAAGCTATATGCAATATATGCAATAGCTTAATAGAAACAGGTACTCTCAGGTCTCTGCTATGCGCGTCTAACGTATAAACTCTAACTGACGCGTAGCGAGCTCCTAGAGGCATATGTCAAAATGATTTCGTTCATAGCTAATTACAGAGGACGTCTGGAGTTCATGCAATTATGTTTTTAGATAATTCGAACCTTCTAATTTCGATAGGCCACGTGAAAATCCCAGAGTCTAAAGCGCTAGAGTGTTATAATATTCGTATAAAATAGCTAAATTTCTCACTTTTAGATACTTCAAATTAATTAATTAATTTGACACATGTTAGGTGTTTAGGTCTTACATTATTTTTCGTTACGGAATTTCTTGATTCGGTCGCCGCGCTCAAAGCCCGCGATAAAAGCTGTATGCAATAGCTTAAAAAAAGTTCGTCCAGTCCATCCCGGATTTTGACAACAAAGTCATAGACGTTTTTTCCATCATGAAAAATAGGAGAATGGATTTTATGTACAAAATATAGCTAAGATTTTCCTTGTAACCATCCTCTTTCATAATTCACGAGCCGCCACTTACCATTTGTACACATTCATTTGTTTTATCTTATCTAACACTAAATCAACTATTGATTTGTTATAAGGGGGCCTTAATAAGCGGCGAAATTGATAGGGAACCGACAGTTGATTAATTCGTCTCTTCCACGGCGATAAAATGCAGATAATTGAGTAGCATCTAACATAAGTGGGAATTCACACCTATAAGCAATAATCAACTAGCAACCAGAAATAAGTGATACGATGTGACATTTTTATCGTATCAGCTCTGAATATTGCTACATATAGTTGTGCCGGTACTTGGCCTTTCTTATAGAATAAAATTGTAATTTATACCTCGCAATTTAAATATAACTTTGACATTAAACGTTCAAATATATATTAAATGCGTCATTCAGTGGATCTATTGTGTTCTCTGCTGCCGCTGAACCGTTCCTGCAATCCTATATCTCTCAGGATGTCAAATCAGTAATTAATAAAAACAACCTGTTTAATGTTTCCGACTTCGACAAATCCGGGATTTACAAAATCTATTGTGAGTGGTGTTCAAAATGCTACGTGAACCAAACAAGTACATTCTAATTAAGTATACCTAAAGAACATTTTGCCCACATAAAGAAAACTAGAAATGTGTTGCCGCTTGGAGAATATATGAATAGTGTGCCTGGCAAAGTTACTCTTCGCGAATCATTTGATTTAGTTACTGCTCTTTATATACTTGTTTCACATTCTATAAGATATTTTCCTCATTTAATGAAATAAATTATTTATTTCATTATACGGGGTATAACTAAATAACACCGAAAAAATGTAAGGGCTGATTCTCTGAAAAAAATTAAGGGGTCTTTATTAATAATTTTTTTCAAAAGCCATCCCCTGAAAAGTTACGCCCCTCCAGAAAATTTAAAATAATTGTTCTTCTTCATTATCTTCCCTGTATATCAAGCTAAAGAGACCAGACTTGGTGAACATTATCTGTCAATAAAACTACACTTTTCAAAATTTTTTCGTAAGGAGTCGAAATAATCAACCCCTAACATATTTATTCTTGTAATTTTTTTTCGATGAAACTTTTTGCCTTTAAAAAACATGTCTCAAAAGGCCCAAACACCTACTAACTTTTTGATCTCTTCAAGTTTTTTCGAAAAGTTTACGATTTATGAGAAAAAAATTAATGTATTACAATGCATTTTCAAAAATATTAGTTGTTAATGCAAGGGTATTTTGCCGTAATATCTAGTGACCTGTTCTTTGTAATGCAATCCATAGAAACAATTGAAAGCGACCTAGTGCAATATCATTTATTGTTTCTTTTTCTTAAGTTTTATGATTTTGTGTAGAAAATATTAGTTGATAAACCTATTTAGTGGAGAAAATCTGACGAGAAAAAAGGCAATGTTGGCGAAAATTTTACGATGCTTGGCGACCCGGTGAAAAGTGTTTCTTAGAGTACCAATAACAACCCCCTGAAATTTCTATTTTCCAAAGTGGGTGCAACCCCTTTTTTTTTGGCCAAAAAGGGGTTGCACCCACTTTGGCAAATAGACATTTCAGGGAGTTGTTATTGGTACCACAACAAACATTTACCACCGGGTCGCTAAGCATCGTAAGATTTTCGCCAACCATTTGCCAGATTTACTCCACTAATTCGAATTTAGAAATGGTAGATACACATTTTACAAATGGGCGTGCTAACGGTAATGCATTGGAAGTAAAAAGACTTTATGCTGAACAGTACCCAGAGTCCTTTCGATTTCAGAAATAGCTTGAGTAAATACAATTTACTATTCGGATTTCGTCTGCGAAGATTATAATAAACGTGAAAAATCAGCGTTAGCCAAACATATTTTAAATACAGGATTCACCATTTCTCAAGAAAGTTCATCACTTTTGAAACAAATATCTAGATAATTCAGAAAGGATGGAAATGTATAAACAAAAAATAAATTTATTAAATTTCGATTTATCTCCAGCTGAGGGTAAATAAACCCTTTGTTGCATTATCATCCCCAAAAAGTATTTAAACAGGCACATTTTGATTCCTAATCTAGTTTACTCTGATGGTTTGCTTGGTAGCTGAAAGGTCCTCAATACTTTAATGGTATTTTTTGTGGATAGGAGTGACTGTTTCTTATTTATAGTGGTATACTGTATCCACAGTGTAAACTGTTTCATTATTCATTAGTAATATATTAAATTGAAGTAATGAATAAAATAGGAGGAAACCAATGTCTAGTGAATTCTTGTGTCCATTCGTTGTAGACTTATATTGCTGTCAGTATTGTGTGGTTACATGATGTAGTTAAGCCGTGGAATCAAATTACAACACCGGAAGTTACTATGACTTATCTGATCCCGGTTAATCAATGAACGTTGAGTGGTTCCTTCAATTTAATGTTAATTCTACATCGTGCGTCAAGCTAATCTCGATAAGTACGAGTTCTATTATGAGAGGGGGAAAATAAAATTACCGTCGATCTGTTATCAAAAGTGTAAATGCAAGAAATCAAAAGAAGCTTCTATTGACGGTTTGGCCATTGTTATAGGGAACAGGAACAAAGGTGAGCTATTTAATCTCGTATGAGTGATAAACAGTTTTACGGATTCACTACTTGTCTGTGTATGAATTTTGATTTGGTAGTGAGAGTTATTCAACTGCCAGTGAACAAAGGAGACTAACAATGTAAATATTACTAGCACAACCCTCCTAGATAAATTAAGGAAAAAGGATGTTGTGGAAAGTAAAAGGCTAAGCAGGAACAACATGAGTATCATAACAGGATTCATGACGGGACTACTCTAGACTCTACAAGAATATTTAGGTAGTTTCGTCCACTTCTCTGCATCTACCACAACCTGAGTCATTAACGATGCCCATTAAGTGTAGATGTTTATTCGGATGACAGTGTCCTTTGGAAAGTCTCGTCTCCAGCTTTAAGCATTTTCTGCTCATAGAGGGAAGAGTTTTCGAGCGTTTGGGGAGAACTCCGCGATGTCGAGCTTCTTCTGCCTCATACCGAAAGCACTGTGCCAAAGCGAGAGCCACTGTCTATGCAGTAGCTCTCTGAGGACATGAACCCTGGTGGTCGATGAGATTCCGGCTTAACTAGACTCGCCAGTGTTGGACCCGTTCGTGAACCACACAAGTTACCCTGGCGGAAGTGGTTCGGAGTCCTTGTTCTTCAAATCCATCTTCTGGGTTATGAGGAAGATTGATGTTCGGAACAAAACAGTAGGCGCTATTCCATCCTGCTTCAGTCGGAGGACTGAGCAGATTGGACTGCTGGAGCAGCCCAATCACAAATCATAAATTAGTCAAGTAAACGACGCGATGTGTAGATTCTACACAGAAAAAGAAGGAACAACGATACATCTGCTCACCGACGGTGAAGCTACCCCCCTCTGCTTCAGCAGACTCTTCGGAATTTACATAAAAACCATAGCATTCTTAAGAGAACTGAAACACACTGGTGTACAATAGTTCTTCAAGGGCGTAGTATACTTAACATCTCCGACTAAACTAATCCTAAATATTACTACTGAATGGAAAAGTCATGTAAGAGACAATCTTCTCTGTGACACATTGAAATACAAAAATATATTGCGTTCAAAATGTTCAAAGTTACTTCAAATGGCCCTCGTACTTCACGATAGATTCATGTGAAAATATATTATTCAATACAAAACAACTTCAATTATTTTAAACTCTCCTATAACGGTACACGACCACGATCTTGCTGTTCACCTCTATATGAATTCACAGATTTGATAATAGATGTCGCCTACTTTGGAGTTTTCGCTAATACATAAGAGCGATCGTTAGTGAATACATTTTCGGTGCTCTATAGTCGCCTTACTCCAACAACAAAGCGAAAACCATTTTAAATGGGCTTACAATAAGTTGCGAGCTGCAGCCGACGGCGTTCAAAAATTGTCATGTCATATCATGTTCCTGAAATAATAGAGACATCTAGTAACAACAGGCAGAATCTTCAGCAACATTCCCCATCAACTACAAATTTTGTTTAATCTACTTGGTATTGTACACAAAATAGAAAATTTTTGAGGCATTTCCCTTTGCATATAATTTAATTCACCTCGAACCTTATCTCTGTTACAGACTTTGAAGTGGTATCTTCGATCGTTAGTTATCTCTCAAACCAAATAGAACGTGCAGGGATCAAGCTGGTGCGACGCTTGAAGCGCCGAGACGCGTTGCGTCGTCAACAGGAAGCTCACTGTGACGTCATAACAAGCCAACTTGGAAAACGTGAGTATAATCAATATTTCTCCATACCAATATAGAGGTTAGTGTAGTCCACATCGCTTTCCTTTTTCAAATTTCTGAAATAGAGAAGGATAACAGAAATGAACAGATAATAACATGCTTAACGAATAGATATACACCTGACACGTTAAAGTAAGAGCAGTTTGCGAGTAGAAATGTACATGAAACGATGTCCTCATGAGTGCTTTATTCAACTCTATAAAAAAAGCTGCGATTGGATCGTATGTTCCTGCAAATAGTGGTGAGTAATAAATAATAAGGGTTAAAAATTATACTTTTTGTCTCACATAATGTTCTGATTTTCTGATTAAATTGAAATAGGTTAAATTCTTGAGATTTGAATTTGAACACAATTTACTATACATTTTTTTCCAAATTGTGTTCTCATGAATTAGAAGACGAATATATTCACCTTACTTTGAAAAATAATCATTCTAAAATCATTGATGAGCGAAATAAACCTGCTGAGGGAAAGTTAATTGAAAAAATTAATTTTTGTTCTTCTTGAAAAAAACACAAAAGATTCCAAAGTAACCAATTCATATAATTTTAATTTCATCCCTTAATATTCCGAAGGATTCCATGGAAATTGAATAGATAGTCTCATTTATAGAATATAATTTGAATGTCATATCGCGCCAATTGACACAAAACATCAATGTAAACTCCAACGCAATTTTTCAAAATCAGATTTCATGTTACCGAAATAGTATTTTGATTCAAATTGGAAAGGATTTCAGGTTACACAGTTTTTTAAATTTCAAACTTCCTAAACTAGACCATATTTTTTCTACCACTTTATCATAGGGAAAACCAATTTTTCATGATAAATGAAAAAATGAACAACAAAGGTTATTTATACACTACTCGATAATAATTGTTGATTAAAATTTCATCACATCTGAATTAAAAGGAAGAAGAACTAATTAAAAGTAAGCAACACTAACTTTTTACGAACTTCGTTCAAGCTTAACTTTAAGAAAACCTCAAAATTCATCAACAATCATTAATATATATCTATGGGCTTTTAATTGATGTAAATGCAGTTAAAAAAATATGCAGAACATCGAAATAAAACACAAAATCAAATTCAACTGCAAATTTTAATTTTGTATTCAATCAATTGTTATTTCTTCACAAAGTGACATTTCCAAAGTTTGACGAAATAGTTGGAAGTAATTGTAAATTTTAATTCGGGTTTTATTTCACGACCCTAAATATTCTCATTTTTCTCGCTATATGTAGTATAAGGGAAGTGCTAGATCACCTAAAAAAAAGCATTTGCGCGGAAATATTCGAATTGAGTCTTTCTAAATACATCTTTTGAGATAAACTGATCGGCAGTTCACTAACTTTTCTTGCTTTCATTTTGTTAGCCCAATTTTTCGTTTGTAACGATCATGTTAATTAATTGATGCTTTCCATTCGATTGCACATGCACATTTTCCTCTAACAACAACTTAAATAAAACCTTAAGGAGGTTCGGTAGCAATAGTTTTTTTTTTAATTCTCACAGACTATTGAGAATAACAATATAAGAATACGTCTAATTTTTAAAAGGATTTCACTACACTGTTTTTCAAATATATCGAGTCAAAAAAACAACACTTCAACATGAAATCTTATGGGGACGTGGTCGAAAAAAAACGGTTAGTAGAAATGCTTTTTGTTAAATGGAATAACATTATTATAATAATATTCTGTGCAAGTTTGAGCGAGTCCCATTATTTATTTCTATGAAAAAATAGATAAGAATGCTTAATTTATATTATTTTATTAAACGTAATTAATTTTTAAAAACACGAAATTCGACTACAACTATACGATTATTATTTTTACAGCCGGCAATATTTATAGCGTTGCCATATCTCCGCTCTCGCCCTCCGCTTGCGGTTCTTATATTTCCCCCCGCTAGTACTACCGAACCTCCTTAATATTGGAATACATTCTTAATAACCCAATATTCCATCTTAAAAAGCTAGTTCATGGTGATGACATAGACTTTCAAAATTGTATACAGTTTGAAAAAGCAGGAGAACTTATATCACTAAGAGATAATTCTGAAATATCAGATAACTTCAATAGATACTTTGTAGAAAGCATAAAAGAAATAGTTGAGAGTATTGACTATATGGTGCAATAAAAACTATAATATATATAAAACTTTCTCAGAATTCAGATTACTTACATTAACAGACCTAAGTAAAATTATACTTTCTATGGATAATAAGTGCAGTATTCATGAAATTTTAAATTCCAAAATATTGAAACAAGTTTTTGAGATTATCGGTCATGTTCTATTGCATCTTATCAATACCTCTCTTGAAGCTGGTCACATACCTGAAAGACTGAAAAGTAGTACTATTGTCCCGATACCTAAAATTCCTCATACTATTAAAGCGAATGCATTCAGCCCAATCAATACTTTACCTCCGATTGAGAAGGTACTTGAAACAGCGGTATATGATCAACTGATTGAATATGTTGAAAAAAACGATATTTTAATAAATAACCAATCGGGATTCCGTAGAAGGCACTCGTGCGAATCATCAGTTCAACTTTCCCTAAATAAATTCAAAACCGAACTGGATAATAATAAATTTGTTGTGGCTGTGTTCCTTGATCTCAGAAGAGCATTTGAGACCATTGATAGGTCTATACTACTAGCCAAATTGAATAGATATGGAATAGAAGGGAAAGTGTACAACTGGTTATCCAATTACTTGACCAATAGAAAACAACGTGTTAGAGTGAATGATATATACTCCTGTGAAATTGCAAATGATGTTGGAGTTCCCCAGGGTAGTGTTCTGGGTCCCCTTCTATTCTTACTCTATTTAAATGACATGCCATTGTTTGTTGATTCCGAATTTCTGAACTTTTTTGCGGATGATACCCTATTGGCATGCAGTCATGAGAACTTAGAAATGGCAATAGAAAGAATGAATACCACATTAGCAAGTGTCAACAAATATTTGAAAATGAATAAACTCAAGCTGAATGTATTGAAAACAAAAGCAATGATAATCACTACCAAATATAAATACAGCCTAATAGACCTAAAAAATATTAATCTCAACATTGATGATAAAAAAATTGAAATAGTGAACACAACTAAATATCTGGGATTCCAAATAGATAATAGTTTATCATTTGATAATCATTTTGATTATATTCATAAAAAAATTTCAAAGAAATTATTCTTTTTTTCTAGAATTGCCAATAATCTATCAACTGAGTCAAGAATCACAATTGTTCAGCCACACTTCGACTACTGTTCCTCTATCCTATATCTATTCAATCTGAATAAATTGTCTCAACTCCAAAAACTTCAGAATCGTGGTATGAGGATCATTTTGAAGTGCGGTAGGGATACTCCTATTAATAGTATGCTTAATGTTTTAAATTGGCAATCTATTTCCCAAAGACTGTTTTATTTCACCATGATATTCGTATACAAAATACTGAACAATTTAGGGCCATGTTATTTCAAACAGTACATTGTCTTCAATCATGATCTTCACCACCACTTAACTCGAAATAATAATGATCTATATATTAATAGAACAAATCACAAGAACACCATGAACTCTTTGATTTTCAAAGGTTTCGATCAGTTCAATAAATTACCAAATCTAATTAAAAGTAGCCCATCTCTGAACATTTTCAAAAATGAACTAAAGAAATTTGTTTCAAATGCACGAATATGATATTTATTATTTAAACCAACTTTTTCAATGTATTTTATTTAATGTTTGTTATATATTTTATAGTATATTTTTTCAATTCAATTATTGTTCAATATGTAACACATACCTCTTACTTTAACTTTTTTTTAGCTGATTTGTATATTAGGATATCCTATTTAAATAAAGATCTATCTATCTATCTATTAAGTATAGACCTCACACCTCACTACATCCAGAGAAGTATGTTGGATGAACTACTCCATGTACTCATATAGGCTATTAGTGAGATTTTCATCTAGAATGCTATTAGTCCAGGCTGTGAACCGGGATTATAGCTATAATAAAAAAAAAATGTAAGTTCGAATCAAAAAAATTTTTTGTGTTAGTTTCAGGAGGTTCTCAGGATTATTCATACACCTTGAAACCTCTTGGGAACACCAACCCCACCCATTGGGGACGAAAATGGCCCGAAATCTCCAAGTCTTGAATCGTATTTTCTACAAAAAAAAGGTATTTTGACATTTCGAGTGCACCTAGTAGGTTTTTTGAGTCGCTGAACACGAATCCGTAGCCAGAATTACTTGCAATCCATCGTAGGGGTGGTAAAATTGACAAAATTGGCCAATTATGCACCCTTATTATGTTATTTTGCAATTTACGTGTTTTAGGCATTTCAAATGCACCAAGGTGGTTTTTTGGCTCGCTGAATACGATTCCGAAGCCAGATTTACTCGAATATCATCGTAGGGGTGAGAAAATTACAAAAATGGCTAATTTGACACGCTTCTAAAGTCTTATTATTTGCGCATTTTAAAATTACTTCGGAGTAAATCTGGCTTCGGAATCGTATTCAGCTACCCAAAAAAAACCCTTGGTGCATTCGAAATGTCAAAAACACGTAAATTGCAAAATAACGTATAGGGGTGTAAAATTGGCCAATTTTGTCGATTTGACCACCCCTACGATGAATTGCAAGTAAATCTGGCTACGGATTTGTGTTCAGCGACCCGAAAAACCTCCTTGGTGCATTCGAAATGCCAAAAACACGTAAATTGCAGATTAACATATAAGGGGTGCGAAATTGGCCAATTTTGTCGATTGGACCACCCCTACGATGAATTGCAAGTGAATCTGGCTACGGATTCATGTTCAGCGACCCAAAAAACCACCTAGGTGCACTCGACATGCCAAAATACCTTTTTTTGTAGAAAATACAATTCAAAACTTGGAGATTTCGGGCCATTTTCGCCCCCAATGGGTGGGGTTGAGGTTCCCAAGAGGTTTTAAGGTGTACGAATGATCCTGAGAACCTCCTGAACCTGATGCAAAAAAAAATTTTTGGTTCGAACTTACATGTTTTTTTTTCCGGTTCATAACCTGGACTATATGCCCAGATAGTTGACGGCAACCTTCAGCACATCAGTAATTCCATTCGAATCAATTCTGACATTGCTCCTTTTGAAGAAAACCGTTATAATAGTGGCGTGTGTGACGCTTTGTCAACGAAAGCTTTACATAACTCTTGTACACTTTGTACAATAAATTACGTGAAGACGTAACCACGATTTTTCAATTGTCGGATTGTTATCTATACTTAGGAAAAAATTGTATGAATTATTTGGATTATATATTTCTGTAAAAATATTGAAACAATTATTATTCGGTATAATGTAATATGAATATTTAATCTGCGAATATTGAATTATTGAAGAGGCTAAAATGTATGATCTAAAATTGAGTTATGATGAAATATCGTAACTAATGAGAAATAAATGGATGTGCATATGTAGCGGTATTAACAAAATAATAATTATTTGATACATTGGTAAAATGAATTTATAATGAAATTTAAATCAATAATTATTGTATTCGTCGCTTTGGGGCATATACTGATTTGGATTGTATTATTCATTGTTTGGTTGATCTTTTGTCTAGTACTATTGAACTAGACGGTTATTATATGTTGAAAAGTGTTTCATAAATAATTCACTAATTTAATCATAAATTATAATATTAGACTTCTAGTGAAACGGATTCATCAACATTCGGATATTGAATGTATAGAAGAATTAAAACAGATATAGATTCATTTTCATCTGTACAGGTTGTCCCAGGGGTACGAGCAACCTACATAACTCCGTTGCTATCTTGAGATATCGACTAGAGTTTTTTTTTCCAACGACAGCTACGATATTCTGCACAATTTAAAATTATTTTCCTAAATTACAGTGTCGCTATAGAGAGTGGCGTACCAAACTTATAGGTTTTTTTAAAGGCAAACCTCACTATATTTTGGCATCATTGGGAAGCCCTTTTGATTCTTGTTTCAATTTCATAGGCGAATTATGAACCGAAAAAAGAGTGATAAGCGTCATATTTGAAAAATCATCACGACTTTACTGTTGGTAAAAAATCAAGAATTGGATATTCGCTTTTTCATGTACCAAATTCTCATTCGAGTGCTTATCTATACAGGATTTGTCCAAAAGCGAAACAGTGAATAGCTCAGTTTTTTCAAATGGAATAATCTGTATCTTTTTATACCGTTGAATACCTATTTTGAAAAATTGATTATTATTGAATCTGACAACAATTAGAAACAAGCAACATAACGTTGTTTCATTTTCAAAACGAAATGTATTGATAATGAACTTACTGATCAATCTAGACTAGGAAAACCGTATCATTGTTATCTGACAAAAGCCAACAATAAATAAATGATTGTATTCATATATTCATTTATATCTCGAATGTTACATTGATTCAGTTTTGGTGTCGCCGCCTGATACACTCAAGTATAACTTTCCCCGTTAATTCTGATGTTATATTATCTATTAGTTAAAGTGGTACATTGTTTGATTTTTTAGTGCGGCATCTACCCATAGATGGCGTTAAATAATTTGGTCTTTTTACCATTATATTAGTGGCTTATGTATACCTTCGATAGGGGATCGTTAAGTAAGGTTGCAGACTTTCTCGTTCTATTGATGATCTCTATGAAAATAATGAACCAGCTGTCTAGAACTAATAGTTTGTGTCGTTTCTGATCGATCTAGACTTATAGAGACCTTAACAGTATTTTATTCATTGAAATAAAAGTATTTGATAATATAAAAAACATTCAAATAAACATAACTTTCCTAGAATATTTATTATTATTTTCAATATTTCAATGCAAGATTTGAATATCTACTTTTGATTAACTTATCTTGTTACCCATATTTTATGAATTATTATTTGAATTGTGTAACATCACGTCTTGGAAACAGGAAGTTAATGTTACCAGCTATAATTACTAATGCGGTGATTTTCACCACAGCTATACCTACATATAAGGTTATCTTGAACTTCAATTGAAATGCAGTTCCAAGATGGTAATGGAATAATTATTGTGCATGTGACAGATTATCCAAATTTCTTATTAGAAAATCTGTATTTGAGCCGAACTATGAAAAGAGCTTCACTTATGTCGCCAAAGATTACTGAGTGTCATATTTCCCACTGACGTCGTTAGGCTTTCCCAATACATTTTCCACTGACAATGCACTTCTCCAAATGTCACAGGACTACGTCGATTTACAGAATGCTGAGTAATATTTCATATTACTAGGGTGAACCAAACACACTCTTCGCTTATAGAGGTATTACCTCATGTCTACAAGCTATATATATAACTATGACAAATTGAACTAAATAATTTTTTGCCCATAAATTTTGAGTCTTATTGAAAAATTATAAATTCGATTATTATTTCCGGAAATTCATAACTACAAACAGAAAGGCTCATAACTTACAGTCATTCTTAGAAATGAGGGTTAGGTCGGTTGACCGTCGGCGTCGAGAAGCTTTACCACGGACCGATATTAAAGGTGGAAATTCCATAATATTTCGTCAAAAGGTGGTTGTTGAAAGTGACCGTGACCGTTTTCAATGGGTTTCGGTATTAAGAAGTTCCTTGTTATAAAAGTTGCCATAAAAATTATTTTTGAAATCTCAAAATTTACCGTTAAGAGGTATGACCGCTTTTGACGACTGGCTGAAATGGGAAGTTTTACTGTGCTCATCCTGTCTCACCTCGTACAAAGGAAGTCAGCGCATCGCACATAACTAGGTCCAACCGTCTAAAACCTTGGTAGCATTTCACATGTTTATCTTCTAAAGCCATCACCTGCGCCTGGCTGGCTAAAACTCACAATACTGATTCGTTTACGCACAGTATATAATATGTTCTCTTCAGACAACATTATACACATGCATCATTATCAAATTTATTTGCAAATATATCTATATTCATATTCCTGTGAGTATATATTGTGTAGTCTATTTATCTTCAGATTATATTTTCAGTTTATAAAAAGGTATATGTAAATTTTGTCTATTGTTACATGGTTTTATCCATATTCTTCCTATTTTATGGTAGTCATATAAAATGTTGACTGCGTTGCTGAGTTGCATATAAATATAACATTGTAAGTTTTCTTAAAATTTAAAACTACACATATAATCAATTATCAAATGTGATTACCTACATATAATTGGATAAGTCTGAATGTTTGATGGTATTATGGAGCTTGCATATATTTGGTATACTTACTTCACCATATGGAGAGCAATTAATATTCTGATGAAGGTTTCAATACCGAAAAGTTCATAAAGACAAATTAGTCCTCCGTGAAATTGTGACCTACTTCTCAAGAATTTACTCATAAAGAAAGATCGTATCGATCTAATAAAGACTTGGAGTGTAAGTGTGATGCTTTAGATCACGATAATTGACGCTGAACATTCAATACGTTAAGCTTCCAAAATCGCCTGAGATCGGCTAATTGGCTATTATGCTCCGGTTTATCTGATAATTGCTTGGGAATCATTAAATTAATATTTCCAATCTCGGCTAGGGATGTTTTAATTTCACGAACGTGATAAAATATCTTATGATAATAACTGATAAACTTATTACTATTCCTCCAACTGCAACTGAATATGAGTACCTACTATCATCATTATTTTTGGGAGTTTTAATTAATTATGTTTGTATCAAATTTTGACTTCCGAGGCTAGCTAATCTCCAAATTCCTTGGCTTCCGTATTGATTCCGGGTCACAATAGCTCGACTTGATGCCGACGTTTCGCCAACGATTACGAGTGGAATCTTCGGTGCAGGCTTCAGGCTTGAGCTGAAACTGTCAAGAATTTTCAAGATTAGCTATCCGCGGAAGTCTACTATCAAAGATATAGAAAAATAGGTTATAGGCCAAAGTATCATAGTGGATGAAGAGCTATTTAGAGAATAGAAAAATCTGTGTTCACATAAGTAGCAAAACCTCTGATATGTATTAAATAAAAACAGTTATAGGCCGAGGATCGATTATTGAGTCACTCCTTGAAAATCATCAATGATCTACGTGACCATATTTTTTCTGTATGCGGATGACATTGTTATAAAACGTCACAGAAACACAGGAAATAGTGCAAGAAAAGGTTGATAGAATACTTACCAGTTTCTCTGGATTGTTCAATTTAGACAAAACCACTGGTGTACCCTCCTGGAGGAATTTTACGATGATTTTATGATTAACTAAGTTTGAAAATAAATAGTAACTATGAATTCAAAATCAACAGCACAATTATTGACTACAATTCAACATGCCCACTTCTTAGACAAATGTTAGTCGGTGTCTGGTTGTTCAGATATACTTTGAAAACATTCAATGACTTATCGACACACGTCTTCAAACCACTGGGTATTGTAGATATCCGGCGGAAAGCCATCATATGATATAAGCTTTCATGAACATCATGATTTAACTTGAACCAAAAAACCGATTATTCGCAGATTTTGAGGTCTATTCTCACCTTCCATTCCCTCATATTACCGTTTTATATTTGAATTTACTCTGCAAATACATTTTGTTTTAAGAATTTCACTCAAATTGGTAAAACTGAGACTGAATGCTTTGGTAAGTTGAGTGAAATATCAGAAACGTTTCTCCATCGACTAAAGAACTTTTTGTTGTTGTATGAAGCCACGGACGTACATAAAGGTCTGGAAACTCGGGGCTGTTTCCTATGTGAGAAGTGGGACTGCTAAGCGTCGACTGTCGCGTAGTACCAAAAGACGTCAAGTGAGAGTATTCTCTGACAACTGTCATTATTAAGTTGTAAACAGAAGGAATACCTGCGTTTTTAGAAACAAATTACGAAAGTGTGCATTGTGCCGAAATGCAAAACGTGGTACAAAAGTGTAAAGCAAGAATCTTCTGTTTTTAAAGTGCCAAAAGATGCGGAAATGCGAAAAAAGTGGATGCTTGCGATTCCGGATAGAAATCGTTTTAACGAGGTCTTTTATGTGTGCGAGTATGTATAACGAAAAAGGGGAAGTTATTTTTAAGGTGAGTAATACATTTTGACAAGAGTAACAGTTCTATTCCCCTCTCAAATCAGAATAGTATATATTGCGTTACGAGAAAAATTATTTTACTTAATAATGTGGCTGAGCGAGGGACTACGAGTTTGGAGACGCGTAAGAGACCCATGTCGAACATACGAGTCCCCAGACCTTTTTTATTTTTTTTTGTTTGGCAGGGAGGAACTCCCTCATTTCGTCCTGCTTGCCACACCGGAATCCGCTTTCGCATTTCTTCAGTGTGGTAAACTGTTTTCTTGTTCATCTTTCTTCCCTCTCTTTGGTCTCGATTATGTTACGAATGACTCTGTATGTATTTTACCAACCCGATTCAGATGCAACTAAACTTCTCATCATGTTTTCTGCACCAAATACTACTTCCACTTCTCTCATATACTCCTCCCTCTCTCTGTACCATCTTGGACAAACAAATAGCGTATGCTCCACATCGTCTATATCTCCACAGTAAGTGCATTTGTCGGTTTCTGATCTTCTCTTGTCATACAGGTACTTCCGAAAACAGCCATGGCCAGAGAGCGCTTGTGTTAAGTAATAGTCTACCTTCCCGTGGGGTCTATCAATCCATGTCTCAATATCTGGTATTAGGTGCCAGGTCCATCGCCCGTGTATTCCATTTCTCCAATTTACCTGCCACCTGGCCATGAGAGATGCTCTGGTCGCGGTCTTTTGCACGCCCTCATATGTCTCCTTCCTTTCTTCGACTAGGAGTTTTATCGGAGGTACCCCCGCTATAACCCCCACCCCTTCCGTCGATACAGTTCTGTATGCGCTGCATATTCTGATGCACATGAGCCTCTGGATTCTCTGTAATTTCTTCATCAGTTTTACGTTTCGAATAGCTGGGTGCCACACTGAAGTTGCGTAGAGAATCTGTGAGTGAATGACACTTGAAAGAGTTTTCCTTTTGGAGGCTCTTGGTTCTCCAATATTTGGCATTAGACTTGACAGAGCCCCAATAGTTCTTTCCGCTTTTATCACCGCTTGGTTGATATGCTCAGCAAACGTAAGTTTCGTGTCTAACCACACTCTTAGGTATTCAATTGCTTTGCCGAGTTCTACTATAGTGCCCTGTACTTCAAATTGTATTGGGGCTATCTTTCTCTTCGTGGTGAGGAGAACTGCCTCCGTCTTTTCAGGAGCTAGTTGTAATCCTCTACTCTCCATCCAGTTTGTGACTCGAAGGAGTGCCGTATTTGCCGTGTTCATAAGCGTTTGTTCATCTCTAGCAACTACCACCATGGCCACATCGTCCGCGAAACCTATCAGTGTAGTACCGTCGGGTAGCTCGATCCTCAACAGGTCATCGTTTAGTACATTCCACAAAGTAGGCCCTAGCACTGATCCCTGTGGAACCCCGCTATTCATACTTATAGTTTCGCTGGTCCCTTCAGCCTCTAGAATCACGCGTCTCTCGGATAGATAGGATGCTATTATACTCACCAGGCTCTCATCAATATCTTTCTCTCTTAGTGCTTCTAGGAACACTTGCCATGATGCACTATTGAATGCATTTCTGACATCCAATGTGATCATTGCACGTAATCTTCGGTGGGAGTGCGAATAGGATGTCGCATCGCTTGCTATTTTTGTCACTAGATTGATAGCGTCTACGGTCTGTCGCCCTTCTCGAAAGCCATATTGTTTATCGGAAAGGCCTGCTGTACGGTCCAGCTCCCCTTTGAGCCTCCCCAGTATCAATTGCTCATATAGCTTGCCCTCCACATCCAATAGGCAAATTGGCCTGTACGACGCAGGATTATCTATTGGTTTGTCACCCTTTCACAACAACATAATCCTCGCTTCCTTCCATTCAACTGGGAAACTTGCACTATTTGAAAGTGAATTGTAGACTGTCAGTACATCTTCCGGTCGATCTATTGCTACTTGCTTTATTATCTCCGGGGGAATGTTTCCTGGTTCTGGTGCCTTATTGTTTTTCAATTTACTGAATGCGGTTTGCAGTTCATCCAGTGTGAAATTTAAGAATCGAACGTTAATATCACAGTCGAAAATCACAGGTTGGTGTACAGGAAATAGATGGTTTGCTATTTCCTTCATCTTTGGCTTCGTCAGGTTTGGTCGAGGCGGAAAACCGATCAAGACCTTCATCACAATTTTGTATCCATCCCCCCAAATATCACTGGCTACTTCATCGCAAAGTACTTTCAAGCTGCCTTTCTTCCCTTTTTGTTATGGAATTCCTTAGCATTTTCTTAGTCTCTTTGTAAGCCTCCCACAGCTGATGGTCCCCAGACCTGTATCTACGACCGTGGATGAAGCTACTTCGATAACTGTTTAATATACAGTTTATTTCTGATGTTACGTATTTCATCTTATAAAATGTCAGTTGTTTTATTGAATAAATGAAGAACAGTTGCAAAGTTCATCCTCAACTTATTTCACCAATTATAAATGTTCAAAACTTTTTAATTAACTTTGAGTAAATAATTTTCACATAAGAAGGAGATTCTGATAATGTCAATGTTTCTAATCTTCTAAGATTAAAGTATCGATTTCGTTTGGGCAACAGACCTTTCTATAGGAATCTTCATCCCGAGTGACGTTTAATATTCAGTAAAATCATACCGTCTATTCAGTGCTTTTGTTAGTTATATATTACTTTGAATAAGGTCTCAGGATTGAAAAGTGACATTTTAAGCCGTATAATGATGAAATGTGTACAAAAGTGGAATGAAAATTTACGCGAAAAACGTTGAGAACAAGAGTATTACCATAGAACTTTCAGGACAAAAAATTCTATACTTATTACTCACTTGCCTAAAGTCAAATTTTCATTATGCCGTGGACTTGATTGGATTGATAAAGTTACAGCTTGAAGCTAATCAGAAAAATAAACCAGTTCTTTTTAAAAAACATAAGTTATCCCTTCACGAATTCAGGATGAATGACAACAATGGATGAAAACGAATAATGAGTTCTGCGGTGAATATTTCTCAAAAAATATTTGATCAATTGATCACGTGACTTCCCTAGTTAATATTGGTGGTGGTCCTTTTAATTACTCAACCAATTTCATAATGAACTCAAATTAGTTTTAATTTTCATACTGTTCTTCTCATAATTTATTTATGTTTCATTATCTGAAAATTTGTAATTTCATATAAGTTATTCCGATTCTGGACATTATGATGATGTTTATCTGAAACGGACTAAAATATATGAAAAAATAAAATAGCTAACAACAACAATCATCAACAAACAGGTATGGCATAATCTCTCATCTGACCATATGATATGTTGAATATTTGCTTTCAACTTTTTTCTTATTATTCTTTGACTATACGAAGGGGAAACCCAAAATGTTCGAAGAATATCGTGCGAGCCAGAAGTAAAATTTAGGGAGAGGAGATAGGCATTCTTTTTAGGCATTCTTTTTCTTGAAGGTTTGGAGGCTATAGGCATAGAGAAACATCGCACAAGGTAAAGAGTTCCACAACTTCGCTGTTAGATAAAAAAATTGAGTTTGGTAGGAAGACGTTCGGCAGGTCTCGAGCTTGACAGTGGAGGGGTGACTAGTTTGAGCTCGTCTAGTCCACCTATCTGGAACCTCTCGTGGTGGAACAACAGACAAGATTTCTGATGAACACCGACCATGGAAATATCTATAGAAAAGGGAAAAGAATCCAAGAGCTTCAGCGTATGTTTTGGGAGCCAAACTCCAAACATGAGAACAGTATTCCAGAAGAGGTCGAATCTGTACCTTGTAGTTTATGGGGAGCGGCTGGGATGTAAAGCTCTTGGCACGGAATACAAAACCAAGTTTTTGTGAAGCAGTTTTCGCCATGAACCTCACCTGATGCCCAATGAGAAGGTGCTCAAATATCATTCTATATAGTCGAAACATGCAAATTGAAGTCGGTGATTTTATTTGAGTTTTACAATTCTCTGCTTGTAGAAAAATGAACAATATGTTATTGCAGCTTCAAGACATATAGTTATATAATAAACTGACACATACCTACAAGATCGGGTTCTTTACTTTTTATATCAAATAATAAAATTGATTTGTAATTGTTATTTACACATTGAAGTGCTTACCAAATATTCGAAAAAACTATATAATTTTATGATATAAGTTAAAAGAACATTGGAATCCTCGAAGGATTCTCTTCGAACCTGGAACTGAAGGGATATTGAAATTATTTTTTGAAAACAAAATTGTGAAGCGTGTTTCACTTCCTTACATATCATTTGAAAGATACACATGATACAATGATTATTTGAAGCTGAAATATAATCATTAGGTGGATGTGAAGTTCTTCATTCATTTTTATTTTTTGCATAGAGAAGGAAAAATCATGCACAGACGTCTCGGGGGCCCGTGCCCCCGGGTGTGCCGAATTCTTACCAACTAAACCCTTCCCCCGTGAGGTTGGTTCTCCTTCCCAGAGGGTGCCCCATTACACTGCGGTCGTTAGTTTCCTATTGTGCCATCACATATTGCTATGTCCTCATCAGTCCGGTGTATTCTATGAAATTATGTGACCTGAGTAGGGGGAGTAAGGTATACTTTTGATTTCCTCGGGTGTAGTTTTATCGCTTCCGAGGCATGTTCGATGACCAACCTCGAATGAATGTCGTGCACTGACACAGCCATGCATGGTGTTCTTCTGTTGTTCTGCTTGTGGGCTGATATATCAGACCCATCGCGCAGATATGTTTGTTGCATGGGACGTGTCTAGTCAGGAATGCAACAAGATTCCGTATTTCTCGTCTGCCGAACGTCAGTAGATTCTTCAGTGGTTGCTGCTGGAAATATCCCATTAGTCGCTTGGAGTGCGACATACGGGGCAGTTCCCTCCAGTAGGCTCGGTGCTATCTCTAGAGGCATTTTTTGATTACAGATTTCGCTGTAGCATGGAGAATGCACAGGTTGGCTCTGGTCCAATCAGGGTTTGTTCCACCCCCGTTTTAGCAAGTGCGACGACAATTTCAGTCCCTTCGCATCTGCTTTCCTCAACTCCCATACGAGTGTCACTATATTGGGGTTCTTTACTAGTACCTTTAGTTCTTGTGCACAATCCAGTACACATTGTGAGGTGATTGTGTGTATGACTCCAGTGCCTTAAGCACCGTTAGAGTACTCACTATGATTGTGATTTGCCTATTCTCATAGGCTCTCCCCCTCATAATTCGAGCACATGTTATAATTGCTACTATTTTTGCATGGAATTATGTAGCAAGTGTCCCTATGTTCAAAGAAATTATTTCCCCTTGTTGCGTTATTCATGATACTGCAACTTGCTCTTTGATCACCACTTGGAAGCACAGTATCAGGTCTAGTCATTTGCGATATGTTGCCAGACCATGATATAGATAATCATCATTCGTAAAGTTATCACTACAAAATCGGTCAACAGTAATTGGAATAAAGTTTTAACGTCGCGCAATCCCCATCGATTTTTTCGTTGAATCCTAAAAATCAATAGTGTATTATTGTAATTGTGTTGATAATATTTCAACCTTTATTTATTCTGATAGTTCAATTATTTACTCTATTACACCACAGAGTCAATACAGAAAATACACTGCATCATCACACTTCGATGGCGCCACTTGAATCTTACCATAAGAATTTCGGACAACTCTGAGAGTTAAATATATGGGATATGATACATATTTATAACCAGAAAAACACGGTTGATATTATGGTTCAATAAAATGATTTATTCTATTTCAAAAATACCACACGCAACGGGGTTACCGCGCACAATAACAATACGGTTTCTATTTTCACTACTTCAAAGAAATTTGCAAAATTTCAAATCCATACGACCAATTGGAACAGCACAATCGTCTCCATAGTGGATTACATTCTCTCTGTCTTAATCGAAAAAAGTCTACGGCATTATTCTTTGGTATCAATGCTAATTATAACGTGGTACCGAATCAAATTAAGCTACAGATAGATAACACACCGGTTCCTTTGGTAGACGGGGCGAGGAATCTTGGTCTCGTTATGGACAACTCTTTTGCGTATAGAGAACACTTAAAGCTTTGTAACAAAAGGGCTTATGCTAACCTGAAGATGTTGTATCCAGATCGAGGGTATCTCCCCGTCGCTGTTAAGGTAATGTTTTGTGAGTCATTGGTTTTGTCGCAGCTTAACTATTGCTCATCAGTTTCTTTTCCATGCTTGGATGTAGACTCTATTGGAAAAATTCCATCAAATTTCCCATAAATTACGTAAGCTTAAATGGTTGAATATGAGGAATCGATTCAGGCTTCAATCAGCCTGTTTGTACCATTCTGTTGTAATTTCTCAGGTGCCTCCGTATCTCTATAGTAAAATCACATATAGAACTGATGTGCATAACATAAATATTCGTAGGAGAGACATGATATCGGTACCTCGTCCTAGGTTGTCACTTGTTAAACGTTCCTTTAGTTACCAAGTGTATGCACTATGCAGCGGGTTGCCTGCGTTTGCCAGGAAATTAAATAGGATGGAGTTCAAAATATATATGTTCGATGTTTTGGCTAGTGTTCAGTGGGGGACACGATGAATGTGTGATTGCTCAGTTTGATTATTTGTTATTTTTTTTGGATATTATTGTTATTATGTTATTGTGTTATTATCTATATTTATATTCAAAACTCATAAAGTTTGCCGTGTAACTGGGGTTTAATTTTGGATTTTGCACCTGCAGGTTGATATAATCCGGTTGATATTGCATTGTATTTGTTTTCTTTTTATTTTTCAAATTAGAGTTCAAGTGGTAGAACAGAGGATGACTATTCGTATTCATCCATCTGAAGTTAGCCCTAAGGTTCATACAAGTTAACTAGTTTCTTATTTTTGTTTCTTTTATAATATTTACTTGCATATTCTATGTATAATTTCTTGTGTGAATAAAGACGTATTATTATTATTACTATTATTACATACACAAATGTTCTAGATCAATTAAGAAATGCTCAAAACGGATATATGCGCAATAATCCCGAAAGTTTTTTTGGGATGATTACATATAGTGAGGAAAGAATTCCATGAAAATGTGTAACACCGAATGCCTGCAGAGTGGAAGGACTACTGGAGAGGAACATTTTAATTGTAATTTACTAGCACTGCGTTGCAGATATTTACAGTATGAAAGTTTTTAAGGAATAAATTGAATTAAGGAGATATTCAGCTGAATATCACGCAGGAATGAAACGAAGTATTTTATACTGAAATTTTCGAGAGGTTTTATTCAACAAGTTAGCTTTTGAAGTATGATGCTTTTGTGATCCATGTAGGTGGAAATATAATTGTTTACCTTTCGAAATTCACATTTAAAACTCGTTCAACAATGCTATTTCCCAAACACCGGTGGCGGTATGATGACCTAAGAATTTAAATAAATTATAATCCTTCTATTCATGAAATTCCTTCAGTCGAATTCAAATTTTTGTACTTCGAAACCCTGTTGGTTATTCTGTAAGCAGAGAATAGTAAAGCTCCAATAAAATCAGCAACAATTACATTTCTATGTAACATACAGTATGATAATATTTTCATTAGCTGTTCCTAAATCATAACCAATATATTTTCTGTTCCTACAATCATTTGTAGGACCCAAAGGAGTATCCGAAAGCTATTTTACTAATAAAGGTGAGGGAAGCCACGTGATCAACTGATCATAATTCATTCAGCTCAATATACTGATGTGAAAAATGTACACGTTCAGCAGTTTACACAGCAGAAGTATATTTTGAGTAAATCGCAATGAATTCTGAATGCTCACGAACATTTTGTAACGTGTAAATTCCACTTAACGGCTTAGAAATGGCCGCTGTAGTACAATCGGTTAACTCCTGTGACGTCAGCTATGCTAGACCGTATATTCTGAGGGTCATGATTGTTCGGTGTGTGATCCGTAGTTACCGCTTCTATTTCGAGGTTGTTCTGTGAGACAACGAGACGCCGGAAAGAAAGAGAAAATGGCGTTACTTCTGGTCAAATCGTTCAAGCGGGAAGTCGTTTTGCTAGGTTATTTCAAAAGGGAGGTGATGCCAAGCTTGAGTTTGGAACCAAATTCTGGGAATATTCTTCTGTTGAAAGTAAAGGCATCAATTACTAATTTGGATTGGAATAATTGGTATTATTTGAGTAATTAATGCACCTTAAGGGGTTAAAGCTTAGTTTCAACGTGACTGGTTGTGGATGGAAGTAAGGTTTGTCTTATTGGAAGGAAAACCCTATCGTGATAGAGGTAAGTATCTTGTAATTCCATTTGATTTATTCACTGACTTCGAGAATTAATTTGTCTTCACAGGTGGTATCTGACAAAACATAGGCTAGTTCCCAATTTGTTCAACAATTGTTATGTATTTTGTTCATGTCTGTCTTCTGAAAACAATAGAACAATAGAGGTTTGAACATATCCTGATTTCAGGGTTCCTTTTTTTCTGTTTATGTTGTGGAAAATTCAACAAGTGTTTTGAGGCTGGCTACCTTCATCCATATTTCCAATTCATGCGCTCCGTATCTCATTAGTATGAGTTCTGTCATAAACTGTATCAATATTAGTATCTCAGTTACTAGTAAATTTCAATCATTCTGGGTACAGGTCTTTTATTTTTTTCTTTCAGGGTAATTTAACCTGGGGACTTGAGTATTTGTATCCCCTATTTATATACATAATTCATTGGTTGGTTAAAATTGTCTGGCGCCCGAATTCTTAACATCTAAAATTATAACTCACGACCGTCTTCACTGTAGCTGTCGGCAACCAAGTGATAAAATAGAGCTTTCAGTTTATCCTTAAGTAAGAGTAAATTGTAACCCTTACAATTTGTATCACTAATCATTCCATTTAGTCCCAGAACATGTTTCTCTCTATGCTTCTTCTTTCGAAAATAATCTACTAGTGAGGAAATAACACCACTACGAGATTTTATCACCAATTTCACAATCCAGGTATACTCAAATTTCTTTAGGATTCAATTATAGGTATACATTATGGAAGAAATTTATTCATTTATTTAAAAAAGGGTTCTGTTGACAATTGAACCAATATGATGCACATGATTAGAAGCAGTCAAAATTATACTTCACTTCAAAACATTGGAAGTTTATTTAAATTTACAGTTGTTAAATTTGTTCTACTACTAATATAGAATTCCGTTTTTCAATTCCGGAATTGCACTTAGCTTATTGACACAGAAACGAGATTTAAGAGAACCCCCAGAGGAAGAACTCGCACGGTGTTATATCGCAAGAACTTGGTGACCAATTTTGGTGACCATTACGACCAGGGAATTCTAACTGTAATGAGTCTATAGTTTCGCGCGCTGTGTAACATGTTCCTTCTGTTGGAACCATAAGTCCAATAACATTCGCCGTTTATTGTTAGAGCAACTCCTGTCACGTCTTCGAAGAAGGATGGTCCAATTAGCCCACCAGACCAAAAAGCGCAACAATCAGTTGCTCGGGGAGGATGCATTGGTTTTTCTTGATTCTCTTCCCCCCAAAATGACAATTTTGTTTATTGACGTATCAGTTTCATTGGAAATGTGCTTCATCGCTAAACAGGATTTTTTCGGAAAAGCTTTCTGTTCTCAGACGAAATTTTCGTGTGATGGGTATGTAGTTATGACCTTGTTATAGAAATAACAATCACAATTGCATATTTTTTAATCTATCTCCGTCGTTACTTGAGTGTGGGTTGACATATTCCATTTTTAGCACTGCATGTCTCACATAAATACGTTGTTATCTTATTGAATGCTAAAATTTGCAAATTATTCTCAGATTGCGTGACAGACATATTCGTTAGTTTATGTATAAGAGAAAAGTTGTTGACGTCTATGTGAAAGCATATAGAAAACTTTTCCCAGAAATGTGTTCCAAGGTGATCTTCGTATGTACAATTTTCAAAATTCCAACTGGAACTTATACAAACGTCCATGAAGGGTTGAATTATTATATCTTGTGGACATTTATCTTCCGCGAATGAAAATGATACACAATTTTCTAATTCTCACGTTCAAATGTATAATGCATTGAAATGCTCTCCAAAATGAGAATTCTCTCTTACGCTGAAATGTTCATTCTACTCAGAGTGCAACGTTTCTATAGCAGAATGTTATATATAGCTATATATTCGTTGATACTAATCTTGCAAAAATGTTTAGATTACGAAAGTTGTAGTATTTTTACTAAATGTTCTGAAATTGAACTCAGAAAAGAAAATGAATTATTGCAACCGTCAAATTTTTCAAATAGATCCCTGTATTTGTTCAATAATCTATTTTTCTTATTTTAAATATATTAGATTTCATAAACTTATTCTGAATTATAGCCATTCGTGAATAACTAGGATAGCCAAAGATAATAGAAATAAAAAAAACTTGATTGCATTTGTTTTACAAAGCAAACACAAATTTATTTGGGCGCTGTTATGGTTTCCATTTTTGTTAACTTTTTACTGTCTCCTGGATGGTACATATTTAATTAAAAAAAAATTCAAACCTAATAGAATTTAATATTATGTGAGAAAGTCAAAATAAAGAAACAATAACAATTATTACCAACATACTGACTATAGATATAAAATATCTGCAAGAGATGTTCAAAATGTCCTCCTAATAATTCAATGCACAATCTTGATTCCTTTTCAGGTTTTGAATTACTTTTCGTATTATTCCCGGCCTTATGTTCAGAAACAATATTTCTTCCTCAATGAGGGCTTGAATTTATTCGATAGTGTGTGGTCGATTCATATAAACATTTTCTTTTGAAAGCCTCATAAACATGTATCTGAAGTTGTTAAATCGAGGCTATTTGGTGCCATCTTATTGCACCATTCTGGATGCCAAACCAAGTTTCTATTCATGTTTAGAGATCTACTGGCTCGCTGATTTCGTTCCATAGAAGCTGAAGATAATGAACGATCCATCATAAAATAATTGTTCATAATAATCATATCTTTAATTAAACCACAGTTCTTCTGCCATGATTTTTTGGTTTCTGATATTTGCGAGGGTTTTCGGTGAACCGGTAGTGTGTTTTTCTCCAGATGAATTAAATGAAGCTTCATTCTTCCAGAAATCCAACCGTCTTTGTTTTTCAAAGTTGGTAAGATTAATTTGTATAATTGATATCTTTCATTTGATATTTTTTCAAAATCCTTTGCACTTTCCCATAGGAACGCTCCAATTCACAGGCACAGTCTCTGATTCAATTATTAGGATTCTGTGGGAAAAAAATGCTTAGTATTCTGTAATGAATTAACCATGCATCATTCTTTGAAAATAGAGCGTTATGTCCAATTATTCATCATAATTTGTTTCAACGTTCCTAATTCTTCAATATCATGCGCCAATATTTCGAAATATTTCATAATTATTTATGAAAGTTTGAACTAATATATACATTCTACCATATTCTAGTCGAGCCATCCTGCTGTTTTTATTATTTTTTATGAAAGAGAAAATAATATAATATTTGTTTTCCTGAGAAAATATACTTATTATATTATTGATATTTCATTTGGCAGGTGGAAATTAATTTATTTGGCGTTGCTTGGCCAGCTTCACCCGTAAAAAATTCAGTTTCTCATTAGCTTAGCAATATACCTATCGAACTAGCAAATAAATTACGGGGTGATCTTATTTGGACAATCAAACATCTGTCAAAATTTAACATATGCTCTCTTATTCAGTTCAGTTCAGATTCTGAAAGTTCAGTGATAATATTCAGGCCCGACGAGAGGGCGTTGAAGGCGGTACAAATTATCGCCGCATGGGCTTATGGGGGGCCCTGAAGGCGACAACTTACCATTTTTTACAAATAAAAATAATTTTATTTTAAATATATCCACAACATTTGAAGCAGCTAAAGAAATTGTTGACTTGTTTAGTGTGTTATGAAGATTTTTAAGTTTAGAAGATATAGAAATTGAACAGCAGGCCAATTGGTTTTAAAAACATTAAGACTCAGATATCAATTCTCAATTAAAAGAAGACATCTTGAAAGCATCTTTTCTGCAAATGTTCAGAATACTGACGTTACCCCATTTAATCTTTTGAATGAAATTCACAAACTAAACTTAGATACCTTGTTCCCAAATATAGTTACAGCATTATAACATTACAACATTAGACTTTTCAGAACGATCTCTTAGTCCCCTTCCTAGAATAACATTTTCAATCTACCATGGTTCAAGAACGGTTGAGTGCTCTTGCCATATTAGCTATTGAGTCCAGATTGGCTAGAAACTGAGTCTTCTCTGAAATTATTGAGAAAATTTCGCCTCTGCTAAGTATCGTAAAGCTCCCTTAAAATAATTTCCACATGTATATATTACAAGTACTAGTTTGTAGCAGTCGTAGACATGTTTTGCAGATTTTATTTGTTCAGTTTGTTTTGTTATACTGACATACTGCATACTGTTTCCTAATAAATAACAGAAAAGTATATGAAAAAGTACTTTTCACGAGTACGACAGTAAGTTTTTTTACATCGCTGTTTGGGTTGACTGACACTTGATTCACTTTATTCAGATTTTTTTTTAAATTGGAATTTTGTTGTGATTAAACTACTCTATCTCTATTAACATCACCTGAGCATAACTCTTATGCATTTCAAATATTTAAAAAATCTAATGAAATCTGTTTTTAAATCAAATACTTTTGGGGCAATGCCGCATAAATTCATTATTTCAATTGGTTTGACCTTGAACTCCTAAAAAATGTTGCCTGTGCCGCATTTTTTTTTCTGCGTCATCGAGGGGGCCCGTGATTTTTGTCTATACCACGGCCCAACACGGCTCTCGTTGGCCCTGATTAATACTACATACAATTCGTTATTTAAACATTTTTGCAGGACCAATATCAATTAATATAGCTATTGTCTAACTCATAGTGAATCACCCTGTGCGTCCTCCGTCAAATTGCAATGTTGGTTTTCAGAAGCAAATAAAAACGTCATATTTTCAACGAATAACGTATTCCACTCACCGGAACGTTAGGTATTGTTGTAAGCTCTATTGAAATTTAATTAGTATCTGGAGCAACTGAATCTATTGAAATTCGTTGAATATTTCATGAGGTAAAGGCTGCATCGAATGAGATTAAGAAGTTTAGTGGATTGTTATTTGTTTTGTTCCATCAGTTCATTGTGTACCAAATGAAGGAGTTACCTCTCCTACCACAGGAAGATAGTTTTGTGGTGATTCGGATAGAACCTGTTTATTCTTCAGGAATGAAGACATTCGGATTTAATCAACGATCATTTTAATGTTGAAGAAAAGAACCATCGTTATTTGACTTCTCTTATTGTTGGTTTAAAGTTTGCCATCCAATACTCTATGTAGGTTGCAGTTATATTATAAGATATCATAATTATCCTACATATATCCTTCGTCCAGGTATTTCATATAAACTATAATATTTTAACCGAAACCCAATTTGGTTAGGAATGAGGTTAATTTACCCAGAATGATATGTTGCAATTGATAGATCTCATTTACGAATAACTTGATGGAACAGGCTTTATCCACGTAGCAAAGAGAGTCGATATGTGAACCACGCAATCTTATTAACAACTTTAGGAAATATTGGGATGAAAAAACACATTGAAATTACTTAGACCATATTCATAAAATCTAAAACAAATAGTATGAGTTAAAAATACCTGAAATGTGTAATGAAAAAATCTTCGTGGAGTACCACAAGAGATCGTCCTGGGGATAATACTTTTCTGTACATATATCAATGAATTGAAGGATTTATTGGTAGAACAATTATAACATATTTTTATACTTTCCTGTACGTATATCAATAAGTCAAAGGATTTATTGGTAGAACAATTATTTACTCGAATGGTTACTTGGGGGGGGGGGGGGGGGTACATGGCTAGATGTCAAAAAAACAGAATGAGAAGGACTTGGAATTCATTAAACGTTGGTTTGATTAGAACTGTCATTAATCTGTTATAAAATCTACATTTTACGATTCTTTAAATCTACATTGCAGCATTATTAATCAATAACAATTCAAAATACATACAGAATAACTCATGAAATATCTTAGGTCTGATCATAGACTCTCAGTTGAGATGGAATTACCATATAAATTTCATAGTTAAAAAATTGAGAAGTACCCTTTATGAGTTTTGTCAGCTCAGAGATGAACTAGATTCAGATTACAACAATAATTTATCACATTCTGGTACACATTTTTTGGAATATTCTCTAATAGGATGAGGGGTAGTATCGAATCTCACCATCATCCATTAGAAGTTGACCGGGGGGTAATCTTGAAATAATGCTGAATAATTCCATACACTACAGTAGTAATAAGGTATAGGAAGGAAAGGATTATCTTAAATGTATACAACGGAATGAAGAAACCATGAATACTACATGCTGCAAAAACAAATATATGGTATCACTCGCAATAGAATCGATAGGAATGAGGTCTTATTACCTTCTTGGTCCACCCGTGTTTTTTTTCGAAGAGGTACAAATAATTTCTCTCTTAATGTACTTTCATTTAAAAAATCATCTTGGCAATTGTCTTATTTTATTATTATATGAATCTTTGTTAACTATCCACGTATTATGTTTACACCTAACACTAAATAATTGTGTATTGCTTTTACTAAATTTAATAACTCGAAAAAAATCATTGACTCACAAATATATAAATATCACTTCATAAAATATAATACAGAAGTAATACGTAGCACGACGGTGTTCATAAATTGGAAAACGTTTATCGTTGCAGTGAAATTTAAACACAAGTTCAATACTTAGATAGTTCAACTGCAAGTACACATACTCTACCTAACTCTAAACTTATCCTGCAAAGTTCTGTCATAAAATTTAGCCATAATATATATCTTTTTATATGTCCAATATGTTTATAGGCAAATTTGTGAGTATAGAATTGTTGATTATTTTGTACCATTTGTTATATTATATTGTAATAATGGGAATCATTAAATGTAAAAAAAAAACCTAAACAAATTCGTCAATAAGCTTCAATAATATCAATTTTGTGATTTCCTCTCTTCAGTAGCAAATAGATTGCTAGTCTATCATATTCTATCATTATTATTATCATTATTAGCCAAGGAAGGTACTGACAGTTCCATAGTTAGCACAAATTAGTTTAATTCAGATTAATCACGTCACTCATTCCTATAATATACAACTGATTTCTGCATAGTAACATTGAACGTATTATTATTATTATTAGCCAGGGAGATTATTCCGATGTGGGGACAGATTAGTGAAATTATGATTAATCAAGTCACTCATTCATATAATATACACATGGATTCTACATAGTAATATTAAACGTAAAGCACAAAACCGGTGATTAAATTTGATTATAGAAAAATTGAGTCGTTAAATCACTTGAGCGGTGAATGTAGAAACTTCAAAATTGCATATTCTATCTATCAGATCATCCGTTTCTGTGGACCTTGTAAAACTCAACATCTAGTTTGTATGAAAAAATCGTGAGTTAACTAGTTTTACACATATCTTGAGCCATATATGTGTGCCCAAATAATATCCGAATCACTTTATCAATTCTGGCATCACATATTACTGCTGTAACATTGGAGGTGTCAATTGTTACAGTATAAGGATAACTTCAGTAAACAATTTTCTTGTTCTTTGCATTAAGAAAGCTTTCGACATAAAGGCGGATGCGCCGAGCGAGTTTTCGACATATTGCTCATTAATACATTTAAAATTGAAACTCTGTCTAATTGTATGTTCCCAATAGACTGCCAAACCTTTCAACCGATTTCCTCTTCGCCAAGTTTCTAATAAAAATGTTCACGTCAATAATTCAACTATATTATTTCAAGATTTTCTTCCTTTTTCTCATTTTCCAAAGTCATGTTAATAATTACACGGCGCCTTCATCGAATTTAGAACAGTTAAGAAGTGATTCGGAAACACTGTGTCGCTGACATTTGTACTATGCTCATTTATAAGTGTGTTGATGTTGAAGGATTTCAGATTCTCTCTCTTTATTTTACAAATTAATATGAGCCACCGAACTGTCGATGCATGTGGAACATAAAAAAAACGCTTGCATTAGTAATCATTCACAGCGCTTGAACTATTATGCGTCCATGTCAAGTGGCAAATGCAACAGTGACTGTTTACACGAATTCCAGCCCCATACTAGGAAACTGAAAATCTTTTCAATGTTAAAAAACAAAAAGTTTTCCTGATGCGTAGCAGTCGGCGCCAAGTATTCAATATTTAGTGCGCTGTGCACTACAAAATACTTGTTCAATTAAATGAAATAAACTAATTCAATAAATAAATGTGACTAAGATTAGCTAGCAGCGTAGCTTCTTCAAACAAATATTACAAAGTAGTATTAAATTCGTGAAAATCAAACTTTTAATACTCTCTTTATTCAAGTTTAGATTGAATGTTCTTCACGTAATGGTCAATTCTATTCCAAATTTGTTCACATAAGAGAGGCAAAATGAGTGAACTATTTTTGAACGGCCATAATACCTTATTGTGATAACATAAATCCAAAATAAAGTAGACATATTATTTAGCTAAATTGGAGGAATATTTAGGGAATGTAATAAATGGGTTTCGTTGTTGTCAAGGCACTTGTGTAAGTGGTATGCCAAATTAGACGTTAAACCTTGAAGCATAGCTACAGGAATAGCTTTCATTTCATCAAGAATTTTAAGAAAGCTTTCGACATAAAGCGGCATACGCCGGACGAGTTTTCAACATATTCCTCATCAATACATATAAAACTGAAACTCTACCCAATTGTATGTTCCCAATGGACTGCCAAATCCTTCAACCAATTTCTGTTTTGCCGAGCTTCTAATAAAAATCTTCACGTCAATAATTCAACAATTTTATTTCAAGATTCTGCTTCCTTTTTTTTCACATTCCCAAGCCATGTTAATAATTGCACGGCACCTCCATCGAATTTGAAACAGTTAAGAAGTAATTCGGAAATACTGTGTGGCTAACATTCGTGCTATGCTCATGTCGAAGTGTGTTGATATTGAAGGATTTCAGATCCTCTATTTATTTCACAAATTAATATGAGCCACCCAATTGTCGATGCATAATAAAAAACACTCGGCATTAGTAGTCATTCACACACGCTTGAAATATTACGTGTCCATGTCCAGTGGCAGATGCAACAGTGACTGTTTTCACAAATTCCAGTCCAATACTGGGGAACTGAAAATCTTTCAATGTTAAAAAACCTATATTTTTTCTGATGCGTAACAGCCCGCACTGAATATTGTGAATGTAGTGCGCTGTGCACTACAGAATACTTGTTCAATTGAGTAGAATAAACTAATTTAATGAATAAATCTGACTAAGTTTCGCTAGCACCGTAGCTTCTTCGAACAAATATTACAAAGTAGTATTAAATTCGTGAAAAGCAAACTTTTAATACTCTCTTTATTCAAGTTTAGATTGAATGTTCTTCACGTAATGGTCAATTCTATTCCAAATTTGTTCACATAAGAGAGGCAAAATGAGTGAACTATTTTTGAACGGCCATAATACCTTATTGTGATAACATAAATCAAAAATAAAGTAGACATATTATTTAGCTAAAATGGAGGAATATTTAGGGAATTTAATAAATGGGTTTCGTTGTTGTCAAGGCACTTGTGTAAGTGGTATGCCAAATTAGACGTTAAACGTTGAAGCATAGCTACAGGAATAGCTTTCATTTCATCAAGAATTTTGAGAAAGCTTTCGACATAAAGCGGGATACGCCGGACGAGTCAATAATTCAACTATATTATCAAGATTTTGCTGCCTTTTTTTCATATTCCAAAGCCATGTTAATAATTGCACGGCGCCTCCATCGAATTTGAAACAGCTGAGAAGTAATTCGAAAACATTGTGTGGCTGATATTCGTGCTATGCCCATGTATAAGTGTGTTGATGTTGAAGGATTTCAGATCCTCTCTTTAATTTACAAATTAATATGAACCACCGAACTGTCGATGTATGCGAAATATAACAAAGAACGCTCGGCATTAGTAGTCATTCACAGCACTCGAACTATTATGTGTCCATGACAAGTGTCAAATACAACAATTACTGTTTTCACGAATTCCAGCACCACACTAGGAAATTGAGAATCTTTTCAATGTTTAAATACCCATATTTGTTCTAAAATGTAGCAGCCCATCCCGAGTATTCTGTATGTACTGCGTTCTGCACTACAGAATACTTGTTCAATTAAATTTAATAAACTAATTTAATGAATAAATGTGACTGAGTTCCGCTAGGACCGTAGCTTCTTCAAACAAATATTACAAAGTACTTATTAAATTAGTGAAAATCAAATTTTAATACTTCTTTTATTCATGTTTACAATGAATTTTCATCACGTAATGGTTGATTCTATTCAAAGTTTTCTCACATGAGAGCAGTAAGAAGAATGGACTATTTTTAAACGGCAGTAATACTGTATTGTGAAAACATAAACCAAGAATAAAATAGATATATATTATTTAGTAAGAATGGGAGATTATCTAGGGAAACATTGGATGTAATAAATGGTTTTCGTTGTTGTCAAGGCGTTCGTGCAAGTGGTATGTCAGATTAGACGTTACAGGTTGAAGCTTAGCTACAGGAATAGCTTTGATTTCATCAAGAATTTTAAGAAAGCTTTCACATAAAGGCGGACACACCGGACAAGTTTTCGACATATTCCTCATCAATACATATAAAACTGAAACTCTACCTAATTGTATGTTCCCGATGGACTGCCAAATTCTTCAAACGACTTCTGTTCAGCCGAGTTTCTGATAAAAATCTGCACGTCAATAATTCAACCATATTATTTCAAGATTTTGCTTCCTTCTTTTCATTTTCCAAAGTCATGTTAATAAGAAAATAATTTGAAAACACTGTGTGGCTGACATTCGTGCTATGCCCATGTATAATTATATTTATGTTGAAGGATTTCAGATCCTTTCTTTATTTTACAAATTAATATAAGCCACCAAACTCTTGATTCGTGCGGGATATAATAAAGAACTCTTGACATTAGTCGCATCCATTTCAAGGGGCAAATACGTACCCATACTAGAAAACTGAAAATCATTTCAATGTTGAAAAACCTATATTTTTTATGACCCCTAGCAGCCCGCGCCGAGTTTTCTGTATACAGGGTATTCCACGAGAGCCGTTCGTTAGAAGTTTTCGTGGTTAGAAAAATGTTAGAATTCTGAAATTTTGGGTTCCAGGGTTATCCAAGATCTTTCTCTTCAAAATATTTTCAAGATCATACTACTTCCGGTTTTACCGGGAGTCGCCATTAACTTCCTTATTTTAAATGGATTCTATCAGGTTTCCCTATACCTATTTTCAATTTTTTCTTAGATATCTTGATTTTTTTGAAAATTTTAACAGATGTAGCGCTGTTTTGAGCATTGCGCCCTTTAACCAATTTCGATTGGTGGAAAGCGCTTCTGGGGTAGACGGAAGCACAGGAATGATTCTTTCGAATGCCATATTGACAACTGATTTATCGCATACAGGGTATCCAAAATTTAATGACCAATTACATCATTTTAAAATTTGAAAAAGTTCGTTTTTTCAAATGGGACACCCTGTATTTTATTCGATGGTCGGATGCAGAATTTGATTCTGTATCGATTTGCTATAACATTCTCTATACCTATTTCCAGTGATTTTCTTGTTAATCCATATTTTTATCAAAAGGTGATCAAACTCCAAAAGTTCTACCAAAATTTAAATGCGGCAAGATATCTGGAGATACTGAGAGGGTTTCTTAGTGATTTTCTAAATGCCCTACCTCCACGTGATAGAGCAAACAGTTGGTATCAGCTTGATAGTGCTCTAGCACATTCCACTATAGCTGGACACCGGCAGTTGTCACTGATGTTCGAGGATCGGTGGATTGGCCCGCGAGGACCTTGGAACTGGCCACCCAGATCACCCGATTTGACCCCCTTGGATTTTCACCTCTGGGGTCGCATAAAAGAACTAGTGTACTCTAGGCCGGTACAAACTAGAGAGAAATTGTTGAACCGTGTTCACCATGCGCTTACTAATATAAGTCCAGACGAACTTCGGAGGTCTGTTTCGCGAGGAGTATATGACAGAGTTATTCAGTGTTTGAACCAAAACGGAGGTCATATAGAACAATTATTGTAATTTTAAATTCTCTTATTATTTTACGTCATTATGTTCCAATTTCTTGTTTTTATTTTATATTTCGTTCTAAATGTTATGTACTAATGTCATGTTCTAATTAAAGTAAATTTTTTACCGTTTCATTGATGTTTATTTGGCTTCGAAAGGCAAGCGACGTTTCGGTTTCTGCCAAAAAACCACATCAAAATAAAAAATATGGATTAACAAGAAAACCACTGGAAATAGGTATAGGGAATGTTATAAAAAATCGATGCAGAATCAAATTCTGCATCCGACCATCCAATAAAATACAGGGTGTCTCATTTGAAAAAACGAACTTTTTCAACTTTTAAAATGATGTAATTGGTCATTAAATTTTGGATACCCTGTATGCGATAAATCAGTTGTCAATATTACATTCGAAAGAATCATTCCTGTGCTTCCGTCTACCCTAGAAGCGCTTTCCACCAATCGAAATTGGTTAAAGGGCGCAATGCTCAAAACAGCGCTACATCTGTCAAAATTTTCAAAAAAATCAAGATATCTAAGAAAAAATTGAAAATAGGTATAGGGAAACGTGATGGAATCCACTATGAAATTTTCTCAGAAATCTAAAAATGAAATAATATACCGGGTGTTCCATTCAAAATAAGGAAGTTAATGATGACTTCCGGTGTAACCGGAAGTAGTATGATCTTGAAAATATTTTGAGAAGAAAGAAAATCTTGGATAACTCTGGAACCCATAATTTCAGAATTCTAACTAATTTCTAACCACGAAAACTTCTAACGAACGGCTCTCGTGGAATACCCCGTATATTGTGCTGTGCACCACATACAGAGTACTTGTTCACTTAAATAAAATAAACTAATTTACTAAATGAATGTGACTAACTTTCGCTAGCACCGTAGCTTCTCCAAACAAATGTTACAAAATATTCATTAAATTAGTGAAAATCAAACTTTTAGTGCTTATTCTATTCAAGTTTAAAATGAATTTTCAGCACGTAATGGTTCATTCTATTGCATATTTCATCAAATTGGAGGGGCAAAAGGCGTAGACTATTTTTGAACGGCAATAATACTTCATTCTGAAAACATAACTCGAAAAAGAAATAGACATATTATTCAACAAGAATGGGAGATTATTAAGGGAAGTATTAAATGTAATAAATGGCAAACGTCAAACGTCATGGGAAAGCTTCTTCTAAAATTCCCATTGATATTCTCGCAGTATGACTAGTCGTCTAGGTTGAAGCCCTTTATGGGCACCTTATGGTCCTGTAACATCCCATAAGGTAGTGGGGGAGTCCTTGAGTCTCGAACTTAATCACCTCAGATATACCCACTAAACACTCCACCTCGTGTGGTAGGCTCGATCCTGCAACCAGGGCAGTCTCGATAAAACTTGGGCTTGACAGCCCATTGTATCTTGCCGCACCACTTTCTCGGGCCATCGGAAAAATTCCGCAGTCGCTGGATTCGAACCCGCGACCGGCAGCCACAGTGATTAGAAGATCGATGCTTCTACCACTGAGCTACCAGGCCCTCCCTCTTCATCTGTTAGCTGAACAAGAAAATAATTCTCAACATGTTTGCATATCTTACAGAAGTAACCGTCACCGTTGAACCGTTTTCCTCGAAAAAGTACGGACCAAGAATCCTGGTCCATAAACTTGCACACCTTATGCTAACCCAATGGTTTTTCATTGACTTGACATTGATTTCGAAGTACCCAGTACCTGCAGTTCTGCTTGTTAACATGACCGTCTAAGCAGAAATGAACTTTATCCGACATAAACAAACAAGTTCAAAATCAGTTTTACGGTTCAAATCTAGGAATGTTTTTGAAAACTAGAGGAGATTCGTCTTATCCTGATTGGTCAATTCTGAGACGATAGCAATCTAGCATACCTGTAGAGATGAAAATGCATCTTAAGTGACATACGACGAGTACTCCTCATGGTGCTGCATGTCGCCTATCCGGTCCGGTTGACTATGAATGAATGCTTGTCTTCGTTCTGCAGATTACATACAGACCGAGGTCTGTCAGTTGATTTTCCATTCAGAACAGCACCATATTGTTTCTCCTTTCTAACCCATTTTGGAATAACATTCCGCGCAGGTGCTTCTCGGATCTGAAACTTTTGCCAACAATCTCGTTGCAATTTAATTACTTAGCAAAATTTAAAGAAATTTCCAATACAACAAGCACGTTGATTTTGGGATCAACGCTGCATTTTGACAACTACTGTCAACAAGTAATAAACTCCAAAGCCTACTTCTTCCAACTATAACATACATGGAGTACCATTCTATTGTTCAAATAAAATATTCCACTAATTCTGCCACTCACTGTATTACAAATTAATATCGGAAAATATCTCAAACTTGATTAATGCACTGCATGTCTATTCACCGACGTTTCATAGCCGGCAGCATCCTCATAGCAATTTTGAACTGATTCTAGGACTGTGACTGTCGAGTTGAATCCTTCCGGAATTCAAGATTTTGTAAGAATCGCTATACGCATAACCCACAAATTCTTGATCAGATGTTATTCTTGGATATCTCGTTACCATAATCTATTACACATATTTTCGTTACTACTACATCTTTAGTGGATTGCGCAAAATTGAATGGGTCCAATATCTTAAAACATATCCGTTATCAACATTCGACATGCTGAAGCTAAAGAATATAGGCGAGTTTGAAAATAAATCAACAAACATTGGGTTGATAGTCGAGAAGCCAAAGTCAAAGTGCTAAAATTACGACTTGATTCCGATAGCTCTTTTCTCGACTGATTACAAAGATGAAGTGAGGTGAAGGTAAGAATTAAAAAGTCAAACAAATAAAGCTACATTGTTCAGTGGATTATTTTATTAGTTATTAATTTGTTACCTAGATTTAACATCTCTTTTCTGCTTGTCAAATTACCAACTGATTGATGAAAAAGAAGGAAAGTATTGGAACGATTTTGAACGGCTACAAAGATAATCTATTCATTCATGAATAACGAGAGGTTCCAGAGCAATTTTTCAACACAAACATTATTAATATGGAGCAATTCTGGAATATCCTGCGCGAAAAAATTTGTGAAAATTTATTTGAAGCCGCCTTTCGTAGTAATCTCATTCTGAAATTGATGGACGGTAATTAATCACCTCCCGTATACACAAAAAGTTCTACAGAACGTATGAATAATTCTAGCCAAGCTAATTTTCGACATACAATTTCGCCAACGTTGGAAGCTCTTCGAGTTTATGGAAGAGAGTATAAGTTACAATTTACTTTTCGTTTAATAGCTACAAAATTGCAATTAATTAATCATCATTAAGTTGAAGCGAATAGTATTCAGAACTTTGTAATTCACTTAAAATATTCTGATCGGTCTGGAGAGTTACAAGAGTTGTTTACTTTGACTCTTAACCTTTCCAGAGAACAATTACGAATATCATATTTCTCCAACTAAGACCTCTCATCTTCTTCAATATATATCATTGGGCAGTACAGGAAAAGATATTTACATGATTCGCTTATATTTCAATACAATAATTTTCAGTTCAATGTTGACTACTACAAGAAAAGTCTGAAGTAACTCCCAATAGTTCGAGTTTTTGAGCAAAAATTTGGAGAAAGTACTGTGTCCCATGAAGTGTAATTCTTCATGACGGAAGATACATACAAATATAACTTCCTTCCTACATTCGCTTTATATCTTCAATGAACTTGTGATGAATAAATTTAAATAAATTACATTCTTTCCAAGAGACACCAAGGACTTCGAAACTCAACTTGGAAACAAAGAAGACAGGATGCAAGGGATACACAAAGAAGGATATAGCCATCAGGACTGACAGTCAATCAGCTATAGATGCGCTAGGCTAAAACATTATTATCGCAAAACCAAACTGAACTTCTTAGGAGTGCAGAACAGAACTAACATCCACTGGGTCCCAGAACATACAGAATGTGGAATTCCCAGTGAATTATGGGGACGAGTAGATTCGGCTGTGGAACGATCACCAATACTTTGCCCACATGACCATAGAAGAAATCACACCTTTGATCTTGGGAAAAATGTTATTGTTTTCAAAAGATCTGGATACACAATAGTCCATCAAGACGCGTTAAGAACAACACCCTCAATCTTATCTGATCCTAGAACGCTTCGTTTTTTATTCAAAGGCTGTTCAAATTTCCTTCAAAAATTGCCTTTCCTCCAGTTATTTGTATGTGGAGATATCTTAACCAAATTCGGTACACAGAGTACTCTTCTAAATGTGATATTTTCGAACTCTGCAATTAATAACTGATGGGGGTATGATGGAGCAATATGAAATTGATGGTGGTAGCAAGATTGAATGCAACACCAATATGAAATTGATGTCGGTAGCAGGATTGAATGTAACACTCAATCCTAAACAAATACTGAGTAAGGAATTCTTATTATAATGGTAGTGGTTTCTTGGCATAATTGATTTGTCTAATTTATTTCATGGTACTTGATTAAAGATTCAAATGTATCGAACCCTTTCCTTCTCTTCTTTTTTTCCTATACGAGGTCAAGGTGAACAGTCGGTGAAACATGAAACAGATGACTCCACAATCGGAAATCCCATATGACATTTGTGATGTATCATCTTTAACTAGAACTCGTTAAAGTTTTCAGACTGACATGTCATTCAGTTCTGTTTTCACAGCCATCGAAAGCAGGCAAGCTTGAAGACTTATGAAAATATGTAAAAAAGTCAATTTCGCGTCTTGGTTGAACATTATCACTTTCTTGGAAAAACCATTACGCAAATAAAGCTTCGCTTGTTATACATTATGGGAACTCACGATCGAATGGAATGATTCACAAGTAGTTTACTGATTTTCGTTGTTGTAGTATGACCACAAAGGACACCGAACGTTTTAGACGTCCAATTGAGGTTATAACGCCAGAAATCGTTGATAAAATCCTTGGTATGATATAGGACGACCTGCGAGTTATAGTGCACGAGTTTGCTGAGACTATAGGTATCTCAACCGAACATGTATGGCACATTTTTGCATAAATTTTTGAACATGAGAAATCTATCTGCCGGATGGATGCCACATTTGCTCTCTGTTGACCATGTGACAACTTCAAAGGAGTGTTTGGCGATACTTAAGCAAGATAAGAGAGACATTTCGTGTCGTTTCATAACCGTGAACGAAACATGGAACCATCACAACACACCAGAGACCAAATAACAGTCGAAACAGTGGGCTCGTCCTGGCGAATCGAAGTCGAAAAAGACCAAGTGGGTTTATCTGCAAACAAAGTCATGACGAAATTTTTTTGGGATGCACACGGTATTGTCCAAATCGATTACCTCGAAAAGGAAAAAGCAATCCTCGCGTAAGTTAGCACAGCTGCTAGATCGATTCGATGCCGATTTGGAGACAAAGCGGCCGCATTTGACAAAGAAAAAAGTGCTCTCCCACCAGGACAACGCACAGGTCCGCAGTCGCAATGGCAAAATTGCGTGAATTGCGCTACGAATTGGTTCGTCATCCACCATATTCTCCAGATATGACACCCTGCGATTTTTATCTATTTTCAATATTGAAGAAATGGCTCGGCGGAAAAAGATTCGGCTCCAGCGATGAGGCCATCGCTGGAACAAACGCCTATTTTGAAGGATTGCCGAAATCGTATTATTTGGAAGGAATCGAAAGATTGGAAAAACGTTGAACGAAGTGTATCGGGCTACAAGATGATTATGTTGAGTAATAAAACAAGTTTTGACCTAATAAAGTTCTATTTTTTCAAAAGGGAATCATAGTTGGCTATAGTTTAGTAAACGGATATTTTTTTCTTTTTTTAACTTTATATCATACGTCATGCTGCTTTTGATGATGAGTCTTAAATAGCGAAAATAACATTTTACTATATTGCTTTTTGCTTTTTTTATATTCATTCCGAGTAGGCGGGTGTCATCTATAACAGTGTTCATTCGTTTGTCAGTTTTTGTTTCCGTCATAATAACAATCAACTCATTTAATTGTAAAAGTGAAGAAGTCTTACGAAAATTACGAGAAATGTGATATGTTAGTGAGCTTTATTCAATGTAATAACAATTGTGATATTGCTTCTGAAATACATTTCAATCGCTATTCAGAAAGAAGACGACCTAATAAAGCTATTTTCAAAAGGTGAAAAGATAATCTTATTAAATGTGGATCCTTCAACAAACCAAGACCTGAAAATTACAACAGTGAAGAAGCTTAAAGAACTAATATATCTGTAATTGAAATGACGATTGCAAATCCTCCGATTTCAAGTCGTCAGATTAAATGTGACTCTGGAATTTCAAGACGTCAAACTTTGTATTTTGATGACAAATTCAAGCCTTATACTCGTACAAAAAGGAAACAACATCATCCACAAGCAACTGATTTCGAACGAATTGGAGTTTTGCATATAGTATCGTCAAAAATGTCAACTTAATAATAGTAGTAGTTTGGACAGATGAAGCCTACTGTAGCATAGCTGCCTTATTAATTATCAATTACAATTCATTCAGATATCAAACATGCTGCTAAAATTCAAGCTGGGTTTTAAGAACACCCATAAACGTAAATTGAAGTAGGATATTCTTTGTTGCCCTTTATTAGGGACAAGTCAAATACATGAGTTCATTTCTCAGTAGGACCGTCACATCATAAACTAATACAGTTTGTTCTTTGTATCTGTGGGACGGGAACGAAATGTATAGTCTCTGAATCCTTGTCAAGGAAGGGTCATCATAATTTGTAAAATACCAACAAGGTTAACAGAAATGGTTCTAAAGTAAACAAGTGCTTTACAGTATATTGGTAGTTAAGATATATTTTTATGATCAATTCGGAACGGTATATGGATCATTTGCTATGGTTTAAACGAAGGTTTTTACCCTGTCTCCTCCTTTGAAGCTACAATATATTCACGTAACCATAACATAATAGTATTTTATGTTATGTCAACAAAAATAGAATAGTTCTTTTATATTCAGCTTGCCCCAGTCTAGGCAAGTCTCTCTCTTATTGGGTAAAAGTGACTACCCCCAAACATATTACTAAAATAGGAGTGGTTATCCAAGATTATAAAAAACCGAACTCGCCACACTAAAGTCAGTTATATTTCAACTTCTTGAGTTAAATCTTACTTTGATTATTTCACGATTCACTTGAATTACATTTTTTGAAAACTTTCCAAGTTTTCTAGTTGGTGCATTGTGGTGTTTTTGATAGAGTTTTCGCTAAGTTCATTTAGAATCAAGTCATATTGCTTAATACACAAGAAGTATAATTCCTTGAATAATTAAATTATAATAGTTTTGTTCAACTCCTTACCCTGGTTCATTTGGGCTGAGTTAATTCAGTTTTTATTTCATATTTAGGTTCTAATAAAATTGATTTAAAATTGAGGATCGATTAATTATTACTTACCTAATTGGGTCCCTTTTTGTTAATTCACTAATTCGACTCATTGACTTTTCAAACTTTTCCCTCTTTTTTTCATGTCGGATTCGCTTGTATTCTTCATATTTGCCATTCTGTAATAAAAAAGTTACAAGAAACATTACAATGTTTAATCGGATAATCAACACATAAGCTAGCTCCACTCCCTTAACGTTACTTCCCTCCGTAACCATTAAGACTGATGGAGGAGAGTATTTTTTAATTTAAAAAAGAGATTATGGATATTCGGAAATTATGTCCCAATGATTCCCGTGATTGTGTCCAAGACATACAAACTTAATGGTTCTAAATTACTTTTTGTAAAAAATGTTCTTGCAATTTTGACAATAAAAAGTGGAAGAGACTTAAATGTTTTGACTTTTATGAGAATGACCCAATTATATAAACATGTTCGATATTCCAGGACTCAACAGGTTGGCACTGGTTCTTTAAACTAATATTTTCCTTCGTCCACGAACAAATTATTGGTGTGTTAATAATATCCGTCAAGGTTTCAACCAAGAAACTAGTTGTTCAAGAATTGTTCACAGTTTCTATTTTGAGACTTCAGTAGAATCTAGTAAAATGAGCTTAATTATGTTCGTAACATAACAGAATATATGTACAATAGGTTAATCATGAGCGGTATCATCACAACAGGAGCTGCCACCACATGTTCATTCGTAGACACCACTTGTAAGTTGGTGAACATCAAATGATTATATCAAGCCTAAACATAAGCAGCGAATTCCTCACATCGCAGTAGCTCACATAAATAGTGTATCATTATGGAAACATCACACATACACGGTTCCAAATATTTCTGAAATGATGACGAGAACATAATAAACGGATTCGCTTGCCTTTCTAGGCATGAATGTTCCATATTCACAGCTGCATATTTCATCTTTTCTCCTGCGGCACATAATAAACAGTATTACGTGATATTCCAACAAAAGAAGAATTGAGAATCATAACAACAGAAAACTGGAAGATATTCCGAGAATAGCTCCCGTGTGATTTTTTCAATCATACAAATAACATTTCTCTTCTCGAGGCAATTTCCAGTAATTCTATAGAATGCCATCTATTGGAATTCAACTTTTTCAATTTCTACGATTTGGAGCTACAAGTTAAATAGATCATTATTATTCCACCATGATAGTTCTTATCAATTTCATGTGAAATATAGTTTCTGGAATAACTTCTATTCATGTTCTTATTTATACTTTCTTGTTTTATATATTTAAAGAGGGCAAGGGGAAAGTCCCTGAAAAATTAAACAAGAAATGATTTATTTGGTCAAAACTTATTTTATTTCTTAACAAATCTGGAGAATATGGTGGATGACGAACCAATTCGAAGCGCAATTCATGCAATTTTGTCATCGCGACTGCGGACCTCTGCACGGTGCGTTGTCATGATGGAAGAGCACATTTTTCTTTGTCAAATACGGTCGCTTTCGCTTCAAATCGAACCAGCAGCTCTGCATAATATATGCTTCGCCAATACAAGTTCACGGTTTCGACTGTTCTTTGGTCTGTGGTGTGTTGTGATGGATCCATGTTTCGTCCACGGTTACGAGAAGGCGCAAAAAGTCCTTCTTATCGCGCTTGAACATCGCCAAACACTCCTTTGAAGTTGCCACACGGTCGCGCTTGTTGTCAACAGAGAGCTCCCATCTGGCAGATAGCTTTCCCAAATCCAAATATTTATGTATATGTTCCATACCCGTTCGATTGAGATGCCCATAGTCTCAGAAATCTCAATTGGATGACCAGAACGTTGGGCGTTCTTTGTGGTCATACTACCACCACGAAAATCAGTAAACTATTTGTGAATCATCCCAATCGATGGTGAAGAGTCCCAATAATGTTTGACAAGCGATGCTCTGGTTTGCGTAATGTTTTTTCCACACAAGATATAATATTTAATGAAGACGTGAAATTCCTTCTTTCCAGGTTTACAAAAATTTTCAAAGTTGCTTGCCCTCGATGGGTGTCAAAACAGAGCTGAATGACATATCAGTCTTAAAATTTTAATGCGTTCCAGTTAAAGATAGTACATCACAAATGTCACTTGGGATTTTCGATTGTGGAGCCATCTGTTTGGTTTTTCAGGAACTGTTCACCTTGCCTTCGTTAAACAACAGACTGCAACTTCAGCAAAATCATTGGAAAAGTCATATATAACCGCTTGACTAATATCCTGGACTTGAACAATATTATAATTGATAAACAAATTGGGTTCAGTGAAGAATTCCTGTTAGAACTGCCTATGTGGCTCTACGCTCTACGGAGAACTCTTTAAATGAAAATCATAAAGAATATCAATAACTTATCTAAGCCTATCTAAAACTTCGATAGTGGGGTACTCGATATAGTTCTCCAAAAAGTGGGTTATTAAGGGATTCGTGAGATCACAAAAATACCTAACCAATAGAATCGCAATATACCAATCTAGTAAAGGTATCCTGAAATTGAGAATCCCCAAGGACTTCTATACATCAATTTTACTAATTACCTACCTGACCTAATTGAAGAGTTGATTCATCAATTTGCAAATGACAGTCTATTTGCCATGAGTAAAGAACAGATACGGAAGCCTTGAAACGAAAAATTAGGCACAACCTGAATGTTGTGCAATCTGCTACTATTGTTTTCCTTTTCCATCAAAAACAATTCCATTCACTCGGTTTAATAGTAATTCTTCATAAAACACAAAATCTTCTCACTATACTCACTTTATATAATATTAATCCATAATTTTCATGAAAGACAACTGTAATTTATTTTGCTCAAATCAACATCCTCATAACACTAGACATGGAGGTTACATGAAATGGGGGGAATACAATTCCAATTACCTGCCAAAAGATGTGGAATTCATTATAATAAAGATCTTAAACAAATTACCGCTCAATATTAGGGACAAAGCTATCAATTCTTTAAAAAATATCTATATCAAATATAATAAACAAAGCTTATTATATTATCCATGAATTCTTGTAATGATTTTAGCTGGAAAGCTGGAATGGTAATTTTCATCCAAAATTTCAACACACATCTACACTATTGATAAGAAATAATCACCCTTATCCACTGAAAATACTATTAAAGTATTGAGGACCTTTCGGCTACCAACTGGCCATCATCAGAGTAAACTAAATTATGAATCAAAATGTGCCTCTTTGGGGATAATAATATAAACAGTTGGTTACCCTCAGCTGGAGATGAATCGGAATATAATAAATTGCTTTTTTTTATTGATTTTTCACCATTATTTTTCTTTATATGGGCAAAATGTTCTTTATACCGAGTTGAAATGTTCCTTCTAGTTTGACCTACATAGCATATTAAACACGACACAATTGATTTCGTAAATCCTAAAATTCTAAACGCCTAAACGCCTAAACGGTGTTTCAGCTTATTCTTACATCTATAAGCTGGTTGTATTGCAAATTTAGAAAACAAACTATGGAATTTATTAATTACATGAAGTGAAACTTTTGAATGTTATTGAAGTATTTGAAGGTGATGGCTCTAATTAGGTTAGTTGGCCAAGTTCCAATTTCCTTTTTTGTATAGAAATTAGATTATTGATAACAGATTTTTGGTAACCATTGTCCAACGCAATTTGCTGAAGTTTCTCAACTTCGTTATTATAATTTTTCTATCTCAAAGGAACGTTCAATAGTCTATGATTTGGACTATTGAACGGAGCTATTTTATATCTAAATGGTGTAGCTGAAACCGTCGGGGTAGGTATACCTATTTATTTTAGTGGGTTTTCTGTATATGTCGAAATCCAAATTATTACCATCTTTTATAATGTGAAAGGAACCGGATTATCTGTTTCTATTTCGTCAGTGAATCTCAGTGTATCAAATTCGCTATTAAAAGTGTTCAAAAAGCCATGTACATCAAAATCTTTACTTGTAATCGAAAAAATGTCGTCAACATATCTATACCAAAACTTTTGGAAACTGATTCAATTTTGATGTTAAGGAGGTTTCAAGTTCGCTTCGAAAAATATTGGCCAGAAAAAAAGAAAGGATTGCTCATTGCACATCAGCTTGCTTGTTTATAGTAATTTTTGTTAAAAGGAAATAATTTGCTCGAGAATTTGTAATTAGTGGAACAACATCAAATAAAATGAGAGTATCACCAGGTTCAAATTTGAAATCTCTCAATTTTGCAATAAGTTCCAAAGAATTTTTCACAGAGAAACTTACTTGGAAGTTGCTAAATTCCTTCACTTACCATTTTGCTATGTTATACGTAGGACAATTAATGCTTGAAATAATTGGTCTCATGGAATTGCCCGGTTTATTAATCTATATCTACATCTATATATTACATCATTCCACATTATTTTCTATTTTTTTATTGGGTTTTGTAATATCTTAATATTCTATTAGCTAGTTTTTATTTTCACTATTAATAATTAGTACCTATTTATAAATACTTTGAATGGTACTATTATATCTCGCTCAATTTACAAATATCTGGTATTTTATCAATTTCAATTACATACAATTACAATTCGAGGTGTTTTATGCTTCCCAGCAATATCCTCGTATTTTAGGTACATTCAATATGATTATAAAACAAATGGCAAGAGTTGCTTCATATTACATTTTGCTTTAGTTCAACTGGATCTGCTTTCACTAGAAATCTCAGAAAGGGGTGTATAACATTTCAAGATACAGCTACATCACAAAGCCGCAATCAGAACAGACGTAATCTAGGCAATTCATGCTTCAACTGATCAATTCTTAGTATATAACATCAACATCCGAATGATTTAAAACCCAATGTATAGAATTGCTACAAGATAAGTCGTAGGTTTCTTGAGCAGGAACAATTTTTACTCGAACAAGGTAACATTTGAATCTTCATCTGTCAAAATCAGATTCATTCATACACTTACCTATATTGTTCCAACTTCTTGATCTTGATACTCGGACTGTTTCACTCCAATGAGACCCATTTTCCAAAAAATCAATTGAACTGGTCGCAATAAAATGTAAAAATATGGTGATGTAAGTAGTAAACCTATAACTTCACTCTAATTTCTGTACTTGCAATACAAAGACAAGTATTCGCTACAGAGGGCCTTTTTTATATGTCTTGTGTGAAAAATTCATTATTAACATGAATAATTTTGGTAAAGCCTAAGATCAAAAGCTTGTTCTAATCTCGGTTTTTGTTATGGGATTTGTATGCGATTTTTCTAGAATTTTAATGATCAACATTTTACATTCAATGAAAAATATTTGAAACATCGAAAGATACCAAAATTCCATTTTCTGGGGAAGTTAATCTATTTATTTCTTATTATTTATTTATTCACTTTCGAATAACGCCCATGGATGTAAAGTTTTGATAAACGTTACAATCTAATGCATTCATAGTCATATGACAGGCAACAAAACATTGCAATAAATAGCACAAAACAATCTAATTCGAGCAGGAGTACCCCAGGGTTTGTTTTGGGTCCTGTACTATCCTTTATCCATATGAATGACTAACCTACTATACACAAAGAAGTTGAATTTGTTATTTTAGCTGTCGATGCATCCACTCAAACTGAAAGTCATAATATAAATACTTTGGAGAAAAAAATTAATGACATTCAATCAGAAATTTTTGAATGGTTTCTAGCAAATAAATTGTGTCTCAATGAAACAAAACTAAAAGTCTGACATCTACAATGACAAATACCATTTAGCTCTACACTTGAATCTACAATTTACTTATAAAGGAATCTGGTGTTCAAGGTATCAAATAAAGGTAACATGGCTATGAAACTCTATAAAAGTTTACTTAAGAAATTCATGTTATTTCTATTCCTTGATTTATTCACAGTAGCCAGGGTCATTTAGCTTAGAAAACCATGCTAAGTTGTAGTTTGATTCAATCGTTGATTAGCCAGAATTAGCCTGAACAAACAAATATCATTGACACTTAACCTTTTATTTCACAAGATAAGATAAGATTTAACACACTGGAAGGTAAATGGAAGGGTAAACGATAATATCAATCAGATGAACTAGTACTCAACAACAACAATAAAATTAAGTAATAATAAATTAATTAATAATAAAACAATGATTATGAACATAGATAATGAAAGAATATTATAATTAGCTTCAATACTAATGAGAATAAAAAATAAGATCAAAACCTAAACTCGAATAAAACAAAACTAGATAATCTAAATTAACAAGGACAAAAATAAAACAGATTATTAAATTGATTCCCCAATCAGCATAACCTAGGGGATTGAAACTAAATGAACTAATTTGAATGTATTATTCAACTTGAACTTGGATAAAAACTAAGAACAACAGGCTTTGATTCAAAATCTAAAACAACTCTGATTTAGCGAAATCCACCCTTCTCACCAAAAACACTCTGAAGAAACTAGTATATTAGAATATTCCAGGATAGAAAATATAACTGAAGGTTTTTGGCATTGCGGCTGTTATTTATAATGCTTCCTTTTTCTCAAAAACCGATTAACAATTAGGGGAAGGATGCCTAATTGTTTCACCAATAAGCAGTAAGATAGTTAATAATTTATTCCCACTCTTGAGGTCTCTAATTCTGAATGTTTTCAGTGGAGATTTCTATGCCTATCTGTCGTTTTCTAAATATTACTAACTGATTCTTCCTTTACGGATTATTTCAACTATAATCAAGACTATATTTAATTACAATTTTGATGAATATATACTACGATACGTCCCGATTTATTTGTGATACACTTCGATTAATTATGTAACTTATGAAAGAAAGACGTTTAAAACTTCCATATTATGATCAACAGTGGTTCTTGGACAATCCGCTACCTAAGCATTTCCGGATAGTTAACATTGAAAAAATTAGAAAACGTAGCCGATTCGTTTCCCATCCTGTTTTGATCATTGTCGTTTGGCAGCTTTATGATTTCCTTTACGTATAATTCTTCTCTGGAATTGAAACTTGTGAGAAATTATTGAAACCCTCTTCACCTTGACCTGATATGGTATCATATCAGCCTTTTTGGAGCGGGTGTGAACTAATTTATGTTTACTTCATGAAATCTTTTACTATTTCTCACTTTAAAATATAAAACAGAAAACATCTGGTAACTCTTAAAAAATTATTGTGCCCTTGCTGTTATTCTATTTTATTCATATAGAATTTAAATTTTCCAAAAAGATTTATTTATGAATATTAACATTGATCTGTACTAAGCTCTTACTAGAAAGTACTATTAAGATAAAAAGAATTTATATAACTTTATTATTCAGTTAACAATATAGGTGCTACTTCCAATCATTATTAACATATTCCCTGCTAAAATAATATTTAATCTGCAATGCAATGTGGTGCGTAAATCATATATAAAGAAGCCGTAAAAAATGTATAGAACTAGGTAACTTGACACTCCCATTCTTTCGTATTCTTCAATGTATATGTCACATAAAACACTACACTGCCCATGATATGGTCATTATTATGGCATATGATAGCAAGAAAAAATATACCTATATCAAATGTGGCGACTAGAAAAAACAAGCACTGGCTACTACTGGTCAAAATTTTACATTTAACTCCCCAATAATTTGATACATCAATCTACTATAAAAAGTCATACTTCAAAATTATATATTAACCCCTGATATTCATTTATTCAATTGCTGACTATGATTTTAAATAATAATGAACCTAAATATGTGTGTTGTAATTGTTTTTAATGGTTTTAATTGTTTTAATTGTTTTAATTGTTCTAATTGTTTTAAATAAATGATCTCAAATTTTAGCCAGACTTGAGAAGTTTATTTATTCAATGTAAAGTTTAGGTATTCACCTGTGTTATGTAATTCATATATACCAGATCCTAAATTTTATAATCCTCTAAGATATTCTGTAATATGACATGTGTCATTATTCCAGCAAGCACTAAACTAAACTAAATTATTGCACATATACTTACTTCAAATTTGATTTGAGTTTGTGGACTCCACAATACTTGGATGTTGATCATTCACGATAACGATAACCTCTATAAGCAATCAAAAAATACAAAGTTTCGTAACAACTAAATTATAAATTATAACTTCCATTAGTACCCAACACATGATGGCGCTCATTTCGGAGAATTCAACATTATGCAAATAATTATTACTTTGGTATGATTCATGATACTTTGAAAATGATTTTCATTGTTAATTTTGTATATAAATATGACAGATTTTTATCTCTTCATTGTGATTCAATACATCTTATCCTGATGTTTGTGAAAGTATGTTGAGTTGAGAAAATTGTAGAAGAACTTTCATATGGAATCGTTCTTAGTTCACAATATGACTTCAAAGAAATTAGGGCAATACCCACATCCAATCAACCCATTGAAATAGACGTCACAGTCCTGCAAATATGTTTCAAAGCATCATTTATGTGGAATCTATTCCTTTATGTCGGTAATATCATAGACTGATTGATCACGAACCAATAGACATCAATACTACTCAATGAAAATTGCATGACTGTAATAACTAGGTTTATGGAGACCAAATGAGTATGAAATATATTTCGAGTCTCCTAATATTGATTATTGGTTAGACATCTACAGAATACATTCCTACTTACTGATTATTTCATATCGTTAACGCTGGAACGGCAGTTGAGTTATATTATGTACAATATGAGACGTCTATTTATTATAGTTTACAGACAGACTAGAAGTCCGCATGCGTGCTAACACAGCATGGATCTAATGTGAAAGATTTCTTAATATAACAGCTCTTCATGACAGGTTAGCATTAGCAAACTTATCTGGCATTATACACTAACGCATATATCTTTGTCGGCGTTTTCTTTGTTGATCATGCGCTTCACATGCACGCTGTTTCGCTAGAGTGAAGCGTGTTATGGAGTGTCTGTTGCGCAGTGGAGGTATAGTCGGCCAGTCATCAGTCACTCAATACTATCCCAATCTGCATTCAGGGCTCCACCTGCAATAATCAACCCAACATTAACGTATTATGTCGAAGAGGAAAATAGCAGTCTGCAAAGGCTTTTGAATTGTATAGGTTGTGTTACAATAAACTTTTGAAGATTGGGGATGAAATGGCTTACATGTTTAGTTACATATTACATAAATATAAAAAGCTTCAACTTAAGCCAGGGTGACGGGTCCAAGACGGTGTCTATTCGTGCATACCCAGAAGGGAGCTTTCTAGCACCTATGTGAACTGAGCCATTTTCCAAACCGAGGTTATGTGCAAACCGGACCTGTGCCCTGGGAAAACTGAGACTAAACTACCGAAATAGGTGGCTATATATCTGCACTTCGCGCTCATAGAGTGACTTCTAGGCTTGTTTTGGAGTGCAGGGAGACCCTGGCTAATTCAGACAGAAAACTAGTATGGATACCCGCCCACTTTGATGTGAAAAGAAACTATGTGGCCGATGAATTACCCAAACGGGGATTCCCTAGGCACTTTTTTTAGTTTTTTGTTAATAACTCAACAAATAATGAAGTAATCGAAATGGTATAAATAGACAAAATGTAGGTAATTGAATTACGAACAAAACAAGCTTTTGAGCGACTAGATCGAATAATTAGAAGCCGAGAAAACTACGGAAAAGCGGAAAATTCGACGTTTTTTCAAAAATTCATATCTCCGTTGTTTATTATTCTGTAAAATCGAATCTTTGCAAAAATATTCTAGTACTTATTCACTTCACGTGTGCAAAAAGCTGTTGCTGTGAATCAATTAGCTTGGGTGTAATTGTAATTCAAAGTTTTTTAAGCAATATTTTGCAAAATCGCTGGATGTGTCTGAGATAATCCGATTTCAAATTTTAAAACGGTTTTGAAAAATATGAGATTCGTACAACAAAACGTATATTCTCGTTATTAATTCAAATGATGGGAAGTGCCTTAAAAACGCTGGGGAAGTCGGTTCGAAACGGCGGATGGCGCGGAAACGCTCGAGTAGTGGGGGGAGAGGGAGCGAGGAATATACGTAAATATATGTTTAAATAAATGTTAATAAATGTAAATACCTGTGAACATCACTTTTGTACATTCATACAACCCTTTATTCAAATATCATCGAAATAAAGTTAAAACAATTTATATATGTGTGCCTCTACTTCGCTCCCTCTCCCCCATTACTCGAGCGTTTCCGCGCTATCCGCCGTTTCGAACCAACTTTCCCAGCGTTTTTAAGGCACTTCCCATCATTTGAATTGATAACGAGAATATACGTTTTGTTGTACGGATCTAATATTTTTCAAATCAGTTTTGAAATTTAAAATCGGATTATCTCAGACGCATCCAGCAATTTTGCAAAATATCGCTTAACCCTTTGTTCCCCGGAATGAGATTTCGCTAAAATTTCAGAAAAAAAAGTTCAAATATGAAATAAAGGGTGGGTAATTAGCATAAATTAATTTTTTCAAATTTTTTGCTTAACCCCTTCTATGGAGTGGGGAGCCGGGACGTGCAAGTCTCGTCAGGGAGAGAATTTATATTACATATTGTTACATACTAGTTTATTCAGCAATATTATGATATTTGGTAAAACAATTTTTCTTGTCATTGACACACAGATATACAGAGCAGTTTGAACATTTTGAATACGGTCGTGATTCTACTGCAACAGACGAACACTGTTCGCATCTACCTCTTTTTGCGGTAAAAATTGGCCAGTGCACTCCACGGTTGCTCAGTCTAACATCGTCAGAAACACTGTAGTTATACTTCCTACGTTTTGCACACACTAAAGAATTTTGTGGGCTGTTTCGAGGGTTCGCTGAAGATGCCGATCCACGCTTTTTGTTTGTAACAGGATTATTGGTTTGACTCATGAGTCCTAGCGCAACTCCTCTTCTGAAATCAAGTAAGGTAAGATGCTCCTCGGGATTAAGTTTTTTATAAAGGATGTAACTGTTCACAAAAGCAATATCAACAATTCCAAAAAAATAGGCGGTGCCACCATTTTTTAGACCGTCTATTGATCCAATATGCTTGCCGAAGTCGGTCCGCTTGATCTACGCCACCCATATGTTTATTATAGTCATCGACAATTTGAGCACAATTTATGTCGATCTTGGTACCGTCTTTTTGTTGACGTTTGACTGTAGTCAATTCTGTGCCATGGAAGTTGGATAAAAAATGTACAATCCTGTTGTCACACCATTTGAAAAATGATATATTCATATTTGACACTCTATAGTCAATATCACCTCGCCGAAAGGTTTTATCTTCTTTCATATTTGATGGTAATCCCAGTCGATCACGCTGAAATGTTCCACATGCTAACGTGTTTTCCGTTTTTAATTTTTCTAGTAAAAAGACTGATGTGAAATAATTGTCGAAATATATTATTCGATTTGTGCCCCAATAATTTTCGGTCAAAGACAAAACGACTCTTCCGCCCAATCCGAAGTCCTGAAACTTTTTCTCCGCTACTTCATTTTTCCCTTGGTACACGTCGAATTTCTTTATATATCCGTTTTGGTCACCTAGGCACCATAGTTTGTACCCTCTTTTGATGGGTTTTTTAGGATTGTATTGCTTCAACGTGGAGCGGACTTTGAAGAGTATCATGGATTCGTCAACTGCAAGTTTTCTAGTTCCATTATTCAAAATGTCAAAGCGTTCATTCAAGGTTATCACAAAAGGTCTTATCTTATAAATTTTATCTTTGTTGTTAGGAGGTAATGTGGAATTGTCGTTTATATGAAGGTATTGCAAAAACTGTTCAAAACTACTTCTAGGCATTACTCTTTTTACTATTGCTATCCCAAGATCTTCAGCACATGACCAGTATTGTGTATAACTTGGTACTGTATGGTAGCCCATGAAAAAGTTAAGTCCTAGAAAAGCCAACAGTTCATGTTCTTTGAAGTTCATTGCCTTTCCACGTTGAGAAGCATACAAATTTGACTGGTACAAAATATCTTTTACAGTATTTGGCCCCAACACTGTAAGAAAGTAATCAGTGTAAGTTGAGCAGTGTTGAAAGTGCTCTTCAATTGGATTTTCATCCAAGCTGTATGAAGGAATGTTGGTAGTAATCTCCCTCTTTTTCCACTTCCTCTTCTGTTCCTCTTCTGCCTTTCCTCCTTTTTTGCTTTTCTTTGATTCTGAAACCTGAGGAGCTTCAGTGAGAGTGTTATTTTCCACTTCAGTGTTTGCCTCCAATTCACAAGTTGCTTTTTCATTATATACATTTTCTTCATCCAAAAGCGTTGTTACGTTTTTTATTTCGGAATATTCATCTTCTTCCTCACTTTGCTATTCGTCCGTTATCATTTCGTTGTCCACTGGTAGATTTTCTAATTCAACTACTGCTTCTTCAGCTGCAGCCAGAAGTTCATCATCATTGAGTGGCTGTCTGAGCCGCCAATTTTTCATTTTTCTATAAGAAATAAAAAAGTGTTACCTACATTCACAGCAGCACCAGGAAAGTTGATATACAGTTTGTTTGCATTTTCCTGTTCATATTTATTATAATGCCCCAAAAAAACCGCCCCCGGATTTTCATTATTTTAGGTAGATACGCTCAATGTTCAATAAATAACACATAAACAATAACATACATGTCAAATCCCTGACGGGACTTAGAAGTCCAATTAATAAATTACGTTGGTAATGCCTCGTTGTACAATGTTACTCAGCAATTGATATTTCTCTATGTGGTTGAAACTACAATAAGTTAAATTTTACAATAATTTGTATTCCACTGTCTGTTTTACCAGAAAACAACACTAACAAAACACACAACACAATCGACGCAATCGTTACTGTGTCACACTAACGAATAACTTCAATTAATTGACAGAACCATTTGACAAAGCGTATTCTTGGTTGCATAAGCCGTAGAAAAATGTGTACTGGAGAGTCCCGTGAGGAACTAATTGATAATTGTGAAGTATTGAAGTTAACTATGCATTTTAGATTACATGGAACTTTAACGTCCCGTCGGGGAACAAAGGGTTAAAAAACTTTGAATCACAATTACACCCAAACCAATTGAATCACAGCGACAGTTTTTTGCACACGTGAAGTACATAAATACTAGAACATTTTTGCAAAGATTCGATCCTACAAAATAATAAACAACGGAGATATGAATTTTTGAAAAAACGTCAAATTTCCCGCTTTACCGTAGTTTTCTTGGCTTCTAATTATCCGATCTAGTCGTTCGAAAGCTTGTTTTGTTTGTAATTCAATTACCTACATGTCTGTTTATACCATTTCGATTACTTCATTATTTGCTGAGTTATTAACAAAAAACTGAAAAAAGTGCCTTCTTTTTGTTTAAAATGTTTATAATAAATAGGGTGACCACATTTGAAAGTCGAAAACATGATACAATTAATGTCTCCACTCACCTGAACATAATGGCACAGTCGGTTTTCAGGTAGTATTAATGTCAAAAAATCACTCATTTCATGTCGTATTGCTTGGACTATAAATGCTGTACATTTGTTCGCCCCCATTTTGATTGATTGATTGTTAACTTCAACGAGCAATGAGCTCCAAAGAAATGAAGTAAATTATCCAACTCCTAATTCAATAACTGAAACCGAAAGATATGAAAATGAAATTATAATACGATCATCCACTCTCAGCCTTTAATCTAATTTCTAATATTACTGAGCTTTTATTCACAACATTAGACTTATCACAAAGTGGGTAAGTGTAATGTTAACAAGCAAACAACATTGGTATATTGATGCGGAAGCAAATGACATTGGATAATCGATTCCTTGATTTATATTTTATAACACTATGCAATATAGGTTACTCGTAAATAATGAATAATTTATTCCGATATAGCCAATGAAGCACGGATACTATTTTGAGTTCAATAGATAAAACGTATATTTTTTTCACAACGTGCGCATCATGTTGAAAATTCATTGAGAATGGGATGTGAAAGTTTCATAAAACGTTTAAGAATAGCAAATACAGAAAATATGACTTGGCATTGTATTAATCAATGGGCTTGGTAACGAGTTTTTATTAGTATAAGTTGAAATGACAATAAATTTCCACAAGCAAATGAATAAATTATTATCAAATAGAACATTCATATTCGATACAACAAGTTAGTAAATCATACTACTGAATCAATCAATCAAGTATTAATTAATTACTTATTTTCAATTGAATTGAGAGTAACCTGGAACCTGGATATAATATATGATAATCTTGGACCACTAATGAGCTATTAATGTGACCTAAGTAGTTATCTAATGAGTGAGGCCAACATTAAAGTCAATACTAATGATTGTTTAATTGAATTACGTTTCAATTTATTATCATTCAATTGACGACATAAAAAGAATACCTTAAGAATCATTAATTTTATCTAATACAATTGACAAGCAATATGTGATTGCGTATAGAACAGGGTGAACCAAATTGGATGGATAGAGTTTCTTTATTAATATTCGCGCTAGAAAAAAACCGACCGCGCATCCCCGGCTACTCTTTTGAGACAAATTTGAAGGTGTCTATGAATTTTGACTAGTGTCATTTGTTTAGGCGCTGTTGCCAAATACTCGATTTTACAGGATTTCAACAAAGCCTCGTAACATGCCTAATGTTGGAGCAAAATTTTTTTAGCACTTTCCAAATTCAAGTTATGACACAAACTTGTCTTTTTTCAAATAGAAACCATAGTAATCTGTGGTTTCGTTGAAAAGAGGGTTTTTTGTTGATTTCGACAATATATAATATGATGGGTCTGACATTTTTTATTTCGTTTCTTTTTGTTATTTCCATATTATAGTCAATAGTCGAGTCATATTAGCAAAAAAGCTGGGAAAATTTGAGGGCAACTCCGATCGACTCCGGGTTTCTTGCAAAATTTTCCTGAACGGATTTACAACATTCCCGAAAAAAAAAACTAATATGTGCTTTTCCATTTTTCAATTGTTATGAGGAAAATGGAGGAAAATTAGGAAAATGGCTAGAAAACTGTACTCGGGGGTTTTCGAAGTTGCTGATCACGATTCCGAAGTCGAATTTTCCATTTTTCGATTTATCGGCCAGTTATTGGCCAATGTTGATGGACAAAACGCGAAAATTTTGCGAATAGATAAATCGAAAAATGGAAAATCCGACTCCGGAATCGTGATCAGCGACCTCCAAAACCCCCGAATACAATTTTCTAGCCATTTTCCTAATTTTTTGGCCATGAAAATTGGCTATTTTCCTCTATATTCCTCTATAACAATTGAAAAATGAAGAAGCACGTAGTACTTTTCTTCCGGGAATGTTGTAAATCCGTTCAGGAAAATTTTGCAAAAAACCCGGAGTCGATCGGAGTTTCCTGCAAATTTTCCCCGCTTTTGTACTTTTTTCGTCTAATTTGACCTGACTACATGTAATATATAAGAAGAACAGGAAAGAAAAGAACAGAATATCTATTTATTGATTATTTTGCGAATTAAAAAAACAAAACGAACACCCAAACAGCATGACATACAAAAAAAACTAACGGTAACGTTCAAACTGATTTCCGTTTTGTTGTATGTAATGTTGTCAACGTTTTTGCAAACCTCTCAATATCTCTCACAGCATTCAATATATGCACATTCTAGATTCCTTGAATTGCATTTTCAAAATTTTGCATTAATTTGTCAATACTCCTGCTAAGATTTAAATAAATTTCGCCTCTAAGATGACCCCGCAGAAAATAGTCCAAAGGGAACAGGTCTGGAGATCTCAGTGGCCATGTGACAGGTCCATGATTTCCTATCCACTTTTCGCGAAATTTATTGTTGATAAAAGTTGAGACTGCTCGTGCATTATGATTGGATGTTTCATCCTATTGAAAGTAAACACGTATTCTTGCACTCAGCGCCATATCGTCGAGTGCATCTTCAAATTTATTTTGTGGTATCTCTAAATATATTTCTGCGTTCAAATTAGTCGAAAATATTTGGTATCAACAAATGACACTAGTCAAAAAATTCATAGGCACCCCCAAATAAGTCTCACAAAAAGAGCTCGAGGATGCACGAATATTAATGGAAATATCCTATAACGACGTCCAATTTGGTTCACCCTGTACATTATGGTTCAAATAGAAGGAACATATCCATTATCTCGTAAGACGTTGAATCCTGAGAAATTTACTGGAACCTGTCGTTTTTTGTTTTTAAATGTTCCTCCCAAATAAACTGTCAATATCACTAATGGAAGAACAAATATTGACAAAATGAGTTTTTATTAAAGTGAAGGGCTTTCCAATTAGGTTCTGATAAAGCAAATAGCGAAAACCAATTCAAAAAATTTCATACAAGTGCATTTCATAGTATTGAATAAAATTGACCCACATCAATAACATCATCAATATCATTAATAGATAAGTATGTGACAGAAAATGAGGAACACGCCCATCATTCAAAGCTAGTTAATACAGAAGGTAACCTTCCAGCTTCCAACTTATACGCCTCTAAATTAACTTGTCTCAATGTTTCCTGAATTGACTTATCTATGTTAGATATTTGATTGCTATTTGCAGGTTTGAACTTTGCTCTACAATGTGATACACCTGTAGTATGCCCCCCTTTTAACAAAAGTCAGCCTGTGTTTCGGCATAACATAATTTTAATTTCTCCGAACATTGCGCCCGTTGCGAAAAATATATCGTCAACATAATAGACCAGCCGAACGATCTCTCCATCTATAGGAGGTCAAATCATCATCTTGGCGTCAACTTTTCGCCAACTGGACCCTTGAGCAATTGAAATCGAATCGTCGCTAAGAGAAGAACATTTTACGATGAAACCCACTTCTGGTTCAATGGAGTTATAAAACAATGAAAAGTATGCTACCTACAGTATGTTTATGTAACAAACGTTGAGATATTTGGAAATGGAATAAACGTTCTCAATGTTAATGAAGGAATGACGAAAACAGTGTAATCCCATGAGACTTAATTAATTTCAAACGTTGAGTATCTGTTGATTGGACTTTGGGATCAGGTGGTCGAGAATTCGAAATCCAATTAACTAACCATTAATATGTTCTCCAGTTATTTGTTGGTAATTGTTCTACATCCTACACAAAAACGTCACCTATTAATATCTCCAATATACAAATACATCTTTACAAAGTTGGAATTATCGATCTATAAATCTATAAATACCTAAGTTAGTTCACTTCGCATTCTACTGATCTGTACTAATATAACAACTACTGTGATTTATGAACTACTAAAACACTCCCCTCTCTGGCTAATATATCGACCGAAATGTCAATCAATCAATCAATCAAAACGAGGGAGGACAAGTACGGAGCACTTAGACCGCATTTTGCATGGCCTGATATCTCTTATGGATTCAAGTGGCATATGTGTGCTGTCGAGGTGGTGTAGCCTAAGAGAAGCCAGAGCTGGACATTCTGCTAGGATGTTAGAGGCAGTTAAATCCCCCTCTCCACATCTACAACAAGTTGGATCTTTAACAATGCCCATTGTGTGTATATGTTTATACAGATGACAGTGTCCTGAGAGAAGTCCTGTCTTCAGTTTTAGGCCTCTCCTGCACATAGAGAGCAGGGTTTTAGAGAGCTTAGGCAACAACTCCCTAATGTGGAGCTTCGCTTACCTCACTCAAGGACCCCCATTTTGCCAGATCATCGGCAACTTCGTTTCTCTTCACGCCAGATTGGGCGGGAACCCACTATAGCTGGAGTTTGTTCCTTCTGGCTAATTCAGCCAGAGTTTCCCTGCACTCCAAGACAATTCTGGAAGTAACTCTGTAGGCGCGCCAAGGCTGCTCGGCTGTCAGTGCAGATGTAAATCCACCTTTCTCGATAGTTTTACAGGGCACAGGTCTGTATTACACAGGCCTCAGCCTGAAAACGGTTGCGTGGGCACATAGGGGAACTGAAATCTCCCTCCTGGGTTTACACGAGTAGACTCCGGCTCCGCTAGACTCGCCAATCTTAGACCAGTCCGTGAACCACACGAGTCCCCCTGGCGGAAGCGGCCCGAAGGTTTTGTTCTCCCAGTCCGTCCTCTGTGTTATGAGAACGTCTGGTGTTTGAAACCTGACAGCAGGCGCTATCGCATCCTGCATCAGCCGGAGGATCGCGCAGTTCTCGGCTGCCCTATCCAAAATTTTGACCGCGAGGCACAGACGCACCGACCCACTGGCCCAGACCAGCCAGCCGATACGCCGTACCCGCGGCCACTGTTTTGATATGGACTGACATGCCAACTCTTAGTAGCTTCACCCTCATCCTCTCATTACCAAATTAATGAATATTAATATTTGCTGACAAGCTACACTAAAAAAGCTATAGACAACAAGACGTACAAGAATTTCCATAAGGAGCCTATTTATTCGATATTCTAACGTGTTGTCAAATCTCTACCAATAAGGATGCAATCAAGGATCTGAGGCAATCAATGAAATTAGAACGGCCACTCATAATTCCCGACATCCACACCACATTCGAGGGAAAACTAACGACAACGGAAATACTCTATTTGAACTCAACAACATCAAGTTGGTTGAATTACATACAAGAAAGAAAAATTTCCTATCAATTTGGGCTTTTCCAAATATTTTTTGGTCCTAAAAGTTCATTTTTGCCGAAGAAATTTGATTTTGAATTTTTTGACGTTAAAATTGGCCAAATTTTGTTATTAGCCAATGTATTCAAAATTTCATTTCCTATCGACGTGAAATTTTCAGGATCTTATATTTTTTCGGTAATGAGAACCTATCCCCAAAATTTGAACAAAATCGGATATGTTGACCCATTGAGCGTTGCTGTTCTGAAGTTCTGACTTGGAAGGACTCTAAATAAATTGAGCTAAATATATTCAATATTGCAACGGAATTAAAACTCTTTTGTTTACTTTGAAAATTTTAATTTTTCAGATCAATTTTTGCATGGATAGCGAATCTATGCATAGAGACAATGTAATTGAATAAACTCATTTCAAAACTTCTGGAACACTTCGAATTATTAATATTTTGTGGTAAATCATTGAATAATTTAGGAGCTAAAAAGGTATAAGATCTCTGTGCAAATGTTCTATTTGCAAAATGATGTAAAGGATATTGTTTTCTATTTCTGGTATCATGTTCATGTAAATTTAAATTTGTAATAAATAAACTCATAAACTAGAAAATAATGAACTTTTTCAATTGTTTCAGTTGCTTGTCAATCAGATATGCGTTTTACAATTCAACCAGTTCCTGGAGATTCCGGGTTTTCCCAATGGGCAGCAGCAATGAAAATGGTAGCTCAATTACCAAGTGGCATCCCACCTGAGTTTCGGAGTAGATTGTGGCTAACGTTAGCCGACAGACATTTAGTAGCGAAAGGAGTCGATTGGCCACGCGTGGAAAGGACTTGCTTCAGTGAATGGTCCCATCCAGAGGACGCGGAGCTTGGAGTACAAATTGTTAAAGACTTACATAGAACGGGGTGTAGTTTATTCTGTGGTGAAGATGGACAGGAAAATCAAGCTTTGTTGAAGAGAGTGCTATTAGCTTATGCCCGATGGAATAAAGCCGTCGGTAAGTTGAAGTTGTGCTAGTCGTAATAATTTATTAGAAATCAATAACGTCTACACTTTATTCAGAACGCTCACTTGAAAAGAGATTTTTTTCCGTCAGAAACTTATTCTCGCCAAAGTTATTGTGATTTAAATAGCTGGGATGTGTAAGACATCTTTCATCTTTATTAAGATATCACCCTTTGTCCAATTCACATCATTATTATGAATACTAGTACTGGTAGATATTGTGATGGATAAAGTGAACGAACAGTGAAATGTATCTTTCCAATCTCCATCTTTCTTATTGGGGAAATGGCGCAATTATTGAACTAGCAGTGACTGCTAATCATCGAACGAACAATTGCAGCTACTCCACGACTACAGATGCAGATACTTCTTCTGCCAAAAGATGATGTTTAAAGTGGCCCCACTTCCAAATACTGAGGCACGACTGAACTTTAATGCATATGATTTTATTTTATCCTTAAGTTTGGACAGCTATTCAATAGTAGTGGTCTGAGGTGGTAATTGCTAGCGTTCCGTTTTGAACCTTCCCAAAATATTATCAATTTTATCAAATATACGGCTCGTCTATTTCCATGTTTGCATTTTTTTACAGGCTACTGTCAAGGATTCAATATGTTAGCTGCCCTTATCCTACAAGTGACTGATAAAAGTGAGAGCGATGCCTTAAAACTAATGATTTATTTAATAGAAGGTGTTTTACCGGATTCTTATTTTGCTGATAGTCTCAGAGGGTTATCTGTCGATATGGCTGTATTCAGGGAGTTACTAAGGAGCCGATTGCCACGATTATCGAGACATTTGGATCTGTTGCAGAATGCAGCTAAAGAAGGAACTACTAGTTACGAACCACCTTTGACAAATGTATTTACGATGCAATGGTAAGTCATCATTTTGATGCTTTGATATATAACTACTCCCCATGTTGTACCAATAGAAAAACAAATAGCCTGTCATAACACTAGTGAACAATTATACTTACGTTATTAGTCAATTGAAACAAGTGAAGCTGTTTACAACACATACGTGGGTTTTGAGTTATAACAAACACAAGAGTTGTGAGATATAATTCTCGTGTGGTTTATAAGTCACTGAGTGGTATTTAATGATAAACTTAATCTCTAATGAAATTAGCATCAATCGTCAAAGAAAATTGTCCCTTTAATCTTACATTTTTGTTGTACATAAAATCTTCACGCCACTGGAAGGCTTTCTGTTTTAAAGCTTTTACCCATGAGTGGTATTTCAGGCAGGCGAAAATGGCCATGAGACAACAAAGTCAGTGTTTCAGAGAGCACTCTTACACTACAGTGTAAGTTTCAATAATCAATTATTCAGCACAACAGTGCAAGTCATATTCACAGCATCAGCTATTTCATATATAAGTATTAAATTCCAGTTTCCTATTGTTTGTTACATAAACAATTTATCTACAATATGCAGGGAACACATCTTGCACAAAAATTAACGACATTTGTACGTGTTTAAAATGGGAATATTTTAGACTTTTCTTCTTTGATTTAAACGTCCAATTTATTGTTGATCGATTCTTCAACATAACCTTCTGCGATATTTGCGGAATATTATGGTCATACTGGATCCTGCATTTGCACGCAGTGTTGCTGAAGACCTTCGCAGACAATGGACAGTATATTAGTTTCTATTATCTAATCCCAAATAAATTGCGATTTTAAATGAAACCTTAGACAATTCATTTTTTCCAACACATTATTGGGTACAATTAACTTTGTTGAAAACCGCAAAAAATCTTTGGTGCAAAAAATCTTTGATATCGAGATCCGATAGGCGGACTAGACGAGCTCAAGCTGGTCACCATACCATTGTCAATCTAGAGACCTGCTAAACTTCTTCCTACCAGACTTAATTTCATTATCGAACGTCGAAGTTGTGGAACTATTTGCCAAGTAAGGTCTTTCCTCACGCATATAACCTCAAACATTCAAGAAAAATTTGAATACCTATCTCCACTCCCAACATTCCATCTCTGGCTCACACGATGTTCTTCGAACTTTATAGGTATTCCTCCAGTGTGGTCAGAGTGTAGAAAAGAAATGTAATTTTTGTATAATTCAACCACACTTATCGGAGACCATAGATAAAATGCGAAAAATCTTGGTTCTGTTAGCAGTTAGAGACATATTGAGATACGAACCCTCGTCTCTAACATTTTCTACCAATAAGTTTATTACATCTGCAAACTCCAGCAATAACCATAACTAGCATGTCGTTCAGTACGCAACGTATATGCCCAAAGGGTTAAGACGGAGTGGGTGAGTGTGCCGAGAGGATCGACTAAATAAAGCTTTCGCATAAGCCCTAGTCTGTCTAGGCTAAAAGTATAAAAAATCGGAGTCACCGTTCAACCGCTATCCAGAAACCAACAACGTATCGTATGAGTCGAAAGGAGGAAAGACTTCGTTCACCACGATAGTTAGCGTCGAGTCATTCGCCGGACCGCTGTGTTGACTAATTCGAAAACTGCTTTAGGTTTGAATTTTTATGCAAATAAATTTGGAGCATCATAATATCTAGTGTGTGTAACCATTTCAAGGGGATTGTTGCATTCACCATTGAGCCGCTACACGAGAACATACATTTTCCAAATAACCCAACTGAATTAAGAGTTTTAAGTTTCAGGAAAAAATCTTTTTTTGGCTTGTCTTTTAAGAATAGTTCAATCTCATTCCTGCTAAACGTTTTTGACCATTTTGATCTCATTTTCTTTGGACTCACTCTTTAGAAATGCAATGGGTCTGTCATACTTCGCTATATCCAATCTCATATGCAGCGGTAAAGTGGTCATTTTTTTTTCTCTAATTGGGAGAAGTAGACCAGGTACACAGTTTCACTAATACCATCGATATTACTTGAACCCATCTATATAGGAAAATAAAAATCGTCTCCATAACGGTCTCGTCCATTTTACAGGCAAATCACATCTGCATTTTGCACTTCGTCAATAATATTTTCTTTGGAGTGGAATACGATTTTTTCCAACTTTTAGAAAGTATCTATTCTATGATTGAAGATCATATTGTAACTTATATCATTCTGACAGACTGTTGGCGCCTAAGCCTGATTGGTCGAATGCAGTGATAGAATATACATTCTGACACAGTAGTCAATGATATTCTAATAATGAGATATTCTGCCAAATATCTTTAGGAAATTTCTAAGATCTTATTAGAACAAGTATAGTCTACTAACATATTTGGAATGGCATATTCCACACTCGCGAACCATCCCCTTGCCTTCGGTTCGAGACTACCTACTTTCGCTGGTGTGGAATATAACCCATTAAAAACTAGAATATACTATTTTTTATGAATATTCATGATAGTTTATATTGAATAAACTGGGTAACTAGGATACGACCTACTTAACAAAGATATCTCAATTTTTGGAACAATGAACTTATATAGTACCTTGCATTGACCGAATAACAATAAATATTTTCGTGTTAGCAATCACAGAGTTGAGATATCTTTAGGTCGAACATTGATGACACGTCTTTCAGTCCCAGACAGATGTTTCGCTCTCTCACGAGCTGTTCAGTGGAACGAGTAGGACGATGATTTCACTATTCGATAGCCTCCGCCTGAAGTATATGAACCACATTTTAATTTAAGAGCCAAGTTTTCCCAACCCCATCTACCAGAGAGTAGTCCGTCACCAGCGGCTGTATGTTAAACACTATCCACTTCGTTTCGCTGAAACGTGTGAGATCTTTGAATCAATTCTTTGCATTGCAGATGATTCTTTCAGTGGGACATCTACCTTCTGGCCAAATTCTAATCTATGTTATTGCATTGAAAGTTTATTCGAATTGACAGGGATTTCTATGTTATGGGATATGGGGTCATGGACATGTGTTGCTGCCAATGTATGAACTTTAATTCTATCAGCTGTCTGTAATGTAAACGTTATCTAATGTTTTATTGTGGTGTTAACAGTCTGAGCTGTGATGAACCATCAATCTATGAGCTGTCTGCTGTTTATCATGTAGACATTGCGTGAAATTGAAAATGAGATGTCACACCATATTATTACCTCTTACCCTTTTAACCTAACTGACTCATTTTTTTTCAAAGCCCATCAAAAATGTGTTATTTCCTAACGTGTCGTTCAATGAAGGCTATTTGCAGCTAAAGATACTGACAGAGAAACGAAATTGCTTTTTTCAGCTTGTCATTCTATCATTCAAAGTGTTCACCCTTCCCCTTAAAAATCATTATGATCTTGACAAATTTTACTCAAGTTGTGTTGATTATTTCGAATTAGTTTACAAAATTTCTTTCTGTAGATTTGTTAAGAATAGATATCTATCTAATCTAATTGGTTTGAAACCACGACATAGAAACACTTACATTTCCTAATCTTATTCGTATCTTTCCCTAAAATAGGGGATGAAAATTGGAAATGGAGATGAACAGGAATATGTTGAATATTCGGCTATTTAAAATACACGAATCCATTTTATCCTATTTCCATCAAAACGAGATGTGTACTTATGTTGAACTGAAGCTAGGTTGTAATATCACAAGGCATACTATGTGGGTTTAGCTTTAATTAAAATACACAATTCCAAATTACTCAGCATGGAACCGTCGGTGTAGTAAATCTGGGGACGGTATCCCTTGTTTCATATGACCATGTTGTTATAAAGTAGAATTCGGAATTGAGGATCTATTTATTATTTATAAAGTACAGAGATATCATATTTTGTCGTAATAAATCCTCATTCCCTCCGGAGTACTTTTGTTTCATTGTGCACTGTAGGTTAATTTACAAAATATGTATGAAGCTATTTGTTTCCAAATTTTAAAGAATGAATTTGTTAGTTATTGAAGGTCGACACATGCAAAACTCCTTCAATATGACAAAATTTCACTCCGATATTAAATAATGACACAGAGGTGAACAATTAATTCGGCATATGCCTCAAAAAGTATTGACGAATTCGAATATTTCATAGAATATCTTCAAACATGCTGATTCATTCCATATGGTCGTACAGACCGATTTTAGAATGCAATAGGAACCAAAAATGGGATTTCCCGAATGAGAAAATATCGATAATCGACATCTCAAGTTGTAATAAACCCCATATAGTTAATAAAGTAGAAAATTATTAAGAGGGCCTTACTCTATAAGCATCATTCATTATTATGCTTGTCATCATAATTATATGTAGGATAAATTTATATTGTAAACATGAATTCGTATCAGAAAATACGATATTCCAACTATTTTAACTGTTTTCAGATTCGCATGAAGGAAATGGTCCATGAAACCACTATACAATACGTTGATATAATACTAATCCTTTCTAAAACTAACGAGTTGAAGTAATAAACTAGGAGGTCTGTCAGTACGGTGCGCATATTCCCAAAGGGCTAAGACGGAGTGGGTGGGTGGGCCGAAAGGAGAAAAGACTGAGTTCGCTACGCTCACTTCGTTTTTTGCGTGAACCGATCATGAGCGTGTGCCGCAGTCTGTTTAGGCTTAAGCATTGACAATTTAGTCAATGATTTAGTTTTAATAAAGGATAATATCCCACCTCTTGAAGGTCGATTAGCTCGTATTATAGAGGTAATGGCACGACCTGATAAAATGGCTCGAGTGGTTAAATATGTTCAATGAATTGAATATTTACTAGACCAAAAATATTGTGTCCACTTCGCCGTCTTTCGCATATGCCGATCATTGAGCGAGCCGCAGTCTGTCTAGTTGCTCGAGGGCGAATCTTTAACAATATTTGTTCTAATTTCAAAACAATTGATAAAATTCACACTTAAAACAATACCACTACGAGAATCTTGTTATGTTATTGTTGTTACCATGAAATCTTTCACATGGACAGCCGATATCCATTGTTTTCATAGTTCATTATCTTTAAGAAAACTGAACACTTGAACTTTTGGCCCATTGTTGTAATTTTCCTTCGAGCCAGAAGCACAGCATTTATTCAACGTAACTAACAAACGTGAGTAAACTGTAAGCGGGAAGAACCAACATAAACATTCACTTAGGAAGCTCTATTGCAACGAACTTTATTCAGTCAAAACACTCTTATGCACACTTATTTACTTGTAAAAATACGTTCTTATCCTTAGGAACAGTTGCAATATATAATTTTCCACAAGAAATAGATAAAACTTTGGTAAATTGTAATATTTACGCTTCGGTTAACTTCCCGGTACCGGTACTCGAACAAATCCCGGTAGAAACTGTTGTGACGTAATATATGTGTAGAAAGAAGGAACATCCATCCCATTTCAAATAAACTACCAACCTTATATTGCCAAAAGTATTTGAAAATCTAATAAACTGACAGGTGGAGCATTTTACAAACTAACCTGCGAGGACCTTGCCGCTTGGAGTTTTGAACCTACGGTATTATCGGGAGCAAAAGTATGTAAGCCGGTTATACAGGATCTATATTGAATTGTGTATATGAACTGGCGGTTAGACTACCTATCACCTTTGTCGGGATTCATTCGGCTACCGATGCCTAATATTTATCACATGTCACAGTTATACCAGCTACGCGCCATCAAAACTAAACGATACTGTTTTAAGCTTTGTAAGTCTCTTGTTGATGACATCATATTGACTTTTGTACTCAGCGTATATGCCTTGTACTACTGCTTCGGCCGTTTTCGTATTCGTACCACAATCTACCTATGTATCTGCTATCATTCTATCTTTTCCAACCTGGTATAGGTCATATGGTGGAAACAGCGACGTATGCATATATTCATAAGAACGGATTCGTTTGACCCTATCTGATTCGTCGCTGGGTTCAGGGTTGAAGCACCTACTCGATCTGCCTAAATTGAATCCAGCAGGATTCCATGAATATGGCTTATAAGCTACAGATTATATGAGTGTGAAGTGAATACTTCACCTAGCCTTTGATTATATGATGCATATTCAAACGTCTCGCAATGCTCTGCAGTAGGTGTATCTTGTTAAATTAGGTATCATTGGTTAATAATACTTATTTCTCCGTTAGTAGGTCTAATTTGTATAATGAATTGATACTTACAAAATAGAAGAAAAAGATGGAACGACAAGATCGACAGCATTGTTTCCGGACTACGAATACATCTTTCATTGGACTTGATTTTTTTTTCATTTGAACTGCACGTTCCATCCAACAGAGGCTTAGAAGGTTTATTTCACAAACAAGGGCATTAGTAAAATGGAATTGAAAGAAAGTTATTGATGTCTTAAGCTAATTTCTACAGAAATGCTTGTCCTTTTGAATCAGGTTACAACAATATATTCATGAGACCTTTCGAATCAAGTTATATTGGGTCTCTATAAAAACTTGACAATGTTTGTACTATAGAGGGTATTGCATCAACCCTCAACAAAATTCAAACTTCTTCATTGGTTGCTGGTGTCTTAGAAAGTTTATTCAGTTTATTAGGTTTCTTTTATTGAGCGAAAGAATCCCTTAGAAATATATATACAGTTATTTGATATAACTCCAACTCGGTTGTCTCTAATTCTACATTTACTTCATCTGAAGAATTGTATAAAGTTCTAATCTGTAAAATACCTAACTACATTTATGATACTTTTCTTTACAGGTTCCTGACGTTATTCTGCAATTGCCTCCCACAGCCCAGCGTGTTGCGAGTGTGGGATCTAATATTACTCGAAGGAAATGAAATCCTACTCCGTACAGCCTTGGCGATATGGCAGACACTGGCAGACCGCATTTTAAGCGTTCGGAGTGCAGACGAATTTTACTGTATAATGGGCGTGCTCACTCGCGACTTGCTCGAATTCAATTTGATTGATGCAAACTCTCTGATAAAAGCCGTTGTATCAATAGGTGCACTCACAGAACTGAAAAACTTGCGGGAACATTATTTGTACAACATCAACCCTTGGGGATCGATACCGACTACTTATGGAGTTGCCGAGAATCAATTGAAAATATACCCTAGAGAGCGACTCGCTCTCGACATTAGCGCATTAAAGAAACAGTATACAAAGCTTCGTCAAAGACAGAGACAGGCTCATATTATATTTACAGCAGCTATCAGTAGACAACCACCCACTACACCAGTTGCTATGAACCATCTCCTTTTGGGGAAAAGTGCTTTAGTACCTGCGAAACGAATAGGGCCTCCAAAAGGCATTATCCCACCAGTGCGTGTACCTGCAAGTACACTACACTGGAAAGATACCCCAAAACCACAGTCCAGTTCTTCTTCATCTTCGGACACTGAACTATGTGACGAAGGTGAAGAAAGCGATTCATCCGTAGAAAGTAAAAAAGTCCCAATTAAAACTAGTCAATTTGTACATGAAGACAATCCCGTGGTTAACAGTGATAATTTAAATCTTATGAAACTAGACAATACTGAACCTGAGGCAGTTGAGGCCACAGAAATTAGTAGTGGAATAGGAACATTAGATGATGTAGAGTTAAGCCAAAAATTTAGCGATAGCTTAGATAATCAAAAAAATGAAGATAACGATATTTCCAAAGCTTCCACAAGTGAAAGTGATTACAAGTTCAAAACATTTGAATACGATTCCGAGGACGATAGCGTGGAATTCGAAAGATTCTTAGAAGACCGCGTTCAATGCCTTAAAAACTCGGACGTATCCGAAGAATTCCAAGAGAAGGAAACGTCGCGAGTGAACTTGGCGAGGAGAAACAGCGAACGAGCTCTACAAATTATTCAAGAGAACTCATTAATTCTGCATAGGATATTACAATGCCAATCTCGATTAACTCCCTCGCCGCCAACAGTTGAAACAGATGCCAAAACAATAGCTATTCAGCCTGGAGGAAATTCATACTGGGAAGCTGAAACACCAACGAACGAAGGAATGAATATCAATGCTATCAATTTGCGTTATTCTGATGTAAATGTCGACGATGAGAATAGCGATTTTGATCCGAAAACAGTATGTTCTGGCCTGTATACATATCCCTATAATAATACACTGGACTCACCTTCAGACTCACCTCCATTAATCCTTCGTGATTTGAATAATATGCAAGCAACGAACAGTTCTGATTGTGAAACGGGGCTGATTTCTCCTCACTATAGCTCAAAATACAGTGAAATATTAGCTAAAAGTAAAAACTTAGATGAGAGATATAATAATTTGATTCTGAATCCTACCATCAAATCCAAATTACAAGAAGTTGTTATTGATAATATGGACAATCCGAAGACTGATGAGACCGAAATTGATTTTGATTCTAGATATGTAGCATCCAAGGATCAAGGAGAAAAAGTGACTGTAGAAGATAAGGGTGCAACATATTCCTACCAATTGGAATTCAACACCAGAACTAAACTCAATTCATATCTGGAAAAGAAACCGTTGAATGTAGAAGATGCGAGTACATCATACGCCGAAAGAATATTTGATTTCACACATCCAGATTCTAGTGATGATTTACAAGATCCGATAGATCGGTCGAATCTAGAACATAAATACTCCTGGCTTGGAGATGCTAACACAGCTACATCGCAAGATGAATTGGTGAGATCACCTGAAAAAAGTAATTATAGTCCAACTCGTCATAAAATTACATCTCCAGGAGCTCAAACCAGGTTGAAATCCCCTCTAGGAAACGAACAACCCCTTAAGTCACCGAGTAAAGTATTCAATCCTTTCCCTATTCCTTTAAGCTCAAGGCAAAATAAAGACGTAGCCGTGAAATTAGGATTGTATAAGAAGTGACAAGACTATTATATTTTTAAGCTATGCTTCTTGAGAACATATAAAAGACTGCGTTTATTGATAATATTGTTATTATGTAAACAGTTTTATAATTGTTATACAAAACTCGTTCTAAATCGATTATCCCATTCAAGATTTACGTTACCTTTTGCAAAGGCATGATTGAGTAAACATTACAGAAAAATAATAGTATCATATTTAAATAAATTGGAGTGATTTCTCAGTACTATTATTTATTCTCCGAAAGATAAACGAAATATCAATAGTGAAATCTTCATAACATAAAACGCTTATTACTTGGTGTTCATTGCGTATACAGAGTATAAAGAATGGACAATAATTAAGAAATAATTTCCTTGTGCGAATTTGAGTTACTTAAAAAATTACAGCCCTGAAATTTATTATTTTTAGCGTAATTGTACTCAAATTTGATGATAAAAATTTGTTGAGTTTTTTGCTTTAAATGTATTGAACACCTGTGCCACTGTCTTAACCCCTTAAGATTTTTTTTAAGGGTATTGATTTTTTTTAATGACTTGATATTTTGAAGCAACAGTCGATTTGTTTGAAAACAAAACTTTCAACCATTTACATCTAAAACCGATAGTAATAAGCAAAATCTCTATTTCAATACTGATTTACTTCCATACATTTTCGACATCTCGCCAGAAAATTTCTTCTAGCAGCGAAGAATTCCGGATGGTTATGCCTTACTACATTATTTGCAGGTGCTACTATTTTCTGCCAAAATCTATTTCTGGAATGAACAGTAAGGTCAGAATAAATTATGGATTCAATATGTCCCCAGAAATAGAAATCCAGACGATTCAACTCAGGACTCCGTAGAGGACATCTCTCCAGGAAATATATTCTAGTAGCGGAGAATGTCGGATGTTTATGTTTCACTAGATCATTTGCCACTGCCACTATTTTCTGTCACAATCTATTTCTGGAATTAGCAATAAGGTCAGAATAGATTATGGATTTAATATATCCCCAGAAATATAAATCCAGAGGGTGAAACTCAAGACTTCGTAGAGAACATGAACTCCATTTCAATATTGATTTGCTTTAGTATATTTTCGACATCTCTTTAGGAAATTTCTTCTAGCAGCGAAGAATTTCGAATGGTTATGCCTTACTTACAGCATTTACCGCTGCCACTATTTTCTGCCACAATCTATTTCTGGAATTAGCAATAAGGTGAGAATAGATTATGAATTTAATATATCCCGAGAAATAGAAATCCAGAGGGTTCAACTCAGGACTCCGTAGAGAACATCTCTCCGGGAAATTTCTTCTAGTAGCGGAGAATGTCGGATGTTTATTTGTTACTATATCATTTGCCGCTGCCACTATTTTCTGTCACAATCTATTTCTGGAATTAGCAATTAGGTCAGGATAGGTTATGAATTTAACAAATTCCCAAAAATAGAAATCCAGAGGATTCAACTCAGGACTTCGTGGAAAACATGGACTCTATTTCGATATTGATTTGCTTCAGTACATTTTCGAGATCTCTCCAGTAATTTTCTTTTAGCAGCGAAGAATTTCGGATGGTTATGCCTTACTACATCATTTGCAGTTACAACTATTTTCTGCCAAAATCTATTTCTGAAATTAGCAATAAGGTCAGAATAAATTATGCATTCAATATATTGCCAGAAACGGAAATCCAGACGATTCAACTTAGGACTCCGTAGAGAACATCTCTCCAGGAAATATCTCCTAGTAGCGAAGAATGTCGAATGTTTATGCCTTACTACATCATTTGCCGCTGCCCCTATTTTCGATCGTAATTCATTTCTGCAATTAGCAATAAGGCCAGAATAGATTAGAGATTCAATATATCCCCATTTTTGTTTCAAACAGTTTGTATCATTTAAAAATAGTACCCTAATAGTACCGAAATTAGTGTCATTGTAAACATGAAGAAAACCAAGTAATAAGCGTTTAATTCCACAAAATGAAATGTAATCCAGGTAGCTACCGAACATAATGCATTCCAAATTTTTTTTAGATCGAGAGATGCTGAGAAATTTCGTTTCAATTTGATATTTTTGACTTTAGATGACCTGAAAAAAGTTTCGTAACAATTGAGAAATAATAGAATATTCATTTATTTCTTGTTGGCTTTGACAGATAACAATATAAAGTTTATCTAGTATAGATCGATCAGTAACATTACCAACTAATATTTATGGACAGATGTTCCTCGTTCTGCTGATGAGTTCCATTCGGGAGCCAAACAGCTATATTGGAACTATTAGTTGATTATGTTACTAATCGATCTAAGCTAGAGAGCAAAACTCAATTCAATAACAGCTAAGCAACAACGAAATTTTCATTCCAGGAAAAGAAACATCCAAAATTTTGAATTCAGTTCATGAATCAACAACACGGTTTTGACTGGAATTTAGTATGACGTAAATGTTTAGAAATTAATTTAAATTTTTCAATGGAATTTCCAAATTGTAGGTACTTTTGGTGATAAAATCGTATTGAGAAGGTGATTCAATCAATCATTCACAGTTGTCCCGGTTCTTATCGATTAGTTATATTACCAATCTCTTGTTTATCAAGTTTCAAATTTCAATTAAACAAAAACATCTCAGGACCATCCCAAGTTCCCTTCATGATTGTTACCAACTTTCTTAAAGGCTTACATTTGAAATTGACTTTAGAGCTAGTAAATTTAATCTAAACAAGTGAGTCATGGCTTCAAGTTTGAAGGTTTGTTTAGTAATTGATTTGTTAGAGCATTTCGTAAGTTTCATTATATCATCTCATTTGTCTAATCGAAATAGATCTACCTATTCCTCTTGATTTATATGGCTGAAAAGCTAAATAAAAATTGTAGATATGGATTATCATTTAGTATAATGATCAATAAATACAATAATTAATATCACATGTAGTTCAATGATGCCTTTGGAAGATTTTATGTAACCAAGTTGTACTAGTAGTAGTATCGTCAGTTTCAAATATTTTAGAGTATGTACAGAATGTTCTAAAGCTGGCGTCCAAGACCTACTACGGCAAAAGTAAAAAAGATAATTAAATTCTAAGCCCAGGATCGCAAATATGAGGACTCCCCAACTGTAAAAAATATGGGCTTAGACAAAAATTCCGACGAGGTCATACGACCATTTTTGAACTCATAATTTCTTTCTCTCTTAGCTAAAAATGACATCATATTTGCCATCGTAAGCTTAGAATTATCTTTTGCCGTTGTAGGCCTTGGGCGCCATCTTTTGATCATCCTGTACAGTAGTGGTTTGGTATCCACTATAGCATATCCGCTTGGATATATCGGAGAGAGCAAGTGATTTATATATATGCAAAAAGGAGTTAGGGCATACAATAAGGAGGATTGAAGCGTTATTTCTATCACAATTTGGATGGAACCAATGACCAAAAAAAGTATCGGTTATAAAATGATGATGACTCAATTAAGGCGGCATATGTAAGCTCCAAACTAAAGGTAATAAAAACACTTCGAACCGACCGTTAGCTTGCCAGACTCCTAGGGCTTATTGCTGGCACTTGCCAGCGCTTGTTATCTGCGCTTGCTGTGGTCACGTAGAAAGCTGTAAATAAGCGTCAGTTCACTTGAAACGTTACGTGCCAAAAAAAGTATTCTTACAGAGAAGATGAACTGATCTCATTAGGGAATATTTCATTTCAGAATATTACGCAGGAAGCGTATGGGAGTCCGAAAACTTAATCGTTGGAAGTGGTGATGTGAGGAATTTTCAATCTGCGTAATGTTTGAAATATTTTCATACTTTAAAATTCAGCTCTAATGTATTAACCCCCCTCGAAAATTAGCTAACCCCTTCGAAAAATGTTCTTACTACGCCACTGACTTGGACTCTGGTATATGTTGATTATTTTTAGTATACGTCGCAAAGATTAATATCTGAAATACAATACAAAAACCTGGAGAATCAGTCTCTAGCATCAATTGATGAAATGTGTAGGTAAACATTGTTTATACGTGGACTGTTTTTTCCTTTCTGTAAGTCCTCCCTTCCTCCTTCTACAATGGAATAGCAATCCTTGGGAGTGGTTCAAACTATGGAATGGGAAGATCTTTCATTCCCAATGAAGTCAGAATACTAAACAAAGATATATATTTCTATATAATCTTGACAATATTTTGGAAGTGATTATTCATGAGCTTATACAGAAAATATGTTACGTTCTGTAAAGAAGTTTGTTCAAAAGTAATGTAAACACAAATAAGGAATTATTGAACTTTACGAGGATGGCGATGACATTTTCAAAAATTATATACATTCTACACTATGTTTCAAAATTTTATTAAAGTGCAAAGGTTTTTTTATTGCCTTACGATCGTGGAGCATGATTTCAAATCATTTTATCTGTATTAAGTACCTTCCTATCAATTCCATCACAGAGTGATACTTGCTAGTACTGCAATGGAGTAATGTTTGGTTTAAAATTGTTCTACTTCTTCCATTCCTCATTTGTATAGAAAAATTTGAATATTCAATGGAAAATAAGTGTTCTTTGTGAAATTCCGTAAAAAGATATCAGTGGAACGTATAATTTCACTGTGTTGATTATCTTCAAAAATGTAGGTACCTACATACTACTTGAATTTCTTGCTACATTTTCTTAAGTTATATACGTTCAATTGTTTTTTTTTTTTTACATATTTGCTCTGGAAATTAGATATTGAGTAATTTCTGATTAGACTAAATATGGATATGGTTCAAAGAGAACAAAGAGAACAAATGAGAAGAGCGTACACACAAGAATTGTGAATGGTAAAAGATTTAACATCTATAAGAACTAATAACCTACGAATAAATTGATGTCCCACTAAGGAACCTGCAATACCTTTGTAATATTCATTTTGGTTCGGTATCGCCATCTAGCGATCTGATTATTCTGACACTCTTCATCATTTCTTGGAAGCACGAGAAACGGGTTTCTTACTGGGGCAATTATCTATTCGTAAGTAGATGGCGTTGGAACATTACGGTTTCTCTAACAAGTCTGTCTACTATATTTTATTATATTGCGATAGAGCCTTGGACCAGTGGCATGAAGACCCACTCATTCTATACTGATGAGACCGATAAGGCGCAACCATAGTCAAAGTATAAAGGTCTGTTGGAGCCTCCCTATCATCGTTTCTCGCGCCGGGTGACTTCACCCGTCTCTTCCAATCACAGCCTTGCTCTCATCGGCTCGTCGCCGGCACGTCATATTATGTCGTCGTCGCAAAACAAAAGAATTAAATAATAACAATAACATTTTATCTTTTGTTCAATTTTACAACTTCATTTTAATTACGAAAAGATAAAAATAATATCACAATATACTTACCCTACATAAAATACTTAACATATTATTTATCAATATACATATAAAAATGTATAAAGTTTAAACATAACGATTTTGAGTTTAAATTCAAGAGCGCTACATTCCCGCGAAATAAACGACCAATCAGCTTGCACTCGAATTTTAAAGAGTAGAAGGGAGGCTCCAACAGACCTTTATACTTTGACTATGGCCGCATCAACAGACCTATATTGGATCGTGATGTCCAATGGTGGACCTAGAGACTTCACCACTTATTATTAATACTTGAAATCAACAAGAGTTCTTTGTTATATTTAATCATTTGGTATTATTATTCTAACCTATAAATTATGATCAAGAATTGTTTTGTTTCTGTTTTACTTTAACTTCATGCAAAATGTCAAAATCTTACGGATTCAAGAAATAAAATGTTGGTGCTTTGTACAATTCATCTCCAGATATTTTACAGTTCTTGCTTCAGTCTCTCCTAGATTTAAAATGTATGTTTTATGTATCTTAGTATTAGCTATTATATTTTCCTATTCCTTCTTGTATCTATGATTGTCAATTTCCTGTCATGGAAAGCTTGTTGACATTTGTATTGGACGTGACGACATTCCATTGTTAAATTGAATATCTTGTGAACGATAGAAAGTAATTTAATTCTTCCTACAGCTACAAAACTTGTCCATAATTTTTTCTACGTGATACCTTACGCTAGAAAGTATCAAATATATCTTAAACAAGTAATGCGCAATAATCTGTGGCTTTAGGTCAAACTAATTAACTATTTTTCTTCTACTTCTATTTCTAATCGATGTTGTTACTCTAGACTTAAATAGCATTTTTGTAAGATTCGTGATATGAAAAATAGGATAGATTGCTTTTGAAATAAAAATTCGAAACAATTCATGAATGATTTATTGAAACTTACGATAAAACTCACTTATTAATTAATACACTATAAGTATTTTGCGCTGTGCCACATCCGTTCTAAGAAAATATTGTAGCAAATAATATATTTCCATAATGACTTGTTAACTTATAATGTTGACCCAATAAATAATTCTTTGTTTTTGTTTGTTTTCCTCCAAATACATTCCTTCGTATTTCTAAAAGAAGCAATACAATTTAATGATATTCTATTGGAAATGTCAATAACTTCATCAATATCGGCTTGATCTTACTTCTTGTTTCCGGCTATGACGTTGATATGTTACAGAATCAGATGTTATGAGCATCAATCTGTCCGAACAAATTAGATGAAGAAGAATAATTGAATTTTTGTTGTGATATGAAACTTATTTCAAGATTAAAGACGATAATATACCGTCTATCAATCAATCAATCTAAACGGGGGTGGACAAGTCCGGAGCATTTAGTTTGATTGGGTCCATTGTGCACCCCTTGATTCAAGAATCAGTCCAGCAGGCCTGAAGTAGTGCCGAAGGCTCAGATTTTACATGGACTTTTATCGCTTCAAGCGGCATATGTGAGCTGCTGAGGTATCGTAGTCTCAGAGAAGCCAGTGCCGAACATTCTACTAGGATGTAAGAGGCAGTTTCGCCCGCCTCTCCACATCTACTACAAGCTAGGTTTTCAACAATGGTCATTATGTCTAGGTGTTTATTAAGATGACAGTATCCTTTGAGGAGTCTTGTCACCAGTTTTAGGCCTCTCCTGCTCATAGAGAGTAGGGTTTTAGAGAGTTAAGTCAAGAACTCCCTGATGTGGAGCTCCCCCTACCTCATGCCAAGAGCACCACGCCAGACTGAGAGTCACTGTCTACCCAGTAGCTCCTTGAGGGGTGGTCTAAGAGATTCCGATCATTGAATTGGGGCCAGGAGCGCTCAAGGAACCCCGTTTGGCCAATTCATCGGCCACTTCGTTTCCCTTCACGCCAGAGTGGGCGGGTACACACACTAGCTGAAGTTTGTTACTTCTAGCTAAATCAGCCAGAGTTTCGCTGCAATCAAAGACAAGCCTAGAAGTCACTTTGTGGGCGTAAAGTATGCCCAGGGCCGCTTGGCTGTCAGTGCAGAGTAGACTCCGGCTCCGCTAGACTCGCTAGGCAGTCTTAGACCCGTCCTTGTTCTCCCAGTCTGTTCTCTGTGCTATGAGGACGTCTGACACAGACACACCGACACACTGGCCCAGACCAGCCAGCCGATACTCTGCACCCGCGGCCTTTGTTTTAATAGGGAGCTGTAGAGGGTCGATCCCCACCAGAACCTCTAAGGCCTTGGTGAGGGCGGACCTCATAGCCTCCGTTATCCTCACATGCAAGTCATTGGGCCTTGTCCAGCGCTAGACGGGACAGAGCCGTTTCTGTACGGCTGCGTAGGTTATGATTGGACGAATCATGGCCGTGTAGATTCAGTTCATAACCTGTGGCCGTAGACACCATGTGTTCGCGAAGGCTCTCCTGTATGCCCATAAGAATGCAACTGCCTTCTCCACCCGGGTTTGCAGATACATTTTCCAGCTCAGTTTAGCATCTAAGATAGCTCCAAGGTGCCACGTTGAACCCTTCCATGTGCAGGAAACTTCCTAACAGACGAAAGTCTGGAAGGGCTTTAGTTTCCGTATCCTCGTGAAAAGAACCACTTCGGTATTTTCAGGATTCACCCTGAGTCCCTCGACTTGAAACGGGCGAGCCACGATGGCAAGTGCAGTATTCTGAAGCTCACACAAGGTAGCCGCGTGTCTGCCGAAGGTCACACCTGCCAAGTCATCTACATAGGCTTGAGCGTAAAACCCAGTCTCATTCAGCTCAACTAACAAGCTGTCCACCATCAGGCACCAAAGGAGCGGAGACAATACTTCTCCCTGACGGTACCCTCGGGTGACGCGCATTATGGTGCAGCGTTATCAGTCTCTGCGAGAGCATGGTCTTGATCTACCTGACCAAGGTGTCATCGATTCCGTGTCTCTCCGCAGCATGACACATGGACTCGAAGGAGGTATTGTCGTATTGTCACTGTCCGAGACTTATAACTCCTTGGATCTGGGTAACCAGATCATGAAGGGCCGTCGCGGTCGATTTGCCCGCCTGATAGGCGTCTATGAATTCTTGTTGAACAATATCAAGTTCATGTTCCTCCATGGATCTCACTGTACGATATCCGATAGTGTACACAAATCAATTATCATTAGAGTGAGCTATTTGCTCAACAAATGTTGGTGGGATTATTAAAAAAATTCAAGAGAATTGCAAATAATTGTCACATAGCTCCTAAAGTAACACTGAACTACAGGAACTTCATTTTATTATTTTATTAAGGAGAATCATACATATTGTCAATTTAATCCAAAATATTAGACAGTGACCTTCGAAGACATTAAACATTTTATGCGAACAATGCTTATTAACATCTACTTGTAAAGACTAGAATCACGAAATCTAACCAGCCAAAATCTTTATAAATATTTATATTTTTAGTCGGATCAATAATTGTATTCGTCCAAAATTGGTGGGCAGGTGCACACTAAGTGCTTATCACCATAAATATCATCAATCCTAGATACTGTTGGCCAAATTTTCACTTCCGGTTTAACGAAAGAAGCAGGGAATGCTGCCTGTTCTCTAGTGTACGGACGTTCCCAATTCGAACTTATCACTTGTTCTTGGGTATGTGGAGCCATTTTCAAAGGATTTATCCTTATGTCGAGTTTACCTTCTTCGATATCCTTAATTTCCTCTCTTATACAAATCATTGCATCGCAAAATCTATCCAGTTCTTGCTTATCTTCAGATTCTGTCGGTTCAATCATAAGCGTACCTGGCACTGGCCAGGACATGGTTGGAGCATGAAAACCATAATCCATCAACCTCTTCGCAATATCTGCAGCTTCAATATGAGCAGTCTTTTTAAATCCCCTCGTATCGATAACAAATTCGTGGGCTACCAGTCCGGAAGTTGGGCTTTTAAATAATGTGGTATAGTACGGTTCTAATACTTTGGACATGTAATTGGCGTTCAAAATCGCAACTTGCGTTGCTTTCCTCAAGCCTCTTGGACCCATCATCTTGATGTAAGCCCAGGATATCGGTAGAATGGCGGAAGATCCATAAGGGGCTGCACTAACAGTTCCAATACCCTTCGTATTATCGCCGGGTAACTCCACTATTGGATGTCCTGGTAAGAAAGGGGCCAAATGTGATTTAACTCCAATAGGTCCCATACCTGGACCACCTCCACCATGAGGGATGCAAAAGGTTTTGTGTAAATTGAGATGAGACACGTCGCTGCCATAATCCCCTGGTCTACAAAGGCCTACCTGAGCATTCATGTTGGCCCCATCCAAATACACTTGTCCACCATGTTGATGTATAACATCGCAAATATCTGCGATTGTTTCTTCGAAAACTCCAATGGTTGATGGGTAAGTGATCATCAAACACGATAATCTGTCTCTATACTTAGCTGCCTTAGCTTTCAGGTCTTCAGTGTCAACACTACCATCTTGCTTTATTTTGACCGATTGTACCTGCATACCGGCCATCTGAGCGCTAGCAGGATTGGTTCCATGCGCGCTGATTGGAATTAAGCAAACATCTCTGAATTTCTCATTTTTTGACTCATGATAACGATGTATAGCACGTAAGCCGGCATATTCGCCCTGAGCTCCGCTGTTTGGCTGGAAACTGATCCTGTCGTAACCTGTAATTGTACACAGATCTTTTTCCAGTTCCTCGAACATTTGCTGATAACCCAACGTTTGATCTAATGGTACAAAGGGATGTATGTCGGTGAAATGTTTGAACGAACAAGGCATCATTTCAGTCGTAGAATTGAGCTTCATCGTACAAGATCCTAGTGGAATCATGGAATGAACCAAAGAAACGTCTTTGTTCTCCAAAATTTTCATATAACGAACAATTCTCGTCTCAGAATGGTGTGAATTAAATACGGGATGTGTTAAAAATGGCGACGTTCGTTTGAATAAACTTTTTCCGATTGATTTTTCGCGGACTGATAAGTTCCCAACCTCATTTTCAATTTTATGGGGACTTCCAAATATGTAGAATAGATCGTTTATATCTTGGAAAGTAACTGTTTCGTCTAAGGCGACACCAACTGATTCACCATCTTCATGATATCTTAGGTTTATTTCCTTTTCTTTAGCTCGACTTTGAAGATCGCTGACACCAATTTTTGGAAATACTTTCAAGGTATCGAAGAAATATTGGTTGCTCAGAATATTGCCATCTTGCTGAAGTCCATGCGCCAATACCTATAACAGAAAATTGCTTCAGTTTGGTTCCATTAATTGAGGGAGTTGACGAAAAAGGAACATTCTTCTACACCTTCAGTTTTCCACTCTAGTCAAAAATCGCGCATTGCTGTGAAGAAAAAGACGCTATCAATCCTTATCACTACTCGTGACTGATGAGAAGTTATAATCTCTTTCTGGTTGGTGTTTAATTCATAGATTTAGTATAAAATTGGATAACTAACTCAAACTAAATTCACGCATTCCATTCAAATTTGTTTGTGTTTTGCTGATATCACGAAATAGTAATTTTCCTAACAAGTGCGGAAAGTGATGCTTTCCCGCACGCGACTGCCGTTAAGCCGAACGACGCGGAGCGGAGTTCGGGTAAGCAGTCGAGTGCGGGAAAGACACTTTCCGCATGAGTTAGGAACAATACTTTTTCTACAAGCGTAGGAAACAAATTCATTTTTTCAATTATTTATTCATGCAAATGGAAACAACTAACAAGAGTAACATTTTCTATCCACTAATTATTCGTAATATTTATTGTAAATGTACAATTTGATGCATTATGTAAATTTATAGCCGAAGCCAGCATATTTTTTGAAGATGGCTGATTTCCTGAAGAAGAAGGTAACTCGGGCAAGGTGATTTTCATAACAATACATTTTTATTTATCAATGTTTGTTCATTTTTTCAATAAATAGTGCAAAATGATGGATGATTTTGAACAAACTCACTTAGTATTGCAACAAAAAAGCTTGAACTTTCATATTCTGTCACCCACCACTTATATTTTACGAGGATATCATACAAATGTTTTTCCCGCACTAGTGTGGGAAAACTTCTTCCCGCACAACTGTGGGAAAATGACACTTTCCAAACTGAATTGCGTGTGGGTAGAGGGTGAATCACGCACGCTTGTAGGAAAAGTATTTTTCAGGTCTGTAGAAAATGGCATCAAGTAGTAGAAAGTCTTGCGCCAACCATCCCAGCATGTTTTGAATTCAGGAAACCCATTTCCGAATTTGCAAAAAAGGCATTTGGATTTCAGGAAGCCAAGATAAAATGTGGGTTCTAAATTGTCTTCGTAAAACTCATATCTAACATTTACACCAGTAGACTTATGGTCACAGAAGAAGCCTCAAGTTCGGGGTGCCAATTGTTTGGAGACCTCACCAACGATCGTTATTTCTGCGCCGTCACCATTATTGGTATCAAACGAAACAATCGTCACAAGTGGACTTATCGAAATATGCCTTCTGCAATATGGCCAGTTTTTCTCTCACTAGACGTACCTATCCGACATTTTGACTACCTTCCACAGCTGCCTGAAAATGATGATGCAGTTGTTACAAGCTATGATAAGGAAGATGAAGACAGTGATCATGTTGATTCTTCTTTGAGTCCCCAAGAATTTGACGAAAAGGAACTGAATGATCTCATAAGTGACCTGAACCTCTCAAAAAGATCTTCGGCTTGTTGGAAAAACATCATTTTATCGTAATCACGAAAAATATTTAATTCTGTTCTTCTCCCATTACAACACCCATGTGTATCGCCAAGACGTTAGAGGTCTACCGCTGAAAATGGATCTTCCTGAGTGTTCACCAGGTGATTGCCGTGTCTTTATTGACAGCTCCAAACGGAGTTTGAAATGTGTGCTCCTTCACAATGGGAATAAGTATAGATCGATTCCGATTACCCATTCCACAAAAATTAAAGAAGTATATGAGAGCTTGGCATATGAATTTTCGAACATCCTCTATATATGTTGAATCGCATACACATTCCACTTATAGAGAAATGAATCTATAACATGATTTTTGCGCCGATAATAGAATAATAAGTATATTTAAATATTTACCAGTGTGAGATTATGAATTCTAGTTGTGATGTCTTTAAGCCCTTGTGGTCCATGGTAAACCGCAAACATAGCGGACATGTTCGCTAATAGAGCTTGGGCCGTACATATATTGCTGGTGGCTTTATCTCGTCTAATGTGTTGTTCTCGAGTTTGTAATGCAAGTCTGTAAGCGTCCCGACCAGCTGCGTCTCTTGTAACTCCTACCATACGTCCTGGCATTAACCTTACTAAGGACTGATTACATGCAAAGAATCCAGCATGTGGGCCGCCATAGCCCAAAGGTACACCCAACCGTTGCGAGGTTCCAACTGCTATATCCACACCAAAATCACTCGGAGGATGCAGTAAGGTTAGACTCAGCAAATCTGTGGCGCAACATGCAAGTGTTCCTATGAAATCAGATAAACATTTATTAATATCTTCGAAAAACTTCAAATAACATAAAACAAAAATGATTCAGAATCTCACGAGCTGTAACGCCAGGTGAAAAGACAAAACCTGAAGAACCAAATATGCTAGTCTAACTACAAATATCGAACATTGTTGTTGCTGCTGAACTTGGTTCATTGTGCTTGATTTAATTCGTGTTGTCATACAAGGGTTAACAGTGCCAGATCTACGGGAAGGCGAGAGGTAAAAGGCGGCATCTGCCCCGGGCGGCATGTCCGAGAGGCCGACTAAATGAAAGGAAAATTTATAATTTATTGATAAGAAATAATCACCCTTATCCACTGAAAATACTATTAAAGTACTGGGGATTTTTCGGCTACCAAATAGCCATCATCAGAGTAAACTAAATTATAAATTATATACAAAAATTTTCGGGAAATAGGTCACATTAACACTTTGTTTTAAATTTTCCTCTGTACGTACGTTTCGGTCTCACGACCATCATCAGAAGACTTATTATGTCAAAAAGGGTTTATTAAAACTAATTATAGCGCAAGCGTCCATATCGCACAAATTTCAATCAAAAAAGTCCACGTCGTCGTAACGAACAGAACCACGAATAATCGAAATTGTATCGTCAATATTAAAGTATAAAAATTTTTGCTACAAGAATCCACTATTCAGTAATATTCTTATAATATACAAGCGCATGTTGGTATAGTCTCATAACAACTGAAGATCGAAGTTATTTGTTGAGTATCTACTTTCGAGCCAGATGTAAGATTTATGAGGTACTTGAAAAAGGTTTCAGACCTGTATTGGAATATTACTTTTAAGAATTCTTCCTAAAATATATTTTTAACATTATAAAGACGCATGTAGGAATTTGCAAGAGTTTTAATTGATTAAGCTAGTATAAATCTGTCTTAATCCCTGAATATCATTCCTATGATTTACAGATTTGGAGTCACGTTTTATGTGAATCATCTCCAGGATAGATCTTTTATAATAATTGGTTTCCTTAGTTGAAATATTAACATTTTTGTAATCAAATTGATGGTTATAATCAAAGCAGTGCAGTGTAAATTATAAATCAAAACGTGCCTGTTTAAATACTATTTGGGAATAATAATGTAGACAATGATTTATCCTCACCTGGAGGATAGCGGAATATAAACAGATAAACAGCTTCCTTTACTTGATATTAACTTATATAAAAGATGTAAATTAATCACTTGGATTCCGACATAGACAGAAGACCCACTCAAACAAATAAGTATACCCCGCCGGATTCAGCTACACCAATTAGATACAAAATAGCTCAGCTTAATAGTGTAGTTCATAGATTATTGAACGTCCTTTTAAGCCAGCAAAATTATAACAACGAAGTTGAGAAACTTCTGCAAATTGCGCTGAACCATGGTTACCACAAATCTTTGATCATTAATTTAATTTCTAAACAAAGAAGGAAATTGGAACGTCGCCAACTAACCAAATTAGAGCCATCACCTTCGAGCCATCACCTTCAAATACTTCAATAAAATTCAAAAGTTTCACTTTCAGTAATTAATAAATTCCATAGTTTGTTTTCTAAATTTGCAATACACCTTTGATAAAGTTTTAGATTTCGTCAAATCCAGATTTTACAAAATCAATTGTGTTCAAAATGCTATGCAGGTCAAACTAGAAGGAACATTTTAACTTATTATAAGGAACATTTTACTCAAGTAAAGAAAAATAATTGTGAAAAATGAGCAGGAACTGAACATATTTTGAATACAGGTCACACTATTTCTCAAGAAAGTTTTAAAAACACAGTACAGACAAATATCTATTGAATTAATTTAGAAGGGATGGAAATTAATAAACGAAAAAAGCAATTCATTACATTCCGATTTATCTCCAGCTGAGGGTAACCCATTGTTTACATTATTATCCCCAAATAATCATAAGATTTAATTTTGTTGTCATCAAATAACTTTGTTTTGTTTGGAAACTGAGGTTTTATTAAACTATTATTTAGAGAAATGATTCGGGAAGATTCGCGAGACCAAGCAGCGTGAGTCAAAGGGGAATGTGGCCGATGAAGCGGTGTTACTAAATTGTTAAAACAAAGTCATTTAATTACTTATACTAACATATTGATAAATACTTATTTTAGATAATATTGAGAGCTTAAATATTTACACGATGACAGACTTTTGGTATCTTCGGTCTTGAGATACAAAATAAAAATAAAGAAAATGTGCCTCCCTATCCAATAATGTGCTTCTACCGTCTATGTACAATTATTCCTATGATACTTCAAAGTTAGCAATTCCTTTTATGGTATCATGAACGATAGAAAAGCTGAGAAAAGAAACAAATGATTGCATAAAGACTGCAACAGAAATAGTGCTAAAAATTAGAGCACAATATTCAACTTCTTAAACCTCGAACATCAACCAACTAATCCACCCTCTGAGACTTACCGTTCGCATGTGCATTCTCCACAACATCACCGAAATCTAATATGTTTCCGTCAGTATCTGGATATTGAAAAATTACACCTGATATGTCTCTGTTGGTGAAGTCATATTCGAATACATCGCATACTTCCCACTCAAGCCCCAAAGAGGTAAGTCTAGTTTCGATGACTGAAATCGTTTGAGGATGCAATTTATGAGATAATATCATTTTTCTCCTTTTGTTCTGCTTATAACACAGGGATAATGCTTCAGCCGCAGAGGTTCCTTCATCTAATAGAGATGCATTTGCGACTTCCAAACCAGTCAATTCAGAAACCATGGTTTGATAATTCAATAGCCCTTCCAGTCTTCCCTGGGCTACCTACAAAAAAGCAAATTGAATAGCAGTTCACCTAAAATTGTTGCATAGAGAAATATACATGTGTGTGATATTCTTGTAAAGAAATTCACATTTTTTTCCTAGATTTCAAAGTTTTTATAAGTAATCAATTTTCAACATCAATAAATATAGCAAGCCTGAAACGCAATCAAAGGCCTTTGACTTCAGTTTCTTCTAATACCAAACTGCTGTTCTGAAAACAATTTGTTATACCCCGAAATTTGATTTTATATAATTTTCTCAAGAATTTTTGCAAAATTCGTCGACAAACCTGCAAATCCATTTCATCGTTCTCTAACTGGTTTAAGATGGTTCCAACTAAGCTCTCAGTATCTTTCAAGTTTATTTGGATACTACCAAGAATTCTGCAGCACTTTTTAAAATCAGCTTCTACATATCGTACTACTTCTCAAATCCGCTCACGGTGCTTGATCAAGAGTCGAATCAAACTTGAGGAAGAAATACTTGGCTTCACGAAATTTTGAGAGAACAGTGGTTGCCATCAAATGATAAACTCGTTCTGTATGGTTGCTGAATCTGTACATTTATATGAGGGAAGTATCCACTTATTGGACACTTTGAACAAATAAAGTTCTCGGGGTGCTTTAGACCCGTATAAATCTAGAAACCTCGGTTGTGAAAAAGCGTATGAGTCACATTACAACAATGCAACTTAATAAAACTGTTTTATTAGTTTTGTGCCAGAGGCTCCAAGCGGCTTTGGCGCCCAAGGGCACGTGCCATGTCTGCCATAGCCTAGATACGCCAGACATCCTTTGGAAATATTTCCCAATAGATTTTTCAATTTCAGTACTAGTACTAGTATAGCCAAATCTTCCATATGTTGCACTGTTGGAACTATCCAGCTTTTATTTTACCTATATTAGAATTTAGCTCAGAACTGATATTGAGTTAGAATATATGGGAAACATAAATATGTAAGGAGATTTTTTTAGCTTGTTCTTAATTTTACACGTTGTTCAACGTAATTCATTGCTGTCCAATTTTGCTTTCATTCTTTACCTATTATAATAATCGATACAACAATATCAATAATGTAACGGGCTTTTATATTAATTTATCTGCACTGAATGAAATTAAATGTAAAAAAATCGTCAGAATCGATCTTTCTTCTGAAAACGAAAAATAGCATTATTCTAATGAAATTTGTCAATGCATCAAGTGGTCAAAATTAGAATTTTCCGTCACTGATCAAAGTTTTTACCAACAACTTGAAATCCAAAATAGCGAGTTAATAATGATAATATATACAGTTTATGGGATATGAAAAATGTATAATAAAGTGAGATACTGGAATTTAAATATTATCGAGAACTTATACAATTCGTTGAAATGCTTCTCCTATCAATTGACTTACGTTATTTGAAAGACTTTGAATTAACCACGTTACCTCAGAAAAAAAAAACGTTATTGAATATTCATTTTTTAAGTAGTAAACACTTCTGTATAGCTCATTTGAAACACTTCATGATTCCTCATTGACCGCCCAGGAAAATCAACTTACTTCTGCTTGGTACGGCGTATATTGGGTAGTCCAACCTGGATTTTCAAAAATATTCCTCATAATAGTATGCGGGACGCAACAGTTGTGATAACCCATGCCAATATACGATCTATAGATTTTATTTCTTTCTGCAATTTTCCTAATACGGCTGATAAGCTCGTATTCACCTACAAAATATGTTTACATTAAAAGGCCCCCTGTAGCGTTCCTTATCTTGGACATTTGAACTTGTTATCGTCATGTATTGAATAACATTATATTGTGTAAATTGTTTTTATATCTTACCCACAGGTTCTTCAATCGCTAGTGGCTTTTCTAACCTAATTTTTTCTGGAACTGCTTTATCACTCAATTGATCCAAACTCTAGAATGAAGAATTCAATTAAGCAATACATTGTCAGACCGTAAAAAGAAATTGTCAAAATCAAGTTGGACGACTATCCACAAATTCTCATAATTGAGGTCAGAAAGGGAGATTCGAAATTACAAGCATCTCATCTAGAATATATAATTACTGATGCAGTAATGAAACAGATATCAAATTAAATGATGTAAGGTTTCATATACTCCTCGACCACCATAACATTCAGTAACCTACATATAATTAGACTTCGAAGTATCTACCAGATATTGTCTTGAAATTTGCTGTGAAAATAGAGTTTCATTCAAATATATAGATACATAGAACAAAGTTTATTTCATCTACCTTTCTTTCAACGTAAGGATATGGTTTCAATATGATGAGCATTACCTCATTAAATTCTAAATGTCCGTCAATATTTAAACTAACGTCATCATAAGAATATGTTATGGCATGAAACTTTTCATGTGATTTGATTCACCGAAAGCACTATTGTAAAAAAGGTGACCTGTGAGAATAGATGATACCTACTAGAAAGTAAACCTGACGGACCTCATGCGATCCGCGACATCTCTGAGGGTGTGCGATTTTTAGGAACTGTACTCTCATCGCGTACCAAAGAGAAGCTTCGAAACTTTTTAAAACATGCAGAAATGCAAGGTAATCTGCTGATGAAGAATTATCAAAGAAAGTCTTAACATTTTTTAACCAACAGCTGCAAGATCTGTAATGCACTTTTCGCCAATGATCTTCACCTCTAGATGATTGTAAAAATAGGATGTAAGATCCATTTAATGTACATATTTTATCAAACTAACGAGATTTGACAGCAACTGAAGAAAACGGATTGATTAAAATCTCTACTTATAGTGTACATACTAGAACAATTCTAGAACAATACACCACCTATTCATGTGAAGAATCTTACCAGCTCCTATCTGCCTAAAAACACATAGAGAAAACGTATAAAAGGTAAAAGCTGACCTCGAAATTAACGAAATATGAAAAAGCTATTCCTGGAGATGCAGCATCGACCTTCCCATTTATTGAAATTGAAATTCCTATTTTTGTTTGTGAATTAAATAAAATATTTTCTAACTTATGTATTGTTTGATGTTCAAATCATAGAAATGACTTAGAGATCCGCGGCTTCCAGTAGTAATTTAGTGTGGGTCCGCAGAAATCAGAATGCATGCTCTAGACCTAGAGGGTACTTTACCCTTCTGCTTCTAATTTGATACATTTCTTCGAAACAAGTACGTACGATTTTATAAAAATGTTTCCTTCCATTTTATAACCGATTTAAGATTATATCAAACCACAATAATCTAATACGTAGTTTGCCTTCCATGTTGCCATCTACGATTCAAATTAACTGTAACTATCATTCTGCTAATTTTTTTTATTTTGAACTCTCACTCCTTTAATGCATGCAGTCAGTTTTACAAAGTTTTAGTCCAGTCAAGTGTGAAAAAATAGGGGTCATTACTAAAATATCAGAGACCGCACGAAAATTGCATTATATTCAGGATGGCTTACACATCGTTAGTCAGGAAAAAAGAAGGGCTCATGATTATTACTATCAATAAACAATAGAAAACCATTTTCAATTTACAAATGGAAAGTGTTTTATCACAAATGGAATATCTCGGGCTTTTTTAATTCAAAGTTTCTGAAATTTGGTATCAAGAGGTTTTTTGGTCCGCTGAATCCGAATCTGAAATCGGAAAATGGCCTGTTTGCTGGAAAACCCGAAACAGTTTACCAAATCTTAACAACAAACAAAACAATTTTAAAATATGTGTGACTGTGACAGATATTTTAAAATTAAAATTGCCATTTATCTCTCCCTTTATAAAAGCTTTCTCGTTCAACAACTGAACCGGAAATAAATGTGAAATAATTACCGCCTCAGCTTATATTGTATATTGAATAAAAAAGATTGGAATGGAGAAAATTATTACAAATATTCAAATGAAACTCACATTACAAAAGGATGGGACAAAAATTGCTAAGAGTTGAAATACCTGGGTCTAGTCATGACTTCATTTTGTAGCCAAACGTATCGTATATGGAGCTACTGTGAGTGAGTTCAATCAGTTCATTGCTTAGTCAATAGTACAATTCTATCTACTTAATAATAAAAAAATCAAAAACTTTCTCATACCTTGAATCCTAAAGTATCTAGCATATTGTTTATATCAAAATCTCTAGGACCAATGTGACGACTAGGAAATTCATCCTTTTTGGGAAATAAAGGTTCATCTGGTCTAGGTGTACTTGCACTACTAAATCTAATATACGGTAACTTCCGATTGTTGAGAGAACAACAACGTGTTATATTTCTATACATTTTCAAAATAATTTATTCCGTGCTTTTAAACGACTGCTACTAACGTGTATGGCGAATCTTCAATACTAAGATAATTTATTAATAATTTGAATCGGGTTATCAGTAAATGAATGATGTGGAATTATATATGTATACGCAATGTTCTGATAAGCTATGTTATTTATTAAATTTCATTGCATGATAATTATCTTCCCTACTCCTTACGCAACAGCTTCTTACCAAATCATCCCTTAACGTATTTGCTTAGTGATTGCAGACTCGTAAAGAATCATTTTTTTTTCTAAAATAGAATGAAATAAACAGAATGGTTCGTTTCTACACACTATTGTGTAGGGTGCCAGATTTTGTTGGTTTTGTAAGATAACTTGTTTATTTTTTAAGATAGACAGATGCAGTTTTCGCGACCCTGTTCCACTTTTTCGAGAAAACAATTCTGGTGAAATCAGATTTTTGATATGTCTTTTAGTTTTCAAGCTACAGCTTAAAAAACGATTTCACGTAACCCTATCTTATAGATTTTTTTACTTAGAATCCAATGGTGTTTAAATCTTTTATGTAGGTCTAACCGTTTTCGAGATATATTCCGTTGGATAGAACATTTTTCAGGCTTTCCAAAAATATATAACATCATATATTTATTTTCATAAATAGGGAAGTTAAAACGTTCACGTTTTTGACGTGACAACGTCTTATAATTCGTTGGAGCCGGCTGCACGCACGAGAAAACATGACTCATGCGGCGTTACCTCGTTCTGATGCTTTCCATTTAAGCATGCGGCGTTACCTCGGTCTAAGGCGTTCCATTTAAGGCTTGAAGTGCAAGCGAGAGCGTCTCCTACTTGAGTGAGCGATGCGTCCGCGTGGACAGCTGCTGTACAAAATAATACATTTACATGTTTTCGTCAAGTATGAAGTGCATTGAAAAGTGAATGTGGTGTCAATTGTTTATAGCAACGATAACTGCGGCGATAAAGGTAATGATTCATTCGATATTAAATATATGTTCAGTGTTATATTGTCGAATATTCGTGCATTCATCATTAAAAAAAATAGCATCGGTCCGCTAGGGCAGCGATTGTAGGTTATGCTATAATTGACAAAACTATAACAATAAGTTAACAGAACTATTTCACGATGAGTAAAAAATCAATTGCTTTACTATTCGATCGAAATAATTATCGAGCGTAGCTATGATTTCAAAAAATAAAAACATAAATGTTAAATCTTCCACATATCATAACAACGTGTCTGAAATGACAGGTTGGACCAGCCAGCCGTCAAAGGGAACAATTTTCTCCTATATCAAACACATTGAGGCGGGCTTTTTAAAAGCTAAATTGACATAATTGTATTTATGCGTACAAATAAATGTAACTTGATCAATTCAATTGTGATTTCCATTTACCTCCTTCTCTATATCCATACAAAATATCTATCAAACAAATAAAATTAAAATTTTCTTTTGAAAAATTGAAACCATTCCATCAGTATTTTCTTATGACGTTGTCACGTTCAACTATCGTCAATAAACCGACTTTACAGACAACCAATTTTTTTTTTGACATTGGGCGGTAAATCCTAGGTGGCCATGGAAACGAAAATTACACTAAAGCATATATGTATATTTTTATTATTAAGCTGAGCATTTACACTTTTTTTCCTCTTTCTTAATAGGCCATGACGAATGATTCATTTTTTGTCACCATATCAAGTTAGCCTTGATCATGTTAATTATTCATTTAACATTCTTCTCAAACGGTATTAAAGTATTATCTAGTATCGTTTTACGTTTATATTATATTTTTGAATTATTGCCGCGAATTTAACTTTCGAAAATAATGAAAAATATGACATGTTCATGTGCTTTGTGCAGTGCAATGAAAATTCAGATGATGCATTCAAATAAGTAAGCATTTTCTCTGTTATCGCTCTATTCTAATACATGTATTTATGAAATATTTCTTAGATATCCTGAGAGAAGGCAACCAGACAAAAGAATTGTTTTGGGAATAAAATTTATTACAATACGGTTCATTTTCAAAATCTCGCCCTAAAACGTATAACACAGAAAACCAAGATGATTAAATACATGTTTTGGCTTGCTTTGAAGCAGATCCAACTACTTCATGCAGAAAGGTAGAAGATTATGATGGCACAAATTAGTTCAGCATCTACGGTGTTGCACAACGACCCATCGAATTTTGTAACTTGTTTTGCAAATGTTGAATACTGTAAGAAATTTTGAAAAAATGGTCATATGGTCAGATGAGACATATCCAGTACCGGTATAATAAATCGTCAAAATAGTAGATTCTGGACCCAAGCTAACCCGCATGCTATATTTCTATGAGAACGATGAAGCAGATTTGGTTTCAGCGTTTCGTGCTCTATGTTGGGTTCAAAAATAAAATTTCACATATTTGAAGGCAGCCACCTTAGATATCTCGGGAACTGTAAGATCTTACTTGAATCACAATTTTTCAGGCCACTGGTTTGGGAGACGGGAACCGGTAAGATGGCCGCCTAGGTCGCCCGACTTGTCCGTCGTTTTATGGGAATACTTACAAAATAAAATATATATTTCCCAGTATCAAACCATCGAAGATTAAAGGGGTGCAACCGAAAGACAGTTTATGCACTTACAAGAACATCCTTTCATTACATTAAATGCCCTAAGGCTTAGGATTATGTGCGAAACATGTGTTAATTCCAATGGGGAACAATTTGAACAATATCTATAGATTTCATGATTTTCAATTTTTTATCTTTAAATTATATGTAGGACGGAGAACCAACCTCACGGAGGAGGGGTTTTAGTCGGTAGGAATCCGGCACCCCGGGGGCACGTAGCACCCGAGGCGTCTATGCAAGATTTCCCCTCCTCTACGCAAAAAAAAAAATATGTAAGATTAGTTTCCGTTTTAAATAAATATGTTTCCTTTTTATATTCGTGTATCAGGGCTATTGGTTAGCGATAATTTTTTCTGAGCACTGATGTGAATTAAAGAAGTTTATTTGTTGATTTATTTATTATTTAATATTTATTCATCCAGAAAGAATTACATGAGTAACCATACATAGCTAAACAAAATTATCTGATTGTACATCTGGAACTATTAGAACGTACAAACTAATTACAATTAAATTGTTTATGCGATAGTTAGCAGAAACATCAGTACCTATTACATATTTCATAAATAAACGAATCAAATAACACACAATTGGCAAATTTCTTACTCCCTCAATCTGATCTTTTTAAAATAATCTTAAGTTACGCCACTGGATACATAAATTTAGGTAATTCCTGCAGAACGTTTCAAACAGCAGTGAAGCGATTTTACTGATTTTAGTAATAATACTCGCCAACAATTTATAAATAGTGGCTGGCTTGATTAACTTGCAGTTTTAAATATTATGGTTCAAAACTTTCATACTTCTATTACTAACATTATCATGACACACTCGATATAATAAAAGCCCTTGTAATGCTTTTATTTAATTTTCATATACAGCTTTCCCATATCTAAAATCTTCTCTAATACATGGTTTACTTTCCTAAATCTCAGAACTAAATCAACGCTGTACTGATGCGTCCAAACGTCAATTATGCCAATGAGTCACATTGTTATGTTCCAAATGATCCATAATATAATGAATGGCTCTAAATAGAAATGGAAAAGGTGATTGTATCATTTGTCGATTGAGTACATATTAATTGTTGAGATAAGAACTATTCTATTGTTAAACTATCAACATTATTTTCTAGGTACCTAGTAGTTGGCATCCCTAAAATTTACAAGTTACTCCAACAAATAGAAATTCAAATTTTTATAGTAGCCTTTCGAAATCACAAATCTTGTCTCAACTACATCGTGAGATAAGTGGTCACTAAAGGCATTGGAAGAATTTTTTATACTTTAGTAGGTTAGATATCTTATTTTTCATGTTTTGTACGTCCAATGTTGACGAATTTCTCATTACTATACTTAAATGATCCATTAAGTTCAATTGAATATTTTGGAGAGGTAGACACGTTCGTAATTCCCGAAAACATCAGGATGTACACGCGTGCATGAAGCGACCTTCGGTTCATATTCAAACAAACCATGTAGGTATATGTATGTGCGTTTATATATCCTTATACACCTCCGTTCATCCTCCTATACGTATGTGAACCATGTTTGTTTATTTCACCTAATTATGGAAATACCTATTTCAGCTTGTGTTCATACCCAAGAGGGAAAGTTGGTTTGCCGGTCTATCAATCTAACCGTCTCCAAATCATTTGGGTCAGCTAAATGTCACAGCGGTACCAGAGCTATTAAGCAAATTACCTATTGAAAAATAGCAGTACCAAACTTGGTACACTATACAGCCTTTTCGTTTTTTCTAGCAGATAAGTACCCCCTTAGCCCGATTGAAATTTTACATAATCAAGAGCTTTAAAACGAAGAATGATTGTTCGAAAATTGTTAGGAATAATATTTTTGGAATAAAAGTCTTCATATATTTTTTGTTTTCATGACTACCTACACAGCTTGGTCAATCTATAGACTAAATGTTTTATGTCTATCTTGAGTATTATACTCTCCATGCACAACGAAAAAAATAAATTAAAATCTGCTACGCAACATTCTTACATGCTAGATTTTTATTAAGTTCTAATTTATACCATATTCAACTATTACTGATAGTTTAACTATCGGGGCTTTCTAGGAACTTATATTAATTGAACCGAATAGCAACACAATTACTTTGTTACATGTCACTATTTCATTAAATCGTTTATTGCTTTATATTCAACAATGTAATTAAACGTAGTTTTATTTGTTATATATCGTGAGCCCAATTTAAAATTCACTGTGACGTACAGTTATGTTGCGCTATTTGCTGCAACACATAATACAGCATTTTACACATAGATCTTAGAATAGAATTTGAAATGATATTCCATGGTTGATGAAATCTTCAATTTGTACGCCAACATCATCGGTCACGTGACCGGCGTGAAGTGCTACGTGTAAGCCGTGTACGAAAATCTGTATGAAAGTACCGTAAAATATCTGATGAATTGGCCACATTGTAAAGAGTTCATTCAAAGGAGTGTGTGCACGTAAAAGTATCAAATTAGTTCTAATATAGTTTCAGGCAACCCATTACAATGGGAAGTAAGTATTATATACTTCCGTACATTTTCTTATTATATAAATAACCTTTTTCCAATAAATACGACTTAGAACAAAAATTTTTATTTTTTATACCTAACTTGTGTTTTAATATACTTTTCTTACGTACTCTTCTTTTTGTTTCAGTAAAATTTCTAGAGGTTATTAAACCTTTTTGTAGCATATTACCTGAAATTGCAAAGCCAGAAAGGAAGGTAAGAAGCCCTTATAATTTTCTTCAGTGTTACTACTTATGTGTTCTTAAATATGAAAACATCTGTTCACACTATAAATTATCATTCATTGTCACCGAAATCTTATTTCTTTAGATGAAAGTTCAATATTAACAGAAGTTTTCATTCAATAATATTAAGCATCTGTTTACTACATGTGGCATTTTCTTGTATTGCAGATACAATTTAGGGAGAAAGTACTATGGACAGCTATAACACTATTTATATTTTTAGTATGTTGCCAGGTAAGTTCAATCAATTTGTAATTTGGAACATGTACTGATATTATTTGTCATTTGCAGATTCCACTCTTTGGAATCATGAGTTCAGATTCTGCCGATCCGTTTTATTGGATTCGTGTTATACTTGCCTCAAATAGAGGTACACTTATGGAATTAGGTATCTCTCCAATAGTAACATCTGGATTGATTATGCAGCTGCTTGCAGGAGCAAAAATCATTGAAGTAGGTGACACTCCTAAGGACAGAGCCTTGTTTAATGGTGCACAAAAATGTAAGTAAGATTATCATAGTTATTATCTATCTATATAACAATCATACTTGTATTTTCCTCGTTTGCTTAGATAACATTTATATCATTAATCTGAATTTGATTGATTTGAGTAAATGAAGTTGAATTAGGAGAAAGGAATTTTAGTGTTTTGTATGATTTTGTACTCATGAAAGTATTCTTCTATAGGTTTTCCGGAATTCACACAATTTTGGGTTTCACTGAGTAGTTTCAGCTTGTACTTTATGCTACAATTGGTATATTTTTTGCATGAACTTGATTTACATCACATTCATTTGAATAATGTATAATTTCTTTTAAGAAAACGAAAATTGTATAGTCTTCTTTTATATGAAATGCATGTCATCTGAACTGTTCATACTTTAAAAGCAGTAACTTCTCTTTGTACAATCAGTCTTAGTAGATGATTATGCCTTATTGGATTTATGAGTACTTAATGAACAAATATGTAAAATATTTAGCAAAATAATTCACTTGTTGATATGCATTTACATATTGTCAAACCTCAATGTTTTTTATTAATGGACTGTCATGATCAACTTCAATAGCAATTAACTATTCTCTACCATCACATATATGCACTTGTGCAGTGATATATTAAGAAAGTATTATGATGCCAAAAAATTTAAATTGAAGGATCCTTGAAATAAATTATTGAGTTTGAATTTTTACCATTGCTTACAAACTTATGATACATTGTTTTGTAGCAAATTTTCATTCCAGTTTCAGTCCCCTTGATTGATATTTGTATCTTTAAGGGTATCAAAGCATACAATATTTTAACCATAGTCAAAGTGTACCAGGTCTGCCGGAGCCTCCCTTCTACTCTTTTTAAAATTTTAGTGCAATCTGATTGGTCGTTTATTTCGTTTATTTAATGTCATAGACGACGACATAATATGATGTTGTTACGTGCTGGCGACGAGCTGATGAGAGCAAGGCTGTGATTGGAGGAGCTGGGTGACGTCACCCAGCGCGAGAAACGATGGAAGGGAGGCTCCGGCAGACCTGTATACTTTGACTATGATTTTAACAAAGTACATACAATATGTTTTCTATATTAACTATACATTACTACATCACAAAGTTCTGTGATATGTAAGACTTTTTTTAGACTGATATTTGTATCTGTAAGGATATCAAAGCATACAATACTTTAACATAGTACATACGTTGTGTTTTCTATGTTAACTGTACTACATCACAAAGTTCTGTGATATATAACACATTTTTGTTAGTGATTGTGCACTGGTTAATTTGATGTCTTAAATTTAATGTCAACAAAAACTTCTCTAAAATCAATAAGTGGAAATATGTAAACATTGTAAATGAGTGATCTTTAAGAATATATTCCATTTGAATGAATGACTTCTTTTTGGGTGTCCCAAATTATAGGGATCACAGAAATCATAAGAGCAAGTCTTCATGACATAAATTACAATGATGTAAAATTTTCCAAACATTATTTGGAGGAACAAATATAGGCGTGAATTATTTGACATCCTGACCTATTTAAATGTTTTGTCTTTTTCATTTCTTTAAATTATTGAGATTGGTTCAAATTTATTAACTTAATCTGATTGATAATTTAAATGAAATAGCATGACCAACAATATCTAAATGTTAATTATAAGGCATTTCAATTAATTTAGGCTACAGTTTTATCCTTCTAAACTTTTATTGTAGTTAGAATATTTTATATTTCAAAATAATGGCGTGACCATGTTCTTATTTGAAAAATATAAGTGCATCAACAAAAACAAAACGTTATACGCAAAATTAGTATAAGGAAAAGGGAACCCTATAGAAATAGTTTCAGATTTATTAAATTTGATGTTATTAAAATAGTACAACAACGGTTGAATACCAAGAGCGGAGTAGATTTAAATCAATTGATTAAAATCATGATTTTAATTTGAAAATATAATTGGAATTTAAAATGAAGCTAAAATCAAGATAAACACATTTATTCATAATAATAAAGCTTTCAATTCCTATTAGTACAAAAATTATAAACAATATTGAAAATAGCTTTGATGCGTTTTTGTAAAATTTCTTATAATACTTGAAAAGTATTGTATCAATACCAAAAAAAATGGTGATTGTAACCTAAAAGTAAAAGGGAGAACTCGGGTAACATTATTTAATAAGAAGCCCCTAACAATAAATGTTAGTAATGGGGAAATATCTTCATCAAACTAGTATCATGGTAGTAAGATGAAATTTTTATTAAATAATAAATGCCCTTTCAATTAAACCACCGCCTAAGTGCAACCATTGCAAAAATTACCGTGCACTTATTCTGGTTTACATGCATTGCTAGTTGGTTTTGGAGGAACTTTAGTACAAATTAAAAATTTATACAAATAATATGATTTCCATACTCTGTTGGAAACCTTCTATTTTGATAAAATTATTAGAGAATATGATTCTACATAATACATAACTCTTCCATACTCGTCTCTTTCCGCATGTTCTAATAATAGAACTCAATTCGGGAAATCTGTTTGGTATCCGGCATGGCTGTATTTCTTTTTCAATAGTAACAATTTTGAATCAAAAGTTATCTGGAATGTGAAGAAGCAAATGTTTCAATTTCAGTGCAGTCAAATGGGTATAAAAATAGGCCAATCTCGAAATCCTTGGGAAATGGACCGATTTTGATGGCACAAAGTGCTCTTCGGAATTTTATCAGGAAAAAGTCTACCTCGTCTAAAGTTGCGTTTATAAACAATAAATTAACAATTTAATTAGCGTATTTATGAAATTACCTAAAAATTCATAAAAAATGATCGGGTAAAGACTATTTTTGGTCAATGAACATATGAAAATAGTTAAACAAGTAGGTCATTTGTTATAAACAATTTATTTATTAACAAATAGACGAATTCGACCAAAACTAAGAGTTTAATTTTGGCCTTCTGAGTTCGATTTTGGCACCAATATCGTCGAATGTATACCCGCTAATTTGTTAATTTGTCAAGAACAAATTATATTTATTAATAAATATACGAATTTGACCAAAATGTCGAGTTTATAGTCGTTTTCAGCTAAAGTAAAGTCTATTTTTGGTCAATGAACAAATGAGAATAGTTAAACAAGTAGTTGAATTAACTTAATTTGTTATAAACAATTTATTTATCAACCAATATACGAATTCGACCAAAACTACGAGTTTATGATAGTTTTCGAATAATTTTGGCCTTCTGACTTCGATTTTGTCGTCAATATCATCGAATGTATACCCACTAATTTGTTAATTTGTTGTAAACAAATTATATTTATTAATAAATATACGACTGTGACCAGAATGTCTAGTTTATAGTCGTTTTCAGCTAATTTTGGCCTTCTGAGTAAGATTTTATTGTTATTATGGTCTTTAAACGTAAACATTAATTTTTGAATTGTTATAAATAAATTAATTATTAATAATTATACGAATTTGTCCAAAATGTCGAGTTTATATTCGTTTTCAGCTAATTTTGGTCTCTTGAGTACGATTTTATTGTTATTATAGACCTTAAATGCATAGATAAATTTTTTAATTGCTATAAATAAATTATTTATTAATAAATATACGAATTGCGCCAAAATTCCAAATGTACAGTGTTTTTAAAATTAATGTATTAATAGTCAAATAAAATACATCAAAAAAAAATCTCTATTTTGAAACGAACAAATGAAAAATATTTTATTCTAGTCCATCTTACAGTATTATACGGTGCTCATTTAAAATTCCTTGATGTTAGAATTTGAAAAAAATAATCTTTTCGTGGCATTATATATTAAGACTTGATACTATTTTTTTTTGGTATAAATTATTTTAATATTAATACTTTCATTTAAAAATACTTTATACTTAGAATTTTGGCGCAATTCGTATATTTATTAATAAATAATTTATTTATAACAATTCTTAAGGACTATAATAACAATAAAATCGTGCTCAAGAGGCCAAAATTAGCTGAAAACGACTATAAACTCGACAATTTTGCTCAAATTCGTATATTTATTAATAAATATAATTTTTTTATGACAAATTAACAAATTAGCGGTTATACATTCGACGATATAGGTGCCAAAATCGAACTCAGAAGGCCAAAATTATTCGAAAACGATCCTAAACTCGTAGTTTTGATCGAATTCGTCTATTTGTTAATAAATAAATTGTTTATAACAAATGAAGTTAATTCAACTACTTGTTTAACTATTTTCATATGTTCACTGACCAAAAATAGTCTTTACCCGATCATTTTTTATGAATTTCTATGTAATCTCTTAAATACGCTAATTAAATTGTTTATGAACAATGCAAAATGTTTGCGCAACTTTAGACGAGGTAGACTTTGTTTCTGATAAAATTTCGAAGTCACATCAAAATCAGTCCATTTCCCAAGGATTTCGACCTCAAATACCTTTTTAATCGTAATCGCTATATCATCTCTGTATCACTGTGCTCAGTATCTGAGAAAGCAAAAATATTGCAAATTAGTTTTAAATTAGCACTTTTTTATTCCTTCCAGTGTTTGGCATGGTAATTACAGTTGGACAAGCAATCGTTTATGTAATGACAGGAATGTACGGAGACCCGGCTGAAATCGGAGCTGGTGTCTGTCTGTTAATTATAATTCAATTGTTTGTGGCTGGACTCATCGTACTTCTATTGGACGAGCTACTACAGAAAGGCTATGGATTAGGTTCGGGAATATCACTGTTCATCGCTACCAACATTTGCGAAACCATAATTTGGAAAGCGTTCTCACCGGCCACCGTCAATACAGGAAGAGGTACAGAATTCGAAGGAGCAGTAATAGCATTATTCCATCTGTTGACAACAAGGCAAGACAAAATCAGAGCTCTGCGCGAAGCTTTCTACAGGCAAAACTTACCAAATTTAATGAATTTATTGGCTACTGTTTTAGTTTTTGCTATAGTGATATACTTCCAAGGTTTCCGGGTGGATCTACCAATCAAAAGTGCAAAATATCGCGGGCAATATTCGAGCTATCCAATCAAATTGTTCTACACTTCTAATATTCCCATTATCTTACAATCCGCTTTAGTATCAAATTTGTATGTTATATCACAGATGTTAGCAGTCAAATTTCAAGGGAACTTTATAATCAATTTCTTGGGCGTATGGGCGGACGTAGGCGGTGGTGGTCCAGCCCGATCTTATCCCATCGGCGGGCTTTGTTATTATTTATCCCCGCCTGAGAGCGTGGGTCATATTCTAGAGGATCCTGTGCACGCACTGTTGTACATCGTGTTCATGTTGGGATCTTGTGCGTTCTTCTCGAAAACGTGGATCGAGGTATCTGGCAGTTCGGCCAAGGACGTCGCCAAACAACTTAAAGAACAACAGATGGTAATGAGAGGGCATAGGGACAATTCTATGATTCACGAATTGAATAGGTATATACCAACGGCGGCAGCCTTCGGCGGACTTTGTATTGGAGCGTTATCAGTAATGGCCGATTTCTTAGGAGCAATCGGTTCCGGAACTGGTATTCTGTTAGCTGTTACAATAATCTACCAGTACTTTGAAATATTCGTGAAAGAACAAAGTGAGACGGGTGGAATGGGCGCTCTGCTCTTCTAAATACGTGTAAGTTTTAACATTGTTATGCAATGTAATAATTTGTGATATCACTTATCGTATAGATTCGTTACGATAAATGGTATTTTTAGACGTAGTAAATCACGTTTTGTGATGAACTTTTTTGTACTAAATTGTCTAAAATCTAATAAAGAACTTTGCATTGTATATTTTGCATACAAATTATGATTACGACTGTTAGATATTTATGTGTGGCTGTCGACGAATATACCTGTTTATTGTATATCATTACATTGTCATCTCATGTAGCGCGGTTGTGTATTGAACATTTTGTTACTAGTTTATTTATAATTTATTTTAAATACACATCTCTAAAATATTATGTTTTTTCTTGTACCTTCCACCAGTATTTTATTTATATTGGAAATTCACTATTGATTGATTTTAGTTTAGAGAATTTTCAATATCTTGTTCAAACACGTTCACTACCGCTCTCATTCTGGCGTACTATGCTACAAGTTATTGATATATTACGTTTGCAAAATCTATATACAGGATGTTCCCGTGTTTATGTTCTAAATACACTAAAAAATGATAGGTGTCTTCAAAATAAGATTTTTCTCTAAAACACTTATTCTGAGATACAAAGTTTTGAACAATTATTAATTTCCTTCATTATTTCAGATTTTCAAGTAGTTTGGCTACTTTAAATTCGTACAAAACGTCATAACAACGCCTCTGTATTTGTCAAAAACTTTTTGAAGGGAGCAAAATGTGTCACCGATAAATCTAAAGTTTGAACTGAAAATCTTCATTTGTTTAGAAGAAAGTGTCATAACTTTCAACAGTCTAGATCTCAGAAACGTTTCAGAGAAAAATGTCAATTAAAGACCCCTATTACTTTAAGATGTTCTATCGTTTACCAAAGATGTGAACGAAAAAACGTATACTATAGTGATGCTGCAGTTAGCTTTTCCAGATATGGTATTGAATGCAATATGAGGTATATTAAGAATGTGTCTAAATGTGCATTGATTGGAGATTGTTGGCATTTCAAACTTAATTATAGCTCTGTTATTGATTTGGTTTTTTTATGAATGATCAATAAAGTTCCTGTTTGAAAATCTTTGTATAAATGAGTATGTCTTTTTATTTCCTTATTCTTGAAGACAAACTTCCTTCAAGTTGAACGACAGCTAGAGTCTAACCAATTCCAAAAAAAAAGGAAAAAAGACCCTTCCTAACATTTATAGACTCATTGCAATGACCGGGAATATGGCTTTCGACAGCAGAGATCAACAGTAGATCTGCTTGCCTACATAACACATGTATGGCCGAAATCTACTGAAAAATATGAGGAGTCTCTAGTTGTGGCATTGTATATCTCCTAAGCAGTTGACCGAGTCTGGCAACAAACCCTTCTAGGGCAACTTCCGTCATATGAATTGCCACCTCAACTTTGTCGCTTACTATCGAGTTTTCTCAGATAGATCACTCCATTTGGTTGACGGAGTATTCTCCGATACAGTGGCCGTCAACGCTGGTGTTTCACAGGGATCTGTCTTGGCACCAACTTTGTTTCTTCTCCATATCGATCTGTTGGAAGCGACTACCTGTCCCACCCATAGCTTTGCAGATGATGATACACTTCATGCTGCTCTTATCTAGAGCCCGTATATCATTTAATGAAGCCAGAGGACCGAGACAGACCAGTTGACGCAATTAATAGAGATCAGGTAATAATTTTGTAATGGGGATCTCGTAATCTGATAGTTTAATGCAACTTCTCCAGGACAGGGGATCCCACAATCCCTAATATGATGTCAGGTACAACTATTCCTACGAAGTCTTCTATATCTACGCTCGGGATCTCCACCAAAATGATGGACACCGTACAAGCAATGTTGTAGAATTACTTGAAATTTCACAGATCTCCCAAGTTTAATATTTCCTGGTTTCATGTGATTTTCCAGTTGATGCCTTTCTTAGATACTAGGCAACTCAGCAAATTAACAATTATAGTAAAAAGACTTTATTATTGCTAAAAGCAGTTCAAGAAAATGTTAATCATATAAGGAGTGATATTCAATTTGCAGAAGTATGTGAAGAATTACTATTGAAAAGTCTAAAATATGATGTTTTTTCTGGTACCTTCCACCAGTATTTTATTTATATTGGAAATTCACTGATGATTGATTTTAGTTTAGAGAATTTTCAATATCTTGTTCAAACACGTTCACTGCCGCTCTCATTCTGGCGTACTATGCTACAAGTCATTGATATACTATGTTTTCGAAATATATATACAGGATGTTCCCGTGTTTCTGTTCTAAATCCACTTAAAAATAATAGGCGTCTTCAAAATAAGATTTTTCTCTAAAACACTTTATTTCCGAGATACAAAGTTTTGAACAATTATTAATTTCCTTCATTATTTCAGATTTTCAAGTAGTTTGGCTACTTTAAATTCGTACAAAACGTCATAACTACGCCTCTGTATTTGCCAAAAAATTTTTGAAGGGAGCAAAATTTGTCACCGATAAATCTAAAGTTTGAACTGAAAATCTTCATTTGTTTAGAAGAAAGTGTAATAACTTTCAACAGTCTAGATCTCGGAAACGTTTCAGAGAAAAATGTCAATTAAGGACCCCTATTACTTTAAGATGTTCGATCATTTACCAAAGATGTGAACGAAAAAACGTATACTATAGTGATGCTGCAGTTAGCTTTTCCAGATATGGTATTGAAGGCAATATGAGGTATATTAAGAATGTGTCTAAATGTGCATTGATTGGAGATTGTTGGCATTTCAAACTTAATTATAGCTCTGTTATTGATTTGGCTTTTTATGAATGATCAATAAAGTTCCTGTTTGAAAATCTTTGTATAAATGAGTATGTCGTTTTATTTCCTTATTCATGAAGACAAACTTCCTTCAAGTTGAACGACAGCTAGAGTCTAACCAATTCCAAAAAAAAAGGAAAAAAGACCCTTCCTAACAATTATAGACCCATTGCAATGACCGGGAATTTGGCTTTCGTCAGCAGAGATCAACAGTAGATCTGCTTGCCTACATAACACATGTATGGCCGAAACTATTGAAAAATATGAGGAGTCTCTAGTTGTAGCATTGTATATCTCCTAAGCAGTTGACCGAGTCTGACAACATATGAATTGCCACTCCAACTTTGTCGCTTACTATCGAGTTTTCTCAGATAGATCCCTTCATTTGGTGGCTGACGGTGTATCCTCCGATACAGTGGCTGTCAACGCTGGTGTTCCACAGGGATCTGTCTTGGCACCAACTTTGTCTCTTCTCCATATCAATGATCTGTTGGAAGCGACTACCTGTCCCACCCACAGCTTTGCAGATGATGATACACTTCATGCTTCTCTTATCTAGAGCCCGTATATCATTTAATGAAGCCAGAGGGCCGAGGCAGACCGGTTGACTCAATTAATAGAGATCAGGTAATGATTTTGTAATGGGGATCTCGTAATCTGATAGTATAATGCAACTTCTCCAGGACAGGGGATCCCACAATCCCTAATATGATGTCTGGTACAACTATTCCTACGAAGTCTTCTATACCCACGCTCGGGATCTCCACCAAAATGATGGACATCGTACAAGCAATATTGTAGAATTGCTTGAAATTTCACAATCTCCCAAGTTTAATATTTCCTGGTTTCATGTGATTTTCAGTTGATGCCTTTCTTAGATACTAGGCAATTCAGCAAATTAACAATTATAGTAAAGACTTTATTATTGCTAAAAGCAGTTCAAGGAAATGTTAATCATATAAGGAGTGATATTCAATTTGCAGAAGTATGTGGAGGAGTACTATTGAAAAGTCTAAAATATTATGTTTTTCCTTGTACCTTCCACCAGTATTCTATTTATATTGGAAATTCACTGTTGATTGATTTTAGTTTAGAGAATTTTCAATATCTTGTTCAAACACGTTTACCGCCGCTCTCATTCCGGCGTACTATGCTACAAGTCATTGATATACTATATTTTTAAAATATATATACAGGATGTTCCCGTGTTTCTGTTCTAAATACATTTAAAAATAATGCAATGACCGGAATATGGCTTTCGTCAGCAGAGATCAACAGTAGATCTGCTTGCCTACATAACACATATGTATGGCCGAAATCTATTGAAAATATGAGGAGTCTCTAGTTGTAGCATTGTATATCTCCAAAGCATTTGACCGAGTCTGGCACCAAATCCTTCTAGGACAACTTCCGTCATATGGATTGCCGCCTCAACTTACCATCGAGTTTTCTCTCAGATAGATCACTCCCTGTGGTGGTTGACGGAGTATCTTCCGATAGTGGCTATCAACACTGGTGATCCACGGGAGCCTGTTCTGTCACCAACTTTATTTTTGATCCATATCAATGATCTGTTGGAAGTGACCATCTGTCCCACCCACAGGTTTGTAGATGATGATACATCACTTCATACTGTTGTCTCATCTAGAGCCCATATACCATCCAATGAAGCCAGAGGAGCGAGACAGACCGGTTGACGCAATTAATAGAGATCAGACAATGATTTTGTAATGGGGATTTCATATTCTGGTAGTTTAATGCAACTCAAGCTTGCAACTTCTCCAGGACAGGGATCTCCACCAACAGCACACTCTCATGGGATGATCATATGAAGTCCATATCGAAAACCGCTTCAAAAAAAAAACCACAAAGTCGACTTGTCCGGAGTACTCTCCACATGTTTGGAGTTGGGCTCCCAAACATACTCTGGAGCTCTTGGATTCTATCCAGAAGAGAGCTATTCGTCTGGTTGATGTCACACTTACAAAGTTATTGACGTCGCAAATGGTCTGAAAAAATGGTAAAAATGGCCAAAACGGGTTTTTCGCGTCGGGTTGAGTTAACCGGTTTTTCGCGTCGGGTTGAGTTAAAAAGAAAAAAGCTTTTAATAAGCTTATGCGCCGTGAAAGGACGGAAAAAATGAACTGCGGATGAACCCGATTGGTCCAGCGGTGACCCCGCAAATTGCAAAAACTATCGATTTTGCTCGAAATTTCAAAAATTCATAACTCTTGTTCTTTTAAAGATGAAGATCTGAAATTTTAATAGGTTATAGCTTTTGTGCTTTCCAAGTACCAAACAATATTCCAGCAAGATCGGATGTACACTTTGTGCAAACCGCAGCTTAATGCAAAAAAAGCACTTTTGTAAAATGACCCTAAAAAAGTTGTGGTGCGACGATCAAAGTGTTCGATTTTAGTTCCTTCAATTTGTATCATAATTATCTACTTAAATCAATTTTTTTCTCCGAACTCTGAATTAAAAACTCCAAAAAGCTAATTCGATCACACTATCTCTAGAACATCGTAGAAAGGTGGGCGATCTCCAAACATTCAAGAAAAATCCGAATGTCTATCTCTCGTGTAATCAAAATAGAAAAAAAAACATCAAACTGAAATTATACAAATAGGAACGTTTTTATGAAGTAATTATGTGTTAACTAATTAGGATTAATAACTACTTGGAATACTTGTTTATTTTTGGCCAAGAAATAATTTACCCTAATTTGACCTTTTAAGCATTTCGGGTTATTACATAATCTTAGCTTTAAATTCAGTTTACATAATTGTCTTTCAAAATGGATCAGAGCCGAAAAGTGCCTTAGATAAATTGTAATTATTGTGGAATAAGGCTAAGATAAGATATGGTCTTACATTTAAAATATTTGTATCAAGAAGACTAGGCAGGAGACCAACCATCCATCCAACTCTGAATAGGTAGATGAGGCAGAATACGGACACAAGGATAGTGCACCATATGAGTGTTATAATTTTGATTCATAGTCAAAGTAAAACATCATACTTATACAAAAGGTGGTATCATTTACTCACTCCACATTCTGTTCTTACTTCTTATGAACATTTCTTCAGTTTTTAAATGAAATGTTTAGAACAGATTCCTTAAGAATATAAAATGTACCTACAAATGATGTTCCAGGAATAAGACCATGAAATCCTGTTCTTATTGATGTTTTATGGACATCATACAAACAATGTTGTGGAATTGCTTGAACTTTCACAGATCTCCCAAGTTTAAACTTTCCAGTTGATGCCTGTTTTAGCCACTAGACAACAGTGGCGGCTCAAGAACTTTTTAAGACAGGAGGCTGGACATAAAACGTTTTTTTTTAATATACTCTACTCAGCCAATTAATTTAACTTTTGCACAGCGACCGTACCAGCTACTTCAGTGACAAAATTAATTGTTGCCCAGCAAGAACCAACGTGGAGGTGTAGAGTTTCTCTTGCCAAAAAATTTTTTTGTTCGTTTTTTGTTTTTTATTTTTTTTGGATTTTTGATATTTTTTCTTTTTTTTGGAATTTTTCATATTTTGTTTTTTTTTATTAATTTTATTAACTTTTTTTATATATTAACGGAATTCTACGGTCTTTAGTTTGCGAAAAATGATCAATAATATTATCATAAAATGTATCATTTTGTTTTAAGTGTTTTACTAAATCTTTTTCAATAGATATCAAACTAACATTGTATAAACGATTTTGGTCCATTGTATTTCGCATGTAAGTTTTAATTCGTTTGAGAGTAGAAAATGATCTCTCCACCGATGCCGACGTGACAGGAATGGTGACTGTCAAACAAAGTAGTTTATAAAACTGAGGTAAAACTTGTTGCAAATCATTGTCTATCATATAATTTATCATATCGGCGTGACTGTCGTACTGGCCTAAAATATCTTTATCCGAGTATATAACGCATAATTCATTGTGCAGTGTTATTTTATCAAAAAATTTATATTTGAGAACTAAGTTAACTAAAAGTGTATTGGGAAACTCTTTTGAAAAAGATTCGAAAAATCTTCTATTCGTCAAGTCGAAAACTTCAATTCATGTAAATCGGAAAATCGAATCTCAATTTGACCTTTAATGGTATCTAGAATTTCATAAAAAAGTTGTTTATAGTGTAGTTTCTTGTCTACCAAATTATATGTTTTCCTCCTTTTCGCGGGAGGAGCCTCATCAGTTGGAAAATTTTCAAATAAAATATTAAAATGAAATTCTGTATTACGGAAACTTGAAATTTTATCAGTGAGATGTTTCAAACGATCTCTTGAATAAATTATATCAGTGAATTTATGTTGTAAAATTTGAAAAATAAGATCAGTTTGTTCAAATATTAATTTAAAAGTATCAAGAAAAAACAAAAATTCTTCATTTTCTAAATAAGATTTTAAACCAACAGCAGCATTTAATGAAACCTGATCTGTCGAAAAGTCATCACTGTTTAATATAAAATCAAATGTTTCAATTAATTTGTCTTTATTTTTGTGAATGGTAAACACTGCACGTGATGTAAAATTCCATCGAGTTGGAGCATTACAGGGAATTCTGTTTCCTACTATGTTATTCAAAATTTCAGTTCGTTTGGTGGATTTGCTAAAAAAATTTGTAAATGACGATAAGTTGGAAAAAAAATTCTAACTTCCTTAATGGAATTACATGCATTACTTAAGACCAAATTCATGTTGTGAGCGTAACAATGGGTGAAAATAGCCTGAGGCGAAACTGATTTTATTTTTGTTTGAAGACCGTTTAAATGTCCCGCCATTACAGATGCGCCGTCGTAGGTTTGAGCTATTAATTTATTCGCAAAGTCAAATCGTTGAAATGTTTCCATTAAGAAATTAAATAAATTGATCGCTGTTCTTCCCGAACTAACATCGTAAAACCCTAAAAATCTTTCCACTAGTTGTCCATTTTTTACAAATCTAAAAATTATTATATATCTATGGTTTCGGCGTTTACGTAGTGTAAATTCATAATACTTCAGAAGTTGGAGAATAAAACTCAAATTTTACACAAAACTTTTAACATTTAATTTAAAAATGCTGACAAATTGTTTCACCACACTGTGGCATTATCAAAGCGAGGAGTTATCAACTAAAGCTAAATCTAAAAATATGTCCTTAAATATCAGGGATCAGAATGTGGTGCAAATTGAGGGATGGGGGTGGATAATGGTGGGAGTGTGTTTACAAAATTGTTAACAAGCGGTGAATTATATGTGTCGATTTGATCATTTAATATTACATTATTATTGTTTTTTGCGTGTTTCAAAATTTCTATGGATTCTAATATATTAAGTTTATGTCCTTTTTCCTGAATATGTAGAATATCAGGATTAAGGGTGAAATTGTGGTTATGTTCTAACAGGTGATTTGCGTAATTAGAGTCTTCTTTTTTGAGCCTGTAACTTCTCAAATGTTTATTGAACCTTACGCTGAAACTGCGTCCAGTTTGTCCTATGTACAAAGCACTACAGTCATCACATCTCAGTCTGTAAACTCCAGATTTCTTTAAGTTATCTTTTTTAGATTTCGAGTTATTAATATACGAGCATAGGTTATTTGTTGTTTTAAAGGCGACGTTTTTATTCTGTTTTTTAAGGAATTGAGATATTTTTAGTGAATGTTTACCTAAATATGTTAGACATGTGAAATTTGATTTTGTATTATTATTAATTTGCGGATAAATTATGCTTAAGGCTTTTTTATTGAGTTTATTTTGGAGTATTTTATTGATTATCTTGACATTATAACCGTTATTTTTGGCAATATCTACGATTCTGTTTAATTCTAAATGGAAATTATCTTTACTTAATGGGACATTAATTAATCTATGTATCATACAATTATATGCTGCTAGCTTATGTGATTGTGGATGTAAAGAAGTGTTGTGTATTGTGGTATCTGTGTGGGTGGGCTTGTGATAAATAGCGAAAGAAAAGTAATTATTTGTGTGTGAAATTGTCAGATCTAAAAAGTTTAAGGACTTGTTGTTTTCCATCTCTAATGTGAATTCTATATTTGGGTGTAAGTTGTTGATATAGGTGAGAAAAGAATTTATTTGACGGTTACTGCCTGTATAGCAAGCGATTACGTCGTCAACATAGCGATACCAATATACAAACATGTGCTGAAAATTGGAATTTAAAATCTTAGTTTCCAAGTAATTCATAAATATTTCTGCTAGCAACGGAGATAATGGCGAACCCATGGGGAGTCCGGTGTTCTGTTTGTAATATTTATCGTTAATTGTGAAATAATTTTGGTCTATGCAAAGTGAGATTAAACTTAATATTTCCTGTGTTATTGCCGGTAAAGTATTATTGCGGATTAAAAGATCTTCAATTAGAGTGATGGTCAATTGTGTGGGAATACTTGGAAAAAGGTTCTTGACATCAAAAGATACAAGTTTGATATTTGTCTTTAGTTCTACATCTTTTATTTTTTCTATTAACTGGAAAGAGTTTTTTATACTGTATTTAGGTTTAAAGTTTGTATATGTTGATATTATGTTGACTAACTTTTTCGCTATTTTTTGACAGGGTGCATTGATATATGAACAGACGCTTTGATAATGCCACAGTGTGGTGAAACAATTTGTCAGCATTTTTTAATTAAATGTTAAAAGTTTTGTGTAAAATTTGAGTTTTATTCTCCAACTTCTGAACTAAAAATTATTGATAATTGTGATTTACACGTTATATCAGTTGTTTCGTCAACCTGCCACGAAAAAAAAGGGACATTAAATAATTCATCCTCTATGTGATTTCGGAGGACATAATTTATTGAATCAAGAATTTCGTTTTGTATTGTTTTTGAGGTGCCTGCAAATACTGACGCGTTAGTCATAAAATCGCGAAGCTTTGTCGTATTTACAAAACAAATCTAACAATTCCCTAAAATTACCTTTATTAACTGAATTTTCAGTTTCATCATGCTCTCTAAAAGCCAAATCTTGAAATGATAAATACAATAAGAAATCAATGATTTTTTTTTTAAACCGCGGTTTTCTTTAACTGTATTATTATGATTTTCGATTTCGCGTGTTCGTGTAGAATCAATCGCATTAACAATATTCTGTTTACGGGTTAATTTAAACTTAATACACGATGTAATATGTTCCTGCGATTTTTCATGTCTTTCTAGGCCACGAGCTAAATTTTTCAAATCATTATAACCCAAGTGCCCCCAACATGAAGTTGTATCTGATGTGAATAGCAAGCAATACCAGCAATATAATTTATTGTGTACATCAGATCATTCAGATCCCGTTAACCATACATATTTTTTATAATTATCAGTATTAAACGATCGATTTTGATACTTCCCTGCCATCACTAATCCTTTCAAATCCGGTAAAGGCCGTTTGTTTTTGAAGAACACTTTTCTATCATATGTTAATCCACTAAATGGATTTTCTAAGAACTCTGCAACTAAGTCACTCATAATTTTAACGTTTACCGATTCCGATTAGATAAATTATAACTTAAAAATTAACTACTTAACCTTACTACGCCTCGTGGAATAAAAACAACAACTGAGCTGCCGCATTCTCCTAGCAGCGGGAGGCGGGAGCAAGTAATCGTATTTCATTCGACCGACGAATGGGTACGAAAAGCTAGCCTCCCTACTATGTTGCCATATTCGCTGTTTCACCCCACTGGGCAATTGAATGGTTGGAAAAACGGCAACTGTGTTGACCACACGTATTTAGCGTTTGAGATATATAGAGAATCTAGCCTCTGGCCACTGTTGCCAGATTGAAAATAACTACTGAGAACGGGGAACTAATTGTAAAATTTAAAGAATTATCAGAGAAACAGGAAATAAAATGGAGAATGATCATTAAGATAAATTGGTGAGGAGGCTGAGCCTCCTTAGCCTCCTTCGAGGAGCCGCCACTGCTAGACAACTCAGCAAATTAACAATTATAGTAAAGAGACTTCATTATTGCTAAAAGCAGTTTTAGGAAATTCAAGAAAAGCAACAAAACACTTCAAAAAATGTATTACATTCAATTGCAAAATAACTATATTAATTATATAAGGAGTGATATTCAATTTGCAGAAGCATGTGGAGAAGTACTATTGAAAAGTCTGTCTTTTATCATCTGAGCCATTAGTCCATGAATTATTTCAATAGTTGTTTTGCAACTATCTTTTGTGGCTTTTAACAACTTATCTTCAGTTCTTTTTTCATGAGGGTCTGTGCCTCCAACAATGAAACCACCTCTACCTAAAATTAATATTAACAGGAAAGATAAGCGTATGGGGAAAATATTACAATAAATACCTAACATACCTATAGCAGCTTCAGATTGTTCTAACTTTTCAGATAAATCAAATATTTGACCAGTAGTGTAATCAGCATTAGTTAAAAGTGATGATGAACTTAATGTGTTGACCCAGTATTTGTTCCATAAAGAATCTAATAACCTTCTATCCAAAGCTGACTTGAAATATGTTACCTCTAAAGAATAATATTGCTTACAATGTACACCAAAATCTTCTATTTTATTTAAAGGGATTGTTTGATACTCGGAAGGTTCTTCATTAGCTGGCTTGTATCCCTGAAAAACATTAGAAAAGTTAGATATAGCAGATTATTATTTTATCAAATATTTAAAAAAAAAATATTTGTTCATATAAATATTCCTTGCAGCAAGAATTAATATCTTTTGAATTTGACAGATGTAGGAAAGTTTTTCATAAGATGCAATTACTTATAGAAATTATGTTATTTAGTTTCAGTAAGTTGTGATCTAACCATATTTTAATTTGTTAAACCTTTACCGCTGTTTTCTGTCAATACCAATGTTCTCCATATATATGTTTGATCTGAATATACTATTTATTAAAAAAATCGATGGTGGAAGCTGTTACTTTATGGTAATTTATCATTTTGATTATATGAAAGAATAACTACTTTGTTTTTATACCACTTTTATTAATAATAACGTGAAAACGTAATTATAGTTTCAACAACGAAATACCATTATCAAACAATTAGAAAATAATGAAGAAATCAATGAAACAATTCAAGTATAAATAGAGTAGAGTAAAGTAGGGTTGAGATTAAGGGATCAAAGGAAATTCCAAAAACAGGTAGATCCTAGGAAAGTACAGTATTACATAGTAAACATAGTAACAATTTGTGAATAAGTGTGATTATAATTTAATATTCTTATTTCAAGAGCAGTTTGAAAGACACATGAAAAGATCACTTTGATATAGGTCTAACTGATCATTGAAAATATTTTTATTACAGTTTTTGACACCTTTCTAAATCTCTATTGATTCTAATGTATTCAATTTAAAACCTCTGGTTTGGTTATGTAAAATGCTTAGGCTATCTAAATTTGGGAAATTATGACCAGTTTGTAAAAAATGATTAGCAAAGATTGAGTCAGTTTTGTTGAGTCTAAACGAGCGAAAATGTTCTTCGTTTCTTAATTTGAAATTACGACAAGTTCTACCTATATAAAAGTCATCACAGTCTGGGTAAATCATCTTATAAACTCCAGGTTTTCTATATTTATTGGTTTTGTCTTTGACGTTGTATATAAGATGGCTGATTTTAAATTTATGGCGTGATAAAATGTTAGGAATATGTTCGCTTACTGTACCAAAATATGTCAGAGAGATGAATTTAGTGGTTACATCTATGTGTTTTATACGCGGATAAATTTTATAGGAAGTTAATTGTTGTGGTTCGCGATTCATTAGTTTAATTATTTGATCTACCAGAAAACCATTTTTGATGCCTATTCGTTTTATCGTGTTCAACTCAATAGTGAGGTGTTCTTTTGACAATGGTATCGAAAATGCTCTATGGATCATTGAGTGATAGGCTGCTAATTTATGGCTACGAGGGCTAAACGATGAGTTCAGAATAGTGATGTCTGTACTAGTGGGTTTCCTGTAGATATTGAAGGTTATTTTATTATGGTCACGTATTAGTGTTAAATTCAAAAAGTTTATTGTTCTATCTTTTTCTGTTTCTAATGTGAATTCAATTTATGGGTGAAGTTGGTTAATAAATGAAAGAAAGGAATTTAATTGTCTGGATGTGCCTTTAAAGAAGGCAAGTACATCATCTACGTATCTATACCAAAATTGAATATGTTTTTTTGATAATGTGCAGTTCATAATTTTGTCCTCCAGATCAGACATAAAAATGTCTGCTGATAGTGAACTCAATGGGTTACCCATAGCGAGACCTGAATTCTGTACATAAAATTTATTATTAAATTGACAATAGTTTTGACTCAAGCATAGTTCAAACATTAGTTCTATTTCATTTTGAATTAAAGGGCTAATATGTGATATATCTAAAATGCTTCTGATTAAAGACTTACATTCTGAAGTTGGAGTATTTGAAAACATGTTTGAAACATCAAAGGAAACTAAAAAACCATTGGTTGGTATATGGTGTGTTTTGACTAATTCGGACAATTGGAGATAGTTTAATAGCAAATTTAGGTTTAAAATTTACTTTAAAATTCCTATTTATTAGCTGAAATTATTAATTTGCTGCTTTGTATGTTTACCTTTTGGCACACCACATACAATAGTAAGATTCTATTTCTTACTAGAAAATATTGCTTCGTGTTTACAGAAAGCTAACCACTTTAAAATTTCCAAGCAAATGTAATTTAACAGCTTAATCAGTAACATATAGTTGGACACTGTATCAAATGCTTTTTCCATTAATCATATTGCATTTTATATGTTAAGAAGAAATCAATATTTGTTTAGTTTGTTGTTCTCAAATAATTTTATAATCTTTTACAATTGATGAGGTCATTAACATCCATTTACACAATTGCATAGTTTGCAATTTCAGATTTATGATTTTACCTTTGGGTATGTTCTAAATGCTCCTAAGCAAACTTTTCCTGCAGAAATTGTCCGTACAGGGTCAATTACAATTGCCACAAATGGTTCCTGGAAGTTTTGATTCAACATTTGAGTGCTCACATCAATACCTGAAAGCCAGCATCCATATCCTGGATGGCTATGGTACCAACCAATTGCATTCTCTTGCCTTCCTACCTAAAAAACGATTTTCTTAAGCTCATAATACTTTTTCAAGATCAAAATGTATAGAAAATATTCAGTTAAATCTTACATCTTACCAGTTTTGCAGCTTCAATGTATGAACTCATATATTCATATGCCTGAGCTTGAGCATTAACTCTAGTTTCTGTGCCTTCTACTGGCAATGCAAATGAGTCCATAACAATCATTGTATTGCCATCAACCTTGCCTAATATTAGCCCCATAACTTCCAACGTTCCTCCAGATCTTGCATGCATTACCATTTTCAAAAGGGCTAGTGCTGATATTCTGATATCTTTGAAAAAATGTGGGCTGAAAAACAATTTCCCTTCAGTTGACAAGGTCAGTTTGTTAAATTGTGAAACCATTGAGTCTCTGTAGCAAACTCTCAACACTACTCTTAAAGTTATAGAAGTTATAGTATGCATGTGAGTAATTGTAACCAGAAAAACTATAACCAAAATATAATTAAAAATTATACTCACTCTTTCTCCCATGGTTTGGCAGCTAAAATATCCTGTTGCTGTTTTTTATCATAACGATATATTTCATCTACTGAACTGACTACTTCTATTTTATTCGTCAATTCCCAATTTTTTTGACCAATTTGTTTCTGACTATCAGAAGTTCCCGGCTTTGACATTTTGCTCCAACTAAATACTTTCAGCGTGAGATATGATAATTATTAAAAATTAAACACATGTAGCCATGAATATTTATATCGTGTCAATTTATTTATTGTTGAATGTGAATGTCAAACTGTCAACAGTAAATTAAATATCAGTCTGCTAATCTAATCACAGAACCTCTAATGATGTCATAGAAGAGATTACGCATCTACAAAATGTGTGGTCATAGAATACGTTTAAAAATTCCTGATTAATATTATGCCTCCCAACTTCAAACCAGTGGCGGCTCGCAAGAAACGATATGAAAAATATTGCGACCATTTACAATGTCTATACTTTTCATGATTTGTTGATCAACAACAACAACATATCAATAATGATGAACCCAAGGAAACCCTAGAGGGGTACAAGACATTAAACAATATTAATTATTGTAGAAGTTGTCAGAACGATTTTATCGCCAGCGCGATGCCTCCTATGTAACCAAAGTACTGCACGCTGCAACCATAGATTAGATATTATATATGGGAGAGCTGCAATGTCAAGTTCACCACGCAAAACTAACTAATATGAACACTGAAGGTATCGCGGTGGCATCAGTTGACAGGATTACCTCGCAGTATTGGGAATTGACTATGACTATACCATAGACCTATTATCCTAAGGAGACAGAATTGTTTACATTTAAATACGATCAGACATTGTCAAATTTTTGACCACTCAGACAGCTGTATATTACAAGTATGGCCGACTGGAATGTGCGGATTGAGATTTGTAATTATTATTAAAACGTTCATATCATAGCATTATTCATTGGTTATATTAGAGGCAATACTGTTGAAACGTCGTTTTTTCAGAAAAATATTTCATAATTCATGGTAACCTGGAATATACAATCGAATTATTGCATCATTTGCTATATACAGTCCCTCGCTCAGCCACCAGCTAGCGCTTGGATCATGAAGTGGTAAAACGATTTTTTCCCGGAATCGCAAGCAGTGTTACTAAGTATCATAGATAACTACAGGTAGTAGAGTTATCTATGCTAAGTATTCTGATTTGAGAGAGGAATAGAACTGTTACTCTTGTCAAAATGTATTACTCACCTTAAAAATAACTTCCCCTTTTTCGCACACATAAAAGACTTCGTTAAAACACATTCTTGCCGGAGTACGTACTTTATTATCTAAGGCTTTTTTTGGTAGTAATTTAAAAAGGAAATGTATGAAAAAAATCGATCGCATATAAACATTTTTTTAATTAAATTAGGATTACAATCAAAATACATGTATACTAGTTTAGTGTGTTGTCTTTCATTATGTTTACAATAAAAATACATGTATACTAGTTTAGTATGTTGTCTTTCATTATGTTTACAATCAAAGTACATGTATACTACTTTAGTATGTTGTCTTTCATTATGTTTACAATATATACATTATACACTAAAACCTCCGGTACTGTACACTCGACGGGTCCGGAAACCTCGGCTATGTTGACACTGCCAATTTTTCTCGTAACGCTATATTTACTATTCTGATTTGAGAGAGGAATATAACTGTTACTCTTGTCAAACTCAAAAGACCTCGTTAAAACGATTTCTATCCGGAATCGCAAGCATCCACTTTCAACGCATTTCCGCATCTTTCGGCACTTTAAAGACAGAAGTTTCTTGCTTTACACTTTTGTACCCCGTTTTGCATTTCGGCACAATGCACGATTTCGTAATTTGTTTCTAAAAACGCAGGTATTCCTTGTGTTGACAAGTCAACTGACAGTTGTCAGAGAATACTCTTACGTGGCGTCTTTTGGTACTACGCGAAAGTCGACGCTTGGCGGACTCACTTCTCACATAGGAAACAGCCCCGAGTTTCCAGACCTGTATGTACGACCGTGGTTTTGACCAATTGTCAATAATTCGTGTAACCAGAGTTATACATCGGATGTAAGTCATAGACATTTTAGAATTATTGTATTATTGGATCAAAAAATATTAATGAGGCGCCAAAGTGTAAGTAGTAGATTTACTGCCGAGGGTGGTAGTTCATATCCAAGCCTACTGATTACGAATGTAATTGATCTATAATAGTATAATTTAATAATTTTTCATAAACAATTCTGATCTTGTTAAGTTAACAGAAAATTAAATAACATACACTATAAATATATTAGGGACAGAAGTACAGGATCAATAAAATTATAGTGATTTACAAACTCTATTATATTAAAATACAGTTACAGATCTTCAACATAAAAAAAATCTTATATAAGATAACTTTTGTAATTATGATCCACTATTTTCATCTCTTTTCAGACAATAATTTGGTTATGCAAAAAATGAAAATAATGGATTACAATTGAGATACCATAAAATAAAAGTAAGAACTGTCGAATGTTTGCAAGTTGTCACCAACATTCCAAGTTTGTGGCCTCCAATATAACATAATTTTTGGCAGTAAAGGATTGGTATAAACTACATGAGTTGATTCATTACTGGACTAGTAGCATCAGAAAATGATGAAAAGATTTGTGAGATATGTCCAAAAAAAGATGAATAATATAGATATTTTAATTATCATTTTTTTATTCATAACCTGATTATTTTTGAAGAAAATATTTTGCAAAATAATTCAATGTAGAAAAGTCTAGGAAACATTCAATCTCACATGAATTTATAAAGTTGGTGTTCTTCGATACCAGAATCTTGCTCTGAAATCATCAGAACATGTTAAAAATGCAGCTTGTGTGGGAGAATGGGCAATTAGTCTAACTGCACCATTGTGTCCCAGTGACATAAGTTGTTTTCGAGAAGCATTCCTAGAATTCCATGCACATAAAGATGTAGTAGCCTCATCCGGGAACAACACATAATCTTCAGTGTGGTTAAAAACACATTGAGCCTCGTATTCTTGTTTCCCAGTTGTTCCTGCCCCTGTGTAAGCTATTAAACATCGACTTGTTGTTAATTCCCATAATTTGCAAATTGAATTTTTTCCTGATGATAAGAGGTACTTGCCATTTTTGGAAAAGACTACCGAACATACTTCTAAGCCATCATGTGCTTTATGGAATGTGTTGATACATTTATTTGAAATACCATCCCATAATTTTATACTACCATCTTTACTACAAGTTGCAAATACACGAGCATCTGTGGACCATTTTAGCCAAGTTACACTCTGCGTGTGTTGGTGAGAAGGGAAACTAGACACATAACATTGTAATGTGTTGACATCATATAAACGAACCACTGGATGATTTGTTGCAACAAGCAAATGATCACCAGAAGGATGAAATGATATTGCTTTAATTGGTTCAGCTTCAGTTATAGTTTTGAAAGCTTTCTTTACACTAGCTTTAGAAATATCAAACATTTTAATAGAATTATCTTTTGAACCAGAAACTAAAACCGGGTCTTTTGGGTGAAATTCTAAACAAGTCACTTCTTCCATATGGTCATACAATGTTCTGATTACAGGATGACCTTGTTGTTCTCCTCGTGAAGGATCCATTTCATCAGGAGCTGATTTAGCTAACATTCTATCAACATCTAAAATTTTGATACTGGCATCCACACTACCTGTTGCAATCAATTGCCCATCACTAGAGAAACATCCAGCTCTACAATTTCCTTTGTGAGATGTTACATAAGCTGTTTCATAAAGAGCTGGTTCTGGAGCTGGAATGTTAGATTCTGTTTCAAATTCTAAATCTAGACCAGGGCCAATGTTATTGTTTCCAATTCCTATGTTTAGTGGCCTCTCCTTGCGCTCAGGTTCATGCTCAAGTCCAGCTAATACTATGTGGAAAAGACGGTCACTGGGGGCACATGGCGGCTCTGCTTGTACCAAACCTGTTAGCGTTGTACCCACATTCTGATGTCCATCATAAAATAACTGGCTGATTATAAGTCTATAAAGGAACTCCCTACTCTTTATCAAATTCTTGCAGTCTACCACTTCTTCTTCTTTAGGGGTTGGTGTCGAATTGGTCATATTTATTCTGTTGACTTAAATATCTGGAATCAGGAATATTATGAATAACAACAATCGCTCATGAGAATCTATACCTTTTTGGCTTATGAAAACTACAGAACAACGATGAAAACAAATCATAAACATAGAACAAATGTAAATAATCTGTGCATTGAGTAATAGGGCTTATTCCATAAAAGAACTCGATCTAACTAATTTAACGTCATACATAGAGAAATAATTATAACTTGTTAACAATGACATTCGGAAAACAATAATGAACAGACAACTGAAGCACATGTGCAGGATGTGTTCTGATCACGGTCGTATAAACAGTTCTGGAATCTCTATGTTTGACATGAGTCTCTTACATGTCGCCAAACTCGTAGTCCCTCGCTTAGCCACCAGCTGGCTCATGGATCGAAGTATGGCAACAATCACATTATTAGGTAAAATAATTTTTCGTAACTTAATATTTACTATTCTGAATTGAGAGAAGAATAGAACTGTTACTCTTGTCAAAATGTATTACTCACCTTAAAAATAAGTTCTCCTTTTTCGTTATACATGACGCACTGTTGTCTTAAGAATTTTTTTCGAAGTGATGCTCGCCCACATAAAAGACCTCGTTAAAACGATTTCTTTCCGGAATCGCAAGCATCCACTTTTTTTGCATTTCCTCATCTTTCGGCACTAAGATCAGAAGTTTTTTGCTTTACACTTTTGTACCCCGTTTCGCATTCCAACACAATGCACGGTTTCGTCATTTTTTTCTAACAACGCCGGTATTCCTTGTGTTTACAAGTCAACAATGACAGTTGCCAGAGAACACGGTCGTATACGTGCCAGAGAACAACTCATGCGCCACCCTTTTGGTACTACGCAACAGATGACGCTTAGCGGACTCACTTCTCACATAGGAAACAGCCTCGAATTCCCAGAGCTGTATATATGAGCGTGGTCACGGTCGTATGTATATGTACCACTGTGGTATATACGACCGTGGGCATAGTGCCTTAATCTGTCAATGTCATAAGATAGGGCGGATACATAGAACGATCAGTTTTTATTAATAATTACATCTACTTTCACTCTATGGCGGGAGTAACCTTGAAGTTAATGCGATCATTTTATGTTCATAACATTTCATAAGCATCAAAACAATAAAGATAATTCAACATCATTTTAATTCATGATATGGATATTGTTACAAATAATTATATACCAGGCGACCATCGCTTGATTGAACAAATAATGTGTGAATTGAAATCTCAAGGTATATTTGATCAGTTTCGAAAAGAATGTATTTCAGATGTTGACACTAAACCAGCTTACCAAAATTTAAGGCAAAGGGTAGAGGGTAGTGTGTCGGGCTTCCTTACTAAACAAACATGGACGTCAGATATGAATAAGAACCAAGTTCGTGAAATGCTTAGGAAAAATATTTATGAGTAGGTTGCTATCAGTATGTGCTAATTTGTGTTAATTATGCAAATTTTAGGTCTGGATACCTAGAAACAGGTGTAGAAAGGATTGTTGATCAAGTTGTCAATCCAAAAATCAATACCATATTTCTGCCAAAGGTGGAAGACGTTGTCTATAGATTTTTTGGAATTGAGAAACCTAATCGAGAAAGAGAATCAACTCGTTGGGATAATTTACAAGCACCTTTGAATATTGTTTGTACACAGAATGATCTGTTGCCTAATGACCTAGAAGCGATTTCCCCTGATTCTGTTACGACAGAAAAGAAAGAGGATGTTAGTATTGATGATCAGCACGATGTTACTGATAGTAAAAATGAAGAAGATGAATCTCCACCATTTGAACCTATAGACGAGCAAATCAACTTTAATGTGCAGGTCCATGAAGAGAATTCAGTCGATTCTCACTTATCTGGCTTTTCTGGTATGATCTTACGCATAATGTTGTTCAGTTTCTTTTTCTGTACACAATCTGAAAATTTTTGATATGGTCCAATGGCTAAACTAATGTATCTAAAGAATGTAATAATTTTTAGCTTCTGTTTTGATTGTCTTGTTTCATTCTCTTCAGTAATTTGGAAGTTCAGTTACCAGATGAAAAAAATTGGACATAAGATTAAGAAGTCTACATGAGTATTTTAAAGGAACCTCCTTTAGTAATAACTGAATACTGAAATTAATCACAAACAGCATCAAATGTATGAGAATTCTACATAGAATATTTTTCAAACCGTAATTTCACAGCACAAAATGCAATTGACTCAATTTTTTCTGAAACATTTATTCTAATCACAGATCTTGCTTAAACTGCCACATAAAAATGTTAATGCTTTTTTCATATCAAATTTTCTCCTTTTATTTGCCTAGATTGAGTTATTTTGTTATATGTAATAAACTGCCTAGATTCAGGAATAATGTTTATACCAGAATAGTGTTATCAATTTGCAAAACTTGCACAATGAAGTTGTTTCATAATTTGCTTTCCAGAATTATCAAATTGTTTCTAGTTCCTTCGGTGTTGGGCTTAATAGTCTAGGCTGTGAACCGGGATTTTAGCTATAATAAAAAAAAAAACATGTAAGTTCGAATCAAAACATTTTTTTTGCATTAGCTTCAGGAGGTTCTCAGGATCATTCATACACCTTTAAATCTCTTGGGAACCCCAACCCCACCCATTGGGTGCAAAAATGGCCCGAAATCTCCAAGTCTTGAATTGTATTTTCTACAAAAAAAGGTATTTTGGCATTTCGAGTGCACCTAGGGGGTTTTTTGAGTCGCTGAACACGAATCCGTAGCCAGATTTACTTGAAATCGATCGTAGGGGTAGTAAAATCGACAAAATTGGCCAATTTTGCACCCCTATATGTTATTTTACAATTTACGTGTTTTAGGCATTTCGAATGCACCAAGGGAGTTTTTTGGGTCGCTGAATACGATTCCGAAGCCAGATTCACTCGAATATCATCGTATGGATGGGAAGTTTACAAAAATGGCTAATTTGACACGCTTCTAAATTTATTTTATTATTTTTGCATTTTAAAATTACTTCAGAGTAAATCTGGCTTCGGAATCGTATACAGCGACCCAAAAAACCCCCTTGGTGCATTCGAAATGCCTAAAACACGTAAATTGCAAAATAACATATAGGGGTGCAAAATTGGCAAATTTCGTCGATTTTACCACCCCTACGTTGGATTTCAAGTAAATCTGGCTACGGATTCGTGTTCAGCGACCCAAAAACACCCTACGTGAACTCGAAATGCCAAAATACCTTATTTTGTAGAAAATACAATTCAAGACTTGGAGATTTCGGCCATTTTCGCCCCCAATGGGTGGGGTTGGGGTACCCAAGAGGTTTTAAGGTGTATGAATGATCCTGAGAACCTCCTGAAGCTAATGCAAAAAAATTTTTTTGGGTCGAACTTACATTTTTTTTTCCGGTTCATAGCCTGGACTATGAGGGATAAATTTATAAAACTGTCAGAGCAAAGAATTTCTTACAAAACATTTGCAAATTCGCACTATCGGCTACTAATTCTATCGGTGAACCAGCCATGCTTTAATAAGAGACCAAAAGAGTATTCCTGTACCATGTCCACCTTAAAACATGCTTTATGGTCGCGGCTTCATCGGTTCTTAGATTTTCTCAAAGAAGGAACAACTGCTCAAAGATGAATTAAAAAAACTAACTCGTCAAAGGTTTAAGAAACTAACCTGCGATGACCTTGTCGCTTGGAGTTTCGTGTATCAACAGTAAATTTGCTCACCTCACTCGGACGTTCGGTGAGACATGCTACAGGTATACTGACCAAAAGTACAAATCAGAAGATAAAATCTCCATGATTTGACTGTTTTTTTTTTATTCTGAATTCATAGCTTTGCAGCACCTGATACCATCAATGTAGATTTCTAACTTTTATCAACAATATACCCAACTGAACTGAGTTGTTTCAACTAGATATTCTTTCCTCAAATCATTATTATCATTCCAGATAATTACATACATAGTTATTATAGATAGGTAATATTTATCAAATATTTTTATGAATATCTCCAAATTTGTTCTTACAAGGAAATGAATATTTTGAGAACTATCAGCTGTTAAATAATTTTGTAAGCATATTTTGAAACAGTCTCTAACCGAAACTCAACAGACAACCAACTTATTAAAATATCATTTCAGGACTTGTCAGTCATGATTCAAACAATAGTCGAGATACAAAACCTTTACCAGTTGATATTATAAATCAAGATTCACGAATGTCATTGAATAGCTCTGAAAGTCATTTGTCCATAATTACTTCTGAAGATAACACAAAGATGGAAGTGTGCGAAGATTCATCAAAATCGCTAAAATCCTTGAGTTCATATTCGAAACAAGGTGATAAAGTTGATTTGGATGATGATTTGTTGAAAGGACAGACTTCACCAGATCTAAACATGACAGTTGAAACTATACAAAGTCCTGTGGAAAAAAACTTCACTGATTCACAATATGAGAATCCAGATGACTCCCAAACAACGAAATCTAGTAAATCAGATGAAAAGTTGAAGATTAATGAAAAAAATAAAACAAGCAGTAAAGATAAAAAGTCTGATAAAAACCATAGTCCTGACAAGTCAAAATCCCGTGAAGACAGAGATAAAAAAGACTTGAAAGGAAAAAGAGATGAGAAATCGAAAAAAGGTGACAAATACAGAAAAAGCGAAAAAGTTAATGAGACTAAAAAAGATGATAAAGACAAAAGAAATGATAAAATTAAAAAGGATGATCGCCATAAAAGAAGCGATAAAGATGATCGAGATAAGAAAGATAAAAATAAAAGAGATGATAAAGAGAGAACATCTTCAAGAGATTCAAAATCTAAACATAGTTCTCGAGACAAGGACCGGAATATTGATAGGAAGGATTCGAAGAGTACTAATGGGAAAGGTGACAACAAACGAGATAAAGAGAAAGGTAGAGATGAAAAAACTGATCCAAAAGATGACAAATCTGAAAAAGGTTCTACTAGTAGTAGATACAAAACTAGTAGTAGTTCTTCAAAGGAAAAGGAGAAAAGTTCTAAAACAGAAGAATCTAGTAGAGACAAAACTAGATCTCACAGTAGCTCTAGTTATTCCAAGAGAGAATCATCAAAATCTCATGATGATAAATCTAAATCGTCTGAGAAAAACCGCAAAGATGAAAGTCAATCAAAAAGTTCCAATAGCAAAAGTAAAGATCGAAAACGTGAGAAGAGTTCAAAAGATGATCATTATAGCTCAAAGGATAAAAAAAATTATCGAAGATCTGCAGATCGTGATTCAGATGGCCAATCTAATAGGCATAGTTCTTCTGCTTCCATTAGTAGTAGTAGCTTAACCCAAACACAGAAAACCAGCCAAGAGTCCTCTACATCAACTTATGGCAGTGGTTCTGGCGATTCTGGAAATTCTGAATCAATGGAAGTTTTGTACTCACAGGAACCAGTCAGTATCTCAGATTCACTAAGCAATTCTGAAGTTATCATTTCTTCCCCCAGTACAACAACAATTCCGGAAGTACAAATTGTGAGATTCAGTAAACCAAAGTTTGCTTCCAACATTCATGAAGCGATGAGACTTATGAAAATCCGGAAGCAGTTGAAGAAACTAGAAAAAGAAAATCAATTGAGTCTTGCCAGAGTTGATGTAAACACTCATTTTGCTAACATGGTACCTGTTTCATCATTCATGGATTCAGACGCTAGCAGAAGGTCACCCTCTACAATAATTTCTGGTGAAGCTAAGAAAAAGCCAAACGTATTGAGACAAAACAGTTCACTGAAAAATGAAAATGTCATCATGAGTAATGAGATCAAGGAAGTTGTCCCGCCACTAAAGAATGCTATCATAAGTCAAGAGAGTTGGGATGCTCTAGAGGCAAAGTTGTTGCAACAAGTTGGTGGTATAGATTTTAATTCGTATGAAAGCCCAGATATTGACGATGTGTATGATGTTCCAAGCACAAAACCAAAAGCACCTAAGCTTTCAGTAGAACAAAAAAGCAATGAAAGTGCGGAAACAATGAAAAATGAAGAAGAATTGTCATTTGCAAGAAACGAAAATAAAGTTAACGCTATTGATGAATGTAAAGAGACAATTCAAAATGATGAACCCAAAACAACTTATAAGGCTGTTGTTAACTTGGTTCGCTACAATACTCTCGAAGATAATCATCGGTATGTATATTAAAGCACAGATCCTTCCAGGTACGACACTTTGAAAAACCATTGTAATTAGTAATAAAGCTCTCATTATAGCAAAGATATATAGATTTTCAAATAGTTTAAACAATTTACTTTTAAATAACAAAGATTCATCATAATTCGGAAGTTGGAGAATAAAACTCAAATTTTACACAAAACTTTTAACATTTAATTTAAAAATGCTGACAAATTGTTTCACCACACTGTGGAATTTTCAAAGTAAGGAGTTATCAACTAAAGCTAAATCTAAAAGTATGTCCTTAAATATTAGGGTTCAGAGTGTGGTACAAATTGAGGGATGGGGGTGGATGATGGTGGGAGTGTATTCACAAAATTGTTAATAAGTGGTGAATTATATGTATCGATTTGATCATATAATATTACATTATTATTGTTTTTTGAGTGTTTCTATGGATTCTAGTATATTAAGTTTATGTCCTTTTTCCTGTATATGTAGAATATCGGGATTATATTATATTATATTGTGGTTATGTTCTAACAGGTGATTCGAGTATTTAAAGTCCTCTTTTTTGAGCCTGTACCTTCTCAAATGTTCGTTGAACCTTACGCTGAAACTGCGTCCAGTTTGTCCTATGTACAAATCCCTACAGTCATCACATCTCAGTCTGTAAATTCCAGATTTCTTTAATTTATCTTTTTTTGATTTTGAGTTATTAATATAATAGGCATAGGTTATTTGTTGTTTTAGAGGCGACGTTTTTATTCTATTTTTTAAGGAATTGAGATATTATTAATGGAATTGAGATATTATTAATGTTTACCAAAATATGTTAGACATGTGACATTCAATGTGGTATTATTATTCGGATAAATTACGTTTGAGGCTTTTTTATTGAGTTTATTTTGGAGTATTTTATTAATAATCTTGACATAACCGTTTTTTTATGTCAAGATAATTAATGAAATACTCTAAAATAGACTCATTAAAAAAGCCTTGAATGTAATTTATCCGCAGATTAATAATAATACCAAATCAAATTTCACGTGTAGGTATTTAGGTAAACATTCACTAAAAATATCTCAATTCCTTAAAAAACAAAATAAAAACGTCGCCTTTAAAACATGAAATAACCTATGCTCGTATATTAATAACTCAAAATCTAAAAAAGATAAATTAAAGAAATCTGGAGTTTACAGACTGAGATGTGATGACTGTAGGGCTTTGTACATAGGACAAACAGGGCGCAGTTTCAGCGTAAGGTTCAACGAACATTTGAGAAGTTAAAGACTCAAAAAAGAGAACTCTAATTACGCGAATCACCTGTTAGAACATAACCACAATTTAACCCTTAATCCCGATATTCTACATATTCCGGAAAAAGGACATAAACTTAATATACTAGAATCCATAGAAATATTGAAACACTCAAAAAACAATAATAATGTAATATTAAATGATCAAATTGATACATATAGTTCACCACTTGTTAACGATTTTGTAAATACATTCCCACCATCATCCACCCCCATCCCTCAATTTGTACCACACTCTGATCCCTAATATTTAAGGACATACTTTTAGAGTTAGCTTTAGTTGATAACTCCTTGCTTTAAAAATGAATGTAAGTGGAAATTAACAATTTACAATATTATTAATTAAAAAACAATATTTTGATCAAATTTTGAAATAAAAATATTTTTACAACTTTTAATATATATACCTGAGGATGAGATGTAATAATTGACCTCGAAATCGGGTAGTACGAATGGACACCAAAAAATGGATTGTGAGAATTAAAGATTAATATCAATATCAATTATGAACTCACTCTTGGGTGAAACCAATTTTTTATAGTAATTCTAATGAATGATTGTGTTACATCTAATTTTTGGCTGAAATATAGATCAAAAATTCCAAGTAGTAAACATAATTATTTGTAAATAAGTCTTCCTGGAGTTGACCCGAGTTTTATCAAAGTAACATTGATAAATGATCATGTTTATACATTTCTATAGCTTCTAATGTACATAAAAAGGGTTCGTCCGTATGTTTTAAAAGAGAAAGACCCGATTTTGTAATTGTTTGATCTGTTTGTAAGACATGGTTAGCCACGGCGTACTTATAAACGTTATTAGTACGAACATGATAGAAATGATATTTGAACCTGGTAAAAAACTTCCTCTCTACCAGGTTCAAACGAGTTATTTTTTAAAACATAGCGACGAACCGTTTTTAGGTACATTAGGAGCTATAGAAATGTATAAACATAGAGATCATTTATTGAATTTTGATTTATCACAACAACAATCCATTAGTACTTCGATAAACTTCAGGTTTGTAAGTAATTATTTGTTGAGTAAAAAGATTATTGACTACCTGGAATATTTGATTTTATTTTAACTTAGAAGTACGTGGTACAGGTAACACTTTCTTTCATTAGAATTAGCATAATGAGCCCTTTATTACTGATTCTAATTAATCTATTTCCAAATTTGACTATTAAGTATTTTCGCTTTCTTTTATAATCTCAGTTTAGATTCCGTTCACATAAGTCTTTGTAATTGACTGCATCAGTTGAAAAGTGGAAAAACTGGGGGTATAAACTAAATTATATGATATTACATTTCACCATGGTACCTCATATTGTATTAGGTGTACGGATTTCTTCTAAAAATTCCCTTCCACACCACCGTGGGAGTAGAGTACTGGGCGCGTTTTTTTTATATGGTATCCACATCGAAATACAATGTCTCATCGTACATTACAAATGGATTTTCAGTACCCCCAGAGATTCAATGGAAAATCAACCTTGTCAAGGTTTAGAATTGCTTGGATGTAATTTACATGCGTTTATCAATCTGCAGGCAATAGCTGATACTCTGTTTGTTCTTACTACAAGAACATCTTCAAGTATTTCACCAAAATTCGCTGTAAAGAAAGTCTATTGATACCGAATTGCTTGACCCGTCGTCTGGTTAATATTTGAGGGCCCTCTTGGCCATCTGCCCGCTCAGCAGCGATAATTTCGACTTTATGTCGTTTCGTCGAGGCTCCGTTTGTGCCACATGACCAAGTAATCAACAACGAAATGAAACATTTGTTAAAAACATTGACACAATGGTTCCGCATTCTAGAACAGTATAACGAACCATGGTTTGTCTGTGTATTCTGGTCTGTTTACTTCACCAATGTCAAAGTGGCGAGTAACATTAAACACCATTTGCAAAAATGAGAGAGTATCTTCCAAGTCTTTTGCGTAATCTATTGCAATGCCGTTAAAACATTGTTAATCCATAACCTCTTATGTCAAATCCTTGGGATTGAATCGATTTTGATGGAACAAAGTGCATTCTCTTCAGAATGTCATCTGAAAACAGTTGATCACAAATAAAGTTGCACAAATTGTTTATATCGTTTATAAACAATTTATTTGCTCATTTTTTGAGATCGCAAGACCGCTTTTGATCGGATAAAGACTATTTTTTGTTATAAACAATTTATTTATTAACAAAATAGATGAATTCGACCAAAATTATCCGACAACGACTATATACTCGACATCTTGGTCAAATTCGTATATTAGATAAATATAATTTGTTTATAATAAATTAGCAAATTTGTGGGTATACATTCGACGATATTGACGATAAAATCGAACTCAGAATATCAGAATTATCCGAAAACGACCCTAAAGTCGGAGTTTTGGTCTAATTCATCTATTTTGTTAATAAATAAATTGTTTATAACAAAAAATAGCCTTTATCCGATCAACAACGGTCAAATTTTGCATTTTCTAGAAATTTTTATGTAATCTCAAAAATGAGCTAATTAAATTGTTTATTTATTGTTTATACACAATTTGCGCAACTTTAGTTGTGGTCAACTTTTTTTCTGATGACATTCTGAAGAGAATGTACTTTGTCCCATCAAAATCGATCCATTTCCCAAGGAGTCCAATACCCATTGAACTGCATTATAAACAAAATTCTCTTCGGATACTTCATTAGCAGCCTGTCAGATTTTGTCGTATATTCTACTTTTGTTTACTTGACAAATGTGAAGTCGCGAACGCCAACCCATTTGCAAAAACGAGAGCATCTTCCCATATGGTGAGTGATGACTTGCGTCACCTCTTGGATATTGAAACCATTACCTCATTCATTATTTCAGTATAATTTTTTTCTAGAAACTCCAACAATGGTGAGAATACATTGAAGGTGACGAAAGTTTATGGAGAGGTTACAAAAGTGTATAAAAATGTACTGAAGAGTGAACCCTATAAAGTTTCTGCTGCACCTATAATGGGTACAAAAATAGCAGAAGATTGTGAAACCCAATTTGAATCATATATGAAATTAAATACTTCTGGGAATGTAGATAATGAGCCATCAATTGATATTCAAATCAATGAGGAAAATGATATAATAGAAAAGAAAGACGGTTATGAATCTCATATAATAGTAAATGAAGAAGAATCTACTGACTCTACAAGTGATCTGATCATCGAAGGCATTGTAAATATTGATGTCGATTCAAATGTAGTTGATTCAGTCACCTCTGATGAAGAAATTCTGGAAAGAGACGAAAACTTGTTGGATGAAGTGATAAGGGTAGAGTTCAATAATGAAAATCTTCAAGTTGTGGAAGATGTTCATGAGGAATCGTGCAATAAAACTACTAACTCGCTAGATATCGAAGAAACCGAAGAAGTTGACGATATGAATGACGAAGATGCTGAAGTATGCACACATTTAGAAGAGATAGATGGAAAAACGTCCATCTATCTTCAAAAATTGCTTAAAAAATTAGAAAGCGATATTATGAGGAGGTCCTTGAAAATTGAAAACGTGAAGAATGCAAGAACTTGGATAGATGCAGTTCCAAAAGCTGGTATCAAACGAAAAATTCCAATTGATGAACACAATGATTTTAGCAATAATAATTACAAGAAGAAAGAAATTGTAGGTAAGCATTACTAATTATATGTAAATTCTTGGGAATAGGTCACATTAACATATGTGTCATATATATACTCGTCTTTACGTAGGTTTCGGTCTTCCCACCATCATCAGAAGTCGTTTGAAAATTAATTCACATCAACTAAAGCGCGGGATTCCTTAAACTAAGCACTGAGCGTCTTTATAGCTAATTTTAATTGAAATTGTCGCAACAACGAACCAAACATGTTTTATTGTTCCATTGATTTTTGCATCATTGAACTGTTTTTCCACTCAATCCCAAATGACATGTAGTTCAGTGGACATGGCACTTATCATTGTTCAAATTCTGATACCGTCGCTTTCTATAAGAACGACATTTTTCAGAATTAGTAAGTTTTTCGCTGTTTCATCAGGTCCTGTCAACAGCATTGTATTCTAACAATTTTAGTAATTCCGCTGTTTGCATTAGATACATTCCAAAAGTGATTGTTATTGTGCGCAGTCTTTGTTTCTCTACATAACCGTTTCGCGATCACGTGGTTCTGATGGCACGTAGTAACTGAGGACTGCTCCCTGTCTCGATTTCAACTAGCCCTTCCTTGACCGATAGTTGTCTTGGCAAGCCCCCACTCCTAATAATTGCGATTCGTCGAATATCGCATGTCTGTACCACTTTAGGCTGTGTCCAATTTCACTAAATTATCACTATAGTGCAGTCAAATGGGTATTGCAGGTCGAAATCCTTGGGAAATGGACCGATTTTAATGGGACAAAGTCTCTTTGGAACTTTATCAGAAACAAAGTCTACCTCGTCTAAAGTTGCGCAAAAATTTTGCAATGTTTATAAACAATAAATTCACAATTTAATTAGCGTATTTACGAAAGTACATAAAAATTCATAAAAAATGATCAGTCAGACTATTTTTGCTCAGTGAACATATGAACATAGTTGAACAAGTAGTTGAATTAACTTCATTTGTTATAAACAATTTATTTACTAACAAATAGACGAATTCGACCAAAACTACGAGTTTAGGATCGTTTTCGAATAATTTTGGCCTTCTGAGTTCGATTTTGTCGTCAATATCGTCGAATGTATACCCGCAAATTTGTTACTTTGTTATAAACGAATTATATTTATTAATAAATATACGATCTTGACCAAAATGTCGAGTTTATATTCGTTTTCAGCTAATTTTGGCCTTCTAAGTACGATTTAATTGTTTTTATGGTCTTTAAATGCATACATAAATTTTTAAATTGTTACAAATAAATTATTTATTAATAATTGTACGAATTTGACCAAAATGTCGAGTTTATAGTCGTTTTCAGCTAATTTTGACCTCTTGAGTACGATTTTATTGTTATTATAGTCCTTAAGAATTGTTATAAATAAATTATTTATCAATAAATATACGAATTATAAAGCGTTTTTAAAATTAATGTATTAATAGTCAAATAATTTATATCAAAAAAATTAAAAAAAATAGTATCAAGTCTTAATAAAATAACAAATTATTTAATAAGAAAATGTCATGTTCTAGAAAAAAATTGTTTAATTCAAACCTATCACGAATGATACTTCAAAATTCTCGCTATAATGCCACGAAAAGAATATTTATCAGGGAATTTTAAATGAACCCCAAGAAGAACGAGAATAAAATATTTTTTATTTCGTTTCAAAATAGAGATTTTTCTAGTAACATACATTTCTTTTTTTTGATATATGTAGTTTATTTGACTATTAATGCATTAATTTTAAAAACACTTAACACTTGGACTTTTGGCGCAAATCGTATATTTATTAATAAATAATTTGTTTATAGCAATTCGAAAATTTTTTCTTACAACACCACCCCGTATCTTGAATACGGATGCTGTTACGAAAATTTTTTACTAACGAAGCACTTATTTTTCAGTGTTCTACCTATCCTAGTAACGGGGCCACCTTTTTTTGAAACATCCTGTATATGATAGCTGTCAAAATTTCAGACGCCTACTATTACAAAAACAAAAATATGCGTTACATTTCAGTCACTGATTCGTTTAATTTTTATAATTTGAATGACTCAACAACTTTGATTTTAATTATATAATATGATTATTCGATTTTCATGAGTCTTGGGGACAAATAAAAACTTGACGATTTAATTATTTGTCTTTTTAGTGGCAAAAAGAGCAAGGAAGAATGGCAAAACACCTACAAAGCCAGTAATAGTTTCCAAGAAATTTGAATCCAAAGAAACTACAGGTTAATATCGGATTATCGAAATTAAAACTTTGTATCCACTTTTGAATTTTTTTTTCAGATATTTCTACCGATGACAGTTTCTCTCTTCCCTTAAGTCCAGCCGACAGTGATCATTCTATCGAGAAAAAGATTATAGTCGTAACCCCGATCAATACAGTGAAACCAAGGCGAAGTAGAGGTATTTGTTTTGATTATATTATTAATTAATCATGACTGATTTGATCAACAAGAATGCGATTGTCTAGTTAATTTAGATTATTATTATTATTAAGCAACTTTATTTTCCAAATAAATTATAGATTCATTGTTTTTTCAATTTAATATTGTAATATACTTGAATATGTTTGTACAATTTGATAAAATATTTATATATAAACAAGTAAAAATTAGTAACAAATACATAACTTTCACTCTTTGGTTTACTAACCCATTTTCACTATAAACACTTCTCAAAACCAAATTCATACAAAGCATGCAAGATCCGGAGCTCCAGCCAGTGGCGTAGCGAGGGGGGGTAGAGGGGGCAAGTGCCCCGGGCGCCGGATCCAGGGGGGCGCCAAATTTGGAAATGTCTAAGTTTATAAAAATCTGTCGGAAAAAAATTCACGATAAAAATTTAGGGCGGACAACTGTCTGAACAGCAGGATAACATTCTTCCCGTAACTTCATGCAGCTAATCAAGAGGCATTTGTCATCACTTTCTTCGGCACTATAGAGGCTTTATACGTGTTCTTTTCTCAGTCAACTATATGGTGGGACTTCCTGAAAAGTGCAGTGAAGAGAACAGTGAAACAGGAATCTCGTCGTCTTTGAACATCTGGATTCTATTTTGGATCTGCTAGAAAAAATGAGTGAAAATCCAGAATTGACGCCGAAAACTAGAAATGAAGGGGGAAGCCTTGCACACAGAATGCTGACGTTCGACTTTCTTAGTCTTCTCTACTTTTGGGACGAAGTTTTGCGGAGAATTGAACGCTTTAAAAAAAGACTGTGAGATCCTGCAATGAATTTCGCAGATGCTGCCAACGACCTCGACTCTCTTCAACACGACTTAGCACACATTCGAGACGATTTGTGTAATGCCGCGATTGCAGACGCGAAACAAAAATGTGACCGATGGGGAATCAACGTCGAACGGAGAAGAAGACGTGGTCGAATGCCTGGAGAGTTAGCTGAACTTGCAGGCCTTTCAGCAAAGGAGGAATAACTTCGCGTTTTGGCAAACGCTATCAATAGGCTCCAGGTTGAGTTCGACAATCGTTTTCAGCGTCTTCGTGATCTGAACAAGAAGTTTGGCTTCCTCTTGAATGTTGCAGAGTTGACGAGTGGTTCAGATTTCGATTGCGTGGAAAAACAGTGAAAGTTTCGAAGAATTTTGCGCAACTGACGTTGACGGTACTGGCTTGTATAACGACATCGTTGACTGCAAAATGTTACTACCTTCACGGGAAAATGCCATCGATACCCCCATCGAACTACTCTGATTTCTTTATACAGTACAGTGCAGTACAGTGTGTTGAGTATAGAGAAAGAGACTCTCGAATCGATTAATGCATCACGCATAATAGACACGTTTGCATCAATGAAATCGCGTAAAATACATATCTAGATTTATTGTTCAATGAATATATGTAAGTTTAAAAGAAAGGTACTTAAAACTATTAAAAACTGTGTTCCCTTGTTTCTTTCATTAAATATATTTGGCAATGTTGTATTATACGAAAATAAATATTGTTAAGAATTAAGGGGCTGGCACGTGGGGGAGGGCGCAATTATGATAACTGCCCCTGGGCGCGCACAATCCTCGCTACGCCTCTGGCTCCAGATCATTGATCCCATCGTCCCTCGTGCAAAAGTATGGGTATCAATGGTCACTTTCAGCACAAATTCTTTGACCCCATCTAGGTCCATCTAAGGCTCCAAAAACGTGTTTAAAACTTTAAAATCTATTTAAGCACCAAACCAAGTGGTACACCAAAGTTCGATTCACCATCGTATTCCTGAGTAAAAAATCTACAAAAAACTATACGTACATGATTTGGATAGGAATGGTGGTTCACATACAAAAAGCGATTTTTAAGGTTTTTTACTCTTTTTTCATGTAAATAAAGGTATATATGAATCCAAAATTATTACTTATATTAGCCAGGGCTGATGCACCTCTGATATATAAACATTTTGTTTGCTTTTTTACTTGCAAAATTCACTAATTTATTGGATTTCTAACCAACCAATACGTGACATTACCGTTAAGAAACGTATTTTACCTTCAATTCATTATATGAATTATCTTTTTCAATATAAGCAGAATATTTATTGGCAATAATTGATAATTGGTTTCTCTCTGAATTGAAAGTTGCCATCTTGAAATTTCTATGCTTCGATAAAAAAAATATTTTTTTTTTCCAATTTATCCTCTTCGCTCTCATGATAACTTATTCAAAAAGAAATAATTCTTTTTCTTTCTATTAAAACGACAGGAATATTTTTTTCTTAATTCTGTTGAGATTTTTTTTAAAATAAGTTATTCTGAAAGCGGTGAAGAAAAATTGTAAAAAAATAAAAATTCATTATTTTTTTATCGAAGCATAGAAATTTCAAGATTGGAAGAGAAACCAATTATCATTTAATATTGCCAATAAATATTCTGCTTATATTGAAAAAGATGATTCATATAATGAATTGAAGGTAAAATACATTTCTTAACGGTAATGTCACGTACTGGTTGGTTAGAAATCCAATAAATTAGTGAATTTTGCAAGTAAAAAAGCAAACAAAATATCAAAATGTTTATATATCAGAGGTGCATCATCCCTGGCTAATATAAGTAATAATTTTGGATTCACATTTACCTTTATTTACATAAAATAGAGTAAAAAACCTTAAAAAACATAAAAAATAGCTTTTTGTATGTGAACCACCACTCCTATCTAAATCACGTACGCATACTTTTTTGTAAGTTTTTTACTCAGGGATACGATGGTGAAACGAACTTTGGTGTACCACTTGGTTTGGTGCTATAAAATCGATTTTAAAGTTTTAAACACGTTTTTGGAGCCTTAGATGGACCTAGATGAGGGTTAAAAAATTTGTGCTGAAAGTGACCATTGATACCTATACTTTTGCGCGAGGGATAAAATTTTGCATATACGTGACGATGAGAAAAAAAGAAGTTTTTCTCCTCCACGGGGGTCTGTGGCGGGGTATCGACCATACCACCCCAGGAAACATGTTTATTTGATAGTTCAAAACAGGTAATAACTCCGATTTTAGATTTCGCGGAGGGGGGATAACCTTTACCTCTGATTTCTACCGGTAGAGAGTTAAATAATTTTCTCCCCAAGTGAGAGAAGCATGTTTCCGCTAAGAGTGTTCTTTTAAGATCAATTATAACTTGATATTTGTTCTTTTCTCTCGCTGATCTTGCTGTTACTTGAAAATTAAGATTTCTAGTTTTTAAAGCAAGGGAGTTTATAAGAAAAGTTTTTCTTATGCTTAAAGTGCGCATTTCTTCGTATGAACTTTTGGTACAGTGTAACGTAGGTCTAAATAATATTATCTTGATTATTTTTTCTGTTTAATACCTCAGATGGTTATACATAAATTATTTTGTTTTCCATACGCATCATTATTAAATTCATATGCCAAATCATTAAACAAATTACAAAGCCTATTCTATCTGATTTTAGGAGGTGTAACAAATCAAAGATATTCCAGTGAAGATTTATATAAACCTAGAAACACGTTTTCATCTTCTCGAAGGAGTGCCAAAGATAGAACTTCGTGATTGAGGCTTTATCCAGTAGAAATTAACATAGTTTTGTATAGAAGTTATTGAGTATTTTTTATACATAATATTAGTACTAAATGGATTCAATATTTTTTTTTATGTATATTCTAGCTTATAATAAAACCTCAACTAACTATCGGCCTACAGATTTTTTTTACTAGTTGGTGGATCCTGTTCTGAAATCGTTCGATGAAAAAACATGTATATTTTATTACATTTTCACATTGGTGTTAAATAGGTTCATCACTAATAAAAAATTTACCTCTGAGCTTTGATACATTATTGTATTTTTCATGTTCTGATGCTAGAACTCTTTCACAATAATTCAAGTCTTGTCATTTTTAGTCCAAATCCATACACAAAACAACTCACATCTGATCCCTAATTGAGAGTGCAGTTGTTGAAATTTATTGTAACTGAAGGCAACTTGAATCCATCGCAAATTGATTAATTATCTAATATTTCTCAATTTTTATTGTTGACATATAGGTTTTCTTTTGTTCTTGCACACAGTGTCGCCAACCTTAATAATCCCTTGAAGGGTGCTAATAATTCTCACTTAAGACTCAAAATCCCCTTTACAGTGTAATAATGCAAATTTCAGCATTTTTTAAATAAAGCTCTTTATTCAGCAATAAAAACAGCTAATACAAAGTATTAAAATAGAAATAAAAGGAGCTGCTATACATAGTATAAAGGAAAATAAAAATTCCAGATTTTCGTTGAAATATCCGTTTAGAATCCATCTAGGCGAAACCATGACCTATTATCCTAAGGAGACGAAACATCTCATCCATAAAACTCCATTTGACTTGTCGCAATGATTACATGAAGTATGACAAAGAAGACCAACGGACCTCTTTGTCGTCGAGTAATAATTACTCATCGACATATGTATATGTCGATGTAATTACTCCTTATTAGCAACGCTGTAACTATGATTTTAAACTTGGTACCATTTGTAAGGCAGCACCGCTTCGAAATAACTACGAGAAATACGGAAGCTGTCAAATTGCGGAGTACTGAACAAATGATGCAATGGGGAATAGTTCTATATTTAAAAATTTTAATATTCTTTAATTCGATTGTTTATTTCAGGTTACCATAAATTATGGAATATTTTTCAGAAAAACGACAGTATTGCTTCTAATTTAACCAATAAATAATGGTAAGGACGTTTTTATAATAATTACAAATCTTAATCCGGCACACAGAACAACTATTCCGGCAACAGCACATTCCATACGGCCATACTTGTAATATACAGCGGTTTGAGTGGCCCGAAATTTGGCAATGTCTGATCGTGTTTAATTGTAAACAATTCTGTCTCCTTAGGATAATAGGTCTATGGCGAAAACCCGTAAAGACTATTGGTCGTACGAATTTGACATTTTGCAAATCGATTAATAGTTGTGAAAATAAAAACTATTGTTTTGTTTTGGGACGCGGTAACCCAATTGAAAGTTGCACCAACTCCATCATCAGATTTTGAAATCGAATTATACTGTATTATTGAACCATTATTACATGTGTTTTTCTGGTTAAAAATATATATAATGCGCATACATTTAACTCACAAAGTGAAATTCTTCTTTTATTACTTTTCGTCACATAGTTACATTGTATTAATCACTATGTAATATACATGAACATATAACGATGCAGTCTTTACAAGAATAATTAATTAGTACTCTGTGGTATTGCCCGAGAATAATATAAATACAAACTATATTATTGATAATAATAATTAATTCTGAGAGGTAGCAATCATACAGATCATATAGAATAGAGGCGTAAAGCGCGCGGTAATAAAGCACAGGATTCATATGTTTTTCTGAGGGCCCCACTGCTCGTAAAAAAGGTAACGTTCTCGCGTTTCATAGATAAACAGATAAAAGCTACAGACAAGGAAAATTTCATGAATCCAATTTTAGTTTAGTATCGTCCACGTTCGTATATACAGACAGAGAGATGTAAGAATAGAGAGCGCTAGTCCCATGAAAGCCTATGTTAATCGAGTGACCGGGATTGAAAAAAGAGAGTAGTAACCGATTTCTCCCCTCCAACAATTTTTTTTCTCCCGTACTCTATGCGAGGCATTCACAACTCGTTCTTTCGACGTCGAGTCTTCCGCTAGTGTAGTTCGTACAGAGAAAAATTTTATGGAATGAGAAGCTTGGTAATTCATTCATCCCCACTCCGCGGCTCTAAATTCATTAGGTCCGGTCACTAATATATCCTTTAGCGCTCTCTATTCTTACATCTCTCTGTATACAGGTGGAAACTCGAGGCTATTTCCTACTTGAGTCCGCTAAGCGTCATCTGTTGCGTAGTACCAAAAGGGTGGCGCATGAGTCGAGGGATGTTCTCTGGTACGTATACGACCGTGTTTGAAAGTTTGAACGATATGGCACCTAATCCTGACATCCTGACAATATACTTCGATCCATGCGCCAGCTGGTGGCTGAGCGAGGGACTACGAGTTTGGCGACATGTAAGAGACTCATGTCAAACATAGAGTTTCCAGATCTGTATATACGACCGTGGTACCGTTTTCTTTTTGGTGATATTTATATATTATACTGAAGAAGTATGTATGGGTGAATTAGCTCTGTATCACTGTGTCTTCAATGCAATATAAATTGTGATACGTTTTAAAAAAATTTAACCTGTACATCAGAATAGCTGGAAAATCTATTAATCACTGCTTAAATATGTCGAAGGAAGCTTTAATCACGGTTCACCTCATTTTTGGAATAACTTAACATCATGAAGAAGAGATGTAAGAGATAGAAAGCTGGGCGATATCTTTTCTATAGATATTTCGATGGTCGGACTCCGTTATTCCTTCATGAGCGATTGTAGGTCGGCTAAGTAACTTTGCGAGCTTAGACTGGTCACCCGTTCTTTGCCAGGCTCGAGACCTGCAGAGCTTTTCTCTATTTTTCTATCGAACGGCGAAATTGTGGAAAATGGCTCCTAGTATTTTATCACTGGCTCACACGATGCACTTTTCCTCTCGTGTAGTCAAAAACGTATACCTATGCATTTAGGTCTTCTAATATCGTCTTTTATCTGAATACCAAGAGTTCTTTGCGTTTGCAATTAATTTCTTATAAATCATTACTATTATTTGTTCAGAAAGTAAAGACATGAAGGAAATGGAAAAATGTTTTAACAGAGCTTTTATTATCAGTATTGATAGTCTACTGCGTTCTTTTGAGCTGTACAAAACTAATTATTGTAAAAAATATTATCCAGCCTATTTCAATGAGCAAACCATCATATACTTCTAAGTGATCTAGTCCCCAACCTTTCTTCATCACATTTCTTATTGAAATACAGGGGACGGTGAATGGAAAACAGCTGCTTATCCATCGTAATAACGTGGGCATTGCTTCCAAAGGCCACAATAAACCTGTTAACGAAATATTTTAAATCAGTAAGTATTAATGCAAACTTTGACGGAGAATCAATAAAGAATTGTCTTGCAGAGCGTAATAAAGTTTTCTCAGACCATTTTATGTGGGCATTTTGACAGTTCAGCCACCGTGGACATTATAAAAATCAAACAACTTGAACCAGAAAGATTTAAATAGTTATGAGTTGGACGAAGCGAAAAAACGTTCTGCTATTGGTTGCAGAGCTGGATTTAGTATTGATGGGGGCCTTAGAGAAATTCATTTTTTCGATATGACTAAATCATGGTCATTGCAATGAGCTTTTCTTCCTGCTAACTTTAATAATATGTAATAATGAGTTAACACTATAAATAAGAAACAGTCGCCCTTATCCACTAAATATACTGTTAAAGTACTGATGAGCTTTCAAGTAGCCATCTTCAGAGTAAACTGTTTACTCTGATGATGGCTACTTGGTAGCTGAAAGCTCCTCAGTATATTTAGCGAATAAGGGTGATTGTTTCTTATTTACAACGTAAAATTGAATTTATAATGAAAATAAAATCCACGAACGCTATTTGTTATGAGATGTCTAATGAAATTAATAATATTTAGATGTAATTTTTCTTTTAATTTCCTTCCATATAAATCTTGCATTCGGCCAATCCATTGTATTAAAAAAAAATTAATAATGTACACTCCAAGTTAGTGTAGGTTTTATGGTCGACGGTTATATTGGCAGCTGTCAAGTCTGACTTGTCCTAAATCTGGCACTGCTTACTAGATTAATTCAGCAACTATGGTTTAAATATCTACATTTCCATGTTTCAGTTCACTGATAAAGGGTGTTAGTGTAAACTAAATTATGTATATTATATTACATTCAACAGAGTGGTACCTCGTATAGTACTAGTTTCTATACAATATTATTACCTATAAAATTAATACTGTCAAGCTATAATAAACGAATAACCCACCATATAATCCTATAATAGTAATCCTCTTATGTATGAATGACAACTCTATTCTTTTGTCTATCGATAAGTTGGTATTTACGAGGTCTGTCCCAAAAGTATCAGACTAACCCGATTTCTGGGCGATTGACTTATTCTTCGTCATCCGGTTGGTGGCATCCTTCAAAGTAGTCCCCATTTAATTGAACAACACGCTCATATCGATGCTTCTACTTTCTAAAGCAGTCTTGAAAGTCACTTTTTGGAATCGCCTTTAGTGCATTCGTTCCATTAGTTTCAACAGTCTCTTTGTCGTTGAATCGGTGTCCTTTAAGCGGCATTTTCAATCGAGGAAATAGCCAAAAGTCGCAGGGAATTATGTTTTAATATTTTAAAAATCACTATTGATCATTTTCAGATTTTTCTGAGCGATTTCTAATCGAAGGTTTTTTGCTGTTCTGAGAGCACGTTGATAACTGTGGGGTAGGACCTCGGTCCCCCCCCCCCGGCCTGCCCGTCCAGTGGACTCTAGACCTGTTAGTGACTTGCCCTCCCCTAACATAAACAGCACGCCACTGCCCGACAGAGACCAACGCCTTAATTGGAGAGGAGACGGTCTTTTGAACCGTCTGGGCCCCTCTCCCCCTGTCTACTCGTGTAACGTGTTAGTGTTATAATTTATAACAGCTCCCGTTTGACGAGTCGCCGTCGACCTCTTATCATCGGTCTTCCACATTTGTTGCCCTGGCCGCGAATCAATTGCCCAGAAATCTGGGATAAGAAGCACAGACACCGGACTTTATGAGTAAAGCCATGTGGTGCAGCATAATACCCACGCAGAGGCAGCTTTTTCGCCCCCGGCGGGACTACTTTAGGCGGTCCCATCTCAGGCATACATAGGACCCTGTCCCGTGCATACCCAAGATGGAGCTTGCTTGCTAGACTCATATACTGCCCCTTCTGGGCTATGGTCAATTCCACCTCCTCGTAATTACCTGTTTCACCAGGAACGCTACGAGTAAACGTTCGGCTTTCGTTCAAATAGCCTACCGCATATGCCACCACGGCCGTGAATCCGTTCCGACCAGCCATCTGGGATAAGAAGGCACTGCGCCGTGGTTTTTATGGGTAAACGACATGTGGTGCACCGTTTACCTGACGTTTCGCAGCGGTACCTTTTGCTCAGGCAGGCCGAGGTTACTTTGAGCGAGAACCTGCATTACCTATGGTGCAACAGGCACGGTACTTGCTAGCTATTCCTCCTGACTAATGAGCAATAGCCCCACTCGCCTGCTCGTGTTAGCCTAAGCTACGTTTACGAACCATCGCCGGCCTTGTTCAAGTTTGGCCTTCCGCATGTGTCTACCACGTCCGTGAATCCGTTCCGACCAGCATCCCTGGGATAAGAAGGCACGGGGTCGTGGTTTTAGAGGTGAAAATGTATGCGGTGCCCAGTTCACCGGATCTTTTGCAGTGGCAACGTTAGTTTGGCCCCGAAGGGTTACTTGTCTCGAGAACCGCGAAGAGGTGTTGCTTGCTGAATCTACCGCCAGTTTCTCTCCGGCCAAGTAGATTCTCTCCCGAGTGTTCTGAGAGCACGTTGATAACTGTGGGGTAGGACCTCGGTCCCCCCCGGCCTGCCCGTCCAGTGGACTCTAGACCTGTTAGAGACTTGCCCTCCCCTAACATAAACAGCACGCCACTGCCCGACAGAGACCAACGCCTTAATTGGAGAGGAGACGGTCTTTTGAACCGTCTGGGCCCCTCTCCCCCTGTCTACTCGTGTTAGTGTTATAATTTATAACAGCTCCCGTTTGACGAGTCGCCGTCGACCTCTTATCATCGGTCTACCACACTTGTTGCCCTGGCCGCGAATCAATTGCCCAGAAATCTGGGATAAGAAGCACAGACACCGGACTTTATGAGTAAAGCCATGTGGTGCAGCATAATACCCACGCAGAGGCAGCTTTTTCGCCCCCGGCGGGACTACTTTAGGCGGTCCCATCTCAGGCATACATAGGACCCTGTCCCGTGCATACCCAAGATGGAGCTTGCTTGCTAGACTCATATACTGCCCCTTCTGGGCTATGGTCAATTCCACCTCCTCGTAATTACCTGTTTCACCAGGAACGCTACGAGTAAACGTTCGGCTTTCGTTCAAATAGCCTACCGCATATGCCACCACGGCCGTGAATCCGTTCCGACCAGCCATCTGGGATAAGAAGGCACTGCGCCGTGGTTTTTATGGGTAAACGACATGTGTTGCACCGTTTACCTGACGTTTCGCAGCGGTACCTTTTTTCGCCCCTGCTCAGGCAGGCAGAGGTTACTTTAAGCGAGAACCTGCGTTACCTATGGTGCAACAGGCACGGTACTTGCTAGCTATTCCTCCTGACTAATGAGCAATAGCCCCACTCGCCTGCTCGTGTTAGCCTAAGCTACGTTTACGAACCATCGCCGGCCTCGTTCAAGTTTGGCCTTCCGCATGTGTCTACCACGTCCGTGAATCCGTTCCGACCAGCATCCCTGGGATAAGAAGGCACGGGGTCGTGGTTTTAGAGGTGAAAATGTATGCGGTGCCCAGTTCACCGGATCTTTTGCAGTGGCAACGTTAGTTTGGCCCCGAATGGTTACTTGTCTCGAGAACCGCGAAGAGGTGTTGCTTGCTGAATCTACCGCCAGTTTCTCTCCGGCCAAGTAGATTCTCTCCCGAGTGTTCTGAGAGCAGTCATCTTCTAGTTCCCTCACAGTCAAACGACGATCTTGTCCAATCGCAACTTGCACACGCTCGACATTATCCGATGTTGTTCCCGTCGAAGGTCGACCAGAACGAGGATCACGGTCAACATATGTGCTGCCACTTTTAAACTGCTTATACCACTCTTTTATTTGTGTGTTGCCCATACACTCGTCTCCAAAGGCCTTTTCTAACATTTCAATAGTTTCCGAACAACTTTTACCAAGATTAAAACAAAATTTTATGCAAATTCGCTGTTCAGTTTTTTCCGTCATTCTAAACAAAATTAGATGAACGCAAAAAAGACGTAGTGAACAAATACATGCTGCGCTGGAACTAAGGCGTCTCATCGGTAACTAAGGCATCTGAGGAGAAGGTTAGGACGTTCCTACCCAGAGATTTTAATATTACAATCTCTGTTCCTACCCTACAGAGATCGCCTGAGTGTTGTGGCGCGAAGATATGAATGCAAGTCGGATACTTTTGGGACAGACTTCGTATAGTTGTAGTTATGTATTTTTAATTGTACTTGAATACCCTCTCAAGATGGCGTAATTCGCTGAAACTCTAGTAACGGAAGTCACAAATAAAAGTGATATCGACATAGTAATGTTTAATTTTCCAATATTACTAAAAATGCCCAGTTTTATTCTTCAGAAAGGCAACGATGTACCTTAAAGTCCGTCGTCAGGATGCGATTTATCAATAGGCTTTGTATCGGAAATTCCCCATATCCAAACATCTACTGACTATAATGATTTTTGAATTGTCTGCACTACAGATTAATTGAGTGTGGATACAATTTTCCCAATAGTACCCATTTCGTCAAACGTTACAATCAAATAAAGCACTTATACTCACCGGTTAGCATGGTCATTGCAAAAAATGTTCCAGTTATTACAAGGCTACCTTCACCGTTGCTGAAAAAAATTGACACCCAAAATCCTGAAACATGTTAACGCGTTAAAATTAAGTTATGACAATTATAACCTGTAGATGAAGTCGCATTACATATTTACTCAGATGTATATATTATACTGTGGTCGGATAGTTTGTGGCTTTCCAGAAATATGATTTGAGATTCGACAATAGATTCCGGCAGTGTGAACTCACAACCTTACCTTACCTTCCACCGCCAGATTCAAATTTTTATTTTAAAATTGGTCTTCATTAATGTATACACAAGGGTCATAATATAATAATGTAAGATATAGGTAAATTGATTTGTACGTAACAGTAGCAGTGGCGGAACTACAATGCGCAGGACCCCGCAACGCCCAGAGCTATAGGGGCCCAAATGCATCATGAAATGAGTGAAACATTCTCGAAACTGATAACCGACTTTACCAGCAAGCGCAAAAAAAAACAAACAATTCTAATACAAAACATTTTAAAACCCTTAGCAAGTATTGCAACCTCCCACATCTGTTTGTCATTACTTTGTTTTAACGCACTGACTCGGCTGCCTGAAAACAAAGAAAAAGGCCCCACTCTTCAGAGCACTTGTCGAAAATTGTTTGGGTAGGTTGATCAGTGACAGTGTTACGTCGCTAATTAACACCACTATATATTATTTTATATTATTTAATTATGTATGTACATATGTACTTCCCAATTTTACAACCGTCTCGTCACCGTCTCGACCCCTCCGGTAGATACGTTCATTTGTTTCATGTTTTCAGAACTATACAAACCCAAATATTTATTATTTATGATACCTCTCCAGATGTTATTTATGACCATTTTTTGGCGCATCGACAATTCGGGTTTTTCCATTTGAAGTATTTGAACCTTTCTTACACATTCCTCAGTAATAGCATGTTTTCCACCACTTCCTTCCTGTCACCAATAATAACCTACCAATTTCTAAACTCCACCCTCTTCTACTTTTCTATTAGATTTTAAGTTTGTTAATTTTAAGATACCTAGGTATATCTTGTGAATGTGTGGGTAACTTTGAAATTTGCATTCAACTGGAATTCGTTACAAAATATTAAATAAATATTAAGTGTGAACTGTGAAAGTAGGTAAGTTATATTTTCAGATTTATTTTTTAATTCAAATATGGAAATAAAAGATGTGATTAGAGATTTTGCAAATTTGAAATCCAGAACGAATGATTTTAAATTTTAAATATATTTTCTTTTGTTAATTTTTAATTGTTAATACGATTTTGTTCCTTTTTGTTATTTTTTAATAAAAATATCTATAAAAATTTGTGTTTCTCTTGTAGTAGGGAGGGGCCCGAATAATATTTTGCGAGGGGGCCAAAAAATTGAAGTTCCGCCACTGAACAGTAGGTATTAATTTTAGGACTTTGATCACTGTAATCTAAGAGCTGATTTTTTTTTTTATGTTTGCATAAGAATTGTTAAGTTCTATAATTTACAATTTAAATTTTTTGAAAATAATGAATCAAACCTATCTCATCACAATCATATATGTTATAAGTAAACCACCGTTGCATCGGAAGATCTTTATCTTCATATTTGGTATAAGGGAAAATTAAATAAAACTTATGCAGGGAAGCAATGACCTTACTTTAACCAATAATTAACTTAATTTTTCTGAAATATTGGTTTATACTGCCATTTTAGAAATTATTTGTTTTCCCCTATTCAAAATTATTGCATCATTCACCATATTGACGTTTTTATATGAAATCATAGATGGCTCATGTTAAATATATATTCTAGTCATCAGTTTTGTACCGTTTGCATTATACAGACTGTCCCAGGTTTTAGTAGCAGAACTTCAACAGTCGATAGAAAATTTGATTTTGAGAGAAAAAGTTTCCATTAACATATATGCACAGACGCTTAGTTTTTGAGATACAGGATGTTGAAATTGAAAAAAAATTTCGTTTCTTGCGAATATCTCCGGAACCGTTTATCGTACAGAAAACAGCTCCTGTAAGCATTCTCTTCTCATAGTAAGCTAGGTTCTGTGCAAATAATTGTTTTCGTCGTAATTGGTGAAGATTTTGAAGGGGTAGTGGGTTTTTTTTCTCCCAACTATTACGCCACTGGGAAAGGTTTTGAGACAACCATTTGAACCGCCAATGTTTTCTACACAAAAAAGGTACTCTTAGTCATAAGCTGTAAAGTTGACCGTTTTTGAGAAAAATTAACTTTTATGTTCGAAAACATGGTCAATTTCTTGGTTTTGTTACTTGTTCCAACGTTTAAATAAATTTTGTTTAATTAGTAAAAAATAAATTTTATTTCAAAGAATTGACCATGTTTTTTAACATAAAAGTTGATTTTTCTCGAAAACGGTCAACTTTAGAGCTTATGACCAAGTACCTTTTTGTGTAGAAAACATTGGCGGTTCAGATGATTGTCTCAAAACCATACTTTTTCCAGTGGCGTAAAAGTTGGGGAGAAAAACAGCCACTACCTCTTCAAAATCTTCACCAATTTTGAATAAAATTTTTTTTTTGTGCCACAGAACATAGCTCACTATGAGTAGAAAATGTTTACAAAAGCTGTTTTCTGTACGATAAACGGTTCTGGAGATATTCGCAAAAAACGAATTTTTTTTTTCAATTTCAAAACTAAGCGTCTGTGCATATATGTTAATGGTAATTTTTTTCTCAAAATCAAATTTTCTATCGACTGTTGAAGTTCTGCTACTAAAACCTGGGACACCCCGTATAATACGATAAACAGTATCGTAAAGATTCATATCACGATTTGATATGGTTGTCAGGGTTCGTTTGACAATCCATTGATTATCGTAAATTAAATTTACGTTACAAATATAGTATTATATTTTAGCTAGTACCGATAACTATAATTATTAAAAATTACTTAAAAATAGTTAATATTCCTGAAATTAATGATACCTATTTGAAACATGCTACAAGCAAGCGTTGCACATGTTGAACGAATACCCATCGTTGATTTATTGTGTTCCCGGTTGTCACTCATTCTGCGACCTGTCAACATTGACGCGATCATTTCAATTTAGTAAAATTTTATCGACATGAATTTCGACCATGGAAGTATAGATTCAGATACAGAATTTGCGGCAAATGAAGCAATTCAAACATTAGTACCTGCTAAATCTCGGGATATATACGAAAGTTAATATGAGCGATTTGAAATGAATATTTTTTTCGCTTTACCGCACTAGTGCTCAAATGATGGTGATGATGATGATGACGGCACAGATAATTCATAATTGGAGTTCTTTAATTTTTGCAGATCAGTATTTACAGACAAAGATACCAGCATTCTCTGGCTGAGGAGTCCTGTGTCCTGTATCAATATGTTGAATAGCTCCGTCAATGATAACACCTTTCCTTAATATTCTCATTGTGACAACTTGATCCTTTTTAACTATGATAATAGAATTGAAAGCTTTTCCAGTCAGTTTGGATTGAATTTGAAGTCCAGTTAACTTAGATTCATCTGCAGTTACCTTGTGTTGAATTTCTACTAACCCATTTAAAATAGTATCAAATGGATTGTGATCTTCCAAAAATTGATGTAATGTGGGAAATCCCCCCTCATATCTCTAGATTTTCTAACATCGGATATTTCAATGTATTGTTCGCTGCTAATACGGGAGACATCAGTGAGATTGATCTTAGTAAAAGTACCTTCACAGCATGCAGGATGGCCAAAATACATAAAGGTAGGTGACGTATCACCCACTATGGTTCTTCCACGTATAAACCCACGTAGACTTTTGTTGATCACAATCTAGTGTGCCTATGAAGGCTGAAATGACCAGTACTCAACAAGTTATAAGCATCTTCATGTTTTGTACAGTTCTCTCATTTGTTTTAGATACACCCTGACACATTTTGCATAGTTATTACGCCACGCAGCTGCAAAGAAAGGCAGCATTTAGAGAAACCAGAGAGCTACAAGTCGAATTGATGCAAACATATGTTTAGAAACCGAACATGTACAAATAAAGAGCTATGTAATCAACATCAAACTATCAGCAATGTTAGAATTTCTGCTTTAACCGACAGGAAAAGACTAAAAGAAGCGGGATTGGCAAGTAGGACCTGCTACTGTACCATTGCTTACCCCAGATTATGCACAATGTACAATGATAACTGGAAGAGACTTTTCTTCACATCCAAAAGTGTGTATAATGTTCCAGATGCTCGTGATAGAGTATGGCGGAGACCTGGAGAAAGGTTATGTGATCGTACCATCTGTCCAAGGAAATCAGTTGGTGGTGTGGAGGAATTTGTTTTGACGCAAAACCAAACTTAGTACCCATTGCTGTCCATGAATACGGAATTCTATCTAGAATATCATTCACTACCATGCATGTCGTTAAGACCAATTATAGGGGATAAGTTCATTTTCATGCAAGATAATTCAACGCCTCAACACCCAAGGCATGTGTTAGATTACTTGAATAAAGAAATATTCTCAAATCTTACAGTGGCCACCGCCAAGTACCAACTTGAATCCGATTGAAGATCTTTGGGATGTGAAAAACTATTCCGGTGTTATGTAGATACATCCGCCTGAATAAACCTATATGAATTGGAGTGAGCCGTTTTCTCAAAATATTCCCCAATATGTAGTCATCCAGAACTTAATAACTGACTTACCTCGACGAATGCAAGCGAGTATGAGAGCTCTAGGAAGTATTAAGCGTTGTTAGAGATCACTAGTTTTTATTGGATTTTTATTGTTTTGTGAAGTGAAGAAGGTGTTCTCCATTTTTTATTTCTTGTTAAATTTTGCTTAAATATTCGAACTTCATTAAAATTAATGTTCTCCAATGCAATATTGTTTAATTACTTCCATTTATATTATCCTAATGCTAGATTGATTAAAGATTGCAATAATAGAAAGACAATATCACTATATTTGTAGTGGATCATTAATTTTGAATAGGTCGTATAAATAAATATGGATAATAATTGTTGATTCTTTACCCAGGTATGAAACATATATAAATTCTCGGGAAATAAGTCACACTAACACATATGCATATTATTTTCGTCTTTAGGAACGTCTTGGTCCCACGACCATCATCAGAAGACGTATCAATGTCTAAAACGTGATTCCATTAAAACTAATTGTGTCATCACAAGGCGTCCTCATCGCACTAATTTGAATTAAAAATGACCACGTCGCCGAAACGAGCGAAACGCGTTGTGATGATACAATTAGCTTTAAGAAATCAAATTTTAGACATTGATACGTCTTCTGATGATAGTCGTGGGACCGAAACGTTCGTAAAGACGAAAATAATAAGCATATGTGTTAGTGCCGAGAATGTATATACAGGGTGTCCTCGAACTGCGTGGCCAAAATGGAACCGAAGATTCTTTGACTCGAACAAAATTTGACGAGCCTTTTTACTTTTGCCTCAAGTGTCTTGTTTAGCCGGTAGAGGGCTTCAAAGTTCCAAAAATAATTTTGTTTTTTCGGTATAACTTGAGAACGTGATGGAGGACTTTTACAATATTTGGCAAGTGAGTTACTGTTAATAATAGTCGTTTTTGAGAGTGGAGCACAGAGCCTTAGAGATCATAGAAATGGCTCAAACTTGAGGATGTAACGGGAAAAGTGTCCAGAACTTTTTTGTGGTCAATGTAATTCACCCGATATTTTTTATGCAGATAGCTTATCTACTTTGAAAACTTTTTTTACTCTTAGAAAATTTTGATAAAATTAACGGATTAGCTTGAAAAAACTAATTTTCGAGTCTCTGCAATTTTGGCTTACTAATTTTACTTGATTAAAATACCTCAGTTGCCTCTGCTTTTCTAATGTCATTTTGGCTTTGGAGAATTTATTCTCAAAACTGTCAGTTTTTACTTGGCTTTCCGTACAAATTTTATGAAATTATGGCTCAAAATTTCACTAACACTGAAATGGTTAATATCTCGGTAAAACACGAATAATAAAAACAATAGAAATGGGGAAACGATGTGATTATTTAGGAAAAACAAATGCTAAATTGAAAGAAACAACAACACTTTTTGGGAAATCGCTAGGGCATCAATTGTTCGAAATGTTGCCCATTTTCCTGAATACACAAATTAATTCGTTTCAAGAAATTGAATTGTACTTCAGGATCATTCTTCAATAAATCCGCTTCATGATTAATTCGTTGCAACAATTTCTCCCGTGGGTTTACTGGAGCTGCATAAACTTTCGCCCCATAGAAAGAAGTCGCAGGGCGTCAAATCAGGGGAGCGGGCCTGCCAGTTCACTGGTGCATCGTGTCCTCTACCTATCCAGCGATCTGGATATTCCGCATTCAAATCTCGCCTCACAGCTAATGTGAATTGAGGAGGTGCACCATCATGCATAAACCAAAGGTCACGACGAATGTGTAAGGGCAAGTCTTCCAACAGTTCAGGTAGCCTTTGTTCCAAAAAGTTCAAGTAATTCTACCCGTTCAATCGATCAGGTATAACGGTAGGACCAATAATAAAGTTATCCACAATTCCAACCCAACCATTGACTTTAGTTTGATTCTGAAAATGTGTAACTTCCGTTTCATGAGGATTTTCATCAGCATAGAAATGCTCATTATGGAGGTTAAAAAGACCACATCTCGTGAAAGTAGCTTCGTCCGTGAACAGAATTCTTCTACAAAAATTGGGGTTTGCGTTTTGTCTTTGGACAATAAACCGACAGAAATCTAGCCGATGACCTGGATCCATGGGCAATAAGTCTTCAACTGTTTTAATATGATAGGGATACAACAGTTCTTCTTTCAGTACATTATGAACTAATGATGTTGAGGCTCCAATACGAAGTCCCAAACGTCTTGTGCTTATCCTAGGTTCAATTTCAACCGCTTCCAGTATCTCTTCTTCGAGCTCTAACGTCCTTCTTGTCCGTCTGCGTTCAGTTTCTCTGCGATTTGCTTCAAATCTGCCAGTTTCGCGAAGTCGCCTCTCGATATTAGCAAAGGTTTGCCGATTTGGAATTCTGCGGTGCGGATATCTTTCCCTATGAGCTTGTACACTTCTCCGGCCATTGCAACGACAAAGTCCATAAATCAATAACATATCAACCATTTCAGTGTTAGTGAAATTTTGAGCCATAATTTTATAATGACATTAGAAAAGCAAAGGCAACTAAGGTATTTTAATCAAGTAAAATTAGTAAGCCAAAATTGCAGAGACTCAAAAATTAATTTTTTCAAGTTAATCCGTTGGTTTTATCAAAATTTTCTAAGAGTGAGAAAAGTTTTCAAATAAAATAAGCTATCTACGTAAAAAGTATAGAGTGAATTACATTGACCACAAAAAAGTTCTGGACACTTTTCCCGTTACATCCTCAAGTTTGAGCCATTTCTATGGTCTCTAAGACTCTGTGCTCCACTGTCAAAAACGGCTATTATTAACAGTAACTCACCTGCCAAATATTGTAAAAGTCCTCCATCACGTTCTCAAGTTATACCGAAAAAACAAAATAATGTTTGCAAATTTGAAGCCCTCTACCGGCTAAACAAGACACTTGAGACAAAAGTAAAAAGGCTCATCAAATTTTTTTCGAATCAAAGAATCTTCGATTTTATTTTGGCCACGCAGTTCGAGGACATCCTGTATAATAATATGGATGATAACAAATTACAATGTATGTTTACCAAAAGATATTCCACAAACTCCTTGTACGAGGAGTAAGGCAAGTACGATCCAAATGTGTCCAATACAATCAACTTTGAATATGAAGTAAATGACTGCAAACACTTCCAGAACTTGAATTAATGCAACAGTACCTTGCAGTAAAATATGAGATACTGTTAATTCTAAGGCGGTTACTCCTGCCACTGCAGATCTATCCCATACTCCTTCACTTCTTTCAGTAGTTATTATTTGTGATGTCATCAAGGACGTTATGAAAAAGATCATTCTGTAGAAAGAAAATTTGCTTAGTGATGAAACGGATTGTACAGCGATTAAGAGTAATATACAGGCACGTGTCTGCATCGGGGAAGGTATATAATGAGAACGACCATCGACCATATTAGTCTAGGAGCTAGACCGATATTGATGGTCTAAACATTAGCCCGATGGCACTATGGTTTATCGTTAGAGGGCGGTTCAATGATCAATTCATCTCACAGACCGAATTTTCCCCGGCTGCTAGATCTCGAGATACAGCATCCGCATTTTTTTTTCTTTTGACTGAAGGTTAACCCTTTCCAAGTTGCGGTTACTTGAAAAGCATGCCATTCTTATACACTTCCACCATGTGCCATCATTTTTTATCGTGTCCGTTTATCAGACCGACCAATTAAAATTGGACCGAAAATGGACAGCAAGTTAACCCTCCCAAACCTGGTGGAAAATGTTCATTAGTATTGGCAATTGTTAACATACCCTATGCCATCAAAAGTTATCGGTTCATTTGCGAGTAATTGGTTATTATTTGGACCAAAACTTTTCATTTTGGGGATAAAACTTGTGAGTTACAAGGTAACATGATGGCACCATGTTAAATAACCTTATTGGAGGTCAAATAAAGATATAACATTATTGCCATCACTCCTTGTCTATTTCAACCCCCAAAACCCAATAAAACCGCCCCCCAAAAAAATATGAATAATATGGATAATGTGACCAATTTTATGATAAATTAGTTAATTATTGAGATTCTGGCGGGGTTTAAAATCGAAACGCCTGTTTTTTTTGGAGGGTAGTTTTATGGGTTTTTGGGGGGTTGAAATAGGCAAGGAATGATGGCAATAATTTTATATCTTTATTTGACCTCCAATAAAGTTATTTAACATGGTGCCATCATGTTACCTTGTAACCCGCAAGTTTTATCCACAAAATGAAGAAAAGAAACATTTTTGGTCCAAATAATGGCCAATTACTTGGAAATGGACCGATAACTTTTGATTGCATAGGGTATGTTAACAATTGCCAACACCAATGAACATTTTCCACCAGGTTTGGGGGGGTGTTAACTTGCAGTCCATTTTCGGGTTAATTTTAACTGGTTGGCCTGATAAACGGACATGATAAAAAATGATGGCACATGGTGGAAGTGTATAAGAATGGCATGCTTCTCAAGTAACCGCAACTTGGAAAGGTTTAACCTTCAGTCAAAAGAAAAAAAAATGCGGATGCTGTATCTCGAGATCTAGCAGCCGGGGAAAATTCGGTCTGTGAGATGAATTGATCATTGAACCGCCCTCTAACGATGAACCAATATAGTCTAGCTCCTAGACTATATTGATTGTGAGAGCAATTGAGTTCGTATTCAATATAAATTCAGTTAGCACATTTGGATTACATATTTTAACCCACCATCGTGTTAAATTTTGTGAAAAAGTGCTCGTTACCAAAAATGTAACATTCGTTCTGTTGTTCATTATTACATACTTGGTTCTTCTAAAATATATGTAATAGACATACCTGTTGGTTCTGGAATGTTTGCAATCAGAAATAAAATATAGTTCGCAAGGAACGTACTGTGATTCATGTAACATACGAGGATGGGAGGATGCACGATCTGAACCATTGACTATTTCATAGTCATTGATCTGAACATAGCCAGCATGACACATATGTTATGAATTCTGAAGCTGAAGATATGCTTTTTTATGTATGAATGGATATAAATCAGATAACCTTCCATATTTTAAGAGATAACCAAACGGATTGGGTAACACAGAAAAAAGTTCCCAGAACCACAATTGTATAAGAATATTATAAAACATCTGTTGTTGGATGATACCAGACTGGTTGTGCACCTAGGTTATCAGACCAGCAATCACTTTATCGTCCATAATATGGTGGCACAAATAACTACTGAAGCAAAATACAGCTGCTTTAGTGATAACGTAGGGGGAGGGAGTACCCCCACTGCTGGGCCGACCATTACACAAAGTGGAGGAGGTGGTGGCTAATAGAATGGTATATATCATAGTCAAAGTATACCAGGTCTGCCGGAGCCTCCCTTCTACTTTTTAAAATTTTAGTGCAATCTGATTGGTCGTTTATTTCGTTTATTTAATGTCATAGACGAGGACATAAATATGATGTTGTTACGTGCCGGCGACGAGCTGATGAGAACAAGGCTGTGATTGGAGGAACTGGGTGACGTCACCCAGAGAAACGATGGAAGGGAGGCTCCGGCAGACCTGGTATACTTTGACTATGGTATATATTATGCGAACAGGTGATTAAGGGAGGTACACAGGCTCAACCTAGGAATATACCAACATATTAATAGGGTGCATCTAGTACCAAATGATCGAATAACACCCCAATACGCCTTCTAGATCATTGTTCCAAAACTCAGAATTGAAGGAGGTGAATTTAGGAAAAGCAGTGCAAACATTTGATACAAGGATGCATCGAGAACAGAGATCAGCACTGGCATCAGAAGCTGGCGCTTCAAGGATGATAACTGTATTGTCAAAAACTGACAGTTCATACAACTTAAACTGCAATATTGGTCATAACGATCTACGTCCAAATGTGTCTTATAACATAGATCTCCACCAGAAATAAGGTAATCATATCACAGTGGACAATGTACTTGCGGCCGCGAATTTGAGAAATATCAGCACATGAAACTGTTGCTATTTAACATTTGTTATAGCAAGCAGTATAACAAAGTAGCATTCCTATTAAACAAAAGGTTATAAAACATGTAGTACCTAACATACATCTACATACAAAAGTGTCCAATTATTTGAACACCCTTCAAAAATGTATATATTGATAACGCTGAACCTACGGGTATTGTTTGGAGCACCAGTCGCCTTACAAAAACTGTGAAGGAGATAAATTTGCTTCGAATGAGGACCTCATTGCACCACCTACATGCAGAAAATAGTAAAAGGACACCCACCCAAAAATGCCAGATGTATTTCCCTATAACTGATTTCGAAGTGGATAACTTCGTAATTAAGCTTTTCCACACCATATTGGATATTTGCTTACCATGGTGATGGTTACCATGACAGCGGCTTCCCTATAACTGATTTCCATTATTCCGAAGTGGATAACTTCGTAAGTAAGCTTTTCCGCATCATGTGACTTTGGTATTTGTTTATTACCATGACTTCAGTTTCCTTATGACTCCAAGTCAAATATTAGCCCATAGCTTTACAAACTAACATCAAGTCTGGTAGCGTATGTTGCTCTCAGCCCGTAGGTGAGTTCATTCCACAAACTTCTCAACTTTGCTATGTGGGTGGAGACGTCTTCTCTCGGTGTCCAACTGAATGCGAAAAAATCTGTGCATATCTTGAACAGCTGATCTCTTTAAGTCGTCTTCTAATAGGCGGCATCAAAAATCATCGACTTTGTATAGCAGCTCGCTTTACGATAGAAATTACAATTCTTCTTAAGTATTAGGCTATTTTCTTCTTCGGTTGCGTTTTCTCCGGGAGGTTCTGGTTTAATGAGCTTATTATGGATTAGACAGGTCCATCATAATAATCAAGTGAATCTCTAATCTTCCCTTCCAATCCAATTCTCTAAGCTATTGTTTTATGCGCTGTGCCAATTCCATTTTTATCTTAATTCTGACTACAATTAATACTTCACCTGCTGTTCGAAAATACATTTTATAAATGTTTCAATTTTACTAGTACGCACTGGGCCCATAACCTATTGAGGATAAACTTTGATTTCTTCATGTTAAGTTTATTGAACCTATTTTAACGTATTTTACAGCAGACCCAAAATATCTTCACTGACTTATCTCCTTTATTTTCGCAACTATCGACCAAAACTTATTACATGGTCGTGACTAGATCTACAAAATTTTACGAAGCACATTTAACTAGTTAATACACTATTTTTCCTTAACACGTCGAATCATTGGCTATGATAGTATCGTAGTGGAACAAGTCGAACAAGCAACCGTCAGACAATGCCAAATGTTGGATAGACACCAAAAGTCTTAGAAAATCCAAATCATTCATATGGAGATCGGAAACGGAAAACTCACGAATTACTGGAGCTAAGACGAAACAAACTGCGGTGAGCTGTACGACAGCTCACATGACATTGCCAACTGAAGAAACACCTATCCAGAATAGGTGTAGAACAAGGAACATCATACAGACTGCCCGACGAGGATAATGAAGCCCTATGCACATATATTGTGCGAATATCCCTCGCTGGATCACGGTACGAAAATATGGGGAATCTCCAGCTGTAGCATTGGATATCTTCAGAGCATTTGACCGAAACTGGCACCAAAGCCTTCTTGGGAAACTTCCGTCATATGATTTGCCGCCTCAACTTTGTAACTTACTATCGAGTTTTCTCTCAGATTGATCACTCCATGTGGTGGTTGACGGAGTATCATCCGAAACAATAGCTTTCAACGCTGGCGTTCCACAGGGATCTGTCTTGGCACCAATTTTGTTTCTGCTCCATATAAACGATCTGCTGGAAGTGACCACCTGTTCCGACCACAGATTTTCTGATGATGGTACACTTCATACTGCTTTCTCATCTAGGACCCCTGTATCATCCAATGAAGGCAGAGGAGCGAGACAGAGACAAGTTGACGCAATTAATGGAGATTTGGCAAAGATATTGAATTGGGTATCTGTTAATTTAGTAGAGTTTAATGCAGCCAAAACTCAAGCTTGCGTCTTTTCCAGGAAGGCGGATCTCATAATCCCAAATATGCTGATGTCAGGTACAACTATTCTTATGAAGTCTTCCAGATCCATGCTCAGAATCACCACCAACAGCACCCTCTCATGGAATGATCCTGTGAGGTCCATTGCGAAAACCGCTTCACAAAAATTTGGTTTTCTATTCCGTGCCAAGAGCTACTTTACATCACAGTAGCTCCTCATAATCTACAAAGCACAGATTCGACCTTTCCTGGAGTACTGTTCACGTGTTTGGACTTCGGTTCCCAAACAGACGCTGAAGCTCTGGGATTCTATCCAGAAGAGAGCTATTCGTCAGATTGATGATGTCACACTCTTGGGAGTTAATTGGCCTCTCTAAAAAATCGTAGAAAGGTGGGAGATATCTCCCTTTTCGGTGTTCATCAGAAATCTCGTTTGTTGTTCCACCACGAGAGATTCCAGAAAGACGTCTAGACGAGCTCAAACTAGTCACCCCTTCATTGTCAAGCTCGAAACCTGCCGAACTTCTTCTGATCACGACCAGACCTCATTTTTCTATCGAACAGGGAAGATGTGAAACTCTTTACCTAGTGAGGTCTTTCCCTATGGCTATAACCTCCAAACCTTCAAGAAAAATTCGAATGCCTATCTCCTGTCCCAACATTCTACCGTTGACACACACGATGTTCTTCGAGCGTTATAGGTTTCCCACTCATGTAGTTAAAGTATAAGAAAAAAGATTTTCCACATGGAACTATTATCAATAACATCGATCATTTTAAATGTTTGAGCAATGACTTTACTTCACAATGCAGATAATTCACTTATCATTGCCTGACGTTGTGGGGTATTCCTATGAAGATTCAATGAAAACGATAAGGGGGACTAAAAGGTTCTAAATCAAATGTAACTACTGACTAAATTACTTAATTAACTTACCCTATCATTACCTGAGGGACCATGAATATAATGAATGGTTCATCTTTGATTCCGTAGACAGGATCCATAATGTGGACTGGCAGAGTTCCAAAATTTGAAGGAAATTTACAATCGGAGAGAATGTTCTTCATGTAATCTAAATAAATTTGAAACAATTTCAATTTTACTGCACCGCCAATTTGTCGATCTAGAAAACAAATATTTAAATAATCATTAGTTGGCTTTTCTGATTAGATCTATATGAAATAAGCTGATAAACGCATAGAATATTACGCTTCTTCCGAAATTTTTAATAACTTACTCGACATATCTAAGTAAACTTGTATTTGACTACCATTAACGTCGATATCTTCAGAATCATCTCCGGAATTTATTCGATCCTCTAGAGCTTGAGTGTAATTTTGTGAAATGTGTATTACTCCTACATATTTCCCGTGTTGGATCCCTTCTAGCCCAATCTGCAGAGAATCTAGAGGAACCTGAATAAATTAATTAATTATTATACAGGGCGCATTAAATTGAGGTATCATTAAACAAATATCTAAAGTAGAGATGAATCTGTAGTTCTGTTCGTTAGATGTAAGTATTTCAACCCTATTAAAAAAAGGAGTTGAATATAGGTTGCCGTAATTCAAAATCATTTATTTGAAAATAGCCTACAGCTTGACCAACTAGCTGTGCCTCTAAGATGCGCCTAAGATAAACTGAGAGGGTTACTAGTGACAATCACTAACACCGTGATTATCAAGAAGTTTCCTCTCGACATGACTCCCTCAGGTCATACCACCCAGTCCAGTCCAGATGTGGCTGGAACGTGAGAAAGGTTGCATCAAAATAGGGATGGAAAACTACAATGCCGGCCTATCCCCCATAGCAAAGAGCCCAGCAACACTCGAAGTGTTGAAAACTTAATCTTGCACATGTGACAAGGAATGCCGACGTGGCTGAATTTGCCGAAAACGGAACTGAAATGCCTATAAATGTTTGTAATGTAAGCGGAAGCCACGCACCATCACGCCATACGACGCAATTTAGAAAGAACGTACCCGAAGATCTCTATGGGCAAGGTAATACCTAATACAATTGCTCCACTTTTGTTTCATATCCTCACATTAATCTATTTTATTTTTCGTCCTTTTTCTATACAAGATCTTGAAGAAAATGACGACAACCAGTTTTAATTGTCAACTGAAAACTCGGTCTTTGACTGTGGGACCTCAACCTCAAAGCGCCAAGAGATTATAATTTAATAAATTCATAGTTGATAATTATCAATTATATTTAGTTTTATCTCTCAACAGTTGCCCAAATTATTTAATTCTCCTGGATTTCATAGATGCTAAATTTGAAAATGGTTATGACTTTATTAAATTTATTATTAAAAAAAATTTTGAAAAAATTCTAAATACTTTGTGATAATTCATCACATCGATATAATAAAATAAAACACTTTTACTTTGATTTTTATTTATTCACCTCATATTAAAAATACCTCAAGTTAAGAAAACGCGATTGCCAAAATAGAATTTGCTTCAAAGAATGTACCTAATTCAAATACTACTAAAACATTTATAAATAAACACCTTCATTCTCATAAAAACACTGATTGGTCCTCTGTAAAAGCTATCAAATATAAAAAAAAACAATTTGGTGCTCCCGAAAGCCGATAAATCTAATATAACTATCATCCTAGATAAAATAGATTATGACGATAAAATTATCTGTTTCATCACATTTGACTCAAATTAAGAAAGATCCTACAAACCAATTCCAATTAAAACTAAACAATTTGTAGAAAATAGCCAAGTTTCATTTAATATTAAATTAGAAAAGAGTAGGTTAATTAACAGTAATCCATCTTATCCTAAACTTAACACAAACAAAATGCTCCTATCCGCCCCGTAGCATCCTATATTAATAGCCCTGCACTTAAGCTAGTGGTAAAATTGAATTCAATTTTGAAAAATATAAGTAACTTCAAGCCTAAGTATGCAGTAAAAAACTCATTGGAACTTTCAAAGTTAATAAATAGATTAATTTTCCCTAAAAATGGAATTTTGTTTCAAATATTCCCCCAATGAATCTAAAATTTTGATTTCAAAAATTCTGGAAAAATCACATACAACACCCGTATTAAAATCCGAGATAGAACAAGCTTTCGATATTTGCCTTAGCCAAAATTATGGTCCATTTAATAACGAGTTTTTCACACAAAATAATGGCTCAGCTACGGGATGCCCATTAAGTCCTCTTTTGGCAGATATTTTCATGCCTTATATTGAAGAAACTATAATGAGTTCCCCTCTAGCTAAAAAACATATTCATTGTTGGTTTGGATATGCAGATTATATTTTATCCTTCTTCAAAGGTACATCACGACAATTGAATGTTTTCTTATCCTTCATTAATAATATCCATCCTAACATTAAGGAGGTTCGGTAGAGATAGTTTTTTATGATAACATTTTTTGAATTTTTTACAAACCGTTAAGAATAATAATATAAGAATAGGTCTAATTTTGTTCGATGGAGTCGGATGCACGCACGAGAAAACATGACTCATTTGCCGTTACCTTGCTCTGACAGGCTCTGCGTTACCTCGCTTTGAGGCGTTCCATTTAAGGCTTGAAGTGCAAGCGAGCTCTCCTACTTGAGTGACCGATGCGATGCGCGTGGACAGCTGCTATACATTTACATGTTTTCGTAAGTGCAGTGAAAAGTGAATGTGGTGTCAATTGTTTATAGCAACGATAATTGCGGCGATAAAGGTAATGATTCTTCCGATATCAAATATATGTTCAGTGATATATTGTCGAATATTCGTGCTTTCATCATTAAAATAAATAGCATCGGTCCGCTAGTGCAGCGATTGTAGGTTATGCTATAATTGACAAAACTATAACAATAAGTTAACAGAACTGTTTCACGATGAGTAAAAAATCAATTGCTTTACTATTCGATCGAAATAATTATCGAGCGTAGCTATGATTTCAAAAAATTAAAACATAAATGTTAAATCTTCCACATATCATAACAACGTGTCTGAAATGACAGGTAGGACCAGCCAGCCGTCAAAGGGAACAATTTTCTCCTATATCAAACACATTGAGGCGGGCTTTTTAAAAGCTAAATTGACATAATTGTATTTATGCGTACAAATAAATGTAACTTGATCAATTCAATTGTGATTTCCATTTACTTCCTTCTCTATATCCATACAAAATATCTATCAAACAAATAAAATTAAAATTTTCTTTTGAAAAATGAAATCATACCATCAGTATTTTCTTATGACGTTGTCACGTTCAACTATCGTCAGTAAACCGACTTTACAGACAACCGAATTTTTGAAGGGTTTCACTACACCGTGTTTTAAATATATCGAGGCAAAAAAACAACATTTTAACATGCAAATTATGGGGACGTGGTTAAATCTTCCAATTAAAAAAAACGGTTAAATAGAAACGCTTTTGTTTTTAAACTGAATAACATTATTACAATAATATTCTGTGCAAGTCCCACTGATTATTTATATGAAAAAATAGCCTAGAACTTTTAATTTATAAGTTTTATTAATTGTAATTAACTTTTAAAGCCACGAAAAGTCGACGACAACTATACGATTATTATTTTTACATGTGTCCCCGTAGTCACAAATGAGCAGCTTACAACACATTGACACATAGAGCCTTTTCACTTCCTCTTTCTCCTGAAAACCTGAATGAAGAATTGAATATAATCAAGGTTATAGCCATTAACAATGGTTTTCAAACTCAAATTATATCCAAATTAATTGATAGAAAAAAGCAGATATTAACTTACTCAAGTATCTATCATTTTATAAAAAGTCTGATCAAAATACGTTTCCCTCGCATATTTTGGTACCGTAAGTGAAAGAATTGCAGATATTTTATCGAAACATAATCTAAAAGCTAGCTTGAAACCTCAAAATGAATGTCCTATTTTTTGTTCAATGCTAAAGATAAAACAAATATGTTTAATAAACCTGGAGTATATAAATTAACCTGTTCAGAGTGTGATAAGTTTTACATCGGTAAATATACAAATTAGATATAAAGGAACATTTCCGATCTTTTAGAATTAATAAAACAGATTCTCTACCCATATTTTAGAAACAGGGCACAATTTTCCAAATTTAGATGAAGTTAAAATTTTGCATAACCAGAGTAGAAGTTTCAAATTAAATACACTAGAATCAATAAAAAATTTCAAAGGTATTAAAAATAATGACAATAAAATTTTAAACGTTCAATTAGAGGTGTACCACAACATTCTGTTTGATGTTTTGATAACGTAAAATTTCACATAATCCTCTTGTGCCTTCCTAGTATACCTTCGCAGTAAAATTTCCTTATCACAATATTTACTTTACCTCATTGTCCAATTTCAATTATACGTTTCTAACAATGTACCGGGATATCAAAAATTATCTTGGTCAAGGGTGGTTGTGGAATCTAAAACGCTATCAAAACTTGTGTCATATTAATTAATTTGAAGTTTCTAAAAGTGAGAAATTTCGCAATTTTATACGAATGTTATAACACTCAGAAGTCTCTAGCGCTTTAGACTACGGGATTTTCACGTGGCCTATCGAAATTAGAAGGTTCGAATTATATAAAAACACAATTGCATGAACGCCAGACGTCCTATGTAATTAGCTACGAACGTAATCATTTTGACATATGCCTCGAGGAGCTCGCTACGCGTCACTTAGATGTTATACTTTTTACCTCGATCTTGTTAATTCGGGGCCGTTTTATGCCCCGTAAGGCCGGCGCCAGTTGTAATAGAGTGTTTCCGGCTATAGGCCGCTAGCTTTTAACCGCTTTTGGGTATATTTTAGTAGCTAGAAAACGCGCGTAGCTGAGACCTGAGAGTACCTGTTTCTATTTTAATTAAATTTTCCTATTTAATCGACATTTTGGGGCCCGAGACTATGCTATTTAGTTGGCTCCGTTCATAAACTAACGACATGGAGCGAAAACCGCATGCGAAAAGTCCTCGTAAAGACGTTCTATGTTCCGAAGATTTGCACTTTTCTAACTCGCGAGCTAAGCGCTCCTCACGTGAACGTCATTCGATTTATCGAAAATTAACCAATTCAAAACAGTTTTCGACTATTGCGACCTTTTAAAAGGTTCAAAGTTAACATTTCGTTTTACATTCCACAACCACCCTTGACCAAGATAATTTTTAATTTGTAGTTCAATATTGTTTTACAACTGAAATAAATAGGTATGAAATTTGTAGGTTATTGATGATGTCAGTGTGACAGTGACATAATTATTTCAAACGTAAAGTAAGACACACGTTTTACATTCCACAACCACCCTTGACCAAGATAATTTTTGATATCCCTATATTTCCCCAACCGGAACCCTACTTGTTACCTGTGTCTTATATTGTACCATAAATAGCCAATATTATTCATATTTTCATACACTAGTATCGTATGAAGATGGCACGTTAGTGTCGCAACTATGGTCACGATTTGTTCCTATAATATATGTGATAAAAACAAAGAAAAAGTGTTTTATGTTATTATATCAATCAAATATTTTGCTTCATTTTTTCAAAGAGTTCTTAATTCAGAATTTAAAATAGCCGTTTCTATGTTCCTCACGTTTGTAAGTCACTATATTGAATTTGTTGGCAAAGTTGGGAAAAATATTCGATCGTCAATACTACTGGATCAAATTTAGGGTATGCGGTACTCAATTAACGCACAATTTAACATCACTCTTAACTGTAGAAGTTTTCGCTAGGAAGCATCGTTTTGTTATTATAAGCGAAAAACTGAAAGTTTAAAAGTTTAGTGGTGTCTTGATGCCCTAACGTCCGTGCAAACCTGGTATACTTCAATTTGACGTCATGTAAAGCGATCAACGCGGTCTCCTGCTTTCCAACAATAATTTCACTAGCAATTTCCATATTAGGTGCATAGGATCTAACTTTATCAACTTATGACGATACTTGGCATTTTTGTTTAAATCATGAGAACTCGTACATACTGATAAACATATTCTTACAGGGAAAGCAACAATTTTCGTTAACGTTAGTAGGTATACATATGTTACTGTGCATCAGAAAAGAGGCAACTAAAAGAAATATAGAATTAGCGGAACTTGGATTCCAAGATCAAGAAAAAAACGCTTAAAGTATCGCAGGCAAATTTTCCTCCTGCAAAATGTGGAGATACTGTAAGGTTGCGTGTTCCTGATGTCGACAGAGGTCGTACAGATTTCAGAAATATTCTTACATGTGTTACAAATGTGGATGGTGACTATTATCAATTGGCTACAAAACATGGGATGTTATCACAGATGTATACTAGAAATCAGTTTTCCATCTGTAAGGAAAATTTTATCAATATATCTGAAACTTCGTCTGCAAAAATATCAATGGGTGAAATTGTTGCTTTGGAATCAAGATTTTGAAAACAAGGATAGAAGCGTTGCAATTGTGCACAAAAATGCAACACCAAGAAATGTAAAGCTCGTGGAGTTATTTGTAATTCTAAGTGTCATGTACTAATAAATACGTTTTTTTTTCAATTCTTATAGCGAAAAATTCTGTAATACCCAATTACCTATGAGTAGGTACGTTGTAACGAATGAGTATTTTTTAAATTCTATAGCCAATAGGGCAATAGCATTAATAATAAGTGTACGTTATTGTTTACCTTACTTGGCAGGTAATGCTATTCGTATTACTGATTTAAGATTTTGATTAATAAACAAGTTCTATTTGTTTTATTTATTACAGTTCTATGATTTTATTTATTGTAACAATTTGTGAGTTCATTTTAAATCAGACCCGAACCCCTGTTTTGCAGATATCTTCGCTAAATCATCATAATTTAACTCATCATGGAGAGAATGAAGATTAACCAAGTCGTCCTGGTGTATGATAACATTCACTGGTGAATGACCGAAAACACGATGAACAGAATAAATAACAAACAATCACCAGCTAGATTGGTGGTTGTTAACATACACCAGTGTATCTTAAGATACACTCTGCTACGGACATTCACAGTAACACATACATATCACTTTTATATATATCATAAACTTACAATTTTGAGCATAGGACCATTCAAATCATCAATGAATCTGCAGCTGAGATGCCTAAATTTACATCCCAATCGTCCCATTGGAATGGCAGTGTAGTTTGAACGATAAGCGGAACAATCGTTGTCACCGTGTTCCTTATTCACTATTCCTATATTTATGTCCAGTACGTCATTACCAACAGCCATGAAAAAAATTAGTGTTACCACAAGTGGAAATAGCATCAGAAATGCACTGCCCCTTAAATTAAAAATTTGTTGAATTTGAAAAAATTTGAAAATCTTGATCTAGGTGTTTGAGATATTAATTGCCATGGTGGAATTGTTTGGGTCATCGAATATGAAAAGTAGAAGTTATTATAGATGTTTTATACTAAATTGGCAAACTGAATTTAATACTTACGTCCAGTCTCTGTAAAACTGCTTCCAATTTTTATCTAATAGGGCTAATAATCTTTCTGTTCTAAACATAAGCTTATTCGTACTGCCTTTTCTTCTTTTAGCATCCTATGATTGAAATATTCATTAAAGTAAATTGATATACTAACATAACATAACTCACAATTTCGAGATCTCCTCCATCGTTCAATAACTGCACGGTTGAAGACTGTGAGGTATTCACTTCATGATTGCTCCCTGAATTATCCAAGGCATTTTCTTGTAGCTTACTGACACCCAAAAATACTTCTTCTAAAGAATCTGTGTTAAAGGAGTGCATTAAAGAAGCAGGAGAACCTTCAGCAAGAATTTTACCAAGACGCATTACGCCAATCTAGAACGTTGGAATTAACTATTTTGGTTTCAAAATATTGAGGTTTTGTATTAATTAATTATATAAGGAAGAACTTTTCGGATTTATTGATTTCATTCGTTTCACCAATGTGGTAACATTTAGCATACTGCATGTTATGCGCCAGTGTGTGACTCTACTAGACCCGCATATTTTAGTTTGTTATCCCGGAATTAGTATACGCATAATATATCGAGTGGTACGACTGATGGCGAACGCTCGATCGTTGTTTAACATTTTCCAATCCAAATAAGTACCCTGAACTGCAGATACCAATGGTGGGCAATGGACAAAGTGGATTTACAGGTGGGATAGTGTACGAAGAGAGTGAGAGATTTTTTTAAATACCAGTTCTGCTCATTAGAACGCATTTCTTACAATAGAATTAGAGTTAGTTCATATGCATTTTTAAAAGTACCTTATTTGACGGTTTTGCTTCTTCGATATAATGAGTTGTAATTATAACCGTAACGTGTTCTTCTTGGGTGATTTTTTCAAGATAATTCCATATTCTAAAAATTTAAAAATTATATTACATAACTGCAGTGTTTCAGTTTCTGAAATAATAATTATGTTATCAGTAATGTTTATGGAAAATTTTGTACACTTCGGGAATTTGTGGTTAGAGAGACAACAAAATCATTTTTGTGGTTAGATTAAAGACGAATGGAGCTGGTGCAGATCTCCGAATTATATATGTGTGTTCTATTATCAGGTGTGTTATCAATTCACTGTATTTTAAAGGGTCGACGGTACCTATTTTAAACATGCTATTCCGCCGTCTAAGGTTACCTATCGTTCAGGTAGATGTACAAATCCGAATTAGGTGGATTTTTATTTCTCAAGGTTGGTTCCGTAAAATTCAAGAATTCGGACTGGTTCTATTTTTAAATAAAAAAGAAATAAAACTTTCTAGGACATATATTACGAGGGCAAGGAAGAAGAAAAGTTCCTGAAAAATAAAACATATGGCGCCACAATCGAAAATCCCATGAGACATTTGTGATGTACCATCTTTAACGCATTAAAATTTCATCGACAGCAAGCAACCTTGAAGATTTTTGTAAACATGAAAAAAGTGAATTTCGCGTCTTGATTAAACGTTATTTCTTGCGTGAAAATAAACATTAGGCAAGCCAAAGCAACGATTGTTAAACATTATGGGGACTCCTCACCATCGATTGGAACGATTCACAAGTGGTTACTTAATTTCGTTGTGGGAGTATAACCTTCCGAACCCAAGTAAACTACTGCGACACAATGAGAGAATATCCTCATGCTGAGGATAGAGGAGGAGTATCAAAGTAGGAAATCAAAGAGATAATAAAAAGCACAAAGATCCGGAAAGCCCCCGGCAGCGATAAGAATACAAATCAGATATTGAAAAATATACCGGAAAATGCTATAGAGTACTTAGTAGAAATTGCGAATGGCGTCCTGAGACACAGGCACTATCCAAATAAGTAACTGGAAAACAGCGGAAACAGTAATGATCCCCAAACCGAATAAACCAAGGAATGATACATCAAGTTATAGACCAATAAGTTTACTATCAAACGTGAGTAAAATAGTCGAGAGAACTATAATCACCAGGTTGAACCAGCTAATAGAAAAATAAAATATAATCCTGGATGAACAACATGGGTTCCGCAAAGAGCATAGCACAACACATCAACTAGCTAGAATAGCTGGAAAGATTATAGAAGGACACAACAAGAAAATGCCTACCGGTGCAGTGTTCCTAGACATAGCCAAAGCCTTTGACAAAGTATGGCGCGCTGGACTGATACTAAAGATGTACAGAGACAACCTACCAATAACCTACCTGAAGCTTATAGATTCGTACCTCACGGGGCGCAGATTCGAAACGAAGGTAAACGGTATCATGTCGGAAGAAACACAAGCAAAGGCAGGCGTACCACATCCTCGGATCGGTACTCTACAACTTGTATACCGCAGATATACCTAAGACAGCAGGAATAGAATTTGCTCAATATGCAGCCTTATGCCAACACATCCAAATAAAATGCGTACAAGCAAGGCTTCAAAGATACATGACCGACCTCGAAGAATAGTTCAACAAATGGCGAATAGAAGTGAACGCCACAAAAAGCCAAGCGATAATGTTCTCAACGAGAAACATTAAACACAAACCGACCAAAGATATCGATATAAACAAGAAAAAGATATCTTGGGTGAAAGAAGTGAAATACTTGGGAGTAACGCTAGACAGCAAGCTAACTTTCATTCCCCACCTAAGGAATATAAAGAAAAGGTCAAACCAGATAAAGGGGCACCTATATTCGCTACTCAATAGGAAAAGCAAACTAAATACTAAAAGTAAATTGAGGATCTATACTTCTGTGATAAGACCGACAATAACATAAGCCGTCGAAATATGGTTACAAGCATCACCCGCGCAACTGAAGAATTTGCAAATAATACAGAATAAGGTAATCAGATCCTGTCTAGATGCACCATACTACGTGATAAGCGACCTGCTCCATAGGGATACAGGAATACCTAAAATTGAGGAAATAATTCTGAAACAGGCGACGAATACATACCAAAAGATGGAAACGCATAGAAACCCCACAATCAGAGGCGCAGCGGCATATGACCCGCTGTTGGAGCCAAAGTACAAGAAGCCAAGAACGGCCCTTGTACTTAAGGCCCAAAATGGGCAATAAAGAAGGAACAAACACAAATAACAAGCAAATGAGCTTTTAATAAAACCGCAGCGGAAAACGAGCACGGCTCAAATTCGCTAAAGTCAAATGCAAGATCATAAGTAAGAGAGTATGACCACAAAGGACGTCGAACGTTCTGGTCGTGCAATTGAGGTCACAACGCCAGAAATAGTCGATAAAATCCATGGTATTGGACGATATTGCTGAGGCTATGGGCATTTCTACCGAACGGGTACGGAACATTTTGCATACATTTTTGTTTTGTGTTTCCTGGGAGCCAGTGGAGGATGATTCTATTCTGCATTCCTAAGAGGTTTAGTTTAGTTTTGCATTCTTGAGCTGATGGTGTTCGACCTCAGCTCTTTTATATCTGCTTGATTGTCGGACAAGATGGATATGTCCCTCTTTTTATATCCTTTGTCAGGGCCGGACCTAGTGTTTAAGGGGCCCCGGGGCAAGACAAGTTCGGGGCCCTATTTCTCTATTGAGTTTGTCAACTCAATTTTTTCCAATTTTTGTAAAAAAAAAAAGAAACAAGGCATTATTATTTCTATTCATAAATAATTTGTTTTATTTGTCTTACACATTTTTCACGTTGTATTACATATTAATTTGTAAGTTGAGATATTAGACATTATAACATCATCAATCATGTAAAGTAGTACCTAATATATTTTTAGCTATAATATTATACGGTACTTTCATCCCTTCATTACAAAATTATGAATTATATAGAGAAGGATGAGATATTCGGGTAGTCATTATAAATCACCTTTAATTCGCTAATATTCATAAGTTGTTCGATAAGATTTTAGTATTAAAAGATTAAACTAATGCTCATAATCACGATTCGATATTTGAGAAAAAAAATTTAGAACTTTCTTTTTCTTGCTTTTGAAGAGATAAATTGTTCAATGACTTTATCGAAATCAATTGTATGCGCTCTCAGATTTTCGATTGATAACAATGATAAGTTGCTCAGCCTTTCTTGTTGCATCGAGCTCCGCAAGTAACATTTGATTAATTTTAATTTGGAAAACGATCGTTCAGCTTTTGCCGTAGTGACTGGGACTATCAGAAACATGAGAAGGGCTGTACAAACATCTGGGTAGCTGGATGACAGTAGCATTTTCAATTATCAAAAAATGAGCTAGCTCTTTTACGACATGTATATCCGAGAAAAGGGTAACTTCGGAAAAAACGCTCCATAAAATGATAAATTCTTTACGTTTATAAAATCTCACTATTCTAACAATACCGTTTTTTTTCTAAGCTCAAGATTTGTACAGAATCTTATAGGTTTAGAGGTAATTATATTAAACAGATTTTTCGCAATAGCTTTTGTTATTCTAAATAAATAAATTAATCAGTTAATGAATTTTCACATAACGAAGAACAATGAGACAGCGCTTAAAATGCTTGCACTTCGAAACATTTTTTCTGTTTTTGTCCTTCGCTCAGGGGGCCTCCCGAGCCTGGGGGCCCCGGGGCATTGCCCCGGTTGCCCTATTGCAGTTCCGGCCCTGTCCTTTGTCCAGATTGAATTGTGCACATCTCCCAATGGCATGGACAGAGCAAAAATTTAAAGTTGACATTTTTTTTAGCGTTTTGGATATTATTATTCAATCTTCTGAAAGTCCATTCCGGATGCTTCTTCTTGTACGATCTTCCCTACTTCCCGATTAAAATTCTGCATGGATATACATTGTTATTTATCAGACGGCGAAAGAACAGATATCAATAGCTTAGAGCTTGAGGACGAATTGCTGTCCTTAAGTATCTTAGTTGAGGCGAATAAAGACAACAATAATTCGCGTTTTAAAAACCTTAGAATATATTATAATCAATAATCTAGTTGAAGCTCTCCTCAACATTGCCATAGCTTCACGAATTTTATTGAAGTATACCTTGTAACGAGTTGCGTTACGACATTGTATAGAACTTGGTAATGAACAGATTAGATTTCTTTTCGGCTAGGAATCTTGTCATATGGTTAATTAAAGACATCTGCTGGTCAATAAAACATCGATTACTGAAACTAGCATTCCTGATGTGTGATGTCGCTAAATATCGCGAAGTGGCAGGTATGATAACGGAAGTCGAAGAGAATTCATGGTGGTGTTAACCTTTAACAGGGTAAGTCGAGATTTATATTTCATTGTCTTTACATACATCTTCTAAATTTTTGCTTCCGAAATGTGATGCACATCAGGCTACATATAATTTGATTTAGATTTGTTATTAAACTTCTGGATGTACAGTACCTGAATGTGATTATATTTCGGAGGAAGTTTCACTCGACTTATCCTAGGTCACCCAATCAGATTTGCATTTAGCATGATCCCAGGAATATCTAATTCATCATTACAGGGATTGTTGTAGTCATTGTATGAAATTACTCTAACGAGACGTGGGCAGTTGATACAGACAATATTTAATTTCCACCTTTTTACTTGACCCCGCAAATTGTGCACATGGTATTTGCGCGATTTTGTAGATCGCCATTTTGTTATCCTAGTACAAGATACATAGGTTGGTCTTATTAGACAAACGTGCAGTAAAGATTGATAAGGGTGAACACGAAACAAATAACCTAATTACTGCTTATTAGGTATACATATATTTATTACACTGTCACGCCGTTTGGGAGTTATTACAATTTACATTATCAATCCACGTGTATTTACGTTAATTAATAGGTTTTTTTAAGCAATGAAAATAACTAATAAGGGGCGGCATTTTAGAATTTGCCCGGGCTGGAAAATGTCTTGGGACGGCCCTGCCCATAACTCTCCAATAACTGATGGATTCCACCATTATTAACTTGACATTTTAAATGATTTCAAACAACAATGTAGAAAAATTGTACTCACCTATGGCGTAAAAGAGGATCCAGCCCAACTGTCGGTTCGTCTAAAATTAATAATTCAGGCAATTGTACAAGAGCTGCTGCGAATGATACTCTTCTCTGTTCACCACCGCTACAATGTTTAATATACCTAGGAATATCAAAGATTATCTTATTTCATCATATTATGAGCAAGGTACCAAACGTACATCTCATCATCAGGCATCTCCAAGAGTAAACTTAGTTCTCTGAATCTTGTATGAATATCTTTCTCTTCCATTAATGCTAATCGGCCAAAGTAGTAGATAACATCTTTCACGGTGAACTCTGCAACCAGTCCCATTTCCTATAATATTAAACTCCCCCAGTTAAATAACAGTATGTCATTTTATCCTTAACACTCCATTAAAAATCTAGCACGTGACACGTGAATTTTTGAAAATATCACGCCTTCTGTAATTTTTTGAACTATATTTCCTAGATCTTCAGTTGAGTTTCTTGTTTATCATGAACAATCAATCAAGCAAATACTTTATTATTTAAAAACAAGTTCCTAAACCTATTACAGAACAGTTTAAATACAAATACAATTAAATATTATTAAAACACACATGAAACAAAACTAAAATAGTACAATTGAACACGCCACATTGAATTGTATTACGTAGGGGATATTTGCACACTGCCATCTCAATTAATTTGTTGTGCCCCTTCTGCTGCTAGGTCGCTCAGGTTGTATCAACAGCAACAGCAGTTCTTACGTTAGGTAAGTTTCCCTCATTTTATTTGGTACACTTCTGGGTGTCGTGCCCTTAGGTTTTGCAAGGTAGTGCGAGGATATCGACAGAAGTTTCGTCCTTTTTTTCACAGAAACTACACTCTTCTTCCTCTAGTTAATACGAGCTTCTTAAGGTGTCCTTTCAACCGTCATTGCCTTTCAGGATTCCCTTTAGTATTCTGAGTTTATTTTTCCTTAAGTTGATGCAGTCATTAGATCTCGACTGGAAATTGTTTTCCAGAGGTACCTTTACCTACCTCAGTCCTTGCATAGTTGAATGTAGCGATGAGATCTTGTCTACTTCTCTAATGAGTTATTCCCAGAAATGGCGTTTCTGTCCCTTTCTTTTTGACAATTCGTCTGTTTTTCCTGAGTGTTCCGGAATTCGTAGGAGGGTAACTGCATTATTCTTGAACTGGAAACATATTCCTATAGCGTGAATTTTCTCTTGGAAAATGCTTCCAGAGTATTATGTTCCAGGCTCATAAACTCCCATTCCTTCAGTTGCTTTAAGGCCATCAGTGTACCATTTAATGGCCATTCTACTGAGTTTTGATATTGTGTTTTTGTCCCATTCGCTTTTGCGACTTAGCTTCAGGCCAAATTCTTTCACGGAGCTATATCTTTTCATCATGCTTAAAACTAAATAAAATAACTACTTGAAGATGTTTCGGTATTAGAGAAACCGTAGTTCCATTTATTTATTAGATTAATGAAAATCAAACATCTAATAGTTATTTTATTCAAGTTTAGAATGGATTTTCATCACGTAATGACTGATTCTATCCAATATCCTTTTTATGTTCTTATCTTGGGGCATGTTCCAGGTTTGCTGATTTACAGGGTGGTGTCCATATTTACGTTTGGTGGTTCATTCTAACATAATATGGAGGGTGTACCTGTAATGCATACACAGGCTACCAGAGACGTATATAAGGGTGAGGGGGTTAGGGGGTTTAGACCCCTCATCAAGTCGCTCATGCATACACAATAATCATTATTCTGCTGCATTAGAATATATCTGGCACTACCACCCGGCGTCTACGAACGGATACCATAGAGGTAATATATAAATAGGGGTAAAAAGCGTTATTCTCACTTCAACATAGGGGATACAAACGAAAATTGGTGGTTAAGACATACCATCACTTTTGTAATACAAGTGGGTTATTCAAAAATCAACTCATAATATGAATACCATACCAGGGTACATTATTCAAAGCTAGATCGGATAAACGCATAAAATAATAGCTTAATTGTATGAGTATCCGTGAGTTCTTTGCTAATTCTTAGAACAAAACCCAGCTTTTTTGACGAAGTTTGTCTTAATTGTTTCACGTGTTGTGTTGTCAGTCAAGTCATTATTAGATAGTTTCGATAGATATGTAAATTTTGAGATCATTTGCGAATAGGTGGTACTTACAACTAATGGTTAATTATATACATAGGTCATCAATAAATAATAAAAACAATGGTGGTCCTAAATTCGAGCCATGTGGAACCTCAGATGTGACTTCTATTTCATATGAAAAGTAACCGTTGTAGGTAAAATTTTGTATACTGCTAAAGAGGAAGAGTTTCTCATTAGAATCAAATGACTTCATCTTAGCAAAATCAGAATATAATACATCTGCCTTGATTATTAAGATGTTGCGAAACGTAGGGTACTAAAGACATCAGACTTGTGAAGATCAAGGTTTTGCCATAAAACTATTCTTAGTACTAGAAATGATAGTTTTCACCAATGGATATATTTGATTGTTTTGGCAAAGTTATACTAATTGGTCTACAGTTGTTGATCTTAGAAGTATCTCCTACCTTTAACACGGGATGGATAATACTTTCCTTTCATTTCATCTAAAACTACAACGTTAGGAATCTTATAGTTTCTCCTTCCTTCTTTTGTACAAACGACCAGAAGTTTTTGGGATTTGATCTGCTTGAATTGTATATATCTCAAATATTTAGTGTAAGCCATACGAATTTGTATTTTAACCACAACTCTAAGACGTATAAACTGAGGAATGGAAGGTTAAGGACGAATGGGACTTATTCACCTGAGGCATGTAGCCAACTCTAGGTCCAGGTATGCCACTTTCTTTCGTACCAGGTGTACCTCCTAATACCCATAATGATCCAGAAGATAATTGTTTCCTTCCTATTATGCAATTCAGGACTGTCGTTTTTCCGCAGCCACTAGGTCCTAATAAACCATATCTTCAAAAAAGAGATGTAAATAATAATAATGACAGAAATACAAGATCTATCAGAAGGATCAATGATGCTAACAATTTTAGGTCCAACCAATTGAATGAAATGGTCTTAAGTATCCTGAGAAAATGAAATTCTGAGACAAGTTGAGTTCATCTAATTGCATCACAGTCTAAATATTTTGATATTTGAAAACAGAACGTCAGAGCTGCTCAAAAAGGCTGAATTCGACATGTAAAATTATTATATTACATATTCCCATTCAAACTCGTGAATAAATGAAAAACTGATTATACCCGTTGATTTTTTAGTTTTGTTTGGGAAGTGAATTCAAATTGAAACTGAAGAGTAGGCTATATTTGATTTTCTATCAATTTGAATTTCACGATGTTGTTTAGAATATATTAATATATTCCCACTGGCTTGTGCTTAATTACACTAAGTATCAAATTATTTTAATTAACGAGTAATTTCATATTACAAATAAACACTACAGAGTAATTAAATTCCAACATAAACTTTAATTTTTACCCTGATGAAAAAAGTAAAGCATTAATAATGGAGGACGTAAGCGACATAAATATTAATTGCATGTTATACTTTTTTTGAGAATTTATTTATCCTACACACACACTGATTGACATCAACGATTCGCTTCAAACTTTGCCAACAATGTAATACAACGAGTAAAGAGCATTAACTACTGACTTTATTACTTATCTGCGATTATAAAATCTATTACTATTGCAATGATTGTTACGGTTTACACGAATTTCAATTCATATTCAACTTTTCTCTGAAAATAACGCTATAGATCCAAAACGTCATGACAGTTTCCACTGGCTAGCAGTTCGTCTTTTTAATCCATGCACATCAGCTAAATCATGTGATTCCATTACTTACGGCGGAAGTTATATTTAATTTTTTTTCGTATATAATTAATAATTTTCGTGTTCTCGGAGGGATCAAAATTCGAATTGAAGTCAAATTCAAATGTATGTACTATGAAAAGGGAACTTGAAACAAGATTTTGAAGAAAATACTTACTAGGAAATAGAAGTGTATTCCAATGTGCCATCTTAATAAGTGGGGTTGCAGTTTGAATATGGAAAAATAGATGTCCGGGTAAAGTTACTAAGGTAATTATGACATTTTAATGCGGAGATATACTAATCAGGTAGAGTATTGATCATATTATACCGTTGACATTTCGGGCAGAGCCGGAGTATATAAAAATTTTATTTATCTGCAACCAAAATTATACCATTTTAAGTAGGTAAAAATTGAGCGGCCTAAGCGCAGGCTATTTCGTTATTATAGCTCAATTAGCAAAATTACCTAATACTTCAATGGTAACTGGCGGAACACTTACTTTTGGTGGCACAAATGATTGTTTATGGTCACTTTGGTAGATTTACTGTGACTGTCTGGCTGGCTCTTTCACTTGCGCTGTCTCACTGACTTATTATTTCAACGCTTGTAAGGCATTCTTTTATACCAATCAAGGTGCTGGTGGTCAAGCCACCTACACCAGCTTCAGCCGGGCCCTTTTTTGCTCATTTCGCGTGCATGATGCTCCACCAGTTCCTTGATTCTGTGCCGTTGTTTTTATGCTTACATCTGTTTCGTTGTCTTATGTTGACATTAAATATACACTGTTCTGAATGAAATCAAATATACGGGGTTTATGAATTGAAATGAATGCAAATACGATACTTATGTCACACGGATGCCTATACCCGGTACTATCTATATTCCTATACAACAATATAAATTATTCAGAATTATGAATTCTATATACTAATAGAAGCGAAATCTAAAATTTATGATCAATATACGTGTTTCTCATTAAATAATTCTTCAAGATTTTAGAGCTTCCTTACAATAAGAACTATACGTATACGGAGAAATTGTATGTTATCAAGACATTGAAAGGAATGATGTAGTACAAGGCTAATTCATAGTTTAAAATTTTGGTTTAACGTTATTTTATGAACCTATAAAATGTTTTACTGATTATAGAGTGTTTGATTTAAAACCACTCTGATTATGAAAAATTTTAACTTCATCTAAATTAGGAAAGTTATGTCACATTTCTAAAATATGATTGGAGGAAGATGAATCTGTTTTGTTTAGTCATAGAAATCAGGAATGAAATCTAATCTCTATATTATGACTGGTTCTATACCAAATCCCAAAATTATCACACTCTGAACAGTTTAATTTATATATTCCAGGTTTATTGAACTTGATAATACGTTTTATCTTCAGCATTGAACAAAATATAAGACAATTTGTTTTGAAGTTTGAAGCTAGCTTTCAGATAAGTTAATTTCTGCTTTTTTCTATTCATAAATTTTGTTATAATTTCAGGTAAAAATTCTTTGTTAAAATTATATCCGAATTGATAAATAGAAAAAAAACAGGAATTAGCTTAATGAAGTGGGTAGGTATTTATCTTTTTACTAAAAAATCTAATTTCTCATACCAAAATAAGTTTCCCCAATCTATGTTAGTTCTATAAGAACAAAATCGCAGACGTTTTATCGAAACATGATTTAAAAGTTTGCTTTAAACTCCAAAATAATTTGCATCATATTTTGTCCAATGCTAAAGATAAAACGTATAGCTTTAATGAACCTAGGGTATATAAATTAAAATGTCCAGAGTGTGATAAATATTGCTTTGTTAGATCAAGTCGTGATATTGAAATTGGGTACAAGGAAACATTTCGATCATTTAGACTCGAAAAAACAGATTCAATCATATTTAGAAACGACCCAATATACCAAATTTTTATGAAGTTGAAATTTAGCATAATCAGAGTAGATGTTTCAAATTAAATAGTTATCATAGAATCAGTAGAAATGTTTAAAGGTATAAAAAATAACGACAGTAAAACTTTGAACAATCAATTTGTATTGCACTACAGCATTCTATCGATGTCCTGAAAACATGAAAATTTCACTTGTCTAATGTATATGGAATGCAATTTCCTGATTATCTTGGTAACTTTACTCTATTATCATATTCTAATTATTCACACATCTTATTTTCTGCTCATATTTGACTATAAATATCTTAAGATGTTTATTGATTGATCGTTTTGAAGATGACACTGTAGTTGTCGAAATACAGTTTCGTCATGTTAGTGTTAAGTGTTTAATTATATCTATATGATAAATTATCAAAACTTCCATTATCGATTTTTTGAAATGATAATACTTACATGGTACCCCTTGATACAGTCAAAGACAAATTTACCAAAACGTCAGTATCTCCATATCGCTTGTAAGCATTTTGTATCAATACTGCCTCTTGTACGGTCATTGTTCAAATTACAAAATGAAATTATTTTGCTATGTGAATTATTGCTTATCCAGGAAGTAGTCTGAAACAAATGCAATGTGGTTTTAATAGAAATTACTTCAACTTCATATTATTCGCTGTCTCAGTTTTTGGAAGAAACAAAAACCCGGCTCTTAAGGGGTTTTTTCTAATAACATAAATTGGAGAATTTGAATTATTTCATTATTCTAAAATGCATCAAGGGATTCATGGGCTCCTCATGTGTCATCTCGATATTGACGTCTCCCACTTATAGTCAAAGCTTTATAAAGTTTTTTGTTATACTCTTCGCAGACAAAGTTCGGAGGGTAAATTGCATTTACTCAAGCCAGTTCTAAAATCGTTAAGAAAGTCCGGGAGCAAAAATTCCTTCTTCATAGTTTTTCTTTCCAATTTTAAGTAATTTTGACAAAATCCGTCTGTCTGTCTGGATGTCCGTCACAGAATTTGTCCTCACCATAACTCAAAAAAGACAAAGTTCATATTATATTCAAATTTTGACAAAAATTGTTTGCTATTCGTTGACGAAACGAAACGTTTTTCAGGAAAATCGTCTAATAAACACACCTTTTCTGAAGAGTTGGAAGTTGAAAAACTCCCTAAGTATACATTGAATCGATTAAGAACTTTTACAGTAAATTTAGGTTAATTTGTAGGTGCTTCTACCGAAATTTCAACAAAATCGTTTACATTAACAAGTTTATAACAAATAACGCTGTGGTCTAGGTTATAGGATACTTCATAATTCTCCTAGAGATGAAAATGTTATTTAAATCATTAGGTATCCAATTCTTTAAATCAATCGCAATTTTGAGTTCATGTCGTTACAGGTTTTCTTGTATAATTTTGCTTTAATTTAGCCTCAAAAGTGGCGTTAAGTCAGGTGATCCAGTTATTTCCAAAATTGGTATTCAATAATTCTGAAACGGTCCTGATATTATGAGGTACAGCACCATCTTCTTGGAAGAACTGATTTCTTGCCTGAATTAAGGGTAGAATGTCCATAAATTCCTCAATAATTTTCGTTTAAGATTTCGTAGTACCGTTGGTCATTAGGATTTTTTTGATATATGAGATATGTTAAAACACGATTGCCCCATAGAGCACACCAAACACTAAAACCAAAGCGTCCCTGAGATCGAACGTGGACGGTACAGTGAGGGTTCATATCAGACCAATAGTGGTCGTTATGCCTGTCGAAAATTCCAGCACTGCTAATATAGGCTTCATCCAAACTATATTTTTAGAGAATAATGGATCTCGTTGACATTTTGGACAATACCGTATGCAAAACTCTAATCTTCTATGGAAATTAGTTGGTAGCAGGTGTTCCTTATTATATAAGGCTTGGATTTGCATGTCTTCAAAATACTAATACTAAGCTTGACGTCATGAAATTCTAGATTTTGTTTCTTTTAACCTTTGAAAATAGCTTTATTAGGTTGTCTTCTCTCTGGAAGCTACTGAAATATATTTCAGATGCAATATCACAATTGTTATTACTTTGAATAAAGCTATCTACCTCAGAATTTCCGTAAGACATTTTTAAGAATAATTGTTATTATGACGGAAACATGACAAACGGATAAACACTACCATAGATGAGACCCGCCTTCTTGAAATAAATATAAAAAAACGCAAAAAGTGTTATTTTGAAATATTATCTTCTATATCAAAGATTTACACATCAATAGCTACCCGACTTATGATACATAGTTAGAAGGAGAAACAAAATCCGTATTAACTAAGCCATAGCCAACTATGATTCCCATTTGAAAAAATACAACTTAAGGCCATAACTCGAAATCACAGTTTTTTTCAAATTTTCTCGACGCCACTGGATTATACAGAAAAAAGTGCCTCGAAAATATAAACGTTATTTCTTCCTTTACAAACAACCACGATATTCATATGTGTCTAAACATCGAAAAATCTAACTTTGGTTCATAACTAAAAAATAAAAGCCGATTGCAAATTTTTGTTTCCTCCAGTGAATTTGTCCCGAAAAGGAGAATAATATTTTCCCACCCTCAAACGCATTAAAACTTTTCTGAGAAGCACAATGTCAGAAGATTGCATTGGCGGTCCTATCAATAGAGAAGAAGTTCGTCCAGTCTATCCCGGATTTTGACAACAAAGTCATAGACTTTTTTCCAGCATGAAAAATACAAAAAATAGGTAAGTTTTTTCTTGTATCCACCCTCTTTCATAACTCACTAGCTGCCACTGCGTGCGAGTGGAAAGTATGTAAAAGTCTATAATATATTGAATGTATTACAACTTACAGAATCAAGATTCACTGCTCCGATTGTTTGATACAATTCAAATCACCACCTGCACAATCAAGTACGTACTCTATCCTTTGTTTTACTTCAATGAAAATAAGAGATATATTATTATAATATAATTAATATGGATGCCGGCATTCGCAATTTATGGTCATTAATTATAATGTTTCACGGTGAGGTAGACAAAAAATATATTTAGCAATTCGAATTTGAAATGACTTAACAGGGGGTAAAGTACTAAATTAGATTTGACCTCAATTAGGTCTTTCATAGACAACGTGATTATCATACCAGTTGGAAACACATTATTCAGTAAATTTTACTTTCAAATTGTTTTGACGTATGTGTATATGTTAATATTAGATTATTTTACAACACATGGAATTTCTCAGCATGTAAGCCTCTATCTTTGCATTGCAATTCCCCAAAGCTTTAGAAGAATTTTGTTCTTAAATCCTAGTTAGCCCAATGGCAGTATTTAGTGATTCTCTTTTGGATTCGATTTCTCTTGGTAGACTATTCTATATAATTTATCGTGCTATGATTGAATTAACTTCTATTTCGGAAAATTTCGCAACCAGCCACACTTGTAAAGCTGATTGAAATTCAAACAAATACTTACATATAACACACATACAAAAAGTAAGTTACAACATTTCATTAGTCCCTAATAATTATTAACATTTTCTATAAATCCGATGTCTTCCTATTTTGTGACTTCCTGTTTTGGGACTCGACAAAATTTGACCTGGAAAAGACCCAGATAAATTTCTGTTTTGTGACCATCATAAAATAAATCATACATGCTCTATGGTATCTAAGTAATACAGAAAAAATGTAAGGGATGTTTCTCTGATGAAAATTAAGGCATAACATTTTTTGAAATAACCCTTCCCTGAAAAGTTACGCATCTTGAAAAAATTTAAGAAAAAATAGTTTTTCTGTTTTATCTTCACTGTATATTACGCTAAAAAAACGGAAACTTGGTGAACATTATCTGTCAATAAAACTACACTTTCCGAATTTTTTTCAATCCTGAAGTATTTTTGTAAGGAGTTGAAATAATCAACCCCTAAGACATTTTCTCATAGAACTTTGTTTTGGATGAAACTTTTCTTTTTTAAAAAACATGTTTAAAAAGACCAATTCAGTTACAAGCTTGTTGATCTCCTCAAATTTTTGAAAAATTAAGGATTTACGAGAAAAAAATGAATGAATTACAATACGTTTTCAAAAAGATGAGCTGTTAACGCGAGGGTATTTTGTCATATCTAGTGGACTGTTCTTTGTAATGGAATCCATAGAAAAATTTGAAACCGGGATTGTGCAATGTAATTTTTATTGTTCTCTTTCTTAAGTTTTACAATTTTGTGTAGAAAATATTAGTTGATAAACCGAAATTATGGTTAACTATTCGAATTTAGAAATGGCAGGTATGCATTTTACGTATGGACATGCTAACGGTAATGTATTGGGAGCGCAAAGACTCCTACTACTGCAGAACAGTACCCAGAGCGTTCACAAATATTCACCAATGCCTGCGGGAACTTTGTAATTTTGATAGAGAAGTTATGACTCTGGCCGTATCCGAGAAGTTAGAACTGACGCTGTAGAAGCCGTACTTAATTCAATTGAAGAATACTCAAAACAAGTACCAGGAAAATAGCTCGTGTCCTACATGTAGTCCTTAGAATTTTAAAAGAACAACAGTTGTAGTTGTAGTGCAGGCATTACTGAAACTTACCACGTGTGGTTTTTTGTCAACGGCTTATTAATATGATCGGTCAAACGCCACAGTTCTTAAGAAATATTTTATTTACTGAAGAGGCGAATTTTTCAAGAGATTGTATTATACATTTTCATAACAATCTCATTTGGGGTGATTAAAATTCTTATGGCGTTTTTGAAGGAAATCATCAGTATCAATTTTCATTAATTGGTCCCTATTTTCTTCCACTACGATGGTGACTCATATTGCCATCTTTTTGGAAAATTACCTGTTCTTCTTGAAGACGTTTCCATTCAACTTAGGCGACATGTATGGCTTATGCAAGACGGTGCGCCAGCCTATTTTGAAGTCACTTGGATGAGGCTTATGCCAATCGATTTATAGGTCGAAGAGGACCTGTAAACTGTCCAGCCCGCTCCCATTACCTTAATTCTATGGATTTTTGCATATGGGGATATCTGAAATTGTCGGTATATTCAAGCCCAGTTGAAAATATCGATGATTTGCGAAACCGCATTGTAGCAGGGTGTGAAGCGATAAGAAATTCACTAGGAATATTTCAACGCATACACAATTCTATTAGAAAAAGAGTGGATGCCTGTCTTGAAGCTGAAGGCGATCACTTCCAACTTTTTTGTAGATTGTATTGTCAATATTCGACATGTTTTTGTTTTTGTTAAATTGTTATACCATCAATTTATTCATCGTTTGTTCACTTTTATTCTAAACTTCTTAGCCTAGTAGAATCATAGGTTAACTATTTGGTTGACTACTGTTTAATAACTAGTTATTTGACATGAGCCCTAATGCTCCCAGCTTCTCTCAATCAATTATTTTTTCCCTGTTTTTTTTACCCTGATATTAACTAACCCAACTTAAACTAATCTAACCAAGTAATAAATTTAATGTTAAATAATTTCAAAACAATATATTTGAAGAAGATAGTGCCGACTGACACCTTTATTTCGCAACCAGCCACACTTGTAAAGCTGATTGAAATTCAAACAAATACTTACATATAACACACATACAAAAAGTAAGTTACAACATTTCATTAGTCCCTAATAATTATTAACATTTTCTATAAATCCGATGTCTTCCTATTTTGTGACTTCCTGTTTTGTGACTCGACAAAATTTGACCTGGAAAAGACCCAGATAAATTTCTGTTTTGTGACCATCATAAAATAAATCATACATGCTCTATGGTATCTAAGTAATACAGAAAAAATGTAAGGGATGTTTCTCTGATGAAAATTAAGGCATAACATTTTTTGAAATAACCCTTCCCTGAAAAGTTACGCATCTTGAAAAAATTTAAGAAAAAATAGTTTTTCTGTTTTATCTTCACTGTATATTACGCTAAAAAAACGGAAACTTGGTGAACATTATCTGTCAATAAAACTACACTTTCCGAATTTTTTTCAATCCTGAAGTATTTTTGTAAGGAGTTGAAATAATCAACCCCTAAGACATTTTCTCATAGAACTTTGTTTTGGATGAAACTTTTCTTTTTTAAAAAACATGTTTAAAAAGACCAATTCAGTTACAAGCTTGTTGATCTCCTCAAATTTTTGAAAAATTAAGGATTTACGAGAAAAAAATGAATGAATTACAATACGTTTTCAAAAAGATGAGCTGTTAACGCGAGGGTATTTTGTCATATCTAGTGGACTGTTCTTTGTAATGGAATCCATAGAAAAATTTGAAACCGGGATTGTGCAATGTAATTTTTATTGTTCTCTTTCTTAAGTTTTACAATTTTGTGTAGAAAATATTAGTTGATAAACCGAAATTATGGTTAACTATTCGAATTTAGAAATGGCAGGTATGCATTTTACGTATGGACATGCTAACGGTAATGTATTGGGAGCGCAAAGACTCCTACTACTGCAGAACAGTACCCAGAGCGTTCACAAATATTCACCAATGCCTGCGGGAACTTTGTAATTTTGATAGAGAAGTTATGACTCTGGCCGTACCCGAGAAGTTAGAACTGACGCTGTAGAAGCCGTACTTAATTCAATTGAAGAATACTCAAAACAAGTACCAGGAAAATAGCTCGTGTCCTACATGTAGTCCTTAGAATTTTAAAAGAACAACAGTTGTAGTTGTAGTGCAGGCATTACTGAAACTTACCACGTGTGGTTTTTTGTCAACGGCTTATTAATATGATCGGTCAAACGCCACAGTTCTTAAGAAATATTTTATTTACTGAAGAGGCGAATTTTTCAAAAGATTGTATTATACATTTTCATAACAATCTCATTTGGGGTGATTAAAATTCTTATGGCGTTTTTGAAGGAAATCATCAGTATCAATTTTCATTAATTGGTCCCTATTTTCTTCCACTACGATGGTGACTCTTATTGCCATCTTTTTGGAAAATTACCTGTTCTTCTTGAAGACGTTTCCATTCAACTTAGGCGACATGTATGGCTTATGCAATACGGTGCGCCAGCCTATTTTGAAGTCACTTGGATGAGGCTTATGCCAATCGATTTATAGGTCGAAGAGGACCTGTAAACTGTCCAGCCCGCTCCCATTACCTTAATTCTATGGATTTTTGCATATGGGGATATCTGAAATTGTTGGTATATTCAAGCCCAGTTGAAAATATCGATGATTTGCGAAACCGCATTGTAGCAGGGTGTGAAGCGATAAGAAATTCACTAGGAATATTTCAACGCATACACAATTCTATTAGAAAAAGAGTGGATGCCTGTCTTGAAGCTGAAGGCGATCACTTCCAACTTTTTTGTAGATTGTATTGTCAATATTCGACATGTTTTTGTTTTTGTTAAATTGTTATACCATCAATTTATTCATCGTTTGTTCACTTTTATTCTAAACTTCTTAGCCTAGTAGAATCATAGGTTAACTATTTGGTTGACTACTGTTTAATAACTAGTTATTTGACATGAGCCCTAATGCTCCCAGCTTCTCTCAATCAATTATTTTTCCCTGTTTTTTTTACCCTGATATTAACTAACCCAACTTAAACTAATCTAACCAAGTAATAAATTTAATGTTAAATAATTTCAAAACAATATATTTGAAGAAGATAGTGCCGACTGACACCTTTATTTCGCAACCAGCCACACTTGTAAAGCTGATTGAAATTCAAACAAATACTTACATATAACACACATACAAAAAGTAAGTTACAACATTTCATTAGTCCCTAATAATTATTAACATTTTCTATAAATCCGATGTCTTCCTATTTTGTGACTTCCTGTTTTGTGACTCGACAAAATTTGACCTGGAAAAGACCCAGATAAATTTCTGTTTTGTGACCATCATAAAATAAATCATACATGCTCTATGGTATCTAAGTAATACAGAAAAAATGTAAGGGATGTTTCTCTGATGAAAATTAAGGCATAACATTTTTTGAAATAACCCTTCCCTGAAAAGTTACGCATCTTGAAAAAATTTAAGAAAAAATAGTTTTTCTGTTTCATCTTCACTGTATATTACGCTAAAAAAACGGAAACTTGGTGAACATTATCTGTCAATAAAACTACACTTTCCGAATTTTTTTCAATCCTGAAGTATTTTTGTAAGGAGTTGAAATAATCAACCCCTAAGACATTTTCTCATAGAACTTTGTTTTGGATGAAACTTTTCTTTTTTAAAAAACATGTTTAAAAAGACCAATTCAGTAACAAGCTTGTTGATCTCCTCAATTTTTTTTAAAATTAAGGATTTACGAGAAAAAAATGAATGAATTACAATACGTTTTCAAAAAGATGAGCTGTTAACGCGAGGGTATTTTGTCATATGTAGTGGACTGTTCTTTGTAATGGAATCCATAGAAAAATTTGAAACCGGGATTGTGCAATGTAATTTTTATTGTTCTCTTTCTTAAGTTTTACAATTTTGTGTAGAAAATATTAGTTGATAAACCGAAATTATGGTTAACTATTCGAATTTAGAAATGGCAGGTATGCATTTTACGTATGGACATGCTAACGGTAATGCTTTGGGAGCGCAAAGACTCCTACTACTGCAGAACAGTACCCAGAGCGTTCACATATTTGTAATTTTGATAGAGAAGTTATGACTCTGGCCGTACCCGAGAAGTTAGAACTGACGCTGTAGAAGCCGTACTTAATTCAATTGAAGAATTCTCAAAACAAGTACCAGGAAAATAGCTCGTGTCCTACATGTAGTCCTTAGAATTTTAAAAGAACAACAGTTGTAGTTGTAGTGCAGGCATTACTGAAACTTACCACTTGTGGTTTTTTGTCAATGGCTTATTAATATGATCGGTCAAACGCCACAGTTCTTAAGAAATATTTTATTTACTGAAGAGGCGAATTTTTCAAGAGATTAAAATTCTTATGGCGTTTTTGAAGGAAATCATCAGTAACAATTTTCATTAATTGGTCCCTATTTTCTTCCACTACGATGGTGACTCATATTGTCATCTTTTTGGAAAATTACCTGTTCTTCTTGAAGACGTTCCCATTCAACTTAGGCGACATGTATGGCTTATGCAAGACGGTGCGCCAGCCTATTTTGAAGTCACTTGGATGAGGCTTATGCCAATCGATTTATAGGTCGAAGAGGACCTGTAAACTGTCCAGCCCGCTCCCATGACCTTAATTCTATGGATTTTTGCATATGGGGATATCTGAAATTGTTGGTATATTCAAGCCCAGTTGAAAATATCAATGATTTGCGAAACCGCATTGTAGCAGGGTGTGAAGCGATAAGAAATTCACTAGGAATATTTCAACGCATACACAATTCTATTAAAAAAGAGTGGATTCCTGTCTTGAAGCTGAAGGCGATCACTTCCAACTTTTTTTGTAGATTGTATTGTCAATATTCGACATGTTTTTGTTTTTGTTAAATTGTTATACCATCAATTTATTCATCGTTTGTTCACTTTTATTCTAAACTTCTTAGCCTAGTAGAATCATAGGTTAACTATTTGGTTGACTAGTGTTTAATAACTAGTTATTTGACATGAGCCCTAATGCTCCCAGCTTCTCTCAATCAATTATTTTTTCCTGTTTTTTCTAGCCTGATATTAACTAAACTAATCTAACCAAGTAAATTTAATGTTAAATAATTTAAAAACAATATATTTGAAGAAGATAGTGCCGACTGACACCTTTATTTAAGCACATCTTACACCCTCCTGTCAAAATGCATTGCAATACATTTATTTTTTTTTCTCGTAAATCCTTAGCTTTTCAAAAAGTTAGTAAATGAATGGGGCTCTTCAGACATGTTTCTCAAAAGAATAAAGCCTTATCGAAAAAAAGTTGTAAGAAAAAATGTCTTAGGGGTTGATTATTTCAACTCTTTACAAAAATACTTCAGGATTGAAAAAATTTCGAAATGTGTAGTTTTATTGACAGATAATGTTCACCAAGTTTCGTTTCTTAATCTCAACATTCAGGGAATATAAAGAAGAAAAATTATTTTTAGAATTTTTGGACGGGGTTTTTTAAAAAGGTTTTATAATAAAGACCCCCCTTAATTTCCATCAGAGAATCACTCCTTACATTTTTCCGGTGTTATTTAGATACACTTTGTATACTTATATAATTTTTTCACCTTTAAAAGCAGTTTTTCATTTCACCCATTTAAATAATAATCATGAAAATATGAAATATATTTATTACTATAGTCATCAAGAACAATATGAAAGGAAGCAATCCTCGACAACAATGCAAGAAACAGAAAATTTACAATCATTGTATTTTTATGATGAATGCCAAGCAATGGCCAACGCCATTGTATTGCAATTGTATTGCGAATTCTCTCATCCAGTTATACATACTTGGGATTTCTTCGTTTCAGAGTCATAAACAACTCAACTTGAAGTTCAATATTGTCGCTTCTTCTTTAAGAGTTTGCGTAAGTTGGAAAATGTTTGGATTCACTGCCTTACTCTATTTAGTAAAAACTAATCTGATACACATGAATATAAACATACTTATCCCACAAGATTTCGAAAAAATGCAATTGTAATTCTTCCTAAGTCTCAAAGGTCAATTAGACAGCGTTGTTTCATGTATGTGGGACAGAATTTGTACAATCGCTTATCAATAAATTAAAAATGGAAATTTACATCAAAAATTTCAAAAACAAATTAACATATTGGGTCCTAACATCAATTATCAAAATACTATCACGGACCAATCATGGATTGAACCCGCACATGTGTGTATATACAATATACTTATATAAATATATCTGGATATATGTGTAAGTGCGCGTGTGTCTTTATATGAGAAGAAAAATGTATGTACTACTTAATAGTATTTTTAATATTATTCATAGCTAACTTTATATTATATACAGCATATTGCGTATGTTCACAATATTTTAATCAGATAATTTAAAAAATTTCTTGTATTACTTATTAACGTATGTATTACCTACCACTGATTTTAAATTATAATTTTAATTTTAATTTTTGATTTTTAATATTTTATTAATAATCAACTTTATATTATTTTTAATCATAGAACTTTATAATTATCTTGTATAAGTTATTAATATCTCAAAATTACCAAAGTCTTCACGTTTAGGAACTAGCCATTGGCAAAGTGAACCTAAACATGGCACAATTAAGTTGATAGGCCATTTTTGAAATACCTGATATTTATTCACAATTTATGTCTATATTTATATCTTTATTGGAAATGAAGTGAATAAATATTATTATTATTATATTATATAATTATTATTACTCTTGCAATGTTCGTATTTAGTCGGTTGTGTCATCCTTCCAAGGAATTTTTAGTTCGATGCCTTTCATTGTTGCACACCCACATCATCACCAAAATATGCTCTTGCACGAAATAATCGTTGAATATTTGCAAAAATGGATAATCTTCGCAACTCCCCATAATCCTGATTCAACCGTCGACCACTTTCTCAGTGAGTGGTCAGGCCAATTTCTTGCACTTTTCGCCATAAGCATTGATCAAAATGAAAATTGTCACCTGTAGTATTAATATTCGGTCTTCTCAAGACCGTGGAAGGTTCTGACGTTCCCTGGCTTCCATAGCGGTATATGATTCTACATTGAAGAAAACAGCCTGGTATATGTTATTTCTTTTTTGTCTGGCAGCAGGAAAAATACAACAGGAAAGATATTGGTTTCACTCTTTGTGCTGCCAACGTCTGGCGTGTATAAAGCCACTTACATATTGCACACCAGCTTTTAAATGTCCAAATCACCAAAAAATCGTTGTATTCTACAAGTGTCTGCTTTTTTTTGCTGAGCCAACGCCAATATTTTGTCCTCACCATCTCCAAGCAACAGAAATGTGTTCGTGATCTGTTCAGGCAGTACAAAGCATTCCTTGTTTTGAACGTGACGACTCATAACGCCTTGTGTCTAGTAGTAGTTTTGTTCTTCTTGTTACTTAAATTTAGTATCTCAGTAACAAATTCCAGCCCAGCATCCATGAGGAGCACTAGGTTCCGGTTGAATATCTTAGAAATTGATAAAATCAACCAAACCCTTGATTCAATTTTAAATAAAGAGGGGCCTATTTTATAATGGTCTTATCTCCAGAGAAAAATATAATAGCATTGATTAAAATACTAACTCGTTGTTCCAGAACATAGTTATCTGTTCACAAACATTCAAAGTATGGACCAGTTTTGGTTTTCTCTTTTGAAATAGTACCGGTGACCGGAATATACAAGATTTCTCCCACTGGTATTATTTTGAATGTATTCAATATTTATTTTTGAACAAATCCGTAATCCGGTGGGTAAACTTGAATCAAAGCCTAAGGGGTCATTCTAATCATATCTTCGACGCCTTCTTTAGGAGATAATTCGCCTAAAGAAAGATGAATGTATCCTCAAAATTGACCAAATCTACAGGGTGTCAACAAATTCGAATTTTCTCATTTGAAATGGGTAGGTAGAAAAAATAAACACACAAAAATAAATTTTTATAGATTCATATATTTTGTAAATTTGTCTTTCGAAAGCGCACAATTAGGCGCTTTCTGCTTGATTTCAATAACGAAAAATCTATGGGGCCATACGGACTTCCACCTGTCGTTCTCAAGGAATGTGCACCAGAATTAACACCAAGGTTTTTTACCCATTCAAACTTGGTGTGTTTCCTTCCACCTGGAAGCCAGCTGGAGTCCAACCAATTCCAAAAAAAGAAAAGAAAACCCTTTCTAATAATTATAGATCCATTGCACGTTATCTGTGATCTCTAAAGTGATGGAGAACGCAATCAACATGGGGAATATCTAGCTCTAGCATTGGATATGTCCAAAGAATTTGACCGAGTCTCGCACCAAAACTTTCTTGGGAAACATTTTTCTCTATAGTTTGCCGCCTCAACTTTGCCGCTTACTGTCAAGTTTTCTCTCAGATAGACAACTTCATGTGGTGGTTGACGAAGTATCCTCCGATACAATGAATATCAACGCTGGTGTTCCATAGGGATCTGTCTTGGCACTAACTATGTTTCTTCTCCATATGAACGATCTGCTGGAAGTGACATCCTGTTCTGTCCACAGATTTACAGATGGTACACTTCATAAAGCTTTCTCATCTAGAATCTCTATACCATCCAATGAAGCCAGAGGAGCTAGACAGAGATAGGTTGATGCAATTAATGGAAATCTGGGAAAGATTTTGAAATGGAGGTTGATGCAACCTAAACTCAAGCTTGCGTCATCTCCAGGAAGGCGGATCCCATCACAATCCGTAATACGATGCTGTCAGGTACAACTATTCCTATGAAGTTTTCCATATCTATGCTCGGGATCACCACGAACAGCGCCTTCTCATGGGATGATCACGTGAGGTCCATTGCGAAAACCTCTTCACAAAAACTTGGTTTTCTATTCCTTGCCAAGAACTACTTCACATCCCAGCAGGTCCTCTAAACTACAAAGCGCAGATTTGACCTGTCCTGAAGTAGCGTTCACATGTTTGGAGCTCGGCTCCCAAACATACGATTAAGCTCTTGGATTCTAACCAGAAGAGAGCTATTCATCTGATTGATGATGTCACACTTACGAGTTCATTGACCTCTCTAGAATATCGTAGAAAGGTGGGAGATATCTCCCTTCTCAATAGATATTCCAATGGTCGGTGTTCATCAGAAATCTCTTCTGTTGTTCCACCACGAGAGATTCCAGATATGCGGACTAGACGACCTCAAACTAGTCACACCTTCATTGTCAAGCTCGAGACCTGCCGAACTTCTTCCTACCAGACTTCATTCTTCTATAGAACAGTGAAGTTGTGGAACTCTGTACCTAGTGAGATCTTTCCCTATGCCTATAACCTCCAAACAAAATTCGAATGCCTATCTCCTCTCCCAAGATTCCACCGCTGGCTCACACGATGTTTCTCGAAAATTATAGGTTTCCCTATCGTGTAGTCAAAGTATAAAAAATGGTACGCAAAGACGAAAATATAATGGACATTAGTTTTATTACCTATTACCTATTTCCCAATTATGTATGTATAATGATATTCCTTATGACTATATGAAAACTGTGGTCAGTATAAAAATATGATATTAATATAATGTCTAATAGGTATAATATTATAATTTAATAGTTTTTACAACTTTCCAACAATCTCTTGCCTAATAATTTGGTTCATTGAAGTTATCAAATATACCCACAATAATATTATAATTCCAGAATTTTGTAGAATTTCCCATCAATAGCCTCTTGTCTTATATTAGTTCATTGAAGTATAGAGACTGTGATAAGTATAAAAATAGGAAATTAATATAAAATCGGATCAAGTATACCCAAAATAATATTATAATTTGGTGGTACAATTATCCATCAATCCTTCAACTACACACATAAAATAAATTTTTCAATTGAAGAAAAAATGTATTTTTGAAAATATATATTTTCTCTAAAATGATATAGGATTGACTCTGAAAAAATTTTCCATTTTATGAATGTAGACTTGCTTATAGTTATAAATTCATATTTTCATATAAACTATTTTTGATTCAAGAAAATACATTCCATTCAAAATTCGCTAACGTTTACTACAAAATTGTCTCAAGGTGAATATAAATAGATTCTATAATTAAGGTTTTGAAGTATTTAAAACAAGACTACTAAAGTCTTCTTGATTTAAAACAAATTGCTTCATTTTTCAATTGACAGCTTTATTTATTCATAGAAAATGTAACCCGTTATTTAAAATAAGCTTAAGATTTGTCTAATACAATCATAATTCATTTCAATTTAAACAATATATGTTAGAAGGTTGTGTAGCTTCCTATCTTACCGTCGTGAGTCGTCCATCATAGCAAGCCAAGAGTTCTGTGATGCCGGCGTTTATTAGACCGTAAAGGATTTAACAAAAATTAAACCTGCAACTGAAACCTGTAGGTCGCCAATCGGCATATTGAATGATTATTACGATTCCGATTATATATTATAGAGTTAGTTTGTGGTTCCTGTTCTGGATAGAATGGATGAAATTTTTAATTCCGAAGAGCTTAGACATATTATGGAAGGTAAGTGAATAGTTTATAAGGTACCAAGGTGTTAGGTACTTACCAACTTACCTGCTGATTTTAATTATTTTTTATAGAAAATGGAATTAGAGGGAGAATATATTTGCATTAACTTCAGAGCTTATCAAAGAGTTGATCCCTAAATTGGAACAAGACTAAATTTTTTGACAATCTTCAATTTGGAAAAAAGCTAGGTACAATATGAGTTATCAAAATCAAAAAGTTATTAGTTAATAATATGTGTAATTGTTTTTAACACTTGCTATTGTAGAACTGTATTTTGTTATTTTTAATATAATAAACACACTTTTTTGTTCTTAATCAATTTTCTTTAACCTTCCTGAGTTCCTGCATAAATTAAAAAGTGTATGTGTTCAATTACCATTGATATATTATAGTCTATTAAGCAATTGGTTACCTATATTTGCATTTGAATGAATGAGAGCCTGCTTGTGCTGATCAAAAACATTTATTGATTTTTCTGTTCAAAATAATATTTTCTCAACCTGTATAATATTCATGTATAGTGGTTTAGGTTTTGAGAAACAAAAGTAAAGCATCGAAATGCTTAAAGTAAGAATAGACAATTATTTGAGTAGATTATTTAAAATATTTTATTCAAAACCTAGATATTTGAAAGCAAGATATATTCAATATTTCGAAGAAAACATATTATTTTAATTGAAGAAAAATAACACTAGAATTATAATTATCGGCAGACATTTGATTTTTGTCAAATCATTATGAATTTCTTGAAATGAAGACTACAGTTTTGTGTTTAAACAATCATTTGTCTTAGAATCAAATAATTCACAATGTTCAACCTAACATCATGAAACTTTTTGTCAATCCAATATTTGCTTGGAAAAAGTATAAGATAATTTCATAACAAACTTATCAAATTTTGTTATAAATATACGCATGATCAGATCTAATATTACGATATAAACTTATATTAATCTTCTTATAAGAATATATTCCTTTGCTTATATATGAAACATCATTTATTTGACATAAATTTAATCTATTTGAATGAAAACATAATTTTTATGTGTGTACCATTCTAAATTATGAGCCGTTTAGAAGAAGCCCAAATACCAGTTGTTCTCAGAGGCGTAGCTAGAACATCATCATTGTTGAATACGACAAATAAAACTTTCAAACATATCATTTCTGCAAATATTACACGTTTGTGTTTAAAATGTACCTACCACAGTTTTCACATAGGCATCTTGTCAAAAATAGTTTAAATTGATTCAGGAAGGCTTAAAACGGATATTTCCGCGAAAATCCAGAAAAAATTTTTAGATCGATTTCAATACTTCTTTTATACTACATATAGTGAGGGAAGTAAAAAGTTTCAACTTAATGTAGAAACGTTAGCCTTTAACAATATTGGGAACCGAGGGTTATGGAATGAAAAGTAATAAACATCTATAATTTTATTCTGATATACAGATCAAGTGCACATTCGAAAAGTTAAATTAATATAATTTCTTTGTCAATGAGAAATCTACGTCACACATTCTAACTACAAATTTAAACTAACCTAACATCAATATTAGGTATTTAGTGTCTCATTGTTTATTTCTAATTAAGTAAATACTAAGAACCGTCAACAGCGTTATCCATATCATTTCGATTCCTATAGCATTTGATACCTGCAAATTGTCCAAACCCCAACCTTTTTGCAACACATTTCTCATCGATAAACTGGGTATGGTGAAAGGTAAACACTTTGAAATCCACTGTAAACCTATCGGCATCCCTTCGATAGGCCATACCAAACCTGAAAAAATAATTCATTGTCATAATCGTAGCTAATTTTATAAAAATATATATCCGCTCTCATTTCGAGATGACCATTCTCTTGAGACAAGTTATGTGATCGCTGCTGTACTATTTGGAATATCGAATATTCAGTATCCTTCTTGCATCCAAATAATATTGAAATTCAAGATTAAGTCGAAATTTTGGCGTAGCCGGAAGGATTTTCAAATACCCTACTAACCCGGGTGAGGGACATAGCCTGTTCATGTAAAGAAAGAAATGAAAACATGTGATACGATGTTGTAAGGTTAACCAGGGTTTCAATATCTCTGAATACATCTAAACTGAAACATGTCATTTTTGTTGAGCCCATATTATTCTAGTAGTATAATTTATCTATTTGGAAATTTTGGTATTCACATGATTGAAGTATTAAGCATATTGAATGTAGAAGAAGAAACAACTTACCACAAATGAGTATCATGGGATAAAAGCTGCCAGTAGTGACGATATTCGCCATTGAATGGTTAACGCTCACTATTGATACCCAGAATCCTAAAAAATAAAAATATTTCAATACCATACGTTATAGGCATATCACTTACAGCTAGCTTTCTCGTGTTCTGGCGATTAAAAGAAATATTTTCTGAAGAGAATATTCTAAGAATCCATGGAAATTACAAAATATTTCGAGATTTCAAAATTAATTTTCTGTGAAGTTTTGGAAATAGTTTCTGAAGAAAAAAATCTTAAATAATTTCAAAACAGTACATTTGAAGAGGATCAACACGTTTATTCAATCACTTCTTAGAACGTCCTGCGAAAATGCATTGCAATACGCTATTTCTCATACCTTTAAAAATGTCTACTGATTCTAATACTGGGTATTTGATTAAGAACTTCTCATTATACAAAATTTGGGAAATTATGTCGGGCTTCTAAAATATGATCACAGAATTCATTAAGTCTAAGAGATCTGAAATGTTCCTTATATCTATTTTTTATATTACGACTTCATCTACAAATGCGAAAGTTATCACATTATAGAAATAGATATAATTGGGGGTGAAATATTCTACGTGATTAGTCTAATAATAATATTCTCGACTTCTCGATATGAAATTATATTAAGTATCATCAAAACCAGGTCAATATAATAATATATAAGCCTATCCAAATTTAATATGCAACATGTTAAATAGAAAATCCGGAACTTACCGAAACACATTCCGATTACTCCCTGCAAAACTGTCATCAGTATGATGACCCATAGATTTCCAACACATTCATGTCGGAAAACGAAGAATGTGATGACAATTGTCTCAAGAGCTTGGAATGTAACAATGCAAGTTTGAAGGGCGAAATGAGTCAACGTTATTTCTAATGACGTGACACCAGCAACTGCAGATCTATCCCATACACCTTCTAACCGATCCGTTATTATGATCGTGGACGTCACTAATGCTCCAAGGAAGAAGGCAATTCTGAAAAACATATTGAATTTCAAAGAAAGGAATAATGCCAAAGTCAATTGATGATATTCGATTAAACCTATCGGAATAACAATTACGTTCAATTTTAGTAGTAGTCGGCTAAGATTAGACAGAAAATGAGCTGAATCTCTTATGGCATGGATAATAAATTATTTTAATATTATATTATATATTATTATAATAGCCAAATACAATATTTCCGAAAATATTATTACATTGGACTGAAATTTGGTATTCGGCTAATCAAATAAGCAAAGTGGGTGAGAAACAGATATAACAAGTGTTTCGATAGTTTTTGGAAATACAAATTGTTTTGTTTAAAAGCGTTTCCATGTAATTTGTTTTTAAGGATGACTATGAAAAGTAGAAAATAGAATAGCATATTAGATATTTGATTAACATGGAATAGGAAATTTAACCTATTCCACCATTCCCAAAATCAATTTAAAGAGCAGCATTTTATTAATCAAAGTCAACTATTATTTTCTAAATTATATACTAATAAAACATTAATAAACAAGACAATTTGTAGTCAAAATATTGGAAAAAACTTCGGAAAAATATGTCAGAACCTAATTGCTTATATAACAATTAATTTTAAAATCTGACTTTTTACATTAAGACCATCATCAAGCAATTTCCAAAGTTTCAGAAAAATCTATGTTGTTCTTTAGAAATAAAAGGTAAACTACTAATCTTACTCCTTATAGGTCGAATCCATACATAAAATATATAAATAAGTGATCTAATTCACTACGTTATTATTGAATGAAAGAAAGATTAGTTTGCTTTTATACCACATTTAATAATATAATAATGATAACGTTACTACTGTTCATCACCGGAGTGTCATTATCAAACAGATACAAAATTTTATATCATATATATTATATATTAATTATTAATAATGATTCTTGACCCAGGTATGAATTAAATATAAATTCTCGGAAATAGATCACACTAACTCACTAACACATATGCTTATTATTTTGGTCCTTACGTAAGTTTCGTTAGGTTTACGTTAATTTCCTTGGACGTTGTTTCTTTATTTACAAATATACCAGTCGTTTTGGCATTGAATAGTATCAAAAAACGTTGGGCAAAGATTAAAAACACACACCTCTAGATCAAGCTGAATTATAAATGCAGTAAATTTTGTTTAGAATGCACTTGTGCATTGTGTCGAAATGCAAAACGGGGTACAAAAGTGTAAAGCAAGAAACTTCTGTTTTTAAAGTGCCGAAAGATGCGGAAATGCGAAAAAAGTGGATGCTTGCGATTCCGGAAAGAAATCGTTTTAACGAGGTCTTTTATGTGTGCGAAAAAGGGAAAGTTATTTTTAAGGTGAGTTATACATTTTGACAAGAGTAACAGTTCTATTCCTCTCTCAAATCAGAATAGTAAATATTGCGTTACGAGAAAAATTATTTTACCTAATAATGTGATTATTGCCATACTTCGATCCAAGCGCTAGCTGGTGGCTGAGCGAGGGACTACGAGTTTGGCGACATGTTAGAGACTCATGTCAAACATAGAGTTCCCAGACCTGTATGTACGACCTTGACTCAGACTTATTACAAATGTCAATAATATATTCAGATAACAGATCACAGACAAGGACACAATTCTACCTAAGTTTTCATAAGAAATGAATTATTATTGTCTGAAATTTTTACTTACGTCAGCAATGCCCCAGGGATCATATAAACTGTATAAGAATCATCATCTTTTCCATAGATAGGATCTAAGATTCTTATTGGGATATCAGCAAGTTTGTGTGGGTATTTACAATTACGAAATATTTCTTTCTGGTAATCTTGATATAGTTTCATTAACTTGTATTTGACAGTCGCTCCAATCTGCCGATCTGAAACAAAAAGAAACAAAAATTTTATCAAAATATAATATTATAATTTACAAATCGCAGTAAAATTTCGCATATTTGTTGTGTATTGCAATAGCTTTATGTAGATCAAACCTGGTCGTTCCATCTTCAACAAACAAGGAACGTGTCCGTTTCTTCTGATTAGACAAAATGGCTTTGTTAACCAGAACTCAATTTTCCAGAAATCTCTTAAAAGACCCGTTATCATTTGAGGAAAAACTTTATGTTCAAATGAACTACACTTTCACAAGTAAAACTCGAACTTACAATAGAGTATTCAACAAGAATATCTATGAAGAATACGAGTGGATGTGTGGACTGTCCAGTAACAAATAAACTATTTTGTTTTATGTCCTTAATTTTTAAGAAAGAGGTTAGTGCTTGGAATAAACAAGGGTTGAATGATGTAAAACAGATCGCAGAGAGGGCAAAGAAACTAGAAAATTTCGTTTCTCACATGGATGTATGCATAGATTTTAATGTTCTAGACAAAGGGGACATACGTGAACAGTTAAACAGTGGTTATTTGCGACATAAGATTAAGTACAACGAAGTTGTGGAAAAAATCGTCATATTTTGCGCCTGCTAATTACGTATATAAAATTTTGCGGAGTCTTAGAATTGGTGTTACGAGACCATGATGAGAAATTGACGTCGGAAAATCCAGGTATTTATGTAGGCTTATCAACTTTACAGCTGAATTAGACGCTGTGCTTGCAATACATATGAAAGGTTCGGGTCCACGAGTGTTTAAAGGCGTCTCAAAAACTATTCAGAACGTATTGTTAGTTGCAATGTTGCAAATTTACAAGCAGGAAATATTAACAGAACCTAAATTTGCAAATTTCATTGCTTTGGAGGCCGATGAAACTACAGACACCTCTAATCATCAGCAAATGTTTGTTATTATTTGATACGTGTTTAATGTACAAATTTTTGAACGCTTATGGCCTTTTATCAAGCCGGCTGTTTATAATGCTGATTTATTAGCAAAAACATTGCTGAATGAATTGTAAACTATTTTAAATTCTCCTTCTGAGTCTGATAACAATAAACTAATCGCTACGATGGGGCGTCCGTGATGAGTGGTAAGACAAATGGTGTCCGAGTCATTATCAAAAGAACATTTCCACATACACATTATATTCACTGTTACGCGTTTAATTTAATTATGGAAAAAGTGAAAATTTTCTTTTCAAATTTGCAGTCATTCTCAAGATTTTTTCTCGAAATAAGAGAAGAGATTTTATGTAAGAAAAATTGATTTTTTCTTGAGCCCACTCTCTTTCATAACTCACGAGCCGCCACTGATACATAGCTCTGATTATTTTTGTGAGAAGGTTTGCAACGTAACCAAACGATCCTCCTGGTGAAGGTATACATATCCAACCTACAGGATAGTAAATAGAACAAATTAATGCAGTAAGATTATTAGAATGGTTTTCTGTAAAAATAAAGTTCTTCTTCATCTTTATCAACGTCAACGTTGTCGAAGAAACATTTTTCCTTCAAACCGTTTTTTCACAGGAACATATTGAACTGATCAATCCTTGCTTAAAGTTTTAAAGAATAATTATACATTTTGAGAAATATTAATTTTCCAATAAGAAGAAATGGATATATGGGAAACAACTGTTCATTTGAAGGCATACTTACTGGACATATCCATAAATGCCTTGATCTCACTGAAGTCCAGAATGCTTTCATCTACATCTTTACCCACGTTGAATCTTTCTTCGGCCGATTCGGTAAAGTTCTGCGACATATAGAGAGCGCCAACATATTTCCCATGCGTAATACCATCTATTGCATTAGGCAAAGTATCCACTTCTATCTAAAATGAGTAATGTAAATATCTACTTCTGTACCAATTGCATTCTAAAATACATTTCAGAGTTCGCAAGACTAAGAATAAATTGGGAATTTCTGATATACAGAGGACCCGGAATTATCAGTCTCAAGTCTTATAATCTGCCAGATTATAAAGCGTGAAAAGAAACAAATTGAATATTTATTAATTATATTATTTCTCTCACTTTTACAAACCAAATAATTCTGGAAACATTGATTGAATCATCGTAGACATAATAATGATTCTTGACTCAGGTATGAATTGTATGCAAATTCATGAGAAATAGACCATATTAAGGCTTATGTTTACTATATTAGAAAAATTCACCACTCTTGATGAACATTGTTTTGATTATAACCGTCAGTTTTATCATAAAAATGTTAATATCTTAGCTAAAGTAACCAATTATTATAAAAGATCTATCCTGAAGATGATTCACATAAAAGATCTGTGAATAGTAGAACCGATGTAAAATCATTGAGTCAAATTTATACAAATTTAATTAATTAAGCACTTGCATATTTCTACGTACTCCTTTAAAGTGCTTAAAATATGTAGAAAGCTGATACAATAAATCAGTGATATTGGTACAACAAAGACCTTTTCTATCATAGTCATGACTTTTAAACACATATGTTCAACATTGAATTTGGGGCAATGAGATTTTGGTTGTCAGACTGTTTTTCCTCGTTCTCGAGACATTACATCTTCAATTATAGAAACGTTACTGTGTAGTGGTTTTCTAATATATATTCATATATTTTAGACATTGATGTGCTACAATTTCAATTATGTGTTTTGTTCGTTGTTGCGACGTAGATATGTTCAATTGAAATTAATGCGATAAAGACGCTTTGCTTAATTATTTTAAGAAATTCCGTGCTTTATTTTAATGTGAATTAGTTTTCAAACGTCTTCTGATGATGGTCGGGAAACCGAAACCTACTTAAAGATGAAAATATAGTAAACATATGTGTTAATGTGACCTATTTCCCAAGAATTTACATATCATAATCGTAGAGGCACTTTTCCAGTTGTTGTTCTTCGTCGGTGAGACTCAATTGAATTGATATTATTTCTATTTGATGATGACGCATCTTGGGTATTTATAAGAAGGTATATATTTGAAATGTAACCATTTCTTCTTTCTCCACTTAATTATAGCCCAAGCCTCGTGAGGTATCAGATTATTCATTCATTATATATAAATTCTCGGGAAATAGGTCACATCAACACATATGCTTATTATGTTCATCTTTTCGTACGTTTCAGTCTCTCGACCATCATCAGAAGACGTATCACTGGCTAAAACGGGATTTCTTAAAACTAATTGTATCATGCACAAAGTGTTCTTATTGCATTAATTTCAATTAAAAATGTATGTTCGCTGTAACGAACAGAAACACGAGTAATCGAAATTGTAGCACATTAATATTTTAAGTATATGGATGTGTATCAAGAAGCCTGCATAGCAATCTACTTCGGATAATCAAAGTCATCTCATGCGATGTATAAATAAGACTGAACCAACCTATAATACGCTCAAGTTAGTACCCCCTTTGAACAGATGTTGAAGGTTTGATAGGTGAAGTTTGTCACACCTTACTAGAAAAATTGCTATTTCAGCATGCTACTTAAAACACACTTTTAACATTATAAAGACGCATGTAGGAATTTGCAAGAGTTTTAATTAATTAAATTAGTATCAATGTGACTTAATTATTGAACGTCTGTTCTATGATTTACAGATTTAGAGTCACGTTTTATGTATATCATATCCACAACAGATCATTAATAATAATTGGTTTCTTCAGTTAACATATTAACATTTTTGTAATCGAATTGATGGATATTGTCAAAACAATGCTTAGCAAGAGCGGTGGAATTTCCTAAGTTTTTGTTTCTAGTACTATACTTATGACCATATATCCTTTTTTGTAAATATTGCGTAGAGATTCCTGAATAAGTCCCATCGCAATCTAAACAATTTAATTTATATACTGTGTGGGTTTGTTTATCTTTAGGTATTAAAGGTTTTAAATTTGAAAAATATTTACCAACACATTAGGTTTATGCGCAACATTTATATCATAATTTCTTAAACATTTCTTAATTTTCTCTGAGTTCTACGAATGTATGGTAAATTATCTTTACTACCGTTTATATTATTTATATATAACGTACCATTATAGATTTTCTTTATTCTTTCTTTAATGATGGGGGTCGAAAAGTATTTTCCTTCCAGTGTATTACGAACTATTTTCAAATTTTTTGAACACCCAGAAAACCGTCCCAATAATAATTCGTAATACACTGGTAATGAAGGGTTATCCAAAAACATTTTAGTAAAGATGATTTTATAACATTAGCACACTTTCCTGAGACCTCAGAGAAAATTAAGAAAGGTTTAAGAAAGTATGATACAAATGTTGAGCATAAGCCTACTAACGGTATTGGTAAATATTTTTCAAATCTAAAACCTTTAATATCTAAAGACAAACAAACCCACACAGTATATAAATTAAATTATTTAAATTGCGATGGAACTTCACAGAAATCTTTGAACAATATTTACAAAAACGAATGTATAGTCTAAAGTATAGTACTAGAAACAAAAACTTAGAAAATTCTACCGCCATTGCTAAACATTGTTTTGATTATAACCATTAATTCGATTACAATTATGTTAATGTTTTAACTGAAGAAATCAATTATTATAAAAGATCTATCTTGGAGCTAGTTCACATAAAATGCGACTCTGAGTTGTAAATCATAGAACAGATGTTCAATCATTGAGTCAAATTTATACAAATTTAATTAATTAAAACCCTGCAAATTCCTACATACGTTTTTATAACGGTGAAAGTATATTTTTTGGGATAATCATCATTTCTGGTAAGGTCTGACAACCTTTTCATATTACCTCATACATCTCTAACATCTGGTTCGAAAGTGGATACTTAAGCGTATTAGAGTTCTGTTTGTCAGTCTAATTCTCACATTGCATGAGATGACTTCGCCTACTAGAGATATATTGCTAAGAAGCCTCTGCTTCTTGATACATATTCATATACTTGAAACATTACTGTCTTACAATTTCGATTATTCGTGGTTCTGTTCGTTTCGGCGACGTGGGCATTTTAATTCAAATTAATGTGATACGGACGCTTTGTGTTTGATACAATTAGTTTTAAGAAATACCATTTTAGACAGTGATACGTCCTCCAATGATGGTCGTGAGACCGAAACGTACGTAAAGACGGAAATAATAGGCATATGTGTTAGTGTGACCTACTTTCCGAGAATTTATATTATTTTCATACAGAATGGAAAAAAGTTCTTGGTATATTTTTCCAATTGGTAGCTCGGTTATTGGAATATACCAGGTAATAAGATAAATACTTACTAATTTAAACATTGGATCATCCAAGTAGCTTAAAAAACGACATGTCAGATCTTTGAAATGACAATTTAGATAACCATACGGTTCCGCCGTAGAATTGTAAGAGTAATTTCCACATCTATCGTTCATATTTTCATCATTTACAATAGCCAGCTTAATATCTTTGATATCACCTCCAACTGCAACTAAAAACGCTAGAATCTCCAGCATGGGGAATATAATAAGGAACATCCAGCCACTGAAAATATATCTTCATTACATTTAAAAAGAGACAATTTACAAAGTACCGGGATATCAAAAATTATCTAGGTCAAGGGTGGTTGTGGAATTTAAAACGTGTCTTACTTTACGTTTGAAATAATTATGTCATAATTAATTTGAAGTTTCTAAAAGTGCGAAATTTCGCAATTTTATACGAATATTGTAACACTCAGAAGTCTTTAGCGCTTAGAACTCCGGGATTTTCACGTGGCCTATCGAAATTAGAAGGTTCGAATTATCTAAAAACATAATTGCATGAACGCCAGACTTCCTATGTAATTAGCTACAAACGGAATCATTTTGACATATGCCTCGAGGAGCTCGCTGCGCGTAAGTTAGAGTTTATACATTTTACCTCGGTCTTGTTAATTTGGGGCCGTTTCTTGCCCCGTGCGACCGGCGCCAGCTGTAATAAAGTGTTTTTGGCTATGGGCCGCTAGCTTTCACCCGTTTCGTGTATATTTTAGTCGCGAGAAAATTCCCTTCGGTATGTCGCACGTTAGATGCGCGCAGCTGAGATCTGAGAATAGCTCAAACTGTTTCAATTAAATTTTCCTATTTAATGGACATTTATCGGAAAAAGAAGGACCGTCGGGCACGGTCCAATACTAAATCTAACTACATCGAGCGAAAATGGCACACGAAAAGTCGTCGTAAAGCCGTATTAGGTACAACCAGTTTGCACTTTTCTAACTCGCGTGTTATGGGCTTCTCACGTGAACGTCATTCGATTTACGGAAAATTAACTATTTCAAAACAGTTTTTGACCCGGATTGTGGCTATCACGACCTCTGAAAAGGTTCAAAGTTCACATAATTATTTCATAATTTGTAGTTCATTATTGTTTTACAACTGAAATAAATAGGTATGAAATTTGTAGGTTATTGATGATGTCAGTGTGACAGTGACATAATTATTTCAAACGTAAAGTAAGACACATGTTTTATATTCGACAACCACCCTTGACCAAGATAATTTTTGATATTCCGCTATAAAGCTTACTTCATAGAGACAATTTTCACCCGATTTTCATGGTGGTGGTAATTAATCACAAAAATTAAATTTGCCGTGAAAAAGTGCCACGTGCAAAAAAAATCAGGAGAGTTTATTTAAATCGCAACTTCATCCTAGACTTTTGAAAATTTGCACATGTACATAAAATTGGAGTAGGAACATCTCTTCCAAATAATTTTTTTTTAATTCGATTTAGAAATGCCACTTTCCGCCACTTTCTGCAATAAATGTCAAATTTGACAGCTAACGAAGATCGCTTGGCCACAACTGTTAATATAATTTTTTCTCTAATTTGACCCTTAAACTGTTCCCGACATCAAATATTAAACAAAGCTATTTAAAAAAAAATCTCATATGGTGCGGACTTTAATGGTGACACTGTATATGAGGTTTCAAAATAACTTGCCATTTCCTTCCCCTGACAACCTCGGAAATCGGGAATCTTAGATAGTAATACAATAAAGAACCCTTGTAAAACACATCTTCATCTGTTTCTAATCATTTTCAGTTAATTTTTGGTCCCTAGAGTGAGCGAAATCACGTGATCGATTGATCATACTTTTTCACAATATTAATGCCTTGTGCAAGAGTATATCAATCAATTTTTTTATGGAAAGATTTGTTTTTACTCTATCAAAATGTCAAAGAGCGACATATGTGCCTTCCACTGATGCAAATAGCGGGAAATTTGAAGTGAAATGTGTTATTTGAACATTCTAATATTTGTGATGTAACAATTAGGGATTTTTGGATGATTTACCTATTAATAAATAACACTTACGCAACGTTCCTATAGAACTGCTTCCAGTTTTTGTCCAATAAAGCTTTCATTCTATGGCCATTGAGTCTCAATGAACTTTTAATCTTATGTTTCTCTGTATTATTTCTCATTGTTAATGCCTGAAATTGAAAACAGTTTAGTGTCTTCTTGAGTTTGAAAGCATTGGTCACACAAATTTGTAAATATACCCTACACTAAGACCAGTTTGTATTTGGTAAGTTTGGTTCTTACCGTAGTCGAAGCCACATTTCCATCTGGTATGGTTTCAATACTATAATTAGAACCCGTCAGTCCTGGTTCTTTCGTCGTAGATGTTGGTAATTCAACCAGGGTTCCATCTTCTTGTTTCCTACTGAGTATTAAGAATACTTCTTCTAAACTATCTGTATGAAATAAAGATAGGAGCGTCTGGGGTGATTCTTCCGCAAGAAGACGTCCTTCGCGCATTAGCCCTATCTGAGAATAGAAAAAGTCAGTTATAAATATAGTCTAGGCTGTAAGCTGGGGAAAAAGGCCGAATAAAAAAATTTTGATTGAAGTTTTATGGACCCCGAAAGTAAATTGTGGTACGACAACGATATGCTTTTGCCTCCCTGCACCCCCAGAATGTCAAAATTAGCCCATTTCTACCCCTCCAATATTAGACGTTATATGAGTTTTTCAAAAAATCAAAATTAAGCCCCGAAAATGGTATCTAGGAGATTTTTTGGGTAGCTAATCACAAATCCAAAGTCGGTTACCTGGAAAACACAACCAGAGATCAGGAAAATTTGGCTATATTCCGCTTATTTTCCAAACTTTTTATTTTAGACAAAAATGACTTATAGGAGGTTTTATGGGTCACTGATCACAAATCCGGGGTTAGTTATGCGTGGCTGCTTTTCACGAATCTTACAACTTCAAAAATGGCTTCTAAGGGTTTTTATTGAATATTGAAGCTGTGAATAAAGAATTTAAAACTTCAGTTGTTTGAAAATAGAAAAAATTAGTGGGTTTTTCATTTATCTGGCCTCTTGATGAATTTTCGCACAACTGACCTCGGATTCGTGATCAGCGACTCAAAAAACCCTCTAGAAAACATTCTTAAGGGCAAAAAGTACAAAGTTTGGAAAAATAACTTCAAAATAGCCAGATTTTCCCGATTTTCTGGTTTCCGGTTGAGTTTTCTGGATAACTGACCACGGAATAGTGATTAGCGACCCATAAACCCTATAGAAGCAATTTTTGAAGTTAAAAATAAAAAGTTTGAAAAATGAGTTGAAAATAGCCAAAATTTCCCAATTTTCTGGTCTCGGGTTGAGTTTGCTTGAAAAGCAGTGAGATAGGAGAAACGCGTGTGGTAATATAGTATATTAAAGAACGAGTTTCCTAAGACTCGTCTTAAAGCACGAATTCAAGTTTAAAAAACGAGTGGCGAAGCCACGAGTTTTTTTAAGGAATGAGTGCTTCAAGGTCTTAGGAAACGAGTTGTTTATACTATTTTTTGTAATTTGCCCTTTTTATGCCGTTTTTAAACAAAAATGTTCAATTTAGTCCATTTAGGGATTTTTATGGTGGTTGGTAACATCTTAATTTTGAAAGTGAAAATTGGATTTAGTGGTTCTGTGATCGCTTTCTTGAGTTGTTGACGCTCGACACTGTCATTTAAACTGACATAATGATGACAAGATAATTCCGCATCAAGCTCGCCAACCTAAACATTTTCGTAAAAAGTTCCGTGCTTTTTTGGATATTAAGACACGGCGAGTGATGACGTTGCGTTCGTTAATGGGCCAATTAGAAAATCAAAATGGAGGCAAATTACAAAAATATTTTTATCAGACGCAAAATGAGTTATAGGTTAAGGTGGTAACTCAAGTTATTGCACTTTACAAAAAATAATCAATTTGAGAATTAGCATTTTTATTACCGTTCCCCTGGAGACAAAAACATTTTGAGCAAATGACTAAAACCATGAGACATTAACATAAATTCCAGTATAGAAAATTAACGTGTTTTTGTAATTTGCCTCCATTTTGATTTTCTAATTGACCCATTAACGAACGCAACGTCATCACTCGCCGTGTCTTAATATCCAAAAAAGCACGGAACTTTTTACGAAAATTTTTAGGTTGGCGAGCTTGATGCGGAATGCGATCACAGAACCACTAAAACAAATTTTCACTTTCAAAATTAAGATGTTACCAACCACCATAAAAATCCCTAAATGGACTAAATTGAACATTTTTGTTCAAAAACGGCATAAAAAGGGCAAATTACAAAAAATAGTATAAACAACTCGTTTCCTAAGACTTTGAAGCACTCATTCTTTAAAAAAACTCGTGGCTTCGCCACTCGTTTTTTAAACTTGAATTCGTGCTTTAAGACGAGTCTTAGGAAACTCGTTCTTTAATATACTATTGTGAAGATCATTTCCAACAGAAAGATTTCGTTAAGTCATTGAATCACAATGCTGTCCCATTCATTGTAGAGGAAGTGGAAAACCTAATTCCGATTATTTCAATAGTAAATAATCAGCACGTCAATGACAGTATTGTCATTCGTGATCATGATGATTGAATAACAATTCTAAAAATTTTAACTGAACATTACATAAGCTACCACTTGGGTGTTTCAGTCACACCAGCTAAGAAAGCTGGCTGGTGGCTCAAAGCAGAAGCTGCACGTGATGGTAAAATGTATAATTCATCGTTCCAGTGTTTCACAATTGAGTAAAATTAAGTAATATAAATTCTCGGGAAATAGGTCACATCAACACAAAAACTATTTCCGTCTTTACGTACGTTTCGGTCTCACGACCATCATCAGAAGACTCATTATTATTTCATAACATGGTTATTTAAAATTAACTGTATCAACACAAAACGTCTTTATCGCACCAATTTCATTCAAATGCTAACGTCGCCGAAACGAACAGAAACACGAAATCGAAATTGTAACACAACAATGTTAAATTATTATATATTAGGAATCCACTGTTAAGTAGATATATCCAAATATATGCACGCATGTCATCAAAGTCTAAGAAAGACTAAACAACCGATACGCTCAAGTACTTACCCTCAAACTAGATGTCATGATTTATTGGTAATAAAAGCAGGTCTGGCCTCTGGAATATACTTTTGACAATTTACCTAAATATATTTTTAACATTATAGCATGTAGGAATTTGCAAGAATATTAATTAATTAAGTTAGTGTAAATCTGACTTAGGGTCTGCACATCACTCCCCAGAATTGGAGTCACGTTTTATGTGAATCATCTCCATAATAGATCTTTTATAATAATTGGTTTCCTTAGTTAAAATATCAACATTCTTGTAATCGAATTGATGGTTATAATCAAAGCAATGTTTAGCAAGCGCGGTGAAATTTTCTAAGTTTTTGTTTCTTGTGCTATACTTATGGCCATACATTCTTTTTTGTAAATATTGTTTAGAGATACCAGTATAAGTCCCATCACAATTTATGCAATTTAATTTGTATACTGTGTGGGTTTGTTTATCTTTTGGAATTACAGGTTTTAGATTTGAGAAATATTTCCCAACACAATTAGTAGGCTTATGTGCAACATTTATATCATACTTTTTCAAACATTTCTTAATTTTCTCTGAGGTCTCCGGAATGTATGGTAAAGTTATATAATTTTCCGTATTACCTTTTATGTTATTTTTATATGACGATCCATTATAGATTTTGTTTATTCTGTCTTTAATAATAGGATTGAAGAATGTTTTTGGGTAGCCATTCAATTCCAGCGTATTACGAACAATTTTTAGATTTTTGGGACAGTCCTCTGGGTGTGACAATTTCACCGCGCGGTCTGTAAGGCTGTTAATGACACTTCTTTTATAACAAGCTGGTGCAACGGAATTGAAATGAAGATAACGTTGAGACCAAACTTCTTTAGTAAACCAAGAAGTTTTTATTTTTCCATCTGCATCATGCCTAATGTTCATATCTAGGAAATTTATGTTTTTGTTTATTTCTATTTCACAAGTAAATATAAGTTTACAGTGGAAATTGTTAAATTTATTATTCACGTACTGAATTTTGTCGTTGGGAACACACATGAGGCAATCATCTACATACCGTTTAAAAAATACGGGCTGAAAATCTAATGAACATATAACAGATTCCTCGATTACAAGAATGTTAATATTTTAACTAAGGAAACTAATTATTATAAAAGATCTATTCTGGAGATGATTCACATAAAACGTGACTCCAATTCTGTAAATAATAGGAGTGATGTGCAGACCCTGAGTCATATTTACACTAACTTAATTAATTAATATTCTTGCAAATTCCTACATGCATCCCTATAATGTTAAAAATATATTTAGGTAAATTGTCAAAAGTATATTCCAGAGGCCAGACCTGCTTTTATTACCAATAAATCATGACATCTGGTTTGAGGGTAGGTACTTGAGCGTCTCGGTTGTTTAGTCTTTCTTAGACTTTGATGACATGCGTGCGTATATTTTGATATATCTACTTAACAGTGGATTCCTAATATATAATAATTTAACATTGTTGTGTTACAATTTCGATTTCGTGTTTCTGTTCTTTTCGGCGACGTTAGCATTTGAATGAAATTGGTGCGATAAAGACGTTTTCTGTTGATACAGTTAGTTTTAAATAATCATGTTATGAAATAATAATGAGTCTTCTGATGATGGTCGTGAGACCGAAACGTACGTAAAAACGAAAATATATAGTTTTTGTGTTGATGTGACCTATTTCCCGAGAATTTATATTAATTCATACGTGGGTCAAGAATCTTTATTATAGTAAAATTAAGAAGAACGGCAGCTGAATAATAGGAGACAATAGTTTCGCTATGTCTATGTGTAAAAGAATTCCTCGGCTTTACTGATTTAGTTGTACTGAATAATTCAGTTGCAGCCACACTTACAGGAGCAAACAGTGAACATGATAATTATTGCAGACAACTAGACAATTTGGAATATTTTATGAAAAGTATCTCAGACAATTCTGTCGAAACAAATACTTCAGAATGATTCAGAGAATCAATGGATAACTTACTTAACTGATGATTTCGAAAATAAAATTATCAGATGAGACTGTAACATGCAACACATATTTGTTTGCGGAATAGTATACACATGACCATGTTTTTACATTTTTCAAAGAATATCCTGATGAACCGGCTTTGAAGTATGCATGGGACCTGGTTATTGTTTCAAATTGAAATCTACATGATCAGCAATACAAGAAACCTCCTAGGTACCATTTTCGGAGCTTAATTTTAATTTTTTGAATAAATCATATAACGTCAATGAGGGGTAGAAATGGCCTATTTTGATGTTCTGTGGGTGAAGGGGGTTCATATCGTTATCGTATCACGAATTACCTTTAGGGTCTACAAAACTTCATGCAAAAAAAAATTTCAGATTCCACCGAAACAAAAGTTATTTATTTTCCCAGCTTATGACCTAGACTAATAATAAGAAGGAAATACATCAGAGATGACGCATTTACACTCTTGAACTGACCAAAGTAGGTATTTTGCCAGAAATCTTATTGCAAGAATCTACTTTACTTCACAAGATATATAATATTATAATATTAGAAGTGGAGTAAACTAATGATTATAATGAATCAAATTCCTTCATTAATTAATAATAATTCTTGATTATGATCATGGCAATTCAGTAGAATAATTAAAATTAAATTTGCGCTTGACCTCGCCTTTGTAAAATCGTCGCAAATTTGACAGTAAATAGAAAAAATAAGAACTAAAACGAACAGGAATATTAATTAGTATTCAAATTATGTGAATAACATATGAGTCCGAATAGAATTAGGCACACATAATATTGTTATAAACAATGCTATACCACACGCACATAATTGCATATAATACAATATATAATAAACAATTATGGTAAACCATGAAATCCATTATAATATTAAAAAACTAAGTATCAAGGCCTGCTGTTTATGTAATGTAAACTGACACACTGTTACTTCCTCAAGTAATGACTTTTATAACAAGAAATGATTATAACGCAGTTACACAATTACTTTCATTTCAATTGCATACAGATAAGTGATATAGATGTTTTATTAAGGGAACGACACATGTAAAAATAATAGATAATTTAAAAATTTTATTATCAAAATGGTATTAACTTCCAAGGTGAAAATATTGTTCCCACGTTTCCTTTTTTCAAACTATCAATTATAATAATGAACAAAAACATTTATTCAAATTGAGACCATTAAGTTCACAAAAATTGATGTGTTGAGGTCGATAAAACTACCTGCATGACCGATTAAAATCTGCAGTATCATGCACAAACAGGAAATGATGATAAAAATTACATATTTATTATGGAACTGAATAGCGAGTCAGATTAAATGTAAAGATTATTTTTGAGGAAATTTAATAAGAAATGGTGACACATCTTTTTGAAAATTCTTCAAATAAGTTAATTCCATCTATAAAAAATAGAAATCGAGATTCCATCGTTTTGTTTCATATTATTCATATGAAAATTTTGCAAGGGATACTAGAAATTGCAGGCAAGAAATAATGAAACGTGACGTCACAAAGTTAGATCGCCTCGGATACCAACGCTGTACTGAATAGTACTATAATTCAGCTGATTTCATTATACACTTTAAGAGCCCTTGGTGATAGATATTCGTCACATTGCTTCTTAGATTGTATGAGCTTTGAAAGGAACAATCATGTTAATATACAGACGCAGTAGCATTTAGCTTATTGTTTATCTGTTGGTGACTTATTAATCAAAAATAAATCTGAACTCACCATCTGGAGCTAGCGTCAAATTGTATTCTAGAGCAAATGAAGAAATTTCTCAAAACTTTTATGAACATCTGGCCAAAATTTCGTTCAATCATTGTTATTGAGTGGAAGTTTAGTGCTAAAAATATTTAGAGGTGGTTTGTCCCACGCTATCATCATGCTCTGCCAAGCGTTTAAAAATGCTTCCAGTAATAATAGGAAACAAAACTAATGAAATATTAGTCCAGGCAACGAACCAGAAACTCAAGAAAGTTTATCACTTTTGAAACACAGTAATGACAATTATCTAAGTAATTTAGAAATAACCAAATAGGTACAGATCTGCTATTTAAACCTAATCATTTTATTTTATGTTCAGAACGCATTGAACATATAGTAAGCCCGGAAAAAGCCCATAATAAAAAAAATATATAGTAAGCTAGAATTTCAAATTTTTTTTGCATTTTGTTCCTAATATCCCATAGATCATTCATGACTATCAAGACCGCGGGGGTCGACCTTTCTACCCCCTCAAAACGGGGTTTCAACCCTTCAGAGAAGCATTCTTATAGAAACAGTCCAAAATTAATGAATTAAGAGCCGAAAATGACACCTAGTATGTTATTTGGGTCGCTGATCACGATTCTGCAGTTAGTTTTCTCGGAAAACTCCCTCCAAATGGGAAATTTGGAAAAAAATTTATATAATATATAATTTATAATTTTGTTGCAAAAATGACGTTTAGTAGGTTTTTTGCGTCGCTGATCACGATTCCGCTGTAATTTTTCTCAAAAAAGTCTCTCCAGATGGAAAATTCGGGAAATTTGAGATTTTCCTGAGACGTTTATGAATAATAAAGTATAATTTTGTTGCAAAAATGACTGGAGGTTATAACTGGAGGTCATTTTTTCAACAAAATTATACTTTATTATTCATAACCGTCTTAGGAAAATATCAAATTTCCGAATTTTCCATCTGGAGAGACTTTTTTGGGAAAAATTACAGCGGAATCGTGATCAGCGACCCAAAAAACTTACTAGAGATAATTTTTGCAACAAAATTATACTTTATCATTCACAAACGTCTCAGAAAAATCTCAAATTTCCCGAATTTTCATCTGGAGAGACTTTTTTGGGAAAAATTACAGCAGAATCGTACTAGAGGTTATTTTTGCAACAAAATTATAAGTTATGTATTATATATAAATTTTCCAAATTTCCCATCTGGAGGGAGTTTTCCGAGAAAACTAACTGTGGAATCGTGATCAGCGACCCAAAAAACATACTAGGGGTCATTTTCGGCTCTCAATTCATTAATTTTGGACTGTTTTTATAAGAATGCTCCTCTGAGGGGTTGAAACCCCGTTTTGAGGGGGTAGGAAGGTCGACCCCCGCGGTCTTGATAGTCATGAATGATCTATGGGGTATTAGGAACAAAATGCCAAAAAAAAATCGAAATTCTAGCTTACTATATATATTTTTTATTATGGGCTTTTTCCGGGCTTACTATATGTTCAATGCGTTCTGAACATAAAATAAAATGATTAGGTTTAAATAGAAGATCTGTACCCACATAGCACACGACTCACAAACGATTTTTGTGAATCCCGGATTTGTTTAAGCGGGAAACTTTATCAAAGGTGTTGCCTATACGATTTTTAGCTTGTTCTTACATATAGATGTATTGTAAATTCAGAAAACAAACTATGGAATTTATTAATTAATTCCATCTCTTATAATGTTAATATCAAGGAAAGGAAACAGATAAGCAGCTTCCTTGATATTAACATTATAAAAGATGGTAATCCCGATAATCACTTGGAATTCAACATATAGGGAACACCCACTGAGAAACTTTAGCAAATAGCGTTTTTCAATGGATTCTACAAATCTTTGATCAATAATTTAATCTCTAAACAAAAAAGGAAATTGGAACGCAACCAACTAACCCAAATTTGAGTCATTACCTTCGAATAGTTCAGTTATTATTCTTCAGAATAAATTCTATGATTTGTTTTCTAGATTTGCAATACAACCAGTTTATAGATATAACAACAAGTTAAAAACCGTTTAGACAACACTTTTGGTAAAGTTTCCGACTTCGACAAATCCGGAATTTACAAAATCGGTGAGTCGTGTTCAAAATGCTATGCGAGTCAAACTAGAAGGAACATTTTAAACCGGTGTGAAGAAGATTTTGGCCATATAAAAAAAATAATGGTGAAAAATCAGCGGTAGCCGAACATATTTTGAATACAGGTCACACCATTTTTCAAGAAAGTTTATCACTTTTACAACATAGTACGGACAAATATCTAGGTAATCTAGTGATGGAAATGGAAGCAATTAATTCCGCTGAGGGTAACCCCTTGTTGGCATTATTATCCCCAAATAGTATTTAAACAGGCACATTTTGATTTATAATTTACTTTAGTCTGCTAAAATTATGTTTTTCATCAGGATAACTTGTTTTCATTATGATGAAACGAGATAATCAATATTAATTCTTTATCCCAGTATCAGCAAATAGTATTATCAAATCAGAACATAATCAATTTTTATTTCTTTATACTGTATTTTTTACTTCTTGTAAGACGTGCATTAGAAAATTATTGTAAAGGTTCCTTCAGAAACCTTCTACCCCCAATAGAAATTTTATTACTATTTTTCCACTTACCTTAGTTGCTTGACGAGTTTCTTCTATGTAATGAGTAGTTATGATCACAGCCGTATTTTCTTTTTGAGTTATTTCTAACAAGTGAGACCATATTCTGAAGAACAGAGAAATTATCAAGTAATCATGTGTTAGAGACGTAGATTCTGATCTACTAGTTAGTGTGTTGAGGCACTATCAAGTTTGAAAACTACTAAACTACTAAAGAACTTAGTACAACAGATTAATGTGAAAATACTTTTATAGGTTCATTTCATTCCCTTTTCATTGCATACGAGTTGAATACGATAAACTGAAAATAGCGATAAATAATACAATTTTTCGTAGAGATCTCAAACTATGGGTAGTTGTTAATCATGACAAAAGTAAGAAATTTCTTGAATATCTTCCTTCTGCAGGTATTGGAACAGTGTTTTAAAAGCGAAAATGAGGTAAATTAATCTTTTTAGGGACAGTTTTCTAGTTTTAATTTATTTTGGACCCCTTTAACTACTAGTTAAGCAACGAAAACATAGTCTTTTCATTGTCAATGTTCAAGGAATCTCCAGTTGAATTTTCTTGAGATTATGTTCACCCCCTTTTATTGTTGCCTACAAATAGCCTGCTAAGTTTAAACGAGCAATTAGTTTCGCCACAATTCTATTTTAGCGGAAATTTAACAAAACTTTCCAAACGTCATAACTTTGTGGCCGTTTATCGAAAATTGGTCGAATTTTCAAATACAAATTTTGTACTTTATTAAAATATAGTTTGAAACTCATTTTTGTCCCGTCAGTCTCATATTTGTGTAAAAAAAAACCTGTCAACGGATAGTAGATCATTGATAAACACAATGCGATTCGTTGCTCCGCAATAGATTATTCACGCACATTAATTTGGAGTTCATTTGATTTAGGACTCTAGGTATGAGTATTACTATGATTGGCAATTACTCTGACAGTACTCATTCAATGACTGCATCCCGGTTCTAATATATATTTCAATAGAACTGACAGAAATGTTCTGGGTAAGTAAATTAAGGTTTCTTTGCCTAATTGGCCACAATTTCGTGCTTTAAGATATATAGAATTAAATTGTCTGAATTATGAAGATAACTTAGATAATTCAACATAGGATTATCAAGATGAATACGCGTAAGACATCTGAACCAATGGTGGGATTCGAACTCATTTACTCTGACAGTAATTGTTAAAACTATAGTAAAATTTTCATATTATTATTAAAAGTGGTACAAAAACAAAGCAATTGTTCTTTTGGTTAATTTATCCCTTTCTTGCGCGCGTATCGATCGTACCAATTTGAAAATTCTCAAATAGCTTTAAAGTGGTGAAAATGAGAACTGTGTTGTCTAAGGGCGAGATAGCCCGCTTGCAAGTGGTATATTTGGCATCCATTTTCAGTTTTTTAAACAGAATCCATACTTTTTTGTCATCATTATAACAACAGTGTATTTCTGGTTATATATATGTATCACAGTCATACATTCAACCTGCAACAGTATCCCAAAATAATATTTCAACATTTGAAAAATGGCTTCGTCGAAGTCACATTTTAATTCCCTCACTATACGTAGTAAATAGTGTAAGAGAAATATTTTAATCGGACCAAAAAACATCCGGATTTCCAAGGATATATCCGTTCGAGCACTTCTGAATCCATGTAGACTATTTTTGTCAAACCGTTTATATGATTTTTAAATGAGATTAAACAGTACTTTGCTTTGTAATTAACTACGTACCTATGTTAACAAGTATGACTTTGTGTTGTGATTGTAAATTAATTGCTACCTACATCAAACTTGCGTTAGTTGATTGAAAAAAAAATTTAACTACATTTTATCATTTATTGGAATCATAATTAATTAGTTTTGAATGAAATAAAGATTTGTCATTTCTTTAACAGAAAATAATGATTTGAAAAACGCTGCTTTTCTTAGAGGGTGAATAAAACAGGATAATTCTGTAAAGCATTTTATTTCGACACGTGTCATCCCCAGGGATCGGGACGTCAAAATCATTTGAAATGTAGGTTTTAATCACCCTTATCTACAAATGTGATACTATAGATAAGAAACAATCACCCTTATCCGTTAAAAATACTGTAGAAGTAGCTTTTAGCTACCAAGTACCCATCAACTCGGAGTTTAATCTGATGATCGCGACTTGAGCTGAAAGGTCCTCAATACTTCAACAGTGTTGTTAGTGGATACGGGCGATTTTTTCTTATTTCTTATTAATAAATGTGATATAGGTTCACACATATCAAACATCGAAAGTGTATAGGCCACATTCATATTTTTAGCTAACCAATAAATATTTCTACACAATCGAATTTTCATGTGCACTTTTGTCTAGTCCAGTCATTAACTAAATTAAGAAACGAGATATCGCTATTCCGAGTTTCGTAGCTCTTATTCCAGGATAATTATAACCAGTTAACTAAAAACTGATTATGCTCTGTCAGATTGCAACATTGTAATTTAATAAATTGTTATTTTCTGCTTAACTAATTTGCTTTTGCTCTTCAAGACTTTATTTTTTTTATAATTTTGAATATACATTTTGGGTAGACAACGTAATCAGTTGTGGGATTATTTTGTTTGTTCCTGCTGATTTAGTTATTTGTCCCTCGAACTTGAGGCCAAGATACTGCTCGCATTGTCTATATTTCAGGTTTTAAACGATCAAGACGTCTAGTTCATTTTTTCCGTGTCGGGTAGCAGAAGGAATTCCTGATAGAGAGCTTAGATTCAACTCCACAACTCTCAACCAAGTTTCAAGGACAGTAACATTTTTTAGTTGAAATAACCAAATTTTCATGATCAGCTATTTGTGATCTCTGTCCAATATTATTGTTCAGCTACACATTAATTTCCTTAACTTTTCATTCAATATTTATTTTTATTTCATGAAATTAAACCTGTAATTTCAATTTTATTTAATCAAATTACTAGAACTCTAATCTGTTTCACTATTCATTTTTTCTAATTGTTATTCTGGTTAATTTATTGGATTAAGTTTCTTTGTAAAGATAATTTTGTTCTCAATTATAATTCCCTAGAGGAATAAAACCCAATTGTCTTTATTTTCTGTAAAATTCTGAAGAATTTCAGGTGAATTAGTAATTTCAAGAATGAAATAATGTTTTTTTTAATGATGCTTCCAAAATATTTGTGAAACACTAAGTATAGTTTTGACTGTCATGACTCATGGACGTGATTTAGCTTATTTTATTACTCATTCCGAATAAAAACAAATATTTGAATAATTACCTGTCTCTTAACACTGGGTCTACGCCTACTGTAGGTTCATCCAATATTAACAGTTCTGGAGAATGTACCATTGCAGCTGCAAAGGAAACTCGCCTTTGTTGGCCCCCGCTGCAATTCTTCACATACCTACGTAAGGAAAATAACCAACTAATTAGCTACTGACTGAATATCATAACATCGTCTACATCATGATGATTATTCAAACTACTGAATATAGAAATAATATTCCTAGTTGACCATATTTTTTGGCCAATTCTAAAGAGTGAATTCTTATGAAAATCGACTTTCTATAAGCGATGGCTACATTATTTTTTGGTTAAACCTTATGCTAAATTACCTACTCTTAATTTTGTGTCCAAATAACAGAAAAAAGGGGCCTAAAATCAACGTCTTTGAAGACCTAAATGTCAGAAGGTGCCAGGTAATAATGAAACACTAAATATTCTACAAGCTAGTTCCCCACCACCCCGTCGCGTGGTATAAGCAGAATAAAATTGAATTTCCTCAATTATTTTTGATAAAATTATACATGAAATTAATTTAGCAGTAGGTATCATAAAATATTTTTGATCATAAAATTTTTTCATTTTGATATTTTCAGTTGGTAGAACAAAATCGCACTTTTTTCAGAAGTTTTTGGAGTCTGCCAGGTTCTTCTTGCGTTTTCTAATTGGGTGTACTCTCTCAAAGAAACTTCAAATCACACCAGCAGTTCGTTGATATGGAGCAAAAACAAGGTTGGTACCAAGACAGACCCTTGTGGAACATCAGCGTTGATAGTCATTATATCGGAGGATACTCTGTCGATGACCACATGGAGTGATCTATCTGAGAGAAAAGTCGATAGTAAGCGACAAAGCTTATTTATTAATTTCACCCTTCAATTAGAGCACAAGTTAACCTTGCTCAAGCGATTTAAATAAAATCACATTGGCTGGTTTCCGTTTACTTTTTTTGTAAAACTGTTATTAGTACTTATTTAGTGCACAAACAGGTTACAGGGTTGGAGAGAGTACATACAAAAATGTAAAACAAAACAAATTTACTTGATATTACACAAAATAATACTTTTTAGGAAGTTAATATCGCATAAAAGTTTCGGGCTATCTATTCTAGCATTCAACAGATTGTAAAGAAATATTATTGAGGTGCGTTCCCTTCTGTTCTCCAAACTGAAAATATGGATTCTCAATAATAAATTTTGGTGCTGAATCATTTCAATTTTTTCAACGAGTGAATCTTAACATGCAGACCATACTATGGAATTGTATTCAAGCTTTGATCTAACAATGTCCAAGATGCTAGAGCTTGCTACTTTTTAAAGTGAAAATCAGTTCTTTTTGCTTCGACATTTGTCGCATCCTTTTGTCATTAATCCAAGGTATCCGTAACATACCGCTAGAAATTCACATTTTAAATGCTTCTAGTTTCCTCATGCTGTTGTTCTTCTACAAATTCCACGCTCTGCCGTGGGTATAGCATGCGTTGCTATTTCAATGCGCCTTTGGTTTGGTCGTTGTTATCTTCTAATTATGTTCCCAATTAATAATATCTTCTCACTAGTATATTTGTGTGTTATCTATGGTCAAGTCTAGGTTATCATGGTAGTCTCCACATTATCAACTATTCTTATGATTAACTTATGAATACTTCAAAAATTCAAACGACGTAGAGTTTCTAACAAGTTTCTAAGACTCGTCAAACTAGCTCGGTTATACTAATGGTTTCATGTTAAAAAACGCTCAAAAAAGTAAATTATGTACTAAGAAGTTCTTATCAGTAATGGGAATATCTCATTAATTACTTGAATCAGTAATCACTTACCTATCCTCTGGTGGAAGATCCAGAAGTAGAGACAATTTATTAAATCTAGTTGCAATATCACTATCTACCATATCCAACAGCCTTCCAAAGTAATAAACGGCATCCTTTACTGTGAATTCTCCAACCAGTGCCACATCCTTGAAAATAGAAAGACCCTTATAAATATCATTGTTAGGAACCAAGAACAGCTAATAGTCTAGAAGCTAGAGGTGGGCCTGAATGAATACACCTTGGCACTACTGTATATTGGTGGAGAAGGGTTCAATGAACAATAGCTCTCAGAGGACTTTTTTATTGCACGAACCCTTTTTCGGAGTTGTTGTATATGGAAAAGCTTGTATTTCTTATACATTTGCACCTAGTGCCAAGGTTTTTTATCAAGGCAATTTCTCTTTAATTGATCTTTAATTTAGTGGGCAAAATGAAATGCACGGACAGTTTCTAACATGGTGGAAAATGTTTCTTATTGTTGCCAGATGTTGACAAAACACAGGCCAGGGATTTTTATCGGGGCATTTCCGAACAATTGGCCATTATTTGAACCAAAAATTTTTTTTTTACCACTTTACGGGTGCATTGCTCCAAAATACCTTGGAACCGAGTCAAACACGTTAATTCGGTATCAAAGAATAATCAATATGACTGGCTATGTTTTTTTCCCAATACAACCCCGAAAACCGCAAAAAATCAGTAATTTTGATATCAATAAATTTGAATTGTCAAATTACGTAATTATTTAGACTACAACAGAGGATAAATATCAAAATTACTGGTTTTAATTGGGGAGATTTTCAGGGTCGAGGGAAGGGTCATATTGGGAAAAAACATTGGCACTCATATTGATTCACAGGCCAACAAAAAATTTGTGAGTTGGACTTGTTAATTTTTTTGAAGTTATGATGATTAAACTAATGGAGAATCAAATTTTTTTTGTTTCCATCACGCACAATTTTTTTATAAATTTGATAGGTGTCATATGTATGGTTTTTTAAATATTGGCGAATAAAAATTAAATGACATTCTAAAAATCGCTACACCACTGAGATTAAATTGTGTACAAATCAATAGAATAGTATAGGGGAATTCCCGAAAGTAAAATTGTGAAAAACGTGCTGAGAAATTTATGGAATTGGGATGTAATATGAGCATAAAAGTTCACTTTTCACACTCGCAACTTGATTACTTCCCCGAAAATCTTGGTGATGTGAGTGAGGAGCAAGGTGAGAGGTTCCACCAAGACATGAAAGAGATGGAACGTATGTATCAAAGTTGGTGGAATGTTACAATGATGGCTGATTACTGCTGGTCAATAAAAAGGGACAATCCGGCCCTGGAATGCAGAAGAAAATCCACTAAACGAAGTTTTCCATCCAAGAGGGAAAGAAATTAAAAGATTTTTTAAGACTTTTTTCAATTTTGTTTACTATTTGTAATTTGTTTTTGTCTTCTGTATCAATAAAAGTAGCGTTTATTTTTACCAAATTTTTTATTAATTTATTATTGAACATTGATAAAAAAACCTTACGTGATAGGCCAAAATGATACTGAGATTTGAATTCAGCAAATCAAAATTATACAAAATCAGATGTCAGAACAAATGAACTTTCAAAAAGTCAAAATTTGTTGGCTTGTGATTCTTTGACACCATATTGAAGTATTTGACACGATGCCAATGTATTTTGTCGCAATGCACCCGTTTTAGCCGTAAAGTGGTCAAAAAGTTCAGTTTCGGTCCAAATAATGGCCAATTACTGGGAAATGCCCAGATAAAAAACCATGGCATGTATTTTTCAATAACTGGTAATAATAATAAACACTTTCCACCAGGTTAGAAACTGTGTTCGTGCATTCCATTTAGCCTACTAAATTAACTGATCAGCTCCAAGAAATTGCCGCAATAAAAAACCTTGGCACTAGGTGCAAATGCATAAGAATTATATTCTTTTCAATATACAACAACTCCGAAAAAGGGTTTGTGCAATAAAGAAGTCCATAATTTGAGGTGGCTCTTGCTTGGAAACGCCTGACAATACACGATTCGGCCTGCGGGCCTGCTTTTGTACATTGAACCTCTCTCCACCAGTATACAGTAGTGTCAAGGTGTATTCACTCAGGCCCACCATATCGCCCTAGCTCCTAGACTATAATGAGAAAGTTGCATAAAATTTTCTTCTAATGCAGAATGTTTTTAATGTTTAGCAAAATAAAACCCCTCTCAGCTGAACCGTTAATTATTAAATAATTATTGAAGAATTGAATATAACGAGGTGGGCTAAAACGCTCTTTTTACTACCTACTACTTATCTCACTTCAGCACACATATCCTTTTATCTTGTTTGGTTCGAATAGTATTTAAAGAATGAGTAGTTCGAATGAACAGTTACAATGAAGAAAATAAATGCGAACAACCTAGTGAGACATTCTTAAAAGTTCCTGGCATCGATTTTTATTCCATGGTTCCATGTTTTTGCGGTAGAGTCTACATTGGTGAAACAGGTTGTACAGAAGCTACCCGAGTGAAAGACCATGATCCCTGTATAAGACTTCATGACACCAGTAGATCTGCACTTGCGGAACATAAGTTCATCTGTTTTATTATCAAATAATTCCTCCCATTATAACATTTGAAAAGCCATAAATCTCAAATCAACTTGACCACAAACTACCAACCTCCTTTATCCACTGCCTATTTTCCATGTATTGAAAACATAACAGATCGAATTTCCAAAATCAGTGAGAAGCATATATCTACTCGTTTTCCACACTTCCAAGACTATCTCAGTTTTACAAACCTATCTAAGATCCCCTTCGTCTTCTTCATTTAGAAGGTATTTATAGCATTCCCTGTTCTTGCAGTATCTGCTCGTGTGACAGAACATGAGCTCTGTACAAGGCATCGTGGCACCAGTAGATCTGCACTTGCACAAATTTGACACTAATCATCAAATGCTTTTCGAAAATACTAAAATCCTAGCCCGAGCTCTAAAAATCAGCGAAAATTTCTTGAAGCGATAAAAATTCTAAAGCATCCAAATAATTTAAGCGGTACCTCAGGATATCACCTTCCCAACATTTGGAAACCCATCTTAGAAAATTCCACTTCACACAACGGCAGACTCAAGTGCCAAAAAGGAGTAAAGGCAGTGAACTATGTAGCGTGGAGGTTTTTTGCCACAATAAATACCGCTACAAAAACCAGAAGAATTAGTTTCAGTCCAAGCCTACCCTGAAGATGCTACCTGTAATGGTTGGCGAAACGTCGGCATCAAGTCGTTCTATTGTGACGCGGAATCCATACGGAAGCCAAGAATGTTCAAAGCTTTATAATCAACAAACAACTACAGAAACTTTTTTTTGTTCATGGCTAACTGTTAAAATTAAAATCAGCCTGTAGCTCACAAAACTGAAGCCACTCAAAACTTTACACTTCCGAAAGGTGAACGCGTAATCTAATTATCTCGTACGAATGTGTTATCTGTCAGTCAGGTAAGTAACAAATTAATGCGGTTCCACCTGATGTCAATTACTTAGTCATAGAAAGTGCATCGGCTCTCGTGTCAAGATAATTTATTGGGAACCACGTTTTATTAAAATAGTTTGAACAATAACATGAATCACAATGAGATAAATACAAGATAAACAACAAGACAACTTGAAAATTGTTTGTAGCTTCTCAACTCTATCAAGCAGGAATGCGATTGTGATTTTATTTGTACTTTTACTACCAACTTGTTATTTGATTGTATATACTACATTGTCTCCTATGATTATTCAGTTTCATATAACCAGAATTATCAGTGACTGTTCTTCTTCAAATAATCACTGATATTAGGTTTCTTCGTTCTTCCTAATTTTACGTTTGGTTATTCCCAAAGGAACATGTTCGTCCACATTTTGAACTTAGTAACTTTGCTAATAGTGAACTTCAGAGTTGAATAAATATTTTGGATTCTAAAAAACGTGCAGTGTGCATTGAAGATTCAGTAACAAATTATTATATATAAATTCTCGGGTAATAGGTCACATAACACTTATACTCTATATTTTCTAGTCTTTACGAACATTTCGGTCTCACGACCATCATCAGGAGACATATTATGTCTAAAACTGAATTACTTAAAACTAACCGTATTACACAAAGCTTCCTTATCGAATTTGAAGGTTTAATTTGATTATAATATTATAATTTCTCTGGCACAAAAGAACGTTTAATAGTCTATGAACAAAGCTATTGAATGAAGCTATCTTATAATTAATTGGTACAACTGAATTCGCAGGAATATACCTGTTTGTTTGAGTGGATTTTCTGTTTACGTTGAATTGCAAGTGATGACGATCATTGATTATATTGATATCGAATAATGGAAACTGGTTATCTGTTTCTATTTGCATAACAACTTGTTCATAGAAGAAAAAAAAATTATTTCACTTATAACAAAACTTACTATAAACAAACAAGCGGATGTGCAATGGGCAATCCACTGTCTCCTGCTTTGGTCAATATTTTCCTAAGCTAACTTGAAACCCCCTTAAAATCAAAATTGAATCAGTTTCCAAAAGTTTGGTATAGATATGTTGACGATATTTTCCCTATTACAAGTAAAGATTTTGATTAACATGGCGTTTTGAACGCTTAATAGCCAATTTTATTCACTGAAATTCACTATCGAAATAGAACAGATAATCAGTTTCCTTTCCTTAATATTAATATTATAAAATATGATAATCACTTGGATTTCAACATATACAGAAAACCCACCCAAATAAATTGGTATACTCCGGCAGATTCAGCTACACCATTTAGATATAAAATAGCTCCATTTAATAGTCTTAGCCACAAAGGTTCCTTTGAGGCAGCAAAATTATAACAACGAAGTTGAGAAACTTCAGCGTTTGACAATGGTTACGATAAATCTTTGATCAATAATTCAATTACTAAACGAAGGAGGAAATTGGAACCTGGGCAGCTATCCTAATTAGAGCCATTAACTTCAAATACTTCAATAAAATTCGAAACTTTCACTCATGATCCTTCAGTAATTAGTAAATTCCATAATTTGTTTTTAGTCCCTTCAAATTAGACAAATAATCGACGTTTTAGAGAAATTTTACCCACTGTTTAGCGACCTATATAATTGGGTGTATCTGGACTGTCTGGAGACTATTTTCACCTAACGCACGCATGAGAAAGGGTGGTTTTGGAGTAATAGATATATGTATATCAATTTTCGCGTTTTTTCCTGGTTCCAAACCTTACACGTGAAACAAAACAACTATGATACACAGATTTAATAACTGCCGTATCTAGATACTTCAAGAGAATTCTAATACTATAGCTGATGCTATTTAATTTCCTACTCAAAGTATTAATGTGAGCGGACAAGCGTAATGTATCATCAATAATAATCCCCAAGCTTTTTACACTAATGTTCAACATTACATTGCTGTTATTAATAGAAATTGAGTTTGGATTTTGATGATTTTTATTTGCAGTAAACGATATATATTGAGTTTTAGTTTCATTTAAAATCAAACAATTCATTTAAAACCACATTTTAACTCTTGACATTACATCACTGATTTCTTGTTCCAATTTATCAAAACTGTCGACAGTAACAAGCAAAGAGGTATAGTCTGCATAGTTCCCAATTTTATGAGGGGTTGAATTCAAGAAGCTTAAAAGATCGTTTATATAAATATTAAGTGATAACGGCCCAAGAATGCTACCCTGCGGAATTCCCTGGCACATAATTCTCACTGATGAATATTTCTTATTATCCTTAGTGATTAGGACATATTGTTTTCTGTTTTCTGAATTGTATTAATTTTAGAGCTGTTCCTCTCACGCCATAGCTATTTGACTTTGATGCTAAAATGTCAGGATTCACCAGTTCATAAGCCCTAGTTAGATCCAGAAAAATTCCACAAGGCACCCTCTCGGAATCTAGGGCAATGAATATCTCGTTCATGTATTCAAATAAAGCAGTTTCAACGCTTTTGCTTCTCATGAATCCATGCTGGTTTACATTAAATAAATCCTCAGAAATCAAATATTCGAGGATACGTTTATGAACTACATATTCGATTATCTTCTACAAAAACTGGCAATAAGCTAATTGGGCGATAGTTCATCATTAATATCACCACTTTTAAAAACATTAGTAACCGAAGCCAGTTTTAAATGTTCCGGGAATTCACCTGTCACCAAAAAATTATTTTTACAAGATACCAAATATTTGTATTGAAATGGATAATTCCAAAGATAGCTTTAACTTGGAGAATCTCATCACATATAACCGACAATAATAATTAATGAACCGAATATCATACTGATCTCTTTTCACAATTCTAGTCGCACCCCAAGTTATATTCCATAAACTTTCCCGAAAACTTAATAATATTTGTTGAAAATATGTGTGTACTAATATTCATCTGAAACAATCAATTCCACAAATATTTTCGCTATCACGCAATATTATTGGATATTAAAAATAATAATATTACTAAAAGTAATATACAATTCGATATAAAGCAACGAGAAGAGAAACTAAATAGATCACGTTACCTGTGGCATATAACCAACTCTGGGACCTGGAACACCACTCCCCACTGTTCCTGGTTTTCCTCCAAGCACCCATACTTCTCCAGAATTCAGATATTTCCTTCCTACAGCACAACTTAAAAGGGTAGTTTTACCGCATCCACTAGCACCTAATAATCCATATCTGCAACAATTATAGAAATTATTGTAATAGGTATTCATAAAATAACTAATCGTAATAGAGTGAAATTTTACGAATCCTCTGGGTCAGGGCATTTTAAGTTAATTCTACACTCAGACCCACAACCTTAGCCAACTTTCTTGTAAGCGATATTATTTCATATTTGGAAAGGACTCATACCTAATGAATTATGACAAAGACGTTAAATTACATCAAAATACAATCTTTAAGTACCTACTTTATAAAAAAATGTTTACGTTGTCATCGGCAAATGATGTACAAATGGCGCTTGATTGCTTGAATATAACGAATTATATGGTGACCACATCAAAACTCATAATCCTTTTACAAAGGCTGAATGCATGAGAATCTCTCGGTCAGTTCAATGAGCTGAGAATTATCTTTCTGAGTGACATATCAATATCATTGAAATGAATCTTCTAAGCTGTCCCATACAACAGATCAGACCTAACAGCAAAATTCTATAGATAAGAAATAATCCACTAAAATACTGTACAGAGTACTGAGGACCTTACGGCTACCAAGTAGCCATCTTCAGAGTAAACTAAATTATATATCAAAATGTTCCTGTTTAAATACTATTTGGAGATGATAATGTAAACAAAGGGTTTACATCATTTTTCTTTGTATAGGCAAAATGTTCATTTTAGTCCGTTTCTGAATCCCGGATTTGTCGAATTCGGAAACTTTATCAAAGGTGTTACCTTTGAATTTTATTGAAGTATTTGAAGGTAACTTTTATTAGGTTAGATGGCTACGTTCCAATTTCCTTTTTTGTTTCGAAATTAAAATATTGATCAAAGATTTGTCGTAATTGTTGTCAAAAGCTATTTGCTGAGTTTCTCAACTTCGCTGTTATAATATTGCTGCCTCAAATGGACGTTCATTAATCTATGAACAAGACTATTAAATGGAGCTATTTTGTATCTAAATGGTGTAGCTGAATCTGCCTGAGTATACCTGTTTGTTTGAGTGGGTCGAAATCCAAGTGATTATGTTGAAAAAGCCGTGTAAATCAAGATCTTTACTTGTAATCGCGAAAATATCGTCAACATATCTATACTTTTGGGAACTGATTCAATTTTAATTTTAAGGAGGTTTCAAGTCAGCTTAGAAAAATATTGGCCAATACAGGAGACAGTGAATTGTCCAAAACAGGAGACACTGGATTGGCCATTGCATATTCGCTTGTTTGTTTATAGTAATTGTTGTAGAAAGTGGAATAATTTTGCTTTATACAAAAAGACGTAAGGATCAAATATTCTGTGCAATCTCTATTGGAGATATTAAAATTTGAAGGCCATTTCTTCAGAATGTTTATCGACTCAGAGATTAGGGTGTTTGTGAATAGTTAAACAACATTAAATGAAAGGAGAGTATCACCAGATTCAAGTGTATTTTGAATACAGGTCACACCATTTCTCAAGAAAGTATATCACTCTTGAAACACAGTACAGACAAATGTCTAGGTAATTTAGAAGGGATAAAAATGTATAAACGAAAAAACAATTTATTAAATTTCGATTTCTCTAGTTGAGGGTAACCCCATGTTTACTTTATTATCCCCAAATAGTATTTAAGCAGGCACATTTCCAGTTATAATTTAGTTTACTGTCTGATGATGGCTACTTAGTATGTTTAGTGGATAAGGGTGATTATTTATTATCTATAATGCTATAGCGTATCCTCAGTGTGAACTCTTTTATAGTTTATTAGCAAAATTCTAGCTATGATTGGATTGACTGAATTCAAAAATAGCTAGAGTGATCATTTACTCCAACCCAAGATTAGCAGGTTAGCTTGGCTTGGAGATTTTTCAGCAGGCTGACTAAATTTGAGTTTGAATTTCAAGTAGTTTCATGGAAATCCATGAATGATATACTTATTATAAGCAGAGTCATTTTGAAAGAGGAATTCAATGAATATCAGAAACTCCGAATACACCAGTCATATTAATAGTAGATTTTTCAACATAGTAGCAGCCAATAGAACACTAACTTGGCTCCTGGTTTATTTGAATTGATTCCTGGACTAAAGAGCGAAACGCACAGCACGAAAGTCTGTAGAAGACTGGATCATGGAAAACCACAAAGAATTCTGGGAAAAAATCCCAGGAAACGAACATGGGAAGAAATACATCAAAGCCCCGTGCACAAAAGAACGACAGACCTATTAGCACTGAATAGGGAAAAAATAAAAGTCGTAACAGGGCTGATGACTGGCCATGCGCCAGGAAAAGAGTACCTAAACAAAATGGAACTGTACAATGGCAACCTGACATGCAGACTTTGCGGTAAGGATTCAGAAACAGTGACACACGTACTGTGTAAATGCGAGGCACTGGATCGCAAAAGACAGTCAATTTTTGAAAAGCGTAACGGCAAACCAGAATTATACAGTTCCCCAAAATATCGTAGAATTTCATGCCCCTAGTATTGTATGATGTATTGGTATCCCAGTATAAACAAAAAAATTATTTTAACATAATATCAATTAATACAATTACCCCAAAATGAAGTAGATGAACACTGATTTTCATAAAGCTCATTTCCAATCCATATGCATGAGACAATGAGCTTCATTTTGGTATTGCGAGTATATTTAGTTAAAGCAAATAAGTTTCAATTTTTCAAAATCAAAATACAATTAAAAGTAAACTTGATTTCTCTTAATCTGGAACTACCAAAAGTGATAGAGGAAAATTCCATTAGCAAAAAGGGCTAAAGTAAGTGAGAACAGAAGTGTAGAAATTCAATATTTTAAGGAGATGAAATGAACTATTTGAGAATCAATTATTGAAAATTATAGTTTCCTATGATTCAGAAATTCCAAAAAGTTCCAATTCCTTAAATTCAATAAATAAATAAATAAATCAAACTTTCATCGTTCACTATCAATTCTTACAATTTGGATTAAGCTTAATTCGAAAACATAATATGAACTAAATAGAAATGAGAAGCAAATATCTTATTTAATTTGAGGGTTACACAATGTTAATTATATCTAAATCATATAGTAATAGTCTCATAGTGATAAATCAAGTTATGGCAGATATTCATGAAATTCCAAAATTTGTGTCCATACTCCGACACACCCGTCCTTTTTTTTAATGAATATGGAAACATTAAGACGAATAAATCGAAGAGTATTGACGTGTAGATCGTTCTTTAGTTGTAACCAGTCATAGTTTTTCCTAAAATGTAGATACAGGAGTTGATTCAACACCATTTTTGGAGGTATTTTTCAATTTCTGTAGTATGCTTGGAATATTGGAAGAATAATATTACGTCCATGCTTGGAACAAATAAATATATATCTATCTTAGTTTAGTGAACGGCAAATTTTCACCTATTGTTATTAATTTGACTAAATCATTAATTACTCCCAATATGTAGGATAGGTTTAATAGTTTCCATCCTTTGCAAGTTAACCAATGGAAATGATTTTTCCGTGACTTAATAAACTGGTACCCATGTACTTTTTCATTTCGAAACATAATTATAATTAGATTTTTCAGATATTTTACTCACTTGGTTATTCCTGAAGTCTAATTTGTCAGTTGTAGCTTTGAATAATGAAATTTCTTGAAACACATACTTTGTCTAGAGAACACAATTCCAAGGAATACATGGATAATCTATCCATTTATAAATCAATAACAGGCAGATAATGCTCAGAAACACGTGGCTTAGCCCACTAAAAAAAAATATCAATGTATGCCCATACTTTGAGATGATTGTTGACCAAACCAATACAGCATAATTGATTTAATGAAAAATTTTAAAATAAAATAGGTAACTTTAACAATTAGGTAGTTTAATAAAGAAAGGTTAGGTTCACTGTTAGAAAACATTTTAAAATATCGGTAATGATAACATTTTGTTACGATTACAAAATCTACTCACATTGAGCCCCTGGATACGGTCATGGACAGATTCTTCAAGATCTCTTTTTTTCCATAGGATTTACAGGCATCTCTTATATATATGGCGGCATCATTCTGCATTGTTGTGCAGCTGCAAAAATGCCAAAGTTAATTCATGGTAAATTACTAACAATGAGTATAATAGAGATTAGTGAGTGAGTCGCCACCTCAGACATATACGGCGATTTTTCGAAGCCTAAAATAATAGCTGTTCAAGTAAATTGTGCATATAATCTACACAAGTACATTATGAATATATCTGAAGATTTGGATGTCGCATTATCATATCTGTCGATACCCGATTTGTCATAATTCATTGATAATTAAATCATACGATTTTAAATAATGTACCATTTTATAAAAGTTTGTTGTAATAAATGGAATAAAACAATTTTTTGTCTAATTTCCACAAAAGATTTTATTTTTCAATAAACACGACCGTTTTCGACTTTTAGATCATCATCTATACATAAGGTTCACAAATTCAGTAATGGGGAGGTATTAAGGTCCAATTGGCTATTTAGTGTATTGAATTTGGGGTTTTTAGACAGTTTGTTAATCTTAAAACTTTCCAACACATTCATTGACTTCCCTTTATTGCAAGTATGAAGAATTTTAAGATTATCTATTGTTATTTTATGATTTGAAATATTAATACACTCGTAGATTGCTGGCTTACTATCGGAGGAAATATGTTCTTTGAAACTTGAAACGTGATTCGAAATTGCGACCCGTCTGCCCAACATAGGCTATTAGGCACTCACCACATTGAATCCTGTAGATACGGCATTTTTTGTATTTGTCTGTTTTTTGTTTGACATTAAATAGTAATTTGCTCAGATTCAAGCGACTAGAAAGTTAGTAGTTATATTAAATGAATGAAAAATAGTTACTTATACTGTTTGATAATTCGCCAACATAACTAAAACATGCATATTCCTTTTCTAATAATGATTCTTGACCCAGGTGTGAATTATGTATAAAATTCTCGGGGAAAAGAATAAACAGAAATCAGATATAGGCATAGCAAAAAATCGTTTCAACTATCACACAAAGAGACAAAAGAGTTCTTAGATGCTAACCCTCAAATATTTAGTTTTGAATAAATGTGATAAAACTACCGGGATATCATCAAAAATTATCTTGGTCAAGGGTGGTTGTGGAATCTAAAACTTGTGTCTTACTTTACGTTATCAAAACTTGTGTCAAATTAATTAATTTGATTTTTCTAAAAGTGAGAAATTTCGCAATATAAAAACACAATTGCATGAACGCCAGACGTCCTATGAAATTAGCTACGAACGTAATCATTTTGACATATGTCTCGAGGAGCTCGCTACGCGTCAGTTAGAGTTTATACTTTTTACCTCGATCTTGTTAATTCGGGGCCGTTTTATGCCCCGTGCGGCCGGCGCCAGTTGTAATAAAGTGTTTTCGGCAATAGGCCGCTAGCTTTTAACCGCTTTTGGGTATATTTTGGTAGCTAGAAAATTCCCTTTGGTACGTCGCACGTTGACGCGCGTAGCTGAGACCTGAGAGTACCATTTCTATTTTAATTAAATTTTCCTATTTAATCGACATTTTCAGGCGCGAGGCTATGCTATTTAGTTGGCCCCGTTCATAAACTAACGATATGGAGCGAAAACCGCATGCGAAAAGTCCTCGTAAAGACGTTCTATGTTCCGAAGATTTGCACTTTTCTAACTCGCGAGCTACGCGGTCCTCACGTGAACGTCATTCGATTTATCGAAAATTAACCAATTTAAAACAGTTTTCGACCCCGTTTGTGGCTATTGCGACCTTGTAAAAGGTTCAAAGTTAACATTTCGTTTTACATTCCACAACCACCCTCGACCAGGATAATTTTTAATTTGTAGTTCATTATTGTTTTACAACTGAAATAAATAGGTATGAAATTTGTAGGTTATTGATGATGTCAGTGTGACAGTGACATAATTATTTCAAACGTAAAGTAAGACACACGTTTTAGATTCCACAACCACCCTTGACCAAGATAATTTTTGATATCCCGGTATCAAATGACTACGAAAACAAAATACCAAATCTATTAAATGATGAAACAACTTACAAAAAACTAAAATCTGACCCTACATTATCAGTACAAAATGACATGGATAAATTAATAAATAAATGGTATCAAAATTAGATAATCCCTATTGAATTGAAAAATAAATTACCCCCATATGTTTCTTATTATTGACAAAATGTTTCAAACGGTTGGTGTAGCATTTTCAAGGGCCTTCGGAACTTAAGTATACAATTAAGTTGCTCTTTGTATACAAGTAAACTGTCAATTTTATTAAATCTTTGGCAACTGAGCTAGACAATTACATTTGAGTACCTACTCCAGTATATCATTTTTATTCTTACAACTTCCAAACCATACGCGCATATCGATTTAAGCGACTCAATATCTAGTGATACTAGTGACAGACAAATACTAATTTCGATAAAATGGAAACGGATGTGTTGAAATTATCTATGACAGTAATGACGAGGTAAGATTAAGGTCAATCTTAAGGTTATGGGAGCTGTTCCCAGCGCGTCAAAGAACTGTTGTTTATGGTCCTCTTGGTATTGTTCTAAAGTACGCCAGTTTCGGATCCTTTAAAAATGTTAAAATTTTTCCTTGTTCCAGTGGTGTAATTGTCTCCAGAAAACAATAAGTTAACTTTAAACAGTAAAATTATTCAGCTATAACAAGCAATCTTTATTGTTCGGAACCAGTTCTAGTTTGTTGCGTCTGTAACTTTGAGTCTATTCGAAAGTTAAGATTGTTCATGACTCGCTATCCGAGAAGCCTACAATTCGAAATATTAGATTGAAATGATTGATGGAGTAAAACGTTATGCGACGCTGAAAAGCCCAGCAGGGAGAAAATATATGACAATTGCTCGAAAAATTGGGATGGGTGATCCAACAACATAGATCATGTCTGATATTTCTCGCATTTCTGATATGGTCATCCTGGTTGTGTTTTCTCAAGGGTATCTACATTTTTGATTCTAGATTGAGTAAGGAAGGTGACTGATTGGTCAGAGTAGTGATCCTCAATAGAATACAGCCCTCCAGTGTGTTTCTAACTTTTCAGTCCCCTGCTCCCTGCACTTGCTCGACACTTACTCTGTCGTCTCGTCTTCATCACTTGCCCATCAGAGCGTGTTATCCACTTGACCCAAGTGTGCATGTATTTTTTTATTTGATAGTGCCCCGTAGTGATTCCTATGAGTAATCGGAGATTCTTCCGAGACAGTCTCAAGTAATATTCGGCTGTTTTTGCTCAAGGTAAGTTCATTGCTTCCTTGACCTGTCTACGGCTATGGTTTCATCCCATCGTTGCTTGAGCGCTTTGAGAATGTTGCCTTTGAGAATGACATTGAAGGTTTTGTCTTATGGTGTGATTATTGATGTTTTCTCAGAATTTCTCTGGACTGATCTCTCGTGAGCCATCTGCTTTTACCCAACGCAGTTTAATGCTGTCAATGTTTTTGGCTTAGGATATTGTGGCCTTCTTATACTAGTTTGAAGGTGATCTTGATAGTATTGCAGCTCTGCTGTCCTTAAGGATTTTTATGTCTTCACCACCAATTTTGCCGTTCAGAATTTCTTTAACCTCATGTTGGTTAGCACAGATTTCCGATTGGAGTACTGTTGCACATTTTCCTAAGTATATGCTTAGATCTTTTCGAGTAAATATCACCAGAACAGTGCACCGTATGTTAGTATGGGTCTTATGACTGCCGTTTAAAGCTATCGTGCTATTTTTAAAGATAGTTCCATGACTTTTCAACCTTTCTCCGCTACTGCCAGAGACTTTTATATTTGACAGTGACATCCCCATGTAAGTAACCTTGCTATCAAAGAGAATACCCATGTATTTAACATCCGACGGTAGCATTAGGGCGGTATTGAATAGTTTAGGTAGCCTATTTGACTTTTTCCCGTGAAAAGTACAAGTTTCATTTTTTTTCCCGAGGGCTTTCAGAACGTTCCGTTAGAATCAATTGATTTTGTTTACAAAAAATGCTTTCATCTGAGTTTGGTTCAAATAAAACACAGTCTATATATTTAAGTTTTCGGAATCAACAGTTATTTCCTAATCTTATATTATATTAATGTTAAAAGTCATCAAAGATTCGTTACAAAAAAGAGAATAAATGAAGTAAGATTATTATTGAAATATGAAAATTAGCCATTAGTTGCGGAAACAAAGCACTGAAGTTCGAAAAATTTGAACAGTAAGACAGATTTGAATGCGGTTTTTTGCATTCGATTCGTTAGAGCTTCAGGAAACTTTTTGACCTAAATTGATTCATAAGAAATTAAAAATATGCAATTTGCATGAATAATATGCATTTTATAATTGCATTTTAAATTGACCATAAATACTAAATTCACAATTCGGTTAACAGTGATGAAAATGATTCCAAACTTGTTACTCGGGGGGTTTTCGGGGTCACTGAACACGAATATCGCGACAAAATTGGTCTCCGAGATACCTGGTGAGTGGTGCCCAGAGTGAATGGTATCATCGTTGTCCATGTAAAGAAAATACGCGTGCACGGTATTGATAGTGTACGCACACTGTAGAAGAAGACGAAGAACTTCTAACGTGTAGCCCCCTACGGAGAGTTTAATAATAATAATAATAATAATATAGCTTTATTTTTGAAATTGTTACTTGTAGTAAATTTACATAAATCTACTTACAAAACCAGAGCAGAAAAATAAGAAATAATAACAAGAAAGAAGAAGAATGTATACAATTCAAAAATCTCAAGGTGATGTTCAAGCAGATAGTTTCCTATCCCTCGTTCTACCACTTAAACCTTGTGTTACATACTACACATAAAAATAGTAAAAGGTTGCCTAAGTTAAGCTTAATCTAAATTCTATGACATATCAACTGAAACATAATTAGTGTTTTATTTTCAACATTTTTTAATCTTTTATCCTTTTTCTGCGCCAAAAAGAAGAGAGAAAACAGATAATTCCTGCTTTCCCTATTAAAATTAATCATTTGTTATTTATTTATTGAAAGTTGTTGTTTAAAGTAATGCTCGAAGATTTGTTTTTTAAAATGGGGATATGTACAATTTTTAATCTGAATGGGAAGTTCATTATAGAATTTGGATATGCAGTAAGTAAAAGATTGCTGGTATAGTGAAGTATAATGTAGAGGTGGAGTAATAGTACTTTTATGTCTTAGATTAAGATGATGCACGTCAGCTCTGAAGCAAATTTTTTCAAATAAATACGGTGGTGTTTTATTTAGAATAATATTATGATATAAACAATTAGACTGCAATAAGAAACGATTCTTCATATTATGCCAGCCTAGCTCTTTCAATTTGTGAGTTACATGTTGATATTTTCTTATTCCGAACACATACCTTATGCATGAGTTTTGTATTTTTTGAATTCTATCATGATTAACACTATCTAAGCCATGTGAATAAACCGGAGAACAGTAATTGAAATGTGACAGGACCAAACTTTCACAGAGCATAGTTTTGATATTGATTGGAAAATAATTTCTATGCGGATATAGCAATTTTAAAGCCATTACTGAATTTCTAACGTAATGTGAAACTTGTAATTTATATCTAAAAGTATTAACTAAAATTAAACCAAGATTTTTTAAGTATCCTACTATGGGGATTTCTATATTATTAATGTGTATATTAACTTGTTGCGCTTTTAAATAGTTTACATCTGGTTTTCGACCGAATATTATAATCTTAGATTTGGAAGGATTTAAAAATAAGCTGTGTTTTCTTGCCATAGAGTCGACGGAAGCTAGGTCAGAGTTGATATTAGAAATTGCTGAATTCAGTTGCTTAAGGTAGAAAGAAAGGTACATTTGCGTGTCATCTGCGTATCTGTGTGATTTGCAGTGTTCTATGTAGCTCTGAAACATGCAGGTGTATATGTTGAAAAGCATTGGCCCTATAATAGATCCTTGGGGAACTCCTGCGGCAACGCTTTGTGATGTAGAGATTTGATCATCGAGCTTAACTTTTTGAGTTCTTCTCGTTAAATAATTCTTAACCAGTTCAACCGAGTTTTCATCAAGTCCTATGTGATGGAGTATGGCACATAATAGTTCATGGCAGATGGTATCGAAAGCCTTCGTGAAATCCAACAAAACTAATACAGTTACCATACCACGATCTCTAGCTTCCAAAATGTCATCCACAACGTTTAGAAGTGCCGATGTGCAGCTAAAATTCTTTCGAAAACCTGACTGATTAGTTGGAAGTATATCATATTTAATCAAATGGGTGCTAAGCTGCATACTTATAATTTTTTCCAGAACCTTAGATAAGGTCGGAAGTATACTAATAGGCCTCAAATCTTTGAAAGTTTTTGGCTCTGATACTTTCGGAAATGGCGTTATCAGTGCTTGTTTCTATATATCAGGGACCGTATTTGTTGAAATGCAACTGTTCACTACGTGTGTAATAAATGGGATAATACTAGAACCACAATATTTTAACATAACGATATTTATGCCATCGACTCCCTCAGCATTAGATTTCATATCATTTAAGATATTACCTACAGTTTCACAGTCTACCAGCTCGAAATGGAATTTAGTATTGAATTCTTTTATAGTGTCATTTTTATAAAAATGTAGCAGTTCAGTATTATTAATTTGCTGGTTTGGTATACAGTTTACAAAAAAATTATTTATTTCATTCAAGTTTCTTAAGGAGTTTGATAATGTGAATTTCTTAACTTTTGTTATATGAAGAGATTTTAAATTCTTCCAAATTTGTTTGGAACACTTAGAGCGGGATATAAATTGAAAGTAGGCTCGTTTTTCATTTTTGATGGCTATTTCAGTGTAATTTCGCAACTGTTTAAAGTATTCCCAATGTCTAGGATTTTTTGAAATTTTGTATCTTATTTTGGCTTTATTTCTAAGTTTAATTAATAGTTTTACTGTATCAGTGATCCAGGGTGATTTCGGTTTACCATGAGTATACTTTGTTTTTAATGGTGCATGTATATCAAGAGCATCTGATATATATTTATTGAAGTACTCAATTTTCAAATTTATATCGTTAATTTTATATATATAGTGAAAAGGAAAAGTTTTAAGATAAGACTGAAATTCATTAATGTCAAGGTGTTCAAAATCGCGATAGGTATAAAAAGGTTTAGTTTGGGGAATATTTACTTTAATATTACAAAATATAAGAGAGTGGTCTGTGAAATCATATTCTAAAACACCAGAGTTCAAAATGATAGATGGATCGGATGTAATTATAAGATCAATTAGTGTGTGAGATGTGCTAGTACTCCTAGTGGGTTGAGTAATTATCTGTGTCAATTCCAGCGAGCTAAGTAGATCATTTAAGTAAGTTGTACTACTATTTCCAAATTTTAACATGTCAATGTTAAAATCGCCTAGACAGAAAATATTATCGGAAATAGATGAGCAATACATAATTGTATCTTCAAAATGTTCTAGGAATTGTTTATAATTGTACGTGGGTGGCTTATACGCAACTCCAAATATAAACCTTTCCTTAGATATACTTGCACATATCCAAAGTTGTTCAATGAAATCATTACACTCAACTATTTTGAATTGGATTGTGTTGCAGATGTATAATGCCACTCCACCGCCCCTGTCTTGTCTGTCCTTACGTATTAGTTTATAGCCATCAATTTGCAATCTATCATCTAAATTATCTTGTGACAGCCAAGTTTCGCTTAAGGCTAAAATGTGAAACTGCTTTTCTTCAAGCATTTGCTTAATTTTTGAAATTTTTGGTATTAAAGACCTAATATTTAAATGTGCAATTGATAATGAGTTTTTCATGATGATTCGTTCATATTTTATTTATTAGCTGGAAAACAGGAAATCCACTTCAGGTTTTATAGCAGAAGAAAAAAAAAAGAGTAAAAGTTAGACAAAATACAATTGAAAAAGATAAAGATAAAAATAAAGAAATGTACAATCGATTTTACACGTTTTTTACTTTTAGATAAAGAATATGAATTAATTTATGGTTTCTTAGCAAGTATTAGTACAAGAGAGTAGATTCTAAGGTGAACTCATCACTCCTTTTGTAATTTCAATTTTGACTTGTGAAAGTCATTTAAAGTTTTAAATTTATGTAGCTTATTATTAGTTTTGAACATTATCGTACTTCCATTCGACCACACGTTCTTAATCCCATATTGCTCACCGACAGTTTTTAAAACACCAATCCTTCTTGAAGTTAGGTCTTCACTCTTCACGGCATACAAGTCTAGTACCTTTGAATTTGCTTTTATTTGCGAAAATCTTTTGCTTTGTAGTCAACTTACAGAATCTGGCAATAATTGGTTGGCAAGAACCTTCTTTACTGCTAGTCTATGACAAAAGTCGATATCATCTGTTGAAATTTTGATACCCAGTTTGGATTTGCACAAGTTTATTATAGTTTCTTCCGTATTCTCATTTTCATTCTTCGGAACTCCATAAAATCTTAGATTATTACGTCTTGAAAATTATTCTAATTCATCATGAGCTGATACTAATTCATTTTCTAATGACTCAACCTTACTTTCTATAACCTTGATTTCCAGCGACCCCAAAAACCCACGAGTAACGAGTTTGGAATCATTTTCATCACTATTAACCGAGTTGTGAATTTAGTATTTACGGTCAATTTAAAATGCAATCATGAAATGCATATTATTTATGCAAATTGCATATTGTTAATTTCTTATGAATCAATTTAGGTCACAGTTTCCTGAAGCTCTAACGAATCGAATGCAAAAAACCGCATTCAAATCCGTCTTACTGTTCAAATTTTTCGAACTTAGACCGGTTTTAGTGCTTCGTTTCCGCGACTACATATAGCCTCATGCAGAAGAGGTGAAGGGAAGCTCTGACATACGTTTTTCTCCCACATGAATCAATGAATATCATATCTTGTCCAGCTTGTTTTTATACGAAAATCATTTATAATCACATTTCCCTGACCTTAGGCAGGTCAAGTATTCAAATATTTTTCTTCGTATAATTATTGTAATAACAAGCGATTATCAAGTTATTAGATACGCTAAAAATACATTAAATCCACCTGTTAGTAGTAATTCATAACAATGACGAGATTCAATTTATTATGTAAATTTGTGATCACGTAGAAAGGTGCTCGCATAACCTTGAATTCGATTAAAAAGTTCTTCAGATATTTACATGCTAATAAGCAGCATTAAAATAACAACTTATAAAATACAACAAATCTTCAGGGTCGTAGAATAAAAAAGAAATGAATTTTACGCTTGGAACAAATTGGATTAACTCGACTATGAAAATTACGAGGTACCTCCTTGTACTTTGTATTATTTATATATATCCACGTTCCTGGAAAAGACGCAGGCTTCAGTTTTTGTTGCATTAAACTCTAACAGATTATCAGATCCCCATTTCAAAATCTTTGCCAGATCTCCATTAATTAATTGCGTTAACCTATCCCTGTCTCGCTCCTCTGGTTTCATTGGATGGTATAGGAGCTCTAGATGAGAAAACGGTATGAAATGTACCATCATCTGAAAAGCTGTGGACGTGACAGGTGTCATTTGCAACAGATCGTTTATATGGAGCAGAAACAAAGTTGGTGCCAAGACAAGTCCCTGCGGAACACCAGCGTTGATAGCCATTGTATAAGATGATACTCCGTCAACCCTCACATGGAGTGATCTATCTGAGAGAAAACTCGATAGTAAGCTTGGATAGTAGACTTCCGCGGACAGCTAATCTTGAAAATTCTTGTCTTCCGGATGGATTCCGCGTCACAATAGCTCGAGTTGATGCCGACGTTTCGCCAACCATTACAGGTGGCATCTTCAGGGCAGGCTTGAGGCTTAAACTGAAACTGGTTCTACTGGTTTGTGTAGTCGTATTTATTGTACGAAAAACCCTTCACGCTACATAGTTCACTGCCTTTGTTCCGGTGGTTAACTTCGTTCCGGCACCTGACCCTGCCGTTGTGCGATCATGTGCGGAGTGGAATTTTCGAGGATGGGTTTCCAAATGTTGGGAAGGTAATATCCTGAGTCACGGTTCAGATTATTCGAATGTTTTAGGATTTCTATAGCTTCAAGGATTTTTCGCTGATAGAAGTTTGGGGCTCGGACTAGGATTTTAGTATCTTCAAAAAGGATTTGATGATTTGTGTTAAACTTGTGATCCGCAAGTGCAGATCTACTGGTGTCACGAAGTCTTGTACAGCGCTCATGTTCTTTCACACGAGTAGCTACTGTACGACCTGTTTCACCAATGTAGACTTTACCGCAAGAACAGGGAATACTATAAACACCTTCTAAGTGGAGAGGAGGAAGGGGATCTTTGATTTTTGTCTATCCTCCACATATTTTCTATACGATGGCAAGTTCTACGAGCAGTCCTCGGGAGCAGCCATGGGTTCCCCACTTCCCCCGATCATAGCTAATATCTTCATGGAAGCTTTTGAACAAGATGCCATCGACTCATCTGTTCTCAAGCCGAAATGTTGGTTTAGATACGTCGACGATACTTTCGTTATTTGGCAACATGGTCGCGAAAAGCTTGTTCCCTTCCTCAATCATTTAAATTCATTACATCCCAATATCCGTTTCACCATGGAAGTCGAATCGCAAGGTTCACTCCCGTTCCTGGATGTATTGGTTAGTCGACAGACTGACGGTACTTTAGGACATTCTGTGTATCGGAAACCCACCCATACCGATAGATACCTCAATGGTCTTTCCCACCACCACCCTGCCCAAAAGCAATCTGTCATAAACTCCCTGGTTCACAGAGCTGTCAACCTATCTCAGCCTAAATCCTTAAAATCAGAATTAAAACATCTATCATCTGCCTTATTATCAAACAATTTCTCCCATTACAACATTCAAAAAGCCATAAAGAAATACACTTCACCTAAAATTCCAAATCGACCTGAGCCAGAAACCCTCCCACCTAAAATATAACAGATCGAATTTCCAAAATCCTCAAAAAACATAATATTTCTACCCGTTTTTCCACACTTCCAAAATTATCTCAGTTTTACAAACCTATCAAAGATCCCCTTCCTCCTCTCCACTTAGAAGGTGTTTATAGTATTACCTGTTTTTGCGGTAAAGTCTACATTGGTGAAACAGGTCGTACAGTAGCTACTCGTGTGAAAGAACATGAGCGCTGTATAAGACTTCGTGGCACCAGTAGATCTGCACTTGCGGATCACAAGTTTAACACAAATCATCAAATCCTTTTTGAAGATACTAAAATCCTAGTCCGAGCCCCAAACTTCTATCAGCGAAAAATCCTTGAAACTATAGAAATCCTAAAACATCCAAATAATCTGAACCGTGACTCAGGATATTACCTTCCCAACATTTGGGAACCCATCCTCGAAAATTCCACTCCGCACATGATCGCACAACGGCAGGGTCAGGTGCCGGAACGAAGTTAACCACCGGAACAAAGGCAGTGAACTATGTAGCGTGAAGGATTTTTCCTACAATAAATACGGCTACAGAAACCAGTAGAACCAGTTTCAGTTCAAGCCTCAAGCCTTCCCTGAAGATGCCACCTGTAATGGTTGGCGAAACGTCGGCATCAAGTCGATCGATAGTAAGCGACAAAGTTGAGGCAGCAAACCTTAAGACGGAAGTTTCCCAAGAAGGCTTTGGTGCCAGACTTGGTCAAATGCTTGGGAGATGTCTAATCATACATCATTTTTTTCAATAGATTTCTGCCATACATGTGAGCCAAGATTTGAAAGGGACCTACAAGTACGCAGTGTCGTTAAGAAGGCTAACTCAGTCTATATCTTACCAAAAGAGTGTTCCCTAACTTAACTGCCCCCTTGTTTTCAAAACTGTTTAAAACCTTTATAAGGCCAATATTAGAATTAGCCTGTGTCGTATGGAATCCTTATTTCATAAAAGATATTGATATGATGGAAAGAGTGCAACGTCGTGCCACCAAGATACCATCTCTTAGAAACCTAACCTACACAGATAGATTAAAAGTGTTAAAACTTCCTACTTTGAAGAATCGTCGTGACAGGGGTAGCATAATTGAAACCTACAAAATTTTAAACAATCATTATTCTTGTGATATGTCAAACATTTGTACGCTTAGTCATAATGGCAGTTTACGAGAACATGCCTTTAAATTATATTTCGAAAAATGTAATCATCTGTCACAACATAACTTCATAAGTAATACTGTGCCGCACACTTGGAATAATCTTCCCAGCAATGTCGTTAAATGTCAATCAATTTAAAAATTTATTTGATAAACATATGTCTTCCTTATCTGGAAGAAATATTTTGTTTTACAATTTGAACACGTAACAGATGTTCCCAGGCTTAACTTAATTCAACTTATCTTTAATTATCCAAAAGAAATGTTAGAATATTTTATAATTTATTTACCTTGCTTTATATAATTTAAGTAATTAATATTGAGGAAATTTTAAACGGAGTGATAATGTGCATTCCTCTCTATTACTGATAAAGAATAATATTGGCTTGAAAAAGCCGCCTTTCTTTGGAAATGTTAATAATAATAATAATAATAATCTGTTATGTAGACAAGCAGATCTCCTGTTGATCTCTGCTGACGAAAGGCATATTGCCGATCATACAGAATTTTGTAGCTCTCTAGGCATTTGATGAGCTCTATGTTGATTGCTTTCTCCATCACTTTAGAGATCACAGATAATAGCTCAAATTCAAAACAATTGAATGTGCATGAATAGTTGATCTATAACAGAGCATCGAATCACATTGTGTTCATCAATTATCTACTATCCTTTCAGAGGTTTATATTCACAAAAATATAAGATCAAAGTGGTAAACACGCTGGACTAAACATCCAATAATGTGGAATCTATTCCCGCTTATGGTTCAATGTTTTACGTTTATTCATCTTGATAATCCTGTGTTAAGTCATCTTCTTAATTCAGAATTCAGACTGAATTCTCATCGAAATAAACAAAATATTGATTGATATAACTGTTCGAACAACCTTTCACAAAATGTTTAAAAATTATGTTTATCACCGAGTTCAGATACTTGTCAATCAATGGTGGTATTTATGTAGAATGACCATTTTGTATAGAAGGACAACTTTCTTATTTTTGAATTATTAGAATATTTTACTTATTTTTTTAAGCCTTACGGAATATGTACATTGTGTACTCGTTGCTAGTTGCTATGGTAACTATAAGGGAAATCATAGGTAGTTAGTTGTTCTACATTGTAGTATATTTACTAATAAAAGAAAAATTCGTAATTAGTTACAATTAGCCGCATAAGAAACACTTTCATTATAGTCGTATAAAAACGTTCATTGTAAATTATTCAAACATTAGTAATAAGTAATACTGCCGAACCTGAGTTTAGGGAGCTGGGTTTTACCAATTATAAATAGACAGAAGAAATAATACCGAAAACAATAATTTTCGCAGAATATCAAGATAATGATCTTGTTTAAAACTGGTTCTACCTCGCTCAACAATTACCCGTTGTTCTAACGAATATAAGAATGTTATTGATGAATAATACTTTCATTTTCATATGATTATGAGATTCTATTACCCGGGATTTCCCCCATTTATTATAAATCAATTAAAAATTCATTCAAGAATGTGCGTTATCTTTATTTCCCATTGACACCACCGTGTAACAGGTTGAGGGTTTTCAAACACCGACTGTTTGATAAAAAAGATGAATCATCTTCTCTGCTTAATACCATGATTTTTTCAAAAGAACAAGTTTCCGATCCATTTAAGTAGAAGGTAAACAATGCGTAACATCTCATATTTGATTGTCGGAGAAACCAGGTTCAAACGGCAAGGTAATGACTTTCAATTTTGATCAACAACCGCCAGCATTTTGTGGTTTCTCATTCCCTAATATCAACTTGTTTCATGCAACAATAATACTTATATAAAATGAATCAAATATACCATGAGCACAGGAGCTCATCAAAATTTGAATTTAGTTGTCCGATATTTTGTGATATTCTATTTCAGCAAAAACAATAGTAGGTATATTGTGTATCTAGTAGTAAATGCAATACATTCCCGGACGACAATGGAAATTGTTGGCCGAAGCGTTAAGCCGAGGCCAACAAGCATTGAAGTCTGGGAATGTGCTTTTACTACGAGGTACACCTACTATTTTCTTCTGAAATCGCAATCAACATTATCATAAATTAAGGAATTTTTATAAATGCATAACAATTTTTGTCCACGACTATCGCATAAAATATGCATAATGCATGTGTTTCCTTAAGCATTATGATATCCATTAATCACTAGTGAATAATGAAATCATTGTTCACTACCATCAATATCAATATGACAAACATGATAGTATAACGTATATATAGAGAAATACGATAAAAATAGAGCGTGCTATGAAACGTCAAGTCAGATCGAATTTAATTTGAAACGTCAACAATTTGTTGGTTCGACTTGTTTCAACAGCAAAGTTTATTAGTGTCAAAGTATTATTTATGGATCGTGGACAAAGTATAGTATTCTACTTGCATATTATGGCTATTATTCACTTGGATGATTTAGGACACTCGCCTGCGGCTCGTGCCATAAACTTCATCCACGTGAATAATAGCCACCATAATATGCTCGTTGAATAATATACTATTGATTACCATCTTATTGCCTATGAAATCGTTTCCTTGACAATCACTGTTTGTTTATTGTCGTGACAAAAGTCACAGATTCACTACTTATTTCGGTATAATATCTACTTATCGCTAAAAAATATTCAAAAATATTTAAAATGGACAGTGATGATGATGTCCAGGTGTGCGAGACACCACCAGAGTTAGTGAATGCTGCTGAAAATGTTATCTTAAATTTATTGCCAAATAAATCCAAGGCAAAATATGAATACGCTCACAAACGTTTTATGGATTATTGGCAAGAAAAAAAGACGACTTCCCGATCTGAAAATGTCATGATTGCATACTTTTCCGATTTATCTCCGAAGTTGAAGGCATCTACGTTATGGTCAAATTACTTCATACTGAGAGCTACACCTAGTACAAAAGAAGATATTGATATTACAAAATATTCGAAATTACGTGACAACTATAAGTCAAAGAAGTCAAAAGTTTTGTCAGATGTACAAATTGAAACGTTTATTACTCAAGCACCAGATTATATATACTTAATGAATAAGGTACGTTTAGAATATAAGAATTTTAAAATGACCTAAATATTTATGTAATGTTTTCTTTTTAGGTTGCTTTAATATTTGGTGTTGCCCGTGCATGTCGCCGTGATGAACTATATCAATTAAATTTGAATAGTGTAGAAGATTTTGCATCCAAGCTTTTTTGTGATAAACGAAACTTATATGCCATTGTATAGAACATATGTTGCATGTCGTCCAGAAAATTTTGAAAGTTGCCGCTTTTTCTTTATATATTCAAATGGGAAATGTTGCAGGCAAGTAGTGGGAATACAGCAGTTTGGCAAAATGCCTCAGATTGTCGCAAAATTTTTGAACTTGCCATATGCATATGAATACACAGGACATTGTTTCCGTCGGTCCTCTGCGACAATTTTGGTTAATGCTAAGGCAGATAACTGCTTCAAAGATGCATGGGGGATGGAAATTCTCAACCGTTGCCGAAGGATATATAGAGGAATCTTTAAAAATGAAGTAGACATAGCAGATAAAATATTTAGAGGGGGAAGTGACAAAGATAAATCTGCAAATACTATCATTGCCAAAGAAAAAAACAGCAATAACGTCGCTGACTATTCAGGTGATATAACAGATAAATTTAAAGGGGGAATAAGTGACAAAGAGAATGACTTTTCAGGTAGAGTTCAGCCCATGTTTAATAATTGTACAAACTGCAACATAACTATAACTACTCAAAAATAGTATAATAAACGTTCTATATGTGTAATAATATATTCAATAAATGTTCTTAATATGAATTGGTTGTTTGCGTGTATTTGTTAACTGTCTAAAATGTAGATAAAAACCGGTAGGGACTATTTTGACGGCTTAGATCGGCAAAAATTTCGGTACTCAGCAAACTGACTAGAATACTAGATTAACGTATTTTGAGGTCTGAAGTTGCTCCGAGAAAGTAGGCTTCCTTGAGCAATTTCAAAAAAAATAATTTTATGTATATCAATACATTCATTAATTGTTTATGTTGCAACTTCAGAACAGATTTAAGTTGAAAAGATGATAAGTTTGATAAGTTTTTTTAGAAAATATAAGTGTGTTATTAAATTGAATTCAAAGAAACATTTCGGTTCAAAATTAAACACGTGAATGCGATCGGCTTCTGGTTTACTAATTTTTTGAAGAATTTGTTGGATCTCGCATAAGGAACGATTTCATCAAAATGTTTGTCGAATTAGAACTGTTTCAATAATGTAAACAATAGGGCTATACTAATGAAGATCGCGAGCTTTGTGGGAAGATGGGCCACAACTCATACATGCCCCTAAAAAGCCTCCACAAATGAATTATAACCCAGATTTCTGTTTTGTAACTGATAATATGACCAATGCACGCTCCAAAACGGCACTTAAATCATTCTCAAAATCTCAACACAGACCCATATTGTTGCAAATTAGAGCAGCTATCCAATCAAAGATAGAATGGAAAATAATCCTTACCCTACCTATTTAGGTGTAACTTTGATCAATTGATTAGTTGATAACGTTACTTCTATCACTTTTGTTGCCAAATAGCTTTCGGACACTCGGGTTAAATGTAAATGATTGTAGGAGCAGAAAAGATATTGGAAATGATTCAATTTAAAACCTTTAATGAAAGACGTTACGTACAATAGGGTTAACCCTTTTGTACTTTAGGTCCTATTAATACTTGAAACGCTTATTGTTTAATTCTATATCTGTTTGATAGTGAGAATTCGGTTTTGAAACTATAGCAAAATTTTCATTTTATTATTAAAATTGGTAATTGTTCTTTCATTTAATCATAATGATAAAACAACATAGAGTAACGGCTTCTACCATCAATTTTTTTAATGCAATAACAATGTGTGGAACTAATATGTATATATTAAATTACAATCAGAGATAGTGATGATATTTATTTTATGGATATCCATTTTAATGAAATGAAATAAAACAATTTTTGTCTAATTTCCACAAGAGATTTAATTTTTCAATAAACACGACCGGTTTCGACTTTTACATCATTATCAAGACTTGATACAAAAAAAAATTGTATTGAATTTATTGTATTACCGTTCATGTTATTTATATATGCCGTTATAGATTTTATCTATTCTTTCTTTAATGATGGGATTGAAAAATGTTTTTGGGTATCCATTCATTCCCAGTGTATTACGAACAATTTTTAAATTTTTTATTAAATCATAATATTTCCTTAAATGTTGTTTATTTCTGGTTACGAAACAAAATAGATTACCGATTGGTATTAGTCAAATTGAATAATAGAATGTGCATCATTAACAAATTTTCTTAAATTTGTAATAAATTTAACGCTGCTTCAATCTTTCATCTTAATTTCCAGTCAAATACTTCTGTAGGTACCTATATTGAATTGAAATTCAGGAAGATGTAATAGAAGGTAATCAATATTAGTTGTTATTCGGAACGTTAGCGTACGTTAATGTTTCTCAATTACAAATTAAAAAAAAAATGTAGGTCAAGATTTAATTTTTTTATCACTCCCGAATTGGTTGTTTATTATTATCCCATTCGTAACACAAATTATTCAATGAAATCAATTCATATTATCATTAAATAAGACCTCGCACTTCTGGTTTGACGTATTCAAGGTTCTCTTAAATAGTGTAATTGGAATAAAACAAATACAAGCTAGCCAAATGAACTTAATTTTGACTTTATTTAATAGCCTATCTTATGCCATTTATTGCTTGAATATATGTCATATGACATCCGCCACAGGCACTTTTTCATGCATTGACCGCCCAAATTCGTCAATAACAAGCACAATGTTAGCCTCCGAATGATTCAATGTCGCTGGTTTGTCTGCGTACACCAAAAACTTAAGCCCACGGAAAATAGAAGGCTAATTGACAAGTCCATTTCCCGAAATACCTTGGCCGACCTCAATAAATCCATTGTTTAATGAGTTGTCCTGCTGCAACCACATTTCCTCCACGTTCGTACCACCAAATTGGGGAACGAAATAGTCTCTTATCGTGACGGTAACGCGTTGGTCGGCATCATGTTTGAAAAAGTAGGGACCGAAAACTCCTCCAACCCATAGGATACACCAAACAGTACATCTTTCTGGGTGTAATAGCCTTTGACAATTTTTTGTGGATTGTCATCGCTCCAAATGCGACTATGTTGTTTGTTGATATAGCCATTGAGTCAAAACTGAGCCTGAAGGAGATTTTGAGACGAAACAATATGGCTCAACTTGCATATGATTTCCAGTCCATTCGCTAAACAAAGGACGCCAACGACTTCAATTCTTGTACGTGTTGAACCAAACCCTGTACGTAAAATTTTCCATAAAGTCCAATTGTTATGCACGATGCTGGATCATAGTGTTGGCTGCTCAACAGGGGCCATAGCACACTTTTTTGCTTCACAAGGTGAGCTACATCAAGTAGCCAGGTGCCAAACTATTATTTGTTCGGATGAACGATTACGTCGGTCATAAAATAATAGCAGCGTTCAGTTTCCCGAACAGAACTATGATTTTTATAATTAATCTGCACTAATAGTAATTTTAAAAATGAAATATCTTTTACGTATCCTCTCAAAAGTTATATCCACATGAGATTTAATTTTTTATTAAAATAGGAATTTTTTATTTAATAAGAACTATTAGCTCTTTTATGTTAAGTTAATACTTTGTAATATTTGTTTAAGAAAGGTACGGTGTTAGCGAAACTAGCTACATTTATTTATTGAATTAGTGAAAATCAAACCCGTATATGGCTTTTACGGAATATTTAATCTTGAAACTTGAACATCATGTCAAAACCAAAATTATGAAAAACCTCTTCAATAAATTTCATATGAACGCTTGTGAAATATTTAACCTTTTGGTTTTCCACAGTTTCCTCTCGCATGTAACAGAAAATATTCAAAAGTTGGTGCAAGTGCTTCACTGTTAATACAACAGATATTTTGCCAATATAAATATAAATTTGGAAAATTGATGCAGTTCAAAAGAAAACGTTTTAATTTTAATAAATAATGCGATTCTGATTCAATAATCTACAAATTACCATGCGATTATCATTATATGATATTTTTATTTTTAAGCCACAAACATTTTAAATCTCAATAAAAAATTCAAAAACACCTTAGTTGTGTTGCGAAGTATATATTTCCTGTAATTTACTGATATTCATTAGGCATGACAGTAACTTACTTTTACAAAATTGTACTTTATCCGATTGTTGAACTATTAACTCACGACTAACTACAAGATATAGCTGAATGGAACTGGTAGAAGCTACGGAGGATTTTGATAACCCCAGTTGTTTGATCCGAGTGTCCTTGTTAATGGAAAGGCTAATTAGAATAAATTTCCCACACACAGTCATGTTGTGCGCTCTATCGATATCAATATTATTTATTTTATGATGAATTGAGGTGTAGGTTTTTCTGCAATTTTAACATTGAAACACAATTAAAATTTGACGCGTTTCGGCTGTCGCCTCCTACGGAAATTTATTTTTAATTTACATTGTTTGAAATGGGCAGATTTTTCTAGAGTTGTGACTTAGAATTCAAATAATGTAAAATAAATTTCTGAAAAAGACAATTGTCGACACACGTCACATGGACTTGACTGGTTGATGTAGAATATTTTTTTCAAGCAATAAATGGAATAAAATAAAATAAAATTCATTATTAATTTTTCAAATGGTGGAAACTGATACTATCTTCACTTGAATTTTTTTCAGGAAAATTTAATAATTTCATCTCTTCATCATCATTAAATTCTGACATAGAAGTTTATTTATTGTTTGGCAGAAAGGTTTTGTGGTATTCCTCTGTATCCTTGTAAAACCCATTGATCACATTGGGGTACATCTTTTTTTGCTAGAGACATCACATGTTCAAATTTATTTTTCTTATTCTATATATGCATAAACAAGCAATTAATATAATATTTCCAATCATTATGAAGAGATATAATAAATTTTTATAAATTTGACTCAAAGATTGTACATCGGCTCTATGATTTACAGACTTAGCATCAAGTTTTATGTGAATCATCTCAAGGATAGATTTTTTATAATATATATAATTGGTATCTTTAGCTAAAATATTAACATTTGTACAATCAAACTGATGGTTATAATCAAAACAATGCTTAGCAATGGCGATAAATTTTCAAAGTTTTTATTTTTAGTAGTATATTTATGGCCTTACATTCTTTTTATAAATATTGTTTAGAGTATAAATCGTAATCTAAACAATTTAATTTATATACCAAGTGGGTTTGTTTATCTTTAGGTAATAACGGTTTTAGAATTAAAAATATTGTGCGCAATTTTTGTCACACTTTTTCAAACATTTCTTAATTTTCTCTGAGATCTCCGAGTGTTGTTATTGAATGCGTACTCAAAATTGTTAAATTCTTTTATAAAAATTGTTTAAGTTTCTTCATAAAAGAAGCGTACACAAATATAGAGGAGGTTGAAAACAAAATTAACAGCGTTAAACAATCCTGTTATCAGAAATTTGAGAGCAGCTTCAATTTTTTCAAATACTTACAACATCAAAATTTTGAAAAAAGTTCAACAAAATCAAAGCCTTCAATGAAAAAAGATAAACAGTTTAATGAAATGCGTAACTAACGAAAAACAGAAAATCAATAAACAGTGATTAAAAAACCTGACAGACACAAATATTCCGGATGATGATGCATTGGCTCATGTAAAAAAATTACATATTGACAATATAATTGTTAGTTTAGAATGCGTTTAGAATTAGAACTAAAAATTTAATTAGAAGTAAAATATGTAACACATAAAAAGAATGAGCAAATAGCAGAAATAGGCGTCACAAAAAATCGTTTCAACTATCATACCAAAAAGACTAAAGAGTTCTTAGATGCCAACCTTCAAATATTAATATTGAGTGCGGATAAATGTAATAAAACAGTCATAATGCATAGAGATGACTACGAAAACATAATAGGAAATCTATAGAAAGACTTATAAAAAATTTAATTCTGATCCAACTTTATCGGTGAAATATGAACAAATAATAAATAAATTGTCACTATTGACATGAAAAATAAATTAATTTGTCATAATGGGCAAGCACCATGGGCTTCCATAACTGCATAAAACTGATATACCTTTAAGACCCATTGTAAACAATATTGGTGCGCCCTATAATTTGACAAAATTTTTCTCCTAAAAGTTCGTAAAACTAGAGCCATTTTTGCCCCATCATCAAACAAACAGTGAACAAAAACTATAATATAGTACATCATACATAAATAATATAAACAGTAATACAGATAATTTCATAACATTACCATACATTCCGGAGACCTCAGAAAAAATTGAAAAATGTTTTAAAAAGTATGACATAAATGTTGCGGATAAACCTACTAACTGTGTTGGTAAATATTCTAAAACCGTTAATATCTACAGATGAACAAAGTCACACGGTATATAAATTAAATTGTTCAGATTGCAATGATATTTATACAGGAAACTCTAAACAATAGTTAGAAAAAAATGTATGGCCATAAGTATATTGTTAAGAACAAAAACTAAGCTGAAAACCCCACTTGCTAAACATTGTTTTGATTATAACCATCAGTTCGATTATAAAAATGTTGATATTTTGGTTAAAGAAACCAATTATTATAAAAGATCTATCCTGGACATCACACAAAACGTGATTTTAAGTATGTAAATCATAGAAGTGATGTACAATCTTTGAGTCAAATTTACACTAATTTAATTAATTAAACACTTGCAAATTGCTACGTATTTGTTCATAATGTTCAAAATTATCTGTAGGTAAAAGGCCGATACAATTAATCAATAAGTTGGTACAGTCAAGGTCTTTGTTATAGTACTCATAAAATTTTAAACACATCTGGTTAACATTGGACCTGCTTGGCGCAAAGGAATTTTATTTGTCAGATCTTTTTAACATACTAGATTTTCCAATTTGAAGAAGAAAAACAGAACATAGTACACTTAAAATTTGTTTCATATTCGTTATTATTGTTAACGTAAATGTTAATATGTATATAATTAAAAACTCACTTTTGAAATATTGCACACAATCCGATTGTTGAAATGATGAACAAGCGACTATCTACGAAAGGCAATAGTTAACTACTGGTAAAATCTGCAGAAGCATATCATAAACCCTATTGATCTTATACTGATGAGTGCTTATATCCTTGGAAAGACTCATTAGAATAAATTTCCCAAATATAATAGTCATCGCGTGGACATTATCCATTCATAATATATAGGATCGCTATTATTTATGAATGGAAACGGTTGAATACCATGTCGTGAACGGTTAGAGATATCTTGAGGAAATTTTGTACAACAAACATTAGGAAATGTTTCAGACTTATTGGGTACATTTTAATTTTTTTATGGTCGCATATTCGAAACTCAAGGCTAACTTGATTCTTCAGTGGCATCGTTTTCAACGATGTATGGTTTTCCAAAATAGATTTAAAAGAATTGCTAAAAATAGTTTTGGTCCCTTTTGCGAATATATTTTTATTGAATGAAGTAGGAAATAAAGCATTCCACCTTCCATCACTGGCGCAGTTGGATGGATTGAGATACGGTTTTCTGCATTCGATTCGGAAGGTAATTTAGAAATTATGTGCCGCACTTGTTTTTTGCGGAAAAAATGTATTGCATTTCTACAGCCAAAAAATTCTTTTTTGCTTAGTGCACTTTTTGAGGTGAATAAAAAAACGGACTCGAATTAATTTCTCGGGGGTTTTTGGGGTCACTGATCACGAATATGATGCCCAAAAAATTCCCTGAGGTCCCCTTGGACCATCTCCGGGGTATACGGGGGTCCTGATGCCCTGAATATTGATGAATTTCATTAAATTTTATTTTTTAATGCTTGTCAACTATTCGAGTAAGGATATAAAAATATTAATGATGATTAATGCTGACATAATTACGAAATATTTGAAACTAATTTGATAATTTGATTAGATTAGTAATCTAACTTCATCTGTATGACATAAAGGAGTTCAAAACAAGTAAGTAAATAAAAAATTAAACGTGTGGCACTCGGGGACTGCCGCGGTAAAGCTATTGCATAGCACTACGCCACTGGAAAAAGTTGGGCAGAAAAACATCCACTACCCCTTCATCATCTTCACGAATTATGAATAAAAAAGAGTATCATCTTGATCTCTATGAAGAGTATTCTGTGACAAGTGCATAGATAACTCTACTACCGGTAGTAGAGTTATCTATGGTGACAACTGTCAGTTGACTTGTAAACACAATTTTATGCGAAAGTTTTAACTTTCAGATCTCGATAGGGCTTCCGGCTCCGGGATTTTCACATGGCCTATCGAAATTAGAAGGTTCGAATTGTATAAAAACACAATTGCATGAACGCCAGACGAATTATGTTATTAGCTACGAGCGAATCATTTTGACATATCCTCGAGGAGCTCGCTGCGCGTAAGTTAGAGTTTATACATTTTACCTCTATTTTGTTAATTTGGGGCCGTTTCGAACCCCATGCGGCCGGCGCCAGTTGTAATAAAGTATTTTGGGCTATGGGCCGCTAGCTTTTACCCGCTTTCGGTATATTTAAGTAGCTAGAAAATTCCCTTTCGTACGTCGCACGTCAGATGCTAGTAGGTGACAGCTGAGAATACCTCAAACTGTTTTAACTAAATTTTCCTATTTAATCGACATTTTGGGGCCCGAGACTATGCTATTTAGTTGGCCCCGTTCATAAACTAACGACATGGAGCGAAAACCGCATGCCGTTCTATGTACCGTAAATTTGCACTTTTCTAACTCGCGACCTACGCGCTTCTCACGTGAACGTCATTCGATTTATCGAAAATTAACCAATTCAAAACAGTTTTCGACCCAGTTTGGGGCTATCACGAGCTTTTAAAAGGTTCAAAGTTAACATTTCGACAACTTTAAGCTCGGTCGAGCCACATGGTAGGCGGAGTGGTGGGTGTCAGGATATTTCGTTACGGTATTTATTTTTTGTTTTTTTAGATTTTCGTTACGGTATTTGCCTTTTGTTTTTTTTCTTGATTCGGTCGCCGCGCTCAAAGCCCGCGATAAAAGCTGTATGCAATAGCTTAAAAATTCGTTCAAAATACAAACAATATAATATATTAAACTTTATATGCTTAAAAAATGCATTCACTGAGTAGGTTCTAGGCTTTTTTCTTTAAGATAGACTTTAATAATTTTTGACATAGAAGCAACGGCAGTTCTTTTAAATTGGTAGGTATGAATGTTCCGTAATAATGAATATGACATTTGTTTCTAAAAAGGAAATTATATTTTGCAAAAAAGCACAAATGAAATTATATTTTTTGTATCATGCATGTGTTCAATAGTATTAAATAATCAGGGTGAACTTTCATAAATATGTCACATTCGTAAATGTAGGTACATTCATTTTAAAGTGAGAATTCCATGATTGACAGTTATCAAGAAAGCTTAGTTTGTGAATATTCCTCATATATCATTCAGTTTTAAAACACGGTTTGGGTTCGTTTGATTTCCCTAGAAAATAACACCATATCTCAATTGTGAGTCTTCATATCATAATTAGCTTTTAAGGACGAATCAGTATCAAGAAAAAGGCTAAGAATGATAAGATCATAAGATTATTGCGCTATTCTATTTGCCAATCTAATTTAGAAGCAATACCTACGAAATTGGTGTCACACACTGATTTTGTAGATGTATCATTATGGGAATGTATTATTTTTCAATATTATATTGAATGAAAATGATTATTTTAGTTTTATCAACATTGAGTTACATTTAAAGATTTTGAAAAAATGTAGTTTTACCAAATTCACATTTCCAACTAATATACTCGTAGCAGCTGAATTATCATCTGTGAATTGAATTAGTATTTTAATCAATGCAGTTGGTAAGTCATTTGTGTACCGTATGTATGTATATAAAAAAAGGTCAAGAGCTTCATGACTAAGGTATATCCAAAAATTAATCATAATTTTATTAAAGAAATAAGCATATAATCAATTACAATTCTTTTGTATCACTTTCTTGAGTTTATTTTCTTTTCAACCATATTAATTTTCTAGAAACTGAAATATATGATTAATATACAAAGGTAGCATTAAATATTACAACAATTTAAACTGTTATATCTTAAATATCTAAGTTGTAGGAAAATTAAGTAATGAAACTTTCTTATAAATCTCAACGTTGAATTATAAACTTCAGTTTGATCTCATAAAAGCTTGATGCAGTTTTAATTAATTGATTTTATGCACCTAATCTGAGAAGCGTAAATTTGGGGTGGATATATTCCTCCCATACAATAAATTTATTCTGATATGAATGCTTCTATCATATATTGCTCCACTAAGAACAAATTAATTAAAAAGCAAATTAACTTTTCACTATTATTTATTATTATTATTAGTATCTATCTCTATTTCAAAAGATAACGCAACTATTCGAATATAACAAAAAACTCCTGAGCGCTTATTGTCATGGTACATTTGTTTTCATTTCATTTTCATTCTGGAGAAAAAAAATAGGACGATATATCAATTAATAATGATTCTCGACCCAGGTATGAATTATATATAAATTCTAGGGAAATAGATGACACTAACACATATGTTTATCATTTTCCTCTTTACGTTCGTTTCGGTCTCACAACCATCATCAGAAGACGTATTAATGTCTAACACGGGATTTCTTGAAACTAATTGTATCAGCACAAAGCACCAATTTCAATTAAAAATGCTCACATCGCCGAAACGAACAGAACAGATATTTACAAAGAGAATGTATGACCGTAAGTATAGTACAAGAAACAAAAACTTCCACCGCCCTTGCAAAACACTATTTTGATTATAACCATCAATTTGATTACAAAAATGTTAATATTTTAACTAAGGAAACCAATTATTATAAAAGATCTATTCTGGAGATGATTCACATGAGACACGACTCCAATTCTGTAAATCATAGAATAGACATTCAACAATTAAGTCAGATGTATATTAATTTAATTAATTAAAACCCTTGCGAATTTCTACATGCGTCTTTATAATGTTGAAAGTATATTATAGGTAGAATGCTCAAATAGCAATATTTCTAGCAAGGTCTGACAACCTTTTTCTATTACCTCATAAATCTTTAACATCTGGTTCGAAAGTGGATACTTGAGCGTTATATTTTTTGGTTTCATTCGTATACAAACTTTGTTTGACATGACGTCGTATATTATAAGAAAATTGCTAAGCAGTGGATTCTTGATACATATTCATTATATTTATAACATTAATGTGCTACAATTTCGATAACTGTGTTTCTATTCGTTTAGGTGACGTGAGCATTTTCAATTGAAATTGGTGCGATGAGGAAGATTTGTGCTAGTACAATTAGTTTTAATAAATCCCGTTTTAGACATTAATACGTCTTCTGATGATGGTAATGAGACCGAAACGTACGTAAAGACGAAAATAATAAGCATGTGTTAGTGTGATCTATTTCCCGAGAATTTACATATATTAGGACGATATATCTACATGAATCTTGCCATAAAATATAATATATATTCAATCATGACAATAAAGAAGCATCATACCTATATTTATTAGATAACTTACTTTTAAATGAAACGCACTCAATCCAAATTGTTAAAATATTAAACTAGCGACTATCTGCAAGAGACAACCGAATATAACTATCGTCTGCTACGGAGGATTATAATAAATCCTGTAGCATGAATAGGAGTGTCCTTGTCGGTGGAACTGATCATGAGATTCAGACTGAAGCTCATAGTATGCCAGGGTGCGCTGTCCAACCACTGTCCATATTTCATATCAATTTACATTTTAGCATTATATTATAAGTTGCGAACTTTTGACTCTTGAAAATATCATTGAATACTTTGAATAATGTATAATTAATGCATCTCAAATTATTAATTCTCTGTTTTAATAGTAATTTACTAATTTTATTCTGAATGTGTAAAAATTTAAAATTATCATTAAAGTTATGCTTTTCCATAACTAAATTCTCTGCAAACGTTGAGTCACTTTTATTATTAATGTAAGAACTTTTATGTTCTTTGATTAGTTTTTCAAATGTCCTACTTGTCTCACCAATATACATCGTAGGGTAAGATTCACATGCCAGTTTGTAAACCGCACATTTGTCTTCATCGGATGATTTATATTTATATTTTTGAGAAACCTAGCTAAATTATTATACGATTCATACGTTACGTCAATACCTAAATTACAGAAAAAATTTCAAATTTTAATAGTGGGTGGCCACATATAAATGATACAAGCATAAGAATAGTTTTGTTTTATTGTAGGGAATATTGAGTTGATACATATAGGACAGACGAGAATAAGTTTCAGCATACATTTTCAAGAATATTCTTATTGGATTCAACCATAATATCAATATGTCATATCCAGGAGAAAGATCAAAGGCTGAATATTTTGTCAGAGATAGTGATGGAGTATTTATTTCATGGAAATCCATTTTAATAAAATGAAGTAAAACAATTTTTCGTCTAATTTCCACAAGGGATTTTATTTATTAATATAAATAACACTAATGCTTTATATTTTCTTTACGTACGTTTCGGTCTCACGACCATCATCAGAAGACTTATTATGTCTAAAACTTGATTACTTAAAACTAATTGTATTACACAAAGCGTCAACACAATAAGTGTTGACATAAGCACGCATTTATTAAGAGTTCTGCTTTGCAGTGGATTTCTGACAATTATACTATAGCATTGAGGTTTACAATTTCGTTTATTCGTGTTTCTGTTCGTTTCGGCGACGTGGACATTTTAATTGAAATTTGTGCGATTATGGACGCTTTGTGTAATACAATTAGTTTCAAGTAATCAAGTTTTAGACATAATAAGTCTTCTGATGATGGTCGTGAGACCGAAACGTACGTAAAGACAAGAAAATATAGAGCATTAGTGTTATTGTGACCTATTTCCCGAGAATTTATATTAATTCATACCTGGATCGAGAATCTACATTATAGAGATTTTATTTCAAATAAACACGACCGGTTTCGACTTCACTTGATGATGATGTAAAAGTCGAAATGGGTCGTGTTTATTTTAAATAAAATCTCTTGTGGAAATTAGAAAAAAATTGTTTTATTTAATTTTATTTAATATTTTGTATTGAATCAAAATTTTCAAGCAAATAAAGAACATATTAATTCAATATTTATAGTATTATGTATACATGTTATAGACACTACTTGGAAAAAAGTTTTAAATATGTTGAATTTGAGTTACATTCACAAAACCAACAAGACAATTACATTGACAATTCCGTGAATTTTAATAAAATTTATAACTCATCGCTTATTAATTATTTCGTAAATAACCTCCCCTTTCCCGATCCTTGGTCCAGTCCCCCGTAAATTATACTATTGTAGCATAAATGACATTTCTATTTATAACTTGGTTGATAACTCGCTTTGATAATGCCACTGTGTGGCGAAACAATTCTCAGCAAGTAAACTTTGCCGTTCGTGAAAACAGAAAATTGTGTTTTCTTTCACATATTTTCGGAATGAATTTAAACAGTGTAAACGCCAAATCCATAGAGTTGATGGATTATGCACAACACAACGGATTTCAAAAAAATTGCTTATAGGTACCTACTTATTCACATCAGTTATTACTTCATTGTTTTCAAATCAAAATATTTCGAAAACGGAACACAGTCTCAAGTTTTACCAAGAGCACTTTTTTGGTGTAAAATTGAATGATGTTTAATTTCACTTACAATTTGAATAAGAAAATCTAACCTCAAAAAAGTTAAGTTTAAAACTACTCGGTACGAACCGTATAATTAGCGCCCTCTATGAGAGTCAGATATAAAAATAAATTCATACGATGTGTCAGTTTCCAAACATATTCATACAAAATTTCATTACAATGTTGCCAGTAGTTTCGAAATAATCGTAAAAAATGTGTTTGAAATTTTTTTCACAACACCCTGTATCTTGAATACGGATGCCGTTAGGAACATTTTTTCTAAGCAAGCCCCCTTATTTTTCAGTGTTCTACCTATCCTAGCAACGGGGCCACCTTTTTCTGAAACATCCTGTATTTGTTGAATAAAAAATATTAATGAATTTATTAACCATACTGCTTATTTATGCTTCACATACTTCTAATTTGAGAGATTAAATGTATGAAAAATTATTAATTAATAATTATATATCAATTTTAGTTAGGAAAATTGGTTTTTACTACATTAATTACGGCATTATCAAGGTCAATTGTGCAACTTTAATTATATATTTTTTTCGAAATTATGTATATTTACTTCTACTTTTAACACGCTGAACATTAATAAAGACATCGTTAATTAAAAACTTCCATGATAAAATGTTTATTAACGTAGTGAGAATATGAATTTTTCTTCGTTTTATTAACACTATTGGAACAATAACAATTGTGATTGTAGTTACGATGCTCATCGGATCCATCGAATATATTTATTAACAGTTATAGATTAATTATTTATAGAGAATATGGACAGTTCTGAACTACTGAAATTAAAAAAAAAATTGGTGAGAACGTTCATCATTGAAAGCTAGATTATCATGTAAATTTGATAATATAAAAAAACTCATGCTACAACCTTTAGATATGAAAATTAACCAATTACAATATTTGAGATTTGGAAATCAGAATTAATTTTTATTTTAGCTGTACTCCGATGGATGCGTGTTATGATCATTGAACAAACGATGAGAACGTATTTCTTTAAATGAACAGAAGGTCAACCAGAGGTAAACAGATTCGCTGTAATTAATTGAGATAAGTCGAACTGAGGATATATACTCTTGCGAACGCCGAAATACTTGAATAAAATTAAGCTAGTGGTATTCCCGGACACAAACATAGTGTTTCAAGCTGTACCTGTAATGTGAAAACCGGATTGCCGCGCTGCAAAGGGTGAATAAGAAAAGGCATTGAACCTTTTCTCACTTCACCCGAGAACGAAATGAATTTTGATTCATTCCATTGTATTAATAACAGACTTCAATAAAAATATTAAAACACTCCTTCGTATAGAATATGACAACCAAAACCACAAACTATTTACCATTTATTGAAAATAATAAATGGAATGATATTGAAAGTTTCCAGACACAACTATGAATCATAAAAAAAATTCGAAAGGTTGGTCATTTAAGTGATACTCAATTATTTCGTCTATAAATACATTAGTTGGGAAATCAATGATATCCCCCAAGTAAATGCTGCTAAAGCATGACCACCTCGTCAGCGAAGTGGGGGAAACTTTTGTTATTTTTCGAGCATTTCTTAACATTGAAAGTGTAATCGAAAACATCTTTCACGATTCAATAATTCTAACTGTACTTGCAGATTAGTCCAGGCAATAAGCCGGGAAAAAGGCCATAATAACAAAAAAATATAGTAAGCTAGAATTTCAATTTTTTTTTGCATTTTGTTCCTAACACCTCATAGATCATTCATGACTAACAAGACCGCGGGGGGCGACCTTTCTACCCCCCAAAACGGGGTTTCAACCCCTCAGAGGAGCATTCTTCTAAAAACAGTCCAAAATTAATTTATTAAAGGCCGAAAATGACCCCCAGTATGTTTTTTGGGTCGCTGATCAGGATTCCGCAGTTGGTTTTCTCGGAAAGCTCCCTCCAGATGGGACATTTGGAAAATTTATATATAATATTTAATTAATAATTTTGCTGCAAAAATTACCTCTAGTAGGTTTTTTGGGTCGCTGATCACGATTTCTCTGTAATTTTTCCCAAAAAACTATCCAGATGGAAAATTCGGGAAATTTGAAATTTTCCTGAGACGTTTGTGAATAATAAAGTATGATTTCATTGCAAAAATGACCTCTAGTAGGTTTTTTGGGTCGCTGATCACGATTCCCCTGTAATTGTTCCCGAAAAACTATCCAGATGGAAAATTCGGAAAATTTGAGATTTTCCTGAGACGTTTGTGAATAATAAAATATAATTTCATTGCAAAAATGACCTCTAGTAGGTTTTTTGGGTCGCTGATCACGATTTCTCTGTAATTTTTCCCAAAAAACTATCCAGATGGAAAATTCGGGAAATTTGAGATTTTCCTGAGACGTTTGTGGATAATAAAATATAATTTCATTGCAAAAATGACCTCTAGTAGGTTTTTTGGGTCGCTGATTACGATTCCGCTGTAATTTTTCCCATAAAAGTGTCTCCAGATCGAAAATTCGGGAAATTTGAGATTTTCCTGAGGCGGTTATGAATGATAAAGTATAATTTTGTTGCAAAAACGGCTAGAGGTCATTTTTCAACTGAATTATGCTTTATTATTCATAACATCATAACCGTCTCAGGAAAATCTCAAATTTCCCAAATTTTCCATCTGGAGAAAGTTTTTCGGAAAAAATAACGGCGGAATCGTGATCAACGACCCAAAAAACATACTAGGTGTCATTTTCGGCTCTTAATTCAATAATTTTGGATTGTTTTTATAAGAATTATGATTCATGTTGGTATTATATATTCAGTATTCACTAGACTACCTTCTGATTATCCTGAAGGATTTTCCCTTAGACTCTCAGACTATAATATTATGTACCTACTGTTAGGGATTGGTTAAATTATATGCATGTCGATTCGGACAATATTATAAAAGAAGTTTATTTATCATCATTACATCAAAAAACTCAAAAGTCATTAATTATTATGTCTAGCTTCACAACGTATGTCAACTTAAAAAAATTGTATCCTGATCACCCTCATCTTATTCATTTACGCTTTCTTAAACAAATGAGGCGTCGGGTAATCCCTTTCAAACAGCGTGTAGCGATATGTATCTCACACTACATATATTCAAATCCTTCCAGCGTTCTATCACAAGCTTTATTTGTCTTGAATATTGACAGTCTTTCTCATGACTAGACAATCCAGAGGTTGAAACATAATTGAAAATATTTCGGTTATATAGTTATTTAAAAATCTTGGCTTGCGGATGGATTCCGCGTCACAATATCTCGACTTGATGCCGACGTTTCGCCAACCATTACAGGTGGCAACTTCAGGGCAGGCATGCGGTTGAACTGAAACTGGTTCTACTTGTTAAATACTTCAGGCTACAGTTCACTGCCTTTATTCCGGTGGTTAACTCCGTTCCGGCACCTGACCCTGCCGTTGTGTGATCATGTGCGAAGTGGAATTTTCGAGGATGGGCTTCCAAATGTTGGGAAGGTAATATCCTGAGTCATGGTTTAAATTATTTGGATGTTTTAAGATTTCTATAGCTTCAAGGGATTTTCGCTGATAGAATTTGGGGCTCGGGCTAGGATTTTAGTATTTTCGAAAAGGATTTGATGATTAGTGTCAAACATGTGTTCCGCAAATCTTGTTTTCAATATTATTCAATTTGCATATTGACGGTATGATATTAGAAAATAGAGGGAATAATTATTGCTGACAATTATATATTATATTATAACCGTTTCCAATAATTACGAATCAATATTAAAATATAAAAACAACTCGTGACTCATTGAAAAACTTAATTGATGAGGTACAATAACAACTAAGAGTTATACTTTAGTTCTAAATATCAATTTTCAATTACAGATTATATTATATTACGTAGAATAAACGTTCTATATCACTATCGTATAATATTAAATTGCATTAATATCTTGAGTGTATATCTATATAATAATAAGAGAAAAGAATTAATTAACATTTTTAATTTTCCGATTCTGATATTCAATTGGATATTACCCGGCAATGAATGTATTGTGCGCATGCAAGAGTTTCAATGTCTCAAAGGCGAAAAATCATGTGTATTGTTGAATTTGCTTTACTCTGAGACTCAGAGTCGTTTCCCTTTGTCTGCATTTACCGCCTTGGCCATTTGTAAATTTTAACGCTACGCATATGTCTAGGCCTAGGCTCTTTCAAAGTGACAAACAAATCATCTCTACGAACTGTATTGTCATGTTTAACTTGTTAATATATATTAGGAGGTCGAATCCATCTACCAGTTGAAAGCTAAAGTTAAAATATATTGGAGAAGGTATGTTTCCCTGGAATATTCTAATCAATATTTACAGTTTTAGCCATCCTAACACAGGCGTTACCAATCTTATGTATATTAATCAATGCTCAGACTGACATTGAGTCTGCCAAACTCATTCTAAAAACAGTTACTTTGTTTTTATTCCGCTTTTAATAATAACATGAAAACGTTACTACATAGTTTCAACACCTAAGTGCCATTATCATTCTATGTTGCTAGAGTCCTATTCTCGCTTGTAAGAGAACTTCGGCAAGTGAAGATAGATGGAAAGTCTGGAAAACGCTGCCATCGCGCATGACCTTCATTCGCGCACATAGAGATCATATAGTATAGTGGAGTAAAGCCCCTATATAGCCTATGAATTCGTTGCGTACCATGTAAGATCTTACGCGATGAGTTATCCGTACCCACTCTGCGGTATTTTAACGCGTTCCCCTTACTCTCCTACAACCACGCGGTTAGATGACCGCGTGTAGCTATAGCTAACGCTCGTCACCTTATGTAGTCCGCCGAGTGGATAAGTTTTTAAAACCTTCCCGCGTTAAGGCGGGGTTTTACTCCTCTAACTATATGATCTCTATGTTCGCGCATTCCAAGCAACTATTAGACAACCATGATACCTCCCACCCGTCTAGTTAGTACATGCCCTTTTGATATACCGAATTCATTTTTCAACCTACATCGTCGATTCTGACTTAGGCTGTGAGACCCCGGTAACGTATTTCGCTTTCTGTTAGAGGCGTAAGTTCGAGACTCCAAGCGGCAAGGTCAACACAGATTAGTTTGTTAAACTTTTGAAGGGTTAGTTTTTAATTTTTATATATTTCAGGAAATACTAAGTTAGTGGGTTATATGTAAGTTAATTGTAATTGATTGATGTTCCTTCTTCATGTATCATTAAAATCCATGTACACTCAGGTGGGAGGTATCACTTTTCGCAATTAGTCTTTCGCACGGTCGTACATACAGGTCTGGGGACTCGAGGCTGTTCCCTATGTGAGAAGTGGGTCCGCTAAGCGTCGACTGTCGCGTAGTACCAAAAAGGATGGCACAGTAGTCGAAATTCTCTGACAACTGTCATACTTGACTTGTAAACACAAGAAATACCTGCGTTGTTAGAAACAAACTACGAAATCGTGCATTGTGCCGAAATGCAAAACGGGGTACAAAAGTGTAAAGCAAGAAACTTCTGTTTTTAAAGTGCCGAAAGATGCGGAAATGCGAAAAAAGTGAATGCTTGCGATTCCGGATAGAAATCGTTTCAACGAGGTCTTTTATGTGTGCGAGCATGTATAACGAAGAAGGGGAAGTTATTTTTAAGGTGAGTAATACATTTTGTCAAGAGTAACAGTTCTATTCTTCTCTCAAATCAGAATACTTAGTAACACTGCTTGCGATTCCGGAAAAAAATCGTTTTCCCACTTCGATCCAAGCGCTAGCTAGTGGCTGAGCGAGGGACTGCGAGTTTGGCGACGCGTAAGAGACCCATGTCAAACATACGAGTCCCCAGACCTGTATGTACGACCGTGGTCTCTCGTCAAATTACACGAGGCGATAGTAGTTCGGTGCCGTACACCTCCCCTCCGAGTGTACATGCTCTTTAATAATACGGTTCAAGAGCAAGGAAAATCCATCGACATATACATAGGGACTGCGCGTGGCAATGATAAGCGCGGCTAGTGCAGGCGAGAGAGAAGAAAAACGAAAAGGCCGGCTCGGGACGTAAACATACCAACGAGGTCTATACCTCGTTGAAACATACGAGGTCTAGACCTCGTTAAAACATACTAGCTACAGTTCTCCTATATATAATATCTAATCTATGGCTACAGTACGCAGCGGCCAATAGAAACGCGATAGAGACGACCTCTTCGTTTTCCCTCTCTCTCGCCTGAACTAGCCGCGCTTATCATTGCCACGCGCAGTCCATATGTATATGTCGATGGGAAAATCAAATGTGTGTAAAAAGAAGGAACATCAATCAACCAATCAACATGCAGGTAGCAGGTAAATTCATCTGCTTATGTAGTTTACCATTTTTTATCGGAATAAGCTCTTCCCTAATCTAAGGGAATAAGAATGAAAGGCAAGTCGAAACCACAGAGACAGAGGCGGAACTCCTTTTATTTGTGGCTTGACTGGCTTGGGCACTGGTCTCGATTGACATTTCGTTCTTGTGTTTGTTTTGATCTATCTGCGATGTAAATAATCAGGATGAATTTAATTGCAGATTAGAGAGTAAAAATATGTAGTGATTCTTAGAATTTGTACACTAAGTACCCATTCGGAGAAAATATGCTTATAATTGAAACTTTCAAATCCATCATTTAACCTATTTATAAACAATGGCCGGTGTGGTCCCTAAAAGATCGACATCTGGAAGAAAACAATGGACAATACATGGTAAATTCTATTTGTATTTTTATCATTATCGATATAAATTCAGAATTATTCAAAATAACCCGTTTCCGCATCTCTAATTTCAGATGGCCCTAGAAATTCTTTAAAACGGTTGAGGAGCCAATTAGCTAATGATGGGTGTCCCGAGTCGCAAGTTGTACTTGCTAAACAGTTGTTGGATGATAGTTACACTGGTAATTATTAACTAACTCTAATATAACACATACTCAAACAAACCAATGGGGAACTAAAAAAATAAACAACAGAACATGAATACGTAATAATTGCATCTTATCATAATTTAAGATACTATCATGATCCATAGCAGCAATCATCAGTAAGTAACGCAGAACTAAGGTTTTAAATATAAGTCAAATATACAAAACCACTGAACCTTTGATGAATAATTAACTTTTTCAATTGTCTTCCTACCTACTCATTTTTCAACAGAATGATATTATTTAAAAAATTTTACCTATTTAGACTAAACTATTTAACATGAATATCAGAATTGAATAAGAGAGTGCTCTGTTGCATCAATTCAAAGGGCACATTAGAAAATATATGATTTTATAGGGTTGATAATATAATGGAACTGTATACTAATATTGATAATTTGAATAGATTGCTTAAGAATAATTATTAAGTGAATATCCAGAAACTACTTCATTCACCAATATAGGACTGAGGTTCAGACACAATCTGCAGAATAATCGCCCATTTCTAGAACCACATTTCCATATGTAACATTTTGCAGAAATCAAATCGGAGAAAAAGGAAAATGCAAGAATTGGGGTTTACTGGTTAATGAAAGCTTCTGAACAAGGACATGTTGAAGCTACAGAACTATTAAAAACATGTCTGAAGTCAGGAAAAGGAATTTCAGAGCACAACTACTTGGATGTGAAATCATGTATAAGTATGACACAGGATGAAAAACTGGCTAGAAAAGCAGCTAGAGAGATGTTTGCAAGGTTTGTGTTTTTGTATTGAATTGTTAATTTTTTTCCAGCCCTAGAACTTTGAAGAATGTGTATGTTGCAATTGTCCAAGCATATTCAATTAACACATGTTCCCTTGGCTTAATCTAGTTCTTCTTAGGGGATCATATAATTACAAACTAGCAGAATCATATACTTTAGAGCAATTAAAATAATGAAAAATGCAATTACACATGGAACTTTCATGTATCAACTTGTCATGTTTCGATTGCACAGCAACAATCCTTGATAGTATTATGGATTTACATAATGTCAAAGCTAATTTCATTAAATTTTCAACTACTGAAATCCTGCTGATATTAGTCCAGGCTGTGAACCGGGATTTTAGCTATAATTGAAAAAAAACATGTAAGTTCGAATGAAAAAATTTTTTTTGCATTAGCTTCAGGAGGTTCTCAGGATCATTCATACGCCTTAAAACCTCTTGGGAAAACCAACCCCACCCATTGGGGCGAAAATGGCCCGAAATCTCCAAGTCTTGAATTGTATTTTCTACAAAAAAAGGTATTTTGGCATTTCCAGTGCACCTAGGGGGTTTTTTGGGTCGCTGAATACAATCCGTGGCCATATTTGCTTGCAATTCATCGTAGAGGTGTCAAATCGACAAAATTGGCCAATTTCGCACCCCTAAAATGTTATTTTGCAATTTACGTGTTTTTGGCATTTCGAATGCACCAAGGGTATTTTTTGGGTCGCTGAATACGATTCCGAAGCCAGATTTACTCGAATATCATCGTAGGGGTGAGAAATTTACAAAAATGTCTAATTTGACACGCTTGTAAATTTCTCCTTTTTTAATGTTAAGAGGATAGGAATATTAGTAATTGTTTGAAAAAGAACACAAATATTTAATTACTATTTTTTTTTTAATTCTTAACCTTATTTTTTTTATACAATTATTTACAATACTTAATATTCGTCATCAGAATCATCATTTTCAAAAATTGGCTCGCCTCTATTATTATTACCACGTTGATCTTAATCTTCGCAGTTGGTAAAATCTATATTATCATATAATTGTGTATCATCATCTTCCTCATCATTGGCAGACGTCTCGGTGTCAACATTGGCACAAGTAGAACCTTTGCAATGTGTACAGTCCACTGTACATCGTACGCCATTCTTTCGGCAGCCGCATGATCTACCACATCCTTTTTTACATACACACGAAATTATATTTAATATTTGTTCTTGTGATGGTGCCTCTGTCATTCGGACAGGACTGAGTTCACCCGCCTGTATTTTCCATCCCCAATTTGTGGGTTGCAGCTCTTCATTGGAATTCTAAAAATATCCTATCCAAGTCTGCACTTGAAAGTAGACGCGTTTCAGATGTTGTTTTATACCATCCACAGAAGAGGGCAGATTTGCAAGATTGACTGCATTCTTCTTATTAGATTTTAGTTGTGTTGTAGTTTTGGATATGAAGTAACTGCTCCTAAAAATCTTTAATTGGTCGCTGGCTGACAGATGTTCCTCTTCTTTGCTTCGTTTGTATTTATATAAATACAGTAAACAATTTATTCCAGCTGATGTTGAAAATCTGTCACCGGATTTGTGTTCAGCGACCCAAAAAACCTCCTTGGTGCATCCGAAATGCCAAAATCACGTAAATTGCGAAATAAACATATTAGGGGTGCAAAATTGGCCAATTTTATCTATTTTACAACCCCAACATTGGATTGCAAGTAAATCTGGCTACGGATTCGTGTTCAGCCACCCAAAAAACCCCCTTGGTGCATTCGAAATGCCAAAAACACATAAATTGCAAAATAACATATTAGGGGTGCGAAATTGACCAATTTTGTCGATTTGACCACCCCTACGATGGATTGCAAGTAAATCTGGCTACGGATTCGTGTTCAGCCATCCAAAAAACCCCCTTGGTGCATTCGAAATGCCAAAAACACATAAATTGCAAAATAACATATTAGGGGTGCGAAATTGACCAATTTTGTCGATTTGACCACCCCTACGATGGATTGCAAGTAAATCTGACTACGGATTCGTGTTCAGCGACCCAAAAAAAACCCTTGGTGCATTCGAAATGCCAAAAACACATAAATTGCAAAATAACATATTAGGGGTGCGAAATTGACCAATTTTGTCGATTTGACCACCCCTACGATGGATTGCAAGTAAATCTGACTACGGATTCGCGTTCAGCGACCCAAAAAAACCCCCTTGGTGCATTCGAAATGCCAAAAACACATAAATTGCGAAATAAACATATTAGGGGTGCAAAATTGGCCAATATTGTCTATTTTACAACCCCAACGATGGATTGCAAGTAAATCTGGCTACGGATTCGTGTTCAGCCACCCAAAAAACCCCCTTGGTGCATTCGAAATGCCAAAAACACATAAATTGCAAAATAACATATTAGGGGTGCGAAATTGACCAATTTTGTCGATTTGACCACCCCTACGATGGATTGCAAGTAAATCTGGCTACGGATTCGTGTTCAGCCATCCAAAAAACCCCCTTGGTGCATTCGAAATGCCAAAAACACATAAATTGCAAAATAACATATTAGGGGTGCGAAATTGACCAATTTTGTCGATTTGACCACCCCTACGATGGATTGCAAGTAAATCTGACTACGGATTCGCGTTCAGCGACCCAAAAAAACCCCCTTGGTGCATTCGAAATGCCAAAAACACATAAATTGCAAAATAACATATTAGGGGTGCGAAATTGACCAATTTTGCCGATTTGACCACCCCTACGATGGATTTCAAGTAAATCTGGCTACGGATTCGTGTTCAGCGACCCAAAAAATCTCCTAAGGGGAACTCGAAATTCCAAAATACCTTTTTTTGTAGAAAATACAATTCAAGACTTGAAGATTTCGGGCCATTTTCGCCTCCAATGGGTGGGGCTGGGGTTCCCAAGAGGTTTTAAGGTGTATGAATGATCCTGAGAGCCTCCTGAAGCTAATACAAAAAAAATTTGATTCGAAATTAGATGTTTTTTTTTTTCGGTTCATAGCCTGGACTATATATACATTAGATGGAAATGTAATGTAAGTCTTATTCGTCAATTTGTCAGGACGTAGACATCTTAGAATGGAGGGCTGTCTCTATCTTTAATATAGATATTTCCATTGGTCGGTCGGAAATGTCGTTTGTTATTCCATCACGAGCAATTCCAAACTAGAGCTTGCGCTGATCACTCCTTCATTGTTTGGCTAACTCGTTGCCTAGACTGGTATTTCCTGATGCCTACAACCTCCAAACTTTCAAGAAAAATACCAATGCCTACCTTCTCTCCCAACATTCCATCGCTGGCTCAATAGATGTTCTACTAACATTATAGGTTTCCCTCTAATGTAGTCAAAAGAAAAGACACAATATCCTCAAGATTATTTAAATTAAATACCTATTAGGTGGAAAAAATACCACAAATTAATCAATAACATAAATCCCCGATTTCAATGTTTTTCATTCACGATTTCTTTTATTACTCAAAGGAAAAAAAATAAAATGTATATACAAACTCTATGGTACATTGATTATAGATTCATGTCCTTTTCAGTTTGTCAAATGGAGGCGAATATATAACATCAGATCAGTTGCAAAAAAAGATATTATCCATAGACAAAAGTCATGACACAATCAAACCCTCAGAATTGAAGGAATCCTCCGAAAATGGTAATGCTCTAAATGGGGAACTTGCAAATAACTTCGAGGGTGTTAGTGATTCAGATGATGACACCGATTGGTCATTGCGATGTAACGAAACAAATGAAAAGCTCACCGAAGATCATCTAGTTTCTGCAGCTGTCGATTATGCGCACGGTCATCTACCCATTGTGAATAGAGTTTTATGTTTAACGCAACCGAATCCGAGAGCTTTAGATCATATCCTCTACGTGCATCGTTCAATACTGCATCCACTGATAGTTACGAAAATTCTTTACTTTAAAATTCTACGTTTCATTAGTCAGAAATATATGTTAGTTGTTCCTGTTGCTCGTTCTGAGCTCCAGTTGTTGGTGTTTTTAGGCATTTACGCTTGTTTCAGTTCAGATGATGCTATATATTTCTTTCCGACGTTATTATATTACGTCACATTCATTATAATGACTATAACCACTTTTCAAATGTTACAAACCAGACACGATTTCCTTGACTTTCGGTTGTGGTCTGGCTTATTTATATGTTACTCTGAGGGTAGTCTGAATGCAGATGAAGCGGAACAACTGTATATACGTAACAATTTGAAGCCATACGGTCATTTTTTCTTGGCTCTCATGGTGAATTTTGTGGTTTATTCAATAATATCCGAACAACGAATCCCTGAGTCTGAAATCACGGTGATAGCTTTTTGTTTGACGTTTATGACTTTGCTGGGTTTCATGCCGAAACGTAGATCTAAAACAATGGTTGATGCAATGGTTCTGTTTAGTTTTGCAATAAACGTTCTCGCGAAGTATCCCTACGAAACTGATCCTGTTGTCACTCAAGGTTGGCGTTTTCTGGATCTGAAAATACCAACTTTTACCAGTTATGTCATAGGGAATGGTATCGAATTCTGCATCAATTTTCGCATGGTTTTGTACGCGATAATTCCAATATTATTCGTGAAAATGGCATCGAAACAGAAATGGCGTGGTACTTACCGTATCTTGATACCCCATTGCGTCACGTTGAGTTGGTTACAAGTTTGTATTATAAGCTCTCAAGGTGCAACGATGTATGGCTTGCTCAGAGGTACGCTCGCTTTGGTAGGTACTGTTTTGTTTTTGCCGTTAATGGGGATCTCAACTGTCTTATTACCGGCAGCAGCTTTAACTAAATGGATAATCGCTTCTAATGTTATTTACACACTTTGTTTGTTTGCTGTGATCAGTGCAGTGGGGTTGGGAATCTGCTGGTGTCTTGCACAAACTCGTTTCAAAAATTATTCTGCTGTAATTCAAGTATTTCTCATGATAATCGCTTTCCTCACCTTACTCAATACAGCTGCTCAGAAGCGACATGTTGACGAATTTTATACCGATGACAAGCTACCACAGTTGTTGTCTTGGGAGGTATTTCAAAGGTATTGCCATCAACCTGTTTGGCAAGATGAAAACGTTGCTGTGGCCCAAATTAATTGCGCTGAATTGGAGGATTCTCTAGTCCATTGGGATGGATACATCACAGATATTAAAATCAGAAGCATATATAATCCTTTCAAATGGTTTATTAGTCATTTTCCAAAAGTGTTTGCTGAATATCTAACTTGTTCTTATGGTGATCAAATAATTGATAGCCAGTGTAACGACATATCAGGGAAAGCTCGAGACAATTGCAATAGTTTCTTCAACTCTATGAGGTCCTCTAGTAAATGTACTTTGCAAAAATACAATGTCTATATTTTTGAAGTGATTATTCGAATGCAATCGGGTATATGGGGCAAAAGCCCTGAAGTTACTTTAATAGCCAAAGATTATTTTAAAAATTTCACAATGAAATTGAAACCCAATGATCACATATGGTTCCATGGCACGCTCTCTAATGAAAATTCTGCCGGATCAGATGGGATCTTAGGTGGATTTAAACCCCATATCAATTTAGAAGAAATCGGTTGTGTTGTTTGTAGCAATAACCAATTGACTGCATTAAAACATTCAACTCAGCGTGGAATTGATGTCTACAGTATTATTAACGGTATAATTATAGGTTGTAAATTTCTATTCAATGTTTTATTTTACCCTGTAGTTGTTTTAAAGTAATTATAATGTTAATATGCTGTTTATTAAATTTGTTAATTTATTTACTATATTTCGTGTTTCTGTTCCTGTAATCCTTAAACTATAATCGTGTACAGAATCCCAAAATATTTTTAATATCGCCGCACAGGGCTGAACTTGGGGTGTCGGTATATGTCTTGTACGACACGGATAGAACGGAGGCATCAACACAGTGTTGGTGCCTCAACACGCACTATTGTTATAATTTCTAAATGAGTAAAACACGCAACTCGACATGGCGGTGATTGGTCATCTTAACGCCCCTAGCGACGAGTGCATTTGCAGTTGGTTGATAACCGAATTCAATGTTGCTACTGCATTGGCGAGTATAGCCCAGGCGGTGCAAACCCGGCTCAATATACTTTGCTTCTAATATCGTAGATACGAAACTCCATGTGGCAACGTGATCGCAGGTTATTTTGTTAAATCAAAGACTGGCCCAACGGTTGCCAGCAGATTGAGTTTCGTTCTAGGTTTTACTTGCAGAATGGTCTAATTGAAAATAACTGAAAATCTCCCGATCGTACAGGAGAATTACACACACACGTTTATAAAATGTGATATGTCTTTAATAGCTACAATAGTATCATCTTCAACCTTACGACTACGTTTGTTACTGGGCCCTGGTTTATCCATATCAAAATTGATATTATATTGTTACGTAGGTTAGGTAGATGCAAAGTTCGAACGACGAAATATTTATTCGTCACAGATTACAGTTCAATCAGTATAACGTTCGCTTGTCCGTAGTTAAAATGTAACTGCCCCGGTAGCGGGCGATGCGTCGTATTTATACGAGTTACCAAACATCGAGAACCTTCCACATTGTTCGGGGATGATACCAGAGTGTTTTTTTCGCGAACCATCGGTAATCTAGTTGATTCGACAGATTAGTCTCGTAACAATATGCCTGAACCGGCGAGTAGAAACCTGTCCTACGTAGTAAACCTGAACAAGAAAGTGGTAGGTACTTAAAAGATACTTGTTGTTTTTCGAACAATTTTTAAAATTCGTTGGCGGGCCGCATAAATATCGACAGTGGGCCGCATTTTATTGCTATTATGTATGGTCTGTAAATGCACACTTAAATGTTTGAATTGTTATAAATAAATTATTTATTAATAATTATACGAATTTGACCAAAATGCCGAGTTTATAGTCGTTTTCAGCTAATTTTGCCCTCTTGAGTACGATTTTATTGGTATTATAGTCCTTAAATGCATAGGTACATTTTTGAATTGTTATAAATTATTTATTAATAAATATACGAATTGCGCCAAAATTCCAAGAGTGTAACGTGTTTTTAAAATTAATGTATTAATAGTCAAATAAGTTATATAAAAAAAAAATAGATATGTATGTTACTAGAAAAATCTCTATTTTGAAACGAACAAATAATTTTATTCTTATTCCTCTTAGGGGATATTATTCATGATACGTTTGAATTAACCTATTTTTTTTCTTGAACGTGGCATTTTCTTCTTAATTAATTTGTTATTTTAATAAGACTTGATACTATTTTTTTTGATATAGTTTATTTGACTATTAATACATTAATTTAAAAAACACTACACTTGGAATTTTGGAGCAATTCATATATTTATTAATGAATAACGTATTGGTATTATTTGTGATATGTGTGAATTAAACTATTTTTTTTCTTGAACATGGTATTTTCTTATTAATTAATTTGTTATTTTAATAAGATTTGATACTATTTTTTTTTTGATATAATTTATTTGACTATTAATACATTAATTTAAAAAACACTTTACACTTGGAATTTTGGCGCAATTCGAGTATTTATTAATAAAAAATATATTTATAACAATTCAAAAATTTATCCATGCATCTAAGGACAACATAACAATAACAATAAAATCATACTCAAGAGGCTGAAAACCACATTGTTTTGGTCAAATTGGTATATTTATTAATAAATATAATTTGTTTGTAACAAATTAATAAATTAGCGGATATACATTCGACGATATTGACTACAAAATCCATCTCACAAGGCCAAAATTATTCGAAAACGATCCTAAACTCGTAATTTTGGTCGTATTTGTCAAGAAATAAATTGTTTATAACAGATGAAGTTAATTCAACTACTTGTTTAACTATTTCATATGTTCACTGACCAAAAATAGTCTTTATCCGATCATTTTTTATGAATTTTTATGTAATCTCATAAATACGCTAATTAAATTGTTAATTTATTGTTTATAAACAATGGACAATTTTTGCGCACCTTTAGACGAGGTAGACTTTTTTACTGATAAAATTCCAAAGAGGAATGCACTTTGTCCCATCAAAATCGGTCCATTTCCCAAGGATTTCGACCTCAAATACCCATTTGACTGCACTATATGTATTTATATGGTTGCCCCCCAATCAATTTTTTTGGCTACGCCACTGTATAGTGGCAGGTGGATAATAAAAAACAAATTATCTATGAAATTGTATTCAAGTATAAATGATTTTTCTCACAATCATAATTTTTAATAATATAATTATATTAATAAGATGAATTAAATTTTACCTTCAAGCTTAAGAACTAACTGCATATATGTCATATATTTTCAACACTTGAAACATAAATTTCAATTGACTATGCTATACTTTTCACATTATTCTATACAAAAACAGACTATGAGACATACAGCTCATTCTTATAATTCATATAATCTAAACGTAAAACTGATTTAAAAAGAAGTCCTAGTTAACTAAAAGATAATTACCAAAAAGTTAGTGCCAATAATCGAAACATACGAAATTGATTAGAAATCATAAATTATAATTGCATAAATGGTAGATTGTGGGAAAAGCGGAAAACAATACTAAATAAACCAATTATGTCAATCGCAAAACTGACAAAAGTTTTTGGAACTTGTAAATTTATAAATTGATTTATGAACATACTTTCTATTATTTTACATTTATGGATTTGAACCAGTTTACATTTTCATAAATATAATTCAATCAGGTTTGGCATTTCAATTCTAAAAGTACGAAATATCAGAAGAAAAAAATGTTTTGATATATTTACCTCTTTGAGATGGAAATACAAAACTTGTTTCTTTATATTCACAAAGATTTTTTGTTTGATACAACTTCTGGGATTACTGCAAAATTATGATCCTAAGATGTGACCATTTGATATGAAAAACGTGACAGTTAACAAATACTTACTTATAATAGGCCTATTACTAAAATAACAGTACAAATTAAAATCATTCAGCGACCACTTTCGGTTTTTTATTTTTCTTCTTCTTTTTCTTAGGAGGTTCACCGACATTTTCAACTGTTTTACCATTCGTTTCACCCTCGTTAACACCGTTCAGATCAAGTGTATCATCGAGAACATCAGCTTTTCTTTTCTTTTTTTTCTTTTTCTTCTCAGAGTTAGCCAACGCTGTATTTTGTTCAATTTCGTCAATTGCTTCTTTCATAACGTCAATATTTGCTTTTGGTACATCTCCAGTTTCATAAAATTTCAATCTATCTTCAACCTGTTGCCTAAGTTTCTCACCAAACACTTGTGTAGGCTGCTCGGCAAAACAGTCTATTCTTGAGGCTATTGAACATTTATTCGCCAGATATCTCGAAATACGTCCTTTATTTTTCGTTGCAGCTCGTCCTATGAAGGTAGAGTGGAACAGAAGTCCATACTTAGGGGTATTACCTACAAATAATTGAATTCATTATGAGGAGTTGAAAGCGTTACAATTTTGGGGTAACGGCCGATATAGTGAAAGTGAAGAAATTATAACAGTTCACATTGTGGATACACTATACCCTATAAATAAGAAATAATCAGCTGTATCCGCTAAAAATACTGAGGACCTTTCAGCAACCAAGTAGCAATCAATAAATTAGAAATACTATTTGGCAAACAAGGTGCCATCAGCTGGAGATAAATCGGAATTTAATACATTTATTTTTGGTTTATACATTTCTATCCCCCTTCTAAATTACCTAGATATTTGTTTTAAAAGTTATAAACTTTCTTAAGAAATGGGGTGACCTGTATTCAAAATATGTTCGGCTAACGCCGCGATTTTTCACCATTATTTTTCATTATATGGGCAAAATGTTCTTTATGCCAAGTTAAAATTTCCTTCTAGTTTGACCAACATAGAATTTTGAACACGACTACTCTCAATCGATTTTGTAAATCACAGATTTGTCGAAGTCGGGAACTTTATCAAAGATGTTGCATAAACGTTTATCCATTACTAAAGTACAAAATCACAACACAACTCATTAGAACCGCTAGTAAAACAATAAATATTTGCCAATCAAGATTACGAACGAATGAACATTTTTTTAAATATGCATGCCTGTACACAAGCTAATCTAAGCCCAGGCGAGGTACACATTGTACCACAACAAACAAAATTGATTATATTTTGAAAAATAGGAAGTGTACCGACCGATTATGACATTATAGGTTACCAAAAGTATTATTAGAGACACTGGTGAAAGGATAATAAATTTAAACAAATAAACTTTAAGATACACGAAATTTTGTATGTTTCGGGTACAAGTGACAACCTCCCGCTGTGCGGACCAAAAATGTACCGGGATATCAAAAATTATCTTGGTCAAGGGTGGTTGTGGAATCTAAAACGTGTGTCTTACTTTACGTTTGAAATAATTATGTCATAATTAATTTGAAGTTTCTAAAAGTGCGAAATTTCGCAATTTTATACGAATATTGTAACACTCAGAAGTCTTTAGCGCTTTGGACTCCGGGATTTTCACGTGGCCTATCGAAATTAGAAGGTTCGAATTATATAAAAACATAATTGCATGAACGCCAGACGTCCTATGTAATTAGCTACGAACGAAATCATTTTGACATATGCCTCGAGGAGCTCGCTGCGCGTAAGTTAGAGTTTATACATTTTACCTCGGTCTTGTTAATTTGGGGCCGTTTCTTGCCCCGTGCGACCGGCGCCAGCTGTAATAAAGTGTTTTGGCTATGGGCCGCTAGCTTTTACCCGTTTCGTGTATATTTTAGTCGCGAGAAAATTCCCGGTACGTGGCACGTTAGACGCGCGTAGCTGAGATCTGAGAACAGCTCAAACTGTTTTAATTAAATTTTCCTATTTAATGGACATTCATCGAAAAAAGAAGAGCCGGGCACGGTCCGATACTAAATCTAACTACATGGAGCGAAACCGGCACGCGAAAAGTCGTCGTAAAGCCGTATTAGGTACAACCAGTTTGCACTTTTCTACCTCGCGTGCTACGGGCTTCTCACGTGAACGTCATTCAATTTACGGAAAATTAACCATTTCAAATTTTTGACCCGGATTGTGACTATCACGACCTCTGAAAAGGTTCATTATTGTTTTAGAACTGAAATGAATAGGTATGAAATTTGTAGGTTATTGATGTCAGTGTGACAGTGACATAATTATTTCAAAAGTAAAGTAAGACACACGTTTTAGATTCCACAACCACCCTTGACCAAGATAATTTTTGATATCCCGGTACAAGCTGACTTACCATAAATATGCCATAATTGCATTGGGTTCAACTAGACTAACAAAAAGGTATTCACGAAGCATCTTGTACATTATTTTAAAGACCTATCAATAATGACACATATACAAAGTTTGTGTCTTTGTTAAAAATAATATCAAAGAGGAATACAGGGTGTTTCACAAAGACCTCCCATAAATGCAAGGGACGGTAGATTTTGCAAAAATAATCAGATTTTTGAAATAAACTATGGTCCTATCTTCTTTCGTTTCGGAGATATGAATAAAAATTTTTTTTAACGAAATTTTGCTGTAACTCCTCTGCAGTTACAGATATTTCGTTGTAATCGTACTCGGGGGTTCATAATTTTATTTCAAACAAATAATGTACTCTTGTTGAGGTTCTCAAAATCTCACCGTTTTCGAGAAAAACGCGTTTAAATGAACGTATTTACGCGATTCCGATAGTAAGTAAATTTGTTAATGAGTTTTTGTTATGTTCATTTAAACGCGTTTTTCTCGAAAACGGTGAAATTTTGAGACACTCAACTAGAGTATACATTATTTGTTTGAAATAAAATTGTAAACAAGAAAAATGTGCAAACAAAACAAACGCCCTCTACCGCATAATCTGAAACTAACTAAACCATCTTATTCGGCGTCCTCTGAAACCTCCGAGTATCAGATTTCAACGGAATATCTGCAACTGCACAGGAGCAAAATTTCGTTTAAAAAAAATTTAATTCAACGCCCATATCTCCGAAACGAAAGAAGATAGGACTATAGTTTATATGAAAAATCTGATTAATCGCCCAATAGCCGAATGGATAAAAATACGCTTATTCGCCCAGTTACCGGATGTATAGACACTATGTTCATTGTATTAATATTTAGATCCACAAAGAATATACGAGTTTTCAAGTCAACTGGTCCTGGTTTGACGAAGACATTGTGGCACTGGAAATTGTTCAACTGAACTGATTGCACCAAATTACTAATTATGTAATGCATTTTCACAGCAACAGCGCATAAATATATATTTACCTTTAGTTTTCAAGGCCCTGAATAAAGCTTTTTCAGCTCCTAAAATCTGTACAGTAGATGCTGGGTACTTGGCAAGATTCGTAAGTGAACCTGCATGAGCTATAAGTCTAGCTCCCACTTGATCTCCTATTAATGTAGCTAGATTTGGTGCAACATCACTCATTTTCGTTCTCAGATATTCTGCCAACTGCTTTCTGTAATCGGCAAGAGCCACAACTCTTCCAGCAAACATTTCAATATTTAGTAAATCAACAACACTTATATCCATTCCCATGCTAGACCTTGATGCATCTAGAATAGCTTGAGCCTTTCCAGAATCCATTGTTATTTCCTCTAGAGCTTCTAAAGAGTCATCTGTCAATTCTTTGCGGTTTTTGATAAATTTAGCTAAACGTGCAAAAGTATAGTTTTCTGGGACTATTTTCACGAGTTCTGGGAAGTGATATGAATACCATTCCCTGAAAGAATGGAATAATGGAGAGTTTAATAGAGTTGATCTTTACTTGATGAACATTATTCATAATTAACATAGTTGAACATATAGTCCAAGCAATAAGCTGGGAAAAAGGTCATAATAAAAAAAATATATATAGTTATAGTACGCTAGAATTTCAAAAAAATTTTGCATTTTGTTCCTAATACCCTATAGATCATTCATGACTATCAATACCGAAGGGGTCGACTTTTCTACCCCCCCCCCCAAAAACGGGGTTCAACCCCTCAGAGGAGCATTCTTATAAAAACAATCCAAAAGTTTAGAAAATTAATGAATTAAGAGTCGAAAATGACCCCTAGTATGTATTTTGAGTCGCTGATCACGTTTCCGCAGTTAGTTTTCTCGCAAAACTCCCTCCAGATGGGATATATAATATATAATTTTGTTGCAAAATTGACCTCTAGCAGGTTTTTTGGGTCGCTGATCACGATTCCGCTGTTATTTTTCCCAAAAAACTATCTCCAGATGGAAAATTGGGGAAATTTGAGATTTTCCTGAGACGGTTATGAATAATAAAGTATAATTTTGTTGGAAAAATGACTTCTAGTAGGTTTTTCGGGTCGCTGATCACGATTCCGCAGTTAATTTTCCAAAAAACTCCAGATGGAAAATTCGGGAAATTTGAGATTTTCCTGAGACGGTTATGAATAATAAAGTATAATTTTGTTGGAAAAATGACTTCTAGTAGGTTTTTCGGGTCGCTGATCACGATTCCGCTGTTATTTTCCCAAAAAACTCTCTCCAGATGGCAAATTCGGGAAATTAGAGATTTTCCTGAGACGGTTATGAATAATAAAGTATAATTTTGTTGGAAAAATGACTTCTAGTAGGTTTTTCGGGTCGCTGATCACGATTCCGCTGTTATTTTTCCAAAAAACTCTCTCCAGATGGTAAATTCGGGAAATTTGAGATTTTCCTGAGACGGTTATGAATAATAAAGTATAATTTTGTTGTAAAAATGACTTCTAGTAGGTAAACTCTCCAGATGGAAAATTCGGGAAATTTGAGATGTTCCTGAGACGGTTATGAATAATAAAGTATAATTTTGTTGGAAAAATGACTTCTAGTAGGTTTTTCGGATCGCTGATCACGATTCCGCACTTAATTTTCCCAAAAAACTCTCTCCAGATGGAAAATTCGGGAAATTAGAGATTTTCCTGAGACGGTTATGAATAATAAAGTATAATTTTGTTGGAAAAATGACTTCTAGTAGGTTTTTCGGGTCGCTGATCACGATTCCGCAGTTAATTTTCCAAAAAACTCCAGATGGAAAATTCGGGAAATTAGAGATTTTCCTGAGACGGTTATGAATAATAAAGTATAATTTTGTTGGAAAAATGACTTCTAGTAGGTTTTTCGGGTCGCTGATCACGATTCCGCTGTTATTTTTCCAAAAAACTCTCTCCAGATGGTAAATTCGGGAAATTTGAGATTTTCCTGAGACGGTTATGAATAATAAAGTATAATTTTGTTGTAAAAATGACTTCTAGTAGGTAAACTCTCCAGATGGAAAATTCGGGAAATTTGAGATGTTCCTGAGACGGTTATGAATAATAAAGTATAATTTTGTTGGAAAATGACTTCTAGTAGGTTTTTCGGATCGCTGATCACGATTCCGCACTTAATTTTCCCAAAAAACTCTCTCCAGATGGAAAATTCGGGAAATTAGAGATTTTCCTGAGACGGTTATGAATAATAAAGTATAATTTTGTTGGAAAAATGACTTCTAGTAGGTTTTTCGGGTCGCTGATCACGATTCCGCTGTTATTTTTCCAAAAAACTCTCTCCAGATGGTAAATTCGGGAAATTTGAGATTTTCCTGAGACGGTTATGAATAATAAAGTATAATTTTGTTGTAAAAATGACTTCTAGTAGGTAAACTCTCCAGATGGAAAATTCGGGAAATTTGAGATGTTCCTGAGACGGTTATGAATAATAAAGTATAATTTTGTTGGAAAATGACTTCTAGTAGGTTTTTCGGATCGCTGATCACGATTCCGCACTTAATTTTCCCAAAAAACTCTCTCCAGATGGAAAATTCGGGAAATTAGAGATTTTCCTGAGACGGTTATGAATAATAAAGTATAATTTTGTTGGAAAAATGACTTCTAGTAGGTTTTTCGGGTCGCTGATCACGATTCCGCTGTTATTTTTCCAAAAAACTCTCTCCAGATGGTAAATTCGGGAAATTTGAGATTTTCCTGAGACGGTTATGAATAATAAAGTATAATTTTGTTGTAAAAATGACTTCTAGTAGGTAAACTCTCCAGATGGAAAATTCGGGAAATTTGAGATTTTCCTGAGACGGTTATGAATAATAAAGTATAATTTTGTTGGAAAAATGACTTCTAGTAGGTTTTTCGGGTCGCTGATCACGATTCCGCTGTTATTTTTCCAAAAAACTCTCTCCAGATGGTAAATTCGGGAAATTTGAGATTTTCCTGAGACTGTTATGAATAATAAAGTATAATTTTGTTGTAAAAATGACTTCTAGTAGGTAAACTCTCCAGATGGAAAATTCGGGAAATTAGAGATTTTCCTGAGACGGTTATGAATAATAAAGTATAATTTTGTTGGAAAAATGACTTCTAGTAGGTTTTTCGGGTCGCTGATCACGATTCCGCAGTTAATTTTCCAAAAAACTCCAGATGGAAAATTCGGGAAATTAGAGATTTTCCTGAGACGGTTATGAATAAAAGTATAATTTTGTTGGAAAAATGACTTCTAGTAGGTTTTTCGGGTCGCTGATCACGATTCCGCTGTTATTTTTCCAAAAAACTCTCTCCAGATGGTAAATTCGGGAAATTTGAGATTTTCCTGAGACGGTTATGAATAATAAAGTATAATTTTGTTGTAAAAATGACTTCTAGTAGGTAAACTCTCCAGATGGAAAATTCGGGAAATTTGAGATGTTCCTGAGACGGTTATGAATAATAAAGTATAATTTTGTTGGAAAATGACTTCTAGTAGGTTTTTCGGATCGCTGATCACGATTCCGCACTTAATTTTCCCAAAAAACTCTCTCCAGATGGAAAATTCGGGAAATTAGAGATTTTCCTGAGACGGTTATGAATAATAAAGTATAATTTTGTTGGAAAAATGACTTCTAGTAGGTTTTTCGGGTCGCTGATCACGATTCCGCTGTTATTTTTCCAAAAAACTCTCTCCAGATGGTAAATTCGGGAAATTTGAGATTTTCCTGAGACGGTTATGAATAATAAAGTATAATTTTGTTGTAAAAATGACTTCTAGTAGGTAAACTCTCCAGATGGAAAATTCGGGAAATTTGAGATGTTCCTGAGACGGTTATGAATAATAAAGTATAATTTTGTTGGAAAATGACTTCTAGTAGGTTTTTCGGATCGCTGATCACGATTCCGCACTTAATTTTCCCAAAAAACTCTCTCCAGATGGAAAATTCGGGAAATTAGAGATTTTCCTGAGACGGTTATGAATAATAAAGTATAATTTTGTTGGAAAAATGACTTCTAGTAGGTTTTTCGGGTCGCTGATCACGATTCCGCTGTTATTTTTCCAAAAAACTCTCTCCAGATGGTAAATTCGGGAAATTTGAGATTTTCCTGAGACGGTTATGAATAATAAAGTATAATTTTGTTGTAAAAATGACTTCTAGTAGGTAAACTCTCCAGATGGAAAATTCGGGAAATTTGAGATGTTCCTGAGACGGTTATGAATAATAAAGTATAATTTTGTTGGAAAATGACTTCTAGTAGGTTTTTCGGATCGCTGATCACGATTCCGCACTTAATTTTCCCAAAAAACTCTCTCCAGATGGAAAATTCGGGAAATTAGAGATTTTCCTGAGACGGTTATGAATAATAAAGTATAATTTTGTTGGAAAAATGACTTCTAGTAGGTTTTTCGGGTCGCTGATGACGATTCCGCTGTTATTTTTCCAAAAAACTCTCTCCAGATGGAAAATTCGGGAAATTTGAGATTTTCCTGAGACGGTTATGAATAATAAAGTATAATTTTGTTGGAAAAATGACTTCTAGTAGGTTTTTCGGATCGCTGATCACGATTCCGCACTTAATTTTCCCAAAAAACCCTCTCCAGATGGAAAATTCGGGAAATTAGAGATTTTCCTGAGACGGTTATGAATAATAAAGTATAATTTTGTTGCAAAAATGACTTCTAGTAGGTTTTTCGGGTCGCTGATCACCATTCCGCTGTTATTTTTCCCAAAATACTCTCTCCAGATGGAAAATTCGGGAAATCTGAGATTTTCCTGAGACGGTTATGAATAATAAGATATAATTTAGTTGCAAAAGAGGTCATTGTTGCAACAAAATTATAATTATATATATATTTTCCATCTGGAGGGAGTTTTCCGAGAAAACTAACTGCGGAATCGTGATCAGCGACCCAAAAAACATACTAGGGGTCATTTCGCCTCTTAATTCATTAATTTTCTAAACCTTTGGATAGTTTATATAAGAATGCTCCTCCGAGGAGTTGAAACCCCGTTTTGGGGGTAGAAAGGTCGACCCCCCGCGGTCTTGATAGTCGTGAATGATCTATGGGGTATAAGGAATAAAATGGAAACAAAAATTTGAAATTCTTGCTTATTATTTTTTCTTTTTCGGTTCGTTGCCTGGACTAATAATTAAATGAATAACAGGACCGGACAGGTAGATGTTTACAAAAACGAATATTGGAACAACAAAAAACAAAATTCCACTCATGTCAATCACCTACAAGAAACTAGAGATTCATTCAACAACAATTTTGAAATTGTACATTATAGAAAATAAAAGTAATAAGTTATCCTTGTTAGTCTCTAGAAATCAATAGATATAATCAACAAATGTTTTACAATGAACAACCTCTTGTTAACTCATTAATGTAAAGAATTATGTCTACTGATAACAAGTTAAAGAGTCATCGAGAACTATAATTTGAGGAAAGTTAATAGAAGAAAATAACTTAGTAGTAGGGTTTATAGGGATTATATAATTTTAGAATTCACTTTTACAATCATTTCTGGGCAGATTCTTAAAAAGTATAAAAACACTTACCGAATCCTCATTGAAAATGTATTTACATCTTTGTCTAGTTGGTCCAGTAAAGCAATTGATTGAATTATCATATTGTCAACTCTATGCACGTTGAACTTAACTTTAGCTCTTGAATAGGAATGTCCAAGTCCCAATTGGGCTACACCAGAGCTACTTGCTGTGATCCCCTTGATCATATTATGAAAATGATGTCTTATCCCTGAAAAAGAGTAGAACAAAGTTTGCCTTTACTCAGATTTCATTCAATGCTGCAATTTTATCAGGTTCGATCCAGGATGTGCGTGTGATTCAAATTTTGTTTACACATATACAGACCAACTTTGAAACATAATTCTTTAAATACCCACCTCTAATAACTTCAGGTACAACACCAATATGGCTACATTGAATACCAAGGGCTTCAGTGATGGCAGCCCCAAGCTTTGGATCACTAACACCTAAAGTGAGCTTATCCTTCTTCTTAGTTTTTGGAATTGTAATGTCAAGAAACTGTTGTAAATCTTCAGGTACTATACCTTCTGAGATTGCATTAATATTCTCTAATGCAGTTACTGCAGTTTTGAAGGGTAAGAAACTTTCCAATTGGACGATGCTATTGAATCTGCCCAAATCATACACAGCAGATTCCAGTTGTGGCAATAGCACTCCAATTTCTTCAAATTCTTTCACTTTAAATACGCCATACCCAGCAGCATGCTCAAAAAGTATGAACAGTTTACCCTGTAAGAAAATCAAGAATAGAATTGCTTGAGCATTAGTAAAAGTAAACCAGTAGTATCCGGATTTTACATGTATCTGACAAAAATATTTTCTACGTACCATATTTGAAGAGTATAGGAAGCTGCTATACTTTAGATAGATTGTACACTATCAAATTTTAAAAACTTATGTTTAAACAGCAAGAGTAACCCACCATGAGGTGGTCATAGATTTAAAATAAACTTTAGGGTTAGAAAAACCTTAGTACGCCCATAGAATCCAAAATTCCACAATCTTCTCGATTACCTACTAAATGACTTCAGCTACTTAAGATGTGCAGTCAAAGTAAATTCAAACATTTCGATAGAAAGGCTAAACAACTACAGAGATAAAATAACTATTTAACATTAACGCTTATGGAGATTTGTACCTCCATTTATATATTACCTCTAATATAATATGTCAGTGATATCCATTGATGTGTTGATTCTAGAGCTCTAAAAATGTTATTACTTATTAGTATAGTGCCTTAGTCACGGTCGTATACACAGGTCTGGAAACTCGAGGCTGTTTCCTATGTGAGATGTGAGTCCGCTGAGCCTCATCTATGGCGTACTACCAAGAGGGTGGCGCATGAGTCGAGGGATGTTCTCTGGCACGTATACGACCATGTTTGAACCATCGACATAATACATAATATATGTATTATGTCGATGGTTTGAACGATATGGTGCCTAATCCTGATAACATATTTCGATCCATGCGCCAGCTGGTGGCTGAGCGAGGGACTACGAGTTTGGCGACATGTAAGAGACTCATGTCAAGCATAGAGTACCCAGATCTGTATATACGACCGTGGCCTTAGTATAACTAAGTGATGAAATCTATACTCTATGTCCGTGTTGATTATTCTATATTCACTGAGCTTAATTAAGTTTAGGTCACGATAAATTGATTCTATGATCAATTATTACATTTTAGGTCAAATACATAAAATAGTTTTATGTCAAATACTTGTATTTTAGGTTACCTTCTTTAATAGCTAAAAATCGAATTATTTTTTTTATATATACTATTTGCTTTTCAATTTTGCAATATTTGATTGATTATTAGTTCACCAAATATTGCAGATAATTGTATTTAACAACATACGAAGAGTTATATTATTAAATTTTTCATTGGTTTTGTCCTTAATCTGGAAACCTACATTCATCAAGGTTTTTAGAATCCTCAGCTGATTGATCATGATACTGAAGAATCTTCAAGTTTCGAAATTTCAATTTCGGGAAAGTTGTACTAGTAATCACCAAATTGATTTAATGTTTATGGTATAAGATAAATGATGTCATTTCCAAAACTGTTGAAATTTAGGAATATATCTCAATTGAGTAAGATAAGTGTAGATATTAAACCAGTAACAAATATGAAACGTTTATCTTCTTATATGCATGATCATCGTTTCAAGTCATATATTGGCAACTACTGTAGTTTCAGCATCAGTAGTGTTTATAATGGCAGTGCAGCTCGTGCTGAAACCACAAGTACAACCCAGGGCTTGTCAAAGCTGCAAGCCCAAGAATTAGTACTTCGCTTAAATCCAGAAGAAAGAAATATTCTATTGAGTGCACTTCAAGAATATCAGTCCAAAATAGTCAAAGATGAATATGAAGGTAAAATAAGCAGGTATTTGGGACATATTTATGTAATTTCTGACGTTATAGTGCATGTTTTTTTTTTCTTTTATTTTTGCCTATTTATGTTATGTTACATAACTACAATGGTACTATATCTATTAAGAATGCAATATTGCCAGCTTATGTAATGATTATTCAAATATAACAATTTAGGTAATGTATCAATACATTAATATTTCACTGATAAAGGTTGGATTTCAAAAATTTGTCTGGGTTCAACATAAGAAATTTTAATCATTAGGCTACACAAATTTATTTCAACGAAATCAGTTCTCAATCTAGAACATGGAAAATTTGATGAATAATCTGTGTCTAATAACATTTAAGGACAGTTAGCAGCTTCCAGATGGAGAAGTAAGTTTGGAAGGCCAAGTAAATTACCTAGGTTAGGTGATGTAGATCCAACTGGATCATTTTGCCCTGTACCAGAAGGCTGGCTCAAGAAAAAATGGGGTATGAAAATAGTTTTAGATAAATCTTATTTAACATTTAAGGGTGAATGGTTTTTAATGTGGGACTAATATATGTTGGCGAGTGCTGTTGATCATTAATTCATTTTGTGTAATGATCCATTGCAATCATTCTTGAACCATTATTAAAATTATACTTTGCTCAATTCCACTTGGTCATCATCATTTCATATATACAATGAATTTAGGATTTTAATCTGAATTAAACACCTTCAAAAATATGGCGGAGAAAGAAATAGTATTAAATTGAGTATTCAAAACTATGTAGGAGAGAGACAAGTGCCCCTCATTAATTTTAGTCTAATATAAATTAATTAATTTTAACATCATAAGATTATTATCTAAATAAAATACAGAAGATATAGTTCATCTAATATACAATACTTATATGAATACAAAATTAGATTATAGATTCAATTTAGAATATATAAAATTTAATAATAATAATTATTGTAGCTCTGCATGCATTAAACATACTAAAGAAGATCTATTGGTCCTTAAAATTAGCTTGATTGACATTGCCATATCTTTATGGAATACAATTAATTCTGCGTGCTCAAAGACTATTTTGTTACTATGGTTTAGTTGTATTCATCTTATGCTAACGCTGATATATTAAATAAATTGAAAATATGTGCAGCAAATGATTAGCAAATTGAAAATCACTTCTCCAGATCAACCTTTGTTAAGGTAATGTAATCTGCTTCTATTGATTGAAATACTAACATTTCTAGTTTTTTTATAATTACCCATTGAAAAGATCAACATTTAATAAAAATTAAGAAATGTGCCTAATGCACTACTCTTTAAGCTTGCTTTTAAACGAAAATATATTCACATGTAGATAAACTGTTAGTGCACTGCTTTATAATAAATCTTAATGTTCATTTTTAGTCCTTGTTCATTTGTTAATTGGATTTTCTCACATTTTATCATTTTATTGTTCACTAAATGTGGTAACTTTCATTTATGTTTGTTTTTGCTTGTTATTAACATTTCATTTGATTTTTGAGATTGGTTTAACAATTATTATTCATCTCATAGTTGTTAATGTGCCCATTATTTTCAATTATAGAGATATTCTAATAAAATGTATTTCTTACATTTTCAAATTTTAGCTGAATCAATACCAAAGCCAACAACTAGAAACCTGATCGACAGTAAGTAATTATAGCAATTAGTATTCCTTCAGTATTATTTATTGCTATTATGTTCTAGTTGGAGTTGCTAATTCAATACCATTCATTGGGTTTGGGTTCCTGGACAACTTTTTCATGTTAATTGCGGTAAGTATATAAGAATTATTTGTTTGCATTTGTATTTTTCATTTTCATGGATCCATCCACTTCCAAGTTAAAGCGCACGTAAACAAATGCAGGTGAAAAGAATACTCACATCTAGAGGGCGTTGGAGTTTTTGTTTCTTGTACTATTCTTATGGCCATACATTCTTTTTTGTAAATATTGTTTAGAGATTCCTGTATAAGTCCCATCACAATCTAAACAATTCAATTTGTATACTGTGTGGGTTTGTGTTTATCTTTTGGCATTAAATGTTTTACATTTGAAAAATATTTCCCGGCAGAGCTAGTTACTTTTTAAACATTTCTTAATGTTTCCGGAATGTATGGTAACGTTATAAAATTATCTGTATTACCGTTTATGTTATTCAGATATGACGTTCCATTATAGATTTTATTTATTCTTTCTCTAATGATAGGATTGAAAATTGTTTTTGGGTATCCCATCATTTTCAGTGTATTACGAACAATTTTTTAATTTTTGGGACGGTCCTCTGGGTGGGGCAATTTAACCGCGCGATCTGTAAGGCTGTTTATAACACTTTTTTAGTAAACCACAAACTTTTTATTTTTCCATCCGCATCATGCCTAATGTTCATATCTAGGAAATTTGTTTTTGTTCAGTTCTATTCCACAAGTAAATTGAAGTGTACAGTGGAAATTGGTAGATTTATTAATCACGTACTGAATTTTATGACTGGGAACACACATTAGACAATTATCTACATATCATTTAAAGAATACGGGTTGAAAATAATGGATTTATTACTGATTCCATAACTAGGGGTAGCAATAGTAGCTGAAATAGGAGATCCCATTGCTGTGCCGAATATTCGCCCAAAATATTGCTCACCGTATTGAAAATAAGTGCATTCTAAATAAAACTTTACTGCTACTACTATGCTCAAAGTTACGATGTGGCATTGAAACTATATTAAGTATAATCTTCCATCACAGCAGATAATTACTTCTGAAGAAGATCTGACCGAACAATTATCTCTTATTTGAAAGATCGAGATGATTAAAATGAGTGGCTTGATAAAATAAAAAATGGCCCTTTTCGCTAGTTGTCTTTCCATTTTCTTTTAGCAATAGGTTGAGTTCGATAACTAAGATGCTTCAGATACAGTTCCTTCTGATTATTATATATATTGTCTTAATAACTTATATTATGTCTTGTATCAGTCTCATCAACTTTTCCTCCGTTTCAAGGGCGATTATATTGACTTATACTTGGGATCTTACCTCTGCATAACCACCATGGCCGCTGCAGCTTTGGGCAACACGTTCTCTGATGTGTTGGGAATCGGTTCGGCGTTCTATGTTGAAAGATTAGCAAATAAAATAGGATTCTCACCACCGAAACTCTCGCCAATGCAATTAGACATGCCCAGCTCAAGAAACGCCGCCAACTTAGGAAGAGTATTGGGTGTAACATTAGGCTGTTTATTGGGCATGTTACCTTTATTATTCAGAAAATCTAAAAAACCTGAGGAGACAAAGGAATAGGGGAACAATTGGGAACCAACTTCGAGACTTTCACTTGGTAACACTAGTACAATAATTATACAATTTACTCCCTTGTCTTATTTCGCATTACTTCTGTAATAGACATTGTTGGAGATAGTAGAAGCTTTTACTGTGTGGTCGTGTATCACATTGATAATGTCAATGGACAAAACAAAATACTTGCTACTAATACTGTAATAGTTACTTTAATGTCACTACTTTAGACCCTTCAAATTATCAGTCCCGAACGTTTTCATAGAATATTTCTGCAAAACAGATAGTATAAGTATTTTGTTTTCGTCTCTCAAAGGGCATATTAGCTTCTGTGTAGTTCAAGTGCAATGCCACATCTTCAAGTTGTTTTAGTTCTATATTAAAAGAACGAATGCTGCTATCTGTCCTAGATAAATTCTAATCTAGATATTTGAAAAGTTACCTACTTTGATTTAAATTTTTTTTCAAAACCAGTATACGAACACCATTTAATGAAAATGAAATTTTTATAGCTTGATAAGATGAAAATGCGTTGGAAATAAACTTGCCGTGCACGCAATTAAATTTATAAAGAATGGTAATTTTTGTCACTGGAATAGAGATGAAAGGATCTCTATTATTCGAGTTTCAAATTTTTTTTTTTTTATTGTAAACTAATTTGTATATTTCAAACGGAATCCAACTCCTGTAACTAAAGATGTTTTTAAATAACTACAATTCATTCGCATTAATATTTTCAACTATCCTTGAAAAATGGTCTTCTAATAAAAGGAAATTTAGGGTCAAAATTTTAGGGGATAGACTTTTAAATAGAAAAAACAATGTTATTAGTACGTCCACATCACATTTACCTCATGTTATCTATATCTCATGTCATTCAAAATATCAACCATATGTTATGCCCTATTATTCTGTGCTATTTCTACTAAACACTTGCTCAGTCAAATTTTTACAATTTTCTTGATTATTTAGCCTAACTGAACAATATATCATTATTTTACTAAAAATGGTCTTAAAGCATTATCTGTTACTTGATGAATATTATTTGTAGATATTCATACAAGATATCCAATCCAATCAGACATAGGTACATCTAATGTAGGGGAGATTCGACAATTCTAAAATAATAGGTAATAGCCACGTCTTTATTCCATTAAAAAATAATTAATAACATTTTCAGTTCTTCTGAATATTTCTAAATTATTCTTATCCTTGTGAATTATTTCAACATTAAATGTGTGAAGATGCACATATGGTTGAAAATTTGACTATCTTTTATTTATAAAAATGAGATGTACTTACTACTTATTGTATAATTGTGATATAAAAGAAATAATTCAAATTGTAAATATGTTTAGACTATAACTGCTCTACATTCTTGTGTTTAACACCTTTAAATGTCAGGGTAATAAAGTAGTAAAGAATATGCAATAATTTATTGACCTAGGTTAAGCTTTATTATATTTTATATTTAACTCTTAGCAATATTTAAAAAGAATTTGTTACATTGTTTTCATGTGTATTGTATAATTTTGTTACATTATATGTTTGTGTTTGAATAGGAAATGTCTTTGCCAGAGCATTCTTATAAACATCAATTATTCAAATAATATTTGAAAAATTTCAATGAGGATAAATCATCGGAGAATATCTACTACTTATTAGCATCACAATAGGGCAATGTTCGTATTGTCAACTAAAGCAAGTGATTGTAAATTCAGAAACAATTACTATCATCAATACATTGATGATGTATTGAAGATATTAATTTTTTTCAATCACTTCTGTTATGAAAAGAACTAGATGGAATGTCAGGCCGAAAGACAGTTTATTCAATCAACAAATTAAAATGTATAACATTGGATAAGCTTGTTGAAATAGTTCCTAAGTAAATTTTAATCATTCTTATTCTATCAAATGTCTTTGTGCCATCATTGGAATGTTTACATTTAAATAATTTCCTATATATTTGAAAGAACGGTCAAGTCGTATCTATTATGTTATGTTATTGTATTTTTTATAAATGTGTATTTTATAGCGCTCAACTGAGGTGATTATTCATCATATATACATTGTTTTTATTGTTATATATATTATATGATGAATCGATTGAAAATGCGGTTAGTTATTGATTAAACTCTGGGCCAATTCTGTATTTAAATAACCACAAGTACTAAATTTAATGTCATGAATTAAGAACCTTAAATAAAAGGATGCCAAACTCCCTATGCCATCCAAGGCAAGCTGAACCGAAATATAGAGTCGTAGCAGGCGGTGCCTCGTTGACGTAAAAATCTATATGTGCGCACAAAGTTACTGCGCCGTCGAACAGGCGAGATGCTGGACATTTTCGATTAATTTGTATGTTTAATTAAACATTGAACAATTTGAAGTCTTGTTCGGCGATGCATTAACTGCCTGCGCACGATAGATTTTTACGTCACCAACTATTTATACTCTGAATAATTCATACACGTAGTTTAGTTGCCTGTCTATTCATTCAATAATATAGTAGGCTTCTACCATATTATTTAACCGCTTTTTATGACAATCAATTATATTACAGATTCCAATTTATTCATCAATGATGAAATACAGTACAACAATTGTATTTTTTAAATAATAAAACATATCCAAAGGAATTGAAGCCTTCAAAGTTTACTTTTATTTTCATTACTACAAAATTCGTCCAGTAGGTAATATTGTTAAGATACCATCATTAATTTAATCAACCACTTGTACCTAGTACTTATTATGAAATTGTATTTTCATATCGTATCTACGACACTTCCAAAATTAGCTTGGCTTTTGTAAAATTGGTATCATATAGAATAAAAATTATTTAAATGTAGAATTTGAAGAGTATTAATGAATTCCTCTCTTGAATAGATATAAATAAGAAAAATACGTTCATCTATCCTATTCCCCAATAAGACCAAATTTTCCACAAATCTGGGATCTGGAATTGACTATTGAGTCTTGTTCAAAATGCTATGTGGGTCAAACTAAAAAATATAAAGAATAATAGTGAAAAATCAGCAATTAGCAGAATATTAAATACAGGCGACACTATTTCTCAAGTAAGTTTATCACATTTAAGGCAGTGGACCTAGGTAATTTAGAAGGGATGGAAATGTATAAGCTAAAAAGTAATTTATTAAATTTAGATTTATCTCCAGCTGAGTGTAATCTCTTGTTTGTATTATCAAGCCCAAATAGTATTTGAATAGGCACATTTTGTTTCCGAATTTAGCTCGCTGGTGGTGGCTGCTTGTTAGCTGAAATGTCCTAAAGATCGTTTTACAATTTTCAATTATTGTTGCAATAATATTGCAGCACTGCACTGACTTTGCAAGAGCTGACCTGCAACTTTTTATGGCAAAACGTTTTACACTTGGCAATTTTTACTTGCAATTGTATACTTCAGTTCTCTACAAACTAAACTAAAATTATTAATTTGTATGTTTTAATTTTATTCAGTTTTATGTAAAATTTCATAAAGCAAACAAAAGAAAAACGTTGCTGCTATAGGTAACTTGCATTTATTAAAAGTACTGCGTAGCAGTGGATTCTTGATATATTATACCGGGATATCAAAAAGTATCTTGGTCAAGGGTGGTTGTGGAATCTAAAACGTATGTCTTAGTTTACGTTTGAAATAATTATGTCACTGTCACACCGACATCATCAATAACCTACAAATTTCATACCTATTTATTTCAGTTGTAAAACAATAATGAATACAAATTAATATAGTAATAAAAATTGTCGAAATGTTAACTTTGAACCTTTTAAAAAGTCGGGATATCCACAAACCGCGTCGAAAACGGTTTTAAAATAGTTAATTTTCGATAAATGGAATGACGTTCACGTGAGACGCCCGTAGCTCGCGAGTTGGAAAAGTGCAAAAGTTAGGAACATAGAACTTCTTTACGAGGGCTTTTTGCGTACCGTTTTCGCTCCATGTAGTTAGATTTAGTCGCGATACGCACCCGACGGCCCTTCTTTTTTCAAAAAATTCCTTTTAAATAGGAAAATTTAATTAAAATAGAAACAGGTACTCTCAGGTCTCAACTGACGCCTAGCGAGCTTCTCGAGGGAAACGTCAAAATGATTTCGTTCGTAGCTAATTACATAGGACGTCTGGCGTTCATGCAATTATGTTTTTAGATAATTCGAACCTTCTAATTTCGATAGGCCACGTGAAAATCCCGGAGTCTAAAGCGCTAGAGACTTCTGAGTGTTATAACATTCGTATAAAATTGCGAAATTTCGCACTTTTAGAATCTTCAAATTAATTAATTTGACACAAATGAAGACACACGTTTTAGATTCCACAACCACCCTTGACCAAGATACTTTTTGATGTCCCGGTACTTATAATATTCTTTTCGGCGAGGTGGCATTTTAATTGAGATTGGTGCGATAAGGACTAATCCAATTTTAGACATAAGTCTTCTGATGATGGTCGTGAGACCGAAACGTCCGTAAAGACGAGAAAATATAAAGCATAAGTGTTAATGTGACCTATTTCCCGAGAATTTATATATAATTCATACCTGGGTCAAGAATATTATAAATCAATAGGTATAAATATATATGTTGTTCTGTGATATAAACGTCAACGTGAATAAGCGTCCTTGTGGGAACTTTTGTTCAGTTGGTAACTGAAGTCTCCAAAATTTCCCCCATAATTGCAAATCGCAATGTATTGAAATGGCAAGACTTGCACGCAATTTCTGAACTGCGCATGCTTTTGATGAGTATTGCGTATTGCAACAAGAATTGCGAACTATAAAACGTTCTTGAGCAGTTTAATTTTATTTTTAATGGATAAGGATGATTATTTCATAATTATTAGCTGAAAGGTCCTTAGTGCTTTATAGAATTTTTATTGTTGCCTTGATCATCTCCAGGTCTTTATTCACAGCAAAATGTTTCCCAAAAGCTACTACAAAACGATATCCTTTTCGTAAACTTCTTTAGTAAAAATTTTTTGTATCCCAAAATTCCACGAAATCTTACCGTATGTCGTTAGTAATACATTTTTCTGAATTTTGAATGGAAATATATAAACAAGAATTTCGTATTTTAGTTTTAAAAATGTCTGGGATATTTGAACACAGCTAAAATTAATAATTTACAATCAAATCGGAGACCAGTTCACAAAGTGGTGTATAGGAAATAGTGATATTAAAACTATTGGAATTGAAATATGCATTTATTCAATAAAACAATCATGAATTGAAACATATATTTCTATGTATTTGAAGTATTGTAAAATATCACGCGTATTAATTATCTATATGAATTATATGTCACCAAGATCAATTCATGTAGTTCTCAAAATCTCTCCTAGGATTTAATAATGTGAAAATAGGGAATATTGAATATTCTATTCTTCTTTATCGAATCGGTCCATTCTTTGTGCCAAGAACTTTCCAGTTGATCTTGGATTCTTGTTTTAGTCGCTTTATTAATATGATCAGCCAATGCTAATTGATTAGAGTTCGACGCGCAAATTTCTAAAAAGTTCGCAAAATATCCAAAATGTACATATTCCGCCAGATTACACATTTCCAATATTTCTGAAGTTTTCGATAACCAATTCATGGAAGGAATATTCCACCAATCCCAAGTCATAATCTCTGGCTGTTCCATATATTCTGTATCATTCTTAAAGGTGCTGGTGTCATTGGAGTAAGGCTCGTTAGAACTTTTAATGGAAGCTAATATGAGGCTGGTCTTGAAAACTTCAACAGCATGCATATTTTTCAAAATATTTTTAGGTGCTATGTCAGTCTTTATTTCGAAATGTTCACGTTTCAAATGAAGGTCTTCATTGATGACAAATGAAGTATTATTAGTTTCACTTCCAATTTCTGTATAATGTAGAGCATTTCCAGGTATTTGACTTGCTAAGTAGAAAGAGCCAACCATAGTGAACAGACACACAGTATAAGTGGCAACAAGTAGAGCAGAAACAGCAACTAGGCACTGGATTAAATTATACAACTCAATTGTGGACACCAAATTCTCCAGTTCCGTATATGTAAAAAATCCTCTATCTGTACCCTGTTTTTTAGCAAGCGTTCTTTCGACTTCATTAAGCTTCTTCCAAAAAGATAGTTCATCAATGTACAATTCCCATTCCTAGAACAGGACAAACTTTTTGTAATAGTTGCAGCACTAATTGTGACTAGCAGGACACAGGAGAACTGGCTCCTACTAAAATAGGCATCATAATTTCATCTACTCTTTTTAATCAAGAGGAATAAAATTCTAAAAATATACCCAATTTAGCTGAGAAGCCTCCATTTAAATCATTCTACACCAATTTTATGAATTAGCTTACTACGAAATGAACAAGCTACAAACTATATTAAAAACATAATTTAACACAAGTCTTTTTCGTTTAAAACTTAGATAGTTGTTGTTTTTGTCATAATGCATTGGAAGAATAACAAATACATTTTGGTGTTAGATTAGAATTCAATGGACAGAATTTCGGTTTATCTAGGTCGAACAGTGACAACACATTTATCAGTTCCAGACAGTTGTTTCGCTCTCTCATGAGCTCATCAACGGAATAAGCAAGCTCCGCCAGAGTTTTAAACACCCCATTTGGAAATGTTAGAGAACCAAGTGTTCCAAACGCCACCTATCACATGATGTCCCACTGAGAATCATTCACAATGCTATGATTCAAAAAGCTCACGCGCTCCAAAGAAATTACGGAATAGTGTTAAGCATACAGCCGCCAGGTGACGGTAACGAAACTAAGCATTGGATGAACAAACCCATTTTCATGTTAGAAGTAATCAGCTATGAGAGAGCAAAACAGCTGTCCAGAACTGATAGACGTGTTGTCACTGTTTGTCCTAGTGAAACTATTTTTGTCATTATTACTTCAACTATCTTCAATCGGTGTATAATTTCAGTGAATCAACAATTATGACTTTAGTATTTTGGCTCTACTTCACATCATAAACGTTTTTTTATAGGTAGAAAATAATGGCAAATGACCAGAGCTTGGTAAACATTAATTTTTACCTGCAACTGCTTAACTATTGATAAAATGAGTTTTTGCACATAACACCGCCCTCCCCAATAGCAGCCACTAACTCTGAATGAATATCTGGATCACTGGAGTGGAGAAAATTGATTTCCAACAAACAAAATAAATTAAAATTTCCTCTGCACATTTAATCAAAAATTATTTTGTGAAGATAAGATTAATAGAAATGTTTATGTCACAACGGTACAATCAAATTTATGTTTATTTCCACACAATAAGTTGTTATCATGATAACCTCAGAACTCTGTATTTGATATTATAGCTCAGTATATAAATCAATCATGGCAGAAACTCAAACATCTTTTGTATTTGCTTATTTGTCACATTTGCAGAACTAATTGTGACGAGCATTTCACTTTTCAGTATTCCACAATCTCCACCAGAGTTTAAAACACCCCATTTGGAAATGTTAGAGAACCAAGTGTTCCAAACGCCATCTATCACAAGGTAGATGTCCCACTGAGAATCATTCACAATGCTATGATTCAAAAACCTCACGCGCTCCAAAGAAACCACAGGATAGTGTTGGGCATACAGCCGAAACTAAGCATTGAATTAACAGACCCATTTTCATGTTAGAAGTGATGATCAGCTTATGAGAGAGCAAAACCGCTGTCCAGAACTGATAGACGTGTTGTCACTGTTTGTCCTGGAGAAACTCTGTCCTTTGTCATTATTACTTCAACTATCTTTAATCGCTCTATAATTTCAGTGAATTAACAATTACCACTTTAGTATTTTGGCTCTACTTCACACCATAAACATTCTTTTGTAGGTAGAAAATAATGGAAAATGACCATAGCTTGAACATTAATCTTTACCTGCAACTGCTTAACTTCTCATAAAAACCGAGTTTTTGCACATAACACCCCCTCCCCAATAGCAGCCACCAACTCTGAATGAATATCTGGATCACTGGTGTGGACAAAATTGATTTCCAACAAACAAAATAAATTCAAATTTCCTCTACACATTTAATCAAAAATTATTTTGTGAAGATAAGATTGATAGAAACGTTCATGTCAAAATGGTACAATCAAATTTATGTTCATTTCTACACAATAAGTTGTTATCACGATATGATATATAACCTTAGAAGTCTATATTTGATATTGTAGCTCAGTATCAAAACCAATCATGGCAGAAACACAAACATATTTTGTATTTGAGAGGCTAATGCAATGTGGCTTATATTTCCTGAGAGCCCTAAAGAGAACATTTTCAATATCAGTCAATATTGTTTTGAAATCATTGCTAATCAATCATTCTAATAATATTAACCCAAATTTTACATCAGGAATACCATTAGATTTAATTGTACCTTATTTGTCAATAAAAAAAATCATGACTCACCATTGCTTTAAGGAAATCAATCTCAAGTCGAACCAGTTCTCTTATTGTTAACCCACCTGAGCTTGCCCATTCATCAATAAATACTTCATCAGATTCCCCATCATCAAATAAAAACTTGCTGGATACCATCTAAAAATAACAGTAGTTGTCAGTGCTCTGATTTTCAACTAGTTTCAAAAATCCTTACCAGTGAAACTAAGAAAAGGTTAGATGGTGGAGTCTGTTCTAAATACTGAGGGTTGCGTTTTTTAAGTCTGTCCAAGTAAAGCATAGCCAAAATTAAAGAACAAGGTGATATGCAAGCTCTCCTAGAAATCTTTGCAGCATCATTGAAATGTAGTCTTTCCAATGATCTCCCACATTGAGTTTCAGAAAATAATTCTGCTGCTAGCTCTGAAATAAAGGCAATGCAAGTGTCAATTGCCTTCAAGTAAACTTGAACATAAGCAATGTTCAGTATTTAGGTTATAAGTATTTGAAGTTCCATTCACAAGATACAAATAATAAGCCTACTGAAGAATGCAAAGATTAATTTCGTAATCAAGCTATTACTTGCAACACAAACTAAAGTAGGGTATCATTAATTAAATTGCTCATGATACACTATTTTCAATACATACCTGTTACAGGTAAACTTAACCTATCTGTTTTAGGTAACTTTCCATAATATAAGGTTTTCGTTATTCTTGCAATATACTTCTGACGGTTGTCCAACGTCTATAAAGTATTAAACAATATAATCATCGCATCATTTACGAAAGTGAGCTATATTTACCTCATAACTTTTCTCGCGAGTTTTCTTAGAAATTGTTGACATCATAGATTAATTACAATTAATTACAATTATATCAAGCAAACCTTATAGCCTTATGCAAATCGTATGAAAATACCTGCTACGTTGCGTTTTTTAGGTTTGCACAAAATTGTTAATATGGCACCATTAAAAAGTTCTTCAAAAAAATGGAAACAAATAGAAAAACAATCATGGCATAGAGAAATATTGCGTCATCTCTTGGCCAATGGTGCACCGCAATGACAGTTCACGCCATTGAGTTATAAGCACGTCTGGGAACTCTATGTTTGACACGAGTCTCTTACATGCCGCCAAACTCGTAGTCCCTCGCTCAGCCACCAGCTAGCGCCTGGATCGAAGTATGGCAACAATCACATTATTAAGTAAAATATTTTTTCTCGTAACGCAAGATTTACTATTCTGATTTGAGAGAGGAATAGAACTGTTACTCTTGTCAAAATGTATTACTCACCTTAAAAATAACTTCCCCTTTTTCGTTATACATGCTCGCACACATAAAAGACCTCGTTGGAACGATTTCTATCCGGAATAGCAAGCATCCACTTTTTTCGCATTTCCGCATCTTTCGGCACTTTGAAAACAGAAGTTTCTTGCTTTACACTTTTGTACCCCGTTTTGCATTTCGGCACAATGCACGGTTTCGTAATTTTTTTCTAAAAACGCTGGTATTCCTTGTGTTTACCAGTCAACAATGACAGTTGCCAGAGAACACGGTCGTATACGTGCCAGAGATCATTCCTCAACTGATGCACCACCCTTTTGGTACTTTGCAACAGATGACGCTTAGCGGATTCATTTCGCACAGAGGAAACACAGCCTCGAGTTCCCAGACCTGTATATACGACCGTGGTTGTACTTGTAACCAATGATATGATAAACTATAGAAGAGCTTACACTATATAATCATCATTATCCACTGAAAATACTTAGAATATTTCAGCTATAAGTAATCATCAGAGTAAACAGTTTACTCTGATGATGGCTGCAAGGTTCTCAGTACTAACACTATTTTTAGTGGATATGGTTTATATGATAGTTTCTTATTTATATAGAAAAAAACCACCACGTGATGGAAGAATAGTGTGAATATTTGATATTGAAGTGTAAATTCGTGGTTTATCCACATTTTGCTATTCAATTTGAATGAATTAATTAGGAAAACACCATTCTAGAATCAAAGTGAAATGACATCCAATATTCAAGTTCAGTTTCCTTCTGATTTTGCCACTTAATTGACAATATTGACAGCACAAGTAGCACGTGGTCAACTAAATAAGACAAAGTTACCATCATAATGCAAAAATAAGCAATTCATTGGTATCTGTTAGGTTTAATAATATCATTAATTAAAATAATGTAATCCTTTATTGTAAAATATCAATCAACAACATTATATAATTCATCTAATAACATTTATCACAGATTGAATCAATTTAATTGCATGAAATTAAAAAAAAATCTGTTCTTACACATTCAATAATAGGTATGTATGAAGGATTTTACCCTAGGGTTATTCTTAGAATAAGTTTGAAATAATAATACTATCAATATAGGTGCCAAATAATTCGTACTTTAACAACGCCATTTACCCAATAGTATAATAATTAAAAGTCAAATTATGACTTAATACAAATTTACATCGCCAGTAGACCAGTTCTGGTTGCTAATTGTTAATATTTATAACATTTGCATTATTCGCGATGCCTCATATAGAAGGCGCGACAACTAACATTGCTAACATTATAACTATCTTTACGCCGATTGCCTTATGGAATATTTAAAGTATAATCTACTAGTAGGCAAGACTAACGTGCAGATTCCACGGGTAATAATAGCTAGTCCTTAAAAATATACAACTTTTATTCACAGAATAAATTTTTATCAACAAAAAAAAGAAAGTAGATAACTTCAATAATCAAAATTATCAGATAAAAGTAGGAAGAAATATTAACAGTTTTAATAAAAATTTGTATTTAAAATTTGTACTAGTGTGTTTTTAACAGCATTCATCTGTTATTTGTAATTTTATTACTATTCTATTCAATTTGCTAGAGACTTTTTATTTAGTTCTAATAAGTTAACTTAATATTCGGCAATTATTTTTAAGAAATCTTTTATAAACGAACTAAATCAGAGGCTAAATTTTAATAATTTGCTTCATAGTCCAGGCATTTAAGGAGGAAAATCGACGATTTTTGTCCGAATTTCCGCGAGGTCTATTCTCATGTATTTTGACACGCTGAACACGATGGTGTAGTTTAAATTTGGACTAAGTCTGTGCTCGAAAAACTGGCTATTTCTTGAAACCAAAAATTGCCTTTTTTCGATTTTTTACGTTTTGAGACAAAACCATGGGTTGTATGGAAAAATATTTAATCAAAAGTTGTTAGAAAAATTAATAAACGATTTTTGACTCTGGTCCGAAGTCGATCAGAGGTCGTGTTTTTCAGCACATTGAAAAATGGAGTATATGTTAAAGAGTTTTTGTTTTTTTCATATTCTGTTTTGGTGGAAAGATAGTATTTTTATTTCTCTTCTTTCGGTTTCTGGTATTTTGGCCTACCTCATTTTTTGACGTCAAAATCGGCCATGTTGAAAAATTCGTATTTTACTAATTTCAGACGAAATACTTACGTTTTCGATCTAAAACCACATTGATTCGAAAGATTTTATTATTCTACACCTAATATCCAAAATTCAAGCACTTTGGTTCAAAGACATAGCTTTGGCGCCATATTTAAAATGTTGGATAACCGAAAACTTGTTGAGGTTAGAAATTTTTCACGAAATCCAAATCCTACGTTCTATTAGAGATTTTCATAACGAGTATTTTAGGTCCAAGCAGATCGACGAGTAGAATTGAAGCTATCCTAATAAATGTGTTTGGGTCTCTAGAGGACCCAATTTTGGGCCTATCGACAAAGTCATGGAGGAAATTACAGAGAAATGCATCGGCTATTTTGGTTTCAAACAGCGTACGGAGATTCGTTCACAATTCCACGTTATAACGAATTTCATCATAAAAAAACTAGCGCGGAATTTCATTTAGCGGCAATAAGAGAGGGTTGGTACAATAGATTCCGCGCGCAAAAATATACTTTTTTAAATGTTTTAAAATGCACCTGAATGCTTATAATCGTTTTGTGTGAATGTGTGAGTGTATGTAGACGTGTGAACGTGTATATGTGACAAAAACTCTTTGACATATACTCATTTTTCGATGTGCTAAAACACACACTAAATGGGCCCTCCTATCTTGGACCCACGACCTCGAATCGACTTCGGACCAAAGCCAAAAGTCGCGTGTCAATTTGTCCAACAATTTTTGTTCAAACATTTTCCCATACAATTTTGTCCCAAAACGCAAAAATTCGAAAAATGGTCATTAACAGGGCTAATTCAAATTTAAATACATAAAAATAGACCAAAATTAGACCTCGCGGGAATTCGGACAAAAAAATTCTGTAGACTATGTACAACAAAGAATATCTACACGATTCAAATTTTAGTGGAAACTTTTTGACCTGACTGAATAACTATCTGTGAGGAAATGTACATTGTAGGCAGTCAGTGTGCCTCACACCAGTTCACATAAGACTATATTCCTTCTGAGAAATATACTGATTTGGATTCAATGTGAACAGTGGATGTTCTAAGCATGTTTATTAAATTAAAGATCTAAAACAGCATTAACAATTTCAAACGCTGAAACAATACTATCTCCTCACTGAAGGCAACCCATTAAACATGAAGCTTAAAGCAATTGTCATATTGTTGAAGGGTACATCTTTCTAAATAATTTTCACATTTCTATACTAACTGAATGTAATTTTGAGTGTATCACTAAATTTTAAGTTACTTTGTACTTACAACCATACCTTTATTGTCAAATGTTTCTTGAAATTCAGTATTGTTTATCTTAATCACATGAGAAATTAGAAGAGTGTAGTTTAAAATCGATTACCTGTTCATTAAACAAATGTTATACTAATCAAAATTTCATATACAGCTCAGTTTATCAACATTCAATTGTCTCTAACCAGATATTAGATCTTTTATTGTTACAGCATTCCCCACATCCATAGTTCATTATATTCCCCAAAAACTTAGCAGTAATAATGTATAATTAATAATATAAATACAATACAGTACAGAATAATTCATTTGAAGTAATGAAGTGTCAATTTTCAATATAATATAGGAAAGTTTAGAAACCTGAAAATATTCCAGAGATAGATCATTTATCATGACAAAACTTCTAATAATACTTCAGATTATGTAGGCTCTATTGTGAAATATTTGAAAACATGATTAATTTTTTTTGTCATCAATTGATGAATATTTCAGTAGTTTAAAGTTGACAAGTACAAATTCAAGTTCATCTTTATCTAGGTAGATGTTAAAATGAAAATAATACATTTGGCACTAAGACTGATAATTGTTGCTTGCTGTTCAGTCTCTCTTTTGTGATGATTTACTTTTCTTTGGTTTTCCTCTATAAGCGAAAAACAAAACCAATTGCATCCAACATAAAATGATAGCAATTCCATTTTGAACCTGAAGTAAAAAAGATAATGTTACATAAAATCAACATTTGGAAATTATTCTAATGTGATATTAATATAATCATGTATAAATTTGTGATAGAGTGAACTGTATTTTTCCTTGTAGGTAAATTGTAAGAACACTTGATTAATTGTAATATTATATCATAGACCTATTATCCTAAGGAGACAGGCCAAAATTTCGGGCCACTCAGACCGCTGTATATTTCAAGTATGGCCGTATGGAATGTGCTGTTGCCGGATTAGTTGTTCTGTGTGCCGAATTGAGATTTGCAATTATTATAAAAACGTCCATAGCATTATTTATTGGTTAATTAGAAGCAATACTGTTCAAATGTCGTTTTCTCTGAAAATTATTCCATAATTTATGGTAACCTGGAATATACAATCGAATTATACAATATTTAAATTTTTAAATATAGAACTATTCCATTCCATTGCATCATTTGTTCAGTAGGCGACAACGCCGTGCACCTTATATGAATGGGGACTTTGTTCTGTCTACGCAATTTGACAGCTTCCGTATTTCTCGTAGCTATATCGAAGCGGTGTTGCCTTACAAGTGGTACCAAGTTTTCAATCATAGTTACAGCGTTGCCAATAAGGAGTAATTATGATTCGTCGACGAAGAGGTCCGTTGGTTTTCTTTGTCATACTTCATATAATCATTGCGACAAGTCAAATGGAGTTTTATGAATGAGATGTTTCGTCTCCTTGGGATAATAGGCTATGTATTATATCAACGTAAAAGATTAGTATTTATTAGTATTCTATAGATTCTTCTTCTCATGTACCTATTCAGATTTACAGGATGTCCCAGTTTATATTACCAGGACTTTAACAACTGATAAAAGATCCCCTCCAATGTAAGTTAAAAAGTTTAATACAACATGTGTCAAAAATTACATAGTGTTAAAGTGAATATACGAAAAAATAAAGTTGTTCCGCATTTTTTTAAAAACAATAAAAGATGTCGTTTTCAAATTTGGCAAATGATTTTTGCATTAGTATTACTATCTTTCTGCAAATGCAACACATATGCTTAATTTCAGTGAATTAAAAACTGGGGTGTGAATACCCTTTCCAGCTTTCAACTTGTACGCCCCTGGATTTTATGCAAAAATCTGTTCATTTTAAATTTTGGAGAAAAGATACTCTTTCCTGCATAAATAAATTTGATATTTTTGAGTAACAATATTCTACAACAAACAAGAAAATAAAAAATTAATTTATAGATATAATAAAATACAACACTTTTACTTTGTTTTTATCACATATATTATAGAAACAAATCGTGACTAGTTTCAACACTAGCGTGTCATCTTCAACGATACTGATGTATTATGTATACATTGTATCGTTTGAAGATGACACGCTAGTGTTGAAACTATAGTCACGATTTGTTTCTATAATATTATGTGATAAAAAACAGTGTTCTATTTTATTATATCAATATGATAAATTATCATAAAGTAATGGCTTTCACCATTGAATTTTCAAGTTATAGATATAACTAAGGTTCCAAAATTTCTATATTGCTAATAAAATTAAAAATAGTGAAATAATTAAATTAGTAAAATTATTGATTGATTACAAATTACATGAAAATTGCATCAATCATATTACCTGACATTGTTATCCATATATCTTCTTATTAAACCAGTATGAATTAATAATGATTCTTGACTAAGGTATGAATTATACAGGCTGTCCCAGGTTTTAGTAGCAGAACTTCAACAGTCGATAGAAAATTTGATTTTGAGAAAAAAGTTCTTTTTAACATATATGCACAGACGCTTAGTTTTTGAGATACAGGGTGTTGAAATTGAAAAAAAAATTTGTTTTTTTGCAAATATCTCCGGAACCGTTTATTGTACAGAAAACAGCTTTCGCAAGTATTTTCTACCCATAGTAAGCTATGTTCTGTGCGATAAATTTATTTTTTTAAGCCATGATTGGTGAAGATTTTGAAGAGGTAGTGGGTGTTTTTCCCCAACTTCTAAGCCACTGGGAACAATATGGTTCTTAGACAATCATTTGAAGCGCCTAAGTTTTCCACAAAAAAAGGTGCTTTTGGACATAAGCTCTAAAGTTGACCGTTTTCGAGAAAATTCAACTTTTATGTTGAAAGACATGGTCAATTTTTTGGTTTTGTTACTTGTTCTAACGTTTGAATAAATTTTGTTTAATTAGTAAGAATTGACCATGTTTTTCAACATAAAAGTTGATTTTCTCGAAAACGGTCAACTTTAGAGCTTATGACCAAGACTACCTTTTTTGTGTAGAAAACATTGGCGGTTCAAATGGTTGTCTCAAAACCGTACTTTTTCCAGTGGCGTAGAAGTTGGGGAGAAAAACACCCCCACCCCTTCAGAATCTTCACCAATTATGAGTAAAAAAAAATTTTCATAGCACAGAACATAGCTTATTATGAGTAGAACATGCTTACAAAAGCTGTCTTTTGTACGATAAACGGTTCCGGAGATATTCGCAAAAAACGAAATTTTTTTTTCAATTTCAACACCCGTATCTCAAAAACTAAGCGTCTGTGCATATATGTTAATGGGAACTTTTTTCTCAAAATCAAATTTTCTATCGACTGTTGAAGTTCTGCTACTAAGCCTGTATACATATAAATTCTTGCCAAATAGGTCACACCAACAGATATGCTTATTATTTAGCTAGTGACCTATTTCCCGAGAATTTATATATAAGCCAGTATGGTGATCCATATAATTGTTTTCGCTCTATTGATATAAATAGTATAGACTTCAGTCATATAATAAATGTTAAATTTTTGTGCAATTTTTTTTCAATTTTCTTGCCGATTGTACAATTCTTTAGAGGGGGGGGGGGATATTCTTGATTTAAATAGAATTTAATAATTCAAGTAATTGACACATTGGTTAACATAACATAATAATTAGTTATAACTCACCACCATGAAAGTATTATTCAAAATAATTCCATACACCAACCAAAGGGCTGACACAATTAAACCCATGAATGTTATTGGAAATGGAATAGATGATGCATCCTTTTTGGAAATAATGGTACCCTAAAGACAAAAAAACATAATAGATTCATATTCTTCGAGTTAGTTATTCAAAGATATAAAAATTAATATATATCTACGTAAGTAAAATTTTTCAAATCCAATTAAATTGAATATGACTTAGTAATTCTCATATTCATATATATTGGAAACAACACTAGTTTCTAAAGCTAGATACTAATAATATTTAATACTCACAATGTCTTTCAAAGGACTAGCTAACAATAGTAGCATTAATATAGTAACTATCAAACCATATCTATATTCAAGTAACATTGGATTTTCATATTCAGCATACCCATAAAGAACTGCAATTAAAGCTGTTGCATAAGACAATGGCATATATACTTCCTTCCAACGATCAGATGAGTATATATTATAAAATAATATGTAAAGTCCATTCAGAATGAGAGCAGCCACATTTACTTGTAACATCGCTGGGTCTTCTAATAAAAATGCATATTTCAGCATCAGTAGACCACTAAAATAACAAAAGAATATATATAGTTAATAGCATATCCCTTATGAATTGGTATCCCGTTGTGCATTAAAGGTATCTCGAACTGATGCATAAGTACAACGATGGGTCGATTCAATTTTTTTTCATTACAATAATAAATTCTTAGGTAAATTTTTTTCAAGGGTCAATCCTAAGTTGGGAGAAGAATATACTTACATGGTAAGACCCCCCACAAAGGGTGTAGAACTCACGCCTTTTGTGCTTCGGTTTTTGAATATATCCATACAAATAAAAGCACCTGCGAAGAATTGTGTAATCGTTAGAACACTTGCTACTGTACCTACTGGTTCCTTATAAGGCTGTAAAGCTATTGAGAGGGAATCCATACTTTTAAATAATCTGAAAAAAATTCAAAATATTTTTCCAAATTCAAATTGTTTCAATGAGCGAACCTTTCAAATTTGTGATCTGGTTTAGATTGATTCTACTTAAATGAAAAAATCTGCTCTACAGTTTTTATTTTGTAGTTTTTAAGAAGATAAAAAATGGAATGTTACAAAGATTTTTCAAACTGACGTTGCCAAAAATAATAGTGTTTAATCTTATGACATAAGATGTCAGTAGTCAGTCAAGTACGGCTTTGGCTCAGTGCTTAGTACAGCTTAGCTTAAGCTTACGGTGGGAACTCAAGGTGAATGTGGGTATGCATAATCAAAATTCAAGGTTATCAGTATTAGGATGAAAATTAAAGTACGCAGTCTACTCTAGTGTTCTTGGCTGTAAGGTGAAAACAAACGGGCACAGAGTAGGTATACTCTGTGACTCGGGTAAGGTCATTCTTATCACTGATGATAAATGATAAATATTTAAAGTTACCGGTTAGCATCTTAGAATATATAATCTAATCTTAGAGGTTTATCGCTGTACGTCACAGCATGAAAAAGTCGCCTTGGATCCGTTTAACGAGTAACACATACAATTTTTGTTGAGCAACCCTGAATAAGGAATATTATTGACCACACTCCATAAGCAAACTAATAGTACTTACCTTCTTCCCAATTCATCAGTTAACTATTTCTTAATAGCTAATAATGTTGAAAAAAATGTACCTGGTTGACTGGGCAAGCTATTTAAAAATTAACCCATTAGTGTTATTTTTTTTTCAAGATCTTTTCAATAGTTTTGCACTTCCTACGACATTTATTTGTTGTGAGGCTTCATTAATACGGAATCTCAATTCATTTGTTATCTAATACCATTGAATAAACATTTCATTTATGCGACCCAAGTTGAAAAAGTCTAGAGGATTTGAATACAGAAATCGAAGAGGTCATTTAAAAACATTATCGGTAAGTAATAAATAAGCAATATATAATAATTTTTTTAAAAACGGAACATAAGTGGGCGAGGCATATCGCGAGCGAGTAGAAAGAGTTCGTCGATTAGAAAGAGATAGCCTCTCTTCAAATTACTCAGATGGGTCAAGAAATAATAGAGAACTAGATCTAGATCTCTATGCAAAAAATATCGCCGTCAACGTCAAGAACTATATTCTTCATCTCTATGACTAGACCGCCTCATGCTAGTGACTAGCAAAGAGATATATATAGAGTAGACAACTAAGCCTTTCACTGGTATGTTAAACGGACATTCTGTCACTTCGGAAGTACGAGAATAAAACTCAAATTTTACACAAAACTTTTTACATTTAATTTAAAAATGCTGACAAATTGTTTCAATACACTGTGGCATTTTCAAAGCAAGGAGTTATCAACATTCTGTCTACCGATTTCCCAGCATCTATGTCGATGTGTTGGTATTTCAGCGGGTGATGAAGGAAACATCTAACTACCAAATAATGGCCTATAGGTTTCATCATTTTAGTCGCCTTTTAAGACAGGCAGGATTTACCATGGGGATAATCGCGACCCCACTATCCCCACACGAAACATTAAATATTATTTAGCATTCTCCTTTGCTTACAGAACAATCTATAATTAAATAATCCTCTAGTTCATGAATTAATTCAGGAGGAAATATTAATGTTCAATGTTCTCTAGTTCAAATAATAGCATTAATTATATTGAACATGAAATTAATTATTAGAATTTAGAATAGAGATTGAAAAATTTTTGTTCTATGTCTATGCATTAGCTGTGTAGAGAGCACGGTCGTACTTACAGGTCTGGGGACTCGTATGTTTGACATGGGTCTCTTACGCGTCGATAATCTCGTAGTCCCTCGCTCAGCCACTAGCTAGCGCTTGGATCGAAGAGGTAAAACGATTTCTTTCCGGAATCGCAAGCAGTGTTACTAAGTATTCTGATTTGAGAATTGAGAGAGGAATAAAACTGTTACTCTTGACAAAATGTATTACTCACCTTAAAAATAACTTCCCCTTTTTCGCACACTTAAAAGACCTCATTAAAATGATTTCTTTCCGGGATCGCAAGCATCCATTTTTTTCGCATTTCCGCATCTTTCGGCACTTTAAAAGTTAAAGTTTCTTGCTTTACACTTTTGTACCCCGTTTTGCATTTCGGCACAATGCACGATTTCGTAATTTGTTTCTAAAAACGCAGGTATTCCTTGTGTTTACTATTTATTTATTTAAGAATGAAGTTGTCAGAGAATTTCGACTACTGCGCCATCCTTTTGGTACTACGCGACAGTCGACGCTTAGCGGACCCACTTCTCACATAGGAAACAGCCTCGAATCTTCAGACCTGTATGTACGACCGTGGAAGAGAGGTACGTGTGACGTACCACTCACGTACATATTTAGTCACTCTATTGTGACGCAACGTGATTGTGAGAGTGCGGCGCAAGCACAGAACAATGGGCACTGGTGATATCTGTTCTTTGGACACATTTATTTAAGATTTTATGTTAGTAGAAATTATTTTCTGATAAATGGCGTCATTAAGACGGGGGAAACGTAAAAGCGATGATTTTATTTACGAAATAAATGAAAACGATGTGTCACCAGAACGTCCTGAGATGGAAACAGATGAGCCGTCCAGAAAAATTTTGAAAACTAATATTGAAATCACAGTGACTTCCCAAACAAATGAACATTCTAACCTCGAAATTGATTCATCAATCTCCCAGGAGAATTTACTAATTTCTGAAGAAAATAATATGGACAGTATCAACTCACCGGAATGTGCAACGTCGAAGGACATACAAGAAATTCAACAGAATCAAGGAACCGAGATATTAGCAAGTAATTTGATTGACGCAAAAGATGCCAGTTTGACATCGATTAAAGAAATCTCTGATGTTCAAATTCAAGAAATATTATGTTCAAATAATGAAAATTCTACCGAAATGGGAGAGATAGTAGACGAAAATAATGCAGATCAACAATCTTCCAATGATGTCTCAACTCTTATCAACATAACATTTGATAACGAAGAATTGAGAGATCTCTATCAAACAAAATTTCTGAAATTTCTGAAAACGTTTATGGAGTTTGACATTTGTATTGACAAACTATCCATATTAGTCAAAAATAAATTGGCAGCTAACAAAGAATTTGAAGATGCAAATGTTGAAAAATGTTTGGGCTCTCCACTGAAAAAGCACAGAAAAAAATCAAAAGCAAAGAAAGAGCTTTTCACTGTTGACACTAATCCGTCATTGAGTACAGGGCAAATAAATTTGAGATATGCTAGTAAATTTACAATTGCTACTGCAACCACTTCCGAGGTTAAAGAAAAGATGGTGTCAACACAAGCATGCTTTAACTGCGGAGAAAGTCATGCTCTCAAAGATTGTCCAGTTGCTAGGGATTATGGCAAAATTAATGCGGCAAGACAAAAGTTCATGAATTTGAAAAGTAAATCTGCGTGAGTATTTCAATTCAAAGGTTTTTTTGTTTTATTTGCTAAAGCATATTACTTCATTTACTGCAGAATATAGCCTTATAGTTTGGGACCCCGATATCGCTCTTTAGGTGATTGAAATATAGTTACTAGTAATCAGAATGATCATCCATTCAGTTTGGAGAACAAAAATCAACTTTGATCAGAATTCACTATAATTGTAATTTGCAAGTAAAGTGTTACTACTTACCTTTATTCCGTTTGCATATTGTTGCTCATAGAAATTTCAGTGAAAACTTTCTATTGGATCAATATTAGATACAGAATCATTTCATTTTGAGTGTAATATAACCTTTTTTTTAATGTGCTAGACGACTGGTAACTTGTATGATTCAAATACTATGTACACTTTTTGTGTTTTCCTACATGATTATCCATATCTTAACATCTTATCTCCTATTTTCAACTTATAAACCACATTAAAAACTCATCCACAGGTGGAAAACTATTCTGAATAGACACCAGGACCTGTTATTAAAAGTAGGGATGCAATACATTAAAGCAGTGATTTTTCTCCTACATATGACTTTGATGACCTTTTTATTCAATAGATTCATTTTGCGCTAACTTCAGTTAATTCTGGTGAATCTGTTAAATTACTTTATATATTCCTTAAATCTTCTAGGCGTTATCACTTAGAAGAAGATCAGAAGTATGGTCACTTGAAACCTGGATATCTATCATCGAATCTAAGAACAGCACTTGGACTCAACAAAAATCAACTGCCGTCTTACATTTACGGTATGAGAATGCTTGGATACCCTCCTGGTTGGCTAGAAGAAGCAAGATTTGTATCTTCCAACTTAACTATGTTTGATATTGATGGGAAGAATGTGAGACAATCAGCGAAGAAAAAACATGGGCTAGATCCTGATAGAATTATTGAGTATCCAGGATTCAATGTACCATTGGAAAAGGGTTACAAGGATGTGAGTTTAAATAATGTTTCGTTTAATTTTGGAACATCTTGTTTCAATAATTTCAAATTTCATAGAAAGAGGGGGGAAAAAAGCATTCTCTAATGTTCTGACCTAAAGCGCCCATTATGATCTGTAATAACGAGCCCTTCCTTGGTTTTACTTTGAATGTTGAAGATTATCAATTTACTTATTTTATCAAATTCATTCTTATATATCATTAACTAATATCAATATAACTTGCAGTACGTGAACCGATAACCAGGAAGTGACCCGCATCATGGGTTTCTCATCAGCTAGGCAAATCAGGCAACAATATGATCAATAGATATATGTAATACTCACTCTTCTTTGGTTGAGACACTAACACATTAATTAAGCACTGTGTGATCGAGGGTAAATTATGAATTACGCTAAGTAATCAATCAATACAAATATAAAATATTTAATAATAATAAAGAAATAAACAATTATAAAAATGAATTAAAAGTTTAAAGATCAAATATAACTAAAGTATTAATCAAGAAATTATGTTAAATTTAGAAAATAATTGATCATTCCTTAATTTTAAGTCAAACTTATAAGAACCTAAATATGAAATGAAAACTAATTTAACTCAGCCCGGATGAACCAGGGTAAGGAGTTAAACAAAACCATTATGATTTAATTATTCAAGCAATTCTAGATCTTGTGTATTAAGCAATATGACTAGATTCTAAATGAACGAAATAAGTGAAAATTCTACCATAAACACCACAATGCAAACTTAACTAGAAAACTCGGAAAGTTTTCTAAAATATGATTTAAGTGAATCGTGGAGTATGCAAAGTAAGATTTAATTCAAGAAGTTAAAATATAACTGACTTTAGTGTAGTGAGTTTGGTTTTTTATAATCTTGGATAACCACTCCTATTTTAGCAATAGGTTTGGGGGTAGTAACTTTTACCCAATAAGAGAGAGACTTGCCTAGACTGGGGCAAGCTGAATATAAAAGAACTATTCTATTTCTGTTGACAGGGATCCTGATTTTATGACCTTATTATATTAACTTAATATTCTAATTACATATTTAATAAGAAACGACTGCGTCCTGCACGTCTTATGTTATGGTTACGTGAATAGATTGTAGCTTCAAAGGAAAAGACAGGGTAAAAACCTTGGTTGAACCATAGCAAGAGATCCATCCATTTGCCATTTCGAATTGATCAAAAGAATATAACTTAACTACCATTATACTGTGAAGCATTTGTTTTCTTTAGAACCATTTCTGTTAACTTAGTGATTTATAATTTCCTCTTGAAACTGTGAGGGACCTTTTCGACTTTGTCGGTATTTTAGAAATTACGATGACCCTTCTTTTACAAGGATTCAACTATATATTTCGTTTCCGTCCCACAGGTACAAAGAACAAACTGTATTATTTTATGATAGGACGGTCGTACTAAGAAATGAACTCATGTACTTGACTTGTCTGTGTTAGAAGGCAACAAGGAATATCCTATTCCTATTTACGTTAATGGGTGTTCTTAAAACCCAGCTTGAATCTTAGCAACATGTTTGAAATTTGAATGAATTGTAATTGATAATTAATAGGGCAGCTTTGCTACATATCTTTCAGATATTCTACGGAAAAATTCCAATTGAAGTTGTTTTATCAGATATGGATTAATAGGTTTTTGAGTTTCTTGGTTAATACAGTTATATAAAATGTGATATATGCTTACTAAGTTATGATTTTCATTAAATAATGTCCATTATGTATCTTTCAGATATTCCACAGAACATTCTAGTTGAATTTGTTTCATCATAGATGAATTAATAGATTTTATTGATTCTTGGTTAACATATAACTAATGCATATGTTTCCATAATTAAAATTTGTATCAGTTTTATTATTAATGAAACTATGTCAATGTTCTGTGGTCTGTTTTTTAAACGTGCTTCCTGTCTGACCAATGTATATTTTAGAGCAAGCTTGCATGTAAACCCAACATTTTTAATTAGTTGATAAACCTAACTAAATTATTATGCTTTTTACATGCCACAAGAAAATTTCAATAGTGGGCGACAATTTTAAAATTTTACACTCAGAATAAAAGTAATAAATTAAATTTGCTTGAATCCCTAAAAATTAATAAGTATAATAATTCCTATATCCTGCTGAATGATCAACAAGTGCTTAATCATTCGCCCTTGTTTAGTTGTTATAATTAGCTTTTCCGTTTGCTACCAGTTTATCATCTAATCCTTGATGTGTTAAATGGCAATTGGATAAATTCCACTAACCAATTATCCTCAGATCATTATGTTATACAGAATGGTCCAGTTTCGAAAGCGGAAATTTTACAGGCAGACAGATAACTAAAAAATAATATCAGTTTGTACCATAAACTATATTCGAAAAATGCTTCATTACAAAGATACAGGGTGTCAAAATTTTTATAAAAAAATCCAGATTTAATAATATTTTTAAAACTACTTTAGATATTTAAGTGAAATTTGGCACGTTTGAATAGATAATTTAAATACATCTTTTTACGTAAAAAATATTATTTACTTCCACCAGTGGCGTGCTTACAGAAACATCTTCGGCTATTTTTCATACAAAATATGGCACGCCACTGATTTTTTTAGAAGCAAAAATTATTTCTAGAATCCTTGTTCAATTTACAACAAACATACTATTTACTTTTTTCGTTTGACACATCGTTTGCCAGTAAAAACTTGAAATTCTTTAAGCAACTGGAATTGAGACAAATATCAATCTGTCGTAGTAGGCCATTAAAAAAACAACTACCACTGTAAGTGTTCTTTCATTTTATTATGACAGTTGATTGAATTGTGTCAGGTAATTTAATTTCGAGTTATTGTTAACATTGTTATTAGTGTTGCGCAAATATTAATCTGAAAAATGCGCAGATATTCATTTTTGCTACGGATTTTGTGATGGAAATGCAGAAGCGGCAGTTCGTGAATATCGTAGACGCTATCCAAATAGAAGAGTTCCAGATGCTCGCGTTTTCATCAGAACACATCAGAATTTTCGTAACTTTGGCCTGCGTGTTAATAACGAACGGAACAGAAACCGTCGATACAATATTCAGAATAATCGTATACTTCGTACTTTTGATAACAATCCGAGGCTGAGCTCTCGGAAGACAGCTCAGAACCTTCACGCACCGAAGTCTTCAATATTACGAACACTACACGATGACCACAGACATGCATATCACCTACAGCCTGTTCAGGATTTGCATCCTGGTGATGCTGAAAAGAGAATAAGATTTCGCCAGTGGCTTTTAAACTCGATGGAAGAAAATTCTGACTTTTTCTATAAGATTCTTTGGACGGATGAATCCTCTTTTACCAGACGTGGGGTAACAAATTATCATAATACCCATATTTGGGCACATTAGAATCCTCGAGAAATTCGGCCAAGATCATTTCAAAATGAATTTTCCGTAAATGTTTGGTTGGGCGTTATTGATGTTAATGTTTGTGGTCCACATTTCCTACCCCCAAGGTTTAACTCGCAACATTTTATGGAGTTTCTTAACATTAACCTGCAGGACTACCTAGATGATTTACCCATTAATTTAAGGCATGAAAGTTGGATACTACTGGATGGAGCTTCCCCGCATTTTGGAATAGTTGTAAGAGAATGACTCAATACCAATTATCCTCGACGATGGATTGACCGGCTAGGGAGGAATAACGTGGATAATGGTATTGGACCAATGGCCTGGCCATCCAGGTCACCGGATCTTAATCCGCTAGACTTTTACGTTTGGGGCACTATTAAAGGTAAAGCCTACACTAATCCCGTATTAACAAGGGAAGATTTAGTTTTAAGAATTCAGCAAGCCTGCAATGATATGCGGCAAAATCCGCATGAAGTATCTGCTGCAGTAAATGCGTTAGTGAGTAGATGTCAAAAATGTATTGAGGTGGGTGGGCTACATTTCAAGCAATTTTTGTCATTTTACCTTTAATTTTCTTTCATTTTGTTATTGTTGTTGTAAGCCACTAATTGAATTTCTTATTTTCGTTTTTGTTTAATTGTTTTTCAGAAATCAGGTATTTTAATTTTTTACTGGCAAACGATGTGTCAAACGAAAAAAAGTAAAGAGCCTTTTTTTGTTGTAAATTGAACAAGGATTCTAGAAATAATTTTTGCTTCTAAAAAATCAGTGGCGTACCATATTTTTTATTAAAAATAGCCGAAGATGTGTCTGTAAGCACGCCACTAGTGGAAGTAAAATAAAAATTTTTACGTAAAAATATGTATTTAAATTATTTACTCGAACGTGCCAAATTTCATTTGAATATCTAAAGTAGTTTTAAAAATATTATTAAATCTGGATTTTTTTATAAAAATTTTGACACCCTGAATCTTTTTAACGAAGCATTTTTCGAATATAGTTTATGGTACAAACTGACAATATTTTGTAAATCTGTCTGCCTGTAAAGTTTCGCTTCCGAAACTGGACCATCCTGTATATTAGATAAACTCTTTTGTTAGTATTTTGTCACATCTGCTTGAGGAAGCAGCGATGTTAGCGAATGTTGTATTTAATGTATTAAATTAGTGAAAATCAAACTTCTAATAGTTTTTTTTTATATAAGTTTACGTTGATAACCCTGCATAGAAGTTTTACTACCCTTGGGATAGAAAATGGAAATTTAAGTTTCTAGACAATTTCTCATTTCTAGGAATACAAGTTTTATAATGTACAGCCATATTCTAAAGAATGTAGTAAATATTTGATGCTGAAACATTTTGAAAGCACTTCAACTAAAGAAGAAGATGACCTCGAAGTTTGTGACATGGACCTGGATGATGAACCTGTAGGGAAAATTAAGAGCAAGGTAGTTCCTTCAATTGCCGCCTGGTTAAGGTAGATTTGATTCCATATGAAATAATTCTAATTTTCTTGCAGATTTCGTCAAATAAAGGAACAGCGAAAACGACACCGCGAAATTCTCCATCTTTGGTTGATTTAGAACAACAAAAAACAGCTCTCCTGCAGCAACTTGATGAAGGTTCAAATTCCACATTAGGGGACTTAGCAAAGAATGTTTTCGAGGGCGAAAAAAATCCCTCCCTTGAAACTATATCAGTTGAATCGCCCGATAAATCAGAAGGAAATGATGGTTATCTATCATCGATATTAAATTCATCAATAATTGAAATTAGAAATAGTAGTTTTGGAACCCCTATCTTGAAAAGTAATTCACCTTATTCTCACTTGCCAAATTCTGATAATTTCTCGAAAGGCGTCAGCCCTGTTATAGATTTTGAAAATTTGCCAAATTCTACTGGCAAATATGAACAAATGACGGGAGTTTTGCAAAAAGTTAGAAGTACAATGAAAAATTTGCAGAGTTGTGAATCATGATGTATCTGTTCGTCTAGTACTATTATGCAAAACAGAAGAGACACATATAGTTTCAAAAATAAATTTAATAATTTTTTAATATATTTGTCAATATATACATAGGAAAATATAAGAAATTGACTAAATTAAGTGTAGTTGTCTATACTTGATTTTGATTATGGTAGATTATTGAGGAAGAAAGTGTAAATAATGGAATAAATACCTGAAATTTTTTTGCAATTAAGGTTATCCCACAGAGTACCTACCTAGATTTTAAGGTTGTAATTATTCTTGTGTATTGAGTAGAATGCACCATTTGTCATTTCCTAATTTAGAATTTTATTAACTAACACTACTGCAGTTACATTTAGAAAATGTTTTTTTCTTAAATTCTGTAGAGGAAGTTGAAATGTTTTTATTTACCTTTGAATTTCCTAAGTCGATTTTATATCAAATCGGGTTTATTCCTATGCATATTAAATTTTTGGTTCAAGAAGATAGTTTGAATAGCTAACAGAATTTCTGATGTTCTGGAAACCAATTATAATCTACTGAATTACATTAAATGTACTTTAGTATTTATCACAAGCATCATAAATTAACTAAATTACTATTTCCTAGTCATACATACAAAAAAATAATTCTGACAATGTGCGTTGAATTATTAATTTCTATAAATTTTGATGTTACAAAATATTTCTGAAATTCGCATTTCAAAAATTCTATAAGGAATAGAAAATTTGGGAGAATTGTGCAAATATTTGGGATGAAATTAATCAAATTTCCCAAAGTAGATTCTTTTTTGTATTAAGATATTTGATTGACCAAAATTATATTCAATTTAAAATGAGGAATTATTCTTTGAATAATTCAGTAAGAATTTTAAATTTGTTTGTGCATATCTATATAGTAGTCATTTTACCGAAAGTGGGACTTTTGGTTTGAGAGTACAGAAAGTTAGGAAATTTTGCGTAGGTTACACCCTTGACAGGTAAGAGAAAATTAAAAAATGATATAAAAATAAACAGAAAATACATTATTAGTACCTACAGTCATTTTACCGGATTTTGTGGGTTATGGGACTTTTTTTCCGACTTTTGGTTTGAGAGTCCAGAAAGTTAGGAAATTTTGCATAGATTACGAAAAAAATAGTGAGAGAAAACCTCCAATGTAGGAAAATGTCGCTATTTATATACATATACAATTTTCCTTCGGCCAAAAAACGTTAATGGCTTTAAAACCATTTTAGGAAAAGGTTTCAAACAAAAGGCATTGAATTTATCATAAGATTGACTATCCAGATTTCAATTTTCTACGAATTTTCCACTCGAAGCGTATATATATATATTTTTTTTCAATTAATGACAAAATGAACAAAACTAAGTAAAAATTCGTTATAACTGACCCAAAAAAACATAAGAAATGATACATTATGATTGAAAAAAAAAAATAAAAAAAATTCCATAACTCGGAAAATTTGGTCACATGGTGGGAAATTTATGATGATCATCACTTTTAGTAACGTTATGTACCGTTATATACCTCAATCATACGATATTTAACTTTTAAATGTGATTTTTTCTCATAGTCTAATTGAAAATATTCGGTTTTCCCGCGCTACGAGTGGAAAATTCGTAGAAAATTGAAATCTGGATAGTCAATTCTTATGGAAAATTTAAAGCCGAACATCTTTTGTTTGAAACTTTTTCCTAAAATGCATAGTTTTAAAGTTATTAACGTTTTTTGGCCGAAAAACACGGAAAATTTTATATATATATATAAAAGCAACTTTTTCCTACATTGGAGGTTTTCTCTCACTATTTTTTTCGTAATCTACGCAAAATTTCCTAACTTTCTGTACTCTCAAACGAAAAGTCGGAAAAAGTCCCAAACCCCACAAAATCCAGTAAAAATGTATATGTATTTTCTGTTTATTTTTATATCATTTTTTATTTTTCTCTTACCTGTCAAGGGTGTAACTAGTTGATATTTGACCGGTGTTTTTCATCGTCCTTTCATATCCCCACACACTAAACCAGAGGCGTAAGTTAAAAGATTGTGGCGCCGTTTTTAAAACCACGTGGAGCGAAATAGTCTCTTACCATGACCGTTACCGTTCGCCATTGATGGTAACATGTTGGCAATTTTTGAAGAAGTACAATCTGATTTCTTAGACATTAGAACACACCAAACAGTGCATTTTCTGGTTGTAACAGCCTCATCGATGAATGAAACAATGAGTTAACTAGCATCTGACTTATAGCCCATTCGCCAAATACCGGATCGTGGTGTTTGAGCCTTCTTCGATTCTTTGTTTAATGAACTCATTTTCGCAGGGTGGGATATGAGTAGCGTAAACGAGCTGCGAAATCGATCCATGGTACGTCGAATATTGATCGGATGGACGATTATGTCGATCGGAAAATGGATGCACGAAGATAACATGATCTTAATAATAAATTCACACATTTGCAATCGTTGCGACGTTTATCTTTGCATGACGAAATGGCAAACAAATGCCTTGGACACACGTTAACTCGAGAAAGCTGTCGTGATCAGGATCACTGTGATGGTCACATCATCTTCACTAATAAGTACTTTATATTAAACTGAATAAATATTATGTATAAGTGGAATAAATTCAAACTTGACCTAAAATAATAGTATTGTTTATTAAATGGAAATGATAGTACAATTCGATATTTAATATCGCAAAATATATAGATAAAATAGGTAATTATGTTTATTATATAATAAAATTATTTCCAACTATAGATAGATAACTTATCAACATTATTTACCCTACCCTATAAATGTATGGTTTTTGTCAATATTTACATATCTACATCATACATTTTATGTTTTATGGGATAATTAATACTTCCATTGTTTTTACAAAATATTGCACTGCAAAAAACTAGTAATTGTAAAATTCACTTTTATTCAAGGGATTGGTCACTGGCAGCTATTTCCGGGGACAAATCAGAAGCTGTTTAGCAATTAAATTAATAGATTCTAAACTTTCAACTATTTTTTTGCTATCTTTGACATGTTTGGCTAGATGAAGGTTAAGAGTATAAAATCATTGGATCTACAACCCACTCAGGTGTCTTACACATTCGAAAGTCGAGATTTTGTCGTACATTTATTAAATGGTTGGGCGCTACGGCAGGAATCTAAAAATGAAGTAAACATATAGCCTTGAGTATTTGAGATTTACAAAGAATGAAATTCAAAATCCACGTTATTCTAAATTAATATCGCCCATATCAAGATCCTTATTTCAAATATATAAATATTGCTATGCTATTATTATTTTCTACAAATGACAAGAGATAATAGTACATACATAAATGCTGTAACAAAGGCAATCCAATTGCAATAGGTCACTTTTGTTCTATTTAGGCAATGACCAACCCCCAGTACTTGTTATGTTTCAATCATAATGCTGAGGGAAATAGTAACTTAAATCAGACTCGATAAATGATTTAAAATATTCAAAAAATCAACTATATTATAAACTTGAAATTCCATTTCTTAGAGATTTTACCTGATTTCTGATTGAGTATTGAAAATTATTGATTTGAGGGAACAACAACAACAAATCCAATTCACTCAGCTTTATGACAATAAACAGTCTTATTATAATTATTGCAGCTTATCTATAAATAGAATGTTCAATTGTGCAAATATTGAATGTAAGTACTTAAAATATAACTCCTTTTTCCTGTGTAGATATTTAAAAATAACTAATGATTGGTACTTAGCCAGCTAAGTGTTATTAAAATACTCTTTTTGGGTTTTTTATAATTACCTCTCTGTACTACAGAAATGAGTAATTTGGAATTGTTACTAAATTGCGGCTGGTGGTGGACTAGGTGGAGCTCCATTGAAATCCTATAAAGTACCAAAATTATCAACAAAAGAGTAGAAAAATTGAAAAATTCAGTTCTTTTTATTTTAAAGTCTTTCATGGGACCGTGAGAATCATTAAGTCATGACAAACCGAGATATTTACATAAGGGAGTTTTTCCGAAACATAAAAACTACTATTGAAGGTAAGTTCCCAAACATAATATTCTTAGCAAAAGCAAGTTATTCAAAATGGTTCAATGAACTAAACTTGGAATGTTTGTTGTTAATTTGATGAATATAGCTCAGACTAAATCATCACAGTATTATTATTAGTAGCTGCAGTCTAGACAGTCTAGAGTATAGTATGTATTCAAATGGGATCATTTTCAGGAGACAATAGTTAATTCAAAAATTATGACAAACCAGCATCTTTATATTTATAGTGACATGTTTCCACGAAAACAAGACATGTCTTGATTAAAGCCTTTTATGGATATTTTATAAATATTTCATCATTAATAATTGACTAGTGAAACATCTAAACCTTACAAATGATAATTTACTCTGTCCGATCACTTTTTGATAACTAAACAAATAATACAACTTATATGTGTTAGTAACTGTTGAAACGAAAACAGTAATAAAATATATCATTAATATAACTAGTTCCCATAATTAATCAAACTGTCCCTAATTATTGAGAGTTAATGAATATTATTTTGAACTAAGTAAATTCTTGAACTGTGTTTGTGGCAAATATGTGAAAAATATAATTGCTAACATTGAGGCACAAATAAATGACCACTCGAATAGCTAAAAACAAGAAATTTGATCGAAAGTCACACAATGCATTTATAATTTTAAAAAATCACAAATTAACATAATAATAAAAAAATCAAAATTTTCCAAAAAATGAATAACGATTTGATTAAAAAATGGGAAGACTCTAATATTTGGCCAAAATACATGAGCTAAAATTTAAAAATAAATAACGCTTTACCACTCAAAATTTATGGTTCACCCAAAATACACAAACCACTTAGACCGATCATTTCATGTATACAAAGTCCATTTTACAACTTAAATATTCAGCCGATTGTTTATCACCAATTCTAGGAAAAACTGAACACTACATCAAAGACTCATCAATACCATTACATTATGTGATAATCAAAAACATTTTAAATATCCTTGTAAGGTTTTAGTAAAGCTTCATTCCAATATATCATTTTGTCTGGTTCACAATATGTGTCCTTTTTAAAAGTGTACATTTCATATGGTTACTTACATTATTATTCATGCTGGCTTTCAAGTCTGATGGATTTCTAGTAGTTTTCGGACGGAAGTAATACAAAACTAATGATGCCATCATAAGTAGAGTTAATAAAAGGACATTATCAGTTGCTCCTTCTCTAGGAGCCCCTAAAACAGCAGAACAATTTAATATTCTGATCTAGATTTTATGTATCTACTTTATAAATGAAATCACTAAATAAATATAAACAAAATATATGCCAACAATAAAAGGTGTAATACACTATAGCTCTAATAAGTACAAAATAATTCCGCTCCACTAAAAATACTATTGAAGTACTACTGACCTTTCAGCTACCCAGTAGCCATCATCAGAGTAAACTACTCTTATGATTACTTGGTAGCTAAAATGTCCTTAGTACTTTAACAGTATTTTTAGTGGATAAGGGTGACTATTTCTTACGTATTTGTATTAAAGAAAAACTGTTTAAAACTTGAGTTTTTATTTGAATTAAATTATTGTTATTCTTTATTCATCTATTAGCATGAGTTAAATATCTATAACATTCATGCTATTATATTTGGAATAGCAACTTTTTCTATTTGAAAAAAATAATAATATTAATTTAGACGAGCTTTTTGTTGTTATAACATCAAATTGGTAGAACTAAATCTTACCTTCTTCAAAACACTCTGTTTCCGTACAATAGGCTTGAGAATTCCGCAACTAAAATTGTAAATTGTTTTAGAACATTACAAGAGTCACAATATTGTCAACTATACCAAATTCAATAACCGTCTCATTGCCAATTCATGACCCCAAATACATTCACATGGATCCATGCCTTCATCAACCATGATTAAAGTAAAATTTCTGCAAAAACAAAATGGAAAGTAAAGCGAGTGGGTGTTTTAATACCTCTAATTATTGTGCTATATGTTCAGCCAGCCATGTATTACATACCAATATGTCAACAAACAAAGACTATGATAACGAATAAAACAGAACTTTTGAGTTATTTGCAACCCAAATATAATGAACACTTAGAACATTGAATTTCCGAAAACTAAAAGTATAATCCCATAATGACTCTAATTGTTTATTTATTCAGTTACTTGGCCATATCTGACATCTGTCAAAGCAAACAGAGATGTGTTCGTGTTGAGTTACGAGTTGTGACAAGTGACAGCCCGACACCAGAGCTAGTGGTATAGTAGGAATAAGTCTTTCGTTATTGGACTACCATTCTTATGTGGACCAGTAAGAAACGGAAACATGTAAAAGAGTTGTATGCTGCTTGAATACAATACCTATTATAATTATGGTATATTACGACTATAACAATAATTGCAAAGTTTGAATTAGCAGAGAAATTCGTACGGGATTATTTCATAATTTTAAATTTCGTAGAGAAAGGTTATAAGCGTATCCTACTGCTTTTACATGATTTTTCACTTTGGACAATTAATCAAATGGAGACATTTGCCATGAAACCAGAAGATTTATTATTTTTAGTTGAATGAATCAACAATATTATGACGCCTTGTTTGACCAAAAATTGCAACTCATAAACTCAAGTTGGTATAATACAGTATGTCCACAAAATACCAGTAATACAGTATGTTCACAAAAGGAAACTGCAAACTCTAGATATATAGCTTTCGCCTTCTTCGGAAATATATTTTTGTTTACATTTGAAACGGAATTTAACAAAATATTTTCATCAATTAGATATATGTACAATGTGTATTTATGACAACATTTTCAGTTTTTTATGAGCTTTGAACTTTCATATTTAAACAATTATGTGTATATAACTAACTTAATTTGGACGTAATAAATTAATTTCTCATGAAATATTTGAATTTTTAATATAATTATTACGTAATTTTATGCCAATAGGTTTGCGTATGTTGGATTTTAGGATTTTTCTGATTAGTTTATTATTACATCAATTCAAACAATATTGTTTAAGGTGTCTTTGCCTGTACCGTTTACCAAACGAGTCGCTTGTGGCTACAATTAATAAATTATGTTCAAGCCGTACCATTTGGCATATTCCACTAAATAAATTTAGAATACTATCACTTAAAAGGAAACAGTTTTGGAGATATTCAAATTGAATCGATGCTAGGCGTTAGGACGCCATCTTCAAAGAGCTCTAACTCCCCAGGAATCATTTTTGGAAAGGTGATTTTCCTACGTCGAATTGACATGAGTTCTAGAATTTTCAGTTTTTTTTTGTGAAGAGTTTTTGTACAATCTGTATAGTTTATTCCGAAGCATTGTGAACATTTTTACGTTTATTCACGACGTTAGTTCTCAGATCTGCAATTGCTTTTTAGAATACTTATATAGCGTCTATTTGCAATCGGCAAGGAACGCTTCATTAATAAAATCATAAGATTCAATTTATTATCTGAAGGTATACATCAAAATATATCTACAACAACCCGTTTATCATTGAATTCTACTAGTACGTATGTATGATTCAAAACCTCTCCAGATGTGAAATAAATGTTAGAATAAAAGCTCAAGTACCTATACCTACATACCTGTTGTACCGAAATATTCATTCAATGACAATTATTGACTTCAGTACAGAGGCCTACTTCCATTTAAATTTGCTCAGTATATGTATTTGAATGGAAGATATAACACATAAAACAAGAATTTTTTAAATAAATTGCAGAATATTTAGGTAATTCAAAATACGGAAATTGGTAGCAACTTCCGGTGTAACCGAAGATATCAGCAATTCAGGGATATTTAATGAGCATTCTGAAACATCTATTCCCTAATTTGAAAGTATCTTTTAAAGAGATTTTGTCATGAAATTAAGTTTATTACGTTTTTTCAATGAACGAGCTAATTAGTATCAATGTTGAAGCTAAATTCATTATTGTATCGCACCGTTCTGTAATCATTTGAGAAACAAAAAAAAAGGGAATCCATCGATTTATGTGATCTAGACACTACGAATACCGATGTCCGAAACTGATACTGATGATGCCAACACTGAGTCATGAGTAATGATTTATTTAGGTAAATGGAAGAATATGAGTATATATCTACAGGAAAAGTAAATAGTAAATTCAATTTGTGGTATTGACAACACGGTATAAAGAGGAAGAGGAAAAGTATCGTCAGTTATCTTCGTGGTTACGACTATACCTATATAAATTTGCTATAGAAGTTTGAGATTAATTTTTAAATTGTAGTAGGTACCTAATTTTAAAATTGGATACATTGCAATAAATAAGTCTGACGGACCGGCAGGATCTACATTCAAAATTGTTAACATTATAATATCATATATAATGAAATAAATTATTTATTTCAATATCTTTACACAACTAAATGCTATCCAAATTAATAAGGTTTTAAGAAAATGTTATTACAAAAACAAATTTTCCATTTCTGAGAATCGAACCTGAGTTTCTGAGTGGAAACCGATTATTCTAGCCTCTTTGGTTCGTCTCCGTTTGTTATAAACAGTTAAAGTATGGTTTAAATTTAAATTTATGTTTTTGTTGTTGTTGTAGATCGATTTTTTTTTAAATTTAGGTGAAAGCAGTTTTAAATTAGCTTAAATTTACTGTAGAAGTTTGAATCGATTCATTATATACTTTGGGAGTTATGATTCTTTGTTAAATTTTCAACCCTCCATAAAAGGGTGTGTCTATTACATGACTTCCCTGAAAAACAATATAGGTCGTCTCGCGAACAGCAAACGATTTTTTTGTAAAAATTTTATTACGACCTTTCGTTTTTGTGTTATCGTAAAGACAAGCAATTCCTGACATACATCTAGACAGAGAGACAGACAGACGGATTTTTTCAAAGTTAAAATTTGATGAAAAATACTATGGTGGAGGAATTTTTGCTCTACCAATGTTTTCACTATTTTAGAAATAGCTCCAGAGTGAATGCAATATACCAACGATAACAGTTCTACAATATTTTGTATAAAAGCAAAGGAAACAGTATTGGTAACTGAATTCTGTATATTTTTTGTTTAGACATTAAATTATTATCCTTTATCCACTAAAAATACTGTAAGATCAGTTTACTCTGATGATGGATACTTGGTAGCCGAAAGGTCCTCACTACTTTAACAGTATTTTTAGTGGATATGGGTGATTATTTCTCATTTATAGAGTTAAAACTCTGTCTAATATTTTATCATTTATCACAATAACTACTTGCAAAGCGCCATTAAGACTAGACTATACTGACGTATGCTACGTATCTTCTCAAAGCCACTTGCCGATGGCATCACACTGACTTTTGTACTAAGCGTTCAGGCCTTGTACTATTGAAATATTGACTGCATTCCTTTTGGGCGCGATAGCCTTGTTCCAAGCCGTATTTTTGACATCCATCTTCAGTTTTTCAAATGGAATTATAATATTTTATTGAACCTTAATTAAAACATTGTTTTCCCTATAAATATATATCACAGGCATGTATTTAACCTGCAGAAAGCAGAAGTGTCTGAAATTCTCATTTTACTCTGTGTCTTTGACAATAACTTTGAAAGTTAACCTGACAGTACGGGTCAGTATAAAAGATAAAGTTATATTATAAAATATTTTACTAACATTTAAATAAAATTTCAATGTAACATAGAATATAGTTTGTGGTATTTCGTTAGCTGTTTCCACGGTCGTATATACAGGTCTGGAATCTATATGTTTGACATGAGTCTCTTACATGTCACCAAACTCGTAGTCTCTAGCTCATCCACCAGCTGGCGCATGGATCGAAGTATGGCAGGCAACAATCACATTATTAAGTAAAATAATTTTTCTGGTAACGCTATATTTACTATCCTGATTTGAGAGAGGTACTGTTACTCTTGTAAAAATGTATTACTCACCTTAAAAATAACTTCCCCTTTTTCGTTATACATGACGCACTGTTTTCTTAAGATTTTTTTTTCGAAGTGATGCTCGCACACATAAAAGACCTCGTTAAAACGATTTCTTTCCAGAATCGCAAGCATCCACTTTTTTCGCATTTCCGCATCTTTCGGCACTTTAAAAACAGAAGTTTTGTGCTTTACACTTTTGTACCCCGTTTTGCATTTCGGCACAATGCACGGTTTCGTAATTTTTTTCTAAAAACGTCGGTGTTCCTCGTGTTTACATTAATGACAGTTGCCAGAGAACACGGTCGTATACGTGCCAGAGAACATTCCTCGAATCATGCGCCACCCTTTTGGTACTACGCAACAGATGACGCTTAGCGGAGTCACTTCTCACATAGGAAACAGCCTCGAGTTCCCAGATCTGTATATATGACCGTGGCTGTTCTCAATATATTTTCTGTTCCTACAATCATACATTTGAAGTGTCTGAAAGCCAAAAATTATGCTACCGAAAGTGTGGAGAGTCAGTGATCTATTGATTACACTTTCTACAATCATACATTTGAAGTATCTGAAAGTCAAAAGCCTGGAACCGTTACAGTAAGAAAGGGAATCAGCAAGCATTATTTGCCTTACTATTATTATTATTATGTTTGAAAAGGCAGAGGTTCTTCTCTCTAGTTCGGACCCTGTTTATTAGATTATAAATATATTGTAATAATACTGCAGGGGTGCTTTCAATAAGTAATTAAATGTGGAACCGTCACAGTAAGAAAGGGAATCAGGATGCTTTATTTTTCTTACTATTATTATTATTATTATTATATTTATGTTTGAAAAGGGCAGATAAGGAGACAATATCACAGTGGCGTATTCGACAAGGGGCCGAATATATCTCTTGTACAGATGTACGTACAAATCCTTGGATGGACTTTGGAACGCTTTTCTGAAAGTGTAGGAGACGTAGTTTGCTCTGCCAAGGATCATGCTGATGTGCTCGGACCAAATCAATCTATAGTCAAAAGTGACACCAAGATCGATTTGGTTCAACAGGAGTAATGAGTTGCTACCCCTTAAAGTGTAAACAATTTTGGGATTATTAGTCCAAGATGTAAATTGTGCATTTATTTAAGTTTAGAGAGATATCCCATTCTGAACACCATTAATCCACTAAGAATAAGTCAGATTGAAGTTCTCGATGATGCGTAAAAGGGCTTGCGAATATCTTTCCATCATCAGTTGCATTCTGGCAACTCGAGGAACGTGGTAGGTGTAAGATGTATATTAAAAAAGGAAAGGACTCAACACGTATCGCTGTGGGACACCTGAGACAACATTATGCAACTGGGACAAGGAACTACCAACTCGAAGTAAGAGTGATATGCTGGATAGAAAATAATCTATCCATCGAAGCAGCTTTTCGCCTATTGAAGTTGATCAACAATAAATCTTTCCATACCTTTACCAAGGGTAAACGATAAATATTTAAATGTAAAAGAAAAATACATGGCTCCTACTACGCATTTGAATACACTACATCCTCTTCAAAAATTGCAAAGCATGTGACAACAACCTCAAATTTTCGAATTTGGCATATTTTCATGGAAACATGGAGAAGTTTTTGGCGATCTAATAATTATTCTTCCAATATGGACTCTTGTGATCTTGCATCACCGCCAGGAAGTTGAGTTCTTTGTATATTTACTAGAACATGTTTACTAGCGAATGATCTATTCGAGAGGATTTTAGATTTCAAGACGATGCTCAGAAACTTTTTTTTAATCTCCGATGAGTCCAGATAGATTTATATCGTAGAAGATCTGATCAATTCAACATTTTCGAATTTAATTTTTTACCATCATTACTTAGGACGTTGTTTGAACGATTCGGCCTTCAGATAGTTTCCACACAAACCTAGATCCACATATTTCTGGAGAAGTTGGAAATTAAAGACAATAATCCACATAGGATGTGGGTAATCAAGAAGTAAGAAAGTGGTAAAGGGCATTGCCGAAGAATATATCAGAACGCATGCGGCTATGCTTGAGATCCGTTGCGTATCTCGACGGTTCTCACTGAGCGCGGTTGTTGAATAATGAAGTAGTGAATCGCTGGATGGGTCATACAGATTCCAGTTTCCAGCTCATTTACACTCTCTGGCGTTAGCCAGAAATGCTTATAACATCCTTACATTGGTGAGTACCTAATTTTTACTTTACATATATTAAAGTATATTCTAAAAAAAGTTTCATTAGAATTGAAAATCATTTAGAAAATTAAAAAAAAATATTTGTATATGTATAAGAAATTTAGAAAAGTTGCTAGTACTTTTTAATTTGAAGAATATTTTTAGATGAGAACCTGTTATATTTCCTTCAGAATTTATATTACAAAAAAAGTTATTTAAATGGATGACTGATATCATAATAACTCTTTCAATTCAATATCAGTTCTCATTTTTATTACTAGAAACAATTCAAATTCAATTACTTGAATAGGTACGTAGAATAATAATAGTACGTAGATTAATAATAATAGTTATTGTATTAGCGATTATCGGTTATACGATACAATTAATCCAGTAGCAATATCTTAGAATATTCTTAATATAGAGAATAAAACTCAAATTTTACACAAGACTTTTAACATTTGATTTAAAAATGATGACTATCAACTAACTAAGTAGTTTTTAGGATATTCCTATATTTTTAGGTGTATATTGAAAATTATAGGCTTCATCAGATTATTTCTCGACTTTTGAATTTAATTCTAAATCATTACATTTTAAAGTTTGAGGAAAACTATGAGTATTGCTATATTAGAAATAAATCAAACCGTATCGTTTTAAATAAACAATGGTTTGATTAATGGGGATTGCGTTTTCTCTGATTGACTTTTACCATCACGATAAACATATTTGTAAATTGTATAAAATAATAATATTAAACATTTCCGATTAATTAGTTATTTTAATAAAACGCTTTCGATTATTTAATTTTACTTACGTTCGGGCTAACGATTTTCTACAGAAATTTATTAGAAGACAACTTTGATTAATTAATCTCACACTGTGTATTTCGATATAAATATACTTCTGATATTGTAATACGAAAAATGAAATCATCATCCAACAGCTCAGTCGAAGTAATGGTCCGAATCATCGATTTGGTTGATTAGAGGCATATTAAACGTTTTCTCTGATTTTATTATTAACATAATAAATATGTTTCCAAAATTTATGTCATATCCACATAACGCACGTAAAAATCAAATTAAATAATAATAAACATGTCTTGATAAGGTCAAATTCATTTAAGAAAATATTCTTAAAGGAAACAGTTTGAAACAGGTCCTTGGTTTCGAACCTGAGATGATGCTTTTTGCATCTCCAAGTATATGATTCGTAACATGCATTTAAACCTGTCATTGCTAGTAGTTCACATCATCAAGTGAGTCAGTTTTCATCTCAGTTCATAGAGTATCGAAGATTATATACAGTTTTAATGGAGTTATTTTGCAGTGGCTTTTCGATTTATCTACTTCATGAGCTTATCACAAGATGATCGATTGAAATTATCAATTTATTCAGTAAAACAAAATAACTGACGAATAATAAAGAAGAATTTAATACTAATAAAGAACTATCAAACTTTTGCAATAATTATTTTATCAATATCTGGTTTAATATGTAAAAAAATATAAAAAAGACTAAAAATCAATTCAAGCTAAAAAAATCAACAGTATCTATGTTTTTAAAACCCATATCAACAGGGGAAATAATAGATAATATAGCAACACTAAAAAATGATTATGCACCTGGGGAAGATTTAATTTCAGCTTAAGTAATTAAACAAGTACATGAATATATAGTTCAACCTATTACATAGATTATTAACCCTATATTTAAAACCGGAATTGTACATTTTAAAACTTCAATAGTCACTCCAATTTATAAGTCAGGAGATAAAAATTAAATTAAAAATTACCGGCCAATCAGTACAATAAATAATTTTGCCAAAATGCATAGCAGTATTTATGGACTTAGCGAAGGCTTTCGATACTGTTCCCCATGACAAACTTCTCGAGGTATTGTCACACTATGGTAATAGAGGAATTGTGTTAGAGGTGTTTCAGAATTATCTAACAGATCGAAAACAAAACCTCAGAATAAATAAAACTATAAGTGATCCATTAACTATTAAAACCGGCATACCCCAAACCTATATAATTTCTTGTTTAAACCTAGATATCGATGGAAAAATAGTATCTAATGCATGATACAGTGCTTATTTTTGCAGGAAAAACCTGGAATGAAACTAAATATAAGGTTATGACAAAGACTGAAAACTGGCTTGATACTTTCAAACTATCATTAAATATTCAAAAAACCCATTATATTGCATTTTCAGTTACTTCAGTTATTAGTCCTGAATTTAATATCATTGAAATAAATAATTCTAATAAAATATCTGAGAATAATCAAATTAGATATTTAGGAATTATCATAGATCAACATCTTAAATTGCTCCCACAAATAGAATATTTCATCAATAGGATCAGAAGATTAATTCACAAATTTTTCATTACGAAAAATTTTCTAAACAAAAAATTACTAATTCTGTTCTATAAATCTCTTATCGAATCAATTCTACGCTATGGTATTATTGTATGGGGAGGAACATATGAACAAATTTACATTATTTACAAGTGATACAGAACTTTATTATAAGAATCATTGAAAAAAAGAAGATTATTCCCTTCCAAATTGCTATATAACGACCAACTATATTCTGTACGAACAATAATTTCAATATGTGTGTATTTCAAGAATTAAAACAAATAAACATCTGAAAATTCCTCTAAGTCACAAAAACATAAATCTGAAATTCATTAATTATCATTACTTACTTAGTTTATAACATATTACCTATGTGATTAATCAAAAAATCAAAAATTTCAAAAAGTTTTCGTGGTGCATGCAAGTGCTCTGCACTTAAGCGCCTATCCGTTGAAATATTGTTGTTATATATGTATGTGTATATGTATATGTATGATTATCATTATTAATAATAATAATAATGATAATAAATTCCAAAGATATTTCAGAGTATTATTATTTTGATTAATTTTCCAGGAAAACCTATATTTATTACTCGATTTATTTATATTTCAAGTAAACTTGATCATCATCATCTACATTAATAATTAATTGGATTATACGACATTATTGAACAAATGAGTTATATCCGTTTAGTCTTCTTATTATTTCAAACCATCGTAGGTGTTGAAATATGCCGTGAAAACTGTTTTAGAACACAATTTGTTAAATGCTTATTAAATTATATAGGCTATTTTATGTCATCCATATTATTCACACATAAAAACCCAATTTGCTTAAAGATGCTGTTAGTATAAAATCAATGTGGTTTTAGACATAATAAGACAGTAAAATTTATTATGAATCTTAAATCGGAAGCACGTGAATTGTGAATTGTAGCATGGTCGTCCCTCAATTGGAAGATTTTGAAGGGCAAAATGTAATTGTTCATGCATCAGTAAAGAAGAATATCACGATTAATTCAGTTCGTAAATTTTGATTTAATGTTAATGTATTTAACAAGACTGGTGAAGAGTAAAGGCCCAAGAAAGGATAGACCACCCAAAACCTGCTTTATCTGCTTCTGCCGATTTTCATGGGCTATTGTAAGAATTGATAAACGGATATCTATTATAGAGAAAAATGTGTAATTTCTAAAATATTTGTAGAATAACGAAATAAAACATATTTAAATAAATTTACATGAACTGCAAAGTTTTTGACAGGTCATTGGAATGCGGAATAAAATGATGTTTAACTTTGGACTATTTTTTTGGTCTGTGGAAACTGTTGTGTAACGTTGAAGGCAACAGAAAATATTTTTTTATTATACAAGAAGAGTACATAGTTTGGTTAACCTATAAGAAAGACATTTACGGTAAATATTCCAAATCGTATGTAGTATGGACGTTTGCTAAATTTATTAAAATTGACCAACAGAAGGGAGAACTATCCTGCAGTAACTTTTAATGGCCAACAGCTGGGACAGGTAGAGACTGTCAAATATCTCTACAAAAAGAAAGCGGATAGGGCTGCAGGTCCGTAAAATATTTTGGATACTAGGTAGAAAATCTAAACTATTAGTGGAAAATAAGATGCTAGTAAACAAATAGTGCTCAAACCCATTTGAGCACATGGCATTCAGCTTTGAGAGACGCAAGCAACTCCAACTATTCTAAGACGGTTTCAAAATAAGGTGCTTCTAACGTTCCAAACGACTGAAGCAGTTTAGACCGGTGGGCTTACAAAACAGGTTCAAATAGACTATATACTAAATCAGTATCGTTATCCAGTCAACATCGTATTGACATAAAAGTAACTTAGTTGGTTTTAGGGGAACTTTCAATGGACATTTTTTCCTTCAGGTTATTAACAATTATATCATTTACTTATTGTTTCTAAAGGAACAGATTCCATGTAGAGTATGGAATAAAAAAAATCATTAAAATTGAATATTCTGAACACGATGGTGTAGCTTAAATTTGAATTAACCCTGTGCTCGAAAAACCATGGCCATTTTTTGAACCCAAAATACGTCCATTTAGGGTGTTTTTTAGCACATTGAAAAATTGAGTATATGTTTGAGAGTTTTTGTTTTCTTCATACTCTGTTTCGGTGAAAAGATAGTATTTCTATTTCTCTTTTTCTTAGCTTTTTGGTATTTTGACCTACCGCGAAATTCGTCTTTTTTGAAAAATCCGTATTTTAGGAATTTCAGAAGAAATACTTATGTTATCGATCTAAAACTAAATTCACTCGAAAGATTTTATTATTTTACACCTAATATCCAAAATTCAAGTATTTTGGTTCAAAGACATAACTTTGGCGCAATTTTGAAATTTTTGGACAACCGAAAAATCCTAATTTCTTGTGGTTAGAAATTTTCACGGAATTCAAATTCTAGGTTCTATTAGAGGTATTCATAAGGAGTATTTTAAGCCCAAGCAGATCAATTTGGGTTGAGTAGAAATGGAGCTATCCTAATAAATGTGTTTGGGCCTCTAGAGGGCCCAATTTTGGGCCTATTGACAAAAACCTTGAATCAAATTACAGACAAATACATCGTCTATTTAAGTTTGGAACACCGTATGACGGTTCGTCCATAATTCCAAGTTATAACGAATTACATCATAAAAAACTAGCGCGGAATTTCATTTAACGGCAATAAGCGAGCGTCGGTACAATAGATTCCGCGCGCGAAATTATAGTTTTTTTAAATATTTTAAAATGCACCTTTTCACCGAAACAGAATATGAAAAAAGAAAAACTCTCTGACATTTACTCAATTTTTCAATGTGCCAAAAAACACATGACCTCGAATCGACTTCGGACCAGAGCCAAAAATAGGGTATTAATTTTTCCAACAAAACGCAAAAACTCGAAAAATGGCCATAGTTTTTCGAGCACAGGGTTAATCTAAATGTAAACTACACCAACGTGTTCAGCGCGTGAAAATACATTAGAATAGACCAAAATTAGAACTTGCCGAAATTCCGACAAAAAAATTCCTTAAATGCCTGAACTATAAGCATCTAGATTAAAAAAATGTAACAGACAACAGGAGGTATCTTTGTGAAAATCCTATTAAAGATAAAAACTTAAATGTTGCCAATTTTTAACCCCTGTCTAGATGGATTCTTAACATGTAACTGAATCTAAAACTTCCTATAGCATAAAACAGATCAATCGATTGAACAATATCCTTCTATTGTTTTGATTCAACTGTAAATTCTGCCTTATTGAAAACGAAATATATCATGTTCATACCTTACCATAAGGCATGAGGGATTGAAGTAGGTAACATTACTTTATAACATATGTGTGTAGGATGAGAACACGAACGGATTATTTATATATAGGTATAGAATAATGGGATGATTGAAAGCATACTTGACAAACCAATACCATCAAGTCTATAATTATCTGTGAGATATGTCAATCGCAGAACACACTTGTAGGATCAAGTGCAGTTGAAAATATAACAACCGGTACTGAATGAGGGACATTCATCGTTCAAATTATCAGTTGAAAACGACTACACTTGTAAAATCTGTTTTTAATTATGTCATAAAATGTTCATGGTCTCTCCAGCGAATTCCCACATGGATTATAAATCACATACAAACCATTCCAATTTTACATATTTGGTCAAATAACCCGACAGGTTATTTTTTTAAGTTCCATAATCACAATCGATTTTGTGTGTATGTGCATGTCGTGTTGTTAATGCTATGTGGACCAAACTAGAACGAATATTCTAACTCTGTATAAAGAACAATAATGGTCAAAAATCAAGCGTTAGCCGAACATATTTTAAATACAGGCCACACCATTTCTCAAGAAAGTTTATCACTCTTGAAACAGTGATGACAAATATATACGTAATTTAGAAGGGATGGAAATGTATAAGCGAAAAAGCAATGTAATGAATTCAGATTTATCTCCAGTTGAGGGTAATCCCTTATATACCTTTCTAATTACAAATAGTATTTGAACAGGCACACTTTGTTTTCTAATTTAGTTCACTCTGATGATGGCTCCTTGGTAGCTGAAAGATCCTCAGTACTTTCACAGTAATTTTATTGAATAAAGGTAATTGTTTCTTATTTATAGTATTGTACATACCGGGATATCAAAAATTATCTTGGTGGAATCTAAAACGTGTGTCCTACTTTACGTTTGAAATAATTATGTCACTGTCACACTGACATACATCATCAATAACCTACAACTTTCATACCTATTTATTTCAGTTGTAAAACAATAAAGAACTACAAATTAAAAATTATCTTGGTCAAGGGTGGTTGTGGAATATAAAACGAAATGTTAACTTTGAACCTTTTACAAGGTCGCAATAGCCACAAACGGGGTCGAAAACTGTTTTAAATTGGTTAATTTTCGATAAATCGAATTACGTTCACGTGAGGAGCGCGTAGCTCGCGAGTTAGAAAAGTGCAAATCTTCGGAACATAGAACGTCTTTACGAGGACTTTTCGCATGCGGTTTTCGCTCCATGTCGTTAGTTTATGAACGGGGCCAACTAAATAGCATAGTCTCGGGCCCCAAAATGTCGATTAAATAGGAAAATTTAATTAAAATAGAAACAGATACTCTCAGGTCTCAGCTACGCGCGTCTAACGTGCGACGTACCAAAGGGAATTTTCTACCTACTAAAATATACCCAAAAGTGGTTAAAAATTAGCGGCCTATAGCCGAAAACACTTTATCACAACTGGCGCCGGCCGCATGGGGCATAAAACGACCCCCAATTAACAAGATCGAGGTAAAAAGTATAAACTCTAACTGACGCGTAGCGAGCTCCTCGAGGCATATGTCAAAATGATTACGTTCGTGGCTAATTACATAGGACGTCTGGCGTTCATGCAATTGTGTTTTTATACAATTCGAACCTTCTAATTTCGATAGGGCACGTGAAAATCCCGGAGTCTAAAGCGCTAGAGACTTCTGAGTGTTATAACATTCGTATAAAATTGCGAAATTTCTCATTTTTAGAAACTTCAAATTAATTAATTTGACACAAGTTTTGATAACGTAAAGTAAGACACACGTTTTAGATTCAACAACCACCCTTGACCAAGATAATTTTTGATATCCCGGTACTATATTAATGTTAGTCTTATTTATAACAGATTATATAGTAATGGGCTTGATCTTCGGGATCGCGTCATTACTTTGTTTAATAAGTTTTAACGTTTATGCAGTAACCTTGCATATTCAGCAGTAAACATACTTCATAATCAGTTAAGGTATATTTTATTAATATATTTCTCAGCTAGATCGATGTTCATTCGACCCATTTATTAGGAATCACAGAAATAAGGTGTTCCTGTTATTAATAAATTTAGGTAATTCAAAATCTAACTACAGCGTCTTACCATTAAAAAATCCAAAATTTATATTTTGAACTTCAGATTAGATTATTGTTGTTAGGGGTATTGTTCTTACTGCCTCTTTTAAGGACTATTGTATCTTATCTGAGTACTATATCACAGTTCGCTAGTAAACTTCAAATTCTTCAGAACGATTTGGATTTTTTCCGGCTCCATTGTTGTTACTTCCCCTACGGTCGTGTGGGTATGTCATGAAGTAACTTCTTCTGCGGAGAAGTGTAGCTACAAAATCAGCAGATATTTTGGTATTTCCTCCACTTCTCTGCAGAGTCTACACGTCCCATCATTCACTTGACCAATTATTATCATATGACCATTCAGTTCCTGTTATGATTCTTAGGTTGTTGCTGCTTTCTGTTATGTATTCCAAGACATCTTTTCCTAAACTTGCCTAAGAGGATCTTGAATTGTCTCTGTCCCAGGAGTGAACTCCAGTGTTTTTTGTCTTCTGTTTTGAACATATTCATAAACATTTACATAATTCCCAATAGTAAAATTGTAATAAATTTAGAATATAATATAATGAATCCCACAAAGGAGCTGAAAAGATTCATATTCATCATACTCTTAATGTATTCAAAACAAAAAAGTTTGTTTATTAAGAAACTATTATACATTATTATAAATATACAAATATTCATATAAATGGTCGATCTTCCACTCTTCCAGAAAAAATAAACAACATAATAAACAATATAATCAACAAGGATACAAGTTATATGTAGCATAATAAGTAATATGCAACTTAAATATAATAATTCTAGACATAAAGTTAGGTTCTTAAGAATAATTTATTAAAGAGCATAAATAACTTTATTAATCTTATTAATCACTACTTGAATAAATTGTCTAATATTACGCCTAAATATATATTCAGATAAATTTAAGAAATTGTAAATAGTGTTAAGCATTTTGGTGGCCATTTAGAGAAGCTTCCTTTAAACTTAGTAGTGGTATGTTGCGGAATCGTACAATTATTGACTAATATTTACTTTCTTATATTTAATTAATTCCCTAAAAAATTACAAAACAAGTACGGGAATTTTTTCAATATTAGGCTCATTCTGATTGTGTAAGTATGGTGTAACATGATGTAGATACGAAATACGACAAGCAAAACGTAACAAGCATTTTGAATCCTTTGCAGTTTCATTTTATTATGCTGAGTTAAAAACGGGTAGAATATTGCATTGCAATATTCTAGACTTGGATATATTAGTGAATTTACAATCTGTAGCTTAACTTTTTCATTTAAAGAATTTTGTATTCTATGTAGCATTTTAAGCTTCATAAATGAAACCGTATATTTTATTTACCCGTTCGTCGAAAGATAAAGAATTATCTATAACTATACCAATAATAAGATTCTTGACCCAGTATGAATTATGTATAAAAATTCTCGGGAAATAGGTCACATTAACACTTTGTTTTAAATATTCGTCTTTACGTACGTTTCGGTCTCACGACCATCATCAGAAGACTCACTATGTCTAAAAAAGGGTTTATTGAAACTAATTATAGCACAAGCGTCCAAATCGCACAATTTAACTTCAATCAAAAGAGCCCACGCCGTCGAAACGAACAGAACTACGAATAATCGAAATTGTATCGTCAGTATTAAAGTATAAAAAATTTTTTTGTAGTAAGAATCCGCTATTCAGTAATCTTATTGAAATATATGAGTGCATATTGGTATTCTCACAACAACTGAGAAGAACGAAGTTATTTGTCGAGTATCTACTTTCGAAACCAGATGTGTAGGATTTATGAGTAGGTACTTTAGAAAGGTTTCAGACCTGTACTGGAAAATTACTATTACGCATTCCTCCTAAAAACATTTTCAACAATTTGAAAAAGTATGATATAAATGTTGCGCATAAACCTACTAACTGTGTTGGGAAATATTTCTCAAATCTAAAACCTTTAATACCCAAAGATAAACAAACCCACCCAGTATATAAATTGAATTGTTTAGATTGTGATGGAACCTATACTGGAATCTCTAAACAATATTTACAAAAAAGAATGTACGGCCATAAATATAGCACAAGAAATAACAACTTAGAAAATTCCACCGCCCTTGCTAAGCATTGTTTTGATTAGAACCATCAATTTGACTACAAAAATGTTAATATCTTAACTAAGGAAACCAATTATTATAAAAGATCTATCCTGGAGATGATTCACATAAAACGGGACTCCAAATCTGTAAATCATAGGGTAGACACACAAAATCTAAGTCATATTTATACTAATTTGATTAAATAATCTCTTGCAAATTCTTACATACGTCTTTATAATTGTTGAAAATGTTTTTAGGAAGAATGCGTAATAGTAATTTTCCAGTACAGGTCTGAAACCTTTCTTAAGTACCTACTCATAAATCCTACACTTCTGGTTTCGAGAGTAGATACTCGACAAATAAGTTCGTTTTTCTCAGTTGTTGTGAGAATACCAATATGCACTCATATATTTCAATAATATTACTGAATAGCGGATTCTTACTACAAATTTTTTTTTTATATTTAATACTGACGATACAATTTCGATTATTCGTAGTTCTGTTCGTTTCGACGGCGTGGGCTCTTTTGATTGAAGTTAAATTGTGCGATTTGGACGCTTGTGCTATAATTAGTTTTAATAAACCCCTTTTTAGACATAGTGAGTCTTCTGATGATGGTCGTGAAACCGAAACGTACGTAAAGACGAATATTTAAAACAAAGTGTTAATGTGACCTATTTCCCGAGAATTTTTATATATAATATAACTATACCCAAGATTTTTGTAGTCGATACCCATAAGTTAATATAAAAGGTTTATTTAAATTGATAATAAATATACGTACACACACATACATATGTATAGATAAGCCAAGTGAAAATTGAATTAACATAAGGTAACGAGAAATAAATTTTGACATAGTTTTTTATCTAGTAAACCGAGAATTGTATAAATATGAGATTTTAATGCTACGAGTTGGTGTATTTCTAATCTATTTAACAATTGCAACTATTTTTTGATTTTATTTTCGAAGAGGTTGATAGAAATGCAATTTTTTATATTAGGTGATAATTTGTTGTATTATTTGTAATTTTCTTTTAACTGTGTATTTTATTTTTTGTACTGTATTCACCAAACAATGTATTTCATCAGCCTTTAATTTTATTCTGTTTGATTTTTTATTTACAAAAAAGCCATTTGAACACCGACCATGCAAATATCTATAGAAAAGGGAGAGATCTCCCACCTTTCTAAGATGTTCTAGAGAGGTCAATGAAGTCGTAAGTGTGACATCATCAATCCAACTCCTCTGCATAGCATCCAAAAGCTTCAGCATATGTTTGGGAGCCAAACTCCAAACATGTGAAAGAGTACTCCAAGACAGGTCGAATCTGTGCTTTGTAGATTATGAGGAAATGCTGGGATGTGAAGTAGCTCTTGGCACGGAATAGAAAACCAAGTTTTTGTGGAGCGCTTTTCGCAATGAACCTCACATGAACGTCAGATGAGAGGGTGCTGTTGGTGGTGCTACCGAGCATAGATATGGAGGATACCGACATCATCATGATATTAGGGATTGTGGGATCTGCTATCCCGGAGATGATACAAGCTTGAGTTTTGGTTCCATTAAACTGTTCTAGATTTCAAAATCGTTTGCCAGATCTTCATTAATTGCGTCGGCCTGTCTCTGCCTCGCTTCGCTGGCTTCATTCGATGATAATATGTGCTCTAGATGAGGAAGCGTTTTGAAGTGTACCATTATCTGCAAAGCTTTGGACGGGATAGATCGTTGATATTGGGCAGATGTATGAAATATCCCATTCTATATTTCCGGTTAAGTAATAATGCAAGCGTTTATCGATGGACCATTTTCGCAATATACGCGTTATCATAATCAATTCATGTATCACGTTGTCCAGTATTTCCCATTCTAGTTAGTTGGTTATAATAGGGTACATATCTGCATGCAGGTTACATATAACTAATGATCATTTTCGTTACAGTGTTGGCGGCACACTACTACAGTTGCCGTCCAAAGATGTCTAAAGAAGGACTTAGAAGCCCCAGAGTTGCGGTAGCTCCAGTAACAGAAGATCGAGAAACCTGGGGCAAGAAAGTTGATTTTCTTTTGTCGGTCATCGGATTTGCTGTGGACTTGGCCAACGTATGGAGATTTCCGTATCTATGTTACAAGAATGGCGGAGGTAATGTAGACCAAAATATCTTCACTATTCACTCTAAATACAGTAACAATATCGTGGCTTCATTATACCTCAAAATGAAGGGATATTCATTTGATAAAAAAGATGTATGATCGAATAATTCTTTAGATCGAACCAAGCTTGTGAATCATCAAATCTGACAGCAGGGTTTATCCACAACTATAACCCAAGAAATTGAATCCAAAGTTCTTTTAATGTTCATTTATATTATATAACATCAAAATGTTCAAATCAACAACGTTGTAAGTAATTGGACAAATAGGTAGTATCAACAATAACTTATGATACAACACACAGATGCACATAAGGCGTAGCATGTTGATAATTGAGACACAATCAATGTACAACTTTTATTGTTGATCGTTGCTATTATTCATACTTTATTATACATTTTGCGAGAGATTTATTGTTCGTTGTTGTCTTACTATAGGTTGATTAAATCTGCAAAGCAGAGAGTGAAGTACGAGCGCAAGGTGAAAAATACGTGAAACATAAAACAGAAGGCGCCACAATCGAAAATCCCATGTGACATTTGTAATGTACCATCTTTAACTAGAACGCATTAAAACTTTCAGATTGATATGTCATTCAGTTCTGTTTTGACACCCATCGAAAGCAAGCAACCTTGAAGATGAAATTCGCGTCATGGTTGAACAAATTATTTCTTGCGTGGAAACAACACTACGCAAACCAAAGCATCGTCTGTTAAACATTATGGGTACTCTTCAACATCGATTGGAACCATTCACAAGTGATTTACTGATGTTCGTTGTGATAGTATGACAACAAAGGACACCGAACATTCTGGTCGTGCAATTGAGGTTACGCCAGAAATCGTCAATAAACTCCATGGTATGATATTGGACGATCGGCCAGGTAAAGTGCACGAAATTGCTGAGGCTATGGGCATCTCAACCGAATGGGTACGGAACATTTTGGAAACATTTTTGAATATGAGAAAGCTATTTGCCAGATGTCGGCCACATTTGCTCTCTGTTGACAACAAGCGTGACCGTGTGACAACTTCAAAGGAGTGTTTGGCGATGTTCTAGCGCGATAAGAAGAACTTTTTGCGCCGTTTTGTAGCCGTGGACGAAACATGGATCCATCACAACACACCAGAGCCCAAAGAACAGTCAAAACAATGGACTTGGCCTGACGAATCGAAGCCGAAAAAAACCCGAAGTGGGTTTGTCGGCCAACAAAGTCATGTCGACAGTTTTTTGGGATGCACACGGTATCGTCCATATCAATTACCTTGAAAAGGACAGAACGATCACCGTCGTATATTATGTAGCGCTATTGGATCGATTCGACGCCGATTTAAAGCGTAAGTAGCCGCATTTGGCAAAGAAAAAAGTGCTCTTCCACCAGTACAACGCACCGGCGTACAGGTCCGCAGTCGCATTGGCAAAATTGCATGAATTGCGATACAAATTGGTTCGTCATCCACCATATTCTCCAGACTTGCCCCCCGCGAGTTTTATACATTTCCAAACTTGAAGAAATGGCTCGGCGGAAAGAGATTTGGCTTCAACGATGAGGTCATCACTAATACAAACGCCTGTTTTGAAGGATTGCAGAAATCGTATTATTTGGAAGGGATCGAAAAATTATAAAAACGTTGAACGAAGTGTATCGAGCTACAAGGAGATAAAATAAGTTTTGACCAAATAAATCAATTCTTGTTTCATTTTTCAGACACTTTCCCCCTTGCCCTCGTATTATGTCTGGTTAATACATTTTTCCAAGCAAGAAGTTCAGATATAATATAATGTCTGGTTTTCAAACGCCATAGCAGCCTGAGGCCGAGCTTGATTTATTTCATTTCCTGAATGTTCATTTATACCCTCTTTGCTTCTGATAACAATTAAATCTGTTTGAAGTGACGTTTCTAATATCATGTTTCTATGATCTTAGCAATACATTATTAAATTGAATCACATTCGGAATTTGATGTTCATCAAAGCGTAATTCAGAGAAAATACATAATTTCAATCGTGTATTCCAGAGAGCGGTGATTTTCAAATAACTATTTCATGCTTCAAATAATTTATAGTACCACCTAATTTTTAACATCTGAATTGTGATGGTATCTCATATACCTTCTGGACAGCCAGTAAAATTACTGTGAAGATCTCAAAACCGAAGAAAAGTTCTACTGAATCATAGATTGTGATTATCGAAAATAGCGATTATGTGGGTTTCTGAGGTAAATATACATTATTAACACTAACATTACTTTTTCCGATTGATTGGCGTACTTTTCTTCTTCAATAAAATATAAATGAACTATGATCAATTACTAACTTCCTTCAGTTTTGTTAGCAAAATGTTTCGCTTTCGAACACGTTTGCATGTCAACTGTATCATTATAAGAACAGAAAAAATCGGAAAAGATTTAGAAACAAGCCAAGAAAGACGTTATATTATACTCTATACCTATGTTACATTGGAATATTATTCAAATATTCCACATAACATATTTTAGAATTCTCTGTTTTATACTGTCACCTGCTGTCTCATGAATTATCAAGATTATTGACAATAATTCTTCTATGACATCACAGAGCATTGAACTATACTTTATAAAGTATAGTTCAATTTCAAGCAAATAAACCGTGGCGTCCCATCGGTAATGACTCTCTAATCTTAAAATGAGAATTTGGAACACTTCTGCCGTTTAGATATATGATTGTGGTATATATTTATAACCAGAAAAACACTGTTATCATAATGGTTCAATAAAAAACTGAAGATCGATGTCAAAAGTACCACTTGTAGCGGGCTATCGTGGCTCTAAACAATAAAATTCTTATTTTGCTAAATCTCAAATCCGTACGCCCAAATAATAGGAATGGCGCAATCGTCTTCACAGTGGGTTACTCATTCACACACAGACATCATCTCAAAAAAGGCTCCAACCGAATATTACCGCGAAAATCCGGATTTTTTTTAGATCTTTTACAATAATTCCCTTATACTACGTATAGGGAGGGAAATAGTATTCACAATATTTCTCGTACGTGCTCCAGTATTCTCGTAAAATGCAAATACTAACTTGTATTAATTCATGTTATGCTATCTGCACCTAAAATAAAAATTCCTTTAAAAGTGCTCACTTAGAATTATGTGGCGCACTCATTTTAGCTTAAACTTGTCAACAAAGTTCGTAGTACTTTGAATATGGAAATTGATAAGGTAGTATTGTGGCCAGTCTTAGGCAGTCTCAATATCTTACCAAATTCACTAAACATATTTGTAGGAAATCGGGTTGCCGAGGTCAAAGAATTATCATCAACATTCTGTTGGAGACTTGTATCTACCATCTACGGTTACGAATCTTACTTGTTCGAACACGTATATTGCTGCTGTTCTTGACAACCAAGGACAGGTTGACGTATTATATACATATTTTTCGTAGGCCTTTGACAAACTTGATCACACTTAGTAGCCTTTTTACGCTTATACCTCATCAATAGATCGCAATTTGTGCAGTATTACTGTCAAAGATCAAATTCATTTATGGCCAAATCCGGTGTGCCTCAAGGCTCAAACCTTGGTCCCCTACTGTTCCTGTTATGTATTAATAATTTGGCTGAAACCATAGTCGGATTGAAACTAATTTTTGCTGATGACTTGGAAATATTTTTAGAAATAGACTATAGATGACTGCTATGCACTACAGAATGATTCAGTAATCATTTCTCGTAGTACTATAGTCAAAGTCTTAGGTTCTATACTTTGATAAACTTGATCACACTTAGTAGCCTTTTTATGCTCATACCTCATCAATAGATCGCAATTTGTGCAGTATTACTGTCAAAGATCAAATTCATTTATCGCCAAATCCGGTGTGCCTCAAGGCTCAAACCTTGGTCCTCTACTGTTCCTGTTATTTATTAATAATTTGGCTGAAACCATAGTCGGATTGAAACTAATTTTTTCTGATGACTTGGAGAAATATTTTTAGAAATAGACTATAGATGACTGCTATGCACTACAAAATGATTCAGTAATCATTTCTTGTAGTACTACAGTCAAAGTCTTAGGTTCTATACGGTTATATCAGTTCGCTCCTAATCTACATATAAGTGATAAGTGTGCTAAATCTAATAGAACCTTAGGGTTTGTACTTAGGCATTCCAAATATTTCAACAATTTGGAGGTACTACAAACACACTATTCAATTCATTGGTTAAATCAAAACTGGAATATGCTTCACTCAGCTGGAACCCTCAGTATAAATTCCAGAATACACTAATTGAGAGCATTCAACGTAAATATTTGAAGTATCTCTGGTTTAGAACTTTCAATATTTTTCCTAGAAGAGCTTTTAACTATCAATTATTATTATCTACTTTTGATTGTCACTTCAACTGAGAAGAACAATAAGGAGCACAATATTTCTCCATGATTTGTTGAATAATAATATTGACTGCAGTTACTTATTAGGTAAATTAAATGTTGTCGTACCTATAGATTATCTTCTCACTGTCCTTTAACTTTTCACAATGTTAGGTCTTATACAAATTTATTATCTAGATGCCCGATATTTGTCATGACAACGAACTTTAATGTTATTTGTTCACAATTTGACTTATTTTTCAATACTATTCGGTGTCTTATTGGTGTGATCAGGTAAGGTTATTTATCACCATGTAATTCAAAAATTTAGCCAGTTTATTTTCATTATTCCTACTAGATATTATTTTTGCTATATATCTCTTGTTATTCTTCATATTATGTTGCTCTGTATTGTTTGTCCTATTATTGGGTTAACCTGTTGGGTATATATACTAAATAAATATAGAATTAATGATAAAACACAATCCCGCTGATATTTCATCGCGCGGTATTAAACCTAGTTTGCATAAGAACACTATTATGTGGTGGCTGAAATTCAAAATGAAAAATTATTTCCATTCGAGAGGTATTCTAATCAAAACAAGCTTGAAAGAATCATTTCGTATTGTTTCCGTTTTGTGAATAATATGAAATGTACAAAATTAAGAAACTTTAGTCCACTCCAAACAGAAGAGATTTGTTTTGCAAAAAAGTATCTCATCAAAGTTGCACAGCGTGGATCGTTATAGACGAGCGCATAAAATTATTACAAAACAAGCAGTTGGTTCCGAAGAATAAACTTTTTGGACTGAATACGTTTATCTGTAAAGATGATCTCATTGTTGATGTTGGTAATACAAAAATAAGCGTACAGGAAAGAACAAAATTAAATTATAGTAATTACCAGATAACTTTCACTTCTTAGTCTCCATTTATTTACTGAATACACGAAATTACCTTCTTGTTGTCTTTACTATTCAACTAAGCTGTTATTTGTTGTATTAGAATAAATTTACATTGAAAACTATTCATGGCATGGAGCCACTAGCAACTATTTTCTCTATCTTATCAGAAACTAATATTAGCAACGTATCATTATCGTTAGAATTGAGTAGGTGCTAAAATTGTTAACTACTAGTTTATATTCTTCCAGGCATGTTTCAGAAAATATAAGAGTGAAATGCTTTCTAGCTTCTTTAGTCAAAAGATTTAGTTTATATTTCTGACAAAAGTCCTCTTCTAAGGTTGAGATAAATAGTTTCTAGGTAAGCTCATCAATGTGAAAAATTGGAATAACTCAAAGTAAACCGTTCCGTATAGATTCAGTTGATGTTATCGATACAAAATCAAAATTAAAACGCTCTGCATAATCCTCAATGTTACTATTAATACACAGAGATTATGGTAATACCTCCGAACGGTCTATTGCTACCTACTTAAAATGATTATATATAGGGTTGCAGGTGAATAAAATTTGTACTCCGGATCTGGCCGAAAATTTGATGCCTTTTTTGGCCAGAGGGATAATTAGGGTCTTATTGTAGTCAAGGTCAACTGTATAATATGAACAATACTCTACTTAGAAGCCCGAATGGATGATAACGTAGAGTTGTAGACATTCATAGTGAATATGGGCTTGGGCTTGTCGAATCTACTGCGCAGAGTAGTCTAGGGTGGTAGGCCACGGGGCCCCTGGCGACCATTGTCTAACCAACGATGCATTTTGAATTATTACGTGCTGTGGATAGTGCGACGGAGGCTTTGATAATATGACAACAGCGACGGGATATCTGAACATGTTATTAGTATTTCTGTCAACATTCTTATAGTTCATTAGAACATTAAACATAAGTAGTAGGTTGTCGTAGGAAAACTATATGATGTTGTTGTTGTTAGGTACAGCTATTCCTATGAAGTCTTCCATAACAATGCTCGGGATCACCACCAACAGCACTCTTTCATGGGACGATCATGTGAGGTCCATTGCGAAAACCGCTTCACAGAAACTTGATTTTCTATTCCGTGCCAAGAGCTACTTTTTATCCCAGCAGCTCCTCATAATCTACAAAGCACAGATTCGACCTGTCTTGGAGTACTCTTCACATGTTTGGAGTTCGCCTCCCAAACATACGCTGAAGCTCTTGGATGCTATCCAGAGAAGTTGGATTGATAATGTCACACTTACGAGTTCATTGACCTCTCTAAAACATCGTAGAAAGGTGGGAGATCCCTCTTCCCTCTTCTATAGATATTTCCATGGTCGGATTCATCAGAAATCTCGTTTGTTATTCCCTAACTCGAGATTCCAGATAGCAGCACTAGACGAAACTTGCCGATCTTCATTCTACCAGACTTCATTTTGGCGAAGATGTGGAACTCTATGTCTAGTGAGGTCTTTCCTTATGCCTATATCCTACAAATCTTCCAGAACAATCCGAATGCCTATCTCCTCTTTCATCACTCCACCGCTGGCTCACACGATATTCTTCGAATATTATATAGGTTCTGTAGTAGCGCTCTCCAAAAAGTGGGCGGGGTTATATATAAGAAATATCTCGAGAATTAAAATTTTCTTAAATCGAAATCATGAATGAAATTAAGCAACATAAATGCAGCATCTACAGAAGAATAAGAAATAAATTGTTGACCGCAGTGAATCTCTTTTAGGAGACGCTACAACTGTAGAATAGGCATTACATTCATATCCTTGGTTTACCAAGAATCACATAGTTACGATACACCTTATGAAAATTCTTGGCTTCCGGATGGATCCGCGTCACACAACTTGATGTCGACATTTCGCCAAGCATTACAGATGGCATCTTCAAGGCAGACTTGAAGGTTGAATTCAAATTGATTCTTTTGGTTTTTGTAGCAGTATTCATTTTGGGAAAAACCTTCACCTTACATTGTTCACTGCCTATATACTGTAAGCATTCTAAAATGTATATACGAGGTCATCAAAAATCTCTTCTGTTGTTCCACCACGATAGATTCCAGATAGGCAGACTAGACGAGTTCAAACTAGTCACTCCTTCACTGTCAAACTCGAGACATGCCGAACTTCTTCCTACCAGACTTCATTTCATTATCGTTATTAACAGCGTTATTAACTATCATACAAAAATAACAAAAGAGTTCTTGGATACTAACCCTCAAATATTAGTTTTGAACGCGGATAAGTGTAATAAAACCGTCATAATGCATAGAAATGACTATGATAACAAAATATGAAACCTTTTAAATGATGAAACAACTTATAAAAAATTGTAGTCTGACCCTACTTTATCAGTACAAAATAACATGAATAAATTAATAAATAATTGGCACAAAAATAAGATAATTGAATTGAAAAATAAATTAATTGGCCATAATGGGCTGGCCCTTATTTCTATGGGCTTCCCAAACTACGTAAAATTGATATACCTCTGAGACCCATTGTAAGTAATATCGGAGCGCCTACTTACAATTTATCAAAATCTATCAATAATATAATAGGAAAAAATGAATTTTATGTGAAAGACTCATGGCATTTTAATGAATTTATAAAAAATCAATCCGTACCCGTAAACCATCAACTAATTTCCTTGGACGTTGTTTCTTTATTTACAAATATACCAGTCGTTTTGGCATTGGATAGCATCAAAAATCGTTGGGCAGAGATCAAAAACCACACACCTCTAGATCAATCGGAATTTATAAATGCTGTAATGTTTTGTTTAGAATGCACTTGTTTTCAATACGGTGAGCAATATTTTGGACAAATATTCGGCACAGCAATGGGATCGCCTATTTCTACTACCATTGCTAACCTCGTTATGGAATGCCTAGAGGAATCTGTTATAAGTTCATTACATTGTCAGCCCGTATTCTTTAAAAGGTATGTAGATGATTGCCTTATGTGTGTTCCCATCGATAAAATTCAAAATGTGATTAATAAATTTAACAATTTCCACTGTAAACTTCAATTTACTTGTGAAATAGAAATGAACAAAAACATAAATTTCCTAGATATGAACATTAGGCATGATGGAGATGGGAAAATAAAAACTTCTTGGTTTACTAAAGAAGTCTGGTCTGAACGTTATCTTCATTTCAATTCCGTTGCACCAGCTTGTTATAAAAAAAAGTGTCATAAACAGTTTTACAGACCGCGCGGTTAAATTGTCCCACCCAGAGGACCGTCTCAAAAATTTAAAAATTGTTCGTAATACACTGGAAATGAATGGCTACCCAAAAACATTCTTCAATACTATTATTGAAGAGAGAATAAACAAAATCTATAATGGATCGTCATATAAAAATAACATTAAAGGTAATACAGACAATTATATAACTTTACCATACATTCCGGAGACCTCAGAGAAAATTACGAAATGCTTGAAAAAGTATGATATAAATGTTGCGCATAAGCCTACTAACTGTGTTGGGAAATATTTCTCAGATCTAAAACCTGTAATATCTAAAGATAAACAAACCCACACAGGATATAAATTAAATTGTTTAGATTGTGATGGGACTTATACTGGAATCTCTAAACAATATTTACAAAAAAGAATGTATGGCCATAAGTATAGCACAAGAAACAAAAACTTCACCGCCCTTGCTAAACATTGCTTTGATTATAACCATCAATTCGATTACAAAAATGTTAATATTTTAACTAGGGAAACCAATTATTATAAAAGATCAATTCTGGGGATGATTCACATAAAACGTGACTCCAAATCTGTAAATCATAGGACTGACGTTCAAACACTAAGTCATATTTATACTAATTTAATTAATTAATATTCTTGCAATATTCTACTTGCGTCCTTATAATGTTAAAAGTTTATTTTAGGTAGAATTGTCAAAAGTATTTCTCAGAGGTCAGACCTTCTTTTATTACCTAATAAATCGTGACATCTGGTTCGAAAGTAAATACTTGAGACTGTCTCGTCTGTTAGTCTCTCAAAGACGTTTATGAAATGTGGTCGAATTTGTTGATAGTTCTGCTAAATAGTGAATTTTTTGATATTATACTATAACATTGCTATGTTATAATTCCGATTTCATGTTTCTGTTCGTTTCGGCGACGTTGGCATTTAAACGAAATTGGTGCGATAAGGACGCTTTGTGTTAATACAATTAGTTCTAAGTAATCAGGTTATTGAAGTAATAAGTCTTCTGATGATGGTCGGGAGACCGATACGTACGTAAATACTAAAATATAAAGCATAATTGTTAATGTGACCTATTTCCCGAGAATTTATATATAAGTTATTAACAGCGAAGTTTTTCTGTATCTCCTCACCCAACATTCCATTGCTGGCTCACACGATGTTCTCCGAACATTATAGGTTTCCTTCTCGTGTAGTCATAATATAAAAAAGAGTGAGGTACCTATGCAACTCGCACAAAATGGCAATTTTGCACCCTATCAATTGCAGCCCTCGCCTTCGGCTCGTGTGGCAAACTGTCAAACTTTGTGCATAATATACTATGATAATTCAGTGGGAAAATGAGTCAGTTAAAGATTGAAACTGAACAATTGTAAACTAAAACTATTTTGCACAAAGGAACATCCGGATAAATGGTACAATATAATATAGCAGGCAACTACGAGTATAATAAAATTGTGGAATTCTACAACAGAAGTTTCCCTAGAATGACGAAATCAAACGATGTTCAGTTTTAATTCAAGCAAATGTACCTACGTTTCTGACGATGGTATATGAATATAATTCGATTAGGGCTCTAAAGCGATTGTAGAGGATCAAAGACATCGTGGCGGGAGTACTTAGCTGAGAGACCCGACATTTAAGCGGATGAAGATTTCGAAATATCAAATGAAAAAGAAGCAATTAGATTCTCCTATTATATGACGGCAATAAAGTAAGTTAACTTCATTCATAAAAAAGGGAAGTATCGATAAAAAACGATGTTTCATTTCATTTCAACCTGAGTAAAGTAGTTCAAATGAAATTCTAATTCGATGCGTTAATTACAATGAGTGAAAAATCTTAATTAATCTGAAATCTGCGATACTATTTGATTGAAAACTGGTATAGATCCTATAAACATGCTCGGTAGGAATACGTGGAAATCTTTAAGCTACAATAATCTACATCGTGCGAGAAATGTTGAGTCGTCTAGTTCCAAAACCGGCTATCTCCATCGAGTATTCAATTGGTATTAGGCAAAATTGACAAGACACAAAAAGTGTTTAGAATTCAATTTTACGTAATAAAAGTATATGTTCACTTTCAACCCCTTTCTACCTTGAGAGGGTGAACATCCCTACTTATTTCGTAAAAGAGCCGGTTTTTTTCATGTAAATAGGGAAATGTTATATAAAAACACGTGAAAATTATATTTGAAGAATATCCCTTCATTCTGCACCCTATCAGATAGATCTCCAAGGGGTGGGGGTGAAGTCACATGCTGCATCGCTATATACAAGACAAAATAAAATGCCTATTTTTTTCATATTTTATCACGAAAAAATCATCATAAATTATAAAGTTCATATATAATACAAATTATTGTGTATTGAGTTATTAGGACAATATAAATAAGTTTATATGGTCACTTATATACCTTAACACACTAAGGGGGTGTACTAGTAAGATTTTTGCGTAGGGTGGGGGAGGTGTATATATTTTATTTGAAATAAATACTATCAAGACACAAAAAGTGTTCAGAATTAAAGTTTACACAATAAAAGTATATTTATATGGTTACTTTTCACCCTTTTTTCACCCTTAAAGGCTGGCCACTCCCCGTTTCGTGGGTTCATAGGCCGTATATCTGCATGAAAATACGAAAAATGTTATATAAAACATATGACTAATATTTTTCGAGAATATTTCTTCTCTCTGCACCTGAGGAGATTTTATTTCGTCTTGTATATAGCGATGCAGCATGTGACTTTACCCCCACCCCTTGGAGATCTATCTGATAGGGTGCAGAATGGAGGGATATTCTTCAAATATAATTTTCACGTGTTTTTATATAACATTTCCCTATTTACATGGAAAAATCCGGCTCTTTTACGAAATAAGTAGGGATGTTCACCCTCTCAAGGTAAAGAAGGGTTGGAAGTGAACATATGAATATACTCTTATTACGTAAAATTGAATTCTAAACACTTTTTGTGTCTTGTCAATTTTGCCTAAAACCAATAGAATGACCCGAAAAAGCATTAAAAATTTTAGGGGTGCGGGAAAGTGGAGGGGGGTAGTAAATGACATTAAAAATGGTCAATTCCTACAAAGACCTGAATTTAGAACATTCTGTCCACCGCATCCGCCAGCTAACAGTCGAACTGTGGTTACTGTTTGTGGAAGAATTATTATTCTACATAAAGAGTTGTATACGACGGCGACGAGAGAAACTTCGTTAGATCCTTTGTTTTGCTCGCTCTTGTTCCAGTGGTATATGAAGACATTCTCTTAAGTTTGAAAAGCCTTGGAATCTCATATAACATTAATGAAACAATATTCACATTAGAGTGTTCCTAATATAAATGTCGTTCTTCCAATGTAATTACTAGAGTTAACAAGAAACCATCTACATCTACCGGGATATCAAAAAGTATCTTGGTCAAGGGTGGTTGTGGAATCTAAAACGTATGTCTTAGTTTACGTTTGATATAATTATGTCACTGTCACACTGACATCATCAATAACCTACAAATTTCATACCTATTTATTTCAGTTGTAAAACAATAATGAATACAAATTAATATAGTAATAAAAATTGTCGAAATGTTAACTTTGAACCTTTTAAAAGGTCGGGATAGCCACAAACCGGGTCGAAAACGGGTTTAAAATAGTTAATTTTCGATAAATGGAATGACGTTCACGTGAGAAGGCCGTAGCTCGCGAGTTGGAAAAGTGCAAAAGTTAGGAACATAGAACTTCTTTACGATGGCTTTTTGCGTACCGTTTTCGCTCCATGTAGTTAGATTTAGTCGCGATACGCACCCGACGGCCCTTCTTTTTTCCAAAAATTCCGTTTAAATAGGAAAATTTAATTATAATAGAAGCAGGTACTCTCAGGTCTCAACTGACGCGTAGCGAGCTTCTCAAGGGAAACGTCAAAATGATTTCGTTCGTAGCTAATTACATAGGACGTCTGGCGTTCATGCAATTATGTTTTTAGATAATTCGAACCTTCTAATTTCGATAGGCCAAGTGAAAATCCCGGAGTCTGAAGCGCTAGAGACTTCTGAGTGTTATAACATTCGTATAAAATTGCGAAATTTCGCACTTTTAGAAACTTCAAATTAATTAATTTGACACAAGTAAAGACACACGTTTTAGATTCCACAACCACCCTTGACCAAGATACTTTTTGATATCCCGGTACATAGATTAGGTGAATGTTGAATCCTCTGGACACATACTGTGCCAGTATTCCACTTTGGTGACACTAAGTATCAAAGAAACTCAGTCGTTTCCAAGTCATACAGATAATAAACTTCTCAATGGAGACAGAATTTATGCCAGAAACCTGTAATCACATGGGGACAAGCACAATCGATATTATTAATCACCTCGAAGAACAATAAAAATAAAAATAATCATCTAGGAAATTCGTTCTGCTTTTGTGATTTGTTTGTTGGAAATCAAAAATTGGGTGAAAATTCAGTTGAATATTCATCATATTCTATTTTTATTTGGATAAAGCTTTGTTTTTCTATCTAATACAATTAATGAAATTAAAGAAAAGTTAAATTTCTCCAGACAGTAAAAACAACAAATCCAACATCTTAAGAAATAGGATGCACATTCCTTTGTTCCTGCTGCTTTATCATCTGTGAACAAAATTAATTCATGGCACTTTCTATAAAAAGAAAAGATAGCCCTTATCCACTAAAAATACTGTAACAATTCTGACCTTTCACCTACCATGCAGCCGTCAGAGTATTGTTTTGAATATTATTGGGTTAGGGATATTTGCACACTGCGAGGTTAATAGATCTATTGTGTCCCCTTCTGCTGATGCTGAACCTTTATCCAGGAAGTCTCAATGGTTACAACAGCTCATTCAACCCTGTAGCTCTTGAACGTTCAGGAATTCGGATGGCTTCAAGTTAGATGAATCTTCCTCTCTTCTATTTGGTACGCTGCTACGTGTTGTGCTCTTGGGTTTTGCAAGGTAGTGCATTCTGTGCGGATATGAATCTCTTCGAAGAATCTACTGCACTCATCTTCCTCTGCTAATCCTAGCTTCCCAAGGTGTCCTTTCAACTGACTCGTTAGTACTCTGAATTCATTTTATCCTAGGTTGATGCAGTCGTTAAATCTCTTCTGATTATAGTTTTCCAGGAGTACTTTTGCCTGCATCAGTCCTTCTAGTGCTATCCAGAGATGGGATCTTTTATTGGCCACTTCTTTCTTTAGTTCTTCCAGTATTGTGATGGCGCTTATTGCTTTTGAAATAACGGTTTCTTTTCTTTGTAAAGGCAACTAGGATGGATTAGCGCCATTCTTTAGTCCTCTCTGAACTATTTCAGAGAATATTATCGGCCTTACTGCTTGCGAATATGACGATGTCGTCGGCATAGCTCAGACAGAGTATGCCGAAGTCGGTCACAACGCAGAGGAGTTGGTCTACAGTTAGGCTCCACATAAGTGAGGAGGCCAATCCCCCATGTGGGATTGAAGTTCACTCTGATGATGATTTCTTGGTACCTGAAAGGCCTTCAGTACTTCAACAGTATTTCAAATGGATAAGGGTGTTTCTTTTTATAGTGGTAAGAGAACTTGCTCAGAAATAGGAGTACCTAAATCATCTGATCTGGAATTGGATTTGAATAATAACAAAAATCATGCCATAGATAAAATAAATTTCATAAAGGACCTACTTAAATGAGACTAAAAATCTAAAGGAGCACATAGTTATAGGAGATTCCAATATAGGTATGTTGGAATCAGTGTTAGTGAATATTTATTCAGTAATTTTCTAGAGCAAGGGTAGTCAAAAATTATGAAAAATCATATGTTGATAATGCTTTCATCAAATCAGATATGCTTTTCAAATCTTATGAATTAAATTATGATTTAACCAATCACTATCCACTATTCTTAAATTTAGAAAATGTTAGTGAACTAGATAATGTGTCTTCAACCTGTTGCCAACAGCCTACAGTAATTTTCATTTAATGTAAACGAATAAAGATTCTCTAAAGCAAACCAGTTTATTTCCAATATTTCACTTGAAATTTATCAACTTCTTGGTTGTCAGAAACATGTAAGCTAAACGGCATGTGATTTGTCCCGTTTTTCTTTATTAGGGTAGGTATCAAGCTTGTCGTTCGGGCAACACTAATGGCTTAGAAATTGAATTACATGATTATTGACATAGAAAGGGGGCGCTATTGCCACTTTAGTCCTTCATTACCAGCTACTTCTCAATAATTACATTATCGATTGAACGACACTCTAGTATCATACTCATTACTAGACGCAATACTACGTTATTTATCCCTTTTTCCAGCCAGATGAATGATGACAGGAATATATATTCTTTCAATATAAAACTGGTTGTTTGTCTGTGTATATGATTTTATTCAACTTCACTTGTTTGTTAATTAATCTTTTAATCGCATTTTGAATTATTTCAATCAAATCCATACTAGTTGGGTTAGTTTTGTTAGGGGGAGCCTAGGTTTGCAGGCGTATTTTTCTTCTTCATAAATGGAATTTGCGCGCCCCCCCCCCCCCCTACGTTCCAGCCCCTTGATTGTTAACAATATTTATTTTCGTATACAACATTGCCAAATATATTTAATGAAAGAAACAAGGGAACACAGTTTTTAATAGTTCTAAGTACCTTTCTTTTAAACTTACATATATTCATTGAACAATAATCTAACTATTATGCATGATGCATCAATCGATTCGAGATACTCTTTCTCTATACTCAACAGAGCTAAGTCCGACAATCTTTGTTGCTCCATTGATGTCCGCAGATAAGTTAATATTAACTTTAACTTGCTGAAGGACCGCTCACAACTTGCAATAGATACGGAGACAGTTAGCGGGATCTGTAACGCAACTCTTAAATTCGGAAAAACATCTTTACCGTACTGTATTAGAAATAGGAGTAGTTCGATGGGGGTATCGATGACATTTTCCCGTGAACGTAGTAACATTCTGCAGTCAACGATGTCATTATACAAGCCAGTACCGTCAACGTCAGTAGCGACATTTCCAAATTTGGCGCCCCCCCTGGATCCGGCGCCCGAGGCGCTTGCCCCCTCTGCACCCCCCCTCACTACGCCACTGAGGGAACGTTTCAAAACATTATGCGCATGGAGGAGAATAGTGTTTCGTTCAAAATACGGGTCTTTAAAAAGATTAGATTTGACATATTATTTATGTACCGCATTTTTAAACACTTGGACAATGGGGTATATCCTTTAGCAAATGATTTCCACAGAAAGCATTATTTTATTTACCATTACAATTACTTATTAATTCAGTTTCAAATAAAAATATTATATTTAATCAACACAATTTAAAAAACACTAAGTTTTAGTAAAAATGATTGAAATTTCCGCTTAAATCAATTTTTAACAAAATTATTCAAAATCTCCCTTCCATTAAAACACAGAACATGTGTAACATGAAATATGAAAATATACACGTTAATTTTATTCAATTACTGAAAACACGTAAAATAACCTGCAGCTTCACAAAAAGCTTACTAGTTCAATCCCGTGTGTGAGACTGAATCTAAAAAACTAAAACTAAAAATTATACAGTAGAAATCATATTGTACTTATGCATTTCAGGTACTTATCAAATAGTATAAAATATACCAAACGCAGTAATTATGAGAGTTGCTGCTATTCGCAAATAAAATTTATCAAATATCCAAAATTTCTTATCCTCATTCTATTGAGTATTTAAAATATTTTTCAGGCAAATCAATTTTTGAGGATTTGTAAGATCACTTTGTATTAATTTTTTTAATTTTTTTCAAGAATTTAATAGCTCTTTGACCATCCTAAGCAACAGACTCTAGAGACTATTGGTATAGTTCAACATCATCAATTGGTCATATTTCAAAATATTTATTTATACATAAAACATAAAGAGAAGGTATGATATTTATTATTTGATTTACTCATTTTAAATTTAAATCTAAATTTATTCCGATACTTTGCTTGAGTTACTACTCTTATATTTGGTGATCAAATAGGTTGACTATCCTGATAAGAATTACATGTTACAAATACTGTTTGGCAATTGGTTACAAGCCAGCTAATAATTAATTTTATATAAAAGTTTGTTAATTCCTACTTCTGCACTTATCCATTCATTACCAAAACCCAATATTCATGTATCTTCTGCATCTGAAATGCATGAAAAATTTTAAAAATCATTTCCATAAGTTATGAAAAAAGTGATCCCAATACTGGGCCTTGTGGAGTACCTGTATTGATAATATTAGAACTACTCTTAATATTTTGAAATTGTACTACTTGCTTTCCTTCTGATTAGTAACTTTTGATAAGTGGCAAGTGCAGACACCCTGATATCATGTTTCTCCAACTTATCAAGCAGAATATTATTATTTACCGTATCGAATGTTTTAGACATTCAAAAAAATTGCTATTGTTTTTATTGTCATCCACTTTTGAGTAAATGTTATTAGTTAAAGAAGCTGTTGCATGTTTTGTACCTGTGTTCTATATACATCCAAATTTATTTTAGACAGCATTAAAAATTTAGTCAAAAATGCAGTTATTCTGTTGTATATTCATTTCTCTAATACTTTGACAATATTTAGAGAATAATAAAATCGGCCGATAATTAGTAAGTAGATATTTATGTCCTGCTTCATAAACGGAAAATAAATAAATAATGTTATATTTTTAATATCCTACGTTCTGTTTATGGAAACTTAGGTTAGTGTTTGTATGCATACAATAACTCTAAATGCTACTTAAATATGACACAATGGCGTATCTGCGATTAGAATACCTAAAATAGTAAATCACTGTTTTGTGAAGTTAAATGAATCTATCCTTAGATGATTTAGTTGGATATTCGTTTTAATCGGAAACTCTGTCAATATGATACATTTTGTGACAACAACACGATTTCTGTAATTGATATGCTGTTCTCTACAAAGAAACTTTTTGTAATTTTTTTCTCCATCTCGCTTTGTTCTAGCAGTGTTTAAAGTAAAATTTACAAAAAAGGTACAAGCAGATTCCTTGGATGAGGGTATTGCAATTTTTTCAACAGTTGGTGATATGTGATGTGCTATTCGTAAGTTAATGTTTAAGCCGATATGCAAAAAAGCAGTACCGATCATAATAAATATTATACATATTCGAATTTGCAATTTCTCATTAACAATTTGAAATTGATACAATACAAAATCTTAACAACTGTGGCTATACTACGACACTAATAAGAACAAAATAATCACCCTCATCCACTAAAAATACTATTAAAGCACTGAGGACCTTTCAGGTACCAAGTAATCATCAACAGAGTAAACTGTAAACAGTTTCCTCTGATGATGACTACTTGTATCCACTGAAAATACTATTAAAGTACTAAGGACCTTACAGCTACCAAGTAGCCTGGAAGATTCTTAGCACTTTAATAGTATTTTTAGTGGATAAGGTGATGATTTCGTAATTTTAGTAAATACGAAATTGCCATAATTTCGATTAAATATTTGTTATAAATATATCCGAATAAAAATAAAAAAGGATTTTGGTTTCAGGTGCCTTTTTGGTTCCTTATTGCATTATGCTAATTATTGGTGGCATTCCCCTCTTTTATATGGAACTGGCTCTTGGACAATTCAATAGAAAAGGTGCTATAACATGTTGGGGTAGGATTTGTCCGCTTTTTAAAGGTAAGTTCAATTCAGTTTATGATACTTGCAGTAAAAGCCGTTTCTACTAGTTTGAATAGTACTTAGCATTGCCCTATTTGAAGTGAATTTCGATTTGCAGTTATTTATTAATTAATTAATTTATTTATTTATTTATATAATCTTACACTGATCAACAGGTATAAACCCAATTAAAGATCAGGACAATGCATAAGAAAATTAATATATTAACAATTATTATCAAAATTAAATCTAAATAAGTTAAATTATACTCTAGTCCGAGAGGAGACAAAATCAAAAAGAAAAAGAAAAATAGCCAAAATTATTTAACACAGCAATGTACAAAGAGAAAAAGAAGAAACAAAGAGCTGAAAAGTATGAATATTGTTTCATTGCAGTAGGTAATCAATCTGTTTCAAGATAGAATTGAAAATATCATATTTAGTACGAGTGTCATTGGTGTTATAAGCATGGCACATGCAAAATAATGGAGATAATTCAAGTAAGTTAGTACGAGGAGTTTGGAGGTAGAATTTATTCACATACCGTGAGTTCAGCCGAGGAACTAGGAAATTGATTCTTTCCAGCAGCATGGGTCAAGGGGTTAAGTTATTGAGCAACTTGTACAAACTGGCCTAGAGTACATAATTATTTCTGCGAGAAAGAGGGATGACATATTGAATTTATCTAACAGGAAATAATTAGGAATGCCCCTGATAGAATAAAAACCATCTATCCTGAAGGTCAGGTACATCAAAAATCGGTGCTGAACAGATTCCAGGACATCTCTATGAACGGCATAACCAGGGAACCAAATCACAGATGTATACTCAAACCGCGATCGTACAAATGTTATGAACAACAATTTGAGCGTGCCTATGTCTCAAAAATCACGACAGCTTCGCACAATAAACCCAAGTAGTCTGTTAGCAGCCTCCATCACAGACTCCAGATGAGAAACGAAGGATAGTTTGGGATCGAAAATTACGCAGAAGTCTTTATAGGTCGGTGGTCTCTTAAGGATAGTACCGTCTACGTTGTAATCAAATATAGTCAAGTTGGTCTTATTTGTGTAAGACATAACGCAGCACTTGTTAACATTAAGAGACAGCTTGTTCGCTGAAAACCATACAACCATCATATCAAGACTTCTCTGAAGTAGATAACAATCAAATGTGGATTTGATGACAAAGAACATTTTAAAATCATCGGCATATAAAAGACTGAATACACTTAGACCTATTGAAATATCATTGACAAAGATGTTAAAAAATAGTGGGCCCAAAATTGTTCCTTGGGGGACTCCCGAAGAAGCAAGCTTTTCAACCGACCTCTGCCCATCTACCACGACAAATTGCCACCTATCACTATGTTATGAGGCGATGAATGATAAGAGTTCCACAGAGAATGCAATTCCATCAAGTTTACCTAGTTATAAAGTACTGAAAACGTTTCTGCTACTTGGTAGGCGGAAGGTCCTCAGTAGTTTAACACTATTGTTAGTGATTATTTCTTATTTATAGCTATGCTTTATTGGATATCAAACTCGTGGCATGCCACTTTTACGTAGCTTCAACCATTACCAAACTTTGCCGTTTTTTCAAATAAATTAGAATGTAGTAGCTCACTTCAAATTGTCAGCCTACTATGAATTCAAATACAAACTCATGAATATTATAGCTTGTGGACACTATATTGTTGTTGATCGATTTTATGATCCTGCAGAACAAGTATTTATTAACTTTGTTTCATAACGTTATTTTAAATATGAATGTAAATGAAGCAGACTGAAGATGTGTTTACTTGCTGATGAAATTTAATTTGTTTGCTAACCAAGTGTTGAGTCTCTTTTTTTTTAACTGCCGACAAAAATAGAATAGATTTCGAAATGATTGATAGATGATATTTTTGTTGCTAACCGAATATTTAAATGGTGAATCATTTAATTATTCAACCTCATAATTCATAGATTATTAATAAGTAATTCAACCCATTTCTTGGAAAATCATCTGAAACAGGTTTTTCTATGCAAAATATACTATAGTATTTATTCAATGATTTACATTCCAGTCATAACCAATGATAATTCATTTTAGGATGTCACTGGGTGTAAATTGTTCAGATTTTATTATTCAATACAAGACCAATTTGAATAGAAAATGATTGAGTGGAAAGAAATGAATATTCCTTTTTAAATGAAACGAACATGTTGCATACCCGAGTAATAAAATGCAGAATGAGGACAATGTTGAAACAACAGGTGAACCTAAAATCCACAACGCCGGGACTGTAGATCAAATCCTAGAACAGTGAAATCCGCTGCCAAGAATCAAGTTCGCAAGTCAATTATCTTCTCTCACTAATCTCCGGAAACTGAGAACGGAAAGTGCCGGAGGAGAGTGCATTGTGACTGAGTCCACAAAAGGCATTTTTCAATTTCAGCACTTACGGCCTGAAAGTTGGTGGAAATGAGACGGATTTTAACATCTATATTCAAGAGAACTCCACTGTAGTGTAAAGTCGCTGAAGTATGGTCACTTTTCAGCGGGGATTATGTCATTTCAGACCTTTTTACTGCTAAACTAAAACGTTGTGAACATTTTTAAAAACGTAGGCCCTTATATCATTTTATTCCATCAGGAAGTAGTCGTTCTGCATTAAGTTAAAGTGCAATATAGGCTTTTACGTCTATTAAATTTATTAGCATTTGACTCGGGGACTGTTGATTTGTAAATACAAAAATTCCGTCTTCCAAATGGAGAACTTTCATAACTTCAAATTTCACTTTTCATATTCCTAACAACTAACAGAATGATGAATCAAAACATTTTTGAATTTTCAACTATTTCTATTAAATTTACATTCTGTGGGTTCAAAACTTAAGTTTCGCTTTTATTCCTTTATTGAATTATAAATTAAACAATCTTGTTCTATGACAACATCGAAATATCTCCATTAAACGATCGTTATTGTATCATAAACAGCTACAATTGCGCAGAATATCTAATTGCATAGTGGACCTGACATGTTTATATACGTTTATACTGCATTTATTGCCTAGCAACCGATGCATTATGGACCATTATGCGATGGCAACTTTGAGAATAAACATTAGCGACTAATACTTATAAACACGAAATTCTGACATATTAAATTACTGTAATTTATACAATTCAAGAAGCTTACATGGATTCAAATTATGTTCATAGAAACACTACTTGAAAAGTGTTATTATTACTTTTATCCACAAACATTAACGGAATCATTCAAGACATAACGTTGTCATCAATAATTTAATAAGATAAAGTGAAGCTGATTGAGATACGGACATCTTGGACCATCCGACTTATAAAGTACCAGATTCTTTTTCATTGTATTTCCACGATTAATATGTCATTAAGCTCCATTATGAGTGTTGCATTAATATTTTTTTATTATGGCACGAAAACAGCGAAAAGCATTTCATTTTTTGAAGATAACGTTTTCGAGGTGACCACCATTTCGTAGTAAACACTCTAATCTTGGAGGTAAATCATACAATGGCGTAGCATTTCCAATGAGGAGGTATATTCTGATTACACGAGAGGAAACCTATAATGTTCGTAACATCGTCTGAGCCAGGGATGGGATGTTAGGCGAGGAGTTTTTACTAAACTTCTGGAGGTCCTGCATCAGGATATACTTCACTTGGCAAAGAGTTCCCCAACTTTACCGTTCGATGGAAAAATAAAGTTCGGTAAAAAGAAGTTCGGTAGGTCTTGAACTTGACAATGAAGGGATGACCAGCCTGAGCTCACCTAATCTGTCTATCTGGACTCCTCCAGCCACCACATGGTGTGATCCATCTGAGAGGAAATATTTTAAGGTGTATTTCTGGATCAGCCGAAATCTGAGTCGGGTTCCTATGAATATCATAGGTATCTATATTTATATATTTGGTAGATATCCAAAACTAGGAGCTGTGCTTATTTCTATTAAATTTACATTCTGTGGGTTCAAAAGTCGCAAAGGTCTTAATTTTTGCTTTTATTCGTCTTTTGAAATGTATATTAAATAATCTTTCTCTCCGACAACATCGAGATAAGTCCATTGAATGATCTTTAATTGAATCATAAACAGCTTCATGGACTCCGACAGATACCACATGGAGTGATGTATCTATCTGAGAGGAAACATGATAGTAAACGACAAAACTGGGGCGAACCATATGGCGGAAGTTTCTCAACAATGCCTTGATACCAGAGACGGTCGAATGCTTTGAACATATTTTTGCATCATAGGGTTAATCTGACAATGGACATTTCCTACTTTCCCTTGATGCCGTGTTTATTTTGGTCAGTGGTTAATGCAGCCTCGTTAAAAGTTTATAATAAATAATTTTAATTTAAAATCATAACGAAAATTGCAATTGAATATAAAATTTGTAAGCCGAACAGAGACAAATTAATAAAACTAATTTTGAATTTTCTTATAATTTTTCTTTTTCATGACGACGAATTTTGAAGTGAATAAACTAAATAAACTTACCAAATCATTGGATAATGTCTAATATTAAATTACCTGGGTATAAGATTATGTCTAAACCAAAATAGCATACTCTAGTAAAATACAAACTCCGAAAAAAAATTATGATATAATTAATTTACAGGTATTGGCTACGCGGTTGTATTGATTGCTTTCTACGTCGATTTTTATTACAACGTAATCATCGCATGGGCCTTGAGATTTTTCTTTGCTTCCTTTACGGATTTGTTACCCTGGACCACTTGTGACAACCCTTGGAATACACCAAATTGTCGACCGGTAAGTACTTCACGTCTGTCTCACAATTTACTTCATTTAATTTATGTGAAAAATTCAAGTTTCACAATACTCTAACTGTACAATATTAAACTTTACTACGACATATCATATTAATGCCTTCTCGCAAGAGATCTTCAAAAACTTCTTCCACACCATATAAGACTTCAAGGATCATGTTTTCCTCTTGAGATACCTATGGATACAATTTCCTTCGGAGCAGGTAACCTACCAAATTCGTCCCTCAATGCAATTCTTTAACTTTACCTGAAGTGTGAACTAGAAAAAAAATTGAGATGAAAACAATTCCTACTAAAACGGGTAAAGAAAAAATGAGAAGGAAGAGGAGATTGCTTCAAAAAATGCATTCTAATGAACTTCTCTTTATTCACATTTTCTCTGTATCCTTATGTTCTAGTAGCAATGGTTTTCACATTTCCTTTAATTTTATCTAGTTCACACTTCGGATACCCTATCAAATAGGTGGTCTTGGTGTTTAAATAAACAATTCATTTAATCAAAAACGGTTGGACTTGCTCTGTCCATGAAATATAGTCTAAAAAAATAAGCATTTTTAAATTAGGGCAACTACAATAATTGTAAAAGATATTATAGCCCTTTCCTTAGCAATTATTGGGAAGTACTGTTAACATCATCATTATTTATTATATTATGCCTATCTAATTGTGACATAATAGAATCTAGTTTTAAATAATCAATAATTTTAAACTCATTATTTGTTTCAATTATACGTGTAAAGTTGGAAAATGATCTGTGATTATACATATCCTATTTTCAATATTAATGTTTCAAAATTAGTGAAAGGTTTATTTGTTTTGGCTATGATATGATCTATACATGATTTTCTAGTTCCTTCGCTCTTGTATATGTGTTAATAGTGTTTTTTTTACATTTTGGCTACAGTAGAGGAAAATCTATCTATCTGTTCGTAGAACATCGTATCAACCAGAGATGGAATGTTGGGATACGATTTTTCTTGAAAGTGTGAATTATAGGGATCAGGAAAGACTTCATGAGGCAGCTCCGCCGTTCAATAGAACTAGCTAGCTTGTTTGTCTCACTTGGTGGAAATATCTATGGAAAAGGTAGAAATCAACCACCTTCCTGTGATGTTGTCGAGATGTCAATGTATACGTAAGTGTGACCACCAACGAACCAGACGAATAGCACTCTTCAGAATAGAATCTAAGAGCTTCAGCGTATAGAGCTGAACTCAAAACATGTGAGCAGTACTCTAGGACACGTCGAATCTGTGCCTTGTAGATGAAGAGCTGCTGAGGTGTTTAATAGCTCTTGTCGCGGTGTAGAAAGCCAAGTTTGTAAAGCGCTTTTCACAATGGACCTCACATGCTCGTCTCATGAGAGGGTGCTGTTGGTTGTGATACCGTGCATAGATATGGAGGTCTACAAAGGAATAGTTATACTTGACATCATCATATTAGGGATTGTGGGATACGACTTCCTAGAGAAAATACAAACTTGAGTTTTGGTTGCATTGAACTCTAGTTGAATCCCCATTTCCAAATTCATAACAGATCTTCATTTATTGCATCTCTGGTATCATTGGATGTTATAGTGGTTCTAGATGAGAAAGCTCAATGAAGTTTACCATCATCTGCAAAGCTGTGGATGGGATACGTCAAACAGGAAATCTCTAAGAGCTCTTCAAAAGTTTCTAATCGAACTGACATGTGCAAAACGACATTAAGCCTTTTCACAAAAATATTAAACGTAGCTTTTAGAACCACGTACATTTAGGAGTTGAAATTACTTACTCTCCAGTTTTCAATTATCATTATAGAAGCCAAAGTGGAAAACATAAGCGCCTTTTAAATAAGAAGTTTGTTACAGTTCGAATTTCCCATGAAAATGTTGAATGCATCCAACAAATCCGACGTCGTTGTTCGAACTTTGCCAGATACAAGATTTGCATCAGCTGCTTCGGAATATTTCAAGTAAGTTAAATGTCATGTACCTGTGTTTGTTTTCCAAAAAATTATCAGGTAGAGAATCACACATTGTTTTTCTATTTACAAATTCTGATGTTTAACGAAATTATTTAAGTTGAATTCAAAAATTGTCAACTATCGAATGGATTTTGCACATAGAATTTCCACGTTTGGTCAATGATTGTGGAGACGTTAGTATTAATTTGGAAATATTATTTAAGAAAATAAGCGAAAGTTACAATTCAAGTACAATTATTATCGTACTCAATATTTTTCTTCGTTTTCGATTAAAGTATTATATCTCTTCGGCATGGATTTATCATTTCTAAGCTACAGCCGAGTTTAATACAAGCCGGAAAATAAAAAGACAACACCGCATATCTCATTAACCGTAGTCCGATGCTATAATATAGCGACCGCTGTTCAAATACAAGCGAAACCTTTCTCAAGATTGTATTAATATGTTTTATTATTTACACCGCATTGTTTACAATTTCTAGTATTTATATTTCAACATTTTACATCATAGATAATTACTAAAGGCCCTCCTAAGAGAATCAACTAACCTAATGATGTGTTAATAATTATATCATTGAATGTTAGCTTAACTTTAAATTTAAACTTCACTCGGAATATACAGGGTGTTTCAGTTTTTTCGTTCATAACTTCGGCAAACGATAGAACTTCTAAAAATAATAGGGGTCTTTCATAGAAAATTTTTCTCTAAATCATTTCGTTTTCGAGATACAGGAGGGTGTTGAAATTGAAAAAAAAATTTAGTTTTTGCGAATATCTCCGGAATCGTTCATCGTACAGAAAACAGCTTTTGTAAGCAATCTCTACTCACAGTGAGCTATGTTTTGTGCTATAAAATTTCTCTTTTTATTCATATTTGGTGAAGATTTTGAAGGGGTAGTGGTTGTTTTTCTCACCAACTTCTACGCCACTGGAAAAAGTACGGTTTTGAGATGCCCATTTGAACCGCCAATGTTTTCTACATAAAAAAGGTACTCTTCGCAAAAAATTTTTCAATTCCAATCTCGAAAACGAAGTGATTTAGACAAAAATTTTATATAAAAGACCCCTATTATTTTTAGAACTTCTATCGTTTGCCGAAGTTATGAACGAAAAAACTTTTTCACTAAAAGTTCTTTTTCTTTGTCATAAAACATCTCGGATATGTTTGAATTCAGCATATTTTAATTCAGATAAATCGTTGCAATCAGGATAAACAAAAGTATGATTTAGGTTTTTAAATTTTAACCCATTCTCTCGGAGGTTTTTAAAGATATGAACAATAGGTTAACTTTCAAAATAATGCTTCACTAAATCTTCATAGCCATCAGAAATGTCACATCGCCAATAATTCATTTTATGGATTCTCTAAAGTAGATAGATAATTGGACTGTTTAAGTATGATTATAATATAATCCTACACCAGTTTTATGAAAATTCCCGAATTAATTTTTGCTATTACATACTTCGCTCAATTTTTAATATCACAAAACTATCGTCGCTTCAAAGATTTTGTTCTATTTGGGTAAAATAGACCGTTGAAATTAGAACCATTTGACTTCCAGTATAATATTATCGGACTGCACAGTGTTGCCAGTTTTAGCTTTATACCTAGTTTTTGAAATTGGCTATGTCTAATAAGCATATTTAAACAAACGTTAAAGCAGTTCCGTTTCTCGATAAAGTCATTTAGTACGAAAATCATGTTTAATTTTATTTCATTGTTTCATCCACCAAATTTATGACATCTGAAATTTACAATGAATAATAATTGAGTCGAGTTAATATTCCAAGAATTACGTGACTAAATGTATAAGGTGCTCCTCTTCAAATTATTGCTCCTCTTAATTTTTGTTTAACATTCACACATTCCTTCTATTTTGCAGTCGTGCTATTCTAGAACTCCATCAAAGCGACGGGCTTCATGATCTAGGCGCTATAAAATGGGATATTGCATTGTGTCTTCTGGTAGTGTATGTGATTTGTTATTTCTCTCTTTGGAAAGGAATTTCAACATCAGGCAAAGTAGTATGGTTTACGGCTCTTTTCCCTTACGCAGTTCTACTCATTTTGCTCGTGAGAGGGATAACACTACCAGGATCTTGGGATGGAATAAAATACTATCTCAATCCCAACTTCAATGCCATCACATCAGCTGAGGTAACGCAGTTCAAATTATATTGTTGAATAAGTAAAATTCTTACAATGTTCATCTTTATAAAATTCAAACTTGCAACTCAATTTAAACTTCAAATATTCATTTGCTATTAATATTGAAATATCCTAATCAATGGCTATGTTGATCATTGATTTAAAACAAAAGATTTCTTATTTGCAGGTTTGGGTTGATGCAGCTACACAAGTATTTTTCTCTCTAGGTCCTGGATTTGGTGTGTTACTAGCTTATGCCTCTTACAACAAATACCACAATAATGTCTACAAGTAAGATATTAATAATTATCTGATAATGTTTCTTATTGGTATACTTTGTTACTATGTATTATATTTTTTCCTTTCCATCACAACAACAGAATGAAAGGTTTGAAAATATAATTATGCAGTAATTAATATAATTAAACGAAATGGTAATTTCCAACAAAATAAATTGGTTACTTAAATATATGGAATTTAAAATTATTTGACACACACCACTACTACTCACGGGTAGATGGCGTTAGCTGTTTATTACCTCTCTAGCTTTCCTGTTAATGATAATACATACCTCAGTAGAGACATCGATCAGTGACACAGCTTCACTCGTTCCGCCTATTTGGCTGTGATGTCACTGAACGAACTAACTCTAAAGGGACCCATACCCATAAAACTTTTCTATTTAAATGAGGGACTTCTAAAGATTTAGTAAGTTAGTATTATTTTGTTATTATGTGTGATTATTGTGATGTTGAAAACTTTTAAGAAATCAATATTTTTGGATACAAGAACACGAAAATTTCAAGATATAATAATTGAATAATGAAAATGCAGAAAGCACAATTAATCAAATATTTGATTCAAAATTATCAGGAGAAATTTATTAATTAAAGTAATATAAAATATCAAGACAGTTGGAAAAAATATAGTCAATATGAAGATAAAGCTAGATTATTAAAAAAATAGATCCAATTAGACAAGAATCTTGAAATGTTCTAGTTTGGCAGCTTACCATTCTGCTAAATAAGAGAAAACGTATATCGCACCAGTAATATCAATAAAGCTTTTCTTGGTAAAAGATATTTAGAGACAATTATTTAGTAATGAATAAAATGAATAGCATTCCTTTGTCAAATGATAATCGAACTTTGTATAATTTTTCCAAGATATAAACAATTAGGTCGCAGACAAATATGTTGCTCTAGAGCAGTGGTTCTCAAACTTTTTTGTTTCGTAGACCACTTGCCATGTGTTTCGGTTTTGGGTAGACCCCCTGCTTATCTAATATTGAATTTATGCAAATTCATCAAATTCAAATTTGTTTTTGACAGCAGGTATACTGCTATCACTTTCAAAGATTTAAATTTCTAACTATGGTGAAGTATAGCGTGAAAAACTTAAAAAGAACACATGTTAAGTTTTGTACATTCATTAATTAAATTCTAATTAAATCGAAACAAATTAAAATTTAGTATCTGTTACATCAAATGGCTAAGCAAAAAATAAATTCTTTCAGTGGGAGGGATGAACATGATGCTTTAATAATAAATTTTCAACATTTACCATCTATTTATTGTTAGGATCAATCTCAAATCTCATCGGTTAGTGATGCCCATTCTGTTTTTTTTTTGTTAGGAAATTGGGAACCGCGCTGAAACCCCTTTCCACGAGATATGAGGACGGAAAAGTTATTAAAAACATTCTCGCGATATTCCATAATATGGGATAAGTCACAGCTATGTCTTTTTGACGCCCGTTTCTAAACTGTAAACCTTAAATTCTTCGTACTTATTCCGATCAGTTCCTCTTGTAACGAAATAACCGTTTCTTCAATATAACCATTTGGGTGATACTACTGCTAATATTATAATTGCGAAAATAAGTTTGTATACAAGACGGTAGTATATTGTCGGTCTGTTTGTTACGTTTTCACGTAAAAACTAAGCAAATCTATCTGTGTATGTGGATTATTGCATTCATTGCTTAAATTAGATCTACTATCGTGGACCCCCATTCATCTCATAGACCCCCAATTTATTTTTGCTGATATGGACCCCTTGCAGGTCGTCGTCCACCCCTGGAGGTGGTCGATATAGACCACTGTGGGTATCACAGCTGTAGAGTTTGAAGGTATAAACTAGTTATTAGAGCAGGCTATGGTTAAGCTTATATGATTATGAATGGACATTTACTAAAACAATATAATATAATAAGTCAACAAATATCCGTGGCTTTGAAGATGAATATATCTCGTGCTCTTGAAAGAGCAGGAGTCTCCTAGCGGTCCACTTCTCAGTTTCTGAAGACTCTTTCGCTCTCTATTTTCGCGAAACAATGCTAATTTATGAACAAAATCTACAAATAGTTGTTCGGAATGCTATACATTTTGAACGTATATGCCTATCTACGATGTTAAACCATAATTTCTTCTTTTACAAACTGTTTTACAATTTAAATCAATATAATTTTCTTTCAGAGACGCTATACTAACGAGCGTCATAAACTCTGCTACTAGTTTTATAGCTGGTTTTGTGATATTCTCAGTACTTGGTTATATGGCACATGCAGCCGGAAGACCCATTCAGGAAGTAGCTACAGAAGGTCCGGGCTTAGTATTTATAGTATACCCTGCAGCCATAGCTACGATGCCAGGGAGTATATTCTGGGCGCTCATATTCTTCATGATGCTTCTTACTCTAGGGCTCGATAGTTCTGTAAGTTACGAAGAAAAATAATCTTGAGAAACAGATAAACTAAGTTTTTATTTCAGTTTGGTGGTTCTGAAGCTATAATAACAGCTTTAAGTGACGAGTTCCCCAGAATAGGTAGACATAGGGAAATATTTGTCGCGGTCCTGTTCTCAATTTACTTCATAGTTGGTCTAGCATCGTGTACGCAAGGAGGCTTCTATTTTTTCCATCTTTTGGATAGATACGCAGCCGGTTATTCCATGTTGTTTGCTGTCTTCTTTGAAGCGATAGTTGTTTCTTGGATATATGGTAAGGCTCAATCTAAACATAAAATAGGTTGGAAAAATGATTCAATTAAAATTTTTGATATTTTCCTCTTTGCCCAACCAGATCTACCAATCATTAATTTTCAGGAACGCAGCGTTTCTGTGATGACATAAAAGACATGGTCGGCTTTGCTCCGGGGTACTATTGGAGGTTTTGTTGGAAATTTGCAGCCCCCGTCTTTCTTCTGTTCATAATTGTATACGGTTTACTTGGCTACGAACCACTGACTTACGATAATTATGTTTATCCGGACTGGGCAAACATATTGGGTTGGGTTATCGCTGGATCTTCGGTTATGATGATTCCGGTTGTTGCCATAATCAAGTTCTTAGCCACTCCTGGATCCTTCACGAAGGTGAGTTTTTATATTAAAAAAATCTGTTTCTTAAATTAAATCATTGTGCAGCAGTTATAACTGAAAATGTCCGTTTAGAAACCACAAAACACGTGAATGGAAAATCGAATTTATGTGTATCTGCTCACAATGTTGTTGTTTGTTTATGCATCCTAACAAAACATAAAATTATTCGTAATAATTTCTTCTAACTTTCATTCCGGCTCTGTATTGAGTTATAACCGGTTCAAATACTCTGACCGAATATAATATGAAAAGTTGATTTCATAACAAATTGAAATGATATTTTTAGTTCCCTTCTAAATTTTTAGCATCTAATATAATTATCTAACGGTATTCAGATAGTCGGAGTCCGAATATTATGAGTATTTTAGCTAACTTTAGTAAGTTGGTTCCGTAGTGTAGCGGTTATCACGTCTGCTTTACACGCAGAAGGTCCCCGGTTCGATCCCGGGCGGAACCAAGGTTTTTGTTTAATAAATTCCTACTCTTTCAGAGGCTAACGATTTTAACAACCCCTTGGAGAGATGCTCAACTGGCCACCCAAATAAACGGTATTGTACAATCTGAAAGCCACCAAGTAAGATTAGCGTCTACTGATACACCGTTGCAAGCACCAACCGAGGTCTGAGAAACAAGATTAACTAAATTTAAAGAATATTATGTTTAATTATTTCAATTTGGAATTAGGCTCAATATTTTTTCTTGGAATCCAGTACCTAAATAAGAAGAAAAAGTAATAAGTAATAAAATATTGATAGTTGTTTTTACAAATAATATGTTTATTGAGATGTTGTACTTTAGGGAAAGGAATTGATTTTACGTTCACATAATTACCCAATATTGTATTCTAATAATATCGTGTTAATTGCAGAATGCAATAAACATTTTCCTATCAAAGGTTTTACTAACTGAAACTATACGAAAACGAGAACAAGGAATTCTCTATTAACTATATTTATAGTCTAATGTTGATCATAAGCAACGAAGATTTTGTATTCAAAATAAGATTGAAATAATTAAATTAATCTCTATAACTGGAGTTATTGAATAAATAGAAATTATGAATAATTATAAAATTACTTGTTTGTTTTTGTTTGTGATATAGCAAGAGACAAAATAACAATAAATGTAAAACTTATTTAGTAATGAAACGTTTAGCAGCTTTCTGTTACATGTGATAGTATATAATATGTAGAAATAAATAAGTGAATTGTATAGTATACATCTATAATAATAAGTATATATTAGATATTAGACTGAATTCGTAACTACTCATTATTTTGTAGATATTCACAAATTTACATGTACCTGTTTTATGCATTTTCAGTTGAAGGGGGAGCATTTTGTGTTGATAATGCTGCAGGGCGTGCAAAAAATGGTTCGAATAGGGCGAACCAAATTTTTGCATTTTGATCTTGACTTATCAGTTATACTTGAGCAACGATTTCGATTCTCTTCTTTGAAATTTCTTCGTAATCACGAGAAGAATATAAATGACACGTGAATGATTCTTTTGCTCCAAACTTAGGAATATATATTTCTCGGAACCAATAATAAGTTTCTCTTAAAGAATGTCCTGAACTGTTCCGATTTTTGGTATGATTAATGAATTAGAAACATAAACTTTTTCATTTAATTTGCGATTGACCCGAACATTTAGATTATCTAGATATCCATCAGATTATCGAATAACCTAGTTATTGTTGAATTATCTATAAAAAGTAAATGTGATTAGATCTTGTTACTTTCCAACATTGTAACAAATCAGATTCAGTAGAACGGTTTGAATAACGCTATTTGTAAACATTACAAATGTTTGCAGAAAGCAGATTCTAGAGAAAATCACCCCCAAACTGGTCCAGAAGCAGTCTAAACAACTTTAATAAATTAGTGCGTATGCAGTAATGAGTCCATGTTTTGCTGAACCCACTATTTCCATTTAGGTATTTGATCAGCAGTAAGATAAATAGATTTCCAATCCGAGTATTCATGCAATCATATCGCCAGTAAATGGAATAATTTAATTTCATTCGAGTTCCATTATAATTTATAAACATTATCTGTTTCACCTAGATTACAAAATATTAATAACATGAATTTCTCTGTGGTCCAAATATTCTTGTACATCTCATTTCTAGTGAGATGTTTTAACAAATATAATACAAACTTTACAGGCTTAAGTATGAAGATATGGTTATTCATAACTATTTTGAGAGTAACAACAATATGTACATAGAGTCCAAGGTAAATCCACATAAATACTCCTCCAAAATAAAAATTTGCTTATACTAGGTATTTGACAACTTATCGATATTTTGAAAATCACCAGCCATGTGTTAAATTTTAAACAATTTATAAAATTTAGCAAGATTTTGAAGATACCTGATAATACGTAAAATCATTGTAGTAGTGACCCAAATACATGTTTATTGTAAAAAGTAGCAATAGTGCCATGAATATGTCAAAAAATATTCTGAATATTCAGGTACCTACCATTATAATTGTAGGTGTACAACTAAATATAACCTAACCCACTATAATATGTTAGTGTAATAAGTCTAACGTATCTTAGATAATAAGAGAACTTTATATCTTAAATAGTGTGATATGTCATGTGGGCCAACGATTTTATCATCATATTCTTATTATTCCAAGCTTCCAATGGGTAGGAAAGATAATCAAACAGCCAAGTGATTATCTTTCAATAGACTAGAAAGTTATAATGTTCAAATATATATGAATTTCACAACTTCATTGGAAAAATCATTTGTAACAGCCATTGCAAATGGTTTATCATATTTTTGTTCCAATAAAAGATTTATTTCAGTAAAATATGTTTTGTTTCATTTTAATCAGTTACCCGGTGCTGGTATTTGTGTTTAAAATACAGAATTTATAATGTCAGATGTTTATATATAGCATCAGGATTTCAATTCATTTAATATTCTGGCGTTTAAGTGGGTTTTCCAACTGTACTATTCAATATTCAGGAAATTTTTGTGGAATGTGATGGATGCTAAATATTGTACAAAAACTGAAGTGCTCTGGTTCTATTCGGATTGTTCTCTGAAATTCTATATAGTTTTTACTTTTTAGCCACTAACGAAAATTCTATTCGCTTCATGATGTTGACCATATTTTTGTGTTATAAAGCCAACCCATACCCAAATATGATACAAAGAAAATGGTCAACTCAGTGTATTAAAAAGAATTTTATTATCTTTGATACGTATCTTTTCAATCGTTTCCAACACATGAAAATGTGCACATTTTATTAACAATTTAATCGAACAATAATCATTGTGATTGTGACTGCAGTTTTGATGTTCATCGGCATCGCATCATTATAAAACTAAAACCAGTGAATAAAATAATTTTCAACAATTTAACATGCGATGTGAATAACAGTAACAGTTTTATTCCGTACATATGGCATCCCCTCATCACGAATCCTGGAGATAGTTAGCCTAGTGCTGCAATGATTACAGGATAAAAGTATTCATGCAACTTCGAAAACATGTTCCTGTATTGATGGTGGCGTTAGCCAAATACAACCCGTTATTTTGTTTCTCATAACACACTAGGTTGTGCATTGATAATATAATATATCAAATGGGTTTTGTAATGTAAACTTGCCACTCTGCAACTTTATTACTGAATAGTGAATACGATATGAACACGGCAGGTACCGCGGTGACATTTGACAGGATTACATTTTTGTACTATAGGGAACTGGTCATTCTTTACATTTATCATTCTTTATTGTCCTTGACAGATAACAGTCATTGATCTCTATTGTACACTTCTAGTGTTAGTGGTAGTCACGGTCGTATATACAGGTCTGGGAACTTGAGGCTGTTTCCTATGTGAGAAGTGAGTCCGCTAAGCGTCAACTGTCGCGTAGTACCAAAAAGGTGGCGCATGAGTCGAGGAATGATCTCTGGCACGTATACGACCGTGTTCTCTGGCAACTGTCATTGTTGACTTGTAAACACAAGGAATACCAGCGTTTTTGGAAAAAAATTACGAAACCGTGCATTGTGCCGAAATGCAAAACGGGGTACAAAAGTGTAAAGCAAGAAACTTCTTCTGTTCTGAAAGATGCGGAAATGCGAAAAAAGTGGATGCTTGCGATTCCGGATAAAAATCGTTTTAAAGAGGTCTTTTATGTGTGCGAGCATGTATAACGAAAAAGGGGAAGTTATTTTTAAGGTGGGTAATACATTTTGACAAGAGTAACAGTTCTATTCCTCTCTCAAATCAGAATAGTAAATATTGCGTACGAGAAAAATTATTTTACTTAATAATGTGATTGTTGCCATAGTTCGATCCAAGCGCTAGCTGGTGGTTGAGCGAGGGACTACGAGTTTGGCGACATGTAAGAGACTCATGTCAAACATAGAGTTCCCAGACCTGTATGTACGACCGTGGTAGTAGTTTAGTATCAGTCATAGTCACAGAAGTAATTTAGGCATAGAACTACCATACATTTCGAACTTCTAATAATTGTATGTATCCTAACATAGACAATATTGTATCCGCGTGCTTGATTGCTTGCCATTCTAGTTATAAACTAAGGTTTCAAGTGTCAACCGGAACCAGTTAATAGTAATAACCCATAGATAACTCTACTATCGAGAGTTATCTATGTAATAACCGTTGATAGTAATTGACACTTGACAATTTCGTCTTCCCTTGCCTTGACAGTAGAAGCGGATGCACGTCTTATTTATTTTATAGTCAAGTGAAATTACAATGTCCTCAAAAAACGAAGCAAATCTGACGGAGTCTGAACTTAAATTATTTGAATCTATAGAAAAAAATGATTTGGTTACTTTGAAAACAGTGCTGGCGGACAAGCAAAATGTCAATATTTTGGATGAAAATTCAATGACTCCTTTACAACACGCTGCATACAAAGGAAATAAAGATATGGTACAAATTCTAATAGATCAGGTAAATCATTTTTCACTATTAAAAACTGGTTTCAACACTAACAATTATAATTTGTAGGGAGCGAATGTTAATTTATGTGAACATCAACATAATTACACAGCTCTACATTTTGCTGGACTTTCTGGAAATATAGATGTGTGCTCAGCATTACTTCTAGCAGGAGCTAAATCTAATGTTACGAATACAGTAGGTAGAACTCCTTCACAAATGGCTGCATTTGTAGGACATCACAAGTGTGTAGCTGTTATAAATAATTATGTACCAAAATCATTCATAGAATATTACATACAAAGTAAACCAGCACTACCCAAATTTTTGGATGAAAGTTTTCATAAGTTTGTAATGCAGGTAAATGTACACCCTGTTAAAATAGCATTGAACTTGCAAAATTATGTAGGGTTGTTGGACCACTTACAAGAAATTAAAGCAGTACTTGTACATATGAGTGAGAGAGAAATGAAAAAGGGTAACGAATCTAATGAAGTTATGTCATTCAAATTTCATTATTTGTCATATATAGTTGGAGAAATCAATAAAATAAAGCAACGTCAAGCTACCTCTAAAAAAGAAGATACCGAAGATGATAAAAAATTGGATGTTACAGAGTTATTTACAAGAAAACTGCTGAAACCAAGCAAGGATTACACCCTAGAATACATGGATAGCTTCCTCAGAGAATGTATAAGGGAATTTCCATTTCGAGAATGCACCTTATTCCGACAAATGGTAGCTAGTTTAACATCTAGTAAAGAAGCACCACCTGCTTTAAGTGTAGTAAGTTCAGCTATTAATGGCCAAAGAGGTTTCATTGATAACATTGCACTATGTAACACCTGTGGGGAAGAGAAACCTGCCAAGAAATGTTCTAAATGCAAAGTAGTGCAATATTGTGATAGGAATTGCCAACGTTTACATTGGCATTGGCACAAGAAAGCCTGTTCTCGATTAACTCAAATGGGATCTGAGCCGGAAGCAGATAAAAATATTTCTATAGATCCTGATATAGCTACTGAGATAAACAATTTACTAGTCAGTGATGAAGTATGTGTGTCTTCGAATTAATTGAGCCGATAAGACTTAATGTTTCAAATATGTGAATTTCAGATTAATTTTTTCTATACCTTTTTTAGATTAAGTTCAAAAAGATCGAGATTACATTCTTGAGAATCTTGTATGTATGTACTTATGAAATAAAATGTATGTGTATGTACCTAAAAGCACAAATATTCAATAGGTATTTATGATTTTGTGTAAAAAAAAAATTGTTTTATTCACTAGAAGTATCTTGAAGAGAATCAATTAAGGTTCTAAAAATATTCAAGACATTCCTTGTTTTAGAGATCTTAAGTGACTCGAAAAGACTCGTGCAATTATGTTGCATATATGTATTACCCATCCTACATCTTTCAACAAATATTTTTAAAGAAACGAAATAGTGTTCATTGATATTAAATATGAAGGGGTTAGAAACAAAAGGGTGCAAGTGACATTTAAAAAAAAATCGAGTTAAGTGCAGAATTGCCAAAATGAAATGTGTATTTGGTTGGTGGTTTTTTGATGATCTACGCCATCTATCAACGGGGGAAAAAACCTTGTTACATAAAAGCAAAGGTTCCTTCACGGTCGTACATATAGGTCTGGGGAATCGTATGTTTGACATGGGTCTCTTACGCGTCGCCAAACTCGTAGTCCCTCGCTCAGCCACTAGCTAGCGCTTGGATCTCGAAGTGGTAAAACGATTTCTTTCGGAATCGCAAGCAGTGTTACTAAGTATTCTGATTTGAGAGAGGAATAGAACTGTTACTCTTGTCAAAATGTATTACTCACCTTCAAAATAACTTCCCCTTTTTCGTTATACATGCTCGCACACATAAAAGACTTCGTTAAAACGATTTCTGTCCGGAATCAAGCATCCACTTTTTTCGCATTTCCGCATCTTTCGGCTTTAAAAACAGAAGTTTTTTGCTTTACACTTTTGTACCACGTTTTGCATTTCGGCACAATGCACAGTTTCGTAATTCGTTTCTAAAAACGCAGGTATTCCTTGTGTTTACAACTTAAGAATGACAGTTGTCAGAGAATACTCTTACGTGACGTCTTTTGGTACTACGCGACAGTCGAAGCTTAGCGGTCCCACTTCTCACATAGGAAACAGCCCCGAGTTTCCAGACCTGTATGTACGACCGTGGGTTCCTTGGAAGCAAAAGGATTCAAGTAAACTTGATTCCTTTTGCCCCGAAGTAAACGAATAGTTCTAGTTGACCATTTGTCGGTTGTTTACTATCATGTTTTCATAGTTTTCCACTTCACGGTTTGTTTTTCGGTTGTTTTGGTATTAAAGTAGTATTTAATACTCTATAATGACTCCTGCGGTGGCCAGAACAAGAATAAAAATATAGCCAAGCTATTCATGTTTTTAATACCATGCTCAAGCGTGAAAACCATAGACCTCAAATTGTTTGAATCAGGAGATTCCTACATGGAATGTGATCGCTCATTAGGTCTCATTGGAAGAAGAAAAAAATTGTATGTTTATATTCCTGATCATTGGTCAGATGTTATTCGAAGGTCGTCCAAAAACTTTCAGGTGTTTAATATGATAGTAACTGATTTTTTGAGCTTTCAATTTTACACTCTATTATGAAAGACCCTAAAAAAGACATCGACAATAACCCTTGAAATGGCGGGATGTCTCTTGCTTTCGATATGAAAAAGATATTTTTTTGTCATTTTTATTTAAATCAAGCATTAACATTACTTTTCCTTTTCTTCAATCTGAGACAACATCCATTCTTCAAAAAGGAAGGCCGAATATAAAACTTTCTCATTCAAGGCACTTATGAAAGTAAAAGCTTTATGAAAATAGCTCCAAGATTTCCAGAGAAAAATATGACAACTTAATCCAACTTTTACCTTACATTCCACCAATCCACCACGACTACTATAAATCTTTGAAGTATAAAACAAAAATTAAAAAAAAGCAGCAACAAAAAAGAAAAAACCAAAAATATTGAAGACACATTAGAAAACCTCGAAGACATTGATGAAGAAATTGTGTCAGATTATGATGAATAAGAATATTTTTTTTTCAATATTTCCCTAATATTACTTGTTCTCAGAGTTGTACTTTATTTTGGTTTAATAAGATATTATTATTAAAGAATGTTAAGATACAAGTGATTTTTTGACTATTTTATTTGGAAGCAAAAGGAGTTACGTGCGTTTTCCAAAAATAGGGTTAATGTTTTGATTATGTACTTTAATATTTTAAAATACTTCCTTAAACCCGACCGAACTATAAAAAAAGAATGGCATTTTTCGACCTAGATTTTACAATAAGCTTTAGACTTTGAACCCAATTTTATCCATTTTCAAAATTTATCACTTTCACCCTTTTGCTTCTAACCCCTTCATATGTTCAAAGTTAACATAAATAGGTTTGATTTTGTTTTCAAGATGTGCCGCATTTGTTCACTGTAGACAACAAGCGCGACCGTGTGACAACTTCAAAGGAGTGTTTGGCGATGTTCAAGCGCGACAAGGACTTTATGCGCCGTTTCGTAACCGTTGTCGGAACATGGATCCATCACAACAAACCAGAGACCAAAGAACAGTCGAAACAGAGGACTTGTCCTGGCGAATCGAAGCCGTAAGAGGCCAAAGTGGGTTTATCGGCCAACAAAGTCATGGTGACAGTTTTTTGGGATGCACACTGTGTTGATCATATCGATTACCTTGAAAAGTGCAAAACTATCACCTGCGTATATTATGCAGTTGTTGGATCGATTCGAAGCCGATTTGAAGCGTAAGCGACCACATTTGGCAAAGAAAAAAGTGCTCTTCTGCCAGGACAACGCAATGGCAAAATTGCGTGAATTGCGCTACGAATTGGTTCGCCCTCCACCATAGATTTAGCCCCTGCGGTTTTTATCCATTTTCCAAACTTGAAGAAATGACTCGGTGGAAAGAGATTTGGCTCCAACAATGAGGTCATAGCTGAAACAAACGCCTATTTTGAAGGATTGCCGAAATCGTATTATTTGGAAGAAGTTGGCTATAAGAAGATTATGTTGAGAAATAAAATAAGTTTTGACCACGGTCGTACATACAGGTCTGGGGACTCGTATGTTTGACATGGGTCTCTTACGCGTCGCCAAACTAGTAGTCCCTCGTTCAGCCACTAGCTAGCGCTTGCATCAGTAAAGCGATTTCTTTCCGGAATCGCAAGCAGTGTTACTAAGTATTCTGATTCGAGAGAGGAATAGAACTGTTGCTCTTGTCAAAATGTATTACTCACCTTAAAAATAACTTCTCCTTTTTCGTTATACATGACGCACACAAACAAAAGACCTCGTTAAAACGATTTCTATCCGGAATCGCAAGCATCCACTTTTTTCGCATTTCCGCATCTTTCGGCACTTTAAAAACAGAAGTTTCTTGCTTTACACTTTTGTACCCCGTTTTACATTTCGGCACAATGCACGGTTTCGTAATTTGTTTCTAAAAACGCAGGTATTCCTTGTGTTTACAAGTCAACTGACAGTTGCCAGAGAACACGGTCGTATACGTGCCAGAGAACATCCCTCGCCACCCGTGACGTCTTTTGATACTAAGCGACAGTCGACGCTTAGCGGTCCCACTTCTCACATAGGAAACAGCCCCGAGTTTCCAGACCTGTATGTACGACCGTGGTTTCGACCAAAGAAATCATTTGTTGTTTCATTTTCCAGGGACTTTTCATCTTGCCCTCGTGGATGTTACAAGCGTGAAAATTCTCACTAAACCGACACCATTACATTAACAGCGGATGTTTTTATACCGAAATAGGCAGTTTTATTAGAAGGGGATGTATTTACTATTTAATTATACAATACATATACATACCTGCTATCACATAAGGGTACATAAAACAAAACCGTGAGCATAATTTTCCGGTGAAAAATTTACATTTTTAAGTTTTAGAGAGAAGTGCCAAAAATAGCGGATTACTAGGTTTGTCGGAATAGGAGACAGGGGATTAACGACGGGGTACTGGATATTATATCTTCTCTACAGTTACATCTAAAATTGATAATTTTCCTCTGAGCTGTTAATTTTTTTAATTAAATGCTAGTGGAAGATAACAGATTCTAGTTGTACAGCAGCGTTTCCCAAACTTTTTTTTGCCCTGTCCTGGTTATTTCTAGACTTTAGTTTCTTATTAAATTGGGTACATGACAGTGTATATTTAAAAATCCAGTTGTTGTATTTGTGAAACTGATTTAGAATTTTTAATAAAGCAACTATTACAAGTTCGATTTTCACAAGTTTATTAAGAATGTGATCATAGTTTCGCTACCACCGTAGTTTATTCAAACGTATTACAAAGTACTTTGTTTTATTTAAAGTTGATCATGGATTTTCATCACTATTCAATGATTTAGAATTGTTAATTTCCACTTTGTCATTTGAATTGTAAATGATTTAAAGTAAACATACTTTAAGGGTGATGTGATTCTTGGGGTTTCTATTTTCAACTTTCTTATTTTCTGATTAATGCAAAAAAATGAAAAATATCAGTGGCGGCTCGTGAACTTTTTAAGAGAGGAGGCTGGACATAAAGCGTTTTTTTTTAATATACTCTACTCAGCCAATTAATTTAACTTTTGCACAGCGACCGTACCAGCTACTTCAGTGACAAAATTAATTGTTGCCCAGCAAGAACCAACGTGGAGGTGTAGAGTTTCTCTTGACAAAAAATTTTTTTGTTCGTTTTTGTTTTTTTTGGATTTTTGATATTTTTTCTTTTTTTTGGAATTTTTCATATTTTGTTTTTTTCTATTAATTTTATTAACTTTTTTTATATATTAACGGAATTCTACGGTCTTTAGTTTGCGAAAAATGATCAATAATATTATCATAAAATGTATCGTTTTGTTTTAAGTGTTTTACTAAATCTTTTTCAATAGATATCAAACTAACATTGTATAAACGATTTTGGTCCATTGTATTTCGCATGTAAGTTTTAATTCGTTTGAGAGTAGAAAATGATCTCTCCACCGATGCCGACGTGACAGAAATGGTGACTGTCAAACAAAGTAGTTTATAAAACTGAGGTAAGACTTGTTGCAAATCATTGTCTATCATATATTTTATCATATCGGCGTGACTGTCGTACTGGCCTAAAATATCTTTATCCTAGTATACAACGCATAATTCATTATGCAGTGCCATTTTAACAAAAAATTTATATTTTAGAACTAAGTTATCTAAAAGTGTATTGGGAAACTCTTTTGAAGAAGATTCGAAAAATCTTCTATTCGTCAAGTCGAAAAACTTCAATTCATGTAAATCGGAAAATCGAATCTCAATTTGACCTTTAATGGTATCTAAAATTTCATAAAAAAGTTGTTTATAATGTAGTTCCTTGTCTACCAAATTATATGTTTTCCTCCTTTTCGCGGGAGGAGCCTCATCAGTTGAAACATTTTGAAATAAAATATTAAAATGAAATTCTGTATTACGGAAACTTGAAATTTTATCAATGAGATGTTTCAAACGATCTCTTGAATAAATTATATCAGTGAATTTATGTTGTAAAATTTGAAAAATAAGATCAGTTTGTTCAAATATTAATTCAAAAGTATCAAGGAAAAACAAAAATTCTTCATTTTCTAAATAAGAGTTTAAACCAACAGCAGCATTTAATGAAACCTGATCTGTCGAAAAGTCATCACTGTTTAATATAAAATCAAATGTTTCAATTAATTTGTCTTTATTTTTGTGAATGGTAAACACTGCACGTGATGTAAAATTCCATCGAGTTGGAGCATAACAGGGAATTCTGTTTCCTACTATGTTATTCAAAATTTCAGTTCGTTTGGTGGATTTGCTAAAAAAATTTGAAAATGACGGTAAGTTGGAAAAAAAAATTCTAACTTCCTTAATGGAATTACATGCATTACTTAAAACCAAATTCATGTTGTGAGCGTAACAATGGGTGAAAATAGCCTGAAGCGAAACTGATTTTATTTCTGTTTGAAGACCGTTTTAATGTCCCGCCATTACAGATGCGCCGTCGTAGGTTTGAGCTATTAATTTATTCGCAAAGTCAAATCGTTGAAATGTTTCCATTAAGAAATTAAATAAATTGATCGCTGTTCTTCCCGAACTAACATCGTAAAACCCTAAAAATCTTTCCACTAGTTGTCCATTTTTTACAAATCTAAAAATTATTGATAATTGTGATTTACACGTTATATCAGTTGTTTCGTCAACCTGCCACGAAAAAAAAGGGACATTAAATAATTCATCCTCTATGTGATTTCGGAGGACATAATTTATTGAATCAAGAATTTCGTTTTGTATTGTTTTTGAGGTGCCTGCAAATACTGACGCGTTAGTCATAAAATCGCGAAGCTTACTGTCGTATTTACAAAACAAATCTAACAATTCCCTAAAATTACCTTTATTAACTGAATTTTCAGTTTCATCATGCCCTCTAAAAGCCAAATCTTGAAATGATAAATACAATAAGAAATCAATGATTTTTTTTAAAACTTCGCGGTTTTCTTTAACTGTATTATTATGATTTTCGATTTCGCGTGTTCGTGTAGAATCAATCGCATTAACAATATTCTGTTTACCGGTTAATTTAAACTTAATACACGATGTAAGATGTAATATGTTCCTGCGATTTTTCATGTCTTTCTAGGCCACGAGCTAAATTTTTCAAATCATTATAACCCAAGTGCCCCCAACATGAAGTTGTATCTGATGTGAATAGCAAGCAATACCAGCAATATAATTTATTGTGTACATCAGATCCCGTTAACCATACATATTTTTCATAATTATCAGTATTAAACGATCGATTTTGATACTTCCCTGCCATCACTAATCCTTTCAAATCCGGTAAAGGCCGTTTGTTTTTGAAGAACACTTTTCTATCATATGTTAATCCACTAAATGGATTTTCTAAGAACTCTGCAACTAAGTCACTCATAATTTTAACGTTCATCGATTCCGATTAGATAAATTATAACTTAAAAATTAACTACTTAACCTTACTACGCCTCGTGGAATAAAAACAACAACTGAGCTGCCGCATTCTTCTAGCAGCGGGAGGCGGGAGCAAGTAATCGTATTTCATTCGACCGACGAATGGGTACGAAAAGCTAGCCTCCCTACTGTGTTGCCATATTCGCTGTTTCACCCCACTGGGCAATTGAATGGTTGGAAAAACGGCAACTGTGTTGACCACACGTATTTAGCGTTTGAGATATATAGAGAATCTAGCCTCTGGCCACTGTTGCCAGATTAAAAATAACTACTGAGAACGGGGAATTAATTGTAAAATTTAAAGAATTATCAGAGAAACAGGAAATAAAATGGAGAATGATCATTAAGATAAATTGGTGAGGAGGCTGAGCCTCCTTAGCCTCCTTCGAGGAGCCGCCACTGAAAAATATGTTTGAATCCATACAGCGACAACCTAAATCTTTCGTGGTAACTACAAGCTCTTGTACCATTAGAATCTATTCGAACAATATTCGATTGTCTCCACCGTTTCAGATCATCGGCATATTGCAATATGAACAATACAAATTAATAGATAATATTAAGATGAATGCATTTTGTTAATAATTCTGGGAAGAGATTCTTAAATTATCTTTTCCAACCAAGTGATTACGATTATTAATATGTTGCTATTATTTCGCAGTTACTCTTAAGCACTACTAACTGAGATTACTTTTTAATTACCTCGATAATAATTTCTGAAGAAAGGAACACAACCAACCCGCAATTGTTCCCTGGCGACAAGTCAGGAGACGCCTGTCCCCAGACTGACCTAACGCAAATGACTTGGGCGCCTGGCTTAGACACCCGCTGGTTTTTAACACTTTGCAGAGTCAAGTGGTCGCCCTTAAAACAACCGGAAATATCATTGTAAGACCAAAACCGTGAAGAATACCTACTCCTTTCATTTTACGATGCTTCCTCCTTACAATTCAAAAGGTTATACTTACATTTTTAATATAATAAGATTATTTTCAGTTCTTTTTGATTGTGTTACTGTATCTGTGACAATCGTGAACAATAAGTGTATTCAACATGTTATGAACGAAAATTCATTCTAATTTGAAAAATAAAATTAAAAGCTCTGATCAGTTGAGCACGTGACTTCCCTGACTCATAGGAACTGCAAATGTAATATTGGAAATGATATTTATTTGTTTTCATTTATTCATTTATTTATATACATTGCCCAAGAGGAAAAACCCCAGTTACACGACAAGAACAAACTATAAAACAAATAAAATTTAACATTTACCTATAACAAGCTTTAATGCTGATAAAGATGTGGAAATGTTTATTACAATAAAAGTTTATTCTAATTGAAATTGATACTTGCCTGCTTTAAAGGGGGCTTAGATAGTTACCTGTCTGTTTAAAGGGATGGGAAATGGGGTTGGGGTTAAAAACGGGTATAAGAATATGTTACATGATTAGAACCGCATTTGTTCTATATTGACTGGTTTTCTTGAATAAGTATCATACCATGTAAACATTTCCAATAAGAGAAAAGTTATTCAAACAAATTGATATTAATCGCAATCACTCAATTAAATATATAATCTCAAAGGATCAAAAGATAGGGAGATGGTTAACGAGAAAATAGCAAAAATAGCTGCGTAGATGTCAGGGCATCGATCTCGGTCCTGTCGCACGCAAAGCGGACGCTCTACCAACTGCGCTAAAGGCAGACCCATTCGTTCCTTCAAGTCGGAGTATAATATTATGATAATAAACTGTGACGTCCCATCGAAGACGTCATTGACAGTTTTATCTATTTTTTGTGGGAAATATTACACCTGTGCCTAAGGTGTCCTCGTATGATTTTTATTTTTTCATTTTTACCTGTAAATAAGCATGTATAAGAGTGTTATGACTGAATAAAGTGCGTTGCAATATGGCTTCCTGAGTAAATGTTTATGTAGGTTCTTCCCGTGTACAGTTTACTGACGTTTGTTAGTTAATTATTTATGCCGAATAAATGTTATACTCCTGGCTGCAAGGGAATTTAATCAACAGCAAAGTCATGAACAATTTTTCTAAACATAACTTGTTAGGTATCGTGTACCCTCATTCAGTTCCAATTCAAGATCATTATTTTATCTATTCAATTCTGTTCACTTTCTCAAATGTATAAGTTCAAAACTCAGTCAAATTATGCAGTATCCCAACTTTGTCTCGAGGGACGAACATTGCCTCATTTAAAAAATGCATGAATGATAAATTGTTAAAATTTGTATCTTCTTTGAATTTGAAATCACAGATTTGAAACGTCAAAATGTTAGATAAGCCCTTAACGTATTAACGAATATGTTTCAAAGGCTTTACTCCAATTTCATTCAAATAAAGAGGATTCCAAATCCACAGCATGATGAACGTAAAAACTCCCCTTAAAAGCCAACGATTAGGGGATAGTTCCCAAGAACAAAAGAAAAAAAACAAAGGCAACTTAGAGGATGATTCGAAAATTTGTTAGATCCGTGTAATTTTAAAAATAATTTCGTATTTGTTCAATTGGATTTATTTAAATTAGGCACATATTGGTAGGAAAATTTCAAATAAAACCATTAGAAGGCAGTTTTTTTCAATTAATAAAAGCAAATGAGGTGCAACTAAGGACTCTGTTCACGTCTGGCAATTCCGTTTAAGCACCCCACATGAAGTAATAACTGATTCTGATCAATATCTTACTTATTTTATCTGCTTCGAATGAAATGTGAAAGTACGCCAATGGGTGAAGTTTCAATGACATTTGGGAATTGATATCGCGGCGGCGCAGCCGACGCTTTCTTCTACAGGAATTATAGCTATTTCTGAATGGTTGAATGTATGATTGATATATATCAAAACTGATATTTCCTCGAAAATCGTACCTCTTAGGCCTATTACAATACTTCTCTTACACTACGTATAGTGAAGTAAAAATGAAAAAATGAAATGGTCTTATTTTGATCTAGAATCATTTATAAATCATTGTTTATCATGTTATACTTGTTTTTTGGATTACCATATTACTACGAATCGAATTTAACATATTTAATCGATTTAGAGGTGAATATCTGTGAGATTTATTATGTTATAATCTGGAAAGAAAGAGCAGGCATTTGTACAGACCACTTTAATTTTGCTTCAAGTAGCCCGTAGATGCAATGTTTGAACTACGCCTATTCAAACATAGGATATATAAGCCAAATAGTTCAACCATTAGAACACAGTCGAAAAGAGCTTCTTTATCATAAGTCATTGATGGTTTTAGATAAAACAAAAATGTACAATATTTAAAGCTACACATGTACTTTCTGTTTGATTATTCAAATTGGCAGGAAACTATTCGAATAATATTGATTTATTTATTGTTCACAATCAGTTAAAGCTTTTATAGTTCTGTATAATTTGAGGTCATCTGGAAACAATAAGAACTTACTGTATTTGATTGCCATGAATATATCATTTATAAAACAATTAAAGAAGAGAGGTGATAGATGTACTCCTTGAGGCACATCCGATTTAACTTCAATGGGTTTCAAGTATTTATTGAAAATTTTATCAATTTGAATACGATTTGTTAAGAAGTCTTTTATCCACATAACAAGTGGGCCATGAATTCCAATAGCTTCTAACTTGTCAACAAGAATGAGGCAGACACTATCAAAGGCTGTCGAATAATCAAAATAGATTGCATGAAATTGAAGTTTGTTTTCCAATGATTTTAAGATATCACATTTATACAATAATAGATTGGTTATACTGAAGCGATTTTTACAGAATCCGTGTTACTCATCAATTAAAATATTTTTTAGGAGAGGTTGTAGTTAATCTGTGAGAATGGCCTGAAACATTTTTGGGAAATAAGAAATTTTATTTTTAGGTCTGTCTGTAATTTTTTACCTCGGCTTTATCACCAGATAATCTGGAAAATGGCCTTATGCCAACAAATAGATTTATCATAAAAAATATGTATAATCATTTAATCTCTCTTAAGTCTAAAGCTCAAGAAAATTTATGAATATACCCTAACTTCAAATACTAAACCTATTTCAAACAATGGGGAAAATTAAAATATTCATCATCTATGGATCATCAGTAAAAAATAACTGAATAAAATATGTTATCATCACTGTTATCGTTTATAGTAACAATTTAATGATAAAATATGATTGACCATGAAAATAGCTTGAATTCAAAACGTTCTGGGGCGAATAAAGTGAAAAAAATACATGACTTGGCTTCCGAGACTGGCAGAAAAGTAAATATGTGAAAGTACCTACCTATCCAAAATAGTTATTCATGAAATAACACTATCAAATTAATAAATTAATAAGGAACCATTTCATATGATGTAAATATATTAAAATCGTATTAAAGTTATGAAAGAAGTGTTAAAAATTGTCATTCCGAGGTCAACAGGTTAGATACCATTAAATCTAATTATTTACTTAGAAATAGAACAAAATTGAACACGCAGCAATTTAAATAGTGATGACAATTGATCTTATTCACATTTAACAGGTACGTCAGATCATTTTACTAAACAATTCTAGATTTTTAGATAAATTGCGGAATCGTAGACTTTTTCAATATTCCAGTAGGACTCAAAAAATATATCTAACTGAAAGATATAAAAATCTCATTTCTAGGGATTTATTTTATTTATCTCATTGTATATTATCTAATCAATATTCCAGGTATTTATTGAGAGAATCAATTTTTAAAAATAATAATTCAATGGCATAAATTCAGGTAATATTAATCGCATCCGTTTTGGACTCAAATTTCATGATTTTTTATTTATTCGGAAACTGATTAACCAAATATTCGATTTAATTTTTTTGTACATGTATTATTTCTAAACTATGAATGAAGTATTTGATAAGATCATTGCATGATTTTGATCCTTATTCTTCAGGTCTTTAGCAATACATAGGTCGTGGGAAGCTGCGCCCAGTTTGTTTAATATAAAAGGCTTTTCAACAAATGCAACTTAGCTTGTGTTTTATGTTGTTTTTTATGTAGAATTCTTCATAAATGATGTGAATTTGGAAATATGATATGTTACTGTTTCAAAGTACGTTAAATGGAATGTTGAATGTGTGCTTAATTCGTGGCTTTAAGCTTTCTCGCTTTATTTTTGTTTCAGAATTCGGTCTACTTTGTTGTTTTCATAGCAATAATTGCAATTTCCAACCTATTATATTCTGTCAAGTTATTCATCAAAGCCAGAAAGTTTAATTTACTGAGGTGCATGTGTGTGTAGGTTTGTGCAAATGCAACACAAAAACTGTATCATCTGTGTACATTGTTTGTTCAAGGATGGACCAATCGATGAAATTGAGAGACTATTGTCTTCTAATTCTACTTTAATTCATGTTTGTGAGAACATAGTCCAGTTTAAATTAGTTCAACTATTACCAAAACCGATTTTTTCAATTAGGTAAAAGTATTTTCTGTTTCAAGTATCTCTGGATAAAGCTTGAAACGAATTGAAGTGGAAGCAAAATACAAACACTGAATTGACAACTATTTCAATTCAGTGATATCCTCTCAATGAGTTCTGTGTTTCATTTATAATTTATGATTATTCTATTCTTGAAAAATTTTACGTAATAAACGCCAACAATCTAGAATAGAATAAAAGAACTGTTTATTATTCATTACGTACTAAGTCAATACATGTAATCATAAAATTCTGCAAAAGGGCGTCCACTTAATACGTCTAGCTTTATATCCTATTTCCTATTTGCAAGTTAGTTTATCTATACCTTGGCGCCTGCTTATGGAGCCTGCTAATGTGTTGTGAACTCTTGAATGCCATTATTGGAAGTGGTAAATGTTGAACTATATCTGCTATTGTCCACTGTTCAACTGTAATCTTATATCTTCAATTCAATAATAATAATCGAAAACTGTATATACTGAGTTTTGAGAACGGAATGTGATTAGATCAGAAGAAGCCTGAATGTTGGTGGAAAGTTTTAAATCGAAACTGATAATATTAGCTACCAATTAAGTCTAGCCAAAAGCCATATGACTATTTGGAGATCTAATATGCTGATTCATAATAGGTGTAATACTAATTCACTTTACAAGAACGGAAAATGACATAATAAAGTACAAGCTTAAATGTTTACGGACTAGGCGAGGATCGAGTACTTTAATAATATTTTACTGTCGTAAAATGTTGTATTTCATACTATTTTATTAGAATAACGAACTGTTTATTTTATTGACAATTTGTCATTTACGTTGATTATTTTAAATTTGTAATCTGTATTGTTAGAATAATAGTTCCTTTAAGTCGTGTTTGAATAGTTGCTAATAGTGACAGCTACACATTATTTTGTCTGTTTATTTCCTGTCAGAAAAATTGTCACTGCATCTTGTTCGGGAGATGTAAAGAGTGGAGAAATTTAATCTCAATATGGATATATTTGGATGGCATTCTCTTTAGATTGTCATCAAAAAGAAAGTTGACCACAAATAAAGCTGCGCAAATTGTTTATATTGTTTATAAACAATAAATAAACAACTTAATTACCTCATTTTTGAGATTACATAAAAATTTCTAAAAATTGCAAAATTTTAGCCATTTTGATCGAATAAAGACTATTTTTTTATAAACAATCTATTTGATTATTGATTATTGTCTTTAAATACATTTTCGTGTAAATTATGTAAAATTAGTGGCAAACCATTTTCTTATTACATTAAGACTTAATACATTTCATCAATTTTGTCCAAAAAATCAAGTTCTGAGTATGCATATTATCTTTTTTCTTTATTTGTTAAGAAATAACTTGTTTATAGCAATTCAAAAATTTATGTATGCATTATTTAAAGACCATAATCACTTTTCGATGCTAATTTGGCTCAGACGAATATGCATATATACTTCACGAGTGTGGATACTGTGCTGGTAACTGTCTTCAGAGGTACATAGAGTTTCGTCTAAGAGTTTTCGGTCATTATTTTCTGGGCCTCAAGATTCACTTGTCATTTTACGTAATAATCATTGAAATCAAACAGAGACAGATAATGTCAACAGCTAAGTGTAGTTGTTGATGTAGTTTTGGATAATTCCACACTAAGCGTTAGATGCATCTCAACCATCGACATATACATATGGACTGCGCGTGGCAATGATAAGCGCGGGTAGTGCCGGCGTGAGAGAGGGGAAAACGAAGAGGACTAATACTGTCTTTATCTACTTTATCTATCGCGTTTCTATTGGCCGCTGCGTTGCCATGGAAATGCAACTTGACTGTAGCTAGTATGTTTACGTCCCGAGCCGATAGATAAAGACAGTATTAGTCCTCTTCGTTTTCCCCTCTCTCACGCCGGCACTACCCGCGCTTATCATTGCCACGCGCAGTCCATATGTATATGTCGATGATCTCAACTCAGTCTGGTGATTCTCAAAACTTTGCATGGCAAATACTACATACATCTAGGAAAACATTATCCGATAGTTATAACTAGAATATTATCGACACATGATCCCTAATTTAATAGAGCTGGCGTTAATAGCATTTAGTAGTTCTTGTCTTCATAATCAGCTAGTTTAAGTATCTGGCTGAGGATATATATTATATGATTATATCAATCCGAAAACAGTTTATGAGTCAATAGTCAATAGGAAGCGGAGTGAAAAACCATCGTCCAGCTTGTTTTAGTTATAGTTGAGTATCATTCCATTAAGGACGAGTGCTGAAGTTAGTTTCCGATGTTATGATCCAAGAATTAATTCACACAACTCTTAAGACCACATGTAATATAAAGGTGAATGCGCTGGGTAAAATACAATACATAGAAATACAAGTTTACGAGAATTGTCCAAGTTCTATCTCTTATTATGATAGTTGAAGCCTTATCGAAAGTCTCAGAACAACTTGGTGAAAGACTACATAGTACTTCATCACCATAGAGCAAAACGTTTGGATAATCATATATTCAGTCATCTGCCTAAAACTTGAAAACAGGTTATATCAACGAAACATTACTCCAATGTACCTTGTTCGACTAATCAAATTTGCAATGAAACCTTAGAAAAAGTGTTCACTTGCAAATATACGTAAAATGATCAGTAGATATCACATTTTCAATTTTAGTAAAGACGGAATGTTGTGATCTCATATTAGCTGCAAACTTCGCTTTCATGCAGCCCTTTTTTCGACTAGCCTTAGTGCCATATTGCAAAATTTTACAATAAATGCTGATGAATTAGCTCAATCCAATATCTGAAGAGGAACTGATGAAAACAAGGTATCAATAAAATGAGCAACAGGTGTTCCTCTTTTGTCATAATTATATCCACCAGAATAGAAGATGTGTTGCAATGGAGATGCTCTGTTCAACTACTCTTACGTAGAAAACATCGAATTTACGCTGTTTGTTTGTTTCCACAACCTTCTAAATACAATATGAACCATCTTCCAAAAGATGAACGAAAAGAATCTCCTGAGCTAAAACAATTGACAAAATAAACGACAATAGATATTAATTATTCTTCATGTATCCATAAAAAGCGTAGCAGGATTCAGAATGAGATACGCCAAGTGTTAGGGTTATCTGTGAAACCGAGGAGATATATCTCAAGACCTGCATTGCCTAGACAATATTACAAGGACTAAGTTTCTTTTCTTACATTTTCTAAGAAATCTCAAAACTGAATTCACGAAGGAACTGTAAAACATTGATAGCATTCTAATTTAAACACTATTCTATGTTAATTTCATACGTTTTATAATCATATTATCATATTTTTCTGTAAAATGCAATGAGTATCTATTTGCTTTTAGAAGCGAGATATGTATTGTATGCAGTGTGGGAAGTAAGAAGAAATTGACACGAGTAATTCAGAATTTAAATAATTCAATATAGGAAAACTTTCTCATGGATTTTTTCACTGAAATCCAATGGATCAACCACAAAGGTAAGGTATGAATAGATTTTGATAGCTTATTTGAGATATTATGTTTCGATTCTGTTATAATCCATAAACAGAAAAAGCAAAATGAATGCCATTGATGAATATAATTTAGCATAGAAATGCTTATGTGATACATGTAGGCAGTTCAAAAGCACACCAGAATAATAAGTGATATTAAACTATTTAATAGAAATATTGTCATCTCTTATTGATAAAAAGTATACAATTTGTATAATACATCATATTATAAAAATATATTATTAATGATAACTTTGCCATAGGCGTACATACACGGGTGCCTGTTGGTGCTCGAGTACCACCTTTATATGAAAATTATCAAAACTAAGCTTTTAAATAGAACGTAGATTATCAGAAATATAACATTCGTTTCAAGTGTTTCAAATAATTAAATAAAATCAACGTGTTTTAAAACGTACGTTATTTTCATGTACCATCTTTATATAATTTAATTCTTATGAAATGTCAATCTATCATTGTTCTGTTCCGTTTTTTTAAGTGATTCTGAACAATTTTGTTATAAAGTTGATTTAGGTGGATATTCAATCGTTTCTACTAGTGTTTATTTTTAATAATGTTGCTAAAACGTAAAATTTTTACTTAAAATAAGTCAATGAATTGTTTCACTCTGTAAAAATATAATGGTAAATAAAAGAATGCTTTTCGTGACAAATTATTTAAGGAAAGATAAAGACCCTTATTTTGAAGGAAATACTATTCTCCTAAACACGTTTAATGTTTCAAACTTTTTACAAATATAAATTGAGTATTAATTACATTAAATATATACATTAAATTTGTGGCTTGTTGTTTCACTTTAAGACGTGTAAAAACATTCAATTTTCTCTCAATAAGAGAATGTTTTGAATTACAAAACATATTTTACGTTCTTTCATAATATATTTATATGTTACTGTATATTGAGAAAAAGGCGGTTATGGAAAAAATAGATTTATATGACATAATTAACGAATTCATGAAACTTGCTTGATTCGAAGGTGGTATGTTGCTGCATTGTTGCCTCAATTAATAAAATTTTGTTATATTGATCCACTATTATTGTTCAAATACACATATTAATGAAAAAATTATTTGTTGGTTTTTTATTTTATTTATTTTGAAAAATTATATTTATGAATAAATATTATAGTGGGTATATATGAAGAATAAATGTAGTATTTCTGAAAACAAAAACCTACGCTCACCCATTTACAAAACTTGTAAGAATTTATTTCTCTCTTCTATACCTGAATCCCCAAACTGGCTAATGAATTCAAATTTGTGAAAGTCAAGTAAATGCTGATCGGAATAAAAATTTAAAAACAAATGGAAATTTTACACAACAATATACTCAAATAAAGGGTACATTTTTGGAAAATAGTTTGATATCAATATTATTAACATAAATGATTGACTATATATAGATAACTGAACAAATATTATTTTAATTGTTTGGAGTAATAATCAAATACTTATTTGATAATTTTCCCACCTGGAATAACTGGGATCCCCATATTTTTCGCCCCCTGTTAGATGGAACAGTTCGAGCATATCTCTAGCTGGCCATAGCCAATGAACTGCATTTATATACAGGAAATTCTTCGAAATGTCTTTTAGTTTTTTGTTTATATCTCGAGCACAAGTATTTAATTAGGATTAAATTTCGATAATTATTCCAAATTTTCATAATTATGTATTAGATTATTCCAATTATTTATTTTTGTTTGTAATGTCTTAGTTATAAATTATTCCAGGGATTGAAGTTCTAAGGTCATTATTCAAATTATTTGTGATTTCTTTTTAATTCGGTTGCGTTTTTAGATTTTCATTAATGTAATTCATTAATTAATTAATACCCTGTAAGATTCTTTCCAATCTTCAGGCTACTTAGGTCTTATAAACGTTTTCAATTTAGAAATTAGTTTGCAATATGTCAAGAAAGCATTACCAATTTTCAAAATTACAAAGCTACTCTTTTCATTTGATATCTGAATATATTCTGAAATGTTCATATGATTCATCGAAAACTATCCTTTATATAAAACAATAATAATAAAAATAAAAGTAATCGTGTGTAACACAAAGTTGAACATTGAGAATTGTTCTTTAATGATACAACTGCAATCTTCGAAATTTATTTTCGAAACTAAACCAAATAAGAGATGTTAAGAGTGACTCATACAAATAACATGGGAATTGACGCACCATGGTATGGTATAATTTATCAGTGATAAATACACAAATTATGTACTTATTTTGTTATGCCAAACTAAATAAACATGAAATTAGTGCTATATTGACCAATTTGCAATAAGGCGATTGAGCAAAGTTCAAAAATACGAGTTGAACTTAATAGTTGTTATGATTACACATACAAGTATTTATCTCGCCCCCCGATGACCAAAATCAACAAGTGGCTGTTATTTCCTGGCTGCATTACTTAATGTGCAGATAACAAACATAAACCTCTTAAGTGACTTATAATCGACGAAAATGCACCAGCCAATCGTTGCTTCACTTTCTGCGATCCACCCTAACATAGCCAATAAGAGGGACAGGCGCATTGTGTAGTAGGCGTGTGAAGGGTAGTTAAATTTGACCTACACTCATTTCAAACTTGAGTAATTGTCAAACCTTGTAGATGACTGTTCCTCTTCCGTTATAGTTGTTTTATTATCTCTAGAAATATGAATTCTCATATTAGTTCACCAGCAAATAATCAAAATAGTTATAATTATCAAGGTAAGGATCATTTAATATCATTTAATTTTCACCCTTTTTTCACTTATATTTTAATTGGTACTATCTATTTATCAAAATATTTCTACCATAAGTATTTTTTTGTAGAAAAATTCAATTTTTAAGTTTTTCACTAGCAGCTTCCATATGTCATAAGTTGTGACGTTATTCACATTTTTCAATGACAGCATGGAATATTTATTAAATGAATTTTAAAAATATCTTTGCTAAATATCACTATATTCTTTACTATCGTTGTTTGGAATTGTTTGCTAAAAACACAGTGATATTTCACAAAATAGTATTTTTTTTTTTTTTATTTGAATATCGCATATTATCGGATAACTTGATTCAACATTTTTGATCTCAAAACCATTTCAGCATAAATGTTACGTTTATTTAATAAACTTCTGCCGAGTGGGTAGGCGACCGTCTCTTGAAAATTTAAAATTAATTCTAAAAGCTATTGTATTAAATGACAACACACTTTATTATCAGTGTTTCCAAAATATGTGTATCGACTTGATCGAAGTCTCACTTATGTATCATGCTAAGTAAGAAAATCTAAAACCACTCGCAACATTTTATTTCCAAAAGGCCACAATTTAAAAACCCAATTTAAATTTAAAACTATGATAGGAAATTCCCAATTCTTGGAAATAGATGATAAATAAAAATTTCACAAAACCAAATATTTTGAATTATCATTATGGTTACCGATACTGTAGGCAACACAACAATACCAAGTGAATGAACTCAACACATTAATAATTAATATTTAGATTTCTAACTATTGATGTAGTCTTGAGTTCTTCAATTTGGTGCTATCAATAACGAATTTCCACTTGGAAAAATGTGTAAATGTAAAAATGTTCATGTTTTAAAAATAAACTAATACCTACATGGTGAATTATATCTAAAATCGTATCTAATCCTGATTTCTCCATATTTATTCAAATTTCGATGCGATGATTAATCAAGGCTTATATGAATTATCATAGCAATAACTTTAATCATACATAATTGAGAATTATTTTGAATACAATAAATCGGAACATATTAACGACAGATATTTAGAAAATCGAAAATCGTTTGTTTGCAAATGTACAAGTAATATTCATATCTGCAAACTAAAAAAAAATTAATTATACGTAAATGTTCCAAAATTTATTCCAACGCTATTTTCGAAGACAATAGATTTTGGATAGAAAAAATGAAATTATTAATGAATGATAATTTTTAGATAAGTAGGTGAAATTATGTATCTCATTGTTATTATTCATAGTTGTTAATGTTCTTACATTATTGAATATGTGTTAACTAGGAAGCAAAATATTTTTGCATATTTTTGCTGTTACTCTTAAAAATTCTGGAAATTACATTATACTAAAATTTGTAATTTGTTTTCAGACTGCTACCCTTTAAGTTCCTGCAAAATTAGTTTGAAAAATGCACATCTTTGGAAGCAATTTCATCAACTAGAGACAGAAATGATAATCACCAAATCTGGAAGGTTAGTACACATGAATTTGTATAGAGTTAATGTGAAACAATCTGAAAGAAAAGTAGATAAATGTATGTGTTAGACTCGTTTTAACTTAAAATATAATATTTATATCATTCAAAAAGGTGTGATCAATTGATCACGTGAATTCTCTCACTTATGTTAGGAAAATAGCTTTCCGATAGTTCTGCTAGTCAATTGTAAATGATTGTAGGAGCCGAAAATATATTGGAAGTGGAAATGATTTTGAAATTGCTAATGAAGGAAGTTAAATACACTCTATGTTACTTTGAAATTTTATCCAAACGGCCTACATTATGTATTTCACAACTCTATGTTTCATACTGACACCGCTGTCAGTTTGACTGTTGCAATTATTCACAATATAATATAACCTTCTTTTATACCGACACTTGCTGTCAGCTATCAAAATGTTCCACAGAATCAAGAGGACTTTTCGCAAATGATAAAGATATAAAATAAATCGTTACTTCACTTGACGTCACTTGAATCTTTAAATGAGAATCTCGGACCCATCTGCAAGTTAAACATATACGTGTGGTATATATTTGTAACCAAAAAAACATGGTTGCCCTCACGATTCAATTAAATACCATAGTTTCATTCGAAAAAATTAAGATGGATGTGGTCTAGATGTACAGTAGAAATTTGAATTCTACTGAGCTATAAATAATTGAGGAATATTACCTCTTCCAGCTGAAAAATAAAATTAACAGATAAATTCATCATTCAATCATCTTGCATAACCATTTCAATTGAGTATAAAATTGAGAAACGGGTAATCGATAGATTACCACCCTTAATAACTAGAATTTGATTGGTAGACAATATCTAGATAGATAGATGAAAATTGTTTTGCAAAATGGTTCCTTCAAAGTGCGCCTAGTTTCGCGATACTAATATTCCATCATCAAACATAATATATAATCTCCAAGGATATCTTTAGAAGCATAATATAACAATAGCTCAAATTTCGATTTCTTCAGGTTTTGGAAATGATTTCAATGAAATTAGGGATTGTTCCTAAATACAGATTTATGCTGACACACTCAACAATAGATACAGGAAGGAAGTCATAAATTGAACAATGTTCTCAACGTTCTTCTCTTATCTCTGGATTATAGATGAACTTACTTTCTCGAGATATTCCTATTTGGCATTTAGTACCTAATACTCGTACTTGCAATTCTTAATGATCTTCTATTACTTCTTTTGTGTTATTATCTTCAAAATTGCAACAAACTCATTAGCATAATGAGTAGAATGATGGTTGCAGAATTGTTATTGTTACAATCTGATTATCAACATGTTTAATGTGAAATGGAAACACTATGAATCAATACATCCAAATGAGGAAATTATAGCAAATTAATTTACTGGTTATTAACATGGATTAATAAATAGATAATAAAATGAATATCAATTGATTAATGAAATTAACTGATCCGTAAATCACTAACGCTTTAGGCTTTAAGATGGGACAAAAAAAACATATTTTTTGTAATTATGACGCCTTAGTTCGGAAAAGTTGTGTACCCAGCATTCAAATTAATGTTTTTGGAATCAGGTCCGCACTCTAATTTTTGACCGGGCCCCGAGGCTCCTAAAAGGGTGAAATTTTATTCTTATAAAAAAAATTACCCTAGTATTTTCTTGATTTGAGTGTTTGTAATGTCCTAAGAATTTCAAGCAGGTTGGAAAACATTTGGCAGGGCCCCATGATTTAGTAAATTTTCAAAAGCCTATAAAAAAACTAGTTATATTTTGATTTTGTCGTAGTCTTTCGCTAAATTTGATTTTTTTGTATCGGAAAAAATACACATTATCAAATTTACCCAGAACTCACCACGGGGAGGTATCTGCAGCTCAAGTTCCACCTGCACGCCCGTCCACCAAAATTGTAATGAGCTTAAGTTAGAATTTCTTTTTTGTTTATTAAAGTATTGAAGTATTGGCCCTTATCGTCAAATATTATCAAGTCTGCTCTAGCTTTTGATATTTTTTACATACCCCTCAACATCTTGTGTATGACATTCCAAACTTTCTTTTATTATATTTTAACAAATCACCTTCACTTTTTTTCATTATCATGGGTGGCTCTGTTATGATACAGGATTGTCAGCTTATTAATATATTATTTATATAATCCTCAGCATTAACGTTACTTTGAAAATTAGCACATCCTGAATCGTCTGAACAGCTAGCTCTCAACTGCTGTCACTCTGTCACTTGTATCCATTAACATCAATACCAGAGTATCAGGAAACTCTCTTGAAGCTTTTATGGCCTTCTAAAAATGTAGTGGCCCGTGTATTAACAGTGACTTGGTTTTTACATGAATGATCATGTTGAAATCTGTAGATTTTCTGATGCATTTTGGGTAGCTACATATAATCGTAAAATTGTGTTGACCGTCGTTAGCCATCGAGTATGGACATCGGTTATTTTTTCATGAGGGGGCTTCGAAAAAGAAAATAAGAAACTGTTGGACCTTTTGGGGTCCCTGGGGCCAGATAAAATATTAAGTAACTGCCCTGCGATTTGTTCTGTGCACTTGGAGTAATAATAGACATACTTTTCATACTAGACCGAAAAACATTAGAAAAAATTCGGCCCTCCCTAATAAATATAAACTAGCTGTTGTCCGTGGAAACAGTTAGCACTCGTAAAGACGTCCAATTATACTCTATGTCTTGACATTAAAAGTTTATTTGATTTGATATGTGTGTCTTATAACTCTACATATTATTAAAATATGTTGTTCAAGTGTAAATAATGTTCTAATATTATTGCATGGAATGAAGTAAACATGTTTCGCTTAGTACAAAATTAGATGTCTTTTGTGATGCATTTACTATCGAAGAAAGAGAAAGAAAAAGTTTTGTAAAACTATTACCAAAAGTACCTATTCTGATATTTAAATTCAAAAAGAGTAGTACGAGCATCTTAATATTTTTTTTCTTCTGGGCAATCACAAAATTATTTAGGAAAACAGGGATAAAACGAAATAGAGACAATATTAAACCCTGAAAAATTGTACTAACTGTAAATACTGTTACTACGTTAAGTGAAGTCACAGATAAAAATCATTCATACAACTATCATAAGTGGTTTTCGTTTGAAAGCTGATTTGCATCGGTTTCCAAATCGGAAATGAGTCATAAATTTCTAAATATCGTAATACCCGTCATAGTTTCACTTATCTTCACGGTAGTAAAAATTGTCCTTCAACATATTTGCTCATCAGGTAGGTACTTGACTAGCAGATAACTGCAATTACAAAGACTTTACAGCCTTATAGCATTCTCTTGGAATGAACGTATTTTTATTATCTTAGGTCAAGAAGGCAACGGGAAGTTAGTGTTTTGTTTAGCGCCCCTAGACTGTTTACAGAATCTTTGATATTTTGCACTTGAAGAAACCACATGTGGTATTTGTCTACTGTTTATTGTACATACTTCTGTAAGAAGTTTCTTAGCATAAATATTTATGATACGTATAGGTTTGTATCCATATTTTTTTCGGCTTTCCTTAAATTCTTATCCTCAATTCTAAAGTTCACCAATTTGAACAATACATTAGAAGATAGTTAGTTAGTTGGATTTGCAAATATTGAAATAAATTTTTTTCAATTAGTTTATAATAAATTCTTCATCAGAGCATAAGCCTTATTACATCAAACAATCAAATGAATTTGGATAATTTCTCGATATTGTACAACGGATATTCCCATTTTAATCGTTAAGATTATGAATAGCTTGCTTCGTAACGAGACAATAAAATAAAAAACCATAGTAAATATCCGTTTTGACTCTTCCCGAATCCACTGTGGAGACGATTCCGCCGATTCTATTGATAGTATGAATTTGAAAATTCGCTTGTAGATATAAAGTGGTGAAAATAGAAACTGTATCCCTGCCGGACCCCCCGGTCCTTGTCATATCAGGGGTCTCAAGCTCAATTTTTTTCGCCAAGTTAAAACCAAAGATCTCGAATTAATCTTACGTTTCATATACTTTGATAACTTTTCTCAATTTTAATAATTATTATGATCGGAATTATAAAGTCTAGAGTAACCCGAATAAAAAAACGTTCCCATTCAGACAGTTTTTTACTCGGGAATTAATGTTTGTAGAAACATCAATTCCTTAAGCAAAAACGTTTCCAAACCCTCGGTCTATGTTACTAAAAACGTACATACATAATTGAAAAATTTGAATCAAACATTAAACAATGGAGGCCCCAAGATATCAAATATAATTTTCTTAGTTTATATTGACAAAACTAACACCTATCGATGGGACTACAAATTTAGGGAAACTGATGTCTTGAGACTTTCAAATGACACAATGACATAATGTAATAAATTTGTTTTACCCTCTGTCTATGTTGTACAAAAATATATTATTAATTGTACAGTTTGAATGAAATGGAATGGTTAAAACGGATGTTTCGTCGCAACATCAGTTGCCCCAAATTTTGAAATAACCCGAAACGTATCATCAAACATTGTTTGAAATAACACAAAAGGCTTAAAATTTTTTAAGGGGAAGTAGTTATTGAAAATCGCGAAAACAACTGTTTTGTCTTTCAAAGTGACTCCTTTAATAGGGAAAATAGCCATATAAATAGAATGACTTCTAGTGTGTTATGTTGAATACGTTATTAATAATTGAAAAAAGGTTACCGCAAAGTTACTTTTACTTTTCCCAAACCAAATCATTAATTTGGTTACTAATTCTTATATAATTGTTTCACATTTTATAAGATACTCTTCGCATTTGTGTGAAGAAAAATTATTTATTTCATTATCTTTACACAACTGAATAATATTCAGATGAATAATATTTTTAAGAAAATGTACAACAACAAATTCGCCGTGCTAGGAATCGATTCTGAGTCTGCTGGGTGGAGGCCATGTATCCTAACCTCAAAACCACATCGGCATTTTTATAACCTTAATAAAGGGCGATGTAAATTTAATTTTACTTCAATAATTGTTTTTGTTGTTGTTGATCGATTTTATTGAAATTTGGGTGAAAGCAGTTTTAAACTAACTTAAATGTACTGTAAAAGTTTTGAATCGATTCGATGTATACTTTGGAGTTATGATTTTTTTAAATTTTCAAGCCTTCCGAAAGGGGTAGGTTTATTACACGATTTCCCTGATAAACAATAGGGTTTATCACTGAACAGCAAAGATGTTTTTGCCAAAATATGGATAGGACCTTTCGTTTTGAATTATCGTGTATACGAGATTTCGTGACGGACAGAGAGACAGACGGATTGTTCCAAAGTTCCCTAAAATTTTATAAATAGCTTGAGTGCAATATACTCTTCCGACTTCGTCGCGACGGAGTCGGAAGAGTATAATAACATAACTTTTTTAAGACAACAATAATACTTTTAAATTTTTACTAAGATATCTAGTAGATTTCATAGTTTTTGACATTTGAAGGGTATAATCAGATAAAATATACCTTTTTTCGATATTGGAACTAATTGGTCTTTATAATATATCCACACAAGAGGAATATACGGAAGTAAGAATTCGCAAATTCATTTTAATTCACAAAATTTAATTCCAATGTAATTGCATTGTTTGTCACGTTTCATATTCTGTGTAGATTCTTTAATAGACTTTTGAATATACAATATTATTGAAATCATGTCTATGTTATCAGAAGACAAAACCATTCTTGTCTTGTTTGTTTTCCAATATCAGTTGTTTCTGTGCGGGAATCAGAATTACGAAGCAAATTAGTAATCAAATGCTATGAGCAATATCAATTAACAATAAAGCACACCTTATTTATATTGACATCAAATATTTTAATTATTACAAGGTATGAGGTGTGACAATGTTTTTCAACTAACAGACTCACGCGACGAAGATCGTTTCTAATTAATCTTTTCTACATAGGCGTGCACAGAGTGTAAGGGGTGCTCAGATATGGAAGGGAAATTAAATTCATAGTATTTCTTCATAATTTAAATTTTACGAAATAATTAAACAAACATTAATTAATAATTTATTGTATTTAGAAACTAATGCTGGATCAATATAACAATGTTACTAATTGAGTTGACAATGCACTCTTCACAGCAACATTCGACGTTCATATGGAATAATCGGTTTGATTTCCTCTATGTCCATTACCAGCGTTCTTCTGAAAATCCAGTTGCATTAAAGAGGATATCGATTTATATTAAATCATATTTTGTAGCTCAAAACATTCTCTCATGTGAGAAAATTGATCGATGTTACTGCTGCTACAAAGTTAGGGCATTTCTAATTGATATGGCCATAATAAGCAATTTATACTCGGAAAATATTTGAAAACATTATCCGTGTGTAGAACAATAGTATTTCGAATTTTCTTAAGTTGGAGAAATAAAATTCGAATTTGCACTAGACTTGTAACATTTAATTTTGAAAATATTTCTTTCAAAATTAGGGTGGTCTTCAATTAATAGATTTGGTTTATTTGTGTACCACATTTTGTATCACTTTGGAAACAAAGCGTCATTTATTTACTATTATATTTTCATACAGTCAGACAATATATTAATTTAGTTTCCGAATTAAAATATTATATGTTATCAGAATAATTAAAAAAACACTAGTTCTAGTGAAAACAATAGAGTTCCACCTTGAATCAACCTTTCAGAAAATTATTCAAAGTCATTTCACCACTTAAAACAAACACAGAACAAAACAATGATAAATTGTATATTTATAACAATTAAATTATACGCAGATGGAATATACAAATATGCATACGTATTAAAACCGTTAATTTCATTTAATTATTCAAAACACGTAAAATTATTGTTATATTGTTAATATCTTAACCTCCTGCTTATAAAAACTTTTGTTTTGTTAGATTTCATTTGATACCCCTGCATGCACGTCTATGTTTTTCTACAAGAATAAACTAAATATAATTACAACACAAATGAATACCAAATATTGGACCAAAAATTATATACAATAATTTAGGTAAAGTAAGATTCTGAATATAACATGCCATTTTCAATTATTAAAATTCAATTAGCAAAATTATGAAGTTAATAGTGCCCACTAAAAGTAATTATTGACGGAATGGATCTTAATGATAGCGATGATGGTTTATTTACTTGTCTATCCATGTAGGCGCCTCCGTGTTGAGATAAACAATTGAAAGCTCTTGTACCTTTAAACAAAAACCATCAAGTGCCTTCAAGTGGGCTGTGTAAATTTAAATGCAAACTTTTCTAGGCCTCCCTTGAGTTGTTGAACTGACGCCCGACAACTGTCAAATTCCTAACCAGATGACTGTCTGGCTGACCAACTTTTGTTTTCATAATTATAATCCCGCAAAATAAAGTGGTAGGCACGTTATACCAACAAGTTAACACTCCGGACGGAAGTTCGGAATTTGTGTCTGATTACGGTGATTCAAAAGAAAAATAAAGTGGACGTTAGATTCATCACACGACGACTTATAAATTATAATGCACGGCAAAATGCTCTTGTCCGCCGGAATTGTGTTTCTATTTATATCCTGTATTTTCAATATTTAACAATGGAGCATCCTTATATTGTGCTAATTGATTTATATTTCGAATATACTTTCAGATGCTTAGCAGCTATGGTTATATCAAAGTTAATACTATAACTTTGTGTTTTTGAATACATTACGGACTTAATTCTATTTTTCAATTGTACATTCTAATGTTTCTGACATTTGGAGGGTATACTTTAGAATCAATTATTCGTAACTGCGGATCAAAACTCCAAAAGCTCCTGAATAATTCTGAAACATATTTTTTTTGAAGAAATATACTTTATTAAGAACAAATAACTCAATTTTATCCATCTCTAACATGAAAGATTCTGGGACTGTTAATTCGTAGTGGAATTAGTGTTTTATATAATAAAGGCACTTTGTTCTTTATATTTCCTTCACTTTCCTCTTATTTGGCGGTTCATTAGAAAAAGTATCCCATATACGAGGGCAAAGGAAAAATAAAACAGATGGCGTCACAATTGAAAATCCTATATGTCATTTGTGTACCATCTTTAATTAGAACGCATTAAAATTTTCCTCCTGATGTCATTCAGTTCTGTTTTGACACCTATCAAAAGAAGCAACCTTGAAGACGTTTCGGGTCTTGATTAAACATTATTTCTTGCATGAAAAAAATACTACGCAAACCAAAGCGTCGTTTGTTAAACATTATGGTGACTCCTCACCATCGATTGGAACGATTCACAAGACGATCGGCGAGTTAAAGTGCACGAGCTATGGGCATTTCAACCGAACGGATACAGAATCCGATGGATGCCACATTTTCTCTCTGTTGGCAACAAACAGGACCGTGTGACAACTTCAAAGGAGCGTTTGGCGACGTTCAAGCGCGATAAGAAGGACTTTCGGCGCCGTTTCGTAACCGTGGACGAAATATGGATCCATCACAGCACACCAAAGACCAAACCACACTTTTAACAGTGGACTTATCCTAGCGAATCGAAGTCGAAAAATACCAAAACGGGTTTATCGGCCAACAAAGTCATGGCGACAGTTTTTTTTGCACACGGTATCGTCCATATCGATCACCTTGAAAAGGGAAAACGATCAACGGCGTATTTTATGCAGAGCTGTTGGATGAATTCGACACCGATTAAAGCTAAGTGGCCGCAAAAGTGCTCTTCTACCAGGACAATGCACCGGCGCACAGGTCCGCAGTCGCAATGGCAAAATCGCATGAATTGCACTACAAATTGGTTGGTCATATTCTCCAGATTTAGCCCCTGTGATTTTAATATATCTCCAACTTGAAGAAATGGCTTGGCGGAAAGAGAAGGGGTCGAAAAATTAGAGAAACGTGGGACGAAGTGTATCGGGCTACAAGGAGATTATGTTGAGAAATAAAATAAGTTTTGACCAAATAAATCATCCCTTGTTTCATTGTCAGGGACTCTTCACCTTGCCCTTGTATTTGATGAATTTCCCTATACCCTTGGAGATAACAAAAAAAAAAAGTGCAACAACAGACCAATCCATATATCATAAATATAAGGACATCAAATTTCGACCAAAATATACTCTTTAATCCAGTATGCATTGGTATTCCTGTGAACCAGCTTGGAGCTTGGGCATGTTGTTAGTGAGTCAACTTAAATCACCCACAGGTGGCTTTTGGATGTAGGTACTGAGCATCATATTCAAATAGTTGTTGTGATACTTACTTACGAAATAGAAAGTATGATTTTTTAAATACTTTCTATTCACCCTACAAAATCTTCCAATAATTCAAGAAATAGCATGAGGTCTGATATAGTATATGGGAAGAAAGGAGTCCCTCAAGGATCAATACTGGGGCCGCTGTTGTATATTATCTATGTAAACAATCTACCTGCTGCAATCAACTTTGATATTTCACAATATGCAGATAACACTGGGGCTGCAATTTTAGAGTTATCAAGTGAAGATCTCCGAAATAATACCTTCAAATCATTGATTATTTCAACAACTGGTTCACAAAAAACAATTTAACTTTGAATATAGGTAAAACCAAAGTAATCACATTCAACTACAGTAAAAATAATAACAGGACAGAACTTTCCGATGGCAAAAGAATGTTGAGACTCTCTACTCATACAAGTTTCTTAGGTATGGAAGTTGATTCACGGCTAGATTGGTGACCTCATAGAAATCATGTAGCTAGCAACATTTCTAAGTATTGCTATGCACTGACAAAGTTATCGAATCAAGTGAGGATTGATACAGCATTAGCTGCATATCATGCATATATGAAATCAAGGCTGCAGTATGGCATAATAATTTGGGCAAACTCCGCTGTGGCATCCCGAATCTTCATCTTACAAAAAATGTGCTTGCGAAGTATATTCAGACTCAAGAGAATGTAGAGCTGTGTGAGCTTTTTCGTTAAGTATAAAATACTTACCTTCTATTCTCTGTATATTTATGAAGCCGTCTTGTTTGTCAGAGATAACTCATCTCTATTCATGAACAACGCTGACAATCATGAGTATCAAACAAGATTCAAGGAAAATATAAAAAGCTAAAATTGAATTACACTTATCTGCAAAAAAATGTTGAGTTTTCGGCAGCAAAAATATTTAACAAACTTCCACAAGCACTTCGCTCTAAACCTACTTTGATGACAACCAGGTCAGCTTAATCTGAAATCAATCTTTACCAAACTGAAATATTTTATATTCAAATAGTTTTTATTCTCCTAAATTTTATCATGTATTTATGATTGTAGGCTAACGCCATTCATTTATTTTTTTTCTTTTCCTTTTTCTTTTACTGTGACCTGTTCTACACCCATAGGGAACCTTATGAATATATGAAATAAATTACTTACTACTACTTACTCACTCTAGATAAATACTACAGTCTGATTATCGATATATTTTCTATACAATATGATTTTTATACAATTACGTAAAACTACCTCAGCGAGATCTCTTCGTAAGAAGCCGCTGCATGGATCTAGAAAGACTAGCACTAAACAATATTAATAATGGCCAGTACCAGACTCCTTTAACGCGTTTAACACTTGACTTATCCACATAAAGATGCCGCCTTAGAGACGTTGAAGTTGGAAGACACTGACCACCCTCGGGTAATCCTTTGTCGCATCCCTCTATCAGACACACCGACACACAGGAGTTTATTATATGAATCTCTAACAATGCGCAAATTCACACATCACTTCAGAGCAAGTGCTTTTGTTACTGTCTTGTACCGCATTGCGCCTTTGTTACTTTTCAAAATGGTACCATCCACACAAAAAGAGTTTACCAAAACATTCTCACAGCTATTATTTCTAACACCTTTTATTTTCATCCTACAATAATTAATACTATGAGTACCTTACCGCTATGAGGTGGTGCAATGGTAGATACTAGATTGTAATTAAAAATAGATCTTACCTTCATATTTGATGTAATAGTCTATTGTTATAAGCTTTCAGTTTTCTTACAGGCTATCAAGTGAAGATAAAGCATTGATGCAAAATGAAATATTTTGAAATTTTAATGACAAGTATGTATATATGTTATATTACACTTTTAGGAATGAATCATTAACTTGAATATTTCTGTAATTATCTCTTGGAGACTGGCGCCAATGCGTAATTCAAAAATTCAATTTCGATCAATGTTTATGCATTAAAATGCTTCATTCAAACCAAAAAACATCTCGAGTGAAATTGTAGTATAGGAATCCTCCATTCTTATACGAGTTTACCTAAAAACCCTAAGTTATAGAATTCGACCGTATTTCTATAAGGTAATGTTATTATGTTTAGATCTCGGAGCTGACCCACAAAGCAATATGTTTAATGTTTCATTAATATATTAAGCATATTGTGTGGCCCAGATACCTTGACATCCTAGACTAGTTAACTAGGACACAATAACAATAACATCACATTACTTTTAGAATATATATACTTATGTAAGACATTTATATTAATTCGGAGATTCATATTCATACAGACATTAGTATCTGTACTGTTATTATGTAGAGCAAGACATTAGGCCAAATGGCGTCAAGCTCTACCTTAAGTAAAGTGTAACCCTTTTGTAAGTGATGTGTTTCAATCCCCTATACCTTCACCAGGACCACGGGTCAGTTAGGGCAAACCACCCCATTAAGACCCTCTAACATTACATGGCGATCTATGTCAGTTCTCTAACATTACATGACGACCGTTGCCAGTCCTCAAACATTACAAAATCATAGAGATATACCAATAGCCTGAACAACACGTAAAGTTGAATATTTCAGTAAATCCTCAGCTGAGGCAAATCATTGTTACATTAAAAATATATCTTGAATAGTAGACGCGGATAGCTAATCTTCGGCTTCTTGACACCAGTAGATAAGTTTGACACTAATCATAAAATCCTTTTCGAAAATACTAAAAACCTAGCCCGAGCCCCAAACTTCTATCAGCGAAAAATTCTTGAAGCGATAGAAATCCTAAAAGTGCCAAATAATCTAAACGGTCACTCAGGAAATTACCTTCCCAACATTTGGAAATCTATCCTCGAAAATGCCATTTCGCACATAATTACACAACGGCAGGGTCAGGTGCCAGAACGGAGTTAACCACGGGAATGAAGGCAGTAAACTTTATAGCGTAAAGGTTTTTTCCCACAATAAATACCGGTACAGAAGCCAGAAGAATCAGTTTCAGTTCAAGCCTCAAGGCTGTCCTAAAGATGCCATCTGTAATGGTTGGCGAAACGTCGGCATCAACTCGTGCTATTGTGACGTGAAATCTATCCACAAGCCAAGAATTTTCGTCGAAAAATATAGCAATGCTAAAAAAATTCGTTAACCACGAAAATAACCACGATTACGGGAACAATGATTCAAAAATTAAGTAATTTTAATAAATATTAAAATAATTGCCAAGTCCAATAGTTTTATTTGCTACGAAGAAGTTAAATTCCATTCAGCTAGTGTATTACCTATATGTATGAGAGATTAATGAGTATTCGTTTGTTTCAGGCGTATGTTCCCATCTCTACATGTTCAAGCATACAATTTGGATCCCCGGGCACATTATTGCGTTCTCTTAGAAATGACGCCAACCTCAAAAAGCAGATACAAATATTCCGCCGCCGGAGGATGGGTTCCAGCGGGAGCTGAAGAAGCTCAAAGCATCAACAGGGTATATCTACATCCAGAATCCCCTGGAACAGGAGAACATTGGATGTCACAACCTATATCATTTGGAAGAGTAAAACTTACGAACACTGCTACTCCTCCTGCAGGTCATTTGGTGTTGAGCTCGATGCATAAGTATCAGCCAAGGATCGTTATTGTGAAAACCATGGATCCTAGAGCTATTGGCTGGGCTCCATCTACCTCAATAGTATTTCCTGAAACTCAATTCGTGGCTGTTACAGCTTATCAGGTAAGATAATATTCAATGTTTACCTAAATTACGTTTTCCATTATTTGTACACAAGTTATTGGTCTAAATATGCGCCAAAGAAAATCACATGTGTTTGTAACAACACCTCGAAAATTGAAAGAAAAACAATTCCAATGTTTATTTCCTATTCTCATCCTCCTTGTTTTGGGGATTAATCTTGAGGATGATCTCAGTAAATACCCCTGTGGGAACATGTGAATGTCATTGTATTAATTGTCATCCTTTTGGAACTATTCCCATGCCATTCTTGGATCATGATGATATTAGTCATGATGTGAAAAAAATGGAGTATATGGCTTTCAGTCAAATATCTTGGTACTTAATCTTGGGCAATTACTAGATAGTATGATATATTTATAATCACGAATAATATAGGTACCTAACTAGTGCTACGATTATTATTATTAACCATGCTATTGTCCATGAATAGCTTAGCTACGCTTTAACTCAAGAGAGGAGTTGAAAGTGTTTCTTCAGTTTCCCAATTTAGAACGTCGATGGTCTATCATAACACATATTATATTCATAAAGAGAATATGATGGTAACAAATTCCAATTTCTAATTCATTTCTAAATATTTGGTTCAGACATAAAAGATGTTGGACATTATTATAAACATTTGGTGACAGGTTCCCGATACATTTTTTTGAGTTCTCCGGATCGAGATCGTTTTTTCGTAAGCTTTTTCCTCATTGCCACAATTATATGTTGGTTCCATTATCTATAGTTTTGGCTAGCTAGTCAAATATCTTCGATCAAAGTTTCGGTCAACCGTTTGATGTCAGATTTTATATATCCTTGAAGCATAAGTATGGGCAATTGCTCCTATAGAAGCCATGGCGTATTTGTAGCCCTTATTTTTTGAATTTCATTCCGTTCTTTCTTTTAGCTCATCGTTCTTTGTTGCTGCATAGAGCTTGGATCAGACAATCTTTGGAATAAGCCATATTGTGTGTATTCATTTGTGTAGTTTTGGAATTGCATTTGGTTATTAATTGACACCACTGGAATTGCTTGTCGATTCTAGTGCGTTTTGGAACAAACGTAGCTATTGCTTCATTTATTTTGTCGTCACCGACATTCTTCCAATGATACGCAACCATTTTCTATGGCTTCTAGTCAAATATCTTGGTTCATAATCTTCGGCAATTAGTAGATAGTATGATAAATTTACAATCAGGAACTAGTGCTACCATTATCATTATTATCCAAGCCATTGTCCATGAATAAAACATAGCTACAGTTTCGGTTTCCCAATTTATAACCTCAATTGTCAATTAAAACACTTATTAAATATATAAAGGGAATATGATGGGTAACAAATTCCAATTTTAATTAATTTCTAAATATTTGTTTTAGACATAAGATATGTTGGACATTATTATAAACATTTGGTGACTGGTTTCCTTTAAGTTTTGTTCAGTTGTTCCAGTCGAGATCGTTATTGGTGATGATCTGATTTTCATAGGCTTTTCCTCATTGCCTCAATTATATGATGGTTCCTTTATCTATAGTTTTGGCAAGCTGGACAAACATCTTCAATCAAAGTTTCAAACAACCGTTTGATGTCAGATTTGGTGTAATTTTTAACCGAAACTTTTTCCTCCTTGAAGCAAAATCATGGGGAATTTCTCCTATAGAAGCCATAACGTATTTTTAACCAAAATTTTTTAAATTTCATTTCGTTCTTTCCCTCAGCCCGTGTTCGTTGTTGTTGCATAGAGCTTGAATCAGACAATCTTTGGAAAAAGCCATATTATGTGTTTTCATTTGTGTAGTTTTGGATTTGCATTTGCTTATAAATTGAGACCACTAGAATTGCTTGTTGAGTCTAGTGAGTTTTGAAACAAACTTAGCTATTGCTTCATTTATGTTGTTGTCATCGACATTCTTCCAACGATACGCATTCATTTTCTTTCCAAATGCTCTAATATGTTTAGCAGGGGAATTTGTAATGCCCTTCCATCTAATTTGACGAAAAACAATTTTTTCATTTGCTGTGATATTGATAATTTTACAAGTAAATTTTCAATTGAACCAAAAATTGTCACGTAAGATATGCATGTCTTCCCTCGAAAACAAACCGTCCTACATTCAAACTAACTGAATTAATAAACCTTCTTAAAAATACATTCTAACTTTCATGTAACAAGTTGTGTGGCCCAAGCTGTAACAATTAGAAGGCATAGTGTTGAAATTGATAATGAGGAACATAAGGCGAATCGCGGGTTCAAACTCCAAAGAAATAGGAAGGAATTCCGGGTTTGATAATACACAAGGGTGGGATTGCACCGAGTCTAGACTTTTGTCGGTCAACAATTTGCTTGTTTGTTGCCAGAAATATGATAGCATAGTCTGAGTAAGCGCCGGCGCCACACTTTAAGGGTCTGTACATTAGGTTAATTGCGTGTTTTGGTCCTTTCTACAACTCGCCGAAATCGTCAAACAGATAAACTACCTTCTCAGCCCAATGGTGACAAGTGACAAGCGTTACGAATACTGTGAAAATTCGTTGGTAATGCTACTCTTTGAATGACTAGGCAATTTATGCTTAAAATTGATGTTAATGAAATTTATTTCATTTATCTTTTATAACTAGACGTCATAGAATATAATATTCTTAAATATTGACCAATATTTGCGGATGCACCAACTTAAAGTATTCCACAACCACACTGCTTCGAAATTATCAATAAATTCATAATAATATAACATTAATATATCCGATAAACACAAATTTATCCTTTCATACTTTATTAACAATTATTTCACTAATAATGTATCCTCATTCCTCAAAAGTGACTAAATTAATTCGATTTAATAAAAATATTAATTTTTTTATTTTTTCTTCACCAATATTCATATCAGGGTGTTTTAGGGAATTATTATTTGAATCTAATTGTAAAATGTGAATTTAACAAATTCTCTCTAATAAATATTATACCTGTATACAGTGTTCTTCAAAAAATTGACATCCTATGGGAAAGACTTTTAATGATAATTTATTTTAAAATTCGATCATGTTACTAAATTTCAATTACTGATTGTCGACAAAAATATATTTTCTTTGAAAAATAAGTATATCGCTTCAAATTTCTCCTAAGTTTCATGCCGAGTTGATATATCGTGAAGTATTTAGGATAGACATTTATTTAAATGGATTTTTTCAGTACTAAAATTTAATTGATACTATTCCAATTAAATTTGGGATTAATTTCTTCCATCAAAATTCCTAAACTTTAATTAGATATGTAAAGTAGTTTGATGATATTTTGGTTGATGACTTTGGCATCATTTTAGTACTGAAAAATCCATTTAGATAAATCAAATTGCTTGACCAATGAACAGACATTTTAAGTGGTATTCTCATTTTACGAAGGGGAGAAGTCCCTGAAAAATAAAATAAATCATTTCTTGTTAAATTTTTCAGGGACTTTCAACCTTGTCCTCGTATAAAGAAAAACACATTTTGTCGATAATCAGTATTCGTATGAAACAGTTTTTTTTAATATTCCAGAAATTTCGAAGATGGAAAACTGAAAGTTGCAATAGAAATTCAAAATTGGAACAGAAACAAGTTTTCTTCCTAGGCATTTTTAAAATTCAAACAAATAAGCCTATTACAAGCGATTATTTTGGAAAAATCACTTTTGACAGGCAGCGAAAGTCACGTTTACCCGACCGAGTAGGCCGTATTTCTTCTTTTTCAAAAGCAATAATAATAAATTCTTAACAAAAGTTTCTTCCATATGATGCCAACTTTTTGAAGGACACTGTATATCAACAATACTCGTTCCATCTCACCTGACATCCTCAGAATGAGTCATGGGAAATATTTTTTCCACTGCAGTATATTTTATATAATCTCCTACACTGGTATTGGAGGCCTTCACCCTCAAATACATATAACATGAGCCACCATAAAATCACGATAGCCACTGTTCTTTCCTATATTTTATTATTTATTGCTCTCGACTTAATTATTGTTTTTTTACAGAATGAAAAGATAACCAAGCTGAAAATAGACAACAATCCTTTCGCTAAAGGTTTTCGTGAAAACGGTCAATCTAAATGTAAAAGGAAACGTCATCAGTTTGAAGAAACCCCAGATAAGGAAAGAAAAAGTCACGCGAAAAAGCAGCACATAGAATCTTCTCCCAGATCCGAAGATGATAGAGTTTCATGTTCCTCTTCTTCTCCGGACATTTTCCTTAAAGAAGTGCATTCAGGGAAACCGGAAGTTAGCCCGAATTTCAATTTTCACGAAACCAATTCCTCGCTTTATCCACCGTTGGGGTCTCGACTATTAGTACCTTATTACAACACGCCGTATCAGTTTTACCAACCAACTTGGCATTCGCCTTATTATTATCCTCAACCATTCACACCCATGATGGCCCATGATTTGACCCTTCGAAACGCTGAAGTCAAACCGAAAAAATTAACAGATTTTTCGATCAGAGCTATCACAGGTATATCATAATTGTAAAGGTTGTACAAAGCTAAATCAAATAATGTATGTTACATATGCACAACTTCAATTATTGTTGTACCTAATTCCGCATCAATCTTTGAATAAACGAGATTAGTTGGGAGCATTTCAGAATAAAGACACTCTCCGGGATGGTTATTAATAGCCGAATGTTTTCCGGTTCGACCAATGACATGGGAGCAGATTTTAGTTATAGCTTTTATTGTTTCTTACAAAGCACTTATCTCATCTCATAGTCGAGGCAATTTAACGCAAAAAGAGGCCTAACCCAAAATTTGTTTTCCCGTAGACGGATTTTGACGTGCTTGGGCTCATTTTATTCGGTAAGACCTCTAGAAAATTTGTTGCTAGCTTGTTTCCGCGGGAAATGCATAGTTGCATTATAAGTATTATAACACTGTAGAAACGCATCAAAATGATGCATCCTGAGTTCAATAATGAAAAATGTTATTTTCATCAAAAGTGTATCAGGAGTGGCTCAAATTTGTCCCTCGAGGGTTTTTGGGTCGCTGAACCCGAATATGACACTTAAAAACTTCTCCGGGGCGCCTGGGGATCTGTATACCCTGGTCGTCTAGGTCACCACGAGGAATTACACTCTAATTACCTGAGACACTGATGATGATTAAGGCATATTTGATTATGAGATAATAGCTACTAAAATAGGTGAATAGAGATGATACTGTTTATGTACTTATACAACAAGTCTTATTTATTCGAATGTAATATGCCAGACTTATTTGATGCGACGTCTGGAATATGTCTAGGTCAAAAGTGATTTGTCAATCAAATTAATATTTGTCAAGTTAAACATCACAGTAAATATAGAGCAAAGTTTTTGGATAATGAAGAGTTAATAGGCGTTGGCAATGTTGGTATTATAATTTTTTGATATTTTCAACTATTTTCAATAATTCAGTTCTTAACATTTTCAGCACTTGGCAAGAGAAATTGATTCACGTTTTAAATCATAAATTAAATACCTGAATCGTATTTTGAAAATTACTAATAATTATTGTAATGTCGGTTTACTTCCAATTGGGCTGCAGTGGATATTAATTCTCTAAAACGCTTTTAAATTTTCTAATTTCTCCCCGAAAAAATTAAGGAGAAAGCTAGCCATATCTTCAGGGCTGCATTTACGATTTAATTTTTTTCTGTGTTTGTAGATCTTTGTTAGTCATCTATTGTTTGGTAAAAAATTTCAGTATTTCATAGTTTTGACGAAAAATTTAACTCCTCTAAATATTCTTGCAATTTTAATCAATCTTATATGTATAGAGAAGTCTTACTTATATCAAATCAACAGTGAATGTTTGAATATACTTCCTCTCGAAATTCAAAAGTTAGGTATATATCTAATATACATTGATTTGTTTGTTAAAATTCTAATATTCTAATTTATTGTTTGTATAAAGTGTAAATTATTCGTTGGTAGTTGTATTATAAAATTTTTATCTAAGATATTTATTTTTATATTAAATAATGTTGATATTCAATAGAATTTTTTTTATAAAATGCCACTTTTTCTTTTCTATTTATTATACCTTGGCCTATTTCTGCTACTGTGCCTAATCACCGACGCCATGAGGCCTGGAACTCCTAACTATTTCCAAGTGCAGGTAGGGATTTTTTTCCATACTGTGACTACATGATAAGATAACTTATAATGTTCGAAAAACGTCGTGTGGGGTAGAGATGGAATGTTGGGAGAGGAGATAGGCATTCGAATTTTTCTTGACGGTTTTGAGGTTTATATGCATAGGGAAAGACCTCACTAGGCAAAGAGTTCCACAACTTCGCTATTCGATAGAAAATTGAAGTCCAAATATGTGAACAGTTCTCCAGGACAGGTCGAAACTGTGCTTTTTAGATAATGAGGAACTGCTGGGATGTGATGTAGCTGTTGACATGGAATAGCAAACCAAGTTTTTGTGAAGCGGTTTTCGCAATGGACCTCACATGAACATCCCATGAGAGGATGCTGTTAGTGGTGATCCCGAGCATGGATATGGAAGACTTCATGAGAATATTTGTACCTGATATCATCATATTAAAGATTGTGGGATCCTGCTCCCTGGAGAAGATGCAAGCTTGAGTTTTGGTTGCATTAAACTACTAGATTATTAGATCCCAATTTCAAAAGCATCTACAAATCTCCATTAATTGCCTCAACCTGCCTCTGTCTCCCACCTCTGGCTTTATTGGTTGGAATAGGGACTCTGGATGAGAAAGCGGTATGAAGTGAAATAACATCTGAGAAGCTGTGGGCGAAACAGGTGGTCACTTCCAACAGTTCGTTAATATGAGGCAGAAACGAAGTTGGTGCCCAGACGTATACCTGTGGAACACCAGTCTTGATAACCATTGCATCGGAGGATACTACATCAACCACCACATGGAGTGATCTGAGAGAAAACTGGATAGTAAGCGACAAAGCTGAGGCGGCAAATCATATGACGGAAGTTTCCCTAGAGTCAATGCTACAGCTAGAGATTCTCCCCATATTTTTCAATAGATTTCTGTCATACATGTGGTACGTAGACTAGCAGGTCTCCTGTTGATCTCTGCTAACGAAAGTCGCTCATTCACGATTTTGGAACGGTCTAAGTATTGGATGAAATCGACGTTGATTGCTTTCTCCATCACTTCAGAGAACACAGATAATGAGTCTATAATTATTAGGAATGGTCTTCTTTCCTGTTTTTCGAATTGGGTGGACTCTAGCTGTCTTTCCGCTGGAAGGAAACACACCAAGTTTGTATGAAAAGGGGAAACAACCTGCAGAAAACTGGTGTTAATTCAGGCGCACATTCCTTGAGAACGACAGGTGGAAATTCCGTCTAGCCGTACAGCCATCTTTAATGTGCGGTGACATCGAGCAGCACAAGTACCTACTGCTATTTTACTTCTAATTCGTAGGAACGTGAGGTTAGATATTATATTGCCCAATGAATATCACCGATCTTTGCCTACTTTGAGGCCTGAGATATTTACCACATGTATCGAAAATACCTCAGTCGTGACCCGGAGTAAGTGAAAACCCTACAAACCACTATACTATTATTCATTTCCCTATTCCACCCATCGACATATACATATGGACTGCGCGTGGCAATGATAAGCGCTGGTAGTGCCGGCGTGAGAGAGGGGAAAACGAAGAGGACTAATACTGTCTTTATCTATCGGCTCGGGACGTAAGCATACTAGCTACAGTCATGTTGCAGTTCCATGGCAACGCAGCGGCCAATAGAAACGCGATAGATAAAGTAGATAAAGACAGTATTAGTCCTCTTCGTTTTCCCCTCTCTCAGGCCGGCACTACCCGCGCTTATCATTGCCACGCGCAGTCCATATGTATATGTTGAAGATTCCACCATGCTTTCATTCAAAAGTAACTCAGGAGATTAAATAAAACGTAGCAGTCACTTATTTCTGAATATCGCCTCTAGTAGCGCTGTTAAGTAAACATTTTTGGCAATATTTTGACATTTTGATTGAAATTGGTGCGATAAGAACGCTTTGAGTAGTACAATTAGTTTTAAGTAATCCAGTTTTAGACATAATAAGTCTTCTGATGATGGTCGTGAGACCAAAACGTACGTAAAGACGAGAAAATTTAAAGCATAAGTGTTAATGTGACCTATTTCCCGAGAATTTATATATAATGGCAATAGTATTTGAATAGAAGTGAGTACTTGTGATTTTTTTATAAATGGTATTGCTATTAAATTTTAAATTCCATCAATGTGCTGCTGAAGTGTGCACTGTGCAGACATTGAAAATTAATATACCAACATATATTAAAATTGGAACGTTGGAAGAGCTGCTCGCCTACATTTCTGAACACGACGCACATATTATTAACAAGTTATTTCACCAACAAGGCTTTAGCCCAGAAGAATTTAAAAACTCAATTATAGTACCAATATTTAAAAAGGTGACCCTATCAACTACAGGTCTATATTTTTTATAAGTTTGAAGTGGTGAAATTTGGTGTAGCATTTGCCTTATAACTTTTAATCAAAATAAGTAAATGAGGGTCCCTCTAATGTTCAAACCTTTATTCTATGAAAGTGCACCAACAAGGCATTCCTTCAAATAACTAGTAATTTTATTTCTTTATGTGCTGCAATAATTACAGCATAGGAAGATTCATGCAACTTCGTAGGCACGTTCCCTGTATTGATGGTGACGGAGCTACGTACCACAAATCCACAAAACAAAAGTACAAAGAGACAAAGAGAGGTTATTATAAATAAAAACGTGACAGATGACAGTATTAGTGCAATTATTTGGAATCAGCTGAGAAATTGAGTCGTTAAGTTGAAGTTTGAAATAATTATAAGTGTAACACCTGGTAATAATATGTTGTTTAGTTAATATTACCAGCCAAAAATATTTTAAATACTCTACGTAAATTGCTCAAGCGTCATTGAAGGTAAGACATGTTATAACCTAACTTTTTTTATTCAATAATCCTCAGAATAATGAAATATTTCAAATGAAGCTGCTATTTCATTAATTACATTACACTAAATAATTTCTTATAAATGTGTGTTCAATTGGATAATGAATGGTAATAGACAAATGGCATTCATTTCAAATTATCTCAAAATATTTGATGGTATTGATGCTAATTTTAAAATGGTAAATATTGATCATCTAAGTGTATAGTTATGCACTGGAAATATTGTCAGCTGAATAGGAATAATCATACATTCAAAGTATGAAACATAATATTGGATTAAGTAGAGATTAGAATTGTACTGAGGAAATTCTGTTATTATCATTATTAAGTAAATAATCAGTGTTGTTATGAAACAATCAAAAATTTCATGAATTATTAATTTATGCTTCTTACATAAATTTGCCTTGGACATTTATATGTATTATGAATTTAAGATAAGATAATTCATTAGTATTGTTTTTGTTATTAAACAATGGTATTTGTTCAATTGGTGTTGTCTTCTATGTATGGAGTGAAGTGTATTGTAGAATTTAATGTCTGTAATATACATATATGTTGGGAATTAATAGCAGCTAAGTTGATGTTGTCTATTCACGGTATTACATGCAAGATGTTATTCACTTGATGAACAAATCAGCTAATACCTCTTCCTATTACAACTTGTACCTCCTGGTATTTATTTATTTTATTTCACAATAGATAAATTCTAAGATTAAATTGAAGTAAATATTTTAATCCTTTGTGCAGAAATTTTAATGTTTTTGTCAAAATTATGTATGTATTTGATTTGAAGAAGTATGAGGTAGGTTATATGTGAAGCAATCATTGTATCAAAACGATATTTCAGAGAATGTTTAGATTGAATTGTAGATTTCTGGGGTTCTACTTCACTTATTGTCTTACTTTACAAATATGCAACTTTGAGAGTAATATGACACTGATCTTCATAATATCGCAATTATATCATATATAAGGGATGGCACAGAAATAGGTGGTTAGGTACATTATATCAAAATATGTGAACCTAGAACAGATATCAAGAAATGTAATTTAAATGTTTTTCCATGTTATATTATTCAAAACATTCATGTATCGTTAAATTTTTTCTCACCGTATACTCCAGCTCAATACAACAATATGCATTGAAATTGCGACAATTTCTCAGGCACTAGTTACATAAGATTTTCCCATGGGCATTGAATTATATTTTGATTTCTCAAGAGGAATGAATGGTGTCTGGTGAAATGTTGATAATAAAAGGTTTGATTTCAACACTCTTAAATCATCTTGACTGATCTGTAATTAAAATTTAACGATAAAGGGTTCATAACTTAACAAATGTCTTATAAATATCACTTAATTGGTCTTATTGGGAAATTTTGTCAAGGAATGGACTGCAGGTTTCAATCTGTGGTCAAAAATAATTTCAATAATGTAATGAATAATTCTTTATTTACAGAAAAAATCCGTAAGTGTACAACAGAATAATGGAGTTTCCAAAACATCAAAATGATAATAATAAAGATATAACGCTTATTTATTTTATTTATTATTTGGAATAAATTTTATATCTTACTACATAGGGTTATTATGTAATTTGTAATAAATGATGTATAGTCTCAGAAAACTACACATTAGTAACGTATTAGTTAAAATGAATGAAATTAGTATTTATGTGTACTTTGTGTGTAAGTAACATAATATTAATAACTTCATATGTACAGGATGTGTCCCAGCTTTTAGTCGGGGAACTTCAACAGTCGATAGAAAATTTGATTTTGAGAAAAAAATTCTTAATAACATATATGCACAGACGCTTAGTTTTAGAGATACAGGGTTGAAATTGATGAAAAAATTTTTATTGCGAATATCTCCGGAACCGTTTATCGTACAGAAAACAGCTTTTGCAAGCATTTTCTACTCATAGTAAGCTATGTTCTGTGTGATAAAATTTTGTTTTTTTGTCATAATTGGTGAAGATTTTGAAGGGGTAGTTGGTGTTTTTCTCCGCAACTTCTATGCCATTGGAAAAAGTACGGTTTTGAGGCAACCATTTGAACCGCCAATGTTTTCTACACAAAAAATGTACTCTTGGTCATAAGCTATAAAGTTGACCGTTTTCGAGAAAAATCAACTTTTATGTTGAAAAACAACAATTTTTTGGTTTTGTTACTTGTTCTAACGTTTGAATAAATTTTGTTTAATTAGTAAGAATTGACCATAAAAGTTGATTTTTCTCGGAAACTGTCAACTTTAGAGCTTATGACCAAGAGTACCTTTTTTGTGTAGAAAACATTGGCGGTTCAAATGGGCATCTCAAAACCGTACTTTTTCCAGTGGCGTAGAAGTTGGGGAGAAAAACACCAACTACCCCTTCAGAATCTTCACCAATTATGACTAACAAACAATTTTTATCACACAGAACATAGCTTACTATGAGTAGAAAATGCTTGCAAAAGCTGTTTTCTGTACGATAAACGGTTCCGGAGATATTCGCAAAAAACGAAATTTTTTTTTCAATTTCAACACCCTGTATCTCAAAAACTAAGCGTCTGTGCATATATGTTATTAGGAATTTTTATCTCAAAATCAAATTTTCCCCGACTAAAACCTTGGGACAGCCTGTATAATAACATAATAACTGCCCTATTCACATACAACCTATACTTTCCTCAAAAATAAATAATTTAAAATCTATCAATTACTTTATACTGTATACTGATTTTTACATAATTGTTTCACATTGTATAAGACACTATTCGCATTTGTGCAAAGATATTGAAATAAATAATTTATTTCATTATCTTACACAGCTGAAAAATATTCAAATTAATGTTTGTAAGAAAATGTACAAAAACAAATTGTCCGTTTCGGACAATCGGGGAATCGAACCCGAGCCTACTGAGTGGGAGCCGGTCCCTATACCATACCTTTGGTTCATCGCCGTTTGTTGTAAATTTAAGTTTACGTTTTTATTGTTGTTGTTGAACGATTTTGTTGAAATTTGGGTGAAAGTAGTTTAAAATTGACTTGAATTTACTGTAAAAATTTTGAATCGATTCAATGTATACTTCAGGAGCTGTTTTTTTATATATTTTTAACAAGTCTAGAGCACTTAGACCGCTTGAATTGGTCCATTGTGCGCCTCTCGATACAAGACTCGGTTCAGCAGGCCTAAAGCGGGCCCTAAGGCTGGGATTCTGCATGGACTGATGTCTCTTATCGCCTCAGACTCTGCAAGGATATGAGAATCACTTTCGTCCTCCTCTCCGCATCTACTACAATCTGGGTCATCATCAATCATCATTGAGTGTAGATGTTTATTCAGATGGCAGTGTCCTGTAAGAAGTCCTGTCACCAGGCTTAAGCCTCTCATGCTCATAGAGAGAAGGGTTTTCGACAATGTGGAACTTCGTCTGCCTCATACGGGGCACTGCACCGAACAGCAATCAATTTTTTGGCAAATCTTTCACTTTTGAGTTATCGTGTATACAAGAGAGACGGATTTTTTCAAAGTTGTTTCAAATTTCAATGAAAAATACTGTGGTGGTAGAATTTTTGCTCTAGGACTTTTTATGATTTTAGAAATAGCTTGAGTAAATGCAATATACTCTTCGAACCTCGCTTGCGAATAATTGTAAGACAATGATAGAAATCCCCGTTGCTCACTATCTCTCTTGGCTCGCTTCGTACGCAAGGGGAACATAGACAATGCATGTTCCTATATATTTCAGTGTTTTCACCCGAACCTTATGAACACTTTTTAGTCTGGGAGGGCCAGATCAAATTCGGTAACACCCAAAATAAGGACCACACTAACACTGATAATTATAATGCCTGACCCTTATCTACTGAATTTCTCAATAAGCTTGAGGACTTTTCATCAGACGAAAACTAAAATCATTCATGTCTGTATTGGCAACTCCTCCAGACTACTTTAAATCATTCTCCAACTTATAATTATATCTTCAATGTTTCTCAATTCTAATTAGTTCTAGTTGATGTTATTGGAATGTCTGAAAACAGATGATGTGGATGAAATCCTGAAAATGAGATATGTTCAGCTTGCGCTAATATTTCTCCATGATTTGTGATGTGGCGCAAATGATCTAAAATTCAGATACCTTATAATATTTTGTGAAACCCTAAATATATTTAGAGTTTTGTAAATAAATATTTATATTTGTCATGTTTGTACGCGTTTAAAATATTGACCAGATGATGATATCTGGGAATATCAACGTTGCTTATACAAACATCAAATTTGCTGTAAAAATTCACAAGTGAAGGTGTTTTTGATTTTTTGTATCTAGAAATAATTTTCCACTTTCGGTTTTGCCATGTATCTCCAGATATATTTTCCAACATTCTCCAAGGCTTATTGAATACTGGCCTCGTATCTCTTAAGGTTCTCAAGAGCCTGATGGTAAGGCTCGAATTTGGTAAATTAGACATAACATTAATTTCATAAATCTTTTAATGGTTAGCTTTGTTGTATGGTATCGGCTATTTTTATATACACTACATATTTTATATTGTCCACCGAATTGCCCTATATTTCGTATTTCGCCAAGGATGAAATTTATAAATAACTAAAATGAAGCAATCTAGTTAAGCGATAGAGCTATTTTGACATACTTAATGACTGGCAACTTGTAAAGATTGCATATTAGATGTAGGCAACCATATATACGTGTGCACAATCCATTCCAATATAATAGTAGAAAGTATGGCATACGAAAATTGATTAACTATTGCCTTTTACTGAAACCGATACAATATCACTTATCACTCACTAACTTATTATTTAGTTTCCGGTGCATTGCGCTTGTTGATAATTTTGGAACCGTCCACTTTAGTAAGAAATTATAACCGATGTGCAAATTTTAACTAGAATAGATTCGGTAAATAGTCGTTGAAATTTATCGTGAAAAATCTAAAATCACGTTTGTGCTTCTGTGAATTTTGCATCCCTTCTTTGAGTTGCAAAGTGTTGACAATAATTTTTCCTTGAATGTTAGGTACATACCTTCTTGAGTCATGTTCTTAAGATATTCCCTGAAAGAGGGAATTGGGCCCAACTAAAAAGCGCAATAAGTAATAAGGTGATAGTTGCTAATAAAATGAAACTTATGCTTAGGTGGTATCTTTTCAAATGAAAAATATTTCGTTGAAATGTGCCTGATACGTGTTTTTAAGCTCTTCAATGCTATACAGTTTTGTTATATGCATTTTAATCTCATAAATAGTTAATTTCTCCTGTTAGGAGAAAGTTATAGCCTCTGACATAGATGAACCGCTCCCTTCCATCTGTTGATTTAGAAAAATCGAAATAAGTTTTGGATCAACAGAGGGCTCATAATCATATCCTGAGGCACACTTAATGTTATTATTTTCTAGGGAATATTAACAAAACACCCAATCCCGCAGTGACAAACTCTCAATTCATTTCATTGTTAACTATTCGAAATCGTTCAGATTGAATTGTTTTTTGTGAGTTTGAAATACCTTGATGATTGGGCAATTATGGTTAATAGAGAGAGAAATCGGTCACCAAACATTCGCAACGTTTAATGCATTTCCAGATACGCCTTATCAATAATGTAGCAAGTATTCTTTATTATTAACAACCAACTCATTTGATTTCTATTTGTAGAATGTTCATCACTACTACATTAGTTTCTTGCCTGCAGTTTATTCATTACGAAAATGTTCTAAAATTTAACACTACAATTGAACATAAAACCAATATTCTTGCACAATTTCTAGTTTATTTGCAATTATCACTCGACAGGTTAACTTTATCTCAAAGCTAATATTGTTGTGAAGTTTCATAGACGTCCATGAACATATTCACATATTCAAATGGTGTTAAGTATGGTATCAATTAGATCTCCCTTGTGAAGTAACTATACCCGTGATTTCGTGTAATGTTCCCTTGATATTGGTACGTCAAAATTTAGTTGATAATTTATTTACTTTTGTCATGTCTCATAGAAGTGCTGCGCGTCTTCTTAACACAAACATTATCTACAGACCTGTGCCTCTCAATTTGTGGACGGATCTGAAGGAGAGATGGAATACAGAAGTAAGGGGACGAGACGAGGTAAAATGTTCATGTGACTCAAGTAATTTGTAATATGTCATGACTATCTTACTATTTTAACGCATCCCTAAGTATAGTTCTAACTTTCCACATACATATAATTACCTTCTATTTGAATTCGCACAGACATGTTTACTTAAACTATTTCCATCTAATCAAGTATTGGGTATAACGATTTACTTACTTACCTATAGTCATTGGGTATAACAAACAAAGCGACAATCAAACAGGGTACACCCTATTTTATTTAGTCCCATCCTCTCATATAGGTAATTCATGAAATTACGGAAATAATACTGAAGTAGAAGAGTTCTAATCATTAAGTCAACAAAAGAATTTATGCGCAATACGTTTGACTAAAGCATTGGAACAAAGTGCCTCAGTTTAACCCCAGTAAGTATAAATTCTTGTTATTGAAAATCATAGGTGGCCTGCTCTATGCGATGAGTTGTTATTGTGCCGAAACAAGTTAAACTTTCATAAAATTATATTGACTTTCTTAAGATAAAACTCGAGTGTATTTGAATCTAGTGTAACTTTATGTAGTTTTGTAATTCTCAGATGCACGACTCACCTTGAAGAGTGAAATTTCCTAATTCAGTTTACCTACAGCGTATTGAAGGTTATCGGTGATTCATATCACACGCGGCAAAGTGTACATGACGTGTGCTAAATTGATTCATTGTATAATATTTCAGGCACGTTACTGTTAATTATCTTGGTTCCGGATTTGAAGAAATAAACTAAAACATTTATTGCTAATCTGAAGATAATGTACAGTTTGACTAAGTTTCTGTGGTTTACTTGGTTAAATTTTGTGGTTCATCACAGAAGAATTTATCTGTTGTCAGTTTACTTGAGACGGCATCGACAGTACAAGTCGCAACTTGACGTTGCGGTGATTGGCTCTTTTGAATTGTGGGTGTATTTGAGGGGCCTGAGCCCTATTTGAGCATGTGAGACGTCTGCATTATAATAATTATGTTGTCTTATGTGCTCAAACAATTACAAAAGCAAAATCTCAAATAACCTATACTAACCTAGTATTCCCAATAATATATAAAAATTTAACAAACTAACCTGCGATAACGCAGCCGCTTAGTGTTTCGTACAGTTAATGACGAACTGACTGTTAATTAATTACTTATATTGGATAAATGTTCTGCCCCTGGCTGCATGCAGCAAGTTCAAATGTTTAGTTTTCCTACAAATAATGAACTACGGAAACAATGGATATCGGCTGTCCCTGTGAAAGATTTCATGGTGACAACAATAACAGAACAAGATTCTCGTAGTGGTACCGTACATGTAAATGTTGTCAATTATTTGGAAATTAGATCACATAAAACATTTTTCTAAACATGACAATATTGATAAGAAATAATCACCCTTGTCCACTAAAATACTATTAAAGTACTGAGGACCTTTCGGCTACCAAGTAGCCATCATCATAGTAAACTAAATTATAAATCAAAATGTGCCTGTTTCAATACTATTTGGGGATACTAATGTAAACAATGGCTGAAGATAAATCGGAATTTAATAAAATGCTTTTTCGTTTGTACATTTCCATCCCTTCTAAATTACCTAGATATTTGTCTGTGTTTTAAAAGTGATAAACTTTCTTGAGAAGTGATGCGACCTATCGCTACTTTTTCACCATTATTTTTCTTTGTAAATTAAATTACAGAAGAATGATAAGTGAAACTTAGGAATTTTATTGAAGTATTTGAAGGTAATAGAATTTGGTTAGTTGTCTACGTTCTAATTTCCTTTTTTGTTTAGAAATTAAGTTATTGATCAAAGATTTGTGGTGACCATTGTCCAACGCAATGTGCTGAAGTTTCTCAACTTCGTTGTTATAATTTTGCTGGCTCAAAAGGACGTTCAATAATCTATAAACTAGACTATTGAACGGTAGCTCCGTTTTATATCTAAATGGTGTAGTTGAATCCGCCGGGGTAACCTATTTGTTTGAGTGGGTTTCTGTATATGTCGGAATCCAAGTGATTACAATCTAAGCTCTGGGTACTGTTCAGGATAAAGTCTTTGCGCTTATAATGCATTACCGTCAGCAAGCCCGTTATCTAAAATGCATATCGACCATTTCTAAATTCGAATAGTTTAATATAAGTTCGGTTTATCAACTAATATTCTCTACACAAAATCATAAAACATTCCATTTCAAAGAACAGGCCACTAGATCTTACGGCAAAATACCCTCACGTTAACAGCTCATCTTCTTGAAAATGCATTGCAATATATTTTTTTCTTGTAAATACTTAAAGAGATCAAAATGTTAGTAAATGAATGGGGCTTTTCTTAGGGTTCGATTATTTCAACTTCTTACGAAAATACTTCACGGTTGAAAAAATTTCGGAAAGTGTAGTTTTATTGACATATAATGTTCACCAAGATTCGTTTCTTTAGCTTAATATAAAGGAAAGATAAAAAAGAAAAATAATTTTTATTTAAATTATTTGAAGGGGTCAACTTTTCAGGGGAGGGTTTTCCAAAAAACGTTATGCCAAAGACCCCATTAATTTTCATCAGAGAATCACCCCTTACATTTTTTCTGTGTTGTTTTAGATGCAGTTTGCATATTCGGGAGCGACACGACAAACGTCAAAGCTAGTCCTCCATATTGCATATTGACTTTACTGCATCAAACTTAACCAAGATGTTAGAGCACTTTTCTTGATTGAATGAGCATTATAAGCATTTCACCCACTTATTATGTAGTTCGTATTTATACGTACAAATTATCGAGAGCAATATTTTGTGGAACAATGTCTTCAATATCAGTTTGTTCAATAATAATTGCAGCTATCTATATTCTGAAACATATGAAATGAAAGTAAGTATTAATTATTCTCCGTTATCTATTAAAAGTACTATACCAGGGTACTGTATATTCGGAAGAGAGACATGTCTGTGAATAAACGAATAACTTATTTTTTCGGGATCTTTCACATCAAGAACATCAATGCAGCGTTTCAATGGTACAAATACCATAATAAATGTTGAATACCAACAAACACTAAGCAATGATGCCCCGTGGTAGCACAAAATCCATACGACAAAATCAATCATATTTGCATTGGAAAGAATCTACAATTAAAATAGTTGTCAACATTCATAGATTCGAATTAAAATTTATAGTCCATCAAAATATAATTAAATATATCGAGATTCAGCAGCAATAACAATAAATTAGAATTGAGCGTGTAAAGTATAGTGGAGCTGATAAAATTTCTTACGATCGAATAAATATAATATTAATTATAATAATATATTATAATGATTCTTAACCCAAGTATGAATTATATATAAATTTTCGGGAAATAAGTCACACTAACACATATGCTTATTTTTTCGTCTTTACGTACGTTTCGGTCTCACGACGATCATCAGAATAGCGTATGTCTAAAACGAGATTTCTTAAAACTAATTGTATCACCACAAAGTGTCCTTATCGCAATAATTTGCGAATTAATTTGATAATTCTACCTAAAATATACTTTTAACATTATAAAGACGCATGTAGGAATCTGCAAGGATTTTAATTAATTAAATTAGTATAAATCTGACTTAATGACTGAATATCTGTTCTATGATTTACAGACCTGGAGTCACGTTTTATGTGAATCATCTCCAAAATAGATCTTTTATAATAATTGGTTTCCTTAGTTAAAAAAATTAACATTTTTGTTATCAAATTGATGGTTATAATCAAAGCAAGGGCGGTGAAATTTGAAAGTTTTTGTTTCTTATACTATACTTATGGCCCTACATTCTTTTTTGTAAATATTGTTTAGAGATTCCTGTCCCATCGTAATCTAAAGAATTTTTTGGTTTCAGTAGTATACAGACTTTGTTTGACATGAGTTCGTTATTATAAGAAAATTGCTAAGCAGTAGATTCATGATACATATACTTAAAACTTTAATGTGTTACAGTTTCGATTATTCGTGTTTCTGTTCGTTTCGGCGACGTGGGCATTTTAAATAGAAATCGGTGTGATACGGACGCTTTGTGCTGATACACTTAGTTTTAAGAAACCCTGTTTTAGACATAATACGTATTCTGATGATGGTCGTGAGACCGAAACGTACGTTGTAACGAAGCTTAAAATTTTGAAATATCATTTATTTTGGATCAGGCAGTAAATACGGATATTACATGTAATCTCAGTTTGAACAGTTCATTATTTCAATAGATATGCGTGAACTCCGAATGTGTATTCCGTGATTGTCACTTTTCTAAATTTCCGCAATTTTGAATAAGTGTAATTATTCAAATAAATGAATCGAATTCATGCCCGTTTAAAAATTGCATTCATTCCGATAAAATATGTTGCAAAAACGGGGGTCTGGCAAGTTAATGCATCAAACTTTGTACAACCTTATGTATAAAAAAGGCGAACAACCAAAAAACTCCGATAAAATTTGTTTATTGTGCCGAGAGGAACTAGTGGAGCATCATGTGCGCGAATTTTAGATCTAAAAAGTAGCGTCACTTTTAAGCATTGTTCGGGACATAAGTAAAAAACCCTTGGCACAAAATAAGGAATTGGTGAAGCAGACTTGTCCAGAACCTCGAAAACATATAAAAGCAGTGACCGATAAAAGATCGCTCTCTTTTGTGCTTTCTTTGGTGATTGTGATTTTCAATCGGTAACAGTTGCTCTCTCTTGTGCTCTCTTTGGTGATTTTGATTTTCAATCAGTACAGTTGCTCTTTTGTTATTTTGATTATCAATCAGTACCGTTCAAGTGTGATTATATTAAAATCAAAGTGAATCAATTATTATCCGAGTTCAAGTCAGATTTAAACTGTGAATTAACAATAGTGTTCCGTTTAAGTGAATTGTTACATAAGGTAAATGATAGCTTAATATTTTATTTTCGGGCATTACGATATATTTTCCGATCCGACCGAATTTTAACCGTTTGATATATCGTAGTGCGTTTTATTATTTCAAGTGACAATGCTATCTAAATAAACTACCGAACACCGCTTATTACGTTAGGAACTGTTTGATTTGTATTTTCCGCAAATGATAAATGTAAATCATTTATCAACCGATTTCATACCGTTGAATTGAATTTCAATACCGAACATATCATAAAATAGATATGTTGAAACAGTTTTCATATACCGCTTGAGCTTCATTACATTTTCCGTCTGGGTGAATTTTTGTGAAAAATAATACCGTTCAATTGCATTTATATTGATTATTCTGAAAGTGTACTTGTTATAATTGTTATTATATATTTAATATTTGGAATGCCCCGTTTTATTAAGTTATTTCTGCTTCATCTTCAAACGAGCTAAGTTATAACCAGGTATCAATTGTAATTAAAGCCTACAATTTTGGTACTCTTTTCTGCCCAATGGGCCCTGGTTTTACTTCACTGTAGCTACCCTAGGGACAAGGCTATCTATAGATAGCATAGTGACAAGCCTTATGGTGAAGACCCTAGCAGAAGTCTTCAAAAAGGAGTAAACCTTTAGAAAAATCTGGCGCCCGAGGATTTGAAGCTTACCGCAGTAAGCAATTCACCGAAATGTCGCAAGGTACACGTAATAACGTAAAGACGAAAATAATAAGCATATGGTTAGTGTGACCTATTTCCCGAGAATTTATATATAAATAATATATTAATAATCATAGGGTTAAATTGTGAAGGTTTGCCGTTTCATTCAAAATTAAAACCAAAGAAAAAGGCTTCTGATATCTTATTTTGTTTTCGCGATTTTGTTTTGTATAACCAACTCCTATAAAATTAGCTCCGCTTTTTTGGATAAATCCACTTCTCAACGGTTCTAGATTCTAGAGATTTGGTAGTTTTGAACAATGGTTCTGATGTTTTTTGGAAATTTATTTGATTCATCGCAATTTTTGCTTCAGATTTCCTGATGAGAGTTCTACCATAATCCGCAATTACATCGGCTGGAAAAACAGTTTCGCAATTCTTATCATCAATTCATTTTATTTTTCGGAATTTACGCGCTTCAAATTTTTTTCGAAAGTTGTTATGAAGGTTTCGAGTGACGCTAGAAGATGTCTACATAATCCGCTATCAGAACTCTTGAATAAAACATTGGGCTATTGCAAATCACAGACAGTAAGACATGATTATCTTTTCCTTACAGCGTCATCGGAATAAGAAAGGTGATTTGAGAATAATTGTTCTGTTTTGAAACGATGGAATGATGCATAAATAAATAAGTCCGAAGAATGTTTGATAACAACATATAAATACGTGCTCACTATAATTCAGGCAGTTTCCTTATGTTGTACTAACGATCAATGTCGGACAGCTGATAACAAATAGATAAAGTTTCAAACACTGTTGAAATTAGAACACAGTATTTCTAAAATATAAATATGCGATTCGGGATGCATGTTGTCTTATAGAATAACATACCAAACATGTATTTGGCGAAACTGCGTTATTCCATTCACAGTGAAATATTTGTTAGAACTAACTAATTCGCTATCTAAATGATTGTGTTTTTTATGCGTGTATCAGTGCTAGTGTGAGCAATGTCAAAGAAAAGCTTTTCGAGCAGTGGATACAGTAGCAAAATCAGCAGAACATCGGAAAAATTACCTCTAGCGCTTGTACCACCCAGGACTTATGGATCTGTCATTGCGTCATATGAGTTTCTTAAACTTTCCACCAGAGCATTTACACAGGTAATAGATCTAGAGATATTGCCTAATCAATTCTTTACGGTTTTCGTCTCATAATGAGTTTGAAACTAAACTTGTCTACAGGTACTAAATGAATGGCTTATCTAGATTCTCAATGGTGTTTTAATCAGTTGCTAACATTACTTGAGTGTCCGGCTTAATTATTCATCTCGATCGATCCTTGATCACTAGACATAGTTCCAATCATATCGCTTGTGCATGATACATTATAACAATGTTGTAATATCTACGTTTCCAATATATTTCATTCTAAAGAACAATATAAAAAAATACGGCCACTGCTGACAGAAGTGAAAACTGACATTCTGAAGTAACCAATTTATTTTGGGAATTTCATCCAAATTCGTATGATTTCACCAGTAGGTATCATCTCTTTCTACATGACACAATTTTCCGACAGTGCCATTGGACAATCCATCCCCAACATTTATGTTGTTAGTTATCATGTATGGTCGGTTAAGAACTAAAATTAACTCGTATGGTAATCCACCCGTATCATCGGTTCTCATTTTATGCATCTTCTGCGTGACGAAATTTTGTTGCTCAGCATTATGACAACCAACGAAGACATCCGATGCCACAGATACTACTGTCTACGGAGTTTAGTATGGAGTTGTTGTACTCGTTGTAGCATCCAAAATTACAATTTTATTATTTTTAAATGAAAGTTAATATACATAATTAGTTTTTCTTTAGTTTCCACAACTGTCAGCATTTCAATCAACAATTATATACATTTTTATATTTAATAATAAAAAACGTATAATGGGCGGTACAATCCCTGTAAAGAGTATGAATCGGACTTCGTGCAGAGGGAAATGTTTATGTGTTTACATTTTGCGTTTCTTTTTAGATTATTTGTTCATTGGTCCGAATTGAAGATGTTTTCTTTTACCACCATCCGTAGACATCTTTAATTCGGACCAATGCTGTTTAACATTACTTTCATTTACATCGATGTAAATATCAATAAATAATATGTTTTGAAAATAAAATAATGTGTATTTATTATAATGACTATCGGGTTACATTCATACTCTTTACAGGAGTTGTACCGCCCATTATACGTTTTTTATTATTAAATATAAAAATGTATATAATTGCTGACAGTTGTGAAATATACACATCACTAATGTTATTTTCTTATGACAAGAATCATATTCACAATATTTAAAACCTTGCACGCAGATACGATACTAAGTACACAATGTACAATTAATAAATTCAATAAAAATATAACTTTAGTCTGCACGAGGACCGAGGATTAAGTAAATGAATAACGTCGAGTATCCGACTCAGATATGCACTGGTATGTAAGCGTATAGAGAGACTGCCTGACGCCTGACCCGAGTAGTTGCGCACGCAGCAGTATACATAATACCTAATATATATAGCTACAGCGTGACTGTACGTGACGGACTCATGGTTTTACCCCCATCTGGAATAGCTCAACACGCCTAAAGAAGTTTTCACTTCAATAATATACTAATAAACTATAGAGTTCACACTGTGTATATACTATACACTATTGATAAGAAATAATCACCCTTATCCACTAAAAATACTATTAATTACTTTTTCGTTTATACATTTCTATTACTTCTAAATTACCTAGATATTTGTCTGTACGGTGTTTCAGAAGTGATGAAGTTTCTTAAGAAATGGTGTCACCTGTATTCAAAATGTGTTCGACTACCGCTGGTTTTCCACCGTTATTTTTCTTTATATTAGCAAAATGTTCCTTATAACGAGTTAAAATGTTCCTCCTAGTTTGACCCACATAGCATTCATTTTGAACACAACTCACAATTGATTTTGTAAATCCCAGATTTCTCGTAATCGGAAACTTTATCAAAGGTGTTGCCTAAATGTTTTAGCTTGTTCTTACATCTATAAACTGGTTGTATTGCAAATTTAGAAAACAAAATATGTAATTTATTAATTACTGAAGAATGATAAGTGAAACTGTTGAATTTTATTGAAGCATTTGAAGGTGATGGCTCTAATTTGGTTTTTGTTTAGAAATTAAATTATCGATCGAACATTTATGGCAACCAATGTCCAACGCAATTTGCCGAAGTTTTTCAACTTCGTTGTTATAATTTTGCTGATTCAAATGGACGTTCAATAATCTATGAACTAGACTATTAAACGCCGCTATTTTACATCTAAATGGTGTAGCTGAATCCGCCGGGGTATACCTATTTATATGAGTGGGTTTTCTGTATATGTCGAAATCCAAGTGATTACGATCTTTTATAATGTTAATGTCAAGGAACGGAAGCTGATTATCTGTTTCTATTTCGACAGTGAATCTCAGTGAATCAAATTGGCTATTAAGCGTGCTCAAAAAGCTATGTAAATCAAAATATTTACTTGTAATCGCAAAAAGTTATCAACTTATCTATACCAAACTTTAGGGAACTGATTCAATTTTGATTACAAGGAGGTTTCAAGTTCGTTTAAAAAAATATTGACGAAAAATAGGAGAGTGGATTGCGCCCATTGCACATCCGCTTGTTTGTTTATAATAATTTTTGTTAAAAGTGAATTTTGCTCCATACATAAAGATGTAAGGATTACGTATTCTGTGCAGTTTCTATGGGGGATATTAATAAAATTAGGAATCCTAATCTTTCTAAACTGTATTGCTTACCTAAGATTCATAAGCCGGGTAATTCCATGAGACCAATAATTTCAAACATTAATTGTCCTACGTATAACATAGCAAAATGGATAGTGAAGGAATTTAGCAACTTCCAACCCCGACCAAGTTTGTCTGTGAAAAATTCTTTGGAACTTTTGCAACATTGAATGATTTCGAACTGGAACCTGGTGATACTCTCGTTTCACATGACGTTGTTTCACTATTTACAAATACTCCAATCCCTGAGTCGATAAACATTCTGAAAAAATGGCTTTCAAATATTAATATCCCCGATAGAAACTGCACAGAATACGTATTCTGTGCAGTGTAGCGGTTTTCATTTTATTGATCTATTAAAAATGACTCAACTACATTGTACAAAACTTTCAAAGAATGTCAATTTTTAGATCACTGTTTCCGTTTCGAAACAAAATTCGTTAATATTAAAATTTGTTTTATAAATAGCAGAAAAATATTTTGCAAACATTGTTTTTTAGCTGCTTTAGATTATTTTCATCACAATAATTATTATAACTCGAGTATGAAGGAAATTTTAGATTATATGAAATAATAACTACTTTGTTTTTATACCACTTTTATTAATAATAACGTGAAAACGTAACTATAGTTTCAACACCGAAGTGCCATTATCAAACCATTAGAAAATTATGAAGAAATCAATGAAACAGTTCAAGTATGAATAGAGTAAAGTAAAGTAGGGTTGAGATTAAAGGATCAACGGAAATTCCAAAAACAGGTAGATCCTAGGAAAGTACAGTATTCATAGTAAACATAGCAACAATTTGTGAATTAGTGTGATTATAATTTAATATTCTAAGAATTATTTAAAGAGCGGTTTGAAAGACAGTACAGTATTACATAGTAAACAAGGTAACAATTTGTGAATTAGTGTGATTATAATTTAATATTCTAAGAATTATTTTAAGAGCGCTTTGATATAGGTCTAACTGATCATTGAGCATATTTTTATTAGAGTTTTTGACACCTTTATAAATTTCTATTGATTCTAATGTATTCAATTTAAAACCTCTGGTTTGGTTATGTAAAATGCTTAGGCTATCTAAATTAGGGAAATTTTGACCAGTTTGTAAAAAATGATTAGCAAAGGTTGAGTCAGTTTTGTTGAGTCTAAACGAGCGAAAATGTTCTTCGTATCTTAATTTGATATTACAAATTCTACCTATATAAAAGTCATCACAGTCTGGGCAAATCATCTTATAAACTCCAGGTTTTCTATATTTATTGGTTTTGTCTTTGGCGTTGTATATAAGATGGCAAAGTTTATTTTGAGGTTTGAAAGGCGTGATAAAATGTTAGCTTACTGTACCAAAATATGTCAAAGAGATAAATTTAGTGGTTACATCTATGTGTTTTATACGCGGATGAATTTTATAGAAAATTAATTGTTTGCGATTTATTAGTTTAATTATTTGATCTACCGGAAAACCATTATTGATGGCTATTCGTTTTATCGTGTTGAACTCAATAGTTGACATAATTTTTACAATAATATTCATTGCCAAATTGAAATCTCGTAAAACTATAACATATTAAAAAATAATTTTATAGCTGAAGAAAAATCTTTTTGAGTTGTAATGTTGAAGTCATTTATTTTCATTCCAATAAATTAATTCATTGTGACATTACCATCAAGTTATAAATTATGACAGTATGTGGAGAAGTTTTGCTGGTTTCGTGTTGTCCTCTTTTATTTGGTAGAATATGAATTTCTACTCGTGGAAAAAAGGGTGACGGTAAAGGCCACACCTAACATTCCAAGGATAAGGAATTTACTTTCCTACCACTAACGGCCACCATCCCGGCCGGATATGAAAACTATTCTGTATATACTTCTAGACCTATTTCTTCTTTTTCTTTTTCTTGGAAGGGACAACGTTTCAACGAACATGTGATTTTCCGAACATCCAATGCAAAAAATGTACTAATAGTGGTAAGGCTACTTACTCTACATCGACTAGTGACAATACAATCCAACAGTTCTGGGCAGCTGTCTCACTGTTCATCAACATAACGAGTAGGTTTTGCTGCTACTGATCACCTATTCCATCCGTGGTATAGGAAGCGTAGATGGAATTGTGTAGAGTTGCCAAGATGTTCTAACGCCACCTATTGACGAATAGTTGATGTCGCACTAAGAAATCATTGCAATGCATGCAAAATGGAACTGCCAGGTTTTTCTCGGTAAGGTTGAAAGCTCATTGAATCAACTCCCTGTGTACCACACCCAAAACTACCATTAACAGAAGTGAATGCTATAGTTTGGTAATTCAACATCTGTATAACTATTCAATATATTACAAACACATTATTGCGATGCGCGTAATTTCATGTTGAATATAATTGATATTTAACGGTTTTATTTACAATTAGACGAGGATACAGAACCTGATTGTACCTATACCTTGAATATCGTTCACAAAGACGCTCAATTAAAATGTATGTAAACTCTATTTTATTCTTTTTCAGCATAATAAGAATAGCATAAATAAATTATAGATATTACTGATCTAAATATCCTCCATGTTACCTTCGTTTCCACCAATTAGATTTATTTGTGGATCTATTGAAAATAATTCAAGAACGTTGATCTCGAAATCTTGTTATCCTCTAGTTTTTTCTGCTAATCTTTTAATTATGTATATATTAGTAGTCTCAATGTCGTTTGATAACATCTACTTATTTTGATATTCAACTTGAAAAAACTTCATAAGCTGCTTCAATCTATTGAACGATCTCGACAAATACTTATCAGTTGAGAATATCCTTGTGTGAATCTCAGCTATTCCATTCTTCCTTAATCTTCAATGTTAGTGAAACATATACACTTTGTTATAAAATAACGTATGAGTATCGTTTTCTCTCTCATTCTCCATGTATTTAGACACATGGAAAATTAGTTTTCTATCTTACTCAATAATATTTTTTCCAACAAGATGCGATACATTCCAGCAGTGAATATCGCTTTTTACTAAGCACACAATGGTCCCATTTGATGACCTCAATATTTCGCCATCGTTTCATTTGTATGTGATCCTTCCTTATGATTCAGTACATCTAGAGTAATTACTACTATGAAAGTTCTACTGCAACGTTTCCATCTTGACTAGAATTTAGGGGTATGTAAAGTTGTAGAGATTTTTATGCACCCATTAGATGACCATGCTATCTTACGTCGAACACTTATAATGAAGAGTTTGCATTCGAATTTGTCATAACTAAACTCTCCACAATTCCATTACACTACTCTCAGAAATAAATCCCGTATATTAAAATGAAAACAACTTCTGCACAAACATAAAGAACACCCACTAAGAAGACTGTGGAACACCACTTCATTGAAATCCAGAGCACATGTAAAATCAATTCCAAATGATTTGTCAATATTGTTCGTTTCCTACAAGAAACTTCAATTAAAACTAAATAGTAATAAAATAGTATAGCAAAATCGAATCCAAATAGGAATTGCACGTATATTCAATTAATACGAATATAATAAAATGCAGATAATTAATTAGGAATAATACGAGGTGTGGCAATTAAGTTCCGAGACTATTGCTATAACATCTTTATTTTTAAATTTTGTACACTTTTTTATTTTTCTCCTTCAATATACTCTCCTTCCGCATCCCTACAACGCTTCATGTTAATTTTCCATTGTCTGCAAATTTTCATAGGTTTCCGTCGCGGACTTGCCGAGTTTAACAAAAACTTTATATTAACTCTTTGCTCAATTTTCATATTCAACATTTTTTCGACGAATGTAATTTTTTCACGTTTGTTATTTCACGATTACAACAAGACTGTTTATTGTAGCCACTTGAAAATTTTACCCAAGGTCAAGGGATAAATACAGATTAAAACCACGCCCTTTACATTCTTCTCGCTAAGCTGGTTTTAATTTTAAAAAATCAGTCTCGGAACTTAATTGCCACACCTCGTATACCATGTACCATGATATACTAATCTATAAACCATATGAGAATGTGTTGTATTTTATAGTGGGTGGCATATATCGTTTAATATACATAAAATAGTTATAGTAACATTTTATTAGAATAATAATACTTTCTATTTAGAATTAAATTAAATAATAATTGATTAGAATAAAAAATATTGCAGTCATGACTATGCAATGAATTGAATAAAATTTCAGACGTAGGTAATAATAATAATAAGAAAATATGTGATTAAGTAAATAGTAAAATCAAGAGTAGTAATAGTAAACAATTATACATAAAAATTCTCGGGAAATAGGTCACATTAACACTTTGTTTTATATACGAAAAAAGAAAGTGTTAATGTGACCTATTTCCCGAGAATTTTTATATATAATTCATACTGGCTCAAGAATCTTTATTATAGTAATAGTTATTTATGTATCAAAGGAATCATAAGGGCCTTAATTACCGATGGCAAAGTTTGCGTCCCGAGGGCCTCTGGCCCGAGGGACAGCAATTGACTGAGGTTATTAAGGCTCATTAATTCCCGTGGTACATAGATAATTTTATTTCTGACCAATTTCAATAAATGCACCAATTCATTACCTTCCCGCTATATTTGAATCAGGTACCGTTGATTATAGGAGTTTTGTTGTTGCTAGGTTGTTGCTATGTTACTTGTTTACAAACAAAGCTTTATTATCAAGCTGTGTTTGCGTTAAAAACGTGTTTTCTACCCCAAATATAATGCAGGATATTTTGAAAAATGTTGAAAAAGCAAGAGAATCATTATTTCCATCGAAAAGTGAAGCCGTATACAAAAAAGAATATAAAATATATCTGGAGTGGCTGACACGGAAAAATGTTATGCCAAAAGATGTCACTGAAACTGTATTTCTGGCATATTTTCAAGAACTGGTAAGAAATTTTCTATGTTTTTCGGTAAATTTGGTAGTAATTGTGTTTATTCGTTGCAGTCAGAAACGTATAGTCCGAATTCTTTATGAATTAAATGGTCAATGCTAAAATCGATGGTGACTATATATGAGAAACGAGATATCACCAAGTTCAATGAACTAGAGACTTTTTTGAAACGGAAGAGTAATAGTTATAAGCCGAAAAAGTCCGCTGTTTTATCTCCTAAAGATGTCATCAGATTTCTAAATATATATATATTAGCATTTCTTATTTTATTTTTACTTGTGAAGGGTAGAGGGAATTATAGAATCTATAATGTCCCAAGGGAGTTATGACCCTCTTTATTGATAGCGTAACTATGACGATATAAGCTTATAATATCTCGGTCAGAAATAAACAATCTATGATAATAATATAAAAATTACTGATACAAATCGAATAACTGATAAATTCTGTATAAATGTTGACCAAAATAAAATTGTAAAACTCAGACTATAATATCAAAACCAAAAGGTAATTTTAAATCAATGTATATTCGACCAATAACTTACCTACACCTTGAATTCGCAATTCAAAATATGCCCATAAAAGCGGGCGGCTCTGATGGTATAAATGTTAGAATACTAAAAACTATGAAAGACATCTGTAGACCCTTTTGGAACTCGTTTTTAAGTGTATGAGAGAGAATTTAACCAACATTTTTTAAAGTTGCTGAAATAATTCCTATATTCAAAAAAAATTATGTACTAATTACTAGACAATTTATCTCACCTCCAACATTGCTAAGGTTTTTGAAGGAGTGGTGTACAATAGAATTTTGGATTGGGGTCCGGGAGAGATGGCCCTCCGGGTGAGACTACACAGTGAAATATCTTCATCACTTTTCACAATTACGTGCTAGTCGTGGGTGACCGGTAACAGTGACGCATGTATCAGCCTAATGAACGTGGTTATCGGTCTCTGGAGCAATAAATAGGTAAATTATTAATCATATAAATATTGACTCATGCCGAAAATTTTATCTGCGACTACTTCATTACTTGCATTGTATTATTTTCTGGCCTTTGTCCTAGCTACCTTGTTATTTGGAGGTTATATTATTACTGTTGCTCGGCTTAGTTCGTATTCCATTTTCTGTTCAGAAAAATTTAAGGTGTTTGGGTGAGATGACTAGATTTCATCCGGGATATATGACCTATTATATGTAGGGCATTTATCACATGTTTTACACTTCTAGAAATGCCCACTTAATACGAAAGAATGCTTACTTGCCAAAAATCGCCTCCCTAGTCACACTACACAATGTCTCCAACCAGTAGCGTAGCTAATTCCCGCTCCCTAAACTCTTTGCGCCCCTTCCTTTTTCTAAAAAAAAAGGAAAAGGAAAACTACAAATATGCTTTGAATTCTTGGATAGTAGACTTCCGTGGACAGCTAATCTTGAAAAATCTTGTCTTCCGGATGGATTCCGCTTCACAATAGCTCGACTTGATGCCGACGTTTCGTCAACCATTACATGTGGCATCTTCAGGGCAGGCTTGAGGCTTGAACTGAAACTGGTTCTACTTGTTTCTGTAGCCGTATGGGTGGGTTTCCGATACACAGAATGTCCTAAAGTACCGTCAGTCTGTCGACTAACCAATACATCCAGGAACGGGAGTGACCATGGAAGTCGAATCGCAAGGTTCACTCCCGTCTAACCTTAAAAAGCAATAGATATCCAATTAGCCGTAATGATCAACATCCGCCAATACTTTCTGTTCTCACCAACGAAAGCTCTGTGTGACGAGTTGCAGACACCCTTAAAATTTACCTGAGACCTTGACCGGTCCCCGTAATCAAATTGTGACGAATATCACGCCGTCCATGTTGACTACTGCTTCAATTCTGTTCCCCCACATTTTCTAATATGTTTTCCGGTTGTTGTTTGACCCAGTCCCATATGTATCCTCGCATATAGGTTTTTGTCACTCCGAGTACAGGCCAATGGTTTATGTTTCTAGATGAACTGGTTTCGTCTTATACGTTCTTAACTCTGAGTCACACCGTTTAGAATTAATTTATATGAATATGAATTAATTTTCAAATATTGACGTAATCTCAAAGTTGAGTGGAAGTGGATTAAAATCCACAAGCTGTTAATTTATATCGATATTGTACAATATTATGAATTTTAAAGTGCGGTCACTCTATTGTTGCGTGCTTGTTCTTAATTTAAGCAAGGAAACATTTCGATATTTCGTATAAATTGTCATGTCCAGATCACATTTCTCGTTGTAAATAAATAACTAAATATTAGGTTACTTTGTTAACATGTCACATAAACAAATAGCATGAAATTATTACGATTACTCTAAATATTTATACAATCAAGAACGCCAACATTTCAACTTCATATTGGCTAATTGTTCAATTGCTTTAACAAACCAATAAAAAGCAGATGTACAGAAATGATTTGAGACTCCATTGTGTTCCTTTCTTCGGTTATTGTTTTATTGCCGGTTGTATAATGTTATATATAAAAGATTACTAATGTTTATTCACTAGATACGATACGCTTAAATTTTATTATATATTAAACGTATTCGTATGGTAAGCTGCCGACACTGGATTGACGTAGAAAATCATAACAATGTTCAAAGCCACTAAAAAACAATTAATTCAGGTAATTACTTTAATTATTTTTATAAAGATATAGCCAAAGTGTTACATATTTTCTGTTCTAATCGCCTGCTTATACTAAAAAAAACATTACTAAAGAGAATCTTAAGTAGTGTAAGAAAATTAGTGTGATAAGAATTTTGACTTTGGCGCATGTTATTTTAGTAATTGTGGTATTTGTACCCCATTGACAATAATTTAACTAGTGAAAAAAATGTATTTCACTTCATTTACAATTCATCTGGTTAAAGTTCATTAATGCGATAGTTTAAATAATGCACATTTAACGTTTCATCCATTGACAACAGCATTTTCGCAAATTGAAATTGACAGAACATATATGCTTTCAATTGATGTATGTATGACTGCCCCACAAGTTTTGTGTGTGAGCAGACTTTTCAATCTGTCAATCACTAGGTTTAAATAAATCGGCCAGTTAATGTCTTTGGTGACACGAATATATCATCTGAAGATGATGAGAGTTTCCTGATGATGATTTTTCTATAGCATAATGTATACCTTATTTTGATTGAATTTAGTAATATGCAAATGTGTGACATTTGAATGTAATTTTATCTACATTGCCTTCGTCGTGAAATATAATTTTCTAACCTTGTGATCATATTGTTATCAAAACCAGGATATTAGAATAAATATTTGACGTTTCCAAATATAGTAAAGTGCATTTGATTGAGGTAATCACTGTTCTCGAATATTTTCATCTTTCAATATATTTTAAGATCAATTTATATTTTATTTCGATGTTTAGTCGACTCCTGCGATTGATACAAAATCGTTGGTAAAGCGTTAAATCGGAAAAATGTAGAGCACAAGTGTTTTATTTTAGTCAAAATAAACAACTTTCATAAAATTTCCTATATATTATTTAATTAACAAATTAATGGTTTTTATTGAATTATAATTTTAAAGGAATGGCAGGATGTAGATATTTCAATAAATATTGCAATTTACAATTTTTTCATTAATAGCTTCATGAAAATTTGAAGATAATTCGCCCTAACTGCTTACTTGTAAACTTGAATTTTTCAGTCGCATAGAAGCTCATGAAATTAATATATAAAAATGTCTGTGGAACAATCTGTATAATATGCACTAAAATTACAATGTTTTCAAATCTAGACATTTTTTTTCTCAAAATTTGTACAACGGTAACTTTTATATAATAATCAGGGAATATATCATTATTTTTATATATTTTGGTATTCAATTTTCCAAAGTGCACTCCTCAATTACTATTCAAATACAATTCAATATTTTCCAAAAGTAAAGTACAAAATGAAAATGATTTTTGCTGATGTGATACGGAAACTTTTCTTATAGGAAAATGAAGAACGACGAATAAATTATTGAAGTATCGAATTAAATTACATGTAAAATTCCATCAAAATTTACGTTCATACAGGACCATATAGCAGCTATATGTTCCTTGCGCCAGTGTTAAAGTTATATATTTTTTTAGTGTTTCGAAATAATCCAAACAGTTTTTGACGTATCAAATTTTATCATCAGTTTTCAAGAAATTTATAGGTGGACTATTTTTTTTGTAAATAACATATCAACTTTCAAGGCTATCGCAAATATGTTTTTTTTTTGCTAATTTTCAAATAAAAAAAAACCTGCTGAATATTTCCAACTAGCCGTTTTCAATATATTTACATGTTTAACTTAACATGCGAACTTCAAATGGAGCTGTCTATGAGTAAATTTTTTCTATTTTTGATTTCGGTATTTACAAAATAATCAACAATCTTTGAGTTGGTCATTGACCATTGAAAATTGATTTTCTCCATTATCTTTTACTGTTATTGTTGAATTAGCAGAATCAATTGTTGTTTCAAATTACATTAATCAAATGTATGAGTTTATCTAGAAAATATAAAACTAGAACTGAATCGAGAGCAATATAAATATTCTAGTTGAAAATTATTATCATCCATTCAATGACTATTTGATGAATAATATAGATAAAGGTATTTCTTTTGTTTTTTATCACAAACAGACTACATCTAGAATGGCTACGACAAAGCTTAATAATGATAATTGTGGTTAAGATTAGGATAAGATTATTGAGGTAAATACTCCCTCATATGTTTTATTCATGTAATGAAATTTGATTCAACGAACAGATGCATGTCAAATATTTGTTGCAAAGTTAGATTTTATCTATGATGTTCACAAGTAATTAACTCAGTTTTTCCAAATGTAATCGTAAATTGAATATGAATTGTCTTCCTTCGGCAAATAATCGTTTTACTTCATTTGACTATAAGAATTTGTATTCGTTTATTATGACGTTAGGAGTCATTTTGAATTAGTTTTCTACTTCTCTATTGACAAATTAAATTAATAATAGCTCAGCCCACTCCATGTCACACTGGAAGATAAGATACAAATTACACAGTAATAATTCTAAGTAAAATGAACATATCGATATATAAAGCGAATTAGAATAAACGTAATTTAAATGAAATATTTCAGTAATAATTCTAAGTAAAATGAACATATCGATATATAAAGCGAATTAGAATAAACGTAATTTAAATGAAATATTTTTTAAATATTTGAATGAATAGCCCATGCCATTTTTCAAGGAAAAATAAAATACAAATAAAACAGATACTTTTTAAATATTTGGATGAATTAGTTCATCCCATTTTCAATGGAAGATAAAATACAATATTTGAATAGTACATGCCATTTCTCAATGAAAAATGAAATACAAATGAAACAGATACTTTTTTAAATATTTGAATGAATTAGCTCATCCCAATTTTCAATGGAAGATAAAATACAATATTTGAATGAATAGCCCATGCCATTTCTCAATGAAAAATAAAATACAAATAGAACATACTTTTTAAATATTTGGATGAATTAGTTCATCCCATTTTTCAATGGAAGATAAAATACAATATTTTAATGAATAGCCCAAACCATTTCTCAATGTAAAATGAAAAACAAATAACACAGATATTTTTTAAATTTCTTGAATACATACCCCGCCGACAGCCAATAGGCGTTGCGGCTTTATTTTATTTATTTGCTACATTATATATGTATTCTTTATTTCCTACAATTGTACAAATAAATATTATTATTAACTCACCCCATTTTACAATGCAAGATAAAATGCAAATAACAGTTATAATTTTGAGAATAAAATGTAAATAATGTGAATAAAGCACATTTTAATAATGGAAGATGAAATACAGATAACCCAGTTTTATTCTGAATAAACTGAAGATATCGATATCGTAAAGAGACTTCGAGATCAAGGATTCATGGTTTGTACGTTTATTGTTATTTTCTATCAAGAAGAAATGTACTTAACTAACTTGTATTAGCAATAGAACCAAAAGACATGTGATTCAAAACAGAAGAAATATGAATGCAACTAGGTGGTATAATGAAGTATCTAAAACAATTAAATCCCGACAACACTTCCTTATCGCGAATTTCGAAGCGTATTTTTTCTCCACTAAAAAGGAGTATTTCGTATTCATATTCTCAGATGATATCTGTGGATATTTGTCTGCACTAGTGGTACAAACACAACACCTTTATCTACTCTAGATTTTTTAAATATCATGCGCAATCTCTTAGCTCTCTAGCATTATCAAGAATCAAATTCTCAAAATGGGGCTTCTATACTTCGTTTGAAGTCGGTCGAATAGTAATAGTCTTACTCGTTCCAGTAATGAGCTGAAGAAAGCAGCAAAACAGCTGTGTAGCTTTCTTTTATTTTTAAAATAAAAAGGCATTTGGGATTTTTTCTACAGAGTATTATTGAGTGATGTGTTTATTTGTAATAATTTTTCATATTTAATTTTGTAATTTTTTTTTTTAAAGGAATTAATTTTTTGTGGGATTTCATAAATAATTCGCAATATTTATTTTCTTTTGCTACGAAAAATTCTACGGGCGCCTATGCACATGGACCATTAAACTTGACCACAATAACCATTTATCCTGACCACATGGACCATGCACGAATCAAACTTATTATCACAAAAGATCGACTAAACCAATATTATTATTGTTATCGTCCGATTGTAAAAATGTAAAACATAAGCACAAACACATAGATTAATTCCATTCTTATAATCGCCTTCTTATGGATTTAGAACATAATACTTGTGAAAATTTTAATGAAATTGAGATATCGATAGATAAAACATAATTATTTAATTATTTAGAGCAAGTGACATTCTCAACAATGAAGTGTACCGCGTGGGCAGTGTTGTCGGAACCCATAAGTAACAAAGTTTGTAAAACTCATACATATGTAAGTATTTCTCATGTGTTTATACCTAGCCGTTGCGTTTATTGAAATAAGTGAATAAAAAAAACGATTGCACATGTATGTTGCGAATATTGTATAGTATATATTCATGCGCATTAACTTCATAAACAGCTCATTTAATAGTCTACTCAAGTTAAGCTTCCACATGACGCTGGTGAATATTTTCGAAACGCCAAGGTGTGGCATTGTAAAAATGACATTTGTGATCTAGAAACCCTATACGATGGTACAACATGATGAAATCAACGAAAACTATTAAGTGAAGAGGGGTAAAATAGGTTTGTGCACCAAATCGACCTCCTGACCACCACACAATTCGCTATTTGGTTAAGAAATTGCAAGGTGCTGAATCGTTTGGACGTGAATATTCCCGTCGTAAAGTTGTGGCCTAAGAACGAGGTACATCGAGTTTCAGCAACTGAGCTTCTCGTACCTCACTACGCAGCGAATTTTATCAAAAGATTTTGATTCCACTCCGACAATAGCCAAAGAACAACGATTGAAGTACTAGTAACCATCAAAAGCGTCGTATGTTTGCCAAATGGAAGTGGAGTAGATTTATCCAAGGAAAACATATTTAATGGTGAGGCTTATTCTCATATCATTAGATTTGTAAGCAAGCAAGATTGCAAGCATTTGGTGATCTGAAAAACCAACACAGATTTTCGATAAGCAACCTAGGAAAGATACTGTTTCATGTGATGACTTCGGGTATTTTTCGAAGATGACGCGAAAAACGTCGAACCAATAATAGCAATATATTAGCAGTGGACATGACTGGCGTCATCTCTAGGATCAAAATTAAACTTAGTTTGATATCAAGTTATATATAGCAAGCATAGATAAAATAGGGATTTTTCTGTAGAAGTACATTGAAAAACGTCGATATCAGATACTTATTTATTTACAAAAAATAAAACAAGGTGGAACAATTCCTAAGCCACACACCCTCCACCCAGTAATTTAATATCTTGTGGTAAAAATACCAAATCCAATAATGTGTATGTAACAGCAGGATATCTCGCTACTTCAAATTTGAAAAAATTGGCCAATCTTCTTACGACCAAAATTTTACATTAATTTTCAATAACTTCAGACTTAAATGGTAAATGTTCCTTCCCTTAAATGTTAAATAATGGATTTTCTCCGACTGGAATAGCTTCAAAATTAACCACTTGATGCTTCCATGATTTGTGCATGATAAAGGTAATTGATCAACGTCTTTGCCTTGAATAGAAAAATATAATCTAAATTTATTAAATATTCCAATTTTTATAACACTAGTTATTAAAGAGATGTGATCAATCGATAACAGACTTCCTCACTTTTGTGACCAAATTTTTCGTTTTCCAAAGACAAATGTATGATTATAAGAACAGAAAATATATTGTAGATGATGTAGAAACAGTGAATGAATTATACTCTATGTTACATTGAAATTTTATTCAAATGTTTTACATAATGTATTTAGCAACTCGATGCTTTTCACTGACACCTGCTGTCAGGTTAAATTTATATATTATTTGAACTATAATATAAACTTGTTTTATACTGACACTTGCTGTCACGTCAAAATTATTGACACTATATAACTATGATATCACAAAACATCGAACTAAACTGTACAGTGCGGTCCGAATTGGACACTTCTGACATAAAACACCAATTTCTGGGGGAGATAGAAAAAACTAACCTACGTGTTACCGCTCATCTATATCTTGAACTGTTTGAAAGATACAGGTCGTTTTCAATTTTGGGCATTTTATACTCATCTCCGTAACATATTTATTTATGAATATTTTTGTTTCTGTAAAAACATTTTCAAGTCATGGTATCCCTAGTCTGTTTGAAACAAATATATTTTGAAGCTATGACATAAACTTTTATTTTTTCTTACAGGCCTCCCTCATTTTTGAAATAAATTTCTCTTTCCAAAATTGTATAATATTCACTACTTTTATTTTATTCCTTTTTTTATAATACCATTGGTGAATTTTGTAAATCTGGGGTGCCATGCTTGAAAAATAAAACAAAATAACGTTACAGCTGTTGTAAAATAATTATTGCCTATTTTTCAGGTAGATAGAATGATTTAGAACAAACTTATTAAAAAACAGAAAACGCATGATTTAACTAAACAAAACAAAATAACGAGAGCAAACACTATAATCTTAAAACTACATTATTAAAATTATTTACAACATGTGTTCAAAGTGAAAACCAGTTAAATCGAAACATAAATAACTTCGGTTGCTGGTATGATTAATAGTATTAATTAATTCTACCGCAGGTATTGATACAAACACATGACGCACTGCTGTTTTTAACGCTTCTCGCGAATCAGGATGGCGTTTATATGTGAGATTCTTATTCTTCCCCAGAGGTAAGCATCTCGGGGTGTAAGATCGGGGGAACTTGCCGGCCAATGAACAGGGCTCCGGTTGCCAGAAAAATACCAGCGCCGCTAATGCAATTGGGTTTCCAGCAGATTTTCTTAAATACCAACTTTTTTTAGATTTCGGAAAGCAGTAGCTTCTGCATTTTACGTAACGAAAGATTGGGTGGGTTTCGAATTTCCCCCAAAATTGTTATTTCTTACAATTCTCTTCTCTATTTCTGGATTAATATATTTTAGCTCTTGGTTTTTTTAACGAATCTTAAAATAGTAGGTTGCTGCAATCTACAAACCGTATCCCGAAAGTTTTCAGTCAGTTGAATTTATGTTGTCTCCATCAGGGTATCGGTCGAAATATCGATTGCTGGCGGCCTGAGCATCTTCATGTGATTCCCAATAACACTTTAAAATGTCAACTTTTTCGTATTATTCATACATATTAAATTGGCAGGAAAATCTTCTTAGAACTTCAAATCTCGGTTCAAAAAAGCAAACTCCATTTGAATAAAAATTAATAATTGTTTGACCGTAGTTGCCACGGTATTATATTTCAAACATGGCACGCTAGATTTAGCTATTTATCTTATCTCAATATACAAAATTCATCTATAGTATTTTAAAAACAGCAATAAAATAAAAGTTTATAACGAAAAGTAGCAAATAAATATGATACATATTTGGATTTATGTCAAAAACGAATAAGCAAAAATATACAGGATGATCCAAAAGCCAAAATAAAAGATTACGTCATAGCTTCAATACCATTTTTTTACAAAAAAACTAGGGACACCGTTATATTCCTTTGAAAAAAGTGCCTTAAGAATGATTTATGAACCACCCTCGTTTAAACAATTGAAGATATCGATGTGCGGTTTTCGGTATTCACTTTCTCTAGAAGTTGGTGTTTACCGCCATAGACAAGCCCATAGATGTCGCACTTGGTAGAAGGGGGAAATAAGGACTTAGTTCCGCCGTTTTTAACCGCTCGTGACGATCGCCTGCGTGTGATAACTTAAGTCAAAAACATTTGAACGTTGATGAGTGCGAATTGGTGGCCGTTGAAATACTAGGAAGGCGTGTAAACTGGCTTTGACAATGAGGACATTTGATTATCGTTATTATCAGAATTAAATGAGTTCCTTGAAAAAAAGGAGCATGCTGCCGAGAATGAGCATCTCGTGGCTACCACAGTACCAGACGCTTAGTGTAATCTATGATCACTACTACATCAAATTTTCAAGGGGCGTCTTATCATCAATTGGCCTCCGAGTTTATGCTATGTATCTAGATTATCTGACGATTGGAGTCATGACAAGAAATCGAACAGAAACAGGAAATACTATGCAATGAACCAATAACTTGATCAGAAATACCATCCCATCAGAAAATAATCAGTACAATTGCATCAATTGGTATTTTATTATTCGTTTGATATCTCAGTCTGATGTCTCCAAATAACTTTCATTCGTAAGCTTCCTGTGCAAACGTTGTTATAACCTCCGTTTTTATCACAAATACAATAGAGATCCGTTGCATTTTCCTCTGAGAATAAATTCCCCTCAATAAGCACGTCTGAATCATCTGCACTCATACTCTGCCTTCATGTTAATAGAACAAGACCCATATGCGTGAGAATTAGAACTAGGGAGATAAGATAGTTTGTTCAGAGATATAATAATGTAAACACTTCTGTTCAGTTAGGCAATAAAAATTCTATTGTTGGAGGATTATTTAGCTTATGAGTTTATTACATAAGTGTGGACAATATTCTTCCAATGTTCATACCTCGCTCGTTTTTGGAGCAAGGTAGTACTGGGGGCCGCTACTTAATCTGTTCCCTCATAAACAACCTGTTGCAACAACTGATTTCGTAGATTACATAATAAACCATAGAGTTCACACTGTGGATATATTATAACACTTTTGATAAGAAATAATCACCCTCATCCACTAAAAATACTATTAAAGTACTGATGCCCTTTCGGCTACGAAGTAGCCATCATCAGAGTAAATTAAATTATAAATCAAAATGTGTCTGTTTAAAAACTATTTGGGGATAATAATGTAAACAATGGGTTACCCTCAGCTGGAGATAAATCAGAATTTAATAAATTGCTTTTTCGTTTATACATTTCCATCCCTCTAAGTTAGCTAAATATTTGAGTGTACTGTGTTTTAAAAGTGATAAACTTTCTTGAGAAATGGTAAGGCCTGTATTCAAAATATGTACGACTACTGCTGATTTTTCATCATGATTTTTCTTCATATGGCCAAATGTTCCTCATAACGAGTTAAAATGTTCCTTTTAGATTGACCCACATAGCATTTTGAACACGACTCACAATTGATTTTGTAAATTCCGGATTTGTCGAAATCGGTAACTATATCAAAGGTGTTGCCTAAACGGTGTTTTAGCTTGTTCTTACATCTATAAACTGGTTGTATTGCAAATTTAGAAAACAAACTAAGGAATTTATTAATTACTGAAGAATGATAAGTGAAACTTAATGGCTCTAATTTGGTTAGATGGCTACGTTCCAATTTCCTTTTTTGTTTAGTAATTAAATTATTGATCAAAGATTTGTGGTAACCATTGTTCAAAGCAATTTGCTGAAGCTTCTCAACTTCGTTGTTATAATTTTACTGGCTCAAAGGGACGTTCAATAATCCTGTGAACTAGACTATTGAACGGAGCCTATTTTATATCTAAATGGTGTAGCTGAATCCGCCGGGGTATACCTATTTGTTTGAGTGGGTTTTTTATAAATATCGAAATCCAAGTGATTGCTACGCCCCCAAAACAGAAACAATTTTATAGAGTGGTTTGCAAAATTTTAGATCCGTACAACCGTTAGATACTACGCAATCGTCTCCACAGAGGGTTACGCACATATGCACTCACACAGACATAATTTTAATAAGCTGTGATAAATCGATCACTGACTTCCCTCACTTTTGTAAGCCGAACAGGTTTGGGACACTTCTGCGGGTCAAATCTATGATTTTAGGAACAGAAAATATATTGGAAATGATTTAGAAGCCGCTAATGAAAGACATTAAGACATACTCTGTGATACATTGGAATTTTTTCAAAAGTCAACATAATGTATTTTGCTACCCTATGTTTCATACTGACACCTGTTGCCACGTTGATTTTCGAATTAATCACACTCACAGTCGTACATACAGGTCTGGGGACTCGTATGTTTGACATGGGTCTCTTACGCGTCGCCAAACTCGTAGTCCCTCGCTCAGCCACTAGCTAGCGCTTGGATCTCGAAGTGGTAAAACGATTTCTTTCCGGAATCGCAAGCAGTGTTACTAAGTATTCTGATTTGAGAGAGGAATAGAACTGTTACTCTTGTCAAAATGTATTACTCACCTTAAAAATAACTTCCCCTTTTTCGTCATACATGATGCACACAAAAGACCTCGTTAAAACGATTTCTGTCCGGAATCGCCTGCATCTTTCGGCACTTTAAAAACAGAAGTTTGTTGCTTTACACTTTTGTACCCCGTTTTGCATTTCGGCACAATGCACGGTTTCGTAATTTGTTTCTAAAAACGCAGGTATTCCTTGTGTTTACAAGTCAACTGACAGTTGTCAGAGAATACTCTCACGTGACGTCTTTTGGTACTACGCGACAGTCGACGCTGAGCGGTCCCACTTCTCACATAGGAAACACCCACTGACATCTGATGTCACATAAACTATCAAAATTTGCCACAGAGTAAACGCATAAAATAGTCTATGACTTGTTATCGGTGACGTCACTTCAATCATAAAATGAAGGTTTCCGACATTTGTGCAGGTTAATATATACGTGAAATACATATTTATAACCATAAAATACTATAATTCCTTCTGAAAAACTTGAGATGGATGTCAAATTACCACTCGAAACGGTGCTACCACACCCAATAACAATACAGTTCTTATTTTCATCTTGTCAAAAATAGTCTAGATCGATTCAGAAATGCTCAAAATATATTCTCGAAAATCCGGCAATTTTTTTTTGCCCCGGTTATAATATTTCCCTTACACTATATACTACGAAGTAGTCCAGGCAATGAAGCCCAAAATCGACCAGATTAACTAAATTCTCTCGTAAGTCACCCATTTTAATGTGATAAGGTTCATTCCATTCGTAATCACCTATAGACAAAAGCCGACCACATCCCAACTGGGTTAAATTGTTTATACGGCTAATAAAGAATAAATAAACGACGGTTCTAGTACAATATTTAAAAAAATTGTAAAATACATAAAAATGGCTCTTTTGGACTGATTTTGGATGGTAATGCATATATATTCATTAAATTGAACGGTAGAATCAATAATTATAACAATTTGTTAGTTAACAATAAATAAAGGAAAAACATTTTGCGCAAGGTTTGAGTTTACAGTCCATTTCGCATAATTTGGATTTGATAAGCACGAATCTTTGGTCATAATTAACAAATTAACAAAGAGGTTGACTTTAAAGTCAATTTCGGATAATTTAGACTTGATGAGCAAGAATCTTTGGTCAATATGTTCGTCAATTCCCGCCAAAATCCGTAAATAAAATATACAATAATTCACCAAATCGATAATTCAGATACCATTCTTGCATCAAATTGTCCTTATTAAAGAGTACTGCAGCTTATGAAATTGTACTATAAATAACAGTAGAAAATGAAAGTGTATTTCCATATTAATTCAACGGTTAGATCCTCAAATATTAGATAACACTATTGTCCAAATTAGCACTCAAATCTTACTTAAGACTACAGACAAACACGTGCCACTGTTCGGCTTCCTAGATAGTCGAGTAAATGACAGCATATTATATTCATGAAGGTAGTTTCACAGATAAAATTGATAACCTAAGTAATTATTTATTCATTATAACATTGTATTAGTTGCTGATCCTTCTGCTTCACATTCTCTTTGCCACGCTTTAACGATTAAACAATTATTTATTTATATTAAATGTAATCTATTTGAAAAACCATGGATTAAAGCGATAAAATAAACCATCGTTATCGTCTAGTTCATTTTAGAATTTAGTTTTTAAATGAATTTCACCCATTCGGCTTAACAAATGCGGACTATTTTAAATTAATTTGCTAATTTCATCGATTTCATGATCTTCAATATCACCGCAGGTATGTAATACATATACGTATATAATATAAGTTTTTATTAAGAAATTGACAAAGCAACACTGTGCACACAAGGAGCATTAGGACAAGTGCATAATAAATTTAAGTATATTCTGTAAACTGTACATTTTATTTTGGTGAAATATTCATAGGCGATACACACCATTGAAGGTGTCATTTGTATAACGTTACAATTTTTTACGAAAGAGATGGGGATTCAAAACAAATAAATTATCTAGAGAATACATTTTTTTATTTTTTTTTCGCAATTCGACAGTCCTAAATGTATTTCATAGGAGAATTAAATCTATATTGCATGTCCGTTCTAGACTTCCTGGTATTTGTTTAATATTTAATTATACGCCACACACAACTCACGTCGTTATATCTTACCTAATGTATAATCAATTTACAAAAATAAAGCTAATAAAAGTAGGTGACGTATGTATTGTTTCCCAAAAGTAACAATGTCTACTTTGATACAAAGTTTACCGTATGACAAATTAGTTTTCCCAAAATTATTCTTGGCTTGTCCAATTCTATCTAGAATAGTCCACGATTGCTGAGACTAACTCGAAGAAATTACTTCAGAAAATTGGTTACTTTTGAATGATAAACAGTGGCGGCTCCTCGAAGGAGGCTAAGGAGGCTCAGCCTCCTCACCAATTTATCTTAATGATCATCCTCCATTTTATTTCCTGTTTCTCTGATAATTTTTAAAATTTTACAATTAATTCCCCGTTCTCAGTAGTTATTTTTAATCTGGCAACAGTGCCCTGAGGCTAGGCTCTCTATATATCTCAAACGCTGAACATGTGTTGTTCAACGCAGTTGCCGTTTTTCCGACCAGTCCGAACGCCAACTGGGTAAATCAGCGAAAACGGCAACACCCTCTGGAGGCTAGCCTGCGGCAGCCGCTAGCAATCTATAACATACGAGACGTGCGTTCTGCCGACTGCTGAGTAGGTCAGTCAGTGCTTGTTTGTTTATGTGTTGTCACGCCAAGTAAGGTCAGATTGTTTTCTGTTGTAAATTTAAAATGAGTGTTAGTGAGTTAGTTGTTGCCTTTTAGAAAATCCATTTAGTGAATTAACATATGATAAAAGTGTTTCTTTTAAATAAACGGCCTTTACCGGATTTGAAAGGATTAGTAATGTCAGGTAACTATCAAAATCGATCATTGTTAATACTAATAGTAATATTGACAAGACGAAGTTTTAAAAAAATCATTGATTTCCCTGTAATGCTCCAACTCGATGGAATTTTACATCACGTGCAGTATTTACCATCCATAAAAATAAAGACAAATTAATTGAAACATTTGTTTTGTATTAAACAGTGATGACTTTTCAACAGATCAGGTTTCATTAAATGCTGCTGTTGGTTTAAAATCTTATTTAGAAAATGAAGAATTTTTGTTTTTTCTTGATAATTTTAAATTAATATTTGAACAAACTAATCTTATTTTTCACATTTTACAACATAAATTCAAGAGATCGTTTGAAACATCTCATTGGAAAAATTTCAACTTTCCGTAATACAGAATTTCATTTTAATATTTTATTTGAGAATTTTTCAACTGATGAGGCTCCTCCCGCGAAAAGGAGGAAAACATATAATTTGGTAGACAAGAAACTACATTAAGTATAAACAACTTTTTTATGAAATTTTAGATACTATTAAAGGTCAAATTGAGATTCGATTTTCCGATTTACATGAATTGAAGTTTTTTGACTTGACGAATAGAAGATTTTTCGAATCTTTTTCAAAAGAGTTCCCCAATACACTTTAAGATAACTTAGTTCTAAAATATAAATTTTTTGATAAAATAGCACGGCACAATGAATTATGCGTTATATACTCGGATAAAGATATTTTAGGCCAGTATGACAGTCACGCCGATATGATAAAATATATGATAGACAATGATTTGAGTTTTACCTCAGTTTTATAAACTACTTTGTTTGACAGTCACCATTTCTGTCACGTCGGCATCGGTGGAGAGATCATTTTCTACTCTCAAACGAATTAAAACTTACATGCCAAATACAATGGGCCAAAATCGTTTATACAAAGTTAGTTTAATATCTATTGAAAAAGATTTAGTAAAACACTTAAAACAAAATGATACATTTTTTGATAATATTATTTATCATTTTTCGCAAACTGAAGACCGTAGAATTCCGTTAATATATAAAAAAAATAGAATTAATTTTAAAAAAAATATGAAAAATTCCAAAACAAAGAAAAAATATTAAAAATATTAAAAATCCAAAAAAAAATAAAAGACAAAAAACGAACAAAAAAATTTTTTGCCAAGAGAAACTCTATACCTCCACGTTGGTTCTTGCTGGGTAACAATTAATTTTGTCACTGAAGTAGCTGGTACGGTCGCTGTGCAAATGTTAAAAGGCTGTGAATAGAGTATATTTTTACAAAAACGTTTTATGTCCAGCCTCCTCTCAAAAATTCACGAGCCGCCACTGATGATAAAATAGATGATTATAATTCACTGATTATTGGAAACATGTTTCCTGAAAAGGCTACAGTAATTCAGAAGCATTATTCTGGCAAATGAACCTTCCAATTTATAAGAGTTATGAAATTTTATTTATGTCTTACGGTTGATAAAATGAATGTGGTATTCTGCTTGCTAGTACCTATAATTTCTCTAACAAATTGGTTATAAACTATAAAGAGTTCACACTGTGGATATATTATAACGCTATTGTTCTTATCCACTAAAAATACTATTACAGTACTGAGAACCTTTCGGCTACCAAGTAGCCATCATCAGAGTAAACTAAATTATAAATTAAAATGTGCATGTTTAAATACAATTTGGACTTAATAATGTAAACAATGGGTTACCCTCAGCTGGAGATAAATCAGAATTTAATAAATTGCTTTTTCGTTTAGACATTTCCATCCTTTCTAAATTACCTAGGTATTTGTCTGTAGGTACTGTGTTTTAAAAGTGATAAACTTACTTGAGAAATGGTGTGACCTATATTCAAAATATGTTCGGCTACCGCTGATTTTTCACCATTATTTTTCTTTAGTTGGGCAAAATGTTCCTTATAACAAATTAAACTGTTCCTTCTAGTTTGACCCATACAGTATTTTGAACACAATTGTAAATCCCGGATTTGTCGAAATCAGAAACTTCATCAAAGGTGTTGCCTAAACGGTGTTTTAGCTTGTTCTTACATCTGTAAACTGGTTGTATTGCAAATTTAGAGAACAAACTATGGAATTTATTAATTAATGAAGAATGATAAGTGGAACTTTGAAATTTGATTGAAGTATTTGAAGGTAATGGCTCTAATTTGGTTAGTTGACTATGTTCCAATTTCCTTTTTTGTTTATAAATTAAATTATTGATCAAAGATTTCTGATAACCATTGTCCAACGCAATTTGCTGAAGTTTCTCAACTTTGATCAAAAATTTGATTTCTAGAGCCATTGCCTTCAAATACTTCAATAAAATTCAAAAGTTTCACTTTTCATTCTTCAGTAATTAATAAATTCCATAGTTTACTATCTAAATTTGTAATTCAACTAGCTTATAGATGTAAGAACAAGCTAAAACATCTTTGATAAAGTTTCAATTTTCGACAAATCCGGGATTTACAAAATCGATTGTGAGTCGTGTTCAAAATGCTATGTGGGTCAAACTAGAAGGAACATTTTAACTCGTTATAAGGAACATTTTGCAGATATAAAGAGAAATAATGGTGAAAAATCAGCGGTAGCCGAATATATTTTGAATACAGATCACATCAGGTTGAGTGGTATATCTTTCAGCTTGGGCGACAATTCTTTGCGTATCGTACAACAAAAATCCAGAAAATAGAGTCTACCATAAATAGAAATGTAGTATAATCCAGCACCTAGAACTGAAGTTGCTGGGAAGAACATGGTTCCCGAAGATGATACAAATACAACACCTAGACCCATTGCAAGGAGAGCTCCCATGTACAGGAATTTTTCACTGGGTGCATATACCTACAATAAAGTTACATCCTGAAGTAGCTTGTTTTATTACATTTACTTCTTCGAATGATGAATAAATGTTAATAGAACATATTTTCCTCAATTATGAACATAAATTTAATAAATTAAATGGAAATAACACCATCATGTGCATCCCACCAAAAAAGCTAAATTTTCAAGAAATGTATGATCATACTCACTGCGATTGCACTTAAACCCCCAACAATTCTCCAGCCGTGTAACATGTGGCTCTGACCAACAAAGGCCCCCAAGACACACAAAGCTCCCATGGCACCAGCATGTAATAAGCCATGCCAGATGTTTGGAACCAGTTGAACTATATGGAATACTTCTACATAACATTCCTGTACCCATCATAGCCCCCAAAGTAATTGCTATACCCTAAAATATAAACCAGTATTGGTAAAATATGCTCTCATCCTTATCATTATTAAACAACTTGTGATCATTTTTCAAGAAAGTTTATCAATTTTAAAACACAGTACAGACAAATATTTATGTAATTTAGAAGGGGTGGAAATGTATAAAAGAAACAATAATTTATTGAATTCTGATTTATCTCCTGCTGAGGGTAACCCATTGCTTACATTATTATCCCCAAATAGTATTTATTTAAACAGGCACATTTTGATTAATAATTTAATTTACTCTGATGATGGGCTACTTGGTAGTCGAAATGTCTTCAGTACTTTAATAGTATTTTAGTGGATAAGGGTGATTATTTCTTATCAATAACAAATTGGTTATTCAGTGTGTCTTGAAAACATACCTATGCTAATTACTACGTGTAGGACATTGTGCATATCGCACCTCTGGAAGAACGATTTAAAAGGATTTTGAGTCGAGAGACAGATGCGTTGTTATACTGAATATAGATTTGCAAAAGAATTTTGGCTTCAACAAGCAGTTTTACCTTTAAATTTAGGTTTTTTGGTCTTCTATGGGTGTTTTGGAGGTAAAATTAAGTGAGACTATAATTCCAGTCACTTCAACTCATTTTAGAGGGCGAGCAGCAAAGATCTTCTTTTGAATGCAATTTATTTATTGAAAATTTATTTAAAAAATCAGAACATTAAAAACCTCGACTAACCATATTTTTGTAATTATTTTTAAATTAATTATGTTAACTATATTTTGTCATTACGATATGCGTGAAAAATATAACTGCAAAATTGAGAGGTAAAGGGGCGAATTCAGGGGAAATCAAGATCAGTATGGAGGGCTGGGGGAATACTAGCGATCTGGCAACACTGCCTTTTTTGCTACCGTAGTTCACAAAGCGTTATAAATTGGGAGTTCCATTATTATGACAAGCTTGGCAATATTCCGCTTATTAATTCCGTTCTCAATAATTATTAAATTATTGGTCTTTAACTTAAAGTATGGTGATTGGTCAGATGATGATTATGTATGATTCCAGCCGGAGAGGTAAATACATATTAAAACGGCAAAACAAATAAGTTAGTGGGGTTCTAACGTTTGTAACTGTATTTTCAATTATTGTGTCTCATGAATGATAAATAAAATAGTGCGGCGGAAAAATTTATTTTATGAGAAGGTGCAAGTCAATCCGTGATATTATTAATTCAGCTTACCAGATTATCTACGGTTGATAGTAATGATGACCTCATACATAGTGTAGTGCTCTATTTATATTTTCGTAGAAATCTTAATAATTCCATTGGCAATAACACTGTTTACGACCAATAAATGGGTTATTAAACTTTGATTTTATACCTTAAAACATGAAATCCATTCTGAACATGGTTCATACAATTCAGTCTAGTAATCCGATAAACAAGAGAATTAATTTATTCTTGCATTTCATGAAATGACAATCTCTAGAGAAAGATTGCTTTGCAGGGGTTTTTTGATACATATTCTTATATTTAGAACATTAACGTGTTACAATTTGGATTATTCGTATTTCTGTTCGTTTCGGCGAGGTAGCCATTTTTAACTGAAATTAATGAGATAATGACGCTTTGTGCTTGATACAATTGGATTTAAGAAATTCCCTTTTTGACAATGATTATTTTTGGGACGTCTTCTGATGATGGTTGTGAGATCGAAACGTACGTAAAGACGAAAATAGTAAACATGTGTGTTAGTGTGATCTATTTCTCGAGAATTTATATATAATTCATACATGGGTCAAGAATCATTGTTAATAACAGAATTAATGTGAACAATTATGTTTGGGGGCATAAATTCAACATGTGGCTTCGAGGCGAGAACTGGAGGCGACGCCTGGCGAGGTAACGAGTCATTTTTGATGTGTATCTTTCACATGTGTCGTATTGCATATTTTACAAAATTTTTATTTTGAAATCAATGAATTCGATCAAAAAAACCGGTTTCGTTTCAATAACGATCGACACAGACAGCTTTGGCCCGGCGAAAAAGCCAACTACAGTCTTCGCACGTGTAAGAGTCGGGTCTGTCTAGTGGTCATTGATGCATTCAATCAATCAAACAATCAAAACGGGGCGGACAAGTCCGGAGCCTATAGACCGCTTGATTGGGTTCATTGTTCGCCCCTTCATACTAAAATCAGTCCAGCATAGTGTGATAGAATTAGCAAAAAATGTCGGTAATTTTAGCATAATTCTGAGTTCGGAGAAAAAAATTGCTTTAAGTAGATAATTATGATACAAATTGAAGGAACTAAAATCGAATACTTTTTGATCGTCGCAAATGGTCCAAAAAAATGGTAAAAATGGCCAAAACCGGTTTTTCGCGTCGGACATCGTCGGATTGAGTTAAAAAGGAAAAAGCTTTTAATAAGCTTATACGCCGTGAAATATAAGCTGCGGATGGACCCGATTGGACCAGCGGTGACCCCGCAAATTGCAAAAAACCATCGATTTTGCTCGAAATTTCAAAAATTCATAACTCTTGTTCTTTTGAATATTAAGAGCTGAAATTGTAATAGGTTGGAGCTTTTGTGCCCATCAAGTACCACACAAAATTTCAGCACAATAGGATGTACACCTTTTGCAAACCGCAGCTTAATGCAAAAAAAAGCACTTTTGTAAAATGGCCCTAAAAAAGTTGCCGTGCGGTAACGCGCTATTTTTTTACGGGATCATCTTCTTCAATAGTTAATGAACAACTTACCAAATTTGCAGCCTCTTATCTTTCGTAAAAGTTGCTAAAACAATTATTCTAAATAATGGTATTTCGTGCGCTTGGCTGTGAGGCACGCGTGGAAGGGAGAGCCGCTGCGCTCGGCTCGTAAAATACAACAATATCTCGAAAATCGATGTTTTTTTTCTAATCCGTAATATCATTCAATAATATTAAGATTGCGCGTATTTTCAAACTTCTAGTAATGTCGTGTTTTCACGGCGCATAAGCTTATTAAAAGCTTTTTTCTTTTTAACTCATGTCCGACGCGAAAAACCGGTTTTGGCCATTTTTACCATTTTTTTTTGGACCATTTGCGACGATCAATAAGTGTTCGATTTTAGTTCCTTCAATTTGTATCATAATTATCTACTTAAGGCAATTTTTTTCTCCGAACTCAGAATTATCTAAAAATTACCCACATATTGCTAATTCTATCACACTATATGCTTGGTTCTGTATTATTCTTTCATGTTCTTTTCCCAGACATCAAATTGTAGCAGAGAAGAAATAAGTAAGATAACATAATAACACTAATTTAGTTACCTTGAATAACTACTTGTACCAGAGATAAATAGAGAAGTGAGCCGAAGTTACATTATCACTATCAATGATACAAACTATTACTTTTAGTCATCTAGGTTCAGTTGTTTTAGGACAAGCATAAGTGATTAAAATTCGTGAACAGGTTATTATTTTAGTCTGGTTAACATCAACCAACATATCCATTCGAGTGACAATTAAACCCAAAGTGTATCATCGAATTTCAACACTGTTGTTCATAAAAAAATGTGACCAAAATACATGTATATTGGATGTTGCTTTGAATACTTGTATTATAATATGGATGTGGAGGCACCAAATCATCACAAGAAAGGCCGCCATAGTATAGCAGTGACCGACGAAAATCCAACAGGACGACGAAGATCATTTCTCAATCTTCAAATACCAGAATCAAACTACTGGAAGGGTTCTTTTACCAATCTTCATCTACCCTCATTTACTATAACCTCCCCTGATGGCGAACAGAAGAGTCGTTTCAACTTCAGTCTCGGATTTAGGAGGCATTCTCATAATGTTAGTTAGGTTTGTTGTGGGTTTGTTTGATTTAACGATTGCATTTCCGTTTAACTCAGGTTTTATGCTTTACTAACGAATCTAATTATGGGCAACACAGAGGTACATATTTGCTTTGGTATTCCGAAGAATGAATCGCTTAGTACTGGAAATCTATCTCGACAGGAACATCTGTTCACCAAATTATTAAACCTAATCTACTGTTTCCATATCATGCCCAAAAAGTCCAAGAGTGTTTGCCTCAAGATTTGGTTCAACGAGTGACTTGTTGTTAGTTTATTTTACATCAGAATATTAATTCTCAAGGGAAATTTATTTTTACTGGTCAAGCTCGTTTCACCCGCAGATGGACTAAAAATATGCAAACTATCATGATTATTCTTATGTAAATCAATCCAATAACTCGATATTTCCAACACGAGTCTGAAATAAATGTTTTGGTGGGCGTTATTGATCGTTATTTGATTCAACCACTTGTTAGAGAGTTTCTAAACTATCAGTATACAAATGATTGGATTCGGCAAGGGAATAATTGCCCCCAAGTTTAGCCTCCACGATCACCAGACCTCAACAAATACGTTTACTTTCTTTAAGGAATACTAAAGGAGACTGCTTATTTTTCGCCAGTTACATCCCGAAAAGAATTGTGGAAAATGCATCTCTAAGAAATGATGAGCAGTTATTGCACAGAATAGTCTTTTTACGGCCAAGAATAACGGCGATCATTTTCAACAATTCATTCATTATTATTACCAAATTCGTACTTCTTCATAATGCATACAACAGCTTTGTTCAGGTTATTTGTGTTTGTTTTTCCATTCAATTGTTATAGTCTAGGAGCCAGAGCGATATTGATGGTCTGAACATTAACCCGATGGCACTATGGTTTATGGTTAGAGAACGGTTCAATGACCAATTCATCTCACAGACCGAATTTTCGCCGGCTGCTAGATCTCGAAATACAGCATCCGCATTTTTTTTTACTGGAGGTTAACTCTTTCCAAGTTGCGGTTACTTGAAAAGCATGCCATTCTTATACACTTCTACCATGTGCCATCATTTTTTATCGTGCCCGTTTATCAGGCTGACCAGTTAAAATTGGACCGAAAATGGATTGCAAGTTAACCCTCCCGAACCTGGTGGCAAATGTTCATTGAGGTTGGCAATTGTTGAGATACCCTATGCCATCAAAAGTTATCGGTCCATTTCCGAGTAATTGGCCATTATTTGGACCAACAATGTTTTTTTTTTCATTTTGTGGCTAACCCTTGCGCATTACATGGTAGCATGATGGCACCATGTTAAATAACTGTATTGGAGGTCAAATTAAGATTTAAAATTATTGCCATCACTCCTTGCCTATTTAAATCCCCCAAAAACCCCTAAAACCACCCCCCAAAAAATATGAATAATATGGATAATATGACCAATTTTATGATAAATTAGTCAATTATTGAGATTCTGGCTCAGTTTAAAATCGAAACAGCAGTTTTTTGTTTTTGGGGGTGGTTTTGGAGGTTTTTGGGGGTTTGAAATAGGCGAAGAGCGATGGTAATAATTTTAAATCTTTATTTTACCTCCAATAAAGTTATTTAACATGGTGCCATCATGTTACCCGCAAATTTGAGCCGCAAAATGAAAAAAAAGAAAAAATATGTTGGTCCAAATAATGGCCAATTACTCGGAAATGGACCGATAACTTTTGATGGCATAGGGTATCTTAGGAATTGCCAACACCAATGAACATTTTTCACCAGGTTTGGGAGGGTTAACTTGCAGTCCACTTCCGGTTCAATTTCAACTGGTCGGCATGATAAACGGACACAATAAAAAATGATGGCACATGGTGGAAGAGTATAAGAATGGCATGCTTTTCAAGTAGCCGCTTGTAAAGGGTTCACCTCCAGTCAAAAAAAAATGCCGATGCTGTATCTCGAGATCTAGCAGCCGGCGAAAATTCGGTCTGTGAGAAGAATTGGTCACTCAACCGTCCTCTAACGATAAACCATAGTGCCATCGGGTTAATGTTCAGACCATCATCACAGCTCTGGCTCGTAGACTATTATTGATATTTGTCAAATTTGATGTCTAAATTCATAGCCAACTATTTACTTTTTGGTGATTTACTAAGTAAGATTATTGACATTTCTTTCAATATTCGAGTTTTCCTCGAATATTACAGATTCTTGAAAACTAAGAAGAGTAAAAGATGAAATGAACTTATATTGTTTTAAATCTGCTAAGTTGAAAAAATCTGTGAAATACGAAGGGTAGGTCACCCCCAATCATTCCCTTACAATTATTCAGTTGACTTACCATCAATTAATATCCACAATGAAACCAAATGTTGTTTTTGAAAGGGTGTTTTATGCAACGGTAGTAGGTATGGCGCCACCTTGGCCGACCCCCTCGATTCTACCTTTCACCTCGCTCTCATTGGTTAACCCCACCACGAGGCTCTTCCCAAGACCCTCCTGATATCCTCCAAAACACGTCCTCCAAGTCTTTTTGAAGTTTTGACATGTGTTTCGATATCTTATAACGATTTTGGGGGAAGTTTGGCAGAAACTTCATAGTGGCTGTGGGTATCAGCGTGAGGACGAGATAAAAAGTAGAGTGGAGAGGATCGGACAACTTGGCGCCATACCTACTAACTGTAACCAAAAGTTTATGGCAACTATTAGTGAAATCGAAAATTTGTGTTGTTGTGCAACGTTGGTTCAAGTGTTAACGATGGTCAGAATGTCCGATTAATATATCGCAAGTTGATTAATTTCGTAGTATATATTGCGGGCGCTCAACGATGGATAATGAGACAGCTTGTATAGTGATATGATGCTCTCAGTTGTTTATTTATCCCATAAAAGTTTACAGTTACTGAAACGTTGAAAATTATCTCGTAAACCTTTGAAAAATTCTAAAAATTCATTGGGAAGTTGTTCTAATCTGAATTTCGCTTCGAATACCTAACATGTATTTATTGTGTGTGTTGAGAAAAATAATATTCAATCATGATATTCTACAGGTAAATATTTGCATTTTATATCGATTTCAGTTCATTATAGTTTTAAATTTTTATACTAAACTTGTATCTTTGCGTCATTAAACCCAAATTATCCAAACACGTCCTGCAGTCAGGTAATGTTATGTAGAATAGTAATTCAATAAGCAACCATTAGACTGAGATGTTATTAGTTCAGACAATGGGAGTTTTACTCCTTATTTAAGTTTTACAATATTTATTTCGATCAAACCTTCTGCAATAAAGTAGTAATGACGTCAATAGAAGAGGTAAAAAAAATTTCATGCGGAAATGATCGTAAGAGCCAGGAAACAGCCCTTTTATCACGGGCTCCGTAATAAACCTTTTTTCGGCCCAAAATAAGATGTTTATGCTCTTGCGAAATTTTCTGAAAAATAAATATTTTCCGAGATACGGCAACTCAAATTCCTAAAAGTGAGGGAGGGTAAATGTAAAAGGTACAGAAAAATCAAAAAATTCGGATGAATGTATCATCGGAATAAATTTTTTAAATTTATATAATTTTTAATCAAGTGCGTTTTGTCCGAGCTTATCTGGAAAAACATGAACATGCATATTTTCCTAGCTAAACATTTTTTTGAAATAGATTGAATGTATATGTATCATTGTTGAAAAATATCAAATCTATTAAAATCATTTTTATATGTTAAAACAAATAACAGAAATTTTTTTTTCGACATTTCTATATTTAATGATAAAAGTGTGAGAAATTATACAGACTGTTAAAATAAGTAACTTTCCCCAAAAATTCAGTTGCATCGGTATACTGATTAAAAAAACACTTGTAAAAACGACACTATTTTTTGGATAATACGTCGGATTCAATCTCGTCTTGCTTTTTTATTTTCTAATTTCTTTAATTTATTTATATTTCTTAATCAACATTGTACAAAAGAAATTTTTTTTCATTTTTGTTTGTTTTTTATAATGATGAAAATGAACTATAAATAAATTGAAGAAATTAAAAGGAAAAAAAGGCGCAAGGTTGTTTCAATACCGAAACAAATGGTTTTTAGGGGAAAAGTTATTGATATAAAAAGTTCTATTTCAACCGTCTTCATTACTTTTCACTTTTATCATTAATAAAGAATTCCGGAAAAATTTTCTGCTATTTCAGTTTAAAATTTTTTTTTTAAATTAAAAAAATGGTTTTAATATATAGATTTAACGATAATATATATAAATTCAACCCATTTTACGAATTTTTTGATATTTTTATTGTACTAAAAATTTAGTACTTTTGTCGTCGTGAAAAAATAGTCTTTAATTCGGAAAATATGCATGTAAAGAGCTCTAGAAACAAAAATTGTTGAGAAGGCCTAGATGTATACGTCCGCATTTTTTCAAATTTTTCAATATTTTTAAAGTGCTACAATGTCGAAGAAGAGTTTTTCATGTTTTCCCGCAAAAACTCGGACAAAACACAATTGACTAAGAAAGTATAAATTAAAAAAATTGTGCTCCCATCATACATTCACCAGTATTTTCCAGATTTTCTCTCTACCTTTCACATTTCCCCTCCCCCACTTTTAGGAATTTTCGAGTGGCCATATCTCGGAAAATATTAATTATTCAAAAAATTTCGCAAGTATATAAACATCTTATTTTGAACCAAAAAAGATAAGAATTTTTTTATTTTTAGCCGAATTTTGTAAGATACGCGGAACCCGTGATAAAAGTGATGTTTCCAGCGCTTTCCTTAATTTATTTTACCTTTTCTATTGACATTTTGTAGAACTCAAATAAGATATTTTGGTGATTTTAGCGCTTCGTTGACTGGACTAAATGTTTTGATCACAGTTACTGCCTTGCTTTCATAGACCTTTTAGTGCAAAAGGTGTATACTTGCATTTGAATGAGGAAACAAAAACCCCTCGTAGGCTAATAGTTGTACAAATCAGCGATAAATATCAATTGGAATATTAATACGAGTTATTAGAGGAAGTGGATTTGTTCGTATATCACATACAAGAACTAGTTTTGAGAGATATTAATTATTATTCAATGAAAAAACCATAGTTTTTAACAATATGCTATCTCTCGTTTAGAAAAAATGTCTGGTAGTAAAATTCAAGGCCATTATATCATGCTTGTGAATTAAGGAAAGAAGCGTCGTCCAAGTTTCACGCAGGCGTAGTCCACAAACAATAGCTAACTAGTGAATATGATATTAAAATCATATATTTAACCCTCAGAAGTGTCCGAAAGTGAAAAGTTGTGCCAATAAAAGAAGGGTGAGATAATTTAGTGATTCTGCGGATCTGCTAATTATGTTGTATAATCTCAAATCTTGCATGTCAATGCTGCGGGTTTCAATGTTACACATTGATTTATACAAAAATAATTTAGCAACAATACAATAGCAGCAACATTTATTGAAATCTTTCAAAATCGAATCAGTTATTCTACAGAATTTTACACCAAATTGTTGTCGATATCTATTTAGCTTAAATTTAATTTATTGGCTTGAAGATATTTGTGATCTTCAGTAATTACAGAAATTTTTCAAAAAATTATATACGAGGGCAAGTTGAAAAGTCCCTGAAAAATAAAACAGATGGCGCCACAATTGAAAATCTCATGTGACATTTGTGATGTACCATCTTTAACTAGAACGCATTAAAATTTTCAGACTGATATGTCATTCAGTTCTGTTTTGTAAACATGGAAAAAATTGAATTTCGCGCCTTGATTAAACATTATTTCGTACGTGGAAAATAAATTACGCAAACCAAAGCATCGTTTGTTTATTTATTATTTGTTTACATTATGGGGACTCATCACCATCGATTGGAACGATTCACAAGTGGCTTATTGCACCAAAACTTTTGTAGGGCCATTTTACAAGTGTTTTTTTTTGGATTAAGCTGCGGGTTCCAAAAAGTGTACATCCGATCTTGCTGAAATTTTTGTGGGCACAAAAGCTACAACCTATTAAAATTTCAGCTTTTAATCTTTAAAAGAACAAGAGTAATGAATTTTTGAAATTTCGAGGACCAATCTGGTTCACCCGCAGCTCATTTTTTCGTCTTTTCACTGCGCATAAGCTTATCAAATTTTTTTTTCTTTTCAACTCAATCCGACGATGTCCGACGCGAAAGACCGGTTTAGGTCATTTTTACCATTTTTTTTTTACCATTTGCGACGATCAAAAAGTGTTCGATTTTGGTTCCTTCAATTCGTATCATAATTATCGGCAATTTTTTTCTTCGAACTCAGAATTATGCAAAAATTACCGACATTTATTGCTAATTCTATCACACTATATAACCACAAAGGACGTCGAACGTTCTGGTAGTCCAATTGAGGTTACAATGCCAAAAAACGTCGATGAAATCCATGGTATGATATTGGACGATCGGCGAGTTAAAGTGCACCTGATTGCTAAGGCCATGGGCATTTCAACCGAACGGGTACGGAACGTTTCGCATACATTTTTAAATATGACCAGATGGGTGCCTCATTTGCTCTCTGCTAACAACAAGCTCGACCGTGTGACAACTTTAAAGGAGTGTTTGGCGATGTTCACGCTCGATTAAAAGAACTTTTTGCGCCGTTTCGTAACCGTGGACGAAACATGGATCCATCACAACACACCAGACACCAAAGAACAGTCGAAACAGTGGACTTGACCTGACGAATCGAAGCCGAAAAAGGCCTAAGTGGGTTTATCGGCCAACAAAGTCATGGCGACAGTTTTTTGGGATGCATACGGTATCGTCCATATCGATTACCTTGAAAATGGCAAAACTATCACCGGCGTATATTATGCAGAACTGTTGGATCGATTCAACGCCGATTTGAAACCTAAGCTGTCTCATTTGGCAAAGAATAAAGTGTTCTACCATCAGGACAACGCACAGGTTCGCAGGCGCAATGGCAAAATTGCATGAATTGCGCTACGAATTGGTTCATTATTCCCCATATTCTCCAGATTTGGCACCCTGCGTTTTTATCTATTTCCAAACTTGAAGAAATTGCTCGGCGGAAAGAGATTTGGCTCCAACGATGAGGTCATCGGTGAAACAAAAGCCTATTTTGAAGGATTGCCGAAATCGTATTATTACAGGAGATTATATTGAGAAATAAAATAAGTTTTGACCAAATAAATCATTTCTTGTTTCATTTATCAGGGACTTTACACCTTGCCCTCGTATCTTTCATTTAAATTTCTTGATAACTACTTCGGCAAATAAAATTACAAAGGCGTTTTGTAAAGATAAATTATGTTTAATTTTGAAATAAATTCATATCAAGTATGTTTGTTTCTGTAATATAATTTAATGGTTAATTATTACATTTATCTATATAGTAATTGCCTCATTAGGAAATTGTATTGTCAGAACATTTGCCGAATTAAGATAAACCCAATCTCTATTAGTATTAATTATAAATAAGTTCCCTTTTGATTCAAATTTAATATGTTTTTACAAACTTCGTTCTAATATTACTCAACTACGTTGTATCCACAACAACCGGAAACGAATATCATCATTTTAGATCATATCCTACATATTTGATATTAGAACTCGATGTGACAATTACTCATCTATGAATATTCTTTTGTCTACATCATAATGAAATGTGCCTTGATTCAATAAAATATGAAATTGATAAGGTGGTAGAACCATGCATCTAGGTGTGCGTTATTAACAAATAATTAACATTTTAACACCTTAATGATATGTTATGGCACTAACTTTCTTCTCCATTTGAATAATATTCAACCATGAAACATATTTACGTTAATGGTAGGTATGGAAGTGTAAGGCTTTTAAACCTGGAGAACGACAAATTTATGAATAGGTGAACACCATATCTTCTCCCACGATTGATATTTCCTAAACTGGATAAAGATAGTTGAACTATTAGAGAAGAAATGAAATTTGACTCAATTTCATTCATGTCTCAATATCTTACATATAACTAAGCATTGAATTGATTCAGCCTGATAATCTAGTGACAGTCATTGAAACTAAGTTGACATAAGAGCTGTAGGTTATGTAAATGCTACTTGCTCCTTCAGAATTCACTATTTAATCAATGAAAATTAGTTCTTCCTATGGGAACACTTGAGGAATATAGAAGTGGAAAACCCTGTAAGCTGCAATCCGAATTCTAACTATATTTACTTTATGATTAGAATCATTTTTCATTAATTTGAAAGATTTCTCTGCCAGTTAGAAATGGTACCAGTGTAATAAAAATCTGAGCAACCAGTATAATGTCAATTTACGTCAATGCATTCGAATGTTAGTTCCTGATGCTCAGTTGGCCATACAATATACAGAGAGTCCGAAATAAGGATGTCTATCATAAGGATATAGGAACCGACAATATATAGTACGTGGAGTTTTTGCTAAGTGGGGTAAACGTTGCTCAACTAAAGAGTCATTTTCATGTAATTATAAAATTTCCAATATTATTTTCAATTTTCAAGTAATTTTGAAAAAACCGAATTTCATGATTTCCTATTCTATTTTTTTTAGTCTACTGTCAGACATGGAACGAAATGAAGAACAGCTTTCCAAAGCAACTTTCTTGTGTTAATGTTAGTTTTAAAATCCGGCGATTCGTTTTAGTTCAATGCAGGCTCGTACTAGAGAATGTTTCCAAAAAATCTTGATGACCCCTGATCTGAAACGTAATTAAACCATCATATGTGACATATCAAACAAACAAACAAAAAATGATATTCAAAAAACGTACTATTTAACAAATGTTGTTGGTTTATCGACAACGAAACTGGCATCAACACAACAAAGCTTAAAAAGTTATTTATTACCTATTCTTTATTTTGTTCCATCTCTGGTGGTAACATTGGAAAAAAAAAATGGAAATTCAACAAATTCTAATTTTCAAAATCTATTGAAAATTAAAAATGTTTGGACATTTGACACTTCCATATGAATGGCCCTTTAGTTGCGCTTATTTCCCCATTTAAACAAACTATATCTATCACCATTTCCGATATTCCAATATATTATTATTTTGGACACACTGTATAATAGATTTTGTTATTTAGGTTGAATCGCTGTCACTAGAACTGTCATAATGCTCGCTGTTATAACGTAGGTTTATATGTTTCAATCTTCTCAATTTTTCTCATTAACCATAACCAACTTTATCTTGCTTTCATCACTAGTAATAAATTGATCTTTAAAGAATTATGTCTTCAATTTGGTAATACGACAAAACATCCATAATCTCTTCATCATTTCGTGGAGGAACTAAATAACGTGCTTCCCTTAACTGTTTCAAGAAATAATCTGCCCCCCTCAAAATAACCATACCTGAATTTTATAAACGGTTCTCTTTGGGTTCTAGCACTTCAGTATCTTTCTAAAAACAAGCATTTAACTGTTGAAAATCAACGCATTGCATTTCTTCAATTTCTTCCCAATCATCAGCAGAAACTCAAAATACCAATTGCCGAAATCAATCGGTTTACTATGGGGCACATCAGTCTCCGGAAATGAATCAGTTAATTTATTTATAAACATTAAAGAATTCAAAACTATCTGGCCTAAATTGTAAATTATTACCCCCAAAGTCCTTTACACGCAAACAAAAACTGCGTAATATGTTAGCTCCCAATTCTTCATTCTTTTGACACCTGACGTGCTAACTTAGAATGTATCACGTGAGGACGTGAGACTAATTTGTAACATTAGTTGGTTGTTAAATTAGTCGTTGCATGTCGGTTTATTCAACATTGTTTAAATTGTTATGTTTGACCCCATAAATGGAACAACGAAATTTAACAAAAATATTAGCAATAACTGAAAATACTGGTTTGAAGTGAAGTGATACTCTTGCGAATCATTCAACCTCGTCAGATTTTTATTAACCATGTATGTTGGATTTGATAAAACTAATATTAGCTGCAAGTGTTATTCTTCATTAATTTTAACGAATTTTAAGTAAAACTAATTGCTGTTCTTATTTTTCAGACGCTGCATCACACTGAGTCGATGTTGTCGTTATGTTATCGTTCATTGGAGACATTTATAAACGATGATAACATACAAGGATTGCAATCATTTCTTGAAAATAAACAAGTTCAAATCGAAGATAAAGATGAGGTAAGTACGTTTCAAATTTCCTCACAGCAGAATATAAACTGTTGATATACTTTTTCAATAGATGAAAATGATAAAATAATTCAGTTAGTTGCGATATCCAGGTTTCACAAAACATTATACTTCGGTCTTTGAAGCAATATATGTATCTATGGTTTCATTTTAAAGCATCCTGTTGAGTTGGAGAATTTACGCAAAAACTTTTAACATTTACTTTTAAAATAATTAATGCTGACAAACTGTTTCACCTTACTGTGCCATTCTCAAAGCATGAATCTATCAACTAAAGCTTTTAATTTGAAAATTATTACAAATCAATCGTTTAGCTGAGAGTTTATTTATAAAATTGCTCACAAGTGGTGAATTACAGGTATCGATTTGGTAATTAAATATTATCTCACTAATGTTTTTTGAATGTTTAAAAATTTCTATTAATTATAGAATATTGAGTGTATGTAATATCGGGATCAAGGGTGAAATTGTCATGATATTGCAATAGGTGGTTCGCGTAATTAGAGTCCCCTTTAGTGAGAGCCATCAACTTCTCAAATGTTCTTCAAACCTTACGCTGAAACTCCTTCTACTTTGTTCTATTCACAAGGCACAGTCATAGAACCTCAGCCTTTAAACTACAGATGTCTTTAATTTACCTTTTTTAGATTTTGGATTATTAATATATAAGTATAAATTATTTGTTGTTCTAAAGGCGTTTTTATTTTGCTTTTTAAGAGATCAAGATATTTATTATTTATTATTAACTCTTGTAAATTCCTACATGCCTCTTTATAATGTTAAATTATATTGTATATTTAGATAGTATATCTCCATAACTGACAAACCTTTTTCTATTTAGCTCATAAATCTAACATCTGGTTTGAAAGTGAATTCTTAAACTAATGGTCCTCTAGTAGTTCACAGTCTTTCTTGACATGAACACGCATTTATTAAAAGTTCTGCTTAGCAGTGGATTCTTGATATTTTATAATTATAACATTGATGTGTTGCAGTTTCGATTATTCGTGTTTCTGTTCGTTTCGGCGACGTGGGCATTTTAATTGAAATTGGTGCGATAAGGACTCTTTGTTTAATACAATTAGTTTTAAGTAATCCAGTTTTAGACATAATAAGTCTTCTGATGATGGTCGTGAGACCGAAACGTACGTAAAGACAAGAAAAGAGAAGAATTTATATATAAATATTAATTATCTCCAGCAGTAAAATGAAATAGGAACTCTCTTTTTGGATGAATTGTAAAATACATATTGTTCCTTTTTATTAGTGTCATCTAAAATTTGCTCGATCCTACTGCTTTGCTAATGGACATTCGACCCTATTTATAAAACGGTTTTACTTTCAGAATGGAAGTACGGCTCTTATGCTTGCTGCAAGTAAGGGTCGATCGGCATTTGTTCGGGAGCTGTTGAAATATGGTGCTGATCCGAATGTTGAGGATAATGACAACTGGACATCGCTGTTATGTGCTTCCAAAGAAGGTTTTATAGATATCGTGCAATTGCTTGTAGAACAAAATGCTGACATCGATCATAGAGACATGGTGAGTAATGATACAATTGTTTATTTTGTTATTTTCCCAATCCTTTAATACCGACAAATCAATGTCTAACTGATGATGTCTATGTCATCTTTTTTTTCGTCAAATGACAGCATCAATATTCACTGTGCGATTGTCTGTTACAACCACATTGGATTGTTAAACTTGACCTTTCTTCTTGCTAGACGTTAATTTTATTAAAATATTGAAATTAACATTTATAATTTTGTCATTCGTGGTTTTTCCTCATTAATTATTGGTTGTGGGTGGTATTCCTATAATTCACAATTCTCCAATTGGACTCGTGGAAATGCTATCAAACAGACTTCTGGTTATGCATATTATATGGCTCAGCTTCATAAACTATCCTTTCTATGTTGTAAATCAACGATAGACATTCCAGCGTTTAAATACATAAATAAATGACGCTTTATTCGCTATAAAAAAAATTTGCCAATGGTAATGAAACTTTATATCACGTACATAATTTCAACTAAAAAAGACAATATAATAAACATGTTAGACAGTTCGTCACCTTTTTTCTCAGGAATTCAAGATTACCCACCTGCAAAAAAACAGTATCTTGTTAAATAAAAGAAAAACGTCAAACGATTAGCGAAGCGTTATGAGTAATCAGAAGATGAGATTTCTGATCCGGAATCGTATTTGAAGTCAATTAGTCCAGGCTGTGAACCGGGCTTTTAAATCAAGAAATCAAAAAAAAAATTTGCATCAGCTTCAGGAGGTTTTCAGGATCTTTCATACAACTTAAAACCTCTTGGGAACCCCAACCCCACCCATTGGGGGCGAAAATGGCCCGAAATCTCCAAGTCTTGAATTGTATTTTCTACAAAAAAAAGGTATTTTGGCATTTCGAGTGGACCTAAGAGGTTTTTTGGGTCGCTGAACACGAATCCGTAGCCAGATTTACTTGCAATCCATCGTTGGGGTGGTTAAATCGACAAAATTGGCCAATTTTGCACCCCTAATATGTTATTTTGCATTAGGCATTTCGAATGCACCAAGGTGGTTTTTTGGGTCGCGGAATACGATTCCGAAGCCAGATTTACTCTAATATCATCGTAGGGGTGGGAAATTTACAAAAATGGCTAATTTGACAAACTTCTAATTTTTTATTATTTTTGCATTTAAAAATTACTTCGGAGTAAATCTGGCTTCGGAATCGTATTCAGCGACCCAAAAAAACCCCTTGGTGCATTCGAAATGCCAAAAACACGTAAATTGCAAAATAACATATAGGGGTGCAAAATTGGCCAATTTCGTCGATTTTACCACACCTACGATGAATTGCAAGTGAATGTGGCTACTGATTAGTGATCAGCGACCCAAAAAACTTCCTTGGTGCATTCGAAATGCCTAAAACACGTAAATTGCAAAATAACATATTAGGGATGCGAAATTGGCCAATTTTGTCGCTTTTAACACTCCTACGATAGATTGCAAGTAAATCTGGCTACGGATTCGTGTTCAGCGACCCAAAAAACCCCCTAGATGCACTCGAAATGCCAAAATACCTTTTTTGTAGAAAATACAATTCAAAACTTGGAGATTTCGGGCCATTTTTCGCCCCCAATGGGTGGGGTTGGGGTTCCCAATAGGTTTTAAGGTGAATGATCCTGAGAACCTCCTGAAGCTGATGCAAAAAAAATTTTTTGATTCGAACTTACATGTTTTTTTTTCCGGTTCATAGCCTGGACTAAATAATGAGTATTATTGCTTCTAAATATATTGCTTTATTGTAATAAACAAATATTTCAGAACTTCTGGTGATCTGAGTAATATATTCTTAATTTGGTTTTCTTTTCAAAAAATCATAAACAAGGATCAGCAAAACTGGCTGTAAATACCAGACTAACAGTCACTCTGTGATCAATAAATTGCTTTACAAACTTGTTTGAAATCAGATATTCAGAAAATGCATACCATTTTCTTGCCAGAGGTTATAAGGACAATATGCTTAATATTTTTTACCTTTCCGGTTACACAGTAATAGCTGAAAGAAGTTTTTCTAAATTGAAACTTATTTAAAATTATCTCAGAATGCAGTCCATAAAAAAAAGACTTGGAAAACTAAAATCTTCTTTATTTATGGATGATATAATAAATATGTTCGCCGAAAAAAAGGCCAAAAATTCTATTTACTTATTCATAGCTACTAGAACTTGCTGCAGTTAATTTTTTTATATATGTCATGTTGTTTTTGTTATTACAATATTTTGTTTCACAAATATTTTTTATGCTAATGTTTTTGTTATGTTTATTCTCCGAAAAAGGTCCCCCCAAGCTGGTACAAAGCCAATTATGTGCTCCTCTGCCCACCCGTAAACTTACAGCATGGTTATTGACGAACACACGCACATATACAGGATGTCCCAGGTTTTAGTAGCAGAACTTCAACAGTCGGTAGAAAATTTGATTTTGAGAAAAAAGTTCGTATTAACATGTATGCACAGACGCTTAGTTTTTGAGATACAGGGTGTTGAAATTGAAACAAAAATTTCGTTTTTTGCGAATATCTCCGGAACCGTTTATCGTACAGAAAACAGCTTTGGCAAGCATTTTCTACTCATAGTAAGCTGTGTTCTGTGTGATCAAAAAATTTTTTTTTTAGTCAATTGGTGAAGATTTTGAAGGGGTAGTGGGTGTTTTTCTCCCCAACTTCTACGCCACTGGAAAAAGTACGGTTTTGAGACAACCATTTGAACCGCCAATTTCGTCTACACGAAAAAGGTACTTAGTCATAAGCTCTAAAGTTGACCGTTTTCGAGAAAAATCAACTTTTATGTTGAAAAACATGGTCAATTCTTACTAATTATACAAAATTTATTCAAACGTTAGAAAAAGTAACAAAACCAAAAAATTGACCATGTTTTTCGATATAAAGTTGATTTTTATCGGAAACGGTCAACTTTAGAGCTTATGACCAAGATTATCTTTTTTGTGTAGAAAACATTGGCGGTTCAAATGGTTGTCTCAAAACCGTTATTTTTCCAGTGGCGTAGAAGTTGGGGAGAAAAATACCAACTACCCCTTCAAAATCTTAACCAATTATGACTAAAAAAAAAATTTTTATCACACAGAACATAGCTTACTATAAGTAGAAAATGCTTGCAAAAGCTGGTTTCTGTACAATAAACGGTTCCGGAGATATTCGCAAAAAAACTAAATTTATTTTTCAATTTCAACACCCTGTATCTCAAAAACTAAGCGTCTGTGCATATATGTTAATAGGAACTTTTTTTCTCAAAATCAAATTTTCTATCGACTGTTGAAGTTCTGCTACTAAAACCTGGGACACCCTGTATATGTGTGTACCACCCACTGACCAACTCACTCACTCATCACGAAATCTCCGAAACTATAAAGCGGGCCGACTTGAAACTTGGCAGATATATTTCTTGTATGACGTAAGAACCCGTTAAAAACGAATTTTTTGGAACTCAATCCCAAACGGAGTAAATGGGATTCGATATATCGACTGATAGATTCTCCAAACTTAAAAAAGTTACGTGGAATGTTAGACTACTTGTTGTTTGGCAAAAGCCAACAATAAATAAATGTTCATTTATTTCTTAATTGTTAAAATAAATAGTTTTTAAAGTGTCAATTCGTAATGAATTTAAAGGGAAAGTAAACACTGAAACCCTAGAATCGAAATTGTTAGTTTGTTCTTTAATTTTTCAGGGTGGCTGGACCCCTCTAATGTGGGCTACATATAAAGGCAGAATCGAAATTGTAACTATTTTATTAGATGCAGGTGCCGAAGTGAATGCTCATGGTAATTTTCACATATCATCTTTGTTATGGGCTGCTGGGAGAGGGTACACCGAAATATGTAGGACGTTGGTGAATCGTGGTGCTAAGGTTAATGTTGGTGATAAGTATGGTACAACAGCTCTTGTTTGGGCTTCCCGAAAAGGCCATGTTGAAATTGTGGATGTACTTCTGAGAGTAGGTGAGTAATGTTCAATCGACGTCAAACGTTACGTTTCTTCTAGGAACATCAAAATTTTTTTCTACAATCTACCTATTGAAAATCCGTGAATGTTGCAACATTAAGTTTTTGCAAGTTTATCGGTTAGATTGATATCAGGCATTTTGATAGTTGCTATGTGAAATTTAGATTATAGGTTCGCATTCCTCGGTGGGAGCTCCAAGGGAGGATGATATTATCTTGATCTCATGACAGAACCTCTTGAATCAAACGGTGGGGAATTATCATGGAAAAACACTGATTTGCCTGTCGATCAATTGCAAATTTTCGAGCTTTGAAAAATTAAACCTCAGTGAATTGAAACTGATCATTATTTTGGATAACAAATGCAACGCCATAACGACAAAATTGATAAAAGTATTTTCCAGGTAATTGGACACACCGAATTTCATGAATACACTGGTGAAATACCACTTAATTTGAAAAAGAGTACTATTTTCCCAGTACGATCCTGGTAACTATTGTCCTATTAGTACATTACCATCCTTAGAAAAAATACTAGAAGTAGCTGTTAATGAACAGATTAGCAAATATATTAATGATAACAATTTACTAATGTATTACCAATCAGGTTTTAGATCAAATCATTCTTGTGAGACTGCCTTGCTACTATCAATATGAAATAAGAATGAAAATACATTTATAGTCGCAGTTTCTGGACTTTAGACGAGCTTTCGAAACAATTGAAATCGATATACTGTTAATTAAATGCAGTATTATGAAATCCACGGGACAGTTTTCAAATAGTTTGTTAATTAACTGCAAGGTCGTTCTCAAGTAACAAAGGTTAACGGTGTAACCTCCAGTGATAAAAATATAACTATCGGCGTTCCACAGGGCATGTCCTAGGACCCTTGTTATTCATTCTTGATTTGAATAATATCCATTTTTTGTTAAAGAGTGTGAGTTCATAAATGTGAATTTTTTGGATTTTTAAATATTAATAAGTTCTAATTGACTACTCTCAAAACCAAGGCCATGATAATAACTTCAAAATACGGATATAGTCAAATCAACGTAAATAGCACAAATATATCAATATATAACGAAAACATGGAAATAGCGCAAGAAATAAAATATCTTGGCTTTAAAGTGAATAACTTTCTCTATTTTTCAAAAGCCATTTCAATTATATTCATAGAAAAATAAGAAAAAAAATATTTTTCTTTTCAACAACATCTATCGTTTTCGACATTTTTAACAGTCTAGAACTATAATCCAATCTAACTTTGAATCTTACCTAAGTTTATTGTCGTTACTAGATTGTAACAGTATCGCAGCATTGCCAAAATTGCAGCATATAGCAATGTGAATCATTGAAGAAAAAAAACATGAACGGCAATGGGTGCTTTTTGAAAAATCGGATATCAGTTGTTTTCAGGGTTGACGATTTTGTGTTGCCCAATGTTGAAAAAATTAGAGGTGGTTCCCAGGTTAAGAGTACAGTAAGAAATGTGCAAAATTGATAAAAACACCCTCCTGTATCTCGTTATTTAAAGCCAAAGACCCATTAATTATGAACTATTTACAACTACCTCAGTCACTCCTATTCACAGTTAACGTGTGTATGTGTACATTTTTTAACAGGCATCAAATAATTATTATTAATGAATAATTAAATAATGGAATCATAAATAAAATAACTATTAAAAGTTCGATTTTCACTAGTTTAATATATAAATATGACTATAGTTTCGCTAACACAGTAGCTTCTTAAAACAAATATTACAAAGTACGTTGGGAAGTCCGCATAAATTCATTTCCAAAATAATAAGACCCTACACAATTAAATGGAGCAAGAGGAAATTCTAAAATTTAAGAAGGAAAGTTGGGCAATCGTGATATTTTTTCCGTCGTACTCTAACCAAACAATAGAGCAAAAAGATGAAATTAGGTTGACCTTCTCAAGTGAGGTGCTGAAGGTAGATTTTTTGTTTTTGTGTCACCTGTGCCTATTTCAAAATGATCGATTTTGATGATAATTTATGGATTTCAGGTGCAAATGTAGATACTGCAGGTATGTATTCGTGGACAGCTTTACTAGTGGCAACTCAAGGCAATTACGTAGAGGTAGTAACTGCATTACTGGAGTACAAGCCGAATGTGAATGCCCTGGATAAGGATGGCTGTAGCGCTCTCACAATAGCTTGCAAAGAAGGGTATTACGAAGTGGCTGCAGCGTTGATGGCAGCAGGAGCTTATATAAACATTCAGGTGAGTTGAAATTTTATTTTCGTTTTTTATTGATGTACTTAATTAATTTTGACAATGTATTAGGACAGATCAGGGGATACTAATTTAATTCATGCTGTGAAAGGCGGGCATCGAGGTGTGGTAGAGGCATTGCTGAAAAAGTACGCAGATATCGACATCACTGGTAAAGATAGAAAAACTGCAATATATATGGCTGTTGAAAAAGGCAACATAAACATCGTAAAACTGCTTCTCAACGCCAATCCAGATCTAGAAATTGCAACTAAGGTAGTACCTCAATTGTCGTGTGTGCCTTTTACCGATTTTTAATATTACAGGACGGCGATACTCCCCTTCTGAAGGCAGTTAGATCGAGAAACGCAGAAATAGTTCAGATGCTATTGGACAAAAAAGCTAAAGTTTCTGCAGCCGATAAAAAGGGAGATACATCTCTTCATATTGCTATGCGAGCCAGATCCAAAGGAATAGTAGAAATATTGTTACGTAACCCAAAACATAGTCAGCTACTTTATCGACCCAATAGATTGGGTGAAACACCTTATAATATTGATATTAACCACCAGAAAACCATATTGGGCCAAATTTTTGGGGCACGTAAGTTGACTAGGAGCAATAAATGTTGAATAATTTATCCTATCCCGAACTTTTCAGGGCGTTTGAACACCAACGAGGATAATGAGAATATGTTAGGTTATGATCTATACAGCAGTGCACTAGCAGATATACTGAGTGAACCGTCACTTTCGATGCCGATCACTGTGGGCTTATATGCAAAATGGGGTAGCGGCAAGTCGTTCCTACTCGGCAAATTACGAGGTGAGTGCATGCGTTTGAAAACTATAGAGGTGTCATATAAGATTTGCCTTAACATACGATGTATTTTTATTGGAATGTAATATTTTACAAACTTTGACAAGTTCTAACCAATGATTTTTGTCATTTAATAGGTACATCATTCTTAGATCTGTTTTAGAAATAATTCTGATACTCCCCCGAATGCCTTAGTTCTTTCGGTTGTCTCATTAACTTTCACTGCTTTGGCTCCAAACTTAGGTTAATTTTGTTGGTGTGAATTTTCAAAAGTTATGAGTTTGAACTAGACGTCCCATTAAAGATCAATGCTATGCTTTCAAAATTGAAACTTTATGTCCGCATGGAACGAACGTGTCACTATTTTATATTATTTCCCAAATTGGCGGAATTTTTGTATGGAAACTTTATGTCCGCATGGAACGAACGTGTCACTATTTTATATTATTTCCCAAATTGGCGGAATTTTTGTATGAAGTTTCATAAAAATTACTAAATTCATTTCATTTGCAATGGTCAAAAACAATCGCGGCTCTTTAAGTCAATGCTTTATCAGTAATTCACTCGGCCAGGGCAGAATTTGTATCTAACAATTCCGTTTGCAATAGCTAACCTAACCTCCAATAAACACTTGAACACTATTTTAACGTAAACTCTAATAAAACTAATATAATATTAGTTTCCAAGATAAGGATGTCTATCAGTAATCTTGATAAGTCTGAAACTGATCTGAAACGTAATAGAACCATCACATGTGAAGCGTATCTGAAAAAAATTTGATGATGGTTAATCGAGAACGAAGCGTCAGATATTGAAACTGATATTACCATAAGAAAGTTTATAAAAGTTTCTTCAAAAAAGTGTTTTTTTTTTCTATTTTGTTCTATCTCTGAAAGTAACACTAGAAAAAATGATATTGAAAATTTTATACTTCCATATGGCCCTTTGGTTACGCTATTTAACCAAAACTGTATCTAAATAATTACCGTTTCCGATACATATTTATGATAGACATCCTTATCTTAGACACACTGCATCCAATAAATGAATATCATCCTGTCAACCAAGTAGTATTTCTAATTCTTTTATTTCGTTCCATGAAGATGAAATGAAGAATTTTGCAAGGGAATGGGTAGATCCCGTCTTTCAGTTCACCAGCCTGTTGTTCATCGTTCTGCTTCATGTAACAGTGGTTATAGGAACAATTTTTGGGTTATCAACGTGGAATTGGATTGTAGGCTTATCAGTTTCACTTTTTTTTCTAATCGCAATTTACATATTTCTAACACTCATTTGGTTTGCGAGTAAGAGGTGAGTAAAATCAGAAATCATGTATTCCAATACATGAATGAATCTATTTTTTTACTATTCTTAACTAGAATGAAATAAGTACGGTATTGGTCACAACATTTTTCAGTTTACAAAAATCGTGAAAGAAAAATTCAAATAGAAAGATTCCTCATTCATTATTTTAGCATTAGTTCAATATATTCAATGATTCACCATTTTTCAATTAGGATGTGCAAAAATCTTTTTTTATTTCAAGGTTTTAGTTCAATTAGAATGATTTAAAACTGAGAAGCGAATCTATATTTGTACTATTAAAAAAGTTGTTTAAATTTTCCCGAAATTTTGAGCAAACATATCAGGGGGTGATTATAAGGCAAAAAATAATAAGAAACCTCATATAAACTTAGGTCAATAAATAGATCCCAGGGAGCTAGAGCAGTTTGAAGGTGGTTTTTATCAATATTATCGAAATGGTTTAGATACAGTAATGAAATTGTGTACATTCATTCAATATTCTAAGGTATATTAAACAGGGTATATTTGTGGCTCTCATTTTCGCTTTTGTACTATAGAAATTGAAAATTTTGAATTTTTTACATAAACAAGGTACTCTTGTTTGACTTCGATAGATGCATAGTACCTCTCCGCTTGAGACAAGCAATGTGGCTTTGCAGTTTAGCAGTGAGAGAATTTTTAAAATGAAAAGTTTCGTGGAAAATGGTTAGGGCGCGAGGAATTTGTGCATTGGGCTCCCAGATCTCTCAATTTGAATCCCATGGAATTTTCTTTTGGGACTACCACAAAATTCTTCCATAAAAACCTCCAGTACATAATGTTTAAGACCTGAGGCAGAGAATAATTGACAAATGTGAACGTGTTAGACAGAAGGGAATTTTTTTTTTTTGCGTAGAGGAGGAGAAATCTTGCATAGACGCCTCGGGTGCCCGTCCTCCCGGGTGTGCCGGATTCCTACCGACTAAAACCCCTCCTCCATGAGGTTGGTTCTTCATCCTGAGGGGAGCCCCACAGCACTGCGGTCATTACAGTCCTATTGTGCCCTCACTTGTTTCTACCTCCTCGTCAGTCCGGTGTATTCTATGAATTTCAGTAGCCTGATATAGGGGATACTTCTGATTTCCTCGGGTGTAGTCTTATCGTCTCCGAGGTATGTCCGACGACCAACCGTATATGCCGTGCACTGACACAGCACATGCATAGGTGTCTCATCTTCCACGCCGCAACCCCTGCAAGTGGGCTGATCTACCAGTCCCATCGTGTACAGGTGTTTGTTGCATGGGGCGTGTCCGGTCAGGAATGCAACAAGATTCCGTATTTCTTGTCTGCTGAACGTCAGCAGATTTTTCACTCGGTGCTGCTGGAGATCTCCCATCAGTCGCTTGGATTGCGACATACGGGGCAGCTCTCTCCAGTAGGCACGGTGCTCTATCTCGAGCCATTTTTGGATTACAGATTTCGCTGTGGCGTGAGAAATGCCACAGGTTGGCTCTGGTCCAATCAGTGGTTTTTCCGCCCCCGCTTTAGCGAGTGCGACGGCAGTTTCTGTCCCTTTTCGTTTGGTTTCTCCAGACTCCCACACGAGTGTTACTCTATTGGGGTTCATTACTAGTGCCGTTAGTTTTTTGACGCAATCAAGTACACATTGTGAGGTGATTGTGTATGACTCCAGTGCCTTAAGCACTGTCAGGTTGCTCACTATGATTGTGATTTGTCTATTCTCATAGGCTCTCTCCCTCATGATTTGAGCACATGTTGTAATTGCAACTATTTTTGCTTGGAAATATGTCGCAGACAGAAGGGAATAATAATTGTTACAATCCGGCATGAAATGGATTGACTCAGATTTGGAAGTAGGACACCATTTCGAACATTTTTCATAGTAATAAACTATAAAAGATTTCACACTGCGTATACACTATAACACTATAAATAAGAAATATTCACCTTAATCCGCTGAAAATACTCTTAAAGTACTGAGAACCTTTCGGCTACCTAGTAGCCATCATCAGAGTAAACTAAATTATAAATCAAAATGTGTCTGTTTAAATACTATTTGGCGATAAAATGCAAACAAGGGGTTACCTTCAGCTGAAGATAAATCGGAATTTAATAAATTGATTTTTCGTTTATACATTTCCATACCTTCTCAATTCCCTATTTATTTGTCCGTACTGTGCTTTAAAAGTGATAAACTTTCTTGAGAAATGATGTTACCTGTATTCAAAATATGTTCGGCTAACGCTGATTTTTCGCCATTATAAAAGATGGTAATCACTTGGATTTTGACATATACAGAAAACTCCATTAATAGTCTTGTTCATAGATTATTGAAAGTCCCCTTGAACCAGCAAAATTACAACAACGAGGTTGAGAAACTTCAGCAAATAGCGTTGGACAATGGTTTCGACAAATCTTTGATCAATAATTTAATTTCTAAACAAAAAAGGAAATGGGAACGCAACGAAATTAGAGCCATTATGATCTTCAAATACTTCAATAAAATTCAAAAAAATCCCTTTTCATCCTTAGTAATCAATAAATTCCATAATTTGTTCTCTAAATTTGTAATACAACCAGCTTATAGATATAAGAACAAGATAAAAAACCTTTGATAAAGTTTCGGACTTCGACAAATCCGGGATTTACAAAATCGATTGCCAGTCGTGTTCAAAATAATATGTCAAACTAGGAAGAACATTCTAAACAGGCAAATTTTGATTTATAATTTAGTTTACTCTGATGATGACTACTTGTAGCCGGAAGGTTCTCAGTACAAGGGTGAATATTTCTTATTTATAGTGAAATACTATCAGTAATTTATTGAAATAATAACAATTAGTGAACCTAAGAAGAATTTTATGACGACGTTTCATTAAATTATTTGTACTTCTTCAGTTCTAACTGCTCTGCAAAACAAACCTGATCTGCCAAAGTTAGTTTTATGCATATCTTTTTTTCATAATCATTTTTCCAAAAGTAATGTTTGGTGCTTGAAAGGAAATACAATTTCTTCGTTAAATAGCAACTCCAACTCACACTATTAAAAATCCATTTTACTCTAAAACTATGCATTTATCAAAGTCAAACAAGAGTAGCTTGTTTATGTGAAACAACTCGAAATTTTCAATTTCCGTAAGTATTGAAATTGGGAAAGTGGTTGCTAACAAATGAAAGAGGGCTGAGCCGACCCTGTTTGATATACACAAGAATGAAATGCTCAAAGTTTCGAATTCAGCATGAAAAGTTGAGTAAACCATCTCGATAATATTGATCGAAAACCATCTTCACGGGTGATCCTTTAAAAGACTCTAGCTCCACTATAAATAAGAAATAATCACATCTATCATATCCACGTATACTTCAATAGCTCTAGCTCCCTTAGGATCCATTTCTCGACCTATGTTTATCTGAAGTTTCAATCCTATTTTTTTGCAGTAATCAACCCCGCAATGTTATGAAAGAAGAAGAAAACTGTTTCAAATTATAAGTTCTCTCCAAAGCGAGTGACTGATTTTTGATATTTTTCGATAATAAAGATAAAGAGTAGTCACAATTGAATCAAAAACAAGTAATTAATTAACAATTGACTGATTGACTAATTTGTTTTTGCAAATCAGACAAAAACACAACTGGCCATGGTACTACACGAGTAATAGTTATTCACCGTCAGTTTTCGCCATTAGGGCAAATAATTTTTGTTCGTTAAGTTAATTATGTACTTATTTTGATCAATATCGGGAAATTTACTGAACATTCCCATAATCTATTTCACAATTGCAGCTATGATTGGGATTGGCCTTATACCTTCAATGTAAAACTTAGCAGGAAATTGAACAATTTAAGACTTATTCTACAAATATTATTTTGTCATCCACCTGGTGCTTCACCACAAGACAGTATGTCATCAGCTAATCCTATAAGGTTAGTAATGTTTTATGTTGCATTTGTTTACAACTTGGCTAAATCTCCTGAATCCTAAATCTCCCCAACTGGAGATCAGTTTGATTGCTCATTTGCTGAGAATATTACGTAAGATTTTATATAGGGTGTTTCATAATATATGCGCAGGACTTCAGAATGTGATAGCTCATACAAAAATATAAAAAAAAGTTTCTGTTAACTTACCCTCTAAAATGCACAATTTTCGAGATTTCGGGTGTTGAAATTTTTGCGAATATCTCCGGAACCGTTCATCGTACTGAAAATAGCTTTTATAAGCATTTTCTACTCATAGTAAGCTGTTTTTTGCCATAAAATTTTTTTTTAGTCATAATTGGTGAGATTTTGAAGGGGTGGTGGGTGTTTTTCTCCCCAACTTCTATGCCCCTGGAAAAAGTACGGTTTTGAGACGCCAATGTTTTCTAGACAAAGAAGGTTCTGAAGTTGACCGTTCTCGAGAAAAATCAACTTTTATGTTGAAAAACATGGTAAATTTTTTTTTTACTAATCAAACAAAATTTATTTAAACGTTAAAACAAGTAACTAAACCAAACGTTAAATTCATAATTGCAAAATTTAAAAAAAAAATTAAAAAATTATACAAAAGTTGTCTTTGCAAAATTCTCCAAACGCATTTAGCACATTCGTTTGTGTAAAAAAATTTATATATTTTTTTATCAAGTACCTAGGCTTTGAATTTTAAAACAAAAGCTACCTCCTGTCAAAATAACAATTAGTTTGTACCTGCAAAAAGTAAATTTGTATTACAAAATTAAAAATGAATTACACAAACGCTGAAATGTGCGAAATGGTAATGCGGCAGAAGCGAGGCGGTTGTATCAAGAGAGACATCCTGATCGCCAAGTACCACACCATAACTTGTTTCAACGCATTCACCAACGACTATGGGAAAATGGAAGTTTTAAAAAGAATACTGCTGATAACGGGCGGCATATGGAAGTTGCAAATCCCCAATTAGAAGAGGCTGTCCTCAACGAAATTGAAGAAATTCCGACCACAAGTACCAGAAAGATTGCTCACAACTTAGACTTCCCTCACTCGACGGTTTACAGAATATTGAAAAGACAACTTTTATATCCCTACCATATCCAAAGAGTACAAGCCTTATTGCAAAGGGATTTTCCGCCAAGATTGGCTTTTTGTAGATGGATGCAAAACAAAATAGCTCAAAATCCTCAGTTTGGAGCCGAAGTTCTGCTTACCGATGAAGTATCTTTCTCGAGAGATGGTATTTTCAATTTTCACAATAATCACATATGGGCTGAAGAAAATCCACATGAAATTGCAGAAGGCCATCATCACCAACAATTTTCCGTGAATTTGTGAATTTGGGCTGGCATCATCGGTGATCATTGTAGAAGAAGTACTGCCGGAACTGCTGGAAGATGTACCGCTTCAAGTAACACAAAACATGTACTTTATGCATGATGGAGCTCCGGCCCACTTTAGTTTGGTTTCTCGCCAATACTTGGACGACGAATACCAAGACCGTTGGATCGGTCGAGGAGGTCCGCACCCTTGGCTCCCGCAATCTCCAGAACATAATTGTTCAGATTTTTTCTGTTGGGCCATCTCAAAACCCTAGTCTACGCTACTCCGTTTGAAAATGTTGACCAATTAAGAGAACGCATTGTTGCATCTTGCTTGTTAGACAGTCAATGCGTCGAAGAATTGCTGCGTGCATTGAAGCTAACGGACGACATTTCCAACATTTAATTTAACTGTGTATGATTTGTTATTTATTTTTTAATTTTGCAATTATGAAGTTAACGTTTGGTTTTGTTACTTGTTCTAACGTTTAAATAAATTTTGTTTAATTAGTAAAAAAAAAATTATTTCAAAAAATTGACCATGTTTTTTAACATAAAAGTTGATTTTTCTCGAAAACTGTCAACTTTAGAGCTTATGACCAAGTACCTTTTTTGTGTAGAAAAGATTAGCGGTTCAAATGGGGGTCTCAACCGTACTTTTCCCAGTGGCGTAGAAGTTGGGGAGAAAAACACCCACTACCCCTTCAAAATCTTCACCAATTATGACTTTAAAACATTTTTTCTCACACTAAACATAGCTTATTATGAGTAGAAAATGCTTACAAAAGCTGTTTTCTGTACGATAAACGATTCCGGAGATATTCACAAAAAACTAAATTTTTTTTCAATTTCAATAGCCTGTATCTCGAAAATTGTGCATTTTAGAGGGTAAGTTAATAATAACTTTTTTCAAATTTTTGGACGAACTATCACATCCTGAAGTCCTGCGCATATATTATGAAACATCCTGTATAATTAAGCTCTATCAAGACTGCTGTATCAGCACGCGCTCTTGAGAATGAAATCTTGCTTCCTTAAACCAGATAGATTGAATAATTCCGTTATCCAATATTTTACAGATTCTACTTCACTGACCAAACCAGAGTCAGCAGCACTGCTGGCGGAGAAAACTCGGTAGTACAAATGATCGGGTCTCTTTATGATTCCATAGAAAATGATTATGGTGGTCTTTCCACACGGTTGTATAGAGCTTTTAGACCGAAACCAGGTGCTAGAACAATTCTTATTTTTCAAAAACAATGAATAACTGATGTTTGTTTCAGAGAAATCTTCATCTTCTTGGACTTGGCGAAAAGTGTGTTGTGTACCTTATGTAATTTTATTCGAAATAATCTTCTTATGCCTCCTGATTGCAATATGTGCCTTAACCATTTACCTTATGCATGTAAACACTAATATGTAAGTATATATCCAAATCTTCAGCAACAATTTACGAAATGATTATTTCAGTCCTGACCATATGACGAAAGTTACCTTAGAAATTGTCCTGATCACTATGGCTCTTATATTGGGGGTAGCTGCGATAGCCAACTTGTACACGTGGAGTAAAATGTTTACTAGCGTGTTTTTCTCGCAGCGACGTCATTTGCAGAAAACAATCTCTAGACTAGAAACTCTCAAGTCTGAAGGTTTTTTACAAACATTGAGACAAGAAGTAAGTACAAATTCGCTAAATTGCGCTATGCAATACTTTTTTGATTATTTATTGAAGCGCAGCGAGCGAAGCGGTTTGGCATTCACTCAAATTGGACAATGCTACATCCCTCTTTTCTCGGCAGTCTTTTAATCGATCAACTTTGCACTTAGGCACTTTGAAATCTACCTAATACAGGTCGTGGCGAAGCTCGAATTTTGAAATGCAATCTGTGGCCTGAGGTTTCAGACTTTTCCGGTACTAAATCACAAATATTTTTATATATTGATAACTTTTTAATATTACAGCTCCTCATGACAGGTTAGGAAACTTATTTAACATTTTATGCTATAAAGCAATGACTATTTCAACTATTTCAAAATTATAAGGAATAACACCAACATTTTTTCAACTCATTTCATTTGATGATGTTCCTTTATCCTCTTAATGCTATTCAACGGTTATTTCACAAAATATTGGTATAAATGTATATAATAAGCCATTCAGTGATGAAAATCCATTATACACTTAAATAAAATAACTATTAAACTTTGATTTTCTCTAATTTAATGAATAATTGTGGCTAGTTCCGCTATCACCATAGCTTGTTTAAACATTAATAAGTGTTGGCAATAGTGCAGTCAATATGGTATAAAAATAGGTCGATTATTTAAAAATTTTGAATAACAATCGATCAGGCTGAAACAGGTTGCATTCGACGGTGAAATATGTGCAGACAAAAGGACCTCAAATTATTTTTGTCCAAAACATATTCCCCCCCCCCCCCCAATACCCTTGAAATAGCCAATTTCTGGGGGAGCTCATGAGGCAATAAATAAAAATTGGGAAAATAATTGAATAATACTGCCGAATAGGGCCGAAAATTTCAGATTTCACAAATTCTTAATTAGTTAACTAACAATTTATTTGTTAACAAACAAAAAAAAACAACAATTTTTCAAAATATTCAAGATTAGAGTAATTTGCGGATAATTTGAGCTCGCTGAGCGTGAATTTAATGTTATTTTTGCAATTGACTATAATACTATTTTTTTATTATAATTATGTAGTAAATTATATACACATTTTTTTCATGAGACCGAGATGAACAGCATGGAAGGTTAATTCTGATGGATTTTTCCAAAAAATGCTCAATAAACAGCATGGGGGGTTAATTAGAGGAAGGGGGATGAGATATTTTTCAATTTTGAAGTCGGGATAGTAATCAGCGACCCCAAAACCCCCCAGTCCACCGTTTCGTCCAATTTTGATCAATTTTTTCCAAAATTGCTGGATGGGCCGAGTGGGGGGGGGGGATCAGAGAAGGGGGAAGAGGAATTTGGGAAATCTGACATTTTCAAGCCTATTCGGCAGTATTATTAAATTATTTTCTCAATTTTTATTTATTGCCTCGTGAGCCCCCCCAGAAATTGGCTAATTTAAGGATATTGGGAGGGGGAAATAAGTTTTGAACAAAAATAATTTGGGATCCTTTTGATTTTATTTAAAAAATACCGTATTGACTGCACTACAAAACTAGTCACATTTATTTATTAAATTAGTGAAAATCAAGATTTAAATAATTGATTTATTTAAGCAAATATTTGTATCTTTACTTTTAAAATTGGTTCGTTTTGTATCGAATCTATGACAACCTCTGAAAACCATTTCAGAAAGAAATGTAAATTGGGTTCAGCAGTTTTTATTGTGCCTCTAAATTGTAGTAAATTGATTTATCGATTTAATGAGAATTAATTACCATAAGATCATTTTCTTTTTAGAATTAATTCTAATTGTTATTAACATTACAGGTGACCTTAATGAAAGACATGGTAAAATGTTTAGACAGTTTGAACCAACAACAAACTCGATTAGTTATAGTGGTTGATGGATTGGATAGCTGCGAGCAAGATAAAGTATTATTGGTTTTGGACACGGTTCATATGCTTTTTTCTGATGCGAACTGTCCATTCATTGTGATATTAGCAATAGATCCTCATGTTATAGCAAAGGTAAACACCCTTATTTTTATAAAAGTGCAGTGTAAGATTCTTTTATTTCCAAGTGCATAACCAATGAGGGAAGCAATAATACTAAATATTGAGTATAGCTAATTGATACTTCCTGATATAATAGCGTACTGTATAAAATTACTTTTTTACTCTTTTAACAGATTCTATTCTTTATTTGTAAGTATACAAAACTCGGGTTATTATAATGGTACATAAAATTCTCATGTCAATTTGACATGACATTATTTATTTTTTATCATCATGAGAACAGCGGAACGGAAAGGTTGATATGTACCTGATATACAGAGCAATAATATTCACTTTTTGATCCCAACATTGCACAATATTATTCCTGCTATTTCCAGAATATCGTAGTATTTCAAAACATTCTCTTTGTCCAACTTAAAAACATAGTAGTTGACACATAGTAGTGGAGAAATCATTTCAATATAAACTGCTAGGAATAATTAACGAATACTGCCCTTACCTTTAAATATTCGATATCTGTTTCACTTTATTTATTGAAGGCTCTTAAGGCTTATAGTAGGAAGAATATTTTCTGGAATAACATAAGAATTGTGATTCTGTTATTAACAAATGAAGTAACCTCAGAAAATGTTGATACATCAAGGATTAATGTGTTGAATTTTTTGCTAAACAGGTGGCTTGGGAGCAGGTTAGTGTGCTTGTGAACTAATTAAATGTGAGATCAGTAGTTGTAGATTTTCCCTTTAGTATGTTGAAAAAGTGTTTGTTAATCTGTTCAATGATGGAAATAATATTTACTGTATTGTGAATAATTTGTTCACAATAATGTTGTTTTTAACCTTCGGGAGGCGAAAGCTTATAGTAAAACTATCAACATTTACTCAATATTGAATATAATGAGCCACGAAGTGATGAAAATCCTTCATAAACTTGAATAAAATAACTATTAATAAATAAATATAACTAGTTAAGAAGGATAAATAAAGATTCAATACTAGTAATGCGATTGATTCAGAAGAAAAACTTCAAGATAATCTCACCCCTAGAAAGGAAGATGGCGTCAACCTCAGCTCGTTAAACGGTACCATCTGGGTTACAGATGGGACAAAAAACGATTGAAAGTTAGGCGCTGTCATATTCAGACCAAGGAAACCATGGTCAACTATTTATCAGAACCTACGTTCAGCACATTACAAAACAGAGAAACCAACCATTATCAAGTGTGCCGAAACCATGATACAGAGGGCCTTTAATGGCAGAAGAATCTTTATACTAACGGACGACCAAGAAGCTCTAACTGCTGTTGACAGTAAGAGTCAAGGAATGCTCCAAAGCATTAGAAATCCTTGCGACAAACAACAGGGTGACGCATATATGGGTACCAGCACACCAAGAAGTCGAGTCACGTGAAGGTCTGTTCTGTAGTCTAGAAGAAGGCAAAGGCACTCATAAAGTAGCTAATCGACCCAGAGCATAAAATCCATTGGTACAGAAAGGTAGCACACTAGACTTTTTAGCAGTAAACCATATGGTAAAGGAAAAAACCATGATCGAACCATTCGACAAGGCCTTAAAATCATGCGCACTTGCCACACTCTAGTTTTTATCTGAATGAAAATTATTCAAATTAGAACTTTTTGTACTTCATTCTGTCAATCTATCTAGACAGAAAATTAAAGAGATTCTTTCAGATATGAAGTGGTATACCAAAGTTCAAACGGAGTGTTTAAAATAATAATAACAAATAGATATTTTAGATCCAAAACATGACAAATTTAATCATATCACGAATCATGAGATGACACATAATTCATTAGATATCACAAGAAGTGACAGTATTTCACCAATCCTAGAACCCTCAATTGTGAAATATTAAAAGTTTCACCGGAGTCTGTAAAATATGCAACAGACCTAGGTTTAAAACATGACATGTAGGTATCACAAAAAGTGACAGTATTTCACCATTCTTAGAAACATTAATTTATTATAAATGAAGATATGAAAAACTCATAAATATAATTTTTTCACCCACATTCATGACTTGAGAAATTTATATTCAAGTATAATAGGCTATTATAACCATAGACCTAAGTAGATGCACATGGCTAGTTCGGCACCAGGATATCCGGTCTCCACTTCCGGTCTAGCTGTCGATGTGCATCCGGTGCATGAGCTCGTCCTTATCAGTTTTGAAAGGATGTAGGTGATAAGGATTTTATTTTATTTGTAAAGAGTATACAGGGTGTGTTCAAAAAGTGTGTCACATGTACAGAGTCACGTGACTAACACATGGCAGCATGGCGGCCCTAAGGTCCAACTGTCATGGCGACCATAAGAACCAACTGTCATGGTGGGCATAAGGACCAGCTGTCATGGCGACCATAAGGACCAGCTGTCATGGCGACCATAAGGTCCAACTGTCATGGCGACCATAAGAACCAACTGTCATGGTGGGCATAAGGACCAGCTGTCATGGCGACCATAAGGACCAGCTGTCATGGCGATCATAAGGACCAGCTGTCATGGCGACCATAAGAACCAACTGTCAGGGCGACCATAAGAACCAGCTGTCATGGCGGTCATAAGGACCAGCTGTCATGGCGACCATAAGGACCAGCTGTCATGGCGACCATAAGGTCCAGCTGTCATGGCGACCATAAGGTACAGCTGTCATGGCGAACCCAAGGTACAGACTGCTTCGTGGAGGGGGCTCCGCCACCTCTAGGAAGCAATCTGTACCTTTGGTCCAAAGGTACAGGCTGCTTCATGGAGATGTCACCACCACGTGACAGCTGCCATCGAAGGTACAGAATGCTTCGTGGAGATGTCGCCACCACGTGACAGCTGTCATGGCGACCCTTGGGTACAGGCTGCTTCATGGAGATGTCGCCACCATATGACAGCTGTCATGGTGAACCAAAGGTACAGGTTGCTTCGTGTAGGTGTCACCAACACGTGACAGCTGTCATGGTGAGCTAAAGGTACAGAACGCTTCGTGGAGATGTCGCCACCACGTGACAGCTGTCATGGCGACCCTTGGGTACAGGCTGCTTCATGGAGATGTCGCCACCATATGACAGCTGTCATGGTGAACCAAAGGTACAGGTTGCTTCGTGTAGGTGTCACCAACACGTGACAGCTGTCATGGTGAGCTAAAGGTACAGAATGCTTCGTGGAGATGTCGCCACCACGTGACAGCTGTCATGGCGACCCTTGGGTACAGGCTGCTTCATGGAGATGTCGCCACCATATGACAGCTGTCATGGTGAACCAAAGGTACAGGTTGCTTCGTGTAGGTGTCACCAACACGTGACAGCTGTCATGGTGAGCTAAAGGTACAGGCTGCTTCGTGTAGGTGTCACGTGACAGATGTCATGGCGGACCGAAGGTACAGGCTGCTTCGTGTAGGTGTCACCACCACGTGACAAAGACTGCTTTGTCATTGTTTCAATCCGGCGACCATAGTTTACGAACGATGATGACGTCACTGCTTCGAACCGATGACAGTAACTGATTCAATCCGGCGACCATAGTTCACGAACGATGATGACGTCATCATCGTTCACGAACTATGATGGGCTAATGAGGAATAAAATGTGAATAATCATAATGATTGTATTACATTCATACACATGTTTTTTCGCATGATTCAACACATGCTTTAACATTCAGACAAGTGTTTCAACATTCAGACACGTGTTTCAACATTCAGACACGTGTTTCAACATTCAGACACGTGTTTCAACATTCAGACACGTGTTTCAACATTCAGACACGTGTTTCAGCATTCAGACACGTGTTTCAGACACCTGTTTCAACATTCAGACACGTGTTTCAACATTCAGACACGTGTTCCAGCATTCATACCTATTTAACATGTATTTGATACCTGATTTTGACAGAACCGTAGAAGCACCTAACCGCGCGATCAGACATACACAATATAACATCATCATCTAGTATATAAACAAATGCTTATTAACATATGTTCCAGTATGATTTCGATTCGCCTTCAGGCATGATGAAGATTGTTAAGCAAAAAGACTCGTTGAGTATTATGAACTTAGGGTTAAGCAATGAGAATGTTGAACAACCACAACGTCACAGCTCTTTGCTGCCTAATACTCTACGAACAATAATCTGTGGTCCAAGTAATTGTGGGAAAACAAATGTGATGTTATCTCTATTGTTAGATGCAAACGGTCTGAAATTTGAAAACGTGTACATATATTCAAAGTCTTTACACCAACCAAAATACCAGTTACTAAAGGAGACATTGAAGAAAATTGAGGGGCTTGGATATTTTCCTTGTACCGAAAGTGATGAGGTCATAGACCCCACAGAAGCGAGGCCTAATTCAATCATAATATTCGATGACGTGATGTTTGAGAAACAGGAGAAAATTCGTGCTTATTTTTCAAGAGGGAGACACAACTCAATTGATAGTTTCTATCTTTGCCAGTCTTTTGCTAAATGTCCAAAACATGGATTGCGCGACAATGCCAATTGCTTGATTATTTTCAAACAGGATGAGCTCAATTTGAAACATATATTCACCGATCATATAAGTACCGACATGTCACTCGAAAAATTCAAAGAGATATGTAGCGTATGTTGGAAAGATAAATATGGATTCCTTATGATAAACAAAGACTGTGATATGAACAAAGGACGTTATCGCAAAGGTTTTGATAGTTATATATACATCTAACATGTATATATACTTTCATTTGAAATAGACAACCCGCTCAGCATGGACGTGGGTGTGAGTAACACGCTTAAAGAAAAACAACAATTGAAGAAAAAAATTTGGGAGTTAGCAAACGTTGTGAGGAAAAAATATATGGCTGTGAAATTGGGTAAAGCTGAAAATAATGAGATTCTAGATAATATGTTCAGGAATGTATCTAAACCTCTGGAGGAAATTGCGAAAAATGCTGAAATAATCAAACAAAATTCGTTGGTTAAACCTAAAAGTATTGTTTCTACAGCAACACAAATGGAGAACATACCAATCCCAAATATTGTAACTGAAGGGGAAGAGTTCGTATATAACCCCCAAAATACTGAGGAGGATGTGTTTACCCTCGAACCTACTATCGATCAGATTCGTGAAGAATTCAGAAAACATAAGAAAGATAATGCAGAGGCTACAGAGGAGTTTCTGCAACAATACCCCACATTAGCACGTTATTACTTGGAAGGATTCCTATTGGATGATGATGTCAAGAAATACGATGATAGAATGGGATTGCAATATAATTCAACTTTAGACAAATGGTTCATGGGTAATCAACCTATAGAAATTGATAGTGAGAGTAATATAATTATCAAGGGTACTCCGTTCAAGGGTACCACAGGACTGTATAATTTGATATTTTATAGAGATGTTCTACCTGATACTTACACTGTGGAAGATGGGAAAAATTACAGTCAAATGATGGAAATGACTAGTGCCCATAGGCGTAATAACGATCCAGCTGATCGAATAAGAAACATTGTAAAATACAAAAATGTACTGAAACCTTTGATTAATTCCATGAAAAGACCCAGAGCCAAAACATACACTGGAAGTGCATATATCAAAAATGATATGCTTGAATATAACGAGAAACCTATCGAATATGTTTATTGGGATGACGTTAACGAAATTGTGGATAGACTGAGACTTCTTGTTGCATCCTCGCATGCAGGTAACCATAATCATCACAATGAGATAATCTCTATAATAGAAGAATTGATAGAGGCAGGGGTAATTGAACAAAAACCAGGTGTAAGACAAATTCATCTCAGTTATAAAGATGGTTTCAATGGATAAGTTTGGCAGAGCCTCCTCTTCCATGTGGATATATGATACAAATGTATTTAATAATAATTTCAAACAAGTTCACGGACAAGGATTATTCCTAACGAGCGATGGAAGTTATGATATGGAAAATCGTAGATTGTGCAACGTAAAATCACCGAATGATGATGGAGATGTTGCAAATAAAGTATATGTTGATAAATTAACACACAAACTGAATCTGAAAACGGAAACCAGTCTTAAAGATACCTTCAATGTTAGGGTTGATAATTTGATCAAAGATATCAACAAGGATCTGGATGAACATAACTTAACGAATGACAAGGTTATTCTCAACATTGATAAACATCTGATGGACATTCAGAATAAATATAATGGAATGGGGATCTATATAAAATCAGAGTATAAAACAATCAGTGATAGTGTGAGGGAAAACAGAAATGAATTGAAAGAGATCAATAACACATTTAACAGTGTGAACATGCGTCTAAATGACATTACTAGTAAAGTGGAGGCGTTAGAACGACGGATGACATCTGTGGAACCTTCTAAGAAGAGACCCTCATCATCCACAACAAAAAAGCAGGGCTCTGTGAAACGTATATCTCCAAATCCTGTGAATATACCCAAAAAATTAATTCTACACTAGATTTCCACATTGATAAGATGAGTAGAGAACAAGTTGTGCATGAGCTTCATAAGCCGAGTAGGAAGAATTTCAAACGACGCAGAACGATCATAAAAGGTTTGGATGATTTGTGGCAAATGGATCTGGCAGAAATGGGTAATTACGCTCGTGAAAATAGAGGATTCAAATACATTTTGATTATGATCGATTGTTTCTCGAAATTTCTATGGACACGCCCGCTGAAAACAAAATCAGCCGAAGAAGTTCGGAAAGCGGTCAGTTCTATATTGCTAGAAGGACATCGTAAGCCTAGGAATCTGCAAAGCGATCAGGGAAAAGAATTCTTCAATAAACACTTTAACGATCTAATGAAGAAACATAATATCAATCATTATAATACGTATAGTGTGAAAAAAGCAGCCATTGCTGAACGTGTCATTCGAACGTTAAAGGAATCGCTCTACAAACATTTCAGTCTCAGCGGGAAATACAAATGGCTTGATATACTTGAAGAAACCACAGAAAAATATAATAAACGTAAACATAGTACTATAAATATGGCTCCAATAAAAGTGACGAAACAGATTGAGAGCGAGATATTGAAGCGATCCTACTCACACATCAAGTTAGCTCTGCCTCACAAATTCAACGTAGGAGATGTGGTACGAATAAGTAAGGCTAAACATATTTTTGAGAAGGGATTTACGCCCAATTGGAGTACGGAATTATTTAAAATCATCAAAGTAAAAATTACCAACCCGGTCACATATCTACTAGAAGATATGACCAACGCACCAATCAGCGGCTGTTTCTACGAGGAAGAATTACAGAAAACAAAACAACCCGATGTGTATTTAGTCGAAAAAATATTACGAAAGAGGAGGGGTCAACAGTATGTGAAATGGTTGGGTCTAGATAATAATCACAACAGTTGGATCAATAATTCGGATCTCGTTCAATGAATCCATCATTGATCATTTGGAGATTATTAGGAACAAACAAATAGCTGGAATATTATTGACTCGAGGGTATGGTTATTATAATAGAACAAAAATTCCGTGAATATGAGGGTGAATCAAGAGTGAAGATTATAATATTTGAAACATATATTGTTAAGATTATACTTAAGTCTTTTGTATTGAGAAAATTTTGAAATTAATAAAAAATATTATTTTGAGATCTTTGATCTTTCTCCCTCCCCTCGTTAAATAACGGTGCAATCTTGAATTTTCATCAGTCTGTATGGAAGCGTACGTAGGAGAAGGTGTTCTCAATACGCTTATAAACAAGCTCCCGTTTGAACTTCATATTCCTGGTTATCAATTCTGTGGTCCCGGTACAAAATTAGAAGAACGGTTGAGAAGAGGAGATTCAGGTATCAATCCACTCGATAAAGCTTGCCGCCAACACGATATTTCATATCTGCGAAACGCTAGTTTGGAAGGACGTCACGAGGCGGATAAAATATTAGAGAACGCTGCTTGGCAACGTGTCAAATCTAAAGACACAAAATTTGGAGAAAGGATTGCCGCTTTCGGTGTAAATAAAATTATGAAGGCAAAGAGGAAATTGGGAATGGGTATGAGAAAGAAGGTTGGGTTCGGAAGTGCAATTGTCGATGGGGTGAGAAAAGTTATGAAGAATAAGTTTGACTCATCCAATCTGAAGAAAACATCCCAAACAGCGTTGAAAGTTGCACGAAAACAATTCAAAAAAGCGGGTGGTCGGAAAAATGTTCGGTTACCAAGAGTAATTCCTATTCCAAAGACTGGAGGATTTCTACCATTTTTAATACCTCTGTTTGCCGGCTTATCAGCTGCTGGAGCATTGGCGGGGGGTGGTGCAGGCATCGCTAAGGCCGTCAACGACAGCAAAGCAGCTCGGAAAACCTTGGAGGAAACGGAAAGACATAATAAAACAATGGAAGCTATAGCTTTGGGGAAACAAGGATCTGGTCTATATTTGAAAAAGTATCGCAAAGGTCTTGGTCTATATTTAAATAAACATCCAAAAAACTGTCAGTAAACCTACCCAGAAGACCTCTGACCGATCTCGATCTACGAAAACTAGCAAAAGCTCTGAAAATTCCCCATTTTAGAGGAGTATTTATGCGTGATGAACTACCATCCAACGGACCATGGAAAAACGAGCGTGGAATAGTTAATTTAGATAGCTCAGACAATGGAGGCACTCACTGGGTTGGGTTTAATAAAGTCGGTGATACAGTTTTATATTATGATAGTTTTGGCAATTTACGCCCCCCTCGCGAACTAGTGGATTATTTCAAAAAGTGTAAGATATTATTCAATCACGATAATTTTCAACAATATAACACTTATAATTGTGGTCAGTTATGTTTAGATTTCCTCTCTAACTCTTCAGTTGTGCTCGACTAACCCTGCATTTATTAGTATATAAATAGATTGTTGGTAAAGTTTGCATCAATCATGTCTCAGACGTTCACTATCACGGGTAAGAGCTCCCGCTTATCTGTAGATTTCCACCCACCTATAGAACTAGATCCTCATTCATATTATTCTATCGCACTTGTTGGCTTGCATACGTACAATAGCATTCCGAACATTGAAGAAGGTTTTAATAAATTTTATTATAAAAATGTGAAGGGTGAGGAAGAAGTAGTAACTATACCTACGGGGTCCTACGAGTTGACAGACATCGAGGATTTCATACAAAGTGCAGTTTGTGGGATAGGAGTGAAGCAAGAAGAACGTGACCGGAAATTATCAATAAAATCTAACAACAACACTCTACACACAGAGCTGAAGAGTGATTTTGAAGTGAATTTTATTCCTAAAGATAGTATAAGCGAACTGTTGGGATTCAGCAAAAAGAAATTGACATCTCGCGAACTACACGTATCTGATCGACCTATAAACATAATCAAAGTTCAAACAATACGTGTTGAGTGTAACTTAACCGCAGGAGCATATTATAACAATAAGATAGCTCATACGATATATGAGTTCTCACCTCTTGTACCACCTGGGTTTTCCATTGATATAGAGCCGAAGAATCTTATTTATCTACCGGTCATCAGCAAGACGTCCTTCGATAACATCACGCTGAATATTTTAGATCAGAATTGGAAACCGGTAAATTTTCGTGGAGAAGAAATTATTATACGATTGGAATTGAAAAAGATCGTTAGGGATTATACCTCACAACAATAAATAATAATCCAATACTCACCACCACTCATTATATGAAAGGAATTCAACTGAGAAGGTTGCAGTAGCCATCACTTGAGAACATGGGTTTGGATTTCAGCAATAAAAGACATCTCCATAGTGGTCATCAGTCATTATCTACAACGAGCTCGAGGGAGAAGGTTGCTTCTGCATCACTATCATTGGAAAATATCAATTTTTTGAAGTCCCTTGGTTACAATGTCGGAAAAACTTCAAATATTCAACGAGCCAAACTTCAATGAAGACATCATCCGAGAAGAAACTCATACCTACTATCCCCACACAACATCTTTTGGCAACAGCGATGAAATTGAGATATTAATCAATCAACAAGATGTGTTGGTAGATTTGGCCTCGTCTGCTTTATTCATCGAGGCAGAATTCCAGCCAGAAGCAAGTGGTGATGGTGAATGTAAACTAACGAATAATTTCGGAGCGTTTCTCTTCGAATATATCAGTTATGAATTGAATGGAAAAGAGATAGACAAAGTACGCGATCCTGGTATTGTCAGCATCATCAGAGCTTATCTAACATATGCCAAACATGAATCTATACCTCTAGCTATTTCTGGATGGTCATTTAAGGATGTATTGAGTTCAGTCTACAATAATAAAATCAATTTATGGATACCGTTGAATTTTCTACTAGGCCTATTCATTGACTATAACAAAGTTTTGAGTGGAAAACATAAGCTGCGCTTGATAAGGTCTCGAACCGATAACGATTGCTATACTAATAGCACAGGCACGAAAACGGCTAAAATAAATGTGAAGACGATAGCATTAAAAGTGCGACATGTGTTTCCAAGTGATCAAGTTAAATTTCAAATGTTGGGGAATTTGAGTGCTGAGAAGCCTATTTTGATTCCATTCCGTAGTTGGGATCTGCATGAAAATCCGTTGATGAAGGAGAGCACTCGCGACATTTGGGCTGTTAAAACTTCAATGAATTTGGAACGACCCAGATATGTGATTCTAGCTTTCCAAACTGATCGAAAAAATAATCCTGTTAAGCACAGTGCATATTTCGATAATATAAACTTGCTAAATGTTAAATTATACTTGAATTCAGAGTGTTATCCATATGAAGCAATGAAATTGAATTTCACCGACCAGCAATACGTGGAAGCATACCAGATGTACTATGATTTCCAGAAATCATTTTCAAATAAAATAATAAGCGAACCCATGTTGGATTATATAGCATTCAAGAATAGAGCAATTTTTGTGATTGACTGTTCAAAACAAAACGATGCTATAAAGTCATCAACAGTTGACGTCAAACTAGAGATGGAAAGTTTCCTGAATTTCCCCAAAAACACCAGGGCTTATTGCATCATCATTAACGATCGTATAATGGAGTATTTCCCGATTACAGGATCAGTTCGGAATTTGGTGTGAAGAACCAGGTGATGAATCATAATGTTATAATTTATGTTCTAAATGATGTACTATCAAAATGTATCTTTCCCAATAAATGTTATTATTATTATATTTGATATTTTATTTCTCAAACGGTAGGTGGTGATGTAAACATCCGACGATCATAGTTTGTAAACTATGGTAGTCGGTTGCTGGAAATGAAACAAATTGAAACAACTAGTGACGTTATCAGTCAGCTATCAACGTTTGCAATGATATCGAAACGGAGAGTTACCCCCCACCCTCACTATTCACGTTCACGTTCTCACGTATGTAAGAGAGAATCATTTCAGAAAATGTTCAGTTATAAAAATGAACTTAGCAGCGTGCGTTCGTGATTCAAATGTGGCTACATGGTCCACCAACAATTTTATTAAGTTAACAGTTAATGAAGTGTGTCTAAAATTTGGGATCGATATAAGAAACGATAAAAGAAACTATTTATTTTGGAATATTCAACTAAACCAACGCGTTCTGATGAATGAAGATCTATTGGATTGGTTAGGTTATCGCGGCAAAAAATATCATGCTAAAAAGGGTGTTATAACAAGATTGTTGAGGAAAAACCCGCATATACACCATTTAGAAATTTGTGATAAGACTGATGCACGAAAGAAATATTATGTTCTAGATGCTATTGATTTCGAATCATTATTGATGCAAATGCGAACTCCTAAAGTCATCGAGTTACGTGAACTGTTTTCGTTAATGAAATTTATTATGATGAAATATTGTGAGTACGAGAAATTCTATGAACAACAAGAACGTGAAAGAGCTGAGGAACGTGAATGTCTTGCGAATGAACGATCTCAACGCTTATCTCAACAAATTCAAATGAATGTTATCACCTTACGGAATAACATTGCACCAAATATTGTTCCACCTCCTATAAATTTTGGAAAGAGACGAAATTTAGGTAATTACTTTGTTTTTTATAATAAAATTTATATAATATATATTATTTAGGATTATATCGAACATCGAATGATATGAGACCAGAATGGTACCTAATGCGTCGACAGGAGGATGGTTGGCGTGATGCCGACAGAAAATTACAAAATCGGGGAATGCGATTAATACGTAAATGGTCTAACATATCTCATGCTATCGATATTGGTAACGAAGTGAAACAGAATTTCCGCCGCGATTTGAAATGGTATGCAAGAGGAAATATTATTCATGCCGCAGAAGAAGAGGGGGGTGAACAATTGATTAGTGATATCAACATCGAGTCATTGATAGAATGTGTTATCAATCACAAAAATAAAGCTTATGAACTAGCAAATGATAATGTCAATATATTATTATAATTATCATTCCTTTTGTTTTATTAAAACACTTATATCTTCATACAATCATTTATTTACATGGTAAATAGCCTTCTTTACATATTTAACAAACATTTTCAACATTAGTACTGATAAAGAAGATAAAATTGCATACAAAATTGTGAAAATTTTAGAAATTTCTTCGTCTAGTGAGGATGATGTACGTGTGGATGGTGTTGATATTGTCTTTTGTATGACATGTGGTAAACATGATGATTGTTGGAGCAATTGCCATTCAGCCATATCTCCCTCACTCCGATCAAAGAATAAAAGTTTAAGTTTATAATGTATGGTGGTACGATTATCTTGAGGAATGTTGAATGCGAATACCTCTAATTGATTATCGTTGATTTTTCTAAAATTCATCGGAATCCATTCGGTACGGTTACACCCCCCACCACCATCGGTTGCAACATCCTTCAGACAAATATAAATGCGCTCCACGTGTTGGGGAACGTTTGCGTATAGAATACCATTCAGAATTGTGGTTAGAATCACGAAATTTGTTTTTAACATCCCCACTCCCATCATTATCTTCACTTTTTGCACTTGTAAATGTATTCAACAGTCTTATAACTTTTATTTTATGTTCGTAAAAATTCAAGTCTCTTCTTAGTTCATGAACTTTCTCCACAAATTTTCTAAGTATACGTGTGTATTCTTCAAAAGATATATGCATAATGACACATTTACAAACTTACTGAACATCTTTATCATAACCTCCAACTATTCACATTTACACATAGAGTATCATTATTATTACTCGCATTTCATTCCTCATCTGACCATCATAGTTCGTGAACGATGATGACGTCATCATCGTTCGTAAACTATGGTCGCCGGGTTGAATCAGTTACTGTCATTGGCTTGAAGCAGTGACGTCATCATCGTTCGTGAACTATGGTCGCCGGATTGAATCAGTTACTGTCATCGGTTCGAAGCAGTGACGTCATCATCGTTCGTAAACTATGGTCGCCGGATTGAAACAATGACAAAGCAGTCTTTGTCACGTGGTGGTGACACCTACACGAAGCAGCCTGTACCTTCGGTCCGCCATGACATCTGTCACGTGACACCTACACGAAGCAGCCTGTACCTTTAGCTCACCATGACAGCTGTCACGTGTTGGTGACACCTACACGAAGCAACCTGTACCTTTGGTTCACCATGACAGCTGTCATATGGTGGCGACATCTCCATGAAGCAGCCTGTACCCAAGGGTCGCCATGACAGCTGTCACGTGGTGGCGACATCTCCACGAAGCATTCTGTACCTTTAGCTCACCATGACAGCTGTCACGTGTTGGTGACACCTACACGAAGCAACCTGTACCTTTGGTTCACCATGACAGCTGTCATATGGTGGCGACATCTCCATGAAGCAGCCTGTACCCAAGGGTCGCCATGACAGCTGTCACGTGGTGGCGACATCTCCACGAAGCGTTCTGTACCTTTAGCTCACCATGACAGCTGTCACGTGTTGGTGACACCTACACGAAGCAACCTGTACCTTTGGTTCACCATGACAGCTGTCATATGGTGGCGACATCTCCATGAAGCAGCCTGTACCCAAGGGTCGCCATGACAGCTGTCACGTGGTGGCGACATCTCCACGAAGCATTCTGTACCTTCGATGGCAGCTGTCACGTGGTGGTGACATCTCCATGAAGCAGCCTGTACCTTTGGACCAAAGGTACAGATTGCTTCCTAGAGGTGGCGGAGCCCCCTCCACGAAGCAGTCTGTACCTTGGGTTCGCCATGACAGCTGTACCTTATGGTCGCCATGACAGCTGGACCTTATGGTCGCCATGACAGCTGGTCCTTATGGTCGCCATGACAGCTGGTCCTTATGACCGCCATGACAGCTGGTTCTTATGGTCGCCCTGACAGTTGGTTCTTATGGTCGCCATGACAGCTGGTCCTTATGATCGCCATGACAGCTGGTCCTTATGGTCGCCATGACAGCTGGTCCTTATGCCCACCATGACAGTTGGTTCTTATGGTCGCCATGACAGTTGGACCTTATGGTCGCCATGACAGCTGGTCCTTATGGTCGCCATGACAGCTGGTCCTTATGCCCACCATGACAGTTGGTTCTTATGGTCGCCATGACAGTTGGACCTTAGGGCCGCCATGCTGCCATGTGTTAGTCACGTGACTCTGTACATGTGACACACTTTTTGAACACACCCTGTATACTCTTTACAAATAAAATAAAATCCTTATCACCTACATCCTTTCAAAACTGATAAGGACGAGCTCATGCACCGGATGCACATCGACAGCTAGACCGGAAGTGGAGACCGGATATCCTGGTGCCGAACTAGCCATGTGCATCTACTGACCTATTATCCAAAAGGAGACAGAATTGTTTACATTTAAACACGATCAGACATTCCAAAATTTCGGGCCACTCAGACCGTTGTATATTACAAGTATGGCCGTATGGAATGTGCTGGTGCCGGATTGAGATTTGTAATAATTATTATAAAAAGTCCATAGCATTATTTATTGGTTATATTAGAAGCAATACTGTTGAAATGTCGTTTTCTCTGAAAAATATTCCATAATTTATGGTAACCTGGAATATACAATCGAATTACAGAATATTTATATTTTTAAATATAGAACTATTCAATTCCATTGCATCATTCCTTCAGAAGGCGACAACGCTGCGCCGCGCACCTTTTATGAATGGGGACTTTGTTCTGTACCACGCAATTTGACAGCTTCCGTATTTCTCGTAGCTATTTCGAAGCGGTGTTGCCTTACAAGTGGTACCAAGTTTTCAATCCTAGTTACAGCGTTGCCAATAAGGAATAATTATGACTCGACGACAAAGAGGTCCGTTGGTTTTCTTTGTCATACTTCATGTGATCATTGCGACAAGTCAAATGGAGTTTTATGAATGAGATGTTTCGTCTCCTTAGGATAGATAATTGGTCCAATTATAACTAAAATGAAGCACCACAATCTAATAAAATAATGTTCTAGATCACTGAATACAATATGAGACCTTGTCAAAGATTTTACTCAAGTCAAAACTATTTTCCAATCATACTGTACTAGAAGGCTTATATTAATTTTTATTTACATATTTCTTAAACATGCAACAGACCTAGGTTTAAAACATGACATGTAGGTATCACAAAAAGTGACAGTATTTCACCATTCTTAGAAACATCAATTTATTATAAATGAAGATATAAAAAACCTATAAATATAATTTTTTCACCCACATTCATGACTTGAGTAATTTATACTCAAGTATAAAGGGCTATTATAACTAAAATGAAGCACCACAATCTAATAAAATAATGTTCTAGATCACTGAACCCAATATAAGACCTTGTCACAGATTTCACTCAACTCAAAACTATTTTCTAATTATACTGTACTAGAAGGCTTGTATTAATTTTTATTTACATATTTCTTAAACATTCATATATTTACAAGATGTACATTTGAACGTTGTTTAATTACCTACCCGACTAGAACTCTATAATCTTAAAGATTTTGGATATTCTCTTTCACAACTGATTCTGAAAAAGATGAAATACGACGGTATCTTGTAGCAGTGGTGTATTCCGTATGCAGATGTCGAATACCGACAACTTTTGTAGATTTGAATGTAAATTGACGTTTCATGATTTTTAAGGAACAAGTAAAGCGTCCTTCGACCGCTACAGATACTTTAATTATCAAAACGAGGGCTCTAGAATATATAGGAATTTTAATTCTTTAGTATTTGCTCGTTCCAAACTTACTAACTTTCATATTTTTTAATTTACGTGTTCATTATATTACAGGCTGTGGAAATAAATACGAGAAGATTATTTAGTGAAAATAATATTGGCGGCCATAGTTACTTAAGCAATATGGTGCATCTACCGTTTTATTTGCAAAATTCTGGATTACGTAAAGTGAAAGTAGCGCAACAAGTTGCTCAACAACATCGTAAGGCAGCAACATCTGTATGGACTGAGAATGAAGAGAATCTTAGTAATTTTTTGGCAAGATCGGTAAGTTATTATTTTCTTCATTCTTGCTCTACAACGTACAAGAAACACACGAATCAATTTTCGTACAAGTTAATAATCTTAGTAAGACGACATCACCCTTACTTTGAACAGCATTATGAAATGTATGAAACTATTACCAAAATTACTTTCATGGCATTTCTGCACTTGTGATGTAGTTTTGACATTTTTCAAGAAGAAAAACTACATTGATAAATTGTTGAATATCCCTATAGGTATTTATAAATCAGGTGACAATAGCTTGGTTGTGATTTCAGTCTTCCAGTAGAAGGTTATCCAGTGAGAGTGCTCTGATGTCCAGTACGGAAAAACTTAAATACAATAATAGAAAAGGATCTCGTAAACTGAAAATGTCTGAATCAATAGCTAGCTCCATAGGTTCTAATTTAAATAAAATCGGTGGTGCTCAAGATCTCACCAAGATGCTGTTAACTGATGATTACTTTAGTGATGTAAATCCACGTTCCATGAGAAGACTGATGAACGTCGTGTATGTAACAGGTAAGGCCTTCAGAAACAAAGTTCTAAATATCTAATTCCAGAGTTTCAGCTTTTATTACATTGATAATTGCTTCACCACACATTATTAGGTCTAGTTATAAACTGAATGAAACAACAATTTAATTCTTTAGATATTATATTATAGGTATGTAATTTAATGTTGGTTGGGCATATTAATGCGTTTAATGGATATGAATTTCCAGAAAAAGTATGGACGAAATATTAAAAATATGTTTTTATTCAAAATTGCAGTACTCTCTTCAATGTTTAAAAATGACTACTAATCGTAATAAATTTTCGTTTCTGGAAAACCATACACTGTAACCAAAGACAGTATATATGAAAATTTGCCTTATCCAATAGCAGAAGACTTTGGTACTTTAAGGCTCGTGACGTATACAGTACAGTATCCGCGGAGTATGTTATATGCTATAAAGAAGTTCACACTGTGAATGTATTATAACACTGTTGATAAGAAATAATCACCCTTATCCACCAAAAATACTATTAAAGTACTGAGAACCTTTCGGCTACCAAGTAGCCATCATCGGAAAATCAAAATGTGCCTGTTTAAATACTATTTGAGAATAATAATGTAAACAATGGGTCACCCTCAGCTCGAGATAAATAGCGATTTAATAAATTGCTTTTTGTTTATACATTTCCAACTCTTCTAAGCTATCTAGATATTTGTCTGTGGTGATTATTTCTTATAATAGTGTCAATTATTTCGTTTTGATAAAAACGTATGCATTCATTTGTTTGCACATTCTATAATTTTAAAATTTTAATTTTACAAAACATTGTTAGAGGTTGTCATTTAGCAACAAAGACAAAAACCGTATTTGCCTTTGAAATCAACAATCAAACAAAGACTTTGAAAAATATATATCGTAGGCACCTTTTAACTATTACACTGCAGAAAATGAGTAGCTAAGTATGTATACATATTTTATGTTATTTATATAATATTTTATTTATTATTTAAGAAAGTTTTTGATATAAATAGGTACATACATAAAGCAATTAAAAACGGCTAAAAATTACTTAATTAATTAATACCAAAGAGATCAATATGTTTTTTTCTAATAAAGATTATTGACCCAGGTATGAATTATATATAAATTCGCGGGATAAACAAAAACTTTGCTAAACACTGCTTTGATTATAACCATCAATTCGATTACAATACTGTTAATATTTTAACTAAGGAAACCAATTATTATAAAAGATCTATTCTGGAGATGATTCACATAAAACGAGACTCCAAATCTGTAAATCATAGGACAGATATTCAGACACTAAGTCAGATTTATACTAACTTAATTAATTAAAACTCTTGCAAATTCCTACATGCGTCTTTTTAATGTTAAAACTATATTTTAGGTAGAATGTCAAAAGTATATTTCCAATAACTGACTAATCTTTTTCTATTAGCTCGTAAATCTAGCATCTGGTTTGAAAGTGGATACTTGAACCTAATGTTCTCGTTTTTAGTCGCTCATAGACTTTGTTGACATGAGCTCGCATTTATTAAGAATACTACTTAACAGTGAATTCTTGATATATTATACTTATAATATTGTGTGTGATGAACAATTTCGATTGTTCGTTTCGGCGACGTGGGCATTTTAATCGAAATTGGTGCGATAAGGACGCTTTGTGTTGATACAATTAGTTTTAAGTAATCTAGTTTTGGACATAATAAGTCTTCTGATGATAGTCGTGAGACCGAAACGTACGTAAAGACAAGAAAATATAAAGCATTAGTGTTAATGTGACCTATTTCCCGAGAATTTATATATGATATTCTTTTCTAAAAAATTTTAATTTAAAAATTTGAGCCTATGCCTTTTCGGTTACGTACCGTTCCGATTTTTCGTCTCGTAAATTATCTAAATGATTAATTCTAATGTACGTCCGTTGGTGTACATACGCAGTGATTATGTCTTGATGCAGATCATTGTTTTCAAAATATTATTTGATAATTTTATTTGACGTTGTGATTTGTTTCCTAATTTGCACTAATTTACCAACAAACACATTGTCAATTTGTTGTTGTGTTGATTAATTTGTAAAAATACTGTACAAATGTATCACAAATTACCATCATAAACGAACGCGTTTGAATACGTCGTTTTTTCGAACTGACTGAATTGGGCGAAATGCACCGGAGAAAGCGAGTGCACAAATCGCATCACGAAGACTCCATTTCCTGATCCACCTACCCACGTTCTTTAAATTTCGACGATCAACCCTGGAATTATTCATTGTTTTTTTTCTTTTTGCTTCCTTCATATACGGCTCGATTAGTAAGAGTCAAACTAGGAGCCGCATAAGCTTTTAGTCGTTTATTTAAGCGAATTCCAAGTAACTCGCGTTCAAAGTCTTCTTCAGAAAAATGAGCAGTACATACGTAACAAGAATCTGGGTTCCACTTTCCAACTCTCTTACATTTCTGCACCCGAAAATCGCGAATTTATGGGAAACTTATAGCAACTTCAAGCATTTTTTGTGGTTTTCTAACAATTCTCGCACACAACGGCAGTACATCTTGCCGTTTTTAACATTGATAATTCGGTTATACAATATGCAATAACGTATTCACTGTTTTCTTCGGGTTTTACATTTAAAGCGTACCTAATAGCATGAACGTCAGTACCTGGTAAAAATTGCTTGATTTAAGTTCAAATTCTGTTTTTAATCTATTGCGACATATACTTATTTGACGATTGTTTTAGGACGTTTACTTAAATCATTCCAAATAGATTTCAACTGGTATAGATTAGCCTCTTGGATCAATATAACAGAACAGTGGCCATTTAGAACCTCCTGGATCTTACACCATTTCGAACTATGTGAAGAAACTTTGGAAGAAAATACTTCATTAAAATCAATCTATGACAAGTAAATATCTTTATTGCAGTTAAATCACAAGATGATAATATTGCTTTTTGTTCCAGGATCAGGTCAAATATTAATTCTGTTAAAGATACAGAACCTCTGTTAGAACTAGATAGAGATGAGAAAAAGTTCGATATATTTTTAACATTTCATCGATCTAGTCTATTAGTGAGTGATGTGAAAATATTTTTACCCTTCACCATCAACTTGGATCCGTACTTAAAAAAGGTTATAAAAGGTAAATTTGAATTGAATGTATGAAATATTAACTTTCAACTAATTTATGTTTGTTTGCAGAGGAAATACAATGCATAGAGGATGAAGGTATTCTTATGAATAATTCTATGAAAATGGGTATGATGTCCGCACCAACACTACCACATATGTCCCAATGGAACAACTCAAATTCAGAATGGACACCGCAAAAAAGCTTGAACAGAAGAACCAGAAGCTCCCCAAAAACAACGCCTTATGCGAACTCTATGATGTATCCCGCCAACCCTAATCTGTTAGGTTGGGCTACTAATCCTTGGTCTGGACAACTGCAAATGTCACCTGCATTGGTTCCTCCATTACCATCAGTTCCGGTTATACCTGTGAGTTGAAATGAATTCTATATTCTCATTTTGCATTACTTATTTAATTGTGGACTCTAGTTATAATTTTATGACAAATCTTTCGTAAGTATTCCTAGTGGCGGCTGAGTTATGAAAGAGGGTGCGCACAAGAAAAAATCGCTAATTTGGCTTAAAATAGTGTCACAAACTTCCTTTGCAATAACAACTCTGTTATCTCCACTTATGCTATGAACTGCATAGTTAGTTTGGCTGTAATTAGGCTGCGTTTTGCCTGGGCATTGGTGGGTTAAATATGTGAGAATTTTCACGAAACTTAATCGGTTAATGCGCTATAACTTTTCAATGAAAGTCCATATGTACTTCGGAATGGTATCAATCTATTCGTAATGAATCACTCTACGGATACAAATTGCGAAAAAACGGTATTTGGATCTGAATTTGGCTCTACGATTTTTTATTTGGCGATTTTTAGTGAAATTTGATGAAAATTTTGAGTTTTTTTTTACTTTTCTGCAAATAGCAGCCCAACAGTCTTACATATGCAACTTTAAACTGTTTATCTCACTTCTCCACACAATTGCGAATAATTTGATAAATCATAGACTGGTGCTGAGTCAAGTTTATAAAAAGTTATTCCAGGATATTCACAGCGAAATTTTACTTTTAGAAAAAAATTGGCTCTGAACGCAAAAGCAAACTTTTTAACTTCTAAGGTGGCTATTCGAAATAGATGTATAATCGAACGCAAACATCGAAAAGGTTAGGCAGAAAAAAAAGTTGAATTTTGTTACATAGTGTAATTGAATTGTTTGCTGATTTAATTTCTTTGTATATTTCCTGCTTGTAAATTTGCAACATTGCATGTAGCAATTCGTTCTGAATAATTTTTGAGACGCCTTTAAACACTTGTGAACCCAAACCTTTCATATGTATTGAAGCACAGCAAAGTTGATTAAGCCTACCTAAATTCCTGAATTTTCCGACGTGAATGTCTTATTAGGCCTCGTAACTCAAATTCAAAGGCTCCCCAAAATTTTATATACATAATGAACCGGCGCAAAATATGACAATTTTTTCCCAGAGCTTCGTTGTACTTAATTTTATGTCGCAAATAAGCACTGTCTAACTGTTCACGTATGTCCACTTTGCCTAGAACATAAAATCTATGTATACATTCATGTGGAAACGGAATTTTCGTGTTTCTTTGCCCTCCCTGCGATGTGTTGTAAATCATTCAACCCTTGTTTATTCCACGCACTAACCTCTTTCTTAAAAATTAAGTACATAAAACAAAATAGTTTATTTGTTATTGGACATCCGCACATCCACTCGTATTTTACATAGATATTCTTGTTGAATACTCTGTTGTAAGTTCGGATTTTACGTGTGGAAGTGTAGTTTGTTTTTGAAGATCAGGAATAAGCCTTCCTTTCTTTTTATTTAAAAGTTTTTCCTCAAATGACAGCGGGTTTTTAAAAAAAATTTGCACACAATTAACTTCCATCATCGAATTGAATTCACACACTGTACAGGGTGTCCCATTTTGGGTACTTTTGCGGGGTATCTCCTTTATTTTTAAAGATAGAGAGTTGCGGTTTTCGCGACACTGTGCTACTTTTTCGTAAAACTCAAGATGCCGTCAACAGAATTTTCATAGCCCTTTTAGTTTTTAAGATACAGGGCATTTCTGAAAATGTTGCATTTTGTGACCCCCCTCGTATCTCCGTTATCCTTCAACTTATCGAAAAGGTAAAATAACATTCTAATAGATTTTTTTCCGTAGAATGCAGTGGTGTAGATAACTTTTGTTACATATTTACTGTTTTTGAGTTATAAAGTAAACTTATGTTTTTTTAAATGGAACATCCTGTATATTTATAGACTATAAAATTTGTCTTTTTTTACCTTTTCAAAAATATATGAACTTTTTTATATAAACTTTTTTTCAGAAACAAGCAAATAATTGACAATTTTCAGAAAATTAAATACATATTTTAATAGTAGGCTATGGATAACAATAATAAACAAGTGCAACTTACATATTACTAACAAATAATTGGATACCTTGTATATAGGTATCTATTAAAAAAAATTCCCATAGATCTTTTTCTAACAGTAAGTTTGTAACAACAGTTTTGTGGCGTAAAGTGACAATATAACAAAAACACAAAAACATAACATTATTAAAAAAAATTAAATGTGATGTTCAAATTGACCACCATTTTCTCTAATGCAAAATTGGCACATCTTTGAGATTCTTTGAATAGCGTTCAAAAGAACCATTGTTCTCATTCGCAGATTTCGAAAAGCTAAATGAATTGCCTCTCGAAGTTTTGCAATGCCGTCATATCGAGTTTTATATACTTCATTTTGTATATAACGCCATAAAAAAAATCTAAAATTGAGAGATCTGGTGATCGTGGAGGCCATCTAACAGGTCCGTTGGTACCTATCCATCTTTGAGGAAAGTTATTATTTAGAAAGGCCCTTAAGAGCCTAGAGTTATGACTTGGGGTACCACCTTGCTGTAGGTAAACAGCATTATACTGGGCTAATGGAATGTTTTCGAGCAGTTCTGGAATAACTTCCTCAAGAATTTCTAGGTATCTACGTGCTGTAAGACCTCCTTCAAAAATCCTATAAACTATATGTCTACCCAAAATAAAACATGAAACCTCAACTCCAAAGCGTCCTTGTTGTGCCCTTTCAAACATTAAATGCAGATTTTCACTACGCCAGTTCCTGGTATTGTGACGATTGAAAATGCCAGCACTTGAAATAAAGCATTCGTCTGACCAGATAACAAGTCTGCCAAATAAATCGTTAGCATCGATTTGTTGCAAATACCACTGGCAAAACAGTGCCCGGCGCTCGGCATCGCCAGGATGCAAATGTTGTAGTATATTAAATTTGTATGGATGATACTTATATTTCTTCAAGATCCTCTGAGCGTTAGTTTTTGGCACACCAATTTCCTTCTAAATTTTTCTACATGAAGACGAAGATGTTGCTTCTATATATCCTAAAGTATCTATCTCTTTTCTTTCCCTGTTCTCTTTGTTGTATGTTTTAGGGCGCGGGTGAACAAATGATCCGTGCTCAACTAAATTTGCTTTTAAACGGGCAAATATCCCAAAAATCGGTTGCCTTCTTTCTGGATATCTAACAAGCAAAAATTAAAATGATAATAGAGATTTTCATAGCCATAATAGCTTACTCACCTTTGGAAATATAATTCCGAAGCTTCTTCAGAATTTTCATTACTCTGTATAAAACATACCATCATATCATATTTCTCATAATTTTCGTAAACTGCCATTATTCGAAAAAATTGATAAATATCTATTGAATAATGATACCAAAAGAACGAAAATAAACAGCTTAAATGCGATAGAGATTTGATGTTTATTTCTGTTTCTTGTCATAAACAATATCAATGGCCTACAATTAAAATATGTATTTAATTTCTAAAAATTGTCAATTATTTGCGTGTTTCTGAAAAAAAGTTTATACTATCATATATTTTTGAAAAGGTAAAAAAAAGACAAATTTTATAGTCTATAAATATACAGGGTGTTCCATTTAAAAAAACATAAGTTTGCTATATAACTCAAAAACAGTAAATATGTAACAAAAGTTATCTACACCACTGCATTCTACGGAAAAAAAACTATTAGAGTGTTATTTTACCTTTTCGATAAGTTGAAGGATAACGGAGATACGAGGGGGGTCACAAAATGCAACATTTTCAGAAATGCCCTGTATCTTAAAAACTAAAAGGGCCATGAAAATTCTGTTGACAGCATCTCGAGTTTTACGAAAAAGTAGCACAGTGTCGCGAAAACCGCAACTCTCTATCTTTAAAAATAAAGGAGATACCCCGCAAAAGTACCCAAAATGGGACACCCTGTACACTATGGAGGCAAGACGTTTACTGGAGATACGTTGCTTTGTGCTCCAAACCGATGGTATAAGCGCGTATGGCGAAATAACTACAGTCAGCCGAATCATACTTGAATTAGGGACACTTCAGAACGTTCCCCGGAACATTTTGAGCGTTAGAATTTCATGCACCTGTCGCCTGACATGCGGAATAATATAATGCACTGAATTACATACGAATTTCTTTCTGCATTTATCTTGGTGGTTGGGTGGGCATGTGCCCTTGTGTCGTTTCGTACCAGCCACCACTGAGTATTGCTTAAACATTCTGAAGCGATTAGTTTCACAATTTAACTCAATTCAATTTGTTTTAACCAATGCAGGGTATCCAGAGAGGAATGCTTATATTCGAGGCTGTTCGGAAGTCGGAAATAGCACTCTCGAGTCTTCGAATATTCATTTAATATACTATTCGCTTAGAGATCACATATAACGATTTCAGCGACCAGCGATTGCCTATAACAAAATCCTTCACATATCCTCTACTTCTTTTTGGCAGGCATTAGCCTGTGAAACCTACACCAGCACTGGCGCTGCGGTTTTACATCTAATCCAATGTGGCACAAATATTGACGTAAATGCTGTATGTACTTTGAACTTTTTAAAGTTGCATTTCCGTTTAAAATGCGCTGAAATGGGAAAATTGCTTCTATAGTTTTCCCATTTAACGATTCCAACAATTACAATAATTGAATAAAATAACTCGGGAGCCCGTGTCCCCAGGTATGTCGGATTCTTATCGATTAAAACCACTCCCCGTGAGATTGGTTCTTCTTCCTTCAGAGAGTTCCCCACTACACTTCGGCCATTTGTATTCTATTGTGCCCTCACATGTCCCTATCCCCTCATCGGTCCAGTGTATTCGATGAATAGCAGTAGCCTGATGTAGGGGATACCACGCCGCAACCCCTGCATGTGAGGTGATCTACCAGACCCATCATGCAGAGATGTTTGTTGCGTGAGGCGTGTCCGGTCAGGAATGCAGCAAGATTCCCTTCTTGTCTGCTGAACGTTAGTAGATTTTTCACTCGTTGATGCACATACGGGGCAGTTCCCTCCAATAGGCGCGGTTCTCTGCCTCGAGCCATTTAATATCTTAGTTTCCCCGTAGCTTCTTCAAGCGGATATTACAATAATTACTATTTTTTTATTACTAATCAGTAACTTTTATCTACAAGTTTCAAAACTTTTGAACTGACATGTCATCAATAAACAATTGACTGGTTGATTGATTTGTTTTTGCAAATCGAACCAAAACTCTACTGGCTACGACCTAGTGTTAAATAAATGGATAATAAGGCTCAAATATTTGGCAACTCTACACCTCTGAAACATGTATGAGTCACCTTCATGTTTTTATACAAAATAAATAGTAATTACGCTGAATCGACTATACGAATTTCAGAAAGAAATATTGGAAATGAAATTAACATCACTCAATGTGGATGGAATTTGTAAGCTGCTACTCAAAATTGATGATCTTACTGGTGAATCAATCGCTTCTTATACGAAAATCATCAAAGACCATAACATCAACGGAAGAGTTCTAGCAAATTGCGATCTTGATGAACTGAAAAAGGTATATCCTCGTTGATTCTTATAGATCTGTTCATGTAAATCAACATAGTTTATTTTCGTTGCAGCTGCTACAAATGTCGTTTGGTGATTGGGAAATGTTCAAGGTTACTGTTATTTCTCTCAGGGACCATGAAATAGCTAACATGATGAGACATGAAGAAACAAAGTCTGTTAGAGTTTTGAAACAGGTTGAAAGGAAAGGTAAATATAAAATGCTCTTATATTATTCAAAAATTTATTTTGGAAATTTTTCAAGAATGAATTATTATTTTGGCATTAAAATTTTTTGAATGGCTTTTTGAATAAATATTGAAATCATAATACTTGCAGGCAGCTTCAGCAAACCAAGTGTCAATGAAAGAGATGTAGCAAAAGTTCCTATTGAAGGACCACAGAGAAAACAGAGCGTGATAGAGAAGCAGGTAAGTGAATTCCAAAATTTGTTATTGTTATAATAATATTTAACACCGTCTTGTGATACAACCGACCATCATGTACGCGGGAGTCATCACTCAAGAACGTCAGAATAGATAACTCGTAGTGAACAACTATATTTGTTGTTAAAGCTACCCTTTTACCCTAAATAAACTGAAGGGCAATCTGCGCAGCTTAATCTGTTTTTTGAGAATTTATCGATTGTATATTTGTTGTTTTTAACCAATATTCCTAGAGTACGATTTCCAAGAAAAGTATGAATTCCATTGGTTCCGTATTTTTAAGCATTCATACTATAGTTCAGTGTTAGCCTAGGATAAACAAAGTTGAACTCATCTGGGTCAATAGAACTGACTGAAATATATAAGAACCAGGATGCTGTCATTTGAATAAGAACTGTCAAGTAACTGCCAACCATAGCAGTACTAACCTACAATCCTTACTTCAAAAAAACGACTGAACTTCAGATGAATGTGCGTGAATAGTTGATCTATGGTAGGGCATCGAATCGCATTGTGTTCATCAATGATCTACTATCCTTTCAGAGGTTTATATTTACAAAAATATAAAAATCTAACAGGACCGAAGTGGTGTAATTGGTAAACACCCTGGACTAGAAATCCAGAAATGTGGGTTCGAATCCCGCCTATGGTTCAATCTTTTACGTTTATTCATCTTTATAATCCTTTGTTAAATTATCTAAGTTATCTTCATGATTCAGAAAATTTAATTCTATATCTCTTAAGTTACATACACGATAGTGGCCAATTAGGCAAAGAAACTTTAAACTTGTTTATAATTAACCAGAACAATTCTCAGTCAGTTCTATTGAAATATATAAGAACCAGGATGCTGTCATTTGAATAAGAACTGTCAAGTAACTGCCAACCATAGCAGTACTAACCTACAATCCTTACTTTAAAAAAACGACTGAACTTCAGATGAATGTGCGTGAATAGTTGATCTATGGTAGGGCATCGAATCGCATTGTGTTCATCAATGATCTACTATCCTTTCAGAGGTTTATATTTACAAAAATATAAAAATCTAACAGGACCGAAGTGGTGTAATTGGTAAACACCCTGGACTAGAAATCCAGAAATGTGGGTTCGAATCCCGCCTATGGTTCAATCTTTTACGTTTATTCATCTTTATAATCCTATGTTAAATTATCTAAGTTATCTTCATGATTCAGAAAATTTAATTCTATATCTCTTAAGTTACATACACGATAGTGGCCAATTAGGCAAAGAAACTTTAAACTTGTTTATATATATATATATATATATATATATAGAATTTTCTTGTTTTCCGGTCAAAAAACGTTACTAACTTTAAAACTATGCATTTTAGGGAAAAAAGTTTCGAAGAAAAGTTGTTCGGCATTAAATTTGCCATAAGAATTGACTATCCAAATTTCAATTTTCAACGAATTTTCCACTCGTAGCGTGGGAAAACCGAATATATATATATATATATACATTTCTTTTTTCAATTAATGACTATTTATGAGAAAAAATCACATTTAAAAGGTAAATATCGTATGATTGAGGTATATAAGGGTACATAACGTTACTAAAAGTGATGGTCATCATAAATTTCCCACCATGTGACCAAATTTTCCGAGTTATGGATTTTTTTTTTCAATCATAATGTAGGACATATCATTTCTTAAGTTTTTTGGGTCACTAATAACGAATTTTGACTTGGTTCTTTTCTGAAAAGTCATGGAAAACATAAATTTTCCAAATTATGAAATTTCTTTTTTTTTTCAATTATCGTGTATGACATATCATTTCTTATGTTTTTTGGGTCAGTTATAACGAATTTGTACTTAGTTTTGTTCTGATAAGACATGGAAATCGTTTATTTGGGAAATTTAGGAAAATTAAGGTTACAAAAGAGAGACAAGAATAATTTTATTCATAATAAAAAATACATCGTTTGATAATCATGATCTTCTCTTATATATATAAATAGCGACATTTTCCTACATTGGAGGTTTTCTCTCACTATTTTTTTCGTAATCTACGCACAATTTCCTAACTCTGTACTCTCAAACCAAAAGTCGGAAAAAAGTCCCACTTTTGGTAAAATAACTGTACTAATTGTTTTCTTGAAACCTAAATAAAATACTTAACAATTAAACGTTTGATTTTCACTCATTTAATACATAAATGCGACTACTTTCGCTAACACTAGGTGCTTTGTTCCTTTTTGCTTGCACCAGCCGTTAAATGTCATTTGTTTTAATTTTTGCCCATAATATTCATTTATAAATTGATAGATCCCCTTAGATGTCATTGATGCATTATACCGTAGACAGACGTGTCGTTACCTGTTTTTGTTGTTTAAGTGAACAAATAGTAATTAAAATGCTATTCTAAAGCATACCACTTGAATTTTTGCTAATAAAACAAATTTCACAATACTACATAATGCCAATACTCAGTCTTTTTGAAATAGTGATCGTAAATAACGGCTTCTTCTATAAATAATGCAGCAGTGGCGTAGATAGGAGGTCAAGGGGATAATCCCCCTAGCAAAAAGCTATCTATGTCACAGGAAGGCAGTATAATTATTAAGTTTTCTTTGATTTTTCATGCTTTCTGTCTGAATTAGTACCAGGTTTGTATTCAATTATATTACATTCATTGCATAAAGCAAAAAAGATCTCCTTCATTTCTTATGACAATTCAGACGCATCAAAATTTAATTAATTAGTTACATCAAAGTACTACGAATTCATTTACAACCTTATTATGCTAAAACTTTACTCAAAGTTGCCTTCAATCTGTATATTTTTATACGATCTGTTTATTCGTTATATTTGCTAGATCATCAATGTATGTTGAAATAATGTGGGATAAGATGCGATAATTCTTTCATTCGTTTTATATTTGGTAATAGCCCAATCCATAAGGATGAAATGAACTAAAATGAGAATATTTAACTTTTCTGGGATGTTCTTATGAGTCAATGGTAAATTTGTACATAATTGTATCTTGTAATAGGTGACCTTGGAAGATCAGATGATATGCGGAGCCCTACAAACCTTAAACGAAGAGGCTTTTGAAGATGTATTGGACGAAACGGAAGACACGAAAATAATAATAGATCCAGATGTACCAATAACTTCTGTGATTCCTCCAAGTCCCGAATCAAATCAAGGTGAATCTCAAATTAAATCATCAACAACTTTGTTCAAATCATGCATGAATGTTGCACAAAATGAGCGGCCAGGCAAGAAAGTTAGCTATTCGCTTGATAAAATTGATACGCAGAATACATACGCGATTCTGCTACCAAAAACCAATTCATTGCCTGATTCGTCTGTTTCTATAGATATTGATTCTAAAACCGATATTTGCTGAATTGTATTACGCTAGCCTTGATTGTTGTCATACTAATGATCATTCCAATTATCATGATTGCTCACATATTCATAGATCTGAGAAAACATTTCCTCGAATTAGTTTTTTTTTTGCAATCAACATAACCTATAACTGTAATTGTAGGTGGTGTTACTAAAACCCTCGAAAACATTTCTCAAAGTGAGGACTCCAAATTTATTTCAGAAAGCACACAACGAATTTTAATTGATTAATTGCATTCGCAGATTGTTATCAGAGCTAGCAGTCTCAAAAGTATAATCATTGCCTTTATACTTGGAAAAAACAATACCAAATTGTAGTTTATTTATGTCATTTATTGTTCTATGAGCCATTATAAAAATATTTCATCATGTTTGTCATGATTACAAATTATATTTTTGTGTGGTTCTTAGAAAGTGATTTGTGTTCTCTAACAATTTGTTTATAAAGTGAACCAGGAACTAACTATGAAACAATACTTTATTAAAATTAATTACATGTTTTTGCTACGTTTTATTTTCTAAACATTCTAAATGCATTATTTTTTGCAATTTCTCGAAATTATTAATTGACCAAAACAATTTGTCTCCTCAGTTTTAAATTTTATGTACCCAAGATATTCAACAATTTGGGTAAATAAGAAAATGTGTTCTTAAATAACTTTAGTTTAAATTCTGATCGGACATTGACACAGTGGCATAACATAATGTAATCGATATTAATAAAATATTTGGTCACGGGTTATTTCATGAACAAATTCCTTGAGAATAATTAGAAATTATTCGAAGTGAAAACCGATTTTGTATAATCGAAACGTTTGTGATATTATGAACCATTGAACAAACAAATACGTATCATTTAGCCCCTAAGAGTGTGTTTTAAAAAAATACATAATATATTATAAGAATTCATGCATCCTCATTTTAAAATCATTCATCTTTAGACTAAATCAATATTTAATTCAAAAACTATAAAAAATCTTCACTAGTTTAATAAATACATGTGACTATATTTTCTCTAAAACAGCAGCTTCTTCAAACAAATATTACAAAATACTAACTTACTACAAAAGAACTACCTAATAGATAACTTTAATGATATTTTTAGGGTAGATGGATATTGGAATTTTACCTAATTGAGGCATTAAACGATAAACTGTAAACAAACGGAAAATATTATACGAAATTAACTAGGGAAAATTATCAAGTATATGTTAATCGTTCAATAGGATATTGAACTTCTTACATTTATTAATTTTTTGGGCTTTTAGCAAATTCAATTTAATACTTTCAGTCTGAATGTGTAAAATCTTGAAATGTTCATTAAAGTTACGATTTCTTTAATTGAATGTTCCGCAAAGGTTGAATTTGATTTATCATTAACACGTTGACTGCCACCTACGAGATAATTCGTAGTGAGCAGTCTTCCACAGGTAGCCCACCACGAGTATACTAGCTAGCTGTTCTAAAACGCCGATTACGAATTATCTCGTAGGTAATACGTACTAAATATAGACATCTGTCTATATTATTATTGCGATAGGTCCATTCAAATCTATATGGCAACGAGAAAGACACAAGTTAAATAAACCGAGTATTTATTAAAACAAAGTAAAACATAACTTTTATCAACTAAACTTTTTATATGCACAAGATATGATTTATAAAATACGTTCATAGATGATATTTTTTGAAGCATTCGTCCACACATAAGGCGGGTTTTAGTTCACACACTGGACAAAAATTGCCTTGATTATCTCCGATTAACGTGGAAACAAAACTTCTCTGAATTTTAGAGTTCCTATGTCTGAATTGGCTCTTTTTCGATATAACAAATGAGCATTGTGAATAAACATTTCTAAAATATGTAGAAACAATTTCTTCGGCCATCTAATTGTTTTTCGTAAGGCAGAATAATCACAGCATCTGATCTGACCTGTCAACGCCAGACATTCCATTATTGTAGTCTCTGATAATGTTTGGCTTTCACAGATTGTACTTTGTGCATATTCGATATAGTGAGGACTTCTCTTTTATCTCTCCATTTGCAAAGAACAACTGATTCATGCCTACACCATGCAAGCTCGTTTTTTTTTTTAGTTTCCTTTTTACCAGATCCTGTGAATTTCCTTTTCTATTGAATCTGAGAGTCCCACAAATATATGTTTTCCTAGCAGTAAATGCCTTGGTCAGCGAGACAGAGTTATAAAAGTTATTTGTAAAGAGCATGTAGCCTTTATCCAAGAAGTCCTCCATCAATTCAAAAACTACATCTGCTGCATGACCCATTTCGGTTGCTGTTTCGGACTTGCCGTAATATATTTTGATTCTTAGCACCATCTCGTCTGATTCACACAGCTCATAAAATTTTACACCGTACTTGTGCTTTTTGTTTTTGATAAATTGGCGGAAAAACAGTCTTCCTCGCCATAGTACCATAGACTCAAACTTCTTTCCGGAACATAATTCTCACGCATGGTCTTATTGAAGTGGTTCAGAATGGGTATTTTGTAGAATCTGTCGTTGCTGTCTATAGAATTATCAGCAAAATGTAAGATTCGCAAAATGAGCTGAAATCGGTTGCGACTCATAATTGAACTCCAAAATGTTGTTTTATACAAAGGATCAGTACTCCAATAATAATGCGCAATACTTGGCAGTGTACAAGGTCCCATATGTAGTAACAAACCCAGAAAATTTTTCATTTCCGAAGCGTCGACATCCTTCCAGCGAGTAGATCGTGAGGATCTTCTTATTGGGTCCATCTTATCTATTTCTTGATTAGCGTTACAAGGAGATTCAAAAATTCCTGCGTGAAGAACAGATCCACAAGATTATTTATTGTCAAATTTCGGGAGTCGAATTGCAAGCCCACAATCTTCTACAAACTTAAATTGAGGTGGTTCTTGCTCAATTTCACGCCAAGTGATGCTTTGGTTAGTAGCTGAAGAATGCTGCGGAATATTTATGACGTCACCTTGGGGTTCTGCATCGCCTTTATTTTCTCCGTACTCGCTTTCCGAAGAATCACCACTTACATCTGAAGGCTCGTAATTTTCGTCGATATCTGAATTATCCCTCAGAAATTCGTCACACTCTGTTTCACTAAGATTTGCATACATTCCTAACTCATCTTGCGTAAGAGCTCTTTTTCGCGACATATTCGACCGCATGCAATGAATACAACAAATAAAACTGCAAGTTTGATCTTGGTCGGACCTGTCAGTGCGCAGTACTGAACTGAACGTGTGCAACTAAGCGGTAGAAGGGGTGATACGAGATAATTCGCCTGAGATTTTTTTCAAAAAGAAAATAATTTTGCTAAAAATGGTATCAAATTATCGTTATTTCATATTTTTTTATTGCATAAAGTAGCTAACACAGCTTGGCATAGACCATGCTACTTGAAGAAATCCTTTATGGCAGTCAATGTTAATGAAATTACGTCCTTCCTGTTTGACCAATGTATCATAGGGCAAGACCCACGTTTCAGCTTGATTCATCAGATAATTTATCTTCATTATTTTTGTTCAAGTTTTTCATTAATAATAAATAGGATTCAACCTTTGCAGAACATTTAATTTAAAAAAACCATAAGTTTAATAATAATATCAATATTTTACACATTCAGAATAAAAGTAATAAATTCCTAGAAATTAATAAATATAAGAAGTTCGATATCCTATTGAACGATCAACAAATATTTAATGATTCTCCCTCGTTAAATTTGTATAATTAGATTTCCGTTAACTAACTAATTAGGTAAAAATCTAATAACCATCTATCCTAAGATTATCATTAAAGTTATATATTAGGTATCTCTTTTGTAGTAAGTTACTACTTCGTAATATTTGTTTGAAGAAGCTACTGTGTTAGCGGAACTATAGTCAAATTTATTTACTAAACTATTGAAAATCGAACTTTCAATAGTTATTTTAATTAAGTATAGAATGGATTTTCATTACGTTATGGCTGATTCTATTCAATATGTTTCATATCTAACTGCTGAACTTTAATGTAAAGTAAATCCATGAGTCTAAATTTTTCATTATTCTAGTTTAAAGTATTGTTTAATAGAAAATTTTAGTTCTGCTCTCTTCAATAACTATAGTAAGTGTTCTTTAAACATGATAGATGAATAACATTTTCTGGTACACAAATTGTAAGAAGCACAATGAGAATTCATAGCTATTTTTTTTAATTGATGCTTTTCTTAGAAATAAAATTATTATTTTTCAATTTGAGAAATGTTGATCCATAAGCGACGTAATAGACATATTTCAGGTCATGAATAAATTCGCCATTAAATTCAGTATTACACACCCAAATTCTTATTTTTATTATTAATCATTATTTCAATTGTTCTGTTCATTGGTATGTAACTTTAGTTCAGTAGAATTTATTATTAGAGTGTTCTATAAAATCAAGTACATTTTTTCTTCAATTCAGTTTTAACAATTGATAAAATTTTTATCAATGTTCCATTAAAGAATAACAATCTAAAATGAAGGCTTTAGATATAAAATGCGATGTTATGTTTCTGAGAAATACAAGACAATCTTCAGGGTGGAGAAATTTTTTTATCCATAGACTAAGATTCAATATAAATGAAATAAGAAATAGATCGAATTACAAAGAATTAAATTTTAGCATTATCTTATCGGATATATTGAAGGTGTAAACTAGAACCTGTAGTTACATCATAGTTTACCAAGATTGCTTAGATCTAATAGCCTTCTATAGAAATTAAATCTTGTAGTGAAATAGAAATTTTATCTACATATGACTAGGTTTAATTTTTAATTTCATTTTTAGCTACACTATTCTTATTTGATGTTTAACCCTTAAATATTTCAAATAAAATGAGATTAAGTTTCAAAATTCCCTTAGTAAATTATTTTTGAAATTTCATTCACTAAAGATGGGCCTAACCTAAATATAACTGAATAATTTCATTTCCATGTTGATTCTTAGTCTAGAACACTGAATGTTTCCAATTTGAGTTTTTTCTCCAGAAATTTGATTCCAAAAGGTTGATATTCTTATACAGCACAAGGGTAGAAATTGACTAATTATTCACCTACTCCTTCTAACCTACTTAGGATGATCTAAATCATCATGTCTTCCAGTAGCGTGTAAAAATAAATATTTCATTGATTGATTTGATTTTACTAAAAAAATTTCGAAAAGGCTGCAATTTCACTCAGAGTACATCGAAAATTGGGTGCAAACGTAGAATTACGTGCAAAAAATTGGTCACTCCATTTCATTATAGATGTGACGAAGTCAAGCATCAGTTGGGACGGCACTAGTCAGCGAACTGGTATTATGTGCACCAAGGACCACTCACCCAACAATAATCTAATTTTACATTATTACGTTGGAAATAAAGTATAAATGAAGATAATTTTCTCGTATAGAATCGAATAGTTAACGGAAAAGAGTTTTAATGCATGAATATTTAAACAACAGTACGACATGTCGCCCAAATCGAACTGTTTATCATCGGAAAGATAATCGGGAAAGATTTGGCGATATGGTTGAATCTAGTGGTCTTAGAAAGTGTTATATGAACCATGAGTCCCAAAATTTCCAGAACAGAATTATCAGTAGGTTTTTAAGTAACTTATTTATTCATAAAAACGTTCTATTATAAAGTAGCTAAAAAATGGATGTGAAGCTGAAACACAACAATAATGTTAATGAGTAAACTTAATTTGAATATTTCTTAGTCAAATCATTTATCAAATATAATATTGGCTTAGAAAATTATTTTTAATGTTTGTTAACTATTCGAGAGATGATATAAAGGTTGCTAGTGATGATTATGACGTGAATTCTTCTGCAATACCTGGTGGTACCTTGAGACCGGGTAACCACGTCATTTTCTAGGAATTTGTTCATTTTTCTTCATAAAATATAACAAATTCTGGCTCGGGGGTTTTAAACGTCGCCGATCACGACCATATCACTCACAATATTCTTAAAATTGCCTGGGGCTGTTTCCGAGATACTCGAACCCTGTGTATGTATGTGTTTAATTTAGAAAAACGTACTTATACTCCAGCCCAAAAATAATTTAACGTGAAAAAAAAATAATACCATTAATTTATGAAGTAAAAATATCTTTCAAGTAAATTATTATAAGATGACGTAGATACACAGGGCTCGAAGGACCCGGAAACACCCCCAGCTAATTTGCAGAACATTGCGAGTGTCACAGTCGTGATCGGCGACTTTTAAAACCCCCGAGAGCCAGAATTTGTTAAATTTTATGAAGAAAAATTAACAAATTCCTAGAAGATACGTGGTTACCCGGTCTCAGGGTACCACCAGCTATTACAGAAGAGTTTTTCACGTCATAATCATCACCAGCAACCTTTATATCATCTCTCGAATAGTTAACAAACATTAAAAATAATTTTCTGATGAAATTCATCAATATCCAGAGCGTCAGGACCCCGGAAACCCCGGGGATGGTCCAAGGGGAATTCAGGGAATTTTTTTGATAGCATAGTCGTGCCCAGCGACCCCCAAGAAACAAATTAAAGTTCGTTTTTTATTCACCTCAAAAAATGCACTCAGAAAAATGCATTTTTAGGCTGTAGAAATGCAACAAATTTTTTCCGCAAAAAGAAAATACCGGACAAATTTTCTGAATCAGTTTTTGAATCGAATGCAAAATAACGCATCTGAATCCATCCAACTGCGCCAACTTTCGCAGGTGGAAGGAATGCTTTATTTCCTGGACTAGTAAGAGAGATAACATTTTTAGTAAGTTATGCCTTCAATTTTAGTTCTAATTTTTTCTTCAGAGGACTTTATACTGATTGAAAATTGCTCCAAATACAACATTCTATATTACCTTCAATAATAATCTTTCAAATAATATTCTCATATTTGAAAGTTTGAGAAAATGGAGTTGACAAATTTTTTCACCAAACTCTTGGAATTCGTAATTCAAAGACAGCTTTAAGTGTTAGTGTTTCTAATTTTGATCTTTACTTTATACAGAACCAAAGTTATGTAATAACCTCTAAAATTAATGTTTTTGCATGCAAAACATCTAAATTGTAAGGATCTTCAGAGTACATTGTGATCTCTGAATTCATAATTTGAAAAACATCAAATTGGAAAATGTTTTATCAAATTTCATCACATTCATTCATAACATTTGCTAACACTCATTTTGTGAAATTGATTCAAAGCAAAGTTAAATGTGCTTTTATCATATTCATATACATTCGTGTAATAAGTTATGTTTGCTGCCATGCTTACTTTATTAACTGGCAATGTTAAGAGCATTACATGTATGGCTTTTAATAGAAATTCAAAATCTAAACATGAGCAAGTATACTATTCAATCGTTCCGGTCATAAGCAAAATTGATGACTTAGACTGTGTTACAGATTTTATGCCCAATGAATATAATAGTAGTCATTTCCTAATCAAAATTCATTCACCCAGTATTAAAAATGCAAATGGGTATAGCCCAGCTTTGCAATTCTCACACAAACAATTTTAGCTACTATAAATTTGACAATATTCCAAAACTGAGGTTTTCAGCATTCCGCCTCATTTCACGATACTTTATTTCACAATACAATCTATTTTATAAAACACTCTACTAAATATTGTAATAATATTTGGTCAATTATTAATCTCTATTGTACGGTTATTGAATTCACCTCATTAACATCTTTCATCTTAGCATGGTAACATTTCAGAAATTTTTCCATTGGGCATTCTCCATAAGTTTTATTTATGATATATTTATTATTTACAATGTAGCAATGTGATGATTTTTTTGGAAATAAAGTACTTGATATTACTTGTACGTGTATTATTATTTTCGAATTTTTTCTGTACATTGTTTATTTTCTGTGTTGTGAATTCAATAATTGTATGTGGTGCTTTTTGCATGTGCTTGAACTTGTTATGTTGTATTAGTGTAGATGCATTTAGAATTAATTTGTTTTTCATATTGTATATGTTAACAGTTCACCTAAAAATCAATACTAATATAGATGAGCATAATATACATTCTATTTTAAGGTTTTCAATTTTAACAAATTGTAGTCATTTTGTACATTACTAAGTAATATATTCTCATCAATAATCATTCAATTGATGGGTACTAATCAAAGATCAAAAGATTTTGCATACAGCTATGAATCGTTTTCATTTCTTCTGATCTATTTCAATTTCTCCACAAAATTCAAATTCCGTGCAATAAGTATTTTAATAGATGCATACAGTTCAGTCTGGGAGATTCTGTAAGTGTGTGTTGAAGGAAAAGAAGAAGCGAGATGTAGGTTAAAATAATAAAATATGGATTAAGTGTAAAAATACAGAAAATATAGGAAGTACTAACTAATTTTTTGTATGTATTTCAAATAAGTTCTTCAAACTAATCTAGAGTCTAGAGGAGGGTACCACAACATGGAGTTGAAATGTTTAGGGGTCAACAGAAGTTATGATTTTTGTTGTTATTGTTAGAAACAAGAATACAAAATTGCCAGACTAATCAATTTTCTCAAGGGACTTTGTGATGGAAACATTTCTATAAGTTTGTAGAATTGTATTGTTCTTGTGTCGCCTAGCATTGAACCTTGATTTAGACAAGACATCGGATTGTCTATACTTTCTATGCAATTTGGCTGTACTTTAGTCGTATGAGATATATTTTTTTAAGGAAACATGTCTTACCACCCTTTTCAACATAACCCACCACCGTAGGCAGATCCAATTGGTTTGGGCATTTTTAAATATTTCGAATCATAATTAAGGCGATTTGATTATCGACCAATAATTATAACTGGTATTCGGCCCGAAAAAGTTAACTTCTGCACTTTCACACGGGATATATTACACTTTTGGCCAACATGCTATTATTTTTACCCAACTCTGCAACTTCGATAACTCCAACTACTGGATGAAATGTGGAGAAACTTTATATTTGACATTAACAGAAGTGTCAATTGTAGTTAATTTCCAAACAATTATCACAAATTGATTGAGGCCGGGTTCACTTTTAATAAATTCTGCTAGAGGCATCACAAACGGTGCGTATATAATATAGATTTCAATAATACACTTTTTTTACTTAATTGTAAGTTATCTAAAGCATATTTCAACTGCGATGCCGCCATTATCAAAGACATGTAAACTGATTCTAAAACTAAGATTATGAAAGAATGCGAAATACTTAACGGTTAAACCAGTTATAAAGGGGACATAATGCTAATTCTAATTAATGTTAATTTGTAGGTACTTCTTGGCTGAAATTAAACATCAAATATTCCAGGTAGTCAAAAGCTTTTTAGTAACCAAATAATTACATTTAATACGTGTTCCTGGAGTTAACCTAAGGTATATCGAAGTACTTACTTATAATAATGAGTTGTTTTCGATAGGAGATACATCAAAATTCAATAAATAATCTCAATGTTTATACATTTCTATACCCTCCAAAGTTCCTAAGAAAGGTTCATCGCTGTATAAACACAGAGATTATTTATTGAATTAAGATTTATCTCCTATCGAAAACAATCCAATATTACAAATACTTCGATAAATTTCAGGTTAACTCAAAAAATATGTATTATAAGTAGTTATTTGTTTACTAATAGGATAATGATTACCATTTGATGTTCATTTTCAGCCAACAATCACCTGTAACACTTTCATTCATTCGAATAAGCTTAATGGCTGCTCTATTACTGGTTTTTATTTCGCATTTATATAATCTTAGTTTTAATCAAATATTCCAGGTAGTCAATATCTTTTCAGTAACCAAATAATTACATATAATACGTGTTCCTGGAGTTCACCTGAGGTATATCGAAATACTTATAATGAGTTGTTTTCGATAGGAGATACATCGAAATTCAATAAATAATCTCTATGTTTATACATTTCTATACACTCCAAAGTTCCTAAGAAAGGTTCATCGCTGTATAAACATAGACATTATTAATTAAATTTAGATTTATCTCCTATCGAAAACAATCCATTATTACAAGTACTTCTATAAATTTCAGGTTAACTCAAAAAAGACGTATTATAAATAATTATTTGTTTACTAATAGGATAATGATTACCTGGAATATTTGATGTTTATTTTCGGTCAACAATTATCTGTAACACTTTCATTCATCGAACTAGCGTAATGGCTACTTTATTACTGGTTTTTAGAATCAGTTTAAGTAAAATATTTCTTTGATAATGGCTGCATCACAGTTGAAAAGTGCTTCAGAGTTAAAGGTGTTGGTGTAAACTAAATTATATTACATTCCACAGTGTTACCTCACAATTGAAATCATAATTTTCATAGACATAGATAACTGAAATTGAAATGAATTATTATAGTAAATAAATAAACTATTAGAAAATTTGATTGCCGCTCAAAAGGCAGCAATCAGGTCAGATACATAGAAACGAATTTTTGTCACTCAATAATTGAACTTCCAAGGTTAGAAACGCAATCAAACAAGGTTCTTATTATACCCATTTTGAACTGATTTAGCTAAATGCTTCATTACTGTATCGAAAAGCAAGTTTTGCTAATTTTTGTAAAGTTTCTTAACAATAGTATTACAAGTAATAACTTCTCAATTAATGTTCTCTGTAGGATTTGGATTTTCTATTACTAACTGGTTAATTTACATTCTGGTAACTATAGGTCAGCTCTGCTCGCTAATAATTATGTGGTTGATAGTAAAAAAATTTACAACACACATTCAATTCATACTAATGGACTGCTAATAATATTATTGAACGAGAACTCCATGCCTCCCATTCATATTAATCAACGATTAGAAAAATGTTCCTCAACCGCCTCTTCTTCAGGAATTCGGTTAATTGTTACTACCGCTACCCCCTAACAGAAGTATAGCTTTCATCCTGCAATTATGTAGTGTCCCTTTCCAAATTATATATAATGCTAATGTCCTCAGTCCGGGAGTTCAAAGCTTTCTGAAGAATCACAAAGTTTTCGAAAATGAAGAGGATCTAGGAGATTCTAGATGACCACTATCTAACAACCAACCAATGAAGATCTAATATCAAATGTTAATTTAGGAGTTTAATGATCTGTTTCAAACTACTAATTCCTAGGAACCTTTAGCATAGCTTTTCAATAATTTCTATTGACACAAGTGACCAATGGTTAAAATAAAGTTAACCTTCAAAACATCAATGAATAAGTATTGCGGACTCTAGTTACTTTTAGTTATTCTGGTTTCTGATCCCAGCGATGGTACCCGTTACGGGTGAGTACCTGCCTGCATGTCATCTCCTATCATTTCACTTTAACCTTTTCATGTTTGGTCATCCAAGTAGGATGCAACAAATCTGATCAACAACTGGGACAATTAATTTCAACCTCAAATCTGATTTTTTAATACTGTAATAAAACATTTTTTTTCTTATAGCAAACTAACTGAAAAAATTATAGATATCATTATACAATTTATAGTACTATGTCGGGTACTTTTAATTCAAACAGTAGTTATATTATTACTATAGTAATTTCATACATTAAAATTTAAATTTACTGGTTTGATATCCTAGGACCTACAGAATAACATAGTTATCATTTTCCAAACCTATTTGATGGTAGTACCGTCTTTGAATTGAAAGTATCTTTAGTTATTCACATTGAAACCCACCAGTAGAATGCTGTGAATAACTCAAGCTGTTGATTAACATTTGAAGATCGAAAATAAAGTGGAGGTGTCATTTATGGTCCTTTTGTTTAGATTATCAGAGAGAATGTAGATCACGTACCAATAGCTCGTGTGGAATAGGCGAAACAGACTTTGTAATATTACAATCGTCTCCAGTAGGTCATATGCACTGGCAACCCATATGCATATCAGTCCAAGGAAATGCTGAAAGTATTAGCGAACACAGTTCAAGATGTAGTTCTCAACCTCCATCTCCAGGTAAGGACTTAAATCTACTAAATTGTTCCAACATTTCTTAATCATACGCTCAATCTGTATGAATATGAAATATTGAGTGAACAGTATATGCAATTCATGTACAAAGTTATTAGTTGGAATCAGAAAGAACATTTTTCTAGACAATCGCCTTGTACAAAACGACCCCTCCATAGTCTGGAGGTACGGGTCCAATTTTAGAGCATTTGTTACTGGCTATGGCTAGTGAAGAGGGTTTGCTTTAAGGTTGTTCTAGGTCGAACAGTGTCAATATGTCTATAGTTTTAATAAATAATCACAAACTTCGTTCTCATACGTCTATCAGTTCGAGACAGCTGTTTCGGTTTTCTCATGAGCTCTTTAGTGGAACGAGTAGGACGATGAAGTCACTATTCGACCATCTCCGCCAGAGATATAGAAAACCCCATTTGGAAATTCTAAAGCACCAAGTGATCCAAACCATCTACCAGAAGAAAGATGTACCATTGAAAGATTTATTCACAAAGCTTCGACCTAGAGCAACCTCAACTCGTCTAATGACTGTTAAGGTGAACATGTGTTTGTGATTCATCCTATGCATTATGTTTTTTGTTTGTCAGTCATTCGCACCATTGAAGAAAAACTGTTTTATTATTCAATTGAATGTCTTAAAAGGTGACTGAATAAGTTTAAAATTAAATATCTGATTGGATAATTTGAAACTTTAATCAAATAGCAGAATTCAACATATATCTATTAAATATAAGATAATATACATACCATTATAATTTGAAGGATTCTATGAGCTCAATATTCATGAACATGGGTTCTATAGATTGGTAACATACATTGCTTTTAAAGTAAAATGGGAAAAAGTTGTTGACAATCGACAGATGATATTGTGGATATTCCTACTTTGTTTGTTCTTATTGCTCTGGTGAACTTTCCTTTGTTTATAAGCAAATTATGCGTGTTAAATTGTAGTGTATGATAATATGCAGATGCCATCCTGTACAATGCATATCTGTTTGTAGTCACTTTAAGATTGATTTCTGTCTACCTAATATAGGAATGAACCGTTCCTTTCTTCTTTATTGCATACCATAAGGACTTCTCGAATCCTCATGTGTTTAAAAATATATCGTCCTCACACCCACCTGCAAACACATTTTCCCGCAGACGTTATTCTGTCTGCGAGAATGGTTTAGTAAAAGGGTATTGATAGTCTGGTCAGTTGAGATCAATCCTTTAAAAATACACTGTAAATATTTCCTGTGACTCCGTCAGAACAAGCACTTAATTTGTTTGATTAATTCATAGTAAAAAAAATGTTCTTCTAAATTTTACCCATTAACATTAAGAAGAAGAGTGTAAACAACACTCCCTATTAAACACAAGGATTTTACATTAAAGTGAACTCGTCACATTCTTAGCGGAAAGTATTAATGCAGATCTGGTTGAACTTTGAGCAACAGCCCCCACCTCACCCTTCTCTTGCGCGCACCATCACTATGTTGCCCGCAAACAACGCTTTAGTATCTTTATAGTCGTTTGTTAAAAAAAAATATTCAAATTATAAGATTTAGTAATTAAAGATATTGAATACCTTTAATTATTAACCGTTCACAAAAAACGATTCAATTCCGCTTTCAACGGGAGTGGTCTTTCTGTAGAGACGAGAGCGATTCAAATACTCCCTCAAGCACTTATAATAAAGCTCATTCTTTACAACTTCAATTTATATTTTAATATTGATACTTGGCCATAAGTAAAATAATCTAAATATTATTGATAAGAAATAATCACCCTTATCCACTAAAAATATTGTTAAGTACTGAAGACCTTTGGGCTACCAAGTAGCCATCATCAGAGTAAACTAAATTATAAATCAAAATGTGCCTGTTTAAATACTATTTGAGGATAATAATGTAAAGAATGACTGGAGATAAATCGGAATTTGATAAATTGCTTTTTCGTTTATACATTTCCATCCCTTCTAAATTACCTAGATATTTGTCTGTACTGTGTTTTAAAAGTGATAAACTTTCTAGAGAAATGGTGTGACCTGTATTCAAAATATGTTCGGCTATAGCTGATTTTTTACCATTATTTTTATTTATATGGGCAAAATGTTCGTTATAACATGTGAGGCAGGGCTAAGGCTAACTTAATGCGTGAGTAGGATCGCTTCAATATCTCGCTCTCATTCTGTTTCGTCACTTTTATTGGAGCTATATTTATAGTACTATGTTTACGTTTATTATATTTTCCTGCGATTTCTCCAAGGAGAAGAAGAGGTTCTACCAAACTTATCAATTGAAGCCATCTTTATAATTTATCTTTGAATACGGTTTTTGTTCAAATACATCAGCCTCTTATCAATTCTTCTATTAAAAAGATTATCTCGTTGTGATGGTTATTGTTACCAGCATACGAGGATGCAACAAGAAGTCTTGTCTATCTACAATTTCATTTACGTCATCCCAATAAACGTATTCGATTGGTTTATTGTTATTTTCAAGTCTATCATTTTTGATATATGCATTTCCAGTGTATGTTTTGGACCCAGGTCTTTTCATCTAATTAATCAAAAGTTTCACTAAATGTCTAAAGTTGAATTATATTTCAAACCCATTTTACCATCGTATCTGTTGACATCAAAATCCAATAGAAATCGTTTGAAGTAATAACGTGCTAATGTGACGTATAGTTGCAGAAACTCTTCTGTAACAGGCACATTTTGATTTATAATTTAGTTTATTTCGATGATAGCTACTTGGTAGCCGAAACGTCCTCATTACTTTAATAGTATTTTTAGTGGATAAGGGTGATTATTTCTCATCAATTATGTTATAATATGTAAAGTGTGAACTCTTAGTTTATTAATCTAAATATTGTTTAGTTCCAGAAAGAAAATTTTCCTCAAATGAAATTAAATTGGGGAACCTTAGATCTCATCAGATCCAATCAGAAGATATTTCTAAGAAAAACAGACACGTAATCATAAAAACCGATAATGAAGATAAATCTAAAGTTACTATATCAGCCAGTCCATCTGTAGTTTCATTCAGTAAAGAAGCGCCTCTACTACAAGAGTTCAAATCTACAGCTTCCCAAACCAACACCAGACCAAACTCTCTCTATTTTGTGAAAAATGAAAATATTAAACAAAAACCACACCTAAGAAACCGTTCTAAGTCAATAGATAATACCAACAAAAAGTGCAGACCTGATAAGAACATGGGTTTTGAAAAATTGCATCGGTTGAAAGAGAAATTATTGCATTCCAGTCCTGATTTGAATGAAATCGCTAGTGATAATGAAAGCACCCCGCTGGTTTCTGAGTTATCGACATCTTCAAATTCTGGACAAAGTCCCGAAGTGAAAACATCTAGTGATAATGTCCTGTCTCCACTTTCACAGAAGAGCCTATCTCCGGATGTACCTACAAAACAATTAATAAGTGAACAGAAAATTGATGCGAGTAATGAAGGGCCTTTTCGCGGAAATGTGACATTTAAAACAAATTCCAAAGCTGTCGGTGGCAATAATTCTAATCCATCATATAGTAGTAGAAGAAGAACTAAGACAATTTCAGAGATCAACAGTTTATCTATTTCTAGTTGTTTAAGTTCTTTGCAGCATACAAACAGTAACGTAAGTATACCAAGTTCGTTCAGCTCGGGACAGTTGTCCCGACAAAATGCTTTAGATTCTGAAGAAAACCTTGCCGATGTATATTGTGATCCCACTAGGAAATACAGTTTAGTATAATAATATATTTTTGATTACAAGTCTCAGTATTTAGAAGGATTTTATTTATGATCATGTTTTAATAATATAATAAAATTTGTTTCTTGTTGATATATTGTTTTATTGATGAAATTACACCTAACACTCAGAAAGTACACTTAATGTAATACAATGAACTCTTAGTTTGGCTAGTTTAGTCGACTGAAAATTACTTAATGAATGGTATACAGGTTGGAAACTGTTAGTAAATATATAGCCACAGTGTATCCTTATCTTATTTTCGCAAGATAGTCCAGGCAATAAGCCGAGAAAAAGGCCATAATAAAAAAATATATATTGTAAGCTAGAATTTCAAATTTTTTTTTGCATTTTGTACCTAATATATAGTTTATTCATGACTATCAAGACCGCGGGGGTCGACTTTGCTACCCCCAAAACGGGGCTTCAACCCCTCAGAGGAGCATTCTTATAAAACCAGTTTAGAAAATTGATGAATTAAGAGCCAAAAATGACCCCTAGTATGTTTTTTGGGTCGCTGATCATGATTCCGCTGTTATTTTTCACAAAAAACTCCAGATGGGAAAGTTGAGATTTTCCTGAGACGGTTATGAATAATAAAGTATAATTTTGTTGCAAAAATGACCACTAGTAGGTTTTATATTTTTCCCAAAAAACTCTTCAGATGGAAAATTCGGGAAATTTGAGATTTTCCTGAGACGGTTATGAATAATAAAGTATAATTTTTAATTTTAAAATTTTATTTTTAAAATTTCGCTGTTGGTTTTCTCGGAAAACCTCCAGAGTGAAAAATCCTGAAAATTGTAATTTCCTTTGCAGTTTTGGGGAATAAAATGAAGAAAATTTTCAGGTATGTATTATTCCTTTTTCTATTTTTATTAAAGATCTACTTTTCCAAACTTCATTATTCTACATATTTGTTTGCATCATTATATATATTATTATTATCATCATCATACATTTTTTCATTCATTTACATAATTTTGAAAATATAAAATTTTCAGTTCATAGTTATTTTAATCGTCATCAGATTCATTTTCTAAAATTCTATTATGATCATCATAAAACATACTAGGGGTCATTTTCGGCTCTCAATTCATTAATTTTCTAAACTTTTGGATTTTTTTTATAAGAATGCCCCTCTGATGGGTTGGAAGCCCCCCTTTTTGGGGGGTAGAAAGGTCGACCCCCGAGGTCTTGATAGTCATGAATGATCTATGGGGCATTAGGAACAAAATGCAAGACAAATTTTGAAATTCTAGCTTACTATATTTTTTTTATTCTTTTTCCGGTTCGTTGCCTGGACTAACATTCTTGCTGTGAAATGTGGCGAGCATAGAGCCTCGAGTCCAAAAAAACGTTTGTCTCTGAGAGAAGTAACCCAGTTCCAAATCTGACATGGTCTTCTGGTATACTCCCCTATGTCATTAAAACGTGCTTATGTTCTGTTGACGAACTGTTGTATCGGGATATCAAAAATTATCTTGGTCAAGGGTGGTTGTGGAATCTAAAACGTCTGTCTTACTTTACGTTATCAAAACTTGTGTCAAATTATTAATTAATTTGAAGTTTCTAAAAGTGAGAAATTTCGCAATTTTATACGAATGTTATAACACTCGAAGTCTTTAGCGCTTTAGACTCCGGGATTTTCACGTGGCCTATCGAAATTAGAAGGTTCGAATTGTATAAAAACACAATTGCATGAACGCCAGACGTCCTATGTAATTAGCTACGAACGTAATCATTTTGACATATGCCTCGAGGTGCTCGCTACGCGTCAGTTAGAGTGTATACTTTTTACCTCGATCTTGTTAATTCGAAGACGTTTTATGCCCCGTGCGGCCGGCGCCAGTTGTAAAAAAGTGTTTTCGGCTATAGGCCGCTAGCTTTTAACCGCTTTTGGGTATATTTTAGTAGCTAGAAAATTCCCTTTGGTACGTCGCACGTTAGACACGCGAGGCTGAGACCTGAGAGTACCTGTTTCTATTTTAATTAAATTTTCCTATTTAATCGACATTTTGGGGCCCGAGACTATGCTATTTAGTTGGCCCCGTTCATAAACCAACGACATGGAGCGAAAACCGCAATCGAAAAGTCCTCGTAAAGACGTTCTATATTCCGAAGATTTGCACTTTTCTAACTCGCGAGCTACGCGCTCCTCATGTGAACGTCATTCGATTCATCGAAAATTTACCAATTTAAAACAGTTTTCGACCCCGTTTGTTCAAAGTTAACATTCCGTTTTACATTCCACACCCACCCTTGACCAAGATAATTTTTAATTTGTAGTTCATTATTGTTTTACAACTGAAATAAATAGGTATGAAATTTGTAGGTTATGTAAAGTAAGACACACGTTTTAGATTCCACAACCACCCTTGACCAAGATAACTTTTGATATCCCGGTACAACCAAAACTTGAGGGACTAATTAAAGAACATTAAATAACACATCTATCTAAATAGTGCCTACAAAACCAACAATTATTAGGAGTCGTAATTCAAGCTGAATGACATTTGGAACTTTTCAAACGCCTACTATTTTTGATATAGAATACACAGAAACTGTTACAAAATGCAATTAAAACGTAGGTAAACTAGTTCTTTGTCTTGTTAAATGTTCAGTAGTTGTACACTCAACAATTGAGATGCTTATTATGTATGTACAACATTTTTGTTGATGTAATTCTCTCTGATTATTTTTGTAAGCATTATTTGGATAAATTTGGTATCAAAAGCAAAGCAAAAATTAGACTGAATGGCTAGAGAGCTGATTTACCTTCAGGGCCTATCATTAAAAGTAATCGCAATGTTACTTCATTCTTATAAAACTTCTGCTGCATATTCCTTCTAGTCTAGCTTGTTTTCTTCCTTCCAAACCCACCCCGTCGTCCCCTAACCAATACGCCGAAGCAAGCTTGAAAGGCTCAAACACCCCGCCCCCTTAGCTGGGACGAATGAAATAAGAACCTGACATTCTTTCTTGCATATTCCTGACAAAGGCTACTATCAAGCGGCTTAAATCTAACAGAAAAACGCTACATTTAACCATTCATGTATCAGTATGTTGATTCTAACAATACCGTGTCTTACTACTTAGCTTCTCATGTCAGAAACCAGGCTTGAACTTTGGTCTCACATAGGGAGGTGGACTAGGTCTGCAATGCAATCCTCTACTGATTGTGGAAGTAGGACTGTTGGTGTGACTGCGAGAAATGAGCATGGGATCCGGCGATAAGCTCATATCCCTATTATTTGACAAGCTTCTCAAAGATTGCGTGGCTCTATTAATTGTAGCATATTGAATGGCATCATAACCATTACCAATAGTTTCTTTTGATCTGAAAAATTAAATCTCATTATAACTATTTGGATGAAAACACATTCACATTAGCCAATGACAGCAATAAAGCTTGCCAAAGAAATTAATGAAAAAGGGAAATATGTATATCTGTAATCCATTATACAAGTTTACACTACCGCCTTTTTTCTATTTAAATTATAACTCATCTGAAATACTTTTCCGGCTGCGATGCAGCCATTATCATAGACATAATATAAATTGAATTTAAAGATAAGATTACGAAACAAAGTAATGAAGCGGCTATTTGCTGTTTCTGATGAATGAAAATATTACAGGTACTTCTTGGCCGAGAATAAACATCAAATATTCCAGGTAGTCATTAATCTTATAAGTTAACAAATAATTACCTTTAATAATAATTATATATAAATTCTCGGGAAATAGGTTACATTAAAACTTATGCTTTATCTTATACTGGAATCTCTAAACAATATTTAAAAAAGAATGCATAGCCATAAGTATAGCACAAGAAAAAAAAACTCGCCCTTGCTAAACACAGCTTTGATTATAATCATCAATTCGATTACAATAATGTTGATATTTTAACTAAGGAAACCAATTATTATAAAAGATCTATTCTGGAGATGATTCACATAAAACGTGACTCCAAATCTGTAAATCATAGGACACATATTCAGACACTAAGTCAAATATATACTAACTTGATTAATTAAAACTCTTGCAAATTCTAACATGCGTCTTTATAATGTTAATAAAAGTATATTTTAGGTAGAATGTCAATAGTTTATTTCGAATAACTGACAAACCTTTTTCTATTAGCTCGTAAATCTTAACATCTGGTTAACTGAAAGTGGATACTTGAACCTAATGTTTTCGTTTTTAGTCGTTCATAGACTTTGTTGACATGTACTCGCATATATTAAGAGTACTGCTTAACAGTGGATTATTGATATATTATACTTATAACATTGATGTGTTGCAATTTCGATTATTCGTGTTTCTGTTTGTTTCGAGGACGTGGGCATTTTAATTGAGATTGGTGCGATAAGGACGCTTTGTGTAAGACAATTAGTTTTAAGTAATCCAGTTTTAGACATAATAAGTCTTCTGATGATGGTCGTGATACCGAAACGTACGTAAAGACGAGAAAATATAAAGCATAAGTGTTGATGTGACCTATTTCCAGAGAATTTCTATATAATTCATACCTGGGTCAAGAATCTTTATTATAATAATAATATAATTGACTTGAGGTTTATTGAAGAAGTACTTGTAATAATGGAATGTTTTCAATCGGTGATAAATCAAAATGCAATAAATACGTTTAATGTTTATACATTTTTATAGCTTCCAATGTTGCTAAGTAAACTTTTGTGATTATAATCGATTTGTAAGACATAGTTTGCGGATTTATCAATGTTATTACTTTGAACATTATAAAAATACTTTGAGCCTGATAGCAAAATGTCTTAGGCCAACAAAACATTTATTACAACGAATTTTATATACATCCGATTTATCAAGATCTGAAATTTTACTAAACGTGTTACCAAGTAAGGTTTAACATAAACTCCACCATATGTGGTTCCAACAAGACGGTGCGGTGCCACTCCACATAGATCGAATGAAACACGCGATCTTTTGTCGGAGCGATTTCGAGAATAATTTCAAGGAAAGGAAATATTCACGGACCGCCTAGGTCTTGCGATCTGACGCCCTTACATTTTTTCATATCAGACTGATAGTCCTCAAGCGATTCAGGAACTTCGTTGCCACTCCACATACAGTGAATGAAACACGCGATCGTTTGAGAGATTTCAAGATCGAATAATTTCTCGGAGAGGAAACATTAACTGGTCACCTAGGTCTTGCGACCTAACGCCCTTATACTATTTCCTATGGGGTTTCTTAAAGGGTAGATAGTCCTCAACGATTCAGGAACTTCAGAATAACATTATCGCTGCTATTGTAGAAATATCGCCGCAATTATGTGAAAGAGTTATCGAAAATTTTACCAACAGAATGGATATCATGTCAAAGATCCAGACGAGGTTACTTGGCTATATTCTTTTTGTTGTACTTTACCTTATAATGAAAATATCGAACGACCTCATTAATTCCTAATTCAAAAAGCAACCTCAAATATGAACAGCCTTTCTATATAGATTAGTGATAATAGATCATACACAAACTTTGCATGTTTAACATACATGAGTAAGAGTATGTTACAGAGAATATATCCAAAAGACTAAGAAACTTGTAGAAACAAATTATTTGTATCCATAATACAAAGTCATTGGACAAAAGAAGAGCCAAACATTATAAGCTGATTGGTGGTAGCTGAATAATCAAATACAATTCCCAATCATAAATAATTCACTTCAAAACTCATTCTGAGAATGCCATTTTTCATTTTGCACCAGCTGTAAAATGTATTATTAATAAGCGAAATATAAAAACGAAACACTCATTATTCTGTGATTAAAATTAAATTCAAATTGCAGAAAAATTTTACCTGATTATATCAGTACATATGTGAAATAAATTAGCGAAAAATTCTTCGCTAGCTTCATCATGCCTGGAATAATTACATAATGTGAAAAATGCACTTTATATGGAACAATTCGTTGAAATCGTTCTAAAACTAATAACTTTGAAAGTACTTACATGCCTTCATGATAGAAGCAGAGAACGAAAGACAAAACAAACGCCAAAATCAGTAAAAGTACAATTGGCAGCATCAAACTCAAAGAAAACTCGTATACATAGCTTCTGATTGGTACTTCATTTTTTTGTATTGTATTCCAAATATTTAACAATGATTCTTCAGTATTAATTGCTTTTATTCCTTCCTGATGCATAGCCGAATTATTGTCGTCAATCTGTAAGAAATTATAAGCATACATGTGGCAACATTCATCTATATACAGAATGGTCCAGTCTCGAAAGCGGAAACCTTACAGGCAGACAGATAACTACAAAATAATATCAGTTTGTACTATATTCGAAAAGATGCTTCGTTACAAAGATACAGGGTGTCAAAATTTTTATAAAAAAATCCAGATTTGATAATATTTTTAAAACTACTTTAGATATTTAAATGAAATTTGGCACGTATGAATAGATAATTTAAATACATCTTTTTACGTAAAAAATATTATTTTACTTCCACCAGTGGCGTGCTTACAGACACATCTTCGGTTATTTTTCATAAAAAATATGGTACACCACTGATTTTTTAGAAGCAAAAATTATTTCTAGAATCCTTGTTCAATTCACAAACAAAAAAAGACTCTTTACTTTTTTTTGTTTGACACATCGTTTGCCAGTAAAGAATTAAAATACCTGATTTCTGAAAAACAATTAAGCAAAAACGAAAATAAGAAATTTAATTAGTGGCTTACAACAACAATAACAAAATGAAAGAAAATTGAAGGTAAAATCACAAAAGTTGCACGAAATGTAGTCCACCTACCTCAATACATTTTCGAAATCTACTCACTAACACATTTACTGCAGCAGATACTTCATGCGGATTTTGCCGCATATCATTGCAGGCTTGCTTAATTCTTGAAACTAAATCTTCCCTTGTTAATAATAGTGTAGACTTTATCTTTAATAGTGCCCCAAACGTAAAAGTCTAGCGGGTTAAGATCCGGTGACCTGAGTGGCCAATCCATCGTCGAGGATAATTGGTACTGAGCCATTCTCTTACAACTATTCCAAAATGCGGCGGAACTCCATCCAGTTGTATCCAACTTTCACGCCTTAAATTAATGGGTAAAACCTCTAGGTAGTCCTGCAGATTATTGTTAAGAAACTCCATAAAAAGTTGCGAGTTCAACCTTGGGGGTAGGAAATGTGGACCACAAACATTAACATCAATAACGCCCAACCAAACATTTACGGAAAATTCATTTTGAAATGATCTTGGCCGAATTTCTCAAGGATTCTGATGTGCCCAAATATGGGTATTATGGTAATTTGTTACCCCACGTCTGGTAAAAGAGGATTCATCTGTCCAAAGAATCTTATGGAAAAAGTCAGGATTTTCTTCCATTGAGTTTAAAAGCCACTGGCAAAATCTTATTCTCTTTTCAGCATCACCAGGATGCAAATCCTGAACAGGCTGTAGGTGATATGCATGGCTGTGGTCATCGTGTAGTGTTCGTAATATTGTAGACTTCGGTATGTGAAGGTTCTGAGCTGCCTTCCGAGACATCAGCCTCGGATTTTTATCAAAAGTACGAAGTATACGATTATTCTGAATATTATATCGACGGTTTCTGTTCCGTTCGTTATTAACACGCAGGCCAAAGTCACGAAAATTCTGATGTGTTCTGATGAAAATGCGAGCATCTGGAACTCTTCTATCTGGATAGCGTCTACGATATTCACGAACTGCCGCTTCTGCATTTTCATTACAAAGTCCGCAGCAAAAACTAATATCTGCGTATTCGTTGTTAGAAAAACATTTTTCTGATTAATACTTGCGCAACACTAATAACAATATTAACAATAACTCGAAATTAAATTACCTGACACAATTCAATCAACTGTCATAATAAAATGAAAGAACACTTACAGTAATATTTTTTTTTTAATGGCCTACTACGACAGATTGAAATTTGTCTGAATTTCAGTTGCTTAAAGAATTTTAATTTTTTACTGGCAAACGATGTGTCAAACGGAAAAAAGTACAGAGCCTTTTTTTGTTGTAAATTGAACAGGGATTCTAGAAATAATTTTTGCTTCTAAAACATTAGTGTAAAAAGATGTATTTAAATTATCTATTCAAACGTGCCAAATTTCATTTAAATATCTGAAGTAGTTTTAAAAATATTATTAAATCTGGATTTTTTTATACAAATTTTGTCACCCTGTATCTTTGTAACAAAGCATTTTTCGAATATAGTTTATAGTACAAACTGATATTATTTTGTAGTTATCTGTCTGCCTGTAAAGTTTCCCCTTTCGAAACTGGACCATCCTGTATATGTACCTAGACTTGAAGAAAAATGTCAATGAATATAAACTTTTTATTTACACCAAGTTTCTAAATAGAAATTATGCACTATAAAAAGTAATAAATGATGAATGATATTTACTTTCAACCATTTATCTATATATTGGGGATATCATATTTTTTTAAATTTTTATTAATCTATTTATATAAATTAAATAAATAAATAAATGAATAAAAAAAAATTATAATATCCCCAATATATAATGTGGTGAAATGCTATAGTTCCCTAGCTAGGCAAGCATTTAAAAATAAATAATGGTTGCACTAAAATTCAAAAAAGCAGTTCAAGCGTGGTGTGTTACTCTCCCATTTTCATTTATTTCATATGTTGTATGATGATAGAATTTAGTTTTGTTTTAGTTGAGGAGTTAGTGGTAGAATACCTTAAACTGAACCACCCCTGTTGGAAATATTCATTGTTAATTATGGTAGTAAGTAGTTAGTAGCAGTTCTTACTCAATAAAGTTCATATTAAATAAATCAAAAGGAGGTAATTGAAGCTTCACCTAAAATACATAATAATAAAACCTTGCACATTCAATTGACATAAATTATATAGATAAAACTTTCTTAAGTGAGTGTTGTACTAATAACTAATACTTACTAATCGAAACGAGCACCAGTCCATAGCAAAACCAGCATCTCTAAAATATTTTTCAACAGAAGTCCTCTTGTAACCTCTTGGGCATATGGGTAATTTCCATAAAGGTTTCACTTCCTCTTGGAGATCAGTCAATTCCACAGAGAAAGCAGCTTGACTTCCCAGCCTCAGTACAATGCTTAAAAATATACTTTCAGAAAAGTTATTAACAGGTATGTACTTCTTACCCCTCCCTTTCTTTTGGATTGAGTGGTTTTCTTGCACCTAATTGTATGGCAGATGCTAGAAATGTAACATATAAATCCTCTTCACTATTTTTCCATAACTGTTTTCTGAATATATCTTTCAATTGATCCATACGGTCCACATCAAAAATGTCATCTACATTCAAGTTGTCAATCTTCATGTGCACTTCGAATTTTGCAGGACTTAATTTTTCAGATATATAAATATCAATTTGTTCACATCTTGTCTCATAATTTTTTTTATTCAAAGCTACAATCTGCAAAGGTATTTTCACATTGTCACGATTAGGAGGGACTCCATATAAAAATCCTGAGTGGTGTTTCTCACTAAACACATATTTAATCCATGAAGGTAGATCAGGAGAATCTAGAAGGGATGGCTGATAAATGTATTGATGGACAGCACCTGTAAATAAGATGACAACTTATATTGGTTGAATGAAAATCCATTCTAAACTTAAATAAAATAACTACTAAAAGTTCGATTTTCACTAATTTAAATTATTTTCTTTGATCCCCAAGTGAACTGCAGCAAAAAAAAAGGGAGAGAAATTCGACAATGTTGACGACAACAGATATAAATCTAAAGGTAATTTCAAAATTATTCAACAGATACTCACTTTCATACGTCCAATTGAATAAAGGGGGATCTATCACAATCTTAAAAACCTCAGTTAATAAAACATTTTCATTCCTAGCATGAATTGTAGCGATTATTTGGAAAATTAATAAAATAATGGTATTATTTGTGGTAAACATGACACAAAGTGAATTTTAATATTGTTTTAGTCTTACGTCTACAATTAAATGATATTTGATATTTCCCTACTATTACACAATGGAACTTTAAAATAAGAATTAAGATGTAAATACTTCAATAGGAATACCCACAAATTAGTTTTTAAATAATTTGTGGAACTGACCATGGAAAAATCTAAATCAGGGAACTGACAACTGACAAGCAGAGGCCAGAAAACATCAAATAATAATATACCCATAGATTTATGATTTATATTATCTAAATTAAAACCACGGTCGTATACACAGGTCTGGAAACTCTATGGTTGACTTGAGTCTCTTACGGGTCGCCTAACTCGTAGTCCCTCGCTCAGCCACCAGCTAGCGCTTGGATCACGAAGTGGTAAAACGATTTCTATCCGGAATCGCAAGCATCCACTTTTTTCGCATTTCCGCATCTTTGGGCACTTTAAAAACAGAAGTTTCTTGCTTTACACTTTTGTACCCCGTTTTGGCACAATGCACGATTTCGTAATTTGTTTCTAAAAACGCAGGTATTCCTTGTGTTGACAAGTCAACTGACAGTTGTCAGAAAATACTCCTACGTGACGACTTTTTGTACTACGGGCCAGTCGACGCTTAGCGGACTCACTGCTCACATAGGAAACAACCTCGAGTTTCCAGACCTGTGTATACGACCGTGATTAAAACTAACTCGATGTTTATCTACGTAATATACGGCTAGTTGGCCAGTATCATCATACATATAGATATAAAAATCTCCATACTATCACAGTGTAATCTATGGCCAGTATCATTTAATCGGTGTGAATGTGACCACGGTCGTATATACAGACTGGAATCTCGAGGCTGTTTTCTATATGATAAGTGAGTCTGCTAAGGGTCATTTGTTGCGTAGTACCAAAAGGGTGGCGCATGAGTCGAGGAATGTTCTCTGGCATGTATACGACCAACGAACTCGGATATACCCGAATTCGTTGTATACGACCGTGTTTGAACGATATGGCGCCTAATCCTGACATCCTGACAACATATTCGATCCATGCGCTAGCTGGTGGCTGAGCGAGGGACTACGAGTTTGGCGACATGTAAGAGCCTCATGTCAAACATAGAGTTCCCAGACCTGTATATACGACCGTGAATGTGACTTATGAGAGACAGAACGATAAATAAGTATTAGTACCCACACAGAGATATTAAATAAAGTAAGCGTCCTAAGGGCGGATTTGAATCAGTTCTCGGAAACTCGGAATTACAGAAAAATTGTATGCATCAGGCAGCAGAGGCGCCGACCTATTCTTGTATACAACAGACAGCCCCAATTCTTGAGAAGAGCGACAGAGAGAACGGGAGAATTATCATTTTCTGTCCTTCAAAGAACTGATTCAAATCCGCTCAAGGATGTTTACTCTATGTATATACCTCTGAGAACACACTGTTAACTGGATGGATTGGAGGATTGATTTTTTTCCCCAATTACCTCCTGAAGGTCAAGGTTTTTGAAAGATGAGTGGATAAATCTTCCAAATGAATGTCAGATTATTACACTACTTTGTGTTGGAAAAATTTAAGTTTTAACATGTTGAGTCCTCAACTGAAATCATGAAGCTGCTATTTGAGAAACTCATAAGCTAGGATACAATCGGAAAAACTGTTGAAGCCATTCGATATATACGCTCCTTACAAGCAATCCTATATGCACACATGTACTTTTTCATCATCGGAGAATTCATATACTGAAGATTCGCAGGAAATATTTATGAATAGGCACCATAAAGTACCTAAGATAACATAAAATGTATTTTCTCTCCACTGTACAGAAGACTTTCTGAGTCTTGGTCATGGATGGAACATAGACAAGATAAGATTAAATGAACCGTACCTTGGGAGTGACTATTAAGCCCCTGAGACTTTACTATGAAACCTAGCAAACAAAAAAAGACCTCAACCAGAAGATTTTTGTGAGGGGCGTGGAGTGCCCACAGCACGGTGTCGGGGAGCTCGGATGTCAATTCGAGAGGGACGGCGCTACTGGAGTTCCTTAAAGCCTACTTAATTCACCCCACGCAGGCAGGAAGTAATTGACGTAAGCCTTATCCACGGTCATATATACAGGTCTGGCAACCCGAGGCTGTTTCCTGATAAGTGAGTCCGCTAAGCGTCATCTGTTGCATAGGTGGCGCGTCAGTCGAAGAATGATCTCTGGCACGTATACGATCGTGTTCTGACTTAATAATATGATTGTTGCCATACTTCAATCCAAGCGCTAGCTGGTGGCTGAGCGAGGGACTACGAGTTAGGCGACATGTAAGAGACTCATGTCAAACATACGAGTTCCCAGACCTGTATGTGCGACCGGGGCCTTAACTCTATAGCAATGAAGGGTTGGGTCCGAAAATGGAATGTATCTACGGTCTCCCTTTCGGACCACAGACACATCCTGTTGGAGTTGGAATGTGATTCCAACCCAGAGAAGTTATACAGGAATTCGAGAGCCATCCACTAGGACCTTTTCAATAAGGAACTAAGCGCTAGACTGTATTTCAAGGAGGTCGGGAAGAGGCTGATAGCTGATGTGTGAAGAATAAGCACGGCTCTGCCTATGAAACATGCTATCGTCTTAAATGGAAGACGGACAGCAACAGCAGGAGGAATTTCGAAAACGGGTGAGAAAACACTTCAACAAATCGAAGAGGACCTCGCATAGTTCAGACTGGGAGAACTTAAGGTTGCACAAAAGGACTACAAGAAAGCTGTAAGGAGTTCTAAGAGATTGGTGGCGTATGTACTGTGAGAGCATCAATAAGATGCGGTCGGCAGCGAGGTTAAGCAAGGGTCACTCCAAAATCTCCTCGATTGGCACGGGATTAGTGATCTTGCCGAATGGGGAGTACACGTCATAGTAGGACGAAACGCGAGGTACGACTTTTGTTTTATAACTTCTCGTCCTAGATGGCTAAAATGTTAAAAGAGAACATATGTGCCAGATAGTATCTATTGGCTAGGTCTTCCGTGCTTCATAGATATAGAAGTTGTAATTTGTAATCAATGCAAAGATGTACATTCTCCCGTTTGGGCACTTCCACAGAAATGTCTTGTTATTTCTTTTGCCCGCTCAATGATAATAACCTTGTTGGCTTCGTTACTAGTAGTCTGTGGCTCCGCTTCTCTTTTTTGACAGTTGACTAGCAGTTGACGTTACACATAAAACCAGAGACATTAATAAATAACTATTTAAATTCAAAATTATGAAATAAAACTTAAATAGTTAGTTTATAGTATGGATATCATAACTAAAGTGTGTCGAATTTGTTTAATGCAAAATGACCTGCAATCAATTTATGAAATTACGATTGAAGGGAACACGATACCTGATATTTTGATGGCATGTGCTTCCATTCAGGTAAACTAAACTATCAACATTCAATCTATCGCGCATAATATAACTGATTGTATATTGCAGATAAATCATGATGACCAATTAACCAAAGGTATATGTGTAAATTGTATTAACAAGTTAACAGAATGCTACAGCTTCATAAGTACATGTAAAGAATCCAATGATGTCCTTATGTACACCTACAATGAATATCAGAAGAATCCTCCAACAGAAAGAATTGACAAAGATGGAGAAGAAGAACCTTTATGTATAGTGAAAATAGAGAATAATGAAAGTGAATTCTATAAGGACGATGTAGAAAATATCGTAATATATGTAGACGCTGATAATAGTAGTGAACTTAATCTTGAGAATGTTGAACATGAAACAATTGTAACCAGTGAAGAAACATTAGATATAGACGATAATAATTTGTGCTGTAAAGAATGTAATGAAGAATATGAAACTTTGCTTGATTTAAGCAATCATTTTAAAATTCACGAACATTGCAGTACCGAGTTCTGTTGTCCAATGTGTAAACTCTTGTTTACAGATGTCACTCAGTTGACAAAACATCTAGATAAACATATTGATGATGTTCACAAATGCTCAGTTTGTGGGAAAGTTTTCAAATATTTTAGAAGCTTGAGAAGTCATATGGTACTTCACGTTGGAAAACCATGCTCATATGCAGTTATGTTCAAAAGTGAGTATTTTCTAATCAAAGTACCCCAGTAGCCCTAGTTGTTATTCCTTATATTTTACCTTAATAAATTTAATAAGTACTTCATTACGTTGCATGATTAAGTGAACATTATTCTTGGGTATCTCCGAATTGATGTGAAGCCTTAAAAAAGGAATGATTCCTTCAATATTCAGGTTACTTGAAGATTTTTTCAAAGAATTTCCACTAAAAACATAAACTAATAAAAATACACTACGTTCATATTAAATAACTACAATTGAGTATATGTTAGTGAAACTAAGCTGAACCAAAGCATAGATGGCAGAGAAATCTATAAAAAATAATTTATTTTAATTTATGAATATTCTCTGCTGTCATCAATATCATGCCAGTTTGCTGTTCTGTATTTATTCCAAGAATTGTTGTAAAAGTGTAACGTCCTTCCGCTTGAATAGTTAATTACAAGTGGGGGAGGTTGTCACTTACTGTCCTCTTATGACAGTAACTGACCTGCTCGGGTTTCTTGATCTGAGGGTCCAGATTCCCTTTTTATATAGGTTTTAAAATTGCTATTTCTCTGTCGTCTGGATTGCCAAATAAAACAGATGTTTCCTTGTTCAACTAAGTTTATTAATTATTCCTATTTATTTACATTTCGTATATTTACACTAGCTATTTACAATATATACTTCAATAGGGTCGTTGCAGGATTCGGGGAATATATGTTTTATATTTACAAAATGTTGCAATCTTCAGAACAGGCTGTTTCATGCGTTCGTCTTCCGTGCATGAAATAACTCATTAATTATATTTTATTATTGTCGTCGATAAGCGCCGGGAATCGCCAACATCTGCGTGAGATAATAGACGAGTTTTTGTCCCTAGGTCTAGGAATGAAACGAGACAATCTTAATGTTAGGCGCCAGTGCACCTTCAACTTCGACTGAGCGAGGGTCGTATGTGTACTCTAGCCTGTATTTCAGACGTCATTCTTTACGGAGCGGGGTATTCCGGACCGGGTTGATTTGTCAGTGATCTTCTACTATGACTTGATTTGTAATTTTACACGTCGGTCTCGGGAGGTATCACAACGTAGCCCCTGAAATCATTTCGCAGGAGCTGAATCGCAAACGTCCAAGCTACCAGGAAGGATTTTTAGGCTATTGCTACTGTGAATTTATTAACAATTCTACAAATCGGTCTCGGGAAATATCCCAACTTAGCCCCTGGAAAACAATTCGCAGGAGCTGAATCGCAAACGTCCAAGCTACCAGGATTGATTTTTAGGCTATCGCTACTGCGACTGTGAATTTATTTTACAAAGTTCGAATTTGGAATCGGACTTATATACTGGAATATTAATTCAATAACCTGAACGGATTTTATGCGGCAATTAATCCTCACTTTTTACCTTCTGGTTTACTGCAGCTCAATCTCGATGCTTGTCTTGCAAGTAAGTCCCTAGGTCTAGGAATGGGCTGGCTTTTATACAGATCGCGGCGTGTGACGTAACGTGAACAGGTGCCCGGCTTGCGAATTCTCTTCACCAGTTTTTATGAATAGATGTGCACGAAGTTTGATCTCTTAACTTTGCCTATGTAATTCTCTACTGAATATTCAAATTGATTTATACGTAATGGAGAATGCTTCATTACAAAAGGCTCTTGTTTAGTGGTATATTATCTCCTTTCCATGTTACATACACTGAATACACTTTTCCAATTTTTTTATTCAATATGTACATTAGATATATTAGAATGTATTCCATAAATATCTCGCCTTCTCTTTATGACTACCCCAGCAAATATAGTTCAACCTTTTGCTCTCCATGTTTTCACTTCTATCTTATTTGCATGATATTAAGAGTATAATTTTGGCGATACTTTGTGTGAATAGAGATTGGTGTAATATGCTTTAAAATGTGAAACTTAAAATTTTTCAGATGATGAGGACGGACAAGATGGAGACGAATGTAAAATAATGGAAATCAAAGAAATTAAGGAAAAGGCATCGCAACACAAGTGTGATATCTGCAATAAGTTCTTCGCCTCAGATGCCTCTTTGAAAAACCATTTATCCATTCATACGCAGCCTTCTTTAAAGTGTGAACTTTGTGGAAAAATGTACCACAATAAATATAAATTGGCTGAACATATCAAAGATCATACTGAAGTCAAAAGGTTCCATTGTGAGATATGTAAAAAGGAATTCAAGAAACTTGTTAATCTCAAAGCCCATAAATTAATCCACCTTGGAGTGAAACCTCATAAGTGCCCAGTGTGTGATAGGTGTTTTACTCAACAGCAACAGTTAAAAGCACATCTAAGAACTCATACTAAAGAACGGCCGTTTGTTTGTGAATTTTGCTCAAAATCATTTGCATTAAAAGGAAATTTAGTAGTGCACCGAAGGATGCATACATTGGATTATCCATATGTTTGTGATATTTGCAATAATGGATATCCTGATAGTTCTTCTTTGAAAAGACACAAGAAAAGTCATGAAAAATTAGTTACAACTTTGAAATTGGAGAATGGCCAGGAAGTACAATTTATGTAATTGTTTAGTTTCAAAGATGTACAAAATTTTATTGTAAGCATGGTAATTTCATATTCTAAATTAATCTTGTTCTGTAAAATGTTTGCTGTGCATTATCATTTTAAATATTCAAAGCAGTTCCTCTGTGTTATATTTGTTATAATAATTGGTTGTAAATTTGAAATATTAATTTTAATTACAATAAATTTTTTACAAAAATGTTGTTTTCTCCAAATATTCATCTATTATGATGAATTTTTCCTACTATATATTCACTGTGAATTGATAACTATTATTTGAATAATAGTATACAAGGTGCAGTTAGAGGATTAGTCTAATGCTATTAATTTGATTGAAAGATTTTCCCAAATACAGGAAATTTTATGATAGATTGAATAATATATAATACAATTCCATCTTATTGTATAATTTGGAGTTTGATGTTGAAACATGAAAGTGAACAACTGAGATAACTATTATAAGCACTACACATGTATTTTCAAAAGTAATCAGGTTGGGTTGCCCAATTATTTGTTAGTGATTATCAAGAAACACATTGCGCTGCTCTCATTTAACCTTTTAAATAACAACCTACTAAATTATTCCAATAATCAATATTAACATCTTGCCAGTTTGAAAGGACTTGTATTCTACCTGGAAAAAACATGTAGATATTGAATTCTTCTTGTGCTTGTTATAATTTGGTGATGATGGATCTTAATGAGAAAAAAATACGTTTGAAATTATATGGTCTGACATATGGGCCAGAAATTTGGATGTCTTTTGTGTGTGGCTCCAATACCCATTGAATAGCATCCATAATAAACTTAAAAATAACTATTAAGAGTTTGACTTTCACTAATTTAATAAATTAATTTAATTACAGTTTCACTAACACTAGCTTCTTCAAACGGATATTACAAATACAAAGTATTAACTTAGATAGCACAAAAGAGGTAATCTACTAATATATAACATTAATGATATTCTTAGGATAGATGGTTAGAATGAAATTTTATCTAATTGCGACTTAACCCATCGGGGGATCAAAAGATAAACTGGTAGCCGATGAAAAATTTAAAACAAATTTAACAAGGTATTAAGTATTTGTTGAACATTCAACGAATATCGGACTTCTTTACTATTTTTGATGAACCTGGATAAATTATTATGCGTCTTATACGCTATTTCAATATACCTATTGCTTGGTACTTTGTAATATCCGTTTGAATAAGCTTGTGTTAACGGAAATGTTACTATTAGATTAGTGAACTCTTGATATCATTTCATTTAAGTCCAAAACCTTATCTTTAATGAACTCAAATTGCTTTTCGTTTTTATTTTATAGCAATTAATTCAAACTTGTCCCTAATGGTTTTGCCGCCTCAACATTGTCATTTACTATCGAGTTTTCCCTCTGATCTCTGATGTGGTGGTTGACGGGGTCTCCTTCGATACAATGGCTATTAACGCTGGTGTTCCACAGGGATCTGTCTTGGTACCAACTTTGTTTCTGCTACATATTGATTATGGTACAACTTATACCGCTTTTTCATCTAGAACCCCTATGATCCAATGAAGCCAAAGGAACGAGACAGACAGGTCGATGCAATTAATGAAGATCTGGCAACGGTTTTGAAATTGGAATCTGATAATCTAGAAGAGATAATGCAACCAAAACTCAGGCTTATATAAGCGGAACCCACAATCCCTAATAATATGATCTCAGGTACAACTATTCCTATCATCACCAACAGCATCCTCTCATGGTACAATCATGTGAGATCCATACTGCGAAAACCGCTTCAAAAAAACTTTCGAGCATATGAATAATGGTAAATACTGGTAGATTTAACACACTTTGGTCCATTTCCATCCACCTTTTTATTACATGATTTTGGAGAACATCCTCTGATAAATTTTCACCTTCCACCATTTTCATAGAATAGGTACTCTGATCTGAATTATTATACCCTTCAAGGGCAGGAATATGTGTAGAATTAAGCATATACAATCCTGCTTTGAAATAAACATGCCTGTGTGCCACAATTTGCTACACTTCTTGTACAAACAACATGTAAAAAATATTGGTATCATTCTTTTTGAATATCAGATAATATTTATTTCAACCCTCTTCACATATATATTTTCATTCATAAAATAGTCAAGCTGCCATTTGATTTCTTCAGGAAAGGGTTATCTAAAATTTAAAGTTCAACTTCGATGATTATAAATTGAACCAACAAATAACACAATAAAATTTCTAGTTTTGATTAAAATAATTTACTCATCTTAATTTTATAACAATAAAGTTGTGTCACTTTCGAAAAACTGCATATTTGATTATATGGTCATCTGATATTTCCTGATTAAATTTCAATGTAATGATAGAAAGCAACTAACAACATCAATTGAAATTGATTAATGTGCTGTTATTTTGCTTTTGTCATAGTTGACTATTCAATATGGTTAGTAACAAAGAAAACAAAATGTGTAAGCGATTTTCAATTATTTAATAACAATATTAACTCATTGAAGCCATCTCATCTCCTTGTTTTAGTTTTGTTTTTCATCCTTCTATTCTTCCCCAGTCGACTCTGTGACCCTTTACCTTTTTTGGCATTTTTATTGTTTGTAGATGGCTTTTTCATGTTCCTATAATCACTAATTTCACTGGCACTGTCTTTCGTATTCATTTTGGAACCTTTCTTCTTCCCTCCAAAACCAAATTTATTATCTTTAACCCTCTTCTTTTCTAATGCTTTCTTAGACAGATGATTTTTTTTGCCATCTAAGAAATCCAAGTCTTTACTAACACCTTTCCTAACTTTTTTCAACTGATCTAACATTTCCTTCTTTTCATTTTGCCTATGTAGCTTGGCTTGTGTTTGTAGTATTTTGCCTTCTTTTCGCTGTGTTCGAAGATGCTTCATTCTTTCGCTACGTTTTTGTTGTTCTTGTTTCTTCATTAATGATTCACGTATTTTTTGCATATGATCATCTGTTTTAGCCATTTCAGCAAAATAGTCATCAGGCCTGAAATGAGCCGTGATCACAAAACAATTGAGCTTAAGATTAAAAAATAATTTACCTTTTGGTGAGTACCCCGAAGGATTTAATTTTTGGGATGAACTCAACTACAGCTGCTTGACCCTGTCGGTGGAACAACATTTCTCTTTTAAAGTCATTTAAAACAGGATCTTCTTCAGAATTGAATTGTTGTAGTTTTTTATTGTTTTTCATTTGATTTTCACGTTTCTGTTCTTGGGCCAACATTTGTGCTGCTAATTCTGGAGCAAGTGGAGCTATTTGATTAAGACAATCCAGAGATTCAATCCATGTGGTATGCATTTTAAATTCTTGCAGCTTCTGCTTGAGCCCATCCTGAAATCCAATAGATGAGAAAATAACTGATTTGGGGTCAGAACGGCACTACTTACCTCGTTATTAACAAATTCTTTCAAATTTGTTTGGATTATATTTAATCCTGGCTTAATTCTTCCCTCAGCGAAAGCATTTTGTAACTAGAAGAAATAAAACATAAGCATTGATGGCGAGAACACGAATGTGTGCAATTTACCTCTACATCACTGTCGTTCAACTCAGAATCACTTGAACTCATTTTCACTTTTAAAATTTTCAATTTTGTAGTAAACAACGTGACCTACAATGTAACCTCAAAAAACAAAGTGTCACAGCACAGATCTATACACCACACATTATTATCCTAATAATAGGTCTATTACACCACACCACCAAAGAAGTATAGAATATACGCAAGAGGAACTTTCTATCAAAGAAGAATTATATGTTCTGTCTGCTTAGTGATAATACTAAATCACAATGAGAAGAATAAAGCCAATATCCTGTAGATATTGATGTATTGTTAAAGCTTAAAGCGAGTAAAGCCCGTTGCTCTATCCTTTCGCCAGCATAAAACTAAAATATAACAATTCCTCTATGGTGCCTGATGAAGATCTTCTGTAGTTGGTTAGTTGGATTATTTCAAGTTCATTCTTGTTTACATTTCTCAACCTAGTTGTGTTCTACTGGGTTGTAATTGGCTAATGCTTGACAGTGTAGGCGTTTACATGCACTTTAATAACCTTGAATTCAGTAAATTACCTGTTTAAAGCATTAGCCAATCACAACCCAACATTTAGCCTCATAACACGAATCAAGCTGTGTTATGGGGCCAAACACGGGACTGTGATTGGCTAACACCCCTAGCGGTGAGTGCATCAATAGTTAATAAATCACGGTCGTACATACAGGTCTGGGGACTCGTATGTTTGACATGGGTCTCTTACGCGTCGCCAAACTCGTAGTCCCTCGCTCAGCTTCATCAGCTCAGCCACAGCTTGGATCTCGAAGTGATACGATACAACGATTTCTTTCCGGAATCGCAAGCAGTGTTACTAAGTATTCTGATTTGAGAGAAGAATAGAACTGTTACTCTTGTCAAAATGTATTACTCACCTTTAAAATAACTTCCCCTTTTTCGTTATACATGCTCACACACATAAAAGACTTCTTTAAAACGATTTCTATCCGGAATCGCAAGCATCCACTTTTTTCGCATTTCCGCATCTTTCGGCTTTAAAAACAGACGTTTTTTGCTTTACACTTTTGTACCACGTTTTGCATTTCGGCACAATGCAGTTTGAAATTTGTTTCTAAAAACGCAGGTATTCCTTGTGTTTACAACTTAAGAATGACAGTTGTCAGAGAATACTCTCACGTGACGTCTTTTGATACTACGCGACAGTCGACGCTTAGCGGTCCCACTTCACACATAGGAAACAGCCCCGAGTTTCCAGATCGTATGTACGACCGTGTAATAAATACACCGATTTCAATGTTGATACTGCAACAGCCCAGGCAGTAAGCCCCTGCTCAAAATGATTTTGCTTCCAATAGTATAGTTTCGAAACTCCAAGCGGCAAAGTTATCGCAGTTGGTTAGTTGAATTTTTGATAGACTGGTATTTGAAATTTTTATGCATTTTAGGGAATACTAGTTAATTTGAAAACAAGTTTTGTAATTGATTTTTCGAATCCAGACAAGTTTTAACAAACTGACCCGCCTCTGGCCAGTTTGTCTGCTGTTTCTTTCCCTTTTCAATCTGTGAGACCGGGAATTCAAGTTTTAGAGGAAGTATAAGCGGCCCATTCATTATGTATATGATAACCTATAAGCCGAAATGTATATCTGAATCTGACATGCTTTACTCTGTGCAAGTATTAAGTTTGACTAATCCACGGTCGTATATACAGATCTGGGAACTCGTATGTTTGACATGAGTCTCTTACATGTCGCCAAACTCGTAGTCCTTCGCTCAGCCACCAGCTAGCGCTTGGATCGAAATATGGCAACAATCACATTATTAAGTAAAATAATTTTTTTCGTAACGCAATATTAACTATTCTGATTTGAAAGAGGAATAGAACTGTTACTTTTGTCAAAATATATTACTCACCTTGAAATAACTTCCCCTTTTTCGTTATACATGCTGGCACGCATAAAAGACCTCGTTAAAACGATTTCTATCCGGAATCGCAAACATCCACTTTTTCGCATTTCCGCATCTTTCAGAAGTTTCTTGCTTTACACTTTTGTACCCCGTTTTGCATTTCGGCACAATGCACGGTTTCGTAATTTTTTTCTAAAAACGCCGGTATTCCTTGTGTTTACAAGTCAACAATGACAGTTGCCAGAGAACACGATCGTATACGTGCCAGAGATCATTCCTCGACTGACGCGCCACCTATGCAACAGATGACGCTTAGCGGACTCACTTCTCACATAGGAAACAGCCTCGAGTTCCCAGACCTGTATATACGACCGTGGACTAATCTTGTTTACAAATGTTCATTCTCGTAGAATATTATATACCAAGATTAACAAATAACTGTCTGCATCAACCATAGGCTTAATAGCGAATAGCATGTTACATTTCCCAACCTAGTTGTGTTATGGGGCCAAATGCTCTTACGCCTCTAGCGGTGATGCATTAAGTTGATATACCGAATTCAATGTTCACTGTGTAACAATAGTGCTGGCCCAGGGGGTAAGACCAATACCCTCTATAATACATATGTATATAGAGGGTATTGGTAAGACCCCGGTACATCGTGATTCCTATAGCGGCGTAGGTTATGTTAGGTCAGTTTGTTAAATTTTTCATAGGTTAGTTTTCTAAATTTTTGGGAATACTCGAATACTAGGCAATTGAAAACGCGGGAATGTCTACTAAAAATGTTGACCTTCATGAACTCATATGTTTTGGCAAAAACACCAATGTAATTGCCCTTATTCGACCAATTTTTGATGCGATTAGCGACTAGAATGACGTACCTATAACAGGTAATATTTGTTTCATAACTGGATTCATTTATCCGAAGTTATGCACTAAACAATTAAAAAGTTATCACGAATCTTCGTGCCAAAGACATCAACCAACAGTTACAGTTGTAGTAGGCCTTCATCATGTGGTTATGCTATAATGGTTGTTACCTTAATTTCACTGAGGAAAAGTCTGCTACTAAAGATTATTTATTTCTTAAGAAAATAAAACTAACAAAATTGTTGAGTTAAATGAAAGCTCACACAAACTGAAGTTACTTATTCCTAAATTACAACAACCTATCTTAAGAATTCATGCTTTTACATTTTCGGTTATGTCTTCTCAAACCATGGGAATCTTTGAACTGATTGCTGCAGTTTGCACATTTATATGGTGTTTCACCTGTATGTATTCTGAAATGGATGTCCAAATTAGACTTTTGATTGAAACGCTTATTGCAAATAGTGCAAGCAAAGGGTTTCTCTCCTGTATGAGTAAGCATATGCATATTGTATTTAGCCTTTTGATAAAACCCTCGATTTGGACAAAGTGTACAAAACATTTTTTTAACACGGTTGTGTATTGCTGCATGTTTGACCAATAAATTTGAAGTTTTGAAATTCTTCCCACAAACATCACATGTGAAATTAAAACCTACATGTGTTTCATAATGCAAGTTCAAGTCATATTTAGAAGAACAAAGTGTTTCACATATTTCACATGCATATTTATGTGAGGAGTGTTCCTTTCTTATATGCCGGGCTAGTCCTGTTTTAGTGTATTGCTTTCCACATAGTTCACATTGTGAGCATTTGACCACATGTGCCAACCTATGTGCATTGTATTCATCGTAAGTTGATATCAGCTTATTACATATCGTGCATTTCTCCTTTGTAAATGAAGAAGCTTTTCGAGGTCTTGTTTTTTTGAAAATCCCATGAATTTTTTCATGATTTCTCAAACTATCTTCACACTGACACATCTTGCCACAGAAAGTACATACGAAATGCTTGCGAAGATGTATTTTATAATAATCTGTTCTTGTGAATCCTAAAACAAAAATCTTAATGTAATCATATACAAGTCAAAATTTCCACCATACTATTCATGAATACTTAGTTTGAAAATGAATTAGAAATCAGGGTGATTGGAAAATTTTGCAATTTACTGATTGGGAAGGCAAATAGTTTCATATGAAAATACATAGTTCCTTTCTCTTATCAAAATATAGATGGAGCAAATATAATTAGACTACGCTCTTTTTTAGTCACTATGAACATATAATAATAAAGATTCTTGACCCAGTATGAATTATATATGAAAATTCTTGGGAAATAGGTCACAATTAACACTCTGTCTTAAATATTTTCGTCTTTACGTACGTTTCGGTCTCACGACCATCATCAGAAGACTTATTACTTTAATAACCCGATTACTTAGAACTAATTGTATTAACACAAAGCGTCCTTATCGCACTAATTTTGTTTAAATGCCAACGTCGCCGAAACGAACAGAAACATGAAATCGGAATTATTATAACACAGGAATGTTACAGCGTAATATTAAAAATCCACTATTTAGTAGAATTATCAACAAATACGACCACATTTCATAAATGACTTGCATCCTTATAATGTTAAAAGTTTATTTTAGGTAGAATTGTCTAAAGTATTTCTCAGAGGCCAGAGACCTTTCATGACATCTGGTTGGTAAATGAACACTTGAGATGGTCTCGTCTGTTTAGTCTCTCGTAGACATTTATGAAATGTGGTCGTATTTGTTGATAATTCTACTAAATAGTGGATTTTTAATATTACGCTGTAACATTCCTGTTATAATTCCGATTTCATGTTTCTGTTCGTTTCGGCGACGTTGGCATTTAAACGAAATTTGTGCGATAAGGACGCTTTGTGTTAATACAATTAGTTCTAAGTAATCGGGTTATTGAAGTAATAAGTCTTCTGATGATGGTCGTGAGACCGAAACGTACGTAAGGACGAAAATATTTAAAACAGAGTGGTAATTGTGACCTATGTCACTATGAACAAATTTTGTGGTACTAGGTTTAATCAAGGTATATTAAATATTGGTCAGTCCTGGGAGAATCTAAGCAGAAAATGCCTTGAAACTGTAGTTTCTGTCCTTGAAAGTAAATAGAAAATTGATTTTCTAAAAACAATTGTGACAAGCCACAATCAAAAATGATTAATTGTTTCGCATTTTTGTACAAAAAATATGATATTTTATATATGAACACCAGTAGAGCTTCCTATTCCTAATAGTCCAAGCAATAGACGACGACCTAATGTTAAATTTGAGCGTATAGAAAATTAAGTTTAAAGGTGAGTTTCCTGTTTCATGCAACTCGATCCAAAATCTCGAACATGACCTAAAAAATTGGCAAAGTTGCAAAAAGCGGTTTTTCTTAAATAAGTAAAAAACTAGCTCGAATCGAAAAAAGTTAAATGAGAAAATTGTAGGTATCAAATAGATCTATAGATTTGCCTCTATGATAATTATAGATAGCTTCCATACTTTTCAAGTTATATTGAAAAAACCGTTAAAATTCGGGGTATCGAGAAATCGTCAACTATTACGTCTCCATACTTGCTATTTGCTGTACGTATAGTCCACGGCAAGTTCAAAAAGCGATTTTTTTTTTAAATTTAAAATATTAATTGTTTTTCGAGATATATCGATTTTTGAAAAAAAGGTTAAATCTTCTCAGTTGATGCTAGACTAACGATTCCGGACTTACTCTCTTCTTGAAGAGTTGTGCTATAATGTTATTGAAGAAATATAGCGATTTTCTGAATTTTAAGGGTAAAAAAATGACTTTGAAAAATTGCACCTTTTTTGAACATGTTTATTGCGTCTTACAGATTTATTGAAATAGAAAAATTATCTGTGGTCCAGAAGGTCGTAGATAAAACTTTTTTTTCGATCATTCGTGAAAAAATTTCAGGAATCGATTTCTGTTAAGACATTTCTTTATAGTAAAAATTGTGAAACTAATCTGAAAAAACATGTTCAAAAAAGGTGCAATTTTTTCAGTCAATTTTTAATCCTTGAAAATCAAAAAATCGCTACATTTCTTTGATAACATTATAGCACAACTCTTCAAGAAGAAAATAAGCCCAGAATCATTACCCTAGGACCATCTGCTGTAGTTTTTTACTTATTTAAGAAAAACCTTTTTCATTTTCCACTTCGAATTGGTGTACCTTTTTGACAATGTGTGCAAGTGTACATTGCTTCCCCAGAATGTAATCGTTCATGACGTCTCAAAGAAGTAGCATAAGTGAATGTACTCGAGCAAATTTCACATTTGTATTTCTTAAGTCCTGAATGTTTGCATAAGTGTGTTCTCAACTTTTCATTATGCACAGTTTTATATGGGCAGTGCATACATAATTTTGTACCAAGTTTAAAATGATTAAATTGTTGTCTATGACTTTCTGCACTAGCAGAATCTTCAAACACTTCTCTACAAATAATGCAAAGTTTTGACGAATTTTGATGTTTCTTTGAAAGAGTCTTTGTGATGCCAGAGTTTAACTCCATTTTGTTTTCAGATTTAAGCTGGAGTGAACGTTTTTCTGAAGATACTCTTTCACCATTCAAACTTGTATTTACTACTTGATTCATGTCATTTCTACTATTAGCAGGAATGTCATTATCTACTTGATTTTCTTCTATTTCAAATTTAATATAGATAGATTCTTCTATATCAACATCAGTACTTCCTTCACATTTTGGTGTTAATTCATTAGCTGCTATTTCATCATGAGAAGTTTCTTCATCACAATTTTCTTTTATACCTGGATCTTCAATATCTATTTTGGAACTATTCAAAATTTGTTCCAATTTTTTATTAGAAAGATGACAGATATTTAAAAATTCATTGATTTTGTACATGTTTAAAATACAATTTTTGCACATTCCTTTAGGAAAGCCATCAGCAAAAACCTGAAGAAAAAAGAACATTGAATTAAGTTCAATTAATTTTGAGCATGAACAAATAATATGATGATGTACCTGTATAGAAGTGTATCTAGTAATAATATCTGATAATAGTGAACCATTCAACTTCACCTTCGATATGCGGTACAAATCAGTTTTATTGAATTGTATCAAACATGTTCTACAAATATCGTCGAAGGAAATAATCGAGAAATCTTCGTGCTGGTTCATATTTACTTTTGAGAAATCTCCCAAACCCAATACTAACACTAACACTAACCTATATGCTAAAATCAGTAAATCCTACATTCAAACTTAAACCACAGAATACTACTTAATTTGTTCTGTGGAATACAAGTGTGCTTTTTTACTTTTTTTGCTTAAACTGAAGAATAGAAGATCATAGATCGAAAACAAATTGGTATCAAGTGATTTTCCTCGCCCTTGTATACATGTATTATTAACGTGAATGTTCACTAGTGCATTTCCGTCGCGATTCGTGAAGTCGATTTCGAGTTTTGTCCGCAGTCCCCTGTCTCAAAATGAGGCTACTATCAACTAAAGCTGTACACATTGTCACAAGCGCACCTAAATAGAACAGAGCACACACTAATGCCGTTTTCGATTCGATTACTCTGAGAGTGCTCCGCAAAGAGGTAGTGCGTTAATGCCCTACTCTAGATTTTCTAACTTTTGAATTCGGTCCAATTCTCAATGTAACATAACTTTAGCGATGAGATTCACATGTAGAACGGGGCATTCTGAAATGGCTCTTAAACTAACTAGAAAAAGATGTCAGTATCGCTCACAAATATTAGTTACAACGACGGTCGTACATACAGGTCTGGAAATTCGGGGCTGTTTCCTATGTGAGAAGTGGGACCGCTAAGCGTCGACTGTCGCGTAGTACCAAAAGACGTCACGGGTGACGCAGTGGTCTACGAGTATTCTCTGACAACTGTCAGTTGACTTGTAAACACAAGGAATACCTGCGTTTTCAGAAACAAATTACGAAACCGTGCATTGTGCCGGAATGCAAAACGGGGTACAAAAGTGTAAAGCAAGAAACTCTGTTTTTAAAGTGTCGAAAGATGCGGAAATGCGAAAAAAGTGGATGCTTGCGATTCCGGAAAGAAATCGTTTTAATGAGGTCTTTCATGTGTGCGAAAAGGGGGAAGTTATTTTTTAGGTCAGTAATACATTTTAACAAGAGTAACAGTTCATTCCTCTCTCAAATAAGAATACTTAGTAACACTGCTTGCGATTCCGGAAAGAAATCGTTTTACCACGTAGATCCAAGCGCTAGCTAGTGGCTGAGCGAGGGACTACGAGTTTGGCGACTCGTAAGAGACCCATGTCAAACATACGAGTCCTCAGACCTGTATGTACGACCGTGGTTACAACGAAACGTACTTCTGTTTTGTCACATTCATTTACTTTACAAAATGGCTTATCTTTTTTACATAAAATCATATTTACATTACACCAGGGAGAATAACGTAAGCGTCTTTCTCAGACCTGAAATATTAGTCTGAGGCTCTGACCCAGAGAGATGTTAAGATCTCTCTGCTGTTAACAGTGTTAACATCTTTCTGCTCTGACCATGCCCTCTAGAGCCATCGAGAACAGTTGGAGTAAAAAATCACATCTTCCCATGTTATCTATGGGACAAACTCTGTGCTAGAAATAAAGTAAAGAAACAAATTGATTTTAAAGGTTTAATAGTTTAATATCATAATAAAGGAAAAGGAAGTGGATTAGTATCCTTCGGGTATCTAATCTTTGGGGAAAAAATGACCAGTGATTTCTGCAATTGAACGTAGACGTGATATTAAATTTCAGATTTCATTAGGAGTAATTATGGGTTGTTGTGACGCTGAAGATGACAACAAAAGAGAAGAAACGAGTGAACGAGGCTGTACTGATGTGTTTTGGCTTTGTGTGTATATTATATTTTGGTGTTTAATGGTAAACCAACTTCTCTTATCAAATATGTATATTATATAAAATGTTTATTCCACTAGGTAATAATAGCAGCATTTTCATTTGTGTATGGCAATCCTATAAGGCTTGTAAATGGTTATGATTCCTTTGGTAATACCTGTGGCAGTAAAAGCAATAAGAAATTGGGTAACTTGGAGTTATCAGGCTTGGATACCTCCGATAAACCGTATTTGCTTTTCTATGATATAAATGAATTACGAAATTCTTTGAAGATATGTGTGAAGCAATGTCCAAACATAACTCTAAGATATATTGATGATATAGCAGATTATTACAAAAAAACAAATGTTAAATTATGTGAATATAATTTTGATTTCAACGATTTGAAGAAGAATTATGAAAAAAAAATATTGAGTAGCTCTTATGGACCTTGCCCGATTTTACCTATTTATGAGAGGTATTTCCCAATTAGCATTTATTGTTATAAAATTTTTATCAATTTAATAAATAGTCTATATCTTTTCTATAATTGCTTGATCATGATGTTTGTGCAATTATTTTTATAATTGATTGAGAACCAATATATTGTGTGATTTTAGTACTCCAGTTTTAAACCGATGTGTGCCCAAGCCTGTAAAAGAGGTGGCTGGTACTATTTTGAATAATTTTTATGGTATTTTGAATAATTGGGATGCATTAGAGCAAGTACTAGGAGATTTATATAGCTCATGGAAAATAATTTTGTGCCTTGTATTTTTATCATTGGGTATGTATTTATGTTAATGTTATAGATTTGTAATAATAATTATTATTATTTTTAGTGTTATCTTTATTGACAATATCTATTTTACATCTACTGGCTCATTTAGTATCATATATTATAATGATCCTATTCACAATTACAAGCATAGCTGGTACAGCATTCTTATGGTATACTTATTTTGACATACGACATAATTTAAACAAAACTGATACAAACATGCTATTGCTTGAGTCTACAAGGAATGAAAATGCCTTTTTTTGGTACTCTATCGTAGCATCAGTTATTACTGTAAGTGGGTGATCTTCATAATTGTTTCTGCTAACAAGACTACTCATTTCAGGTCGTTGTTTTAATCGTTGTAATTGTTTTACGGAAGCAAGTAGACTTTCTAGCAGATCTATTTAAGGAAACTTCCAAATGCTTGGCACATATTCCAGCATTATTTTTCCAACCAATTCTAACATTCATAGTGCTTCTGGCGTTTTTCCTGTTTTGGATCGTTGTTGTGGTTAGTATGATAATATACATTTGTTTCTTAGGTGCGATTCCATCAATATAGGTAATGCATGTATTTTTGAAAGGATTCATTAAAATTTTTAAATGCAATAATGTAGATCAATGTTTAGTCCAGGCTGTGGACCGGGATTTTAGCTATAATAATAAAAAAAAACATGTATGTTCGAATCAAAAAATTTTGTATGCATTAGCTTCAGGAGGTTCTCAGGATCATTCATACACCTTAAAACCTCTTGGGAACCCCAACCCCACCCATTGGGGGCGAAAATGGCCCGAAATCTCCAAGTCTTGAATTGTATTTTCTACAAAAAAGGTATATTGACATTTCGAGTGCACCTAGGGGGTTTTTTGGGTCGCTGAATACGAATCCGTAGCCAGATTTACTTGCAACCTATCGTAGGGGTGGTAAAATCGACGAAATATTATGTTATATGTTATTTTGCAATTTACGTGTTTTAGGCATTTCGAATGCACCAAGGAGGCTTTTTGTTGAGTCGCTGAATACGATTCCGAAGCCAGATTTACTCGAATATCATCGTAGGAGTGGGAAATTTACAAAAATGGCTAATTTGACACGTTTCTAAATTTTAATTATTTTTGCATTTTAAAATTACTTCGGAGTAAATCTGGCTTCGGAATCGTATTCAGCGACCCAGAAAACCCCCTTGGTGGCCAATTTCGTTGATTTTATCACCCCTACGATGAATTGCAAGTAAATGTGGCTACGGATTCGTGTTCAGCGACCCCAAAAAAAACCATTGGTGCATTCGAAATGCCAAAAACACATAAATCGCAAAATAAGATATCAGGGGTGCGAAATTGGTCAATTTTGTCGATTTGACCACCCCTACGATGGATTACAAGTAAATCTGGCTACGGATTCGTATTCAGCGACCCAAAAAACCCCTAGGTGCACTCGAAACGGCAAAATACCTTTCTTGTAGAAAATACAATTCAAGACTTGGAGATTTCGGGCCATTTTCGCCCCCAATGGGTGGGTTGGGGTTCCCAAGAAGTTTTAAGGTGTATGAATGATCCTGAGAACCTCCTGAAGCTAATGCAAAAAAATTTTTTGATTCGATCTTTTTTTTTATTTTCCGGTTCATTGCCTGGACTAGTTAAGAAATGTTTCCCATAGCTTGTTCAAACTAGATCAATTTCATCTATTTTATAAATAATTCTAATTTGCAAGATTAAGGCATTATATAGGAAATTAACTTTTTTCCACATATTCAAAATATCATCATTATATGGCTGTATCTTATCTACCATTCAGTACTCGAATCTCTAATTATCTAAATTATCTTTTTACAAACTTTACTTTGTTTTTATATTACTTTTTTTTATGTATATTTTTTGTTTGGTTCTGAAGATGACACGCTAATTTTCGAACTTATAGCCACAATGGTCTTATAATATAATTGATAAAAAACTACCTAAAAGCGTTTTTTATAAGTGATTTGTATTTTACCTACTTCACATTTTTCAAAGTACCATTGATGCAAAAACACAAGGCTTTGTTTATCTTGATGTTATATACTTAAATATCTATATTTGATTCCAGTTATCATTGGCAACAAGTTATTACCCAGGTACATCGTTGATGATACCATCACTGGCTGAAGGATCATCATCTTTCACTACTCATATTAGTACCGATATCGAACTTGAAAAGCGCAAAGATAACTTAACGCTAATAGATAAAGTGAGAAGCAGTAAGTAATACAAAATCATGAATGTGAATTCATTACAGTTCGAATTTGTTCCAGAATTAACTCTAGTGGAATTCATAGACCCCTCATGGGTAAAATATATGTGGTGGGTGTATTTCATTGGTTTGATATGGACATCTGAATTTATCATGGCATGTCAACAAATGGTGATAGCTGGAGCAGTGGCACATTGGTTCTACAGACATAAATATAAAGACAATTCACATGTATCTTATGGCATTTGCAAATTGATAAAATACCATTTGGGATCTGTTGCTCTTGGATCTTTGATCATCACTATATTCAAAATACCACGATTAATTTTGATGTATTTACATGAGAAGTAAGTTGTAATGGATAATTTATTGTACTACAAACTGAACGAAAAATTGATTAATTTTGTTCACAGATTGCAATACAGCAAGAACAAAGGCAGTGAATGTGCATCCTGTTTCTTGAAATGTTGCATTTGTTGTTTTTATTGTCTGGAGAAATTTATACGATACCTCAACCATAATGCTTACACAGTTATTGCAATAGATGGCGTTAATTTTTGTAAAGCGGCTGGTACAGTAAGTTCATTCCAATACATGTACTTCTGACAAAATTATTCTATATTTTTTCAGGCTTTTGAAGTGTTGACTTCACATGCTTTACAAATTGCCACAATAAATGGAATGGGAGACTTCATTTTGTTTTTAGGTAAATGCTTTGTAACAGCAGTGACAGGCTCAGTTGGTTTGTTTTTATTCAGGCGAGATCCAGATTTAAAGTTTTATGCTATACCCACCCTTGTTGTGTGCGTTTTCGCTTTCTTTGTTGCACACTGCATTTTAAGCTTATACGAGGTAATTTTATGCATTTATTATAGCTCTCTAACATCAGCTCAGATATTACATTGTGTTCAATGAATATGAATCTATAATAATTTTCCAACAATAACATTACCAATTATTCATGGAATATAACTTATGTATTGAAATTCTATACAGCGGTTGTGAGAGAACCGCAGTTATAGTACAGTCGCTAGAGGAACGAAATCCAGTGCTTATCGTTTACAAAATGAAGGTGTAAATTTGGTATGTTTTTATACCCATTTTGATGCGCTGAAAACGGGAAAAATAGTGCAAAATTCCCTAAAACTGAGATTGCCAGTCGAAAAGTGGCTTATCGTAAAAAAAAAATCCGTTTTTAGATTTCAACAAATGTGATATAAAACGTCCTTCAATGCTGTTTTTGGGGCTTAAAAAAAATGTAGGACAACTTTGAAAATTTTGGACCATGGAAAATGTGGATATTCTTATCATAGTATTTCACGGCACGCATTTTACGCTAAAGAAAACTTGTCTAAGTTGAGTAGAAGCCTAGATATTGATATAAATGTGTTTAGGCCTCCCCAGAGCCCAATTTTGGGCTTATCGGAAACCGTTGGAAAGTAGACAAATTTTCTGATTTAAATCCAAAGAAAAAGACCTCAGAAAATTTGTCTACTTTCCAACGGCTTCAGATTTTTTTCGGTAGGCCCAAAATTGGGCTCTGCGGAGGCCCAAACACATTAATCATTTATTTATCAATATCTCGGCTTCTGCTCAACCTAGAAAGGTTTTCTTTAGCATAAAATACGCGTCGTGAAATACTATAATAGAACCTAGAATTTGATCATCCTGAAAAAATTTCTAACCAAAAAAATTTCCACATTTTCCCAGGTCCGAAATATTCAAAGGTGTCCTCCTACATTTAAGTCCCAAATCAGCATTGAAGGATGTTTTATATCACATTTGTTGAAATCTACATACGAGTTTTTTTTTGTCGATAAATCCATTTTTCGGCTGGCAATCTCAGTTTTAGGGATTTTTGGAAATGACCGATTGTGACCAAAATGAAAGATTAAAAAAAACACTGTAGAAAGTGTATAGAAAATACCATCTTTCAATAAGAATAGAATATTTTTTTGGTCAATATTCGAATGAGAAAAAAAAGTTTGGATTCCCCCCAAAAAAACACTATTTTGCTTATATCTCAAGACCATAACCTCAAAATGACTTATACTTCGGCTCAAACGATACTTCTTGTACAATTTGTCTCTTCACATATTTTTCCAATTGGGTCACCGTTTTCTTTTTAAACGATTCCCGTAATCGGATACACACCATCCGCTTCAAATGCTACATACTTCAGAAATAAGCGCTGAACTCGTTCTAAAACAATTTCGTGTTTCACATGGTATGGATCCCAAATGACACATGCATATTCTAACTTGGAACATGCCAGTCCAAATAAAGTTATAACCTATAGTTTCGGAGTTAGTGTTAGTGGAAAATCATTTTAAACTTTCTAAAGTTGGAGAATATAACTCAAATTTACACAAAAATTTGTAACATTTAATTTCTAATTGTCAGCATTAATTAGAATATTAAATATTAGAATACGACCGTGGTTATAACCTATGGTTTCGGAGTTAGTGTTAGTGGAAAATCACTTCCTTGAGTACTAATTCGGCGCGATATTGGCAATCAGAAGACTGATTTCAGAAGACTGATTTGTCAAAGAGGGTGCCCCATGAAAATATTTTCAGATAATGGCAAAAATCTATAAGGGGCACAACAGGAATTGAAGTTCTAGAAAACTTGGACTTGGACTTGACCCTTGCTCCTCATATGGATGGTAGCTGGGAACGTCCCATAAAGTTGATAGACAACTTTAAATGTCATTCTGAAAGAAAAATCCTCACAAGAAGAAATTCTGCAAACTTTAATGATAGAAGCGGAAAGTGGTCAATAATCCCTTTAGTCTACGTTTTTTTTTGATAATGCAGATAGATAGTGAGGCCCTCATACCAACCCACTTTTTATTGGAAACTTCTAGTGCAGATCAGGATCTCTGGTAAATTTGACAAAAATGGCTCATTCACGCGAAAACTGTTGGTGGCGCTGTATAGAAGAATATTTACCTGTGCTAACCAAGAAAACGAAGTGGTTCTCATCTTCTGTAAGAAAAATTAAAGTTGGTGATGTAGTCATTATTGTCGACTCACAATTTTCAAGGAATACATGGCCCAAAGGTATCGTTACTGCTGTATATCCTGTTGCAGATGGACATATCAAAATAGTGAATGTCAAAATTACTGTGGGCACTTACAGAAGACCTCTCAACAAACTATTGTCTACTTGATCTGGAAGTAGGCCAACGAAACAAGTAGTGATGAACAGGAGTTATCACTGGGAGGGAGTGTTTCTGAGAATATTTATTGTTTCTCTGTTTTTGCTGTGTTTTGTCATATTTTATTAATCTAGATAGATAATTAAAATAAAATTATTGGTGTGTGTCAAATAAATTGTCACCAAAATGTATTCCTTCTGAAAAGGCAATAAAACCAAAGGAACAAAGTAACTGGTCGCAGTTACAACAGCAGTTATGATAAATATCTAGGTAAATTAGAAGGGATGGAAATATATAAGCGAAGAAGCAATCTATGAATTCAGATTTATCTCTAGTTGAGGGTAATCCTTTATTTACACTTATAATTCCAAGTAGTATTTATACAGGCACATTTTGATTTCTACTTTAGTTTACTCCGATGATGGCTACTTGGTAAAAAGGTCCTCGGTACTTCTACAGAATTTTTAGTGGATAAGGGTGATTGTTTCTTTTTATAACATTAAATAGTCCATAATATAATAACTTGGAGGTGGTCAGTACACTGCACATATGCCCAATAGGTTAAGACGGAGTGGGTGTGCCGATAGGATCAGCTTATGCGAAAGCATAAGCCGATCAAGAGCGTGAGCCGTAGGCTGTCTAGACTGAAGGTACAGTAAATCGAAGTACACATGGGTTTCGAACATCATGTGAATCTTGTTTTACTAAAAATGGAGGTACAATATCAGGAAGCTTATTGTCTGAAGACAATTTTTTACATGAAAATTAGTTAGTGGTATCGATTTGTGACGAATCCATGCAAGCAAAAATGTTCTATTATTTTAAAATTATAAGGCAATATCATTTAAAAAAGTGGACAATAATATTGGTCCGAGGTGAGAATTTTTGAATTATGAGCTCGAGAGAGCGAAACAGCTGTCAGGAACTACAATTTGTAAAGCTACTGATCGATCTAGATTAGAGAAACCTTACCATTGTTATCTGCCAAAAGCCAACAAGAAATATTCATTTATTTTTGATTTTTATTATACTGAACATAATGCTGTTTCATCATTTTTCATTATAAAGTAGTTGACTGTATGCGTTCAAGTAAGTTTCTAATAAAGTTAGTCCAAACATAACCTAGTTTACATCGGAAGATGTATTCATGAAGACACATTATTTGTTTCAGATGGTTCTTGATACAGTTTATTTGTGCATGTGTCAAAGTGGTGAAGCACCAGATGGAATTCAAATGCAAAGTATGGGTGTATCAGTGAATAATGGAAACAATACAACCCAAAATACTGAACTTGAACCAATGAAATGAAATTGCCTAACAAATGTAAGTTTGATTTGATTAACTGTTCCGCATTTTAAGTTTTTTTTGTCACATTTTTAGACTAGGTTATGGTATGCTGATAATATGATCTCGATTTTGTGTGTTATACATATACAGGTTGAGTTTTACAGACCAGATTTAATAAGTGCGTTGAAGATTCCACAAAGATGGGAATATGATCCGCCTATCATTAGTACCATATCTAGCGATAAACGCTGAATTCTATTGAATCATTTCACTTGAAGCGTTAGTAGTAAACATAATGTTCTAAAATTACGGTATGATACCATAGCCGTGACCAGTGACGTGCGCGCATTTAACATAACCGAGCCCAACCTTCTAAACAGATAAAAACCTTTCACTCCATCTTGTAAAGCAATACCAAGCTTCAGGTTCCAACTCATAAAGGTTACTTCATAGATACGTGAATTGCGAATAATCGCATTCGCCAATAATAGCAAGTCGCGCTCGTCCTATTTCATATACTCGCGAACTTTCGCAACTATTTTAAGGATATTATTTTTTCACTAAGCTATATGTGACACAAATAACTTAACATTTTCTATTTGTTTGTGAATGGTTAGATATAATTTATTTTGTAATCTATTACTTTGGATGAAGAATTATTTCATTGGCGACGAAGGAGTGCAATTGCCGTTTATGTATTGTTAAAAAAGAGAAAACCAAAAATAAATAAGTCTGTTTCCTTCAGATCTGCAGACTTTTCTGCAGGCATTTGGGAGCTTTCAGTCACATCTTCAGACTGCAAACTCAATGCAATTATGTTGTTTGTATTGCAATATACTAAGATTGCTACCACAGTACTAAAAATACATTTAGTTAAGTTATTTCTAGGCAAAATATATAAATTTACAATGTAGATACCTCATCAGGGTTAGGATTCATTTCGTACCAATTTACAATATATAATATAAAAATGAAGAAAGAGAAGCTACGCAAACAAGCAAATGACCCGAGTAAACAAAGTTATCTTCTTCTCTACTACTTTTATCCTTAAGCGCATGCTCGAGCCATAATTCGCGCGAATGTTCGCAAAATATTGAAACTATCTCAAGATTCCCGCCCCCAGATTTCAAATCTTGCGAATTCGCAAGAAATTAAATTATCGCCAGTGATCTTTCACCGCCATTTAAAAAAATTCAAATTGACCAATTATTCGCAATTCGCGTCTCTTTGAAATAACCTTAAGGTTATTTAATGCCAGTAGTTTGAAGAGAGTTTCATAGTCTGCCCTATTTTCCATACCAGCTACCATTCTTACAGCTCTTCTTTCACTGTCACCCGCATGTTCATACACGTTACACATTATGTATTGTATCTTGGACATCTTATGTCGCAACATGCAGTTTATTTGGTATAGCATCTCATGCCCATGCCATTGCAACTTTTTGTAAAATGAATGATTCAATTTACAACGTTACGAGCTGAATGATGATTATAAGGTCTCGAAGAAAACAACATACCATTTCATCATTTAGCCACACTCTTTGCTAAGAATCATTCTTCATTTACATTTCAGCGGCTTACTGCCAAAAGTGACAGTCAAAAATAACTCGGTTTTGTTTGTATTGACCAAATCATTTAAAACCATTTCTTCTATCAGTTCCAAAATTGACTAAGTCACAAAGTAAACTTGTTACTTACTATCAAATAAGTCTAGTACACGTGGAGTAGTCATTAAAGAATAAAGTTGTATTTTTTCGTGTTCAGTTCAGTGGATATCAAAAGAAAAACGTTTGTTCCAGAGGAAAGTATATTGTTTCTTTATGCCCTGATGAAAAAAATGTCTGCATCTTTAGGCACAACGATCTTTTCGTTTTTCACCTAGCCCGTTCTCAATAGAAACAAAAAAGTGACCCCTACAATGTCCAACAATTGCAATTTACGGATTTTGTTGATCTAAAATCACTTGCTAATACTTTAATAGAAATAAAAGTAGAGATGAGAATGGCAACAAGGTTGAATGTTTGAAAATTAAACGTATGAGATACAAAAAATCAAATCCAGGAAGGATATTTTCTAATAAAGCTTTATAAAACAACAGACAATTTTATCCGCCATAAACGATAGTAGCTGAAGACTCCAATATCGAATTAGTTATTCTGCAATTTGTTTCAGACTCAAGGTTGGAGGCATCAAGAATTTTCCGAAAATATACTCAACCTGTAATAACAACAACTTATCACTGCACAACTAACCAAAGTCCATTTGTGAGGAGGATCAATTAAATTTAAGATGAGCATTGTTTGTTTTATATGTTAAAAGAGTATTCTTGGGGATTTGTGGGTAAATAATATGATAAGTAAGATAATTATACGCCATTCTTGTATGCTCTGCTGAAATCTGCACTGCTTGTATGTGATATTTCAGATTATTCTGGATTACAATTTTGTTATATTTCTTGATTTTGAGCACAGACGTATGGCTGAAATATTTCTATAATAAAAAAATCGTGCTGAAATAAACGGAACAATACTGTGACCAACACAACGGTACAAAATCTAATGTACCTAAAAAGTAAACAGTAAATACCACTGCATTATTTATGGAAATCTAAATTCATATTTCGACAACAAAGTCGTAGATCCAAAACATCGGTAAACCGTACTAATTTGAATACTAAATTGTTAATAAAACCCTTATCCCTTTATGCATTGAAGTAGCATGACAAATTCAAACACGTTGCTCGTTTCGCCGTTAGGATCGCTAGTGTCGGGTGTTAGATCTAATAGCATGTAATGCTTATTTGCACTCGGTATTCAAATCTTGTATTTGTATAGCGCGCAAGTGTTATTATACATTATACAGATTCGGAAATTATTTATCTTGGGTATGGTGGCTTCATGAGAGCGTAAAGAATAGCTTGCTAATGAAGAGAGAGCATTACAATTTCAGGTCGGTCAGCTCAGAACGTAGGACGTCAGTATCATACCAGCACCAGTGGGTGAATGTGCGAGTCGCAGTTAACGCCTCGGGTGGGGTAAGAGGAGGGGCGCATAGCAGTGCGTCTCTCTTGTTTATGTAGTATTACCATATCATTGCGTTCCTTGTTGCATATGTAGATTTATGTCTATACCCCAGAAGAATTATTTCCGATACTGTATACATTCGATTACATAGATCCTTGCGGCTGAAACGAGAAGTTTATTATAGATCTTGTCACGTTGTTAGGGATAGGAGTTGCATTACCACACTTATACCGTGCTTGAATTCTACTTATCTGTCCCAACAGGGGAACGTTAATTAATGTGTTATATTTTATTATTCGTGTTTCGCTGGTTGTTGTGACGTAGACATTTTTAATTCAAATTAATGCGATAAAGACGTCCAGTGTTAAGTGCAATTTGTTTAAGGAATCCCGCGCTTAAATTATCAAACGTCTTCTGACGATGGTTGTGAGACTGAAAAGTACGTTGACATAAGTGTTCATGCGACCTATTCCCAAGAATTTACATATAATTCATACCTAGGTCAAGAATCATTATTATGCTACCAATTAGTCATCAAGGTAAACTAAATTGGAAAATGGAATGTGCCTGTTGCACTAATTTGGAGTTAATAATGCAAATAGAAGCTGACACTAGGTCGCATCTGAAATGTCCAATATGTAATGTAATGTTAATGTTGAATAAAACCAGGTTTACAAAATAAAGATAACCTATCAATCCTGCAGAGGTGTAGTAGGTACCTGTTTGCAGGCTGGATATAATTTAAAAAAATGATATTTCTTATGGGCGCAAAACATTCGACTTGAACCTAAACAGGTACATTGTGCAGCATCCGAGTATAAATAATTTGATTTAGAATCGCTCTTAACCTGAAGACCAGTTTATTGAAATAAACCCCGTTTAGGCAATACCTTTGATAAAGTTTCCGACTTCGACAAAATTGATTTCGAATAATGTTCAAAATGCTATGTGGATGGAACCAGAAGGAATATTCTAAGTCGGTTTAGAAAATAATAATAGCTAATCAACATTAGCTGAACATAATTTGAATATAGGTAACACTATTTCTCGAGAAAGTGTTAAAACACAGTTCTGACAAATGTCTATGTAATTTAGAAGGTATGCTATGTATAAGCGGGAAGGCAATTTAACGAATTTAGGTTTTTCTTCAGTTGAGAGTAATCCCTGATTTGCATTACATATTTCAAATTGTATTTAAAAACCCACATTCTGTTTTCCAATTTACTTTACTCTGATGATGGCTACTTGGTAGCAGAAATGTCCTCAGTACTTGTAACAGTAGTTTTAGTGGATAAGGGTGATTATTTTACTTATTAGTTTTATAGTACTCGTATATCACAGTTGTGAACTCTTTTATACTTTAATTTTACTTAATGTACATCTTTAACCTGACTTATTATTTTTATATTTTGAGACCCTCGATTTTTGAGAATATTCTCTAGCACAAAACATAATTAACCTTCGAGAGCACACGTTGAGAGTATGCAAAAGCACACGTTGAGAGTTTATGCAAAAGCACTCACGTTCGCGCTTCATATTTACCACGTAATTGGATATTGGAAGACCAAAATAAAAACTTTAAGTGTAGAATAATTGCTATTTGCTCATATTTTAAATATTTCAAAACGCACTATACATTAAAAATATAAGGATCTTATTAAAAAAAGTAAATAACACAGAATATGTTTCTGTAGACTCTTAAGTGGACACAGTTAGGTATAGTTCGGGTCATTGGCGTTCGAACTGTCTCCGCGTAACTTTTCCAAGGTTACGATTTCTATAAATTGGGTACCCTTACATACATTCTAGGTTGAACAATTGATCACCTGACTTCCATCACTTTTGTTAGCAAAATAGTTTTCGCGACACTCCTGCGGGTCAAATGTAAATGATTGTAGGAACAGAAAATATATTGCAAACCGTCGATGAAATACGATATACTATATTCTATGTTATGTTACATTTTATCCAAATGGTTCTACACATAGACCTATTATCCTAAGGAGACAGAATTGTTTACATTTGAACACGATCAGACATTGCCAAAATTTCGGGCCACTCAGACCGCAGTATATTACAAGTATGGCCGTATGGAATGTGCTGTTGCCAGATTAGTTGTTCGGTGTGCCGGATTGAGATTTGTATTCATTATAAAAACGTCCATAGCATTATTTATTGGTTTTATTAGAAGCAATACTGTTGAAATGTCGTTTTCTCTCAAACATATTCCATAATTTATGGGAAACTGGAATATACAATCGAATTATAGAATATTTAAATTTTTAAGTATAGAACTATTCCATTCCATTGCATCATTTGTTCAGAAGGCGACAACGCCGCGCACCTTTTATGAATGGGAACGTTGTTCTGTACTACGCAATTTGACAGCTTCCGTATTTCTCGTAGCTATTTCGAAGCGGTGTTGCCTTACAAGTAGTACCAAGTTTTCAATCATAGTTACAGCGTTGCCAATAAGGAGTAATTATGACTCGACGACAAAGAGGTCTGTTGGTTTTCTTTGTCATACTTCATGTAATCATTGCGACAAGTCAAATGAAGATTTATGAATGAGATGTTCCGTCTCCTTAGGATAATAGGTCTATGGTCCTACAAGATGTATTTCACAACTCTGTTTTATACTGACACTTGCTGTCAGGTTGACTTTCGAGATTATTTACACTATAATGTAATCTGTTTTATACTGACACTTGTTATTACATTAACTATCAAGTTTGCCACAGAGTAATCGCATAAAATAGGCTGTGACCACATTTTTTTAAGCCGATCAAGTTATAACTACAAAAACGGTCAGCAGAAGTTGGAAAAATATTTTAAAGTCGCACAATTCCCTATTTTGTCGTTTGTGCACCATTCCTTAAACGAACCCTAAAAGTCAATTTATTGTTTGACACTATTTCAACCATCATTCATTCTGGCTGGCAGACTGTATTTACACCAGAGTGAACACAGAAAATAGATATTCACTTTGATCTTAATGAAAATTTGACACTTCTGCAGGTTAAAGATATATGTCCTTATCGTTCAATAAAATACCATATTTCCATTTGAAAAAATGAAGATGTATGTCAGAAATACCACTCGAAACGGGGCTATCGCGCACATAGACAATAGAGTTACTATTTTCACCACTTTGAAGCGATCTTCATAATTTCAAATCGATGCGACCAATAGGAACGGCGCAATCGTCTCCATAGTAGGTTAGGCACATAAAACACGACACCATGTAAAAATGGTCTAGATCGATTCAGAAATGCTCAAAACGGATATATCCGCGAAAATCCGAAAAAATTTGTTAGGGTCGATTACAATACATCCCTTAAACTAAATACAGCGTATAGTAAGGGAAGTTAAGATGTACCTATCGAAACATTCCGAACAGATATGACTTCTGTGGTCGATTTTTCTCCCGATCACAATACATACGACGCCGTCTGCTAGTGTTGGATATATTTTTTTCGCGTCGCCAGTTACAAAACTTCAATATTCCGTCCATAGCCTACTAGAGGGTCATGTTGTAGAATTTGTCATTTCAGATCACCCGTTATTCTTCTCAAATAGTTAAACTTTGGTAAAGTAAAACTCCAGACTCTTAATACAATTATTTTATCATTTAGGATATTGAATTGAATGAAAATATATGACATTGAAACCACTTTGAACAATGCCTGTATTTTCCTACAAGCCAACCAAATTCAGATAGCATAATTTTATATTCTGAGAAAAATGAAATTTTTAAGTTGCTGTCAATACTAAAATCTGTAACATCATATTGAATAAAAAAAAACATGCCGTTTTCGGAAGTTTTATGAAAAAGTGCACACATCAGCAGAACCGTTAGAAAATGCAATTTCAATAATACCTAGTGACTTGTGTGAAATCACTTGTTCATTTGAATTTCCCATTTACTTCATATAAATGAATCTTTTTACAAGTTCCTGGAGAACTATCCGTTTCTAGAACCAAACAAAAGATTGCAGTGTTAGTCCAAGCACGTATGCTGTAAGATTTATTATATTAACATTTGAGCTTCCACTCCCTGACATGGCATGAGGTTCATGAAATTATACTAATCTTTATATTCTAAAAACAAACATGTTTTTGCTTTAGCATATAAAGTTCCTGTTTGCAGCGAAACACCGCCCATTTTTTTCTAATTTTATTACAAAATTGAATATACCTTGAAAATGTGTATTTAAAAAGTTATAAATATGTTTACTCGGATATATTTAATTTTTCGTATTAGTAAATTTATGTATTGTTCAGGATTGAGAGGAAATATGTTCAGTCAACCTGGCTCAGAATAATCTCAAGGAAATGTGACTGATTGATATTTTATTAAAATAGATATATTTATATAAGTCAATTTGTATGTCTTTTATTGTATGAACTTTTACGCCCTATTTATTTTTTAAATGGTTTTATTCAACTCATTCCAATATTGTTAGAAATTAAGACAAATACTTTTGTATATTTAATTTTTTAAGAAAACTGCCTCTCAACATTATTATAATGCACAAATTGTGTAACAATCAATGTATGAAATGAATTAAAAGAGTTTCAATTCACTTCTTTCTTTTAATTTTTTTGTTTACACCATTTTTAGTAATTTTCTTTTTGTTTAACATTGGTCTAATATTTTTCTTCTTAATTTTGAGTTTCTTCTTCCTCAACATTGCCGTTTCTTCTTTTATTATACTCTTCCCTTCATTTTGATTTTCAATGTCTTGAGCTTTCTTTAAAGGGTCTTCTTGGAATATGTCCCCTAGAGGTGTCAGTTTATATGCATCTACAGGTTTTGTAGCTTCTGCATGAACTTTTTGTTGAACTCTATTTACATATTTATTTCCAGCTTTTATTTTTATTTGCTGTCTATATTTAGATGGACTTATATAGTTTGCATTTTCCCATAACGGTACTCCACCAAAACTTCCAGAAAATATTTTAACTGGATTTAAAACAAATCTTGGACCAATCTCTGCTAGTGCTCCATCTTCTGATAAAATTTGGAAATTTCTAAACCATATTCTATTGTCCAAAATGGAAAACGTGAAAACATGGTCAAAAAATGGTTGACTCTTTGGATGGTGCTTTGGTACGCCAAATATTTGTAAGAGCAATTCTTTCAGCAGAAGATAATGTGGTTTCTCGGCAAATGTTGTATCAAAACTCAATAATGGTCTGGAACCTCTCAAGCAATTTCCTGTTAGTTTCAATTCTGCCATTGTGTAAACTAAAAATGAATTTTAGTTGAATATTTATAATTTCTTAGCATTAAACAATTGGTTTGATGAGGAGTTGTTGTACCCAAAAAATTAATGGAATTATTTAATTAAAGTACTGAACAAAAACGAACCTACTTGTAGATGTGATCCCAGAATTAAAATGATTAGAACAAACATCATTTGTTAAGAAAGGTACTCACTATTTTCTACTAGAAATTTTACACTTGGACCATTTGGCACATTGGATAGCCACATATATAAATCTTGTTTCTTCCTTCCTTCAAACATCATTGCCTTATTACAATTCTTCATTTCACACATTTCATTCACTACAGATAACGTTTTCGACCGTTCCATTTTTGACTCAGGTTTATGGTGTGGCATCAACTTTTTTAAATCTTCCATTAAATGTCTATCCCGGTGATTAATGCCCCTTGTTGCAAAAACAAGAACTCTTTGCTTATTCACCCATTTTGCCTAGAATCAAATAAATTCAGATAATGGACTTGGTTACTACATACGGAATAATTACTTTTTTAATCACAGGTTCGTCAGACTGTCGCACAGCTGGTACAGGTTCTGGTTCAATTGTTGATGAATTTTCTTGGGTGGCTTGTCTTTTACGTTTGTTTGAACGTTTTGTCATTTCAGGGCTTTTAAAATTCAACTAACACGTGAAAAATTATTTCTAAATAACATAACCAAACATTTCGCTTAATGCTTGTCTAAACTCTCTACCATAGAGTCGTCTGTTCGTTAGATACGGCATTCCTTTGAACATGCTTTATGGTCGCGGCTTCATACGTTCTTAGATTTTCTCAAAGGAACAACTGCTCAAGGGAGGATTAAAAAAAACTAACTCGTCAAAGTTCAACAAACTAGCCTGCGATGATTTTTTCACTTGGAGTTTCGGATATCAACTGTAAATTCACCAAAGAGTTCTATATATTATAGAGTAGACAACTAAGCTTTTCACTGGTATCTTGACGGACATTCTGTCCTTCTCACACATGTACTGCGCTCTCACTCGCACGATGTGCGCGCGTTATACTTATTCTTGTATTCTTATACTCTTTGTGATAGAAGGGGAGACCGTACGAGTGATAGCGCACTAACATATGCGAGGACAGAATGTCCGACTAGTTACCAGCGCTTTCCAATACTTAAAACACTACTTGTCTACTCTATATATAGAACTCTTTGAAATTCACCCGCCTGCCAGGTACACGCTTTACAGTCGCGGCTTCATCTTTCTCAGATTTTAATAATAATCATTATTAAATAATATTTTGTAATTTCTAATTGTTTCTTTGAGACTATAAGTAGCTGGGAATTTATAATTTCAATGATTTATTCAAGAAACGCACAGACGATTTTTCGTGTTCAATGTCTACTGCAATTTTATTAAAAATGTTTATTCTGTGTACTGCTCAGCCTTGAAAAACGAAAAAGCAAGTATGAAAAGTCACGAAGTTCGTTGATGGTTGATGTCGATGTCAAGTCGTCTGTCATATTGAATTAGTGATAGCTTAAATTATTAAAACTAGATATAGAATATAAGATTTTATCGTAATGGATTTCAGACATTTAACAGATGCTGAATGTGGTCAAGCGAACCCATTGGCACAGTTGTCTTCGCATATTACACATGATCGGACTTTCGGAGACACACATGGACAAGTATTCCCAAGTAGTTCTGATCAGTTGGTTGAACAATTTTTACAAGAAACCAGAGCGATTCCGCAAACGTTCAGAATGGATGGTAGGTATTAGTACATATACTTGAAAATAAATGTTAAAATTGTTCATTTTAAGATCTCATGAGAGAAATGCATGAAATAGAGTCTCAGAAATCGGCTTTGCCACCTGTTCCGGCTTCAGCAGTGAAGGAACACTTACATGATAATGAATGGGCACAACAGTATATAGAAGACGGAAAAGTGTTCAATGTGAGTTGCATGTTATTGTTGACATTTACCATCTTTTTAGTCGGATCTTTTGAGACGAATATTTTGTCAATTTATAGGATAATACGAGTCATGAAAATATTTGGGCAGAAATTTCTTCCCGGGAACAAAATATAGGAGTATTAATCCAGGAAAATTGGGAAGAACAATTACTAGCCAGCTTACAACCTGGTCCTAGTGAAACACAAAAAAGTGCGAAAGAGTTGTTAAATGCTGTAGATGATCCCAAATTTGTATATTCAAAGGTATGGTTCTATGATATTTTAATGATTAAACTGTGGTGGTCAAATTAGAAAATGAAACTTTTACCACATGAATATGTGCCCAAATCTTGTTGAGCATGATTAAATTCGAATTTTAGATCAATTGAAGAATATGTATTACTGATTAACTTCTCTATGAATTGCTCAAGACATTCTTATACAGAAAGGTAATGATGATGCAACTTACTTAGAAAATTACTTCCAGGTAGATTCTACCAATTTTTTTTTAGTTTGGCTTTGCTACAAATTACTGAACATTTTCATTGCCTAAATATAAGGGATAGTTCTGCTTTATGACACATTTGTTTTAAATGGGATGAGCAGCTTGCTTCAATAACATTAGGGTTCCTTATAAATTTGCATTGGCTTACAAATTACAAAATGGTTGTATGCTGGTCTATTGAAGATTCTATATCAATTGTAAATTTTCTTTAGAGTAGAATATAAACATCAGTAGATAAGAATATATGTTCTTGAGTAATTCAATACATCAATATGACACAAGAAGTAGTAGTAATAATAATAAAAACCATGAAAAAACTATTCTAAAAAGTGTGAAATCATTATTCTTTAATGGTTTTAATTGATACAACTTGTTTGAAAATATGAAAAAATCATCATCTTGGATCGAGCAATTTTGACTATGGAATTATAACTATCTAAATGTTTGCTACTAGTTCATCGATAGTGATTCAGCATTAGTATACACTCAACCAGAATAGCAATTAAGTAATTTAGATTTTTAGTTTATGAATTTTATGAAACATGTCGAGGAAGGGGATTTAGATCTGGAATCTGGCAAACTAACAGAAAAAGAAGCTCAAATATGGAGTGAAGAATTCATAAATCATCCAGAGAAAGATGACATATCTCAAAGTTGGGTCAATGAGCACACAGCAGACGCAGGTAAAATCAGGCATCTTCTAGTTGCTAAATTTGATAACTATCATCGACATGACAACATTTTCCATTATTTAGAACTATTTAATACACATTTTTAAATGTATGTGAATTATATGATTGACTTTATGCCCTCCAGATGCCTTTAACTCAGATTATTGGGATACATTTCAAGAACAAATGAAACAAGTAGTAGAAAACGAAGAGTTTAGTGATCATCCCTGGTTATCAGAATTTAGTGAATATAGTGACAGCTCCCAAAAGGTAATGAAGTATTTTTTTAAAGTGATATCAACATAATAATGTGTAATATGTATATTTTTTTAAATTTTATTTATTTATTTATTCAAAGAATATCATTATAACTTATAATTATATATACATAACACTTACATCTGATACATGAATTGAAATAGACAATAAGTGGAGGATTCAACCCACATTTAAGCTAGAATAATAATATGTTTCACCACATAGTGTGGCATCCTCAAACTGTGGAATCAATAGTCAATAATATAAACAAAACACTATTATATTTATTAATTTATTGAATGTAATTTAAAATTTTGACATTCATGTTCAAAACATATAAAGTGTTTAAAATGAAATATCACAATAAAGTGGGCAACAGAAATAACTTTTTAACATATTATTCATTATTCAGATAGTGATAAAGGTTCTCTAGATTGATCAGTGATGACACAATCCAATAGTTCTGGACAGCTGTTTCGCCTTCTCGGGCTCGTCAGCAGAACGAGTAGAATCAGATGTCACTTGTTCTACATGTGGTATAAATACCTTATACAGAATTGTCTAGAGAAACCAAGATACTATGAAAACCTTTTGTAGTAAATAGATAGCTGCAGCAGCCTGACTTTTGGTTGAAAAATATATCAGAAAGAATCATATACAGGGTGTTTCAGAAAGACCTCCCGTAAATGCAGGGGACGGTAGATTTTACAAAAATAATCAGATTTTTCATATAAACTATGGTTAGTTAGTTTCAGATTATGCGGTAGAGGGCCTGGGTGCGCGACTTTTCGACGTTTCTTTTAGCCTTCACTTTTTTGAGAACGATTTTTTGTTTTCATTGCACATTTTTCGGGTTTGAAATTTTATTCCAAACAAATAATGTACTCTTGTTTAGAGTCTCAAAATTTCACCTATCTCGAGAAAAACGCGTTTGAATGAACATAACAAAAACTCATTAACAAATTTACTTACTACCGAAATCTTTGAAACAAAAAGATATGGATCTGCGGTTTTCAGTTTTTTTCGCAAATTTAATCTAATTTCCGATTATCATGTCATAGCTATACCGTATAATTTAAGTTTGTGGGATAAAATCAATAAAACCATTATCATTACAAATTACGCCCTCTAGCAATTTAATTAGGAACTATCGTGTACCAACAGATACGACAATTGAAAGTACGTACCTTCTCTTCTATACAAACTAAAGTTTACTAAAATTGAATCAGTCGTTTAGGAACTACATCGATTTAAATTATTACACTTTCAATAGCTTCCCCCACTCTTATCAAGGTCGGTATGCCAATGAGCTTTGAACCAAAATGATTAAAATTATCTAACCTTTCTAATGATGTTGACAAAGATATACCTTAATGCGAGAATTTAAGGAGAAACGCGTTTAAATGAACATTGAAAAACTCATTACCGAAATTACTTACTACCGAATCATTTAAACGCGTTTTTCTCGGAAACTGTGAGATTCTGAGAACCTCAACAAGAGTACAATATTTGTTTGAAATAGAATTGTAAACCAGAAAAATGTGCAAAGAAAACAAAAAAATTATTCTCAAAATAGTTGAGGCTAAAAGAAACGCCGAAAAGTCGAGCACCCAGGCCCTCTACCGCATAATCTGAAACTAACTAAACCATCTTATTCGGCGTCCTCTGAAACCCCCCGAGTATTAGATTTCAACGAAATACCTGTAACTGCACAGAAGCTACAGCAAAATTTAGTTTAAAAAAAATTAAATTCAAAGCCCTGTATCTCCGAAACGAAAGAAGATAGGACCATAGCTTATATGAAAAAATCTGATTATTTTGTAAAATCTACCGTCATCTGCATTTACGGGAGGTCTTTCTGAAACACCCTGTAGATTGCTCTATATTCGTTTCCGGAAGCTATTTTGTTAATTGACTATTATCTTTTCTTTTTCAAGAAATTTAACTAAATCACTACCAATCATTGGTGAAACACATCCAATTTACTGAATGAGAACAGATGGGATGACATCATCATACACCTTCGATAAGTATATCCTCCAAAGAAGATTGGTTAAGCAATAACCAATCAGCCCTGCCAACCAATGGTAAAATCTGGTTCACTGATGATGCCAGACACCATGGACACCTGGGCAGGGATATACCACAAAGGGCCAGGTAAAGGTATTACTATACCTCTGGGCAAATAAGCCATCATTCTCCGAGCGTAGATACTGGCAAAAACCCGCTGTGCCCAAACAGCGCTGGAAGAAAGAACGTAAACCCACATCAGCATATCCACAGACAGCAAAACAGCCCTCGCTGCGCTGGGTGGCATTAGAATAATATCGAAGCTAGTGTGGAAGAGCAACAGCACGCTGAACAACCTTAGCGGATACGAAGGCAAACGCACCCTATTCTGGGTCCCCAGTCACTGGAATAAGGGGGATAACAAACCCCTAATATGCCGCAACTAGCGGTGGGGATCACAAGAGTCACATCAAAGACACAATCGCAGCTGGGTCAGATCACAAAATCACAACACTCTGAAGAGTGGCAACTAGTGAACGGTTGGACCGCACATAAGGGAAAACTGGTTAAACCGATGCCAAACTGCTGACACAGATACTAACAGGATACGGATCGTTTAAGTACCACCTCCACAAAATGAATCTTAGCGATTCATCTTTATGCAGATGGTGCAAACGAAACATCAACACACATTCTGCGCAGATGAGTAACTCTGATGTCCCAAGACGCAGAGCACTCTGTATACCTATGCGACACTGAGAACATCCAAAGACTAGATACGATGACGTTTCTAAACCTCTTCAGAGGATTAACCACAAACCCGGTCCCGACTGGGTGCTCGCCCACCTCGGGACCCTGGTGGCTCCTACCTTTGAAGCTCGGTGAACACTCTTGAGCGCGGAACGCTTCACTAGGCCGACGTTAAATATTATATATCAAGATGACTGTGTTAACATTTTCGGGAATGATTCACCTGGGGAAGCATGGTGACCACTCGAGTGGACCCTTTGGTGGCTGAGTGAAGACCAGTGAGTGAGAACCGCTCCACTAGGTGAATGTGACGAGTTGACGACTCGCACTTTCATGTAAACACCTGCGTAATTTTTAATGAAAGGGTAATATAATGCCGTATTTATGTCCTATCCCTTGAGAAGGCACTGCCAACTCGAAAATTTTTAGAAAATAGATAGTGAATAACAATTTTTTATCAATCTGAAATAATAAATCAGCATAAAATGTAATTTTGTTACAGGATTACGTATTTAGTGAAGAAAATCCTATGTTCGATATAAACAATCCTCTTGATAGAGGGAAACAGTTATTAGAAGAAGGCGATTTGCCTAGCGCAGTTCTATGTTTTGAAGCAGCAGTTACAAAAGAACCCACAAATGGAGAAGCATGGTTTTTACTCGGTAGAACTCAAGCAGAAAATGAGCAGGTAATTTTCACCATCGAAGTAATTTGTTTCCGAAACTTTTATTATATATTTTGTTAACAGGATCCGTGTGCTATTCCTGCCCTGAAAAGGTGCCTTCAAATAGATCCAAAAAATTCAGCAGCACTCATGTCGTTAGCGGTTTCTTATACAAATGAAAGTTACTTCAACCAAGCGTGTGAAACTTTGATTACGTGGTTGAAAAATAATCCAAAGTACGCGGACTTGGTATCATCCGATTTCAAATTATCTGGGCAAGTTACAAGTTTATTGAATGCGTAAGTTGTGGTAAAGGTGTGCAAAATCGTTTTCGTGTATATAATTATCACTAACAATTTGCTTCTGTTCCACAACTTTTTGTTGCTAATGTTTACGTTATGGTATTAACAGGAAATAGCATGAATCGGTGAATTGATTTGAACAAATTTATTAATACTAGAGCCTGGTAAAGTGTTGTGATTAGAGGAAACTTAACCCAAAAATAACAAAGGTTATTGATTACACATTTATCTGTCATATTTTGTTCTTACTAATGTAGAGACTCTGAAATTTTCTCAATGAATGTTATTAAATACTATGCAGTAATAAATGTTTCTTCGTTCTTTGAAGAAGAGTGGCTGGCTAAGTTCTAAACTTTTCGGGGTAGGAAGAATCTAGTCGATTTCATGGACTTTCACTTGAAAGATATTTGCCTAAAGGACTTCGGCCCTAATTTGAAGACACCAGAAAACGAAAATTTTTCAATATTTATTAAATATCTTCAAAAATCTGAATGACCAAAGCCGTTTGCGCAGGTTACCAATTTATGAAAATTCAACTTACTCTTCAGTCGCGATAGAATAAGCAATTGTGAGGTTAAGTTAGTTTTCAGGATGTTACATGTTATTGTTGGGGAATATAGTGATGAGAAATTCAGATCCAAATGCTCATATGATTATTATGTGGCCCTAACTCATACATTTGTACGTGTGTACAATGTCAAAGTGAAAAGCTCCTGAAAAATAAAACAGATGGCGCCACAATCGAAAATCCCATGTCACATTTGTGATGTACCATTTTTAACTAGAAGGCATTAAAATTTTCAGACTGATATGTCATCGAGGAAGAATTGTATGCCTAGTTATTGACATCATTAAAGCCAATTTGCTCCAAGTGCTCCATCTTCCTTTTGTTGGCAAAGGCCACTATTATAGTTTTTCCAGGCGTAAATCCTAGTCCGGCCGATTTACACCATTTCCTTGAGATCTTGAAACCTTGGATGATTTGCATAGAGTGCTGTCAAATTTCCCACTGTGATATTAAGACTATATCATCTGCATATCCTTGGGTATTGAGTCCTTTGAGAATTAGATCATCCACTACAAGGCTCCACAGTAGATGTGATACCTATTACCTTCCCTTTATTGTGTTTATTTTGATGATCTCTCCCACATTTGTCTCATTTCTTCTGGTCCATAGCATTTCCCCATCCATCTGGATGAGGTTTGGTATATGTTTCTCATATCTAGGGAAGGTTTGACAGGTTGTCAAAAATTTCAAGGAAACCACATGGAGCTTTTTCATTCGCTTTCTCCTATTCACCTGTCAGCTGATACAGTACTCTTACGATTAATGCTTGCTGACAGTGGTAGATGGGTTTCTCTCTCACTAGTATTTCTGATACATTATTCACATTTCTTCTGTGGTCTTTAACATAAAGTTTATTTTGATGATGGCTACAGACTACTTGGTAGCTGAAAGGTCCTCAGTACTTTAACAGTATTTTTAGTGGATAAGAGTTATTATTTCTTATTTGTAGTAACAAAGAATGTTAACTTGTAGCCCAGATTAAAGATGCTTCAGATGCGACACTGGTGCTGCTTCTTTGATGCCAGCCGCAATTTCTGGTTCACTTTAACTCTACTTTCAATTCGGAATACGAAAACGCGGCCAATTTGAAAGCGATAACCGTTTTTTTGAGAGCAAATATCGTGAATAAACTATGATTCCTGTTGGAATAGAAATTGCTAGTTACTTGATGTGTATACAATACAAAAGTATTGATAATGGTAAGATAATATAGAATATTTAATTGTATTACATTTTGGATGGATCTTTGAAATAATTATTCATATTTTAGCATTTTACAAATTTAACAATATGCAAAGTTTACGATTCTTCTCTACAACTACTATCTTTAAATCGCGGTTAGTGAATTTCATTACATAAAAAATTCTAAACATAATGAACAATTTTATTTAATAATCCAACGGGAAGTTCTCACATGGACGCTTTAAACCTTCTACACGTTTGCACAATAATAAAACAACTATATTGCTCAAAAATCCACAGAAGAGAATGTTAAAAATTAAACTCGCTAAACCTAACCTGTCACTGAACAGAAGGATCGATAACGATACCACAGATTGAAGATAATCTGGCTATACCGATTCCATCACTAGTGCCAGAAGGTCAGAATAGTTGAACTAACAGTGTTCAGCATCTGATACGCTGGAAAATTTGCACAATCCGGCAACTTCGAGGTTTCGATCGAGTTCGTTGTTCTAGTTACGAAAGTTTACGATTCCGGACCTTTAAATTGGAATCTTTTTCGTTTCACTCGCAATATGTGGCGTCTTTGTCTCACTGGCGCATCTGAAAAATCTTTAATCTGCGCTTATAACTGAAAACTACCGATTATTTTTAAATATATTTTATCGGAAAGCAGACTATGATGCACATTTCATGTAATATGACAGTAAAGACAGGACAAACGTAAAACATGACTAATAAACTATAAAATAGTTCACACTATAACTGAATAAATTAGAAATAATCACCCTTATCCATTAAAAATACTGTTAAAGTACTGAGAACCTTTCAACTACCAAGTAGCAATCATGAGAGTGAACTTTGAATTTTTAGCGGATAAGGACGATTACTTCTTATTTATAGTGTGAAACGTAACATTAGTGAAATGACAGTAAACACAGTTCTAAGAACATCAACATTTGGGGATAATGTTGATATTCCGAACTTTTTTCCCGTGAGTTTAATGACAAACAAGCTTTTCCATTCTCTAGAATATTTTGAACTGTTCCTTATGGTGGATGAAATCAACCAAAAAAGAATAAAACTGCTATTTCGGATAAATACCACATAGTATTCGTCCTTGTTTTGATAAGTTCGTTATTAACACTAATATTAATGAGCGTTCATTTGCAAAATGATTAGCAATGAGACCAGAACTTGAAATAACCTGCTAAAATGAACTGAATTCTTATTAGAAGTATCAATTATGTGAAAATCGCTTTCCATTTGTAGCATAATCTCATTTCTCTTGGAACTTTATGGTTGGTCTAATATTACTCAGAAATTAGATTATTTGACGTTGGGTAAGAGAAAATTCAAAATAGATTAAGAAACCTGTTTCAAATTTTTTCTCAATTGAATTGTTTATGTTCTTATGATAGATTAAACTATAAATTTTGATTGATTTTAAATTCATTAAATTTCGTTTTATAATTGCTCATTATACAGGGTGTAACAAAAAAGCAGGTCATCCCGTTGACTCAGTATTTTTGACGCTAAAATATTAGGATTTAGTCTAACTACCTGTAAACAAAAATGCCTCCCTTAAAAGATATAGGGCGACATTTGGTAGAGATACTTCTTGTAATTAACCATAACCCCAAGGGTGTTATTGTAGACGACGCCCAAAAAGCAAACGTAGAAAGGAGGGTTTATTTCCTCTCATTTTATCTGACTTACGCCAAATAAAGTTGTCTTCCAGGACATGAAACTTTATTTAGAAAATTTATTACTCCAGCCAGCAGATTTACCTGCAATTTTAGATGATATTTCTTAATTAAAACATATTTGAAATAATGTACAACAGATAAGGAATAGACAACCATTTATTTATTATTTTGACAGGTGATGCTGTCCCTGGATAAACGTGAAAAAAGAATTGAAAAATTTAGGCAAATCCATAGCTTTGGGAAACAATACATTTTCTCTAATTGAAAGAGCCATCCATTAGTGACCGCCTTTCTCGGGAAAAGATAAGTTTTTTTGTTAAGCGGAAAATTTGAAAGGGGTCACCACCGTGATGGATGGTCCAGGGCTGTATGTTTCCCTTTGAATAGAATCTGACAGATATGAATGGATTGATTCCTCACCAGTAAAACGCAGATGTTTATATATACAGTTTATTGAATGAAATGAGTGATTCTAGAAAACATTTGAACAAAAGAAAATAAATATTTACACCTAGTCTTAATAAACAATAATTTCAATAAATCAAGTTAACTTATTAGGTCAAGTATTTGGCCTAGTCGAGATAGTTTACAGCAATTAAACAATTGTAGTTTCAGAAGGGTTCGAATATAATTCAAATAAGAATATCTATTCGCGTGATACGGTTGTTTACCTTGAACAGATGGTCTTTGGTAAAAAAACTTAAAAACGCCAAGTGATGTATGTTCGGAACGTTGACCCGTAATAAGAAACTAGCAGAAATAAGTCAAGAGTTAGTTAGTATCTGGAGCACTGTCGACACAGGTGGCTTTATTTATTTCGAATCGTGGAAATTTACGTGTTCGAGGATAATATTCGAGTTTTTTAATAAACGAGTCATAAAATAATAAAATAAAATTTTACGTCACGGCACTTGCTTTTTGTGCACTATTTACTATAATTTACGCTTGACGATATGGTTAAAACAAGAAGTTACCCTACCAAATGTCACCCTGTATCTTTTAAGGGAGGCATTTTTGTATATAGGTGAGTTAGGCTAAATCGTCACATTTTAGCATAAAAATACGCAGTTAACGGGATGACCTGCTTTTTTGTTACACCCTATATGGTGAATTCAACGATTTTGAAAATGGTCTCGATGTTAGTCAATATGAGAGACATTTATTTTAACATAGTCTTAGCTGATCACGTTTCGTAGATATTGTGTTTACAAATAAACGCTCATTACAATTGCATCAACTAAAAACCACAATTAGCACGATTTTATTACCCATATTCACTGTTCCATTAATTCTTTGATGATAGAATGTTGTTCATACTTTTACAAAATGCTCGCTAATAATTTAACCAGGTTCCACCTGCAAGTATGTTAAATGTAAAAACAAATATGATTTACTCTCCAGGTTTTCGAGGAAATATCTGTTTAGAGCCTACCAGAATCCATTTAGACAATTTTTGAGGTGATTTCTCCGTGTACGTAACCCACAGTTAAAACGTTACTAGTGGTTGTAGAACTTGAAAATTTGCAAATCGCCTTAAAGTGAAAAATTAGAAGATATATTGTATAGGGGCACGCTAGCCCCCTTCCAAGTGGTACTTTTGCCGTTCATCTTCATTCTTTCAAATAGAATCTATAGTACTTTTTACATCATCATGTCAACAATCATGCATTTCACCTGCAGAATTGTGTGAAATTGATACTAACATTTTTTTATTACGTTCAAGTTCTAGAGATAATTCTAAATATTAAGATTTACAGTTTACATCATAGTCCTTTATATCAATGATTATGACAGTTCAAATAACAGAAAAACATTATAATAATACATAGAGTAGTAAAACACATATGTTGTGAATTCAAATGAACTTCTCACATATTCAACAGAGGAACAAAAGATCAGTATGATGTATATTTAAGGCAGGAGTACTTACTCAACTCACCTATGACCCAGTATTGCAATAATCAGATGCCCAAAATGAAAGGCTATTATTTATCAGATATTATATTTTATTGTAATTACAATTGAATTGTAATCAATCTGAGTGTTTTGTTTGTGTGAACAACATGTTATTATTGAGAGTGATTTTTTGAAATTAAATGAATAACATTCTTTGGCAAATAATTATTTGAATTAATGTAGAAATCGGACAAAAATGGTTCAAGATATTTATATCCGAGCAGCCCAAAGGCAACCTGTAGATATTGATTACGAAATACAATGTGGCTTGGGAGTGCTTTTCAATTTATCAGGACATTATGATAAGGCAGCAGATTGTTTTAAGGCAGCCTTATCTGTTAAACCTGATGTAAGTAGGTTGATTTACTGTATATTATGTAATATTTCCTGGAACATTTTAGGTACGGGCAGCCAAAAATTGTTTTATTGGCCCATAACTGCCAATCATATCAAGACAGACATACTTTGATTGAAAATGTATAAACTTATATTTTGTAATTGGGTTCACTGGAAATAATTTTCAAAAAGCCGGATTTCAAATGAGGGATATGAAGCTTCAACGAAGAAAAACCATATGTATTGGCAAGAGTGACCATTGAAACATAATTCACTCGTAACTTCTTAACACTTAGTTATGAATATGTTAGAATAAATTGAAAAGAATATATGAAGAGGGTCCATTCAAACACAAACAAAAATTATAAACTGAGATTAGTCTCCATTTGAAAGGCATTTATGAACCCTTGAAAGCAATTCAGTAAAAAATAATCATGTCCTCTGTAAAAAGGAAAACTTATTTTCTGAATTTATATTTATACGTTTTGTATTTGACTTCAAGAGAATAATAAACTTTTGCATTTAGAAAATACCTTTGTAATACTTGAATGTAAATAAGTTTCTACAATTTAAATACAAGTACAGATGACAGTAGATAATTACTAGTAAAAAAAATCGAATAGCATGGTTATTTATTTATATAATGATTGTTACGATGGAGTTTATATGAATTAGTGAAAATATTTATGTATAGTCATAATACTTTTGCACTACGGTCTCCGCAGAATTAAACCGGTTTGTTGCTGAAAATTCAGCAATCATATTCGCGATTAATTAAAACTGTTTCCTGATGTCCCGTTTACAAACCATAACACGGAGGGGGCCTTCGTATGTTCACATTTCACACCCTAGTTCTGTTTTGGTCCAAATATCAGGTTATGACTCTCTAACGCCTATAGCGGCGAGCGCATTAACAGTTGAACGAATTCAATGTTGATGCTACAACAGGGCCGCTAGTCCATGCGTAAGAACCCGGCTGCTTTTGCTTCAAGTAACGTGGGTTCGGAACCCCAAGTGACAACGTTTTCGCAGGTTAGTTGGTAAATTTTTGACATGTTAGTTCTTTGAATTTTGATATATTTTTGATAATATTAGGTTAGTAGGTTATTTGAAAGTTAGTATTTGTAATTTATTGATTTTCCTTGCCCTTATACATATGTATTATATTAAAGTGAATACTGCGGGTGTAAAATGCCTAATGAAATGAGTTATACCATTTTTTCTATTTCGATGTTTTCAAAATGCAGTTTTAACTCAAAATTTTAAATTAACTAAACAGCATTATATTTGGAGTATACATTTTGAAACTTTATTTGACAGATGTTCAATTTCGTTACACTTTCTAATTTGTTTTAATTTTGATCACATTTTTTAATAACATCAAATTTAGAAAAATATTTGAAGCTTCTGTTGGTAACTTGTTACCACCAAAATCCACCATGATCATAATAATGACTTTTTGTCAAGGCCAACATCTAAAAACTAAAAAGTACTAGAATTCTCTTATTTTTATAGCGCTGTAACGATATTTACGTATCGTTATAGGATTCATAATCGTCGCGAAATATAAAAAATCATTTCTAGGGCGTTTTTGACAATCAAGTCAAGTCACGTACAAACGATATGACATTTCAATTTCATATCCTACTCTTATTCTAGTAGGCTATGACTGGACATTTCTCTAGTGACTGGAGGTATATTGGGAGGCGAGTCTCGAGTATACTCCCCTTTTTAGTTCCTCATTTCAACCAAATCAATACGTATTTTTAAACAATATTTTAATAAAATACATATTTGTTGCATATCATCATATTACACAAAAAATACTGCTGTAGAAAAGCCTTCAAACTGGTTTTTGTGTAATGTCATGTACCCTATGGAGTATGTCACATGTCCAAATGACATCACCTTGCAGATCATCTATTTGTTCATTCTGTGTCAGAGGATAGTGAATGAACTTCATAAGTTCAATATTTCGCTCAATTTTGAAAATAAATAGAACTGAATATTTGTATGTATGTTCTGGAATGATTGTTAATTGATACACTAAATTTATATGACTTTGATTAAGTTTTATTAGATAGAATTAGTTCCATATGAGATTAAATACATTGAACAAATGCATATGTTTTAAATTATATGTGCTATTTTGTAAGTCAGCATCATCAGTAATATTAATTGCTTGTTTGAGGATCCGCCAAATTGGCACTTCATTCAAATATCCAATAGTCCAAACTTACATTTCTCAAATATCAACCTTATCTTTGAGAAATCGTTTAATAGAGGTATTTGGATTGACTAATCGAATGGCTGTATTTAAAATCCCATTGAATAGTTCTCATAATAAAGAAAAATTGCCACCTAGAGGCTTTAATTTCAAGATTTTCAGATAACAGTACATGTCTCTTCAACAAACAAGTTTTTATTTGGGCAACAGATTCGAGATGAAAATTTTATTAGCTGCTATTAGCTGCCCGTATCTAAAATATGTAGATTAATAATATTGGATGGCATTTGCTAATTTGGTTTTCTCATTGCAAAGTAAGTAAAATTACACAAACAATCTTAGTGGCATACAAAACGCGTCAAGATTAGACAACTTGACATGTTCATAACTTCTACAATTATTGTTTTTTTTTCTCTATTGTGTCATTCAGTTGTCAGTTTACTGAAAAATTTAGTGGATAATGGTGTTGGTGATTTTATAAATGTATACTCGCTGCAAAACGCATACTTTTTTATTTTTGAACATTACAAACGTTCATATACTCAAATACCGTTGATTGAAAACCGTGATTAAAAAATCAACGTTAAGCAAATGTCATCCAACATATATTACAGATTCGACTGTTTTCTCATACCTTTTCAATCCCGTATTAACGATAACATTTTTGATATTCAGGATGCTAGACTTTGGAATCGATTAGGTGCCACATTAGCTAATGGTACGCGACCAGAAGAAGCGGTAGATGCATATCATCATGCATTGAACATATCGCCAGGATTTATAAGAGCTAGGTACAACGTAGGAATAACGTGCATCAATCTGAATGCATATAAGTAAGTTACCAGTGTATATGTTCCGAATTTACAAAAATTTGTTTTACTCGTTACGACAGTTCATTGATAGGTAACTGTAGGCTATTATCTTTCTCTAAGCAGGTTTATGTCACTCATATTAATAGTTGAATGACGTTATTTTATCCGTAATGCAATTGTTATTTCGTCAATCAATATTTTCGCTGCTTAAGGAGGTTCGGTAGTTTTAGCGGGGGGATAACTATTAGAAGAGCAAGCGGAGGGCGAAAGCAGAGGCAACCCTATAAATATTACCGGATAGAGTTGTATACATAAACACATGTAAAAATAATAATCGTATAGTTGTCGTCGACTTTTCGTGTTTTAAAAAGTTAATTACAATTAATAAAATTTATAAATTAAAATTTCTAAGCTATTTTTTCATAGAAATAATTGGTGGAACTCGCTCAAACTTGCTCAGAATGTTATTGTAATAATGTTATTTCATTAAAAAAAAAGCATTTCTATTTTGCCGTATTATTTTAAATTTGAAGATTTAACCACGTCCCCATCAGCTCTCATGTTAAAATGTTGTTTTTTTGATTCGATATATTTTAAAAATGGTCTTGTGAAACCATAGACCTATTATCCTAAGGAGACAGAATTGTTTACATTTAAACACGATCAGACATTGCCAAAATTTCGGGCCACTCGGACCGCTGTATATTACAAGTATGGCCGTATGGAATGTGCTGTTGCCGGATTAGTTGTTCTGTGTGCCGGTTTGAGATTTGTAATTATTATAAAAACGTCCATAGCATTATTTATTAGTTATATTGGAAGCAATACTGTTGAAATGTCGTTTTCTCTGAAAAATATTGCATAATTTATGGTAATCTGGAATATACAATCGAATTATAGTATATTTAAATTTTTAAATATAGAACTATTCCATTTCATTGCATCATTTGTCCAGAAGGCGACAACGCCGCGCACCTTATATGAATGGGGACTTGGTTCTGTACTATGCAATTTGACAGCTTCCGTATTTCTCGTAGCTATATCGAAGCGGTGTTGCCAATAAGGAGTAATTATGACTCGACGACAAAGAGGTCCGTTGGTTTTCCTTGTCATACTTCATGTAATCATTGCAACAAGTCAAATGGAGTTTTATGAATGAGATGTTTCGTCTCCTTATTATAATAGGTCTATGAGTGAAGCCATCCTAAACATGTTATGTATTCTTATCTTATCTCAACGGTCTGTAAGAATGTAAAAAAAATTTATCATAAAAAGTATCTCTACCGAACCTCCTTAATAGGTAAATTATTTTTTATGAGTTCTTGTGAGATAGAACTCTTTGAATATAATTGCTTTTTTAAGCTATCCTATATACAGGGTGATTCCAAATATATTATACGACAAATTTTTGGTCGTGATTCGTTATTCTGATTATAAAAGTTTCGATGCTTCATATTTGTAAAAAAGAACCTCAATAATATTTCGTGTACTAATTCGGTGCATTTCGGGTATTTATTGATTGTAGGTAAAAGTTGAGGAAAATTATGATTTCAATTATGGGGAATCTAATTCCAAAAGTTTTTAGCTTAGGTCTCTTATTAATGTCTGCTGACGAAAGCGATATTGCCGGTCATTTATGTTTTTGGATCTCTCAGGTATTTCTTACAGTTTGTTTCTGGAACCTGAACAACTGAAAAAAGTAGTAATCCAGATAATTACCCACCCATTATTCTGCAAAATTATCAATCTGAATGTAGAAAATTTTGGAAAAAATAATTCCTGAGAGATACTCTCTTCTGCTAACTTCAACTGATTTATCAGAAGTAATACGTTAATTTGTCGATCATCAACCAAAATTGATTGAATGCGGTTTGAAAACAAGGTTCAATGCGGTTCATCCAAGAAAAAACACCCCTAATTTCCTAGTGCGATAAAGGTCAATATTAGAGCTTCCAAATTTACTGATATTGAGTTGTGGGAATGTGTCACCACTATCGGAGTCATTGGCTTACCAGCATGCTAGCTTTCGAATTCAAATTCTTCTGTTATTTCTGACTTTGTTTCTTTTGAGAATTAGAATAAATTACTGTGATGACAAAGTGTAAATCTATAAGATATCGGTAGTAATTATATCCATTACTGAATTTCACGGTGAAACTAAAGGAGAGTATAGTATTGTCCGAATGTGCGATAAAACGTTGAAATCTAAGCTTTTCCTTAACCACAGAATTCCGAAGTCAATATGGCTAATCTTTTAAATTGAATAATTAAGTTTTGTAATGATATGTAGGAATTAAATGTGGTTTGCATATCCTTTCAGAGAAGCAGCAGAGCACTTCTTAACAGCTCTCAACCAGCAAGCACGAGGTCGGGATATAACGAATTCGGGAACTATATCGCAGATGTCGGATACAATATGGTCAACATTAAAAATGTGTATTTCGTTAATGAATAGGACTGATTTAAAACCTGCCATAGAAAATAGGGATTTAAAAACATTAAACAAAGTCTTAGATGTATCCGAAAATTGAATGTATCCATTAACCTATTTAACGATTTGTTCAATGAAGCCCCTGCATGTATATTGCAATGCAATGTCATTAAATATTGCTAGGTTATACCAATATAAAATTTTGATGGTGGTTACATAACATTGTAACATGATGTATAATTTTAAGAATATCGTGAATCATTTTTTATCTATCTAGTGGCATATTATTTCTAAACATGCTTAAAATTACCATTAAGTGAAATTTTCAGGAAGCAAAGGTAGTTTAAAATAAAGTGCTACATGGTTAATTTGTATGAATTAAATTTAAACATTTTGTGCAATATGAATATGTAGGTGAAACAACCATTTTGGGATAGTTTTACTTTGGATCAATAGTGAATTGTTGATATTTTTTATAAATCTTTTACATGCTCACAGTAAATATATGTTGTTTGTTATTATTGTTTCATTTTCCATTCTATTAATATACCTACCATCAGAATTTAGGAGTTTATTACAATGATGTCATACTTTTTCGGGTATTCGAGCAGTTTGTGACATATCTCTATTGATTTTTTTCTGGATGTAAGCGATAATTTTATGAATAGGCAAAATACAATAACATTGTTCTATATTTTATGTTTACACACGTACCCTTGATGGCGCGTGCGCAGATTGCGCACATTTCGATGTTTACCTTCTGACGTCTCATAGTGACATTATAAAAGTCATTTTCAGTGTCAAAAGTACAACTTTTTCGGACGGAGTACTCCATTGATTTGATTATAGTACTGAAAACTGTAATGAAATGATTTCGAACAAAAGTAAGCAAGATATCAAATTTTTATTTGAAACTAATAACAAAATTTAACGATTATAATTTATAACAATTACGTAACATGATATTGTTCATCGTTGTCGAAATGGTTGCATTGGTTTGATTGTTTACTCAGACATTTTCAGTTTCTTGCGGTGAAAAAATACGGGGTAATTATCTCGCCGATGTCTTTTCGCTAAGAATAGCCGCAGAAATCTTTTTCTTATTTTCTTGGGAGTTTACAATATATTCCTCAACAACACTATTACTTTTCCAGTCACCATGGCGTTTGACAGTGAGAAGATCTACACCAGAGCTATTGAAGAAGCCAAAGATCTTGTAAAACAGTGGTTCTTCAGAATGAGGCTGTTTTAAGAAAGTGGCAATAGCGCTAAGAATACCTGTAGACATTTTTCTCTTATTTTCTTGGGAGTTTTCAATACATCCCTCAGCAACAACATTACTCACCATGGATCTACACCAGAGCTATTAAAGAAGCCAAAGATCTTGTAAAACAGTGGTTCTTCAGAATGAGGCCGTTTTAAGAAAACGGCAGTATCGCTAAGAATAGCTGTAGAAATCTTTTCTTATTTTCTTAGGAGTTTTCAATATATCTCAGCAGCACTATTACTCTTTCAGTCACCATGGCGTTTGACAGTGAGAAGATCTACACCAGAGCTATTAAAGAAGCCAAAGATCTAAAACAGCGTTTCTTCAGAATGAGGCTGTTTCAAGAAAGTGGCAATATCGCCAAGATTACCTGTAGACATTTTTCTCTTATTTTCTTGGGAGTTTTCAATATATCTCTCAGCAACATTATTACTCTTCCAGTCACCATGGCGTTTGACAGTGAGAAGATCTACACCAGAGCTATTAAAGAAGCCAAAGATCTAAAACAGCGGTTCGTCAGAATGAGACTGTTTCAAGAAAGTGGCAATATCGCCAAGATTACCTGTAGACATTTTTCTCTTATTTTCTTGGGAGTTTTCAATATATCTCTCAACAACATTATTACTCTTCCAGTCACCATGGCGTTTGACAGTGAGAAGATCTACACCAGAGCTATTAAAGAAGCCAAAGATCTAAAACAGCGGTTCTTCAGAATGAGGCTGTTTCAAGAAAGTGGCAATATCGCCAAGATTACCTGTAGACATTTTTCTCTTATTTTCTTGGGAGTTTTCAATATATCTCTCAGCAACATTATTACTCTTCCAGTCACCGTGGCGTTTGACAGTGAGAAGATCTACACCAGAACTATTAAAGAAGCCAAAGATCTAAAACAGCGGTTCTTCAGAATGAGGCTGTTTCAAGAAAGTGGCAATATCGCCAAGATTACCTGTAGACATTTTTCTCTTATTTTCTTGGGAGTTTTCAATATATCCCTCAGCAACACTATTACTCTTCCAGTCACCATGGCGTTTGACAGTGAGAAGATCTACACCAGAGCTAGTAAAGAAGCCAAAGACCTTAAACAGTGGTTTTTTAGAATGAGGCTGTTTTAAGAAAACGGCAGTATTCTTAGGCATATTCCCAAAAGTATGAATACCTACTGGCTGCTTACTACATTTGTTATTTCTAAATAATGAAAAGAAACGAGAATAATGCATAGTCCTGGTTCGCAATGCATACATATTTTTGAAAAAGTTGAACCATTCATCAATATTCTCAGAAGTTATAAAAAATTCACAGAATATTTTGGTTTTAGTATGGGGTATAAGAATTCTAAATACCGAAACTTCGTCTAGAACATCTGTCGTTAGGTTTTTTAATTCTTCCTTTCTAGACACCACTTATGCCAATATCATTACTACTTTTACTAAGAGAAATGTTTCTTCCTCTGCCTGCAGCAAATAATTTGTGATATTTTCAGACAGTATTCTAGATTTTTTTGGTTGATATGCATCTAAGTTTCGGTTTAAAAAAGGAATTATGTGAACATATTTACTTGTATCAACATTTTTTCTAATCAACAACATACTCAATTATCAAATACTGACTCCATAAAGTTGAAGATTTTATATCCCTTGAGAATTCATTTAAAAATAGGATACCAGTACCTTTTCATGTGTGATATTCGTAACATTTTTCTGACTACACCAACCTTCGTACCATAACCATAACTTTTTTCATAAACTCTTTTTGATTTTTCAGGAAGGCCATAAATTACGTTTTCTGTCATTTCTTCAATCTCTGGCGGGAAACTATTCTCAGAATCGCTTATGTTCTTTATATTAAGATCAGTGAAAAGAAAACTGTTGTCATTATAATTTGTCACCAATGTCTACTAATTAATAACATGATAAATTGGTATCAGCATTATTTTCGCCCGCCTTGACTTCGATAAATATCAAAGTCTGTAAATTATTGCACATCGTACTAGTTCGTACGCATACGGTAGCAGAATGGACTCGATTGAACATTTTTTAACTCGCCTTTGATGGAACACGTTTATGTAATTTACTTATTCTGTAGTTGGCCGGGGTCCGTTCCGCTCGCAATGGAAGGTCCGCTTCATTTTTCGGATGCATTTCTTATTCATGAAATACATTTTTTGTGATCCCAAAATCCGGGAGTTTTACTTGTTAACGAAATCATCGAGGTGAAAGTGACTCTAGTCGGTTACGATGATTTTGTGGCAAAAAAAGGGTAGATTGAGTGCTGCTCTAGCAATCAGTCGGCTAAGGTTTGGCGTCTGTGGTCTCTGAGTTTAAGTAAATGCAGATCTTTTTTTAGTCTATGTCTAATTGAAGTTCTCTCGTTTGTGCATGTACTGGAGCACACGAATTATTAATTTCTGCGTAACTTTCTCCATTATAAGAAATATAACTACCAAGACTATTCAACATACAATAATTGTTCGCTGGTGGCTAGCCTCCCGGTACCCGAACAAATCTCGGGAACTGTTGACATAATATACAGGATGTTTTCCCCTAAATCACTTCGTTTTCGAGATACAGGGTGTTGAAATTGAAAAAAAAATTCGTTTTTTGCAAATATCTCCGGAACCGTTCATCGTACAGAAAACAACTTTTGTGAGCAATTTCTACTCATAGTAATCTACGTTTTGCGCGATGAAAAAAATTTTTTCAGTAACAATTGGTGAAGATTTTGAAGGGGTAGTGGGTGTTTTTTCCCACAACTTCTACGCCACTGGGAAAAGTACCACCAATGTTTTCTACACAAAAAAGGTACTCTTGGTCATAAGCTCTAAAGTTGACCGTTTTCGAAAAAAATCAACTTTTTTAATTCTTACTAATTAAACAAAATTTATTCAAACGTTAGAACAAGTAACAAAACCAAAAAATTGACTATGTTTTTCAACATAAAAGTTAATTTTTCTCGAAAACGGTCAACTTTAGAGCTTATGACCAAGTACCTTTTTTGTATAGAAAACATTGGCTGTTTAAATGGGCATCTCAAAACCGTACTTTTTCCAGTGGCGTAGAAGTTGGGGAGAAAAACAACCACTAGACCTTCAAAATCTTCACCAGTTATGACTAAAAAAAAAAATTTATCACACAAAACGTAGCTTACTATGAGTAGAAATTGCTTACAAAATCTGTTTTCTGTACAATAAACGGTTCCGGAGATATTCGCAAAAAACTAAATTTTTTTTTCAATTTCAACAGTCTGTATCTCGAAAACGAAGTGATTTAGAAAAAAAATTTATATGAAAGACCCCTATTATTTTTAGAAGTTCTATCGTTTGCCGAAGTTATGAACGAAAAAACTGAAACACCCTGTATACAAAGGCAAGGAAAATCAATCAATCACAAAACAAGTTTATTTTATGTTTGTTAGATGAAAAAATTAACAAACTGACCAGTGTTAACGTTGCTACTTGCGAGTTTCGAACCTACGCTAATATTGGAAGCAAAAGTATGTCAAGCCGGGTGACAGCTTCGGCTAGAACCGCTGATGCAGAATCAATATCGAATTCGGTTTACAAAATAGCGGTTAGACTATTACGCCTGCCGGAATTTATTCGGCTACCGGTACTGGGAGGCTAGACACTACCATAATTGTTCCAAATTATGCATATAGAATTGGAGATACCTCAAGTAAACAACCTTTGAATATATAACAGGGTATAAATTAAGTAAAAAACAAACTTCTTCAATCTACTATATTGTCTGAAAGTTACAAAAAAAAATATAAACTTCTGAACTGGTGTTGTTTTATCTATCGCAAAAACATGGAGAAGCCTAATTTTTACAGCACAACAGTTATACACAAAAATGTAAAAAAGAAGTTTACTTAAATGTACATTATAATTGAACTGTATTACATAAATGTAAATGAGAGGTATAAGTTATTAATTTTAAAATAGCTTAGTAAACTTATTTTAGAATCAATTTTCATCCAAGCCCTGAGATTCTCCCTGAATTTGCTGTTGTGCTTCTATCACTTTATTTATTCTAGTAACCAGGTGACTATGTAAAATTTTCGAATCTTCAATGGTAGTCTGCAAATAAAATTAGAGTTGTATTTTAATTACTACTTAATTTTGATTGATATAAAGCATAATTTGGTATTATGTTCACTTTTTACCATTATTGTGTATCACTAAAGATAAATGATTTTCACTCACCATAACTAAAAATATTTTAATTTCTCCATTTGCATCTAAGGCCGTTAATCTAATGCTCTTATCACTGGCTTTTTCTGCAGTCATCTTTGCGAAAATCTGAAAAAGTAGAATTGTGTAACTGTTCATCTTTCAACAATTCTATAACAAATATTCAGACTTCCTTAACTTCTTTGCTGATGATACTCTGGCTTCTACTAGTGTCAAAATTGTATCATCAACAGCTATAGACAAAATGATAAACCAGTTGAAAAGTATTGAAAATTATCTTGATGCAGCCAAACTAAGGTTATTATTTTAACATATCAAAATAATTGATTTTAATACTATGAATATTATGCTTTATTACACATAATCTTCAAATTGTGAATGAAATCAAATACCTTGAGTTGTAATAAATTATTTGTTAGCATTCAATCGCTGTGTAAAATTTTATTTTAGAAATAAAATTTCATAAGAGCTGTTTTTCTTTTCTAGCTTGCTTCTGAATTAACAAATTTCAGCCTATCAAACTTCAGTACAACTTCACATTAATTATTGTTCATCTTTATTATATCTTGCTGATAAAAGTAGTAAATGTTCACATCAAATACTTCAAATTAGAGAAATGTTGAAATTAGAGTTACACACTTCACAACAATATTATTCACTGATAGATTTAAAATAAATTACTCCTCTTTTATATTTATTTATAATCTTGACATTTATGAATATCTTAATAGAAATAGAAATAATATGAACTATTTGTTCTTTAAAGGATTTAACGAATATAACTTTCCTAGGCAAAAAAAATTGTCAGACATTAACACTATTTAAATTTATTGAATTGAAACAATTTCTAAAATCATGATTAAGTATGTAATTTATGTAGTTTTATCAAATGAAAGAACACTAATTACTTTATTTTTAAATCACTTTTAATAATAACATGAAAACGTTACTAATTATATATAAATTCTCGGGAAATAGGTCACATTAACACACGTACGTTTCGGTCTCACGACCATCATCAGAAGACTTATTACTTCAATAACCTGATTACTTAGAACTAATTGTATTAACACAAAGCGTCCTTATCGCACCAATTTCGTTTAAATGCCAACGTCGCCGAAACGAACAGAAACATGAAATCGGAATTACAGCAATGTTATAGTATAATATCAAAAATTCACTATTTAGCAGAACTATCAACAAATACGACCACATTTCATAAATGTCTGCGAGAGACTAACAGACGAGACAATCTCAAGTATTTACTTTCGAACCAGTAAATACTCTGGTTTTGATATTATACTATAACATTGCTGTGTTATAATTCCGATTTCATGTTTCTGTTCGTTTCGGCGACGTTGGCATTTAAACGAAATTGGTGCGATAAGGACGCTTTGTGTTAATACAATTAGTTCTAAGTAATCAGGTTATTGAAGTAATAAGTCTTCTGATGATGGTCGTGAGACCGAAACGTACGTAAAGACTAAAATATAAAGCATAAGTGTTAATGTGACCTATTTCCCGAGAATTTATATATAATTCATATCTGGGTCAAGAATCTTTATTATAATGTTACTAATCTAGTTTTAATATCGAAATGCCATTATCAAACAGATAATGGCCCTTTCGGTGTTGAAACTATATGTATAAAAAGAGATGCAAAAATTTCAACTTTTTTTGTTATTCAATTTAACAAAAAAGTTGAAATTTTTGCATCTCAATCGAGAATCGTGAACTTATTCTTTTTTCTTCCACTGCAACAAACCGTTTCTATAGTAACGAGAGAGCAAGTCAACTTTAAAGCTGTGATTATTACTATTAATAGACAATGAAAAACCATTTTCAATTAACAAATGGAATGTCGTTTATAACAAAATGGAATATCTTGAGCTCTTTTGAAATTTGATATCAGTGGGTTTTTTGGTCCACTGAACCCGCATCTTGAGTCGGAAAATGGAAAGTCCGGCCCGTTTCCTGGTAAACCCGGAAAATTTTACCAAATCTTAGCTACAAACATTTTTTCTCGGACCGTGGTATTGAAATAATAAAATTTCATGAAGTGCCTCGGTACAATTCACTAAAATATTTTCATATTATTATTAAAAGTAGTATAAAAAACTAATTGTTCTTTCATTTAGTCATAATGATGAATTACCATAGCTTCTACCATCAATTTTTTATGTAGTTCTCTTTTAGAATTGTTTTCCTTTTGAAGAAATTACGAGTATCTTTATTTAAGTAAAGGTCATAATGGTTGAAAATTTCATTGTAACTGGATTTCAGGCATTGATTTGTGTCAATTGTAAGTTGCAATTGTATTTAAATTTGGCAAGTTTGGGCAGCTTCATGTATTAAATATCAACTATGGTTCACAAATTTGATACGAAGAGTTATCAAATCTGCGCACAAGATTGAGTAATAGACAGTGTCGCCTTAACAATTCTGGGAAAACCAATTGATGCATGGTTACAATTTTAAGCAGTTTCCTATTTATCGTGAAAGCCAACACAGCAATATTAATAAATTTATTAATCTTAAAAATTAGTGTGATTAAAATATTTAGTAAGCTCAAGAATTGGATAATTCTTCAGCAACATTGGAAAATATTACTTCTAAGGTTTATTGCAATTAATAAGTGTTTCTCTAAACATAAATATGACATATTTAGAATAATTTTTTTTACTCACTTTTGTGTTCAATATAACCCTTAAACTTCCTGAGGTCCTGAACACCAACCTACTTTGCCTGCGATTATTTTCTCCAAAGAAATCATTCAGTCTCATCGTTCCTCTTCCTCTTTCTTGCCAACTGCCAGTAATACTGTCATATGAAAACAGTTTACAAGATATACTCAAAATATTGGTTTCTTCTTCTTCACCAGTTTTAACTTCTACTTCTTCATATTTTCTCTTACTAGCTCTAGACTGCTCATACTCTCTAGCTGATTCACTTAATGATTTTGTTTCCTTGTTGGAATTATCAGACACACTGGAGCCTGGTTTAACATCATTTTTAATAGCGTTACTAAAGAGCATATCACTAGCACCGTTGCTGGTAATGCTTGTTGAGGGTGTAGGATCATTTGTTGTTTCAGATGCAATAACTCGGTCCTGTAGATTTTGGCCAAACACAAATGAATTGCTTGATATCGTATTAGCAACATTCGAAGGATTTGTTCTACTTTGTGAATTATTTGCTATATTTTCTTGTACTAATGGAACGAATTTCACAGATTCTCCATTCACTGTGGTTTTTTCCTCACTATGAGCATTGTTACTATTACTATTAGAATCTAGACGAGCAAAAGGATTTAATCTGCATGGATTTAATATAAAAGGCTTTAATTGGGGTGGTTTTAATATACCAGGTTTTATAAACTTATTAGTTATTGCAAATGAATTGTTTGATGAATCCATTTTAGGAGGTGTAGATGGTCTACAAATTTTGAACTCTTCGTTACTTAACTTGCATTCATTCTTCTCATTTTCCAATTTTCCTAATAAACGTTAAAAATGTTTTCCATCATAATCTTAGTGTCTTAAGTACTTACCTTCAGATGTATCTTCAACTGGTGCATCTACTTTTGTGATAATTGGAGAATAGTTTAATACAGAGGAATATACTTTATCAGCTTTACCTACAACGTAATTGATATTAGACTGAAATAAAATAGTTATTTTCGGAAGTGAAAATATCCTGCGTTTGGACTGTATTTTAAACACAAATTCAATACAGCAGAAATTAAAAATCGAAAAATAAACATACTTTGTTCTGATTCCGCCATTTTTCGTTATTGACAGCGAAGTAGCTTCATTCCATTGGATATAAATTTTATTTTATATAATATTGACTCAACTAAAGCTCGTTGGGGCAATAATAAATGTTAAGAAAATTAAGGTGGATAATAAATACACCAATATAGAAATTTTTTAGAAATAAAATATTAGGTAAAATGGGAGTTCGTACTCTGGATAGTCTAGTTACAATCACAGAACCTGTGTTGAAATTTGCAATACAATTCGATGCTTATTTAGATTTTAGAACAGCGTACAGTGACTCTTATTCTTATTACTAGTCACTGTAGAACAGCGTTGCATGTTTACAATTGTTTACAATATCTCTATTTATAGTTGTCATTTACTATATTTACACCATCATTGATTAATTAATCAATGGCACCATATAATATAATGCTATGATTTACACAAAGCCATTTAATTTCAATATTCATTATTCAGTTCACACAAAAAAAATTATTTTTTGACTATAGGATCCAAACGCAAAATCTGCAATGTAAAGTAAAAATATTATTAATTATGTCAAGCAATGTAATGTATTATTTATTATTAAAGAAAGTACAATATTATGTAGCATATTAATAATCAAAGAACAATTCGAAAAAGAATGTTTAAAAATAATAAAAAAGCAGAATGAAGAAAAATTATCTTATTAAGTAGAACTATATAACTGCTAAGTCCTTAAATAAATATTTCGTAAGTAGTATAAATTTAGTTAAACGAAAGTATTATTACTAGTCAAAATAACGAATCCATTAAAATGCCCCAGGTCAAATGTAAATTGAAGAAATTTAAAACGGTTGATTATAAAAAACTTCAGAAAATATTAGCTACAATCAAATAAATTTAATCCGCACCTATGAATCTTTAGGTAATGTATTTCTAAATCTTAACACCTAACATTAGTATGGATACTTTCCCGACCAATTAAGAACTAGTAAAGTAATTAATATATAGTTAAAATCAATAATATGTACATAGCCTTAGAGTTTAGATAGACCGTCAATAGAAAAGAAGTGGTTACACCTAAATAACAAACCTATTGCATAAAAACTATTCTGGTTTTAGGAAGAAGCATTCGTGTAAGTCTGCTTTACAAATAACACTAATTAAATTTCAAAGCAATTGATATATGAGAGATAAATTGTAATAGCAGTTTTTTTCTTGATCTCCCGCGGAAATTTGAGACAATCGATAGAGAAATATTGATTAAAAAATTGGAGTCATATGGAATGGGTGGTAAAATGTACTAAACTGTCTTTTATCATAACTTTCTTAGATGGGACACAAATGGGGATAGTGTGGGAGACTACATCAGATAAATTGAGAATAATCTAGGTGTCCCACAGAAGATAATACTGTGTCCATTGCAGTTTCTATTGAATATTATTGACACGTGTTTGATCGTTCCGCGTGATTTTTAAAACATGTTTGCGGATAACACGTTGATTGCTTGCAATGCGCATGTTATTGAAGAGGATAGCTAATATATTAGATATATGATATATGAAATTACCCATATTTAGCCATATTGAACAATATCACGCATGATACGTCTAACAAATATAAATATAATTTCTCCTATTTGCAAAACTATGTGTAATTCATGATTACGAACACTGCTATTTATAATGACCTATACCTATATACCAACTTAAAGAACATCTTTTTCAAAAATTATCTATTTAAAAGAAAAAAGGCTATTTTACTTAGTGAATGGATTCTTTAAGGATACAATAATTTTAAAGTATAATATGTTTGTATTTTGAATGAGTTTAAATTTATAAATAAGAAATAATCACCCTTATCCACTGAAATACTGTTAGAACATTTCGTCTATCATGTATCTCCTCCAAATTACCTATATATTTGTCCGTACTGTGTTTTAAAAGTGATAAACTTTCTTCAGAAATGAAGTGACCTGTATTTGAAATATGTTTTTCACCATTATTTTTCTTTATATGGGCAAAATCCTAATCTTCCTAAACTATATTGCTTATTACCTACGATTCATGAGCCGGGTAATTCCATGAGGCCAATTATTTCAAACATTAATGTCCCATGTATAACATAGCAAAATGGTTAGTTATGGAATTTAGCAGCATCCAAGTCGCACCAAGTTTGTGAAAAATTCTTTGGAACTAATTGCGAAATTGAAAGATTTCAAACATGAACCTGGTGATACTCTCATTTCTTTTGATGTTGTTTCACTATTTACAAATACCCCAATCTCTGAGTCGATGAAGATTCTGAAGAAATGACTTTCAAATTTTAATATTACCGATACAAACTATATATATAAAAATTCTCGGGAAATAGGTCACATTAACACTCTGTTTTAAAATTTTTTGTCTTTACGTACGTTTCGGTCTCACGACCATCATCAGAAGACTTATTATGTCTAAAAATTTTTTGATTACTTAAAACTAATTGTATTACACAAAGCGTCCAAATCGCTCCAATTTCAATTAAAATGTCCACGTCGCCGAAACGAAAGGAACACGATTAAACGAAATTGTAATCCTCAATGCTATAGTAAAATTATCAAGAATCCACTGCAGAGAAGAATTCTTAACATGAGGTATACCTCCTGTCACGAAAGTACCTTTTTGTTTAGATCATAAATTTAACATCTGGTTTAAAAGTTGTATACTAAAACTTGAATTATATTTGCCTCGTCTCAGTCGATCACTTACTGTGTTGACATGTGTACGCTTTTGTTAAGAATTCTTCCTTCGTCCTTAAATAAATATTTCGTAAGTAGTATAAATTTAGTTAAACGAAAGTATTATTACTAGTCAAAATAACGAATCCATTAAAATGCCCCAGGTCAAATGTAAATTGAAGAAATTTAAAACGGTTGATTATAAAAAACTTCAGAAAATATTAGCTACAATCAAATAAATTTAATCCGCACCTATGAATCTTTAGGTAATGTATTTCTAAATCTTAACACCTAACATTAGTATGGATACTTTCCCGACCAATTAAGAACTAGTAAAGTAATTAATATATAGTTAAAATCAATAATATGTACATAGCCTTAGAGTTTAGATAGACCGTCAATAGAAAAGAAGTGGTTACACCTAAATAACAAACCTATTGCATAAAAACTATTCTGGTTTTAGGAAGAAGCATTCGTGTAAGTCTGCTTTACAAATAACACTAATTAAATTTCAAAGCAATTGATATATGAGAGATAAATTGTAATAGCAGTTTTTTTCTTGATCTCCCGCGGAAATTTGAGACAATCGATAGAGAAATATTGATTAAAAAATTGGAGTCATATGGAATGGGTGGTAAAATGTACTAAACTGTCTTTTATCATAACTTTCTTAGATGGGACACAAATGGGGATAGTGTGGGAGACTACATCAGATAAATTGAGAATAATCTAGGTGTCCCACAGAAGATAATACTGTGTCCATTGCAGTTTCTATTGAATATTATTGACACGTGTTTGATCGTTCCGCGTGATTTTTAAAACATGTTTGCGGATAACACGTTGATTGCTTGCAATGCGCATGTTATTGAAGAGGATAGCTAATATATTAGATATATGATATATGAAATTACCCATATTTAGCCATATTGAACAATATCACGCATGATACGTCTAACAAATATAAATATAATTTCTCCTATTTGCAAAACTATGTGTAATTCATGATTACGAACACTGCTATTTATAATGACCTATACCTATATACCAACTTAAAGAACATCTTTTTCAAAAATTATCTATTTAAAAGAAAAAAGGCTATTTTACTTAGTGAATGGATTCTTTAAGGATACAATAATTTTAAAGTATAATATGTTTGTATTTTGAATGAGTTTAAATTTATAAATAAGAAATAATCACCCTTATCCACTGAAATACTGTTAGAACATTTCGTCTATCATGTATCTCCTCCAAATTACCTATATATTTGTCCGTACTGTGTTTTAAAAGTGATAAACTTTCTTCAGAAATGAAGTGACCTGTATTTGAAATATGTTTTTCACCATTATTTTTCTTTATATGGGCAAAATCCTAATCTTCCTAAACTATATTGCTTATTACCTACGATTCATGAGCCGGGTAATTCCATGAGGCCAATTATTTCAAACATTAATGTCCCATGTATAACATAGCAAAATGGTTAGTTATGGAATTTAGCAGCATCCAAGTCGCACCAAGTTTGTGAAAAATTCTTTGGAACTAATTGCGAAATTGAAAGATTTCAAACATGAACCTGGTGATACTCTCATTTCTTTTGATGTTGTTTCACTATTTACAAATACCCCAATCTCTGAGTCGATGAAGATTCTGAAGAAATGACTTTCAAATTTTAATATTACCGATACAAACTATATATATAAAAATTCTCGGGAAATAGGTCACATTAACACTCTGTTTTAAAATTTTTTGTCTTTACGTACGTTTCGGTCTCACGACCATCATCAGAAGACTTATTATGTCTAAAAATTTTTTGATTACTTAAAACTAATTGTATTACACAAAGCGTCCAAATCGCTCCAATTTCAATTAAAATGTCCACGTCGCCGAAACGAAAGGAACACGATTAAACGAAATTGTAATCCTCAATGCTATAGTAAAATTATCAAGAATCCACTGCAGAGAAGAATTCTTAACATGAGGTATACCTCCTGTCACGAAAGTACCTTTTTGTTTAGATCATAAATTTAACATCTGGTTTAAAAGTTGTATACTAAAACTTGAATTATATTTGCTTCGTCTCAGTCGATCACTTACTGTGTTGACATGTGTACGCTTTTGTTAAGAATTCTTCTCTGCAGTGGATTCTTGATAATTTTACTATAGCATTGAGGATTACAATTTCGTTTAATCGTGTTCCTTTCGTTTCGGCGACGTGGGCATTTTAATTGAAATTGGAGCGATTTGGACGCTTTGTGTAATACAATTAGTTTTAAGTAATCAAAAAATTTTTAGACATAATAAGTCTTCTGATGATGGTCGTGAGACCGAAACGTACGTAAAGACGAAAATATTTAAAACAGAGTGGTAATGTGACCTATTTCCCGAGAATTTTTATATATAATTCATACTGGGTCAAGAATCTTTATATTATGATACAAACTATAGAATACGTGATGCAAATTTATTTCACTTTTAAGAAAAACTGCTATAAACAAACAAGCGGATTGTGCAATGGACAATCCCACTCTCTCCGTTTTTTCTCAGATAGATCACTCCGTGTGGTGGTTGACGGAGTATCCTCCGATATAATGGATATCAACGCTGGTGTTCAACAGGGACCTGTCTTTGCACCAACTGTATTTTGGCTCCATATAAACGATCTGCTGGAAGTGACCACCTATCCCGTTCACAGCTTTGCAGATGATGGTACACTTCATACTGCTTTTTCATCAGAGGACATAGACAGGCTGTCCCAATTAATGGAGATCTGGCAAAGATTTTGAAATGAGGATCTGATAATCTAGTAGCGCTCAATGTAACCAAAACAACTATTCTTATGGGGTCTTCCATACCCATGCCCTCGCATGGGATGATCATGTAAGCTACTTTACATTCCAGCAGCTCCTCATAATCTACAAAGCATAGATTCGACCTATAGTACTGTTCACATGTTCGAAGTTCGACTCCCACACATACTCTGAAGCTCTTGGATTCTATCCAGAAGAGTGCTATTTGTCAGTTATTTCACCAAGAGAGATTCCATTTATACTGCCCACTAACGCTCTGGAAATTCATGTCTAACATCAATTCATATACATTCCTCTATTTTATAGCTCAGTGCGCCAACAAGCCACTTCTTTTCTTATATAAATTGGTCATTATTATACTTGCCCACTTGCACGCATCACAGCAAACAGAGTTTCTTGTTCAAACATCATGTTGAAAATGAAAGCGTACACAAACTGAGCGCTGTGGGCGCGGGAACAATGTCGGCTCACATAACTCATGGGAGGCACAGGCCCAATTTGTCCATGAGCTCTTTTATGCAATATGCATACAGAACTATACTAAAATGTTCCGGTTCAAGTTTATGACATCCCTCCAAGAAGGAAGACACTTTTTTTTTATCCTCCGTTTACTCAAAAATTAGAGAAGATGGTGCTGAGGATTTGAAGATAAATCCCCAGAAATCATTATACTTCATTATTTGGCAACACCGACGAAAATTTAGGGATAACGGTACTTATTTCTGTGTTCGTGGCCCTATCTTGTTCTGTTGCGACGTTTACGATTCCATTTTGCAGAGCAGCGCCACCATTTCCATAAGTGAAGTTTGGTGGTTAAAATAGTTAATTTTCCCCTTTAAAGTATCAAAATTTGTACAAATGGCTACGCAAAACCCTGATACAACTGGTGTAAAAGTGGAAAGCTCAACGGAAAATGGAAACAATGATCAAACAGTTCAAGGCGGGCCGAATAAATTTGTCAACCAAAGACGCGGTGGTGGTGCCGGTAAGTTTGGTGGTGGTAACCGACGCTTTGGCCAAAATCAACAGCCTCGTGTGAAAAATGAAAATTTCGGCAATCAGAAACGGCAAGGGGGACCACAAGGCGGGGGTTTCCATGAAAGGGGCCCGGGAGACCATCCCGCCAATCGTAACCCCATTGATAAGATACATGAAAAATTGGCTCAAATGAATGGATCTACCCTTGATTTACCCCCTCTGGACATGGTAGAGAAAAAGTTCTCAGGAAGAAACCGTTTATATATTGGTAACATTGGTAATGAAGTATGTGATAGTGATATTACAGAATTTTTCAAAGCTTATGGAGAAACGAGTGAGGTATTTGTTAACAAAGAAAAGAACTTTGCATTCATCAAATTTGATTTCCATTCTAATGCAGAAAAAGCCAAGCGAGAATTAGATGGATCCGCTTTGAAAGGTAGAAATTTGAAGATACGTTTTGCTCCAAGTGGTGCTACAATCAAAGTAAAAAATCTTACACATCATGTGTCAAATGAATTGCTATATTGTGCTTTTCAAGTATTTGGAGAAATTGAGCGAGCAATTATTACTGTTGATGAGCGAGGGAAACATACTGGTGAAGGGGTAGTTGAATTTGTACGAAAAGGAAGTGCACTTGGTGCAATCCGTCAATGTAGTGAAGGTTGTTTCTTTTTAACTGGTTCTCTTCGACCATGCATTGTAGAACCTTTTGAAGTTGTTGAAGATAGTGATGGTTACCCTGAGAGAAATATCATGAGGAGAAATCCTGAATTCCAAAAAGCTCGTGACATGAGTCCAAGGTTTGCACAACAAAGTACATTTGAACATGAGTATGGTATGCGTTGGAAGCAATTACATGAACTTTTTACCCAGAAAGAACAAGCACTCAAAAAAGAATTGGAAATGGAAAAAGAAAAATTAGAAGCTCAAATGGAATTTGCCAGGTATGAACATGAAACAGAAATGTTAAGAGAACAGTTACGGGCCCGTGAAATGGATCGTGAAAGACAAAAAAGAGAATGGGAAATGAAGGAAAGGCAAGCTGAGGAACAAAGGCAACGAACTGAAGAGCAGATGCGCAGACAAGAAGAGGAGATGCAAGCGAGAATGTTGCATCAAGAAGAAGAGCTCAGAAGACGTCAACAGGAAAACAGTTTGTTCATGCAAGCACATCAGTTGGATAATATGTTGGACCAACAAGAACAGGCATATGATCGACCAAATATATTTACAAGCAACTCTGAAACAAATGTCATGGATCCCAAAGCATTAATGAATACATTTGAACGTGGTGAGAATCGTTTTGATAATCGTGGTGACATGGGAGCTCGGAATGCAGGTAAAATGGGGGGTGTAGCAAGAGGGCATTGGGTTAATGATACTCGCAGAGACGAGTTTCCAATGAAAAGACGTAGATTTTAAATTTCAACACAAATAACTGTCAAGAAAGTTTCTTCCTTTATTAGCGCTAAGTAAGCTTAATATAAATTAAATACAGGGTGGCCGCTATAATTGATCTGTTGACATATCTTGCATGATGGTGTAGATAGACTTGGACAATTGATATAGACCTGTAATTTGATTATTTATATATAAATATATGTATGAATTGGAATTTATTATATGGCCCAAAGTTGACTGCAGAGTGGGTTATGTCAAAACCTTAGGTATGTTTCTCAGATAATATAATGTGTACCTAATTGATGTATTTAATTTTCAACCTTTAATTTGCTTCTTTCCAACAATATGTATTGATAGTCCAGGCAATAAGCCAAGAAAAAGGCCATAATAAAAAAAATATATATAGTAAGCTAGAATTTCAAATTTTTTGTTGCATTTTGTTCCTAATACCCCACAGATCATTCATGACCCCCCCAAAACGGGGTTTCAACCCCTCTATAGCAGCATTCTTATAAAAACAATCCAAAAGCTTAGAAAATTAATGAATTAAGAGCCGAAAATGACCCCTAGTATGTTTTTTGGGTCGTTCGGTTTTCTCGGAAAACTCCCTCCAGATGGGAAATTTGGAAAATTTATGTATAATATATAATTTATAATAGGTTTTTTGGGTCGCTGATCACGATTCCGTTGTTATTTTTCCCAAAAAACTCCAGATGGAAAATTCGGGTTGAGATTATCCTGAGACTGTTATGAATAATAAAGTATAATAATAATGACCTCTAGTCATTTTTACAACAATATTATACTTTATCATTCATAACTGTCTCAGGAAAATCTCAAATTTCCCCGAATTTTCCATCTGGAGAGAGTTTTTTGGGAAAAATAACAGCGGAATCGTGATCAGCGACCCAAAAAACCTAATAGAGGTCATTTTAGCAACAAAATTATATATTATATATAAATTTTTCAAATTTCCCATCTGGAGGGAGTTTTCCGAGAAAACTAACTGCGGAATCGTGATCAGCGATCCAAAAAACATGCTGGGGGTTATTTTCGGCTCTTAATTCATTGATTTTCTAAACTTTTGGATTGTTTTTATAAGAATGCTCCTCTGAGGGGTTGAAACTCCGTTTTGGGGGGTAGAAAGGTCGACCCCCGCGGTCTTGATAGTCATGAATGATCTATGGGGTATTAGGAACAAAATACAAATAAATTTTGAAATTCTAGCTTACTGTATATATTTTTTTTATTTTCCGGTTCGTTGCCTGGACTATGAATAACAAGTTACTTTTTTATTTTTTTGTTGAGAAAATTGAGAACTGCTCTCCGGTTTGCTTAAAAATACTCTCCATATGTCTGATTTTTATCAGAGCTTATGAAATTTGACGTGAATAATTTATCAGGTGTGGGGGCTATCCTTGAATTTATTTAATTTAATAAATTTTAATTGGCTATTTGTTGGGTCCAGGTATGCAACGTATCAATTTAGATAATTCAGTGATGGTCCTTTAGAATATATCCAAACTTGTAGGATTATTATTAGGAATTTAATTTGGGAACAATAGCTTTATCTTAATTTGCCTGATATAACATCTTTGAGATTGAGTTAACATTATTACAGATATTTTTATAACTCCAACTTTATTAATTGCCCTAAATTGCATGTAATTTTGAATGCTAGGATGTTTGACAAAAGGCACCATACTGTACCATTCTGTATTATAGATCATGAACATGGGTTGCATACATGTTTATTAGTTCATAATTATGCATGTACAAATTCGAATCAGAATTTTGTACATTTTATTATATTATAATTGACTAACTTTTTGGCAAGCTTTGGAAGTTGTCAGCAAATCTCAAGTAGGTTTAAATTTAGTGAAATTGATTGCAACATGTGTACAAAATTTGAAGAATATAGTTAACTGCTATATTGACAAGTTGGGGATCCATTCCCAGTAATTTTATTTATTTTTCCCTAAAGGGTTCACGATATTTATCTATGGTTTTTCAAGCCCTGATTTAATAAATTATAACTTTTCTATTTTATTGTTAAGTATGTATTTTATTTTAAACATTATATTAGAGTTAGGAATTTTCTAGATTATATACCTACTAAATGTTTTTGTATGTATGTTCTTGTCTATGTAGAACCATTTTCTTGACAGTTTGTTAATATGATAATTGTCGTAATAAATAATTTAAAAGTAATTACATTTTTATTTCCAATTTTCTTTTTTTGTATTGTAAATTAAATTAAAATAATTTTATTCTACAATCAGTATGATTCATGAATAAACTGAATTGGGTAATTATTCTGAACATGTCAGGTTAAAATAGTTATCTGCTAAATATCAAAACCTGAAGAACCTTTCATGATCATCCCTAGATTAAGGTCATCAGCTTATCTATAACAAATGAATAGGCTAGACAAAATATACATGAGGTTGTTCAAACATATAACAAGCTAATAACTTGGTATTAAACATATGCGAGTTCATTTTAACAATAATTGAAGATTAATAGTTTTTGATTCACAATCCTAATTTACAGATATGTACAAGTTTCGAGGTCTAAAACTTACACATCATTATCAAGTATTATAAATGGCTACAGGCTACAGGAAAAGTATTTTTCAGTCTTGATGATAATTTGAGTTTGGTAATAAATTGTATATATGTTGTTTTTTTTTGTTAAAATTGTTAAAAGATGCTGAATTGAACAAAACAGATTTGGTAGTTCCAGGAATTACAAAGTATATAGTACTTACATTCATTTTCAAGAAATTTTTGTAATTTCAATTAGTTCTGTATTTAAATTTCATATGGTTTGTTTCATTTTCATATTTAACTAACATTAAATATGAAAATGAAACAAAACATATTAAATCTAAATACAGAACTATTATTAAACATACACATGTTGAAATAGTTCCAATATACAACAATACATTTTAAAATTCAGCTCGTTAGTGGTATAAAATAGAAGTAATTTAAAACCCAAGGATAAATTGAAATCACAAGGTTCATTATTTTCATTAACATCAATGAAATATTAGTCCGGTGCTGAGGATTTCTGATTGAAAATAAATTTTAGTATAGAGGTCCTTGTGTGGTTGTACGCATTTGTATTTAAAGTTTCATTAAAAATTTTAAATGTTACAAATTATATCTTAAATTGTATAGTATATTATTCCTTCTGGGTATGTTAAAATTTAGAGAATTTCCAAAACATATTTGAAAAGACATATTCCATGAAATATTGTTGTCCCGTTTTATAAATCGTCGCGAAATATTAATAATTGCTTGAATTAACCAATTCTAAGTTATTTTCTTGGATAAACCTCACATGCAACATTGCTCACATTTATTGGATTTGTTTAAAATCTGGGACTGCTATTTTAATTCATGTTTGCTTACAAGATTGTGGGGTGATTTTGGTTCAAAACCTTCTAACTTGAAAAAATAGGAATTAATTAATTTTTCCATCTGAAAATTATGGGAACGAAATATTCATAATACTATGCGAAATTATATTCTCCCAAGTTGAAGGTCCTTTTGCTTTTCCTTTTTTTCGTACTTTAATACTTATTTTTATTTTAATTAATAATAATTGTTATCTGGTTCACGACAGCGAGTTAATAGTATGAAACCACACTAGGGTGGAACAGTATACCATAAATTCAGTACCCTCTACTTGATACATTTTGGGCAACTTTTTATTTTCAATATATTTAGTATTTTCAAGGTCCAAATAGAGTGTAGATGTTAACTAGGCAACTTGTTTAATACATCAAATTTACCATTGATAAATAATCACTCTTATCCACTAAAAATACTAATGAAAGTACTGAGGACCTTTTGGCTGCCAAGTAGATTATTACTTATCAATAGTGTTATAACTCTTTTACAGTTTATTAAATAAAATTTAGTCATATTTAAAAAAAGTTCTTTTGTTGTTAAAAATTATGTAAACACTTGAAAGAATAATCCATACAAACATTGAAACTTATTTTTTATGCCTTAGAGAAAAGCATTCTACATGTCCTATATATATATATTATATTGCTTGCACTGTTTCAGTTTTCGCACCTTTCTGCTACTAATACCGCATTTTCTTTGTTGTCCTAGTGTTCTTTCCTAAATACGCCATATTGTCAACCAATCCTGAATAGTCTTACATAATTGGCAATGTCGCTCAAGCTGAATAAGAAAAGCGTTTCCAGGCATTACTATTTGAATAACAAGGCCTGAGCTCTTTGATGTCAGAATGTCTTGATGTCAGCTGGTCATTAAATATTACAGTACTCTGCGTTACGTTCTGATTGCAAATTTGTGTTTTATCCACATAGGTTTAAAATGCATATCATTATACAAAATTATACTTTCATTTGTGGGTAGTGAATTTATTGAAGTATGTTTGTTTTTGGTTTGATATTGTTTCATTTTAATTAACGCTACAATGTGTATATGTAAGGATATCCTAAGTGAGTAACATCAAAATCTAAAACATGAGATATATGCTATAGCCTTGTTGTATTATATAGTAATTGTGTTGTGTGTGTTGTTTGCATTTAACAAACATGACTGAAAAGTCTTGTGTATCCGGGTTATGAGAAAGAGTCAAAAGTGCGTGTTTTTGGTTTCCCAAAAGACTACTTATTATTTGTTCCATAAATGGATGTGTAGTCAATACCTTGGGCGGATTTTAAACCACGTGTAAATAGTTATAGGTATTTAATTACATTTTGCTGAAGAAAATATAATGGATATTTCAAATCAAGATAAGACAATTGGAAAAAAAATAAGTATGGATTTATGTTATCCTCGTCTACAAACTGAAGTGATACTTCCAATGCTTATACAGTTTCCACATTGACGCACCCAAACTTAAAAAAATTGAGCACCACTCATTTTCACACGAGTTATCAGCTCTTTTAGCATAGTTCTACACTTCTCAGAGAGTGCAAAAATGGTTCTAGATGGTAAATATAAATAGCATTTAACAAAAATAAGGTGCGCTGCGAAGTTAGCCCCGCAGTTAAACTAGTAATGGAGCAGTTCCTGAAGCTCTTTAGGTACTAATAGTATAGTTCTAGACTTCCTGATTCAAATTTAACATAGTTCTGCCAAAATAAATCCGGCATAAAAAAGGTAATAGAGGTTGCGTCGAGACTACCACAAGAACAGAGGTTCTTGTAATATTTCTGCATAGTGTGTGCAAAAACTTTTGCAAGGGTGCTGCTGTCCGAGTTTCGCGGCTTTCTACTCTCGCGCTATAATAACAGGAGGCAATGACCTGACAGTACTCTTTCAATGACAGCAAGACAGCATAGTTCTGTTGAAATCACGGTCGTATACACAGGTCTGGAAACTCTGGTTGACTTGAGTCTCTTCCGGCAGCCTAACTCGTAGTCCCTCGCTCAGCCACCAGCTAGCGCTTGTATTCCTTGTGTTGACAAGTCAACTGACAGTTGTCAGAAAATTCTCCTACGTGACGACTTTTGGTACTACGGGCCAGTCGACGCTTAGCGGACTCGAGGTTGTTGCTCACATAGGAAACAACCTCGAGTTTCCAGACCTGTGTATACGACCGTGGTTGAAATATATAAGAACCGGGATGCTGTCTCGCTTATCCGCCAGAAGCATACTTACGTTGTGTCTTTCGGAATAATTTGTTTATTCTGTGTTAGACAATAAAAATCAAACCACGGATGGCAGTATTGTGAATTGTTTTCTATTCTTTGACGTATTGAAGATTAGATGGCCGATAACGAGTAACTAAGTATGTGACATCTGCATTAGGTTTGGTCTATGGGATGTTTAAACACTTCTAACTTCAATAGAAGATGTAGAAACCAGTGACAAATTACAATATTTGAGAAAATTAATTTGCAGATTTTTTTATTATTTCCCAAATAATGGAGTACACTGTAGAGAATTTAGAAAATGCAGTAACCCTATTTTATAGAACTGAAGCAGGGCAACAAGCTGCAGCACACCAATGGCTAAATCAAGCCCAAAATTCTTCGCAAGCTTGGAGTTTTGTGTGGGACCTACTCAGCCCCCATAGAGTAAACCTTTTGTTTGAATTGATCTACAATTTGTTATAATTATGTGGTTTTAGAGTTCAGAAGTTCAGTTTTTTGCTGCAACTACTTTACACACAAAACTAATGAAATATTGGAATGAAATACCAGAGGACCATTATGACATACTAAAAAAAAGAATTTTGGACTCCATTGTGAGTTATGCTATGGGTCCTAAAATTGTTTTGAATAGATTGTGCATAACTGTAAGTATTTGCGTACTTTTTTAGGAATTAATAGGTGTATTTAGTAGAGGTCAGTGGCTAGTTAGTTAACTCAACTCTTTCCTGTTCATTCATGTTTTATATTTGATGAACTTTGCTTCGACTATGCCAAAGCATATCACCGATGAAAGACTTTAAAAACTGGAGTATTCAAATCAGTTTAAAGAGAGGGCACTACTTTCAAAATTTATCAATTTAGATTTGTTTGTTTTTAATTAGTCTTCCCAGAGTATTAGTTACTCTATATGCTGGTATTTTATTTAACTTTGTCAATAATGTGTTAGTTTTATCAGTGCAATTTTCAATAAAAGTTAACGGCATGGCATGTATTCCTTTGGTCCCATGTTTTTAATGTGGGATTAATTTCTCTTAGGACAATTTTTGAAAGCTTTGATTATATTTTAGATTTATATTATATATGTTTTTTATAACGTTTGTATCTTCATTGATATTTAAATCTATAGTTTTAATGGTGTTTAGTTCCAAGTTAGAATTAATCTGTGACAAATGAACTTTGACCAATCATGTATCATCGAGTTGAGTGCTGCATGTTGAAGAGAGTAAGGGTGGTTTTGATGAATTGTTAATAATTAAGACAATATGGGTGGGCTTATGGTGAACAACAAATTCTTATTTATTATAATGTTTTGTGATAGTAACATCTCAAAAGTTGATGTTATTATTTTCGACTCAAGAAGTCTCTTCTCTATTAGTTAGTACAGGAATGGTATAAAAGGTAACTTTTTGAGTTATTGAAGAAAAAAAAATTTCCAAAAGATTTCTTCGAGTAGGTACAAAAGTTTTTATGAGGGAGAGAATGCATTCCAGGTATATTTAGCGATTTACAGCAAATGGTCAATTTTTGCTATTACTGAACATTATTAAGCACATTTTTTTTATTTTCCCCATCCAATTGATTATATGTTTAGCTATCAGCCTACATAATACATACAGTCCCTACACATTGGCCAAAAGCATTTGAAGAGTTGGTTTCTAGTTTTCAACCTCAACATTTGCCAAATGTTGAACCAGAGAGAGTAATATGGATTTTATTGGAAATTTTGACGGTAATTCCAGAAGAGGTATAAATAGAAAGGAAATATGTTGATATAACATGTAAATGCTTCTAATTTCAGTTTCAAAGCACAACACTACCTCTTAGTCAGAGAAATCGAGTCAGATCTGTTTTGCAGGATGTGTCCAAAGATATACTGAAGGTCATCGAAATGTGTTTAATGCCTCTACCAATTACAGGGTACTACTTTTTCCTATTTTTTGCTAAAATGAAACCTTGTACTCTTATTAATACAGTTCACTTCTATTAAATATAATATAGGGTTGCAATTATTTGTTCAATCTTAAACATTGTAATTTTTTTCATTTCTCAGATTCGACATTTCTAATGTAACAACTTATTTAAATGCTTCAAGATGTGCTTCCGCTTGGATTCAGCTAGGTGGTTTGAATATTGATGAATGCACAAGTATATCAAACCTTTTAATAGATTTGACATGTTACATTTATTGGTAAGTGTTTTATTTTTTATTTTTGAGTTAAGATTATTTATATAACAATATAGAGGTTACAATAATGTTATAAAAAATGTTTCAAGACTTTTCTTTCAGACTAAATGATATTTCAGTGGTTTTTGATTTTTCACTTTATATTTAATTTCAGTCTGTTACTGTCACATGTCCACGTTTTAATAAAATTATGTGGGACATTTATTTATTTATTTATTTATTTACGGACATGCCATTTTACAAAAGAAAAACATAAATATTTAAGACTAATACTAATACTAAGTTACAACAAATTTATAACAAATCTATAACAAATTTATGTGCCTCATTTGATTTTTGAATGAATATGTAGATGTATCGAATAGATCAATGATTTCACAATTTTTATTTGCCAATTTAACTATCCTTGTAATGGGCTCAAATTGGCCATAATTCGTACTGTGATGAGGAACCATGAACAGTTCTGAAATTCTTATTCTTCTGGGATTCACATTCAGATTAAAGAGTTCAATTAAATTAGGACAACTTATAGCTCCATTTATAACCTTGTGTATAAATCTGAACTGTATTTCAGCTCTTCGATGTTCCAAACTTGATAAATTTAAGATGTTCAAAATGTCAGAATATTCATAGTTTCCCCTTTGATATCCAAGTTTGAATGCACATGAACTTAAGAATTTATTTTGAACTCTCTCGATTCTATTGATATCTGCTTCATAAAACGGACACCATATTGTACAATTATATTCAATAACTGATCGAACAAGAGAGCAGTATAATATTTTAGAAGTGTATAGGGAAAATTTGTCTGAAGATCTTGCAATGAAGCCCAATAATTTAAATGATTTAGAAACAATATTATCAATGTGTGTCTTAAATGTTACTTTGGAATCAAATAATATGCCAAGATCTCGAACACTATCAGCCACTGACAAATTAACATTTTTCACTTGGTAAGAGTATTGAATTGGATTCATAATTCTCGAAAATGTGATTTGGTAGCATTTGTTTATATTTAGATGAAGCATATTTATATCGCACCAACGGGCCAGATTGCTTAGATCTATTTGCAACAGTTCAGCATCACAGACATTGTCAATGATCCTATAGAGTTTGAAGTCATCTGCAAACTTCAAATAGCAGCTGTGTTGTATTACTTCTGATATATCATTAATAAATAATAAAAAGAGTAGTGGACCTTTATGGGATCCCTGGGGAACCCCAGATGTTACATAAATTTCTGATGACACAGAACCAGCATATTTGACACACTGTCAAATAAGATCCGATCCAGTTCAAAAAAATACTGTCAATGCCTAACGCACAGAGTTTTGCAATTAGAAGATCATGATTGACTCTATCAAATGCTTTTGAAAAGTCAGTATAAATATATTTGTTTGTTTATCCATAGTGTACTCGACAGCTGCAGAGTGCACATATTTATCCACATTTGATTTTCAGGAATAAATCTGATGTTGATGCCATGACTTCTGAGGAATTGGAATTGACAGAAGTGACTGTTGAAGCCTTAACGGCAATCGTGCAGCATCCAAACACTACTAAATTTAAAAATCATGTTACAAAGTTTTGTGCCAATATGCTCTATAAATTTGAAAAAATTCTGAATGTAGAACGAAACCATTCTGACCATAATAAGGTAAATGTTCGATAATTTAGTTGGAGTGTCACAATTTAGAAATTATTAATGACATTAATTAAAATTGCATTTTAGGATGTAGTAGCAAATTTGTATGGATTAATTATAAGTGTTGCTGATTCACATTCGAAAATCTTCATAAATAATTTACTATCTGAGAATGTGGATGAACAAAGAATTAGTTTTGACTTATTTGGGAGTGTATTGAAATGTATTAATTCACCTGGATTGTATCCTGTAGATGAGTCAAGTAGTACCTTGACATTTGGATTTTGGTATACTTTACAGGTAAGTGAAATATTTCCAAAACTCATAAGTATATCAGTCTTCCATATTGAGCTTAACAAATTTCAAATTAGACTGGAAGTTTACAAAGCTATTATCTTTTAATTGAATTTCTGAATAACTAAATATTGTTCAAGAAGTGTAAATATGTGAAAATGTATTAAATTGAAAAGATTAAAAACTAATCACAGCATTTAGAAAAAGAGAGAATAATACTTATGGATTCCCCTTTTCCAAATCAAATAAACCTTCAATATAGAATTAATTTAACAATTTCCTGCTAATTCATCTTATCAAACATAAACAAACAGATTTAAGTGCTCTTTAACCATTCTGCATCCAAGGACTTACAGTCATTCTTTTATGTTATTTTATGCCAAAAAGAAATTATTGGATTTAACTATCCAAATATGTATTGTGATTGCTTTTGGAAGGAAAGTTTTGAATTGAACGATTCTAAATGACTGATTTATACAATTCTCCCCACTCATCGTCATCATTTGAGGAGAGAGGGCTTAGCCCACTGATGGACTTGGGCCACTTAGTTGGGCCCATTGTGCGCCCCGTAGTCAGAAGCCTATTCTATTCTAGCAGGTCTGTGGCCCGCCAGAAACCCAGAATATTGCCAGTGCGGGCTTCCGTAAGTTCTTCTGGGAGCAGTTTCAATTCTCCGAAGTGTCGGGGCCTGAGGGATGCTAATGCTGGGCATTCCAACAGGATGTGAGAGGCAGTTTCTTCCGCCTCTCTGCATTTCCTACGTATTGGGTCATCTGTGATGCCCATAGTGTGGAGGTGTTTGTTAAGACGACAGTGACCGGTTAGGATTCCAGTCATCTCTCTGATGTCTCTTCTGTTTAGAGAAAGGAGTTTCTTTGAAAGCCCAGGCACAGGCTCTTTGATGAAGAGGTTGGCCAGCCTCATGCGTGGTGCAGTTGGCCCAGAAGGGTCCCCCCCCCCCCCTACGCAGTGTGATAAAGGAACCAAGCCTTTCCTACAACTCCGCTGTGTCCAGGGACCCAGATAAATTGAACTTCATTTCTCCTAGCTAGTTCAGCCAGTGTATCCCTGCATTCTTTGACAAGCCTTGATTTGACTGGGTGATTTGAGAGCTCCCAGAGCCAACAGGTTGTCTGTGCAAATATATAAGAGCCTATTTACATAGTTTCTTCTCAGGTTTTCCATGGCACAAGTCAGTATTGCGTAGACCTCCGCCTGAAAAACCCTGCAGTAAGCCCCTAGAGTCACTGAGATAGTGATCCTTGGCCTTTTTAGGTACACTCCCGCCCCAGAAGCCTGACCTACCTTGGACCCATCTGTGAACCATACGAGCCCGTCTGGTGGCAGTAGGGTGAGAGTTTCGTTGTTCCAATCTCCTCTATCCGGGATGAGGAATTAGGGAGAAGTGAGACATATAGCAGGGATTATGCTATCTTGCTTTATTTCTAGTATGGGACATTTAGAGATTGCCTCACTTGAAATCGATGAGTGTCCGCGAGAGTGGTGCGTTCTGGTCATTTGGCCTAAGCCATTTAACCTATACGTCGTTCTCATGGCCTCAGTTTTAACGTATAAGTGTAGAGGTGGTAATCCAGGGAGAGCTTCAAGGGCTCTCGTCGGAGCCGACCTCATGCCGCTCAGTATGCCCACGCATGCAAGCTGCTGCAGACGGTCAAGGGGGCACTGGGAAATACCAGTCCTTGTCCCTGACCACCACACTACCGCCGTGTAGGTAACCATAGGCCTAATCACAGCGGTATAGATCCAATAAAGAATCTTTGAATGTAATCCCCATGTGCTGCTGAAAGCTCTCCTGCACGCCCAAAATGACGCATAGGCCTTCCTCACTCGATATTCGAGGAATACTCCCAGAAACTTCACCGACCCTTTGGAATGCAGGATCTTGCCAGAGAAACTAATCTTTGGTAGTGTGTCCAGCTTGCGTTTCCTTGTAAACAGAAAAACTTCCGTTTGTCAGGATTTACCCTCAGCCCCTCCGTGGACTATGCTGAGCAGCGTGTTTTGCAGTTCGCACAGCGCCCCAATAGCCGTCCGAAGGTGACGCCAGCCAAGTCATAGGCTTGGGCATAAAACCCAGCCTCTTCCAGTTCCTCCAAGAGTCCATCGGCTACAAGGCACCACAGAAGCGGAGATAGGACACCCCCCTGTGGACAGCCTTTTGTAGCGGTGGTTGTCCGTTATCGCACGCGTAGATAGCATGGCTTCAATCCACCGGATCAATGTTGAACTGCATGCTTCTCAGCTACTGAGCAGATAGACTCGACAAACGCGTTATCAAATGCCCCTTCGATGTCCATAAATACCCCCAGCGCGTGTTCCTCACGGGACATAGCACCATCTATTCTTGTGACTAGATGATTCTCCCCACTCAATGATATTCAAGGTTCTTTATGTCCAAGAAGTTCAATTTAAAATTATATTATTGTGAATAATATAACATATTTATTATTTTGTCGGTTGTTATGTTCTCTGCAATTTTATACATCTTCGTTATTCTGTTCATCTGTTATCGTTGGTTGAAAAAGTAACCAAACTGGGTGTAGAATAAGCATTTCAGATTCTTGTATTGTTCAATTTATTACAATTTAATTTTTTATAGGATGATATCTTGTCTTTGACAACGACAGAGTGCGCTCAGCTTCTACTCTTAATCAAGCCATTCTACCGAGATTTGGTTTGTGTGATGTTGAGAAAATCGATGTTCCCAATTTCGCAAAAATCCGATTGGTCGATAGACGATACCGAATTATTCCGATGTTATCGGCAAGATATAGCTGATACATTCATGTATTGTTACAATGTATTAAATCTGGAAATGCTAGATATTTTACATAATAAATTAGTAGAAGCCTTGAGGAAAACTGGACCAACCGATCGACCTATTCAATGGAATGAAGTTGAAACTTGTTTACATGCTTATTCTGCCGTTGCAGAATGTATTGAGATGGAAAATTTGTATTTACCCAAACTTATGGCAACTATCAAAGACATTCCATTTTCAGACCTTCATATTAAAGTTATGGCAGGAGCATTGGAAACTGTTGGTATGTATTTTTAAAGGAATTTATATTTCTGTAACTAAATTTCGGCTTTTCAAAGACAAGGATAAGTGTACTGTTCATTTGTCATTTAACTAGAGTATATATTAGAAGATAGTTCCTTACTATTTTATTAACATAACTATCACTAACTTATTCACTAGGTAACAAGTCTGGCAAAGTCATAACTTTGATAACGATATTGCCTTGATTATCAATCAATTATATCGACAATCTTTATCAATTATACAGTGCGGTCTAATTTGTAATGGATAAATTCATTTTCTGTATTATTAACCATTTTTTGGGACTTTACGGCCTTTAGGCTATGACGTCATCGATATTTTTTAAAATGAAACACTAAATTTCTATTTCTGAAATCTGTATGAAGAGTGTTCACTGAGCTACCAGACGGCGGGTTCACTCGAGAGTGTTCACCATGCTTCTCTAGGTGATCGAGCCCTGAAGAGGTTAACACCGTCCTCGTGATATATTTTGTTTAACGTCGGCCTATTACCGACAATTGTGTAAGCCGTTACTTTGTGATAGTTTATCATTTTAACGAAATAATAAATAAAACTACTTTGTTTTACTATCATTACTATAGTTTCAACACTAAACGTGTCATCTTCAGACGAAAAATTAATTTAACAAATATTATATCTACTATATATAGGTTAAAGAAGGATTTCAAACAAATTTTATGGCTATAGGAAATAGTTCTAGGAAAAACCAGAGAGGGGTAAGGTGATTAGGTAATTCCGTGAGGACATTAGTGGTGCGGGTATATTTACTAACAGACTTTAAATACTAAAATCAGGTTATTAATACATTGAAGAGATTACTGTAATACAAATCTAGTTGATTGTTTAGGATCTTATTATCATACATCTTCATTCCTTTGAAAATTTCCATTGACTCTAATATATTTAGTTTTGAAGTTTTATCTTGACTATGTAAAATTTGGACATTATTCAAATTAGGAAAGGTATGGCCTGTTTCTAAAATATGATTTGCAAATGAAGAATCGGTTTTATTATTTTTAAAGGAGCGAAAATGTTCTTTAAATCTAACTGCTATGTTACGGCAAGATCTACCTATGTAAAAACTATCACACTCTGAACAAGTTAGTTTATAAACTCCGGGTCTTTTAAATTTGTCAGTTTTATCTTTCGCATTGAACAGAATATGAGATAATTTGTTTGGGGGTTTGAAGCTGATGGTCAGGTTATGATGGGATAAGATGTTTGCAATTTTTTCGCTTATAGGACCAAAATAAGTTAAAGAAACATATTTTAATGAGTTATCTTTGTATTTTATAAAGGGATAAATACTATTGTAAATTAATTTTTGTCTTTTCTATTTATTAATTTAGAAATTACTTGAGGACCGAAACCGTTATTTGTAGCAATGACTTTAATTGTATATAGTTCTTTACTAAGATTTTCTTGAGATAAGGGAAGGGAAAAGGCTCTATGTATCATTGAATGAAAAGCAGCTAGTTTATGACTATAGGGGCTATGTGAAGAAGTACAAATTACTGTATCTGTGAAAGTAGGTTTTCTGTAAATGTCGAATGAGATGCTAGTATTATGATGTGATAATGTTAAGTCTAAGAAAATTATTTTGAGATGGTTTTCTGTCTCTAATGTGAATTTTATGTTGGGATGAATATTATTGATGAATGATGAGAAAACATCTAATTGTCTAGGTGTACCTTTAAAGAGGGCTAAAATATCGTCTACGTATCTGTACCAAAATTGAATATGTTTTTTAGTTATGGCAGAACTCATTATAATATCTTCTATGTGAGACATAAAAATATCTGCGGGAAGTGGACTTAATGGCGAACCCATAGCTAATCCGTTATTTTGAGTATAAAATTTGTTATTAAACTGACAGTAATTTTGACTGAGGCATAAATCAAATGCCTGTTCTATTTCTGAATCTTGAATATTTCCAAGTACATGTAGGGATCTGTAACGTGCAACGACATCGTACAGCACACGGAACCTACTGTTTTTTTTTGTGGGGGTGAAGAAAACCCTTTATGGGGAGGTTATGAGCCTTTGAGTCTCATGGTCTACTGTCAGAGTCACCATTCAGGCATACTCACTATAAACTTACCCCCTTTGTAGGCTTGTCTGGCTATTGCCTCTGGTGACACTTAGGCCTGCTGGCCCATTGTATCTCGCCTATGTTTTGTTTCTTTACGGTATCCACTCGAGTATTTTTGTACCTTGTACAAGTCCTTTACTGGGTGGGAACTGTATAATTCTGGTTCGCCGTTAGGCTTTCCAAAAATTGACTGTCTTTTGCTATCCAGTGCCTCGCATTTACACAGTATGTGTGTCACTGTTTCTGTATCCTTACCGCAAAGTCTGCATGTCTGGTCGCCATTGTACAGTCCCATTTGGTTTAGGTACTCTTTTACTGGCGCATGGCCAGTCATTAGCCCTGTTACGACTTTTATTTTTTCCCTATTTAATGCTTATAGGTCTGCCGTTCTTTTGTTACACGGGGCTTTGATGCATTTCTTCGCATGTTCGTTTCCTGGGTGTTTTTCTCAGTATTCTTTGTGGTTTTCCATGATCCAGTCTTCTACAGACTTTCGTGCTGTACGTTTTGGTTTCCCCGTGGTCTGTTCTGGATCTGGAGCTTCCTCCGACCCTCTTTTTGCAAGTTCGTCGGTTTTTCATTGCCCGTCGTTCCCTCATGTCCCCGCACCCAGATCAGCTTAACGCGGTTTCGATCTGTTAGTATTTCAAGTTCTTTTTTGCATGTCCATACCAGACGGGATGTCACTTCCTGAATTCTCATTGCCTTAAGTGCAGCCTGACTGTCTGTCAATATGTGAATCTGCTCATCTTCGATGGCTCTCCGACTGTTTTCCTTCACACATTGGAGGATTGCATATACCTCTGCTTGGAAGATAGAGGTGTGTTTACCCAATGAATAGCTCAAGCCAGTCTTTGGGTTTCTTGAGTATACTCCTGCACCTGCACCTTTTTCAGTCTTAGACCCGTCTGTATACCAGATCTTCCCCTGTAGAATGTCACTCAGGTTTGTATGTTCCCATTCAGTCCTTTACTCATGTGTCCTGGCCTAATGTGAACATTCTCAAGTGTATTTTGTATTAAGAAAGCACCAAGCCTTGCCTTTCCTTATATTCCCAATTGGAGGGGAGGTAATCCCAGTTTTACTTCCCATCCAAAGTAAGATACAGTTAGATGAAAAACCGCCTTTTGCCTGAGATACGTGAAAACATCTCAGCCGTCACCCGGTACGAAACCGGGTCGCCCGTAAGTGGTAACTGTACTTACCACTATATTACCGAAGGCGGTAACTTCGGTAATGTAATGCTTCAATTTCATCATTCCTGTACAGCAACACATATCCTCAAAAATACTCGAACCGGTTGACTTTGTTTAGAATGTTGCAAAAACAGAAATACTTCCCAAATTTTTTGTTTTTCTTTGAAAAAAACGTCAAGAAATTTTTGTTTTACTTGTTAGTCAACAATAAATGTATTCACATATTTTTGTATCTCAAATGATGAAACGTAATATTTTTCGTAGGTTCATATTCTGAGTGGATGGCGGAACATCCGGATATGTTAGAAAATATATTTCCTTTCGTAATAACTGCATTAGGCAATATAGAAGTAGCAACCAGTGCAACCATGGCATTGAAAGATATCACCCATAGTTGTCAGAAATATATTTTGCCTTATGCTGATCTTATTTTGTTATCTGCTCAGGTAAGATATATCTAGGCGACAATGAAATCAAATATTGTAAAACTTAAACACGGGTAGACAGATTTTAAGATGTTCGTTTTTAGAATGTTTTGCAGAGTGGTATGTTGAAATTAGCTGAGTATAGGAGATTAATGTTTAGCATAGGGAAGGTATTGAGCATCCTGCCTGTTAATAAAATTATGGATTATTTAAATGTGATATTAGCTCCATCCTTCACAGAATTACAGAAACTAGTCAATTCGGAACCTGTAAGTATACCTTTTATTTTTGTATAACACAGTAAACAATCTATACATGATATCTATGGTTTCGGCGTTTACGTGGTGTAAATTCATTTTAAACTTTCTGAAGTTGGAGAAATAAAACGAATTTACACTGGAACTCATATTATTGCTTAACAAAATAATGTATCACTACATTGTCTTTATCAAAGCATAGGAGTTTTCAACTAAGGCTAGATGTAAGATTAAGTCCTTCCTTCCTTAAAATTCGGTAATAAACCATCGATAGAAGTTTAAAACATTGGTAAAAATTTCATAATCCTTTCATGGTATGTACTACTGGTTTCAGGCTCTATACATAAGATTTGAATTTGTAATCAAACTTCTCTTTTTAAATCAACTTTTTTCAATGCTATCTGTAGATACCCGGGATGTTGCGGATGCCGATTTTTTCACATCCGCGGATGCGGATGCGGATTTTTGGAGGCTCACATTCGCCGATGCGGATGCGGATCTGAAGATCTTTTATAAAAAAAGAAACTACGGGTGCAGAAATAAAATAATAAGAGCAATTTTTAATATTTTTATCAAATGTTTAGAATGAAAAGTTAAAAATTGGAGCATTATATTTAATAAAAAGTAATATTGCCATTTTTTCAGGGTTAAGTCTGTTACATTAAACCCGCGCTACTGAACAATTGTTCGCTAGGAACACTGGCTGGTGGTGTCGATAAATCTGCGTGCTATTGGTGATAATAGTTTCAATTCTTCTTAATGAACGCTCCATCATTTAAGAGGATTTTCATCTACATTGATCCTTTTATTGCGGTAAGAAAGCAATTGCTTTTTGCGTACAGCTTCAGCGCTACCATTTTCTGGCGTTTCTTGGCTCTCATATTCACTTGACGAATCCAACATCATATAGCAAGTTATTTTAAGCATGGCTCTCTGACCTGGTCCTAGTTGCTCCGTATCTTTTTCCAAAGGATCTGTCATTCTCATTCTGTTAGCCCCTTCGGAATTAAAAGAACTCTGCATTTCTCATCATCAAAATGAAAATGTCTTCTTCAATCTTTTCCTCATTCACTGCTTTGAAAAACTTGTGCTTATAGCGAGGGTCTAAGTAGGTGGCGATGACATATAAATTGTTCTCTATTAACATCACACAATAACAAACACGTCGGATCTTGTACCGAAAGAAATCTCCGCTCCTATTGGTCAATTAGCACAAGCGTAGGGCACACACCAGTCGACGGCTCCGTCTCATTTCTTTCTTGTCGCGACCTGTGCTACATCTGCATCCGCATCAACATCCGCATTGATTGTGGCGGATGCGGATACGGATGCAGATGTCCAAATCGATGCGGAAGCTCCGCAATTGCGGATGCGGATATTCGCAACATCCCTGGTAGATACGATCTTTACCTTCACCATAAACATTTACAATTTGTATTGTCTTGAATTTCTTAAGACTAACATATACATCACTTTGAATTAGTACATTTATATGAACCTTTTTAAAGAGTTGCACATTTTTATGTAATAAATATAAGAATTAAATATTTTGTTCATACAATTTATGAAAATGAAACAAAAAATTTACTCAAATTATTATAATACTGATACAAACTTTTTAATTATTGTAGTAGCCTTTAATACCTGAAGATGGTGTGTAATATTCGTTATAATGCCATCTCTATTCTATTTATTTATTTAGCGTCGGACTATTTCTGGTACTTTGGCTAATCATCGACACCAGGAGGCAAGTTCACCCCAACCTGTTAATTTCGCCGAATCACTATTATTTCCCTTTTATTACTGTTGCCACATTGTTGGACAGATAGACCAAATAAAACTATCTCAGAATTAGATCTTGAGCATTTCTTCTATACCATTATTATTGATCTGATTTTGGAATATTCGCCTCATGGTCTAAGTATGTTCTCTCTTTCAGTCCGCAACAGTTACAGCCTCTCTAGTCACTAGGTTGAAAATACTGGCTACTTTATATAGTTCTTTATATGTGAAAGTAACTCCGCCTGATGCAGTTGAGCAACCAATTTTGGTGATCATGCAAAACACCATGCCCTTATACATGATGATTGGTGAAAGGTACTGTGAAAATTTGGAAGTCATGGAGGTAAATGGTATTGTTCTGTGTTGTGCAGTATTCTTCTATAAGACTGTTATTTCAGGATTTGGGTATTCTTTTGAAATTTTCAATAACAACGCTGATGGATGACAGTAGACCATTGATAAATGATATATTGCAATTAGTTGTTAAGATATACAGAAAATGTCCGCAGCCTAATATCCTGGTAGTTGCAAAAACGGTAAGTTGGTCTTATAAGTTTAGCTCTTAATCCCATACAATTATTGTTTCATATCTTTGTGGTAGGTAAAAAGTACACTAGCAGTATACTACCTATTCCTGTGTGGGTCTTACGGCAAAGCAAAGTCATGTTTTACGAGACTCTTATCATTCATGTATTGTATCGCATCGAAAACCTATGGGGAAACGCCATATTGGTATTATGACAATACCTTCTATAATACAAAACCCCGCTCAATTTAAAATAAGCATGACCTTATGTAATGTAGGCTTATATTAAAGAATAGGTAATATATAAGAAACTCCTTTGATCTTTTACCACTTGAAAGGCTTGAACCGCTTGGCCTTTAAAATGGATGTGCAAATTATCCACGAAGTTTATTTAAAATTGTATTTCGTCCAAATCTAACCCACTAAAAGCAATTCAGAGCGATTAAAATTTCCTGGCACGACTAACGAAAGTAACAAATAATTTTTTAATTAGAATTTGATCAGACTTGAGTGGTAATTTAGGGTCACTGATGAGCCAGTAAGCAACGTGACCTGTCCAAAATCATAATGACCCCACTACTTAAAAGTACTCAAATTAGTGTTACACACGGAAAATTTCAAAAAATTTGATTGTGACAAATATCAGAAAAATTTAAATTTCATTTAGGAACAATTAACTTTGATTATCACAAAAAGAGTATAATTAGCGACAACAATGCGATGGGTCATATGTCAAACAGTGATGAGGTAAGTATTATTTATCCACACCGAGTTTACCCAAAAACGCCTTTGTTTCATTTGTTTGATTCTGTTGCCTTGCTGATATCGGTTTTTATAATTGGCTGAATTCTAAACCTAGTCAAAACTTCCGCTAATGGGATCGCTCAAACTGTTTGCACCATAGAAGAGAAGTCCTTGTATTTCAGAAGGTATTGGTTATGAACACGGTCGTATACACAGGTCTGGAAACTCTATGGTTGACTTGAGTCTCTTACGGGTCGCCTAACTCGTAGTCCCTCGCTCAGCCACCAGCTAGCGCTTGGATCATGGAGTGGTAAAACGATTTCTATCCGGAATCGCAAGCATCCACTTTTTTCGCATTTCCGCATCTTTCGGCACTTTAAAAACAGAAGTTTCTTGCTTTACACTTTTGTACCCCGTCTTGCATTTTGGCACAATGCACGAGTTCGTAATTTGTTTCTAAAAACGCAGGTATTCCTTGTGTTGACAAGTTAACTGACAGTTGTCAGAAAATACTCCTACGTGACGACTTTTGGTACTACGGGCCAGTCGACGCTTAGCGGACTCACTGCTCACATAGGAAACAACCTCGAGTTTCCAGACCTGTGTATACGACCGTGGTTATGAACGATGTTCTCCTTGTCAACCCCACCACTTGAGCCCGTTATAGTCTTGTTGCTACTCAATATAAAAGTTTTACATATCCAAATTAATCAGTGGAAATACCATCTAGAAGATAACAATTGGCAATATTATCAGTTTCACAGTAATTCAAAACTAGTCTTAACCATCCGTGTAATTTCTTCATTGACTATTCCAGATTGTGATTATGTTTGGAAAAGATGAAGAATATAGAGTTGTGAATCAACAAGTTTTACAAGAAATTGTCAATATTACATTGCACATGTGCTCCCAGTATAACCAGAACAGCGAATTGTCGGAGAAATCTGATGTTTTAGAAGGGTTCTTCTCAGTACTCTCTCAAGTAACTAAGAAAATGCCTCATCTTATCTTTAACAGTGGGGTTGATACTGATGCACTCTTCCAATGCGGTAAGTCCAATTGACAATAACATTTTCCCCTGACATAGGTACAGGAAATATAGAACGGTTCCAATTTTTGACTTTTTATTCTTGGTTATCAATTTCTGTGCATTTATATGGCTATTTTGTCAGATACAGACAGTAAATTTATAACTATTGGAATTGAAGTGGAAAATCGATTATGGAGTATGGCAAATGAGACTAAAATTGAAGGATAATTGTCCTGAATTATGGTTTAGTGCTGTTACCTACGGAATATTTTATATTTGGTGATCTGTCCACAGGTTTATTTGTTTCCTATGAAATCCTACATTAAATTCTCTTAGAGTCCTTGAATTAAAATATGATTTTCTAATTGAAAGTGTCAAGGGTTAGGGAAATACTGGGCAGACGCATTGCTTAAAGTAGATGAAGCAATTCTAACGGAATTTAAAATAGATTAGTTCCTGATGACATATTTCATTCATTTTGACCGAGTCAGATGAATATGCTTATAACGTTCAACCTTTTCATATAATTCCAAGGCCTACCTCTTCCAACATTCAATAGCAAGCTGACACGATGTTCTACGAACATTTCATGTATCAAAATAATTTTAAAAAATCTCCGATAGATGGGATTTACTGACTTATGAGTGATATTAGTATTTCATCACATCTTTTAACTTGCAAAACACACAGATAGATCGACGTTTACAACTTAATTTCAAAACTACATTTTACAGCTCCTTTGGTTCTGAACGTCGAGAAATATGAAAATGTTGTGGCTAGGAGAAATCAATAGGTAATTGAGCTGTTCATACTCAAGTTTTTAGAAATTCGAAAATGTAATAAAGAACTACTCTGGTTTTTAACTTCGGTAAATCAATAGTTGCGTTTTGTAAAAAGTTATCGATCTCAAGATAAGAATAATAATAAAGATTCTTGACCCAATATGAATTATATATGAAATTCTCGTGAAATAGGTCCCATTAACACTTTGTTTTATATTTTCGTCTTTACGTACAGGGTGTCCCATTTTGGGTACTTTTGCGGGGTATCTCCTTTATTTTTAAAGATAGAGAGTTGCGGTTTTCGCGACACTGTGCTACTTTTTCATAAAACTTAAGATGCCGTTAACAGAATTTTCATAGCCCTTTTAGTTTTTAAGATACAGGGCATTTCTGAAAATGTTGCATTTTGTGACCCCCCTCGTATCTCCGTTATCCTTCAACTTATCGAAAAGGTAAAATAACATTCTAATAGATTTTTTTCCGTAGAATGCAGTGGTGTAGATAACTTTTGTTACATATTCACTGTTTTTGAGTTATAAAGTAAACTTATGTTTTTTTAAATGGAACACCCTGTATATTTATAGACTATAAAATTTGTCTTTTTTTTACCTTTTCTCAAAAATATATGATAGTATGAACTTTTTTTCAGAAACACGCAAATAATTGACAATTTTCAGAAAATTAAATACATATTTTAATAGTAGGCTATGGATAACAATAATAAACAAGTGCAACTTACATATTACTAACAAATAATTGGATACCTTGTATATAGGTATCTATTAAAAAAAATTCCCATAGATCTTTTTCTAACAGTAAGTTTGTAACAACAGTTTTGTGGCGTAAAGTGACAATATAACAAAAACACAAAAAGATAACATTATTAAAAAAAATTAAATGTGATGTTCAAATTGACCACCATTTTCTCTAATCCAAAATTGGCACATCTTTGAGATTCTTTGAATAGCGTTCAAAAGAACCATTGTTCTCATTCGCAGATTTCGAAAAGCTAAATGAATTGCCTCTCTAAGTTTTGCAATGCCGTCATATCGAGTTTTATATACTTCATTTTGTATATAACCCCATAAAAAAAAATCTAAAATTGAGAGATCTGGTGATCGTGGAGGCCATCTAACAGGTCCGTTGGTACCTATCCATCTTTGAGGAAAGTTATTATTTAGAAAGGCCCTTAAGAGCCTAGAGTTATGACTTGGGGCACCATCTTGCTGTAGGTAAACATCATTATACTGGGCTAATGGAATGTTTTCGAGCAGTTCTGGAATAACTTCCTCAAGAATTTCTAGGTATTTACGTGCTGTAAGACCTCCTTCAAAAATCCTATAAACTATATGTCTACCCAAAATAAAACATGAAACCTCAACTCCAAAGCGTCCTTGTTGTGCCCTTTCAAACATTAAATGCAGATTTTCACTACGCCAGTTCCTGGTATTGTGACGATTGAAAATGCCAGCACTTGAAATAAAGCATTCGTCTGACCAAAAAACAAGTCTGCCAAATAAATCGTTAGCATCGATTTGTTGCAAATACCACTGGCAAAACAGTGCCCGGCGCTCGGCATCGCCAGGATGCAAATGTTGTAGTATATTAAATTTGTATGGATGATACTTGTATTTCTTCAAGATCCTCTGAGCGTTAGTTTTTGGCACACCAATTTCCTTCTAAATTTTTCTACATGAGGACGAAGATGTTGCTTCTATATATCCTAAAGTATCTATCTCTTTTCTTTCTCTGTTCTCTTTGTTGTATGTTTTAGGGCGCGGGTGAACAAATGATCCGTGCTCAACTAAATTTGCTTTTAAACGGGCAAATATCCCAAAAAACGGTTGCCTTCTTTCTGGATATCTAACAAGCAAAAATTAAAATGATAATAGAGATTTTCATAGCCATAATAGCTTACTCACCTTTGGAAATATAATTCCGAAGCTTCTTCAGAATTTTCATTACTCTGTATAAAACATACCATCATATCATATTTCTCATAATTTTCGTAAACTGCCATTATTCGAAAAAATTGATAAATATCTATCGAATAATGATACCAAAAGAACGAAAATAAACAGCTTAAATGCGATAGAGATTTGATGTTTATTTCTGTTTCTTGTCATAAACAATATCAATGGCCTACAATTAAAATATGTATTTAATTTCTAAAAATTGTCAATTATTTGCGTGTTTCTGAAAAAAAGTTTATACTATCATATATTTTTGAAAAGGTAAAAAAAAGACAAATTTTATAGTCTATAAATATACAGGGTGTTCCATTTAAAAAAACATAAGTTTGCTATATAACTCAAAAACAGTAAATATGTAACAAAAGTTATCTACACCACTGCATTCTACGGAAAAAAAACTATTAGAATGTTATTTTACCTTTTCGATAAGTTGAAGGATAACGGAGATACGAGGAGGGTCACAAAATGCAACATTTTCAGAAATGCCCTGTATCTTAAAAACTAAAAGGGCTATGAAAATTCTGTTGACGGCATCTTGAGTTTTACGAAAAAGTAGCACAGTGTCGCGAAAACCGCAACTCTCTATCTTTAAAAATAAAGGAGATACCCCGCAAAAGTACCCAAAATGGGACACCCTGTACGTTTGGGTCTAACGACCATCATCAGAAGACTTATTATGTCCAAAACGGGATTTTTTAAAAACTAATTATATTAGCCCAAAGCGATTCACATAAGACGTGACTCCAAATCTGTAAATCATAGGACTGATATTCAAACATTAAGTCACATTTATACTAATTTAATTAACTAAAACCCTTGCAAATTCCTATATGCGTCTTTATAATGTTAAAAGTATATTTTAGGAAGAATGCTCAAAAGTAATGTTCCAATATAGGTCTGCAACCTTTTTCAAGTACCTCATAAATCGTAACATCTGGTTCGAGAATAGTTAACGTAATAAACAGTTTTGATCTTCAGTCGTTGAGACACTATACCAACATGCGCTTGTATATTATAAGAATATTACTAAATAGTGGATTCTTGTTATATTTTATACTTGAAATATTGATGTGCTACAATTTCGATTATTCCTGGTTCTGTTCGTTTCGGCGACGTGGGCATTTTTAATTGAAATTGGTGCGATATAGACGCTTTGTGCTAATATAATTAGTTTTAAAAAAATCCCGTTTTGGACATAATAAGTTTTCTGATGATGTTCGTGAGACCGAAACTTACGTAAAGACGAAAATTTAAAACAAAGTGTTAATGTGTCCTGTTTCCCGAGAATTTCATATATAATCTCAAGATAAGAATAAGAATTTATTCATCCAATAGATTACAGAAATTTAATAAAAGACAAGTCATCTAAATACTATAATGATATAATAATACTTACAAATGGATAAAAAACAGTTTCTTACAATTAATTAAAGAACACTCAATGATAAAACACGAAAAAAACACAAAAAGAAAAATAATCAAGATAAAGTAACATGATTATTTATTTAAAAGATCTATTGAATAAAAATTGTTAATAATGAGATAATTTTTGAGCTGCTGTAAAAATGTTTTTGTAATTTTGTTCTAGTTTTAATTGGTTAGGTAATTTATCATACAATACTGTGCCAAAATAGTATGGATGCAATCTATACAACTCTAATCTGTGATTCTCATGTTGCAAGTTCGAACCAAGGCGTGCGTTATATTTATGAATAGTACTTCCTACAAATTTGAGAACTTCAAAAATGTACAAATTGGGAAATGTTGATATGTTATAGCTCTTAAAAATGTTTTTGCATGATTCTCTACCTTTCAATTTGAACATAGCTCGAATTTCTTTCTTTCGCAGTATGATATTCATATATGACAGAACAAATGAGTTTTTAAATTTTGTGTTTCATTGTTCAATCTGATTAAAGTTGTTCATTTTATTACTTGTTCTGTAACTTATAATTAATATTATATGTTTATGTCTAACTATCATCAATAAATTTATGTATATTTTTCAGCTGTGTTAGCTTTGGCACTACCTGAAGCACAAACTTTAAATGTTTGTTCGAGTTTTTTAGTGAATTTTATAACTCAGAGTAGGGACATAGCACAATCGAACATCATACAAACGTATGGTGAAGGTTTGGTTTTGAGGATATTGTTGAATTTGGGTAAGTAGAATACCTACCATTTCCGATATTGTAACAAACATCTCACCATTATTTGTAGGTAGTACAGGTCCAAGATCGTCTGTGAATGTTTTTAGTGATATTTTACTGGCTTTGAATAAAAAATACTGTGATAATTTAAGTAGGTGGCTAAACTCTTTGTTGGCACAAGAAGATTTTCCCTCTAATAAGATATCTGCTAAGCAAAAAGAACATTTCGTGAAACTGGTATTGAGGTAAGTAATATGAACATAATTACTATTTACGGGATGGTCATTGAACAATCACAGACCTAATTCTTATTTTGTCGAGATTACTAAAGATGCAGAATTTCTGTTGTTATGAGTAAGTTGTTAACTGGGAAAACTGTATAAACTTCGAACCTTTACTAGCTAAACCCAGTTTACGCTAAGAATGAAATGACGTCATAGTTAACAAGATTTCCAATTTTTTTAATGATCTTATAAAAATCCCATTTATTGACCATTAATTCCTAGATATTCCTGAAATGCGGAATTTGTCACTCGAAAAAATCCATGGGGGGCTAATTAGAGGAAGAGGGATGAGATATTTTTCAATTTTGAAGTCGGGATCGTAATCAGCGACCCCAAAAACCCCCAAGTCCACCGTTTCATCCAATTCTGATGGATTTTTTTCAAAAAATGCTGGGTGAACCGCATGGGGGGTTAATTAGAGGGGGGATGAGATATTTTTCAATTTTGACGTCGAGATCGTAATCAGCGACCCCAAAAACCCCAAAGTCCACCGTTCCATCCAACTCTGATGGATTTTTTCAAAAAATGCTGGATGAACAGCATGGGGGGTTAATTAGAGGAGGGGGATGAGATATTTTCCAATTTTGAAGTCGGGATCGTAATCAGCGACCCCAAAACCCCCCAAGTCCACCGTTTCATCCAATTCTGATGGATTTTTTTCAAAAAATGCTGGATGAACAGCATGGGGGGTTAATTAGAGGGGGGATGAGATAATTTTCAATTTTGACGTCGAGATCGTAATCAGCGACCACAAAAACCCCAAAGTCCACCGTTCCATCCAACTCTGATGGATTTTTTCAAAAAATGCTGGATGAACAGCATGGGGGGTTAATTAGAGGAGGGGGATGAGATATTTTCCAATTTTGAAGTCGGGATCGTAATCAGCGACCCCAAAAACCCCAAAGTCCACCGTTTCATACAAATCTGATGGATTTTTTCAAAAAATGTTGGATGAACAGCATGGGGGTTAATTAGAGGAGGGGGAAGAGATATGTTTCAATTTTGAAGTCGGGATCGTAATCAGCGACCCCAAAAACCCCCCGAGTTCACCGTTTCATCCAATTTTGATCAATTTTTCCAAAATTGCAGGATGAACCGAGTGGGGGGGGGTCAGAGAAGGGGAAGAGGAAATTGGGAAATCTGACGTCTGTACTATAATGTGTAAAGCAGTTATATTTAATGGGGTTGTGCAATATGTAGGGGGATGCGAATTCGTTTATAGAAAGGTTTAGTTTACTTCTATTCAAAAATATTAGAAAACCAGGTCAACCTGACAACACTGTATGACGTCATTCTTTTCTTATCGTGAACAGGCTTTAATGGGGTAGTCAATACATTTTTGGGTTTGTCCATATCAAAATACATAGCATATTTCGCATAACGTGACTAATTGTTTTCCGCCTTTAATTTTGTACATTCACGTTCTTAGTGCCTTAAAAAAACTATTAAACTATTGAATGTTTGAAGAAGCACTTTTTAATGATTATTTCCATGTTTCAGAGAAAAGGCTAATAAAAGGAAACTATATGAGGCTGTTTTAGAATTTACATTAATTAGCAGGGGCATCTTAAAAGAAGACAGTAGTTTTGCTTGAACAGCTGAAAGGTAAAAACTTTGAATGAAGCTAATATTCAATCATGAAATTTATTTATATTGATTATTCTTACAAAACATTAAAACAAGTCATGACATATCGACGTTCATTAACTCTCTTCTGCTCCATACTTTTCCAGCAATTCTTGTTTCCTCTTACGCAGCAATGCTTGCTCTACTTCTTGTTGACTCGGTACAGGAACATGTGCCACAAATCTCTGTTGTGAACCGTCGACGATCTGTTTTTGCTCTTCCTCATCATCAGACTGAAAGACAAATAATCGTACTATTGTTTCAAAGATCTATTTTTATTGTCCTATATATGTAGATGACAATTTGAGAAGCAGAAAAATGACTAATCCAGACTAGTAAAAATTGAAATTAATTACTTCCATAATCTGAGTTTGTTTCGCTTCACGTGCAACAAATATGTAAGCTGCCCTTGATGTTAAATTCCGCCTGGCTCGAAGGACCAACGATGGAAGTGGGAATATTTTCGAGTAATTCTATCACGAATACGAAGAAAGTCAAAGAGGATGCAGTTCATTAGCAAAACTGAAAACTTGAATAATTTTGGGTGACGAGACTTATTACACGCACGTTACCGACAGTTCAGGACGCGCCCCCAATTGAATGACTTATGAACGCTGGTTACCAACATTTGTTGTTAATTGTCACCACTGCAAATGTATTAATCATACTAGATAACTTACCTCTTCAACTGCATAAATGTTTTCGTCTTCTTCTACATCTTCATCATCTGATTCTCGAGTTGTACGCTTTATTTTCTTTTCTTTCCAATTTGCTACTTCATCTTGAATAGCTGAATTAAACATTCAAGTTATTAACAGGAGACAAAGGATCGAAATATATCTGAACATATTTTTAATCCTAGCATTTTGGTGAATTTTGACCACCCAGTAGAAATTCATTACAAATAACGATTTCAACTTGTAAATGTCATTAATTATGATTAATTTGTTTTCTCTCTCTTTGATATGAATGAAATAGAATAAAATGCAAATAAATGATGGATTGCATTCCAACACGTCATATGTGAAATATTAGCAACATATTAATTGAATGGTGAACAGAGTAAGAACTAATTTGACCTTTAACATTCATGTTACTCAATTTATTCAGTTAATGTGGGTCCTGTAGTGAGTTAAATTCGAGGTATTTTCTTTTTGAATTTAGCATGTTACTGGGAATGAATCGTCTGCTTTCACCAAGAATTGCCAACCAGTTCAAACAAAACTCCAAGTGGAAAATTAATGAATGTTAGTCTTGTAATTTAAGCAATTATATAATGTATGTATAAATTATATGGTTACTAATTTGAGTAGTAAAATTTAAATGTTATAAAATACTTTTGGTAAATACAAATTTAGCTTACATTTCTTTTCAGCTTTTATTTCTAAGGGGATAAGGATACCATCATCATCATCCATATACCCATAGTAGTCAGCATCTATGTCTTTCATTAGCTCCGCCCTAGTTTTTCTTGGAGGTGGTGGTGGCTCTTGCTCAAATAATTCTCGGACTCCTGGAAATATTTAGTATTTACATAATTCACAAATTAGTCAACTAATACGATAATAAGATTAATAATTGGTATGAATTTGAAATGATTATTCCCTCCAGCTGTTACCTATTAATTGAATTTTGATGATTCCATCATAACATTATGTTATATAAATAAATCCAAATATTATATATTTAAATAATTGTAAATATTTTAATTTATTATTTATTATGAAAATTAATTTTTACAAAATAATTAATCACGTGAATGTTTTTTACAATCTTGATGTAAGTTAATGTTTGATCTATGAATAAAACATTAATAGCATATCAAGACAAGAAAATTACCCTGAATTATGGAAAACTTACAAAAAATAAGTGCAATATAATTGCACTGATAGAAATGAAAAAAATATATATGGGTTTGTAAATTTTGGTAGCATCTACTTGTTTTATGAACATTCATTTGTATTTTGAACTTTTTTATCCAAGAAACTGTGAAAGAAAAATTAAACAAAATCTAGTGCCATTGTAAAATACTGAGATTTAGTTCTAGCTCCTTTTTGAATATATTTCTCTTGAATTGAATGCTTTTTTCTTAATAAACCCATATTCTATCCTTTTCACATTTACCATGTGCAAATTCATTATGCTCTGCATAAATTGAAAGTATAAAGTTCACATTTATTTATTTATTTAGTCAAAGAAATGAGTTCTTAACAATTATTATCACACAATTATTAAGTAAACCCGGCAGAGATAAAGGAAGTTATCTGTTTGTGGGTTCGGCACAACTTAAAATTAATACAAATAGTTTCCAAAACAACATATTTATAAAAATGCCTCATATGTTATTATAATTTATTATTTTAATATTATCAACTACTTCTTAGTAGTAACAATTCACTTTAATTTATTTGTTCTAGCCATTTTTTTTTAGTTTTCACTAAATTATTATTCTGTAGCTCCTTTAGTTCATTGGGCAATTTATTAAAAGTTAATGTTTCCTTGTGGGACTGTTTTTGCAACTTAATGTTTTATTTCTTTTGGTTAGTTTAATACTTTTGTGTCTAGTAATACTCAACGAATTATTATATTAATTTTTAACTACAATGAAATTTAACTGTTTCAAATGTAAAGAGTTGATCCAAACATAGGGGAAATTTTTTATTATCTGAAAAAAGCGAAATATAGTATTTTTAGTGTCAATTTGCATAAATATGGAAATTTTGCAAAAAATGAAAACTAGATATCAAGTTTTCTTAACCAAACATTCAGTATGTTTATTCCATTTCATCTTAAAGTCAAAGACAAGTCTCAAGTAGTTACAACTTTCTACTCGTTTAGGTTTTTGGTCATTAATTTTAATCACCATATTTTCTGGAACACTCAACATAGACACCAAAGGTCATAAATACAGTCTTGTTTATATTCAATGATAACTAATTTGGAGCCAGCCATTTATATATTTAATGTCGATATTCATTTTTTGGACCTATTCTTCTCAATCGAAATTACTGCTGTATCATCTACAAATGAAACTAAAATATTTTCGGACATGCTCTTTAGGAGTTCATTCACATACACTATGAACGACAGTGGTCTGAGAATGGTGCCTTGTGGAACCAGTTTTCACATTACAAAAACTATTTAGAACTCGGTTTACTTCCACTCTGGTCTCTATTATCAAGATAGCTTGCTATCAGTTTATAGACATTCCCCCTGTTTGGGGACGTTCATAAATGACGTAACGCTAAAAATAGCCGCTTTTGCCCCCCTACACCCCTTTGTCACAATTTTTTCTCTCGCCCCCAAAAAATGGGATTTTTTTTTAAAGGAAATGATTGATTCATTCACTATGAGTTTAGTTCTATGAATTCACAATCGATATCCATAAGAATCAATGTAAAAGAGCGTTCCAGAAGCAGCGCTCTTGTGCATACCGACAAATTCATGGCCCAGTCGATAAAAATGAGAACCATATATTAGAAAACGCGCACTCCAATTCAAAAAATATAGAAGACGAATAATTTTTTAATAAAGAAGTGTGACATCACGCTGATTCTCTTCCCCTACCCCCCTCATGTCACGATTGTCTTCTCCCCCCCCTAATCGCGTTACGTCATTTATGGACGTCCCCTTTCCATAATTGTGCAAATTAATTTTAAACAGTACATACTATTCTGTGAAGTTATTAAACCTTTAATCTGTAAATGTTTTCTGAAAATTTTCATAAAATGTAATTGTTATGTACTACTTTAAATTCGTTATTGTTGTAAATTAAATTATATTGTAAGGTTGATTTCTATTGCAATTCAGATTATTCTACTCAGTTTGATATTACCAACATGAATAAATATTGTTCAAAGATCTTGTGTTTAAATGAGTTCCTTAAAGTAGGCGAGAGAAATAGAACTATTTGTTATATTACACTAACCTGGCAGTTCTTTGGCGGCACCAAAATATTTGTATCCTCTATTGCCTGGTACTTCTTTACCTTCATGATCTAACATACGAGGTCCAACTCTTTGGTAATCTGGTCCTCCTAATTCTTTAATTTGGTCCTCCCAATGCCTCTTTTCTCGCAATAACTTATTAATTTCATCATTTAGATCTCTTATTCTAAACTCTCCGAGACCAGCATTCTGAATCTGTGCCACTTTTTTTGCAATTTCTCTGATAATTTGCATTCTCCATTTTTCACATGCAAATAAGCTTTTACATTCAGAAGCCAAGTATGGTCTTCGCTTTTTATGTTTATCATCACCTAATTGCGCTGCTCTCCAACGTGCCAAAGTGGTCCTACAAATACGGGTTGAACAAGATTTATCATAATATGGTCTATTGGGTATTTAATTTTGAAACTTACATGGCCTTTTCCGCATTTCTAGCCTAGAAATGAGAATTTAATCAGTAATGAAAATTGACAAAGTGCGTTCAACTTACCATTTTGGAATATTATGGATGTTTCAAACAACAAAATCAAAGTTATGTAGGAAACAAAATATTAACCTGAAAATATTGCGTAAATAAACGTAGAACGTACTCTACTAATAGTCATAGATAACTCTACTACTACTAGAGTTATCTATGCCAATAGTCGTGATAAATCCTGAGTAACATAGAATAATCATCCAGTCTTAACTATGGTTAAGACCACGGTCGTATACACAGGTCTGGAAACTCTATGGTTGACTTGAGCCTCTTATGGGTCGCCTGACTCGTAGTCCGTCGCTCAGCCACCAGCTAGCGCTTGGATCACGAAGTGGTAAAACGATTTCTATCCGGAATCGCATCTTTCGGCACTTTAAAAACAGAAGTTTCTTGCTTCACACTTTTGTACCCCGTTTTGCATTTCGGCAAGTCAACTGACAGTTGTCAGAAAATACTCCTACGTGACGACTTTCGGTACTACGGGCCAGACGACGCTTAGCGGACTCACTGCTCACATAGGAAACAACCTCGCGTTTCCAGACCTGTGTATACGACCGTGCAATGGACCCATCACAGAGTACATAACATTAATATAATTATTTTAAGAGAAGTTATAAAGAAAAAGTCGTACCTCCCACCTGAGTGTACATGGATTTTAATAGTGTATTTAACAAGTAGGGAACATCATGTGATGAAAGTGTTGTCTAGAATTTATAGATCTTCAATTCAGGATCGAGCAGGACGGTTATGACGACCATAGATTAGACAAGTGCATATAGAGTTGAAGCATTATGAGAATTTTGGTAATATGTAAGAGTTGTTTCAGCGCGTATCTTTCCATGAATAAATGACGATTCGTAGTGCCTCTATTGCAAAACCCATTAATACCATAGATATATAGAGTAAGCGTCCTGCGAGCAGATTTGAATCAGTTCTCTGAAGAACAGGAGATAGTCTACCATCCTCTGTCGTTCTTCTCATGAATGGGGGTGACAAGAGTCGTGAGAAGAGCGATAGAGGACGGGAGAACTATTATCTTGTCCTTCAGACAATCGGTTCAAATCCGTTCATTCGTCATATATCTCTATGGTTACCATTTCCAAAACCAAAGGATATCAAAGAGTTCTATATATAGAGTAGACAAGTAGTGTGTTAAGCATAGGAAAGCGCTAGTAAGTAGTTCGACATTCTGTCCTTTTCGCACATGTGCGCTCTCACTCGCACGGTCTCGCCTTCTATCACAAAGAGTATAAGATTACAAGAGTAAGTATAACGCGCGCACATCGTGCGAGTGAGAACGCAGTATGTCCATCAACTTTACCAGTGAAAGGCTTAGTAGTCTACTCTATATACAGGTTGGTCGAGTTTATATCATCAGGATTCCACCAGCCAATAGTTTATCGAAATAGTATATTAAAGAACGAGTTTCCCAAGACTCGTCTTAAAGCACGAATTCAAGTTTAAAAAACGAGTGGCGAAGCCACGAGTTTTTTTAAAGAATGAGTGCTTCAAGGTCTTAGGAAACGAGTTGTTTATACTATTTTTTGTAATTTGCCCTTTTTATGCTGTTTTTAAACAAGAATGTTTAATTTAGTCCATTTAGAGGTTTTTATGGTGGTTGGTAACATCTTAATTTTGGAAGTGAAAACTTGATTTAGTGGTTCTGTGATCGCTTTTTCTGTTGTTGACGCTCGACACTGTCATTTAAACTGACATAATGATGACAAGATAATTCCGCATCAAGCTCGCCAACCTAAAAATTTTCGTAAAAAGTTCCGTGCTTTTTTGGATATTAAGACACGGCGAGTGATGACGTTGCGTTCGTTAATGGGTCAATTAGAAAATCAAAATGGAGGCAAATTACAAAAAAGACTTTTCGAGATTGAAAATTTTTTTTTCGTTTTTCGCGAATATCTCCGGAACCGTTTATCGTACAGAAAACAGATTTTGTAAGCCTATTCTACTCATAGTAAGCTATGTTCTGTGCGATAAGAAATTTTTTTTCAGTCATAATTGGTGAAGATTTTGAAGGGGTAGTGGGTGTTTTTCTTCTTCGCCACTGGAAAAAATACGGTTTTGAGACAACCATTTGAACCGCCAATGTTTTCTACACAAAAAAGGTACTCTTGGTCATAAGCTATAAAGTTGACCGTTTTCGAGAAAAATCAAATTTTATGTTGAAAAACATGGTCAATTCTTTGAAATAAAATTTATTTAAACGTTAGAACAAGTAACAAAACCAAAAAATTGACCATGTTTTCCAACATAAAAATTGATTTTTCTCGAAAACGGTCAACTTTAGAGCTTATGACCAAGAGTACCTTTTTGTGTAGAAAACATTGACGGTTCAAATGGTTGTCTCAAAACCATACTTTTTCCAGTGGCGTAGAAGTTGGGGAGAAAAACACCCACTACCCCTTCAAAATCTTCAACAATTATGACTAAAAAAAATATTTTTTATCGCACAGAACATAGCTTACTATGAGTAGAAAATGCTTACAAAAGCTGTTTTCTGTACGATAAACGGTTCTGGAGATATTCGCAAAAAACGAATTTTTTTTTCAATTTCAACACCCTGTATCTCAAAACGAAGCCTTCTTCAACCATAGTTTATCATATAAACTACCTTTATTTTTCGATAAACTATTGGCTGGTGAAATCCTGATGATATAATCTGGACCATCCTGTATAGAACTCTTTGAAGGATATATTTTCATTTGATAGTATGAATTTAATTTTGTTTGTGACACTCTATGTGTATGAGTAAGATAAGCAACTATTGTTAACAAAGAAAGATTGAAATAGGATGCTATAGATGTTTTCATTTTAAATATAGTTTATTAGATTTATAAGCTGGACTAAAACGTATTCTGTTCCCTCTAAGAGCAACAGCACTTGGAAGTAAAGAATCCCTTAAATATACACCACGTTTCTCAGGAGTCCACGCCCTCAAATTGTACTCCTCTTTCCTTGAACCTGTTATTGAAATCCACCCTGAAAATTATGTATTGCCAAGCATTATTCATTAAACATTTTTGTTCCTTCTTACCAGCATTAGATAATACAACATCTTTGCAGGAAAAATTTCCATATATACCAGTAACAGTAAACTTCTTAGCTTCTTCAAGCCCTGGCCATTTTTCTAACCTTTCTGGAGTATTGATTGGAATTTTTAATAATGTCGAACCCAAATTATCTTCATAGAATTTATCTGCATCATCGGTGTTACATATTGTAAGTGGTAACTCATTAGAACAAAATACTGTGAATCTATAAAAAATTAAATTAAAAAAAAATATTAAGAGTATCTATAGTCTAATACTCACCTTATAGATCCTCGACCTTGCAAGTAATCTAACCTAGCTAGTCCAGCAATAAATAATGTTGAATTAGGTTTTACACAATAAGTTCGAGGTCTGATTAAAGCTTTAGGAAGAGTAATTAATAATTCTTCCGCTGTAAGAAGATGGATAATTTGATCAGGTTGCACCACCCCTGGGGTATCATAGCACCATCGTCCCAAAGCGAATGCAGGATCTTTTTCATCAATACCAAGTTTGTGTTTCCCACTTTCAGTATTCGTGAAACGCATATTGAACAAATCTTTTGTCACGTTTTCATCAACTGCTCCCTTAACTGTCTTGTGTACATGTCCAGTGAGAACTGCATATTTTGGATCTTTAGTTATACGTAACTGATCTTTGTTTAATGCCCTTTCTCGAGATTCAAGCTCCTTCGTTTGCTTCAAACGCTGATATCTTAAGTCAATCTTATGAGCAACCGGTTTCGCTATGGGAAATTTAAGCAAATTGAGGGTAGTTCCCGGCCAAAGGCTAGTGGTTGCTTTTTGTATTAGATCAGTTGCTTGAGATTTACAATAATCAGACTGTAGCAAGGCATTATAAAGACTAGATTTGCCAACATTTGTACATCCAACTAAGTACACATCACCTGAAAATAAAACAGTCTAGGAGCACATTCTACAAACTTTCTAAAAAAGTAAAAAGGTACCCTTGAAAGATCGAATAACATATATAATTATATAAATAACTAAAAATGTAGAAAAGATACAATTGAGAAATCTTGACTTTGAGATTATTAGAAATAAAAATAAAAAAAAAACAATCTTAAAACTTTCCAAAAAAAATCTAAACAGTATATAAGTAAAAAACCAAACTAAATACTTAAATATCATATAATTACTGAAAATATATGTATTTATTAATTCCAAACAATGTAATCTGGAAGTAAAGCATCATAATTTGTGTTTGCAACTTAATTCTCTTTAGTTGTAAAATTACTAATGTGTATCTATTTTATTTTTTTTTGTTACGCCTGTCTTTCCAACTACACGAAATTTGATTTGCTTAATATTATTATATTAATACTTTATCACAAATAGCAAAACAATACAATAATAAATTGTTCTGTATACAAACAGGCCCTTGGGCCTAGGTGTATATAATATTAGAAAAATACCTATGAAATGTAAATGTAGTGCGGAGCGAAACAGCTTACAGATTCATAAAAATTTGAAGACCTTGGGACCATAAAAGGTGACAAGCCACAAAATGCAGTTTGGGATATGCCACATGTTTAAATGTATCTATTATTTAAACTAAAAAACGAACGCAAAATTTCTTGTAAGAAAAATGTAATATAACGGGCCAAAGCATATATTTTGTGTGGTTTTCAAATCTGTTTCTACCAATTCACTGCTATTTCTAGAATCTGTGTAGTTTTCATCATCTTTACCTTTATTTACAAAAGGATCTGGTTCACTATCTTCATCACTGAACTCAGAAAATCCAATTACACGCATGCGCAACGCTATGTTGATATGTTGATTTTTACGGTGGCTTGTCCCCTTTTGATTTGAAATGAAATGATGTTGCCAAAACGTGGTTTGATCTTAGTGGTCACATCCATGATCGAGAAGCTGAACTTTGGTATTAGGCTATTTTATAATGAAATACAGAGGGTATTTATTTCATCAACTCATTTTTGACGGAATAATTTGCAACATATTTTCGGTACCTACGGATGACCTAACACCGTATAACAGTCAATAAAATGTCAAAAGCCATTATTTCCAGTTCTAAGAGTTAATTTATAAAAATTTTTGATACAACCTCAAACAATATTATATATTTTCATTACAGATGAGTTATGAAGACGTACTTGAAGTTATGCCCTGTTCACGGTAAGAAATGACGTCATATTTAGTAATTTAGTGCAAACAATTCATTTGAACCATTTCCCTAAATAAGTACCGCGCTTTCTTCGTCAAATCATGAATAATTAATTTCAACAATTGGCAATATATTCCAAGGTTGTCAGATAAATTAGTTAATTTTATCCAATTGACCATCACTGCCGTTAGACCCAGAGTTGCTGCATCTTTGAAACTGAGTGTCCCGACAGTCAATAAAATCGCATGAAAACGAAGCAGAGGTAAAGCACTTGCAAGTTCAAGGAGAAATGCCAACAGACTTAGTGGTAAATTTAGATATTTTGGATAGTGTAGAATAGTGGTTTTATCGAAATATGAAATTTCGTTAGAGACAATGCGTTCTTAAGCAAAATTAAGTATGTGAGTAGTGAAATATGTCTGTGATTTCAGACTTTTGAATTGTTATAGTTGCACTTTGATAAAGTGAATAATTTTTTTCATCCTTATCAAGTAAAGCTTGCTTTTACTTGTGAACTTCAAGCAGTGATCTATCTTTTTAATCTTAGTTTAATCTTCCATCTTTTCTATAGTCAGAGGCGTAGCGAGGATTGTGCGCGCCCGAGGGCAGCTATCATAAAATTGCCCCCCCCCCCCTGATTCTTAACAATATTTATTTTCGTATACAACATTGCCAAATATATTTAATGAAAGAAACAAGGGAACACAATTTTTAATAGTTTTAAGTACCTTTCTTTTAAACTTACATATATTCATTGTACAATAAATCTAGATATGTATTGTACGCACTTTCATTGATGCAAACGTATCTATTATGCGTGATGCATCAATCGATTAGAGAGTCTCTTTCTCTATACTCAACAGAGCTAAATCCGACAATCTTTGTTGCTCCATTGATGCCCGCAGATAAGATAATATTAACTTTAACTTGCCGAAGGACCGCTCACAACTTGTAATAGATAAGGAGACAGTTAGCACAGGATCTGTAACTCTTAAATTCGGAAAAACATCGTAAAAAAACGTACTGTATAAGAAAGCGGAGTAGTTCGATGGGGGTATCGATGACATTTTCCCGTGAACGTAGTAACATTCTACAGTCAACGATGTCGTTATACAAGCCAGTGCCGTCAACGTCAGTAGCGTAAAATTCTCCGAAACTTTGACACTGTTTTTCCACGCAAACGAAAACTGAACCACTCATCAACTCTGCAACATTCAAGAGGAATTTGGCGCCCCCCTGGATCCGCCCCCGGGGCACTTTCCCCCCTCTGCCCCCTCGCTGCGCCACTGTCTATAGTTCAACATCATTGAGTTTTTTCAGGTACAAGGATAATTACAAGTATTTTATTATTATTAAGTTCATTGCCTATAGGATGGAATATATAATTTTTATAAAATAGTATGAAATGTTTTTTCTCCACTTCTATTAAAACGAATGGTTTTGTAGAATTTTTAATTTGTTACATACCTTTATGTTTCCAAGCACCATGGAGGATAGTTATCAGATCTTCAATCCCATAACCAGTAGTAGCAGATATTAATGAAACATTGATAATATTAGAACTACCAAAACCACATTCTCGCATGCTATTCAATAATTGTTCCTTAACATGTGCCAGATACTTGTCACTATCTTGAGGTAACAAATCCACTTTGTTTCCAACAACGAGAATGGGCATTTTGGAAAATATATCAGCAATACCTGGCCAAATAGAACATGGAAAGTCCAATAAATCTACCATTATAACTACTAGCGCATTTTTCATGCTAATAGTTTGAAGAACTTTTGGATAATCATCTGAAGACACACGAACTTGTAAGGCTATATTGTAATTTTTCAAGAAATAGCACCTTTGACACAGTGTAGCTTGTAAGTTACTTCCACCTTCCTGTGAAGCATTTTTGAATATTTCTGAAGGTATGTACCCTGGGATTGACACATCCTGGAATGGTCAAATAATAATTAAGTTACTTGTCATTAACCAGTTAATGGTATTCAAAAAGAAAGTAGTCCTAATGTGAAAGTGTAACTGAAAAGAATGCCAACCAACATTTTTTGTTTATAAGTTTTATAGTTGCAAACATTTTGTTGTCTTCTGAGGGAAATAGCTTGTTTATTTTAATAAGAAGAGTTTCATCACATTTTTTCATTAATTGTTGTGTTATTAATGTATGTTTAAACCCTAAGGAATTGACCATTGGGTTACTTACCTTACAGTGTAGCAAAGCACCACATCCTCCACAAGGTATATTACTGATGGCGCTAGAAGAATCGGGAGTCCCATAATTAATACCGGCATCATTGAGTTCCTCATGATCTAAATCTGCCAACTTGTCATCATAATTATCATAGTTGGTCATCCAATTATTAATTTCCTTATTTCTATTTCTAATTTCTGCTTCAGCAGTGTATGTAACATGTTTGTGATGTGAAATATCTTTACATTCAAAAAATTCCCTTATATTCTCAACTTTAGTGCTGCTTACAAAAGGAAACTGTGTTACTTTAGATTCTAAAGGTTCATCTACATTCTGAACCTCTTCATTTTCTTCCTGACGACTACTGTCTTCAAATGTGTCAGAAATATATCTCAAGCTAATTGGAATAGGATTTGATTGATCAAGTTTGTTTTGAAGTCTTTGTTTCTTTTCATTTTTTCTTGTCAATATTTGTACCCTCTTGAAACCTAATTTTTGTTTTTCTAATTCAGTATTGTAAAAATGTTTCAAAGCGTCCTGTTTTATGGAAGAATCAACCGTGTCATTCACTTTATTGGTATCATCTGTAATGGAACTAATGGAAGTATAACGGACAGTATTCCTTATTGATAGAAAATATCTATCAAGACTTTTTAGGTTAAATAGGTGATTCGGTATTCTAGCCAATTGATACAGGTACATATTTTTCAACCAAATACTATTTAAACCATTTCTCGAATGAACATTTTCTTCTCGTTTTAAATGTGAGGGTAAATTAAATAACAAAAACAACCTGTAATAATTACGGAGTATGAAATAAATATAGTCAATTCAAAAAAACGCTTAAATACGGATTTGGTTACAAAGAACTTGGATACAATGCATAGATAAAATATCGAGATTACTGTAAGAAAGTTATTGATGGTATGGTTGTGAGCAACGAATTCGCCGAATTCGTTGGTTGTGAGGTTATAAATGTATACCTCTTCGTACGAACGGGGATATTAAAATTACCGCTTCCACGTCCACGTAGATATTAAAATTACCATCTTCACTTTGGCGGACGAGTGAATTTAAGGTCAAGTTGACGTTGAAGTTACTGTTCGCTGTTGCCGATTAAAGGTAAAATATTTAAAATGTTGAACGTCTTTTATTAAGTTCGTTGACGTTGAAAGTTCGGGAAAGGTTGGATGATGTTCTGTCTTTTTCGCACGATTTGAAGTTGAACAAACTTCACAGAAGGAGAGAGGTCAGTCGTGTGAAAAAGACAGTAGGACACTAAACTTCTCGGTCGCCCGGCTTATACATTCACATTGGTCTTATGGCAAGTCTTCTCGATACATAGACTCTTTGGGTTTCTACTCCGCTCATTTGGTTGCTCATATAAAGAGAGGAATAAACATTAAGAAAGTTGTAGTTGTTTTTTTTTTTATTGAAAACGTGATGATCTATTTAACATAGATTCCCAGATTAGACGCTACCACTGTCGTATATACAGGTCTGGGAACACGAGGCTGTTTTCTATGTGAGAAGTGAGTCCGCTAAGCGTCAACTGTCGCGTAGTACCAAAAGGGTGGCGCATGAGTCGAGGAATGATCTCTGGCACGTATACGACCGTATTCTCTGGCAACTATCATTGTTGACTTGTAAACACAAGGAATACCGGCGTTTTTGGAAAAAATGACGAAACCGTGCAATGTGCCGAAATGCAAAACGGGGTACAAAAGTGTAAAGCAAGAAACTTCTATTTTTAAAGTGCCGAAAGATGCGGAAATGCGAAAAAAGTGGATGCTTGCGATTCCGGGAATAAGTCGTTTTAACCAGGTCTTTTATGTGTGCGTCATGTATAACGAAAAAGGGGAAGTTATTTTTAATGTGAGTAATACATTTTGATAAGAGTAACAGTTCTATTCCGCTCTCAAATCAGAATAGTAAATATTGCGTTACGAGAAAAATTATTTTACTTAATAATGTGATTGTTGCCATACTTCGATCCAAGCGCTAGCTGGTGGCTGAGCGAGGAACTACGAGTTTGGCGACATGTAAGAGACTCATGTAAAACATAGACTTCCCAGACCTGTATGTACGACCGTGGACGCTACTATCTCATTTATGTACCAACAATTTATATAAAAATAATTGAGGTTATATATTATAATCAGCATAGATATTTTATAAACGTATATTTAATAACTATGTCGTACTTTTGTTGGCCGTCGGGCCAACTGCAAGTATAAATGAACAGTGTGATCGCCAAAGGAACTGAACGGCAACTTCAACGTCAAGTTTATAAATCGATCTTTAACCATTCAATATTTAGCTTTCATCGGCGGTTGTGGCCGTGGTCGTTGATCCGCCGGGAATGGATTTTCTTTCTCGCTTTCAAAACGTTAAGCGGAATGTTTTTAAATTTCTATATATTCTTAGTAATAGGAAGTTATTTGAATGTTTGTTTTAGTTGATGATATTCCTTCTTGGAAGAATATTACAACCAAAACAATCACTTTGCCATTCTTGTTTTCGAGCTCCAGGGAGGCAATATGTTTTTGGTTTTCCTTGCTCTTGAAAACGTATTATTAAAGTCCATGTAATTGATTGATGTTCCGTTTTATACATTATTAGACATGGATATTCGATTAGAGACAATCTCATTCCATGCACGCAGCATTTATGTCGATGTCGAGAGTAAAAGTATCAATTTGTATTGCACTATAATGAAATAAACAAGCTACTACTTATTAAAATTAAATTTGGCATTGTATTTGGTACAAAGTCAATTTGCTCGTCCGCCGTCGAGATACAGAATTTTAATATCTCCGTTCGGACGGGGAGGTAGACAGTCCCAATTTTAATTTAGAAAACTTGACAGTTTGTGACGAGGTTAGGAAGTTTATCGACTCCAGCTCCACCTCATGTATTCTGGCTTCGTTTGATATATATTCTTGCACGAAATATTGAATAGAGGCATCCATAATGCCCGCAGCCGACGAAGTTAAGTCTAGTTGGGCCGACGAAGTTGAGTTGGAGGGTGGATCATTACCACCTTCAACCGAAGTTTTTGAGAATGGCCTCAAAATTATGACAGAATACAAGTATGAAGATGACAAAAAGGTGAAGATCGTTCGAACTTACAAAATTGAGAAGCGTATAGTATCCAAGTCTATAGCCGCTAGAAAAACTTTGAAAAAGTTCGGGGAAGCTTCCAATGATAAACCTGGACCTAACCCTGCAACTACAATCGTTGGTGAAGATGTGTATATGCAGTATATCACCAGTAAAGAAGAAGATAATAAACAGGAAGATGAAGGAATTGATAAGCTGAAAGGTATCTGCTCAAGATTAAACTTCACACTTACATTGGGCAATTGCTGATTTTCACTGTTAATCCTTGTTTTTGTAGCTTTGGGAGATAAGAATGTCGTCAAGTGCAGAACATGTAATGGTGACCATTGGACTTCTAAGTGCCCTTGGAAAGATACTGTGCTTACTGGGGGAAGAATTCCTGATGACAAGAAAGGACCAGCAGCTCTTGGTAAATGTTTTTTTTTAAATAATAATATAATGAATAGTATATTTTACATTTCACTCATATATTTTTCTAAAATTATATACTAGTGTGTACACCTAGGTCCAAAGGCCTGTATCTGTACATATTAATTTATTATTGCATTAGTTTGCTATTTCTGACAAAGTAGTAAATATAATAACATTAAGCACGTCAAATTTTGTGTAGTAACAAAAAAAAATAGTAATAACACTTGGTGAATAGATATACATTAGTAATTTTGCAACTAAAGAGAATTAAGTTGCAAACTCAAATTATGTTGCTTTACTTTCAGGTATTGTTTGGGATTAATAAATACATGTATTTACAGTAATTATATGATATTTAAGTATTTAGTTTGGTTTTTACCTATATACTGTTTAGATTTTTTTTGGAAGGTTTTAATATTGTTTATTTTTTTATGCTTGGTGGAAACTAATTGATTAATTTATAAGAGCCATTGACATAATAAACCTCTAGTCAACATCTTTCTGATAAAAGGAACTTATTAGTATATTATTATGCAGAATGTGTGTAATACTATGAGCGTATATTCAGAAATTCTTCATTGTCTAGTAAGCTTGTAGAATATAATTTTTTCCCGAAGTATTATTTTATAATGTAATTTTAAAGGGGTTGAGAAGCATTATTATAAAGACCACCTCAAACAGCAATACCGTATCTTAGGATAGATTGAATTAACAATTAGTAAGGAATGATTAATAATTTTTTATTTATAAACTTTCGTAGCTGATAAAATTTATGTATAAATCTTTGTAGTTTTGCTGTTACGGTATGTTTATCTATAATTATACCCAAGTATTGGTTTTATCAGTACCGTTTATTTCAAGATTTGAGTCTGCAAATTTTAATTTAGAACTGTATCTTGAGATACTCATATCTGTATATCATCAGTGTTGCTGTATGTATCTCTTATTTTTACAATTTGTTTTCTCTCTAGTAAGTAGGTTTTGAAAATCTCCAATACAATACCTCTTCCTCCATATTGTTCGAGAGTGTTGGGTGAGGAACCGTGTCAAATGCTTTTGCTAAGTCCAAGAACACTGCAATACATTTGTTTCCTGCCTAATTTTTTATTAATGTGATCTATTAATTCAAACATTGCTTTAGCTGTGCTTATACCTGGCCGAAAACCAAATTGTTTGTAATTGAGAATTTAATTTTTCATCAGAAAGTCGTGAATGAGATTATTGACACCATTCTTATATATAGGTGTAACTACGTATAGTTTGAAATGCTCAGTAATTCTTCCAGTCAGGAATATTAAATTTATAACATGAACCAGGGGTTTTAGGTGTTTACGACTTTTTTTACTAGTGATGATGTTATTCCATCCATTCCAGGTGCGCTGGTTGATTTTAGGGTGTTTGTGTTGAATAAGTTCTGTTTCATTTATAGGCTTAAGATACATGGAATTCTTGATTTGTGGATATTTGTTTTTTGTAGTTCTGGGGTACTGGAGGAATTAAAGTTGCTAATTTTCTTCCGATATTTATAAAATATTGATTAGAACAGTTTGCCATTTCTTTGTCATTCTCGAATTATTCTCCATTGTCCTTTGTTACGAATATACAGGGTGAGTCAGTTTTTTGTAGACAAACTGCAACAGGAGATAGAACAAGTGTTTTTAAGAAGAAAAGTTCTCATAAACATATGTCGTAGAAGGCTTCGTTTTCGAGATACAGGGTAGGGTGTTGAAATTGAAAAAAAATTTCGTTTTTTGCGAATATCTCCGGAACCGTTTATAGTACAAAAGACAGCTTTTGTAAGCATTTTTTACTCATAGTAAGCTATGTTCTGTGCGATATAAAAATTTTTTTTACTCTTAATTGGTGAAGATTTTGAAGGGATAGTGGGTGTTTTTCTCCCCAACTTCTACGCCACTGAAAAAAGTACGGTTTTGAGACAACCATTTGAACCGCCAATGTTTTCTACACAAAAAAAGTACTCCTGGTCATAAGCTCTAAAATTGACCGTTTTCGAGAAAAATCAACTTTTATGTTGAAAAACATGGTCAATTCTTACTAATTGAACAAAATTTATTCAAACGTTAGAACAAGTAACAAAACCAAAGGATTGACCATGTTTTTCAACATAAAAGTTGATTTTTCTCGAAAACGATCAACTTTAGAGCTTATGACTTGATAATTATAACATTTTGGTACACTAAGTCTTCATATACTGCATATCTTTCCCATCCAATGCATAGCTTTTTAAGAGTCAAAATGTGATGAAATACCTCTGGGCTGCACTCACATATAGCTGTTTTTGTTGCATTCCTGTTTGTACAAATAAAGATAACTTTTACTCCTTCAGTGATATAGTTTTGTTCTTTTATAAATCCTTCAATTTCTTCAGCAGTGTATTCTTGAGTGATGTTGACGATTTTTATTTTGGGTTGTCTTAGTTTTGTCAATTCTGTGTAGTACTCATTTTTAAATTTATCTTCTAATACTTGTTTTAGGATTTTGGTTTCTTCTTTGGTTTGACATTTGATTATCATTGTGCCAGTTTTTGTTTGCTTTATATTTGTAATGCCAATTTTAATTTGATTGTGTGGTTGTTGTTTAGGTTTAACGATTATCTGTGGGAAATTGTTATTCACCGTTCTGATTTCTGGTTTAATGTTCTTGTTTGAAGATTGTGTAGTAGGTTGGGGAGTTATGTCGCTCCTGTAGTGTGATCTTTTCTTGCAATAGTTTAATTATTGCTTCTTGATCTTTGATCATTTTATCTTTGTCTGTTATTGTGTTTTGTAAGATATTTAGTTTATCAAAGTTTCTGCAATGATATTTCAATGTTCTGTTCTGTAGAGGTATGCATCTTAATTCTGTTGTACTCAATTCTTGTCTTTCAGTTGTGTTATTTGTTTACATTGGATCCATTCCATTTTGCATATGTTTTCATGTTAAAGTTAACTTGAACGTTTTTAGGAGAATTATATTGGAATAAATAGTTGACTGTATTTCACAAATCCCAGTTCTTTAATACTTGTTCTTATAGATAAACCACTTATTTGTCCACTTTTGGTTCATTTGCACTTTTATGCACTTATTTAGTTCAACTGTGTTGTATTTTTCACAAAGGTATGTTACATGACGAGTTTTTATTACACATTTTGGTATAATTTTCACGATTTTTAACACTTTCTTTCCTTATGAAAAGATGCAAAACGCTGAGCACTGTTTGGATCGATATTGATTTTAACTTTCTCATATGATAGTATGAAATTCAAACTTATTATACAATGAGTGCAATCTGGTGCTCTTTAGATGTCTCAGTATTTTCAATTTGGCTATTATAAATGTAAATGTTTCAGGCGCAACAGGGGCAGAGGCTGCCAAACCTGGAGGAGGATCAAAATACATTCCACCTAGTATGCGTGAGGGAGCTACCAAGCGGTCAGATAATCTCAATATGAGTAGACGTGATGACACAACTGCTATCCGAATTTCCAATATAAGTGATGATACTACAGATAACGAACTTGAAGATCTGGTTAAACCGTTTGGCCCAGTTCAAAAACTCTTTCTGGCAAGAGATAAAAACAGTGGAAACTGTAAAGGATTTGCGTATGTTCACTTCAAGTTTAGGAACGATGCTGATAAAGCTATTCAGCATCTAAACGGTTATGGGCATAATCACTTAATTTTGAATGTAGATTGGTCCAAGCCTCCAACAACACATTCTAATCAGTAATTCAATTCTATGTAAGACCAAATAATTGGATTTTTCATTAAACGCTGCTGTATTTGACCTTCAAACATTTCTGTTTTTTTTTCGTTGTATACTATAATTTTAGTTGTAATAGATGTAACAATCGTTCAATTACTAAATGCAATTATTGATATTTACGATCTCTCATTTAACAATTTGACTCCCATCAATTCATGTAAGTACTCCTGCAAATTTCATTTTGATGCTTTGGTTTCTAATTAGTACCTGTCCTACTGATTTTATTTGGGAATGGTGAGCACTACTTGATTCTTGCTAGATCACCGTGACATTGTACAAACTATTTGAAATGCAATACAATGGAAAATTTGTATTCCTGGCATAAGCTGTTCAATCATAGCTTACACTACACTTTGGCAGCAGGTCATTTTGAGCATTGGGCCACTTAAATACACGTATTATGTAGGTGGTAGGAGTAAAATCTATTTGAAATCGATGCGATAGACAAAAGCATTGTTGCCAAAATGTTTTAATAATTTTTCAGAATAAGTTTGAATAATGAAGGAGTTTTTGAAGGAATTGAAGTTCAAGCCAGATGAGTTGAACTTTATTTCTCCTAGCTAGTTCAGCCAGTGTATCCCTACATTCTTTGACAAGCCTTGATGTGACTCTGGGTGATTTGAGAGCTCCCAGAGCCAATCGGCTGTCTGTGCAAATATATATGCGCCTATTTAGATAGTTTCTTCGCAGGTTTTCCATGGCACAAGTCAGTATTGCGTAGACCTCCGCCTGAAAAACCGTGCAGTAAGCGCCTAGAGTCACTGAGATAGTGATCCTTGGCCTTTTTAGGTACACTCCCGCCCCAGAAGCCTGACCTACCTTGGACCCATCTGTGAACCATACGAGCCCGTCTGGTGGCAGTAGGGTGAGGGTATCGTTGTTCCAATCTCCTCTATCCGGGATGAGGATTTTGGTAAGAAGTGAGACATATAGCAGGAATCATGCTATCTTGCTTCATTTCTAGTATGGGGCATTTAGAGATTACCTCACTCAAAATTGATGAGTGTCCACGAGAGTGGTGCGTTTTGGTCCAGTGGCCTAGGCCCTTTAACATATACGCAGTTCTCATGGCCTCAGTTTTAATGTATAAGTGTAGAAGTGGTAATCCAGCGAGAGCTTCAAGGGCTCTCGTCGGAGCCGACCTCATGCCGCTCAGTATGTCTACGCATGCAAGCCGCTGCAGACGGTCAAGGGGTCGCTGGGAAATACCAGTTCTTGTCCCTGACCACCACACTACCGCCGCGTAGGTAACCATAGGCCTAATCACAGCAGTATAGATCCAATAAAGTATCTTTGGCTGTAATCCCCATGTGCTGCTGAAAGCTCTTCTGCACGCCCAAAATGACGCAGAGGACTTCCTCATGTGCTTCCCTAGCTTCCAAGGAGAATATGCCACTGTGCTGTTTTTCCACTGGAAACTTGCTGTCGAATAAACAATATGGTTTTAGAGATGGAAAATCCACATAAAACGCAGTAACTGATCTGATATCAAAAGTAAACTCTCTTTATGTGTTTTCTTGGATCTTGTTAGAGCCTTTGACACTATTAGTCATAAAAAACTGTTGGGGGCTATGGAGGTTCTAGGATTCAGAGGAAATGCTTATCAACTAATTAAAAGCTATTTGAAAAATCATAAACAAGTATTGAAAGAAAAATAGAATATGGTATTCCACAAGGTACAGTCTTGCGATCTATTCTCTGTAATATACCTTAATAATGTACTTACCCTAACATACTGTGGAGAAATCTCAAGTTTTGCCAATGACACGACTATCATCATCCTGGGAAACCCTAAAATAAATTGAATAAATGGATATTATTAAGATGTTAGATTGGTTCAGTAATATAAACTTAACAATACATTATGAAAAAATTACATTTGTAACATTTGGTTCTTATAAAAATAGCTAATGAATCTGAAATCGAAAGTAAAAAGGTCAATCAATCGATCAAAACGGGGGCGGACAAGTCTGGACCACTTAGACCGCTTGATTGGGGTCCATTGTGCGCCGCTTAATATAAGAATGAGTCCAGCAGATCGAAGGCTAAGATTTTGCATGGACTGATATCTCTTATGGCTTCAAGCGGCATATGTATGCTGCCGAGGTGTTGCAGCCTAAGAGAAGCCAGTGCTGGACACATCTACTACAAGTTGGGTCTTCAACAATGCCCATTGTGTGTAGATGTTTATTCAGATGACAGTGTCCTGTGAGGAGTCCTGTCACCAGTTTTAGACCTCTCCTGCTCATAGAGTAGGGTATTAGGCGAGAAATCCCTAATGTGGAGCTTTGCTTGCTTCATGTCGGGTGTACCACGACAGACCGAGCGCCACAGTCTATTCAATAGCTATTTGATTGCGTGGAACCGGGTGGTCGATGAAATTCCGATCGTTGAATCGGATCCAGGGACACTCAAGGAACCCCGTTTGGCCACTTCGTTTCCCTTCACGCCAGAGTGGGCGGGTACCCACACTAGTTGGAGTTTGTTCCTTCTGGCTAATTCAGCCAGTTTACCTGCAATCCAAGACAAGTTTAGAAGTCACTATGTGGGCGCGACGTGCTCCCAGGGCCGCTCGGCTGTCAGTGCAGATGTAAATCCGCCTACCTCGGTGGTTTCATTTCAGGTTTTCCAAGGCACAGGTTCGTATTGCACAGACCTCAGCCTGATAAACGGTTGCGTGGGCACCTAAGGCAACTGAAATCTCCCTTCTGGGTGTACACGAGTAGACTCCGGCTCCGCAACACTCGCTAATTTTAGACCCGTCCGTGAAACACACGAGTCCCCCTGGCGGAAGCGGCTCGGATTCCTTATTCTCTTAGTCCGTCCTTTGTGTTATGAGGACGTCTGGTGATTGAAAGCAGGCGCTATCGCTTCCTGCCTCAGTCGGAGGATCGGGCAATCCTCGGCTGCCCAATCCCAAATTTTTCCATGACCGCGAGGCACAGACGCACCGGCCCAGACCAGCCAGCTGATACGCCGTACCCAATGTTTTGTATTGGAGCTGTAGAGGGACGATCCCCACCAGGATCCTGGTGGGGGCGATCCTCATAGCCACCACACAGGCAAGTCTTTGGGCCTCCAGCGCCAGCCGGGACAGAACCGTTTCTGTCGCTGACCATCACTCGACGGCTGCGTAGGTGATGGTTCGGCGGATCAAGGCCGTGTAGATCCCGTGAAAAACCTGTGGCCGTAGACCCCAAGTGTTCGCGAAGGCTCTTCTGCCTGCCCATAAGGATGCAACGGCCTTCTTCACCCGGGATTCCAGGTGAATTTTCCAACTCGGTTTTAGCATCGAGGATAACTCCAAGGCACTTCACTGAGCCTTCCATGTGCAGGTACCTTTCTAACAGAAAATATCTGGTAGGGGTCCCAGTTCCACTTCGGTCTTTTGAGGATTCACCCTGTGTCCCTTTGTTTGGCACCAGCGAGCCACGATGGCAAGGCAGTGATCTGAAGCTCGCACAAGGTAGCTGCGGGTCTCAGCTGCCAAGTCGCCTGCGTAGGCTTGGGCGTAAAACCCAGCCTCATTCAGCTCGACCAACAAGCACTTCACCACCAGGCAGTAAAGGAGCGGAGACTACTCCTTACTGGAGGGCACCCACGGGTGACGTGCGACGCTGCCATTATCAGTCTGCGAGAGCATGGTCTTGATCCACCTGACCAAGGTGTGCTCGATTCAGTGTCTCACCGCAAGCATGACACATGGACTCGAAGGAGGTATTGTCGAAAATCCCTTCAATATCCAGGAAAACGCCTATGGCGTTCTGTCCGAGACTACTAGCTCCTTCGATCTGGATAATCAGGTGATAAAGGGCCGTCTCGGTTGATTTTATAAAAAGGCCAGAATGCGTTAAATACTTAGATGTATCAATAGATAGTCATTTAAAATGGAACTATCACATCAACAATTGTATACATACTTTAAGAAGTATCCCGTACAAATTTAAATATTTAAGAAAAATATTAGATACATCGCATATGAGAGTAATATACTTTGATTTAGTAGAATCTCGTTGGTCAAACGGAGTATTGAGGAGTTGGGATGGTTTGGCTGATACTCATTTGAAAAAGCTGCCAATTCTGCATAAACTGTTTTTGAAAATAATGTACTATAAAGACAGAAGGTACCCATCAAAACTAGTCTTTTCTGAAACCAAGGTATTAGAAAAAATATACTTTTTAAATGTTACTTACCATCACAAATATAAAAACTCGTTATTAATAGAACATCAATATTCAACTAGAGGTGCTACAACATTGTTATTAAAAACCACTGTTGCTGGAAAAACACTAGGTCAAAGATATCATACTTACTTGTCATCAAGGTTATATAACTCACTTCCAGATAATATAAAGAATAAGTCGCTCTCAATCACAACTTTTTACTTTTGTGGACACACCTCTTTATTTCATCGAATTTTTAAATAATTGGTGCAAAGAACGTTTATTTTGTATTATCTCGAAATTATTATTTTTTTTTATGAATATCTGTAGACTCCCGTGTTTGACAAAACACAACTTTCGATTGCTTCAAGATTTTGTTCAATTTCACTGATGTTTTATTTTTTATCAAAATAACGAACGCGCATTGTAACAACGGCTTAACGACAGAAAATGGCGGATAGAAATACCAATTCTTTGTGTTTTACATTAAACTAATTCAAGTTTTAATATAGGACATTACTTTTCGACTTAATTCCGACCATATGTTTCTATTGTTGCCACAAATTTGAACACAAATACCCTATCAACTTTTTTACTTCTAAAATCGGGAACAAGATTCTCAAAGTTCTGCACATTATTCATTCTTCCATGAAGAAACAATGAATCAGTGAAGTGGTTACCTAAATTTCACACCATCGGTCGGTAGTATCGATTTTTTTCATTATTATGCAATTGAAAGGCGCCATCTTCACTAAATAGTAACGGAACATTTTTCTCTAGTCTATGAACATACCGGGATATCAAAAATTATCTTGGTCAAGGGTGGTTGTGGAATCTAAAACGTGTGTCTTACTTTACGTTTGAGATAATTATGTCACTGTCACACTGACATCATCAATAACTTACAAATTTCATACCTATTTATTTCAGTTGTAAAACAATAATGAACTTGTGCATCGAACAAATGGGGGACATTTCCAACAATTACTGTAATTTAGTTTTTCTTGTTACTAAAACCGTTATTTCATAATTGTTTTACAACTGAAATAAATAGGTATGAAATTTGTAGGTTATTGATGATGTCAGTGTGACAGTGACATAATTATTTCAAACGTAAAGTAAGACACACGTTTTACATTCCACAACCACCGTTGACCAAGATAATTTTTGATATTCCGGTATAATAATGGACGAACATGGATTGACAAGGGAAAATCTGCTGAGACTATATTTACACAATTTGTCTTGAGGCTATACATGAGAAGGGTCAAGTAGACTGTATATACACCGATTTTTGTAAAGCTTTTGACCGCATAAATCATGAGCTATTGATCTCAAAACTATACTCAGTAGGTATACAAGGTGCATTATTGGAGTGTTTGAAAAGCTACCTTACCAACAGGAAACAAATAGTAGAGCTAAAAACTTTTTTTCTGAAGAAATTAATGTTACATCGGGGGTCACATTTAGGGCCATTGCTGTTTCTTCATTTCATCAACGATATAAAGTATGTTTTCAAGATATGTCATTTTTTGGTTTTTACTGATGATTTGAAACTTGTCTGTCATTGAATCTATTTTAGATGCTTTAACAGTTCAAAAAGAGTTAACAAACTTTTTATATGATGCAACGAAAATGGGATGGAGCTTAATGTTGATAAATGCTTTGTAATGAGGTTTTATGGATTTCGATCATATCAATAACAATATCTTAGCTAGTAAAACCGAAATAAGGGATCTTGGTGTTAATATGGACAGAAAGCTTACTTTTAATGCGCACTCAAGTCCTTAGGTTTTATAAAGAGTTACTAGCAAATTTCATAACATTGTTTCTACCGGGATATCAAAAATTATCTTGGTCAAGGGTGGTTGTGGAATCTAAAACGTGTGTCTTACTTTACGTTTGAAATAATTATGTCACTGTCACACTGATATCATCAATAACCTACAAATTTCATACCTATTTATTTCAGTAGTAAAACAATAATGAACTATAAAATGAATATTAGATTTCGTGTCTATAATTTCAATTACGACTTGGTTGAATCTATTCTAAATATTGAAAAATTAACACAATGATCTACAATTTTTATTCAAACTCATTAATGGGTTAGTTAACTGTCCTTATTTACTATCTCAAACTAATTTCCGCATTCCCCAAAGAAAACCCGCTCGGCTAATATTAATATATTTCACATACCAGAAAACAAACTAGGTAATGCATTCTCCATTTTGTCGTATTTTAGCTACCGCAAATCATTATTCAAATCTCAATTTTTGGAATATTTCTTTGGTTGCTTTTCAAAGGGCTTTAACTGGCTCAACACAGATAAATTATGTAATTTCGAATGTAAGTATATATCTGTGTATATTTGCAATGTAAACTCTTTATTTTATATTTTTTAAATTCTTTTTACGATACATTATACTTCACTAAATTTGTTATACTGTAAAAGGGTTCGTCCCGTTAATAAATAAATAAATAAATAAATGAATTAATGAGCGGATTTTACAAATATTTATTCATCTTCATTTATATACAATTTTACATTTATTAATAATGGGTATTTCATATTAAAAAAATGGAGTGAACGAGTTCTTTATTAAAATTAAATAATCAAAGTTATAACACATGTTTGATAAAATAATAGATATACCTTTTAATAGCGTAAAAGATTTTATAAAAATCAACTATGCTTTTAGAACAAGATCCTACAAAATTACCATGGCTTTAAGGTTCAAAATTTGAAATTCGAGGGTGACAAAAACAATGTCCTAATGTTATTACCAATTATTATTATAAATTGTAGTAATCTTAAAATGAAAACCATAGCCAATGATCATTTATTGGATTATTTCATGAAGTATCGCTATTTATCATTTTTAATGTTTTGATAATGTTTGCATGGAATGCCTCTCCTTAAATAGCATCTTCATTTTATCACTCATCAGGCAAAACCGTTTGGTTTTCCTGACCAAATTAATTTTGGAATAATAAAGCAGGTTAAAATCAATAGGAGTAAAATCTTTCCAATGATGGGCAAAAGTGAATTTGCATTCCTAGAATTTCAAGTTAACCTTTGACAATGTGTACCATTTTGGAGGGCCATCATGTTCAGTTGTGACTATAAAGCGTCAATATTAATGTAATACTTTGGTTTGAACTAAAGGGCATGAATGAATGTTCTATAATGAAAGTTTTCAGCAAAAGATTATTTTGTTTAATGGAACCACTTCCAAGATAAATTGTTGTAGAAGATATATAACACTAGCCAACAAAATTTGATTTTTTCTCTGTCCTTGGGACTAGACCGACATTTTTCGATTGTTTGGGTGTAAAATAGTAGGATAGTCGCCATCTAACCCCTCAGACTTTGCTTTTGTGGTTAGGATAAGTGAAAAAGCATTTTAAAATTTTTTTTTACTATAACTTTGAAACAACACAAGATAATTTGAATCTAATAAAACTGCTTGAAAGCTTATAAACAGAGCTACATTTGGTATATAAGAGACCTTGGTAGAATGAACGAAACCGTGATAAAAATCAATTTTTCTGTCAAAAAAGCGCAAAAATCGCGTTTCAACCACTTTTGCGATTTTAATCGGTTATAAAAAAAACTACGCTAGATAGCTCAGATCAGTTTTGCTAGCCTATTGAATGGGCTACAATTTCTGTATGGCACACCTCTGTCACTTGATCAGAAGTCTTTTAAATAATGGGCTTTGTTTGGAAAAAAAACGCGAAATTTGCATTTTTTCGGACTTTTTCTCTTTATATATAATAGTGCACAACACACTTGAAATATGTTTTAGGCATTTGAATGTCTATAAAATGGGCTACAATTTCTACATGTCACAACTCTGTATCGTGAACAGAAGTCTTTTAAACATTAATTTATGTATGAACAAATCACGAAAGCTGCATTTTTTCGAACATTTTTTGTAATAGAAAATTGACACTGCACCACGCAATTGAAATCCGTTTGTTGCATATGAAAGACTATAAAAGGGGCTTCAATTCCTGTAACGCAAACATCGGTCACTTGAACGACGTAAAATAAAAATTCATTTTTCTTTTACAAAATCAGGTTATTTTCTTTGCGCACTAAAAATGCTTTTTTCAAGCAAAATTCATTATTTAAAAGACTTCTGATCAAGTGGCAGAGGTGTGCCATACAGAAATTGTAGCCTATTTAATAGGCTTTCAGGTCAGCAAAAATGATCTGAGCTATCTAGCGTAGTTTTTTTTTATAACCGAATAAAATCGCAAAAGTGGTTGAAAAACGCGATTTTTGCGTTTTTTTGAGAGAAAAATTGAGTTTAATCAAGGTTTCGTTCATTCTACCAAGGTCATTTATATACCAAATGTAGCTCTGTTTATAAGCTTTCAAGCAGTTTCATCAGATTCAAATTATCTTGCGTTGTTTCAAAGTTATAGTAAAAAAAGTTGAAAAAATGTTTTTCACTTATCCGAACCACAAAAGCAAAGTCTGAGGGGTTAGATGGCGACTTTCCTACTATTTTACACCCAAACAATCGAAAAATGTCGGTCTAGTCCCAAGGACAAAATGGCTGTCGGCTAGTGTAATTCAATCAGTTAAAGCTCCAAAGGCTAACTTTCATATTCAGTGAATTCCAAGTTTTTCTAATCTAACATTCCAAAATTGACAATTATATAATATGGAAATGAACGTTATCCTGCGTTTAAACTATAAGATGAATATGAAGTAACATCTGATATTTTACTAATTCTCAAATTGGTAAGAATCATTTGAATAAAAAAATTACAATTTTAGATTAGATATAGATGACAATAATAATAATTTTAATAAAAATAGCGTTCAAGTGAGATACTTTTGATGAACTAGTTTATTACATGTTTCCAAAAGATATTCTTCTGACAAAGCCTTTTTGGAAATTAATATAATGCAACTTTTTGTATTTCATTCGTGATAATGTTTACAGGAAGTTTCGAAATTTCTCAATTACTAAAACTAAAAAGTGTAATATCTTCTCTACAATCATAAATTTTATTTTTCAAAATTTCGGGGTTAATATTCCACATAACATAATCAATCACTGTCTTATAGTCTTTGTCATAAATAATTCAAAGGCAAACCCAAGACATTTTACTTGTATATCAACCCAAATTGATCAACTTTAAAAGCCCATAGAGTTCATCGAAGAGCATCTCGTTAAATATCACATAATTTCAATTTTCATAAACATTACTTCCATTCAATTAAGTGGATAGAATAAGCTTTTTTAAAAGAAATACTCCAAACTTACCATTTCCAAATTGATAAGTCAAAACGTTACATGTACAGCAATACATGAACTCGGTTTTACTTTCAGAACCTTAAATACGGCATTTTTACAATTCACTTAGTAATCTATCAATTTGTTTTCGTTAGCTCGTTCTTCCGCCCTGGCTTTCATCCGCGTGATGAATGCAGCCCCTTTGTTTTTTCTAAAGTTTTCATATGGATCATTAAGATTACACCCAACACCTTTAAACTGATCTTGTTTGTCCCGAACATCACCACCAGAAATTGGAGCGTCTATACCTTGTTCGTTTGCACCTAAACCACTACCACCCCAACCCATCTTACGTAGCATCTGATGCCCCTTATTGGAAGGATCCAGTTCTTGAACGTCACTTCGCACATAAGCGGAACCACTGAAAATGCAATTCTTTTGAAATAGTATCAAAATCTAAGAATAAAGTTTTAATCTAAAATATCATAAAACACATATGAAATTAGCACTCGTTCCCAGGTCACCCTCGGGGATCCCCCTGAAAGTTTTTCCAACCTTTTCTACATTGAAAAATATGACGATTTCCGCAATTTCGGGTCTTAAGTGTCGATATTGCGCCGAGGAGAACATAATAAAGTTATTTTGGCCTTTTTTAAGTAAAAAAATATTTATATCATCTTATTATCGTAAAATATTAGAAAATCAGCCTAAAAATTTTTTTTAAAGGACATAATCGATCGGAAAATTTCCGTAGAATACGACGCTGCAGTCAATTAGAGATATCTTGCAAGGAAAATCCAGAAAAAGGGAAAAACAGTTTTGTTTTTTGAAAATTAATTTTTCAAAATACCTATATTCATATACTTCAAGGCGAAAATGGTCCGGTAGTGACTTTAGCCCAATTTCACCAAAATTGTGTGTTATAACAATATATAAAAAAAAAATTAAAAACTCCAATTTCCATCAATTTTTAGCGAGTAAAATAGAAAATTTGCAGTTATTTGATCAATAAACAATGTAAATTTAAGCTTTATAACAATTTGTTGGTTATCTATTTGTTAATAAACAACAAAATGGAAAATTTCAAAATAATCAAGATTAGATTCATTTTTAGGTAATTTGAGGTCGCTGAATACGAATTCGATGCTATTTTTTTGATTGGGGGTTAATGTAATTAGTTAATTAACAATTTGTTAATTAATTAATTATTTTCCAGAATTTTTCCGATTTTTCGACAATTTTTCTTTTAAAAAACCTATTTTATTGCCTACAATGTAACCAAACGACCCCAGTAAGAAATTCTTTTCTTCTTATTGAAATATTATATTATATTATATCGTATTATATTGAATATTAAATATTATTTTATTATGAAATAATTATTGAAAGGATAGGAGATCTTAAATCAAACTAAAACTTTGCCGTAGATTTATGAAATCTACAAGAAAATTTCCTGAAAAATTAACTTATTTCGAGGTTATTTCTCTTATTTTTATCATTCATTCCGCAAAGAAAAAAACTTTCGACGATTTCCCAAGAAACTTGGACGCTCCAATAAATGTCGAGATCAGACCTACAACCAATTGCGAGTTTGACAGTATTTTACATAAAATTGTCTGAGAATTGAGGAAAACTGCTTAGAATTTCTTACTGGGGTCGTTTGGTTACATTGTAGGCAATAAAATATTTTTTTTTTTAAATTGTCAAAAAATCGGAAAAATTCTAGAAATTAATTAATTAATTAACAAATTGTTAATTAACTAATTACATTAACCCCCAATCAAAAAAATAGCATCGAATTCGTATTCAGCGACCTCAAATTACCTAAAAATGAATCTAATATTGATTATTTTGAAATTTTCCATTTTGTTGTTTATTAACAAATAGATAACCAACAAATTGTTATAAAGCTTAAATTTGCATTGTTTATTGATGAAATAACTGCAAATTTTCTATTTTACTTGCTAAAAATTGATGGAAAATGGAGTTTTTAATTTTTTTTTTATATATTGTTATAACACATAATTTTTTGCCCAATATTTATTGTTTATTAACAATCTGAGACATTTCCCCATATGTAGCTATTGCAGACTTTGATCTAGAGGCCAAAACGAATCGAATGAACCCTCATACATCAAAATCGGTCTTTTACCTCAAATTTTCCGCATTTGGGTCGATTTTGGCCTTTATTTCCTGCACTACCTAGATTGTTAAAACATTTGACTTGACATCGCAATCATTAATCAACTCTTATTGAAATATATTTTATTTATAATGATTTAATTGTATTTGTTTTATAAAAATAACGCAAAATAAGCGCGATAGTAACATCACTGTGTTGTAATTTTACCGGTATGGATATTTTATTTCACTTGGATCACTTTATTATTTTGGTAAGACCATCTGCACGCAAAAATAACTAGCTGCAAGAATTCTATTACAACCTGCTTAGGTATGTCAGAAAATTTGTAGTAAAACTTAGAAGCATTATAATGATTCGATGATTTGCTTACCCAAATCCATGCGAAATAGGAGATGGAGACCTCCTTATCGGAGATCTGGAAGGAGACCTGGACATACTTCTTCTCCTATTCCTTCCACCTCGCCTTCGCCTCCTTGGACTTCTCGACCGCGATTTCGATCTTGAACGAGATCTAGAACGGGATATAGAACGTGACCTGCGAATTCGATGTGCTGATGGTGGTGGCGTAGGAGACTTGCTGGTGTATCTTCGTCTGGGTGGGGATGGTTCTCTCGTTGATGGAGCAGCAACAGGACTCGGCGTTCTCGATTTTAGTCGGATCCCCTTCGCGATCTGATCTTCTTTTTCCTTCTTTGCGTTATTCTTTGCTTTGTAGTATTCATATAAACCTAGCTTTTCCCACCCTTCGCTGTTCAGTAAGTCACAAAGTTTATAGTAAAAATAACCACAAGCAACATAATACAAACAAAATGGAACCAAATATTTTAAATGCATAATAAAAGAACACTCCCTCAAATTTACATAAAACAACTCAACAATTCTTCATTGTTTGCATTTGATATTATTTGCGGTAAGTGAAACTATAAAATCCTATTCGCAATATGATCAAGACTAACTAAATATCAACCAAAATCATAAAAATATGAATACAGTTTAAATTAACCTGAATTTCAGTTACTTTGGATGAAATTAATGTCTTGCCCAAATTATTGCATCATACACTACACTTGAAATCAAGATATCCCAAATAAGGAAAGACTTGTTTGAACATACAAGGAAAAAATAATTTAACCTACATTTGTCGAAAAGTAGAGTAAAACCATAGTGAAATATAATAAAGCTCTATGTTTTACTTATGAGAACGACTATCAAGGCATGATTCTGAAGCATTAGATTCTTTCTTCAAGCTTGATGCACACAATAACCTAAAATCTAAACAACAGTTTCGTGATCTATCGAAACGTCTTATTATTATTATTATTATTATGATTATTAATATTATTTTGATTTTGTATCATAATTATCAAAAAAAGGAAAAAAATCAAGGAAAAAGTCAACCGGGTGGGATCGAACCCGGGTTAACGGTAGTTTACATCATCTTTGATAATTAGGAATCGGAATTTTTAGTTAATTTTTTTTTGTGACTGTCAAACGCTGAAGCGGGGAAAATAGTATACTGAGATAGCCACAAGAGGCATCTACAGTCTGAACCAAAGTTTATAACGAAGGACCCAAAATTGGGCCCAGTAGGGCTCAAAAGGCTAAGCATAAGTTTTCTCTGGATTGACACAATCTAGAAGATCGTGCTTGGTATCAAAATTTGCGTAAATGTTTCAGCTATTTGACTATGAATTTATTTTCCTGATCCGAACTTTCTGACCTAAACATTTTTCTCGGTTCCTTTTTTTCAAAGTGGTCTCTAATCGGCCCATATGAACCAAAGTGGTTGGGTTTTGGTTCATAGATGTAAGCCATCAATAGCTTTCGTTTGAATTTTGTTTTGAGTCAAAAGATAAATTTTAAAATTACGTTTTTCACGAAAATTGAATTACACACAAAATACTATCAATGTATGTTAAGCATTAGTTGATATGACAAACAGGCATCTTCTAATTGACAATTGAACAAACGTTTGATTTTGCTCAAAAATCTCACTTTTTGGGCCGTATATTAGGCCCCTTACATTCTATTAACTTCTAATTGGCGTCATTTGACTCTTTTTGATTTCTTACAACTTTTTCTGTCATAAAATGATCGAGTGGAACTCAGAGTTTTTCTAAAAATTGAAAAAACACCAAAGTCTGGGCAATTTGTACTCAAAAAATGGCCAATAACTCGAGTAGCATAGGGCCCAGACAATTGTAATGTCCATATTCCTTATCAGCGCACCCGAAAACATAAGGATTGACAAAAATTAAGGAAGGTAAAAATTTGAATCCTGAAAATTACAGAGGGACTGGACTACCTACTACTCAAATTTTCCTTTTGCTGGAAGGAACTTGGTTGTCTTCAACTAGCAGAAAAATTCAGATAATGTAGAAATGGTATCAAAGATAAATAACTGAATGTTATGAATACAAGATATTGTGTGAGAAGGCCTAAATTGGTTTGTGCTATTTATTTTCCCAAATTCACACTATAATAACTACGAAATAAATAGTTTCAATTTTGCGGTTGAAGCCCTTTGGCTATATTTACGGTAAATTAGATAAAATTTGCTACGGTGTCGCCCTCTTAAGTAGTTTTGAGTATTTAATGAAGCTGAGGAAGTGTACTTTTGGGTTCTTAACACTAGTATGACGTTTTACATAAATAGCTTACCTGTCTCGAGGTCTTTCATGAGTAGGCAGTGCGTAATATGCGTCCAATGCTGCCAACAAACGATCACTAGGAGGCGCTGGTGGGGGTAACCTAATATCTTTGGGATCTAATGGTTTATATGAAGAATCTTCCAACTAAAAGTATTTTGTTCAAAAGATTAAAGAAATTTAAAAGTTTTTTGTTGTATAATTGGCGAAAATAAAAATATTATTTCATGTGCTATCGAGTTTATCTAGTGATCGTGAAAAGATAATCGAGTCTAATTACTAATGCATATTTTGACGCTATTTAATCAAAATGAACCACGTTACAAACATCCCAGTGTCCATCAGAATCTGTATCAACTCTATATACCTTTTATTATAATGTCTACATATGTAACGCACCATTATCTCAGGACAAATTGGTAAAGCTTAATTCAAGCATATTTCAGGTAAGTTCCATTAAAATAAAGAGTAGTACCTGAAATATCTTACGAAACTGCACCAATATGCTACGTTATATCTGATGAAAATCTAATACAAATTATCTCAAAATTATTACTCGGGGACTGTCAAGGGTGTTGAACACGAATATGATGATTAAAAATTCTAATACTAATAATTCACCTGGAGGTCAGTAACCCTGGGTACCACGTCGGTCTCAGGCAAGTTACAGAAATTGGTGGTGGTGAATTATGAGAATTTTTAATCATCATATTCGTGTTTAGCACCCTTGAAAACCCTCGAGTAACAATTTTGAGATAATTTGGTTTCAATAAAATTTCTGTAATTGCCACGAGTACCGACGTAGTGGTCTCAGAAAATGCACAGAAATTTTATTGAAACCAAATTATCACAAAATTGTCTTCAAGGGAGCTGAACACGAATATGATGATAAAAATTGTGTATTTCACAAAACATTTCAACACTTTGGGTTTTTATAGCATAAATAAATCGCTGGTTCTTTTCTTCCAAAAATCTCTTTTACACAATAAACATAAAAATTCATAAAATTCGTTTTTTTGCTATTTACTAGACTACATAAAAGTGGAAATACCTTGATAAGCGGCACAATAAGCCCAGCTGGCAGATCATAATAAGGATTGGTTGGCATCAACTCCTCTAGCTGTTCTGGCTTCGGAGCGAATCCTGGTGGAGGTTTTGAAAAATCTGGGAAAACACCGGGGGGTGGGTAAAATCCAGGAGGGGGCAAAGAGAATTGAAGATCTACACCATTGGGTTGGCTTATGCTAGGAGATTGCACTTGGTTCAATATTGGAGCCTGGCTCAAAACTGGAGGTGGGAAGGATGGGTTCATAGGATGTATATAATTGTCACTAGCTACAATGTTATTACCAGGTGGATTTATATTCTGTATTTGATATTCAGGGGATCTATTTGGATTGGATTGACCTAGACTCTGAATAGTTTGTTGCAAATTGGCTTGTATACTGTCCAAAGAAATTATATTGGAAGACTGTGCCGATGGAGGGGGTAGAGGGGGTTGTATGTTTTGCTGCTCCAGAGCTTGCTTCTGCTGTTGCAAATCCATTATTTGTTGCATTGCATGACATACATAAGCTTGATGTTGACTCTGATATCCTTCAAAAGTCGATTTTGTCTGCTGAGTTAACATATTAATTTCGTCTGCATATTTTGCCATTTTGTCAGCTTGATATTGTTGATAGGTTTGAACAGCTTGTCGCATTTGCTTTATCAAGTCTTCACTCAAAAAATTCAATTTAGATTCCCACAATTTCAAAAGTTTATCTAATTTTGTTCGTTGATCGTCAGTTGCTCCAATGTTTGCATTACAAAACATAGGCACAACTGTAGTTTCTAAAGCTTCTCTCAGATCTATTGAATTTTTACGAGCACTAAAACAGAATTGTTTAGATAATGAAGAAACATTTGAAGGTTCACATACCAATGGTGCATCAAGTCATTCACTAAATAAATAACGTGTAATTTCTGTGCGAAAGTGGCACCTTGTATTACCCTAAAAATAGAATTACAATATATAGCTATAGATCCCATTCAATAAGAACTAAAGGTAAACTCCATCAAAATGCAATTAAAATAATGGTCTAGGACCCAGAGCGATATTGATGGACTGAACATTAACCCGATGGCACTATGGTTTATCGTTAGAGGACGGCTCAGTGACCAATTCATCTCACAGACCGAATCTTCCCCGGGTGCTAGATCTCGAGATTCAGCATCCGCATGTTTTTTTTGACTGAATGATAACCCTTTCCAAGTTGCGGTTACTTGAAAAGCATGTCATTCTCATACACTTCCACCATGTGCCATCATTTTTTATCGTGCCTGTTCATCAGGCCGACCAGTTAATATTGGACCGAAAATAGACTGCTAGTTAACCCTCCCAAACCTGGTGGAAAATGTTCATTGGTGTTGGCAATTGTTAACATACCCTATGCCATCAAAAGTTATTGGTCCATTTTCGAGTAATTGGCCATTATTTGGACCAAAAATATTTCTTTCTTTCATTTTGTGGCTAAAACTTGCGGGTTACAAGATAACATGATGGCACCATGTTAAATAACTTTATTGGAGGTCAAATAAAGATTTAAAATTATTGCCATCACTCCTTGCCTATTCAAACCCCCCAAAACCCGCTAAAACCACCCCCCAAAACACAACAAAAACAAAAAAAATGCCTTTTCGATTTTAAACCCAGCCAGAATCTCAAAAATTCACTAGTTTATGATAAAATTAGTCATATTATCCATATTATTCATATTTTTTTGAGGGTGGTTTTAGGGGATTTTGGGGGGGTTAAATAGGCGAGGAGTGATGGCAATTGTTTTAAATCTTTATTTGACCTTCAATAAAGTTATTTAACATGATGCCATCATGTCATCTTGAAACCTGCAAGTTTTAGCCACAAAATGAAAAAAAGAAAAATTTTTGGTCCAAATAATGGCCAATTACTCGGAAATGAACCAATAACTTTTGATGGCATAGGGTATGTTTACAATTGCCAACACCAATGAACATTTTCCACCAGGTTTGGGAGGGTTAACTAGCAGTCCATTTTCGGTCCAATTTTAACTGGTCGGTCTGATAAACGGGCACGATAAAAAATGATGGCACATGGTGGAAGTGTATAAAATGGCATAGATTTCAAGTAACCGCAACTTGGAAAGGTCAAAAACAGTAAAAAATAAATAAAATGCGGATGCTGTATCTCGAGATCTAGCAGCCGGGAAAAATTCGGTCTGTGAGATGAATTGGTCTTTGAACCGTCTTCTGACGATAAACCATAGTGCCATCGGGTTGATGTTCAGACCATCAATATCGCTCTGGCTCCTAGACTATAATGAAGTGGATGCCAGTTATTCTCAAATGCTGAAATCAGTTGATCACATCAAATATGTTAATTTGAATTGAAATATAATTGCCCCTTCACTTGGAATTTTTTGGATTCAAATGTATCTAAACTTATCTATGCATCTTATATTTATATCTTTACAAGTAGAGATGGAACGGACGTCCGGCCGAGTTCTGCTTCTTTACCGGACGTCCGGTTTAGCCGTTTTTTTGGCCGGATTTTTTTTAAATAAAAAAAATACATTTAAAATAAATAATGACTCTAAAAGACAAGTAAAATATTAATTTTTATAAATCTAATTTACTTAGTCAAAATAATATATAAAAAAATTAAGAAAATCAAAATATTAACACTTCATACAGAAGCGAAACGAAAACCTATACTACGTATTTTATTAAAAGATTTTTTATTTAAGAAACTAGTAGTCAAAGTTTATCTTTTTTAAGTTATGGTGAATAAACAAAAGATTTTTTGCAATAGCTCAACCCCATGTTTGGCTTTGTTTTTAGATCTCGAAAAGGGGTTTGACACCATATGCCATAATAGCTTAATAATGAAATTAGAAAAATATGGCTTTCGCGGAAATCTTCCAAAGTGGTTCAGAAGTTTTCTTTCAAATAGAAAACAATGTGTTCAAATAGCCATGTTTGGCTTTGTTTTTAGATCTCGAAAAGGCATTTGATACTGTATGCCATAGTAGCTTAATAATGAATCTTCTAAAGTAGTTCAGAAGTTTTCTTTCAAATAGAAAACAATGTGTTCAAATAGGTATGGAAAAAAGTGATTTTCTCACTATGAAATGTGGAGTGCCACAAGGTAGAATTCTGGGGCCTATTATTTTCATTGTTTATATAAATGACCTATTTTCACTAATTAAGGGTGTAAAATTAACTGCATATGCTGACGATACAGTAATCTACATTACGGGAAAATCTTGGGAACTAGTAAGAGCTAGGGCTGAACAAATTCTTCAGACTATAAAATCTTGGATGGATTATAATTTATTGAAACTAAATATCAAAAAAACTAAATTCCTTTGTTTCTCCAGTTACGAAAACTCACAAGCTGGTTTTAATAGACTAACATTACATAACACTTCATGTAATTATATAAATTGTAGCTGCAATGAATCCATCACAAAAGAGTTTTCAATTGAATACTTAGGAATAACTATCTATTGTCATTTAAAATGGAGTGAACACATACATAATTTAAATAACAAATTAAGGAAGATTATGTATATGTTCAAATTGACCAAACAACTATTTAAAAATGCATACTATGCACTAGTACAACAGGTAATTGTATATGGAATCAAAGCATGGGAGGTATCACGGTCGTACATACAGGTCTGTGGACCTGTTGTTTCCTATGACGAGGCTGTTTCCTATGTGAGAAGTGGGTCCGCTACGCGACTGTTGCGTAGTACCAAAAAGGATGGCGCAGAAGTCGAAATTCTCTGACAACTGTCATACTTGACTTGTAAACACAAGGAATACCTGCGTTCTTAGAAACAAATTACGAAATCGTGCATTGTGCCGAAATGCAAAACGGGGTACAAAAGTGTAAAGCAAGAAACTTATGTTTTTAAAGTGCCGAAAGATGCGGAAATGCGAAAAAAGTAGATGCTTGCGATTCAGAAATCGTTTTAACGAGGTCTTTTATGTGTGCGAACATGTATAACGAAAAAGGGGAAGTTATTTTTAAGGTGAGTAATACATTTTGACAAGAGTAACAGTTCTATTCCTCTCTCAAATCAGAATACTTAGTAACACTGCTTGCGATTCCGGAAAGAAATCGTTTTACCATTTCGATCCAAGCGCTAGCTAGTGGCTGAGCGAGGGACTACGAGTTTGGCGACGCGTAAATGTCAAACATGCGAGTCCCCAGACCTGTACGACCGTGGGAGGTACTTATGACACCATCATTTCAAAACTATTTGTATGTCAGAAAATAATAATAAAAAATATACTTGGTAAATCCATGACATACCCTCAAAAAACATTTTTATTGATTTTAAGGTTTTAACTGTGAGAGAATTGTATGTTATGGAAATCCTGAAACAACATTACAAGAAAAAAATTGCAATCTCATTATTTGATCATTATTATGAAACCAGATCAATTTCGAATTCACAGTGCATACTAGTAAGAAGCAGAAAGTTGATTAACCAAAAATTTTATTTACACTATTTCAGTAAAATCTATAATTTATTACCTATCGAATTAAATTTTTTCATGGCAGTATTCAACAGTACAAAAAGAAATATAAATTTTGGATATGGAACTCAAAAGTAGAGATCATCAAATTGTTTCTTTGAAACTAAAAGTTAATATAAATAAATAAATAAATTATGATTATATGAAATAATATCTACTTTGTTTTTATACCACTTTTATTAATAATAACGTGAAAACGTAACTATAGTTTCAACACCAAAGTGCCATTATCAAACAATTAGAAAATTATGAAGAAATCAATGAAACAGTTCAACTATAAATAGAGTAGAGTAAGTAGGGTTGAGATTAAGGGATCAACGGAAATTCCAAAAACAGGCTTAAGAACCGCAAGGCAAGAATGGATTGTCGCTGAATGTAGATTTTATAATAGTACAGGGTAGGAATGAGCGCGAAAGACAAAAATAATATTTAATTTTACTAGTAATTGGTTCAGTTTATTTCTTAATAACACCAAACTAAAGATAGAAAAACAAGTTAGTGATTTAGGAATAATATTTGACTCAAAATTATCTTTTTGCAATCACTACAAGTTTATGACCAATAGAGCAATTAAACTACTAGGCTTTATGTTAAGAGCACTAAAATATTTTAGTATTGTATCTTTGAAAACAGTCTACTGCTCACTTGTACGATCTGTTCTGGAGTACCTTTGCATAATTTGGAATCCATATTATAATGTTCACATCAAGTCTATTGAAAGAGTACAAAATAAATTTCTAAGGTGTTGCCTTCCGTCTAGGCTTAAATAAGAATGAATATTCATATCAAAGCATAATGTGCATATTAAATATACAGACTCTTGAAAGTAGATGCAGAAACTTAGATTTGTGTTTTCTGAACAAGCTATTAACTGGTAACATAAATAGTTCTAGATTGTTATCTCTAATGCAGTTTAACGCAACAGATTACCGCACACGCCACACAGAGCCGTTTACAATCTCGTTCCATAACACCAACTACGCAACTGGCTCACCAATCAACAGACTAAACAGTTTGGGCAATACATATAGTTGAGAAATGAATCTCTTCAATGATAATAGAAAGGACTTCAAGTTTTCTCTACTATTGTTAATATAAATTGTATTGAAAATTATTAAATTACATCACGTTAGTCTTAAGGCATTGCTATGTTATTATTGTTATTTTTTCTCACTCTATAATTAGTTACTAATTAAATAATGTATATATATGGGGGTTACCCGTCAATAAATAAATAAATAAATAAAACCCAACAGTTCGGCCGGACGTCCAGGGTCCGGTCCGGTAGATTGGCCGGATTTCCGGTGTTCGGTAGTTCGGCGAATTTTAAATCCGTTCCATCTCTATTTACAAGCACATTTGATGTTAAAAAGTGGTAAGTGCAATAAAATGTATCTTGTCTACTTAGGACATTTCTTCTCATGATTATCATTTAAATATTCCAATCAAGAAATTAGACATGTTTATATTCTAAGTAACGAATTTATCTAATTATACCTTCCTTTTGAATTAATTAAACTAGAAAGTAGGTACTTACTTAATTAGCAAACAGTGCAAAATACAAATAGCTCTATCATTTGAAGTTGCATGTTGTAGAATCCAATTTTTACCGTTACTTATGCTATCTTTAGTACAATTATCAATGATGGGCTGGAGGATATTATAAATATCTTCAAGAAAAATCTCACAATTATCTGCTTCTATTTGTAACTCATCATTTTCTGCTTTAGCCACTGTGATTTCTACTTGAGCTTGTTGTTGTTGCAGAAGAACAGCGTGCTGAGCAGACAGATTTTGCTCGCTCTGTTTAATTTGTTCACGTAGTGCTTCTTGTTGTTGATTTAAATGTTCAATTTCTGAATTATTTAAATTGAGCATAGTAGGAGTAGGGTCCCAGGTAGCTGTTGTTTGACTATTTGCAGCAGAACCTTGCTGTTTGAAAACTGGAATGTAAGATAGAATTAGCCATTTCAATAAGTAACGTTATTGTTAAGACATACTTGCTTGTTCAGTTGTAACTTTGTATTGGTAGTAATTAAAATATTCACCACCGAATAAAAATTGGAACTTCGAATTTCCTTTTTGTTTATTTTTGGTCATTTGCTCGAACTCGGGGCCATTTCTAGCAACAAATTGAGCTAGTTTATCTATAATGTTTCGTAGTTCTGTATCTACAAAAGATAACCCCATCCCTTTACTTCCCTGGCGTTATTAATCAATTTACGCGCTTACCTAATGGTGGTTGGGGCAAATCCATATTTTAGTTAGGTGTTATTCATACATGGTTCTCATGTATTATCTATTATTAATAACTTAACAACTTCAATTCAAAAATAGAATGGAATCAATCGATTACAATACAAGTTACATTTACATGAAAGAAACATGTTTTCATTTCACTCACTGAACATATATTACCATAGAGAAGCCGAAAACTTCTATGCAAATTTTGGAAGTTAAAGAGTTCTTCCTATGGAGTTATTATTAACATTAAAAAACTTACTATTATCATTAATCAATGCTATTATTGATAAAAGATGACACGTTACGAGACCAATTTTTTCTTGTTGATGGGAAGTGAAAATGTTTAGTAATACTAGGTTTTATTAATCATTGATTATGACGATGTTGAAAAACCACAAATGGTTTAAGATTACTATAAAATAGTTATTGGAATATTGCCATATAAGATAATCAACAAAGAAATTGAGATACCTACGTTGCCTGTGCTAAGAAACCACGGTCGTATACACAGGTCTGGAAACTCTATGGTTGACTTGAATCTCTTACGGGTCGCCTAACTCGTAGTCCCTCGCTCAGCCACCAGCTAGCGCTAGGAATACGAAGTGGTAAAACGATTTCCATCCGGAATCGCAAGCATCCACTTTTTTCGCATTTCCGCATCTTTCGGCACTTTAAAAACAGAAGTTTCTTGCTTTACTTTTTTTACCCCGTTTTGCATTTCGGCAGAATGCACGGTTTCGTAATTTGTTTCTAAAAACGCAGGTATTCCTTGTGTTTACAAGTCAACTGACAGTTGTCAGAGAATATTCCTACGTGACGACTTTTGGTACTACGGGCCAGTCGACGCTTAGCGGACTCATTGCTCACATAGGAAATAACCTCGAGTTTCCAGACCTGTGTATACGACCGTGTAAGAAACTGTTGAACAGCATTCTATGGCGTTCGGTGGCAATATTTACTAAATCCGTTTTTTTTTGCTTTGATGGGTATTTTAGGAAAAATTTATTTAGGGGTTTTTTTGGGGAGTTTTATTTGGATATTTTCTTTTGCAATAACAACATTTACAATAGTGTAAGAAGCATAACATCATTTCCGTCATTCAAATATGCGCTGTTATCTGCGTCATAACCCTAGATAAGTAGAGGGCGACACACGATGCCCTGGAAACGTGTGTCACGGATCACCAGCAGGAAGTTTAAGACTCACATTTCATAACGTGTAAATTATTTTTAGATTATTAAAAAGTTTAGGTGTTTATTTCAAATTTTAGGGGGATTTGCAGCGCTATTGGTTATTGGGCGAAGCCACCTGGCAACTCTGTCTAGAATGTCTCGAAGCGAATAGTGAGAACTTACCTATGATGACAAGCTGACAAGACCAAATTGACTATTCTAATCTAATCCTAGTCTTCTTAGATAAGACAATAACAAGTTGTCAGACGCTTTTGACCAAAGAGTTCTATACAGCAAGTTGATGGACATTCTGTCCCTCTCGCACATGTACTGCGTTCTCACTCGCACGTAAATATTTTGATTTTATGTAATCGAATCATACGATGAATGGTGTCGAGTCGGTGGATAGAAGGGGAGGCTGTGAGAGCGCACTACATGTGCGAGAAGGACAGAATGTCCATCAACTTGCCAGCGCTTTCTTATGCTTAACACACTATTTGTCTACTCTATATATAGAACTCTTTGCTTTTGACAATATTAGCAGATAATTAGTTTATAATCCAAGTTCTGGAAATACTCTACCATAACACACTTGAAAGTATGAAAAATAAAATATTCCAATAACGAGGTTCGTGCATTGGATGCATTTATATACTCATTTATGTACAAGATTGGATGGAAGGAGTCTAGGGTCCTTATCCCGTGTTAGATTTCTTGCTTGTGGACATTTATTGTACCCATAGAAATAAAAAAAAATTCGATCTCTTTGCTTCATGACCTTGTGCTTGTGGCTGCTGGCACTGGCTATATTGTTATGACAGAACTCCATTTTATGGTTAGCTGATGTTTGTTTATTTGCTCCATTATGTGTAATCAATTGTAATGCGAATGAATTCGAAGAGATTACAATTTAACGAACGAACATGGTGGAAGAAAGTGAAGTAGATATTTTAGGTGATTTCGATTTAGATAATATCTTATCCAAGCAAGTTCCTGACATGTAAGTGGTAAAATCCTATCTATGTAAATTCGAGGGGATTCTGGATTCCTGTAAGCTTCCTACGTTTCAGTTATGATGGTGCGTCATTGGTGTCCCAGAACTCTGATTTATTGAATTGTGACTATACTATTCATCCCCAATGGCTTCTTGATAAACCCAGTGTCAATCCTGATTGTTGGTACGAAACACCAGACTTGATTAATACTGATGAAATAGGGAATGTTTTAACAGAAAACTCTATAAATGATGAGAGTGGATGGATGGAGAAGGAAAAGAATCTGTTAGAACGAGGTATAGAGATATTTGGGAAGAGTAATACAAGATTATCACAGTTCATAGGTTCAAAAAACCCTTCTGAAGTTAAATATTACTTGAAAAACTTTTATACAGAATCGAACAGTTCTCCTCCTGTATATAACAATTTGGAACAGGAAACTATCATCGAGAAAAATTTGACAGAAGATATACTTATCGATAAACAGGTTGGCCATTGTTTTAAAAATAGTCATTATGTAAACATTTGATTTTGCTGCAGATCCCAGCCACTATTGAGGAAGTTATATGCAATCAAAATCCAAGTACATGCTTAGACTTTATGCACAAACAAAATAAAACTATCAAAAGGGTTAAATTCAAATGCAAAACACCAATTCGAGTACCACAGAAAAAGCAGAAAGTGACAAATTTCAAACAAAAGAAAGTAAATAAGACTGTCGAACTTTTAAAGAGAACACCAGTGTTCAGTGAAGTTCAAATAACAACAGGGAGAGGCCTTTCAGTTCCAATTTGCAAAGGAGAGGAAGTGGTAAGGATGTTTATAAAAATACTTTAAATTAAGTGTAAACTAAATATTCCTTCTTAATTTAATTGTACACCAATTTTACAATGTAAAATCATATGTACCTTCAATTCTACTAATGAATTGAATTTTTAATATTTTTAACCATACTTTTATATTTTTATTTCAATAACTACTTATGTATATTTGAAAAAATTGGAATTGAATATTTGACCAATATTCTCTAAACATTTTAGGTAAAAATCATAAAAGAAAATTCAAATAGTGCTTCTGATTCAGAAATTGAAGTTGACATTGATGATTCGAAAGATTCAATTAAAGAAAGAAGTGATGATGTTGAAAATACAGTATTCGCTCAAAACAGAGCTCAATTAGGCAAGCTCCATGAGGATGAAGTTGATATTCTTTCTAAACTTGACAAAAACACCTCTGGGGAATTATTAAGTCAAGAAATACCAACATGTGAAGTCATCTTGGATGAGAATTTTGTTACCAATGTTGAAAAGATTATACATAGTGACTTTTTTGATGGAAAGAGTGATTCTAAATCGCCAATAAAATATTTAGAGGTAAGGAGTTTGTTATTGTATGTTACGAGTGAAAAATTCTCTGATGGAATATCATAAAATTAATTGATTACTAATTTTAGTTGAGAAATCATATCATTGCAAAATGGAACTCTCAAAAACCCCAATACTTCAATAAAACTGCGAGTAGAGAAGATTTAGACAGCTCCATTGATGTAAATTGTTTGGGCAGGATACATCATTTGTTAGAACAAATTGGTGCCATAAACTTTGGATGCGGTAAATGTATAATTGTTAATTTCAATGAAAATCTGATGTTTTGTATTATTGGTTAACTTTTTAATTTGGATTCTGCCTTTATAGTCCAGTCATTTAAGGAATTTTTCTGTTCGAATTTCCACGAGGTCTAATTTTGCTCTATTCTTATGTATTTTGACATGCTGAACACGATGGTGTAGATTAAATTTGGATTAACCCTGTGCTCGAAAAACTATGTCCATTTTTTGGACCCGAAAATGGCCATTTTTCGATTTTTTGCGTTTTGAGACAAAACTATGGGTTTTATGGAAAAATGTTTCGAACAAAAGTTATTGGAAAAATTAATACGCAATTTTTGGCTTCGGTCTTAAGTCGATCCGAGGTTGTGGACCCAAGATAGGGTGTTTTTTGGCACATTGAAAAATTGAGTATATGTCAAAAAGTTTTTGTTTTTCCATATTCTGTTTTGGTGGAAAGATAGTATTTTTATTCCTCTTTTATTTGGTTTTTGGTATTTTGACCCATCTCATTTTTTGGCGTCACAAATCAAAAATTATCTTGGTCAAGGGTGGTTGTGGAATCTAAAACGTGTGTCTTACTTTACGTTTGAAATAATTATGTCACTGTCACACTGATATCATCAATAACCTACAAATTTCATACCTATTTATTTCAGTTGTAAAATAATAATGAACTACAAACTATGAAATAATTATGTGAACTTTGAACCTTTTCAGAGGTCGTGATAGCCACAATCCTGGTCAAAAACTGTTTTGAAATAGTTAATTTTCCGTAAATCGAATGACGTTCACGTGAGAAGCCCGTAGCACGCGAGTTAGAAAAGTGCAAACTGGTTGTACCTAATACGGCTTTACGACGACTTTTCGCGTGCCGTTTTCGCTCCATGTAGTTAGATTTAGTATCGGACCGTGACCGACGGCCCTTCTTTTTTCGATAAATGTCCATTAAATAGGAAAATTTAATTAAAACAGTTTGAGCTATTCTCAGATCTCAGCTACGCGCGTACGCGCGTCTAACGTGCGACGTACCAAAGGGAATTTTCTCGCGACTAAAATAGCGGCCCATAGCCAAAAAAACACTTTATTACAACTGGCGTCGGTCGCACGGGGCAAGAAATGGCCCCAAATTAACAAGACCGAGGTGAAATGTATAAACTCTAACTTACGCGCAGCGAGCTCCTCGAGGCATATGTCAAAATAATTTCGTTCGTAGCTAATTACATAGGACGTCTGGCGTTCATGCAATTATGTTTTTAGATAATTCGAACCTTCTAATTTCGATAGGCCACGTGAAAATCCCGGAGTCCAAAGCGCTAAAGACTTCTGAGTGTTACAATATTCGTATAAAATTGCGAAATTTCGCTCTTTTAGAAACTTCAAATTAATTATGACATAATTATTTCAAACGTAAAGTAAGACACACGTTTTAGATTCCACAACCACCCTTGACCAAGATAATTTTTGATATCCCGGACTAATGTTATCATTAACAATATATGCTGACAGTGATAACGAAAACTTAGGTTACTTGTGAGTAATTAGACATATAGATAATTTTGTAATAAATATGAAATGTAAAAAACAAAAAAAATATATGAATGTGAAAAAAAAAACAAAATTATTAATAATCTTATTTTTTTCGTTTATATATTGAAATTTATTGTGTAACACACGTCTACATACACTCACACATTCATAAAAAACGATTATGGCTTCAGGTGCATTTTAAAATATTTAAAAAAACTATAATTTCTCGTGCGGAATCTATTGTAGCGATCCTCGCTTATTGCCCCTAAATGAAATTCCGTGCTAGTTGGAATTATGAACGAATCTCCGTACGTTCAAACTTAAATAGCAGATGTATTTCTTTCTAATATGCTTCAATATTTTTGTCGATAGGCCCAAAATTGGTCTCTCTAGAGGCTCAAACACATTTATTAGGATAGCTCCATTTCTACTCCACTCAAAACGATCTGCTTGGACTTAAAATACTCGCTATCAAAACCTCTAATAGAACCTAGAATTTGGGTTCTGTGAAAAAGCTCTAACCTCAAAAATTTGACTTTTTCGTTGGTCCAAAATTTTCAAAATAGCGCTAACGTCATGTCTTCGGAGCAAAATGCTTGAATTTTGGATATTATATGCAGAATGATGAAATCTTTCGAATAATTTTGGTGTTAGATTGATAACACTAGCATTTCGTCTGAAATTTGCAAAATACGGATTTTTCAAAATGACCGATTGTGACGCCAAAAAATGAGATAGGTCAAAATACCAAAAACCAAATAAAAGAGGAATGAAAATACTATCTTTCCACCAAAACAGAATATGAAAAAAAGAAACTATTTGACATATACTCAATTTTTCAATGTGCCAAACAACACACAAACTGGGTCTCATCTTGGGCCCACAACCTTGAATCGACTTGGGACCAAAACCAAAAATCGCGTATTGATTTTTTCAACAACTTTTGTTCGAAATATTTTCCCATAAAACCGATAGTCGATAGTTTTGTTTCAAAACTCAAAAAATGGACATTTTCGGTTTCAAAAAATGGACAGGAGTTAATCCAAATGTAAACTACACCATCGCGTTCAGCGTGTCAAGATACATAAGAATCGACCAAAATTAGACCTCGCAGAAATTCGGGCAAAAATCGTCGATTTTCCTCTTTTAAATGCCTGGACTATTAATTAAAACTAAATCTGTTGTTTTAATTTCAGAAAGGACAAAATACATCCGCCCATTGTTCAGTCTGATAGCTCATGAAATGAGTCAAAAGAAAGCTAGGCTGAAAGGCACCTCTGATTTGATAACCTCACAACACCAGAGTTCATTTGGTCGAAGACCAAGGAATAAGAAAAAATTTGATAATGTAAAATTTTCTAAATCATAGTATCCCTAGCATCAATATATTTTTCTTTTAGAATGGAGAAGGTGGTTGCACTCTGACTCATGGTACACAAGGAGAAGTGATCAATACTACAATTGTTAATGAAGAGCCCAAATCGAAGCATTACACCAAAAAACCTGTGATACGTCTCATTTATTGTAGACCTTTCCCTCCCCATATTCCAGTAAGTTTGCATTGCTTATTTTGATTTCTGATATAATCAACAATTTTGTTTTGTTTTTAGCAAAAATATAACGTGAAAATTCATTTATCGGCACTACTATTAATGGATTTTCATGCACATTCTTCGTTATCTGAAGTAATGGGTCTAATAGGCGGTTATTGGAGTGAAAGTTCCAAGACATTAACCATCACACATTATGAATCATGCAAAAACATAGCATCTTCTTCAACTCATTGTGACATGTGTCCAATCTCCCAAGCAAAAGCGGCTGATACCATACATAACTTAGATTTGGACATCCTCGGCTGGTTCCATTCTCATCCAACTTTTGCTCCAGAACCATCACAGCAGGATTTGGATACACAGCTTGCTGTTCAAAAATGGATTGGATACAATAAACCTTGCGTTGGAATTATTTTATCCCCGTTTAGTTTGCAGGAAGCTTTGATTGCATCACCTTACAGATGTATGATAGTTGAAAAAAAATATTTTGAAAGGGAATATGTGCCTTATAAATTCAAAGTGCAGCTGGTTTCTGAAAGTTTCGATATTGACAATTTTTTGTTTTGTATTGATAAGATTTATAAATTCGAAACGAGTGGTAGTTCGAACAGTTCAGTGAATTTCAAGAATAAATATTTCAAGGATGGCTCGATGACATATTTGAGAAAGGTAAGTGAGTGAAAATCCAGATAACCTGTCCTGTTGCTTTTTGCAGTTTTTCGCAAAATCTCATCCGATGCGAGTAGCGCTATTAGTTTTGATTTGTTTTGGAAATAAAGGGCCGAGGTAGTGTCGCATCCGCTAAAAGCTACGACGCTGCATTCTGTGGGTATTTCCAAAATAGCATAGTCAAAGTACCGGGATATCAAAAATTATCTTGGTCAAGGGTGGTTGTGGAATCTAAAACGTGTGTCTTACTTTACGTTTGAAATAATTATGTCACTGTCACACTGACCTATTTATTTCAGTTGTAAAACAATAATGAACTACAAATTATGTGAACTTTGAACCTTTTCCGTAAATCGAATGACGTTCACATGAGAAGCCCGTAGCACGGGAGTAGAGAGAAAAGTGCAAACTGGTTGTACCTAATACGGCTTTACGACGACTTTTCGCGTGCCGTTTTCGCTCCATGTAGATTGTATATATAGCAATAATAAGTATAACAGCTCATATGACATCAAACATAATGCTTTTGATGTAAACTGCCCAATTTATGTAAAAAACATAAAAACTCTTAAAGAGAGAACAGATTATGCAACATAACTCAAAACGATACTATTCTGAAATTGAATATAACAACCTCATAACAATTGAATAATGGCAAATAACGCATTCGATATATTAGATAGCTACAATAGTCACAATTCTAAAATATATACCTCAATAATTGAATACACAAATTCTCAAGATGGGAACTGTGATTTAACAGTAATTCACTTTAATATAAGAAGTCTGAACCATAATTTCAATGAATTTTTGGCTTATTTAGAAGTATTGGATCAAAAATTTGATGTAATTATATTGTCCGAGACTTTTAAAGTTGATAATATACATGATTTTGCTATAGAAAACTGCAATATTTTCTACAATGAAAGTAGTCTGAATAAAAATGACGGTACAATAATGTATGTTAAAAAATATTTAAATCCAATAGCTGAAAATATTGTGATTAATGAAACAAAATTTCTACATGTAACAATAAAAAAGAATGAAGTGAGTATGGGTATAATCGGCTTTTATAGAATACCATCAACACCAGTTGAAAGCTTCAACAGTAATCTCAATGAATTACTACGTAACTACCAATATAATGATTTAAATATATTCGGAGGTGACATAAATATAGACTTGTTAGATGCAAACAATCAAAACACTAATGAGTACCTTAATATATTAAATGAATTTGGATATATACAGCATATTAACAAACCTACAAGAGAGTTCAGGGAATCGGCGTCATGTCTCGACCACATTTTCATAAAAATTAAAAACATTCATAAAATTAGCAACATAACAGCTTCGGTAGTCCAAGCTAGTTTGACAGATCATTATGTAGTAGTAGCAAATTTAAAATTTAAACCAAGTAATAATATTACACTAAATTCTATAAATAATAAAAATCACTATATAAATAAGATAAATAATAAAAAATTTGAAAATCTAATAAGAACAGAAAACTGGACTAACTTATACAATACCCAAAATGTCGATAAATGCACTGAATATTTCATAAACAAAATACTCCATTACACAAAAATGAGTATCAACACAATAAAATTAAGAAACAATTTTCGTAAGATAAAACCATGGATAACACAAGGCCTTATAAGATCTATAAAGCATAGGGATAAACTAAAACAAATAGCGGTTAAAGAAAATACAGAAAATTCATGGTTAAATTTTAAAAGTTATAGAAATCTCTTAAGTAAATTAATAAATAAGTTAAAAAACAACTACTATAAACAATTAATTTACTCTGAAAAATATAACATAAAAAATATGTGGGATACAGTACAAAAAATCACAAACAGAAAAATAATTAAAAATGAAAAAATCGAATGCTTAAATAAAAATGGACATGAAATAAAAGATGATATAAATATTGCCAACTATTTAAATGAATACTTTACGAATATAGGAAAAAAACTCTCAAATGATATAACCAAAAATAAAAAATATGATACTAAGCCACCAAATAAACCTGATATAAGTCGAAATGTAAACTCAATTTTTTTAACACCTGCTAACGATGAAGAAATAATTCGGCATATAAATAACCTCAAAAGCAAATCCTCGCCAGGATATGATGGTATACAAGCGTCATTAATTAAAAGACACTATACATATTTAATAAAACCCATTCTACATATAGTAAACCTAATTCTGAAACAGGGTGTATTTCCGAATGCATTAAAAAAATGTATTATAACACCAATACATAAAAACGAAACAAAACTAGAAACCACTAACTATCGACCAATATCGCTAACAACAACACTAAGTAAAATAATAGAAAAATGCATAAAAATTAGGTTATTATCTTTTATAAACAAAAATAAAATACTAAATAATTCACAACATGGTTTCAGAGAAAATGTAGGCACCGAGGAAGCTATAAACGAAGTTACACATTATGTCACAAAAACAATAAATAATAAAAAAAAATGCATGGCAATTTTTCTTGACCTAACTAAGGCCTTTGATACCGTGTCACATCACATTCTACTGGAAAAACTCGAATCAATAGGAATTAGGGGAAGTGCTTATAATCTAATGAAGTCATATATTACAAACCGCGCTCAACAAGTTCGAATAAAAGAAACCTATAGTGAAGAGACATTAGTGGAATGTGGTGTGCCACAGGGAACAGTCCTCGGGCCAATATTATTTATAATATATATTAATGATATTTTTAAAATTAACACAACATCAAAAATAATCTGCTATGCTGATGACACAGTACTACTAATAGAAGGAGAAACATGGAATACAGTATATAGTACCGCTGAAAAAGACATAACTAGAGTAAAAAATTGGCTCGATGAAAACCTACTTACATTAAATCACTCTAAATCACTATTTATTACATTTGCAATTAATAGTATAAACTCACCACAAATCGATTATCTCACAATTCACGATAGTCAATGCCTCAATCCGAATAATTGTAAATGCAATTTAAAAATAAATAGATCAAACGAGGTTAAATATTTAGGATTATTTATCGATAAACACCTAAAATGGGACACACATATAAAATATATTGTTAATAAAATCAGAAAATGTATATATAAATTCAAACAATTACGAAACATACTTAAACTCAAAGATTTAAAAATAATATACACATCATTAATTGAATCAATAATAAGTTATGGTATTTCTTTCTACGGTGTAGCATATGGAACAACTTTAAACCCTCTACGCATAATACAAAAATACATAATAAAAGTAATTATGGGCAAGCCAAGAATCTATCCCACCGAACTCCTCTTTTCAGAGAGTAAATTATTCGAAATAAATTTATTATTTGTAAAATCGCTAATTAAATTTGTCCATAAAAATAATTACTATAAAATTCTTACAACACATGGCATAAATACAAGATTTAATGTTAATAATCAACTAATAACAACAATGAAACACAGTACTTTCAGTCAAAGACACATTAGCTATCTAGGTCCAAAACTCTATAATTTATTACCACAAAAACATAAAAATAAACCATTTAAAATATTTAGTAAAAATTTAAACTCATGGATCAGACAAAACAAAGAAATTGTTGAAAAATGTATTCAAAACAAAGTACAATAAAAATCGATTAATGTAGCTATCTCATAATGAGAAAAAAATTGTTTTCAATGTATTTTCTCGCTTGTTGTTTTTTTATAAATATATTTAGATATAATTTTTGCTAAACTTTTTTTTAGTTTTGTATATAATAATTGTTGATTTAAGTATTCTGGCAAGTGAGTAAGCAGATTACAAACACAAACCCAAAATAAGGGATTAGATGTAATCTGCATACTTAAATTATGAAAAGAATATATGTGTTTATATATTGTATGTGCACACATATATAATTATATATTAATATTGGCTTTACATAATGTAATTACCTTGTGAAAAACTTAATCAACAATAAATATTATTATTATTATTATTATTTAGTATCGGACCGTGCCCGACGGCCCTTCTTTTTTCGATAAATGTCCATTAAATAGGAAAATTTAATTGAAACAGTTTGAGCTATTCTCAACGTGCGACGTACCAAAGGGAATTTTCTCGCTACTAAAATATACACGAAGCGGGTAAAAGCTAGCGGCCCATAGCCAAAAACACTTTATTACAACTGGCGCCGGTCGCACGGGGCAAGAAACTGCCCCAAATTAACAAGACCGAGGTAAAATTTATGAACTCTAACTTACGCGCAGCGAGCCCTTCGAGGCATATGTCAAAATGATTTCGTTCGTAGCTAATTACATAGCTAATTCGATAGGCCACGTGAAAATCCCGGAGTCCAAAGCGCTAAAGACTTTTCTGAGTGTTACAATATTCGTATAAAATTGCGAAATTTCGCACTTTTAGAAACTTCAAATTAATTATGACATAATTATTTCAAACGTAAATTAAGACACACGTTTTAGATTCCACAACCACCCTTGACCAAGATAATTTTTGATATCCCGGTATGAAGGTCTGTTGGAGCCTCGATTGCAAGCTGATTGGTCGTTTATTTCGTTTATTTAATGTTATTGACGACGACATAATATGATGTTGTTACGTGCCGGCGACAAGCCGATGAGAGCTATGCTGTGATAAGGGGAAGGTAGAGTAGACCTGATACGACCCATCAGAATCAGTTCTGATAACTCAGATTTATCAAGTTTCTTCAATTCAACATTCAACTCGTTGAAATCACGTTGTAAACGGGCAAAAAGGTTAACAATGCTTTCTTCAGAACGTACTCGTTCATTGGAGAAAATGATTCGAGTGACCTATCAACTCTCTGACTAGAGCTTTGTTCGTATGTTGACATCAATTTGTCTCAAATATCCTTAGAAGTACAGCATGACGAGGTAGGTTCTTCATTCGTGTCATTCAGAGAACTAATCATGATCAGCTGTGCCAAAGAATCTTTAGCTTCATTGGACTTATCCTGTGGTAATTTCAGCTCACCAGATACAACATCCAATACTTTGTGGTATTTCAAAACTAGAGTAATCTGACGTTTCCATCTTGTCCAGTTGTGTTGGCATATCAACTTCTCCACCTAAGCTTTATAATTAAATGAGCTAACATCATTTGAATTCATCGTCACAATATATTGAACCAACTCTCTGAAACTTCACAGTGAACGTAATACTGGGCCCATAAACTGCTGAGGATTTGAAGAAGTTGAATAAAAATGACAGCAGACACAACTATTCATTTGACAAGTTATCGGCTAACTATATAAAAAAAAATACGTTACTAAAGAGCAAAGATAAACATAGAGTAAACGATAGTGCTAGTTTTGTATCAGAAAATTATATATTTTCTTCAACAGTTCCACTTTTTTCGTATTTCCGCATCTTTCGGCACTTTAAAAACAAAAGTTTCTTGCTTTACACTTTTGTACCCTGTTTTGCATTTCGGCACAATGCACGGTTTCGTAATTTGTTTTTAAAAACGCAGGTATTCCTTGTGTTTACAAGTCAACTGACAGTTGTCAGAGAATATTCCTACGTGACGACTTTTGGTACTACGCGACAGTCGACGCTTAGCAGACTCACCTCTCACATAGGAAACAGCCCCGAGTTTCCAGACCTGTATGCAGGATATTGTTTTACCGGTCCCACTAAAACGCATAGTGTTCTAGCACTTACAGATTTTGTTTGAGTCTCCCATTGCATAGCTTCGTTATCAAGAATGCACGTATATTCATTAACTTTGAAACATTTTTTTTCAGTTTCTGTGGAGTGTGAAAAATAACTTGGACAGATGCGCACATTTTAACAAAGTTATGTGTGATGCCATAATTGATGGCATTACGGATATATGTAGTGGTGAGATTTGATCAATTTTGTTATTACATTAATGCATGTTTTATATCATTGAATTGTACAAATATTATTCCAGAGTATTTAGTTTCATAATTCATAATTGTTTTATGTTTGAAACAATTGAAAATTTTTTTTTGAATAATATGTTTTGATACATGATTTTTAACAGTTGCTTTAATTGAATGTATATATGTATAGAATTAGTTAATAATGGTACTTTGATAAGTTAGTATTATCAGTTTATTAAATACCTATAAGAGATTCTTTACGTAAAGTTTTATTTGATCAAGTAATTAATATAGTTTTTTTGATAGAAAATGTATTTGCATTGGCTACAGAAAAACACTTTGCTGAGATATGTATATTCAATTCATTCTGCTAATTCAATTCCTTAATTAGCAAGAATCTAAAGCTTGTTCCAAATCTGAGATTAGATGTTCCACATCTTCTAGCCCTATTGTCAATCGAAGTAGGTTGTCAGTTATTCCCAAAGACCTTAGCGTTTCTTTTGGAACTGAACATTGGACCATTATAATCCTAGAACAGAAAACAAGTAAATATGTCAATTATACAGATCTTTTTTTTTCCTTAAAATCAACACTGCTTAAAAACTAAACCATCAGCTTTGCTTACGACGAAATATTTTGAGAACAAGAAAGAGTAAGTAATAACATTTCTGTTCACTTCACATAATCTTTGAGCAAGAACAACTCCTATGCTCAATTTTTGTACCCCGGGGGCTTTAACACATATTGGAAGACCTCTAATCTTGTTGATGTTGGTCCCAATGTAATTTTGAGATTTTTCCTTCCAACTAACGAAAATTACTTTTATTTTTCTGTTATGTTTTGCCGTTTTCCCTCCTTAGAAAAGGAATTTATTAAACTACCCAAGCCTGTGAATCCCCTTACCGCTCTGATACCATACCACAGATTAAAAAACATTAATCTGTGATCATACTATAAGCTCCTTTCCTACAATTGTAATATTGGTCTGACAAGAAAACTTAAAACCAAAAAAATCCCTATTAAAATTTTTCTTGTTTCGGAAATTCTTTTTTGCATGATGTTCAATGGCCCACATGACTAGCAAGCTTAACTCCGACGGCTTCCCATTCACCCCTAAACGCTAAATGAACCCTATTTTCACCCCATTTATTAAAAGTAATTTTTAATTTCTAAAAAAATTGAAATTAAGCCTCCAAAATGGGTTCTAGTTTTTTTTTGGGTCCCTGAACACGAATCCAAGGTCCATATGGTCGGAAAATCGGGGAAATTTGGTTATTTTTCACATGATTATCGTTTTATATATAATAGAGGTTGATAGTCGCGTATTTCGATCCAAACTAGCAAAAATTTGCGGAAAACTGGAAAACCTGAAAAGAAAATCTTTTCACGTCAGTGAAATTACCGTGTGATAGGACCCTATAGGGGTTTTTCTCGTCGCTGATTACTAATTTACTGGCATTGTTTGAGTGTCGTGTCGATTTACGATTATGTTTTCGATGTACATGATAAATTAAAAAAATTTAAAGTAATGCCAAAAAAATAATTGTTTGAACATTCCTTTAAAATCAAAGAAAATTACAAAGAAAAACAATCTAACGTCAGTGAAATTATCGTGTAATAAGTCACTATAGGGTTTTTTCGTAGCTGATTACGAATTTGACATCAAAAACGTTCAAAAATAACATAAGGATTATGTGGAAAATGGAGGAAAATTTGAAAATACAAGCTTTTTGTTTTAACTTATACAAGTTTGTAACTGTTTATTCAAAGCTACAATATTGCAATATGATATGTCATTTAAAAAAAAAATGAGAACTGACACTTTGTTTAAAATAAATTAATAAATTAATTTTAAATACACATATTTATTAATTATTATTTTGGCATTACTTTCAATTTTTGTAATTTAACATGGACATCGAAAACACTTTTCCCTGCTTATTGACTGGACTATAGAATTAATTGAAATAAAAGAACATCCAAGTATGCAAGGCCGATTGTGAACTTACGGCAATGCTGCTGAGCTGACAGCTCCTCCCAGACTTCCAGCGACAACGAATAGCTTGAGGGCTCTCAGAAATTTGCTAGAAGTTTCAATATTCCCTTTAATGTAAAAAGTCATCATTCCGCTGGGTCCACTTGTTTGCGTTTTAAATAATTCGAATTGGGGATGGCTTGGCAATCCTGCAAAATAAGTTTTATACCCGAATTAATTCTAAAATACTAGGCAAATGGTGAAAATCCATATTATTACCTGTCCTTGAATCATCGAGTCAAAGTGACGATGAAGCATTCATGTTAACGAATGTGATGTGTATCCATATTTCCCACTTGGTGTGATTCATGCAAGATGTGTGACTGTGAACAGTTTATGAGATGAAATGCAGCCCATAATTCGAATAGTGATCAAAATGTCCTATTTGCTGAAAGTTTCCAGACGGAAGGGGGTGTTCTTGGTGAGTACTTAATTGATATAAGCATTTAGATGTAGGTTTATAATGTTATTATTTTTGAAATAAATGTTCAATTTTATGCGTCGAAATTATAAAACGCGTTGAAGATACGAATGGTATTCCTTGGTGTGGTGCATTATCAACAACAGTGCCTGATTGATATTAGACTGTATTTCTTTTTCAAATCTTATTCCGAATCATTGTTATTTTTATGAATAATATATTCTACTTCCATTGTGAGTTGATCTTCCATTTAACATACGAAACATACAGATTTAAATTAAATCAGCTGTGTATAGGAGACTCTTGTGAGTTAGAGCGAGCAAAACTTTTGTTTTACAAGAGAGACAAGTAAAGCGCTATAGTAGGTTGTATGTGACAATATGTTAAGCGCGCAAACCGACTCTCACTTCAGTTACGGCAGCAGTGGCGGCTGGTACTAAAGGGCACAAGGGCACGTGCCCACCCAACCGTCAAGATAAACACAAAGAAATTCGCATGTAATTATCAGTGCATTATTTTATTTCCCACGTCAGGCGGCAGGCGCATGCAATTCTAACGCTCTAAACTATGTTCCGCGGAACGTTCTGAAGTGTACCTATTTCAAGTATGATTCAGCTGACTACGGTTATCTTCGCTATACGCGCTTATACCGTCGGTTTGGGGCACAAAGCAACGTATATCCAGTAAACGTCCTGCCTTCATAGTGTACAGTGTGTGAATTCAATTCGAAGTGATGATGGAAGTTAATTGTATGCAAAATCTTTTTAAAAACCCGCTATCATTTCCAGTAACAAGTGAACTATCTCGTCTTATGTGCTTAATTTTTAAGAAAGAGGCTAGTGCGTGGACTAAACAAAGGTTGAATGAATTAAAACACATTGCAGAGGGAGCAAAGAAACACGAAAATTCCGTTTCTCACATGAATGCATACATGGATTTTAGTGTGCTTATTTGCGACATAAAATCAAGTAGAACGAAGTTGTGGAAAAAAATCGTGCGGAGCCTTTGAATTGGCGTTACGAGGCCATGATGAGACATTGATGTCGGAAAATCCAGGTATTTATGTAGGCTTAATCAACTTTGCAGCTGATTTAGACATGTCACAGGCGCAGGTACTGAAAGATGAGGGTTAAGGGGCGGTGGGCACTGGGCTTATACCTTCTATAGTACAAAGCTTATACGCCGAGTACCAAAGTCAATGTGACGTCAACAACAAGAGGCTTGGAGAAGAGACATAGCTTACGACAGAGTCGTTTAGTCTTAATGGCGCATAGTCTGTATTGAGTGTGACAGGTGATGAATATCAGAATTAAACAGAGTTTTAACAATTTCTTGTGGGAAATTAGAAATTGCACCTGTTCCTCGGATGTCTTCGTTTGATTGGAACGTATTTTTAACTCTAAATAAGCGTGTATAATAGTGTTAAGAATAAAGTGATTATTTATGTTGGTTCTTCATGCGTTTTGTGTCGTAGGTACAAATATTACCTAAAAAACAAAATATGGGATGACATGCGTTCTCTTGGGAAGAACTAATCTATATGTGTGTTTTGTGGTTGTTCTATTTCATTTTTATTCCTCATTGTAGATGAAATAAAGAGTCAGTTAAATTCCGATGTTCAAATGTTGATGACCGTACCTCATGTTAGAAATGGCAACAGCACTGGGTAGAGAATTGTCAGGCTACAAAGGTACAGTTTGTTGTAATGGCCAAAATGATCTTGTAAGGAGGGTTCATGGATTAGAATCGCTGTTAACCTCGGGGCATGAAGCTGACTTACCAGAAGTCGATCCTGAAGATTTGGCGATACTAACTTACTCCAGTGGTACTACAGGCTTTCTGAAAGGAGTTATGGTTTCTAATAAGAACCTATTTGCAAACTTAGTTCAAAATGATGATCCGGGGATCACTCTTCAATATCTATGTAAGTGTGTGCTTGCAATACATAATAATAATAATAATATTTATTAGCCAACACCACAAATACAAACTAAGTCAAACAAAAATCAACCAAGAATACAACATTAGTGCAAAATATCCATCTAGTAACATGATAAATATTCAAGGAAATACAAATTAGTACCAATATCTACATTAAGCAAATCAAATAACTAAAAATCTAATATAATCCCAGTAACAAATACCTACACATAAAAGATTGACTGCTACAATAGGACAAATAGTGAAACACGAAAAACAGGCAAAAAACATATGAAAGGTTCGAGTTCACAAGTGTTTGAAGGCGTCTCAAAAACTATTCAGAACGAATTGCCAGATGCAATGTTGCAAATTTACAAGCAGGAAATATTAAAAGAAATTAAATCTGCAAATTTCATTGCTTTGGAGGCTGATGAAACTACAGACACCTCTAATCATCAGCAAATGGTTATTATTTGTTTAGTGCAAATTTTTGAATGCTTTTGGTTTTTTTTAAGCCGGGTGGACATAATATTAGCATTAACATTGCTGAATGAATTGCAAACTATTTTAAATTTTCCTTCTGGGTCTGATCACAATAAACGAATCACTCAAAGTTACGATGGGGCGTCCATGATGAGTGGTAGGACAAATGGTGTCCAAGTCATTATCAAAAGAACATTTCCACATGCATATTATATTCACTGTTATTTAATCTCAAATGCAACAATTCAAACAGCAAATTATTCGAATTAAAAATTTCACTGACGATGACAATCAAGAACGTGCTAAAATACAAAACATGACAGCTGGAGATAACAGAGCTGTTATTGCAAAGGAAGTATGTGACACTGTTTTAAGCCAAATTAGCGATTTTTCCTTGTGCCTACCCTCTTTCATAACTCACCAGCCGCCACTGCATGGCAGTAACTCGCGATAAAAGCATGGTTATACATTGATTTAAGAATTTTTAATATCTGGTAACTAGCTGACTAGCGTATAGAACGCCCATTTATCCCCATCGTTGTCGAATCTCGCTCGCACTTATTAAATCACTATACACCGCTAATTTAAACGCAGTAGAATATTAAACCCAGTAAACAATGTACCCAAATCTTATTTTATTATCTATGCATCTAAATATGTATTTCAGCTACTCATTTGCCATCTTCAGTAGAAAAGTCGAAAATTCTATTGATTTAAGAATTTGACACACACAATGATCGAAATACAACAGAAGGAACTGGAATAGGAGTATGTGGGTCTGGAAAGGTTAGCCAATCCTCGAGTATTTTCCAAGCGGAAACTTCCGCTATAGGAAAATGTGTTCGCATCAATATAGAAAGAGACTTCCGTAGACAAGAAATCATGATTATCATGTCAGATAGTCATCTTTTCAAGTTATTAACTAATTTGGGGGGGGGGGGGGGTTTGATCACTGGGTAAGATTTTTTAAATATATTGTTTTTAAAAATTGCGTTTTATTCACATTTAACTACTCGAAGATTGTTTCTTGGATATTTGATTCAGTCCTGTCGTAAGAATAAGGTGTAATTATAAAAAAAAGTGTTCTGTGCAATGCTTTAATTTTGTAATTTACTTTGTAGAATGTTCAAAAGCTTGATTCAAATCTGCAATTAAATCGTCAGGATCTTCTAACCCCACCGACAATCTAATAAGGGTGTCAGTGATTTTCAATTTAATTCGCTGGTCCTCTGGTACTGAAGCATGGGTCATAACACTCCTAAAAAAATAATTGAATTGTTAAGATATACCCTAGTTCTTTCTTATTGAAATTGGGGTTTAAATCCAGTAAAATCACATTGTCTTAATTGATCCAAGAAAATATTTAGGGTTACCTTGCAGCGGGCATGGGTACAAACTTATCTGTCTATAACCAAACCCAGCGCAGTCAGTGGCTGGTTTTGTTTTGGCTCAAAACGGCAAACCTCCAATTTGGGGTTTTCTAATGAGATGAGAATAAAACCATAATTGAAAAATTTGATGGAATTAAAATGAGATCAAAATTACTGATTCTGCCAAGACTAAAAGAAAATAATTGGTTTTGGCTGCATACATATAATATATTCTGATTTCTTGAACGGCCTCTTAACAAAGTTCTGATTCAAGCGACATGCGCCTTCATAGAAAAAATGCTTAGGTTCCAATTGCATAAAATTTTCTGTTGAAAAAAAATAGTATTAAACAATTCTATCGTTTCACCCTTTACTATTTGATGCGAAATTTTATAATATGAATAAAAATAGTATTGTTACTTAATTTCTCATTTTTATACAAGTAGTTAGGCTCGATATTTGTTTGATGTGGTTGACGGTTATTTTAAATCAATAATTTTGAAAACAAAAGTACAATGGCGAGAGTTATTTATGTAATAATAAGAACTCTTTATAGATTTTGCAAAAAAATATTGGGAAAAGCTTATTCTTGCCAAATCTATTTCCCATAACCTGATAAGAAATGTGTTTCCTATTTTTTCTGGAATTGGCGCATTTTTTAAGTGCGGTTGCGCAAAAGATTTTCAGCATCTGGCCTGACCCGGTTGCTCGGTGGAGCTAGAAATTGACCGGATCAACTATCCCCTAAAAGAGTGAGTAAATAGGTACACCTTATCTGATACTTCAATTCAAACTGAGCTACTAACTTCTTGTCTGTCTACAAATATTTTTTTTTAATCTTTGAAAACAAAGGCTAATGCCAGTTAACTGGATAAAACTTCCTGACACCCTTTATTCGTAGAAAATGAGCTCATCACCAATTATCAATCCTTTTCGACCCTAAAGTCCTAGACCAAATTTTCATCATTGAAATATAGAAAATTCACAGCCACGATTGTTGAGGAAACTGATACGACGTCAATCCGTCATCTTAGAAGAACCAGAATTTGAATGGAGCTGTCTGTTACTTTGTGATATTCCATTTTTACAGATAAAAACACGAAATTGTATGTTTTGATAATGAACTGTTAAGTGCGACATTGCAATCAATTTTCTTTTAAATAGAGTGATATTTAACAAAGTAAAATTTCTTGTTTTTATCTGTTAGAAGAATCATATTGTACCTTTTTTGGTCATTGAAATAGAGGTAAGTGGGTCTGCATAAAATATTTAAGTATTGAACTTAATTTTTTCCCACATTTGGTTTCCATAATTTTAATACAGTATATTAGTATATTTAGGTCATTTCAATTGCGTTAAGAAAAAAGGTAAGGTTTTGTAAAATTGGGTTCATAATTTTGATATCATTAAAAAATTTAATATTAAACAAGTTCTTGGGTTTATTTTAATCTCAAATAAACGCTACTTCTACCCATTGATTGTGATACGACATTTTTTATGTAAAATGGCAATTGTTTGAAAACTGATTCTGCTCTATACCTCATACTGACGTTTCGCAAACATAGATATTAGCTATTACCTGGCATGCCTCAGCAATGCGTTTGTTCAATGGGTCTTGATCCAACTATTTCGATTCGATTATTCTAAATAAAAGTCACAAAGGTAAACGAAGTTCTAAGCTAATGCTGACAATATGATTTTTGGCAAGAAAATGCTCCTTATAAATTACTTCCTTTGCAATCTGAACATATATTATGATTAATGCATATTTGTGTCGTAATAATAAGCGAAAAGTAGCTATAATAAGTAGATCGTAAAGAAACTAAAACTAAACTCTGCCGTCTTATATATAATGCTAAACACAAAACCAATAAATATAGTAAACATGGAGTTTATAAACTAATTTGCCCAGACTGTGATAACCTTTATATAGGTAGAACTTGTAATTTTAAACTTAGATACCAAAAACATTTCCGTTATTTGAGACTCAACCTTTTCTCACCATTTTTTACAATTAAAAGGTGTCAAACACTATAACAATATCCTAAACGATCAGTTAGACCTATACCAAAGTGATCTTTTCCTTTGTCTTTCAAAGCACTTTTAGAATATGAAAAGATAATTATCCTAATGCTCAATTCACTCTGTTCCCCGACATGTTGCTCTTTAGGTATTTCCCAACCTAACCCTATTGCACTTTAGTTTCTATTACTTTAATTCTTTATTGTTTACTTCATAATTCGTATATGCTTGATAATGGTACTTCGGCGTTGAACTATAGTAACGTTTTCATGTTATTGAAAGTGGTATAAAAACGAATTGATTATTATTATTTAATCATGGATCGTAAAGAACTTACGGCAGTTCGGCTAAACTTTCATAGCCTCCTAAACTCTCAGCCAGTGTGAATACTTTGAGAGCACTGAGAAATTTCTTAGATGTTTCAATATTCCCTTTGATGTAGAAACTAAGCAATCCACTATGTCCACTTGTTTGCCGTTTGCTAAGTTCATATTGTGGATGGCCTGGGAGTCCTGCAAAATTATGAAATACATTTGTTAGAAAACCCGCTTGTATTATTTTGTCACTAATACAGTATATTAGCAATGCCTAAAATATATGGGCACAGCATAGTCTAAAACGCCACGAAAGAGGTGCGGCCAACATGGAGAGGATGCGAGAAAAAGAAGAGCGAGGTGGGAACACTGTTTGCCACCAGTTTACCCTCAGAACGAGACCCGCAATTTCATGTAAACAACTGTATCTACTTTGGTTTATAGTCATTGTATATTGCACATAATGCTGGTGATAAATTTGATGAAAAATTAGTAACTTGATTGCATCTCAACACTTGAATAGCGCTATGGATTGAAAACGTGATTGTATTAAATTATTAAATCAGTCACACATTAACTATTTAGTTTTCAATGCACTTTACTTGCCCGCAAGATGCGATGTTTCACAAACCTCAAGTTATGAACGGGCATGCTGGTCCAATTAAATTTTATTCAAGTTGTAGAAATTGTTAGAATGAAGCTGGAGTGAAGAATATGGAGCTTTTGTTATTCTACGAGCAACAATTTCGGCTAATATGTTCTATAACAACGAATACATATCCAGCGGAATCGTCAAAGGCGATTAGATCGTCACAGAGACACGAATATTGACGATACATTTATTGATCTGTTAATAACCAGAAACAAATCCCTCCCAAACAACAGTGAGAACAAACCATAATTTAAGAGACAGCGTAGGAACAGTTGTGTCAGACTGAAGATTTGGGTTCTTGGGTGAGAAGACACATGGGTTTGAAAAGGTTTAGAAAAAACGTGGGGAACGATACGGCAATGGTTTATTCAAAGAAAAGGAACTTTTTGAATCCATTTTTAAGTTGCATTTGTAGGTGTGGTGTCCATTAGAGACATCAGGCTTGGAAATGAAATAGCACACACATTTTAATGATAAACAGCTCACATCAATATTTTGAAACCTGAAAAATACAAATAATTCGTGAAGAATAGTTCATACTCATAGTAAAAGAACACTAATTTTAGAAACGATTTACTTATTTAGAACAATTATAGACTGAACCCTGTAGTATTAAACATAGCTACTTACATGTTTATCTTATGAACTAGTAGACTAAATGAGAGGAACTGAGAATCACAAATTTACCATTACACCATCTACTTAATCCTTCGCCGAGTACGCATATGTTTTTCAAATAAAAAGAAAAAGGCGTTTAGATCGTCCCATACACGAATATTGACGATAAATTTATTGATCTGCAAATAACCGGAAACAAAACCCGCCCAAACAACAGTGAGAACAAACCAGAATTTAAGAGACAGCCTAGGAACAGTTGTGTCAGACCGAAGATTTGGGTTCTTGGGTGAGAAGACATATGGGTTTGAAAAGGTTTAGAAAAAACGTGGTGAACGATACGACAATGGTTTATTCAAAGAAAAGGAAATTTTTGAATCCATTTTTAAGTTGCATTTGTAGGTGTGGTGTCCATTAGAGACATCAGGCTTGGAAATGAAAAAGCTCACACGTTAGAGTTTGATGAAAAACAGCTCACGTCAATATTTTGAAACCTGAAAAATACAAATAATTCGTGAAGAATAGTTCATACTCATAGTAAAAGAATACTAATTTTAGAAACGATTTACTTATTTACAAGAATTATAGACTGAACCCTGTAGTATTAAACATAGCTACTTACATGTTTATCTTATGCACTAGTAGACTAAATGGGAGGAACTGAGAATCACAAATTTACCATTACACCATCTACTTAATCCTTCCCCGAGTACGCAGATGTTTTTCAAAAAGAAACATCGCCGGTTTCTGATTTAAATTAACTTAATGAGAATCATTTCGGATCAAATCCAATATAATTGGCAGAAAATAATTAGTAGAAACCAAAATCTTTAAGATTCATAATAACTGGCCCACTTATATTTTATTGTTGAATATTCTATACCTACTATGATGATGATGCATTTATTCTTTTTAACCAGAATCATTTTAATTAGCTTTTTTTACCCAATCGCAGCGGAAATAAATATATTACCTGGATGCAAGACTTTCTCAACTTTGGGATGCTGTTCTAAGAATTTGCCAATAATTAATCCACTCTTCATATGTTGTTGCATTCGCAGCTCCAATGTTTTCAAGCTTCTCAAAACTTGGTAGCAATCAAATGGTGATGGAACAATTCCCATTGCTAGATGAAGAAATAAAGGTTAAGTAAAATATTCGGGCATACTTTGAACGGTATGGATTATCATAAATTTGAATAAAATTAGAAAATAGTGTTGATTACCATTTTGATAAAATTGAAGTTCATCTTTTAATTTTTCATTATTAATCATTACTGACCCCATTATTACATCAGAATGCCCATTAATGTATTTTGTTAAAGAGTGCACGACTATATCAGCTCCAAGATCTAAAGGTCGTTGAAGGTATGGTGTAAGAAAAGTATTATCTAGTGCTAAAAGTAAATTATGCTTTTTCGCTACTTTGGAAAGCTCTCTGATATCACATACTTGCAAAGTAGGGTTAGTTGGGGACTCTGTCCAGATAATCTGTAATTTTAAAAAGTTTCATTTAACAGTATTAGTTTTCTTTTTCATCGCTATGGTACTTCGTCTTAGTACATGAATGTAAATATAAGCCTAAGATATAACAAAGGGTGCATAGTAAAAGCAGCTTTTCAATACAATATTCACATATGAGTCTGGATGTACTTATATGTTATTTTTGCATTAGCTTCTAACATTTTTATTATTTTCGTTTAATTCAGATGTAATAATATATGAAGGAAATGAATGATAAATGAAGCTGAAGATGACCTAATTCATGTGTGTACAGGGCAAGGTGAAAAGTTCCTGAAAAATGATACAAGAAATGATTTATTTGGTCAAAACTTATTTTATTTCTCAGCATAATCACCTTGGAGCCAAATATCTTTCTGCTGAGTCATTTCTTCAAGTTTGGAAATAGATAAAAATCGCAGGGGGCTAAATCTGGAGAATATGACCGCATTTCATGCAATTTTGCTAGTGCGACTGCGGACCTGTGCGCTGGAGCGTTGTCCTGGTGGAAAAGCACTTTTTTTACCGCGTGCATCCCAAAAAACTGTCGCCATGACTTTGTTGGTCGATAAACCCACTTTGGTCTTTTTCGGCTTCGATTCGCCAGGACAAGTCCGCTGTTTCGACTGTTCTTTGGTCTCTGGGGTGTTGAGATGGATCCATGTTTCGTCCACGGTTACGATACGGCGCAAAAAGTCCTTATCGCGCTTGAACATAGTCAAACACTGCTTTGAAGTTATCACACGGTCGCGCTTGTTGTCAACAGAGAGCAAATGTTTTATTTTGACTTTTGACCCTGCCCTCGTATATTCTGAAACCAAATACTTATGGGGTTTTGTGACATATATCTTAATTGTAATACTGTGAAATAGAAATATGCGGAATTTTCCCTACCGTCGGTGATTATTTATAATAACAAAGAGTGTTAAACCCAATGAATTAATTAAAATAGTTCACATTTGTTGAATAGTTATTGCGTGATGTCGGGGAAACACAATGCTTAATTTTACTTTGGATTATTGCTATTTTCAGACATGTCTGAGAGTGAAAATGACACTTTGGTCTTAGATGAAAGGAACTAAAACGTTTTTTTATGATGCGATTGTTAAGTTTTAAATATTGGAAACAAGGCCATTTCATACTTACCATTCCCTGAGATTCAATCTCAGGCAGAACGTTAAATACATATATCCTTTCTATTGGATTAATAATAAATTTTTGTTCAGCCCGGAATTGGAAGCCAAAATAATGCGTGCATACGAGAATAGCCCCAAAAAATCCTGGCCTGACTGAAAGAAACGGTGTAGACTCATAATTGAATTTTATTTTTAAATATAATCCCCCTGACATCAATGCACTTCATACAACAATTCAAAACCCGTGAAAAAATATTTTGTTCGGTTTGTCTTCAAAATGTGCCAAAACTGCAACCTTCACCTCTTCGTCATCACTGAAATGCCGTCCCCAAAGGTACTTTTTCGAATTCCCAAACAGATAATAGTCACTGGGGGAGATGTGTGGACTATACCAAATCCAGAATCGCAGCATTGTCGTGCAACACGCACGCTTCCGGTCGGTCTTTTCTCCCGAAAATTTTGCCTCAACTTGTGCAGCAGTGCTGCATAATATGCCCCATTAAATGTAGTATTACGTTCTTTAAGGTCTAGAATGCCCTCACAATTCCAAAAGATTGTAACTATCACATTTTTTGTCGACTGACAGCCCTAAAGCTTTCTTGGTGGTGTTTCCCCTTTTCGCCTCCATTCGATCGGACAAAGATCATAAAAGAGACCCATGTTTTCATCTAAGAGGGCAAGGTGAAAAGTCCATGAAAAATAGAACAGATGGCGCCACAATCGGAAATTCCATGTGACATTTGTGATGTACCATCTTTAACAAGAATGCATTAAAATTTTCAGACTGATATACCATTCGGTTCTGTTTTAACACTCATCGAAAGCAAGGAACCTTGAAGATTTTTGTAAATATGAATTTCGCGTCTTGGTTAAACTTTATTTCTTGAGTGGAAAAAACATAACGCAAACGACAGCATCGCTTGTTTAACATTATGAAAACTCATCACCATCGATTGGAACGATTCACAAGTGGTTCACTGATTTTCGTTATGGTAGTATGACCACAAAGGACGCCGAACGTTCTGGAGGCCCAATTGAGGTTACAACGCCGATAAAATCCATGGTATAATATTGGACGATCGGTGAGTTAAAGTGTACGAGATTGCTGAGGCTATGGGCATCTCAACAAAACGGGTACGGAACATTTTGCATAAATTTTTGAATATAAGAAAGCTATCTGCCAGATGGGTGCCGCATTTGCTCTCTGTTGACAACAAGCGCGACCGTGTGACAACTTCAAAGGAGTGTTTGGCGATGTTCAAGCGCGATGAGAAGGACTACGCCGTTTCGTAAAAGTGGACGAAACCGAAGAACAATCGAAACAGTGGACTTGTTCTGACGAATCGTAGCCGGAAAAGGCCAAAGTGGGTTTATAAGCCAACAAAGTTTTTTTGGGATGCACACGGTATCGTCCACATCGATAACCTTGAAAAGGGCAAAACGATCACGGGTGTATATGATGCAGAGCTGTTGGATCGATTCGACGCCGATTTCAAGCGAAAGCGACCGTATTTGGCAAAGAAAAAAGTGCTCTTCCACCAAGACAACGCACCTTACCTTGGTATTGTGACAATTGTCTTGAACACGTTCACGAGGTTTTCTCCTCGGAGCTCCATAAAGGACCAAGCACATTCTACATGACGTTGGCGTTAAACTGCTGAGAGTTGTTTGTAATCCACCTTGCACTAACTTTATTCATACCCAAATGTTCGTGGATGATTCGGCGAACGCTTGTGTCTGAAAGCCCGAGATTTATGTAATTTCTTTGAGCTTCAAGCGACGATCGCCTATTACAAGATCCTCAACAAGGACAATTTTTTCGCCTGTTTCCACTTCCACCGTCCTTTTTGTTCTAGCGTCATCTTCCAAGGATTCCCATCCTACTCGAAACCGTTTTAACCAGTCTTTTATGACAGAATACGGTGAATTTGCCCTTACACTCCATCTCCATCCTTAGTAGATCTTTGATGCTCTGAGAAGAAATACCTTCTCGAATATGACATTTGATAACGGTGCGATTCTCAATTTTCGTAACTCGAAACGTTGTAAGAAAACTAATGGACGTAAAATATTTTTTTCTTTCCAAGGATTTTAAAGTAGTAAGACTTCAACTTGTGTGTTATTAACATTTTGACCCGCTGTGATACCTGGAACTAGGTGAGGCCAGGAATATGTGCTGCTGCCACAATATACTTGTGCTGTCGTATAAACAACATTCTTAGTGATGGCTTTTCCATTAGTTTTATTTACATATATTAAATCTGCTTTAGTGTAATGGCGACGTAGAGTTGACTGTGTTTTTAATTGGATAATCGATGACCATTAATGAGCTGATGATGTGAACTACTTATTCAATACTAATCATGAATTGAATTAAATTTTAATCTTATTATCATTCGATTAATTTTGGAATAAAATATCTAAACAATGCTTGCAAAACCGTTACTATTACATTTATGATTTGATTGACTGGCAATCTGTGTCACGTGATTTAGGTATATACAAACACAAAGTTTTCTATTATTATACAGATCTGTTGAAAATGTTACTTACCTTTGTGTTAGGTTTTATAGCTTCAACATACGCATTTACGTTGCAGCATTCTACAAATGTGATTTCAATTCCGAACTTCGTAGCGATTTTACTGAACAATCTATTTGTGCCGCCATAAACATCGTCAGTTGAAATGATATGGTCGCCTTGTTTCAATAAACTGACTACAGCTGTTATTGCTCCTAAACCAGATGCAAAGGCTAAACAATATTTCGCATTTTCAAGCGAAGCCAAACATTTTTCCAACGCTTCACGGGTAGGATTTCCAGATCTGCCATATTCATATTTCTGTAAAATAATGTAATCTCAGTAATTAGGCCAAACTATGGTCAAAGTGACGGAGTGGGTGGGTGAGCCGAAAAGAAGAGAGTCTTCGTTCACTAAATCGCTATGCTCGTTCACTCTTAACTCGAACTCTATATTTCAAAGTATTAAAGGATATAAAATACAGATTAACCGGATTAACCTAGATCAGCTATACGGATTCTCGATTATCAGGATTGAAAGTAGTCTGTATGCTAGCGCTAGCCCTTTGTCGAGTGCCGCACCAGCAGATGCGACCAATAACGAACGTGTTGTTATATTTTTCTCTACAATGGGCCAGATAATTGGCGCACCGAACGACGCGTGAATCAAATCGAATAGCGTCTTGTTTTTGGACGGACCGCTATGCTCAATAACTCGAAAACGGCTCAATGCCATTAAATTTCAAGCATAATATCTAGTTTGTGTCAAAATTTCAACTGGATTGCATTTACCGTTTGGCCCACACACGAGAACATACATTTGCCAAATAACCCTACTGAATCACGAAACAACTTCGTGCGCTAACGCTCACTCCGATATATAATTTGTATTTGTTTGAGCTGGATTAACTATAGATTTTGTAAAGTCCGAGAAAATTCTAGAAATATCTGGGAAATTATTAGAACGAAAACTAAACTTGAATGTGATTTTTTTTAGCAGTTGCGTGCACATTTTTGACAAATTTATCAAAATTTACAGAGACTTCATACCCACTCCGAGCTTTCTAGAAAGATAGACCCTAGATTAGGTTTGTCTGGGGCTTATGGGCCTCACCAACGCGACCTTTGCAGATCTCTTGTTATGTTGAAGATCCCTGTCTAGACCTGTCTTTATTAGTAGACTCCATAGGCCAGACCTCAGGTCTGTGGTTTTTCCTTTCCTGTCGTTGAGAACCTTAGTCTTGTTAGGCCTTCGCAGTAGCAAAGTATCTGTACTGAGGTCTCCTCGTCTTCTTAGCAGAACCTGCATAGGGTTGTACCTGCCAGTCCGATGTTCACGTGTTTGTTGAGTCTACAATGCCCTGTAAGCCCAACCATGATTGTAGTTGATCTTTTTTTCTGGCTTAGTAGGTATTCCGTGAATTTGGGCTATGGTTCTTTAATGAACTCTTTGGCCTGTCTCATTCCCGGCGCCTTGTTCCACCTTTCTCGAGATTGATTTTTCAACCACGTACTGTTAGATGATTTGCGCAGCGCTTTCGCTATACCACAGAAGCCTCTTCGTTACCTTCGTAGCAGTCTGTTTTGGCTGCTCAACTCTTGTAGGGTTTCTAAGCAGTTCCAGACAAGTTCGGAATTGACCTGTAAGGAACTGAATGCTTTTATAGCCGCTTGGCCGTCAGAGTATATGGCGATGGTTTTTCCCTGGAACTCTTGCCGTAATAGCTCTTCGACACAGTGATGTATTGTTACGTGTTTGCCCAAACTCAGTGAGATTCTTGTCTTTAACTTGGCTATATATATTCCTGCTCCTGCACCTTCCTCGGTTTTTGAGCAGTCTGTGTAACAGGCCATTTTTGCATTTATTGGAGGTCTTCCATTCCATGCCTCTCTGTCTGTTATGACTATTTTGAAGTTTCTCTTGAAGCTATTCTTGGGAAGCATCTCATCAGATGGCATCCCCATTTTTGGGTCGGTTTCCAACTCATTGTATAGCTCGTTGTAACATCTTACCGTGCAATTTGCTTATGTGCGTTTGTCTTCTGGTCAGTCTACTGGTAACTGACCTGCCTTAGCCTTGTTTGTAAATGTGAAGTGGCGATATGTTCAGCAACATTTCTCAAGAGGCTGTTGGGGTTGTTCTCATAGCTCCCGTGGCAGCCAGGCAAGCTTGCCTTTGAATGCTCCTTAGCCATCGGATCGCCCCAGGCTGCCTTGTCTTTGGCCACCATACCACCGAGTCATATGCTATATGGGTTTAATGACCCTGGTGTATAGCCATGTGATCATTTTTGGTTATAGCCCCCAGTTTTTCCCACATGTTCTTCTGCATAGTTTGATGGCTATCGTGTTCTTTTGGATTGTTTTCTGTAGGTGTTGATTTGATGTCAGCTTGTGATCAAAAATAATTCCCAAGTATTTTGCCTCTTGTGCAATTGCAATTTCTACCATATTCAGAACTGGTGACTTTAGTCCTCTCAGTACTTTCTTTCAGGTAAAGACAACTATAGTGGTATTAAGAGGATTTACTGTAAGCTCCTCTTCTTGGCACCACTTGTTTATTATGTTTAGAGCCCTATGTGTAAGCTCCGATGCTGTTCCTGCGAATTTGCCTATTGCGATACTCGCAAGGTCGTCGGCATACCCTAAGCAGTAAATGTCTTTGGATACTAGTCTTATCAATAGTTCATGAAATCCCACAGAAGAGGTGATAACACTCCTCATTGCGGGCCCTAAGGCTCGTATGTATGTTTCACTGGACCTTTCAAAATGTATATGCATAAAGAAAAAGTTGATATGTTGTTGGTTTTTGGTGAAGCTTACCAAAATAGTAGAAGAGCTGTCCAGTCATGCTCCCGATGCAAAGGTATTTGTTAAACTGGAACGCACTTTGAAACTCTGAGACAAGACCAATATGCATTTTCTTCCCGAAAAGGTAAAACTATTGCCAGAAATATGTGAATGATATATGGTTTACCGAGTTTTGGAATATTTCGATCATATCCCCAAAAACTTTATAAGGCAACCATGTGAGCGAGTTTTAAAAACAAATGGGTACCACGGCTCTTTATTATATTAAACCGGTAGTACCCGCACCAAAAAACTTGCGTCATACCACGCGTACGTCAAATCGATCGCATGTCCACTTTTCAGTTCCTGTTTATATTATTTTCTCTAAATACCTCAGGGCATATCAGAATACAGTTATATTTTCTACTTTGATCACTTCGAGAGATGCCATATATGAGACCAAATAAGAACATACGTAATGAAATGTAATAAGCACATTGTTCTGGCTGTATAATACATTTTATTTACTTAAATAAAGCACAAAAATGTTACCTTATAATCACCTGGACCATACTGTTTAAATGTGGAAGATAATACAAGAGGAGTGACTACGGCCATAGAATCCCATTGTTCTGGTTCTTGGCCGACATGTATTGCAGCTGTCGCAAAACCTTTAGGAAATGGTAGATATCCGTTTGCTTCACCCATTATTCAAAATTCTGAAATTGTAAACGATTGAAATAGTGGAACAGAATTAACTATTCTGGCCACTATATTTATACCTATCGTATATCTATATACCGACAAAGTATATTTGTTAAGAGAATGAAATATGAATAAACTCGCCGAATCCGTTATCATAATATTATTCAATGATATCGTCATATACGTAAGCACGTCAAGGGGAACGGACTCATTTCGTATTATGATTTTTTTTTTAAATTCAGTATTTCATCATATTCTTAGAATCAATTTTAATAATTTTGCAACTATTAATGATATCACAACCTTATATTTATGTTTGAAATATTTCACAATATCGATAACGTATTGCAACTAGAGGTCAACATAGCTTTTTGTGCATGAAAGACGATATTGATTCCAATACCTCTGAAAAGTAGTTAAGTTTGTAAAAAAATGTATCGATTTGTCAGTTACCCCATATCAGCAGTAAGTGGTGCGTAAAATATACCCTTTCCATGTCCTATATAGACAGGGGATAACCGCGAAGGAGGCAATATCACGCATACTGTGGAGCCAGTGTGGACATGCAAATAATGAATATAATTTATTATCGGAAATATATTTTGTAATTGTTAGTTTATTATTAACATTAATCAACTGCACTGCATAAGAATAATAATACCCTGTCGCAGCCTAGAGGAAAATAGTTGATTTAATCATTAATCAACTGCACTGCATAAGAATAATAAATACCCTGTCGCAACCTAGAGGAAAATTTGAGAGCACTCGCTATGCGACATCATCCAGAAAGGTCTTGAAATCACAAGAAAATGGTTGTAAATCTGACCAGAAAAAGGCAGATGGATCATATGAACCAAATCGAGCTGAATGAAACTACAATAATGCTGAAGAATGAGGTCAATTATCTAGGCATATAACACTAGATAAAACTCTCACCTACGGCGAGCGCTTGAAGAATTTAAATAAGGACATCCTACGGCTAGCATGGAGAAAATGCTGGGACTAACCTCTCTAAGTATAGCAATATAAAGGACTGTAAAAATACTGTGTTCGATATAAGCAAAGAAGAATCTCGATCATGGAGGTATGAAAGTTCTATCGAAGCGTAACTACTCTGGAGATGGAACACCTATTACTCATAATCACACCAAGGGGAAGGGACGACATGGTTAAGGTGTTCGTGCTTAGACAGAACTTCCAAACACAGATTAGAAACGAAGAAGACTGAAGGCAGAAAAAGTTCACTCTCTTAGGAATAGAGCAATCTGTGGGTATACCGATGGATCCAGAAAAGGAGACTGTACAGGGGTCTAGAACCAATAACTCGAAACCCATGAGTTTTTAGCCGAATCCCACGCAATTGAAAGATGTGCACAACTCAATCTGGACAATGGATACAGAAAGAATGACATAGTCAAGCAGCCATAAAAGCGCTGAGCTCAATCATTAGCTCAGGAAGGTTAATTCGTGCAAAACCAAACTGAACACCTTAGGGGTGCAGAACATAATCACCATTCACTGGGTCCCAAGACGTACAGGAATTGAGGGAAATAAACAGGCGGAAGCCCTTGCACGCAAAGGAGCTGAAACGCCTCTGATAGGACCGCAACACTTTAGCGGTGTAGGAACACACACCAAACAGGTCATCCTTAGGAGTCGATAGTAAACACTACTGGAGTTATCTCTCGGGGCATAGACAGTCAAAGATCCTCGTAGTAAACCTATAAATTTAGGAAAAAGGACCTCTTGGAAGGCAGAAATAACCTAATAAGAATCATAGGCGGATACATGGTGGGTCACTGCAAAGAAACTCAACGATCATATCAGAAAAATTGGTCCAGTGAAGGTGAAGCTTCTGAATGAACCGGAAGAATTAGATACGCCAATAGATTTGCTCACTGACTGCGGAGGAGGGAATATACTTCGGGACGTACAAGACCATGATAAAATTACATCACCATTGAAATATCTTGAATCTAAAGTTCACCGGAAGCTATGAATTACTGAGAATGGAATACAATAGTATATACTCATACTTTGTGATATTTCATTTTGCAACAAATAAAATACAATCACTAACGTTTATTTATTAAACCGTTTGATATTTAAATGACGTAATTGTATTATGTATTTGTAATATTGCTTGGAGATATAGGTTTTTTCATTCCATTGTTGAATCATGTTTTTAAATGCTTTCGTATATTTTACATCAAGACTTCTTGTTTCACAAAAGTATAGTAGGTTTATAAAGCAATAACATAACAAACATATATTATAAAATATATTTTGTCCACGACTATTGTATAAAATATACATAATGCATGTGTTTCCTCAAGCATAATGATATCCATTAATCACTAGTGAATAATGAAATCATTATTCACTACCATCAATATGACAAACATGATAGACATTTTTCTAGGCAAATACGATAAAAATAGAGCGTGCTATGAAACGTCAAGTCAGATCGAATTTAATTTGAAACGTCAACAATTTGTTGGTTCGACTTGTTTCAACAGCAAAGTTCATTAGTATCAAAGTAATATTTATGGGTGGTGGACAAAGTATAGTATTCTACTTGCATATTAGGGATATTATTCACTTGGATGATTTACGCCATAATATGCTCGTTGAATAATATACTATTAAATCTCTGGCATGTTTCGGTTATTGACCCGATCAATATAATACAAGGATACATATTAATAAGTTCAATTTACTAGGTACAATTCATATCTAAATTATATAAATACGTGATTTGTTTAAGTTATCTATATTCTACTAATGTCTTACGTTAGCAATTGTGAATGATTTTCAAATAACTACATATTATATAACTTCCACACAAAAAATATATTCATGACTGGAGAAAATATTTACCTATATCAACAAATATACTACTACTTGGCGAGTATTGAATAATGAATATTATATGCCGATGAATATTGAAAAATTTAACCACTCAGATCACAAAATAATGAGAACAAAGCACAACAAATTGTTAAAGCAACTTGTACCCATACCCACCTTCATAGTCAAACACATAAGCAGTGTAATGAAGAGTTTAGTGAGACTGAGAAGCTCCTATAAACGCTATACATAATAAATAGTCACCCTTATCCACTAAAAATACTACTAAGATGGTAGCCGAAAGGTTCTAAGTACTTTAGTAGTATTTTTAGTGGATAAGGGTGATTATTCATTATGTATAGTGTATAATATATCCCTCTTTTATAGTTTACTCCTATAAACGGTTTAACTGTAATTTTTCTATTTGCTATAGTAAAGATGGCAACCTAGTTACCAAAATACGTATTCAGATTTCTAAATATCAATAATACGTGCGATATCGGATTTTGTAAACGATCGCCCTACATTCTCAAGATTAATCTAGGGACATTTTTGGTAAAGTTAGTAATTATTATACTCTCCGACGAAGTCGTATATCGCATTTACTCAAGCTGTTTCTAAAATTGTTAAAAAAAGTCCTAGGGCAACAATTCTTGTACCGTAGTAAGAACTGAATTTGTTGGTGCCTATTCATTATTCCACAAATCAAATCACATTTGTCTCTGATGTAAGTCAGTTTCAAAACCATACGATATCGGTTAAAAGTTAAATTAATTTCAACATTCTCCGACATCGGACAAAAGTTAAAAATTTCAGATGAAATTGTACCAATAAACACTGTAGTTCATCATATCGGATGCATGTGAATCTACCATGATTTTGGAGTAGAGTAATGAAAAATAGGACATAGGGACATAGCTCAATGGTACAGTGACTATAAAATATTGTAGAGTACACTAGTACAGTCATCAGTCACTGTAGACGGTGGTTATTTCAACCGCCATCTATTAATAAGAGTTGAAGTTACACTTCCCATTCGATTAAGCAAATGCTGCAATTATTGACACATCCTACGACCTTGAGAGAATATGAAAGATAAGGATAGAGGAAATACCAAATAAAAATTTTTCGCCAATATTTTAAGCAAGGCCATACACCTTTTGAAAAAGCATAATTCTGATGCAGTTTAATAATTTTCTGCAGTGAGTCCAAAGTTATCGCACAAATTCATGCTATTTGTTATATTATAATAACATACCGTCTTGACCTTGCTAAATTGGAACATGCACCACTTTATATTATAATAGTTGTTCTGTTTCTGTGATACACCACGAGCAAGAAGGATGGGAGGGAACTACAATGTTGTGAAACTTAAATGCGAACCATAAATAACTTTACTTATGAATCGTGAAATAACTTTAATCATTCTATGTTAACAACAGAAGAATAAATTATTAATAAAGTTTAATGAATCCGCGCCAGCGTAGACGTAGAGCTAACGTAGATGTAGGATTAGGTTACTCGTTACTGTACTCTCTACTATTACTTGTTAAACTTGTTATCGATTAATCGATTGATGTTATCATGAAGTCATGAAGGTATTATCTAATATCTATGCTATAGTCATGAACTAAATGCTAAATGATGTCGTGATGTCGAGGAATTGAGGTTACCATGTCTGAAAGCGGGAATTATGAATTTTATCATATTCACATCACAGAATTTGACTATTTCAGTTATTTTAACCTCGAGCAATATCCTTTATTCTGTACTGAATAAAAAAAACTGCTGTTTCATGGGTACGATATGAAAAACTGCAAGTGCACGAAGCACGTATTTACCAAATACATTAATTTTGAATCAAATATTTGTTTTAGTGTGTAATTTCTAATTTGCCTTTTCGATGTTCCTTGTCTCTTGTCTATCAAATGGTGTATGGAATGCATCCGGTAATTTAGTTTTGCGTCATGCGCAATATGTTATTAAACGAGCGAGAGGAAGCTGTTTCCGGTAAACATTTTCGTTCATGATGTGTATTCTGTATTCGGAAAAACATGTTTAATTCGTAGTTTGATGTAAGTAAACTCCATGAAATTCTATTCAAAATGTCCTTGTAGTGGATGTAGTATGGATAGATGGACGCTACTGCACTGTACAATTATCGATTAAATTATTACTTTGAATTTTGAATTGACTGCCGATGCCGACTACCCGTTAGTTTACCGAACCGGCAAGCTATAATGCATGTAATGAAGTTATCAAATTATAAAAATTCTTCATTTGTCCCATACATGTAGGTATATTTGTAAGAAAAGAAAACATGTTTGTCACTTCCGAGGTGTTTTCCAAACGATTCCAAGAACTTGAATCAATTATTTGGATTTGATTTATTACTGTAAGTTGTCTGTGACCGCCATATTGGCGGCTCCTTTCGAGATCAATTTATTTTTGTTCTTTGAGATTAATTAAAGAATGAGTATTCCGTTTTTTCTACAGGTTGAGTATGATTGGTGCAAACGAGTATTATTAGAAATAAGTCAAATTTGTTATAACAAACAACATGGGTGTAGAAGACTTGCAAACATTCTTGGAGAGTGTTAATCTTGAGGGAGGCGCAGTATCAGTAGATCTATTAAAAATCGCTAGAAATGTTACACAACGGCAGCAACCACACAACACGAATCGTAAAATCAGACCTATTGGGAATAAATTGAAATTAATTATTGATGCAGAAAATTGTTTAGATCGTCTATATGGAGGATATTTTTCAGGTCAGTAGTTTTTATGCACATACTTTGTTCATTGAGGAAACAGTATAAATAAGAAATAATCACCCTTATTCATTAAAAATACAGTACTCTGGACCTCTAGCCATCATCAGAGTAAACTGAGGAACAATAATAAATGATTCTAGTATTTATGTTGTCACATTCCCTAAAGGAATGTGAATCTAAAATGACTGCAAAGTGTTAATTTTTGTGCTCTTCTAATGTTTTCTGATCAATGTATTATATGTATGTCTGTTTTAATTTAATCTAAATAAGAAAACTATATAAGCTTAAGTAACAAATCATTTCGTGTCCTTAAAATGGCATTTACTTATGCTTTAGAAATTTTCTCAGTATGATTTATGAGTTGCATGATATTTATAGATTGGGCCTGTGGAGGACAATGGAATCGAATGGTGCAGTTCCTATCTCTTCTAACACAGGCTACTGAACGTGGCAATATAGAAATGGCAGTTGTATTTAACGGAACAATTGAATCTTGTAGAATGAGAGAATGGATTGACCAGCAGAACATACTTCGCCAAAGAGTTGTTAGTGTCTTAAAACATGTAAATACCAAGGCAACCCCACCTCCTAAAGTGTGGTGGTCACCACCTACATGTCTAAGATCTGCTTTAAGAATGGCATTGAGACATTTGGGTATTTCTGTGGTAAGTTGACCATTTGTAACCCATCATAGTACTTATCAGGAGTTTAATTGAATTCTTCGTACAATGCTGATGGATGAATGTTCATCAGTACTATATTCATTATTACTTAAAACTAGCTTACACTATTAGTTCTACATAAATTGTTAATTGCATTTTCATTATAGTTGTTTTTCTATTGGTGTCTATTGCATTGAGTCAGAATGAAAAGTAGTATTGGTTATAGATGTGCACCATGGACGATCATCATCAAGAAGTCATTGCATACTGCCGAGAATATGGTTTTCATGGCCTTCTAGCAGATGACGCTGAATATGCAGCTTTTGATCCACCAAGATATTTTTCATCTCAAAATTTAAAATTAACTTATAAGGTATGTGTTAATTCATTGATGAACTTTTCTGGTTACAATTTCAAATTGCAGGGATCTTTGGAAACTAAAGAATACATGGTCAATGAATTGACAAAAACTTTAAAACTATCGCAAGAACAAATTTGTGTTATGGCAGCACTATTAGGCAATTTTCTACTGCCAGCAAGCAATCTCAAAGATCTGTACAAGGAACTAGGTTTTTTGCAACCTGTTTCATCTCTCAAAGATAAGGAGAAAGAAAGGGATGAATTGGTAAGTGCATTGTTTCTTGAATAGGTTTAAGGTTCAATATGAAATGGGTAATGGTGATTCCAAAAAAAATATCCATTTATATAAATCAAGATCATTTCTTTAGTCAAGCCTTGTGATTTCTTCATATGAAATTTGACCAAATTATCTACTGTTTTGGAAGCTTAAATATTTGTTTTTTTATTCAATATGTTCTTTCATTTCAATTTGTAACATCAAAGAAACTGATGGTAATAGTTACTGATCTATAGAGCAATCAGAACAATTCATGTAATGTCTGGGTCAAATATAATAATAATATAATAATAATAATAATGTTTATTCAGGTGTAAAATACATTGGATAAAGTAACAAAATTATATATGTTAGTTCATAAACTGTTTTGTTAGTTTATCATTCGTTTTTTATACGAATTATCGCGTAAATTACCGCCTATAGGGCTCGTTCCTCCCAACCACCACACCGAGCTCTTAAGAAGTACCTCCGCACCTCTTAATATCTAACTTCGTACTGCCGCACCACAGCTACGAGCCTACCAGCTTTGCGCTGAACACCACTCGGGGAATACCCTTCAACTCGGGGAGTCCCCACTGCCTATTGCCACCGCCCTATGATAGATGGCAGCAGATCAACTAAATATCAACTAACATATATATTAAATTACCACCCTGCAAAAGACAATACTAGATATCTGCGCAGGCCTGAAGAAAATTACATTTTAAAAAGAAGTAAAAAAAATATATCAAATAAAAAAAAAATTCATTCAACTCTTAATGTTCATCAAATTGTAGTTGATAAATTACGTACATTGAGAATTGATTTACTGTAAGAATTCCGTCAAATAAAAATCAATATAAATGAGGATAATATAAATAAATCAAAATTATATAGTTCTTTGCATCCATTATTTAAAAAAAATTAGGTGAAATAAACAATAAATTACTATAATTACATTAAAATTAAATATATAAAATTACTATAAATAATACATCAATAACTTGAAATTTTATTCATATTTGTTAATAATAATATGCGTGGATCAATTAGTTCGTATACTCCGCTCATTACAAAGAAGATATTTTTTAACTTTGATTTTGTAAGTTTTGATTCAGAGTGACTTATTTTTTATATTATCTGGAAGTGAGTTATATAACTTTGATGACAGGTAAGTACCGGGATATCAAAAATTATCTTGGTCAAGGGTGGTTGTGGAATCTAAAATGTGTGTCTTACTTTACGTTTGAAATAATTATGTCACTGTCAAACTGACATCATCAATAACCTACAAATTTCATACCTATTTATTTCAGTTGTAAAGCAATAATGAACTACAAATTAAAAATTATCTCGGTCAAGGATGGTTGTGGAATGTAAAACGAAATGTTAACTTTGAACCTTTTACAAGGTCGCAATAGCCACAAACGGGGTCGAAAACTGTTTTAAATTGGTTAATTTTCGATAAATCGAATGACGTTCACGTGAGGGGCGTAGCTCGCGAGTTAGAAAAGTGCAAATCTTCGGAACATAGAACGTCTTTACGAGGACTTTTCGCATGCGGTTTTCGCTCCATGTCTTTAGTTTATGAACGGGGCCAACTAAATAGCATAGTCTCGGGCCCCAAAATGTCGATTAAATAGGAAAATTTAATTAAAATAGAAACAGGTACTCTCAGGTCTCAGCTACGCGCGTCTAACGTGCGACGTACCAAAGGGAATTTTCTAGCTACTAAAATATACCCAAAAGCGGTTAAAGCTAGCGGCCTATAGCCGAAAACATTTTATTACAACTGACGCGTAGCGAGCTCCTCGAGGCATATGTCAAAATGATTACGTTCGTAGCTAATTACATAGGATAATCTATCTAATTTCGATAGGCCACGTGAAAATCCCGGAGTCTAAAGCGCTAGAGACTTCTGAGTGTTATAACATTCGTATAAAATTGCGAAATTTCTCACTTTTAGAAACTACAAATTAATTAATTTCACACAAGTTTTGATAACTTAAAGTAAGACACGCGTTTTAGATTCCACAACCACCCTTGACCAAGATAATTTTTGATATCCAAGTATGACATATTTGACCTATTGTTTTTCCACCGACAGTGGTTTACGACAGTGATTTCGTAGCACCTCTAGTTTCGTGGTACATATAGTTGTAGTGGTATGAAAAATGAAAATAACAAATTATTTCAGTTTTAAGCTGATGTAAATTCATTTAAAAATGTAGAATAGTGAAGTAAAACAAGTTTTAATTTACACAAATTACAAAGTTTAATTGTTTCTTCACATAATTATATTTTAAAAGCGTGTTATCAAGTAAATTACAAATTGAAATGTCATCATTAAATACAAGAATGTTACAATAGTAATGGATGGGCCATCTCTTGGAATCTTTTTGAACTACCACTTTATTTGTACTTTCATGATATTTAACATCTGATGTATGACAGTTCTTCAGTATACAACACCCTGTTAACGAAATGGCACGCTATACGCTTGATGAACGTTGGGTAATGTTAAAAATTTACTTGAATGTAATTCGTGTATAGCAGAATCAGTGCGAAAATTGCGTACAAAATTCGGTCGCGAATAGGCACCAAATGCAAGTGTTCTGAAGAAATTTTGTGCATAAAGTTCGTGAAACTGGTATGCTGGTGGACCGTGCTAAAGTTCCACACGCTCGTCCGGTTCGTACACCCGAGAATATTGCTGCTGTAGCCAGTAGTGTGCAAGCCAACCCGAGAACATCGACTAGTCATCGCTCTCAGCAATTGAACATTAGTCACAATACCATGAGGCGTAACGACATCGGTTTATTCGCCTATAAGGTCCAAATAACACAGCAGTTGAAGAGAGTTGACCATCCACTTCGATACAACTTCGCTAATTGGGCCTCAGAGCAGCTGGAAGCCGATGGTGAATTTTGGCGAAAATTATCTTTTCCGATGAAGCGCATTTTCACCTCGGGGACTATGTAAACAAGCAAAACTGCAGGATTTGGGCATCGGAAAACCCACACGTGATCGTTGAGCAGCCAATGCATCCCGAACGAGTGACTGTATGGTGCGGATTATGGGCCCGCGGCATCATCGGCCCATTTTTCTTTGAATCTGGCGAAACGATCAACGGATACCGCTATAGGACCATGATAGCAAACTTTTTTTGGGAGCAAATTGCTGGTTTGGATGTGGGCAACATCTGGTTCCAACAAGATGGGGCGACATGCCACACTAGCAACGAAACTATCGACTTATTGTGGTCAAAGTTCGAAAATCGTGTAATCAGCCGTCGTGGAGATGTGAATTGGCCAGCAAGGAGCTGCGATTTGACGCCCATGGACTTTTATCTCTGGGGTGCCGTTAAAGAACGTTGTTATGCCTACGATCCAGCAACGATTGACGATCTGAAAGTCAATATCCAAAATGCCATTGCTGAGATAGAGCCGCAGACGTTGGAAAAGTTCTGAATAACTGGGTCGAGAGAATAGACTATTGTAACGCCAGCCATGGCAGCCATTTGTCTGATGTCATATTTATGTATAACCGGATACTCTTGGCTACAAAATAAATGCAAGATCATCAAATTCCATCTAGCCGTTTGTGTTTTATTAAGATTTTAAATGGCCAATCCCTTTATATTGTATGGAGGGCTGAATTATTAATAATTGTGAGTTGTAGATATTAAGTTCATTTGATATTGAATTACTATTATCTTTAATATGCTTTTAATCTGTTGAATATGTAGAAAGTCTGGTTTGACAGTAAAATTATGTTTGAATTCTATAAGATCATTTACTTAATTTTAGTTCTATTTTTAAAGCGGTAACATTTTAAATGTTCTTGGAAACATATGCTTTTCGCCCTGTATGTCCATATAAGCAGCACTAGAATCGTCACATTTCAACTTGTATGGCCTAATTTTTGAATATTCCCGTTTTTGAGTTTCAGTTTTATGTTATTTTAAACAGTTAGAAATACCAATGGTGGCCACATATGTCGATAACCCTGTATATCAGTCATCCTTTTATAATCTCTTTGATTTTTTTTATATGTAAGAGGGGGATATTGTTGACTATATGCAATTCTTGCAATAACCTTGTTCATTCAGTCTGTCAATAATCCTGTATAATGCTAGTCTTGTAAAGACTTGAACATATTTGCTAAAGAAAGTAACCTTCTTTGATGTGCCACCAGTCATGTCAAAATTCAATGAATCAAAAACTAATAAACAGAACATTGATTCTAAATAACAACTGATATCGCTGTGAAACAGGTATTACCCTCATCGTCAGAGTTCATTAACATTTCAACAGACGATTTCAATGAAATCTAATCATCTTTGCGCTTTGAAAACGTTGAAAAATTTCGGCTTCCGGATGGATTCCGCGTCACAATAGCTCGACTTGATGCCGACGTTTCGCCAACCATTATAGGTGGCATCTTCAGGGCAGGCTTGAGGCTTGTACTGAAGATGCCACTTGTAATGGTTGGCGAAACGTCGGCATCAAGGCGAGTGACGCGGAATCCATCCGGAAACCAAGATTTTTCAAGAATAGCTATCCGCGGAAGTCTACTATTCAAGATATTTGAAAACGTTGCAAAAACTGCTAATAGCTCGAGCTAATCATGCACGAACATCGCTGCGGCAAAAGTTTCTCTCATTTAACATGATGATTTATTACCATCTTTCGGGTCTGACGTATTAACTGATGTCACTATACTAATAACTGAATGGATGACTGTTTTTCCTTCTATTTGGATTGTGTTGATTTTTCCTGAAGATTGGTGTTTTTGCAGGCAGTTATTGAAAACAATATTAAGCTCTTGGCAGAGCATGTCCGTACGTTGCCGTTACCGTCGGCTATGGATGCTCTGGTTACAGCAGTTTTCCCACTACCTAAAGATGATAGAGCTTCAAGGTTTAGACAGTCTGTTCAGTATTACCTCAATGGAACAGCGAGTGGTTTTCTAAAATATTGCGCACCTACAGGTACGTTGATAAGTTTTTGAAGCAGTACTAGTACTACCAGCATATAATTTATTAGCGAGGGTACAATATAATTATTTTAATTATAACTCGCTTGACGTGAACTTTGTTTTTCACAGGACTCGTAAAATTATTATAGCAACAAAACTTTAATGTGGGGAGAATATTATTGCGAAATTAGAATGTTTCTCTCGTTTCAGTTACACCTAAAGAGAAAAAAAGTGTTCAACATGTTCCTGTTACAAAAGTGGAAGATGAATTAGTCGTCGGTTTTGCTTCCGAAACTACTGAACAAGAGGTGAGTTACATTATTCATATACTTTGAGCAGTTTCAATAAATCAGAAAGACTTCGTCATTAAGCAACTGAAATGGATGATTAATGTGATTTTCCAAATTGCCAATGATTCAAATAGGTCTAAATTCTGTATCTTCGAACAACTATGTAAACACTAAACATATGACAAACTTTGCATATTATGATTATTATCGATGAAATGTTTTGAAAACGGGAATCGGATTTTTGTAAATTATAGGATCCGCAATATTGTTTGAATGAATCCAATTTCAAATTCGATCTTCACTATTGAGGTCTCGAAAACTAAGAGATACGAAGATGGTTAAATTTTATTTTATATACAGGATGAGGCAAAAAGATGTTGACATTAATCCATTTGAATTACAAGGCAGAGATGTGGTTACAAGATTTCAATTTGGCACCCATCCCTCCTAATAAATACACTGATGGAGTCTGTTCATTGTCGTATGTAAGGCCCTCTGGGCCATTTGGCAGAAATTCCAGCGATGACGTAAGTGATGCGGTGATTCAGGTCTTCCAAATTACCAGGTTTGCTGGCGTAGACCCGATCCTTTGACCATGCCTCACAGCCATAAATCGCATGGCGTCAGGTCGGGTGAACGTGCCATGGGAGAGGACCACCAATCCAGTGATTACCGAAACATCAGACTAATGGGCATGGTATGGCTTCAATCCTAAATCACGATCACGATTCAAATCATTGACCATTGCGAAATGTTAGTTTCTCGCAAAAGTCTGCACGTGAACTTGGTTGGGCTGTCTACCATCGCTCCCTGGACGAGGATGATATTCTCTTCAGTTCGGACAGATCTCTTTCTACCGCTGTGTTCCCCTTGCAATCGTCTTGAACGGACCCAGTCCGGACAAACTTCTCGTAGATCCTACTAATTTTCAGGCGTGATGGTGCATCCTCTCCGGCCGAGGCCTTGCATTTTTCTTGTACGATGCTTGGGGACTGAAAGACCTCCATCCAGGCTGCTATCTTCCTTCGTTCCTCAATGGAATATCAGCTATCTTCCTTCGTTCCAGAGCCCCAGTGGGGTTCCTCATAGCCCCGTTTTCCCCACGCAGGTCAGCGCCAGACGCGACAGTAAGTTTCTGTCACTGGCCACCACAACAGCCAGTGCAGAATCATTATACAAATTATGATTATGTGCTATTCGAAACTAATTATGCTATCTAAGGATATTAAAGGACTAGTATTTTTTCTATTCCGCTTTTTTAAAATGCATTATTAATAAATTTTAAATTAACTTGGCGGATCATTATTTGGGGTTTTGTCTTTGATTTGAAAACAAATACAGATGTCAAATTTCGTTGCGTTTCTTTTCAATTTATTTCCATTTTGTTCTCATTTTTTGAAATTCTATGGGTACTCCTTCCAAACTGAAGAAAATGGTTGTAACTTGTCAGTAAGTTGTTACCACCAAAATCACGTACTCCGTACTTTTAATACTAATCTATGTGAACGATAATAGAAAGTTTGAAGTGTGTAATTTCACCAATAATACATTATTTCTCCGCAATAATTCTCAATAATTTATTCTTGTTTGAGAATAGAAGTTTATTCATGATTGTTGATCTCTGCAAACACACTGTATGTATGTATCTATTTATAGATTTATTTTACAGCAAGAAACCTTACAAAATTATAAATTGGCCACTGCCAATGCAATCATGTCAGCGGACATACTGGATAATTTAGGCAACTCTATCAAAAATAAAGGTAAGATATTTTTAAAGAGTTCTTCCAATGTTGACCATTCAAAAGTCGAGCTTCCTCCAAGTACCAATTTATTTAATTGATAAAAATTTTGGTGTGTTTTGGAAGCAGATAAATAAACTGTAATGCAATAGGAAATAGTAGTTTAAAATCTAATTGTTCCTAAAGAAATGCAGTTGACATTATTTATTTGACCCTGTAATGTTTTAATTTACTACCTGATGAAGAAAACTTTGGACCAAAGATAATCAATACTATCCTACTTACTTTAGAATCACCAAGCTGGGAATCATTTCAACTATTATTTAATAAAGCTGGAAATAATGTCCATTCTTCCAACATATTTTTAATGGAAAAATAAATGGAATTATGTATGCATTTTTTCAAGACTAATTGTTTTATTGATAAATAAAAGCTGGATTCTCATGCATCCGATATCCGACGATATGATTGTCCGAAAGTGTTTCAATCGGTGGAATTATTGGAAAAGCTGCGTGGCTTTCACAAATGTTTTTGAAAAATAACTAGGGAAGTAAAAATAGAGGAATCTAAAAAAAAAATTGATGAAATGCGTTTTTATTGTCAGATATAGACTTGCTTTAGTAAGTTTATTTGAAATTTGAGCAAAATTGATTGCACGGTTCAAAAGTTACGCGAAAAAAACAATTATTGATTTCCAATTTCGAAGGACTATATCTCCGTTATTAAGGACTTTCCATTGTTATTTTCTGGGGAAAGTCCTCTTTATGTTTGATGCTCTATCTGCTCCTAAAACTAATGTATTACAAACTGGCTGCATCGCACTTGTTTTAGATGAGTTACAATTTAAGTGAAAAAAGGGTGTTAGTGTGAGATAAATTTATGTGTAGAATTTATCTTCTTGATATACAGATTAAGTTTGAATCTGCTGTGTATAGGAGCTTGTGAGGTAGTGCGAGCCAGACGCATTGTACCGGGATATCAAAAATTATCTTGGTCAAGGGTGGTTGTGGAATCTAAAACGTGTGTCTTGCTTTACGTTTGAAATATGTCACTGTCACGCTGACATCATCAATAACCTACAAATTTCATAACTATTTATTTCAGTTGTAAAACAATAATGAACTACAAATAAGAAATTATCTTGGTCAAGGGTGGTTGTGGAATGTAAAACGAAAAGTTAACTTTCAACCTTTTACAAGGTTGCAATAGCCATAAACGGGGTCGAAAACTGTTTTAAATTGGTTGTTTTTCGATAAATCGAATGACGTTCACGTGAGGAGCGGGTAGCTCGCGAGTTAGAAAAGTGCAAATCTTCGGAACATAGAACGTCTTTACGAGGACTTTCCGCATGCGGTTTTCGCTCCATGTCGTTAGTTTATGAACGGGGCCAACTAAATAGCATAGTCTCGGGCCCCAAAAGGTCGATTAAATAGGAAAATTTAATTAAAATAGAAACAGGTACTCTCAGGTCTCAGCTACGCGCGTCTAACGTGCGACGTACCAACGGGAATTTTCTAGCTACTAAAATATACCCAAAAGCGATTAAAAGCTAGCGGCCTTATAGCCGAAAACACTTTATTACAACTGGCGCCGGCCGCACGGGTCTTAAAACGGCCCCGAATTAACAAGATTGAGGTAAAAAGTATAAACTCTAACTGACGCGTAGCGAGCTCCTCGAGGCATATGTCAAAATGATCACGTTCGTAGCTAATTACATAGGACGTCTGGCGTTCATGCAATTGTGTTTTTATACAATTCGAACCTTCTAATTTCGATAGGCCACGTGAAAATCCAGGAGTCTAAAGCGCTAGAGACTTCTGAGCTTTATAACATACGTATAAAATTGCGAAATTTCTCATTTTTAGAAACTTCAAAATTAATTAATTTGACACAAGTTTTGATAACGTAAAGTAAGACACACGTTTTATATTCCACAACCACCCTTGACCAAGATACTTTTTGATATCCCGGTATTATTTTACAAGAGTGACGAGTAAAGCGCTATAGCGGGGTGTATCTGGCAATATGCGAAGTGCGCAAGCCGACCGACTCACTTCACTTACGACAGTAACTCGGGATAGAAGCACGGTTATACTACTATTTGGGAATTTTTAATATCTCTAAAATTTAGGAATAATAAAATTAATTTACAGTACCTGCTTCTATTCAGTTATAAGTTCTAGCACCATCCTTAGATACTTATTTTATGCTTACCACGCAACAAAATTATTCGATGCAACATACATACGGACTAGCTAGACGTCTGACATGCTCGATATCAATAGAAGACTCATTTATCCCCATCTTTGTCAAATTTAGCTCGCATTTGAATCACTATACACCTCTGATTCAAACTCTATCTGTATATAGATATTGGTTCGTAAAAGAATTCAAATTTCTATATAATATTTTATTTGTTAGGCAATTCTCCAAGGAATGTAGATAGTGCAATATTCAATGGGTTCGCAAATGGATCATCCGCTTCTGCAGTTGTCGGTGCTGGTAAAATCAATTTGTTAATCAGCTCTAGCAGTTCTAACACCAGTAGTGTTCCTTCTTCACCGAAGCATTCTGCGAAAAATGCTAATCGTGCTGGTAAGAATGCGTCTAATTGCTTTTTATTTCACATAATTCTCTGTATAATAATGTTCAAGTTTAATTGCAGCCCACCAGAAACTAAGTAATTTAGTAATACCAACAGTGTCTGCCGATGTTCTTCGTACCGCCTCATTACGACACCAGAAAGGATTGATGGCACCTAAAATTCTACACGTTTTAAGTACTCAGGAAGTTCGCTTGCCTTGTTTAATGGAGGACGAGGCGAACAGAGAATTTCCGCCCATACATGTCATATACCAACCTCTCAGACAAAGCGTGTATGCGGTTCTTTTCAATCTGCATCATTTGCGATATCTCCACGCTAAGAAAAAGGGTGAGAACATACTATGTTGTGGTTTTTATTTATTCAAATTGTGTTCTGTGTGTTCTTTACGTTATGATACACAACTATTGATAGTTAAAATCTAGAAATTGAAAGAAAAATATAATTATGCGGAATACAGTTTATTATGGATGATGTTGATCGTTTTTCAATGAAATTTAAAAGAACTTTCAACATTACCATTTCATTCTCATTTAAGCAAAATTCTTTGTTGTAAAAAAGGTAGGATTTTACCATATTTCCCAATGAATGAAGCCCTGTTAGTTTCAAATCTGAATGAAATGAATGTATGCTTTACTCTTGTTTGGATGAAGAATTGAAAACCATAGTTTTAGTTTTTTTTACACAGAAACTTCAATGTTGTAGCTTTCAAATTTATTTTGACACTTGGTACTTGTGAATAATAACTGCGGTTTGTTACAAGAAGTGACGAAGTCAAAATCTGTTGCTTCCCAGTTCAATTAGATTTGTTAAATTGAAAATAGACAATGTTTATTAATGTTTCATTTTATATAAGAGGCATTCCATATGAAATCAGCACTCGTTCCCAGGTCACCCTCGGGGATCGCCCTGAAAGTTTTTCCTACCTTTTCTACATTGCATTGACAAATATGACGATTCCCGAAATTTCGGGTCTTAAGTGTTGATACTGCGCCGAGGAGAACATAAAGAAGTTTTTTTTGGCCTTTTTTAAGTAAAAAATGAAATTCGTCTTATTACCGTAAAATATTCGAAAATTAGCCCAAAAATTTTTTGACATCACATAATCGATTGGAAAATTTCCGTACAATACGATGCTGCAGTCAGATTAGAGATATCTTGCAAGTAAAATCCGGAAAATGGGAAAAACAGTTTTTTTTTAATTCATTTCCCAAAATACCGATATCTTAATTTTTTCCTAACCTGGCTAAGACTCTCACAAAATGTGTCTACTTCAATGCGAAAATGGTCCGGTAGTGACTTTAGTCCATTTTCACCAAAATTTTCACGGTTTTCCAAAATTTTTACGATTTTTTGAGGATTTTTCTTAATAAAAAAACATTTTATTGGCTACAAAGTAACCAAACGACCCCAGTAAGAAATTCTAAGCAGTTTTCCTAAATTCTCAGACAATTTTACGTAAAAAACTGTCAAACTCGCAATTGGTTGTAGGTCTGATTACGAAATATAGTAAAATACGGATTTTAAAATTATTATAAATTCCTTTATTATAATTCAAAAGATTACATTCATATCCATAAATTTTTTCGCAATAAATTAGACTATTATTAAACATCAATTTTCAAGTGAGGATGAACTTTTCTTCTGCATATATTGCTTAAATTTGCAAAAGAAGTTCATCCTCACTTGAAAATTGATGTTTAATATTAGACTAATTTGTTGCGAAAAATTTATGGATATGAATGTAATCTTTTGTATTATAATAAAGGAATTTATAATAATTTTAAAATCCGTATTTTATTATATTTCGTGATCAGACCTACAACGAATAGCGAGTTTGAAATTTTTTTACGTAAAATTGTCTGAGAATTTAGGAAAACTGCTTAGAATTTCTTACTGGGGTCGTTTGATTATATTGTAGGTAATAAAATAGGCTTTTTTAAAAGAATAATCGTCCAAAAATCAGAAAAATTTTGGAAAACAGTGAAAATGTTGGTAAAAATGGTTAAAAAAATTAAAATTAGGTATTTTGAGAAATAATTTTCAAAAAAAACTGTTTTTCCCATTTATCGAATTTTTCTTGCAAGATATCTCTAATCTGACTGCAACATCGTACTCTACGGAACATTTCTGATCGATTATGTGCTTTCAAACAATTTTTTAGGCTAATATTCCAATATTTTACGATAATAAGAGGAGTTTTATTTTTTAACTTAATAAATGCCAAAAAAAACTTCATTATGTTCTCCTCGGCGCAATATCGCCACTAGAGACCCGAAATTTCGGGAATCGTCATATTTGTCACTGTTGAAAAGGTAGGAAAAACTTTCAGGACGATCCCCGAGGGTGACCTGGGAACTAGTGTTGATTACATATGGAATGCCTCATAACCGATTGAATAATTCATGTTTTTTTAAATAGTTTGCCTTCAATACATGTTTTTATATTAATTAAACTTATTTTTAATACCATAACTACTTGAAGTAAGTTCTGTTGGTAAAATGACCCAGCCACTTCTAACAAATTAGGGCCGACTTCTGATTCAACAGATACTTTATTAATAAACAATCAAAAAATCGCCCTGTGTATTATAATAAGTTCATTTGATATTGTTCCAAATATCTCATCAAAAGTTCGTAAACACCTATAAATAATATAGACAGATACAATGTCAAATAACACAATTTAGTAACGTCACATAAACAAAGATCGAGATATAGATTTATTTTACAGCAAGAAACCTTACAAAATTATAAATTGGCCACTGCCAATGCAATCATGTCAGCGAACGTACTGAATAATTTAGGCAACTCTCTCAAAAATAAAAAGGTAAATTGTTTTTAAAGATTTCTCCCTTTGAATGGTCAAAAGTCGAGCTTCCTCCAAGTACCAATTTATTTAATCGATAAAAATTTTGGTGTGTTTTGGAAGCAGATCAATAAACTGTAATGCAATAGGAAGAGTAGTTTAAAATCTAATTCTTCCTAAAGAAATGCAGTTGACATTATTTATTTGACCCTGTAATGTTTTAATTTACTACCTGATGAAGAAAACTTTGGACCAAAGATAATCAATACTATCCTACTTACTTTAGAATCACCAAGCTGGGAATCATTTCAACTATTATTTAATAAAGCTGGAAATAATGTCCATTCTTCCAACATATTTTTAATGGAAAAATAAATGGAATTATGTATGCATTTTTTCAAGACTAATTGTTTTATTGATAAATAAAAGCTGGATTCTCATGCATCCGATATCCGACGATATGATTGTCCGAAAGTGTTTCAATCGGTGGAATTATTGGAAAAGCTGCGGGAAATTTCATATGAAATTTAATTTTTTTTGTCTGATAATGTATTTTTCTAACCTCAATTTTATGATGATGAAGTTCATGTTTAATTTGATTTTATTCATGGAATAATGAATAGGTTCATAAACAATTTCAGTTGTTGAATGTAATGATAATTTGGAAGGGAAATCATCCTCGAAGATTTAGGATTAGAAACAAAAAAGCAAATATCAATTGATCATGTGACTTCCCTCACTTTTGTTATCAAAACTTATATTTATTACCATAACTACTTGTAGTAAGTTCAGTTGGTAAAATGGCCCAGTCACTTCTAACAAATTAGGGCCGACGAATTCTGGTTCAACAGATACTTAATTAATAAACGATCAAAAAAATCGCCCTGTGTATTATAATAAGTTCAGTTGATATTGTTCCAAATATTTCATCAAAATTAATACCACTATAGTCGCTCCCGAATATAATTGATAGTGATTCATCAACAGTGTTGCGGCGTACTAAGAGAGGAGGGGCTCAAGATCTATTGCTGAAACATTTCGTATGCACTGGAGTTAACAGCTATAAATAATATAGATACAATGCCAAATAGTACAATTTAGTATCGTCACAGAAACGTAGGTAGAGTAACGAGAATAGAAAACTAACATTCCTAAATAATGCAAATAGCTATCGTGATTGATTTAAAGCCTGGATATTGTTGACGCAAATTTTCTTGATACCATTTACATAAAATTTTAATGAATATAATAATTGTATTCACCGGGTGTCACAACAATATTTGGATAAGCAATATCTTGTAAATACTAGAGGGAAGAAAATAAAGTTTAACAAGAAATACAATAGCTTATAAAAAAATATTTTTGGCGTGTATAAATAAAAATGTACATCTGATGGTTTTATTCTGAGTGATGGTCGTTGTCATCACTACTGTTGCGGCCTTCCAAATTGATGATGAGCTATCATGTCTATTGTAGTTTCCAAATACTACATCCTCTGTTCTTTTTCAACCTGTCTGATGCATTTGTGTCACGATATGTATTTATGTAGTTACACCAGCAATTACCTCAACTCATTGTAGTTTGAAAGAGGCATTTTTTCGCCCTGCTTCACCCTTCACATGTGCCCAGAGTTGTTCTGGTTTAAACTCGCAGTAAGGGTTACGCTGTTACACCTAGCATTTCATCAATCATATACTTCATATATTGATTTTTGTGTACACGCTCAATATTCAATAATCCTACTATAAGCATTGTATCTTCAAATGAAATGTTCTTGGAAGTTGACCAATCCATTATTTGTCCCTTACGCCACACCGAGGTTGGCAAAAATTCCAAACGATGGCTGTGATAGGATGCGAACCCGACTTTAGTTCAAAATGTATGGAATTCAACCACTTTTCGAAGACATTATTGCCCATGCCTTCCACGATAATTACCAGACTTTCGGGACGGCCAGTCCTCAAAAAAACAACTGGTTCTGTCGATAGGAGGTCGGTCACAGTACGCTGTGCATATGCCCAATGACGGAGTCTTAATTAACTTGATGAAATCAAGCTCTCATATTTATTTATTTGTTGATTTTACTGTTCGCTACGTTCACTCCGTCTTAAGCGGAACTTTGTCTTAAGTAAATGAGTGAATAGCGCTCTGTCGAGTGCCGTCGACGGAACTCGCCAGTCATTTGTTGCATGCCGCACCAGCAGATGCGATCGACAGCGAACCTGTTGTTATATTTCTCCCTACCATCGGCCAGATTGTTGACGCACTAAACGACGCGTGAATCAGAGCGAATAGCGTCGAGTATTTCGGCGGCCCGCTCTGCTTAATAACTCGAAAACTGCTCGAAGTAGTTTAAATGTTTACGTCAGTGAATTTCTAGCATCATATCTAGTTTGTCAAAATTTGAAGTTGATTGCATTTACCGTTTGACCTGTACACGAGGACATTGTGCCATATAACTCGGTTCAAGAGAAGACACCGTTCGCTTATGGCCACTCTGTCTTAATTAAACGGCGTCTTTTGCCGGAAGAAGCTTTCAACCCTGTTGAAAACAGAGAAGAAGAAGGCTTTACGTCGGCGGTTAATGCCGAATTTAGTATTTTGTGTCATATACGACAATCTTTTTTCACCGCAATGTCTTGAAAAACAGGAACAACCGACTCTAGTTAATCCGTTGCACAACTCTATCGCAAGCGTACGAGGAAGAAGTTCCTTTGTGAACATTTAAATTCATATCACGTTCTTCAGGAATCCAACGTTTGCGCTGTTTTTGAAGGCTCATTCAAATTATCACAAAAACGGGTTCCATTGTTCAAGAAACTTCAAGAGTAGCTGACTCAACTGTCGCAGCGCCACTGAGAACAAGTTTAACTTGTTCCAGGCTAGGTGGCGCTGCGATAGAAACTAGCGTATAATTATAACCGATGCTCCAGCAACACTGGCTTATAATCGTTCAAACAGGCAAATATCTTACATCTGGCAATGCTGCGCTAGAATAACTTTATGCATAAGATATGATATTTTGTCGTGAAGAGCGGGAATGGTAAAATGAATTGTATCTACATACAAACACATATTGCTATACGCTTATCAGAGATGGTACTCTAATCGCCCACATGACTCACTATCTATTATATTCATTCTTTTTTATTAATTTCTGAAAAAGTAATATGTTTCCAATAAGGGCTCAGGTAGAGATTATATCTGTTGTACATGAAGTATTTGCATAAACTTGAGGATATGACCAAATTGGAATCCTTCTTAATTATCTAATGGCATCACAGAATCTGGAGAAGTTCAAGATTGTACTCCTCAGCCAGACGTCGTAATCAAGGAGTGGAAGTTCACTCGCCAAAATCAGTTCCAGAGAGGCGAGGACGTCAAGGCTGAGCCACTACCATGGGCGGTACCCACTTTGCAAAGGTTATGGTTTGGGCCCTCGGTCGACGATAAACGTCGAAGGATGAGAGCTTTACTGTCATGCCTCAATTCGGACACGCCCCTCATTTTGAACACTGCCTACGTACCGCAACACATGCTAATTATGGCTTGTGTGTTGAGGTATGTTATGTCACAGGAGAAGCCGATTATGCGAAGACAGGAACTCGATGCATTCCTATGTCAAGCTTTCAGTACCGATCTCATGAATGCACAGTATCTGCAAGAACTTACGGTAAGTTTCTTGATTAATAAAATTAATAGCACAAGTCGAATGATTTGTTTCGATTATGTTTTCAGTTGTCCGTGGTTACAAGTAGGGGAATACAATTAGCAGCTCTGTTCATGGAGGGCGTGGATATGGCGGTTCTTGCAAACGATGCCTGTGGTGCTCCACTACCTTGGTTAATGTGTTGTCCTTGGTTATATTTTGATGGAAAACTCTTTCATCACACCCTGGCTAGATCGACACATTCCAAAAATATATTAGAGCTGTGTGAAAATCACATCGAACGAGTGGTGAAGGTGGAACGTATGAGGAAGGCTATTTTGGAAGGACTGGAAGTTCGATTTGCCAAGCCACCAATGCCCTCTCCATTCCAAGGTAGGCTTGAGTTGTTTTATTTTATTCAGCCAGTTATTTCCTATGAAACTTGGAAATTCTCAATAATTTTGGACTTCAATCTGAGTTTAGACATTCATTTTACATTTTTCGTTTGAATTGGTATTTTTCTCTTTAGATTATAAGTTGATACATCAAACCCTGAAAAAAATGACGGATATGTGAAATGACTTTTACATTATCCTTCTTAAAAGCACCTGTTCATGTTTGAATATTGACTTTGTAGGTTGTCAAACGAAGGAATATCAAATCAAATTCTGGGTGAAGGTGAAATTCTCAATAATTTTGGACTTCAATCTGAGTTTAGACATTCATTTTACATTTTTCGTTTGAATTGGTATTTTTCTCTTTAGATTATAAGTTGATACATCAAACCCTGAAAAAATAGACGGATATGTGAAATGACTTTCACATTAACCTTCTTAAAAGCACCTGCTCATGTTTGAATATTGACTTTGTAGGTTGTCAAATGAAGGAATATCAAATCAAATTCTGGGTGAAGGTGAAATTCTCAATAATTTTGGACTTCAATCTGAGTTTAGACATTCATTTTACATTTTTCGTTTGAATTGGTATTTTTCTCTTTAGATTATAAGTTGATACATCAAACCCTGAAAAAAATGACGGATATGTGAAATGACTTTTACATTATCCTTCTTAAAAGCACCTGTTCATGTTTGAATATTGACTTTGTAGGTTGTCAAATGAAGGAATATCAAATCAAATTCTGGGTGAAGGTGAAATTCTCAATAATTTTGGACTTCAATCTGAGTTTAGACATTCATTTTACATTTTTCGTTTGAATTGGTATTTTTCTCTTTAGATTATAAGTTGATACATCAAACCCTGAAAAAAATGACGGATATGTGAAATGACTTTTACATTATCCTTCTTAAAAGCACCTGTTCACGTTTGAATATTGACTTTGTAGGTTGTCAAATGAAGGAATATCAAATCAAATTCTGGGTGAAGGTGAAATTCTCAATAATTTTGGACTTCAATCTGAGTTTAGACATTCATTTTACATTTTTCGTTTGAATTGGTATTTTTCTCTTTAGATTATAAGTTGATACATCAAACCCTGAAAAAAATGACGGATATGTGAAATGACTTTTACATTATCCTTCTTAAAAGCACCTGTTCATGTTTGAATATTGACTTTGTAGGTTGTCAAATGAAGGAATATCAAATCAAATTCTGGGTGAAGGTGAAATTCTCAATAATTTTGGACTTCAATCTTAGTTTAGACATTCATTTTACATTTTTCGTTTGAATTGGTATTTTTCTGTTTAGATTATAAGTTGATACATCAAACCCTGAAAAAATAGACGGATATGTGAAATGACTTTCAAATTAACCTTCTTAAAAGCACCTGCTCATGTTTGAATATTGACTTTGTAGGTTGTCTAATGAAGGAATATCAAATCAAATTCTGGGTGAAGGTGAAATTCTCAATAATTTTGGACTTCAATCTGAGTTTAGACATTCATTTTACATTTTTCGTTTGAATTGGTATTTTTCTCTTTAGATTATAAGTTGATACATCAAACCCTGAAAAAAATGACGGATATGTGAAATGACTTTTACATTATCCTTCTTAAAAGCACCTGTTCATGTTTGAATATTGACTTTGTAGGTTGTCAAATGAAGGAATATCAAATCAAATTCTGGGTGAAGGTGAAATTCTCAATAATTTTGGACTTCAATCTGAGTTTAGACATTCATTTTACATTTTTCGTTTGAATTGGTATTTTTCTCTTTAGATTATAAGTTGATACATCAAACCCTGAAAAAATAGACGGATATGTGAAATGACTTTAAAATTAACCTTCTTAAAAGCACCTGCTCATGTTTGAATATTGACTTTGTAGGTTGTCTAATGAAGGAATATCAAATCAAATTCTGGGTGAAGGTGAAATTCTCAATAATTTTGGACTTCAATCTGAGTTTAGACATTCATTTTACATTTTTCGTTTGAATTGGTATTTTTCTCTTTAGATTATAAGTTGATACATCAAACCCTGAAAAAATAGACGGATATGTGAAATGACTTTCACATTAACCTTCTTAAAAGCACCTGCTCATGTTTGAATATTGACTTTGTAGGTTGTCAAATGAAGGAATATCAAATCAAATTCTGGGTGAAGGTGAAATTCTCAATAATTTTGGACTTCAATCTGAGTTTAGACATTCATTTCACATTTTTCGTTTGAATTGGTATTTTTCTCTTTAGATTATAAGTTGATACATCAAACCCTGAGAAAATAGATGAATATGTGAAATGACTTTTATATTAACCTTCTTAAAAGCATCTGCTTGTGTTTGAATATTGACTTTGTAGGTTGTCAAATGAAGGAATATATTAAATCAAATTCTGGGTGAAGGTGAAATTCTCAATAATTTTGGACTTCAATCTGAATTTAGACATTCATTTTACATTTTTCGTTTGAATTGGTATTTTTCTCTTTAGATTATAAGTTGATACATCAAACCCTGAAAAACTAGACGGATATGTGAAATGACTTTTACATTAACCTTCTTAAAAGCATCTGCTTGAGTTTGAATATTGACTTTGTAGATTGTCAAATGAAGGAATATTAAATCAAATTCTGGGTGAAGGTGAAATTCTCAATAATTTTGGACTTCAATCTGAGTTTAGACATTCATTTTACATTTTTCGTTTGAATTGGTATTATTCTCTTTAGATTATATGTTGATACATCAAACCCTGAAAAAATCGACGGCTATGTGAAATGACTTTTACATTAACCTCCTTAAAAGCATCTGCTTGTGTTTGAATATTGACTTTGTAGGTTGTCAAATGAAGGAATATCAAATCAAATTCTGGGTGAAGGTGAAATTCTCAATAATTTTGGACTTCAATCTGAGTTTAGACATTCATTTTACATATTTCGTTTGAATTGGTATTATTCTCTTTAGATTATAAGTTGATACATCAAACCCTGAAAAAATAGATTGATATGTGAAATGACTTTTACATTAACCTTCTTAAAAGCATCTGCTTGTGTTTGAATATTGACTTTGTAGGTTGTCAAATGAAGGAATATCAAATCAAATTCTGGGTGAAGGTGAAATTCTCAATAATTTTGGACTTCAATCTGAGTTTAGACATTCATTTTACATATTTCGTTTGAATTGGTATTATTCTCTTTAGATTATATGTTGATACATCAAACCCTGAAAAAATAGACGGCTATGTGAAATGACTTTTACATTAACCTTCTTAAAAGCATCTGCTTGTGTTTGAATATTGACTTTGTAGGTTGTCAAATGAAGGAATATCAAATCAAATTCTGGGTGAAGGTGAAATTCTCAATAATTTTGGACTTCAATCTGAGTTTAGACATTCATTTTACATATTTCGTTTGAATTGGTATTATTCTCTTTAGATTATATGTTGATACATCAAACCCTGAAAAAATAGACGGCTATGTGAAATGACTTTTACATTAACCTTCTTAAAAGCATCTGCTTGTGTTTGAATATTGACTTTGTAGGTTGTCAAATGAAGGAATATCAAATCAAATTCTGGGTGAAGGTGAAATTCTCAATAATTTTGGACTTCAATCTGAGTTTAGACATTCATTTTACATATTTCGTTTGAATTGGTATTATTCTCTTTAGATTATATGTTGATACATCAAACCCTGAAAAAATAGACGGCTATGTGAAATGACTTTTACATTAACCTTCTTAAAAGCATCTGCTTGTGTTTGAATATTGACTTTGTAGGTTGTCAAATGAAGGAATATCAAATCAAATTCTGGGTGAAGGTGAAATTCTCAATAATTTTGGACTTCAATCTGAGTTTAGACATTCATTTTACATATTTCGTTTGAATTGGTATTATTCTCTTTAGATTATATGTTGATACATCAAACCCTGAAAAAATAGACGGCTATGTGAAATGACTTTTACATTAACCTTCTTAAAAGCATCTGCTTGTGTTTGAATATTGACTTTGTAGGTTGTCAAATGAAGGAATATCAAATCAAATTCTGGGTGAAGGTGAAATTCTCAATAATTTTGGACTTCAATCTGAGTTTAGACATTCATTTTACATATTTCGTTTGAATTGGTATTATTCTCTTTAGATTATATGTTGATACATCAAACCCTGAAAAAATAGACGGCTATGTGAAATGACTTTTACATTAACCTTCTTAAAAGCATCTGCTTGTGTTTGAATATTGACTTTGTAGGTTGTCAAATGAAGGAATATCAAATCAAATTCTGGGTGAAGGTGAAATTCTCAATAATTTTGGACTTCAATCTGAGTTTAGACATTCATTTTACATATTTCGTTTGAATTGGTATTATTCTCTTTAGATTATATGTTGATACATCAAACCCTGAAAAAATAGACGGCTATGTGAAATGACTTTTACATTAACCTTCTTAAAAGCATCTGCTTGTGTTTGAATATTGACTTTGTAGGTTGTCAAATGAAGGAATATCAAATCAAATTCTGGGTGAAGGTGAAATTCTCAATAATTTTGGACTTCAATCTGAGTTTAGACATTCATTTTACATATTTCGTTTGAAGTGGTATTATTCTCTTTAGATTATATGTTGATACATCAAACCCTGAAAAAATAGACGGCTATGTGGAATGACTTTTACATTAACCTTCTTAAAAGCATCTGCTTGTGTTTGAATATTGACTTTGTAGGTTGTCAAATGAAGGAATATCAAATCAAATTCTGGGTGGAGGTGAAATTCTCAATAATTTTGGACTTCAATCTGAGTTTAGACATTCATTTTACATATTTCGTTTGAATTGGTATTATTCTCTTTAGATTATATGTTGATACATCAAACCCTGAAAAAAATAGAAGGCTATGTGAAATGACTTTTACATTAACCTTCTTAAAAGCATCTGCTTGTGTTTGAATATTGACTTTGTAGGTTGTCAAATGAAGGAATATCAAATCAAATTCTGGGTGAAGGTGAAATTCTCAATAATTTTGGACTTCAATCTGAATTTAGACATTCATTTTACATTTTTCGTTTGAATTGGTATTTTTCTCTTTAGATTATAAGTTGATACATCAAACCCTGAAAAAATAGACGGATATGTGAAATGACTTTCACATTAACCTTCTTAAAAGCACCTGCTCATGTTTGAATATTGACTTTGTAGGTTGTCAAATGAAGGAATATCAAATCAAATTCTGGGTGAAGGTAAAATTCTCAATAATTTTGGACTTCAATCTGAGTTTAGACATTCATTTTACATTTTTCGTTTGAATTGGTATTTTTCTGTTTAGATTATAAGTTGATTCATCAAACCCTGAAAAAATAGACGGTTATGTGAAATGACTTTCACATTAACCTTCTTAAAAGCACCTGCTCATGTTTGAATATTGACTTTGTAGGTTGTCAAATGAAGGAATATCAAATCAAATTCTGGGTGAAGGTGAAATTCTCAATAATTTTGGACTTCAATCTGAGTTTAGACATTCATTTTACATATTTCGTTTGAATTGGTATTATTCTCTTCAGATTATAAGTTGATACATCAAACCCTGAAAAAATAGATTGATATGTGAAATGACTTTTACATAACCTTCTTAAAAGCATCTGCTTGTGTTTGAATATTGACTTTGTAGGTTGTCAAATGAAGGAATATTAAATCAAATTCTGGGTGAAGGTGAAATTCTCAATAATTTTGAACTTCAATCTGAATTTATTCATTCATTTTACATTTTTCGTTTGAATTGGTATTTTTCTCTTTAGATTATAAGTTGGTACATCAAACCCTGAAAAAATAGACGAATATGTGAAATGACTTTTACATTAACCTTCTTAAAAGCATCTCCTTGAGTTTGAATATTGACTTTGTAGGTTGTCAAATGAAGGAATATTAAATCAAATTCTGGGTGAAGGTGAAATTCTCAATAATTTTGGACTTCAATCTGAGTTTAGACATTCATTTTACATATTTCGTTTGAATTGGTATTTTTCTCTTTAGATTATAAGTTGATACATCAAACCCTGAAAAAATAGACGGATATGTGAAATGACTTTTACATTAACCTTCTTAAAAGCATCTACTTGTGTTTGAATATTGACTTTGTAGGTTGTCAAATGAAGGAATATTAAATCAAATTCTGGGTGAAGGTGAAATTCTCAATAAATAATTTGGACTTCAATCTGAGTTTAGACATACATTTTACATATTTCGTTTGAATTGATATTTTTCTCTTTAGATTATAAGTTGATACATCAAACCCTGAAAAAAATGACGGATATGTGAAATGACGTTTACATTATCCTTCTTAAAAGCACCTGCTCATATTTGAATATTGACTTTGTAGGTTGTCAAATGAAGGAATATTAAATCAAATTCTGGGTGAAGGTGAAATTCTCAATAAATAATTTGGACTTCAATCTGAGTTTAGACATACATTTTACATATTTCGTTTGAATTGATATTTTTCTCTTTAGATTATAAGTTGATACATCAAACCCTGAAAAAAATGACGGATATGTGAAATGACGTTTACATTATCCTTCTTAAAAGCACCTGCTCATATTTGAATATTGACTTTGTAGGTTGTCAAATGAAGGAATATTAAATCAAATTCTGGGTGAAGGTGAAATTCTCAATAAATAATTTGGACTTCAATCTGAATTTAGACATACATTTTACATATTTCGTTTGAATTGATATTTTTCTCTTTAGATTATAAGTTGATACATCAAACCCTGAAAAAAATGACGGATATGTGAAATGACGTTTACATTATCCTTCTTCAAAGCACCTGCTCATGTTTGAATATTGACTTTGTAGGTTGTCAAATGAAGGAATATCAAATCAAATTCTGGGTGAAGGTAAAATTCTCAATAATTTTGGACTTCAATCTGAGTTTAGACATTCATTTTACATTTTTCGTTTGAATTGGTATTTTTCTGTTTAGATTATAAGTTGATTCATCAAACCCTGAAAAAATAGACGGTTATGTGAAATGACTTTCACATTAACCTTCTTAAAAGCACCTGCTCATGTTTGAATATTGACTTTGTAGGTTGTCAAATGAAGGAATATCAAATCAAATTCTGGGTGAAGGTGAAATTCTCAATAATTTTGGACTTCAATCTGAGTTTAGACATTCATTTTACATATTTCGTTTGAATTGGTATTATTCTCTTCAGATTATAAGTTGATACATCAAACCCTGAAAAAATAGATTGATATGTGAAATGACTTTTACATAACCTTCTTAAAAGCATCTGCTTGTGTTTGAATATTGACTTTGTAGGTTGTCAAATGAAGGAATATTAAATCAAATTCTGGGTGAAGGTGAAATTCTCAATAATTTTGAACTTCAATCTGAATTTATTCATTCATTTTACATTTTTCGTTTGAATTGGTATTTTTCTCTTTAGATTATAAGTTGGTACATCAAACCCTGAAAAAATAGACGAATATGTGAAATGACTTTTACATTAACCTTCTTAAAAGCATCTCCTTGAGTTTGAATATTGACTTTGTAGGTTGTCAAATGAAGGAATATTAAATCAAATTCTGGGTGAAGGTGAAATTCTCAATAATTTTGGACTTCAATCTGAGTTTAGACATTCATTTTACATATTTCGTTTGAATTGGTATTTTTCTCTTTAGATTATAAGTTGATACATCAAACCCTGAAAAAATAGACGGATATGTGAAATGACTTTTACATTAACCTTCTTAAAAGCATCTACTTGTGTTTGAATATTGACTTTGTAGGTTGTCAAATGAAGGAATATTAAATCAAATTCTGGGTGAAGGTGAAATTCTCAATAAATAATTTGGACTTCAATCTGAGTTTAGACATACATTTTACATATTTCGTTTGAATTGATATTTTTCTCTTTAGATTATAAGTTGATACATCAAACCCTGAAAAAAATGACGGATATGTGAAATGACGTTTACATTATCCTTCTTAAAAGCACCTGCTCATATTTGAATATTGACTTTGTAGGTTGTCAAATGAAGGAATATTAAATCAAATTCTGGGTGAAGGTGAAATTCTCAATAAATAATTTGGACTTCAATCTGAATTTAGACATACATTTTACATATTTCGTTTGAATTGATATTTTTCTCTTTAGATTATAAGTTGATACATCAAACCCTGAAAAAAATGACGGATATGTGAAATGACGTTTACATTATCCTTCTTCAAAGCACCTGCTCATGTTTGAATATTGACTTTGTAGGTTGTCAAATGAAGGAATATCAAATGAAATTTATTCAAAGACATATTGTTTCTCTATTTATTTTATTGTTTTCCAACATAACTCATCAGTTTATACAAATATATTTTTTAAAGGTATGCTACGTCCTGGCCTCCCAGCAGCTCATTGTTTGCCTGCCATGTCTTTGCCTTCTGCCAGGGGAGCAGCTGGCCTCCGACAAAGGCCTATACCATCCCGAGGTGGGCAGTTACAGGTAGGAGGAGTAGTTGTCGGTTCGTGGGGTGCCAATTACGGATATCATAATCAGAATGCAAGACAACCTCACATGACACCCGGTGGTTATCAACACCCTCGAGGTCGCGGTATGCCACCAAACAGTCAGAACCATTATCAAAGAATGAACAATAAACCACATCCACGTAAACCAGGACCACCAACATTTTCCGTCAACAGAAAGAACAATGTGAGTACTGACAACTTTCACATGATTTAATCTTAATTGTGGGTGCGGTCTAGTTGTTTTCATGAACTATGGAACATCAATCAGAGTTGGTACATACACATACGCTCATTTTTGTGGGGAATTAATTAATTTGAGTATTTCTTATATTATGATTTTTAATGATGTTTTTTTAGTTGTTGGTGAAATATAGGTGCACACTATTTCATTTACCGTCGTTATTCCCTGAATAGGAACAAAAATTAGTCACCTTGTAAATAGATTAACAAAAAATATAATCAAAGTCTCAAGAGCTATTCGATGAAGAAACAAGTGATACAGATAATCTTATTCTGTGAGATTGTAATTGTTGAGCTATATTAGTTATGGTTGTCCAAACAATGAGAAATTAGATTTTAAGTGGGTGAAAGTTTTCCTTCAAATTAGGTATTCAAAAATATATTATATATTTATATGTTTATACAGCTTTAGTCAGATCGAGCGGTGTATATTAATTTAAGTGCGAGCGAGATTCGACAAAGATGGGAATAAAAGGGCGTTCCCCAATAATTTATTTCGTTCCAAGCTGTTGTTTGGTAATCATAAAATTAATTATCTAAATATGGTGCTAGAACTAGAATTCAATTATTTTAAAAAGTTTTAATTTTATTTCATTATTTATTGAACAGATTTAGGAGATAGTAAAAATTCTAAAATCAATGTATAAACTACAGTGAGCTACTGCCATAAATGGACAGTGGAGTGTCAGCATATCGTGAGATGGTACCACCCATTATAGCGTTTTACTTGTTTCTCTTTAAAACAATATAGTACACCTGGCTCGCTCTAACTGACGAGACGTCTTTACACCGCTCGATCTGACTCAATCTATATACATCGCTTTTTCTTGAATACATGGTGTTTCAGAAAGACCTCCCGTAAATGCAGGGGACGGTAGATTTCACAAAAATAATCAGAATTTTTCATATAAACTATGGTCCTATCTCCTTTCGTTTCGGAATTAATTTTTTTTAACGAAATTTTGCTGTAGCTCCTGTGCAGTTACAGATATAGTTTGTTTTTGATTATGCGGTAGAGGGCGCGGGGTTCCCTACTTTTCGGCGATTCTTTCAGCCTTAACTTTTTCGAGAATAATTTTTTTTTTCTTTGCACATTTCCTGGTTCATAATATATTTCAAACAAAAAAATTTCGAAATTTCACCGTTTTCGAGTAAAACGCGTTTAAATGAACATAACAAAAACTATCAAATTTACTTACTACCGAAATCGCGTATGTTGATTTAAACGCGTTTTTATCGAAAACGGTGAGATTTTGAGAACCTCAACAAGAGTACATTATTTGTTTGAAATAAAATTGTAAACCAGAAACAAAGAAAAAAAAAAGATCATTCTCAAAAAAGGCTAAAAGAATAGCCGAAAAGTGGCGCACCCAACGCTCTCTACCGCATAATCTAAAACTAACTAAATCATCTTATTCGGCGTCCTCTGAAACCCCCGAGTACCAGATTACAACGAAATATCGGAGCTACAGCAAAATTTCGTTTAAAAACAAAAGTATCTCCGAAACGAAAGAAGATAGGACCATAGTTGCATTTACGAGAGGTCTTTATGAAACACCCTGATAGATCGTAAAGTCTTAACCAATCTCGTTTGCGATAATAGTTGGTAGTTGAAAGAGATATGCTTCTCGAATGGATAAATTAACATGGCGAAGGTGTGAAAAATAAGATTACATTTCAAACTTTGATGTACTAACTTGACATGTTTTGAATGCACACCAATATGTCAAGTTAATACAGCAAATATTCAATTCAAACCGTTGAGGACTGGAAATGTAAAGTAAACATACTTTTAGCGATTTGAATATATTTACTTAAAAACAATATAAATTTATTGGTCCCTATTGAATCCAAAAGTAATGTGGTCCAATTGAATATATTATTGAAAATGCGTAAATGATAATGATAAGTTGAACGTTTTTGTTTTATGGTCTCACACTTGCAATTATAATATTTTGTCTAAAATATAGAGGGATAAATTAAATTCTTGGTTGTTAATTTTCTTAATAAATAACATCCGATTGTGACATTCAAATTCTGAGCGTCCTAGTGGTACTAAAACCAAAATGAAAGCTTTTCAATTCATCCCTTTTCTAGTACAGTCGAGGTGTTTTCACCATCAGTACTTATGTACTTAGTGCGTTAGTACGCCTCTGGAATATTAGTACGTTTTCTTTTCCTGGTATATTTTGTTTGGTAGGCGCATTCAGTTGACAAGAAGAACTACTTTCTACTTTCTATTTGACCTAATCTTTACCTAACCCGCTCTAGCTATTTTCTGTATTGTATTATGTTTATAATATAAAGGGTGTTTTTTGAGTTAGGATAGAACTTCGGTAACGAATAACTTTCAAACCGAACTGTCATTCTGCCGCCGCTATTCATAACAATCAGTTCTATCTAAAGGACCTAATTTCGTTTTTTCCCCCAAAAAAATTCCTACGACATCCATTATTTCTGCTGTAAATTCGTTTCGAAACTGCTAAAATTCTTCGTCATTCCAACATTCCTAAATCAAATTGACCTAAACCTTTAATTCAAGCTCTTAATTTATTCAAATCAGATACTGATTTAGATATTTCGAAAGCTGATAAAAGAAACTCCACTGTTGTCATGAATTGTTCAGATTATGATAAGAAAATCCTGCAACATCTGCCAACTAATTCCTATTAGCTCCTACCCAAAAGATATTTCACCCCCTCTATAGAACGTTCAATTTCACAAATTATACGTCATTCTTCCCTTCTTGATCCAGATAAGAAATTTCTTATCCTCCATTGTTCAAAATGTCCCCGTTTATATGGTTTGCCTAAAATTCATAAACCCTCAGTTCCTCTGAGACCAATTGTCAGCACTATCGGATCCCCTACTTATAAACTCTCGATATCAGTTATCTATTCTCGAACCTCTTGTAGGTAATTCCAACAGTTTTTTTTATCCTAAATTTCTTTCATTTCGTTGAAAAACTTCAAACGCTGAGTGTTGACCAAAGCGATTTGCTCGTCAGCTTTGACATCAAATCACTCTTTACCAATGTTCCCATTCCAGACACCCTTTCCATAATTTCTCAATTGTTACCTGCCAAAAACATTTCAATGGACTTGCTACCGTTAATTGATTTGTGTCTATCCTCCACATATTTTTGTACGATGGCAAGTTTTACGAGCACTTTCTCCGATCATAGGTAATATCTTCATGGAAATTTTTGAACCAGATGCTATTGACTCATCTGTTCTCAAGCCGAAATGTTGGTTTAGATATGTCGACGAAACATTTGTTATTTGGCAACATGGTCACGAAAAGCGAAAAGTCGAATCGCAAGGTTCACTCCCTTTCCTAGATGTTAGACTGACGGTACTTCAGGACATTCTGTGTATGGAAAACCCACTCAATGGTCTTTCCCACCACCACCCTGCCCAAAAGCAATCTGTCATAAACTCCTTGGTCCACAGAGCCGTCAACTTATCTGAACCTCGATCCTTAAAATCAGAATTAGAACATCTTTCATCTGTCTCACTATCAAACAATTTCTCCCATTACAACATTCAAAAAGCCATAAAGAAATACACTTCGCCTAAAATTACAAATCGACCTGAGCCACAAACCATCCCGCCTGCTTTATCCACTGCCTATCTTCCATATATTGAAAATATGACAGATCGAATTTCCAAAATCCATAAAAAACATAATATTTCTACTTCTCGGTTTTTCACACTTCCAAAATTATCTCAGTTTTACAAACCTATCAAAGATCCCCTTCCTCCTCTTCACTCAGAAGGTGTTTATAGCATTCCCTGATCTTGCGGTAAAGCCTACATTGGTGAAACAGGTCGTACAGTAGCTACTCGTGTGAAAGAACATGAGCGCTGTACAAGACTTCGTGGCACCGGTAGATCTGCACTTGCGGAACACAAGTTTGTCACTAATCATCAAATTCTTTTCGAAAATATTAAAATCCTAGCCCGAACCCCAAACTTCTATTAGCGAAAAATCCTCGAAGCTATAGAAACATTCAAATAAAAACCATGACTCAGGATATTACCTTCTCAACATTTGGAAGCCCATATTTTAAAGTTTGCCCCCGTGTCAAAACGGGAGGGGTGAGTGGTCAATTGTGGTACATTTGATAGCTTTCCAAAAATATCAACTGCGTGTTTTTTCGTTTCACGATCCAAAGTATTTTGCGAGATATCCAGCCGTTTCCAGACTTTTTGGACACCCGATATAAGATCAATCTGATAAGCGGGACAAGACAGCTTGCGTCGTTCTTTCGCTGATAAGGTTTTAGAGGAGTTGCAAGTTGACTTGTTTTATCTAAAATTGTGTTCAGCAATGAGCTCATTTTTGGTTTAGTTTGGTGCGGTTTATGCACTGGTTTGATCAAAAAAGATTCTGAAACTAACGTTATCGTCAGTTTAGAACGTTACCAGATATACCATGGTCAATGAATATTTCTTTTAAAATGTGGATGGTATTAATCCAATCGAGATGTGGATGTTATAGCGAACTATCAACTTATTGCAAACAAGATTTGTAATACTTTGATTTCGAAAAATGGATATGTCAACTGGGTACCCAGGTCCTGTAATTTGACGCCTTTAGATTATTTCCCATTGGACTACGTGAATTCATTGATTTATGTTAATAAACCAGCAACAATTGACGCCGTGGAAGCCAACATTGTTCGTGATATTCATGACATTTGGTCACCATTGCTCGAAAAGTTACCCAAAATTGGATGGAAAGAATGCGCTTTGTCTGGTGGCCTTATGCCCTAAATTTCTTTTTATTTTTCAAATTAGGGTTCAAGTGGCAGAACAGAGGATGACTATTCGTATTCATCCATCTGAACTTCGCCCTAAGGTTCACACAAGTTAACTAGTTTTTTTTTTCTTTTGTGATATTTACTTGCATATTCTATGTATTGTTATTATTATTTTCGAATATTAACGCTATGTAATGACCTTTCAAATTAAAATCAAAAGTAAATTTTTGTGTTCTAACGAGCTTGAAAACACCCTCTTTACATGTAGTTGTGGACCATTTTTATTTTGATTGATATCGAATTTGTGTCCTAATAACAGTGCTAACATTAATTTTAATTTTCCTTTATAGACGAACAAAAAACGTAACAATGCTAACAAATCTAACAAGAATAAAGCTACTCCCCAGGGACATACTTTAACCGTGAATACCGAAAGCGGGTATGTAGATTCATATCACGAAACGATTGATTTCTAAATGTTGATATCTTGCAGGGATGTACCGGCGAATGAAATTTTCATGAACGACGACGGTTCTACGAGTGTGGGAGGGAAATCAGAAGACTGTTCTAAAACCGTCGTCGAGCATAAGGGGCAAGGAGACGCCCCTACCGTCGTCGACAGCAAGAACTAAAACATCCTCAGACAGCCTTAATCTTGCAATGCAAACGCAGACATTATGTTAGACATTAATTTTTTACACTTTTGTTTCGTTTATTGTTTGATTGAAGACCAAGTGAGCATTCAAGCCTTACCGAGGTATAAAAATATGGTGATTGGGACGTTGCACGTAATGGACTTGTAGCAATGTCCCCTTTAATCGTAGTGACTGATTTTAACCGCGTTTAGCTCTACAACGATAATCGCAGTGTTGGTGCATCATAGAGAAGCGGCGTTAGGTTTGTGATACAGAATTTGGAAAGCTCCACCGCTTGCTTGATAGCTGTGTTGAGAAATTCTAACGCTGACTGATTGTTTGAGAGCATATGTATATTTTTCTATGTTTGTTACAACTGTTATAATTATATATTGACTGAGAGAGCGTTGTGAACGCTACTGTGATCATATTTATGGTATTTATACGTTTAGATCTGTTGACTGGAACAATGACGTTTATTATTATCATCAAATTAGTTACCGATTTGATTTGATGATAATAATGGGGGTTGTTTTGCTTGGAAAGATGGTTAAGGATGGTTCGCTATATATTATATGTATATTTGGAGACCTTTCGGTGTAATATTTGAAATTATTCAATAAAACCGAACTAAACATGCAAATTGTAGATTCTTGCATTACCAATTTTGAAAAATATTTGACTTTCAATTCTGTCCATAATTTGTAAAAGTATTTTACAATGGACATATTAAATTCAAACGTTTATAATATACACACACACACACACACACAATTTATGTATCTTTGTGTACATTGGTCAGAAAAAATGGAAAACTCCGCTCCCCCAGATTATTGTGCTACTTCAACAAAAAGTAAGTGTTCTCATTTTTTTTGAATTCTAATTTTTATCAGACGTTCAGATTTTGACAGTTTGATCAGTAATTAACTTGATTTGCATAGTAAATAAATTACGGTCCTAATAATATTTACATTGATGACTACCTAAACTAATCATAGAATTTTGATGAGTAATATTAATGATATGAAGTTAGAAGAACATTGAAGTCTCAGCATGTTGGAATCTGTATTAATTCAATCTAGGAGATATAGAATTTTATAATGGTCTAGGAGTCAGAGCAATTTTGATGGTCTGAACATTAACTCGATGGCACTATGGTTTATCGTTAGAGGACGGTTCAATGACCAATTCATCTCGCAGACCGAATTCTCGCCAGCTGCTAGATCTCGAGATACACTGTCGGCAAATTGTTTATTTTTTGACTGGAGGTTAACCCTTTTCAAGTTGCGGTTATTTGAGAAGAATGCCATTCTACACTACCACCATGTGCCATCATTTTTTATCCTGTCCGTTTATCAGAATGACCGGTTAAAATGGACCGAAAATGGACTGCGAGTTAACCCTCCCAAACCTGGTGGAAAATGTTCGGTGTTGGCATTTGTTAAGAAAACCTATGCCATCAAAAGTTATCGGTCCATTTCCGAGTAATTGGCCATTATTTGGACCAATAATATATATTTTTTCATTTTGGGGCTAAACCTCGCGGATTACAAGGTAACATGATGGCACCATGTTGAATAGCTTTATTGAAGGTCAAATAAAGATTTAAAATTATTGCCATCACTCCTTGCCTATTTCAACACCCCCCCCCCCCCAAAACATAAAACCACCTCCCAAAACAAACAAAGAATAAAAAACGGCCGTTTCGATTTTAAATCCAGCATGAATCTCAATAATTGACCAATTTATCATTAAAGTGGTCATATTATTTATTTTTTGGGGTTGTTTTAGGTGGTTTTGGGGGGTTGAAATAGGCAAGGAGTGATGGCAATAATTTTAAATGTTTATTTGACCTCCAATAAAGTTATTTAACATGGTGCCATCATGTTACTTTGTAATCCGCAAGGTTTAGCCACCAAATGAGAAAAAACGTTTTTGTGCAAATAATTGCCAATTACTCGGAAATGGACCAATAATTTTTGATGGCATAGGGTATCTAACCCAAAACTGATGGAAAATGTTCATTGGTGTTGGCAATTGTTAAGATAACCTTTGCCATCGAAAGTTATCAGTCCATTTCCGAGTAATTGGCTATTATTTTCTCATTTTGTGGCTAAACCTTGCAGATTACATGGTAGCATGATGACACCATGTTGAATAACTTTATTGGAGGTCAATTAAAGATTTAAAACTATTGCCATCACTCCTTGCCTATTTCAACACCCCCCCCCCCCCAAATATGAATAATATGGATAATTTGACCAATTTTATGATAAATTAGTCAATTATTGAGATTCTGGCTGGATTTAAAATCGAAACTGCCGTTTTTTGTTTGTTTTGGAGGTGGTTTGGGGGGTTTTGAGGGGTTGAAATAGGCAAGGAGTGATGGCAATAATTTAAAATCTTTATTTGACCTCCAATAAAGTTATTTAACATGGTGCCATCATGTTACCTTGTAATCCGCAAGGTTTAGCCACAAAATGAGAAAAAAACCATTTTTGGTCCAAATAATGGCCAATTACTTGGAAACGGACCGATAACTTGATGGCGTAGGGTATCTTAACAATTACCAACACCAATGAACATTTTCCACCAGGTTTGGGAGGGTTAACTTGTAGTTCATTTTCGGTTCAATTTTAACTGGTCAGCCTGATGAACGGACACGATAAAAAATGATGGCACATGGTGGAAGAGTATAAGAATGGCATGCTTTTCAAGTAACCGTAACTTGAAAAGGATTAACCTCCAGGCAAAAAATAAACAATTCGCGGAGGCTCGAGATCTAGCAGCAGGCGAATATTCGGTCTGTGAGATGAATTGGTCATTGAACCGTCCTCTAACGATAAACCATAGCGCTATCGTGTTAATGTTCAGACCATTAATATCGCTCTGGCTTCTAGACTATAAACCTCCGGTAAAATATTTTTTATTATCTATTATGCAAAATGATTTAGATCATATTCAATTTTCTTTTGATATTATTACTATCTAAAGTATTTGTTTTTTTTTTATATTTTCTGTTTGTTCAATATGAAAATTTAAAAATCATTGTATATGTTGTAATTTTTTTAGTCATGCTACCTAAATTTCATGTCCTGAAAAATGAGAAAATATTGACCCAAGAAGTTTGAAACAATTGCTAGATGATGTTCTGATTTTATCCTGCTTTCTATTTTATTTACTTTGTCTAATGGAAAGCAATCACATCTCAAAGGATATGCAATGTTTTTAGCATTGTAAATCAATATTTATCTGTTACTTTTCAAAATTCAGGGTATAATACAAGTGTTTACCACGAATAAGTAATTTAAACGTCTTCAATTTAGCTTAGGTGAAAATTATATTATGAGAACTATTTGGCGCATTCCAGGTCATATTCGCACTTCATCCCAGGTGAGGTCTTTGGATTGCGCTGAAATTTTACATGGATTTGACGGGAAATCTTCCAAGGAATCCAACACCGCCTTCAGAATTAGGCTATCGTTTCGCGCATGCGCGCAAACTAAAAAAACCTATTTTTTCTTCAAAAATTCATAACTCTGGTGTTGCTACTCCGAACGGGCTGAAATTTTGTGTGAAGCTGTCTTCACACAAAATTTCAGCCCGTTCGGAAGTGCGAATATGACCTGGAATGCGCCATTTATTAATGATTAAAAATAACTAGCAATAATCGTTATATGAAAAGGGACCTTACTTTTGTGTTATGTTCACCATTGATAAGTAGCACATGTATTTATAACACAATTAAGAGTAGAAGATGCCCAGCTTGATTGTGCTTGATACATAAAAGCGTTAAAGTTTTCCTAGACCCTATGAATGTTCAGAGTGCGCTATTGCTCATTGGAGACAGTATAGCCAAAACTAACTGAGCTTGAAGAAATATAAAAAACAAAACTGTAAGTAGTATGAATCAAATGGATTCTTCGTTTACAAAGACTTTGTCAAAAACCTGCAATTTTACTATTTTATGTAGCTGTTTCTTACATATTACACGTGTAGTGAAGAATCAATTATACTAATTAGCTCACAATTGATAACATAGAATGTATTAATAATTAATAAATCCTTTTGGATAAAATTTAACTAGTAATTGTTCATATCTAATCGTTTTGTTGTAAAATCGTTATGCTTTTTTGTGTTCTATGAAAATGAAACATTCGCAAATTGCAATTTTTATTTCAAGGTTGCTTTTAATTCTTAAGCGAATGTATTTCCAGGAGGGTTTAGAATAATTATTTTATACTTGATTGTAAATGCCATGTTAGTGTTATGCCACCATGTGGAAATTTTTGATTATTTTTCAGTGTTCTCTGATATAAAGAGTTAATTGTTGTTGAATATATGCAGATTGTCTTTTTATAAACTTTCACATTTTCAATTGATTGTAAATTATAATTAGTTTGTTGTCGATATTATAATCTTTTAAACCGCTTGTACGTCACCATGTAGAAAATAAGCATTCACAATACTGCATAAATCACTAAAACCAATTTATAACAAAAACATTAATTTGGTTTGTAAATTTTTGATGGTCTTTATAATTCCAATCTTGTCAGTAAAACAATACAACAGATTTAATATTGTATAATATACCACTTTATTAAAAAAAAACGGAAATATATAATTTTGAATGAGCCCCTAAATTTAAAAAAGTATTAATTTAATACTATATTTTAAATAAAAAATTAGTATATTTAATGCTTATTTAGTTACATATTCTAATTATTTGGAGATGTCAAATTATTCCTTTCAATATATATTGAGATATAGAATTCTTAGAAAATATCAAAATATTTAGTTGGAACTCAAAGGAAGTGAAGGTAATATATTAGAAACTTTTGGAAATATATATTCCATTTCCATAGTTCTAAAAAAAAATGTAGATTCCGAAATTATAGTCGAACAACATTGATTGAGAATAATTTAAAAATCAATATGTTCAATGGAATTGTTTAATTAATTGAGAAATATGTTCAGCCTTGGAATTATTTGTTGATATGGTATAAAAAAATATTATATTTGATGAAATGTTGGAACACAAGAATATCTCATAAGATTGGAATTATTTATACAAGAATTTATGTAATGTGCCCGCGTTTTGAAACATGGAGACTTAACATGGTGTATTATCTGTTAAGTGAAAAATAACAGAACCCTTGCAAACTTTTAATGTCTTTATATAATTAATGGTATAACCTATGCTTAACATATTTAGATATCTGGAACTTGTAATGTATTTGAACTTTTGTTTTAATTCAGTATATCCGAGATATTTACATAGTAATTTCTGATATATATGTGTATATTGGCTCTATGGGTGACAGGGCATCCATATTTAAATAATTAAAATATATTAATTAGAAATAGTTGTCATTTTGGAAAACTGGAGTCAATATTGCGGAATTCTCTTATGTTTAATTTTTTGGGAATCAATAGCTCATCCAAGCTATGTTATTATGTAAGTTTAAAATAACCGTAATCCAGTTTTCTATTTTCTTGTAATTCAAATAAAACAACCATTCAACTGTTCAATAGTCTGTTAAATGGGCATCAGCAACTTTCCAATGTTTGGCATGAGATGTGGAACGGCAGTTGAAAGAGTTTGTTTAATATAAACAAATGAACCATTATTGTTTTTTTTCTTCATAACCTTCAATATATCCTTTAAATGTTGGGTGGTTTGCTATAATTTAATTTATAACAACCCGCTTTTCAATTTGAAAGTATTGACACGTTAAAAATGTGAAGATTTTGGGGGAACATGCTGTTAAACTGTTCTAGATTAAGCAAAATTGCACATTGTCAATTTATTTCCTAGAGGGTAGTACATGCTACCAAAAAAGTGACGTTTTATTACTTAAAAACTAATAACATAGAATATGTTTTTCTATAGACTGTCTTATGTGGACGTAGTCACGTATAGTTCGGGACATTAAAGATCGCCTAGCTGAAGAATGTGAGTCGAGTTCATAATATCTCAAGGAGTGAACTTTCTTTCAACAACTGCTGAAATCATGTTTCAATGCGACTGGTACAATATATCCGCACTCGGCGCTGCTATGATTTACGATATGTATAACAAGTACTGGAGGGAGAGAGCCTATTATTAGTCATGTCATTTTGACCAATCAGACCTGTTACGGTTACTCGTAACTTTTCCTTGTCACGATTCCTATGATAGAACATTCTACGTTGAAATAGAACATATTTTTATCGAATACTATTATTTAAATATGACAGCGTTGAACTTACGTTCATAGTCGAATCTGTGCTTGTAGATAATGAGGGCTGCTGGGGTGTAAAGTACAAAGAGTTCTATATATAGAGTAGACAAATAGTGTGTTGAGCATAGGAAAGCGCTGGTAAGTCGATGGACATTCTGTCCTCGCACATGTAGTGCGCTCTTACTCGCACGGTCTCCCCTTCTATCACAAAGTATAAAAATAAAAGAATAAGTATAACGCGCGCACACCGTCGGTATAGTTAGAGGAGAAATAAGGGGAAGGACAGAAATGACAGAATGTCCATCAACTTACCAGTGAAATGCTTAGTAGTCTACTCTATATATAGAACTCTTTGGTAAAGTAGCTCTCGGCACGGATAAGAAAACATGTGAAGAAGTTTTTGCAATGGAATATTGAGGACTGTATACTATTGGGGATTGAAGGATTCTCCTTCCTGGAGAAAATAATACAAGCTGCGTCTGACTTCATTGGATGATATATGGACTGTAGAGGAGAAAGAGGTATGAAGTGTACCATCATCTTCAAAGCTGTGGAGGGTAAAGGTTGTCATTTCCAACAGATCGTTGATATGGAGCAGAACCAAAGTTGGTGCCTAGTAGAACACCAGCGTTGATAGCCATTGAATCGTAGGTGACTCCGTCAACTACCACATGGAGTGATCCATCTGAGATAAAACCATAGACCTATTATCCTAAGGAGACAGAATTGTTTACATTTAAACACGATCAGACATTGCCAAAATTTCGGGCCACTCAGACCGCTGTATATTACAAGTATGGCCGTATGGAATGTGTTGTTGCCGGATTAGTTCTTCTGTGTGCCGGATTGAGATTTGTAACTATTATAAAAACGTCCATAGCATTATTTATTGGTTATATTAGAAGCAATATTATTGAAATGTCGTTTACTCTGAAAAATATTCCATAATTTATGGTAACCTGGAATATACAATCGAATTATAGAATATTTAAATTTTTAAATATAGAACTATTCCATTCCATTGCATCATTTGTTCAGAAGGTGACAACGCCGCGCAGCTTTTAGGAATGGGTACTTTATTCTGTACTACGCAATTTGACAGCTTCCGTATTTCTCGTAGCTATTTCGAAGCGGTGCTGCCTTACAAGTGGTACCAAGTTTTCAATCATAGTTACAGCGTTGCCAATAAGAAGTAATTATGACTCGACGACAAAGAAGTCCGTTGGTTTTCTTTGTCATACTTCATGTAATCATTGCGACAAGTCAAATGGAGTTTTATGAATGAGATGTTTCGTCTCCTTAGGATAATAGGTCTATGGATAAAACTATGTTTAACGACAAAGTTGCAGTGGCAATAAACGACATGACGGAATTTTCCCAAGAAGGAATTGGTGCTTAGACTGGCTCGGAATGTAATTTAATGCCGAGAAATGCGCCTACAGAGATTTCATCCAATGTTCATTTCTTTTTATTATGCTCCTTCCACTCTCTCAACGGATTTAATGTGATGACTACTTCCACTCAAGATTTGCCTGGGAGATGCATGTTATTGGTTTAATATTCGGAGGAAGCAGCTGTTCTTAAGTCTTAGACACGAGAGGTAAGAGATCGATGGTCTGTACAGCTTATATGGAGAGTATGATATAATCCTGGAATCTAAATCATTTTACGGATTTTCAAACTTATGGTACCGTATTGTGGAAATTATTTAGACAGCCTGAATCCAAATGTGCAATTTGCTCGTTCGATATTATTGCTCTTATTTCTTCAGGACTTCTTGCGAATATAGTCAATGTTTTGCCATTTTCCTAATCTGGATATTGGAGTTGATTAATTATTTATTTTATACATCCAATTTAATTCAGTTCAATGTCTTATTACCTCTTTCTTGTTTATATGGATACTTCCAATTTGGGAAGAATTTTCTATGTAGCTCCAACTCATATACAAAAGTATCATCATAGTTTTATTAGTGCAAACAAATTTGGTATTCTTTAGATCATACAAAATATACCTAGTTGCGATGAGGAGGTATTTTGTCATCTTGTCGATGAAAATAGAGATGTGTCTATTCTGTCATTTACATTGATTCTATACCCGAATAAGTATTTTGGCTTGAAATATCGTGAAATGGTCTTTATATCGTCACAACTAGACTACATGCTGGTGTTTGCGCTACGTAGATCCCTTCTTCTATTTCGTATTCGAGATTCTTAAATTTGGTAGTATCAGGCACACAGCGAACTTGAGGATAATTTACTTTCTCTTCACTAATACTCACGTTCCACTGCCCGGCAGAGTCCTTCACATTTTAGTGAGGCGATGGGGATGACTTGATCACTCACTGCCTTCTCAAAAAAATTAACCTACTTCATAACTTTGTCAAGACTCACGACCGCTAGACCATTTACCAGATATCTGGCCTAGGACACAGACATTGTAGATTTGGGGATAAACACCATGTGGTGCAACGTCTACCCACAGTTCGCAAATACAAGTTAGCATGACCCTATTATGTAATAGGGCTACCTAGTAGCGAGACCCATGCTTGTTGAACTAAGCTCTCTCTTAGGAGAGACAAAAAGTTACTATCGCCAGCAACAGGACAAGTATAGTAGGATTCACGTACAAAAGAGCAAGTACATGGAGATAGCGTCATTTTGGTTCATTAATTTGGAAATCACGGTAAGGGATGTTGAATGATTCCTCCCATAGTGTTTTCTTGGAGCCCAAGAATCAGTTATCTTCTATCATTGCAGGTCTAGAGTAGAAATCATGCAAATATTCAGTTCATTTGATAGAATTGTCCTACGAGTATGCTATACCCATAGACCTATTATCCTAAGGAGACAGAATTGTTTACATTTAAACACGATCAGACATTGCCAAAATTTCGGGCCACTCAGACCGCTGTATATTACAAGTAGGGCCTTATGGAATGTGCTGTTGCCGGATTAGTTGTTTTGTGTGCCGGATTGAGATTTGTAATTATTATAAAAACGTCCATAGCATTATTTATTGGTTATATTAGAAGCAATACTGTTGATATGTCGTTTTCTCTGAAAAATATTCCAAAATTTATGGTAACCTGAAATATACAATCGAATTATAGAATATTTAAATTTTTAAATATAGAGGTATTCAATTCCATTGCATCATTTGTTGAGAAGGCGACAACGCCGCGCACCTTTTAGGAATGGGGACTTTGTTCTGTACTACGCAATTTGACAGCTTCCGTATTTCTCGTAGCTATTTCGAAGCGGTGTTGCCTTACAAGTGGTACCAAGTTTTCAATCATAGTTACAGCGTTGCCAATAAGGAGTAATTATGACTCGACGACAACGAGGTCCGTTGGTTTTCTTTGTCATACTTCATATAATCATTGCGACAAGTCAAATGGAGTTTTATGAATGAGATGTTTCGTTTTCTCAGGATAATAGGTGGCTATACCCAACTATACTATACGAGCATCGATTAGAAGGTAGGTACTTATATACACATATCTATTCTTCTTGATGGAGGAGGAGGATAAAATTGACCAGGTAAAGTACATTTTTTATTGCAAACTGTTGATAGGTTTTACAGAATATAATTAAAGTGAAAAGCATGAAGAAAGCGTAAACTACATTAATTTTTCCAAACAACTCCAACATAGAAGCTGGCCCTAATGAAAAATGACACCATTTTCAATTATCTTCTTTTAATTTTTTTTAATTCTAAAGAAAAAATTAAGTCATTGCGTTTCGTTTTTCACGGAAATTATTAAATTATCATCACCTTTGATTAAAATTGAGTTTCTTACCATCGATTCCTCTGAAATATAAATAAGTATTGGAAAGAATGCTTGAGGGTAAAATTAAATATGCCAACGATGAAATTTGATGCTCTACCTGGTTGGTGTTGTTGACGGCAGATCGTAATGCAATATCTTGAGACATTTTAGGAAAAGTAATCCCTCAGGTATCCTTTTATTAAAAAGGAAGTACACATTACAGGATGGGAAACGTTTCTAAAAACTTAATAAATCGAGTATATGAGAACCTCTACCACTTTTCGAATAAGACGTCATGCACCAAAAATGTCTAATGTAAGTATTTTAAGCTTAATATTCTATTGACATTTTTATTAGAAATTGTTACTGTTTCAAACTTGTATTCAATAACTTTTGGTTTTACGTAGATCTATGAAACTAGGTAGAGTTTGTGGGAACTTTAAATTAAATATATTCGGTAACATTTGAAACTGCTCTTCAAAAGGTCGCATTTTTGATATTTTGTTGTGAATACAGACAGATACAGTTCTATAGAGATACACCAATAAATGTAACACATTGCTTAAAGAGGAATGTAACCTATATCTTAGGTTTGATACATTTAAAATTTGTGGGCTCCAATTCTGTTCCTTGATGCTTTCTCGTTTTGTTACATAAGTTTTAGTTATAAAGTAAAAATCAACCGGTTCAAGATCCTATGTTCTTGACGGCCACTTAATCGCAAACTTTCTAGTTCACCTATTAGTAAACACTTGTAAATGTTTGCACATTTGAACTGTAATAAGGTGGTGTTCCGTTATATTTTAATATATTCTACCGACGGACATGCCGTATTTTATGTAGATAGTTGCTGCTGATGTCTACATCTGCGGTATTCTTAGGAATCTGAATAAAACAAAACAATTTCATACTCCTTGGCTTAACAATTACAGTCGAGCAGCCCTAGCAACCAACGGTGGAATCTGGTGCACCGCTGGAGCCTGCAACCATGGACAGGTGGGAGTAGGGGTATACCGCAAACGCCCAGACAAAGGCATTTAATGCCTTTGGACAAATACCGCTATTTTTCAAGTGCAAATAATGCACTGTGCCCAAACAGTGGTTGAAGAAACAACTCAAAACTAAGTCGGCATATGTACGGAGAGCAAAGCAGCTCTTTACTGCGCTGGACAGTGTGAAAATAACGTCAAAGCTCATATTTTGGAATTGTATAAACACACGTAACAACCTTAGCGCAATTGAAGTCAAACCTAGTCTATTCTGGAATAAGGGAAAGTTTCTGAATAGCTGATGAGTGTGCAAAATTAGGGGCTAAGAAACACGTAATGGTTCGGAACCAGCGCATATTAGATAAGACAGGTCTCAGCAAGTGAAAATGATGGTTAAAATCGATGCCAAACTGTTGACACAGATACTAACGGGACGCGGATGGCGGAAAGCTCATCCCTGTGCGGGTGAAATAACTATGCACATTTTGTGCACTTGATCCCCCCAAGACGAAGAACACTCTATGTAGAGATATGGGAAAATTATTAAACTAGAAATGAGAATAGTGCTGAGCACTTTTAGGTGAACCACCTCCTAGGTTTAGAGGGGTACGTCTAGGCATAAGGACCTCACCGGTTCCACATTCATTAATAAATAATATGATAGGTTTAGATTCGTTATAGTATGTGATTGGTTTTCGTATTCAGTATTTTTATGCTCCTAGATTTTCTGATATTGATTTATTCTCTTAAATCTTCAAGGATTTTTGAAAAACAAAACAAATTGTATTAAAATACTTCTCCTCATTCTGATTGATGGGTTCTGAAATATGTAACATATGCCAACGCAATACTAGTTTCGTTGTAATTGACACCCTTTATTTTAAGAAAATGTTGGTACTGCATATAACATGTATACCTATATGTTTATATTTTATAGTTTTTTAGAATTTTTAAATGGGATCAGTAGTTCTGTTTCACAATTCAAATCTTCTTGCTACCTTGAACCAAATATGCCATCAATGTAGTTTTGTTCAAAACGTTTGGACAGCCTCTAACTCGGTGATTCTTATTCCACACATTAACGGCTACTACAGGATTCCCATCAATCAGGGGTGGCATATTATGATGAATATACAAGTAATAATTTTCTGACTCCACAATCATCTTGAATCATAACTTGCTTTTTGAAGGAATGCTCGCACTTATGAGCCTTTCAACGCAGTAAGAATTGGGGTTAGAATGGTGGTGACAGTTTGAAATTCTCTGACGATGCAAAATATTTCACTTTAGAGTATGCAACATAAAATACTTCTTAAAGTTGTGATATCGTCTTGATCTGTGAACATTCCGTCTTTTAAAGATTCTAACCACCTTTCAAGCAAATTTTTTCAGTCTATTCTCATTTGTGTGCTTTTATTTCAACTATCATTTCACTCGAGTCAAATAATATTACATTGTCACTTTGAATACTTTTTTGATATCTACTGAATATTGTTAATATATCAGGAGTGAAAGTCATCAATTCAAGATCTTCTACATTTTCCAAGTATGAAGCAAAACCTTTGCTAACTTTTTGGCCAGGTAAAACACTTGAACTTCTCATGACCTTAATACAGCTTCTAATGAAGTGAGAGTATATTCACTCCAACGAACTTCAAAAGCATACGGCAAATACATTAAAGATATATATTCTTTCCCGCTAATGTTTATAGTTCTCTTGTTATCAGACCTGAGTCATGAAAAAAGAACACATAGAACTCAACATTGAAATCATATGGTTCAATTCTTTAACTATGCACAACGTACCATATTTTCATCACGGGAACTTTAGTCTCGATGATACGCCTTATCAAAAAGTTCCCACAAATAACTTTCTTGGTCCGTATCCAAAGCTGTACCATCGGTTACTATAGATGCCGTATTTGTCATAATATCTTGCATCATTTCTTCACCAATAAATTTTTTGCAACTTTCTTTTACGGCGTCGTAAACTCCCTTGCTCCTCTAGTTTGCGAATAGTAGCCTTCCAAAAAATAATCTTTTTCATCTCCAGAAGTAATCACCAATATTTTTTTTTTTTGGAAGCATCTGGAGAAAACCGCTAACAAAGCGATAAGGGCCCTGAGGACCTGTCGTATTACAGTCGGGAGAAACTGGGGACTCACTCCACGGATGGTACACTGGGTGTACACAACCATAGTGAGACCCATTGTAACATACGCCGCCATCGTGTGGTGGCCAAAAACAAAACTAAAGCATTTCAGCATTCTCTCAACAGAGTTCAGAGGCTGGTATGCTTAGGAGTAACAGGTGCAATGTCGACCACCCCAACGGCTGCTATGGAGAAGCGGTTGGGGTTGGAACCACTGCACCTCGCCGTTCAGGCAGTGGCCATAAGAGGAGCGTATCGCTTCGATCTTATCGGCCAAGGAAAGGCTGACCAAAAAGGCCGAAACATCATCGGATTGCTAGGACCACCTGGACCATTGGGGATGAGATCTGACAGGATCAAAGTTCACAGCACTTCCGTGCCTTTCATGATTAAAACCGTGAATGGGCGGGAGAACGCTGGGGGCAGTCCTCATATGATACCAGGGGATTCCATATGGCTTACCGAAGGCATCAAGACGGAAAAAAGAACGGGTGCTGGAATAGTCGAGAAAGTGGACCAAGGGGAGAGAATTTCTTTGAACCTAGGGACTTTTGCGACAGAATTCCAAGCAAAAATAGTTGCAATTACAACATGTGCTCAAATCATGAGGGAGAGAGCCTATTAGAATAGACAAATCACAATCATAGTGAGCAACCTGACAGTGCTTAAGGCACTGGAGTCATACACAATCACCTCACAATGTGTACTTGATTGCGTCAAAGAACTAACGGCACTAGTAATGAACCCCAATAGAGTAACGCTCGTGTGGGAGTCTGGAGTAACCAAACGAGAAGGGACAGAAACTGCCGTCGCACTCGATTGGACCAGAGCCAACCTGTGGCATTTCTCTTGCCACAGCGAAATCTGTAATCCAAAAATGGCTCGAGATAGAGCACCGTGCCTACTGGAGAGAACTGCCCCGTATGTCGCAATCCAAGCGACTGATGGGAGATCTCCAGCAGCAACGAGTGAAAAAATCTGCTGACGTTCAGCAGACAAGAAATACGGAATCTTGTTGCATTCCTGACCGGACACGCCCAATGCAACAAACACCTCTAAACGATGGGACTGGTAGATCAGCCCACTTGCAGGGGTTGCGGCATGGAAGATGAGACACCTATGCATGTGCTGTCAGTGCACGGCATACACGGTTGGTCGTCGGACATACCTCGGAGACGTTATCGAGGAAATCAGAAGTATCCCCTATATCAGGCTACTGAAATTCATAGAATACACCGGACTGATGAGGGGGTAGAAACAAGTGAGGGCACAATAGGACTATAATGACCGCAGTGCTGTGGGGCTCCCCTTAAGATGGAGAACCAACCTCACGGAGGAGGGGTTTTAGTCGGTAGGAATCCGACACACCCGGCGGCACAGGCACCCGAGGCGTCTATGCAAAATTTCCCCTCCTCTAGGCAAAAAAAAAATCACCAATGTTGATTATTTCGAAAATTCCATCAACTTTAGTTTTATCAACTGATTCATCACACCTTAAAGACATAGCTAATACATTATCACTAAAAATATTTTGGCAGCGTGTCTTATCCTGTAAAACTATTGTTTCAAGCATTATGCAAATTGAAAATTTATAAGGGGTGTCGTATTTACAAATATTTCCTATTGTATATCGTGTTATATTACGCATATTACGGTAACTTACGTAATATTCTTATGAAATGCAAACAATTTTTTAGGGAATTTCATAATTCCAAAATTTTTTTTATTACAATTTGTGAATTTTTTTTTGTACTGCACAAAAAGTTTTTTGGTACTGCACAAATTATTTTCCACACTGCACATTTTGTGTCGTACTGCACGTTCATAGTCAATGGGCTATCAGCAGTTGTATAGCCGTTTCCAAACACATATGCGTATTCTCTTCAGTAAAAATCTGACACCCTCTGTATGTTTAATGATTCATAACAATGAGTCATAATCAAAAATGAGCACATCTTTGTGTTCCTTTGAGAATGTCTGGTATAATAATTGCATCTCGGCGTTGCAGGATGAGCCATGAACATTAATTTAATATAGCGGTGTAAGGAAGCCCTTCAGTCGAACTTCAGAAACCTTCTAATTTCAAATCGATAATTAACTTCAACCATGTTTGTTGATAAAAATAACAATACAGGCTACAAGCTTTAATGTGGAGAAGCATACGCTTCACATAAATCGTTTCATTTATTTCATTTAGTGAAAAACATTTATGGTATCATGGATAATATTGTGATTATTTTAATTATTATAGAAATCACAATTCAACTAAATAATCATGGAGTATCTGCCTCTGCATAATATATGCCGGTAATAGTTTTGCTCTTTTCAAGGTAATCGATATGGACGATACCGTGTGCATCCCAAAAAACTGTGGTCTTGACTTTGTTGGTCGATAAACCCACTTTGGCCTTTTTAGCTTCCATTCGCCAGGACAAGTCCACTGTTTCGACTGTTCTTTGGTCTTTGTTGTGTTGTTATGGATCCATGTTTCGTCCACGGTTACGAAACGGAGCAAAAAGTCCTTCTTATCGCGCTTGAACATCGCCATAATACTCCTTTGAAGTTGTCACACGGTCGCGCTTGTTGTCAACAGAGAGCAAATGCAGCACACATCTGGCAGATAGCTTTGTCGTATTCAAAAATGTATGCAAAATGTGCCGTACCTGTTCGGTTGTGATGCCCATAGCCTCAGCAATCGCGAGCACTTTAACTCGCCGATCGTCCAATATCATACCATGGATTTTATCGACGAATTCTGGCGTTGTAACTTCAATTGGACGACCAGAACGTTCGACGTTCTTTGTGGTCATGATACCACAACGAAAATCAGTAAACCACTTGTGAATCATTCCAATCGATGGTAAAGAGTCAGAGTCTCCATAATGTTTAACAAGCGATGCTTTGGTTTGCGTAATGTCTTTTCTCCACGATCATCACTAAAGTGAGGCAAATATGAAGTAGAAAAAGTAGGAAATATGATCATATATATGAAAGAAATTTAGTTGAAATATGAAAAAAAAAAATGTAAATATGAAATTATTTCAAAATTAATATTTTAATTTTCACAATCAAAAAAAGATTGAAAATTATCGTTCGACAGTTTTGATAAGGGTATATTTGACGTCACCAATGCTCGACATAAATCTGAATTCTTGCTCACTTGAAGTTTTGGCAACATTAGATTGAAAGCACTTTGATATTGACGGTTGCTTTTTTCTTTCAGATGTCACTTTGTTTCGTTTAGCCACATGTGATACAGTTTTAACATTCTATTAGAAACCTTTCCTCTACAAAGACGAAATACCATATGTAGAGCAAATTTTTCAAATATGTACCTAACATCTTTGACAAACCAATTCATATAGTGGCTATCACCTATTTGCCACAGGGTGTAAAAAAACTTAAGTTTGCTTCCACATTATACGAGCCCCTATATATTTTAAGACATGGAGATTTAATTTAATTTGTTTGTAACTTCTCAAATCATATTGAACTACAGGGTGGGGTAAACCTCGGTCATAGTTCTATAACTTGAAATAATAAATCATAACAATTTGTTTAAATAAAACTGGTCAATGGTGGACGAAAACACGTATTCTATAATTATTTTCATGTATACAGGATAACCCAATAATAAATTATGCAAATATAACCTACTTTTTCATAAATTATTAAATGACCAATTTTTTTTATTTTTTTGGAGCCGTTATAATTACCGCTACGTAACCCTGAAATACGTTTTTAATTATCCGGCCGCGTTCTACGAAAAATTTTTTTTTTAGAATATGTGCTTTTGTCCACCATTGACCGGTTTCATTCAAAAAAATTGTTTAGTTTTGTTTCAAAGGAGTTATGGCAACAAATAAATGGACCTCAACGGTGTAGGGTAATTAATTCTTGGTACCTACTTCCGGATTAAGTGAATATTTTAAACATCAACAATATTATTGGGATTTACCAGTAATTGTCCTTTTCTTAAAATGATACCTGCTACATGCAAAACCAGTCAAGCAACACAAATTGAGAGCTTTTAAATTTACTTTGCTCGCAAGAATAATAAAATGTTTTGGTTAAATTGTATAGGGAGGAATTGTTTGTAAAATTGTTACAGATATGCTAAAAATTAAAAAGTAGTTAAAAATATGAAAAATTCGGAAAAATTTCATATAATATGAAAAATATGCCAAATATGAAAATTTCATAAATGCCTCACTTTAATCATCACAGAAATTGCCAATTCTGAAATCAAATTTGATTACAGAATGCTGGAATTCTCTCTTTTGAGATTGAAAAAATATTCTGCAACACCTTTGCCCCCATGCAATTTAAATGTATTTAAATTCTCTCTCTTGTAATAGAATAATATTCTCACATTGATTAGCAATAATAACATTAGCCTTGGCGCAGTTGATTGTCATCGTAGTGTCAAAATTAATGCTGTCACGTTTCCATTCGAAAATATAAAAAGTATCATGAATTAATCCAGTAATTCAGAATCAGAGAGTGAAAATACACCACCTGAAATTACAAATAGTGTAAATAATATACTGGAAAGTTTACTACCAAAAAAATCAAAGAATGAATATGAAAAATATTACAACTGTTCATGGATTGGAAACAACCAAAGAAAACGGATTCCTTTTCAGAAAATATTTTGATTGGTAATTGGTATCAATAAAATTGGTAACATGCCCAAACAAATTGTCACTTTTTTAAATCTTGAGAAGCCTCAAGAATTGACTGGTCATTGTTACCGGAGGACGTCGGCTACTGTGTTAGTGGACGCAGGAGCAGATCTGGAAACACTAAAAACGCATGGGGGGTGGAAGTCTTTTCAATTGGCAGAAGGATACATAGAAAATTCGGTGCAAAATCGAATAAATATAGCAAATAAGTTAGTCTCATCAATTACTGGATCTAATACTCCGCTAATCATGCCTTCCACTTCAAATTATGTTAATGTTAGTTCATGTTCTACAAACCACGCAATTGTTGAAAATTCCTCTAATAATGCACCAGTTTTTCATTTCGAGAACTGTACAAATATAACAATTAATAAAAAGTAGAATGTTTCTTGAATTATTGAGTGTTTACCTAATATGATTGTGATTGAGTTCTGTATATAAATTATCTTTTGTTCATTTCCATTTAAAAATATATATTCAAAATTTTTGATCGTGGAGAAAGTATAGTCTGCTACTCGGTTAGAATGAAAATTCGTGATGCTCGTGGTTCCTCATTCTCGCCTTCGGCTCGCGCTCGGAACTTTCCACTCGCATCGAATTTTCATTCTAATCTTGTTACAGAATATACTATTCCACGCAAGAAATGATGTTTAATCAAGACGCGAAATTCACTTTTTTACATATTTTCATAAGTCTTCAAGACTGCTTGCTTTCGATGGATGTCAAAACAGAACTGAATGACATATCAGTCTGAACATTTCAATGTGGTCTAGTTAAAGATAGTACCGGGATATCAAAAATTATCTTGGTCAAGGGTGGTTCTGGAATCTAAAACGTGTGTCTTACTTTATGTTTGAAATAATTATGTCATAATTAATTTGAAGTTTCTGAAAGTGCGAAATTTCGCAATTTTATACGAATATTGTAACACTCAGAACTCTTTAGCGCTTTGGACTCCGGGATTTTCACGTGGCCTATCGAAATTAGAAGGTTCGAATTATCTAAAAACGTAATTGCATGAACGCCAGACGTCCTATGTAATTAGCTACGAACGAAATCATTTTGACATATGCCTCGAGAAGCTCACTGCTCGTAAGTTAGAGTTTATACATTTTACCTTGGTCTTGTTAATTTGGGGCCGTTTCTTGCCCCGTGCGATCGGCGCCAGTTGTAATAAAGTGTTTTTGTCGCGGGAAAATTCCCTTTGGTACGATGCACGTTAGACGCGCGTAGCTGAGATTTGAGAATAGCTCAAACTGTTTTAATAAAATTTTCCTATTCAATGGACATTTATCGAAAAAAGAAGGGCCGTCGGGCACGGTCCGATACTAAATCTAACTACATGGAGCGAAAACGGCACGCGAAAAGTCGTCGTAAAGCCGTATTAGGTACAACCAGTTTGCACTTTTCTAACTCGCGTGCTACGGGTTTCTCACGTGAACGTCATTCCATTTACGGAAAATTAATTAATTAGATTCCACAACCACCCTTGACCAAGATAATTTTTGATATCCCGGTACATCACAAATGTCACATGGCGTTTTCGATTGTGGCGCCATCTGTTTCATTTTTCAGGAACTTTACTGATTTTCGGGTCGTCCAATTGAAGAAAATCGTCGATAAAATGTATGGTATGATATTGGACGATCGGCGAGTTGAAGTGCGAGATTTGCTGAGGCTATGGGGATCTCAACTGAACGGGTGCAGAACATTTTGCATACATTTTTGAATATGAGAAAGCTATCTGCCAGATGTGTGCCGAATTTGCCTTCTGTTTACAATAAGCGCGATCGTGTGACAACTTCAAAGGATGCACAGTCGAAACAGTGGACTTGTCCTAGTGAAAAAGGCCAAAGTTGGTTTATCGGCCAACACAGTTATGAAGACAGTTTTTTAGGATGCACACGGTATTGTCCATATCGATTAACTTTTGGAAAGGGCAAAACAATCACCGGCGTATTTTATGTAGAGCCGTTGAATCGATTCGACGGATTCAGGTACTTTTCACCTTGGCCTCCTATGTACTGATTAATTGCCAATATGTATTTTAAAATAAAATTTAATTAAAACTTTGAACCGAAAATTCTTGTTTTTGAGGATGCCACTGTGTGGTGAAACAATTAATATATTTAACTGAAAGTGAAAGAGAAATAGATGCATTTTTTAATACAAGAGGAACATACATAAGTTAGAGTAACTGATATTCAGATTAAAAGCATGGTCGTTCGAACTCATTATATCAACAGAGATCAATTACATGAATGAATGGTGTAACTGGTAAGTATATTCATAACAGAGTAGAGGTAACTGAATAAACAAATTAGTAAAATCTGTAAACTAAATACAGGTGTTTGAATCAATCCATGTAAATGAATAGTCGATAACATCTTTCTCAGCGAGTTGAAGCCACTTGGTCAAACAACTCATATTTATACAGGATACTAAAATCCACCCGATTAACCGCAGGGGGGGCTCATCCCTATTCTATGACGTACGCCAATAAGCCATGGCACGCGTCTTTGTGATATTTAACACCAACAATTTCATCTATATTTCATTTAGTAAAGTACTTGCAGATAAAATCTAACTAATCTATCAAGCAAATTACATACATCCTGCCCATAATAATACATATAAAGGATATTGGAACCATCGAGAGAATGGCTTGAAATTTATTCTCAAAATGAACTATTTTTCGTTTATTATACAATGTGAACATTTGAAAAAGGTTTTCCTTGAACTTATTATCGACTTATTTACGTAAATACATCATGAGTGTTAAAAAATGTGTCTAGGGTCAAATAATAGGTAGATATCTATTTTAGGAGTATTTGAACCAAAGTTGGTACAATCATCGCAGCGGGCGCCGAGTTACGATGAAAAAAACTCACGATTTTTGAACCCGAACTTTGAAGTGCTTTATATCCCGGGAGGGAAAATAAAATGTGTCGACACATTTTTCGATGGATTATCAACTGGTACGGTTTGTAACAAAACATTTTTAACACCCCTTATACATTATGTATAAGAAAATTAAGAAATGTATGAAAAAATATGATATAAATGTTGCGCATAAACCTACCAACTGTGTTGGTGAATATTTTTCAAATGTAAAACCTTTACCTAAAGATAAACAAACCCGTACAGTACATAAATTAAATTGTTTAGATTGCGATGGGACTTATATAGGTATCTCTAAACAATATTTACAAAAAAGAACCACCCTTACTAAACATTATTTTGATTATAACCATTCGATTAAAAAGAATTTAACATTCTAAGTAAAGAAACCATTTATTATGAAAGATATATCCTGGAGATAATTCACATAAAACGTGACTCTAAGTCTGGACAATTCTAAATTAAAGGAGATTTTTCCGTTTCTACATCATATTTGAACTCGTTTATCGGCATTTTAGAGATTTTTTTAAATTTATTGTGTTGTTTTTCAACGAAAATGCCAAAACACTCTTTTTGACCGCAGAAACCGACATTTTATAATAAATAAACGTCCTTTCCGATCACAAATTGGCCGCTGAATCCGAAAATGGTGTCAGTTTCCTTACATAATCCATTATTTTCTATCCATTGGCTGATTTTCGGCAAAATAGCTTTTTTTTGACGGCGTCATATCGGTGTGAGCAGCCGCTTGAAAATTTTTTTTTGTGAAATCTGCGTGTTTTCGTTGAAAAACAACCCAAAAATAAAAAAAACTTTTTAAAGGGTATTTTAATCTATAAACGCCGGTAAACGAGTTCAAATACGATGTAAAAACGGAAAAAATTTGCCCCGGCAAGTTCCGCAGACACCACCCCCCCTCCTTGGCTTGCCCAGTCTGTAAATCAAAGAACAGACGTTCAATCAATTTATACTTATTTAATTAATTAGAACCCTTGCAAATTACTACATGCGTCATTATAATGTTAAAAGTATATTTTAGGTAGAATGTCAATAGTATATTTCCAATAACTGACAAACCTTTTTCTATTAGCTCGTAAATCTTAACAGCTGGTTTGAAAGTGGATACTTGATCGTATTTTAGTTCGGTTTCAGTTTTATTCAAAACATTGCATGAGCTGACTTCGATTATTAGTAGATTGCTATGCAGTGGCTTCCTGATACATATTCATATACTTAAGATATTAATGTGTTTGGCGACGTGAACATTTTCAATTGAAATTAATGCGATAAGGACGTCTTGTACTTAATACCATAGTTTTAAGAAATCCTGTTTCAGACATTGATACGTCTTCTGATGATGGTCGTGAGACCGAAACGTACGTAAAGACGAAAATAACAAGCATATGTGTTGTGTGACCTATTTCCTGCGAATTTATATATAATTAGAGACTATTTCTTAATTGACAAAGGTTGAGCGCAAATTGCATACCATGATTATGCGATAAAGCAATGATTTCTCGATAAAGCTTCGATAAGTGGTAACGATTTGTTTACCAAGTGATGACTCCAAATCTTCTGGGTAAGAATCGACGAGATTGTATGCTTATATAATGTAAAAGTTTGACACTAATTTGTAAATGTAACTAGTTTCGCTAACATCGTAGCTTCTTCAAACATATTACAGAGCGATCTACAATTATATATAAAAATTCTCGGGAAATAGGTCACATTAACACTTTGTTTTAAATTTTCGTCTTTACGCACGTTTCGGTCTCACGACCATCATCAGAAGACTTATTATGTCAAAAAGGGTTTATTAAAACGCATTATAGCACAAGCGTCCATATCGCACAAATTCCAATCAAAAAAGCCCACGCCGGCGAAACGAACAGAACCACGAATAATCGAAATTGTATCGTCAATATTAAATTATAAAAATTTTTGTAACAAGAATCCACTATTCAGTAATATTCTTATAATATACAAGGGCATGTTGGTATAGTCTCATAACAACTGAAGATCGAAACTATTATGTTGAGTATCTACTTTCGAACCAGATGTAAGATTTATGAGGTACTTGAAAAAGGTTTCAGACCCGTATTGGAATATTACTTTAGACTTCTTCCTAAAATATACTTTTAACATTATAAAGACGCATGTAGAAATTTACAAGAGTTTTAATTGATTAAGTTAGTATAAATCTGACTTAATCCCTGAATATCATTCCTATGATTTACAGATTTGGAGTCACGTTTTATGTGAATCATCTCCAGGATAGATTTTTCATAATAATTGGTTTCCTTAGTTAAAATATTAACATTTTTGTAATCAAATTGATGGTTATAATCAAAACAGTGCTTAGCAAGGGCGGTGGAATTTTCTAAGTCTTTATTTCTTGTGCTATACTTATGGCCATAAATTCTTTTTTGTAAATATTGTTTAGAGATTCCATATTTTATATATAATTCATACTGGGTCAAGAATCTTCATTATTGCGATCTACAATTTAATTTGTTTGTTTGGGTGGCATTGAATTTAAAGAAATATCCCTATTCCAGACGGTTCTTTTAACCGTACAGAGTTCAGCTTAGGGATGGGTGATATCAAATGAATTCAACGCGGAATTGATTTAAATGTGCCGATGCATCGGTAAAAAGGAAACGATCAATTGATCGAATCAGCCTATCACATTGCAATCCGAACCGATTCAACTATCATTGAAAATTTTGCCCATCCCTAGTTCGGCTCTTATATATTAATTTGCTTCATACCTTTACCTACAAGAATCGATATACACTACGGATTAATTCTAGAGTTTCATTGGTTGCTAAGAGATGAATTTATCCCTCAACAAAGGGGCTGACATCAAACCCCGCCTACCAACCTCCCCTATTGGCTTAAGTTACCAGGGAGAGAATAATAATTGTAGTAATTTCCAAGCTGTGTTACTCGAAATGGAATAAGAAACTTCGTTCACTACTTCATTTATGAATTAATTTTATTGAAATGTTTTAGAATAATGGGAATTTCATTATACAGTACAGGTTTAAAGTGACTAAAGTAAGAAATAAAAGGTCAAACTACTCATACAAGTCAATTTTAAATTGAAAAAAAATTATTATCTGAAGCTTATATTTATGCTTCTCATGCCTTTCTTTCAAATCTATCGACACTTCGATTCAAAATTAAAATTGTCATTTTTTTCCAGGAGCTGCTTATTTTTGTTAGTTCAATATTACCCTATTTTTTATTTCTTGCAAAAAATTTCAAGGTCAACGTGCAGAACAATTATTGCTTGAACTACATTTTGACAGTATCTTGTTCTGGGTTTCTCTTATTTGAATTTCGTCCTCAAAAAATGTCCGCTCCACCCGAAAATGGAAGGATATAGGTACCTTAATTAATTGTGCTTGGTTCTTTCAATCGAAGATATTCTGACAGATTTTCATTCAATCAGTCTAGTAAATTATGGTTTACATGTAGAGAATAAGAAAGTATCTGAATTCTAGAAGCGGAAGTCCTACAATTTCGAAGGTACCGATTTTGACATCAGAGGTATTAATTAGGACTGAGATATTTGAAAAAGAAGAAATGATTGTGTTATAAAATTGTAATTGAGTAAATATGATTTTGATCACAGTATCGATTTCTGTGAATCATTAGGATGAAGATTTGGTTTCCATATAAATATGTTTGCACTAAGTAATTTTGATTCTGATTGGAAAGTACAATAAGGACATAAGAAATGTGTCATACTGATCCGCAAAGAACTCAATCTGCTCGAACATCCATATCTATGAATACTCAATGAGATGGACCAGTAATTTTCTTCGAAGTACCTATTGTGATGAAGTAAATTTGGAATGAAGTATCAAATGATGAGTATTATCACTGATGGTAATGTATAGTCTGAATATTGACTCAACCAAACCATCACCAAAGAAAAGCGTTAGAAAAATAGTAATTTTAAAAGATACTTCAGATTTTGATAATGTTTCATATAATTGTGCACCATTATTGACTTATTGGTTCTGTTAGGTGATCTAAAGTAAAACTCTTTTATTGCAGATACAGATATATGGTGAATAAGCTTCATCACAAAATAATATCTTCGTCGTAATTTCAATATAAACCATCTTCTTCTCGTATTTTGCAATACAATCTGAGATATTTGTGAAATAAAGATAAAAAAGCTGTGATCAATTTATCACGTGACTCTCCTCACTTTTGTTAGCAAAATAGCTTTCGGACTGTCCTGCGGGTTAAATATAAATTATTGTAGGAACATAAAATATATTGGAAATGATTTAGAAACCGCTAATGAAAGACGTTAAATTATACTCTATGTAACATTAAAATGTTATCCAAATGCTCTACATAATGTATTTCACAACTCTATGTTTCCTACTGACACCGCTGTCAAGTTGACAATAAAGTATAACCTGTTATATTTGTTGTTACATGAACTATCAAAATACCACAGAATCAATAAGTCTAGGATTTCTTGCACAGAATAAAGACATAAAATATATCGTGACGTTACATCGATGACGTCACTTTAATCCTAAAAATGAGAATTTCGGACACTTCTGCAGGTTAAATATGTACGTGTGATACATATTTGTAACCAGAAAAACACGGTTGTTCTTACGGTTCAATAAAATACAATGATTTCACCCGAAAAAGACCCCGTTTGATAGCCACGTGTATCTTTTGGTGTTGTATATTCCCACGTTATTTTGTTCGGTTTAAAAAGTATTTCTAATTGAAATTGGTGTTATCGACGAGAAAACTAAGTGAATACGAGGAAATTCGTACATGAAATCGTAGCTCTACTCTGGATTATATTTGAGTTAGGTTATTATACGTGAGTGTGAAAACTTATCTTCAGATTTTCTTCAGAATTTTAATATTAAATGTAATGTGATTACCTGTGTTATTTTCGAGTCACGGGATAGTAACTATAATTCGACTTATTCCTCGGTAAAGATTTCTACATTCCGTTCTTTAAACGATCCAGAAAGGCAGCAAACAATAGTTGTCAGCATTACGTAGAGAACAGTGCTTTAATGCAACGAAACACTCTGTATTTTGCATTACACATTTTGCAGATTATCATATTATCAAAAACACTCTTTTACATTTAGTTGTTTCTCGAAAATTTCACAAACTTACTGATTATACATCCCCAACCATTTTCCTTAACCAACTATCTAACCTGACTGAAAACATCCTGAAGAACGTAGAAATCAACATAGTGGCCAATACGAAAAATATTTCAAAAGGTTCAAAATATGATAAAAGACTTTTCTCGAAAAAAATTGCTCAATTTCCTCTTTTAAAAATAAAGAAAATAATTATGTTCAGTTTCATCAAATCGATGCTTAATCGTCTTATCCAGTAATCAGTTGTTTTGAAATTTTCTGTTCACTCAAATCAGTTTCACCTCAAAATTTCGGGTAATAACACAATTTGTGATAGCTAGAGCAAGTTTGAGAATATAATAATTGAAATAAATAATGTTTCAACCCAAAGTAGTTACTATGTTTTGAATTCAATAAAAACCATTTGTAGGTATTATTATTATGAGTGCACTGAACATATTGAGGAGTTTCCTCCTGTGACATAATTACGATAAAAATGACCTGCTAAGACTGATCACTAAACTCAATTTCTCAAAGTACCATCTGAGTTTTCTGTTTCTACACCATAATACTCTATTGATTTATTTTTATATGCCTCTGACATTCATTTTTAGTTTCCAGGTTCGTATAGGGTTTTGAAAGAATCAAGTTTTAGCACTGCACATCCAAAATATTTAACACAATTCACCGATTGATTAAGAGTAATAAAGCGATCAAAGATAGTCAAATATCATATTTGAAGGATACATGGATTGAGAATCTGTTCAACGAGATCCATATGATACCAAAAATGGAATATAGAGGTGGTCATTTAATCAGCACCGCAAATTGTACAGACAGTAATGAAAATGCAACCAAAATCCAGGCATTTATGTTAACTTCAATTTGAGGCACACTAATCTTCTAGGGTGGTTTGTCTCTCTGGCGAAATTCAATTTGTAGCTACCTGCATGGGCGAGTTTTGGTCTATTTTTGATACATAAGTCCCAACTAGTATTTATCACAAGAAAGCTTAAATGCTGGTGTTTATAATACTCGAATTTGCCCCATGCCGAATTGCTCAACAATTGTAAAGTCTGTATAATAATTTCTTATTTCCTACCAAAGCTCATAAAATCTCAAAATCAATGTAATGCATATATGTCATGAAAGCTTTTAAAGTTTACAATGAAATCCTGTGGTAATAAATACCGAAATCTCCTAGTGTTCAGTGCAACGTTGATACCCTAGGCTATCTAGTTATGTGACGCAGGATTATATGTTTCCTGAATTTCTTTATAGTACTTTAAATAAATTCAAAATGAAAAAATGCCTTTCTTGAAGTAGTATTATCATAAATCCCTCATACATACCGTGCAATAAAGCACGATGAACTATGAGAACGTCCTTAAAAAAGTCGTTGACATATGTCAACGTCAACATACTCTGAAAAATTCGAACAGTTCATTCTTCGATAGACTCGAAAGTGTCGAATTACAAACTTCCCGTGATCGTATCGCCTATATCTACTTTTGTAGCCTGTTTGTTTCGCTCGCCACCTGACTTATAACTTAATATGTCATGTATAGTCATCGCACCGTTACTTGATCAACCGCAAATCCCCGGTCTACACTCTCCAAATTCTAATCGATCCATTGCTCATCACTGACAAATATGTACTTCATAAGAATACAGACCAGAAGGGATCCCATTTACACCTCAATCTTCATGTCGCGTCTTAAATATCAACGCTCTTACCAAGTTATTATTTTGGGTAATTGTAAAATACATAAGAGCAAAAAATATAGTTAATTAGTTAATCATTTCTGTGTATCCGTTGGACTTATGACCGATTCAAAAAAGAACCAGCATGTGATAAATGCAAAAAAGATTGTAGCAATTCATCGAATATCAAAACATTTATTTATTTATTTTTTTATATTCGATGATTTGCAACAATCTCCAAAAAAATCCCTCAAAACATTTGTTCTAGCTGTAACAGTGATAGTAGGTAATGCCCTGATGCACATGTATGATGGACTTTTATCTGTTAGAGTTAGTCTGAATATTGGGAAGTTAATATTGAGTGTTCATGTATCTTAGTTAAGGTTCATGTTGTTTTCTGGGAAACTTTTCATGTGCTTATGAATAAATATTACAATATTAGATATCTAACAAGTATAGTGCAGACAGTTAAAATTTGCTTTTCTTTGAATACCTCTATATGATTGTCTATAGGGAATTTTATAAATAGTTCTCAAAATCCTTTTTTGTACATCGAATATTTTTATTAGATTATGTTCCATATCTCAGCATGGTAAAGTATTTTTAATGTTTTTCATTCATGTATCATGATGTTGTTATTATTGAAAAAATTACTTTTTGATACATAAAATCAGTCTGCATATTTCATTTCAAGAAATTATCTATATAATACTCCTAAGAATTTATGATATTCGAAGATTTTCGTTTCATTTTATACTTGACGGCTTCTCTTTCCTACATCTATCGGTACTGAAAATCATAGTTTGTTTTCTTTGGATTTAAAAGTAATTTAACTTCATCAAATAAATTTTTTGTCTTCAAGAAAAAAATATTTCCTTGGCTTTTAAGATCTTCACTTTCTCCTGCTCTAAATATTACCTACATATTCCTCCCCTCTCTGGGCAATAGTACATGGATCGTTCAGGTATATTATAAATAAAATTGGCCCCTGTGCATTCCCCTATGCACGTCCACTAGATTTAGTTAATAGATCTTATTTAGTTGTAACCCCACCCTTTGTGATCATCACACTTTGGGCTCTTGAACATATAAGATCTAAACCAGTTGTAAGTTTTCCCTCATATTTCAAATGTTTAAAGTTTTTCCAACAGATATGCTTGATTTAATGAGTTATGTTTTTGATAGACACACATTTTATACAAATGAACTAGCATTAAGTAATTGTTGCAAATCTACGTTATGATTTAATTTAAAGGCACACAATTTTAATAGTTCTATTTTTGAAGGCGTAAATCCTGATTTAAAAAAAACAATTGGCCTTTCAAAAAAGTATATTTTGCTTGAAAAAATCTTATTGAAACATTTTGTTCAAAGAAAATATATCATAGTTCGGCAAAAGAATTTAATAAATTGAATTTAATTACTTGAGGCTGCAGCAAACCTTGCGTCGTACTTTCGCTTATTCTGTATATTCAATTTGCTCAGGATGCATATAGGCGAAAAAACAGCGAAAACAGAATAACAGAAAATACAATTATTAGCTTTGATGTAAATAAAACAATTGACTCAGAGCACACTTGTTACTAGAGTTTCTTGCATCAATTGTTAGAAAGTTAGATTGGAATAACTAATAGTTGTTTTAAACTAATGCAACAAATATCCCTGTATTTCTACCCCAAAAGACATAGCTGACCTTTAATACAATATACACTTCTAACTTTTTCAAAAAGCAGGTCAAATTTAACGGAAAAACTTCACTCGGAGTCGTTTGAAGATTGAAATATCGAGTTAAATTCAAATTTAATAATTTTTTCGAGAATAATAATAAAATTCATCATTGATTAGTTCCTATGAAATGAAAGAAGAGGAATATAGAACTGGAATCATGTAAACAAAACTAATCAAAAGTGATAATCGGTGCTTTGAAATCGCCCTCTCACCTTCAGTTCCGAGGATCCCTGTAACTTGTATCGACTAGATGCTTGTGTAATAGTATCTGCAATGACATGATTCATGAAAATACATCAGAATTGCGTTTCATTTTTTAAATTGAATTATGCTAAGGCAAACCTTAGTTCTCTTGTTTTAACGGTGTATCCTTGGTTTGAAGCTGTAAGCCTAACATCCAAATATAAATCCTATTACAACCAACTATAATGGATGGACTTTGGAAACAATGAGTTGAAAAAATGTAGATTAAGAATAACGAAAGTTCAGAAAAACCTCTAAAATCAATTGAATATAAAATGACAACCATACATTTAATTCGCATAACCAATTAAAATAAGATTCAATATTTTGATTATTATAAATGATTCTTTACGAATTGTAGATAGTTTTAGCAGACTCCCCTCAAGCTATGATTTTTATAAAAAAAATTAGTAAATTATAATAATTCATATTTCAATTAATCATTAGTTATATTCGTAACAAATTGCCAAACGTCTCTCCAACCATATAACAAAAGCATCAAATACGTTTTCAATTAACATTTTTTTAAAATTCAATGGTGGAAGCTGTTACTTTGTGATAATTTATCATATTGATAGAAACAAGTCGTGACTGTAGTTTTGACACATGAAAATATGAATAATCCTGGCTATTAATGGTGCAATATAAGACAGGTAACAAGTGGGGTTGGGGTTAGAGAAAATACATTGCTAGAGTAGTGTAATTGAAACTTGATAAGGATGGAAAGCACAAGAGGATTATAGGAAATTTTACGTTATCAATTGATGATTTAAAATTATTGATTATTGAACTATTGATTCTAGTGTGTTTAATTTTCACTTCATCTAAATTTGGAAAAGTGTGCCCTGTTTCTAAACTATGGTTAGGGAAAGATGAATCTGTTTTATTAAGTCTAAATGATCGAAAGTGTTCCTTATATTTAATTTCTATATTACGACTAGATATACCAATGTGAAGGTTATCACACCCTGAACAGGTTAATTTATATACTCCAGGTTTATTAAACTTATTTCTTTAATCATTAGCATTGAACAAAAAATATGATAATTTATGTTGAGGTTTGAAGCCAACTTTCACATTATGTTTCGATAAAATGGATGGATACTTGAGTAAGTTAATTTCTGTTTTTTCTGTCAATTTGATTATATTGAATTCTTCATTCAGCTTTTCAGGAGAAAGAGATACTGAAATCTGTGTATCATAGAGTTTTTTTTTTTTTTTTGGGTGCGAGGTGGTTGAAACCCTTTATGGGCAGCTTACGGTTCTGTAACATCCCATAAGGTAGTGTGGGAGTCCCTGAGTCCCGAACTTAATCACCTCAGATATACCCACTAAACACTCCACCTCGTGTGGTGGGCTCGATTCTGCAGCCAGGGCAGTCACGATGACACTTGGGCTGGACAGCCCATTGTATCTTGCCGCACCACTTTCTCGGGCCATCGGAAAAATTCCGCAGTCGCTGGATTCGAACCCGCGACCGACAGTCGCAGTATCATAGAGTTGGATGCTGCTAATTTGTGACTAACGGAGACAGAAGATGATATTGCAATAGTTGTATCTGTGAATGGAGGTTTTCTATAAATTTTGAAAGTAATGATATTATTATGGTGCGAAAGGGTAAGGTCTAGGAAATTTATTTTGTTATCTTTCTCAGGTTCTAAAGTGAACTTAATGTTAGAATGGATATTATTAATGACATTCAATTGTCGTGATGTACCTTTAAAGAAGGATAAAACATCATCTACAAATCTAAACCAACAATGAATATGTTTTTTTAGCTACAGGGGAACTCATTATAGTTTCTTCAGTATAAGACATGAAAATATCTGCCAAAAGAGGACTTAATGGGGATCCCATAGCTAATCCATTATTTTGTGTGAAAAACAGGTTATTAAATTGACAAGAATTTTGGCTAAGACAAAGATCAGAAGCTTGTTCTATCTCGGATTCTAATACGGGATATGTATGTGATTTTTCCAGAAATTTTTTAAATTAAATTACAACATCAAAACTCTCGGGACGGTGCAATCCGATCATTTTTGTTCAGATACTTAAATTCCGAATCAAATTTGAATAAAAGCTATCAGATATCATGCTTGGAAGATATGTATTTACTTTTTATTCAACATACATGTTTTATTTCGAATAATTTGTTCTAATGCCATAACTTATTGTGATTTTGGGCTTCTACAAATATTGTAAAATGGTGGTCTCCTTTCATTCATGTATCAGGTTAATGAGCTGTATACATATAGTGTAATGAAACAAGACACCCCTTCGAGAGGGACGAAGTATGTCTGACATCACAGGGTGCTTCGGTCACTCATTCTACTGTTTTAACAGTTTCAATACATTATCTGTATCGAACCGATCTCCATACATGCTTGCGCGACTTTCAAAACCGCATAACATGATCGCCCTGATTAATTGAGTAATTCGATACGATATTTTCAATAATAATAATAGAAAATATAATTATTTAAACTGATCGCACTCGTATAAGATGTGTGTGAGAACGACTTTAATAATAATGATATATTAAAAATGGTCAAGTGTGTTTAATTATGTAGGGTTGGTAGATGCGAATTGTTTAGCAATTTCACAACGTGTATCTGTGAAAATGAGTGTGTGTAATCCGAAAAACGTTTCTACAAACAGTGTTTTTAATTCCTTTTTTCATATATTGGAATATATTCGAATATTCTTGAAAGGTGAGTCTGAAATATTTGAATAGTTATTTTATTAGCCTAAAAATAATTCAACAATTTATTTCATTACTATTATAGAATTATTTGTATAACTTACAGTGAGTAATATTATTGCCTCTTTGATTCTTGGTCTATCGGAAAGTGTTTACCGTATATCAAGTCAGGAGGTTTTGTATTCTTTCATACGTTTGTTTCAGTATTTAGTAGGTCATGGAGTTAGACGTTACGTTTCCGTTGCTATTCTTTACCATTGTGTTTTCATACAAATATTATATAATTAGGGCAGTAAATCATCCTTTCCTCAATAAATTTCAATATTCAACTAAACAGGATCTGATTCAGAATGAGCTCCATATAGAGGAAATTTTTATAAATTTCCTGCGTCCTAAATTGAAATGCGTCTTCAGAACAGCTTGAATTGGTTTCATACTTATTACATTTAACTTTATAACACGAAATTGTTTTATAAAAATTGGAACTGTTGTAAAATTGTGCATGTTATATGAATATTAGCGCAATTGTCTTAACAGGCAGCGTGTTGTCATTTTTTCTTAAAACAATTTCTACCTGACAGATGATGTTAGTTTGTTTACCGTTCCTCTCAGACATTTATGCAAGAAAAAACAAGTAAGAACTCATATTACAAAGTTGTATAATAGTGAAGTCCATCTACGGAAAAATAGGACGAGGTTCGTACAAATTTGATAGAGGTTAAAAATTTTATAGAGGGAAAAATGGTGTCCTATGATAAAAATAATGAGATCCCGAAATTTCTATCAATATCAATCAATCTAACAATATTGGGTGGAACCAGGTCTAACCTTCAAAAAACTGTTTTTTTGCCCTTTTTTCAGGTCAGTTTTGGAGTTTTTATTTTTTTTGGACCCCTTAGACTTCCGATTAAGGCTTTTGTCAAAAAAGTCGTAGCGTACTATACTTAGGCTCAAATTAAAGGTTATTTTATGTAGTTTCATGTGGTATATGCCCATATCAACTTTTTTTACGATTCATTCATTTTTGGCCATTTACAGTATATGTTATCATAAACCATTTATGTGATCCACATCAACATTACATTTTTTGTACTATGAAATACGTTATTATTTTAATGTTACTATATGTATATATTATAGTAAATAAAAGACTTCACACAGAATTTTATTTTTGAAACAAAAACAAGAATTACTCTCTAAAAATAAATAATTACATTATTATATGTTCAAAAAGTAAAGAATACAGAATTGTTTCTTTATATTTAAATAGCACATTTGTATTTATTTAATAACCTTCACCTAATGTGCGCTGACGTGTACATTTTAGTTCATTATATCTATTTTTTTCTTTTTACAAAATTTTTTTTTTGAAATATTCCGGAAATAATTTTTCAAAAATAAAATTCCCCAATAAATTTATGCTATACAAGAAATTAAACATTATAAGTTACAAAAAAAATAAATTATATATTATAATATGTTTTAATTTTTTTCTTACCTGACGTTGTCTTGAATAAAAGTTTTTCTATTATATTAATAAGACGCGCAGTCCTAAACATTTATCGAAGGGTCAATAAGGGAATATGTTTTTCCTTGTATAATTAGATGATCTTTTATTTCATATTTTTCAAAAATAAAATTTTGTATATGATGTTTGTATATTTAGTATAATATATACATTAAAATAATAACGTACTTAATAGCATAGTCAAAGTATAAAGGTCTGCTAGAGCCTCCTTACCATCGTTTCTCGCGCTAGGTGACGTCACCTAGCTCCTCTAATCACGAGTCTTGCATGTAACAACATATGATGTCGTCGTCAATAACATTAATTAAACTAAATAAACGACCAATCAGCTTATACTTTGACTATGCTTAATAGTACTAAAAATGTAACGTTGATGTGGACATTAAAGTACATATAATAACCTTTGATTTGATCCTAAGTAGAATACGCTCCGACTTTTTTGACAAAAGGGGGAGCCTTTTTAAAATTTGGGCCATAAATATTCTCCAAGAGAGGGGTTAACGGAATGTCACGAAATTTGGACTGAGGCTTCCTCAAATACCAACAATGAAAGGGTATCAATTTCAAACCTTAGCCGAAAGTCTGAGGGGTCAAAAAAAATAAAGATTCAAAACTGACCTAAAAAGGGCAAAAAACAGTTTTTTGAAGGTTAAACATGGCTCCACCCAATATTGGTAATAGAAATATTATTTTTATCATGAGACACCATTTTTTCCAGGTCGCTAACCTCTAACAAATTTTTACGAACCATCACATTTTTCTGTAGATTGACTCTCCTATAACATCAGTGGAAACATTGCACGACATATTACAGAAATATTTGCTGACATTTATCTAAATCGCCCGATTCATGCTCAGTAGATCAGTGTTAAATGGCCAAAAAAATAATAAATGTGTTGTCCAAGAAAGACGAAGGAGAAATCAAACTGAACAAAATGTTTGAATGCCATAAGTAACAATGCCCATGCTAGCTTTACATCAGATGGTACAAATCTGCGCTACGTGTACAACACTAAATACTATTTTAAATATATTAAAACATAGAGAATTTCAAACAATCAGGAATTGAAGGAAGCCGATAATGAAAGGCATAGCGAAATATGTAATACCTTTACGGAAAAAGCAAACGCTGACAGACACTTTATTAAATATATTTTATTTGCCGATGAATACGCTTTTACATTTCACGGCGAACCCAACCGTCAAAATTGTAGGCTGTGGGCTAGCCAATCCCCATTTAATCAATTTCAATATAACTCAATACCTTAAGAAACTAAAGGTTTTGGGTAAGGATTTATCGCCAACATGTTACAGCTTCATTTTTTATTGATGGAAATTTAAATGGGGATAATTAACTCCTACAAGTAGTCGAGGAAATTAAGCTGAAAAGGTCGAATAAAAAGGGGCTGAACAGATTATGATCACTAAAAAAAATGTTACTAGTTTGTGTTTTGTTTACATGCATTCTAGTATTTCTACAGAGGAAATGCATCTTTTTGAATGCATTTTGCATTTTGTCAAATGAAAGTGGCCAAATAAAGCGGGAATAGGCCAGAATTTCTTACTCGGGGGTTTTTAGGGCACTGATCACGATTCTGGAGTCGCAATCAATAATAATATTAATAAAATCTACTTGATTTTTACTTATATAATATTTCTAATAAATAATTCAAAAAGTTTGTGTTTTACGATATGGTTTTTGTTGTTTTTTCTTGTAAACTTATCTGTTGTAGATTGATTATTGAAAAACAAACTTAATTATTCAAATTTTCAACATTTTTACCATGAAAATTAAAAATATTTCACTATTATTTTTTTCGCACTTGAAAAATTCAATCAAGCTTGATTACAGTGCAAAACGTATTTTTTGAATTCTTTGTTGCCGATATCACAGATATGTTCATAAGATACATCGTAAATTGATTCCGACTCCAAAATCGTGATTACCGCCCTAAAAACTCCCGAGAGACGAATTTGGTTGCATTTCAGAGCACATTAAAAAGTATCCCAGGAAACGACCTAGGTATCTAGGTATGCTGACTACCAGGTGACTATTCAGGGTCATGGTCACAACCAGCAACCTCAAAAGAACCTCCCTCACAAGTTTCATCCCATTCCAAAAGATAATTTTACGAATTCCCTGGAATTAGTACCAGAATGTCCTGGCCCCCAAAATCTCAGCTTCCTCAAAAACCCCCAAATAAGAAATTCTGGCCTATTCCGGCTAAATTTGGTCACTTTTTTTTACATTGAATTTTAGCTCCTGAAATTGCATTCAAAAAGATGCATTTTCCTCTGTAGAAATGCTAAAATGCATGTAAACAAAATAGAAACTTCGGTCCAACCACTTTTTATTTTTTACTTTTGCTTTTTTTCGGCTTCATTTCCTCGACTAAAGATCAAGTTGTCCCTGACGTTGATTTTTTCGATCATAACAGCGAAGAAATTTGATTTCAAATGTATTTTCTATCGGTGCAGGATTATTAGGTCAATTTGTAATAAAAGCCATAACGAAATATACTTCGCCTAAAATTTCAAATCAATCTGAGCCATACGCCCCCCCCCCTCCTTCATCCACTGCCTATCTTCTGTTTATTGAAAATATAGCAGAACGAATTTCTAAAATCCTTAAGAAACATATTATTTCTATTCGTTTTTCCACTTCTCCAAAACTATCTCAGTTTTACAACCCTATCAAAGATCTCCCTCCTCCTCTTCATTTAGAAGGTGTTTATTGCATTCCCTGTTTTTGCGGTAAAGTCTTCATTAGTCAAACAGGTCGTACAGTAGCTTCTCGTTTGACAGAATATGAGCGCTGTACAAGACTTCGTTAACACCAGACTGCTTGCGGAACACAAGTTTGATACTAATCATCAAATCCTTTTCGAAAATACTAAAATCCTAGCCCGAGCCCCAAACTTCTATCAGCGAAAAATTCTTGAAGCGATAGAAATCCTAAAACATCCAAAAAATCTAAGCCGTGACTCAAGATATTACCTTCCCAACATTTGGAAACCGATCCTCGAAAATTCTACTTCGCACATGATCACACAACGGTAGGGTCAGGTGCCAGAACGGAGTTAACCACCGGAATAAAGGCAGTGAACTGTGTAGCGTGAAGGTTTTTGCCTCAATAAATACCACTACAGAAACCAGAAGAATCAGTTTCAGCTCAAGCTTAAATCATGCCCTGAAGATGTCACCTGTAATGATTGGCGAAACGTCGGCATCAAGCCGAGCTATTGTGACGCGGAATCCATCCGGAAGCCAAGATTTTTCAAAAAATGATAACGATTCGAATTGACTGACGTGTCTCAGTAGTTTGAAACATCTTCTTAATTTTAGTAGTTTTGATTTGTTATTATTGGTAATATTTAACCATTCTCGGATATATTCTTTATAATTCATTAGCTGTCGTGGTATTAGTAAGGGAATTAATAAACCATATATTTCATGTAACCCCACACATACAAATCCAAGGGATTCAAATCGGGACTGCGGGGTGGCCATTGAAATTCATTAGCACAACAAATCCAACGCTGCCATTTGTTGATAATTCGTAGCATATTTGTGATTCAACACATTACATCCTGTGTATTCCATATTCACCGTGCGGTGAATTCTTGAAAACTGTCAATAATTTGGATATCAAAGAAGAATAACTTTCTTATTCACAACTGATAAAGCATTCCTAATAAAACATATAAGTTGTAATTCAATGTGACAACAAATTTATAGCTGATTTCCTCTATTTAATATGACAATAACACATTCTTGCTAGCCATTCCAATTTTTATGAATAAGTCTTTAAAAATGGCAGATTCATAAACAAAAATCTATTCTATTTTTCCAACTTCAACTCCTTGTATCTCAGTAAGGAGCAGACTTAGACCCATTGTTGTTAAGTGCCTTCTGAACGTACAGTTACAATTTGGGCTATTACTTATGAATAACTCTGTATAAAGTTGATAAAAATTCAATCAACTAAACTGAACACGATTTTATGTGAAGATTATTAGTCTTATTCCCGCCTTTATAAAAACGATGTAACGCTTGAAATAATTGTGAATTGTCTATCGACATAATCCGTCGTTTTATTGTCCTTCTTCCCTCATTCTAAGCCATTATCAAAGATGAATATTATTCTGGTACAGAGAATTGGCTGAAATTTTTCTTGATTCCTAATTGTTAAGAATTCTTGAAAATAATATGGACGCAACTAAATTATGAATAAAGTAATGAAAATAAAATAAAATTAATGAATTTCGCAAACAATGTTTGTTAAAAGTGTTTCATTTTTGATGTAAAGGTGAAGCGAGGTGCGCAGGTATATTGGTCCAATAAGGAGGCTGGACTAGATAGGGAGGAGAAGCAGAAATGGAAAATAATTATGTACCCAACAATCCCCAGTTCGGATTACAAGTGGAGTGCAACTGGAGTGCTCCCGGTACAGGAATTCAGAATTCCTGTAACGACGACTTGTCATCGTGTTGGACTGAAGATATGGGCTCGTTTTCTCTACCACTGGACCTGGATCCATTACCTAGTCTATTTCCATTTTCTCCTTGCAGCAACGCTGGAAATAATTATAAGTGAGTAAAGGCCATCCATCCATCCCCGTTGATTTAATATATCTTTCTATATGTAACCAATGGAATAAAAAAATTGAATAGAATCAGCCATTACGTGATAAAAATCCATTCTAAACTTAGATAAAATAACTATTAGAAGTTCGATTTTCACTAGTTTTATAAATAAATGTAACTATAATCTATAATAGTTTCGCTAACCGTATATTCTTCAAGCAAATGTTACATAGTAGTAACTTACTACAAAACAGCTACCTGTTATATAACTTCAATGATAATCCTAGAATAGATGGTAGTTGGAATTTTACCTAATTGGGTTCAACCCATTGCGGGATTGAACGATAAACTGGTAGCAGAGGGAAAATCTCATTATTATATTATTAAGTATAGTTCATAAGATATCGCACTTCTTATATTTATTACTTGCTAGGAATTCTAGAAATTTAATTTATTACTTTTATTTTGAAAGTGTAAAATCTTTAAATTGTTATTAAAGTTATGGTTTTATATGATTAAATGTTCCGCAAAGGTTGAATCGGATTTATTATTAATTAATAATGATTCTTGGCCCAGCTATGAATTATATATAAATTCTCGGAAAATAGGTCACACTAACACATAAGCTGTTGTTATTTTCGCCTTTACGTACGTTTCGGTCTCACGACTATCATCAGAAGACGTATCATATCTAAAACAAGATTTCTTAAAGCTTTTTGTATCAGCACAAAGAGTCGTTATCGCACAAATTTCAATTAATAATGCCCACGTCGCAGAAACGAACAGAAACACGAATAATCGAAATTGTAACACATTAATGTTTTATGTATATGAATATGTATCAAGAATCCACTGCTTAGCAATTTTCTTACAATATACGAACTCATGTCTGTATACGACTGAAACCAAAAAATATAACGCTCAAGTATCCACTTTCGAACCAAATGTTAAAGATTTATGAGATAATAGAAAAAGGCTATCTTGAATAGTACTTACTTCGAAAAATCTTGGCTTTCGGATAGATTCTGCGTCACAATAGCTCAACTTGATGCCGACGTTTCGACAACTATTACAGGTGGCATCTTCAGGGCAGGCTTGTGAAAAAAGTTTCAGTTCAAGCCTGAAGATGCCACCTGTAATGGTTGGCGAAACGTCGGCATCAAGTCGAGCTATTGTGACGCAGAATCTATCCGAAAGCCAAGATTTTTCTAGAAAAAGGTTGTCAGACCTTAGAAATATTGCTTTTTGAGCATTTTACCTAATATAAATAAAGCATGTAGGTATTTGCAAGGGTTTTAATTAATTAAATTAGTATACATCTGACTTAATGACTGAATGTCTGTTCTATGATTCATAGACTTGGACTCACGTTTTATGTGAATCATCTTCAGAATAGATCTTTCATAATAAACGGTTTGCTTAGTTAAAATATTAGCATTTTTGTAGTCGAAATGATGGTTATGATCAAGACAGTGCTTAGCAAGAGTGGTGAATTTTTTTCCTTGTACTATACTTATATCCATACATTTTTTTTTGTAAATATTGCTTAGAGATGCGTGTATAAGTCCCATCGCAATCTAAACAATTTAATTTGTATATTGTGTGGGTTTGCTTATCTTTAGGTATTAAAGGTTTTAGATTTGAAAAATATTTCCCAACACAGTTAGTAGAATTACGCGCAACATTTATATCATACTTTTTTAAGCATTTCTTAATTTTCTCTGAGGTGTCTGGAATGTATGTATGTAATGTTATAAAACTATCTGATTACCGTTTATGTTATTTATATATGACATTGCATTATATATTTTGTTTACTCTTTCTTTAATGATGATATTGAAAAATGTTTCTGGGTAGCCATTCATTTCCAGTGTCCTCTGGGTGGGACAATTTAATCGCGCGATCTGTAAGGTTGTTTATAACCCTTTTTCTTATAACTTGTTGTTATTAATGAAACTACGTTTATGTTCTTTGATCTGTTCTTTAAAGATCTTTCCTGTCTGACCAATGTATGTTATAGGGCAAGACCTACATGTCAGCTTGTAAACCCCACATGCCTCTTCATCGGATAATGTATCTTTTTTATTTTTTTGATAAAATTGAATAAATTATTCTGTGTTTTAAACGCTACGTGAATATCTAAATTACTAAGAAAATTTGATATTTTAGTGGTGGGTGGCCCCATTTATGTGAAACTAACATAAGGATTATTTTATTTTATTGTAGGAAATAGGAGTTGATAGCTAACTTGTATCTTTTTCTAAATAGGATCTGATCTAATAGTGCGGGAGAGTGACTATAGTCAGTCACATTTATTTATTAAACTAGTGAAAATCCAACTTTTAACAGTTATTTTATTTAAGTTTACAATGAAATTAACATAAAAAAGATAGGTTGCTTTAAAGATTGAAGTTATATCGTAGCCAAAATCAAAGACAATATACTGTATTGTCTGGAAGTAATTTGTGAATGACAATTTATTCAATTCTTGATGATTGCCTAGAAAGTCTACATAGACGAGGATATAAAGCACTTCACCTTCTATCACTGGTGCAGTTGGATGGATTGAGATGCGGTTTTCTGTATTCGATTCGGAAGTTAATTTAAAAATTTTGTGCCGCGTTTGTTTATTGCGGAAAGAAATTATTGCATTTCTACAGTCAAAAAATGCGTTTTTTGAGGTGAATAAAAAAAACGGACTCAAATTGATTTCTGGGGGGTTTTTGGGGTCACTATGATGTCCAAAAAATTCCCTGAGGTCCCCTTGGACCATCCCCGGAATTTCTAGGAGATGACGTAGATATCCAGTCTCTGGGTATCTCCAGGTATTGCAGGAAAGTTTTTGCATATCGTAATCATCATTAGCAACCTTTATATCCTTACTCGAACAGTCAAAAATAATTTTGAATGAGACTCATCGACATCCAGAGCTCAGAATCCCCTATACCCCGAGGATGGTCCAAGGGGACCTCAGGGAAATTTGTTGTTCAATAGATTATTCAGAGTGTTTTTGGTAAGAGGGTATTTTATTCAAGTTCGAGTTAATAATATATTTAATCATAGTTATATAATAATATATTAATTCATAGCTTTAGGATTTCCTAAATCCTTTCATCCTGGTTGGAAAATCATTTTTAATAATTTTAGTTTCATTTCTTTAGTTTAGTTAATTTAGATTCTCTAGGTAATTTTATTTGACTTTAGGCTTCATTATTAGATTATTCTTATTGGTAATTTTATAATATTAGCAATAAAGTAAATTATAGTATTCTTCTCATTATCTTTAATTATCGTATATATTCTTTTTTTTAATTATTATCATTATCTTTTAATTGTTGTTTATTAAATATTTTGTTGTTTAGTTCGAGTTTCTCTGATTAAAACTAGCGTTTATCCCTCCCCTTACGTTCCAGTGTTTCAATCCATAAGTGTCAAAGATATTTTTCACGTTTGTTCTGGCTAATCAAAGATTGAATCAAACTCCAACGTGTCATGGTTCTCTAAATTAAATGACCACGCTGCAGATAAATAAATATTGATGAATAGGAATAATGTAAATTCCTTAAGTAAAGTTTTATAGAGCTAATAATTGCTAATAATGATTACGATATGCAAAAACTTTCCTGCAATACCTGGAGATACCCAGAGACCGGATCTCTACGTCATCTCCTAGAAATTCCGGGGATGGTCCAAGGGGACCTCAGGGAATTTTTTTGGACATCATAGTGACCCCAAAAACCCCATATTTGTGGGAAAATAAATATAAGTAGGATAAAATGTAAAAAAAAAAATATTGGGAATGAATTTGGTTTATTTATCTCCGCTATTGCATCATTATTCCATTTTTTATGCAAATAACAAATCTGACCGATAGTGTGAGATTGTTTTTTAACATATCCTATCTAAAAAATTGAGTTATCGGGTCACCAATTTGCAGAGTTTTAAGAGCTGCAAGTCATGTGGTGAGGTTAAACTTCATAGGAAGCTTACTTTTCCATTCAAACTGAAAGACATCTTGAATAGTAAACTTCCGCGGTAGATCATATTCATGATCAGCCACCTCAAAAACCCCCGAGAAAAAGTGTACTCAGAAAAATGCATTTTTTGGCTGTAGAAATGCAATAAATTTTTCCAACAAAAAACTAGTGCGGCACAAAATTTCTAAATTACCTTCCGAATGTTTCTTGCATCAACAATGGAATTTATAAATCAATTAGAATTTTTGTAAATATTATTTAGAGATTCCTGCATAAGTCCCATCGCAATCTAAACAATTTAATTTGTATACTGTGTGGGTTTGTTTATCTTTAGGTATTGAAGGTTTTAGATTTGAAAAATATTTCTCAACCCAGCTAGTAGGTTTATGTGCAACATTTATAGCATACTTTCTTAAACACTTCTTAATTTTTTCTGAGGTCTCCGGAATGTATGGTAATGTTATAAAATTATCTGTATTACCGTTTATGTTAATTATATATGACGTAACATTATAGATTTTGTTTATTCTTTCTTTAATAATGGGATTGAAAAATGTTTTTGGGTAGCCATTCATTTCCAGTGTATTACGAAAAATTTTTGCAATTCTTAGTTCTTACAAGGAACGTTTAATATTTTATAAATTGTGGTATTTAATGGAACTATTTTGTATGTTGCCCTGCGCATTCGGCAATTTGTAGCAAATCCTCTGAATGGGTCTTAATTTATTGATGGTGTATTGTTCATTGACTGGTATAATTGTTTAATTTTCCTCTCTTGTCTTGTCTATTTGAAATATATAAAAACCTTCTACCCTTGAAGAGCAAATACGTTAATTATAGTTTCATAAACTCTATTTAAACTCTGCCTGACATAAGTTTCAATCGTCCGATCATTATTACAGAAATACAATGAAGTTTGATATTGTTCTGAAGTTGAAATCGTAACATATCTTCTAGATGAAGTCTGCATATTCGGGGATTATGATGCTGAATATTTTGTGACGGATCACCATTTGATGGATGCGCCAGACGAATTCTGTTAACACCGTCGGGTAGTTTACGCTACGTATAATGAAGCTTGTGAGTTCAGCCATTTTCAGAAAAAGAGAGCTTAGAACTAATTGAAATGTTTGCCAATTAGGATTTAGGTCTAATATTGGTGAATTTGATGAAAAATGTAGCAATGTATCAAATATACCGGTCATTAATCTCCAGTGCATGCTGGTAAATTTCCGTTGTCCAGACAAACGTCTATTTGAAGGTGGTGGCTTTACCTTTAAATACTTTAATAAAATTCAAATTATCATCCTTAAGTGATCAATAAGCTCAATAATTTCAAAATTCACAATACAACCCTTTTATTGATGTATGAACAAATTAAAAAATCGTTTAGGCGACACCTTGGATAAAGTTTCTGACTTCAACAAATGCGGGATTTACAATTCGATTGAGATGTTGAAAACGCTTTGTGGGTCAAACTAGAAGGAAAATTTAACTCGGTATAAGGTGCATTATACCCATATAAAGAAAAATATTGGTGAAAACGCAAGAAATTTTATCGCTGTTAAAACACAGTACGGACAAATATCTAGATAAGTTAGAAGAGATAGAACAATTTGTTAAATTCTGATTTATCCCCAGCTGAGGGCAACCCCTTGTTTGCTAATAATCCTCAAAATAGAACTTAAACAGGCACATTTTGATGTCCAATTTAGTTTGCTCTGATGACGGCTACTTAGTAGCCGAAAGATCTACAGTACTTCAACAGTATTTCTAGTGGATAAGGGTGATTATTTCTTATTCCTAGTGTTATAGTGTATCCACAGTATGAACTATTGTATAGTTCATTGTATATCTATATTTGAATTTGTTAAATTCTGATTTATCCCCAGCTGAGGGCAACCCCTTGTTTGCTAATAATCCTCAAAATAGAACTTAAACAGGCACATTTTGATTTCCAATTTAGTTTGCTCTGATGACGGCTACTTAGTAGCCGAAAGGTCCACAGTACTTCAACAGTATTTCTAGTGGATAAGGGTGATTATTTCTTATTCCTAGTGTTATAGTGTATCCACAGTATGAACTATTGTATAGTTCATTGTATATCTATATTTTTTGAAACCGATTCCAATTGGAAAGTGATTAAAAATTGCAACGTAGTTGATTCTTATTCGAATATTGCGCGTATATGCGTGTCAGTAAAGTAAGATCTGTCTTGAGTTTTCAGTTATAATGCAAAAACATAAATCTGTTTTACTATTTATATTTGCTGTCAATCTCGAATTGAGTTCTTTAAATATTTGTACATTTTGTTATGTTTAATACACTCGAAAATTCCAAGAGACTCTAGTTACCGTAATTTCTCATTTGAGATCGCACTATATTCTTTTAGCACTATCTCTGGATCTATCAGAAAGATTTTCGTACAGTTAATTATTCTGATAAATAATGAAAAAAAGTTTTGGTTAATCAATTGCTCAATATTTCGATACCCGCGAAACAGAAAGAAGCTGAAGGTATTTGACTTTCTGCGAAAACTATTATTATTATTACAAACAATAAAGAACAGCATCTTCGACTATTATGTTCTCTATCAAGTTAATGCCATGTTAATAAACTAATCATCATTACAATAACATAAATTCTCACTACAATGAGAACTCTCGAACACCACAACGATCGTACCGTTCACCAATGGAAAATGAAAGACACTTGACAGACATTATAGATAGTGTTTAGCCGATTCAGATGTCCAGTCTATTTTTGAATTCTTTGATAGAGGGGGCGGTCACAATACTATCTGGTTTGAGTTCCGCAAACTAAAAATCCGGTTAATGAAGAACTGTTGCCTTGTGGATGTTGAAAGTTAAAATAGCACATTCCACGGGTTTGCAAGGGTAGATGATCGTCCATAATTTTGTACATAGTGATTAGGTTTACGACGTTGCTCCAAGGTTGGCAAAGATAAGAGATGCATCCCTTCATTGTATGGTTTTCTGTGATAGCCTTCCACTAGTTTTGTTCCCCTTTGTTGGACTTTTTCCAAGATATTGCTTCCGCCAATTAGTCGTGGGTCCCAGATTATGTTTCCGTATTCTAGGTTGGGGCTAATATACGTTTGATATAATACTTGCGAAAGTTTAGGAGTCCATGTTTCAAAACTTTTTGCAACGGAAATAGTTTAGTGTTTGCTTATTTGGCTACATTATTCACTTGTTCAGTCCAAGACAAAGTAGATATAGCCGTTACATCCAGGTAGTTGCGTGACATAATCATTCCCAGCAGATCGGTATTTATTTCATAAATACGATATGGGTTATTTTTGCCAATATCGTATATGCAATGCAATTAGTGATGTTCAGCGGTATACACCAGGCTCCATACCAACTAAATACAGCCTCTAGATTAGCCTCTAACTGAGGAAAATTCTTTAGCTGATCGCAAAACAGAAGAAGTAAATATCTGTGAACCTAGTACGCTTCCATGTGAAAAGCCTGAATAAACCCTACGAGGCTCGAAAAGCTGTTTATTTATTTAGACACGAATCATTCTATCAGAAGCAAAGACTTCAATCCATCTCAATGTATCCCCACTATTTCCAGATGCTCCAGATTTGCGATTAAACGATGAAAGGAACCCGATCAAAAGCTTTAGAGAAATGTAAATATATAATGTCTATTGCTCTTGAGTTGTCAATTGATCGAGAACAACCTCATTTTGTTTTTTCAACATATTCTCAGCGTAAGTGAATGTTGTCAAAATTGACCAACAAAACTCGTGGGTATGAGATTTTTTTGTTGTACTGACATTATTTTAATTAGGAACAAATTCCTACATACTGTACATAACTTCCATGTGATTTCAGTGTAGATAGTGATGACTATTTACTATAATTGATTTTGAACTTATAGACAGCTATTTTGAAGAAATTTGATGAATTTGCAATTAATTTCCTGAAATCATAAATTTTATTGATACAAATTTCTTCTAGATCAGATCTTTCTGGACAGACACCATCTTTCTTATTCCGAGACAATAAACAACCAACTGCGGATATGGCGGATGTATTGTTATCATTGAAGCATGCTGTTGTACATCCTGGACAATCATCTTGCGAGAAATATGACAATCAACAACATATTTATCATCCTCAAGTGTTGTTATCACCAGGAGGGTACTCTGGAACGTTATGTGATCAGTCATTCAACCAGCAAACACCAATATTTCCAAGTATGTCAGTCAATGTTTCAATGAACATGACAATGCATGGCTATCACGGTCCTACAAATTACCAAACGACAGATTTACCTTGTTCACAGGTGAGAGTATTGTTTTTAGTGAATAACATATCATATACTTGTATTTTTCTGACTAAATCTAGTATTCACACATAGACTGCTCCGAGAAGCCTCACTTCTAACGCATGTGTTCAACCCACGGTCGTGTCCGTGGTTCAACCTATTGAAAATCAGTCAATTTCATTGAATGAATAGTACGAATACGATAAGTTTTCAATGACATAATAGTTACTAGTTCTGTGCAGCAAGTACTAACAATATGATCACCAAAATTTATTATGTATTACAAGTGAATCAGATCACTAATTTGAGTTTAAATAATAGCAGGAAAAGTATCCTGCAATGACGTTTAGAACATAATTAATGAACTTAAATAAAATAACTATTTAATGATTTTCACTAATTTAATAAATGAGGATAACTCTAGCTCCGCTAACACCGTAGCTTCTTTAAACAAAAATATTAAGGAGTACTAACTTACTGCAAAAGAGCTAAGCTTAAGCTTACTCTCTCAATGCCTATGCCGAAGCCCTTTGCACCCCTTGCCACGTGCCACCTAGGTGAGCGGTACCCACCGACGAGTGTTCACCAGGCCACCAAAGGGCAGTTCTCGGCCGAGAGTGTTCACCACGCTTTCTAGGTTAACGATTAACGTACCACCTAGTGGAGAGGTTCCCACCCATGTGTGTTCACCTATCTACTAGAAAGGCGGTCCTCTCCCGAGAGTGTTCACCATTCTCCCTCAGGTGAAAGATTCCTAAGGAGGTTAACCCCAACTGCGTGATATATTATTTATACGTCGTCCTAGTGAAGCGGTTCCCACCTAACTTCAGAGGTAGGTGGGATCGGTTCCCACTCCAGAGTATTCACCGGGTGTCCGAGGTGGACAAACAGCCATGTACAATCAACTCGCAGTCAGGAATGGAAAGAGGTTTAGCATCATCTTTGTATCTAGCTTCTGGATCTCCTCAATGTCGCATAACTCTACCGAGAGTGCTCTGCGTCTTGGGGGATCAGTGTTACGCATCTGCACAGAATGAGCATTGATGTTTCGTTTTTTAGTTTACACCATCTGCACAATGGCGAATTACTAAGGTTCGTCCTGTGAACGTGGTAGTTAAACGGTCCATGTCCTGTCAGTATCTGCGTCAGCAGTTTGACATAGGTTCTAACCATGTTCCTCACTTGCTGAGGCCAGTCCAATCAGTGCTTTCGACTGCCTGGAACCATTCTGTAGTTTCCACTCTACCGAGTGTTGTGATCTGACACAGCAGTGGATTGTCTCTTTGATGTTACTCTTCAAGATACTCACCGCTGGTTTGGCGCCTATTAGGGGTTCTATTGCCCCCAGTTTAGCAAGCTCATTGGCTATTTTGTTTCCCCTCATTCCAGAGTGACCGGGGACCCAGAATAGGGTGAGCTTGCCTTCGTCTCAACCAAGATTGTTCAGCGTGTTGATGCACTCCCACACTAGCTTCGATGTTATTCTCTTGCTACCAAGCGCAGCAAGGGCTGCCTTGCTGTCTGTGCTTATACTGTGCTCTTTCTTCATCAGTTAACCAGATTTCACCATTGGTTGGCAGGGGTGATTGATTATTGTTGAATTTATCTTCTCTGGAGGGTATGCTTATACAATACTTCTTATCAAAGGTGTATCGTGGTTCTCATTGAGTAGATGGGGTGTGTTTCACCAGTGATTGGTAGTGAAGTGTGGCTACCATTTTCCTTCCACAGTCCTATTGATATAAGTCTGTGGGTAGCTACTCGGCTTAAGGATGGCTCCGAAGATCCACAATATGGTGTTTGGGCTGAGGCCTCAATTGTGATCAATAACCTTCTGAGTAACCAGAAGGCTGCAATGCATTTGCCGCATTGTTGTTCTAGTTGTGGCTTCCATAGAAGTTTCTTGTCGAAGATAACTCCTAGCTATTTAGCTTGGTCGGTGATTTTAATCACCTGACCTGCTATGGTCAGTTCTTTGGTGAGTACTGTTTTGTACTTCCTAGTTCTGTTTTTAGGGTTAATCCTCAAGCCTTTATGGCTGCACCATTAATTCAGTGCAGTAAGGGTTGACTGTATTAGGTCCATCAGAGAAACTGGGACTTATATATGTGTTGCCACTGCTCAACCCGGAGAACCAAAACGTTGTCTATTAACTTCCAACTCAAGATGTGTTTGTAATTCCCCATGCATTGTGTTTGGGGCCTCACCTGCCGCTAGTATCCCTAACGATTCTTTGAATCGCGAGAACTATATTATCAATGCTTGGTATTGTGAATAATAAAGATTCTTGACCCAGTATGAATTATATATAAAAATTCTCGGGAAATTCTGATGATGGTCGTGAGACCGAAACGTGGGTAAAGACGAAGATTTAAAACAGAGTGTGACCTACTTCCCGAGAATTTTTATATGGTATTGTGAATTACATTCTCAATGATACATTTGCTCTCCGGCAGATGGTGTTGGAACATCTAGGTTCGCCGGACAGTGGTAGTTATATCGTTGACAAGCTCAATGCAAGAGCGAAACACCTATATGGAACTAATAGAAGAATTGTCACTGTTGAACCTGGAGAACTAAACCTTTGTCTATTCTCTTGTGTTCAGTTAATGTTATTGCATCTAAAAATAGTCTCACAAATTACCTACTAACACATTATAGGCGTTTGGAGATAATAATGCTCTCTTATTTGTTCAGTTTATAGTAACTGTATCTTCCCGAACTAACATCATTATGTTATATTACCACTACTATACTCACCTAGGTAAAAACAATGTACAGTATAGTTAATACAATTAAAACGGCTGCTCAAATCATCATATAATGTTACTATTATTATTACTACTATTAACTAAATCTTTCTTTACATTCCCACATTCTTATAACTTAAGGTTTAGCATGAATTATTTATAATTCCAATTTGAAGGTGATTTTTAGAAGCTGTAAATTATAATTACATAGATAAATAATGAGTTGTACAAATAGGATGCGGTTAACAATTCCCACGTCACGAATAGTTTCCTGTTCTTCTATTTTTCGTATTAAATTACACACAAGAGCTTAATAATTACTTCAGGTATGAATCTAGAATACAAAATTGTGTTGGAAGACCATATCTAACTTTTTTATGAACAAAATATAGGAAATGAGATTGTATGTTCTATTTGAAACAAGTTTTGTAGTATATTGGATATCCTTAAATCAGGCTACACCTCAAAAATTATGGAAAATAGGCATAGATGCCCATATAACCTACCTATGCTAATTTCATTAATTTTTCTAATAAATGAAGTACAGAATATTTTTTATTCAGTTCGAAACATGTCGCTGAGCTAGCGTATCAATAAATAATTAAATAATAATTATAAGATGAAACATGGATGCATTTCGCATTTAAATCCGGTGAAAACAGTACTAGAGGGAAACGCATTAAGTCTTTTCCAGGGGCAGTGGCGGCTCAAGTCGAGTGGGGCTCCAAGTGGTCAAAATTTTGGGGCCTTCAAACTCAAGTTACAAATAAACTTATTAACAAAAAAGGATAATAAAGGAAAATTTTATACTCTTACACATTAAATACATTTATTTAAAAAATACTTCTACGTGAATTTCCGTTTTACTTTATTTGTTGCAAAATCTCAATTGTATTGGCAGTGTCATTGCGGTTTAAATTTCCTGCTGTATATACAAAATGGTCGTTAATTTTCCTTTCTTTTGCCATTGAATCCCTTAAAAAAATGTTTACCCACTTTAAAACAGAAAATGATCTTTCTCCGGATGCATTAGATAATGGAATTATTAGAAAAATCTTCAATAATATTTCTATTTACGGAAATGTGATAGACATTTCTTTGGCGGCTTTGATGATATCTATTGACATCAATATTTCACGAGAAATCTAAGATAAATTCTAATGTTTTGTTTATTTACATTGAGCAGTAGACTGTAAAAACAAAGTGGTAGGATGATAAATTCTCAAAAATATATATATATTTTTTTATTGTTGTTGTAATAGTAATAATATTTGATTTAGGCACAGAAACCTTAAATTTGAATTTTTCTCTAATTTGTTGGAATTTTGGTCAGGATGGTTCGTAGCTCATATGGTATCCCAGGGCCCAACAAATTAGCTTTCTGTTAAGCCCACAACTGTTCATGGGATGTGTTTGATTATTCATTTAATAGCACTTTTTTAGGCAAACTTATAAGTTTATCAACACTTTGTGAAATTTCAGGTACAATGGAGTACCAACCCTCAGGCTTCTTCAGCTGGACCTTATCAAACTCAAGGTTTACTCAGTCCTTCGTACGGTGGCACTACGTATTCGTTCACAGCTGATTTTAGACCACCTCAAGAGACCCCTATTCTTACAACATATAAGCCAGTGCCAATGTCGTTCTCTTCACCAAGACGACGTCATAGTATTAGTTTTATTGAGGAGGAATGCCAGAAACCAAATGTTTGTAGGATATGTGGTAAGTAAGTGGCCTAAATTAATGAAGTAATTGAGATTACGGATATTTGTAAAACTAAATATTCTTAAATAAGAACGCTATAATTTTCATAATTAGTAGAGGATAATTGAATGAAAAAAGTGCCGAAATGTGATGTATATATATACCTGGACAATTTTGCAAAGTCGTGCATAACCTTTGCCAAATAATAATTGTGCATTTTTGGTGCATTTCGAGTGCATTGCTACACCATTTTCTTGACATCTCCAGTTCTATCGTGGAGAAAATAAAGAATTGAAAATACTCCTGAAAGAATGAACTATCGAACTGATTGGGTAGAAATATATAAATACGTGGTTTTGGTTTTCTGAAGATTGGATGATTCTTACTTTATTTATTGCATTTTAGTATTAAAATATTCAATAAATTTTTTAAAGTAAGGATTCATTTTTAACTAATTATACCCAATCAGCTCGACAGTTTATTCACTTGCGCGTATTTTAATTGTTTTATACAACCTATAATTCGCTATTCTATCAAATAAAATATGGTACTGGTACATGCCTACATTAAAAGTTAAAACAAGCGAAATAATTCAAAAATACTACGATTGAATTCTTATTTTGTGCAAACAAAACGTGACAGCACCTACTAGATTTTTTCGATTTCATTTACAGAAGATCCGTTCATGCACTATGTTGTATTCTATTTTTTTTATTAAGAAACTATTGCTTTAATGGAAACAATATAGTTAAAAAAGTTTTTGCGATAAATCGTTGTTTTCAACATATATTTCGTTTTGTTAAAAAGTTCTGTAAAAATTGGAATAGAGGTTGCAACCTCTAGCATGTTTCACCACTTTGAAAGATCACAACAAAATTTGAAAAATGTTTATAGGTACCTTTTTATTGGTAAACACACCTTCAAAATGCCATTTCTCTTCAGCAATTTCAAGAAAGAAAAGGAACTATTATTTTTCTCATCTTTGGAAGCGTGTATCTTTTCAAGGAAAGACCTAAGAGCTTTTGTTCACATGAAAGACCCCCTTAATTTTCGACAAGGAGCCACCCTCCAAAAATTATCGCACTTATTTGGGCAACACCCCTGTATAATGTGTGAGAACACAAATGGAACAATATTTAGACATACTGATTTGGTACTATAGTACCTATGGATGCATCATCAAAAAATATACCATGATTATTCAATATTAGCATGCTTGTAATGAAACTGAATGTCAAGTTCATATTGTACAGAAGTTAGTAGTTAACATTCAACTTGAAGATTGTCAGTCAAGATTAATATTAATTATACCTACAATGTAGATTATTTGAATCATATTGTTATATAATTTTCGTTCCATTATCATAAAGCAAATATTTTCATGTTATAATAGAATAACGCATGAAGTCTATTTATTGCTGGAGTCAAATCTACACAATAAATAGCTTACTTACTATTACGTGTTATACCTATACAAATTACAAAATTAACACTTTGAAAGATCCACAACCCACAAAAGATAAAATATTCATTCATATACTGTAGTGTGGATTTCATTGGAGATATAGAGGAACAGTTTATTACAAATGGAAACAAACAGGGAAGGAATTACTACTTTAAGTCAGAGACGGCGTCAGGAACGCTAGGCCCAGGGGCCATGTTCGAGCTGTAATGTAGATTAATATTTGAATCAATCGCTTTAAAGGATGAATTTTCGCTAAAATAATCACATAATAACAATCGTCTTTCTGCCAAATCCTCGATCATTGGATTATACTAGGTTTTAACGTATTATTATGACTTCAAACGTTTCTTAATACGAGGGTCGTTCATTTACTCTTTAGAAAAAGATACAAAAACAAAGTATTTTGGTAAAATAATTTTTTCCTACATAATCTCCTTTCAGCTCTATACATTTTTCTAAACGGTGTTTCAACCTTTTTAACCCGTCCAAAATTTAGGAAATTGTAGGATTTCGGAAGGTCCTCAAAATAGTCATTTATTTCGGCGATGACCTCCTCGTTCGTTCCAAACCGTCGCCCGCCTAGCCATTTTTTTAAATCTGGGAATAGGAAGAAGTCAATTCCAAATCTGGCAAATACGTTGGAGGTTCTAATAATTCGAACTTTAATTCCACAAATTTGGAAATTGCAAATGCACATGTGTAAACTCGTGCATTGTCTTGATAAAAAGAACTGTTTTCTCTTACAAATGAGGTCGTTCTATTTTTATTTCACCACTCAACCGGTGCAATAACGACGCGTAATACCCACTCTCTAGTTATTGTTTCCCTTTTTCTAAGTAGCCGATGTAAATAATTCCATGCGCATCCCAAAAAACGATGGCCATAACCTTTCCAGCCGATTTAACCGTTCCAGCTTTTTTCGGAGCCCTTTCGGATGAAAAACCCACTGTTTTGATTATTCCTTGGTCTCAGGAGTGTAGTAATGTATCCAGGTCTTAGTTATGTATCGACTCATCCGGATTGCGACGAAAAGATGCTAAAATAACCTGGATATCATGGATTTTTTCATTCCTGGGGTAGCCAGGCTATTGGCCGTCCCGAACGATGTTCATCTTTTATCGATGTACGGCCACGTTTAAACCCGTTTACCCAATTGTAAACAGTGGCAAACGCTGGTGCAGATGTGCCATAAACTTCATTCAATTCGGCTTTAATGTCTTTTGGTTTAGAACGTTTTAAATGTGAATGTTTTATTACCACTCGAAACCCACTTTTTTCAATTTTTTAAAATGAACAAAGGTACTCTGCTTTGATCGACGATAAAAATAATAACACGTCTTTAACAGATGTCTATTGAGTAATGACACTTTCCAAAAACAATAGTAATTTTCCTAACAAGTGCGGAAAGTGATGCTTTCCCGCACGCGACTGCCGTTAGACACTTTCCGCATGAGTTAGGAACAATACTTTTTCTACAAGCGTAGGAAACAAATTCATTTTTTCAATTATTTATTCATGCAAATGGAAACAACTAACAAAAGAGTAACATTTTCTATCCACTAATTATTCGTAATATTTATTGTAAATGTACAATTTGATGCATTATGTAAATTTATAGCGGAAGCTAGCATATTTTTTGAATATGGCTGATTTCCTGAAGAAGAAGGTAACTCGGGCAATACATTATCGAAAGGCATCAAATCGTCGCCGATCGATATAGACGTGGATGGTTCTAAAATGCACCCGGAAGACGATGTAGTGTTCAAATTGAGAATTTTGTTGGACATTTATTTTTTTCGATTGGTGGAGTCTTCTAAATACCCCTCTGATGATTTCCATCCTCCTAAGCGTTTGATATTAGTTATACCCACACCACAGTCAGCAAGTAAAGTGGCTGAGGAACGCTTGAAGCTGTGACCAGTGTAAAGCTCTGGATTTTGGAGGCGCAGATATACTGCTATTTCGGAGGGTATCTTTCCTATGGTATTGATTCCTACACATTGCACAGTACATTTTCCACTTTTGTAATACAAGAATAAACGACGGTGAGGAGTCTCTTTTGGACGTAAATGTACATAATTTCTGTATACGTTCAAAAAATAACCATCATTTGCTTCTTCAGATATCACGAAGGATCTAGAGGAATGATTTTTGGAATCCTTGATATTAACAATTATCAGGTTTTCTTTGTCGTCTATGTCGTCAATGGTGAGTTTTGTCAGCTCTTCTCGTCTGCAAGCACCAGCTAATCCAAAAATTGCTACTAACTTAATCATGAGGTATATGTCATCGGGTGCTTCAGTCATAAATTTTGAAACGTCTTCTTGAGTGAAGATTTTGGCCTTTTTCGGTCGAAAACCGACATTCTGTTTTTTAATGAATGCAGTTATTTTGTAAAATTTGCTAATATCCAAATTTTGCTTTACTTTGAATACACTCTTCAACATTGAATATCTTGCCCATAAAGTGTTCGGCTTCCATGTTTTAGACATTTCTAGAAAATAAGCCAAGAATACTGCTTCTTCTTTATTTGGTGTTTTCACTTTTTTATTGTTGCACCATTCAATAAAACTCGTGTATTGCTTCTCATACCTTTGTTTAGATTTCGTTGGCAATAACTCTAAGTTCGCATCTGTAGCTGCTTGCACGATTTCTTGTGGAAGTTCTTCATCAGATGAATAATCCATTGTGGCAATTTCACTGAAGCGAAAATTTTATATAAGTAACGCTTTGTCTGTCACTCTGACAATTACAAACAAATTTGTGTATTGATCGGCATGACAACATCAATTGTTACCTACTCGTTATCAGATCAATCAAAGCCTATATATAGGGTGATTTTCATAACAATACATTTTTATTTATCAATATTTGTTCATTTTTTCAATAAATAGTGCAAAATGATGGATGATTTTGAACAAACTCACTTAGTATTGCAACAAAAAAGCTTGAACTTTCATATTTTGTCACCCACCACTTATATTTTACGAGGATATCATATAAATGTTCTTCCCGCACTAGTGTGGGAAAACTTTTCCCGCACAACTGTGGGGAAATGACACTTTCCAAACTGAATTGCGTGCGGGTAGAGGGTGAATCACGCACGCTTGTAGGAAAACGATTTTACATCTCTTGCATTTTTCTAAAGTGTTGATGAACGACCCTCGTATACACCAATCGCTTGTATGAACAGTTTTTTATGAATTATTAGAGTTCAATAGAATGAACAACATGATAGCTGGTTGTCATTCCTGATGTCCTGGGATACCGGTGGTAATCGGGCTTAAAAATAACCAACTCGACATAATTATGTCTACACTTATCATTTTTATAGCCAAATTTGGCAACAAAGGCAAGTTCGTGAAATATTCAGAAAGAAAACACTCGGTTGCACTTGAGCTTTCTAGATTAAAGGTTTGGTTTCATAATTTTGTAAACCTCTATATGTAAGAAGTTCCATAGTAATATTTTAAATGTTCTTATTATGAATATTTAAACTACAATTCAAAATTCTTTAAACATTCTTTTTTAACATCATGTGAGCTCATGAGGAGCTGTTGGGGTGTTGAGAAGCTCTTGGAAGGGGATAGAAAACCAGGTTTTTCCGAAGCGGTTTTGGCACATGTTAGTTACATGAAAGGGTGCTATTAATCGTGATACCTAGCATAGATGAGGGGGATTTCATTCATTAATAGTTGTACCATCATATTAGGTAATGTGGGCTCCGCCTTTCTGGAGAAATTTCAAGCTGTGTTTTGGTTGCATCAAACTGTACTAGATTATCAAATCCACTTTCCAAAATTCTTGTCAGATCTTCATGTAAAGCATCAATCTGTCTCTGGAGTATACCATCTGCAAATCTGTGAATGGGACAGAATATCACTTCCAACCGTTCGTTGACGTAGAACAGAAACAAAGTTGGTTTCAAGATCACTGTGGAACAACAGCGTTGATAGAAATTGCATCGGAGGAGAATCCTCAATCAAAACATCTATCTGAGAGGAAAATCAATAGTAAACGACAAACTATATGACAGAAGTTTCCCAAGAAGGCCTTTCCCAGACTTGGTCAAATGCTTTAGAGATATCCAATACTACAATTTTTTGTTTTGTAAGCAGTGTCTGTAACACAGATGCAACAGAAAGATATATAAGAACCACTCGTAGGCTGGAAATTGGACAGCTCCTTAACGATGCAAAACAAGTCAGTAGTAGTGGTTCAAAACTGGAGTAAAATTTTCTATACATATACATATTGAACTACTGCGAAGAAAGGAGAACCTACTTGAAGATTAAGGAATAAAATCGAATCCAACGAACCTACCATTCAGTAACCAAAAAGATGTTGATGGCCAACATTGATCCAACCTATATCGAAATACTCCACACGCTAATTCTGTTGACTCTTTATTGTGGTCTCCCCAGTTGAATTTCATTATCTTGTGAAACGAAAAATTATAAATTTCATCAGTATTTGCGGAGTAATTGAAGTGTCCAAATTTATTTTTATACAATCATTATTGAAGTGAAAACTTCTTATGGCGCGTTGGGCACTTTTGTGGGTGAGCATTTTCAGCCGTTCTCGCGACAGATGAGATTTTACACAGATATACTCCGCGTGTATTCTTATAATATATGTACACTATACGCGCTCTTTGCATGGGCATTCGTTCGTGCTCTCGCGACAGACGAGATTACATACCTATATGTATACTCAGAGTGTATAGGTATGCGAGAGCGCTGCATGCTATACGCAGTCTTTGCATGGGCAATCGTTCGTGCCCTCGCGACAGACGAGATTGAGAGTTTTTTATATTTATTTTATAAATGAATATTAAACGGAAAATTTATTTATTTAAATATTTCATTTGACTTGTGTTGCTGCTATGGTATTGTGTTAAAAAAACAAATCTAAAGTGTAAATAGGATTAATAAAAACATTGTTGTAGTGCTTTTGTATACTATAGTGTAAAAAATTAATTGAATTTTTATATGAAGAATTTGATTTAACGATGTCCAATGATCGCAATCTTAGCACAATAAAATACAAAACTACTATTGATGCAGTATTCACAAGATATATAAATAGATTTAAATCAAAATTGTTCATTTCATACTTTAGTTACCATAGACCTATTGTTTCAGTTTTAGAATTTGATGAAAATCCTGATAATAATGATGAAAATGCTGATAATGATGATGTAAGAGTTGTTGAAATTATGGATGAGAATTGATAAATTTTGTATTTACTATTTACTAATATTTACTCATTTAAATAAAACCACTTCCTTCGAATATAGTTTCTATATTATTATACTTCATGTCTATTCAAAAAGTGCCCACATTGCTTTGATAAACTTGATTTTTTATGAACAATTTCTCATGTCGCGAGCGCACCTAAAAATGCTCACCCAAAAAAGTGCCCAACGCGCCATAAGTTCAAGTTTTCACTTCTGCCTGCACTCCCGGTGTGCGCTGACTTTTTTTTTCAAGTTTACAGTTATCTATTATTACATCTTTCCTCTATTGTCTAGAAGCTATGGCCGGAATGACAACATGTCTAGTCTATGAACTACGAGGGCAAAGTGAGAAGTCCCTGAAAAATTAAACAAGAAATAATTTATTTGGTCAAAACTTATTTTATTTCTCAACACAATCTCCTTGTAGTCATATACACTTCGTCCAACGTTTTTCTAATTTTTCGATCCCTTCCAAATAATATGAGTTCCTTCAAAATAGGCGTTTGTTTCGGCGATGACCCCATCGTTGGAGTTAAAACTCTTTCCGCCGAGTTTGGAAATAGATAAAAATCTCCAGGAATCTGGAGAATACGGTGGATGACGAATCAAGTCGTAGCGCAATACATGCAATTTTGCTATTGCGACTGCGGATCTGTGTCCCAAATGCGGCCAATTTCGCTTCCAATCGGCATCGAATCGATCCAACAGTTCTGCGTAGTATACGCCGGTTATCTTTTGGTCCTTTTCAAGGTAATCGATATGAACGATACCGTGTGTATCCCAAAATACTGTTGCCATGACTTTCTTGGCCGATAAACCCTTTTTGGCCTTTTCGGCTTAGATTCGCCAGGATAAGTTCACTGTTTCGACTGTTCTTTGGTCTCTGGTGTGTTGTGAAGGATCCATGTTTCGTTCACGGTTACAAAACGGCTCAAAAATTCCTTCTTATCGCGCTTGAACATCGCCAAACACTTCTTTGAAGTTGTCACACGGTCTCGCTTATTGTCAACAGAGAGCAAATGCGGCACCCATCTGGCAGATAGCTTTCACATATTCAAAACCCTTATGCAAAATGTTCCGTACCCGTTCGGTTGAAATGCCCATAGCGTCAGCAATCTCTTGCACTTTAACTCGTTGATGGTCCAATATCATACCATGGACGACCAGAACGTTCGGCATCCTTTATGCTCTATGACTTGCCTCGTCACGTTTGCGGTAAACTTCAATTCCTCGGGCACCAAATCTTTATTTTGTGACCTTTTTTATTTATGTCTCGAACAACGCTTGACAGTGACGCTACTTTTTATATCTAAAATTCGCGCGAATGATGCTCCACCAGTTTCTTCACAGCGAGGGGAAGGAATGTTATCAGAGTTGTTTAGTTGTGCGCAGTTTTTACACATAAGGTTGTTCAAACTTTGATGCGTTAATTTACTAGATCCCCGTTTTTGCAACATAATAATTGAACTGAATGCAAATTTTTTAAGCGGGTCTGAATGCGCTATGTACGAGTCATTTATTGAAATAATTACACTTATTCTAAATTACGGAAATTTAGAAAATAGTCCAGGCAATAAGCCGGGAAGAAGGCCATAATAAAAAAAAAATAGTAAGCTAGAATTTCAAAAAATGTTTGCATTTTGTTCCTAATACCCCATAGATCACTCATGACTATCAAGACTGTGGGGGTCGAAGTTTCTACCCCCCCAAAACGGGGTTTCAACCCCTCAGAGGAGCATTCTTATAAAAACAATCCAAAATTAATGAATTAAGAGCCGAAAATGACCCCTAGTATATTTTTTTGGGTTGCTGATCACAATTCCGCAGTTAGTTTTCTCGGAAAACTCCCTCCAGATGGGAAATTTGGAAAATGTATATATAATAAATAATTTATAATTTTGTTGCAAAAATGACCTGTAGTAGGTTTTTTGGGTCACTAATCACGATTCCGATGTAATTTTTCTCAAAAAAGTCTCTCCAGATGGAAAATTCGGGAAATTTGAGATTTTCCCGAGACGTTTCTGAATAATAAAGTATAATTTTGTTGCAAAATGAGCTCTAGTAGGTGTTTTGGGTCGCTGACCTCTAGTCATTTTTGCAACAATTATACTTCATTATTCATAACCTAACCGTCTCAGGAAAATCTCAAATTTCCCGAATTTTCCATCTGGAGAGAGTTTTTCGGGAAAAATAATAGCGGAATCGTGATAAGTGCCCAAAAAAACCTACTAGAGGTCATTTTTGCAACAAAATTATAAATTATATAAGTATTATATACAAATTTTCCAAATTTCCAATCTGGAGGGGGGTTTCTGAGAAAACTAGCTGCAGAATCGTGATCAGCGACCCAAAAAAACATACTAGGAGTCATTTTCGGCTCTTAATTCATTGATTTTGGATTGTTTTTATAAGAATGCTCCTCTGGGGGTTTGAAAGTCATGAATGATCTATGGGGTATTAGGAACAAAATGCAAAAAAAAATTCTAGCTTACTATATATTTTTGTTTTATTTCCGGTTCGTTGCCTGGACTAAAAGTGATTATCACGGAATGCACATTCGGAGTTCACGCATATCTGTTGAAATAATAAACTTTTTAACCGAAGTTTACGTGTAATAAGTTCTGCCTGACCCAAAATAAATGATACATCAAAATTTGAGCTTCGCTACAGCTCATACGACCTCAACATGAATCATTTCAATCGATGGTGAAGTCCCCATAATGTTTAACAAGTGATGCTTTGATTTACGTTATATTTCTTCCACGCAAGAAATAATGTTTAATCAAGACGCAATATTCACTTTTTCCATGTTTACAAAAATCTTCAAGGTTGCTCGATTGCGATGGGAACTGAGTGACGTATGTCTGAGAATTTTAATGCGTTCTAGTTAAAGATCGTACATCTCAAACGTCACAAGGGATTTTCAAAAGTGGAGCTATCTGTTTTATTTGTTAGGGACTTTTCACTTTGCCCTCGTACTACTAGGCCTATTAATGATAATGAGCAATAGTGAAATTTATGTTTGGATACAGAACTAAAGTTGCATTACATTTCATTTGTTCTAGGAAAGAGTTACGCCCGGCCCAGCACTCTGAAAACACACCTACGCACGCATTCTGGAGAAAAGCCATATCGTTGCATAGATTGCAACAAATCGTTTTCACAAGCCGCCAATTTAACTGCACATGTGCGAACACACAGTGGAGAGAAACCATTCAGATGTCCCGTGTGCGATCGACGATTTTCACAGAGTTCGTCCGTTACGACGCACATGCGTACACACTCAGGGGAGCGTCCGTACAGATGCAGGTTGTGCAAAAAAGCGTTTTCCGATAGCAGCACCTTAACGAAACATCTTAGGATCCATTCCGGGGAAAAACCATACGAATGTAAACTTTGTCTGCTCAGGTTCAGTCAAAGTGGAAATCTTAATAGGCATATGAGAGTACACGGCAGTAACATGATGCCTCCGTGACATTTAGTTTTTACAAGATCTTGTTAATTTCCATGTCTATTGAATTAATTTTATAACAGATGAGAAAAAGAGCTGATGCGATGTACTTATCTAGTCTGCATCGTTAGATCGAAATATATCCCATCTACTAGCTAGTGGATACTGCTTCATGTTTCGGAAGCTTGAAAATAGCTATTTGTGTTTAAAGGGTGCTAAGTGAAACATAGAATTCTCGCCAAAATAATGAGAAATATATCACATAATAACAATCGTCTTTTTGCCAAAACCTCGATCACTGGATTATACGTTTTAACACATTATTATCAGTTCAAATGTTTCTTAATATACACCAATGGCTTGTATGAACAGTTTTTTTTATGAATTAATAGAGTACAATAGAATGAACAACATGAAAGCTGGTTGTCATTCCTGATGTCCTGGGATACCGGTGGTAACCGGATTTAAAAATAACCAACTCGACAGAATTATGTCTACACTCATCATTTTAAGCTATTGCATATAGCTTTTATCGCGGGCTTTGAGCGCTGCGACCGAATCAAGAAAAAAAACAAAAGACAAATACCGTAACGAAAATCTAAAAAAACAAAAAACAAATACCGTAACGAAATATCCTAAGACCAACCACTCCGCCTACCATGTAGCCCGGCCGAGCTTAAAATTGTCGAAATGTTAACTTTGAACCTTTTAAAAGGTCGTGATAGCCCCAAAGTGGGTCGAAAACTGTTTTGAATTGGTTAATTTTCGATAAATCGAATGACGTTCACGTGAGAAGCGCGTAGCTCGCGAGTTAGAAAAGTGCAAATTTACGGTACATAGAACGTCTTAACGAGGACTTTTGCATGTGGTTTTCGCTCCATGTCGTTAGTTTATGAACGGGGCCAACTAAATAGCATAGTCTCGGGCCCCAAAATGTCGATTAAATAGGAAAATTTAATTAAAACAGTTTGAGGTATTCTCAGCTGTCACCTACTAGTATCTGACATGCGACGTACGAAAAGGAATTTTCTAGCTACTTAAATATACCGGAAGCGGGTAAAAGCTAGCGGCCCATAGCCCAAAATACTTTATTACAACTGGCGCCGGCCGCACGGGGTTCGAAACGGCCCCAAATTAACAAAATAGAGGTAAAATGTATAAACTCTAACTTACGCGCAGCGAGCTCCTCGAGGATATGTTAAAATTATTACGTTCGTAGCTAATTACATAAGACGTAATTGTGTTTTTATTTTTATTCGAACCTTCTAATTTCGATAGGCCACGTGAAAATCCCGGAGCCGGAAGCGCTATCGAGATCTGAACGTTAAAACTTTCGTATAAAATTGTGTTTACAACTCAACTGACACTTGTCACCATACATAACTCTAGTACCGGTAGTAGAGTTATCTATGCTTGTCACAGAATACTCTTCATAGAGATCAAGATGATACTCTTTTTTACTCATAATTCGTGAAGATTTTGAAGGGGTAGTGGATGTTTTTCTGCCCAACTTTTTCCGGTGGCGTAGTGCTATGTAATAGCTTTACCGCGGCAGTTCCCGAGTGCCACACGTTTCATTTTTTTTAGCCAAATTTGCCACCAAAGGAAAGCTCGTGAAATATTTAGAAAGAAAACACTCGATTGCAAAATTGGAACTTTCGAATAATAAATACGTAATTTGAAATTTCAAAAACGTCTAAATGTAGAAGTTCCTTAGTAAAATTTTAAATTTATTTATTGTCAATATTAAAACTACAATTCGAAATTCTTTAATAAATACTATTTTTTAACATCACGGGACCTTATGAGGAGCTGTTGGGGTGTAAGTAGCTCTTGGTAGGGAATAGGGAACCAAGTTTTTCTGAAGCTAGCTATTTGTGTATAAAGGGTGCTAAGTGAAACATTGTCGCTCGAAAATGACAATGATAGTTTTTGCTCGTATTTTAAATCCAACATAGAATTGAGCAGTAACATTCAACTTCATCTCCATGTTATTGCTTTGGTATTAAATATTTATAGGAAAAAATCTTAACCGACGGAAAATTCTACAACCATTTACATTTCTACATATTAGGGCATTCCATTTGAAAACAAGAACGTTTTGTGGTTTTTCTTAACGACCGACATAAAATTATTTTTGTACCATTCTATACATACAGGGTCTTACCATGAACTGCTTCGATCGATATCTCAAAAAGTAATTTTTTTTTGAAAATTTGCTATCTCACCAAAATCAATGAGTTTTTCCGGTTATACCGGAAGTCGAAGGCAACTTCGTTGTTTTAAATAGAATACACAATAATTTATTATTATTATTATACTATGTCCTATACCTAATTCAACCGTTTTTGAGATATTTGCAATTTTAGAGAAAAAATTACAGACTCAGTCCTGTACTTAATTGATTTCATCATAACTGCTGCGTATTTCGTAACGCGTTATTGTCATTTTGTAGTCAAAGACTTAGCGCAGAGAAATACCATGAAGAATGTTTTCGATCTTGTACTGTGTGCTCGCAAAAAATTATTGAAGTGTTGATTCAAAAAATGCCAAAAACTGTAAACTTTCAAATGTTGCTTTGTAGTAGCCATAATCATAACATAAGATTAGAGAAACTTTGTTTTTGGATCCCTATACCCTATTATCGATTTCGATTTATTTACGAAATACTAGTTTTCCACCTTTGTCAAGCGGGCGTTTTAAGTTTAATAAATCTTGTTGGCCATGACTGATTATATGACAGAGAGTGAAGAAATGTCATTTACTTTAAACTTATTGTAAACAATGCCGGCTACTTTTACTTTTTGAGATATCAATCGATATCGAGTTCGTGGTGAGACACCCTGTATACTGCACCAAGATTTAATTGCGAGATATTAGCCTTGGGACTTTGATTAATTTTGACTGGGAGTTGAGTTCCATCAACGTTAAGTTTTCTCAAAAAAAAAATTAATCTAATCTCCCAATCTAATATCTCAAAAACCTGGAAACATAGCCTCAGGAATTTATCAAGTAATCATTCATAAGCACATCGAGAATTCAAATATAACGTGAATTTTTCAGAAGATTATAAGGGTGAAAGGTACGTTGGAGTCTCCCAAGCTCAGTTTGGGATGATGAGAAATGAAACTTATATATAATAAGATGTACCTGAAATCCCAATAGGGGGTGGGTCAATGCCAAAACAATATTGTGGTTTCGGAATTGATCATTACGTAACCCATCGAAGTTTGCATTAATGCTTTTGTTTCGACATTCAAAACACTCTTGTATGATTCTGTTAATCACATTTAAGAAAATTGATTAGGAAACTTTGGGACTCAGTGTTATCTGCCAAATTCTGGGAAGCCCCGGGGGTAGGCACCTATGTCAAAACTTTTTTCTGCGTTTCGAAATTGATCATTTTATTGGTATAATAAAATAAAACACTTTTACTTTGTTTGTATCACATATATTATAGAAACAAATCGTGACTATAGATTCAACACTAGCGTGTAATATATGAAAATATTAATAATCTTGGCTATTTATGGTGCAATATAAGACACGGGTAACAGGTAGAGTTCCGGTTGGGGTAATACATTGTTAGAATAGTATAATTGAAATTGGATAATGAAGTAGAGCTAATATTGTGATAAGGACATTTTATTGCGGAGGTATACTATGAAGACACAAAAAGATTATAAGAAATTTTACATTATCAAGACATCAAACAGAATGCTGTAGTATACATCTAATTGATCGATGAAGGGTTTATTGTCATTATTTTTAATACTATTGATTCTAGTGTGTTTGATTTAAAACCTCTACTCTGGTTATGTAAAATTTTAACTTCATCTAAATTTGGAAAATTGTACTCTGTTTCTAAAATATAGTAAGAGAAAGATGAATCTGTCTAAAAGATCGAAAATGTTCCTTATATCTAATTTCTATATTACTACTAGATCTACCGATTTAAAAGTTATCACACTCTGTCGTAATATGGAAGTTAGATAAAAGGAACATTTTCGGTCTTTTAGTTTTAATAAAACAGATTCTTCTTTCTCTAACCATATTTTCGAAGTTAAAATTGTACATAACCAGAGTAGGGGTTTCAAATTAAATACGCTAGAATCATAAATATTTGAATATTATAAATAATAACGAGAAAATTTCAAACGATCAATTAGATTCTGTTTGATGTCTTGATAATGTGAAATTTCTCATAATCCTCTTGTGGCTTCCCAGTATACCTCCGCATAATATTAATTAACTCTATCTCATTATCCAATTTCAATTTTACCGGGATATCAAAAATTATCTTGGTCAAGGGTGGTTGTGGAATCTAAAACGTGTGTCTTACTTTACATTTGAAATAATTATGATACTGTCACACTGACATCATCAATAACCTACAAATTTCATACCTATTTATTTCAGTTGTAAAACAATAATGAACTAAAAAGCATGAAATAATTATGTGAACTTTGAACCTTTTCAGAGGTCGTGACAGCCACAATCCGGGTCAAAAACTGTTTTGAAGCCCGTAGCACCTGAGTTAGAAAAGTACAAACTAGTTGTACCTAATACGACTTTACGACGACTTTTCGCGTGCCGTTTTCGCTCCATGTAGTTAGATTTAGTATCGGACCGTGCCCGACGGACCTTGTTTTTTCGATAAATGTCCATTAAATAGGAAAGCTTAATTAAAACAGTTTGAGCTATTCTCAGATCTCAGCTACGCGCATCTAATGTGCGACGTACCAAAGGGAATTTCCTCGCGACTAAAATGTACACGAAGCGGGTGAAAGCTAGCGGCCCATAGCTTAAAACACTTTATCACAACTGGCGCCAGTCGCACGGGGCAAGAAACGGCCCACTTTTAGAAACTTCAAATTAATTATGACATAATTATTTCAAACGTAAAGTAAGACACACGTTTTAGATTCCACAACCACCTTTGACCAAGATAATTTTTGATATCCCGGCACTATTCTAACATGTATTTTCCTCCAATCGGAACGCCACTTGTTACCTGTGTCTTATATTGTACCATAAATAGCCAAGAATATTCATATTTTCATACATTAGTATCGTTTTGAAGATGGCAGGCTAGTATAGAAACTATAGTGAGGATGTGTTTCTATAATATATGTGATAAAAACAAAGTAAAAGTGTTTTATTTTTTTATATCAATATGATAAATTATCACAAAGTAATGGCTTCCACCATTTTTGATCATTATGTAACCGATTGGAGTTTGCATCAATAGTTTCGTTTCGACATCCAGAACACTAATGTGTGATTATCATTTTTATGATACTGGAACTACTCCAAATAAATAGGTACCTACAAATGTGAATATTCCTATTAAAAATTGATCATTGTTTGTAGTTGGATAGTAAAAGAATTGAAACTTTTATCATATTTGTCAATAAAAGATAAGAGAAAAACGATTTTTTTAAAGTTTATTGTGTAATTAATAATGCAATTGCATTATTTATCTTATGAGTTATCGTTTCATCTAAGTGATTAAGCAACATAATGAACAATGAGCAGAATATATTTGTTGAAGGTTACTAACAATACTTGATCTAAGAACTTTAATGTAAAGAGGGTAAAGTCATAACTTCTTTACGCGTTTTCTCAAAAATCAAATACAAGACTTACGGATACATATTTTGCATATTCTCAAGTTAGAAACAAAGAATGAACGAGAAATTTTGCATGCTTAACTTCAACGGCTAGATAGGTCAACCATTAGAAAGAATATAAAATCTAATTGTGTACAAAATAACAATAAATCACTTCCAAAACTCTAAATGATGTATATAGCTTCCTCAATAATCCAAAATTAAAGAAGGATGAGAGGAAAAAACCAGAGATTATAATGTAAACTGTGATGATTGTCATGCCATTACCATCGAGACCATGATACAAAGCTTTTCTTTGTAACATGGGCAAGACAGGTTACAGTTTTAGTGTAGGGTTCCAAACACACTTGTTAAATCACGCGAAGAACAGATTCAAATTACGCTAACCACCTGTTATGTTCCTTCATATTGGTTCTAGATGCTCCTAAGATGCTTACACCTTTCGGACACAGCTGAAAACCACATTCTTCTTGATTAAAAATTCTATTAAAAAAGTTGACAAGTTCTTCTGTTAGAAAATTAGTACATATTTCTTCAAACAATTTCCATACATTTTCCTTGGAAACACTTCTTTGTCTGGTGTGTTTTTAATATTGGGATGGCGAGCTAGAAAGCCTTTATACCATTTTCTTCTTGTTCATTGCCCCTAAAAGAAGTTTTTCTTCTTGATTCTGGCATCATTTTTAGGCAGTTAAAGGAATATTGTGTGTGTGCTGTTAAAACCCTTCCCTTTCCATGACCAAGATCCAATTTTCCAAAGTGGATTCTTCCAAAAAGAAGAAAGTGCAGTTTCTAAACCCATTTTCTTTTCAGAAGGTACATTCCCGAAATTTTTCTAACTAATGTGCTTCTCGGAATAGCAGACATCAACACCTATTTTCTTTCATACGATCTTCAGTAACCCATTTCGGTTTTTCTCTCTATCAGATATTACATCTCTATTTAGGCCAAGAGAAACGTTGGCATTTTTGCTAGAGTGATCACCCAAACTGACCGTTCTTTGGCAAATTAAAAATTTTTGTTCCAATAATGGTCACCCTTTAGCATAAAAATTTCATTTTCTGTTGTTCGGTTGTTTAATGCACGTATGCTGAAAATACTTAGCTTAAACTGTGATATGAGAGCTACAGTTAGGTGAATTTAAAATAATAACTTTCATTAACAGGTAAATATAGTTTTTTATCACTTATCTTCGGCATCCGGATAAAACGGCCCAGACATAAATGATAGGCATATGTCATATCGTTCTATAAATCGGTTAGCAGAGAATATATAACTAGAAAGCTTAACATAAAATGAGTTTTATCCAGATTGAAGCTTCATTGCGACCATTATTGGTTCAATGGCAATTACTGGTACACAGTCACCTTACTCTATTTTGTTTTAAGTTTTCTTATCTTAATATAATCCAAAGATACACCGAAAACCATCCAAAATCTAATCGGTCAATGATGCTACATGTAAAATTCCGAAGTATTTTAGATAATTTGAACGTTAACTACGTGGTTATAAATGAAGCTCGGATTTACAGGCAACAACAATTGACGAAAAAGGCGCTTATACAGGCAAAGATTTTTATTGAAAAAGGCGGAAATCTTAATATATAGGCAACATATAGGCAATAAGGCAAAATGCCTTTAACACCGTAATTTATTAATTTTCAATAATAACTTATTATTTATTATACAACATGAATTAACTTGACATTAACTTAACACAAATATATTTGCACAACATAATATTGATAACATAATAACTAAATAATTGTTAATTAATAATTAAACATTGTGACCCCTTAAAATTTTATCATTAATAGCTACAACTAAGTGCTTTTCTATATTTTCTGTTTCTAAACTCAATCTTTTATCACTTAAAATTTCTTTGGAAAATGTCCCATTGAAAACTTTAGCAACATTAGGTAAAAACCAGAACCCTTCATTCTTGTCAAAAACATATTTCATTTTTTAGAAATTAATTGACCATTACTTCCAGGTGCTGATTTAATTTTTGACTCTAAATTATCTATTAATTTAACTGACTCACATAAATTTACCTCTTGTTTTTCTAATAAGGTAATTGTACTAACTATTAATTTATAATTGCCATTGATATATGCGAGTTGCTGTTTCAATTTCGGATTTTCTTATATTTTTATCATTATCACATTCTGATAGTACTAATTCTATTTCATTGCAGTGTTCAAATAAAAGAAAACTGCTTCAAGCCATGTTCCTCTCCATGTAATTACTTTTTTAGGCGTCAAACGGACACCGGAAAAACTTTCTTCATATATCTGTACCCTCAACGGAGCCTTCAAGAAAACTTTTTTTCATGAAATTTATAAAATCACTTACCAACGGAAACAGATTTTCATAGGGAGATTATTTCGAAGAGTTTAATAACTACGGGTTTGGAAAGTTCCTACAATTAAGGAACGTGCAATCTTTCTGGGTGTTTTTGTAAATCAGGATTCAATCCAACAAACTGTTGCCCAAATCTATTAGGTCATTAATTCGATTATTTGGAGGATTTTACCTGTTTTAGTTAAACGTAATGAATCTACGTTTTCATTACCATTCAACTCAAGCTGGTATTTTCTCCAAGAAGGCGGAACTCACAAACTGTTCCTATGTATTACAACTGTTGCTATGCAGTTTTTAATCCATGCCCGCTATCATCACCAACAGCACTCTAATGTCATAGCGTTACAAAAACTTGGTTTTCTTTTCCGTGCCATGAGCTACTTTACATCCCAGCACCTTCTTATAATCTATAAAGCACAGATTCGACCTCTCCTGGAGTTTATTATAATTGCAAAATAATTGACAACATTTAGGTACACCACTACGTCATTCTTGCTCTGCTATAGTTATTACCATGGAATCTTTCACAAGGACAGCCGATATCCATTATTTTCGTAGTTGATTATTATCTTTAGGAAAACGAAGCATTTGAACTTTTAGCCCATTGTTGTAATTTCCCTTGCAGTCAGGAGCACAACATTTATTCGGAATAAGTAATTAACACCCATTATCACCCATATACACTGAAAAAACCTGTTAAAATACTGAGAACCTTTCGACTTATACATCGGTAAAAATACGTTCCAATCACATGAACCTTAGGAACAGGTGTGCATCATATAATTATTTACAAGAAATTGATGAACCTTTGTTAAATTGTAATATCTATCACCTATCATAGTCAGTATCGGCTAAGAGCCATTAAGACTAAACGATACTGTCGTAAGCTTCGTCTCACACTGCATTTTGTACTCAGCGTATAGGCCTTGTGTTATAGAGGGCACTGGATATGATAGGTAGGCAGGGTAGACGACCTCAAGCTGGTGACCCCTTCATTGTCAAGCTCGATACCTATCGAACATCTTTCTACCAGATATAATTTTTGTATCGAACATACATGACATTACATTCTTCATAGGTGAACTTCCGTATGTGGATATAACATTTCAATATGTCACCTTGCATGTTATCGAAAACAAATAAAGTAAATGGCCATCAATAGGTTCGATAAGCGTAGTAATATTTAATAGAGTAATTGAATATTCCCTAAAAGCAATCTGTGGTTTTAGTCTGCCCACCAAATTATTTGTTACATCAGAGAAAGGTGTGGAAAATTATTTTTTGTTCCGAAAAGTTTATGAGTGTTTACAAACACTGAAATCTTTTGTAACAGAGGAGATAATGGCAGATATTGATGTTAACTCTCGTGACAAACTCATCAAATACCATAATTTTCATAGTTATGAAGTGTGTGTAATGTATATATGACAACCATTCTATTTCAGACAAAGAAATTATGAATCATTTTTATTTTATCCATCCATCTTAATAGTGATAATGTTATTTTCCATTCACATGAATTAGAGTAGATAAATATCTAATTGAATATGACTATATTGGTACTAATCAGTTCAGCTCTATTTTCTCTAAACTTTGATACAACGATGTATTATAATCGAATGTAAAATACCAAAGAAGTATTGAACCTAGTCATTTTTGTATATAACGATCTCAATGTTAATATTTTTTATTAATATATACTAAAAATGTGACTTTTCTTTTGATTCAATAATTATTCCTCAAACGGTGGTAATTCCGAAATAAAATTGGTTAAGCAAACAATTAGTAATTGTTTGAATAAATACTAGAATATATTGCCGGACTCATTTATCTACAGGTTCAGAACAAGTGCACTCCTCAGGCATAAATATTGTGAACGAACTGACTCTTCCAGAAATATTTTTTCAATATTGCATTCATTGGATATGATAAAGTTGAGTGAGTATACTTGTTTACTTCATATATTGTGGTATTGAAATACATTCGTGGTTTAGTTTTTGATTTAGATCTTTTTATTCGAGTATATCATTGAACGAATAAACTACAAAGCTTTATGAGACCGTTTACAATTTCAGTCAAACTAATAATAAACGTTGATTGAAAAAGTTAACTCTTCCAATCAACGTCTCAAAGGAATAAAATAATAAAACTCAAGGAACAATTATAAACTATAAAAGAGTTCACTATAACACTATAAATAAGGAATAATCACCTTTATCCACTAAAAATACTGTTAAAGTAGTGAGTGCCTTTCGTAGCCATCATCAGAGTAAACTAATTAGTTTATTCTGATGAAGCAACAGTGAATTAAATGTATATTTCATATTATTCTTGGTATTACGGTTATTTAGGACTACATGAAATAAAATAAATCTATATTATTTCAAGCTTTATCGATATGTTTACCAAGAATTGATTTATTTATTAACGTTTCCATGAAATTTGGAATAGAACAGATCACTTACATTTGAAAAATGCATCTGCAGACGACTTGTGTATCAAAATCCAATAAAAACTTTGAATCTGTAGTGTGTGATGAACAAATTTTAAGGTTTCATGAAATATGCCGCTTGTCCCTTGACGTTTTGACAATACGTTATTTTAAAAACTGCTCAAATGACTAATATCAAATTGGCAGTTATGGACATTCAAAACTGAATTCCTCTTCATTTCCGGTCACTTGACCTCTGAAAAACAAATTCAGCAATACCAATGTTGTCATACCTGTTGTGCAAATTAATGATAAACAACCATTTTAAGTGAAGTTAGTAGAGATTCTAGATGGTTTATAAACAGTACAGCTTACAGGTTGTCATTAATTAATGGTAATGTTGAGTTTGACCAAGAACTTTCATCCTCATTAGTTTTATAATTTTTTAACATAGTTAACTTGTTACTATTAATTAATGACAACCTTTGAAAGATACCTAGAATTTTTAAAACGGTCGTTTTCATTAATTTGCAGAACAACAATGTCATGTTTGTTATGGTCAGTTTGTTGCTCAGAGATCTACCCAAAAACATAATAATATACAGGTCGACCCATTCAAAATATAAAAGTAGGGTTCACTTGATCGGAAATGCAAAGGAAAGTGTTTTTACAGTAGATGTAAGCCTCAGTTCATAACTCGCAAATATGATATATGTTATTTTGTTTTACCCATATGTACTAAAAATACTGTTAAAGTACAGGAACTTCCACTAACTAACTAAATTGGAAATCAAAACGTGCCCGTTCAAATACTATTTGGAATTAATAGTGTTCATAACGGATTTCCCTCACCTGGAGATGAATCACAATTCATTATATAGCTTTTCCGCTTCTACATTTGCATTTCTTCCAAATTCCCTTGATATTTCTCCGTCCTGTGTTCTAAAAGTGACAAACTTGTTAAGAATGGTCCGACCTGTATTTAAAATATGTTCGGTTAATCCTGATCTCTCACCATTATTTATCTTTAACGGGCAAAATGTTCCTTATACCGAGTTGGAAGTTTGAGCCACATGACATTTTAATCACGACTCACAATCGATTTTGTGAATCACAGATTTGTCGGAAATTCATCAAAGGTGTCGCGTAAGCGGTTTTTAGCTTATTCACATTATAAACGGGTTGTATAGCAAATTTAGACATTTAATATCCAACCCCTTCCGTTACATCCCTGAGGGATAGCAACCCCAACTTAAAAAAATTAAATAGTAAAGAATCCCTTGCGATTGATAAATTTTTTTATACTTAATATAACAAATTTTCTTTTTTGAATTAAGGTGATAAATAACGGCGATATTTACCAAAATGATAAGACTGCCAATATTCGAGCAGGCGTTGATGAAGTGGACATTGCAATGTGGTACCTACAACCAATTGCAATTTGTTTATTGCTTGTAAAATCTAATTTAGTGGACGTATTGTGTCATGTCTCTAACGATTCGAGAAATAAGAGCAAAAATGAGACTTATTGAAACAGAAAAAAAAATCTAGGCTTCAGTGATGATTAGGTTGGAAAATAAAAGACTCAATCAAACTCACGCAAATCGTCCAATCAACTTGAATTGAAAACTAATTTAGCGCTCTTGGACATGTACGAGATAAGTCTAGGGCCACCGGTCTTAGATGAAAACCGACAATTAGACGATCTTTCAATGGTGCAAGAAGATTCACATTCAATCCTCGTTCAGGTCGCTCCACATGTTGATACGTCAAAAATACAGTTTTCAGACTTCTTCATAAGCAAGAATTTCACCCGTGCAAAGTGCACTTGGTCCAAAAATTTCCCTATGATGTCGAGTGCAGATTTATGAGACATTGATGGAACTCTCCAATGCAATAGCTCGCTTAATTAGAAATATCGTCTTTTCTGATGAGGCAACATTCTGTTTAAATGGTCCGTCAATAAACCAAATTGTCGTTTCTGGGCGGTTGAAAATCCGCATTGGATGATGGAAGTGAATATACAATATCCCTAAAAGCTTAATGTATGGAATACATACTTTAGCGGTATTGTTTCCTAATGCTAAGATACCGATGCACCCGATCCAAGAATTCGGTTACAGCAAGACCTCCACGTCCAGTTCGGGAATAAGTTGTTCAAATATTTCCTAATCAGTGGATTAGGCAGACGTGTTGCATGGCAAACAAAATCGCCAGATTTAACACCATTAGACTATTAGGTTATTTCAACACTGAAGTTTATTTTAGACCTGCAAATATTGAGGCGCTAAAGTAAAGGATTCGCTAAAAAATCTATTCAATCTCTCCAGAAATGCTAGGTTATGTTCAACAAGCCTTTGTCACTAGATTAAGGCATTGCCTCGCCGTTAACGGACACCAATTTGAACATTTAATTCATAATTTTCCACTGATATGTTATTTTTAAAATAACATATTTCTATGGAATTGCCCCCCAAGTAAAGGATAGGCATCGTGGAGTGTGTATAAAGTTAATAGTAAACGGGGATAATAGTGGACAGTCTGAGTAAGGGTGATGCTCTTACGGGTCCCTATTCAGTAAAAAAATATAACTGTAAGAAATTTTACATTCACTGGTATTGTTTGATGATTTTATGTTAAAAGTAATAATATTGCAATCACAATTAATAATGTTATAATAAAATATTTGTATGAGGAAGGGAATTTCATTTTCTTTCTTATGCCAATAAACTCCAATAGATTCCATCATCAATTATTTAAAATATTTAGTACTTTTTATCAATTTTGAAAGCACTCATGATATGTGTTCCCTTTTCTCAACCCAACAACTTATTGTAATATTATCTATTAGTTCTTCTGTAGCATTTGAATGTTATTAAAGTATTTGAGTGTAACCGTAAAAGAGTATTTAGATATTTCCAAATTGTTAGGATCCAAATACTTGAAGTATTTATAGTCTAGGAGCTAGACCGATATTGATTGACTGAACATTAACCCGATGGCACTATGGTTTATCGTTAGGGGACGTTTCAATGACCAATTCATCTCACAGACCGAATTTTCCCCGGCTGCTAGATCTCGAGATACGGCATCCGCATTTTTTTTTGACTGGAGGTTAACCCTTTCCAAGTTGCGGTTAGTTGAAAAGCATGCCATTTTTATACACTTCCACCATGTGCCATCATTTTTTACCGTGTCCGTTTATCAGGCCGACCAGTTAAAATTGGACCAAAAATGGACTGCAAGTTAACCCTTCCAAACTTGGTGGAGAATGTTCATTGGTGTTGGCAATTGTTAACATACCCTATGCCATCAAAAGTTATCGGTCCATTTTCGAGTAATTGGCCATTATTTGGACCAAAAATGTTTCTTTTTTTCATTTTGTGGATAAAACTTGCGGGTTACAAGGTAACATGATGGCACCATGTTACATAACGTTATTGGAGGTCAAATAAACATTTAAAATTATTGCCAACACTCCTTGCCTATTTCAACCCCCCAAAACTCAATAAAATCATCCGGCAGAATGAAAAAAATAAATAAAAAAGAGCCGTTTCTATTTTAAACCCAGCCAGAATCTCAATAGTTGACTAATTTATCATAAAATTGGTCATATTATCATATGATTCATATTTTTTTGGGGGGTGGTTTTAGAGGGTTTCGGGGGGTTGAAATAGACAAGGAGTGATGGCAATCATTTTAAATCTTTATTTGACGTCCAATAAAGTTATTTAACATGGTGCCATCATGTTGCCTTGTAACCCGCAAGTTTTATCCACAAAATGAAAAAAAAAACATTTTCGGTCCAAATAATGGCCAATTACTCGTAAATGGACCGATATCTTTTGATGGCATAGGGTATGTTAACAATTGCCAACACCAATGAACATTCTCCACCAGGTTTGGAAGGGTTAACTTGCAGTCCATTTTCGGTCCAATTTTAACTGGTCGGCCTGATAAACGGACACGATAAAAATGATGGCACATGGTGGAAGTGTATAAAACTGGCATGCTTTTCAACTAACCGCAACTTGGAAAGGGTTAACCTCCAGTCAAAAAAAAAAAATTCGGATGCCGTATCTCGAGATCTAGCAGCCGGGGAAAATTCGGTCTGTGAGATGAATTGGTCATTGAAACGTCCTCTAACGATAAACCATAGTGCCATCGGGTTAATGTCCAGTCAATCAATATCGGTCTAGCTCCTAGACTATTAGTATTTATTCGGCAATTTTAACAAAAAAGATAGATATGTACACATACACCAAAAACACTCGCACGAAAAACACGTACACATAACCTGACTTCCCAGTTTTTTGAATAGTTGTGATGACTTCCTCGAAAGTATTCCATAGAGAAGTAAATCATTAATTTTTGCAGCTATAACTTTGATATATGAATCGCTTATTAGTACACTGATGCTACGCCTTTTTATTAAGTAAATAGAATAAACAGTATAAACTGTAATTTCGGTAGATTAAGGAACTCTTGAGTAGGTGATCGTGACAAAACATTTACATACATATATAAAAGTACAATACAAATGTTTTTATAGATAAAATAATAAGACCGTAACACACTTTATAAATCAAGTTGATAACAACTTAATCTTTTTATGTTTCACTTAAATATTTACCCTAATTCCGACATGTGACGGAAACTATAAAGACAATAGAATTTTCCCGTTGTCATTTTGTTTTCTTTGTACGTACTTACAAGTCGCATTGTCAATTAATCTTAGAATGGCAAAAGTTAAATTAGGTGAACTGAATATGGATCATGATTTAGGTCCCAAGACGCCAATGATCAGACGGAATTTTGGAGAGGCGGAGAGATCCATGCAATATGTGGCTTCAGGAATAGGTATTGTAAAAATTTTGTATTATACTTATTAAAAATGAATGTGCATAGATTGTTTCGAGTTTTTGATCAATGATATCTTAGTATAGTGTAACTTAAGCCTACATGGAAGCAACTTCAGAGAAACAAAAAAAAAGTGCGTAACAAGTGTCTACAAGTATTTGAGATCAATTCCCATGTAAAATATATTGTTGCAAGTGCTAATATATATTCATTGGAATGTCAATAAAAATCTATTGTTACATTCAAGCCAACGTAAGTATGCCACCAAAGAGAGTCCAGGGCGTGTGTATTTAGAGGGTATTGCCAACTAATTGAGAAGTTTTGGAGTCTGTAAGCCAACAGATCTCATAGGTCGGTTTTATTCCAAATCTATTCATTTCTTTCTGGGAAGATGATGTTGAAGGAGAAATTGACGTTGGTCGTTGTTGAGAACATACCCAGAATACTATGACTTCCAGCGGCCTAATCCGCTCCATAATGCCTGTTTGTGACCTGAGCGGTTACTTGCAAAAGCCTTCATGTTGCCAACTTGGCATCTCTCCAAATAGATATGAAGAAGAGTTAGGTCGTTGGTGTAGAGCAGATGATTCCGGTAATATTAAGGAATGCTTGTGTTAGGTCGTCGTTGTAATGCTTTCAGCCACCAGACTATGGCACCATCCCTTAACATGTATGGCATGACATCCTTGACTTGTGGATTATAATTCGCGAATGGGAGTTCCATGTCAGCTTTCTTTTTGGATCTAGGATTACTCCCAGATGCTTGGCCTCTTCCGCAAATGGTATATTTTCACCCAGTAGGGAGAGGGTTTAGTTAGATTGTCCAGAATTATCTTCCTAGTTCAGCGCACTATAACCGTTTTGTGAAGGTTGATAGAAATTTGCTTCCTCTCACACCAGCCTAGTAACACCGTATGACCATGAAGTTGGTCTTAGTGGTACTTCTACTTCTAGATAGATGGAGTTACAAAATATTGATTTCTCTACCCATCTGTCAAGGATATTTATACCTCGACAGAGCGATCGACCAGTGACATCAAAACTTACTCGTTCAGGTGAAGAGCCATAGACGGCTAAACAGCAGTCCAGAACTTTTGTTTGTCTTGTTACTCGCCGATGTAGTAAAACTTTACCTTTGTAGCATCGTTATTACGATGAGATAAATAAGATAAAATTCATGACATTAAAGTGATGTGATAAGATAGAGGTATATCTAACGCTTGATTGTTCTTATTGATCCTCTTGAACACGTATATAATCTATGTATAGAGCACATGGTTGCTGCCCAAACCATTTTCGTATTGCTGAAATAGCACCAATACCCAAAACTGGACATAAAGTGTAATGTAATAATTATAGGGCAATACAAGGGCATGGTGAAAAGTCCTTGAGAAATAAAACAAGAAATGATAATCAGCTTGTAGCTCGACACACTTCGTCCAACGTTCTTCTAATTTTTCGATTCCGGCAATGCTTCAAAATGGGCGTTTGTTTTAGCGATGACCTAATCGTTGAAGCCAAATCCTTTCGCCGACCCATTTCTTCAAGCTTGGAAATAGATAAAAATCGCAGGGGGCCAAATATGGAGAATATGGTGGATGACGAACCAATTCGTAGCTTAATTCATGCAATTTTGTCATTGCGACTGCGGACCTGTGCGCCGGTGCGTTGCCTGGTGGAAGAGCCCTCTTTTCTTTTCCAAATGAGGCCGCTGTCGCTCCAAATCGGCGTTGAATGGATCCAACAGCTTTGCAAAATATACGCCGTTGATCGTTTTGCCCTTTTCAAGGTAATCGTTATGTCGCCATGACTTTATTGGCCGATAAACCCACTTCGGCCTTTTTCGGCTTCTATTCGCTAGGACAAGTTCACTGTTTCGACTGTTCTTTTGGCCTCTGGTGTATTGTGATGGATCCATGTTTCGTCCACAGCTACGAAACAGCGCATAAAGTCCTTCTTATCGCGCTTCAACATTGACAAACACTCGTTTGGATTTGTCACACGGTCGCGCTTGTTGTCATCAGAGAGCAAATGGGACACCATCTTCAAAAATTCATGCAAAATATTCCTACCCGTTCGGTTGAGATGCCCATAGCCTCAGCAATCTCGTGCACTTTAACTCGTCGATCGTCCAATATCACACAATGGATTTTATCGACAATTTCCGGCGTTGTAACCTCAATTGGACGACCAGAACGTTCGGCGTCCTTTGTGGTCATACTACGACAACGATAATCAGTAAACCACTTGTGAATCATTTCAATCTATTGTGAAGAGTCCCCATAATGTTTAACAAGCAATGCTTTGGTTTGCGTAATGTTTTTCCACGCAAGAAATAATTTTTAATCAAAAAACGAGAAATTCACTTTTTTCGATGTGTATAAAAATCCTCAAGTCAGTCTGAAAATTTGAATACGTTCTTATTAAAGATGGTACATTTCAAATGTCATATGGTATTTTCGATTGGGGCGTCGTTTGTTTTATTTTTCATGGACTTTTCCCCTTGCCCTCGTATATCGACTTCTGCGCTTTTAGTGTGACATAGACAGTTTTCTATCCTTGTTCATCTAGCATTCATGATACGGTTCGAAAATGAAAATTGAATTCACAAAGAAGATATTCAGTAAGCTTGCAATATATTGGTATAGAAGCTAATATCTAGGTCATTTGGGGATTAAATGGGTCTCGTTTAGACAGAGTAGAGTCACCCGTTCCCCTATTCATAATAATAATGATGTTTATTTGCCCAAAATACAGAAAGAGTACAAAACATAAAAGGTCACATTTAACAAATTGAATAACAATTCTTCTGTTCCAATACAAGGAGATAATACCTATAGAAGGTAAAAATAAAAGAACAGATATGACTAAAAATTCAATGATGATCTAACATATTATGTATGTACTCTCAACTCTGATGAGTCAAACAAACAGGACAATACATCACAGAAGTACCCAATACATTAATAATAATAACATATAAATTTCTTTCATCCACAAGGGAGAGGCGATTGATAAATCAAAAATAATATTCCCCTCAAAAATGCAGTCATCAGATATTAGAGCCTTTTGTTCCCTTTCAATCTAGATAAGATCCTATTTAGAATGAAAACTCCAAGAAATTCATTTCTTATTCTAAATTTCAGCTTCCATAGGAGCAATCTGCGCGGGATCCGTTCTATCATGGTCCAGTCCTGCTCTTCCACAGCTCATGTTACCAGAAAACGCAACAACAGGCGATATAGAAAACGGAACATCATCATTCTACATTTCGAAAAGTGAAGAAGCGGTCATAGGTTCGATTGTAACGATTGGAGCGTTGGTAGCAGCTGTACCTACTGGATATTTGGCTGACAAATTTGGCAGACGAATAGTTAATATTGCTTTAGGCTTTTCATTTGTCATCGGATGGATTCTAATTCTTCTAGCTAATGGTGCGGGTTTGTTGGCAGTAGCTCGGTTCTTCTCAGGAATAGGTCTTGGAGGTGTTTGTGTAACCGTTCCAATGTATATCTCAGAAATTGCCGAAAATGAAATACGAGGACGGTTGAATACGTTTTTTCCCGTAAGCCTCAGCTTGGGTATTTTCGTAACCGCACTCATAGGATCGTTGACAACTTATATTACTCTATCGATAATATTACTCACCGTGCCAGCTGTATGGATCATTGGTTTTTATTTCTTGCCAGACACACACGTGTATTACGCGAAAATCAATGAGCCTGAGGCTGCCGAAAGGACATTGACGAAGTTTCGTGGTACTGGAGAAAGTTACGATCTTCAAGGTGAATTAAAAGTTATTCAGTTGGAAATATCGGAAAGTCATTCGAAAGCAGTTTCTCTGAAGAGGGTCTTAGCTTCTGTAGGAAACAGAAGGGCTATTGTTGCGGTGGTGGGTTGTATGTCATACATGCAGCTTTGTGGCATTAACGTGGTGGTTTTCTATGCCGTAAATATATTTAAAGCAGCAGGAACGAGTCTGACACCGAGTGTCTCTTCTATAATTGTCGCAGGAATGCAAGTCTTAGGATCTTATATTTCAGTTTTCGTCATAGAAAAAGCTGGGAGGAAGTTTTTCCTGATGATCTCCACCATGGGTATGTTTCTGGCCCTTATTGGATTGGCCATTTTTTTCCATTTAAAATCGCTCAGTATAGATGTATCCAGCATTGGGTTCGTACCATTGGGTAGTGTCGTTGTATATATGATCAGTTTCTCAATTGGTTATGGGTGTGTACCATTGATGTTGATGCATGAATTGTTTGCTCCCGAAATTAGAGGAGTAGCTAGTGGAGTGAGTGTTGTAGCTAATTGGTTATTCGCTTTTATCGTTACATTTTCTTTCCCGATTATGATTGATGGACTCGGTAACCATAATACGTTCTATATATGTGCTGCGGTAACTTCGACATCTCTTTTTTTCGCCTGGTTATTTGTACCTGAAACCAGAGGAAAAACATTACTACAAATACAGGAAGCTTTGAATAAGTAAGTGAAATAACTAATTCTGTTTTAACAGTGAACAATTATTTGTGATAAACTTTATTACTTAGTTAGTTAATAACAAGCTGTTGAGCTATAACGACTGCAGTATATTTCAAATAAGAACTAAATTCTGTACAATTAAAATATTGTGATAGATACAGCTGGATATATTGAAATGCATATGATTCTTCAGTTAGAAAGAATGATGATGAAATGTTTGTATAATTTTAAGATGAAAGAAATACAAGTTATTTGGATTTAGATACAAGTTCAGGTTACTCGTTTATTTATCTCATATCAAAACAACACTTTTATACCTAGACCTTGAAGTGAATAGATAATTCAAGTTCTTGGCTCCTCATGCAGTATTACGGAATGTTTCCATTATATTTTTAAGCAAAATTTGTATCTTTACGAAATATCGCAATAATGAGAATGTGTTTATTGATCCAACAAACGAAGGGCATGCTAATTTTATCGACATGGTAGATCAGAGGTTAGCAGATCACTTATTCGTCTCACACCTGGAATAATGTTGGTCATTTGTCGACTTCCTGTTGTTGCGCAGGATGATCGAAGCTATGACGGACTCCATTATAATGGTAATGGTCAGGTGATGGGCTCTCGAAGAGTGTTACATATTTTCTAAAAAATCATTCCTCAACCTATATTGCTACGAGATAAATGTACGCACTACGAAGGGAGATAAGGATGCAAACAGCTCTCCGAAGCTTGAGATTAAGACTAATGTTATGGGTTTTGTTTTCACCACATCCTCAAAGAACTGTTATATCTTTCTCTTAGGACTATTTCGTGGTACGTTGGTGCGGTTCAGATCTTTTAGAAAGACTCCGAATCTTATCCATGTGATGATATAGCATTCCAGACAACTTTTTCTATTTCAAACTTCTTTAAGTGATAATTTCCACAGAATTTGTCTTCAATATGTTTGGACAATTCTATATTTCTACTATCTGGAGTAAAGACTGAGAAGGTAAGCTTTCTAGTGTTCTTTTATGCTACAAGGATAGTTTAATTATTTGAATTGGTTCGTGATTTTGGATTTTTTGACAAACTACTGAATTTGGTCAAAATTGTTTTGTGTTTCACATAGATTCCAAGTATGCTTCGCTTTGCTATACAGACCAGGCATGCCAGCCGAATGCTTCTCTCGAATGGAATTATCTGCATATCCTCACCAGGATTAGGATCACTTCAATAATTTCAATTACAAATGACATGTATTACTTTTAATAGTCAAACGTGAGGAACTAGTATGGATCGATTCAAATGATGATAGGTTCAACATATTAAAATGGAATTTGAGTGATGGTGAACAATTACAAAGAAATCAAAATCAATGACATTTCGCGAAAGCTAGATCCTGGACAATTGCAGTCAAGTTCATTCAAACTTTTCCCAGATTTTTTCTTTGAAGTTGAAATTGTACGATCCATGATAAGCATTTTGGACCAATTAACATCGAGATAATCAAATACCTAGAGAGCTACAAAATCGTGAATGACCTGCAATGTGGCTTTCGTCAGCAGAGATCAACAGAATACCTGCTTGCCTACGTAATACACGTATGACAGAAATCTATTTGAAAACATAGTGAATCTCTAGCTGTATCATTGGATATCTCCAAAGCATTTGACCGAGACTGGCACCAAAGCCTTCTTGGGAAACTTCCGTCATATGGGTTGCTACCTCAACTTTGTCGTTGACTATCGAGTTTTCTCTGATAGATCACTCCATGTGGTGGTTGACAGAGTATCCTCCAATACAATGGCTATCAACGGTGGTGTTCCACAGGACACTGTCTTGGCACCAATTTTGTTTCTGCTCCATAGCAACGATCTGCTGGAAGTGATCACCTGTTCCGTCCACAGCTTTGCAGATGATGGTACATTTCATACCGCTTTCTCATCAAGAGCCACTATACCATCCAATGAAACCAGAGGAGCGTGATAAGGACAGGTTGACTTAATCAATGAAGATCTGGCATAGATATTGGAATGGGGATCTGATTATCGAATAGAGTTAACCAAAACTTAAGCTTCTTCTTTAGGAAGGCGGATCCCATAATCCCTAATATGACGATGTCATATACAACCCTTCATATGAAGTATTCCATAACAAGGCCCGGGATCACCACCAACAGCACCTTCTCATGGGGTGATCATGTGAGGTCCATTGATAAACCGCTTCACGAAAATTTGGGTTTCTATTTCGTGACAAGAGCTAATTTACATCCCAGTAGCTCCCCTTAATCTACAAAGCACAGATTCGACCTGTCCTGGAGTACTGTTCACATGTTTTGAGTTCGGCTTCCAAACATACGCTGAAGCTCTTGGATTATATCCAGAAGAGAGCTATTCATTTGATTGATGATGTCAAACTTACGAGTCTGAAGAAAATAATAGAAAGGTGAGAGTTCTTTCCCCTCCCTTTTCTATAGATATTTCCATGGTCGGCGTTCCTCAGAAATCCCAGATAGGCAGACTAGACGAACCAAACTAGTTACCCCTTCACTGTCAAGCTCGAGACCTGCCGAACTTCATTCAGACTTCATTTTTTTTATCGAACAGCGAAGTTGTAGAGTTCTTTACCTAGTGAGGTTCTTAACTATGCCTATAACCTCCAAACCTTCAAGAAAAATACGAATGCCTGTCTCCCTCCTATATTCCACTGCTGGCTGGTACGATGTTAAGCGAAGCTTAAAGAATATTATGTCTAAAGATAACAAAGAGCTAATTCATACTACAATATTTAGTTCGACAGAAGAACACCAAATATCTCATAGTTATCTAAGAAAGTATCTGACCAGAATTAGAATTGTTAAATACAATCCTCCCTGTGGTAAATGACATAGCAGGTTGACAATTTCTTATTGGATGATTGTTATGGACAATAATACAGAAGATGGATCTAGTTATACGAACAATTAATCTTTCAACATAGAGGAATGTGTTGTGGAGCATAACTTAACCTAAAGATAATCATTGTAGAAAACTGGGAGGTTTTGAGCTTCCTATCCCTTGATGGAGATAAGATTATATCTCAGATTTCTACGTCAGATAGTCAGCCTAAACTGATTTTCCAATATCTTCAATGGGGAGAGTGAGATTCCAAACTCAATATGTGATTAAACAATCTGCATATAATGGTACGTATCTGATTGTACAATTTGGAAGAAGCATGAGATATTTTTGATCTAGAAAGCATGCATGAGACTCCAATTAAAGTTCTACGTTTACTAGAAAATATCATCAATAGTCAATAAGTTGCAGTATTGAAATAATTTAATTCGGCTTGGTATGGTAAGCCATAGCTATTATGCATTCTATTTATCACTTGTCTAAACATGCGAGCAACAGCAGGAAACGTCGTGCTATTATATACCATTGATTAACAACCAAATGTTAAATGATGGTCTGGCACTATTCAATATTTAACCAAGGACATGATTTCAGAATATTTTATATATAAATTGGTTTGCAATTACTTTCTTAGTACTATCTGTTCAGTTTGAAGTGAGAATTTGAACCGAATTACCAATTTACCAATAAAATTTTTTTGTCTTGAAGTTCCTGTTGATTGAGTACATATTGTCTCCTATATGGACATACAGGATTAATTAAAGATGTACTCGCAGTAAAGCGAGTCTTAGTGCATCCTAAAGTCCTCAAAATTAGCAGAGCAATTTCAGAAGAATTTAAAAAAATACGTCATAGTTATAGGCTATTTATAAGCTTTTTCAGACACAACTATACATTTTTAGGCACAATTAAAAACAAAAAAAAACCGAGGCTCCACTGACTTAAGATAAGCTAGCAGAGCCACCTAAGAATTCACGTTTGAGAAAAGTAATTCGGGTGCCAAAATTATAGGTACTTCATAGGCTCTTCAGTTATCACAAGAAAAATTCATTTTATTCTAGCAAACTGAGTGTTCCTTCTATGGCCACGGTTGAGACGAACTGTAGATCGGCATGAGATCAAAACATTTGATGAAAATAGAAAATAACTACATAGGAGTTATAGGCTATTTATAGGCTTTTTTGGACATAATTACAAAATTATTAGGTGGCTCTGCTAGCTTATTTAGGCCAGCAGAGCTTCGGCTTAAAAACATTGTGCCTGAAAATTTGTCGTGATGTCCAAAAAGACCTATAAACAGCCTATAATTCCTAAGTGATTATTTATCATTTTCATCAAATTTTATGATCTCATGCCGACCTACAGTTCATCTCAACCGAGGACATAGAAGTAACACTAAGTTTGCTAGATAAGAATGAATTTTTCTTGTCAACTTGTCATAATTGAAGAGCCTATAAAGTGCCTATAATTTTAGCACTCAAATTACTTTTCTCAAACGTGAATTTTTAGGTGGCTCTGTTAGCTTATTTTAAGCCAGCAGAGCCTCGGATTTGTTTTGTTTTTGATTGTGTCTGAAAATTCATAATTGTGTCTGAAAAAAAGTCTATAAATAGCCTATAATTGTGATGTTTTTTCTTTTCATTTTTCTGAAATCCTGATGGGTCGCGAAACACTTAGAGGTCTTTTAAAGAACTTAGAAAGTATATGCATTATCTTCCATTATACGGCCGTCGAACCACTTCAACAGGTCAAGTAAGACCAAACAAATGTAGAGGTAGAACGTTCAATAGTTCATAGTCTTCTGAGGTATCATGTCACTAAGAAGGACATGTCTTTAAATGGAGGAACAGAGAATTAAATTTACTCCTCATGATTGAAATTTTAAGTTGTACAAAATTAGTTAAGTGCAATTTTGCTTGAACGGTTTAGCCGAGGGATTTATTCAAAAAACAACATTTTTTGATTTTTTGACTGAGTGAGTATAGCAGCTACTATACGCAACTCTAATATTAACCTATAGGTGAAATTATCAAACAATTATTGTAAATATTAACTTTCATTATAACATGCTATCTTTTGCAGAAATATGTTACCATTGTTAATTTTGAATTCATCCTTTGACTATCAATCTGATAAGTGAGATAATTTTTTATCTGTTGCAGCTCACGATTCTGTATGTTAAGCTAGTTACAATTAGTGCCTTTTTGGCCCACAACTGATACTTCGATGATGTTGACTTCACCGCTTCACGGAGCGTGTTAATATTGTATGAAAGATCCAGCTCAGCGAATGAAATGTGTGATTATTATTTATACCCTCTTAGGATACCGCCCCTATCCAATTGAGCTAGGTTCTACTACAAGCTCGAGATTTTGAAATAACCGAAAGGTAATGTTCCAGAAAGATTGGGTTATAGGATCACTTCGATTACCTATGTATGTCAGGCAGCAATGGCAACTTTCAGGTATCATGTTTATATCCAAAAATGTCTTTCCAAGAGCGTGTCATAAGATGTAGCTGATGTCATGATTAGAGATAATTTGCAAGCATTGTTTTGGTTTTTCCTACTTTACTTCCTGATAACTTAGAATACTTATCTTCATCAAAACTGATGATTGAATTAATAATATTGAAACAATAACAAGAACTCATCGTACTATAGTGTAATAAATATACCTTCAAAACATGATATATCGCATTAGAACTATTATTATAGTTTCAATCAATTGGAATCAATATTTTATATAAATATGCTAATTTAATATGTAAATTATACACTTTATATTTTTATATGTCTGAATATAGTTGTACTTCTAATATTTGTTTTTTATTATATTAATATATGATGATTATTTGAATATATTGTTGCCTCATTAGCCTCTCCCAAATTATTTAATTTATTCTTAATTCTTCTTGTATGTCACAGAAAACGTCGATACATTATAATCCCATTTATTTGAGCTGAAAATTGACATTTAAGAATACAGTTGGAGAACAGTGGCGTAGTATATGTTTTTGTGAATTGAAGTGAATGACGGAGATGAGTTGTCCTTCCGCCTAAAAATAAGGCGACTTATTAATACAAAACACGTCCTTCCTTTTTCCTTTTTTTAAATAAATTATAGAAAAGTTGACACTGTGAATAGGCTATAACCAAGAAACAATCACCCTCACTGTACCGTTTGTCCGTGAGAATTCAAAGTTCACTTAAAAAATCAAATTTTTGTGCTCTATTCACAAATGCGTGAAACAAATTAGATGAAATTTAGCGAAAGTGACCAGTAACCAATTCAACCAATTCAAAGGAATTGTAGAAGGGTAAAATCACCTTCACCCCTCTGATATTATTTTTTTTATAATTTCATTAAGGGTGGTTATATGGTTCAAAGATTTTTTCGAACAGAAAGGTTTATTCATTATCTTAATTTCTTATCTCCTGTGAAAATTCCCTATTTCGCATAGTTTAGAAGGAAAACAAATGTTTTCTCAAACATTGATAACAGAATTAATTCATGTTCATTATTCTCGCAATAAACGATATAAAAACTTTTGCCTTTTTGGAGAATACTGAAGACATTATGTATATCTAGGGCTCACCAGGTTCAATGTCCGATTGAGCTCTTCCACAGGATCCGTGTAAAGTCCGTTAAATGTTTTGACAAAAGTGGATAAGTCGCCTCTCAGTTTTACTTGGGAGTTGTGGAAGTTGGGTCTGGGCTTATAGTGAGTGGCCCGGCCCGCCAGTGTTGGACATTCTACTAGCTAACGAGAGCCAGTTTCATCGGCCTCAGCATCTACTAGAACCTGGATGAACAACAATGCTTATTAATACACATTAGTAATTTACTAAATTTGGACAAATCGTCTGATGAAAGTAGGTTTAACTTTCATAATCAATAATCTAATAAATTGTCCAGCCACCCGTTTACTACATAGTCAATGAACATGAAAAATCACATTTCTCATTAAATATGAATAAACTGTTAATATATTGTTAGTAGACAATAAATTTGTATTTTATTCACATTTTTCTATCTAAATTTCACTTATAACGCCACCAAGGTAACTCACTAAGAGGACTTGCTCAAAATGAGTAAATTTGTGACCCCTCCCTCTAAAACCAATTCCACTTGTCTCGATCTGCGACATAACTCTAATGGACAATATTTGGAAATAGCCGTGTGTAGATATTACTTGAACAATATCAAACTATCAGGCTACTTACATCTAAATATTCCATTAATTAATAATGATGAAACAATAATCTCAAATTGAATGTATTCTCGATTATCTAAGAGAGATTATATATTAATTGCCTAATCATAAGAATGAGGCACACGTGCTAATGCATATAATATATTTTTCAATTTAATCACTAGATAGAAATCAACAATTCAAATATGATAAATTAGAAACTTCATTTGAAACAAACTTTTAATACAGAATTAATCAAATTAGACTGAATTTAGAAAACTTCATCAAATGTAATGAACCATAGAAAAACTACAAACTCATTGGGTTCCATCTATCAACAATTGAGAAGAAAACAAATGGTAGTGTCCAGTGTTCGGAAAATTAGTTAATTTTGTTATCCATAAGTGGCATATGGTAGTTCGAGAAAAACAGAGGAAATAGGAGCACACCCAAAAATATATAGCACCTTTGCTATATAAATACTCGTATCTGTAACTGATTCTTCATGCTACAAGATGAATCATGATCTTCAATATCGTTCCTACATAATATTCTAAAGGTCTTATATTTACAGGGAGCTGTGTACATCAGTTCTTATTATAAAAATGTGTGAGGATCATTTTCAGTGTGAGTAAGAGCTTCTGGTAAGGGGAGGTGGATATCCAATATGTAATGGTATTGTGTAAAAACTGGTGAAAATAAGTGTATCATCCAAAAAACGTATATGGTCTTCTCTCATAACCACATAAAACTTGTATTATAGTCCTATTTAGCATGATTACGTGAGTGAAAACTATTGATAAACTATAAAAGAGTTCACACTGTGAATACACTAACACTATAAATAAGAAAAAATCACCCTTATCCACTTAAAATACTGTTAAAGTACTGAGGACCTTTCGGCTACCAAGTAGCCATCATCAGAGTAAACTAAATTATAAATCAGAATGTGGATAATAATTACCCTCAGCTAGAGATAAATCGGAATTTAATAAATTGCGAAATTATAACATATTATTTATTTCGATTGTTCGTGTTTCTGTTGGTTTCGGCGACGTGGGCATTTTTAATTGAAATTAGTAATAAAGATTCTTGACCCATTAACACTTATGCTTTATATTTTCTCGTCTTTACGTACGTTTCGGTCTCACGACCATCATCAGAAGACTTATTATGTCTAAAACTGGATTACTTAAAACTAATTGTATTACACAAAGCGTCCTTATCGCACCAATCTCAATTAAACGTCGCCGAAACGAACAGAAACACGAATAATCGGAATTGTAACACATCAATGTTATAAGTATAATATATCAAGAATCCACTGTTAAGCAGTACTCTTAATAAATGTGAGTTCATGTCAACAATGTCTATGAACGACTAGAAACGAGAACATTGGGTTCAAGTATTCACTTTCAAACCAGATGTTAGATTTAGGAGCTGATAGAAAATATACTGATGACATTCTACCTAAAATATACTTTTAACATTATAAAGACGCATGTAGGAATTTGCAAGTGTCTTAATAATTAAGTTAGTATAAATCTGACTTAGTGTCTGAATATCTTTCCTATGATTTACAGATTTGGATTCATCTCCAGAATGGATCTTCTATGATAATTGGTTTAATTTAGTTAACATAAAACGTGACTCGAAATTTGTAAATCATTGGACAGATATTCAGACACTAAGTCAGATTTACATTAACTTAATTAATTAAAACTCTTGCAAATTCCTAAATGCGTCTTTATAATGTTAACAGTATATTTCAGGTAGAATGTCAATAGCACATTTCCAATAACTGACAAACCTTTTTCTATTAGCTCGTGAATCTAACATCTGGTTTGAAAGTAGATACTTGAACCCAATGTTCTCGTTTCTAGTCGTTCATAGACTTTGTTGACATGAAATCGCATTTATTAAGAGTACTACTTAACAGTGAATTCTTGATATATTATACTTATAATATTCATGTTTTACAATTTCGATTATTCGTGTTTTTGTTCGTTTCGGCGACGTGGGCATTTTAATTGAGATTAGTGCGATAAGGACGCTTTGTGTAATACTATTAGTTTTAAGTAATTCATTTTTGACATAATAAGTCTTCTGATGATGATCGTGAGACCGAAACGTACGTAAAGACGAGAAACTATAAAGCATTAGTGAAACAATTAGTTTTAAGATTTCACGTTTATACAGTTATACGTCTTCTGATGATGGTCGTGAGATCGAAACGTACTTAAAAACGAAAATAATAAGCATATGTGTTAGTGTGACCTATTTCCCGAGAATTTTATTTCATTCATACTTGGGTCAAGAATCATTATTAAAGATTTTAGATAGACGGACTAGAAGAGCTCAAACTAGTCACCAGTTCACTGTCAAACTCGAGATCTGCCGAACTTCTTCCTACCGGACTTCATTTTTTATTGAACGGCGAAGTTGTGCAACTCTTTACCTAGCGAGGTCTTTCCCTATGCCTATAACCTGCAAGCCTTCAAGACAAATACGAATGACTATCTTCTCTCCCTAAATTCCACTACTGGCTCACACGACGTTCTTCTCGTGTATTCAACGTATAAAAAAAAGGTGAATCTGCCGGAGTATATCTATTTGTTTAAGTGGGTTTTCTGTAAATGTCGAATTTCAAGTGATTACCATCTTTTATAATGTTAATATCAAGGAAAGAAAGCTGCTTATCTGTTTCTATTTTGACAGTGAATTTCAGTGAATCAAAATGGCTATCAAGCATGTTGAAAAAGCCATGTTAGTCAAAATATTTACATTTAATCGCGTAAATATTATCAACATATCTATACCAAACTTTCAAGTTCGCTTAGAGAGAGTGGATTGACCATTGCTGATCTAGTTTTTGTTATGAAACAATTTTGCTCTATACATAAAAACGTAAGGATCACGTATTCTGTGCAGTTTGAATCGGGGATATTAATATTTGAAAGCCATTTCATCAGAATGTTTATCGACTCAGGAATTGTATCACTAGGTTCATGTTTGAAATTTTTCAATTTTGCAATTTGTTCCAAAGAATTTTTCGCAGACAATCTTGGAGCGGCTTGGAAGTTGCTAAATTCCTCAACTAATCATTCTGCTATGTTACACGTGAGAAAATTAATGTTTGAAATGATTGGTATCAAGGAATTTTACGAATCTTAGGTAAGCAATACAGTTTAGAAAGATCAGGATTCGAGAGTCTTTCGCGATTATGTGTGAAGGTTTTGATTTACATGGCTTTTTGGACATGCTTCAAAGCCAATTTGATTCACTGTCTAAATTGAAATAGATAAGCAGCTTCCTTTCCTTAATATTAACATCATAAAAGATGGTAATCACTCGAATTTCGACATATACTGAAAACTCACTCAAACAACTAGGGTATACCTCAGCGGATTCAGCTACACCATTTAAATATAAAATAGCTCCGTTGAATGGTCTAGTTCATAGATTATTAAAGGTCCCTTTGAGCCAGCAAAATTATAGCAACGAAGTTGAGAAGAATCAACAAATTGCTTTGGACAATGGTTACCACAAATCTTTGATCAATAATTTAATTTCTAAACAAAAAATGTTTACATTGGAAAGTTAATAAAAAAATGGAACATACATCTGTTGAAACAGAATAAATTTTGTTCCCATATTTTCAAAGTAATATTGCATTATTTACTATCATTTCATATACCTATACCAGTTCGAGCATAAGTATGATATAGATATAACGTGAATTAGTAAAAATCGGCCTAATTTGAAATAATTTTTTTTTTATATGTTTTATAATCATACGAGTGCGCGCAAACCTATAATTCCACGAAGGTATGTAGTAATTGCGAAAATGGACGAAACCCTTTTCCGCGAATAAAAGAGGGTTGCACCAATTTTCAGAGGGAGAAAACTGAGGGTTTTGTTATTCATTACATTTTCCGCCAGGTCGCTAGTCACATTCAAAAATGTCCCAACCATTCCGTAGATTGACTTCACTAATAGTAAATTTCGGTCGATTCACCAATGAAGCTCACAATACTTGATGTCCAGCTACACAGTTGCTTGTGTGAAGTCATAAAAAATGAATACGTATCACTTCAACGTTTTTTTTGTTCATTCCTTCTCTCTTTTTTAAATGAACTACTGAAGATTCTTGAATATTGATCTGGTATGATTTGATACTGTTCAGTGGCGGCTCCTCGAAGGAGGCTAAGGAGGCTCATCCTCCTCACCAATTTATTTTAATGATCATTCTCCATTTTATTTCCTGTTTCTATGATAATTCTTTAGATTTTACAATTAATTCCCCGTTCTCAGTAGTTATTTTTAATCTGGCAACAGTGGCCAGAGGCTAGATTCTCTATATATCTCAAACGCTATATACGTGTGGTCAACATAGTTGCCGTTTCCAAGCAGTTCAATTGCCAGATAGGGTAAAAGAGCGAATATGGCAACACCCTATGTAGGCTAGCTTCTCGTACGGAATCGTCGGTCGAATGAAATACGATTACTTGCTACCGCCCTTCCGCTAGAAGAATGCGACACGTGTCGTGTTCCGTTAGTTTTTGTTTTTATACCGCGAGGCGAAGTAAGGTTAAGTAGTTAAGTTATAATTTATCTAATCGGTGAACGTTAAAATGATGAGTGACTTAGTTGCTGGGTTCTTAGAAGATCCATTTAGTGGATTAACATATGATAGAAAAGTGTTTTGTTAAAAATATACGGCCTTTAGCGGATTTGAAAGGATTAGTGGTGACGATGACAGGTATGTTTCAAAATCGAAATAAACAATAAATTACATTGCTTGCTATTTACATCTGATACAACTTCATGTTGGGGGCAATCGGGTTATGATGATTAGAAAAATTTAGCTCGTGGTATAGACAGACATGAAAAATCGCAGGAACATATTACATCGAGTATTAAGTTTAAATTAACCGGTAAACAGAGTATTGTTAAAGGAGGAAAACATATAATTTGGTAGACAAGAAACTACATTATAAACAACTTTTTTTATGAAATTTTAGATACTATTAAAGGTCAAATTGAGATTCGATTTTCCGATTTACATGAATTGAAGTTTTTCGACTTGACGAATAGAAGATTTTTCGAATCTTTTTCAAAAGAGTTTCCCAATACACTTTTAGATAACTTAGTTCTAAAATATAAATTTTTTGATAAAATAGCACTGCACAATGAATTATGGGTTATATACCTACTCGAATAAAGATATTTTAGGCCAGTACGACATTCACGCCGATATGATAAAATATATGATAGACAATGATTTGCAACAAGTTTTACCTCAGTTTTATAAACTACTTTGTTTGACAGTCACCATTCCTGTCACGTCGGCATCGGTGGAGAGATCATTTTCTACTCTCAAACGAATTAAAACTTACATGCGAAATACATTGGGTCAAAATCGTTTATACAATGTTAGTTTGATATCTATTGAAAAAGATTTAGTAAAACACTTAAAACAAAATGATACATTCTATGATAATATTACTGATCATTTTTCGCAAACTAAAGACCGTAGAATTCCGTTAATATATGAAAAAAGTTATAAAAATAATAAAAAAAAAACAAAATATGAAAAATTAAAAAAAAAATAAAAAATATCAAAAATCCAAAGAAAAAAAAAAACGAACAAAAAAATTTTTTGCCAAGAGAAACTCTACACCTCCACGTTGGTTCTTGCTTGGCAACAATTAATTTTGTCACTGAAGTAGCAAAGGTTAAATTTATTGGCTGAATAGAGTATATTTTTACAAGAACGTTTTATGTCCAGCCTCCTCTCTTAAAAAGTTCACGAGCCGCCACTGGTACTGTTGTGTTGTTCAGTTTTTGTACGTTTATTGAACTTTTAAAAACTTCATTCGAACGAAAAACCAACAACAATTCAATAGTAAAATTAACCTGTTAGATAGAGAACACTTGTTCTATTGCATGAATCGTAGATCTGATAAAACGAAAAATTGATCAAATTATATTATTACTATTTTTTACATACGGTAATCAGAATCGAATCTCACTCGAGATAATACTCCATATATATAAATAACGACATAATATTACACTTACAAATTAATAATTAGTGTGATTCAATAGAACGTATGAAACTAATTGGGTTAGCAAAATGGTAGAGCACGATTACAATGTATGTCATTCCGATGAGGAAGACAACAATCATTTGAGCCCAAGAAATGGCAAACGTGAAGAAATTGCTAAGATGAGCAGCATGTTGAGTATTATTTCCGACATGATGAAGCCAAACAGGAGATTTTTATATATTGCCGCATGTGTTGGTGAGTACGATTTACATTGAGATCTACAGTTTCGAAATTCACGCAAATTAACACTTCAAAAACAAGTTTTGAAGTTTCAAAAGAACTTTTTAGAATCAACTAACTTATAAGCTGAGTTTATGCTGCCATTTTCAAGCTTTTATAAAGTTGGTGTCTTGTCCAAAAAAATCTTAAATTTGAAGTTGACCTTGTTTTGCACCAGATTTTTGTTTTAACATTTTGGTTTGTCCTGATATTCACTCTAACTTATCTTCATATTGTACGTCAACTATATTTATTTGTTGTAAATTATACCCATTATGTCAAATTTGTCTTAGTGGTACACTAACTTTTCCTAGATGTTTGTTTGAAAAAGTACTATTTTATTTAAAAAAATAAATAAATCTATGTAAGTATAAAAGTAAGTTCTAAACAACTTTAATCTAAGTAACTTCTACACAAGGACCAACCAATGGATCACTCAGTTTCTTCATTCATTAAATTTTGGTGTCCTTTCTTCATTGACTTTAGGTTTTTACAAAATTGGTGGTAGTGTTGAGGAATATGCGGCAAAAGCTTGTTACATTTTTTTCTATAGGTAATTTTCGGTTCTTCGTTATATGTCAATAACATTTTTTTTGACAAGTTGTGATTTTGATTTATTTGCGCATGGTGTCTTCACAAATTTCTTTGTAAAAAAGTTATTTTTGTTTTCCTTGCTTATATGAAAAACTTTAATATTATTCCACACAACTTTTTCTCTTCTTGTATCTTGTGACAGGGGTTAAGATTATAAGACCCACCTGATCTAAAACGCAATCCTCAGTGGCATACTGTGTGCAAATTGCTTAGCTATTTCAAAAAGTCGTTTTGTTCTTGAAGTTATTTTCATAATAACCATAAGTATAACTATTATTAAGTAAGAACAAACACAACTGTTACTTGACAAATCTTCGTTGTTAACTGCATCTCTGCTGGAAGAAAAAGACAAGTTGAATTGAATCTAAGACATCATTGAGAAATTACAGCAATTTCAAGCGCAACTCGTAAAAAAGTGACACCTCAAACATTTTTGTATACGTTTTGGCGCAGTATAAGGATTTTAGGTGTTACTATTTTCAAATTCAAATTGTGGGCTATTTGAAAAATTCATCTCTATGATAAAATAAAATTTTTAAAGTTACACTATTGCACCAGCAAATATAGCAATTTAACATTCAAAATATATGATTAACTCAAAATCTAGATTTTTAAGTCGTCTCAACTTTATTGTTCTAGCACAACGTATTGTTTCAAAACAATATCTTCAAAATGATTTATTAAATGGATGCAACTAAGATGTAATTCCTTGTATACAAATAATGATACATAGGTTTGTAATTAGAGGTAGGGCTGGATATGATATGACTATCATTCAAGTTAGTGTTTTCCATAATTAATTATCCTGCCAAAGTTGAAACATTTTCTATGTTCAATGAATCTACGTCAATGTTTTATTTAAATGTAATCTAACACGCTCGGGACACTCTTTTAAACGTAATGACTGTCATTTCTTGACGAATATTTTCTTTTAATTGAATCAGGAACCAGGATTTCTGTTTTATACTCTTGAAAAAATCCATAGGAGTCGAAACAAGGCTACGTGTAGGCTAGTTTATATCATCTCTTCTTTCCCGCTCTTGAGGAATGCCCCATAGCGACTACATTTTTGAATTAACATGCACTCCTAGCCCAATATCGTGCGTGAGTCTCACGCAATGAGACTATCAAATCGAAAGTTTGTTTTGGGATACCTGTTTTCGATACAAAGTATCCAAAACAGGTCCAGCATAATCAATCCCGATATTCAAAAACGGCTTTGTCTTAAAACATTTAATGTATTTATGTAGGAAACTGAGCACAATACTGCGACCTGGGATTGGTCAAAAGTTTTCTCTTAATGCAACTAATGGTGCTTGGGATCCGGAGTGTGATTGTCTAGTATGTTTTTTTTTATCTTTTGACTACACGAGAGGGAAACCTGTGTGAGCCAGCAGTGGGATGTAGGGAAAGAAGATAGACATTCGTATTTTCGTTGAAGGTTTGGAGGCTATGAGCATAGGGAAAGATTTCACTAGTTCCACAATTTGGCTGTTCGGTATAAAAATGAAGTCTGGTAAGAAGAAGTTCGGCAGGTCTCGAGCTTGACAGTGAAGGGGGGACTAGTTTGAGCTTGTCAAGTCCGCCTATCTGGAATCTCTCGCGGTGGAACAACAGATGAGATTTCTGATGAACACCAACCATGGAAATATGTATAACAAAGGGGGAGATCTCCCACCTTTCTACGATGTTCTAGAGAGGTCAATGAGCTCATAAGTGTGTCAATTATGTGTCGGATTGAAATAATGACATAATGTATATTTATATGAAAAATGCAAATATTGCGTTAATAATAACAGTATATTGCCTTCTACAATCTCTCTTGGAAACTGATGACAATTGAATTAGATTTCTTATCTTAATTGTGGCGATTTGTTATTTTAGGCACGTCAATAAACCCTTTCGTTCATTTTTAATATTCGATCCTTCACAATTATGGATGAATCTAATACAATAGGCTATGAGCCTTTGTAAGAGAGACTTTTGTTGTTATGATGGCGTCGTGGAGGGAACATGGGGAGAAATGAAAGAAAGAAGCACAATCTTCCATTATATGATTTGAACCGTTCGGTAGAGTTCTAGAAGTCATTTAAGAAAACAAATCTGTAAATGAAAAATAAAACAGAAGTTCAGATACTGAGACAATATTACAAAATAGAAAAAGGTCATAATATTTTCGCTACGAAGAATATTGGACCACCTTTGATTCAGCAAACTCGTGCAGCCTGGTTGGCTCTGTATGGAGGAGTATCAGTTGAATGGATACTTTACTGTAGGAGAAAGACAATCTTGAGGTCATAGTTCCGGACGGAGGCAACAAGTAGAATGCATTAAATTTTGCAAATGATTTGCAACATGGATGGTGAGCCAGATTTATTACAGAGTTTCACTTCTCGAGATCCAAAAGTTCTTCTCAGAGAAAACTAAAAGTGTGCTTCTATTTGCAAGAATATTTCAAGCAATCATAATTAAGATTAACACTTCCAATCATACGCAATGGACTAAAATGAAAAAAATCGAATTCTGTATCTCTCCTGAATTAACATTCTTCATTAGATGGTGTTTTTTATATGAGATGAGAATGATTTCACAATACCACTTCATTTATAAGGATTGAGATAAAGGTGTCATCTCTAGTTTAACGTGTATTCAGGTCAGCCAGGAATGTTTTCATAGTCAACAATTTCTGAATAAGTGAACTGATCATGCAGTATTCGTATTCCAATGGAATGGAAAACACTATTGATAAGAAATAATCACCCTTATCCATTAAAAATACTATTAAAGTACTGAGGATCTTTCGGCTACCAAGTAACCATCATCAGAGTAAACTAAATTACAAAATGTGCCTGTTTAAATACTATTTCGGGATAATAATGTCAACAATGGGTTACCCTCAGCTGGAGAGGAATCGGAATTTATTGAATTGCTTTTTCGCATATACATTTCCATCCCTTCTAAATTACCTAGATATTTGTTCTGTACTGTGTTTTAAAAGTGATATACTTTCTTGAGAAATGGTGTGACCTGTATTCAAATGATGTTCGGCTACCGCTGGTTTATCACCATTATTTTTCTTTATATGGGCAAAATGTTCCTAATAACGAGTTAAAATGTTCCTTCTAGTTTGCCTCAAACAGCATTTTGAACACTCACAATTGTTTTTGTGAATTACGGATTTGCCGAAATCGGAAATCTTATCAAAGGTGTTGCCTAAACGGTGTTTCAGCTTGTTCGTAACAATACATCCAGTTTGATGTAAGAACAAGTTACAACACCGTTTACTATCACACGAAGAACCATGTGATGGGTTATAGGTAATATGTTCACACTACCGATATTATAGTCCAACCAATAATTTGTTTTGCCCAAATGACAAATAACACCAAACAGATATCGTATCGAGATCTTCTTGTAGCTCTATATGCTGGTATGTGTAGTTTGCATAAATCTTCATATCATCGGCAAAGCAGGATTTCTCAAATTTAACATGGTGAACAATGTTCGAGACACAGGTCAGGAATAACAGAGGTTCCAACATGGAGCCCTGGGGGATACCACTCAGAACGCTTACTCCAGAGGACAAGTAGTCCCCAACGCTAACACAGAAGGTTCGGTGTGAAAAGAAGCCTGCAATCCAGACGAATAGATTTTTTCTGACACCATAGTGTTCCAATTTGGCCATCAAGAGATCTTTGGGAACACGATCGAAACCCTAGAAAAATCTAGGTATATCACATCAACACCCCTTCACAAAAGAGTAGCCATTGGATGAACCTTCTGATGAGACTTTTATACGAGGCTTTCTAAAAATCTTGTTTTTACACCAAGTAGAATTTTAGCTTTTCTTCTATGATAACTTTTTCTGGTGTTTTTGGAATAATTTCCAAATGCTTTGCTTTGTCATCTATTACCAATCTTTCATAATTCATACTACTAATCACATTTTTATTTGTTTCTTGCTATTTTAAAGTTGTATGGTGGTTTTATACCAGATACTTAGAATAACAAGAGAGAGGAAGAGAAGAATGTGTGGAAGTTGGGTAACATTCAAATTGAGTTTTCAGGAAAAAGTACATAAGTGAGACTTTTGATGTCGAATTCATGCCACCCATTATTTCTGAACTTACACATGAATTCGACATCCATAAAATTCATTCTATTTTTCCTACTTGTGAAATTTATTTCATTGTAATTATAATTTGACTATAATAAGTATTTGAATAATATAATGAGCACTTTCCATAAGTATGCAAATGTGTCGAAATCGACTTACATTAGAAGAGATTTTGCCACATGGCATCCATAGAATTTATTAATTAGTCTTAAATTATCTAATGCTCTCATGAAAAAGACAACTTGACCAGCCAAACAAGAGTATTACAGAGTTAGGCTAGAAATATTGAAGAATGATCTATGGCGCATATAAATCCTAATTTTGAATCAAGGTTACCCACTTAACTATTTTCCATGGCAATATTTTTCCATATACCCATCTTTGGTATGCTGAAAATTTTAAGGATAACTGTCTAATATTGGCAACGGCTGTGTAGACGTTTAGCAATATCCTCTTCTTCGAAAGTTCTACACAACGGGTCCTCCATAGATCCATAGTATACCGTATGCTATGGGTCTGTAGTGGTCGAGTCCTACTGCAATAAATAATGAGAAGGATTCTTCGTTGATGATAATCTATTTGATTTTGTTGGTTCTAAATGTTATTGAACATTAAATTATAAATTTGGATGAGCTATAAATATGAATCGATTCATTTGTAAAAATGTGTAAATAAAAAAATCAATAAGCTGTTTTTGTAATTAAGACAAAGATGTCACAGCTCACCAAGAGAATGATATAAAGCAATCTAGATTATAATAACAAAGTACAAAGCAATAAAAAAGATAACAAGTCTGTGGGTACAACTAATCATAGATTGAATTGTAAACATAGAAAACTGGAAGTGAACACCACAGGTCATCCATTAGCTTCACTCTTTCACTGCCTTTCAATATTTTTACATTTCATCACATAAGGATAAGCTACCTCTGAATTAGCGTTGATATTGAACCTGAGATTTTAAGATAAATGATAAATACTTGACAAGAAATTGTTTAAATTGGGTTGAGAAATACTCTTTGAGTTGTTCCAAGTATCTCATAATTCTGCTAATCCGTTTGCTATCAAAAATTATTAGAATCTAAAAGTATAATAATATGATTGAAGATGACGAAGATTACTTATTAGATAAGTATTGATTAAGTAAACTTATCTAACAATATTGATTACGTAATTACGTGTACTAATCTCAGATTTGTTGCTCAGTTTGGACAATAGTTTATCACTTTTATAGATTTATGTTATTTTAGTAGATAGAAATCATATCTATAATATACAGATACTTGACTTAATGCACTTGGATTCCAATAATCTGTCGAACATGAGATGAGGTGGAGAAAACCCTTTTTGGGGAGTTTATGAGCCCTTGGGTCTCATGGTTTACTGTGAGAGTCACCATACAAGGCATACTCACTAAAAACTTAACCCCCTTTGTGGGCTTGTCTGGCTATTGCTTCCGGTGTATCTCGCCTTTGTTTTGTTTATTTACGGTATCCACCCGAGTATTTTTGTACCTTGTACGAGTTTGCATAAGTCCTTCACTGGGACGGAACTGTATGAATCTGGTTCGCCGTTAGGTTTTCCAAAAATTGACTTTTGCGGTCCAGTGCCTCGCATTTTCACAGTTTGTGTGTCACTGTTTCTGTATCCTTACCGCAAAGTCTGCATGTCAGGTCACCATTGTACAGTCCCGTGTGTTTAGTTGCCCTTTTACTGACGCATGGCCAATCATGAGCCCTGTTACGACTTTTATTTTTCCCTATTTAGTGCTAGTAGGTCTGTCGTTCTTTTGTTACACGGGGCTTTGATATATTTTTTCCCATGTTCGTTTCCTGGGATTTTTTCCTAGTATTCTTTGTGGTTTTCCATGCCCATTTCCAGTTTTCTTCAGACCTTCGTGCTGTACGTTTTGGTACCCCCGTGGTCTGTACTGGATCTGGAGCGTTCTCCGACCCTTTTTTTGCAAGTTCGTCAGTTTTTTCATTGCCTGTCGTTCCCTAATGTCCCGGCACCCAGATCAGCTTAACGCGGTTTCGGTCTGTCAGTATTTCAAGTTCTTCTTTGCATGTTCATATCAGACGGAATGTCACTTCCTGACTTCTCATTGCCTCAAGTGCAGCCTGACTGTCTGTCAATATGTGAATATGCTCATCTTTAATGGCTCTCCGATTGTTTTCCTTCACGCATAGGAGGATTGCTTGTATCTCTGCTTGTAAGACAGGGGTGTGTTTACCCAACGAATAGCTGAAGCCAGTATGTATGTCTATCTAATGTTAAAAGTATATTTTAGGTAAAAAGCTGAAATAATCAATATTTCATGTTGAAGTCTGGCAACCTTTTCCTATTACCCCATAAATCTTTAACATCTGGTTTGGAAGTGGATACTTGATTTTTGCCTGTCTTATTCTGACATTACAGGAGATGACTTCAATTACTATAGAAATATTGCTTTCTAGCGGTTTTTTGATACATATTCATATACTAGAAACATTATTGTGTTACAATTTTTATTACTCGTGCTTCTGTTCGTTTCAGCGACGTAGCCATTTTCAATTGAAATTAATGCGAATAAGACGGCTTTGTGCTTGATACAAATAATTTTTAAGAAATCCCGTGTTAGACAGTGATAATTTTTGATACGTCTTCTGTTGATGGTCTTGAGACCGAAACATACCTAAAGACGAAAATAGTAAACACATATGTTAGTGTGACCTATTTCCCGAAAATTTAAATATAACAAATAAATATATCAATTTTTTCCAAATAAACGTCGATAAGACAATAACTATTGGAAAATTGGGTATAGGAACACTATACATACAGAAGAAGCAAAGTGAAAGGGCATTCCCAGTGAGATATAGTATACAGGCCAGTACATTGGAAAAAAAGACCTTTTCGAAATAAAATTATTTACTGTATTCTATACTGTACCTGGGATTTAGTCGTGGCATGTGATGGCTTGGGATTCAAGTTGTAACATGGTACTCTATTGATTAATCTCTATAAAACTTTACTTAAGGAATTTACATTATTCCTATTCATCAACATTTATTTATCTATCTGCAGTGTGGCCATTTAATTTAGAGAACCATGACACGTTGGAGTTTTATTCAATCATTAATTAGCCAGAACAAACGTGAAAAATATCATTGACACTTACCCTTTAATTTCACTAGACACTTATGAATTAAAACACTGGAAGGTAACTGAAGGGATAAACGCTAGTTTTAATCAGAGAAACTCGAACTCAACAACAATAAACTATTTAATAAGCAACAATTGAAAGATAATGATAATAATAAAGAAAGAATATAAATGATAATTAAAGATAATAATAAGAAAACTATAATTAATTTTATTGCTAAAATTATAAAATTACTAATAAAAATAATCTAATAAGGAACCTAAAGTTAAATAAAATCAGCTAGATAATCTAAATCTACTAAACTAAAGAAAAATGAAACTAAAATTATTAAGAATGATTTCCCAACCAGGATGAAGTTACTTTAACTTTCTAAATATGATTTTTTTTTTAAATATTTGAAACAACCTGTACGGAACCCTTATTACAAAGTTGATTATGATCTGGAGCTGAACTTTTGAAAATTATGAAGTATAAAGCTTGAAGATTCTTACATAAGTAATGTTTTGTGAATAAAATAATTAATATCTCAAAAATAGGCATAGCAATTTATTGACTGGAGGTAATCAGAAATACATAGACGAGGCATATAACATTAGACTGTCGCTTTTAAAAAATATCTGCTACTTTCGAATAAAAAGCTCTCCTGTACGTCCGAAAATATAGAAAAGATAACATACCATAGCCTGTAATTTCTAGTATGCTACGTTCATGCAATTCAGCAATTTAATCATTGTCTTCAATTGGAGAGGTTGCTGAAGAAGATATAGAGACACCAATACGGAAGAGATAAAGGACTTCAATTTCTGGCGAAAGAAGTGAGCCTAGAAGATGAAAAAGTAGTCACAAGTGATCAATGAAAGACAGAGTGAAGAACATAAACAAAGAATAAGATAAAGAACGAGTAGCGAAACCTAAAATCAAAGCGAAAGATGAAGAAAGGTAGATTCGAACAAACAAAGATGTAGGCTTGAATAAAATAACTATTAAAGGCTTAATTTTCACTAATTTAATGAATAAATGTAACTATTGTTTCTTTGGTGAGCTAGTGAAGACGAAACAGCTGCCTGGAGCTATTTGGGTGTGGTGTCACTGATTAATTTAGAGACCTATTATATACTACCTTTGTGGATTAGATTGATTTTTAACAAGTAATTGTTCAATTATTGACTAGGAAGTCGATCAGTACCTGTTGCTCATACCCGCCCGAAGGGTTAAAACGGAGTTATTGAGTGTGACTAAAGGATCGGCTTACGCTTCGACTACGCTCACGCCGTCTTCCGCATAAGTCGATAAAGAGCGCGCACCACAGTCTGTCCAGTTCCGCGAAATCGAGTCCGCTATGTAGAAACCAACAACGTGCCGTATGAAGCGAATTTTCCTTTTCATAAAATTTTGTAATGTTTCAAACAAAATTGCATGTTTGTTCTAAGCTGGTCAGCATTTCAATCGGCGATGTGAGTGTTACATTCACGTGAACGCCGCTCTATCTTGGAAGTGGATAGACTATTTTAGTAAGAAAATGAATCAGTTGGCTTTCAAAATGAGACGACACTGGCAAATACACCTGCCAAAATGAACGGCAGCCCTTAAATTGTAGTGGGCACTCTGGTACGCGTACTAATCCCCGGGATTATATGCACTATTCCTCTCTACAATCAGCTCATATAGGTCATATAGGTCAACGCGAGGAACAAAACGAATAAGGTCGAGTATTTCGACGAGCTGCTCTGCTCAATAACTCGAAAACGACTTAATGTAGAACATTGGATTTTAATGCCAGTAAATTTCGAGCCGATTTTTTTTGTACATACTAAATATTATGTACAAAAAAAATCGGTGGTTTGTATACACCCTTTGATCGCTACACAAAGACACACCTTGTGCCGTATAAGCCGATTCAAGAGACGACATCGTTCGCTGACGCTCACTCCATCTTAATAACTCAAATGTAACTGTGGTTAAGCAATACCGAGATCGACCGTCTAGAATGGTGTTCACTAAATACGGAAAATGATACAATGTCCATACAAAGTACGAAAGAACATGCAAGAACGAGATCTTGTTGCGCTGTATATTAAATTCATTTTTGAAGCATTTCGTGTAACGAAGAAATGTTTTTTTTCCAATTTTCTGATCAATGCTCATGTGAACTAAACTGAAGCACCCCCTCAAAGGTGACTGACAGTAACATTGACTCCCAAATTTCCTTTCATTTTGCTTACGTAATAATTCAATTCAAATCTGATTATGGAAGTCAGACTCCAGCCTTGCATTGTCCAAACACCTCTACAAAGTTTCATATGGTACTGAGAATAATAATAAAAATCGTTTCAGGTAATTTAGCTGCTTACACTTGTGGAATTGCATTGGGTTGGACATCTCCTGAAATGCCAAAATTCAAACAAGCGGACAGTCCCCTCGACTCACCACTCAGTATTGCCGATGAATCTTGGATTGGATCCCTCTTACCTGTAGGAGCTGCAATAGGGCCGTTCGCAGCAGGATATGCAGCCGATAAAATAGGCCGGAAAAAATCGCTCATCGTTGGAGTTATTCCATTCATCATTTCTTTCGGATTATTCATAATTGCATCCAACACCAGTTTGTTGTACATCGCCAGATTCATCTGCGGTGTGGGAGTTGGTAGTGTATTTACAGTGTTGCCGATGTATATAGGAGAGATTGCCGATGATGAAGTGCGAGGAGCCTTAGGGTCTTTCCTGCAACTTTTTATAACATTCGGCTTAACTTTTTCATATAGCGCAGGACCATTTACAAGTATCAAAACATTCAACATATTATGTATAATTGTTCCTGCCGCTTTTATAGTACTCTTCTATTGTTTCATACCAGAAAGTCCTTATTATTTAGTTCGAAATTCCGACGAAGATGGTGCGATGGAAGCTTTAATGAAACTACGATCTAAATCTCGAACGGGCGTTCAAAAAGAGCTCGAAGGCATCAGAGCGAGTGTTCAAGAAGCTCTTGAAAATAAGGCCGGTTTCGCGGATATTTTCAAAACGAAAAGTTTAACCAAAGCTTTCATAATATGCATTGGTTTGGTTACTCTTCAACAATTCTCAGGTATAAACATTGTTATTTTCTATGCTCAAGATATATTTACAGATGCTGGTAGTACTCTTTCGCCTGAAATCTCTACAATTTTAATAGGAATAGTTCAAATATTCAGTAGTGGATTGACTCCCGTATTGGTTGAACGAAGAGGAAAAAGATTTTTGTTACTTTTGTCTGCTTTTGGAATGTTCCTATCCCAAGGAGTATTAGCTTATTACTTTTATATGAAAGAAGGAAAAGAAGACGTTTCTTCATTGTCATGGTTACCAGTAACATCACTCATTTGTTTCATTATAACGTACTGTCTAGGATTTGGACCGTTACCGTGGGCAGTACTGGGAGAATTGTTCCCGGGCAATATCAAATCTGTTGCTTCCACTCTAACGGCTTCAATATGCTGGCTATTTGGTTTCTTCATTACAAAATATTTCTCCCTTGTTGTCGAACAAATAGGGCAAAGTGGTTCTTTTGGAATATTCTCTTTATGTTGTTTAGGGGCTGCTTATTTTGTTTACAATTACTTACCTGAAACAGCTGGAAAGAGCTTGCAACAAATCCAAGAAATGCTCAGTAAATGATATTCATTCATAAAGTATTTTTTTATGGTTTTTATACATGATTCGAATATTTGTATTTCAAATGATAATAAATAAAAATTAATAACTAGTTGTATCTCAATTTTTTTTGTTGTGTGCTATTATTATCTCTTTACCTCTCCAGAGAGGAACTCAGCGTTTGACTCTCCTATCTTCCTGCATTTCAAGGAGGCCGGGAAGAGGCTGATGCTGCTGTATTTGTGATAAGCACGACGCTGATCTTCGTTTATGAAGCGAGCTGTCTTCTTAAACAAAAAAGAGACGGCAACAACACCCCCAGGTGAACTTCTCAAGTGGAGCAACATTGGAAACGGGTAAGTAACCTCTTCAGCAAAGTGAAGAGAACCTCGCATAGTTCCGAATGTCAGACTGGGAGACCTTTGAAGCTTCCCAAAAGGACTACTAGAAAGCTGTAAGGATTTCCAAGAGAGACTCTTGGCATACCTACCTTGAGGGCATCAATAAGATGCCGTTGATGGCAAGTCTATGAAAGGCCCTCTCCAAGGATGTCTCAATTGGTACAGGATCAGTGATCCTGCTGAACGGGAAATAAACGTCATCGCCGGACGAGACGCAGCGACATCTAATGTCGGTGCACGTCCTCGAAAATGGCCAGCTATGAAAGTGTACGCTGTATTATCTCCAGCTTTGCGCCCTACAAATCACCGGGTGAGGATGGGATATCCCCGACTCTTGCAGCTTATCACCATCCCGGTGCTAAGAATCTTCAGATTTTTCATCGCCTCTGGCAGGAAGAACTGACTTTACACAAGATAAATCTTTACGCCCGCCCAATCACTCTCACATCCTGTCTCTTGAAAGCGCTGGAGAGGCTGGTTGATGGGTATATCAAAGACGGGCATTTAGTGGATTTTCCGCTCCACCGTCAATCGAGACGGCCGTTCATGATCTGGTTAGCCAGATCGAAGGAACTCTCAGTCTCGCACAGTACGCCCTTAGCGTATTCTTGGACATCAAAGGAAAGTTCGACAACATCTGAGCCCAAATGAACTTATAAAACGCTTACAACTATTAATCGCTTCACAAAACGCCGGTCACACTGGTCATAGAAACGAAATCAATTCTATTGTGGAAGAATTACGAGAAGCAGAAATTATTGAATAAGACAATCATGTCTAAATTTATCACGGAAGCAAAAAGACAAGTTGTCTAAGAGATACATAAACCTGCTAGAATTAATATGAAAAGACGTAGAGTTATTTTGAAATCGTTAAATGACTTATACTGGTTGAAAATATTTCATGTTGAAATATTATTTAATCAGACTCAAATGCACGGTATTACACAGCTGTTATTGCAAAGGAAGTATGTGACACTATTTTAAGCTAAATTAGCGACCGATTTGATTTTAGGGATCACCTAAGTGCAGCAAAATTATTCGATTCTCAAAATGTTAAAGCTTATAGACATGCATTTCCACAAAAACATTTTGATGAAAGTGAAATCCTATCCTATGTTGGACAGTGTAAAATTAAGAAGTGAACTTTCAGCAATTTATGAGCGTGGTGACATGTGACATCAATTTAATGGATAAGCCGTTAAGCATAGTACATGAGGATAACACATATTAAAGATAATTGATAATTTCCCTTCAATTAACAATGAACAAACCTGCATCTTATTAATGAGTTTAGATAATTATGATTCATCACATTGCCTACTTTTCGATGCAAAATGATAATAGCTGTCAAGGTTGTCACGTTGTAAGGTCATGTATGTGATTTTGATACCAACAATGTATGGCAAGTTCATTTTTAATGTCAGTATGGAAATGATAGACTCACGATAGTATTCATTTTTTTCACTTCTTCAGTATTACCTTATAGTATAGATTTCTGATTTAGATCTAGACCATCCGTAAATCACAATACGTAGATAACAGTGTTTATATTCACGTTTTTTCATATTATGACTGCATCAGACGAAAATGTTCGTAGAACATTGTGTGAGTCAGAGATGGAGTGTTGGATGATAAGGATTTTTCTTGAAAGTTTGAAGGTTGTCAGAAAAGACCTCACTAAAAAAGAGTTCCACAACGACGCCATTCGAAAAAAAAATGAAGCGTATTACAATGATGTTTGGCAGGTTTCGAGCTGACAACGAAATGGGTGACCAGCCTGAACTCGCCTAGTTTGTGTACCTGAAATCGCTCGTCGTAATAACAGACGAGATCTCCGACGAGCCCTGACATCTAGAAAATAGAGAGATCGCCCACTTTTCGTCGATGTCTTATAGAGGTTAATGAATCCGTAAGTTTGACGTCACTAATCAGATGAATAGATCAATTCTCGATAGAATCTAAGAGATTCAGCATATGTTTGGTACGGATCGACCTGTGCTACTCATCAGAAAATAACTTTTTTTCAAATATGTCTACAGTTTCGACGTTTACGTGGTATAAAATCATTTCAATTTGGAGGAATGAAACTCCAATTTACACCAGAACTTGTAACAAAGACGGTGTGAGCGGTAACGGACGAAGTCTTGTCTCCTTCCAGCTCATATGGCACGTCTTAGTTTCTACGTAGTGAAAACGTAAAGTGATTTCGCTATCATTTGAAGAAAAACTCTTACAATATAGTTTTCAACAAGAATATCTATGAAAACTACGAGTGGATGTGCAGATGTTCAGTAACAAATAAATTATTTTGTTTCATGTGCTTAATTTCTAAGAAAGATTTTAGAGCGTGGAATAAACAAGAGTTGAATAATTTGAGACACATTGCAGAGAGGGCAAAGAAACACGAAAATTCCGTTTCTCACATGAATGCGTAGATAGATTTCAGTGTTCTAAGCAAAGTGGACATACCTGAATAGTTAGAAAGTGCTTATTTGCGACATAAAATTAAGTACAACGAAGTTGTGGAAAAAAATCGTGATATTTTGCGCCTATTAATTATGAAATTTTGTGGAACCTTTGAATTGGCGTTACGAGGCCATGATGAGTCATTGACTTCGAAAAATCCGGGTATTTATATAGGCTTAATCAACTTCAAAGCTGAATTAGACGCTGTGCTTGCAATACATGTGGAAGGTTCGGGTTCACAAGTGTTTAAAGGCGTCTCAGAGACTATTCAGAACGCATTGCTAGATGCAAATTTAGAAGCAGGAAATATTATAAGAAATTAAATCTGCAAATTTGGAGGCCGATAAAGCTACAGACACCTCTAATCATCACCAAATGGTTGTTATTATTCGATACGTGTTTAATGGAGAAATTTTTGGACGCGTATAGTCTTTTTTTTAGCCGGGTGGACATAATGTTAATGTTTTGGCAAAAACATTGCTAAATAAATAGAAACTATTTTAAATCCTCCATAGATTAACACACGCTGTTTCTACACGCTATATTTTCAAAACTGTGAGCACATTATTTAAACACCACGATTCTTTCAAAGAATGCTTAGACAAATTTATTCACGAAGATGGGATGGATTCAGTTACTATTAGTGAAGCAAGTGGTTTATTGGAACATTTGGATTGCCCAGAATTTCTCTTCTGGTTGGAAATATTTCATTTCATCATGCCACATGTTGAAATATTATTCAATCAGACTCAAATGCGCGGAATTGACAGTGCTCAACTGCAAAAGGTAATTAAATAATCCCAACAGCAAATCATTCGAATTAGGAATTCTACTGACAATGACAATCAAGAACGCAATAATAAAGAACCTACAAGGAAAAGACAAAAAACGACAGCTGGAAATAACTGAGCTGTTATTGCAAAGGAAGTATGTGACACTATTTTAAGCCAAATTAGCCATTTTTTCTTATGTTCACCCTCTTTCGTAACTCATGAGCCGCCACTGGTTCGATATTATATTTCTCAACTTAGCCACTCGTATTCTTATCTCTGGCGTCTCTGTATTCAATATTCTGCAGGATGCCGATAGTTTTTTCGTAATTTGAATGGAGCTGTCCATTACTTTGTGATATTCCATTTTTACAGATGAAAATAAGAAATTTCACTCTGTTAAATTGAAATTGTAATCAACTTTCTATTGAATAATGTGACAGGTATTTAACGAAGTAAAATTTATAGTTTTCATCAGTTTTTTCGCATTGAATGAGAATACAATACCTCTCATTTCTACAGTAATGATTAGATACATCCTGGTACATTTCCATAAAGTTTGGGATTATTGTTTACAATTGTTATCAAATAAAATACCTTATCTGTTTTACACCAAATAGTAGAAATATTTCATACATCATCTAACAGCATGGCGCTTAGTAGTGACAATAAATCAAACAATTTCATATGGCACGTGTTAAAACGTGCGTATTTTGAATGGACAATGAAAAAGAACTGATACGATATCAACATTATACCAGATATTTTATACGTTCGAGGAATTAATCCATTTGATCCAGGACCGTAGCTGTATTCAATAATCATTCCAAATTAAACAATGTAAATAAATTTACAACCAGAACTTTGCAGATACTATTTTGGAACCACGGTTTTTTTATAATTGCCTCAAATATCTATTTCACATTGTACTTAAGCATTCAAGTTACTTTTAAATAAGATTCCTTGAAGAGAAACTAAATAGTTTCTTAATAAAAATAATTATTGTTTGATGTTTTATATTTCGAGTACTTTTGGTTTGAGCCCTCCTGCAATATCCGAAATGAATTCCTTGGAACAATTTTTGGAGAAACCTATTCTAATATATAAAGTTCTCGACGAAAGAATAGATCCAAAAAAAATAATAATAACTTTGTGAAGCAAATGCAAATTAAAAAACCGTCAACTGAAAGTGAACTTTTACTTAATCATGAGATAGGTTTTTCATACTCTCCGCTTCTTAATACCTTCTGACACAAACAACCTGGCGCAAAGTTTTTATTGGATTATGTACCCTAGATTTAAGCAACATGAATTCTTATAATCCGTAAGTTAGCTGAACACAATCTGAATTCCCAATCAGTAAGTCCCCCTTGGTCATTATATCTGTATGTAGATATATCTAGTAATACCTTTGTGAGTTCAAGTACCATTATTTAACTGAAGAAGCCACTTTGTGGCGAAACATGTAGTGATTTCTTTTGTTTTTATAATAAAAGTTCACTTTTGAATTTTTCATCAGTGTAATTTGTAATATAATTGAATACAATTTTTCTACGTTACATCAGAAGAATTTTGTTATCATCGTCTTGTAATGGAACTTCTGATGGGCAGACTACATAAGTTAATTGTGTAATCGAATTTGATTGAAATGGAGTTTGTTGTTTGTATCTGTGGGACGGAAACGAAATGTATAGTCTCTGAATCCTTGTCAAGGAAGGGTCATCATAATTTGTAAAATACCGACAAGGTTAACAGAAATGGTTCTAAAGAAAACAAGTGCCTTACAGTATATTGGTAGCTAAGATATATTTTTATGATCAATTTGAAACGGCAAATGGATCACTTGCTATGGTTTAAGCAAAGGTTTTTTACCCTGTCCTTTTCCACGTAACCATAACATAAGACGTGCAGAGCGCAGTCGTTTCTTATTAAATATGTAATTAGAATATTAAGTTGATATAATTTTCATTCATACCTGAATTCTAGGAAGTCTAAATAAGGTCATGAAATCAATGTTAGTGTCAACAAAAATAGAATAGTTCTTTTATATTCAGCTTGCCCCAGTCTAGGCAAGTCTCTCTCTTATTGGGTGAAAGTTACTACCCCAAAAATATTACTAAAATAGGAGTGGTTACCCAAGATTATAAAAAACCTAACTCACCACACTAAAGTCAGTTATATTTTAACTTCTTGAATTAAATCTTACTTTGACTATTTCACGATTCACTTAAATCATATTTTAGAAAACTTTCCAAGTTTTCTAGTTGAGCTTGCGTTGTGGTGTTTATGGTAGAATTTCGCTAAGTTCATTTAGAATCAAGTCATATTGCTTAATACACAAGATTTAGAATTCCTTGAATAATTAAATCATACTAGTTTTGTTTAACTCTTTACCCTGGTATATCCGGGCTGAGTTAAATTAGTTATTATTTCAAATTTAGATTCTAATAAGTTTGATTTAAAATTAAGGATTGATTATTTATTTTCTAAGTTTAACATAATCTCTTGATTAATACTTTAGTTATATTCAATCTTTTAACTTTTAATTCATGTTTATTGTTTCGTTTTCACCATCAATCGATCGAGTGGACTGTATTTTCATGGGTCTTTTCTGGATTAATTAAAACTGTTTTCAAACAATAACATTTATTTAAATAGATAATTTTGGACTCTTTCAAGAGGTTTTAAAAACTGTACTAGCATGCTGCTACATCTTTTCTTAACTACACATTTTCTACCTGGTTCCTCGACAAGAGGGTAAATCCGGGTTGAGAGTGGTAATAATGGAGGGGCATGAGCCATAACTTATAACTAACTTTAAATTATACATACTTAATAATAAACAAATACAATGAACTAATTAACAATATTTAAAACCATTTATAATTGTTTATTTTTTAATTATTATTAAACATTTTATATTTGTTTTAATTGAGAGTTTTTCTAGTTAGCATAATTTATAAACTACCCTCGATCACACAGTGCTTAATTAATGTGTTAGTGTCTCAACCAAAGGAGAGTAAGTATTACATATATCTATTGACCGTATGGTTGCCTGATTTTCCTAGCTAATGAGAACCCCATGATATTGGGTCACTTCCTGGTTATCGGTACACGTACTGTAAGTTATATTGATATTAGTTAATCAAGGTAAATGATATATAAGAATGAATTTGATGAAATAAGTAAATTGATAACCTTTAGTATTCAAAGAAAACCAAGGAAGGGCTCGTTATTACAAAATGAATCCTGATCCTGATGAGGTATCTACATTGTAAATTTATATATTTTGGCTAGTAATAACTAACGAAATGTATTTTTAGTATTATTTAGCATTGCAATACAAACAACATAATTGCATTGAGTTTACACAGTCTGAAGATGTGACTGAAAGCGCCCAAATGCCTGCAGAAAAGTCAGCAGTTCTGAAGGAAACAGATCTATTTCTTTTGTTTTTCTCTTTTTTAACAATACATAAACGGCAATTGCACGCCTTCGTTTGCCAATGGAGTAGTATCCATAGTATTATATTAAAAAATAAATTATCATCTAACCATACACAAACAAATAGAAAATGTTAGTTTATAAATGTCACATATAGCTTAGTGGGAAAATGATATCCCTAAAAAAGTATATGAAATAGGATGCGATTTGCTATTTGCGAATTCGAATATTCGGAATTCGCGCCTCTATGAAGTAACCTTTACTTGAATTATTCTGCGTTTTATACGCTACGTCGAAGCCTAAGTTACTAAGAACATTTGAAATTTCATAAGTGGGTGACTCATATATGTAATACCTATCAACATAAGAATAGTTTTGTTTTATTGTAGCAAACATTGCGTTGATACCTAACTTGTATCATTTTCTAGATATGATCTGATCAAACGATAATTTTGATAAAGAGTTGAATATCATTAAACAGATAATAAATAATGTTTACTCTGCCGGACTAACAGATTAGATCATACCTAAAAACCAATACAAGTTGGCTATCAAAGTAGTGTCTACTACAATAAAACAAAACTATTCTAATATTGGTATCAAATATATGGGGCCATCCTCTACTAAAATTTCAAATTTTCTTGGTAATGATGTGCAAATGTGGAGTTTACAAGCTATTGTTTAATATTTGAAAGTGGACTGTATATTTTATTGATAAGCAAAAGCAATAAAACAGTATTTGTGTTACACAGTTGACAGTTGATAACTGACATGCCCGTCACTGTCTCTCTGGTTCGCTACTGAATTACTGAATTTATTCGGATGGACATGTCGCCGTCTCGCGGAAGTTGACGGAAGTTCGATTCATATACGCGAGCTGGCACGTGGGTCTTGTCCTAAGATATACATTGTCCAGACAGGATGGATCTTCAAAAAACAGATCGAAGAACATTTCCGATAGATTTACAACTAGAACTTTGCAGAGACAATTTTGGAAACATGACTTTTTCATACTTACCTCAAACTTTTTTGTCACTTTAGTTTAAATATTCACGTAACATTAATTGTAAATAAAATTCCATAATAGATCAAAAAAAAAATTATTAGTAACTTATTTCTTCAAATGCAAATTGAAAAAATCAGTAAGTTCTTACAGACCCATAAAGAGGGGGGTTCCTATATTCATTTGTTGAATAAAATAATCTATGCGGATTATTCTTTTGCCCTGAAATTTGTATATGGAATTACTAATCTTTTAATCACTTTTGCGTATTCTTTTGCATCAGAGGATGCTTATTTTCTTCAAACATCAGAGTATTATCCCAATTCAATTCCGGAGCTGTGTTAAATTAATCTCGGCAAAATATAACGCGTATATAAAGCTTAGTTAGGTATAATAATAACGATGTTTTATCAACATTACAACTAGAAGTGCGTAAAAATCAACGCGTCAAACAAATTTAAGCTAATCTGCAATCCGATATTATTCATATATATATCTTATATCGAATTACTATCATATTGACCTATTAAATGTTAGTGATTCCGCGATCACTATGAACATTTAGTTTCTAACATTATATTGAATTTCGATCATATGATTTTACTATTACATCAAATGTATAACTATAGTTAAAATATCATTAAATTTGTGATGTGTCTTATGGTCAGGAAGTCGACTGCAAATATATTTTCTGAACAACTATACTAACTCCACTTTGGAGTGCAGAAGGAATCAGATCATCAATTATTTGATTGAAGAATGTCCCACAAGATGCTTCAATGGTAGACCGTAGACCCTTATGGCGACTGCACCTTCGATATTATTTATAAATATATTAGTTGTTAGTTATATTAACTAATTTATCGTTTGTTTTATGAACTAACAGTGGAGTACGATAAACTGAAAATAGCGACGAATAATACAATTTTTCGTAGAGATCCCAACACTTTTGGTAGTTGTTACTTATGACAAAAGTAAGAAATTTCTTGTGTATCTACCTTCTGCAGGTATCGGGACAGTGTTTTTTCCAGGGGCAATTTTCGAGTTTTCGTTTCTTATGGACCCCTTAAACTGCAAGTTAATATAGTGTTTTTATTGTCAATGTTCGAGGAAACTCCAGTGAAATTTTTGTGAGGTTATGTTCACCCCCATATTTTAATATAATAATAATAATGGTGTAAAATACATTGATACAAAGTAATAAAGTTACATATATTACATATACCACCCGGCAAAAGACATATGTGCGCAGGCCTGAAAAAAAATTTAAGAAGAAGAATAAAAAATATAAGATGAAATTAAGTATTGTGCAAAGATACTATAAAGAATATATCAACCCTTAGACTTTTACTCATATTCGTTTGAGGCTTAGAGATAGAATATTTTCGGAGGGCTGAGAGTGTTCTCATTGCTCATCGACAGACTGGATCGTCATTTTCTTTCTTGTATGTATCAATTTAATTTAGGCTTGGTTTAGAATTTGTATGTATAATTTTGCTCGTCTGGAGGGTTGAGTAGCTTATGCTAGATCTTCGCCTCCCATTAGAGTATTTGTATTAATAAAGTTATATTATTATTATTATTATGATTATAATATGTGTGGATGAATTTATTCGTGCAACCTACAAAGCAAATATTTTTTAACATTGTTTTTAGAAGTTTTGATTGAGAGCGATTTATTTTTTATATTATCTGGAAGCGAGTTATATAACCTTGACAAGTATGTATGACATCTATCGTTTGTCCAGCAACAGTGGATTTTGAAAGCAATTTTGTCGCACCTCTAGTGTGTAATGTTCTACTAATGGTAACGAGCTTTTATATTAAAAAGTATATTTGTCTAATATCTAACATCTTGGTTTCAGAAAAGAGTAGTTTTGATGGATACCTTCTGTCTTCATAGTACATTATTTTCAAAAATCGTTTTTGTAAAATTGACAGCTTTTTCAAATGAGTATCAGCCAAACCACCCCAACCCAATACTCCGTATGACCAAAGAGATTCTGCTAAACTACTAGAAGAAGAAGAAAAGTATATTACTCTCATATGCGATGTATCTAATGTTTTTCTTAAATATTTAAATACTTCAGGATACAGGATACTTCAAAGTTTGTATACAATTGTCGATATGATAGTTCCATTTTAAATGTCTATCTATTGATAAACCTAAGTATTTAATGAATTCTGGCATTTTTACTTTGATTTCAGATTCATGATATTTTTTAATTAACTCTTTATAATGTGGTAAGCTATTTTTATAAGAACTAAATGTTTACTGTTGAGTTCAAATGACTAAACCAATATAGCATCTCAATAATATCCATTTGTACTTGTTCTTTTAGGGTTTCCCAGGATGAAGATTGATAGAAGATTACAAAGAGAATAGGTCCCAAGATCGTACCTTGTGGAACATCATATTCTATTTTTCTCTCATACTTGTTTCAATTTTAACTTGAACCGAATGTTTACGATTTCAATTAGTTGAGCCTCCAGATCACCCATTTATTTTACATGGATGATCTGAAACTGTATGCCTGTGGGTGAAAAACCCCTATCAATCTCACAACATGGTTCAAGAATATACACGAGCCGTAGGCATGAAGTTGGAATTGGATAAGTGCGCAGTGTTCCATTTGAGGAGAGGACAATCTCCGGAAGTGCACAAGAACATGCAGCTTGCCGAGCTTTAAACATCTTGAAAATAATGCATATCCATCACAGTTTCCATCCTAGGTCGTTCGTCTTCCGCATTTATCTTCTACGTCACCGGGGAGATAGGGGACTCCTTAGTCTGGAGGGTCGGGATTGCTGCGATGACGTCGGACCGCGCAGCAGCCCCGACCAGGTATTAATGTAATATATTTTTCATTATACTAGGTATGTAAACGTATATAGGTACGTATATATGTAAATATGACTTGCGTGTGTTACGAAGTGCTCGATATGATAAACAAAAATATATCTGATGTGACGAAGTGATGGTGGAAATAGTAAAAAAACATTTATATCAAAAATATACGTTAGATTTATTTATCTACATGTAATAATCTTCTGAGTGGATTTTTTTTATTCATGCACATTGACGTTCCTTAGATTGGTCGCTTTCCTATACTCGTTATACTAGATATACTTGCAATACTACTATGAGAGGTACCCGCTTCTGAATCCGCCACTGCATTGAAAATATCATTGGTTTCGCTGTTGCTAAAATAGAATGAATCGCTCTCAGTTTCGACTAATCTATGGTTAATTTTGTCGTCCTCGTCATCCGTATCGGAATTATAATCATCATAATCATCAGCATCGATGAAGAATAGGGCTTGTAGTAGCCACCTAGATCACCAGACCTCACACCATTAGATTGATTTGTGATGTTATTTGAAATCTATCGTATACAAAACCAACTTATAAAACAGAGTAACTAAGCCAGAGGATAACACAGGAATGTCGGGCCATATGAGCGTATACGCCTCCAGGAAGGAAAAGAAGTTCATGCAAGCCTCCTTCTTTGACCTTACCAAGGCTTTTGACTGTGTGTCCCATGATCTGTTGATGCAAAAGCTCAAAGAATACAACTTTGATAACAATAGTATAAATCTTATTAAATCATACTTAACTAATCGTATGCAATATGTATCATACAACAATGAAAAGTCGACAAATAAAATAATCACATTTGGTGTTCCACAAGGATCTGTCTTGGGGCCAACCTTATTTTTAATATACTTTAATGACATTAGCAATTCTCTGTTAAATAAGAACAACATTATTTTATTTGCCGACGACACAACAACACATGATAGTGCTGACAGCTTGGAGCAATTGAGTCAACAGGCCTTGGAAACACGAACCAGTATTTGTAATTGGTTCCTTGCTAATAACCTTAGCATTAATGATAGCAAAACACAAACTTTACATTTTTCACTTAGACCAGTTAATTCAAATATTGAAACCAACATAGTTAAATTCCTCGGCGTTTATCTCGATTCAAGATTGACATGGGAGCATCATATTGCACAACTATCAAAAAAACTCAACAAAGTCATTTTCGTTATACGAAATCTAAAAAATACAGTATCAGAGAATGTATTGATGAATGCATACTATGGTTATTTCCATTCACATATGACATATGCAATACTATGTTGGGGTCATTCAGCGCAGGCCTCAAGGATTTTTGCAATTCAGAGAAGGTGCATAAGAGTGTTGGCAAACCTAAAATATAGAGCGTGTTGTAAACAAAAATTCAAATCCTTGAAAATGCTCACTTTTCCAAGTGTTTTTATATTAAATTGTATAACACATGTTAAAAGAAATCTGGTTGCTTATGTTAAACACTCCAACTATCATGAATATAACACCAGGGGAAAAGACAATCTTGTTGTCAACTTCAACAGAATCAATAAAGCTAGAGATAGACAAGGCCATAAAATTATACAATGTTCTACCAGAATCTATTAAAAATTTAAATATCAGAAATTTTGAACACAAAATGAAAACTTTTTTACAAAATGAAGCATTCTATAGTATAGATGAGTATCTAGGTTTTAATTTTGAAGACATTGAAAGTAGTCCTATGTAATATACTATGGTGTTTTATTATGATGTATCGAAAATTTTATCATATAATTAGTTGTATTTATTGCAATTTATTACCATTTATGAAAATCTTAATGTAAATTTTATTATTATTTATTATAAAAATTATTCAATTTAACAAGTGATTCTCTAACTGTGATACATCTGATTTATTAATGTCAAAAACTAAAAATTTTAAATACCATCCTTAATAAATTCTTTTGCATTGACTTGTGTAATACTATGTACTGTAATTTAGCACCAATAAATTTCTTTCATTGCAATTCTAGAAAATGGTTTCTGCATTTTGGAATATATCCTTTCTTTCTGTAGCCCATTGCTTCATTTCAAATTGTCACCCTGTATAATAAGTAAAGAGCTTATAACTTCATTTGTAACACAGTTTAATGAATCAAATGGTTAGTTGTATTCAAAAACATGGTCAATTTGACTATTTTATCGCCCTCAGCCGTGGTATCATATCTTTCTTTCAGTGAACAGCCCATAATGACTTAAACCATAGAACATTCTTAAGGATTTAGCCAATGTGAACTTAGTTTATTTTATGTCCCAAAGAAAAAAGTAACATCAAAGAATCTAAATCCATCCATGAGTCGTTTAATTTGAAAACTACATATAAATATCCCTCTCAAAACCAGTTTCAGCCAACCCTAAGGATGTCGCCAGTAATTGTTGGCAGAATGTCGGTAGGTATGTAGTCTTGATCCTGCGACTGTGATTTCATATGGAAACTAAGATCATTCAAGAACCTATGTTCTATAACGTTACCAATTCAATGTGTTCAACTTTAGACTCTTCTTTGTAGTGCAGTAAATCTGGAAAAGAAAGAGGTGAGGTTCGTAAAATTTTGATAGAGCTTAACGGAATAGATCGAAAATTTCAATGATATCTGATTTTCTACAGGATTCGTTTGGGGGAACCTTGTTCAAACCCCGAAAAACAGGTTTTTGAGTGTTTTTTTGTGTCGATTTTGGAGTTTTATTTTTTTTGAACACCTTAGACTTCCGGGGAAGATTTGAAACTTGAACCCTTTTATTGTCAATGTTCGAGGAACCTTCAGTCCAAATTTGGAGTTTCTGCGATCAATTCTTCGGCTGGAATAGATATATATATATATATAAGTTTTTTCGACTAAAATTTGAAATGGCGCTATTTTGGTCAAATGTCAGTCGAATTGGATGAAATTTGGTAAAGAAGTAGGTCATGGGGACCACAATAATTGATCCAAAGTTGAAGTCAATTGGTCCAATATTTTTGGTTAAAATCCAAAATTATGACGATTTAGCCCAAATTTTGAGATGGACCCCCTAACTGCCGAATTTTCTTTTCCTACTGGTTGTACTGGATGTACTACTGCAGCTGCTTGCCTCTGAGTCAGTGACTGCAGATACGAAGATTTCATCCGTTTCGTCATCACTGAAATCATATATATCAGATGCCCATCCATCAGGTAAATTTTCATCTTCATCGTCTTCTTCATCATCGTACTGGATTTCTTCTTCTTCCTCGGGATCAGCTATCTCCATTTCTTGTGTTAGAGGTATGATGGGATCAAGTTCCTCAACAACTGCTGATGATTCTATTATATTTTCTGCATTTTGGCAGGTGGTATTCCTACCAGAATGGCATAAACTGCAACATTTGATTCCCAAACTTTTGCATGAGCAACGTTTGGTCTTACAGACTGCTTTACAATCACAGGCTATTATTTTTAATAGTTCGTCAGGAAGAGGTGGTCTCTCGGTTCTTATTGGCATTAGTCCATTTTCTGTTTGAGACCAGCCATATTCTAAACAGTTTTTGGATGTGTCACACCTCCATCGACAAATTTGATAGAACGTTCTCAAGCTATGATGACATCATACCGCTAAATTATAGAAAAAAATGAATTTGAGCAACAAAAAAAAATACATACATATATACCATTAATGTCCAAAAAATGGGCGAATCTGTAAATTTATTTCATACGGACTTGGATCACGTTAAACTATAGGAAATTACCTTTAATTTAAGCCCAAGTAGAATACTGTAGGATCAATTCGGCAGTTGGGGGGTCCATCTCAAAATTTGGGCTAAATCGTCATAATTTTGGATTTTAACCAAAAATATTGGACCAATTGACTTCAACTTTGGATCAATTATTGTGGTCCTCATGACCTACTTCTTCACCAAATTTCATCCAATTCGACTGAAACCAAAATAGCGCCATTTCAAATTTTAGTCGAAAAAACTTATATATATATATCTATTCCAGCCGAAGAATTGATCGCAGAAACTCCAAATTTGGACTGAAGGTTCCTTGAACATTGGCAATAAAAGGGTTCAAGTTTCAAATCTTCCCCGGAAGTCTAAGGTGTTCAAAAAAAATAAAACTCTAAAATCGACACAAAAAAACACTCAAAAACCTGTTTTTCGGGGTTTGAACAAGGTTCCCCCAAACGAATCCTGTAGAAAACCAGATATCATTGTTATTCACGGTATTAGAAAATTTTTGATCTATTCCGTTAAGCTCTATCAAAATTTTACGAACCTCACCTCTTTCTTTTCCAGATTTACTGCACTATTGGATTACATTGTATGATCTAAAATGGTCTTGCTTTTACGATTTACATTCACACGGACAGACATAAAAGCTGAAAATTCTCTTAAAGGAAAGTTGAAAAGCTGAAGGTGTTTGTCGTCATTCTGGGATATAGTTTTTTCATAAATGTCCACATTCAGAAGATATGTCCAACCGAAAATAGGTACCTATTACTAGTTTCGGAATTTTTCCAACTACAACCAAAACTCATAATTCGTTCGAGATAAAATTAATCACACGTTTTACCAATATTGGATACAGAATAACAATGGAAGAAATTGATTAAACACATCACATATATCTGTAGGGATAGATTTCACTATAAATCACATAACATACACTGTTATATGAATAAATTGACAGGGGGTATCTTGTTTATAGTAAGTAGAATCCTTCATTACCGGATATTATTCGATTTCTATCATCATAACCTTGCACAGTCGCTCAGTACTCGATTCGATGCAAACATTGTAATTCAAATACTCGTAACATTAATGTGATATTAAAGCTGTGATTGTTTCAAGATTTATATTTTGTAGCATTTTTTAAAAGATTAACTAGATAACTAGATAACTGATTCTATATATTTAAATATCAGTGTGTATATATATATTCGTAAATTATTTACATTAGTCAAAGCCACATGTATGACATTAGGACTTTACTTGTGAGGTGATAGTTGGAATAGTAGGTAAACATGAAGACGGCGTTATCAAGAAATTTTGTTTACGTTGCAGTTTCGATAGGTATGTGCATTTTCCAATATTTAAATTCTATTTTTGCAATATCCACAATCATTTCTGTGAACTTCTGAAATACATATTTTTTCAAATATTTGATGAGATTTAAAGCTCACCTATTATATCATAACAGGGTATCCAATAAATATTATTAATATATCAAATTTACACTCTCATTAACAAAATTTTTCGAAAATTATTAGGTTCTAGTGAGTTACCTTCAAATGTTTCACCTAAATTTGTAGTCTGTCTATAATCACATACATCACGAAACTAATGGCAGTTCCAACAAACTAATTTTCTTAAGTAATTTTCCAACACACATGAATGTTAACTGATAAATAGATAGAAACATATATTTAGCGTTTGCAGCCATACATGTGTATGAATAAGGTAATACATTGTTACTAATGAATATATAAGTTCACCAATCAATTTAATCAATCAATTTCCTTGACTCACATCCGTTAACGTCGAAATGATGAATTTCTTACTATACGTGAATTTGTTTGTAGTTGCATGCTTTTTTTGATAGAAACAGTTTGAAATTCAGTTTTATTATTTCTTAATGCTTTTTCTGTCTATTAAAAAAAGGCAATACATCTGTATTTCAATTTCTAAATCATTTGAGTGCCCAAAAAATTACTCATTATACTAATTTCTGGATTGAATGAATTAATGTTACCCATCACTCAATGTCTGGCACACACAATTTTTTGTTTTATGTTAGCTGATAATTAAAGCCACAATTTGGTTAACTTTACTTTGCAACTGATGCCTGGCTTTCACAAAATAATAATATATTTTGGTTAGTTAGGCTCACACAAGGTGATAACTGTTGCTTACTGTTAACTAGTAATTAATGTCTGGCTTTCACAAAACTATAATTATCTGCTAAGGCTAGCTTATACATAATGCCTGGCACACAAGATGATAATTTTTGCTTACCGTTACCTGGTAAATAATGCTTCCATTTTTGGTTAACGTTACCTTTAACTGATGCCTGTCTTCCACAAGCTATCTTTTGTTCAGTTACCTTACTGATGCTTGATTCATACAAGGTTTCGTTTATTGTTAACAAAACTATATTTTTCTGTTAATGATAGATTACTACTAATGCCTGATTCACAGAACTTTTGTTAGTGTTACCTTGCAATCAATGCCTGGCTCACACAAAAAATTGTCTTTTGTTCACTGTTACATGGTAATCAATTCCTGCCCTGCACGAAATATAAATAAAATGATAAGTTTCGACTGATGCTACCTTGCTATCAATGTCTGGCTCACACAGGTCAATAACTTTTGGTTACAGTTGCAATCATTGCCTGCTTCAGACAAGGTAATAACTTTTGCTCACTGTTACCTGGTAATGCCGGGTCTACAAAAAATAACAACTATTCTTCGCCTGGCTTGCACAAAACTTCAACTTTTTGTTAATGTTAGCTTATACCTAATGCTAGCCTTATGTGAGCTAGCATTAGTTATAAGCTAACATTAACAGAAAGATGAAGTTTTTGTAATAACTTTTGGTACGGTTCAGATCCTTCCAATTATATATAAATTCTCGGGAAATAGGTCACATTAACACTTTGATTCAATTCGGTTACAATAATGTTAATATTTTAACCAAGGAAACCAATTATTATAAAAGATCTATTCTGGAGATGATTCACATAAAACGTGACTCCAAATCTGTAAATTATAGGACAGATATTCAAACTCTAAGTCATATTTATACTAACTTAATTAAATAATGTTAAAAGTATATTTTAGGTAGAATGTCAAGTTTTCTATTAGCTCATAAATCTAACATCTGGTTTGAAAGTGAATACTTAAACTAATGGTCTCGTTCTAGTAGTTCACAGTCCTTGTTGACCTGAACACGCATTTATTAAAAATTCTGCTTAACAGTGGATTCTTGATATTTTAAAATTATAACATTGAGGTGTTACAGTTTCGATTATTCGTGTTTCTGTTCGTTTCGACGACGTGGGCATTTTTGGTTTTAAGTAATCCAATTTTAGACATAATAAGTCTTCTGATGATGGTTGTGAGACCGAAATGTACGTAAACACAAGAAAATATAAAGCATAAGTGTTAATGTGACCTATTTCCCGAGAATTTATATATAATTCATACCTGGGTCAAGAATCTTTATTATGATCCTTCCAATTGAATATACAAGCTGATTCTGTATTTCGGATTGTATTGTCTGCAACCATTATAATTTGGTTAGTAAAATCAAAACAATATAGAATGGGTACAGCTATAATAAGTCTTGAGAAATTATAATACAAAAAAAATTAATGTGTTACAGTTTCAATCATTCGTGTTTTGGTCTCCGCTGCAACATGGACATTTTCAATTGAAATTATTGCGATACAAACACTTAGTGCTTAGTGCAATAATTAGTTTGAGTAATCCCACGCTTCAGTTGATGTGAATTAGTTTTTAGACGTTTTCTGATAATGGTCGTGAGAACGAAACGTACGCAAAGACGAAAATATATTAAACATAAGTATTAATGTGTCCTATTTCCCAAGAATTTACATATAATTCATACTTACATACAAAAATCGTTTTTATATAGTGATTCCATGAATACTATCCAACCATTAACTCATTCTCAGGATGATGCGGGGTAAAACAATTGTCTAAGACTGGGTATTGAAGTGTTTTTCATTCATAAATTATTGCTCCAAAAGGCAATTATTACAATGAATTGTACTATCTTCTGGAACGGAAGTTCCATTCTTCACTTTTGAGTTCTGATTACAATCAAATACCGTCAATTATTTGTTAATTTTTCACAGTGGTTCCCGATTCATTCTAAATATGATCGAATTTATTCAACTGTAGAATTTCTTTTAATGTTAATCAACTAGTCCCGTCCAACTCTGTTTTTGGCTAATACTAGCTATGTTTGCAGTATTATTTGTCCATGTTTAAGGGTAGGTATTTCTGCCATATTTTTTTATATACTTTGACTACACGAGAGTGAAACCTATAATGTTCGAAGAACATCGTGTGAGCCAGGGCATAGAAAACTAGCAATATTGTATGAAGTGTCAATGATTGTACTGTACTGCTTTCTTGAATCTTAAAAAAATCGTTTCTTCTGTTATAACTTAAAATTGTCAGTTTTGTCTATTCATCTCAAACTTATTGTAATTTATTTAAGAATACAATTTGAATAAAGGTCGATATATTTCCCAAACGTATTTATTTAGAATCAAAAGAATTGATTAATTATGTATTTTAACCTTCCATTACCAAATTGGCAAGGGTCAGTGATATGAGCAATGCCATTGCTTATCTTCGATAAGCACATATCTCAAATTCTATCTGGATGGACAATTAAAATATCAAATATTCATTAATCAATCACATTGGTCAATATCATTCCATATCAAGTGTTGCTTTGATGTAAACATAGCCAATGTAATGGAAAATTTCCCAAATTAAACTTATCGATTTTCTCTAGTTGTTTTTGATGAATTTAAGATAACACATTATTAAAGTGCACTCAACGAGTCCAACAATTGTTGCACATTAGTTTTGATGCACCCTATCAATTTTGTGACGTCTTGCAATGATAAACATGAACTTCAAGGTGTTACCTACATATGATAATATGAATATTAATAATATTATTACAAATTCACAAGGTTAATTTACATTGAATCGGTATAATCCAATGTACATTCTAGACAATAACTTGTTGCTGTTGATTTCAATGCGATGTATTGTAAACATTAATATCTACGACAGGATCGCTATTATGTTACGTAAAATATCTCGAGAACGGTTCAAGATATCTTAGTGAAATTTTGTACACGAAAATCAGAAAATATTCGACACTTTTAAGTACATATATTCAATTTTTTTCTTGTCGCTTATTTGGTATCGACAGTTGTCTTTTTTATGGCAGTAGTGCTTGAATTTGGCATCGTTGGAAGAGCCTTTTTTTCCAATTCTAAAGAGTTAAATATTGTATGGTTTTACAAACTAGATTAAAAATGGACTGTGATCAATTGATCACGTGACTTCCCCCCTTCCCTTTTGTTAGCAAACTAGCTTTCAGACTTTCCTGTGGGACGAATGTATATGATTACATAGGAACAGAAGATATATCGGAAAATAAAATTGAAAATAAAAAAATTTCAAAGACAAACTTTTATTTTGAAGTGTACTAAAAAGAAATGAAAAATTTAGATCGCCGATCCTTAAAAAACCATATACCAATTTTGAATAGAAATGGAACGTAATCAAAGGCCCTCGATAAGTACAGCCACACCGGCCAATTTGTGACTTTTGACAAGGCACAGGAGGGGATCCGAACTCCTAAGAACTTTACAAGCTATACTCAGAACCACCATATGTTAATGGAGTCAGAGCCGGGAGCAGCATAGTCTTTGGTACCGACAAGAGCTTGTCGGACTTCATCCTCGCTGACTGCCTCGCACACTTCTTTTTGCGGAAGTTGATGTTCAGCGCAAAACCCTACGAAATGTGCTAGGGCTGGGGTGTATAGGGGAATTGGACGAGGTAGATCCCTTCGGAAACCTACTCGACCTCCTCCACAGTCGGGGCAGCAATTCTGGGCGGTGGAGATACAGAAAGCCGAGACGGGCTATCCCGAAACAAGGAATTCTCCCTGATGCGTCTAACCCTTCTGGCCAGATTTCTCCTTACCACGCCCAGGGCATGAATCGCACCCGCACAATGCTGCTTGATGGTCTGCAACACTGTACGTTTTAGTGTTTGATGGTGGCTGCGTAGTTTGGCGGCTATATGCCTAATTTTTGGTGTGAAAGGCCTGCCGCTGAAAATAAAATCCATCACACACTGGATTCGAGATGCTTGCTGCCTCGATGCGTAGATTTGGGCCTCGACTTTGTATAGGCACCGTTCGGCTTTCAATATCCGGTCGTGCGGTCTCTCACTTCGCCCTTCCGGAACGAGTCGCTTTGCGGCAACATACACGGCCTCGTTGATTTCCCAGAGGATGGCGAATTCTCGAAGCTCGTCATCAATCGACGTGCCAATTTTACTAGCTCGTGTGGTCGTACGGAGACCCTGATGTTGAATAGAATTCTCCTAGTTTTAAGATCAGCTTCGGTGTTTTGGAGCAGGCTTGATCTACCAGATTTGTTGCATTGCACCATAGGTAGTGCTGGTGCTGATGGATCTGGTTCTAGTGCTGCATCCTGCCGGAGATTCGTTCCTATATAGCCGGTTCTCCGCAGGTAGAATATTTGTTTCCGCAAGGTTTGCACGAAAAAATCACGTCATTGTATATGCATGATGCACCAAAGTGCATACAGCAGCGCCATGTATCCCCTACGGGCTGGCTCGCTCCGCTCGAAGCAGTCCAGTAAGTCATTGTCGGGACTTTACGTTATTACACGTTCAACAACCTTATCAGATTTATCTCTGTATGATGGAACAAATAAATATATTGATTGATTGATTGAAATCGTTAGGGTAAAACCCACCATCTAATCCTAAAGCAGTAATAATCTAAATTTATCAATGACCACCCTAATCGTTTGTTTACCGATAAATATTCAATGCAGAAGTTGTGTCTTTAACTGTATTTGGATACCGTCTGAAGATGACTAAAACACCGAAACAGAAGTTACAAACTGATTAAAGCGATGTTAACATACTACCTAGTGCAGTGTGTTCCAAACTGTGGGGTGCGCCCCCCTAGGGGGGCGCGAGACTGTTGCAGGGGGGGCACGCAGCTGATTCCAAAATATTCATTTTTGTTTTTTTTACATTATATTATTATTTCTTAAAATAGATAATTATTTTTTATGTATATTTATACATAATATTGTATATTATTTTGTAGCCCATTAAATAAATTACAATATCAGATGAGTGTTGATGAAATTGGATTGTTAGAAAAATTAAGGGGGGCACAACAAATTTTTTTTCCAAAGAGGGGGGCGCAGGTACAAAAAGTTTGGAAAGCACTGACCTAGTGTTTAAATTTACAATATGTATAAAATAGTTTGATATATCTTAGAATACTGAATATTCAAACAAGAGTGGATAATAGAACTACTTACCGGAAATACTCACGTTTTGTAAAGACCGGACATTATATTACGTGATATGCCTTTGTTATCATTAATGATCCTGTCTCTAATATAATTATTATCCATTATTTGGTTAGAAATATTTCTTGAAGACAAATGCCTGACGCAACAAGTTTATAATTAATACAATTCATCACAGTTTATATCTAGCCATAAAGGGACTGATAAAAGGTAAACGAGCAAAATAATCCATATCCGACAAACGTTGAAATTGATAATTGATTACATAATTGGTAGTAAACGGTGACAAGGTCTATTCTTTTGTGTCTTCAATATTTAGTACTGGAACAGAATTAGTAGCTTGTTTTCCTCATTGTTCTATGTGAAGGTCTTTTGTCATTTCGCAAGTGCCTTATGCAATCCGCTTGATCCCTCATTAGGGTTCTTTTATAAAGCATCTTGGAAGGTAACTCTCCAATCTGAGATTTCTGAACTCGTTATTCCACCAAAGCACCAGAATCATATGACGGCATTTCTCCTAAGATCAAGGTAATTCTTCTGTACCTGGTTGAACTGCAGCTACATCTCTTCGACAGTTCCAAAGTTGTTCAGTCTTTTTTTTACTTTGCAGGTATTTTCTGCAGAATCACCAGTCCAATTATTTTGGGTTCCTTGTTTTTCACAGGCTCTGATTAACGCTTGCAAACATATTTGTCTCTAATCAGAATGTGAAGTTTAATTGGGAACGTGCTAGTCAAATAGTTTGCATATCTGGTCAAGGTTAAACATAAAATATTAGTCGCATTAGATTTATGTTGAACTTCCACCCGATAACAATAATTCCACGGAATGCTCATTAGTTTCTTATGATTTTTTTTATACTTTGCACTAGACTCCCACAAAAAATTTTAACTGAGTATACACCAAACTTTCAGGGTGTACACGGGGAGCAATTGCTCGAAATAAGTTGCTCTAAATTACGAGAAAGAATCTTGTGGGTTGGTATTGTCAATAAAAGTCAAGTAAAGGTAAACCAACATTGTCTTATAACTTATAACTATTTCTTGTCGATCATGAATATACCACTTGAAGACAAAGTCTATTGGAAGTACAAACATCCTGGATAATGCAAGTGTCGGGCTAATGTCATTTATGTGGATGAACATCTGTCTTCACATAACATAACGACCACAGCCTTGATGCCGACGTTCCACAATTACAGACAACCAAAGTTTTGCAGAAGAATATGTAAGATGTAGAGAACACGACAGATCCATCACAATACATTCTATCCCATGCTTCAGTTAGTCTAGGAAGAGCCTTTGCAGAATAATTACCATCGACTGGATTGGAAAATGCCCCAGCAATTCCAAGTTGCAAATAGGAACTAATCATACCACCTCAATTTACAGTACGTTGAGAACATGACAGATCTACCACAATACATTCTAACCCAAGCTTCTGTTAGTCTAGGAAAAACCTTCAAAATTATGATCGATTGGAAAATTCCCCAGCCAGTTGAAGGGAGAAACTAATTATACCACCTCAATTTATAGTACGATGAAAACACGACAGATCTACCACAATACATTAAGCCCACTCTCAAGCTTCTGTTAACCTAGGAAGAGCCTTTTCGGCAAAATTACCATCGAGCCAAGTTGCAGAGAGAAACTATTTTTACCACCTTAATTTACAGTAAGTGAGTACGGCGTAAACTTTCTTTTGTTTGATTCAGGACCAGCACCGAATTCTGATTTGTTCTACTCTGCGTAATACCAATTCACAGTCTAAGTCCAAACACTGGTATGCTGACGGTACCTTTGGACGAATTGAATTCCAGCAGATTGTACATATGGGATATATTTTCCGCCGTATTCAGGAGAACAGCTTACAAAGTGAATACGAGCAGAATACAGAAACAGCGCTAACCTCAAAAATGCTTCGTCCCCTTGTAAGTCGTGATAGATGCTTTTGAACATCTTTGCGACCAAAATATGTATTCGAGTTCTCGATTACTTCGAAGATACGTGGATCGACCGCCCACAACAAAGAGGACGTTTTAGCGACGTTAGACGCTTCTCACCCATAACATGTAGAGTTGTTATACATGCTACAACTAGAGCATTGGGTCCCTTTTCCTCTTGGCTTGCTATTTCCTAATTCTTCGCATACAAAGCAAAATGATTCTTCTCCATCCGATTCTTCACGTACCTTTTTTCTTTGCCTTTTGCTCTTTTCTCATTTTCTGGTGCAAAATTTCCACTGAAATTACCTCTAACTGCAACCTTAGTTGACTGTTGTCTTTCTAACTTCTTTCTTTCGTGTGGCTGGGAATCGACCTTGCCAGATTGTCTTAAAAGTGGGGCGTCAACCAACCCATGTGCCAACGAGCCCCGGATTCCCGTATATACCTGGGACACATGCAGCTTGAGTCGAATAGCCCGGTGTATTACCATTTTATAAGAGCGATAAAGAATCGACGCAGATGAGAATAGCATGTATTCCTAACATGAAACAAAACTGGCGTGATTTATAAGGCGCATGTCAGTACCCCTTATAAGTAACGGCACATACCCATATTTTTATTAGAGATGGTCAAAACTGTTATTTCAATCATAATACCAAGAGCTATTACTGTTATTTCTGTCTCAAATCTCATAACTGTTTGAAATGAGAGATACAAAATAACAATTGCTTTTTGATATTAGACAAAATATCCTACAGTCATGGAGTTGTTTCTGTGAAACAACAGTTAGTGAATAATAACAGATCGCGGAATAGTAATCTATCTCTAATTCTCACTAATTAACTATTCGACATGTGCAATGCACACTCCTCTTTCCCTATTAGTCGAGGAAATAAAGCATTCCACCTTCCAAAACTGGCGCAGTTGAATGGATTGAGATGCGGTTTTCTGCATTCGATTCAGAAAGTTATTTAAAGATTTTGTGCCAGGTTTGTTTTTTACAGAAAAAAATTATTGCATTTCTACAGCCAAGAAATTTTTTTTTGAGTGTATTTTTTGAGGCCATAAAAAAAACGGAATTGAATTGGTTTCTCGGGGGTTTTTGGGGTCGCTGAATACGAATATCATGCTCAAAAAACTCCCTGAGGTCCCCTTCGGCCATCCCTGGGGTATAGAGGAATCCTGACCTCATGGATATCGATGAATTTCACTAAAAATTAATTTTCAATGCTTGTCAACTGTTCGAGTGAAGATATAAAGGTTGCTAATGTGATGATTACGACATGCAAAAACTTTCCTACAATACCTGGAGACCGGATATCTACGTAATTTTCTAGGAATTCGTCAAAGTAGCCGATCACGATTATGATACTCACTATGTTCTACAAATTACAACATAAGTTCTTCTTTTATTTATCTTATTATCAATACGATGCGTCTGACTGTCCCATATTAATCCTATATACACTGCTCGATCGGACTCAGTCTGTATATGTTATATAGGTGGAAAAGCGCACAAATTATTATATTCAAAATTATTAAATAAATAGTTCATTTTTGAGCAAATCGTATTTACAGAAATTTACATTGGAGTGATTGGTTCCTCGATGATATTGCAACTGGAGCAATTGATTTCGGGAATCCTATTTAACATTTTACATTCATGTACTTCATGTAACATTATTGCTTTCAAAACTGTTATTATACTTGTTTTCTTGTTGCAGGAAACATAATCTCATTTATCGCCGGAACATCTCTAACATGGTCTTCCCCCATTCTACCAAAATTGAACGGTACTGAAGACAATCCATTGGGAAGAATAGCAACAGATTCTGAACAAAGTTGGATTGGTTCTCTATTAGCAGTTGGTGCAATATTTGGGCCATTCCTATTTGGTATAGCTGCCGATAAAGTTGGCAGAAAATGGACAATATTAGCTCTGGGAGTTCCGTTCCTTGCTTCATATCTGATTATGGCTTTTGCAAAAGTTATAGAACTATTTTATTTCTCGAGAGTGTTGATTGGATTAGCCGTTGGTGGCGTGTTCACGGTCATACCCATGTACACAGGAGAAGTGGCAGAAGATTCCAATAGAGGAACACTAGGAGCTGCAATGAATTGTTTCATCACTGCAGGGCTATTATTTTCGTACGGTCTCGGTCCATACTTGAGCATAATCGTTTTCCATATTTTCCTGGCTGTGTTTCCAGCTGCTTTCATGATACTGTTCTTCCTGTTTGCTCCGGAAAGTCCGTACTATTTAGTAGATAAAGATATTGTGAAAGCGGAACAAGCTTTGAAAAAATTGAGAGGAATAAGTGATGTATCTACAGAATTAGAGGCGATGAAGCAATCTGTTGAAAAATCAGCCGGAGGAAGTTTTGCAGATATTTTCAAGTCCAAGGGATTACTCAAAGCGTTTCTTACTGGTACAGGACTAATTTTCTTCCAACAATTCTCAGGGATCAACGTAATTTTGTTCTATGCACAATCAGTGTTTGCTGCCTCAGGTGGTGGCCTTCCGGCTGCTGTTGGACCAATTATAATTGGAGTAGTACAATTTGCAGCTAGTTTTGTTACACCGGTCTTCTCAGATAGGTCTGGTAGAAAAATTTTACTGATGGTATCTCACATTATGATGTTTCTTTCTGAAGTGCCTTTCGCTGTATACTTCTTTTTATCCGATCAAAATAAAGATGTATCTAGCATTTCTTGGTTACCAATTCTTTGTCTAGTGATGTATATTATAGGATACAATATAGCTAGTGGTCCAATTCCATGGGCAGTTATGGGAGAACTATTTCCGTCCAATGTTAAATCGATAGCGTCTTCAAGTGTAGCTTCGATATGTTGGATATTTGGTTTCCTTATAACCCGCTATTTTTCAACAGTAAGAGATGGCATAGGTATGGGACCGACATTTTGGATTTTTGCAGGCGTTTGCTTAGTAGCTACATTCTTCATCCATTTCTATGTCATAGAAACAAAAGGCAAAAGCTTACAGGAAATTCAAGATGAACTGGATTCATAAAGAAAATATCGATTATATGTATATAGCAAACAATTATCATTAGAGTATCTTATTTATTATTTATTGCTAATATTAAATATAATTAAATTATTGCAGCATAGCATCTTAGAAAATTAGAATTAAAATACAATTTTGTGTAAGATAAATAAATGATTATCCACAAAATCACAATAAAGATACTGATATACTGCTTATAATTATTGTAATTTTCTTTGATTTAATATTTTTAATTATAAATGAATTGTAGTATGCATATATATCGAAAATGTTTCCTAATAATTACCATGTACCTGCATTATACAAAAAATATGTAAATTTCATAAATGATTATGTTCAATTCGGATTCTCAAATATGTTATATTCCAAAATAATCGAAAATATAAATTCAGAACCATATTCCAACAGGAAATGTTGGAAAGCAGGTAATGAACATTTATTATGATCGACTAAATCTTATAGAAATACCCGATGATCCACGAATTTCTTATGTCATTCTACACTAAAAGATGCTTGAAATGTTTCAACTATTTTGTTACTTTAATTATTCTTATACACTTCGGGGATCTAGTGGTTGTTGGAATTAAAATTAATTTCTAGATAACTTACTTTAAAATTATACCAGCTACCAAATCATCTATTTTAGAATCTGAATTAATGATTCGAGATCATGTTTTAGCCCTCTTATACAATATGCATGGACTTTTTGTAACATTATCTCAAATATCTGAAAATGATTGTTTGAAGTCTTGTGGCAGAAGGATGTTTTGAATAATATTGTAATAAGTTAATTAGGAACCCATCTATAAATGTATGTCAAAAATGAATGTCAAGAAGCCAGTCTGGATTATCCATAACCTAAGAGCACCTGTGAACAAATATTTATTTTCAGGCTAACATGATTTCATTACGTAAACGTTTCTAGTCAAGCTGTGAAATAAATTATAGGCTATGCTTAATAAAATATTCCCAAAGGCAAGACTCAATTTATTTAAATAACTATGGAGAAAACAATAATTTCTGAATTATGAGAATTTGAAGAAATTTTCACTTATAATATCCCATGTCAAAATTTACGGAAATTAATTTGTGCACTCGGGATATTTGGTAAGAGAATTTCACACCGAAGAAAAATTAGTTTAAAATAATTCCAATGTGATATTATTGAACATTTTGTCATGAAAATATGAGACATTACGAAGGAATGCCATAATTTTGTTATTTTTTTATGTATTGTATCACTTTCAAACTCATTTGTTAAACGTCAAAATATATTCACTATAATTTTGCTTCTCTACCCTAAAAGAAAAATATCCGCTGAAATTTTTTCGTTGGCATGGCAACAAGTCAAAATAAAAGTATTTCATTGGTCGAAAATTGTGGGTGTGAAATTCTCAACGAAATACATTTTTATAGCATCACAAATTATATCCAATTTGAGAATAATAAGGCAGCGTTGAGTTTAATGATTGAAATCTATTTTTACTCACAAATATGAGTGAAACCATCCAGTTCTTCATACGAGGGGAAGGTGAAAAGTTCCTAAAAAATTAAACAAGAAATGATTCATTTGGTCAAAACTTATTTTATTTCTCAATATAATCTCCTTGTAACCCGATACACATCGTCCAACGTTTTTCTAATTTGTCGATCCCTTCCAAATAATAAGAATTCGGTTATCCTTCAAAATGGGTGTTTGTTTCAGTGATGACCTCTTCGTTGGAGCGCAATCTCTTTCCGCCGAGGCATTTCTCCAAGTTTGGAAATAGATAAAAAACCACTTGACGAAGAGCACCAATTCCAGTTGGTTTTTCCAAATTTTGCTAGTCGCTCATTAAGTTCCATCTAGACGGGATTCTCGTTGACCTGAATTCAATTGAAAGTAAAAATACCTCCTCTATATACCAAAAATTTACTTGGAGAAAGATGAACACATGTTCAATGAAATAAATCTTCTTGGTTTCACGAAGAATAAAAACGTTTCAGGTTCACACGGAACTTAATTTTATAACGAAATCTCAACTTTGATTTCAACGTACTTTTCATATCGTTTTTATCGGTTTACTCCGGCGGCCAGTCTTGTTATTCCGTTTCCGGTGTATAATGTTGAATCTACGTGTTTATCCTATAATTATTGAAAAATATAGTATAGTTCACTCACAATGCTGCACAAAACTCTTATATTGTATAATGATAGAAAAACTTGTAACCATATAACGATACGGATACTAGGGGTACCTAGTGTCGGGATTTAAGGGACATAAGGGGTACTCCCATGGGCGTTATTAATCAGGTATCACGCCCATTCTGTTCTAGATAGGGGATAATGTTCTCCTAACTGCGTCCCTTCTCTATGGCACTAATAACAACTCGGCCGATCTAACTCAAGCTGTATAGGTATGTAATAGCCACGGTCGTATACACCTGTCTGGAAACTCTGTTGTTTGACATGAGTCTCTTTCATGTCGCTAAACTCGTAGTCCTTCGCTCAGTCACCAGCTGGCGCATGGATCGAAGTATGTTGTCAGGATTAGGCGCCATATCGTTCAAATTTCAAGCCCCACAATACAAAGATTGCCAGAGAACATCCCTCGACTCATGCGCCACCCGTGACATCTTTTGGTACTACGCGACAGTTGACGCTTAGCGGACTCACTTCTCACATAGGAAACAGCCTCGAGCTTCCAGACCTGTGTATACGACCGTGGTAATAGCCCGCCTTCGTTTTATGATATGCAACCAAAAATACACAACATTACGTTCAATTTTAATAGGTAGTATTCATAACTATTATAATGGTTGCATATGGAGCTAGTCGAAGCTACATGATAATTAATAGTTTTCTTACAAGTGCTATTTCACAAACACTATCTACATATTAAAAGTCCATGCTGTTATTATTGTAAAGCAACTTCAATTTTGATTGCAACGCAACGTCAACATTACATTGAAAAATAATCATTCTTTAACCGAATCATTAGTGGTCATCGATTATGGCCAATAATATCTAGGTAAGTCTCACTTCAATTAGAAACAAGTAATAAACTTATAGATGTAAGAACAAGCTAAAACACTGTTTAGGCAACACCTTTGACAAAGTATCCGATTTCGACAAATCCGGGATTTACAAAATCAATTGTGAGTCGTGTTCAAAATGCTATGTGGGTCAAACTAGAAGGAACATTTTAACTCGTTATAAGGAACATTTTGTATATATAAAGAAAAATAATGTTGGAAAATCAGCGGTAGCCAAAAATATTTCAAATACAGGTCACACCATTTCTCAAGAAAGTTTATCACTTTTGAAACACAGTACACACAAATTTCTAGGTAATTTAGAAGGGATGGAAATGTATAAACGAAAAAGCAATTTACTAAATTTCGATTTATCTCCAGCTGAGGGTAACCCTTTGTTTACATTATTTCCTCCAACTAGTATTCAAGCACGCACATTTTGCTTTATAATTGGCTATGGCCCCGGTATATAGATATGGATTCTATTCACTGCCTATCAAAAATAATATAAGTCAGTAATACAAAATATTAAAATTTAACGTAATGCTATGTATTTCCGGTTGTACATCATGAAACAATTGGGGGTTAGTAGGTATAACTCAACAATAATACTGGGTATTCTTGGGTATAATCCTATAGTTATCATCTCTAATGCTCCAATTTTATTTTGCGATCATTAAAGAACAGAATATATGAAGGAAAAAATGTTATTATATGTGCATATTTATGCTAGGCTTTATTGAAAATATGCACATATTTTCTTAAAAATGCTCAAAATATGCACATATTTTTTGAACATATGCAAACATAATAGAAAAATGTGAGAATAAATACGCCCCACTTTTCTTGTTGAATTATGTAAAATCGTTTAACCCTAGAAAAATTATCGAATTCTTCTTCTGAAGAACAGAGTATCAAATATAAAGAAAACATTTTTTATATTACATCGAATTGCATATGAAAAATACAATCTCCAATGTAACATACAAAATAAAATAATTTAAATTATTAAGTCACACTGTGGAAGGAATTTATTATTACATGTTTTTCAACATTTTCAGTCAAAAAGGAATGTCTTTTATTAGTTAAAATATTTTTATACAGCGAAAAACTGCATTCTGCTTCAACAAATGTTATGAAATAATATTTTAATTTGTGCAATATTACTCCAAATGCTGATCAGTGATCAAAATCGTGTGATATTATTTCACCTAGAACTATTTTAGATATATTTGTCAGATATTTATAGCCTACATTTTTTGTATCACATTCTCTAGTTTTCTGAGAACTCTACTTTCTATAGTTCCTTGCACATTTTCACATTTCTCTGAAATGTCTTTTATAATTTCTATGCATTCGACAAGTGATCTAGATCTTCTTTCTAGGGCTAGAATTGAGTTTGGAATAAAACTATATTTAGATCTTATAAAAACTAATTGTTGAGTAACTGCGTTATTTCTAAGTAATTCCTGAGATCTTAAAACACATTGTCTAAAATAATTCCTTTTGAATTGTCAAAATATTCCGCATAAAAAATAGCAGCATTCAACCAAGTTCCCCACCTGGTGATAATTGGTTGTGCTGGTAAAGGAATTCCTGGTAAAATCTGATCAAAAAAATTATGATTTTTTCGGCTGGTACTGCATTCGCCAAAACTAATAGTTAATGAATCTTGGACGAAACGTGTAACAGTTGAATTATTTGTTTTGTCGAGTTGCTTTGAAGCTATTAAAAATGATTGTCTTGGAGCTTCCTCCTGAAGTATTCCTATCATCAAATGCGCCAATATGTCGGCCACAGGCGTTGGTAGTTTTGTCATCGATATTGTAGGAATATTTATCTGCTACTACTTTTTTTATTTTTTCAACAACGGTCTTTTCAAAGCTAAATATTTCGAAAACGGTACACAGTATCGAGTTTTACCAAGAGTACTTTTTTGGTGTAAAATTGTATGATGTTTAATTTCACGTAAAATTTGAACTATAAAATGTAACTTCAAAAAAGTTATTATCAAAACTACTCGGTACGAACTGTGTGATTAGCGCCCTCTATGAGAGTCAGATATAAAAATGAATTCATCCAATGTGTCAGCTTCTAAAACATATTCACACAAAATTTCATCACCATGCTGTCAGTAGTTTCGACATAATCGTGAAAAATGTGTTTCAATTTTTTTTCTTCAACGGTATCTTGAATACGGATGCCGTTACGAAATCTTTTTACTGAACAAACCCCACTTATTTTCAGTGTTCTACCTGTCCTAGCAACGGGTCCCCTTTTTTTTTGAAACACCCTGTATATAGTGTTCCATTTGAAAAAATTGTCGCGGACGACATTACTCAAACCCTGTTTTTTAATTTTCCCTTATAAATGTGGCAAATTGAGATCAAAAATCGCCCTGTTTCAAGAGATTCCTCAGAAACGGATAGTTTGGCTAAAAATGAATTTATTCAGAACTTTACAAAAGCACTGTATGATATCCGTAGTATGTATGCAATATAGATATACTATCAAGTAAATTATGTATAATGCTATTTGTTATTTTATAAAATATCGCCATTCCTACTTTGCTCACGACTTAAGCACTGGGGATCGTAGTTATTATACTTATTAGGTAATTTAAAGTTCACCACGTGAACAAATTGATAGAGATATCATATTAGAGTGTATCATAACTGGACATTGTTCGATCTATGTTTATATGTCATGGTAACGTTGCTCAGTTGTTTAGAATTCGATTCGACGAGAAGATCGTGATTAAAATATGTGATTTTGAAGCTGTGATTACTTCTGAATGATCGTCAATATTCCTTAGAAAAATCAAATTGATAATATGCGCTAATCAATAACCAAATATTCATAGATATAGGAATAAATTAGATGTATACGTAAATTGTTTGTCAGTAGTAATTATATGTGCGACATTACAATAAGTTTATTTGTGAAGTGATAATAGAAATACTTGGCATGAAGTCGGTCATCGTACGAAATTATGTTTACGTTGCAGTTTTTGTAGGTATGTGCATACTCCGAATGTTTATTTTGATTTCTTGAGTATCCTGAATAACAAGTTTCCACAACAATTTATTCTGAAATAAATGACCTTGTTCAATGTCATGATTTAATTTAATCATCTAAACACAGTATCCACACATATACAAATGCATTATTTTTCTTCAGACGTGGAAGGAATATAAACGAATTCTAAATCATAATAACAATAAATTTCAAAAAAACCCAGTACCAAAAATAACTCATGAGGTATTTCATTCACCTTCTGATCAAAAGTCATCCAAGCCTATAACCGAGCGAGCAATGATACAAAGATTGTAGCAACAATTATTTAGAAATATGTACGTGATGTTGTAGTATGTTAAAGGTATATTGCTATAAAGTAACTAAATATATCTAGGTATGCGATATTGAATCAAATAACAGATTGTAAAGCTCGGTAATATCTAATATCACAGTAAAATCATCGATAGTGGAAGCCCTTACGTTGTGATAATTTATCATTTGATATGATAAAGCACTTTTCACGTTGTTTTTTCTCACTTACATAGGAACACATTTTCACTATATATTTGTATGGGTTTGAAGATAGTTGTTACAACTATAGTAACATTTGTGTTTTTATAATATGATAAAATTTTCAAAATTTTAATATGTAAAATAAATAAAAATATAATATAAAAGCTAGAATAACACTTTATTTTAATTAGATAATAAAATAACCTTAAAGATCTTATTAACTAAAATAACTAATAAAATTTAAAATTTTATATCAAAATAACTATATTTCAAAATAATAATTATGAAATTATTTAAATTAGTACATTAATAAAAAATTTAATAAACATTTCAAAGCGTTTCTGTATAAAAGTAAAAAATTTTTTATTATTCAACAGTAAAGTTAGTTTTTACTCACATTTTGTATGTGTATTACTACGATATTGGCATAACAATATAATTCGAAACTTTATCGGGTATTTTGAGCAGGTTTGTGCTTTCTCAATAAATTAATTAATGAGATTATTTATTTTATTTAGTATTACTTTAGTTTGTCCACAGCTCCCGTGTTAGAACTTTAGTACCGAGATATCAAAAATTATCTTGGTCAAGGGTGGTTGTGGAATCTAAAACGTGTGTCTTACTTTACGTTTGAAATAATTATGTCATTGTCACACTGACATCATCAATAACCTACAAATTTCATAACTATTTATTTCAGTTGTAAAACAATAATGAAGTACAAATTATGAAATAACGGTTTTAGTAACAAGAAAAACTAAATTACAGTAATTGTTGGAAATGTCCCCCGTTTTGTTCGATGCACAAGTTGACGCGCATCCTCATGCTGTGTAAACCGTTTTGCAGCATTTCTGGCGTTATAGCTCCTCTTCTATACGTTGACGAACGTCATTGACAACTTCTTCTGTACGAACTCTTGGTGTACCAGCACCTTTTTTATGAGTCACACAACCAGTTTCGCGAAACACTTCAACACAATTTGTAAGACACGCATAAAAATTGTCCGGTAATATTGCCACGTTTGGGAAGTGCTCTCGAAAATTGTCCAAACACAAACGTTGACTGTATTGCCAATTTCCATTAACTAGCGCACCCGTTCGAAAATAGGCTTCAATCATGAAAATTTGGTGCTGTGTGGTAAGAGGCATGATTCAAAAACAGGATTAGAAAATTTCAGCACAATGACTTAACAGATTCTGACACAACAAAACATATTCAAAAATTTAAAGTAAGACACACGTTTTACATTCCACAACCACCCTTGACCAAGATAATTTTTGATATCCCGGTACCACTGCACTGTAAATCAATAATTTCCATTTGAAGTTCAGGGGCTATGGTTTCAATATTAGTATCAAAAGGATTTTGAAAAATCCTAATTTATTCGCAATGACATCAAAGTCCGAGAAACGAGTATCAAAATGTATCTGCAAAGCATTCAAAACTTCAATTGCAACATCGACGGGAAACTCAGTCTCTGTAGTGTGGCTGAATATTTCACATATTTTAAAATGTGTGAAACATTTTTTACTTAATTGAGATTGAAACAGTATTATTTTCTGCTGGAACAATTTGATATTAGTGTATAAATCTCTTTGCAATTTCAAATTCAGTTCTTTCATATGTTTTGTCAAATCGACATAGAATGCTAACTTCCACGGCTATTCGCTATGTTATAATTCGGTAAGGCGATGCTTTTCATTCAAAAAAATTTCGATCACTGGACTTTACCGGAACTAAGCCAGCTTACGGCAGTATGATAGAGTAAGTTATGCTCTCCAATCTCTTCAATATACTCACGAAATTGTAGGTGATTCAGCCCAGTAGATCTGATGAAATTAACAACTGATGTAATATACACCCATTACTTTGTTTTAATTCTTGTAATTTATTAACTTTCTACTACTGACCCTCTCCACTGTCAACCTCACAGCGCTCCTTTGGTAGTGCGTGTCCTTACGGCTTCCAGCAAATAATCGGAATTTGCATTCAGGCAATTAATCTTAACTTTCAACTACTTTATTCATTATTATGATATGCTGCCACCACCTACTTTTTATAAGAGGTTAAGCAGGAACCCTCCGGTACTATCAATGCTTATCACTTTATAGGTGAACTTTGGGTTGTTTCATTTATTAAATCAAACCAATCGACTTATGACCTGGATTTATTGTCAATAATTTTGGTATGGCGAAATATAATTATATGGATATTTAGAGAATATTACAACTAAACTAACTGGTTACTAACCCTTACTGTCGTGACTGAATAAACGAAAGGAATAGTGGTTTCTGGATTGAGTCTCAAACAAAAGTCCCTCACAACCTTTTACCACATTAATACTCTACTCAGCGGAAATCATGGAGTGCCAGTCCAACCCAAACAGTTGTAATTATCTAGATCTAAGACTTACCCCCCTTGTTGTTTAACCTTCCCCTAACATTCACTACTTTTAATTCACCGGACGAGTCGGTGCCAATGATATAGAACGAATTTAATTATTTTAACGATGATAACACATCGGAGTCCCCGGCTGTCCTCTGAATTGAACTACTTAACAATTTAATTTAATTACCACGTTCCACCTTAATCACCAAATTTTATCTTTTTGAGAAATGAATGAATTTACTTCGGCTTTAATGATACGCGTCTTGAGTATGGACCGGCCCGGACTACTTTATTCCCTCTTGAAGAAAGAGTTTTATTAAAACAGCACAGCCTCTATACCCCCTTACTTCCCAACCCGATTTTACATTTATTCTCCGCTCCCTGTTTTCGCAGATGTCATATTTTTTTTATTGATAACACCTTCGTGTGAGTACAGAGTATCGGCTCATATCTTCGGCGGCAAAAGACTTTGATTGTTTCAATCCAGACTAACATTGCCGCCTTAACTCGATAAGATTATCGCACATACCACAGGCCACCTTAATAATGAGAAGCTACGATTTCCCTAATTCCGATTTATTACACTGATATGAGTGGTTTTAGAACTTCAGACATATCCAAACATTCCCCGCACAAGGATTGCTGATGAATGATACAATGTAAGAATAATGGTTTTGAACCACCATCATTTTCTACAGCAAGAAAAGCCACTCCTTTATTTTTACCACACATGTTTTTGTCTCCATCAGTAGTAATAGATTTCAAGTTTTTACATCGAAGGTTCTTTTTATTAATGGCATTTTCAACTCCCCTAAGAATATCTTCCTCAGTAGTCGTCCCGTGAATACTATCAATATCAAGAAGTTCTTCATACAGTTCATACCTTATATCGACTCCTCGAATAAAAATCAACACCTGAGAAATATCTGACACATCCGTTGACCAGCCAGAGAAAACCACTTAAGATGTACTTTTGTCAGACAGTTGAGATGATATATTTTCTGCGATGTCTTCTACTCTCCGAGCCACAGTGTTTGCTGACAAACTGACCGTCTTAAATAAATTTACCTTCTCAGGGAACATTTCTTCGGCTACTGCAATTATGCATTCAAGGAGCATACTCGGGGATTAGTCTAGAAATTATGGATAATGGCAGGAAAATTAAAATGGTTATGGCCCTTGGAACTTACTGGAGTAAACAGTATGGCCCTAAGGCTGGAAAGTTTGGAGACCCCTGTTCTAGACTATCATTTGTGCCAGATTTCGACCTAAACAAAAAGATCAAAAATAAATCTACTTCAGGTCCCGATATGATTCCGGCGTTTCTACTAAGAGACTGCTCACCCATTTTTTCAGTACCCCTCACTCCCCTATTCAATAGGTGTCTTTGATCCTGTACTTTCTCTCTAGTATGGAAGCAGACGAAAGTCTGTCCGATCTTCAAAAGTGGTGATAGAGCAGATGTGCATAATTACAGACATATAAGCATCTTCTCAAATTTTGCTAAGGCCTTGGAGATTCTTATCTACGATAGAGTATATTTCAAAGTCCATTCACGCCTTCTTAATATACAACACGGTTTTGTAAGGGGTCGTTCCACATCCACCAACCTGGCATCTGTCACACAATACATCGCTGAAAATATGGATTCCGGCTTCCAAGTCGATGTCATATATACCGATCTGTCCAAGGCCTTCGACAGGCTTGACCACAGACTTCTGTTAAGGAAATTTGATGGTATTGGTTTCTCTGTGGAACTCTTATCTTTCATCGCCTCATATCTCAATGATAGGCGGCAATTTGTCGTGGTAAATGGGCAGAGATCGGTTGAGTATCTTGCTTCTTCAGGAGTCCCCCAAGGTTCAATTTTGGGACCACTATTTTTTAACATCTTTGTTAATGATATTTCAATAGGTCTCAGTGTACTATGTCTTTTATATGCCGATGATTTCAAAACGTTCTTCGTCATCAAATCCACATTAGATTGTTATCTACTTCAGAGAAGTCTTGATATGATGGTTGTTTGGTGTTCAGCGAACAAGCTGTCTCTTAATGTTAACAAGTGCTGCGTTATGTCTTACACAAATAAGACCAACTTGACTATATTTGATTACAACGTAGACGGTACTATCCTTAAGAGACCAGCAACCTATAAAGACCTCGGCGTAATTTTCGATCCCAAACTATCCTTCATTTCTCATCTGGAGTCTGGGATGGAGGCTGCTAACAGACTACTTGGGTTTATTGTGCGAAGCTGTCGTGATTTTTCAGACATAGACACTCTCAAATTGTTGTTCATAACATTTGTGCGATCGCGGCTTGAGTACGCATCTGTGATTTGGTTCCCTGATTATGCCGTTCATAGAGATGCCCTGGAATCTGTTCAGCGCCGCTTTTTGAAGTACCTGTCCCTCAGGACAGACGGTTTTTATCCTATCAGGGGCATTCCTAATTCTTTCCTGTTAGATAGATTCAATATGTCATCCCTTTCTTGCAGAAATAATTATGTACTCCAGGTCAGTCTGTACAAGTTGCTTAATAACCTAATTGACTGCCCCATGCTGCTGGAAAGAGTCAATTTCCTAGTTCCTCGGCTGAACTCACGGTCTGTAAATACTTTCTACCTCCAAACTCCTCGTACTAACTTACTTAAATTATCTCCACTATTTTGCATGTGCCATGCCTATAACACCAATGACACTACTACTAAAGACGATATTTTTAATTCTAGCCTAAAACAGATTGCTCGCCTACTGCGATGAAACAATATTCATACTTTTTCAGCTCTTTCTTTCATTTTTTCTCTTTGTTCATTGCTGTGTTAAATATTTTTGGCTATTCTTTCTTTTTCTTTTTGATTTTGTCTCCTATCAGACTAGAGTATAGTTTTTATTTAGATTTAGTTTAGATATTAATTGTTTAATTTATATATTGTGTTATGCATTGTCCTGATCGTTAATTGGGCTTATACCTGTTAATCATTGTGAGATTAAATAAATAAATAAATAAATAAACAACTTTGTCACAGTGTTAACTTTGTAAATTAGCTGCTCCTTTCAAATACATCTTCCGAAGTAGTTAATTGTTCTTTAGCAGTCTTGCAATCCTTAGTGATATCCAGATATTTGTCTGAAACCCCTTGTATTATAACAAGTTCTGCCTTAGAATCTTGGATCAAGAATTATTTCCTTTTATCCTCTGCTTCAACATGTGGATCCATATTTATGACCTCAACAAACTAATCCTTTTTCAAAATTACCATTATTCTGGATCGCCAATTGTTATAATTGCTTGAAGTTAGAGGGGCCCATAACCTGTTACGATTCTGTATTGTGGATGTATGTAGTTTGGAACTGAGCTAAGAAATTAAGTTATTGTAGGGGAAGAAGGATTCATGAACTAACTTTTCTTATTGCTCTACAAGCCCAAACAACGGAGATAGCAGTGTGGTGAAGGAGGTATGTGACCATAACAACGTCCATTTCTTAGGTATAAAGGATTAATATTATTGGGATCAGTACATACTGTTGCGGTACGGAAAACCCGCATTGAACGTCCCAACAACTGCAGCGGAGTAGCATATCGTAGCTTGCAGGGAAATGTATATCAGTGAGGACTAGATATATTCAAGAATGCCGTCGTCCTTCGAAGGGGACGTTAAGCCAGCGGTTCCGAATTTCTTCACTGAAGAAGATATGTAATAGTATTATCCCTTCATCGAATATAATGCTGAAGTTGTACAATTTTTTCATAAATCGATCAGAAAATATACGTGTAATTATGATGAAGAATGCATTCATACATGTTTCAAATGAAACTGTATTTTCTGGCAAATTTTACATTAAGCCATTGTTTTATCCGTTCGACATAAAATCATAATACAAAGGAAGATGTTATCAGGCACTTGTTGAATACAGAATATGACCCATTAAACTAGTTTATAATCTTTTATCTCTGGAAGGAAACGAGTATTTGATTTGAAGCCTCGTACTTGACAGAGAACGGTATTAGCACACCTTTGTCAGTAAACGACGGTCTTGTTGAAAATAACAAAAGTATTGAGCGCGGCACGCGCACACAATTTTCAGTGTGAACGAGAATTCACAAGGATACCGGTGTTACGGATTAAAACATGGAACGGAGCCATCGCAAGCAAAAAAAAATTACCAAACAAATCATTTGCCATACAAGAAGTTCTCCCTATGTGCACTTCAACTGAGATATGTGAAATGGATTAACATGGCATTGTCAAACTGAAGCTGTTTGTTCAAATTTAATTGTATCTCATTTTAATTATCATTTAAAAATCGATAATTCAATGCAAAGTAATATAACCTGATTACTAGCAAAAATGAGACAAAAAAGAGATGTCAATAATGAATCCTGACTTTATTATCAATATTTTGACAGCAGTGGCAGTGAAAGCATATTCAGCCAAGTGACTAGTGTATTAATTTCTTTTGATTTTTTGGATTATCGTGCCTGGTCGTGAAATTTCTCCATTAATCGAGCAAGAATTACTGCTTTACACGATGGAGGGCAATCATCAGATCTCGCAAAGGTTGGGCATTCCTAGATCATCTGTTGTGCGAATAGTTCACAGACGACTGGTGGTCGTCAACAGCGACTTAATTTTCCCCGGGAAATTACTCCCTATCAAGGGGGTACTGTAATGTTTTGGGAAGGAATAATGTTCAACCGCCGCACCCCATTAATTCACATTCCACAGAATATGACCAGCCAAATTTACATCGAACAGGTTATTACGCCCATTATTTATCCCATACGTAACGAATTAGCAGGACCATCAGGACATATCAATAGATTGGATTGGCCAGCCAACTCGCCGGATATGAATCCGATTGGATACATGTGGGATTACATAAGTAGAGCCATTCAAAATCGATTTAACCCACCTCAGACTGCAGATGAGTTAGTCGTCGCGGCGGTAGAGGAATGGAACAATATTCCACAAGACACTATAAACCGCTTGATTATTTCAATAATAGACGTGTCAACATGTTATTCCAACGTGGAGGAGGTCATACCGACTATTAGTCAGTGTACAACATGTTTCATTACTTTTTTAATTCAATAATTTTCTTCAACAAATTCTCACAATTCTTACTTTTTAATTTTCTAAGTATCCCAGTTTGTGTAAAATAATCCTTTCACAAACAATATACTTTGAAAGATATCTTTTGTTTTTCTAACAAAACATTTCATTAACAAGACTCAATGGGGGGCCAATACTATTGACGTTTAGTGAATTTCAGCTTCTTTCCCTCACGATCTCGAATCTTTTATTTTCCATTGTTACCGTGCTGCGATTCACTTCTTCAATTTGTTTTTTTCTTTATATAAATTCAAAACTTTTTGTTGATCATAAAATATATTTTTGTTGATATTTGTGATTTGAAAATATTTTTATAAATATTTAATAATTCATTTAACCTTGAAGATCGTTTGAATTGATCTACCAAATATTATAAACGAATCAAATCTCATTATTATGAACAAATTTGCATGTGATTTAGGAAAAGAATTGATATGCATATAATATTATGTAAGCTTAACAAATATGTAATTATTTTTTTGTTTTACAGCGAATATAATTTCATTCATCGCTGGAACGTCCCTAACATGGTCTTCCCCCATTCTACCAAAATTGAACGGTACTGAAGACAATCCATTAGGAAGAATAACTACAGATTCTGAACAAAGTTGGATTGGCTCTCTATTAGCAATTGGTGCAATATTTGGACCCTTCCTATTTGGTATAGCTGCCGATAAAGTTGGTCGAAAATGGACCATATTAGCTCTGGGAGTTTCTTTTCTCGCTGCATATCTGATTATGGCTTTCGCGAAAATTATAGAACTGTTTTATTTTTCCAGAGTGTTAGTTGGATTGGGCGTTGGTGGCGTTTTCACAATCATACCCATGTACACAGGAGAATTGGCGGAAGATTCCAATAGAGGAACATTGGGAGCTGCTATGAACTGTTTCGTAACTGCGGGATTATTATTTTCCTACGTTTTAGGGCCATACTTGAGCTTCATAATATTCCACATCTTGTTGGCTGTGTTTCCGGCTGCCTTTTTGATACTGTTAGTCATTTTTTCTCCAGAAAGTCCTCATTATCTGGTTAATAAAGATATCGGAAGGGCGGAAGACGCATTGAAAATGTTGAGAGGTGTTGACGATGTATCGGCTGAACTGGAGGAAATCAAGCATTTTGTTGAGATATCAGCAGGAGGAAGTTTCAAAGATATGTACCAATCTAAGGGAACGCGTAAAGCATTTCTCATCAGTTTCGGTCTAATTTTATTCCAACAGTTTTCCGGAATCAACGTTATTTTGTTCTACGGTCAAGAAGTTATTTCTGAGGCTGGTGGTAACATCCCTGCAGCGGTTGGGCCAATTATAATTGGAATTGTACAATTTGCAGCGAGTTTTGCAACACCGATATTCTCAGATAAGTCGGGTAGAAAAATTCTGCTGATCATTTCTCATAGTTTGATGTTCCTATCGGAAATACCTTTCGCAGTATATTTCTTCTTATCTGATGGAGGTAAAAACGTATCCAATATCACATGGTTACCAATTCTTTGTTTGGTAATATACATAATGGGATATAATGTTGCTAGTGGGGGACTTCCATGGGCAGTTATGGGAGAAGTGTTCCCATCCAATATCAAATCGACAGCTTCTTCAACCATGGTTAGCATATGCTGGTTGTTTGGTTTTATAATAACTCAGTATTTCTCAGTGGTGAGAGATGCCATAGGCATGGGGTCGACTTTTTCGATATTCGCAGGGTGTTGCTTGTTGGGGGTAGTTTTTATCCATTTTTACGTCATAGAAACGAAGGGGAAAAGTTTGCAAGAAATTCAGGATGAACTCAATTCATGAAAAAAATGTGGACTACATGCATGTTTGGCAACTCTCCGCATATTCATGGGTGCGTCAGATTAAATATTATGGAACAAATGTATACAACGGAATGACTGTAGTGATAGTGAAAATTTTACTGTTCTTGATGTCGAAGAATTTGATCAAAACTAATTTATAGTTTTAAATAGAGATACTTAACAAATGTTAAGATTCTCTAAATCGAACATTACGACTAATAGTTCCGGACAGCTGTTTTTCTCTATCGAGCTTATAACGAAATGAGTAAGATGCAATGCTACTAAACGATTACACTGTCAATGTATAAATAGCCATATTCATATTCAATGAATAACACTAGGCTGGTCGTGAGACCCTAAACGGAAGCGCAGTAGCAACGTAGTCTAGACATGGGAGCAAATTGAGCTAACTTGGCTAGAGAAATTTCCGTAAAATATTCTTTCCGCTGCTAGAGCTGCTGCATCCTAGAGATAACGTGGTAGTTACGTAAAAAGTGACCGCCAGCTGTTGAACCAACATAATGAACACACTGGATACCTTTGTTAAAGAAAGGAATTTATTTGAAAAACTAATCTTAAAAAAAAATTATCAGAATTAAAACATCTTTCATCTGTCTTATTATCAAATAATTTCAAAAAGCCATAAAGAAATACACTTCGCCTAAAATTTCAAATCAACCTGAGCCACAGCCTCCCCCCTCTGCCTGCTTTATCCACTGCCATATATTGAAAATATAACAGATCAAATTTTAAAAATCCTTAAAAAACGTAATATTTCTACTCGGTTTTCCACACTTCCAAAACTGTCAGCTTTACAAACCTTTCAAAGATCCCCTTCCTCCTCTCCATTTAGAAGGTGTTTATAGCATTCCCTGTTCTTGCGGTAAGGTCTACATTGGTGAAACAGGTCGTACAGTAGCTACCCGTGTGAAAGAACATGAGCGCTGTACAAGACTTCGTGACACCAGTAGATCTGCACTTGCGGAACACAAGTTTGACACTAATCATCAAATCTTTTTCGAAAATACTAAAATCCTAGCCCGAGCCCCAAACTTCCAACAGCGAAACATTCTTGAAGCGATAAGAACCCTAGAACATCCAAATAATCCGCACCATGATTCAGGATATTACCTTCCCAACATTTGGAAACCCATCCTCGAAAACTCCACCTCGCACATGATCACACAACGGCAAGGTCAAGTGCCACCGGAATAAAGGCAGTGAACTTTGTAGCGTGAAGGTTTTTTTTCTACAATAAATACCGTTACAGAAACTAGAAGAATCAGTTTCAGTTCAAGCCTCAAGCCTGCTCTGAAGATGCCACCTGTAATGGTTGGCTAAACGTCGCCATCAAGTCGTGCTATTGTGACGCGGAATCAATCCAGAAGCTATAGCTATCTGCGAAAGTCTACTATTCAAGTTTAAAAAAAAATAGTTTATCGGTCAAAATACGGCTGAAAAAAACGGATGCAGCTTTGTCCAATTTGAGTAAAAGCCAAACCGCTTCGCTCGCTGCGTTCAGCCTAGACTGAAACTCATTTCGTAAACAGGATATCAGGGCGACTTGACATCCTCTCAAACAATGGAATTTATTGAACCGCCCGAATTGAACGTATGGTTTGCAAATAATTTTTGATGTAAACGTTTTACTTCGCGTTACACTTGAGCCAAATTGTAGGCCTTCGAAGATTCGATCAGGTTGCGCATTGTTCGCGGATATTAGTCGGAACTCTTTAGCGACAGAGAAGGCGTTGGCAAAGCTGATATCTCTGGTCACAGATTTGATTTCACGACTTATTTTAAGCATGAAGTCTGGGGAAATTCAAGCGCTTGTTAAACCAAAGATTAAAAACTATCTCAGTATATATTATATTCGAATGTGCATTATTCGTCAATAACATTATACATTAATTATTCGAATAATTAATTCCTCAGATGCGAATGCAAAACAAAAATTAGGAAAAAATTGAACACCGCAGTAAAAAAAATATAATCACTTACCTACCAAAAGAAACCGAAAGACTAAAATGATAATATCTTAAAAAATTGTAATTTAACAATGTTTCTACAACATGTGAACATGTTTTATACTATGAAATTATTCTATTTTTAAATTAATTAGATTTCGACTTCCTCATTGCATAATTGGATGTAATAAACATGCTTGTTATTATTAATATACTGACGCCGCCATCTCAGACTCAAGTGCCCTAACATTGTCCTTCTCATAGTTTAGTATACAGTTCGAGAAATTCATTGATCAATGTATCATTGCTTAAATTCCATAGTGGGTCGCTCATTTTGAGTAGGGTAGATGGCGTTGGATATGTTTAGTTTTTCAAGCATTTTTCAATAGTCTTATACACCTTGACAGAGTTATCGTCAAGCACTGCTACCTACTCGTTTCGCTGATAAACTCAAGAGATAAAAACAGCTGCCTGCAAGTAATAGTTATTGTTCGAGCTATAATAACCTCACCATTGTTGTGTATCAAACGAAAGTCAACAAGAAACATCAGTTTATTTTTTTATTTCTTAATTTAATTTTTAATATGTGCGATGTGATTTACATGTACCTGTAATAAAAATATATTATATTGCTATGATATATCATTTAGTCTAACTTTCATAATGTTTCCAATTCTCCATAAAGGTTCTTTGACAAAACACGAAAAAAGATTGAAAACATTTGACAGTGGAAACCATTACTTGGTGATAGATAATCAGTTAATCACCTTCATATATAACAATTACTCCTAATACATTATTAGAAGAAAACATCGTTTCTGAAGTTTCGAAAATTACCATTTTGATAATAGTTTCGTTAGTGTTTCTATAATATAAGTTATAAAAACAAAGTAATAAGTGTTTTATTGTATCAATATGATAAATTATTGCAAAATAACGGCTTCATCGTAGGCCGAATACCAATACGTCTTAGAACTCGAAATATTACCGTTTTTATGCAAGTCGTGCTCGACTCATTCTGTAAAACGTGTTGCCTATCTTCACAAATCCCTAGTATCTAAATATGATACAAGAAATATTTGGTTTAATTAAATACATAAAAACGGATCAAAATAACCTGAACCTTATTTAATTCATTATTTACATTATAATAGTCAGTAAAATATTATAAAATTAACTTATAAAATTTGATTAAGTTAAAATAGAATTTTGGAGCAGTAAAATAACTAATTGGTCAATATTACTATTTCTACTAATATTGTGAATATAATGGACAGTAAAAATTAATAAAATGTCAGTATGGATTAGTTGGTAATAAATAATTTATTTCATTATCTTTATAAAAATGCGATACCTTCTTATCCTTATAGAATATGAAACAATTATAAAAAAATGTATGATTTGCGAACACTAACCGCAAAATATTTCAAGCGACCTTTCTAGTTTCTATTCAATATTTGTAAGGAATCAAATATTTAGTTAGAATGGTGGAAATAGTTAGAATCCGATTCCACACACTCGTTGAATGAATAAAAAGTAATATTTCATCGCACAACCAGCAGAAGCAGATTCAACGAGTCGTCGCCACTCTTTGGGGTATGTGTTTGAATAACTCAAATTATATCTAGTAACTACACGATTTTCTCACTTAGTCCAATTTCAAAATCATATGTTGTCCGAATAAAATAGGTTCAACCAATTAAATGCAATCAGCACCAAACCCCTTATTTTGAAAATGTTCAAATTTCTCAGACCTTCACCCGGAATTTTGTTTAAAATGTTGGAAAAATGACCCCTGAGTTTTTTCAGATTTGTTTGACCGTCTCTGTAAGTTGTTAAAGTTTAACATTGAGTTTAAATGGAGATTTTGCGATTCGAGAAACTTTAGAGCGTAACTTTTGATGCATCGAATGGATTGTTCGGAAATTTCGTATTCTTACGTTTTGGGGATCGCTGAATTCAAGTTTTGCCAGTTGAACTTACCAAAAAACTGTCATTAGTGTTAACTAATGAAAAATTGTCTCAAAAATGCATCCGTGATGTGATCTTATAGGTTTTAGAGGTCGCTGATTTTAAAGTTGATGCCAAAAATGAATTTTTGACAGCCGGAAATGTCAAAAATCAATTTTTGATATTGAAATTAAATACAGTTTCCCCTAAATCATCATTGAAAATTTTATTCATTAAATTGTATATAAATTTAAATTATTGACAGTTATTTTAGTCTGTACCAAAAATTGATTTTCGACATCAAATTTGAAATCAGCGACCCCTAAAACCCATAAAGTCATCACGGATGGATTTTTTGAGAACATTGTTTGTTAGCTAAAACCACAGTCGGTATGTACGACCGTGGTTAAAACTAATAACAGTTTTTTGACAAGTGTAATTGTCAAAACTTGATTTTTGACATCAAATTTGAATTCAGCGACCCCCAAAAAGAATACGAAATTTCATAATAATCCCTTCGCAGCATCAAAAGTTACGCTCTAAAGTTTCTCGAATCGCAAACTCTCCATTTAAACTCAATGTTAAACTTTAACACCTTACAGGCACGGGTTAACATGGTCAAAAAAAACGCTGAAAAATTCAGGGGTCATTTTTTCAACATTCTAACAAAATTCCGGGTAGAGGTCTGAGAAATGTAAACTATTCAAAGTAAGGGCCCCCCTAACATCCTTGACATCAGCATCTGAATCTAAAATGTGACACAGATTGTTTCCAATTTGCTAAGAATGAATGGTTGATAGACGGAAAGATTTGCGTAATAATGTTCGATTCATTCTTATATTATTTACATCACCTGAGGGTCATAAATATTATGTATATTAAATTTTAACGAGCCATTGTTGGAATCAATAAAATTTTTACTTCGATTGTATTATTTGCATGAAATCCGGCTTTCGCTGATTTACTTATTTACTCATAAACATGCTCGAAGTAATTTATGAATGTTTCATTTAGTAGTTATAGCCATACTGTTTTCGACACCACTGTAAGTTATTAGACCAATACCATTTATCAGTAGTTTACGATAAGTATTCTCCAATTTTCAAGTAGTATAGATATAGTGAACATTATTATAAAATTCCGTTTAGTTTATGAGTCAGTCGTGCAAAAAACGTGGATTCGACATCAAAAAATGTATCCACGATAAGAAAATTTTCACACATTATAAACTGATATCGCTGAATTCAAAATAATACGAATTTATAGAAACCTGCAGAGGACGCAGGCTAGACATACTCTATCGATATGGTATTGAACTATAACCTCAATTTAATCTACCTATTGTTTCAACCTGATACACTAATGTGATAAGCAAACCGAAAATCGCCGCTGAATCTGGTACTATATCCTACTCTCTCGGAACATGACTGTATGCTTGTGACCATAGTCTGTAGTTATATTATCGTGCTAAAATGAAGACATGGCAACAATTGGCAAATTTCACAGGGAGTTGGTACATTTTGATTGTTATTCTGACAAGTGAGTACCTACACCAATTATTTTTTGCGTATATGCCTTTTTTACATCTGATTGAAAATGTCCCTTTCTTAGCTTGTATACATTTCGTATCATTATTTATAGAGTGCTTTCATTATCTTTAGATTTTTAGATCCAAAGGGAAGTTCAAAACCAATATTAATTGAATTTCAGCTTTCACCCTATAATCTTCAGTCATTACCCGAAATTTGCCTTTATGGGAAGAGTATAACGCGATACAATTTCTCGTCTATGAATATAATTTGTTAATTTATCAATCAGAAATAAATTATAAACAGAGCTCAAACGAAATATACGGAACAAGAAACACAAACAGAATTGTATTTATATATTTGTCAAATTAGGTATAAATATGGAACATGGTGAACCGAAAATACTATTTTACAGAGACTTTAAAAATATTAATTTAAAGACTTTGAAGCACATCTTTATAGTATTCCTAGTTCGATATATTTGACATGAATGACGTACCTAAATGAAACGGTAACGTTCTTGAATGAACATTTTTTGAATCTCTTTAATAACTATGTGATGACTAAAACTAAAAGAATTTGCAAACCTCCTGCTCCATGTTGTTAGAACTATGATATCACTGAGAGACAAAGCTTATAAAAATACCGAAATACTCGAAATCCAGCTCACTGACAATATTACAAGGACCTACGAAACTATACAACAAACGCGATAAAAAATAAAAAAAGCTTACCTTAACTATAAATTAAGATCATGCAGTGTAAAAGAAAAGTGGAAAATTCTTAAACTAAATAATATAATACCCTCTAAACAAAACAATGATATTCCTCATCATCTGAGTAATGTCAATGATATTAATAATTATTTCGTAACTTCAATCCCTCAGATGAATGTAGCTCCACATTTAATAGAGTTTTACAATGATAATGTAATTAATGATTCTAACTTTTATTTTAAACAGGTAAAAGATTGCACCATATTATACCGTTCATAACTCACATAATACATTTTTGCCTCGTACAAGGTGTTTTTCCAACCTCTTGGAAATGCGCTGTAATCACTGTTCTGCCCAAAACATCTAATCCCAATGAGTTAAAAGACCTTAGGCCCATAAGTATATTACCAACACTATCCAAAATAATAAAAAAATTATTGATCAGCACCTAAGGCACTATCTTACTATAAACAAGACAATACCCACTGTTCAGTCCGGTTTTAAGTCAGTTTACAGTTGTCTCCTTCATGTAGCAGATGAAATTATAACAGCTAATGATCAAAGACTTTATACAATTTTAATTTTATTAGATTTCAGCAAAGCGTTTGATACATTAAACTTCAATACACTACTGGCTATATTGCATTGCATAGGTCTTTCTGAGAAGGCAGTTGATTTTTTTTCAAATCATCTAAATGGTAGAACTCAACAGGTTAGTTTGAATAACAATGAATCAGAGTTTTTATCTTTGAAATCTGGAGTACCACAGGGATCAATTCTCGGTCCATTAATGTTCACTATTTATACCAGTCGAATAATGGAGCGCCTAAAACATTGCAAATATCATCAATATGCAGATGACTCTCATACTTATAAATCTTTCTTAGTGAAGCATGTTCAAACAGCCTGTACTGACTTTAATGACGACATTGCGAAGTTAATCAAGGTAGCTCAAGATCACGGCTTAATTCTCAATCCTACAAAGTCAGTTTTATTTGTACTAAAAAACATCGTCCTTTTGTTAATAGTCAAATTCATATTGTTGTTGATAATACTGTACTAGTGAATAAAAATGAAGCAAGAAATTTGGGCGTTGTACTGGATAACGATTCGAGATTTAGAACACAAATAAATAACTTATTAAAAATGGCATATGGAACTATAAGACTAATATATAGCAGTCGACATTATTTATCTATTCAAACAAAAACTTGTGTGAAAGTTTGGTATTATCATTATTTAATTTCTCAGATTCTTTATACGGTCCATGTTTAGACTCAACTTACAAATTTAAGATTCAAAAGGTTCAAAATGCATGCCTTCGACTCTATATTAGGAAGTTTGATAGAATATCACACAAAATAGTTGATACTCATTGGTTAAATATGGAGAATCGTAGGTTATTTCATGCTTGTTGTTTATTTCACAAAGTAATTGTAGATAAAATTTCGATTTATCTTTACAATAAAATTCAATTCAGGACAGGTGTGCATAATTCAAATGTCCGATCAAAAAGCTTACTTACTCGTCCTCGCCATCGCACAGAAATGTTTAAACGATCCTTTACTTATCAAATCAGCAAAGTATATAACGATATAGATAAAATTTACAAGCATCTTTCTATTAGCCATTTCAAGACCAAAATAAAATCGTTCATCTTTGAATGTCAATTTTCTAACTAACAATATTTAATTTTTTCAATTTTTTTTTCTCATTTTTGTATAATGTATAATAAAAATTCTCAATACTTCTTTTCTTTTCTTGATATCTGTATTTGTATTTATATACATTCCTTTATTTAATTTTTTTTTGCAATATCTAATGAGCTTAACTCACTGGGTACTATACTGTAATAGTCAGCAAGGTTAAGTGTAAGAGCAGTACGTTGCGTATCAATTTGATATGCAATACGCTGAACTTCGCCTTGTGTTTGTTCTTTACTGTAATACCTAAATATAAACTGTAATATATTTTATATCATTATTTGTATCAGATCGTATTATCGCTGGGAAAAATAAAGACATTTATTATTATTATTATTATGATTATGATTAATTGAAATGAAAAATTTTTGGATTTAGAGCGTACAACGCTTGAGCAGTAACTGCAGTCCAGAGCCCAATATGATGTATGCCTTTGTGTATACAAATGTTCTCCATAGAGATCACCATATGAAGGCATTTCTGCTCTCACTCATGCTTCTGTAATTTTTATTTATGAGGAGAATTGTATTTACAGCGAGGGGTTTGAACGTAACAAGCAAACTACCGTACAAATTGAAGATTTGCTATAAAATTATTTTCCCAAGGAGGGAATTCAACTGTTGACGACTTGACACATTAATCGCTTAATTCTAATAAACTTCAAATTATTATAATCGTCTCCCTAGATAATAAAAGAGTGAAGTAGCCTCAGGTGTATCTAAGGCATGTTATTGATATATTGCAGATTTCATTTTCTGATAACTGATTCAAATTCTTGAGAAAAAACAAGCAGCGTTGAAAGTTGAATTTGCTATAGAATCATTAATAAAGGAGTTAATTTTCACATTGACAATAAAAATTAGTACCTTATTATGGTGTCATTTATTTGGATTCCGAAGGACATTTTCAATATATGCGGCAAATATTTAAATATTGGCACATAAATCCAATTAAAGAAACCAAAAACAAATAACTGTCTCAATAACTAGATTACAGAGTGATCCAAAGTTGGCGCCCAAGACCTACCACGGCAAAAATAAAGAAGATAATTAAATTCTGAACCTAGGATCGCAAATATGATGGCCTTAGCTCCATTTTCCATAACAGAGTAAAAAATTATAAGTTCAAAAATTACTGTAATGCTGTCCGAATTTTTTTCCTAGGAATAAACCCATATTTTTCACAATTGGGAAGCCCTTAGTATTGTGAATAACTTTTATTTCCAAAATGTTTGCTCAAAAGTACAGAGCTTCAAAGTCAAAAAATGCCACATTCAAGAAATCAAGCCAACGGAAAGGGGACTAAATCAAGTTTCCCATAAGAAGCAGTTGACAATTGTTTGCTTACTAGAAATATTGTTAACTTCTTAAACCTTTCAAAATATACATACATAACGAATAAGTTTATCAAAACTTTTGGATAAGCCGCATATGGAAAAAACAACTATCTTTATCACCCAAATAATTGTAAATTTAGAAATTACTGACCGTAGACTTTCCCAACATAAATTTTGGACAGAAATCGCAAAAACGAACATTATTGGGCGACAGAAAATCCACACCACGTTAACGGAATTGGAAACCAAAGACACTTTGGAATAAATACGTGGTGTAGGATTATTTCTGGACATTTTACAGATGGATCAAAATGATGGCCACATAAGTATAGAGACTGAACACCCTCAAATTTCTACTTATAAAGCAAACTAAAAAATAAAGTTCATAGAACTGTCTAGACAAGTAGACATCAACCAAAGAAAAAAAACAGCATGTAGTGCTATCTCTAGAGAAGGGCTGCAAAAAGCTACAAGTCGTACAGGGAATTGTGTGAAAGGCAAAGATCAAATGAACGAAAAAAAATAAATTAAAAATAATTAGTCTCACTTTTAACCAGACTGGTTCAAAATGTGGCCAAAACAATAATCAATGAATTGAAGACTATTGGAATTTATGATTGGAGTCAACGAAGAAGCAATCTTCAATTCAAGACAACCGATCTTGAGAGGTACAAAAAAAGTTCCCAAAGCATAATGCTGAAATATGATAATGTGAAATGATAAACAAGTGGGTGAATGTTGTGTTGTGAACGTTTACTGAAAATCAGGAGAGAATATACATAAAAAACAAACGAATGCTGGATATTTTTCAAACGTCATTCCCGAACAATGAAGTTTATGGAAATATATGAAGACTACGCTGTCAAAGCCCCTCCAAAGCAGATCTACTAGATTCAGAGATATGATCAGCTTCGCTATTGATTTTTTTTCTTCAAATTTTGTTGCTCCTTAATAAAAGTTGTGTTTTCCAGAATTGGAATCAATTTCACACCTAATTGTTATGTAAGAGTTATCACGTATAGTAATTTTTTATGGGGTTTACATGTTTCCCAACAAGTCCAACTGCGTCAATTCAAATAACAATAGTTTGTACCAACCCAAGACCCGTTTGGCCCAGTTGCCCCAATTTCTAGAAGTGATTGGGATTGACTGTTAAATTTCAAGTTTCGACCAAGCAATAAGGGTTTCAAACTCCCCCTACATCAAATTCGATGAATCACTGTTTAAATTCAGTTTACTGTAGTAATGGAAGTACTATGTTATGTGTCACTCCATTGAGTATTTATTTTTTTATTATTTTAATCATTCTTATAACGCATTATTAATCGTTTCAGCAAACATTTTCAGCGTTCTATGTGGAATCTCTCTAGGATGGCCTTCCCCAATATTAGCAAAGTTGGGAGAACTAACAGACGAGAACCCTTTGGGACGAATTACCACAGATCGAGAATTGTCTCTTATTGGATCCCTATCATCCGTGGGAGGAATATTAGGGCCACTACTGTTCACTTACATCATTGATAAATATAGTCGCAAAATGGCCATCATTACCACAGCAGTTCCTTTAGTCGCAGCTTATATAATAGCAGCATTTGCACAAAGCGTCGAGATGTTTTATGTTTGTAGAATATTAGTTGGTATAGTTATTGGAGGATCGTTCACTATCGTTCCCATATACATAGCTGAAATATCGGATGCCAGAAAGAGAGGAACTTACGCTTCTCTGTCAACATCATTCATTATGTGTGGCGTTCTCTTATCATATAGTGTTGGACCTTATATGCCAATGTTCTGGTTCAACATTTTGATAGCGATATTCGCTTTAGCTTTTATTCCTATGTTCTTCTTCAGTTGTCCGGAAAGTCCTTATTATTCGGTACAACAGGGGCACGAACACACTGCTATGGAAACTTTAAGACGATTAAGAGCTGTGGATAATGTTTGGGACGAACTAAGCGATATCAAAGAAACTATAGAAAAAGAGGTCAAGGGTACAATCTTAGATATTTTCAAAACAAAAGTAACTGTCAAAATACTGCTGTTTGTGACCACTTTATTGATAATTCAACAACTGAGTGGAATCACCGTTTTGTTAACATATTCTCAAGATATATTCAAGACCGCAGGCGGATCTCTTCGAGACGATATTAGTACCATTATCGTTGGAGTTGTTCAAGTTGGAACGTGTTTTATCACTCCCATAGCATCAAGAAAATTTGGAAGAAAACCAATGTTGATATTTTCTTGCATTGCAGCATGTTTGACGGAAGTAGCACTAGGAATATACTATTATTTAGATGCTCATGATTCTGATACAAGTAATGTTAAATGGTTGCCAGTTGTTTCGCTAGTGTTATACATATTTTTCTATAATTGTGGATTAGGAGCATTACCGTGGGTTATTATGAGTGAAATGTACCCCCTAAATGTGAAGTCTGTGGGTGCATCACTCAGCACAAGTATATATTGGATAGTTGGATTTCTTTTGACATATTTTTATGGTGACATGAAAGAAATAGGCCTAGCAGCTATGTATTGGATGTTCGGTGGATGTTGTGCCATAGGGGCTGCAATTGTGTATTTTTTTGCCATAGAAACGAAAAACAAAAGCTTACAAGAAATACAGAATATGTTAATTTAAAGGAAGAAATATTTAAGAAAGTGGAGCGTTCAACAAAGATATTGCAGACAATTTAACCCACTCTGTGAATCGCTAGTCTCCTGAAATATGAGACCAACTCAGATCGGTGTGCTTCGATAATTCACTGCTCTTTCCTTTTGGGTCGGTAAGACCACGTTGAGATGGCAACTACGAATAAAAATAGAAGAATGGAGAGTGTAAATCGTCAGTCAGAAAGTAACGATTATCATTCATTGTCATCATGAATAAGATTTGATAACTACATTTGAATTTTCCTATCATTAGGTCGGGTTGTACCAAAGTTAACTGATCCGTAGTTCAACTGAACTCGGTTCAGTTGAACCAATCGAGGTTAACAACACTTCAGTTGAACGCAAATTTATTGATGTTGGTAACCGTGAAGTGTCATTTATCTGTCACTTATTACATTTTCTGAAATTTTTTCAAAATAATTTTCGAGTTCTCGTGTTGTTCTGTAATTCGGTTGTCGTACAACTTGCGAAAATAAACTTATTGTGGTGTTTCCCCAATTTTATTTATTTTCTAGAATTTATTAAGCTTAATAATATAAAAGAATGTATATGACAATGCTAACAGTAGTTGCATGCACAGTAACATTCGAGGTGTTTCTGATACTGTACTGAATTGTATTTTTTAAAGGAATTGCTTTGGTTAAGGATCTATCAAGATGGAAAAGAAGTTCAAAAGATCATTAAATTTTAATGTGAAAGAAGAAACAATTCTGATAGGTTTGGTGGAGAAGTATAAAGATAAGATAGAATGTAAGAACTCTGATACATTATCTAATAGGAATTCTTACTTATTCGAAACGCTTGCAAGTTTCCGATATTTCTTCAATTATAATTGGCAAATATTTCTAGGATGTAACAATTCTACTAATGCCGCAAATTCTTCATCATCAGTTAATTCAAGCATGTATATTTTCATTTTTAAATTCTAACAAAATAAAATTATAAAGTTACAATCACTTGAAGTAATACTAATAATAATACTACTGATAATTATTTCCCATGCGGAATCACTTAACTTCTCTTGAACTTTGATTTTTTAGCGATCAACCGAACCGGAAAATGGAACTAAAGATCAGTCTGTGGTACAACGTGATTTATACGTAAACTACAGATCAACGTTGATCTTTTGCTGAACGACGTTGGTACAGCCCGATCTTATTGGTTCGTGAAATTATCTCAATAAATACAAGTCATATTCACAATACTATTGAAAATTATGTTAGAAATCTTAACGCTATCAAATTACTTTGAGGGAACACCACTCCCTAATGTCTCGTGGTGTTACCAAAAATTTTGATCTTGTTGATGTCTGACAGAATAACTATCGATATTAATTCGAGCACTCTAGCCCTACTAGAAAGTCAGGCTTTAAATTTAGATAAAGAGAAAAGTTATTTTTGAAACCAATTCTGATGGAAGGGGCTAAAATTTCACCTTCAAGACTTTCATATATACTAAGTTTTAGGAAAAACGTGTTCTTTGTTTATGAAGCACAATGTAGAACAAAATAAAGGCGTATTGCTAATAATATCGTGTTTAATTTGATGCAGTATACCAATCAGAATGATGAAAATCGTGAATAGACTAATATACTTTGGAAATCAATAAATTATATATGATATTAAGTTTAAATTCATGATACCTTCCTACTTGAAATAATGTAAAGGCTTTTATTTACTTGTAAATATATTTAGATATATTACAACTGGGAAGATATATAATGTAATAAGGGTTATGTACAGGTTATTTCCAATATTAAAAAAACTAAATCATATTAAAAAACAAAAAAAACAAGAACCCAATGGGGTTTGCCACATGTTTTCTGTTTATCATAAATAACACTTTCTCGTGAGAAAAAGTAAATGAATTTCTCAAAATAAACAAAATTATTTTCACACTCGCTTCAAGATGGGTGATATGATGCCATAGCTGATAGGGTCAAGAGGGTTACAATAACTTCACAAAAGTTTGGTTGTAAAGGAAATCATAAACCTGTCAAGATCAATAAGCAAAATAGAACGAGAAACTAATGGGTAGCTACATGATAAATCTTAATGTGAACCATCTGGAGATTTTTAGGTAGTGAGTATTCCAGGTCTATTGTTGATAAATATGGAAGTTTTACACGTCTTTCTTTCATAAATTACATAATTAATCAAAATGTATCACACGTAAATCGAAACGTAACGTAGTACCTAATCATCAAAATTGTAATTAAATATAGTCTTGGTTATAGTTGAAATAATATGTCCATTCAAATCAGTTAGCAATATTTAGAAAAGGACAGATAAGTTTAGAAATCCCACCGTAAGCATTCTGAAAGAGGAAGAGAATTATAAACTATCTTACTGCTTATTGGTTTAAACATTTTTTCAAATTTACTAGTAATATTATTGGTACAAAATTAAAATCACGATCGCTGTATGTAAAATCATTGGTTAAACAATTCGGGGATCCTTCCCTAATTGCAGGACGCATTTTAAATATCAACAAAATGCAGAAAAACCTTCAGTTATATTTTCTAACTTGTATCAGTTTCTTGGAAAATCACGTGGCACTTTGTCATTTTTAATTGAATTAATCTTAACAGATTATTCAGAGTGTTTTTGGTAAGAGGGCATTTTCGCTAAAATCAGAGTTTCAGTTTTATTGAAATCAGTTTTATCCAAGTTCAAGTTAATATCACATTCAATCAGTTCATAGCTTTTGGATTCCCTAGGTTCATCCTGGTTGGGATATCATTTTAATAAATTTAGTTCCATTTATTTAGTTCAGATAATTTAGATTCTCTGGGTAGTTTTATTTAACTTTAGGTTTCATTATTAGATTATTTTTATTAATAATTTCATAATATTAGCAATAAAGTTAATTATAATCTTCTTTTTTTTTCTTTAATTATCATATATACATTCTTTTTTATTATTATCATTATCTTTTTATTGTTGTTGAGTACAAGTTTCTCTGATTAAAACTAGCGTTTATCCATCCATTTACGTTCCAGTGTTTAAATCCATAAGTGTCTAGTGAAATAAAAAGGGGTAAGTGTCAAAGATATTTTTCACGTTTGTTCTGGTTAATAAATGATTGAGGTCAAACTCCAACGTGTCATGGTTCTCTATATTAAATAGCCACACTGCAGATAAATAAATATTAGTGAATAGGAATAATTTAAATTCCTTAAGTAAAGTTTTATAGAGTTTAATAGAGAGAGTACCATGTTACAATAATTACCTTCACTATTATTCACATCAAACCTCTAATAAAACAGGGTGAGGCAAAGATTTGGTTACAGGATTTCAATTTGGCACACATCTCTCTCAATTCACTCATGGAGTCTGTCCATTGTTGCATGTAAGGCCCTCTGGGCAGGCGATAACATGATTGATGCGGTGTTTCAGGTCGTCCAAGTTGGGAGGTTTGGTAGCGTAGACTCGATCCTTGACCAAGCCCCACAACCAAAAATCGCATGGCGTCAGGTCGGGTGAACGTGCTGGCCATGGGAGAGGACCACCAATCCAGCGATTACCGAACGTGTCGTCTAGGTAATCTCGGAACATAAGACTGTAATATGCAGGGTATGGCTTCATTCCTAAATCACGATGCAAAATTCCAACCAGTGGCCTTTACGAAATGTTAGTTTCTCGAGAAAGTCTGCGCGTGAACTTGGTAGAGCTGGCTATCGTCGCTCCCTGGACGAGGATGATATTCTCTGCAGTTCGGACAGATCTCTTTCTACCGCTGTTCCCCTTGCAATCGTCTTGAACCGACCCCGTCCGGACAAACTTCTCGTAGATCCTACTATTGTCAGGCGCGATGGTGCATTCTCTCCGGTTCATGCTATGCATTTTTCTTGTGCGATACTCGGGGACTGAAAGACCTTCATCCAGGGAGCTATCTTCCTTCGTTCCGCAATGGAATCAGGACGCAATGTTTTAATTTGCGAAATAAAAATTAGTCAATTAGTCTCAAGATATTTAGTCTCCCATACAGTGTTAGCATCTTTTTGCCTCACCCTGTACATCTCAGATTAATTTTATGGCAGTTACCTCAAAGTTTAAACTATAGACTTTATTAAGCTTGCATTTTTCATGATATGCTTTTTAAATGATTCAAATGTATGTCTAGCATACAATATTAGAATTTTAATAAATGCAAATCTTGAATTACATTCATTCGTTAGTTGAACTTGATGATCTATAGAAGAACTCGTAATAACGGAAACAGAGTTTTATTCAATATGCAATAGGGATAGGGGGGGGGGCGTACAGGGTGTCCCATTTTGGGTACTTTTGCGGGGTATCTCCTTTATTTTTAAAGATAGAGAGTTGCGGTTTTCGCGACACTGTGCTACTTTTTCGTAAAACTCAAGATGTCGTCAACAGAATTTTCATAGCCCTTTTAGTTTTTAAGATACAGGGCATTTCTGAAAATGTTGCATTTTGTGACCCCCCTCGTATCTCCGTTATCCTTCAACTTATCGAAAAGGTAAAATAACATTCTAATAGTTTTTTTTTCGTAGAATGCAGTGGTGTAGATAACTTTTGTTACATATTTACTGTTTTTGAGTTATATAGCAAACTTATGTTTTTTTAAATGGAACACCCTGTATATTTATAGACTATAAAATTTGTCTTTTTTTTACCTTTTCAAAAATATATGATAGTATAAACTTTTTTTCAGAAACACGCAAATAATTGACAATTTTTAGAAATTAAATACATATTTTAATTGTAGGCCATTGATATTGTTTATGACAAGAAACAGAAATAAACATCAAATCTCTATCGCATTTAAGCTGTTTATTTTCGTTCTTTTGGTATCATTATTCAATAGATATTTATCAATTTTTTCGAATAATGGCAGTTTACGAAAATTATGAGAAATATGATATGATGGTATGTTTTATACAGAGTAATGAAAATTCTGAAGAAGCTTCGGAATTATATTTCCAAAGGTGAGTAAGCTATTATGGCTATGAAAATCTCTATTATCATTTTAATTTTTGCTTGTTAGATATCCAGAAAGAAGGCAACCGTTTTTTGGGATATTTGCCCGTTTAAAAGCAAATTTAGTTGAGCACGGATCATTTGTTCACCCGCGCCCTAAAACATACAACAAAGAGAACAGGGAAAGAAAAGAGATAGATACTTTAGGATATATAGAAGCAACATCTTCGTCCTCATGTAGAAAAATTTAGAAGGAAATTGGTGTGCCAAAAACTAACGCTCAGAGGATCTTGAAGAAATATAAGTATCATCCATACAAATTTAATATACTACAACATTTGCATCCGGGCGATGCCGAGCGCCGGGCACTGTTTTGCCAGTGGTATTTGCAACAAATCGATGCTAACGATTTATTTGGCAGACTTGTTTTTTGGTCAGACGAATGCTTTATTTCAAGTGCTGGCATTTTCAATCGTCACAATACCAGGAACTGGCGTAGTGAAAATCTGCATTTAATGTTCGAAAGGGCACAACAAGGACGCTTTGGAGTTGAGGTTTCATGTTTTATTTTGGGTAGACATATAGTTTATAGGATTTTTGAAGGAGGTCTTACAGCACGTAGATACCTAGAAATTCTTGAGGAAGTTATTCCAGAACTGCTCGAAAACATTCCATTAGCCCAGTATAATGCTGTTTACCTACAGCAAGATGGTGCCCCAAGTCATAACTCTAGGCTCTTAAGGGCCTTTCTAAATAATAACTTTCCTCAAAGATGGATAGGTACCAACGGACCTGTTAGATGGCCTCCACGATCACCAGATCTCTCAATTTTAGATTTTTTTTTTATGGGGTTATATACAAAATGAAGTATATAAAACTCGATATGACGGCATTGCAAAACTTCGAGAGGCAATTCATTTAGCTTTTCGAAATCTGCGAATGAGAACAATGGTTCTTTTGAACGCTATTCAAAGAATCTCAAAGATGTGCCAATTTTGCATTAGAGAAAATGGTGGTCAATTTGAACATCACATTTAATTTTTTTTAATAATGTTATTTTTTTGTGTTTTTGTTATATTGTCACTTTACGCCACAAAACTGTTGTTACAAACTTACTGTTAGAAAAAGATCTATGGGAATTCTTTTTAATAGATACCTATATACAAGGTATCCAATTATTTGTTAGTAATATGTAAGTTGCACTTGTTTATTATTGTTATCCATAGCATACTATTAAAATATGTATTTAATTTTCTGAAAATTGTCAATTATTTGCGTGTTTCTGAAAAAAAGTTTATACTATCATATATTTTTGAAAAGGTAAAAAAAAGACAAATTTTATAGTCTATAAATATACAGGGTGTTCCATTTAAAAAAACATAAGTTTACTTTATAACTCAAAAACAGTAAATATGTAACAAAAGTTATCTACACCACTGCATTCTACGGAAAAAAATTTATTAGAATGTTATTTTACCTTTTCGATAAGTTGAAGGATAACGGAGATACGAGGGGGGTCACAAAATGCAACATTTTCAGAAATGCCCTGTATCTTAAAAACTAAAAGGGCTATGAAAATTCTGTTGACGGCATCTTGAGTTTTATGAAAAAGTAGCACAGTGTCGCGAAAACCGCAACTCTCTATCTTTAAAAATAAAGGAGATACCCCGCAAAAGTACCCAAAACGGGACACCCTGTACGTCTTGTACCTCGTGTCACCTCCTCTAACTGCTACTATTTCTCACGAGAAAAGGTGGCATCACTGATAACTGAACACTTCCGTTTCTATCTTGTATTGTATTTTCACATGATTTATCAATTACAAGGTCGTCTAGAAATTTAGCTGATGAGTCAATTATATGCTGACATTATTTCATATCTCTGACGGAGATAAAGCAATATCATAAAAGATAATAATAAAAAGGTATTTGTAATTCGATTAATATGAAGCTAACATCTTAAATCTAAAGCAAATAGAGAAATATACAATAATATACAATGAGTGCACCAAATATGTTAAAATCTTTGAATACCCAGATTCTGATATCTATTTTAGCAGGTAAGTCGATCGTTCACGATCATAACACCTTTTTGATTCTCAAATAAAGAAATATTCATAACAAATGCTGTTTAGATTATAAAGATTTTACATTTATGCAGTGGCGTATTTGACATTTTGGTGCCAGCAGCCCACACTTGAGGAAGCCGAGGCCCCCACCCTCCCCCTAAAATGAAAATTTGAGATTTGTCCCTGTATATCCTTTAGAAAGGAAATCGTTTGACACAGGTATTCTGACAGCTATATATGTTTTATTGTATAAATCTTTGAAGACTTAATCTTAAGTAGATACATGGTTCTATTAGAAATACCAAATACATACATATATGTATGTAGAAACTTGGCATTGCACAAACAGTTGAAACATGATTTTACCTGGCTTTACTAGGAGTATTATAATATATAACAATGTTGTGGGTAAATGCATTGATGATTTCAGATAGTTTAAAATCTTTTGATACTTCGCATTCAATTACCATTATATATTCGATCGAGATAATTATTCGTCTATAATTTCTTACTGTTTTTTAACAGAGAAAGAACATTTAGGAAAACCACAGATGTTATGCTTATTCAGTTGTAGACTTACATGTAGACTCTTGGCAAAAATTTAGCGCCCCAAGCCCGCGCTTGGTTCGCCGCCATATGTTACTGCCACTATTAGTGTTCTAAGAGGGAGTTTTGGATTATGTTTGTTCGGAAGAGAACCCCAGTACTTTGTAATGAGTTTTGTTTCTGCTATTCTATCAGAGGCGTTTCAGCTCCCTTGCGTCCATGGGCGTCCGTCTGTTCATTTCCCTCATTTAAGAACTATCTATGAGCTAATGGTTTGAGCTCAGCGCTTTTACAGGTTCTTGACTAAGGGATATGATGGATGTGTCCTTCTCTTTGTATCGTTTGTTCATATTGAGATGTGTACATCTCTCAATTGCATGAACTTGCGCTGAATAGATACTGGTTTATTTTCCCATGGGTTCGAAGTATTTGATTTTAGGCCCAAGGACCCCTGCTCCCTTACCTTCTGCAGTTCTTGATCCATCGGTATACCAACAGATTGCTCATGTCTTGGTGCTATGAGTATTGTGTGTTTCTTCTTCCATTGAAGTTCAATACTTTTCTGAGATTCTTCTTTGCTTATATTAAACATAGTATTTTACGCTGTACTACATATCGCTATGTGGAAGTGGTGGTTCTTCTCCGTAGTTCAGCCATGTTAGGGCAAGACCTTTGGCTTGTAGAACCTGATTCTTATTGCATCCAAACTTTTACAACAAAGTAATGCCTATCTCTCCTTCCAAAATTCCATCGTTGGGTCACACGATGTTCTACGAACAATACAGGTTTTCCTCGCTTAATCAAAATATGAAGAAAATGAAAATTAGCTAAATAAACATTACCATAACAGTAGATAGGGCACTACAAATTGAAATTGAAAAAAATTTTAAAAGTGACGTTCAAAAAAATTGGGAAATTTTCCTTCATTTTAGGCAAGTTTACAATACCACAGTTATTTGAAAAGTCCGAAGAAACATTATTTGTGATCAAAAAAGTGCCCAGTAAATCTTAGCAGTCAAAATCTCTAAAAAGAACTAGGCTTACGCCGCCCCTGGATTACCCTTTGAATTCACTATTAACAATACCTCACCATATTTTAATCACCAACCTCCAAGGTTGTCTATGACCTTGTAGATAAATAACAACAAATAACCATCGTGCAACAAACTGTCGTTAAGAATAAACTATATCCCGATAAATCTGAATAGGTTTACACAACTGCAAACTGCTCTGATATTCTACGTAATTTAGCAAACAGAGCAAGCTGTGTTTGATGATATGAATGAAACAATTTCTGTTTGCATGTTTCGGAAAGGCCAGTGTATATCATTTATCGCAAAGAGTTATTCGCATAAAATGAATATAAAGCCATCTTAGTATCAATTTTTTAATTGTTACCAAATAAAATGGTTGTTATAGCTGATATAGATTAATGGACCTTAAGCGTTGATTCCGCAGATGGGCCCCAGAAATTGTGTTCCGGACATTTTTTGCGAGTTGGTCTGCATTTACTCCGATGTGTTGAGGAACCAGTATAAGGGTAACTGCATTATCCTTTTTTAATTCGTAGAGTTGCTATAAGCATTTCCATGCTATCTTGGAACCAGTGGCGTAGCGAGGGAAGGGGGCAAGTGCCCCGGGCGCCGGATCCAGGTGGGCGCCAAATTTGGAAATGTCTAAGTTTATAAAAATCTGTCGGAAAAAAATTTTACGGAAAAAAATTCACGATAAAAATTCAGGGCGCACAGCTGTCTGAACAGCAGGATAACGTTTGTCCCGTAACTTCATGGAGGTAATCGATAGGCATCTGTCATCACTTTCTTCGGCACTATAGAGGCTTTGTACGTGTTCTTCTTTCAGTCAACTGTACGGTGGGACTTGCTGAAAAGTGCAATGAAAAGAACACTGAAACAGGAATCTAGAACCAGATGCGAGTGCTAGGTATAGGTATGACGCTGTCAGTGTCGTCTTTGAACATCTGGATTCTATTTTGGATCTGCTCGAAAAAATGAGTGAAAATCCAGAATTGACGCCGGAAACTAGAAATGAAGCCTTGCACACAGAATGCTGACGTTCGATTTTCTCAGCCTTCTCTACTTTTGGGACCAAGTTTTGCGGAGAATTGAACGCGTTCAAAAAAGACCGCAAGATCCTGCAATGAATTTTGCAGATACTGCCAACGACCTCGACTCTCTTCAACACGACTTAGCACACATTCGAACATTCGAGACGATTTGTGTACTGCCGCGATTGCAGATGCTAAACAAAAACGTGACTGATGGGAAATCAACGTCGAACGGAAAAGAAGAAGACGTCGCCGAATGCCTGGAGAGTTAGCTGAAGATGCAGGCCTTTCAGCAGCAGGAGGAACAACGTCGCGTTTTGGCAAACGCTATTGATAGGCTCCAGGTTGAGTTCGACAATCGTTAACAGCGTCTTCGTGATCTGAACAAGAAGTTTGGCTTCCTCTTGAATGTTGCAGAGTTGATGAGTGGTTCAGATTTCGATTGCGTGGAAAAACAGTGTAAAAGTTTCGGAGAATTTTACTGACGTTGACGGCACTGGCTTGCATAACGACATCGTTGACTGCAGAATGTTACTACGTTCACGGGAAAATGTCATCGATACCCCCATCGAACTACTCCGATTTCTTATCCAGCACGCTAAAGATGTTTTTCCGAATTTAAGAGTTGCAGATCCTGCTAACTGTCTCCGTATCTATTGCAAGTTGTGAGCGGTCCTTCAGCAAGTTAAAGTTAATAATAACTTATCTGCGGGCATCATGGAGCAACAAAGGTTGTCGGACTTGGCTCTGTTGAGTATAGAGAAAGAGATTCTCGAATTGTTTGATGCATCATGCATAATAGATACGTTTGCATCAATGAAAGCGCGTAAAATACATATCTAGATTTATCGTTCAATGAATATATGTAAGTTTAAAAGAAAGGTACTCAAAACTATTAAAAATTGGGTTCCCTTGTTTCTTTTATTAGATATATTTGGCAATGTTGAATACGAAAATAAATATTGTTAAGAATTAAGGGGTTGGGGGGCGCGCACAATCCTCGCTACGCCTCTGCTTGGAACTGATTACATGGTATCTCAGCGCGTTAATGGCTGCTTGACTATCTGACGTAATAATCATGTATTGTCTACGAAAATTTCTTCCCATATTGAACTACACATTTTTTATAGCGTAGATTTTCTCGGAGATTTCGCTAAGCTTCCAAAGTATTCACTTCCAGGCCGATATCCTCCTATTCCAGTATCTTCTGTCGTTTTTGAGCCATTTGTGTATCATTTAGTGGCCTTTCTATTTAGTCTTAGGTTGATTTCTTGGTCCCATTCACTTTTGCAATTCAGTTTTGTGCTAAATTCTCTCATAAAACTATACTGTTTCATTATCTTATGTTGGGACATGTCCGAGGGAGGGGTGAATACTTGCGTTTGGTGATTCTCTTTCCGGTCATTCTATATGTTGTCCTATCGCCATACTTTCCACTACTATATGGTCCTGGTACTAGCTAGACTGGTTCTACTGCCCCATATGTAATAATCGGTTTCACTATTGTCGTGTACATTCACTGCAGGGTACTTGGGTAACACACCCAGCTATTTCCTCAAAGTTTTCAATATTTTGCTCAGTTTCATGATTCAAAAACTAATTGGAGACAACCCATATCGCCGAATTAAGTTGTTATTGGAAACCACATATACTTTGAATGAAGCATGATCATCAAGAGATGCAGACCTAATTCAAAACATAAATGCACAAAGTTAAAATAAATATAAAACACTGCCGGCGTCATATCTGCATACCTACTTATCATTTGCTGAAAGTAACTCCTTGTTTTATTTGCAGGCAATTTTCTTGCTTTTACGGGGGAAAGCTCATCAACATGGCCATCTCCAGTGCTACCGAAGCTCTATTCAAACGATTCCGATATAAATCCTCTAGAAAAACCTATAACTGAAGATGAAGAATCTTGGATAAGCTCAATAAACAGTATAGGAGCTATGATTATTTTATTCCCATCATGCATGCTTGCAGATGTAATTGGGAGAAAATGTACTTTATTAATGCTTGCTATTCCACATTTCGTGGCTTTCATTATGTATGCATTTTCGCAGAATATATATCTGTTTTACATTGGAAGATTTTTAAATGGAATGGCACTTAGTATTGGAGGTGTAGTTCTACCAATGTATGTTGCAGAAATTTCTCCAGATTCAAGCCGTGGTATAATGTTGATATCCTACACCATTTTCTCAAGCATGGGGTGTCTTATGTCCTATTCTGCAGGTCCATATTTGTCAATATTTTGGTTTGATATTTTAATGTCTGTGTTCCCGGTTATATTCTTTATCATGTTTGCTATTATTGCTCCAGAAAGTCCTTACTATTATATAATTAAGAACAAACGAGAAACTGCTAGAGACAAACTACGCTTATTACGCCCGGCTGATTATAAGTTTCTAGACAAGGAAATTGAAGCTATTGAAAAGGAAATTGAGAAAGCTCGACAAGGTAATATCATAGCAACTTTACGAACTAAAGTTGCTCTGAAGGGCTCTCTAATTTCTATTGCTCTGTGTACTTTACAGACATTTTCTGGATATGCTGCTTTTATATCTTTCACGCAACTCATTTTCATAGATGCAGGGACTAATATCCCTCCTGATATTTCGTCTATTATTATAGGAATAGTATTGTTCTTTGCTAGTTTGTGCGGATCATTTTTGGTCAATATGGTAGGAAGGAAAATTCTCCTAATTCTTTCACTTACTGGAATCATTATTTCAGAAATTATTCTTGGTACTTTTTATGTTCTAAAAGATCATAATGTGGATGTTTCCAGTATAACTTGGATACCACTTGTATGCCTAGTAGCATTTATGTTCACGTATAATATAGGTTTAGGACCTTTGCCAATTACAATTACTTCAGAAATTTTACCAGTTAACGTAAAATTTATTGTTGCAACGACAGCTGCATTTTTCTGTTGGATGGGTTCATTTATTGTCGCAAAGTTTTTCAACGATTTAAATTACGCCTTGGGCAGAGGAGGTACCGTTTGGTTATTTGGTGGGGGATGTGTGATAACGTTGCTTTTTACTATATTTGTTGTTCCAGAAACTGGAGGTAAAAGTTTTCTTGAAATTCAGACCATGTTGGAAAGATAGTCTATGACTCTATGATATGTGTCGTATTGAAATCGCTTGAGATTATAGCTAGACTAGGAACTTGACCGATGTTTCATACGACTTGTTGGTTTCGAAATGAATTCTCAATATAATAAGAAGCAGTAAAATCTGTTGGAATACCTTAAGGCATTAAAGATAACTTGGACCTGAATAGCGGGCTCGGTGGGACGCATTTATAGCTTTCACAAGTGAGGTTGGGGGGGGGGGGGGACTTGGAGGTGTTTAACCCCAAATATTCGTTTTAATCCCCTATGTTGAATTGGGAAAACGCTTTGTATCTCTATTTATATATTAACTTTACGCTATCTGTTCGTGGGCGCCGGGTTTTGTCACATCTATTGTAATGACGCAGAACAATGATTATTGTGTATGCATGAGCGATTCGATGGGTGGAAACCCCATAAACCCACGTTATATGCTCTCCTGCGGGCAAATATGTTCCATAAATAATGCAATGGAGAACGGGAAAACAAAAAAACGACTACAATGGAAATAAAATTAGTTAAATTCGGTAGAGCCAGTAAAAGGCTTTTCCAGAATGTCTGCCACATGCTCATATGCATCACACATTGAGACTTCTAAGAATGAATGTAATGTCAATAAATTAGCGAATTCACAAATCGTAGCTGAAATTGGGTTCCAAGTTGATAATTCGAACGAACTTCTCACAGAGGATAAAAGGTGTTCTAAATGAATTAAAACTATGAAGAAGGATCTGAAGAATATTATATCGAGGAGCGATACGAATATATATATTTTTACATTACATTAAATTTGTTATCTAAATTTGTAATAAAACCCGTTTATAGACGCAAGAACGAAAAAAAGGTGCTTAGACAATACCTTTGATTGAGGCCCCGATTTTGACAAATCTGGAATTTGCAAAATTTGGTGTGAGTCTTGTTCAAAATGGTATGCGGGTCAAACTAGAATGAACATTTCAACTCGTTGTAAAGAACATTTTGTCTATATAAAGAATAAAATTGAAAAATCAGGATTAGCAGAACATATTTTAAATATAGGTCACACCATGACGCAAGAAAGTGTTGACAAGCGAAAAGTCAATTTATTATTTTCAGATTTATCTCCAACTGGGGGTAACCGGTAACCTCTTGTTTGTATTACTTCAAATAGTACATTGTGTTTTGAATTTAGTTTACTCTGCTGATGACTACTTGGTAGCCGAAAAGTCCTCAGTACTTTAATTCTTAGTTGATAAGGTTGATAATTTGAATATGCACGAACAGGCGAACGTAGATGTGTATAGTATAGAGATCGTTCAGAATCAACCACAGAGAGCAGGTGAAGGTACTTATGCGATTGCCCACATTGAACATAGATTGCCCACATTGCCCAACAATGATTATGTTACGCACCATAGAACAACTACGCACATCCCATATATCGTAAATAACTATTATTGTAGGCATAAACAGAAATACACGAAGGTTGCTATTAAATATATGATATTTCTGTTCTGTAAAGCCTCAACAACACTTAGGCAAATGCTGTTCGTCTATTCAAATAGTAATTAAATATGAGTCGACAAGACATTTGGCCAGACATTGCCTTACCGAAAAATTGCTGTCTTCAAATAATCACTTTCCTACTACATTATTATACCCCGATTTATACACTATCGTTTTCATAGATTGAGGAATATACTAGGTATGACCGAAGGGTTAAGACGGAGCGTGGTTTGAGTGAAAGAAAAGCGATTCCGTTCCTTACGTTCACTCCGTCTTTCGCATAAGCCGATAATGGCGTGAGCCGCAATCCGTCTAGTTGCGAGCTCGATTCATCAGCACTATTTCTCTCTACAATCGGCCAGATAGTTTGCGCGAAACTTAACGAATAGCGCCGAGTATTTCGACGAATCGCTCTGCCCAATAACTCGAAAACGGCTATATCTATATTCTGTGTGCCTATAAATAAAAGTGAAGAAGTATGTAATGAATCTAGGCATACATTTTAGTTATTTTCAAATCAAGTTGTTCGTTTGCTGACAGTATCGATTCTTGTTTTTCTATTATTATGAGATTATGTAACATTCCAAATATTAAAAATATTATGCCTGTTTGTTATTGTATTAATGGGAAATTAATATATGGCCGATATTGCATTATTCAATATAATAAAAAAGCAATAAATTCAATCAATTTAATCTTTCTTTGTTTCTAACTAAGGATTAAATTAACTCGATCATGATTATTAATTTCTGGAGCTCCAGAAATAATTAGTATTAAAATATTTTTGTCTATTATTTATCGATTGTGTAACTATAAATGAATAACAATTATCAGTATTATGTTTCCATGCTGTTATAGTACTATAAGTTATTAAAAACATTTTTGATATCTAATGTGTTTCTTTACAACTAATATTATTGGAAATTTGTCCATTCCTCTGGAAATGATTGGTATCTCCTTAGAGATACGCCGATGTTGTACCTCTGGCAACCAACGATTGAATTCAATTGTCCAATATTATTAGTAACTAGCGCGTCACACTTTGTTATATGTATCGAAAATAAAAAGGAAATGATTTGCGAATTCAACGAATTTTAGTAATCAGAGTAAAATTGAATATTTCAATAATCAATAATTCGAACAATGGCAACTGATATACTGAACAGTCAATTTAATCCCTTCCCAAGGCATGTCAATAAAAGACTATTATTATTGATCAATCTGATGTAATAAATTTTCTTAAATGTGATAAAATAATCACAGGGACTTTTCGTAGGATAAATGTCCAGCTCATGATAGAATTATTGGAACCGAGGTTATCCCCAAGTAAGTATGTGTTTTGAAGTGAAACACATTATCAATATTCAAGTCTTTAATATTTATTTATAGTTTCGCCGTTCACCACGTGTTATGTTCATTATTCATTAAACTTCAATAGAAGAGTACATAAAACAAATTTGCACTAGACAATTTGATAACAGTTTATTAACAATTGTTTAACCACACAATGACAACCTGACGATGAGTTATTAACTGCTTAATATAATTATACCACAAAAATCATGAGCTATTGATCTCAAAACTATACTCAGTAGGTATACAAGGTGCATTATTGGAGTGGTTGAAAAGCTACATTACCAACAGAAAACAAATAGTAAAGCTAGATACTTTTTTTTCTGAAGAAATTAATATTCCATCGGGGGTGCCTCAGGGGCCACATTTAGGGCCATTGCTGTTTCTTCTTTTCATCAACGATATTTATATTTCTATGTCATTGAATATGTTTTAGATGCTCTAACAGTTCAAAAAGAGTTAACAGAACTTTTTATATGATGCAACGAAAATGGGATGGAGCTTAATGTTGATAAATGCTTTGTAATGAGGTTTTATGGAACCAATAATTTTGTAGATTTCGGTTATCATATCAATAAGAATATCTTAGCTAGTAAAAGAGAAATAAGAGATCTTGGTGTTATTATGGACAGAAAGCTTACTTTTAATGCAAATTGTGATTATATAGTTAATAAAGCACTTAAGTTCTTAGGTTTTGTAAAAAGAGTTTCTAGCGATTTTCATAACATTGTTTCTATAAGATATCTTCACACAGCATTGGTGTTTCCGCAACTTGAGTATTGCTCTTCTATATGGTATCCTTGTTCATCGCATGAGGATTGAAAGGGTTCAACATAAGCTCTTGAGATTTGCCGCCTATGAAATCAGTATTAGATTTCGTGACTATAATTTCAATTAAGACTTGGTTGAATCTATTCTAAATATTGAAAAATTAACATTACGTAGAAATCACGATAATCTAAAATTTTTATTCAAACTCATGGTTAGTTAACTGTCCTGATTTACTATCACAAATTAATTTCCGCATTCCGCAAAGGAATACCCCCTCGTCTAATATTAATATATTTCACATACCATATGGCAGAACAAACTACCTAATGCATTCTCCATTTTGTCGTATTTTAACTACTGCAAATCATTATGCAAATCTCAATTTTTGGAACATTTCTTTGGTTCCTTTTCAAAGGGCTTTAACTGGCTCAACATAGATAAACTATGTAATTTCGAATGTATGTATATGTCTGTGTATATTTGCAATGTAAACTCTTTATTTTATATTCTTTTTACGATACTTTATATCTTACTGAATTTGTTATACTGTAAAAGGGTTCGTCCCGTTAATAAATAAATAAATAAATAAATAATTCCTTAAATTCCTTAAATTCTATGGCTAGTTGGTCATGGCGGATCCTGGGATAGGAATTACGTTACGGAGAATTTTTATTGACAAAGTTATTGACTATTGGTAAATCTTATCTCATGTTATCCTTATAAATATCTATTTTTTAATTCAAAAATACACTATAAATATGAAACAATCTCTCTTATATACTAAAACTACTGTTAAGCTATTGAGGACCTTTCAGTTACAATGTAGCCATCATCAGAGTAATTTTTCTCTGATGATGGCTACTTGGTAGCTGAAAGATCCTGAGTACTTTAACAGTATTTGTAGTAGATGATGGTGATTGTTTTTTATTTATAGTGTCATAGTGTATCCACAGTGTGAACTGTTTTATAGTTTATTATTCAAAAATACATGTGGTGTTACCAAACAATTAGATCTTGTTGATTTATGACTGAATAACTATCGATATTATTGCAAGCACTCTAGGCCTACTAGAAAATCAGACTTTAAAGTTAGATGGAGAGAAAACTTATTTTTGAAACCAATTCTGATGGAAGAAGCTAAAATTTCACCTTCAAGACTTCCATATATACTAAGTTTTAGGAAACGTGTTATTTGTTTATGGAATACAATGTAGAACAAAATAAAGGCGTATTGCTAATAATATCGTGTTTAATTTGATGCAGAATATAATACAGGGTGAGGCAAAAAGATGTTAATATTAAATGGGTGTTTAATCGCTTTAAATTACAAGGCAAAGATTTGGTTACAGGATTTCAATTTGGCACACATCCCTCTCAATACACTTGTGGAGTCTGTCCATTATTGTATGTAAGGCCCTCCGGGGTGGCGATGACATGAGTGATGCAGTGTTTCAGGTAGTCCAAGTCGCGAACATTAGAAAAAATCCTAAATAAACTTTTATTATAAAATAAAAGAAAACACGACATGTTTCGCCACAAATTGACTTCTTCACTATAATGGGGTCATTTTCTCTTCATGCATTTATAGCTAGTGATACCTTTATAAGTTAAAGTATCATAGTTCACCAAAAGAAGCCACTGTGTGACGAAACTTGTCGTGTTGTCTTTTATTTTTCATTTAAAATATAATGGATTTCTATCGAGTAAAGACCAGTTCAATCTTATCAAACGGTATTAGTAGGAAAACTGCATTTTGGAAAAAATCTTTATTAACAAATATTACACTCAGTTTAACATTTCTATAAATCATTCTATACATTAAGACTTAGTATCAACACATTGAAACACTTGTCTAATATTTATTTAAAACAAATCAAATATACATATAAACTTATCGAAATCTCTACTATTCTCCTATTAATCAGGTGATAGACGAATTTAGAAAGAAGTTCGAAGTTGACACATTAATGCGTCATTGAAATATACTTATTCACCAATTTCGAGTTATTGCAGAGAAGGAAAACAGATTTAGTTCAAATCAATGGTGTATAGTGATTTAATAAGTACGAACGAGTTGCAACAAAGATGGGGATAAACGGACTTTCTATCCATAACGCGTATGTCGCATCCTAATACTTTATTTCATCCAACCTGTTGTAATAAAATAATTATCTAAATATGGTGCTAGAACTAGAATTGAAGTGAAATTGATAGTGCATATTAATTTTATAATTCATAGATTTACGAGATATTAGAAATTCTCAAATCAATGTATAACCGTGCTTTTGTCGCGAGTACTGCCGTAAGTGGAGTCAGTTTCAGTCGACATACGCGCATCGCATATTGTAAAATACAGCCCCCTATCTCTTGTAAAATAATACAATGCATTTAGCTTGCTCTAACTCACAAGACTCTCTTATACACCGCTGATATAAACTCAATCTATAGATGGTCTATCATATGTATAGTGAACTGTGATAATAAAACAGGTATAAAATCAAGGCCAATAGGGACGTTCAGAATGCCGGCTCAGTGCATGATTCCATATATAAAAATTGAGTTAGTTCAGTCAGCTCCCATGTTCATTCCAGAAGAGATTCCAAAAGAAAACGAGCCTATGTATTACTCTTGTTGTATCATTCAAGAGTTAAAATGGCCGCACAAGATTGCTAAGCAGTGAGAGATAGGCCACCATAGATACGAAGACTTCGTAATGTCAATAGCATAATATGTTTTGAATAACGAGTTTCTGCAATGGAAATGTTTGATTTGGAGACTCTCATGAGTGTTCAGAAAGAAAGAGATTCACTTGGTTGTAGATACAAAGAGTGCAAAATCGAATGCTCAACAACATGATCGGAGTGATCAGACTTACTTTATGTTACTGAATTGCTGCTTTATTAGATACACTCCAAAATTGATTTTATACACATACAATACTATGACCCATATGATTATTTAATACTAAAATTGTGGAACCGAGGACTGCCAATACCCTCTATATACACAAGGCCTGCACGCTCAATTGTGGCGTCACAACACACAGGCTATGTTCCAGCTGGTCTCTCTTACGTTAAAGCACAAAGCTGCAATACCGACAGTAAAATAAAAGTTTTATTTATTTTTTTAGGACATATATAAGGACTTCCTGTTTAAACGGGGTCGCCAGACGTGAACTGAGTCCTTAGTTGCACCCCATTTGTATTAAACTGGTCTTGAATTATCAACTGAATGAGGATACACGATACTTAACTTGTTATGTTTAGAAAAATACTTCATGGCTTTGCTGTTGAGTGCATTATTGTCACTTGTAATACAGAATATGTTGTGTCCAATTTCTTCTATTTTCGAAATAATTGACTTTAGAGACATAAGCAATAACTGTTGTTTGTTAGGCTGCTTTGTTTTGATACAGAACAAATACCTCTTTGACTTTCGAATTAACACTAACAATCATGAACACAAGTTGTTGCAAGTAACATGTTATTCCAAGAGGTACCATTTATTTCCGTCTTTATAATCCAAAAATTGCTCAAAATGGATCTCATCAAATAAAAGTATCAAATTATTTTCATTTTTATCTAAAAATTCAAAGTGATTTTGGGCTCATGTAAGGACCATTTGTCTTTCAACTCCCGGATCGCTTAAGTATAAATTAGAAACTGTCTGTATAGTTTGTGGATGCGGTAAAATTGATACATTTGAACTTAAAAACTATGTGAAAATGATGATAAAATCATAGTATTTGCATGATATCATAAATTTCCTTGCGAATCGTCTGCAGTGTAATCTAGAGAATGAAATTTCAAATTTTCCTCCCCCATTCACTTAGGAAGCTATTTTTCAACGTACTTTTTTCAGCATAACACTCTTATTTACAGGTGAAAACGATTTCCAGTCACACAAGGACACATAGGGAACAAGTGCAACACATAATTTTACACAAGAAACAGGTAAATCAATGTTAAATTGTAATATTTATCACATGTCACACTCATTACTGGCCATTGCCCCATTACGACTAAACGGTACTGTCGTAAGCTCCGTCTCTACTAGTAGCCTTTAGTTGATGACGTCACACTTACGTTTGTAGTAACCCTTGTATGTAGATGGTATTGGCATTGATCAACAAGTTATTAAATTAATTTCCTAATTTACGTACACTATTCTCAACCAGTTCTTTGTAACTATCTAAGTTTTTCCAAATAAGTTTTGAACACATACGTGAAGGCATATCCGTGGTCGCTGAAATGTTTATTCACTTCATATAGTGCCTATGGTGTAGTCAAACTTTGAGCCTTTTTACAAATCTTTTGTGCTTAATTTTCAATAGGTCTATGGTTAATACTGGCACATGTGTAAACACAGAATTACGTTATAAATGTGATTATATAAAAAATCATTTTTCTAGGATTTCTTGAATTTTTCGTAAACTTTTACCTTTCGTTTCCGGTACATAAAATATTATGAAGAGAAGTAAACTCAAGCATATCCCACTGAAAAGCCATATTGTTCCAGCTCTACCCAAACTGTCGTTCAGATTATTGAAATTCTTAGAAACGATGAATGAACTCAAAGATCCTAGTAGCCCTGCTACGGTAGACATGATAAATTTGATATTAACGGGTAGAAGTTCTGGGGCAATGGTTAGTGGTACTGGTCCCAAGCCAAGAGCAAACGTAAACATAAATATCACTAGACATACCACTGGCAACCACGTCAAAGAAGCTACATTATCACCGCGATCCAGTAAGTAGTAATAAGTGCCGAAAGTTACTTCAGATATGATGATACCAACGAGCGAAATTACTAGCAGGAACTTCCTACCTTTGCTATCCACTAGAAATGGACAGAAGAAACTAGTTATAAAAGATACTCCTCCGACTATTATCGAAGATACTGCAGCTGAAAAGTTACCACCTGCATTGTTAAATATTGTCTGCGAATAAGGTAAATAGGCCGCGTATCCAGAAAGTTGCTGGAAACTTGTCAAAACTATCACTATAAGACACCCCTTCAGTGCGTATTTCGTACGTAAAGTCCCGAGAATATTTCCTTTTTCCGATTTTATAGTTTCATTTTTGATATTTTCGAGTTCTCGTTCCGCTTTTCTATAATCGTTTGATCTTAATTTGCTTAATACATCTAGAGCTCTATTATAATCTTTCCGAATAATATAATAGTAAGGACTCTCTGGTGCTAATACTAGGAAAGATATGAAAAATATAGTCGGAAATATTGCAAGTATTATATTATACCAATAAAGGGACACGTAGGCACCCACTGCGTTTGACAAAAGACCTCCCAAACTAGAGAAAATATGAAAAGATACCAACATCAATCCCCTGTTGGAGTCTTCCGAAATTTCTGCAACATACAATGGCAGTACCACGTAGCACGCACTTACAGATAACCCATTTAAGAATCTCGCAATATAGTATAATTGGATAACTTCTGCGAAGGCCAGCATCAGGAAAGCTGCAATATGAGGCACTGCTATCATGAGTAGTGTTGGTTTTCTTCCTATCCAGTCTGCCAGGAAAGTTGAAGGCAAAACTCCCACCATTGCTCCTATATTGCTTACAGATCCTATCCATGAGTTTTGGTCATCGGTAATCGGATATCCTAAAGGATTTATGTCGGTGTCGTTTGAAGCGAGTTTTGGGAGAACCGGTGATGGCCATGACAATGCTGAGTCACCGGTCAATGCCAAGAAATTACCTATAACAAATTAGATAACTTTAATGCGTGTCTTACGCGAATGAAAACATAACAATGTCACGAAGCCTTGTATAAGATTTGGTGTTTTGAATAAAAAACTAAATATTGAAAAAAAATTCAATTGCTATCAGTATAAAAGTACAGGCTCAGCAGTTATGTACGAAAATATAGTGTCAGTCAAATGTTCTTCACAAGATGACATCATTCTTTTAGCGACGTTTTTCTCAAGACGCAAAAAATGCGAATCACTGCAATTTGCAAGTCTGATTCACCTAAGGTAGGAGTTGCCGTAGGTAAGGAATAAAGTCAGTAGTCAAAGGAAACGAAATGAAGTTAGGTCTCATGATCAATTCCCAATTCTCTCGTTTCAGGACCGTGGCAATGCGTATAGTCATCGGCTGAGGCCTTCGCCATTACCTATGGGCTCGAGCAGTTAATTAATTAACCAACACGGATTCCTGATGTGATGGTACAATAGGATACTAATGACAGTGATGTGGGACTCCCTCTGGGAAGCAGACTAACAAATCACCGTCATCTGGTAAACGATGGTTCAATAAAACATGTTCTAGGGCCGTCGCTTCAAAATAAACAGCATACCGTCGTTGGCGCGGTGAACCATACCTGAAGACCACAACAGAATTTGTTGAAGTCAGTAATATGTGCAATGAAACAAAAAAAAAACGCTTCGAAAGAGGCATATAATGCCAAAATAAGATCAAAGCTTGTCGAACACCAGAAAGGTTCCCGTTCGTTTTGGGCATTCGCCAAAGCAATTGGTAGAATTATCTCTTCCAGTTCATTCCCTCCTCTAACCAGAAATGATGGCACTTTGGCTACTACACCACAAGAAAAATGCAACCTTTTTTTGTAATGTTCGTTTTCGAGGAAGGTGCGCCTGAATTAACATCAGTTTTCTGCAAGTTTTTTACCCCTTCATGCAAAAACTTGGTGTCTTCCCTTCCAGCTGGAAGACAGCTAGAGTTCAACCAATTCGAAAAAAAGGAACGAAGACCCTTTCTAATAATTATAGACCCATTTCACCATTATCTGTGATCTCTAAAGTGATAGACAAAGCAATCAATATCGAGCTTATTCAATACCCACCTAGAGAGTCCCAAAATCGTGAATGACCGGCAATATGACTTTCATCAGCAGAGATCAACAGGAGACCTGCTTGCCTACGTAACACAGTGTGGCAGCAAAGCCTTCTTAGGAAACTTCCGTCATATGGTTTGTCGTCAACCTTGTCGCTTACTATCGAGTTTTCTTTCAGATAGATCACTCCATATAGAGGTTGACGGAGTATCCTCCAATACAATGGGTATCAACGCTGGTGTTCCACAGGGATCCGTCTTGACACCAACTTTGTTTCTGCTCCATATCAACGATCTGCTGGAAGTGACCACCTGTCCCGCAGATGATAGTACACTTTTAACGCTTTCTCATCTAGAGACACAATACCATCCAATGAAGCCAGAGGAGCGAGAGAGAGACAAGTTGACTATCTGATAATCTAGTAGAGTCTAATGAAACCAAAACTCAAGCTTGCGTCTTCTCCAGGAAGACGTATACCACAATCCCTAATATGATGATGTCAGCTACAACTATTCCTATGAAGTCTTCCTTATCCATGCTCGAGATCACCACCAACAGTACCCTCTCATGGGATGATCATGTGACGTTCATTGGAAAACTGTTTCACAAAAACTTGGTTTTCTATTCCGTGCCAAAAGCTACTTTACATCCCAGCAGCTCCTCATAATCTACAAAGCAAAGATACGACCTGTACTGGAGTACTGTTCACATATTCGGAGTTCGGCTCTCAAACATACGCTGAAGCTCTTGGATTCTAACCTGAAGAAAGCTTAATCTGATTGATGATGTCACAATTACGAGTTCATTGACCTCTCTAGAACATCGTAGAAAGTTGGGCAATCTCTCCACTTTCTAAAGATATTTCAATGGTCGGTGTTCCACAGAGATCTCGTCTGTTGTTCCACACGAGAGATTTCAGATAGGGGGACTAGACGAGCTGAAGCTAGTCACCCTTTCATTGTCAAGCTCGAGACCTGCCGAACTTCTTCCTACCAGACTTCATTTTTCTATCGAACGGCGAAGTTGTGGAACTCTTTGCCTAGTGAGGTCTTTCCCTATGCCTATACCCTTCAAACCTATCTCTTTAACATTCCAACGCTGGCTCACACGATGTTCTTCGAACATTATACGTTATCCTCTCGTGTATATAGAAAAAAGAAAATACCGCGCGAGGCGACAGTAAAAGTCGCAACTCGACATGGCGGCGATTGGTCGTTTTGGATTGTGGGCCTGTACATAATTCAAAATTGTTCAAGTAATTTTATTGAATCCAAAAATAAACACACAATTAACTTATTCACCTAGAATTGTCGCTCGTAGATAGTATATTATGTCCTCTTTGGGTACAGCTAATGTTATTGAATCCAAAAATAAACCTACAAATAGCCTACTAGCCTAGAATTGCCGCTTGGAGGTAATATAACATGCAAAATTGTAACCTGAAAAAAGGATAATAAAAAAGAATTGTTTGGCTTTCCCACTCTGTTAGTTTCGAACCTACGCTACGAAAAACATTGTGAACTAATCTCACCGGTTCGTCTGAAAACGCTGATTTTGAGTCGGTACTGAATTTGATAATTCGATATTCAACTGTTAATCTATGCGTCGCTAGGGTAGTTATGATGAAGGTTTCATACCACCAATCACCGCCTTGTGGAGTTGCGATTTTTATTGTAGTGTAGTCTCATATCATGCGTTCTCCATAACCTATAAATAATTGCAAAGATCACGTCGAAAGGTATGAATTTTAATAATGCAAAGACAAGATTGTTGCGAGACGCGTGATGAAGAAACTCGCGCACTAGTTGAAGTGATAGAATCGTCAACATCAATGATATGATTAAGCATTAGATCTGCCGAAATGAAAAATGTTAAGAACTATTGCATCTGAGAGACAGTTTAGTGAATTCAATGTAAAATGGATATGTATTTCATATTCCAATATATCCACTCAATAATGTTACGATTTTCAAAATTTTCTCCTGTTTTACGAACATTACAAATGTGAACAAAAGTTGAGTGCATGGAATTGAAAATTTCTGTCTTCACTGCGGCTTATGGTCATTTCGACTTGATAGTGCTATCTTAAATATTATAGATTATAGATCATATGTGATAACGTAAAAAGTTTAATTTCACTTAAACGTACTGGAACAGTTTATATTGTCTTATCTATTCTGTAGACATATATCTACATAAGCGATAACACCTGCTGTATAAATTATCGTTCCATGATATATTCGCATACATTTAATGGAATAAATGTTTATAATAAAGATAAGAAACATACTATCTGGTATTGTTCCGAAATTGAAAGATATATATTGTAATATTTATTCGTAATGGGCATTGCCATTTATTTTTCTTTTGCATTGGTTATGGAATTAATAATGAATTTGGCAACAGAAAATAATTCATAATTTAAATAGTGGCTTCAACTACAAGAACTAGAAAACAATATAATATTTCGCATATTTAAAAGTATCCTTTTTTCATTTTATGTTACAAGGAGCAATCGTAGTACTTTCTATGACTGATATATTTTGAGATATTGCTATTAAAAATCTACTTTTTACCTATTGCATATGACATTAATATAGAGCTACAAATCGACATTTTCTTTAATATATGTAACGATAGAAATGAGCAGTTCTGGGATATAGGAAAATTTATGTTTTATCGGAAATTAAAAATATACTGATTTAATAAAAAGTCTTTTCTGTTTGTTTTTTATCACTTATTTGACATGTCTTTTTCTTCACTTATTTAACATGTCTTTTTCTTCACTTATATGATCATGATAATTGTTTACAGAAGGTTGAAAATTACTCTGATCCACTTATAATTACTGAATAAAATTATTTTCTACTTTTTAGTGCAATTTAGCCAGTTTTTTTCATTCCATGTATATTTTATTTTTTCCTTTTTATTCCCAATTAATTATTTAAATTTCATAAAATTGGTAAAATATATATTTTCAGACCCCCATGCTATTCAGTTATCAGCACATACAAACACCTTTGGTACAGTTGGTCGAAGAATAGCTTATAATTTTTTGATGGATCTAGTAATCCGTCATTTTAGGCTTTCTCCCTATTGGGGCGTCTGATAAATTGGGTTTAGAATACCGTCACGTATCTTTATGTATCCTACTCGTGAAACAAAGGTTCTACATATAGGAGAGTACTCAGGTCCGACATTTTGAAGCCAACACATCGTCGAAAATATTGATTTTTTACGCGCCAAACAAATTTCAGCTATTTTTTAAACTAATGTATTGTGTGTTAGTCTGTAATTTATTCAATTGTTTTTATTCGAAGAGATGTGTGCATTTGATACCTACTTGAAGCTGCACCAACAAAGTGAGAGATTATCCCTATAGAGATTTTCGCTGTTCTAACTGTAAATATGGTATTGCCTTTTTTTGTGTATATAATACTGCACTGTTTTTTCAGATCGTTTTTCTTCGACAAGTAGAAAGAGCAATGAGAACATTTCAATAGCATCATTAGATGTTAAAAAAATGAAGTAATTCACATTAACACATTTGAGAATAATTGTACGTATTTTATTTAAAGAGGAAGGAGCTACAAATTCGGAAGATATTATTGACGAACTTCTTTCATCTACATATATAGGATAAACGAAAAACTGCAAGGAAATGTTGTTGAAACGATTGCACCCCATTTACAAATTGTTCAACCCTTCAACAAAATGTTCTATCCTTATCACAAAAGAAACCAGCTATGATGTTTATACATTAATAGTATAAACTGAATACTCCTGAGGGATCTTTTTTTTCAAAACGCATGAGTCAAAATCAAGGACAACAAACTGAGGTGACAAATTGATCGACACAATTCAAGTTTGAATAATATAGATAAAATTGTTCTGTTTCCTATCAAATTAATTATAATGGAAGAAACAACATGATACATAATGGGAACAAGCACTATCCACACTATCTACGAAAAAAAAAAGTCAGAGTACAATAGTTTTTGTCTAATTAAGGACATTAGTCTTGTTTGAAATTTCCTGTTTTTATTTATTACGTATCATAGATTTTGTCAAATAATTATTATTGAACGAGTGTAATTTTTATCTTTATTTTCTACGATTGAGCTTTCTATGGAGAGGTTTCTTCACGAAATCGTGTTCTATGATTCATACCTCCAAAGCCTCAGTTGGGAGAATTAAAATATACTATATACTTTAGGACTTAGTGTGATTGTGTTTGTGATTCACACTCAGCATGTGAACTTGTAAAGCATCATATATCTAGATATATGGTGTGAAGTCAGAGTTCAGACTGTTCAGAGTTCTATACTTTAATATAACTAGTGTAAGTGTATTGACCCCAATAAATATTTGATTATAAATTTTAATACACTTGAATTATTGGTTAACACAACATTAAGAAAATTCCACTATCTACAAATAACATCGATAATAAACTTACCTGATAAAACAACAATGTACACATAGTTGAATGATTTAGGATAAGTCATGTTACATAAAACAAAAGCACCACGAATCGGAGCCTGTCGTGGTTTAAAATAAATGGAATTGAATATCCTAGAGACTATATTCAATATGAATAGAAATCCGGGTGTAAGTTCAAATGACGTGATTAAAAAAGACGGGATGCGGCCCTACACCTCCATCCAATGTATGACTAGTGTCACAAGTATCAGTATTTCCCATGATACAATGAATATAAAGTATTGCCCATCGCTGGTCTAACCTAACATTTCACCACTACACCGCTCAAGTTCAACGCAGTGCTGTGCTGTGGTTATGAGCATTTAAAGTACAGTGTGTGGGATGGGAAGGGATATGGATTGGTAATTAAATGAAAGTGCTGCTGATTCAAATACAGAAATTTATCAACTATTGCGAAGTGGTAACTAGGAATTGCTTACAACATGATTCAGACAATTTTTCGCGAGGTATTGTACCATTCCCATGACTGGTTGCACTAATGATTATCATGAAATTATTAATTTGCTTATAAAATTATGGTTATAACTATTTTATAACAATTAATGATGCTATTGATGTTTTTTCATATCTCGGAAATTTCTCGTGGTTGAAGATGAGTCATCAGTATTGTAGTTTTTATTGGGAAGCATTTAATGAAAATGTCAGAAGAAAACGCATATTATACTGTGGTCTATGTCTATACGTCGCTAACTTGACTTATTCAGTGCGACTTAGTGTGACTTTTCTAGTGTTTGAGAGTGACTGGCCCAAGCGAATTTCTCCAGGAGTGTCTTAACAATCTATAACAAAACGGCAACGAGCTAAAATGGTTGAAAATTTAAATAATTTTGGAACAAGTGCAGAAAAGTGATTTTATCTAAATATTAAAAATCTTTAGAAATACTAACGCTATCTTAGTCTAAATTATGTATAATTAATTAGTGGAAATGTGTTTTCTATTGTTTTAGTTGAGGTGAATGGTATATAATATAGTTTGATAAAGTGAATAATTTTGTGTTATTGGTTAATGTGCAATATTTAATAGAACTATACATAAAAATTCTCGGGAAATAGGTCACATTAACACTTTGTTTTAAATATTCGTCTTTACGTACGTTTCGGTCTCACGACCATCATCAGAAGACTCACTATGTCTAAAAAGGGGGTTTACTAAAACTAATTATAGCACAAGCGTCCAAATCGCACAATTTAACTTCAATCAAAAGAGCCCACGCCGTCGAAACGAACAGAACTACGAATAATCGAAATTGTATCGTCAGTATTAAAGTATAAAAAAATTTTTGTAGTAAGAATCCGCTATTCAGTAATATTATTAAAATATATGAGTGCATATTGATTGGTATTCTCACAACAACTGAGAAGAACGAAGTTATTTGTCAAGTATCTACTTTCGAAACCAGATGTGTAGGATTTATGAGTAGGTACTTAAGAACGGTTTCCAGTACAGGTCTGAAACCGTACCTCCATTGAAGGGCTCCTCTACTCAAGGTTAACGAAATTACCTGCTTATTCACAATCCATTTTTAGAGAGTGTATCTCGTATCTGTAAGGATACCTAATCTGTGATTCGAGTTACCGGTGGAAATTTCCTCAGAGAAGCTGCTGGTGCACAATTGACCTGAGGTACTATAATTTTATAAATCGTTATCATATTCGTGCAAGACATGTGCCTATCGAAAGAATGATAAAAGGGGAGTGCTATCTACAGTGTTTATTTAGTATCATTGGTACACGAGATGATACTTTTTTTTTTCATTAAAGCCTGGTCGGGGCTGCTGCGAGCTCCGACGACATCGCAGCAGTCGCGCCAGAAAATCCAAAAGACTGTTAACCGAAGCTACTCCTCCCCACAGGTCGCTAAGTAGTTTCAGGTTCCTACATCGTGTGCCCTAAGTATTCTAATTGGACCCAGAATCACTGCCTTTTGCATCCGGTCTATCAAGATCCGCGCCGAGTTCTTACAGGCCGGAATGATCATCAAGTTCGAACGCAGCGAAGACCGAATTCCGCCCAAAACACCGATGATCAGAATCACTAATACGACCTTGTGGGCTGGGTATAGCGTGAGGAGCTCGAACAGGAGATCTTGATATTTTGTTCATTTTTCCTCCTCTTTCAAGACTATGTTCTCTGCCGGAGCAGAGAATTCGATGACATACATAGTCTTGCTTAGTTTATCGAGGAGGACAACGTCAGGCCTATATGCTTGTATGGACCTGACTGTCGGGATTTGGCATTTTTCTTTCCTGACAACGGACTCAATATCTATCTCCTGGCATGTAAGGCAGCACCGGCTCTTGGTCTATTCCGTACGAGTGCGTCAGATGGTAATACAGCACCCTTAGGGACGCATTATGGTGATGGGTATACGCCGAGGCCCCTTTTGCCGGATATGTCGACAACAGGTGGAAAAGCGTCTCAGGCGCCTTTCGACAAGCCCTGCAGCTGACATCAGGGACCTGCACACCCATCACATTGCGGCGATAGATCAGGGTGTTAATTACGCCATCTTGGCAAGCTGCGGTAAATCCCTCAGTCTCGGATGTAAGCCCGGCTGACCTTAGGTAGCCGAAGGTCAGCCTGGTTGACAAGCCGAGCGTTTCGATGTTCCGATAGAAAGCACCGTGTATCGGCTTGTCAACATGCCGCCTGAGCATAAGATCTTTCTCCGCGGCGGTTGGAACTCGAGGTTGTCCTCTAGTCGGCCTTCTCGACTGATCTGAAATTCGAGACCAAGTTCTTCCTCAGCTTTTTGTGTTGGAACTATAAATGCCTCCACTCCGGCCAATTCGTGACTTTTAACAAGGCACAGGAGGGGGTCCGGAATCCTAAGAACTTTACAAGCTATACTCAAAACCACACTTCGATGCAGACCCTCCAGACTGAGGAGTCCTCTACCTCCCCGATGACGTCGGAGATAAATGCGGGAAACGGACGACCTAGGATGCAAACTGTGATGTTATGCATCATTTTCCAGGTGTCTTTGTCGAGTCTATGCAGCTCATCTACCGTCCATTTCACCACTCCAAACGAGTGGAGCAGGACTGGAACGGCAAGCATATTTGTTCCCACTCGAAAGTTCGGAAGACCAAATCTTTCGAACAAGGTTTCTGTATTTGTTGCGGAGAGTCATCTTCACCTGGGAAACGTCATAATTAAGACGCTGTTCAATTCCCAGGTGTCGATAGGTCTCTCCAGCCTCAAGGTGGCAAGCTGCATATTCTCGTGCACTTCCGGAGATCCTCCTCTCCTCAAATGAAACACTGCGCATTTGTCTAATCCCAAGTCCATGCCTACGGCTCGTGTATATTCCTGAACCACATTGAGATATTCATGGAAGTTTTTCAGTTTCAAATCGTCCATGTAAAATAAATGAGTGATCTGATGTCTCCGGTCGTTCGGTGGTCCAGAGTAATATCCAAGAGTTCGTCTTAAAGCAATGGAGAGCGGCAGCAGTGAGATGTTGAACAAGAGGGGACTCAAGGAGTCTCCTTGGAAAACACCCCTCTTGAATGTTACCAACTCTGCCAAGACTCGTCGTGTGCCTGATGTGATGGCAAAACGAGTCTTCCAGAGTGGCAACAGATGTTATATGCATCTCACTAGTGGGGTTAGTACCGCAAGGCATTGGAGCAAGTATAATAATAGCTCATGTAATGTTGAATCAAATGCCTTGCGGTAGTCAATCCAGGCCATGGAAAGGTTGCGCTTGTAGAGTATGGAGTCCTGAGTGATAGATCTATCTATCACCAGGTTCTCTCGGCATACTTAATTACCGGACGGATCGATCTCAACAACCTAGCATACAAGATCAGACAAGACTCCATTCTTTGGAAGTAGCACAGCCTAGCTTGGAATATGCCGCTTCTCTTTAAGCCAAGAGTCAAAGACTCTGGCCAGACGGCGGTGAGTGAAAGGAAATTTCTTCCACCACCATATGCTTATGCCGTCAGGGCCGGGAGCAGCAAATTTTTTGGTACCGACAAGAGCTTGTCGAACCTCATCCTCGCTGACTGCCTCGCACACTTCTGTTTGCGGAAGTTGACGTTCAGCGCAAAACATTTCGAAGTGTGCTAGGGCTGAAGTGTCTAAGTGAATTGGACGCGGTGACTAATACACTCCTTTCCAGAACTGCTCAACCTCCTCCACAGTCGGTGGGGCACCAATTGTGGGCGGTGGAGATTCAAAAAGCCTAAACGGGCTATCGCGAAACAAGGAATTCTCCCTGATGCGTCTAACCCGTTTGAACACATTTCTCCTTACCACGCCCAGGACTCGAATCCTATCCGCACAATGTTGCTTGATGGTCTACAACACTATACGTTTAAGCGTGTCATGGTGGCGGCGCAGCTTGGCGACTATACGCCTAGTTTTTGCCGTGAAAGCCCTGTCGCTAGAAATAAACTCCACCACACACTGGATCCGAGACGCTTGCTGCCTCGCCGACTGAATTTTGGCCTCGACTTTGTGTAGGCGCCGTTCGGTTTTCTCGATCCGGTCGCTTTGCGGCACCATACACGGCCTCGTTGATTTCCCAGAGGTTGGCAAATTCCGGAAGCTCGTCGTTAATCAACGTATCCAATTCTACCAGCTCGTGTGGTCGAACGGAGACCCTGATGTTGATTCGGGTTCTAGTTCTAAGATCAACTTTGGTGTTTTGGAGCAGGCTTGCTCTGCGACGCACCACAGGCGGTGCTGGTGCGGCTAGATCCGGTTCTGGTGCTGCAGCCTGTCGGAGATTCGTTCTTATATAGCCGGTTCTCCGCAGGTAGAATACTTGATTCCGCAAGGTTTGTGCGGAAAAGTCACGGCATAGAGCACCAAAGTGCATGCAGTCGTGACATGTATCCCCTACGAGCCAACTCGCTCCGCTCGAAGCAGTCCAGCAAGTCATCCCGAAGTTCATAAGTCCACTCAGAGGGTCCATGTACATTGCGGTGGTCGTCAACGCATAGAGATCAAGAATAGAGTACCTGTTATACGTAAGCCCTATGTATTTTTGTTGTACGTCGCCCTGTAAGAAAAAAAACGTAGGGATAAGCCCCGCCCATTTTAAAGCGCGGGGTATTCAAGTGCATGATACACTATATTGTTTCATGTTCAAGTGAAATAAATAAGAATAACTCATGAAGTTGCACTTAGCGTCGTTGCGTATCTCGCCACCGCGCATTATACGTCACAAGTAGGCGGAGCTAAATTTCCCTATGTTTTTTTACAGGGAGTCAATTCTTTAAACAGGTACTCTATTCTTGATCTCTATGCGTCAACGTCGGGACCGTCCTGTTGGGCCCCACCCACCTGTCCCTGCTCTTCATCCGACGAGGAGCCGATGTGAGAGGCCAATCCATAGATAACTCTACCACCGTAGAATGAAATGTCTTATGGAAGAGACCGTCAAGTGTTTACGCTTCCAAAACACGGGAGGGCGCGTCAAGCGTCCGAAATTAATAGAAATTATAATGCGCATGCGTTTGTTATTGTTGTTCAATATTCAATAGTAGCCATGTTTAATTCATTTGTGGATTTTGCTTGATATCATACACGCTATTTCTACAATATTATTTTTGCATAATATTTATCATGGGAAAACACAGCTATATACCCTGGCTTTAACCCAGCTGTATTTCATGGATTGAAAGAAACTGCGAAGAATATGAAACCTAGTGAGAAACATTGTGTTCTTATTTTTGATGAAATGAGTCCTACACCATACCTGCAGTATATTGAAAATACGGACGAAGTCGATGGTTTCGAAGATTTTGGAAGTTACAAAACCTCTAACATAGCTAATCATGTACAGGTAAACTATATGTGAATGAAAATAATTGAATTTCTCTCATTGACACTCTTTCAGGTTTTCATGCTGCAAGGTATTGAGGGAAAATGGAAACAACCAATTATGTATCAATTTATTAAAGGAGCAGCAAAGGCTGAAACCATTAAACGTTCAATTTAAAACATTGTACGATCTTGCAGGGAAATTGGTTTCAATGCGGTGACCACAATAAACGAATTAGTGAAGGAAACGAAAAAGGAGTATGCAAGAAGAGGGAAAGAATTATATGACTTCATATTTGAAGTTAATGGACAAAAAATTATCCCATTGTATGATCCACCACATTTACTGAAAGGTGTGAGAAACAACCCCTTAACAAAAACCGTTTATAACACGCTATATGTTTTTGTTTTAATTAGTCTCGGTATTTAATTGTATGTATATGTATATTTTTTGTATTTTTGCTTTAACCCATTGTAATTAGTCTCGATATTTAATTATATTTATATGTATATTTTATATATTTCTGTTCTAACTCTGTTGAATAAAAACTATTGGTAAAAACTATCGACTTTCATTTCCTACTTAAATTGTAGAAAACAAAATTTGCATTTATGTGCTGTGTAACTTCGAATTTCCCTCCAAACAATCATTTAGTACTTGAAAAATCTTGTCTTCCGGATGGATTCCGCGTCACAATAGCTCGACTTGATGCCGACGTTTCGCCAACCATTACAGGTGGCATCTTCAGGGCAGGCTTGAGGCTTGAACTGAAAGTTTCAGTTCAAGCCTCAAGCCTGCCCTGAAGATGCCACCTGTAATGGTTGGCGAAACGTCGGCATCAAGTCGAGCTATTGTGACGCGGAATCCATCCGGAAGACAAGATTTTTCAAGATTAGCTGTCCGCGGAAGTCTACTATCCAAGAAAATCATTTAGTACGCTTCCAATCCTCACGCAGCGCTCTTGTCGCGGTTTCGGTACCTAACATGGAACATTTCATTCTACGGTAGTAGAGTTATCTATGGGCCAATCTTCTGCTGCCCGTAACAAAAGATGTACCCTCTGCTGAGTTGTTAGCCCAGCATCGGTACGGCATCGGTATTGAGTGAGGTTACCGAGGTTACCGAGCCAATTTAACTACCTACTAGAGCAGCGATTAGGATATGATTTATCTCTAAATCTCAACCTACAGGCTGCACTACTCAATACACACTATCACTTTAGTTTTAAGTAGTCGTCCAGGTCTACCAAATGTTTCCTGTTTTATACAACATATATTATTTCACATCATTGGGTTATGAATGCGCACTATCACTTCAGTTTTAAGTGGTTGAACAGTCTACCAATTGTTGTTCATACAACATGAATTATTTCAGATCATTGGGTTATGTGTATTTGGTAGTCTTATCAGGTATGTCTACAGTACTTTTTTTATAATATGATCTTGCATAGAGATAAGTACGTAGATATGTAGCTTCTATTTTGATTCAGAATCATCTGTGCAAAATAATCAAATTTCTGACTGTAGTCAAATACCTTCCAGTATCCAATTCTGTTAAGAAAAGTTTCGTTTGAACTTGCTTAAGAACTCGTGAAATTTTGAAACCAATCGAAAATTACTTATTGCATTCTTAAATAAAAATATTCGACTTTTGATTTTCACCTTCTAATAGAGTGGAAAAGTTTACTGCTTTTGTATCGCTAAAAATAGCAAAATATCGGTTTGCCGTGTCAAAACCCATACAAAAATTTGGATTTTTAATACAATCAACCAACGTTTTCGTTCTTCATGTGTCATTTAAAATTTAACTGCAATTAACAGGGGTAGGATGAAAGAATGTGAGTTTTATCAATTATCGAGAGCTTAAGAATATTTTCGTACTTCTCTCAATAAATCTAGATATTAGTGAAATATAAAAGGTTATTTCTATGTAAATATATACGTTATTGCAATATACAATAAAACCTGATAAATAAATGTGAGAATTTATTGCTTAGTTACTTCAGAACCGCGTTTGAATTATTTAAGATTTTTTTCATTGCTATTGAATTATACAGAGGAAGGGTTTTGGTGTGCAGTTTTCAACAATGTCGGATATTTCACTGAAGTGCGTATTATTTTTAATCAAAGAGTCATCAAAGGTTTGCTGACGATCTGAAGAATACATATCCATCCAACTTGTCGTTTGTTTTTCGAATCTCCATTTCTGTTCAATAGGAGATACTAAGCAGTGGCGGCTCCTCGAAGGAGGCTAAGGAGGCTCAGCCTCCTCACCAATTTATCTTGTTGATCATTCTTCATTTTATTTCCTGTTTCTCTAATAATTTTTTTAATTTTACAATTAATTCCCCGTTCTCAGTAGTTATTTTTAATCTGGCAACAGTGCCCTGAGGCTAGACTCGATATATATCTCAAACCCTAAACACTAAACACCTGTTGCTCAACACAGTTGACGTTTTTCCGACCAGTCCAATTGCTAAGTACCGTCTAACATACCTGGAATGGCAACACTCTCAGTAGGCTAGCCTGCCGCCGGCAAAGAGAGCTCTTTGGCCGCCGGCCTTTCAGCTTTCAGCTCAGTACGCTCGGTGGTACAAAATACGACACATGCGTGTTTCGTCGGTGTTTGTTTTGTAACGCCACGCGAAGTAAGGTTAGATTAGAAATTGTCTGTTCGGTAAATTATTAAAATTTAGTGCTAGTGATTTAGTTGCTGGCTTTTTAGAAAATCCATTTAGTGAATTAGCAAATGACAAAAAAGTGTTTTTTAAAAATAAACGGCCTTTACCGGATTTGAAAGGAATAGTGATGTAGGTAAGAATCCAAATCGATCATTTAATACTGACAATTATAAAAAATATTTATGGTTAACGGGATCTGCGAATAAATTAACTGCTCAGACGGCGCATCTGTAATGGCGGGACATTTAAACGGTCTTCAAACTTCAAACAAAAATAAAATCTGTTTCGCCTCAGGCTATTTTCACCCATTGTTACGAGCACAACATGAATTTGGTTTTAAGTAATGCATGTACTTCCATTAAGGAAGTTAGAATTTTTTTTCCAACTTATCGTCATTTTCAAATTTTTTTAGCAAATCAACCAAACGAACTGAAGTTTTAAATAACATAGTAGGAAACAGAATTCCCTGTAATGCTACAACTCGATGGAATTTTACATCACGTGCAGTGTTTACCATCCATAAAAATAAAAACAAATGAATTGAAATATTTGATTTTATATTGAACAGTGATGACTTTTCAACAGATCAGGTTTCATTAAATGCTGCTGTTGGTTTAAAGTCTTACTTAGAAAATGAAGAATTTTTGTTTTTCTTGATACTTTTGAATTAATATTTGAACAAACTTATCTTATTTTTTTAATTTTACAACATAAATTCACTGATATAATTTATTCAAGAGATCGTTTGAAACATCATTGATAAAATTTCAAGTTTCCGTAATATAGAATTTCATTTTAATATTTTATTTGAAAAGTTTTCAACTGATGAGGCTACTCCCGCGAAAGGAAGGAAAACATATAATTTGGTAGACAAGAAACTGCATTATAAACAACTTTTTTATGAAATTTTAGATACTATTAAAGGTCAAATTGAGATTCGATTTTCCGATTTACATGAATTGAAGTTTTTCTACTTGACGAATAGAAGATTTTCGAATCTTTTTCAAAAGAGTTTCCCAATACACTTTTACAGAACCTAGTTCTAAAATATAAATTTTTGATAAAATAGCACTGCACAATGAATTATGCGTTGTATACTCGGATAAAGATATTTTAGGCCATTACGACAGTCACGCCGATATGATAAAATATATGATAGACAATGATTTGCAACAAGTTTTACTTCAGTTTTATAAACTACTTTGTTTGACAGTAACCATTCCTGTCACGTCGGCATCGGTGGAGAAATCATTTTCTACTCTCAAACGAATTAAAACTTACATGCGAAATACAATGGGCCAAAATCGTTTATACAATGTTAGTTTGATATCTATTGAAAAAGATTTAGTAAAACACTTAAAACACAATGATACATTTTATGACAATATTATTGATCATTTTTCGCAAATTAAAGACTGCAGAATTCCGTTAGGATATAAAAAAAGTTAATAAAATTAATTTAAAAAAACAAAATATGAAAAATTCCAATAAAAAGAAAATATATTAAGAATCCAAAATAAATAAAAAACAAAAAACGAACAAAAAAAATGTTTTGCCAAGAGAAACTACCTCTACGTTGATTCTTGCTGGGCAACAATTAATTTTGTCACTGAAGTAGCTGGTACGGTCGCTGCGCAAAGGTTAAATTAATTGGCTGAATAGAGTATATTTTTACAAAAACGTTTATGTCCAGCCTCCTCACTTAAAAAGTTCACGAGCCGCCACTGATACTAAGCGCCGCAAGTCTGTTGTGCTTATTCTTGAAATTTGAAATTGCTAAGCCGAATTCTGTACTACAAACAAGAAAGTACTTATTATATGCAATAACGTTGCAAAAACGAATTATACGCATTAGCATATGAATATAATCCGATAGTCTCAACTACCGGCACGTTTAAATTGTGCGTGTCCCACATATTATCTTATCCAAATCCTTAATCATATAGGTCATAGCCTATGCTATAGATAGGTATATTAAAAGTACCTAATCAAATACAAAAAAATAGTTATTTTCAAGTTTGCGAAACTAATTCCGATTCTTCATCCAGCCTGCTTTAATTTTTTATCACTTGTTTACTAATTTTGTGAATTATTTCTGCCTCAGTGTACCAAAAAAACATCCCTATTTTCAGGCCAAATCTAATTGAGCCCTTTTTATTTCCCTCACTGTACGTAATATATAGTGTAAGGGAAGTATTATAATCGGGGCAAAAAAATTTTCCAGATTCTCGCGGATGTATTCGTTTTGAGCATTTCTGAATCGATCTAGACTATTTTTGACATGATGTCTGTGTGTATGGGCATACGTACGTGTGTAGTCCACTGTGGATGAGATTGCGCCGTTCCTATTGGTCGTATGCATTGTATATTTTGCAGATGACTTTAAAGTGATAAAAATAGGAAATATTTAATTTTTGGGCGCAGTAGCGTCCTTTCGAGTGGTATTTCTGACATTCATCTTCAATTTTTCAAATGGCATTATGGCATTTTATTGAACCATACTGACAACCGTGTTTTTCTGGCTATAAATATATATCACACGTATACATTCAACCTGCAGAAGTGTCCGAAATTCTCATTTTAAGATTCTTGTGACGTCATCGATGTGACGTCACGATCCATTTTATGTCTTTATTCTGGGCAAGAAGTCAAGACTTTTTGATTCTGTGGTGCATTTTGATTGTCCATGTGAAAGCAAGCATCACCATAATATTGTTAATTTCATATTTCTTTTCAAAATCATTTTTATATGCTTATCAATCAATGTATTAAAGCGATATTTGTGCCAGTATTGACAATGGGTGCAACTACCATATTTCATAGAATATTTGCCCTACCACTACTATTTTATGTGAGTATGTGTTTACTTAGACTTGGTTTTTATTTTGTTTCAAATAATGGCATGATTTTGTATTTCTAATTTGACATGATGAAGCCATCGCGTACTCATTTCTCACGATCTTCATCAGTCTTTCGGCTGTTTGAATGAGACGTGGTAATATTGTTAATCTCATATCATCCCCAGAACTGATTTTCCCATTGTAACAAGCTGTTGAAGATGTTGAAGCTGTCAAGGGAGGCTCCATCACTTGACACTTCTGGTAATGTATCAAATACCCAGCAGTAAAAATGATATCCGAAATCTTGATTTTGATGACCGAAGAATCCTGTTTGCCATCGGGAATAATCGAGTTCCTATTAGCCAGAACAAATCAACTCACGTTTTAACCGCTTGGACCATTTCGAGTTCGAGAAGGTATTTCTGGTCACTCTTAAGTCACCGAATGCAGTCAAACCACCGACTAGAGATCCTTGCATTGTTGGAAATTTCACCAAGGTGCCACATTGTGGAATTAAGTGTCCCAACAATCTTGATCTACATTCTTCCACGACAGTTACGTGTTCTCAAACATTGGACCCTCTAAAGTATTCGTACTCAACTGAGCCTCCGTTCCTTTTCTTTGTGACTCTCTTTCTCGATTTTTCTTCCTTTCTTGTCCTACTTTCATCATGTCCACTACTTTGCTCGGGTCAGTTGTTTTTATAAGTTCCACGTCATGAAGCATTGCACTGGCAATGATAACTGCTTTGCGTTCTGAAACGCCATCTGTCACAAATAGATGCTAATGAGGGTAACTTCACTAGCATTTATGATTGAGTGGTTAACGGATTGGCAAACGAATGTTGATCACTATGATTTTTCCTGTTCATCTGATTCACATTTGTTTTCACTAACAGAACTCAAATCTACACTCATTGGTTCTGAACTTGAAAGATCCCCTACTTCATTTTTATTATTTTTCAAACCCTTTGCATTTATATTTCTAAGTACCCAGATCAACTGTTTTCTCACAGGCTATGGAATAAGAAAAACGTGTAAAAATTAGCAAAAATCATTACGTTACTCTATGGTAATGTATCATTATGATTCAATAAAATAATTACTATTTTGTTGTTATACCACTTTCAATAATAACATGAAAACGTTACTATAGTTTCGACCCAGTTGATACTGATAAAAAAAAAGAAAGTTTTCTCACTATTACGAAACGATTTCTTTCCACCCTATTGTATAGGCAATGATTCGGCTCTAATTGGTAATGCAGCCATGGTGGTCATCTCCACAGTATTAATCCTTTTTTTTTGTCTTTTGTAGGCAATTTTTTAGCTCTAACTGGTGATGCAGCACTATCATGGCCCTCTCCAGTTCTCCCGAAACTGGCTTCCAATGACACAAACATAAATCCCTTAGGATCACCAATTAGTAATGACCAAAACTCATGGATAGGCTCTGTTAGCAATATAGGATCATTTGTTGGCGTTCTACCCTTCATCTTCCTCTCAGATTTGATTGGAAGAAAACCTACATTGCTTGTGATAGCAGTGCCTCATATTGCAGCTTTCCTTATGCTGGCTTTTGCAAAAGTTATAGAATTGTATTACGTTGCTAGATTTTTGAATGGGTTATCTGTAAGTGCATGCTACGTGGTACTGCCTATGTACGTGGGAGAAATCTCTGAAGATTCTAACAGGGGATTGATGTTAGTGTCATTTCATATTTTCTCCAGTTTTGGAGGTCTTTTGTCAAATGCCATAGGTCCGTATGTATCCCTATTCTGGTATAATATAATTCTCGCAATATTCCCTACAATATTTTTCATATCCTTTCTATTATTAGCACCAGAAAGTCCTTATTATTATGTTATCAAGAACGACTTCGATAATGCTCTCAAGACAATTGTCAAATTGCGACCAAACGACTATGAAAATGCTGCATTAGAACTGGACAATATAAAAAAGGAAACAATAAAATCGGACAGAGGAAACATCATCGGTACCTTACGTACTAAATCTGCTCTGAAGGGATGTCTCATAGTAACAGTTCTGACAAGTTTCCAGCAACTTTCTGGATACGCAGCTTATTTACCTTATTCACAAAGTATATTCAGAGATGCCGGTGGTAATTTCTCATCTGCAGTATCTTCGATAATAGTAGGAGGTGTATCTTTTGTAACGAGCTTCTTTTGTCCATTTCTAGTGGATACCAAAGGTAGGAAATTTCTACTGATAATTTCGTTAATCGGTATTATTATTTCTGAAATTACTTTTGGTACATATTACTTCTTACACGATGATGGTCATAATGTCGAATCTGTGACATGGTTGCCAGTGGTATGTTTAGTCGTATTCATGTTTACGTTCGCTCTTGGATTGGGACCGATACCACTAACCATTGCACCAGAACTTTTACCAGTGAATATCAAATTTATTGTATCTACCGGAGCTAGTTTGTTCGGCGCTTTAAGTTCGTTCCTTGTTTCCAAAAACTATAATAATCTCAATGACACTTTGACCAGAGCTGGTACTATATGGGTTTTTGCGGGGATATGTTTGAGCTTACTCATTTTCATTATATTCTATGTGCCGGAAACGAAAGGTAAGAGTTTAAAAGAGATTCAAGATATTCTAGAAAAATAATTTTGCTAATTTTTCTACAAACTTTGACTCTAGATTTTGGTTAAATTCGATTTCACATTGAAATTATTGTGATTTATTGAAAGATATCTTCTCCACCACCAGTTTCTTCACTCATAATAAAATAAAACTTCATCTTTCAATCCCACCTCAAGGTATTGCAACTAACTGAGAATATTAACCGTGATACAAAATCATTCAAAATAAATCAAATTAAATTCATCTCTACTCATATGTAGTCATGTTCGCTTTGGAATATCTGAATATTTGAAGCTTTGATTTTATTTCAATTGATACGATTGGATTTTCAGAAGAGTAGAACTAATGAAATTCATTTCCTAGATAGAGTATTAATCGTAGCTTGTGATTAATTTGGATAAGAAGATAGTATAATAAATATGATCATAGTAACAATAGCTATAGGGATTACTTTTCTTTTACGTGTATACTTGACAAACATAGTATATGAGATTTGGGTGTTAGAACATATAATTTGGAATGTTCATATTAACAACCGAAACATAGTATAAACATATTTATACTGTGACTGAAACTGAAAATTCAGGTCATTGTCAGTATTATTAACGTATATTTTACACTATGTACCTATATCCCTCCTACACATATTACTGAAAAAATAAAATAAATTGTAATTTTCATAGATTTAGTTTCTTTGTTAAATATTCAACACTGTAGTGTTTTAATAATAAAATTTAAGTATAATTGCTGTATAAACTAATTATAATAAATATAATATATAATATAATTTCATAACATTTGCTAGGAAGTGTGTTATTCAAATAGATAAATGTATTGAAAAATGGTAGATTAAAATATTATGAAAGTTTAAAAAAAATCTTTTTGAATTTGCAATGTAATTATATTTATATGTAATTGAAAATACTAATATCTATTTTGTAGAAATGATTTGTATTTAGAAAAAATTAATTTAGTACCAACATTTATTTATAAGAAATTTTACATTATAATTATGATATATTTGTATTGGAGATAATTTGAGTTGACTTGAATGATTTCGAGACACCTCACATTCATTATTTAAGGTAGGTGGTAGAGAATAACAAAACTATATGAAAGAATTATTTTCTAACTATATTGAATAGATTATATATAAATTCTCGGGAAATAAGTCTCACTAACACATACGTTTTGGTCTCATGCCCATCATCAGATGGGATTACTTAAAACTAATTGTATCAGCACCAAGCGTCCTTATCGCACCAATTTCGATTAGAAATGCCCGTCACCGAAACGATCAGAAATACGAATAATCAAAACTGTAACACATCAGACATTTAGTCATAATACGTCTTCTGATGATGGTCGTGGGACCGAAACGTACGTAAAGACGAAAATAATAAGTATATGTGTTAGTATGATCTATTTCCAGAGAATTTATATATAATGCATACTTGGGTCAAGAATCATTATTTATATTGAATAGATATATTGTAAGTTATTTTTAATAATTATTGAGAAAATAGGATAGTAAGTTGAAGTTATTTGTAAATTAAGTATAATTGCTTCAGAATCTCTGAAAGACTTTTGAATCTCGATTGTTTAAATATACCATTTTAGTAGCATAATACAATGTTTCAAAATTTATTGTGTCAAAATTATAAATACTGTCAATTAGATGGTTGGGAAAATGGAAAAAACTAGATTTGTTAGGATTAAGACAACGAAGATATTTTTTCAAGCTAGTTATTACAGTAATTTCTCGTGATTAAATTTTTGGGCGGTAAATACGAGAATTACATAATTGTTATACATCTGTTATAAAATGAATGTAAGTACGAAATTACTTAACTAAATACAAACAACTTCTAGACTTACCAAAATATTTTATATGTTCGTCTTTTTGATTATAAATCTAATTACATGAAAATGTGAAATGACGACAGTTCAAATTTGACAGTTATGAACAGTTAAAACCACGGTCGTACATACAGGTCTGGGAACTCGAGGCTGTTTCCTATGTGAGAAGTGACTCCGCTAAGTGTCAACTGTCGCGTAGTACCAAAAAGGGTGGCGCAGTAGTCGAAGAGTGTTCTCTGACAACTGTCATTCTTGACTTGTAAACACAAGGAATACCTGCGTTTTTAGAAACAAATTACGAAACCGTGCATTGTGCCGAAATGCAAAACGGGGTACAAAAGTGTAAAGCAAGAAACTTCTGTTTTTAAAGTGCCGAAAGATGCGTAAATCCGAAAAAAGTGGATGCTTGCGATTCCGGATAGAAATCGTTTTAACGAGGCCTTTTATGTGTGCGAGCATGTATAACGAAAAATAACATAAAAACGTTACAATGTTATTATTAATTGTAGTATTTTTATGTATGTATTAAAAATATCACTTTTAATAATAAAATTGTAACGTTCTTATGTTATTATTAAAAATGGTATAAAAACAGTAATTGTTTGTTCATTTAATCATGAAGAACAACCTTTTTAAGTGAAGCTGGTAAAATTTCTAGATCGATTAGAATCGTTCACATGTTGTCATTGATAAATAGTAATGTCAAGTTAGGCCAAGAACTACTCTCATTCATAAGTATTGAAAATTTATAACAACGATATACCCCTATACCAGTATGTTTAAAAACTTTCAACACTAATGAATGACAGTTCTTCACTAAACTTGACATTACCATTAATTAATGACAACCTGTGAACGATACTGTTTCTAAGCCATTTTTCATAACGACGCATCTACCCTCTGTCGGAAATTAGGTGAGCTAAGTTGCCGGTAGTGTTTCTCTGGAAATATTGAACTATTTGTAGCACTCGTGTAATACTATGTGACGCAGATGTGATATTCTGTGATCTACAGCAGATTACCAAAAATCACCTTAATTACCTGTACATAGAATACGATTATAGAATGCATCGGGACCTACCGAATAGTTTCAATGAATCGACAAATCAACAGACGAATAGTCGGCACTCGCCTGCATATAAATATAACCTTTATAATGGTCCAGTATCAATCAGGTTAAGTTAATGTCACTTGAAAGGAATTTCGCACACTTCAACATTTTTTGTGGGCATTACAAGCTTTAGAGGAGTGTTTGTTATCGGTTTTAATTTAATTGATAACCGAGCTATCAGTATATAAGTTTCATTTCAACTTTGTTTATAATTCTCAAACGACAAACCATAATTCATGGTGCTACGATTTTATTCAAAATGACTTATTTCAAATCTTTGAATTATGTTTACATAGTTGTTTTATCAGGTAAGTATCATTTGTTATTAAATAAATTTAATTCATTTTTACGAGCTACCCGAACATAATATGACCGAATTTAAAGTTCTAAGATTTTAAATTATATTCAAAAAAAAATTATCACATGACAAAGTTTCGAGCTAGAGAAAACGAGTAGTTCAGCCGAACTCTTGAACCATTTGTGAGGTTTTTCGAGCTTTTTTGGCAGAATTGCGAGTCGGAGCAAATAAATCATATGGTTTGAAAAATGTATGGTGGTAATGATTATTACTATTTTTTTTTCAAAATCCTACCGCAATTCTAGTATTGGCTGACGCGGGAAATCCACGTATTATAAAATTTTTGTTTTCCAAAAACTCCATTTGAAATTGATAATCATTTTCTCAATTTAATAAAATATCTTGTTCCATTCGTTCAGAAGTAGGTATAATATAGACAGATTAAATTAATTCTTATCTTTATTGATCAATATGTTATAAATTATTATGAAATAGTTAAATTGCATAATATTTTATGTAGATTAGAGCTGAATAAGTAAATATTATTCGATTATGTTAGCATCTCTATATTATTTGCTCATAATACATTCTCAGATGATGGAACAATTCTTTATTCGATATCTTATTGTTTCCTTCAAATTCATAACTGAAAAAAAATTCTTCTGATTGTGCTAAAATCTGAATTTTGTGTATATGTAGTTCTCAGTATCAGAAATCTGTTCAATGAAGAAATTTCTAAATCTCACTGAAACATTCATCAGATTGAGTAATAACTGTCTCAAAAAAATACACTTTCATTTCGGCTGTACCAGTACCAACTAGGTATATTGATCGAAAACAAACAAATTAATGAAAATTCTGATTACACGAAATAAATATGGTAAATTTTGCGAATTTATAAATTATTGAATATCCGATTATCATATTAAAATTGAATGATCTTTTCAATAAAATTCAAGAAAAATAAAACTGATAATATCAACTCACAAAACCAATATGAAATACTATAAATTATGAAAAATTTGAATAACAATGTCTACCTCTTTGGTAGTAGTAGATATATGTAAATATTTGATATTCCTTCAGACTATGGCATCTATAAGGCATTTGGTTAAGGTACTGGAAGAATGGTACATAGACCTATTATCCTTAGGATAATACGTCTATGGAATGGTACTGTCCCGCCATCTTATCTCCAGTCACCGGAGAAATGTCATAACGACTCATATGTTTACGTGCGTATCGAAACTTTTTTCCTCCAAATTTTGTCGACTTAGATGTTAAACGCCTTAGAAACGAGTTTGAATTCGTGATTCGGGGCTGAAAAATTTCTTTAATGTTTTAAAAATGGCCTCATCCAAGTTGGGGATGGCACATGGAGAAAATGTATATGTGCGAATTTGGTCATAGAACGTGCTGAAGAACGTGTGGCAGATTCTAGCGTCCGTCGTCATAGAGAAGATGTATAATAGGTGGGAAAGTTGTGATTTTCGTAAAAAATTGTGCTTACAAAAAGAGGGTGAGGGACAGTTAATCTGTTCTGGTTTTTCTGTTGCTGTTCTGGACATTCTGGAATGACTCTTAAATTAGAACAAATTGTAATTAGGTACCTACGTTATGTTGGTAAAGCACTTGCAGCACACCTTGCATTACGTTATTCAAATCTATTTCCTCTAAAGGTACACTATAAAATCGAAATTAAAACGTAATCTCTATTAAAACGTTGGCTAATGGTTTAGCTAGTCGTCAACAGCTGGGTAACATCAAGCTCAGCATTTTTGAATGCTGATGACAGTCAACTGTTTAGTTCGCTAAACCCCACCCAATGTTTGTAGTTGTTTTAGACATGTACTATTTTTATTATGTTTAGATGGAAATCATTATTAGTTCGTTTAGTTTTGAATATCTACATGAACGATTTACTGATGTAGAAGGATCTAGAGATACCCTCGCAACACGCGATGCCGGAGCTACATGTCTTGGCTCTTAATTAAGTTCAATGTTCTACTTGCATCGACGCTTGTGACCGAGATGATGGAGACGCTGAATATGCATCTTGTTTCTCGATTTCGAAACTCCAAGCGGTAATATGTTTTTGGATTTTTCTCGCCCTAGAACACATGTATTATTAGAGAGCACGTAATTTATTGATGTTCCTTCTTTATATTATTAAAGACTGATAGATATTCGATCCAAAACAATCACACTTGCCATGCACGAAGCTTCGGCATCATCGCGATGGTATCTCTAGATCCTTGTTTCTGATGTTGCCTTTCCGCGGGAAAGTTTGTTTCGCAGATGACACTGCATTTTTTACTCGAGTAGCTCAAGGCAAGATATTATTCAAAAAGCTAAAACTGACTTCAAAATTATTAACGAATGGCTTATCTCACGTCTTCAACTATAAACTTGAATATGATCTAACATAACGTTATTCCAGCCACTTATGAATTCATATCTCAATATGTACTATGCCGTTTTGGAATCTCAATCACGATAATAGAACTATCGTATTGGGGAATGTGCATACAATACACTCGTTTCGGGAACTTCTTCAAAAGTTTGAAATTGGGTATATGTAGAAAGGTGATACAAATCAGTAATCTATCTTATCGTGGTCATGAATTTCAAACACATCTGTTTAACATTGTACGTACTTTGGCGCAAAGGTATTTGGTGTCAGATTTTTCATCCTCGTCGCCGACATAAGGTGCCTCTAACTATAGAAAAATTACTGTGTAGTGGTTTTTTAATACATACATATTCATATATTTTGGACATTAATGTGTTACAATTTCAATTATGTTTTGTGTTTTGTTGCGGCGTAGACATTTTTAATCGGAATTAATGCGATAAAGACGGTTAGTGCTTAGTATGATTAGCTTAAGAAATTCCGCCCTTTAGTTGATGTGAATAAGTTTCCACACGCCTTCAGGTGATAGTCGTGAGACGTGCGTTCAAGTACAATATCTTAGTTATCATACGAGTTACAAAAAATATTAAATATAAAAATTGTAGGGCCTGCAGAAAGCTACAAATTAAAATTATTGATGATTGCACATGAGTTCGTCACAAATCAAACTTTTGTTCATTTGGTCATTTACCTAATATAGGGTTGTTGGGATCTATACAGAATCGTTCAAGAATAATAGTCGCTTTTCTAAAAAATAACAGATACATTTGACGTCCTGTATCTTTTTTAATACGTCGGTATACAATCAATTATACGTCAGAAACATGCAAAATGTATTTTTATTCCAACTCCAATGGCTCTGTTTGAAATTATTTTATATTAAAGTACATGGTGAGTCAAAATCCTGGGTCTAAGTTTTCTCGATATATTCACATGGAACAACCTTTATATTATATCTTATTTGGATACCTATACTAATGTTTCGTTTTCATTTAACATTCCCTATATCTAAACTCACTACTTACTGAGATATTGGTCATTTCAAAAGCAAAAAAGAATATTTCCACACATGAAGTTAAAATCGGAATTTTTTTGTGGAAATATTTAACTTTTTTATTGATTCTGACTGCTATGAACAAATTTTGAAAATATTTTGAAGTTCAGGAGACAAAATTATCCAAGTTCTAGATATAATAAAACGACGTCGCGAAAACTAATTTTTTTTTCTGGAAAACTGGCAAAAATCTCATATAACCCTGGTCCAACCACCCACATTCAGTGAAAGAAAAAATACGTTGGTCTAAAAATAAAGCAGTATACAGGATGTTGTATTAAAAAAGTGTGTGTGGTTGTCTATCGGAATACTTTTCGTGATAAATTCTGATTGCTAGCTTTAGTAACTTGCTCCTAACATAAATCATATTAATCGTTTCTTGTCTGGAAAAATTCAACTTCTCGTCTTAAAATAGAAACTTCTTTGTCACCTCGAACATTAGTAATTACTTGGAAATTCAAATTAATAATTCTGACAGATAAGGAAAGAAATCATGTGTTTTACAAGGCTAACTAGGATTTCAACTTTAAAATCACGAACATCTTAGTAAGTAGTGGGCTTAGATGTATGGAATAGTTAATGAAAATAAAACAACATTAGAAGAGGTATACAAATAACACATAATATACAGGATGTTCCATTTGACTTCGAGTAAACTTAATCCGAGGATTTTGACTCACCCTGTACACTGGTACGAAATAATTTTAAACAGAGTCATTGGAGTTGAAATAAGAATATATTTATTTTCACAAAAAAATTTGGTTGTACATCAACGTATTGAAAAAGGTACAAAATTTCTTGAACGATTCTGTATAAACCCCATCGATCCTATATTGGGTGAATAGGCAAAAAGAGGGCAATTCAAAATTTGAACAATATACAGGGCGTTTCATTAAAAAAAGGTAAGTTTGATGTATGACGGACTTAAGCGCAGTCCTGTATATTCATAAATAATTTTAGTGTGTAGCTCTCTGCGATCTCTACAATTTTTGTATTTAACATTTTTTTAAACTCTTATAATAGATATTGTACTCGAACGCACTGTTGGATCATCCTGTATAATGCTATTACAATCTTTACAGGCTAAGTCGTTTTAGTATTCGCTATATCAAATACAAGTTTTTGACTTGGTTCAAATGGTTGTGATACGAAAGTATGGTAGAAAATTTCATTATTGGCCCAAAGTAGGTCATTATAACAATCTTCTGGTGTGATTTCCTTTTTATGTGGGAGGTGGCCAGTGAAAAAATTACCCTCAATGTATGTTCTTGGAAATCAACTGTTAAACTGACAATATACAGTGTTTAATAAAGTACTTGAATGTACCCGTTTTTCATATTTGAAAAAAAAATCAATTTTGTTGTTTTCAAACCAGATTCATTTTTAAAATGTAACTTTGTACTGCTATCATTCATTGTTATCAGATTAATTTGCTTTACTTTTACACACAACATACAAACATACAAAAACAATTTTGTTCTTCTGTGTGTGTGCATGTACATTTTTTATCAATATCTTATGAGTTGTCTGTTTTAATTTATTTGTCAATCAAATTATTATACATTATTGCAATGATTTTGATAGTTTGTAGAAGCAGCGGAAATCGAACGCGGGATATAAATACTTTTCCTTTTTTCATATTCTGTGTAACGTAAATTTGTTTCCGTAAAGCAAATTCCAGGATAACGACAATAATATATGTGTTTAACATCAAATGGGTGTTTAACAGGTTCAGATGGAAAGTATCAGCGTCATCGATATTTCCGGATCTACTTTTATTTTCAATAATCTTACGTACGACTTGAGGTTTCATATGAAGTTGAGCTGTTGGTAATAAAATTGCCTTCCAGATCACTTGTGAAATATTATAACACTATTTTATCTCTTTTTAGGAAATTTCTTAGCTCTAACTGGAGATTCAGCGATATCATGGCCATCTCCAGTTCTTCCAAAACTCAACTCCACTGACCCCGACGTGAATCCTTTGGAATATCGGATAACGGACACTCAAAACTCATGGATAGGATCTGTAAGCAACATAGGAGCTATGGTTGGTGTTCTTCCTTTTGCCTTTTTGCCTGATATAATCGGAAGAAAACCATCACTTCTTCTGATAGCCATACCACATATTGTATCATACATAACTTTGGCATTTGCGAAAACAATCGAATTGTATTATGCGGCAAGATTATTGAGCGGCATATCCATCAGTGCTTGTTACATGGTACTACCTATGTACGTGGCAGAAATTTCAGAAGACTCGAACAGAGGATTAATGCTGGTGTCTTATGTGGTTTTCTCCAGTTTTGGAAGCCTTTTGCCGTACATTCTAGGTGCTTACTTATCCATATTTTGGTTCAATATTATTCTCGCAATATTCCCTATTATATTTTTTATATCTTTTCTCTTGCTAGGACCGGAAAGTCCTTATTATTATGCGATCAAAAAAGATGATGTTAATGCTCTGAAAGCTATACACAAGTTGCGCTCAAATGGTTATAAAAATGCCAAAATAGAGTTGGACGATATTAAGAAAGAACTTACAAAGTCTGCGAGAGGGAACATAATAGGTACCTTAACCTCTAGATATGCTTGGAAGGGGTCTCTCATAGTGGTACTTCTGACAGTGTGTCAACAACTCTCCGGGTATGCAGCATATATACCTTATACTGAAACTATTTTCAAGGCAGTAGGTAGTAATATTTCATCAGAAGTAGCAGCCATAATAGTAGGAAGTGTTAGTTTCATTACCAGTTTCTTCTGTCCATTTCTAGTTGAATCAAAAGGCAGGAAATTTATGCTTATATTATCCCTTACAGGTATTATCATTTCTGAAGCTATTTTCGGTCTATATTACATTTTATTCGATCAAGGTGTTAACGTTGAGTCGATAACTTGGTTACCCATGGTATGTCTGGTAACATTCATGTTTATGTTCACTATAGGTTTGGGACCTCTTCCGTTGACTATTACATCAGAAATTTTACCAGTGAATGTTAAATTTCCTGTAACTACGGCGGCTGGTTTACTGGGATCTTTAAGTTCGTTCGTTGTTTCCAAAAATTTCAATAGTCTCAATGATTCTTTGAGTAATGGGGGTACAATATGGCTTTTTGGAGGTATATGTTTGAGCTTACTCATATTTGTGATTTTCTATCTGCCAGAAACTAAAGGCAAAAGTTTTCGGGAAATCCAAGAAATTCTTGACAGGTAAAGCTTAAAAATCGTGTAGAATTATTTATTAATATGTGTAATAAGTGAAATATCACTTTGACAAAATCCGCAATTGACGAAATACTGAACAAATTTGACTATTTTTGTAAGCGTATTTTTAGAGCGGTGTATGGGAGAAGTGGGCAAGACGGATATGATAACTTATAAAATAAATAGTTGCAGTTATATTTTTATTTTTAATTATCGGAAAAACTACCAGTTTACTCATTAAGTTTATTACAAAAATAAAAGTAACGAATTTGCTTTATGTAAATGAAAACTAAAAGAAATTACTTATTTTTACCTAGTGTGACGGACAAAAAGATTACAGATTATAGATTATAGTCATTGCATTCATCGCAAACGTATAAACCAACTCCAGAGTAAGAAGCAGAAGTCTCATGAGTCCACTCTAAATATTTTGAACATTTATCCAGTTGGTGGATTAACATATTTTTCGGTACCGACGCTGCAAAAATAATCACAACCTTTACTGTCTTTGGGTTTTTTAGCATATTTCTTTTTCTTTATGTTTGACGTCCCTGCTTCTTCAGAAAAAAACCTTTCTCTTCATTGCAGCAGGCTCAATTTTCTGACGTTGTTCATCTTTAATTGGCGTGCTTGTTAGTATTTCAGCCTTTTGCCTTTTATTAACTTGTGCAGGAATCGGTCGAATCAGGATGTCAATTTCTTGTCTGCGATATTAATTGTATTGTTTGATTCTAGAGGTTGCACTAAATTATCTTGAGTTATATTAGGTGCAAGCATCAATTTGTTCTCATTATGAGCTTTGTATACCTCGAATGGGGCAAAATAATCTTCACCACTTGCTTGTGTATTAAATGGATAAATACGACCTGATCGGAAACAACTTAATGCATTAGCTTGGGTTGCTCCTCTTCAATAAGCCGCAGAGAAAAGCTCAGCTACATCCAATTGGTCTGTTGTTATTTTTGAAAAGCATCGACTTCAATTTCAAAGCACCTTTTTATTGGGCCTTAAACAGACACATCTTGGGGCTGGAGACGATGGGATGTGTGTGGAGGAATAGATTTTTGGACGCAAAGTCAAGAGCACCATAGCTTATGTGATTCATGGTTATCTAGAATCAGAAGAGCTTCTCTGTCTGCAAAGGTCCGAACTTATTGCACAAACATCTTCAGCCCATTTAAAAACTTATCAGCTTAATCGACCCACTGTCTGTCATTGTTGCCTCGGAACCTGGGGCAACCTTATCTAGCAATCGTTGATCAAATCTTTTTCGCTGGAAGATACCCAATGGTGCAATATATGAACCAGCACCGCTGCAGTAACAAACAACTGTTATTAAGACCGTTCATTGCTCGAAATTATTCCTACATGTTTCTTTCCAGAGTGGGATAAATTTTGTAGCGGCTTTGTCGATGTGATTCTCTCCAGTTTCATCCATTGAAAATCATCTCAGGCACAATGTGGTTGTTTCAGATTATTTCCTCCAACAAATTATAAAATCGGTCTACGGCATCAAAAACGGGCTAAAACTCTTTGCTCTGGCAACCGATGTTGGTTATGGAGCTCCCAGTTATAGGTTCTTATGTCCGAGTTTGAACTTTTCAAACCACCCTTTCCCTGCTACATCTTGTGTAAAATGCCCCTATTTTCCCTTTTTTTTGCAAACTCCGGCTAACTGAAGAGATTCTATTCGTGTGAGACCAAAAAACATTGAATCCATTTTATACACATAACTCAGTATTTCGGCTTCCTCCTATGAGGTAAAAACAGTAGAAAGCCGTCCTAATTTTTTGTCAACACGCCCTGATCTTATATGTCTATGCAAGGTGGCGTACGGGATTCCATATCTTTGGCTTGCATTTAAAACAGTGGCCCTGTTTGCTTCTAAAATAGCATTTTGTAAGTTTTCTTTAGACTAACTGGATCTATGGGTCTTTCGTTTGTAGTTGTAGACCATCTAGAATATAAAAAAAAAGTCCATACTATTTCAAAATGTACGGAAAACAGTATGGTGGAACAAATGGATAGTATCCATTTTACCTGGCTCCGTTTTGGCCTAGCAGTACTGAAAAATTGCAAAATACATACAAACATTATTCAATAACCTCGTTGCTTGATTATGCATTCTTTATTAATATATTTATTTGAAAATTGCTTAATACAATATAATTTTATTAACAACGTAGTAAGTGAATATCTTACCGTGATTTATCGATTTTTATCTGCTAAATTCGGTCTGCCGGTTATAACACATTAATTTATATTTGGATTTTCTATTATTACACCCCTCCCCTTTATTATTTAAACCCTTAATTATTTATTAAAGTTAATTAGACATGTCTTTTAAAAAGAGTCTTCTAACATTTAAAATGTAACAATATTTAATATTGTTAAATTGATCAAAAATTAGTTTTATCCACCCCATTGACACACCCTATTACACATCGCTAAAAAATGGCACAAAGTACCTAATAAATTAATTAAAAAAATTGCTAGACATTTTTTGGAAATAATTTTTTTCCAAAATGAGTCCAGTTACAATTTAAAATTTTAATTAGATTTTCCGCTATAGCGGAAAAATATGTATACACTAATAAAAGTGTAGAACCAGGGAAAACAGACTTATTGTTTCCAACTCATATATTTTACTATTTTTCTGGAAACTTGACTCATTTTACAGAACATGTTAATGTCAACAGCTAGTGATCGAGTCGTTGAGGATTTTGTGGAATTTTTCAGCTATAAATATGTATAGTAGGAAGCGTGTGTGCGTAAATGAGGGTGGGGTATTATTATTACTTTCTTAGTATAAATGAAATCACCAAAATCAAGTCTGAAGGTGGATATGCTTAATGAAACATTCCAATCCAATAACATAAAACGACTTTACGTCCAAGAAACTTCCCAAGCCTAGTTTCAACACGAGCATAATCTAAGACAAATGTGTTCCTTTGTTCAGAGGGGTAGTAAACATTTGGACATGGAAAATGTGTTGGAGATGAAAATAAGACGCTCCTAGTGTTAGTTTTTCTCAACAAATACCAAGTTAGTAAAAACAATGAATAAAATTCATGAGGCGAATTTCGCCTTTTTCTGTGATTTCGTACTTTGTTCCTTATTTCAATATGCTAAGGCTCAATGAGATTATATATCGATAACTATGTATAAGTTCCTGTACCTTATCCAACTGGGAAGTGTTTTGCGATAATTTACAATGAAAACTGATTAGAATATAATTCTACGTAAACAAGAAACTTATCTCAAAACCCTTTCTTACTGTTTTTTAATATTAGATATTAGTTTTATACATTTGTAATTATTTTCTTATTTATATGAAAGCAAACATGTTGAGGATATATTTTCTTTGATAAAGCTTTCAATGTTTGCTATTTTTCACTATCCGAGTACACCACATGAACCATGATGCATCTCATGAACCAGAAAAGCAAGCTCTTGGTGGTAAGTTATGCAGATTACAACTATTTATCTATGCATGTTTTCAATCTTTGGAAACTTGTTCGGGGCAATACAGGGCTCAAGTTATTACAAATAGATTCGAACTTATTCCGGCATTGAACTCGTCGGAAGCCAAGAAGATTCACTTACACATGCTCTTCAACCAATTCTATACAACGAAATAATATATGAATTTAAATGTATACAAACTTTTTTAATTGTCGACAATTGATAGAATAAGACACATTTATTACAAATGAACACTACACTGAATACACTGTAAGAAAATTCCAAAACTAACTTTTATTATAAAAATTAAAGCAAACGACGATGTTTCGCCACATAGTGGCTTCTTCAGGTGAACATACAGGGCCGGACTTAGAACTCTGGAGGCCTCGGGGCAACAAAGGAGTGAAAGCCCCCTGACCCCAAATTATTTTCCAAATAAAATGAACAATTTTTTCAGTCGAGTTTTTCAATTAATAATTTATTGTGAAACCAAGTAAATTCTTTTAGTATTTACAAACATATATAAATATAAATAAATTGCAAATGCTCATCAGGGCTATTTGAGATTTTGATATTTTACTGATTGCCTGATTGGAGTGAATAAATATAGATCAATGATTTCTGTTAATATTGAAGAACAATATAATCATATTTGTACAAAGGTAAAGGTAAAGGTAAAACAGCGAAAAAAAATATCAAAGGAAAAGTGGTTTACTAGTGTTCACTAGTCGGAATTTAAAAGTTTTTTTTTCCGAAGTCTATTGTGGGGCCCCTCTTTTGTGGAGGCCCCGGGGCTGTCGCCCCGGTTGCCCTCCCCTAAATCCGGTGTTGTGAACAACGGTACTTAAGGAGGTTCGAAAGTGTTAGCGGGGGAAATATAAGAAGAGCAAGCGAAGGTCTGGCAACGCTATGAATATTGCCGGCTGGAATTGTATGCATAAACTCGTGTTTTTAAAAGTTAATTACAATTAATAATTGTATACCCAAACCATATTTTCAGTTTTTTTTTTCATAGAAATAATTAGTGGGACTCGCTCAAACTTGCACAGAATATTATTGTAATAATGTTATTCCATTTTAAAAAGAAAAGCATTTCTATTTAGTCGTTTTTTTTTAATTGAAGATTTAACCACGTCCCCATAAGCTTTCATGTTAAAATGCTGTTTTTTTGACTCGATATATTTAAAAACCGTGTGGTGAAACCCTCCAAAAAATTGGACGTATTCTTATATTGTTATTCTCAACGGTCTAAAAATTTCAACAAATTTTCCATAAAAAATATCTCTACCGAACCTCCTTAAACTTACAACGGTATTTTAAGCTGTTTATACATAAAGAGAAAAATATCAAGGGGGCTGATTGGGCATACAGGTTGTTTACACTGAGGGATAAAATCTAATAATTAGTTTGCGACAGGTTGTTTATGTGCAGCTTCTATCAGAGATTAGAGTATTTGTAAATAGTGAAACAACATTAAATGAAACGAGAGTATCACCAGGCTCAAGGTTGGAATCTTCAAATTTTTCAATTAGTTCCAAATTTTCCACAGACAAACTTGGTGCGGCTTGGAAGTTGCTAAATTCTTTATCTAACCATTTTGCTATGTTATACGTGATGCAATTAATGTTTGAAATGATTGGTCTCATGGTTTATGAATCTTAGATAAGTTATATAGTTAAGGAAGATCAGGATTCGAAAATCTATGTACAGCTGTACACGATTTTAATGAATTATTGACAAGTTTAACGAATTTTAACAAAGGGTTCCTGCTAATCTGTCCATAGACGCCATCATTCAACAAGGTATTTACTGAATTGTGATAAACCTCTTTGTAATAAATACCAGGGAATTTTCCTTATCTGCTTTTAAGTAATAACAGTTAATGATTTACAAATATTATTGAAGTTATTGGATATAAATATATGATTTGTTTGGATGTTCTAGAATTGTGTTGCACTTGTTACGAATAACAGCTTTATCTTGAAAGTTGAGAGACCAAATCGTATTTTCAATATCATTAATTGAATCCTTATTAGGAAATTTCTTAGAATCAATTGCAAAATTTAAACCTTTATTCAACAAACTCATTGTTCCATTGAAATTAAAATCGGTTTTGTTGTGAATAATGTTTTGTTCTTTGTTTCTTCTCATGGAGTTTTTGGTAACAATTGTTGAAATTTATTGTTGATTGATTTAATTTTTTATTGGTTTTTGCCGAAACTATGCTTAATAAGTTAGAATAAAAGGACTCGAATTCTTATGATTTTGTTTCAGAAGCAAGTGCAAATGATCTTATTTATGATATTTGATACAGATTTCTGATATTAACCATCTTTGTTTTGCAAGGAAAATGATTTTATCTATATTCGCGTTCTTATATATTTTAATGAATTTTGGAAAAACCTTATTTGACAAACAATCTTTAAGGAAACGAAAATCTACTTGTACACAGGAAATTTTGGTTTTTAATTTATTACATTGGTTGAACTCACCTGACCGGGAAGTCATCGTCACTAAGAAACTATAAAAGAGTTCACACTGTGGATACACTAGAAAGCAAAAAACTAACCAAAATAGAACCATTACATTACATTTCAATGAAATTCAAGAGTTTCACTTATCATCCTTTAGTGATTAATAAATTCTATAATTTGTTTTCTAAATTTGCCATACAACCAGTTTATAGATGTAAGAACAAACTGAAAAAACGTTTAGGCAACACCTTTGAGATTATGAAGCGGAGGGTAGAAAAATCTACCTGATAATGGGAGTCAAGTTTTTATTTGTATAACTTCTGACTTTATTATTTTTTAAATGTTGACCTATTGTGTTAGTGTTTTTTTAAAGAAGTAGTTAAATTTATATTGGTTAATTCTCGTTTTATTTAAATATCATTCGAAAATTTCTCAAAATATGTAATGCTTCTGGGTCATTTCATCTCAAATCGTCCAGCCAGTTTGGGTTAGGTCTTTTTTTTTGCATGAAATTTTTTTTATAGCTTCTACATCGAAATCGATGAGACACGTATTTTTTCCTTTTGCTCGATTTTCAATTCTTTGGCCGTGGGGAATTTTTGAAAAATTTTCTAAAAACTCGATTTTGCGCTATTGGCGCATGTCAATTTTTTTTGAAAATGTAATAACTTTGCGAAAAAACGTCCGATCTTTATAATTTTTGGTATGTTTGTAGCTAAGAGGTTTCTCTAAAAGACAAAAATATGAAACTTGGAATATTTTGAAAAAAAAAATTTATATCGCGATTTGAAGAAAAAAATCAAAAAATTTTTGACTTGAAAAATTTCGAATTGCATCAGTTTTTTTTTCTTCATATTTTTTTCTTTGATAGTCATATATATATAAACAAAATTCTGTAGCAGCCTCTATTAGCCGAAATTCGTTGTTTGGAAATTATGATTTTTCAAAATTATAGTCACAATTATTGAGTAATTTTGGGCTTTCCTCATAAAATAAGCTATCATTTCGTCGAAAGTAGCTCAATTGTTGAAATATTTTGTCTGTCAACAGTCAAAAGTTAGTCCTAGAAGAAAAAAATATGAAGTGTAGAAAATTTTTGGAAATTTTTTCCATGATCGTCTTTAAAATAGAAAAAAAATCGGATAAATTTTAGCCCGGAAATTTTAGCATTGCCTCGATTTTTCCATTCTAAATTACTGTTTTTGTATATCAATTTGTGAGTAGACAATTTTCAGAAGCTTTTTTCATAACTCCGTTTCGTTTTTCATTTATTATTTATTGATTGATTCCATTGATTATTTTATAATTTGATAATTTATAAAACTCTTTTATCAAAACTTGATGTTGACTTTTGAATAGAAGGTCATTAGAATTCATAATCGTTTTTAATGTTTTAAAAATGTTTTGAATTTCACAATATTTTGTATTTATAGACAGTAAAGAGAATAAACAGGTATAATTATTTAAGTAAAATAATGGCATTTTGAAAAGAATTTATTACGTACATTTGGTTTAAAAAGTATTGCTATACATTCAACTTCATTCTACCAATGCCCACTCGTGCTGGCATGTTTTTGAAATGTACATTTCGGTTTCACTTTCACCCTTCTTGGCCCTCCATGCATGCATTCGCCGTATTCCTTTTATTGCCGCAACATTTTTCCACTGGGTTTTTTTGGTTTTTCTGAACTTCTGTATGTCACGATCTTTGAGTAATTTGACCGCCACATTTGGAGTATGATGCTGGACCCCAGTTGCAAATGTTTCCGCATCTTGAATGCTATCGATCAGCGTCTTTGACAAGTTGTGTTTCGTGGCTACGTGCTTGACGAGTCCGCCGATGCCATCACAGGCTCCTTTTCCATGACCAGTAGCAGAAAAAAATCCGTTTCTTCTCATTTGGTGAATTTCTCATTTCGTGAAATTGGAATCTGTTTTTGAAATGACTAGCTGCGCCATCAGAAATTATTACTTCGCAAGATATATCAATACCTGGATATCTGGCCTTTATGTCTTCTTTGATGTAGTTTATCGCGAACAATGCGTGAGCCGAGTCGTGTTCCTTGTCATTGCTCACAAGTGCATAGCTCAAAGTCACCGAATTGAAGTAGCATACAGCAGTAAATATTGAAACTTGATCATTCTTCCAATGATGACCCTGAATTTCATCTTGTAAGATGACGGACCAGTTTTCGGCAAAATCGATGTGAAGTAACAGTCGAGATGGAAATAACTTCGCCGCTTCTTTTTCTTCCCTGATGGCTTCCTGTTGGATTTGTTTTGACTTCAAATGCGGGCTGGCTTTAAGGGTCCATTCCGCCAGCACATCGACGTATTTAGTGAGAGTCAGGGTTTTCTTGATCAAATTATTATCTTCCCAAAAGGCAAACAAAATTTCATCGTCTTCATTCGCCTGCGTGAATCCAAGAAATTCAAGATTGATGGCTGAAGCTCCTGGGCACGTCTTGCAGTTTTCGAAAATGCACTGGTTGTCATCAGAACAAACAATGGCTGATAAAAACTTGTTTCGGAGTTCTTTGAGATTCTTGGTATCTTTGAATGTTTGTAAACCCATGGCCGCTGTCAATAATAAATCGAAGTTGGAACAATAGATGCACAAGCAAACCTCTTGAGTTGGGCAAGGAAGAACCCATTTTGGCTTGAGCGTGTAAAATTTTGTGAGACCCAATTTTGAGTCTGGATAGGTTTCCTTGAACATTTGATATGTTTCCTTCACAGTCCGTGTCATAAATCTCTTCACTTTTTTCACGGCAACTCCATTTTCAATCACGGTTTTTATGTCCTTTTTGTTCGGGCTTTGTCGAGAGCAATTGAAGTCATCGTTCAGATAATATTCCATAGCCAGGTTCACCGTAGTCTCAGGAACTGGGTGGCCAGAATAAACATCTCGTGTTGCGTAAGGTCCTTTTTGGGTAGATAAAATTCTTGCTTGTATTATCATGTAATTGGTAATCGTAGGAAACTTAGACATAATGTCCTCTTTTGACAAAACATGAATTGGGGCTGCTGTGAGAAGACGAATTTTTTCTGAAATCGTTTTACAACTCACCAGTGATGCTCTGAATGTTTTTACCCACTGCTCACACATATTGCACTCCAATTCTTTTGGCGGTGATTTATTCTGTGATGAGGCGAACAATTCGCCACTCGATTGAGTCAGAGATTCGGAAGTAGTGCAATTTTCCGAAAGCGAAGCCGTTTCTTCCGTTGACGCCAATAATAACGATGAGAGTGACGTGTAGCAGTCGTTGCAAACTTCGTCGGAACTGTGAAGCACATTATTGGGGAACAATGGTTGCAAACGAACGGCCAATTCTGCAAGTGGACGAAATTTTCTCTTCTGAGATTCATAAACGGCCTTTTTATGGCTCTGTTCTAAATCCGGGCATCTTTTCTTTATAGGATATCGACTCATTCTGCCCAAAGTGTCGTGTGAATAAGTCTGAAATTTAAAAAACACATATTTATAAACGTACTATATGATGCTTCAAATGAATAAATTCCAACTTTAAACAAAATGTATTCAAACCAATGATGCAAATATTTTAAAGCTTATCATACTTGCAAATGTCACGTACATACAATTGCAAAAATTTTAACGCAATATAACTACTCACAACAGAAACCGAATGATTCAAAATAGTTAATTATTTACTCATGGTCTGGCATTTTTTTAAATATGAGATGCGATTGAAATGAAATATTGCGCTTAAGCGCAAAAAATTATTCAATAACGGCTTGCTATTAATTTGCCATGTAATTGCCCTTAAAGTGGATGGCAACTCGCAATGAGGATAATATATGTAGAATGAGGTTAGGTTTTGCTTTCATTGGAAATAACAAACATTTACGACAAAATTATGGCATAATTTATATTCATGACCAAAACTTACCGCAAATCACCTTTGAGCACAATCAAATTCACAAGAATGATCTGATTTTTACTCAGGAAGCAGAATTTTTCGTCATAAATACAACTTGCACAAGACGCACAAACGCGCGTGAATGCTAAATGTGACCACGTCTTGGTATAACAGAATTTCTTCTTCTTGTTAAGATGGCGCTGGCCGTATTTTCAGTTAAAATTCCAATTTTCAAGGTATGGCATACGAGCAATACTTAAATTAGCTACTTGCCCAGTAAATTGAACAAAGTGTATATTTCTGAGAAACTTGGACAAAAGAAAAACCAGAAGCTTACTCGGTATACAGTATAAATAGTCTGTAGTCTCGTTAGCCATAGAAACAGATTAATTGAAAAATAGCACTTGGAATTCGAAAAATCATGATAAATGAAAAACGAAACGGAGTTATGAAAAAAGCTTCTGAAAATTGTTCACTCACAAATTGATATACAAAAACAGTAATTTAGAATGGAAAAATCGAGGCAATGCTAAAATTTCCGGGCTAAAATTTATCCGATGTTTTTTCTATTTTAAAGACGATCATGGAAAAAATTTCCGAAAATTTTCTACACTTTATATTTTTTTCTTCTAGGACTAACCTTTGACTGTTGACAGACAAAATATTTCAACAATTGAGCTACTTTCGACGAAATGATAGCTTATTTTATGAGGAAAGCCCAAAATTACTCAATAATTGTGACTATAATTTTGAAAAATCATAATTTCCAAACAACGAATTTCGGCTAATAGAGGCTGCTACAGAATTTTGTTTATATATATGACTATCAAAGAAAAAAATATGAAGAAAAAAAAAACTGATGCAATTCGAAATTTTTCAAGTCAAAAATTTTTTGATTTTTTTCTTCAAATCGCGATATAAATTTTTTTTTTCAAAATATTCCAAGTTTCATATTTTTGTCTTTTAGAGAAACCTCTTAGCTACAAACGTACCAAAAATTATAAAGATCGGACGTTTTTTCGCAAAGTTATTACATTTTTAAAAAAAATTGACATGCGCCAATAGCGCAAAATCGAGTTTTTAGAAAATTTTTCAAAAATTCCCCACGGCCAAAGAATTGAAAATCGAGCAAAAGGAAAAAATACGTGTCTCATCGATTTCGATGTAGAAGCTATAAAAAAAATTTCATGCAAAAAAAAGACCTAACCCAAACTGGCTGGACGATTTGAGATGAAATGACCCTTCTATAATTTTCCGATTTATTGAGATTAACAATCACAAAGATGAATAATAAACATCAATTTTCAATTTTTCGCGAACCTTCTCACATAGTTATCACTATAAATAACTATTCTAACGGCGGTACTCCTTCATAGTGTGATAGATTACATACAGGCTGTTTCAAAAAAGGTGGCCCCGTTACTACGATAGGTAGAACACTGAAAGATAAGTTCTTCCCCTAGTAAAAAAGTGTCGTAACCGCATCCGTATTCAAGATACGGGTTTTGTAAAGAAAAATTTTAAAGGCATTTTTTACTATTATGTCGAAACTACTGGCAACATTGTAATGAAATTTGGTGTGAATATGTTTTGGAAGCTGACACATTGTATGAATTCATTTTTATATATACTCTCATAGAGGGCGCAAATTACACGGTTCATACCGAGTAGTTTTGATCATAACTTTTTTGAGGTTAGATTTTCTAATACACATTTCACGTGAAATTAAACATCATTCAATTTTACACAAAAAAAGGTACTCTTGGTAAAACTCGATAGTGTGTACCGTTTTCGGAATATTTTGATTTGAAAATAATGAAGTAATAACTGATGCTGGTATAAAGTAAAAAACAACTACCAATTTATTAAAAACCAAAAACAGTAATATTATTCTAAGACTAAAGTTATTAATTAAACGAAGAGTCACATTAAGAATTAAAATAAATTTTAGTAAAAACATGAAATATTCAATCAGTTAGAGTAAGTGTTCAAAATGTCCTCAGTTTTCACGAATACACAATTTTATCCTTTTTCCTAAACGGTTCTAAACAGTTGTGGATCAGCTATGAGGTCATTGAAATGTCATTCAATTCTATCTTGCAACCGTTGCAACTCCTGATGTAGAATAAACTTTTTCCTTAACATACGACCAAACTGTGTAGTCCATAGGATTGAAATCGCATGAACGTGGAGGTCAATGAATCGGAGCTTCTGCACCTCAACCAATCCATCGATTCGGATAATGGTTACTCAACCAATTACGACACCTTCTATTAAAATGCGGGGGAGCTCCATCGTGCATAAAAAAGAGAAACCTTCGCTCGTTTAGCGTTAAATCTTCTAATATGACGAATGAATGATTTTCTTAAAAGTGGAGTTTCCAGAAAGAATGTGATAACCAATTAATTTGTTACCTAAAGTTGCTGTCCAAACATTAATTTCAAACGAGTGTTGGTAATGTGGATTGAGATTGAGGACTGTCCTTCCTTGTAAAGTTTCACAAAAATCTACTCTAACCGGTAGATTGTCTGGCAAGAGCTCGTGAACTTTTCTGTAGTGATAAGGATGTAGCTGATGCTCCTTAAGAATCCTCCAAGTACTTGCAGCAGACGTATTTGTTTGTCGTGCCATATTCCTTACGTTAATTGTTGGATCTTGATCAACTAAATCTAAAATGATATTCTCTTTATGAATAGTTCTTGTTGTTCTGGACATACCAGAAATTTTTTTTCTGTTTCTCGACAACGTCGTTCCACGTCTCTATAAACGTTTTTTTATTTGGTATGTTTCTTCTGGGAAACTCTTCTGCATGACGCGTAACAGCTGCACTAGCGTTAACTACTACTTAAATGTTTTCCATGGCTAATACAGACAAAACCATTTTGAGGTTTGCGGCGATCTTTCATAGTGAGGACGTTTTGAACACTACTCTAACTGATATTTCATGTTTTTATTCAAATCTGTTTTAATTCTTAGTGTGATTACTCGTTTCATTAATAACTTCAGCATTAGAATAATGTTTTTGGTTTTTAATAAATTGGAAATTGTTTTTTATTTATACCAGCATCAGTTATTACTTCATTATTTTCAAATCAAAATATTCCGAATACGGTACACAGTGTCGAGTTTTACCAAGAGTACCTTTTTTGTGTAAAATTGAATGATGTTTAATTTTACGTAAAATTTGAATTAGAAAATCTAACCTCAAAAAAGTTATGATTAAAACTACTTGTTACGAACCGTGTAATTAGAATCCTCTATGAGAGTCAGATATAAAAATTAATTCATGCGATGTGTCAGCTTCCAAAACATATTCATACCAAATTTCATTACAATGTTGCCAGTAGTTTCAACATAATTGTAAAAAATTTGTTTAAAAATTTTTTTACAACACCCTGTATCTTGAATACGAATGCGGTTACGAAAATTTGTTACTTAGCGAAGCACTTATCTTTCAGTGTTCTATCTATCCTAGCAACGAGGCTACCTTTTTTGAAACATCCTGTATATCGGAAAACCAGAATTTTCGGAATAAACGAAATGTCTACGTTTTTATATCTCTTGAAAGCATCGATTTGTTATGACGTCATCGATTAGTTTTAAATAGCAATACCCGAATAATATGCGGATTATCCTTTTACGAACTCGATGAATTTGATATTTCCGTTTCTGAGATCATTTATTCGTTTCCTGAGATCTTTTTTCCATGAACAATGACAAAATCTCACTAATATCTGCAAATACGAACGTTGAAAACAATAATGATACAAAAATGGAATGGCTAATCTATGTTCGAAAACAATAATCGTCATGTGTATGATAGTATGCAAAAATGTACGAAGATTCCTATTAAAAAAAATGGTCGATGACTTTATTCGCTTATCGTTACACTTCATCAATACTCAATATCTTGTATGCTAATAGAGAACTATTAATTCCGCTAATTAAGTATTTATTGTTCTATGTTAATTATGATCTTTATCTAAAAAGTTCCAATTGTTGATGACTTTATCATAAAATATCACCAAATGGCAACTAAGCTAATCTGTTTAAATGAAATAAATTGATTGATAGATATGGTGTAGTCGTGATATCGGATAGAATTCAAGAAAGCTATACCAATATATCTTCATCATAACTTCCTATGATTACAGTAAACAAACAGTTTGTGTTTATTGTTATTATGGAGTGACTACTAATCATAGATGGAAAAATTAATGTTTAAAATGTTTAGATCGAAGTTTCTTCAGGAGGAATAAAATCAATAAGAAAAATTTTGTGATTTAACGCCTTGGAAGGTGTTGCAGTAGTTAAGTTTTAAAGATTAATATTTTAAAATTACACCTAGTATTATAGCCAATTTATAGTATTATTACAAAAATCTCAATTTTATCTCGGACGTTACAAGTATGTAGTATTAATAATTTTCAATTTGTCTGTGTTAAATGTACCAAGAATACACTTGTCAATTTGTAAAATAATTTGTTGAATTGTTTTTCTGTTATTTTATATTTCAGTTGTGATGAAAATGTTATGTACAAATAAATGATTTTAAAAATATTAGTATTTTTGTTTTTATAAGCCATGCTGCGAGGTTTTGAATAATTTACAATAGTATTAGTTTTTTTGTGTATAAAATATGGTTTTTTATAAATGTGCTTCCGTTCCAAAAATAAAAGAACTCAGTTAATACCTAGTTGCTTACACAATATTCACAATAAATTCTTATCAATTTGGTGGATAGAATATACGCATTTTTATTAGAATACAATTGAATCTACGAAAAAATCCATACTAAATTATTAGTTTCGGGAAATACTACGTGCATTCCCTTTTTTCACATCTTTCGGCACTTTAAAAACAGAAGTTTCTTGCTTTACACTTTTGTACCCCGTTTTGCATTTCGGCACAATGCACGGTTTCGTAATTTTTTTCTAAAACGCCGGTATTCCTTGTGTTCACAAGACAACAATGACAGTTGCCAGAGAACACGGTCGTATACGTGCCAGAGATCATTCCTCGACTCATGCGCCACCCTTTTGGTATTATGCAACAGACCTGTACATACGACCGTGGTCTAAGCGAGCGGCGGTGGTTTTATCTCTTTCTAATAGTCTGTTCTCTCTTCCGACAAATTAGAAAGAGATAAAAACACCGTAGAGTTCTTAGATCTAATCACGAAATCCGTCATTCAAGTACTCTATTCTTGATCTCTATCTCCGCACCAGATGTAGTAGGTCTGATTTTTATCAAGAAAACTCTCGTTTTCAATTGTTCAAACAATGATCAATTGAATAATACTTCACATCGACAATAGAAAAATTACACGAGACAAGATAAAACGAAAAAATGGAGCGCAAATTCATACTTCACGGCCACTTTTTAAATGATTGGATTGCAAGTATTAGCATAATCCATAGACCTATTATCCTAAGGAGACAGAATTGCTTACATTTAAACACGAACAAACATTGCCAAAATTTCGGGCCACTCAGACCGCTGTATATTACAAGTATGGCCGTATGGAATGTGCTGTTGCCAGATTAGTTGTTCTGTGTGCCGGATTGAGATTTGTAATTATTATAAAAACGTCCATAGCATTATTTATTGGTTATATTAGAAGCAATACTGTTGAAATGTCGGTTTCTCTTAAAAATATTCCATAATTTATGGTAACCTGGAATATACAATCCATTCCATTGCATCATTTGTTCAGAAGGCATCAATTGTTCAGAAGGCGACAACGCCGCGCACCTTTTATGAATGGAGACTTTGTTCTGTACTACGCAATTTGACAGCTTCCGTATTTCTCGTAGCTATTTCGAAGCGGTGTTGCCTTACAAGTGGTACCAAGTTTTCAATCATAGTTACAGCGTTGCCAATAAGGAGTAATTATGACTCGACACAAAGAGGTCCATTGGTTTTCCTTGTCATACTACATGTAATCATTGCGACAAGTCAAATGGAGTTTATGAATGAGATGTTTCGTCTCCTCAGGTTAATAGGTCCTATGGCATAATCACACCTTTTACTTCCCTTACCATGAGGATAACGGTATTTTTCTGGTTATAAACATATATCACAGGCATGTATTTAACCTGTAGATGTGTCCGAAAGTCACATTTTAAGATTCAAGTCAAGTGACGTCATCGAGGTGACGTCACAGTTTATTTCATGTTTCGTATGGGGCTTTGAACTGTACTACATACAGTATAGTTATAAAATATGCTCTGTGGTATCATGGAATAAGTTTATATAATGTCAATAACTTTGATAGTTCATGTGACAGCATGTGTCACTATAAAACAAGGTAATATTCAAGAAGTCTAGAATCAGTTAGTTATATCAGAAAGTGAGTAATTTCGACCATCAACCTGACAACAAGTCTCTGTATAAAACAGAGTAAAATACATAACCTTTATAGACCAATTGAAAAAACTTCCTATGCATCAAAGAGTATATATAATTCATTTACATAATCCATGCCCTTGACCCATGAAATTACTACCTAATCCGTTTCACCGCGGAACTTGATCCTTTCCATAGGGTTCATTTTCGGATTCTGAGCTTGTGAACAACCCGAATTCTATTTCAATATTATCAAAGTAATTAAATGATTCTACTGGTACACAGAGCTGTTATTTATATCTCAATCTGAAGACCACATAGCACCTATAAGCACTGATTTAGAACCATAATAGTCCATAGCCTACCAAAGAGTTCTATATATAGAGTAGACAAGTAGTGTGACAAGCATAGGAAAGCGCTGGTATTTAGTCGGACATTCTGTCCTCGCACATGTTAGTGCGCTCTCACTCGCACGGCCTCCCCCTCTATCACAAAGAGTATAAGAATACAAGAATAAGTATAACGCGCGCACATCGCACAACGGCCTGTGTTAGATTACGGCGATTTACAAAAACTATTAAAACCTTTAGTCGCGGTGAAATTCATTCAATAATTCAACCATATTGTAAGGTCATATTAACACTTATGTCTACATTTACGTTGAATTAAATACTAATTAATTTAACTTTAATTTGTAACTTCCATTACTTGAATTTCGGTATTTACGCCAAATACAAATAAACATATATAGTTTTGGCCGAACGCCGAAGCTCAAGCAAAGGAGAACGTTAGTGATCAATTTTGCAATATGGATCATGCTTTATATCGAGTAGTAAAGGATAAAACATACATTCGTCAAATTTATTACAAGGTCATCTAGAAATGTACTTGTTCAGTTTAATCATACAGTGTCATTATTTTTATGCAGATGTGATGATCGAATAGTAGGTAAAATAAAAGATAATAGTTCCTAATTTTTAATCTCAGTATGTAGTAACCACACACATTAATTCCAATGCTCCCAGAAGTACTATACAATGCGCATCTCAGTTATATTAAAATCTTTGAATTACCAGATTCTCATAGCAATTTTAGCAGGTAAGTCGTTCTTTATCTTCATCACGTTTACTGTTAATTCCAATGAACATTTTGATTTGATCTCCGGAATAACTCAATTTACTTGTATAATAAATGATGGGGATCGATAATACGAAATTGTATCTAATTTCAAAAAGCTACAATACAGGGGATGAGGGTTACAATGATTACTACACTTGGCAAACTTGACACTTCTTCATTACCATACTGGGTAATATCGCTAACTGCAATTTTACTCAATTCATTTCAGCATGAACCTAATAAACTATAAAAGAGTTCACGCTATGGATACACTGTAACACTATAAATAAGAAATAATCACCCTTATCCACTAAAGATACTGAGTTCTGAGGACCTTTCGGCTACCAAGTAGCCATCTTTGATCAATAATTTAATTTCTAAACAAAAAAGAAAATCGAAACGAAACAAACTATGCAAATTTGAGCAATTACTTCGACCAATCCGGGATTTACAAAATCGATTGCGAGTCGTGTCCAATGCTATGTGGGTAAAAGAGAGGTTTAAAGAACATTTTGCCCATATAAAGAAAAATATTGGTGTAAAATCAGGGTTAGCCGAAAATATGTTGAATACAAGTCACACCATTTCCCAATTTTATCAATTTAAAACACAGTGCGGACAAATATCTAGGTAATTTATATGGAATGGAAATGTATAAACAAAAAAGCAATTTATTAAATTCCGATTTATCTCAAGCCCTTGTTTACATTATTATCCCCAAATAGTATTCAAATAGGCACATTTGGATTTCTATTTTCGTTTACTCTAATGATGGCTACTTGATAGACTAACGGTCCTCAGTACTCTAACAATATTTTTAGTGGATAAGGGTGATTATTTCTTATTTATAGTGTCTACATAAACCTGCTGGAAAATTTTTCTTCTAGCATTGACACGTTTAATAAAAATATGACATGAAAAGGTTCCAAAATATAAATTGATTTGTGATTGTAAATATTCCAGATAACCATCAAGTTGAATTCAACAATTTTTGACTCTCTTCATAATTCAATGTACTTTAGATTTGCTCATAGGTGCCGTTTTAGATATTAGATTTCATCATGTTCATTTACTACTCGAAATGTTCTTCACAATGATGTACCTTCTTGATTTATTGTACCTTCCATATTTGTTATGAACAAAGAATCGAGAAGTTTATTATACACTATAGATAAGAAACAATTACCCTTATCCACTAAAAATACTATTAAAGTACTGAGGAGCTTCCGCTACCAAATAGCCATCATCAGAGTGATAAGGGTGATTATTTCTTATTTATAGTGGTATACCATGCATAATCGAATAACTTGATCGAAAATGCTTCTGTTAATATGTCTGAATATTGCTTAGATACATACTTACTCTCAATTCATCGATATTATATATTTCTTCTTTCCAGACTTGGTTCTTCACATGCCAACACTAATGAGAATCGAAGGGTTACCAAAAGTGTACTACTGAAAACTGAATCTGTTATGAAGAAATTAACGATGACAAATGTATTTAAAGTAAACAGACTTATCATCAGAGGTTTGTTGTAAGTAATGTGCAGAAACGTATGTACAATATAGTGTTTTCATCGAATGAGCGCGAGAAACCAGCTCTGGTCAAAGTGTCCACACACTTTGCGATGATGCTCAACTTCATTTGTTGTTGTTTTGGTAATGTCTAGTGGCAATCCAGATATTTCAATCGAATTGTTCCGATTAGTGGTTAACGGACGATCAATTATGGCGACATAAAAGAAAGCAAATGCTCAACAAAATTGACATTGACAATTTAGCACAGTTGGGGGAGGGGACTATGAGATTATTAATGAGGTTCTTAGGAGAAGCCTCTGACGTAAATCTTTATGAAGCAAATTAACAAGCCCATCGCTAGATTCGAGATGTTTGGAAATACAGAATCGCTGAGTGATCTTGATATAAAGTCTGTAATCTTTGTGAAATTATTCACAATTTTCAAAAAATACAGGAAACTGTTGTCACTGAACAAATTTACGCACAAAATAAAAGAGGATATGTGGACCAATCCTAAATACTTCCCAGAAAAAATCTAGGCAAAATGGGCTACCTATGGAGAAAAATCCAGAATAAAAGAACACAATGAGCGCTGAAGGTATGATTATTCGCAAATGGAAAGCACTTCCGCTGTTGTCCAAAACGATGCAACATAATGGTATTCATAGTGGATACAAGACTTCAAAAGTTATATCTTTGATATATGACATATTTTGTTCTTTCAGAATATGCAAAAATATCTCAAACCAATGAACGGAAGATGCCATTATTTTTATTCAATACATTTTGACATCCATCGATCCAAAATTTCCATATTTTCATATATACGTATAGATATATATATACCGATGATTTATTTGTTTGAACCAATCTTCTAAATTATGGACATCGCAGCAGTTGCGCCAGTAAACCCAAAAGTCGGTTAACCGAAGCTACTCCTCCCCATCGATTGGTAAGTAGCTTCAGGTTCCTAAATCTCATCCTCATTGAACCCAGAATGACTGCCTTTTTGTCCATTTTTTCTCCTTTTCAAACTATGTTCTTCTCTACCGGAGCAGAGAATTCGATGACATACATAGTCTTGCTTAGTTTATCGAGGAGGACAACGTCAGGCTTATTTGTATGGACCTGACGGTCGGAAACGGGTAATTCCAGTAGATATGGCATTTTTTGTTCCCGACAACGGACTCAATATCTCCTGGCATGTAAGGCAGCACCAACTCTTGGTCTATTCCGTACGAGTGCCTTAGATGGTAATACAGCACCCGTAGGGCCGCATTATGGCGATGAGTGTACGCCGAGGCCGCTTTTGGGGGACATGCCGACAGCAGATGGAAAATCGTCTCAGGCCCTTTCGACCTGCAGTTGACAACAGGTACCTGTACACCCATCACGTTGCGACGATAGACCAAAGTGTAAATTACGCCATCTTGGCAAGTTATGGTAAATCCCTCTGTCTCAGATGTAAGCCCGGCTGACCTTAGGTTTCCGAAGGTCAGTCTGGTTGATAAGCCGAGCTTTTCGATGTTTCGATAGAAAACACCGTGTATCGGCTTGTCAACATGCCGCCTGAACATAAGATCTTGCTCCGCGGCATTTATCTGTGTTTTCAGAGGGTTGGAACTCGAGGTTGCTCTCTAGTCGGACCTCTCGACTCATCTGAAATTCGAGACAAAGTTCTTCCGCAGGTTTTTGTACTGCCTCAACGATAAATGCGCCAATTTGTGACTTTTAACAAGGCGCAGGAGGGGGTCCGCATTCCTAAGAACTTTACAAGCTATACTCAGAACCACACCTCGATGCAGACCCTCCAGCCTGAGGAGTTCCCTACCTCCCCGGTGACGTGGGAGATAAATGCGGGAAACGGACGACCTAGGATGCAAACTGTGAAGGATATGAATAATTTTCCGGCTGTCTTTGTCGAGTCTATGCAGCTCATCGACAGTCCGTTTCACCACTGCAAAAGAGTGGAGCAGGACTGGAACGGCAAGCATATTTGTGCAGACGCCTTGTTTCCACTCGAAAGTTCGGAAGACCAAATTTTTCGAACAAGACTTCTGTACTTGCCACGGAGGGCCCCCTTTACCTGGGAAGCGTCCTAATTAGGGCGCTGTTCAATTTCCAGGTATCGATTGGTCTCTCCAGCATCAAGGTGCTTGAAGATGCTTCCGTCGGCAAGCTGAATATTCTCGTGCACTTCTGGAGATCGTCCTCTCCTCAAATAAAACACTGCGCATTTGTCCAATCCTAACTCCATGCCTACGACGTGTATAGTCCTGAACCACGTTGAGAGCTTGATGAAGGTTTTCTCCCAGAGGCATACAGTTTCAAATCATCCATGTAAAATAAATAGGTGATCTGATGCCTCCGGTCGTTTGGTGGCCCAGAGTAATACCCACGAGTTCGTCTTAAAGCAATGGAGAGCGGCAGCAGTGAGATGTTGAACAAGAGGGGACTCAAGGAGTCTCCTTGGAAAACACCCCTCGTGAATGTTATCAATTCTGTCAAGACTCGTCGTGTGCCTGATGTGATGGCAAAACGAGTCTTCCAGAGTGGCAACACATGTTCTATGCATCTCACTTGTGGGGTTGGTACCGCAAGACATTGGAGCAAGTATAATAATATCTCATGTGATGTTGAATCAAATGCCTTGCGGTAGTCAATCCAGGCCATGGAAAGGTTGCGCTTGTAGAGTATGGAGTCCTGAGTGATAGAACTATCTATCATCAGGTTCTCCCGGCACCCTCCATGCCTTTCTTTGCCTCACGCTGCTCGCAGATGTTATTAATTACCGGACCGATCGATCTCAACAACCTAGTGTACAAGGTACGTGTAAATAACTTGTAGCAGATATTGAGACAAGTGATCGGCTTGTAGTTCTTGGGATCAGACAAGTCTCCATTCTTTGGAAGTAGCACAGTGTACCCCTCGATAGCCCAGCTTGGAATTTACCGCTCCTCTTTAAGCCAAGAGTCAAACTCTGGCCAGACGGTGGTGAGTGGAAGGAAACTTCTTCCACCACCATATGTTAATGCCGTCAGAACCGGGAGCAGCAAAGTTTTTAGACCTCATCCTCGCTGACTGCTTCGCTCACTTTTGTTTGCGGGAGTTGACGTTCAGACCAAAACAGTTCGAAGTGTGCTAAGGCCAGAATTGTTCGACCTCCTCCACAGTCGGAAGGGCAGCAATTGTGGGCGGTGGAAATTCAAAAAGCCCAGACGGGCTATCTCGACACAAGGAATTCTCCCTGATGCGTCTAACCCGTTTGGCCAGATTTCTCCTTACTATGTCCAGGACTCGAATCGTATCCGCACAATGTTGCTTGTTGGTCTGTAACACTGTACATTTTAGTGTGTGATAGTGGCGGCGCAGTTTGGCGGCTATACGTCTAATTTTTGATGTGAAAGCCCTGCCGCTAGAAATAAAATCCATCACACACTGGATCCGAGACGCTTGCTGCCTCGCCGACTGAATTTTGGCCTCGACTTTGTGTAGGTGCCGTTCGGTTTTCTCGATCTGGTCGAGCGGTCTCTCACTCCGCCCTTCTGAAATGAGTCGCTTTGCGGCACCATACACGGCCTCGTTGATTTCCCAGAGGTCGGCGAATTCCGGAAGCTCGTCATTAATCAACGTGTCCAATTCTACCAGCTCGTGTGGTCTCACGGAGACCCTGATGTTGATTCGGGTTCTCCTAGTTCTATGATCAACATCGGGGTTTTGGACCCCGCTCTATCAGATCTGTTGCTAAGCACCATAGGTGGTGCTGGTGCGGCTAGATCCGGTTCTGTTGCTGCAGCCTGCCGGAGATTCGTTCTTATATAGCCGGTTCTCCGCAGGTAGAATACTTGATTCCGCAAGGTTTGTGCGGAAAAGTCACAGCATTGAGGATGCATGATGCACCAAAGTAAATGCAGCCATGACATGTATATCCTACGGGCCGGCTCGCTGCGCTCGAAGAAGTCCAGCAACTTCATCCGCCCGCTCAGAGCGTCCATGTACATTGCGGTGGTCGTCAACGTCGGAACCGTCCTATTGGGCAGAACCAACCTGTTCGTGCTCCTCATCCGACGAGGAGCTGATATAGGAAGCCAATCTTTTGCTGCCCGTAACAAAAGGTGTACCCTCCGTTGGGTTATCAGCCCAACATCGGGACGGCATCGGTATTGAGTGAGGTTTAACCCCGACATTTTATCGAGGATGTCTCCTCTACTCTCGGATATGTGGTGGCGCTACTCACCAGTGAGCAAACCGAGATCTGCTCACCCATGCATATAAAAACCACTGTTTCAACTTTACTATGGAAAATATATTTTATTCATAATGATGCAATCTAAACACTACTGCGTCACTATCCCGTTAACAATTTTTCTTAAATTTAAGATTTGTCGAAAAGTAATTCGTTGTTTTTTTTCAGGCAATTTTCTTGCTCTCACAGGGGATATCTCAACATCATGGCCATCTCCAGTCCTTCCGAAGCTTTATTCAAACGATTCCGATATAAATCCACTAGGACGACCTATAACTGAAAATGAAGAATCATGGATAGGTTCCCTAAACAGTATGGGAGCTATGATGGGCTTATACCCTTTAGCCGTGCTTGCAGATTTAATTGGGAGAAAGTTTACTTTATTAATGCTTGCTGTTCCACATTTCGTGGCTTTTATCATCTATGCGTTTGCGAAGAATATATATCTGTTTTACGTTGGAAGATTCTTGACTGGCTTGGCAACTAGTGTTGGATATGTAGTTTTACCAATGTATGTTGCAGAAATATCACCAGACTCAAGCCGTGGTTTAATGTTGATGTCTTACACCATTTTCTCAACAATGGGGATCCTTGTTTCCTACACTACGGGTCCATATTTGTCAATGTTTTGGTTTGACATTTTACTGGCTGTATTCCCGGTTATATTCTTTGTCATGTTTGCTATTATTGCTCCAGAAAGTCCTTACTATTATGTAATTAAAAACAATCGGGAAACTGCTAAAGAAACACTTCGCTTATTGCGTCCGGTTGATTATAAGTTCCTAGACAAAGAAATTGAAGAAATTCAAGAAGAAGTGGAAAAGGCTAGACAAGGAAACATTTTGTCAACCTTACGAACAAAATTGGCCGTGAAAGGTTCTGTTATTGCTATTGCATTGAATACTTTACAGCAACTTTCAGGATATGCTGCTTTCATGTCCTTCACGCAACTCATATTCATGGATTCAGGGACTAATATTCCATCGGATATTTCGTCCATTATTATAGGAATAGTATGTTTCTTCGGTAGTTTATGTGGATCTTTTTTGGTCGATAGGATGGGAAGGATAAACCTGCTTATTTTTTCACTGTGTGGTATGATTATTGCCGAAATTATTCTTGGTTCTTATTATGTTTCAAAAGATCAAGATGTGGATGTTTCCAGTATAACTTGGATACCAGTTGTTTGCCTAATTGCCTTCATGTTCTCCTATAGTATAGGTATTGGACCTTTGCCATTAACAATCACTTCAGAAATTTTGCCACTCAATGTAAAATTTATTGTTGCAACGACAGCTGCATTCTTCAGTTGGATGGGTACATTTATCGTCACTAAATTTTTCAACGATCTAAATAACGCTTTGGGCAGAGGAGGAACCGTCTGGTTATTTAGCGGAGGGTGTGTAATAGCGTTGTTACTCACTATATTTATTGTTCCTGAAACCAAAGGTAAAAGTTTCCTCGAAATTCGAACTATCATGGAGAAATAATATTGTTTAATATGTATATAGTGTCTAATAGTGTATATAAATTGAATAGATTTAAGATTTATAAAGCATTTTCGTCATCTATAAAACATATGTCTATCCTCTAACCTTAGTACTCGATTCGCGCGGTTTCATATTAATCTATACTAATATTAAGGAAAAATAAAACCGTTTCCAATTCTGTTAATATGTACTTAAGCTAGTCATAACCTGTTCCTCTCATTTGTTTTAATTCACCTTTTTGACTGAAAGTTTTCGGTGATATGTAGATCTACAATGTTTAGTAAATTCACGCTTCCATTGTTTTACTTGCTAAAAGGTGTCACTTCATATATTCACAGATAACTATATTTGTTGAAATAAACATATGTTCATAATATACACAAATGAAAATATAATTACTTTATCAAATGACTATAATAATGATAATCTTTATTGATGTCCATGTCCAGTGTATTTTAAAATAAATGTATATTTATATCATGTATCTGATGAATAACCAGGTGGATTGTAAAAACCAATCAATCAGTAACATCTTCAAGATATTCCAATGTACTAATCCTTCTCTTTAACTTACCAACTTGTATTATGTTAAATTTTATATTGGGTAATCCCATTATTATTACTTTTTGGGATGTTTATATACAGTCATTCACGGTAGATGGATTATTAGACTTTTACCGAGAAACACTAAACATATCAGTGGCGGCTCGTGAATTTTTGAGAGAGGAGGCTGGACATAAAACGTTTTTGTAAAAATATACTCTATTCACAGCCTTTTAACCTTTGCACAGAGACCGTACCAGCTACTTCAGTGACAAAATTAATTGTTACCCAGCAAGAACCAACGTGGAGGTATAGAGTTTCTCTTGGCAAAAAATTTTTTTTGTCTTTTATTTTTTTTGGATTTTTAATATTTTTTCTCATTTTTCGAATTTTTCATATTTTTTTTTCTTATTAATTTTATTAACTTTTTTTTATATATTAACGGAATTCTACGGTCTTTAGTTTGCGAAAAATGATCAATAATATTATCAAAAAATGTATCATTTTGTTTTAAGTGTTTTACTAAATCTTTTTCAATAGATATTAAACTAACATTGTATAAACGATTTTGGCCCATTGTATTTGGCATGTAAGTTTTAATTCGTTTGAGAGTAGAAAATGATCTCTCCACCGATGCCGACGTGACAGGAATGGTGACTGTCAAACAAAGTAGTTTATGAAACTGAGGTAAAACTTGTTGCAAATCATTGTCTATCATATATTTTATCATATCGGCGTGAATGTCGTACTGGCCTAAAATATCTTTATCCGAGTATATAACGCATAATTCATTGTGCAGTGCTATTTTATCAAAAAAATTATATTTTAGAACTAAGTTATACAAAAAACTTCAATTCATGTAAATCGGAAAATCGAATCTCAATTTGACCTTTAATAGTATCTAAAATTTCATAAAAAAAAGTGTTTATAATGTAGTTTCTTGTCTACCAAATTATATGTTTTCCTCCTTTAACAATATTCGGTTTACCGGTTAATTTAAACTTAATACTCGATGTAATATGTTCCTGCGATTTTTCATGTCTGTCTATACCACGAGCTAAATTTTTCAAATCATCATAACCCGAGTGCCCCCAACATGAAGTTGTATCAGATGTAAATAGCAAGCAATACCAGCAATATAATTTATTGTGTACCTCAGATCCCGTTAACCATAAATATTTTTTACAATTTTCTTATCAGCATCAAATGATCGATTTTGAAACATACCTGTCATCACTAATCTTTTCAGCAACTAAAGCACTAATCATTTTAACGTTTAATAACCAAAAAACTCTTTGTTAATAACTCACCGAACAGATAAATTATAACTTAACCTTACATCGCTTCGCGAAACAAAAACAACAACTGACAGAGCACGTTTGCAGCGACGGCAAGTAATCGTATTTCATACGACCGCCGGGTGCGTACGAGAAGCTAGCCTACATAGGGTGTTGCCATATTCGCTGTTTTACCCTATTTGTGAATTGAACTGGTTGGAAAAACGGCAACTGTGTTGACCACACGTATTTAGCGTTTGAGATATATAGATAATCTAGCATCTGGCACACTGTTGCCAGATTAAAAATAACTACTGAGAACGGGGAATTAATTGTAAAATTTAAAGAATTATCAGAGAAACGAGAAATAAAATGGAAAATGATCATTAAGATAAATTGGTGAGGAGGCTGAGCTTCCTTAGCCTCCTTCGAGGAGCAGCCACTGAAACATATAGAGTATTGATATTTTTATAGAAAATAAATCAAAGGTTTCAAATTTGTATACAATAATAATTTCCGACCTTTGGCGTAGAATTTTAAAGGGTTTGAATGCGTACAAAACCCTATAGCTACGCTACTGTATTTGTCTTAAGAATATTTTGACACCAAAAAAATGTCTCATTCAGTAACACTAACGTTTACCTAGTTTGAACTGCAAATCTTCATTTGTTTAGAAGATAATGAAGAAAATGTAATAATTTTTCAAAACTTCAACCCTGTATCTCGGCAGCGAAGTGATTTAGAGAAAAATTTTACAGCAAAGACCCCATTATTTTCAGAAGTTCAATCGCTTACAGAAGTTATAAACGAAAAAACTGAAACACCCTGTATAATGTAGGTAACTAATTAGTCTGAGGATAAGTATAGGTATCCTATTTGGAAAGTATACAATGTGTGTTATTCTTAAATAACCAAGTAAATATGTTACCTAATAATAGATATTCATTGTTTTTCTTCCTTCCTGAAATAGCATATTTTGTCCTCTGTCTATATCCACGATAGAAACATTTTCCGAAAGGAAGTAAAACGCCGGAGCTCGAGGAAAGGAGAACGTTAATCTTCAATTTTGCAATATGGATAACGCTTTCTATCGAGTAGTAAAGGATAAAACGATAAAATTTCTATTCAATAATTTATTCGTGATAAGAGCTACATAATTATAAGGCATGAACACACATTCCTCAAATTTATTACAAGGTCATCTAGAAATATACCTGTTTAGTTTAATCATGCTGTGTCATTTTTATGCGGATGTGATGATCGAATAGTAGGTAATATAAAAGATAATAGTTTCTAATTTTTAATCTCAGTGTGTAACCACATACATTAATTCCAATGCATTCAGAAAACTGTCGCCTAGTACAAGTAGGTACTAAACAATGCGCATCCCAGCTATATTCAAATCTTTGAATTACCAGATTCTCATAGCAATTTTAGCAGGTAAGTCGTTCGTTATCTTCATCACGTTTACTGTTAATTGCAATCAACATTTTGATTTGATCGGAATAATTCAATTCACTTGTATAATAAATGATTGTGATCGAGAATTGGAAAATGTATCGAATATCAAAATCTAAGTAGGTACAGGCGATGAGGGTTACAATGATTACAACACTTGGCAAACTTGACACTTCTTCAGTACCTTAGCCGGTAATATCGCTAGATATAATTTTACTCAGCACAAACGTTGATTGAAAGAGTTTCAATCAACGGCACAAACCTATAATAATTAATAAACTATAAAAGAGTTTACGCTGTGGATACACTATAACACTATAAGTAAGAAATATACACCCGCTCATCCACTAAAAATACTGTTGAAGTCCTGAGGACCTTTCGGCTACCAAGTAGCCATCTTTGATCAGTAATTTAATTTCGAAACAAAAAAGGAAATTGGAACGCAACAAACTAACCGAATTAGAGCAATTACTTTCATGTACCTACTTCACTTATCGTTCAGTAATTAATAAATTCCATAATTTATATGTAACCAGTTTATAGATGTAAGAACAAGCTGAAAAAACCGATCAGGCAACACCTTTGATAAAGTGTCCGGCTTGGACAAATCCGAGATTTACTAAATCGATTGTGAGTCATGTTCAAAAAGCTATGTGGATCAAACTAGAGAGTAAACTCTGATGGCTACTTTGTAGCAGAAATATCCTCAGTTCTTCAATATAATTTTTAGTGAATAAGGTTGATTATTTCTTATTTATAGTGGTATACGATCATTTAATCCATAAACCTTTGTATGCACCCGGACAAGAATAACTTGATCGAAAACGCTTCTGTTAATATGTCTGAATATTGCTTAGATACATACTTACTCTCAATTCATCGATATTACATATTTCTTCTTTCCAGACTTGGTTCTTCACATGCCAACACTAATGAGAATCGAAGAGTTACCAAAATTGTACTACCGAAAACTGAATCTGGTATGAAGAAATTAAAGATGACAAGGGAATGTATTTAAAATAAACAGACTTATCATCAGAGGTTCGTTGTACGTCAAGTACAGAAACGTACGTATAATACATTGTTCGCATCGAATGAACGCGATAAGCCCTCTCTGGCCAAAGTGTCCAAACACTTAGATGCGATGATGCTCAACATCGTTTGTCGTTGTTTTGGTAATGTCTAGAGGCAATGCAGATATTTCAATCGAATTGGTCCGATCTATTATGGCGACATAAAACAAAATGCTCAAGACAACTGACTGACAATTTAGAACAGTTGGAGGGTGGGGACTGTGAGATTATTAATGAGGTTTTAAGGAGAAGTCTCTGACGCAAATCTTTATGGAGCAAATTAACAAGTCCATCGCTAGATCCAAGATGTTTGGAAATACAGAATCACTGAGTCTGTAATCTTTGTGAAATTATTCAAAATTTACAAAAAATACAAGAAACTGTTGTCACTGTGAACAAATTTACGCACAAAATAAAAGAGGACGTGGACTAATCTTGAATGTTTCCCAGAAAAAATCTGAGAAAAATAGGCTACCTATGGAGAAAACTTCGTAAAAAAAGAACACAATGAGTGCTGAAGGTATGATACTCGCTAATAATAAGGCACTTCCGCTGTTAAAATTCCCCAGTTGTCTAAAAGATGAAACATAATGGCATCATAGTGTATACAAGACTTCAAAAATTATATCTTTGAATATGCAAAAAAAGGATGTCGAAATATCAAAGTAATGAACGGAAGATGTCATTATTTTTATTCAATACATTTTGACAACCATCGATCCAAAATTTCCATATTTTCATATCATCTCATAAGTGTGACGACTCGGTGTTTCAATACCATTTTGAATATGGTTGGTTCTTTTATTGAGGAAAATTGGATTTTGATGATTTTGATGATTTTTACAAGCTCATCTACCAATGGGTCTGTAAAAACCACTGTTTCAACTTTACTATAGAAAATGTATTTTATTCAAAATGATGTAATCTAAACACTGCTGCATCACTATCCCGTTAACAATTTTTCATAAATTTAAGATTTGTCGAAAAGTAATTCGTTGTTTTTTCCAGGCAATTTTCTTGCTCTCACGGGGGACAGCTCAACAACATGGCCATCTCCAGTCCTTGTGAAGCTCTATTCAAACGATTCCGATATTAATCCACTAGGACAACCAATAACTGAAAATGAAGAATCATGGATAGGCTCTCTAAACAGTATGGGAGCGATGATAGGCTTATACCCTTTGGGATTGCTTGCAGATTTAATTGGGAGAAAGTTTACTTTATTAATGCTTGCTGTTCCACATTTCGTGGCTTTTATCATCTATGCGTTTGCGAAGAATATATATCTGTTTTACGTTGGAAGATTCTTGAATGGCATGGCAGTTAGTGTTGGATATGTAGTTTTACCCATGTATGTTGCAGAAATATCACCAGACTCAAGCCGTGGTTTAATGTTGATGTCTTACACCATTTTCTCAAGCATGGGTAACCTTATTTCCTACTCTACGGGTCCATATTTATCAATATTTTGGTTTGACATTTTACTGGCTATATTCCCGGTAATATTCTTTGTCATGTTTGCTGTTATTGCTCCAGAAAGTCCTTACTATTATATAATCAAAAACAATCCGGAAACTGCTAAAGAAACACTTCGCTTATTACGTCCAGATGATTATAAGTTCCTAGACAAAGAAATTAAAGAAATTCAAGAAGAAGTGGAAAAGGCTAGACAAGGAAACATTTTGTCAACCTTACGAACAAAATTGGCTGTGAAAGGTTCTGTTATTGCTATTGCATTGAGTACTTTACAGCAACTTTCAGGATATGCTGCTTTCATGTCCTTCACGCAACTCATATTCATGGATGCAGGGACTAATATTCCATCCGATATTTCGTCCATTATTATAGGAATAGTATTTTTCTTCGCTAGTTTATGTGGATCTTTTTTGGTCGATAGGATGGGAAGGATAATCCTGCTTATTTCTTCACTGTGCGGTATGATTATTGCCGAAATTATTCTTGGTACTTATTATGTTCTAAAAGATCAAAATGTGGATGTTTCCAGTATAACTTGGATACCAGTTGTTTGCCTAATTGGCTTCATGTTCTCCTATAATATAGGTATTGGACCTTTGCCAATAATGATCACTTCAGAAATTTTGCCAGTCAATATAAAATTTATTGTTGCAACGACGGCTGCATTTTTTAGTTGGATGGGTACATTTATCGTCACTAAATTTTTCAACGATTTAAATAACGCTTTGGGTAGAGGAGGAACCGTCTGGTTATTTAGCGGAGGGTGTGTGATAGCGTTGTTACTCACTATATTTATTGTTCCTGAAACCAAAGGGAAAAGTTTCCTCGAAATTCAAACTATCATGGAGAAATAATATTGTTTAATATGTTAGTGTCTATAGCGTATATAAATTAAATAGATTGGGGATTTATAAAGCATTTTCGTCATCTTCTGCAGCTACCAGTTATCATAATATATTATTCCCCAATAAGCCAAGAATAAAAAAATATGTGTATCCTATAACCTTAGTATTCGATTCGCGAATATTATGGAAAGATAAAACCGTTAAACCAATTCTGTTAATACGTACTTAAACTAGTCATAACCTGTTCCTCTCATTTGTTTTAATTCTCCGTTTTGACTGCAAGTTGTCTGTGGTCTGTAGATCTACAATGTTTATTAAATTCACGCTTCCATTGTTTTACTTGCTGAAAGGAGTTTTGTACTCAAATATAATTAGTCATTTAGTAGTGTTTAAAGATCTTTTGATTCTATGAGTTGATTAAATTTTTTATATAGGTATCTAGATCTACAATTATTGGAGGGTCTAAAAAGTGGTTGACAAAATATGAACTCCATCATTATTGGTGTGATTGATTAAAAGTATTACACGGTTTCTAATATGAATTTAACACTAATTTAATTGTAGCTGTACGTAACTCCTGCATTGAAATTTCAAACTGGTTGTTAAACGTTGTCATGTTTTGTTTTCGACCAATCACATAATGCATATGACAGATAATTACAAACCAAGTGTATGTTCTTTGTTTTGAATGTCAATTCGATTTGTGTATGTTATCAATTAAGATCTTATTTTTGTTAACTGAATGCTAATTATAATTAAAGATGTTTGTTATTGTGTTATTAGGGAATAAGAAATAAAATTGTTGTTTCTAAACTTATTTTGTTTCCCAAACGGACACAACAAATGTTACTTACTTGCTAAATATATAGAAACATTCAACATAATTGAAGGAGCACTTCGGAAAATACTTCTAACTATAAAAAAACATGCTATAACATGACAAATTCGCATTTTTCGGAAGTACATATCACCTGCAAGCTAATACTTCTTGCAATGACAGATTGGCACTTTGGATGTAGTTCAGTTAAACTTCAATTCAATATTAGATGATTTAGTTTTATTGGAATAGTCTTTGCGATGCCGATGTTTTAAAAAGCTGTAGTACAAGTGGGTAATTTTTAAAAATGAAAGTTATGTAATTCTGGACTAACTAACATACATATTACATAATGTAGATAACTATTAACTAACTAGTCTGAGGATAAGTATACCGTTTGGTGGTTTGACGTAAACATGGCTTGGTAGTAGGGAGGGAGCTCGTTTTGGTAGCTGCCCCGGGAGCTATCTTCTATCTTGTATTGTATCTTCACATGATCCATTCAGTTATAAGGTCATCTACAAATGTAACTGATCAGTGTAATTATATGCTGACATCATTTCATTTCTCTGACGGAGATAAAGCAATATCATAAAAGATAATAATAAGTTGGTATTTGTAATTCGATTAATATGAAGCTAACAACTTAAATCCAAAGCAAATAGAAAATATACAATAATATACAAATGAGTGCTCCACATATGTTAAAATCTTTGAATAACCAGATTCTTATATCTATTTTAGCAGGTAAGTCGATCGTTTTCTGTATAATGTTCACGATCATGTTGGTATAATGTAATTCGATTAATATGAAGCTAACATAATAAATCCAATGCAAATAGAAAAATGTACAATAATATACAAATGAGTGCTCCAAATATGTTGTTAAAAAGCTTTGAGTAACTAAATTCTTATATCTAGTTTAGTAGGTAAGTCGATCGTTTTCTGTATAATATTCACGATCATCACCTTTTTGATTCTCAAATAAAGAAATATTCTGAAGAAATTCTGTTCAGATTATTAGTTCCCAGATGTGGACATTGCAGCCCATTTTTTTATATTTATACAGTGGCGTATTTGACATTTTGGTGCCAGAAGCCCACACTCAATGAAGCCGAGGCCCCCACTCTCTTCCTAAAATGAAAATTTAAGATTTGTTCCTGCAAACTATGTATATCCTTTAGAAAGGAAATCGTTTGACACAGGTATTCCGTCAGCTATATTTGTTTTATTGTTTAAATCTTTGAAGACTTAATCTTAGGTAGATACATGGTTTTATTAGAAATACCAATTACATACATATATTTATGTAGAAACTTGAAGTTGCACTAACAGTTTAAAAATGATTTTTACCTTACTTTACTATGAGCATTATATTGATCAATGTTGTGAGCAAATAAATGCATTGATGATTTCAGATAGCTTTTTTTTAATACTTTGACTACACGAGAGGAAACTCTATAATGTTCAAAGAACATCGTATGAGCCAGCAGTGGAATGTAAGTAGAGGAGATATGCATTCGTATTTTTCTTGAAGGTTTGGAGGTTATAGGTGTAGGGAAAGACCTCGTTAGGTGAAGAGTTCCACAACTTCGCTGTTCGATAAAAAAAAATTGAGTCTGGTAGAAAGAAGTTCGGCAGGTCTCGAGCTTGACAGTGGAGGGGTGACTGGTTTAAGCTCGTCTAGTCCGCCGATCTGGAATCTCTCGTGGTGGAGCAATAGACGAAATTGCTGATGAACACCGACCGTGGAAATATCTATAAAAAAAGGGGGAGATCTCCCACCTTTCTACGATGCTCTAGAGAGGTCAATGAACTCGTAAGTGTAACGTCATCAATCGAACGAATAGCTCTCTTCTGAATATAATCCAAGAGCCAGCACATGTTTGGGAGCTCCGAACTCCAAACATGTGAACAGAACAGGTTGAATCTGTGCTTTGTAGATTATGAGGAGCTGCTGGGATGTAAAGTAGCTCTTGGCATGGAATAGAAAACCAAGTTCTTGTGAAGCGGTTTTCGCAATGGATCTCACATGATGGTCACATGGGAGGGTGCTGTTGGTAGTGATCCCGAGCATTCTTATGAAAGACTTCATAGGAATAGTTGTACTTGACATTATCATATTAGGGATTGTGAGCTCCGCCTTCCTGGAGAAGACGCAAGCTGGAGTTTTGGTTGCATTAAACTCTACTAGATTATCAGATCCCCATCTCAAATTATTTACCAGATCTCCATTAATTGCGTCAACCTGTCCCTGTCTCGCTCCTCTGATTTCAATGGATGGGCTCTAGATGAGAAAGCATTCAATCACCATTATACATTCGATTGAGATAAATATTATGATCGCCTATAATTTTTTACTCTTTTTAAACACGAAAAGAACATTTAGGAAAACTTCACTGATGTTAGCTCATTCAGTTGTAGGTTTACTTGTAGACTGGGATTAGTAGGCCGCTGTATGTTACTGCCACTATTACTGTTCTAAGACGAAGTTTTGGATTGTCTGTGTCCGGAAGCGAACGCCAGTACTTTGTAATGAGTTTTGTTTCTGCTTTTCCATCAGAGGCGTTTCAGCTCCTTTGCATCCATGGGCGTCCGCCTGTTCGTTTCCCTCAATTCCTGTTTGTCCTAGTATGCAATGGAGTGTGATTCTGTTCAGCTCTACTAACGTGTTTATCTTAGTTTTGGAGCTAAGAACTATCTATAAGTTAATGGTTTGAGCTAAGCGCTTCTATAACTTCTTGACTATCGGATGTGATGGATGTATCTTTTTGTATCCTTTGCCCATATTGAGCTGTGCACATCTCTCAAATGCATGAAATTCCGCTGGAATGCTGGTGTATTTTTCCATGGGTTCGGAGTATTTGGTTTTGGACCCAAAGACCCCGGCCCCCGTACATTCTGCTGTTCTTAATCCATCCGTATACCAACAGATTGCTCATGTCTTGATGCTATGAGCTTGAGTGTTTCTTCGACAGAGAGACATCATCCTTCCACCAAAGTTTAATACTTCCCTGAGAATTTTCTTTGCTCATATTAAGCATAGTATTTTGCGCTGTAGTACGTATTGCTATGTGGAGGGGGTTACACCCAGTATTTCATCCATGTTTTGTTAGCAATGTTACTGATTCCTATTCCCTCACCACAACAGTAGATAGCACACTACAATTTGAAATTGAAAATTTTAATAGTAAAGTTTAGAAAATATGGAGAATTTTACTTCATTTTCCTTCATTTTAGGCAAGTTTACAATACCATGGACTTTAGTTGTAAATCGCAGTTATCCGGCTTTATGTTATTTGAAACGTCCGAAGAAACATTATTTGTAATCAAAAATATTGCCCAGTAACACTTGACAGTCAAAATCTGTAAAAAGAACTAGGCTCACGCCGCCCGTAGATTGCCATTTGAATTCACTATAAATAATACAGGTTAAAAATATTACCTCACAATATTTTAATCACCAGCCTTAACGGTTGGATATGGCCTAGTAGATAAATAAAACCAAAATAACCATAGTGCAACAAACTGTCGTTGAGAAAAAACCACATCCTGATAAATCTGAACAGGTTTACACAACTGCAAACTGCTCTGGTACTCTAAGCGATTTAGCAAACAGACTTGTCTTTGATGATGTATATGGAACAATTTCTGGTTGCATGTTTCAGAAAGGCCAGTGTACATCATTTATCATAAAGATACACGAGTTATTCCTGTTTCACGCAATGAGATTCATAAAATGAAGATAGAGCCATCTTAGTATCAATTTTAAATTGTTGTGGTAGCGATTAGGATGGACCTTAAGCATTGATTCCGCAGAAGGATTTCAGAAATTGTGTTCCGGTCGTTTTTTGCTAGTTCGTCATGCCCTATACTGTGATGATAACTCGTATAAGGGTAACTCCATTAGTATTTTTTATTTCTTACAGTTGCTCTAAGCATTTCCACGCTATCTTGGAACAGATTACGTGGGAGCTCAGCTGGTTAATGGCTGCTTGACTATCTGACATAATGAGCATATCTTATCTACGAAAATTTATTTCCATATTGAACTAGACATTTTTCTATAGCGTAGAATGGGATTTTGCTAAGCTTCCAAAATATTCCGTTCCAAGCCGATATCCTCCTATTCTAGTTTCCATTTGTGTACCTTGTAATGGCCTTTCTATTGAGTCTTGGGTTGATTTCTTGGTTCCAATCACGTTTGCAACTCAGTTTTGTGCTAAATTCTCTCAAAAAACTATACTTTTTCATTATCTTATGTTGGGGCATTTCCCAGGTTTGCTGATTTCCAGGGAGGGGTCAATACTTGCGTTTGGTGATTCTCTATCCTGTCACTATATGTTGTCCTATCGCCATACTTTCCACTACTGTTATGAAGAGTTGTAAGGGTTAGTATTACATCTCATTGCACATGTTATGCATACACATGCTAGACTCTGGACTTCCGATATAATTGTTCTTGTACTAGCTAGACTGGTTCTGCTGCCCTAGATCACTGCCCCATATGCAATGATCGGTTTCACTATTGTGAACATCCACTGCAGGGTACTTGGGTTACACCCCCAGTTTTCCCTCAAAGTTTTAAATGTTTTGGAAAAGCTACATGTATTGAATTGAAGGACATTCTCCAAGGTAAATATTTTGCTCAGTTTCCTGATTCAAAAACTAACTGGAGATGATCCAGATCGCCGAATTAAGTTGTTGTAACCACATATACTTTGAATAAAGCATAGTCATTAGGAGATGCAGTATTAATTTAAAACATAAATACACAAAGTCAAAATAGATATCAAAACACTGTGCCGCCGCCATACCTGCATACCTACTTAACATTTGCTGAAAGTAACTCCTCCTTTTGTTTGCAGGCAATTTTCTTGCTTTTACGGGGGATAGTTCATCAACATGGCCATCTCCAGTGCTACCGAAGCTCTATTCAAACGATTCCGATATAAATCCGCTAGAAAAACCTATAACTGAAGATGAAGAATCATGGATAGGCTCAATGAACAGTGTAGGAGCTATGGTTATCTTATACCCTTCATGCATGCTAGCAGACGTAATTGGGAGAAAATGCACTTTATTAATGCTTGCTGTTCCACATTTCGTGGCTTTCATTATTTATGCATTTTCGCATAATATATATCTGTTTTACATTGGAAGATTTTTAAATGGGATAGCAGTTAGTGTTGGAGTTGTAGTTCTACCCATGTATGTTGCCGAAATTTCTCCAGATTCAAGCCGTGGTATAATGTTGATATCCTACACCATTTTCTCAAGCATGGGGAGTCTTATGTCCTATTCTGCAGGACCATATTTGTCAATATTTTGGTTTGATATTTTATTGTCTGTGTTCCCGATTATATTCTTTGTCATGTTTGCTATTATTGCTCCAGAAAGTCCTTACTATTATATAATTAAGAACAAACGAGAAACTGCTAGAGACAAACTTCGCTTATTACGCCCAGCTGATTATAAGTTTCTAGACAAGGAAATTGAAGATATTGAAGAGGAAATTGAAAAAGCTCGACAAGGTAATATCATAGCAACTTTACGAACGAAAGTTGCTCTGAAGGGCGCTATGATTTCTATTGCTCTATGTACTTTACAGCAACTTTCTGGATATGCTGCTTTTATATCTTTCACGCAACTCATCTTCATAGATGCAGGGACTAATATCCCTCCTGATATTTCGTCGATTATTATAGGAATAGTATTTTTCTTTGCTAGTCTGTGCGGATCATTTTTGGTCGATATGGTAGGAAGGAAAATTCTCCTAATTCTTTCACTTACTGGAATGATTATTTCAGAAATTATTCTTGGTACTTATTATGTTCTAAAAGATCATAATGTGGATGTTTCCAGTATAACTTGGATACCACTTGTATGCCTAATAGCATTTATGTTCACGTATAATATAGGTATAGGACCTTTGCCAATTACTATTACTTCAGAAATTTTACCAGTTAACGTAAAATTTTTTGTTGCAACGACAGCTGCATTTTTCGGTTGGATGGGTTCATTTCTTGTCACAAAGTTTTTTAACGATTTAAATTACGCCTTGGGCAGAGGAGGGACCGTTTGGTTATTTGGTGGGGGGTGTGTGATAACGTTGTTTTTCACCATATTTGTTGTTCCAGAAACTAAAGGTAAAAGTTTCCTTGAAATTCAGATTATCTTGGAAAGATAGTCTATGGTACCTATGTGTCGTATGGAAATCGCGTTTATGGGATTATAGTTTTGACTAGGAAGTTGCCCGATATGTTTCATACGGCTTGTAGGGGTTTCAAAAGGAATTCTGAATATAATAAGAAGCAATAAAATCTGTTGGATTACTTTAAGAACTTGAACCGTGAATAGCGGACTCGGCTGTCCTGTAAAGCCTCAAGAACGTTTGGGCAAATGCTGTTCTTCTGTTCAAATAGTAATTAAATGAGTTGACAATACATTTAGCCAGGCATTGGTCTACTGAAAAGTTGTTATCTTCTAATAATCACTTCCCTACTACATTATTATACCCCGATTTATACACTATCGTTTTCATAGATGGAGGAATATACTATGAAGTCGGTCGGTCAGTTTGTTGCGTATGACCGAAGGGTTAAGACTTTTGCATAAGCTGATAAGAGCGTGAGCCTCAGTCCGTCTAGTTACGAGCTCGATTCATCAGCACTATTTCTCTCTACAATCGGTCAGATAGTTTGCGCGAAACATAGCGAATAGCGCCGAGTATTTCGACGGATCGTTCTGCTCAATAACTCGAAAACGGCTATATCTATATTCTGTGTGCCTATAAATAAAAAGTGAAGAAGTATCTAATGAATCGAGGCATACGTTTTAGTTATTTTCAAATCAAGTTGTTCGTTTGCTGGCAGTATCGATTGTTATTTTTCTATTATTGTGAGATTATGTAACATTCCAAATATTAACATTCCAAATATTAAAAATATTATGTCTGTTTGTTATTGTATTACTGTGAAATTAATATATGGCCGATATTGAATTATTCAATATAATAAAAGAGCAATAAATTCAAACAATTTAATCTTCTTTTTGTTTCTAACTAAGGATTAAATTAAATCGATTATGATTATTAATTTCTAGAGCGCCAGAGATAATTAGTATTAAAATATGTTCAATTATAATTTGTCTATTATTTAACGATTGTGTAACTATAAATAAATAACAGTTATCAGTATTATGTTTCCATGTTGTTATAGTACTATTAATTATTAAAAATATTTTTTTATATCTAGTGTGTTTCTTTACAACTAATATTATTCGAAATTTGTTCATTCCTCTGGAAATGATTGGTTACGTATATTATAATTTAATTTTACTTTTCTTGTTAGAGACACGCCGATGTTGTATCTTTGGCAACCAATGATTGAATTCAATTGTTCAATATTATTAATAACTAGCCCCTCACATTTTGTTATATCTATCGAAAACACAAAAAGGAAATGACTTGTGAATTCAACGAATATTAGCAATCAGGATAAAATTTAATATTTTAATAATCAATAACTGGACCATTGGCAACTGATATACTGAACAGTCAATTTAAACCTTCCCAAGGCATGTCAATAAAAGATATAATACATTTTCTTAAATGTGATAATATAATCATAGGGACTTTTCGCAGGATAAATCTCCAGCTCATGAAAGAATTATTGGAATCAAGGTTATCCCCCAAGTATGTGGAGTGTGTGTGAAGTGAAACACATTATCAATATTCAAGTCTTTAATATTTATTTTTACAGTTTCGCGGTTCACCACGTGTATGTTCATTATTCATTAAACTTCAATAGAAGAGTACATAAAACACAAATTTACACTTTACAATTTAATAACAATTTATTAACAATTGTTTCACCACGCAATGGCATCCTGATATTGAGTTATTAACTTCTTAATAACTCTGATATAATTCCTTAAATTATATGGCCAGCTGGTCATAACGGAGCCTGCGATAGGAATTGCGTTACGGAGAATTTTTATTCACAAAGTTATTGACTATTGCTAAATCTTATCTCATGTTATCCTTGTAAATATCTATTTTATAATTCAAAAATACACTATAAATAAGAAACAATCACCCTTATACACTAAAACTACTGTTAAAGTATTGAGGACCTTTCAGCTATCATGTAGCCATCATCAGAGTAAACGTTTCTCTGATGATGGTTACTTGGTAGCTGAAAGGTCCTGAGTACTTTAACAGTATTTTTAGTAGATGAGGGTGATTATTTCTTATTTACAGTGTTATAGTGTATCCACAGTGTGAATTATTTTATAGTTTATTACTCAGAAATACATTAATATTGAAGATGGACCGGATATACAGGGTCATTCATGGCGGATGGAGTATTAGACGTTTACGGAGAACTACTGAACAGAATTTGGTTAATCTTATAAGTGGGTGTGGTGTCTCTTTTTGAAATATTTTCGGAAGTGCAGTGTTGCCGTTGCAATTTGAATTTTTTAATAGAACAGACTGTATCTAATGTTATATTTGAATTCTCTATGTGCTTCTGATTAATTTTACCCAATAAACTCCTATGCTTATGTTTATATTGACAAAACATTACATTGAAAATATCTCTATGTCTTATATTTTATAATTTTCAAATTCCCAACTCCCGATCATAACTAACCAGAATCCTAGTTAAATCTCAGGTGCAGTATACAGAATGATCCAAAAATTTTATTTCTGTCGGTTAGAAAAACCATCAAAAGTTCTGTTTTCAATTGGAAGGACCTGTATATTATTTCTCATTCGCAGAGTCCTTTAAATTTGCTACTTCTCTATGTATAGTGTTGATGTACTTATCTTCAATAGTTATTAACTTATAGCTTTTGTTTATTAAAAATAATAAGAAGCAACAATTAATTTGATTTTTCGTGACTGCTACGGAAGCAATTCTGAATTATAACAGTTATAGACGTTTTCCTAGTTTCTTCAGTTTTGAGGTTTCATTTACATTCAGTGTTCTTGGTCCAAGGGTGCTTTAATATAAGGGGTTGTTTCTTATTGTACTTCTCTATGTTATACTTGCACGTAGACCATTGATGACAGAAACTGGGGTAGGTTATTCGATGTTCCGTTGAGGGCACGTTTCTATCTTCAATTCTGCGCATGAGTATGTGTTAAGAACCGTTACATATGCCAGTTTCTAGTTCCCGCCATAGCGCCATATGCTATTCTCTCTTGCTCATTGCTCTTCCATTTGCAGCGAATCGAGTATGTTTCATTGTACAACCACGTGGTGAGTTATAATATATTTTTAATAATATGGTTGTGCTTGACTGCTTAAGGCAGACAAAACTTATTTGTCGTACTGAATTTTTCTAATTTATAAATATGTGCTTGTTTGTTTAACCCACTTCGCTATCTTTGTTTTTGGCGCTTAACCTAGCATTAGCATTCTTCTCGTTCGGTGTAAGCGAGTGTTCCATCTATAGTTACACGTTTATCTCTATTGTGACTAGATCGAACACTCGCTTATAACTTGTGAGTGCCACTACTTTGAACATCCATCCAAGATTTACTTTGCCTAGAGAATCAGAATTGTAACCAGAGGAATTCCAGAAGTTGGAGAATTAAGAGTCGGATATATTCTTCTTTGGTGATCTAGTTGTATGAGTGCATATTACATCATAAAGCTGGTTCAGCAAAGCAAAATGTATTCGACACCTCTTCGAAGGTTTTCCAAAATGAAGCATGCTACGATGGACAATAACAAGGGAATCTGGTTTGAAGGAACTCCTGGTGTGATATGTCAAATTTATACATATCACAGCCAGTAGTTACCTAAGAAATGGATTCCCCAATTCAACAGATCATCAATATTATTAGGCCTGCGATTGGTAAGTTATTCATTTTGATTATTTCATCAACTCCTCAACTTCAATATTGAACAATGAAAATTTGAATATAACTACTTTTGAGATGTTATAAAGCAGTCGATTGTTTGTAATTCATTTGTTTTTAATTTGAGATGTGAATACTATTGAATTGATATATTTGTATTAATTTTGGTTTTTTGAAATGCTAGGAAAGGAAACAAGTAATGGAAAACCTGATTGTCTAGAAACATGTACTTACAACATAATATAAGAATGTAAGAAAGTTACTCCTATTCACTAAACATTCTTGGAGGAAGGATCATAAATGTCAATGCCAAAGAAAACTATTCTTGATTGTGAACACAAGAAAACTTCATACTTTGAGTTATTCATTTGTTTCTTGTAGCTTTGAACATGAGTAAACTTCATACTATTTGTTTCTTGTAGATTTATCTTTGATAGTATTAATTTTATTCTAGATTATATTGTCTCTTCTATGGTTATTTTATATCTGTATCATTCACACTGATAATCAAACAAATTAACCATCATGAATGTTCAACATAAAAGTATTCTGTAATACTTACATGATCCAATTGTATGTATTGTACTGTATATGAAATTATGGTTACCAAAATGCTTTTAAATGTTTGTTGTTGGAAATTACCAATATTATAGAACAATATTTGCTAGTCTCTCATTTCTCTAGTAGTGTAAATACTTGAATATTATTCTTATAACTTATTATTAGTTTAAAATTTTGTTGGATTGAAATCAATAAGAATATAATTTGGAGTGCCATTAATTTGATTTTTGATAAATCCACATTCACGAGAACCAGAATTATAATGGACTGAAAAGTTTGAACAACGTATTTGGAGTAAAGAAAATCTGTGTTTCTAGTATTAATAGTTATGTGGGAACTGAGAATTTGAATTTATCTAACATATTGCAGTGAGTTACACACATATTATTTATGTTGTACCATTGAGTATTTTTTTCATTTCGTTTGAATTGAATTTAAAAATTATATTGAAGCTCCAAGGCATGATTCATGAAAGCTATTGAGCATCTGACATGGAATGATAAGCAGATAAAAGACCCAGAGTATACTTGTATGGAATTGTGGTACCAATATTGCCAAGTGGAGCAAAAATGTGTGTTACCAATCCGATTTCACTAGAAGTGATTCAATTGTTTTAGAAATATTGTAATTCAACATCTGGTAAGTTTTGATGCTGTTTCGAATATCCCTTTTGCTTAATTCCTTTATTTGTTTTTAGCTAGATATTTCATCTACGATTGTTCCTTTTATGTTTACATGCATATTGTTTTCACCATTTAAAATGCAGTCACTGTTATTCCCTATAATCCTATATCAGGTTCATTTCGTATTCCTCATTCAATGATATTGAACTTTTGATGAAGTAAATATTGAAAACAATCTTATTACTTTCTTCTTATCTATAGTTTCGGCGTTTTTAGATTTTAAACATTTAAACTTTCTGAAGTTGGAGAATAGAACTGAAATTGACACAAAATCTTATGACATTAATTTTAAATACTTTATGCTGACAAATTATTTCACCACACTGTGACAACTAAAGCTAACTAAAATTATGTCCTCAAATATCAGAAGTCAATCCGAATGTGGTACAAAATTTAAGGATGAGGCAAACAATGGTTTGGGTGGGAGTTTGTTGACGAGTGTTGAATTTTTTAATTTCTATTCATTCTAAAATGTTGAGTTTATGTCGTTTTTTCTCAATATGTACAGTACATGCTCAAAAAAGAGTACCGTAAAACGGTGTCTTGAAGTTTTTGTTCTTGTTTATTATTTGTTTGATTAAAGAATATCATGAAAAGTTCATATTTGTTTGTTTTTGCTATTTCGTTTTTATTATAAAACTAATAAATGTTTAGATAATATTTGATGAATACAAATGGTGCTTTGCCCCTTTTTGACACCTTCATTGACCTAAATCACTTGAACCTTATTATTTTTGCTTATTTTCATTTCATCAATTCCATAATATATATTAATGATATTTTTAAGATTAACACAACATCAAAAATAATCTGCTATGCTGATGACACAATACTACTAATAGAAGGAGATACCTGGAATACAGTATATAGCATTAAATCACTCTAAATCACTATTTATTACATTTGCAATTAATAGTATAAACTCACCACAAATCGATTATCTCACAACTCACGACAGTCAATGCCTCAATCCGAATAATTGTGAATCTAATTTAAAAATAAATAGATCATAGAGGTTAAATATTTAGGATTATTTATCGATAAACATCTAAAATGGGACACACATATAAAATATATTGTTAATAAAATAAGAAAATGTATATATAAATTCAAACAATTACGAAACATACTTGAACTTAAAGATTTAAAAATAATATACACATCATTAATTGAATCAATAATAAGTTATGGTATTTCTTTCTACGGTGTAGCATATAGGACAACTTTGAACCATCTACACACAATACAGAAATACATAATAAAAGTAATTATTATCTATCCCACCGAACTCCTCTTTTCAGAGTAAATTATTCAAAATAAATTTATTATTTGTAAAATCGCTAATTAAATTTGTCCATAAAAATAATTGCTATAAAATTTTTACAACACATGGCATAAATACAAGATCTAATGTTAATAACCAACTAACAACAACAATGAAACATAGTACTTTCAGTCAAAGACACATTATCTATCTAGGTCCAAAACTCTATAATTTATTACCACGAAAACATAAAAATAAACCATTTAAAATATTTAGTAAAAATTTAAACTCATGGATCAGACAAAACAAAGAAATTATTGAAAAACGTATTCAAATCAAAGTGTAATAAAAATCGATTAATGTAGCTATCTCTCATGATAAAAAAAAATGTGTTCAATGTATTTTCTCGCTTTTTTATAAATTTATTTAGATACAGTTTTCGTTAAATTTTTTAGTTTGTATATAATAATTGTTGATTTCAGTATTCTGACAAGTGAGTAAACAGATTACAAACACAAACCCAAAATAAGGGGATTAGATGTAATCTGAATACTTAAATTATAATAACAAAAAATATATGTATTTATATATGTGTATGTATGTATATAATTATACAGGGTGAGTCAGTTTTTTGTAGACAAACTGCAACAGGAGATAGAACAAGTGTTTTTAAGAAGAAAAGTCCCTATAAACATATGTCGTAGAAGGCTTCGTTTTCGAGATACAGGGTGCTGAAATTGAAAAAAAAAATCGTTTTTGCGAATATCTCCGGAACCGTTTATCGTAAAAAAGACAGCTTTTGCAAGCATTTTCCACTCATAGTAAGCTATGTTCTGTGCGATGAAAAAAATTTTTTTACTCTTAATTGGTGAAGATTTTGAAGGGGTAGTGGATGTTTTTATCCCCAATTTCCACGCCACTGAAAAAAGTACGGTTTTGAGACAACCATTTGAACCTCCAATGTTTTCTACACAAAAAAGGTACTCTTAGTCATAAGCTCTTAAGTTGACCATTTTTGACAAAAATCAACTTTTATGTTGAAAAACATGGTCAATTTTTACTAATTAAACAAAATTTATTCAAACGTTAGAACAAGTAAGAAAACCAAAGGATTGACCATGTTTTTCAACATAAAAGTTGATTTTTCTCGAAAACTGTCAACTTTAGTGCTTATGACCAGAGTACCTTTTTTGTGTAGAAAACATTTGCGGTTCAAACGGTTGTCTCAAAACCGTACTTTTTTCAGTGGCGTAGAAGTTGGGGAGAAAAACAACCACTACCCCTTCAAAATCTTCACCAATTGAGAGTAAAAAAATGTTTTTTATCGCACAGAACATAGCTTACTATGAGTAGAAAATGCTTACAAAAGCTGTCTTTTGTACGATAAACGGTTCCCGGAGATATTAGCAAAAAACGAATTTTTTTTTCAATTTCAACAGTATCTCGAAAACGAAGCCTTCTACGCATATGTTTATAGGAACTTTTCTTCTTAAAAACACTTGTTCTATCTCCTGTTGCAGTTTGTCTACAAAAAACTGACTCACCCTGTATATTAATATTAGCTTTCCATAATGTAATTACTCTGTAAAAAACCTGATCAACAATAAATATTATTATTTATTATTATTATTAGCTAGCCCTCATCCGACCCTAACATGATTTTCCTATTGAATATTAAACATTTTTCAAGTCTTGAAATATGACGTATGATTTTTTTTTGCTTTTTGCTGAATCATTTAAGGGTTAAATATATTATTTATATACCAATCTGTTCCTTAAGGTCCAAAGACTATTTCCCGATATTATTTTAGATATTCAGGAAAAAGGACATAAACTCGATATTAATTTTAAAACATTTAAAAAACAATAATAACATGATATTAAATGACCAAATCAATACCTATAATTCACCAGTCGTCAACAATATTGTGAATAAACTCCCACCATACCATTGTCTATCCCATCCCCTTAAATTTGAACCACATTTAGATTGATTTCCAATATTTAAGGACATAATTTTACATTTAACTTTGGTTGACAAACTTTGTGAATGCCACAGTGTGGGGAAGCAATTAATTTTCTATGAATTAGCAATTCAAAATGTTGTCTAAATATTGATACATTATTATATTATTTTGTGAGGACTCAAGATAAAATAAATTTAGTTCATTGGGAAAATTTAAAAAATGGATATGTATTTATAAAAAAGTTTACGAGCATTTACTTTTATTTAACTTATTTAAACATAAATTGACAAAAGTTTATTTATAGATTGAAGTCAACATGAGCTTTGCTTTGCTGAGTTTTATCAAACAATAAATTTGACTCATTGACTTTGTTTAGCCATGATCGTTTGTTTCCTTTACCTAATAGGACATTACTCAAATTTTAGAGGGGAAAAAATGTTATGATATTGATAACTAAGCATTGGTTCTTCAGATTAGATAGGAAAACTCAAATATGCAAGTGAAAACCCAAAAATATGCACCAAAATTTTGAAAAAATGCAAATAAATAAATACTATAAATACATAAATTTATTGATTTACTCAAAAGTAAACTTTTCTACATATTGAACTAAACCTGAATATGCATTATACAAAAAGCAGATTGTCGTTGTAGTTGTAAAAACAGTAAACCACTTAATGTTTCTCAAGGTGCTCGATAAAAAAAAAATTCTGTCGGAATATAAAAATTTATAAATGGGAAAACTCCTTTCCACATGAACCGATGTAATAGAGGCGCTTTAAAAATTACTTGATATTACAGGATCCAAATCAATGGATTCAGTAAATTCTACTAATGGCTAAGAAACCGAAATCCAATCACATTTTTGAATTTTTTTTTTAATTTTGCGCCCCATTATGGAAGGCTGCCTCATTTTTTAACTAATTCAACCCTTGGAATTAATGGCCAATTAGATTCCTCCATTTGTGTTATTGTTTTAGTAACAAAGCTATAGTTGGTTTTTGTAAACAAAAGTCGTTGTTTTATTTCTTTGTTTTCGAATAATTGCTTAACATCAATGTGGGAGTGGGAAAATTCGTCAGATAATTCTGAAATTAGATCTTTTAGTTGACAAAAATTCTCGCAATAAAAAAATCTGCTTCCAACCTTGTAATAGCAGGTTGAGGTGTAATAGGAGTGTTTGGTATTTTTTCTTCATAGAACCCTTATAGGCGCTTTAAGGAAAATTTCTTCATGTTGTAAATTAAACTATTTATAAAAGGAAAATGTTTCCTAACCTCTTCAGCAACCCTATGTAAAGCATGAGCAAGACATGTTACAAGTATCAAGTTCGGATAAAAGATTTTCAAATTTTGTATTTTTCATGTACGGTGCTGCATCTGACAAAGTGAGCAGAAAATTATCTCCAGGAACAGGCGTAGGAAGAAAAAATGTTGATAATTCCTCTTGAACAAATCGGTGTATTTGTTTTTTCTAACTCCTTAGAAGCAATGAGGTAAGATTTTGACAGAACCTTGTCGCTAAGAACACCGATTGATAAATGAGCAATATAGTCGTTTCTTCGTAGTGTTGTTTCACCTGGGACATTGAATTTGCAATACTTCTGGAGATAAGAAGTTTTGAATACGTAGCTTTGACAAGGAAATATTTCACGTCGTCATTGCATGACAGATGTCTTGTTCGTTAAGCTTTATAGACATTGGTTGGAAATATTGCCTCAATGTGGGTTGTGACGTCTCCACATTTCATCTTGCACCATTTAGCAATATAAGCAGTTTTCACGTGTTACTCTATTCGGAATTTTTTATCGCATGGTATCTGCAATGAAAAAAAAGTTGAAATATCAAATTAAAAAGCATCAATAGTTAGATCTAAGTCCCTAGACTAGAAAAACATGAAAAATATACCTAGGGTTACGAATAAAAAATTAAGTTAATACTGACGGGCCAAAACTGAAACGCCAAACGCCCCGTACATTTCTCTGTATTTTCATTGCGCTCAAAAAGAATTTAACTTTATCTAAAAAAATAACTCTCTCTATATTAAATGATACTCTCTATATTAAATAAACAAATATTATACTTACAATTTTAGCGCACGCAGAACAGTACACTTTTCCCATATCTATAGGCAGTTTTTTCATGGCTTAACCACACTGGCGCACTACTAACTGGGAATTTTACTAATAAAAATAAATAAAATACTACAAAACACAAATCGATGTTATCTCTTTCAAAAGCACAATTAGAAATAAGATTCAGAAATTGATTTATTATTTTATTTACCTACTTATGTAAATATAGGTACAGTAAAACGACCTATTTTGAATTCTCGGAATTTGAGACTGGGGGGAATACCCATACTCTTTCTTCTACCTCTTATGAACAGGTACTTTATTAGGAATTGTTGAGAACTGCAAATGAAATAATAAATTACTTCTTAATGATAAGGTTCATAATTTTTTTTATCTTCAACCCTTTTGCTCAAAATTCATTTAATATGCAAAATATGCTTTGCATATTTGGGTGTCCCTAATAATAAATCAACCACTTTATTGTGCCGTTTTGGATCTGAGCGATTTAGTGTTTTCGCAACTCTTTAAAATATTCCAAATTATCTCCAATTACTTTGATCTCTATGATATACTTATGTTACATTCTATGACACTTAATTTCAGCTTCAATTTCTCTGATTCATGTTCATACAGGTCCATCGGAAGACCATGCACCAGAAGTCTAAAATTAAATTTAAAGCTTTCTTGAATTTAGTATATCTAAACTACCCTGACTATGACTACCTACCTCTTGGCATCAGACTTAAGTGTAATGTTTGAAGTCGTATATATTATATGAACAGTGAATACTAATTGAACCGCATTTTTTGAAATAGTTTGTAATGTTTCATTGTTTTTTGTTCGAACTCTAAGCTTAAAAAAGCCTCATCATTCACTCATGAAAACGTATAAAAAAGCTAGTGAATTTGAAATATTTTATATTTAGTGTAAAGTATGTGTGTTTATTTCCATTCTCCTTGCAATTTCCCCATCATTTGGACTAATGTTATCTCCATTCGTATAATCTTCTATTTTTAATAATAGGAATCACTTGTTTAATCCAAACTTCCTGTTTCGGAATCTATTATGTCTTCTGATGAATCCATGTTATTTCTTAGATCTTTTGGTGTAACGAAAGTCACTTCTTTTGGAGATTGAAGTTTATCAGACATTCGACTATCCGTTGCAGCATCTACCGTTTCCTTGGGGGAAATTTCGCGCGCAGCGCTATCAGCGGAAGAAACGGAATTCTTAGATGAACACCCTGCAGAACGACTTGCTAAGGCTGATTCATCCTTTGTTTCACAGCTGTATCCGACAATTTCCACCGTTATTTTGTTAGGTGAAGATGCACTTGCCTCTTCTAAGGAAGTACCATTTTGTGAACAAAGCAAAATCGAACGAGAACTACCAGTAGGGTAGTCTGCAACTCTACTTGCATCTATTTTCAATGGATATTCCGAGCACTGACCAGACATTACTGAGCTCTTGATAATACACCCTGAGGAAGATTGATTCTCTATCATCCTACACTTAGAATTTGTATATTCTGTTGTCCTTTCTTCACAATCTAGTGATTTATATAAAACTTCTAAGGAAAATCCATCATCTTTAGATCTACTTTTTGAACATGATCCTTTCGATATTCCACGCTGTGATTCTTTAATTTCGAGCATTTTTTTTTCACCGTGTGAAGATTTACTTGTGACCTGTAAAATAGCTCCGGCTGTTTCAATTTTGATTGAATATTCCGGGGTTTGAACATCTACAGTAAAGTTCTTAGATCCACAGCCTGCTAAAGAGCCAATTTTTGAAGGTGATTGCTTCATGCTTCCAACCTTGGGATCATCAATTCGCACCGGTTTTGTTTCGCAATTTGGTGTTATTTTTGAAGATGATTCAACAACTGGGCAAGCACATTTCGAACATGCAGTAACGGTGTTGTAGACTGTACTTTCAGTTGTAGTCATCTTGATTGGATATTCCCAGAATTCGATAGGTAAAATGGAATCTTTACATTCACAACTTGCAGAATCTCGACTTACCGAAGCAGATCCTATAATCCTTTCATTTTTGAAATCGTTCTTTTCTTCTTGTTTTTTCTCAGAATCTGGCGAAGAGACCTCTAAAGAAGAATCATCATGTCCAGAAACACTTGCTGTACATGGAGGATCAGTACGGAGGAATTGTGCTTCAGTAGAGTCAATTTCTATCGTTCTTTTTATACAATCTGGTGATTTACATGATACTTCTAAAGAAGCACCGTCATGTTCACAAACATATGTTGAGCATGGAATACCGGTGGTGATTACTTCATCACTTGTATCCATCTTGGTTGGATATTCAGAGGATTCAACAGGTGACATGGAGTCTTTAGATTTACGACTAGCAGAATCTCGACTTGCCGAAGTAGATCCTATAATCCTTTCATTTTTGGAATCGTTCTTTTCTTCTTGTTTTTTCCCAGAATCTGGCGAAGGGACCTCTAAAGAAGAATTATCATGTCCTGAAAAACTTGTTGTACATGGAGGATCAGTACGGAGGAATTTCGTTTCAGTAGTGTCAATTTCTATCGTTCTTTTTATACAATCTGGTGATTTACATGATACTTCTAAAGAAGCACCGTCTTCTTCATAAACATATGTTGAGCATGGAATACCGGTGGTGATTACTTCATCACTTGTATCCATCTTGGTTGGATATTCAGAGGATTCAACAGGTGACATGGAGTCTTTAGATTTACAACTAGCAGAAACTCGACTTACCGAAGTAGATCTTATAATCCTTTTATTTTTGGATTCGTTCTTTTCTTCTTGTTTTTTCCCAGAATCTGGCGAAGAGACCTCTAAAGAAGAATTATTATGTCCTGAAAAACTTGTTGTACATGGAGGATCAGTACGGAGGAATTTCGCTTCAGTAGAGTCAATTTCTATCGTTCTTTTTATACAATCTGGTGATTTACATGATACTTCTAAAGAAGCACCGTCTTGTTCCCAAACATATGTTGAGCATGGAATACCGGTAGTGATTACTTCATCACTAATTGTATCCATCTTGGTTGGATATTCAGAGGATTCAACAGGTGTCATGGAGTCTTTAGATTCACAACTAGCAGAATCATGTACACAAACACATGTAGAGCATGGAATACCAGTATGGTAGACTGTATCCATTTTGTTTTGACATTGGCGCGACGAGCATGCAGCCTGTGATGAACAGTCCTTGCATATACATACTGCAGAAGATTGACTCCTTATAAAAAAGTCTTCTTCTATTACTTCACGCTTTGAATCTTTGATTTGCTCCATTCTTGTATTGCAATCTGGTGATTTACAAGAGACTCGTATAGAAATACCATCCTGTGCACAAACACATGTCGAGGTCGAGATATCAATGGGGAAGTTGATATCGGTAAGAGGAATATTATATAAACGAGGTCTAAATGAGGTTCTAGTAGTTGTATTAAATGGACATATTTTACTTCTACAATTGCTACTGTCAGACATGCCAGCTGTCTTACAAACACATGACAAATCGGTATGTCTTCTACTGTGGAAGATCGACCATAGCTTCATAATACTTTTTATCAGAGATATATTTGTTAAACTACAACCAGTCTTGGGAGGTTTCGGTATTTCACAAACACATCTTGTTTGTGTTTTCAAGGCACATGCATATGTTCTACAAATTGAATTAATTGTTGAATCGTAACAAATACATGCAGACTTTTTAATTTCATTCTGAATCGTTTTTTTGTTCAATTGAGCCGTACATACTTTTGAGGGACATATGGCCTCAATCCAAGATGGTGTTTTTTCGCAAATACATTGTTCATCTATTTTTATCATCACAGCTGAAGCACTTTTAGTGCAAGAATGTGGTGGACAGGTTATACTTAACCAAGGATATGGACTACCACAAACACATGCCGATACAACCGCTGGGAATAATTGATCCTTTGGATACGAGATTTCAATCAGGGACTCTTGTTTTTTCTCATTCAAACATGTTGGGGAATCGCAAGTAATTTCTATCCAAGGATAAACTTTTCTGCATTTACATACTGTTGATTCATTATCATTAGCACTCTCTTCTATTTCACATAGCTCGTCTGAACAACTACATGTAGAATCATCTTTTATTAATGGTATATGGTCTTCAACTTTATATGATTCACCAAGCTGTTTGCGGATAGTTTTTGATATTTCCCTCAATGTTAATTTTTCGCTCAGTTCTTGCTGAGCCTTTGTCACGGGTTCAGTTCTTTCAGAACAATCTGTAGATTTGCAAGATGTTCCAACCCAAGGAACTCCATTAAAACCACAATAACAATTTGTTTCACAGGCAACATTGGTCGTAGATTCGTCTGGAAGCAATCAAAATTCAAACAGAAATGAGAAATAAAAATTGCCTTCATAATACAAGTCTGTTACGAAAGGAGTTCAATTTTCTAAATTCATGCCTAAAGAAATTAGTAATAATCAGGTCAAAAGCTCAACAGTTTCAATAGATGGTACTTTTTTTTATTGATCTTGCAGTTAAAAAAACGTGAAAATAAATTGAAAATTAAAATCGAAAACTAACAGGGTGTTTCAGTTTTTTGTAGCAGAACTTTCAACGCTCGATAGAACTTTAAAAAAATTGATAAAAAAGTTAGGTTAGGTTCGCAAACGATTAGTTTTCGAATTGAAATTTTTATTTTACATTGAAATTTTCTTAAATATCACGCACATTTTTCAAAGTTTGGTACGGGAGTTTTTTGACATAAGAAAGCTTATTATGAACAGCGTTTTACTGTAGTCGATAGAGGGCGCCCTGTATTGTACTCTTTACTAATTTAAACGACTATAATCTTTTCTCTGTGTACTTTATGGCATGCTTAATAAAAATTCTTCTTTTCTGTACTATTCTAAACAAAACGTAACCCAACCCCTATCATATATATTATAGATGCAATCGGATTTCATAAAATTATGTTTCAGAGAGTTATAATCATTATAAGGCTTATTTTCTAGGTAACTTCATTGAAGCAGTAGAGATGACACAAACAAACCTTTTTCGATGTCTTCTTCCTTAAATATCTCATCCATCTGTTGTATCACTTTTTGGAGCGCAAAAACAGACTTCACTGTTTCGTAGAGAATTGTATGGCAACGATGTTAATGATACAAGAAAAAGCTTTGCAGGTGATGCTTCGCGAGAGCAGATTTTCACTTTGTTGGGCCTATTGATTTTTTCTTATTTTATCTTGGCTCTAGTTTTGAGATTCCTTCTTGTAAAGGTTTCGGATTCTGTAATAAGATGGAATATATTGTCGTATGTCATATATATTTCAAATATAGTCATTTTTTTCGATCTAGACTATTTTTGACGTGATGTCTGTATGCGTATGTGCGTAAACACTGGAGACGATTGCGGCAATTCTTGATGAAATAGTCAAACGTAGATTACCACGCGCTGTTCCTACACGCTGGATTCTCAACAGTCGAACTGAACACAATATTTGAACACCAGGATTCTCTCAAAGAATGGTTAGACAAAATTATTGACGAAGATGGAATGGATTCAGTTACTATTTATTAGTGAAGCAAAGTGGTTTATTGAAACATTTGAACTGCCAGGAATTTCCCTATTGGTTGAAAATATTTCATTTCATCATGCCATATGTTGAAATAGTATTTAATCAGACTCAAATGCGAGGTATTGACAGTGCTCAACTGCAAAAGGCAATTGAACAATTCCAACAGCAAATTATTCGAATTAGAAATGCCACTGACGATGACAATCAAGAACGCAATAATGAAGAACTAAGAAAAGACAAAAAACGACAGCTGGAGATAACAGAGCTGTTATTGCAAAGGAAGTATGTGACATGTGACACTATTTTAAGCCAAATTGGCGACCTATTTGATTTTAGGAATCACTTAGTGCATCAAAATTATTTGATTCTCAAAATTTAAAAACTTTAAGACATGCATTTCCACAAAAACATTTTGATGAAACTGAAATCTTATCCTATGTTGGACAGTGTAAAATTAAAAAGTGAACTTTCAACACTTTATGAGCGCGAAAGCATGTGTGACGTAGATGGTATTTTGCCAATTTTAGTGTTCATAACAGACAACAACCTAAAAAAGGTTTTGACTGAATCATATGAACTGTTGGAGATTATTTTTTGTATAACGCCCATGTCGACAGCAGAATGTGAATGATGTTTTTCCACCCTCAAACGCATTAAAACCTTTCTGAGAAGCACAATATCAGAAGATCGCATTGGCGGTTAAATCGATAGAAAAGAAGTTGATCCAGTATATCCAGGATTTTGACATAGGAGAATGAATTTTATGTACAAAAAACATGTAATTTTTTTCTTGTGTCCACACTCTTTCATAACTCACGACTTTTTGGTAATGTGCTCTCATTTGAAGATTGGATTCATTCATCATCCATTCGGTTAAGTTCGTAATAAAATATGAATAAATTGACAGATAATTACGTTTGGGTGTTTTCTTTCTTCTGATTTACTTGGAATCAAATAGTTATGTAAGTTAATTTCTTAGATGACACAGTCTGGAAATAATGATGGTTCATGTCCTTTTTTGTAGGAATCTTCAAGGTAGCATCTTTGCCCTCAAATAACTGAAGAGAAGTTCCGTATTCATTCTTAAAAAGTATCACATTCAGTTTGAGCAAAAAATATTTCTGTCTGATCTTGTTAACTGGTAGATAGGTACCTTGAAACATGATCAAATAGTGGTAGTTTTGCTAAATGTTGTAGATGATAATTAGACTTTCCAATTCATACCTGTATTCGAACTGCTATGCCAAGCTATACTATACACCAGGTTAGTTTTAAAAGTAGTCAGTAGATACATAAGTTTAATTAATATTTCTTTCTATTTTCATGTTAACTGTATCGAGGCCTAAAAGTGATGCACAACGTTGTATGATCAATACATTTACAATTTATACACGGACCTACAATTTGAACGATGATTTCAAAATTAAATCATGTTGAAAGATCAGATGGCATTAGACTTGCAACAAGATTTTCGTATAACCTTCCTGTAAATTATAAAACTAATTCACAAGTTTGCCAGGGTAGAAACTATTAGCACCAAAGTATTTAGTCAATACAAATAGTTCTTTATTTCTGAATATTTTTGAATATACAATTTGACAGTGGCATAAATAACATTCAATATTTCATATAAATCAATATGGCTGTCCAATTTTTCGATTTATGATATGGTGTTAGAATTCTATGGAACCCAAGCAAGATTCCTTACATTTGAAAAGTTGCATTCTCGAAGGAAGATGAATAATTCAAAGACTTTTAATTTTAAAGTAGAGTTGCAATAATTTAATTTGTTGTATAGTATTCTAGGAGCCAAGTTGTTCTAAATTAAAATTCAGCTAAGTAGTAGTAGAGCAATTCTTGAAACTTCATTCAATTATATAAAATATAATTGGCAAAGTGACGTACGTCACAAATTCGAGAGTACTCTAGAACTACACCTTCGACTAAGATTTGACATTCTGATTTTACACTTTTCTATGAAAACCTACTATCTATATAACCTATAAATGTCAAAGTGACATACGATCTATACCATAGAATAACTTGTGACATGTGCTAATAGTGAAATTTTCTATAAACGCGTACCCATCTCTGTACAACCTACAACTGTCAAGTTGACGTGTGTCAAAGTGACAACCTAAACGTGCCCATACGCCTCACATAAAGGCTACCACGCACTATCCACGACTAAACCCTTAGAAAGGTGTTGCACATAAAATAAACTAAACAGCGGGGCGTAGCCCGTAAAATCAACTAGTACGTATATCTTATAATATTCCCCTACAAATATATACTACTGATGGAATTCACAGAAAAGTGTCAATTAGGAGTGAGAGCAGGTGAAAAATTCTGGTTTTCAAAAACGTCAGATTTACAAATTAATTTTGAGCTGAAAAGTAGCAAGTTTTAGAATCATTTCTATGGCATGCAAGAACATTTTTCAATCAATGCTGTAAAATGTGTCCAAAATACATCAATCTACGATCTAAAACTGCCAGTGGGAGATGTTTTTTCCGATATGTGGCTGGAAAATGTAGGCATATACGGATCAACACAATTTCGAAAACCTTGTCAAAACTGGCTTCATTTCTTGGGCTCCCTGATCTAGAAAGTTTTACCGGACATGGAACGAGGTGTTCTTCGGCAACATTATTGGCCAATGCTGGGTATTGCCTCCACTGTCACGGTGGTTGGAAATCTAGTACGGTAGTGGAAAGTTATATTGAAGAAGTATAAGAATTATATACCTAACTGTTTATGGTCCGAAAGCGATACATTGTGCTGAATAAGTTGAGGGAAGATAATGATGGATTCACTACAAATTATTTTAAAATTTAATTCTTGATTATAAATATAAATAAATTCGTTATATTCAAGAACCATACAAATTTTACAATTTTTTTATTAAAATTACTTACTAAAAAATTTAAAAAAAAAAGTTACAAAAATGTTTCTTTCAAATTGATGAAAAAATGTTTACTTTAACAAATTTTATTTACTAATTAATAACAACTAAACATATTTTATTTGTTTTAAAATTTAAATTATACTAGTAAATATAGAAGAAAAAATTCATAAATTAAAATAAAATTTTCAATAAAATTGTTTATTAATTAAATTTTAAAATAAGAAATTTTAAGGTTTCCGAATTGAAGATGCCCACTTTGATCTATGTGTTGACATTGTTACTACATATTGGTCCTATTGAATAAAGCAGTGCATCATTATGGATGATTTACTTTTAGCTTACATCTTACATTATAAACAAGAAATAATCTACTCTTATCCACTGAAGGGTAATTCTTTCTTATATATAGTGTTATAGTGTATACACAGTGTGAACTCTTTTATTATTATTCCATTTCTATGGCAACTTATATTGTATAGTGCGACAGTCAGTTGAGACAGTCATTGCCTTGGTATAAAGTATAATCACCAATACCCTATAGATTTAGAGGGTATTGTTATCACTCGTAGGAATTTTTGTCTATTAAGCTCTTGCTTCGACGGGCAAAATATTTCCTAAATAATATTCTTTATATTTTATTTATATAAAAAAATTCTCGGGAAATAGGTCACAATAACACTCTGTTTTAAATTTTCGTCTTTATACGTACGTTTCGGTCTCACGACCTTCATCAGAAGACTTATTATGTAAAAAGGGGTTAATTAAAACTAATTAGCACAAGCGTCCATATTCGCACAGAACCACGAATAATCGAAAATTGTATCGTTAAAATTAAAGTATAATTTTTTTGTAACAAGAATCCACTGTTCAGTAAAATTCTCATAGTATACACACGCATGTTGCTATGGTCTCAAAGCAACTGAAGTTCGAAGCTATTTGTTGATATTTACTCGAAACAGATGTAGATTTATGACGTACTTGAAAAGGTTTTAGACCTGCATTGGAATTTACTTTAAGCGTTCTTCCTAAAATATACTTTTAATATTATAAAGACGCATGTAGGAATTTCCAAGAGTTTTAATTAATCAAGTTAGTATAAATCTGACTCAATCCCTGAATATCATTCCTATGGTTCACAGAATTGGAATCCCGTTTTATGTGAATCATCTCCAGGATAGATCTTTTATAATAATTGGTTTCTTTAGTTAAAATATTAACATTTTTGTAATTAAACTGATGGTTATAATCAAAGCAGTGTTTAGCAAGGGCGGTGGAATTTTCTAAGTTATTATTTATTGTGCTATACTTATGGCCGTACATTATTTTTGGTAAATATTGTTTAGAGATTCCATTATAAGTTCCATCACAATCTAAACAATTCAATTTATATACTGTGTGGGTTTGTTTATCTTTAGGTATTACAGGTTTTAGATTTGAGAAATATTTCCCAACACAGTTAGTAGGTTTATGCGCAACATTTATACCGTACTTTTTCAAACATTTCTTAATTTTTTCTGAGGTCTCCGGAATGTATGGTAAAGTTATATAATTGTCTGTATTACCTGTTATGTTATTTTTATATGAAGAACCATTATAGATTTTGTTTATTCTCTCTTTAATGATAGGATTGAAGAACGTTTTTGGGTAGCCATTCATTTCTAGTGTATTACGAACAATTTTCAAATTCTTGGGACGGTCTTCTGCGTGGGACAATTTCACCGCGCGGTCTGTAAGGCTGTTAATGACACTTTTTTATAACAAGCTGGTGCAACGGAATTGAAATGAAGATAACGTTGCGACCAAACTTCTTTAGTAAACCAAGTTTTTATTTTTCCATCTGCATCATGCCTAATGTTCATATCTAGGAAATTTATGTTTTTGTTTATTTCTATTTCACAAGTGAATTGAAGTTTACAGTGGAAATTGTTGAATTTATTAATCACATATTGAACTTTATCGTTGGGAACACACATAAGGCAATCATCTACATATCGTTTAAAGAATACAGGCTGAAAATCTAATGATATAAATATAACGGATTCCTCTAGGCATTCCATAACGAGGTTAGCAATGGTAGCTGAAATAGGAGATCCCATTGCTGTGCCGAAAATTTGTCCAAAATATTGCTCACCGTACTGAAAATAAGTGCATTCTAAACAAAACTTTACCGCATTTATAAAATCTGATTGATCAAGAGGTGTGTGGTTCTTAATCTCTGCCCAACGTTTTTTGATGCTATTCAATGCCAAAACGACAGGTATATTTGTAAATAAAGAAACAACGTCCAAGGAAATTAGTTGATGGTTTACTGGTACGGATTGATTTTTTATAAATTCATTAAAATGCCATGAGTCTTTCACATAAAATTCATTTTTTCCTATTATATTATTGATAGATTTTGATAGAAGTTTTGATAAATTGTAAGTATGAGCTCCAATATTACTTACAATGGGTCTTAGGGGTATATCATTTTTATGTAGTTTCGGAAGCCCATAGATATAAGGTGCTAGCCCATTATGGCAAATTAATTTATTTTTTAATTCAATAGGGATTATCTTATCTTTATGCCATTTATTTATCAATTTATTCATGTTATTTTGAACTGATAAAGTAGGGTCAGATTTTAATTTCTTATAAGTTGTTTCATCATTTAAAAGGTTTCCCATTTTGTTTTCATAGTCATTTCTATGCATTATGACGGTTTTATTACATTTATCCGCGTTCAAAACTAAAGACGAAAATTTAAAACAGAGTGTTATTGTGACCTATTTCCCGAGAATTTTTTTATATAAATTCATACTGGGTCAAGAAGCTTTATATTTTTATATTTTATGTACATATTTACTAGCAAGATTTGCTAATTAAATATGTTATTGTGTTGTTTTTAACTTGATTCAATCCGAATGCTTTGTTATTTTTGTTGTGTTGTCATTTTAAAATAAAAGTAAATCATTGGAATAAATAAATAAAATTTATTATATTCAGTATAAAATATATGTGAGTAGTATACATTATTTTTTATTTTTTCCGCAGTTTCTTCTTACAATCGTTGTTCCCACAAATTAAACATTTGTTGTTACATGTACTCATATATTCTTCTATTTGAATCGTTGAAGTCTTAGGTAGATTGTGTGCTTTCTTGGGGCATACTTTTTGTTCACAAATATCCAGATCTGTATTTGGAGTACACACACATACCTCATCGTCTGCATTGTTATAATTCGTAACATTTATTGGACATTCAGGTACGGCGCAAATCACTTCCTTGGAAAATGTCGGCTTGTCACAAATGCAGCTTTCCAGCGCATTTGTGCCTGCGGCTGTTAAGTCAGCAGATAGATCTGCAATATTTTTCAGGCAATCGGGTGCAGTACAAATCACCTGGGGTTCATCACAAATGCAAGTATCCGTTGTACCCCCGGTGGTACCCATTTTGGTTGGACATACACCCGTTAGACATTCTACATTTAAAGTGGGATCTTTACATAAACACTCTGGAGATTCTTTAACAGGCTCCACTATTCCACAAGTAATTTCATCAATTCCGATTTCTCTCTCTTTGCATTCCAGTGCTTTGCATGAAACTTGCAAGGACAAACCATCACGTGCACAGACACATGTTGAGCCTGAATCACCAATAGGATAACCAGCATCCGCAGGGAGAGTCGTATATACAGAAGGTTGAACAGAATTTTTCTTAGTCCTGGTAGTCTTATACGGACATTCTTTAGCTCCACAAGTAACGTTCATAGGCATCCCGTGCATTTTACAAACGCAGGACGTATCGTAGGATGTTTTACGCACGGGCTCCAACAACGGACGGTTAGGCTGATTCATGAAACATTCCTTTGTTAAACAAATAACATCCGTAGCAGATTCCACTGTTTGGCAAACACAATCGGTTTTTGTTTTCACGGGGCATACATCTACGCGACAAATTACATCTTCTGTTGGATCAGCACAAATACATGTTGGGTCTATTTTTTGGGCGCAAGTATCAGTTAAACAGGTCACATCTAATGGTTGACCGTCTCTACAGATACATTCCTCTGATTCCACTTTCGGTTTCGTCGGGCAAACTTCTGAAGGGCATACGGCCTCGTTCCATGCTGCGGTTTTCCCGCAAATACATGGATGTCCATCAGCTGTTGTGGTTGTTTCAGTCGTTGGAGAAGTTTTTGCGCATTCGGGTGATGGACAGGTTATATTCAACCAAGGATATGGACTACCACAGACACATGTTGAAGCAACTGCTGGGAATAACTGATCTTTTGGATATGGCTTGAGTGGCTTTGGTTTCTTCTTATTTGGACATTTTGCGGAATCGCAAGTGATTTCTACCCAAGGGTAAGGTCTTCCGCATTTGCATTCTGGCGATTTACCGACAGGTGGCTTAACTTGACACACGTCCGTTTTGCAGATAATTTCCAACACCTCGTCACCACAAACACAGGTGGAATCGTCTTTTATAAGTGTGATATGACCCTTATGAACACATTCTTTAACTTTACAAATAGCATCTTCTGTAGTGGCACAAACACATGGTGAAGATGATTTACCAGACGCTTTGCCTTTGTGAATACATTCTTTAATTGTACAAATGGCATCATCTGCAATAGTACAAACACACGGAGCATTTACATCTATAGACGGTTTATCAGATTGCTTGCGGGTTTTTTTGGGAGGTGTTAGTTTTTCACTGACGGCGTCGGTCGTAGATATTTTCCTACCGGGACAAACGGTGGATGTACATATTGATCCCATCCAAGGAGCTTCGGGAACCCCACAAGTACACGTGTCTCCATGTGCAATAGTAGCCGTAGAGTCGTCTGAAATCATTGAAAATTCAAAGAAAATGGAAATGTTTGATCAGATTGAGATTATAAACAATGTGGCCAGTACAATAATATAAAATTATATATGCCTTATGCCCTACAATGATTATTTATCGCAAAATCTAGTCAGATTAGCAGGATTCTAAGTTCCCGAATTTTGGGAAATGACGCAAAAGTTATCCGTTTGAAGCAAAATTCAGGTGACAATGGTTCTTTAGAAAAGTACACTGTTTTCCCCGCCCAGTGGACCTTAGGTAACGATTGGCCTTCTCTGGGTTAGGAAACACTGATACCGTGGCTCTAGGGGTAAACACCATATGGTGCAGCGCTTACCCGACGATCCGCTGAGGTAACTGTTAGCTTTGTCCCATTATATAAAGGACCTAATAATCCCGAGACCCACGGAGAGGACGTTATTCGCTAGGCTCCCGAAGAGGAACATAGGCACAACCAAGTTCAGACAGTCCTAAGGACTGGTTCAAAAATTTGGATGACCAAAAATATATAAGTACTTTCACAAATTCCCCCATTCCGTGATTGCCCCTTATGTTTATTTAATGCCACGTCAATAAAGATGGTTACATCTTCCCTTGATCCATCCAAATACTTGCTTTTTCATGAGAAACCTTCTAATTGCGAAAAACTTACATACCTACTATAAAAAACATGTCGGTATTAAAAATAAGTCTTCCAATCACTTATTTTCGAATTTCTATACCTTACTTCTCTTCAATTCATTGTAGCATTTACGGTCATATTGAAAATAACAGTTCATGTTTATAAGTACCGTCAAAAGGGGCTAAGTGAATCATAGTGGGTAAAATCAACCACTCGGTTATTTCCGTAAATATTAACGAATTTCTCGCAGCCATTTTATTTTTTGCTGTTTCAATGGTGGTGGCATATCTTGAAATCACTCAAATCAGTGCCGTTCGAATCGTCGTGATGTATGTTTGGTACTGTTAAAAATTCACGTAATTACTACGTAATTTTTTCTTAGATGTCTGTTTTTAATCGATTTTCATAAAAGTTAAAAACGTTTAGTTCCCGAACCTATGTCGTAAGGTTTTTGAACATCTGTGTCACAAAATATGTTGCTTATTTATCTATGAAATGATATTTGTAGTGAAATGCCTGAAAAAAGTCTTCCTCAATAATCTGATATATCCAAAACCTTAATCATTTTACCCATATTATATAGTCTATGAATATATTGTACTTCAGATCTTTAATAGGAAGGAAAATCATAATTCATGAGCAGTCCAGGTAATAGAGGTTGGAAGTTCTAACAACTATTATGCGCCCTTCGTAAGACCCTCTATTGAAGGTTCCACAGTGAAGAGATTAACATTAAATGTTATTATTATTAAATTTGCTTCATTTGAACTAGCCCGAGATTATATAAGTAATTTGGTTAACATTTCTTTGAGCTACGTTCTTACTTTGTTCCATGAAAAATAGCATGTATTCCCCTCCCAATTCATCGAAGGAAAACTTAAATTCTCCCAATTTTCTGCTTTGATACTTTATCCGGATTTATTAATCAAAAAGTATTCTATATGCTCCATTCTCACTTCGCTTTCTAACCTTCAGAAATGATAAAGCAAAGAGATCATGTACAAACCTTTTTCGATGCCTTTTTTCGCAAGATTCACATCCATCTTTTTACCACGTTTTGGTTGGCAAATGCATACTTCAGAATTACACGGACACTTCGGCACCGGGCCTAATGATTTGGCAGGAGCTGAACGACTCTTTGCAGCGGATGATGATTTTCGTTTTGTAGGTGGTTTTTGTTGTACATCCTTCTTTGGTCTTTTCGATTCTGAATAATGAGGAAATATTTCAATGTAATATTAATACAAATCAACTACATTTAATCAGAATCTAATGATACGTCCAGACTTGAACATTTCAGCTCGAACAAACAAAACGACTGAGCGCGCGAGTCCAACTAGTGCGATTTTTCATTTAATTTTAAGCAACTTTAAAAATCCTTTTGCCTGTTTGTGTTTTTCAGGGAAATAATAAAGACACCCTCTTCCGAATGATTGAATATTATATATAAATTCTCAGGAAATAGGTCATATTAACACTTATGCTTTATATTTTCTTGTCTTTACGTACGTTTCGGTCTCACGACCGTGGATTCTTGATATTTTATAATTATAACATTGAGGTGTTACGGTTTCGATTATTCGTGTTTCTGTTCGTTTCGGCGACGTGGGTATATAATTCATACCTGGGTCAAGACTCTTTATTAGGATTGAATATTTAAAAAATCATAACTCTCAAAGTATACATTGAATCGATTCAAAACTTTTACAGTAAATTTAAGTTAATTTAAAACTGCTTTCAACTAAATTTCAACACAATCGTTCAACAAAAACAATTATTGAAGCAAACTTAAATTTACACCGTACTTTAATAGTTTATAACAAATGGCGATGTGGTCTAGAGATAGGTCACTCGGCTCTCACTTGGCAGACTCGGTTTCGATTCCCAGAAACGGATAATTTGTTCATTTACATTTTCTTGAAAATATTAATTTCAATATTATTTAGTTGTGCAAAGATTATGAAATAAATAATTTATTTCATTATCTTTACACAAATGCGAAGAGTATCTTATAGAATGTGAAACAATTATATAAAAACCAATAACTAAATCAAATCATTTGAGAAGAGTAATTATTTATCTATTCTCCAAGCGACAACACATTTCTAGTTGTATAAGGAATGGTCCAGCATGCACAATAATCCAATTTATAATCAAAAATTGGTCCAGGTGATAAACACACAAGTCCCATCAATACACATCAAAATTAGAGCGACGTCATATCTGCTGACAATAGGTGAATGATCATTTATGATATTTTATTCCAATAATTGTGCGTGATTCCTGTGGTAACATGTTAATAATAAATTAAACAATAATTACGTTTGGTTGTTTTCTTGCATCCTTTTTCTGTTGCTTCTGTTGGATCACTTGGCGTCCAGTCGTTAAGATTCTTAATCTCTTGTAAGTCGTCATCTGTAAACAATGATGGTTCTTCCTCTTTGTCGAATGGATCCGTACAATAGTCGCATCTTTCTTTCACAAGTAACTGAAAACAAGATTAAAATAAATACTCACAAAATGCCAGATTTATAAATTTGGTCAAAACATTTGCTCTCCTGTTTCCTAACTTGATTGTATAAATGAATCGTATAATGTTGTAGTATAGGAATCGTCCATCCCTATACGAGATTACCTAAAATCTCTCAATTACAGAATACAACCTTATTCCTATTATTAAATACATGTAATCCACATGTTTATAAATTCATAGGCGATACTCAAACAATGTGTTTAGTATTATGATTACGTTCTAATAAATAAACATATTGTTTAGTATAAGCTACACAACAAGGGACCCTGACATGACAGCGTGGGAACCTTGTAACCAAGGTAGTTATTGATAGACCGATATATATGTACTAAGATTAGATTAACTAAATTCATTATTGACTGTATTTTTATTGATTGTATCATTGTTATTGTGTGGAGCAAGACATTAAGTCATTATGACGTCGAGCTCTACGTTCAGTCGTTCTGTAAAGTGCAACCCTTTTATAAATGAGTGTATCAATTCCTATGCCCCAAAAGGACCACCGATCGCTTATGGCAAACCGTCCCCAGTCATTAAGAGCTGATCCCCACAATGTGACTAATAGTATATTATTCAACGAGCATATTATGGTGGCTATTATTCACGTGGATGAAGTTTACGGCACGAGCCGCAGGCGAGTGTCGTAAATCATCCAAGTGAAATAATAGCCATAATATGCAAGTAGAATACTATATTTTGTCCACGACCCATAAATAATACTTTGATACTAATAAACTTTGCTGTTGAAACAAGTCGAACCAACAAATTTGTTGACGTTTCAAATTAAATTCGATCTGACTTGACGTTTCATAGCACGCTCTATTTTTATCGTATTCGTCTATACGTTTCTATCATGTTTGTCATATTGATGGTAGTGAATAATGATTTCATTATTCACTAGTGATTAATGGATATCATTATGCTTGAGGAAACACATGCATTATGCATATTTTATACAATAGTCGTGGACAAATGTTTATTAATCATATATTGGTATAGGTAGCTTTTTTATTTCCCTCACACACGTAATATGAGGGAAGTATTGTAATCCTTAAAAAAAATTCTGCTGATATATCTGGTCGAGCATTTCTGAATCGATTTAGATTATTTTAGACATGATGTCTGTGAGCGTTTGTATGGTGAAAATAGTAATAATTGTTTTAGGGAGCGGTAGCCCCGTTTCAAGTAATATTTTGCACATCTATCTTCATCAGTTTTTCAAATGGTTTATAGTATTTTATTGAACCATAACAACAGTGTTTATTGGTTATAAATATAAATCACGCATCTATTAACTTTTAAAAGTGTCCCAAATGTGTATTTTGAGATTCAAATAACGTCATCGATGTGACGTCTCAGTTTATTTTATGTTTCCTCTGTCATTGAACTATACTACATACATTAAATTTCTATGCTTTGTGATATCATGGAATAAGGTTATAAATTATCAATAACTTTCAAAGTTCATGTGACAGCAGGCTTCAGTATAAAACATAGAGTTGTAAAAACATTATATATAGACCATTCGATTAAGATTTCAACATAACGGTAGTTTAATGTCTCATTGCTGTGCTGATTCTAAATCATGTCAAATATATTTTCTGTTCCTACAATCATATATTTGACCAACAGAAGTGTCAGAAAAATCGATCTGTCTATGGTGCGAAAGCGATAGATAGTGCTGAATATAAGATGAGGGATGTCAGTGATGGATTGATCACTATTTGTCTTATTGAATAAAGCAGGATGTTATGGATGATTTACCTTTAACTTATATTATAAATAATTACTCTTATCCACTTAAGGGTAATTCTTCCTTATTTATAGTGTTATAGTGTGTGTTTTACCTTCAACTTGTTTAGTTTATGCCGCTTAATATTTCTCACAGCAGTAGCCCATATACTTGGCGGTTGTACTTTTGCATTCAAATCTACACTTTCTTCCTTCTCTATCTGAACTTCTGATGGTTTCTCACATCTGTCTCCACGTTTTGATTCACATTCAATCAAAGTACATTTTATAGGTGCCAAGTTCTTTTCCATAACACTTTTCCAAAATTCGATGCATTTCTGAGTTTCCGGGTCGTCGATGTCCTTGGTTTGTTCAAATGTGAATGTCTGGAATATGCAAATTTGTTTATGAGTACATACAATTAACTGCAGTTGTATTGTTATATAACTTCAACGTTTTCAATGAATGTAATTGCGTAGATAGATACCTTGAAGACAGATTCCCCAGATCTATAACTATCCACCTTTTCAAATAGGTCATCCTCTGGAAGTAGTGCAGAAGGTTTCTTCTCTGGCAGCTTTTTGAATATTTTTATATTTTGCAAATCACTGTAACATATTCTGTCACCTTTACGCAGACACTTTCTCAAAAATTTCGTTTCATCACCACAACTGATTGACTGAACTTCATCATCACCTAGGTTCAGAGTTTCTGAACTTACATTGTGTATCACTGTCTCCTCTATTTCATCCATTACTAAATAAATAAAGTAGTAAAGTATAGTTTCGATTGAGAGTGATGTGTCTTTAATTTGACTTTCTGCTAGAATTGATTAGGGTATGATGTCCATAGACATATTTTTGAGATGTGACTTCAGATGTCGCTTTATAAAACTCATTTCTACAATTGCCATATTATGATATTTCAATTCAATTTTTAGCTTTGACTATATTTATATATTTTGAATGTTTAAACTAAATTAGGCAACAGCGACTAGAGTCACTGTAAATTAGATTAACGTGAAACTTTTTATCTCATAGTGGCTTATGGTTTCATATTTCCTCTGGGGTTCATCTCCGAGATGTCCTTGAAAAAAAATTAAGGTCATGTACAGATAGCCTTGTGAACCAATTACATATTCAAAGTGAAATTGATAAACGGAATAAAACAACTCAACTGTTTTAATCTTCGATCATTGGTTTATTGTTCTAACATTTTAATTAGCCATGTATACGGTCGTATATACAGGTCTGGGAACTCGAGGCTATGTGAGAAGTGAGTCCGCTAAGCGTAGTACCAAAAAGGGTGACGCATGAGTCGAGGAATGTTCTCTGGCACGTATACGACCATAGTCAAAGTATACCAGGTCTGCCGGAGCCTCCCTTCTATTTTTTTTTTTTAATTTTAGTGCAATCTCATTGGTCGTTTATTTCGTTTATTTAATGTTATTAATGTCATAGACGACTACATAATATGATGTTGTTACGTGCCGGCGACGAGCTGATGAGAGCAAGTCTGTGATTGGAGGAGATGGGTGGCGTCACCCAGCGCGAGAAACGATGGAAGGGAGGCTCCGGCAGACCTGGTATACTTTGACTATGTATACGACCGTGTTTGAACGATATGGCGCCTAGTCCTGACATCCTGACAACATATTTCGATCCATGCGTCAGCTGGTGGCTGTGCGAGGGTCTACGAGTTTGGCGACATGTAAGAGACATGTCAAACATAGAGTTCCCAGACCTGTATATACGACCGTAGTCATGTGTAATACCATTGATTTACCGTTATAAAAAGTAACTGCAGTTCGACAGTTGAACTGTCGTTATTAGACGGTAACAGCAGGTTACATTTTGTTACAATAAATCAGTGGTAATACACATAGCTATCACATTGTTTCATTTTGATTATCAATATGATAAATTTCAAGAAGTCTTTTAATCTAGAATTGAAATTTGATCATAAGTTAGGTAATCCAAGAAAATGTAAAACAATAGAGTTTATTTGATGTAAAATGTTCCAACTGAAATTTATATATCTAATAATATTCTTTTATTGATATTCTTGAACCATTTGTAATATTTGTATGTTTTCTTGGTATATTGGTTCGTATATATTTTCAGTATATATACGAACCAATATACCAAGAAAACATACAAATATCTAATAATATGTGACTCTTCTGTTCTGTGGTCCATTTTCCCTTCGTTCCTTCATTATCTATGGAAAAACTATCAGCCACAACCACAGAACAACTTATTAATTAACCTAAAATAAAAAAACTGGTTAACCTGAAAATTGCACAAAATTTAAAATTTAACATTTGTAATCATTTTAGCTTGGTTGGAATGAATACAGAAGGTAATCAATGTCTATAGATATTTGGCAATAGAATACTGATATTTTTTGTCTTCTTTATAAGATTCAAAAGATTTAGTTACACCTGACTCCAGTGGAGAAGAATGCTCATCATCCCATTGTGTATCCAGCGAAGAATACGATTCTGATTCGAGTGAGATTATTACCAAGTTTACTTCGAAGAAATCAGTAATTGGATGTAAGTGTGGGATCATCTTTTCATATATTATTTTCTCAAAATATTAAGTGGAGGAATTTATTTATATGTTGTTTACAAATTGGATTTCACCAACCCTTGTTGAAAATATACAGACAGGTCAATATACATCACTAACATAATTTTATATGTAGATCATCTTATGCCAACCTGCAGTCTAGATCCTGGAAACAGTCGCTTGAAGAAAAAAATGAAATTGTGTCCTTCAATAAGAAAAGATCTCCTGAACAATGAATTCATGGAGAAATTCAACTCAAACTGGAATAACAATGTTTGTGGGACATGTGAAGATGTAGAACTAATAGCAGATCCTTTCAAAGTATGTATAATTAATGAATTTCTAGAAAATAAAGATATCCTATCGCTTATTAGAAATGAATTCTATGAAATTGAATGGAATGTTCGCAATATGGATTTATATGAATTTTTTCAATCAAAAGATTTGAAGTATATAAACTTAGAACATATCAAGAGCTTATATGACTTTTTGAAATCTGATGTTATGCAATGGGTAAATATATTCATTAAAAATTTGTAAAAGGTACATTCTACATAATTTATAGGTGGGGAAAATAACTGGATATGATTTAGTTGAAATGTCAGCTACTTGCAGCTTATATACAAACTCTGATTACCTTTTAGTACATGATGATCAAAAAAATGATAGAATGGTGGCCTTCGTCCTTTATTTAACTGGAGAAAATGGATGGAGCATAAGTAATGGGGGAGCTTTACAGCTTCTCAATAAAGACACTAATGGACAACCTGATAAAGTTGTGAAGGATATATATCCCAAACATAATCAGATGGTTTTATTCCCTGTCAGCAGTGAATCTTATCATCAGGTATGTACCATGAGAAAATTTCATGTGAATATGTGGTTTATCATGGCAAATCAAGAATATTTTTAAGAAGTGGGTAGTTTCCCCGATTATTCTCAAGTTTATTGATTCCTTTAATTCAACACAAAATTTCTCTCCATCTATGACTAAATAACAACCAAACTGAGGAATATCCTCTCACTTGTTTCTTCACTGTTGAATAAGGGAATTGCAGGAATTGCTTAAACAGCTTGAATTCGACGGTATTCCATGTTACATAATTAAAGATTGCATCCGAGTTCTTGCCCTACCATTGAGTAAAATTTTCAACTTATGCCTTAATAAAGGACAATTTCCCTCATGGTGGAAGGTCTCCAAAATAACTCCAATCTTTAAAAGTGGGATTAAAAATGATATTAGCAATTATCGACCAGTGTCATTATTATGTGCTTTTTCTAAGTTATTCGTAATGCTTATTTATGACAGTATGTTTTTCCAAGTATCTAAGTTAATTTCAGACCATCAACATGGCTTAATGAGAGGTGGGTCGACAGTTACTAACTTAGGATGTTCTTCTGAGCATGTATCAAACATTCTGAACGAAAGGGGACAAGTTGATGTGGTGTTTACCGACTTCTCTAAAGCATTTGATAAAATCAGCCACAGATTGTTGCTTGAAAAACTGCATAATATCGGTTTCGATAATAGGGCCATTAAACTAATATACTCGTATTTGGTAGAGCGTCAGCAATATGTACTTTATAATGGCTTCAAATCTACTGAGTTTCTAGTCACATATGGTGTGCCGCAAGGTTCTAACCTTGGTCCACTATTTTTTATAATATTCATAAATGGCCTCGTCAGTATTATAGACATTGATAAGGAAGTTTTTGCAGATGATTTAAACATTTTTCGTTCTATAAATTCCAAAACCGATTGCGACTTACTACAAGAGAATCTATCAAGAATAAACAACTGGTGTGTATTAAATAAACTACCATTAAATTTCTCCAGATGTAAGATTATGTCCATTACCCGAAAGTCGACATCAACTATTTGCAATTATAATATAAAAAACATAGCACTAAAGAGAGTGTATTCAATGAAAGACTTAGGAGTAACATTGGATTCAAAATGGTACTATCCTAACCATATTGAAGATGTTGTCTCCCAATCAATGCGAATTCAAGGGTTTATCAAACGGAATTGCAAAAACATAAAAGATTTAGACGCATTAAAACAACTTTATTCTGCACTGGTGTGCTCTAAGTTCGAATATGCATGTGTCATTTGGGACCCATACTACGTGAAATACGAAATTGTCTTGGAACGTGTTCAGCGCGTATTTTTGAAGTATCTGGCATTTAAGGCGGATGGTGTGTATCCAATTAGGGGAATTGACAATTCAGTTTTGCAGATCAGATTTGAGGTACCTAGTCTTAAAGTAAGGCGAATGATGTTATGCTGCTTCTTTTTATATAGAATAGAATAGAATAGAATAAGTTTATTGATGCCAAATAACATAGTTTTTGCACAGGTCAGAGTATTTAAGAAATATAGATAGCACTAAAATTAACTACAATTAACAAACACATATTTAAAATTTAACAGTATATAAAATTTACATTATAAAAATTACATTGAGATAATTGTGAGATCTAGAAATTCTTGAATTGAATAGAAAGCGTTAAACATTAGAAAATTTTTGATGGTGATTTTAAATCTTTTCCGATTCATATTTCTGATATCAAAAGGACATTTATTAAAGAATTTGAAACATAGTACATTATGACCAGATTTTGACTTGCTCAGCCGGTGAAATTGGGTATGAACATCCATTTTACCACGAGTATCGTGGTCGTGGACGTCAGAATTTAATACAACATCACCAGCAAGGAAAGCATAGTGCGCATATAAGAGACATTCTAGAATGAACAGACTTGGAAGGGTTAAAATTTTTAAATCTTTGTATGTACTTTTGACACATTCACGATAGCGTTTACCTCCTAGGATTCTGATACCTTGTCTTTGAAGACTGAAAATTCTATCAGCTTCGGAGCAGTTACCCCATAAGATTAGACCATATCTAACATGCGATTCCAAAATTGCGAAGTAGGTAGAACGTAATACGTGAGTGGATAGTGAATTAGACAGGTTTCTTAAGACAAAAAGGTTTCTTTTAAGTTTCCCAGCCAGCTGATCGACATGCATCGTCCAGGACAGAGAAACATCCACAAAAAGACCCAGAAACTTGGTGTGAGCATTTTTATCTTGATTAAAAGTATGGTTTTTTAAGGTAAATAAAAGTTTTACAGTTTTATCTTGATTAATGGCCAGTTTGTTAGCAGAAAACCACTCTAGGGCTCTCGACTCTACCTCCTCACCCAAAGCCACTACGCAATCAGAATCAGCATGGGAAACAGAGATGGTATTGTCATCTGCGAAGAGTTCAATAATCGCACCCGGTAGGTAATCGGGGAGATCATTAATAAACACGAGAAACAATAAGGGTCCCAAAATTGAACCCTGGGGAACCCCTATGTCAATCAATGACCTCTCCGAACAACCACCGCCCGCAAAAACCGTCATAAAACGGTTTGACAAATACGATTTCATAAGCAGAAGGCTGTTTTCACTGAAACCATACTCCCTCAGCTTGCCCAGCAGAATCGGGTGGGAGACACAGTCGAAAGCCTTCGTCAGATCTAGAAAAAGTGACAATGAATGAAGTCCTTTCTCGAAGCAATGTAAAGTCGATTGAATGAAATGTAGAATGGCGTCGATTGTGTTTTTGTTTTTTCTGAACCCAAATTGGAAACTCGAAAGAAGTAGTTTAGATTCAAAAAATTCTAGCATTTGAGAGCACATAATCTTTTCAAGAACTTTCGAAAAAACGGGAAGAAGTGAGATGGGTCGATAATTTTCAGCTTGGTTAACATCTCCCTTTTTGTATAATGGAATGACTTTGGAAATTTTAAGACATTCAGGAAAAATACCGCGCTTCAAGCATATATTTACCAATTTCGTCAATGGACTAATTAAATTATTCATGTTTCTTTTCAAAAGATAAGGCGAAAGACCGTAAATATCAGTTGCCCTACTATTTTTTATGGATACAATTGCTTCTCTCACCGTAAATTGGGAAACTTCTGAAAAAGAAAATGATAGATCTTTTGATACTAGCTTGCAGAAAACATCCTTGAAATCTTTATTCGAAGGGGGGTTGCTGGCAATTATTTTTTGTGGAATGGAACTAAAATATTGTCTAAAAGTATTTGCAGAAATACTATGTTTAGGCTTATCCTTATTTTGAGATTTCTTTTTAATTAAAGACCACATAGTTTTTTGTTTATTTTTAGAATTTAAAATTACCCTGTCATTTGCTTGAATTTTCGCTGATTTAAGAGCTAAATTGTATTCTAGCCGAAGTTTATTACGGGTGTTTTTTAGGGCGTCTGTTTTATAGAAATTAAACATAGAATGTACGAGTTCTAGATGATTACGCATGTTTTTTAGATCATCATTGAACCACTTAATGCCTGAATCGCAGGATTTACCTTTTATGACCTTTTCAGGGAATGATATAAGGTAAGTATCTACAACGTTCTGTTGAAATACTTCAAAAGAATGCTCAATATCATTAACATTGTTCAGAAAGTTCCACGAAAGTTTTCCTAAAATATCATGCATCACATCAAATCCATGAGCAGTCAATGGCCTACATTTAAAACTGGAGGTGGATGTGTTCTTGCCTGGAAGATGTGTACAAACCTCTTGGGCGTCATGGTCAGAAAAGATGGTATTTACCACTCTTGCACTGCCGATGAGCTCAAAATTAATAAAAATGTTATCGAGGCAGTTGGAGCCTCTGGTGGGCTCAAAGATTAACTGCTTAAGGCCAAATGTGTTGAGTAAGTCACAAAAGGTCCGCGTATTTTTGTCCGGATCAAGAAAAGATAAGTTAAAATCACCGCAACATATTATTTTATCAGTATTTTTTAAAGATGAGAGTACATGATCTACTGTATTATAAAAAAGTTCAAAATCCCCGTTTGGCGAGCGATAAAAGGTTAGTATGGTAACATCGAGCCTCGTCAGATGTAGAGCGGCAACTTCACAAGATATTTCCGTCGAGAGGTTATTTATTTCTTCAATACAGGTAAATTCCTTCTCTTTTGTGAATATTATTACGCCACCATGACTATGAGTGGAACGGGAGAATGAAGATGCATTCTGCCATATAATATAATTAACAATAATGTTCAGTGTCCCTACTTGACAGCAAAACTAAATTTCTTGGTTCCAAGAATCTCAAATAGGAGAAGCGATTACTTTTATTCAGTTCGAGCAAATTCAAATATTTTATTTAACTCTTTAATCAATAGAATCTGTAGATATTTTAATTCAGTGCAATCAAGCTTAGATTTCTCTTTCTCTATATACAAATTAAAAAAAGTGTTAATTAGTTCTCTTTAACTATAGTTATGACTTCCATTATTAATTAGTACTACTTGAATTGTAACATGATTATACCGGGATATCAAAAATTATCTTGGTCAAGGGTGGTTGTGGAATCTAAAACGTGTCTTACTTTACGTTTGAAATAATTATGTCACTGTCACACTGACATCATCAATAACCTACAAATTTCATATCTATTTATTTCAGTTGTAAAACAATAATGGACTACAAATTATGAAATAATTATGTGAACTTTGAACCTTTTCAGAGGTCATGATAGCCACAATCCGGGTCAAAAACTGTTCTGAAATAGTTAATTTTCCGTAAATCGAATGACGTTCACGTGAGAAGCCCGTAGCACGCGAGTTAGAAAAGTGCAAACTGGTTGTACCTAATACGGCTTTACGACGACTTTTCGCGTGCCGTTTTCGCTCCATGTAGTTAGATTCAGTATCGGACCGTGCCCGACGGCCCTTCTTTTTTCGATAAATGTCCATTAAATCGGAAAATGTAACTAAAACAGTTTGAGCTATTCTCAGATCTCAGCTACGCGCGTCTAACGTGCGACGTAACAAAGGGAATTTTCTCGCCACTAAAATATACACGAAGCGGGTAAAAGCTAGCGGCCCATAGCAAAAAACACTATTACAACTGGCGCCGGTCGCACGGGGCAAGAAACGGCCCCAAATTAACAAGACCGAGGTAAAATGTATAAACTCTAACTTACGCGCAGCGAGCTCCTCGAGGCATATGTCAAAATGATTTCTTTCATAGCTAATTACATAGGACGTCTGGCGTTCATGCAATTATGTTTTTAGATAATTCGAACCTTCTAATTTCGATAGGCCACGTAAAAATCCCGTCCAAAGCGCTAAATACTTCTGAGTGTTACAATATTCGTATAAAATTGCGAAATTTCGCACTTTTATAAATTTCAAATTAATTATGACATAATTATTTCAAACGTAAAGTAAGACACACGTTTAAGATTCCACAACCACCCTTGACCAAGATAATTTTTGATATCCCGGTATCTGTGAATACTGCCCTTCAATCGGATAATTTCCTGTTGGGTTTGTAATTAAATAAATAAATAAATAAATAAATTCTAATTGTTTCTATTTTATGTTGTATTTATAAATCGATCTTAATCAAAGAATGAGATGGTAATAATAAGATAACGTATACATTGTAGCCCGCACCCTCTATTACTTACTTTTGAAACTACCCTCATGTCATTCATTTCTAAATGATATCAGAATTGTCTAATAATTTGAGTTAACTTCATATTGGAGAAGTTATATAAATATATATTTTTAGGTTGCCGAAGTAACATGTCTAGAAGATGTTCGCCTAACCATTAATGGATGGTTTCATACAAAAATGCCTCCTATTTTTGAAGTACCCATTTATGAACCTGTTCCTAACAGCCTATACAATGAATATTGTTCGAAAGCTCAACAAGGCAGCCTCGATTTGCAGTCATGGGTGAATGCAGATTACTTAAATGATGATACCATTAAAACAATTCAACATTATATAGAAGAACACAGTGAAATATCATTGAAAGAATTCTTCAAAACCGATATGCTAAAAGTAGTAGAAGAGTGTTTATTAAGTCTTCAAAATAAAGGTATTTAGTATTATTATCAACAATTGTTTTTATGTAAGAATGAAAACTTGTCATTCAATCAAATTGAACTGCAGATTGGAATATGTATACAATTATTTCTAGATGAGCAATGGCAGGAAGTTGGTCCACCTAACAGATACCATTATGACATTTTATTATTGGAAAGTGTACCAGATGTACTGGAAAATTTTCTAAAATTGTTCCAAGCAAAAGAATTTTTTGCATTGTTGGAGAAATATACAGATTTAGAACTTTCTAAAGCATGTTCTTCTATGAAGTTTGAACTGCAGAAATGGACTCCTGGGAATTATGCTGTGAGTGTACTTATTATCATTCTCTTCATCATCCGTAACAAACCAAATAATGATTCACGCTAAGTCAGTCAAATTGAGCATTGATTCTGCAAAATAGATTTTTCTACTCAAAAAGGTAGTAACCCATGAAAATACAATTACTTTGTTAAATTAATAGCAGAATATGTCATTTAACACTTTAACCATTTCCTCTTCAATAGTAAAAAGCTCCTTGCAAATAATCTCCGAATATGAAGCGTGTAAGTCTGTAAGTGACGCTAAGCATTCCTTCCATCTAGTTGGCGTTTAAAAAAATGGACTGTAGTTAAAATTTGAGTGTGAAACAGTAATGAGCCTAGAAAACAATTGTTTTTGGTACTAACACGTGTGTTTTTATCATTGTTAGGGATCGTGGAAAATTAAAACAACGCACTATATCCTTGTTCCCTTTAACCCTATCAGTGTTTTATTTTTAATTTTCGTTATAGCTGCTCACTGATTATGATTGGCATAAGAAAAATGAACTAGATTTAATTGTCTATTTTGGTTGCACTGAAGGGAGCAATTCCATAATTGGTGCAAAAACACAATATGTAACAATTGAAGAAGAAGTTCAAGAAGCCTTGATCACAATTGAACCAAAACGAAATACATTAAATTTAGTTTATAGAGACTCCGCAAGATTTACTAAGTATTTTAGTAAACAGAGCAAATGTAAATGTTTTTTTATGTTGTTATGTTCCTACTCGGAATAAAGTTTTTGAATCCATTTTGAGCTTTTGCATCCCATTTTTATAAAAATAAATGTTTCCTTGGACAGATCATATAGTAAACCTACTTTGATGATCATTTCTTGAATAACTGACCTACATTTTCTCTTATCGATTTTGATAAAAGTAATTATCTTATTGACAACTATGTGCCTTGATGATTCTACAATGTTTTGGACCTAATTCGCATTTTATCAAATTTGATAGCATTTTCATGCCACAATATCTAAACTTTATCCAAAGATGTTGTCGTATCTGCCGACGCGATGTAAATCCCCCAATTTGAAGATTTAATATGCATATTTGAAAATAGAAACAGCCAATAGCGTGGAAAGGCTTGAAATTATACTATATGACACGTGAAAGCTTATGTGATTTAACGGAGATGTATGTGTTATGGAATGGTCTGACACAGACATATGTGACTGTCAATTTATCAACTGCATGTCGTGTAAACGTTTCCTATCTTGATGATGGATTATGTGTTGTCTGTCATAGCATAGATATTCTGAACTACGGTAATCATCTATTAATCTATAGATCTGTCTGTCATGTAAATTGTACGTGATTAAATTAGCAGTCACCACGGTCGTACATACAGGTCTGGGGACTCGTATGTTTGACATGGGTCTCTTACGCGTCGCCAAACTCGTAGTCCCTCGCTCAGCCACTAGCTAGCGCTTGGATCTCGAAGTATGGCAACAATCACATTATTAAGTAAAATAATTCTCCTCGTAACGCAATATTTACTATTCTGATTTGAGAGAGGAATAGAACTGTTACTCTTGTCAAAATGTGTTACTCACCTTAAAAATAACTTCCCCTTTTTCGTCATACATACTCACACACATAAAGACCTCGTTAAAACGATTTCTATCCGGAATCGCAAGCATCCACTTTTTTCACATTTCCGCATCTTTCGGCACTTTAAAAACAGAAGATTCTTGCTTCACACTTTTTGTACTACGTTTTGCATTTCGGCACAATGCACAGTTTCGTAATTTGTTTCTAAAAACGCAGGTATTCCTTGTGTTTACAACTTAAGAATGACAGTTGTCAGAGAATAGTCTCACGTGACGTCTTTTGGTACTACGCGACAGTCGACGCTTAGCGGTCCCACTTCTCACATAGGAAACAGCCCCGAGTTTCCAGACCTGTATGTACGACCGTGCCAGTCACAAACGTCAAAATTTATCGAATCTCTTTTACCCCATTTGGGATCGAGTTCCGAAAAATTCGTTGTTAGCGGGTGCCTTCGTCGTTGCTCATTTTATTCATAACTTTTTTTATGAAGCGTTATAAAGTTGAAATTTTCTTTTAATTTTTTTAATTACGGGTCCTTATATCGCTTGTAAAAAGTACGATATTAATGATGATCCATAATATATCCCAAACGTTGTGAAATATTCAATTTTGGCACATAGTTGTGAACAGGATTATCACTTCTATCGAAGTCGATAACAATAAAAGCAGTTCTGTATTTAGAAGCACACGATACGTCGTATTCAAAAAATGTTGTTGCTATTTTGAAAAAGGAAAAGTGCCATCGTTTTTTGCATCTCGCAAAACAACTGCAGAAGGTGGAGGTGAAGAAATTGGCATTTTTCATCTCAAAAATTAACGGTAATTACAAATTTTTGAAACTGGACCTTAGTAATTTAGTTTCACGTTTACATCGAGACGATTATCATTTCTCTATAATAAAATTCAATTTATTCTTGTTTCCTTGAAATAAACCTTCATTAGGATAAATAATACTTCACTCTTGCATCAAAAAATAAGTTTAATTGTTATAAAACTTCATACAGTTGATTCTAAAACTGGATATTAATTCAAGTAGTTGTAATTTTTCAGTACTCAACAGCAAATACTTCGGTTAAATACCGAAAGATTGTCCTAAAACAGACATTACAGTTTTTGAATTGTACGCAAATAGAGAATTTTTATGCACATGCGCATTTACTTCCCAAGGCTGCTAAAAACTTTAGAACAAAAGGGAACTTGTGGATTGAAAATATTACTATACATAAGAATTAATGTAAATTGCAAGGGATTGGTATGAGAGTGGACGATGTACTCAAACTATCTAGATCGCCTAATAACAAGCTTGTCTTGGATTTATTGCTTGATAAGAGCGCGTTACTGTCGTTCCTTGACAACAACATTACTCCATGTCGTAAACTGATTTTAGGTATACTATACTACAGTACTAATAAGGTTCTCAAAAGGAGAGTATACTCGAGCGATCTTAGCTCCAGGCACTAGAGAAATGAGCGATTACTTTGTTTACATGTTGTAGACTTGAATGTCAAAAACGACATAGAAAGAAGTTTCATGAGTTTTCAAACATGTTTGCAGCTGGTGGAACCACAGATACATTTGCATGACTTGTTTATATTTGACAATAATAATTTATAATCATAGACTGAATAGTTTCAAATACGTTACATCCACGGTCGTATATACAGGTCTGGGAACTCGAGGCTGTTTCCTATGTGAGAAATGAGTCCGCTAAGCGTCATCTGTTGCGTAGTACCAAAAGGGTGGCGCATGAGTCGAAGAATGATGTCTGACACTTATACGGCTGTGTTCTCTGGCAACTGTCATTGTTGACTTGTAAACACAAGGAATACCAGCGTTTTTAGAAAAAAATTACGAAACCGTGCATTGTGCCGAAATGCAAAACGAGGTACAAAAGTGTAAAGCAAGAAACTTACGTTTTTAAAGTGCCAAAAGATGCGGAAATGCCTAAAAAGTGGATGCTTGCGATTCCGGATAGAAATCGTTTTAACGAGGTCTTTTATGTGTGCGAGCATGTATAACGAAAAGGGGGAAGTTATTTTTAAGGTGTTTGACAAGAGTAATAGTTCTATTCCTCTCTCAAATCAGAATAGTAAATATTGCGTTACGAGAAAAATTATTTTACTTTATGTGACTGTTGCCATCAAAGAGTTCTATATATATAGAGTAGACAAGTAGTGTGTTAAGCATAGGAAAGCGGTGGTAAGTTGATGGACATTCTGTCCTTCTCGCACATGTAGTGCGCTCTCACTCGCACTGTCTCCTTCTCCACTGACTCTCAACACCATTCATCGAATGATTCGATTACATAAATCACAATACTTAGTAGTCTACTCTATATATAGAACTCTTTGGTTGCCATACTTCGATCCAAGCGTTAGCTAGTGGCTGAGCGAGGGACTACGAGTTTGGCGACATGTAAGAGACTCATGTGATATGTGAAACATACGAGTTCCCAGACCTGTATGTACGACCATGCTATCTATACATTTGCATGACATGTTAATATTTTGACAATATTTGCTCAATGATAATTTATAATCATATAGATAGATTGAATACAGTTTCAAATAAGTTACATCAAGTGCGGATTCGTCCTCACTTCAACGGAATGGATTGTTTATTTTTTTATACATCAAGTTTATTTAGAAATGTGAAGCTTTTATATCAATTAGAACCAACAAAATTCTACATGCCGTTGACGTTTAAAAATAAAACTGTTTCACTTTATAACTATCGTTCCATCAGCAAACTGATAAAATTCGTTTCTAGGGCGTTCTTAATATTTAAGCCAACAAAATGTGTCGAAAATGTTTCTTAACGTAAACAAACTGGTCGCTGTCGCTATGACATTTCTCCAGTGACTAGATCTAAGATGGCAAGTATATCTTCCTTTTTAGAGCTAGTATTATAGAAAAGTTTTCGGAGCATACTGATCCACTCTTATCAGGATTAACCCCGCTGAAGCATATTCGTTGCAATCTGGCGGTGCTCTTTGAACAACTAAATCTAATGTAAATCTTTCCAAATCCAAATTTTAAGTTGAAAACTTAATATATATATACAGTTCAATATTATATTCCTCATTTTAATGATAAAGCTTGTTTAAGTTATAAATTTTGGATCGATAGTATTGACAAAGAATATGAAATAATAAAGGTAATAGGGCCATTCCTTGAACTGTACTAATAGTAAATTGTAAGCTACCCATGGAATCTACTACAATAATTTTTTAAAATATGTGCTCCTTGTACTTGTGACTTAATTTTTCGAAACCTACAGCAAGTTAGTGACAACAATTTTTTAAATTAGGATTTGGAAAGGTTTACACATTTCTTGTTTGTTTTGATAATTCAATTCTAGACATTTTAATATTTCTTGATAAAAAACTTAATGCAACCACAATAACTTAAGACTAATTATTGAAAATTGTATCAATTTCTAATAAGCAATTTTATCAGTCTTAATTATTCCCCTGACATCACAGCCTATAAAAAAATCTTTCCATTTTGAGATAAATCACTTAACAATTTATACTATACAGCAAAATACAATTATTTACATGTATCAAACATCAACAATTATACAACACCTGAAACACAGTAGTATTTGCTCAAAATACACTGAAATACTACCGAATCAAAATAATCAACAACAAATTTAAAATATTTTATATTATACATTCAACTTGTAAATATATGGATGTAATCTAGTGTATAGAACTTTTGGAAAATAGAATACTATCAATAAATACACAGCTTGAGATTCATTTTATTGCGTAAATTCCTCCTTGATACGAAATATCTTCATGATTCATACAGAAAAGGGAAAGAACCTAGTAACTCTGTTCTTCAATTTTCACTACGTTATAAAATCAAACATATCCAAACACCACATCAATACTTAGAGATCTGTATACGTATTTCGCCAACTAGTTGCCATCTTGAATAGAATAGGAGATCCAGAGCCTGCGTCAAAAAGACTAGAGGCAAGTTAACGGACTACGGTGGTGATTAATATTTGCACTTTCCAAACTGTTCAAAATTAAGCCCTTCTTACTAAATTACGACATTTTCTGATGATTCTGATTTAGTTGCAATTTTGCTTAAAGCACATAATAAGTATTAGGTAGTGGATTTACTCAATTTGGTAAGCTTTCATTTGATTCAGCAGAGACAGAAAATGTATGTAGAACCTTACAATGTACTTAGCTTTCATTAATAGCCACATTGCAAGGTTTTGAGTAATCCAAAACGTAACACTGACGTGGAGAAAACGTCGAAGAATGAAGAATTAGTACATACTGACTCGAGGAACATTTTGATCATTCAAATAAAAGGAGACTTGGAAAGTCTACTAATGCCCAACTTATTTGCAATACAGATCATCCTACAAGATCAAATAGTACCAAACTTATTCGACATATTGAAAAATGAAGAATTGACAAGCTTGACAAGTGTCCATATCAATTTGAGTGGAGAACTTTGACATATTGATGATGTGGTGTTTGGATATTTTGTACTGTTATAGTGGCCACAGTCCAGAAAGACTAAGGTCAGAAAACCTTATATTTAACTTTCTTTTCTTCTTTTTGTTTCATTTTCGAAGTTGAACATTCATTCTTATCTTCTCAATTAAGGTTATACTGGTGGCGTGATTGCAAGGCGAAGCACGTATTTCTGTATAAAAGATTTATGTTTTCTTTGGAAAACATTCCTTTACTATACAGGATAACTATTTAAAGTTGTAAAACGATATAAATAAACTTGAAATAAAATTTTCAATTTTAGTATTTCACAAAGCTATGAACGGCAACGTTTTGTTTTTCATTGTTGGTAGGTTGGTACTGTTGCTAGTATTATGCCCTATTATCATCGACATATACATATGGACTGCGCGTGGCAATGATAAGCGCGGGTAGTGCCGGCGTGAGAGAGGGGAAAACGAAGAGGACTAATACTGTCTTTATCTACTTTATCTATCGCGTTTCTATTGGCCGCCGCGTTGCCATGGAAATGCAACTTTACTGTAGCTAGTATGTTTACGTCCCGAGCCGATAGATAAAGACAGTATTAGTCCTCTTCGTTTTCCCCTCTCTCACGCCGGCACTACCCGCGCTTATCATTGCCACGCGCAGTCCATATGTATATGTCGATGCCTATTATCCATATCAAAGAAGAAAGAGAGATTGGAAGAAGCACAACAGTAACCTTGACTACAGTAAAAGTTTTGAAACTTACAGACTGCCAAACAATTGTTCTTCATTATCCTCCTTTTTATAATTTTGTATGTGACATTATATCCATGCGGAAATTTTAGGTTAGTAGGTTTATCGTTACTTTTATTTTTGTATGTACTGAACACAAGTCAACATACTTATCTCTCAAGGGGACATTCTATATAAGTATGTTATTTGTAAGTTTATTTTTGGATTCAATAACATTATCCGACCACATTTGAATTATGTCCCACAATTCAAAACGACCAATTACCGCGCCTTGTCGAGTATCGACTTACTGTTCAAGGTTACTTGAAGAGATCAGAAAATTGTTTCTGTTCTATAATAATACATCATGGTATTGAAATACGAGAGGTACGTTGGTAAACTAATACGCAAAAGGTTAGTTCTAGCACATCTAGTTTTCAGAGAATAATTAAAGGGCTACTAAGATGGCGGCTTCCGGCACCTTCCTTACCATTACAAATTAGTACATGTGCTCCTTCCTCTCTTCCTTTGTTCAATGATCCATATTTGGACATTTAATGAAAAGAAGATGGGAAGCGAAAACAAATGAGGTATAAAGTGTATAAGAAATAGATATAGCGTTGGAGTTATCATGCTCGAAGCAAAAACAGCTACCTTCGCCCATTAATTCAGTAGTATATTATAAAATATTCAGGTTCTATCGAAAATGCGAGCCATTTAGTGGCAGCAAATAATTTAATTAGCTTATTTTCGAGAATACATAAGAATTTCTAAAAAATGCTAAATTTTACCGTTTTTGGTAGTATAAAGGCTATTTTTTGTTATAAACAATTTATTTATTAATAAAATAGATGAATTCAACCAAAACTCCGACTTTAGGGTTGTTTTCAGATAATTTTGATATTCTGAGTTCGATTTTATCGTCAATATAGTCGAATTTATAACCACAAATTTGCTAATTTGTTATAAACAAATAATATTTACTATTAAATATACGAATTTGACCAAAATGTCGAGTTTATAGTTGTTTTCGGATAATTTTGGCTTCCTGGGTGCGATTTCATTGCTATTATAATTTTTAAATGCATACATAAATTTTTGAATTGTTATAAACAAATTATTTATTAACAAATAAAGAAATGTGAAATTTTTATATAATATGCACACTCAGAACTTGATTTTTTTGACAAAATTGATGAAATGTATTAAGTCTTAATATAATAAAAAAATGGCATGCCACTAATTTTAAATAATTGTTTTCCCTTCCATAACAACTCCCCCTCCCATATATCCTCGAAAAAATTAATATGTTTAATTTTATATATTTATTGATACTTTTCATACTAAAACATCAAAATTTTTATTATTTTTTAAAAATTCATATTTGTTTATAACAATTCAAAAATTTATGTATGCATCTAAAGACCATTATAGCAATAAAATCTTACTAAGGAGGCCAAATTTATCCGAAAACAACTATAAACTAGGCATTTTGTTCAAATTCGTTTATTTAATAATAAACATAATTAGTTTATAACAAATTAGCAAATTTGTGGGTACACATTCGACGATATTGACGATAAAATCGAACTCAGAATACCAAAATTATCCGAAAACCACCCTAAAGTCGGAGTTTTGGTTGAATCCATCTATTTTGTTCATAAATAAATTGTTTATAACAAAAAATAGTCTTTATCCGATCAAAAACGGTCAAATTTTGTATTCTGCGCAAGTTTATTTGTGGTCAACTTTTTTCTATCCCATCAAAATCGATCCATTTCCCAAGGATTTACGGGTTTGGCCTATATTTATACCTATTTGACTGCATTAGATAATTACTTCATGAAGTTGATATATGATTATTTGTGTGACATGTTTTAACCCTGTCGTTATGGGTTAGGATTAATTTCTAAATTGATAAATCTTGGCTTCCGGATGGATTCCGCGTCACAATAGCTCGACTTGATGCCGACGTTTGGCCAACCATTACAGGTGGCATCTTCACGGCAGGCTAGAGGCTTGAACAGAAACTTTTTCTACTGGTTTCTGTAGTCGTATTTATTGTAGGAAAAATCCTTCACGCTACACAGTTCATTGCCTTTATTCCGGTGGTTAACTCCGTTCCGGCACCTGACCCTGCCGTTGTGTGATCATGTGCGAAGTGGAATTTTCGAGGATGGGTTTCCAAATGTTGGGAAGGTAATATCCTGAGTCGCGGGTCAAATTGTTTGGATGTTTTAGGATTTTTATAGCTTCAAGGGCTTTTCGCTGATAGAAGTTTGGGGCTCGGGCTAGGATTTTAGTATTTTCGAAAAGGATTTGATGATTAGTGTCAAACTTGTGTTCCGTAAGAACAGATCTACTGGTGTCACGAAGCCTTGTACAGTGCTCATGTTCTTTCACACGAGTAGCTACTGTACGACCTGTTCCATAATGTAGACTTTACCGCAATAACAGGAAATGCTATAAACATCTTTTAAGTGAAGAGGTTGATAGGTTTGTAAAACTGAGATAATTGTGGAAGTGTGGAAAACCGGATAGAAATATCGGGATATCAAAAATTATCTTGGTCAAGGGTGGTTGAGGAATCTAAAACGTGTGTCTTACTTTACGTTTGAAATAATTATGTCACTGTCACACTGACATCATCAATAACCTAAAAATTTCATACCTATTTATTTCAGTTGTAAAACAATAATGAACTACAAATTATGAAATAATTATGTGAACTTTGAACCTTTTCAGAGGTCGTGATAGCCACAATCCTGGTCAAAAACTGTTTTGAAATAGTTAATTTTCTGTAAATCGAATGACGTTCAAATGAGAAGCCCGTAGCACGCGAGTTAGAAAAGTGCAAACTGGTTGTACCAAATACGGCTTTACGACGACTTTTCGCGTGCCGTTTTCGCTCCATGCAGTTAGATTTAGTATCGGACCGTGCCCGACGGCCCTTCTTTTTACGATAAATGTCCATTAAATAGGAAAATTTAATTGAAACAGTTTGAGCTATTCTCAGATCTCAGCCTAACGTGCCACGAATTTTCTCGCGACTAAAATATACACGAAGCGGATAAAAGGTAGCAGCCCATAGCCAAAAACACTATTACAACTGGCGCCGGTCGCACTGGGCAAGAAACGGCCCCAAATTAACAAGACCGAGGTAAAATGTATTAACTCTAACTTACGCGCAGCGAGCTCCTCGAGGCATATGTCAAAATGATTTCGTTCGTAGCTAATTACATAGGACGTCTGGCGTTCATGCAATTATGTTTTTAAATAATTCGAACCTTCTAATTTCGATAGGCCACGTGAAAATCCCGGAGTACAAAGCGCTAAAGACTTCTGATTGTTACAATATTCGTATAAAATTGCGAAATTTCGCACTTTTAGAAACTTCAAATTAATTATGACATAATTATTTCAAACGTAAAGTAACACACACGTTTTAGATTCAACAACCACCCTTGACCAAGATAATTTTTGATATCCCGGTATTATGTTTTGTAAGGATTTTGGAAATTCGATCTGTTATATTTTCAATATATGGAAGATAGGCAGTAGATAAAGCAGACGGGGAGGTTTGCGGTTCAGGTTGATTTGAAATTTTGGAAGAAGTGTATTTTCTAATGACTTTTTGAAGGTTATAATGAGAGAAATTGTTATAATAAGACAGATGAAAATTGTTTTCATTCTGATTTTAATATATTTTCAATATATGGAAGATAGGCAGTGGAGGGGGGGGGGGATTGTGACTCAGATCAATTTGGACACCAGTAGAACCAGTTCAAGTTCAAGCCTCAAACCTGCACTGAAGATACCACCTGTAATGGTTGGCGAAACGTCGGCATCAAGTCGAGTTATTGTGACACGGAATCCATCCCGAAACCAAGATTTATCAAGATTAGCTATCCGCGGAAATCTACTATGCAAAATATCTAAATTGTAACTTCTGGCAGTTTGAAATAAAGATTGTTGAATATGTTGAATATATCAATTAGTCATCACATCGTCTCAGCCCCAGTACAACCTTACATTTTCTGATTATGCTAACAGATTATTTTTCAGATTGAATCCATAGATTATATCAAACTGAGCACTTATGGGACAAGCCTTCTCTGGTACAACCTTTTTTTTCACAACTGCTGTTAGATTTTTCACGTATCACTTTATTTCGGGTTAATCAAGGCATTTAAATGTTGAGTAAAATTTGCAATAATCTTTTTGTTTTTGTTATACATGCAAGCTAAGATAAATATCCACAGCTGTTTGAGTACACATTGAATATTCATATAGAAATCTGTAATATCTGGTAAGAAACTATCACATTGTATTCTCTCGAATAATTCAGATACAGCTTTCAATTCCAAGACGAGCTGGTTGAATATTCACATTTATACTTATCTAAATTGTTAACGAAACGTGATTGGAAATTCACATTTATCGTAACCGGATGCAGGACTATGTTGTGAATGGCGGGTAGAGCTTCTAAAATGTCATAATTATGTAAGTATGGTAATAACGTTTTATAGTCTATTGTTAAAGGAATATAGTATGAACCTTTGGCGTGTAGAGCGAATATGGGTACAGAAAAATTACTTTTAACATCCAAATTATGAAGGGACGTTTTGCTCGGAGTGAATCGATGTAGTCCATCGTTTCTTGATACGGCTTCTACTTTCAACTGATTGTTCATGGATAAAGTACTGTCTGTCGGCGAGTTTCGATTCATATGTTCAACTTCAGAGATTCTTGTGCATAATTCACTACTTGGAGGAGAACTGTGGCTGGAACTATAATACAAATATTTTAGTAAAAGCATTATTCATTCTTACGATTACTTCTACATGGTTACTCTTCAAAATGGATGGTACTGAGTTACAGCATTCAATAATATCAATTTGAAAATTAAGATTTCGTTAAACATTCAATTTAGAGGTTCTCACGAAATCTATATTTAATAAGACTCGGGGGGAATGATTCATTGGAGGTTATAGGGCCAGAAATCTAGCATCGGTCGTACCAACCTAGCAAAGGTAAAGAGTGACAGGTTAGATGAGGAACAGGTATTTTCAAACATTTCGGAGGAGTGTTTATGTCCGAGGAAGGATTAGTCGAGGAAATAAAGCACTAAAATAGGCCAAACCTTCCAAACTTGGCGCAGTTGGATGAATTGAGATGCGGTTTTTTGCATTCGATTCAGAAAGTGATTTCGAAAATTTGTTCGGTATTTTTTTTGTGGAAAAAATGTATTGCATTTCTACAGCCAAGAAATGCATTTTTCTGAGTGCACTTCTTGAGGTAAATAAAAAACGGGCTCGAATTGGTTTCTCGAGGGTTTTTGGGGTCGCTGAACACGAATGTGCTATCAAGAAAATTCACTGAGGTCCCCTTGGACCTTCAGGGCGTCCTGACGCCCTAGATAGTGATGATTACGACGTGAAAAAACTCTTCTGCAATACCTGGTGGTACCCTGAGACCGGGTAACCACGTCATCTTCTAGGAATTTGTTAATTGTTCTTCATAAAAGATAACAAATTCTTGCTCTCGAGGGTTTTCGAAGTTGCCGATCATGATTATGATAGTCAGAAATTTCATGCCTAGAAGATGACTTAGATACACAGGGCTCCAGAGACCCGGAAATGCATTTTTTGGCTGTAGAAATGCAATAAATTTTTTCCGCAAAAAAAAAATACCCAACAAATTTCCTAAATCACTTTCTGAATCGAATGCAAAAAACCGCATCTTAATCCATCCAACTGCGCCGGGTTTGGAATGTGGAATGCTTTATTTCCTCGACTATATGGGATGGGGCAAATAATAACAAAGAGAGCGCTGGAATAAAGCACGTCGCATGCACCACGGGAGACGTTTATCAAACAACCGTCGAAGAACAAAACTGAAGAACTATTCAACATGAGGAGCTTTCAGCTACCAAGTAGCCATGCAATATTCTGAAAGCTGCGTTTAATGTAATACAAAGGATGCTGTTATATAATTTTGAAGCAATTCTAGGTTATCTGGATATTTTTGAATGCAATTACCACATCGACTTGTGCGTTTTACTGTCGTCTATGAACTTCGCGAACTCGACCGACCTGAGAGGTGGGAAAAGTAGAATTGAGGAGGGTATCCCAAGTAATGTTATACCTATTACCTGAAAGAATATCGAGAATTTCACACCGACAATTTTCGACCAATGCAATACTTTTATTTTGACTTGTTGTCATGCCAACGAAAAAATTTCAGCGGATATTTTTTCTTTCAGGGTAGAGAATCAAAATTATAGTGGATATTTTTTGACGTTTAACAAATGAGTTTGGAAGTGATACAATACATAACAAAACAACAAAATTTATGGCATTCCTTCGTAATGTCTCATATTTTCATGACGCAATGTCAAATAATATCACATTGAAATTATTTTAAACTAATTTTTCTTCCCGAGTGCACAAATTAATTTCTGGAAATTTTGCACATGGGATATAATAAATGAATATTTTTCATTGACCCATCTCAAACATTTTGAGCCAGAGTAGAACAGTTTTGGTCCGGTAGAAGTCGAGATATTGAAGGAAACTTAAAACCAACCAACACTAATTTTTCACTTAAAATTTATGAGGGTCCGAATTTTTCAAAATCGTCTAGAAATTCGAAATTCAAAAAAACCACCACTGTTAGAGGATGACAAAGTCTACAAAACGCACTTTGATTAGGGTCGATTGTTCTCTAGTAATCGCGTTTTCACGATTTTTCAAAAGTCCGATTTTGGAGCGAAAAATTATGACAGGCCAAAAAATCAAAAAAATAGACAAAAAATGTGATCATTTGACTGGAATAACTGGAATAAAATATCTACATTAGAAGAGAAAATAATTTTTCAACAGTCATAAAAAAAACAGGTAAATAGGCCCTATCACCAGCCCCCAGTGAGCTATTGACTCAAACGACGCTTCTTTATGCACACAACTTTTATTTGAAACATTTTTATCTATAGTTTTTAATCTTTTTTCAAAATACTGAAAAATAGCAATTTTTTGCCGTAAAATAAGCTCTAGCACAATTTTTACGGCTTTATCAGGTAAAAATTCGTAATCATCGCATCAAAATACATGAACAAAGGAAAAGAAAAAATATTAAAATTCATTGGTACGTGGTAAAATATACCCGCAGGTAAATCCGTTGGTGTGTAGCCTATTCGTTTAGTACAAAACAGATTCACCTACAGTGGGGTAGATAACGCCCCCGCGGTGCGGGGGGACGCATGTCTGTAGGGACGCACGAGGAAATCAAAATGTCAATTTCGAGTGTTGCAAAAATACTTATTGGTATATAATATATTATAAGATATACTATTTATTACCTGTAAATAACAAAATATTTTTAATAATCAAAATATGTTGATTATTTTTAGTTAAAATTTAGAGTATATTTGTATTTTCCTTTTCCTTTTTTTTAGAAAAAGGATGGGACACAAAGAGGGGGCGGGGCGGGAATTAGCTACGCTACTGTTCACGTAATCAGGGGTTCCCATTGTCAATCGCCTCAGACAACTTTTTTAATTAAATTCTACATAACTTTATATAAAAATTCTCGGGAAATAGGTCACAATAACACTGTTTTAAATTTTCGTCTTTACGTACGTTTCGGTCTCACGACCTTCATCAGAAGACTTATTATGTAAAAAGGGGTTAATTAAAACTAATTAGCACAAGCGTCCATATCGCACAATTTTCAATCAAAAGCCCACGCCGTCGGAACGAACCGAACCACGAATAATCGAAAATTGTATCGTTAATATTAAAGTATAATTTTTTTGTAACAAGAATCCACTGTTCAGTAAAATTCTCATGATATACAAACGCATATTGCTATGGTCTCAAAGGAACCTAGGTCTTCTGATGAAGGTCGTGAGACCGAAACGTACGTAAAGACGAAAATTTAAAACAGAGTGTTATTGTGACCTATTTCCCGAGAATTTTTATACAAATTCATACTGGGTCAAGAATCTTTATATTATTCTACATAACTAGTAGCATCCATGTTTTAGTCGCAGTCTTTTCCAGTAAATACATTTTATTGTAACCTTACCTTTGATTTTCAATACTCGTAATAGAATTTCGCCTTCCATTTTCCAATTTGAGTCTCTTGACGCTATTACAAGAATTTAAATCTTGGTTGAACCTCATTTTAATGTTATTTTTATATTTGTACGAGGCGGCAGCTGCTTCGGAATTTTTTTCAAATTGATCCGTATCGAATTCTTCAGATTGAGGGATAATGGGATATGTTACACTGTTCGTCACGTAAGACCCGTTTATTAAAATATTATTATTATTAGGTTCTATTTCCGTTTTAGCTTTTTTAAACTCTGGTACTTGTGCAGGGATGGTGTCGTTCATGTGAGGTTGGGAATGGGATACTAAATGGTGGTCCGTTGTTGGGACAGTTTGAAGCACTGCACCTGATGGTCCTCTAGAAAGACTAGCACAATGTTTCTGTAGGTGATTTAGCAATCGCACGCACACTGCTTCATGTGAAAAATGACCCTCTACTTCAACCATGAATCTCATTGTTTCGGACATGCATTCTTGATAGCCCAATCTGAAAGTAAAAAATAAAGAATTATGAAAAACAAAGAACCAACTTATCTATAATTTAAAATTTCAAATCATATGAAGATTCTGGGGACATTAGGGGGAAACTGCAAGGCATAAACTTTATTGCCCAGAAAATCAAACATTTTAATTTCTTTAGACACAAGAAGTCGATTTCGAATTTTGCAAAGCACTGATTATTATAGATTCTAAACATTATTCCCGGATTTTCCCAGAAATATTAGTTTTGAGCCTTTTTGAATGTATCTAGACTATTTTTAGGATTCTAAGGTAGTGGCGTCTTGGAAGTGGTACTTTTGGCATCCATTGTCAGATTTTCAAATGGAATTATAGTACTTTCTGTATCAATCTGGCATCAGTTTTTTTTTAATATAAATCATACATATACATCACATACTTTGGGTCAGATAATCACGTGCAATTAATGAATAAATTAAAATGGAAATCAAATAAATTTTTATCACAACAATTATTATTAATTCTGGTCGGAACTTTAATTCCAGATAATCAGATATAATGCAAAATAATCAATATAGATAAAACAATTATTGGGTTTAAGTAATCCGTATTATGTTTTAAATGGAGTGTCATTGAATAAATAATAGGCTATGTACCTGTATTGTTCATTGGGAGTTCCTTGATCTTGCAAAAATTTCATATGTTTAATTGCCATTTCTATTATTTCGGTCTTTTCTATCCTGCCCCTGCCTTTCTTCAAATATTCGGTCGGGATTAAACGTGATAAATCTGCCAAACAGTTATTCATTCGGTCCCTTCTTCGTTTTTCAATTATCCTGTGCGACATCGGATCTTGCTAAAATAAAAGAAGTTTTAGGAAGATCATTTATGGTTGGAAAGTTTTTTAATGTTTAGTGTATATTATGTTAAGATATTTAATCATATTCATAATTTAATTATAGTTTTATGGTTTTGTAAAATAATATATTTCCCCGTGTAGATAGCCTATAGAAATTATAATAGTTTAAAGACACTGAGCGCTCAGTAGTTAGTGCAATTAGTTTAAAGAATCCGCGCTCTAGTGGCGTGAATTACTTTTCAAAGTCTTCTGGTGATGAAAATATAGTTGACATCTTTGTTAATGTGACCTATTTCTCTAGAAGTTACATATAATAGTCCAGCGGTCTGCCTCAATTTTGGCTTGGGGAGTTGCACGGCAGCAATTAAAATGGTACGACGGTAATGCCTTAAAACGCCTAGACCCAGAAGATCAGGTCCCTGCATGTTAAACATCAAATTTCCTCCTGTGTAAGTCCCCACAGGGGCCATCTGAATCCTGTCCCGGAACCGAGGAACTGATCACCCTATTGAATAGGGTGAAAGTTATTTGGCCTAACAAGCGACGCAGGACGGCGCGTCAAAAGCAGGAGGCTGCAGAGGCTACTGTCTCCGTGGCTTCATTGCCGAACACGGGTCTCCCTAAACCGCCTCAGAGACAGGGGTCCTCGGGCTCACCCCTGCACCAAACAAGGTCCAGCAAGGCGGGGGCCTTAAAACGCACCCGCTCCTCCGGCTCTACCCCGCAGGACACAGAGCGCGTATGCAAACGCTCCAATCTCTCTAGCCAGGCGAGGGTCGTCTAGCGCCCCTATCGGGCCGGAGCCAATGGTCACTTTATCAAACTGCGTAGGGGGTCTCGCCCTTCTGGACCAACTGAATAAAGAGTGGTCTAGACTGTGGCGAGAATCACCACGCAAGAAGCAGGCCAAGCTCTAAATTCTGAAGCTAGGTCTAGGCTCTCAAAGAAACTCCTTTCTCTGAACAGAAGGGATATCAGAGAGATGACTGGAATCCTAACCGGTCACTGTCGTCTTAACAAACATCTCCACACTATGGGAATCACACATGTAGGAAATGCAGAGAGGTGGAAGAAACTGCCTCTCACATCCTGTTGGAATGCCCAGCATTAGCATCCCTCAGGCACCGACAGCTCAGAGAATCAAAACTGCTCCCAGAAGAACTTATGGAAGCCAGCACTGGCAATATTCTGGGTTTTTGGCGGGCCACAAACCTGCTAGAATAGAATAGGCTTCTGACCACGGGGCGCACAATGGGCCCAATTAAGTGGCCTGAGTGCATCAGGGGCTAAGCCCCCTGCCCTCAAATGATGATGATGAAGTCCCCAAGCCGTCAAGATGAGAGAGTTGCACGTCAGTAATTTTAATGGTACACTCGCAAGTTATGATTTACTTACCAAAGCCATAGTTGCTGACGTGTTTGATTTGCACCCTAAAATTGGCCGTGGCACTTGGGGTGCAATTCCCAAAGACTTAAAATTGGGCCGTTGCACGTCAGCAACTTTGCATAAGTACTCACGGTAAATGACGTTGTAAGACCATACTTTACGTAACTGAGGATGATAACTTGCATGCAACGCGGGTTCTCTTGAAATAAATCGTTTTTGAGCCTCGGATCAAGGGTACACAGGGATAATGAATCATGGATTGTCAAATTGGGTCAAATTTACGAACCTACAATCTGAATTTTCCGGAAACTTTCAAATTGTATTCGAACATTTCCCAATAATATTTTGAAATTGCCAATTCAAGGAGTAAAAATCCCCGTATACCAGCATTACGTGTCAAAAGAAGCGCCAAAATGGCCGTATTTGTGTTTTCCGGGTACATTTTTTAGAAAATTCAGTCTGTAGGTTTCGTGACATTGATCCAATACGACAATCAATGACCCATTATCCCTGAGTATGCTTGATCCAAGGCCCAAAAACGATTTATTTCAAGAGGTTTTCTTTGAGTCTTGGGGAACTGCACGCGGAAAATTTTGCGTGCAAGTGAAACACGTCAGCAACTTTGGCTTTGGTAACTAAATCATACGTTTCGAGTGTACCATTAAAATTTGATGTGCAACACGCAGGGACCTCATCTTCTGGATCTAGGCGTTTCAAAGCATTGCCAAAGTACCATTTTAATTGCTGACGTGCAACTCCCCTAGCCGAAATTGAGGCAGGCCGCCGGACTATAATTCATACCTGGGTCAAGAATCATTATTATGTTTATATTAACATTTGAAAATGAATCTAATTTTGAGGTCGTCAAATAATCAGGGAAGATGAAGGTACTCACCCTTGTCACTTTACTTTTCTTGTAAGGTCCAAATTCTGAATCATCTTCGCTGCATGTGGCAGTCGAGAAGTTCAAATTTCTGAAAGTTAAATGAGTATTATTAAAGGATGTTTCTAGTCTCGTACGCGGGATCGTTTGAAAAAGTAAAAATCCCGAAGAAGTGTGGAATATTTGCAATGCCGATCTTGGGATCACTGTTCCGAAAAATTAATCCCGGGCTCCCATATGTTTTGCGGAGTTAACACGTGTTCGCTAGTGCTCATGTGTTTACAGTGTAAAGTCTGAGTACGGTTATCTTCGCCATACGCGCTTATACCGTCGGTTTTGGGCACAAAGCGCCGTATTTTTGAACGCTTTTGGTCTTTTTTTAAGCCGAGTGGACATAATGCTGATGTATTAGCAAAAACATTGCTGAATGAATTGCAAACTATTTTAAATTCTCCTTCTGGGTCTGATAAGAATAAACTAATCGCTCAAAGTTACAATGGGGCGTCCGTGATGAGTGGCAAGACAAATGGTGACCAAGCCATTATCGGAAGAACATTTATACATGCACATTATATTCACTGTTACGCGCATAAATCTAATTTAATTATTGAACGAGCGGCACAGTGCAATAAAAATTGTCTTTCCAAATTTGCAGTCATTTTCAAGCTTTTTTCTTGATCGCCAAAACGAATAGAAATTCTTGATGAAATAGTCAAACGTAGATTATCAACGCAGTGTTCCTACACGCTGGATTTTCAAAAGTCGAACTGTGAACACATTATTTGAACACCAGGATTCTTTCAAAGAATGTTTAGTCAAAATTATTGACGAAGATGGGATGGATTCAGTTACAATTAGTGAAACAAAGTGGTTTATTGAAACATTTGAATTGCCCGAAATTTCTCTACTGGTTGAACATATTTCATTTCATCATGCCACATGTTGAAATATTATTTAATCAGACTCGAATGCGCGGGATTGACAGTGATCAACTGTAAAAGGCAATTGAACAATTCCAACAGCAAATTATTCGAATTAGAAATTCTACTGACAATGACAATCAAGAACGCAATAATGAAGAACCTGCTAGGAAAAGACAAAGACGATAGCTGGAGATAACAGAGCTGTTATTGAAACGGAAGTATGTGACACTATTTTAAGCCAAATTAGCGACCGATTTGATTTTAGGGATCACTTATGTGCACCAAAATTATTTGATTCCCAAAATTTTAAAACTTATAGACATGCATTCCCACAAAAACATTTTAATGAAACTGTAAAATTTTATCCTATGTTGGACAGTGTAAAATTAAAAAGTTAACTTTCAGCAATTTATGAGCGCGATGACGTGTGTGACGTAGGTGGTATTTTGCCACTTTTAGTGTTCATAACAGACAACAACCTAAAGAAGGTTTTGACGGAAACACACAAACTGTTGGATATTATTTGTACAACGCCCATGTGGACAGCAGAATGTGAACGATGTTTTTCCGCCCTCAAACACATTAAAACTTTTCTGAGAAACACAAATTCAGAAGATCGACTGAACGCATTGACGGTCCTATCAATAGAAAAGAAGTTCGTCCAGTCTATCCCGAATTTTGACAACAAAGTCATAGACGTTTTTTCCAGCATGAAAAATAGGAGAATGGATTTTATGTACAAAAAATAGCTGTTTTATTGAACCCAATAGTAATGTAAATTCTATCCTTGGACTTTACATTAAGTACATATGACTTAACATGAACGTGTCTATAAATAACTTCAATTAACTATATGTAAACAGAGACAAAAAGAAAAATAGGATTTAAGATTTAGTTAGGTGCACAGCTATTTCAATAAATTGAAACAGAATTTTTTGAATCCGAGTTTATAATCATTTGCAAGTGGATTTACTGATTTAGTGATAGTAAGACTCGTAAGTGCTAAAGCCAAAAACAATATTAATGACTGATAAGCATGAGTGTTGTATACATTAGAAAATTCTCTCTAGATCAAATAATGACATCACATGCCACAGCTAAATAGCCCCAAACAGCTGTTTCGTCTTCTTTGACTCATCAGTGGAACGAAAAATACTCATTTCTCGCATCATACAAAAATTACTATTAGGTGGGAAATAACAAAAAAAAGGTGTAAGTGTTTCGAAAACTCTATAACGATATTAACCCAAATTATACATTTGAATGGACTATATTTTTATTAAAGAGCATATATGCTTACGTGTCACAACAGGGAAACCTATCTTCTTTCAGCCTTCCATTCTCGTCACTCAGACTGCATCTGCAAACAAAAAAGAAAATGATAACAACTCAGTAATAGGTTTTATATTAATTTTTCGAATTGCGTCGACTACCACATTGTTCTATCTAAACCGATTCTAGTAAGGAACTTATTTGCTGAAATATTTATTAAAATTTTCAAATATTTATATGGTTTTTGGATACATTTAATTGTGTACCATTGTGTTAACATTATCAAGTCATGTTGTTGTTCCTTTTGAACGTTTATTTAACAAAATGTGAAGCAGCCAAACTGAATTACTCATCTAAACAAAATAGAACACAATTTCTTTTGTTAGATATCGCTCCGTTTAAAACTGTTTGATAACAATTTATGACCATTGAAACAGATGTACAGGGTGACATAGAAAAAGTACCGTGCATAGTGTCAGGCGATAGATGACACTAAAATAAGAAAAAAGTTCCTATTAACATATATGCTCAGACGCATAGTTTTTGAAACAAAAATTTCGTTTTTTGCAAATATCTCCGGAACCGTTTATCGTAGAGAAAACAGCTTTTGCAAGCGTTTTTAACTCATAGTAAAGCTAAGTTCCGTGCGATAAACATTTTTTTTTAGTCATAATTGGTGAAGATTTTGAAGGGGTATTCGGTGTTTTTCTCCCCAACTTCTATACCACTGGAAAAAGAACTATTTGAACCGCCAATGTTTTCTACACAAAAAAGGTACTCTTCGTCATAAGCTCTAAAGTTGACCGTTTTCGAGAAAAATCAACTTTTATGTTGAAAAACATGGTAAATTCTTACTAATTAAACAAAATTTATTCAAACGTTAGAACAAGTAACAAAACCATAAAATTGACCATGTTTTTCAACATAAAAGTTGATTTTTCACGAAAACGGTCAACTTTAGAGCTTATAACCAGGAGTACCTTTTTTGTGTAGAAAACATTGGCAGCTCAAATGGTTGTCTCAAAATCGTATTTCTTCCAGTGGCGTAGAAGTTGGAGAGAAAAACATGCACTACCCCTTCAAAATCTTCACCAATTATGAGTAAAAAAAAAATTTTTTATCGCACAGAACATAGCTTGCGATGAGTAGAAAATGTTCGCAAAATATGTTTTCTGTACGATAAACGGTTCCGGAGATATTTGCAAAAAACGAAATTTTTGTTTCAACTTCAGCACTCTGTATCTCAAAAACTAAGCGTCTGAGCATATATGTTAATAGGGACTTTTTTTCTTATTTTAGTGTCATCTATCGCCTGACACTATGCACGGTACTTTTTTCTATGTCACCCTGTATAACTGGAATATGAGCATATGAGCCAGGAACCGAATACTTGAAATCTTAAGTAAATCCCCCGATATATATAGAAAGAAATCACACCCGGGGGAGTTCAAATATATTTTACGCCATTTAGTAGGAGCAAACTGGTTAATTATTTCCGATAAATTGAGTTGATCTAACAGTGTTTTGGCATAAGAAATGTATGTATTTTGAGTTAGTTTTATTTTAAAACACCTAGAAAAACTTAGTTTTTGCATTGCAATCTGCAAAAGTTCAATTTATGCAATGAAATCTGCAAAAGTTACAACCGGGGTTACGCCTCTGGTTTCGGGACTCGCGGAAGGGGAGTGAAAAGAAAAAGTAGACGAACTCGCGAAATTGGGTTGAAACGCCTGAACTTTCTGCAGTATAAGCTCCAAAACAATACTCAACGAAGAAGTATACAAGAAAATATCTCTTTAATGGGCAGAACTACAATGATTGAGGCAGGCAAAGATATTGCTGGGAAACTAATGCCAGAAAAAGATCTAACGAAAGCACGAACCTAAAAAAAAATTCCAGAGAACTAATGGGAATAACACAACACTGCCAGTTGAGAGGACACCTTAAAAAGCTCGGATTAGTAGAGGAAGGTTTTTTTTCATTTTACTACACTAGAAGAAAACTTATAACATTGTGTGAGCCAGTGGAGGACGATTATCTGCAAGGGATACTAACGATGTACACTCATACCTTCGTTCAGAATTAAGGCCTCACAGACGTTCAGTTGTTTATAACGATATTCCTACGCAACCCGGGCTTGCGCAGCTTAGCCTGCGCTTCTGTTCACAACTGCGTAAAATCAGACTTGGGCTCAAGTGTGTACGTGTGTGGGCAATTCAGTTCTCATTAACACAATTGTCAATACTTTTTACATGGGAATATTTGTCATTTTAAAATTGTAATAGATTTATCAAATTATACAAAGGATTTACGTGTTTATGGGCGTTAAAGGGGCAAGAACATTCTAACCGTAACTAAAAATAATGCTTATGATGTTGGTTGGTGTTCTTAACAGCACACGCAAGTGATAGGGCACTATTTAATAGTTTGATATTACTTAAAGCTGCCATTTTTGAACTGAGCAAACTGATGTTTTAGTCAGACCAACTGGGCAAACCGATCGTAGCAAATAACTGAACGTCTATGGGAGCCTTTACTGAAGCAACTCGACTTCAAGACAGCATATTTCGCTAGAGGCGGTCGCTGTTACGCTTTATCCTCTCATAAAACGGATACGCCATTCCCAATACCCGAATATTGCTTTCAGGTTTCCAATCTGTATATCTAACTTCAATTGATTCGACTGATTTTGTAATTAAACATTCAAGGGTAGTACGTATATCTTGCTTGACATCATTTCGGTTGCGGTTTCGGGAACGATGTAAGCTGATTCACTTAATGTAATAGACGATTCTCAATCTGAAAGATCATGCATTACCCTTGGAATTGCAAGGTTGTCTTACGTCCTAAATTTTATAAAAAGACATAGTCGTACAGAATTAGCAAATGTATTAAATCCAAAGTGCCTATGCAATTTTAAACCACTACGCACTGAATTTAGGTTTAGGATAGCAACAGTTTTGTGCTCGTGGCGATCATACTCGTGTGGCCTATTGCCAAAATAAACACCATACATCGATTTATTTTTACGCTTTTACGATCCGTACATTCGAATAAATTTGTTAGTGTTAGACATGATCATGTACATGCATCCCTAAAAGTGAGTTACAATAAATACATAGAAGAGACTATTTGAAGAAAGATTTTAATCAAAAAATCCCACCCTCCATTTGTTTGCACAATTGTCTACTTTTGGTCACGTCTGCGGGTAAATGAAAGATTTTAATATAGAATATATTAACTGGCTACACGGACTCCACCAGCGGAAACAGTTAACAACCGTAGAAGCAGTTTACTAATATATTGCAAATGATTTGAAACCGCTAAAGACGAGGAAAGACGTTAAATTATACTCGTCAAGACATTAAAAGTTTTTAAGCTATTGCATATAGCTTTTATCGCGGGCTTTGAGCGCGGCGACCGAATCAAGAAAAAAAAACAAAAGACAAATACCGTAACGAAAATCTAAAAAAACAAAAAACAAATACCGTAAATATCCTGACACCCACCACTCCGCCTACCATGTAGCTCGGCCGAGCTTAAAATTGTCCAAATGTTAACTTTTAACCTTTTAAAAGATCGTGATAGCCCCAAACTGGGTGAAAAACTGTTTTGAATTGGTTAATTTTCGATAAATCGAATGACGTTCACGTGAGAAGCGCGTAGCTCGCGAGTTAGAAAAGTGCAAATTTACGGTACATAGAACGTCTTAACGAGGACTTTTCGCATGCGGTTTTCGCTCCATGTCGTTAGTTTATAAACGGGGCCAACTAAATAGCATAGTCTCGGGCCCCAAAATGTCGATTAAATAAGAAAATTTAATTAAAACAGTTTGAGGTATTCTCAGTTGTCACCTACTAGCATCTGACGTACGACGTACGAAAGGGAATTTTCTAGCTACTTAAATATACCGAAAGCGGGTAAAAGCTAGCGGCCCATAGCCCAAAATACTTTATTACAACTGGCGCCGGCCGCTCGGGGTTCGAAACGGCCCCAAATTAACAAGATAGAGGTAAAATGTATAAACTCTAACTTACGCGCAGCGAGCTCCTCGAGGATATGTCAAAATGATTACGTTCGTAGCTAATTAATTGTGTTTTTATACAATTCGAACCTTCTAATTTCGATAGGCCACGTGAAAATCCCGGAGCCGGAAGCGCTATCGAGATCTGAACGTTAAAACTTTCTCATAAAATTATGTTTACAAGTCAACTGACACTTGTCACCATAGATAACTCTACTACCGGTAGTAGAGTTATCTATGCACTTGTCACAGAATACTCTTCATAGAGATCAAGATGATACTCTTTTTTACTCATAATTCGTGAAGATTTTGAAGGGGTAGTGGATGTTTTTCTGCCCAACTTTTTCCAGTGGCGTAGTGCTATGCAATAGCTTTACCGCGGCAGTCCCCGAGTGCCACACGTTTCATTTTTTATAGTATTTTTGTTTTTATTTCTATTATTACCTTTTTATGTTGTAATAATATTTAAATAAAGTGTTGTTTCAAACCTCTTGTATGTGTATCAGTTATGATTTTATTTTGTATCAAATTTAATGGGTCTAGGGAATTCTGGGAAATTTTTCTCAAATCTAGTTATTTTCAACTGCTACCACCTAGTATGAATGATCTGAACTGACGTTTGTAAAGATAGGTTGCTATGTTTATCCTCTGATGCGGGATGCTTTGATCAACTAGTCGCGACATACTCAACTGACATTACTGTTAGAGCCTTTGTATGAGATTGAGGAGGTAGAAGGTATAATAACTATACAGATTGAGTTTGATCGAGCGGTGTATAGGATTAATATGAGAGTATGAGAGAGCCAGACGCATGGTATTGTTAATAAAAGTGGTCAAATGGGTATAAAAAAATAGGCCAAACCCGTAAATCCTTGGGAAAAGGGTCGAATTTGATGGGACAAAGTGCATTCTGTTCAGAATATTATCAGAAACAAAGTCTATCTCATAGATAGTTGTGCAAATTGTTTATATTATTTATGAACAATAAATTAACAATTGAATTAGCTCATTTTTGAGATTTCATAAAAATTTCTAAAAAATGCTAAGTTTGATCGTTTTTGATCGGTTAAAGACTTTTTTTGGTCAGTGAACATATGAAACTAGTTAAATAAATAGTTGAATTAACTTCATTTGTTATAAACAATTTATTTATTGACAAATAGATGAATTCAACTAAAACTCCGAGTTAGGGTAGTTTTCGGATAATTTTGGCATTTTGAGTTCGATTTTATCGTCAATATCGTCGAATGTATAACCACAAATTTTTATATTTATTAATAAATATACGAATTTGACCAAAATGTCGAGTTTATAGTCGTTTTCGTATAATTTTGGCATACATTTTTGAATTGTTATAAACAAATTATTTATCAACAATTATACGAATTTGACCAAAGTGTCGAGTATATTTTGTCTAATATCAAATAGCTATTTGTACCTTATATTTGAAACATTTATTTTGAGATTTAGGTAGAAATATCAGTAATAGCACTTGTTATTATGATTGAAATAACAGTTTTGGCCACTCTAATAAAAATACTGGTTTGTGTCGTTATTTAAGGGGTACTGACATGCGCCTTATAAATCACGCCCAATTTATATCAGGTTTGGGATACATGCTTTTCTCTACCGCATTGCGCTGTGCTCAATGCAAACCAAATATCTGCACGGGTTTATAATTGAAAGGTTATTAAAAATTGTTTAGCTTGTTTCGTGGAAGTTGTTAAATGAAACTAAAAGCTTGTAGAAAATAATACGTTTATTTTTAAAGAAACGGCAACATAAATATTTATACTCAACTATATTAGAAACTTAATTTTGGGAAAAAATATTTTGATACCGTTTTTACGAAATTTATTCTAAATTCGTTAATATCTCTAATTTCAATCTTCAATTATTCATGTGATTTTGGAAAATGATAACTCGTGCTAGATCTCTCAATCGGCCGCCGCCATTGCATCCAAACATAAAGTTACAAATAATCTACTAACCTAGAATTGCTGCTCGGAGATAATAACATATGTACTGTGTTCAGTTAATGATATTGCATCTAAAAATAAAGTCACAAATAACCAACTAACTTATAATTGCCACTTGGAGATTATATATGTTCTCTTATGTGTTCAGTTAATGTTATTGCATCCAAAAATAAACTTACAAATAAAATACCAACCTAGGACTGCCGCTTGGATATAATATAGTATGCTCTCCTATGTGTTCAGTTAATGTTATTAGATTAAGAGAAACTTTCCTATAAGATATAGGATTTGAAAGTTACACTGGATGTTCCTTTGGTAAATGTACATAAGTTCACTGGAGATAGGGCTCTCTTTGAGTTAGTTCAGTTTTCTGATATAGAACAAATTGGTTGTGTTTTTCTGAGCACGGACGCAACTTGACTTACAAATATTGTTTACGGGGGACGCAACTAATACTATAACATAGGTTATAAAAGTGACCGCGGGACGCAAATGCAACTATCCCCTTCAATGTAAAATTTAGTGCCGCATTGTATCGATAATAAACGTTTATGAATTCGAATGGAATACGTTCAGGATATTCTAGATTGAGCTCGATAAAAAGTACAACGTCCTAGGATTGGTGATGTTTTTTATTTAAATCCACCCATTCTAATTATGATGAGTATTTTTTTCATTGGATGCAACCCAAATGCTTCCAGGCACACGATACGAGTACAGAAATAATCTATTATTTAAATCACTCGAATTGATAGTTTAAAAGAACGATTCAAGGTTGTTTAGAGATAATTTCAAACGTAGATATTGCGAAACTACTAATTATAATGTTTCACTAATTGACACACAATTAAAGGCTGAATATTCTAATCGATTTGTTAAATAATTGTAAGTATCGAATTGCACTTGTTTATTTAGTAAATATTCAGCGCTGTATTCAATAGAACCAAAATAACCTTGCTGTGAACTCCAAATTAAAAGTAATAAACAAAATTTGTTCACTATTCATAGAAACTTATCGTACACGTGGTTATGCGATTAGATTCGTCTATTTCATCGTTCATATCATTTGAAGTTGTAGATGAGCAGAGTCACCATCGCCTAGTTACGAGCGAGAAATTAATGCTTCGTGACCCCCTCATCCAGAACTAGCCCAAGTAAAAGAAATCCAAAATCTACCTGTTTTTGGATATATTTTTACAAAGCTTTGATTTAGTTTCAACTAAAGATATTTAAGACGGAGTGACCGTAGCGAACGAAGTCGTTTCTTGATTCAGTAGGGTTATTTGGAAAATGTTTGTTTTCTTGTAGCGGCTAAATGGTAAATGCAATCCACTTGACATTTTGACACGAACTAGATTTGACACTCGAAATTTACTGGTATCAAAATTCAATGTCGTACCTTAAGCCGTTTTCGAGTTATTCGGCGGTGGGCTGAAATACTGAACGCTATTCGCTTTGTTTCTCGCGCTCTTGAGTGCGCTAACTATCTGGCCGATTGTAGAGAAAATAATCGAGCTCACTCAATTAACAGACTGCGGCCCGCGCTCTTTATCGCTTTATGCGAGAGACGGCCGACCTCCTACTTATCCAAATTATACTTTGTCATTACAACGAAAGTTTATTAGTGTTTACAAAGGTCGATACTACGACCTTTACTATATGTATATTGTATATGCCAATGAATTACATATTTTTAGTGAAAAGGAATGACGTCATAACTGCTAGACCGTATATTCGGTATATTCTAAGAGTCATGGTCCGTATATTCTGAGAGTCATGGACCGTACCTATATTATAAGGGTCTTGGTTGCTCGGTGTCAGTTACCGCTTCTCTTTCGAGGGTGTTCTGTGAGACGCCGGAAAGGAAGAGAAAATGTTACTTCTGGTCAATTCGTTCGAGTGGAAAGTCGATTGCTAGGTTATTTCAACAGGGAGGCGATCCCAAGCGTGTGTTTGGAACCAAATTCTGGGAATACCCTTCCGTTGAAAACAAAGACATCAATAACCAATGTGGATTGGAATATTTGGAATTAATTGGGTAATTGATATACCTTCGGGGATCTAAACTTAGTTTTCGACTGTGAACGGAAGTAAAAGTTGTCTTATTTGAAGGAAAACCCTATCGTGTTAGAGGTAAATATCTTTGTAATTCCATTTGATTTATTCACCAACTTCAGGAATTAATTGCCTCCATAGGTGGTATCTGACAGAAGATAGGCTAGTCCTAAATTGTTCAACAATTGTCATGTATTTTGTTCATTTCTGTCTGTAGAGGTTTGAACGTTTCATGATTTCAGGGTTCTTCTTCTTCCCTATATTTTTGTCTATGTTGTGGAAAGTTCAACAAGAAGTGTGTTGAGGATTGTTTGGAATCTGCTGTGGGGAGATCACTTAGGAGTCACTGATTTATTTGTGCTGTACAATCGTGGAAACGGTATCATAATTGTGGCAGGGACCCCTACATGAAGTAGAAGTAATTAATCATCACCAAGCAAATACAACATCAACTCTCACCAGGTCAGATTATCGATTGTGGTTTTGTGTAACAATTTTAATAATCATTGAGTATTGTATATTATGTAAATTCAATCAACTGTTCACTTGTTTAAATGATTTAAGTAACTAATTTCATCCATATTTTCTAATCATTCGCTTCATCTCATTAATATAAGTTTGTCATAGATTATATCAATATTAGTATTTCAAAGTAAATTTCAATCATTCTGGGTACAGGTCTTTTATGTTCTTTCTTTCAGGGTAATTTAACCTGGGGACTTGAGTATTTGCAGCCCCTAGTTATATACATAATTCATTGGTTCACTGTAGCTTTAGTTTATCCTATAGTAAGAGTAAATAAGAACCCTTACATATTCTTGAATGTAATTCACATACAGTTGTAGGTTGTAGTGTGACAGAAGTAACTATGTAAGTATTTAAAATAGGTAAAATAATAAATAAAACTATTTAAAAGCAATATAACTAGATGGTTATAACACTTCCAAATTTGAATTCAATCTTGAATAATTGAGGGTCTAAAAAATGAAGTGTTCAATATAGTTGACAAAAGAAAAACAGAAACAGCTCTAAAATATTATTGGTGAATGAATTAATGAATTGTTTTCTGGTTTTTAATTGAATTCATGTTGTAGAATAATTTCGTATTAATTTAAATATCATTATTGAATTAAATTTTGTTGTAATTATTCATTATATAATTTAATCTATATTCACATGCGAAATTTCTTTGAGATTATTATTATTAATGTACCTAATTATGGTTTCTACTTGCACAAACAGTACTAAATTGGTTATTATAATGAAAACAGTAGGTTTTCACAACCCCAGGAACACTATAAATGTAGGATGATTACAATAATTCAACAAATGTTAAAGTCAAATTTAAATTAAATAGTGAAATTATGTTTTATGTTAGGATTCCTAAATAAATTACATTAATAGTACCAAGACAAATACATGTTTGTATTAAATTCAATTATTAAATGACGAAAAGTAGGTGAATGGCAGAAGGAAGTATTTTCAGAGGATTCATTTCTGTTACAAAATGCTCAATTTATTTTCGAGAGTTTACTTCATCGATTATAATAATAATTATTCAGGTGTAGTAATACAGTGTTATACAGTAATAAAAACATAACATAATATAACATATATACTACCCTGCAAGAGACACTAGGTATCTGTGCACAGGCCTGAAAATGAAAATAAACAGAAAAAAAAAGTAAAAAAGAAATGATATTTAATTAAAAGAAAATACATTCGACTCCTAAACATATTAAATCCAATAGTTGATAATAACAACGGATATTTGTGTTTTCGGCCCGATACAGTAAGTTAGATTTTAGTTAGATCATTACAATGATTATGAATAATATTACAAGAAGAGGATTTTTTTAGATTGAATTAAAAATTAGAAATGAATATATGCGAATATTCATAGGCTCGAACATCTTTCATCTTTGTAATAAATAATAGAATTTGAATTCAACTGGCACATGAAGATGATAACACCAAATCAGAAAATCATACTGTTTTAATCATTTGATCAATTTTCTTGTTTGGAGTAAAGCACAACCCTTTCCTAATCAATTTTTTTTGATTTTGTTTTTGAATTTTAAATCTTCCGGAAGGTTGTTAAAAACTTTATAACTGATATATGTATATAATGTTCTTCGTCCAATGTCTTTATATTACTTTACGTAAATTCAAATTCGTAATTCTTTTAGATTGTTTTATTATTGAAATAAAACTGATTCAACATCTGAAAGATGTAGATAAATACTTAGAAAATCAACTTTAAGGTTCAAGTTGATATTATTAATGCATATTAGTTTTAGTTAAAGTAAGTGTTATGGTAACAAACACTCAAAATACTCGATTATAAAAATGTTCAAATCAATGCACAAATTCTTCCGATAATATCTGCAACAGTGTTAGTAGGATGAATATAATTTTTCTAGTTCATTTTTTTGAATTCACCGTTAGTTGAATGAAATCCAAGTACATATTGAAAGAAAATATTTGAGATTAATTTCGATTACATCTACATAATTTTTACAAGAGGTTCATTAATAATAAATAATTTAAAAAATATAACTCTTCCGAGAACTAGATATTCTAAATACAAGTATGGAAATTTAATCTTCAGAAGAGGAAGCGTATAGCTTTAAATCGATATAAGATATAATTTATTAGTATTATATTTGCAGTGAGAGTATATAATATTCCGCTTTCGGACACTGCTGCATGTTAAATTTTTGATTGTCATAAATATCTACCAGCTATTGTCCACACACTTCGCATCGCTAACGCTAATATCAGTAAGAACAGAGAGTATATTGCAAATTATTTAGAATCGTTAGATACGTGGAGTGGAAAGACGTCAAATTATACTCTATTCTATGTCATTGAAAGTTTATTCTAATTATGTGTTTTACAACTCTATGTTCAATACTGTATTGATACCAGCCTACAAGTTACAGATTGAGAAATACGTTTGTCAATCTCGTAACTTACTGACTTCATCGCCCCGCTCGATAGGCGACCTTCAGCACTGCGCCTACAGCGCTGTGACCCGTCATACGTCAAACCCATCACTCTTCTATCAGCCGTAAGATAGCCAATGAGTGACCCGTCATACAACAACCCCGTCACTCTCTTGGCGGCCGTAAGATGGCGTCAAATTACCAGCCACGCCTCCATCCGTCACTCCCTTGACGGCCACGAGGTGGCCGTCTATGTTACAAAAAGCCATGACCATTTGATCAGTCTGTGACGTATAGGACCTCGAAAGCCAACATTGGTATGCATTGCTAGCTTCGCCCTAGTTCTGTATCACATAAGCATTCTGTTGGGCCCCCACCAAGGCTAAAGCTCCTGATTGCTTCTTCGCGTCGAACCTTCTGCTGACTCCATCGACCGCTTTCTGACGAGTCCCCTACCTAGGCAAAAGCTTCAGATCGGTCTTCTTCGCTTCGTTAGCAGGAGGCTATGCTCCCCAAAGGACGACGTAACTTCGCTGATCGATAGTGCCGCCGTTGACTTCGACTCGTCGCCAGGATCCGCAGGCCCTAATCGTCTCGCTATCCAGCACAGTCCGACTGTTCATCGCCCCACGAACTACGCCTACCACGCTGCTTGCTCGCTCTGCTTGTGTTCTTGCTCATGTGTTGTTTTTTATTTACCCAGAGAATTATTGTGCGCTTTCGTTATTCTTTCGTCACTCTATCGTATAACTTAGTATACATAGGGCTGCTCGAATATAACTTAGCCATAATTTGCTCCGAACTTTACATATACCTTTGGTATATGGACCAGTGCGACAAACTACCCCAGTGACCAGTGAACCTTGATTATTGTGTGCATTTTGAACATTAGATCTTTGTCTCGCCCTACGCGCTGTGTATACCTGGTATACCAGACTAGGCAGACTTAGCATCGCCCCATTTTCATCGGCCTCTATATTTATTCACTGTTAGTATAACCTGCAGTAATAAACAGGGCCCAGTGCTCCTGTCTGTGTATATTCTGTTCCAGAGCTAGCTAATCAGACGCAACAACCACAGAGGGACCCCCTTGCTGGGCCCCACATCACCTCATCATCCCATTCTAAGATACCAGCGGTATCAGTATGAATTATCATATTTTGTGCTCAGATGAACTGTCAAAATCAACAATCAACTTCACTTTTATGATATCACAGAGTAATTAACTGAAATTTTATTCTAGTTTAAGTATGCAATTGGAGCAATGTTACTGAGTTGTGGTAGTGTACTAGGGTGCCCTGTGTACCAGGTCATCATCATCATCGTTTGAGGGGCCACTTAGCTGGGCCCATTGTGCACATTGTGCATTGAGGAATGCTAATGCTGGACATTCCAACAGGATGTGAGAGGCAGTTTCTTCTGTCTCTCTGCATGTTGTAATGTTGTCATGCATGCTGAAAAAAGTTGGAGGTTTTGGTTGTGTCTATATTGCCTCGATTATATTTTCACCACTTTGAAGCTATTTGCAAAATTTTGAATCAATACGACCAATAGGAGCGGCCCAATTGTCTCTACAGTGGTTTACATATGCAGATTCGAATTTTTCTTGAAGGTATGGAGGTTATAGGCATAGGAAAAGATCTCACTAGGCAACGAGTTCCACATCTTCGCCGTTTGATAAAAAAATTAAGTCTGGTAAGAAGAAGTTCGGCTGGTCTCGAACTGGACAATGAAGGATTGACTAGCTTAAGGTCGTCTTGTCTGCCTATCTGGAATCCTCGTGGTAGAACAACAGACGAGATTTGTGACATACATACGCACACACATAATCAAAACGGATGTTTCCGCGAAATTCAGGAATTTTTTCTAGCCCGATTAAAATACTCCCCTTATACTACGTATATTGAGGGAAGTAAAAAGGATTATCAAAATTAAATCAGGTATATTATTGAAGTGATCATAAATAATGCCAATTTGATTTGCAATTTTAACGACCCCGTTTCTTCAATTAATATCCAGATTTCAATAAGTGACCCTTGGAATAGTTGTTACCTTGTACTGTGCTGAGTATCATATTATTTAGATTCAGGTTTGAAACCAGAGCAAAGAAATAAAAAAACCGAATATTCTTGTTCGCATTTGAAGCGCGTAAAATTATGTTAGCCAAGTCTTGATTTAGAATCAGGGAAAGTAAATTTAGTAGCAACTAGCAATTCCACGACGCAGTTGATTAAATTGTTTACTCTTTGAATTATTTATTGCTCAATAATTTCATAAGCAGCAGACGTCAAATTACATCAGAATAATGAAAATATACGTGAAAATAACGCTCAACCACTCTACAAACATTGAGTACAGTATTCTCTGTGTGGAAAGTCAAATTATACGTCACGTGTACACTATCACGAGATGTGTATAGAAATTATAGAGATACTAATGATCAGGACAGGCGAGTGTATAAATCCTATAGAGGAAAATAACCTTCCCAACAAGTGCTGATGAGCATAAATTAATATTGAATTGCATTAATATGTTTACAATATTATAACGACATAGTTTCATTTTTATCGTTAAAAGATGTAACCGCTTCTGGTTCAGCTTGGAACTTCTGTTCCAATTTTACGAGAAAAAATCTCCCTTTTCGCTCTGGCTTCGTACTTCATTTATCAATCTTTATTGTCTCGATCAAAAAAGTGCCTTTGAAGAAGAATGTATAACTAAAATCTTTCAACGAGTAACCATGGAACAAAAATTTCCCTGAAGTATTAGATGGTTACTACATTTGCTTTTTTCCATCTATATATTGTGGAGATGGTGACTAATTGGAGCGGAACGCATACATTTTATTAAAAATACAATAAGATGTTATCGTAAAATAAGATTTTAGAACTTGTGTAAGAAATATTCGGTACAAATAATGGTGGAGAATATTATAAAATTACCCACCCAACAGATTTTTAATCTAACATAAGTATATATAAGGTATAGGCCAATAAATGGATGAATATTGAAAAAAAAAGTTTATAAGGACCTATACCTCGTTAAGCTGCATAAAATAATCTTTCATTTGAGCCTAAGTAGAGTACGCTACGACCATTTCGGCAAATTGGGGAGCAGTTTGAAAATTTCTTCAAAATTGGCCAAATTTAGATTTTCATCAAAAATGTTAAATTATTTGACCTCATCTTTGAACCACTTATTGTAGTCACCATGTCCTACCTTTTCTCCGAATTTCATCCAATTAGGTGAAGATTTGGCCAAAATAGCCCAATTTAAATTTTTGCCAAAAATAACGTATATATACATCTATTCCAGGAGGGAGGTGAACCCAGACTTTCAAAATTTGAGCTGAAGGTTCCTTGGGCAACGACAAAAAAAGGGTACAAATCGCAAACCTTAGTCGAAAGTCTAAGGGATCCAAAACAAAAGAAAACTCTAAAATTGACCACAAAAAAGGGTTTTTTGGAGAAACGAAAGAGTTGCACCAAATATTTTTAATAGAAAAGCTAGGGTTCTGTTGGTCGCATCAATACGAACATTTTAAGCCGGGTCACGACACCAGGCGCGAAAATTACCAAAAAAAGCACAACTCGCTTTCACTAAACGTATTGGGTGATTGGTGAATTGTTGTTGGTTCCCGGCCTGCGTAGACAGCCATCTGTTGCCCAGTGGCGACAAGTCGACAAATCCTTCGCGCGTCGATAAAGTTTTCTACCTTGTTTCCGCAAGAGGTTCCTACGTTGACCCGGTCGACTTAATCCATTCTACCTTACTCAATATTGTTAATAACCCAATTTAGGACCATGCTGCGTTAGCATGCTTGCGGACATTCTAGTCTATTGTAATGTATTATAAAATATATATTTCATTACCCCAGTTAATTCCTGCCATCTATTGCAATAAATTGAGTAAAGACCGTTTTACAGTTCGCAATTCTTGTTGCAATACGCATTAATATTGATCAAAAGCATGCGCAGTACAGACATTGCGTGCAAGTCTCTTGCCATTTCAAGACATTGCACAGAATCGGTCCGGTTCGATAGTAATTGCGATTTGCATGCAATTATGGGGGAAAATTTTGGGGACAACGAAAGTTCCCACAAGGACGCTTATCGACGTTGACGCTAATATCACAGAACAACAGAAGGATTTATTGATTCTTGTGTTTCGTTTATTCTTTTGCTTTCGATTTGAACTATAGCTGTAAATTGTAAATTTTGTTGTATTGTAGTTTAAAACCAGAAAAACCTTTCCAGTGTTTCAAATTTCCTAGCAATATCTAATCATTCTGCAGCCAGATGTCTTAATGTTATTATTATTGCGAGCAATTTTGGACAACAGTTTTTTGAACGTGTTTGTATCCATCCTTAGAAAATTAGAGAACTGTTCTACATCTAAAGCAATGAGCTCTTCAGTTAAATCAATATTTCTTCTATTTTGGTTTAACCAAAGCCTTACCCACTACAGCAGCGGCAGCAATAATTATAGTAATTATAGCAGCAACATTTTTCTTTTGTTTGCTTCTATTAATTTTTACATAGAACTAAATAAATTTATAACATACAACGAACAAATTAATAATTCTTAATTTTTCATTATTTTAGTATATTTTTTAGGTTGGTAGAGAACTGAAGTATGCAATTGCAAGTAAAAATAGCCAAGTGTAAAACGTTTTGCTATAAAAAGTTGCAGGCCAGCTCTTGCAAGGTCAGTGTATTGCTGCAATACTATTGCAACAAGAATTGCGAACTTTAAAACGATCTCAATAACAAGTCGTGGCTATTTTCGTTTCATATTAATAATAATATACCGATTCTTTCAATCTTAACCAAAATGTGATTACTAAATTCCTATAAATATTGAATTCAAAATACAGTATAAATTTAATCACATTGCCCTAATTCCATTACATCAATCGACTTTATTACTTTATTCTGGTATTATTAGAAATCTTGCAAGTATGCATTACTGTTTGCTTTTTCTAATTTGCTGCATAAACTGAACGTAAAAATGACGTAACGCGCAGGTTCATCTACTGTTTCTATATCTATGGTATATTCGAATTCATCATATAGTTTTTATAACATAACTATTATGGGATTCATGCTTTCGATACGTTTTTCGAAGCTCGTCGATAAAAAGCCATCAGGGAAAATCATTTATAACTAAAGGTAAATAAATACGATATGAAGTATCCAAGAAATCGTCTTCATCCCAACATTTTTAATAACGAAGCTCATTCAACGATTTATCACAATAGAGAAGATTGTTTACAACCAATAACAATATGTTAAATTGATTGCAACTCCAAATAGTAGCCAACATTACACGATAACTTTCATTGAGGTTCATTGGCAACAGATTTTTAATCTCACAGTACAAGGTCATTCCTATTTTCTGAAATAATAAGCGGTTGTTTTGTGTGTTAATATGATTTATGTGTAATTAAAAAGAAATTCATTTGCAGTACAATATTATCACACTCAACATGTTCATTAACAATAGAATATTAAAATAATGATTATACATTTAATGCTGTTTCGGAATATTATTAACTTTCGGAAGTTGGAGAATTACACTCAAATTTGTAACACTAATTTTTTTTTAAATACTAAATAATTATTCCACAGTGGCATTCTAAAGCAAAATCTAAGAGTATGACCTTAAATATTAGGAATTAATCTGAATGTGATACAAAATGAGGGATTGAGGTAGACAATGGTTTGGGTAGGAGTTTATTTACAAAATTGTTAACAAATAGTGAATTATAGGTATCGATTTGGTCATTTTATATTATGTTACTATTGTTTTTTGAATGTTTAAAATTTTAATGTTAGGTACATGTTTTTGTGTTAAAATTTGAATTTAATTCTCCAACTTACGAAAACGGTTCCTGAATATTATTATATTTGAACAATTGAGTTGTCCATTACGTTGTGATTTCGTCTTAAATAAATAAAACACAATTACTTTGTTAAATAACATTACGTTCATTAAACTGTTGAATGCAATTCATATTTAAAACTTCAAAAGTCGGATTGGAACGTTACTCATACCAATGTATAGAAAGATTATTTGGAAGAGATTAATTACTACTAATATGCAAAAGTTTCATCATAAATTAATGTTAAGTAAATTCCCACAATTAAGTGAAGTAAAAATAAATTTCGTAGACTATAAGGATTTAATCGAACAGTAAAAACGAACTAGTGTTCTCTAAATCTGAATGTGTAACTTTGAACGGCGTTCTGTCCAAATATGTTATAAGATATAATATATTTGGTTTGTCTGACCTATGTATACCGAGAAGCTTAGCGTATAACATTACTACATCCTTACAGATACGGCAGTCAGAAAGAGAACAAGACAATAAAACGAGATTTTCATTTAAATTTGGAGGTTATAGCGTTATAGGCATTAGGAAATAGACTAGGAGCCAGAGTGATATTGATGGTCTGAACATTAACCCGATGGTACTATGGTTTATGGTCAGCGGACGGTTCAATGACCAATTCATCTCAAACACCGAATTTTCCCCGACTGCAAGATCTCGAGATACAGCATCCGCATTTTTTTTTGTTTTGACTGGAGGTTAACCCTTTCCAAGTTGTGGTTACTTGAAAAGCATGCCATTCTCATGCACTTCCACCATGTGCCATCATTTTTTATCATGCCCGTTTATCAGGCATACCAGATAAAATTGGACCGACAATGGACTGCTAGTTAACCCTCCCAAACTTGGTGGAAAATGTTCATTGGTATTGGCAATTGTTAACATACCCTATGCCATCAAAAGTTATCGGTCCATTTCCGAGTAATTGGTCATTATTTGGACCAAAAATGTTAATTTTTCCATTTTGTGGCTAAAACTTGCAGGTTACAAGATAACATGATGGCACCATGTTAAATAACTTTATTGGAGATCAAATGAAGATTTAAAGTTATTGCCATCACTCCTTGCGTATTTAAACCCCCCAAAATCCCCTAAAACCACCGCCAAAAATATATGAATAATATGGATAATATGACCAAATTTATCAGATTGTGGCTGAGTTTAAAATCGAAACGGCAGTTTTTTTGTTTTTGTTTTGTTTTGGGGGGTGGTTTTAGGGGGTTTTGGGGGGTTTGAGTAGGTAAGGAGTGATGGCAATAATTTTAAATCTTTATTTGACCTCCAATAAAGTTATTTAACATGGTGCCATCATGTTATCTTGTAACCCGCAAGTTTTAGCCACAAAATGAAAAAAAATAAACACTTTTGGTCCAAATAATGGCCAACACCAATGAACATTCTCCACCTAGCTTGGGAGGGTTAACTAGCAGTCCATTTTCGGTCCAATTTTAACTGGTCGGCCTGATCAACGGGCACGATAAAAAATGATGGCACATGGTGGAAGTGCATAAGAATGGCATGCTTCTCAACTAACCGCAACTTGGAAAGGGTTAACCTCCAGTAAAAAAAAAATGCGTATGCTGTATCTCGAGATCTAGCAGCCGGGGAAAATTCGGTCTGTGAGATGAATTGGTCATTGAACCATCCTCTAACGATAAACCATAGTGCCATCGGGTTAATGTTCAGACCATCAATATCGCTCTGGCTCCTAGACTAAAAGATCTTATCAGGCAAAGAGTTTCATAACTTCGTCGTTCGATAGAAAAGTGTCTAGTAGAAAGTAGTTCGGCAGGTCTCTAGCTTGACAATGAATGTTGGTCAAACTAGGAGGGAAATTTTAACTCGGTGTAAAGAACATTTTGCCCATATAAAGAAAAATAATGGTGAAAAAGTCAGCGTTAGCCGAACATATTTTGAATACAGGTCAGGTCACAACATTTCTCAAGAAAGTTTATCACTTCTAAAACACTACAGACAATTCTCTAGGTTATTTAGAAGGGATAGAAATGTATGAATGAAAATGCAATTTATAAAATTCCGATTTATCTCCAGCTGAGAGTAACCCCTCTTATGCCTTATTATCCTCCAAATAGTATTTAAACAGGCACATTTTGATTTCTAATTTAGTTTACTCTGGTGATGGCTATTTAGTAGTCGAAAGGTCCTCAGTACTTCAACAGTATTTTTAGTGGATAAGGGTGATTATTTCTTATTTATAGTGTATCCACAGTGTGAACTCTTTTATAGTTAATTAAAACATAAGTATTAAATGTGGGACAGTGTAGTAAGAAAAATTTTCGAGGGGTTAATACAATAGAATTGATTTTTAAAGAATGAAAATCGCAGATTGAACATTTCGAGGAGTTTCGTGCCCAAAATCTTACTACGCCACTGATGTGAGAAAATAACGCCTAGATGTGGCTGATAATTTTAAATACTCAAAACTCGAATAATCGTACTTAACCTACCTGTTCATGATATTATTGCTGCAGAATTAAGGTAACCTGATTAAGCACGATTGAATTAATAAATCTACAATCGGCGCAGATTAAGGAATCCTTGACATTTACATACTGAACATAAAATTGATTATTGTGGCCACGCCATGTGCAAACGAACTCGCGAATCTCATTCTGTCATTTAGCTCCATCATAACTCTCATATAAAAGCGTTTAACCATTATAGTCACTGAACAACTCCTACGAGGTGTATATATAGTCCAGATCAAAACAATACTTTAATTTTTTTTTAATTTTATTTAATACACGAGTGCAACTGGACAATTCCCCTTAAAGAACAGACAACCAATTTGTTAAGGAACACAGATAGCTCTTTTTATATCACTAGGACTAATAGTCCATCGAAATATCTGGCGTCCTGATGCTCTTAGCAATTTTTTTTAATAAAAATTATATTATACATGGATATTACGAGATGTTTTTCGCGTTTTCTGGAAAATTTGTATGTTTTTGGAGTAAAATGACATTCCAAAAATTTTTTTATTCTCATATTTTTTTCAAAAAAGCGAATGCAGGCATTATATTTAACATTTTTGACGGTTTAGTTTCGTTTTCCGGAAAATTCTTGAGAAATTCTATGCCATCTTATGTATTGTTAAAATCGTCATTCGAAACACTTTTTCATTCTTGTGATTTTCCCCATAAACGCAAAGGAAATGAGATATGTCATTATCAGTGATGAAAAGTATTCAAATATATGTATATATTTGGGGTTTTTCACGATTTTCGGAAAACTTTATGCGATTTTTCAAAAACGCAAAGGATATGACCAATGTTCCCCCACCTACCTGGGGGACGCGTTAGGGGCACTCGATTTCGATTATCTATTAATGAAAAATGTTTCCTCGATTTCTAGGAAAAATCCTAATTGCTGTGGACTATAGTGATGGAAGGTCTTGAAAAATTTTTGATATTTTTTTCTAAAGTTATTAGTGCAAATGGAATCGATTGGCAGCCGTTTCTACTCGTATGATATTACAATAACATACGCATTTATTAGTGAAGTACAAACTGAATAAAGTGAAAAACACTATAATATTAAAACAATAACTAATTAAAACTAAAGTAACACAACAAAACGGTATATAACTACGGTATAAACATATTTGGTAATAATTGACCGACCATTCTAGATAACATGTTGTAACTAGCCTGGATAAAAGTTGATAAGGGAATTCAGTACCACAAACAAAACAAGGTTGTTACTCATTTATTTTCTCTTATTCCGAATATTGGTGGCCAACATTGCTTGATTTGGTTTAAAGTTAACTTTTTTACCGTTTGGTGTGTAGCAAGGAAGCCAATGTATCAGTATTCATTTTGTTTTTGTGATATTAAATAAGTTGCTCAACAACCTCTCTAAAGAGATGTACGAGAATGGAAGAACAAACAAAAAATTGATAACAACCTCCAGGGACATAAACATTTGGATGCCAGCAGCATTTATCAAATTGAAAACTCTTTTCTGCTGGGCTGAGCGCATCTATTACAGATCTAGTCCAACTTCTGATTGGAAATGCTTTGAGATTATGCTCCAAAGATTTCGTTGCAAAATACTGTTCTGGTGGTGGCACCTTATAATCTCTATGGTATGAGTTTTGTTTCGTGTTTGACATTGAACTTAGTTCTATGAGGTATCACTGTGGAATGTAATATTCAAAATAAATTTTAAGTGGAAAAAGAGTGATAGTGAACTAAATTAAAATATATTTTGAGTCCAAAATCAGCAATTTTCCTCACTCCACCTCTATCCTCAACTATTCCTCAGTACACCTTTAAATTCCTCACATTTTGAAGCAACACCAATAATAATGTATGTACCGGGATATCAAAAATTATCTTGGTCAAGGGTGGTTGTGAAATCTAAAACGTGTGTCTTACTTTACGTTATCAAAACTTGTGTCAAATTGATTAATTTGAAGTGTCTAAAAGTGAGAATTTTCGCAATTTTATACGAATGTTATAACACTCAGAAGTCTCTAGCGCTTTAGACTCCGGGATTTTCACGTGCCCTATCGAAATTAGAAGGTTCGAATTGTATAAAAACACAAATGCATGAACGCCAGACGTCCTATGTAATTAGCTACGAACGTAATCATTTTGACATATGCCTCGAGGAGCTCGCTACGCGTCAGTTAGAGTTTATACTTTTTACCTCGATCTTGTTAATTCGGGGCCACTTTCAGCCCCGTGCGGTCGGCGCCAGTTGTAATAAAGTGTTTTCGGCTATAGGCCGCTAGCTTTTAACCGCTTTTGGGTATATTTTAGTAGCTAGAAAATTCCCTTTGGTACGTCGCACGTTAGACGCGCGTAGCTGAGACCTGAGGGTACCTGTTTCTATTTTAATTAAATTTTCCTATTTAATCGACATTTTGGGGCTCGAGACTATGCTATTTAGTTGGCCCCGTTCATAAACTAACGACATGGAGCGAAAACCGCATGCGAAAAGTCCTCGTGAAGACGTTCTATGTGCCGAAGGTTTGCACTTTTCTAACTCGCGAGCTACGCGTTCTTCACGTGAACGTCATTCGATTTATCGAAAATTAACCAATTTAAAACAGTTTTCGACCCCGTTTGTGGTTATTGCGACCTTGTAAAAGCTAACATTTCGTTTTACATTCCACAACCACCATTGACCAAGGTAATTTTTAATTTGTAGTTCATTATTGTTTTACAACTGAAATAAATAGGTATGAAATTTGTAGGTTATTGATGATGTCAGTGTGACAGTGACATAATTATTTCAAACGTTAAGTAAGACACACGTCCCGGTATAATGTATAACTGGAGGAGCCTATTAGTGGTCATAGCATTTCGACCAATCAGACAAACGAGTAACGTTTCCGTGTCACGGTTTCTATCAATTAAGTCCCCCTTAAAAATATATTCTTTGTTAAAATAAATAAGAAATACAAATTTAGACTATCGGCAAACGAATCACCTGGCTATAAAAGTAAGATATAACTAGTGAAACTAGAGGTATAATTTTGTTTTAGAGCGATGCTTGATATTTGACTAATGAGACTTTACATTTGAGGGCTCAGTTCATCTAGGAGTCTCGGATCATGGCTCTTTATAGCATAATAACAGAAATTATTAGATGAATAGGTGAAAATTGTTTTAAATATGATTTCAAGGTTTGATATTGGGATAAATTCAAGTTGGTGATGAATAATCATTAATATGATTAAACAACAATAGACAATATTTTTCAAATATGAACCGAAATTTTGAAATATTCTCTTATCACGCCTCATATACAAGGGCAAAGTGAAAAGTCCCTGAAAAATGAAACAGATGGCACCACAATCGAAAATCCCATGTGACATTTGTGATGTACCATCTTTAACTAGAACGATTGAAATGTCATTCAGTTTTATTTTGCCACCCATCGAAAGCAAGCAGCCTTAAAGATTTTTGTAAAAATGAAAAAAAAAGTGAATTTCGCGTCTGGATTCAGTATTATTCCTTGCGTGGAAAAACATTACGCAAACCAAAGCATCGCTTGTTAAAACATTATGGAGACTCTTCACCATTGATTGGAACGATTCACAAGTGATTTACTGATTTTCGTTGTGGTACTATGACCACAAAGGACGCCGAACGTTCTGGTCGTCCTATTCAGGCTACAACGCCATGGTATGATATTGGACAATCGCCGAGTTAAAGTGCACGAGGTTGCTGAGGCTATGGGCATCTCAACCGAATGGGTACGGAACATTTTGCATGAATTATTGAATATGAGACCCCTATTTGCCAGATGGTTCCCGCATTTGCTCTCTGTTGACGACAAGCGCGAACGTGTGACAACTTGAAAGGAGTGTTTGGCGATGCTCCAGCGCGATAAGAAGGACTTTTTGCCCCATTTCCTAACCGTGGACGAAACATGGATCATCACAACACACCAGAGACCAAAACAAGTCTAAACAGTGGAGCTTGTCTTGGCGGATCGAACCCGATAAAGGTCAAAGTGGGTTTATCGGTCAACAAATTCATGGGGGCGATATCGTTCATATCGATTACCTTGAAATCACCGGCGTATATTATGCAGAGCTGTGGATCGATTCGAAGCAGATTTGAAGCGAAAGCGGCCCCACTTGGCAAAGAAAAAGAAGCAGGACTACGCACCGGCGCAGTCCAATGACATAATTGCATGAATTGCGCTACGCATTGGTTCGCCATCCACTATATTCTCCAGATTTGCTCCCCTGCGATTTTTATCTATTTTCGCACTTAGTAAATTAGAAAAACGTTGGACGAAGTACATCAGGCTACAAGGACGTAATGTTGAGAAATAAAATAAGTTTTGACCAAATTAATTATTTCTGTTTCATTTTCCAGGGACTGCCCTGGTAGTAAGTTATTCCTTAGGAAATATTCTGTAACATAATTTCGGATTCACTAGATAGACATCAATTTATCAAGCAAGAATAAGGTGTTAAATATGTGATATTTATAGAATGAATACCGAGAAAACACATGTTGTCTCACCAGTTGCACGTTTCCGTACTTCATTATTTCTACACAATTATGCTCACGTTGCAATTCAACGTGGTGTTGAGTGTTGTAACAAGAATATCATAGTTGTATTCACGTAACCTGGCATTAAATTATAAAAGTATTACTCCCGTCTTCCTTTGACGTACTTCTAACAACCAAATCTATTAGCTCGGCAGCATATCTATCATCCATCTACCTATTCATAAAATAATCAACATCAATATACAGAATGTCTAGCGAAGCTGAAGAGGGTTTGGTTCGTAATTAGGGAAATATATTTTTTAATAAGAATAAAACGTTTATTCTTGATGAATTTAATTCATTTATTTGCAAATACGTCAAAAAAATATATAAGTGGTTCGAGATAACTGATTATCGTAAATGTTTGACTTTCGACTCCACTGCAAAAGTTTGGGTCGATAACTTTTATGACTGCATGAATTATACTCAAAACAGTGGGTAAAATATATTGCACTAATCGCATTTTACCCCAAACCGTAACCTCTGCTTTATGTGTTATAAATTGTTAATAAATACAATTTTGGGCGATACTTCGTCCATCGTATTTCTTAAGTACGTGTAGAAAATTTAGGAGCATGTTGCTGATAGTCTAGGAGCCAGAGCGATATTGATGGTCTGAACATTAACCCGATGGCACTATGGTTTATCGTTAGAGGACGGTTCAATGACCAATTCATCTCAAAGACGACTGCTAGATCTCGAGATACAGCATCCGCATTTTTTTTTGACTGGAGGTTAACCCTTTACAAGTTGCGGTTACTTAAAAAGCATACCATTCTTATGCACTTTCACCATGTGCCATCATTTTTATCGTCCCGTTTATCAGGCATACCAGATAAAATTGGACCCAAAATGGACTGTTAGTTAACCCTCCCAAACCTGGTGGAAAATGTTCATTGTTAACTTAACCTATGCCATCAAAAGTTATCGGTCCATTTCCGAATAATTGGCCATTATTTGGACCAAAAATGTCTATTTTTTTCATTTTCTGGCTAAAACTTGCAGGTTACAACTTTAATGGAGGTCAAATGAAGATTTAAAATTATTGCCATCACTCCTTGCCTATTTAAGCCCCCCAAAATCCCCTAAAACCACCCCCAAAAAATAATGAATAATATGGATAATATGAACAAATTTATCATGAATTAGTAAATTTTTGAGATTCTGGCTGGGTTTAAAATCGAAACATCAGTTTTTTTGTGTTTGTTTTGTTTTGGGGGTGCTTTTAGGGGGTTTGAATAGGCAAGGAATGATGGCAATAATTTTAAGTCTTTATTTGACCTCCAATAAAGTTATTTAACATGGTACCAACATGTTATCTTGTAACCCGCAAGTTTTAGCCACAAAATGAAAAAAAGAAACATTTTTGGTCCAAATAATGGCCAATTACTAGGAAATGGACCGATAACTTTTGGTGGCATAGAGTATGTTAACAATTGCCAACACCAATGCACATTTTCCACCAGGTTTGGGAGGGTTAACTAGCAGTTCATTTTCGGTCCAATTTTAACTGGTCGGCCTGATAAACAGGCACGATAAAAAATGATGGCACATGGTGGAAGTGCATAAGAATGGCATGCTTTTCAAGTAACCGCAACTTGGAAAGGGTTAACCTCCAGTCAAAACAAAAAAAAATGCGGATGCTGTATCTCGAGATCTAGCAGCCGGGGAAAATTCGGTCTGTGAGATGAATTGGTCATTAAACCTCTAACGATAAACCATAGTGCCATCGGGTTAATGTTCAGACCATCAATATCGCTCTGGCTCCTGAACTATGACGTCAAACTAAGTAGTTACTACAAACATATGTCCGCAAGTTATTCGTTTCTGAGATACAGGGTGTAAAATTTGAAGTCTTATTGTTATTTTTTGTGAATACATTTCAAAATAATTGTGCTTTTCGAGTGAAAAATACTCCCAGATACCAAACGTTACTCCAATATCACAATTATTTTGAAATGTATTCACAAAAAATAAAAATAAGACTTCAAATTTGACACCCTGTATCTCAGAAACGAATAAGTTGCGGACATGTTTATAGAAACTTTCTTCTTATTTTGACGTCAGCAACATGCTCCTAAATTTTCTGCACGTACTTAAGAAACACCTTGTATATATTCTTAGATCTATTGATTATAATGGTCAAAATGTATGATTTTATTCTCGAATTGAGAACCACTGATTAAATGTAAGAAAAGTACAATTAGATTTTGAAATGGGGATCTGATAATCTGGAAGAGTTTAATGCAACCAAACCTCAAGCTTGCGTATTTTCCAGGAAGGCGGATCCCACAATACCTAATAGAATAATGTTAGATACAACTATCCCTAATATGGCCTGGAAAGCAGGAGCCTCTTCCCTTGTGCGGAGCCTGAAAACCGCAACCAGGCGCGTACCCAGGTGGCGGATAGGGGAATACCCAAGGCCCTGTTGCCAGCAGAGTCAAGGTTAGGAGTAGACATGATCTCGCGAACCAACAGGCACACAAACCCTGAATAAATTATGGACACTGAGTTCCTGAGAAGAAGGTGACGGATAGATTGTGGCTGATACGGATGATCCATATGTTCCAGAAGAGTAAGTTATCCCAACATAGATAACTTACTGAAACATATACAGAAACACCACAGGAAACATCCATAGCGAGATAAAGTACTGGAAACCCAGAATCCATAACATCTTGGTAAAAAATAGAAACACAACAGGAAACATCCATAGCGAGATAAAGTACTGGAAACCCAGAATCCATAACATCTTGGTAAAAACAGAAACACAACAGGAAACATCCATAGCGAGATAAAGTACTGGAAACCCAGAATCCATAACATCTTGGTAAAAACAGAAACACAACAGGAAACATCCGTAGCGAGATAAAGTACTGGAAACCAAGAAACCATAACATCTTGGTAAAAACACAAACACCCTAGGAAGTTATCCATAGAGAGATAAATAACTAAGACAAAAAATACCGTAAAATTGGGCATCAACCATATTACGGTATAAACAGACGAACGTGAACATCAACGTAAACAACAATGCAGATATCGACGTAACAGCAACGTAAATATCAACATAAACACCAAAGGAAACTCACATCGATATAACATCGGAAACGTAAGAGAAAGACGCAGTCCATATCCTGAAGTAATGCGATAAGCGGTTCCGGGTATGGATGAAGATCGGAGAGGTTTTAGCAGGTATGCTGTAACTTAGAGTGAGTTCTGCACTACCTGAAGTGATAGATAAAGCTGACGGTGTGCATAAACCATTTCCTCTCCACAGAAAAAAAAACTATCCCTATGGTGGCTATTATCACAAACAGAACACTCTCATGGGACGATCATTTGAGGTCCATTACGAAAACCGCTTCACGAAAACTTGCTTTTTTTAGTGCCAAGAGCTACTTTACATCCCAATAGCTCCTCATAATCTACAAAGCACAGATTCGAGTACTGTCCTCATGTTTGGAGAAGAGAGTTGTTCGTTTCATTGATGATGTCACACGAGTTCATTAACCTCTCTAGAACATCGTCGAAAAGTGGGAAATCTCTTCCTTCTGTATAGATATTTCCATGGTCGCCAGAAATCTCGTCTGTTGTTCCACCACGAGAGATTCCAGATAGGCGGACTAGACGAGCTCAAACTAGTCACCCCTTCATTGTCTGCCAAACTTCTACCTACCTGACTTCATTTTTCTATCGAACAGCGAAGTTGTGGAACTCTTTGCCTAGAGAGGTCTTTCCCTAAGCCTATAAACTCCAAACCTTTAAGAAAAATTCAAATACCTATCTCCTCTCCCAACATTCCACTGCTGGCTCACACGACGTTCCTCGAACGTTATAGGTTTCCCTCTCGTGTAGTCAAAGTATAAAAAAAAGATATAATATGTCGAATTCCACATGGTCAGAATATTTGATAATAGTAATGTCAAGAAAGGGGAACTCGTTGTTGCTTTCTAATTCTACAGTGAATTTAATTGAATCAAATTGGTTATTAAGCGCTTTGTTTTCTAATCTAGTTTACTCCGATGATGTCTCTGGTGATGATTGGTATTTCACCCGAAGGTAAAGGGTGGGCAAATGGAAGTCATTCTCGTTCTCTTTTTTTGAGACAAATCCAGTTGTGAAATTCTTTACCTAGTGAGCTCTTTCCCTATGCCTTTGCCTATAACCTCCAAACCTTCAAGAAGGACTTTGAGGGCGCCTACATTTTTGGCCCCAGGCCCCTTTTGCCTTGATCCGGCGTTGCATTTTGAAGTTCTCTAGATATTTAATGAGCATATGAAACAGAAGATAAGATGAGACTGAGAATTCAACAAACTTTACCATAAGTGACATTTAAAAGGGAACTTATTGCTTCTCGAATATAGCGTAACGGATTCATTTGAGTATATGTACACCGATTTTCAGCAATTTTCTAAACCTAGCCACAACCTCGTTCGCAATCAAAGTGAACGGTGTCATACCGAGTACCAGACGTTTCTTGCTAATTTAGTTTCATATTCTCCGTACTCGATTGCGGTTTGGATTGATGTAGACTTTGGAAAAGGGAAATACTATATTACAGTTAATATTCCAACTTCCAACTTCGACTCGTGATAACAAACGTCATAAATAATAGATGGAAAACAAAGTAATAGAACGTTTGAAATTCAAGTAACATCCAACCAAGTTTTTAGTAAATCTCCCACAGCAATATCAAATGATTCTTAAATAAATATGATATGGAGAAGGAGACTTGCGCCAGGAAGTCTGCGATCAATCTGTCTGCATGTGCGTAAATACACTATTCAAACTACAATGCCGAATTGATTCTACAATAAAATTAGTTTACGGTAAGTTTGAATTAGTTGTTAATTATTCTCTTCCTGCCTCAAAATTTAATGAGATTATAGAACATGTAATATAATATATAATATAATATAATATATACTTATATCAGTATTAGCGGAACAAGTCACTTTTAATGTAAATTAGTAAAAATCAAACTTCTAATAGTTGTTTTATTGAAGTTTATAATTTATTTACATCAAGTAATGACTGATTTTATTCAATCTTATGTATTTTGTATTTCATGTAAAATTAATAACACTTTTGAGTTTTCTTTATCCTTTAGTTATTTAAAAATAAAATAATTATCAATTGTCATTTTATATGTGTCATGTACATAGAATGTTTACACGCGTCAGAGTTTGCATATCAAAATAGTATAAAAATATAAATAAATTTTGAGAGCACGCTCGGCGCATGACATCATCTGATGCGGCTTTGTTATTTTTTTTAGTTTACTTGTGTAGCAGTCTTTCTTAGGACTTTGTCTGTGGACTGCTCTTTATATGTTAATGAAATAAAATAAATATATGTAGAATATAAAAACAGTCATATTGATAGAATAGTTATGACTAACGATCACAGTATTATTAAGATCAGTGTTCGATAATAATAATCACTAATTAAAACAAAATAGACCAAAAATGTCAGTTAAAAAGAGATTTTTGGCTTGATTAGGTCGGATACACTGTTATAGTATTAGTTTTTATGATACAAAATTTTCCATATGTTGTGATTTAATTGTTTGTTTATTAGCTTGTCCATTCGGTATCTTCTTCTAAAAATTCGTCTACCGAGTTATACCATTTTTGTATGAAAAATTTTTTTCAGTTTGTAACTAGAGTTTAATTTAATATCTGCGAAATCGGTGGTGATTCTGTTCAATTTGTTTAGGTATTTCTTCACCATATAATTGGGATTATGTTGCCAACAGATAGTCTGGAAAACGGTAAATGTAGATCATTTTTGATCCTTGTGTCATAAATGTGAATGTCCTGCATTACCTATGTTTTTTATTGTGTATAATATTATTGAGTATATGTACAGACTACAGAGAGGGATATGTCATTATGTTTAATAATCTGATAATTTTTTCGCATTGTGAATATCGAAAATGCATAATGTGCCAGCCCCAGTTTATAATGCCGTATGCTATAATGGACTGGAATAAACCAAAATAAAGTAATTTTAGCACATTTTGAGAGATGGTGTCCCTAATGTTTTTCATCATGAAACAGCAGGTACTCAATCTTGGTAATATACTTTCCACATGAACACTCCATGTTAGCTTTTGATCGATATGGACCCCAAACATCTTATGTTTGTTATGTTTTCCAATGATTTATTTTCAGTTTGGATGAGTATACTATAATCCAGTGTTTTGTTTTTTGGGCAAATTGCATTGCATATGATTTAGTTGTATTTAGCTTGAGCCCGTTCAAATAGCACCATGTCGACATCAGTGGCGGCTCGTGAACTTTTTAAGAGAGGAAGCTGGACATAAAACGTTTTTGTAAAAATATACTCTATTCAGCCAATTAATTTAACCTTTGCGCAGCGACCGTACCAGCTACTCCAGTGACAAAATTAATTGTTGACCAGCAAAATCAACCTGGACGTATAGAGTTTCTCTTGGCAAAATTTTTTTTGTTTTTCATTTTTTTTTGGATTTTTAATATTTTTTCTTTTTTTTTGGGATTTTTCATATTTTGTTTTATCATTAATTTTATTAACTTTTTTTTTATATATTAACGGAATTCTACGGTCTTTAGTTTGCGAAAAATGATCAATAATATTATCATAAAATGTATCATTTTGCTTTAAGTGTTATACTAAATCTTTTTCAATAGATATTAAAATAACATTGTATAAACGATTTAGACTCATTGTATTTCGCATGTTTTAATTCGTTTGAGAGTAGAAAATGATCTCTCCACCGATGCCGACGTGACAGGAATGGTGACTGTCAAACAAAGTAGTTTATAAAACTGAGGTAAAACTTGTTGAATATCATTGTCTATCATATATTTTATCATATCGGCGTGACGACTGGCATAAAATATCTTCATCCGAGTATACAACGCATAATTCATTGTGCAGTGCTATTTTATCAAGAATATTATATTTTAGAAATAAGTTATCTTAAACTGTATTGGGAAACTCTTTTGAAAAAGATTCGAAAAATCTTCTATTCGTCAAGTCGAAAAACTTCAATTCATGTAAATCGGAAAATCGAATCTCAATTTGACCTTTAATAGTATCTAAAATTTCATAAAAAAGTTGTTTATAATGTAGTTTCTTGTCTACCAAATTATATATTTCCCTCCTTTTTCGCGGGAGGAGCCCCATCAGTTGAAAAATTTTCAAATAAAATATTAAAATGAAATTCTGTATTACGGAAACTTGAAATTTTATCAATGAGATGTTTCAAACGAGCTCTTGAATAAATTATATCAGTGAATTTATGTTGTAAAATTTGAAAAATAAGATCAGTTTGTTCAAATATTAATTTAAAAGTATCAAGAAAAAACAAAAATTCTTCATTTTCTAAATAAGATTTTAAACCAACAGCAGCATTTAATGAAACCCGATCTGTTGAAAAGTCATCACTGTTTAATATAAAATCAAATGTTTCAATTAATTTTTCTTTATTTTTATGGATGGTAAACACTGCACGTGATGTAAAATTCCATCGAGTTGGAGCATTACAGGGAATTCTGTTTCCTACTTTGTTATTTAAAACTTCAGTTCGTTTTTGATGGATTTGCTAAAAAAATTTGAAAATGACGATAAGTTGGAAAAAAAATTCTAACTTCCTTGATGGAACTACATGCATTAATTTAAACCAAATTCATGTTGTGAGCATGACACGCATGTGTCGTATTCCGTACCACACCGACCGTACTGAACTTGAAGGCGGGCGACAGGCCAGCCTACTGAGAGTGTTGCCATTTCAGCTATGTTTTACGGTATTTAGCAATTGGACTGGCTGGAAAAACGGCAACTGTAATGAGCAACACGTGTTTACAGTTTAGGGTTTGAGATATATACAGTGTCTAGCCTCAGGGCACTGTTGCCAGATCAAAAATTACTACTGAGAACGGGAAATTAATTCTAAAATTTAAAAAATTATTAGGGAAACAGGAAATAAAATGAAGAATGATCAACAAGATGAATTGTTGAGGAGGCTGAGCCTCCTTAGCCTCCTTCGAGGAGCCGCCACTGGTCGACATTAACCTCACGGCGGATTTACTCGTTTCAATGAGTTCCTCATTATTATCGACTGTGACGATAACATTACTGTCATCCGCGTACTGTACTGGTTTTCCCGCTGGTAGGACGTATTCTGGTAAATGTATATAAACAGGAGCCGTGTGGAGTGCCCACCTTAAATGTTTGCGTTTCTGATCTAACTCCGTTTATTTCGACTGTCTGAGGTATTTTTTTTCTTTCGTGTTGTCTTACATATAATTTATCTATTATCGTATGCCTTCTATAGTAAAATCTAATAGTTATTATATTATTGACTATCTGAATGACAAAGTGAAAATGATATTCAAACACATAGTTACCTATATTAAATTTATTATTATTATTACATACAGTTATTTTATAACTTCCCGATTCCAAACCTTTGGTAATTAAGCCCCGAATCATTGCAAATTAAATTTTCATTTTTAGATTGCAAATTTACATCTATAAAAAGAAACACTTATCCACTAAAAATAGTACCTACTGATGACCTTTCAGCTACCATATAGACCATCATCAGGGTGAACTAATTTAGAAATCAAAATGTGATAGTTGAATACATTTTGATTTCTAATTTAGTTTACTCTGATGATGCCTACATGGTAGCTGAAAGGTCTTCAGTATTTTTTTATTTTTATTTTTATACTTTGACTAATGAGAGGGAAAACTATAATGTTCGAAGAACATCGTGTGAGCCAGCAATGGAATGTAGAGGCATTCGTATTTTTCCTAAGTTTTGGAGGTTATACGCATACGGAAAGACCTCACTAGGTAAAGAGTTCCACAACTTCGCTGTTCGATAAAAAAATGAAGTCTGCCAGGAAAAAGTTTGGCAGGTCTCGAGTTTGAGCTCGTCTAGTCCGACTATTTGGAATCTCTCGTGGTGGAACAACAGACCAGATTTCTGAAGAACACCGTCCATGAAAATATCTATAGAAAAGGGAGAGATCTCCGCCTTTCTACGATCTTCTAGAGAGGTCAATGAACTCGTAAGTGTGACGTCATCAATCAAACGAATAGCTTTCTTCTGGATGGAATCCAGAAGCTTCAGTGTATGTTTTCGAGCCGAAGTCCAAATATCTTAACTCCAGGACAGATCGAATCAGAGCTTTGTAGGAGGAACTGCTGGGATGTTAAGTGGATAATGGTAATTGTTTCCTTTTATAGAATTATATAGTCGTATAGTGTATCAACAGTGTGAACTTTTTCAAAGATTATTTGCAAATATACGTACTTACTGCACAGGTTTTGTCAACGCTTCTATTACATTATTCACCAATAAAAACTAAATCAAATATGACAAATTATTGTCATAGATATTTACAACCGTGAGTTCTAGTGCATATATCAATTTAGACATGTAGACACTTATAACTCCTTGAAATTTAAGCACGAAAAAAGAGAAAATATTCTTGAATTGATTGACTAAATCTAAAAAGGTTTGTTCTTTACCACCTCATCCCTTCCAAATTAAAAAAAAATTGTAACTTCAAATCGAAGAATTAAACGGAAGCATCAAGACGCAATATACTGAATATACTGTGGACTTAAAATTACACAGAACACAGGACATACTCGTTTCATCCTCGAAACTACTACCACCAACATTTTCCAATTACCAATGTTCGTTCATAGCTTCATATTTTAGTGAAGATAAGGTACGATGCTACTACTGATCTGAACATCTGTTCAATGATGAACTGAAAGCGTATCAGGAAAATTTCTGAAACTACTTAAACATATATATATATATAATTTTTTTATATAGAATAATTTTAGATGAATGGAATAGTTCTCATATAACTATGCATTCTAAAGCGATAATGTTTTTCTTGTTTCAATTTTCGTAGCCGCTATCGAGACTATATTTCGAAGATAACCTTGATAGCTGAAATCGTGAAAATAGCTAAATAGCTACTATAAATAGTGAATGGCCTATACAGTACTGTTTTCTATAACTTAAATGCAGCTGGAATAATAATATAATGTTTAATGTCTACGTAAGCCCAGTTAATATACACATAAATCGTATATATAACTGGAAGGGTGGCAAAAGCCAATGAGAAAATAATTAAAATTTGAAGCTATGTAATATAACAATACGGCGCTAAACACTAGAGTTTGATACCGTATCGCCACTTGTTCTATGATCGCCGCGGAGGATGACAATACGATAATTGGTCGGAAGTGGTACTATTATATGGACACTGGTGAAGAACTAAATAAAATACTGTATCTACCTAGAAATAATTGAATTGACTGTCTGCATTACCATTCTCATGACCAAGAAATCTCATAGCATTTCTTTTAAATTAGAACTCAACTTTTTTTTCCAATAAAGCACCAAGAATACCAGAAACCTAAAAATATTTCTCAAAACAGGTACATAACTTAATTTGTAAACAATATAAATAAATTACAAAGCTACGTAGAGCGCAACCATTTAAAAAAATATTCTTAATAATGTCCTGTTTTGTACGATTCCCTCGGTTCATTTTCAGTAATTCATAATGTATTTGCAACAAACAATTACGTGGCGAAAAATATTCTTCTCTACATATGAATATTATCGCATTTTGCATATAAATTTATTTTCTAAAAATTTTGCCTTTGACTGTCCGAGTCCAACTCTCGATAATTTACGTCAGATTTACGTCAATCGGAAATATTTTCAACGCAATTAATTTTTTTATCGTTCCTTTCCTAAATACATGCGTATTTTCAAGTGGAACAAAATGAACATGGAATACGTACCCTTCATATTTAACTCTCAAATTTGAATTATCCTCCCAATAAGAATGTGGCATATCCATTTTACAATAATAAGGGACAAAACAAGCTGATTAACACCACTAACATAACATAAGAGAATAAAAATATTAAACAGATTCTATGCACATTATTTAAGTTGGTAACAAAAAACAACTGCACGTAAATTAATAGCTTATCGAATTATGCGATGTCCGCGTTCCTCTCTCACATCAAGATAACTCTGAACTGACACAGACAAACGAAAAACGACCGAACATGCCAGGGTACACGTGAGTGATGCAATTAATTCACGACAACCGCGAAATATTTTGTCGCGTATATATGTCACGTATTTACGTGACTATAAACACACAGGCAAACGTCTGCGGCGGACCGGCGGTGAAAATTCTGCAACCAAAACTGAATGACTGAGCGACTATTCCAGTTCTCCTGGTTCCCAGTACTAATCGACAGAATATCATTATTTCTCTCTAGAGTACCTGGATTTATATTATTAAACGGCAATTGGTCGCTATAAATGAAAGTGGGCGAATAATTAAAACGTACGTCGTAGCTGACTTGTTTGTTTGCACATGATTCCGATCGGGTGATCACGTTTTAGCTAACGTGGAAAACCACGTGATTATTACGACGATGTCTTACCTCTATATTTATGTTACCCATCAGTTTACGCTTTCAACTTTTAGCTTACGTTCGTTCAAATTCAATTACAATGGTTCATTTGGAATGCATTCATTGTTTATATAACGGTTGGTTAACAATAGATTAAACTTTATTGAACCTTGTAATTAACAGTTTGCCAATTAATTTTGTGTTATTATAATCTCCGGAAAATTGTTATGAACAATACTTTTATAGATAGGCATTGGAAAATTGAAAAGTGGTTATTAAAATATCTAAAAACTTGATATTTTAATACTCTCGCCAGAGTGGTTAACACAAAACTGAAACTACTGAAGAGCTTGATGGTATTAACGTTCATACTCACTAGAATTAATCTTTCAAGTCAAGTATTAATCTATTTGTGAATTCTGTTTTCCTATGAAGAATGCAATTTTTTTTGGGAAAGTTCTTATAGGATATTGGGGTGGAAATATATATTGTGGGGTTCAACCAACAACCCCTCTCTGCCGCCAAAGAATAATATTAATAATAAACTACTCCCATGAAGAAACAAGAAAGCGAATCGAGGACGGCTATTGTAGGTAGAAGTAGTACAGGGCTACTATAATAAGCTGCCAAATATTTAGACTTTTAACAATGCACAGGAGAATTGATGGAATTAGGTGCTGGATATTTTGACCAAATTCAAAGATTAATCAGTACAAACACTATTCCTTTTTTGACTCTAGGTCCAACCTTCCATTATTTTGTATTTGGCATTCAGATTCGAAATGTTAATATGTGTAGGTAATCACTAAAATCAATATAAAAAATATTTGCCATATCAAGGTCAAAATCGAACAATATGTATTTTATTAAATATTTTAATATTCGTATTAAAATTACAAGAAAATACCAAAGTTGATGTTTATGCCCTGTTTTGGTGAACTCGTTTGCCTTAAGTCAACTCTTCTAAATTAGTTATTTATTACTTACTAGCGACCCGCCCCGGCTTCGCATAGGTGCAATGCTGATACTAAGTACACTTCAGAAAAACTATGAACGTTGTATATAAAAACATAGCGGCCCGCTCCGGCCGGTACCACCGCAAACGCTACGTCCCGCAATTTTTAAATCTGTAATATCTTCGAAAATATTCATTTAAATCATATGCTGTAAAGGGCCATATAGATCTATATTAAATCAACAATGTATTTAAGGTATTTAATTGGATAAGGATTAATGCTGTATTGGTTAAAATCGCTTCGAAAATTAGCCATTATTTGTCGTAAAAAGTAAATGACAAAAAAATGGTATTGTGGGATAACCATAAGAGATAGACATATACCATCGCGGAGTTTTCTGTAGACCTTTTCAAAGTGTACAATACTTAGTACATTATTTTGATATATCTCGTAGGGTTCAGCCTGCGTTTGCAATGTAAGCGGAAAAAATTTAATTATTTACGACATCACATTAGAAACCTCAAACTCTCAAACAGTATTTCTCCACTATTTAATGGATGTTATTATACATATAAACCTTCCTCTTCAATCACTCTATCTATTAAAAAAAACCGCAGCAAAATCCGTTGCGTAGTTTTAAAGATTTAAGCATACATAGGGATATAGGGACAGAGAAAGCGACTTTGTTTTATACTATGTAGTGATCCCCTCACTGTATGTAGTATGTATGTTTGCGCATAAACCTACTAATTGTGTTTGAAAATATTTTTTAAATCTAAAACCTTCAATATCTAAAGATAAACAAACCCACATTGTATACAAATTAAATTATTTAGATTGCGATGGGACTTATACAGGAATCTCTAAACAATATTTGCAAAAAAAGGATGAATGACCATAAGTATAGTACAAGAAACAAAAATTTTGAAAATTCCACCGCCCTTGCTGCAGACTGCTTTGATTATAACCATCAATTCAATTACAAAAATGTTAATATTTTAACTAAGGAAGCCAATTAAAAATCTATTCTGGAGATGATTCACATAAAACGTGACTCCAAGTCTGTAAATCATAGAACAGATATTCAGTCATTAAGTTAGATTTATACTAATTTAATTAACTAAAACCGTTGCAAATTCCTACATGCGTCTTTATAATGCTAAAAGTATATTTTAGCATTAGAAGAAGTATGCTCAAATAGCAATATTTCTAATAAGGTCCGACAAATCATTTTCTATTACCTCATAAATCTTTAACATTTGGTTCGAAAGTAGATACTTTAGCGTTATATGTTTTGGTTTCAGTCGTATACAGACTTTGTTGACATGAATTCGTATATTAGAAGAAAATTGCAGTGGATTCTTGATACATATACATATATACTTAAAACATTGATGTGTTGCAGTTTCGATTATTCGTGTTTCTGTTCGTTTCGGCGACTTGGGCATTTTAAATTTAAATTGGTGCGATAAGGACGCTTTATCCTGATGCAATTAGTTTTAAGAAAAATCCCATCTTAGACATAATACGTCTTCTGACGATGGTCGTGAGACAGAAACGTACGTAAATACGAAAATAATAAGCATATGTGTTAGTGTGACCTATTTACCGAGAATTTATATATAGCTGTATGTAGAGTAAGAGAAATACTACTCTCTATGAGCAGGAGAGGCCTAAAACTGGTGACAGGACACTGGAACTGTTAATTGAACAGGTGACTGGACTACCCATACTATATGATGCAAAATTAACAGAATACAAAAATACGGAATTACAAAATGGAAACGAATTGGGAAAGAAATCAATAAAACTGGGTAGAAGAATTGGTTTTTATTGTACATTTTTATTTCATGTCTAGTAATTATGACACATGATGTTTCTAGATTGTTATGCCATACGAGATAATATCGGTATATAATATTTACAATTAGTAATTAATACCTTATACTTGAATGTTGTCAGCTAACAGAACCTTCTGCAGTAAAAAAGTCTTCAAAAGAGTTTCGTACTTGAAACCCATTATATGCTGCATATCCACCGCTTCTCTATAGGCATTTCATATTTTCTGTAGGAAGTCATTTCGAAGATAGTTATGAATGCAACAGGCGGCAATTATAAGAGAATCAGCTCCATCAGGATGAGATCTCGAACTACTCTTCTTCTCATATTATTATAACATTTTTAATAGTCGACGCACTATAAAACGTTTAAAAGTCGAACTGATGCGCAAGTTGGAAAACACAGGCAGACTGCGTGAAACGCCGTGCGTATACCGCAGGCGTTTTGTGCTCGCGTTTGACGCAGCTAGCAAAACATAGCTTAAGTGCACCGAACTTGTCCGCCAAACATTTTTTTCCGGAAATATTAGTCTTGTGCCTTTCTGAACCAATTTAGACTATTTCTGAGATGATGTCTGTGTGGTGTGTGAGGCGTACGTAAATCACTGTGGCTACCAATGCGCCGTTCATATTGGTGAATTAGAAAATTTCCAAATCACTTGAAAGTGGTCAAAATAAGAACTGTATTGTTTTTGGGCGTGATAGCCCCCTTGCAAGTTGTACTTTATTAGGCATTCATCTTCAGTTTTTGAATTGGAATATATAGGACTTTTCTTAACATTATGACAACATTGTTTTTCTGGTTAAAAATATATCATACATTTATCCTGTAAAAGTGTCCAAAATCAATATTTCAAAATTTTTTAACATGACTTCATCGAAGTGGTGACTTCACATTTTTATATTCTTATTGGGTCATGGATCATATTTACTTTGTGTAATACGTTTGCATTAAATTAATTACTCTGTGGTATCATGAAAGTTAGGTAGACATAATAAAATGAAGTAGACATAGCAGATAAAATATTTAAAGGGGGAAAGTGACAAAGAGAAATCTGCTAATACTATTATTGCCGAAGAAGAAAACAGCAATAACGTCGCTGACTATTCAGGTAACATAACAGATAAATTTAGATGGGGAAGTGATAAAGAAAATGACTTTTCAGGAAGAGTTCAGCCTATGTTTAATAATTGTAGAATCTACAACATAACTATAAATATACATAAATAGTTATAATAAACGTTCCATATGTGTAATATGTTCAATAAATGTTCTTAATGTGAGTTGTTTGTTTGCGTGTATTTATTTACTGTCTAAAATGTATATAAAAACCGGTAGGGACCGATTATGCCGGCCTAGGTCGGCAAAAATTTTCCCGGACCGTGAAACTTCGTTTCTTAGCAACGGACTAAAATACTAGATTAGCATATTTTGGGGTCTGAAGTTGCTCCGAGAAAGTAGGCAATCTTGAGCGATTTCAGAATAGTATATTGTGCAACGAGCATGGAATGACACTCATTTCTCACGAGTATGAAAATTACGGTACGAGCCGAAGGCGAGTGCCGTAAATCATATTTCTATGCGCTCGTAGAAAAAATATATATTTTAATGATTTAGAAACCGCTGATGAAAGAAGTTGTATTATACTCTATGTTACATTGAAATTGTATTCAAATGGTCTACATAATCTATCTTCCAACTCTGTTTTATACTGACTTTTATACTGCTGCTGTCAGATTGACGTTCAAAATTTTTCACACTTTATAACCTCGTTTTATATAGGTACTTACACAGTAATATTGTAAGATTGCAAGCAGTTCTACAAAATCTTATTAGTATTTATTTGTAAATTTCAATTCCAAAACTAAATGTTTGCGATGAAAATAATTGATATCGTAAAGGAATAACCGATTTGTTATTAATTATATGGTAAATTTTTCCGCCAAAACGCGGAAATCTTACATAACATAATTAGATATATAAATCCCATTAGGAACGTGAACGGATAGTTCCCGCTGAGACATGTGATTTCCACTGACTACGTGACATAGAACGTGGTGCAACCCATAAAACAACAACACGTGTTTCATACGACCCACTTAACTTCGATTTGAAAACGTTGCATGTTAATATTTTTAAATAGAATTAACTTCGACTACAAAAATACGAATAAATTATCACTTGGAATTTATCGTTGGAATGGAAATTTTAATACGGATTAAAAATCAATCCTGATCGTTCTATTTTCATGAATGACGTCCAGTTAACTAGACGATGGTGATCGTTGAACATAAGACAAGAAAGACATGTTTCTGCAGCAGTTTTAGTTAAAATTTGAGAACGGTTATTCACTAATCACTACTAAATAAAGTAACATTTTTTCTTTTGGATATGTTGTTGGTTATGTAATATCTGTTTGAAGAAGGTACTATACGAAACACGAAACTAATATTAAAAATCAAACTTTTAATAGTTATTTAATTTAAGTTTATAATCTATTTTCATCACGCAATGGCCATAACTATTCAAATTCAAATTACTGATCAAGTACATAAGTAATCAAATATTGGTCTCGTATAGTTTTCAATAAGGCATTTTTCTCAATAAAATAATTGCTGATGCATCCTGATGAAACCATACTTTATACCACCTAATAGATTTTTACTTTATTTCGAATACATTGTTCCATAAGAAGGATTCAACCTCTCTGTGTAACGATGAAACTTTTATTGTAGTGTCCTGATGATGTAAGCTTTAATTTGATGTACCTACACCATATACGGCACAAACGAGATAGCATACTTAGAAAAAATAAAAACCGAGACTTCTCATAGATTTTTGTTTCTTCTCCTTCGTGCCATATGGTGTATAGTATCAGATTAAAGCTTATATCATCAGGAATCTACAGTTAAAGTTTCATATTGCACAGAGGCTGAATGGGTACGCAATAAAGGAATTTAAGAAAATCTAGGAGAAGTCTCATGTTTTATTTTTCTATGTATGCTATTTCGTTTGTGCCGTACTCTGTATAGTGTCAAATTAAAGCTTACATAATCAGGAATTTACAGTAAAAGTTTTACGAAATAACGGAATTGAAAAAAATCTGGGAATTCACAGTACGGAGAGTGCTTATGCAATAATGTAATGTAAATGAAGTAAAAATCTATTAGCATTGTCAGTTCTTATTCTTTCTAAGTGTGCTATTTCGTTTGTGCCGAATAATGTATGGTTTCATCAGGATGCTACTTGAAAATTAATAGTGGTAGGTACAAACAAATTTCATTCAATTAGAGAGTGGTATGTCCTATAATGAAGTATTCTGTATTATTTTCTATACATGTAAAATATGTGTGAGAAGCTTTAACTTAGAAGCGCGCAGTGTTGCCAAGTCGAAGTGAGACTGAATTTTACACAGGGTCACTTTTCGTTCAATGTTTCTTCCATCCAACCTTACCATCAATTAATCAAAGCGGTTGCGATTAAATATCTCTATGACCCACATGTCCTCGTCCGTTGGAAATATAATAAACTCAGCAAAGTTCATTATTTTGAGTAGTTTAAGCATGTGTCGTGTCGTTTATTCTTTATTATAGGTTAAATTGAATATTTCTTCATAACTGATCTGGAATATTTATTTGATATTGATTAATATATTATGTTCTATGAAGTTAAGAAAGATCCTACGTAATAGAGAATAATTATGGATTTAGATTATAAAGACACTTTGAATTTAATTAATCTGCAAACTGAACACTTAGAAAATGCAGAAGCAAGTGTTCTCAAAGATTTATCTGCTACAATTGAGAACCGCATCCAATATTATGCAGAAGAAAGTATATATTTTGAATTCGCTATCTGTAACTATTCCTAACCTATACGATATAAATTTCAGATGCGAAGTTACGGACAATATTAAGAAGTGTAAAATTATTGAATGAAGAATTGAATATCACAATCGGATCAAAGGAGTATTTGGAGAAGTTATGTGATATTCAGAAAGCATTTGAGACAACAGATTTGGGTACAAATTCTATTGCTTTATCGCATGCTGATCGATTGAGAAAGCATAGCAATTATTTATCAAAGATCAAAGTATGCATTAAAATGTATGTCGTTTTGAATGAGGGATTAACAAAAAAATTGAAGATTGCATCAAGGTAATTTGTGCTCACTTTGTTATAGTGATGGTGTGTCTATAAGGGGAATTTTGGCAATTTATTTTATTAGAAAAAAAGTATCTTGAAATTTTGAAGGATTCACATTCGAATGTTTTTAATGTATTGTAAATGTAGAGTAATAATAATAAGTACTTATCTAATTAATTATAAGGTGCTTATGAAATGTTATTTGAAGTTGTAACAGGTCCTATTTGGAATCCCAAAATATTTCCCTTTATGGTCAAATTCACCTCAAAAAGTGTTGGTGCTTTGAATATTGTGCAAGAGCAACAACTCAGTTAATGCACACATATTGTGAAACTAAAATTATATTCAGAATCTACAACGTAACACTTTTTGGATTTAACCTAACATCTAGAGAATACCACTATCACAAGTTAATTTTGAACGCTACCATAATTTTCACTTTATTTCCAGTATGAGAGCTTTGATTATGAAAATCTATAATCAAATTTGAGAATATGTGTTTTCTTTTCACTTATCAATTCTTCAATCACAATCATAATCCGATATCGAATCAACCTAATTCAAATTCGTTGTGTGGTAATTTATTAATATGCTCAACTAATTGTTGTTAACTTTGAATATATAGGAAAATAGTTTCAGTAATATGTACTAAATATTTATTGTTTGTAGCGAACTGAAATGTGCCAAGAACAAAATAGACAAATGTTCTCTCATAAATTCTGAAGATATAAAAGGATTGGAAAAGAAAGTTTCGAGATATGAAAATGAACTTGCAAAGTTTGAGGTAAGAATCTTTATGTTTTACTTTGTGTACTTAGTTCTTGTGTCTTATGAAGTAATGTGTGAAAATTTGACTCAGTAAGGTTAAACATAAAAAAAATACTTGATAAATTGATGGAAAAGATCTTGAATTAAATAATGCTGATCCATCTTAATCTACAGTAAATTATTCATTTATAAAAATTCTGAATAAAGTGGTCCACATTAATTACCTACTCATTTTTAAATAATTTTTATTGTTTTAGTGAGGATTAAATTCAAATAAATTTCCTCTGGAAATGTGCAATTGTTTTTAAGCAGCTAAATAGTGTTGGCAACTGAGTAAAACCTGTATAGCCCAGGCTGTGAACCGGGATTTTTGCTATAATAAAAAAAAAAATGTAAGTTTGAATCAAAAAATTTTTTTTTGCATTAGCTTCAGAAGGTTCTCAGGATCATTCATACACCTTAAAACCCCAACCCCACTCATTGGGGGCGAAAATGGCCCGAAATCTCTCAAGTCTTGAATTGTATTTTCTACAAAAAAAGGTATTTTGGCATTTTGAGTGCACTTAGGGGTTTTTTTGGGTCACTGAACACGAATCCGTAGCCAGATTTACTTGCAATCCATCGTAGGGGTGGTAAAATCGACAAGATTGGCCAATTTTGCACCCCTAATATGTTATTTTGCAATGTACGTGTTTTAGGCATTTCCAAGACTTGGAGATTTCGGGCCATTTTCGCCCCCAATGAGTGGGGTTGGGGTTCCTAAGAGGTTTTAAGGTGTATGAATGATCCTGAGAACCTCCTGAAGCTAATACAAAAAAAAATTTTTGATTCGAACTTACATGTTTTTTTTTTCGGTTCATAGCCTGGACTAATAGTTGTGTCTTAATGTTGATTTTATGTTGGAATGTTTGGTTTTTTAAATTGAAATATTTGTAAAAACAGGGAAATATTTATATTCAGATTAATATATGGGTTTCCAAAACACAATATGCCTGAATGAGAAGTATAAGTTTGATGGTTTGGCTTTATTTATGAATTATGATAGTTCATGCAGGAAAAGAAATAGTGATAGCATCTTATTGAAGGTTTGGGTTGGGAAATTAATATTGAGCACTACTTTAAACGACTTCCTTCAGATTTTTGGAACTTATTTATCATAAACTAGACTTCCATTATAAGTGAAAAAGAACAGAAACCTTATTTCTACAAGTTTTTGTTATAATAACAAATTTTTTGTAGAAAAAATATCCATGGCTGGCAGACTCGAAATTGAACCTACCAAATATTATGAAAGAAACTTTCCAATTAACTAGTTTAAGAGAGGAGAAAGAAAAATTAGAAAAAGAATTGAGTGTTTATCAGAACCTTAAGCCTAATATACAAGCAGCTTCTCAACAATTAGCGGATCTCAAAATAGAACATGAAGAAATTACCAATAAATTATTTGATTCAAGAAAATAATATCATTATTTGTTTTATACTTTTATTAGATAAATAGTTTTTAGTAAATATTTTTGCATTATACAGTGTTTTATTATTTTTTATCGTTACACCTGGAATATTGTAAACAGTATCTAACTATAAAGTAAAAATATGATATTTGAATTTAACGGAAAAGTCCGAAGTATTCTGAATTCGCAGTAACGTCACGATTCTACTTTTTGCCGTTTGGCAATATACAGGGTGTCCCAGGTTTTAGTAGCAGAACTTTAGCAGTCGATAGAAAATTTGATTTTGAGAAAAAAAGTTAACATGTCTTGCGAATATCTCCGGAACCGTTTATCGTACAGAAAATAGCTTTCGCGAACATTTTCTACTCATAGTAAGCTATGTTCTGTGTGATGAAAATTGTTTTTTTAGTCATAATTGGTGAAGATTTTGAAGGGGTAGTTGGTGTTTTTCTCTCTAACTTCTACGCCACTGAAAAAAGTACGGTTTTGAGACAACCATTTGAACCGCCAATGTTTTCTACACAAAAAAAGTACTTTTGGTCATAAGCTCTAAAGTTGACCGTTTTTGACAAAAATCAACTTTTATGTTGAAAAACATGGTAAATTCTTACTAATTAAACAAAATTTATTCAAACGTTAGAACAAGTAACAAAACCAAAAAATTGACCATGTTTTTCAACATAAAAGTTGATTTTTCTCAAAAACGGTCAACTTTAGAGCTTATGACCAGGAGCATCTTTTTTGTGTAGAAAACATTGGTGGTTCAAATGAGTGTCTCAAAACCGTACTTTTTTCAGTGGCGTAGAAGTTGGGGAGAAAAACACCCACTACCCCTTCAAAATCTTCACCAATCATGACTAAAAAAATTTTTTTTCATCGCACAGAACATAACTTACTATGATTAGAAAATGCTTGCAAAAGCTGTTTTCTGTACGATAAACGGTTCCGGAGATATTTACAAAAAACAAATTTTTTTTTTCAATTTCAACACCCTTGTATCTCAAAAACTAAGCATTTGTGCATATATGTTAATAGGAACTTTTTTTCTCAAAATCAAATTTTCTATCGACTGTTGAAGTTCTGCCACTAAAACCTGGGACAACCTGTATATTCAATATGCATGAACCAACATCTGAACGTACCTCATTCACGTAATTTAATAAGTGCAAAATTAGAAAATGAGTAGTTGCAAATTTTGTTTTGTACCCCTTTTGCAAAAATTCATTGAAAGTAGTCGCAACCAAAACTTTTACTCAAGTGCCAAAAGAAGTTAACCCCCGGAAAAAGTGGTTCGAATTGAGTCGACGCAAAGGCGAATCAAAATTCGACATATTTCTGTTGCTATAAACATTTTGATGTAAGTGTTGAGCATTAATATAAATTTTTTGGACCTTTAATTTTAATTGGCAGAAATGCGTATATTTAGGAAGTGTCTACCGCTACGTTCGTCGGGAATATTATAATAGTACAATCTCCACCAAATAAAAACTACGCCTATTTTAATAATATATAAAGAAGAACATCAATCAATTAATCAAATGAAAATAAATAGCCTATTCGTATCCTAATACCAAAAATATAAATATTGAATAAACTAACCTGCGATAATATTGCCGTTTGAAGTTTCCTGCATGTGTACAAGGAAATATAAAGAAGGAAAATCAATAATGTACACAAACAAACTTTCAAACAACCCAATATTCCCAAAAATATATAAAAATTAACCAGTCAAAACTTTAACAAACTAACCGGCGTTGAAGTGGGCGCTTGTCGAAAATCAAAAATTCTTTAGCTTTACTTTTACCGCCTCGGCTACAACGCTCTAGGCAGGTTCAATAATGAATTTGTGGAGATCACGGTCGTATATACAAATCTGGAAACTCTATGTTTGACATGAGTCTATTACATGTCGCCAAACTCGTAGTCCCTCGCTTAGTCACCAGCTAGCGCATGGACCGAAGTATGTTGTCAGGATTAGGCGCCATATCGTTCAAATACGGTCGTATACGTGCCAGAGAACATCACTCGACCCATGCGCCACTCTTTCGGTACTACGCAACAGATGACGCTTAGCGGACTCACTTCTCAAATAGGAAACAGCCTCGAGTTTCCAGACCTGTATATACGACCGTGGTGGAGATTATTGTGGAGTTATTTTAATATCCCGTCGGACGTGGCGGTAGACATTACCTTATATTTATATGAATCGTAAGCTCAAAATTCTTGAATTTGCAGTTAAATGAGGACCGAGGACTTGAGGTTAGCGGACGGAGCGTATCAACCCGGGGCAGATCGGAAAAATCCCTCATCGTACACTTAAGTCATAGCGCGTCGGATTTTCCACCACTCCAAACAGTCTCGAACTAGGTTCTAGGTACAATGGATTCGACAGATAAGGAGCTTTTCTTGTTCAATAGGTAGAAACCATAGACCTATTATCCTAAGGAGATGAAACATCTCATTCATAAAACTCCATTTGCAATGATTACATGAAGTATGACAAAGAAAACGAACGGACCTCTTTGTCGTCGAGTCATAATTACTCCTTATTGGCAACGCTGTAACTATGATTGAAAACTTGGTACCACTTGTAAGGCAATACTGTTTCGAAATAGCTACGAGAAATACGGAAGCTGTCAAATGATGCAATGGAATGGAATAGTTCTATGTTTATAAATTTAAATATTCTATAATTCGATTGTGTATTCCAGGTTACCATAAATTATGGAATATTTTCCAGAGAAAACGACATTTTAACAGTATTGCTTCTAATATAACCAATAAATAATGCTATGAACGTTTTTATAATAATGACTAATCTCAATCGGGGACACAGAACAACTAATACGCAACAGCACATTCCATACGGCCATACCACGGTCGTATATACAGGTCTGGGAACTCGAGGCTGTTTCCTATGTGAGAAGTGAGTCCGCTAAGCGTCATCTGTTGCATAGTACCAAAAGGGTGGCGCATGAGTCGAGGAATGATCTCTGGCACGTATACGACCGTGTTCTCTGACAACTGTTATTGTTGACTTGTAAACACAAGGAATACCGGCGTTTTTAGAAAAAAATTACGAAACCGTGCATTGTGCCAAAATGCAAAACGGGGTACAATATTGTAAAGCAAAAAACTTCGGTTTTTAAAGTGCCGAAAGATGCGGAAATGCGAAAAAAGTGGATGCTTGCGATTTCGGATAGAAATCGTTTTAACGAGGTCTTTTATGTGTGCGAAAAAGGGGAAGTTATTTTTAAGGTGAGTAATACATTTTGACAAGAGTAACAGTTCTATTCCTCTCTCAAATCAGAATAGTAAATATTGCGTTACGAGAAAAATTATTTTACTTAATAATGTGATTGTTGCCATACTTCGACCCAAGCGCCACCTGGTGGCTGAGCGAGGGACTACGAGTTTGGCGACATGTAAGAGACTCATGTCAAACATAGAGTTCCCAGACCTGTATGTACGACCGTGGGCCATACTTGTAATATACAGCGGTCTGAGTGGCCCGAAATTTTGGCAATGTCTGATCGTGTTTAAATGTAAACAATTTTGTCTCCTTAGGATAATGGTAGAAACAAATTTACGAATATGTGCATATATACAAAACACTCACAATAGTCAACCAGCTAATTTGTAATCATTCACAGACTCATAGTCTAGGACTTCTTGATTTATGTTTTATTCTAACACCTTATTATGTCAGATTGACTCGAAATTATTTGCATTAAATGAACTATCAAAATTGACACTATATAATCTCAATTCCTTGATATCAAATAGCTTATAAACTATATGCTGTATAAAGAATAGTTCAATGCCACAGAATAAACTCATCAAATAAAATTTTAAAATGAGAATTTCGGAAACGTCTGCAGCCTAAATATAATATACATGTGATAAATATTTATAACCAGAAAAACACGGTTCAATAAAATACCAAATTTTCATTTGAAAAAATTAATATGGATGTCAGAAATACCACTTGAAACAGAGCTACAGTTCCTATTTTCACCACTTTAAGCGACCTGCAAAATTTCAAATCCACACTCCACAGTGGGTTAAGCACATAGACACACACAGTCACACACACGACATTATGTCAAAAATAGTGTAGTTCCCCACTATACGTAGTATATAGTGTAATTTTCTACCTCACGCAATGTAAAAGAATGTACTGTGTCAAAAGCAAAAGTTATTTCTGGAATTTTGTTTTTGGTAACGAATATTTTAAGAAAATTATCCCTCGCCTGCGACTGGGGCTAATTTTCAAAGTATTCGTGATCTTGACGAAATTTCCGGAAATAAATTAAGCACTAGTGGTATTATGTGAAAAAAGGGGAATTTTTTTAGACCAATTGCAATAATTGCTTTATACTAAGTACCTACATCAAGGGAAGTAAAAAGAATGCTTAGCAGTAGCCATGGTGTTATAGTAGTAAATCATAACTTAAACAGGTTTTTATTATAAAATTGTAACTAATGAGGTAAAATGACAATTCGATATTATATTGATAATTAACAAGTTTTGATTGACAACTGTATTTCTATATTCAAAGCAATCTGAGATATAACAGTCTCCCCCACTTATTATATAGCTTCTTGAAATTCTTCAATAGACGATATAATCGTTGAGGTAACTTCGAGATCTTCGGTTACGCCCAGATCTTCTCAATAGAAACTCTGGATCTGGTGGATCCACAATCGGCTGCTCTGGTATTGTATCACGCGGCTGATGGTGAGTTGGTACTTCAATTTCCAAACATACTGGATCGAATTCCCTCTCAGCCCATCTTGATTTTGCGTCAACTGCGATTAAGTAATAAAATCCTTGGAATGGTCCCGCATAATCGACGTGGATACGGTCCCAATTATTCACTGGTGGATCCCAATGGTGTATAGGAGCCTTCGCTGGGTTATGCTTAATTTTGGCACAATCTTCACAAGTTTTTGCCAATTTTTCGATATCCTTGTCGATATTTTTCCAGGTGCAGTAACGCCGTGCCAATTGCTTCATTTTAGTTATCCCCAAGTGCGTGGAATGTAATTCGTTTAAAACTTCGATTTGTAAACTTTTTGGGACTACAATTCGGTCATTTTTGAATAAGATTCCTTCATTCAATGTGTATTCGCTCTCAATGTTTTCTAATTGAAGATCTTGTTTGATTTTTGATCTGTTCTGAAGTCAAAGTACGAGTCGATATCTCAAATATAGTCGTTTCACAAACTTGGTGTGTTTCTTCATTGATAACCATATCGGATGAGAGGTATTCTTGTTTTATCGGTGCTAGAGACATACAGTCTACATTTTGATTGTCAATTCCTGGTTTGAACTTGATATCATAATCGAAACCTGTTAAGAATGATGCATAACGTAGAAGACGAGATGATGTCATCTTTGGTAATTTCCCTTTTCGATGGAAAATTCTGGTTAACGGTTGATTATCGGTGATTAAAGTGAATCGTCTTCCATATAGATAATCGAGAAAATGATCGACTCCAAAAATGATTGCCAAAGCTCCTCTATCCAATTGAGAGTAATTCTGTTCCGAGTTTGACAATGAGCGGGAAGCAAATGCTATTGGTCGTTCTGTGTCTTGAATGTTGTGTGAGAGTACGGCTGCTATTCCATATGGATATGTAATACTAGATGCGTCTGGAATGAATCGAGAATAATAGGTTATCATCCCCAAAAATCTACGTAATTCTGTAACATTCTTCGGTCGTGGCATTTCATTGATTGCTTTGACCTTGGATTGCGATTTTGAAATTTCGTTGTGTTGAATGGTGTGTCCAAGGTATTCGATTTCCGTTTGATAGAAGACACATTTCTTCCTGTTCAGATGTAGATCATATTCACGTAATCTTTGAAGACAAGCATGTAGATTTCTCTTGCATTCTTCCAACGTTTCTCCGTGCACAATGATATCGTCAAAATATGCAATAGTTTTCTTCAAGTCTCGTAGAATTTGATCACATATACGGTTGAATTCTGCTGGCGCTATCTTGATGCCGAAACTTAATCGATTCATTCGATAAGTTCCTCGGTGTGTTGATATTGTTTGAATGATACTACTTTCTTCATCAACTTTCAAATGTAAATAGGCTTTAAAAAGGTCTAATCGACAGAAGTATTTCGAGTTTCGAAGGCGATTGAGTACTTCATCAATCTTTTTAATTGGATAATTTGCGTTCACCAACATATCATTGACTCCGATATTATAACTTACACAAAGTCTAACCGTTCCGTCTGGTTTTCGGATGACGACTAATGGCGATCCCCAATCACTGGTGGTTGATTTTGTAATTATCCCTTCTGCTTCAAGAGTATCCAATTCTTTTTCTACTTCTTCGCGTAATGCATATGGAACGGTGCGTTCTGCGGTGTAACTCGGCTTGGATCCTTCACGCAATTGAAGCTTAATGACGAAATTTGGTACGCACCCTACTTTTTGAACGAAAATTTCTGGACACATTTTTTCAAGGTCGCCTATATCGCTTATTGGTGAAATTTGATTCGTACTGATATGACGTTCATTGGTTTGGTCGATTTCATCTAATTTAATTTTTAGATGCCTAATCCATGTTCTTCCAAGAAGAGGATCATGACCTTCAGGTACTACGTACATTTCTTCGACTGATTTCCGGTCTTTATATTGAACATTGACCTGTATTTTCCCAATAGGAAGGAAAATGTTAGCAGTATATGACCGAAAAGTTATGTTTGTCGGTAGCAAGGGTCGTTTGATGTCGAGGTCTTTAAATTGATCTTCAGGAATCAAGGTATATCCAGCTCCCGTGTCGATTTCAAAATTCTGATAGCGGTTTTCGATTTTTAACGTCACGTAATATTTTTTTGCGTCGGATCCGGTTTTATTCGTTGATTGATCATAATAAACATCAATAATTTTATTCACGCCAAAATATTCATAATTATTTACATGGTTCATTGAAGTTGAGGATTTTGTTTTAAGGCGAGTTTTGATGCATACCTTAGCGATGTGCCCAGTTCTATTGCAACCTGTACATTTCAAACTGCTGACATTCGTACGACAATCTCTTGCCATGTGATTGTCTCGTCCACAGTGAAGACATAAATTATTGATACCGAGTTTCTCGTAGTCGATACGTCCTCTTGATTTTGATCTGGACTGATAATGTTGATTGTTACTGTCTTGAAAAGTCTCTTGTGGTCGTTTCCGATTTTTTTGATTTCTGGCTCCGGTCCGGTTACTACTTCGGAAGTTTCCTCTGGTAACTTCGTTTACTGCGTTAATGGTCGTATTTGATATTGATGGAAGTTTTGTTAGTTCACGACTGTCAATTTTTGAAGCTTCTAGTGAAATTGCTTTTGTCACAATTTCGTTGAATTCGATAAGTTCAGATTGGAGGATTTGTTCCTTAATCCAGCTATCTTTAATCCCACGAATGAATTGTGTACGCAGGAATAAGTCAGCTCCTGAAACTTCTTTTCCACATTGACACTCCGTCTTGAATTCACACTCTTCTAAGTTGCGTAGTAATGCTGCTGTGTATTCTGCGATAGTTTCAGTCTCTTTTTGATATGTTGATAAGAAGTAGTGTTGACTTACGAGTACACTCTTCCGCGGAGCTAAATGCTTTTCCAGTTGATTGATGAGCTCATCGTAATCAAGTTCTGCTGGCGGTTTTGGAGCTACTAAAGCTGCCAAGATGTTATAATTTGATGCTCCGATTGAGTTGAGTAACATTTGAGCGCTCTTTTTCTTATCTTTATCCAGCTCCTTCATTTTGATATAATTTTCGAACCGCTGCCTATAGTATTTGAAATTCTCCTTCTTAGGATCAAAATTCTCAAAAGGCGGTACATGGGTTATGTTGATCACTGGTAGTTTCTTTTCTTCGGTTTCTCTTCCTCCTCCCAATAACGCTTCGATCAGGGCTTGTTGGTTACGGTTCATTGCGGTGACAATCGCTTGAAGTTGTTCCGGTTCCATCTTGATTCTTGATCTCCTTCCGTTGTTTGATATGTCTGTATTAAAAAGTTCTTCTTCAAAATGTTTTACCTCGTCGCCAAATTGTTATAGTAGTAAATCATAACTTAAACAGGTTTTTATTATAAAATTGTAACTAATTAGGTAAAATGACAATTCGATATTATATTGATAATTAACAAGTTTTGATTGACAACTGTATTTCTATATTCAAAGCAATCTGAGATATAACACATGGTCAAGGTCCTTGAATACAACAATGAAAGCAGAAAAGCAGATTTAATGGTATTACAATTAGATTTTAGTGTATATATATTGTAATGAGGTGATATAATATAAATACTGGACAGTAAACGTATAATAAATGAAAATATATTTTTTTCATAAAAGCGTCTAAAATGGAAATTACTAAATTTAAACCTCTAATTATCAAAAAAAATGTATTCATGCAAATGTACCATGATGCAATGAAAGAGTACACTACAGTCTACATAGTCTGAAGATAATTTCAAATGGAGCTGTCTGTATATAATCTAATAGATAACTGACAACGGAATGTTGAAAGTGCTTTGTCGTATGTCAATTATCTGACATTTGAAATTCGTTGTAAATGTTAGTCATTTTTCATCATGAATTCGCGCCCATTTCTATCTACAAATTTAAACATTTTCGACGAAAATCGATGCATCTACTGTGGGTAACTAGAAATTAAGTTTATGTCGAATTCATCAATTCAAACATTCCAGCTCCTTCCATCATAGCCGGACAACAAGTATTATTATCACAAGAACAAAACAGAAAAGTATATGATACTCTCACCACGTCTATCTGTGGAAATCAACCATATCCCCAAGTCGCCAATAATTTCCTTTATCCGCCTCAGATCAATCAAAATCCTTGTCCTGTTCAAGGTCACCGACAACAGGTTCCCGAAGGAATGATGTTTAATTTCCCTCCTTCAAACCCATATTGTTGCCCTCAACCTCGGTGAGTTTACAAATGCCTTATAAAATACACAATTGAATTATATTAAAGTAAAAGTAAAAGTAAAATTTATTCATCACTGAAGTACAAACATATGGCATACCTATGCTTAGTAATTATTGGATTAGTCACAATATACATATATAAATTGATATTACTAAATCAACATTAAAAATTTAAAAACTCATCCACACTATAGAACGCCTGACGTAGAAGGAATTGACGAATTATTATTCTAAATTGACGAAAATTAGCTGTACTGGCTTGAGGCACAATTTTATTGATTTTGTTAAAACATTTTAACCCTTTGTAAATATGTGAATTTTGTCCTACAGAGAGTCTGGAGAAAGGTAGATCGAGTATCATGAGAATGCAAGTTATAGTTTTTCAAGTATAAATTTTCATTTTTCTATATTGAAATAATTAGACTAAATATATATAAGCTTGGAAGAGTAAGAATTTGTAGAGAAATAAACAAAGGTCTACAGTGATGTCTAGGACTAACTTGGCAAAGGCACCTAATAATTTTCCTTTGCTGCTTAAAGGCCGTTATTAGTTCTGATCCAGCACTCCAAAAAACTAGCCCATAAGAGAGAACAGATTGAACTAGGCCAAAATACATAAATTTTAGTGTACTCATAGAAACTGTGTGTTTCAAACATCTTATTAGATAACACATTGAGCTGAGTTTTTTGCACACTTTTTTAATGTGACATTCCCATGTTAATTTATGGTCAATTTGAAGTCCTAAAAAGTTTATCTGATTTAGCTGTTCTATTGACACCCCATCCATTTTCAAAAGTAAATTATAATCGGGTGACATATTCTTTGGCAAAAATCTGCAGTAACTGGCAGTTACTGGGAAGATTATATACTAGATGTTTTAATGTACCTATCGAAATACGAAATACAAAACACAAACTATAAATAAGGCTTTTCTTGCTCTCAGTACAGTGATATCCATATTGGCGACACGTTTCATACAGATTTCTGTACAAATTGTTTTTTGTTTCACATTATCGTACTTTTTTCAGACTACCATTGGAACCCCAGTGGAAACCTTTTCTATGTCCGAATCAAGCAGCAGCTTGTCCACAGCAGCTGCCACCATTAAGTTGTGCCGATTTGGGCAGATATGGCTTGGAGGCTATGCAATTTCAGGAGCAAATGAGGAAAAAACCATTTCTTGGCTTCACATATGACAAGCAAATGGCAACAGAAGATTTAAAGCAGGTTTCAGTTACATCATGTACTTACTAGAATATTTATTTCTAGATTATTATCATTCAACACAAACAAACCAATATGACAATCTAAACAGTCTGAAATGATTCCTAATATCAGGCGAATCTCTCCTGTTGAATTATTTTTCATGTTTTCATGAATCACCATGTACCCACCACTATTCCTGTGCCAAGTTACACTTATTGCAAAACATCATTTATTTACCATAGGTCTTGACCATCATTTTTAGGTAAATCGTGCTGTTGTTGCTGCTCCTCTATTATGGAAAGAGATCTACAGGTGGATTTAAAACACAGAATTGATAATTCCAGTAATACAAACAAACTCTGTGCAGAGTCATACGATGCAAATAATAAGATCAGGAAGTGTTGCAAATGCTTTCCTCGTCCTGACCCAGGAAAATATGGCCACGTATGTAAATACGTTTCATTTACTTTAACCCAAGCAAAAAAAAACAACGGATTGATAACATCATTTTGATTTTAACAGACACCCCCATACTATGTGTAAAGTAATTTAGTCTTCAACAAATAACATATACTGAATCACATACGTTGTACATTATACAGATTATTCAGAAGTGAGTTGTTTTTCCTTTAGCTTGAGTATACAATGAAATATTGTTTTACCTTTCTGCCTTTTAAATAAGCCCGTGTAATTGGGCCCTCTTAAAGGCACGTTTTAATCGTCTTTTCCCCAATTCTGCAAAGCTCATTTCATCTTCACTTTTAGGTGACATCTTCTTTTTTCTTTCATTTTCCATCTCTCCTGTACCACTACACTCGATCCGCTTCTGAATTGTGTTTCCGACCTTGCCAGCTTGTTTCTTCTCAATCGAATAAAATCCTTCCTTTCTGGGATCAAGTCCTTCCGTACCTGTGGTTGTTTCTATAAAAACATCTTGAAAGTATCATTTTTCATCCAGGTTCTTAGAAAATTAAGTATTCCGAATAAAATATTCATGGTTGCTAAAATATTCGTTTGAATACAAATTTAGGTTTCAAAATCCGACCCCTCCTTCCTAATCGGTTTTCAAGATTGTGTTGAAGTTACATCTCAAATACTCTTCATTACACAAACAAAGCTAACTCTGCCCTCTGCTTCTGCCAAAGGATTCAAAGAATCAAAGGAAGAAATGTTGAAAGTATTCTCCAATTTTCTGATTTTCTAAAATATAGCCATTGTATGTAGATTTGAAAACATTTAAGTTGTCATAGCAACATCTAATTCTTCCTGGTGATTAATGATAGCAGCTTTCCAAATCAAGTTGTCACAAACCTCAACTCGAAAATGTTTTTCAGCCAAAGACGTTAGTCATCAATGAACGAACCGAAAAGTCATGTAGAACTTATGATTTAGTAGAAGAAGCGGAAACTGAAGCAGATTTTGAATATTTCTTGTGTTGCAATTGTTTACAGAAATGGAAAGAAACTAAGTCACAATCCCCGAAATGCATTCGTAAGTATTTTGTCTAGTTATATCGTTTTTTTTTATTAATATGTCTGTTGAAAATATACTATGAAATCAGATGTTTTGCTAGTGTATCAAAGCCTCTGAAAACTTATCTTCGAACTTTTTGTTGGTGTTTCGAATTCACGATATATTATAACAATACATGATAACGAACAGGAAGAATAAATGATTTTGATGTAATCCGTAAGCCTTCATAAACCAAATATACCTGCGAAGTCGAATGGAAAGTTGTCAAAACTTTTAGATTCCGGACCTGTGATAACATCATTTAAGCTACTGGAACGTGTACTCTTATCTGTACCATGGAATTATAGTGTTTACCACTATATATGACTGGAATATATGAAACGATTCAATGAAGTTCCTGGAACGTGAAAATAAAATTTTATCAGTACCATGGAATTAAAGTTTTACCAATAAATATGAGAAGATTCAATACAGCTTTTGAAACGTGATAACGAAATTGTTTATGTACCATGGATTTATAGTTTTTACCAATAAAACCTGACTGAAATATATGAGAAAATTCGATGTTGTTCCTGAAACGTGATAATAGAATTGTTTGTGTCATGGAATTATAGTTTATACCAATAAATATGACTGAAATAAATGAGAAGATTCGATAAAGTTTTTGAAACGTGATGATAGAATTGTTTAGATATCATAGAATTATAGTTTTTACCAATAAATATGACTGGAATATAATTTATGAGAAGATTCAATGAAGTTTTTTGAAACGTGATTAAGAATTGTTTATGAATAATTGATTTATAGTTTTACCAATAAATATGTCTCTGGAATATATGAGAAGATTCGATGAAGTTTTAGGAACGAGAAACTAAAATTATAGATGTACCATGGAATTATAGTTCGTGCCAATAAATATGACTGGAATACATGAAAAGTTTCTGAATCGTGATAATAGAATTAATTGTGCCATGAAATTATAGTTTTTACCAATAAATATGACTGGAATTATTCTTTAAGTATCATGAAATTATAGTTTTTACCAATAAATATGCCTGGAATATATGAGAAGATTCGATGAAATTTTAGGAACGAGAAACTATAATTCTAGGTGTACCATGGAATTATAGTTTGTGCCAATGAACATAACTGGAATATATGAGAAGTTTCTGAAAAGCGATAAAAGAATTGTTCACGTGTCATGAAATTATAGTTTTTACCAATAAATATGACTGGAATTGTAATCCGTAAGCCTTCATAAACCAAATATACCTACGAAGTCGAATGGAATGTTGTCCAAACTTTTAGATTCCGGACCTGTGATAACATCATTTAAGCTACTGGAACGTGTAATTTTATCTGTACCATGGAATTATAGTTTTTACCACTATATATGACTGGAATATATGAAACGATTCAATGAAGTTCCTGGAACGTGAAAATAAAATTTTATCAGTACCATGGAATTAAAGTTTTACCAATAAATATGAGAAGATTCAATACAACTTTTGAAACGTGATAACGAAATTGTTTATGTACCATGGATTTATAGTTTTTACCAATAAAACCTGACTGAAATATATGAGAAAATTCGATGTTGTTCCTGAAACGTGATAATAGAATTGTTTGTGTCATGGAATTATAGTTTATACCAATAAATATGACTGAAATAAATGAGAAGATTCGATGAAGTTTTTGAAACGTGATAATAGAATTGTTTAGATATTATAGAATTATAGTTTTTACCAATAAATATCACAGGAATATAATTTATGAGAAGATTCAATGAAGTTTTTTGAAACGTGATTAAGTATTGTTTATGAATAATTGATTTATAGTTTTTACCAATAAATATGTCTGGAATATATGAGAAGATTCGATGACGTTTTAGGAACGAGAAACTAAAATTCTAGGTGTACCATGGAATTATAGTTCGTGTCAATAAATATGACTGGAATACATGAGAAGTTTCTGAAACGTGATAATAGAATTGTTCACGTGTCATGAAATTATAGTTTTTACCAATAAATATGACTGGAATAATTGTTCAGGTATCACGGAATTATAGTTCTTACCAATAAATATGACTAGAATATAATTATGAGAAGATTTTATGAAGTATTTTGAAACGTGATTAAGAATTGTTTATGTATAATTCATTTATAGTTTTACCAATAAATATTGCTGGAATTGTTTATGTATCCTGAGAAGATTCTATGAAATTCTCAGAAGGAGAAACAAAAATTTTATCTGTACCATGGAATTATAGTTTGTATCAATAAATATGACTGGAATGTATGAGAAGATTCAATGACATTTATGAAACGTTCTAATGGAATTGTTTAGATATCACATAATTATAGTTTTTACCAATAAATATGACTGGAATATAATTAATGAGAAGATTTTGAAACGTGATTAAGAATTTTTCATGTATAATTGATTTATAGTTTTACCAATAAATATGTCTGGAATATATGAGAAGATTCGATGAAGTTTTAGGAACGAGAAACTAAAATTCTAGGTGTACCATGGAATTATAGTTCGTGCCAATAAACATGACTGGAATCTAAGAGAAGATTCTGAAACGTGATAATAGAATTGTTCACGTGTCATGAAATTATAGTTTTTACCAATAAATATGACTGGAATAATTGTTCAGGTATCATGGAATTATAGTTCTTACCAATAAATATGGCTAGAATATAATTATGAGAAGATTTGATGAAGTTTTTTGAAACGTGATTAAGAATTGTTTATGTATAATTGTTTTATAGTTTTACCAAGAAATATGACTGGGATTGTTCATGTATCATGAGAAGATTCTATGATATTCTCAGAACGAGAAACTAAAATTGTATCTGTACCATGGAATTATAGTTTGTATCAATAAATATGACTTGAATGTATGAGAAGATTCAATGAAGTTTATGAAACGTAAAAATTGAATTATAGTTTTTACCAAAATATGTTAGTAGAAACTGGAAAATGAAAAAGATTTAATGAATACAGAATAGTTCTAAGACTATTATTAATTCCAGGTCAAACCTGTTAAATTTTATAATAATTATAACCACCTGTAAGAACAAAATCAAAGGATCTTGGCAAACCAATGTGTCATACAGTGATAATAAATTGTGGAAATATTCCAACAAAATTTTATGTCGAGATATATGAAAAGAGAATCTTATAAGGAATTAATGTACGCGAATTAATTTTCAGAACTGAGAAATAGCTGCGATAGTCCAAAAGATATGGCTGAAGTAAGTGAAAATCTTTTATTGAAGTTAAATAATAACATTTTTTGAATATTTGCTTCTCTCTCTTTGATCCATGAAATTCATTGGAAAACAATTATTCAAAGGAATATTGTTCGAATTCAATTCTTCGAAATGAAAATTTTTCGAAATGAAGATTCTTCTAAAGAAGGATCCTTTTTCGAAATTAGAATTGTTGTAATGCAGTTTTATCGCAAAAACCACATACAGAAATAAGTACGTGTTACCGAGGATTATAAAAAAGCAGCACAATGAAATGAAGATTCTTTGAAAGAAGGATCATTTTTGGAAAGAAGGTTCATTTTTCGAAAGGAAGCATCATTTTTATGAAGACTGATCATTTTTCGAGAGAAGGTTCATTTTTCGAAAGGGATCATTTTTCAAAATGAAAATTGTAATGCTATTTTATCGCAAAACCACAGGTACAGAAATGAGTAGATTTTACAGACCTAAAATGAGCAATAATTTTATTTAATACATATGCTAAGCCTAACCTAAGCTAAGCTAACAAAATACAGAATACAAAAGCAGGTATAATACTCTTGCATTATATTAAAGGTGCAATAAAATCTATTGTAATTCTTAAATTGGATATTCGAAAAATCCTAATTTTAAATAAATATCCTAATTTCGAATAAATATTCTTTCGAACAATTTTCCGTTCGAAGAATTGTAGAATACAAGTCATTTATGAATATAAATAATCAAGCTATTTATTCAAATGTATCGTTAAATATCTGATTTATAACTTTCCACAAGAACATTTAATTTATAATTCTAACAAATTGTTTCACCACACTGTAGTGTTAATATAGGATCAAAAATCGACGAAAATAGTTTGAGGTTCACGCGATTTTATGGTTGACTCTTATCCAAAAAGTGGCACTCACTAACTTAACATTGTTTCCATTGCTACTCGTATATTGCACATACAAACTTATGTTAAACAATATGTGAGGTTTATATTGTTTACAATTTTACAAATTCCAACAAGTTAGGAGTAATTTCCTGTTCGAAAATTCCAGCTTTGAAGTTCAAAATGCCATCGAAACACTGGTTGACAGCAAACATTGACTATAAATCAGGCTTTTGAATATTCGAGTTTTCAATTATTTCTGTTTATCATTTACTAATCCATTCTTCTTTTTCAGGTTAATGAACAAATCCCAAAATGCTTATGTCAGTATCAGTCCAAGCATATGTGCCACCTGTCAAACGCTCCTCATCCAGCTAATATATGCTGTTTCTCCAAAGAAACCTGCACTATTAAAAGCGGTAACGGCCTAGAGTACGAATTCGAAAGTTGTCGTTGTACATCGGAAGAAAGTGTTGAACCAACTGTTGAGATAAATATACCTCAACCTAAAAACGTAACAATATCTAACAATCCACAACATGTCCATGTAAATTTCGATGATAGTGCAAGAGACTGCAGTGAAATTGATTTCGTTGTATCATGTTTGAAGGAAAGAAACCGTGAAGCATCTTTAACTAAAATCAAGTCTAACAAAGAAGAAGAAACGTATAATGGAGGAGCATCTCAAAATCCACATGAAGAAATCAACAAGATTGAATCCTTGGAAAATATGATTGAAGATATATCTGAACGATGTAAATGTGGTTCGCAAGGAATTAGAAATGCTATTGATAAAAGCGAAGAAGAACCACATAGTTCCAAAAACGAAAACTTATTGAAAGAGGTCGATGATGATGAAACTCCAGAAGCTATTGAACATGGCAAGCATAAGCTAGACTATGAAGGAAAAAAACGCGATATTACAAGTATTGAATCTCTTACTAAGGAAAAACAAGAGGAAAAATCTGATAAACAAATCAAAGAGACGAAAACTGAAGAAAGCGATAAATATGTTAATTTGACTCAAGACATAAAAGATTTGCTGGCAGAAATCGACAACATAAATAATCGGTGCAAATGTATGGTAAGCAATGAAAACAGAATTGTAAAGAACATTACCGAAAATGAAGACGATGAAGATCGTAAAAACCCAGAAACTTCAGATATTGTTAAAAAAGACATTTGCTGCCCGTGTAATTCACAACAAGAGGAAGTAAATTATTCTGCACAGGAAAAAACTGTGAGTGACACTACAACGGTTCAAAAAGAAAGCAAAAGGCAGACAGTAACGACAGTCAGGATTAAACCTATAACATCAACCAAAATTACTTCAAGAGAACTTTGTAGATGCCCAAACAAATCGAATGAAGAGACTAAGAGAAAGCAAGTTACTTTTCTTCCTCTCGACGACCCTTTATTATGTAGTTGCAACATGTCTACTTCAGCAAAAATAGGGAAGTTCTGTTCCAGCTTATATAAAGCTTCTGTACAAGGAATCACAAGCATTTGTGATTGCTTATTGCCGACACCAAACAGCTTGAAAATATCTCAATCATCTCAGTCAGTCAGTGAAACTCCGCCCGATTGTGTCAAATTTACCTACAGAAAAGTTAGTCGCTCTAAGTGCATTCCAACCTGCAAAAATATCAATTGTAATCGATGTGTATGCCAAAGTATTACAACTGATCAATGTGCACAACGAGTGCGGGTCAATGTTAATGGTGAAAACTCTGGCTTGGAATTCAATGTGTGTCAAAATTCTTGCAACCAAACTACAATAACATTTTGAGTGCTCATTATTAAATTGCTGTGATTTCACTCAGATGGGTACACTCTAGTTTAAAAAATATTGTTAATATTAAACTCAAATGTTAATTTTCGTTGATATCTTGATCTAATCATTTTAGGAATGACGGCCAAATAAACAGTTATTAAAACTTCCTTTCCATCAAGTTTATTCAATTGATAACTTAGCATTTATTCTTTGTATCTATTCAAAATTAAACCTCATTGTACGAGCTATTATTACCAAGAATTTCCTCCTCACTACGTATTTCTCCAATTTCTCTCCGACAGACAGACCTACTTGAACCTATGGAATGTCAACTGCTGATTAATCAGCGATATTGCTTTTGGCGAATTTGGAATTAAAATGATTGATGAATTGGTTATTCAATGGTTATCACCAATTTATTTTTCAGCGGAACATTCTTATAGCATGGATGGTGTTTCGGAAGATAGTGATGGTTCTTGCAATTGTGGAGCTTGTTCAAAAAATACGGATAGAAAAAAACGTAAAAGGAAAAATTCGAAACCATAAAAGCAAATTCAAAAGAGTTACATTTGAATGAAAAATGAAAATGCGAAGACAATTCATCAAGATATTTGTAGAAAATTGGTTTACAGATGAATAAATTATTGAGTAACAAAAAACTTTTTGCGTTTGCAATGTAGTTTCTACTGTAACGTTAAAGAAGTGAACAATATACAGCTTGGTCCAGTTTATATCATCAGGATTTCACCAGCCAATAGTTTATCGAAAAATAAAGGTAGTTTGTATAATAAACTATGGTCGAATTTTGTTTCCTTTTTGATGTACAGGGTGTTAAAGAAAATTAATTATTTTAAATAATTTGTTATAAATTAATAATGGAAGAAGGTAGCCTCCTAAAATTTTGCACAGATCTTTTTTTTTGTATTCGTCATTGAATAGTGGTTGTAATTATTTTATTTACAACACAGAGGCGTGCGAACGGGCTTCCTCAAAAATACATTATTCAATAAAACGTACGCCACTGTTCTTTTTAGAACATCAACTGCAGAGAGGATTTTCCATTCAATTTAGAACCTTTTTTGTATCTTACAATTTTTTGATAACTCAAATTAAAACAAAAAAACTTTAAAAAGCATTATCACTAATAAAGTTTTTTCGTATCGCAAAAATTCTAATTTTTGTAAAAGCGCGCTAATTTTTCTTTTTACACATGTTTGAGGCTTTTTATTTTTATTATTAATTTCGGTTATTAAAAAAATAAATAATAAATAAACATAGTAGATAAACAAATCCAAACAACAACATACATTTTACTTCTAAATCAGCCTTTGACAGTTTGCAATTTGCATTTTGGCTTAACTTGTTACTGTCAATCCATGAGTGATCTGTGTTATAAGATAATAAGTTAGGTAAGCTTAAATATTATAATGCCTTTTCGTTTATCTATTCAAGAATATGCTGACATATATTACGTTTACGGACTTTGCGATGGAAACTCGCCTGCTGCAGCTCGATAATATCGCTTGCGATTCCCAAATAGACGACAGTCACAACATAATGTATTTGCAAATATGCATCGAAATTTGTTACTCAAGAACTGAAATTTACACCTAGAAATTCCAATCATCGTATCGCCAACGAGGTAATAAGAAACAATCGCATCTTACTTAAATTTGACAGAGATCCTAGAACAAGTCAGAGAGTCAGAGGAGAGTTTCGGGAACTCTTAGAATTACAAAAACCACCATTTTACGACTATTAAGAAGAGATCATAGACGACCTTCTCATCTACGACCAGTTTAGAGATTGTATCCAGGGGGGGAAAATCGCAGAATGAGATTTTGTCAATGGCTTTTCGACGCTGATCAAAATGATGAGAATTTCATTAACAATATTTTATGGACAGACGAGTCATGTTTTACTCGAAGAGGAATAGTTAACTTCCACAATCAACATGTGTGGGCACATGGAAACCCCCACGAAACCAGGCCACTTAATTTTCAAAACGAGTTTAGTATTAACGTTTGGATCGGGATTTACAATGGCAATCTCTTTGGCCCTTACTTACTACCGGACCGCCTTAATTCCCTAAACTTCTTAGAGCTTTCGGAGACAGAGAAGTCTCAATATGTGGGATGAAATTCCTCTTGTTATGCGAAGGCAAGCTTGGTTCCAAATTGATGGATGCCCAGCTCATTTTAGATAGATCTAGATGTAACTCCATTAGATTTTTATCTATGGGGTTATCTTAAAGATACCGTCTATGCGACCCCAGTCTTACCAGGGAGGAACTACTCCTTAGAATTCGGAATGCTTTCCATCAAAAGACGCTGTCGATTGTGCATCCAGCAAAATGGTTCCCATTTCGAGCAGTTTTTACATTACTTAATTTCATTGTGAATCTTGTCTAGTTGATATTTGAAGTATGCTTATTATTGTTCTCCCTTTAAGCAAAACAAATTTATTTTGAACTCAGTGGAAAAGTTTTTTATTCACAAATTCAGTAATTGGTCACATGATTCTTTTTAAAGTTTTTTTCTGTTTTGAGTTGAGTTATCAAAAAATTGTAATAAACAAAAAAGGTTCCAAATTGAATGGTGAGTCCTCTCTGCTGTTGGTGTTTTAAAAAAAAACATTGGCGTACGTTTTATTGAATAATTTTTTTTTTAGGAAACCCGTTCGCACGCCTCTGTGTTGTAAATAAAATAGTTACAACAACTATTTAATGACGAATACAAAAAAAAAAGATCTGTGCAAAATTTCAGGAGGCTACCTTTTTTCATTATTAATTTATAACAAATTATTTAAAATAATTCATTTTCTTCAACGTACATCAAAAAGGAAACAAAATTCGACCATAGTTTACAATACAAACTACCTTTATTTTTCGATGAACTATTGGCTGGTGAAATCCTGATGATATAAACTGGACCATCCGGTATTATCTAACAGTCGTAATACATTGTATTGTATTGTATTGTATTGTGTTGGGGATGTTTGCACACTGCGACCTAAAAGATCTATTGTGTCCCATTCTGCTGCTGCGTCCTTCAGGATATCTCAGCGGCTATAGCATTTCCTCCAACCCTATGGCTTTAAGAAAGTTCAGTATGCCGGATGACTTTGCGTTAGGTGAGTCTCCCTCTTCTATTTGGTATGTCCCAAGATATCGTGCCCTTGGGTTTTGCAAGGTAGTGAATTCTGCTAGGATGTTGATGGAAGTTGCGTCCTTCTCCTCACAGAACCTGCACTGTTTTCTTCTACTAAAGCGAACCTCCTAAGGTGTCCAGGCAGTGCGCTGTTAGCATTCCCGTTAGTATTCTGAGTTTATTTTTACTAAGGCTACTACTAATGACTGGTTCATCATTAGATCGCTTTTGGTTGTAGTTTCCCAGAAGTATTTTTGCTTAACTCAATTATTGCAGGGTAGCTGCGTTGCTCTTACCTAGTTCATTTAGTTTTTCTAAGCATTCCCAGACCATCGTGGAGCTCAGCGCGTTGATGGCTGCTTGACTATCCGACATGATGACAATTTCCCGTCTGCGGAGGTCTCTTTCTAAATTGAATTGGACCCATTTTCCTATATCGTGAATCTCCGCTTGGAAAATGCTCGGAGATTTGCCTAAGCTTTCAGAGTATTTAGTTCCAGGCCCATACACTCCTATTCCAGTTCCTTCGGTTGTTTTGGAGCCATCAGTGTACCATTTGATGGCCCACTACTAAATCTAGGGATGGTGTTTTCGTTCCATTCCCTTTTGCGACTTAGTTTCATTTCAAATTATTTTGCGAAGCTATACCTTTCTCCTATTTTAGCTTGGGGCATGTCCCAGGTTTGCTGATTTACATGGAGGGGTCCATATTTACGTTTAGTGGTTCCCTCTTCACGTCATTCTATAGGTTGTCCTTATCGCCATTTTCTCCACTACTATATGGAAGAGTGTGAGGTGTAGAATTACTTCTATAGCAGCCGTTGGGCATGTTCTCATAGCACCTGTTATGCATACACACGCTAGTCTTTGAATTTTCGATATATTTATCCTTGAACTAGCCCGGCTAGTTCTGCTAACTCAGACCACTGACCCATATGTGATGATAGGTCTCACTGTTGCTGTGTATATCCACCCCAGGGTGTTAGGGTTAGATACTCAGTTTTTTACCGCAAAGGTTCTGCACACATTTCCTGTTTACTCCAGAGGAGTTTTTTATAATTCTCAGATATCTTACCTCTGACTACCATTCAATAACGCTCCCATCCAATTCGATGATTCTGAGGTCAGGATTCCTTTTCCTTGTAAAGGAAACTAAGTTGGTTTTGGTGAGATTGACGTGGAAGTCCCATCGATTGGCACCATTCTTTAGTACATTCAATTCGCAGAGGACTTTCTCGAATTTACCCCTTGCGAATATGGCTATGTCGTAATACATAAAAATGTATCTTTCTACTGGATGATCGTACCATATGACAAATCAAAATTAGCCCAAAAGAGAAAGATTTAAAGAATAATTCCTTCCTTACTTAATGCCAAAATAATTAGAAATTTAAGTACATAAATGCAGGTTCAATTGCAAAATTTGAGAATGGATGGATTGGATTATTCAGGTTCATAATAATAACTTGAGACATTGTTTTAAGTAAAGAATCGCCACTCGAATGTTTTGCCGTCCGGACACCCATCGGTATAGTTATATGAAAAATGTATGGAACGTAGTGACATAATTTAGTAATAAACTTATATGTCTTATAATCTTTCGTCAGATACATAACAATGGTAAGACTTTTCTAGATCGAACAGTAACATTACTGCCTCGAGCTCATCAGCGGAACGAGTTACTTGAAATGTTGAAATGCTATTAAACGATAACCCTGTCAAGATTTAAATAACCATATTGACAGAAGCTATAGAAACCATAAATATCTAATGTCATCTACCCTACAGATTAAATGCATCTCCCATTAAGAGATCTAAGCACTGTCTAATGGATTTTCCGAACATTGAGCGACAGCGGGGTAGACCAGACCACTGTAATAATTGAAAAACAACTGATATGTTTTACTAGGACGATTACTCTCAAATAAGGTAGATGATGCCGTAAATATTTTTGGGTTTTCTAGTAATTTTCAGTAGTTATTTATATCTTGACATTTTTTTGTGATATCAACATAGTAATGTTTAATTTTCCAATATGGATACAACTTTTCATATCACATAGTAAAAGAATGAAATAGTTCAGGCTATGAACTGGAAAAAAAAAACATGTAAGTTCGAATCAAAAATTTTTTTTTGCATTAGCTTCAGGAGGTTTTCAGAATCATTCATACACCTTAAAACCTCTTGGTAATCCCAACCCCACCCATTGGGGGCGAAAATGGCCCGAAATCTCCAAGTCTTGAATTGTATTTTCTACAAAAAAAAGTATTTTGGCATTTCGAGTGCATCTAGGGGTTTTTTTGGGTCTCAGATTTACTTGCAATCCATCGCAGGGGTGGTTAAATCGACAAAATTGGCCAATTTCGCACCCCTAATATGTTATTTTGCAATTTACGTGTTTTTGACATTTCGAGTGCACTGAACACGAATCCGAAGCCAGATTTACTTGCAATCCATCGTTGGGATTTCGCACCCCCAATATGTTATTTTGCAATTTACGTGTTTTTGACATTTCGAGTGCGCTGAACACGAATCCGAAGCCAGATTTACTTGCAATCCATCGTTGGGGTGGTAAAATCGACAAAATTGGCCAATTTTGCACCCCTAATATGTTTATTTTGCAATTTACTTATTTATATAAATACAAACCAAGCAAAGAAGAGGAACATCTGTCAGCCCGGCGACCAACTAAAGATTTTAGGAGCAGTTACTTCATATCCAAAACTACAACACAACTAAAATCTAATAAGAAGAATGCAGTCAATCTTGCAAATCTGCCCCCTTCTGTGGATGGTATAAAACAACATCTGAAACGCGTCTACTTTCAAGTGCAGACTTGGATAGGATATTTTCAGAATTCCAATGAAGAGCTGCAACCCACAAATTAAGGATGGAAAATACAGGCGAGTGAACTCAGTCCTGTCCGAATGACAGAGGTACCTACCAGCACCAGAACAAATATTAAATATAATTTCGTGTGGATGTAAAAAACGATGTGGTAGATCATGCGGCTGCCGAAAGAATGGCGTACGATGTACAGTAAACTGTACACATTGCAAAGGTTCTACTTGTGCCAATGTTGACACCGAGACGTCTGCCAATGATGAGGAAGATGATGATACACAATTATATGATATTATAGATTTTACCAACTGCGAAGATGAAGATGAAGATGGAGATCAACGTGGTAATAATAATAGAGGCGAGCCAATTCTTGAAAATAACGATTCTGATGACGAATATTAAGTATTGTAAATAATTGTATAAAAAAATAAGGTTAAGAAAAAACAAAAATATAGTAATTAAATATTTGTGTTCTTCAAACAATTACTAATATTCATATCTTCTTAATATTAAAAAAGGAGAAAACTCCGAAGTAATTTTAAAATGCAAAAGTAATAAAAATTTAGAAGCGTGTCAAATTAGCCATTTTTGTAAATTTCCCAACCCCTACGATGATATTCGAGTAAATCTGGCTTCGGAATCGTATTCAGCGACCCAAAAAACCTCCTTGGTACATTCGTAATGCCTAAAACACGTAAATTGCAAAATAACATATTAGGGGTGCAAAATTGGCCAATTTTGTCAATTTTACCACCCCTACGATGGATATTGCAAGTGAATCTAGTTCCGGATTCGTGTTCAGCGATCCAAAAAACTACCTAGGTGCACTCGAAATGCCAAAATACCTTTTTTCGTAGAAAATTGGGGTTCCCAAGAGGTTTTAAGGTGTATGAATGATCCTGAGAACCTCCTGAAGCTAATGCAAAAACAATTTTTTGGTTCGAACTTACATGTTTTTTTTTAATATAGCTAAAATCCCGGTTCACAGCCTGGACTAAAACGATATAATTTCTTTGTATTATCATCCTCCTTCTGATCTTGTTAGCTAACGTTCATGCGTCCATAGAAAATTGAAGTTTCGTAGGTGTGGTGTGTACTTCATATACATCAAGCTGCTCTAGGATTAAGACATTTTTTGACAGTTCTAAATTATAAGTAAGTTGCAGTAAATATGAACCATAAAAGTGTGAATAATTTAACATATTCAGAACTCGATATATTAATAAAAGAATTTTTGGAAGAACTAAATCAATGTGAAGAAATTTTTAAAAATCAATTAGCTATAGAACAGTTCACACCTATGAACGAAAAAAATAGAACTAATGTAAGTAAAATATGTCTGTATGTTATGTAGATGTAACTCTCATAAGAGTTTATCCTTCATATTAGACAATTTCTTAGGAAATCTATTCGTATTTGAACATATTTCAGTTAGAGAATATATATGTCAGACTAAATGCCGCTCGATGTCTTCAAAACAACATCGATGATCAGTTAACTTACATAGGAGGTAGGGAAAATGATTTGGAAAAACGAATCTCTTCTTTTGAAACCAATATGAGAGGACCACCTTATCAAACACGTTGTGATTTTGCGAGGGATGAATTGTAAATTTTAATTCAATTATCTCATTATTCTAAATAATTAGTTTTACTGTTTAGATATAATACTGCAGTTGATATAAAAAACAAACTTTGTAAAATGGAAGAATTTATTGAAGAAACCAATTCAATAACTAAACAATACAGGCAGGAAATTCAAAACATACCTGTAAGTATAGAAAATATAATCAATACTCGTGATCTTCGAATCCAATATAGAAACAGCTATTTGGGGTAATATACCCGACGGGTCATAATAAAGCCTTTGCACCCGTTATACTGAAACAATTTTTTTGTCAATGCCGTGATACTATTTCCGATTTAGTGGGATATGTAAATCATCAGGCTATTCCCAATTAAATAGTGTATTTTACTGTTTCTAATTGTGGAACATTTAGCCTTTGATTATTTTTGATAATCGACGATTTAACTACTCCTCGGGTTCTTGCGCGCACACTTGTTTTAAAGATGGGAAAAACCGTATAACAATAATTAATCTTGCCAGTTCGTTCGCGAGCCACCCTCCTAAGAACTTCGCTCCAAACCTTCATTGTCGACGTATATCGACTTTTGTTTTGCGGAGGTGAAGAAAACCCTTTATGGGGAAGTTATGAGCTTCTGGGTCTCATGGTCTACTTTGAGAGTCACCATTCCAGCCATACTCACTAAAAATTTCTCCCCCTTTGTAGGCTTGTCTGGATATTGCCTCCGGTGACACTTAGGCCTGCTGGCAGCTGGCCATTGTATCTCGCATTTGTTTCGTTTTTTTTACGGTATCCACTGGAGTATTTTTGTACCTTGTACGAGTTTGTACAAGTCCTTTACTGGGTGGGAGCTGTATAATTCTGGTTCGCCTTTAGGCTTTCCAAAAATTGACTGTCTTTTGCCATCCAGTGTGTGTGTCACTGTTTCTCTATCCTTACCGCAAAGTCTGCATGTCAGGTCGCCATTGTACATTCCCATTTTGTTTTAGTGCCCTTTTACTGGCGCATGGACAGTCGTGAGCCCTGTTACGACTTTTATTTATTCCCTAATTAGTGCTAATAGGTCGTTCTTTTGTTACACGTGGATTTGATGTATTTCTTCCCATGTTCGTTTCCTGGAATTTTTTGTCCCAGTATTCTTTGTGGTTTTACATGATCCAGTCTTCTACAGACCTTCGTACTGTACGTTTTGGTACCACCGTGGTATGTTCTGGATCTGGAGCGTTCTTCGACCCTCTTCTTGCAAGTTCGTCGGCTTTTTCATTGCCTATCGTTCCCTGATGTCCCGGCACCCAGGTCAGCCTAACGCGGTTTTGGTTTGCCATTATTTCAAGTTCTTCTTTGCATGTCCATACCAGACGGGATGTCACTTCCTGCCTTAAATGCAGCCTGATTGTCTGTCAATATGTGGATCTGCTCATCTTCGATGGCTCTCTGATTGTTTTCTTTCACACATTGGAGGATTGCATATACCTCTGTTTGGAAGGCGGAGATGTGTTTACCCAATGAATAGCTGAAGCCAGACTTTGGGTTTCTTGAGTATACTCCTGCACCTGCACCTTTTTCAGGCTTAGACCCGTCTGTATACCAGATCTTTCCCTGTAGAGTGTAGCACAGGTTTGTATGTTCCCATTCAGTCCGTTCTAGTATTGATACCCTGAATGTGTTGTTAAAAGAGTATCACTTTGGAATGTGATCTGTTCTCATGCCTAACACGTCCTTGGTCACGATTTTTACGATGCTCATGTGTCCTGGCCCAATGTGAACATTCTTCAGTGTATTTTGTATTCTGAAGGCACCAAGCCTTGCCTCTCCTTGAATTACCAATTGGAGGGAAGGTAATCCCAGTAGTGTCTCCATTGCTGCAGTGGAAGTTGATTTCAACTGTGTTCCCAAAACGTGCAAGTCTCTGAACCTTGATTAGTCTTGTCGTGGTCCCTCTTTGTTGTGTTTTAGGCCACCAAACCAAAGAGGCGTATGTTATTGTGGGCTTAACCACCATATTGTACAACCAGTAGAGCATGTTCGGTCGTAGCCCTTTTTTTTCCTGAAGGAGAGTCTGGCCACAAATAATGAGGCCTTACCGCCTACTGTGTGGTATAGACAGTTTCATATCCTAGTCCATCATTATATTAATTTAGTATCAATAGGTAATTGATACGGAGATTCATGGATACGAGGTTAGATGCTCATGATACATGTATTAAGTGGAAGGAGTAAGATGCCAGGTGTAGGCAGTTATGTCAAAGCGGGTTCCTACGATCCGCGCACACTTGTTTAGAGATCTGTAGAACAATGAATGGTTCATTTTACCAGTTCGTTCGCTAGGCATCTTTACTCCTTTAAGAAGAAGGGCTCTCGCTCCCATTCTTCATAGCCGACGTATATCGACTTACTCAATTACTGCAGAGGCGCAGCTATTGTGTGGAATAGACAGTTTCATATCCTCGTCTTATCATATATTTAGTATCAATATGGATACTAGGTAGGATAAGAATCTTGAGTGAAAGGAGTAAGATGACTGGCGTCGGTAAACTAGCACATGTTTAGGTAAAAAAAATCATAACGCATGACACGCTTAACTCAAAAGGTTTGATGATTGTCGTTCGTTATCCTATATTAAGTAATGCCGAGTGCGGTTAATACTTGGATGTAGGGGAAACCCGCGTTGAATGTCCGAACAATTGCAGCATATCCCATATCATAGCTCGCAGGCAAATAAGTCAATGAGTACGAGATATATTGAAGATATGCCGTTCTTCAGAGGGTAAGTTAAGCCAACGGTCCCGAGTCCATAGACGTTGTGCTCGTTAAAGATTCCTACCTCTGGTTGGAATACCTGGCTGTTCGGCAAAATTTCCGGTTGAGGGAAATGTTCTCAGCGCCGTCGGTGATTGATTGCAGAATTAGGTTCACGTTAAATAAATAAACCGACATGTAATTTCCATCATTGACAGTTTCTATTATGTAAAAGTAAAATGTATTGATGTCAGAATTCCTTCATTAGTTTACTTAGTTCTGATTTCATTACAGTTTCAACAAATAGCCCAACTAATGATGAAACAACTAGAACTGCTGGAAGGGATGGATTCCAAAATAGATTTTGTAAAGGACTACACAGCCATAGTGAACAGGAAAAAAATGCAGATACTCAAGAAATACGATATCAAGGAAAATATTTGTTAAAGGGGGCAAAGCATAATTAAAAATCTATTTTGAGACCTATTGCATTTGGCTGTTACATATTCTCTAATATTATTCTTCATTACAACAGTAGTGTGCCCACATTTCAGAAATAATGGAAAAACTCTAAATCTCACCCGATTGTCCATTTCAATCACAACTGCACCTTTCTGTCGAGATATGTAGGTATATTATGATACCTAATGTATCTATATAGTTTTCATCTGTGGTTTGATTTTCCAATACTATCTTGTTAACAATGCCATGCATTTGTTAATGTAATGATATGAGAGATTTCAGAATTGTTTTTGAATGATTTCAACACCACATCCAATACTCTACCTATCTCAATAACTTCTACTAATTATACTATGAAATGTTTTAGAGACAAAACGTTATTATAGTGTATTTAAATGTAAAGAAGATCCCAAAAGTTATGTTTGCAATCAAGAGTATCTTGAAGCCCTTATATGTTATTTTGTATATGTTATTATATTGTAATTGTAATCACAATTAAAGGACTATGAAATCGTGTTCTGGAAATAGTAGTTTAGAAAATCTAGGTAGGGTTATTCTGAAACATTCGATCATCTTCAACGGATAAATCCCTCTAGGATAATAATAATAAATTGAAAGGAAAATATGCCTTAGGAATATCCACAATACCACAATCACTACACTAGGATAGTAATGTGGCACAAGTTACAAAGAGTTCTATATATAGAGTAGACAACTAAGCCTTTCACTGTTATCTTAACGCTTTCTCGCACATGTACTGCGCTCTCACTCGCACGATGTGCGCGCGTTATACTTATTCTTATACTCTGTGATAGAAGGGGAGACCTTGCGAGTGAGAGCGCACTAACATGTGCGAGGACAGAATGTCCGACTAGTTACCAGCGCTTTTCTATGCTTAACACACTACTTGTCTACTCAATATATAGAACTCTTTGACAAGTTAAGTTCAGATAGAGATCATAGAAATATATTTTCTATTGTAACAATGACGTGTGAATGATAGGGGCGAGGGAATTAAAAGGAGGACATTTTTTCTAAGAGATAGTTTGCTGATCTAGCATTCGCCTTACCAAGTACGTAACGCAATGCAGTATCACAACATATTCTATTAATAGGCCAGAGTATGGATCCATTTTTCGCCCACCATATTGCAGCTCGCTGACATCCACGGTGCTATGCATTTGCTTGCACTACAGTATTGTTTATGTATAGATGGCGTTAACTGTTAGTGGGCTCCAATATGGCTGACGATTCCGCTGTCTATAATAGTGCTATACAGTATGCCTTGAAAAAACCCTCTGAAAAGGTGTTTTTTGACGTTGATCTTTCAATTGGAATAAAACAAGCACATACACAATTTGACAAAATGAACAGAATTTTGATTTATTTAATAGAATGTTATGTCATTTATTGTTTGAATATTATTTAGGGTATAGCACCCCCACGATCACTACTCTTGCTAATATACTGAATTATTCTGGACATTTTCAAGCATTGGTCGCCTGATTTCGCCAGTAACACACACCATGCTAGCCTCCTACCAAATGGTTCAGCTTCGCTGGTTCATCTGCATACACCAAATACTCTACATATCCCCAAAGTAATCCAGAGGCGCCACAGGATCGAAGTGGTCAATCGACATGTCCATTTGGCGAAATAACTTCATCGCCGAAACCCTCCCGGCTCTACAAAACAAAATATTTTGATTCATGTACCTATATTATTTGCCTGAAATAAGGAGTTTAATATCCCACGTGTTCTTCTTGTCTCACTGGGTCACAATCAATCAAATTAGATCAATGAAAAGAGCAGTAAGAGCAGTATTCTGGTTACCGAAGAAAAGAAGCGTTCCATTTAATTTTTATTTTCTTCAGTGCTTGCTGTTTCTCATCTCACAGGGAATCATTTGTTCGGATGGAAGATTATGTCGATTGTAGAATGGTGTCTGCAGGTTTCGCGAATATGCCCATGATTTTCCTAATAAATTTGCACTACTTGCAATCTTTGCATGACGTTAATCTGTGCTCGATGAAATGGTAAATATTACTGAATAAAAATAATCCTACAACTTTGCCACATGATATCTATAGTTGTCTGTCTCGATCAGAAGGTCTATCATGCCAAATAAAAAAGCTTTATTAACACAGTACCACTGTCATACATACAGGTCTGGGAACTCGTATGTTTGACATGGGTCTCTTACTCGCAAGCAGTGTTACTAAGTATTCTGATTTGAGAGAGGAATAGAACTGTTACTCTTGTCAAAATGTATTACTCACCTTAAAAATAACTTCATAAAAGACCTCGTTAAAACGATTTCTTTCCGGAATCGCAAGCATCCAATTTTTTTGCATTTCCGCATCTTTCGGCACTTTAAAAACAGAAGTTTCTTGCTTTACACTTTTGTACTCCGTTTTGCATTTCGGCACAATGCACGGTTTCGTAATTTGTTTCTAAAAATGCAGGTATTCCTTGTTTACAATTTATTTATTTAAGAATGACAGTTGTCAGAGAACACTCTTCGATTACTGCGCCACCCTTTTTGGTACTACGCGACAGTTGACGCTTAGCGGACCCACTTTTCACATAGGAAACAGCCTCGAGTTCCCAGACCTGCATGTACGACAGTGCACAGTACGTCACATTTGTATCTCGCGCTTTCTTTTGAAACAAATCATGCTTTGAAGCCAGTTGACTAAGGGCCTTCACCTTGTCTAGAAGAATGTATCTTCATAATTTGTCCTGGAAACATATTTGGTTTGCAATAATATAACATTGATTAAGGCTCTATATAGGCGAGTACTCTCGTCCGTCATTTTGAAGCCAACATTACAATATGCTCTCGCGCTGTAAAATAATATCGTCGGATAAAACTACTTTTTGTGTGTGGAGTGTATCTATATCGTGTACATTTCACACATACTTGAAGCTGCAACAAGGTAAGAGATTATTTTTATCCAAATTTTCGCTATTTTAACTGTAAATTGTATAGTCTCTAATTCTGTACTGAGGTGCACTGCTTTGCAGATTATTTATACTTTCAGTACTTGGTCTTGGTGTAAAAAAAACATATATTTTCTTTCGTTTACAAAAGATTGTTGGCACTTACCAATAACTTCTGCTGTAAAATTTCCAATAAATGAAGTGATCAACGGAGTTGATTTACGGTCAACGGATGAACGCTTGACGTTGTAAACATTTGGATTTCTCGCAGGAGTTATTACTATGACTATCGAAATTAATATTTCCTGTGCCGATTTAGTTTAGAGCTTTCATAAAATTAACGATTGACTTAATGAAGGATCACGGGTGATTATTCCAAAGAAACAACATAATTCATAATATAAAAATTTATTTTTATCTTTATAAATGAGTTGTGTCTTGCCATCTTTGTAAATTAGCATCTCTTCTCTTCAAATTGTTGGACATAAAATAAATAGAACACGTACTGACACATAATACAATTAGAATTAAAATGGAACTCTCCAAATAGCCTATGATATCAAACATATTCTCTAAAATCAATACAAATATTATTGCAAATAAATAAACAACTGCATTTAAGATGGAAGTTCCAAAGGCTTCAGGAATTGGATAAGTCGCTTCGATGGTATATTCGAAACTCATAATCATGCCGCTCGCACTGAAGAATCTAAAATTAGAATAGATTCAGATAGTTATTCATCAACGAAAGCTGAAAAGTAGTTGTGTATATACGAAAGTCACGTGACGATATCTCTTTCCGTCTGAAAGTTACGCAATTCAATGGTTGACGATAAGCAGTTATAATTCCGAAAAAAAATGTCCCGTCTTTTGAGTGTTTCCTATAAAAAGAATATTTTTCTCAACTAACTATATGATTCTGATGCGAATGGCACAAACCGCAAGTCAATATCTCTTTCCGTCTGAAAGTTACGCAATTCAAGGGTTGACGATTAGTCATACTTCCGAAAATTTTATTTGCCGTTTTTAGAGTTTTTTCTATAAAAAAATTATCTTTTCGAACTAATATGATGATTTTGAAGCGAATGACACAAACCGCAAGTAGATATCTCTTTCCGCCTGAAAGTTACGCAATTCAATGGTTGACGATAAATCGTCATAATTCCGAAAATTGTATTTCCCGTCTTTGGAGTGTTTCTTATAAAAAGAATCTTTTCCAACTAACTCGATGATTCTGAAGCGAATGGCACGAACCGCAAGCCGATATCTTTTCCCGTCTGAAAGTTAAGCAATTCAAAGGTTGACGATAAATAGTCATAATTCCGAAAATTTAATTTCCCGTCTTTGGAGTGTTTCCTATAAAAAGAATATCTTTTCCAACTAACTCGATGATTCTGAAGCGAATGGCACAGACCGCAAGTCGATATCTCTTTCAGTCTGAAAGTTACACAATTCAATGTTGGACGATTAAACCACCTACTGCCGTAGTTTTGCTTTCCGATAAAGAAAACTTTCAAATTATTAATTCTCTCGAAACCTACTTGGTTTTAATATTATCCTATAGATGACTACAGTATACACTTTTTTCTACAGAAAGAAGAAATCTGTTTCCGATTATCAGTTCTCTACAAACATACTGACTTAGTTCTGAGATTATCAGATAGATGACTCTACTTAAACGCATATTAGTTAAGAATAATAAATAATAATCATTGCCTATGGGTAGTTGAATAATAGTTTCCTTACAAGAACTATTCCCGAAACATAAACTTCATACTAAAGAATTTGCGTTTGCAAATATAGGCCACTCGTTAGGATAGAAAGAAAAATTTAGCTACTGAATCAATGATCTGCTTTATGTACCTATTACAAACTGTAATACCATTGATACAGGGAAGGGCGAAATTAATCAACTATTTTGGTTTCCTAATAAAAATCAAGTGAAGCGACGGTGGCATTGAAATATAACTATTTTGACGAGTATGCTTTGTAGTTATATTCACAAAAATGCGGAAATTTTTGACACTGCAAACCGCAGGCGAAAGCATATGGCTTGATGCTCATGTACTACTTATATTATAATTAATAAAACATTTTTTTATTGAGCAAGACTGGTGGTAATGTTATCTTTGTGTCACGTTGGTATTCTCGAACTTTAAAAAGCGATAATTAATAAGAAGAGTTATATTATGCAAGACTAATCTGCGACAAATTTATGCGACCTTTTCTAATGTAGGACAATTTTTGAACTATATCTGAAAGTGGAAAGTTTCGGATATCATCTAATGACTTTTATAAGTAAGTTTACAACAAATGTTGAAGATAATTAAATTTGACCAAATATTGCAGTTGTGCAGTTTGCAAGGCAAAAACTCTCATTTAAATACACCTGTAGAAACCGAGCGAATGAAAAGGCTGGCGGGATGCACCAAAAGCTCTTACTTTGGCCAGAAGTCGATGATAATAATGATATAGTTCCTCAAAGGAAATGAACAGTCATAATCTCTGTTTTTTTTTTGGCAAATTGTGCTCAGCTACGGCGATTTGCGATGGATCTATTAATATTTCAGCCCCTGATTTTTTTTTTGAAGTTATCTGAAAGAAAATGAATGGACCAGAAAATCGATTCGAGAAATATGGAAGCAGAACCTGCTTTTACTCAGAAATTACTTAGTCTAATGGACTAATTAAGTTTGTTTGGATAAGATTTCTCATACAATTTTATGAGGAAACTGAAATAGTTCATTTGTTTTGCATCTTCTTGGATAAGGAATATTCAGGCCGTTAGTAGATCCGTCAAACTATCATTTCATGTATCATGTAGTTTTCAACCCAGAATTTAATTCATTTTATAAGTTTTTCACATCTGGTAGTGAGGTGAAATTTATTTTTCTAACAAATCAGATTAATCCCATGTGTTCTTCACCTTATAATACGTCTGTAGTTTCTAGAATGTTTGTTCTCTGAATCATAGTTGCATAGATATGTGAAGGCTTTACAAAATATTGATATCTGAATGTGATTAATAAAATTTTTGTCACCTGAAGGGTCAGGGAGATATTTTTCAATATTAAATATAACTGATGTGATTAGTTAATGGCTCTTTATTGGATTTTTCCAATAGCACTTTTTTAATCTATATTCAATGATTAAGAAATAGCAACACAAGAAGAATGTAAATGTAAAAACAGTGCTCAACAATTGGTAAGGGTCATAAGACTTATAAGTATTTCTTAAAAGTTTTCACAATTTCTTGTTTCAATTTCTTTATTTCTTCTTCTTGCAGTAACTTTCTGTTTTTTATTGCATAGAAACAAATAACTACAAACAAATTTCGTTTAAACAAAGAGCTTCCAATTATATCAGGCATAGTCTGGATCAGTTGATTCGAAAAATATTGTGCTAAATTTGTCCAATTTTGCATAACTTGTATTCTCTAGGGTATTCAATAATTGTTCAATGTTCTATATAGTTCATGTATGGTGATCAGGCGGCCACTCTATCCGCCACAATACGTACACTACTGACATTGTCATTAGTTAAAGCAGAATGTTCGCCAATTGCACCCGCAATTACCATTGTGGTGTTAAAACCACCAAGCCTGTGCGACCATTGAAACAAATTTCATCCCAAACGCAGACAGAGCCTCCACCAAAAGCAGTTACAAAAACCCTGAATTATTTATTATATCTCTGGCCTCGTTGCCTCCACACCAAAATTCGTCCACCGCTATAACTCAGATGGAATCTGGACTTATCCGTGAATTAACAATTTCTCCATTCGTAGATGGTCCAGTTGTCTTGTTCCTCGACTTAGATGTGGATGTGGGACACGCCTTTTTGCCCTTTAACCAGGTATTTTCCAACCTTTTTCTAACTATTTGGTTTGAAATTATTTGCTTGTGGCGTTACGCAATGCCCTATTGACGCGTGAAGCATAGTAGGTTGTAGTCATTCTCAAGTATCGGTCTTCAGCATGTATTATGCTTCGTTGACGCCCTGGACGTATGAAGCTACAGACTGCACCATTTGACACATTCGATTCCAGACGCGTTTTAAAACACTTTGTGAAAAACCCAAACGTGGCGAAGGTGATAAAACGGGAAAAACCATCGGTAAAACTGACATAAGTACAACATTACTTTGATACCTATCAAGTTGAGCACTGTATTATATTCAAGTTTTGCCAAAGATCGTGTTTTAGCTTACGCAAATAGAGGAATGCCAATGTACGATCCTACTCTCGACTGGATTTCCAAGAACACCATAAATATGAGGAAAGTCAGACATCCAGCGAGCAAAACTAAGAACGACACTTTTCTGAAAAAAAAACATGATAAGATAAAAACCTATAACAACATAGTATATAGGTTTTTCATATTAATTATGATGCCTACTTGAATGCTTTCGTTTTATCTAGAATCAATCCAAAAATGACAGTTCCAAAACAACCTCCTGCAATGATGGCAATGAGTGTAATTATGCCGACATCTGTTCTTCCATCCTGCAATGCGAGTTGATGATAATTTTAATAGAACTTAGTATAGCTTATGTGTATTAATAAATTGAAAAATACAAGCATTGCGCTGTTGAAAACTTACAGGAAAGTAATGCAAGTATATTGGATTGATTAATATTCCAAAACAGTTCCACATTCCGAATGAAATTCCATAGGCGAACGAAATCAACAAAAAGTCCTTATTTTTTAATAATTTCTTAAACGCTGCCCCATAAGTGAGTTCTTCTTCGGTAATAGTAATTAATAGGGCTTGCGAATGACTAGGAGGCAAAGGTGGCCTCGATTTGAAAACTGAAAATAGAAAAATCATCACCGGAATCGGAGGCACGTCAAAATTTGAATTGAGCTTTACTTTTATTTCAGATAATCAACCATTGTTTTAAATAGAAACCTGCAATTTTTCTGTCAATTTTAAATAGACCGTGGCATTCTAAAAACTGAATAATTACCACTATTACCCTGGAATTGATAGTTTTTTGAGATATAAGGCCATAAAATTCCAAAAATAAGTCGGACAGTTTCAGGAAACGACGTTTATTTTCCAATAAAAAGAGTATCAGTTAATCAGATGGAAATCCGTTTGAATGAGGTGCCCAAATTGGGATCTCCCATTTCTTGACAGTAAGCCAACATTTGCTTGAATTCCCCCTTGAACACTTTTTCAATGGTGCCAGGTCGAATAACTAATCTTTCAATTTGTCAATATTATTGGGTCGATTGACGTATTCTTTTGATTTTAAATAACCCCATAAAAGGAAACCTAACAGAGTAAGGTCTGGCGACCCATCTGGCCATTCAATGAATCCCAGTGGCGGCTCGTGAACTTTTTAAGAGAGGAGGCTGGACATAAAACGTTCTTGTAAAAATATACTCTATTCAGCCAATAAATTTAACCTTTGCACAGCGACCGTACCAGCTACAGTGACAAAATTAATTGTTTCCAAGCAAGAACCAACGTGGAGGTGTAGAGTTTTTCTTGACAAAAAATTTTTTGTTCGTTTTTTTTTCTTTGGATTTTTGATATTTTTTATTTTTTTTTGAAATTTTTCATATTTTGATTTTTTTTATTATTTTTATTAACTTTTTTTATATATTAACGGAATTCTACGGTCTTTAGTTTGCGAAAAATGATCAATAATATTATCATAAAATGTATCATTTTGTTTTAAGTGTTTTACTAAATCTTTTTCAATAGATATCAAACTAACATTGTACAAACGATTTTGGCCCATTGTATTTCGCATGTAAGTTTTAATTCGTTTGAGAGTAGAAAATGATCTCTCCACCGATGCGACGTGACAGGAATGGTGACTGTCAAACAAAGTAGTTTATAAAACTGAGGTAAAACTTGTTGCAAATCATTGTCTATCATATATTTTATCATATCGGCGTGAATGTCGTACTGGCCTAAAATATCTTTATCCGAGTAGGTATATAACCCATAATTCATTCAGTGCTATTTTATCAAAAAATTTATATTTTAGAACTAAGTTATCTGAAAGTGTATTGGGAAACTCTTTTGAAAAAGATTCGAAAAATCTTCTATTCGTCAAGTCGAAAAACTTCAATTCATGTAAATCGGAAAATCGAATCTCAATTTGACCTTTAATAGTATCTAAAATTTCATAAAAAAAGTTGTTATATGTTTTCCTCCTTTAACAATATTCTGTTTACCGGTTAATTTAAACTTAATACTCGATGTAATACGTTCCTGCGATTTTTCATGTCTGTCTATACCACGAGCTAAATTTTTCAAATCATCATAACCCGAGTGCCCCAACATGAAGTTGTATCAGATGTAAATAGCAAGCAATATAATTTATTGTGTATTTCGATTTTGAAACATACCTGTCATCGTCACCACTAATCCTTTCAAATCCGGTAAAGGCCGTTTATTTTTAACAAAACACTTTTCTATCATATGTTAATCCACCAAATGGATTTTCTAAGAACTCAGCAACTAAGTCACTCATCATTTTAACGTTCACCGATTAGATAAATTATAACTTAACTACTTAACCTTACTTCGCCTCGCGGTACAAAAACAAGAACTAACGGAACACGACACGTGTCGCATTCTTCTAGCAGAAGGGCGGTAGCAAGTAATCGTATTTCGTTCGACCGACGATTCCGTACGAGAAGCTAGCCTACATAGGGTGTTGCCATATTCACTCTTTTACCCTATCTGGCAATTGAACTGCTTGGAAAACGGCAACTGTGTTGACCACACGTATTTAGCGTTTGAGATATATAGAGAATCTAGCCTCTGGCCACTGTTGCCAGATTAAAAATAACTACTGAGAACGAGGAATTAATTGTAAAATTTAAAGAATTATCAGAGAAACAGGAAATAAAATGGAGAATGAAATTGGTGAGGAGGCTGAGTCTCCTTAGCCTCCTTCGAGGAGCCGCCACTGCTTCTCCCAACCCATTGATTTGGAAATATTCATTCAAAGACGGAGTGGTGCAAAATATTTAGAAATCCTAAGGCAGGAGAATAAATCACGCTATTCCCAAATGATAGTAACCCGAACATCCCAAAGAAGCTTTATAGTACCAGCAAGATGGAGTTACCTCACAATATGATTTTTTTTTACTACACGAAAGGAAAATCTTTGTTCGCCGAAAAGCCACAGAGGTCACATGAATTGAAATATTTTTAATAGCTCTCATGGTACCATTTCTGACAATGGACGCATTGAATCCAGTCCTCCTTTTTTGGATGTTTTGTTATATTGTTCACCACAACCTAGGCATTCGGTATCATATTCATCAGAGCTGTCTTCGGATTCTTGTGGCTGAAAGTGAGAAATCATCGCCTGTGGACGAATCACTTAGTCTTGCTTTGTTTTTTCGATAATTGTGTTTGTGTTTTTATAGCTCTCTGTCTTTTCATTGCTTCCTGTTTCTCTTTTTTAGTTGTTTCCTCTTTATTCCGACCAGTTATTTGCGTTTTTCGATGTGATCCGGATATGTAAAATCAACTGCCATTGGTTTTCTTGTTTTTCTGACTTATTCGACGTTGGCTTGTAACGTACTAGGTACTGGTATTCCCCTCCTAGGAGCTGTGAGACCTTGTCGTAGGTGGAGGGGCTTATGTAGCTACAATGAACCCGACGCCTATACCGGAGGGAGTTTCAGGGCTTCCGGTAGGGTCATCATTCCGGACAGGCCGAGGGTGAGTGGTGAAACTAAAGAACAGCTTCAAAGACGGACTGGCTATGGATCTGAACTTGGCCGTAGGGTAAAAAGGCAAAAAACAACGAATTGAAGATGTCGCCTGATAAATACAAATTACCCCAGGATGAGCCAGCGCTGGAACGCTTAAAACATTCGTGGTCATAGGCATCAAGGAAACCTCACTATAGACATAGAGTCCCACAATCGCCGTTCAGCTTCACCAATAACACGAATACCCTCTTATGAATACAATCTAAGAGCTTCAGCGTATGTTTGGAAACTAAACTACAAACATGTGAACCGTACCCCAGGGCAGGTCGAATCTGTGCTCTGTGCTTTGTAGATTCTGTTAACCTTCTGGGGTGTAAAGTAGCTCTTGGCACGGAATAGAAAACCAAGTTTTTGTAAAGGCTGAGCGTCCCATGAGAAGGTGTTGTTGGTGGTGATACTTAGCGTGGAAATTGAGGACTTCATAAAAATACTTGTACCTGACATACTTACAAGCTTCAATTTTGGTACCAAACTCTACAAAATTGCCAGATCTCTATTCACTGCATCGATCTGTATCTCTCTTGCTCATCTGGCTTCATGGATGGTATAGCCATTATATCGGAGAGACTCCGCCAACCACCAAATAATTTATCTGAGAAAAAACTCGATAGTAAACGAGAAAGTTGGGGCGGCAAACCATATAACAGAAGCTTCCACAGAAAGCCTTGGTGCAACACTTGGCCAAATGCTTTGGAGATATCCAATGCCACAGCCAGAGGTTCCCCATAGATGTCTACCATACATGTGTTACATAGGAGAGCAGGTCTCCTGTTGGCCCTGAGACGAAAGTCGTATGTTGCGAACATTCGTCATTATTTGAACCAAATATTTTCAAATCAATGAATTGAGAGAAGGGAATTCATCGAATGGCCAGCTAGGTCGCCTGACCTTACTCCGTTAGATTTATTTTGATAGGGTTATTTACAATCAAAAGTATCAATCGACCCAATAATATTGACGAATTGAAATATAGGACTCTTAATTAAATTAGAGTTATTCGACCTGATACTATTGAAAAAAAGTTGCGGAAAATAAAGCAAAGGTCAAGGAGTGGAGGGATCTCAATTTTACCACCTCATTTAAACCGTTTTTCATCCAAATAACTGATACTTTCGTTACTGTTATTTGAAAATTAAACGTCGTTTTCTGAAACTGTCAACTTCAGGGTAATAGTGTTAAATATTGCAGTTTTTAGAATCTACTCTGTTTAAATTTGACACAAAAGAAGTTTTCTATTTGAAAATATTTGGATGAAGTCATCGTCGTTTCTCTACCACTCTGTCAATAAGGTATTTATACCTCGATAGAACAGTCGACCAGTGACATCACAACCTACTCGTTCTGCTGATAAGTCCAAGAGGCGAAGCAGCGGTCCAGAACTTTTGGTTGTGTTGTTCCTGGTCCCATGCCCACATAATTAACATGTGCTGAAGATGAAATCTTTCTAGATATTCTAATTTCGATTAAATTGTTTCCTAAATAGTACAGGAATCTAGGCATAAAATCGCAAAATTTGCGAGACAGTTGAAATCGAGCGAAAAATTTTGCCAACCTATTCTTTGGGGTCAAACTTACCCAAATGTTAGTTAATTTATTGTTTATAACAAATTGTAGGGTAGATCACTTTCTAATCTTCCTTTACTAACGTTAATTTTACCCCAAAGAACAGATTCGCACAATTTGTATATCGATTTCAATTGTCTCGCAGATTTTACGATTTATGACTCGGTGAGTAATTTCATTCTCTGGGTTAGTCATATCTATTTCTTTAGAAACGGTGTTGCTCATTTCAATACTATCTTACAAAAGATTACAACATGCCTGATATTATAAATATTAATTCAATTATCTATAGGTTTATTCTTGGCATATTACAGTGTGTTCCAAATTACTGTAGATATTCTTTAATTTCAACTATTTCGAATAACACTAGTCTAAGAACTTCCACCCCTATTGAAATTCAAGATTTTGAGGAACACTATAGATTATTGATTTCTTATTTAGTACGAATTCTAGGATTATTCAACTTACATAACAGGACCAACAAGAAGATGCCAGATGCAATCGCAGCATTGTATATTAACATGTTAAAAAGTCCTTTTTCGATTTGTTCATTGTCGGAATCATCTGTTACTGCGAATGGCGGTATCAAGCAGCCCAGTGCTAGACCTAAAATGATACATAATTATCAAAATATTGTTTTCAATTTTACTTACTATTCCATATCAATCTAGAATAAGGATAATAACTGAAATATTTAGTTCAAGAATCCCTTTCGATCAATAACGTGTGATTGAGAATGCATTTTCTGTAACATTAACCAATAATCTAGTATTTTTACTTTTACAAAAAGCTGTTTTACTCGTTGCGACAGTTCATTGATAAGTGACTATAGGCTATTATTATCCTCAGGGTTTATGTCATTTTTATCAAAGTAACAGTTGAATAAATCGTATATCAATACCAATTGTTTTATCCGTAGTGATTTGCAATTTCGTCAAACAATATTTTCGGGGTTTAATAGGTTCTTGGTAGATAGAACCCTTTGAATATAATTGCTTTTTTAACCTGTCCTTTATACAGATTCCAAATATATTATACGACAGATTTTTGGGCGTGATTCGTTATTTTGATTATAAAAGTTATGAGCCCTCAACGTGGGGGTTCATATTTGTAAAAAAGAACCTCTATAATATTTTAACTTTGAAGAACTATATTTGGTGAACTATTTGGGTGCATTTCGGGTATTTATTGATGGTAGGTAAAAGTTGAGGAAAATTATGATTTCAATTATCTAATTCCAAAACATTTTTACTCTGGTGTCCTCTTGAGGTCCACTGACGAATGCCATATTGCCGGGCATGCACGTTTTTGGAGCTCTCTAGGTATTGGATGAGCTCGATGTTCATTGCTTTCTCTATCACTTTAGAGATCACAGATAATAGTATATACAATTAATAGGAAGGGTTTTCTTTCCTTTTTTTTTGGTATTGGTTGGACTCTAGCTGTCTTTCAGCTGGAAGGAAACACCAAGTTTGTGATAAAGGCTAAACAACCTATAGAAAACTGGTGTTAATTCAGGCACACATTCCTTGAGAAGTTTTTGGTATTGAGATCAAGCAGAATGCGCCTAATTGTGCGTTGACGAAAGACAATTTCAGCATTATGGCTATCGATGGTAGCAATATTAAGAGGTTCCTTCCCTTGTGGATCCAAAGTGAAATTTGCTGAAAACATTCCATCAAAAAGGTTGGCTTTTTCTTGTGGTGTAGTAGCCAGTGTGCCATCATCATTGGTTAAGGGAGGGAATGAACTGGAAGTGAAACTCCTACCAATTGCTTGGCGAAAGTCCAAAACGAACGTGAGTCATTCGGGCATTCAATAAGCTTTGATCTTATTTTGGCATTATATGCCTCTTTCTAAACGTTTATTGTTTCATTTCATATATTTCTGGCTTCAACATATTTTGTTCTGGTCTCCAGACATGGGATAACAAAGTGTTGTTTATTTCCTTTATCGATATCATAAATTACCATAAAGTAACAGCTCCAAAGATCAATTATTTTTCAACTATTTCACTAAAATTGCTGATAACCGACATTGATCTATAACTGGAAATATTATTTTTGCTACCGTTTTTGTACACCACTATAGTTTCCATAGTTAACACACTTATTTAGCAAGAAAACGGTTAAAGAGATTCCATGGAATTATACGTTACATTTTATCTTTGAGTATAATAAATTTACTATCTCTATTGATGTTTCTGAAACAATAAATATTCAGTATTGTTAATGATAAGTACATTATCATTACGGAACAGTTGATTATATAATTATATATTCTTTTTAGTTCCTTTTCCTTGAACCTTTGAACGCAATAATTATTATAATCATTACCGTAGAGTCTAAGGACGATTATGTACTTCAGTTTATGTAAAATGTTTATGTTTATTGTGGGAACTATGAATAACAGAATGGAATACAATTACGCTTTTCGCTAATCCAATCCAACTTGTTCTTTCGTTGTTTTGAAACAATATCATACCTACATATTTTATATATTTCTTCCGATTCTGTAAGACAATATTCTTTCATTTAAATTTCTCAAAATGTGTATTGTCATTATGGTGGCGGTTCCTCCAAGCTAATCATAGCAAAAGGCAATGGTGCCCTATCCTAGATATTTTATTTTCGTGCTCCTTAGTGAAACAATAGTTTCCCTTATACCTGAGTATGTGAGTTGATTCGCTCAACTAATTTGGGCAATGGTTAGCAAATCTTTGATCAATAATTTAATTTCTAAACAAAAAAGGAAATTCGAACGAAGCCAACTAACCAAATTAGAGGCACTACCTTCAAATACTTCGATAAAATTTAAAAGTTTCACTTATCATTCTTTAGTAATTAATAAATTCCATAGTTTGTTTTCTAAATTTGCAATACAACGAATTTATAGATGTAAGAACAAGCTAATACACCGTTTAGGCAACACCTTTGAAAAAGTGAAAATCTGGGATTTACTTTGTGAGTCGTATTCAAAATGCTATGTGGGTCAAATTAGAAGGAACATTTTAACTCGGTATAAGGTACATGTTGCCCATATAAAGAAAAATAATGGTGAAAAATCAGAGTTAGCCGAACAAATTTTGAATATAGGTCACACCATTTCTGAAGAAAGATTTTCACTTTTAAAACACAGTACAGACAAATATATAGATAATTCAGACGGAAATGTATAAGCGAAATAGCAATTTATTAAATTCTGATTTATCTCCAGGTGAGGGTAACCCATTGTTTACATTATTATCCCCAAATAATATTTAAACAGGTACATTTTGATTTATAATTTAGTTTACAACTTGGTAGCCGAAAGGACCTCAGTACTTTGATTGTGTTTTTAGTGGATACGGGTGATTATTTCTTATCAATAGTGTTATAATATATCCACAGTATGAACTCTTTATAGTTTAATTTACTAATAGTCTAGGACTCTAGGAGATAGATACATATTTTGGGACTGAGATATAGCATGTTGGCTTATGTGTTATGTTTTAGCAATTATTAATCCCCGAGTATTTTATCCTATGTGAGTTGAACCTCCCACCCTGCCCCATTTTGAGTTAGCCGCCCAGAAAATATTAAATTTTGGAACACTTTGGTGTTTGGTGCTAGTCGAAGAAGGAACGTGGTATAACACTTTCTGAGCAGGCGGAAAATTCTTGTTATCAATGCTCATTACTCGAAAACCATACGCCTACATTTTCTATGCGTCCATTTTCAAGAATGTTGGCCATGTTTTGGTCTTCTTGCCAAAAATTGGCCAAATCCTCTGAAATTCGAAAACAAATCTATCTCCTAGACTATAATCTCCTAATCATAAAAATTGAATCTTCAATTAGAAAAATGTTCAGCTAGGAAGTATATTGTTTATAAATGTGAAAACTTTATTCGACAAACGGAAATTAATTGAAACCTTTCTAGGACTTTGCTTCACTCACTATACAGGCTGCCTCACCACGAACTGCATCTAGATCTCAAAAAGTAAACATAGAATTTTTTTGAAAATTTGGCAGCTGACCAAAGTCAAGGAGTACTATTCATCTAAAATATTTTCAAGATGCGGCACTTCCGGTTATACCGGAAGTTGATGACAAACTGCGTTATTTTAAATGGAGCACCCTATAGTTTATTGCATTTTTGAATTCTACAGAAAACTCTAGGTGCATTTCATTTATCATTCCCTATTGGAACATACACCCATCAAATAAAATATAAAATATTACATAATAGAAACTTTTTCGATGCAAGGCAATAAAACGAATTCTCCAATTCTATATAGGTACATTTACTTATAATTGAAACTCTAACTAAATTTTAAAATAAACAACAACTTACCCAGCTGCGTGCCGAAAACAGCTATTCCACAAGCGGTGGATACTTCGTCGGGTCCAAACCATGTACCAGCCACTTTTGATGGAATACTGATCATAAATACTTGCGCTAATCCACATAATGACTGAGTGATTAAAACTACGTATATTCTATCTGGAGCCACAGCCAATAATTTCAACAAACAGGCAATTGCTGTCAGGCCTGAACTAAACACGGCTATTGTTTTAATACTCTGAAAACAAACCATAGAATAATTGTATTTGTCTATTCCGAAACGCATATTACCACACGCAAATACTTATCGTTATAGCGCTATAACGATTCGCGAATTCTATATGTATTTTAGTTTTAAGAAGTTAGTATTGACCACGGTCGTACATACAGATCTGGGAACTCGTATGTTTGACATGAGTCTCTTACATGTCGCCAAACTCGTAGTCCCTCGCTCAGCCACCAGCTAGCGCTTGGATCGAAGTATGGTAACAATCACATTATTAAGTGAGAACACGATCGTATACGTGCCAGAGATCATTCTTCGACTGACGCGCCACCTATGCAACAGATGACGCTTAGCGGACTCACTTCTCACACATAGGAAACAGCCTGAAGTTCCCAGACCTGTATATACCGAGATATCAAAAATTATCTTGGTCGAGGGTGGTTGTGGAATCTAAAACGTGTATCTTACTTTACGTTTGAAATAATTATGTCATAATTAATTTGGAGTTGCTAAAAGTGCGAAATTTCGCAATTTTATAGGAATATTGTAACACTCAGAAGTCTTTAGCGCTTTGGACTCCGGGATTTTCACGTGGCCTATCGAAATTAGAAGATTCGAATTATCTAAAAACATAATTGCATAAACGCCAGACGTCCTATCTAATTAGCTACGAACAAAATCATTTTGACATATGCCTCGAGGAGCTCGCTGCGCGTAAGTTAGAGTTTATACATTTTACCTCGGTCTTGTTAATTTGGGGCCGTTTCTTGCCTCGTGCGACCGGCGCCAGTTGTAATAAAGTGTTTTTGGCTATGGGCCGCTAGCTTTTACCCGCTTCGTGTATATTTTAGTCGCGAGAAAATTCTCTTTGCTACGTCGCACGTTAGACGCGCGTAGCTGAGATCTGAGAATAGCTCAAACTGTTTTAATTAGATTTTCCTATTTAATGGACATTTATCGAAAAAGAAGGGCCGTCGGGCACGGTCCGATACGAAATATAACTACATGGAGCGAAAACGGCACGCGAAAAGTCGTCGTAAAGCCGTATTAGGTACAACCAGTTTGCACTTTTCTAACTCGCGTGCTACGGGCTTCTCACGTGAACGTCATTCGATTTACGGAAAATTAACTATTTCAAAACAGTTTTTGACCCGGATTGTGGCTATCACGACCTCTGAGAAGGTTCAAAGTTCACATAATTATTTCATAATTTGTAGTTCATTATTGTTCTACAACTGAAATAAATAGGTAAGAAATTTGTAGGTTATTGATGATGTCAGAGTGACAGTGACATAATTATTCAAACGTAAAGTGAGACACACGTTTTAGATTCCACAACCACCCTTGACCAAGATAATTTTTGATATCCCGGTACGACCGTTTACAACTATTTTCCTCAAGTTGGCAGGAGTAGGTACCCATCGAAACATCTTTGTTCATTTTAATTTGACATATGTCGAATTAATAGAAACTTCAAATGTAATGTATCTGTTTTCAATCGAAGAGAAATACCCCAAAGTAAAATTTAACTAAGTTGATTTAAAAATTTATTAAAAATGCATTTTAAAAACTATGGATAGAAAAATAGTATAGCACTGTATTATGATTTTTCCTACGACTTTTTCCTACGTTTTACATCAATTCCATTATTATTTTCTTGTGTAAATATGTCAAGATGTCATAATGTGAATACTGTTATCAAAGTAGATGATGCGTTACTAAGGTTGTTTTTTGTTTATAGTAACAAACTCCCAAAAAGAATCATGAAAGTTTGTAATGATGAAGTTCGAAAGTGAAGATGAAATTCCCAAGATATTCTGGAGGAATTTAGGGAGCAAAATCAAACTTTCTATAATAGGGAGTAGAAAAAGTCTTTTTTTCACTGCAGCAAATCTATAGTAACGACAGACCAAGTTAACTTTAATGCTGTGTAATTGTATAGAGAGTATTTATTTACAATATAGTAGTTCAACCGATTAATTCAAAGTTACAGCTGTACAAAAAATGTTTGAATTTCGTTTGTGAAATTCGTGTTTAAATGTCCCATTCGAGTGAATTTAACACTCTCATATTGATCTTCAATTCATATCACGTATAATATATTGATTTTCCAATTTACTTTATAAACAAACTGATACAGCCAATATCTTATAAATTTCTTAATTATTAGGTAGATCAAGGATACTTACAAATTTATTTATTACGTATGCAGCCGGTATAAATGCAACTAGGTAAACGATCATAAAAACTAATCCTGAGAGATCTATCACAAAACTGTCCACTTGATAATACCTATAACAAAATACATCTTTAGTTGCGAGCGATATCACGTTTAAATCAATTTTTTTTAGATTTTTGGTGTACACGGTGCCGAAAATCAATTTTTTAATAAGAAATCTCGATAAGTATAAGAGATACCAAAAAAAGAACCACCCATCAATCTCAAATTTTACTTGTGAAGTCAAAAATTGTCTTTTGTTTTCGAATTATTCAAGAAAACTCGATTCTTCGAGTTTTCGTTCTTCAGGTATGTCTCAGTTATTTATAGAATTGGAATAAAATAATTTCTTTTAGGCACTTTTAAAGTAGAATGCAGTGTGGTAGTCACTTTTTTCAAAAAATTTGCAAAAGTCAAGTCGTAGTTGGCTTAAGCATCATTGGAAAGATAATTTTTTCCCATTCCAAATATTTATATACGACATCGCAGCAATCGCGCCAGAAAAACCGAATCCGCTAACTGAAGCTACTCCTCGCAGCCGGTCGGTAAGTAGCTTCAGGTTCCCAAATCTTGTGCCCTAAGTAGCCTTATTGAACCCAGAATGACTGCCTTCTGCATCATGTCTAGCAAGATCTGTGCTGATCTTTAAGTTCGAACGTAGCGAGGACCGAATTCCGCCCAAAACACCGATAATCAGAACCACCAATACAACCTTGTGGCCTGGGTATTGCGTGCGAAGCTCGAACATGAGATCTTGATATTTTGTCCTTTTTCCCTCCTCTTTCAGACTATGTTCTCCTCTGCCGGAGCAGAGAATTCGATGACATAAATAGTCTTGATTTGTTTATCGAGGACAACGTCAAACTTATTTGCTTGTATGGATGCTTTTACGGTCGGAAACGAGTAATTCCATTAGAGAGCCTTAGATGGTAATAGAGCACCCGTAGGGCATTATGGCGATGGGTGTACGAGGCCGCTTTTGACGGACATGACGACAGCAGGTGGAAATGCGTCTCGGGCGCCTCTCAACAGAACCTGCAACTGCCATCAGGAACCTGCACGCCCATTACGTTGCGGCGATAGACCAAGGTGTTGATTACGCCATCTTGGCAAGCTACGGTAAATCTCTCTGTCTCGGATGTAAGCCCGGCTGACCTTAAGTAGTCGAGCGTTTCTACGTTTCTGCAGAAAACACAGTGTATCGGCTTGTCAACATGCCACTTGAGCATAAGATCTTGCTCCGCGGCATTTATTTGGGCTTTCAAGCGAGAAGGTTGCAACTCGAGGTCGCACTATAGTTGGCCTCTCGACTGATTTTAAATTCGATACCATGTTCTTCCGCAGCTTTGTTGTGCTGCCTTAACGATAAATCCCCCAACTCATAATAATTTCGTGACTTTTGACAAGGCACAGGAGGTGTTCCGAACTCCTAAGAACTTTACACGCTATACTTAGAACCACACTTCGATGCAGACCCTCCAGACTAAGGAGCCCCCTACTTCTAGGGTGATGTGGGAGATAAATGGGGGGAACGGACTATTATTAGATTATTTAGATTGAAGAAAATAATTATGAATAATACTCGTATATTGATTTAAAACAGCATAATACCGTTGACTATTCATAGTTTCATTGTAAATTCGATAAGCCAAAACTGTATTGTGAAATATGACAAACCAAACACTGAAACCAAAAGGTCTCCGATTAGAACGTGGACGGTACTATAGGATAGGCTATAGGGCTTAACATCAGACCACCAATGCTCATTGCGCCTGTTAAAAATGCCGGCACTGCTGAGATATGCTTCATTCATCCCAATAACCTTGTTAAAAAATGAGCCATCTTGCTCAATTTTCCGCAAATACCAGTTACAAACCTCCATACGCCGCGCCGTTCAGGATCATTCGGGTCGAGCTTTTATTGTTTGTTGTACCAGATTCAGCTTGAAATAAAGCCATAGCAATAACATTTATAGAAATTTCTTCAGCATCTTCAATGTTATATTTCTAGTTCTTGGTATGTTTAAATGATCGTTAATTTATAAGATTTTCCTTCAATCTTTTAAAAATGGTTCTGTTAGATTGCCTTCTTTCTGGGTATCGATTAAAGAATAAATGACCTGCAGCGTCAGTCAGTCTATCATATGCTAATATATTCTTCCCAGGTGAACCATTGAGATTTGTTTTCCTCCTTCTTGGGAGGGCTGAGGTCTGGCTTTGGGCCACTCTAGTTCAGAAGCACCAAAATATCCTGGCAACTGAGTCTCTAGTATAGTAGGGTTTCGGTTATCTCCGACGGGTTGGTCCAGAAGACGAAATTGGAGAGACATATTTTTATCATTTGTCAATCAGTTCAGGAATGTAATATTAAAATTGACATCATCAGCAATATTTATCTTGGCAACTGGCCATCCGTACTTCAACTAGATAATTTTAAGGATATACCCTTCACTGGCATAGATAAATGATTTATAAGCCGATTTGCAAACACTTTAAGATCAGATTATTCTAGAAACTACTGACATTAGAAAAAAAAAGTAATTTAGTCAACTAGGTGCTACAAATTCTGTTTTCTCGAACCAATAGTAATCAATCCTAAATATTCACGTCATTTCAAGAGCAAAGCAATCATTTTACTCAAGAAAATGACATAAACAAAGAGACTAGAGATATTATACAAAAAAATTAACATGCTAAAAGAATGACAATAGGAAAAATACCGCTAAAAAAGAAAAATCCGATAGTTGTATTGTACCCTGAAGTAGTTAATAATGATTCGACCTCTCGATGTTGTAAGCAGAACATAGAACCAGATCACTAAATCAGTCGTCAAAATAACATGCAATTTGAATGAATGTAGGAGAAGGAAGTAATGATATAGCATATGGAATTGTTTACTAAAGTTTCATTATCAATAGTTTATTACAATGATTTTTTTTTGATTTTTAATAAGTTATTTCAACTTTTGATAAGCAATATTGATTGTAATCGAATTCCAATCATTATACTTAACGACAACAATAATGATATATCATGGATAACATATTATTAACAAAACAAGATTAAAATAATTTGTTATAACCTACTATCATCCAAAATTAAACAGAATAATTGCGATCAGATAAATATTTGAGAAAAATTGCAAAAGTATATTGTATCGCTTCGCTCGCTCGAGCAGCTATTATCAGAACTCATTATTGTTGACTTTTGTTTTATGTTTTTATTCCAAACTATGATTCAATCTGATGCCGATATAAAATTATGTGAGACGTCAATGTACTGCAAATGACAATCAAAGGCGTCTGATATTATGAAAACATAAAATCGTGTTGTTATGAGTTTTTTCGCCTACTATATGTGAAAATGAGTCGTATTAACCCCCTCGCTTCGATTCCTCGTGCAGCTAATAGCCGCGGGCTGCTAATGCTCATTTTCAGCCCACGTGACACAATATACTTTAGATTACAATAAGAGATAATTGAATATACCATGAAATGATAATAATGTACTAATGGGCACAGGTACATCGTTTTTTTAAGTTTTGCAACTATGTTACAGCTACATAATAATATTAAAAATTATCATTACGTTATTGTTAAAGTAATAATTATAATCAGAACTCTGTCTGCACAATAACCCGATCAGCTGTTAAACCATAGCATTAAAATAGCTAGGGATCTGATAAGTAGAATAATATAATTATTGCAGCTTACCACAAAATGTTTATCTTCCGCTGATAGTTGTTTCGTACGAGTATTATTATATGCTGTAGCGGTTTTCTATTAATTACTCAATTTATAAAATCCCTATGGCGTCACTGGGTGGATTATAAAGAAAACATGAACTTATACTGAAGGTCATTAAATTTAACAAGTTTTGAATCAGCTCACTACTAACTAGTAGACATCATAGTCGTTATTGTGATCGATTTATACAGAATGTCCTTTAAAGAATGGGCCAAACTTTACCACTAGATTCTATGACAAAAATTATTGAGGAAAAGTCATATACTCATAAACGCATAGTTTCCGATAGTTGAAAAAATAGAAACTATTTTCAGGCATATCTCGGAAATACGTTGAGGGAATTTTTTTCTAATTTGATATGACGAGTTTTAACGGGAACCTACATCATTTGCTGCGATTTCACGTCAATACAAAAAACCAGTGGCGTGTAAACTATATTTTTGAGACCCTGAAAAATAAATGTTACGCCACTGCGTAAAGCGAAAATAAATAACATTTTTCAAATTTTCTCAATGATTTTTCAGCATAAAATGTATAAGATTTGTTGAATATCGCTGTACGTAAAAAACATAACGTATCTCCCAGATACGGTTTTTCAACTTGTAGCTCTAAACCTAAGCGTTTTTGAGCATCATTTTACATAACTTTTTCACATTAATTTTGGTCGTAGAATATGGTGGTGGAGTTTGGCCCATTCTTTAACAGACACCTGTATATTTCAATTAACACAATTCCCGCAATTTTAAATCGAACAAGAAATAAACACTGGTTCTAAAGTGTAAATAATGTTAATGGTATAAAAGAATGTGCCAAACACGCAAGATTATTAGACTTCTATTGACCGATTCAATACTCACTTTGTAACAACATCCGCAATTATGGTAAATTGCATAAACTGAAAGAAGTTGATTCCAACATATAGGCCAAAAATACTGATTATTATCCATCGATATTTGTACACTTTTAGTTGATGATTAGGTTTTATTTGTTCCGGATCTTCATTTTCCATATTTCAATTCAAACAAAATACATTTATTCCTCGAATACGAATTTTTTGTTTTGCATACGAAACTTGTATTAGCCTAATTACAACTTATCACGAATATATTCTTAATTAAGTACTAAACACTAGAAAGCATGACATTGATGCTGATTAATATCCACCGCGAGATCGCGATACGCGCTCGTTGGACAATGATGTATCAGCTTTCATAATTGGTTGAAATTACATGTCATGGGTGGGGAATTACACCCTCAGAGTCTGAGATTACACCAACGATGTTTGTCAGTAATTATAATTGATAAATAAGACAAGTAACCTGTAACACCAAGTCACGGAACTATATCTGACACGATACGCCAGCCTTTCAATTAGAAAAACGTGTTACAACTAAATAAGAGTTCACTTTCAAATGAGATACATAGCATGAATGATAAACATAGGAAGAAGGTAAGATGACCTTGGTTGCCGTTATTTCTAAACAAAATACGAAAGACATGATTCATGTATAATAATGACTGGTGACGTATGATTATTGATAAATTACTGACACCGTTTATCATAAGTATCTATATTATATTAACATGTTCTGACTAACTGATTCATCACGAAACATCCGTAACTATAAACCCCTTGCAATTTTGCAGGTAGATTCCTTATAGGTGACAGTCAAGAAATAATTTTTTGAAACTCGACCCATAAGGGGAACAAAGTAGTAAGAAGAGTTGTAAGTTGTAATTTAATCATTAATCAACGTAGAGCGACGTTTTTGACAGGTCATATCATCACGTAGGTTATAGTTATAACGTTCACATGCATAGATATTATTAATAAACATGATATCTATGTTCACATGACCATGGCAGACAGCAACCAAAGAGTTCTATATATAGAGTAGACAAGTAGTGTGTTAAGCATAGGAAAGCGCTGGTAACTAGTCGGACATTCTGTCCTCGCACATGTTGGTGCGCTCTCACTCGCACGGTCTCCCCTTCTATCACAAAGAGTATAAAAATACAAGAATAAGTATAACGAGAGCACATCGTGCGAGGGAGAGCGCAGTACATGTGTGAGAAGGACAGAATGTCCGTTAACATACCAGTGAAAGGCTTAGTTGTCTACTGTATAAGTACACCCAGTATATAGAACTCTTTGACAGCAACAGAGTAAATACATTTTTCCGTAACTCGTCTCAAACTATCCGTGACAGACAGATAGATAACCTCATAACGAGGCAGCAGTATAAACCTCAGAGCAATAAAAGATATAGAGGCGTCTTGGACATAATAGCACTACCCTCTGTAGTGTAAGTGAAGCCAACCTCGATCTATTCTTAGTCTGATTTATAGATGAGGGGGCATGAGAGTCATGAGCGTTTTGTTAGCATGAGATCTGGAGACTTAATCACCGAGTAATTTATTGGAAGATACAGTGAAAAGGAAACACCCTCGATTGAAAAATATATACCAATTAATTATATGTAAGCTCTCGGTTAATAGGTCACACTAAACATATGGTTATTATTTTCGTCTTTACGCACGTTTCGGTCTCACGACTATCCTTAGAAGACGTATCACTGTCTAAAACGGGAATTCTTAAAACTAATTGTATCAAGCACAAAGCGTTAATTTCAATTAAAAATGCCCACATCGCCGAAACGAATAACCGAAATTGCAGCACATTAATGTTTAAAGTATATGAATATGTATCAAGAAGCCAATGTATAACATCTATCTCTAGTAATTGAAGTGATATCATGCAATGTGAGAACCAAACTCTAATACGCTCAAATATCCACTTTCAGTATTATTCTCACATTGCTTGAGATGATTTCGATTACTAGAGATAAATTGCTATGTAGTGGCTTCTTGATACATATTCATATACTTAAAACATTAATGTGTTACAATTTCGTTTTTCTTTTCGTTTCGGAGACTTGGGAGTTTTTTCATTAACCAGGCCCTACGTAAATAATCAAAACATGCTGTATTGGGTTCTAAACAAGGATAGAAAAGCACTCTCTATATCTTTTATTGCTATGAGGTATAAACACACACTTTAAAGGTATAATATAAATAGAAATAGAGGTGAAAAGCGTTATGCCGAAACAGTTGAAATAGAGCTCCCTCTCTATAGATTTCTTTGCGAAGATCAAGATGTCTTTCCAGATATCTTGGCGAAGATGTTCGAGTCATTTATGCAAGTGAAAGTTTACATACGTAGTATTTATGGTTTACATCAAGAGGTCTACAGTACAAAGAGCCCCCCCCCCCACCCCGAAAAGTGACGATACTTTATATAAAGCTTACCTCCCATGCACATTAATAATACATGTGCTCAAGGGTAACGATAATCAAATATGTACAATGAAGGAACATCAATCAATCAATAATATTTCAAAAAAAACTACTAAGCTGGTATATTACCAAATATATATATATATAAATAATTTAAAACTTACCTTGCTGTTGGAGTTCCAAAATCGGGTAGAAAATGCTTCACCGGGAACTTATCCATTTCGAACAGAACTGTTATACATGTTGAATATAGAATTTGGTATATCAGTTAACAGTTTATTCGCTCGCCACCAAAGAGTTCTATATATAGAGTAGACAAGTAGTATGTGAAGCATAGGAAAGCCCTGGTAAGTAGTTGGACATTCTGTCCTCGCACATGTAGAGCGCTCTCACTCGCATGGTCTCTCCTTCTATCACAAAGAGTATAAGAATACAAGAATAAGTATAACGCGCGCACATCGTGCGAGTGAGAGCGCAGTAATTGTGCGAGAAGGACAGAATGTCCGTTAACATACCAGTGAAAGGCTTAATAGTCTATAAAGGTCTGTTGGAGCCTCCCTATCATCGTTTCTCGCGCTGGGTGACGTCACCTGTCTCCTACAATCACAGCCTTGCTCTCATCGGCTCGTCGCCGACACGTAACAACATCATATTATGTCGTCGTCAATAACATTAAATAAACGAAATAAACGACCTATCAGCTTGCACTCGAATTTTAAAAAGAGTAGAAGGGAGGCTCCAACAGACCTTTATACTTTGACTGTGGTCTACTCTATATATAGAACTCTTTGCTCGTCACTAGGAGCATATAACTAAATGGGTGGGAGGTACCACTTTTGCATAATAGTCACTCGTCTGATTCGCAATCTTGTAGACAGAACAACTATTAAATCATTGTGAATGTCTACACTCTAGACTCTACAGTCTATGGTGATAAATATCTAATTCTAAACCACGGACCCTGTTCTAAACTAATATATTTTAAGATATTGTCTATAGGTGTTTGTGATATTTTCTAATACAGATTTATCTCTGTCTGAAAGTTGTTTGATATTTTGTTCATGAACCCCCCTGACCTATGTAATAAAATATTTTAATAGAGGTTTGTTATGAACTCATGAATTATAACCTCATATTATGATATTGAGATATTATCACATCTTTAATCTGTGATATTATGTTATATGTTCCCTTAATCCCTTATAGGAGAATATAAGGAAAACGTGAATAAACTTATAGGAACAAGGATGAAGATTTATTTTGGATGGAGAATTATAGAAAGTATGATAGATAGTCTTAACAATGTTCAGAGCGGAGTGCAGTAGAAAAACTTCTCTTAGATGTTCTTGATTACTTATCAAATTAGTCTGTTATGGAACAAGAAGAAATCAAAATGATTGCTGAATTGAGTAAAGTTTGCCGTACTTGTTTGGGTGAAAGAAGTGAAACAGAATTACGTTCTTTATATGAAAATTCTCTGGATTCCTTATTATTTGAATTAACATCGGTCATGGTTTGTTAACAATATGAAATATGCCATCCTCCCTTGAATAATAATTGTTTTCAGGTTGATAAAAATGATGGGTATCCCTCAGTTATTTGCAATAATTGCATATTTACCTTAAACATTGCAATAAATTTCAAAGAACAATGCAAGAAGTCTGAAGCAAATCTCCGGGAGGCTTACTTTTCAAATCATACAATAGTAACTGAACTCAAAACATTAGAAGTACTTCAGGAACCTTTATCAAAACTTGATTGTGATGAAATAACTTCAGAAATACCTGATGCATTCATAAAATTGGATAATGTAAGTTAACCCAGATGTTTTTATGACCTTTAGGCCCTACTACATAGGTTTATTACAGAATTATACAATATACGAATATATATATAAATACCTCTTAAATATAACCTACTTATATAAAAATTCTTGGGAAATAGGTCACATTAACACATATGCTTTATATTTTCACTTTACATATGTTTCGGGCTCTCGACCATCATTGATTATAACCATCAATTCGATTATAAAAATGTTAATATTTTAACTAAGGAAACCAATAATTATAAAAGATCTATTCTGAACATGATTCACATAAAACGTGACTCCAAATCTGTAAATCATAGGACTGATGTTCAGACACTAAGTCATATAATTTATACTAACTTAATTAATTAATATTCTTGCAAATTCCTACATGCATCCTTATAATGTTAAAAGTATATTTTAGGTAGAACGTCGAAAGTATATTCCAGAGACCAGACCTTTTATTACCTAATAAATCGTGACATCTGGTTCAAAAGTAAATACTTGAACTCGTCTCGTTTGTTAGTCGTTTACAGACTTTGATGACATGTGTACGTATTTTTTGAGAATTCTACTAAACAGTGGATTCTTGATATCTTATATTTATAACATTGTTGTGTTACAATTTCGATTTCGTGTTTCTGTTCGTTTCGGCGACGTTGGCATTTTAAATGAAATTGGTGCGATAAGGACGCTTTGTGTTAATACTATTAGTCATAAGTAATCAGATAATTGAAATAATAAGTCTTTTGATTATGGTCGTGAGACCGAAACGTACGTAAAGCGAAAATATAAAAGTGTGACCTATTTCCCTAGAATTTTTATATAATTCATACCTGGGTCAAGAATCTTTATTACGATATAGGCTACTAGAGTTCGTAGGCTACAGTTCTAAATATCAAAAAGTGTAATGCTGATGTGACCGATAATGTTTGTGTCATAATATTTATCCCCACCCATTTCATACTTTACAATTTTAAATCTATTACAACTGCTTACCTATTTGGAAAATTTGAAAAGTCAAATATTGTTTTCTGTATGTTTGTTAGTCTGTATTTTTCCAAATTCTGTGACTACAGTGTGAATTCATTCAAATTGAAAAAAGTTAAATGTGAATAAGACTGAACTGTACTCTTCAATAACAATATATTTATTTATTATGACTGATGAAATATAACTTACAGTCATTAATGCACAAAGTTCAATGAAACAATAGTAAAATAATGAATGTGTATAATGAAAAAAATTGTGTGGATTGCTCATCTTTAATGACCGTGATTTTCCATACTTAGATGAAAATTCCTCCAGAAGTTAAGATTTATGATGAAATGATAATAGGGCCACCTGCAACTATGAGTGATTCAGCTGACGAAGAGCATGATGATCCTATAGAAGCAGAAAATGTTCCAAGTAAGAAAAGTTCATCACCAAAAAAGGAATTCAAGTGTGATGAGTGTAACAAGGCATTCCGACTGGAAAATGGTTTGCGAACTCACCTTATTAGTCATGGAAGGAAACTTAAATGTGAAGTTTGTGGCAAAGATTTCCTTAGTAAGTTAAATTGCAATAATCATTCAAATCAATTTCAAAGATATCCATTCATTCTTATGAATGTCCTATTCATTCAGTGAATAATGTTATTGTTGAAGAACATTTTTTCATTTCAGAGATGAAAAATTTCAAATCTCATATGAAAACACATACCGATTATAAGCCATTCATTTGTTCTGTTTGTGACAAAAGCTTTTCACAATCTACAAGTTTACTGAAGCATATGAGAACACATGGAGGAGAAAGGAAGCATTTGTGTACAGTATGTGGCAAAAGATTTTTCGAACCAGGGCATTTAACAGTAAGTTTGATTATCAACATATTCTTACAGTAGTTAGATCTATTCTCTTTTCTTAAAAATGTGAAACTCGATGGAAAGCTATGCTGTATTTCAGTATGGAGGTTAACCTATTGAGTATGATGTGATCATTAAATTTTAACTGCATTTATGATACTTAAAACATGATCTGTTTGTTCTCATCAATAGTGATTTAATAGTAATTCCACCTTCCAGAGTATTTAACTATGGTCAAGATGTTCAAACTACCGGGATATCAAATATTATCTTGGTCAAGGGTGGTTGTGGAATCTAAAACGTGTCTTACTTTACGTTTGAAATAATTATGTGAACTTTTAACCTTTTCAGAGGTCGTGATAGTTAATTTTCCGTAAATCGAATGACGTTCACGTGAGAAGCCCGTAGCACGCGAGTTAGAAAAGTGCAAACTGGTTGTACCGTATACGGCTTTACGACGACTTTCCGCGTGCCGTTTTCGCTCCATGTAGTTAGATTTAGTATCGGGCCGTGCCCGACGGCCCTTCTTTTTTCGATAAATGTCCATTAAATAGGAAAATTCAATTAAGACAGTTTGAGCTATTCTCAGATCTCAGCTACGCGACGTGCGACGTACCAAAGGGAATTTTCTCGCGACTAAAATATAACGAAGCGGGTAAAAGCTAGCGGCCCATAGCCCAAAACACTTTATTACAACTGGCGCCAGTCGCAAGGGGCAAGAAACGGCCCCAAATTAACAAGACCGAGGTAAATGTATAAACTTTAACTTACGCGCAGCGAGCTCCTCGAGGCATATGTCAAAATGATTTCATTCGTAGCTAATTACATAGAACGTCTGGCGTCCATGCAATTATATTTTTAGATAATTCGAACCTTCTAATTTCGATAGGCCACGTGAAAATCCCGGAGTCCAAAGCGCTAAAGACTTCTGAGTGTTACAATATTCGTATAAAATTGCGAAATTTCGCACTTTTAGAAAATTCAAATTAATTATGACATAATTATTTCAAACGTAAAGTAAGACACACGTTTTAGATTCCACAACCACCCTTGACCAAGATAATTTTTGATATCCCGGTACAAAAGCATAATCTGGAAAATAAGAATTTGTACAATTGTAATTGTTATTATTTAATTGCTCTTAACTTGAATATCCATACTCATATTTCTGATTATTTACCACAGATTCACATGAGAATACATACAGGGGAAAAACCAATTATTTGTGGTACATGTGGCAAGAGATTCTCAGATCCTCATGGCTTAACTGCTCATAATAAAGTACACACAGGAGAAAAGAAATATGAATGTACAATATGTGGTAAGTTTTATGACTTATGTAATCTCCCATTGTTTGGGAATGCTTTTTTGAGGTTTTCTTCCTTCAAATAGCTATGTCTATTGGTTAAGAGTAAGAAATTTGTTAAATTCAAATTATCATATTTTTCTATTGCATTTTTTTACACTGTTTTTCAAGATGAATTGAAAAGAAAAAAATTCATATCAAGTGGGTATTCTAATAGTTGAGTGTTTTTAAAAATATTTCAGAACGTAATATGAGAAAATATGTTTATTTCAGGTAAACGATTTGCTCATTCTTTTGTGCTGACAGCTCATAAAAGAGTTCATACAGGTGAAAAACCTTTCAAATGTACGACGTGTGATGCAGCTTACGCAACATCATCTTATCTAAAAATACATATGAGAATTCATACTCAGGAGAAACCATACAAGTGTGAAATATGTCCCAAGGTAATGAAAAAATAATTCACGTTTATTATGTTTGAATGAATTTTCTGAAGAATCATTTTTTACTGAGTCACGATACCTTGATTTCCTTTTCCAAATGTTGTTCATAATGAGAATAATAATTTTATTCTTCGTTTTTACTAACAACACTATTGGAACAGTAATTATTATGACTGCAGTTGCGATGATTATCGCAACATTACCAAACTAAAAACAGTAAATACGTCATTTTGCAGTTCATATAGCATTCGCCATTCACTATAAACTAAAATACACAGTTGTTTACATGATAATGCGAGTCTTCAACTAGTCACATTCTAAGGGGAGAGTGTGAATAGACATTCTGGTTAAAAAAGGTGTCCGTTTATATTTACAGTCATTCGTATTTACAGATTATGCGCTATAACTTAAGGGTTAATTACATTATTCAAATACCGGAATATCAAAAATTATCTTGGTCAAGGGTGGTTGTGGAATCTAAAACGTGTGTCTTACTTTACGTTTGAAATAATTATGTCACCGTCACACTGATATCAATAACCTACAAATTTCATACCTATTTATTTCAGTTGTAAAACAATAATGAACTACAAATTATGAAATAAATATGTGAACTTTGGACCTTTTCAGAGGTCGTGATAGCCACAATCCGGGTCAAAAACTGTTGAAATAGTTAATTTTCCGTAAATCGAATGACGTTCACGTGAGAAACCCGTAGCACGCGAGTTAGAAAAGTGCAAACTGGTTGTACCTAATACGGCTTTACGACGACTTTTCGCGTGCCGTTTTCGCTCCATGTAGTTAGATTTAGTATCGGACCGTGCCCGACGGCCCTTCTTTTTTCGATAAATGTCGATTAAATAGGAAAATTTGAGCTATTCTCAGATCTCAGCTACGCGCGTCTAACGTGCGACGTACCAACGGGAATTTTCTCGCGACTAAAATATACACGAAGCGGGTAAAAGCTAGCGGCCCATAGCCAAAAACACTTTATTACAACTGGCGCCGGTCGCACGGTAATTAACGGTAATTAACAAGACCGAGGTAAAATGTATAAAATCTAACTTACGTCCAGCGAGCTGCTCTAGGCATACGTCAAAATAATTTCGTTCGTAGCTAATTACATAGGACGTCTGGCGTTCATGCAATTATGTTTTTAGATAATTCGAACCTTCTAATTTCGATAGGCCACGTGATAATCCCGGAGTCCAAAGCGCTAAAGACTTCGAGTGTTACAATATTCGTATAAAATTGTGAAATTTCGCACTTTTAGAAACTTCAAATTAATTATGACATAATTATTTCAAACGTAAAGTGAGACACACGTTTTAGATTCCACAACCACCCTTGACCAAGATACTTTTTGATATCCCGGTACAACAATAAATCGGATTAACTTGGTTATCAAGCTACTGAGATGGATGTTCAATGTGCTTTTTCAAAATCTTCCAATGATTCTAACAGGTCTAATATCTGTCCCTTTGTACAACTATGTGAACACTTAACATCTGACAAAGTCGGCAAATTATAATTATTTTCGATAAATTGGTTTGAAAACGTGGAATCGTTTTTTTTTAACTTATAGGATCTACAACATTTTCGGCCGCAAGTACCAAGGCTTCGCCTCAAAATTAACAAAATAGCGCAAATCTTTCCGGCTCTTCGAAAACTATTATCAATTTTTTTAATTCCTCCTCTTATTTTCCCGTGTGAGCTTTTAAATTATTTCCTGGTCAACCTAAGTACATATGGAAACGATTTTCTTCTTCAATAAGTATATTAACTAACGTATGACATTCTGTGGGGATCAGCTCTTAATAACTGGGGACGGTTTGCCATAAGCTGATCGGTGGTCCTTTTGGGGCATAGGAATTGAAACACTCACTTATAAAAGGGGTGCACTTTACTGAACGTAGAGCTCGACTTCAAAATGACTTAATGTCTCGCTCCACACAATAACAATGATAATGATACAATCAATAATAATACAGTCAATTATGAATCTCAATGAATATGATCTAGTTAGTCTAATCTTAGTATATATATCGGTCTATCAATCACTACCTTGGTTACAAGGTTCGCACGCTGTCATGTCAGGGTCCCTTGTCGTGTAGCTTATACTAAACAATATGTTTATATTATTAGAAGGTAATCGTAACACTAAACATATTGTTTGTGTATCGCCTATGAATTTATTAACATATGGATTACATATATTTAATAATAGAAATAAGGTTGTATTCTGTAATTGAGGAATTTTAGGTAATCTCGTATAGGGATGGAAGATTCCCATACTACGATTCGCTAAATAATTCTTTATTTTCGTTTATTTCGTGTATCCATATTTTTCTTTTCTTTGGTAATGTAGAACAAATAACAGCCGCAGCATATTCTTCGCATTTGTCGGAGGAGCTTGAGGTCATGGTGTAACGAAGAAACAACACTGCAAACATTTTTAAAACTCATTTCAAACTTTCGTGTAAAATAATGCATCACAAAAATGTTTTTCTACGACTGCATTCAAACAAGTCTATTAAAATTAGTATTTTGAATTATAAATAGCTACATTTTCCATAGTATATTATATTGCATAGCGAACCTGACATGATATGATTCATATTGCATTTTTTCAATTTGTTGCCTAGCAACTGATGCATTATGAAGCATTATGGGGCGCTCCTTTATGGCTAGTGAACGGCGACTTTTAGAATATGACGCTAGCGACGGAATGTTGGATAATAAATGTCGATCAGATTCATAATTTTTATAATTTATTATAATATCAAACGTGGGTAGTAATTTGTCGTAGAAAATGTAGTCTGCAACTCTCATAAAATGATTATTTTGTGCTTATTGGATAATATATTATGTGTTCCCGGCTTCATTATTGTTCCAATAAAGTGTTAGTGAAAATGAAGAGAATTCCTTGTATTCAATATGTTATTAAACTATAACAATGTAACATCTTATCCATCGAATATTGAGTTTCACTGGGTATCAGATTACATTGTTGATTTTATTATATGCATAAATGAAGATTGATCTTTTTTATATCAAAGGCTTTCATTAGCCGATGTTCCCTGGTGGCTCATTTAAGAAGCCATTCTGGCGAGAAGAAGTTTCAATGTTCTTATTGTGGAAAAAGGGCCGGTAGATTTGCAGACTTACAAATACATATGAGATCTCATACAGGTAATATTTACATTTAATCATCTGATCCAAAGTATTAGTTAGAATTGTAGATCTAGTGACCCTGTATGATTTATTTTGAGATATTTTTAGACTTTTAGTTGAATACCTTAGTAGATTATGACTTGTAGTGTGTACAATGAAAATTTGATGTTACTTTAAGGTGAAAAACCATATGGTTGTGACATGTGTTTCAAAAAATACCATACATCAAGCAACCTAGCTGCTCACAAAAGAACGCATTTCGGACTTAGAGAACACGTATGTGCAACATGTGGAAAAGCTTTTGGGGATCCTCGTACGTTGAAAAGTCATACCAGAACCCATACAGGCGAGAAGCCATACGTTTGTAATGTGTGTGGGAACCGTTATTCTCAACCTGGACAGTTATCGGGGCATCGAAAAATACATGCGGCAAGTAACATAAATACTTCCAATTTTTGAAGGGAAGCTGCCGGCCCTAGAACAAAGTAAGTACATATCGATACTTCAAAATAGCAACATTGTATTTCCGGAGAAATTGTTCAATTTTCCAAACGCTTTAAACTTAGCCGCATTTTGATATTTTTTAAACTTTTTTCCTTAAAGAAATATTCTTTCTTTTTTTGAAGCTAGTTTTTGTAAAAATATATTTCTCGGATAGAAAATTCTGTATTTATCATTGAAAAACAATTTATGTCTGATTATTTTGTGAAGTAATTTTAGAAACAAAATAAGTGAAAACGCTAGTAACTTTCACTTGTTTTAATACCGGGATATCAAAAATTATCTTGGTCAAGGATGGTTGTGGAATCTAAAACGTGTGTCTTACTTTACGTTTGAAATAATTATGTCACTGTCACACTGACATCATCAATAACCTACAAATTTCAGTTGTAAAACAATAATGAACTACAAATTATGAAATAATTATGTGAACTTTGAACCTTTTCAGAGGTCGTGATAGCCACAATCCGGGTCAAAAACTTTTTTGAAATAGTTAATTTTCCGTAAATCGAATGACGTTCACGTGAGAAGCCCGTAGCACGCGAGTTAGAAAAATGCAAACTGGTTGTACCTAACGGCTTTACGACGACATTTCGCGTGCCGTTTTCGCTCCATGTAGTTAGATTTAGTATCGGACCGTGCCCGACGGCCCTTCTTTTTTCGATAAATGTCCATTAAATAGGAAAATTTAATTAAAACAGTTTGAGCTATTCTCAGATCTCAGCTACGCGCGTCTAATGTGCGACGTACCAAAGGGAATTTTCTCGCGACTAAAATATACACGAAGCGGGTAAAAGCTAGCGGCCCATAGCCGAAAACACTTTATTACAACTGGCGCCGGTCGCACGGGGCACGAAACGGCCCCAAATTAACAAGACCGAGGTAAAATGTATAAACTCTAACTTACGCGCAGCGAGCTCCTCGAGGCATATGTCAAAATGATTTCGTTCGTAGCTAATTACATAGGACGTCTGGCGTTCATGCAATTATGTTTTTAGATAATTCGAACCTAGTAATTTCGATAGGCCACGTGAAAATCCCGGAGTCCAAAGCGCTAAAGACTTCTGAGTTACAATATTCGTATAAAATTGCGAAATTTCGCACTTTTAGAAACTTCAAATTAATTATGACATAATTATTTCAAACGTAAAATAAGACACGTTTTAGATTCCACAACCACCCTTAACCAAGATAATTTTTGATCTTCCGGTACATAACTATTTTTTAGAATTAAAATTCTTATTGATTTCCTTTTAAATTTCCAATAGTTCAGGAGAAATAGTCTGAATAGTTTACAAGATAAAGCATGATGGCTTTTCATTTTTTTTTTGCGGAGGTGAAGAAAACCCTTCATGGGGAGGTTGTGAGCCTTTGAATCTCATGGTCTACTGTGAGAGTCACCATTCCAGGCATACTCATTAAAAACTTCACCCCCTTTGTAGGCTTGTCTGTCTATTGCCTCCGGTGACACTTAGACCTGCTGGCCCATTGTATCTCGCCTTTGTTTTGTTTCTTCACGGTATCCACTCGAATATTTTTGTACCTTGTACGAGTTTGTACAAGTCCTTTATTGGATGGGAACTGTATAATTCTGGTTCGCCGTTAGGCTTTCCAAAAATTGACTGTCTTTTGCGATCCAGTGACTCGCATTTACACAGTATCTGTGTCACTGCTTCTGTGTCCTTACCGCAAAGTCTGAATGTCAGGTCGCCATTATACAGTCCCATTTTGTTTAGGTGCCCTTTTACTGGCGCATGACCCCTGTTACGACTTTTATTTTTTCCCTATTTAGTGCTAATAGGTCTGTCGTTCTTTTGTTACACGGGGCTTTGATGTATTTCTTCCCAAGTTCGTTTGCTGGGATTTTTTCCCAGTATTCTTTGTGGTGTCCCGTGATCCAGTCTTCTACAGACCTCCGTGCTGTACGTTTTGGTACCACCGTGGTCTGTTCTGGATCTGAGGCGTTCTCCGACCCTCTTGCAAGTTCGTCGACTTCTTCATTGCCTGTCGTTCCCTGGGACCCAGATCAGCTTAACGCGGTTTCGGTCTGCCAGTATTTCAAGTTCTTCTTTGCATATCCGTACTAGACGGGATGTCACTTCCTGACTTCTCATTGCCTTAAGTGCAGCCTGCATGTCTGTCAATATGTGGATCTGCTCATCTTTGATGGCTCTCCGATTGTTTTCCTTCACACATTGGAGGATTGCATATACCTCTGCTTGGAAAACAGAGATGTGTTAACCCAATGAATAGCTGAACGTCTTTGGGTTTCTTGAGTATACTTCTGTACCTGCACCTTTTCAGTCTTAGGTTTGTTTGTTCCCATTCAGTACTTTCTGGTATTGATACCCTGAATGTGTTGTTAAAAGAGTATAGCTTTGCAATGTGATCTGTTCTCATGCCTAACACGTCCTTGGTCATGATTTTCACGATGCTTTTCAGTTAGAGCCTTATCAGTCATTCCAAACGGCATATTAGTACTAAAATAATATAAAGGACTAGATTTCGCAATATTAGAAGTAACGTTATCACCGGTTTGGTTGCAGGAATTCCAAGATTATATTCTAAACCAATGACATATTGCTGATTACATTATCGCTAGAGCCAGACATTTATGCGAGAATGTATATATACTGAACTTTTTAATTGGACTGATGAAACAGACAAGACTTGAATAAAACTGCAAAGAACAGCAATTATTGAAGATGTTTGGACAGAAGAAAACAAATGAATCGTGATATTTATTAGTAATTATTTGTATTGATAATTTTTTATTGAAATGTATTACTTTGAAGAAACCATATGTGCTAATAAATTAAACCTAAAATAATTAAGCTCATAACAATCCACATTGTGATTCCTACTGAAATAATTTTCGAATAACATTTCGAAAATGTTATGTGTTTGCAGAGTCGGAAAAGACGGCTAGACTCTTAGAATCAGATTAGAGAGGAGACCAAACTCGAGTTTTGGGTTGAAGCACAGAATATCAAAAAAAATTACAATCAGAACATAATGTCGCTGATGCTACTTTGATGTTTTTCAGAGAGCGGTTGCAGAGTCGTAGCAAGCTTTACTGGCGCCCTAGGCAATTTCGAAAATTTTCGCCCCTTCCCCCTCTGAAATTTGCAAAAATGATATAATAAGACTTGTATTTTTTAAGTGACCGATCTATGAACGAACGGAACAAACTTGGAGGCTGGAAATGCATGAAAAAGGGGTGAAATTTTGAATATCTAAAAACAGTATTCTGTACCGCAACGCTTATATCGCCTTATATGGCTGACATATTATTCAAATCGACAAAAATAGCATTTGTTTATTCTATTGAAACGGACAGCGCCCAATTAGCATATTATATACAATAAATAATGAAGAAATGTTGAATCGCTGCTAGAAACTCGACGAGAAACATAAGAGTCATATATTAAGTGCAGCGACTTCTTCTTTATTACCAAAAACTGCACTGGTTTACTTATATTAATTAATTACCAGAAAAACACATGCCATTTATGGATCAATAAAATAGACAAAAAGCCGTAGTGGCTGGTGCAAAGAACCAGCATCCAAGGCAAAAAAATGGTTCAATAACATGATATAGTTCCATTTGAAAAACTAAAGGTGGATGTCAAAAATATTCCTTGACACGGGGCTGTATCGTCTCAAAAGAATATAGCTCCTATTTTCACCACTTTGCAGCCGTATAAAAACTTTCAAAACCGTACGTCCAATAGGAACGGCGCTATCTTCTCCACAATGGGCTACATATACGCAACGAACGCATACACAGACATTTCAAAAATGATCTAGATCGATTCCGAAAGGCTCAAAACTGATATTTCCGTGAAAATCCGGAAAATGTTATACTACGCGTAAAAGGGAAGTAGAAAGGCCACTTTATTTGTGGTACAATTTGAATATAATTTCAATAAGATGCTATTGCCTTCTAACATAGAATATGTTTTTACGGAGAACCTAATTATTGATAGGTATCTTGGCTATCGGTACCGGTACCCGAATAAATCCCTGTAGACGTAATAGTCTAACCGCTGTTTCATGTCGATCCTACATCAGCAACCGGCTTTATACGCTTTTGCTTCCAATAATAGCTTAGGTTCGAAACTCCAAGGGGCAACGTTATTGCAAGTTAGTTTGTAATTTTTTTTTATTTTGTTTGAAAGTTTGTTCTTGTGATTGATGTTCCTTGCTTTTGTACACATATATTATGCAATAAGGTTCTACCGGGATTTGTCCAGGTACCGGTAGGTTAGCCACGGCGTTGATAAAAAGCGTGACACGGAAACGTTAAATGGAGACCGTAATTGGTCGAAATTCCATGTTCACTAACAGGCTCCTCCTCCTGCAATAATTATTGTTATACATATCATACCAGCGCCGAGCAAGCGTAGAGACCTGCATACTAAGCTAGTCATGAGTTAGCCAGTAGGGCAAGGAGGAGGTAATAGTAGCGTATCCGGATATATTGTAGCGGTGGCATTGAAATATGATTTCAGTATAGAAATGAAAGAATGTTTACCGCTCGACACATATTATGAACTTGAGTCGCTTTCTTCTGGTAGGCGATCTCCAATGTCCCGAACTATATGTGACAATGTCCACCACACAGACTACCGAAAAACATGTTCTACATTATTCGTTTTTATATAATAAAAATTCGCTTTTTTTAAACACCGTCTTTATGAGAATAAAGATAATCATCAAGTAATATTCCAATCACATTCATTTCCAGTCAAGTTTAAATTTAGCGCTCCACTGAAAGCGCCCGCCAAGGGCGGTGGGCGCTATAAGATCGCGTTTCTTACTAGTCTGTAAATCAGAGCGAAATTAGAAATCAGCAAATCAGGAATGGTGTCCGTTATAAATTTACAACAAACCTATACTATCAAAGATAATTTAATTTTTTCAGAGGTGATGAAAATTCATAAACTCGAGGTAATGGAATAAAATCGTACATATGATGTTTTAATATTTATTTATTCTGAATGTGTTACAAATAAGTTTCAGTATTAATTTTGTGCTAGGTGCACAAAAGAAATCGTTCAGTATAAAAATCACAACTAACAATCCAAACTACATTGAGTATAATTAAAATTCACAAAGAACTGATGATTCCTACAATTAATATGTGTATGTGAAAAAGTTATTTCAAGTCGAAAACCTCATCTTAGTATAAAGAGAATAAAAACACTACGGATAAGAATGTTACAGACATGAAAATATATCACGTTTTCTATATTCAAGTTTAGGTATCAACAGCATAGTACAGCCCCTAAAGGTTAACCTTTGAAACATTTTTGGACGAGGATGAAATTTGGCATGGGGTAGTACTATTGAGTCCTCCCACGAACACGGAAAATTACGAACAATTTTGATGGGTTATGAAGGCAAATATCTGAAGCGTCAATTTTTTTTCATCAGAATATCGATTGTAGCCAGTAAATCAAAAATAGACTTTCTCAGGAGAGGACATTCTTTTTTTGAGCTCATGATAAAAGTACATAAGTACATATTTGTAAAATGTTTAATATTAGATGCAGTCCTTCCTTTTGAAGTATGAAATATGATATTACATCTAATTACCACCCCCTTTTCAAAAACGAAGACTTTCAAAGTTTCGATAATTCGGATTGTGGTGATTACGATTTTTTCAGATTCACAAGGCTGTTACGTATTTTAAAAAGTTGGAAAAATCTAATGTTGCGGAACTTTGAAATTTTCTGGAAATTGTTAAAAGTTCTGTAGTTAGCGTTAGCATTTTTTCTTCTCTTCAATATCATTTTGTAAATATACTATTTAGAAAGTATTTGTTGGTAGGAAGCTCTATATTCAATTGTTTACGGGAGTTTCGTTTGTACCAAGGATTACTCTCGACGTCAACAACTGATAAAAAACCAAACAATGTAAGCTTATCAGCTTATCACGTTAAAAAAAGTATATCGAAGATTCCGATTTTAATGTCAAAAACCGGTCTGTACAATTTCTCTAACACGCACACTATGTCAAGTAGCCTTGCACGGGCATACGCAGAAAGCTTCAATCGGCCGCCCGAAGCGCGTGCTCGGAGACTACCGAAACACCTGATTCTAAACGAGAGAATAGGCAGCTGCCCCTCTATAAGAAAATGAAAGAGGAAGCATCAATATTTTATTTCATCCACTTCCAAAACTGGGCGCTGGGCTAGTATCTAAGACGAGTTAACACATTTAACGAAACACATGCTCAATAAGCAATAATCATGTTTTACTAAAAAAATAACTACTAAAATAACCATGACTAGATTTTTATTTGTACACAATTTCAAAATTGAGATAAGACAATGTAGGTACTTAGTAAACGTGGAGAATTGTACACTGGGCAGTGAACTGGTGACCTTATTTTTAGGATTCTAGTATATCATGCTCTCATTCACATCTATCGAAATAAATTATACCAAAAGGATCATTTTCTATTCATAGTTTAATAATACAGCGTTCGAACATTTTAAGGCCATCTGTAAGTAGCAGCTGCGTGAATATAAAGTGCAAAATGTAACGGATGTGTTTAATAAGTAATTCAAATAGCTGTTACTTATTTTAATGAATTTCGTATTACATCATAGCGTGTTTAGATCTATGCGACTGACGTATGTTTTTTTTGGGACAGTAGTGCAGGCCTTTCTAGACAAATGTAATGGAATATGAGCCTTATTCAAAAAGATGACGTCGATTTTTATCTCTAACCGCGCAACTTCTGGTGAAATGTGTACTCTTTAGTTTTACTTTCTTTCTTCTGTTCTGAAATATATTTAAAATATTCTATTTTGTTTATACGTGCATATTAATAGATTATGGTTTTTTCCTGTATCATAGGTACTACCATTGTACGAATGTCGACATGCTGTTTCTGCGCAAGTGCTTAGTAGTTTCTACACTCTGGTGCATCTGTAAATATGCTTCCGGCCGCATTTTCGTATCTAGCGTAGCGTATTGCACTCTCGGAAATAGTTGGTAACGCCCCTAGCGGTGAGCGAATTGACAGTTGATATACACCGGAATGTATTTTTGCTCCTACAACGGAGCATGTTCGAATCTCCAAGCGGCAAGGTTATCGCAGATTTGTTTGTTGAACTATTGACGGGTCAGTTTTTTTTTATTTTACATATGAACTGTCCTCAATGTTTCGCATTCAAATAAAATATGAGATATCAAGGTGTCTGGCAACAGTGAATCTTCGCGCGCTCGGAAATCTCCGTTGTGCAATAAGTTGCGACGTAGTGTGCTTACATGCCATAAGGATTCTGCGTTGCGACCCCACCTGTAGTCCAGTAAACGGGGGACTTGATTACTAAATTTTTTCATTATGGACCGATTTTAATCTGTGAGGGCTCATTCGATTCGACTCGACACCTAGACCAAAGCTTACCACTTTTGGTGACAAATTGTTTAGTTTGTTAATAAACAATAAATAGTGGCAAACAAAATTTTAAGCGCCATTTTCCATTGATTTTAAGCAGGTAGTGTATTTTTTATTTATTTGACCGATAAACAGTGTTTATTCCATGTTTATAACAATTTCTTGATAAATAAACAATTTGATCAACAAATTAACAACAAAAATCAAAATTTCCTAAATATTCGAGATTAGTTATTTTCGGATAATTTGGACCATTTAAACAAGAATTTGATGTCCATTTTTCAATTATTTAATAAACAATTTGTTAATTATCAAATTAACAAAATCAAAATTTTCAAAATATTCGATTAGTCATTTCCGGATAACTTTAAATCACTTAACATGAATGTGTCCATTTTTTAATTAGTTGCTAATAGCATTAGTTAATAAACAATTTGTTAGTTATCAAATTAACAAAAAAATAAGTTTTCTAAATATTCCAGATTAGAGTCATTTTCGGATAATTGAGACCTGGATAAATGTTTTTTCATATCAAGAAAAGGTAACATACTGAAATAAATTTAAATAAACATTTCAAATTATATTTAAATTAGTTTTAATTAAATTAAGACAAACTTCTGAAATATTATATATACATTATTCGATCTCATCATCATCATCACCATTTTCATCATCGTCATCTTCATTATTATCATCATCGTTACAATAAAATGGTCTAAAAATATCTTCAAGAATTGGGGGTGGAAAATGTTCAAAAGCATTTTGCAACCAATTAAAATGAACAAAACTCCAGTTCCAGAAGCTATTCTTGAAATTGTTTCATGTTGTCTGTCGAATATTTAGAAAATTTTTATTTTTTTATTATTTTGTCAACTAACAAATTGTTTATTAACTAATTATAGTAGCAACTAATAAAAAAATGGACATCAAATTCATGTTTAGCGAGTTATAGTCCAGTAAATAAGCCGGGAAATACTGTGTAATATGGAAAAGTTGGGAAACAGCTCGGATTTGAAAAATTGTTGATGCAATGGGTTCTGTGAACCCTCAAGATCATTCGTTACCACTAAAATCACACCCCGAGGGCAATGGGCACTTTTGGGGGGTGTTTCCCCCCCAAAAGATGAATCAAATTCACAAAATGGTCCAGAGTGAAGAAATCGGCTCGAAAATATCTACGAGGGGGGTTTTGGGGTCGCTGATCACGAATATGACATCTAAAAAGTCACCACATGCACCCACATGGTCATAGAGGTCATCTCCAGGAATTCAACAAAATTTTCCATAAAGTCTCCAAATGTCTCACTCGGGGGTTTTTGGGGTTGCTGAGCACGAATATGATGTCTAGAAATTCCTCACATGCACCTGAGCCACAGGACGACGACGTCGTGAAGGTCATCTCCAGGAATTCGACAAAATTTTCCATCCTAGAGTCTCCAAATTCCTCACATTCCCCCGAGTGACAAATTTTGAGACTCTAGGATGTAAAATTTTGTTGAATTCCTGGAGATGGCCTCTATGACCAGGTTTTCTGTGCCCCAGGTACATGTGAGGAATTCCTAGACATCATATTCGTGATTACCGACCCCGAAAACCCCCGAGTGACAAATTTGGAGACTCTAGGATGGAAAATTTTGTTGAATTCCTGGAGATGACCTCTATGACCAAGTTTTCGGTGCCCCAGGTGCATGTGAGGAATTCCTAGACATCATATTCGTGGTCACTGACCCTGAAAACCCCCGAGTGACAAATTTGGAGACTCTAGGATGGAACATTTTGTCGAATTCCTGGAGATGAACTTCACGACGTCGTCGTCCTGTGCCCCAGATGCATGTGAGGAATTTCTAGACATCATATTCGTGCTCAGAAACCCCAAAAACCCCCGAGTGAGACATTTGGATACTTTATGGAAAATTTTGTTGAATTCCTGGAGATGACCTCTATGACCATGTGGTGACTTTTTAGATGTCATATTCGTAATCAGTGACCCCAAAAACCCCCTAGTAGATATTTCCGAGCCGATTCCTTCACTCTGGACCATTTTGTGAATTTGATTCATCTTTTGGGGGGAAACACCCCCCAAAAGTGCCCATTGCCCTCGGTGTGTGATTTTAGTGGTAACGAATGATCTTGAGGGTTCACAGAACCCATTGCATCAACAATTTTTCAAATCGGAGTTGTTTCCCAACTTTTCCGGCTTATTTACTGGACTATTAAAGTTATCCGAAAATGACTCTAATCTTGAATATTTAGGAAATTTAGATTTTTTGTTAATTTGATAATTACCAAATTGTTTATTAACTAATTACATTAGCTACTAATTGAAAAATAGACATCAAATTCTTGTTTAAAAGGTCCAAATTATCCGAAAATAACTCATCTCGAATATTTAGTAAATTTTGATTTTTTTGTTAATTTTTTAATTAACAAATTGTTTATTTATTAACAAATTGTTATAAACATTGAATAAACACTGTTTATCAGCCAAATAAATAAACAAAAACACTCTACCTGCTTAAAATCAATGGAAAATAGTGTTTAAAATTTTTTTTGCCACTATTTATTGTTTATTAACAAAATAAACAATTTTTCAAAGACCAAAAGTGGTAAACTTCGATCTAGGTGTCAAGACGAATCGAATGAGAACTCACAGATTAAAATCGGCCCATAAGAAAAATTTTTAGTTATTCAATATTCAATTTTTAACATACGGTTGATAGTTTCAACTCTGCCCTTGTAATTTCTTTTGTTAGGTATATTTATTTATTTAAATTACATTTTAGGCCTTATGTCTCGGGTGAATACGTGTCCAAAGTTATTAGGAAACATTCGAATTGGTTTTTTAGGTTACAGAAAATTCAGTATCTTCAACTATTTGAATAAATTTATAAAAATCTCCATACATATATATATGTTTTCTTGGTAATCTGGTTTTTTATTATGACTAAATAAAAAAGACTTCTCTTTTTGACGATTCCATAATTTATTCATAGTCATAATAAAGAACCAGAATACCAATAATACTGATTTAGTGATTGAGTACATTTACTTTGGTAGTGTTCTGTCTCTGTAACCTTATCGAGTTACTCATTTATGATCAAATCAAGCCCTGAAAAAAGAAGTTCGATATCCACGATCACTCGAAAATCACTTGACAAACGCGAAAATGTCCAGGTTTTCCATAAGACAACAAAACATGAACCATGTGATATCACAGATTTGACATTCAATTTTAAATTCATACCTAAAATAAGTGAGAAGTGTAGGTACATCATTTTAATATACTGAGCGGAATAATTCTCCTTTCTTGAGTTAAAGTTCTGGTATTGGTATTCCAAATCTATGTAGGTCTTTCAAGGGGGGCACAGGCCTTGAAGGCCAGTGAATGATATTCTTCAATGCAACACTTTTATTTTGTATAGTCTCTAACTCAATGATGTAAGGATATATCCTCTGTTCGATCCACTCTGTTATGGTATAATTATCGAAAACGTCCACCATAGCTTCATAAGCTGCACGAACCAAAGATATCATTCCATGGTAAACTCGTGGTAGATCAGCAGTTAGCTCGTCTACTCGCAAAGGTAGGCTATAATTATGACGAATGTTGTAATTGGTAAGCCAACTTTTCTGTTCTTTGGTTTGTCTAAGGTAATCTTTCGTTTCTATCTCACTACTGTGCAATCTATAAATAAGTCTGAAGACATGGCTTCCAGGAAACATGCACCTACCCAGTTTATCCAACAGGAATGGGTCACTATCTAGTGCAATAAATGGGAGAGTATGTGTTGAAGTTGGTTGTGGACAACTAAGACTAGATAATAAATTATTTTTAAGAGAAGAATTGAAATAACCGTGTGTAACTGCGGTCAAACTTAATGCAAGGGAAGGAGTACCAGCTGGTAACAGCTCGCATAGAATTGCAAAATGATCGTAGCGTTGCCATCCCGTTATTACTAATCCCAGGAAGCCCTGCTTGAAAATGGCACTTTGCTGTGACATTACATCAAGCCATCTCAAATTATTCTCCAAATGTCTTCTTGCATCAGGAACATACAACGTTTCTCCGAAAGCCCCTTTAAAAGCTGAAGCGGCCCATGCTCTCTTGAATACAGTGGTATATTTGTCCCATATTAATGGCTGTACGAATCTATAAACATCTTCAGCGTACACCCAAACCATTGGGTCAACCAATTTTCCCAAATCCATTTCTATCATCGTTTGTTGCGATAAATGTCGCAACATGTCATCCCAAATTATAAGTTGTAACTTTGGGTATTTCTCATGTATCATATTGGCTACACTTCGAACATGTTTTAAAAACAATGTTTCATGAAGTTCAAGTCGGCATACATCGCATTCTCCCATTTGGAAAACTTCATCACATCCAATATGCAAAAATTGTATGTTTGTATGTAAAGCCATGACCTGTGATGAAAAGAATAATTCTAGTATACTTCATAAAATTTGATTAATAGAAATGTTCTTACTTGATCTACCATTTCTTGAATAAATTCAATTGTCTTATTTTTACTTGGACAGAGGGCCTGCGGACTACCTGGCACTTCTCTGAGATTATCAAAATCTGCAAGCTTCAATGCAAACTCTACATGGCCGAAAGTTTGAATCAAAGGTATAACTTCCAAATTAGATTCCTTAGCCATACTCAAAATATCTGCGATTTGGGATTTGGTATATGCATTTTTTGCAGATATATTTTTTAGTCTTCCTTCGAATGGAAACATATCCTCATATTCTAGAAATTAATAAACATATCAACTAATTCTATTTATAGATATTCAGAAAAATTGATAGTAACAATTCATTTTTCGCATGACACTGTTTGTATATTCAAGAAGAAGAACTATTTATTTGAAATGGGTTTCCCTAATATACAATAATACTAATATATATAACAATAAAGATTCTTGAACCAATATGAATTATATATAAAAATTCTCGGGAAATAGGTCACATTAACACTTTGTTTTATATTTTTGTCTTATTTTACGTAAGTTTCGGTCTCACGACCATCATCAGAAGACTTATTATGTCAAAAAGTTTTTTTTTAAAACTAATTATAGCATAAAGCGTCCATATCGCACCAATTTCAATCAAAAATGCCCACGTCGTCGAAACGAACAGAACCACGAATAATCGAAATTGTACCGTCAATATTTCAAGTATAAAATATTCTTATAATATACAAGCGCATGTTGATTTAGTGTCAACAACTGGAGATGAGAACTATTATGTTAAGTATCTACCCTCGAACCAGATGTAACGATTTATGAGGTACTTGAAGAAGGTTGCAGACCTGTATCGGAATATTACTTTTGAGCATTCTTCCTAAAATATACTTTCAACATTATAAAGACGCATGTAGGAATTTGCAAGAGCTTTAATTAATTAAGTTAGTATAAATCTGACTTAATGTCTGAATGTCAGTCCTATGATTTACAGATTTGGAGTCACGTTTTATGTGAATCATCTCCAGAATAGATCTTTTATAATAATTGGTTTCCTTAGTTAAAATATTAAAATTTTTGTAATCAAATTGATGGTTAGGTATAATCAAAGCAGTGTTTAGCAAGGGCGGTCGAATTTTCTAAGTTTTTATTTCTTGTGCTATACTTATGGCCATACATTTTTTTTTGTAAATATTGTTTACAGATTCCAGTATAGGTCCCATCGCAAAAAAAATATATAAAACAAAGTATTAATGTGACCTATTTTCCGAGAAATTTATATATAATATATATATAACTACATCAATTTTGAATTAAACATTGAATTAACAATAAAGTAGGTATGTAATTAATCTTACAGAATAAGAAAAACATTATAACAGAATAAAAGTAAATCTAATTTAGCTCTTTAATATGTGTCAACAGTTGGTATCTGAACATTTTACAAGATTCACTAGATTTAATATAATGAGGAAGATTATTAAACTCATCATTCCTTTCAAAAACAAAGAATTTCTTGTATTTGATAGCTTTACCCTTGGTATATGTATGTTGTTCCTGTTTCGGGTGAAATGATGGTGAATCTCATGGTGGAAATTAACCCATTCAAGAAAATAAGAAGGTGCATTGTGTAATATTTTGTAAATGAATATCATCGGTAGCAAGAAAAGCCGTTTTGTAACTGGAAGTCATTGCAATGTATTCAACATCCTTGAGAAAAAACTATGGAGTATAGCGATTACAGCTTAAAAGGATCCTCATGCCTCTATTTTGTGATTTTTTGAACCAGTGTCATTTTAGTTAGATTGAATTGGTATAATAAAGATGCACAAAAATCAAAATGAGGTAGTAAGATCTACCGATATACTGTGATTCTTGAATTAATAGATAATTGCTTAGAAATTCTTGAGAAAAAGTATAGTTTTTTCGAAATTTTCTTAGTAACATACATGAAGTGTGCGTCCAAAGAAAGTACATTATCCAACTGAAACCCAAGATACTTGACAGTTGTTACGATTTCAATTTGTTCATTATTAATCGAAATATCTATATCATTCACATTTATCTGTGTATATTTGTATTTAGTTGACATAATCATTGCCTTGGTTTTCGGAACATTCAGTTTAAGCTTGTTGATTTTTAAATATCTACTTACACTTATTAGGTACATTACATTATTCATCTTTTGTATAGCATTTTTCAAGCATACATCACTACATGCTAATAATGTGTCGTCAGCAAATAAATTTATGAATTCACAGTTTACAAAAAGATCAATATCATTCAGATATAATATGGAGGAGAGGACCTAAGATACTTCCCTGTGGCACCCCAAGATTATTGCAAATTTCACATGATGTTGAATTAGTAAATAAAATGAAATTCACAAAACAGAATCTGATTAAATTCAATTTATTTATCAATAAAACTTCCACCACTACACCCATGTAGGGTTAGGTTGTATAATGCATTAAATATGCTTGGGAATTGATTCAAACTAATGATTCTTGAAATTTTAATTGATTTGTGTTTGTAGGCAATCAGAATTTCTATTTATTAATTCATCATTGATAGCGACAAATGGTTTTATCATTTTATTTAATAGATTTGTGTTTGTAGGCAATCTGAATTTCTATTCATTAATTCATCATTCACACTACAAATGTTTTCCATATACACAAAATTAAATTATATGCACCTATTTTTAATTTTCCACTTTCAATCTTATCGAATGCCAAGTTTAAGTTGTAAGTTTGGCTCCAGTATAGATGATTACAATAAAAAATAATTATGAAATAATATCTTTTTGTAAAATATTGCGGAACATTTCAAGAATAGCTATCTGAATACATATATCTGTCAGTTTGTTGAAATAAATTATTAATACTCCTTTAATGATTGAAAATAGAGGTAATTTTCAAATACATTTTTGTTTTGCTATGGCAAATTCATTTAATAAAATAGAAATATAGCCTATTCATTATGCACATAATTCCTCAGCAGCTGTTGTAAAGTCATGTTTGAAATATATAAGTTGGATAAGAAAAAGTATCGCTTACCCATAAGAATACCAGTTGCCCCTAAATTCTTGATCAGAGGAAAATATTTTTTGTAAAATGAAGGAAGTGGGGGAGCTCCCTTTAGGTCAAAGTGTACAATTCTCCTCTTTGGAATGTAGGGATTCTTGGTATCTAAATTAACATGTGGTATACCCAACTGTTGTTCCATATTTTGAAACACATCTTCACTGGCTTTTCCAGCCCTCAATATATCTCTTGTGGGTTGTTTAAAATCTATCTCACCATTGTTGTTCATTTCTATTCTAGGACTATCTGCACCTTTCTGTGCATGCTTTCTAGAGTCCACAAATTTTACCTTATTTGCAGTGTCAATAATAGTTTGTGCTAAGATTTGGGGAATGTCATGGATACTTAATTGGGGTTTATCACTAACTTTAGTATACTGTAATCCAAATATTATTATTAGTAATAATCCTACAGCTAATAACAATGAAGACTTTTTCCTCCATGCTGTAAGTGCCAAGTGTTGTACATATTTATTCATTTTCATCTGCAAATAGCACTTTCATTTGATGAACAGGATTGTATAATTTTAGTGTCATGCAATTAATACACACCTACTAACTAGTAGCCATTGGAGAATTCAAATTTTTAGACACAAACTACTTTCTAGAATAGGGTGAGAGAACACTTGATTATTAGTCATTCATTTCACCAGATAAACATGAATGCATTATCATACTATTCATTTTTCTTCAGTCTTTAATGCTTGTTACCAAGATTAGAAGTGAGGTTTAACATTTATCTCTGTTCCCCATTCACTGTTTTACAGTTGATGTTCATACAAATATTATTGCATATAGTCATTGAATTATTCGAAGCAGTTAGAACATATTCTAAAATATATGTATTTTGAAGTGGACGCATCTTCGTAAACAACGCAAATATTGACATTAAAAATTCCTTAGCCGTGTTTTAATGCACTTTCGAGTTTTCTTAGTTTTGTATGTGTTGTTTGAGAACGGACTAATAAGGTACCGGGCCCGGCATCATACGAAATCGATTTATAAAATTTTTTAGTGATCTCAATCTCCGATACTATGAAATGATGAAATGTCAAATGATCAATGAACCCAAACACTCAAACAGCAAAAAGAAACAATTAGGTACAATTCATTCAATAAACTCTAAAGACGAAGTACATCGAATAAGATATAAATTTTCACCTCTCATCTCATAGAGACTTAGAGAGTACAGATTATTTAATTCAATTCTATGGCTTAATGTTATTCAATCAGAATTTACAATATAACTTATCAAAATTCCTCTGAACTGAGTATAATTCAAATATTAATATTTTCTAAATGGCATCGCAAGCAGCAAAAGCTTCGGTGAAGCAGGTGAAGCCAATTTTATCAATAGATAATTCAGAAGCAAGAAAACGAGTGTTAAATTTATATAAAGCCTGGTATAGACAGTTACCATACATAGGTCTGTCGAAGAAGAAAATGTGTTTATACCAGCCAGCTTTGATATATCTATTTTGTTTTTAGTTAAACAATATGATATTCCTAAAGATGTAACACAATGCAGAGAGAAGTTGAGGGAACAATTCTTAAAACATCAAACTGTGAAAGATATTCGTGTTATTGATATGCTAGTCATTAAGGTAAATCTTAGTTTAGGTAGTTGGGTTCATGTTTGAAGTTGTTAATGCAAGAATGTCTTTCAACACATTGAGTTGAATAGGAGATTAGTTGTAACAAATAGTGACACAAGTGAGATGTAGTAGTTGGAGAAATATTAACGTCATATAATCTTTCAATCTTGAGATATTCTGTAGTATTCCTAAGTGCGGTGTACACCATATAGAAATTCATCATAACCCATATGGTTAATTTAAGAGGGGTAAGTTACATATTCCAAAATTACTTGGAAAGGCTTTTTTAATCAACACTGACATTTCTCTACAGTCTTCACTATTCAATGTCTAGGTATCTTCAATAGATTAGTATGTATGTATATACTGAAGACCTGTCATTATGTAAAAATAGTTAAGCAGTCAAACCAAATGTGGTATAATTTTTGACTGAAATATAATGAAGTGAAGTAATCAAAACTTGTAGCAGAGCTTCATTGATGTTGGTATTCTAAACAATTATCACTGGAGTTGCCGAAATTGTGACATATTTAACTTAGATTTGGTTAAAAAAATACTAAATTTTTAATTCAATTTGCTATGAACTGTTTTCCCAGTTACAAGAAAGTGTGAAAATTTAGTCATGATCAGACGAATGGAAACAATATTATTACTGCATCACAACTTTTGGTAATACATAAAATCTATTTGAAAGGATAAAAACATGTGTAAGGCAATAAGTTGCCAAAAGGTGGCAAGAAAATTTGTAAACATTACAGATTTTTTCAAATTATGTAACAATACAAATTTTAGTATTTGAAAAAATTCCTTCTTCACATGTTTAAAATAGTATATAGGTGTACAATATGAATTTTGCTTATGGCATTACATTATGGAACAAATTCATTAATTTTATGATATAGAGTTGATTGTTTTTGAAATTTTCCAATATTTCGAGCACTTCAAAAAATTTCTTTTTGAAGAAAAAAAAAACAATGAGCATGTAGGTTATAGCTTTATCGAGCAAATAAGTTTTAAATAAAACTAACCTAGTTTAGTTTGTTTAAGGACGTTAGTATTTTATGATGTAAATTACGGGACTGGCGTTTGATAGAAATTCGTCTAGTGTATGGTTCTTGGAGTCAAGATATATCCTGAATCGTCATACCTACATAATATTTTTGTATAGAAAATTATAGTTTGGTTCTTTGAGTGATGGTAACCATTATAATACGTGTTAGGTTGGTTTTCAATACCACCTGTGAATTATGACAGTCGATGCCTAACGTTTATGTAGCTTCCTATGAATGTCAAGGTTTCTAAACCTATATTTTCACTTCTTTTCTGTTCTAGGGGCAGATGGAATTAAAAGAAACTGTGAACATGTGGAAACAAAAAGGACATATGATGACATATTTCAAAGATACTGTAGAACCCAAGCCTGATGATTTCCTTTCTAAGTTTTTATCCTGATTTGAGTTAGGTCTTGCAGCGTGTATAGTGGAATAAATGAACAAAATATAGGCTATTTAGACATTTTGTAATTTATATCGTCTCTACCTTTCTAATAGCAAGTAGCGACACCTATGCTTTCGTAATTCCTAACCTCCAACAATTATTGTGAGTTTATTTACATTTTGCCACTCAATGGAGATTAATCAAGACGGAGTGAGCGGCAGCGAACGAATTCTTTCCGAATTTCAGTTCATATGGCACGTTGTTTCTACTTAGCGGTCGAACAGTGACGCCGATTTATTCAACATTTTCACAGAATATTGATATGATTCTCGGAATTTACTGGTTTGTAAGTTCAATGCTGTACCTTCGGCCGTTTTCGAGTTATTGAGCAGAGCTATCGACGTACCGGAGCGTCCTCTAGAATTATCTGGCGGCCGTTGAGAGAACTAGGTTTGCCAGATGTCTGGACGTTGTCAGCTTTGTCTGTCAAAGCTGCTTTCTTTTTTTTTTATGCAGACTCATTAATTTTGATGGATTCGTAGCTTACTATGATAGTCGTATCTACTTCCAAAATAGAACCTCAAATCGTTTCATACGGCACGTTGTTAGTTTCTACATAGCGGAATAGAGCTCGCGCAACAACATAGACTGCGGCGCGCGCTCTTTGGTCGTCTTTGGACCTATTCCGTCTTTACCCTCCGGGCAGGCGCAGCGTCCTGCCTGACCAAATAGATATGTCATTAATTTCTAAAAGAAGCAAGACAAAACTAATAACTGGTTATCTTAAAATAAAGCTACTTTGTGATTAGTCTCAAGCCGACTAGACCAATTTAGTTTAAGACTTATTGCCCTTCATCATTATGAATGGAGCATTCAATGGAGGCATATTTTCTCCTCATATGAAAAGGTCACTATATATATTGTTGAGCTGCTATACAGATTGGAAACTGAAAACCAGTAGAATTATGAGTGTGGGAATATCGTGTCCGTTTTAGAAGAGGGTAGAGTGTAAAAGCCTCAAGATGGAGACCACTATCTTGAACTTTTCTTGTACGGAGCCTGAAACCGCAACCAGGCGCGTCCCCAGGTGGCGGATAGGGGAATACCCAAGGCCCTGTTGCCAGCAGGGTCAAGGGTAGGAGTGGAAATGTTCCCGCGGACCAACAGGCACCCAGACCCTGGATAGATTATGGACTCCCAATCACATGTTCTTCAGAAGAAGGTGACGGATAGATTGTGATTGGTACGGATGTTCCAGTAGAGTAAGTTATCCTATCAGATAACTTACTGAAACACATAGGAAACATACCAAACGAGATAAAGTACTAAAAACCAGGAACCATAATATTGGGAAAAAAACAATATTATGGTACAAACAGAAACACCATAGGAAGTTATCCACAGAGAGATAAATCACTAGACTGAAAAATACCGTAAAATTGGGCATCAACCATATTACGGTATAAACATAAGTAACACGAAACATAAAGATAGATAAATAGTGCTATATAGACAAACGAATCAGAAACAACCAAACGTTAACATTAACGGAAACACGAACGTAAACAACTACGTAAAATCAACGTAAATATAATGTGATATAACGTCAAGAAACACAACAGAGACGTAGTCCATATCCTGAAGTAATGCGATAAGCGGTTCCGGGGTATGGATGAAGATCGGAAAGGTTTTAGCAGGTATGATGTAATTTAGAGTGAGTCCTGCACACGGTCGTATACACAGGTCTGGAAACTCTATGGTTGAGCTGAGTCGCTTACGCGTCCCCACGGTCGTAGTCCCTCGCTCAGCCACCAGCTAGGGCTTGGATCGCGAGGGATGTGCTTTCAAAAATATTGAACTCAATTTATTCTCTTCATTAAAAATCTATTATTCACAGGATTCAATCAATGTGCCAATGGAACCTGATAATTGTGACGAACCTCGTAATTCTAACGATGAAATCAAAACTACTGATATGGTAAGGTATTTTGGAAAACATAAATATATCATAGAAACATAATATTTTTTATGACAGAATCAACCAACATTAGGCTGGGGACTGAGCGAATTCCAGAGCAGCATGTTGAGAACTCGAAAGCCAAATATGTGTAGTTAACCAAACTGATGTGTAGATTCTTATCTTTTTATAAATTATTAAAATAATTATCAATTAAATGTGTTCTTGTATTTATTATTCTGATTTGAGAGAGGAATAGAACTGTTACTCTTGTCAAAATGTATTACTCATCTTAAAATTAACTTTCCCTTTTTCGTTATACATGCTCGCACACATAAAAGGACCTCGTCAAAACGATTTCTATCCGGAATGGCTAGCATCCACTTTTTTCGCATTTCCGCATCTTTCGGCACTTTAAAAACAGAAGTTTGTTGCTTTACACTTTTGTACCCCGTTTTGCATTTCGGCACAATGCACAATTTCGTAATTCATTTCTAAAAACGCAGGTATTCCTTGTGTTGACAAGTCAACTGACAGTTGTCAGAAAATACTCTTCATAGAGATCAAGATGATACTCTTACGTGACGCCCACGGTTGTACATACGACCGTGGTGACGCCTTTTATGTGCCTACGGGACGACTTTTGATACTACGCGCACTTAGACGCTTAAGCGACTCACTGCTCAGATAGGAAACAGCCTCGAGTTTCCAGACCTGTCCATACGACCGTGGTCCTGCACTACCTGAAGTGATAGATAAAGTTGACGGTGTGCATAAAGCATTTCCTCTCCACAGAAAAAAAAGAAAGTGGTATAAAACCGAAGTAGTTCTTTTATTTAATCATAAATGATAAATCACCATAGAGTAACGACTTTTACGAATATCAGTATGCGCGCAATTTATTTTAGACAACTAACTTCAAAGGTACCGATACTAAGATATGTGTGTGTGCGTGTGTTTGTGTTTTTGTGGTGTGGTCCAGAATATTTTTGTCAAAAATTGTTAATTTTGTCGAATTTCGCGGAATCTTTGAATTACTTCTGCAAACTGAAACCTCCAAATCTGAGACTGACAATAGATTATGTAACATTCGTCTCAAGATCGTTTAGCAGCTTTTCCGATGCTTTCTGTTGAAAAGAAGACCGTAGGGTCATTGACGAATTTGCTCAAAGGAAGATGTTAGCAGCTACTAAACATAAAATAAGGTCAATAGACAAAGTTTTTGGTTCACCAGGTTGAACAGAGACAACACGTCCTATAGTCTCAGACAGCTGTTTAGCCCTTCTCATTAGGCTCGTCAGTGAGACGAGGCAGACGTGAAGACACTGATCAACCAACTCCGAAAGTGATTTTGTTATGGTTGTTGGTTGTTCAACCTGGTGAACCAAAAACTTTGTCAACACACGAATTGTGTTAGTAATTTCACTATGCATTGTTGAGAGACCATCACCTGGCAGCAGTATTTCCAACTATTTCCCGATTTTCTTTGAATCGGAAGAATTCTTTTTTATTAATGCGTAGCCTTGTGAATGCTTTCTCAGTGGGACATTTGCTTTCCGGCAGATGGTGTTGGAACTTCTGGTTCGCCAAACACTTTGACAGTGATTTATTAAAATCACTTTCGGAGTTGGTTGATCAGTGACTTCACGTATGCCTCGTCTCACTGATGGGTCTAATGAGAAGGGCGAAACAGTTGTCTGAGACTATAGGACGTGTTGTCTGTCACTGTTCAACTTGGTGGTGGTGACCCAAAAATTTGTCTATTAACTTTGTAACACACGAATTGTGTTAGTAATTTCACTATGCATAAAATAAGGTACAGTTCTCGTCAAATAACTAGGCCCGTACGTCATCAATGGGCGTATCAGATTATGAAAAGTTCTTGATTCACACGTGTTATATTGTTAGGTTGGTACAGAAATTTCCGTAAGCCACACGCTGCAGAATCAACTTTATCGGTTGTATTCGTACCTAGTCGGTTAGCATTTTCAAGTTTCCTATAGTGTTCGTCATTCCGAGCTTATCATGTTTATTTATAAATATTTGCAGCTGTTATAACCTATAACATTCGTTAGTTTACATTGTTTACTCAGATTATCTTTTTAGAGTGAATATTAGTTTCAATACTTTCAATGTATTGTCGTGTATTAGAACGGATTACACTTTTAACGGACGTGCAGCAGAAATTGTGTTAGGTTCCCTCAGAATGAAGGAATCAGACAGCAACGGCAGTTGAATACAATTGCATCAGGACATGACAGGCCTGCAACTTGACAAAAATAACGTGATTCAAATACTATAGGACGGGGATGTTTCGTCTCTTTCTAGATCATTACAATGCCATTGACGTATGTGGTTTTCTTAGAAATTATACGTTACAATGTTTCTTTATCTAAATCATGAGTATTAGAAGAAGATAGACAATTTATAATGTGCCGATATTAGTTCATACAGGTGCCAAGTTATTTGACGAGAACTGTATCCTACTTATTTGGTAATATTAATTGTGGTAGTTAGCATAAATATTTGGCAAAATGGAAAACTTCCTTATTTTACTAATAGGGACCAGTGAAAAATAATATTTGAAGTATTTGTATAATAAAACAAATTTGTAGAAAATCTGATTTATTCTATGCCGAGCCGCCTCCGTAGTGTGAATTTTCTTAATCTTTTTTTTATTAATCATCTTGCGTGATATTTCTGAATTTAAGTATTTTATCGCAGGAAATTAATATTTTGAGTGATATGTGACTTCAGCATTAATTTGGTTTAATGTGTGAACGTCAACAATGAAATTGTAAGGTTCGCATGTACAAGGTTCCTCAGACATACATATATTTAGACTGAGCGAGATTCGTTTTAGTTCCACACCATAGAGATATTAGATAAATCCTCTATGTTCCACAATGATAACTTCAACACAAAACGACTTGACTGGAGAACTTATCTTCAATATAGGCAACTGGTATTTCATTGAACGTACTTTGTTGGGGATACAGCACACTATCCCACTCCATAGCATAAAGCATTGCATCTTGCATCGTTAACGTCAAGTCAGTTCAAAACTAACCGTCGTCGCGTATGTCGAACTCGAGAACGATTTATTCGAATTTTAACGCGGAAGTAATTTTTTTCTAATTCCTAATTTCTATGATATATTGGCAACAAAATGACTCCCCAATGTAGTGTTAATTATCATTACAACAAAGAACCACTTTTAACTCAACAAACTCCGATAACATTTTTCAACAATAATAAGAATAATAATAAAAAGGAAAAAACGAGAACAAGAAAATTGAAGCGAATCAAATGTGTTTTGGTAGGAGACAACGCCGTCGGAAAAAGTTCTCTGGTAGGTTCCTATAGCAGAGACGATTTCCACAGCAATTATATTCCGACAGCCTACGATAATTATAAGGGTGAGTTCATTAAAAAGTGGAAAGAAAACCTGCTATTAACCTTAAGAAAGTTTCTTATGTATTAAATAATTGTATACCTAACGCACTTTCAAGGTGAGAGTGAAATAGGTTGTGATTCGGATTGATTTTATTTTATCTAAGCTATAATCTGTTAAATAGGTACCTTGATATCTTGAACCTTTCCTTTTGAATAGTGTATCAATGAAAATTATTCAGAGAAATCGGAGCAAACATGAGCCCCTTATATTTTGTTTATCACTCGAATAAGTACAGTGATACAGGTGTTAACGCTTATTATGTAAAGCGGCCCGAGTATTTCTTAGAAACATGTCTATACATCAAGTTACTGTAAACCTGTTGTATCGTTTTGTGTAATTAAGTATAACCATGCTAGGCCGTTGCTGATTTTCGATTAAATCTGTGATGTCGATATGGATTATTTTCATTTATTTGTTCTCACAAATTTTAGTAATCATTTGTAGTGAAATTGTTTATGCTCTATGAAGTCGGAAAGCACCGATGCGATGATGAATGAAAAAGCATATAAAGTTCGACACGTAAGCTTATTTTGTAACGTACAAATGTGTAGAAAAACTTTGCGCTGAAAAGCCTTGATCTCCTGCCAGTTCTCTACGTTTGTTTTTATACGAAATGTAGAGTTCTATGTAAATCTCCCAACAAAATTATAAAACTTCCATGGTATCCTTTTCACTTCCCAAATACAAATAAATTAAAATTTTTTATCAAATAATGATAAAATTGCTTAATCACTAAAATAGTTCCAAAAATTCAGTGCAGTTCACATATGTTATTGCAAAATTACATTACAACAACCCGATATCAAAATTAATAGAAGAGAAGCTTCTAATTCGCAACTCTTGAAGAAAGACTTAATAATCTTCTGGAAACGATCGAATACCTATAGGGGTTACTGCACATGAACCGGCTGATAAGGCAAGACTAGAAATATACATTAATCGAGACATTAAACCATCTGCAATTGATCTGAAGTCTTACAAAAATAAAATATAAAGATCTAGAATGAAATTAAAAAAGAAAAACCAAGTTGAAATTATACGAGTATGAACCTCAGAAAACATGCAAAATCGCTTTCATAGAATATGATTAAGGCCAGAATTCGAATTCTGCATTGAAGAATTACTGATGAAATCTGCTTACTTAATACAATATTGCATTCTTGTTGGAAATGTAGCTACAATTATATATTCCAAGTAATACAAATCAGTTATTGCAGTAAAAAATTTTACCTACTAGTTTTTTTCTTTAAACGATGAAAACCTGGTAACGTTATCTCCGATTTAATTAAGCAACTTAAATTTAAGTTGATTCATGTACTTTGGTTAAAAGAACAACAGAATCAACAGAAGTTTTCTGTGTAAGAAATTCGTGTGATAAATCATCATAAAATACGTGAAATATCTATGATGAAAGGTCATAATTGATTCACAAGGTAATTAAGTTTCTCTAGATCGACCAGTAACACAACAGCTAATACTTCCGGACAGCTGTTTCGCTCTCTCCAGCTTGTCAGCGGAACGAGGAAACTGCAGTGCTTTTGGTCGGCATTTTTGCCGAGGTATATTCCCCAATGGCAAAAAGTTAGAGATACTGGAGAATATAACAGTTTTGCCAATGGGGCATTAATACGTCAGCAAAGATGTCGATCATGAGCATTGCGGCTACATCGTTCCGCTGATGAACTCGTGCAAGCGAAACAGCAGTTCGGAACTATTAGTGTGTTACTGGTCCATCTAGAAAAACCTTATTATATTTGGGGATAATATCTAATAAGGAATTTGTTCAAGTATTTTGTTCATTAATTGACCGATTTTTTTCTACAAGATTATATTAGTTTTAATCGTTTGGGCTTGAAAAACATGTCAAACTTCTTTTATTGAGAAGTACAAAATAAGAAAAAACCGTCATGACTATAATCTATCTGTCTTGCAGTACATTACATGATAGGTTGTACGCAATCAGCTCTTCCCGACGTTGTAACCCACCAAACATGTGTGTCTGAATGGAGTTCTTACTAAGTTACATATTGTGGTGGTCCCCGGGACCAGTGGCGGCTCGTGAGTTATGAAAGAGGGTTGACACAAGAAAAAAATTGCCAATTTTTTGTATATAATCCATCCTCATATTTTTCATGCTGGAAAAGAGTCTATGATGTTTTTGTCAAAATTCGGGATAGACTGGACGAACTTCTTTTCTATTGATAGGACAGCCAATGGGTTCAGTCGATCTTCTGACATTGTGCTTCTCAGGAAAGTTTCAATGCGTTTGAAGGTGGGAAAACATCGTTCACTTTCTGCTGTCGACATGGGCGTTGTACAAGTAATATCCAACAGTTTGTATGTTTCCGTTAAAATCTCGTTTAGGTTGTTGTCTGATATGAACACTAAAAGTGGCAAAATACCATCTACGTCACACATGTCATCGCGCTCATAAATTGCTGAAAGTTCACTTTCTAATTGTACACTGTTCAACATAGGATAAGATTTTACAGTTTCATCAAAAGGTTTTTGTGGAAATGCATGTCTATAAGTTTTAAAATTTTGGGAATCAAATAATTTTGGCGCACTTAAGTGATTCCTAAAATCAAATCGGTCGCTAATTTGGCTTAAAATAGTGTCACATACTTCCTTTGCAATTCTGTTATATCCAGCTATCGTTTTTTGTCTTTTCCTAGCTGGTTCTTCATTATTGCGTTCTTGATTGTTATTGTCAGCAGAATTTCTAATTCGAATAATTTGCTGTTGGAATTGTTCAATTGCCTTTTGCATTTGAGCAGTTAATCCCGCGCATTTGACTCTGATTAAATAATATTTCAACCTGTGTCATGATGAAATATGTTCAACCAGTAGAGAAATTCCGGGCAATTCAAATGTTTCAATCAACCACTGTGCTTCACTAATAGTAACTGAATCCATCCCTACTTCGTCAATAATTTTGTCTAAACATTCTTTGAAAGAATCCTGGTGTTCAAATAATGTGTTCACAGTTCGACTTTTGAAAATCCAGCGTGTAGGAACAGCGCGTGGTAATCTAAACGTTTGACTATTTCATCAAGAATTACCGTTCGTTTTGGCTATCGAGAAAAAAGCTTGAAAATGACTGCAAATTTGCAAAGAAAATGTTTACTTTTTATTGCACTGTGACGCTCGTTCAATAACTAAATTAAATTGATGCGCGTGATAGTGAATATCATGTGCATGTGGAAATGTTCTTTTGATAATGGCTTAGACTCCATTTGTCTTACCACTCATCACGGACGCTCCATCGTAACTTTGAACGATTAGTTTATTGTTATCAGACCCAGAAGGAGAATTTAAAATAGTTTGCAATTCATTTAGCAATGTTTTTGCTAATACATCAGCATTATGTCCATCCAGCTTGAAAAACAGACCAAAGGCGTTCAAAAATTTCTCCATCAAATACGTATCGAACAATATCAACCATTTGTCGATGATTAGAGGTGTCTGCAGTTTCATCGGCCTCCACACCAATGCAATTTGCAGATTTAATTTCTTTTAATATTTCCTGCTTGTAAATTTGCAACATTGCATCTAGAAATTCGTTTTGAACAGTTTTTGAGACGCCTTTAAACACTTGTGAACCCGAACCTTTCATTTGTATTGCAAGCACAGGGTCTAATTCAGCTGCAAAGTTACTTAAGCCTACATAAATACCTGGATTCCTACGTCAATGTCTCATCATGGCCTCGTAACTCCAATTCAAAGGCTCACTTCAGACTTCACGTCTTCGAATTGAATTCACACATTGTACACTATGAAGGCAAGACGTTTATTGAGGATACGATACTTTGTGCCCCAAACCGACGGTATAAGCGCGTATGGTCAGCCGAATCATACTTGAAATAGGTACACTTCAGAACGTTTCTTGGAGCATAGTTTTGAGCGTTATCTTGGTGTTTGGATGGGCACTTTGGTGGTGAAGGGCACGTGCCGCCACTGCCCCGGACAACCTAAAAGTTGAACAAGATTCATATATAAAATGGGCCTAAGTGAGAAACCAATTTTTCTTCACGGTTAATGTTGGAAAAATAAAAAATTAAGAATATGTACTTAGATTTCCAAGTGGAAAACTATATTTAATAAAAACTCTTTTATATATTGGTCAAGTAACATGAAAATTAAGTGGTAGTAATAAGCTTAATAAGTAATTCATTCTACGATACTTATTATTGTGGATGTTAAGTGTTATTAATGATTAAATTTAACACGAATAGGTTCAAGGGTCAACAAGGTTAAATACTCTATTGTTTTTTGAATAATCGTAGCCAATTTACCTGATTTGATATCATTTGTCTGTACGAATGAGGACATTCATTTCATTCATTTGAAATTGTTATCTACATGAACTATTTTCTGCTTCAACCAGTTTGTTATAATTCTAGTGTTTCATCGTTTACTAGCTGTAAATTCATTTATCTTAAACGAATTATAAACAATAAACTTCTACCTTATTAATATGAGAATAAAATGATAGAACACGACTTTACACTTGTGGTAATAAATCATTCGGAGGATGCCTTTATACGCAGATACAATAATTGTTGATATAATATAAATACTTATCAAAATTTAAATTTAGTTAATTTTAATTTTATTCAAAATTTATTTTGTATAAGTCGAATCGCATGTGCTATGAGAAATGTAACAATGCAACTATCATTATCCAACAGATAGTGTGGTAATCTTGATCTTGAGATGAAATATTCGTTAAAACGCTGTATGTTCAACCCCTGCAAAGTGTGAGTAACTTGATGATCAGTTCAAAAAACAACTTGTCTTGGAAATATCCACTTGATTTAACATTATCTATCTTCGTTACATCTAAAGGGATTGAATTTCTGAAGTAGGTGTACAGCTACAGGTTATGATCATAAATCAAGATGACAGATTTTTTTATGAGATTGAAGGGTTGTTGAGTGTAACGTGATACTTTAGATGTGCTTACTGGCATTACCTATATGTGCGATAAATATTTCTACATTCCCAACGTTTAACAGGTTCAAACAATAAAGCTAGTTTCTTCTGAGAAAGTTTCAAATTAAGTTTAGAAGTTGAAATGGAGTTAGTGAGAGGAACATATCAGACTTTACTGTAACGGCTGAAATCTTTATCCAAAACTATTCGTTCAAACGTGATAATGTATAAACAAAATCAAACAAATGAAATCTTGAACTCAAAAAATTGAACGTAAAGAAAATCTGATAATTCAACATAATATAATATACTTAGGCATCTAGTGTCCCCAGATTGTTTTTTCACCTATTGTTGCATCAATTCGAGGGCACCCTCTATGCAAATTTTATGTATTTTGCATTTATATCGCATAATTTCGTATTTGCATATTTGTCTGAAAGTTCTGTATATTCAACTTATGACCATTTATGTTAAAATGTGCATGTTAAATACTATTTATAATTGAAAGAGTAAACAAGGAATTATCCTCAGGTGGAGATAAATCTGAATTCGTCAAATTGCTTTTTCGCTTGTATATTTCCATGCATTCTAAATTACCACACAAAGAAAAATAATATGGTGAAGAATCAGCGCTACCCGAGGCGCTACCCGAATATTTATTACTCTTGAAGCACAGTAATGACAAATTTCGAGTTAATTCAGAAGTGATGGAAAGGTACTTAAGCGAAAAAGCAATTTAATGTTGAAATAACAGTATTTTTAGATGATGAGGCCAATTGTTTCTTAATTATAGTGATAATGAAATCAATCGTAATTAACAATGGCTGACATATCTTTAAATTTGATATACCTATCCATAATATCTTAGCAAAAATAATAAACAATTCATTTCGTTGATTGTGTACTGGAAAGTCATGAGCAAACATAGCCACCCAGTGTAAAAAACTTTTTTAGTTACAGATATGTGTATTAAGATAGGAGACATACGTTTTTATCCGAAAATGTTCCATCATTTGTTGTTGTTGTACTTGATTATTTAGGAATCATAAAATATGAAGAATTCGCTTTTATTTTTTAATATAAAAATGTTTGTATAAAATTAGGTGTTTTTCTACCCTCTTCTGAATATTTTGTGAAATAAATTTTAAGCGAACCGTTGAAAAGTCATTCTAATAATGACCATAACTTGAATTCTCTAATTCTAACTGGTATCGGCTACCCACCATAGATAATGATCATAACATAAGTCACACAGAACCCACACACTTACCGTGCTGTAATGAAGTTAATGTAGGTAGACATCGAGACATAAATACGAAACGCTGAACCTCCTGGTAGGAAGTTTATGATGCAACAATATCAACGAATTTTGTTTTCCATCGGGATGTTTGATTAAAAGGCCGTCAATGTTAATGAGAGAGAAAACTGCTGAATATGTGATTTATGTTATGAGATTGTGTGTACTGTAATCAAGATAATAACCACAAATAAATTACATGCTTCGCAGAAGTCAATTCTCAAGCTGGAAACAAAATTTACCAAACATATTGAACATTGTATTTAATTAAAAGGGTTTACCTGAATGTTTTCATTGCCACAAATGCATTATTTGATTAAGGAAGTACACGCTGAGAATGTCTGACAATCATTGTGAATTTCCTGACCCAGTTATGAATTATATTAAATTGTCATGAGGCAGGTCTCGAAAACACTTATCCAATTATTTTGTCTTTACGTTCGCTCTTTAATTTATTACAAAACTTCACCTTTTTGTGGTACAGTTATATAATCTGAAGCGTATATTTTCATTATAAGTATATTTCACGCAATTTCCTAACTAACCAATATACAAGTTAGTTCTGGGTGCCACAATTTATGAGCACTGATTTGAGAAAACTACGACCCAGAATTGGTCCTTGTGGTATCTCATATTTTAGTTTAGTTCAAGTAGAATAATTGTGATCGTCTTCCAAATATATTCAAATAGTTCCAAAGAGATGCTAGTACCGAGTTAGTTGTGTCACAACTTTGGTTGTGGACGAAACTGTTCCGTGAATGTACATTCAAAATTTTTGGAATCTTACGTCTGGTCTTATACAGATCTAATGAGACACAAAAATGATGGTATTTTCTTGGTTTAAAGATCACATTTCGAGTACTTCTGACCAGTTCCTATTAATACTATTAAACATTTCTGCAATATTCTCTGCTCCTGAGATTTTCAATTTGCAATAAACTAACGTAATTTTGTTTATTTGATCTTAGATCACTACAAATATGCAAGTTGACTGGGTGTACGGAACTTATGGGCATCTTGTTTAACAATTCATCTAGATACTAGCATCATTCTAGACAACCCTTGCGGTTGTTTTCAAAGCTTGCTTTGCTAATGTCTAAATGATCTGAAGTAGGGTAATATTAATTTTGTAAAAACCATTTTTTATCGAAATCAGCTCTTTTTATGGCGATAAAAGAAAATCACATTTTTGAAGATTCAGAAATAAAAAAAAGGAAATTAACAGATCTGTATGTAGATCACTAAAATCCATCACGATTTTTTGCCTTCAGACACATCCGTGGGTTAACTGTATGATTACCTATAATATACATTGTTTTTCAGTTTCTTGTACCAGGACTTTAACACTCCATAAATCTTTCAAAATTGATACAAAAAGTTTGTGTTAACAGGATGTTCCCGTTAAATTTTAAAATAGATTTTTTTTAAATATCGTATACTTAAACTTACCCTTTTACTGTAGCCACTAGAGGGCGCGCGCTGTATTGTACTCTTCTCCGTAAAATGTAACAAATTCTGGCTCTCGGGAGTTTTCGAAGTCGCTTATGATACTCAGAAAGTTCATGCCTAGAAGATGACGTAGATACACGGAGACCCGGAAACACCACCAGGTAATTTGCAGAACATTGTGAGTGTCATAGTCGTGATCGGCGACTTAAAAACCCCCGAGAGCCAGAATTTGTTACATTTTATGAAGAAAAAATAACAAATTCCTAGAAGATGTCGTGGTTACCCGGTCTCAGGGTAGCACCAGGTATTGCAGAAGAGTTTTTTCACGTCGTGATCATCACTAGCAACCTTTATATCACCTCTTGAACAGTTAACAAACATTAAAAATATTTTTTAAATTAATTTCATCGATATCTATGGCGTCAGGAGGCCCGGATATCCCGGGGGAGGTTCAAGGGGACCTCAGGGAATGATAGCATATTCGTGTTCAGCGACCCCATAAGCCCCCGAGAAACCAATTCGAGTCTGTTTTTTTTATTCACCTCAAAAAGTGCACTCAGAAAAACGCATTTTTTGGCTGTAGAAATGCAATAAATTTTTTCCGCAGGAAAATATACTGGACAAATTTTCTAAATCACTTTCTGAATCGAATGCAGAAAACCGCATCTCAATCCGTCCAACTGCGCCAAGTGTGGAAGGTTTGGCCTATTTTAGAGCTTTATTTCCTCGACTATGTATGTTTGGGAGCTGAACTGTAGATTATTACAAGCTGGTGGGTTGTAAAGTACCTCTTGGCACGGAATAGAAAACCAAGTTTCTGTGAAAGATTTCGCAAGGGACCTCACATGAGAGGGTGCTGTTGGTCCACTTATTATATAAATAAGTTTTATCAGTGTTTACTCATATTCGCTGGTATTTATTAGGAACATTCAACTAAATTGTTGAAACTTATCATAATCTAAATTTAATTATAAAGTTAGAGCTGTCCATCTAATCTGATAAACAGGAATGGCAAAATTACTCATTGTGATCACTCATGACTTTGGAAATTAATATATTATCTAATGAAACGTGAATGCTGAGGACGGAGTTTTATATCGTACATCTCGTAGGTTATCTATATTGGAAGACCCACGTCTCAGCAGCTGATGTATTATTTAAACTCGCGGAATGATTTTGTGGCTACCTTCGTTTCAGCCGGTTTTTTAGTTGTTCCCATCGTACCAAACTCCTGGGGCCTTCTCTTTCGGTGGTATAATTTTAAATGGCTTTTATACTACACCTATTTCGATTTGTTTTTACGGCACCGACAATCCATTTGTTTTCAAACGATGTCGAACAACGATAAATTCCTAATAGCAGCCATATAAAAACGATAAATTCATTGTATACCTATGTGAATTGAAGTCGAGATAGAGGCGTTAGAAGATCTAGAGATGCCCGCTTTTGTAAAAAGGATAAATGACTTGTTGTCCTTTACGAGGTATTCTTGAATCGACAGTAAGATATTTCGATTTAGAAACAGGGAGATGAATCGGCGTTCTTTACCTCTCAAATTCGAATATATGTTTAGCTTACAAGCTTCAGAGGATTTTTACCTGATGCGCGAACAGTCATCATCGTTATAAACTCTCAAAGTCGGCTCATTATTATACCATGAGGGTGCATGTTATTTCGGTACGTAAACAAAGGGATTCTTATAGAACCATTAGAATTATGTACTGTACATTTAAATTCCTGGATTCTGGGGGAACTCTCAAATAGTGTACTATCAGTCGCGAAGCAGCACTGCAATATTTGAGGAAGGGTCCGTTTTCGTGCAAAAAGTCATTATTCAGAGACGCGTCTAATGGCCGTGTGGTATGAATGCTCCAGTTCGATTTCTAAAATCTTTGCTTTGATTTTATTTCTTCAATGAACCCAACTGTTCTTCAAATTCCAGCCACCGTGACATTTAACACACTCGCGATTTTTCCAAGTATTTTCATCTCATAGATGTTATATATAAAATTCTGGGGAAATATGTCACACTTACACATATGCTTATTATTTTCGTCTCTATGTACGATTCGGTCTCACAACCATCATCAGAAGACGTGTAACTGTATAAATGTAATTTCTGAAAACTAATTGTATCACCACAAGGCCAAGTTTGGTCTTAACGTTCAATCATTAAGTCAGATTTATACTAATTCAATTAATTAAAGCCCCTGCAAATTCCTACATGCATTTTTATAATGTTGAAAGTATATTTTAGGTAGAATGCTCAAAAGCAATAGTTCTAATAAGGTCTGACAACCTTTTTCTATTCCCTCATAAATCTTCAACATCTGGTTCGATGGCGGATCCTCGAACGTTATATTTTTAGTTCTTTAGTCGTATTACATACTGTGATATATAGAGCTTATAAGAATATTGCTCAGCAGCGGATTTTTAATTTATATACTTGAAACATTAATTGTGTTATAATTTCGATATTTCGTGTTTCTGTTCGTTTCAGCGACGTGGGCATTTTAAATTGAAGTTAGTGGGATAAGGACGCCTTATGGTGATACAATTAGCTTTAAGAAATCACATTTATACAGTTATACGTCTTCTGATGATGGTCGTGAGACCGAAACGTACGTAAAGACGAAAATAATAAGCATGTGTGTTAGTGTGACCTATTTCCCGAGAATTCTTATATATAATTCATAACTGGGTCAAGAATCATTATTAATCTCATACATGTTGAGTTTTTCAGTTTATTAAGACCCAGGAGGCTTCCGAGTGTCAAGACTGATTCGTATTATAGTCGAATTTTGGGTTTTGTTGTTTCTTTTATTTCTTCTTAGTTGTATCTGTCTCTTCTCTCGATTTCTATATCTCTTCTTCTCCATGTTTATATTCAGGCCAAATATTATCATAGTTGTACTCCATTTTTTCATTCCCTCTTTTTAATCCTGCTTTTTGGTTTCAAATATTGAGAGGTGATCAGCGTAGAAATTTTTTTTTAGAAATATTGGAGAACGTTTCCTATATCCTAGATGTGTTTCCTTTAGATGTGTTTGGATATTTCGTCCATTATAAATATCGACACAATAAAAGACGATACTGACTTTAATTCCATGGAAAATAATGTTCCTATAACAACTATTTCCATTTTTCTCTCAAATATTTCTGAATCTGACATAATTAACATTATCAATAATTCAAAACCTTCAAACTCATCTGGAAAGGACAATTTATCTTCAAATATTCTTAAGAACTGTAAAAACTATCTAGCAAAACCTTTAATGCTTCTCATAAGTTGCACACTCAACAACACAATATTTCCTTCTAGGCTAAAACTTGCAATGATTGTTCCATTAATAAGAAAAGGTGATGCGACAGAAGTCAGCAATTACCGTCCTATTGCATTTTATCTAAATTTTCTAGAATCTACGAAATGGATTCCTTAAAGAAATAATCAGTTGATACAGCTCTCTGTGATTTTCTACTGGATGTAACTATAATAAGTGGCATAATCGTGATCATCGATCTCAAAAACTTCCGAAAGCCGAAATTTGTTTCATACTACAGAAATCCAAGGTGATGACTTACACGTATAAGTCGTCTAGGTACCCAGGGACCCTGAAAACGACCCAAGGTAATTGGTGGAACTTTTTCAGGGTCGTAATCGTGATCAGCGACTTTAAAAAAAGATCCAAAATTTGTTGCATATTATGAAGAAAAATTAACGAATTTCTAGAAGATGACTTATACAAGCCCTCAAAGACCCCGGAAATGAACCCAGGTATTCAGGAAAGTTTTTGGATGTCGTAATCAACAATCTTCATAACCTTACTCGACCAGTTGACAAGCATTAAAATGTTTTTTTAATGAAGTTCATCGATATTCGGGGCGTCAGGACCCCCAGATACCCCGATCGTCAGGACCACCAGGTGGATCGTCCAAGGTAACCTAGGGGACTTTTTTCGACATCATATTCGTATTCAGCGACCACGAAAACCCCAGAGAGCCCGATTCGAGTCAGTTTTAGTCACCTCAAAAAGTGCATTCGGAAAAATGTATTTTTTCGCTGCACAAATAAAATAACGAATTTCCACAAAAAAAACAGACACGGCACAAACTTTTTGAATGACCTTATGAATCGAGTACAGAAAACCGCTTTTGATCTAAATGATTTGAGCAAAATGGCTTTTGGTATAACCTAGACACTTATTTATATATATAATAATATAATTATAATTTATAAACTTTTATTGAATTGATAACAAAGTAACAAAAATACTATTTTTTCCACTATTCAATTGTTACAATAGTTTAACTACTTCAAACTGTCATTCCCAAACGTTTACACAGTATTAAAATAAACAGGAAATGTTACTCATAATATTTGAAAATTGCTTTTAGTCTCTATCACAATTCTAGGTAAATTAATATTTACACTATGGCTTTTCCTAGAACTATACAACATATATCTATGGTCTCTTTGTTTACGTAGTGGTCAACAATAAATACTACAAATAGAACACCAGGCTCTCCATGGGTTTGCCTTAATCTCCTTTACTAGTAGAAATATTTATAAATTAATTGGAAAATCAAATACTCAATTCAAAATTCCTGCATATGTTTGTATATTGGTATCGCTATATTGATGATGTAATCCATTGCTTTAGAGGTAGTACCCAAGAATTAATATAATTTCTTATCTATATTAACAAGGTACAATCAAATAAGAAATCTCCTTACACGTTTTAGATCTGACCAATTCACGTACAGAAGAATTAAACAGAATTATAGATGTTGCTTAAATTAACAGTTATGATATAAGCTAATAAATAAAATAATTCGAAACAAACTTAATGAAAAAACCCTTTTAACCACAGATTAACAATTGTACCAAATGTAATTTCGCATTATGTTGGTAAAACACTCACAAAAAATATCTCTATTGCTTAAAAACCAGAATAAAAACGTCGCTTTTAAAACAACAAATAATCTATACTCAAATATTAATAATTCAAAATCTAAAAAAGATAAATTAATGGAATCTGGAATATACAGGCGGAGGTGTAATGACTGTAGTGCCTTGTACAGGACAAATTGGACGCAGTTTCAGTGTGAGCTTCCACGAATATTTGAGTCACAGGCTCAAAGAAGAGTACTCTAATGACGCGAATGCCTTTTGGAACATAATCAAAATTTCACTCTTAATCCCGATATTTTACATATTCAGGAAAAAGGACATAACTTGTCAATAATTGTCAATTATGTTGAGAAATAAAATAAGTTTTGACCAAATCATTTCTTGTACGTAGATTTCTCTTTTGAGCTTTGAAAACATTTTGTACTTAGTAGTAAGTAAAATGACGAAGCTGAGTTGAGATTTAACGTAGCTGTAGTAAAAAATACGTAATTGGTCAATTGAAATACAATTCTTAACATACTTATCCAACAACATAACATGCAGAATTCAATTTCTCTACCAAGTTAGTAATGTCTCGAAAATTTAACATTGTCCTTTAGAAATAGAAACATTATTTTGATGTATGTAGGTATTTAGACACTATTTTTTCTAGAGAAACTCGAAGCTATTAATTTTGTCTTAGTAAATTGAGTTAAATTAAGTTAAACAATGGAACTGGAATAACTTAAGATTAACGATTCACCAGCGAAGGGCCTACATCGAGCCTTGTGTTACTCCTTGTCGAATTTATCTTCATATTATTTGCAATAGATTTCAAATAAATTCTTTTGGTTCTATTATCCATATTGATTCTTCGATAGCATATAATGCGTTTTTATAAATGACGTTAATCTGTTATAGATTAATCTATTATAAATTACCCTTTCGAATATTTTTGAAATGGCTAGCAAGAGTGACTATTACAATCAAACATACGACCTTTCTTTAAAATTGGTACCACTTTTGATTTTAATTGATCACGAAATATAATACCACTTAGTAACCATTCATTTATAATCATTGAAAAAAGTTCTGCTATGAAGTACGCTAATTTATTAATTATAAACATTGCAATTTCATCCAAACCTGCATAACATTTATGCTTACATGAGTTTGTGACTTCTTCAGGATATGTAACCATTGAAAAACTAATGGTATATTCAAGGCAGTTGATGATGGTATTTCTGGTTTTCTACAAGTAAATCATTGAAGGCTTACACTGCTATAGTTCAATTTTAGTTTAATTAAGGTTGGGGTAGATATGGAGAAGCCTCTGATTGGAATCACGTTTCACAAAATTTGCTATATAAGTTATTGTTTTTTGGTGAATAGTGAATTCTGAATAACAAGTACCTCCACAGATATTGAATTACAGACATAAATTCATGAATGGCGAAAGATAATTCAAGAATTCATCAAGTAAACCTCAATTTGCAAAAAGTTCCGATTTGACAGTTGTTTAGGCCTGACGGTATAGTAAAAAATCAGTGAGTGATAAAATTGAACGTGACAGTATATTATTTTACTTCCGTATTAACCTAATTTCCCAATATTATGTAACTTTCTGTAGATCTTTAAGGAACGTCTTGAACAACACCCAGGCTCTTGAGATTAGCTTTGTACTTACATGCAGCTTGAAATAACACTTGATAGAATACAAAACATTGAGCGAGTATAGTCATTTACTTTCAAATTACAAAGGTCAAAGAAACGAGAAAGATCGGATTATTCCTTATAGCAATCATTCATCGTCCATTTACAATTGTATTTTCTTTTCCGAATTAACATAGATGTATTGATTTATGAGAATAGAATATTATATTGTATTGTATAAACACTCGACACTTTGATTCGTAGATATAATTACCAAAATAACTTTCCATAATAGTAATGTCATCATCAGAATGTGAGAATCAATTTCTCAGCTTCCCAGCTATCGCAATATGTTCATTACTTTAGATGAAATTCAACTTAATTGCCCCCTTAGAAAAACTCATTATGACATTTGATGGTAAATCCAGAATTACCAGTTATAAGAACATGATGCATTTATAATCTAGGAGTTACGGTCCAAAACAGCCCTCAACAATGAGACTACTGTTTGAGACATGCCTAAAAAAGGTATAGGTACAGGTGTTCCGTCTAAAGCGCATATTACAAGTATTTTGAGTACCAATCGTATCGTATAGTCCACATTATACCGTTGACCTTCACTGAAATAAACCAACTATTACACTGATTAAGCCCCATTGTGTTGGTTCCAACATCTTCAAACTGCAAGAAATGGGTGCAGGTTCGGCTTGAAAATAATAATTGAATGCTATATTGTAGAAAAATAACCAGGCAGGTGTTTTAAACAACTCAAAATATATTCGTCATTTTAAACTTCTTAAGTTTAATCTTCACAATAATCTTGAATATGGATGTTATTTATGGCAGACGATACAGAATAATAGGCAAATGAATTAGGAAAGATATCAGTACATTTGGGACTATTTTCACGATTTATTTTAGTCAATTATATCTTATGTCACAGCTAATTAACATAATATGAATAATTCCGGTTTCAGAAAGTGGATTTTCAAATTCATGCTCAAACAAATAGATGAAAGTGTTGTTACATATGCTTAGGATTGCACAATTTTTACTGATAATCAATTTTATTAATAAACTGTAATAGAGTTCACACTGTGTCCCTTTGAGCCATCAAAATTATAAAAAAGACATTGAGAAACTTCAGATGGACCATGGTTACCAGAAATCTTTGATCAATAATTTAATTTCTAAACAAAAAAGGAAATTGGAACGTAGCCAACTAACCAAATTAGAACCATTACCTTCGAATACTTCAATAAAATTCAAAAGTTTCACTTATCATTCTTCAGTAATTAATAAATCCCATAGTTCGTTTTCTAAATTTGCAATACAACCAGTTTATAGATGTAAGAACAAGCTAAAACACCGTTTAGGCAACATCTTTGGAAAAATCTGGCGCCCGAGGATTCGAAGCTTACCGCAGTAAGCAATTCACCGAAAAGCGACAAGGTACACGTCATAATATAAAGAAAAATAATGGTGAAAAATCAACGGTTGCCGAACCTATTTCGATACAGGTCACACCATTTCTCAAGAAAGTGTATTACTTTTAAAACACAGTATAGACAAATTTCTAGGTAATTTAGAAGGAATGGAAACGTTTAAATGAAAAAGCAATTTACTAAATTTCGATTTATCTCCAGCTGAAGCTAACCCTTTGTTTACATTATTATCCCCAACTAGTATTTAAACAGGCACATTTTGATTTATAATTTAGTTTACTATTTCGCTTTAAATGTGCCTCAGCCCTGTGTGCCACTGTCATAACCCCTGGAAATTTTTTTCATAGATAGTGATTTTTGAAAAATGATTTTTTATTTTGAAACAACAGACGATTTGGTTTCAAAATCGTGATGCAAGTCAATGGAGCGCATACTTTTAGAGAATAGTACTTCTTTACTGAACATTCTATATACAATATGATACACTTTGTCAAACATGAAAAGATCAAATGAAAAACTCGTTTTCACAATATTCCTAATCATCATATGCCGCACTCATGTATGTTTATTCTTATTATTTTGTGATAGGTGTTTGGAATTAATTTTAATCAACGTTTTTAATTCAACATAATATTTGATTGTTCATATTATATTAGCCCAGAAAACTAACAGGAAATAAGTAATAATTTCATTAAACTAAAATGCATTGAACGCTGGTTTATAGGTCGCTACAATTAATTCTGAATCTAGGATCGCAAATATGATGGCCTGAGATATATATCCACGTAATGGTGGATAACTTTTATACTATACTATACATATTGTTCGAACTTTTTTCTCAATTTGTTAAAGTTTACAAATTTCGCATACTCATGTATTCTGCTGAATTATCTTATGTATCTTTTAAAATACCACTGCTTATACTGGGTTCCCCATAATAGACTACCCATTTTAATATTTGAATCAACATTTTTTTAGTTAACAAAACTAACTTTTTATTTTACTAAATTACAGCTAACTCTTTGGGATTTATGATAACTTATAAATATTTGACTAATTTAATTCTAACTTTTAAAAATCACGTCTTCTAAATGACCTCCACCAACTTCAACACATTTTTCAATATTAGATAAAAAGTGGTTCATTACACGACGTAGCAAACCTTCGTCTATTCCTTCAACTTCTTCACGAATTTTGACTTTCAATTCCTCGATTGTACCTGGACGACTCGCTAACACTTTTCCCCACAGGAAAAAATTGGGTGCCGTTAAGTCGGGGGACCTCGAAGGCCAAGGCAAATCTCCGAATCGAGAAATGAGTCGGCCATTAAACATTTCTCGCTGGACCCTCATTGAGTTTCTGGCGGTATGAGCTATTGCCCCATCTTGTTGGAATAGTAATCCTCGTCTATTTAATTCTGGAATGAGAAATGTCTCTAGCATATTAACGTAGCGCTCGGATGTTACTGTTACAGCGCGGTTATTTTCATCCTCAAAAAATAAGGGCCAATAATACCAAAAGATCCTACTCCACACCACACAACAACTTTTGGATTATGGAGGTTCTGTGTAAAGATTTCACGAGGATTTTCATTTGACCAGTATCTAAAATTCTGTTTATTGACCATGCCGTTCAAATAAAAATTTGCTTCGTCGGTCATTAGGAGACTGTGAATTGCTCCTTGATGTAAATCCAAAAATTCTTGACAAAATGTTAACCACGCTTCTTTATCTTGATTGCTAAGGTGCTGTGCCATTTGGTATTTATATGAAATTTTAAATCCCTTTGAAGAATTCGATCTAAGCTTCCCTTCGATATTCCTAGGATAAGGGTTTGTCGATTAGCAGACCTTCTAGGACTTCTCGTAAACGCAATTCTAACTCGTTCAATATTTTCTGGTGTACGAACTGTTCTTCTACGTCCAGGCTTCTTCAAATTTTGTACAGAACCATTTTCACGCCAACGACGAACCCATAACTTAACAGTTTTACGATTTGACGCGTGACCCCTATTGTTGTTATTAAACTGACGCCGGAATGTACGCCTAACTTCTTCTATCGAATTGCTTCTTATGTAAGTTTCTACACAAAACACACGTTGTTGGACTGAGTAATCCATGAAAGTTCAAACGGATGTTGAAATAATGTCTCAAAGCAAAAAAATTAAATAATTATTGATGAAAACTAACAAACTTCTCGTAGAAAAATGGCGTTCCACGAAATTATTAATTTAAAATTTATTTGTGACAGGCGCCTACTTGATTAATAATTTACTTAAATCCCAAAGACTACAGAAGATAATCCCACAGAGTATTTAGTTATCTCGTAGGGAAGGTATTAATAATATAAAATGGGTAGTCTATTATGAGGAACCCAGTAGAATTGGAAATTGGAAAAGCTTCCATTAGGGTCTATGTAAGATAATATATTACAAAAAGCGATAATTATAAAATTGGCACAGACACTAGAATCTTTGCTTTGTTTTTTACAAGGGCCCATTTTTGCCACAACCTTGGTAGCCTTTAATCAATTTCTTATCAGTAGTGAAGTGCTTTTATCTGTTGTTGCTAGATAAATGATATGAAAAGAGTGTAATGAACATTTCCAGACGAATAAATTAATCCTACACTTATGCTTATGCTCTTACAGTTTTTTCTATGGATTTTGGATACAATATTACTCTATATTACTAACCGTATAATAGAAACCAGATATAATGATATAAACAAAGATAATGCTGATATACATAGATTAATAATACAAGGGAAAGGCATGTGTGTATGAGAATATTTCAATAATACAAATTATAAGTAATATTTTGAAATAATCACAAACTACGTGTAAACTAATTGTAGCTGCACTACATGCTATTACTTATTTATTTCCATTTTCTAGTAGATTACTATGAATTATTTCTTATGACGTCTTAGAATCAATAATCATGTTAACTTGCACAATACAATATGTAGGTATGTATTATCGCTTAATCTATTCTGATGGACACATATTCGAACATTTATTTCTATTATTCCTCGCACTTTACATCTACATTTTATCGAGTATTATATGCGAGTTCGTGCGTCCAATTAAACGCGTTGCCTTTTTGGTAGCTCTAAATTTTACTTGATTAACCAAGTACGGTTAGTGGAAGCAAGGTGAATGTGACTAAAACGGATGTATTTCCTTCACCTGGCCATCTGGTGTTTGGTTCGATTTGCATTCAGATATTATCAGCCAGGCTCTTTGATCTTTGCGTGAATTAAACCATGAATCATTATCGGGTACTTCGTCTTATCGCTAGTAAAACACTGAAACAATAATTAGTTTATAGTACCTATTGTTAAATATATGCTTTCACATTGCTGAGAAATGAAATAATACATTTTGTTTGAATACATACTGAAATAATTACAATTTAGTTGTAATGCAGGAGTTTTATTCTCGAAAAATTTTGGAGATTGTGTAAATGGATCTTTAGATAATGTGGTATTGGCTCATTGGTTTGAGGCGCCCGGTGTCTATTTCGATATAGGGGCTGCCCAAAATTTTATTTGTCTCAAATATAAATGCTTGTAAACAGCATAAGGAAAAGTAAAGCATTGGTAAAAAATAAGAGAACCGAAAAAATATGTTATATTTGATTATTGATAACGGCAAATAATAAAGTCTATTCGGAGATTTTCAAACTGACAAACTTTAATCACTTTAGTATTAAAATGTTTTATATTTTTAATATAAATATGACGGAAAATAGTGTTGGCCTACTTATACAACATAAAACCGAATACGTAATCGTTGGAGGAAGAATTAGTTCCGCGCTTCGATATAATTGATCATATAATTATACCAATTACCACCCAAAAGAAATATGTGCCTGTGACAAGAAATCGACAAGAATTTGTAGACGTTGTAATGTTCCCTTACATGATAAGTATTTTGTGGGATTCCACACAGTCATTTTCGAAAATTGTTCACCTGAAATTTCTATGCGACTGGGAAACCGTATTTATGAATGGTACGTTTTATATAGCTCTAAAATTTTGCAACTTTTTTTAATTCATAGTAAAAAAATGGACATTATATTCCGCTTATCTATTGTATTCTGCCCAATAAGCAAAGCTCTACTTATAAAAATCTTTTTCAAATTATAAGTGATATTTGTGGGGAAAGAGGATTTTCTTTCACTATAGGTTTTGAAATTATAAAAGTGATTTTAGTTCAGTCATTGTAGACGAGAAAACGGCAACTATTGGAATATCTACAGTTGATCCTTGTCTCAAACTTGTTGCAAAATGTTTTTGATGTCCTAAGAATCATTGGTCACCCAGTCTCACCATGGGTAATTGGCACAACAATTGCTTTATTAAAAAATTGACCGCTTATAAACAATTTAAATTAACAACTTTTCCAGACCCCAAAAAAGTTATTTTGGAACAGAATTACCCACTCGGGGGATATTTGGGGTCTCTAATTACGATTCCGAAGTCAAAAATAAAAGAATTATTCATCATCAAATTGGAAATTGTCCAATTGGCACCGAAAGCTGATGATATTCAACATAATTTATACCTTTTTCTTGCAAAAAATGGACTCAATTGATTTTTTTGAGCTAGCGATCACTATACAGAATGAATGTAACGACGAATTGTAAATGTAAAAATAATAATAATGAATAACTAAAACTTTTTTAAATTTATTGCCCTCAAATGGTGTATGTTATCATTAAAATATGATCATTACTGATTTTTTTAATTTTCTGAATTTGATATACTGATTGTTATCTCAAAAATCCAATTGAATCCATTTTTTGCAACAAAAAGTTCTAAATTTTGGTAAATTCCATGAATTTCCGGTTCTATTTGGCCAATTATGATTATGAATGATTTCGTTATCTATGAATTTTTGAATTTGGTATAGAGATTGATAGCTCAAAACAACCAATTGAGTCTTTTTTTTGCAAGAAAATGGTCTAAATTATGGTGAATTCCACAACTTCCGGTTCCAGTGGACCAACTTCCGGGTGATTAGAATGACCTTATCATCTTTGGATTCGGTATAGTGATTGCTAGCTCAAAAAAACCAAGTTAATTTTTTGCAAGAAAAAGGTATTAATTATGCTAAATATCAGCAACTTCCGGTGCCAATTGGCCAATTTCCAGTTAATGATGAATGATTCTGTTATTTTTGACTTTTCCCGAGTGGGTATTTCTCCCTCAAAATAATTTTTTTTTGGGATCTGAAAAATTTGTTAATTTAAATTATTTATAAACGGTCAATTTGTTAATAAAACAATTGTTGTGCCAATTTCTCCTGAAGAGACTGGGTGCCCAATGATTCTTATGACATCAAAAACATTTTGCAATAATTTTCAGACAAAGATCAACTGTACAAAGATATTCCGAAATAAAATCTTTAAATGACTGTACTGTATGATTTCAAGTTATTATTATATAAATGGTATGTCATAATTTGATAAATCGAACTATCATATTTCTAAAGTGTAAAAATTATTTATTATTATTATGTATATTTGTGAATATTTGATTTACTTAATAAAACTGGTTCATGAATTTTTATCATTCCTTTTTTTTCTTAGTAATAAAATTTCGTCCGTCAAGAAACTCGGGGCCTATATTTGGGGCCGGCAAGCAATCCGGATATAGCGCAATAATTGCTTATTTCCTAACAAGGTGAACTTTCCCTTGGCTCCACTCTTCCTTGTTTCCAAGGTGGGTTTGGATGCAATAATATAATACGTAACTATTTACAGCATAATCCATAACATTACTTAAAAGTACATTATTTAAGTAAAACAGAAAGGATACACAACTATTCTTCCGGTGTCAGGTGGAAAAATACCTGTTGGTGCCTTCGAATCGAACTCCAAGTGAATATTTATTCTCTTTACACACGCTATTGAACCATATATTTAAGCAAATTGGTTCAAAGGTGCGTGTAAGAAATTGTAAATAATCATTTTTGAATCAACTCTCTTTTTGGTAAAATTGATGCATTCATCTCAATTTTAAATTCCCAATATGGTTTAATATACAGCCGGAGTATTAAGACGGATCATATATAGAGCTAGTAGAACAAGTTCAAATTAAAATTTTCTCCATAATCGTGGGTAATTATCATAAAGATGAAGATATTTGGAATTAAACTTAATAACTCTATAGCCGGTTCCGACATAAGTTTCATACAATCATTCGCCATATTTAACCGCAAGGACAGAACAGGTGTGGATTGGACTTATGAAGATACACACACCGTAACAGCAATTTGTGGAGATCGTGTATTGTTGGGGAGATGGGCCTAAAGCGTATTGCGTACCCTTGGAGAATAATTATAGAACTGGTATTCAACTTTAGAAAGTTTATATAAAATTACTTCATGATTACGTTTTATTGTTGGTCTGAATTTCCAATTAGGTAGAGTATTATTATGTCAACCGACAAATGCAGGTGTTTTGAACAAGGAAGAATCAAACATGATGCACGAGATGCAGATATGTTCGGTAAAACACTTCGTTCAATATCTTTTTGAATTCACTTGTCTCATGATTGAAAATTTATATAGATATACATTCGTTTTACCTTTTTTTTTCCAAAATCAGAATGATTCTTATATTGACACTAGAAGTCCACAGGCATGCTAATAAAAGAGTTCACACTGTGGATATATTATGATAACACTATTAATAAGAAATAATCACCATTATTCTCTAAAAATACTATTAAAGTACTGAGGACCTTTCGGCTACCAAGTAGCTGTCATCAGAGTAAACTAAATTATAAATCAAAATGTGTCTGTTTAAATATTATTTGGGGATAATAATGTGAACAATGGGTTACCCTCAGCTGGAAATAAATCGGAAGTTAATAAATTGCTTTTTCGTTTAGACATTTCCATTCCTTCTAAATTATCTAGATATTTGTCTGTACTCTGTTTTAAAAGTCATACACTTTCTTGAGGGTTGGTGTGACCTGTATTCAGAATATGTTCGGCTATCGCTGATTTTTCACTTATAATATCCCATGTGCAAAATTATTGCCTGAAATTTTTTCGAGATAGCGAATATTTTGAAAATTATCCCGAGTCGAAGACGAGGGATAATTTTCTTACAATATTCGCCATCGAGAAAAAAATTCCTGAAATTAATTTGTGCACTCGGGATATTCGGTAAGAGAATTTCACACCGAAGAAAAATTAGTTCAAAATAATTTCAATGTGATATTATTTGACATTTTGTCATGGAAATATAAGACATTACGAAGGAATGCCATAATTTATTTATAGGATTTTGAGAGTTTGATGTATGCGAGTCCAAACGTCAAAAAAACTTGTGGTGTTTTCATGCTTAAATTGTATATGGTTATAATTTATAATGTTTCGCCACGGAATTGAAAATCCTTTGGAAATCCGAGATAGAATTCAACATATAATTCCAGAAAATACAAAAAAATCAAGGGCAAGTGTACGGAGGCAGTTTATGGACTTTTGTAATATTTGATCCACCCACTTTAGTTGTACAAAATTGTTAAAAGTGGATTAAATATGGTTTATTACATGTTATTGAATTACATTTTATTTAATAAAATTGGTGAAATTATGTGTTTTTAATTAATGGTTTTCTTTTGGCAACTCATTTACAATAAAATTCAAATATCTTTTAATTCACCTACTTTAGTTGTGTTAAATTATTTTAAATAGATTATATAGTCTCTTTTATGTTTTTGGATTAAATTTGATTTACTAAAATTGGGGGAATTATATTAGTTTTTAGCAAACGATAGTTTCTGCTTTTTAAGCGAATCAAATAATTATAAAATAGTAATATTGCTTAATGGAAATAGGCGGCTATGACAGATACCATGACAAATATCATTATTGTACTTTCTCTATATTTTGTACAAAATCAATCATCTCAGAGTATATTGTAACAATGAGTTGTTTTAAAAATTACGAGACTTGTTCATATTGCGACGAAAATATGAAAATGTTTCATTATTTTTGTGAACGGTTGTTTTGTTATGTATTGTATCACTTTCAAACTCATTTGTTAAACGTCAAAAAATATCCACTATAATTTTGCTTCTCTACACTAAAAGAAAAAAATATTCACTGAAATTTTTTCGTTGGCATGGCAACAAGTCAAAATAAAAGTATTTCATTGGTCGAAAATTGTCGGTGTGAAATTCTAACCATTATTTTTCTTTATATGGGCAAAATATTCCTTTAAGGATATAATATAACGAGTTAAAATATTCCTACTAGTTAGACCCACATAGCATTTTTAATACTACTCAGAATTGATTTTGTAAATCCCGGATTTGTCGAAATCGAAAACTTTATCAAAGGTCCTTACATGTATAAACTGGTTGTATTGAAAATTTAGAAAACAAACTATGGAATTTATTAATTACTGAAGAAACTTTTAAATTTTAAAGAAGTATTTGAATGCTCTAATTTGGTTAGTTGACTAAGTTCCAATTTCCTTTTTTGCTTAAAAATTAAATTATTGATCATAGATTTGTGGTAACTATTGTCCAATGCAATTTGCTGAAGTTTCTCAACTTCGTTGTTATAACTTTGCTTTCTCAAAGGGACGTTCAATAATAATTTATGAACTAGACATTTTAACTCGTTATAAGGAACATTTTGCCCATATAAAGATAAATAATGGTGAAAAATCAGCGGTAGTCGAACTTATTTTGAATACACCATTTCTTAAGAAAGTTTATGACTTTTAAAACACAGTACAGACAAATATCTAGGTAATTTATAAATGGGAATGGAAATGTATAAACGAAAAAACAATTTATTAAATTCCGATTTATCTCCAGCTGAGGGTAACCCATTGTTTACATAAAGCCCCAAATAGTATTTAAGGGCGCCTACGTGTAGAGCGCGGATCATACAATTTACTCCTACTTTTATATGAGTAGAGCGCAAATCCTGTATACGACAAGAGCGCGGGGTCGGTCGGTATAGGAGGTAGACGGTACATCGCATGATCAAAACGCTCGCCGCGGCAATCACAAATTTTTCCTTCTCCTTTTTTCCAGGCTTAGGACTGGCATTCAAAAAATAACTGGTAGGATTAAAAAATAAATAAATTATTTTAAAAATAAACCATTTATATTAAAAAATAGATTAGTAATTTAAAAGAATAAATTAGTAAAATTTTGAACCTTACTAACCTAACCTAACCTAACTTTGTTTTTCACGCTGTTAGAAACGATACCAAAAATGTTTTCATCTTTGCAAACAAAATTGCCATAAATTTCAATCAAAGCTTTCTCGACGACCCCTGATAAATTTAACAATTTTTTACTAGGAGACATCAAATTTCCTTCCGAAATAAAGGATATCCAATCTGGTAATCCGTTAATATTTCCATCAGATACTACAAATTTCGAAGTGGCACTACCTAAATTATGAAATTTTCCTACTATTGACTTAATTATTACAGTAAATTATTATAATGTTATATAACAAAATACGACAAATAGAAGAAAATAACTACAAAAAAATAATCCCGTATTTAAGCATTTTGATTCATAATTTAGTTTACTCTGATGATGGCTACTTGGTAGCGAAAGGTCCTCAGTACTTTAATAGTATTTTTTATGGATAAGGGTGATTATTTCTTATCTGTATCTTGATGACAGGTTAGCACAAACTTATCTAGCATTATACGATGTACACCAATATACATGCTTTCGGTGTATTCATTGTTGTTAAAGAACTCCACATGTAATTCAATAAGCCTTCAGGTCAACTCTATGGACACGTTAACTAATTAGAATTAATGACTACTCGGAATACTTGATGTCAATTTTCGGCCATGCATTAGAAATAGAATAATAGCAGCTTCATCACTGGTTTTAATTTACCCTTACCCTAATTTGACCCTTCAAGTATATCGCGTTTTCCTAATCTTCGCTTTAAATTCAGTGTTTATAGGTCTTTGATAATGGAGCAACCTGCGATTAGTGATAAAGTATGTAGAAACCCCTTGCTAATAAAACTTCATCGACATTTATTTGTCTAGTTACTATATAGATGTTCAGGCACTGTTATTGTTATGTCCTTCACATTCTCGTGTTGTGATTCTGAACATGAAGACATCAAGCACTGAACTAGATTAAAATTCTAATAAGTAAGAATTGATCACCCTTATCCACTAAAAATACTGTTGAAGTACTGAGAACCATTCAAGACCTATTTACATGTTTCTATTTCGTTAGTTTCCGGTTCTTACGGGGAGTTGGTGATCTATGGGCTCTGGCTTTCTCCGATTACAAAATGGCATGGAAGAATTATATTTTTGAAAGGATCAAACCTAAATCAATAATTCGGATCGATTGTATATAGTTCTATACCATCGATAGTATGAAATAAATACATATGAAGTTGGATTTAATGAACTTCCATTCATATTTATCACATTCGCTGGTGCTAAATCTAAATTGTCTGAGTAACTTTGATTCATTTTCCACGTCGTCGCTCAGATGTATGTATTCTGTATTTGCTCCAATGTTTCTAGAACGTATTATCGAATGCATTGTGTATTGGTACGCTTTACAAATCATGTAAACAATATAACTCTCACTATTATTAAGCTGTAAACAGACCTGATAAAGCTTTGAGTTCACCTATTTATAGTTTTATTGTCATAATGAATACGGAAGGTATACCCAACTTACCTATGCGATAAAACCCTGATTCATCACTGCAAGATAGAAAAACCGACCGTGTTTTGTAAATATTTACATGGAAATTTATAACGAAACGTCTAAAATCTGGAACATTCATTAACGAAATTGGTTTGTTTCCCCGTACTGAGGGCGTGTAAAATCATTGAATTCCTTGAAGATAAACTCATTTTATGTCCAATTACTAAGTATAATTCATATATTTAAATCATATACGTGGGTAAGTTAATTCGACAATTATATTTTCGACAGTAATCCCTTTTGCCCTAAATTGTGTTACATATTTCCGTCGGGTCATTTAATTTTCAAATATACAATTTCGTCCGAAGGTGATGCAAGTGAAGAATTGATGGATTTGACCATAATTTTGAAAATCCCAAGCTATGCAATGAAAACAAGAGAAAAAATATTATATCCAAGTGGCAATTATAGGTTAGTGTAAGTTTATTATTGAATGCAATAACATTTACTGAACACATAAGAGAATGCATATTATCTCCAAACAACCTAATTGTAGATCGACTCCTCCGCGATCTGACCGACCTCGGCATACTCTGTCAGAACCGACGACATAGTAATATTCGCAAAAAGCAAGTATCCTCTGCAACATAGTTCAAAGAGGCCTTGAATACACGCAAGAGTGGAGCTAATCGATGGGACTTGACGGCAACCCCACCAAAACCATCCTAGTTGCCTTTTCAAGGAAAAGAAACATTAACCCCAATACCATCAAATTTGAAGCGTTATTGAATAGAAGTCAGAGGTCAAATATTTTAAAATAGATAAAAAACTTCTTTGGAACAAACATGACATAACCATCAAAGCCACAAAAGCTCTAACCGTATGCAGAAACTTTGCATGCAAAAACTGGGTTTATGTAACCCATTTACCCTGCGGTGGATGTACCCGGCAATGGTGAGACCAATCATCCCATATGGGACAATGGTCTCGGTAGCAGAACTAATCGGGCTAGTTCAAGGATAAATCTATCGAAAATTCAAAGACTAGGCTGTGTACGTATAATAGGTACAGTGAGAACATGACCAACGGCTACTATTATAGAAGTAATCCTAAACCTCACACCCAACATATGGTAGTGGAGAGAAGGACAACATATACAACTGGAGAGGGAATCACCAAACGTTAATATGAACCTCTCCCTGCTAATCACCAAACCTAGGACATGCCCCCCAAGAAAATGGGACAAATAGACCATCGCAACAGAAGGAACTGGAATAGGAGTATATTGGCTTGGAACCGAATACTCTCAAAGCTTAGAAAGCTAAATATATTGATGGCTACTCCGTGCAAATTGGGGATCTCGATACAGTCTTTCAAGCCGAGATGCTCGCCTTCTGCAGATGTGCTGAGGAACTGCTGGGCTATGGTGAGGTAAATAAGACACCTGGATTTGTTCAGGCAGCCAAGCGGCACTCAACACACTGAAAAGCCCGACTGTGTAATCGAGGCTTGTTAGGGAGACTAGCCGTTTGCAAAAGGCTCATCTTGTCCTGGATCCCGGGTCACTCAGGTTAGAAAGGAAATGAGAGAGCGGACAAACTGGACAGATTGGATGACCCTCACAACTGCTTTGCTGCTACCCCTTAAAGCGGGGGTGTACAGATCTTGCGAAACCTTCTTAGAGATCAACATGCCTGAGCATGGAAAGGCAATGTCTGCCGAACTGCCAAAGCGCTACTTGGCAATGAGGTAGGCCCAAAGGTAAGAGCAATGAGTAGGCAAAGCATCAGCTTAATCTCCGAAATCTTTAGAGGTTACGGAAATCTGATGAACTTTAGACATACAGTATACAGTAGGGAAGAGTGCCACTCCTTCCTGTACGAGATACGAGGGAGATGAAGTGAAGTCATCAACCCAGTTTCTATGTGAATGCCCTGCGCTCATTTGTACCAGGTTAATCTGGCTAGGTCCAGGGGTTCTGATAACATAAAAGACATAAGCGCAAAATAGATCTTAGGATTCTGTGAAGCACTGGGCTATCAAAATCCTCTCTGAAAACCGTAGCAGGGGATAGCCCGAATCTTTGGATATGTCTACTGAACCTTCTATTAAGCCCTCTACCATCTCAACAATAAATATAATAAGTAACGCACGAAGCACCGCTCATGTCTGCTCCGTATTTCGCTTCAGTTCGCCTTGGGGTAAGAGCATAGTGAGTTTGTCTCTATAAATATTCTCAATCAATACAATGCACAATTTGATATACTTCTTGACACATTTAGGCACCTTACAGACTCCTATTATCCTAGTCACATACACTTAGCTAATAAAACATTTCCCAATCGAGGCATTTTCACTGACCGATGATTGTTAGTTGTTACCTACCGGAAGCTGCAAATTTGGCTGTTTGCGTTCATATGTTCTCACTACTAGATACCATACAATGAAATAATGATTCATGACATTTTTAATGGAACTGCAAATCGAAAAATATCTACTCCAATTTGTTAGAATATAGAATGTTATAACAAAATAATGATTGTCTAACACAGAAGCAGTGACTCGTGAGATATTGGAGAAGCTACATGCCACATCACAAGACAAATAACTCGTTTTATGATGCATTTTAATAGACCGAAAAATGAGGAAACAGCTGCACAATACTACGAGATCCAGATTGGGCTAATCAGTTAATAATTCTTGTATAACATCATGCTCATCCGTGCGCGAGTTAGGAAACTTGTATTAGTGCGAACCACTGAACTGGGATATGCAATTTTCTGGTGTATGTATTTAAAAATAATCTAACGGTCTTCATACTACTGACTTTATAATCTAATTAAAACAAATTAGATATCTATACAATCGTTGAATATGAACAGTATCAAATTAATACATTCCAACGGATTAAGTTTCCCAGTTACTTTTAACTATTGGAAACAAATTGAGGCGTTGACATGGAAAATCATGTCGGTCATTCAAATAATATCTAAAAACCTAAGGTTAACTTACCTATGATTAGTATTTTTGCGGATAATATAGTCAGCAATGGCGCCAGAAAAACTAAAGTCAGTTAACCGAAGCTACTCCCCCCCCCCTCCAGGCCGATAAGTACCTTCTGGTTCCTAAATCGTGTGCCCTAAGTAGTCTTATTGAACCTAGAATGATTGCCTTCTGTATCCGGTCTATCAAGATCTGCGCCGAGTTCTTACAGACCGGAATGATCTTCAAGTTCGAACGCAGCGAAGACCGAATTTCGCCCAAAACACCAATGACCAGAACCACTAGTACGACCTTATGGCCTGGGTATATCATGCGGGGCTCGAACAGGAGATCTTGATACTTTGTCCAATTTTCCTCCTCTTTCTAGACTACGTTCTTCTCTGCGGGAGCAGAGAACTCGATGACATATATAATCTTGGTTATCTTATCGAGGAAAACGGGTAATTCCAGTAGATCTGGCATTTTTCGTTTCCTACAACGGACTTAATATCTCCTGGTATTTAAGGTAGCAACGGCTGTTGGTCTATTCCGTACGAATGCCTTAGATGGCAATATAGTAGCCGTAAGGCCGCATTATGGCGATGGGTGTACACCGAAGTCACTTTTGCCAGACATACTGACATTAGGTAGAAAAGCTTCTCAGGTGCCTTTCGATAGGCCTTGCAGCTGCCATCAGGAACCTGCACACCCATCACGTTGCGGCGATAGACCAAGGTGTTGATTACGCCATCTTGGCAAGTTGCGGTAAGTCCTTCGGTCTCGGATGTAAGCCCAGCTGACCTTAGGTAGCCGAAGGTCAGCCTGGTTGATGAGTCAAGCGTTTCGTTGTTTACATAGAAAATACCGTGTATCGGCTTGTCAACATGCTGCCTTAGCATAAGATCGTGCTCCGTGGCATTTATCTGGGCTTTCAGGCGAGAAGGTTGAAACTCGAGGTTGACCTCCAGTTGGGCTTCTCGACTGATGTGAAAATCAAGACCAAGTTCTTCCGCAGCTTTTTGTATGCTGCCTTAACGATAAATGCCCCCTCCGACCAATTCTTCACTTTTGACAAGGCACCGGAGGTATCCGAAGCCCTAAGAACTTTACAAGCTATACTACCACACTTCGATGCAGACCCTCCAGACGTGGGAGATAAATGCGGGAAACGGACGACCTTGGATGTAAACTGTGATGGATATGCATTATTTTCTCGGTGTCTTTGTCGAGTCTATCGACCGTCCATTTCATCACTTCCAAATCTTCCGAACAAGGTTTCTGTACTTGCCGCGGAGAGCCACCTAGGAAGCGTCATAATTAGGACATTGTTCAATTCCCAGGTATCGACAGGTCTCTCCAGCATCAAGATGTTTAAAGATGCTTCCGTCCTCAAGCTGCATATTCTCATGCACTTTCGGAGATTGTCCTCTCCTCAAATGAAACACTGCCCACTTGTCCAATCCCAACTCCATGTCTATGGCTCATGTATATTCTTGAACCACGTTGAGAGCTTGAGTGAGGTTGGTTAGGCTAGGCAGTTCTCCAAAGTTTGTGTTCGCGGTAACTGTGATGACTTTGGCGACATTATAGAAGCCAATAAGTCCACGTAACTGATAGTACAGGAATCTAAGGAATTAAATCTCGAAATTTACGAGAGAATTGGAATCGAACCAAAAATGGTGCCAATTTATTCTTTGGGGTCAAACTAACATTAGTAAAAAAGTTTAGAAGGCGAGGAGCTCTACAATTTGTTATAAACAATAAATTATCTATGCAAAGTGAATACAACCACATTTCGTGTTGAAACCATTTGGTAGATAAAGTTTTGGTTCTCCAGATTGAATGGTGACAACACGTCTAGCAGTTCTGAACAGCTGTTTTGCTCTCTCATTAGTTCTTAATCTGAGTTAGCCGGACGATGAAGTCACTCAGGGCCGGATTAACACTATGAGGGGCCCTAAGCACAACAGATTTTGGGCCCCCCCTTTTTTTTAAATTACTCTATTCATAGAATAAAATAATTTGTAGAGTAATATAATGCTCTAAATCGTGGAGAAGGTTATTGCCAGGAAAATAAGTACATAAATGAATATTTACACTATTAGTAAGTCTTCTTAATTTGACATAATATACAATGCGTAACTACATTAATCACTTTTACAACTGCACTTTTGGAAACTTATCCTGTCGCATATTTGTCCTCAAAGGGTGCACTGCACTGCACTTCCAAGATGAAGAGTAGTTATAAGCGCGAATTATTCACCTTTAATACAAAATCAACTAATTCTTGACTACTTTTAGATATTACCAGTCGTTAGGCATACGCAAACTTTTATATTCCAGTAATTTCTTTACTTCGTTATTTTTTCTCAGAAAAATTGTCATTATTAGTTTTTTAATTTTTAATTTTTACAATTTCCGCGGGGCCCCCAAAATGTCGGGGCCCTAAGCTATAGCTTAGTCAAGCTTATGCTATAATCCAGCTTATGCTATAATCCATCTCCGACAAAGATATAGATATCCCGTAAGGCAATGTTTGTGAAGAACTAAGGTGTTCCAACACCATCTACCGAAAAAGTAGATGTCCCACTGAGATTGGTGTTATTATTGGACATAACCAAATTGGGCTATTCTGTTGCTAAATAAGTATACAAATACATACATTTGGCTGGAAATATATATGTTTCATACTTCTATCTTTGCTTTAATAAGGAAATACACCCTTCATAAAATTATATACCTCCTAGTAGTCTAAAAAAATTGATAATAAAACAAATAAGTTCCAATAAAAAAACTTTGCGTTCCAATAACTCAGAAACAACTTTTTGTCACATAGGTAACTCTTTTATACATTTACTATTCTTCTGTTGTTTTTAAAAAATTGTAGGGTAGAGCGCCTTCTAAATTTATTTTACTAATGTTACTCCAAAGAATAGATTGGCACAATCGTTGCGTCGGTTCGAACTCTCTCGCAAATTTAGCGATTTAGCTTTTTTCCAGCTTAGATCCCTGAACTATGACGTAACAGGCGAACAGGTTGGTCGAGTGAAACCTTACTATTCATCGTTGTCACGCTCTCAATAGACATTTTGTTCAATGTTGCGGTCATTTATCGGGCAAGTTTGTGTTTATGCTACGAGGGAATATCAAGATAGGGTGAGATCGAGGTCGCGTCTTGTCTACTAAAAGTTATTGCATCACCTGAATTCACTCATAAAAAAGCCTAATATCTTCCTTATTGACTTCATCTTTTAATATATTCAACCGCACTGCTGGATATAATGTACTTCTTGACCTTATTGCTCCCTGGTGTTGATATACCTGACCTCTATTTACTTCTGATAGTGGGTGATACATATAAATCCTTTTTTATAATGTAGACATATGTCATATTTTTAGATATTATTACATCTGTTGCTTCTGATTTCTTTTAGATTTATGGATACTCATCATTTTATGTATTTTTCGATGGAAATTTTTAATAGTTAAGAAGTATATTTATTATACAATAGAACCAGTGGCACAGATAGAAGGGTTCAAGGGGATCAATCCCGTCATGAGTTAATTTTTATTGAGTTAATAACTTACGTAGGTATTAACTAAAATACTAAAAATACTAATGAAAGCCGTCTGACGTGAAGTACAAATAAGACTATCCTCAGAGCCGGAACTAGAGTTAAAGGGGCCCCGGAACAAGACTAAGTTCGGGGCCCTATTTCTCTATTGAGTTTGTCAACTCAATTTTTTCCAATTTTTGTGAAGAAAAGAAGAAACAAGGCATTCACGTTGTATTACATATTAATTTGTAATTTAAAATATCAGACATTATAACATCATCAATCATGTAAAGTAGTAATATATTATTACCTATAATATTATACGGTACTTTCATCCCTTACATTACAAAATTATGAATTATGAAAAGAAGGATGAGATATTCGGGTAGTCATTATAAATCACCTTTATTTCGCTAATATTCAGAAGTTGTTCGATAAGAGTTTAGTGCTCATAATCACGATTCGATATTTGAGAAAAAATGTTTTGAACTTTTTTTTCTTGCTTTTGAAGAGATAAATTGTTCAATGACTTTATCGAAATCAATTGTGCGCGCATTAACGCATTTTCAATTATCAAAAAATGAGCTAGCTCTTTTACGTCTTTCATTGAATCGATTTCTTCTGAAAAGGTAGATTTAACTGAAAGAAGTTGAGTGGTGAAAGAATATAGCACATTATCTGAAAATGTTTTGGAGAACTCGTCAGCATTTTGTTCTAGTTCACTTTTGATGCATTAGCTAGAAATTGGGGTTGCAAAAGACTCGATAAGTATCTAAAACATTCTTCATCCCTGCAAATCTATTCTTGAGTTTCTGTAAAAGAATGTAACCTGCATGTTTTTACTATGGAGTACGGACCTGTATATCCGAGAAAAGGGTAGCTTCGGAAAAAAGGCTCCATAAAATGATAAAATCTTTACGTTTATAAAATCTCACACTTCTAACTATAAAGTTTTCTTTCTAAGCTCAAGATTTGTACAGGATCATACAGGTTTAGAGGAGAGGTAATTTTATTAAACAGATTTTTCGCAATAGCTTTTATTATTCTAAATAAATAAATTAATCAGTTAATAAATTTTCACATAACGAAGAACAATGAGACAGAGCTAAAAATGCTTGCACTTCGAAAAATTTTTCTGTTTTTGTCCTTCGCTCAGGGGACCCTCCGAAGCCCCATTGTAGTTCCGGCCCTGACTATCCTATATTAAACCTAATACGAATTTGATTCAATTCCTGGTATTCTATATGTATGTATGTCGGCTTTGTTGTTGCATTAATTTCAATAAGTGGCAATTCTTATCAAACACCAAATTAGCAGTCAATGCGGATCATTAGTTGTAAGGCATGTTTTCCAATGGTTGAAAAGGTAGTGCATAGAAACTTCTCAATCCGATTACCATCGAAACGTCAAAACGTTTCTGTTATCAAGTTCCACGTGGTAATGACTGTTCCGATCTAATCGTATCTTTTTGTTTGCCGCAAATTATAGAGTGTCAGATATGAATTTCACATAATAATGCGGTCAAACTACCTCACCTGAAGGTTCGTGAGTCAGCCTTCACATCAAAATATTCATTGAGGTTATATCGATTTAGAAAGAAGTAATAGACAAGTGAGTGCAAGTGATACACAGCTATCTTAGCTATATACGAGTACTAGATACTTTTTCAGTTGTTTATTTTCCTTAAGTCTTTATAAGACCATCAGCAGTCTGATACAGATACATAAATGAGTAAAAAAACTAGTAAAGCATTTTTTTTTAATCTCTAGTAACTGGACGATTTAATAGTTATTTTATTTAAGTTTAGAATAGATTTTCATCATGTAATGGTTGATTCTAGTCAATGTTTTAACTGGACGATTTTCACACGTAGGTATAATATATGCTTTCTACAAGTGAAATACAAGAAAAAGAACGCGATTGCGATAATAGTGTTTTCTAAGTTTTCTAGTAGGTTTTTTTTTAATTACCAATATATACCTGCTCAAACTCACATAATTAATAGATTTATGCTACTTTACACATTTGGAATACACTGTTTTACTTTGCTCACTATACGTCGTGTAGTATATATGAGGCCAAGGTGAAAAGTCCCTGAAAAATAAACTAGATGGTGCCACAATCGAAAATCCCATGTGACATTTGTGATGTACCATCTTTAACTAGAACGCATTAGAAATTTCAGACTGATATGTCATTCAGTTCTGTTTTGACATCCATCGAAAGCAAGCAACATTGAAGATTTTTGTAAACACAGAAAAAAGTGAATTTCGCGTCTTGATTAAATATTATTTTTTACGTGGAAAAAACATTACGCAAACCAAAGCATCTCTTGTTAAACATTATGGGGACTCTTCACCATCGATTGAAACGACTCACAAGTGGTTTACTGATTTTCGTTGTGGTAGTATGACCACAGAGGACGCCGAACGCTCTGGTCGCCCAATTGAGGTTACAACGTCAGAAATCTTCGATAAAATCCATGGTGATTGCTGAGGCTATGGATTGGTGCCGCATTTGCTCTCTGATAAGAATAACTTTTTGCGGTCTTTCGTAACCTTGCAATTAGTTTAAGAAATCTCGCGCTTTAGTTGAATGTAAATCAGTATTCAAACGTCTTCTGATGATGGTCGTGAGACCGAAACGTATGTGGGGACGAAGATACAATAGACATAAGTGCGTATGTGACCCAAAAACTTGCATATATTTATTACATAATTCAAGTAAAAAAATATTGAAAAAATTTGAAAAAAATTATTTAAAAAATCATTGTAGCAATTTGTTAATCGTCAATAAACATTTTTCTTATTATTGAATGGTTTTCGATTTTAAGATTGAATTCACAATTTCTGACTGAATGTTATTAATATGCTCACGAATATTTGTAAATTTACCCTGATTAAAAAACGCTATGATATTTGTTTACATATATCTTATTAAAAAGTGAATTTTACTTCATAAGTGAATGAAAAAAATAATTTTTCATGAATATTTCTGGTGTAGTTGACATTCTGTTCCTCTATCAAAATGGAAAAGAACATTCAGAATAAAATGTTGAATTCTGGAATATTTCTCGAATCTCTTCAATAGTCAAATGCTGTATATTGACAGGAAACGCACAAAATCGCAAACCCTCATGGTAAGTTGGAATCTGTGTCTACCATCCAAGAATACACGCACTTAATTTTCTTCTTTACATGCTGTTCTATCTAACCATTTTAGTTTAGGTGCTCGTGTATTTATATCCATAGTTACCTTTTTCTGTAAGAATTGAATGAGTTTTTTTTAAGGATCAACTTGATTTTTTCTGAATTTCTATTCATTCCAATAGATACATTTTTTTGCGTTTCAATATAGCATTTTTTTCATCCTTTATTTATTACTCATAATCCAGTTCGGTGTATTGCATCTGTAATTTCATTCTGCAGCTGTTTGATCAAAAGCGTGCAAAATTTTCTGGTTACAGCTTACGATGCGGGTAAGAAATGAGTGTAATGTGGATGACTGGTAACCGTTCTTATTAAAAAGATATCTTTGTGGGGCGAAGGGCATGCAGGTAGCTGAGAGCATTGAACAGGTAAAGGCACCAGACAGCTGGGCAGCCGGTTCTTCTCGGTGAAACGGCAAGCGCTCTGCATGTACTATTTGAACAAAGAAACTTCAATCTTTACAGCTTATTTTGTTTTCTTCTCCTTCAATATTGCTCTAACTAAAGGTAATCATTCTTTGGCTATCAGATGTTACCTGTCTATAACGTGTGATTGTATATTTCTGCATTATCTAATGAAGACATATTGAGCAACATTTCTTTATTAATGTGAGAACAAGAAATTATCGTTATTATGAAAAATATTATTTATTATGAGAAATTTATTACATTAATAATCCAGCGAAATATAATTCATCTATAGAATTGGGAAATATTGAATCACCTATGGCATTGATTAATATACATAATCAATGCCTCTGGTAACTTATTATTATCCCACTGTGCAGGAAGACTGGGTATCTAATCGTGTTTCACGTGCTGTGTGAAAAGTGAAATTCGAATCAAATGCTAAGTTGCTGTATTTCACACATACTAGGCCAGGGGTCTCCAAACTTTCCAGCCTTAGGGCCATACTGTTCACTCCAGTAACTTCCAAGGGCCAAAACCGTTCTAATTTTCCTGCCATTATCTATAATTATTACTAGTCCCGAAGTATGCGCCCTGAGCGAGTATACGCTTGCTTAATTCGCTAGTTCAATTATTATTGTGTATTAACTGTACTTTCTTATTACCACCGCGACATTTGATGGCACCTGGTGGTCACACGCGGAGATAGGTAGTGGTAGTACAGTTTATTGCTAACAGATAGCGCTAGTAGTACTTTCGAAACCGCAGTAACAATGAAACATTCGCGAATAATCTCGTTGTTTCAAGAAAGTTCAGGTGTATCCCACTCACTTCTAGATGACAGTAATTGGAGTATAAAAAGACTAGCGGCGCGACCGCGAGTCAGTCCGCCTAAGGAAAGCGAAGGAAGCGAACTGTTGTGAAATAAAGTAGTGCGTAACTCCTTAAAACGTCTTTGTGCGTGTTTAAAAGACATCTTCGAAACAGCATTTTGATTTGACTTGTTTTTGTGTGTGATTTACAAGTACAGAAAAGAGGCGAAAAGACAGTGAATTCAGAACATTCAAAGATCAATGGAACTTTCAATGTTTCGTAATTGAGTCCAGTAAGAAGGCACTATGTTTGATTTGCAATGAAATCATAGCAGTTCTCAAAGAATATAACATTAAACGTCATTATGAAACGGAACTTTGAAAGCTTTTAAGCGCGGATTGACATCGCAGCAATCTTTGTTTACAAAACTCACTACTGAACAAGAGGCTGCAACTAGTGACACCTTTCATGTGGCTCTTAAAATTGCGAAACGTGGAAACCATTCACCGATGGAGAAATTATCAAAGAATGCGTAATTGCAGTAGCCGAAGAAATGTGCCCCGAAAAGGTAAATTTATTTGAAACTGTCAGTTTGTCAGCAAACACCGTGACTGGAGGGTAGAAGACATCGCAGAAAATATATCATCTCAACTGTCTGACAAAAATGGATAACTTGAGTGGTTTTCTTTGGCCTTGGATGAGTCAACGGATGTGTCAGATACTGCTCAGGTGTTTATTCGAGGAGTAGATAAAAGTGTATGCAGAACTTCTTAGTATTGATAGTATTCACGGCAAGACTACTGGGGAAGATAATTTTAAGGGAGTTGAAAACGTCATTAATAAACACAACTTTCGATGGGAAAACTTGGAATCTATTACTACTGATGGAGGCAAAAACATGAGTGGTAAAAATAAAGGAGGGGTTGCTCTTGTGTCCAAGGCTGTATCATTCATCAACAGTCTTTGTGCGGGAAATGTTTCGGTATGTCATATCAGTTGTTAATTTCATCAGATCCACTGGGCTGAATCACCGACAATTCCGCGAATTTTATTAGATATGAGACGTAAGTTATTCTGTTTCCATATCAGGAAATAACAGATTCAAAAGCTTGTGGTCTTGGATAGTAGACTTCCGCGGACAGCTAATCTTGAAAAATCTTGTCTTCAGGATGGATTCCGCGGAATCCATCCGGAAGACAAGATTTTTCAAGATTAGCTGTCCGCGGAAGTCTACTATCCAAGATATCCAACCTCTACGGAGAGGAAATCAAGAAGAAATCCAGAACCCTGGGAAATCTTCGCACCAAACTGGTGAGTTTGCTTTGTTCTCTTACTTTTCTTTGTCGTTGTCGTGATCATAATTTGACTCCCAATTTCCTTGAAATATCCCATCCCATAAATTCATATTCATCCAAAAACATATTTAAACGCGCTAGTTTAGCTTTGATTCGGGAACGAATTAAGTATACTAGACGCGAGATCAATTTCATCAATATAACCCTCTTTGGCCTCCACCTTGAACTTTCAAATACCCTTTCAGCATCCGATTGGTTGGTTCTCGACCGAATTACCTATGATCAAGCCGATCAAATTCGTACCCTCAATTCCAAACGTCATATTCAAAAATTCAATAAACTTCTTGCCTCCCAACACCCTCAGCACCAACCTTCAAGACCAACCCCTCTTGTAAATACTGTGGTTGATTTATCTTCACATACCCTTACTGAAGCTGAACAATCGGTTCTATCTAAAGGTCCCAATTTTGTCTTCTGCCCCAAAAATATTCCTACGACATCCATTATTTCTGCTGTAGAAGCATCCCTACATAAAGTTCCCCATCTCGCAGCAGATGAAATTCGTTTCGAAACTGCTAAAATTCTTCGTCATTCCAAGATTCCTAAATCAAATTGCCCTAAACCTATAATTCAAGCTCTCAATTCACTCAAATCAAATCCTGATTTGGCTATTTTGAGGGCTGATAAAGGAAACTCCACTGTTGTCATGAATCGTTCAGATTATGATAACAAAATCCTGCAACATCTGCAAACTAATTCCTATAAGCTTCTACCAAAAGATCCCACCTCCGCTATAGAACGTTCAATTTCACAAATTATTCGTCATTCTTCCATTCCTGATTCAGATAAAAAATTTCTTATCCCCCATTGTTCAAAATGTCCCCGTTTATATGGTTTGCCTAAAATTCATAAGCCCTCAGTTCCCCTGAGACCAATTGTCAGCACTATCGGATCTCCTACTTATAAAGTCTCTCGATACCTGTCATCTATTCTCAAACCCCTTGTAGGTGATTCCAATAGTTTTATCCTAAATTCCTTTCATTTCGTTGAAAAACTTTAAACGTTGAAAGTTGGTTGACCCATGCGATTTGCTCGTCAGCTTCGACGTCGAATCACTGTTTACCAATGTTCCCATTCCAGACACCCTTTCCATAATTTCTCAATTGTTACCTGCCAAAAACATTTCAACGGACTTGCTACCGTTAATTGATTTTTGTCTATCCTCCACATATTTTTTATACGATGGCAAGTTCTACGAGCAGTCCTCGGGAGCTGCCATGGGTTCCCCACTTTCCCCGATCATAGCTAATATCTTCATGGAAGCTTTTGAACAAGATGCCATTGACTCATCTGTTCTCAAGCCGAAATGTTGGTTTAGATATGTCGACGATACTTTCGTTATTTGGCAACATGGTCGTGAAAAGCTTGTTCCCTTCCTCAATCATTTAAATTCATTACATCCCAATATCCGTTTCACCATGGAAGTCGAATCGCAAGGTTCACTCCCGTTCCTGGATGTTCTGGTTAGTCGACAGACTGACGGTACTTTAGGACATTCTGTGTATCGGAAACCCACCCATACCGATAGATACCTCAATGGTCTTTCCCACCACCACCCTGCCCAAAAGCAATCTGTCATAAACTCCCTGGTCCACAGAGCTGTCAACCTATCTCAGCCTCAATCTTTAAAATCAGAATTAATACATCTATCATCTGCTTTATTATCAAATAATTTCTCCCATTACAACATTCAAAAAGCCATAAAGAAATACACTTCACCTAAAATTCCTCCTCTCCACTTAGAAGGTGTTTATAGTATTCCCTGTTCTTGCGGTAAAGTCTAAATTGGTGACTTTGCGACTCGCACATTCTCCCGACTGGTGCTGGTATGATACTGACGTCCTACGTACTGAGCTGACCGTGACCGCCCTGAAATTGTAATGCTCTCTCAACATATGCAAGCTATTCTTTACGCTCTCATGAAACCACAATACACAAGATAAATACTTTCCGATACGGTATATTCAAATATTTTTCCAATAAAACACCAATGAAATTCTGGTGAAGTAATGTAGTGACAATGAGAAACAAGTCTGCCATGTACTCCCACTCTAATTGTAAGATTATGGTAAGTGCAGTTTCGAAAACATTTTTGATTCGAGCTTTCGAAAAAATGTTTGTTATATAACAACAAATCGTAAGTAATCTCTACTTACTTCCACTCTAGTTGTAAGATTGATAAGTGTAGTTTCGGAAAACATTTTTGATTCCAGTTCGAAAAAATGATATATAATGCAATAAATCGTGAATAATCTCTCCTTTATTCCATCGTATTACATGAACGAGTTTAATAACTTTTACGTAAATTATTGATAAAAAGTGTGACTTATATGTTGCAATGGCAATAGTGTTTGCTTTGTTATCGCATTTTTTTCGTTTTACCTATTACTTAATCAAAACAACATATTTGCCTTTTGTGTTTCTATTGAAATATGATTGATAATACCTTACTTGTATGTTATGATTCATAATTGTTACATGTAGCTACAAGTAACGCTTATATATGGACAGTTATCAAACATCGATCTGGTCGCAATCATTCACACCTTAATATTTTAACATCACTTCCTGTTATGTTTTACAAGCGAGGAAAATGCTTTAATTCGTACCAGAATGAAAACGAATGGTGTTGAACTTGATATGTACCGTATTTGGAAAAATATACTTGGAAGTGACCGTCAACATCCTAAATTGTTTGTATTTATAAAAACTACTTTAATTAATTTAATTTTGTTCCTGATATTTTCGAATTGAAAGCTTTTGTTGCTTTGATGATCATGGAAGGACAAATTTCACATTCACTTCCAATCGAAAGGTTGCCAATTATAAACTGAATATTTTAATTACTTATGAAGGGAGTATTCAATGATATTGATGTGTCAATATCGTTCATTATATTTCACAAACATCAAGAGAATATTTAAAGGAGTGTATTGCGTTTATTTTCGTTTCTGTAGCTCTTTCCTTAAGCTTATAATAGGTGCTGGGCGGTAATTCGAAATTAAGTGTGATGTATAAATCAGTAACATCCCTGACTCGTAGGAAGCGAAATATGTTGCAAATATTTTTGGTTCTGGTATTGGTTGAGATAGTAGCTGGCTTAATAAAAAGTTCAGTGCACCTAACCAAAGACCTTTGTACTACCCCTGCTACGTGTTTTAAGGGGTGTTTTGATACCCCGCTGCTCGACAAACTCCTAAGATCTGCTCGACAGACTCCTAAGATCTGCTTTGCGCTTAGGTCCTTTATGTCATCGGCCGTGATGATGCCCAGACCTACCCAGATTAACCGGGTCCGAATGAGCTCAGAGCATTCACGTAGTAAGTGGGCTGACGACTACACTTCATCTCCCCCGCCTTTCATACAGAAGGGAGTGTCACTGATCCCTACTGTATATTTAAATTTCATCATATTACCGTAACCTCTAAAGATTTCGCAGATTAGCCTGATGCCTTGCCTACTCAACGAGAGCATCTCTCTTGCATTTGGGCCCACCACATTTCCAAGCAGCGCTATGGCACTTTGGCAGCCATCATTGCTTCTCCAAGCTGAGGCGTGTTGATCTCTCAGGTGGTTTCGTTGTAGGGGATACCAGCAAGAGAGTAGTGAGAACCGTCCAATCTGGTCAGCTTATCTGTCCTCTAATTTCATTTCTAACCTGAATGACCTGGGATCCAGGTCAGGTTGAACGTGTTGCCAACGGATAGCCTCCGTGGTATCCATGACCAGCCTCAAAGACACAGTCGGGCTTTTCAGTGTTTAGAGTGTCGCCTGACTATCTGAACAGGTCCAACAGTCTCATTTACCTCACCATTGCCGAGCAGCTTCTCAGCTCATCTGTAGATGGCGGGCATCAGGACTGTGCTGAAATTCCATTCGCCCGGAGTAGCTTCAATAGTATATTCCTGATCCTTCCGTATACCACATTGTGCCGTGTGACGACAGCCCTGAAATTCCGCTCCTTGAACCGAAGGGCTTTGATTCTGTCTTGCGGTTTTAGTGGTAGCCTTTCAGACTGCCGCCGAAAAAGACGGGATTGATTTGCACTCCATCTATTTAGGGGGCCATTGCAGTTAAGCCTGTAGACCGCCATCATTGTTAGATTCCTCATCGTGAGTGTTGGGGGTGGCATGCCCAATAAGGCTCTTAATGCTGCTGTCCTTGTGTACTGAGTTCAGAAGTTTCTGGGTTGTGCCCAGTACAGTTCCTTTCCATCATACAAGAACCGCATGGCTGAGTCTTGAGATGATAAAAGCTAAGTAGATCCACATCAGCTGCTTAGGCCCCAAACTCCACTTCATGCCAAATGCTCTCTTACACTGCCAAAAGGTTATCAGAGCATTTTGCCACCTAGTCTTGAGTTGCTTTTGCCAGAGTTGTTTTTTATCCAGGATGACGCCCAGATATTTTATCCTCTCGGCAAAGTCAACAGACATACCACCAATTACCATCTTTTTCAGAGCCTCGATTTTGCACCTTCTGGAGAAGATTTAATGGTCGTTCTTTGCGGCTGAATAGAGAGTTTGTTCTATACCAGACTTATGTGATTATCAAGGCTTGTTGAACAAGATCTTGCAAGTTAGCCTCGTATGGCTTGTATCTTACCGTACTACAACTGGATCGAGTCCAGAACCTTTTGCAGAAGTACCGGAACACTCCTTCAGGGCACGGTGAATTGAACACTTCAAAGAAGTTGATAGCTCTTCTTACCTTTTCAGTGCTTACCACTTTTGCTACCTGAGACCAGTTTCTTCCCACTAAGCCCCCGTGGGGAGCGGGTGTCATTCTCACTCTTTCGAAGGGTAAATTGGCCCTCATCAACAGCTCAAGTGTCTCTTCTGGATATTTAGTGTAGCCCCATCTTCTTCTTCAAGAACCGCAGACTACCTTCCCGGTTCCCTGCCAATATGAATTTAGATGTGGAAAGAAGTCAAATTATACACATCGCATTGAAAATGTATTAGAATTATCACCATATGTGTTTTACTAGAACCTTCAATGTATTCTTATACATACGGATGAATTACCTAGTGTTACTACTATTGTTACCTACTTTTAAGCGATTTGCAAAATTTCAAAGGATTTTCAAAATATTGACTCCATCATGAGTCGTTCATCAGTTTTTCTGTGGAATTGTTGAATATATCACGAAAAAACAAAAGAATTGATGCTGATGCTCACAGGCTTGTAGATGTTATACTTTATACTCAATTATTTAAGTAACTTTCCTAAATGAAGGATTATTGAAAAGTTAATTTGTGTTGCAAAGTTTAATAGAAATAGGTTGTGGCATTTGACCAGCAATAATGCTCGAAAGATATTTTGCTAACAAAAGTGATTGAAGTCAAGTGATCAATTGATCACAATTTTTTGCTTTCACTAAAATAATATAAAAAGTAATTGTTGTTTCGTTTGCTAGCAATCAAGTATTCATAATCAAATTTACCATGCACTTGATGAAAAAAGTCTCAAGCAAAATAGTAATCCTAGTCCGGGTGGATAATACAGGAAGATTTCGCTATTTCTTCAAACATTCAAGATACACGAATGAGCGCGTTCAATTCTATTGATCATAATCATCATGTCTCTGTTATAACTCACCCTGATAAGGGACCAATAAATTATTGTTACAAGTTGGATGCTTATCTAAAATTACTTACAAAATGTTTATTGTTCATTTCGGAGCTAACCTGCTGTCTAAAGTAGAAGAAAGTGTTTCAATACAAATTTCTAAAATTCGCTGAAAATGATGTTTCTATTCTATATTTTCCGTGAATGATGGATTAAATTGTATTGCAAAGTTTATTGGTTGGATCCTATAATTATTTTGGAACCTGTTATAAAATCTCTTCACAAGGAAATATTGCACCCTTTCATGAATGACGTAACCTAATGCTCTCCAAAACCGGCTGTTTGGATCCTTTCTGCTTTCTATATTTAAAGTAAACAAGATAATTTACTTGTTCACTACCTGAACATGTGCAAATTGCAGGTGGGGTGTTGATGGTCGATGAATCATCCAGTACCTTATTTGGGACTATCTTTATAAGTATAAATACCGAAACTCACGTGTTAGAACATGTCCAATTCAAGTTCAGTTCAAGAATCTGCAGTTCCTTAACGTGGTCCACTTAACGATGGAAATAGATTATTTAGTATATGTAGAGTAGGCGATAACAAATCTGGTTCACCATTGTGTCCTTGTTTACTGCATTTACTTTCGTTCTTCTTGTTGAACTATTGACAATGCCTAACAGTTAGTAACTTCTGGGGGAGATTACATTGTTAACGTCGCCATTAAGAAAGAATTATGTTAAACCGAAGAATAATGCATGATTAATTAATTGCTTTGCTTGCGCCAAATATAGCATGTGAGTTTAATCAAATTGTGAAATTGAAATGAAATCCGTCGAAGGTTTCTTCCGATTTACGTCTTCAAGTGAATAAAAAATGTAGTACTCAATGTTGATCAAGAATAATATTTTCACAGTTCTACAATGTCGATAAACGGGGCGGCATGATATTCGATTGATTACGGGGATCGGTCAAGATCTCAGGTAAATTTTAAGGGTGCCTGAAACTCGTCACACAAAGTTTTCTTTGGTAAGAACAGAAACGATGAGCGGATGTTGATCAATACGGCTAATTGAATAGTTATTGTTTATTAAAGCTAGACAGGGTCTTGTTTCCAAACTTATATTTATTATATTTTTCGTGTTGTACGTACTAACAAGTAATAATTCTTTTCAAAATTTAAAATGTCTTTTGTGAAATAAATTATTAGTGAACGCGGAAACACCCAAATAGTGTTTTCTAAACATCGATATTCAACTAATAAAACTGTCTGGAGGTGCATGAAACGGCCTAAATGTAAGGTTTATCTGTATACCATTGGGGAATCGGGTAGTTTTGTTGTGACAACATTGAAAAATCAACATAATCACGAACCTGAAGAAAACATTGCTAGACAAATTCTTAGTATTGCCTGCAAAAGAAAAGCGGAAGAAGAACCTAGAAAGAAACCAACTGAAATATTGCATAAAGAATTAGCTCCATATGGTTTTCCCTCAGATTTTTCTTCAGAAACATTGACTTCTCGGGACTTGAATTGCGTCAAAAAAAATATGTACAATAGACGTCGCAAAACATTGCCAACTTTGCTTTTCTCTGCCTACGAAGTTCACCGTTATCTGCAAGAACATTCGTACAAAACGTCAAGAGTGGAACATTTTGTTCTGGATAATGATTTCCGAAATGGAATTGTAATTTTTAGCTGCCAAACAAATTTGAAATTTTTATATAAGTCGAGTTGTATACCACCATTTTTTTGTAAACGTAAAATATTACTTGGACGCCTATGGTGGCAAAATTGTTACATCAACAAGGTTTTCATTGTATTTTAGAATTTAAAAATCAATAATTATCATTTTTTTAAATTGTTGTATTCTGGGTTCTTAGCTTTTTTCTCCACCAACCGGCACCAAATGGATGTAGCCAACTAAGTTGTCATCTTCGGTAGATTTAGATTTCTGTATAGTGCTGTTGTGCTGGCAACGGCTTCCGTAACCTTATTGGGTTCTTAATACATCGTATAATAGTTTGAATCTCGAATATTATTCTCCGGTGACCGGAGTATGGCCTCAGAAATGATTTTTGGTTATTGAAAAGATCTATTTTAAACGAAAGTTGAAGTAGGAAGAAGCGGAAGAAACACCTATACACTTTTCCGCAGAAGAAAATACTTTCGAACATACAACACCATAGAGAAAATTACACGGTTGAAGGCGGGAAAAAAGATCTAGTGCTCACCAGCATACAATAATTCTCTAAAGACGCTGAAGGAGCAACATCCCTAATCTAATCTAATATTATTTGGAGCCTAAGAAAATGAAGAAAAATGTGTGAATGGGTCGACCTACTGTTATTAATCGTATTCGTCTCTTCCGTTTTTTTTTGTGTCTACTGCCTGTCTCAATTTTCATCGATATAGATATCAAATCTGGAATATGTTCATATCTGATAAAAGAGGATCAGCAATGTTTTTGGTGAATATAGAATAATATACAGATTGAGTTTGAATCAGCGGTCTAAGTGATATAATAAGTGCGAGCGACATTAGAAAAAGATGGGGACATAGTGCGCCTATCAGACGTCTAACTAAACCATATGCATGTTTCATCCGAATTATTTATTACTCTTGCGTCTTCCTAAACTTGGTGATAGAACTAGAATTGAAGGAGTTACTGGGAATGTATTAAAAATTCTGAAATCAATGTATAACCGTGCGTCTATCGCTCGTTATTGCCGTAGGAGAAGTAGTCAGTCGGCTTGCGCGCATCGTATATTATTAGATACAACAAGTTGTTAAACGAAACTAAAAGTTTGATGAAAATAGTACTTACGTTTATTTTTATAAGAAAGAATAACATAAACATTTATGCTTAACTGTATTATTATTTTATTATTATTAGAATTACAATCAATTACAATTACAATTAATATAAATTACAAATAATTAAATTAAATTATATTATTTTAAGATATATGTCTACAGCTAGGTTAAAACTTGTATGTGTAGAATGAAAATAATGCATTATACATATTTATTATTAGTTAGTATAAAATCCACGTTCGTAGATTTATTGTTTATTTGCTGAATTATGAATTAATATGTTGAAAGATTACTTATCCTATATGTAAATAAGTGAAAATACTTTTCTAGGATTTGATAATATGGCCAGAATATACAGGGTACGTCAATTAAAGAGAAACAATTGTATTTAACAAATTATTTATTTTAATATAAATGTTTCTACAATTTTCAAAAGTAATTTTATTTTTGGGATAACTTTGCAATTAATTTTTATTCGGCAGCTTTCTCTAATGCTATTTTTTTTTCAGTTGAAATTCAAGTTGATGGTAAACCGGTCAGTATGGAGTTGTGTGACACAACAGGAAAGGTGAGGTTCAATTACTATACACTATTAGAAAACATTCTGTATGTCTGTACTCAAATCACGTCTAAAATAGAGTGTTAGTCCTATTATTATATAAAACTAACAGTTTTGAAGGCATTGTTTTGTCATTTTATTGAAGTCATGTCATTTGAACAACAATGGTTATTCATAATAATTAGTTTTGACTTAATGTTGAGATCACTCATCGAGTAAGTAGTTCACATCATCATCATCATTTGAGGGAAGAATGCTTAGCCATTAAATGCACTTAGGCCACTTAGTTGGGCCCATTGTGCGCCCCGTGGTCAGCCTATTCTAGCATGTTTATGGCTAGCCAGAAACCCAGAATATTGTCAACGCTGGCTTCCATAAGTTCTTCTGGAATCAGTTTTGATTCCCTGAAGTGATGGTGCCTGAGGAATGTCAAATCAGTGCATTCCAACAGGATGTGAGAGGCAGTTTCTTCCACCTCTCTACATTTCCTACATATAGAACCATCTGCGATGCCAATAGTATGCTTACAGTACAATTTCCGTTTTGTCAGGGTTGACACCGAGCCCCTTTGTGTGGCCCCAGCCGCCCACCACGCTGATCAGCTTGTTTTGCAGCTCGCACATTGTCCCCAAGGGCTGCACGAAGGTTTATCCAACCAAGTGATCGGCATAGACTTGGGCATAACCCAGCCTCTTTTAATTCCTCCAAGAGTTCATCGACTAGGAGACACCACAGAAGCGGAGATAGGATACCTCCCTGTGGGCAGCCTTTTGTAGCGGTGGTTTGGGCATCGCATCCGTTATGTTGCGCCTTTATCGCACGCATAGATAGCATGCCTTTAATCCACCGGACTAATGTTGAACCGATTCCATGCTTCTCAGAGCAGATAGACTCGACGGACGTGTTATCAAACGGTCCTTCGATGTCCATAAATACCCCCAGGGCGTGTTCCTCTCGGGCCATACCACCATCTATTCGTGTGACTAGATGATGCAAGGCCGTTTCAGTCGAGAGGCCAGCTTGGTAGGCGTGTTGACGTCAGTGTAAGGGATAGGCCTTCAGTGGGCCATCTCTCAAGTGTCTGTCAATCAGTCTATCCATTACCTTTAATAGAAATGAGGTTAGACTTAAAGGGGGGAATACAATAGCTTAGGTATAATCAGTTTTGGTTTGAGTAGTCATCGGTTATCACCAACAATGTCCAGGTTAGTGTCAATACTCTCAGTTCAATTAAAAGCAAGTAATTAATTAACATTTGGCTGATAGATTTTTTGAAGTTGTTGATTGAATATTTATTACCAGATCGGTTGGAATTGTTGAAATAGTTCACTATTTTAATTTTAAGTAATAATAATTTTTTTTATAAATCATCAACATGTTCAAAGAAATGATTTTGAAAACCTGGAGCTTCCTTGTTCTGCAGATCTATTGTGCTAAGAACTTTCATAAAAATCTCATGCTTTTCCACGTGAAAAGCAATTGTACGACCAGTTTCACCAATGTAGCATCTTATACTGCGAGAACAAGGGAGGCTTTGTGCACTTTCGATTGAAAAGGAGGAAGTAGATCTTTGTTCTGTCTATGAAGCTTGTATACTATGAGAATCGTAGAGAACCAAATGGACAAAGTCTTTAAATTTTCGATGTAAGGAAGGTAGGGAATGGATGAGGAAGTTTGTCGCTTAGTTTTAGTTGTTATAACAGATGTAGTGTCTTTTAGAATATTGTAAGTTTGGGTTGGAATAAATTAACATCTCGGATGCAAATTAAGATTTCTCAAGCGTTTATCCGCTGAAGCCTTCAATTCAAATGTGTGGTCCTAACTGAACCGTAGCTTTTATGTCGGTGAAGCCCAAAACCGTTATGAATCTGAATCAATTATTGTTATAGTTTCCTCTTTCACTAATTATAGAATTATGCTAATTGAATGATTAATAAATTATTGTTCTTCATTATATCGCGAGTTAAAGTGCAAATATGTCAAGTTTTGTTGTTGTTTTGTATATTAATGTTGTGCAAATTTGAAATTTATTTAAGTTTTGAAGCAGTTTTTATTTCTCAGTAATATAATGAACTCGTATTTTCGGCAGCGGATACCCGTCTTATTGCTTTCAAATACAATATTATATATACTGATATGAGATTATGATGAAAAATTCAGTACATATTGATCAAATTTCAACCTTGTATTTTTTGTGTCGCTTATAAAGAATTTCACATCCATTTTTTCCGGTTTTAACGGTCTTATGCTATTGACAGTCCGTTGGCAGCGTTTTGTAACTGTTCCTTGACATCGGAAAAAATGGATTTAAAATTAGTAATCAGCGACCCCTCTTTTTTGAAGCACTTTTTCTACGGTCTGAGGTTATTGACAGTCCGTTGGCAAAGTTCAGTCAACTTTCATTTTAAATTCGTACTGAGCGTCCCAAAAAAAAAGCCGAGATTGAAATTTTATCAATATACACTATGACATCGGAAAAAATGGATTTGAAATTAGTAATCAGCGACCCTTCTTCCTTGGAGCTCTTTTTTATCGGTCTGAGTTTATTGACAGTCCGTTGGCAGCGTTCTGTCAACTATAATTTTAAATTCGTACTGAGAGAGTCAGAAAAAAACGGAGATTGAAATTTTATCAATATATACTGTGACATCGGAAAAAATGGATTTGGAATTAGTAATCAGCGGACCCCCTTCCTTGGAGCACTTTTTCAACGGTCGGTTATTGACAGTCCGTTGGCAGCGTTCTGTCAACTATCATTTTAAATTCGTTCTGAGCGTCCCAAAAAAAAACTGAGATTGAATTTTTATCAATATATAATGTGACATCGGAAAAAATGGATTTGAAATTAGTAATCAGCGACCCCTCTTTCTTGAAGCACTTTTTTAACGGTCTGAGGTTATTGACAGTCCGTTGGCAGCGTTCTGTCAACTATCATTTTAAATTCGTACTGAGCGAGTCAGAAAAAAGTGGAGATTGAAATTTTATCAATATATACTGTGTCATGTCATCGGAAAAAATGGATTTGAAATTAGTATCAGCGACTCCTCTTTCTTGGAGCATTTTTTCTACGGTCTGAGGTTATTGACAGTCCGTTGGCAACGTTCAGTCAACTTTCATTCTAAATTCGTACTGAGCGTCCCAAAAACAAGCCGAGATTGAAATTTTATCAATATACACTATGACATCGGAAAAAATGGATTTGAAATTAGTAATCAGCGACCCCTCCTCCTTGGAGCACTTTTTTAACGGTCTGAGTTTATTGACAGTCCGTTGGCAGCGTTCTGTCAACTATAATTTTAAATTCGTACTGAGAGAGTCAGAAAAAAACGGAGATTGAAATTTTATCAATATATACTGTGACATCGGAAAAAATGGATTTGGAATTAGTAATCAGCGAACCCCCTTCCTTGGAGCACTTTTTCAACGGTCGGTTATTGACAGTCCGTTGGCAGCGTTCTGTCAACTATCATTTTAAATTCGTTCTGAGCGTCCCAAAAAAAAACTGAGATTGAACTTTTATCAATATATAATGTGACATCGGAAAAAATGGATTTGAAATTAGTAATCAGCGACCCCTCTTTCTTGAAGCACTTTTTTAACGGTCTGAGGTTATTGACAGTCCGTTGGCAGCGTTCTGTCAACTATCATTTTAAATTCGTACTGAGCGAGTCAGAAAAAAGTGGAGATTGAAATTTTATCAATATATACTGTGTCATGTCATCGGAAAAAATGGATTTGAAATTAGTATCAGCGACTCCTCTTTCTTGGAGCATTTTTTCTACGGTCTGAGGTTATTGACAGTCCGTTGGCAACGTTCAGTCAACTTTCATTCTAAATTCGTACTGAGCGTCCCAAAAACAAGCCGAGATTGAAATTTTATCAATATACACTATGACATCGGAAAAAATGGATTTGAAATTAGTAATCAGCGACCCCTCCTCCTTGGAGCACTTTTTTAACGGTCTGAGTTTATTGACAGTCCGTTGGCAGCGTTCTGTCAACTATCATTTTAAATTCGTACTGAGAGAGTCAGAAAAAAAAGGAGATTGAAATTTTATCAATATATACTGTGACATCGGGAAAAATGGATTTGGAATTAGTAATCAGCGAACCCCCTTCCTTGGTGGAGCACTTTTTCAACGGTCGGTTATTGACAGTCCGTTGGCAGCGTTCTGTCAACTATCATTTTAAATTCGTTCTGAGCGTCCTAAAAAAAAACTGAGATTGAATATTTATCAATATATTATGTGACATCGGAAAAAATGGATTTGAAATTACTAATCAGCGACCCTTCTTTCTTGGAGCACTTTTTTTAACGGTCTGAGGTTATTGACAGTCCGTTGGCAGCGTTCTGTCTTTTTAAGTTAGTAATGAGCGACTAAAAAACAACCGATATTGAAATTCTATCAATATATACACTTTAACATCGGAAAAAATGGATTTGAAATTAGTAATCAACGACCACTCTTTCTTGGAGGACTTTTATAACGGAAGTTATTGACAGTCCGTTCTGTCAACTGATTTTAAATTCGTAATCAGTGACCTAAAAAAAAACCGAGATTGAGATTTTATCAATATATACAGAATTTTTCTTGTAATAATAATATCCGTATAATATAACAATGTATTTAAACAGTAACACAATGAAATCGATATTTTCAACCCCTCCAAAATACATTTAAGGGTGACTGCTGCAGGTATTGCCCCTTGAGGCCACTTTTTATTATAGAACAAGCTTCGAAAAGACAATTCCTATCGGTTCAATAACAAAATACTTATTATGACATAAAGCATACCTCTAAAAGTTTAGCTTTATGTTTTTCTCATATTTGGGTCTGAAATAACACAATGTAACTTTAGAGAATATTCTTAGTATCAAAAAAAGTTAAACCTAAAATTAGCAACCCACAAGGCAAACACACCCGCTGACAAAAAAAAGTCCCTTTACAAAAAGTGGAAGCTTTTGGGTTGACAATCGATTTAGATACTTTTTCCCATTCGATTTCAAATATCTAAAATTCGGTTGAGTGGATAGATAATTAGGTATCTTCTTATCTAGAAAATTGTATCCTGTAGCAACCACAATGTTTGGGAATAAACGAGTAAGATGAATAATAAAGCTTTAAATAAAGCATGAGTTAAATCTTAATATGTAATCTATGTTTGTCTCTAGATTATTTATAAGTAGTGTTACATACACAACCGTTAACAGTCAATATGTTGAATTCAACTTTCAACCATCAATTCCTGTAAGTATAACACATTTCGATAACGACTCGTTTGGTTCTCGCAATCAATGAATTGATGAGACTAATTAATTATTAATTGATAGCTAATGTTTCAATGGAATACGTTTTTTAATTCCGTTTATGCATTTTTCATTTGGAATGATAACCCTTTGAAATATCAGAAACACAGAAATAAATATATAAGCTTGCATTGGAACAAATGAAATTTATCTCTTGATGTTGTCCTGTTGATACCACGATAATTCAAAACCATTAGGCCAACATTTGAAGAAAACAAATCCGGTTTTACTAAAGAAGTTTAGTCAATTTATTTAGGATGTCAACTTAAACTTGAAAGTCGAACCTGATTCCTACCTATTTTATATGAATTCCTAATTCGGATCAGGCCCGGATCCGGGGCGCTTGTTTTCTCATTATTGAATTATATGAATTTAAAATATTTTATTTGTTCAACTCCTTCTGTGTCGAGTGAATGAACTTATTTCTACCATGTTTAATTAGGTCTATGCCTAGAAGTTTGTTGAAACGTGTTACGAGGTTCTTTGACTAATCGATCAAAGATTACATTTTTTCATTTTTGGCCAGAGCGTTCTAAGAGAACAAAGGTCAATATTTTCAAAAATATTCATTTTTAACGTCAGAAAAATCAAAAGAGTTGAAACCATGCAAGTACTTATGGCTCTCACCTACACGCCCTCGCGATTTTGGATTGCATGAGTCACTTGATAATTAGTTGGAGGAATCCAGTGCGAACACGAAGATATACTAAAAAGGTTGGAAATGATTCAGAAACCGCTAATGAAAGTCCTTAAAATATACTCTATGTAACATTGAAATTTTATCGAGATGGCATTTGAGATGGTCTACACACTCTTCTGTGTGGGAAAAACTGGGGTCTATAACCAAAACTGATCACATGGGTATATACCAGGGTCATTAAACCACAACCCTCCCATTATATGAAGGCCCTAAGTTTTGGCCTATGGAATCTAGTAATAAAGAAGGGTTTAGATAGGGCTCTAACATAACAAGAGGGCCTACATAATAGATGTGCAAAGGTCGCGGTGGTGAGGCTCTTAGCCTATAAGCCCCATACAAATCCAATCTAATCTGAAATGGTCTACACAATGTATTTCACAACTCTATGCTTCATACTGACACTTGCTGTCAGGTTGACTTTCGTAATTATTCACACTATGACACTTGCTGTTACAAATCTTAAATCTTGAAATGAGAATTTTAGGCTAATATAGGTATACGTGTGACATATATTTATAACCAGAAAAATACACTTGTCCTTATGGTTCAATAAAATACCATAATTCCATTTAGAAAAATGAACATGGATGTCTGAAATACCACTCGAAACGGGGCTACCGCAGCCGAAAACCATACAGTTCCTAATTTCACCGCTTTAAAGCGATCTGCAAAATGTTATACTTTATGGTTTCTCATATAATAAATTTTATTTTTTATTCAGACAACTTATTTAAATTATTCAAACTTTAAATATTATATACAGATGCATCATGGGCCCCCTGTGCCCCCTTGAATCCGGACCTGAATTGGACACTCTTAGAGGTAACCCGAACGGTCTTTGAGCTTTAATTGCATTAAATAATGAATAAAGTGAATTGATACAAGCAACGGGATTTAGAGAAAGTGAATTGAATAGATACTATAAATAAATACATCCATTCTCTGTATAAGACAGCAACTAGATAATAACTCATTTTGACAACTTTATCCACTCATTTTTCTCAACTAAAAATATCTAATGAACACAATTTGAATAATACGGTTCTCTAAATGTGTTTGGTTAACTTTTATACCATACAAGCTAATTACAGGTCTTTAGCAGATCTTTTGAGACATCGAAGAATATAACATGAAATAATTAACACTGAGAATGACACTCTTAAAAAATTTCGTTTTGGTAAAATTTAAAAATGACTCAAAACAGGTATAGTTTTAAACAATTAATCCACATCATCAATGATCTGAATTTTATATATAAATGACTCCACTGGACATCTATTTACTAATTTGTCCTAACATGGAAATTGTGAATAATTCTTAAACAAATAGATCGATATATTCGTATAAATATTCATCAAGTAAAACTCAAAGCTCATAAAAGGATCTAAACAAAGGTGCTAAGAGTTGACAGCTTGCTAGGCCCTTTTTAGTTTCTATGGTGTTGGAAGGAATTTATCGCTGGAATATGTTAATAACAGATATATCACAAGCTATCTTATGTTTGTAGGATTAGCCAAAATATAAAACTAAATTTTTCATGCGGTAAAAATCAGTTTTCAATTTGCATAAACAATAATGAAATGAGTAACAATTGAAGAATTTAAATTTGTAGGTAAATATATAATCGTATTATGATCCTAGAAATACAAATCTAGTACACAGGCCCAGTGGACGGCATGCTATTCGTCACAATTGGATTACGGGGACCGTTCGAGGTCTCAGGTAAATTTTAAGAGTGCCTGAAACTCGTCACACAGAGCTTTCTTTGGTAAAAGAATGGGCGGATGTTGATCATTACGACTAATTAAATATTTATTGCTTATTAAGGCAAGTCAGGGGCTTGTTACCAAACTTATAATCATTATATTTTTCATGTAGTACTTGCTAACAAGTAATAGTCAACAGTCTTTTCAAAATTTAAAATGTCGTTTGCGAAAGAAATTATTAGTCAACGCGGAAACACCCAAATAGTGTACGGAAATTATAAGTTTTCGAAACATTGATCTTCAACTAATGAAACTGTCTGGAGGTGCATCAAACGGCCTAAATGTTATGGTTTATGTGTATACCATTGGGGAATCGGGTAGTTTAAAATATCAACATAATCACGAACCTGAAGAAAAAATTGCTAGTTCTTAGTGTTGCCTGCAAACGAAAAGCAGAAGAAGAACCTACAGAGAGACCAACTAAAATATTGCATAAAGAATTAGCTTCAAATGGTTTCCGTCGGATTTTTCTTCAGAAACACTGACTTCCTGGGACTTAAAATGCGTCAAAGAAAATATGTACAATAGACGTCGCAAAACATTGCCAACTTTGCCTCGCTCTGCCAACGAAGTTCACCGTTATCTGCAAGAACATTCGTACAAAAAGTCAAGAGAGGAAAATTTTGCTCTGGATAATGATTTCCGAAATGGAATTGTAATTTTTAGCTGTCAAATAAATTTGAAATTTTTATGTAAGTCCAGTTTTTATATACCTACATGGGTGTTACATTTCAATACTGCACACAATTTTTCACACAACTATTTACCATACATGGTTACATAAATGGACACTATATACCGCTAGTGTTTAGTTTACTGAAAAACAAATCAGAAGAAACTTGTAGACTTAAGTTTATTTGTTCTCTTAACAACTTAAGTTTTATTCCTGAGAAAGTACTGGTTGGTGTGGGATAACGTTACAATTATTGGTTGCCGCTTCCATCTCACTCAGTTGTTGCATCAACCAGGTTTTCATTGTATTTTAGAATTTCAAAATCAATCTTTGTGACAAATTTCGTAGTCCCAAAATCGGACGACAGAATGCTATGTGACGAATATCGTCACATTTATGTTTACCTGCTTACTATGAGGAATTTAGAATCCCCCGGTCCAGTATTAAGGATGGATTTATCGTCTTGACTGTGTATCAGCTATTGCATTTTACCTACATAAAATAAAATTGAACATTCTGCGTACGATAAACTATGTTTTCAATGTCTATGAAAACCATTGGAATACCATCAAGTCCAATATCAAGGTGCCTTCCAGGTTGATCAACTTTGCAACATCTCACATTTAATTACCAATTTAATTAAGTAAAATTAACTTACATATAATGCCTATTTTATCGTTCATTCGAGAGCTCAATCGTTTGTAATTTAATGAAATAATAATAAACAATGAGACGTAATTTCATCTAAAATATGCCGCCGTGAGCAACAACGTAAACATCAAATGAACATTATTCACAGGTTTAATTATTATTTAAAGACAAATTGTAAAAATGTCAATTTCATCAGTATTCTCATCATAGGTTTCATCTGAAAGAACTGTAAATATATCGTCTTTGTTTGAGAATCTGTCAAATGATTTTTTTTTAAGAAAATTCAGTACACTTCCGATAAGCGTAGATATGGATTTTAACGACAATATGTTTATATTACCTAATATAGGTTGTAAAATATCGTACTTTATACTACTGATCGAACCTTGAAAACTTCTCAGATCTACAAATCGAACAATTATTTCTGATCTTCCCAGGGCCGGATTTAGAGTGGTGGGGGCCCGTGGCCACAAGTTTGGTGGGGCCCCTATGGTCGACGGTAATATTAAATGCTACAAAATATTTTTACAATACAAAATTAACATTGGTAAGTAAGTACACAGTTCAAGTATTGTTGGTAGTAAGTATATGTAGATTCTTTCTTAAAGTGCTAATGATTTTTGAACAAGTTGATACGAGTGCCTCTGTCAGTGAACTAAAGAAATTTGTATTCTCTTTTGTACGAAGATCAATGATTCAAGGACTTTTATTGATTGAATTATATAACCTAGAATTGGCAAAGTGATGTACGTCACAAATTCAATAGAGTACTTTAGAACTACACCTTCGACCAAGATTTGACTCCATTCTAATTTTATACTCTTCTACGAATTCCTACTACTCTCTATATAACATATAAATGTCAAAGTGACATACGATCTATGCCATAGAATAACTTGTGACACGTGCTAATAGTAAAATTTTCAATGAACGCGTACTTATCTCTATATAACCTACAACTGTCAAATTGACGTATGTCAAAGTGACAACCTAAAGGTGTCCATATGCCTCACATAAAGGTTACCACGCACTATCCGACTAAACCCTTACAAAGCCGTTGCACATAAAAAAGAACTGTATGTTAGCGGGACGTAACCCGGAAAATACCTAGTTTGTACATATATTACCTATCGTTACAAAGGCACTTTCCACACTTTTCTCGTAGCGAAATCGTCGATCAAGTCTTCAAATGTTAAGGTTCTCAAAATATCGCTATTGCTACTCAAAAGCGCGAGATCATTGAGGCGTTTTTGGCTCATTGCATTCATTGCGTTCGCAATCTGTTTTTTAGTAATTTTAATTTTGAAAAGGATCTTTCAGCCATTCAGCTAGTGTTCATCGGAACAAGATACATTTTTAAAATTATCTGAACGTTAGGGAAAGCATCCTGCACCTGTGACATAAGAAATAGCTTATTTTAACTCCTACCTGCCTACATAAATATCAAATATACAACAATCCTGCTTTTGTAATGTAAAATAAATAATTAAAATATGACAATACAAATTCTGCACAAAATTACGCAAAAATTATGAATTTGCTACTATATTAACAAAATCATCTTATCATTTTTGTTGCAAGCCAAAATTTTGTTCAATATATTATACTTGGTGGTGGCCCTTTTTGGTGAAGGCCCGTGGGCTGCCGCTCATTCTGCCCACCCCTGAATCCGGCCCTGAATCTTCCACAACTTTTTGTTAGTGTATCGATTTTCTTTAACTTATCACTTTTCTATTGTATTGTTGGTCCAAATTTGAAATAAATCTCTCAACGTCTGAACTGCTCTTGTCTTCAAAGAATGAGTCATAACATCAATAAAACTACGAGTATATAAACGGAGTGCTGAATATATAGAACTTATAATCTTTAATAAATTGCCAAACAATATCAATAATATTAAGAAAGTCAATAAAACAGTTGAAAAATGCTTTAAAAAACGGTAAAATTTAAATATTTAAAATATTAATTTATTATTTTTATATCTTTCGCATCTCTTACTCTTTATTTATTTAGTTATTTCTACTATATAAAAAATATATCATTCCTGGTATCAATATTATATTTTATCGTTATCAATGATCTATATTATCAGAACGAGTTTCAGCAAACGTAAATTTTTGTTGACCTAGAGTAATATTATGAATATATTAAACTTCAATCATATTTGTTCTAGAAATGATATCGCAAAAGATAGATAAAATTTGAAGTGCTATCTATAGAGTGTTTATTTAATATTATTGGTACCTGAAGAAGCCCATGTCGTTTGTAGTAGGAATAGACACGCTAAATAACATCTTAGGAATATGTTTCTAGAAAGTGGATAATAATTGAGGGGGTCAGAAGCAAAGGGGTCCAAGTAGAATAGTTTCCAAGATTGAGTACCATCATAACTTTTATAGGTCATTAAATATGACAGGGCAAGAAAATTACGGGAATGATGACAGTGATGATGATACTTTTGGTTATAACATTTAATCAGATGCTGAGTAAAAGCAATTCTTCTTTAGAGGACACCATCAATATTACTATAGTAAATTACATTAGAAATTAAAAATAATGATAATACAATTATCGATCAATTGGATGTACTACAGCATTCTTCTTGATGTCTTGATAACGTAAAATTTCCCAAAATCCTCCTGTGCCTTCCTAGTATACGTCCTTATTAAAATTTCCTCACAATATCAACTCTACCTCATTATCCAATTTCAATTATAGTATCCCAACAATGTATTTCCCCAACCGGAACCCCACTTGTTACCATAAATAACCAAGTAGCTACTGTCGAAGCTATAGTCACGATTTGTTTCTATAATATAGGTGATAAAAAACAACGTAAAAGTGTTTTATTTTATTATATCAATATAATAATTAAATAATAATAATTATTAATTAATTAAATTAAAAACTATTGCAAGAAATCTATCATATAAATTTGGTTTAATTTAAATGCTTAGAATTAGCATAAGGATTTTTTCAAATTATGATGGCCCAAAAGTACGTATCTGTAAAATAAGCATAAATCTTACCTAAATTATGTAAAAGGGCTGCCAAAACTGTGAGAAACAATCTCAGATAAAAATGTAGAATATTTTAAGGGTCTACATTTTTGTGGAAGCTTCTGAACCAATAAATTCAGGAAAAATGCTCATGATTAATTGGAATTCTAGAGAGTTTTGGTGGGATACTAGGACACATTCAGGCATTCTATGAGCCACGTGATTTCCGTATATACACACAGAATAGCGAATATATATCGAATAATATCAAAACTTTTCTTCATCTTAGAATATATAATGCATCTTCTTAAAGTTCAATGTCACTAAACTATAGGCAATGTGTGCGTATAAACATACATTTTATCTTTCAATAGTGTCTAAATAATCTATAGGTAAATGAAGTAATCAATATCAAGGCTTAGGTTGATCTGATATTTAAGATTTGTATTACTTCGTGAATTTTGTGTTATGTACTTTATTGTCGACGATACAATTTTATAAGAATAACTTTATATTTCTTCCGATATTCCGATTTTTGCATGAGAGTTCCTCCATATATATTTTGACCTTCTTACCATTATCTAAACGTTACGCAATCTATCTTTCTATCGTGTCATCATTACCTAAGCGTCACTTTTTATATCTTTTGATCTTCCGATAGTAACATTAGGTATATATTTTTTTTACCGGAAGATCGAGACATAATATGTATATACACTTACAGTTTCAATCAAATTTATTTTCTCAATACTGTTTTTATTATTAGTCCAGTCAAATTAGACATTGGTGACAGAAATGTTGAGGATACCAACCAAACCTATTTCATTTGGTCGGCGGAGGGGGGGTAGTATGTAGGAACATTTTTGCACAAAATGCCCCCTTTTTTTTGTGGGGCTGTTCGCCATAAATGCAATTGCTTACATTTTTTGACTGATTTGCGCGGTTTTTGAAATGTAGTTTGGTTAGTTTACGTCTGAGATGAAAATGACCTATGTAAAAGTTGTTGGTAATTTTATGAGCTACAAAACCCTGCCAAGAAAAAATGTTGAGCCATTAATAATTTTCCGCTATTGATGGAAAATTGTAAACAGAAATATATACAAAATCTTAGAAGCCCAGATATTAAATAATGCCAACTTATAGGAAAAAATTAGCTGAAAATTTTAGGTCAATAATAATTTTTCGTTAATTTCCATATTTCGCGAGATATGTGGACTCCTAAGATTTTATTTACATTTCTGTTTACAATTTTCCATCAATAGCGGAAAATTATTAATGGATCAAAATTTGTTTCGCGGCAGGGTTTTGTAGCTTATAAAATTACCAACAACTTGTACACAGGTCATTCATCTCAGACGTAAACTAACCAAACTACACTTCAAAAACAGCGAAAATCGGTCAAAAAATTTAAGCAATTGTATTTATGGCAAATAGCCCCACAAAAAAAGGGGGCATATTGTGCAAAAATGTTTCTACATACCCCCCAACCAAACGAAATAGGTTTGGCTGCTATCCCCCACTATTTCTGATATCAAGTGAATTTTTGTCTAATTTGACTGGTGTGATTGACAGAAAAAGAGGAAAATTAACGAACAGGATATATAAAAAAGTATGTAAGTTTCATCATAAAATTCTTACAATCTTCTGAATAATCATAGAAATAATTATTATGCAGGACATATCTGAATGTGAGTCACGAAAATACTAACAACAGTCTCGTAAACAATGTGATTATTGTCATTAATACATATTAAAATATTATTGTTAAACGTTTCCTTTATGTAATTTTTTATTCCGTAAAAGTGTGTTTAAACCGAACTCAAACGTGCTTGTTGTATAGAGTGGAGTGATAATTATTGTAAACATTACGATAAGATAGCATTACACACTGCGACTTGCAAACAATTACTGGGTTGGCGTTCAAATATTGAATTGTTGCATTTGTTGGTAATACGTATAGTTTATTCTCAAGTTTTTATTCGGTTGTTGTAATATTTTTGGCTTTAGAGAGGTTAAAACGAAAAGAGGTCAGGCAGTCTCTTAATCCAGTATAACAGTAATATTAAATCCAATACATTATGCAACCACTGTTATTTATAATCGTATAATGAAAATATGAATATATTCTTCGTCATTTACTCTAAGTTATATCCATATAGTTATAATAACTACGTGCTTAGACCATAATCTCTATTCGTTTTATTTTATGGAACTGAATATACATATCATTACGTCCAATAAGTACATTAATAGAATCCAAGTTAAATAACAAATTTTTTACTCAACGCAAGATGTGACCAAAAGCTGCTAAGAGTTGAATTCTGTTTCTACTTCAATATGTTCGTCAGAATTCTGTGACAACCCCTGTTTCCATCTTTCGCAGCCAAACGTATCGTAAATGAATCGTCCGCTTCTTATGTTATGTTACTCAACTGCGAATACGTTTCACCAGATATAATCTATATCTATACTAGGTGTTTCGGGTGGAAATGGAAATATTTCAAGGACATAACTAGGAAGTCAGAATAAGCAAAATAAGCTCACATGTTGGAAGTCCGATTTTCATTTGTTGCAGAGATAATTTGATTAGTTGTAATCTAAAAACTAAAGAAAAATTTATTACGAAACTAACAAAACAAAACAATAAAAATAAGCAAATAGCATCAATTCTCAACAAATTTTCTGAAACATCACCGCCCCATCATCATCATCATGAGAGGGGAGGGGGCTTAGCCCCCTGATGCACTTAGGCCACTTAGTTGGGCCCATTGTGCGCCCCGTGGTCAGAAGCCTATTCTATTCTAGCAGGTTTGTGGCCAGCCACAAACCCAGAATATTGCCAGTGCTGGCTTCCATAAGTTCTTCTGGGAGCAGTTTTAATTATCCGAAGTGTCGGTGCCTGAGGGATGCTAATGCTGGGCATTCCAACAGGATGTGAGAGGCAGTTCCTTCCACCTCTCTGCATTTCCTACATATTGGGTCATCTGTGATGCCCATAGTGTGGAGATGTTTGTTAAAACGACAGTGACCGGTAAGGATTCCAGTCATCTCTCTGATGTCTTCTGTTCAGAGAAAGGAGTTTCTTTGAGAGCCTAGGCACAGGCTCTTTGATGAAGAGCTTGGCCTGCCTCATACGTGGTGATTCTCGCCACAGTACCACTCTTTATTCAGTTGGCCCAGAAGGGCCAGACCCCCGCAGTTTGATAAAGCTACCATTGGCTCCGGCCCGATAGGGGCCCTAGATGACCCTCGCCTGGCCAGAGAGTCGGCCATTTCGTTCCCTACAACTAGCTAGTTCAGCCAGTGTATCCGTGCATTCTTTGATAAGCCTTGATGTGACTCTGGATGATTTGTGAGCTCCCAGAGCCGACCAGCTGTCTGTGCAAATATATATGCGCCTATTTACATAGTTTCTTCTCAGGTTTTCCATGGCACAAGTCAGTATTGCGTAGACCTCCGCCTGAAAAACCGTGCAGTAGGCGCCTAGAGTGATTGAGATAGTGATCCTTGGCCTTTTTAGGTACACTCCCTCCCCACAAGCCTGACCTACCTTGGACCCATCTGTGAACCATACGAGCTCGTCTGGTGGCAGTAGGGTGAGGGTATCGTTGTTACAATCTCCTCTATCCGGGATGAGGATTTTGGGAGAAGTGAGACATATAACAGAGATCATGCTATCTTGCTTCATTTCTAGTATGGGGCATTTATAGATTGCCTCGCTTAAAATTGATGAGTGTTCACGAGAGTGGTGAGAGAGGGCCCTCGTCGGAGCCGATCTCATGCACAGTATGCCTACGCATGCAAGCCGCTGCAGACGGTCAAGGGGGCGCTGGAAAATACCAGTCCTTGTCCCTGACCACCACAATACCGCCGCATAGGTAACCATAGGCCTAATCACAGAAGTATAGATCCAATAAAGAAACTTTGGCTGTAATCCCCATGTGCTGCTGAAAGCTCTTCTGCACGCCCAAAATGACGCAGAGGCCTTCCTCACTCGATATTCGATGTGTTCGCGCCAGGTCAATTTAGAGTCTAGGATTACTCCCAGAAACTTCACCGATCCTTTGAAATGCAGGACCTTGCCAGATAGTCTTTGGTAGTGTGCCCAGCTTGCGTTTCCTTGTAAACAGAAGAACAACTTCCCACTTCGATACACTTATTTGCGGGTTTATAAATTGAACTAGTAGCGAGTTTTAGTGAACGATGATTCGCTTTGATGAACGCTGCAGCATTAAGAATGCGATCTAGTGACGCAACCCTTGTGCCCATTTTCGAAGCATAAACCAACCACTTCATCCATTCGCGGAGACCAAAATCTAGTGGAGTGAGATCCGGTGATCTCCGTGGCTAATGGTGCGGGGGCTGCATCTGCCAATTCAGCTATCGTCGAAATGGGTATTTAGCAAATTTCTTACATTATTTGAATATTGAGGAGGCGCTCCATAGCGTTGAAAGATATTACTTGGTCGAATATTCAAAGGTACTTCGTCCAATATTTCCTCTAAATGATCTTCCCAAAAATGTAAATAGCCCAGTAAAGCACAGTACTACCATTACAGAAAACAAAAACAAACATCACATCTGCATATTCTTTATGACTGAATTTGTGAGGCATTTTTACAATCTCATAAAACTGGACTGTAACTTTTCACGACACTTGCCTACTCAATATTATGTTTCAAATTGTCATTTGGGATAAAGTTATCAAAGTTAATTTGATTACTTTTTAAAAAGAAATACCAAATTATCTCTGAAACAAATGAAAATCGGACTTGAACACATGAGATTATTTTGGCTTCCTAGACATGTCCTCAAAATATTTACATTTCCTCCCGAAATAGCCTGTATAAACAGGATGTTCCGGTACTACCCAATGAAATTAAAACACCCTGTATAAACAGTATGTTCCGGTACGTACTGCCCAATGAAAATGAGACGGTGACCTCCATGGTCGATTTAGTTTTATACAGAATGTTCCGAAACTGCACAAAATAAAAATGAAACGGTGACCTCCATGGCCGAATTGAAGGAGGATGTTTCATATAAAAACTTACCGAGATGGGCCTCCCATAAATGTTATGACCTTTTAAGGATGGCAGCTGAAATCTAGGATTTATTGGTTATCTCATTAATGATCCAACATAAAAAAAAAACTATAAAAGAGTTCACACTGTGGATATATCTATAACACAACAAATAATCCCTTATCCACTAAAAAAGTTTTATGATTATTTCCTATTTATATTGACAAAAAAACAAATTCAGTTGGCAGTTAGTGCTTACCTGGGGTGACCATTCTGACACATTGCCCTATTTTATACTTTACCGGAACATAGTGAAATAAACTACCCCTATTAAATTTTCGAAGACAACCCTTCCTTTTTTCTAACTTTTCAAATACATAAATATTGTTTAGACAGCCCCACATCAAACACAAAACTTTTTTATCTCATCAAAAATTCTATTATCTCTTTTAGTTTTTGCGTAAAAAAATAAAACACGGAACTACGCATCCGAAGGCTGGGAAGAAAATAAAACCATATTTATCATAGTAGCCTATGCAAAGATTTGATTACAGGCTTCTGTCACATTAAATCAATTGCTGGCGTCACTGTTTTACGAATAATTAAGAACTATAGATAGTCGAGGAAAAAGGCGAAAATAAAAAAAAATCGGCAGAACCGATTTTGATGATTTTGTAAGATTTTTTTTAAATGGATTCTAGAAGTCATTAAAAAAAAATATTACCAGTTTATTTTTTCATGATATGCATCTTTTTGAATGCATTTTCAGGAGATATTAAAAACGTTGAAAAAATGGCCAAATATAGCCAACATAGGCCAGAATATCTTTCTTTGGGGTTTTTGGGGTTGATGATTACGAGTCCGGTGCCAGATTCGAACTAGGCCGCACCTGGGGCTCAGGACATCCTGTTACTATCGTCGTCTCCAGGGAATTCGGGTAAATATCTTTCTCGCAATGCTCTGCAATATTTGGATGTTGTTTGAATCAGGTATAATTGAATAAAAATACTTATTTTTCCATGAAAAATCTTGTCTTCCGAATGGATTCCGCGTCACAATAGCTCGACGTGATGCCGACGTTTCGCCAACAATTACAGGTGGCATCTTCAGGGCAGGCTTGAGGCTTGAACTGAAACTGGTTCTACTGGTTTCTGTAGCCGTATTTATTGTAGGAAAATCCTTCACGCTACATAGTTCACTGCCTTCATTACGGTGATTAACATCGTTCCGGCACCTGACCCTGCCGTTGTGCGATCATGTGCGAAGTGGAATTTTCGAGGATGGGTTTCCAAATGTTGGGAAGGTAATATCCTGAGTCACGGTTCAGATTATTCTGATGTTTTAGGATTTTTCGCTGATAGAAGTTTGGGGCTCGGACTAGGATTTTAGTATCTTCAAAGAGGATTTGATGATTGGTGTCAAACTTGTGTTCCGCAAGTGCAGATCTACTGGTGTCACGAAACCTTGTACAGCGTTCATGTTATTTCACACGAGTAGCTACTGTACGACCTGTTTCATCAAAGTAGACTTTACCGCAAGAACAGGGAATGCTATAAACACCTTCTAAGTGGAGAGGAGGAAGGGGATCTTTGATAGGTTTGTGAAACTGAGATAATTTTGGAAGTGTGGAAAAACGGGTAGAAATATTATGTTTTTTGAGGATTTTGGAAATTCGATCTGTTATATTTTGAATATATGGAAGATAGGCCGTGGATAAAGCAGGCGGGGGGGTTTCTGGCTCAGGTCGATTTGAAATTTTAGGTGAAGTGTATTTCTTTATGGCTTTTTGAATGTTGTAATGGGAGAAATTGTTTGATAATAAGGCAGATGAAAGATGTTTTAATTCTGATTTTAAGGATTGAGGCTGAGATAGGTTGACAGCTCTGTGTACCAGGGAGCTTATGACAGATTGCTTTTGGGCAGGGTGGTGGTGGGAAAGACCATTGAGGTATCTATCGGTATGGGTGGGTTTCCGATACACAGAATGTCCTAAAGTACCGTCAGTCTGTCGACTAACTAATACATCCAGGAACGGGAGTGAACCTTGCGATTCGACTTCCATGGTGAAAAGGATATTGGGATGTAATGAATTTAAATGATTGAGGAAGGGAACAAGCTATTCGCGACCATGCTGCCAAATAACGAAAGTATCGTCGATATATCTAAACCAACATTTCGGCTTGAGAACAGATGAATCAATGGCATCTTGTTCAAAAGTTTCCATGAAGATATTAGCTATGATCGGGGAAAGTGGGGAACCCATGGCAGCTCCCGAGGACTGCTCGTAGAACTTGCCATCGTATAGAAAATATGTGGAGGATAGACAAAAATCAATTAACGGTAGCAAGTCCGTTGAAATGTTTTTGGCAGGTAACAATTGAGAAATTATGGAATGGGAACATTGGTAAACAGTGATTCGACGTCGAAGCTGACGAGCAAATCGCCTGGGTCAACTTTCAACGTTTGAAGTTTTTCAACGAAATGAAGGATAAAACTATTGGAATCACCTACAAGGGGTTTGAGAATAGATGACTGATATCGAGAGAGTTTATAAGTAGGAGATCCGATAGTGCTGACAATTGGTCTCAGGGGAACTGAGGGCTTATGAATTTTAGGCAAACTTATTTTTCTATTCGTTTGGTTGGTTTGTATGGTAAGGCACTAGCCGCTTCAGTCTACCCGGAAAAGCCACCACTGGTTCCAAATCATTATTTAGATCTACAATATCTTGATGAATTTAGAAATGAATCGTCATATTCACTATAATTGAACTAAACGTGAAACTTTGATATCTAAATTTTACTATTGATTACAATTCCATATTCATCTTTAGATAAAGATTGACCATCACAACAAATAACTTTTTTGAAACCTGATGGACATCTATTGGAAATTACGAATATCCATAAAACAATTCACAAAACGTTTACTGCTTCTTGAAAATGAAATATTGAACTGAGGCTATGTTATTTAGCAAATAAATCATGATTGGTACAATCATAATTTTGGTCGCCTCAAAACATCGAAAATTTAACAGGCAAAAATATTCCTGAATTTTACATTATAATATTTTGTCTTTGGCCTTCATGAGTAATCGTGAAATTGCTAATTCTGATTCAGTTTTTGTTAAGCAAGGATTTCGAGAACGAGAACCAGAAGATGAGACATTTGGTGTTCACGGTCACGTAGTTTTGGATGGTATTTGTTGTAAACTGTCAACTAATATTTCTCATTTTTGAGCAAAAGATCTTACCATTGCCAACTATATGAGTCACTAAATAGGCCGGTCAGTAGAATATTACTATTACTCACCAAACTAATTGTGTTTAAGTAGGTACATAAATAGATGTTCTTTGTTGCGATGTCAGATCTTCAAGTTGTTATCAAATGCAGTAAAGTGGGTTATTCACCTTTAAATTTTCGACTGTCAGAGTTTCATAAGTATTACATTTTTTGATGAGTCAAGAGTTTCTTAAAATAATATAGACATATTGATAACTGATAGCGCGTGCACGGATCACTTAATACCCATTTGTTCGCCGTTTTCTTATCTTAGGAATAATCTTCGATTAATTATTTTGCGATTTTCGTCAGTTTAGAATCATGATCAAATAGAAATCGCTGTCTAGTATTATCTTATCTATATAAGTATAGATGCTACTTTTTCTTCCAGTTTATTTGAGTTATACAAAATGAATTTCAATGAAAAACTTGTGTAATGGGTTAGTAATAACGTCAATAGGAAAGGTAAAAACAAAAATTAAATGCGGAAATGATCGGGAAGTGGTAGAAAATATCGGTTTTGGTAAATATGAAAAATATAATATACTTTTCTTTTTTGGTCCAACATAAGATATTTATTTATACTCTTACGAATTTTTCTGGAAAATAATATTTTTTGAGATGGCCACTCGAAAGTTCCTAAAAGTGGGGGTGGGGAAATGTAAATAATGGAGAAAAATCTGAAAAATTCAGGTGAATGTATGATCGAAATTCAATTTTTTTTTATCCACTACTTTTTTCACGAAACGAAAAAATATTAAGTAAAAAATAAATTGTATTTCGATCATACATTTACCTGCATTTTTTTTAACCTTTTAGATTTTCCCTCCCCAATTTTAGGAATGTTCGAGATTTTTCAGAAAAAGTATAAACATCTTATTTTTTTTTATTTTTACCATTTTCCGTTTGTTTTTTTTCACCTTTAATATTGACGTCATTACTAACCCATTGCAAAAAGTTTGATCGAAATTCATTTTGTAGAACTGAAATAAGAGATTTTGGTAATTATTTTTATACTCTGACTACACCTATAATACCAACCTAACAAAGGAAAGTTTATCGAAATCCGCCGGAGAATACAGGGGTTGCGGGGGGTGGTGGGTCCTTGACGCTGACACAGTGTATATGTACATCTATCATTAATCCAAAGAAACTTTTTATAGAGGCCTATCAATAAAACAAAACCTTATTTTCTTTTGAATAAATTATAATAATTATGAATCTCACACACAGGACACTTGAGCTTATATTATATTCTAAATTTATTTAAAAAATAAATGTTTTATTATTATTACTAAGTTTATTATGTCAGCAGTGGAATGTAGGTAGAGAAGATAGGTATTCGTATTTTTCTTGAAGGTTTGGAGGTTATAGGCAAGGGAAAGACCTCAATAGGTAAAGAGTTTCACAATTGCGCTGTTCGATAAAAAAATGGATTCTGGTATGAAGTTCGGCAGGCCTCGAACTTGACAATGAAGTGACTAGTTTGAGCTCGTCTAGTCCCTCTATCTGGTATCTCTCGTGGTGGAACAACAGACGAGATTTCTGATGAACACCGACCATGAAAATATCTATAGAAAAGGGAGAGTTCTCCCACTTTTCTACGATGTTCTAGAGAACGCAATGAACTCGTAAGGGTGACATCATCAATCAGATGAATATCTCTCTTCTGGATAGAATCCAAGAGCTTCAGCGTATGTTTGGGAGCCGAACTCCAAACTGAAACGCAACGCTAAGCGTCAGTTAATGGATCACTTTGTCCCTGAGGATCAGTTATGATAAATTGCCCCAACTAAATCAAATTGAAATATTTATTCTCAGGGCTCGTATTGAAACGTGTCCTGTGATTCTAGACTTGTGAATTACCCTGAGCGCCAACTGCTCAAGAATAAACCACAAAAAAAAGAATTCACAGTCAAGAATCCAGGCACTACGAGGTGGATGGTAGTCCAACTTAACAATTTGATTTTATTCCATAAGGAATTTGAATAATAATTAAATAAGATACAGTTTTTGTATTGAACAATTGATTGGTATAATGAAAACTAAAATTGAATTTTGAATTATACAAATATAAAAATTAGATACTTTGATTACTATTTTAAGAAAGGAATATAATATAAATTTAGTTGATTGAGTACAATTACATTAATTAAAGAGGTTATCAAATATAAAAATTAAAAGTGAACCTTTGAAATAGATTACTATAAAAATTAGTGCAACACAAATTTAGTTGGATAACAAAAATCAGTGAAATGAAAATATCATCATTCAAACTAAAAAATGTTACCGTCCTTGGAACTTGATGGAGCTGGAGGTCGGCTCTGCCAGGAAATTCACTAAATCGTCACGGGCAAAAAGGAGAGAGGTACCTCAGTCGTTCAGACCCTGTAATTACAAAAAAACGAACAGTACCTTGGCCTCAGTTCGAGGGACGAGTAACACAATCAATAGGAATAACCATACGATTCCACAACTGATTATGTTATCTCCCAAGTTGTATAAACACTATATAACAATATTGGAATCTTGAAGAGAATATTATTGCAAACAACAATCTGAACGAAGTCTGAAAAGAATTAAGTTACTACAATTGATATTTTAGATCGGTAAAGATAAAACAGTTACTGAAAAGAATTATAATTAATAAGTTATAATTTTTCAATTAGCATAAAAACTGATTTACATGATTTGATTTGCACAAAGAATTGGGATTTGTAATTCATACTACAACCTGAATAAGCGTAACAGTGGTGTTTATTATAATCTCAATAAGCAGTAATTGAGTACCCTTCTCCAAGGTTACCTCAAACAATATTCACTTCACCTTTTAGTCAAATAAGACAAAACCCTGTGTACTCAGGTACCGGGTCAACAAAATGGTGAGTCTCAAAATCTCTCAACACGAACACGTGCCATTTGTTGGGTTATACACGAAGAGAAAATAAAAATACTATACCACCAAACTGCCTACGTCTCATTAAATTATTTTTGTATAAAGATTACAAAAAAATACCCAATGATTCAAAAGATTATCGCAGAATTATGCTAGATAACAGAGTGATTGCGAAATGAATGCTGAGAGGCTGTACATCCTGAATTCCAATTATGAAAACAAATCAAATTAAATAGTCCCTGATATTAATTATATTTCAATATCAGACTAAAATTGACTATACAACAAAAGAATTATTGAATCTCAACTTACCAATCAACTATTCACACGACAATGCCTACTTGAAACTTCCGTTCTCATCTCTACCCCTACTCGCGATACTCGCGCTAACAACCATGAGGAATACTAATTTCAATAATCGATTTCCAATTGAACGGGCAGATGTCTCTGATGAATCATATGTCAAGTTTGTCTCCAAGCCGAAGAGAAATCGTTAGTCTATTCATTACAGTGTTCTTTATACAAGTAACGTTGGAAGCGTTACATGGAAACAGTACTCCAGGACAGGTTGATTCTGTGCTTTGTAGATCATGAGGAACTGTTGGGATGTAAAGTACATCTTGGCACGGAATAGAAAACCAAGTTGTTGTGAAGCGTTGGTGCCAAGACAGGTCCCTGTGGTACACCAGCGTGATAGCCATTTTATCGGAGGATACTCCGTCAACTACCACATGGAGTGATCTATCTGAGAGAAAACTCGATAGTAAGCGACAAAGTTGAGGCGGCAAACGATATGACTGAAGTTTCCCAAAAAGGCTTTGGTGTCAGACTCGGTCAAATGCTTTGGAGATATCCAATGATACAGCTAGAGATTCCCCAAGTGTTTCAACAGATTTCTGCCATACATGTTTTACGTAGACAAGCAGGTCTCCTGTTGATCTCTCCTGACCAAAGCCATATTGACGGTCATTCACAATTTTGTAGCTCTCTAGGTATTTGATAAGCTCGATGTTGATTGCTTTGCCAATCACTCTAGAGAGCACAGATAATAGTGCAATAGGTCTATAATTATTTGGAAGGGTCTTTCTTTTCCTTTTTTGGAATTGGTTGCACTCTAGCTGTCTTCCAGCTGGAAGGAAACACACCAAGTTAATTCAGGTTCGTTTTAGGGCTTCGTTGACAGGACCAGGGCCGTATTTAGAGTGGTGGGAGCCTGTGGGCATAAGTTTGGTGGAGCCCCCAAGGAAGACGGTAATATTAAATGCCACAAAATATTTTTACAAAACAAAATCGATCTTTGGCACCACATTCAAGTAGTTTTTAAGGTTGGGAGATCGACTCACCGCGTTTGCCCATTTTTCTTTTGTTTCTTTGGCCCTTTTTCACTTCTCGGGCTCACTCAAGGACGCCCGCTTTATGTCGATCTTCTTTTCTATCCATCGTCTACTCAACTTCTTGCTCATAATGTTTAATGATTGATGGCGGAAAACACGCAGTGACAAGAACTAGAAACTTATCTGTAATACGGCGCTATATATTAAATACGCGGGAGAATTCAAATAACTAATTTCATTGAACTTGTTATTATGTAGTGTTTCAAAGCAATGTGGCATCAGAAATAGTTTATATTAACTTTTACCTGCCATTACATAAATATTAAATATACAATATTTCCTGCTTTTGTAATGTAAAATAAATAATTAAAATATGTGAAAACAAATTCTGCACAAAATTACGCAAAAAATTAATGAATTTGTTACTATATTAACAAAATCACCCTATCATTTTTGTTGAGAGCCAAAATTTTTTAAATATATTATACTTGGTGGGGGCCCCTTCTTGGTGGGGGCCCGTGGGCTGCCGTCTACTCTGCCCACCCTTGAATCCGGCCCTGAACAGGACAATAAGGAACTGTATGAAATATTTTCTTAGCGCTGCAGTTCTTGGAAAATTGACCGAAAAGACTCGTTCCAATTTCACCAGAAAATTTATAATAATTTTCTCGTTTTCTTGCGGGTTGCATAAAATGTTGTAGCGGGCTGTAGTTTGCCCACCACCGTTCTAGTCTGTGTATTGTAACATGCAAAACAAGCTTGTGTATTTGGGGTTTGCATAACATGATAGGTTTTTCATTTTATTTGTAAACTGATTTTTCATGTTTGTTGCAGGATGAACTGGATCCACTACGAAGCCTCTGCTATCCAGGATCTGATGTATTTTTACTGTGCTTCTCTATGGTTAATCCATCATCGTTTTACTCAGCTGCGACCCGTTGGGCCAATGAACTATCTAGACATAATGGTGCAATTGTTTTAGTTGGTACTATGGCGGATCTTAGTAATGATCCTGACATCTTGAGGAGACTTAGAATGAATGAACAAAGACCCATATCGGATAGTGAAGCCAACAGTTTAGCAGAAAAGTTAAACGCCCCTTACATCCTAACATCTGCGAAAAATGGATGTGTAGTCAAAGAGGCTTTCGATTATGCAATCGCTATAGCCTTACAGAATCAAAGGCGGAAGAGAGGCTTCTGGAGAAAGTTGTCTTGTATTCCTTGATGTAATAATTGATTTATTCATTAACCTTTAGCGATTCTTGAAGAGGAAAATTCAACCTTTAATTTCAAACATAGCAGATCTCACGTGAATCCTCATTGTGGTTACATTGTAATTGGCAATTAATATTCTTTAATTTGTTTTTATTTTGAATAGCAGCTTAGGAATGATTTTTTTTCATTAAACTACAAACATTGTCTTGAAACTTGTATCGTTGATGGTAAATAGGTTGTGAATATGTGATGGCATTTCGAGTTCAGAAAACGAACAATATTACATAGGTAATAACTTTGAGATTAATAAAATATCATTTCAATATTCGTAGGAAATATCACTTTGTAATATATTGATACATACTTCTATAATTGCTTAATTCATGTATTGTCGTCTCTCTTGACTAGTATTATGTTTAAATAAAACGACTGAATGTTTTGAATATTATAAGTTGTAATAAACTAATTTCTTCCATGATTGTGATATAAGTGATAGATATATTTTATGTCATATTTGTAGCGTAAGTTATTGTTAAGGTCAAATGCATTTACTTGAATTCGGAATTGCAATACTCTTTGACTGTTTCGTACAGATAAATCAATTTTACCGAATAAATCCTATAACATCAGATGAACGACATGTAGAAACAACTGTCTGTTTCTATTTGCATGCATATCTTCCTTATTCCATTAAGTATGGATTGTATGAATTTACTGTATATAACATATCACTATTGTGGTGTTATTTACTTTGTTGGAACAATACTTACATTTATTTATTGATAACATTTGTTTTTATTCACACCCAGAAATATTTCCAACTCCCTTCTACTTAACTCAAATACATAATGAAACAATGAATAGATTCTTTTAATTTAATTCCGTAATTAAGAAGAGAATGATTATTTGAATATTTTTTTTTAAACGGACTTAAAAGCAGTGGCGGCTCGTGAGTTATGAAAGAGGATGTGCATAAGAAAAATTACTTATTTTTTGTACATAAAATCCATCATCATCCTCATAATTTTCATGCTGGAAAAAACGTCTATGACTTTGTTGTCAAAATCCGGGATAGACTGGACGAATTTCTTTTCTATTGATAGGACCGCCAATGCGTTCAGTCGATCTTCTGTCATTGTGCTTCTCACAACACTTTTAAAGCGTTTGAGAGTGAAAACATCGTTCACATTCTTGTCTGTTATGAACACTAAAAAGTGGAAAAATACCACCTACGTCACACATGCCATCGAGCTCATAAATTGTTGAAAGTTCACTTTTTAATTTTAAACTGTCCAACTTAGGATAAGATTTCACAGTTTCATCAAATTTTTTTCGTGGAAATGCATGTCTATAAGTTTTAAAATTTTACTTAAGTGATCTCTGAAATCAAATCGGTAGGTAATTCGGCTTAAAATAGTATCACATACTTCCTTTGCAAAGAAAGCTCTATTATCTCCAGCTGTCATTTTTTGTCTTTTCCTAGCTGGTTCTTCATTGATGCGTTCTTGATTGAGATTGTCAGTAGAATTTCTAATTCGAATAATTTGCTGTTGGAATTGTTCAATTGTCTTTTGCAGTTGAGCACTGTCAATCCCACGCATTTGAGACTGATTAAATAATATTTCAACATGTGGTACTGTGAAATAAAATATTTTCAGCCAGTAGAGAAATTCCGGGCAATTCAAATATTTCAATAAACCACTTGCTTCAGCAATAGTAACTGATGTATTCTTCGTCCAAAATTTTGTCTAAACCTTCTTTGAAAGAATCCTGGTGTTCAAATATGTTTACAGTTCGACTTTTGAAAATCCAGCGTGTAGGAACAGCGCGTAGTAATTAATCTACTATTAATTGACTATTTCATCAAGAATTACGGTTCGTTTTGGCGATCGAGAAAAAAAACGTGGAAATGGCTGCAAATTTGCAAACTAAATTTTTACTTTTCTATTGCACTGTACCGCTAGTTCAATAATTAAATTAAATTTATGATCGTAACAGTGTATATAGTGTGCATGTGGAAATGTTCTTTTGATAATGGCTTGGACACCATTTGTCTTACCACTCATCACGGACGCCCCATCGTAACTTTGAGCGATTAGTTTATTGTTATCATACTCAGAAGAAGAATTTGAAATAGTTTGCAATCCATTCAGCAATGTTTTTGCTAACACATCAGCATTATGTCTAAAAAAAGACCAATAGCGTTCAAAAATGTGTCCATTAAACACGTATCGAATAATGACAAAGCAATGAACTTTGCAGATTCAATTTCTTTTATTATTTCCTGCTTGTAAATTTTCAACATTGCATCTAGAAATTCGTTCTGAATAGAACCTTTCATATGTATTGCAAGCACACCGTCTAATTCAGCGGCAAAGTTGATTAAGCTTACATAAATACCTGAAATTTCCGACGTCAATGTATCATCATGGCCTCGTAACGCCAATTCAAAGGCTATACACTATGAAGGCAAGACGTTTACTGGAGATACGCTGCTTTGTGCCCCAAACCGACGGTATAAGCGCGTATAGGGAAGATAAGCGTAGTCAGCCGAATCATACTTAAACAGGTGCACTTCAGAACGTTCCCCGGAATATAGTTTTGAGCGTTAGCATTGCATGCGCCTGACGTGCGGAATAAAATAATGCACTGAATCACATGCGAATTTCTTACTGTGTTCATCTCGGTGGTTGGTGGGCACGTTTGTGGTTGGGTGGGTACGTGCCCTAGTGCCCTTTAGCACCGGCAGCCACTGCTTAAAAGTATAAACTAATTTCTTCTAGACCCATACAGATTCGTAACAAAATGCAGATAGTTCTGAGAATTTGTGATTGTCAATTTTTAATAGCGATATGACAATCCTTGTAAGATTTAAAATGAAAAACGTGGGGCGCATGCAATAAATAATTGATGCACGAATGTTTCACCTACCTAAGTCACTAACAATTTTATTGCATTGCAAATGATATAAACTGTCTTGAGAGGTTTCTCAACTACAACTACTTTCTACACTCATCCTTTGTATTATCTATTGCATGTGCCCCAAGTTTCTCTTTTAAATCTTAAGTAATTACATAGCTATTCAAAATTCACAATCTCAAATTCCCAGGATTGTCGGTATTTTGTTAGTAATCTGTACGGGGCTAGGAAACATTATTTTATACTTTTTAGTCCGTTTTAGAACGTGATATATACATATATTAAATATTTTTTTATTCAAATGATTATTTTTATCTTTTTAGTATTGTTGTTGTTTTCTATAGATTTTAAACATTTTGATGATATTATAACAGAGACATGTGCCTAATCCAGGTTCCTCATTCTAATTAGTAACCCAGATTCCTGATCCGGATTGAACCTTACGTTCAACAGATACAGTCTTTTAAATGTGGGACAGACATACAGTTCTGAGCTATAAAGTTCCAAGTATCTAGTTTCATCGGGAAGATGAACAGACAGGTAGTGTGAGCTTAGTAATAGGGTTCCGTACGGAAGTGAAACGAACAAAAATACAAGAGAAATGAGTTAATATTGCATTGCCATCCAGGTCTGAGCTATGTTTAAAGTTTCAAGTCTCTACCACATCGGGAAGTTACGTTTAAAATCAAATGAACGATTCTGCCCCCTGAGACATAACAAAGCGAGTTAATATTGCATTTAGTTTTGAGGTACGTTTAAAGATTCAAGTCTGTAGCTCATCGGGAAGTTAGTTTAAAATCAATTGCAAACAGATAAGATAGCGAGCTAATAAAAACGTGGAAAATAACAATTGCGATGGGTGTTTGCCTCAGCTATCGAGCAAGAATTGGAATACTTGATAGCTATTATGTATGACGTGCAAGTCATAGAGTAACAGCGATTTGGTTGTTTTGATATGAATCAACGAATTCAGATATATATATATATATATTATTAACTATAATTCTTACTGAATTTATTTTTATTTATTGATTATTATTAATGCTTCCGGCTAGCTTTTAATTTATTGATTATGAATAATAATGAACTTTCTCTTTTTTATTATTATTATTTTATGGGATTAAACACAATATTCTTTGAATGTTGAAAAGTTTCTATATTTAAATCTCTATGACTCTATTTATCTCGGGTTTCTAATTTACAATTTTGTTTTATGTTCTAAGCATAGAACTAGCTTTAACCTCAAAACTATTCAATATTAATAGTTGTTTACAAAATTACAAACGACAATCTTTCTTTCAGATTTACAACTAATACTACAATGGAAATATAATAAACAAACTTACTTTTAGTTTATATCCAAAAGTGTGTTTAACTATGTTGGCAATTTTCAATTTAATTCTTTTATAATTTCGTTGATGATTCACTTTTACACAATACTATGCTTTTTCACAATAATCACAGGTAACTAATTTGGATTACTTCTTCTTGAGACTCAGGAACTGTTGATAATACTTTGTTTTATCCTTTTAGATAAAACATGAAACTTTTCGATGCTTTATTTAAATTATTGATGAATGGCAATCGTTGGAAATTTCTTCTTAATTGGAGGTTATTACAGCCTTTTTACTGGATTCAGATACTTGGATAATCGTTGACTTTATATAAAACTTATTAACTTTGGTTTCTTTGAACCTATCGAAGTTTGGAACACTTTCGTTCACTGGTTTTTTTATAGGTTATGAAATTTTGGTGAGTTGCAGGAGTACTTTCAGTCTACAGATGTAATGGCAAACTGAACTTCTTTACTTTCAGATTCGTTTTTATAGGCCTCCAAAACCGACGCTACTTTATGTCATAAACAACCTATGAGATGATTGCTTTTCAAATCAAGCATGCCAAGCTAATTGTTGTGAAACTGACACAAGTCTTCATTGTTACCAGATTGACATTGGAAATTCCTATTGACCAATCAGAATTTAGTATTCTTTACTTTTTGAATTATTTGAGATTTTCAACTTATTTTAATTGTTAGTGATTCCTTCTTTTTAAATTAATATTGCCTACATTTTTCCCCACACTTTGGTATAATATAACCTATGATTGGGTTATTATTAATATGATTATTCCCATATTTATGGTTTTCTTGACAGTTACTTATTCTTAAATCTAATACATATCATATTATATCAATAACATTCTTTTAACATTACATAACTCAAATTTACTAATCCTAACTTACATCTATAACATTATTCAATGTTTTGTACTATCTCATGATAGTTTTGTAATCACTTTACTTATGATTTATGATTTCGTTACACTGAACGTTTCTTCACTTTCACTGAAGTTCTTGTTTATCACTTCTTATTCTATTACATCGTTGTTTATTATGTTTTACATTGTTAATATTAATATCCTAACTATTATTTAGCTTTTATTATTGTTTTTAATTCCATAAAATATTTTTTATTTGATCTTTTCTGATTTTCATAGTTCGGTAAGTTATTATTTTTAAATTTTTATTGTCTATGAAATGAAATCATAACAAAATATATATATATATATATATATATATATATATATATATATAACTTAAGAGATATAGAATTAAATTTTCTGAATTATGAAGATAACTTAGATAATAATCCTATGTTAAATTATCTAAGTTATCTTCATAATTCAGAAAATTTAATTCTATATCTCTTAAGTTACATACACGATAGTGGCCAATTAGGCAAAGAAACTTTAAACTTGTTTATAATTAACCAGAACAATTCTCAGTCAGTTCTATTGAAATATATAAGAACCAGGGATGCTGTCATTTGAATAAGAACTGTCAAGTAACTGCCAACCATAGCAGTACTAACCTACAATCCTTACTTCAAAAAACGACTGAACTTTAGATGAATATGCGTGAATAGTTGATCTATGGTAGGGCATCGAATCGCATTGTGTTCATCAATGATCTACTATCCTTTCAGAGGTTTATATTTACAAAAATATAAAAATCTAATGGGACCGAAGTGGTGTAATTGGTAAACACCCTGGACTAGAAATCCAGAAATGTGGGTTCGAATCCCGCCTATGGTTCAGTCTTTTACGTTTATTCATCTTTATAATCCTATGTTAAATTATCTAAGTTATTTTCATAATTCAGAAAATTTAATTCTATATCTCTTAAGTTACATACACGATAGTGGCCAATTAGGCAAAGAAACTTTTGAGGACCCGTTTTGTTCTCAAAAGACAATATCCGACGAGCACTGAGGCCACGACGCCAGACAGATCGAACCACAGAAGAACAAAAAGGAGAACCTGTCGCCAAAGCCCATCTCCCTTACGTCAAAGGTACTACAGAGAAGATCAGCAGAATTCTCAAAAAACACAACATTGAGACAAGTTTCAACACGACAAGAAAGATTGGTCAAGTATTGCCTAACGAAAAATCCAAAATAAATCTGGAAACACAAGGGGTCTACGAAATACCATGCAAAGATTGCGGAGGAAGCTACATAGGACAAACTAATAGAAGAATCAACATTCGACGTGAAGAACACCGCAATGCAGTCGCAAAGCAAGAAACAACATCATCACTTGCCGAACATGTGAGAAAAACTTCACATGAAATCGATTTTGACAACACCCGAGTCCTAGCCAGTCTGGAGCACAAAAGAAAACGCATCATAAGAGAAGCTATCGAAATCGAGAAGCGACCTTCAAATCTCAATACAAGAGATGATACACAGAGATTACCAACTGCTTGGAAACCAGCCCTTCAACCACCCAGGAGAACAGTCAACCAGACTAATTCAACGGACCGGCAAAGTCGCTCGAACGCAACGAACCGACAAAATCGCTCGAACGCAACAGACCATCAAGCTCAATCAGACGCATCAAACCGGCAAAATCATCCAGATGTAACAAGGATAGATAAAAGACCAACAGGATTAACGGAGATCAGTTTCAAGTTAACTCGAAGCAGAGCAGCAGCCCTGAAGATGGCACATGAGATTGTGCCGAAACGTCGTCATATCAACGGTTTCTATCGAAACCAATCTACGACAACGCGGAGTATATCCCGGCAACCCAATACAGCATATATATATATATATATATATATATATGTAGAACTGGATTCTCGGGTATTGATCCGCGTTGTGTGGTTTCGGCCCTCAAAAGGACCAATTTCACGACGTTTCGGCAAAGTCGCATTTGCTATCTTCAGGTGATTCGACAAGTTCGCCTAGATCTTCCAGACTCTACGGTCTAAGGTGTTGATTACGCCATCTTGGCAGGCTGCGGTAAATCCTCGGTCTCGGATGTAAGCCCGGCTGATCTTAGGTAACAGAAAATCAGCCTGGCGTTTCGATGTTTCGGTAGAAAACACCATGTATGGACTTATCAGGCGAAAAGGTGGAAACTCGAGGTTGCCCTCTAGTTGGCCTTCTCGACTGATGTGAAATTCGAGACCAAGTTCTTCCGCAGCTTTTGTACTGCCTTACCGATATATGCCCCCACTCCGGCCAATTCGTGACTCTTACATAGCTTTCATTTGAAAAACTAAAATGTTTTACAAACATACCACTTGCAAGGAGACTGCCGCAACCCAAAACAATATAGTTTCTAGTCTCAGCGATTTGGTAATCATTACTACAAATTGGCACGCCAAAATCGTCTCTACATATATTTCTGATTGAAGTACAGCTGTGTATTCCCTTAGAGGTACATAAAGGGATAGGTTTGGATCATCACTCCAGTAAATACCCGCGCAAGCTTTCATTTTAGTTGAGTTTTCCGATCCTCTTCATTCCTGGCTTGTTTCGACCTTATGAAGTGGTGCATTGTGTGCTTCACTACCGGTAGAACTTTCTTTGTATCAGAATCCCATTGCTACGTAAATGTCGAGATAAGCGGAGCATTGATCCTGTGGATATCGTTCGCACGGTTCCTGTAATGTTGAGGCACCCTATTCTATTGAGGTATTCCGTTTTAGCCACCAGATCAGTGCACCGTATGTTATCATGGGTCTCACGACTGCCAGGTAAAGAAAGCACCATCTTTGGAGATAGTCCTCATTCCAACTTGCCATCGACGATAATATCCGGGTATTTAACCTTCAACTATAGCGTTAGGGTGGTATTGAATAGTTTAGGTAGTCTAGACTCTTCTTGTAAAAAAAACAAAAAATGTTATCAAGGGTCTCATGACTGCCGGGTAAAGAAAGCACCATCTTTGGAGATAGTCCTCATTTCAACTTGCCATCGACGATAATATCCGGGTATTTAACCTTCAACTATAGCGTTAGGGTGGTATTGAATAGTTTAGGTAGTCTAGACTCTTCTTGTGAAAAAAACAAAAAATGTTATCATGGGTCTTATGACTGCCGGGTGAAGAAAGCACCATCTTTGGAGATAGTCCTCATTCCAACTTGCCATCGACGATAATATCCGGGTATTTAACCCTCAACTATAGCATTAGGGTGGTATTGAATAGTTTAGTTAATCTAGTCTCTTCTTGTGAAAAAAAAACAAAAATCTTTCTGATGGGTTAACACTTAAAGAGTGACCGTTTGATTATCGTGAGGATTCACTCATTAGAACGCATAACCTGTATAAATTCGACCTATTAGCAAGATGATTCTTTAAATGGTCATTACTATGTTATTAAAGAAAATTGTACAGTTTTTATTAGATAAAAACGAATAACATAGAACATGTTTAATGTTCTTTCTTCCCAACAAATAAAAAAGAGTAAATTGATAGTTCTGTTCTCACTAGACTGTCTTATATGAATGTGGTCACAGTCACGTATACACTCCTCTACGCTCGGTTGTTTCCGCGTTCGCTCGGCGCTGGTATAAGAGAAGGAGGAGCCTATTGGTCTCGACCAATGAGACCTGCTACGGTGCATCCACGTAACGGTTCTCGCGTAACGCTTTCCATCAATTAGGTCCTCCGTAAAAACATATTCGATGTTAAAATCCCTGAGCAGTGAAAATGTCCTAGGCCAAACAGCATAAACTGGCTTGATTCTCTTATTCTGCAAAATAGAATTTTGGTATCCGAGATATTCACAAAAAAGAGATTTCTGCATAAGGTTTAAAAGAATGCCGTTTGACTGGAATAAAATTCTACAACATGCGATGGACTTTCAAATAGTAATCAAACCAGGGGCGTATTTTCGATCTTATGACTGGAATACAAGCAGTCTTATTGGAATGGGGAGAACTTCTACTGACAAGAAATTGAAAAAAAACATTGTTCAAACAACAGGACTAGAATATAAATTCTATTTTGTTTGTTTCATAAAAGAATATGTTTATTTACAATAATTATTTACTGATAAAATACTCTTTTTGTAATAAAATTTTTAAAGCTATCAAACTAGATGAAAATAAATTATCCATGAAAAATAAAATAGTGATCAGTCTACATTTTACAAAGAACATGAAAACATAGCAATGGCTGGGTCTTGAGTTTCGTATGTGATGAGGACATCTCGGAATTTATCTAACAATTGAAGCATTTGACTCCTTCGTAAATTTTCAAGGTACATGATTTCTTCTATATGGTGTTCTCCTTGAAAATATCCTTTCCGGCATAATTTAGCAAACAATCGTAAGTCTTCAGGATTATTTGTTGCAGGTATCTGAAATAATTTGCAGCTTTAAGAATTTTCTAGATTTTCTTCCTACTTACCTTAAATATGGACGTTCTTTCTTCATCTGGAAAATCGAGTAGCAACTCTTCTTGATAATCTTGTTTTTCTTCGTCTGTAGATGTAAAACTGATATTTTCTAAGCTGAAACAAAATAGTTAAATTTGATCAATAATGGTAAATCACCATACCAGCAAAAGGCCGTCATTTCGACTGGACAGCCTTTTGTGGGTTCTGACGTTGACTAAAGAGCCGGTTTTTCCACCATCTGGTAAAGTGTCTGCCAATAAGGCAGCTTTTAGTACTGGTAGAGGAAGAATTGCATTGTTTCGTGCAATAAGTAAGGGGCAACACTCTAGTGAATGTGATCGTAATGGTACGATTCGATTTGTTAAAGATGTTCCATTTCAAATGGGCTTCACTAGTCATGCTTGAAATCCTCGCGAATTCGTCGGTCAACAGATACTCTGGATAAAACAGCGGTGGCTTCTCTGAAAAGGCAGAGGAGGATGCCTTACTATACTAATCAAACCCACGAATATAAAAATAAATATTGTTATTCAATTATACCTAATTTATCAAGATTCAAAGATTGCTAAGCATTGCGAGATAAGTGTAGGTTTACATATGTATTATGTATTCAAAGGGTAGGTATTCACATCACATGTATTTTATCTGCCATGATACAAAGATTGTTAGAAATGATCATTACGTAGTCAATTTTGGTTCGGTTCTGCGCATTACGTCACGCGGTCAGTTATGATATTAGCAAAAGCGTAGTCTGCATTCAAATTATGGAAAATTTCTTTTTCTTAGTTCCGCTACCTATTGAAAAGTACTACTAAGGTTCCATCTTATTCTTTATATGTTTAGCTGAAATGAAATTGCTCATACTAGCACTTCTCTAAAATGTATTGTTTTATTGTGCGAAATATAGGAGACAGCTTGATGAAATTATTATCATTTGTTAAACATACAACTCATATATATTTATGTGATTCGTCAAAAGTAAGTCAGAATATGCATTTGTAATTGGGTGCCACCACGGTCGTATAAACAGGTCTGGAATCTCGAGGCTGTTTCTTATGTGAGAAGTGAGTCCGCTAAGCGTCATCTGTTGCGTAGTACCAAAAGGGTGGCGCATGAGTCAAGGGATGTTCCCCGGCACGTATACGACCGTGTTTGAACGATATGGCGGCTAATTCTGACAACATATTTCGATCTATGCGCCAGCTGGTGGCTGAGCGAGGGACTACGAGTTTGGCGACATGTAAGAGACTCATGTCAAACATAGAGTTCCCAGACCTGTATATACGACTGTGGGTGCCACAAAGATAGTCTCGAGAGAATACAGAGTAAAGTGGAGGTATATGCACTATGAACAAATTTGTACTATACTAACATACCAAAGAGTTTATTACTCAAGAGGTATCATCTGTAAAAACTTGAAAGTCGAAGGGCAACATCTGATAGAATTTATTCATATAAATTGTTATATAAAATGGTTGATGACTCAAAATTATTGATATTACTAAATTTTAATTTGTCTGCATTCACTCTAATATCCTAGTTAATGTGACATTTTTCTTATTAATATTAAGCAATTGGGAATGCAACTTCAGAGCTTACTTTGATACGATACATTGAACCTTAGTGTTGTATGTTATTATCTTTTCAAGTTCCAATTTTAGTTTTTTCTTCTACCTATTTTATCTGTTGAGTGTAATAAATAAATAAATAAATAAGAAGCTTCAATTTTCTCACAAAATAGCAATAGGCAATGCAGGTCTTGGAGAATAAGACAAGTAGATTGTATTAGTCCATAGAATGGAATAATAATTGGATAAAGTTAGTTACAATTCTTTTAATTTTTCTTGCTTTGGTGGAATCTGAAATGGCTTCGTTTAATTCCCTGTCTTAAAATAAATTCTAGATCTGAAGAAAATAATCTTTACTGAATCGCTACAATTTACTTCGCTACTCATCTCAAATAATCGTTTTCAATAGTTTTTGAAATTAAAAGGAATTTCTTGTTCATTATTTCGAATATAGCTTCAAATTTTTGAATTTCCTTCATAAATTGTTCAGTTCACTTCCTACCCAAGTAAACACTCTAGATTGAGGCAGGTTTTGAGTAGGAGAAGTGGTTCCTACTCTTCTTCAAGCTACTAACAATTTTTTGGAGTATATCCCAGTAACTCTGTTGTAGGTTACATTAATCAGTATCGTTTGCAAGAGTCGTGTGGTCACACCTCCGCCAATTTTCCGATTGCAACAGGGAATCGAAAAAACATCACTATTTATCGAAAGTTGTCGATAGAGTATACGTCTCAACCTTGAACCCAGCGACCAAACAAACTCGGCCAACCGGATTTGCTTTTAAAAATATAGGCATACTTCATTGTTACTATGGGACAATGAAGAGATAGATAGATAGAGAGAGAACAGGTAAGGTAGCTTACGACACGAATAGTTGGGATAGAACTTCTATATTTTGTTAGGTCGGGGTGCGGTATAGTACCAGTGTTGGTATTAATAATTAATATTATTAATATTAATTATTATACTGAAATGTGGATTATTTTTACTATTGCGGTATAAAAACGGTTACAAACGATAATTTGAAAACCGTAGTATAATTTGAATAATTATCTTAACATAGTTCTTTTATTAGATATATAGCCCATTTGTGTTGAGGCAAACTGGATTATAAAACCAAATGATGTTGACTTAGATGTGTCTTTACTTATAAACTATAAAATAGTTCACACTGCGGATACACTTCAACACTATAAAGGTCCCCAGTACTTTACCAGTATTTTTAGTGGATAAGGGTGATTATTTCTTATTTATAATGTCTTTACTTGTTGGGCATCCATTGAGACACAAAAATATGTAATGTTGAACAACTCATTGAACTATTCAAATAAAGTTTCCATAGTAAGAGATAGGTCGTGATAAAATGGCATAAACTTAAATTCGTTACTTACTTGATGCTTCTATTTACTAGATCTAATTCAATTCTGGGTTCAGGTGTTTCTGATACTGTTGATGTTCCACTTTCTGATTCGGCTCTGGAATGTTCTAATGTATTTTGGTAGGTATGAGTTATAACTGAACTTCTAGGAGGTGGCGTTACCGTCGATGTTTTAGAAACAGATTCCCTATAAATAAATGCATTGAAGTGAAAACAAAATGAGATTTCCATTAATTTGAGAGAACTAGAGCACAGAAACTTCAATTCCACAAATTCAAGACAAGATGACATATTAGGGTTCGAACCTTGAGAGCCTATATTTGATCTTTTTCAATTGGCAAGCAATATGATGTTTCATCATCATGGAAAATCAGTACCCTTCTGCTGTTACCCAAAAGTTTAATCTGGGAAAAACCATATCGAAACAGAACGAACTGCCTCAAGTCAAATCATGATTGACGCTTTGATTTGCGTGTGCATTCAAGGTGCAATGTGAAGGCCGAAAGGAGGTTTCCCTGGGAGCCAAACGATGTTTATTTCAAGTAGTGTATTCTTAAGCAAAACTGGATGATAAAAACTCCCGACATTTTCCTCTAAAATCAAAAATATGACTGCAAAATGTATTATTGCATATTCAAGATGGAGGGTTTTCATAATTTAGGGAAGAGGTCCATCTAGAAAAGTGTCTCTTGATATTCTCCACTGAAATCTATATCCAACGCACTTTTATATTTGAAACCCGCCGTTTTCCAATTTCCACATCGGATTCGTAAACCGATCTGAAAACCAGCCTTTACATGCAGTTCGGTTGAAATCCGAGTTATTTAACAAAATAATGGGAAATTTGCCCCAAACTGACGTATCTAACGTTTTCATTGATGCAAAACTGAAGCAAATGCAGAAGACTTCAAGTCCTACAATCCTGGTAGCAAAATATGGTTTTCTTTATTTTGTACATTGAATTTTATGAAGTTCGGTTGAAAACTGAGTTATTTAACAAAAGAATGGGGCATTTGCCCCAAACTAGCGTATCTAACATATTCAATTGATCCAAAACTAATACAAATGCAGCAGGTTTCAAGTCCTACCATCCTGATAGCAAAATATGATTTTGTCTATTTTGTGCATTGTTTTCCTCTACTAATTGCATTGGAGTATTTAATATTATTTATATTTGTTGTCCAAATTTGAAATGGAAATATACCAACTTTCATGAATATTGGATATAGGAAATGGAACGTAAAACCACGGTCTTATATACAGGTCTGGGAACTCGAAGCTGTTTCCTAGGTGAGAAGTGACTCCGCTAAGCGTCATCTGTTGCATAGTACCAAAAGGGTGGCGCATGAGTCGTGGAATGATCTCTGGCACGTATACGACCGCGTTCTCTGGCAACTGTCATTGTTGACTTGTAAACACAAGGAATACCGGCGTTTTTAGAAAAAAATTACGAAACCGTGCATTGTGCCGAAATTCAAAACGGGGTACAAAAGTGTAAAGCAAGAAACTTCTGTTTTTAAAGTGCTGAAAGATGCGGAAATGCGAAAAAAGTGGATGCTTGCGATTCCGGAAAGAAATCGTTTTAACGAGGTCTTTTATGTGTGCGTGCATCACTTCGTTATTTTTAAGATGAGTAATACATTTTGACAAGAGTAACAGTTCTATTCCTCTCTCAAATCAGAATAGTAAATATTGCGTTACGAGAAAAATTATTTTACTTAATAATGCGATTGTTGCCATACTTCAATCCAAGCGTTAGCTGGCGGCTGAGCGAGGGACTACGAGTTTGGCGACATGTAAGAGACTCATGTCAAACATAGAGTTCCCAGATCTGTATGTACGACCGTGCGTAAAACTTAGCTTACTTACTTGACAGTTCTGGTCATGTTTTCTGTGGGCATATATTGAATATATGTATGCAACTGTAACAACAAATGATGCTGCAACATCCATATGATGGTTTGAACTAGCTGCGATTGTTGGGAGGGATGACAAAGAGGATTGCACTTCTGCCCCAAAGATGTCGGTAATGAAAATTCGCTAATAACTCTAATAAGATTACCGTCCGAGAATGTTTCGCTAAATTTCTCCATCAGGGGAGAGGCGAGATGGATGGGTGCGTCTGCAGATATGACATATTTGTTGGTGGAACATATTGGGAATATGACCGTTGCTTTAGCCCAATAAACCAAATGAGCAGTTAATTCAAACACCTAAAAAGACAAATTTCATTAAAATCAAATGAGGAACGAATAAGAGAATTCAGAATAAATGCAAAGCTCACATGGTTCAAAGTTATATCTGCATCAGCGGCCAAAGTCTGTAAGTTCTTCAATGGGGAATATTGGGAGAACAATCTTAACAAAGCTGGTGAGCCATCTAAGGATGTAAAGTCGTTTAATTGCTGAACAGGATATAACAATAAGAGACTATGATATGGACGTAAAGCTTTCAAGCACCTGAAAATATATAAAATTATTTAGAATTCAAAGGATAAGAGCTTATATATATCATATATTGACGAATGTGATTGATTTCAAATTTTTTCTAACTAACCTGTCAATGTCTTCTGGCTCCACAATCTTGCCCCTCAAATGCCATTGATGTACCTTTTGGGGAAGGCAGAAACTCAAAGGTATCCATCTATTTATTCTCATGTTTACCAATCCTATAATTTGGAATAGATAAAATTGTAATATATGATTTAGTCCATGATTCAATTACTATTGTACATTAGCAATCAAGTGCTTATAATTTACACTTGTACAAATTACAAACCTGTCACCGATATTTCATCATGGATAGAAATAATGAATTACTACATGCTATAAGTAGTCTGATCTGCTTTCTTCTCGAAGAACTAGTGTGAATTTTGAGGGATAGAAATATTAATAATTTCCATTGAGTTTTGAATCATTAGTTATTATAATTATAGCTGAGTAATCACATAATACATATTTGTAATTTAACATTGTTGTACCCTTGCTGGTTTCCCCAAAGATTATCAATAATTGAAAATGAAGCATTTTTTAACATTTTGAAATAAACAAATTTTCTAACAAAATGTTTTGGCAATTTGTAATGTTTACATTTGAAATGTGAACAGTAAATCTCAGCTCTGATAGAGGATACATAATTGATGTTAAAAGCTAATGTAATGAGGGTTATGTACAGGTTATTTCCAATATTCAAAAACAAAATCATTCTTAGAAAATTAAAATTTCATGTAAAATTAAAATATCTAAAAGTAAAGAACATCTAGGAGTTGCCAGATGTTTTCAATAACAAATTTAGCTTGAAAAAGTAAAGGAATTTCTAAAATAAATATAAGACAATTCACACTCGCTTCAACGAGGGTGTTATGATACCATAGCTGATAAGGTCAAGAGGGTTGTAATAAATTCACAAAAGTTTAGTGATAAAGGAAATCACAAACCTGTCAGAAGAATAACCTACATAGGACGAGAAACTAATGGTTAGCTACATGATAAATCTTAATGTGACCCATCTGGAGATGTTTTATGTACATTCAAATCAGTTAGTGATATTTAGAAAAGGACAGATAGATTTAGAAATCCCCACCGAAAGTATTCTGACTAGAGACCTTAATCTTACTGCTTATTGTTTAAACAATTCAGGGATTCTTTTCCGAATTGTAGATTGGTTCTTGAGAAAAAGGACGCATTACAAATACTAGGGATAATGCCTAAAGCCTTCAGTTAAATTTTCTAGCTTGAATTAGTCTCTTGAGAAATCACGTGACACTAAATTTCAATTAATTTAACTTGATAGATTATTCAGAGTGTTTTTGGTAAGAAGGGTTGATTTCGCTAAATCAGATTTGTTTTAGATTTTTGATCAAAGTTGTTGTTCTCAGTTTTTATTCAAGTTAAGTTCAATAATACTTTTGAATCATTTCATTCAGTTTCGATCCCCTAGGTTCATCCTGGTTGGGTATTAAGTGTTAATGATATTTTTTACGTTTGTTCTGGCTAATCAATGATTGGGATCAAACTCCAACGTGTCATGGTCCTCTAAATTAAATGGCCACACTGTTAATAAATAAATAGATTGAGGATTGGGAATAATAACAATTCCTTAAGTAAAGTTTTATAGAGATTCATCAATAGAGTACCATGTTACACTAAAATGGTGAAGTTGTTTTCAGAAAAGTGTATATGGATTCTGAATAAGACTGTATAATTTGGAAGGGAAAATATTCACAGCATATGTGTGGGTAAATAACATGGAGTATTGTAATTGCCAACTCAACTTTACCTGCTGATACCATTTTTCAAATAATAATAGTACTCAATTCTTATCTCTGAATGTTACTGACATTTTAATAAATAAAGAGGTATAAGCAACTCTAAACAGTATGCTATGGTTCAAACTAATTTAAACATGATATAGTGACTCAGAAATATTTCATCATATTAATAATATAATTGAACCCAATAAAAAAATAAAAGTCAAGAATAAACAACATATAAGATTCACAAAGGAGTAGAGAATTAAAATAATATTAGGGTTTAGCAAACTACATAGAAGAAATAGCTGTTTTTCTTATACATACCTGTACTACATAAATCATTGTACAGTTTCTTTATGTTTTGTGCTAGTGTGCATTTTTCTAAAATAATATTGAATGCCTCACGATTATTTGCATATCCATCATCATGAGCAGTTGTCATTGTTTGAGTTTGTTCTGACACATAACCACAACGCTTTTCCTCATGTCTCAAAGCAATTCCCATTCTTTTACTTAAATCATGATAACATTTAACTGCAAATGAAATATCATGTACTTGATGTTACAAACATCTAGTGTCTAAGAGTAAACACTTACCTACGGAATGACTAGCTAAAGCTTGCAGTGCAAAAACTATATTGATCAACATATGACAAGAACCATCTTGTTGCTTGTTCCTCAATTGAAGTTGAGTAGGATGACTTACAAATCTTACATCATTGACTTTCAATTCGAATTTTTTATTGAATAATTCCATTTTAACAGCAAATAAAGATGACAATACCTCATCACTGAAACCAGTTAAGTTCCCTTTATTTACATTCGATATAGGTTGTGGTGGTGACTGCAATAAATCTTCTACAACAGATAACGTATATGGATTCTTTTTTCTCGAATTCAATGGCTCGTTAGATTCTGGTACATTAAAAGGATACCGGAATAATAATCTATCACCTTTACTATCTGATTTTACTAAAATTACACTTAGAGGATTTACTTCCATCGTTTCTATGAAATTTTGTATTCTTAAGCTTATTATCACATGTTTTATAAATTAGTTTCTTTAATTTTTAATCATATTAAAGGGAATTTGTCTTTTATATTTGTCACAGCTACTTAAATTAACCTAATTTTGAGACGTCAGTACGTCACGGCCAAACAAAACAAACGATGTGAGTCGTTTAAACGACGATTCATTCCAACTATAAACGTTTGTGATGAGATTATTTTATATTCTGTGCCTTAGATTAGCTAGCTAATGCTGTAGTGAGGAAGCCATAGAACAATGAAGTTTAGATCATCACAGAAGAACAACGCTCTGAGAGATCAGCACTTGATCATTATTTATTTGTTTCAATATATGATTTTTTACCTTATCTTACGAATTTGTGATGAGTAATGAATATTAGCAACAATTAAATCATTCCGTGAAGTCCTTTCTAATCTTTTTTATATTTTATGAACGGCTGTCTAGTAACATTGTGTCGATTTATCATTTTGACAGCTATCTGAAGATTGGATATTCCATTCAATCAAAGAGTTCTATATATAGAGTAAACTACTAAGCCTTTTATTGGTAAGTTGATGGACATTCTGTCCTCTGCGCTCTCATGTTACTTACTGACATATATTAGATATTATATGTCTTACTGATGTTACTACGATGAGTGGTATTCAACTTAATAAGAGAAGTTAGTAGAAGGGGAGACCGTGCGAGTGAGAGAGCACTACATGTGCGAGAAGGACAGAATGTCCATCAACTTACCGGCGCTTTCCTATGCTTAACACACTGCTTGTCTACTCTATATATAGAACTTTGTGGTTCCATTCAGCAGACGAGGTGAGGTAAGAAACTGTTGAGGTGTTCAAACATTGCTTAAAATGACTTCGAATATTATAAGAAAATTGCTAGGCAGTGGATTTTTGATACTTATTAAAATATTAATTTGTTACAATTTCGATTACTCGTGTTTCTGGTCGTTTCGGCGCATTTTTAATTGAATTTAATGCGATTAGGACGCTTTGTGCCTGATACAATTAGTTTTAAGACATCCCGTTTTAGACATTGATACGTTTTCTGATGATGGTCGGGACACCGAAAAGTACGTAAAGACGAAAATAATAAGCATATGTGTTAGAGTGACCTATTTCCCGAGAATTTTTAAATACTATAGAGTCACTGTAATCTTACCGTGATTAAATGAGTTCAGTACCTACACTCACATCACCTCACATTGGTTGCAAATGAAACGTGTCTTATGTTTCGCACGATTGATTTCGGATGCGCTCGAATTAATCGTTTACAAGCAGATGCTTTTAGAATAGCTTTCGTTGTTTCTTAGGGAGATTAATTAATGTTTTCATTTCATTCAAATTCACAAAGCGTTCGGGTTTTCAGACTGATTCAATCCAATAAGAATAAAATTGTGATTAAAAAAAACTCATTATACAATGGCAAAATGAATCTTTCATTCTACCATAACATGTTAACGTTAGCATATTTCGGTGGAACCAAATTCATATTAGCCTGCTTAATCTGGTATTTATTCAAGTTATCGAAGTTCCCATATTGGAAAAGGTTTGACAAAAGACACCTTATGTCATAAGTGGTAGTAAAAGTGAAACAATATATTATGCTTTCACGTATAATCCGAAACAAGTTCTGTTTTGCCTAGATGCATTCAACATTCAAGTGCTGACAATGTGGCAATAAATAACAAAGTTTAACAGGCTTACACCGTAAATACATGATACAAGGGGCCAAGGAGTACAGTTAGCTGAGTCAGCTAGGGTTAATATTCAATGTGTGTATCAGAGATACATCTGGAATTAGGTATCGTACTTTAACTGCGAGCGATTGCTTGGTAGAACAAGAAGAAAGGTTTCGAGGCAAAGCATCAAAAACTTCAAAGACCTCACTTTGCTATAGTTGGGTAGGTTATGATTATGTTTATTAAACCATTTCTCTTATTATTTGAAAATCTATTTTTTTAATAAAACGTTTTGAATTACTCAACTATTTTGTGTCATTGTTTTCTTCAACAAAGGTCAGTGTAGTATGTGCTTGTTTAAACATTAATAGTGTAAATAAGGGATTGCCATCAGCTGAAGATGAATCGGAATTCATTAAATTCCGTTTTCGCTTATACATTTCAATCCCCCAAAAAAACAAGTTGGATTAGGTGAAAGCTGGTGCCCGCCTTGTCCGTAACTAGCATAAGGTTGTCGCCAGCTCGCAGCACCTCTAGCAGCGTAATATATTTTTTGCGGAAATGTTGCTACCAAGTCTTCTCAAACCAAGGTAGCTTAAATTGCTAGCAAGTAGACTACGTTGCTACTGCTATTCGATTTAGGGTTTTAGTTCGGAGGGATTTTTTGGTGTAATAAAGGTAGGTATGTGGAATTATTTACAAAACATATGAACATTCAATCTTTATTAAAGACAAATAATTACAAGGAAGCTACTTCTAAGATATAAAAGTAGGTATTGAGAATCAATAGGTACGCATTTACAAAAAAATATACAAACTAAGCGCATGGTGTCCCCACTATTGCATCATCAACTTTCACTTTGAAAATCCTATAATTGACTTGAGTGGGATCTAGTCCTTTGTAGATGAAAGTAGGCATGCGATCAGAGAGAATCCATAAGTTTCGTTCCGCATCAATCTGAAAAAAATGGGATCGTTTGATCAGTACCATCCAAAAATAGATAATGAGATGATCCATATCTGAAGGTAATTGGATTGAGCAAATAATTTTATCTGAAACATTTCAGAGGTATTGAAGAGTGAGCTGTTATTTAACACGTTTTCAGTGAAAATGTATTTCAAGGACGCACTGTATATTTGAACTTGTAATGTGAGAATTGGTACAAGAAAATGTATAAATATGCCTCTGAAGAGATAGTCCTCCTTCAAAAACTTATTTGCTCAATGAATTTTGAGTTTTTCTACTATCAAAATATGAAGCATATTACATACCCTCAAATCATTGGTAAAAATGAGACCTTCTTTGTCCACAGCAACTGTTCCGAAGTTTTCAGGATTCAGTTTCTTCTTGGTGTTCCAACATGCCACTCCATCTTTGTTCAACTGAGTCAAGAAAAGTACATTTGTTTTGCTGTCTAGATCTGATCCTGAGGATTGAGTTTTTTCACCCTTGATACCTTCAACCTAAAATGAATAACTGCATTACGTTAATGTTCTATATGTAGTATACAACACTACTGTCTTTCGGTTATTCCCCGATCTCTTCCTTCCTCTCTATGCGCTCTTCTTTAGATGTACGTTTGAGTATACATGCAACAACATATACAACACTATAAGCTTTGAAATCTTACCTTATATTGATAATATGAGTGTGGATCTGTTGCCAGGGTCTGATTTCGTAACACTTTAGTTGAAACGGAAAATTCTCGGATACCAGCTAAGGCGTGGAAGTATAAGGTGCGATACCTGAAGATAAAAGTAAAAATCATCAATAGGTGGATGGGATAGGGATGATGTGTGATGGATATATGTTTGAAAAAGCTTCCGTTGCCTCTGCCTCTCCCTGAACCATAATAATCAATGTACACATTTGCTCATTATTGAAGCTGTATCCAGATACCTTGGCAAATATGAACATGTGAGAGTTCATGGAGTAAACGATATTAACTCAAGTATCATAGTTTGTTCTTAAAATATTGAGTTTAGCCATGATTGGGCTTACATTCGTCATGGGCACATAGGTATCCAGTATTCCTGTACCATGTCTTCACCTGACTGAGCGTCCGATGACGGACGAGCTAATTTATTGTATACGTATACGAAAAAACTCCAAGCGGCAAGGTCATCGCAGGTTATTTTGTAAAACTTTTGACGCGATAGTATGTCTTCACCTTTGAACATGTTTTATGATCGGCTTCATATGTTCTTCGATTTTGTTAAAGAAGGTAAATCTTAGACCAGTATATCCTTCTTTTGAGCTTGTTCCTTCTTTTCTTTGATTAGTTGTTCCTTCTGTGTAAAAATCTAAGAACAGATGAAGCCGCGACCATTAAGCATGTTCAAAACTTTAATAAACTAACCTTGTCGCTTGGAGTTTCGTATACCTACGTACAATGAATTCGGTCGCCCGCCGTCAGACGTTCAGTGTGGTGGAGACATGCTACAGGGATACCTAAGTATCCACCATTGAACTACATATAACAATTCAGAAATCAAGAAGCTGTTTTAGCGTGATATTTTTAAAAGTATCAACAATATAATTATTGATAAGTATACGCTTCCGCTTATTTTCCCAAGCAACTTGTTTTCTAATTATATAATGATGGTGATTATATCAGAGCGTGATTGAAACGAACGTCTAAAAGTAGTATTTTATATGAAAATTTTCTTGTCTTATGGAAAAAGCAGAAGTTTAGAAACTTACCCGTCAAGTTCTTTGTTTCCAAGAGCAAGACCGAATACTCCGTCGGTCCATTGGAAATTGACACCGCCAACGTTGAAATCTCCGTTCAATGGTTCGAAATGGAAGAAATTATGCTTTACTCTCCATGAATCGTTTTCGGCCCATGAATAAACTACTAGACCATAACCTCCCAAATCCGGAACGTAGGCAAAAGCATTATCACATTTGTCGGCATCTACATCTATCACCTGTAATTGGAGACATAAATTGACAAAGCTGAACAATACAAACTAAATCAGTGTTGGTTTCTGAGGTTAGACTCATGGAAGCGTTATTGACTTGGCCTTCAGGTGAACAAAATACCTAACAAACCGAAAAATATAAATTGAGACACCCCTTTGGTCGTTGCAGCAATTTTTATCAAATTTGGTTCAGGTACCTACTTCTAAAATAGAATATTTTACAGTAGAAATATTTGGTTTCCTCGTTCAATTTAGAGGAATGAGTTGCTCTTGCAAAATTTGATTTGGAGCAAACGTCTTAGAAACAATTGGTTTAGAGAAAATCTGAAATATTTGGTTGTTTTTTTACTAAAAAGTTCTCTTCGAAATAATACGATTTCGGCAATCCTTCAAAATAGGCGTTTGTTTCAGTGATGACCTCATCGTGGGAGCCAAATCTCTGTCCGCCAAGTCATTTCTTCAAGTTTGGTGATAGATAAAAATCGCAGGGGGCCAAATCTGGCGAATATGGTGGATGACGAACCATATCGTAGCGCAATTGGTGCAATTTTGCCATTGCGACTGTGGACCTGCGCGCCAGTGCGTTGTCCTCGTAGAAGAGCACTTTTTCTTTACCAAATGTGGCCGATAAACCTATTTTGGTCTTTTTCGGCTACGATTCGCCAAGACAAGTCCACTGTTTCGACTGTTCTTTGGTCTCTGGTATGTTGTGATGGATCCATGTTTCGTCCGCGGTTACGAAACGGCGCAAAAAGTCCTTATCGCGCTTGAGCATCGCCAAACACTCCTTTGAAGTTGTCACACGGTCGCACTTGTTGTCAACAGAGAGCAATTGCGGCACCCATCTGGCAGATAGCTTTTATATATTCAAAAATTTATGTAAAATGTTCCGTACTCTTTCGTTGAGATAGCATCAGCAATATCGTGCACTTTAACTCGCCGATCGTCCAATATCATACCATATATTTTTTTGACATTGTAACCTCAATTGGACGACCGGAACGTTCGGCGTCCTTTGTGGTCATACTACAACAACCAAAAACAGTAAACCACTCGTGAATCGTTCCAATCGATGGTAAAGGGTTCCCATAATGATTAACAAGCGATGTTTTGGTTTGCGTAATGTGTTTTCCACGCCAGAAATAATGCTTAATTTAATCAAGACGGAAAATTCACATTGTTCCATGTTTAAAAAAATCTTCAAGGTTGTTTGCTTTCGATGAGTACCAAAACAGAACTGAATGACATATTTGTCTGAAAATTCTAATGCGTTCTAGTTAAAGATGATCACAAATGTCACATGGGATTTTCGTTTGTTGCGCCATCTGTTTTATTATCAGGGACTTTTTGCCTTGCCCTCGTAAAAACGGTGCACAAATATGTTACTTAGCCCAAATTGAACGAGGAATTCAAAAATGGGTATTTAAAAAAAATATCCAGTGGTGTAAAAAATAAGGTGGGGAAATGGAAGCAATCCCCCTTCAGTTATAGGTGTCTATTTTCAGGAGTATCTGAACCAAATTCAGTACAACGATAAAACTACTATTATTTAAACCAAACTTTGAAGGGTTGACTTATTATTACCACTACCGAGTGGTACAGTATTGCCATTATAAACGGGAACATCCTGGCAGTAGAATCGGTACCACTTTCTTAATCTTTGGTCAATTAATTAAATTTGCCTGATTATTTATCAAGATTAATTGTTATTTATACATTACTTAGATGTGAACTGGTAATTGTCCATTATCTTAATGTAGAAATAATTGCTCAAAGTAATATGACCACTTCAATAGACTAATCAGTGATTCAGCACAGAATTAAATAACCAGGAAATAGAATTTGGTTTCCGGGGTTAGCAAATATTTTAGAAGAAAAAAATAGCCTTGGATAATAAGTGTGTGAATCATAATCCGTTGCTTTTGACTGAAGAAATAATAATGTAACTAATATTATGACTCCGAATATTGAAATAAATATTGCACACGTTAGCGATGTTAATGTTAGGCGCTCATTTGTTGGAGATATTTGTGGGTGCTTATGCAAACTTAGAAATGGCCTACACATAGCCATGGTAGCAATTTACATTTCTCCGAATCCAAAATTGGACGAAGTAGAGCATTTTATTCATCGCACTTTACTGGAGTACACTGAAGAAGGGTCGAAAATACTTGGTACAAATGGTAATAAATTTCCACTTATCTTGGCTAGCGATTTCAACATCAACTTCGCTGATAAAAAATCAGAGCAGTTGACAACTTTTCTTTCGGAAAAATTGAATTTGAAAATGAATAATGATCCACAAGAATCCACAACAAAATATGGGACCACCATTGACGCGGTATTTTCCAGATATTTAGAGGATATCAAGTCTCAAACTTATGTCTCTTATTTCAGTTATTCAGTTACCATAAACCTATAGTTTCAATGATAACAAATTCTTGAATAACCTACATGTATTGTAAGATAATAAAAATATTTTAAACGATATTAACTTCTCATTTATTCATGAGCGCACGAATTAGTGGACTGATTTCAAAATAATCCACAAAATAAATTTTCTTTGTATCTAAAAATTATAGTCTTAACGTTTGTACAGTTTTAGTTGAGGAATGTTATTTAATATCTTTGTATTAATGTATATCAGTTGAATTGGTTAGACTTACAATGTTGGCGAAAAACGAATCTTCCTTCAGATCAGTGGATTTCAGCACATAACGTCTGATCAATTTGTCGGTGTTTAAGTCGTAAACTATAATAGTAGGAGGTGAAATTTGCTTAGGCGAACCTAGTATGTCTGCCAATCCAGTATCTATAACCCAAAGGCGATCACATGCATCTACTTTCACTCTGAATGTTGATACAAGAACACCTTCATCCTTGTTATCTCCTTCTGGGAGTGTGTTCGTTTTCCAATCTGGATAAGGTGACAAGGAAGCAGTTTTGTTAATTGGATTCAGATTAACGCAATTTAATGTTGCAGCTACTCCACTCTTCCACCTGAAATTTAATAGTAATAATTAGACAATATTTCATGGTGAATCGCATTTTCTGAAATAGTGAAAGTACCAATTACAAGCCGTCTCCTATCTCAGTGTAATTTTATGTTTTATTGAGCAGGTGGATAAATTTGAAATCAAAATGAAAAACTTCGTAGCAATAAGTAACGCTATACAGATTTAAACAGATTGTCAGAACATGAGTATATGTTCATTAGATACTAGTACTTTTCCCTTACATATGAAATTATAACAATAAGTTAAACTATTTTAATAACCGTCATGCTGCTGCATCGTTCTGATACTTCGCAAATAATGATGAATCTAGAAAAACACATTCACTTTGTTGTCATATGTTATGCCGTCAGTCAGGCGAGGCATAGCCCTGGTGGGATTTCACCATTCAGAGGCCCGCCACCAGTAACTGTCAATTGAAATGGTTTAAATACAAAATAACAAGCAAGTTGAAATACAAAGAAAAAATCAAACATCAGTAGGTATAGGTGATGATAAATTACAAAACAACAACATAATAAAATAATAAATAAATTTTTTCCCGAAAGTGCCGAAGATTTTCGCAGTTTGTTTAATATTGTATCAATACCCACGAATTCCAGGAGTTCTCTTTCGTTCGAAATCAATTTGCTTTTTATTACTTTCAATTTACTAAATTGTTTTTCGCAGGAAGTGTTAGTACATACTGGTAGATACGTTACAAACAAATTTGATGATGCCACAGATTGCATATTGTATGTGCATGAAAAAAGCGTAACAACAAGCCAGGCAGCTGATACATTTTTTATAGTTCTTATTGAAACTGTTTCTTGATGAGCTGCCTTCAACATTTATCAATCTAGTCCAGCCAATGGCAGCTTTGATTCGTAAATTCTTTCGTAACTCACCGATTTTGATCTACAATGGCTCATTCGATTCGTAATCAAAAGCCGACCACATCCCAACTGGGGGAAATTGTTGATAAGGCTAATAAATAATAAATAATCAACAATAAACGAAAAAAAAAAATTGGCGCGAGGTTTGAGAAAATGATGACGAATGTGATGAAAGTATAGTTGACAATGAGATAGACTGAGACGATGAAAATTATACACCGTTTTATTGCAATAATAATGGTAATGATGATGTTGATGATAATAATGATGATGACAATGATGCTGATTATGATGATGATGGTCATGTATAATATTTATGTATGCATTTCATATTGTAATAAGAACTAATTTTTCGATGTATAATTTCATGTAGAATATATAATGGTTTTTTTTTAACATAAACTAATTTTTAAATGTATATCTTTATGTATAACATGTAATAATTACAAAAAATGGAAGGTCATTTTTAGTTGTATATTTCCAATTTTTTGATAGCTGGATAATATATAATATTTACTGACTTTATTCTCTAATAAAAACTGATTAAATATAAAGTTTATATTTTTCAAAATCAACTAATGGTTAATTAACAATATAATGTTTTATAAACAATTGACTGAGATATAGACCAAAGAGTCTTGTTTATCAAGTCTAAATTGTACGAAATTAACTTTAAACTCAACCTGGTGTCAACTTTTTTTGTTTGTCAATTTATAATATTTGAATGTTTTATAAATAATTGACGAACATATTAAAAATACAATTACTTTATTCAATATCACAACGTTTATTAAATCGTTTGATTGTAGTTACGTATTTTAACAATTCATTTTCTAAAGCGTAGGTTCAGTGAGGAAGATCGAAAATATGACTTCACTTAAAAGAAGATTATTCAGTATCTAATTACTATTGGAAAAGTTTTGAGGGTTAAATGTCGTATTCTCACAATTTCGGTAAGTACATAATTATCCTGGGTACTGTTGTAAATGAGAATTTAATACGAACAGACTGAAGTTTCCTAACTACTGGGTCATTACGAAGATTATTGAATTGATTCTTCAAGATTATTGAAGGGTTTCGCTTGGAATCTAATATTATTTATATTGTTACTAAAACGTTCTTACCAATTGAATATGGGTAATATTCACGAGAAAAGCTCTGCAGAGAATCTAAAGATTAATAGATAATATTAGAAACACACTTCTTGCATTTAAATTAATTAAAATATGTAACTTCAAAGAAAATACAATTTTCTTTCAATAACTTATTTTAGTAAATTGCCAAAAGGATTGAAATAAATATTCAGAAGTAAATTATGATTAAAAATTGAAGAAGGTATATTGAAAAATTACAATAATTTGTGCTAAAACTTCCAATTCTTTTTCACTCTCATTTTTTTATATTGTAATTTTCTTGTATCTAACCCAGGATTGACATCCTGCGAGATGATTTTATATTCGTTTATCTTTTCCACGACATGTTCTGAGTTGAGTTTTCTTCTGTAGCAGCAGAACACGTTAAAACAAAGACATTTTCCAAATACTTTTGGCAATTAAATGTGGTCTGCCACTGATCATTTTTACTGATCCTTGAACATCTTTTTGTTCCTAGGTTCAGATCTGTGAAATTCATATTTTTCTTGATGGTTTGGAGGTTATAAGCATAGAGGATCACTAGGTAAAGAGTTCCACAATTTTGCTGTTTGATAAGAAAATGAAGTCTGGTAGGAAGAAATTCGGCAGATTACGAGTTTGACAGGGAAATGGTAACTAGTTTGAGCTCGTCTAGTACGCCTATTTGGAATCTCTCGTGGTGGAAGAACAGAAGAAATTACTGATGAAGACAGACCATAGAAATATCTCTAGAAAAGGGAGAGATCTCACACCTTTCTGCGATGTTCTAAAAAGATCATTGAACTTGTAAGTGTGACATCATCAATCAAACGAATAGCTCTCTTCTGGATCGAATCCAAGAGCTTCAGCGTATGTTTGGGAGCCGAACTCCAAGCTTATCAACAGTACTCCAAGACAAGTCGAATCTGTGCTTTGTAGATTATGAGAAGCTGTTGGGATGTAAAGTAGCTCCTGGCACGGAATAGAAGTTTGTGAAGCGGTTTTCGCAATGGACATCGAGCATTGTTATGGAAGACTTCATACCTGACATCATTATATTAGGGATTGTGGGATCCTCCTTCCTGAAGAAGACGCATGCTTGAATTTTGGTTGCATTAAACTTTGCTAGATTATCAGATCCCCATTTCAAAATCTTCGCCAGACCTCGATTAATTGCGCCAACCTGTCTCTGTCCGCTCCTCTAGCTTCTATGGATGGTATAGGGGCTCTAGATGAGAAAGTGGTATGAAGTGTAACATCATCTGCAAATCTGTGGACGGGACAGGTAGCCACTTCCAGCAGATCGTTGAGATGGAACAAAAATAAAATTGGCGCCAAGACAGAACCCTGTGGAACACCAGCGTTGATAGCCATTGTATCGGAGGATATTCCGTCAACCGTGATCTATCTGAGAGAAAACTCGAAAATAAACGACAATGTTGAAGCGACAAACGATACGACGGAAGTTTCCCAAAAAAGCTTTGGTGCTAATGTCTTTTGTTGATCAGAAAACATCCAGATACAGTGTTACTCATTTTATTATAATTCAACGTAAAAACCCGCTGTATATCATGTATTACCATATATGCAAAGTACTAATAAATGAATATAATAATATAAGGTATTATATTCATCAAACAATGAGTTACATATACTGCCATTTTTTGAGAATAATCGTTTTCGAGTAATAGAATGCATTGTGGAGTTTTCGATCAGAAATCTTAACAATTATATTCATTCATTGATTAATTCTCATATAATGGGATAGTCTTTTTATTAGTAGTAGTTTTATTTATTTCTCATACCTTGCCATTAAGAAACTGGTTTATTTATAGATTCTGAGTAAACGTAATTTGGAGAAATGATCAACCACTCCAATGACTCACATTAACGTGATATATACAAAATTAATTATTATATCAGTAATTTTATTTCAATGTGTTTATCTTAATGGCAAAACCCATGATATTAAATATATAATACCGAGTTCTGACAATGACTAGTTGTATTTACCACAAATATACTGCGAACTATCTATTTGATAACAGGTTTCACTATTTGTGATGTAAAGGAAACTAATTAAAAATTTATAGGAACTGGTCATGCTCATAATCGTTTATACGATTTATGAAGTACATCGCGTGACAGAGTATGTTTTTATGTAAAATAGAGCTACGGCAGACGACATGGATATAATTATTATGCTTTTATAATGGATGTTTCATGTTTTGGAGTAATATTACTGTTATTTCACATGAGGGTCAACGATATATGTGATTGTTTACATTTAGAAATTAGGTAATGTATTGAATGGGCTAGGTTTTACCAATATTTTCATTGAAAAATATATAATTCCGGAAATCATATTTATTGTTTAATAAAATTATGTCAAACTTAATTGTGAAAAATAACTATTAAAAGTTCGATTTTCACTAATTTAATAAATAAATGCAACTATAGTTTCGCTAACACTGTAGCTTCTCAAAACAAATATTACAGAGTACTATCTTACTAGAAAAGAGCTAACCAAATATGACAATCTTAGGATAGATCGTTATTGGAATTTTATCTAATTGGGCTTAACTCATTTACGGATTAACGATAAGCAAACGGAAAATCTAATTATACAAATTTAACAAGGGAGAATTTCTAGGTATTCCAGCAAAATTTATTTATTAATTTTATTCTGAATATGTAAAATCTTACAATTATCATTAAAGTTCTGGTTTTCCATCATTTAATGGTCCGCAAAGGTTGAATCAGTTTTATTATTAATAAAACTACACCAAAGTTCTTTGATCCGTATTTTGAAGGTTTTTAAGGATTTAATAATATGAACTCACACTTGGGTAATTCCAATCTATGATATTGTAATAAATTCAATTATTATTTCGGAACATTTACTTTATAATTTACGAGTCTGTAGAGTCTACCAACAAAATAAAATTAAAATTTTGAATCTTTTTTTTTCAATGTCTATCCCAGGGCTTCTCAACCTTTCAGTATTTTGAATCACAATTTTCATCGAGCCCCCCCTCATACAATAATTTTCACTGAAATCGTAATATTAGTTTCTATTTAGTTTAATTTAATTATATTTTGACGCTGAAGCTACACTATGACCTTCATAACAAACCTTGTAAATTAGTTTTGTACAGAAATCTTTCGCAACAAACGTTTACATAACATATTTTCTGATTTTTTCTTCAATTATCACCCAATCTTTATTTTAAAACACCTGATCAAGTAACTAGATCTGGATTGCCTCATAAAGTGACATTCCGTGAAAGAGTAAGGGGCGAAAAGCGTTAGACCAGGTCTTGAGTGTTGAGAGTGGCGTCATGTGTAGAACGGCCGAAAAGTAGACGTTCTTATAGCACACTCTTGTCCTTCTCACCTTGTCTCTGGCTTCCAAAGAAATGAGTCCTGGTCTTAATATTGTGCTAACGACGATGGTAACCGTAGTAAATTGTATAAAAATGAGACCACTAAAATCAAGAATTTCTTTGTAAAGACGTGGGTGCAGTATATTCAGCGTTACTATTTTTGCAACATGTTTATGAATTAAGAGAGATGAATTTTCCATTTTTCTAGAAGAGTAAAACGAACCAGAAGCTGAGAAGCTTAGAGATGATTACTTTGTAATAAAATTCAGGTACTTGGTCGGTCGACATATTCGAGAAATTAATTGCCTTGAACCTTCAACTCCAAGGAACAAACACACATTTGATATGAGTGATAAAGTTAATGCTTTTTGTCGCAAACTGGAATTGTAGAACAAACCTTGAAAATTAGTTTTGTACATAAATCTTTCGCAATAAACGTTAGCATGAAATATTTTCTCACTTTTTCTTCAATTATCACCCAATCTTTATTTTAAAACACCTGATCAAGTAACTAGATCTAGATTGCCTCATAAAGTGACATTCTGTGAAAGAGTAAGGGGCGAAAAGCGTTAGACCAGGTCTTGAGTGTTGAGAGTGGCGTCATGTGTAGAACGGCCGAAAAGTAGACGTTCTTATAGCACACTCTTGTCCTTCTCACCTTGTCTCTGGCTTCCAAAGAAATGAGTCCTGGTCTTAATATTGTGCTAACGACGATGGTAACCGTAGTAAATTGTATAAAAATGAGACCACTAAAATCAAGAATTTCTTTGTAAAGACGTGGGTGCAGTATATTCAGCGTTACTATTTTTGCAACATGTTTATGAATTAAGAGAGATGAATTTTCCATTTTTCTAGAAGAGGAAAACGAACCAGAAGCCGAGAAGCTTAGAGATGATTACTTTGTAATAAAATTCAGGTACTTGGTCGGTCGACATATTCGAGAAATTAATTGCCTTGAACCTTCAACTCCAAGGAACAAACACACATTTGATATGAGTGATAAAGTTAATGCTTTTTGTCGCAAACTGGAATTGTAGAAATGTTTGCAAATCTGGATGAATGTGTCAAAACTTACAAAACTGAAGAACAACATGTGCAAATTGTTCTTGTAACCATTGAAAATCATTCAACCATGCTGGCAAAGAATTAAAAAAAATATTTTCTTGCTGACTTCAACTTGATAGCAAGTTACATTTCAAAATACTCCCGAAGGTCATTCAACTGCCGCAGAAGGAATCTTTATAATAGAATTCATAGCAAGTGGCGAAATCAAAAGACAATTAGTAATAGATCACTCTTTGAATACTTTAAATAAGAAATAATCACCCTTATAGAAATGCTGCAGTGAGGACCTTTCGGCTATCAAGTAGCCATCATCAGAGTAAACTGTATTTTTAGTGGATAAGGGTGATTATTTCTTATTTATAGTGTTATAGTGTATCCACAGCGTGAATTCTTTTATAGCTTATTGTCAGTCTTCGAATCTTGGGCAGGGTTGGATAATGAGTTTTCTGCACTGAAAACAAGAGCATTTCGTATAATATTACCATTTTCAACATCTTACCTTCGCGAAACCGGATTTTCTGCGGTGGCTGCTTTGGAGACAAAATATAGATCTCAGCTAAATATAGAAAAACAGCTTAGAGTGTCAATTTCTAATATTAACCCTTCTTTCGAAAAACTTTGCTCTGCAAGACAGGATCAAGGGAGTCACTAATAAGTATTAATATTTTTTTTGATTTAATATTCATGAAGTAATTATTGAATACATTGTGCAGTATAGATACAATCCTATTTATAAGTGTATTATATCAGTGTAAACGTGTATTTTCTTTTTTATTATGTCTGAATATATCTTATTGCTTTTCTTTCAGTAAATTAAATACACCCGATATATTTCTAGACCCCCATTTAGTTTTATCAAGTCCCCTAGGGGGCGCCCACCAGAGGTTGAGAATCACTGGTCTATACATATCAATTGGTTACCTACCTATCTGTAAAATATGCGTCCTCGGTGATTTTCAAATCTTATATTGTGCCCCTTGAAATAGTTAACGAACTTCAGTGTGAAGTGATTTATCAATGAATAATATTAAATACTAAGATAATGTCCTAGCTTTTAACTAATTGTATATAAAATGCTATATTTTTTGGTAATTCCTTGTTTGGATATTTCAGATTTATATACACTGGGTGTTATGTGGAAAGATGTTCATCTTCCTGAATTAGTCCAGGCAATAAGCCGGGAAAAAGGCCATAATAAAAAAAAATATATAGTAAGCTAGAATTCCGAAATTTTTTCTGCATTTTGTTTCTAATACCACATAGATCATTCATAACCGCGGGGGTCTACCTTTCTACCCCCCAAAACGGGGTTTCAACCCCTCAGAGGAGCATTCTTATAAAAACAATCCAAAAGTTTCAGAAAATTAATGAATTAAGAGCCGAAAATGACCCCTAGTATGTTTTTTGGGTAGCTGATAACGATTCCGCAGTTAGTTTCCTCGGAAAACTCCCTCCAGATGGGAAATTTGGAAAATTTATAACATATGATTTATAATTTTGTTGCAAAAATGACCTCTAGTAGGTTTTTTGGGTCGCTCATCACGATTCCGCTGTTATTTTTCCCAAAAAACTCTCTCCCGATGGAAAATTCAGGAAATTCGAGATTTTCCTGACACGGTTATAAATAATAAAGTATAATTTTGTTACAGAAATGACCACTAATAGGTTTTTTTGGGTCGCTGATCACGATTCCGCTGTTATTTTTCCCAAAAAACTCTCCAGATGGGAAATTCGGGAAATTTGTGATTTTCCTGAGACGGTTATGAATAATAAAATATAATTTTTATACTTTATTATTCATAACCGTCTCAGGAAAATCTCAAATTTCCCGAATTTTCCATCTGGAGATAGTTTTTTGGGAAAAATAACTGCGGAATCGTGATCAGCGACCCTGAACCTACTAGAAGTCATCTAGCTGCCGAATCGTGATCAGCGACCCAAAAAACATACTAGGGGTTATTTTCGGCTCTTAATTGATTAATTTTCTAAACTTTTGGCTTGTTTGTATAAGAATGCTCCTCTGAGGGGTTGAAACCCCGTTTTGAGGGTAGAAAGGTCGACTCCCGCGGTCCTGGTAGTCATGAATGATCTACGGGATACTAGGAGCAAAATGCAAAAAAAATTTGAAATTCTAGCTTACTACAAGGTGGCGCAAAATCAAGTACGCTATTTCTTTTTTATATAAAAGCAAGATTAATTAAAAAACAGTCATATTATACATGAAAAACGTTTATTTAAACTTTAAAAATTTATTTTGTTACACACTAAAAATAATATCGACCAAATGGCCACCCTCAGCATTAATGCAATAATGAGCTCTTTTTAAAGCATTTTTCATAACTTTCTCCAACATTTCAGGTGGTATTCTGTCAATTTCTTCCCGGATGTTGTCTTTTAATACCTCTAGTGTTTGAGGATTATTTACAAATACCCTATCTTTGAGATAACCCCATAACCAAAAGTCTGGAACAGTTAAATCTGGGGACCTTGGCGGATATGCAATATCGCCGTTTTTCGAGATAAGGCGTCCAGGAAAAATTCTGTTCAAAATGGCTATTGTCTCACGGGCCGTGTGTGCTGTCGCACCATCTTGTTGATACCAAATCTCTTCCTGATTAAGTTCTTCCATTTCCGGAATTAAAAAATTCAACAGCATGCTTCTGTAGCGATCTCCATTTATTGTAGTGGTTCTTCCGCGATCGTCCTCAAAAAAATATGGCCCCAAAATTTTTCTGCCAATAACGCCACACCATACGGTCACTTTTGGCTCATGTAGCGGTTGCTGGTGAATAATTTGTGGATTCTCACTACCCCAGAAGCGATGATTCTGCTTATTCACAGCTCCATTTAAACAAAAATGCGCTTCGTCACTCATTATGATTTTGTTCCAAAAATCCCCAATTTCGTTTTCAAGGTTTACTATAGCATTACAATATTGAAGTCGTTTTTCAAAGTCTAAAGGCATAATTTTATGGGTTACCTGTATTTTGTAGGGGAACAAATGCAAATCTTTCACTAAAATTCGTTGCAATGAACGTCGGGTAATGTTTACTTGCGAAGATCGTTTTCTTGTTGATGTGTAAGGCCTTTCCATCACATCTCTATGCACCCGGTCTATATTCTCCCTTGAACGAGCTGAACGAGGTCTGCCAATATGAGGTCTATCAGATGTAGACCCAGATTGTTGAAAATTTGTCGCTAATCGCCGAAATGTCTTCGCAGTTGGAACACCGCGTCTTCCATATTTTCTACGGTATTCTCGTTGAGCTAGGATAACCGACGAATTATTTTGATAAAAAAATTTTACGATTTCAGCACGTTCTTGAGGCGTATATCGATTCATAATAATTTCTCAAGTATCTACTTTACAACTGACAGAAAAACTCGAACAGATGTCAAATACAAACGAACTAATGACAACATTCCATAGGGTACTTGATTTTGCGCCACCTTGTATATATATTTTTTCATTTTCCGGTTCGTTGCCTGAACTAAATGGAATAGGCAGATATAAATCGCCTTGTACAGTTTTGTTCCTTGAAAACGTATAATTTTGAGTCTACCACTGTCGTTTAAATTAGATTATTAATAGCTCTGAACAGCACACTATTATTCCATATTAATTCAAGCAGAAGAATGTTTAATGGTTTGAATTTCATCCAAAATGTACATATGTACAGTTTGATTAGTCAAAATATTTGTTAAAATACCTTTCTACCTGAATTGAAATTGAGATTTGTTTATTTTCCTTACTATTTGAGAATAGCCCGTAAACGACGATATATAGCCACATGGAAATTCAACAAAGATTTCAAATTGATTCATTTAAAGGGTTACAATACATGCACCGAAAATTCATTAATACGAACTGTTAAAAAAGACTTCTCATCACAGAAAGAAAAATCCCAGAATCGAAGCATTTTGTAGTAGTGAATAAACGATTTTCAAACCCTTTTCCAGACATTGAAACATACGAAAATTGTGTCTTGGGCCAATGAAATTAGTAGCGCTCTTCTAACGAACTCTTTAATGCAAATAGGAAAATAGTAGGTAATTAAATTATCTTACCGGGGTACTGTAATGAAAAGTTTATCCTTCCATCGGTCCAACCCAAGAGGCAAATTGTTAGCTGGTACATATTGTCCAGATTTAATTGCACTTTCTTTAACTTCATCACTGGGCCAGTTGAACGTTAATTCTTTCCATGCGAATACATTCTCCAGTTGTGCTGTTGCTGTGGTCAAGGCAATGAAAGCGGAGATAACTGCTATTCTAAACATTGTTGCACCTTTGCTGAACACTTACTAAGCAGAGAAACCTCTCGTTAACCATAAATATAGTGATTGCAGAATAATCATTCCCTCAGCGGTTCTCCCACTTCATTAAGTGTCGATCATATAAGATATAAAGAATTGGCCCTGAACTCGACCAGGTGCTGTTGAATAGAGATGGAGAGTATTTATTTGAAACCATTCAGCGATGTCGTACATTCATTATATTGTTGTCTGAATTACAATAAGAAATGAAACAAATATTTCATTACGGAGGTAATTTAATATATGTATAATGATTTGCAAGTAATAGTATCGCCAGACATTTAACAGAATGTTAATGTATTATTCATTATTTCGCAATGTTGAAGAGAAATGATATATGTATTGCTATTTTACATATAAATTCTTGTATTACAAGTCTTACCTACTATTTAATATTTGAAATACCTATAGTCGAGTCATATTAGCAAAAAAGCTGAGAAAATTTGCTGGCAACTCCGATCGACTCCGGATTATTTGCAAAATTTTCCTGAACGGACTTACAACATTCCCGAAAAAAAACTGATATGTGCTTTTCCATTTTTCAATTGTTATAGAGGAAAATAGCCAATTTTCATGGCCAAAAATTAAGAAATTTCAAAAATTTCGAAATCATGCCAACAATGACCGGAAATGTCCACTCGTAATATTATCCAAAAGCAAATATCTATGGAAAATAAAATAAAAAAATTTTTTTTTTACAAATATCTGTGTTGAAATAGAACAATAGAAAAGAATATAAATACTTAGGTACAATTCGTAATAAGTGAATGTAAAAAAATTTTAATTTGTGGATGAATAATTAATTATTAATTATTAAAAATAATAAGTTTAAAAAATAAACACAATTACACAATAAACACAATAAAATTCAACAATAATAGATAATCTAGATAATCTCTTGATCCACCCCTTTCTAAAATTTCTATATATATTATAGTCCCATCATATTCAGAATAGAAGCGGGGTAATTTGAATGTTACTTCATAGATCGAATATGAATCTTCCAACAATCTGAAAAGATTTTTTAACAGTCACCTCGAAAACCCCCGAGTACAATTTTCTAGCCATTTTCATGAAAATTGGTCATTTTCCTCTATGTTCCTCTATAACAATTGAAAAATGGAAAAGCACATATTAGTTTTTTTTTTGGGAATGTTGTAAATCTGTTCAGGAAAATTTTGCGAAAAATCCGGAGTCGATCGGAGTTGCCCGCAAATTTTCCCAGCTCTTATACTTTTTTCGTCTAATTTGACCCGACTACTAGTACAATAAGCGTAAGACAGAATGTCAGGATTCATTATTTATGATTGTTTGATCATAAAAAAATCATTTTTTTGCCCGTAAAACCTCATATCATTCAAAGTTCGGTGGAGATTGCTTGGGCATCTTAGAGAATAAAAACTTATTATGAATTTGGTGCTAAATCCTCAACTTTATTAATTTTCAAAATTATTCATTGATAAATAACTACACACTACACTTTGATTTCCAGTATTTACAATTTGATAGAATTATAATAACATGTTGGCCCCTCGATTCACGTAACAGTTTTTCATTCTTTTAACAGTGGCGGCTCGTGAGTTATGAAAGAGGGTGGGCACAAGAAAAACCTTACCTATTTTTTGTATATAAAATCCATTCCTCTATTTTTCATGCTGGAAAAAACGTCTATGACTTTATTGTCAAAATCCAGGATTGACTGGACAAACTTCTTTTCCAATGCGTTCAGTCGCTCTTCTGACATTGTGCTTCTCAGAAAAGTTTAAATGAATTTGAGGGTGGAAAACCATCATTCACATTCTGCTGTCGACATGGGCGTCGTATAAATAATATCCAACAGTTTATATGTTTCGGTCAAAACCTTTTTCATGTTGTTGTCTGTAATGAACACTAAAAGTGGTAAAATACCTCCTACGTCACACATGTCAGACCCAGAAGGAGAATTTAAAATAGTTTGCAATTCATTCAGCTGGAGATACGTTGCTTTGTGCCCCTAACCGACGGTATAAGCGCTTATGGCGAAGATAACCGTAGTCAGCCGAATCATACTTGAAATAGGTACACTTCAGAACGTTCCCCGGAACATAGTTTTGAGCGTTAGCATTGCATGCTCCTGATGTACGGAATAAAATAATGCACTGAATTATATGCGAATTTCTTTCTGTGTTTATCTTGGTGGTTGGGTGGGAACGTTGTTAGTTTTTCAAGATACCATACAAATGGAACTAGAAAAATCAACATTTCGTTCCAGGTTATGTGACATTTTGTACACAAAACAAAAGGATTCAAAATAAAATATGAAAAATTATATCCATTCAATTGAAAGGTCGAAGATTCGAATTAATAATCAAATAATATAATGGAAAAAACTACACACTCAAGAACTATTAAAACTAATTTCATTACGTACATATTTGAAAAATATGAAAACTTCTGAAATAAAAAAAAACTCCTCGACGTCGCCTCTTCAGTATATCTGTTTTTCTCGGAACAATTCTCTTACAGTTCCTAATGCGGTGATTGATGTGTAGCTACAAGACTTATGTCCGTTGTTTTCTAAAAAAATATGAACCTTTTATGCCTTTGGAGGATATTGCTGCCCAAACAGTAACTTTAGGGCTATGTAATAGAATTTGATGTTTGAACCGTGGATTTTCTTGCGACCAATAGGGATAATTTTGCTTGTTGACCTAAGGAGGCAGATGAAAATTGGCCTTGTCAGAGAACAACATTTTATTAAAGTAGTCAAATCTCACCATCCACCATTTTTCACATCTTTGGTTGGCAAATGCCAATCGTATAGGGTTTCCTTCAATTCTTGCACTCTCTGAGTTTTAAAAGGATGTAGTTCCAAGTCTTTTAGCATGATGCAGAAAACAGAAGACCGTGCATTTTGGGCCACTGTATCACCAACATGGTCAATATTTTGATTAGTGAGGGCAAGAAGGCGAATATTTCCGGTCGAACCTTTTTCTTGACATTTGTGTAGTCAGAACCTTATCGGATTTACTGTTTTATTAAAGGTTGTATAGGTCATAACAAGCACGTAACTCAATTCTGACATAAATTTCCAAGCCTTGTTTTACTCATTACAAAAGTTAGGCAATTATATCTCAGCAACCATTTGAACTATAGTCAGAATAAAAATGAGATTCCTCAGAGATCAGAATGTTATGAATAACTTGCTGTTATCTTTTGATAATGACAGCTTAACTGTCGAAACTACAGTTACGATCTTATAACATTAAATTAGTGGTAGCGTATAGTGAAAATAGTCTTTTGTTTATCAATTATAAATTACCATAAAGTAACGCCTTCTACAATCAATTATATTATATTCCCATATATTGCATTGTGAATTAATCACATCTTAAGAAAGACTGTAGTATAAACACTATGGTAATAAAAAGGAAAAACAGATACCGATCGGCATAGCCGTTGTTCTTCTTTCATTACACCTTGGGACATGCAATAAAGAAATTAATGCCTATGAAGCAGGAGAAGCGTGATATGTAATTTCGAGAAAGATTGTGATCTTTATTGTTGCTCTATAATACTAACATTTTTATATTTTTTATTATTTCGCCAGTTGCGTATATTAGCAAATTGTTTATTTTGGAAACACTATGATTAAGTACCTAAAAAATATATTTGAAAATAAATAGATAATATAGAAAGAGAAGAGTGGTGCAATACTGCTACTAACTGCCTACATTAATTTAATCGTAATAATATTTGAAAAAATTATATGAATTTATTTGGAAGTTATATTAATTTAATTTTTACTAGTAAGATGATTAGAAAAAGAATTACACAAGAAGTAATAACTGCGAAATGGATCATGAAACAAATTTTAATATATGAAGAACATGAAAAAAACTAAAAAAACTACATACATAATTCAATATGTTATATACCAGGATATCAAAAATTATCTTGGTCAACGTGTGTCTTACTTTACGTTTGAAATAATTATGTCACTGTCACACTGACTTCATACCTGTTTATTTCAGTTGTAAAACAATAATGAACTACAAATTATGAAATAACAGTTTTAGTAACAACAAATGTTCTAAATGTGAACTTTGAACATTTTTAAAGGTCGTGATAGCCCCAAACCGGGCCCAAAACCGTTTTAAAATAGTTAATTTTCGATAAATCGAATGACGTTCACGTGAGAAGCCCGTAGCACGCGAGTTAGAAAAGTGCAAACTGGTTGTACCTGATACGGCTTTACGCCAACTTTTCGCGTTCCGTTTTCGCTCCATGTAGTTAGATGTAGTGTCGGACCGTGCCCGACGGCCCTTCTTTTTTCGATAAATGTCCATTAAATAGAAAAATTAAATTAAAACAGTTTGAGCTATTCTCAGATCTCTGTTATGCGCGTCTAACGTGCGACGTAACGAAGGGAATTTTCTAGCTACCAAAATATACCCAAAGGTGGTAAAAGCTAGCGGCCTATAGCCGAAAACACTTTATTACAACTAGCGCCGGCCGCACGGGGCACGAAACGGCCCCGAATTAACAAGATCGAGGTAAAAAGTATAAACTCTAACTGAAGTCAAGCGAGCTCCTCGAGGCAAATGTCAAAATGATTTCGTTCGTAGCTAATTACATGGGACGTCTGGCGTTCATGTAATTATGTTTTTATACAATTCGAACCTTCTAATTTCGATAGGCCACGTGAAAATCCCGGAGATCGAAGTGCTAGAAACTTCTGAGCGTAATAATTTTCGTACAAAATTTCGAATGTTCGCACTTTTAGAAACTACAAATTAATTAATTTGACACAAGTTTTGGGGATATTTTTATTTCAAGTAAAGTAAAGTAAAGACACACGTTTTAGATTCCACAACCACCCTTGACCAAGATAATTTTTGATATCCCGGTACCTACCCAAAAATTTCGATAGGAACAAAGGAACGGATGAAACCAATATTTAACGGCCTAATTTTTTTAAATTTCTTTGGGGACAAAATAGAAGAGAAGCTTCTGTTCTGAAACAATAATCATTAGATGATCATTTAGAAATAATGAGTTTTCTGAGAACTTCCTTAGATGCAATTCATTAATTTGTCTTCATTCGTGATTTCTGAGAACTTTATAATAAACAATCGATTTATTTGTCTTTATTCGTGGGAAACCCCAGACATACTTGATATGCTGTTCTTGATGCTTTTAATCGTTTCCGTAATCAGGAAGGTAGGAACCAAATATTTGTAAAAAAATCTGGAATTACCAAAATGATGGTATGGGATATTTCACGTAATAAATTGAAAGGGAAAGGTAGTTGTTATAAGACTATACAAATACATTGAGTAAAGGTAATAGCATAAATCCATTAGTTCTTTATTCTTACTAAATCGATAAGTATTATTTCAGTATCAGGTAAACTAAAAACACTGTTGAAGTACTACTAGCGCAAAGTGGAAAGTTGCTGAAGAATAAAACAGATGGCGGCACAGTCGAAAATCCTATATGACATTTGTGATGTACTATCTTCAACTAGAACGCATTAAAATTTTCAGACTGATATGTCATTCAGATCTGTTTTGACACCTATCGGAAGTAAGCAGCCTTAAACACTCTTGTAAACATGGAGAAAAAAACGTGTCGCACTCTTGGACTGCCGCGGTAAAGCTATTGTATAGCATTTTTCATCAACTTATGCAATTATAATTATTTATTTATTTTTTATTTATGCAGTATTTTTTTCTTTGATATTAATTCAAGTTACACTTTTTGAGCGTGGTGACCGATAAGAAAACAATTTTTTTTCTTTTATTGAATAAATGAGAAGTTAATATCGTTTAAAATATTTTTATTATCTTACAATACATGTAGGTTATTCAGGAATTTTTATCATTGAAACTATAGGTTTATGGTAACTGAAATAAGAAACATAAGTTTGAGACTTGATATCCTCTAAATATCTGGAAAATACCGCGTCAATGGTGGTCCCATATTTTGTTGTGGATTCTTGTGGATCATTATTCATTTCCAAATTCAATTTTTCCGAAAGAAAAGTTGTCAACCGCTCTGATTTTTTATCAGCGAAGTTGATGTTGAAATCGCCAGCCAAGATAAGTGGAAATTTATTACCATTTGTACCAAGTATTTTCGACCCTTCTTCAGTGTACTCCAGTAAAGTGCGATAAATAAAATGCTCTACCTCGTCCAATTTTGGATTCGGAGAAATGTAAATTGCTACCATGACTATGTGTAGGCCATTTCTAAGTTTGCATAAGCACGCAAAAATATCTCCAACAAATGAGCGCCTAACATTAACATCGCTAACGTGTGCAATATTTATTTCAATATTCGGAGTCATAATATTAGTAACATTATTATTATTTTGGTAAATAGCTACCCCACCTTTTGGAACAGTATCTACAACAGTATATATACCTACATGTATACTTACGGGGCGCACATGCGGTGAGTGTGGCATTATAAAGATATGATAGATACCTATACACCTATATACTTTCTCACAAACAGCTGCTTACGTATTCGTCCGATTTCGGAGCAGCTCGTCTCGATCCGTGCGAGCTTCGTACAGTCGTACCATATACATACACGTTAAGCGAACGCTCGGCCGAGCTACATGGTAGGCGGAGTGGGGGGTGTTAGGTTATTTTCGTTACGGAATTTCTTGATTCGGTCGCCGCGCTCAAAGCCCGCGATAGAAGCTATGCAATAGCTTAAAAAGTGAATTTCGCCTCTTGATTAAACATTATTTTTTGCATGGCAGATGTTGGATAATGTTGTTAAACATTATGGGGACTCTTCACCATCACTTGGGACGATTCACAAGTTGTGTACTGATTTTCGTTGTTGTAGTATGACCACAAACGACGCCAAACCTTCTGGTCGTCCAATTGAGGTTACAATCCCAGAAATCGTCAAATTAAAGTCCAAAGTGGGTTTATCGGCCAACAAAGTCATGGCAGTTTTGGGATGCACACGATATCGTCCATATCAATTACATTGAAAAAGGCAAAACCAGCATATTTGTTATAAACAAATTATATTCACTAACAAATATACGAATTTAACCAAAATGTCCAGTTTGGGATCATTTTCGCTTTATTTTTGCCTTTTAATTATGATATTATTGTTATTATGGTCGTTAAATGCATGAATACAATTTTGAATTGTTCTAAACAAATTATTTATTAATGAATACATGAATTGTGCCAAAATTCCAAGTGTACAGTCGTTGACCTTTCATCATTTGCTCCAACTCGATGCATTTAAAGAGCATCTGAAAAGAGTGTATTTTCAAGTGCAAACTCGGTGTGTTATCAGTAAATTCAGAAGATTGGGGTTGGAAGAAGATCGACGGAGTATTGCACCCAGTTAAAATTAAATAAGAAGCAGTTTCTGAAGATATTCTGAATACGGTATCTTGTTCTTGCAAAAAAGATTGTATAGGCAAGTGTGGATGACGTGCTGAAAATAAGATATGCACTTCCGCATGCAAAAATTATATGTTAATGTAATAATTTCAGATAAGGGATTCATAATTCCCCTGAAGATGACGCCGATAATCTAGATGAAATCGATGGTACGAATGAAGAAGATGACGATGCCAACATAGAAGATCCGAATATTACTTATTAGAATATGAACTTAAAGCAATTGTATTTCAATATATCAAAACCCTAAAATTTATTTCAACAATTTGTTTTGTCAAAAATTGCTTCACTGAAACTTTATTCAATATTCATCGTCTAATCTCGTGCACTAAAATTCCTTGATAAAATATTTTTTATTTGTTCGTTTCAAAACTGAGATTGATTTTTTAAATATTTACAATTCGATCTACGCCTCAATAATATTTACAATAAAATCATAATTGGATCGTTAAAATAGGACGAAAACGACTGTACACTTGAAATCTTAGCACAATTCGTGTATTTATTGATAAATAATTTGTTTATAACAATTAAAAATGGTATTTATGTATTTAACGACCATAATAACAATAATATCGTAATTAAAAGACAAAAATAAGCCGAAAATGACCTCAAATTAGACATTTTGGTCAAATTCGTATATATGTTGATAAATAATTTGTTTATAACAATTCAAAAATTTATTTATGCATTTAGCGGCCATAATAACTATAATGTCGTAATTAAAAGGCAAAAATAAGCCGAAATGTCCCCAAACTCGACATTTTAACTATCAAATTCGTATATTTGTTAATAAATAATTCGTTTAAAATAATTCAATAATTTATGTATGCATTTAACGACCATAATAACAATAACGTCGTAATTAAAACACAAGAATATGCCGAAAATGACCCTAAACTCGACAGTTTGGTCAATTTCGTATATTTGTTAATAAACATACCTACTTTGTTTAACGATGAAATCGAACCCAGAATTAATAAATAAATCGTTTATAACAAATGCAACTACTTGTTTAACTATTTTCATATGCTCACTGGCTAAAAATAGTCTTTTTTTAAAACCGGCCAGAAATTAGTACTTTCCGGTTTATTTTTAGGTCAGAAAATCTCATTTTGTCGGACCGAGCCAGAAAATTATTGTGATAGTCCGGTAAAAGCTTTTACCGGACTCATTTTTATTTACTTTCCGGCCTATCTTTAATGAGAAAAATAATAAAATAGTTAGTCTAAGATAGCGGTCAATTGGTTTCTATAGTAACCGAGTTTTGTATTATTTAAAACAATAAAATAACTTGACATATTTTGACGTTTAGTTGAAAACGTGACATTTATTATAAAATGGATATTCAAAATGATGCATTTGATTGTGAATGATGAAATTATACCAGATGAAATTGTTAAGGCCACCCAAGCAACGTTTGATTTATTACCGTCGAAGTCCCGGACACGATATGAACAAACATACCAAATTTTTGTAAAGTTAATTAATAAAGAGTTCTTGTTATAAAAATGTAAACTGAATAATATGAAGTTTATGGTGCAACAATGCCCGTTTTAAAAAAAATATTGTACGTAATACATCTCAAAAGTGCTTTTACTGGACTCGCAGGCTTGCAGGACTCGCCTGCGGCTCGCCCTGCAATTTGCCCACTCGTCCAGTAAAATACCACTTTCGGGACGTGTTACGTAAACTACTATTACCCGATCAAAGAAGGTCAAATTTAGCATTTTTCAGAAATTTGTGTGTAATCTCAATTAAATTGTCAATTTATTGTTTATAAACAATATAAAAAATTTGCGCAACTATATCTGTGTTCCACTTTGTTTCTGATAAAATTCTGAAGAGAAATGCACTTTGTCCCATCAAAATCGACTCATTTCTCAAGGATTTTGATTTCAAATACCCATTTGACTACACCATATACATATCTTAAGATCTCATATGTTTGTTCCTTCTTGTATCGTTTAGCCAGATGACCAAAACTATACTCACGACAAAAAAAAAGTTTTCTATTCTAGCAATATGATATCTTATCATAAAATAACGGCTTCCTCTATCAATTTTTTGTTCTTAGAATTGTTTTGATGCAAAATATGTGTAAGAAGTATGATCCAGAACGCGATCAAACTCTTTTGTTCTACATATATGGTTATTGATTAGGTTAGGTAATCTCTCAATGATGAAATGAAGGTTTGATGGAAAATACGGATAGTATAACAGCTACATCCTAATAATTATTGCAATCCATTACTAATGTATAATTACAGTAACAAAAGTAATTATTACCTCTAAGGAACTACATGTTTAACTTTCGTTCCGATGAAATAATAATACCGTTTTGTTATATTTGAACCAATGCTGTAGTATACTCTGTTTACCTTGTATCAATTTCTAAATAAGTTCCAGCATTCAGATGTATCCTTCATTCATTGTTACATAATGTCAATATAAAATTTATGCCATCCGCAAATTAATTTCTAATCGATTCAATGTATTCAAATTTGGACAGTGTTTACTCTGTTTTATACCTTTTATGAACATATCACACGCTATTTTACAGAAATAGATATTATAATGATAACAATCTTCCTTTCCATCTAGTAGATCTAGTAAGATCTCATTCTTAAATCATTTTCAAATACCACCATTGAACTATAAATGATAATGAAACGTGCTCTGGTCACCTCTGTTATAGAAAAGATACGAGCGGTGAGACATGGCGCAAAATTATAATTTTCGACAAATCAGACCTGTGTCGGTCTCGGTTTAACGTTTTCGTGTCACGGTTTTTATCAATTAGAAGTAGAAACACATTCTATTTCAAAAATTGAGAAATATTCATCGAATGTTATTTATTTACCGTTACATTTATGACAACTGTGGTGGGAGAAAATAACAATCAGGTTCTAAAATATATTTTCAATTTCTATACTTTTTTAAACAGGATGTTTCAGTTTTTTCGTTCATAACTTTGGTAAATAATAGGCCTTCTTAAAATATTAGGGGCTTCCATATAAAGCTCATATACACTTCGTTTTCGAGATACAGGGTGTTGAAATTTTGAAAAATTATTACATTTTCTTCATTATCTTCTAAGCAAATGAAGATTTTAAGTTCAAACTTGATACACTTTAGTTTTACTGGATGAAAAAATGTTTTTGTTGCAAAATGTTTTCGAGACAAATACAGTGACGAAGTTATGGGGTCTGGGTACGCATTTGAACTCCTTAAACTACCACACCAATGGTCGGAAATTATTATTGTATACACATTTGAAAACTTTGATTTATTTTCTATGAAAAAGTATTTCTGATAAATTTCACTTAGAGGCTTCCTTTTCCAGTTATTTTGATTTTTCTAATCAGGGTTATCTAGTGGAATTTCTTTTGAAAGGCTATTTAAAAAGTGAAAAATATTAGAACACCTTTTTATTGGTAACAATAGTAAATAATCATTCATAATAAATGAAATGAAAATGATATCCATTTACTTCAAAGCAACGGAGTCATCGATTTCTTAGCGACCTTGTTGTTCGAATTAAAATTTTATTATTTATTTCACCACAAGCTCTTCGAATACGATTTTGTAGATCTTCTCTATCATGAGCCGGCGTTGCATAAACTTCATCTTTCGAATAACCCCAAGCAAACAAGTCCAGAGGATTAAGGTTAAGTGATCGAGGAGGCCATGCAACTGGACCAGTTCTACCAATCCATCTTTCACCGTACTTCCTGATTAGCCATTCTCGTACTTGTCTTCCAAAATGAGCAGGACAGCCATCCAGTTTTATCAACGTATTTGTTCCCTCATTGAGTGATGTTTCCTTCCACATGTCTTCGTGATTAGTTTCCAAAAATTCTAAAGACAAAGCAGACATTGACACTGAATTGTTCTTTGTTATTCCTAGATCTTGTACCATGAGAGTTTTCATTTGTCACTGGAACAATGGTACGGTTCGAATAATTTACAAGTAAATGTGAATAAAACGCTTTTATTGAAATTTTCATTTTGGACAAACACAACCAAATTATGTTTTTATCAAAAGAATGGATTCATAGAATCACAACATGTAGTGAAGTTTATATAGATTCAAGATTAGATTGGCATTATCACTCAGATGATTTAGCAAAAAATTTTGCAAAACATGCACACTAAGAACTCTACGTTATTTGGTGAATGAGAAAACAGCTTATATTGCCCACTTTGCGTACATTGAATCTCGTCCAAAATACGGCATAATTGTTTGTGGAAATTCGTCAGAAATCAAACGAATATCCAGACGAAACATACATGTCAAAAACTGATAGTTGCAATCAATTTTATTGATAAAAATATACTCACTATATTTCATGTCATGATTCAGCTTTAATTTTTTAGCGATGTTTTCAGTAGTTTTAAGTTTAACTGTGAGTTCTTTACTGGTATTACTGCAGCATCGGGCTGTTAAGTCAGCAAATAATGTGCATTTACTGGGATCAATGGATAGAGGTAGGTCTAGATGAGAAAGCGGTATGACGAGACTCACAGTTGTGGACGGGACAGGAGTTAAATATATGTATCCAACAATATTCCACTTTCATGAAGAGTTGCAAATTCGAATAAACCTTCAACAACGTCTATAGAGTTCGAGATAACATTTGGAGTGATGTAATTGTTTTGGCTCTTTATTATTTATTCATTTTGTAGGCCATTGTCATGGTCTTAACTTCAACATTTATTTCCCCAGAAATAAGTTATCAAAATATCTATTTTTCTGATGAGAGAGATATGGATATACATATTGGTTGTTTACCGCTCTTTTCGAGTTCACTGTTTTGACGTACGTAACATTTTTAAGAAACGCTAAACTTCAAAGAAATAACTTTATCCGCACAAGATAGGAGACAATTATACAACAGAATTATAATACATTTGTTACTTGTTATTTAAAAAGAAAAATACGCATGAAGAATGTGAAGAAATTATAGAGAATTATGTATTAAAATTATATGTTAATATGTAAAATTCCACTTTCAAAGTCAACCTCTAATTTAAGCTAATTAGTGGAGAGAAATTAAACTTCTACAAGCATTATTGAATAATTCAATAGTAATTGTATTAGTTAACACAAATTATGAACATTTAACAGTTTATTGTGTTAGGTAATGAACAATAGTTTAACAAACCTTGGTCTTGTCACAACTGATATACTTTTGACCAGATAACTGGCAATAATAGAAAAGCGGTATTGATTACATACGCTTTTTCCCAAGCTAATGATACGCAGTGGCGGCTCGTACTGAATGGCACGTTCCACCATCAACGTGCCCATCAAACCACCAAGATAAACACAGAAAGAAATTCGCATGTAATTCAGTGAATTATATTATTCCGCACGTCAGGCCCATGCATTGCTAACGCTCAAAACTATGTTCCGCGGAACATTCTGAATTGTACCTATTTCAAGTAAGATTCGGCTGACTACGGCTATCTACGCCATACGCGGTTATACCGTCAGTATGGGGCACTAAGCATCGTATCTCCCGTAAACAGTAAAGTGTGTGAATTCAATTGAAGTGAGCCTTTGAATTGACGTTAGGAGGCCATGATGAGACATTGACGTAGGAAAATCAAGGTATTTATGTATACTTAATCAAATTTGCAGCTAACTTAGATGCTGTGCTTGCAATACGTATGGAAGGTTCACAAGTGTGAAGTCTCAAAAACTATTCAGAAAGAAATGCTAGATGTAAATTTACAAGCCGGAAATATTAAGAAAAATTAAATCTGCAAATGTCATTGCTTTGGAGGACGATGAAAGTATACCGACACCTCGAATTATCAGGAAATGGTTGTTATTATTCGATATGTATTCAATGGACACATTTTTTAACGCTTCTGGTGTTTTTCAAGCCGGGTGAACAAAATGCTGATGTTTTAGGAAAAAAATTGCTGAATTAATTGCAAAGTTTTTTAAATTCTCCTTCTGGATCTGATAAAAATAAACTAATCGCTCAAAGTTACGATGGGGCGTCCGTGATGAGTGATGAGACGAATGGAGTCCAAGCCGTTATCAAAAAATCATTTCCATATGCACATTATACTCACTGTTATGCCCATCAATTCAATTTGATTTTGAACGAGTGCAATAAAAAAAATTTCATTGCAAATTTGCAGTAATTTTCAAGCTTTTTTCTTGATCGCCAAAACGAACGGTTATTCTTGATGAAATAGTCAAACGTAGATTACCATGCGCTGTTCCTACTCGCTGGATTTTCAAAAGTCGAACTGTGAACACATTATTTGAACACCAGGATGCGTTCAAAGAATGCTTAGACATAATTATTGACAAAGATGGGATGGATTCAGTTACTTTTAGTGAAGCAAAGTGGTCTATTGAAACATTTGAATTACCCGGAATTTCTCTACTGGTTGAAATATTTCATTTCAACTGCAAAAGGCAATTGACAATTCCAACAGCAAATTATTCGAATTAGAAATTCTAGTGACAATGACAATCAAGAACGCAATTATGAAGAACCTCCTATTAAAACCCAAAAAACGGCAGCTGGAGATAACAGAGCTCTTATTGCAAAAGAAGTATGTGACACTATTTCAAGCCAAATTAGGGACCGATTTGATTTTAGGGATCACTTAAGTGCAGCAAACTTATTTGACCCTCAAAATTTTAAAACTTATAGACATGCATTACCACAAAAACATTTTGATGAAACTGTAAAATCTTATCGTACGTTGGACAGTGTGAAATTAAAAAGTGAACTTTCATCAATTTATGAGTCCGATGACATGTGTGACGTAGGTGGTATTTTACCACTTTTAGTGTTGATAACAGAAAACAACCTGAAAAAGGTTTTGACGTATTTGTACAACGCCCATGTCGACAGCAGAATGTGAACGATGTTTTTCCACCCTCAAATGCTTAAAACATTTCTGAGAAGCACAATGTCAGAAAATCGACTGATTGCATTGGTGGTTCTATCAATAGAAAAGAAGTTCGTCCGGTCTATCCCGGATTTTGACTACAAAGTCGTAGACGTTTTTTCCAGCATGAAAAATACTAGAATGGATTTTATGTACAAAAAATAGGTAATTTTTTTCTTGTGCCAACCCTCTTTCATAACTCACGAGCCGGCACTGGAATAATATTCCATTAGTCCCATCCATTATTATCTAGAAAAGTTCTCATTTCAAAACGTTTCTATTTGTACGTTACCGGTTGATTTAACAACAACCATTCTTCCAAACATATGAGTCATCTAATTTGTTTTCTTCAAAAGCGTTCATTACTTAATAAAATACATCATAATCTGCTTCAAGGTTAATTTACTTCGAATTTTGTATTTAAGTAGGTATTACAATTATTCCAAGGAACATTTGTGAAAAATAGCAACACCACCACAAATCCAGATTCATATTCTTAGAATAAACTGTTGGGTTATTTCATGCACCAGCAGTTTAATTAACAACACACACCAGTACACGTACATAAATACAGGTTTTTATAATGCAAATTCATAGAGAATAAAACTATGAATTTCATCTAGGTAGTATTGTTTTCTGTTCAAGGTTGGAACTGTACTAACATGAGAGTGGTATACATTGTTCAATTTTAAAATGCCTTGAATATTTTTTTTACAGATGGGAGAGGGAAGATAGAGAAATTGCTTATATACTATTTGTTTAACACTTGAATGTATTATAGTGTTTGGAACAATTTGCTTGAACCTACAACACCATGCGCTTTGATTTCATTCAACATCTAATGGTCAATCTTAGTCTTCATTCCAGAATGAGATGTAGTATTTTTTTATGGAGCAAAAGTCATCTCGTATAAGTAAGGACTGATTAAATAATTTCAGCGCCCTATTCGGAACACCTTTCCTCTTCCCTTTCGATTATATTATACAACTTATTAAGAAAAAATACAAACTGCAGACCAGAGACTTTGCATATATAATTTACATTAAAACCTGGTCGGGGATGCTGCGAGCTCCGACGACATCGCAGAAATCGTGCCAGAAAACCCGAAAGTCGGTTAACCGAAGCTACTCCTCCCCATTGGTTGGTAAGTAGCTTCAGGTTCCTAAATCGTGTGCCCTAAGTATTCCCATTGAACCCAGAATGTCTGCCTTTTGCATCCGGCCTATCAAGATCTACGCCGAGTTCTTACAGGCCGGAATCGTCTTTAAGTTCGAACGCAGCGACGACCGAATTCCGCCCAAAACACCGATGACCAGAACCACTAATACAACCCCTTGTGGCCTGGGTATAGCGTGCGGAGCTCGAACAGGAGATCTTGATATTTTGTTCATTTTTCCTTTGCTTTCAAGACTATGTTCTTCTCTGCCGGAGCAGAGAATTCGATGACATACATAGTCTTGCTTATTTTATCGAGGAGGACAACGTCAGGGCTATTTGCTTGTATGAACCTGACGGTCGGAAACGGGTAATTCAGTAGATCTGAATATCTTCTGGTATGTGAGGCAGCACCGGCTCTTGGTCTATTCTGTACGAGTACCTTAGATGGTAATACAGCACCCGTAGGGTCGCATTATGGCGATGTGTTTACGCCTAGGCCGCTTTTGCCAGACATGCCGACAGCAGGTGGAAAAGCGTCTCAGGCGCCTTTCGACAGGCTCTGCAGCTGACATCAGGTACCTGTACACCAACCACGTTAGGGCAATATACCAAGATGTTAATTATCTGGGCTTTCAGCCGAGAAGGTTGGAACTCGAGGTTGCCCTCTGGTCGGCCTTCTCGACTGATATTCGAGACCAAGTTCTTCCGCAGCTTTTTGTGCTGCCTTAACGATAAATGCCCTCACTCCGGCCAAGTCGTGACTCTTAACAGACACAGTAGGGGGTCCGAACAGTATATCAGTCCCAGACAGTTGTTTCACTTTTCTCATGAGCTCATCAGTAAAACTAGTAGGATAATGAAGTCACTACTCCACCATCTCATCTATTTGGAAATGCTGAAGCACCAAGTGATCTAAATCCCATCTACCAGAAAAAAGATGTCTCGCTGAAAGAATTATTCACAATGCAAGGTATTGATTCAAAGTTGTCATTGTTATATTGTGAAATAGATCAAATTGATGATACTAGGTATATAATCAACGTCTACGTTTGGTCGGCTCAAATCTTTGAAAGACCGCAGAGATAAGAGATCTATCGGATAAAATTTACATACAAAATCTATAATGGTTTAATGAACTGTCCAGGACAGTTAACTTGTTGCAAATCATGACTTGCCCCATATTACGTCACACCGAGCACAACACATACTCTTATAAATACATTTGAACAATATTTCTAAGTTGTTTAATAAAATAGATTTAAATATGTTCACTATTTCTTGCACTACCCGAAGAATTATACTCAAATAACTAGTAACTAGCCTCATATAGAATATACACTTGATATATCCGCTATTTTTTTCTTGATTCCGAATCAGATATCCGAACAGATGAAAACATCAAGAAGTACCAGTACCAAGATTATTTTTGCCGTTTAAAACACATTTCGACACATTGTGTTTCTTTCCTTCAGATCCGTTGATTGTTGAAAGATAAAAAGCAGAGGAACATACATTTATTCCAAAACTTAAGTGAAAAACCGTTTTTCTCATCTTTATGTTACGTAGAAGTTTCTGCAATATATTATTATTAGTATCATTATTGGTCTGTTAGTAATTGAGTTTCATTGCTGTCATCTTAGTGTCACCAAAGTTGTGGAAACCCATATGATTATATTAAGGAAAACATATTTTGTTACATCAAATTATGAGATAGATAACATTTATAAGATGCCTAGAACATAGTCAATTGTGGTGAAAATGAAGGATGAGTATGCTGGAAGACCGATCGAATATGGTACAGGTTTAATAGCATATTGTGTTAAGGCTGGCGATGTGTTGAAAAAACAAAAGGAATTCCCAGAGGCGTAATCAGACATCAAATAGATTTTTCGAATTATGTTCAAATTGTGGAAAATGGTGGAATAATGTTCTGAAAAAAATTCACATCTAATCTGCATACAATTCATACAGAATTGAAAAATAAAATAGTGCTTTCATCGGCTGCTGATAAAAGCTATGTAATTCCTAGAAATGAGAATACCTTGGCCTGAGGACACTTTATTACTCCTAATCCGACATCAGACGCTATTAATAATCTAGATGTTTTCCTCCAAATAGTGGAGGATTTTATGGAAAAAGAAAACACCGAATATTATTTTGATTGTGATTTATTATATAAGAAAGAAAAAACATGTTATTGTTTTATTTTAAAAAACATGTAGTCTAACTTCCCATCCTCCATTTGCACGTCTTACAAATGTTTTGTGAAGCTAGTAGATGGCTACATGAGTTTGCCAATCAGGTCGATTATAATGAACGAAGCAAGGTAATCTCACCATAAGATTGAAATTCTGTCGGTATTTTATGCTATGCGTATAGGAACTCGATAGGTCAAATGGTAATGGCCCTTGTTGTACACCTATTCTGTGTAGCTTTTCCTTCAGTGAACAGTGTCCGTTTGTATGGTCCTCCTATGGATAATTTGGACCCTTGGCATCTTGGTCATTACCTTGTTGGTTACTTGTTCGAATTATTTCACTACGTTAATAGAAATAATGCTTCCCGTAGGTTCAGGTTCGAATTATGTTTGTTGACTTCATTGTTTTGTCAGCTGGTCTGTCATCCACTTACCTTTTATGGCATATTGGCCTGGCACCTACACCCACATCAATTGGCTGCTTCACTATCAGTCAAGATGATGACATGGACTCGGTTCCTTATCTCAGCCAGACTTACCGTTGGATGAACTCCAAGGTTTTGACAATACCTTGTATTATCCTTGAAGCCGCAGATTCTGATCCTAATGCAGTTTTCGATGCATCAGCTCAACTGATGTTTTCACTGATTTTTCTCAAATTTACCTCCCTCAGTCCAATCAGTCTGTTCCGGAACGATGATCTGGAACGGTTTGTTGAAGTCGTATTGGGGTGTTATCCGATCAGGTTATTCCTATTAAATATTTTGGTATGGTCTTTTGTTGAGCCGGTTTATCTTCCAAAAACACCAAATTGCATTCTGTATTCAGCTCTACCAGCATCATCCTCCACTACTAGATATGTATAATGGGGGCATGCCGAGTAGAGTTTTCATAGCCGCAGTCGTGATTGTGCACCCTAAGCACCATATGTACTGTACTTGAATTAGTTTGATTACAGTTGGTTATTTGCTATCCCTTATGGAAGCATAAGTGATAGTCGTTGTGAAGTGAAAACCTTGATGTACAGTGGTGGCATTCCCCATTTTTAACGAACATACAGGTCTAGAATACCGTGATAGCCCTGTTTGGGATTCTATCCAATCTAGAATTGCTACCAGATACTTGACCTCGTCGGTGAGCGCTATTTGGTGCCCTTCTACGACGGTGTCCTGAATGTTTCCTGGACCATTTTGAATGTAAAGGCTACATAGCAGTTTTGCTCTTATTCAGAGATATAACACCTAGTACAATTTGTGTTCCTCTATTTCAAAGACTATCACAGTTGACGTTTTTGAAGGGAAAAAATGAGGTATCCTGTAATAAAATTAATTAATTAATTGTGTGATGGTTTTGAATGAATCTTACTATTCTCATATTTATTGTATATTGGAACACCAATTGAATTGATATACTCTTCTACAAACCAACAAAGGGAGTATTATAATACAGTTGAAAGGTTGAATAGAATGAAAAATACTTTAAATTCATCATTCAACGATTGGAGTAAGACATAGTTATGCGATTACAAGCATCGACGGCATGAACAATGAATCAATTTAATTAATCTGATTTCATGAGGTTTGGGAAACTCACCACCAAAGTAATAAATTACATGTTATGTGTATGTAATAGGCAAATACCATTTTGTAATTCAAATAAAGAGATACATAATTATAATTTCCATGACATAATTATAGACTGTCCCTTCCACCGAATTAAGAGTTTCTGCATTGATTACGTGTAGGAAAATCCGGAAAATTATATCTCTTTATCTTTTGAATTTCAAAACCGGCAATTAAAAATTGATAGTGTCTACTTAATCACATCAACTGAATTATGAATAAGTCACAATAAGGTATAAAACATGGAATTATGAATTTACACAGTTAGATCAAGATGTGGTTCAGACATTTAATATTGGTCCTGGCATTATTCAAAAATTCTCTTCAAGATCTAGATAATAGAGACTTAATTAATTTTATCGCCAAATTTCTTCAATTCGATCCAGTTCCTGCCAAAATTTATTCATTCTTATGTTGGAATAAGGGTAAGGTAAAAACTTTCTTACGAATTTCTTCAAATCAATTATGAGTACATAATGGATCGTATGATTATTTTATTTTTAAAAAAGAATAAAAAGAATATAACATAAAGAATTTACATTGCAAATACACATACATTCGAAATTACATAATTTATCTATGTTGAGTCAGCTAAAGCCCTCTGAAAAGCAACCAAAGAAATGTTCCAAAAATTGAGATTTGTATAATGATTTGTGGTAGTTAAAATACTAAAACAAATTTAATGACATAGAAAAGTTTCAAATCATCGGCAAAAAACAAAAACGACAGAAGAAACAGCAATGGTACTAAATGTGAGGCACCTCCGATGGAACATCAATTTCTTCAGAAAAAAAGTTTCAGGGTTTACTATTTGTTTCCTGTTGGTAATGTAGCTTTTCAACCACTTCAATAATGCACCTTGTATACCTACTGAGTATAGTTTTGAGATCAATAGCTCATGATTTATGCGGTCAAAGGCTTTACAAAAATCGGTGTATATATATACAGTCTACTTGACCCTTTTCATGTATAGCCTCCAAGACAAATTGTGTAAATATAATAAATTAGTCTCAGCAGATTTTCCCTTTGTAAATCCATGCTGTTCATCAATTATTATATGCTTATAGACTATAGAAAAATGTTCCGTTAATATGTCTCGAATAGCTTTGGTATGCATGATAAAATAGAAATTGGTCTGTAATTTTTGATGTCAATTTTGTCAACGCTTTTATAGATTGGGGTTATAAAACTAAATTTCCAATAATCAGGAAAAATGCCTACATCCAAAGATTTATTATACAAAAAATACAAAGGTCTTGATAAAATAGAAATGCAATTTTTCAAAAAAACAGGTGGTATTCCATCAGGACCCGGACCCTTGTTTGAGTTCAACTTGCTTATGGCTGAATAAATTTGACCAAGTGTGATATGAAGATAGTTAGTTGTTAAAACAATATTATTTGAATTCAGTATCGGAATATTTAATTTTTTATTTGTATAAACTGGAGAAAAATGTCCTGGAAAACTATTAGCAATATCATTTCCATATGAGACCTTTACTCCGTTAAAGGACATCTCGTTAGGATGTTCGTTTGTGTTTCGTTTTTTATTTACGTAGTTGAAAAAATATTTAATATTCGAGGGAATATTATTTTCTGTATCACGTATACGATTTTTGTAACATTCCTCTGAAATTCGTTTACATTGCTTTCTTAACTGTGAAAAAAGATAATAACATACATAATAAAAGATTTTTAAACTTTCTGTATGCTTCTTTCTTTTGAAGAATAGTATCTTTTAATTTCTTCCCCTTTAGGGAAAGACGATGTTCTCAAAAAGCGAGAGGGAACAAATAAGTCAATTGCTTTGTAGATAATTGAATAGAAAAGGCTTACCATTTGATAAAAATTAAATTTTGACTAAAAATATTCCAGTCCTGGTTTCCAAGGAACTCGTTTATTGATATTATTCAATATGTATATTGTTCATCTCGATTAATTTTTTCTTTCTACATGTGAACTTTGGAAAAACGCGGTCATTCTAGATTTAATAAAGCTGTCATTGCTCAGTTGTTCGATTGAGCTAGCTTAAACCCTCTCAGGAAAGTTGATAAGATCATCTTTTGGATTGTAATTAGAACTGTTGTTTAATAATTATGGTATTTCCAGAAGAGTTATTGGAATTTTCGAAGATTTTATGGCTAAATAATTACCCATTAGCAATTGCTAATGCAGATAACATTACGTTTTCTTATGACAAATTGAGTCAACATCAATTGTTCATACTTGATTTACGATGTACAGGAGCACACCAAATATTGGAAACGGTAAGAATGATATATGTTTCATTCATAAACAGTGAAATATTCAATGAATGTCATGCAAACTAATGATTAGAATATGGAGAACCTCTTGGCCGTCATCCTATACAGGGTGAACCAAATTGGATCTCCATTAATATTCGCCCTAAAGAAAACCTGCCGCGTATCCTCGACCTCTTTTTTTCAGACAAATTTGGCTCTGAAGAAAGCCTACTTGACTATGATACGGATTTCAAGAAATTATGTATTGTTGGAATCAACAAAAAATCCTCTTTTCAACGAAACCACAGCCTACTATGGTTTCTATTTAAAAAATACAAGTGTGTGTCATAACTTGAAAAGGGAAAGAGCTAAAAAAATTCCGCCTATGCCAATGAATTTCACGCAAAAAAGTTCCCCTATAATGTTTTATTTACATGGCAATAACTCCAACATTAAACATGTTACAAGACTTTGTTCAAATCCTGGAATTCGAGTATTTGGCAGCAGCGCCTAAACAATTGACACGAGTCAAAATTCATAGCCCCCCAAATTTGTCTCACAAAAATGGCTCTAGGATGCGCGGTCGGTTTTTTTTCTAGGGCGAATTAATAGAGATATTCTATAAGGACCAAATAGGATGGTACACTCTGTACATGTGTGATGTAATGAATCATATTTAGAAACGTAACTGATCAAGTTTTCTTGGAATAACATTGGATTTAAAAATAAAACTGAATAATTTTAGTCCAGTATTCAGTGTTGATGTTCTCTGATATGTATTACAGAATGCTCAACTCAATGATGTAACACATCATTGTTACAAAGAATTTATTGCAATCAAACATAATAGTGAGCAACATGAAAGGAGAAATGTAAAAAATTAGCTAAATTATTATTCAGATAACAGTGAACCCGTCAGTTATTGAAATCCGCACATTCACACATACGCATGCAATATGAAGATTTCTAAATTATTTACCGAGCTTCTACCAATTCAAGCTGTATCCATACATTCACATTACTAAATTACAGTCAAATAATATGGTTTCGACTCTACATATGACATTTTAAATAAATCATTGACTATTTCATTATCAAACACATATTGGATTTGTAGGCCGAGAAGATAAACTTATTTGGAGAACCTTTTCGATGGATTGTGGTTGGAGGTACAACTGAAATAATGGAGGGTAATTTCAGCACCAGTACCAACAGCAAATTTTTTGTCATAGAAGAAAGCCAAAAGGGTACTTTCCAAGTTTCAGCAATGTTCAAAAATTCAAAAGAATCTTCGAACTATTTCAGCAACGATATAACTAGATGGAACAAACATGATGGATTTGAACATTTTAATGAGTTGTTGATCGGTAGGAACAGATCCAATTTGAATAAAACAATTTTGAAAGTTTCGTACGTACTCACAAATATGGATTCTCTGAACCACCTATGGGATTACAGGTTATTTTGCTTATTAATTTTAACTATATAGATGTGTGACTATGTAAGGCACTTGTATATCGATTTTTTGCCATTTAGAATCTGATGGGAGGGCAGAGGCAAAACTTTCCGGTCTGACATAGTTCAAGGTATCGCAGCTGGTCAAAATGTTGATAACACATAAGTTGAAGTATTGTTAGCCGTAGAAAAAACAAAGATTGATATTACATCATTATTATTTTAATGTTAAAAACACTTAGACCACAGTCACGTGAAGAAGATTCTTTAGGACATATCTATAGACTTCCTGCTTAAGCGAGGTTACCAAAAGTGAACTGAGTCCTTAGTTGCACCCCATTGATGTGAAAAACCTGTCTTCTAATAGTTCTGTTTGAGAATTTCCTAACAATATATAATTTAAATTAAGTCAATGAGCCTAATGAGCAATGAGCAATACGAATTTATTTCTAAAATTCTGTGAACTGTATCCGACAAATTTCTTAAGAACTTGATTTTCGAATCATCCTCTATGGTTTGACGATAGGTTCCTGGAAAATGCCCCTTAATCGTTGCCTTTTGAGAGGAGTTTTAACATTTATTATTTTCCACCAAGTTAAAATAATATTTATAAGCGCACCCAGCAGAAAATGAGACAACGTTCGCGTCTCCCGAGTCTAAGTCCGGATACTACATAATTTAATTGGGTTTTGAATTTAGTCAATTATTCCTTATACATTTGAGAATGTAAATCGAATCGAATAGATAAAATAATGGTCTTGAATCATCAACTGTCTAAAATTAAACACCCTAGAGTTTCAATATACATACATTGTAAAGGCAAAATACATCTAATTCCAAAATTTCAAGATTTCCTTTCTTTTCTGTTGGACCCCTTAACAATAGAGAAACAGAAGTCGCGCGCTAGACATACAGCGGGTAATAAAATTCGGCTTTGCGCGTTGGCTTTCGAATGTCAAAAACATGGCTGAGAATGGATTCGGCATCATGTGTGGTTTTGCCAAATATTAGAGGGGACATTCTCATGACGCGCTGGAACTGGAACTGCGAACTAAATTTTTCAGGATCTTTGATCACGGAAAGGTCTAATACGAGATAATGTAGTGATTACAAGAATAAAACGATAGATTAAAACAATACTCACTAGTAATGTGTTTATTTTCAAGGTTCAAACATATCGACACTATTAGTAAACTCAATTATATCCTCGTGCATCATCTGCTGGACTTTGTTAATGCTTCTGGGATTTTTATTCTCCGGAAATCATGGGGTTACAAGAAAGAAGGAAGTGCTTTTTATGATGGTGTTATGGGTGATCTTCAAACAGGAGTTGCGGATTTCGGAGGTACTTCGTTTTTTCTAAGTAACCCATCAAGTTTTGAATGAACTTGAAATATAATATGAATAAATTTATCAACGAAAATGCAATTTTTCAAAATCTAACGTATTCAGTTTTATGGCTAGAATAAAAGCAGTTTCCTTTCCTAGTCAGTCCCAATACATTGAGTAGGTAGACCTCAAGTGTCAATCATATCTGTATTTTCGTGTTTGAACTAAAGTCTCAAAATTGAAGATATAGATAGCAAATGGTCATACTTTGTCATACTCGAGAGTAGCAGCAAATTCTAATTTATTATCCAGTTCCATGATAGTAAGATCTAAAATGTTGATGTGATTATTTTCTTCGACTTGTAAAGTGAATTTAATATTTTCATTAATAGAATTATTATTATTAACAAACGTCCCTAGCTGAGGTGCTATTCTATGAAGCTCGGTTTGAGCAACGATAAAATTGAATAGTATATCTACAATGAGAAGGGAGTGCAGAAAGAAAACATCATTCTAGACAGTAACCTCAATAGCTTATTCACAATTACTGAAAACAACACTGATTTCACTGATGTTATGTTATTTCATTTTGTCGAGCTATTTTTTGAAAGAATTTGTAGAAGTGGCCTCCACTACAAAAGCAAGTAGACGATTCCAGACTTCGAAAACACGGTGGAACAAGGAATGTTGTCTCCTCGTTGTTGAGAATTTGTCTTTTTTGAGGTTCCATGAATGGCCTCTGAGACGTTCATGATTGTTTAATGTGTATAGTTTGTCCAAATCAATGCCAAATAGTTGGTGGAGGATCCTATGTGTTATGTTCAGATCACCGTGTGGAGTGTGTCGCAAAATTTTTGCATATCCAAAATGGAGAGCATGTCTTCATAAGAGGAACGCATTCTATCATACATTCCAGAATTGGGCGTTGTATACTTTGTGTATACTTTATTTATTGAATCCCAAAGGAGACATTTTTGTAAAGACCTTACAAAGAAGATACAAGGATATTTTTCCTCTATTGCAAATGTTTGCTATATGATTTGATCATTATCATTGGGAAGACAGTGATGATCGAATGAATATTGCATAATCTGTGAAACAGGATGGCAGATTCAAGAGGAATATTCTTTTAAAAGATGTGCTGAAATTCCATCCAGGCCAGGAGATGTAGATTTATTCAGATCTTTAATATGCTCTCGTATGGCAAGTTGCCTTCTTGTTCTTTACCAGAATGTAAGAATGTCGTCTACATAACGAGTCCTTCTGGTGCTGTTTTCAATTTATCATGCCTTCTTGTTTGTCTGGGGTCCATTAAATTTCATGGTTTCATTTATAGATAGCAATTTCGAACTGTATTTCTCAAATTTTTTTATATTGTTGTTTGAAGTGGCACAGTATATGTGCAGAAGATTGATTGTCCACGTTGCATAATAACTCTTGTTCTATACCTACTTTATGATTGTGTTTTTATGTGGACAATGCCCTGTAAGCAGTCCTATGGCCCACCGGATTGGTTTCTTATTAGATTCAGTTCCGGTTTGCAAGGTGTCCCTATGAATAATTAGGATGATGATGGTGATGATTTGAACCGATATTTGGTCAGTGCCTCGTCGGTTGCTTATTCAAATTGTTTCACTACGGTGCTATAAGGCGATGCTTCCCATAGGTTCCCGTACGTTTGTTGGCTCCCTTGTCCTTGCTAGCAGGTCTACCATTCCGTTTCCTTTTACGCGTTGGTGGCCTGGCACCCACACCACATTGACCCGGTCATTGATAGATAGACATAAACATTGGCCTGTTTATGTCGGCTCTCGAAGATAGTCTCAGAGGTGATCACATAAGATGCTAATGCTTTCATGGCTGCTTGACTATCCGTCATGATGTAGATTTGCTCATTGTTAACATGATTTGGACGCAGTTCATCCAACTACCAGTATTTCATACTGGTAGTTGGATGAACTCCAAGGTTTTGACAGTATGTTGTCTTATCTTTGGAGCCCCAGATTCCGATGCCAATGGCTGTCTTAGTTTCCGATGCCTCAATGTACCAAATGTTTCCAGTGATTTTCCTGAACTTATGTCCTTCAGCTCAGTCAGTCCGTTTAAGAACGATGGTCTGAAACGGTTTGTTGAAATTATATTAGGTTTGTCACCTGATCAGATGCCATTGGATACGCCTATTGAATATTTTAGTATGGTCCTTGATTGAGCCCTTGTACCAAACCACCTGTTTGTATTTTATACGCCACTCTATCATTCCCTATATCCACTACTATGTATAGCGAAGGCTCACCAAGTACATACCACAGCTGCTTTCGGTGCTCATAGCCCTGTCATTCCTAAGCAGCAAATGTGCCGCACTTTGCTTAGTTTGCTCTGGTTGATTATTTGTTATAATATGAAGGTCTACTACAGGTTCAAAATGCTCTGATAGCTCTGCTTGTGATTTTCTCCTCAATAGGACCGTCAGTTTCCTATCAAGGTACTCCCAGTTACTAGAACTCATCGCTGAGCTCATCATTCCATCACAGGTGTTTTGAGCGTGGTCCCTTTTGGGCGTGAAGGCTACAATACCAGTTTTTCTCGGCATTTAGCCAGACCTTTGTGCATCAGTTCTCGGTAATAACTAGAGCTTCTTGTAATATTGGTGATGTGGCCCAGTATTTACCTAGGATGAGAATTGTCAAATCATCCACATATCTTTGTGCGTATATTTATAACTTGATATACGTCTTGAGATCCAAGTGGAAAACTGGTCTAGTTTTTGAAGTATTTTGGATGATATTTTCCCTTCCCAGGCATTTCTTTTTTTCAATGACATATCGTCTTTCGATGATTCAAGTTCAACAAAATTTACGTTTCAATAGTTCACCAGTAAAGAAGCTGAATCTTCTCTTTAAAATCTACGTCGAAATTACTGGGTGAACCTAGCTGTTCATTGGGCAGTTTATAGTAGTTCTCACATGATAGCCTTTGTGATATGTAAAAAATATAAGAATGAATCATTAATACATAGCACTAATATTTATCATTATTGTAATATTTTTCTTGATTCTGCAGGAACTACAATGTTCTTCACACTAGATCGAATAGATGTTGTCGATTTCATCGCAGCAACCAATCCTACCTTTATGAAGTTCATGTTTCGTGCACCACCGCTTTCTTATGTTACCAACGTTTACAAATTACCTTTTGACACATATCTATGGTACGCTAGCATCATACTACTCGCTATAGCAGGAATCAACTCCTACATAATCGCATTATGGGAATGGCACGAACCTCATTTTACGACAAACATAGAAGACGCTAACAAATCATTAAAAGCTAATATTTTTGACGTTGTTATAATGCAAATATCAGCGGTTAGTCAACAAGGATCCGAAGATGAACCGAGAAGCATCTCCGGAAGAATTTCAACAATATTTCTTTTCATAGCATGTGTGTTCCTGTACACTTCATATTCTGCTAATATAGTAGTTCTTCTTCAATCTACAACTGATAGTATCAAATCGTTGCAAGATCTATTGAGTTTCAGAATACAACTTGGAGTTGAAGATTTGAACTACGCACACTATTATTTTGAGGTAATTGCTAAAAATTGGAATCTAAATATTATGATCATACATATGAGGGCGTGCTTGAAAAATAAAACGAGAAATAATTTATTTGTTAAAAATTTATTTTATTTCTCAACATAATCTTTTTGTAGCACGATACACATCGTCCAACGTTTTTCTAAATTATCGATCACTTCCAAATAATACGATTTCTGCAATCCTTCAAAATAGGCGTTCGATTCAGCGATGACCTCATCGTTGGAGCCAAATCTGTTTCCGCCGAGCCTTTTCTTCAAGTTCGGAAATAAATAAAAATTGCAGGGGGCCAAATCTGGAGAATATGATGGATAACGAACCGATTCGTAACGCAATTGATGCAATTTTGACATTGAAACTGCGGACCTATGCGCCGGTGCGTTGTCCTGGTGAAAGAGCACTTTTTTCTTTGCCCAATGCGGCCATTTTTCCTTCAAATCGGCGTCCAATCGATCCAACAGCTCTGCATAATATACACCGGTGATGGTTCCTCCCTTTCCAAGGTTATCGATATGGATGAAATCGTGTGGATCCCAAAAAAACCGTCGCCGTGATTTTCTTGCCCGATAAACCCAATTTGGCCTTTTCCGGCTTCGTTTCGCCAGAACAAGTTCAATGTTTCGACTGTGCTTTGGTCTCTGGTGTGTTGTTATGGATCCATGTTCCGTACACGGTTACGAAACGGCGTAAACAATCTTTCTTATACGCTCCAAACACTCCTTTGAAGTTGTCACACGGTTGCGCTTGTTGTCAACAGAGAGCAAATGCGGTACACATCTGGCAGATAGCTTTACCATAATCAAAAACGTATGCTGAATGTTTCATACCCATTCGGTTGAGATGCCCATAGCCTCAGCAATTTCGTGCTCTTCAACTCGCAGATCGACCAATATCATATCATGGATTCGACGATTAGAACATTTGGCGTCCTTTGTGATCATACTATTACAACGAAAATCAGTAAACCACTTCTGAATCGTTCCAATCGATGGTGAAGAGTTCCCATAATGTTTAACAAGCGATGCTTTGGTTTGCGTAATGTTTTTCATGGACTTCGTATATTGTTGATCTTTGTTTTCACAAAGGCTTAAGGGATTGAATTGAAAGAAGTACACAAAGAAAGATGGTTTTTGGTTCCATCAACACAGACAACACATGTTCTGAATTAATTGGAGAGCAAGCAGCTTAACGAGAGGGATTTTCCAAATTTTGCCTTCCATACCGGGATTATATCAGGACTTAAATTTATCCAGATCATGTAAAATTAATTGTCTCCAAAATATTATATAGCTCGGATTGATTAGTCATTTCAAAAATCATAACACTGGACAGAGCACAGCTGCCCACATTCTTCATAGTGGTTATCTAATATTCCAGAAAAGTTGATCTCTTTTGGAGTCAGTTCAGGATAGAACTTGATAGAAGGATAGAAAATGTTAGCAATTAATATATAAATACTTATTGATGAACGACTGATCCGTCACTTGATGAAATATTCTGTTGAACCAGTTTATCCACAGTGTGCACCCTCGTATCATTTGTATTTTATAATCGATTTTACTGAACAACGGTTCAAAATATAGCTATTCTTTATTTATGCTATTAAATTGTTTTCTATGCGGTTTCTTGGGAAAAATAAGTGGTCCAATGAATTCAGCATTTATTGAAAATTAACTATTAAAGTAGGCTTCGGTCGGGGGACGTAGAAAACAATTTTCACAGGTCAAAATTTTTTCGCCATATTTTGAGTAATTATTTGCTGAGGTTTCTATCTTTTATGAGTCAGTCGAGTTCAAACTTCGATAAGTAATGACTACCTACATTGATATTGGTGAATGTAAGAGATGTATGTCTCAAGAAGAAACACCATTGAACGAATTACTCGAAGTTCCTTCACATGTTACTTAAATAAATATATACTGTAATTTTTTTTTCTATTCTTTGACTACACCAAAGGAAAACCTATAATGTTCGAAGAATATCGTGTGAGCCAGCAGTGGAATGTAGAGTTACTCCTCCATAGGCATTCGTATTTTTCTTGAATGTTTGGAGGTTATAGGCATAGGGGAAAACCTCACTAGGTAAATAGTTCCACAACTTGACTGTTCGATAAAAAAATGAAGTCTGATAGGAAGCAGTTCGGCAGGTTTCGAGTTTGACAGTGAAGTGGTGACTAGTTTGAGCTCGTCTAGTCCGCCTATCTGGAATCTTTCGTGGCTCTATATCTATATAAAAGGAGAGATCTCCCACCGTTCTACGATGTTCTAGAAAGGTTAACGAACTGGTAATTGTGACATCCTCAATCAAACGAATAAATCTCTTCTGGATAGAATCGAAGAGCATCAGCGTACGTTTGGAAGCCGAACTTCAAACATGGGAACAGCACACCAGGACAGGTAGAATCTGTGTTTTATAGATCATGAGGAACTCCTGAGATGTAAAGTAGCTCTCGACACGGAATAGAAAAACAAGTTTTTGTGAAGCGGTTTTCGCAATGGATCTCACATGATCGCCCCAAATGGTGCTATAGATTTCCCTTTCGTGAATATATCCATCTTGAAAATCTACATGAGGAAATTTAATTTCACCTTATTCACGTCTTTCTATGTTACAGACTGCAACAGAGTCCACCAGAAAAGCAATCTACGATCAGAAGATTGCTCCCAAAGGACAAAAGCCTAATTTTATGCCAGTTCAAGAAGGCATTAAGCGAATGCGCGAAGAATTTTTTGGTTTTCATACGGAATTATCGAATGGATATAAAATAATAGAAGACACTTATCAAGAGAATGAGAAATGCAATTTGCAAGAAATAACTTTCATAAATTTAATAGAGCCATGGTTGCCTATATCGAAAAAATCCAGCTATAAAGAAATATTGAAAATGGGGTAAGTTATAGTTCAGCTTCTATATCATTATAGCCCATTCCAAATCATCTCAAAGAAATATGTACAAGTATCATCAATTTTCGAGTTCATATTTCTGGATCATCACATTCATTGATCATTATGATGATATTGATCATACCTTTATATAAATTATGCTACGATTAGATTCTAACAAGGATTCTAAAATTTGGGTGATTTGTTTCAGTATGAGAAGAATTCAAGAATCCGGTATACAGAAGCGAGAAGCTAGGAAACTCTATACAAAGAAACCTGCCTGTCAAAATAAGGGAGGCAACTTTGGTAGCGTCGGTTTGATAGATTGTTATTTTGCATTTGCAATTTTTGGAGGTGGTGTAGCGACATCATTGCTTATATTGTTTTTCGAAGTTATAATGGTTCGATATAAAATTACAAATCGTATTAAAGTTATAGCTTCGATGAAATGAAGAGTGTTGTTAAAATGGAACATAGATCACATAAAATAGAAAGCTTTTAGTAATAATATAAAAAGAAAATATGCTCATACTTGAACACTATCGTTCAAATTTTGACAATCACCTTCAAAATATAGCTTTTAACTATGTGACAAATTACTTAGAGCATTTGCTGCGAAACTGGACTAAAATTTATGTCCAAAAAGTTAGAATATTGGAATAATTATTTCACATATTTACTATCGACAATAGTTGCGATATAACTTTGATTATATAATTCATCGTAAATTAGGCCAATAGCAATCACAAATATTACATAGTTACCATGTATATATAAACGAATATACCCTTGACGACGTGGTTTAATCATTTCGGTTTTTCGGTTGGTTCAACAAAGCAAAAATAATGAATGATAATTTAAATTTAGAGTCATGATTTAATAACTGTCATAATAACAAAGGTTTGTATTTATTAACAAGCGTGAATTTAAATCGCAATGAATCGCTTCGGAAAAGCTTCAGATTTAGGAATAACGAATCAATCGAATCTTTAACGTGCAAAGTAATTGGGATTGATATCAAGAAGGTAAAAATAACCAATCAATCAAATCTTTCCTCCGCTGTAAGCAATTTAACATAATCTGGAGCCAACAACAAGAAGTTATTCAAATTATTGGTCATTCTTCAAGTGGGTCTCTTAAACCATACCAAAAGCTAAGCAACGAGCATCATCTTAACATCGTTGAAAAAGTGAGAAAAAGAACCCTGCCGTGCACTACCAATATTGGTAGCTCAAGCTCATCGACACATAACAATGCTTCCAATATTACTTACAATAATTGTACGTTCAATATTAATACAAAATAAATGATAAATATAATGATTAGTTATTATCGTTCTCTTCATTATATGTATAATCGTAAGGAATACCACTCAAGCAAACAAAAATATTCCATTATACTAACCTCCACACTCGACGTTTCGCAGAATACGTCTCATGACTTGGAGGTATGATCGATTATTTTATATGCTCTTGTGATATTAAAACTGATTAAAGCCCTGTTGTAACAAAGCAATTAGTGAACAGTGTTAGAAACACTTCTGACGATGTTGCTGTGCAACAAAGCATGTTAAGTGACTATATCGAAGTTTTTTGAACAGGTTGAGAATTATTTGTTAAGTATTTGTAGAAAGTTTTTTAGTTTCTGCTTACAATGTTTGAAAGATACTCAAGTATATATACTGTAAGAATAAAAATTATTAAACTACTAATAATCTAGTGTAATAATTCATGCTAATTCATTCATGCTCATTTGATAAGCATCATTTAATGCAACACGTCGATGATAGTTTTATTAGCCTTAATTGCTTGCAATTGCAGATTGATCAATAGTATTACATCTTTATTTAACATAATTTCCAGCTCGTAAAATCATGATTAAAATTATGACTATGAATGAAACTAGAAATGTGTGACCGCTTGGAGAATAGACAAATAGTTTTTTAATTTTTAACCCTTCAGAAAAAGCATGTGTTTATAACACGATTTTCTGAAAAATAATAGGGTTCGTTACCAAACGGTAAATGATTTTTGTCAAAGTTTGAATATGATACGACTTTTTGTTTGTGAGTTATCGAGTGGACAAATTTCGTGACATACACCCAGACAGACAGACGGGCGGATTCTTTAAAAGTTGCTCAAAATTCGATAGAAACTGTGAAGGATTTGTAAAATCATAGAATAGTATCTTAGGTATTCAATTAGCTAGATTCAATCCATTTGAAGTACATCAAATTGATTATTAGCCATACATTACTCTTTCACACACAACCGATCCAATGTTTTCTGCAGACGGCTGCAGACGCATTTCATTAATCATCTATTCTTTTCTGAATTACATGGCAACTCTAATTAAGATAATTTTTAATAAAGATAAGAATATGTTATCGAAACATCAAAAAAAAAGAAATCTTATTTTAGTTTTAGTCATAATGCATCTGCAGCCGACTTGTGTCGGTTGTGTGTGAAAGAGTAATATATGGCTAATAATCAAATTGATGCACTTGAAACGGATTGAATCTAGCTAATTGAATACCTAAGATACTATTCTATGATTTCACAAATCTAAATAACTATGATTATTTTATGAATTAGCTTTTCTATGATTAACATTTAATTTCTATTACTAACTACTTATCAAGCTTAAGATTCTATGGAATTTAATTTCACAATTGTTACTGTCATAAATGTAAAGATTGCGGAAAAGTATATACTTATCGGCCAATCTTCACAATACCTCGATAAAAGATTGAATGAGCATCTATACAAAGAATTCATACACTGACTTAGTTAACATGTAAAAGACACAAACCATTCATTTGACTACAATAATACAAAAATTTTGAATATTGAAAAGAATAATGATACGTTTGAAAGTAACATTTATGACAGTGACATAGTTATAATATAACTTGATTAGTTGTTAAGTTAGGATAGCAATGAAATGTAAATCATACATGCGTATTTAAACAAATAAGTTCCTCATCTTTAGTGGATCAGTAGAACTGATCAAATTCCTTCTGATTTTATACTGATCTAAGATAGGAATTAATATTTTCAAGAAACCTTATGAAATATAATAAATAGCCAACCCACCCATCAATTGAATATATCGTATTAGAATAAAAAGCAGACCTATAATTCATTATGAAAAATATGTAATTTTGAAACATAACTAGTTTTACCACGATTACATTATGAAAAATGTGCATGTTACCTCTACGTATTGTATCTTGCTTGCTTCAAAGTATAAATTTTTGAATTATATAGCTAGTATAAGTATAGTTAATTCTCCTTTGACGTATATGTATGTACTTACATCAAAACGGTCGATATTTCTTAAAATCCCGCATTTTGATTGAATGTTTCAAAGCGTTCTCTTACAACTTACATACGTGAGAATGCTCTTCACATTTGTGTGTGTTCTGATCACTCTTGTTGATATTACTGACCAAGAATATATCCAACACGAAGTTATCAATATAATCTTAGGTTTTCTAGATTTACAAGCTAGACCATCTCACGTCAATGCTTTTGTTTGTTGGAAAAGAAGTAAGTTCGCTGATATCATTTTAAACCAGTGACCATGTGTAATAAATAGTAATACTAAGAAGTGGTTTAGATACCACAACACTTGCCACACATGCCACTCCAAACCATTTACTGTACTGTATTTTATATTTCACCAAGATTGGTTAACAAATTTGTTTAATGATTTGACATGCCCTTTACTCTGTGATATTACATTTTCAATAAATAAAACACATCCACTTTCTTACATATGACCTTATTTCAATTAAACTGAAGTTGTTTTTAATTTAACCGTTAATTTTTTGTACAATCATTCAAATCTAATGTGAGGTATTAGGAGTGTAAAACGTTATATATAAGATAACTATATTAACCCCCCCATTATACCCACCCATTCAATATTTTAATGATTCTTTGTATACTAAATAGGTTATTTTATGGGTGGTCCACCGAAGGGTCTGAATCTCAAAAATTGAGTGATACCGGACAGATTTTGAAAGTCTCTATAGTTGAAGTCTGGAAATATATCTTAGATGACATTTCACGTTTTAGTTGATTCAATGAATAAATATTATTTCTTTCGTTTATTTTTACTTAAATTAAGAACCATAATCTAATTAAATTAAAGACACTATCAACCTCTATATTATATAGACTTGTTAATGTTCTAATAAATGAATATCATTTCAATAATATTTATACGCGAGCTAGTCTTCCATTGTCAAGCTCGAACCTACCGAACTTCATTTTTCCATCGAACGGCGAGGTTGTGGCACCCTTTACATAGTAAGGTCTTATATGATGCATATAACCTCTAAAAATTTAAGAAAAATTATTGAGAAATGTGATTGGCTCACGGGAAGTAAATTAATAACAAGATTATTTTGTTGGTCTTGTGTTCTTTTTTCGAAAGGTAGTGAAACAGCATCCATCTACGTATTTTTTTCAGAAAAAAATATTGATACAAAGATGGTTTTCGTCAGCACATCAAAAACTATACAGTATGACTGGAGTGATTCCATTAGTCCATAGCAAGTTGACGAAACCACAAACATAAGTTGTAAATCGCAAGATTTCTGGGTATATGTTATTTGAAACGCAATCCTGTCAAGTTCAGCTTAGCTGTAAAAATTAGCCTTAGGCCCCCAGACCCCCTTTGAATTCTTCAATATAGGTTGAAAATGTTGCTCCACTGTTATCAGCCGCCACTCAACATAATTAACACTATAGGGGTGTTGTCCAATTTTTCAGATGAAATAAGATTATTTTATAAGCTGTTTGCAAAAAACCATAAGATAAGAATAGGACAAAATGTGTCAAAATACTTAGAATATCCTACTGTTGCTGAACACCAAATAAATTTGATCGATGTGGAATGTGATGATTCTTATTCAGTTCTGGAGAGAGTGAGTATGATTCATTATTTGAAACATTCTTTAACGTAAAGTGCTTTCAAATGTTACCAAAATATAGTCAAAATAAAGGTCAAGGTGAAAACTCCCTGAAAAATGGAACAAGAAATGATTTATTTGGTCAAAACTCCTTGTAGCCCGATACACTTCGATCAACGTTTTTCTAATTTTTCGATCACTTCCAAATAATACGATTTCGGTAATCCTTTAAAATAGACGTTTGTTTCAGCGATTACCTCATCGTTGGAGCCAAATCTCTTTCAACCGATCCATTTCTCCAAGTTTGGAAATAGGTAAAAATCGCAGGGGGCCAAATCTGGAGAATATGGCGGATGACGAACCAATTCTTAGCGCAATTCATGCAATTTTCCCATTGCGACTGCGGATCTGTGCGCCGGAGTGTTGTGCTGTGGTCATACTATCACAACGAACATCGGTGAACCACTTGTGAATCGTTCAAATCGATTGTTAGAAGTCCCCATAATGTTTAACAAACGATGCTTTGATTTGCTTAATGTTTTTTCCACTCAAAAAATAATGTTTAAACAAGAAGCGAAATTCACTTTTATCCATGTTTACAAGAATCTTCAATGTAACTTGATTTCGATGGGTGTCAAAACAGAACTGAATGACATATCAGTCTGAAAATTCTAATGCGTTTTAGTTAAAGATGGAACATCACAAATGTCACATGGGACTTTCGATTGTGACACCATCTGTTTTATTTTTCAGGGACTTTTCACCTTGCCCTTATTTTGGCTTTTTCTTGTGATTGGCACTCTTATGATATATCTTTTCTAGGCAACATATGCATTATTTTTGAAACAACCTTTCCGATGGTTTGTCATTGGAAATGTTTCCAAAGTCATCGAAAATAACGTTAATGCGCTTGTCGATAGTGCTTTCTACGTTTTGGAAAAGAAGAATAGCAAGATATATGAGATAAATGCTTTGTACAAATGCAGTGAAAATTGTACGCAATTTTTTAGACAGAACATAACTTCTTGGACGAGTAATCATGGATTTGAATATTACAAACCGATAAACATTTACAGAGACAGGAAAGATTTAAATGGTATACCATTCACAGTTTCTACATATATTACACCGGAGAGAAACCCGCATATGTTTGATTACAGGTAAATGCGAAATCGTCTAGATTCTATAAGTGCTCAAAGAATTCAAATGAACGTGAGGTTGTACTATCCTTTGCAGGAAAACTTTATATGATCCATCCTTTATCTCTATCAATTCAATCCCCGTCAGATCAGGGGAGTTGGTCCGACCCTCACCACGATACTTTTAGACTCCTCCCCTCTACCAAATAGGTATCTATTTAAAACAGATCAAATCTGATTAGGTCTAAAATCGATATTTATCAGATCTGATCTTTACAGGTACCTGTAAAGGGAGGTCTGGATTGGTGGAGAGCGAAGAGTATAAGAGTAGAGTGGTGGATGTTTTTGTGACATCTTGCGAAGAAATGTTACCTCCCATATCTTCCTTTAATTGCTTTATGAGAAACACGCTCCAGTCAATTGCACCTATGAAATCGAAAATGTGGATTTTCCACAATCTATTACTTTTTGCCATCATTTTAACTTCGAGGTCGATCTTTCGAAGTTGCCTGGAGCTTCACGGATGGCATTAAACATTTATTTTCTATGATTATATTTAATAGTTTCATGTATATTCTGTGTAATCGGTTGTCCACCGGAAGCCCATATAGTCCAGTCAATAAGCTGGGAAAAGTGGCCGACTTTCTAAAAAAAATGCAGCGGTGGTATCGGAAATTTTTTTCTGCATGATGTTCTATGGCTAGGTAAGCTCCAACGGCCTCCCATTCACTCCTAAACGCAAAATTAACCCTATTTTCATCCCCTTTTTTGAGATAAGTTTTAATTTATAAAAAAATGAAAACTCAGCCTCCAAAATGGGTTCTAGGAGGTTTTTGGGTCGCTGAACACGAATCCGAGGTCATTTTCCCGGAAAACTCATTCAATGAGCGGAAAATCAGGGAAATTTGGTCATTTTCATATAAATTTGCTCATTTTTCACGCGATTATCGTTTCATTCACAAAAGATGATGACAGATGACCTCGGATTCGTATACAGCGACCCAAAAAAACCTCCTAGAACCCACTTTCGAGGCTTAATTTTAATTTTTTCTATGAATTAAAAGTTATCTTTAAAAAGGGGGTGAAAATAGGGTTAATTTAGCGTTTAGGGGTGAATGGGAGGCCGTCGGAGTTTAGGTTGCTAGTCACGCATGTCCCACGTGGAACATAGAATATCATGCAACAAAATTTTTTCCGATTCCGATACTAGTTTTCGGCTTATTGATTGGACCATAGATTAATTAATCAATGACTGGACTTATAATACCTTGACATCTAGCGAAAATGAAAAGGCACTTGTTTTTCGGATAATTCCTATACTTTACACTCTGATTGTACTTCAATTGACTGCGAATATGCTATACTATGGTTTCATCGTATTAAAGTTCATTCACCTACTTCAAAATTATAAGAAATTTACGTTTCAGGTTCTCTCATATCGATGCACCATTCAGATTTGCTTACACGATGATACATTCTCTACTACCAATGTTCAATGTAAGCGAAATTCTTGTTTATCAACCCACTTATCCCAGGAAGCTCCCTAATAGTACATTATTCGCAGGCGTAGTAGGTGACTTTCAAGCTAAGAAAATTATTGTGGATGGTAAGGAAGTGAATAAATGGCAATAAACTGAATCTGTATTATTTCAAGGTACTGAAACATATCTTCTTGTGTATATCCTAGACCAGCATTATTTTCTCTCTAAATAATTGAAAGTTGAAATTTCCATTTCCCGCATATGCCTAATTTTTTACCGAGATCGTTCATCGTAAATAGAATTTGTTGCCATACTTGCGTAGCTTTTAACTATAAAATAATAGGATTATATCTTAAAATCTTTTTTCTTTAAATCATTTTTTTTATATACTTTGACTACGAGAGGAAGAAGATCGTGTGAGCCAGCGGTGGAATGTTGGGAGAGGAGAATTTTTCTTGAAGTTTTGGAGGTTATAGTTCCACAACTTCGCCGTTCGATTGAAAAATGAAGTCTGTTAGGAAAAGTTCTGCAGGTCTAGAGATTAAGAATGAAGGGATGACTAACTTGAGCTCGTCTTGTGCTCCTATCTAGAATCTCTCGTGGTGGAACAACAGACAAGATTTCTGATGGAGAAATATCTATAGAAAAGGGAGAGATTGCTCACCTTTCTACGTTCTAGAGGGGGCAATGAATTCGTGAGTGTGACTCATCAATCAGACGAATAGCTCTATTCTGGATAGAATCCAAGAGCTTCCGAGTTTGTTTGGGAGTCGAACTCCAAACATGTGAACAGTACTCCAGAACAGGTCAAATCTGTGCCTTGTAGATTATGAGGAGCTGCTGCAATGTAGAGTAGCACGAAATAGAAAACCAAGTTTTTATGAAGAAGTATTCGTAAAGGAGGTCACATGATCATCCCGTGAGAGGGTGCTGTTGGTGGTGATCTCTAGAACGCATATGGAAGACTTCATAGAAATAGTTGTACCCGACATCATCATATTAGGGATTGTGGGATGGGCCTTTCTGAAAATTTTCTGTGAAATTCACAGCTAAGGGTTTTTGGGGTTGCTGATTAAGAAAATTCCAAACAGTTGTTTCAATATGACATTACAGGTAGCATCTTCGGGGTAGGTTCGAGCGAAATTAGCTTTCCCCGTAAGTCTACTATCTTGCAAAATGCTTACTGAAAAAAGAGCATAGGCCAAAAGTATTCATTTCTCAACAAATAACAACCTCCAATCATTCTTAAATATGTTTACGACACTTGTAACTCAAGATTTATGCCCACCCTTGATTTTTAAAGGGGCTTTAACCCGGAGGGTACGCATTTATTCAAAAAAATTACAGCAATTTTTGACATAGTTTGAGGGTAGTCGAATTTTCAAATTTAAACGAGATGTCATATTGAACCAACTGTTTGAAATTCCCAGATCTCCATTGATTGCATCAACATGTCTCTGTCTCGCTCCTCTGAGTTATTGGATAGTATAGGGGCTCTAGATGAAAACGCGGGATGAAGTGTTCCATCATCTGCAAAGCTGTGGACGGGACAGGTGGTTACTTCCAACAGATCAGTGATATGGAGCAGAAACAATGTTGGTGCCAAAACAGGTTCCTGTGGAACACCAACGTTAATAGTCATTGTATCGGAGGATACTCCGTCGACCACTATCATCAAGATTCTTGCTGTTCTACGTTTTTATATTCTCAAATTAGGTAAAAGACTAAGTCTCATCAATATACATTTTTCTAGGTCTTGATCTTGGTAAACGGAAAAGTATTGAGGTATTGTCCATCACTACTAATATTCTTATCAAATACTTTTTTTTTTATATTTGGAACAGTCTGACTCCTTCGGTCTTGATTTCACCATGTTTTTTTTGCACATGTGATTTACAAATTGACTACAATTCGATAATGTTAGAACGTCTACTTCAAATTTTGCCATAGAGTCGTTGTATTTCCTGACTCATCCAACTAGAAGGGCATTTTCCAGACAATCTGTTCTATCACTGTGGAGTGAAACGATATTGTATTTCTTTTCTACGTATTTACCTGAATCGTTATATTACATACAATTCATGGAACTACATACAAAAGAGCTCATTTTATAAAATTAGGTTGGTCGGTTTTTTAAAAGATATGTTCCAGTTTGTAACTGCGATATGTATATAAAACTCTGTTGTCTTTTTCAGCAGGTAGTATGTTCCCTTTTATTGACCGGATGCACATTGTGGATTATCTTATTCAATCAGCTCCCACATCTGTAGAATTCATTTTCAAAGATCCACCTTTATCCTACGTTTCGAACATATTCACTCATCCATTCGATCGGTACGTGTGGATATCTTCGTTTGCGTTAATCGGCATCACAACCATTGTGTCTTATTCGATTGTTGTATGGGAATGGAGAGAGCCTCACTACACGGAAATATTAAACGCAAGTCTGGATTCTTTAAGAGCGTCACCGCTTGAAGTTGGCGTTTTGGGTGTTGGTGCTGTGACTCAACAAGGTTCCGCTTCAGAATTTAAAAGTTATGCTGGAAGAGTATCGATGATTTTCACTTTGGTTTGTTTCATGTTCTTATATACCGCTTATTCGGCAAACATAGTAGCGTTACTTCAATCGACTGCTGGCAATATTAGGAGCTTAGAAGATTTAGTGGACTCCAATATAGAATTTGGGATGGAAGATATGCCGTATATGCAACAATATTTAAAGGTAACTTCACCTTCGATTTATTAAGACGAACGATGTCGCCTGTTGAATCGGGTTGTATCTTCTCGCGTCTTCAATGTCGTAGTTTAAACCGTTATCGATTTATTGAGCAGAACGGTCCATCGAAATACTCGAGGCTATTCGCTTTACTTCGCGCACTTTTCGGTGCGTTAATTATATGGCCGATTGTAGAGAAAAGAATGTGGAGTGAGCGTAGCGAACGTTGTTGGTTTCCAGATAGCAGCCACACGGTAACTACAATTTACTGTACCTTAAGCCGTTTTCGAGTTACAAATTTCAAACGTCCATCCATGCCTTTGGCATTGCTAAAGAATCTAGCCCGTGCAATTAGTCAGACTGCGGCTCGCGCTATTGATCGGCTCATGCGAAAGAAAGAGTGTACGTAGCGACAGAATGACAAGTTTCCAATAACGGGGTTACACAGTTTCAAAAAAGTAAATAAGTCAAATTAACTAACACCTAACAATCGAGTGAGAAGAAAAAGAGAAAAAGAAGAGAATACCTATATTCCAATTCATTTTCACATATTGTACTGTTTAGCTTCTGAAAACGCCAATGGCGTATAGTTTTAATCTATACATAGAAACATGGAACAAGTCTATGTATGTGAAAAATAAATTGTAATTTTTCTGTAGCAAACACGAATTATTATTGCATAATTTGTAGTAAACGATTGGTGGTAGAACAGTGTGGGCGACCGAAAACTGCATCGTCTGACGTTAAATTGAATATTACCTAATATAGAGCTACAGTTGATAACATTGTTCAAAATCTTGTAAAGGAAAATTATTTGGAACATTTTTACTTCTAGAATTTAGTTTTAATAATTTGTAATGCCTAAGGCTATCGTCAGATGTGTTAAAATGAAGTCTTCTATAAAATCTAAAATTGAGGGAATTAATGAATCGTTTTTGTACTTTTTCCAATCTATCAATGTATTTGATACACGGTGTTCCATCTCAGATGAGCCACCCCGTATATTTCTTATCACATAGTGAGTGGAAAAATCTCCCGAAACATGTCGAATGATTTTGTCTGGGGGACATCTTTTGACGTATATTTGACGCTTGAACGAGCAACCCCCTAATAGGGGGCGCTTCAACCCCTCAAAATTGAATAGGGGAGGGGTTGAGTGATACGTCATTTGAAACATTTGAACCGTTTTCGCCAAAAATTAATTTTGTTGCTCGAATGCGCCACCTTGAATATTTTGGTTATTGTACAATGTACAAGCTCATTTTTATTAAGCCTTTTTTATAAACTTAAACAATCTTCAAAAAATCACATTCGTAAAAAAATTGAATTGTGTTGTCATGCTTACAATGAAAAAAATTAAATATGCGTGTTTAAATCAAATTTTCAAATTGTCCTCCATTGACTTCCATACAATAATACAATCTTGACTGGAAACCATCTCTAACATTGTTCAGCATAATTGGAGTTATTTGACGACACTCATTCACAATTCGTTGGCGTAGTTCGTCCAAATTTTCAGGCTGAGTTACAAAAATCTTGAACTTAAGATGTCCCCACAAGAAGAAGTCCAGAGGGTTCAGGTCAGGAGATCGGGCAGGCCACTCCATAGGACCTCTTCTTCTAATCCAACGACCGGGGTATTGCAAAATGAGGTATTGGCGACCTGGTGCGGCGTAGTGACGAGGAGCTCCGTCTTGTTGGAAATGCAATTGTTGTTCAAGTAGTAGAGGATCGTTTTCTAATTGTTCAGTTATTAACGGATCAATCGCATTTTCCAACATTTCAAGATAAATTTCGTCATTTAAATTACCAGGAATAAACAGAGGTCCAATTAGGTGGTCTCCCAAAATTCCTACCCAAACGTTTAGCTTTTCCCGATGTTGAATGTGAGGTTCTCGAAATACATGAGGATTTGTATCGCTCCAAATTCTACAGTTATGCCGGTTAACCTCTCCATTAAGTAAAAAAGTGCATTCGTCAGAAAAGCAAACGTTGTACAAGAAATTTGGGTTATTGTTGATACGCTCGACCATAATTTTGCAAAACTGTTGCCTTCGATCCCAATCATCATCATTTAATTCCTGAACTAATTTAATTTTGTACGGATGGAACTTGTGTTTATGTAAAATTCTGAAAACGTTAGATTGGCTAATACCGGAAGCTGCAGAAAGTTGTCGTACAGATTGCCTGTTTGGCATAAGTTGGACATGTCCCAATATCGCCACAGCTGCTCCTTCATCATTAACAATTCCAATGAGTGCCCTTTTTTTATCCATTACTGAACCTGTCTCTACAAATTTTTAAATCAATTCCATTACGTACTCATGGCGAACGCTACGTTCAGGATAGTTTTCGTTAAATATCCTTGCAGCCGCTCGGGCATAATTTTGATTTTGGTAATACAGGCTAACCAGCTCTACACGTTTTGGCAATGTGTACACCATATTTTTTGAAATTTTAAACAAGTCAGCAAAGTAGTAACTCAACAGATTGATTAAAATCATGAAATGATCGAAGAAACATTAAAACCAGATAAACACCTTCTAAGAACAAAAAATGAAGGCAACATAAGGAAATGTTTTGCTGTTTTTTTTATTTATTTGTTTCAGAGAATGTATTATTGTATGGAAGTCAATGGAGGACAATTTGAAAATTTGATTTAAACACGCAGATTTAATTTTTTTCATTGTAAGCATGACAACACAATTCAATTTTTTTACGAATGTGATTTTTTGAAGATTGTTTAAGTTTGTGAAAAAGGCTTAATAAAAATGAGCTTGTACATTGTACAAATAACCAAAATATTCAAGGTGGCGCATTCGAGCAACAAAATTAATTTTTGGCGAAAACGGTTCATCAAATTTATGTTTTTCATACACCGTTGTAAATAGGCTTCCAAGACCTTTCAAATGATGTATCACTCAACCCCTCTCTCCTATTCAATTTTGAGGGGTTGAAACGCCCCCTATTAGGGGGTTGCTTGCTCAAGCCTCAAATATACGTCAAGAGATGTCCCCCAAACAAAATCATTCGACGTGTTTCGGGAGATTCTTCCACTCTCTATGGGGATAAGAAATATACGGGGTGGCTCGTCTGAGATGGAACACTCTGTACAGTGGGTTCCATACTAGAGAAGCGTATTCTAGGTGACTACGAAGCAGGGAATTATATCGCAATATTAAGGAATCAGGATTAGTAAATGATTTAGTTGTGCGCAATATAAAGCCTACGTTCTTAAGAGCCTTCTTGATAATTATTTCTAGTGTGATTCAAATAACAATTTACAGTCTAATGTTACCCCGAGATCGTTAATTGTTACTACCCTCTTCAGCAACATACTATCGTAATGGTATTTGTTTTCAAACACATTAAATATTTTGGAAAACGTGATTTGATGATATTTATCTATGTTCAAAAATAGTCTATTTATAGTAGTATAGTGTAACCTATTCATTTTGAAGGGATCTACCAGTGAAATTCTTACATTAAAGATGACTCAAAGTGCATCAATTATGATTTTGAATTGAGGGTATAGATAATTTCATTGAGTTTCAAACAAAAATGTTGAGCTCACAAAGGTTTCACACAAAAAACTCGTAATTCCATCAAGAATAAACTCAAATGAACGGTGATCAATCGATAATTGACGTCACTCTCTTAAGTTATCAAAATACCTTCCACTACTTCTGCGAGTCAAATGTATGATTATAGAAGCAGAAAATATATTAAAAATGATGCAGAAACTGCTTATGAAAAACGTTAAATTATACTCTATGTTACATGAAATTTTATTCAAATGGTCTACATAATGCATTTCACAACTCTATGTTTCATACTGACACCTGCTGTCACATGAACTATCAAAATTTCCCACAGAGTCTTATAAAATAGACTACTACTGCAAGTTAAATATATGCTCGTGATATATATTTATAACCAGAAAAACTCTGTTATTATCGTTGAATCAAATACTATAATTCCTTCCGCACTTCCACACAGATTTTATCTAATAAATAGTCTAGATTGATTCGAGAAAATTCGGATTTTGCTAGATCCATTACAATACTTGCCTTATATCACGTATAGTGACGGAAGTAAAAGCCTTAAAAGAAAAAATCTTGAAAATACATGATTTTCGAAAAAAAACAAAAACACTGTTTGATATGCAACACCATATCAAATTTAACTAGCAAATTGTAAATCATGGAGTTATGTTTAATTATTTTGCTTGTCGTTATTTGATTTCTAGAGCTATTGCTATCTCGCTCTCTTGAGCTCATCAGCGGAACGAGAGTTTGCAATATTACTGACGATCTATTGTCATTCCGTTGACACGCCCTGTTTATTTTGTTTTTCAAGCTTGCTAATAAACCAATAGAGAAGGAAATCATGAAGAAAATTATGTCCTCTAAATCAAATGTTATGTCCCTGGAAGAAGGCATGCACAGAGTGCAACACAATTTCTTCGCATTTTACACCGAACCAAATAAAGGTTATAAAGTCGTATCCGAAACATTTCAAGATGCCGAAAAATGTAACTTACGCAAAATGGATTTTTTAAACGCCCGTGAGCCATTTATAGGAGTGCAAAAAAATACTAGCTACAAAGAATTATTCAAAGTTGGGTATGGAAATAACGATATTGTTGTTCTTAGATATGATAATCCCTAGTTCCATATTCTTGCAGGTTGTTTCGCTTATACGCGAACAAACCAGTTTGCGAAAATAAGGGGAGCAACTTTCTTAGTGTTGGTATAATAGATATTCACTATGGGTTTCTATATTTTGGAGCAGGAGCGGCAGGCGCAGTAATAATTTTTTTACTAGAAATCTTGTTGAAATGGTATTCTTCCCGTCGCCAAAATAAGATGTATCAATAAAAATATAAACTTTATTGAAATTTGTATACAAATATGAAAGAGTACCCACATATGTAATACAAATTAGTTAAGACAAAATAATAAATTAAACAATGCAACTATATCATAACAACAAAAGGGAGGGAAAACAGATAGTTGCTTTTCATTTCTACCTTTAATTTATCCATAGCTGTAAGAATACCCCAATTCAAAATATAAATGAAAAATTTAGTTGTTTCGATAAACACTGAAGAAAGATATAATTATTATGAACAAAAAAATATAAAACATAAACAACGAACGGTTAGCTATTTGACTTCAAGCTGATGTAATAACGAGCCCTTCCTTGGTTTTACTTTGCTTATTAAAGGTTATCAATTTACTTATTTTATCAAATTCATTCTTATATATCATTAACTAATATCAATATAACTTGCAGTACGTGTACCTATAACCAGAAAGTGACCCGCATCACGGGTTTCTCATTAGCTAGGCAAATCAGGCAACAATATGATCAATAGATATATGTAATACTCACTATTCTTTGGTTGAGACACTAACACAATAACTAAGCACTGTGTGATGATCGAGTAAAGCTTATGAATTACGATTAGTAGAAAAACTCTCAATCAAAACAAATATAAGATATTTAATAATAAGAAGAAAATAAACAATGAATTAAAAGCTTAAAGATGGAACATAACTAAAGTATTAATCAAGAAATTATTAATCAATCGTTAATTTTAAATCAAACTTATTGGAACCTAAATATGAATGAAAACTAATTTAACCCAGCCAGGATGAACCGGGGTAAGGAGTTAAACAAAACTGTTATGATTTAATTAGTCAGGGAATTCTAAATCTTGTGTATTAAGCAATGTGACTTGATTCTAAATGAACTTAGTGAAAACTCTACCATAAACACCACAAAGCAAGCTTAACTAGAAAACTTGGAAAGTTTTCTAAAATATGATTTAAGTGATTCGTGAAATAATCAAAGTAAGATTCAACTCAAGAAGTTAAGATCTAACTGATTTTAGTGTGGTGAGTTTGGTTTTTTATAATCTTGGATAACCACTCCTATTTTAGTAATAGGTTTGGGGGTAGTAACTCTTACCCAATAAGAGAGAGACTTGCCTAGACTGGGGCAAGCTGAATATAAAAGAACTATTCTATTTTGTTGACAGGGACCTTGATTTTATGACTTTATTTAGACTTCCTTGAATTCAGGTATTAATGAAAATTATATCAACTCAATATTCTGATTACGTATTTAATAGGAAACGACTGCGTCCTGCACGTCTTATGTTATGGTTACGTGAATAGATTGTAGCTTCAAAGGAAAAGGCAGGGTAAAAAACCTTTGTTTGAACCATACCAGGAGATCAATCTGCTGTTTCGAAATTTCATCATAAAAATATATCTTAACTACCAATAAACTGTAAAGCACTTGTTTTCTTTAGAACCATTTCTGTTAGATGTGAATAAAGAAATCTTTAAATTGTAGATAGCAAGCAATATGCTGATTATACATTAATTTGGCTGACTATATGTTATCTAATCTTCGTATATTTTAGAAAGTGGCACATGCTTTTCTTATTTTCATGGCAAATGAATACTTATGTTTAATTTTTCCCAGAATCAGTCGTTCAATAATTTTCAATCATTCTTCGGTTGTAATAAATAAAATCGTCATCTATTTGTCACAGAAAAGGGCAAAGTTTGAAAAAGCAGAAATATCTTTAAGTTCATTTATTTTGCAAGGGTTATACATATTGTTAGAACTAACTCGGGTGCAAAGCTTTTTCCATTTCTTGTGCAACAACGCATGGCCTTTGCAAAATGATCTACCTCTGCAATATCTTCATAGATGCAATTGAAGATACATTCTTGTCGTATTTTCTTCTCTTTTCAAGCCTGAAACCACATGAATACATTTTAGTTATTTAAAACGTGCAACTTTTGTTGAATATTGAACATCATTGCGTAGTGCACCCATCTTGAACCAAATCCTGATCCGTATGAGGAATCGATAAAATGGAAAGTGGAAACCCTTTAATTGACTCTAGGATATGACTGCATAGTACCTACATACCATAATATTGGATGAAGAGATATGAATATTATAGGAAGGAGCAAAATTATTCAATATTTTAGTGGCAATATAACTGCGGCAATCTTTTTTGTTCTTGTAATAAATAGTAACATAACGGTTTGACTGTTGACATATTTTGTTGTAACCCTAATGACATTTGTAAAGCTGTGTATATTAGTTAATTTTAATTCCTACTCTGTAATTATATTATATGTACTCCTAAGCTCTCCAAGGGATTTTTCCCACTGAGCTAGTGTAATTAAACAAATTAAAAAACAATAAGTGAAAAAACAATATTAAATGACCAAACTTATACCCATAATTCACTAATTGTCAACAATTTGGGTGGGCCAAAACACTGAACCGCGGTTGAACAATTTTGAACCATCTAGAAGGAAATGTTATATTTCATTGAATTTTTTGTAGGGAGTATATTTAGACTAAGTATAAAAGTGAGTGAATTGGGCATGACATTAATGGTAAATGAAAAAGTTATTTAATAATGAGAGTCCACTATAATTTATTATGCATTCATTCGCTCTGCAGGGCATGCTTGAAAGAAGATGATCAATATCGTCTGAAATAATGTCAGGCCAGGCTTCTATAATGTGAAGCTTCCAACTTCTTCGGGAGATGTGGTAAAATATAAAGCCCAAAGTGGTCGATAGGGGACAAATCTGACGACCGTGCACGCCATAGTATCGTAACAATATTTCCTTCTAGATAATCTGTTGTAGCTCTTGCTATGTGAGGACACACATTTTATTTTATTGAAATAGCTGTGGTTCTTCGTAGACGACCAGATTCGCCTTCTTCAGATCACCTGGACCAACATAGTAAAAACGGTTGAAACGCTAGACGTAGATTTGATATATTCTTTAGTTAAACATCGGTCTCTTCACGGCGACTCGGTATTTCTTCAAAATTTCAAAAAAATCGAAGGGAGTGCACATAACTATTAGATAACGTCGTAACTTCTGATAATGTAGGATAATAAACGTCGAGAATCTTTTAGGTTTGTTCATTATTACCTTCAAAATGTGTTCCAGAGTTATTATTAATGGTTTGTGATAAGAGCGACAAGCTGAACCCCAGAAAGCTATTCGATAATTCAAGATAGATTCAATAAGGCTATTAGTGTAAACTGATTTAGATATTTTAATAGATTCCAAATATCTCAGTAAATAAAATTTAAGAATGCATTTTCGTAATTTATTTGTGACATATTCAATTTGCTTAGACCATTTTATATTCTTATCAAAAATTATACCTATATATTTGACGTTGTCAGTAGCATTTATTATATTTTCACTTTCACATATCTTTTGTGAATCGCAGTTACCTTTATGAATTTTTATTTCAGTCAAGTTAGGTAATTTATTATTAGAAATAGAAAAAGTCATAAACTTACTATTTGACGCATTTAAGGTTAGCAAGTTTCTGTTCAGTCAGAGTGTTATTTCACATATTTCTATTTTAGCTTTTACTGTCTGCGTGAAATACAATATCATCAGTGTCATCAGCATAACACATGATCTTGGCATACATTTTTATATTTAGCAGATCGTTAATATGAATGATAAACAAATTAGACCCAAAATAGTTCCTTGAGGAACTCCATATGTTACATGTGCTTCCCTGCTGAGTCTAGTAGAGTTTATCTTAACACATTGCTTCCTGTTAATCAAATATGATATTATGAAAAGCAAAATAGAGCAACTTGAACAAATTGATAGTAGTAATTATAAATGAATTATTCAGATTATATCTGCAATTTAATAGTGATATCACCATTCTCAAATTATAGCTACATTGAAAACATGTTCGTAAAATCATTTCCATATTTTATTCTTCCCAGTATATCTCCAGACTGATCAAAGTTCAATATCATTCGTTGTATTCATTGCATTGATTATAGTTGTGATGTCCTTATATGTGATTTAAAGCTTGTCAAAGAAAATACAGTCGTGATTCCATTCTCTTCAAACAGATTTGAATAACTTCATCCTTTCTTTTCTATTCATATTGAAGGCTGAACAATAAACCAATGTTTAATCATATTTACCTGTAATGAACGTAATTTTCAAATAGAAAAATGGTGATGGCAATGATAATCCCTCCAGCTAACACAACGGCTGCAGGATAACAATCTACTAATCCAACACTTATGAAACTACTTCCTCTATTTACACATACAGGTCTCTTCGTATAGATCAGACTGACTTCACGAGCTTGTAAGCCACTTTCTTGAATGAGACGCAATCTACAATTTTGAATTCAATGTTATTATGTTTCAGTATAAAAGATGATTCATCAATAATTGTACATACGTTAACTGACGAAACCTCGGTTGAAAATATGAAGATTCAACTCATAACACTTAAACAAGACATGACTCATTATACATATCGTTCATTGGATGTACACGGCCATGATTAGACCTATGAACACCTATGCCGCAATTGTGTGATAGCCAGGGACGAGAACTGCTATTAGTCTAAGCTAGGCTATAAGCTGGGAAAATAAAAAACTTTTGTTTAGTAGGTGGAATCTGAAAAAAAAATTGTACATGATGTTTTATGAACCCTAAAGGTTATTGGTGATAGGATAACGATATGCCCTCGCCCCCTTTCATTTCTACCCCTCCAATATTAGACGTTATATGATTTATTCAAACAATTCAAATTAAGCTCCGAAAATGGTATCTAGGAGGTTTTTCGGGTCGCTGATCACGCTGATTTTCAACCCAGTATTCTTCAGTTAACGTATGTACAATTGTTAATTAATGAATCACCCTGTTTATATTCATTGTGCAAACCCAATTTTCAACGGTTCCTTGAAGGAGGAATTTTTCTGAATGGCCAACCAAGGATCTGGCACTTGTAAATACTGGATTTCTTGAAGCCCACACTTTTCAGCTTCGTGGAACGTCTCACCTGTTTTGTAAATCGAAACAAAATTTTCTTGGTATACATATTATTTCTAGTCTACTTATTCATTCAACTTAACCATAACCTTGAAAATTCGACCCATGTGCAAGTAGAGGTCGATAATTTTCAACTGAATGAATTTTATTTTATTTTATCCGTATTGTAAAATTAAACACTACTATGTTGATATCACTTGTATTTGTAACTTCCGTTACTCAAGTTATAATTTTATTAAACTATCTTCAAAAGGTATTCTATTGAAAGTGATATCAACATAGTAGTGTTTAATTCTACAATATGGGTAGAATTTGATATCACATGGTGAAGGATAGAACGATTGAATTTATGTAGCTCTCCTATCTTGAAATACATTATTTAAAAGAAAGAACAAATTCAACATCATGTTGGAAACTCGGAATTCGAGAAATCTCTCTTATGAAACGTAGGAATGTAATTTTGGCAAATAAAAGGTTTTTCATTGATAGCGATATATCTTTAACTTGAAATTAAATCAGTATAAGAGATAACGAATCCGATACAATTGCTATTAACGCTCGTGTTCCAATTCACAAGGATCTGTCTTGGTACCCACTTTGTTTCTGCTCCTGTCCAGTCCACGAATTTGCAAGTGATGGTACAATTCATACCGCTTTCTCATCTAGAGTCCCTATATCATGCGACAAAGCCAGGGAACGAGACAGAGACATGTCGACGAAATTAACGAAGATCTGGCAACGATTGTGAAATGGGGATCTGATAATCTAGTAGAGTTTAATGCAACCAAAGCTCAGGCTTTTCTCCAGGAAGGCGGATCCCACAATCGTTAATATGATGATGTCAGGTACAACTATTCCTATGATGTTTTCGATATCCATGCTCGGTATCACCACCAACAGCACGATCATGTGAAGTCCATTGTGAAAACCACTTTACAAAAACTGCTCATCTGTTATTGCACCACGGGAGATTACAGGCAGGCTGACTAGGCTAGTTCAAGATAGCTTCATTGTCAAGCTCGAGTATTCTTCTTACCAGGCTCCATTTGTCTATTAAACGCCCAAGCAGTAGAATTCTCTGCCTAGTGAGATCTTTCCTTATGCCTACAACCTCCAAACTTTCAAGACAAATTCGAATGTACATCTCTTCGTACATTATAGGTCTATCTCTCGTGCAGTCAAAGCTTAAGAAAATTATAGTTTGAGACAGAGAAGAATGTGAATCGACTTCAACAACGCTATTTGCTGAAATCGAATTTCAATACGACCGCTATAATATATTCTGATGCGCGACTATTATCTCTCCCTTCTCGCACTGGCCAACACCCATGTCTAACACAGCAGACACTTCTCTTTGCTCACTCACAGGAGCCTGTTAGTGGTCATGATATTTCAACCAATCTGACCTATTATGGTTTCCGCCTAACGTCTCCGTGTAAAGTCTCCATATCACGGTTTTTATCAATTAGGTCTCCCGTAAAAACGTATTTTGTGTTGAACCATATATCTAGATGTTCAAATATGTACACTTTCTAGTAACCAATATCAGAAATGTGGTTAGAATCTCACTATTCTATGTGGTCCAGATTGTCATGTTAAATGCATTATCAATTGAGTTTTCAGTTAAGAGCAAAAAACTTTCATCATGATATATTCTAGTTACTCCTATCCTCATGGCTTGATAATTCACTAATGTTGATATTAGTAAAAAAATAACAAACGAAGAAACTCACTGACTATTTTATACCCGGGTCCTGTCTCCATATGAAATGCAAAAAGGCCATTCCGCATTCTTCTGACTCCTTCATCTATAGATAAAAATTTAGGTCTTTGACCTGGAGGAGCAACCTTTTGCAAATAAATGGCTCTTCGAATAGGCTCTGATGCGTTCTGAAATGAAAAATGCAATTTAATATAACACAATGAATGACGAATATTGAAACTGTCCATCAAATACCTGATGACATTGCACCCATGTAATGATGTTTCTTTTGTACCTTAGGTAACTCTGTTTTCGCGATATATTAGCCTTCCTTTTTCGACACATCACACTCGATGTATCCTTTCAAGCTCCGTTAAGAACCGTTACTACTCTAAATGTGAAAAATATATGCGATGTCATCCTGGTGAGAAGAAACATTTACTAGAATGAGTACTTCCGAGAAAAGGCTCAAAAGGGTTAGAAGAAACTGGAATTTTCCCTCTGAACCCCAACATTTTTACAAAGATGACTTCGCGACTGCATTGAATATCAGAACACTCCAAGGGACTATTACAAACTTGTCCCAAGATACTTCAGATATAAACCTACTTCAAGAATTTAAGCTCCACAAACTTTTGGAAGTCAGCACACATGAAACGTTTAGGGAAATCAGATCATCGATCAGAGAAAATGTGTATCTGAAGGTGAATCTAGGAACCATTTCAGGGCAGGAGCGTTAAATCAGAGAAAACATGTATCCGAAGGTGAATCTAGAAACCTTTTCAGGGCACTCAAAGAACTCCTTCTATTTACATAATACCTATACCCATATGTTACAATACAAGTTCGATAAGAAAAAAACATACCAAAAAAGATTATATACGTCGATACCAATTGAAAGAGCAGTGGAAAATGCAAAAACTGGAAATGAAGGCACACAAAGGAATGTGCTAGGTAAATTACCACATCTTGCGAAACATCTTCAAGAAAGAAAAAAGCTGTTAAATATGATAAAGTTATGAAACCTGAATGCTGTCCTGATGAAGAAATTAATGACGACATCTGCGTTATTCGTGGAAAATACGGCAAAAAAGGGAGATTAATATGGATCAGAAGTAATTTTTCAGTAATTAAAAACATTTGTTTATGATTTTTGCGTGTGACGAAACTCCAACAAATTCATCTTTTTGTTATTGGCACAGGCAAATATTGATCCGGCCTAGGGGAAATGCTCGTCCTGAGGTTGTTGTTTCAACAAAATTTTAACTTTCCAACATGTTTTAGTTCTAATCTGTAAAATCCCTTGGGTGGGCATAACCATCCCTACCGTAAAACTATTTGATACTTTTAGAAATACATTTTACACAAATTTTCCAACTCTTAGATCATCCAATTGGATGATTTAAGAAGGAGGCAAATTTTAGGAAAATATATTCATAACTTATGTTAATTACCGTGAAATAGAAATGATTGAAAACTGTATTATCCACACCCACATCTATCCTCGATTTTAATAGATCTTGGAGTGTTTGTATGCTCGAAGATGAGGATTGAAGTAAGGCAACAATATTCGCTGAGTAGGACGTGTATAGAAACATGAGGGAAATGAATAAGAATATGGTGGTTATTCGTCCTGGATAGCTGGATGGTATTGACGATGTTCCTTGTTGACAAAATGCTCCAAATGCTAACATAGAGATATCACCAAACGAATCTCGCAAACCAAAATCATTCGATTCATCCTAAAACAAATTTACAATTAGGTATTTGAAATAATTTTTTCAAATTTTTACTAATAATGTGCTATTTTACTAAATTCAAAATCGTTTATTAAAATGACAATTCACCACATAGAAATGTAACTATACTGTATAGTAATGTCAGTGTTAATAAAATACAGTTTGACTTATAAATATTGGAAACATTTTTATATACGAAGGCAAAGGGGAAAAGTCCCTGAAAAATTAAAACAAGAAATTTATTTGGTCAAAAATTATTTTATTTCTCAACATAATCTTCATGTAGCCCGATACACTTCGTCCAACGTTTTTCAAACTTTTCGATTCCTTCCAAATTATAAGATTTCGGCAACCCTCCAGAATAGGTGTTTGTTTCAGCGTTGGAGAAAAATCTCTTTCCGCCGAGCCATTTCTTCCAGTCTGGAAATAGATAAAAATCACAGGGGGTCAAATCTGAAGAATATGGTGAATGATGAACCAATTCGTAACGCAATTCATAGAAGAAGAGCCGCTTTTGCTTCAAATCGGGGTCGAATCGATTCAACAGCACTGTTGAAGACGCGGTGATCGTTTTGCCCTTTTCTAGGTAATCGATGTGGACGATATCGTATGCATCCCAAAAAAACTGTCGCCATGACTTTGTTGGCTGATAAACCCACTTTGGCCTCTTCGGCTTCGATTCACCAGGACAAGTCCACTGTTTCGACTGTTCTTTGTTCTCTGGTGTGTTGTTATGGATCCATGTTTCGTACACGGTTACGAAACGGTGCTAAAACTCTTTCTTATCGCACTTGAACATCGCCAAACACTCCTTTGAAGTTGTCATATGATCGCGCTTTTTGTCAATAGAGAGCAAATGCGGCACCCATCTGGCAGATACCTTTCACATATTCAAAAATGTATGCAAAAACCCTTTCGGTTGGGATGTCTATAGCCTCAGCAATCTCGAGCTTTTTAACTTGCCGATCGTCCAATATCACATCATGGATTTTATCCACGATTTTTGGCTTTGTAACCTCAATTGGAGGACCAAAAGATTTCGCGTCCTTTGTGGTCATACTACCACAATGAAAATTAGTAACCCACTTATGAATCGTTCCAATCGATGGCGAAGAATCTCCATAATGCTTAACAAGCCATGCTTTGGTTTGCATAATGATCTTTTCACGCAAGAAATAATGTTTAATCAAGACCCGAAATTCACTTTCGATGGGTGACCAGACAGAACTGAATGATAGATCAGTCTAAAATGCGTTCTAGTTAAAGATGGTACATCATAAGTGTCACATGAGATTTTCGATTGTGGCGCCATCTGTTTTATTTTTCATGGACTTTTCATCTTGCCCTCGTATAGTACTTTTCAACATGGAATATGTAGACTATAAACTGGATGCCTTAAGAGCTTTTGTCTAAAATAATGAAAGACATTGTATGAAAAACATAAAATATGTATAAAAAATAGCTTAACTTCTCAAAAAACTACACTAGCATTACACTTTTATTAGTTCTTAGTGCGTTTTTTGTCATCCTTCAATTACAAAAATTTCATATACCTTCTCATATTTTTCCTTGGATTTTAAAGGAAGTAAGCTCGAAGACGTTTCTCGAGTGGCATTTAAAATGTCTTCAGAACAACTGTTCATAACTGATGTAATGTGAATAAACAAAGCCGTGTCAGGTTACTAGATATGGGAACAACATTTTTTAAATTTTTAACTTTGTTATGCTTTTTTATCTATGATTATTTGTTCAGAATTACTAACACAAAATGCGAAAAAATAGTAAAAACAAATCATATGAAATGCTCGCTCGTACTCAAAAGCTATTAGTTTATTGAATAGTTGCGGTATTAAGAATGTGTAAATTCATTTTTAACTTATAAAATCATGGAAATGAATCCACTAAATCCACTGATACTAAATGAACAATGAATGTTTTTATTATCCAATATTGCTTACATATGTTTCAACATGCAGTGTCATTATCTGAGCTAAGTTATGAAGTTTATAACATTCAGATGATGACAATGTGTGTTGAAATATATGTAAGTGATAGTGGATAATAAAATATTTGTTGTTTATTTATTGTAAATTATTGATTTTATTTCCATAACTCTATTCGTTAAGTAAAACTTTGCTTTTCTGAACTTGTTGCTTAATATACTATGAATATGAGAATAAATAGTTTTTTCACTTGAATTCATGAATGATTCTCATGTTTTGATGTCAAGTCATATTAACATGGGTTCATTCATAAGCAAACAAAATAAGTGCATTAGAGCAAACTACAGTTTACTCTGATGATGGCTACTTCCTAACTGAAAGGTCATCAACACTTTAACAGTAGTTTATTATTTTTGAAAATCGTGAATGTTGGTACTAACTAAACAAAAGTAATGTTTCGATATCATTTGACTATTTTTCTCCAATAAAAAAAATTAGATAGCTTAGATAACTAACCTTTGACGATCTAATATATATGGAGTTCCATTCCCATTTCATAATCAGATATAAAGCTAAACTAGTGATTGTTAGCAAAGCTATAGTGGATATCCAAACTGATCTATCAAATGGTAGAGTAAAAACATTAGTGACGTATGACAGCTTGGGTTCACGAAAAACAAACTTCGATCTTGTTGGAGTTGTCATCGAGATATAATCTATTATAGCTATGCGGTCAGCAGTAAGAAATAAAGCTGTACCTGGAAAGATGAATATTCTTTAGCAAGCTAAAAATAGTATGACCATACTATAAAGTATTTCTCAAATTTTACCGATCAACATTTAGATAATATTTTCCTTTATTACTGTTAGCCTGATACTCAAGAAAGGAGTTTATGGATCAAAATGACGTACAATCATTTCATTTCGTAATCGTTTGTATACGGCTTCGACGTGATCATAAGTTCTTTCTGTACCATCAAAAACAAGATTTTGGACGCATCAAACGGCGGGCGCAAATAGCGGATTACTTCTTGTTCTACCACATTGTTGTGGACGACCTAAGTATGAGTCCTCCAACCATTCTAGTGGAGGCTACAATGCATTAGGCGAATCATCAAACAAGTAGTCCATTGCATCTTTCAAGTTCTCTTCAGGAACCAATGCCAATTGTTACCATAAGGGCTTAAAGACACAAACCATCAGCATTGGTTTTGAGACAGAAATCTATGTGCGCTAAATACTTCGTGTTTTTTATCAAATGCAAAAAACAACTCCGCAGCTCTGCATTTGGGAAAGCTTTCTTAAATGCATTTATGGCACCTAGTTGAAAATCGCATGAAATCTTCCGCCGGTTTACATCTGGCTGTAAATCTTTTGCCATACCAATTATTCTGATAAATGTAGCTTGCTGTTTGATGGGCAGCAGGTCATAAATAACAGGATGAGCTCCACCATTATAATGTAGGTCTGGTAAACATTTGATGGAGATGGCTCAAAAGTCCCATCAACAAACCAACGTTTTGAGTCCTTCAAAATCGATAAGAGAAAGAAAAAGACATAAATTCTCATGAAAGATAAAATTGTTTCAGGAAACATAATCTTTTCCTCGAAGGATTATGAAAATGGCAGGCCAGAAATCAATACAGGATGTTTCAAAATACTTAATTTCAGGTTCAGCTCTGTGCGCTCAAAAATTTTCCATGTTGAAGAAAATGAAAGCAATTAAATAGACAATAATGGGCTAATTAGCTATTTAATGTAACAAGAATGAGATACCGGAGAAACGTCCTCAGATCTAAACGGCCACGTCAAAACGTCCCATTACGACCAAGACCTGTAATAGCCATACAAACTAAAAATTGTTGAACTAGATGGTGTATGGCGTAGTAATAGTTACTGACTACCGTCTAATTATAATGCATTTTAGACCTCAATGTGACTAGATAACAACTTTCATTACATCCAATCAAAGAGGAGATATTTTTAAATCTACGTACCTCCAATGTCTGCTTCATGTCTAGTGAGCTCTCCAATCATACCACTCCATTCAGAATTATTTTCATAGCCCCAAGTAGCCTGTACAGAATATTTTAATGTTGCATTGACGATATCGCCCAAATGTTCAACCAATACATAATTCACCTTAGCTATGCTGTCTATATGTTTATATCTAAAATGTAATCATAATAAAACTCATTTGTTTTACTGCGTGCAATGATATTGAATATTCAAATCCTGGTATATTAGGAACGGAAAGTTACCTTTTGTCAGTAAGATGATTCAAAGAATCATTGTTCGTTATAACAATACTGCTTTTCAGAATTGTGCCCATGAAATTCTTCCTGCGCCTAGCTGATATCTTTTCGAAATCTCTGATCTGCAATCCCTCATCCTTCTGCCAATATCCCATTTTTTCTTTTACAATTGACCCATATTTTCTGTATTTGTATATCTTCATCAGGTTGAACGTTGTATTCTCTATTGATTTAGCTAGAGTTATGTCACTGTCCGTGAGAATATTCAAATTGAAAAAATTGTTGATTACATCATTATCATCATTGTAGAAAAGAAGCCATTTGAAAGGATTTGCGAATAACTTATGATTGTCGGCCTGCAAAAAAAGAGAAATTTAGCGTCGATTGGTTGATTGGGTGGATGAATGCTTATCACTTATCAGTCGACAAATTAATAATTAAATAATAAAAGTGAAACCTCGATTTATAAATTCTCGAATATTCTAAAATAACTTTAATAGTGATTCTATGATTATTCTTTTCATTTGTCAATGTGACAAAACATTTAGTGTAGTACATACAAGGATTATATCATACAAAATATTCCAACTTCTACTTTGAATATTGTTCTGTTTTTGTAGATGCTAAAACAACCATGCTGGGCAACTGGATTTTAAAGTTTTTCGATAAGTACCTACTTCCTACAACTTGTTAAAACTGACAGGCAAGATTCCTACTTGCCATTCGTCCAACATGCTCCAGATGCGATGCATAAAATTAACGCGAGTAATAAATATGTTACTAACAGTAGTTTTACTTATATTAAAAGGTAGAGACAGGTCGAAAAAAACGTTAACCTTTCAGAGGCAAGCTTAGAACTTGCTGTAACGGTAAGTAAGTGAATGAATTTCTGAACACAGTACATGAAAAACAAATCTGAAGTTGCCATATGTCTCTAATCCATTATAAAGAGAAACAACTTCGTATCATTTCTGTAGTTTTCAATGGAAAAACTGGAAGGACTTTATGCTGCTACTGAACATGGACGATGCGACGATGTTTCTTCCACATCATCTAGTTATTCACCTTCAATCAACTCCCAGTCCACCTCACCTTCTACATAAGTATCGGGAATATCTTCGAAGACATGCTCTAGTGAGAGGGAACATCCTTTTTACCTCATAATTCAATAATTGACCCGACGCATCCGCCATATCCGCAGTAATACTGTTGGTGGCTCTAAAATATGGTGACGGCAAGGCTACATTTTTAACATGTGTTATTAATATACCTAATCTTTACTAGACATTATTTCTAATCTCAAATGATATTCCCTCGGACAAATTTGGGGGTGCCTATGGATTTTGTCATTTGTTTGGGCGCTGTTGCCAAATACTCGATTTTCAGGATTTCAACAAGGCCTCGTAACATGTTTAATGTTGGAGTTATCGCCATGTAAGTAAAACATTATATGGTTACATTTTGCGTACAATCAATTGGCGTAGGCGAATTTTTTTTAGCGCTTTCCATTTTCAAATTACGTATTTTTTAAAATACAAACTATAGTACGCTGTGGTTTCGTTGAAAAGAAGATTTTTTGTTTAATTCAACAATGTATAATATTATGGGTGTTCTGACATTTTTTTTTCGTTTATTTTCGATATTTGGCAAATTATTAATTAGTATATTGTCAAGAAGGCTTTCTTCAGAGAGAAACAATAAACTATTAGACATTCTTGACATTGTCATGTCAGTCTTTCAAATTATTGATTATCGGGTTATTTCCCTTTAATAAATAAATTATAGTGTACGAAAACGCCGAAAAATATAATATGATTGAGTGTTATATAATTTGTAACAAAAATGGCAGAAGCGGCAGGAGAATTGTATTGGTGTTTCAAAACTTTCAAAAGGTTAGAGGACAATTTAAAAACTCAAGGTTCACTTAATCAAATTTGCCCCAAGAAATACCACAAGGAAGATGAAGATTTACGTACCATTGAGATAATAGGAAATATAACGATTAATCCAGAAATATCCACTTAAGAAATCAGAGAAATTACGAATATTTCACAATCTTCTGTTATTCGATCGTAAAAAAAATGAAACCCTACAAATATCGAAAAGTGCAATCCTTGCATCCGGGAGCAATTGGTATTTGCAGCAGCAACAGATGGAGGCAAATTTTTTGCAGAACATAATATGGACTGATGAACATACATAAGTAGTGCTGGCATTTCTAATATAAATAACCATAGATTTTGGAGCAACATTAATCCTCATCAAACTATAGAAAACTGGGTTAAACAGGGGCGGTTTGATTTCAATGTTTGGTGTGAACTGTTGGGAAACAAAGTTAAGCTTATTACATTTTTTGACTAATTTCAACGCAGAAAGATATTTAGAGATACTACAAAACAAACTAGAAGATGCCCTCGATAATATGGCGCTGAATGAAAGAATACGTGTCTACTTTCAACAGGATGGAGCACTCGCTCATAATGCACGAACAGTCTCAACTTATCTCAAAACAATAAATTTCGGGATAAGAAGTTATGGACCTGTCCCATGGCCACCGAGATCCCCAGACCGGTCCCCTCTGAACTATTTTCTGTTGGGTCGTCTCAAACACAAAATTTATTTAAGTGTTAGCAGGAATATTGACGAATTAATGCAAAATACTGAAAATGCAATTCAAGGAATATATTAAATGCTATAAGTGGTTTGCAAAAATGTTGTCAACATTGCATACAACAAAACGGAAATCAGTTTGAACATTACCGTTACTTTTTTCGTATGCCATATGGTTTTGGGTATTCGTTTTGTTAGATTTTGTAGATGTTTATAGTTTCAAAATGTTTATCGAATTTAATAATTTTTAATTTGCAAAATAATTAATAAATAGCTTTTCTTTTCATTCCTATTTAGATATTACTTGATTATAATACGTAAAAATCAATAATTTGCAGAAAATAAACGAAAAAAAAATAATGTCAGACCCATCATTTAGGTATATATTGTTGAAATCAACAAAGAATCCAGTTTTCAACGAAACCACAGCATTTCTATTTTGAAAGATACAAGTTTGTGTCATAACTTGAAAATAGAAATTGCTGAAAAAATTTCGCCTACACCAATGGATTGCACGCAAAACAGTGGACATATAATGTGCACTTACATGGGGATAGCTCCAACATTAAACATGTTACGAGGCTTCGTTGAAATTCTGAAAAATCGAGTATTTGGCGACAGCGCCTAACCAAATAACACGAGTCAGCATTCATAGACACTCCCAAATTTGTCTCAAAAAAAGAGCTCGAGGATGCGCGTTAGGTTTTTTTCTACCGTGAATATTAATGGAGATATCCTATAAGGACATCCAATTTGGTTCAGCCTGTACACAAATATTGAAACAACAGTCAAACTCAGTAAAAATTTACGATTCTCGCGAACTCCACTATTGAAATTTTAAATTTCAATTTGTCTTGGGCTATCTATCGCTGCGACAGTTTTATTTACCTGCTTGCTTCTGTTATGTTTCTCCAAAGAACGACATACATTTGTCATAAATGTTTCATCATTTGCAATATGAGGGAAGTCAGTGATCTATGGATTACAATTCATTTTGATAAAAAATTGATTATATATGTTGTCCTTTATTATGAAACATATGTTCTTACCAACACTAGAATTTCTTCAATGCACATGAAATCTCCAACAAAGAGTATATCATTCGAAGGAGCTTGATAATTTATTGAATAATTGTATTTTGGATTTGCAGATACTTGGTGAAAATTTGTACTCAACACCTTCAATAAATTAGCTGAATCTGAAAAATAAAATAGTCTATTCAATTTGACTGTATTTCGATTATATGATTTCCTTTTTGTAATAATGCAAATTAAGACAAATTGAACTCCCAACCAAACTGTTTACCACAGTTAGAAGAATTGTAATTTTGAACTGAAATAATTCCATGGAAGTCTATGGTCTTGTGAATAAGAAAATAAAGACCTTTTTTGTTGCATAAATATGCATTAACTATCACATATCTACCCAGATACTCTACAAAATCGTTGACCATTGTTGAAATAATTGTTTCATTCTCAGAAGATATCACAAACTTAATCAATAAAAGGAGAACGAAATGGAACATCTTATGTCTTTTAGTATACTGAACCACTGTCAACAAAAACCTCTTATATATTTGTGTTGAGCAAATATGGCTGGAAAGAATTTTGTTTACTTTGTAATTATCTTTATTTAAAATTTCTTGATTGGAGGAAATAATGAGTCTTACTCATGGTATTGTATATTTTTTCTAGACCAATTATGCCAATTGTCTTGATCAGGAACGTAAGATATAAAATATGAAGCTATCGCAATCACATGAGACAGGTATTTACTCTTTAAATAACTTTATTAGTTTATTATATATTTTGTATGCTTTCTTTAGTTGTTTACGGTCATTTCCGTAAAGAAGTACATATAAATACGGTGGAACATGAATTCTTCGACATATCGTCATAAAAGTTAGAATTTGACCATCAATTCCGAAGCACGTAATTGGTATTGTTATCCACCACTCGGACAGTCGACATGGCTTTATGAGGATCTAATTTTTGAGTAGCTATATCATGCAAAGCTTTTATATTTTGTAAAGCTAGATTTGCTATAATTTTCAACACGCCAATTCCTAGTTATTGAAATTGAAAGATAAAGCCTTGGCCCAATCTAGTTGCATGGTAGCTCTGGACATACGCATATAGAAAGGAGCAGGTTTTTTATTTAGAATTTTGGAATATTGAATTAATTTGTCCGCTAAAATACCTACAGTGTTTTTGGAACTGGTAAAGTCCGAAATTACAACCATTCGACATTCGATTAATAAGCGCAATGAATTTGACATGACTCATCGTCAGTGGCAGCTCGCCAGTTGAAGCACTGACTCACCTTTATTTTATTCAATTTCTGAGATTACATTACGACACAAAGTATTTGGAACGTAAAACTTCAAATTTGGTTTGTATTAAAATGTAAATTATTATATTTTTCCAATTTTACAACTATTCTTATATGAGAACGTTCCAATAGAGACACTAGTCAGCTAAATAGCAAGGCGAAATAATCATCTCTCGTCTTTTCATTTCAAAGGTCAACTCCAGAGTGATTCAATTTCTAGGCAACAGTGTTTTGATGCACGTATTCGGCCGGTTGCCATGGTAATGACGCGTAGACTTTTACTGTGGCAATACTGCCACAAGAGCTATACTCATCAAGGTGAATCAAGGAATGATTCAATGCGACTGAGAGTGGGAAAGGCGAGGATGGATGAGACTGGGCGGTATTTGTTTATTATTGTCTTTACGATGTGCTTTAGGTTTTAAGCGGTTAAAGTCAAACATTAGAACTATGCAGGATGCTTTAAGAGAAAATAGTAGACAATTTGTTGTTGGCTTAACAAATGTTTTATGCAATTACCTATTCGTGAGACAATTTACTTGGGAAAACAAACATTATCCTTTTGTCGACATCGTCTCCAATAATGGCGGAAATTTTAAAGAACTTTTGGATCATGACAAACGGTAAGTAGCTACCTATAGGTATAACAATCAAAATTGCTCTCATTGTCTGTAACTCTGTATGGCCATTTGTGGCGGAAAATTAATTTTTATGTAGTTTTTTTGTTGTTTTATTTGCCACTAAAAATTATTGTATAAAGTTGATTACTGTTTTTTACAATAATATTTACTGGTGTAAAATCTCGCAAATAAAATGACGAAAATCCCAAAAAATACAACAAACACCTGTTCTTTAACCCACGAGCCGCCACTGCTCATCGTATCTTTCAAATATTAATTTTAATTGGTATTTAAACTAGAATTAAAACACTTATTACTAATTCATTCTTATTGCGTATATAATAACAGAAGAAGTTACTATTTTTAACTACGGTACTAGTGCACTATTATCGAACGATAACAAATTTGTAGTTTCTATCTTTTGAAAATGGTGCGTAATACCGAACCTAGTAACCTCTTTTGCTATTATATACATGATAAGAACCAAGAACTAGCGTTTTATTTCATCATGATGATTAATTACCACCAAGTAATGGCTTCCACTATCGATTTTTAATGTATTAAGTTTTTGTATCAAACCATTCTTCGAATACCTATTCCATCATGTTCGAATATCACATCGATCTGTGTTCAAAAGGAATAGTAAAGGTAGTCCCAATGACCGCAACTTTGAAACTACTAGTGAATTGTCAAATACTAGTGCTTTACAAAAACAACTGTTCTAAAACGTCAAACTTCTGCTGGTTGATATTTTTGTCAACAAACATGAGCAATCTAGATGTGTTTGTCCTATTCTCTCTATTTTAAATAATGAACAAAAGCTAATATGGGCAATCAGTTAGTAGGAATAGCACCATCTCAAATTTTACCTGTAGAAAGATATCTGACAGATTACTCCACACCTGAATTGAGATTTGTTTTTGATTTGAGGTAAGTACCTGTGATATGATTATTTGTGATATTTATAATATGTGTATTATTTTAGTTTGGGAAGTACAAGATTTCTCAAAGTAGCGAGGGCCAGAATAGAAACTCAAGATGGTTTAGTAGTGGTTAAAGTATTTGCAATACATGATCCTTCTTTGCCTCTGTCAACACATAAAGATAGATTAGATGAAATTAGAAAGAAACTTGCTTCAGCAGTAAATTGCATTCCATTCCAAAGAATTATATTAAATGATAAAGCTGGTTTTATTATTAGGGAGTATGTTAAATACAGTTTATATGACAGAATAAGTACTCGACCTTTCCTAACAAATATTGAAAAACGATGGATAACTTTTCAAATTCTTTATGCCTTGCATCAATGTCACAAAGTGGGGGTTTGTCATGGAGATATTAAATTAGAGAACATAACAGTAACATCTTGGAATTGGGTGTTACTGGTAGATTTTGCATCATTTAAACCTACATTCATTCCTGATGATAATCCTGCAGATTATTCTTATTTCTTTGATACCTCTAGAAGACGTTCTTGTTATATTGCACCAGAAAGGTTCTCAAAATCTTCAAATACTGAAAGCACTTTACTAAATGAAACTTCTTGTGATTTCAAAGATCTCACACCAGCAATGGATATCTTTTCTGCAGGGTAAGTGTTTGTTTTGATTTCAATACATATGAAGAACATAATTTATTGGTAGAAATTATAATTGTGATATATTGATTTCCAAGGGAAATATTTGGGATTGATTTCAAATTTCATAACTAAAGGGCGGAATATATGCACGTCAATTCAGTTAAAATATGTGCATATATATGCATAGTTTTTCTTTGAAATATGCAACAATATGCATTTATTTGTCAAAATATGCAATTATATGCCTTGAATATATCATGGAAAAATGGAAATAAAGAAACGCCGACTCTTACAAAAATTATTTATTTTAAGTAAAATTAAAAGAAAAGGTAAAATTTTTAACCTGAAATAGTATAAAATGCATTTATAATGATATATTTTTCAAAATTTCCCAATAAAAGTGTTTGCCTTCTGTCTGTAAAAATATGTTTGTACAAAGAAAAAGATCTTTCAACATCTACCGATGTGATCTGGCAATATTTTAATTTGGGTAGTAAGTTATAAGGCCAAGGTATTACTTCGTTGGATGGTTTAGTATCAAAAATATTTTTGACTTCCATTAAATACTTAAAGCCTTCATTCTTTCCCTCAATAACTTCGAGTTTACTTCTTACTTGATTTCCTACATCACCGGGAACTTCTTTGCATTTGTCAGAAATAGTTTCAACAATATTAATTGATTCTCTTAAACTCATATTCCTACTTTCTAACGAAGTTATTATATCTGGTATAAAACTAAAATTAACCTTAATAAAAACAAGTTCCTTAGCTAAATTTACATTTTTGAATACTGCTTGACTTTGCACTACACACTGTGAATTGTCTTCTAAATCTAAAACTATGTCTTTAATGGCTTCAAAATGGTCTGCGTAGAATATCGCGGCCTTAATCTATGTTACGGGCTCTGGAGGTAAACTAACTCCTGGCAATTTCTCTCTATAGATCTGCCCTCTTAGAGGTGCTTTCAAAAATACTTTCTTTACATTTGAAATTAATTTGTTCACCAAGGGATATGCTGTTCTAATAGTTTCTGCAACTCTGTTTATCCCGTGTAAAAGGCAAGTGACATGTACCATATTGGGATAAAATATTTTTAAGTTTTGGCCTACTTTAACCATATACGGCGCTGCGTCAGACAAAAACACTAAAAACTTCTCTACTGGAACTGGATTTGGTAAAAAAAAATTTGATAGAGACTACTGAATAAATCGAGTTACGGTCACATTATTTGTTTTGTCTAACTGTTTAGAAGACATTAAATATGGCTTCCCTGACTCATTTTCTTGAAGCCCTCCAATAATAAGATGTGCGATATATCGACCACATGAGTCTGTGGTTTCATCAACAATAATATAAAAATGTTTAATTTCTTCCATTACGGTTTCGTATACTGTTTGCACATACTTCTTTCTAAGTGTGAATTCGCCAGGGATGTTTTGATTACAATATTTTTGCAAAAAATCTCTGAATTGTGTATTTTGCAGTTTCTTCAAAGGTACCTATATTTGCTGCGACTAAAGCTTTGCATAAGTCTTGATGAAACACCTCCTTTTCACTCTTTGGTTTGACATTTTGAAATGCGGCTTGCACACACTGCTGAACAGGCACAGATTTATTTTTCTGCAACTTAGCTTTATGCATAGCTGTTTTCAAGTGTTGATCAATTTGGAACTTCTTTTCACAAACAATGATTTTGGCATAAACTTTGCAAAACACTTTATCCCCACTAAACTCCAACTCAGGAAAATTTTTAATCCACGAAGCGGCTTTCGGCATTTTAGGCGTTTGAAATAAATATTTTCGAAATCAGTATATATATACAATATGAATACAAAAGAAGAGACCACATTTGCTCTCCATTTAGGCACCGAAAAGAAACAAGACAAGAAGGTTCACTTGGCGTCGGTTCTTTGAAGTCCGAACTATAAAAGCAAGCCGCCGCATTCCAACTAGACCCCCGGGCGCCGAACAGAAGTTTCTGTTCGGTGACAATACTTACTACCACCGAACACGACTTGGCACCACCAGGGATTATGTAAGTGTGCCAGCGAAATAGACAACATTAGGGGTGGAGCTTCAAGTGAACCTTCTTGTCTTGTTTCTGTTCGGTGAATTAGGCAAGCTGATTACTTGGAAATTCCTAAACATCCAATAAATGCTGGCAATAAACCATATAATAATAAAATGGCTCCATAAACCATATAATAATAAAACCTATCCACCTTTTGAATTATTTCAATTATCTGCAAGGGTCGCACTTAATCTTTTGATAAAACGAAAAACATAAAAATATGCGCACAAATTATTTTTTTGCCGAAATATGCAATTTTTTATGAAATTTGTAAAAATATGCAAAATATGTAAATATATGCACTTTGCATATATTCCTCCCTTTATTCATAACTTATTTCTACATATACTTATCTAAAACCCGGCTAAATTCGATAAATCAGTGATTGGCTTTAGATGATGTAAATTTAATAATGCCAATGGAAATTAAATTAAATTTTTGACGTACTTCTTCCTTCCTTTCAGATGTGCATTACTTGAATTGTGGAATGAACTGCATGTACCTTTTGAATATTCCCATCTTTTAGCTTACCGTTCAGGGAAATATTCACCATTAAACCATCTGACCAAGCTTGAGGATCCATGTTTGAAAGCATTGATAACAAGTATGATTCAAATTGATCCAACAAAAAGATTATCTGCTGAAGATTATCTAGCACAAGAACGCGGGAGACTGTTCCCAGAATATTTTTTCTCATTCCTTCAATCCTACATGCTTATCTTCTCATCAAATCCTATATTATCACCTGATGAGAAGATTTTACGCTTGAAAAATGACATTGGTAGTATATTTAAATTTCTGGGTCCTGTCCAGAATGAAGCTCAAACGTCCGAAAAAAGTGATAATAGTAAGAGTGATTCAAGAGAGTGTGAAGGATTAGTTATAATCACATCTTTGGTCACATCTTGTATAAGAGGCCTTTATGATTGTTCTTCAAAGTTGTATAGTTTGGAAATTTTACTTGAATTAGCGATACATGCTAATGATGAAACAGTATTGGACAGGATTCTACCCTACATTGTGAGTATTTTCTCATATATTTATGTTCTTCATTTATGTTTATAATAAAGATTCTTGACCCAGGTATGAATTAAATATGAATTCTCGGTAAATAGGTCACATTAACACTTATGGTTTATATTTTCTCGTCTTTACGTACGTTTCGGTCTCACGACCATCATCAGAAGATTTATTATGTTTAAAACTGGATTACTTAAAACTAATTATATTACACAAAGCGTCCTTATCGCACCAATCTCAATTAAAATGCCCGCGTAACACATCAATGTTATAAGTATAATATAACAAGAATCCACTGTTAAGCATTACTCTTAATGAATGCGAGTTCATGTCAACAAAGTCTATTTCACAAGTAAATTGAAGTTTACAGTGGAAATTGTTAAATTTATTAATCACGTACTGAATTTTACCATTGGGAACACATAAGGCAATCATCTACATACCGTTTGAAAAATACGGGTTGAAAATCTATATGAATTTATGACAGATTCCTCTAGGCATTCCATAACAAGGTTAGCAATAGTAGCTGAAATAGGAGGTCCCATTTCTGTGCAAAATATTGCTCACCGTATTGAAATAAGTGCATTCTAAGCAAAACTGTACTGCGTTTATAAACTCCGATTGATCTAGAGGTGTGTGGTTTTTAATCTCTGCCCAACGTTTTTTGATGCTACTCAATGCCAAAACGACTGGTATATTTGTAAATAAAGAAACGACACCCAAGGAAATTAGTTGATGATTTACGAGTACGGATTGATTTTTTATAAATTCATTCAAATGCCATGAGTCTTTCACATAAAATTCATTTTTTCCTATTACATTATTGATAGTTTTTGATAAAAATTTTGATACCAATGTTACTTACAATGGGTCTTAGAGGTATATCACTTTTATGTAATTTCGGAAGCCCGGGATTATTATCTTATTTTTGTGCCAATTATTTATTAATTTATTCATGTTATTTTGTACTGATAATGTAGTCAGATTTTAATTTTTTGTATGTTTTTTCATCATTTAAAAGTTTTTTTTCGCAATACCTACTTCCGCTTTCTGTTTGTTCTTTTTATTTGTCAAGATGTTACAAATTTTGTTTCTAATTTCATTTTTTTCCTCTAAATTTTATTCCTAATTCCGCATTCTAAATTAGCAATTATATTGTCGATAGGCAGTTTTTTATTATCAGGCAATGCAAATTTCGGACCTAAGCTTAACGTGTGTTGCACCTCATCCGGAATTATTGTGTCAGTTAGGTTTTTCAACCATTCTTCATTGATATTTTGTTTTTCATAAGCTACGTCTTTCATTAAATTATTCATCTTTCTAGATTAAATGGCTTTGATTTTGTTGAAATTTTTTTCGAAATTGTTTTGCTGATTTTGAAAAAATTGCGAGATGAAGTTGCTATCAAAATTTAGACAACAGGATTATTTAACGCGTTTAATTTTGTTTTCAACCTCTACTACATTGGCGCATGCTACTTTAATGCATAAATTTGAACAATTCTTATGAAGAGAATTTAATAGTTTTGCGTACGCCTTCTTATTTTGCACCTTGCTAAACATATTATCCTTTGATTTAGATTTAATGAAATTTGGAAATACTTGCAGATTCTTACATCTTACCAGAACATCTGGTTTGAAAGTGGATACTTCAACCTAATGTTCTCGTTCCTAGTCATTCATAGACTTTGTTGACATGAACTCGCATTTATTAAGAGTACTGCTTAACAGTGGATTCTTGATATATTATACTTAGAACATTGATGTGTTACAATTTCGATTATTCTTGTTTCTGTTCCTTTCGGCGACGTGGGCATTTTAATTGAGATTGGTGCGATAAGGACGCTTTGTGTAATATAATTAGTTTAGTTTCTGTTTATATTTAATTCTTTTTTTTAGATGTTTTTGGCGCACGATAACAATTCTAGGGTGAAAATTAGCGCAATTATCACAATTACTAAATGTTTAGGATATGTGAAGAAGATACCAAGGTCAGATGCTAACATATTCCCAGAATATATTTTGCCTGGATTAGCATCTCTAGCCACTGATCCCAACACTTGTGTACGAGCTGCTTATGCCCAAAATATAGCAGCTTTAGCAGAAATAGCGTTAAGGTATCTTGATCAAATCCAGAATGACTGGTATGATCAAAATAGCACACATTCATTCAATTATGAGCTAGAATTACAAGCATTGCATGAAATGGTACAACAAACTGTTAGTGCTTTACTAACAGATTCACAAACATTGGTTAAACAGACTTTAATGGACAGTGGAATCACTAAATTGTGCGTTTTCTTCGGGAAGCAAAAAGGTAATTACTGATTTATTTGCTTAGTAGGTCATTAAATTGATCTAAATTCATTATTTGTACCTTATAATGTATGGAAATGATCAGAAAATGTTTCTATATATTATAATACTGATCGATACCATGCTCTAGTATTACCTATATTGCTTGAATTATAATTGATGGTTGCAAAATTAGGGTACTATGTTCATCAAAACCATCGGTCATATTAGTGATGGAAATTGAACATTTCCCCCTTCACCATATGTGCCTAAATTTTTTTTTATTTCCCCTTGTAGCTAACGATGTAATTTTGTCACACATGATTACAATTTTAAATGACAAGGAAGACAAAGAATTGAGAGGTTCTTTTTTTGACTGTATAATTGGAGTTGCTGCCTACATTGGTTGGCACTGCTCGTTCATATTGACACCACTATTACTTCAGGTAACTACATATCGACCATTTAATGTATAAATATTTTCGTGTAATATATATTCTTTGCAGGGCTTAAAAGATTGCTGCGAGTTTGTAACTATGAAAAGCATTAACGCTATGTCGTCGCTTGTTGAATTAGGTTTAATCAATAAACCATCCCTGTGTGAACTGATATCAGAATCTGCTTGTTTCTTAGTCCATCCTAGTTTATGGGTAAGACAAGCAGTGGCCGGATTCATGTCTACAGCTGCGAATACATTTTCAATTTTGGATGTACAGTGTAAAATTATGCCAAATATCCAAATGTATATGAAGTATCCTTTAATTCAAATTGATAAGTATGTGTTTGTTATATAATGATCTTTCAAATGTACCTTATTCATTGGGTGTTTTAAATTTTCAGACCTGAGTTATTGCTAGAGTCACTAGTGAGTCCTATTCCTAGAACTGTGTATGATAGTGTTATTGCCTATTCTGACATAGAAACGCTGCTAGAAGTAATAAGTCAGCGAATTAAATTCAGAGAATGTATTGAATCGGGGAGAGTACCAACCACCAACAATGAATTGCAGTCTCCTGCGTTGAGGAATGTAAGTACTCAATGTAATGTTTCCAATTTAAAAACCGAAATCAGAAGGATATAAAGCCGAGTAATGAAAGAGACAGTATAGACATTGTCAATTTTTGAATAATTAAATTTCAGTAATCTTTGTTACGAAGATAGTTGTTCATAAAACAATTGGGAAGAACCCGACCAGAATTAAGTACAACTTTGAATAATATGGGCAAACCTAATCGTGCATTCAATAACTCGTGATATGAAAAAGTGGATTCCTTCCCGGGAAGTGAATTAGTGAAAAAATATATTCCTGGTCTTATGTTATTTTTTCGAAAGATAGTGATCGAACTGTGGAAAACGGGATATTCAGTTATGAAAAATGTATGTCGTTCTTTAGAGAAACATAACAGGAGCGAGGACCCAACCCCAACCATAGTCAAAGTATAAAGGTCTGTTGGAGCCTCCCTTCTACTCTTTTTAAAATTCGAGTGCAAGCTGATTGGTCGTTTATTTCGTTTATCTAAAGTTATTGACGACGACATAATATGATGTTGTTACGTGCCGGCGACGATCCGATGAGAGCAAGACTGTGATTGGAGGAGACAGGTGACGTCACCAAGCGCGAGAAACGATGGTAGGGAGGCTCCTACAGACCTTTATACTTTGACTAAGACCCCAACCACTTCAAATTGTAAGTTCGTCATGTTAGGTAAACAAAACAATGGCCAGTAATAGATAGCGCAAGACAAATTGAAAATAGTAGAGTTCGCGACAATCGGGAAATTTCGGCCACATTGAGGGTAATAAATAACAATTGTTCTAGGAATCGAGGTAATTTCAAAGAATTCATTAGTTTAATTAGCAAACACGATATTAATTCGAGTAATTTTTTAGAGAGATATTGACACCAACCATGTTTTCACCGGCACATCAAATACTATACAGAACGATTTGATTGATTTCATTAGTTGTGTTTTAGATTAGAAAATTGATGAAGAAATTTGGACACCTTCCATTTCATGGCAAGCTTACGAAACCATACGTTATGCCCATCGACATATACATATGGACTGCGCGTGGCAATGATAAGCGCGGGTAGTGCCGGCGTGAGAGAGGGGAAAACGAAGAGGACTAATACTGTCTTTATCTATCGGCTCGGGACGTAAACATACTAGCTACAGTCATGTTGCATTTCCATGGCAACGCAGCGGCCAATAGAAACGCGATAGATAAAATAGATAAAGACAGTATTAGTCCTCTTCGTTTTCCCCTCTCTCACGCCGGCACTACCCGCGCTTATCATTGCCATGCGCAGTCCATATGTATATGTCGATGGTTATGCCACTTGAAACCTCATTTATGATCGAAAATTGTGTCAAGTACAGCTTATCTGCCAAAATCTGTAAAAAAAATTGAGGTTAGGGGACCGGACCCCCTTCGCTATTAATAATACAGGCTGAATATATTGCCTTACCTTATTTCAGAGTCGCCAGTGGCTGTCTTTTATATTTGGCTGGATATAATCGAATGTTGCAATATTCAATCATTCATAATAATGATAGTTGCACATTTGATTAATACATTTACCTTATAGCTCTTCAGAAGATTGGAATCAACAGGAATGACGGAACAAATTGAGGAGTATTTAATTAAAATGGGACCGCACGTTAAAAAAATTCATAAACACAGAACCAGTGCCGATGCTCGACATAATAGACAGACTGAAGGAAAAATTGAAATAAATCCTCTTGGCTCTTCCATCAAAAGTCACGTTTTTAATTTGGGGGAATCACATAAGACTGAGTTTTTGTCAAATAGGTACGTAAAATTCTATATCGTATGATGTTTTGTTAAGTCCGTAATTTTGCAATGTAATTTTGAAATTTTATAGAAATCAATCATAAACTACCATATCATACTCTTTGACAATTATCTCGCGGGTAAGAGCTCAATTTGGAACTTTTTCGCCTTCCATTTTTTTCTGTCCATATTTGTTGCCAAAGTATCACCTCCAGAAGTCCTTCGAATATTTCGAAGAAACACCTGACCTAGCCAATCTGAATGTAATATAGCAGTTGCAGAAATGAAATAATTCCAGCAAGGTCCAAAGAAAATAGGCGAGCTTAGGCTGCCTGACCTACCTACTCATCACCACCCTATCAATCAATCAATCAAAGCGGGGGCGGACAAGTCCGGAGCACTTAGACCCCTTGACACAAGAATCAGTCCAGCAGGCCTAAGGCAGTGCCGAAGGCTAAGATTTTGCTTGGACTGGCTTCAAGCGGCACATGTGTGCTGCCGAGGTGTGATAGCCTAAGAGAAGCCAGTGCTGGATATTCTGCTAGGATGTGATAAGCAGTTTCATCCGCCTCTCCACATTTACTACAAGCTGGGTAGATGTTTATTCAGATTACAGTGTCCTGTGAGGAGTTCTGTCACCAGTTTTAGGTCTTTAATGCTCATAGAGCGCTATCGTCTAAGGTTAAATACCTGGGTATAATTTCGGACAGCAACATACATGGAGATCTTACCTTGCAATGAGATGTAATAAACAAAGTATGAACCCCAGCCAGTGTCAGAGAACAGAAAGACATGGCAACTATCAAAAGACCCGCGATAACATAAGGTGCACTGGTCTGGTGATCCTGAACCAAACACAAGACCCTAATAAAATAACAGCATGAGTTACAGAAAACCACGTGCCGAAGCTATGCGAACAGCACTCACAGAAGCACTGCTCGACCTCCCACTTCTTGCCATTTACGTAGAGCAAGTACTGAACTTCAACGGACAAAGAAAGCCAAGATGAGGCGGTCAAGAACACAGCTCCGCTAGGGAACTAGTCAACGTACCACCTGACTACGATATCGAAAGACCCTCTGAAGTATCAACCATACGGGTAGCCATGATTGAAGAGAAGGGGAGAACTCTCCGTTCTTCACAACAACCAAGATGGGAGCTAATGCGCGTGTACGAAGGATTTAAAGTTATCCGTAATAATACCCTTAATCGGAAATCTGTGCTATCAACTTTGGGGTGAAAGAAATTCTGAACCGCAAAATCAGAGATAAAGTGATTGAAAACAACAAGCACTAACAATATTAAGCTGCGTTGGGTAAATGCACAGCATATAACAGGAGGCAATCATGAGGCAGACATTGCAGGCTCGCGAAGAATTCGCCAAAAGCAGGATACATAATCGCACTACCATGCAAAAGCGCTCAAACAAAGATGGGATGAAACTCCATGTTGCAGACAGGTCAAGAAAGCTATTAACGCACCTTGTCTAAAAACAGCCGAATATTACTTAAGACTGCCTCGGAAAAATGGGACACTGTGAACTAAGGAAACATCTCTATTGCTGGACTCTGGCCACGCATGGTAAGCATCAGAGAGGCACCCAATGAGAACTAAGTACTCTCACCAAAAGGTCACCTAAGTCAAATCAGGACTACCAACTTTTATGATGAAAGTAACGTGTAACGTTCATTTGGTTTCTTTTTCTTCTAGGAAAATACACCGAATAAACACAGGGTCGATAGACACAAATATCAACTCGGATTGGAACTACAGCACGGAACTACTAGCAAGACAATCAGAAAGCACTAATTCAGGTGGGCCTCCTTCTAGATCGACGTCTAGTAGACCGTCATCTCCACCTCTCGATGGCAACGGTGCCTTTTTAAATACCGAACCGCCATCGAATATTAGCATACATGAGAGGTCTTACATCCAATGTAAGAGCTAGATATATTGCTTAGAAAAATATACGTTTTTTAAATTGTAGGTGGACGATCAAAGTCGAAATGTTATGTGGAACTGATGAACCTAAAACATCGTCAACAAGACCATTATTTTGAGGCATTGAGGTAATCCTATTTGTTTTGGCAGTTTTTTTGGGAATGAAAGTGTTTTTTTTTATGTTTACAACTGTGAGGCATTTGTGAATTTTATTAATTTAAAATTTACAGAGGTATTGAATGGGCTGATCAAGCGGCATGGCAACCGCAGTTGCCACCTCCCGCGTGGCGTTTACGTGGTACTTTAGTGGCACACCTGCACGAACATAAAGGTGCAGTAACACGTCTATGTGTCCTACCTGATACCCCACTGTTTGCTAGTTCTTCAGCGGATGGATATGTTCGATTGTGGGACTGTTCCAGAATGGAAGGAAGAAACATAGCGAATAGATCCAAGCAACATTACAAAATGAGTAATAGTGCCAACGTTTTCGGAATGGCTGTATGTGAAGGAGGACAGTCCATAGCAGCTGCAGCTCAGGATGGCACTATCAACATCCTTCGAGTCGATCAATCATCTAGCAGGTAACAGCATATGTTCAGCGCTATTACATGGTTATTCAAATTAAATATCCGCCATTGGTAACTTGTTGTTATTGAAGATACACGATGTGTTACATCAGCAAACTAGTACTATTTTGAACGCTTTCCAAGAAAGCATTAATCATATTGAGCATAATTTTCGAATTTGAAAGTAAAATACTATTTTTGTTGTACCTTTGATTGTAAATTTGGTTCTTTCAATATCCTCACAAAAATAAATCAAGTGGGCTCATGTCTGGTGATGAGGGAGGCCACTGAATAGGGCCATTGTTTCTTCCCATCCATTGATATTTGAAAATAGTTGATGCAGTTGTGGGCTGGTGCATCATCCTGCTGAAAATGCTCATTCTGTCTACTTATAATATTCAGTTCGTTCAAGAAGTTATTGACAGTTGGGGTGCCCTCATAAAAAAACGGATCAAGAATTTTTGAATGAATTAAACCGCACCAAATGTTAAAACTGAAACGAATTTGTGGACTTCTTGAATGTACTTACAGAGATTTTCCCTTGACCAGTAATGATGGGTTTTTATTGTACATTCCATAATTTGAAAAATTTGATTGATAGAATATAAAGATTATTTATATTGATTAAGATACTAATGGCAAAATACAAGCTCCACCCTGGAACCCTTTCCAAAAGATCTTTAACTAGTTGGTACTTATATGGACTAAATTTGTATTTTTTTAGAATCTTGTAAACAGTACCATCAAACAAATTAGAGACCTTTACATTATTTGGTATCGAATTCTCATAGTAGGCTTCAAAATATGCGATAACTGCAATTTCCGGGACCTCGTTTATTATGAAATATTTTTTGCCCATGTACTTGCCCTCTCATTGATATTTGAAATGGGGGGTAAGAACTTGCTTCTTATTCACTCATAAATGCTTTGTTAGCTAATTAGTTACATGTTATTTGTTATGTGTTTTATTTAATTCTAAAGTTTCATTTACAATTCAGTATTCAATGTTTCAAATATGTTTTCAATTATCAATGTGTAAAGCAATACTTGGTTTTTAGAATATCTTATAATTATGAACATGTAATGTCACGTTTGCTTAATCATCAAGATGCTTATAGTGTAGTTCAGAAAAATTTGGTTAACATGGTATTAACCCGATGGCAACACAATGATTTTATTGGGTTCGTTGATAAAAACCCTTCAATATTAAGCTCATTGATTACTATTACGACCACGACTACTTGATTCCCAAATCAATCCCAGATTGAGGATTCCGTTAGGCGCAAGTGAAGTTCAACCTGAAATAAGCGGCTAAATGTTTACGACACTGACATAACAACAATTGAGATAGATTTTGGAGATGACGGCATTAACGTCATTCAGTCTAAATCTGTACAGTTTCAAGCTAAATACAGCCCTGGCATGGTCGAATGAACAATGTAGTCCATGGTAGTATTATGCTGGTAACATGGTAAGCAGACGTTGCCCTAAGCCGGGTCAAATCTTAAGATTGCCTCATTGAAGAGTTATATACCTCAAACCTAACAGGTAAAATACCTTCTAATAATTATGCATTATTGGAAATGCATAGATTAAGACGTAACTAAAAATAAAAACAAAAGTATGCAAAGATGGGACTACAAAACACAGGCAATGTTTCGGGCCACAACAGGATCAATGAAATAGTGGGACGAAACATACTTGAAATGAAACCAATGGAACACATAACTCGCAAGTCCTTTAATGCCAATTTCGAAGTAATCAAACAAGATCGAATGGGGTGGATAGTCAATCAGGGGGAATACCTGGCGAGAGCACATGGTACACAGGCAGGTCTAAAACCAGGAAATAAACAGGTACTGGAATATACACCCCACTCAGTTTCTCACTAGGTATATACTTTTCCATATTCCAAGCGGAAATGTTTGAAACTGCAATGTGTAAAACAACATAAAGCTCCTCACATGCACCACGGGAAAACATGACTGAAAAACTACGCAACAGGTCCTCACTAGCGACATCCCAATGGGAAGACCACTGCACAATATGGGGCTGTACAATGGATGTATTTCATGCATACAATGCGGCTAAGAGACAGAAACTGCCAAACATATACTGTCGAAATGTTAGGCATTAGATCGTAAAACACAAGCAATATATGGCCCGTGCCCCCGAGTGTGTCGGATTCTTACCGACTAAAACCCCTCCCCCTTGAGGTGGATCTCCAGAGGGAACCCCACTGCCCTGCGGTCATTAGTGTCCTATTGTGCCCTTACATATTGCTATCTCCTCATCAATCTGGTGTATTCTAAGAAATTCACTAGCCTGATATAGGGGATACTTCTGATTTCCTCGGATGTAGTTTTATCGTCTCCGAGGTATGTCCGACGACCAGCTGCGTATGCCGTGCACATGCATGGGTGTCTCTTCATCCACGCCGCAACCTTGCATGTGGGCTGATCTACCAGACCCATCGTACAGAGATGTTTGTTGCATGGAACGTGTCCGGTCAGGAATGCGACAAGATTCCGTATTTTTTGTCAGCAGATTTTTTACTCGTTGCTGCTGGAGATCACCCACTAGTCGCTTGGAGTGCGACATACGGGGCAGCTCCCTCCAGTAGGCACGGTGTTCCGTCGCGAGTCATTTTTGGATTACAGATTTCGCTGTGACATGAGAAATGCCACAGGTTGGCTCTGGTCCAATCAGTGGTTGTTCCGCCCCCGCTTTAGCGAGTGCGGCGGCAGTTTCAGGTGACTAGAGTTACGGAGTGGGTGTCTTAAACCATCGAACTGGAATACACAAAAAGCTTTAATGTCTGACGTTTGGTTAGTGGAAAGGCCAAGATCCAGAATTAAAGAACGATCTGAAAGATATTTTACATTCATGAGGATTTTCAACAACCACCAATGAAATTACTGTTTGTTGGTTATTCCAAAAGAACCAAAATACATCTAAAAATATTGTAAAGCGTGTAACGAACAATAATATATAATGATTTTAATCTCACAAATCAAGATGGTAGCGTAACTATTAACCCAAATGTTCAATTTAAATGGTAAGCAGTTCATCTACATTTTCATTGTATTAAATATGAGCTAATCACAGACAGTGGTGCATATTGCCTTACCCCGTTCTAGGACAAAATTTATTTTGAAATATGAGCAGACAACTAAAATTATTGCTTGTAAGTACTGCATATAGAATTCACAAATAATATAGGGGATGTCAGGTCTTACAGTTAATTTTTCCAGGATGAATCTAGCTTATTTGAGGCAGCTCAATGCAGATGAGGACGGATTCGCTGTGGACGTACAATGCTTAGATTCTGGTTCCCAGAGTGTCTTGGTTTATGCAACACTCTATGGATCAATAGTTGCATGGGATCTTAGATGTCCCGGTACAGCTTGGAGGCTTGAAAATGGCCTCAAGCAAGGTTTCATAACGAGTATTTGCTTAGATTCTCACCAAAATTGGTTAGCGTTGGGCACTCGTAATGGTTTCCATATTGCTTGGGATCTACGTTTCCAACTCCCAATAACCACGATTGAACATCCTTCTTGTGAGTATTATAATTTGATGATGCTGGTAAGTTTATGGTTGAAATTATTTTCCAGCTGAGGCTAGAATCAAGAAAGTCATCAGTCATCCTACAGAACATTCCTGGATAATATCCAGTGTTCAAGGGAATAACGAAATTTCTATGTGGAATTTGGAAACGAGTTTTAGAGAGAAAGTGCTTTGGGGGAGCACTTCACCCCCCTTCTCAGTTCCAAAGAGTTCTCAGGTAATCTGGATAACTTTATATTGAACTGGACATACAGGATGTTCCATCTCAGACGAGCCACCTCGTATATTTCTTATCCCATAGTGAGTGGAAAAATCTCTCGAAACACGTCGAATGATTTTGTTTGGGGGACATTTTTTGACATATATTTAAGGCTTGAACGAGCAACCCCCTAATAAGGAGCGCTTCAACCCCTCAAAATTGAATAGGGGAGAGGGGTTGAGTGATACGTCATTTGAAAGGTCTTGGAAGCCTCTTTACAACGGTGTATGAAAAACGTAAATTTGATGAACCGTTTTCGCTAAAAATTAATTTTGTTGCTCGAATGCGCCACCTTGAATATTTTGGTTATTTGTACAATGTACAAGCTCATTTTCATTAAGCCTTTTTTACGAACTTAAACAATCTTCAAAAAATCACATTCGTAAAAAAATTGAATTGTGTTGTCATGCTTACAATGAAAAAAATTAAATCTGCGTGTTTAAATCAAATGTTCAAATTGTCCTCCATTGACTTCCATACAATAATACATTCTCTTAAACTAATAAATAAAAAAACAGCAAAACATTTCCTTATGTTGCCTTCATTTTTTGTTCTTAGAAGGTGTTTATCTGGTTTTAACGTTTCTTCGATCATTTCATGATTTTAATCAATCTGTTGAGTTACTACTTTGCTGATTTGTTTAAAATTTCAAAAAATATGGTGTACACATTGCAAGAACGTGTAGAGCTGGTTAGCCTTTATTACCAAAATCAAATTATGCCCGAGTGGCTGCAAGGATATTTAACGAAAACCATCCTGAACGTAGCGTTCGCCATAAGTACGTAATGGAATTGATTTCAAAATTTGTGGAGACGGGTTCAGTAATGGATAAAAAAAGGGCACCCATTGGAATTGTTAATGATGAAGGAGCAGCTGTGGCGGTATTGGGACATGTCCAACTTATGCCAAACACGCAATCTGTACGACAACTTTCTGCAGCTTCCGGGATTAGCCAATCTAACGTTTTCAGAATTTTACATAAACACAAGTTCCATCCGTACAAAATTAAATTAATTCAGGAATTAAATGATGATGATTGGGATCGAAGGCAAGAGTTTTGCGAAATTATGGTCGAGCGTATCAACAATAACCCAAATTTCTTGTACAACGTTTGCTTTTCTGACGAATGCACTTTTTCACTTAATGGAGAGGTTAACCGGCATAACTGTAGAATTTGGAGTGATACAAATCCTCATGTATTTCGAGAAGCTCACACTCAACATCGGGAAAAGCTAAACGTTTGGGTAGGAATTTTGGGAGACCACCTAATTGGACCTCTTTATTCTTGAAATGTTGGAAAATGCGATTGATCCGTTAATAACTGAACAAGTAGAAAACGATCCTCTACTACTTGAACAACAATTGCATTTCCAACAAGACGGAGCTCCTCCTCACTACGCCGCACCAGGTCGCCAATACCTCAATTTGCAATACCCCGGTCGTTGGATTGGAAGAAGAGGTCCTATGGAGTGGCCTGCCCGATCTCCTGACCTGAACCTTCTGGACTTCTTCTTGTGGGGACATCTTAAGTCTTAAGATTTTTGTGACCCAGCCTCAAAATTTGGACGAACTACGCCAACGAATTGTAAATGAGTGTCGTCAAATAACTCCAATTATGCTGAACCATGTTAGAGACGGTTTTCAGTCAAGATTGTATTATTGTATGGAAGTCAATGGAGAACAATTTGAACATTTGATTTAAACACGCAGATTTAATTTTTTTCATTGTAAGCATGACAACACAATCCAATTTTTTTACGAATGTGATTTTTTGAAGATTGTTTAAGTTTGTAAAAAAGGCTTAATAAAAATGAGCTTGTACATTGTAAAAATAACCAAAATATTCAAGGTGGCGCATTCGAGCAACAAAATTAATTTTTGGCGAAAACGGTTCATCAAATTTACGTTTTTCATACACCATTGTAAAGAGGCTTCCAAGACCTTTCAAATGTCGTATCACTCAACCCCTCTCCCCTATTCAATTTTGAAGGGTTGAAGCGCCCCCTATTAGGGGGTTGCTCGTTCAATATACGTCAAAAGATGTCCCCCAAACAAAATCATTCGACGTGTTTCGGGAGATTTTTCCACTCACTATGGGATAAGAAATATACGGGGTGGCTCGTCTGAGATGGATTACCTTGTATATTTACAGGAATTGATGCTATACCGAATAATCATGAAATATTTAAAATATTGTCTAGATGTATGTTGAACATTTTTCAGATGGGATTTACTATAGCATCACCATTACAAGTCACATATTTTCGTTAGAGGGGTTTCCCTTTTTTCAGTTCAACGTATTCACCATATTTGATGAACATTTTATGAAATAATTAAGATGGGACTTACTATAGCATCACCATTACAAGTCACATATTGTCGTTATAGGGGTTTCCCTTTTTTCAGTTCAATGTATTCACCATATTTGATGAACCTTTTATGAAATAATTAAGGTGGGACTTACTATAGCGTCACCATTACAAGTCACATATTGTCGTTAGAGGGGTTTCCCTTTTTTCAGTTCAACGTATTCACCATATTTGATGAACCTTTTATGAAATAATTAAGTTGGGACTTACTATAGTATCACCATTACAAGTCACATATTTTTATTTGAGGGGTTTCCCTTTTTTCAGTTCAACATATTTACCATTATACATTTATTCACTGAACATGTTCCATTGTTTATATTGATTAGTATTCATCAAATGTTGAATCAGGTTCTACATATTTCAGAGTAACTTAACCTTGGTCAATTTTATAGTTACTTTGAACTTGATCTTTGCTACTTTTCCTTGAAGAAAAGTATTACACGGAATTATAAAGAATTAAAATGAAAACAAAAACAGTTGAGAGTTGGATGATTGAGTTAGAAATAAAATTCTAAATATTGCTTTTCTCAGATAATTTTCAATCTTTATTGTGAGACGTTTTTTATCATATATTGGCGGAATCAGCTGGTTCTATTAGGAAAGTAGAGTTATGGCATATTGTTTCTTTGAATTATTTTTGAAAACTCCACTCTATCTTGCAATAGTTGTCTGTTGTCACTTGTCAGGTGTGTAATGTTGACATGGATATCTGTGATATGGAATGGTCGTGTCACGGACATTATGTGACTGTCATTGTGTCATATAAGCGATAGCTGTCTTCCTGAGTGGTTATGTGTTGTCATAAACAGTCAACTGTGATAATGATCCATTATTCTATGGATCTGGCTGTTATGTAAATTATACCTGATTATATTAGCTGTCAGAAAAGTGAAAATATATCGAATCAATTTTACCCCGTCAACATTTTCTTTCTACTTGAAAATCCTCAATTTTTCTAATTAACTAAAAGACTAGGAGGACATTAAACATTGAATGCACCAAGGCCCACGACCGACCTCGGGGAATTATTATCCTAATATTACCTTAATTATTGATTATAATTCTAATTAATTAAAAATTATGTTTCATGGTTACTGCGGGTATGGTATAGACTTTTCTCTTTTTATATCAAATAATCCTTCTTACTTTTATAGAATTTGTAAATGACAAATTAACTAATCATAAATGTCAACATTTTGTTTCTACTTAAAAATTCTTAATTTTTCTTATTAAATAAAAGACTAGAATAACATTAAACATTGATGGCACCAAGGCCCACTACCGACCTCGGGGCATGTTTATCCTAATATTACCATAATTGTTATATAATTATATTACAATTAGTATACCTTAATTACTATTTTCTTCTGTCATATTAAAGCTGTAGTAACGAAATCGACATCTTCCGGTGTACCAGCGCAACATCGGCCGACGGCAGAATGTTAATTATGTTTAAAAAAAAGTGTCGAATGTTAGAAATGGTTAAACTATATAGTTTAACGAGATTTAAAAGACATAAAATAACTTCCTGCCATCGCTATCATTGTCATTGAAATAATTGTGATTTTTTTTTACCATTAGAGTAACAATTAAAATAATAAAAAACATTGACAATTTGCTTTAAACATAAACATGCTCTGGTTAATCCCTCCATCGAGTTGGTAGGTTAATTTTGTTGATAGGCTGCATTATTTCGATTATAAAAGATGCTTAAGCTATGAAAAGTGTGGCTGGCTCCCAGTCTATACAGGCAATATGTGAGTTTTTCAATATTTGTATATAAATAATTTTTTTTGTCACCAGGAGCTATCGAATAGTGTATGCGCAATGCAAGGAGGATGCATAGAAAGATCACCGTTTCTTCTAGCTGGTGGTACAGATCAGAGAGTTAGATATTGGGATTTGGAAAATACAAGTGAATCATATCTGGCTATATCGGCGGCCAGTGACCATCCCGGTACCACGTTACAATATATGAGTAGACTCATAGATGGTACTGATGTAACGTACGAAGAAACTAATACTAGAATGAAAGATAAAAATGAAGAAATTCCAAGAGCTGGACCGGAACCTCCACCAACCGGTCACAGAGATGCAATATCTGATATAGCCTTATGTAAAGCAACTCAAGTATTTGTTGTTACAGCATCACGAGATGGTGTAATCAAAATATGGAAGTAGATTTTTATTTAAGTTCCAATATTATTATTTTCAATTCCGACTGGATTAAAAGAAGATTCCAAATTTTTGTGAATTATATAATGTAAATATTAAAACTTAAGAAATAAAATATGTTGTCTGTAATTTATAGTATTTTGAAACCAGGCAAGTATTGCCGCCTGCCGCTTGGGATTATAAAGCATTTTTTTCAAAAGGGGGAGTAGCCTTCCCACTTGTCTACTAAATGTAGACCAACTCCTCTGCGATCTGACCGACCTCGACGATATAGTCAAATTCGCAAGAGGTAAATTTGAGAATATCCTCTGCGACATAGTTCACAGAGGCGTTGAATACAGTAAAGAATCGATGGGACCCGACCAAAACCATCCTAGTTGCCTTTTCAATGAAAATCTTAACCCCACCAAAACCACCCTAGTTGCCTTTTCAATGAAAATCTTAACCCCACCAAAACCACCCTAGTTGCCTTTTCAAGAAAAATCTTAGCCTCAAAACCATCGAATTGGATGGGAGCGTTATTAAATGGAAGACAAGTAAAATATCTGGAAATTACGCTGATAAAAATGACAAGCATGAAAAGAGTTAACCATCAAAGCCTCAAACTCCCTAATGATGTGCAAAAAGATTGTGGGGGGGGGGAGGGGAACTGGGGACGTAACCCTAGTATCTTGCAGTTCATGTACACGGCATTAGTGAGACTAATTGTCACATATGGGGTAGTACAATTAATCTGGTTAGTTCAAGGATAAATTATATCGACAATACAAAGACCAACGGTTGCTATAAAAGTAAACCTAAACGTCACACCCTACATATGGTAGTAAAGAGTATGGCGATAAGGACAACATACAATGATTGGAGAGGGAGTTACCAAACGTAAGTATAGACCCTCCCTGTAAATCAGCAAACCTGGGACATGTTCCAAGATAAAATGGGAAAAAGGTATAGCTATAATAATTATATGAAATTACCAGGGATGAAAAGAGAGATAACTATAATCGGATATGATGAATGGGCTTCTTCCCCCAGGTTTGAATATGTATTAAAAGTTTGGTAACAATATCTTCAAAATTCCTACACATAGCAACAAGATTAGTTCAAATCAAAAATTTGCGCCAATCAACCAGAGCGTTTGATACTTTTACACCTTTATTATATACCTGCTAGAACCTGGGTTCGTGTAAGTATGATATATAAGGAAAGGTTTTTTTTCTTAAATAAATATTTTCTTTCGACAAATTGTCGGTTTTGGAGGTATTAATTATATGAAATTACAAGGGATGAAAGGAGGCATAGCTATAATCAGATATTATCGATGGTTTGAATATGTTTTAAAAATTTGGTATAAATATCTTCAAAATTCCTACACATAGCAACAAGACAAATCAAAAATGTTCCCCAATTAACCAGTGTTTGATACTTTTACGCCTTTATTATATACCTGTTAGAACCCGGGTTCGTATAAGTGTAATATAAGGAAAGAATTCCTTTGAAACTACTAGGTTTTCTTTGGACTAATTGTCGGTTTTGGAGCTATTAATTATATGAAATTACAAGGGATGAAAGGAGGAATAGCTATAATGGGATATGATCGATGGGCTTCTTCCCCCAGGTTTGAATATGTTTATGTATCAATATCTTCAAAATTCCTACACATAGCAACAAGATTAGTTCAAAACAAATTGTTGACCCAATCAACCAGATTGATACTTTTTCCTTTATTAAATACCTGCTACAACCTGGGTTCGTGTACGTATGATATAAGGAAAGGATCTCTTTAAAATTAATAGGTTTTCTTTTGACTAATTGTCGGTTTTGGAGCTATCAATTATATGAAATTACAAGGGATGAAAGGAGGAATAGCTATAATCGTATATGATCGAGATGGGCTTCTTCCCCTAGGTTTGAATATATGTATTAACAAGTTGGTATCAATATCTTCAAAATTCCTACACATAGCAACAAGATTTGTTCAAATTTGCCCAATCAACCAAAGTGTTTGATACTGTTACGCCTTTATTATATACCTATTAGAGCCTGGGTTCGTGTAAGTATAATATAAGGAAAGGACCTCTTTAAAAGTTTGTTATCTTTATTATGATTATTCAGCTTTAAAATAATTGGTGAGTAGTTATGCGTAACATGACATCATGTACGTGCACGTGGATCGCCGCAAGTCAATAACCCTCAATCTTGAACATTATTCTTTTATATATTCTGCCCAATATATCAGTAGCTAACATATATCCAGGTTTAGTGTATTTCTGACAAATATTCCATAATCTCTTAACGTTATACCATAGAATGTTAACATACATTACATAATGTAACTTACGTATGAGTTTGAATGAGATTCTTCATTTGAAAATTTCAACATCAAAATTAACTAAAATCGAAGATTATGTGTTATTTAACTACCAACATCGATTGAAACGAATCAGTTTGACAGGATTGATAATGAGGATCATCATTAAGGTGTTTATGGTTTCATTTACCCTTCGTCAGTGAGATGTAATTTAATCAAGAACATAGAGCCGTTCTTATTTCGCTATTAATCGGGATAGGATTAATCAAGCAGAGTACTGTCTAAAGTTTTTTGTTATCAAAATAGGTTTCGGATACTTCTGCTTTGATTATTTATACATCTTAATATAGCTACTACAGTGTTATGATCCAAATTATAATTAAAATTATTAAATATTTGTTGCACCATTTTTGTATTGTCTAATTACTACTTATAATAATAACATAGTTGTCGGTTGATGAACTATAATTAACAGATGATATTTGATTAGGGAGTAATAAATATCAATAATAATATATTGAATGTATTAATATAGGCGTATTAAAATACGCATTCATTAGGATTTTTATACTTCATTGTGTCTTAAGTAGCATTAAAAAACAATGGGTAGCCTTAGGAATAATTGTTTGGGTTCATTGTTTTTTTATGAAAGCTTTTCTATAGCATGAACCGATCGGTTGATTTATATTCTCAAACACTTTCAGGAATGATAAAATTGTTAATACGAGGCCCGTGAATAAAAATCTCTTATTTAATTTTTTAAAGTCGTTTTTAATAACTTCTAACAAGGTTTGGACACCACGATTTCTTCCTAAACGGAGTTTTGAAATGTAATTTTTCGTTTTATTTTAAAACTTGGATTAGTTAATGAAAAATAATATTTCTGCGATCTATAGATTACCACTGTGAGGTTGTTAATATTAAATTCTGTGGTAGTAACGGGGAACGGTTGCCTAGAGGATAAGGCCATTGTGACAGAGTGGAGAACTCTCCTAAATAAAATACTTTGCATGACTTCCAAGTGTGTTAATAAATAAATGAACAATACGTTTAAGACACGTATCACATGGGGCTATTATTTAATAACGGAATAGTTACTTTTCTGGTTGGGTGAACCACTGATTTTACATTTTCTGATAGCTCTATGTGGTACTCTTTGTCATTGAATGTTTATTCGAATGGACAACATATTATGTGTTTCACAATTCTATGTTTTATACTCATGTATTATTTATATTTTGGCGTCAAGCGAACTGTGAAATTCATTGACACATTCAACCATGCTTTCATGATATCACAGAATAATTAATTCAATATCACTATGTGACTCTCTTAAAATATGTCGCTCAAATCTTAAAATGAGAATAAGTAATATTCTTATGATATACAAAAGCATATTAGTGTAGTCTATTTACGACTGAAGACCCAAACTATTATGTTAAGTATCTACTTTCGAACCAGATGTTAAGATTTATGAGCTAATAGAAAAAGATTGTGTCAGACCTTATTGGAATTATAACTTTTGAGCATTCTTCCTAAAATATGCTTATAACATTATAAAGACGCATGTAGGAACTTGCAAGAGTTTTAATTAATTAAATTAGTATAAATCTGACTTAATGTCTGAATATCTGTCCTATGATTTACAGATTTTAAGTCACGTTTAATGTGAATTTGTTCACTTCTATTTCACTAGTAAATTGATTTTTACAGTGGAAATTGTTAAATTTATTAATCACATTCTGCATTCTGAATTTTATCATTGGGAACACACATAAGGCAATCATCTACATGCCGTTTAAAGAATACGGGTTGAAAATTAATTTATAACAGATTCATCTAGGCATTCCATAACAAGCAGATTAGCAATAGTATCTAAAATAGAAGATTCCATTCCTGTTCCGAATATTTGTCCAAAATATTGCTCACCGTATTGAAAATAAGTGCATTCTAAACAAAACTGTACTGCATTTATGAATTCAGATTGATCTAGAGGTGTGTGGTTTTTAATCCCTGCCCAACGTTTTTTGATACTCCTCAATGCCAAAATGACTGGTATATTCGTAAATAAAGAAACAACGTCCAAGGAAATTAGTTGACGATCTACAGGTACGGATTGATTTTTTATAAATTCATTGAAATGCCATGAGTCTTCCACATAAAGTTCATTTTTTCCTATTATATTGTTGATAGATTTTGATAAATTGTAGGTAGGCGCTCCAATATTACTTACAATGGATCGTAAGGTCCCTTTTATGAACTTTCGCAAGCCCATAAATATAAGGTGCTAGCCCATTATGGCAAATTAATTATTTTTTTTAATCCAATAGGGATTATCTTATTTTTGTACCAATTATTAATTAATTTATTCACGTTATTTTGTACTGATAATGTAGGGTCAGATTTAAATTTTTTGTAAGTTGTTTCATCATTCAAAAGATTTCCTATTTTGTTTTCGTAGTCATTTCTATGCATTATGACGGGTTTATTACATTTATAACCAGAAAACACTGAAAATACTTTAGCGCCATTTGAAAAATTGAAGATGAATGTTAAAAGCACCACTTGCAAGGGATCTACCGCGATTCAAAACAATACGCAGCGCAATAGTTTCCAGTATTTTACGCACAAGTACATACAGACATCATTTCAAAAATAGTCTAGATGGTTGCAGACAAAATCAAAACAGATGTTTCCGGGGAACATCCGGTCGATTACAATACTTCCCTTATGCTACGTATTGTGAGGGAAGTAAAAAAGAGCTAAATTTACTTTGTTTTCTGGGAATCTGTTATCATTATATACAAAACTGACCATATTTGGAGAATAGATATTTGCTTGATTTTAATGAATAATGCAGTCAAATGGGTGTAAAAATAGGCCAAGCTCGTAATAAATAAAGTTGCGCAAATTATTTATATTGCTTATAAACATTAAATATACAATTTAATTAGTTCATTTTTGAGATTACAGAAATTATTATAAATTTTGTGTTGAAATTGGAACGAGTCTTATTCGGTCAATCTTCCAAGAATTGCAGCGCTAAGAAAATATTTCATACAGTTCCTTATTGTCCTGTCCAGGGCCGGATTCAAGGGTGGGCAGAATTGACGGCAGCCCACGGGCCCCCACCAAGAAGGGGGCCCACACCAAGTATAATATATTCAAAAAATTTTGTCTCTCAACAAAAATGATAGGATGATTTTGTTAATATAGTAACAAATTCATAAATTTTTTGCGTAGTTTTGTGCAGAAGTTGTTTTCAGATATTTTAATTATTTATTTTACATTTCAAAAGCAGGAAATATTGTATAATTAATATTTATGTAATGGCAGGTAAAAGTTAATATAAAATATTTCTGATGTCACATTGCTTTGAAACACTACATAATAGCAAGTTCAATGAAATTAGTTATTTGAATTCTCCCGCGCGTTTAATATATAGCGCCGTATTACAGATAAGTTTCTAGATCTTGTCACTGCGTGTTTTGCGCCAACAATCATCAAACATTATGAGCAAGAAGTTGAGTGGACGATGGATAGAAAAGAAGATCGATATAAAGCGGACGAGCTTGAGTGGGCCCGAGGAGCGGAAAAGGGCCAAAGAAACAAAAGAAAAATGGGCAAACGCGTTGAGTCGATCTCCCAACCTTAAAAACTACTTGAATGTGGTGCCAAAGATCGATTTTGTTTTGTAAAAATATTTTGTGGCATTTAATATTACCGTCTTCCATAGGGGCCTCCACCAAACTTATGCCCACAGACTCCCACCACTCTAAATATGGCCCTGGTCCTGTCAACTAAGCGCTAAAACGAGCCCGAATTAACTTGGTGTGTTTCCTTCCAGCTGGAAAACAGCTATAGTGCAACCAATTCCAAAAAAAGAAAAGAAGACCCTTCCAAATAATTATAGACCTATTGCACTATTATCTGTGCTCTCTAAAGTGATGGACAAAGCAATCAACATCGAGCTCATCTAATACCTAGAGAGCTACGAAATTGTGAATGACCGTCAATATAGCTTTCGTCAGAAGAGAGATATTCATCTGATTGATGATGTCACCCTTACGAGTTCATTGCTTTCTCTAGAACATCGTAGAAAGGTGGAGATCTCTCCCTTTTCTATAGATATTTCCATGGTCGGTATCAGAAATCTCGTCTGTTGTCCCACCACGAGAGATTCCAGAAAAAGGGACTAAACGAGCTCAAACCAGACTCCATTTTTTTTATCGAACTGCGAAGTTGTGAAACTCTTCACCTAGTGAGGTCTTCCCTATGCCTATAACCTCCAAACCTTCAATAAAAATACGAATACATATATCCTCTACCTACATTCCACTGCTGGCTCACACGCTGTTCTTCGAACATTGTATAATAATAATAATAATAATAAATTTATTCCAAATTTAAATTCAATCTACATAGAAATTAATATCACATGATAAACTTAATAATAATAATAATACATTTATTTTTAAATAAATTTAGAATATAATATAATGGGTCTCACAAAGGAGCTCAAGTGTCCTGTGTGTGAGATTCATAATTATCATAATTTATTTTCAAAAAATAAGGTGTTGTTTTATTGATATTGTTATATATTATATTATTATTAAATAAAAAGTTTCTTTAGATTAATGATAGATATACACATACACTGTGTCCACGTCAAGGACCCACCCTCCTCGCAACCCCTGTATTTTCTGGCGGATTTTGATAAACTTTCCTTCGTTAGGTTGGTATTATAGGTGTAGTCAGAGTATAAAAAAAATTTTTGAATTGTTATAAACAAATTAGTTATTAACTAATAAAGAAAAAAGAAATGTGACATTTTTACTCTTTTTTATATAATATGCACACTCTTGATCTCTTTTTTACAAAATTGATGAAATGTATTAAGTCTTAAGATAATAAAATAAAGGCATGCTCATCATTTTAAATAATTGTTTACCCTTACATAACTACTCACCCATACTTCCTTAAAAAAATTAATATGTTTCATTTTATATATATATTTATTGATACTTTGTCATACTAAAACATCAAAATTTTTATAATTTTTTTTCTAATTCGCTTTTGAAAATTTAATAAATAAATAATAGCAATAAAATCGAACTCAAGAGGTCAAAATTATCCGAAAACAGCTATAAACTCGACATTTTGGTCAAATTCGTATTTTTATTGATGAAAATAATTGTTTATAACAATTCAAAAATGTATGTAAGCTTATAAAGACCATAATAGCAATAAAATCGTATTCAGGAGGTCAAAATTATCCGACAACGACTATAAGCTCGACATTTTGGTCAAATTCGTATATTTAATAATAAATATAATTTGTTTATAACAAATTAGCAAATTTGTGGGTATACATTCGATGATATTGACGATGAAATCGAACTCAGAATACCAAAATTATCTGAAAATTACCCTAAAGTCGAAGTTTTGGTCGAATTCATCTATTTTGTTAATAAATAAATTGTTTATAACAAAAAATAGTCTTTATCCCAGCAAAAAAGGTAAAATTTTGCATTTCTTAGAAATTTTTATGTAATATCAAAAATTAGCTAATTAAACGGTTTATTTATTGTTTATAAACAATTTAAACAATTTGCGCAACTTTATTTGTGGTCAATTTTTCTTCTGATGACATTCTGAAGAGAATGCACGTTGTCCCATCAAAATCGATCCATTTCCCAAGGATTTACGGGTCCAATACCCAGAATACTAGAAGTAGTATCATGTAAACTTGAAACTTTAAAAAAATTATTGCGTATGCGTATTCGATGAATAAATAATGTACCGGACGCTACTGTAAGAATACTAGGAGATCTTAGTCCACACTTCGCATTTCCTGAAAAGAACCATGCGGTCGCATTAACGTCAATCGTCATCCTGAACAACAAGAGCAGAATTGATAATGTAGGAATGAATAAATATTTTAAATACGTTGTATTGCAATGCCATCAACATACGAAATGACCTTAACACTGAGAAAAACAAAGACTTTTATCCAAGAGTAATGAGATAAATGAAGTGAATCACGATTATTTATCAGCCGTTTTCCGGTTTATAAAATAGCTGCGTAGCAAGGGATCTAACACAAAAAATTAATTTCTGCCGAAGACGCTTGACGCGTAGTTCGAGTTGAATATTAGTGAAAAACTGAAAGTGAATACCTTTGCTGAAATGGAAGTTCATAGTTTTATTTTGTGCCTGTTCTTATTTATATCAGAATTTCTCTTCACGAATTCAGCACCATCGCCATTTTATCAACTATTGGGATACAACAACAACTATAACCACAACGCACCAAGAAATTATGGTTCCAATGGATATAGAAGACGTAATTACGGAAGGAGTCATGGTTCAAATGGAGGTGGTTCAAGATACAACGCAATTTGCAGAGTTCATGCCATAGACACTTTGGGCTTTCCTGGACGTGTTGGAAATCCAGTTTGTCCATATTAATGTAAATATATCCGATATACGTATAGTTTATTTCAACATTTTCTAAATAATTAAATAAAATTGAAAGTAAACGGTGTCAGTTTTATTTATACCATATACCCATATACCAAATTCGGTAACAGTAGCTTCTGTGAATATTTTGGGAGATTGTTTTTATAATTTCAAGTGAAATGGAGGTTTGATTTTATATTTTGCTGGTTATCGAGCTAATCACAACGCAGATAAAATATCAGTAGAAAAAAATTGTTTAAACTCGATTCATTTGTATGTATAGAGATCAGTGAGGATGAAGTATTAAAAATAATAACTAATCTTAAAATACGAAACGTGTAAGCGATGGTACAATATTTTTTTAGACATTTCTAAAGACGCTCAACTAACACATTGCAGCCTGTTGGATGTTTCTTATTGGGTCGAATTGTAGCTTTTTGATAAAAAAAATAACAATAATTTAATATCCTCACTATCAAACAGTTACATGGCAGGAAAATCTACACGAGTGATATATCAGTTTCTCGAAAACGGTCAACTTAAGAGCTTATGATCAAGTACCTTTTTGTGTAGAAAACATTGGCGGTTTAAATGCTTGTCTCAAAACCGTACGTATTCCAGTGGCGTAGAAGTTGGGGAGAAAAACACTCACTACCCCATCCAAAATCTTCACCAATTATGACTAAAAGAAAATTTTTTACCGCACAGAACATAGCTTACTATGAGTAGAAAATGCTCACAAAAGCTGTTTTCTATACGATGAACGGTTCTGGAGATATTTGCAAAAAACGATTTTTTTTTTCAATTTCAATATCTCGAAAACGAAACATTCTACGATATATGTTTATGGGGAGTTTTCTTCTTAAAAACATCTGTTCTATCTCCTGTTGAAGTTTGTCTACAAAAAACTGACTCAACCTGTATAAGATATTCTTCGCATTTGTGCAAAGATAATGAAATAAATAAATTATTTATTTCATTATCTTTATACCACTAATTAATAATATTTTAAAGAAAATATGCAAGAACAAATTTAAAAACAGCCCATATAATTATACCATAGGATGACTTACAACTGAATTGGTAATCTAAAAAGGACGTTATACAATCGTCCAAGAGAATGGAACATCCTGTATAAACAAAAATATTTTGTGTATACTCATCTCATGATTTACATCTCTGTATTAGATTTTTTTTTGAAAGTTTATAATACGCGAGCTATAGAAGAAAATGTCGTAAATGAAACAACCTGTATATATTTCCAGAAATTTATTATTTCATTATATTCCAGTGGGGAGAGAAAATGTAGTTGTATGGTTGCACGGTGATAGTAATAGTATTGCTAGAGAACTAGATTATCCTCAGTATTAGAGTATTACTACAGAGTGGGTATAGCTAGTGTAATATTACGAAACACACCATGTAGTTTAAGAAGCGAATAATTTAAAATTACGTCCTGATGAGTTAGGGAATCGGAACGTATGTAAATACAAATATTATTATTAACAAAGTTAATATTATGAATAATTTTCATCAAGTCAAGATCGACTCCATTAAGAATTATTGTGTGTAGTTGAATTTGATTCATAAAAAATGGATATCGATAAACAACAAGGAAATTAGTCTAATCTATGGATACTCATACTCATATATCGCATTTTGGCAGCTATATACCGGAGTGATGCATCCGTTGACTTTGAGCTCTTCCTGTGTTGGTGAAGCTATCCAAGGATTTTATCAAGGCATCTGAAGAAACTGCGATTTGTTATGTTATCATTCAATTGCCGACTGATAAATAATATAACTGAACTACAGTTTAATATTTCAACCCAGATATTGACTTAATTGCGTATGGCATATTCTCACCTTCATTTACAATATTGGGGCGCATTTAGCTAATTACAACAAATGAGAATCCGTTGTTGTCAGATTCGATAAACCTTGATCGCTGAGCTGGGCAGTAGTTAACTATGAAGTTAAGTTCTTTTTAAAAAAGTAGTTGTACTCAAATTACTTTTTATCCAGAAGTAGTTATACTCAACTACTTTTGCTTGTATAAATTAATTCAAAGAAGTAGTGGAGAAAGTAGTTAATTACTGATTTTTAATCAAATCCCAACAAAACTATTCCACGTAAAATTGTTGATTCTACTCCAATGAATGTTCCAAACGGTGTCGGACTATTCTGTAAAAACATCCCACAGCATTTGAAGTTTGTATTCACTGAAGTCACATTTATACAAGTTAGAGATGTAATATGTTCCTTAAAAAATAGTTCCTCCAGAGACTTTTATGGATTGAATATTTCACTGATAAAAAAAAATTAATAGTATTGTTTATCCACTTACAACTCTCATTAATAGATGCCTCAAGGAAGGAATTTATCCAAACTGTCTGAACATTTCCAAGACAATTCCACTCTTTAAAAAGGGTGATATTTCTAGAGTTGAACATTATAGACCTATATCCCTTGTTCCCGTTTTTTCAAAAATTATTGAGAAATTGATGTGTGCACAAATTATTGGTTATTTTGACACAAATAAATTATTTACTAATCATCAATATGGTTTTAGGAAGAAACTTAGCACGATTGATGCAATAATTGTGTTCGTAGGCAATGCTGTAAAATGTTTTGAGAAAGGGGATTATTTTCTTGCAGTTTTCTTAGATTTATCAAAGGCTTTTGATTGTGTGTCTCATTCACTTCTCATGGAAAAGCTTGAGAGGTACCATTTTGATGAATCAAGTAGGGCTCTTATACGATCATATCTCACAGACCGCCAGCAGTATGTGTATGTAAATGAAACCTGGTCCGAAATGAAAATAATTGATATTGGAGTTCCTCAAGGCTCTATAATTGGGCCTCTACTTTTCTTGATTTTCATTAATGATTTTCCGGATTATCTTGCTGACATCTTATCCATACATTTTGCTGATGACACTGTGGTTTCTGAAAATTGTGCCGATCTGGTGTCTGTTGATGAGGCTTTTGAGCGCATACAGGAAAATACCTTTGAATAGTTTTCAGGAAACGGGCTAGCTATGAATCGGGAAAAAACGGAGAAAATCGTTTTTAGTATGAGGCATGTTGACGACGCTAATGCAAAATTTCTAGGTGTGTATTTGGATTCGCGCCTTACCTGGAATGTTCATATCGACCATCTTGCAAAAAAAGTTAGTAAAAACGTATATCTTTTACGTCGATTGTCTGGTTCTGTTTCATCAAATGTACTTAAAACAGCATATTTTGGTCTGTGTGAGTCTCAATTCAGATACGGTATCATTGTTTGGGGAAACTGTGGTGAAATTCACAGAATTTTTAGTCTACAGCGAAGAGCAATTAGAATAATAGGTAATATTAACTATAGAGCTTGTTGCAGAAGCACATTCTTAAAACTGGACATTTTAACAATACCTGGCCTTTTTATTTTTGAATGCTTATCGTATGCTCACAAAAATGCTGAATTTGTAAGTTCAAATAGCGACATTCATCCGCATTATACCAGACATAAGGATGATATTCATTGGTCATTTTTCAGACTCAGCAGTTCACAAAACGGCCCGAATTTTCTTGCCTTCAAATTTTTTAACAGATTACCGATATGTATTCGTAGTCTTCCATTTAACAAATTTAAAATTGTAATTAGATCTTACTTAGTAAAAAATGTATTGTATAAAAGACTGATTTTGGTTTTTTATTAATTTGTATTTTGACTTTTATCTTCAAACTGACCTGTGCAAATAATGCTTATATTATATTAGCACCAAATAAAGTACTCTACTCTACTCTACTCTAACTACTTTTATAATTTCAGAAATCCAATTACTTTTATTTTAATACTTCACAATAATTTACCTTATATACTAATAAAAATGCTGCATGAACATACCACCAATAGGGCAAAGACAAACAGATTATGTGAAAATAAGACTCTATTTTGAATATTCTCTTCATCTGTTCCTGGAGAAAATGCATGCTATGCTTTAGCCGAAACGTCTGCTTTAACAAATAGTTCTTATCTTCGGTAAAGCCTATTATTCATAAAGCTATATGACTCTGGCAAATTAGTGACGAGAATGATGTGGATTTATTGAGAAGGACAATTTATAAAATATATGAAGAACAATCTGTACATACACCGGTTTTCCTAAAAAATTGGTTGATCAACGATTAAAAACAAATATTTTCTGTACCATTTCAAGTCTAAGGAGAATTTTGCTTAAAATGAGTTTTAAATCACACGATTGATAAAGGACAAACCTAATGGAATCTCAAGGTTTACGGGAATGATTATCTATCTTGACGCAACATGGTTTGATGCACATGACACATGAAAAAAGGATGAAATGACGTTTCAATAAAAGCAGAAGAATAACAATAATACAGAAGACGGATTTGTTCCAAACTGTCTGTGGCTTTCAGCTAAAAACATAATAATTCCTCTCTAGATTGCCGCCAAGACACTGACCATAACTTTTCAAGATTGGTTTGAACATCTTCTTCAAAATATACCCAAAAATAGCGTAATCTTAATCGTCAAGTAAAATATTGCCTAGTTCTAACAGCACCAACGCAGACATTCAAAATTGTATGATTTAATTTAAATTGTGTATCTAATAAAATCGAACTAACATGGCTCGAAGTGAAATCAATTATATTAGAAGAAATGATATTTCCCACATTAAATATATTTGTGGTGGAATTAATAAAAACTTAGTAAATAAAATTCCCGTAGACAGCCCTCAATAATAAATTTAGGTTTTGTGAAATAGAATTAAGTTGCTAAAATTGATTATTGTAAAATATTTCCGTGTACCCACATTAATGTTGCATTAAATAATTTTTGTTTCTTGAAAAAATGTTTTCACATGCATATTTTCCGAGATACCGACAGGTTTTCGCGACTACAAATATACAACATTTTACTGAAACAAACGTTTTTTTTTATTTTTCAATGATAAAAGTGTGAGAAGTGATATAGAGGGTTTGAATAAGACATTTTTTATCCATAATTTTTTCCCAAAAAATTATTTGTTTCGGTATAATGATAAAAATTTAGTACGTTTTCGTCGCGAACAACTGTCTGTAACTCGGAAAATATACTGAAACAAAAATTGTTCCGAAGGTCTGAATTTATACGTCTCAATTTTTTCAACTGAATATGTTTGAAGCACTACAATGTCAAAGAAATGCGTGGTCACGTTTTTCCGGAAAAACTCGAACAAAACACACAAAAAAGATGAAAATAAAATATCTGGTATTTCGATCCATTCACCTAAAATTATTAAAGAGTATAATCATCTTATTTTGGGCCCAAAAAGGTAAGTATAAGAACGAAATAATAAATAAAACTACTTACTATCACTGATATTTAATATAGTCGTTACTATAGTTTCAACACTAAACGTGTCATCTTCAGTCGAAAAAAAATATATAAAAAAAAAATAAAAAAAAAAATAGTAAAACAAAGTAGTTTTATTTATTATTTCGTTAAAATGATAAACTATCACAAAGTAACGGCTTCCACAATTGAATTTTTGGTAAGTATAAGAGTTTCTTTTTATTTTTACCCAAATTCTATGTCAGAACCCGTGTTAATAAAAGGGGGTGTTTTCTACCACTTCCGATCATTGGCGTGTACTATTTTTTAACTTTTCTATCAACGTCATTACTAACCCATTGCATAAGGTTTCATCGAAATTCTTTTTTTTGTATAACTTGTGAAACCCCCATTGACTGGACTAATAAGGGCCCACGGATACATGCAGACCTCAGCATTCTTGAAGGCTACGTGTAGACCCATTTTTAGAAAGCGAAAAATTTTAAGAACAGTTCGTGTCATAACTATCCAACTAGAGAATATAATTCAAATCGCTTCTGGCATCAAAATGCTACTACAGTGTGGAAGAATGTATGAATGATATGCAATGATTTGTAAAATATTGTTTATAACTTATCTAAAACTAAGAATATTTTAAGTGTTATGTTTTTAAATGTGTTACTTGATGTTTGTATTATTTTTTCTGATTTTTCCATATAATTATATACTATTTACATACCTACTATGTACACCTTAGGCCTAACTATATTATTTGACGTTTTCAACCTATTTAATGTGTAGTTTCTGGAATAAACATTATTTAGATGATAATTGAATGAACTGGAGCAGGGATAGATTCACAGGACAGTTATTAATAGTCGTGGAGGGCATAAGATGTATTACTTTATTTGTCATTTTATTTAATCACATATTTTACACGAGAATATTTGTTTTTACAGCCTAATGAGGTTATTGACTATTTTTTTCTGTAAAGTTTATGTTGCATAATTAAGTTTTCGAATGTGTGTCATTAATTAATTGAATACTTCAATGAAATATTCCTTCATGATCATGCAAATCTAGTAATATAGCATATCCCTAGAACATTATAGTTATTTATGTATCAAGGGAATTATAAGGGCCTTAATTACCGATGGCAAAGTTTGCGTCCCGAGGGTCTCTGGCCCGAGGGACAGCAATTGCCTGAGGTTATTAAGGCTCATTAATTCCCGTGGTACATAGATAATTTTATTTCTGACCGATTTCAATAAAATTTTGTTCATGTTTAAAACGGAATAAATGCACCAATTCATTACCTTCCCGCTATATTTGAATCAGGTACGGTTGATTATAGGAGTTTTGTTGTTGCTAGGTTGTTGCTATGTTACTTGTTTACAAACAAAGCTGTATTATCAAGCTGTGTTTGCGTTAAAAACGTCTTTTCTACCCCAAATATAATGAAGGATATTTTGAAAAATGGTGAAAAAGCAAGAGAATCATTATTTCCATCGAAAAGTGAAGCCGTATACAAAAAAGAATATAAAATATATCTGAAGTGGCTGACACGGGAAAATGTTATGCCAAAAGATGCCACTGAAACTGTATTTCTGGCGTATTTTCAAGAACTGGTAAGGAATTTTCTGTTTTTCGGTAGATTTGGTAGTAATTGTGTTTATTCGTTGCAGTCAGAAACGTATAGTCCGAATTCTTTATGGACTAAATGGTCAATGCTAAAATCGATGGTGACTATACATGAGAAACGAGATATCACCAAGTTCAATGAACTAGAGGGAATTATAGAATCTATAATGTCCCAAGGGAGTTATGACCCTCTTTATTGATAGCGTAACTATGACGATATAAGCTTATAATATCTCGGTCAGAAATAAATATTATTATTTTCCTAGGAAGTACTAGACCTTGACTGAAGTGAATTATTTATGACGTAGGTATTTTCCGCCTTATAAATTAGTAAATTGTAGCGTGAACTTCTTTGTATTCAAAATCAACTTTCGTCAGAGACACTCCAAACGTAGTCCGGGTGAATTTAAGAGAAACTAGAAACGTTATAACATTTTCTAAAATGAAAGTTTATAGTTATATTTTGTGCTTGTTGGTATTTATATCAGGATTTCTTATAGCAGATTCAGTACCAAGAAGTTTTCGTTCCATAGCACACAGACTATTTAAAAGGAGCAGTGAAAAAGTGGCAGCAAATCCAGATTACAACGATATTTGTAGGATGCATGGACATGGCACGCCTGGAGGGAATCCGCTTTGTCCCTACAAATAATGTAAATATGTGTATCTAGAAATATCCAAATAAAATTGAGAGCAGATTAAGTGTCGGTTTTATTTAATCTAATTATGAAAACTAATTTTCTGCATAAACGTTCGTAGAATTTTGTATTTTAAGCATTACTGTAGATGTTCAATTTATATTTAAGCTTCCTTGCGAAACATATCGAACAAAGGTCAAAACCCTACTGACTTTGGAAATATTCAGGATTCGGCGAAATTTGTTCAGGTGAGCTTGGATCCTAGCCTACGTGTTTATCCACACTAGCAGAAATAGGCCGACGTTAAATAAAATGTATACATAAATAAATACTAATTTAATTAATTAAAACCCTTGCAAATTCCTACATGCGTCTTTATAATGTTAAAAGTATATTTTAGGTAGAATGCTCAAATAGTAATATTTCTAATAAGGTCTGACAACCTTTTAAATCATCTAGTTCGAAAATAGATACTTGAGCGTAATATTTTTTGGTTTCAGTCGAATACAGACTTTGTTGACATGTGTTCGTATATTATAAGAATATTACTTTATATAGAATAGAATATAATTACTTTATTAAAAATTCAATTGTGGAAGCCGTTACTTTGTGATAGTTTATCATTTTAACGAAATAATAAATAAATTACTATCACTGATATTTAATATGGTCGTTGCTATAGTTTCAACACTAAACGTGTCATCTTCAGACGAAAAAAAAAATTATTATTTCGTTAAAATTATTTATTGTAATATACTAGATTATCCTTAGGTTACACCATTATAATTATAATTCAATGACGTCTTGAATGAGTTATGAAATAGAACATAAGAGAATAAAACTATTATGATGTGTAGTTAAATTTGATTCATTCCAATTCAAGTTATACCATTATTATAACAATGGACAAAGAGATTAGTCTTTATCTATGGATTTTCATACTCATCTATCTCATTTTGCCAGCAATATATCGGAGTTTGACATTCGTTGGCATTGAGCTCTTTCTGTCTTGGTTAAGCTATCCAAGAACTTTTTCAAGACACCTGAAGCAACTGCCATTTTTTATGCTCTCGTTCAATTGCAGACTGATAAATAATATAACTCAACTAGTTTGGTATTTCAACATAGAAGAGTTTAATGTAACCAAAACTCAAGCTATTATCTTCTCCAAGCAGGCGGATACCACAATTCCTAATCAACTAACCATATTAGAGTTTTCAAATAGTTCAATAAAATTCAAAAGTTTCACTGATCATAAAGAACATTTTGCCCATGTAAAGAAAAATAATGGTGAACAACCAACGTTAGCAGAACATATTCTGAATACAGGTCACACCATTTCTCAAGAAAGTTTATCACTTTTAAAACACAGTACGGACAAATATCTAGATAATTTAATAATTTAGAAGGGATGGAAATGTATAAAAGAAAAAGCAATTTATTAAGTTCCGATTTCCATATCATTGCTCGGAGTCACCGCCATCAGCACCCTCTCATGGGATGATCATGTGAAGTCCATTGCAAAAACCGCTTCACTAAAACTTGGTTTTCTATTCCGTGGCAAGAGCTACTGTACATTCCAGCAGCTCTTCAATCTACAAAGCACACATTCGACCTGTCCTGGAGAACTGTTCATATGTTTGGAGTTGGGCTCCCAAAATATGCTGAAGCTCCAGGATTCTATCCAAGAGAGCTATTAGTCTGCTTGATGATGTCTCCCTTTTCTGTAGATATTTCCATGGTCGGTGTTCATCAGAAATCTCGTGTGTTGTTTCACCACGAGAGACTAGACAATCCAAGCTCGATACCTACCGAACTTCTTCCTATCAGACTTCATTTTTCTATCTTTCCTTATGCCTATAATATCCAAATCTTCAAGAAAAATTCGAATGCCCATCACCTCTCCCAATATTCCACCGCTGGCTCACAAGATATTCTTCGAACATTATAGGTTTTCTTCTCATGTAGTTGAAGTATATAAAAAATATATAGATTGACTTTATCGCATATTCTGCTTTACATTCAATTGTTAACATTGGGCGCGTTTAGCAAATTGAAATAGATGAGATGCTGACAACAGCGGATTCGACAAACCTTTTAACGAAGTTGTCTTCGACTTTATGTGAACCCAAAATATAGCATTTTCCAATTGAAAATTCGCGCTATAGGAAAGTCTGTCCAGTTTAATATAGAAAGACACTTCCTTTGACTATAAATAATCATCATGTCAGTTAGTCAAGCAGCCAACAACATGTTCGGCTCTTACGTAATCAGCTCCCAGATGGTCTGAGAATGGTTAGAAAAACCGAACAAACTAACCAAGAATATGTTTCAGTTCAAGCCTCAAGCCTGCCCTGAAGATGCCACCTGTAATGGTTGGCGAAACGTCGGCATCAAGTCGAGCTATTGTGACGCGGAATCCATCCGGAAGACAAGATTAGCTGTCCGCGGAAGTCTACTATCCAAGATAACCAAGAATAATACCCTCATACGGATTCCGGGACACACCGGGGTAATGAAGAATGAAAAAGCACATGAACTCACAAGAAAAGGGGCCGAAACATCATTTTTGGTACCTGAACCTTTCTGCACAATACTGGAAGAACTCGGAAAAGAAGTTGACAAAAAAAGATCTCATCACTGGATATAACTACAAGGACTGAGGAAGGCAAAGTAACTTCTGCGAAACTACAACCTGAAGAGATTTAACGACTGCATCAACCTAAAAAAAAAACTTACTTCTATCAATATTCTAGCAAAATCCAAGGGCACAACACCTGGGAGCATATCAAATAGAAGGGCAGATTTACCTAACTTGAAGCCATCAGACATCCCAAACTTCCCATAGCTACTATAGGAGTGAAGGAACTTCGTAGCTGTTGACACACCCTGAACGACCCAGCAGTAGGGTTGGGTAAAATTCACAATGAATCGATTCAGTTGAATTTGATTCGATTAATTAATCGTTTCTTTTCAACCGATGCATCGAATTCAATTCGATTAATGAAAAACTGTTTAAAAAACAACTCTCAAAAATATATTTATTTGTCTATAGACATAAGCGTTTCGGGAAGCGTTCAAAACTTCATTTATCATTATTAGGCAACTCGCAATATATTGAAAACATTAAATACAGAATAAGACATACGAATTCTTCTTATTGATGAAAACAAATTTCGATAACCTTTCGGCTGATAGACGATCTTCTAAAAGGTTTAATTTATGAATTTCATGTAGTAGAAATTAATAATCAAAGCAAAAAGTGGACCTATCGCTTAATAGAGGTCGCCATCAAAATTACACGTTCGCTATAAAATAAAATAAATCAACCATTGAATCGTTGAGCCAAATATACTAAACTATTTGAATCGATTCATTTTTTCCGATACATCGACACTTTTGCTTCGATCCCAGCAGCACAATAGATCTACTAAGGTCGCAGTTTGCAAACTTCCCCAACACAATACAATACAAAGACGAAGAGTTTTTGAAAATTATTTAATTTATAAAGTATAGTTTATTTTCTGAACTTTCGTTCTTTGCTCTTCTTGTGAATATGACCACTTCTTATGAATATGGCCACCAAAGTACCCAATTGTTCTATTTCTGTTCTGGAATGATTCTTATTTTCAAACATTGTAATTGGGTACCATGTACAATGTGTTCAATGTATGCTTGATGGTATCTAGGTTCTCTTCTATTCTCGGTATAATACCTACATTATTATGTTGGTCAATCCCTTACAGCTCAACTTGCATTACGTTATCAGATCTAAATCTTCTAAGTAAGTCAACAACACCAAATTATTTCTATCCATATTTGTAAATCGAAATTAAAGCATAGCCTCACTTTAAAACATTGACTGACTGCTAGCTAACACACGGCCGACTTTGTATTAAAGTCGGCTGTGGATAATGGTTTACCTATCATTCAACAGCTGGGTAACATCAACCTCAGCATTGTTGAACACTGATAGACAGTCAACTGTTTACTTCGCTAAGCCCATCAATTGATTATATCCTGGCTTCCTTATAAATCATATTTTATTATAACATGATTCGTAATAATGCAGATACATATACATAGTTTATTAATGAAGTTATCAATGTAACTAAATAATTATATTGTTAAGCATAAGATACTATTAACTGTGCCGACAGATTATTTAAACCCCACGAAAACAATAAATATAAAAATAATTTATTTAAAATAATCGTTTTTGAACGATGTAAAGTACACAAGCAACGAAGAACGTGAAGGCGAAAAACATTAGAATTTTATCCGTGAATTCTCTTCTACCATATTTAGCCAATAATTTTCCCGACTGGCTTATCGTATTTCCTGTGACTTTCAGCTCTTCCTGGGTCCCTGTGACGCTACCCGAAGAGTTTATCAAAGCATCCAAAGTATCTGCACTTTGTTTCGTAGTGTCTGCTAATTGTCGACTTATAGATAATAACTGATCCGTAGCGTTTGACGACATGGTGACCAGGTTATCTTTATCGCGTTTCTTACGTTGTCTTATATCCATCTCTTCTGATCCACTTTTCAGCAGCTCTTCTTTCGAACTCTTCTCGATTGTTAACATTGATTTGATATTGGCTTTCTTGAATGCGTCCATTGTACTAGAATGAAAAAAAAAATAAACGTAATTGCTCAAAAGAACATCATATACGCTGGATCAATTATTTCGAAAAACGAGTAAGTGGATTGTTTTACGATCCAAGTATATGCAAGATTTTGAATCTTGAGTTGTTCATATTACCTAATCTTTCGGGCAATATATTACTGCCCAAAATATTAGTCGAAAAACTTAATAATTAAAAAAAAATAGTAGTTTCATTAATGATAAATCTGATCCAATCTTTGCAGAACATTTAATTACGGAAACGGGAATACCATATTGATCTTAAGATTTTACACATAAACAGAATAAAAGTAAACTAAATTTGCTGGTATCCCGAGAGATTAATAAGTATAAGAAGTCTGATATCCTATTGAACGATAAATAAATAATAATTTTCCCTATAAAATCTATCTTTTCTATTTGTACATGTTCTTGTCAATTGAACTTTGGGAAAGGTTTTTATTAGCTCAAAAATTTAATCTTCAACTTTACAGTGCAACTTTTCTTGACCTCAGAAAGCAAATCAGAAGTTGGAAAAAGTGCGCCTGGACTTGTTTGTTGAATGAATAGGCTTATTTGAACGAGTCCTAACATCTATGAGGAATCGGCTAGAAAATTGCGTAGACTCGAATGGCGGACACTTCCACCACTTGTTACAATTATTTATTATTTGTTCATTTTTGTTATTTAACAATTATTTTATGATTCGTTTTGTTAATTAATGAAGCGTCGGAGCTTTGATGCACTTGCCGAAATATGTAGATACGACATTTTCTTCTTACTTTTTAATCACCTCCTGATGTTTAATTTTCACTAATTTAATAAACATTTAACTATAGTTTTGCTGCTTTAATATTCGTTTGAAAAGCAAAATTACAGTTACATTTATTTATTAAATTAAGTGAAAAACAAACTTTTAATAGTTATTCTAATCCTATTCAAGTTTAGAATGGATTTTCATCAGGTAATAGCTGATTCTATTCGATTTTTGAAATTCAATCCTCCTCCACATTGAAATTTTGGCCAAAATTGAACAGGAAAACGCGTTAATTGATTAAAAGACTTCTACAATCTATTATTTATTCTAATTTCTTATGTTTAAATTTTTTTCAATTTATTAGTAATAATAATGGCACGAGAAAAGATTTATTTCATTATTATGCTATTAAAAATGCGTATTTGCATCCTCAATACATAACTTATCCAATATCATTCTACATAATGGCTATACATACCTCGCTAATTGTTCTCTTTGTAATACGACCTCTTTCAATAATGCTGGTTCCCTCGTTTCCTTTGCAATATCTGCAAATTTATCTATGAATTTACGAAGAGACGATATTTTTGAACGTCCCGAATTATTCAAACTGTGCAGTTCTGCCAATGGTCCTACGCATGCGTTTATATCCTGTTTAAATACATACGTGTTTTACGTAAATGTGACAAGTTATTTATTGCATAATGTACATACCTGAATTATTGCTTTTAACTGTAAACTGTTACTGACTATATCTTGACGAATTGTATTTAATAAATATTGCATGGAATCCATTGTAACACAACAATTAAATTGGAATATGTGAAGTATAGTTGTTTACAAAGTATTGGAGGGTAGTTGGCAATCCTGCTGATCATCTGTTCGAAAATGATTCAGAAGAACTACCTGACTGTGGGACCTTAGTATGAGCACAGAGAGATATGCTATCTGGTATGGAGAAACATCTAATACAAGTATACAGAGACGTCAACCAGTTCGTTCATAGAGGTGTTAATTTGGTTCGTACCCGTAGCATTAACGTAATTGATGCATTATATAATATATAATATTTAAAGAATATCCAGAATCCACTGACAACAACTTTTCTATTAGACGATACATCCGAATTATATGTAGTTAAATCTCTTGACCTTTGGGTTGCAGTGTTTTTCTGTAATTAAAGCACTGTATATAATATATATTGACGTACTGTAATTCAAATTTTATTTCACATTCATTGCTAAGTAAAGCTCAATTGCTTCTGGATCGAACAAAATAACTAGACAGGATATCAAAATCCCCGTCGGACGGTGTATCATAAGTAAAATACGAAGGTCAGGCGGGATCTCACAGTCGTCGTACTTGCGGAAACAAAAGATATTGCGATTTCACATCAAAGTGTAAGTGAAGTATGCTCTACTATGCGCACCCAACGAGGTCTCGTTGTGCGCACCGCCCTGTTTGCGTTCATGTTCTAACTCCTCTTGCACATAGCGCTGGATAGGAAGTTTGGTATACTCTCTTTGTCTTTAGTCATCTTGGAATGTATTAAGAATATAGAGTAAGCAGGATACCAAAATCCCTAAGCTCTTCACCAAGGTGAACAGAATATGGAGTGAACGTAAAAATATTCAAGTTACCGGGTCGCTGAGCATGCCTGGAAGTTTAATATTATTTCTAGGGATTTCCAATCTGAATTGTCCAAATTGCGACGAATTGGAGTCGTGTTCGCCGTTGCAGTAACTTAATGCGCACGGAAGATGTTTATCAAGAAGACCAAATTTCCTAACCTGCGATGTGTTAGAATATTAGACGGTAGACGCAAACAGGGCGGTGCTTACAGTATCCCTTATTAAGTATAGCCAATTGCTTCTACTGCGCATGGATCACGTGGATATGAAATTGCAATAGCAACATGTGCAATAATTTGTTGGCCGACCACAACTCCGAGATCCCGTCTACTTGTGTCCAAAGAAGTTTGGTCTCCTGTCGTAGTCTTCTTGTAAACACTTTTGCCTATTATGTCATTCTATTATTCTTTACAAGCACAACTATTGCGTGAGAGGCGATAGGGGATAGTTTGGCATCACAATTATAAGGAGATTGAAGGTTCAGAATGTAATCGAGTCAGTTTAATATTGACTCAATATTATGATCACATTTCTGGAATTAATCAAATAACAGAGGCACTTGATTCAGTTTTATTCATTAAACATAATATTCATAATCTGATTTGCAATACTTTTTTACTCGTAGTAAAACCTCCCGATTTGAAACCTATTTGATAAAATTAGATAGTTCAATTCAAATTACCTAATTTGACTGGAATAAACATCTATGCTCTAATATCTAACAGTTGTGATTATAATGAAACACGTATATTACTTGATTTTTATAACACTAGTGTGGCTAGTTTCCACAAATAGCACGTCTTGAATAGTAGACTTCCGCGGATAATCTTGAAAAATCTTGGCTTCCGGATGGATTCCGCGTCACAATAGCTCGACTTGTTGCCCAAATTCCAAAATTATCTCAGTTTTACAAACCTGTCAAAGATCCCCTTCCTCCTTTTCACTTAGGTGTTTATAGCATTCCCTGTTCTTGCGGTAAAGTCTACATTGGTGAAACAGGTCGTATTGTAGATACTCGTGTGAAAGAACATGAGCGCTGTACAAGGCTTCGTTACACCAGTAGATCTGCACTTGAGGAACACAAGTTTGACACTAATCATCAACTCCTTTTTGAGGATACTAAAATCCTAGCCCGAGCCCCAAACTTCTATCAGCAAAGAATCCTTGAAGCTATAGAAATCCTAAAACATCCGAATAATCTGAACAGTGACTCAGGATATTACCTTCCCAACATTTGGAAACCCATCCTCGAAAATTCCACTTCGCACATGATCACACAACGGCAGGGTCAGGTGCCGGAACGGAGTTATCCACCGGAATGAAGGCAGTGAACTGTGTAGCGTGAAGGATTTTTCCTACTATAAATACGGCTACAGAAACCAGTAGAACCAGTTTCAGTTCAAGCCTCAAGCCTGCCCTAGGCATCAAGTCGAGCTATTGTGACGCGGAATCCATCCTGAAACCAAGATTTTTCAAAAATAGCACGTCATCTTCAAAACGATCTGTGGAGGGTATGGCTAGTACTATCTAAATATGCAATATAGTCAAAATCGGAGGTGGGGGTAATGTAACAGGAACCAAGAAGCATTATTTTAACATAAAATTGATCGATATATTATCGAGCAATAGACGAAAAGCAAATAATTGCAAAATGGCATCATTATAGTGTTTGGACGTTAGCTTGATATTTTTTTAATTACTCAAGACTAGGATACAGTAATTTGTAGTTTAGTCTGATTCGCTAAAACAAACCAATTAATCAGTCAATTGTTAGTAACTTGGTTTGAATTGAATTGGGACTAAACTGGACATTATTGGCGATAATCGATAAGACACAACCACTTATTCAATGAGTGGTCTCAAGATTAAAGGAAATACTAATTATGAATCAAATTAAAATATTGTCATTCAATTGACACTTCAATAAAATGACAAAATAATTCTATAAACCAGTTAGTTTTATATAAGACTGGCAGGCAATATGTGTCAGGTGATTTGCATATACCTATATATACAGCATGTTTTCCAATATTGAAGATATTCCTAGTATGGACCACGGTCGTATATACAGGTCTGGAAACTCTATGTTTGACATGAGTCTCTTAAATGTCGCCAAACTCGTAGTCCCTCGCTCAGCCACCAGCTAGCGCTTGCATCTATGTATGTTGTCAGGATGTCAGGATTAGGCGCCATATCGTTCAAACACGGTCGTATACGTGCCCTCGACTCATGCGCCATCCTTTTGGTACTACGCAACAGATGACGCTTAGCGTGCTCACTTCTCACATAGGAAACAGCCTCGAGTTCCCAGACCTGTATATACGACCGTGGTATGGACATACTTATAAGAAACCATTGTACAAAAATATCATAACCTAACAACTAATCTAACAGTAATTCAATTTACAGTTTACCTATGAATATGCGAGATCAATTTAAAAAAGGCTATGAATCATTCATCTATTAGGTTACTTATTATTCTATATTTACAATTTACAGCATTTATATTCAAAGATCAGCCTAGATTATATAAATTCAGATTTAAAATGCTAATAACAAGTAAAAGAAAGAGTATAGAAACAAAGTAATAATAATCTAATATACATAAAAATTTAATAATCAACAATGAATACAAAGTGGTTCTTTGGATAATATTAAAGTTTCAATACATTTGTTTTGAACATTTGTTTATCAATTTAATGAAATAACTATTTTTAACAACTTATTACTATAAAACACTTCATAATAAATATTTCCATCAATTGAATAGCTGCACAACTCAAATACTTAACATTATTGTCAAGGTCATTTGCTCATTATTGGGTATTTGGAAATAAAAATATTTGATTGGAATTGAGTATTCTGAAATTATACCCTTCAGCATCAGAACCGAATACGTCTATGATGCGTCTTTCAAGTGTAGCTGATAGCTCAAGTAAATCAATTTTGATTCTTCCTTCTATTAATTTGGATGGAGCTAGTAAAAGAAACGAGAAGAAAGATTTGAATGGTTTGAGAAGTTTCTGAAACTAATATCTTGTATTTTCACCAAATTCAAAAACTACTCCACCTGGGCAAGTTCACTATACTCAATTATCGCTTTTTCACCTTTTTTTTGAACCTCAATATCTCAGATATTAGTCATAGAAAGTTCTGCGAATTCTCATTTTTTCTAGTTATAAATGTAAGGAAAAAATAGTTTTCCCTTTTTATAAAAAAGCATATTGTTTTCGGGTGGAAAAATTTCTTATTTTGTAATTTTCAATTATTGTTTTATTCATCAAATTAGTTTTTGCAAAATTAGATAAAATAAATATACTTGATAACACAAAAAAAAAAACTAGTTACCAAGCATTTGCTATTGAAATTTTTTCAGGGCTAGTCTAAATTCCATATATATGTTCTGTATGCCATCGCTAGGCGGAGAAACAAATGACCGGTCAGTAATTTGAACAAAATATGAACATTCTTCTGAACTGATGATCAACACTGACATTTTAAATGATGAAATATAACAATAAGTGAATCGTTATCAGCATTATACATGAATATTAACAGGTCTTCTTGGCCAAGATTCTTTGGACGTAAGTCTCTCTCTGATATCCCATAATTCCATCACTTTCTTTTTAAATGGAACAATATATGTAATCTTCCATTCATGAACTGTATATTTATCATAAACTTCACTCATTGCTACTTCCATGGCGTCTGCAATGTCGTCCACTTCACCTCGAATACGATTTAAAGTTGTCGTTACTGTTAATATATGTTCGGGACTGGAGAAGTTGTACATGATGTTGAACTCATTTATCCAACCACGTGCATTGGTATTCTCGCTAATAGAGTCAAATTCTTGTTTCAACTGTTGCAAATGAATAACATTATCCAATATGTCGCTACCTGGATATGAACATTTTGGAACACCAAACATGGAACCGATTAAACCATATGGCTGCTTGCATTTTAATAACTCAACTACAGTGGTGGGAGGAGTTAGAGCAGAAATAGGATCACCTTGTAATAATCTGAGATTGATAGCCAATGATGGCAAAGCAACTGGAAGTAATTCACACAGTACAGCGAAGTGGTCATATCTTTGCCAACCTGTTATTATAATACCTTCAAAATTGATCATGTGTTTATAATCTTCTATCACGTTAAGCCAAGAACGATGATTCTGGATGTAATGAGCAACATCAGAAACATATTGGTTACTTCCTGGAATGATACAATGGTTTATTATTCTTACCTCATATCGCATACATAATTTAATTAAGGTTCATCAATTTCTGGACTGCACTTTGCAGTTTAAATGTGTATTCATTGATGAAGACATAGAACACTATTCATAAGAAATAATCACCCTTATCCACTAAAAATACTATTAAAGTACTGAGGACCTTTCGCCTACCAAGTGGCCATCATCAGAGTAAACTAAATTATAAATCAAAATGTGCCTGTTTTATACTATTTGTGGATAATGTAAGCAATGGGTTACCCTCAGCTGGAGATAAATCGGAATTTAATAAATTGCTTTTTCGTTTATACATTTTCATCCCTTCTAAATTACCTAGATATTTGTCTGTACTGTGTTTTAAAAGTGATAAACTTTCTTGAGAAATGGTGTCTTTTATTCAAAATATGTTCGGCTACCGCTGATTTTTCATCATTATTTTTCTTTATATGGGCAAAATGTTCCTTATAACGAGTTAAAATGTTCCTTCTAGTTTGACCTACATAGCATTTTGAACACTACTCACAATTGATTTTGTAAATCCCGGATTGATTTATCGAAATCGGAAACTTTATCAGAAGTATTACCTAAAAGGTGTTTCAGCTTGTTCTTACATCTATAAACTGATTGTATTGCAAATTTAGAAAACAAACAATGGAATTTATTAATTACTGAAGAATTTTATTGAACTATTTGAAGGTAATGGCTCTAATTTGGGTAGCTGGCTACGTTCCAATTTCCTTTTTTGTTTAGAAATTAAATTATTGATCAGAGACTTGTGGTAACCTTCGTCCAACGCAATTTGCTGAAGTTTCTCAACTTCGTTGTTTTAGTTTTGCTAGCTTAAAGGGACGTTCAATAATCTATGGACTAGAGTATTAAACGGAGATATTTTATATCTAAATGGAGTAGCTGAATCCGCCGAGGTATACCTATTTGTTTGAGTGGGTTTTCTGTATATGTCGAAATCCAAGTGATTACCATCTTTTAGAATATTAATATCAAGGAAAGGAAGCTGATTATCATTTTCTATTTCGACAGTGAATCTCAGTGAATCAAATTGGCTATTATGCGTGTTCAAACAGCCATGTAAATCAAAATCTTCGCTTGTAATCGCGAAAATGTCGTCAACATATCTATACCAAACTTTTGGAAACTGATTCAATTTTGATTTTAACACTTTTTTGTTAAAAGTGAAATAATTTAGCTCAAGATGTGAGGATCACGTATTAAGTGCAGTTTCTATTGGGGATATTAATATTTGAAAGCCATTTCTTCATAATCTTTATTATGTATTTGTAAATAGTGACACAACATCAAATGAAACGAGAGTATCACCATGTTTTATTCGATGAAGCAACAAAGGAATATGATTAATTTCATGTAGAGTTGAGTATTGAGTTATGTCTATATAATTGTTAAGTTTAAAATTAGATTTTAAAGCTTCAGCTCAGCATCTTAGAAAGTGGAACATTACAACCAATCAGGTGAAATTGATAACCAGTTAGTTTAACTTATTTCTCCCATTTCCAATTTTTAGTAAGAAAATAAATGTATGGATTTGGTTGGGAATACAACAAAGTGAACAATAGAAGGGGAGTTGAGAATTTCTGATTTTTAATACAGTAAACCTTCTTGTTTGCAATTTAATTTTTTAACTTAAATGTATCAGTTTTTTTGAACACAAAGTTTGGTTTTATCAACATATACTGAATGTGATCTTTTTGATTTCCTTGAATTATCATAATCATCAAAAAACCAAGTCCGGGATTTTCTATAAATTACACATGAGGAAATTAAATGGAATGTGTAAGTGTATGCAAACACACTCAGCTTAGATTGCGTAATACCATTTGATGAAAATTTGACAGCCTAACTGAATAGATTTTGGGCAACTTCGTTGAACGAAAGTATCACTTAGGATCCCTATAAGGTTTCCAAGAATGTAAAACTGAGGATTTTGTTATTGCAAGCAATGTAACTTATTTGTTTTAATGAAAAACTGTTGCTGTTTCTCTAAACAATTTGTGGGGTTTCTGGCCTACTTAGACAAATATAATTCAATGAAAATTAAGTCTTATTAATAGTAAAATTTTTAGTTTAATGTACGTTGCTATTTATGAGTTAAATATACTTAAAATCATTACCTGAGGCACCCTTGAAGGCACTTGCAACCCAAACTTTTGGAAAAATATTAGAATAAAGGTTCCATAGAGATGGTCCCAGGTCTTCATACACATTTGGTGTGTACTTCCATACTACAGGTGTGATGAATTGTGCAATATTACTCTTCTCAAAATCTTCTATTGAAATAGATCGAAATTCATCGTCCCACATGAGAATTGAAATATTTGCCATGCTTGAAATTAATTTTACTATAGTTTCAATATGACGTAAAAATAGCAAATTCTTTGACAAATTATATTTACTCATTCGACTTGTACATTTTTGACAGCTACCGATGTAATAAACCTCATCGGCACCGATATGAATCATTTTCGAATCAGGATGAGCTCCTATAATTTGAGATATCATATCAGCCAACACATCTTTTGTTTTATCATTTGATGGGCAAATCACCTGTGGGTATTCAGATATCTCCCGCATGTCAGCAAAGGATTTCAACTTTAAAAGAAACTCCATGTGTCCAAATGTTTGAATTAGTGGTATTACCTCCAAGTTATTAAGTTTTGCTAACTCATTAATGTAACTTATTTCTTTCAATGTATAGGCATTTAAAGCAGATACATTTTGCAAAATTTTCCCTGTATAAGGAAACATATCTTCATATTCTATTACTATTCCATCTGCTCCCAACTGTGATAATAGTGGCATTAGATATTCATAGAATGAAATTTTTGGCGGGGCTCCTTTGAGGTCCAAATGAACAAATTTCTTCCCTTTAAAAGTTATATTTTCTTTTAGTGGGGCAAATTCTCTATTTTGTTCAAAGTTGATGCCACTCTTGGGCTTATCTACTTGGTTTGTAATAGACATATAACATATCAGAAAGAATAAAAATAATATGATTATTATGAAACCAAAGTATTTAAATAATCTTCCAAAAGTTAAATTAACGTGTCGTTGTTTCGTCCTGAACATATTGGTAGGCCTTGTCTCGTTTTACTTAAAATAAAAAGATTCATAAGAAAAATATCAAAGTATAATCAATTCACAAAATTAATATGTTTCAGTTTACCTTTACAGTGCCAGATAATATTTGTTTATATTGCACAATCATTGTCAAAGATTTAATTTTAATTCTGGAATACAAACATCATAGAATAACTGGAAACAAAACAAGCATCAATCATACCATGTGAACATATTTGTTTGAATTTTGTTAACAGCTTACTAATCTTACTATCTATTACTAACAGAGATATCAGATATTTATTCCACAGAACAACTTATCAATTTATACTTCCATACCTTAAAGTTTTATATAGGGACCACGGTTGTATACGACCGTGATAGGGACTATACACACCTAGACCTATCACACACTCTAGCAATACCCGAGCTCGAAACTTTGATCAAGCGTAGTATTTGATTGAATCAGCTGCAGCAGACCCTGACTAAGTTGCTCTTGGATATTACAGTATCGCAAAAGTGAACAAAACAAGATTAAATGATGACCAGAGAAGTAATTCTAACGCTATCGACAAGGCATTTTTTATAATTCTACTCCAGATGTTAAGGTAAGATTCTTAAATATGAATGTATGGAGTTGTACGATCCCTCTCATGTCATGTGCTAGGTAAGATCATTCTATAGGAGGTATGGTATGATCAACACAAGAAGACATTCACATTATAGTTTTATTGGATCAGCACCATATTTTTACAATTTTGAGCGCTTCAATCTAATAAGGCATCACAAGTTCACCTACTTTAAACCGTGGTGTAGTTCAATAAAAAATATAAAGTGTGTCGTCTATGGTTTGCCGGATTGGGATATTATATTTATTTATTCCAAAACAAGGTACTAAAGTACATCTTTCAACCCTAAATTCTGACGTTTATCCTTGACGCTAGTAAAAAGTTGATGTGATATTCACACTATGGATTAGAACAACAAGATAGAATTACCTAATGCTACTTTTATAATTAGGGATCAAAGTAACTATACCAACTTCTAAACTAACTATTTTAGTCTATAAGGAATTGCCATTGACTAAGAACTATGTTGTTAATCAATGACATTATTGATATTACAGTCACAAAAAGTAGAAGATTCACTATGGTGTTAAGAATCGCCAAGTGCGATTACCTTTTTCCATACAACCTTTTACATATTTGTAACCAACGAGGTCTAGTATAGACCTCGTTGTTTGTAACTCTATATTCGGTATTCCTTCGGTGATTATACAGTATACACTATAACATTGGTTTAATTTAAATTGAAATATACTTCGTGATTGGTTAGTTTGCACTATTTACCACACGTGATGCTGATAGCATTTTAGATTGGTCTTTATTGAAATTTGTATATTTAGGTTAGGTATTATTATGAAATTATCATTTTCTCGAAAAGATTAAGCCGCGTAACCAGTATTATTTGAAATATTAATAAAAATGGAGAATCCAGCAATAAGCTTATTTCAAGGAGAAAGCTTGAATTTAAATAATTCACAGAACCTGGAAGAGGCTGAAGATTGGGAAGAACAAGTCAAACGTCGTGAAGAGGTAATTACTTGAATTCTTGGGTTTTGATATTTCATGTTTCGCTTATAATTTCAGCTACAAAACCTGTTGACTGCCGCTCTAGATGATTTCAAATATGAAGATAGTACTATCAATTCGTCTTCAGACACTTCTGCAGTTTCTATCGATAATTATGGTGAGGAAACTTACAAAAATGTTAAACCAAATGACCAGCTGAAACTTCTGTATGAAATAAGAACAAAGGAAATTCAAAAATTAAAAGAAGAATATGATGCTTATAAAACTAATATGAATAAAGATATTGATGGTTTCAAAAGAAAATTGTTACTTGCAGAAGCTGAAACACGTCAGGTTGAAATATCTCTTCAAAGTACTAGAAGTTTATTAGGTATTATAACTTTTGTATGTATTATCCAGGAAATAAAGCTCAAATTTTTTTTAGTGGAAAAAAGTAACCTAATTGATAAATACACAGAAGATATTCAGAGGCGGGACGTGGAAATTGATGGATTGAAAAAATCAGTAGAACATGTGAGACAACTTTTAACATTATTAGCCACACAAAATGAATTGATCTGAAACTTTACAGCTTCTCCTGCCATGTTACCTTTTCGTTGTATACTGATATATCTTCATTTTAGCTGCAAATGGATGTTGCTGCCTATAAGGGAACTATCGATGAATTGCAATTGAAGATGCATATGGAAATAGGTCCATTCAATGTTGCTTCCCGTGTATTCAGTGCTGAAGAGTTGCAAAAAGCTCATGGAGATCAAGTAACCAGATTAGAAATATTGTTGGAAGAACAAAAAAAGAAATCTGAGCACATGGTAAGTACATTAATTTTTAAATACTGATATTCTGGGTTAATCAAGATATAGTGAGCTATCAATTTTTTAATATATACTTAAAATATTAAATTTTGTAGTTTTTTGGAAATATTCAAGAAATAATCCATTTCCTTAAGTAAAAAGATTACTGTACTTTTTATTACAAACACAATTTCAACTTCTATACTCAAATAATCATTCAGATCTGTAACTATGATTCAGGCACTTAGCCAGGGAGGGGGCCCGAGAGGCCAGGCATCAATTATTGTTGATCTAATATTGAATTATTAAAAAAATTGGTTTGAAATTGTTTGAAAATATCTGATTTTAATCATTCATGTCATAACTTCACTCATAGGTAAATCACGAACTATGCCGCAGTTATAGCAGTAAAGTATAGACGGCGCCACTTTCTGGAGAGTTTCCAAGTAAAGCGTATATCTTTCAATTCATGTTTTATTCATTAAACAATAAATTTTGCATTATGCGTTTATAAAAAGCTCACTACTTTTTTCAATCTTATTAAAATTCTGAATTAATTTTTCGGATTTCGGCGTTCACGTGTTGAAAAAAATCATCCGCAGTACATTCGCAAAATAAGTAGGATCTTCTGCAGATGCTCGTTCGCCAGGGGCCGGTACAGTTACCTTATCTCCATAATATATACTTTTTCCGGGATATTTGTCCTTGGGCACCCCCGAAGCAAATTTCTGGCTACGTGACTGCTATGATTGTGAATTTCTATCTTCTCCCTAAATAGAAGGTCGAGAAATTATTATAATTCCACAAACAATTGTTCAAATGCTTCCTATGGTCAATTATATCTTTTGTTGGGGAAATGATATGTCAAGGAATAGCAGTGATAGAAACAAATTTTATCCAAATTACTTACCCATTTTATTACAATTTCATATATACTTAGATTTCCATGTTTTGATTAAGAAAGTATGAATAATAATGTATCTGAAATAGATATCTGATCAACAATTATTTATCTCGCTGTTTGGAGCAGATATCTTTCAGTTTGTTGAATATGAGACTGAAGTTATGCAATATTTATGTATTATTTCTTCAAATAATTCACAGGTGAATATTGATGAAATTTAATTCAAGAAGCAAAATAATATTTTGTTCATAACTTCGACAATTATTTCATGTTGATTAAAATTGTATTCACATGTTCTATTAATTGAGCTATCAATTCAATAAGTAAAAAAATAGATTTTCGATCTGGACTTACTAATATTTTTTCGGTACATTTATCTTATCTTTTTAGAGAAAATAAGTGAATAATAATGTATCTGAAATAGATATCTGATTAACAATTATTTATCTCGCTGTTTGGAGCAGATATCTTTCACTTTGTTGAATATGAGACTGAAGTTATGCAATATTTATGTATTATTTCTTCAAATAATTCACAGGTGAATATTGATGAAATTTAATTCAAGAAGCAAAATAATATTTTGTTCATAACTTCGACAATTATTTCATGTTGATTAAAATTGTATTCACATGTTCTATTAATTGAGCTATCAATTCAATAAGTAAAAAAATAGATTCTCGATCTGGACTTACTAATATTTTTTCGGTACATTTATCTTATCTTTTTAGAGAAAATAAGTGGGTTAATTGATTTTTTCAAATCGTCATAGCAACTGATTACCAATAAGTTAGTAGTACGTATCTGAGTTTGACAGTTCTTGTATTGGTTGTTTTCGATTATAATTTATCAATGATTGATTAACAATAAGATTTTTTGGAACTTTTGATAAAAAATACATTAAAGTTGCACCCAGGGCCTTGAGGTTGACGTTTTAAAATAATATCGAATAATAGGTAATGAATCTAGAGTGATGTTTTTCCAGACAATTTACAGTGTATTAAAAATCAAATTAATAATTACATTGAAACAAGAGACAATAAAAGAACAATCTGAATTACGACACTAGCGTTCTTGTGAAATTTTAGAAAATGGCCTAATGGCCATATATCTGTGTAAGTACATTGAGTGATACTAGAATTAAATTTTCTGAATTATGAAGATAACTTAGATAATTTAACATAGGATTATCAAGATGAATAAACCAACATGTAATTCGTAAATAAAAAGAGAAAATTATTCATGTGGGGCACATATTTTATGGTAGGTTATTTTCTAGAAACTAATTTTTCGATTAAAACAAGTAAATTTATTTAAACAAAATAATAAATAAAACTACTTTGTTTTACTATCACTGATATTTAATATAATCGTAACTATAGTTTCAACACTAAACGTGTCATCTTCAGACGAAAAAAGAATTTAACAAATATTATATCTACTATATATAGGTTAAAGAAGGATTATAAACAAATTTTATGGCTATAGGAAATAGTTATAGGAAAAACCAGAGAGGGGTAAGGTGAAGGTAATTCCGTGAGGACCTTAGTGGTGCGGGTATATTTACTAACGTACTTTAAATACTAAAATCAGGTTATTAATACATTGAAGACATTACTGTAATATAAATCTAGTTGATCGTTTAGGATCTTATTATCATACATCTTCATTCCTTTGAAAATTTCCATTGACTCTAATATATTTAGTTTTGAAATTTTATCTTGACTATGTAAAATTTGGACATTACTCAAATAAGGAAAGTTATGGCCTGTTTCAAAAATATGATTTGCAAATGAAGAATCGGTTTTATTATTTTTAAAGGAACGAAAATGTTCTATATATCTAACTGCTATGTTACGGCAAGATCTACCTGTGTAAAAACTATCACACTCTGAACAAGTTAGTTTGTAAACTCCGGGTCTTTTAAATTTGTCAGTTTTATCTTTCACATTGAACAGAATATGAGATAATTTGTTTGGGGGTTTAAAGCTGATTGTCAGGTTATGATGGGATAACATGTTTGCAATTTTTTCGCTTATAGAACCAAAATAAGTTGAAGAAACATATTTTAATGAGTTATCTTTGTATTTTATAAAGGGATAATTGAATTTTTTAAATTTATTTATAGAGATTAATAAGGTAGTACTGAAAACTGTTAAACCATAAACATTATATTATAAAACATATTCGACATATTGATGTTGAACTTTGTTCTAGGAAAATGAGAAAAAGAAATTACAAAATGAATTGAATGATCTTGTAATAGATAAAAACGAACATGACGAATTGAATAACAACACACTAGTGTGTTTATCAAATACTCTCCAGGGTGCTCAAGATCAATGCAAAGATCTCGTGAATTTATTGGAAATGATGTCTAAAGAAAATGATCATTATAGAGGTAATGATGATTATCTTTATTGTATTACTCTTTTGATACATATTTTAATTTTAAATTGAATCTACAGATAGAATTCAGAAGCTTGAATCTAATGAGCCCATATTTCTTTCCAACTCTTTCAAACGAAAATCACTGGTAAGTTCAACACATATTACCTATCTATAATGATGAATTTGGAATTGATATTTTTGTATATGCATTATGTGCATATGTTTAAGCTGAATATTTAACTTTTAATGATTTCTAAATCATCATTGATTTACTGATTGATTGAGACACTCTTTAAAAAAATTTGGAATCGCATCGTATTCATTTAATGACTTTAATTTTCATGTAAATGGGATAGATTATAGTAAGAAATGAAAATAAAATTGTTTGTGCTCTGGGTTTCGTTAAAATCGATCAAAAAAATATTAAAATTTATTATTACTATATGTCTCACATTAACCTTAAAAGTAATGAAGCATTTGATTCAAAAATATTTAAAATAACTTTGAACTCGTACAAAACCAATTTAAAGCCTTCTTTAAATAATAAATAATTAAATTTGATATTATGTACTTCATCTAATAAAAACGAGAACTGGCATTCACTAAAAACACTCCTTAAATCTTAGTTGGCCTCTTCTTAAGGTTTCCGCGTGTTTTTTTTGGGTCGAGAGACCCCTCCTTGAAGATCCCGTTTTCTGTTTTCATTTTGACGAGGATCTACACATCGCATTTTAGTTCCTCTTAGCCCAGTACAAGAAGTATTCCAGCAATAAGGATACATTTTGACCGTCATGGAATTTGGCACAATGGTTTGTTTCTGATCATTATATTATCAGAAAAGTGTGATTATCATCACCGGGCAGAGAAGTTGGGCACAATACCGTTTTTTTTTTAACATTTTAAAACTTAATGCAACAGGTAAACAACCAACAAAAATCATAGCTGTAGCAATTCCTCTTATTTTGGTTTTTCTAATAAACTATAGTTTACTCTGATGATGGCTACTTGATAGCCGAAGGGTAGCCTACTTTGATGGTATTTTTAGTGGATAAGGGTGATTATTTGTTATCAATAGTTTAGTTTTCTCTTTAGGACGAATATTTACAGAGATCAAATCTTTTTGAACTACCTATCAAAAAAGTAAAAGATAGTAAAAAGATGCAAATAAGGATTACGCATCTGCTGACTAAAGAGGAATGATGATTAAATCTTTGGGTACCTCCAATTGACTGTAAACTAAAATAGATACAGTTGTTTACAGGAAAGTGCGAGTCGTCAACTAGTCACTGGTTAAAACTGGTGGCAAACAATGTCCCCACCTCATTCTTCTTCACGCACCGTCACGATGTTGGCCGCATCACCGCTTTCGTAACACAATAGGTGCTGTGTCCATTTATATTTATAGTCATCGGGTGGATATCACCTGTATGTGGAAAAGTCTGCTTTTATTTTCAATTAATCCCGTTATTTTCGTATATCCCAGTTTTGCTATTATATTTTCTTTTCATGATAATCACTTGATTCCCGATAATTCTAAAGGTTTTTTTTCATAATTATTTCTTAATTCCCGATAATTCTAAAGGATTTTGAATTCAAATACTCTGTTAATTATTAGTTTTGAATCAATCGTCACATATGTGTGGCTACATTTAAATATATTTTGTAGGATTACAACACTTTGCAAGAGCACAATGACAGGTTGAAACGAATGCTGATTGACAAGGATGTTGAAATAACAAGTCTGAAATCTAAAGTCAAGTACGTCCTTGTTTTTATTATCTAATTTTCAAATATTTTATTTATAGTCTCGTAAAAGTTTCAAAAATACTCGTCACTACCAAAATTTTATAGACCGCACCAAACTGCAAAAACCTATAATTTGACAGGTTGAACGAGGACCGAGATAGGAATATGAAGGAAAACGACGCAATTTTCCAGAATGTTCCTTCTTTTAGTGAAATTTCTACCGAGAACCATCTCGGGACCTTATTATTCCAATAACACATTTTTCGAAAAACAAAATAATTAAAGTTTGTTGTGTAGAAATGGAAAATTTTCATTTCCGGAGTTTTCCGGTAAAGTATCGTCGTTTTTGATCTTATGATCATAAAATAATACTCAGCGAGCACGAAAACATATAATTAGACTCATTGGACCGAGATAGGGATGTGAAGAAAAAACGACGCAATTTTCCACCAATTTTCCAGAATTTTCCTTCTTTTAGTGAAAATTGTACCGAGACACATCACGGCATCTTATTATTTCAATACCACCGTCCGAAAAAAATTTTGTTTGTCCAAGATTTGGTAAAATTTTCCGGCTTTTCTAGCAAATGAGCCCATTTTCCATTTCCCGACTTCAGATTCGGGTTCAGCGGACCAAAAACTAGGGGTCGGAATTTTTCGTATCCAAGTAATCAAGTATTTGTTTATAATCCTATTTGAATATTCAAATTATCCAATATTTGAATATTTACAAATATTCAAATATCCAAATATTTGAATATCTGAATATTCAAATATCCAAATATTTGAATATCTGATATTCAAATATCCAAATATTTGAATATCTGAATATTCAAATATCCAAATATTTGAATATCTGAATATTCAAATATTCGGATATTCAAATATTTGGATATTCAGATATCTGGATATGCGAATACTAAGATATTCTAATATTTGATAAATTGAAAATATGTGTAACAATTGCAATATCCAGATATTCATATTTGTATAGATGCTAACGATCAATAGGTATTAGGAAAGTTGTAAAATAAATTGAAAATATTGCAGTATATTTTTTATTCGAAATCAAAGTTTATAAATTTTCACTTAAAAAACATTTTTTTTACGTTATCTGGATCGTTTAGCTGAAACTAAATTAACAGCTCTCGAAAATGCTTTCTCAGACGGAACTGACGTGGCTGGTATTGAAAGATACCACTTCGCATATTTTGATAGCTTTTGATATTTACCTTCATCATTTCTCCATCACTACAAAGGACAATTTTTTTGTAGAATAATTCCAGAAGAATAATTGTCTACTTCATTTGATGTTTCTTGGTACTAGTTCGGAAATAAAATATCCAAAGCAGTTTTTTTTTGTGGATTTTCTCTGATTTCTATTCCAGAAGACTTTATCTGATACTAAACGATTCTTTGATGTTCATCCTTGCCCCGAATATGAAAACCACAGATCCTTATATTCGAATATTCAGATATTTGGATATTTAAATATTTCAATATTTGAATATTTAGATATTTGGATATCTGAATATTTGAATATTTGAATATCAAATAATATTTTTTCCAAAGTATTTGAATTATGGATATTCAAATACTTGAATATTTGAATAATTTGAATACAATTCCGAGCCCTACCAAAAAACCCCTGATACCAAATTTCAGAAACTTTGGATTACAAGAGCCCGAGATTATTCCATTTGTTATAAAAGACATTCCATTTGTTAATTGATGCTCTTTTTCTTTTTCTGACTAACGATGTTTAAGCCATCTTGAACACAATGTATCTTCTTGTGGTCTATAACATTTTAGATATTTTTCACACTATTGACTGGCCTATTATTTGATTTTAGATTCTATGATTCAGATATAAAAGAACTGATGGAATATAGAAATTTGAAATGTACCTCATACATATCAGGAGAATGTGGTGAGTTGTTATAATTCAGATTTTTGCTACTGTTTCTATTTCCACATTTCTAGCCGTTGCCGAACATTCTCAGAAGATTGCATATTTGGAGAAAGAGCTACAAACTCGAGAAACCAGTTTAAAAGACAAAGAGCAAAAAATATTGAATTTAACAATGGACAATAAAGAGTTGAGTGAAAAGGTGGAAGAAATGATATTACAAACTAGGGAAGATTTAGAAAATATCTCTCATAAATATAAACTTCCAGAATTAGAAAACATGAGCGAGGAATTAAAAAATGCTGAAGAGAAAATTGCAAGTCTTCAAAATCAAGTATTCAATGCTGAATCTGAAGTTGATGAGCTTAGGTCTCAAATTGAGAATGACAATGTTGAAGAACTGAAATTCGAATTGCAAGAAAAACAGGAGAGAATATCAGCTTTGGAAAAAAAAATAAACGAACCTAGGGCATGTGGTGACGCTAGTAATATGAATGAATCTCTACTCTCTGAAATACAACAACTTAAAAGTAAATTAGCTGAAACAGAAAAATATGTAGCTGATTACACTCTCATTAAAAAACAACTGTCCACTATCACAGAACAGTTCCAACAATTGGATCATGTAAAAACCAATGATAAAGATTTTGATTCCCTTTGGAGAGACATGGAGAACTTTTGGCACATATATAAGACAAAATCTGTAAACCAGGATCTACTTGAAATAAAATTTTCTGCTTGGCTCAACCAATTGAAGTTATCGGCAGTTGGTATAAATAATGTTATGCAATCGCTGGAATCGCTCCAGCAAGAATTGAAGTTGGCATCGGAAAATTTACATTATTCGCAAAATGAACTGGAACGCTTAACAGAAATTATAGACGATATCAATAACTCGAAAACCATTTTAGAGGGTGAGAAAAGCAATTTCGAGTGTAAGCTGAAGGAATATCAGAACGCACTCAACGCTGCAGAGGACCAAATTGTCTCGTTGAAAAACGATATGAAAGCTATGTCGGTTGAAAAAAAGAGCGTAGCCATGCAAACAATTTATGATGCTTCCAAACAATTGGACCGAGCGCGTCACGAGCTTTCGAAATATAAAGATGAGCTGACAAAAAAATGCAATATTATCAAATCTAACGATGCAAACATCGAAAAATTAGAGTCTGAGGTGGAATCGTTGCAGTCCAGTTTAAATGAATCGGAAAATGAAATTATAAGATTACAAACACTCGTTAGTAAGAACAATGAGGAAGACGCCAGGCGAAACTTCGAACCTGAGATGCAGGACGCAGAAACTTCCATTTCCAAAAGTATGTATGCTAAGCCTTAAGTAGAGATTAGTCCAGTCAACGAACGCTCAAAAGGGGGTGTAAAGAACATGGTCGGGAACAACAATTTTTGACTTGAGTGCTGCGTTTTGAGTAGTTTGAGGTAAACATACTAAAAGTCCCCGGACCTACGAGGTGTGCGGGGTGCAGAGGGGCACGTAGAATGATTACCCCATTCAAAATGAAAGCTGACAAAATTTTCTACAAGACGAATACTATTCAATTTTTCAATCCCGAATAAGTTCTGATATATTAGCTAGAACAAATCTCAAATTTTCGAAAAACTATTTTTGTCTCTTGCTTGTTGACAAACTCAGCTCTTGGTTTTACACAAATATCGTCGGAACAAACTTGTAGAGAATTAAATTTCCTTCATTTTGTCTCTAGATGATGGAAACATATGAGTAAATTACGAGATTCCGAATGAAAATTGTACAATGCACTGTCTTTTTAGATAACGGTTACATCTTTGTATGTAGGGTAGCTGTAAATGTATTGATATATGAAGGCAAGGTGAAAAGTTCCCGAAAAATAAGACAGATGGCGCCACAATCGAAAATCCCATGTGACATTTGTAATGTACCATTTTTAACTAGAACGCATTAAAATTTTCAGACTGATATGTCCTGAATTGAAGTAAACCGTCTCGTAAACGAACAAAATCTCAAATAAAATGGGTAGTCCCAAAAAATCGATATAAGTAGTGGTTTCTTATTAAAATTTCACAAAAAGGTAAAGTATTGAATCTCAAACAAAAAAATGATCGTAATGTGACGAAAAAGGTTTATTTTTTCGTGCCCTACTAGACAAAACATCCAAAAGGAAAAGATGTGGTGATGGAAAATATCAAAAGAACGATTAACCGTTTTGCATGGTGTGATTATAAACGGTACTAAAGAAAAATTGTTGTTCGTCGGTATAGCAATAAATGCGTGAGCTTTCAAAAATTTTGGAGCGGAAGACCTCCCTATAATTTGGAAAATAGGAAAGCCTGGATGACATTCCTTCTTCTAGTCGACTGCAACTGAAGAGTTATAGCGGAATTCCAAACATAACTGACCCCAATTATAAGTATATCTTACATTTTAAAATAATCCAAGTTCGTGAGGTGGGCGTAAATTTCCAAAACTGTCATGACAGAAAACTGTCATCATAACTTTCATAAATCCTACCCAGTGGGTGCCTTTATTGTCCGAGCTATCTAAATTAACTATTCTACACTCGTCTTTCCACGGTCTGTTAGATGGCAGTTCAGCAAGCATAAATACTCCTCTGAAATGGGGAATTTTCAGTTTTTTGCTAGTTTTCGTAGATCGAGATCAGTGAGATGCTTATTCTCAATATAGACCACGACCGTTACGGCATTTTTTTGAATATAGACCAGATCCTTGTTTTCTCAAAGCTATAGCTTTGTTTTATTATGTCTTTCCGTTTCCGCCAAGGTTTTTCGAGCTGCTTTGCTATCGTTGATGGCCTTAGCGATGCCTGCACCACCTCCCCCCAATTCTCCAGCAGCTGATAAGCCGGCAAACAGAGGTATTAAAAATTGTAGAAACCTTCCTGTCTCATCCCCATCCTCAATTTCATCTTTGCTTTCATAATTTTATTCACGCCGAAAGCGGCAATCGTCTCCAAATTTTGCAACTTTAGATTTAAGACGTCGCCAAGCTGCGTCTAATATGTTAGACACCTCGTGATGTCCTTCCAAACTAGAGTTTCATAAATATGAAATATGTTGGCGACAAGCTTTATCCAGTGGATTGATACCAGGATCTCCTCTTTCCAACCGTTCTTGTAATTTCGTACCGGGACCACAGTGTTGATAACCCGGAATATGAAGTTCAAACGGGAACTTGTTTCTAACACTTTCTCCTACGTATGCTTCCATACAGACCGATGAGAATTCGATATTGCACCGATTTTTAAAGATGGAGGTAAGGGAGGAGGGATGACCAAAGATCTTAACAATAAATGTTAATCACTCCTGATTCACCTTTCTAGTGGAAGAATTTTGTTCTATTATAATCTTCAGGACCTCAAGTTGGCAATGTTCCAGCTGTTTGTTTGTTTCTAATAACCTTCGAATCGTCAATGGTGGGTTCATTGAACGAGATCTGTAATTCCTCCTGGAAGAATCCTCCATTTAGTTGGGGCGGCAAACCATATGATGGCAGTTCCCAAGGAGCGCTATGTACCAGATTCTGTTAAATGCTTTGGAGATATCCAATGGTGCAGTTGGAGATTCCCCATGTTTTTCAATGGATATACATTTACGTGTTACGTAGGCAAGCAGGTCTCCTGTTGGGGAAGTTTCAGAAGAGAATGTAATAAATAATTATCGTCAGGCTATAGAACTCGTGGAAACTTTGAAAAGTTTCTCAAGGTTACTGGAGATTCTGAGGGCACGGAACTATTTATCAACTTGAAGATTCATTTGCATGATATGTATGCAAAAAAGAACCCTTCAAAGGAAAATAAAAATTATTATTTTATTCTGACTAATATTTTTTCAATTAAATAAATTTTATCAAAAATTTTGGATCTTTTGGGTATTTTCTCTTTTGTATGGATACTCTTCAAACGGACATTTTCTTTTGGTCCCAAAAGGTGTTGGATCAAGACATTTCACTGTACTTATTTCCATATGGTATTGCAACTCAAACTCTAAAGTTTATATACTGTTAAAAATAATAATTTTATCCCCTCCAAGGTTTTGTCTCTTCAAGTAATGATTCACTGCAAAATTCTCCACATTTGGAAGCAGAGATGATGCAGAACGAAGTCCGTATAAGAGAAGAAGTTCGATTAGAATATAATTCGAGAATTAGAAATATTGAAGAAACATACAAAGGCATTTTTGAGGTGAACAAGCAAAAACTGAACGAGTATAAAAATCAAGAAAACGTTTATCGTCAGCAATTAGCCGAATTATTGAATAAATACGCTCGAATCATTACCCCTATACAAAGTGAAAATACTGAATTGAAGGATCATTTAGCTGAAGTTGAAACACATTATCAAGACATGAAGAAATATGTTGCTACATGTCAAAACGAGTACGCATTGTTGGTTGAAAAAACTCAAAATGAAGCTCAGGTAATAATTTTGTCATTGGTCCTGGGAATCGTTACATTTATTTGAGTAAAGTGCTTATTTTAAACTTATAATGGCGGGTGTCCCATCAGGAATATGATGATATGTACATATGGAACCATTTTAAAACAAGGCAAACATCAAATTCACTTTTATATCAATTCCTTTATTTCTTACATGCTTTCTGAAATACATTTGAAATGTGCCTTGAATTTTATTTAAATGAATTGTTTTACTTATAGTCTAGCAGCCAGAATGATATTGATGGTCTGAACATTAACCCGATGGCACTATGGTTTATCGTTAGAGGACGGTTCAATGACCAATTCATCTCACAGACCGAATTTTCCCCTGCTGCTAGATCTCGAGATACAGCATCCGCTTCTTTTTTTTTTTTTGACTGGAGGTTAACCCTTCCCAAGTTGCGGTTACTTGAAAAGCATGCCGTTCTTATACACTTCAACCATGTGCCATCATTTTTTATCGTGTCCGTTTATCAGGCTCACCAGCTAAAATTGAACAGAAAATGGACTGCAAGTTAACCCTCCCAAACCTGGTAAAAATGTTCATAGGTGTTGGCAATTGTTAAGATACCCTATGCCATCAAAAGTTATCGGTCCACTTCCGAGTAATTGGCCATTATTTGCACCAAAAATGTTTTTTTTCTCATTTGGTGGCTAAACCTTGCGGAGTACAAGGTAATATGATGGCACCATGTTGAATAACTTTATTGGAGGTCAAATAAAGATTTAAAACTATTGCCATCACTCCTTGCCTATTTCAACCAACTAAAACCACCCCCTAAAAATATGAATAATATGGATAATATAACCAATTTTAGGATAAATTAGTCAATTATTGAGATTCTCGCTGGTTTTAAAATCGAAACGGCCGTTTTTTATTTTTTGTTTGTTTTGGGAGGTGGTTTTATGCTATTTTGGGGGTTGAAATAGGCAAGGAGTGATGGCAATGATTTTAAATCTTTATTTGACCTCCAATAAAGTTATTTAACATGGTGCCATCATGTTACCTTGTAATCCGCAAGGTTTAGCCACAAAATGAAACAAAAACCATTATTGGTCCAAATAATGGCCAATTACTCGGAAATGGACCGATAACTTTTGATGGCTTAGGGTATCTCAACAATTGCCAACACCAATGAACGTTTTCCAGCAGGTTTGGGAGGGTTAACTTGCAATTCATTGTCGGTCCAATTTTAACTAGTCAGCCTGATAAACGGACACGATAAAAAATGATGGCACATGGTGGAAGTGTATAAGAATGGCATGCTTTTCAAGTAACTGCAACTTGAAAAGGGTTAACCTCCAGTCAATTTGCGGAGACTGTATCTCGAGATCTAGCAGCCGGCGAAAATTCGGTCTGTGAGATGAATTGGTCATTGAACCGTCCTCTAACGATAAACCATAGTGCCATCGGGTTAATGTTCAGACCATCAATATCGCTCTGGCTCCTAGACTATTAGTGTTCAGAAAGAAAGAAAATAAATTTGTACTGTAATTGCAATAATTATTATAATGAAAAACATAATCCAACCAATATACTACATAAAACAGATTAGGTACTTATTTTGCCCATAGTGGAGGTTAAACAGTGGACGATGCCTGCCCTTCTTGCGGTGGTTTTTGAACGCAAGACAATCCAGATGAACCCTTTCACTCACCATTTTCACAATCCTCACTATACATATACACTATACCATAAAAAGTAATTCTGGATTTTCGCGGATATAATTGTTTTGAGCTTTTCTGAATCGATCTACACTATTTTTTGGTTATAAATATATATCACACTATATATTTAACCTGCAGGTGTAGAAGTTTCCGAAATTCTTAGTTTAAGATTCAAGTGAAGTCATCGATATGACGTCATGATCTATTTTATGTCTTTATTCTGTGATACATTTTGATAGCTCATGTGACAACAAGTGTCAGTATAAAACAAAAAGTCAACCCGACAGCGGATGTCAGCATGAAACATGAGTTGTGAAATACATTATGTAGACCATTTCGATAAAATTTCAATGCAACTTGGAGCATCATTTGAATTTGACCCACAAGAGCATCCGAAAGATATTTTGATAACAACAGTGAGGGAAGTCACTTGAAAAATTGATCACAGCTTTTTAAATTAACGTTCTAAAAATATGAAGCTTTGGGTACAGTATTGTGTCTCAAAGACTTGTGCTGGCGTGTGTGCTATAGGCATTTAGTATTCTAAGTTTATTCTCATTAGGTTGGTGCCACGGTCGTATATACAGATCTGGAAACTCGAGGCTGTTTCCTATGTGAGAAGTACCAAAAGGGTGACGCATGGGTCGAGGGATGTTCTCTGGCACGTATACGACCGTGTTTGAACGATATGGCGCCTAATCCTGACATCCTGACAGCATACTTCGATCCATGAGCCAGCTGGTGGCTGAGCAAGGGACTACGAGTTTGGCGACATGTAAGATACATAGGGTTTCCAGCCCTGTATATACGACCGTGGTTGGTGCATCCGTTGAATCTTTTCTAGTTATTTCGCAGCAGTATCTTTGCCTAACGAAATCCTTCAAGTACTATCCAGTAATGGGATCTTTTTCTTGTATACTTCTTTCTTGATATCTTCCAGTATTGTGCTGCAGATAATTCCGCAGAAGAGTTTAGGTCCCATAAATGATGTTTCAGCGCTCAGTCCCTTTTTTTGCGAGTTCCTCTGCTTTTTTGGTGTCCCAGAACCCATGGGAGAGTATCGCGTTCTCGCTTAGTTCGTTTAGTTTCTCTAAGCATTTCTAAGACCATCTTGGTGCTGATTATATGAAAGCCATTTTTTGATAGCTTGGAAGATAATTGGGGATTTCCCTAAGATGCCAAAGTTTCCGGTTCTAGCCCCGTATACTCTTACTCCAGTTCCTTTTGTTTACCAATCCAGTACAGTATCTTTAATTACAAATTTAAAAACTACTTGTCATAGTTAAACAAAAAATGTGATCTGTGGTGTACATAGTGAGTCAAGGGATATGGCAGAAATTCAAAAAGAATATGAGATTATTTATTTATTAAATAACAAACCAAACTAAATTTCATTCACCAAGCTAAAAATAGATGCTGAGCTAAGGGTATTAGTTACATTCTATAGGCAATTGCTAGTTTTTATGGATATCAGACCCTTCCAACTACTCCTATTTTTTTACTGCCAGCTATAAAATATCCCAACGTATCAAATTAAAAAAAAACTGGGATATCAGTTACAAAGTTAGAAAACCAAATAATGTTTAAAAAATCGTCGATGTACAGTACATGTGTTGCGTGAACGGGTTAATTCAAGCACAAAGCACTTGAAAAAAAATTTCGTACCCACCAATTTCAGTAGAATTTTCAGCGTTTGGAAAACCATCAATAACTATGGTTCGTTACAGAAATCCATTGATGCTTGGAAAATGTGGGCGAAAACATTCGTTCAAGGTTGTCTTGGTGTTGAAAAAACTAATTGTCAGTCAAGAGACACGATAATTAATTCACTCAATGTTCTGGATTCTCACGTAAGTGTTGATGTTTTTGAGATATGTGGCATTCAATTTATTTACTTTTAGGTAAATTCTGTAGAAAAATATTATGAAGATAAAATTAGACAGTATAAGAAGAAAAACCGTTTGGTGAAAACATAATGTGGTCACATTTTTTGATTCAAGAGTTATATAATTGTTGCATCTTTGAAAAATATTTATTTCGTCGACATTGATTTAAATTGTAGGAATTTTGACGTACGAATTTAATAAATTTTTGTTACAAAATATTTTATTTAGTTGAAGTAATTGTGCTTACTACAAATCCCTAATTTGCTTCAGTCCCTCGGGAGATTTGTCCAAATAATATTGTTCATGACAAAAGGAAGTTTCATGTACATAAAGTATACAATATAATTAATCACTTGAAAGTTTTATCTCAAGTTGGATAGAATCAGATCGGTCAGTATCACTACAAACTAATCGTTCTAGACAGCTATTTCGCTCTCACGGAGCTCATCACCATCAGCCGAACGAGAATGTTTGCAATGTCACTGAACGATACACTATCGAAGGTATATACATAACCGACTAATAGAATGATAGAGAGAGAATCTAAATATCTAGCGCCATCTACAAGTAAATCTCCCACTAAAAAAATCCAACAATGTACAACATGGACTAATAGTTATCTCGTACTTTACAAAAGTTACCGGGAATGTTAGACAATAAAATAACTTTGATTTTCAGTAATTTAATACACAATGTGAATATTGTTCGAGATACAGGGTAGGGTGTTCAAATTAAATTTTGAAATAGTTTTTTAAATATTGTAAAATAAATTTACCGTATTGAATTCAAAGTTGGGATAAAGGAGTTTGAGGACTATACGTTATGGACTTTTTGATAGAAATCCGTATTTCCTGTAGTTGTAATAACTCTAGCAGGTACAGTAAAACTATGTCTACAATAGACTTTCTCATAAAAAAACTCCCTTACACCAACGTTCAATGCAATTACATTGAAAAATATTCACGATATTTGAGAAGATTCTATGTTAAAATTTGATGTGAACACCATATCCTCATAGTTAAATTATAAAGGTATGTTGGAGCTTCTCTACCATCGGTTCTCGCGCTAGGTGACGTCACCTAGCTCCTCCAATCACAGCCTTGGTATCATCGGCTCGTCGCCGGCACGTAACAACATCATATTATGTCGTCGTCAATAATATTAAATAAACAAAATAAACGACCAATCAGTTTGCACTCGAATTTTAAAAAGAGTAGAAGGGAGGCTCCAACAGACCTTTATACTTTGACTATGCATATCCTGAATCGAAAACCGTCCAATGTTTATAAACTATAGTATTGAAGTCTACAAAAACGAAGACAAACTGCATTATAGATTTTCCTCTAGACATGAGATTTTTACATTGCCTTTGATAACGACCTAGGAGTTCTGCATGAGTTTGGTGATGCATATCAAAATGGAAAAATTAGTTAATTCTTCACCACGGAAACAAAAATATTGAATATATTTTTATTGTATAAATTGATAGGTAATTTGTGAATTAAAAAAATTGAGGGCTATTGTTTTATAGCAAGCAGCCTGTAATCTTATTTGAGGCTAACCCAGTAGTACCAAATACCTGGCAAGTGATTTTACTAATCTGCAACCAAGGTTTCTTAATCTCATACATAATAATCACAGAACAACTATACAATAAAGTTCTAAGCATCTTGGTTCTTACTTTATGAAACGCTATTTCTCAATTTTCTCACGCGCCATATGTTCATTGCGCTTTATAATACATGTTCAAGGAATATCAAGGTGTTCAAAGATGGAACATCTATCAATCAATAACATTTCAAATAACCTACTAGGATTTCCAATAATTATCGCTATTTAAAAACTGACCCTGCCGCTTGGAGTTTCGAAATCGGGAAATAAAGTACATTACCGGGAACTTGACTACCTCGGCCAGAACCGCCGATGCAGGTTGAACATTGAGTTCGGTATATTAAGTTAATTCGCTCGCAGCTAGGAGCATTATAGGTATTAACTATATGGGTGGGAGGTATGACTTTTGTTTAATAGACGCTCCTTTACTCACATAGTCTAGGACCATGGACCTATTATCCTAAGGATGTGGCAGAAAAAAATAACTCATATTTCTATTCTTTATTTCTCTATGTTTTTAGAATTGTCAACGATTGTTTTAAGGTTGTGTATTATTGTGTTTGGTTTAATAGATTGATGACTTGTTCAAATCAATTATAGAATAAATATTAGAACTGACATTTCTGCGATTCACGGTGTTTATTTATGACTATAACAGCTGTACACAATTTTAGTAAATAAGAAATGGCGCTTGTCTGCTAAGTCATTGAATTCAACTAAGGTAAAGTTTATTCTTCTGTTTTGGTTGAATTGGTTTTAAAAGTATTCTTCATTCATCACATGGCTCATTCCGGTGTTGTACCTTCTGGCAAGAGGAAAGAGATTTATAAGTACATCGCACCATGGCCGTTATACAGCATGAACTGGTCTGTTCGCCCCGACAAAAGGTTCAGATTAGCTTTGGGAAGTTTTGTTGAAGAATATAACAACAAAGTGCAAATTGTATCATTGGATGAAGATAATAGTGAATTCTCAGCTAAAAGTACATTTGACCATCCCTATCCAACTACTAAAATTATGTGGATTCCAGATAGTAAAGGGGTTTTTCCTGATCTTCTAGCAACCAGGTAGTTAACAAGTTTTACTGTTTATATTACAAGTTATCTATTTCTTAACTCTTTTTGCAGTGGTGATTATCTGCGAGTTTGGAGAGCAGGTGAACCTGATACAAGATTGGAATGTGTATTGAATAATAATAAGAATTCTGATTTTTGTGCACCTTTAACAAGTTTTGATTGGAATGAGGTTGATCCGAATTTAGTTGGCACATCTTCTATCGATACAACATGTACTATATGGGGATTAGAAACAGGGCAGATAATGGGAAGAGTAAATTTGGTATCTGGACATGTGAAAACCCAGTTGATTGCTCATGATAAGGAAGTATATGACATTGCCTTTTCAAGGGCAGGTGGTGGAAGAGATATGTTCGCATCTGTTGGAGCAGACGGTTCTGTTCGAATGTTTGATCTGCGTCACTTGGAACATTCCACTATTATTTATGAAGATGCAGCTCACACACCTTTGTTGAGGCTGGCTTGGAACAAACAAGATCCCAATTATTTGGCAACGATAGCAATGGATGCATGTGAAGTTGTAATTTTAGATGTGAGGGTGCCATGTACTCCTGTAGCAAAGCTGAATAACCACAGAGCTTGTGTAAATGGAATAGCATGGGCACCTCATTCTAGTTGTCATATTTGCACTGCTGGCGATGATCATCAAGCTCTCATATGGGATATTCAACAAATGCCAAGGGCGATTGAAGATCCTATACTGGCATACACAGCTGCTGAGGGGGAAGTTAACCAAATCCAGTGGGGGGCAACACAACCAGATTGGATTGCAATTTGTTATAATAAGTCCCTTGAAATTCTACGTGTCTGAAAGCATAACTAATTACGTAAGTAGTGGTTACTTGAAATTTTCACGAATTAAAGTCACCCAATTTTCAATAGTTATTATTAGAAATCTCTATTATCAACTAAGGTCGATTTTTCAAAATGTAAAAATCTTCTCTAGTTGTTCCAATAATAATTGTAGTATTTGTTGGAAATCAGTTTTTTTTGTACAAAGTTTTTGTTTTCACCATAACATTTCTGAAACAATATGAAATCTAGACTTACTAAAAAAACTATTGACTGGACTTGGTTAAAAGAATTATTCCAAAGAAAATGTTTAAATCATAATTTGGCGAGTTGATCTACTTGGAAATTGAAGGAGTGAGAAGTAAAGCGGTCATATTTATATTGTTAACAGGCAAGTTTTTATCATGTCCTAGGTTTCAAATCCTGGATTCATTTTGCTATACCATTTTCATTTTTGTGTAATAGAAACAATTTTAGAGAAGATTCAGTTTTTATAATGCATCCAACAACCAGTTTATAAATGTACCTGCTTCTCTTTACATTTGTAGTAGTCCAGGCTATGAACCGAAAAAAAAAACATTTAAGTTCGAATCAAAAAAATGTTGTTGCATTAGCTTCAGGAGGTTCTCAGGATCATTCATACACCTTAAAACCTCTTGGGAACCCCAACCCCACACATTGGGGGCGATAATGGCCCGAAATCTCCAAGTCTTGAATTGTATTTTATACAAAAAAAAAGGTATTTTGGCATTTCGAGTGCACCTAGAAAGTTTTTTGGGTCGCTGAATACGATTACGAAGCCAGATTTTCTCCGAAGTAATTTATAATGCAATAATAATAAAAATTTAGAAGCGTGTCAAATTAGCCATTTTTGTAAATTTCCCACCCCTACGATGATATTCGAGTAAATCAGGCTTCGGAATCGTATTCAGCGACCCAAAAAAAAACCTTGGTGCATTCGAAATGCCTAAAACACGTAAATTGCAAAATAACATATTATGGGTGCAAAACTGGCCAATTTTGTCGATTTTACCACCCCTACGATGGATTGCAAGTAAATCTGGCTACGGATTCGTGTTCAGCGATCCAAAAAACCTCCTAGGTGCACTCGAAATGCCGAAATACCTTTTTTTTGTGGAAAATACAATTCAAGACTTTGAGATTTCGGACAATTTTCGCCCCCAATGGGTGGGGTTGGGGTTTCCAAGAGGTTTTAAGGTGTATGAATGATCCCGAGAACCTCCTGAAGCTAATGCAAAAAAAATTTTTATTCGAACTTACATGTTTTTATTTTTTATTATAACTAAAATCCTGGTTCACACCCTGGACTGTAGGTTATGTTTCATATTGTATTTGCCCTAAGCTTTTTGAATATTGAAAGTTGTGACACCTATGTATGTCGCTCTATAAATGCAAGAATTTTGATATGACAATATTTATTGAAAATAGCCTATGAAAATAATTGGCACATTTGAGAAAATTGAAAAACTAGAATGGTTACGTCTTGCTATCAGTCAAGTTTTTAGTAGGTACATAGTTTAGAGATCAAGACTGTCAAATATTAGTAGAGCTTTGACTGTCTGTAGAATATCCAAATACTAATCTTTTTCACCAAAGATGGAAATTCAGTTATGTAATTAATTTGATTAATTCAACTGATAATAGAACTGTGTGAAAATACCGGGATATCAAAAATTATCTTGGTCAAGGGTGGTTGTGGGATCTAAAACGTGTGTCTTACTGTACGTTTGAAATAATTATGTCATAATTAATTTGAAGTTTCTAAAAGTGCGAAATTTCGCAATTTTATACGAATATTGTAACTCTCAGAAGTCTTTAGCGCTTTGGACTCCGGGATTTTCACGTGACCTATCGAAATTAGAAGGTTCGAATTATCTAAAAACATAATTGCATGAAATTATTTTGACATATCGAGGAGCTCGTTGTGCGTAAGTTAGAGTTTATACATTTTACCTCGGTCTTGTTAATTTGGGGCCGTTTCTTGCCCCGTGCGACCGGCGCCAGTTGTATTAAAGTGTTTTTGGCTATGGGCCGCTAGCTTTTACCCGCTTCGTGTATATTTCAGTCGCGAGAAAATTCCCTTTGGTACGTCGCACGTTAGACGCGCGTAGCTGAGATCTGAGAATAGCTCAACTGTTTTAATTAAATTTTCCTATTTAAAGGACATTTATCGAAAAAAGAAGGGCCGTCGGGCACGGTCCGATACTAAATCTAACTACATGGAGCGAAAGTCGTCGTAAAGCCGTATTACGTAACACCAGTTTGCACTTTTCTAACTCGCGTGCTACGGGCTTCTCATGTGAACGTCATTCGATTTACGAAAAATTAACTATTTCAAAACAGTTTTTGACCCGGATTGTGGCTATCACGAACTCTGAAAAGGTTCAAAGTTCACATAATTATTTTATAATTTGTAGTTCATTATTGTTTTACAACTGAAATAAATAGGTATGAAATTTGTAGGATTGATGATGTCAGTGTGACAGTGACATAATTATTTCAAACGTAAAGTAAGACACACGTTTTAGATTCCACAACCACCCTTGACCAAGATAATTTTTGATATCCCGGTAGTATGAGTGTTGATAGTATAGAAGCTATGTTTTAAAAACGACTAATGGTTTTAATAGAATGATCAGAATGTTACAGTATAATACACATGATTTTCATCATTTATATATAATATAATTCGAGTTATTTAACCTTCATAAGGCCTGGCTCCAAAACTTAAGACTGGGTGGGGTACAAACGTACCGCAGTTTTTTTATGTATGACGATGTACCATAAAATTCTATATATAAGGTAAAATAAACGTTTAAACATTGTAAAATATATTTATCAGATTCATTAGGGATAATCTTATTCTTTAGACTTATTACAAATGCTTTGTACACATATTTATTGCATTCACCACAAATATTCCCAGATTTTCTATCTTTGGTGCAGGGAGACATGGTTCATCTTCCAGGTCTAGTAATATTGCGTGAAGACTCTTGAATTCTTACATTTAGTTTGGGCAGAACAGTCCTCATATTTTGTTACAACTTACAATTCAAACTTTTCTCAATATTGTACCGGCAAATTAGCTCGTTACTACTTCTAACTAAAATTTTCTTCTCTTATCTAAAATTATTTTTCCCATTCTAGATACTCAGTTATCCACACTTTACGGAATTTATTCCTCCAATATCTAATAAATGAAAAAAAAATTGCTGAAAATCCCTTAGCTTATTAGTCACTAATATCGACTGCAGCTTTCCTTGTGTTATAATGTAAAATTATGTCAGGTTCATAATCATTCTCAGCATCACTTTGTCATCTTGTAAACTCTGCTAAAAATTTGATGCCTGTTAAAGACCAAACTTTAGTTTGTTGTTTATAGAATCAAGTACTTTAGTTTTTTTGATACTATCCCAAAAATATGCATCAAATTGCCGGGAGAGATTTAGAAACAAATATTTTTGAAGCTATAAAAATATAATGTAAATTGAGGTATAGCTGCACCTGGTCTGGCCTTATGAAGGTTAAGAATGTTAAAATTCATTCTTGAGTGTGCTCTATAATTACAAAGTGAACAATAATTGAATAAAATTCAATCATCTAGTTCTATGTTGAAGAAAAGAAGAGGATTTCTGGAATTTGTTGCTTTCTCATTCTCAAGAATGATAAATATTGCTCCATTTTACTTTTATCCTCCTAGATTTTTTCTACATTTTGTATGACTGATGCAATACTCTTTGTTTATAATATTTGTGATATTTAATTATTTAGAAACATGTTAAGATAAGTTGTGACTGTGAATCTACAATGAAAACATCGTCATGTTTGTTTCATAGTAAATTGTATAGCACTTAGGGTATTACTTATTGATGATAAATAAGAATATTTATGTTATTTATTATAATTTAGTGTAGTTTAGTATAATGGAACCTTTTTAAAACAATGATTATAAAATATCAGATACATAATTTCTCATATTTATAAAGCATTTGTATTCAATATATTACTTACATACAAAAATTTTAATTTCATTCATTTGAGTTGTAAGTAGGTGTTTCCTAGTAGTATTTCTTGCAGCTTTTCCCTTTGTTTTCTACACATTTGGAGGATCTGAGATTATTTATGTGAAGCTGTAATTTATCAACCATGTCCATGGTCTCACAATAACTAATGAAAATACGTTTGGTAAGCTTGTAAGGTATCAAATTGAGTTACTCTAATTCATGCCGGAACACAATCTCATTGAATGTTTCCCTAGATTTTGATTTCAAACTTGTGAGGAAAATATTTCTTTGTTAATAATTTTGCATGTTGCAGTTGAACTGCATAATGTATAAAACTTTCATTTTTCAGAGGTAATAATTATGAATTTTGGGAGAATATCAAAATAAATGTCTACTTGACATTTGTACCAATTAATCTAAAGTCCCAAAACAGGGAAAAAACTTTCATAAAACTTGTGGTACTGAGCGTATAACACAAGGCGTTGACCATTTACACATATTGTTCCTGTGACTTGCGGCACTGCGGCTGTTGCTTATTGGTCAAAGCCAAAGCGCTGAACCATAAACTTATCAAAATTATACTACAGGAAGCAGGACGTAGTTCTTATGACCTGTAGTTGGTCTGACTCGAAAATTCAATAGTTTGCAAATTCCAAATATAAGTGTTTTTGTTTTCCTAATGGAGGCGAATTGTTGTAGAATACTGCATCGAATAATTAGCGGAAAAGAATTACCAGCATTAAGGAAGCTTTGCACGCAACCTAAGAGTAGTTATTATGTTACAACACCTATTTACTACGTTAATGCTCGTAAGTTAACCCACCTTTTTATCTCGCATAAATATCACAGAACTAAGCTTAATGTAGATGATACGCTTGTGTCATAGACTCGCAGACCATTCAATATTATTTTGACATAAAGGAATTTATTACTTTTATAACCATAGAGGTGAATATATATCGCCTATGTTGAAAACACGGTCGTACATACAGGTCTGGAAACTCGGGGCTTTCTTATGTGAGAAGTGGACCGCTAAGCGTCGACTGTCGCGTAGTACCAAAAGACGCCACGTGAGAGTATTCTCTTAAGTTGTAAACACAAGGAATACCTGCGTTTTTAGAAACAAATTACGAAACTGTGCATTGTGCCGAAATGCAAAACGTGGTACAAAAGTGTAAAGCAAGAAACTTCTGTTTTTAAAGTGCCGAAAGATGCGGAAATGCGAAATAAGTGGATGCTTGCGATTCCGGATAGAAATCGTTTGAACGAGGTCTTTTATGTGTGCGAGTATGTATAACGAAAAGGGAAGTTATTTCTAAGGTGAGTAATACATATTGACAAGAGTAACAGTTCTATTCCTCTTTCAAATCAGAATAGTAAATATTGCATTACGAGAAAAATTATTTTACGTAATAATGTGATAGTTGCCGTACTTCGAGATCCAAGCGCTAGCTAGTGGCTGAGCGAGGGACTACGAGTTTGGCGACGCGTAAGAGACCCATGTCAAACATACTAGTCCCCAGTCTGTATGTACGACCGTGGTTGAAAATCATAGTTGTTCTGTGTTATAACAGTAGAAATCTTTGAATAACAGATCTGAACATTACCACAGAGTAATCATAGTTTCTAAAATTAGTACATAACAGTTATTAGCTTATTACTTATTTCGTGTTTCATCGTTCCAATACCATGCATTGCTTGTAAAAATAAACGCTGAAATGAAACTAGATTCAAATAGATCCGCGTTTTGAAAACATAAATACATTGTTTAAACTATAATAAAGATTCTTGACCCACGAATGAATTAATACACAATTCTCGGGAAATAGGTCACATTAACACATATATTTTTATTTTTACCCTCGTCTTTACGTACGTTTCGGTCTCACGACCATCATCAGAAGACTTATTAATACAATAACCTGATTACTTAGAAATACTGTAATAACACAAAGCGTCCTTATCGCACAAATTTCGTTTAAATGCCAACGTCGCGAAACGAACGGAGACATGAAATCGGAACTAAATTTGTGCGATAAGGACGCTTTGTGTTATTACAGTATTTCTAAGTAATCAGGTTATTGTATTAATAAGTCTTCTGATGATGGTCGTGAGACCGAAACGTACGTAAAGACGAGGGTAAAAATAAAAATATATGTGTTAATGTGACCTATTTCCCGAGAATTGTGTATTAATTGTTTAAACTTTTAGAACCACACATAGGTCATCTGTATAGTTCGTTAATTGCGGATGCATCTCAGAGATGGCACCGAATGCGTCACAGACAAAAAATTATCAAATTCTCTACCGGTACAGACGAACATGGGTCTAAAATACAGCAGGCTGCGTCAAACAATGGTATTTCACTACCCAAATATTGTGAAATGATTTCTAAGGAATACAAAAATTTAGCTAATCTGTATAATATAAATTATACCAACTTCATACGAACTTCAGATGAAATTCATTCAACAACAATGGACATTTTTTGGGTGAGTTGATTTCAAATTTATTTCATGCTTCTGCTTATTCTTAGTTTTATTATGATTGAATAATATTATGGCACTAGTCAGGGATCTTAAAGACATCGTTACTTTTGCTGTGCTTTCACTTGATTCTATTGAGGAAGTTGCACATTTTTATTCTCTTATTGAATTCCTTATTTGAATATTTTTTTTTGTCCCTACCATATAGTTAATATATCCTCCTAGCGGCGAGCGAATTAACTAGATATACCTACTCGACGATTGTAGCCGAGGTGGTAAGTAAGATCCTGGTTATGCATTTTGTTTCTCGATTTCGAAACTCATAACCGGGTTCGTAACCACCTCGGCTATAACCGCCGATGCAGGTTGAATATTGAATTCGGTATATCAAAAGCTAATTCGCTCGTAACAAGGACTGTATGGGTGGGCGGTACAACCCTTGCCGAATAGGCTCTAATCATGTTAGGACATATTGTACTATATTATTGTATATATTTAAAGAATAATAACAATAATAGTTTATCAAAAATAGCCAGAATCGCTGTCGTCGCTATTGCTTGAGTAATAGTTTCACTTTCAGTGTTTTTAAATAATACTATTTTTATTCGAACACTCGGAAGAAACACGTCATATGACTAATACACTGAACAGCAGAACACTACACACATAAACTTCTTTGGTATATACACCCCAAGGAGCCCAAGGACATTAAACAATGTATTTAATGTCCTTGAATCATTGAGTATAAATAACCTCATTTCCTTGTATATACCCATCATCGATGTATCAACATCTATCGCGGCGTTCACCGCGCTCATCGATGTAACTTATATGCGGAGCATGTCCGTTGTCCGCACCTGTACTCATTGAGTTTAGTGTACCATCATCTGAATCCAACAAATTGCTTTTCGCTTATACATTTTCATCCCTTCCAATTACCTAGGTATTTGCCCTTACGGTGTTTTAAAAGTGCGAATGGAATGGTGTGACTTGTTATTTAAAATATGTTCCGCGAATGTTAGTTTTTCATTATTAAAAAATGTTCCTTATAACGAGTTAGAATGTTCTGTCTAGTTTTAGCCACATGAAAATTTTGTAAGTTCCATATTGTTGGAAATCGGAAACTTTATGAAACTTATTGCCTAAACGGTTTTTAAGCTTGTTCTTGTTTATTCTATATATATGCTTAATATCTTGCACACTCATCATGTCATAAATGTTTTATATTTGACATCTTAGGTACTTATAAAATACTTACGTTAAAATGATCTTCATAGATGTGTAAAGTAGATTTTACACTATTGGACTTTTCTTCAGATCTCTTCTTGGCTAATTACCATCTCCTTCTCATCTTCTCACTCTTTGGCACATTAAAGAATAATTTGCTGGGGGCAGTTATTGTTGTGGATCTACATATGAGCACTAAACAGCTCTTATAATATTTATCTATCACGTTTTCGTGTGTGTTGTTCTGAACCTAATACCACCAAGCATTAAACTAGATTGTAATTAACAAAACTTTTCTTCAAACTGGTTCTAATTCGATGCAAACACAAGCGAAAACAATAAAAAATTAAATTTATATTTACCGGATTCTGACGTCACAAATCTTTTGACAAATTTGAGAGCGTTTTCGCCCACGTTGTTATATTCAATATTTAATTATATTGCTAAACAATAAATACATTTGACATCAATATAAAATTTTATGCAACTTCCTCATTGTGGAATAATCAGACAATCGCGTACCGTGAAGCGGCGTAAGCGTCTCCTTTACTATCATGAATTTATATTAGAGCTTCTTCAGACTGTTTCATATTGCTAATTCACAGTTATTCTAATTTCGATTTGCAGGAGAAATTGAAAGCAAGCGGAAATATCTATTCTGCTGATTATGAGGGTTGGTACTGTGTATCCGATGAAACGTTTTTGACAGAGTCGCAATTGATGAAAACTGACAATAGACTAGTATCCGCTGAAAGCGGACATCCCGTTGAATGGACAAAGGAAAACAATTACATTTTCTCTCTGAGTTCATATCAAGAAGAATTGAAATACTGGCTCACACAAAATGGTAAATTATTTAAGTCACAATAAGTTATTCAGTTTTTCACAATTTTTGCGAATATCCAATCTGTTGGGTGCATTAAATTTTCTTTGTTCTATATAAAAGAACATCCCAGGTTAATGTTAGATGTTTTAAATATCCATGTTAAGTTTGAATTGAACTCTTTTTTGAACTTGCTATCTAAATACATTTTTCTTCTAAACGTATTTCCTGGCCGCTAGCTTGGACTATAGATTCCCTTAAGGTGCGAACATTATTGGGTAAATCCAAAACCCAATTAGATTATGTAGTATCCCAACTTTGACTCTGGGGACGAGGACATTGCCTTATTTTGAACTTTAAAAAATGCATGAACTAGAACATGGTAAATTGTTGAAATTCGAAGTTGATAGTACTCTATCCTACAAATTTGGAACGTCAAAATCTTAAGATTCAGGCACATTTTCTAGAAACCTATCGTCAATGGTAATGATTCGAAAATCAAGTTTTTTCAGAAATTTATTAAATTGGTTAGATACGTGGAAGTCTAGTTCGGCTTTAAATAAATTAACAACACCTACACGTACTGCATGGTTCACACATACGTGGGCAAGGTGAAAAGTTCCTGAAAAATAAAACAGATGGCTCCCCAATCGAAAATCCCATGTGACATTTGTGATGTACGATCTTTAACTAGAAAGCATTAAAATTTTCTGACTGATATGTTATTCAGTTCTGTTTTGGCACCCATCGAAGGCAAGCAACGTTGAACATTTTTGTAAACATGGAAAAAAATGAATTTCGCGTCTTGGTTAAGCATTATTTCTTGCGTGGAAAAAACATTACGCAAACCAAAGCATCGCTTGTTCGACATTATGGGGATTCTTCGCCATCGATTGGAACGATTCACAAGTGGTTTATTGATTTTCGACTACCACAAAGGAAGCCGAATGTTCTAGTCGTCCAATTGAGGTTACAACGCCAGAAATTCTCGATAAAATCCATGGTATGATATTGGATGGTCACCGAGTTAAAGTGTACGAGATTGCTGAGGCTATGAGCATCTCAATTTTCGAATATGAGAAAGCTCTCTGCTAGATGGGTGCTGTATTTGCTCTCTGTTTACAACAAGTGCGACTGTGTGGCGACTTCAAAGGAGTGTTTGGCGATGTTCAAGCGCGATAACTTTTTGCTTCGTTTCGTAACCGTTGACGAATCATGGATCCACCATAACACCCCAGTCGAACAGTCGAAACAGTGAACTTATTCCTAGCGAATCGAAGCCGAAAAAGACCAAAGTGGGTTTATCGGCCAACAAAGTCATTTCGACAGTTTTTTGGAATGCACACGCACACGGTATCGTCCATATCGATTACCTTGAAAAGGGCGAAACGATGACCGGCGTATATTATGCGGAGCTGTTGGATCAATTCGACCTCGATTTGAAGCTAAAGCGGCCACATTTGGCAAAAAAAGTGCTCTTTCACCAGGACAACGCACCGGCGCACAGGTCCGTAGCCGCAATGGCAAAATTGTATGAATTGCGCTACGAATTGGTTCGTCATGCACCATATGCCCCAGATTTGACTCCCTGCGACTCTTATCTATTTCCAAACTTGAAGAGGCTTGGCTTGGCGGAAAGAGATTTGGCTCCAACGATGAGATCATCGCTGAATCAAACGCCTATTTTGAAGGATTGTCGAAATCGTATTATTTGGAAGGGATTTGAAAAATTAGAATAACGTTGGACGAAGTGTATCGGGCTATAAGGATATTATCATTTCTTGCTTCATATTTCATGGAATTTTCATCTCGCCCTCGTAGTTCACGTAAGTTCAGTAAAAATTTCGTATTGTTTCAATAAGCTTAATTTAGATTACATATTGTTAATGAAATTTTAAACAGATCATTAGAAGAAATGTTTTCTACATTGAAAAAGCAAATGGGGTGCAACTAAGGACTCAGTTCACTTCTGGCAACTCCGTTCAAACATGAAGTTCCATACGAGGTCTGGCTATTAAATAACGAGACTACCCGCACAGAAGGGAGTAGGGGGGGGGGGGGAAACGAATGCAGCGTTGGATAGCTTGAAGTGTCTACTATTCCAGTACGAAAACACGTTTTTGTCGCTGTAGTAGTATTTTTCTATAGAGGTTAGAAACGAACGTGTTTTGTTCTCGTGTGTGTGACGAAAAACACGAGCAACGGAAATAAAAAAAAACTCGGACTGAGTGCTGTAAGTTTTTGAAAGAGGCCTGAGAATTCTCTATCTCGTGCGCGTGTTTTCGAATGGTATAAACGGTTTTCTGAAGGCCCTAGAGAGCACCGAAGATGATCAACGTCCAGGTCGACCTGTCTTTCTTTCAACTCGGAAAACAGTGACCAAAATGGATGAAATTGTGCGCAGAGATCGTCGTATGAGCATTCGGATGATTGCTGAGACTGTAAACGCTGATAAAGAAACTGTCAGAAAAATTTTACATGACGAGTTGAAAATGAAGAAAGTTTGTGCGAAGTTGGTCCCAATACCAACAACGCACCTGCCCAAAATGCGCTGTCTGGGGAGCGTTACTTAGCCGCTAGAGGCACTCCAGTGCTCGAACACGCGCCGTACTCGCCTGATTTAGCACCCTGTGACTTTTTCCTGCTTCCGAAAATCAAGTCTGCCTTAAAAGGAACCCGGTTCGAGTCGATGGAAGAGGTGAAGCGAAATTCGGCGGAGCTCCTAAATGCTCTTACAAAAGAAGACTTCCAGCATTGCTTTGACCAATGGAAAAAACGAATGGAACGCTGTGTCGCGAGGGGAGGGGAGTACATTGAAGGGGAGCATTCGATGTAGAACAATTTTTAAAATAAAACTCTTTTTCATAAGCAGTCTCGTTATTTAATAGCCAGACCTCGTATGTTCTAAAAAATGAATACAACTTTGGTTTTACGTTCGGTAATGCGGCATTTTGTCGTAACCGTAACCTATGGGTGACCAGCTGCAACATAGCCTCTGGCTTGTAACTTCACGCTCGAGGTCCTAGACCTTGTTTTTTAGAGGGGTATAGCTTTATGCCTGGGCCCGAACCACCGATGAAGTAACGACATTGAATTGGTTATATCAATTGTCCGCTGCACTGTGGTATGTTGTAGACCTGCCGGCTCTAGCTGCTTATGATCAAACTCACGTGGATGGCATAAGTAAAATGATGGAAGCAGGGTAGGCGCGATTTCCGGGACGAACGCAATCTTCTTTTTCAATTATTTTCACTTCCGTAAAGTTCTCGGGAAATATCCTTGTGGAGAACGGAAAATCAATTAATGGAAAATAAGTCCTATACAGTTCGTATCTAAGCAGATTATTTTCTTAAAACGCTAGTAACCGATTAGAATTCGATTGTTTCTCTCTGGAATTAAAAAAACTCGCAAACATTCCAGATTCAATTCAAGTTTCGTTTATTTGAGACGATCCCATTGCAACGAATCCTTTGAATTTAATTTCATTTTGAATTCAATTTTAATGCAGAAAACATCGTGAAGCCTAAGAAATTCCACAAGATCTTATTAGACATGATTAGTAAGGAAGTTTTACCAGACGTTTCAATATCAAGACCGTCGAATCGTGTACATTGGGGGATTAGGGTGCCTGGAGATGAAACTCAAACGATTTACGTATGGTTGGATGCACTCGTAAATTATTTAACTGTAGCGGGCTACGCGAACAGTAGTGATGGACAATTTTCCACTGTCTGGCCACCAGATGTACAAGTTATTGGCAAGGATATCCTCAAGTGAGTTGAATCGAATAAATATATCCTTATTTTATAGAACCGTTGGCTAATCTATAAGGAATCCATCTAGTATTTTGAAATAATAGGAAAAAACTCGTGGTCCACATATTTATTACACTATATTCTTTAATTATTAATTTCACGTTTTCGGCGTGTTAGAAACCCAAATGAAATTAGAATAATAATAATTAGGGGTAATACAAACTCGGCACAGAGATTAAAAGATTCACTTTTAAAATGTTTAAACTCGGCACATGAATACCTCCCTCTGCTCGCAAGAAATAGACTGATGTAATATTAAAACAAAATTTATTAATTTAAAATATACGTAATACATTTAGGTACATATGAAGAACATATTCAGAATTATATTTACACTGTACTATTTTAATTAATTGCATAATAATGCGATATTATTTTAACATATTGCAGTTTGGACAACTTACTATTTTTATATTCTACAATTTTAGAATTAACAACATTATGACGTTCCTTAGTGGCTATATTTTTAAATTTATGGATTTCGTTAACACTGTTGCATTTAATATAGATTTCAGTTTGTACTTTAAGAAGTTCGTCTACAAAAATAAATGAAGAAGGATACGTTTCGTACATATGCATCCATGTATCAAAAGCATCCTTCTTCATTTATTTTATTGATTTAAATGTTACATCTTTGAATATAAAACCTAAGAAGCATTGGTTGTATAAGTATACAACCGGGGTGGTTATTAGAAATGTTTCCGGTTAAACAGAGGCGTAAAGTTTCGAAAGATCAGCAAACCATGAGAATGTTATAGGTACTATACATTCTTACGAAAAAAGAAATTTATAACCAAATATCAACTATACCAAGCTTTTTTGAACATTCCTTATTCAAAATAAAATTTGTATTACACGTTTCGATAAAAACAATCCAATTTTTTACTGTTACATTTTTCAAACCTAGTGCTTGTTACGCATATATCAATACTGGTAATGTTGTTAACTGTTTTAATGTACAAAACTATTATATTTTAATTTACAGTTTGTTCACAACACACTACTCACGATTGAACATCTACGAGCATTTAAAAAATACACACACACACACATGTTATGTAGATAAAACTCTAGATTTTGCACAAAATAATCACAAACCATCGATAATTCAAAACTAAGCAGTCGTCCGTAGTCTCTTGAAACGGCACCTCCCGTCTTATTTATATAAAACATATCCTTACCCTATACCACGGTCGTACATACAGGTCTGGATACTCTATGGTTGACTTGAGTCGCTTACGCGTCGTGAAACTCGTAGTCCCTCGCTCAGCCACCAGCTGGCGCTTAGATCAAGAGGGGGTAAAACGATTTCTTTCCGGAATCGCAAGCAGTGTTACTAATGCCCATTTGCAATGTTAACTTTGAACCTTTTAAAAGGTCGTGATAGCCCCAAACTGGGTCGAAAACTGTTTTGAATTGGTTAATTTTCGATAAATCGAATGACGTTCACGTGAGGAGCCCGTAGCTCGCGAGTTAGAAAAGTGCAAATTTACGGTACATAGAACGTCTTAACGAGGACTTTTCGCATGCGGTTTTCGTTCCATGTCGTTAGTGTATGAACGGGGCCAACTAAATAGCATAGTCTCGGGGCCAAAATGTCGATTGAATAGAAAAATTCAATTAAAATAGTTTGAGGTATTCTCAGCTGTCAGCTACTAGCGTCTGACGTGCGATGTACCAAAGGGAATTTTCTAGCTACTAAAATATACACGAAGCGGGTAAAAGCTAGCGGCCTATAGCCGAAAACACTTTATTACAACTGGCTCCGGCCGCACGGGGCATAAAACGGCCCCGAATTAACAAGATCGAGGTAAAAAGTATAAACTCTAACTGACGCGTAGCGAGCTCCTCGAGGCATATGCCAAAATGATTACGTTCGTAGCTAATTACATAGGACGTCTTTCGTTCATGCAATTGTGTTTTTATACAATTCGAACCTTCTAATTTCGATAGGCCACGTGAAAATCCCGGAGCCGGAAGCGCTATCGAGATCTGAACGTTAAAACTTTCGTATAAAATTGTGTTTACAAGTCAACTGACACTTGTCACAGAATACTCTTCATAGAGATCAAGATGATACTCTTACGTGACGCCTTTTATGATTCCCCTACGTGGCGTCTTTTGGTACTACGCGAAAGTCGACGCGTAGCGGACTCACTGCTCACATAGGAAACAACCTCGAGTTTCCAGACCTGTGTATACGACCGAGCCCTATACTCTTTCCTGAAATTTTATATTCTATGTGCTACATTCAATTTATGTTTCGGAAAATGTTCGTTTTCACATTCTGAGCATCCTTCGTAGATTGATTTTGAAATGTTTATTCTCACTTTTTGAACAGACCTCGTAAGTAGATTGATTTAAATGCTACATCCAAATTATGCTTTGGAACTATATTATTTTGCATTTTTCTAACGTACAGTACGAGGGCAAGGTGAAAGTCCCTGAAAAATAAAACAGATGGCTCCACAATCGAAAATCCCATATGATATTTGTGATGTATCATCTCCAACTAGAACGCATTACAATTTTCAGCCTGATATGTCATTCAGTTTTGTTTTGACATCCATCGAAAGCAAGCAGCCTTAAACATTTTTGTAAACATGGAAAAAAATGAATTTCTTCGCGTCTTGATTAAACATTATTTCTTGCTTGGAAAAAACATTTGGCAAAACCAAAGCATCGCTTGTTGAACATTATGGGGACTCTTCACCATCGATTGGAACGATTCAAAAGTGGTTTAATGATTTTCGTTGTGGTAGTATGACGGCGAACGTTCTGGTCGTCCGATTGAGGTTACAACGCCAGAAATCGTCCTCTTCCACCAGGACAACGCACCGGCGCACTGGTTCGCAGTCGCAATGGCAAAATTGCATGAATTGCGCTACGAATTGGTTTTTGTCATACACCATACTTTCCAGATTTGGCCTACTGGGATTTTTATCTATCCAAACTTGAAGAAACGACTCGGGGAAAGAAATTTTGGTTCCAACGATGAGGTCATCGCTGAAAAAAACTATTTTTAAGGATTGCCGAAGTTTTGACCAAATAAATCATTTCTTGTTTTATTTTTCAAGTATTTTTCATCTTGCCCTCGAAATTTAAATGTATTCCTTTCAAATTGAGTTTCCGAAGGATTTTTACTTCATTAGAATTAATAGGAATCTTTGAGCATAACATTCATCCAAATAACCTAATCGTTCCTAATGCGTACATTATGGAGTAACGGCATCGTGCAAAAAAGTAAGAACATCGTACAAAAAATTGTCAAATCATCATGAACGGTAAAGTTTACCGATCTCCTTACCGTTATTGATAATTAATATACTATTTCTTCGATAATTAACTTCTAGTCAATACAAAACAATGGGTTTTAAAGTTATTATTGAAAACGAAATGTTCGAATCGTTGGGCAATAACCAACATCGCATAGAAAATATGTCGAATTCATAGCTTTGCCGTAATAAATCTCCATTACTAAGGCATCGATTCATCTTGATGTAGATAAAAAAATTGTAATGGCATAGTGCAGCGCAGCCTCTATGCACTACATCTCGTTTGTTATTTTCGAGTGTGTCGACCTTCTTTACAGGTTCCATGGAATTTATTGGCCGGCATTTCTGATGGCAGCGAAGCTTGAGCTCCCCAGATGCCTACTGTGTCACTCTCACTGGACCGTAGATGGCGAAAAAATGTCCAAGTCGAAGAATAATGTAGTTTGCCCTATCAACAGGAGTCAACTTTACACGGCCGACGGGATGCGTTATTTCCTGCTTCGAGAGGGTGTCGCTCATAGTGATGGAAGTAAGTTTCTTACCCGTTATCGGTCTAATATCTCGTTATTAACGGAACGTTTGTCTTTTCCTTACGTGATTTCAAGTTTCCAGATGGAAAAATATCGCTTCAGTAGATCTAACATAAATTATGAGAAAATGAAATCCTGTTGATGTGAAGTGATGAGAACACCATGACGTAAATCAACTTCATTATTATATTATCATGAGAGATTTTGGGCGTTACAACAGACATACAATTCTTTATTATGATGTGGATATTAGAGCAGAATTACATTTGACTCGTTGAAAAATGAACTTGTATGACACTTTTTGAATTACTGAATTGTTTTCGTCTTTACGTACGTTTCGGTCTCACGACCATCATCAGAAGACGTATTATAGCTAAAACGGGATTTCTTAAAACTAATTGTATCAGCACAAAGCGTCCTTATCGCACCAATTTCAGTTAAAAATGCCCACGTCACCGAAACGAACAGAAACACGAATAATCGAAACTGCAACACTTTAATGTTTTAAGCATATGAATAATCAAGAATCCACTGCTTAGCAATTTTCTCATAATATATGAACTCATGTCAAACAAAGTCTGTATACGACTGAAACCAAAAATTTAACGCTCAAGGATCCACTTTCGAACCAGATGTTAAAGATCTATGAGGTAATAGAAAAATGTTCTCAGACCTTATTAGAAATATTGCTATTTGAGCATTCTACACAAAATATACTTATATAACATTATAAAGACGCATGCAGGAATTTCAGGCTTTAATTAATTGAATTAGTATAAATCTGACTTAATGACTGAACATCTGTTCTATGATTTACAGACTTGGAGTCACGTTTTATGTGAATCATCTTCAGAATAGATCTTTTATAATAATTGGTTTCCTTAGTTAAAATATTAACATTTTTGTAATCGACTTGATGGTAATAATCAAAGCAGTGTGGCGGTGGAATTTTCAAAGTTTTTGTTTCTTGTACTATAGTTATGACCATACATTCTTTTTTGTAAATATTGTTTAGAGATTCCTGTATAAGTCCCATCGCAACCTAAACAATTTAATTTATATACTGGGTGGGTTTGTTTATCTTTAGGAATTGCAGATTTCAGATTTGAAAAATATTTTCCAACAGTTAGTTTATGCGCAACATTTATATCATACTTTTTATACATTTCTTAATTTTCTCTTTCTCTTTCTCTTCAATGGTCTCCGGAATGTATGGTAATGCTATAAAATTATCTGTATTACCGTATTGATTTGATTGATATATGACGTTCTTTTGTAGATTTTGTTTATTTTTTCTTTAATGATGGGATTGAAATTTTTTTAGGATAGTCATTCATTTCTAGTGTATTACGAACAATTTTTAAATTTTTGAGATGGTCCTCTGGGTGAGACTATTAACCGCGCGATGTGTAGGACTGTTTATAACACTTTTTTTATAACTTGTTGGTAATGTTGGTGCAACGGAATCACTTCTTTAGTAAACCATGAAGTTTTTATTTTTCCATCTGCATCATGCCTAATGTTCATATCTAGGAAATTCATGTTTATGTTCACTTCTGTTTCACAAGTAAATTGAAGTTGACAGTGGAAATTGTTGAATTTAATAATCACGTACTGAATTTTATCATTGGGAACACAGATTAGGCAATCATCTACATACCGTTTAAAGAATACGGGTTGAAAATCTAATGAATTTATCACGGATTCTTCTAGACCTTCCATAACTAGGTTAACAATAGTAGCTCAAATAGAAGATTCAATGGTTGTGCCGAATATTTGCCCAAAATATTGATGACCGTATGGTTTAGAATGCACTTATTTCACCGTGAGCGTAACGGCACGTTGTTGGTTTCTACCACGGTATAATATAATGGTAGTGCGTCTCGTATACTGTTACACATGACGAAAGCGTAGCCCAAGTCTGTGAACTTACAACTCTTGCCGCCAGGATCGCTACGGACGGATGTAAGACATAGATAACTCTACTACCGGTAGTAGAGTTATCTATGATGTAAGAGGAGCTGAACGGCGAGAACGAAGATAAGCTGATTTTTTAATTTTTTACCGACATGTAATGTGAACAAAATCGTTATCTACTTGAGCTCTGACCAGGATTGAACTCTCGAAAATTATGAAAGTTATCGTCTATTTCTAAATTTCTACAATGAATTATAGAATGTGTATTAGTTGCTATGTCAGATTTGACAAGTGTAAGTTTTGCAACTTTTGTTATTAATATCTTATCTCGTGTTATCATTCATATTAGTTATTATCACTTATAATATCCCATGTTCAAAATTATTCCCGGGAATTAATTTGTGCACTCGGGATATTCGGAAAGAGAATTTCACACCGAAAGGAATAGTAGTATATCTACTATAACAAAATGGCGGTTTTTATGAATGAAATCAATAAAACTAAGTTCAAAATGAATTTTAATCAAAAAAAGTTCTGCGGAAACATGTATTTAAAAAAAAAAAATATTTAAGAAAAAATTTCATTATTTTCTTCCAATTATACAATATTTTCACGAGACCTAACCTAATCTAACCTAACCTAATTGGAAGAAAATAATGTAATTTTTTCTTAAATAATTTTTTTTTTCAAATATGTTTCCGCGGAAATTTGTTTTGATTAAAATTCATTTTGAACTTAGTTTTATTGATTTCATTCATAAAAACCGAAATTTTGTTATAGTAGATATACCAATGGTATATCTACCAATGTACCAAAAATTAGGTTCAAATAATTTCAATGTGATATTATTTGACATTTTGTCATGAAAATATGAGACGAAGGAATGCAATAATTTATTTATAGGATTTTAAGAGTTTGATGTTTGGTCGAAAATTGATCAAATATAAATATGGAAATATATGGTCTTATCTATCACAATAATATTCATTGTTAAGGAAAAACTATACGGCAGAAACAACTTGTACATAATATTCAGATAGCGATTTGTGATATTCTAACTTTAAGGAATTAGGCAGTTGTGTATTGCGAATTTACACTCTGTGCGCCGTATAGCTCCTCTTACATTCGTCCGTAGCGATCCTGGCGGCAAGAGTTGCAAGTTCACAGACTTGGGCTACGCTTTTAATATACGAGACGCACTACCATTATATTATACCGTGGTTTCTACATAGCGGTCGAACGGTAACTCCGATTTATTGTACATTAAACCTAGACGGATTGCACTCACGCTCTTGATCGGCTTATGCGATAGCAGAAGCCGATCCTTTCGGTACACTGGCTCACTCCGTCTTAACCCGTTGGAATTATACGCAGCGTACTGGAACGCCTTCTAGTTTTATAAATAATTGAAAATTCAAATTCCAGAATCATGAAAAGCGGGCGTTTATAAGTTGAAATTTGACGATTGTGATGTTGCTTACATAGGACAGATGTAGACGGAGCGAAACTTCAGTATACGTTTTCAAGAACGTTTAAAAACTTAGAACTCACACTACGTGAATCATCCTATAGAATTCATACAATTTGACTCTCAAAGCGGACATTCTCCATATTCAGGAGAGAGCTCAAAAACTAGTTGGGTATCTTGAAATTCATAGAAAAATTTAAAGCATATTAATGACAATGGTGTTTACCTTTGTGGGTAATATCTAGCAAGCGATTTGTTGAACTTTGTTCGTTACTTCATTTGTTTGATTATGATATTTTTAGTTATTATTCACCAATTACCAATAAATATACAAAACTTGATTTCACACAATAGGATTAATAAATGTTTAGTGAACTCATTCTGACGATGCTACTGTGGTGAAATAATTTGTCAATACAGTACATGCTCACTAATCCGACACCATACATTTCTCGTATGTGCCGGATTATTGGAAATAGCGGATTACTCGAGTTTATTGCAAAATAGGCAGTTTTGATAGAAGTGGATGTATTTAATATGTAATTATACAATACGAGCGCAAGGGGAAAATTCCCTGAAAAATAAAACAGATGGCGCCACAATCGAAAAGCCTATGTGACGTTTGTGATGTACCATCTTTAACTAGAACGCATTAAAATATGACTGATATGTCATTCGGTTCTGTTTTGGGACCCATCGAAAGCAAGCAACCTTGAAGATTTTTGAAACCATGGATAAAAGTAAATTTGGCGTCTTGATTAAACATTATTTCTTGCGTAGAAAAACATTACGCCAACCAAAGCATCCCCTTGTTGAACATAATGGGGACTCCTTATCATCGATTGAAAGGACTCCGAATTTTCTGGTTGTCCGATTGAGGTTACAACGCCAGAAATCGTCGATAAAATCCATGTACGGAACATTTTGCATTTTGCCGCATTTACTCTCTGTTGACAACAATCGCGACCGTGTGACTTCAAAGGAGTGTTTGGTGATGTTCAAGCTCGATAAAAAAGACTTTTTGCGCCGTTTCGTAACCGTGGACGAAACATGGATCCATCAGAACACACCAGAGACCAAAGAACAGTCGAAACTACAGTGAACTTGTCCTGACGAATCGAAACCGAAAAAGACCAAAGTGGGTTTATCGGCCAACAAAGTCATGGCGACTGTTCTTTGGGATGAACACGTTATCGTCAATATCGATTACCTTGAAAAGGGCAAAACTATCATCGGCGTATTTTATACAGAACTGTTGGATAGATTCGACGCCGATTTGAAGCGAAAGCGGCCGCATTTGGCAAAGAAAAAAGTGCTCTTCCACCTGGATAACACCCAGTCGCAATGGCAAGATTGCATGAATTGCGCTACGAATTGGTTCGTCAACCACCATATTCTCTCCAGATTTACCCCCCTTTGATCTATTTCCATACTTGAAGAAATAGCGCGGTGGAGAAAGATTTGGCTCCAACGATGAAGTCATCGCTGAAACAAACGCCTATTTTGGAGGATTGCCGAAATAGTACCGGGACATCAAAAATTATCTTGGTCAAGGGTGGTTGTGGAATCTAAAACGTGTGTCTTACTTTACGTTTGAAATAATTATGTCACTGTAACACTGACATCATCAATAACCTACAAATTTCATACCTATTTATTTCAGTTGTAAAACAATAATGAACTACAAATTAAAAATTATCTTGGTCAAGGGTGGTTGTGGAATGTAAAACGAAATGTTAGCCACAAACGGGGTCGAAAACTGTTTTAAATTGGTTAATTTTCGATAAATCGAATGACGTTCACGTGAGGAGCGCGTACCTCGCGAGTTAGAAAAGTGGAAATCTTTGGAACATAGAACGTCTTTACGAGGACTGTTCGCATGCGGTTTTCGCTCCATATCGTTAGTTTATGAACGGGGCCAACTAAATAGCATAGTCTCGGACCCCAAAATGTCGATTAAATAGAAAAATTTAATTAAAATAGAAACAGGTACTTTCAGGTCTCAGCTACGCGCGTCTAACGTGCGACGTACCAAAGGGAATTTTCTAGCTACTAAAATATACCCAAAAGCGGTTAAAAGCTAGCGACCTATAGCCGAAAACACTTTATTAGAAATGGCGCCGGCCGCACGGGGCATAACATAACATAAAAAGATCGAGGTAAAAAGCATCAACTCCAACTGACGCGTAGCGAGCTCCTCGAGGCATATGTCAAAATGATTAAGTTCGTAGCTAATCACATGGGACGTCTGGCGTTCATGCAATTGTGTTTTTATACAATTTGAACCTTCTAATTTCGATAGGCCACGTGAAAATCCCGGAGTCTAAAGCGCTAGAGACTTCTGAGTGTTATAACATTCGTATAAAATTGCGAAATTTCTCACTTTTAGAAACTTCGAATTAATTAATTTGACACAAGTTTTGATAACGTAAAGTAAGACACACGTTTTAGATTCCACAATCACCCTTGACCAAGATAATTGATTTGATATCCCGGTATTATTTGGGAGGGATCAAAAAATTAGAAAAACGTTGGACGAAGTGTATCGGGCTGTAAGAAGATTATGTTGAGAAATAAAATAAGTTTTGAACAAATAAATCATTGCTTGTTATATTTTTCAGGAACTTTTCACCTTTCCCTCGTACATAATACATCCCTATTACATAAGGGTACATAAAACATTAACAAGCGTGTACTGTATATTGTAATACACATTTATTATTCCAAGCCAAAATGTATCACGATTGTCTGAAATATCACTTTGTACTTGAATTAATAATAAATTGATAACCTACCCTTTCTATAACATACCCTTTTTTCTCCTACCCTAAATAAATCGTTACTTTAGATTACAGTGACACCAAAGTGATTCGCATCCTGAATTCGGAATTGGCCGATACTTTGGGCAATTTATTAAGTCGGTGCAGTGGGACTGCTTTAAATCCTAATCAAGAGTTTCCTGAAGTCGAACAGGAGGCCTTTCAATCTGTTTCATCTCTGGACGTGACCAAGAGGTTGATAGAAAACGTCAGACTTCTACCAGGTAAATGTTATATTGCCATTTTGTATCACTTCGCTGATCAATGACATGCCTACCGCTACGGGTTTCGTGATTTGTATTTCTTATTCAACGTTCTGATTTTCTAAATGTTTGTAAATTCACAGTTATGTTTAAAAAATTGCTTTAGGAATTACATGATCAGTAAAACCACATTATACAGGTGTCCGTAAAAAGCAGAGGTCACTCCTTTGACCATAAAATATATTCCTTGAGTAAGAAAAACATGAATTTCATAAATTTTCAATTTTGATTCTCCATGTTCAATATACGGGGCCCTGAAATCTGAAAATTGAAACAGATTTTTCTTAATAACTCGAATATTTAATAAGGTAATAATATGGTAAGTGCTTCAACGTTAAGAGTGGCTTCTTTTGAAAAAAAAAACAAACAAAAACCATCCACAATACAATCCAACAAGATTCGGAGGTAAAGGTTTGAGATTAAATCTGAGAATCATTATAAATGAAAAGACACAAAAATACCCATAATCCACGTAACGGCCAGATTGATTGTATTAACTAGATACTGGATTATATGCACTAAAAATGCCTATCAATATAAAACATGCTGTTTTAGAAACAAAAATTTCTACAATTTACAAAAATACATGTATTTAATTAAAAAAAAATTAAATCAATAACAATTTATAAAATGTTTCATTTTAAAAATTTTTCAAAATTGTAAAATCTTTTATATTACAGTTACTAATCATAAGCTTTTCATTATAATCTAGTGTAGTATTATGTGTTCGATCGTATAAATTAATTTATACGAAAAAAAAGATCTTTCAACGTCACAAGATGTAATAGGTGCGTATTTAAAGCTTCAACTCAACTCAGTTCAAAACCAGATCCATCTTAACAACTTTTTCATAACTTCCATGAATGATATTATTTACTTATGCCATGGGATCTGTAGAAAAATATAGTTTCATCAATAATTAATAGTAGTGAATGTTACCGAATGGAAAAAGAGTTACGGAAGGTATTTTATTATAGCAAACCTCAATTTAATAAAGTATTTGGTACGTGGCTATATTTTTGTTTTGGAGTAAAATTACAATTTGCAAGACTTTTATTATATAATAGTTAATTTAACCTTTTGCAGTGTATTGCAGTGTATATTCATTCATTTTGCATATAATCATTCGGCTTCTAGTAATAACACCAATTTTCTTCTATATTGTTCGATCTTATCTTTATATAATCCAGTCTCTAGTAAAAACTCGCCCTTATTAAATTATTGTTTAATAGGTAACATTTGTATGACATCTAGCTGAATTCATTTTGTTGTACATACCATACTTTTATGATGTTCAATCTTATCTTTATATAATCCAGTCTCTAGTAATAACTCGGCCTCATTAAATTATTCTTTAATAGGTGAGATCTGTATGACATCTAGCTGAATTCATTTTCTTTTACATATCATACTTTTATGATGTTAGATCTTATCTTTATATAATCCAGTCTCTAGTAATAACTCGGCCTCATTAAATTATTCTTTAATAGGTGAGATCTGTATGACATCTAGCTGAATTCATTTTCTTTTACATATCATACTTTTATGATGTTAGATCTTATCTTTATATAATCCAGTCTCTAGTAATAACTCGGCCTCATTAAATTATTCTTTAATAGGTGAGATCTGTATGACATCTAGCTGAATTCATTTTCTTTTACATACCATACTTTTATGATGTTAGATCTTATCTTTATATAATCCAGTCTCTAGTAATAACTCGGCCTCATTAAATTATTCTTTAATAGGTGAGATCTGTATGACATCTAGCTGAATTCATTTTCTTTTACATACCATACTTTTATCATGTTAGATTTTATCTTTTATAATCCAATCTTTAGTAATAACTCGCCCTCATTAAATTGTTGTTTAATAGGGAACATCTGTATGACATCTAGCTGAATTCATTTTCTTTTACATACAATACTTTTATGATGTTAGATCTTATCTTTATATCATCCAGTTTCTAATATTAACTTTTCCTCATTAAATTGTTGTTTAATAGGGAACATCTGTATGACATCTAGTTGATTTCATTTTCTTTTACATACCATACTTTTATGATGTTAGATCTTATCTTTATATAATCCAGTCTCCAATAATAACTCCCCCTTATTAAATTGTTGTTTAATAGGTAACATCTGAATGACATCCAGCTTATTTCATTTTCTTTTACATTCCATATTTTATAATGTTGGATCTTATATTTATATAATCCATTCTCTAGTAATAACTCGCCCTCATTAAATCATTGTTTAATGGGTAACATCTGTATGACATCTAGCAGAATTGATTTTCTTTTACATACCATACTTTTATAATATTAGATCTTATCTTTGGTAATCTCATTATTAATAGCTGTTGGATTGTTTATATTTATATAGTTGCTATTGTGATAATTTAACTTACTGGTAGTGCTTGATTGTGACAAAAAGCGTCACGCAATTTTGTCTTATAATAATAGCCATTTATTAACACTTGTTGAATTTCTATCAAGTAACGCTCTCTCATTTTAATCAATTGATTTATTTGATACATACTTCAAAATAAATGCAAATGAGACATTATTTTGTTGCAACTTAGTTTCAATTGATTATGATTATATTTGCATATAAAGTTAGGTACAATAATTGTCTCCTGAATATTTATGTTATTATGATTTTTTTAAATTGCATGTCCTTATGTAAATAAATGAATAAATGAATTTACTCAAGTCTTACGGAATTGTATCTTCCTAAAATGCACTTTCTAGCTTCTAATTCGATGTGTGCTCTTTTTAGATACATGCAAAAATCATTACGAAGAATTTAATTTCTACAAAGCAGTGGATGCAATTGTTTCAACACTACATTCTGCAAACCTATTTTTCGAGGTGTTGAAACCGTGGGAATTGAAAAAGAAGTCCGATTTGAAGAAATTGGACGTTGTTCTACACATTACCTTAGAAAGTATCAGAGTAACTGCTTGTTTATTGCAACCAATTGTACCTACTATAGCAGAAACAATGTTGAACAAACTTAATATCAGCAAAACTGAGAGATACTTCGATAATTTGCAGAAACTATCCTGGGATGATACAGATTTTGTTAAAAAATCATTATCATCAGGCAGCTCAGTTATTTTCAGGAGGATTTTGACGGAAGATACCCGGAAGACTAAGATTAAAACTTGAAGATTCCTGCAAATTCGTATAACAACTTAGTCGGACGGAATTAAATTCTACCAGATTACATTTCGGGGTAAAATACGAGACTTTATAGCACGCTGCTGGAGTACGTTACTCGTATTTGGATGACGATCAAGATGCCAATGTGACATGAATAGCTAACAGTATATCATGATAAGAGGTCGGTAAGTGCGTGATAACATAATCGAGGAAAAGATTATAGACATATTCGCATTGTAAGATGTATTATCACTCAACTTTACATCTTCTAATGTTTCTTCTGCGACCTAACCATGTTCATTATTGCTAATGTCAAAGTAGATTCACTCAATTACAATAAAGACTTGAGGAATGTTATGTAAAGAAAGTAAAATGTACTTATAAGATTTCAGGTATTGATCTTTTACTGCTCTGAAATATAGCGATCGGGTTGTTATTATGTCTATTTTTCGAAGGTGAATTATTTATTAATTTCTGAATGGTAATATGTAGTGGCTTGTATAGGACTGTCAATGCCAGGGGGTAAAATGGTCATTAGTCACTCCTTTTTTTACGGTCGTGAATGGAGATATCAATAATTGATAATTAAAAGTGAAGTTAAATATTTGTTCGGTAGTATTATAATTAAATAACTTTGTTAATCGATTTTTCCAAAAAAGTCAATGTTTCGGCTCGCATTATATTAGTAATGTAAAAAAAATGTGAGAGTAATTTAATAAATGAAATTTTATGACATGAAAATATATTTTATTAACAATATTTTGTTGAATACAATTTGAAAATACGTTCATGTTATAAAAGGGTGCATATTTTTATACATTACTTTTTTTTGTATACTTGAAGCATTACTTTCCGAATTGTACTTTCCCGCCTTCGTTTCTGCAAATTTAGCTAACATTGTAATATATCGATGATACTATTTTAGTTTCGATTGACTTTGGCGTTTTTGCGCCGCTAGAAGCGACTGCCACCTTAGCCCTTCCTCTACCTCCGCCACTGTATATTTGCCAATTACAGAAATTCGAGATTTCCGTTCTACAAGTTCTAAGAAAATTGAATTGAGAATTACTTTGTGATATTTCATTTTAAACAATATTATATGAAGTTTGTTTCGACTTCATATGTATCCAAAAATATCATGAAGGAAAGGTTTTTGAAATAATTGAAAAGGAAATTACAACATCGTTAGGCGTATTTGCGACACTGTCTACTTTTCACGATGTTGCTGTGCTATCGAAACATACCCAGTGTACGTTCTTAATTACTTTAAAAAGCTTTCCTTTGCTATTTTAATCAAAAAAATTTTGTTCGTTAAACAGTATATTGCAATTTTTATTTACAGTTAATTCTTACAATGTTATATGATATGCTCTCGGCTCTTAATCAAACATTTTCAATGGATACTTACCTTAGTACAATGGTCTTCGTACGTTTCCCTTTTGCTTAAGCACGTTATGAATATGAATTTATGTATAGTTTTGTATTTTATACTAAATAAAAGTATCTTGAAATGTTTGTACGTTATTTCTTCCATAAAAATTCGATTGTAAGTATTATCTTGCGTTCAAATAAAGAAATATAGATCCATGATTAATTTTATCACAAATTCGATTCACTACCTTTAATATATTTCACAATACTCACTTTACGCCATTTACTTGTGCAGGATGTAAGAATATGAATATACCTCCTCCCTCATGATGTTCTCCTGATACATTTCATCCATTATTTGATTCAATGAATAGGCTGGCTATTTTTTTTCCCAATAGGAGTGAATAATGAAATAAATATATCTCTTCACTTATCATGCTCTCCTGATACATAACAGCAAATTAACCCAATGCACTAAGTATCTCGCTCCTTAAGAGGAGTAAGGATATAAGAATATACCTCCTTACTCATGATGCTCTCCTGATATCAATGAATAGGCTATTTCGTTTCCTAATAGTGAATAATTTGAGGAATATAATTCTGCACATATGATGCTCTCCTGATACATAACGACAAATTAGCCCTGTACACTGAGTATTTTTCTAACAGGAGTGAAGGATATAAGAATATACCTCCTTACTCATGATGCTCTCCTGATATCAATGAGTATTCTATTTCGTTTCCTAATAGTGAATAATTTAAGAAATATACCTCTTCACATATGATGTTCTCCTGATACATTTCATCCATTATTTGATTCAATGAATAGGCTATTTTGTTTCCTAATAGGAGTGAATAATTAAATAAATATACCTCTTCACTTATCATGCTCTCCTGATACATAACAGCAAATGAACCCAATGCACTAAGTATTTCGTTCCTTAACAGGAGTAAGGATATAAAAATATACCTCCTTACTCATGATGCTCTCCTGATATCAATGAATAGTATTTCGTTTTCTAATAGTGAATAATTTAAGAAATATACCTCTTCACATATGATGCTCTCCTGATACATAACAGCAAATTAGCCCTGTACACTGAGTATTTTCCTAACAGGAGTGAAGGATATAAGAATATACCTCCTTACTCATGATGCTCTCCTGATATCAATGAACAGGCTATTTCGTTTCCTAATAGTGAATAATTTGAGAAATATACCTCTTCACATATGATGCTCTCCTGATACATAATCGCAAATTAGCCCTGTACACAGTATTTTCCTAACAGGAGTGAAAGATATAAGAATATACCTCCTTACGCATTATGCTCTCCTGATATCAATGAATATTCTATTTCGTTTCCTATTAGTGAATAATCTAAGAAATATACCTCTTCACATATGATGCTCTCCTGATACATAAATGGCAAATTAGCCCTGTACACTGAGTATTTTCCTAACATGAGTGAAGGATATAAGAATATACCTCCTTACTCATGATGCTCTCCTGATATCAATGAATATTCTATTTCGTTTCCTAATAGTGGATGATTTAAGAAATATACCCGTTCACATATGATGTTCTCCTGATACATTTCATCCATTATTTGATTCAATGAATAGACTATTTTGATTCCTAATAGGAGTGAATAATTAAATCAATATACCTCTTCACTTATCATGCTCTCCTGATACATAACAGCAAATTAACCCAATGCACTAAGTATTTCGTTCCTTAACAGGAGTAAGGATATAAAAATATACCTCCTTACTCATGATGCTCTCCTGATATCAATGAATAGTATTTCGTTTTCTAATAGTGAATAATTTAAGAAATATACCTCTTCACATATGATGCTCTCCTGATACATAACAGCAAATTAGCCCTGTACACTGAGTATTTTCCTAACAGGAGTGAAGGATATAAGAATATACCTCCTTACTCATGATACTCTCCTAATACATTTTAACAAATTAGTTTAATAAACTGAGTATTTTTATTCATAATAGGATTTTTGATACTCTCCTGATATATTTTAGCAATGAATTGTCTAATGTATTACCTAAATATACCTCTTCACTTATGATGCTCTCCTTGTATAATCCAGGTATTTTAATTTTAATAGACCACTCGATGTGATTAAGGGTACAATACAAACTAATTTCACCCAAGCATCACATTGATAGAGATTTAAATAGCTATTTCGGCAACCAAGTGGTCATCTTCAGTAACAGGCCGACCTATTCTATTTATCTAGTGAATATGACAACATAGTTACCGAAATACGTATTTGGATTTTTAAATATCAATGTAGTGCTTCGATACATTCATTTGATGCCTTATAATAGAGTAGTGAAATGTCAGATCAATAAAAAAAGCAGTATTTAGTATAGTTTATTTCATAGATCTTATTTACAGTAGAATATAGTCAACATAAAACAGAGGTATAAAACATCTATTTTATACAATAGCAAGAAAAGTTTGAGCTACAATCACGTTTATGTACAAACACTTTCACATATTTTATAGCTTTATACAGCCCGAGTTAAATGGTAAACAGTCATGATTGTGGAAGTGATATCGATTATGCAAATTGGCTGAATTGTTTATTCAAACTATGTGAATATGTACAAACACTGTTTGAATAAAAGAACATATTGCTGCAATTACATATTAGTAAACTGAAATAACTAATGATATCATTGAATTTCAGTGATTTGAAATACAACTACCTATGTATATGATAAATAGTAACACATACCACTTTGGAAACATTTCAAAAAACAATTCAATTTTTGGAAAATTCTATTACAAAGTGTGAATTAACAGGAAATTTGGATTGAGTGAAGTGGTGCAAGGTTTAGTTCACTCAGGAAGGAACAGCCTTGATTTCCAAAGACAGTAAGAATAAGGAAATGCGTAAGAACATGTTTACCTTTTCACTCTAAATATTTATATACAGTATAACTTTGTAAGAGCATTTTGTAAGTTTCACAACTTAAATTATTATCATTAAGTTCTATCAATACACCCTGTCTGTTTTTAAGTCTATATCAGAGATATTCTCATATTCAGTTATTACTGAGAGAGTCTTTTTTCATAAATTACAATAGGTCATGGAGTCATGGTTTATTTGTAGTCAGTTACTGTCTGAAGAGATTAATAGCTGTGGAAGGCTGCTGAGGTAATACTAAAGCAAAAAATCGTATCTGCTATAGTTATTCTTCAAAAGGGTCTAATCAATGAAAGAAACAAACAGCTAGAAACAATTTGAACTTACTGAATAATTATTGTACAAAAGATTGCATTTCTGTACATTAAAAATTATAGTTTTGTCTCAATTCTATCGAAAACCGTTTAGCAACGTTGGAAAAAAATCGTAATAGGACGTTTACTGTTACTACACATATTTTACATACAGAATTTAACAAACAAATCAACAATTAAACTAAGATGTATACAGTAAGTATACACATTTCACTGGCAAGGGTTTTTGAGAATATAGAGAAACGGATATTTTAGGGAAAATGTTTCCATCAAATTTAAATATTAGGTCAGACATATTTTGCCTCTGATCGAATAATTATGACTGGAATTAAGTTGATGTTGGAAGAAATGGAACGATTTTGTAAGACATTTTTGAATTTAAGAATCAAAGCTAGAAATACTGCTATTATTTTGGATTATTTTAAATTACCATCATATAAGTAATTGCTAAACTGAAGCTGAAAATATTTATTTTTATAACTTCTAAATCCCAATTGATTTACTCGAAAGACACCAATTCTATTGTAATTTATACAGGTACATAATATTAAATTATAAAATAATCACAACCATAAGTATTGCTATGTCTAATAATAAAATTTCTAAACTTAAATCTCAGTGATATGACGGTATCACATTTAATATGACTAGAATTTACAATGCATTTTTCATGAGTCAGAAGAAGAATGTACAAGTCCTCAGAGTTTGGGAATTAATTTTCTCAGTGGTGGTAATACAAAATTATTTCTTAAATATAAGAAGAAATATAGATGGGATAGTGGTTATTCTGCTAACCGAGGTCCGACACGGATAATTATCATTTTTGTAGTATTATTCATGGTAATATTTACTTTTACCATTTCAATTCAATCGAGTATGCTATATCTTCTCCGAATAGAATTGAATATTGTTAAATAAACTTAAATAACATATCAGGAATTTTAATTCATGCACTAGGTTATTACTCCCAGAGAAAATGCTAGAATTCTAAATCTAAATAAGGAACTATCAGGATGCACTTTCATAGAGAACGAATATGCTGATTGGACGGTATTTTGTTTTTGTACCATCAAGGTAACACACTTATATGGTTAATGGAGAACATTATTGTGCCATGTTAACTGGTTACTTTTGGCATCAATTAAAAGGAATGAATTTGACAAATATGTAGTTCCAACAGGTGACACAACGACCGAAAGAATCAATTTACTGAAGCAAAATTCCAGAAATTGCCTTGCCAATTGACCCTCAGGTTAGTGTGATTCAACGCCTTTGGACATTTTTCTCTGGGGTCATGTTAAATATTTGATTCATGCGAACAATCTACTACATTTTGGCAACTTGAGAATCAACATTGGAACCACCGTTCGTGGTTTTCCTAGTGAAAAATTGGTTTCAAAGGATCCACTCCTGCAGACGTAGCCGTAGTGGACAATATATTGTGTTCTATCGCCAATGCTATTGGATGTACTTGGAACTAACATAATAACATTGTCGTTATATTACATAATTTTGTTGTACTAATATACCGAAAGAAAAACGCGTTGGCAGATGCTAGAGGGTACATATGTTGAAGACTTTGAAGTGATGAAATCAGCGAGACCAACTGATTCAAGATTCGTAATATTGGTTCAGAAAACTGATTTACAACGGCGTCACGCTTGAATTACAGAATTGAAATACTCAATTTATTTCACAACTTCACAATTTATCTGGAGGATAAACGCTATATACGATTATTTCAAGACTTTCCAATTCTTTATCTGAAGAAGTTACGCGCAGCGCTCCTTTTACCTCAAAATTTGTTGAGAATACGATGAGTTTAGTTATCGAGTTTTGTGGCATGGTGTACAATACTTTCCAGACAGTTTTATATCCCTGTGCTACTCGAAAACCTTTTACTTTTTCACGAGATAATTTCGTGTGCCACGTTTCTCGCGAAATGTCGAAAGTTCCAAATGTTACCATTACTGGTTTACTGGTGTATAAATTGCTCGTGAATGTAGTGTTCTTTCTGCAATCTAGGTTTCAACGATTTTCACAGACTCATTTTGCGTTACTCTATTTTATATAATTTTGAGTTCAAGTTCAAACTTTTGAAGTAGTTAAATGTATAAAAATGCAGAAAGTTGATCAGAAAATATAGTACCTAGGACGTAACTGTCTTTTTTATCACCAGTGGGATTCACATATTCATTCTTTCGCAATGTAAAGGTTATCGCATAAATGTGAACCAGTTTTTGCGAATATGGTTAGTGAATTTTGTTTCAAATATGGATGGCTTGAATAAATGTTGCAAAGACAGTTTTCCTTTTCCATGCTTGTCTATCTACTATCCATGAGGTAATTACATACTGTTTATTTTGTGTAACCAAGTGATTATTTTTATAATAGTGTATTTGATAGTTTGAACATATTTTGCATATTATGTCATGCAAAATAGGTCGGAAATTTTCCAAATTCTATCTACTTTCAGAATGAGTAGAATTGAATAGAAAAAACGCCAGCCACTTCGGCGCAACTAGAAGAAATTCGCAAAATTTAGATTTATCAGAAATATAATAAAAACGACGAAGATCTAGATTGGAACAATTCAAGATTAGAATCTCAACCTGCGTGCAATGGCGATGTTCAATTGGATAATAGCGACGACGAGTCTGAAGATATTAGTGATAATAATGTTTAGCTATGCTTAAGCTGAGCAACATAGTTTCCCCAAACTGGTGGTTCTGGTAAGGGTCTTTATTGAAAAGAAGAAAAGCGGGCAATTTCCGAAAGGGCAAAGAACAATGTTGAATGTTGGTGAGCAACAGAGGACAAAACTATTTCCATACGACCCTGTTATTCGAACGTTGTTAACATTGTCCGTTTTTAGTTTAGTAAACTATTTTTACTGGTTGTTATGGAATATAGCGTCGGTAAGTAATTTTCTTACCGTTCTGTCGAGCGGTAAGTAAATTACAAATAATTGGCTCAGAAAACCTTGATTATCAATATCTTTGAGGAGTATATTGTATAATTCTTACCTCGTTCATGCACTTAGGAAGGGCATTAAACTGATGATTAATCTGAACATTTCCATTTCCGGAAAAACACTGGCTTTTTTGATCTGTGTCCAATACTTTTTTAGTGGAAAAATTCAATCAGCACGGTAAACTTAGATATATCAATAGTAATATAAAATAATTGTACTTTTCAGCATCAATTATTTGGCCCCCTAAGATAACTAGCTTTGCACAATATATGCCAGTGATCCCTTTGTGTTCAATGAACCATTTTTTGAAATTTTTAATGTATTTTTGGCAATCAAAAGGCAATGTCAAGAAAGTCAAAGATTGCTCAGTAGTTGGGTACATTTGGAGAGTAGATATGCATTATTACAAAATTAGAGTGGACTAACTAATGATAGATTTTTAATCGAAAAATGTAACGATAAAAATTCTGCTTTTAATAGTGTTTGTTGAAAAAAGAAATTGAATCATACGAATATTTTGATTATCTCATTTTCTCTGCTTCGTTTAAAAGCCTATCAATTCCCGGATTTAGGATATTTTCAAGACGGGACAAAAACTTGAAATTACCACCCTCCTCCATCCTCCTGCCTTTGAGTTATACACTTTTTTATTAACACGAGAATATTCAAGTACTATATTTCATGTTAATACATTTTTATTTTTACCGAGATTCTATTTGAGTTTTGTTATTTTTTTTCTACGTACCTTGATTACATCACCAAGACGGTCCTGTTTGGTCAAATATTCATATCATGAAACCGTCATCTAGATCAATAACAATATCATCCAATTCATTATAAATATCAATAATTTTCTGACCGTTAATTAAAGTATAGATTAGATATACGTTATTAAAACGCGATTATCAATATGGGTTCTCTCCATTGACGTGGAAGCTACATGGCGGTTAAGAATACTCACTGATGTAGTGACATAGCCGTACAAGAAAAGCAAATCACCGCTAATTGAATTAAAAAAAGCAATAGTTCTCAAGAAAATAAAGTGTAGAAATAGCGCTAGATTCGCCTCTAAATCACTATCAATTTTAGAATTAAATAGAGTTAAAATGAAAAATGTTTTACTCCACAATTTGAAACTAAAAACATTTTACAAATTTCAATTCAATCTGAATACATACAACTACTGAAGTTACCTTTATAGTGGAATCTAATAAAAAATGGCAATGCAACACCTGCAACAACAGCGTTCGTAAAACTCGCAGTACCTCTGGTTGAGCACTTAATAATTCCGCTGCCACCTATACTGAGCCTATGTCCAACGATACATTCAAGGAATTTAGCTCATTTAGAATCATTCAAGAAAAAATTGTCAAAGATACAAGTTGGTCCCAAATTAAGTTAGAGCTAGAGCAGTCATTTCTAATAAATAAGAGGGCCACCAAACGGACCAAACTAGTTAAAGGCTATCATAGAAAACCATACAATGAGCATCTCTTATCCTTGGCAACCTTGGAGCAGCGTCGTAAAAGAGGAGACATCATTACCATGTATAAAATTGGCAACGGACATCTACCGGCGCAAATCCGCGCTATGTGCAACTTTGATTTGGACGACAGATTGAGAGGCCACTATTACAAGCTGATGCGATGGTTCGCGAGTTCAAATTGTAGTGCGAAGTTTTTCCTTGAAATGACCTGATTTTTTTTGGGCTTAATTTGGTTTGATCTGTCCAATTTTGGTTTAGTTGTTTTTTGATCTCAATTCAGAAAACGAAACTTATTTTTGATATACCTACATTTTCATTGATGCAATAATAATAGTTTGTTAGCCATTAACTTGTTAAAGAACACAATACTCGTAAGACTGTTCTAATTGTTCATAATAATAATAATAATAATAACAATAATAAAAAAAATAAAATTTCAATAAATAAAAAGATTGAGTCAGAGCACCTAACCTCAACTCATTCATAGTCTTTGATGGTCTTTTTTAATTTTTTGACTGTACGAGAGGGAAACCTATAATGTTCGAAGAACATCGTGTGAGCCAGCGGTGGAATATTGGTAGAGGAGATAGGCATTCGAATTTTTGTTGAAGGTTTGGAGGTTATAACCATAGGGTAAAGAGTTCCACAACTTCCCTGTTCAATAGACAAATGAAGTCTGGTAGGAAGAAGTTCTGCAGGTCTTGAGCTTCACAATGAAGGAGTGGTTAGTTTGAGCTCGTCTAGTTCTCCTATCTGGAATCTCCCATGGTAGAACAACAGACGAGATTTCTGATAAATACCGATCATGGAAAAGTCTATAGAAAAGGGAGATATCTTCCCACCTTTCTACCTTTTTGTTCTATAGAGGTCAATGAAATCGTAAGTGTGACATTATCAATCAGAAGATAAGTTCTCTTCTGGATATGATCCAAGAGCTTCAGCGTATGTTTGGGATCAGAACATGTGAACAGTCCGAATTAGTGCTTTGTAGATTATGAGGAGCTGCTGGGATGTAAAGTAGCTCTTGGCACGGAATAGAAAACCAAGTTTTTGTGAAGGGGCTTTCGCAATGGACCTCACATGATCATCCCATGAGACGGTGCTGTTGGTGGTGATCCCGAGCATGGATATGGAGCACTTCAGATGAATATTTCTTATTGGGGATTGTGGGATCCGCCTTCCTAGAGAAGACGCAAGCTTGAGTTTTGATTGCATTAAACTATAATAGATTATCAGATCCCCATTTCAATCTTTGCCAGATCTCCATTAATTGCGTCAATCTGTCCCTCTCTCGCACCTCTGGCTTCATTGGATGGTATAGGGGCTCTAGATGAGAGAATGGTATGAAGTGTACAAAGCTGTGGACTATAGTCGTAGTAATAACAGTTCCAATTCGTGTTGCCAAGATTTTGTAGCAAAAGGAACAATGTTCTCATAAAATCATTAGGTCCAAGATGTAGAAAAAGTTAGATTTTCCGCTAGGCGTCAAAATTTGCAATAGAGGGGTAAACACCCGAAAAAAATCACAGATTTCGCAAATCTTGCAACCATCGGGAAGGTGTTGAAAACAAATATAAAATAATGACAGCTTTTGTTTATTGAACCTTTGTACCATTGAAGGTTTTTGCATGTATCATTGAACTTTTTTCCACCCGATGACACTCTATCATGTGGCTTCCGTCGCTGTCTATATGAAGGACATTTTTCAGAATTAGTAAGTTTTTAGGGGTTTCATCTTGAGTGGTTAACTATTCTAACTATTTTAGCAGTTCCACTGTTATTCCAACAGTGATAGTTGTAGCGCGCAGTCTGTTTATTCGTTACACGATAGAATCGCTAAATATATGGTGAGCCAGAAGATGATGAGCGTTGCGCGACACGCGTGATTTCTGACGTCACGTAGTACCCGGCGAGGACTATTCTCTGTCTCGATCCCATATAGCCCTCTCACAAGCGTATTGACCAGACCACTCCTCATCACGTGATTGTGGTCACTCCACGTATCGTGAAGTAGGATCCCATAAGTGTTACAGAAATAAAATCAAACGCTAGTTGTCTCGTTTTTACCTATGGTCTATTTGTCTTTGGTATTTCGTTTTGTTCGCTCACACGCACAACGTGATTATCTATTTCCTAATCTTAATTTTGCAGTGCTTTATGTGATCACTGGACTTAAACTCTATGTCTGTGGGCCACACTTGAATTGACCCACCGGGGCTGGGGCCCCAGTTTGCCCTCTCCCCTTGGATCTAGGGCTGATTAGCCTGCGTAATAGTCTATGAGCGATTCTTTATGTATTATCATTATCATCATTGTATTAACCACAACTAACAAAATTAATAAATTATTTTCTCAACACGTACCTGTTAACGAAAATATCGATCTACATGTTCACTAGTGCGAAACCCTGAATCGTTCATTCATACCATAGTATCCTGCAAATTATCGCAGTCCTGTCAAATAACACTGGCGTCCTCCCCGAAGAAATCCTTTTCTGTCGAGTTAACCCTTGTCTGCCTCACCGATTCTGTGCTCAGATGTTCACTGGAATATTCACCGAACGAGCCGTTTCTCCTCGTGTTTACTATAACTGTTTTCGTGCCGTAATCAGTTATAAACTTGTCGTTCGAGTTTAATGAAACGGATTGATACCCGCATTTACACCAGGACGGGTAATGAGCGGTTAATATCCGCTTAAAGGCTTCCCTGAATTCCGTGTTGAAAATCGAATAAATTATAGGATTAAACGCCGAATTGGAATAGCCCAACCAGGTGAGTATCTTAAAAGTGATATCTGGGATGCAAGTTTTACAAAAAGCTGCTACGATATTTATACAGAAGAATGGTACCCAGCATATGAGGAAGACCCCCATGATTATACCGACGGTTACGGCGGCTTTGTGATCGCTCACGTGATATGGTGAACTGTGATGATTGTGGAGATGGATGTGCAACGCTTTGTTCTTCTGTTTGAAGCTCTTTTTCTTCATAGTGGTTGTTGAACTGTCTGGAATGTCTATTGGTCTAGTGATTGCTCTGATATTTTTCACATGCTTCTGAGCGTAGCAGTACAGTCGGCAATATATACCTGTAACAAAAATTAAAATAAAGTCTTGCCTGATCAGAAAAGAAAATAATATGTTTCTTTTAAGACTTAGTGTACCTACATTAAAGACTATGAATTATGATATATAAATGCTCAATTCACGATCCTCTACTTGCAGAATAATCAACAGGGTATCATACTATCATACTATCGTACGCTATTGCAGCTTTGGGGCATTGTTATAGAATAACATGTTACTAACAAAATTGGCTTCTTTACATATATCAAAAAATACAATCTTAAATGGGATTTAAAAACAATTGTAGTATCTACCAAATATTCGAAGAAAAAAAATGCATGTAGTAGATATTCTCCGAAGCTAGAAATTCCTGTAAGTTAGTCCTAACATCTCTGCGAGATAGTTTAAGCAGCTCAAAAAAAAAGGAGGAAACATTCAAATTTGATTTATGCTAGATGCATAAACATCCAACATTTATTCCTCTGTATAAAGTTAATCATGATAGTTTCAAATTATTTTTTTAAGTTTTCTTAAAGGCTCCTTTGAGGGTGCAGATATAAAAAGTAAGACTTCCCAGTGCCCCTTTGTCATCTAAACTAGTAATTTTCTTTTATTTTGAACACTGCCATGAAATAGAATTAGTAATGTCCGAATTTGATGATGATGTTTCCGAAGCAATTAGGGAAGCAAAAAAAATATTAAAAAATCCGTAATTGAAACAGCAAACCGCATATATCAATGTCAATTATAAATTAATAGTTGGCACAATTATCTTATTAGAAAAACAAGAGGTAAATTTATGTGAGTAAATTAATAGATAATTTAAAGTCAAATATTAAATCAGCAGCTGAAAGTAATGGTCAATTAATTTAAAATAAAATGAAATACGTTCTTGACAAGAATGAAGGTTTCTCGTTTTTATTTGATGTTGTTAAAGTTTTCAATGGGACATTTTCCGAAAAATTAGAAATTGAACCAGATTTATTATCCGCTCTTAAATGTAGAGATGTAGAGCGTTCATTTTCAATATACTGTTATGATTTCATTTCCTAAACAACAAAAATGATAAAAATTAGAACTTACCGAACATTGAAAATCAGAAAAGATTAATAAAAAGATATTATATGGAATTAAAAACAATATTAAAAGTTAAATAATAGTTAGTATAATATAATAAACAATGTAAAACATAATAAACAACAATGTGATTAGAATTAGAAGTGTAAAACAAGAACTTCAGTGAATGTGAATAAACGTAGTGTTACGAAGGCAGAAATCATAATTAAAATGATTACAAAAACTATCATGAGATAGCACAAACTATTGAAAAATGTTATAGATATAAGTTAGGATTAGTAAATTTGAGTTATATAATGTTAAAGAAATGTTATTGATATATTATATTATGTATTAGTTTTTAAGAATGACAACTGTCAAATTTATAATAATTATTGGAATAATCATATTAATAATAACCTAATCATAGGTTATCTTATACCAAAGTGTGTGGAAAAATGTAGGTAATATTAATTTAAAAAGAAGGAATCATCATCATTTAAAATAAGTTGAAAATCTCAAATAATTCAAAATTTATAGAATACTAAATACTGATTGGTCGAGGCGGTTTTATAAACGTCAGAGGGGTAACAATGTAAAACTTCTGTCTGTTTGTAACAATCATCAAAGCATTCTTGATAGGTGAAGAAAGCACCTCATAGGTGGATTATGACATCAAGTAGCGTCGGTTTTGAAGGCCTATAAAAGGCATCTGAAGACAAGCCAAGTCAGTTAGCCATCAACATCTGAAGAGTCAAGGTACTCCTGCAACTCACAAATTTTTTAACATAACCAAAAAAGTTTTTCATCAACATCTGAAGAGTCAAGGTAATCCTGCAACTCACAAATTTTTTAACATAACCAAAAAAGTTAGCCATCAACATCTGAAGAGTCAAGGTACTCAAGCAACTCGTAAAATTTTCCATAACCTTAGTTTATTGGATAAACATTGGTGAACCCAAGTGTTCCAATCTTCGAGAAGTTCAAAGTAACCGAAGTTAGTAAATAATTTCAACAAGTCAAGTAGTGTTCCAAGTCTCCGAACAAAGTTTAAAGGTTGCAATAACCTAAAATTCATAAGTATCATCGAACGATAGCCAGTCTTCGATAACGTTCCAATCCATCATTGAAGAGTTTTATATCTTTAATAAAAGAATAAAACTAAGTTAACAATTTTCAACAATTCCTGATTCCAAAAGAAGTAACCATAGTTTACCTGTGTTTATTGTGTATAGCAGAGGAATTGTGAATTATCAAATTAATAAGAAGATCAAGCCAATTGAACATTGCCTACATTTTAAAACATATTCTGGGATATAAAATAAACGTAAGTTTATTTATTATTTCTCCATTGTATTATCTGTCTGTAAATCTAAAAGAAAGATTGCAGATTATAACTTTGTAAACAAAGATTAATAGTAAATAATTTTGAGGTTAGATCATAGATCTATTTGAACATAACATTGTAAAATTGATACCCGAGATAAATTAGAGTTATAGAAATTTAAATATAAAAAGTTTTAACATTCAAAGAACATTGTGTTTAATTCCATATATAATTCCATATAAAATAAAAAAGCTAAAAGTTCATTATTCAATTCAAAACAAACATAAGATTCAAAATACAATAAGAAAGCTAGCCGGTAGAATTCAAAACATTGAAATATTCAAATTAATTAATAATAATTCATAATTAAATAATAAGCTCAAAAGACCTTTCTTAACAATACAAATTAATTTCAAATGATAGAACACTGAGTTTTGAAACAGAAAATATAGAAAGTCACTTAGTTGTAGCTATTAATGATAAAATTTTAAGAGGTTACAACGTTTAATTAATAATTAACAATTATTTAGTTATTATGTTACTAATATTATGTTGTGCAAATATATTTATGTTAAGTTAATGTTAAAGTTAATTCACTTTGTATTATAATTAATAACTTATTATTAATAATTAATTAATTATGGTGTTAAAGACATTTTGCCTATATTGCCTATATGTTAAGATTCCTGTCTTTTTCAATAAAAATCTTTGCCTATATAAGCGCCTGTTTCTTCAATTTTTGTTGCCTATAAATCCGAGCTTTAGTTATAACTACAAAAACCGCTAGCAGTAGTTACACGATTACACCACAGAATGAACACAGAAAATAAATTGTATCTTCACACTTCGATGACATCATTTAAATCTTAAAATGAGAATTTACGACACTTCTACAGGTTAAATATATGCATGTGATACGGTTTAATAACATACTATAATTCCATTTGATATCTGAAGATATTTGAATATTGACAACAAAATTTATTCAATAAATCAAATTAGATATGGTTGGATATTATTTATTTTTCTATGCATGGGTTTGATTTGTTTGGTGTAAGTGAAACACTGCCTCCCCTGAGAAGCCGCCGCTGATGAAACATTCGCTGGTTTCCGAACCAACATAAGCATATACTATACCAGCGCAAGGTATTAAACTTAGCAATAATGTCATCAACAATGTAACAGATTATAATCTACTTTTAAATACCATTTTTATATGTATATTGAAAGTATTGGAGACTTTCTTATGGATCCTGATAAGTGGGACTAGCCACCTTTGATATCAAGTATTTTTCAAGAGAGGAATTTACATTATTTATCAATCTCAGAGTTTCGGTTCGATCTTTATTGAAGTGTACCCGGTATCTACTGTAAGAGTATCATCTATATTTGAAGAAGCATACTCATCTGCTTTTTGAATGAGAAAATGGAGCTTATGGGATAAGGCCAAATAGGGTCACATATCTTTTTGTTTCAAATATCTCGAACAGATTCAATATATAATCCTCTTGAATTTTCATGGCAGCTCCATGTTATATAGACCATGTATTATATTCCGACAATCCTTTCTCACAAAAATGCAACTAATTTGTCACTGATGAGCAAGGATGATATCGATTGGAATATTCACATGCAGATGTCCAATTTGAACATGTCCATTTTAAAAATATATGTAAATTTAGAAAATAAAATGTATACGATTTTGAAGTTTCGATATTTCCAACGATATTTTCGATCCCTTCCAAATAATACGATTTCGGAGATCCTTCTAAATAGGCGTTTGTTTCAGCGATGACCTAATCATTGGAGCCAAATATCTTTTCGTAGAGCCATTTCTTCAAGTTTGGAAAAAGATAAGAATCGTAGGGGGCCAAATCTGGAAAACATGCTGGATGACCAATTCGTAGTGCAAATCAAGCAATTTTGCCATTGAGACTGCGGATTTGTGCGACGGTACGTTGTCCTGGTGAAAGAGTACTTTTTTCTTTGCCAAATGCGGCCGCTTTCGCTTCAAATCGGCGGCGAATCGATCCAACAGCTCTGCATAATTTACGCAGTGGATCGTTGAGCTCTTTTCTAGGTAATCGATATGAACACCGTGTGCATCCCAAAAAACTGTCGCCGTTGGCCGATAAACCCACTTTGACCTTATTCGGCTTCGATTTTCCAGGACAAGTCCACTGTTTCGACTGTTCTTTGGTCTCTGGTGTGTTTTGATGGATTCATGTTTCATCCACGGTTACGAAACGGTGCAGACAGTCCTTCTTATCGCAATTGAACATCGCCTTGTTCATGGCCTTACTATTGAGTGCATTATGTATAATGCAGAATATTTTATATCCAATTTGTTCTATTTTCAAAATAATTGACAAAATGTACACTCACTATGGTACCATTACGAGAATATTGTTCCGATATTGTGGTTACCATGAAATTTTTCACAGGGACAGCTGATATCCACTGTTTCCGTAGTTCATTATCTTTAGCAAAACCTAAACATTTGAACTTTTGGCCCATTACTGTAATTTTCCTTGCAGTCAGCAGCTCAACAATTATTTGACATAACTAATTAATTGAAAACGTCAGCAGTATGACGCGAAACGCGGTAAGAACCAACATAAACATTCATTTAGGAGGACATTTTACTCAGTCATAAGCTTTTTCAGTTTATTCAGTCATAACACTCTTATACTCGCTTATTTACGGGTAAAAATACGTGCCAATCACACGAGAACATCTTAGGAACTGGTGCTTCATATAATTTTCCACAAGGAAAATATATTTTCACTTGTCACAGTCAATACCGTCATTATGACTAAACGATACAGTCTTATGCTACGTTTCCTCTCAAATCCGTTACACTGACCGTAATACTCGCCAGGGTCGCACTAAGGTGGTGGTTTATTATTTGCTCGGCCGAGCAAAGCCACCTGGTAACTAATCCGTCTCTGGAGAGATATTGGAGATGTGGCTGTAACATATGTTCGATTTCTGTTTACCAGTGGGTTTGAAACAGTTAAAAAGTTGCAGCCACCAAAATGTGTGTCGTGCTGTGAATCGAATGAAGTTTGAATTTAATCTACGGTTATATCAAAGAATAGAGACTTTAATATGAGCTAGTTAATTGCATGTTTGACTGAATTTTCTTTTGATGTTCGGATAGAATAATAAACAATGTGATGAATAATTTCACAAACTAATAAACAATGCAAAATACCGTGAGTTTCCAGTCGGAAGTTATGAATTAATTAAAGTTTAATCGTTTATTATACTCAGAATGCGAAATATTTTATTTTGAATGTTCTAATAATAAAGAAAAATATTGCAATTTCAATGTATTCAAATAAATTTCACAATCTTCATTGGCTCTACAATGAGTTCATTCATCCATGCTTGATATTGCCTTTATGAAAGTTTTCTTTGATATCCTCGAGAGTAAATATTAAATTCATGGTTGGTAGTGAAAATGCAGATATAAAGAAAATGAATTTTCTTATTGGCCAAAGCGTATTCGAATAAATATTCATTATAGACAAGATGTATGTTAGATATTTGTTAAGCAAAAGTTTGATCTTGTTCTTGTATGGAATTAATTAATAAGATGTGTTGCAGTTTTCGGTAATATTGTGGATTTAAATGACCAACTCGATTCCTATGATTCCCAGTTGTTAAAAATTTTGTAAATAAACTCCCACCTAATTATTGTCTACCCCGATCCCTCAATATCTACCACATTCAGATTAATTCCTAATATTCAAGGACATAATTTTAAATTTAGCTTTAATTGATAACTTCTAGCTTTGAGCATTATTTTTTGAATTAAAAACTCAATGGTGGAAGCCATCACTTTGTGATAATTTAAATATTGATATAATAAAATAAAACACTCTTACTTCGTTTCTTATCTCATATATTATAGAAAAATACATAAAATAAAAACCAACAATTTAGTGCTTACGAAAGCCCATAAATCTAATGAAACTGGCATCCTAGATGAAATAGATGATGACGGTAAAATAAATACGTTTGTTTCATCAGAATTGACTCAAATCAAGAAAGATCCTACAAACCAATTTCATTAAAAACTGAACAATTTGTAGAAAATAGCCAAAAAGGAAATCCTCCTATACGCCCGGTAGTATCCTACGTTGATAGCCCTACATATAATCTAGCGGTACAGTTAAATTAAATTTTCAAAAATATAAGTAGCTTCAAGTCTAAGTATGGCAGTAAAAAACTCATTCGAACTTTCAAGTTAATGAATAGATTAACTTTCCCTAGAAATGAAATTTAGATATCTTCCGATGTTTCAAATATTCCTCCCAATGAATGTAAAATGTTGATATCAAAAATTCTGGAAAAATCAGATATAAATCCTGTACTAAGATAAGAGATAGAACAAGCTTTTGATGTTTGCCTTAGCCCAAATTACTGTTAATTTAATAACCAGTTTTTCACACAAAATCATGAATTAGCTATGGGATCCCCATTAAGTCCTCTTTTGGCAGATATTTTCATGTCTTATTTTGGAGAAACTATAATGAGTTCCCGTCGAGCAAAAAAAACTTATTCATGGTTTTAGAAACTAATAAGAAAAACAAAATAAATTTCCTAGACCTTACCTTCATACACCATATATCATTACTTTCAAAATTTATAAAAAACTTGCATTCACAGATACAACTATTGCTAATTCATATTTTAGCCCCGTAGTCGCAAAATAAATAAATAATATAATCAAGGTTATAGGTTATAGCCATTAACAACGGTTTTCAACCTAAAATTATATTCAAATTAATTGACAGAAAAAAGCAGAAATTAACTTACTTCAGTAACTATCCTTTTACAAAATATTCTGATTCTAAATAAGTTTTCCTCATATATTCCGATACCGTAAGTGAAAGAATTGCAGACATTTAATCGAAACATAATCTGAAAGTTAGCTTCAAATTAGATATAAGGTACATTTTCTATCTTTTAGACTTAATAAAACAGATTCATATTTCTCTAACCATATTTTATAAACAGGGCACAGTTTTCCAAATTAAGATGAAGTTAAAATTGTACATAACCAGAGTAGAGGCTTCAAATTAAACACACCAGAATCATTAGAAATTTTCAAAGGTATTAAATTAATGACAATAAAATTTTAATAGATCAATTATATGTATACTATACAGCATTCTGTTTGATGTCTTGATAACGTAAAATTTCTCATAATCCTCTTATGTCTTTCTAGTATACATCCGCATTAAAATTTCCTCATTATCCTATAATTATACTATTCCAGCAATGTATTTCCCCAACCGGAACCCCACTTGTTACCTGTGTATTATCTTGTACCATAAATATCCAAGATTAAACACATTTTCATACATTAGTATTTTTTGAAGATGACACGCTAGTGTCGAAACTATAGTCACGATTTGTTTCTACGATATCTGTGCTAAAAACTAAGAAAAAGTGTTTTATTTCATCATATCAATATTTAAATCAAATGCTACAACTTTTGTGTAAATTTTAGTGTAATTCTCCAACTTCCGAAAGTTAAAATGATTTTATACTACGGAAATGCCGAAACCATAGATAGATAAGTTATATTTTTAATAATTGGCGAAACGTGGTCATATGGTCGTTCTCCCTAGACATGGCTCTGTTCAGAAACCTAGCTTCTATTATTATTAACGTATTATGGAAAAGAAACTACAGTTCAAGATAAAATGCAAAAATTTACTCAAAAACTACATATTTATTCACAAAATACCTTTTATTTCTGATATGTTTACTAACGCAAATCTATTAATAAGAAATAATCACCATTATTCACTAAAAATACTATCAAAGTACTGAGGACCTTTCGGCTACCAAGTAGCCATCATCAGAGTAAACAAAATTATAAATCAAAATGTGCCCGTTTAAATATTATTTTGGGATAATAATGTAAACAATGGGTTACCCCCAGCTGGAGATGAATCGGAGTTTAATAAATTGCTTTTTCGTTTATACATTTCCATTCCATCTAAATTACCTAGATATTTATCTGTACTGTGTTTTAAAAGTGATAAACTTTTTCGAGAAATGGTGTGACATGTTCGGCTACCGCTTTCTCAAGCTTATCACTTTTAAAACACAGTACAGAAAAATATCTAGGTAATTTAGAGGGGATGTAAATATACATACATAAAGATCTAAGGATCACGTATTCTGGGCAGTTTCTATCGGGGATATTAATATTTGGAAGCCATTTCTTTAGAATGCTTATCGACTCGGGAAGTATTTGTAAATAGTGAGACAACATCAAATGAAACGAAGGTATCACCAGGTTCAAGTTTGAAATCTTCCAATTTTCCAATAAGTTCCAAAGAATTTTTCACAGACAAAGTTGGTGCGGCTTGCAAGTTGCTAAATTCCTTCACCAACCATTTTGCTATGTTATACGTAAGACAATTAATGTTCAAAATGATTGGTCTCATGGAATTTCCCGGTTTATGAATGTTAGTTAAGCAATATGGTTTAGGAATATCAAGATTTGAAAGTCTAAGTTTGTATACTATTTTCGACAAATTCGGAATTTACAAAATCAATTGTGAGTCGTATTTAAAATGGTATGTAGTTCAAGCTAGGAGTAATATTTTAACTCGTTATGAGGAACATTTTGCTCATATATAGAAAAATATTGTCGAAAAATTAGCTACATATATCTAGGTAATTTAGAAGGGATGGAAATGTATATCCGAAAAAGCAATTTATTAAATTTCGATTTATCTCCAGCTGAGGGTAACCTCATTATTATCCCCAAATAGTATCTAAACAGGCATATTTTGATTTATAATTCAGTTCATTCTGATGATAATTATTTAGTCGCCGGAAGATCCTTAGTATTTTAATAGTATTTTTAGTGTATAAAGGTGATTATTTGTTATCAATAGTGTTATAATATATCCACAGTGTGAATAGCTTATTATTAACGCAAATCTAACTATTTACCCGCCCCCGCAAGCAATACCTAAACGAAACTAATGAGATTTAAACTTATTTAATCATTTTAATTCGTAACTTCGTTAATTGCGCGGAACGTACGTTGTTCGTTTTCGAATTAATTTCGCAGCTGAAATTACCAAGTGTTTTCATAATTAAAAACCACTTCCGGATGAGCATTCTTGTTACCTCGACTAGGTACGAGGGTGGTTGAATTAAGATTATCGCTATACGTATCCTTGAAGATTGCTGGAATTATACGTTCGTAGTTGAAGTACGCAACACCGATTAAGATCTACATTAACGAAATGTATTTATATAGCGACTCAATTAAGGCGAAGAATGTAGAGTGAAACCGGTGTTTTGTAAATTCCCCATATACCTAGGTTTTGAAGAAACATCGTTACTGAAAACATGCAGGTTTCTTTGAGAACCTATATAAATAAAGCAATTAATTATCAATTGGAATTCATTTAGATATCAAACAAGTTGCTGAATTTCAAGCTCGTTCTAAGAACACCCAAGGGCGTAAATTAAATAGTATATTCTTTGTTGCCTTTTATTACGGACAAGTCAAGTATATGAGTTCATTTCTTAGTACGACCGTTCCGTCATAAATTAATACATTATAATTTGTAAAATATCAACAACGTCAATGAGATTCTTTACAATTTCAAAAGGAATTCATAAATTACGTATTTAGCAGAAATGGTTCTAAATAAAATAAGTGCGTCATAGGATATTGGTAGTCGAGACATATTTTTATGGTCAGATTAGAAACGGCAGGTTGATCGCTTGCTATGGTTTAAACCAGTGATAACCAAAGTGGTCTATATCGACCCCCAGGGGTCGACGATGACCTGCAAGGGGTCCATGTCAGCGAAAAAAATTGGGGTCTATAAGATGAATAGGGGTTCACGATAGTAAATCTCATTCAAGGAATAAATGAAATAATCCACATACACAGATGGATTTGTTAGTTAGTTTTTACAGGAAAAAAGTAACAAACAGACCTACAATATACTACGGTCTTCTATGTAAACTTATTTTTGCAATTATAATATCAGTAGCGAAGTAGGAATTTGACAATGCACTATTTTATTTTATTCATTTATACATTAATTAAATTAAATTTAATAGCGTAGTATTTAATTTTATAAAGTTACCGGGTTACCCGCATACGCGCAGTAGAAATTCTTGACCATTCTTGAACGAATTAAGCTGGTGAAGCAAAACATTGGACGGCGCGAATTTTCGCAGTTTCCCAATTTGTCACAGACAAACTTCCAGGTAGATGATGTTTCAACCTACGTTCAACATTTAAATGCCCTCTATTCAGATTTTAAAACTAGGTTTGATGATGTTTTGACTCTGAAAATACCACAGTAGATAATAATGAACCCGGATGTTACATTACAAGAGGAACTGATCGGAATAAGCACTAAAGAAGAACTTAAAATTTACAGTTTAGAAACGGTTATCAGCAATTCTGGCGTCAAAAAAGACATTCCTGTTACTCATCCCGTATTACGGAATATCGCGAGAAAGTTTTTAATTGCTTTTTCATCATCATATCTAGTTGCCAATCTTCCAACAAAAATAGAAACTAAATTGATGCCAAATTTTGAAAACTTATTATTAAAGCATCAGGTTCATCGCTCCCACCACAAGTATTTATTTTTTCCTCAGTCATTTTACGTAGTACTCAATTTTAATTTGGTTCGTTTCAATTAGAATGTAATTAATAAATGTATAAAACTTAACATGTGTTCTTTTTAAGTTTTTCTCACTACACTTCACTACAGAGAGAAATTTAAATCTTTGAAAGTTACACAAGCTGTCAAAAACACATTTGAACTTGATGGATTTGCATAAATTCAATATTAGGTGAGCAGGGTGGATCTACCCACCGAAATACATGGCGAGTGGTCTAAGAACCAAAAAATTTGGGGACCTCTGGTTAAAACAAATATTTTTTATCCTTTCCTTTTCTTATCTATTCACGTAACCATAACATAAGACTTACAGGACGCAGTTGCTTCGTATCAAACATGTGATTAGAATATTAGCTTGATATAATTTTTATTCATACTTAAATTCAAGGAAGTCTTAATAAGGTAATAAAATTAATGTCTCGGTCAACAAAAATAGAATAGTTCTCCTGTATCAAGCTTACTAGACTGGGGCAAGTATCTTTCTTATTGTGTGAAAGTTACTACCCTCAAACATATTGCTCAAAGAGGAGTGGTTATCTAACATTATAAAAAATCAAACTCCCCACAACAAAAGTCAGTTATATTTTAACTTCTTGAGTTAAATCTTGCTTCGACTATGTCACGAATCACTTAAATCATATTTTAGAAAGCTTTCTAAGTTTTCTAGTTAAGCTTGCGTTGTGATGTTTATGGTAGAATTTTCGTTCATTTAGAATCAAGTCAATTTGCTGAATACATAAAATTTAGAATTCTTTGAATAATTAAATCATAATAGTTTTGTTTAACTCTTCATCTTGGTACATCCGGGCTGAGTTAGATTAGTGTTCCACTTCGTATCTAGGTTCTAATAAGGTTAAATTTCAATTTTAACATAATTCTTTAATTAATACTTTAGTAGTACTTTATCTTTTAACTTTTGATTCATTTTTATAATTGTTTTGTTTCTTTATTATTTATTAAATATTTTATATTTATTTTGATTGAGAGTTTTTCTACTTAGCGTGATTTTTCAACTACCCTCGATCACACAGTGCTTGAATAATGTGTTAGTGTTTCAACCAAATAAGTAGTATTACATATATCTATTGACCGTAGTGTAGTCTGATTTGCCAAGCTAATGAGAAATCCGTGATATCGGACCACTTCCTGGTTGTCGGTACACGTACTGCAAGTTATTGTTATTGATATTAATTAATTAATTAATTGATATTAATTGATATGTATATGAATTTGATAAAATAGGTACATTGATAACTTTTTAGAAAAGCAATAAAACCAGAGAACATGCCCCTTATTACAATGAATTTCTGAACAATAGAGAAACGATTATTTTAATAAACAAGATATTTTAAAGGCGAGGTAAAAATTTGAAGGAACGATTTCCTGTTGCGTTTTAAGAAAAAAGTTCCTATAGACATGTTTCCTAAATTACTTACGTTCCAAGATATAAAGTGATGAAAAAAAATTATTCCAAAATATGTTCTAAAATTTTTAACAAATTTTATCGATAGTCGGTAAATTCTCTCAGTAGGCTGGGAGACACTTTTTGGTACAATAAGATTGAGTTGGTTTTCAGAAGTTGCGTCCGTGGAAATTATTCCTTTGATATTATGGGAAAAAAGTATGTTAAAAATTAGGAATGTTCTCAAGTCTTTGAAAATTTTATTATTAGTTTTTTAACTCGAAACATTTGATTTTATTCCCCTCACTATACTTAGTATACTTGAGGGAAGTATTGTATTGAAAAAAAAAGTTTGCGGATTTTCGCGGAAACATCTGTTTTGAACCTTTCTGAATCGATCTAGAATCGAGACTATTTTCGAGAGCAAAATACCGTGAATTACCAGTCGGAAGTTATGAATTAATCAAAGTTAATATTTAAACGATTATATTATACTCGGTATTCGAAATATTCTATTTCTATAAGTTCATTCATCCATACTTGAGATTGTCTTTGTTGAAGTTTTCTTTGATATATCCTTTAGAGTAAAGTAAATATTAAATTCATGGTTGGTAGTACAAATGCAGATATAATAATATAATGATTTTCTTATTGACATTGCGGGAAATACACCAATATATGTCAGGTATTTGTTATAAAAACTATTTCTTTCTTATCCAACTTATCGAATTAGAATTAATTTAATCAGATCTGTTAAGTTTTCGGTAATATTGTGGAATTATGGTAGAATTGAGGTTCGGGTGCTTCATCTTTAAAACGGCTGTGATCAATTGATCACGTGACTTCCCTCACTCGTAGAAACCGAAAATATATTGGAATTGATTAGTAACAAATGAACATGTGCAAAGACGTCAAATAATACTCTCAAATTTATTCGAATTGACAAGATATGTGTTTTAAGGCTCAATACTAGCAGAAATTCCCTGTGTTGACCGGGAAAGGAAATGCGTAGCTATCTACATCAGATCTGATCAAGTTGATTGTAAGCAATCAGAAAACCAAATTCAGAAAGTCCCCAATGTCATTAGAGACCAGAACTTCTCAAAAGAGTATTCCGAATTACTTGCCTCCAGATTAAAAGAAAAAATCCACCTTATCCAGGAACTAATATTACGTTTTATAGTAAAAGAGATCTGCTCCCCTTATTTTCTCAGGAAAATAGGCTGGTATCTTGTAATGATATAAAAAGACTTAGAAAAATGGGTTTGTCAAAATACACAACATAAGAATGGCGTCTTTTTATTAAAAGTTCAAACGTAGTTTGGAATATGCTTTCATACAACAGTAACAAGTATGACTCAATACCCACTGGTCATTATACCAGCACGAAAAATGATTATGAACAATAGCTTTAGTCTTGCGAAATTAAGTATAAAGTACAACAGTGGGGATTAGTGTCGATCTAAAAAATGGTGGAAATTCCCCGTGAGCAGCAAAATGGATATACAAAATATCCTTATTTTTTATGACTGTGGGACAACAGGGCCAAGAATAACACCAATTGAACAGAAATTGGAACTCAAGAAATGTCACTATGCATGATGAACAGAACGTAATCAACGAATCTAATAAGATAGTGACTTTTCTCTTGTTTTAAAGGCCAAGAATACGAAATTTCATCAAGATCAGTATATATCTGTTTAAGTGGTAAGAAATTGTGGTAGAAAGTTTTTTCAAAACCATGTAGACAGTGACTTCTTCTTGTTTAGGAGGTGAAATGTGCAAAATTTCATCAAGATCGGTACTTATCTGCTTCAAGGGCTGGAAAAGAGGAATCTATATTCGATTATTTGAGAAGGGAGAGGAAATCCCTGCTCATATCCTGAAGGACTGCGAGGTTACCACAAGCCTCAGGTGAAGCTGTTTTGGAGCAGTAACCTTGGACTCAGGGACCATAAAGAGCTCCTCTGCTCTCATAGTGTTAGACTTTCGGTTGTAAAAGGACTGGTATCGTGGAGTGTCCTTCGGGGGATCCGATTCAGTTAATAATAATAACATTATTTCGAACAATTTGAAATGCTTAAAATGGATGTAAAAAAACGAAATCTATATGATATTAGATGTATTCAGAAACCTTTATAATTATTACGAGACATTTTCTTCAACATACTTTGAAATAAAGAGCTTACTTCCTTTTGTAGCACAAAATAAAAACACGTTACTTACGGTATTGAATCAATTAGTAAGTTGAACGAAAACTAAAGTTAAAAGAAACTATACTTCAGATTCATTTCGGTAACATCTTGCATATATTTTACAAGAGGTTCATAAAGGATATGAAAAATAAAACTATTCTGATGACTAAGAGCTTCAAATACAGGTATCAAAAATTGAACTTCAAAAGAGGAAGCGCTTAAAAATATAAATCGATATCGTATATTTGTATTAAATTTGCTGTTATTCTGTTCTTGGCGGTGCTTGTTGGCAGTTTATTCATTATCCACAACGATGGTGGAGGGTTCTTTTAAATTCACTAAAAGATGAATTTCAAACCAATTGAAGGAGTTGTTTTGACAGATTTCACCATGATAATTAATATCCTTTTTTTCTGAAGAAAATATTAGTTATACGCTAGGAATAAAACTTGCTGTACAACTAGCATCAAGTACCTACAATATACACTGTGTCACCAAGTTTTATCGTTTTTACAGCTTTAAAGCTAGAATTTTGCCAGGGATGACCGACAGTACATACCATAGAGGTAGCACAGATTAATTTTTTCGTAATAACTGATGTAGTTTACACAACTAACGACGGAAATGTACGCATTAGAATTACAGTCCTGGAAATAACTTTTCTGGACTTTCGAAGTTTAATTCTATTCTATCAAAATTTAAATTTACAACTGCTGGTCCCATAAATGTTAAGCATGATTTGAAAGAATCACTTTCAAGAATCCAGAATAATCCTTAAGCACATTTGATGTTGATTGTTGACGAATCGTTTATGGAAATTGATAATGCTTTCAGAATATGAGGTTCGTTTGAGATCCACTTCCGACTTTCAAAACCACCAGAGTGGAGAATTTTGATAATATTGTTACAATTTGATATTACTTCTGAAATGTTTCTTCCACCAGTGATGAGATCATCAACGTAAAAGTCATTGAGTATGGTCTGAGCTGCGTTTGGGTAAGAATCAAAATGAAGTTCTGCTAAATATCGTAATGCTTTTATGGTTTGGTATGATGCGGATGCAGTACCATACGTTACGGTGTTTAACTCATATGTATCATTAGGCAAATGCTCATTTTCGCACCACAGACATCTCTGGTACATTCTGTTCTTTTTGTTCACAAGAATCTGTCGATACATCTTGGCTATGTCAGCCGTAACTACTACTTTATGTATTCTGAATTTTAGCACGATTGAGAAGAGATCATCTTGCAATGTCGGTCCTATCATGAGAGTATCGTTTAAAGACAAACCGCTGTCGGTTTTCGCGGAACCATCGAATACGACTCGAATTTTTGATGTGATACTTTCTTCCTTGAACACTGCATGGTGTGGAAGAAAATATTGTTCAGAATCTTTGTTACTTGTATTTTCGTGTTCCCATTCCCTGTAAGTTGTTGGATCAAATTTAGAGGATATAATGGGAACAATAAGTAAATCCCATTGTTCTGTAGGATGCCCTAAAACTTCAAGTGCTCTTAGATGTTTATGAAAATCATCCAATAGATCACGCAAAGGAACTTTTGATTCTCTAGTTGCTGAAGGTAAATTCAGAATAGCCGAAATGTGATAATTAGACATGAGCTTTTTATTTTCGTATCGATCACGCAATAGATCCCACGCTATTTGATAACTCGCGGCTGTATTATGCCAAGATTGCAATATTTTAACTGCTTCACCTTTTAGAGACAGACCTAAATACTGTAATTTATGTATATCTGGTAGCAATGTATTTTGATGAATTAACGACGTAAATAATTCATAAAATGACATCCAATTTTCAATCTGATCATCAAATGTTGGAATACTAATGTCTGGTAATTTAGGTTTTATGCCATTTTGTATATTAGGAGTTACGTTTGTTGCAACTGTAGAAAAGAATAAATTTTCAAAAACATCGCGTTCTTTGGCGTGAGTCTGAGTTGTTACATCGTCGAGTATTTATAATTGCGAATTTTTGTCATCAAATTTATCAAAAAATGACTCGATTTTCTCAAGACGTAAATTCATCTCAACATTTATCGAATCTAGGTCAATATTGTCATAATCTATACTATTGAGATAGTTTATGAATCTGGTTAGAGAAGCTTTAATTGCACTGCGTTTTCTGATGCATTCAGTTGTGTTTACAGAATGCTCCATTTTAAAAACTGTTATTTTAGCATTAAATTGAAAATAATCGAATTATACTTACTTCTTATAGGTTGGGTTAGGATTTGATGAACTATTAATTGTTACTTGCTTTGTGAGATTGATGATTCTTGCGATATTGTTATGGAAATGTGCATTGGCTATTGGCGGCCAATGATGCGAGTTGTATATACTTGAGAACTGGCCATGTTATTCGAATTCACCTCGAAATTCACTGTATTTGTTGATAACTCTCTTCTGATATCCGCGTCGAAGGACCACAATATTTTGTATTTCTTGTTGTTGTGTTAATAGCTTTTTCAGTTGACTAATTTCAATTTGTTATAAAAAGACGCGCGCTTCATTAATTAATTTATTTGCAAACTGTCATTCAATCACAGCACGCTATAAACATTTTAGCGATATCTATATAAAATCATAGATGTGCATATAAATAGTACCAACAACGAATAGTGAACTGTCAACCTACTATCAAGTCAATTTAATAAATCAACAGTTCATATCGGCAAGTCTCTGATGTGTTGCCAACTGTTAAAATGTTTGATTATACCGGGTTTGACGAAGATAGCGCTGCAGTTGTTCAGGGAAATTATTGAAATCAATTTGGATGTAAAAATAACCAAGTATGATATTGATTCGACCAACAAGGCACAGGTACTTTATTTTTTCTCCCACATTTTGGTAAACACTGCAATAGTTTGTGAATTACATTCAAAACTAAAAATGAGTTTAAGTTTGATATACATAATTAGTAGAACCCCTAAATTTGTTTGTAGCACAGATTATTGTATCAAATGGGTAGTTGTTGTATTCAAAAACCATGAAATCCTGCTCAACCTGACAACAATGCCTGTCCTTGATCCATGACGTCATATCGTTGTTTCAGCGACACAGTAAAATTAAACGTAATCAGATGTATATTTGGTTGTATAACATGCAAACGGACTTAATAACAGCAACTGTCAAACTATTGGTTCATATAACGAATACGTCCAAAGCATTTATTAAAATTTTGCTTCATGTATGTCCTTTTTTTTTTTAATTACACTGTATAACTCGGTCGCCTCCTTTCCCTTACATTCTAGTCGTTTATTTTTTCAATAATACGCAAGTTATAAAATAAACCGCTAACAGAATATCTACTAATGAAACATTGTGGAAGACATATAACACACATTTAATTTCCTCCCTCTAATGAAAAATTTATGCGTGTTCCAATAAAAAGTAAATTTGATGATTTACCATCTTCCAGCAAATAGAACTGACGATTACTTCATTTGGAAAGTAATAAATCTGGAGAAAAACAACGCGTAACAACTTTTCTTGTTATAAAACTTCTTTACGACAAGACATTCATGCAGAACTGTTAACTTCATCTGAAATTTCGAGAATTGCCTTAATATCCTTTGGCACAATATAAATGAAACCATTATAATTTTGACAGAAGTAAGTACATACCTATCATAACAATGCAAGGAACGTAAAATGAGATGCAGCTTGAAACTACGGCATAGGTTGGAGTGAGATCGAGTGCACAAGTCGGGTAGTTCTGTCCCCCAGCATTGTAGACTAAGGGCTGAGGGGGCCTGTGTAAGCCCAGAGAAATGGGAACGAAGGATATTAGCGCTGCTAGAAGCCATATTGCTGCTATTGTTCCCAGAGCGACTCGACGCGTCACCCATCTACCGTATCTGAAACAAAAAATTAAGTTTCAAGCACAATGTACCACGAATAGGTTTTTAATAAAGTAATGTTACAAAGGACTAATTCCGAAATTCAGCTGAAATGATATAGGAAGGGTTCTATTTTTGGCGTGATGGAACTTCTAATCGAGACAGCTCAGACACTAGTTATTATATGTCAAAGTTTTACGGTTATTTTTATTCAGTAATTTTAGCAATTTCATTATGCATAGAATAAGGGATCTGATTGCAAATAGTGAAACTTTAATATGTAAATGCCGATTCTGTTTGGGAAACTTACAGATCGCTGCGACCATTTCACGATCGACATAATCATTTATTTGAACAACTATGGATCGATATCGCACCTCGTTTAAGCTATTAGTCCTGACAATGAAGCATTTTCCCTATAATTTTTTTCCCAATAAATGGCTTTTATGAAATTTTGAGTGTGAATTCCTGAAGGATGGTAGGTGTTTTAAAGCAGAACGTCCCACACAAACAGAAGTTATCGAGTAAACTGTTGTCAAATAGGAAAAATATGGTATAGATAGATTTTTGGCTCCCCAATGCTCCTTTTTTGGAAAATGCACCCCTTTCGAGTTATAGCCCTTTCAGACCGAAAAGAGTAGGGGTTCAAAAACTGTATAAAATGGCAAATATGCAAAAAAACATATGTAATAATCAAACATCGTTTGTTGTCGAAGAACACACATGTTTCGTTTTTATAACTTTTCTCCAGAAATAAATATTTTTCGATTTTTCATGATAGAACGTAAAACTATCAAGTTTGAGGGGGGTACGAAAAGAAGAGTGAATCTTGAACCTATGAAAAAGCCTGGAACATCTTGCTTAATGCCAAATAAACATGTTTCGTTAGAGAATAAAAAAAACATTTCCGAGTTATAGAAATCTTCCAAATCAAATTAAAATGTTCCAATTTTGATGAAATTCACAACTAAGGGGTTTTTGAGGGTGCTGATTAAGAATTCATCATCAACTATTGAAAACTTCAAACAGTTGATCCAATATAGCGGCTCCTCAAAATTAGACAATTCGACTACTCCCAAACTATGTCAAAATGAAAAAAATTGTTACATGTGGATTTTTGACTTCGAAATCAAAACATTAAAAAATAAAAGACAAAGTCATTTCAAATTTAAATTAATTTTTTTTTAAAGAATGCATGCCTCTAGAGTTACAACTTTTTCAAAAATTAAGCGTGGGGAGGACCTTAAGTAAGAAGTGTCATAAAAATGTTTTAAAATGATTGGAGATTGTTAGTTGTTAGAAATGAATACATCAGGTTTTTTTACAAGAAATATGGAGGAAAATCCATTTGATGTATTTCTATGACATTAGTAAAATATATTTACTGTTAACATACTTTTTTAAAGTTTAGTGTGTATTGGATGTATCGACCTTTGAAAGTAATGATATTATTATGGTGCGTGAGGGTAGGATCTAGGAAATTTATTTTGTTATCTTTTTCAGTTTCTAAAGTGAAATTAATGTTAGGATGGATATTATTAATGAAAGATAGGAAAATATTCAATTGTCGTGATGTACCTTTGAAGAAGGATAAAACATCATCTACATACAATGAAAATGTTTGTTAGCTTGAAGGGAACTCCTTACAGTTTCTTCAATATAATACCTACATGAAAATATCTGCCAAAAGAGGACTTGATGGGGATTCCATAGCTAATCCATTATTTTGAGCGAAAAACTCGTTATTAAATTAACAATAATTTTGGCTAAGGCAAAGATCAAAAGCTTGTTCTATCTCCGATTTTAATACGGGATTCGTATGTAATTTTTCCAGAATTTTTGATATCAAAATTTTACATTTATTGGGGGGAATATTTGAAAACATATTTGAAACATCGAAAGATACCAAAATTCCATTTTTAGGTAAAGTTAATCTATTTATTGACTTTGAAAGTTCCACTGAGTTTTTACTGCATACTAAGACTTGAAGTTCCTTATATTTTTGAAAATTGAATTTAATTTTACCGCTAAATTATGAGTAGGGCTATCAACACATAGTATACTATGGGGCGTATATGAGTATTTTGCTTGTGCTTTTTCATGAGGCCGTAAAGATTAGGAGAAGTTGGATTACAGTTAATTAACTTACTTTTTTCAAATTTACTATTAAATAAAACTTGGCTATTTTTCACAAATTGTTTATTTTATAAGTGGAATTGATTTGTAGGGTCTTTCTTGATTTGAGTCAAATCTGATGAAACAAATATATTCATTTTACCGTCATAATCTATTTTATTCAGGATGATAGTTGCATTAGATTTATCGGCTTTAGTAAGCACTAAATTGTTGGGTTTTATTTTATGTTTGATAGATTTTTAAATTATTCATATTTTCATATGTTAGTATCGTTTGAAAATGAACTATATTCACGATTTGTTTCTATAATATATGTGATAACAACAAAGTAAAAGTGTTTTATTTTATTATATCAATATGATAAATTATCACAAAGTAATGGCTTCTAGTATTGAATAATAGAATTATCATACCAAACACAACGGCTTTCGGCCGCTCTCGTGTTAGTGTGGTAAGCTATTTATCTACTATCGAAATATCTTCTCCCAATGTCCTTCGTTTTACGGTGGACCAGTGCCTCAACGAATGCGTTCTCTCCCTGTTGAGTCATTGTAGATTATACCCTAGTCACAATGACGTATGCATATATTCTTAAAAACGAAGTCGTTTGACAGAATATGATTCGTCGCTGCCTAAAGTGAACTATTGAACTGTATTTCATTATTTTGGCTAGTTGGTTGCAGATTCTACTAGTGTGAAGTGAATTGATACGTCACTCTCCCTTTGAATACTTTAAGCATATTCAAACCATTCAAATTATTTCGCAATGCTTTGCAATATTTGGATCTAGTATAATTAGGAATAATTGAATAATAATACTTATTCTTCTATCATGAGATACTGCTTCCCTCACCTATCCGGAGAAGCCGCCTATGTTTGCATATTATCAGAGATGAGCTCTTGTCACAATCAAACATGTTGTGGAATTGAATGCCCGTTATCGATTATTAATTACCATGTAACACAATTCTGTAACACTATGCAATTACTGCATATGTAGAATTTCACAAACGACATTCATCTATCACAAGTTGCGAGACAAATTGCACATTTAGCTGTTTGAAATCCATTTACCTCACTCATAATATCCATCTCATCTCCCAGAAATTACAAAAGTAAAATCGAACCTCTAATCCAGGAACTAGTGTTAGAGGCAGTATTGTTTGTATGGATTATATACTGTGTAATTATCTGATGTACCTCTAACACTTCATAATAGAATTCCCAAGGGTGCTATTCATAAATCTCATGACATGATGAAACTTCTCTTTGCAAACTAATTTACACTCTTGAAGTGTAGATTATCGGTATTATGTTTCTCAAATTGATTTAAACTTTGAACATTTCAACCATTGAATTAATTTAGTATGGTTTCCATTCAAATATATCACCTACCAATCAGGGAACATTTAATTTACAGATAAAACTAAATTATTCCACATTATTTCTGTAACATAAGTTACCATTTGAGACTCACTAACTCACGATGGCTATCTTTTGGTATAATTATGATAGCACGATAGTTGTCGCACTTTTATATAACTTTAATAATGATTCTTGACCCAGGAATGAATTATATATAAAACTTTCGGGAAATAGGTCACATTAAGACATATGCTTATTATTTTCGTCTTTACGTACGTTTCGGTCTAACGACCATCATCAGAAGACGTATAATTGTATAAGCGTGATTTCTTAAAACTAATTGTATTACCACAAGGCGTCCTTATCGCACTAATTTCAATTAAAAATGCCCACGTCAGCTGAACGAACAGAAACACGAACAATTAAAAATATAACACAATTAATGTTAATTAATTAATGGCATTTCCAGCCATTGTTGGCATGATTTCGAAATTTTTTGGCCATGAAAATTGGCCATTTTCCTCTATATTCCTCTATAATAATTGAAAAATGGAAAAGCACATATTAGTTTTTTTTCGGGAATGTTGTAAATCCGTTCAGGAAAATTTTGCAAGAAACCCGGAGTCGATCGGAGTTGCCCTCAAATTTTGTTTTTATACTTTTTTCGTCCAATTTGACCCGACTATTCATTGAATAATCGAATGATCGATTCATAATCGCCCATCCCTAGAATATACTCACTTTCAAGTTTCGTAGCATGATACCCATGAAAGTATAAATGATACAGAGCATATTACGCATGTCTTTAACTTGCAAACTCATCACATTTTTATCCAAGGCGACGAAGTGAAAATAGACCGCAAATTCAAACAGCTTTCAAGAACTTATCTCTCCTTCCCTTAGTTTTTCTTGAGCAGGAATTTAATTTCAGAAAGTTTCGACAAGTGTCTCTAGAGAGCGTAGGAGATGAATCCAGAAATATATTAAACTTAGATCTCACAGGGCAAATTTGCTGCGGACCGAATCGCTAAAGGATAATGATAAATTATTAATATTTCTTGACACGAGACTCATATTTTTCGTGTTTTTTCATAGATTTAATCTAGTTTAGTGCATACTTCTTTCCATAAATTAGAAACGATCACCCTAACACTGTTAATGTGTTAAGGACCTTTCAGCTACCAAGTAGCCATCATGAGATTAAACTAAATTATAAAACAAAATGTACCTGTTCAAATAGTATTTGGGGTTAATAATGCAAACAAAGGATTACCTTCAGCTGGAGATTAATCCGAATTTAGTAAATTGCTTTTTCACTTATAAATTTCGGGTATACGAGACTCACGGTGGAAAGGGAGTGCGAGACCGTACAAACTGGCCAGAGAAGAGGTCAGCTTGGATGGTTCTCAAGACTTTCTTGCTGGTATTCCCTATGACGGAGGTATACAGATCTTGCGGAACCATCTGCGAGATCAACATGCCCCATCAAGGCTGAAAGTTATAGAAAGTTGCAATGCTGCTTCACCCGAATGCTTTTTACGAAAACCGGATTGGTTACTAATCACAATATCATTACTATTGATGTGCTCTAATAATTGATTATAAGCTACAATCTCCAAAATTTTTGCTAAAGGTGGTACTGTATTGACAGGTCTTAATTCGCTTGCAAGAACTGTGTTAGCAATCTTGGCAATTGGAACAATAGTGCTAACTTTCAAAAAACCTAGAATTTTTGATTTGTCAAGTGACGTATTAATGAGATTCAAAATGAAATGCCCATTAGATTCAAATATGATTTTTAAGATTTTAGGATTGAGGATTACATTCAAGCTGCATTTATTATGTAGTGCAGAAGTAATATTGCTCAATTCGCTGAGTGTTATAGTTTTGAACTCTGAAAATTCGGGATATATGTTAAAACTACTATTACAAAATGATCCGTTATCATCAAGCTCTATGATTTTGGCAATACTGTTAACAAGATATTTATTAAAATTATTAGCAACTTCTAAATCATCGTGAACAACTACCAGTTTATCTTCATTTTGGGATTTAATATATTTAGGAAACTCTCGAAACTTCGTATCAACTAGTTTTTTAAGTGTTTTCCACATTTGCAGGCCATTGTTCTTAAGCCTGTCTATTTTCTCGTAGTAATATTCGATTTTTCATTTTTTAATAATTGAACTACTTCATTTCTTCGTTTTTTAAATAGTTCCCATATGTTTTCTGTATCATTAACAACACTACTAATAAATTCCCTATAACACTTGTCTCTCTCCTTTATCTCATCAAAAACAGAGTTGTCAAACCATGGTAAGTTATTCCTATATCTATCAACTTGAATCGGAGATATCTTGTTAATTATATTTTCACAAGATTCAAAACTTTTTTCATATATTCGGTCCACATCAACAGTATTAAGTGACCAATTCGATTATAACAGTTCAATGTTTATCAATCGCAAATTATAACTATTAATAGTCAAAATTCTTTTGTTTTTAAATTTTGATGACTGTTATGTCCTTTGTATATAATAAAAGAAATTACTAGGTAATCAGTTATCGCAGGACTCTCGCTGCAATATTGCTCTGATTTGACAAAACACAATCTAATAAGGTTTCACTATCATTTGTTATCCTGATTGCCTCTGTAATCAATTGACTTATTCCATATGTTGCTAAAGGGTGGGCCATCGAAAGGAATCTTTTTAAAATCTTAATAAAACACAAACGGCTAGATGGAATTTCAGGATCTTGCATTTATTTTGTAGCCAAGAGTATCCGGTTATACATGGAATATGACATCAGACAAATGGCTGTCACGGCTGGCGTTACAATAGTCCATTCTCTTGACCAAATTATTCAGAACTTTTTCCAACGTCTGCGGCTCTATCTCAGCAATGGCATTTTGGATATTGACTTTAAGATCGTCAATCGTTGCTGGATTGTTGGCATAACAACGTTCTTTAACGGCACCCCAGAGATAAAAGTCCATGGGTGTCAAATCGCAGCTCCTTGCTGGCCAATTCACATCTCCACGACGGCTGATCACACGATTTTCGAATTTTGACCGCAATAAGTCGATAGTTTCGTTGCTAGTATGACATGTCGCTCCATCTTGTTGGAACCAGATGTTACTCACATCTAAACCAGCAATTTGCTCCCAAAAAAAGTTTGCTATCCTGGTCCTATAGCGGTTTCCGTTGACCGTTTCGCCAGATTCAAAGAAAAATGTGCCGATGATGCCGCCGGCCCATAATCCGCATCATACAGTCACTGTTCGGGATACATTGGCTGCTCAACGATCACGTGTGGGTTTTCCTATGCCAAAATCTTGCGGTTTTGCTTGTTTACATAGCCCCCGAGGTGAAAATGCGCTTCATCGGAAAAGATAATTTTTCGCCAAAATTCACCATCGGCTTCCAGCTGCTCTGAGGCCAAATTAGCGGAGTTGTATCGAAGTGGATGGTCAACTCTCTTCAACTGCCTTATAGGCGAATAAACCGATGTCTTTAAGCAAAATATGCCTCATGGTAGTGCTGCTAATGTTCAATTGCTGAGAGCGATGACGAGTCGATGTTCTCGGGTTGGCTTGTACACTACGGGCTACAGCAGCAATATTCACGGGTGTACGAACCGGACAAGCATGTGGAACTTTAGTATGGTCCACCAGCATAGCAGTTTCACGAACTTTATGCCCAAATTTCTTCAGAACACTCGCATTTGGTGCATATTCTCTACCGAATTTTGTACGCAATTTTCGCACTGATTCTGCAATACACGAATTACATTCAAAGTAATTTTTTAACATTTCCCAACGTTCATCAAGCGTATAGCGTGCCATTTCGTTAACCGGGTGTTGTATACTGAAGAACTGTCATACATCAGATGTTAAATGTCATGAAATTACAAATAAAGTCGTAGTTCAAAAAGATTCCAAGAGATGGCCCACCCTTTAGAAGATTTTTGGTTTTCTTTACACAAAAATAGTTGTCATTCAAGTAATTCAAATTAAAATCACCGACCAGAATACATTTGTCACTATTGAGAAAAATAGTATCACAAATATCTTCAAATTTTTCAATGAAAGTTGCATCTGATGATGAAGGATTTCAGATTTGAAAGTAAGATTCATTCATACACTAAATCAATCGATAATAACATTTTGGACAATTCATTATTATCATTGATATGGAGATCGGTACATGAACCGCAGTCATAAACAACGATAGTAATGACGTACGTCGTTAGCATCTAACACAACGTTAACTAGATATGTACCATTAATGAAATCAAATACACACTCCCATATTATTCGTACATGAATTCAATTACTGGCAAGTACAATTTACAAACTCTATATTACTGTAAACATATGGGGAACTAGATACTTCAATTGCAGATGCCACAAACTGTTAGCTGCATAGGTTGGATTAAATTTATCTCAATACAGATAATGGGTAGAACTAGCTGTCAAGTCTTAACCTCTTATCCTCTAATGGTAACATCTTCTAATGCTTCGAATTGTACTTGTTTTTATTCAAGATATTTTCCCCCATTCGTTAATATATTCTTTGTTATTCAATATTCGTCAAAATATCAACCAAGGAAGAACTTACGTAAGAATTATTCACAGTCCCTAGGTCATAACACCCGATCCAAATTAAGTCAGCACTATGAATAATTTACTTATTATTAAAGATATAGGTTGATTTGGGAAAGAACTGTAGTTTTCGCAGCCTACTTTGTTTAATATGAAAATAACACAATGTCTGATATGAAAGTCTTATGGAATTTTTCTGTAGAAATTAGAATTAGATTGATTTTCAATTTGTCTCATAATATATTGTTGAGAAGATAAATGTTTCTTCTGTTTTCACTATTGCAACCACCGCAAAAAATTATAGGTCTTCATCGAATCAACTTATGGTCTATCTTCAATAATAAGGAAGTTACCAACGGTGCCGACTTAATTTGGAACAGGCTGTATAGCAGTACAATATAAAGAGAGGTATGTCTATTGGTGATCCAATTTATGATTACAACACTTACAGTCCGATAGTTGACACGCGCAATTTCATTTTCTTCATGGGCTATGGTTGCGTTATAATATTTTCCAATAAGGAAAATTTGCAAGAGTTTTAATTGATTAAATTAGTATAAATCTGACTTAATCCCTGAATATCATTCCTATGATCTATCCTGGAGATGATTCACATAAAACGTGACTCCGAATCTGTAAATCATAGGAATGATATTCAGGGATTAAGTCAGATTTATACTAATTTAATCAATTAAAACTCTTGCAAATTCCTACATGCGTCTTTATAAAGTTGAAAGTATATTTCACGAAGAATGCTTAAAAGTAATATTCCAATACAGGTCTAAAACCTTTTTCAAGTACCTCATGAATCTTACATCTGGTTCGAAAGTAGTTACTCAACATAATAACTTCGAACTTCAGTTGTTATGAGACTATACCAACATGCGCTTGTACATTATAAGAATATTACTGAATAGTGGATTCTTGTTACAAAAATTTTTATACTTTAATATTAACGATACAATTTCGATTATTCGTGGTTCTGTTCGTTTCGACGGCGTGGGCCTTTTTTAGATTGAAATTTGTGCGATATGGACGCTTGTGCTATAATTAGTTTTAATAAACCCTTTTTGACATAATAAGTCTTCTGATGATGGTCGTGAGACCGAAACGTACGTAAAGACGAAAATTTAAAACAATGTGTTAATGTGACCTATTTTCCAATGTCCTTCGAATAGGTGTCGAAAAGTCGTGTTTGTCGAGGAAAACAACTAGCTTTTTTCCAAACTCTCAGTTGAGAAAAGATCCTATAAAATATAACAGAAGTTAATGCTCTGCGGACCATGCTAATTCTACTTGTTGTTGAAAAACCTTCGAAAAATAAATAGTAAATGGGATGAAGTCACTTAGTCCATTTATTTCTATTGAATTATCTTGATACTCATTTATTTTTTCAGAGCTAACCCCTCTGATCTATCCTAGAGGCGTCACTGAAGTTGTAATAGATAACAAATATAACATTGGATAAATAACAGGGTTGAATTAAAAAAACGTTATGCCAACCTACTATTATGTAAATTTTTAAAACCATAGACGAAAAATTAGAGTATGATAAGGATTAGATAGTATCTTACGGATTTTCATATATTATATAGGTATATGCACAGCACAATTAGACCAGAGGGAACGTATATGTAATATGTATAATATAATCCCTAAGACACTCAAACGCTTTAATTCTTTAATGTACACGATTATATAAACAGCCTTTTTGTGAACAAGCGACGCTGTGATGCTATTACAGTTAATACCTAACAAACAAATTATTCATGTAAAAGACTTATTTTTATACCCATTAACATGCTGCTTGTGTCATTTTAACTCAGATAAAAATTGTATGTTGATGAGCCTCGGGCGAAGATACAGAATTCAAATCGGTACGAAGGGAAATCTTCAGATTATCTGTATAACTGCGAACGTTTATTCTTATTAGCAATGAGCAGAATATATTGTAAAGGTGCACATTGGAAGGAACCTTTAGAGTGTCAAGAAAAAATTGTAAATATATATTTCTGTGTGAAAACAAAAATTTAGCGATTTTCATCAACATATCTTTTTTTCGTGGTAATTAGAAAAACCTTATTATGTCTATAAGGAAATTTATGAGTCATGAAAATGCATATTAGAAAATCAATTTATACAATTTATAACAAGATGAATCTAAATTAATGCAAAACTGTTCACAACAAAAAAATTTCTCAAACTGGTCGATAGTGTTTGGCTTATAAAGAACCTCTCTTTTCAGATAACTCTAAAGCAAGTAGTCTACTTCCATAAATTCTGGACATCTCGCTGACCAAACTACAGTTTCATCCCTACAAAACTCACCGCATTCTCATTTCCCTGTCCAGTGAGCTTTCACCAAATTCTGGTATGGGGTAAGATGAGATAATGCGGGTTCAACTCCTTTCGGAGCAGAGCTGATCAAATTAGAGAAATGCGAAATATTCTTAACTGTTTAATGTTCTAACAAAATAATATGGTCTGACTCTGCTATTGTTGACAATTTTTGGCTAGCTAATAAAAACGGACCAAGTTAAAGTAGAGTTCAAGGATACATTTAATGTTCATCACTTTATTCCCCTTACCCAATTATCAAAAGAATTTCGATTTCTTTATTATTCAGTTTCTTATGTCACATGTCAGTAACATTATTTTATCCCTGATATCTTTTCATCATATGAAGTTGTCTTTCGAAATATTTCTGGTAAGAAAACTATTGATTGTCAAGAAGGCATCTACCCTTTCATACAAAATTGGTGTATTTCCTTCCAGCTGGAGGACAGCTAGACTCTTACCAATTGCAAATAATTATCTCTAGCTATATCACTGAATATCTACAAAGCATTTGACCAAGTCTGGCACCAAAGCCTTCTTGGGAAACTTCCGTCATATGGTTTGCCGCCTCAACTTTGTCGCTCACTATCGAGTTTCCTCTCAGATAGACCACTACATGAGGTGGTTGACGGAGTGCCCTTCGATACAATAGGGTCGTTCAGTGAAATTAAAATTATAACCTTTTTATGGATTCTCTTGTAGTGTCTGGATCCCTAACATACTGAAAATTTTTTTAGACCAATAGCTTTATCCTGTACTGAAATAATTCAAGTTGAAGTTGCGCTGTTGAAAAAGTACCGAGAACAGCGCGTGATGTCACTATACGCACACGTAGTCTAGTGGCTGTGGCATCGCTTGTGTTACTCGTATTTATCCTGTTGGTGGAGTGTGTTTTTTTTTCAAATTGAACGCATTGAAAGCTGGATTTATGAAAGCTGATTCTGGTAATCTACCAGAAGTCGATATATTTATAATAATGAACTATTTCAACAAAAATAAGGACTTTATTAGCAGTGAAATGAAAGGAGTAAAATTACAACGGTAAGTAAACACACTAGATTTTATCAGAAGTATTCTTCTATACTTACACTGCAAATTCACTTGAATACCACGATCCGTGGTTTGTGTCGCAGTAGTAGTTTCTCTTTCTGTGTCTTCATCAAGAGCAACCAAGTCATTATCAGAAATTTCAGTGATGTAAGTCTGCATAATATTTAGTTTTCCCGTTTTTTGAATACTTCCCTAGGTTTGGTACTATGTGAATAAGTGTGATTATTTTGGCAATCAAAAATATGCGTCATTACACCTGGCTTCATTTGTATTCTGCCACTTTTCATAGTTTTTAAGTACATGTAATTTTCTATGTCCTTTCAACCTGATATGAGAATGATGTATTAGAAATTAAACTCGCCCTCATTATATTGATATGCTCACATCAAAATGATCTTCGCAACAGTATCTCGATCCTTTGTCAGACACAAAATCAGTTCTACGCATAGCACGCTGCCAAACTTTTCTTACTTTCTGGTTGGCAGGCAAACAAATGAATAGCTTATCCGGTACATTTATAGATGTATTCCTACACTCTGGTACCACGCAACTTTTGCGAAAACTCTTTTTATCGCTCATTATAAATCAAACGACAGTAAATTCACGATACATATAGTCAACACACAACGAAAACTGACCCGAGTTGACTAATAACGAATATCTCTTGTCTGGCGCCCATCAACCGTACGTATAGTGACGTCACAATCAGCCACGCCTCGTTTAGACGCGCACGGATATCAAATATTAATTTTAGGCTGTAAACATGTAAATGAAAAATAATTTTTTTGGTAATTACACTGTTTGAGTACAGTACTTTTGAATTATGAAATAAAAAAAAAATGTTGAATGAGCCTATTGCTGCAAACGTTGATGTTCCACAGGGATCTGTCCAGGCATCAACTTTGTTTCTGCTCCATATAAACGATCTGCTGGAAGTGAACACCTGTTCCTTCCACAGCTTTGCAGATGATGGTATACTTCATACCGATTTCTCATCTAGAGTTCCTATACTATGTAATGAAGCCAGAGGAGCGAGACAGAGACAGGTTGACGCAATTGATGGAGATCTGGCAAAGATTTTGAAATGGGGGTCTGATGATCTACTAGAGTTTAATGCAATCAAAACTCAAGGTTGCGTCTTGTCCAGGAAGATGGATCCCACAATACCTAATATGATAATTGCAGATACACATATTCCTATGAAGTCTTCCATATCTATGCTCGGGATCACCACCAATAGCACCCTCTCATGGGATGATCATGTGAAGTCCATTGCGAAAACCGCTTCACGAAAACTTGGTTTTCTATTCCGTGTCAAGAGCTTATTTACATCCCTGCATCTCCTCATAATCTACAAAGCACAGATTCAACCTGTCTTGGAGTACTGCTCACATGTTTGGAGTTCGGCTCCCATACGCTGAAGCTTTTGGATTCTATCCAGAAGAGAGCTAATGGTCTGATTGATGATATCACACATACGAGTTTTGACCTCTCTAGAACATCGTAGAAAGGTGGAAGAACTCTCCCTTCTCTACTGATTTTTCCGTGTTCGGTGTTCATCAGAAATTTCGTCTGCTGCTTCTCCACCAGTGATAGGCGGACTAGACGAGTTCAAACTAGTCACTCCTTCATTGTCAAGCTCGAAGACCTGTAGAAATTCTTCCTACGCTTCCAACGATTTAAAGTGTTCCTTCCAGCATAGCATTTTGAATACGACACACAATCAATATCGTAATTTGCAGATTTGGCGAAATCGGGAAATTTATTTAAGGTATTGCCCAAACAGTCTTTAGCTTGTTTTTGCAACTTAAGAAAAAAAAATTATGGAATTTATTGATTACTGGTGATAAGTGAAACTTTTTAATTTCATTGAAATATTTGAAAGTAATGGCTCTAATCTGGCTAGTTGATTGCGTTTCATTTCCGTTCTTGTATAAATACTATGATGTTCATTGTTTTCTCATTGTATGTTTTGATAATGAACTGTAAAGTTCGAAATTGCTTTTTCTTTTAAATAAAGTGATATTTAACAAAGTAAAATGTCTTATTTTTATATGTAAAAATGGAATAACACAAAGTAACGGACAGCTCCATTCAAATTGATTATCAAATTTCGTCCGGATATACGGTATAATAGCGTCACTTTATATGTTGGTATACCAAGAATAATTATTCCATTTTAGACGGTGTAGAAGCTATAAACCGATTATACAATCGTGGCCTACATTGTATGGAATGAAAATGATAATTTGATTCGTTTACGGAAACTCGGCTTCTCAATTCAGTTGAATCAACAGGGATAAGAACTAGATATATGACGTAATTATCACTCGAGAAACTCGAGGAAAATGATGAATTCAATACACTTTCAATCGCGTGAAAGCTACGTTATGCGCTTGAATATAAATACCACCACAATTCAATAATATACTAATGCAAAGAAAACGGCATTCTTACGAGGAAAAATCCGTGGCTCCGATAAACATAATAACTTATTTATATTCAAAAGTTATCTACATGAGCCTAGTGATATGAATAATCTTATTATATTGTCACATTCTCCTTTCAGAGTATACGCTTGGGTTTGAACTATACTTTGCACAAAAAGAGAGATATTCAAATAATCCGCAATCTTTTTGCAGACATCGTGGAAAATCATTCAAATTTTTCTCATATATGTAATACTGTATATGCATCCGCTGGACAATGGGAAGAGAAAGGATATCTGTAGATAGTATATCATTTCCCATTTACTTTAAAAGTGATATTCGTCCATCATTAAGCGTGCGATGAGGAGAAGAATTGATAAACAACTGCAAATTGGTGGATTAAAGCAAATTTTTGAGAAATAACATGTTATTACGACAGCCAAAACACCGAATAAAAATAACTAAACAATGCCGGGGGCATCAAGCCAGACCGAGAGTCACTGTCTATCTAGTAGCTCCTCGAGGGCGTGGATCCCGGTGGTCGATGAAACCACGAAGATGGTACTGTCGTTAATTCCTAGCAAGATTCTGACACTAAAACTGTGAAAACGATGAATGTTTGTGAAGCAATAGGTATCGCACTTCATACTGGTTGTACATGATGTTTAATTCCTAATGCAGCACTAATATTCTCTTCAAAAACAAATGATGCCGATCATCATCGTGAAATGTATCGAAACAACTTCCTGAATTGATTTGAATTTCAGCTTTTGGTGAATTGAGAAGAATCACCACCATCGTTGTGGATATTGAATAAACTGCCAACAAGCACAAGAAATGTGATATATAAGAAAGGTTTAGTAGAAATAACATACCTACATTATGATAAGGTGTAATTAAAGGTGTTTAAACTACTATTGTTAATCTTGTTAAAATGACTAAGCCAAAACCATTATACGTAGCAGACAAATGTTAACTGGAAAATATGACCAACGATGTGCTTTGTCTATCCCCTTACCATTACATTTTCAACTCCATTCAACACGTTTTTTGTACAACTAATTGCTACAGGGATCAATTTGACACAGATGGTAGTACGGTAGAAAAATCAGTGGCTATGTGGAAAGAGGCTAGGAAAATCAACACCAGAAATATGGGCGAAGACTATTCGACATTCTGATAAAGTGTGTTATTGTTAATGTGCATTGTTTAAAGCAACTATAGTGTTTAAGGCAGTGGAGTAATATTCATTATTTTGATGTGCTAGTGCAATAATCTCAACTCAGAATAGCAATTTTAATACTCACAACAGGAAATTTAATACAAATAAATGAACTTTTGAAGTTTAATTTCCATACCTGTCTTTGAATCTATTAGTTGTCAGAACTTTTATTTTTTATATCGGTTATGCAAGATGTAACCGAGATTAATCTTGTGGTCGTGAGACCGAAACGTACGTAAAGACGAAAATTTAAAACAGTGTGTTAATGTTACCTATTTCCCGAGAATTTTATATATTTACCTTTTGTTAGGGAGGGGAGAGGGAAGGCGCTCAAATTTTATGTCAAGGGATATACTTGCTTCAAATATGATGATGGTAGTGTAGTGTTTGTACTATATATGAAAAATTGATTTTTTTCTTACTTATACAGAAGAGTTCAATGACTATCAAATTCCGATCGGAGTAAAAAATCAAATATATTTAAATACTGTCCGACAACATCCTGTGATGTTGGAAGATTTTTTCAGTTTCAGAATAATTTTAGAAGGAAAACAATAATTTTATTATGGGAAATAATAATAATAATAATTAATAATTATGTATTGTAACAAATAGTGTCACATGGTTCTCTCTTGATGAAACTCTGTAAAATTTTACTTATGGAATTCATATTATTCCTGATCCTCAATCTACTTATTTATTGACAGTGTGGTCATTTAATTTAGAGAACCATGACACGTTGGAGTTTGATCCCAATCATTGATTAGCCAGAACAAACGTGAAAAATAGCATTGATAGTTACCCTTTTATTTCACAAGACACTTAAGACTTAACACACTGGAAAGTAAGTGGAAAGCTAAACGCTAATTTTAATCAGATAAACTCCTACTCAACATCAACAATAAAATTTAATTATAAAAATAACAATTAAATCAATAATGATAAAACAATGATTATGACAACTGATGACGAAAGAAAATATAATTAACTTTATTACTAATAAGAATAAAAAATAAGATCAAATTCTAAACTCAAATAGGACAAACCTAAATTAACTAAAAGACAGAAATAAAACTGAGATTATTAAATTGATACCCAACCAGGATGAACCTAGGGGATCGAAACTAAATGAACTGATTTTAATGTATTATTGAATTTCAACTTGAATAAAACTCAGAACAACAAGCTTTTATTGAAAATTAAAAGAATTCTGATTTAGCGAATTCCACCCTTCTTACCAAAAACACTCTGAAAGAACTATTAAGCTGAAATAAATGAAATTGACTGAGTGTCACGTGATTTCTAAAGAGAATAATTCAAGTTAGAAAATACAACTGAAGGTTTTAGGCATTGCCCCTGGTTTTTTGTTATGCGTTCTTTTTCTCAAGAATCTATCTACAATTAGGGAAAATATCCCAGAATTGTTTAACTAATAAGCAGTAAGATAGGTAATAGTTCTTACCCCCTCTTAAGGCTTCTAACTCAGAATGTTTTCAGTGGGAATTTCTAGACCTATCTGTCTATACGAGTATTACTAACTGATTCCCTTCTTTATTAATTTTTTATACTATAAACAAGACTACATGTTATTACGATTTTGATGATTGAATACTACGTTACGTCCCGATTTACGTATAATACATTTTGATTAATTATGTAACTTATGGAAGAAAGACGTTTAAAACTTCCATATTGAGATTAACAACGGGTCTGAAACCTGCTACCTAAGCATATTCAGATGGTTAGCATTAAATAACATTTATCATAGCTTAGCATTCGTTCTCCATCCTATATTGGTTATTCATTTTGGCAGGTTTATGATTTACTTTAGAACAAGAAACTTTTGTGAAATTATTGGAACCATCTTGACCATGCCAGGTATGATATCATATCACCCCCTTGAAGCGGGTGTAAACTATCTTGTATTTATTTCAGAAATCCCTTTAATTTTCTCAAGCTACATTTGTTATTGATGCTGAACAGAAAACATCTGGCAACCGCTGGAATTTAATTTTAATTTTCTAAAGATGATTTTGTTTTGAATATTGGAAATGACCTGTACTAAACCCTTATTGCGATAGATATAACTTCTATTCGGACCAACTAGTTTTGCATTTTATTACGTTGGTTTTATAACGAAACATTTGAATTTTATTACGCACATCAAAATTATTTTCATGAGTCATTATTATTTTAATTGGATATATCGCAGGATTACGGAAATTTTTGTGCATATATTGACCATCATTCACAGAAGATTATCATGCATATATGCCGTTTCGTTTCAGCATATCTGCCCAAGTCTAGAGATAATTGGGCGATAATATAAAACATCTTAGTACATATAGAAGGATAAGCAGTGTCAGCATATGATTGTAATAAATAGAACGAATTCTATCGGAAAAAATTAAACGAACGCAAATTTATTATTATAAAAGTATCATATTTTTTCACTCACCTTAAGGGGTCTTTAATGTGAATATATCTATCTAGAGAAATTGCGCAGAGATTCAATATGCTTGCAGTCGAACACATCACATCGAAGGCAATCCACGTGTCGCAAAACTCCGCTCCAAATACCCAGTAGCCCAGAAGATCATTCACTCCGGCAAACGTCATTACCAATGAGGCCACGAACAGATCCGCTATAGCCAAGGAAGCGAGGAATAGGTTGCCTATTCTACGTAGTCCTCGATCTGTATAAATTGCTACGCATACCAGGATGTTTCCCGCTACTGATAAAAAAATCAGAACCGACAGGAATATGCCTACAAAACAGAAAACAAGAAATAAGAATTTCAATAAGCTAACAGAGAGTTTCTCAATTCAAATAATATTTCACAGAGTAAATAATGTGACTTTTCAATTCATTCATCTTTTCCTATACAATTTACAATAAACAATAGGAGTCATAATATTATTTTTCAAGTATACAGTTTTATTACGCTTTCATATTTTCATGAATATGAATAGAATATATTCAATAGATTGACTTCCGGATACCTGTATTGAACAGGGCCGAAGATTTGATATTGTCAAGTTGAGTCCCGGGTTAGATAATTCTGGTAATGACCTACTTTTTTGCAGTACAAATGTCTACTAAGAAAATCATTAGGATTTACTACCTGCACAGAAGGGAAAATTTGCATGATAATCAATAACTATTACAATAATTTCAATGGCTATACTGATATAAAAACCACAATATGTATAAGGTCATTGTAAAAATATTTAGTAATGTCAATGTAAAATAAACTTACTAACCTAGAATTACCACTTGGAGATAATATATTAATATAATTACATCAAAAAATAATCTCACTAATGACATACTAACCTAGAATTATTGCCGTTTGTGCAAGCTCAGGTATAGGGCGGGACTCAACTTACTTGTCGATGGAACTCAACTGGAATATAATAATTTTGGCGGATAATAAATTTCGGGACTAAACCGGCCCCCCCGATTGGAACAGGTGAATCATCATGTACAGCAAAAGAGAGTGACATCATTTACAATTGAGCTGAAATTAAATTTGAGTGAACGGTCGGTCGGTTGGATTCACAAAGTCATTATTATTATATTATATCGCATTGATGATATGAAGGGTCACAAGAAACGATCTAACGTATAAATTTGAGTAAGAATCAAACTACACTTTAGTGCACTAAGTCACTTAGAAATGGCACAATAGTTTTATTACGCTTGACCAAACAAACTAAACGTAAGTACCTTAATGTTTCTAGACGTACTAGGCGAAAACGATTTCATGCAAGCAATTATCGCTGAAATCCGTATTGGGAAGAAAATGTCTTCCTTACAGTCTAGGAGCTATACTGATATTGTTGGTCTGAACATTAAACCGATGGCACTATGGTTTATCGTTAGAGGACGGTTCAATGACCAATTCATCTCACAGACCGAATTTTCCCCGGCTGCATCCGCATTTTTTTTTTCTTTTGACTGGAGGTTAACCCTATCCAAGTTGCGGTTACTTGAGAAGCATGCCATTCTTATACACTTCCATCATGTGCCATCATTTTTTATCGTGTCCGTTTATCAGGCCAACCAGTTAAAATTAACCCGAAAATGGACTGCAAGTTAACCCCCCCCAAACCTGGTGGAAAATGTTCATTGGTGTTGGCAATTGTTAACATACCCTATGCCATCAAAAGTTATCGGTCCATTTCGGAGTAATTGGCCATTATTTGGACCAAAAATGTTTCTTTTTTTCATTTTGTTGATAAAACTTGCGGGTTACAAGGTAACATGATGGCACCATGTTAAATAATTTTATTTGAGGTCAAATAAAGATATAAAATTATTGCCATCACTCCTTGCCTATTTCAACCCCCCAAAAACCCATAAAACCACCCTTCAAAGAATAAAAAAGGGGGGGTTTCGATTTTAAACCTCGCCCAGAATCTCGATAATTGACTAATTTATCATAAAATTGGTCATATTATCCATATTATTAATATTTTTTTGGGGGGTGGTCTTATTAGGTTTTTGGGGGGTTGAAATAGACAAGGAGTGATGGCAATAATTTCAAATCTTTATTTGACCTCCAATAAAGTTATTTAACATGATGCCATCATGTTACTTTGTAACTCGCAAGTTTTATCCACAAAATGAAAAAAAGAAACAGTTGCTGTATCTCGAGATCTAGCAGCCGGGGAAAATTCGGTCTGTGAGATGAATTGATCATTGAACCGTCCTCTAACGATAAACCATAGTGCCATCGGGTTAATGTTCAGACTATCAATATCGGTCTAGCTCCTAGACTATTAATACATAATACATTTATAAAATTTAATGAAAGATTGCTTGGTAATGTCGTAAATTTATAGAACGCCGTGTTGATATTTAATCGAGTTATCTCTCTGGATGCTCTGTAATTGGTATATATTTCCACACTATCTGCAGTGAGAAAAACCAATTTCAATTAACACTGTGTAAACTTTTAAAAACTTTAAAAATTTAATATGTATGTTAAATAATATAATGAAAAACATATTTTACGAGGTAAAAACTGAAGACAAAATTAAATATTGTAGTTTTCGAAACAACTATTAGAAAAGCCATAAGAAATGTTCTTATACCGTGTATTAAGAACGAACAGAGAAAGCAGGCACTTTTTCAATACCATTATTATTATTACTCTGCACGTTGTCGCTCAAAAAACCCCCGAGATACGAATTTCGTCGCATTTAAGATCATATTAAAAAATACCTGGAGATGACCTATTCAGTGTCATGGTCATGACCGGCAACCTCAAGTGAACCTCCCTATCAAGTTTCATTCCGTTGCAGAAAATACTTTGCCGAATTCCCTGGAGACAACGATAATACCAGGATGTCCTGAGCCCCAGGTGCGTCGTAGTACAGGGCATTTTCAAAGGATTTTTCACTAGGTGGCCAAAAGAAAAATATCTCCTCAAACACCCCTCCACCCCCCAACCGCTTCTCTACAGACATACATGCGCGAGTCTGAAAACATTATATGTTAAGACGACTCCATGATTGTTGAGAAAGTGATTTCTCATTATAATCAAATTAAATCAAACCACCGACTGTCAACTTCAGATGAGACCAAAGCCGCATTAGGGGGGGGGGGCGCTGCCTATCATTCAGCCCAGGGCGCCAAGGGTCTTTAATGCGGGCCTGGATGAGACCATGAACTCGAGAATGTTTGTGGCACTGAATGGAGTAGGTACAGTTTTATATGATCCGAGGCCAGCTGTAGCAGAGCTCCTTCGCAAGAAAGAAAGGCGTCACCGAGAACCTGATCTCACCTTGCACTCCGACAGGGATTTCGTTCGGAAGTTTTTTCGTAAAGATGACGGTTTGTGATTTTATAATCATATCTATTCAATAGACGAATTGTGTATCGACGGGTTGTGACTCACTCATACCAAAACATTTGCAGTAAAAAAGTAATCTCAGAAATAGTTATTTTTCATATCCAACTTATTATATACTTGCCCACAAATTCTTAATTATATGCTGACAAAAATCCTCGAGCACGTGCAGAATTTATAGAATTTATATATCTAACGGAAGTCGTGAGTATGTTTTTTTCCATATAAATCCTCATTGACAGTATATTTGATGAACTGTCATTCATTCGTTGATAAAGTTCTTCGATTAGCACCAAAAAACTTCATTTGAATTAGCACGTTATATATCTTTTGACATTTTGGGGAAATCATGTATGTTCAGAAAATTTCTGACATTATTTCAGTTAGGTGTTATTCACGCATTTTCGAAAATTGGTTGTGGCCAGATTATGATTACTACGTGGCCACGGCGGACTACTACGTGGCTATTTGGCCACGTTCGTATTACTTAAAAAATGCCCTGTCGTAGTTAGAATCTGGCACAGGAATCGTGTTCAGCGGCTCAAAAAACCCCCCGAGATACGAATTTGGTTGCATATTGAAAAACTACCTGGATATGACCCCAAAAACCCCTTAATAAGAAAATCTGACCTATTTTGGCTATATTTAGCTATTCTTTGAACATTTTCAATATTATCTCCTGAAAATGCATTTAAAAGAATACATTTTCCTCTGTAGAAATGTAAAAATGCATATCATGAAAAACTAAATTGGTAACATTTTTTTTAAATGACTTCTAGAATCGATTAAAGTTTTTAATCATGATTATCATTAGAACTATATCAATTTCTATTATATGTATTATTCTTTGGTAATCATGAACTCGGTAGTATGGCATTTCAAAGACAAGCAAGTAATTGATTGCCAATTTATTTTAAAACCTAAGCTTGCTATTAGTAAATATTAAAACGACGTTCCATAATATAACACTATTTAACAATTTTTCTTTGCGAATATAATAATTTCCTCTTCTTGTTCGGTCTAAAATATAATGTGTAACAAATTGAAATAATAGATTAGAAACTCGACCTATACAATTCTTCTACTTAAATAATAATATCCTTGCATTTATATGAAAACAGATTCTTATTACAAAGGCCCAGGTCTTATACAAATTTCACTTTAGTGCAATTCTAATAGAAATTGAGATGTATTGTATTTTAATTTAAAACTTCTCATAACGAACCAAATTATTTCTAAGCTCTACAGAATAATCATAAAGTTCAATGATTCAGTGTCACTGTCAAATTAAGAAATGAATACGTTCATGCTTGCATTAAAATTGGAATATTACACCGAAACGTGCAAATCAAAATAATACATGAAAAGTTTCAACGCAGGATCACATAAATATTAACACGGCTCGGCAAATTTCGATATTTATATTCAGTAGGTGCTACATTCAACAAGAATATCCATTCTCTATAATATTTTTATAATACACGGGTACCTCATGATAAACAAAATTGTAAATTACTTGCATCGTTACTTCATTTTAATCAACACCAAGCACCTGGATAACAAAAGACTGATGTAAGCAATAGAAATCGAAGTGCCTGTAGTGAGTATTTAGAAAATCAACTCCAACTATACATATTATGTAGTTAACACATTAAGTTATTCTCCATCAGATGGCAGCATAAACGTTTTAAAGATCATTTTTATTACTTGCAAATTTTTATTGTATGCAGACCTATTGTGTTCAATAAAATTGGAAACGAATAGAGTTTCATTCTTCAAATAAATTGTGGTCATGTTAAACATAAAATTCCAATAAATCAGAAATGGCTTTACATTCGGAATAGCGAGAACGTAAAAATTCAACTATCATTTACATTCGTTCACTTTATTAGTTTCGGAATAATTGAATTGGGAAGAAATAAACCGTAGGTACTTGAAATAGGAAGTCAATAAAAAGCATATGATATATACATTTGTGCAAAAATTTGAATATTTCTATGTAAGGTGGAAGATTTACATTTCCTATAACGTAATAATGCGGATAAAATAAAAATAACATTCCATTGAAATTCCGATTACTGATAAATGAGAGAATTTATGAAAAATCATATTTTTGTTAATTAAAATTGAATAGTGCAATAAAATATAACGACAGGATATCTTGCAACGATAGAAATAAGCACGTGAATCAAAATTTAACCACGTTTACAATTGAAATGTATATAACAAATAAATTGGGAAAACATATTAATATAATATATTCCAAAGGTTAACTAAAGGCTTGTAAAAATATTGGAAACAATAATTATGGGTCGAATATAAACGTTTTCAATTTGGATTAATATCAACTCCAAAAACTGGAGCAATACAATAGGAATTAATCTTTTATATATGATAAATGGTCATTAAATGTAAGCTCTGGTAGGGATTGACATTTCCCTAGCATATAAACTCTCAGTACAATAGAAATTCGGGTAACATTCTATGGGGGCACAATTAATTTCTGTATTGGTTTTGAAATTAATCCTTTTAGAGCAGCTTTTGATTAAAATACAAACCAATCCATTGGCTTTAAATGGAAATAGCATCCACAAATATGTAGTACAATTATTTTAAGATAAACTGATATTATGATCTAGGCAATTCTACAAAATCATACTAACTTTTATGATCCTTGGTTGTGATTTAATCGTTAGTAAATTTATTTCGAAACCAGAAGCCTGCTGTTAATAAATATCGAAACGACGTTCCATATAAATGCATGTATGATTTTAACACGAAATGTGTCTGTATTCACTTTGCTATGTTGCGGGGTCGTCACCTGTCGGTTGTATTTCCAACTGTTGCCCCGTTGATTCTTTGAATCGAGAGACCTGTTTTATCAATGCGTGGCATTGTGATTATTGTGAATAACATTCTCAGTGAGACATCTTATTTCAGGTAGATAATGTTGGAACACATTGGTTCTTAAAACATCTCCTAATGTTCTTGTTATCCCTCAGTTGGGGATAGTTGATCAGTGACTTCATCGTCTGATTCGTTCTACTGATAAACTCAAAACTCATGAGAAGAGCAAAACAGGTGTTCGGAACTGGAAGACGGGTTGTCACTGTCCAACCTGGAGAACCGAAAGCTTTGTCCATAATAATATGTCATCTAAATGTCATTATCAGGAATTTATCTGATTAAAATGAATTAAATTTGGTAAAGGATATAGGAGATTACTGATTGTCGAGTTGGGTTATGCCCGTTTCGAGACTTCGAAATCCTCAACGTTTCTAAAAGGGTTCCTTTTATAATAATGAAACATTAGTTTTTGTTTAATTATTTAACAATTATCATGGCTTTCCACTTCCCTCACTATAGGTAGTATAGAGTGTAAGACAAGTATTGTAATCTGCCCAAAAAATATCCTAGATTTGCGCGGATATATTCGTTTTGAACATTTTGAATCGAACTAGACTAATGCACTTGTTGCTTTGCATACCTACACTAGTATCCCGAACATTGAAGTGGGTATTAATAAATTTTATTACAAAAACTCACACCTATTATCCACACAACATCTTTCGGCAACAGCGATGAAATTGAGATATTAATCAATGAACAAGATGTGATGGTGGATTTGGCCTCGTTTGCCTTATTTATCTAGGCGGAATTTGAGCAAGGAGCAGGTGGTGATGGTGATTTACGCTGACTATAGTGTGTGTATGTGCGTGACCCACTTGGAGACGATTGTGCCGTTTCTATCGGTCGTATGGATTTGAAACCATAAGAACAACCATATTTTTCCGGTTATAAATATATATCACTCTTTTGTATTTAACCCGCAGAAGGGCTTATTATTATATTTTATTATTATTTTGGGATTCAAGGGACGTCATCAATATGAAGTCACCGTCTATGTACTGTCTTTACTCTGTGGCAAATTTTGATAGTTCATGTGACAGCAAGTATCAGTATAAAGCAAGGTTATGTTTCGAAAGTCAACCTGACAGTAGGTGTTAGTATAAAACATAGAATTGTGAAATACATTATAATTTCAAAGTATCAGCGGTTTCAAGATCATTACAAGCTTTTATTTAACTTGCCTTGTTTAGCTATCGATCTACGTTCGAGTGAAATTTTGCAAGTGAATTTTGACCCGATTCTAGCCGTCCCGTTGACTTGAAATTTGGCAGGTGTTCATCATTCGGGCGACAATGTATTACGGCATTATAAGAGAAAAACAAGATGGCAGCTCCAATATGACGGACGAGTTTTCTGATTATGGTCCGATTCTGTTTAAAATTGGTATATGAGGGTCTATGAGGCCGCAAATCACGATTTGTTAGGCAAAATTCAAAAACTCAAGATGGCGGCCAAGATGGCAGACGAGTTTTGTGGATATGGTCAGATTCATTTAGAAATGGAGTTTTCGAGGTCGGAGATCTTGATTTTTTAATCAAAATTCAAAAATTCAAGATGCGGACGAGTAAGATGATTTGATTCGATTCTTACTAGATTGGTATTTGTGGGTCTTAGTCTTTGAAAATATGGAGGTTAAGATGGCGGACGAGTTTTGTAATTATGGTCCGATTCTATTCAAAATTGGTATATGGAGTCTTTGGGGTCGGATATCATGATTTTTCTATTTCTGTTTAGTAAACTTTGAAATAAAAGCTTGTCTTCAAATTTTTGAAGTGAAAACTTCTTCAGTCAGTCACTTACAGTCACGCTGTAGCTATATATATTAGGTTTTATGTATACTGCTGCGTGCGCAACTACTTGATCAGGCGTAAGGCAGTCTCTCTATACACTTACACACGTGTGCCTATTTGAGTCGGATACTCGACGTTATTCATTTACTCGATCCTCGGTTCTCGTGCTGACGAAAGTTATGTTTTTATTGAATTTATTAATTGTACATTGTGTCCCCAGTATCGTATCTACGTGCAAGGTTCTAAATATTGTGAATATAATTCTTGTCATGAGAATATAACATTAGTGATGTGTACATTTCACACTTGTCAGCATTTCAATCAACAATTATATACATTCTTATATTTAATAATAAAAAACGTATAATGGGCGGTACAATCCCTGTAAAGAGTATAAATGTAACCCGACAGTCGTTACAATAAATACACATTATTTTATTTTCAAAACATATTATTTATTGATATTTACATCGATGTAAATGAAAGTTATGTTAAACAGCATTGGTGCGAATTGAAGATGTCTACGGTGGTGGTAAAAGAAAACATCTTCAATTCGGACCAATGAACAAATAATCTAAAAAGAAACGCAAAATGTAAACATATAAACATTTCCGTCAAATGTCAGTATGATTGTAAATTACACCACAAATAATTATTTAAAGTAAAATTTTGTACTTTCGTATTAGTAGTATTACTTATACACATCACTAATGTTATATTCTTATGACAAGAATTATATTCACAATATTTAAAACCTTTGCACATATATACGACACTAAGTACACGATGTACAATTAATAAATTCAATAAAAATATAACTTTCCTCTGCACGAGGACCGATTCATACTCTTTACAGGGATTGCACCGCCCATCATACGTTTTTTATTATTAAATATAAAAATGTATATAATTGTTGATTGAAATGCTGACAGTTATGAAAACTAAGAAAAACTAATTATTTTAATTTTCATTTAAAAATAATAAAATTGTAATTTCGGATGCTACAACGAGTACAACTCCATACTAACCTCCGTAGACAAATAGTATCTGTGGCATCGGATGTCTTCCATGGTTGTCATAATGCTGAGCAACGAAATTTCGTCAGGCAGAAGTTGCATAAAATGAGAACCGATGATACGGGTGGATTACCATACGAGTTAATTATTTTAGTTCTTAACCGACCATATATGATAACTTATAACATAGATGTTGGGGATGGATTGTCTTATGACACTGTCGGAATATTGTGTCATGTAGAAAGACATGATACTGGTGAAATCATACGAATTTGGATGAAATTTCCAAAATAAATTGGTTGGTTCATAACGTCAGTTTTCACTTCTGTCAGCAGTGCGCGGTGACTGCCCGTATTTTTTTTTCACTTTTAATTTTATTTTCCGACATATTTTCTGTTCCTACATTCATGTACCTATACTCGGCTGGAGTGTTGCAAAAACTGGTTTGCTAACAAAAGTGAGGGAAGTCAAATGATCAATTGATCACAGTTCTTTTTATTATTATTATTATTATTAGTTAAGATTTGATTAGAGCGGTTCGAGAGTCTGTTTCTTTCTATATCGATACTAAGCTAAGGGTCATGTGAATCTGAATGAGTTGAATATGATGTAATAACAAATTCAAGTTCAAGTTCAAGGATGCCACGTGTTAATAAGAAAAATGTTTACTCTTACCCACAATTAATATGGACATCATGGTGACCGTATCCTGCTCCTGCGTAATTCCATCGTCCAGGCCGCTTTCATTTGTAGGGGCCTGTAAAGAAAGAGAATCCATAATAGAGACGCATAATTCTTCAATAAGCTTGAAGTGATGAATAATTAACAAACAATGCACCAATGAACTAACATTTATTTATTCACTATACAATCGAGGAGACTATTTCCTGCTGGGAAATTAACGACTTAACCACGTTCTTTCCGTTTTTTGATAAAACTAAACCATATTTGATTACTTAGCTTCACTTTTCATCCATAAAAGATATCATATCATGGATAGATACTTTCTAGGCTCGAACATACTATGTACCAGAATTAAATTATATGTTTTTGCTTCGATAAATCTATAGTGCAAATCGTTTCTTTGGGATAATTTATCATAATAATAAAATATAAACACTTTTACTTTGTTTTTTAACATTTATATTATGAAAACACTAGAGTGACTACAGTTTTGGCAACTAGCGTGCATCTCAAATCGATACAAAAGTATGAATAAATGTAGGAGATATTTGGATATTTATTTTGGAATATAAGCTAAAAACAACAAATGGGGTTGTAGTTTGAATATGGAGCAATATATGACCACATGATTGTATAATTGGAATGATATAATAATTGAAATATAATATTCCTTCTTCTTCAACTCATTATCTATCGGATTATGGTCAAAATCATTGTCAACTTATTTAACATATGAGTGTTTTCATTTTAAGATTCATGTGTCGTCATCTATGGCTGCCTCGTCCGCCATATTAGAGTCCACTGACATGAACGTTCCTATGCATTTGCACTACTCTCCAGGAGTATTCGAAAGTTAAGAATTGTGAAAGCAAATGAAAGATGAAGACAATTCAGAGATGTACGGATCAGTTGATTGAAAACGATGTAGAGCGAGGAAATCCGGAAACGTAATTATTTCGTTTAATTAATGTGAATCTCATCATGGAATATTTGGTCCACAATGAGTTTGGAGACTATTTTTCGGACTAAATCTAAAAATGGCTCAAAATAATGAAATACAAATTTCCGACGACCTACCTGAAATTGTATTGCATTGTAACTATCGCAGAAAATAACGCATTTCGCACTAGTGCGAAATATTTAAGTTCAATGCGAAATTAAATATTTCGAAGTCTGCTCGCTCTGCGATTGGTCTGATTACCTATTAGGTACCTATAATATAATTTATACTCAATTATAGGAAGCTGTGATATCATTTCGTATGGTATTTTATTTCTCAATTTCCATTCAATAGATATTTCATATTCTATTTTGTACATTGGTTTTGATTTAGTCCGCAATTCATTTTCTGTAGTTTAAGCTGCATTATCTCTAATTTTATAAAATATTTACAACTGACAACTATACTCACTAAACGTCAAGGTATCAACATCTATCAGAAACTTCTAGATACGTGATTCTGAAAAAATAATATCTTGTATGAACCACAGGCGTTAGTGGATTATATTACTCCAGATCCACATTCATTCCTCCGGGAAATTAATGTCGATTTCAGGGCTATATAATAGCTATAACTCCCTTGGTGCATAAGTAACTAGTAGGAGTATTTGTCGAAAGATACCTATTTTTGTTATTCCATCGTTTTGCGGTTTGATCGTCTATCAACACGATCATTTGGAACTACTTTTTTGCTCAAGTTTATAGGAGTCTGAAGTCACGGCTATTGCTTGAGTCCATAGTCACTCTTACGTAAAAGTTAACAATACATGCATCGTCACTTAGCAGGTCAGTTTAATAAAAACTCCATCTAACGGTTCAATGTGCAATTCCAGCCTTGACTCATCATTATTATTATAAGTTCACCTATAAGATATTCCCATAGGTGCCCGTACAATTTTTCCTAGAGTGGAGCAAAGCAAATCGAGCTATATAAGTATATGAATAAATATACATTTTTTACTGCACATTATTCATAAATTATGAGAAAATAAAATTCCTCTTTAGGAAATAATAAAAGAATCTCAAAATTAAATATGAAAAACTCATTACAAACTACACTGAATAGTACTCAGTAGTCAAATTTCCAAAATTTATATGAATAAAATGAAACACGAGATGTTACGCCACATACTGGCTTCTTCAGGTGAACAAGTAGTACTTAAACTTACATATTATATTAGTAGTTATATATATCCATGAAGCGATGATTACCTAGGGGGCTGACTCAATGATTACAACAATACAGATTGTTTAGAACTGAGAACTTAAAATCTAATAACTAATTTATCATTATGATTAAATAAAAAAACAAACTGTTTTTATAATAAAAAAATGGTATAAAAGCAAAGTAATTTTTCTTTCATTTAATCCCATAATTAGTTTGCGACAGGTTGTTTGTGTGGGGAGGGATTAAGAAGCGGAGAATATGAAAAATCTGGTTGATTATTGAGAATACTGTGCTTATATTATTAATTAAGTATGCTAAGTTATCTAAATGTCTATCTTTATGTACCACATGTAAGATTTCAAAATATTGATAAATTGGTGACCCGCCACTAACGAATGTGTGGAATGTTTTTCATTCCTATAGCTTCTTCTCTCTTCCCTTGATAATATTCACCACTTCAACCTATATGAATGTTCGGACAAGATCTACAATTTAACTCCTTATGTTTGTTATTTTTCAAACGTTGAGCAAGTGTGTTCATTGTTCTTATTGTATCAGTTTTTTATCATTCAAGACTTAACGAAAACTATGTAATAATTCTATAATTATCCGATTTTTTTGTGATATAGAGGTGAAATCTCTAATTGAAACATAATGTTCGTTCTTATTCAACTTATTATCTATCAAATTATGGTCAAAATCATTGTTAATTGCTAACTGTTTTATAACACCTAGTTCCTACTGGGAGCTTTGGGTTGACATTCGAATTGATACAAGCCTATGATATGCTGCTAGTTTCTGACAGATTAGATGGTTAGAATGAGTTTATTTGGATTTTTTTCTACAGTGCATTATTCAGGGCAGTATTCATTTGTAATATAATATTATTATATTTATATTATATTATATTATATTATAATATATAATATTCCCAACAATTAAAAACCAGTTCAATCTTGAAAATGCAAAACTTACTTAACACAAGAAAGAAAATGAACAATCGTCGTTTAATTAGACTTAAATGAAATCTGGAACCATCTTTTCTCAACCAAAACGGTACATCATTTCTTCTAAGAATTTGCAGTACTTCTTCTCGACTAGGTCTCGATGAATTGACATCATGGCAAGTGATACTAACCATGTTTCCATTATTCGCAATTACAAAATTTCTGGGGGGTAAATTCCCCTCTCAGGAGCCTTTGGATATTCCGCAAATTTGAATAAGTACATTCTTCATACATCCATTTTACTTTCGATTCATGGATGAATTGATATTTAGTAATTCTGTTTATGACGGTTGATAATATTTATTATCGATAAAACATCATTTTCTTTGAATATCCGTTATATTATCTAGTGAACGTTAATACAATTTCCTGGCGTTCGCACAGGAGAGCACTGAATGTCTAGTAAGAATATGAGTTACTGGGCAAAAAATCGATTTTAACGAAGGAATAAATCATTTGGTATCATAAATGATGTCAAGTATTTCTCCGGTCTGGAGCTGCATCCTTATTCTTAGTTGATGTACAATATGCAGTGCTTTCATAACAGAGCTAACTATCTGCTCAAGATAACTTTTTGATGTAAATTTCATTTGAAAAGATTCAGACAAATAATACGTCGATTCAGACATTGAAGATTAAAATGTATAATGATCGCATTTTTATCTGCATCTCTCATTCACTGCGTCTATACCTACTCCAGCTTTTCTCAGCCGAACGTATCTTATTTTTAAAATGGAATAAATACATGCTAGAAAAACTCAATTTGCGGCGAGTTGTAATCAAAAATAAATTTACTTTAAGTATGCTGGTAATGTTTAAGATGTGAGTCAGATCATCTACGAATTGAGTATCTCCATTCATTTTAGCTAGTTCTACGTCAAATAAGATTACTTAATGATAGATATAATACGAAAAAGCGTTCAGTTTTTAGTGAATAAAACTTTAACAAAATACATAAAAATTTCTAGGCGGTTGGGCTCATAAGCTTATGCAAATATACATCGTCATCAACAAAAGAAATATAGTTACGTATCGTATATACTTGGTTTGGTTAGCATAGTATATTAGTACTGATTTTGGAATGAATATTGAGTAAGAATGTTTACTGCCCAGCAATGTCTAAGGAAGATGTTCAAACATTTAAGTATTATCATAATTTTTAATTTTAACATAAATCTGATTTCATCGTTGGAAAAACTTCAGTTATCAAATACAAACAATGAATTTTTACATTATTTATCGATGAAATGAAGATCATGTGCGTCTGAAGCTTTCTAGAATGTTGAATTGCTTCAAGCTCTACGGAAATCTGGTATCATGAAGGAGGTCGACATTCAAAAAAGGTCATGGTGAATTTAACGAAGAAGAAGCATGAATATGGTCTCACGATGCTCCAAGTACAAGCAAGCTAATTTTTATCACTTCTGCATATGGTGAAGGTTATTGTGAATAAGATGAAGATCATCGTGATTAAGATGAATTTTGGAAACAGAATATTGAAATGAAACACCGGAAACAAATGATTCACAAGTGATTTCAACTGATAAATATTTCGGTCATTTGCCAACATAAGTCAGAAGAATGATCTAAATTGAATTTCGGGTCTTTCTAGAGTTTTGGTATTCACTACGATTAAATTCATTCAGTGATAAATTGTGAATAGAACAAGAAGGTATATTTGAATAACAATACATTGACTCAGAATTTATTATTAACTTATGAGCATGTCACGATGTAGGGGAACAATAATTATATTCGAAATATTTTTTCCAATTTGTTGTTCTCGGCAGAATCATAGAGTTATCATTATGTATATTTTTTGGCTGCACGAGGGGAAAACCTATAACGTTCGAAGAACATCGTGTGAGTCATCAGTGTAATGTTGGGAGATGAGATAGACATGAGACCTATAATAATATGGGTTTGATGTACTTATTATTTAAACAAAAACAACAGTTCACATTGTGGATAACCTTTAAATTCTGTTGTAATTTTGTTGATGCTTCTTTCGCTGGTGGAAGGTCCTCATAGTCCAAGAGCCAGTGTATGGATCAAAATCGACATTTGGTGAATATCTAGCGTAAAGCACAACTCATTACGAGTATTTTAAGAAACATTTTTCTTGGTATAGCCAGCGTCATTTGATTCAGTCAAAATTGAAGCGTTATGAAATTATGATCTGGCATTGTAAAATGTACAAGAATATTCTAACGCCCTAACTTTCTGGCGTTCGTTTTTTTTCAATTTGGGATGCACAACCGAACAAATTCTATCATTTAAAAGTGATTACCATACGCCGCACTCTTTACTTATGTGCTTTCCATAAAAAAACATCATACTTGTTATCTTGAATAGTAGACTTCCGCGGATAGGATATCTTGAACTATTTAAACCAACATTTCGGCTTGAGAAGAGATGATTTAATAACACCTTCCACGAAGATATGACCGGAGAAACTTGGGAACCCATGACAGCTCCCGAGGACTGCTCGTAAAACTTGATATCTTACAGAAAATATGTGGAAAATAGAGAAAAATCAATTAACGGTAGTAAGTCCATTGAAATGTTTTTGGCAGATAACAGTTGAGAAGTTATGAAAAGGGTGTTAGGAATGGGAACATTGGTAAAGAGTGATTCGACGTCGAAGCTGAGGAGCTGATCGCCTGGCTCAACTTTTAGCGCTTGGAGTTTTTCAACGAAATAAAAGGAACTTAGGATAACACTGTTGGAATTACCTACAAGAGGTTTGAGAATAGATGATAGATATCGAGGTTTATAAGTAGGGGATCCGATAGTGCTGACAATTGGTCTTAGGTGAACTGAGGGTTTATGAATTTAAGGCAAACCGTATAACAGGGGGCTTCTTGAAAAATGAAGACATTATCTTCTCAACATTCGGAAACTCATTCTCGAAAATTCCACTTCGCACATGATCACACAACGGCAAGGTTAGTTGCCAGAACGGAGTTAACCACCGGAATTTAGGGCAGTGAACTATGTAGCGTGAAGATTTGTTTCTCACAATAAATATCGCTTCAGAAACCAGAAGAATCAGTTTCAGTTCAAGCCTCAACAAGCGTGTCCTGAAGATGTCACTTGTAATGGTTGGCGAAACGTTGGCATAAAGTCGTGCTGTCGTAACGCGGAATTCATCAGTAAGCTAAGAATTTTGATTATACTTGTTTGAACAGTTCGGGCGTATGAACAATCTTATACATTCTATGATGCCAGATCATAATTTTATTACACCAGAAGGTTACAGCACAATTTGATTCCCATTTATGCAAATGACGATATATCTGGAGAACGCCCGGTGTAATAAGGGTTTAGTACAGGCTATTTCCAATATTTGATAACAAACTCATTTTTAGAAAATTAAAATTACATGTAAAATTAAAATATCTCAAAGGAAAGTAACAACTGCTCAAGTGAAGTTTTAGAGAGTTTCATAAAGAGAGAGCCATGTTACACAGGCCAAAAAAAAACCTTCCAAAAATACTCGTCAAATAGCTCGCAATGAGTTGTGTTATACGCCAGATAGTCACCAAATGTCGATTTTGATCCATACACTGGCTCTTGGACTATCAAGCTCGTATCAATTAGTGAATAACGGTGTTAGTGATTTAAGTTTAGTGTTCCCTATCTGTCTATGTTACTTGGTAATAATTGATTCTGATAACAATTTCACATACTCCTCAATTTGCGGTGATTTGTTTTCAGAAGTTCTAGGACTTTTAACATCCTGTAAATTGTATCTCATACAGCGATTGTTTATAACACCCGAATTTGGGAAGTTGAATAATTTGCGAATAGTCAATAGATAGATGAGCAAATATTGTGTTATAGCGGGATATTATGTATCAACCGATATACGATTCACTAACAATACATCCCATTTGATTCTAAACAAATAGTAACAGTCAACTCCATGTTTAATGTTTGATGAAGCAACCGAGAATAATCCCTAAGTGTAATCCAACACCGATGTTTCTACGCAAACTTGTGATTCAATCTTTCAATTCACCAAGAACATCTCACTTGGGATGTATCTACCACAACCCCTATATTTGTCGGTTTAACAGCGTAAACTGATCTGTTCTCAAGGATTCCGAGTACGAAACAACCGGCTTCGCCTGACATCAATTAAGCAATACAAATTGTTCTGCTTCGAATCTGGATTATTTCGATTTAGCGGAAAATTTGCGTTAAAGAAATTCAGACGAACATCGCCCGCAAATTTATTCTGCGGCGGAAGGCAACTTGCCAGCTACAGAGAATGCTCAGTAGGTGAAGAAATACCGGAAATTAAAATAAAAACATGCAAAAACAAGACTTGCTACATCAAGCTCGACGATTTATAGAAAATAAGTAATAACACTGTTATGAGTCAAGGATGAAAAGAAGATGAAGTAGATGGAAATGAAGCCCTCGTCCTAGTCTTCCGCAAATACTAGAAAAGCTTAGCAAAATTGACGAACATATCACCAGATTGGAATATAGCGCCAAAAGAACTATATCTAAAGGTGCGTAAAGATATGCGAGCCGAACGGTTTGCGAACCGCTTGTGAACCACTAGTTTGCAAAGTTTCTGAGCATCGAACGAACGGCTTGTGAACCGCTCACGACGATTCATTTCTTGTCGGTTTTTCTGACGAATACAAAGGCATTCTCAGTTCACAGTTGAACTGCGACGTGTCTGGTTCGTGTTAATCTGCTCGTGAACCTACGGGTTTGTATCAAATTTTATTTATTTTGTTTGCCTTTTTAATTCAATGATTATGGATCAGTGGTCTGAAGAAAATACAGTGACGCTGAATGTTACTCTGGGATCCCAAACATGAAGATCATTTCAAAAAGCTATTAAAAGAAGATGCCTGGAGAGAAATAGGTGTTCGGCTCGCATATCTATACGCACCTTTATATTGGCGCTTATTTCTTTTGACTTCAAGTCCATCAAAGCTCCGCACCTGCGTTCTTTATACAAGCTGTTTTTTTTATGATTTGACTCTACGAGAGGGAAACCTATAATGTTCGAAGAAAATCGTGTGAGCCAGCAGTGGAATGTAGGGAGAGGAGATAGGCATTCGTATTTTTCTTTGGAGGTTATAGGCATAGGGAAAGTTCTCATTAGGTAAAGAGTTCCATAACTCCGATGTTCGAAAGTTTTTCTGAAAATGTTGAAAGATGTAGCCTTATTTTGAACACTGCGCCTTTTGACCATTTTCAATTGGTGGTAAGCGCTTCAGGGGTAGACAAAAGCACAGGAATCATACTTTCGAAATCCACATTGACAATTGATTTTTCGCATATAGGCTATCCAAAATTTGATGACTATTAACGTCATTTTCAAAATTGAAAAAGTTCGATCTTTGGATATAACTTTCCCTATACCTATTACCAAGGGTTTTCTTATTAATTCATATTTTCTATTTTAATGTGTTTTTGGCAGAAGCCGAAACATCGTTAGTCTTTCGAAATAAAATGAGCATGACTGAATCTGCAGAAATTCACTTTAATTAGAACATGAAAACAAGACAGGAACATAATAAAATTTAGAACGTAATAACATATGAAAAACATAAAAAAATTGGAAATAATAAATAAATGTAAAATTATAATAATTGTTCTACGTGACCGCTACTTTGGTCTAAACACTGAAGAACTCTGTCATATACTCCTCGAGAAACAGACCTCCGAAGTTCGTCTGAACCATAGGCCTATTATCCTAAGGAGACAGAATTGTTTACATTCAAACACAGACATCAGACATTGCCAAAATTTCGGGCAACTCAGAACGCTGTATATTACAAGTATGGCCGTATGGAATGTGATGTTGCCGGATTAGTTGTTCTGTGTGCCTGATTGAGATTTGTAATTATTATAAAAACGTCCATAGCATTATTTATTCATTATATTAGAAGCAATACTGTTGAAATGTCGTTTTTTCTGAAAAATATTCCATAATTTATGGTAACCTGGAATATACAATCGAATTATAGAATATTTAAATTTTTAAATATAGAACTATTTCATTCCATTGCATCATTTGTTCAGATGGCGACAACGCCACGCGCCTTTTATGAATGGGGACTTTGTTCTGTACTACGCAATTTGACAGCTTCCGTATTTCTCGTAGCTATTTAGAAGCGGTGTTGCCTTACAAGTGGTACCAAGTTTTCAATCATAGTTACAGCGTTGCCAATGAGGAGTAATTATGACTCGACGACAAAGAGGTCCGTTGGTTTTCTTTGTCATACTACATATAAACATTGCGAGAAGTCAAATAGAGCTTTATGAATGAGATGTTTCGTCTCCTTAGGATAATAGGTCTATGGTCTGAACTTAGATTAGCAAACGAATAGTGAACACGGTTCAATAATTCCTCTCTAGTTTGTACAGGCTTAAATTAGTTCTTTCATACCGCTCCAGAGAAGGAAATCGAAAGTCATCAAATCGGATGATCTGGGTGGCCAGTTCCAGGATCTCCGTGTATCAATCCCCCGATCCTCGAACATCAAGGTCAACTGCTGGCGTACTAACCGTTTGCTCTGTCACATGGAGGTAGAAAATTTAGCAAATCACTAACAAACCCTCTGTTCATAATTAAACAAAAAACATTAAAACTAAAGTGGTTCTGGTGATTGTGTTCACTAATGACATGTGGATTATCTTGTACCCAGTAGTGATTATTTCGGCGATTTATAATTTCTTGCCTACTGAATTTCGATTCGTCAGCACAAATAATCTTATGAAGAAATATCGGATCTTCGGTCATTTGTATGACCATAAACTCGCCAAAGTTGACTTATCTTGCTTCATCACCAAAACTTAGTCCGTGCACAGTTATCTCGAGAAAAGGATGCATTTTATGTTAAGAAATATTAAGATTCTGTGGATTGATGCTCTTAATACCCAAAACCGGCGCTGCTGCTCTTATCCACGGTGCTTGAAAAAATGCCAACACATTCACCTCGTTATTGTCTTTATCTTTTATGGGATTTTGGTAATTTCGAGTTGCCCTTACACTCCCAGTTGCCATAAACCGAGCTTAGATTCTTGCGTATTTTCGGGTTGTCATTGTTGGTTGGTCCGGATATCGTTCGTTAAATAATCTGCAGGTTCGTCTGACAATTCGTTCATATTCACTATGCGTATAAAACGAATTTAATAAAGCATTATTGTAATATTCGTCAATATTCTCCATTATAAACTGTACTTGAGAAAGTTAACAACAAAATCACTAGAACTGTAAGATACCTCACGAATCTGTGAGCTGATACTGCTTTGACATGAAATCAACATTGTTTCAATTCCTGTCAAAATCAAAGCTTACTAGATAGAACTTGTGGTGTTTCATGATCTTTTGATAAAAAATATGGATTAACAAGAAAACCGTTGGAAATTGTTATAGAGAAAGATATAGCGGATCGATGCAGAATCAAATTCTGCATCCGACCAATTTGGATTTCGAAAGTATCATTTCTGTGCTCCCGTCCATCCCAGAAGTGCTTACCACCAGTCGAAAATGAGTAAAAGGCGCAATGTTTAAAATAAGGCTTCATCTTTCAAAATTTTCAAAAAAACCAAGATTAAAAAAAAAATTCAAAATAGGTATAGGGAAGCCTAATGGAACTCATCATGAAATTTTCTCAGGAATTCAAAAATGGAATAATATACCGGGTGTTCTATTTAAAATGAGGAAGTTATTGACGACTCACGGTACAACTGGAAGAGGCATGTCCTTGAAAATGTTTTGAAAAGAAAGAGAATCTTGAATAACCCTGGAGTCTTAAAATTCAGAAGCTTTTTTTAACCACGAAAACTTCTTACGAACGGCCACCTTGAAAAATCCGGTATACTACGTACAGTGAAGGAAGTAAAAATGAAAACATACATACCTAATTAATTTTTCGAAATTCTGCTGATTTAGTCGCCCTGGTCCAAAACGCTAGTGTCCGTAAAGAATTTTATAATTCATAATCTTAGTGCTGAAACTAAGTTCGGACAAGGTATTCAATTAAAGAATTCCATGTTCTTGCATATAGATAGGCTGGAAGTTCAATAAGTTAATAAACGAACACATTCTATTATCTGGCTGCACTTCGTAATACACAGTGAACATTGATTTGATCGTCCTTGACAAATAGAAACACAAACTACAACAATGAACTTCTATTTGCATTTGCTCAGTGTTACCGCAAAAGGCATTAAGAGGGGCATGATTTGAGGTTATGTTTACTTCAGTTCTCGGCAACTACTGATCCAATCTAGTTGTGTATGCATTGTAAATTGAATCTTATTTATCAGTACTCTTAGAAAGCTTAATCATAAAATAATATATGAACAATGTTTACTGAATAACTTACATCATTGTAAGTTATACATAAAATATTCATTATATGTGAAAAGCCTGGGTAAAATTTATGTGAATAGAAATTTCTCATTCCGTATATATGCTATACAGTATAATAGCGTTTCCGGTACCAAATTCCCACAATATTTAGCGAAATATTAACAATAGCCTCTGCGGAAGAACGTAAGCAGGCGAAAACGGTCCTACATTTACTTTGTATTTGATTTTTGGGATATACATAATTCGAAACCATACTGATGATTAATTATTTAGTTTAGTACGTACGTTTCGGTCACACGAGATTCCTCAGATATCTTCTTAAAGAAATTCCAACTCATTCAATTAAACCCCAACTTTGCGTCCTTTTCACTAACACAATTTGTATAATCACAAACATTAGTCTTTTTCACTTAATTATTCATTCAGAATTGAATCGTTTCATTAAGTCTGCAGGTATGCATTGTTCTACATATTTTTCAGAACTGAGATTAAACGAGTTTGAATTCACACATATTCGTGCGAAAACAATAAACAACGCTTGTGGGTTTAAATTATTCTTATCTTTTTTCATGCAGATGTATTGTTGGGATTAAATTCCTCTAAAATATAATATTAACCTGTTTATATATAGAGCAATCGCAACTAATATAGGTATTTCCTTTTTTACTTTGTATAGTAATCGTATTAATAATGTTGTTTTCTTCTATATTATACATAATATAAACCGTATGCTCGAGTAAGTGACTATACGTATCAAAGAGGCAGACATTTATGTAATAAATAATTCTTGAAGAGTGAGCCAGAAAAAAGAAAACGTAATGAGCTTCAGAACAACTCATATCAATTATGTCTGCCTGTTCGTTTGTCTGTCCGTGTGTGAATCCGTATGTTTGTTTGTCCGTCTGACCACTTCTTCTGTATGTATAAACTGTGTTACACACAAAATTATGTTCTTTACTCATTATCTTGAATAGTAGACTTCCGCGGATAGCTAATCTTGAAAATTCTTGCCTTTCGGATGAATTCCGCGTCACAATAGCACGACTTGATGCCGACGTTTTGCCAACCATTACATACCCCTGCATCTTCAGGGCAGGCTTCAGGCTTACACTGAGACTGATTCTTCTGGTCTCTGTGGCGGTATTTATTGTAGGATAAACATTCAGGGTACACAGTTCACTGCCTTTATACCGATGGTTAACTCCGTTCTGGTACCTTGCCCTGCCGTTGTTTGATCATGTGCGAAGTGGAACTTTTGAGGATGGGTTTCCGAATGTTGGGATGGTCATATCCTGAGTTATTTAAATGTTTCAGGATTTCTATCGCTTCAAGAATTTTTCGCTGATAGAAATTTGGGACTCGGGCTAGGATTTTAGTATTTTAGAATAAAATTTGTTCATTAGTGTCAAACTTGTGTACCGCAAGTGCAGATCTACTGGTGTCACGAAGCCTTGTACAGCGTTCATGTTATTTCGCACGAGTAGCTACCGTAGAACCTGTTTCACCAATGTAGACTTTATTGCAAGAAGAGGAATCTTTGATAGGTTTGTGAAACTGAGATATTTTTGGAAATGTGGAAAAACTAGTAGAAATATTATGCTTCTCAAGGATTTTGGAAATTCGATCTGTTATATTTTCAATATATGGAAGATAGGCAGTGGATAAGTGAGGGGGGGGTTGTGTGTTTTAGGTGACTTGTATTTCTTTCTGGCTTCTTGATTGTTACTTATTACTTAACTTACACTTTTCAACAACTTTATACCGGTTGAAGCAATTCAAAATAAAATTGATATTTTACAATTTCATAACAGTAATACGAAATATAATATTAATAATGAATTTAAATTTCGTTGATAATGACAATATTATATAGTGTATTAATGGTACTGCATCGAAACTATTTTAACCTTCATTTACTCTGACAGTTCATCTTTTCACACCATTGTACCACAGAGTGAATACAGAAAATAGGCTTTATCTTCACACTTCGATGAAGTCACTTGAACATAAAAATGAAAATTTTGGACACTTCTTCATGTAACTATATGCGTGTGATATATATTTATAACCAGAAAAACATGGTTGACATTATGGTTCAATAAGATACTGACATTTCATTCTAAAAACTGAAAATGTATGGCAAAAATACCACTTGAAACTGAGGTACTGAGCTCAAAAAGAATACAGTTCATATTTTCACCAATTTGAAGTGATCGGCAATATTTAAAATTGTAACGTGTAAATTCCACTTGACGGCTTAGAAATGGCCGCTGTAGTACAATCAGTTAACTCCTGTGACGTCAGCTATGTTAGACCGTATATTCTAAGGGTCATGGTTGTTCGGTGTCAGATCCGTAGTTACCGCTTCTATTTCGAGGTTGTTCTGTGAGACAACGAGACGCCGGAAAGAAAGAGAAAATAGCGTTATTTCTGGTCAATCGTTCAAGCGGGAAGTGCGTTGCTAGGTTATTTCAACAGGGAGGTGATAACAAGCTTGTGTTTGGAACCAAATTCTGGGAATATACTTCCGTTGAAAGTAAAGGCATCAATTACCAATTTGGATTGGAATAATTGGGATTATTTGAGTAATTAATGCACCTTAAGGGATTAAAACTTAGTTTCAACGTAACTGATTTTGGACGGAAGTAAAGTTTGTCTTATTGGAAGGAAAACCCTATCGTGATAGAGGTAAATATCTTTGTAATACCATTTGATTTATTCACTGACTTCAGGAATTATTTCGCCTTCACATGTGGTATCTGACAGAACATAGGCTAGTTCTAATTTGTTTAACAATTGTTATGTATTTTGTTCATGTCTGTCTTCTGAAGACAATAGAACAATGGAGGTTTGAACATTTCGTGATTTCAGGGTTCCTTTCTTCTGTTTATGTTGTGGGAAATTCAACAAGTGTATTGAGGTTGGCTTGAATCTGCTGTGGGAAAGATTACTTAGGAGTCGCTGATTTATTTGTGACGTACAATCGTGGAAACGGGATTAAAACTGTGGCAGGAGCCCCTACGTCAAGTAGAAGTATTAATCCATAACCAAGCAAGTACAACATCCAGCTCTCACCAGGTCAGGCTACCGATTTTGGTTTTATGTAACAATTGAAATAATCATTGAGTATTTGTATATTATGTAAATTCAACTGTTCACTTGTTTTAATGATTTAAGTAATTACCTTCATTCATATTTTCAATTTATTCGCTTCATATCTATCTCATTAATATAAGTTCTGTCATAACTGTATCAATATTAGTATTTCAATTACTAGTAAATTTCAATCATTCTGGGTACAGGTCTTTTATTTTTTCTTTCAGGGTAATATAAGCTGGGGACTTGAGTATTTGTATCCCCTAGTTATATACATAATTCATTGGTTGGTTAAAATACTCTGGCGCCCGAATTCTTAACAACTAAGTGATAAAATAGAGGTTTTAGTTTATCCTTAAGTAAGAGTAATTTGTACCCTTACAAAATCTATACGACCAATAGGTACGGCTCAATTGTCTCCACAGTGGATTAAGCATGCACCCACACATACAAAGGCGCGCGCACACAAACGCACGTGCGCACAAACACAAAAAACACACACACACACAGACATCATGTCAAATAAAGTTAGATGTGTCAGTGTAAACTGAATTATATTATATCACATTACACGGTAGTAACTCATAAAGTATCAGAAACAACTATGTAGTTTATTGTTAGGTTAGTCGTGAGATGAATGAGAACTTGTATTGTAGCTATGAAAGTACCACTTGTATCGAGTAATTTCTTTATTATTTCATCAAAGCAGAAATACATGTATGACTTACATTTTATTAATTGAAATGAAAGAATTTGCTTACAATAACAAATACTTGTTGCCCTAGGTCTTTAGAAATATATAAACAAATTTACATTCGAAACCTATCTGAGTTCAGTATTTCTTTTAGCTATTGGAACTTTAAGCTTCAATGGCACGGCACGTTGCCACCAATACTTCCACGTAGTAAATTGCAGAACAAAATTAAAAGGTTGGATTTTCGAACAAATTGGAAATAGTTCCTTCCTTTTATTTTATACACTCAATATGTTCCGAATGTAGAACAAATTTAAATTGAATTGGAACCGTTTCAGTTGATTATGAAGATTAACCGTTCCAGAATCACTCTTACGAAAGGGAATGTGATTGAATTTATTATCGATTTGCTCTGCCATTTGATAACTAGAGTTATTGGAAGCTTGTTATATAGAACAAACGAAGGACCGAAGACTTTATGAACGATATTCTTCTAATAATTGTGTAGGTCAAGGATACGTTTCATTACCTTGGACCTTGTACCACAGTATAAAGAGAAGACAGTAGCGTTCTGTAACGAAACTTAAAATTTTGAAAGATCATTTAATTTTGGATCAGGCAGTAAATACGGATATTACATGTAATCTCAATTTGAACAGTTCATTATTTCAATAGATATGCGTGAATTCCGAATGTATATTCCGTGATTGTCACTTTTCTAAATCTCGATTTCGAATAAGTATAATTATTCAAATAGATGAATCGAAATCATGCCCGTTTAAAAATTGCATTCATTCCGATAAAATATTTTGCAAAAACAGGGGTTTGGCCAAGTTAACGCATCAAACTTTGTGCAACCTTATGTATAAAAAAGGCGAACAACCAAAAAACTCCGATAACATTTATTTACTTCGCCGAGAGGAACTACCAAGATATCATGTGCGTGAATTTTAGATCTACAAAGTAGCGTCACTTTTAAGCATTGTTCGGGACATAAGTAAAAAACCCTCGGCACAAAATAAGGAATTGGTGGAGCGGACCTGTCCAGAACCTCGGAAAACATATAAAAGCCGTGACAGCCAAAAGATCGCTCTCTTTTGTGATTTTGATTAGCAATCAATACAGTTGCTATTTTGTGCTCTCTTTGGTGATTTCGATTTAGAATCAGTACCGTTGCTCTTTTGTGATTTTGATTTTCAAATAGTACCGTTGAAGTGAGATTAAAATAAAGAATGGAAGTGAATTAATTATCCGAGTTAAACTGTGAATTAACAATAGTGTTCCGCTTAAGTGAATTGTTTCATAAGGTAAATGATAGCTAAATAGTTTATATTTTGGGCATTACGATATATCTTCCGATCCGACCGAAATTTTAACCGTTTAATATATCGTAGTGTGATTTGAACATTTCACTTATTATTGCTATCTGTAAATGTTTACCGAATATCGCTCATTACGCTAGGATCTGTTTGATTTATATTTTCCGCAAATTGATCATTCTGAATCATTTGTCAACCGATTCCGTACCGCTGAATTGAATTTAAATACCGAACACATCGTAAAGTAGATATGTTGAAATAGTTTTCATATACCGTTTGAGCTTCATTACATTTATCGCCTGGGTGTAATTTTTATGAAATAATACCGTTCAATAGCATTTATATTGATTATTTCGAAAGTGTACTTATAATAATCATTATATATTTTAATATTTGGAATTCCCTGTTTTATTAAATTATTTCTGCTCCATCTTCAAACGAGCTAAGTTTTAACCAGGTATCAATTGTAACTAAAGCCTACAATTTTGATACTGTTTTCTGCTCATTGGACTCTGGTTATACTTCACTGTAGCTACCCTAGGGACAAGGCTATCTATAGATAGCAGAGTGACAAGCCTTGTGGTGAAGACCCTAGCAGAAGTCTTCAAAAACGAGTTACCCTTTAGAAAAATCTGGCGCCCGAGAATTTGAAGCTTACGCAGTAAGCAAAATACCGAAAAGCGACAAGGTACACGTCATAGTTCATTTAAGAATGATATGACGTCATGCATGAAGGTCAGCCACTGTTGTCAGGTTGAGCAGCTTTTCAATGTTTTTGAATACAATTAACGATTCGATTCGATAAACTGTTCACAAACTAAATTAGAAGTTTTTTACTCATTTAAACAAATAAGATAAATTATTTATAATCTTAAATGTTTGTGTTTACCGAATGTTCGAAGAAAATGAAGTAAGTACTTAACCTACATACTGTTTCTACTTTCACTTGAAAGATTTAGATAAAGATACGGAAAATTTACTTTCAGCTTCAAGTCGTTATTATTAATCCATACGTAATGTTAATGTAAGCATTGTTATTTATGGAAACAAACACTATACTCAAAATATCCGATTATCAAAATATTACTTATCTTGGATCATGTGGAAGTGTATATCATCTTCTGTTTCATAGTTATGTATCAATGATATTGATATGGGTTGATCAACATACGATGAAATAAAGAGCTTATTTGGTATTGGCAGCGATGGTAGCTGGCTTAATAAAACGTTCAGTGCACTTAGCTAAAGACCCTTGTACACTATCCCGTGCTACGTTTTCAGGAGGTATTTGAATATCCCGCTGCTCGACCGAATCCTAAGATCTGTAAACCTGGTTCGATTGAGCGAAGTACATTCACAAAGAAAGTGGGTTGACAACTTCACTTTATTTCCCTCGCATCTCATACAAAAGGGAGTGTCACTTTTCCCTACTGTATGTTTAAATTTTATCAGATTTCCGTGTCCTGTAAAGATCTCGGAGGTTTTCCTGATGCTTTGCCTACTCAGCAAGAGCATCTCACTTGCCCTTAGGTCAACCTCATTTCCAAGCAGCAATTTAGCAGTTCGGTAGCCGTTAATGTTCCTTCATGGTGTATCATGTTCATTTGTCAGATTGTTCCGCAACAAGGGAATCTTGAGGACCGTCCAATCTGGCCCATCCTCTAGCCAGTTTGTCTGCTCTCTAATTCCTTTCCAACCTGAGTGACCTGGTATCCAGGTCTGGTTGTGCCTGTTTTCATCGGCTAGCCTTCTAAGGATCTCTTTGGTATCCCGGACAAGCCTTGAGGACACATTTGGGCTTTACAGTGCGTTGAGTGCCTATTGACGGTCCAAACAGATTCAGATGGTGTCACTGGCACGCCCAGTAAGACCCTCAATGCAACAGTCGTTGTACTCTTCCTCGTGGATGTAATGCCTCTGAAGTAGAGACTGTATTCTGCCCAGAAGTGTCTGGGCTATAACAAGTTCGGTTCTTTCCCACCATACAATAATTCAATAACTGAGTCTCATGATAATAATAGCCGAGTATATCTACTTCAGCTGCTTAGGCCCCAAACCTCACTCCATGTCAATTGCTCTCTTACACTGCCAAAAGGTTATCAGAGCATTTTTAGTAGTTTTTTGTCCAGGGTGACTCCCAGATTCATCACCGTCTCGGAAAGGTCAACTGACTTGCCCCCGATTACCATCATCTTCAGAGGCTCGATTTTGTACCTTCTGGAGAAGATGATAATTTTAGTTTTCTCTGGCTGCATGGAGGGTTTGTCCTCTCTATACCAGACTTCTGTAATTATCAAGGCTTGGTGATCAAGCTACTGCAAGGTACCCTTGTAGGCTCCTCTAGAGAGTATGGCGATGTCATCCGCATAACCTACCGCCTTAATAACAGCACGGTTCAACCTTACAAGTAGCTCATGCACGATCAAATTTCATTAAAGGGAGGAGAGTACCCTCCCTGTGAACAACCGTCTGGAACCAGCCCTTCCAGAGTATAACCTTGCCACGTCGTGGAAAGGTGTCTACCTTCAAGGGGGTTTATGATCCACGCTATTAGCTCTAACGCTTGTTTAATAGAGCTTCTAGAGGTCTTTCTAAGGGCCCCCACCTATGTCCAGAAGGCTCCAATGCAGACTCACTTCTACTTCAGCTGCTGTTCTATAAGGCCAACAGACGAGTGGAGGGCCGTCTCGACAGATCTGCCCATCTGATGAGCATGCTGTTCCTCGTGAAGAGTGTAATGCTTCAGAGGTCCTGCTTCAAGATACTAGTCTACAAGCCTCTCTAACGTTTTTAACAAAAACGACATAGGGCTTACAGGCTGGTAATCCTTGACGTTTTCATAGCTCTTCTTACCTGCTTTGGGAATAAAGGTCACGTCCACTCCTTGAACGTGTATCGTACCGCAATACAACCCATCAGCTCCCCAGTCAGCGGAACCAGGATTGAGTCCAGACTCTTTTGCAGAAGTACTGGAAGCAATCCATCAGGCCCAGGTGAGCTGAACGCCTCAAAGGAGTTAACAGCTCTTCTTACTTTTTCAACGTTTATTACTTTTGCTGCCAAAGACCAGTTTCTTCCTCCAGGCCGCCCGGTGGAGTGGGTGTTGCTCTTACTCTCCCGTAGGCTAATATACGGGAAACTGATTCTCTAAAAGTTGAAATTCAAACCAATTTTGGAATTTTCTTTGATATATTTCACCATGATGATCGACATCCTTTGTTTATGAAGAAAATATTAGTTTTGCACTATGAATAAAACCAGCTGTACAACAAGCACAACGTACGATAACATGTCCTGTCGAGATAAACAAATAGACGTATTTACACAATCAATTTTCACTTTAATATTTTGATGTAAAAAAATGTTGATACACGTTTCGCAATTCACACAGCACATGACGTAAATGTACGTAGAACGTAGAATTGCAGTCCTGGAAAGAATTGTTCCTGTACTTTTGAAGTTTAATTCTATTAAAATTCAGATTCCCAACAAATATATGAACTGTCGAGTCAAATCAAGAAATATACAATTTATGTCGGCAACTCCGCAATGTGTTACCAACTGTAAAAATGAAATATACCTGGTTTGACGATTACAGCGCGGCATTTAGGGACATTTTTGAATGGATATAGTTGCAAAAGTAACCAAGTATGACGTCATAACATTCTTAACGTAGAAATACTATATAACAGAGTCTGAGTATTATGGCAGTATAAAATATCTTAAATATGTTCCAACATTCCAACATTTCCAATTTTAACTGTTTCTTAACTTTCCAGATACATTACAAATATATTTCCTGAATATCTAAGTTTTACGTGTTTCCAGTTGTTTTTGGTCTTAATAATGTAAGTTTTTGAAAAATTAATCTAAATGTCAAAGAGTTTATTTTACAATGTATACTATAGAACCATGATAAATTAAAATTTCAATAGGTACCTACATTACGTATAATACTGGTATAACCAGGAAAAAAATGATGTAAGTTAATAAATTTGAAAAAATGGTGGGTCAAAGAATACTTTCTTCAACAACTTTGCAGAAATCTGACAATTTGGCAAATCGATTGAAAACAAGATAACAAAATAAAATAAGAATTTGCTATAATTTCAACCTGAGAATGAAATGTTAATTAATGAAATAAATGAATTAAATACTTAATGTTTTAACTTTCTTCAATATGAATTTATGACATCTCTATCAACATCAGTGATTCTACAAATGTGTTAATAACATTACTTCCCGTTTTTCCGTTACGATAAAATACACTTCCTAAATATTGATAAAAGTATAAAATGTAAGTGTTTTATAATATTCATTTATTGGTAGAGTTTATCAAAACTTATTGTCACATGTTATATAATTAATGCAGTCAAATGGGCATAAAAATAGGCTAAACCCGTAAATCTTTGGGAAATGTATCGATTTTGATGGGACAAAGTGCATTCTCAACAAAGTGTCTTCAGAAAAAAAGTTGAGCACAAATAAAGTTGACCAAATTGTTTATATTGTATATAAGCAATAAATAGATAATTCAATCAGATTATTCTTGAGACTGCATAAAAGTTTCTAAATGATGCAAAATTTGACCGATTTAGATCGGATAAAGACTATTTTTTGTTAAAAACAATTTATTTATTAACAAAATAGATGAATTCAACCAAAACTTCGTCTTTAAGCCGTTTTCGGATGATTTTGGTATTATGAGTTCGATTTCATCGTCAATATCGGATGTATACCCACAAACTTGCTAATTTATTATAAACAAATTAAAGGACCCCGCAAATTCCTTTCGGGAATTGGGTCTCGGTGAATATTTCTGAATTTTTGATATGATGTAGTCGATGTGATTCTGAACCAATGTTATCATTGCGCCAACCCCCAAAAATAAACAGATTCCCTGCTAGGGGGAGTTAAATTTACATTTTACTCTTAATAGACTATTTATTTCTGAAGACGGGAACAATATTTTAACATGCTTCATTCTAGTTTATGTTGAATAATATGATTCTTCTCCCATAAAAATTTTTTGAAGCCCCCCTAACCCCTGAACCCCCCTTAAATAAAAAAATATACCTTTTTCTGGATCACTTTAAAAATCATTGTAAAATGTTTTAATAAGCTTAAATACGGAATCCGCACTTGTATTTCAAAAATCGACTCCCCCCCCCCCCAAATGGAGGATGCACAAAAAATGTTGGTGGATTTTTCTGAATTTTTGATATGATGTAGTCCATCTAATTCTGAACAAATTTTATCCATGCGCAAACCCTGAGAAATGAATAGTTTTTCCGCTAGGGGGGGTTATATTTACATTTTACTCATAACAGACTTATTCATTTCTGAAGGCGAGTACAAAATCCTTACATGCTTTACTCCAGCTTATGTTGCATGATAAAAAAGTGCGGTTCCCGTATCTGAGCTTATTTAAACATTTTCCAATGGTTTTCGAAGTGACCCAGGAATTATTATTTTTTATTTTCTCAAAAGTGGGGTTTGGGGGGATAGGGGGGCTTCAACATTCCTTCATAGAAGAAGAACGATATTACGCAACATAAGCTGGAGTAAAGCATGTAAGGATTTTGTACTCTCCTTCAGAAATGAATAAGAAGTCTGTTATGAGTAAAATGGAAATATAACCCCCCCCCTAGCGGAAAAACTGTTCATTTCTCGGGATTTGCGCATGAATAAAATTTGTTCAGAATTACATGGACTACATCATATCAATTCAGAAAAATCCACCGAAATTTTTTGTGCATCCCCCATTTCGAGGGGAGTTACAAGTGCGGATTCCGTATTCAAGCTTATTAAAACATTTCACAATGAGTTTTGGAGTGATCCAGAAAAAGGTATATTTTTTTATTTAAGGGGGTTTAGGGGTTAGGGGGGGCTTCAAAAAATTTTTATGGGAGAAGAACCATATATTGTTCCCGTCTTCAGAAATAAATAGTCTATTAAGAGTAAAATGTAAATATAACCCCCCCTAGCAGAGAATCTGTTCATTTTTGGGGGTTGGCGCAATGATAACGTTTGCTCAGAATCACATGGACTACATCATATCAAAAATTCAGAAATATCCATCGAGACCCAATTCCCGTAAGGAATTTGCGGGGTCCTTTAATATTAAATATACGAATTTGACCAAAATGTCGAGTTCATAGTCGTTGTCGCATAATTTAGGCCTCCTGAGTACGATTTTATTGCTATTATGGTCCTTAAATGAAAACGTGAATTTTTGGATTGTTATAAACAATATTGTTTCGTTTTCACCATCAATCGATCGAGTGGACTGTATTTTCATGGGTCTTTTCTGGATTAATTAAAACTGTTTTCAAACAATAACATTTATTTAAATAGATAATTTTGGACTCTTTCAAGAGGTTTTAAAAACTGTACTAGCAGGCTGCTACATCTTTTCTTAACTACACATTTTCTACCTGGTTCCTCGACAAGAGGGTAAATCCGGGTTGAGAGTGGTAATAATGGAGGGGCATGAGCCATAACTTATAACTAACTTAAACAAGAATAGGAACTATCACTTACTTTAAATTATACATACTTAATAATAAACAAATACAATGAATTAATTACCAATATTTAAAACCATACCGGCCACCTTGGCAGACCTCAGGTCTTCAACAACCAGTATTATCAAATAGAAATATAAAATATAAACCATGGAAAAATTAACCTAACTATTTGAATAAGAAATCCTTAAAACTATTGAGAGTTCATCTATTAAAAAAAAATGTTTGTTTTCTTTAGGTAATAGGGAGTGGACACACCTTTACAACCGGCCGTTTATAAACACCTTTATTGGTCTTAACACTCACAACACGAGTTTTTCCATCACTTCCGGGGTGTAGTTTTATAATCCTTCCCAATACCCATTGGGATGGTGGTAAATTGTCCACCTTAACAATAACCATTGTACCAATTGATATAACATCAGTATCTGCATTCCATTTCTTACGCTGTTGTAATGAAGTCAGGTAATCACGTGACCAACGTTTCCAGAAACTTTGTTGCAATTGTTGAAGAAGTTGGTATCGAGATAACTTATTAATTGTTATATGATGAACATCTGGATCTGGTGGTAATGTCAGTAATTTGCCAATTAGAAAGTGAGAGGGGGTTAGCGGATTTAGATCATTGGGGTCGGCGGAAAGAGGAGAAAGGGGTCTAGAATTAAGTATGCCTTCAATCTGCGTCAACACAGTAATAAACTCCTCATATGTTAAGATTGTTTCGCCGATTACTTTGTATAAATGCCTCTTTAGACTTTTCACATTGGCTTCCCAAATACCTCCAAAATGCGGTGAATTTGGAGGAATAAAATGCCATTTAGATCTATTTTGATCAGTATAATCACATATTAGATCATTGTTTGATTTCAGAAATGAATACATATCATTCAAACTATTATTCGCACCTACAAAATTTGTGGCGTTATCCGAATACAAGTCGCTTGGAAATCCTCTTCTTGATGAGAACCTTCTCAAGCATGCTATAAATGCATCGGTTGACAAATCAGAAATTAACTCAATATGTATAGCCTTAGTGCTTAAACAAACAAATAAACAAATGTAAGCTTTAGTTACTTTATAACCTCTGATCTTGCGGTCCTTTACGGAAAAGGGTCCTGCATAATCAAGACCTGTACATTGAAAGGGTATTAAATTAGCAACACGATTATGTGGCAAATCAGCCATGGTCACAGACATTGGTTTAGGATTGAACCTAAAACATGTTAAACATTTTCTAACAGTTTCTTTAGCCAAATAAATTCCTTTTAAAGGCCAATAATTTTGACGGACACTATTTAGCAATAATTGTGGACTAGCATGGAGTAGTCTAATATGCTCAGATTGAAATATTAATTTAGTTAACATATGTTTTGAATCTAGAATTATAGGATGTTTAGAATTATATTGTAAATCGGAATGTTTGAGTCTACCACCGACTCTTATTATTCCATAATTATCAATGAAAGCAGCTAAACCATTAAACTTATTTTTGATCGCTTTGACATTTCCTGTTGTCAAATAATTGAATTCTTTACTAAAACTTTGCATCTGAGCCATTTTAATCAAACATTTAAGGGCATCATCTAATTCGATTAACGTTAATCTACCATTAACGCGATTGGTACCACGTATTTTCGAATTACTATTGTTATGGAATCTTTTACAATAAGCAATAACTCTTTGTAATCGAGTTAAATTAGAAAATTTATCAAATATTTGCCAGTTTTGACTTATTGTATGTAAAACTATCTCGCAATTAGTTTTTTTTAATTCTGGCAAATCTCTTTTTATAGTAGGAGTAAACTTGAAATTAAAACTAGAGACATTGAAATCGTAAAGCCATGATGGACCGGACCACCATAGTTCATTTTTCATCAATTCAGTTGGGTAGTTACCTCGTGAAACAATATCCGCAGGATTCTGTTTAGTTTCAACATACTGCCAACTGTAATTTGCTGTTAATTCTTGAATTTCCGTCACACGTGTACATACGAAAGTTTGCAATTTATACGTTTCTGTATGAATCCAATGAAGGACAATCAATGAATCTGTCCATAGATAACAATCGAATTCATACATTACGCATTCCGATAAGACTTTCATTAATCGGGATAGCATCAATGCAGCTAACAATTCTAAACGCGGCATAGTCAACGATTTCAATGGAGCTACTTTTGACTTTGAACAAAGTAAAGATACTTTTATCTCATTATTTTCATTGATTGATCTCATATAAACTACTGCTCCATAAGACCGTTGGCTAGCATCTGAAAAACCAAATAATTGAACTTTTGCTGGTTTTTCGATCATGACAAATCTAGGAATATTTAAGGTATTTAAAATTATCAATTCCTTGTAAAATAAATGCCATTTCCTAATTAAATTATCGGGAAGTTCATCATCCCAATCAAGTTTTAACGACCATAATCTTTGAATTAACCTTTTTGCAATTATTATATAAGGTGATAATAAACCTAACGGATCATATAACTTTGAAATCTGTGACAATATACTTCGTTTTGAGCATTTTTCTGAAATCTGTTCATCATCAGTGAATTTAAATGATAAGTGATCGTTTGTACAACACCATTGTATACCTAAACATTTTGTATCTTTGTCACATATTTTAAGAGTTTCTGTGGTTTTATTAATTGATTGAAAATTGTTTAAAATGTGTGCACTATTAGACCGCCATTTATTTAAAACAAAACATCCCGTACCCAAAATATAAGAAATCTGATTACAAATTTCAATTGCATCCCTTTCATCTGAAAATCCAGCTATAAAATCATCTACATAGAAATTCTCTAATATCATTTGACTTGCAACAGGAAATTCATCTCTAAATTCATCGGCAAGTTGGTGTAAACACCTCATTGCTAGGTAAGGTGCACTCGCGGTGCCATAGGTAACCGTATTTAGTTCGAATACTTTAATGTTTTCCGACTTATCAAATCTCCAAACAATTCTCTGAAGACACCTGTCCTCACGATCAATTAAGACTTGACGGTACATTTTCGTTATGTCCGATGAAACTACATACGGAAATTGTCTAACTTTGATCAATATATTAAATAAACTACTCAAAATTTGGGGACCTACATATTGAATGTCATTTAATGAAACTCCATTTGATGTCGGAGCTGAACCGTTGAATACAACTCTAGCGCGGGTTGTGAGGCTATCTTCTTTCATAACTAAATGATGGGGCATAAAATATGATATTTTTTTATCAACATCGTCATTAATTAAACTCATATGTCCCATTTCCAAATACTCACGCATAAAATCCTTATAATCTATTTCAAAATGTGGAAACTTTTCAAACTTTCTTTCAAGAGACATTTGCTTTTTTACAGCTAATTCTTTTGAATTCCCTAAACTAGTAACGTCATGTTTTAACGGTATTTTAACAATAAATCTACCGTTTAGATCTCGCGAGAATGTCTCCTTAAATATGTTTTCACATTTCAAATCATCATTAGATAATTTACATTTCTCATCAATCTGTTCAACCATCCAGAATTTTTGTAATGATTGATTTAAGTTTACGAAATCTACCGATAATAAACATTTGGTTTCTTTCGAATCTGTAGAGACATCTGGCAAATTGCCGCCAACAATATAACCGAATATGGTTTGTTGTAGAACTAAACCTTTACCTAGAACTATTTTGTGAGATTTTAAAGCGTCCCAAAAGGTCGAGACCCCTATCAACAAATCTATATTATTGGGCTCATAAAATTCAGGATTCGCCAACATAATGTTTGTCGGCATTTTTAAACTTGAAATATCTAAATACTGGCTAGGTAAATAGTCAGTAATTTTGGGTAAAACTAAGCAATCCAAATTCAAACAGAAATCATTGATCATAGATTGTGCATTTACGATACATTTTTTATCAATAGTAATTCCTGAACCGATACCTGAAACTGAAATATCTATGTTTGTTTGATGTAAATTCAGTTTCGAAACGAGATTTTGTGTAACAAAATTAGACTGGGAACCAGAATCTAATACAGCATAACAAACGTGTTTATTGCCATAAAAATCAACAACGAAAACCTTCGCAGTAGGTAAAAGGACATGAGATTTGAGTGTGCTTGTAAATGCGACCCTTGTCTCAACATCTGTGTGTAGTAATCTACTATGCTTTTGGTTGCATGAAAAACAAGGTTTTGACTTGCACGAATTTGCACTATGGTCTTTACATAAACAATTGTGGCACAATTTCAAATCATTAATACGTTTCACGCGTTCGGAAACATCTAAATCAATGAACATCTTGCAAGTATAAATTTTATGACCTGTCTTGCTACAAAAGTTGCATTTAATTATCTTATTTGAACTACTCTGATTACTAAGAAAACTTTTAGTTGATTTTTGTTTAACATCTGCATGACCTTTGAATTTACTAATATCTTTATTAACGTTATAAGCTATTGATTCAATTGTATCAGCTCTATCTGATATAAACGTAGTAAATTCATTTAATGTGGGAAATTCATTCTTTTTCATCTTTTTCATCTTTTCCCATTCGGACTGGGTAGTTTTATCTAGTTTTGAATTGACAATATATATTAACAACAAATCCCAATTTTTAGTATCTACATTCAGATTATTCAATGCACCCAAATGTTTGAACAAAGTATCTATCAATTCTCGTAACTCTACAAATGAATCCTTTCTAATCAATGGTATCTCAAACAATCCTTGGATATGTGTAGACACTAATAACATCTTTTTATCAAATCTATTGCATAACATACTCCAAGCTACTTCATAATTACTTGCTGATAATTCAACAGACCCTATAATTTTGAAAGCTGAGGGATTGAGACTTGCTCGTAAATAATGAAATTTTTGTATATCGTTAATTTCTACATTTTCGTGAATTAAGGACTGATATATATCTTTGAAATTTAACCATCCTTCATACGAGCCATCAAAATGTAGCAAGTCTATAACAGGTAATTTAATAGGTAGCTTTTTTGATTGAGCAGCTTGAGAAGGTGGCGCTAGATCAGAATCAGATCTACTTTTTAATAAACATGCTGTTCTCGCCAAAATAGTTTCATATTTATCACAAAATGACTCCCTCTCTTCTAACTGTTCATTCAATAATTGCTCATCGCACTCATTTTCGATTTCATTTTGAACTTGATCGAATTCAACAATAATATGTTTTAGTCTCTCAATTTTCAATTCTAACATCGTAATCTTTTCAATATCTTGATTACTATCAACTTTTATCTGATCATATAATAAATCTACTGATTTTGAAAGAGTGGTTAGTTTGCTTTTAATGCAACCCCTTTTCCTAATCAAGGCATCCATTTTGATTAAACGTAATTCATTTACTACAAATCTCAATTTTAAATAATCAACAGAAAAACTGTTAATCTTATAATCAAATCTTAAATTAAAGTAATAAACTTTATAAACAAACGTATCTGTGAATCATTATTCAAATCTATATCATCAATCTAATCAGCCTCTATATATCAATTTATCATCTATAAACTATTTAAGTAAATCCAGAAGCATTAATAAATCATATTATATTAATCATGTAATAATAAAGCATCGAGAAACAATCTTAACCTGAAGAATCTGTAAACCCTTTTAAACAAATTGAATACATACACAAATCTAAAGGATAACAAAGGAACTCACATTTATATCAGAAAATAATCGTCGCCAACTGCATTCAAACATCAAACATCATCACGTGGCAGGAAATCTTAATTATTTTCGCATCCGGTATCGTAGGACCAATGTTTCGTTTTCACCATCAATCGATCGAGTGGACTGTATTTTCATGGGTCTTTTCTGGATTAATTAAAACTGTTTTCAAACAATAACATTTATTTAAATAGATAATTTTGGACTCTTTCAAGAGGTTTTAAAAACTGTACTAGCAGGCTGCTACATCTTTTCTTAACTACACATTTTCTACCTGGTTCCTCGACAAGAGGGTAAATCCGGGTTGAGAGTGGTAATAATGGAGGGGCATGAGCCATAACTTATAACTAACTTAAACAAGAATAGGAACTATCACTTACTTTAAATTATACATACTTAATAATAAACAAATACAATGAATTAATTACCAATATTTAAAACCAAATATGTTTATTAAAAAAAATACGAATTTAACCGAACTATCGATTTCATTGGTATTATGGTCTTTAAATGCATAAATAAATTCTTGAAATGTTATAAATAAATTATTTATTAACAAATAAAGAAAGAAGAAATGTGAAATTTTTATTAATTTTTATATAATATGCACACTCAGAACTTGATTTTTTTGACAAAATTGATGAAATGTAATATAATAAAAGAATGGCATGCCACTAATATTGAATAACTGTTTTCTCTTCCATAACAACTCACCCATACCTCTTTAAAAAAATTAATATGTTTATTTTTATATATATTTATTGATACTTTTCCATACTAAAACATTATAATTTTTTTCTAATTCGCTTGTGAAAATGTTCACGAAAACGCATTTAAAGACCATAATAGCAATAAAATTGTACTTAGGACGCCAACATTATTCGACAACGACTATAAACTCGACATTCTGGCCAAATTCGTATATTTAATAATAAATATAATTTGTTTAGGACAAATTAGCAAATTTGTGGGTATACATTCGACGATATTGATAATAAAATTGAACTTAAAATACCTAAATTATCTGAAAACGGTCCTAAAGTTAGAGTTTTGGTCGAATTCATCTATTTTGTTAATAAATAAATTGTTTATGAGAAAAAAATAGTCTTTATTCTATCAAAAATGGTCAAATTTTACATTTTATAGAAATTTTTATGTAATCTCAAAAAGAGCGAATTAAATTGTTTATAAGCAATATAAGCAATTTGCGCAACTTTATTTGTGGTCAACTTTTTTCTGATGACATTCTGAAGAGAATGCACTTTGACCCATCAAAATCGATCCATTTACCAAGAATTTGCGGGTCCAATACCCATTTGACTGCACTAAATTAGGCTAAAATGTTTAGTACGTTCTGATATTGCTCTGTCTATTATTTCATTCATGACCGACATTGTATTGATATATAATCTATGATATGAACAGATGCGTTTTCTCAAGGTCATTGTTTTCATTCATAAATAACGAAGTGTCCTTACTGTCTCTTCTTTGTTCTGTGCTTTTTAGTTGGAAGTTTGTTATTGTTGTAGTTTTCCACTATTATTCATTTGTTATTACTTATCAGACCCATGGTTCGTTTGTTCATGAGCCTGGAATTGAACACATTCACATGAAATACTTATCAAGACTTTCCAAAAGTTTACTCGGAGCTTGAATTGTTAATAATACCTGATCTAAAGTTAAAACTTGGGTCTTTTATATCCTGAACGGGAATAGTCTACCTAGAGAATTGGAATAATCAGTTTTCAATAATAGAAACAGTTCGTGATTGGGATTGAAATTCTATATCTGTGGACTGTAGGTGTAGGTAGAGATTTAATTTTGAATTGATGTAATTCTCGTTTCTACAGCTGTAGGGGAAGTTTTAATTAAAAACTGGAAAAATGTATTTTAATTAAATTCCCGTGAGTAACAATTCTATATAACGATGGATTATCAAATGTTTCTAAATGTTTTATTTATGATGATACCAAATAAGCCACTCAATTAATTCATTTGCCTGTCATAAATTCTAGAAACAAACAATTATTTTGATTAATTAACGATGATACGCTTTCTTCAAATTTTGAGTTAGAATATGATTAACCGTACAATATCTTACATGAGGTGTAAGTATAGAACGAATTATGATCGGAAATTTCCAGTGATCCTAATAAATTTCATTTTAAACCTTTTGTACAGTAGGTAATGTAATATTTTTGTTCCATTTGTATAATATTCATGATTATTTTTTGAAAGTTGATCACAAATGCTCTTCAAACTTAATATCTATAGAGCGTTCCGTTTAGCCAATGTATACTGATTACGACAAATTGAGCACAGTAATGTGTAGGCTCCTGATTTTTTCAGTCTGTCTGTTTTATGTTTTGTAATTGAAAATTATACGCGAGTTCGAACTGTTTTAAAGACAAAATATATAATAAAGGCAAATTGATGTTCTTAAATATTTTCAAATTTAGGATAAAATAGGGGACCTTTTAAATGATGAAACAACTTACAAAAAATTTAAGTCTGACCCTACATTATCAGTACAAAATAATATGAATAAATTAATATATAGGTAAGTGGTACAAAAATAAGATAATCCCAATTGAATTGGAAAATAAATTAATTTGCTATAATGGGCAAGCACCTTATATCTATGGGCTTCCGGAACTACGTAACAGTGATATACCCTTAAGACCCATTGTGAGTAATATTGGAGCGCCTACCTGCAATTTATCAAAATTTTTATCAAAATGTATCAACAATATAATAGGAAAGAATGAATTTTATGTGAGAAACTCATGGCATTTTGATGAATTCATAAAAAATCAATCCGAACCCGTCAATCATCATATTATTTTCTGGGACGTTGTTTCTTTATTTACAAATATATCGTTGGCATTGAGGAGCATCAAAAACAGTTGAGCAGAGATTGAGAACCACACACCTCTAGATCAATCTGAATTCATAAATGCAATACAGTATTGTTTAGAATGCACTTATTTTCAATGCGGTGAGCAATATTTTAGACAAATATTCGGCACAGCAATGGGATCTCCTATTCCAGCTACTATTGTTAACCTTCATTTGGAATGCCTAGAGGAATCTGTTATTAATTTATTAGATTCAACCCGTATTCTTTAAGCGGTATGTAGATGATTGCCTTATGTGTGTTCCCAACGATAAAATTCAGTACAGTATATCTAAACAATATTTACAAAAAATGTTATAAGTATAGCACAGGAAACAAAAACTTCCACCGTCTAAGGTTATTTTAACGGACCTCTTATATTTATTGCTTAAGGTTATGATGATACCAATGAGATTCAACTCAATACGTGGTAATAGAATGAACTAGAATTCGCGTATCATTTGGCGGAACGTTACTTTTGTTCCAAAAAAGGATTTTATTTGTCCCATTGATTTCCATTACTCCAATTCCCATAGCCCTCTATTATGGGATTGTATATTAATCTCATGGGCCGGGTAGCCAACGTAAAACTACTGAAAAAAATAGAACTTGTCCACACGGAACTGGTTATTATGGGTCAATATTGAATTCCAAGCAACTGTCCCAATAACTGATTTGATATCTCCAACGCGAAGCGGAATATCCAGAGTTGGCCCCATTTGCGAGATCGTTGAAGGCTGGGCTTCCAGCTTATTACATTCAGCTAGTCAAAGAAAGAAAGTCTATTCTTCAAAATAGCGAAAAATGGGAGTGTCTTCATCTTAATCTTTAATAATATTTAAGCTGACTGATATCTTGAAATCGAGACACCACGTAAGACGACGACACCAAAAAGGTTGGACTTTAGAACCTATCTCACATTTTCCAAGCGAAAATACACATTATTCTGCGCATTGTAAGAAAAATGCTTTCGTGAGTCATTTAGGATGTCCAGATGCTCCCAAAGTGTTGTAAGAGCAGGAGTCATTGATTGTAGGTTCCACCTGACGAGAGCATGAAAAGACATGTCAGAGAAGGTAAATAGTGTCCTTTCATCAAAAGGGAAACGTCTAATATCGAACGCAGAGAAATAGGACCAGTTTGTCTTATCTAGGAATATACCATTCGTATCTCAATCTCTAAATTTAAATATACATCTTTGTAATAAATTCACTCGAGCCTATGGTGCTTGAAACTGTTAACTAATGAGTGAAATGAGCGATCAATCAGTTACATAATCCGTTTCAATAAGGGATGGAACAGTTAAGTGTATAAGGACGATTTACTTGATATGCAACCCGAATCACTAGGAATACTTAGTGTTCATAACATGAAACAGACAATAGCTATCCCTTTACTTGATGCCACTATAATTAACATTGAGTTGCCTCTAATAATAGCCGGGATGAATGCTGATTCAGATATCTGTAATTAAAAGGTACTTATATACAAATGTTCGGTTTGATTAAACTCGGCATAGTTATGCAAATGCGCTAAATTATATTTCTACCTAATAATCTTGGATGATACTTTGGAAGCTGATGGATAAAAATTTAGATGATTGAATGCCTCTTAAAATATACTTTACTTTGTTGAACACGAAAATGCAAATTCGACCAATAACCGTTACGTTTATAATCGGCGGTCATTCCAAAATTATTTGATAGCATGTTACTACAGAGACGACTAGATATTGTTCCACCACTTGACTGCAGAGCTTTGTTTTCCTTCAATTCCTTTTAAATCCACTTTGTATGTAACTATTAAGTTTAAAGCATTCAAGGTAAAAAATTGGATACTTCCAAAATTTGTTATTTAAACAGTGCAAACTATATTTATTCTGAAATGAGCTCTCTAGCTCATATTTACAAAGCAACATTAACTAGGGTAGTCATTCTTTTCAAATTTTCAAAGTTGGAGCACGCAATCTCCAATAAAGCCAATGTTAGAGCATATGGATACATGGACTGAGCATCCAATCGAGAAATGTACCCCAACATCCTGGTTAAGTTTGATGCAGCAAAGTTAATCTATATATTATATAGAACGTGAATACTACTCACTGACTCACTTATCAGGAAATTTCCGAACTTATAAAGCGGATCGACTTGAAACTTGGCAGATATGTTCATCGGCACCCGCTATGAACGGATTTTGCGAAAAACGGTGTAAAAGGTATTCGATACATATTGACTACTAATATAATCACGTATAATTTACATGACAGACAGATCCATATATTAATGCTGATACATTGACAGTCACATGGAGTGATATACCATTCCATATCATAGATATCCCTGACAATTCAAATAAACTTCACATGAGTATAATATTACGTCTTTCCACGCCTTCAGCTGTTTCCACTCATAGATTTTTTTATAAAGTATTGAGTCTGTGTGTACGCGACCATGAGTGTAACATATTTATATCCTCCTGTGATAGAATAGCATATGATTTATTTCAAATTTTCATTTCCCTCACAACACGTAGTATATAAGGTCCAAAAATTTTTTCGAAGTTTCGCGGATATATCCGTTTTTAGCATTTCTGACTTGATCTAAATATAGACTATGTTTCACATGATGTCTGTGTGTGCGGGTGTGAGTGTGTCCTATTGGGCGTATCGACTTGAAATGTTGCAGATCGGTTCAAAGTCGCGAAAATAGGAACTGCATTGTTTTTGGGTACAATATCCCCGTTTCGAGTGGTATTTCTGATATCCATCTTCATTTTTCCAAATTGAATTATGATATTTTATCAAATCGTGAGGGCAACCGTGTTTTTCTGGTTATTATTATATATCACACTGATGTATTTTACTTGCAGAAGTGTCCAAAATTCTTAATATATGATTCAAGTGGCGTCCTCGATGTGACGTTACTATCTATTTTATGTCTTTGTTCTGTGCAAGACGTCCTAGATGTCTTGGTTCTGTGGTACGTTTTGATAGTTCATATGACAACCAGTGTCTGTATAAAATAACGTTATACTATAGTTTGAATCACGGTCGTACGTACAGGTCTGGAAATTCTATGGTTGACTTGAGCCACCAGCTGGCGCTTGGATCAAGAGGGGATAAAACGATTTCTTTCCGGAATCGCAAGCAGTGTTACTAATGCCCATTTGCACCGTTTAAGCATAGCTTAAAATTGTCGAAATGTTAACTTTGAACCTTTTAAAAGGTCGTAATAGCCCCAAACTGGGTCGAAAACGGTTTTGATTTGGTTAATTTTTGATAAATCGAATGACGTTCACGTGAGGAGCGCGTAGCTCGCGAGTTAGAAAAGTGCAAATTCACGGTATATAGAACGTCTTAACGAGGACTTTTCGCATGCGGTTTTCGCTCCATGTCGTTAGTTTATGAACTGGGCCAACTAAATAGCAGAGGTATTCTTAGCTGTCAACTACTAGCGTCTGTCGTGCGATGTACCAAAGGGAATTTTCTAGCTATTAACATATACTCAAAGCGGGTAAAAGCTAGCGGCCTGTAGCCGGAAACACTTTATTACAACTGGCTCCGGCCGCACGGGGCATAAAACGGCCCCGAATTAACAAGATCGAGGTAAAAAGTATAAACTCTAACTGACGCGTAGCGAGCTCCTCGAGGCATTTGTCAAAATGATTACGTTCGTATCTAATTACATAGGACGTCTTTCGTTCTTGCAATTGTGTTTTTATACAATTCGAACCTTCTAATTTCGATAGGCCACGTGAAAATCCCGGAGCCGGAATAGCTATCGAGATCTGAACGTTAAAACTTTCATATAAAATTGTGTTTACAATACTCTTCATAGAGATCAAGATGATACTCTTATGTGACGCCTTTTATGATTCCCCTACGTGGCGTCTTTTGGTACTACGCGAAAGTCGACGCGTAGCGGACTCAGTGCTCACATACGAAACAACCTCGAGTTTCCAGACCTGTGTATACGACCGTGGTTTGAATTCTTGCGAAAGTCAACCTGACAGCGATGTCATTATGAAACCAAGAGTTGTGAAATACATTATGTAGACCGTTTGGATAAAATTTCAGTGGAACTTAGAGTACAATTTAACGTTTTTCATTAGCGGTTTTAAATCATTTCCAATATATTTTCTGTTCCTACAATCATTTACATTTGACCTGCAGGAGTGTCTGAAAGCAATTTTGCCAACAAAAGTGGGGGTAGTCACGTGATCAATTGATCACAACTTTCCCAAGTAAAGCTTCATATAATTCGCATAAAGCAGACATATCACCATGAATAATCTGGAAACATTATCAATGACAATTGCATACAGCATAGGACCAAAAATCGAGCCCTGCGGAACACAAGATGTAACCTCGGATAAGTCAAATCTGAAGTCAGGTACCTCCATAAACTGCCGTCGATGTTGCAAGTATCTGACAAAGAAGGCGAGGCCCCTCCCCTAAGTCAGATTCATGAAGCTTATTGATTATTATCTGGTGATCCAACCGGTCTAAGGCCTTGCTGACTTCATTATGAACGAAATCGAACTGAACACTTGCTACAACAGATTCCGCGAGAAATTCCATTGTGATAGTTATAGTCTAGTTGAGGTTGATGTTTTTTTTAACAGTCCCGTTCTAACAATGAAATAATTCGTGTAACTTATGGTGATCTGAGGAAGCGGATTATTGAAGAAGTTAACGCCGTACCCTGCGAAATATATGAACGAGCTGTAAAAAATTCAAGGATCGTCTCCACCAGTGTCTTACTGCTAACAGCCTCAATTTGTAGAACACTGCTTACAAAAATCAATGAGAAAAATGGTATCCACTGCTGCATTCAAACATAAAACAAGTATTTCTCTAAATAACTCCGATACTTTTCTATAACCCCTCAAAAGTATTAATCGGTTCTGTTGGAACCTGTATTTTGATGATTTTCATTAAACGATATCTCTTGAGTTCTCTTAATATGCATGATTAAAGAGAATGGGTAATGAGGCCTTGTTCTTGTTATAATCGAGCAGCACATTATGCATCGCTGGATTAGCCAGGAGTAATATAATGCAAAGCGTTTTTATATACTAAAATATAATCACGCTCTATATAATCTCAAATAACGGTTAGGTAGTTTCAAAAGGCTCTCACCGTGGTGTGTGGAGATTGAGTGCTTTCAATTTTGCAAACACTTCACGTACACTCTTTAGTTTCCGAAGCTATGAACAAAATTAAGTCTTCAATGAACGAAAAACCACATCTGAACCTTAGCGGACTGTCAAACAACCCGAATAGTAATCAACAAGTGTATTCAACTGAAGCAACAAATTAATTAGTCGGTTCTTTTGTATTTACGGATCGATATATTTCACTGTGTCAAGCTCAGTTTCAATCCCAATAGGTAAACAATATTTTCTTCGTTTGACCATCGTGTTATAACGATTTGGTTTGAAGAACTGTGGAAGGTCGATCGAGTTCGTACTTGAATTTTGAAGGAGAATTATGTCAACCGTCTAACATACAGCTGTTATGGTATTTAAATGGTTGTTATTCATTTTTATCGATTATTTGTTACATGACATCATGAATTTGAATAATTTATTGTTTCTCATAGAAATACATCTGAAGATTAAAAGGGTATTAAAAACAATAGGGAGCATCATATTGCTATCAAAAAAACTCAAAAAAGTCATTTTCGTTATATGGAATCTAAAAAATACAATATCAGAGAATGTATTGATGAATGCATACTATGGTTATTTCCATTCACATATGACATATGCAATACTATGTTGGGGTCATTCAGCGCAGGCCTCAAGGATTTTAGCAATTCAGAGAAGGTGCATAAGAGTGTTGGCAAACCTAAAATATAGAGCGTGTTGTAAACAAAAATTTATATCCGTGAAGATGCTCACTTTTCCAAGTGTTTTTATATTAAATTGTATAACACATGTTAAAAAAATTTTGGGTGCTTATGTTAAACACTCCAACTATCATGAATATAACACCAGGGGAAAAGACAATCTTGTTGTCAACTTCAACAGAATCAATAAAGCTAGAGATGGACAAGGCCCCTATGGCATAAAATTATACAATGTTCTACCAGAATCTATTAAAAATTCAAATATCAGAAATTTTGAACACAAAATGAAAACTTTTTTACAAAATGAAGCATTCTATAGTATAGATGAGTATCTAGGTTTTAATTTTGAAGACATTGAAAGTAGTCCTATGTAATATACTATGGTGTTTTATTACGATCTATCGAAAATTTTATCATATAATTCGTTGTATTTGTTGTAATTTATTATCATTTATGAAAATCTTAATGTAAATTTTATTATTATTTATTATAAAAATTATTCAATTTAACATGTGATTCTCTAACTGCGATACATCTGATTTATTAATGTCAAATACTATAAATTTTAAATACCATCCTTAATAAATTGTTTTGCATTGACTTGTGTAATACGATGTACTGTAATTTAGCACCAATAAATTTCTTTCTTTCTTTCTTTCTTTCAATATGTACGGGGACAGAGGACGGGCATTGAACGTAGTTTTCCAGCAGAAATGAACTAAACGATAAAATTATTCATAATTAAGACGGAGTGAGCGTCGCGAACCAAGTCTTTCCTAATTTCAGTACATACATTTTTTCTAACTTCTTCTGCCACCCTAGTTAATGTATGGGCCAAACAAGTAGTATGAATTAATTGCGGACAAAAAATTTTTTTTAAGTTTTGTGTCTTGACCATATAAGGTGCTGCATCTGATAGGAGAAGTATACATTTTTCGTTAGGAATAGCCTTAGGAAGAAAAAAGTTTGTTAAAGTGTCTTGTATAAATCTAGTAACAGATAAGGCATTTGTTTGAGGAAGTTCTTTGCAAGCAATTAAGTATGATTTTGTAAAATTTTCATCCTTAAGAACAATGTTCATTAAATGGGCAATGTAACGTCATGAGGCATCTGTCGTTTCATCTACACTTATAAAAAAATAATAATTATTATCTCTAATCTGATGCTATTAAGTAACGAGGAATATAAATTGTCAATTTCTGTTCATCTTAGAGTTCTTTCGCTTGCTATATTAAATTTACAATACGTTTGAAGAAAGGATTGAAAATTATCGTTTGACAGTTTTGCTAAGGGTATATTTGACGTCACCAATGCTCGACATAAGTCTTGCCTGAATTCTTGCTCACTTGAAGTTTGGGCAACATTAGATTGAAAGCACTTTGATATTGACGGTTGCTTTTTTCCTTTATATGTCACTTAGTTTCGTTTAGCCACACGTGATGCAGTTTTAACATGCTGTTAACCTTTTCTCAGATGTAATCTACTAAGACGAAATACCATATGTAGAGCAAATTTTCCAAATAGGTACCTAACATCTTTGACAAACCAATTCATATAGTGGCTATCATCTATTTGCCACAGCGTGTAAAAAAACTCAAGTTTGCTTCCACATTATACGATCCCCTATATATTTTAAAACATGAGGATCTAATTTAATTTGTTTGTAACTTCTCAAATCATATTGGACTACAGGGTGGGGTAAACCTCGGTCGTAGTTCTATAACTCCTTTGAAATGAAACTTAACAATTCTTTTAAATAAAACTGGTCAATGGTGGACGAAAACAGGTATTCTATAATTATTTTCATGTATACAGGGTGACCCAATAATAAATGATGCAAATATAACCTTCTTTTTCATAAATTAATAAATTACCAACTTTTTTATTTTTTTGGAACCGTTATAATTACCGCTACGTAACCTTGAAATACGTTTTTGATTATCCAGCCGAATTGTAAGAAAAAATTTTTTTTAGAATATGTGCTTTTGTCCACCATTGACCGGCTACATTCAAAAAAATTGTTTAGTTATGTTTCAAAGGAGTTATAGGACTACGATCAAAGTTTGCCCCACCCATGTCAGAGGCAAGAAACACTCTTTATACGAAAAATCCTAATATTTGAAATCTTAAAAAGTTACGTAAAATACACCTTGTGCATATTTAATAAACACTCTTCAGGACACACCTTGGATAGCTCATTTTTTAGAAACATTTCTTATGTTGAAAAGTCTGTATAGCTTTGAAAATAATAAATTTGTATTCACAATTTTGCTGCAGACTGAGCAGAATGACCATAGACAACTCTGGAAATGGTTTAATCCACATAGACACTTTGATACCACTTGCCATTTTAAATAGACACACTGGCACACTTCAAAATCTAAATTTGAATTAACTCTAAAATTGTTGACACAACTTTGAAGAAAACTTTTAATAATTATGCCACTCCTCGTGCCCTTAGTTTGGCAACAAATAAATGGACCCCAACGGTGTCGGGTAGCTATTTCTCAGTGCTTATTTCCGGATTAACTGAATGTTTTGAACATCAACAATATTATTGGGATTTACCAGTAATTGTCCTTTTCTTAAAATTATACCTGCTACATGCAAAACCATTCAGCATCACAAATTGAGAGCTTTTAAATTTACTTTACTCGCAAGAATAATAAAATGTTTTGGTTAAATTATATAGAAAGGAATTGTTTGTGAAATTGTTACGGATATGCTAAAAATTAAAAAATATGAAAAATTCTGAAAAATTTCAAATAGTATGAAAAATATGCCAAATATGAAAATTTCGTAAATGCCTCACTGATAAGTTATCACTTTTAAAACACATCACCTACGGAAAGATTCTTAGTACTTTAATAGTATTTTTAGGGGATAAGGGTGACTATCTCGTACTTAGTAATCACATATGAGTCTGAATTGATTTTAGATTTAATCAGATGCAGCAAGAACCATTTAAATATCAAGCGTGAACCAAGCTCTAAAATTCAACGTTGAGGATATTTTTTAGATGAGTCAAAGTGAAACATGAAATATGCATATAAACTATATGCCTCTATAAGAACAAATATAAATAATATGATGGTGGATTGATACACCAGTATTGGGTAGATAGGATTCTATTTTAATTTAAAATGTCATATTTTACGAGCACTTCATGAATAAATATGAGCACGTCTTTCTGAATGTTGACACTTTTCTCGCGGGATCTATGTTCTCTTTCAGTTGACGGTATGCGCTAGTTTATAACGAGTTGAATTTGATTTACGGAAAAAATTCTTCTCGTACTGAAATGCTGTTATTTTATTCCAATACACAAGAGATGTACAAAGTTGCAAATCGATTTCGCATGAACAATTTCGAAACATTGTATTTGAATTTTAGATTGCTTTTCTGAAAATGCTTGGCTGTTGCTAGAGGGCCATCTTCCGAAGATTTTTATAAATTGAATTAAAGTATTGATTCGGTGTGGCTTATGTTCTGCTAAAATGATGTAAAGCTGAAGAAGTTGGGATGATATACAGGAGGCTTCTTGAGAATGACGTTGACAGGTTGACACAGCCATCATCCTTCCTAATGTTCCAGAGTATCCAGTTGAACAGAATGCACAAAAAATATTGTATTATACAGAGTGTTTCAGAAAGATGAACGTTCCTTTAAACAGGGCGTAACTCCTCAGGTGGCCCAGAGAAGAACATAGTCTTGAAAGATGAGGAACAATGGACAAATAATCAAGATCTCCTGTTCGAGTTCCGCACTCTGTACTCAGGCCACAAGGTCGTATTAGTGGTTCTGATCATCGGTGTTTTGGGCAGAAATCGGTCTTCGCTGCGTTCGTACTTGAAGATCATTCCGGCCTGTAAGAATTTAGCGCAGATCTTGATATGTATGTAGATGTAGAAGGCCGTCATTCTGGGTTCGATAAGACTACTTAGGGCAAACGATTCAGGAACCTGAAGCTACATATCGACCGTGAGGAGGAGTAGTTTCGATTAACTGACTTCGGTTTTTCCAACGCGGTTGCTGCGCGATGTCGTAGGAAGTGCACTATAAATTTCTCCAATATTGTATATTTATTCCTATTATAATCTTTCAGATATTTTATTTCAAGTATTATCTGTTATCGGTGTTAATTTCATTCTCAGATACTTTTTATATTGCAAAAATAAGTAGAACTGTGATTTCAGCATTAGGGTTCGCTATTCTGCCGGACAATATCATGTACCGTACGAATCCTAAATTGCTGAATATCATCAATACAGTCTATATAAGCCTCCGACAGAGGAAAAGTTTGATATTCGAACTTTCTTCTCGCGTGTGTACGCATCGTTCTGAATAATGTAAGTAATGCTTTTTCATCCACATATAAGAATTAATAATTTAATTGAACTGATTTCAAAACTATTGATCATTATGTCTTTTAAATTAACTAAACCAATTTTGAAATTATTTGTCATTGTGTTTTATTAATCGATTCACGTATCACCAAATTTGACGTACTGTTAGTTTTACCAATGTTGTTTCTTTAAAATTACATTTAACTCATCTCAAACAAGAATCATCAGGGTACGCCATGCCTCTCGCCCCTAAACCAATATTCACTTAAAAACAATCAGCTCTACCAAAAAACTGAGGCGTGGCAATATTGGAAATAAAACCTTATTTAAAAGAAATTGCTATAAATATAAATTTCAAACATTGGGCTTTGATGTTCCTCTGTGAGATCTATTATATTCCGAATTTATCAAAAATTCACTATTGGCAATTGAGTTCCTTAATTTTTTCTTTTCTTTTAATAAATTTTTCATTGTTATTTTCAGTTCCGGACTGGCATTTTTTCTAAGGGGTGGTCGGAGGGACTGGAACTAAAATTAATCTTTAATTGATTGAGAAGGACATAAGTGTTTGAAATTCTAGAGAGTGGGTGTAAAATTTTTCAATGTATTGTTATGATTTCATTTCATAAACAATAAAAATTTAAAAATAATAACTTACCGAACTTTGAAAATCAGAAAATATCAATAAAAAGATTTATATGGAATTAAAAACAATAGTAAAAGCTAAATAATAGTTAGGATATTGAAATTAACAATGTAAAACATAATAAACAACAATGTAATAGAATAAGAAGTGATAAACAAGAACTTCAGTGAAAGTGAAGAAACGTACTGTGTAACGAAGACAGAAATCATAATTAAAATGATTACAGATTTATCATGAGATAGCACAAAACATTGCAGAATGTTATAGATATAAGTTAGGATTAGTAAATTTGAGTTATGTAATGTTAAAAGAATGTTATTGATATAATATAGTATGTATTAGATTTAAGAATAAGTAACTGTCAAGAAAACCATAAATATGGGAATAATCATATGAATAATAACCCAATCATAGGTTATCTTATACCAAAGTGTGTGAAAAATGTAGGCAATATTAATTTAAAAAGAAGGAATCACTATCAATTAAAATAAGTTGAAAATCTCCAATAATTCAAAAATTATAGAATACTAAATTCTGATTGGTCGAGACGAATTCCTATTGTCAGGCTGGTAACAATCAGATACTTCTGTCAGTTCACAACAATTAACTTGGCATGCTTGATATGAAAAGAAATCACCTGATAGGTGGAAAATGACATCAAGTAGCGTCGGTTTTGGAGGCCTATAAAAGGATCTGAAAGACAAGCCAAGTCAGTTTGCAATAACATCTAAGTAGAGACTGTGCTTCTCTGGCAACTCACAAATTTCTAACCTAAGTTTATCAAAATAAACATCGGTGAACTCAAATGTTCCAAGCTTCGATAAGTTCCAAGTAACCGAAGTTAGTAAATAATTATTAAAAGTCAAGAAGTGTTCCAAGTTTCTGAACAAAGTAAAAGGTTGTAATAACCTCCAATTTATAAGAAGTATCCAACGATTATCATTCTTCGATATAATTCCAATAAAGCATCGAAAAGTTTTATATCTTATCTAAAAGAATAAAACAAAGTATTTTCAACAGTTCCTGATTCTCAAGAAGAAGTAACCAACATTAGTTACCTGTGATTATCGTGATATAGCAGAGTATTGTGTTAAAGTGAATCAACGAAATTAAATAGAAGTAAATTGAACATTGCCAACATTATTAAACACACTATTGGATATTAACTAAACGTAAGTTTGTTTATAATTCCTACATCATTGTATTATCTGTAAAGCAAAAGGAAGATTGTTGATTATAACAGTATAAACAAATATTAGTTGTAAAATTGATTTTTAGGTTATATCATAGATCTTGTGAAACATAAAATTTATTTACCCGAGATAAAAAAAGAGTCATAGAAATTAAATATAGTGAAATTCAAAGAGCATTGTGTTTAATTCCATATAAATAATTCTATAGATAAAATTCAAGTTCAAAAGTTAACAAACTATAATCCAAATACAAAAACAATCAAATATAAAAATAAAAGCTAGCCGGTAGAATAATCAAATAATATTCATAATAAATAAAAAAAACTCCATAAGGGTTTTTTATATTAGTATATCAAGGGATCATAGGGGGGCCAGGTAGCTCAGTGGTAGAAGCATCGATCTTCGAATCATTGTGGCTTCCTGTTGCGAGTTCGAATCTCAGCGTCGACGGAATTTTTCCGATGGCCCGAGAAAGTGGTGAGGTAAGATTCAATGGGCCATTAGGCCTAAGTGTTATCGAGACTGCCCTGGTTGCAGAATCGAGCCTACACGCGAAGTGGAGTGTTTAGTGGGTATATCTGAGGTGAATAAATTCGAACTCAGGGACCACCACACTACCTTATGGGATGCTACAGACCCATAAGGGGCCCATAGAGGGTTTCAACCACCACCCAACATAAAAAAGGGCTCATAGAATGCTTTCTAAAATATGGAAAAACTTAACATCATCATATCTAGTGTCTTTATACTGGGTCCGTTATGTAAACCGAAACAAAGTTCTTCGCGACACAACACAATTAAACTTTCATGAAGTTTGACAATTCGCCGCCGAAGCATTCTCATTGACTCAGTTTCAATCAAGTTAAATTTGCCAAGACTTCCCAAGTTTTCATATTTCGTCGGTAGAGTTAGGTAGAGTATTTTCTTCGCAAACCATTCAAAACTAAATGAGAGGAGCTGAATTAATAATACATTTTGTTTGTAGTGAATAAAATATTTATAGATGTAGATAAACTGGGTTCCCCATAATAGACTACCCATTTTATATTATTAATAAATTCCCTACGAGATAACTAAATAGGTTGTTCTCTGTGGGATTATCTTCTGTAGTCTTTGGGATTTAAGTAAATTATTAATTAAGTAGGCGCCTGTCACAAATAAATTTTAAATTAATAATTTCGTGGAACGCCATTTTTCTACGAGAAGTTTTTTAGTTTTCATCAATAATTATTTAATTTTTTTGCTTTGAGATATTATTTCAACATCCGTTTGAACTTTCATGGATTACTCAGTCCAACAACGTGTGTTTTGTGTAGAAACTTACATAAGAAGCAATTCGATAGAAGAAGTTAGGCGTGCATTCCGGCGTCAGTTTAATAACAACAATAGGAGTTACGCGCCAAATCGTAGAACTGTTAAGTTATGGGTTCGTCATTGGCGTGAAAATGGTTCTGTATAAAGTTTGAAGAAGCCTGGACGTCGAAGAACAGTTCGTACACCAGAAAATATTGAACGAGTTAGAATTGCGTTTACGAGGAGTCATAAAAGGTCCGCTAATCGACAAAGCCTTATCGTAGGAATATCGAAGGGAAGCTTGAATCGAATTCTTCAAAGGGATTTAAATTTTCATCCCTATAAATACCAAATGGCACAGCAGTCGTCCAGGTACAATCGAGGAACTGAAAGTCAAAATTCGTGAAGAAGTTGAAGGAATAGACGAAGGTTTGCTACGCCGTGTAATGAACCACTTTTTATCTAATATTGAAAAATGTGTTGAAGTTGGTGGAGGTCATTTAGAAGAAGTGATTTTTAAAAGTTAGAATTAAATTAGCCAAATATTTATAAGTTATCATAAATCCCAAAGAGTTAGCTGTAATTTGGTAAGATAAAAGGTTTGTTTTGTTAACTAAAAAATTTTTAATTCAAATATTAAAATGGGTAGTCTATTATGGGGCACCCAGTATAATCTTTTTTTGTAAATAACGATGTCACTAACGTAAATAGTTTTCTGTAAAAATATTTCAATTGATTTAATAAATAATAATAATAATAACAATAATGATAATAATAAACACACACACACACACGAAGAGAAATCGAAAATGTATCCTCTACGATGTAAACTCCTGACAGATGAAGTTTATCCTAATCGCAATATCAGCACTAAGGAAAAACATATTTTTAGGCTGGAACTAATGGTGTCTATACATTTTATTCCTCATTTTGCAGCCAGGATACAAAATTAGTCTTCATTTTCCTATGGAACTTTTTCTTTTAAATACATGTTATGTTCTGAATTTCAATTTTCAATTCAAATCAACTGTAATTCGATAAACGTTGCAAGGACACCTTTTGTTCCGGGTGTTGATTTCACTCGCCTTGTGTTAGTGGTCCGAAATTAAATAAATAAGTACTATTAAGTCATCAAAACATACTGCAAACAAGGTGATGAAACAATTTATCATCCGAAACGACACTTTAAAAATTAACGGACAATCCTTGAATAAATAAGTCATTTCGAATCTTTCACATAATAATAACGTGGATATAATTAAATACTTTAATCTGACGGATATAATTAAATACTTTAATCTGACATTATTCTCATCCAGTTCCTACAATAAATTTACGTTGTTGTATTATGGAATCTTGACATAACACATGTATGTGTTATTTTTATCCCTATTGTAGTGATTAAAATCACAATACAAACATTCCATGCTTGGTATCTTTGTCGCAATCTGGAATTAACTTGAAACGTATTTAACTATATTATTTCTTTTGATAATTTCTTGAATAATAAAGTTAAACTATAAGATAATTGAATATTATATGATAATTATGAACTGTTATAAGCGGTTCGAAACATATATTATTGTACTTGAACAAGTTAATAAATGTTAGAACATTGTAAATTTATATTTGAAGCAAATGGTAAGGATACAACTGAAGAGGTCACGCGACAGCGGTGTGGCTTTGTATTATACTATTACATGAGATATTGGATGAAGGAATTACGTTCGGTTTGATCTTTTCAATAAACAAAAAATGAACTCCAATATTTGTATAAAAAGTTAGATACGAGAGCTAGAATCTAATATACACTTTACGTCGATATTGAACATTCCATACGGCATTCAGGCAAGAATATTGTATGAAATTTTCTATGAGAGTTCAATGGATCCAGGATCTTGAAGATATCTCACAATTTTCGTTTCGTTGTTCTGGATTTACTTGTCAAGATTAAGTTTTCTCTGAACTTCATATTGAAATTGTTCCTGCATAGTGCAAAACGTGCTGCTGAATTCCTTCCTGTTATACACGATCCTAAGACTGGCTGGTGTAGAACACGTTTCTTTCGAATTTTAGTTTGCTGTCTAGACATGTTTGGAAGTCACAGAGGATAAGAAGAGAATCAATAATAAATCTATATCATTTAAGGTACTTATAGATTATATTTATGTTCTAGAACAGTGGGTGGCATTTATTATTTCTTCACACGTATGTCTAATAGTAAAACACATTTTAAAGGAATTACTATTTATGTTACTACATATGAGTAGATTTGAGTGAATTAACTCACGTATGTATGTAATACACAGGATGACCCAGAATCCCGAAAAAGTCCTATAGCTCCGTTGCTATTAGCTGTTTCTTATGCAATAAATACATAAATAGAGAATAATTCGAAAATATTTGCATTCATATACAGAATGATCTTCATTGAGTAGCACACCAAACTTATATTTTTTCAATAGTACCCTCTACATCGTGATCATTATTTCGAAAGCCCTTATAAATCTGAGAAGAAATCTAACAAACCATGGGTTATATATGAATTCTCGGGAAATAGGTCACACTAACACATATGCTTATTATTTTCGTCTTAACGTACGTTTCGGTCTCACGACCATCATCAGAAGACCTATCAATATCTAAAAGGGGATTTTTAAAAGTAATTGTATCATCACAAAGCATCCTTATCGCACCAATTTCAATTAAAAATGCCCACGTCACCGAATCAGAAATACGAAACTACACTACCTACATTGTAACAGATTAATGCTTCAAGTATATGAATAAAGAATCCACTGCGTAGCAATTTTTTCATAAGATTCGAAGTCATTTCGAAGCACCATTTGAAATACGCCTGAAACAAAATATATAACGCTTAAGTATCCACTTTGAACCAGATGTTGGAAATTTATGTAGTAATAGAAAAAGGTTGTCAAACCTTATTAGAAATATTGCAATTTGGGTATTCTACCTAAAATATACTTGTAACGTTATAAAGATGCATGTAGAATTTTGCAAGGGTTTCAATTAATTAAATTAGTATAAGTCTGACTTAATGATTGAATGTCTGTTCTATGCTTTACAGACTTGGGGTCACGTTTTATGTGAATAATCTCCAGAATGGATCTTTCATAATAATTGGTTCCTTTAGTTATAATATTAAAATTTTTGTAATCAAATTGATGATTATAATCAGAAAAATGTTTAGCAAGGGCGGATTTTGTTACTAGTACTATACTTATGGACATACATACTTTTTTGTAAGATTGTTCAGAGATTCCTGTATAAGTCGCAATCTAAACATTGATACGTCTCCTGAAAATAATAAGCATATATATGTGTTAGTGTATAATTATACCTGGGTCGAGAATCATTATTAATAACAAATTGTTAGACATTTTAGGGTTAAAAAGAGTCTACTCCAAGAAATCGTGACAAAACCGCTATTCTACCACGAGCAGCTGGTGGAAAATAGTATTCCGTATAATATTTGTATTTCATTAGTTGGGAGTCCTTTCAATAAGCTTTCCAACGATGTAAGGTAAGTATCGTTGAAAATAAACATTCAGACTGTTATTAAATAAAACAAACGAGCAGAATGCATCGTAATAATATGTATCTTCGGTTGCATACCACAAAACGAATGAAGACGGTTGAATATAGATTCATAAATAGGTTGTAAAATACAACAATACATACAATTATTATAGTTAATTTTTAATAATCAAACCACTAAATAATAGCCATTTTTCTTTTATACATGGTTATTTTAAATTACTAAGCCTTCAACTCCAATTAAATCGAAAACAGCTTCTCTACTCAAAAGTTTGCAAGAGCAATTAATTGTTCTAAATTGATCAGTGAGTTCAAGAAGTAAGGAATTTTGAGAAATATTGTGGCGTGGAAAATAAAGATAAATTTGTGCTTGTATCTATTTTAGGCGAACCAAATTTTTATAATAATGAAAAAGTATTTTCTTCAATCGAATTTGGAGCGTTCTTTAGAATGCATGTCGATTTATTGATTGACTGATGGCTTTTGCGACTCTTTTAATATGAAACAGTTATTCTTTGAACTATATTCATCGGTTTCTAATTTTCTTACTTTTTTAATTTGTTCAATTTCGATAGTAACTTTAATATTTGTTGATTTTATTCCAAAAATTATCCATACCAATATCAATACAAAAAGTTATCGATTATGTTTATATTTGCTAATAGTCTTATTTTTGTTTGTTTAAATATTGAAATTTGTTATGTATCACTCTATAAAAACATCAAGTCACGGTCACATATACACGTTCACACGTCTACATACACTCACACATTCACACAAAACGATTATAAGCATTCAGGTGCATTTTAAATATTTAAAAAACTAATTTCGCGTGCGGAATCTATTGTACCGACGCTCGCTTATTGCCGCTAAATGAAATTCCGCGCTAGTTTTTTATGATGAAATTCGTTATAACATGGAATTTTGAACGAATCGCCGTACGCTGTTCCGAACTTAAATAGCCGATGTATTTCTTTGTAATTTGATCCAAGATTTTTGTCGATAGGACCAAAATTGGGCCCTCAAAAGGGCATTTATTAGGAAAGCTCCACTTCTATCAAACTCAAATCGATCTGCTTAGACCCAAAATACTCACAATGAAAACCTCTAATAGAACCTGGAATTTAGATTCCATGAAAAATTTCTAACCTCAAAAGATTTCGGTGGTCCAAAATTTTCAAAATGGCGCCAACGTTATGTCTTTGAACCAAAGTGTTTGAATTTTGTATATCACGTGCAGAATAATGAAATATTCCAAATGAATTTGGTTTTAGATCGATACCATGAGTATTTCGTCTGAAATTCGCAAAATACAGATTTTTCAAAATAGCCGATTTTGTCGTCAAAAAAAGAGGTAGGTCAAAATACCACAAACCGAACAGAAAAAAGAAAAATACCATCTTTTCACCGCAACAGAATATGGTGAAAACAAAAACTATCTGACATATACTAAATTTTTCAATGTGCCAAAAAATACACTAGAGAGGCCTATCTTGGGCCCACGACCTCGAATAGACTTCGGACCACAGCGTATTAGTATTTCCAACAACTTTTGTACCAAACATTTTTCTATGCAACCCATAGTTTTGTCTCAAAGCGCAAAGAATTGAAAAATCGCATTATTTGGGTTAATTCAAATTTAAACTACACCATTGTATACAGTTCGTCAAAATACATGAAAATAGACCAAAATTAGAGCTCGCGGAAATTTGGACAAAAAAATTTCCTTAAATGCCTGAACTATAATAGCTACATCCAGGACAAACTGTGCTATTGATTTACAATCATCAAGTAATTGAGATTATAAATTTATACATATCAGACGTTGGAACAGAAGAATTAATCAATGAATCTGTAATATTAACTTCGAAATTTGTTGCCGTTGACATTCATCCTTATCATCCCAATTGAAACCTATCACTTTGTATTCATGAGAACCTGCGCATGCCGGTTTTGATACTACTATTCCAAGCAACCAACTAATCAATTGAAATTGAGTAAAATAATCTGATTAAATGTCATTTTCGCTTTGAATTAATATTGGTTAATTTATTCATACTTCCTGCCCGACGACCCGGACCTCATAAATCGGTCAATGGAAATACGATGTTGTGATCGTTAAGTTTACACTCTTTCTATTCCTTAAATACTCTTTGAACTCGAAACTCTTTTAGGTATTACTACACACAATTTTTATAGAAGAATCGAGTTGATCATGCACGTTGGAACTAATAATGAAATGTGCGACTTTTGAATTTTCTTAACTCTTTTATCTTATAATTTCGCTTTTAGTTATAGATTCCCAGAATAATCTTTGCTTGCCTTTGTCCTCGCTGACCTATCCAGTGGTGGGATCTTTTTTTGTCTACACTCCAACCCGGTGTGTCCCTGAACCCAAAGGAGGGTAACTGCGTGGTTCTTGCTTAGTTCATTTAGTTTTTCCAGGCATTTTCATCTTGAAGCTGATTACGTGAGAGAACGTTGATGGCAGCTTGACTATCCGACATGATGACTATTTCCTGTCTGCGGAGGTCTTTTTCTATATTGAACTGCCTACATTCTCTTATAGCGTGAATCTCCATTTGGAAAATGCTCAGGGATTTGCCCAAGCTTTTAGAGTATTTGGTTTCAGGCCCATACACCCCTACTCCAGTTCCTTCTGTTGTTTTGGAGGCATCAGTGTATCATTTGATGGCCTTTCTACTGAGTCTAGGGTTCGTGTTATTTCCCATTCACTTTTGCGACTCAGTTTCAATCTAAATTATTTTGCGAAGCTATGGCTTTTCCTATCTTATCTTGGGGCATGTCCCAGGATGGCTGATTTGCGAGGAGTTCAAGTTTGGTGATTCCCTCTCTCCCTCTCCGCCATATTCTCCAATATTATATGGAGGGGTGTGATGATTAGGATTACTTCAATAGCAGCCGTTGGTCATGATAGCACCTGATATGCATACACAGGCTAGTCTTTAGATTTTCGGTAGATTTAACCTTGAATCAGCCCAGATAGTTTTTCTACTCCAGACCATTGATACATATGTGATGATTGGTGTCACTATTACTGTGTACATCCACCGCAGGGTATTAGGGTTACATTCCCAGTATTTTCCCACAAAGTTTCTGCACACCATTAGGGATTTTGTAGCTTTAGTGGTTATATCTTTTTCTTGTTCACTCCAGAGGTGTTTTTATCTAGTATAATTCCCAGATATTTTACCTATGACTTCCACTCAATAACGCTTCCATTCAGTTTGATGGTTTTGGAGTTAGGATTCCTTTTCCATGTAAAGACAACTAAGGTGGTTCTGGTGGGGTTGACGTTAAGTCTCATCGATTGGCACCATTCTTTAGTATATTCAAGGCTTCTTCGAACTAAGCGACTATGACAATGTCGTCGGCATATCTCTGATAGAGTATGCTGGAGTCGGTCAGATCCTAGAGGAGTCGGTCTACAATTAGGCTCCACATAAGTGAGGAGGTCACTCTTGCTTGTGGGCATCCTATAGTTGTGTAGATGGAAATAGACTCTTGCCCTATTTTTGCCTCTGCTATTCTGGTAGAGAGCAGTTGCGACAGCCTCCTAGTTGTCGTGCTATCTACTCCTCTGTCTTTTAGTGCTCTTTTGACTGCTTCATATAATGTATTGACAAAAAGCTCCTTCTATGCTTAGCAAGGCACAATTATAGTTTCTTTACTCCCCAGGGCATCCTGAATTTCATCCGTCAGTTACCCTGTGATGAATATATGTCTTATAACTTGGCCAAACACGTAGATCGTTTAGAGTTATATGACATTTCAATTGCTCAAATAGGAGAAGTTGAATTTGAATTTTGCTGAACACTTCTCACAATCTCATCACAGCTTTTATATATCTACACCTACAAACTAAAATTTTGCAGTACTCATTTTAGATCTTCTGTGATATCTATTGCAAAATCTCTTATATTGGAGTATTCTATGTATATATAATATTGTCTAGTCATAGCCTTTATAACTGAATGATGAATAAAGTTGAAAATTATGCAAATAAAAAATATTGTGTTAAAAAATGTATACTTAGCACAGTGTGGCTTGACGACTAAAACAATGAGAGCTCTTCATTTGATGCTTTTACATCTTGAATCTGATTTGGGCTGATGAGATGCCACATTCATGGGAGTTGGTTAATGTTAAATTTGTTTGCTCAACGCAAAAGACTTGGCAGCTATGATTCTCGGCAGACACGCGGCTACCTTGTGTAAGCTGCAGAACACTGCGTTTGCCATCGTGGCTGGCTGGTGTCAGACCTAGCGAAGTGGTTCTTTTACGAGGAAACAGAAACTAGGACCACTACCAGAGATTCGTTTGTAAGGAAGGACCTTGTTTCCTAAAGGCTTAGTGAAGTACCTCGGAGTTATCCTCGATGCCAAACTCAGCTGCAACATGCCCCTGGAAAGCAGGGTGAAGAAAGCCGTTGCGTCCTTTTGGTCATGCAAGAGAGTTTTTGGAGCACTTGGGGTCTACAGCCGCGGGTTCTACACTGGATCTACTTGCCCATTATGATCCACCCAATCATAATCTAATCAGCCGTTGTGTGGAGGCAAGCGACATAAACGATTATGTCCCGTCAGTAGCTTGACAGGGCTCAGCAGCTTGTCTGCGCGATGGGGATAACGGGGGCTAAAAGGACCGTCCCACTAGAGCCCTGGAAGGACTGGTGGACTCGTCCGGCTATAACTCCACATCAAAACGATGGCATATATCGACTTGCTGGTCTGCGCCAGTGGGTAGGTGTATCCGAGCCTCACAGTCAGGGAAAAATCTGGAATTGGGCTGCTGAAAGATTTAGTTTACTCTCGGAAGTGGATTGGCCATACGGTTCAGTTGCGTGGCCTCCTCGTTCACCCGACTTGAACCGCTTAGATTTTTTCTTTGACGTTATTCGGAATCAATGGTCTAATAGAGCAATGCGAGATAATCTGGAATAACGAAGGCTTATTTCATCGAGTACGAACGTCCATGAGGAATCGGCTAGAAAGTTACATTGACGTGAATGTGGGCAATTCACTATTGTTATAATTATTTGTTAATTTTTGTTATTTAATAATTATTTTATGATTCGCTCGGTAATTGATACAGCGCCATAGTTCTTTACTAAAGCATTTTCCGACATATGCTTATATAGGATTATTCTCCTTTTTTTCGTATAATCACCTCCTAAAATTTGGCATTTGAATTACGTCTACCCTGTATATTACAATCATACATTTATGTCGCAAAAGTGTCCGAAAACTAACAAAAGAAGGGTGAGCAAAGTTAATGATCTACGGATCAGTTAATTTAAAACGAATTCGCCTTAACTAAACGCTGAATCCATTGGGACGTAACAACAAGCCAATATATTATATGTATCAAGTCAATGTACATGAGCATCTAAGGTGTGTAAGAGATTGTAACCCATCTGTGTTAGATAGATAATAAACATACCGTAAACCACAGAGCATGAGACAAAGCCATTCTATTACGACCTAATAAGTTAATTAACCACACCCCGGTAATGCGGCAGCTGCTGCTATTTTGTCACATCATCTAAATTATGGAGATACACTATCTTGCTTTGCCATGGAATTTAAGGGACTTAGTGTAAGCTACTAAAACCTTTACTAAATTGAATGTCTTCATGGAACATTTTGTGTCTCAAGCTTTCCTGTAATTTTTAAGAGTACCTAGAAGGATTCACGTTCACTAGGCAAGTGAATCCTACATCAAAACAGAATCTTCTGCAGCCATGGAATAGCAAATTCCAATTCCATAGGATTCTGGGGTATATTTATCATCAGAAAAATTAGAAAAAAGCCTGTGATCAATTGATCACGTGACTTCTCTCACTCGTTATTGTTGGTTAAGTTGGATTTGGTTGAATACTTTTAAGTGCTCAACCTATTTTATAATGAACTTGAAGAAATTTTAATTTTTAAAGCTTATAATTTATATTTCATTATCTGAGAATGTGTTATTTTATATAAATTCTTCCGATTCTGAACATTTTGATGGTGTTTTTGTGAAACGAACAAATACATACAAGAAAAGGAAGAATATGAAAATGTATATAGTTGCATGCTTTGGGGATAGCTGGCGATCAAACTACCAACAAGCAATCTAACTACATGAGATTATTCCAAAGATCTGATTGATTTCAGAGGAGGTTGCGTTCTATCAGAAAAATCAACAGAATTTCGTATGTTATTGCAGCTTTTAGGCATAGTTATATAATAAACTGTTCAATCAAAATTGGGTTCTTCATCTTGAATGTAATTTACAAACAGTTGCAGTATTTATCAAATGTTTGAAAGAAAAAAGTAACCCCATGTAATTATTTGAGCTAAGAAAAATAGAACGTTGGATATTCAGCTTCCGCCAAAGATACTCTCTGAAGCTAGGCTTGATGGGTGGTGTTATGTGGAATGATTCGCATTGTAATGTAACGAAGCTTAAATTTTGAAATATCATTTATTTTAGATCAGGCAGGAAACACGGATATCACATGTAAACTCCGGTTAAATAGTTCATTATTTCAACAGATATGCATGAACTCCGAATGTGTATTCCGTGATTGTCACTTTTGTAAATCTCCGCAATTTTGAGTAAGTGTAATTATTCGAATAAATGGATTGAATTCATGCCCGCTTAAAAATTGCATTAATTCCGATTAACTTATGTTGCAAAAACGGGTATCTGGTAAGTTAACGCATCAAAAAAAAAGTTGGAACAGCCTTATATATAAAAAGGGTGAACAACCAAAAAACTCCGATAACATTTGCTTACTGTGCCAAGAGGAACTACCGAGATATCATGAGCGCAAATTTTGGATCTTTCAAGCATTGTTCGGGACATAATAAAAAAGCCTCGGCACAAAATAAAAAATTGGTGGTGCGGACTCGACCAGAACCTCGGAAAACATAAAAGCAGTGACAGACAGAAGATCACTCTCTATCTTTTTCATACCTTTTTTTAATTGATTATCGATCAGTACCGTTAAAGTGTGATTATTATATTAGCATCAGAGTGAATTAATTATTATCCGAGTTCAAGTCAGATTTGAAATTTGAATTAACAGTAGTGTTCCGTTTAGTGAATTTCACATAAGGTAAATGATAGTTTAATAATTCATTTTTGGGCATTACGATATATCTTCCGATCCGACCGAATTTTAACCGTCTGATAGATCGTAGTGTGTTATGAGCCTTTCAAGTGATAATGCTATCTGAATGATTACCGTACACCGCTTATTACTCTAGGAACTGCTTGATTTGTGTGTCTCCGTAAATTGATGAATGTAAATCATTTATCAACCGAATCCGTACCGTTGAATTGAATTTAAATACCGAACATATCGTGAAAATAGATATGTTGTAACAGTTTTCTTTTACCGCTTGAGCTTCCTTACATTTTCCACCTGGGTGGATTTTTGTGAATTATACCGTTCAATTGCATTTATTAATTATTCTGAAAGTGTATTTATAATTATTATATATATTTGGAATTTCCCGTTTTATTGAGTTATTTCTGCTCCATCTTTAAATGAGCTAAGTTTTAACCAGGTATCAATTGTAATTAAAGCCTACAATTTTGATATTGTTTTCTGCCCAATGGGCCCTGATTTTACTTCACTGTAGCTACCCTAGGGACAAGGCTATCTATAGATAGCATAGTGACAAACCTTGTGGTGAGGACCCTAGCAGAAGTTCTCAAAAGGAGTAAACCTTCAGAAAAATCTGGCGCCCGAGGATTTGAAGTTTACCGCAGTAAGCAGTTTACCGAAAAGTCACAAGGGGCACGTCATAGTAACATGTAAAAGATTCATTCATATTTCTAATTCGATAAAACAAGTAGCGAGGCTCATATTCATCGTGATTCTCAATAAAATTATATTTTAAAAACAAAATTGTGAAGCACGTTTCATTTTCTCACATATCATTTCAAGTACGCAAATGATATAAAAAAATTTGAGCTGTAATATAATATAATTAGGAGAATATACCAACTTACTTCGAATTGTTCATTTTGATCACCACTGATAACACATACAGCGGTTCTAGCTATTGGCGATATGTTTCCAGACCATGATATAAAGATGAACAATCATTATTTGTAAAGTTATAACTACAGAAAACAGTAGATGGAATGAAGTTTTCACGTCGCACAATTCTTATTTATTTTTTAGTTGATTCAGCATTTCTCAAAAAAACTCTATATTCGTATTCATATTGCATTGATAATCATTACAACATACCGTAAGCACAAAAAATAATCCGTATCTTTACACTTCGATGACGTCATTGCATCTTAAAATTAAGACACTTCCGCGTGTGATATATACATTTGCAATCAGAAAAAAATACTGTTGTTATTATGATTGAATGAAACATTACAATTCTATTTGAAAACTTGAAGATGGATGTCAAAAGTATTACACGAAACTGGCATACCGCGCTCTAAAACAATACAAAAACACGAACAATCGAAATTGTAATACCTTTGATTGTTCGTGTTTCTGTTCGTTTCGGCAACGTGGGCATTTTAATCGAAATTGGTGCGATAAGGACGCTTTGTGTGATACAATTAGTTTTAAGTATTCCAGTTTTAGACATAATACGTCTTCTGATGATGGTCGTGAGACCGAAACGTACGTAAAGACAAGAAAATATAAAGCATAAGTGTTAATGTGACCTATTTGCCGAGAATTTATATATAATTCATACCTGGGTCAAGAATCTTAATTCTAATTCCACTGGTTCACAACATCTGGCAATATATAATCTCGTAGAGGAATTATAATCGTAATGAATAATTCGTAAGTATGGAGTTATAACAATAACAAAGCTATTATTATGTGTCTACTGTTATGTAGAATTCCGGTTTTATGATCACGCACGGAGGACAGTATTTAACGAAAATATTACGCGGAGTTTGTTTTATTATACCCCAGGGTTAGGTTTCGCGCTAGTATACTTTAATTTACGACCGGGCGGTCTGTCAAAGTATCTTGGGATAGTCCATTTTTATTTATTTTATGTTACAGCAGCACTTTTTCTACTGCAATAAGAAATCTCATCTTTATCTGAAGTGCTGATTAACTCTAGACTTCATCTAATCTCTCCCGCCTCTCAGAATTAGAAAGTAAGATTGAAACGCTTGTACGGGGTTAGATGGTTTTACTCCAGGCAAATTGGGCGAAAAATGCTCATTTTACAGACCTCTCTGTACGGCGGGATTTTTTGATAGAAAAGTGTGGGCTTTGATATATAGAAACCGATGTCACTGACGCGAAGGCTGACGCGGGGGTGCGTTGTGATTTATAGATATATATGTTTATATATGATTTATAGCCTATATCTCAAAAACCAAGCAATGTATTAAAAAAAAATTTCGAACAAAAGTTGTAGGAAATAAAAATTCCCACAAAAAATCATTCATAATATTTTTTGATTTGCCACGCGGTTTCCGCGTAAAATGCGTTAAAAAAATTAAGCTCTTTCTTGAAAATATTTTTAAATAAAAGTTATTCGAAATGAGTTTTGCTTCAAAACGAACGTTATTAGAGAAATCAGATTTTCCACGGAAAATCGAAAAATCGTATTAGGCATATTTTTCTCAATTAGTCGATAATTTGGCAGACATCACGCCTTAAAGAAGAATAATAAGTTTTGACCAAACAAATTATTTCTTGTTTCATTATCCAGGGACTTTTCACCTTGTCCTCATAGTTATTAAGTACCTATAGAAGAGTATTTTTGCTTCCTTCGGATGATTGAAAGTTAAAATTGGGCATAAAATTACCTCATTTCTTTCTCTTGAATGTATCTAGCTTCCTTTAAATTTGTTGCCTTCATTATTATTTTGTTCCTTGTTTTTAGCAAAATTTTTGTTTGCCCCTCAGATATCATACTAGGAACGTTGCTCGATTAATTCTGTGAATATCCGATATCACACAAAGAACCTCGAAGACCACTGCTTTGTACCATATTGAACACATTTTTTTTACCACTATTATTATTACTATTGGTAATTGAACACTGAAATTTCCAAATGCAGAATTCCAAATTTCACGACTAATTAATTTGTTACTGATAAATACTATGTTGGCAAATTTGGAAAAATGCTGGGACATCCTACTGTCTCAATTTTGGTTGGCAATAAATGTTGTTCAAGTTACCGTCTGATAAAATGGTCTTGATCGATGTAATCATATCATTATGTTTGAAATGAACACTGGATACTGCAAATATTGGATCGGTCCACAGTGTTGTATGAATTGTTCTTAGCCAGTTTTCTTCGATTCATCTTCTTTAGGAAAGACAAGAGTATTCTTTATTTCCTCTTTCTTCAAAGTAGAATGATAATTTGACACAACAGTATCTAAGTATGATTATAATATAACCCTACTTACGAAAACAAAACAATTACTTATCACAATACACCAATTTTAAACCAATTCACATATTAATTTTTGATATAATACACTTAACACAAATTCACAAAACTATTGTCGGTTTAGAGATATTGTGCAAAGTGAGTAGTGTCATGACATGGCTAGTATAGAGTAGACAGTGTGTAGGAGCTTCAAGAATGTTGGTAGTCACTACAGTTTGGAAGTTTTCATTGTTCACCCTAAAACTAACAGGAATATGCATTGTTTTGAAACAAATCCTTTTCATATATTTCGGTTGAGTAGCTAATTATAGTAGTTGTGGTGAAATAACGATCATTAAATGCAAATGGAAATTCTAATACATTAAAATATGCATTAGCTCTTGAATTTAAAACTTCATGCATGACAGTTAACTACATGATATGCAGAGCCAGCTGGAATGCTTTGACCGCAATGTTCGGCCTTTTCAGATTTGAATTTATCAGTTTGTATGTGACAGATTGAATGATGTCTCATAAAAATAGTACCTTTGTGCAGTCGGAAATATTGCGAATCAACTGTTATTGATGTTCGGTTCGTTACATCCAGTGCACATTCAGGATTACTACATTTTTATCGATTTTATAATACCCACTGAAAAGTATTTCGATTTTATTGAATTTCATGGCTCGCGTTAATAAAATCTCGTGAATACGAAAATCCTTTATCTTCCATAACACATTCGAGTAAAAAGGACAATATAATTTCGTTGCATCGTAAATAACTGTACTATATATAAATTCTCGGGAAATAGGTCACATCAACACATATGTTTACTATTTTAGTCTTTAACTACGTTTCGGTTTCTCTACAATCATCAAGTACGCCATATATGAATAATATAAGCGGTAATAAAGATAACTTTATAACAATACAATACATTTCGGAGACTTCAAAGAATAGATAGAAATATTTAAGAAAGTATGATATAAATGTTGCTCATAAACCTACTCATGGTGTTGATAAATATTTTTCAAATCGAAAACTGTTAATACCTAATAACAAACAATCCCACACAGTATATAAATTAAATTGTTCAGATTGCAATGGGACTTATACAGAAATATCTAAACAATATTTACAAAAGAATGTATGGTCATAGGTATAGTAGGTACTAAAAGCGAGAACTTGGAAAATTCCGCTGCCCTTGTTAAACATTGTTTTGATTATAACGATAAGTTCGATTACAAATAAGTTATAATTTGGCTTGAGAAACCAATTATTATATAAGATTTATCCTGGAGATGATACACATAAAACGTTACTCTGTATATCATAGAATGAAGGTTCAATCATTTAGTCAATTTTATACAAATTTAATGGATTAAACCCTCTCAAATTCCTAAGTACGTCTTCATAATGTTAAAAGTATATTTTGAGTAGAATGCTGGAAAATCAATATTTTTACTAAGGTCTGACATCATTTTCCTATTACCTTAGAAGTCTTCAACATCTGGTTGGAAGAAAAATCAACGCAATGTGGAGAACATTGACTGTACGAATCTACCATACTTCATATAAGTAACGATGGGTAATGGTGGGACCAAATTTGTCAGAGGGCGACGCTATTCACAGCAAATATCAATAATTTAGCAATTACTTGTTAGAAATTAATCTTACAGTACAATAGATCTCTCTATATTGATCAGTGACACTACATCTAGTACCGGACCTATTCAGCTGTCGTTACTAATCGATCTAGAGATACCAATATTACTTTTGTGAATTAGATTAATTTCTAACAAGTAATGGCTGAAATACTCACTTCTCAATTATTGTATTTGATGATGAGAATCCTAAATGCAAATTAGAAAATGTTATGCAATCAATCTTTGTAATCTCCGATGTTTTTCACTAAATATGACCAACTGCAAAGTTTCAAAGTTGGAAATTGACTAACTTCCGTTTTATGTGACATCCACAGCTCACAAAACTCGTGACATATGGAGAAGGGTTCACTCTAGAAGTTCAGGAGGAACTTGCCTATTGTGTGGAGCTTCTGTCTGTCCAAACTGTCAACGAATATCAACTAAAGCATTCATTAATAGTGGAACAAGTATTCTCAGATTCCTTTCTATTACAAACGATGGTTCAATTATGCATCAATTCCTTTTACTACGTCTAATGGAAATCTATCATCTACAAATCCTTCCTGTTTCATGTGATGAAAATCCCTGCTTAACTCAAATGAACCGAATACTAGAAGTTTAATTTTCTCTAATTTAATAAATAAATGTAGCTATAGTTTCGCTAACAACGTCGTAGCTTTTTCAAATAAATATTATAAAGTATTAATTTTAGTCAATTTCATCGTTAATTAATAGTGGTTATTTAGATTTCCCGTATTCATTCATTACCAAATACCGGATTTTTCGCTAACTTCACATGTATTTTTACTCATATACAAATCAACCTAAGCAGGAATTAATAGCATCAAAACTCGCCTTTTTGCTGTAATGGTATAATTTCAAGCTATTTTCTCAGACTGAGAATATAATAATAATAATCTTATTTTCATTTTGAAACACTATATCAACACTTCAGATCATTCTCCCAGTGTCGAAAAACGAAAAACTTGATTTTTGCTTAAAAAAAGAAACACAAACCAATTCAAAACCGTAGGTATAAGCTTGAAGATTTTTGGTTTGTACAATTATCGATTGACTCAATGAGAATCAAAGAAAACTGGATCGTGTCCGACAAAAATATCAAGAACAAAACGCTTTAAAAGCATTCGAACCGACGCAGCACAAAAAGCATTCTTTGTCAGCTTTGGCGATTGATTTCCTAATAACCATGTTGATTGTTCATATATTGCGTTAAAAAATTATTGTTAAAGTCAAGAAAATCACGAATAATTATGATGAAAAATCATGGATAAACATGGCTGAAAAAATAGCCCAAAATACGATTACTTCCATTCTTGTTGATTGTTCATGAAACAAGTGAACATTTCACGAAAAAATTCAAAAACATAACGAATAGATACAAAGGAAAATTCATAACATCTATGATTAGTTAATATCCCATTAAGTAAAGATAACTTCTATTAAAAATTAAACATAGTCATAGATATTGCTAAAAATAACGGTTTTTATAATCAATAAAATACTCCAAAATAAACTTATTAAAAAAGTCCTCAATCTAATTTAACCGCAGATTAATAATAAATAATACGAAATCAAATTACGTATGTATAATATATTTACGTAAGCCCCACAAACATATCTAAATTTCTTAAAATCCAAAATATAAAAGTGGCCTTTTTTATACTTTGACTACCTGAAAAGGAAACCTATACACAAAGAACATCGTGTGAGCCAGTGGAGGAATGTTGTGAGAGCAGAAGGCATTCACATTTTTCTTGAAGGTTTGTAGGATATATACGTAGGGAAAAACCTTACCAGATAAAGAGTTCCACAACTTCGCTGTTCGATAGAAAAATGAAGTCTGGTAGGAAGAAGTTCAGCAGCTTGACAATGAAGGGGTGACTAATTTCTCATGGTGGAATAATATACGAGATTTCTGTTGAACACCGACCATGGAAATATCTTAAGAAAAGGGAGATCTCTCTCACCTTTCCACGATGTTCTCGGAAGTCGTAAGTGTGACATCAATCAGACGAATTGCTCTCTTCTGGAAAGAATCTAAGAGCTTTAGCGTATATTTGGGAGCTGAACTTCAAACATGTGAACAGTATTCCAGGACAGGTCGAATCTGTGCTTTATAGATTATGAGAAGCTGCTGGAATGTAAAGTAGCTCTTGGCACGGAATAGAAAATAAAGTTTTTGTGAAGCGGTTTCCGCAATGAACTTCACATGACCAATGACCATCCCATGGGAGAGTGCTGGTGGTGGTGACACCGAGCACGGATATGGATGACTTCATAGGAACTATCCCGTAATCGTACTAAAGAGGCCTAATAATACGAAATCCACCCACGTGGTTCTAGGAATCACTGAACCATAACTCATATCTGATTTTCAAACTCAATTAATTTTTTTCTAACCTTGTTTAAATTCATTTCGTTCTAATTGTAGTAAATTCTGAATAATTGTCACATATTAATCTAACTCGTAATTGTAATCATAATTTATCTTGGCCTCACCTATTACCATTTATCCAGCTCAAATACGCTATTCTCAGCGTCAATACTGAGTCATTGCAAATATTGAATTTTACTTCTCTGGTGGACATCCTACTCGTGTATTTTCTTTCTTTTTCGATAGGAGGATATTGGATCCAATACACTACTAAAGACCTCGCGGAGCCACCATCAGGACCACATGAGAGACACAGGGGAGTAATTCTAATATCTCTGTTGCAACTTTCATTACCATGATGAATTAGATGCTGGTCGTAATCGCTGAGTCAAAGTAGATTGATTATCTTCATTTATAATTGTTTCAATTTTATATCGGTGCTCCGAAAGGGCATGCGAGTTTGTAAAACGATTTTGCTATTGTTCATCAATATTTGAATATATTTGTTATTGTTGTTATATGCTTTGTTTCTTTTCCTTTTTACTTACTACCAATTCAATGATGCTTCTTTCTTTATTTATAACAGCCTGAAATTCTTATTTTCTTCTCGTGGTGGCGCCCAGAGTTTGTTGTTTAAAAAGTAATAGGGCAAGTATCATCATTGTTAACGAAAAGGGCCGAACAACCACAAATTTGAGCTAGTTTGGGAAATATCAATAACTTGGGTAAATTCATCTTTTTGATTAATTTATGATCAAGGGAAGGTGGAAATTACGTAGCTTACATACTGACATCATCTCATCATCATATTAGGAATTGTGGGATCTGCCTTCCTGGAGAAGACGCAATCTTGAGTTACATCAAACTCTACTAGATTATCAGATCCTCATTCCAAAATCTCCGCCAGATCTCCGTTAATTGAGTCAAGCTGTCTATGTCTCGTTCCTCTGGCTTTATTGGATGGTATAGGGGCTCTAGATGAGGAAGGGGTATCATCTGCAAAGGTGTGGACAAGACCATGTCACTTCCAGCAGATCGTTTATATGGAGCAGAAACAAGTTGGTGCCAACATAGATCTCTGTAAAACACCAGCGTTGATAGCCATTGTATCGGAGGATACTCTGTCAGAAGTTTCCCAAGAAGGTTTTGGTACCAGACTCTGTCAAATGCTTTGGAGAAGTCCAATCCTACATCCCATATTTTTCAATAGATTCCTGCCATACTTGTGTTAACTGGGCTAACTCTCATGTTGATCTTTGTTGACGAAAGTCATATTGCTGGTCAGTCACGATTTTGGAGCTCTCTAGGTATTGCATGAGCTCGATGTTGATTGCTCCCTCCATCACTGCAGAGATCACAGACAATAGTGTAATGGGTTGATAATTATAAGAAAGGGTCTTATCTCCTTTTGTTGGAATTGGTTGAACTCTACATGTCATCCAGCTGGAAGGAAATACTCCAAAGTTGTATGAAAGGGTAAGCAACCTGTAGAAAACTGGTGTTATTCATTGAGAATGACAGGTGGTTTTACGTCTGCCCCATAGACTTTTTGGTATTGAAATCAAGCATATGGCTACCGATGGCAGCAATATTAGGATGATCCTTTCCTCATGAATCCAAAGTGGAATTTGCTGCGAACTTCAAATTTTTTTCTTGTGATGTAGTAGCCACTGTGCTATCATTTTTGGTTAGATGAGGGAATGAACTAGAAGCGTTTATTGTTTCATTGCACATATTAATATTTAATCCAAAATCTAAAATAGATTAATTAAAGAAAACTGGAGTTTACAGGTGATGTGACGTGATGACTGTAATGCCTAGTACATAGGACAAACTGGACACAGTTTCGGTGAAGGGTTCAATATATCCTAGCTTCGAAAATGCCACAGTGTGGTGAAACAATTTGTTAGCATTACTTTCTAAATTAAATGTTACAAGGTAATTTGAGTCTAAATCTCCAACTTCCGACAAATAAAATGATTTTTTTTCGTACGTAAACGCCGAAACCATGGATATATTGATTCTCGTTAATTGTTCAATAACGGCAATGAAAAATTTGAAGATTCCACGAACATCATGAATGGAACCAAACCAGCGAGCAGCAAATGAAATAAAACCGATTTTCAACCAATTTTTTCGGTTAATTTGATGTCATTTTCGTTAATAGTTGTTTGATAATGCCTAAAATAACGCACACAAAATATTACAAACGGATGCAGATCAGCGAGCAGCAAATGTCTAACTCTTCAGGAAGAGCGATAAAAAATTCACGAATAATATAAAATGTTCAATTGGCAAATCCTGGCTAGAATATGACTGAACAAGTTAATTGTTGAACCTATCTGAGCTTAATCATGTATGCAAGTTAAATAGATCAAAAAAACTTGATGTTGACTTTGCGGCGCTTGCAATTAGTTTTTAGACAACATCTGATGACAAGTTGAAATGTGTAATCCGCGTTTACGCAGTAACGATTTATGCGGTTTGTGATAAAAATACAAACGTGAAATAAATTAATCGAATTCTCGTGGGAAAACGAGTCTAACGGGAGGTTGATGACAACAAAATTGCTTAAAGCGTCGTTCAGTCATGGCCTCCATACTTTTCATCCCTGGTGTCGAAACGACCCAATTTTCATTAATTTTATCTGAGCGAATGATAATGATTCTTGATTCATAATGATGCCATCAGCATCCAAGTATCAGATCACATTGTTAATTCACTATAAGCCGTAATGATAAAGCACATTTCCAAATGCAGTTCAACTTGATAAGGGTGTTCAGTCTACCCTATTAGATATCGGGTTGGTGGAGTAAAGCTTTCTTCAGGGTAATTAGCCTCACAGAAAATAAACTATCCGTAACTTGCAATTCATTAAACCTATTTCAATAAAGAGGCGCCGGGCAGCGATAAACTGTTGCTTTAGTTCCATTTAGAAGTTAATTATTATGTGCCTTTTATTCAACTCTCCTAATGGAAGTACGCATTATTTTGATGACGCTATTGATAGTTGGGACGATACATTTGATTGATGCGTTATTAGCAAATGAACAGTGTTTGTTCGGTTATGCCGTTCTTTGAACCAACATTTATACTACTAACAGTATACCTATAATTATAATAGTCTAGGAGCTAGAACGATATGGAGGGCCCAATGAATACACATTGGCACCACTGTATATTGGTGAAGAAAGGTTCAATGTACAATAGCTCTCACAGGCCTAATCGTGCATTGTCAGGCGTTTCCAAACTACAGCCACTTCAAATTTTGGACTTTTTTATTGCACGAACCCTTTTTCGGAGTTGTTGTATATTGAAAAGCATGTAATTCTTATACATTTGCACCTAGTGCCAATATTTTTTTATCGAGACAATTTCTCGGAGCTCGCCAATTAATTTAGTAGGCTAAACGGAATGCACGAACACAGTTTCTAATCTGGTGCAAAATGTTTGTTATTATTGCTAGTTGTTGAAGAAACACAAGCCAAGGTTTTTATCTGGACATTTCCGACTAATTGGCCATTATTTGAACCAAAAATGGACTTTTTGACCCATTTACGGCTAAAACGGGTGCATTGCGATAAAATACCTTGTCACCGTGTCAAATACGTTAATTTGTTGCCAAATAATAACCAATATGAGTGCCAATATTTTTTCCTCAATACAACCCCTCCCTCCACCCCGAAAGCCTCCCCCACAAACAAATCAGTAATTTTGATATTTAACCGCTGTCTAAATAATCACGTAATTTATCAAATCAAAGTTATTTATATCAAGATTACTGATTTTTTTATTTGGGTGAGATTTTCGGGGATCGGGGAGGGATTGCATTAGAAAAAAAACCTTGGCACTCATATTGGTTATTCTTTGACACCAAATTAACGTTTTTGACACGGTGCCAAGGTATTTTGTAGCAATGCACCCGTTTTAGCCGTAAAGGAGTCAAAAGTCCATTTTTGATCCAAATAATTGCCAATTACTAGGAAATGCCGGGTTAAAAAACCTTGGCATGTGTTTTTTAGCAGCTGGCAACAATAACAAACATTTTCCACCCGATTAGAAACTGTGTTCGTGCATTCCATTTAGCCTACTAAATTAACTGGCCAGCTCCAAGAAATTGCCTCGATAAAAAATATTGACACTAGGTGCAAGTGTATGAAAATTACATGCTTTTCAATAAGCAACAACTCCGAAAAGAGTTCCTGAAATAAAAAAGTCCAAAATTTGAGGTGGCTGTAGCTTGGAAACGCCCGACGATACACGATTCTGCCTGTGAGAGCTATTGTACATTGAACATTTCTCCACCATCATACAGTAGTGCCAAGGTGTATTCATTCAAGCTCACCATATCGTTCTAGCTTCTAGAGTATTATGTGTTCCGTCTACAACGCACACTAGAAGTATTTTCGGTTCTTATGATGATACCAATCTGAACGGCTAAAATCGATTATTTTCAACTCAACGAAAATATTCTCAAGATGACAGCATTTCCGGTTATACCGAAGTGACAACAACTTAGTTATTTTAAACCTAATGCTATGTTTTTATTGCGTTTTCTACTTCCTCATGATTTTTTTAAATGAACAGTTTCTCCGCTTTCGAACTATCCAGACTTTGTGAAAATTTCAGAGTTTGTACCTTCCTCTTTGAAAATCAATTACTAATGCAACCAAAACTCAAGCTTGCATCATCTCCAAGAAGGCGGATTCTACAATCCCTAATATGATGATATCAGGTACAACTATTCCTATGAAGTCAGTATCATCTCATGGGATGATCATGTGAGGTCCATTGCAGGAACCGATTCACAAAAACTTGGTTTTCTATTCCGTGCCAAGAGCTACTTTACATCCCAGCAGCTTCTCATAATCTACGAAGCTCAGATTCGAGCTGTCCTGGAGTACGGTTCAAATGTTTGGATTTCCCAAACATACGCTAACGCTCTTGAAGTCTATCCAGAAGGGAGGAATTCGTCTGATAGATGATGACACACTTACGAATCAATTGACCTCTCTAGAACATCGTAAAAAGGTGGGCGATCTTTCCCAATTCTATAGATATTTCCATGATCGGTGTTCATCAGAAATCTTGTTTGTTGTTCCACCACGAGAAATTCCAGATAGGCGGACTAGACGAGCTCAAGCTAGTTACCCCTTTATTGTCAAATTCTATACCTGCCGATCTTCTCGCTACCAAACTTCATTTTTCTATCTAACGGCGAATTTGTGGAACACTTTAAACAGTGAGGTCTTTCCCTATGCCTATAACCTCCAAAACTTTAAGAAAAATTCGAATGCCTATCTCCTCTCCACACATTCTATCGCTGGCTCATACGATGTGTGAACATTATAGGTTTTCCTCTCTTGTAGTCAAAGTATATAAAAAGTGCTGTGTTATTATTGAATATGTCCAAAGAAATAAGATGAAATTTCTCGAAATTTGGTAGACTTTCAACTGTATATCTCCAATAATAAATACACCACAAGAAAGATACATTTTCTTCTTTCCTGATATTCGAAAAAGGTTTCGAAATATTCAAAAATGACAGAGTTATTGATTTTCAAAGACGAAACATTTTCGAAAATTTTGAATATTTTGGAAACGGCTGGACTAAGATATAGAGAAAACTGAAAGAGATCATCATGAAAAACATGAACAATCTAAAATCGCATAAAAAAGTTGATGTACAGTTCCGGTATAATCGGAGAATATTTTCAATGAACAGCAAATGATTGATTATGACTGCGTACAGATTTTCAGATTGATATAATCATAAGAACTCAAAATACTTCTAATGTGCGTTTTAGATAAGAATATTATCACGTTATATTTCATATCTCAATTATGATTGTTCTTGAAACTTACATAATCTGTGTGCATGTCTCTCTCTCTCTCTCTCTTTCTCTCTCTCTCTTTCTCTCTCTAAATATAAAATGTTGTTTCCAGGGGTTTTTGAAGTTGCTGATCACGAGCCAAAAAGTCAAAAATTGATAAGCGATTCCAGGATGATTTTCGGTTTCAAAACTATACATCATAATATTGAAAGATTCAAAAACCGATTCATTCATACATTTCTGAACTTGCATGTGCATTTTTAGTCGAGTCAAATAGGTATTTCATTACGAAAATCGAAAGATATGGACCGATTTTGATGAAACAAAGTGCATTCGAATCGGGATGACGTCTAGAAAAAAGCTTACCGGTTAGTTTTTTGTGCAAATTTGTTATTATTTTTTCAACCGAAAAATTGACCAATTTCCAGAATTTCATCAAAACTAACCAGAAATCCTCAGTTAGGGGTTGTTGAGGTTGTTTTTTATGTTAAATGTTTAAAAACTTGTTAAAAGGGGTCGTTACTAATTTGAATCAAAAACAAAATCGAATTCTTATATCTTAGTTTTTCAATTTGAAATAAATTCCCGCTCATCTAAAATTTTTTTCCATCTTCTCTACTCAGTCTTTTTATATTGCACACAGCATCTTTTACATAATACTATGGACATATACGTAATAAAAACCGGGCGGGAGTAGCAGGTAGGTATTTTTCTTAAACTATAGAGTCTACACTATACTATAACACAGCATCTATCATATAATGAGATCTCTATGGCATCCACCGCTTCATAGAGCAGCTGTTTATCTAAACCGGTCCTCCCTCCCAAACCCCCAAAATAAAGACGCGGCAACGTATACGTGGACCACGCTGCTATTGTAATGTAGATACATAATAAACGATCACCACGTGTAACTTACTGTTGGATGCTGCTGTTGTTCAGATTAGAAAAATTTCTCATTCGTTTTATGTGAAAATTATTTTGTTCTGTGGTTCAGTGAATATTATCAGAAACATTTTTTTAATAATTCAAATACGTATTGTTCAATAAATAAAACATTGCTTTAATAACGCATTCACGCTGCAAATTAATAAAAGTGTATTTCAGTTAAAAACATAATAACAAATTTGCACAAAAAACTATCCGGTAAGCTTTTTTCTAGACGTCATCCGAATCGAATGCACTTTGTTTCATCAAAATCGGTCCATACCGTTCGATTTTCGTGAGTCGGCCTGTTTTAATACCTATTTGACTCGACTATTTATTTTTACACTATATCTTGGATATTTTTTTAATTATGGACCAAAAACGTTTCTATGAGCCAGCAATGGAATTGGCAGAGAAGATAGACAGAATCAACTTTACTCATTTATTAAGAAGTTCTGCTCATATACTAGGGTCTTGAATTTCCAAATTTAATTCAAATCTAGAAATGGCTTTTCATCTTTCATTTCAGTGGTCTCTGGTGGTTTGTAACTTCAGTTATATTGATATAAACTGAATGTTATAACAAATCACGTAGTTGCTGGTCAAGTTAGCAGCTCCATTTCAATCTTGTGTCACGAGTTCTGATATGCCGAAATTACGAAACTCAATTCCAACTTATAAGGTTGGATAATTTAATTTAACAACTTTCAGAAATTCCCAACAGAATGACCGAATCTAATAATTTCAGATAGTCGTGACGAATTTTGCACAAAATATCGATCAAACGGAACACACAGTACTTTATTTCACAAATTGAATATGACCTTTGACTAATCTTGAAGCAGCACAAGTTTGATGTGATTTGTGATTTGTCCGTCGCTCCCATTGAAGTAACTGTTCTTGATTTTAATTCAGGGTCTACAATATTCTAGAAATTCTCATCATCCTTAGGATGAAAAATCCGACAGGATATTATTATAAGTCTTTATTCTTATATTATAATCTAAAAAAAAGCTTCACCATGCTTTCTTGTGTATCGAAGTAACACTTTCGTTGCTTTATTCGTAGTCGAGTCAATTTAGCAAAAAAGCTCGGAATTTTTTCCAAACAAACCAATCAACTTAATTTTTTTTGCAAATCGTTCCTGGACGGATACTGAACGATATTGAACTTTAAGATCTAGTCGCTCGACCATTTTTCACCTGTTATACCGGAAATTGGCCAATTTTCATGGGAAAATTATTGGAAAATTTGCAAAATAGGTAAGTATTGCCAAAATTAGATGGAAAACTCCACTCGGGGGTTTTCAAGGTCTCTGATCGCGATTCCGAACCATTTTCGACCGCGGTAGTTAGAAATTGGCCAACTTTATGTCCCAAACATGGTCTAATTTAATAATTTCGCAGTTTTTGTGGAAATTGCCTAAAACATTTCACTCGGGGGTTTTCAAGGTCGTTGATCACGATTCCGAAGTTAGATTTACCATTTTCCACCGCGGTAGCTAGAAATTGGCCAATTTTATGTCAGAAAAATGGATAAATTAGATAATTTCGTAATTTTTGTGGAAAATGGCTAGGAACTATCGTTTGGGGGTTTCGTGATTCTGGAGTAACATTTTTTTAATTATTATACCATTTAGAAATTTACCAATTTCATGGCAAAAAAATATTTCATACCTGAAATTGGTCAACCGTCTAGAAACAAAATGGACAAATTCAAATAAGAACAAGAATTCATGAATACACTAACACATATGCTTATTATTTTTGTCTTTACGTACGTTTCGGTCTCACGACCATCATCAGAAGACGTATCAATGCCTGAAAGGGGATTTCTTAGAACTAATTGCATCATCACAAGACGTCCTTATCGCATCAATTTCAGTTAAAAATGACAAGTCGCCGAAACGAACAGAAACACGAATAAACGAAACTGTAATACATTAATGTTCTAAGTATATGAATATGTATCAAGAATCCACTGCTTAGCAGTGCATAAGAAAATTGCCTCTTCCAGTTCCTCTAAGAGCTCATCGACTAACAAGGCACCACAGAAGTGGAGATAGAACACCTTCATGTGGACAGCCTTTTGTAGCGGTGGTCTGTACAACGCATCCGTTATGTTACGCCTTCATCGCACGCGAATGCGAAGATACAAACAATTGGTACTAAACCGAAATTGTTCATAAATATATGAATAAATTGTCTTATGACTGTATAGTAAGTATAATTTGATATATTCTTTCACTATGAGGAAATGCTCATATCTACCCATAATAGTACAAGCAATAGACAGAATTGCGTGCAGAAATCAATACCTGGAAAAAAATATGAGCGTATAGGAAATTAAATTCAAAGGTGAGTTTCTGTTTCATGCAACTCGATCCGAAATGACGAACATAACCTACAAAATTGACAAAGTTGCAAAAAGCGGTTTTTCTTAAGTAAGTAAAAAACTATAGCTCATATCGAAAAAGTTGGATGACAAAATTGTAGGTATCAAATAGATCTATCGACTTGCATCATAATAATCATCGATTTCTTTCATACTTTTCGAGTTATATTGAAAAAACCGTTAAAAATCAGGGTACCGAGAAGTCGTCAACTATTACGTTTCCATACTTGTTGTCTTTTGTACGTATAGCCTATGGCAAGATCAAAGAGTAGTTTTTTTTCAAATTGGATTTGTCAATAATTTTTTGAAATATATTGATTTTTCGAAAAAAGGTGCTCTCATAAATTGGCTTGATCTTCTCAGCGGATAGTCCTAGAAGTAACGATTTTGGGCTCATTTTCTTTTTGAAGAGTTGTGCTATAATGTTGTCGAAGAAATATAGTGATTTTCCGAACTTTAAGGATAAAAAATGACTTTGAAAAAATTGCATCTTTTTTGAACATGTTTCTTTCAGATAAGTCTTACAATTTTTATTTTAGGGTAACGTCTTTAACGGAAATCGATTCCTGAATTTTTTTTACAAATTACCGAAAAAAATGTCTCATCTACGACCTTCTGGATCAGAGATAATTTTTTTATTTCAAAAAAATCTGTAAGACGCAATAAACATTTTACTGAAGTTTAAGGATAAGGATAAAAAAATTACTTTGAAATAATTGCAGCTTTTTTGAACATGTTTCTTTCAGATAAGTCTTACAATTTTTATTTTAGGCTAACGTCTTTAACCGAAATCGATTCCTGAAATTTTTTTACAAATTACCAGAAAAAAATGTCCCATCTACGACCTTCTGGATCAGAGATAATTTTTTTATTTCAAAAAAATCTGTAAGACGCAATAAACATTTTACTGAAGTTTAAGGGCAAGGATAAAGAAATGACTTTGAAATAATTGCATCTTTTTTGAACATGTTTCTTTCAGATAAGCCTTACAATTTTTATTTTAGGGTAACGTCTTTAACGTAAATCGATTCCTGAAATTTTTTTACAAATTACCAGAAAAAAATGTCTCATCCACGACCTTCTGGATCAGAGATAACTGTTTTATTTCAAAAAAATCTGTAAGACGCAATAAACATTTTACTGAAGTTTACGTTATGGATGTTAATGTTAAATACCTAAATTTTCAATAAAAAAATACTGGGATATGTCTTATTGATTTGTAGTACTAGAAATTGAGTAACAAAATGAAGCGTACGCGGCTGCCGGAGCGTGCGACGGAGTAGGAATCTGATTTCGTGCGTTCAAAGTAACTTGTGGTTGCAAAATCTTCAATATCTCGGTTTTTGGATCACGTACATAAACCCTTTTGTATTTAATCTGAGGAATATCGTTTTTTGCTTAGTGAATCATACTGACTTTACGCTTGTTGTGCGACATTTGTGAAAACTAATATAAGACTGTTGTATAGCGCTACTTTGACTGTAAGAAATTTATACTTATTTTATATTGATTTTGTAAATAAATGAAATTTCAAACTTATCTTAATATGTTGCATTTATTTAATTTTGTATCATAAAAAATTATTTAATGAAATGATTGAATAATTGTTAAAGAGATCCGCAAGCATAACGTCAGTATGATTCACTAAACAAAAAATTTGGGGTATTACAAGGAGAATACTGTTTTGATGATAAATAATAATTTAAATGATGTAAAAGTTAAACATATTAGAAATGTAAAAAAAATATTTCCAAGTCTATTTTGCTTCGAAGGCGAAAATATATACGATATTCGTGTTTATCTCGATTTTTGTACGTGATCCAAAGGCCGAGATATTGTAGATTTTGCAAGCACCCACTCTGAATGCACGAAATCAGTTTCCCCCACTCCGCCGCACGTACCGGCAGCCGCGTACGCTTCACTTTGTTACTCAATTTCTAATACCATAAATCAATAAAACATATCCTAGTATTTTTTCACTGAAAATGTAGGTATTTAGCATCCATAAAGCAAACTTCTGTAAAATGTTTATTGCGTCTTACAGATTTTTTTGAAATAAGAAAATTATCTCTGGTCCAGAAGGTCGTGGATGAAAAACGTCTTTGGTAATTCGTGGAAAAATTTCAGGAATCGATTACCGTCAACGAAATTTCCCTAAAATAAAAATTGTAAAGCTTATCTGAAAAAAACATGTTCAAAGAGAGTGCAGTTTTTTCACCCTCAACATTCGAAAAGTTGCTATATTTCTTTGATAACATTATAGTACAACTCTTCATGAAGAAAATAAGCCCGGAATCGTTACTCTAGGACCATCCACTGAGAAGATCTAGCCAATTTATGAGAGTGCCATTTTTTCGAAAAAAATCGATATATCTCAAAAAATTACCAATATTTTAAATTCAAAAAAACATCTTATTAAACTTGCCATGGACTATACGTACAGCAAATAACAAGTATGGAAACGATGTATAGTTAACGATTTCTCGATACTCCGATTTTTAACGGTTTTTTCAATATAACTCGATAAGTATGAAACATATCGATAATTATCATGTGGACAAATCGATAGATCTATTTAATACCTACAACTTTCTCATTCAACTTTTTTCGATCCGAGGTATAGTTTTTCACTTATTTAAGAAAAACCGCTTTTTGCAACTTTGCCAATGTTTTAGGTTATGTTCGCCATTTCGGATTGAGTTGCAAGAAACAATAATTCAATTTCCTATACGCTAGTAGGTATGGAGGCACCTTGGGCGGCCAGACAGAGAGCCTTATCAGATGTAGGCAACCAGTGATACACTCGTGCATGCGCGGTATGCCCAGATAGGTATCGGTAAGTATGAATGTTGAAACACGTGTCTGGATATTGAAACACGTGTCTGAATGTTGAAACACGTGTCTGAAACACGTGTCTGAATGTTGAAACACGTGTCTGAATGTTGAAACACGTGTTTCAACATTCAGACACGTGTTTCAATATCCAGACACGTGTTTCAATATCCAGACACGTGTTTCAACATTCATACTTACCGATACCTATCTGGGCATACCGCGCATGCACGAGTGTATCACTGGTTGCCTACATCTGATAAGGCTCTCTGTCTGGCCGCCCAAGGTGCCTCCATACCTACTTACGCTCATATTTTTTTATCAAGGTATTAATTTCTGCAAATTCAACATTAGGCCGTCGTCTATTGCTTGGACTATAAACAATGTCCAACCTTCATGAGATATGTACGTTTTTTCTATATACTGTAATTACTGTGTACTATAACTATTTTACTGTAATAATTATCTGAATAAATTATTATTATCATTATCTCATATATAATTTATCGGGAAATAGGTAACAATAACACTTATGCTTTATATTTTTCTTGTCTTTACGTACGTTTCGGTCTCACGACCATCATCAGAAGACTTATTATGTCTAAGACTTGATTACTTGAAATTGTATTACAAAAAGCATCCTAATCGCACCAATTTCAATTAAAATGCCCACGTCGTCGACACGAACAGAAACACGAATAAAGGAAATTGTAAAACTCAATGCTATAGTACAATTATCAAAAATACACTGCTAAGAAGAATTCTCAATAAATGCGTATTCATGTCGACACAGTAAGCGATCGACTAGAGACGAGACACACAAAAATTTTATTTTTAAGTATTCACTTTCAAACCAGATGTTAGATTTACGAGCTAATAGAATAAGGTTTGTCAGGGACTGGAGGTATACTTGAACATTCTACCTAAAATATATACTATTAACATTATAACGAGGCATGTAGGAATTGTATGTGTCTCTAGTCGATCGCTTACTGTGTCGACATGAATACGCATTTATTAAGAATTCTTCTTAGCAGTGGATTTTCGATAATTGTACTATAGCATTGAGTTTTACAATTTCCTTTGTTCGTGTTTCTGTTCGTTTCGACGACGTGGGCATTTTAATTGAAATTGGTGAGATTAGGACGCTTTGTGTAATACAATTAGCTTAAGTAATCCAGTTTTAGACATAATAAGTCTTCTGATGATGGTCGTGAGACCGAAACGTACGTAAAGACAAGAAAAATATAAAGCATAAGTGTTATTGTGACTTATTTCCTGAGAATTTATATATAATTCATACCTGGGTCAAGAATCTTTATTTTACATTATTATTATCGTTATTATATGTGTTAGTATGACCTATTTCCCGAGAATTTATATATAAAACAGTGTATTATTCAGTGTTGTGTTCATTTGTAATATAACGTAAATGCTCATTTGATACAATATCCAGTACCAGTAGTTTCATAACGAACATGCTCTGTTCACTGTTTGAAGTTTTATGAAACACTCTATTATGTTAATCGAAATGTGAACTGTACTTTCTGACACCGCTGAAACTGCAACGATATAATGAAATATCACATTTATGAAAAAAATTAATGAGCTATAGTTGTGTGATACGTGTGACACGTAATCAAAACCGAATGACCTCTCGTCGATTCCATTTTATCGTGAATTCATTCATGCATTTTCTTGTTAACGTAACCCGTTCGGTAGTATAGGCATTATTGTGTGTACCGTGTACTCTCCCAAAGCAAGCGCTATGGTCGGGCATTGTGCAAATATTTAGACGCTTCCACCGTATTTTGTACATAAACCACTTGACAGCTTATCTAAACGCTGTAATGGAAACATAAAACGAGAATTACTTAGAAGAGTATTCTTTGGAAATCTTCCTGTTCCCTGAATCAATTAGGATATAGGTAGTAATATTTATTCAATATCACCTTTGACAAACTTGTTAATGAATCCACTAAATATCAAACATTTATTTAAGATAACATACATAAGCGCCAGCATAATTTTTTATAGGTTGAGGCATAAGTAAATAACATGAGCTAGATAAGTGTATAGATAAATATAAACTTTTTATTGCACATTATTTATAAAATCCAAGTGAGAATGAAATTCCTTTTTGAAAAATAATAATATTAGTCCAGGAGCCAGTGCGATATTGATGGTTTGAACATTAACCCGATGGCACTATGGTTTATCGTTAGAGGACGATGAATTCATCTTACAGACCGAATTTTCCCCGGCTGCTAGATCTCGAGATACAGCATCCGCATTTTTTCTTTTTTTTGACTGGAGGTTAACCGTTTCCAAGTTGCGGTTACTTGAGAAGCATTCTTATACACTTCCATCATGTGCCATCATTTTTTATCGTATCCGTCTATCAGGCCGACCAGTTAAAATTGAACCGAAAATTGACTGCAAGTTAATCCCCCCCAAACCTGGTGAAAATGTTCTTTGCTATTGGCAATTGTTAACATACCCTATGTCATCAAAAGTTATCGGTCCATTTCCGAGTAATTGGCCATTATTTGGACCAAAAATGTTTCTTTTATTCATTTTGTGGATAAAACTTGCGGGTTACAAGTTAACATGATGGCATCATGTTGAATGACTTTATTGGATGTCAAATAAAGATTTAAAATTATTGCCATCACTCCTTGCCTATTTCAACCCCCCAAAACTCCCTAAAACCTCCCCGAAAAATATGATCATATGATAATATGACCAATTTTATTTATTTTCTCTGGTTGGGTTTAAAATCAAAACGGCTCTTTCTTATTTATTTTTTTCATTCTGTCGGATGATTTTATGGAGTTTTGAGGGGTTGAAATAGGCAAGGAGTGATGGCAATAATTTTAAATCTTTAGTTGACCTCCAATCAAGTTATTTAACATGATGCCATCATGTTACCTTGTTACCTTGTAACTCGCAAGTTTTATTCACAAAATGAAAAAAGAAAGATTTTTGGTCCAAATAATGACCAATTACTCGGAAATGGATCGATAACTTTTGATGGCATATGGTATGTAACAATTGCCAACACCAGTAAACATTTCCCACCAGGTTTGGGGGGTTAACTTGCAGTCCATTTTTGGTTCAATTTTAACTGGTTGGCCTGATAAACGGACACGATAAAAAATGATGGCACATGGTGGAAGTGTATAAGAATGGCATGCTTTTCAAGTAACCGCAACTTGGAAAGGGTTAACCTCCAGTCAAAAAAAAATGCGGATGCTGTATCTCGAGATGTAGCACCCGGGGAAAATTCGGTCCGTGAGATGAATTGTTCATTGAGCCGTCCTCTAACGATAAACCATAGTGCCATCGGGTTAATGTTCAGACCATCAATATCGCTCTGGCTCCTAGACTATATTCAACAGCACACTAAATAATACACTCTAGATAATTCCGAAAGGAACTTTTATTATGAAAATAATCTTACAAAGGTATTACTAACCATGAACACATCAAGAGATAATTACCAAGAGAGCTGACTCAATGATTAGGAATTCACATTGTTTAGGGCTTTCCATAAAATGAAGACCAGCTCAATTCCAACTCATCACAAGAAATAAAAGTGTCGTCGTTTAATTAGATTGGACCAAAACGGTCTATCACTTCTTCTAGAAATTTGGAATCTAGCTCCTCGACCTGCGTCTGATGAACGGAGATCATGGCAAGTCCGTCCCAGAGGACGGACCGGGAGAACAATGACTCCAGATCACTTCCGCCAGGGGGACTCGTGGGGCTCACGGACAGGTTCAAGACTGGCTAGTCTAGCCAAGCCGGAGTCTACTCGTGTATACCCAGAAAGAAGATTTCAGTTCACCTAGGTGTCCACGCAGCCGTTTTACAGATTGAGATCTGTGCAATACGAATCTGTGCTCTGGAAAACCTGAGTTTAAACTACCAAGGTAGGCGGATTTACGTCTGCACTGACAACCGAGCGGCACTTCGCACCTACAGAGTGACTTCTACTTTCTATGAGAAAGAGAGGCCTGAAACTGGTGACCCGACTTCTCACAGGACACTGTCATCTGAATAAACATATACACACATTGGGCAGTGTTGAAGACCAAACTTGTAGTAGATATGGAGAGGCGGATGAAACTGCCTCTCACATCCTAGCTGAAAGTCCAGCACTGGCTTCTCTTAGGCTACAACACCTCGGCAGCACACATATGCCACTTGAAGCCATGCTTGTACTCTCACGGACTAGTGTTGCTTGCAATGTATGAACTGTCATTCAACACACAAGGGCGCCTCGACGTGTTTAGTCAGGAGCATGGTTGAAGTGAGAATATTGTCAGTTATGGGTCTAATACAAGAACCCTGGTGCTTCCGCAGTCAGATCTGTGGGTTGGGTCTGGCTGGAAGGATCTATGCTAGTGTTTTGCATGCACAGTCTAGATCTTGTATTGTCAGCAGCGGTCTAGACGTGGCCTTGCTTCAAGTATTCTCTACCAGAGACCTGGCGGCAGTCAGAGTTGGGTATGACGATTTAGGCAAAGGAGGGAACGGAAGGGTTTTGATGGCTTCCGCCTACTTACATCATGACAGGAAGGCACCTCCAGAGGAGGCGAGTAAACTATTGAGATACTGTAGAGAAGAGAACCTTGACCTTGTCATCGGCCAGAACGCTGTGTCGTATGGGGTAGCAGCGATGACAATGGATGGGATCTGGAACTTCTCGAAATTCTTGTGGAAGAGAACCAACAATTTCTGAATGGCAGTTCTGAACCGACCATCCCAGACACGGCAAACTTAATCAAGATACTGGCAGGCAACCGGGGAGGTAGTCTGCGGTTCTTGGAGAAAGAAATTTGGGGCTACACTAAATCTCCAGAAGAGACACTTGAGCTGTTGATTAAAGCCAGTTTACCAGATATCAATCTTCGGGAGAGTGAGAGCGACACCCACCTCACCGGGAGACCTGAAGAGAGAAACTGGTATCTGGTAGCAAAAGTGGTAAACAATGAAAAAGTGAGGGGAGTTATCAACTCCTTTGAGGTGTTCAAGTCCCCGTGCACTGATGGATGGTTTCCAGTGCTTCTGCAAAAGGGTCTGGACTCAATCCTGGTTCCGCTGACTAGGGTGCTGAGGGGTTGTATCGCGGTAGGATACACGTGCAAGGAGTGTAAGAGAACTCATGTGAACTTCATTTCTAAAGCGGGTAAGAAGAGCTATGTAAACGTCAAGGATTAGCGGTCTTCGAGCCTTACGTCATTTTTGTTGAAGACGTTATTAAAGGGAAATTCTTATCAGGTGGGCAGATCTGTCGCAACGGCCCTCTACTTGTCTTGTTGGCTTCATAGAGCAGCATCTGAAGTGGAAGGAAAGCCTTAACAAGACCTCTATGAGCTCTATTGAACCAGCGGCGGAGGGACATGGTATCTCGCGAGAGCTAATAGAGTAGATTATGAACACCCTTGAAGATAGACACCTTTCCACGACGTGGCAAGATTATATTCTGAAGGGGTCTGTATCAGAAAGAGTGTCTACAAGGACCTAGGAAGCCACAGAGAGATTGAGAGACTGTGACTAGAACCGCAGAACAGAATCAAAGCCCTGTGGTTCACGAATCAGTATTTCAGGATCGTCATCCCGTCGAGAGAGGAGTGGGAAAATGGCCGCACGCAAAAGCACGGCACAATTTGGTATACGGATGGGTCTAGAACAAACACAAGAGTCGAAGCAAGCTTTTCCGGTTCTGGATATTTTGATGGGTACTTCATACGAATGGGGGATCTCAACACAGTATTTCAAGCTGAGATGCTTGCCATTTACAGATAAGGTAAGATAAATGAAACCATTTGCAACTCAATGCAGTGAAAAGCCCAACTGTGTATTCGAGAATTGTAAGGGTTACCAAGAAGATCTTTAACAGACTAGACGGTGGAAAGAAGCTCAACCTTATCTGAATTCCGGGTCACTCAGGTTGGAAAGGGAATGAGAGCGGCCAGAGTGGGGGCTCGTTTACACGGTCCTAAAGCCCTCCTACAACGGGGTACACAGATCTTGCGGAACCATCTGAGAGATCAACATGCATCAGCATGGAGAAGCGTTATGGCTGTCGAACTGCCAAAGCGCTGCTTGGAAATAAAGTAGGTCTAAAGGCAGGCGAGATACTGTCGCGCTGAGTAGGCAACGCAACAGGATAATCTCCGAGATCTTTACACGTCACGGAAATGTGATGAAATTTAAACATACAATGAGGAAAAGCGACACTCTGTATGAGATGCGAGGGAAACAAAGTAGAGTCGTCAACCCACTTTCATTTTAATGAGCTGCGCTCATCCTAGCCAAGTTTAGCTGTCGAGCAGCGGGGTATCCAAATACCAAATAAATGAAAAAGGTAGCAGGGGATAGTGTACAAAGGTCTTTGGCTAATTGCACTCTATTCTATATTGAGCCCAATACCATCTCAACCAATACCAATACCAATGAGCTGTCATTCTATGTGCTTTCATCTAAACGCTACCCGAAATCTTGTTATGGGGTTATCTGTGGTATATCACGAACAATCTGATCTGTAATGATCACTAAGTTATGAGTGGTTTGTCATGTAAACTTTACGTGATTATATGAGCTATCAAAACTCCACACCATATCAACTTGTCTCACCTCTTAGGTGTGCCAAATTGCAAGTTTGTCGGCTTTATGTATTGGGAGATTCAGTGATGATTCTGTCAGTGGAATTTTTTCTATCCTACATATTTTTTTGTCTCATACGTTTTATTCCAGTACCTACGAAGAGCTACCAGCTGTATATTTAAATAATGTGATATCTCTGAGCAAACATATAGAATCGAAGACTAATATTTGTTTGTACTCAAGTATAATTCAGATTCTATTGACATTCTGATTGGAATAATCGCACTCCATAAACGGATGTATTTTTATCGATCTTGCGGAAAATTCACTTATCGTCATATTTGGAATACAAAAGTTAAGGCTGTGTCGGTACTACGCAAGTATTTCAACAACATCTATATACACGCTATTAGGTCTCACGGAAATAGCTACAAACGTTCAACTCCGGACTAGTAATTGTTAGCGCGTTTCATTAATGTAGCTTAATTTCTAATTCCCGTTCTTCTGTATATGGCTGTGAACGAACAGATAAATGACAGGTAACTAAACTGAACGCCAATCGTCATTTGAGTAAAATCTGCATCATTTTTAATTCACATTATTTTCAATACTCAACCTGCCTTAGACCCTCCGCGTAAACATGCATTAATTCAAAATTTCAATTATTACCTAATTAATAATGATTTTTGACCAAGGTATGAATTATATATGAAATTCTCTCTCTCTCTCTCTCTCTCTCTCTCTCTCTCTCTCTCTCTCTCTCTCTCTCTCAGCCAGAACAAACATGAAAAATATCATTGAAAATTACCTTTCTATTTCACAGGACAAATTTAACACACTAGAAGTTAAGCAGGAGGATAAACGCTAATGTTAATCAGATAAACTCGTACTCAACAGCAACAATCAAATTTAATAAAATAACAATCAAATTAATAATAATAAAACAATGATTATGACAATAGATAATAAAATAATATTATAATTAACTTCATTACAATAAGAAATAAGATCAAAACCTAAACTAAAATAAAACAACCTAGCTAATCTAAATCAACTAAAAAGGAAAAAATAAAACTAAGATTATTAATTTATTCCCAACCAGGATGAGCCTAGATGATCGAAACTAAATGAACCAATTTCAATGTATTATTGAACTAGAAATCGAATAAAAAACTGAGAACAACAAACTCTGATTGAAAATATAAAACAACTCTGATTTAGCGAAACCACATTCCTTACCAAAAATACTCTGAGGAGACTTATGAACTTATTTAGACTTCCTTGAAATTAGGTATGAATGAAAATTATATTCATATTCTAATTACGTGTTTGATAAGAAACGACCGCATGCTGTGCGTCTCATGTTATGGTTACGTGAGTAATTTGTAGCTTTAATGAAAAAACCATCGTAAAAAACCTTTGTTTAAAGAGTTTAAACCATAGCAAACGATTAACCTGCCGTTTCGAATCTGATCATAAAATATATCTTAACTAACAGTATTCCAAAAAGCATTTGCTTTCTTCAGACCATTTTCTGCTAAATACGTAATTTATGATTTTCTGTTGAAACTGTGAGGACCTATTCGATTTTGTCGATATCTTACCAGTTTTAATGACCTTTCATTGACATGGATTCAGAGACTCTACATCATGTTTCCGTCCCACAGATACGAAGAACAAACTGTATTAATTTATGACGGTACGATCGTACTAGGAAATCAACTCATATACATCACTTTTCCTTAATAAAAGGCAACAAAGAATATCCTATTTTTATTTACGTTCATAGGTGTTGTCATAAAGAGCATGTATTTTAGCAACTTAAGCTTTGCTACAGTGTACAATCCTTATTATACTAATTTTTCATATTTCAGACTTCAATTCAACATATAGATGATATTCCTATTACAAATAGTACTTTTATCCACAATAAATTCATAAATAAAGTAGCTTTATTCCACTGTTACAAAAATGGAAGAATAATTAATAGAAATCATTTAAATTTATGGAATGATTGACATTTAGATACTCATGAAGTGAAATGTTTTTCAAAATTTTAACCGACAAACATTTTCCGCCTCATAAACGCTTCTCTAAATTTCAGCAAAGTAGATTTTCAGAGTTTTTGTGGTCCAAGCTTTCCATTTACGTAGAATGGATTTATGCGGCAGGACATAGTAGGCATGGTTGGTTGGATAATTATCATAATTGCTGAAAGCGAGACAAGCAATTTTTCGGGGTCAGTGGCACTACTATTAGATTTGTTCACAATAGCTCAAGTACAATTTCCAGAACTCAACGACACGATTATCACAATTTTCGTATTCTGATAAAGATTCAAACTTTGCTTTCGATAAGAATTGCGCTAGTTAACATCGCAGTCGTTGAATTCTACCAGAGCAAAATAAAAGAGCCTAATAATAACTAGTTGCAACTTTCAAAAGATGGAAGCTCAACAACTTGATGTTTGCTCTTTCGAATTGTTGCTTAAATCACTATTCAGACTGAATGCATAATTTAAATTCATGGTGAATCATGCATGTTCCAACAGCGATCTTCGCATTGCATCTGACAGTATTGTTCAAGTATGCAGATGCAGAATATTCAAAGAGCACATAACTTTAATAACTCAGTAAATAGATTTGTTTGTAAACGTTCCTACCCTCCCTCGATGTGAATACACTTCAGTTCCAACAAACAAACTTAATCATCGAAGATGGAGCATTTGAACATTTGTACGATCGACGTCATCACAAACAACATCTCAAAAGTCAGTACATACAGGCTGTTACAATCTCATATCCAGAGTTATATGCTGCTACTTGTGTGATTGTGGGTGTAATAATGTACTGTGTATGGTGGTATGTGTGTGAGTGGGTTTGGGATAAATAGCGAAGGAATGGTAATTATGTGTATGTGAAATGGTCAGATCTGAAGTTCTTTACTCCATTAATTGCGTCAACCTGTCTCTGTCTTGCCCATCTGGCTTCATTGGAATATATAGGGGCTCTATATAAGGAAGTGGTATCATCTGCAAAGTTGTGGTAGGGATGATGTGGACCAGAAAGAAAGTTGGTGCCAAGATAGATCCCCGTGGTACACCAGCGATAAAAGTAATTTTTCTGGAGGATACTCCGTCAATCACCACATGGAGTTATCTATCTGAGCGAAAACTCGATAGTAAGCGACAAATTTGTGGCGGCACATCATATGAAGAAGGCGTTGGTGTAAGAATCGGTCAAATGCTTTGGAAGTATCCCATTCTTCAGCTAGAGATTCCACATATTTTTTAATAGATTTCTGCCATAGATATGTTACGTAGGCAAGCGAGTCTCGTTTGGAGCTCTATAGGTATTGGATGAGCTCGATGTTGATTGCTTTCTTTATCAATTTAGAGATCACTGATAACAGTGCAATGAGCTTATAATTATCAGGGAGGACCTACTCTTAATTTTTTTTGGAATTGGTTGAACTCAAGCTGTCTTCCAGCTAGAAGGAAACACACCAAGTTCATATGAAAATGTAAACAACCTGCAGTCTGGCGCACATTCTTTGAAAAAAACGGGTAGAATTCCGTCTCACCCATAGCGTTTTTGGTATTGAGATCAAGTGGGATTGTGCCCTGATGAAAGACTCGCAGGCATGTGGCTATCGTACATAGCGATGTTAGGAGAGTTTTTCTCTTGTGGATCCAAAGTGGAATTTGCTGGAAACATTCCAGCACGAAGTTGACTTTTCTTGTAGTGTAGTAGCTAGTGTGCCATCATCTTTGGTTAGGTTATGTTAGGTAAGGTTAGGTTAGGTTAGGAATGAACTGGATGTGGAATTCCTACCAGTTGCTTTGACGAAAGTATAAAACGAACGGGAGCCATTCGTATATTCGATGAACTCGTATCTCATATTCGCGTTATATGCCTCTTAGGAAGCGTTTATTGTGTGATTGCGGATATTTCTGGCTTCAAAATATTCTGTTCTTGTGTCCAGACATGAGTTCCCGGGCCAGCATTGGTATGCTATTTGTTTTGAATCGAGGGCCTTAGAATAGATTTTATTGAACCATGATTCACCAGGTGATTTGTTGGTATGAGATATGTAAGTTTCCACTCCTAGTCTGATAATATCCGAGATCTCTTTGGCACATTGCGTTGGGTCATCAGATTCAAAACATACGCTTCTCCAAGGGAACTCGGGGAAAAAAATGCGAAGACCATCCCAGTCGGATGAGTTGTAATGCCAAACTGTGCTTGGAGGTGTTGGATTGAGACGTGTAGTGTTTGAGAACTTGAACCAAGTGGAGTTGTGAACGTTGAAATCCTCCATGATGCTGATTTCGGCTGTTTAGATAGCTTTTCTGAATGAGGTCAAGTTTCAGAGAAAGAAATTCAAATCACGAGCTGGTTCATTTGGTGATTATTAAAATCAACAGAGTAAGTAATTTTGTCTGCTTGTGGTTATCAAGCTGGAACCAAATTACATCGAATTCTTGTGGTTCTAGAATCTGCTCTCGGTTGTATGAGAGATCATTTCTAGAATAGACACAGATACTTCTTTTGAACATGAAACGAGTGTGAAGCTCGTTAATCAGGGAAGAGTATATATGTCGTGCTGATGGGAAGATTAAACTGGTAATGAACATCGTTTATGTTACAGAAGTCTATCTTCAAGTTATATTTTTCAATGTTGAACCTCTTCGAGCACCCCTCGCCCGGATATCCGAATGGAGAGGTATTTTTCTCCCGCAGTATTTTACAATAGGAGGCTTCATCATAACTATTTCTGTGAAGAACCTGAAATGGATAAAATATCGGTTGGGGTAGGGAGACAGGAGAATGGGTATGAGGGTGAGACAGGAAACATCGACCAAACACTGAAACATGGGGTTGCCCACTGCAATATATGTACCATCTATGGTTATCCTCTTAGTCGTCTTTCACTGTAGATAGGATGTAGGGGAAATTCTTAGTCTGACTCCTTACGGATAATGGAAATTATAGACATGGTTCAGAGACTGAACCTTCTGTACAGTTAAGTAAACATACGGTTATAAATTTCCTTGGCCAACTTCATTACACTTCTTAAAACTAAAGTGAACTTTCGTTTACTTTTGTTTCTGGACCTCTTCCCCTGCCTTCTTTGTCATAAATTTGTTGATTTTCTCATCGTGCCGTGGTTTAATACGTGAATTTTTTCTTAAACACTTCTAAAACAGAGTTAGTTCTCATTCATTCCTCATACAGTTTTACCAAATACACATGCTTATACAAGTTATTCTTCACTGCATATTGCAAACACTACACTGGTAGCGATGAATACAAATTTTGCTTACTCTGTCCTACATACATTCTGGCAAACTTGCTTTAAATTTACATTTTATGTTGTGTTAGGATCCCTTAACGACTCTATCTTGAATTATCCAGAGACCTGAGGCTCATCTTTATCCCTACATTGTTCTTAAAAATTTCTGCATTCTCGTGAGGTTTGATATAATTGGACCCTGATAGCTATTCTCATTTAGCCGTTCAATATCCACAATCCTCTTCCACATATGTATGCCTACTAGGTCGTCGATTGTGTGCAGTGGCTTCTCAATATTCACCATCGCTTTTCTCTTCAGTTGGATGTTTAATGACTCTATGTTTGTGTAGATTCCTGAATTTCATCTGTAACAGTGGGCCCACATTTCAATACTTCCTTTATCCTGAAAATAATGCATACAACAAAAAACAATGTATTTTAGATCTGCAATAATATTCCATATTTATTATTGATACCTAGTCAAATAGTTGTCAAAATCTGTTTCATTTGCCTCTTGTAATTTTGAAAGTTAATTATTTCACTATTGCGTAAATCGGTCTTCCTTAGTTTCAAGGTTTAATCTCTTCATCTCATTTTTCATCTGTTTCGTCAAAGGTGGATTTTGTAATTTCTTCTCTCCTTGAATATTCCAGTTTTTGGCCACTTGAACTTATCGCTCAGTATCAACAGGTGATGTCCCTTCATTTTTAAATGTTGACTGAACTGCCGCTACTACAATCATGCATTTTTACTCGCAGATGAGTCGGAAAGCGAAAAACTGTTCTAACGAAAGGAGGGCGAGAGAAATGAGTGATAAAGATCTGTTAATTGCTCGGTCATTTGCTGCTGTTATTGTCAAAACATTTGCACAGACAGATGTCAATTATTATTAATTGACTAATCTCTTATGAATACTGACTATACACATTATGAACCACGCTGAATAATTCTCGGTGATGTGATATATGTTCTATACATTATCGTCCTACGTTTAAGTAATGCTGGAATGCCTTCAATAACCTTCAGACTCAGCTGCTGATAGAAACTGTTTGAAAAGGTTGTTACTGACGTGGTATATGTATTCGCCAGTTCGTGTCAGCAAAACTGAATCATCAAAGTGATCAAATGTTCACTCGTCTGATCATAATTATTATTATCGATCTGTTTCTATATCAACAGTATGCCGTGTCATACACATGTCGTCATTAAACTTTTACGCACGATTTAGCTTATATTGAAAACACATCGACATTCTGCGCCATAAGATTTTCAGTGACTGAAACAACTCATTAGCTGTACAAGGTATTCGTCCCTTCGATCTTCTTGTGTTCAAACAATATTATATATTATAGGTTATGTACCTATTTAAAAGTTGGTTTGTGTTTCGATTCACTTGACTCCCTGACTGTGGATGGTTACGAGCATGCGACGTCATAAAATTCAGATATGATGAAGGTTTTCCCTCCTGATTACTGAACAATCATTTTGGTTTGGTTAGCAACTCATAAAAATACCATGATGAGACAGATCCGGCCTCGCATATTTGCGGCCCTCTCTTAATTTATCGAATAATGATAAAATTTAAGTGAGACAGTTGAGGCCATACCCCTATTGATGAGATACCTGCTAATGACTACTAATAATGAATATTCCTAATAATGCATAACAGTATTTGTACCTGCTAAATTGCTTGCGTATTTTGGGAATCAAACGATATCCCAATATAGATAGATAGATCGTTTATTAGTTCAAGTTAACAGATATGCCCTCAAGTGGCGTAGAACTCGCCAGATAACAGTAAAATAGTTAAAATATAATACTGCAATAAAATGAAATATTCAATAATCAAAATTAGTAAAATTTTTCTACAGATATCATACTTTATGAAATATGAGAAACATTTCAAAGAATATCTATATGGGGATCAGTTAAATAATAATTAACCGTAAAGTATGCTTTATGAATGAGCATTTTCTTTACTTTATTTTTTTGAGAGACCTTTATTGAAAATCTTTGTGGATACAGAAAAAGATAAATCTCTAAAAATTAACAAATTTGGTAAATTACAGTATTTTATAAAGTTGATTTAAAACTAAATAATTAAATAATTTACAAACAATAAAGGTTAGTAGAGTTTGTGACTATTGATTGCTAAAACACTTTCAAGATTAGAATAGGCAGTTTCCAGGATAGTGAACTCAACGTTTTTTTGTAGAAACGTATAGTACAATTTATTGCACTTATAGTTGTTTTTATATCTTGTGCCATTGTCGTGTTTCTGTAAGTAGTCTTTGAAGATTTCCCGATTTTTTCGAACGAAGATCACTACCTCATAAATATATAAACTATGTAAGGTAAGTATTACATTACCTACAAAATAAATATATACGGTTGCGATTCTGTGTACCTTGGTTTGAAGAATATAACTGTTGATAGAATTTGGAAATGTTCAGTTGCATTTAGTATCTGCACGTGGTGTGACACATTTGAATCTTGACGTATAGATTTCAGTTTGACTATGTTCGATTACTTCACAATCTCAGTTTTTACGGATGATATGAAGGTTTACAATGATCTTCAGCAGCGGCAGACAAATCTTAGGAACGTTCAAGTGTGGTCTGCAAGTTGGATGATTCCTTTGAACCATGAAAAGACTGAGATTCAACATTTAGAATAGAAAAATTCTGAGTTGAAATACTTCATTGAAGACAAACAGTGTCGCCACATCACTCTTCACGTACCTTACGCCGCAAACACAGCTTTAGTAACGTATAGACGAAACTATGTCTATTTATATTTATAGTACAGTAATGAACTCGCCTCGTGGTCATGGCAGAATCTGGATTTTCCAAATTAAGTTGGATGCGGCCACGCCTGCTGTCAAGTTTCAAAGCCCGGCAGCCTTGGGCATAGGAAGGCTTGCAGGCTTATTTTGGAGTGCAGGGAGGCCCTGGTTGCATTAGCCAGAGTGAACAAACTTCATCTGTCATGGGAACTCGCCCACTTTGCCATGAGAGGGAATGGAGCTCAACCAAATAGCCAATGCTGTCCATACTGATAACATAAAATGTATCCTGTTCTGAATGTTTACTTCCTTCCCTAAGACTCTTGACCGAAAAGAAAACTGGTTCGTGAGAATGATAATGAATGTAATCAACGATTTGCATTTCTACGATCAGGAAACGTGAAATTGCTTCCAATTTTTGTGAATTACTGAATGTATGTTCAACGTTTTGAATATTTTATGCCCACAATACTCGTTCCGTGAATATTCCTTTATTCTGACAGTAGATTAAATGTTGTATCTGCCACTTGAAAATATGAAAGTTCCATTATTCTTGCTTCTACCTACTGGAATATGCATGACTTAGAATAAAATAACATCTTCTTCACAGCTTGAGTTTTGTCAGGTATATACGGTTGTGACTTGGAACGGGCCAGACACATTCTATAACTTTATAAAATAGACAAGTAAACGTTATTAACTGTTCACAAGGTGGGCCTGGCGATGTGAGATGCGCATACGGCGGCTGATTATGTTATCGTACAGTAATTTGTGAAAATTATTTGTACTCATCACGAACGCTCCAAGAGAAATAAACCAATCGAATGAATCGTCCACTTATCACTTCATAAAGTACTTACGACAAGAGTGTTAATGAATCACGATCATCATGTCCCCATCTTTGTCGAGTCATTATCGGATATCTGGAGACACCAGAAACTGAACCTGTATACTATTGAACCAGAGAATGCGTCATATCCCTTGCATACATGGTGATTCTTTCTTATAAGCTATGAGGAAAATAGAAAATTGCCATGACAAGTGAATTTTTATATCGAGAGGGACATGTTTTGGGGTATAACTAACATTCATATAAGTATCCCCTCACCTCAAACCACCCCATTGGAAATCCAAGATGGGATTACCGTCCTTCTCATTTTACAAGCAGCGGAGAGGGATTGAAAGTCCTAAATGGGATTACCCCATTGCAATACATCAAATTTGAAGGAAATTTCTTTAGGAATACAGCACTGTGATATTTTTTTACATTACGCTTACTTGGAGCACCTGTCATGAATGATTTGAGTTCGCTTAGCATCTGCTGTTTTTGTGAAATACTATTTTCTTGGGGCTTAGTTTCATAAACTGCATACTGTCTAATCTTTACTTATGGAGATTTTGGAATCCAAGTTCAATAAATTTCCGTTAGAATGATCTATGACAAGGATGGTAATCCCATATATTATTTTTAAGAGGTGTTGGTTTAGTTGAGGGGTTGAATTATAAAAATGTAAGTTTCACGTCAAAAGATGCCCCTTTCGATATAAAAATGTATATACCTCGACATTTTCTGTTTTCCTCATAGTTTCTGACATATCCCGGGTGAGTTCTATTGAAACCTACCCACAATTTTGGGAATGAGTATTTGTTCTGAAGTTGACACCTCCAGCTGTTCCTAGGGGTGTTAGTTATTTCTGCGATCGTAGAGTATTAATGAGAATGATGACATTTACGAATTTACTTGACTTACATTGTTTTAAAAGATGAAGTCTAAAGGATACCTTCTGAATGACTTCACAGTATTGGAGAAGGGGATCAGGTTTTAACTTTTATTGATAAGGCTGAAGTAGACATTTACCTCTTGCATGAAGTAGTTTTGGTGATGGATGTTTTTGTAGTATTAAGAAGAGATGAACATGTAAACATGACTATAGATGACATAGATGTCGAAGGTACATGTTTGGTATTTAAAATACCAATAAATGAAACTAGTACTTTAAGAGGATTCACTATTGTGGAGGAAGATGAAATAACTGAATTGAAACTTGAGTTGTATTTCATTGGTACCAAGATGAATCGAACAGCGGAGGCTTCCTGGTATATATAGTCAATTCAATGTTCAGCAAGTTGATAAATATACCGTATAGGAAGTTTACATTCAATAATAGCAAAAATTTTGTGATTGGAAAATGCAAATGAATACACAGGGCACATGATAAGAAGAACTTCATCAACCCTTTTGGTTGAGAACGGTACATTGTTGGATACCCTAAAGACCCCGAGAAATGAAAATGTGCTGCTGTGGCAGGATGATATTTAGAGGGGGGCATCATGTATTCTAATAATACTGTCCACTATGATTTTAGATTAAGTTGCAGCATCATGTGAATTCTCCGGACTGCGACAAGAACCACTGATCACGTTTCTTGTTCAAGAGTTCCAAGAACACATCATTTTATAGAGAATTGGACTTTGAATATGAGTATATTAAATATTTATAGTAATTAGGATAATAGCGTCTCGAAATCAGCAGTATACTTCGACAGGGGCCTTATTATCTTTATAATGACCGTGGTGCCTTCAACGTTTAATGCCCTACTAGTCTGTTATTTAATTCAAGAAATTTAGTATTTTCGTAGAAACAAAATTTTGATATCTATGATCAATTTGCCCTTTATGAATTCTATAAAACTACAAAGGATTATTCCATGTAAAAAGAGAATAATCTATGACAGTGACGTCAGTAACTATGCAACATACCATTTTTTGCCTTTAACGTTGGACCGTTGAGCTGCTCTGTGTTGGGTTCTAGTGAAAATGCTCGAAGGAGGGAATATTTCTGAAAGAGTGTTGTGTTAAAGGTTGCCAAAGCGGCCGAAACACTTGTGCCTCATAAAACCAAAAAGGTACTTCAAAAATTGTACCTTTTACACTACAAAATAGCTGGAATGACATCAATTTGAGATTTAATTTGTATTTAGATGTTAAAAAAGTTACTCGTAATTCTTTGTTGAAATTCATTTATCGCCATGTTAATGAGTTATAAATCCATAATGCTCTAGGGTAATGTGAAAGATCATAACCCCCAAGGGCATTATTTCTGACGTAATGTATCTCAAAATAATCTGATTATTTGAAAATAACAGACGAATAGGACATTAAAGACTTAACGGTACTATAACGCCCACTCATTATGCCATAGGGCATCAGGAGTATATTCATGGTATATATATCCAAGGCGATATAAACCAATAAAAGGTAACTGAAAAATATATATAATTCTGTTCGTTTTGACTATGTAACAAAAAACGGTACGATCCAAAATAAATAAGAGGATTTAAGTATACGTTTTCTAATTGCCTTAACTCATTGATGGAGTGTTAAAATGTAAAATGCATTAAATAAGCCAATATGCACTTAGTTTCGTATTACTTTAGTCAAAATTCGAACAAGTGACAGGTTGTCGACTTCGATTATCCAAACATTAACGATTTTCAGAAGGAGTTAGTGATTCTAATATCACACTTGCTTTGGCAGTTTTATAACCAATATCTGGAACGAAGGGACGTACGCGAATACATAATAAGTTCCAAATATTCAACATAAATTCCAAAAGAATCAAAATACAAGTTATTGTAACTTTTTCATAGTCAAGTAGACCGATAAAGAGACGAATATGTTCACACGAGAAGTACTTGTAGTTTGAATAACATGAATTCATTTAGCTCAGCTGCAGATGTTTGATTCAAAAATGCCGTTTTCTCGACATTCCACCTGAAAACGAGAAACTCCGTTAAGAGAGGAGTTAAGAATGAAAACGATTCTATTCACAAAAGATTCAGCAAGCAAGTTAAATTCAAATGTTGCTAATCTCTTTACAGATTCTCAACACAGTTTTCCGCCGATTTAAAATCTAGATGTATTACATCCAACTAAAAATGGAAGTGTAGAGGAAAGCGCTAAATCTTTTAGAATCAATAGAAATGTTGAAGCACAAATTCAATACCATTCAAATAGTCTACTTGATTATCAATTAGACTTACAAACTCCAGTCTGTACACATTGTTATATTTAGTCCTAATTTATAAGAACAGCCAGAATTACCCTCTATTCAAGATCTTCATTTATTGCAGCATATATTTAATACTCCCTTATCGCTAGCATCCTAGTCTCGCCTGTGAGAGAACTACGGCAATTTTAAGATAGATGAGGAAAAGGTTGCCACTGCTGATGTGCGTAATTCGCGCATCTCAAATGTTGCAGGTTGTAGCAGATTTGTCCTTATAGTACACTTATTCAAGCAAACACATATGATATGCCTACATCATGGTACACGGTGCCGATTTCTGATCTAGGAGATGCGCTTATCGTAGACCTTCTATACTAGAGACGAAAGATATGTCGGCACCATAAGAATTTCTCTCTCGAGATTCCTCTCTGACTCCAGCAATATATGAGCATTAAATTTATTGATAGAATAAATTGAGCACAAGAATAAATGATAATTCTGGCTGTTCTTATAAATTATCAAGAGTGGCTTCGTCTCTATTTGGGGAGCTTAGCCTAGCAAGTAACGTCCTCTTCGCTGGTCTCGAGACTAGTACCACCATACGTATGGTGTGAAGCTAACAGTTGCCGTTGCGAACTTGTGTCTGTGCTCTGTGCTGTATATCCCAGGTTTCTGGGTAATGAACTCGCGGCTGGGGTAAATATATGCGGTGGTTCAGACCTGAACGATGCCCACGCTTACTCATCAATCGTAAATTGTTCACAGTTGATATGAGGGGACATGGAGAGAAGAGCCCAGGCGCAGGACACCTTCCGCTCCCTTCCTGTAAGGTGTTGGCTCCTGTTGGGCAGCTCTGCGCAGTTGCATAGTGGTGGAGAACCCACGGAAGAGCTAAAGTCTGACGACGTGTGACTCGGGGTAGATCCCACATATCTTAACATGTTCTTATTAATTCTCAAGAGTGGTTCCTCTCTATTTGGGGAATTTAGTCAGCAACGTCCTCTTCGCGGGTTTCGAGACTAGTAGCACCATAAATACGGTGTGAAGCTAACAGTTGCGTCTGCAAAGACTAGTAGCATCATAAATACGGTGTGAAGCTGACAGTTGCGTCTGCGAACTGGTGGATATGCGCTGCACCAGATGGCGTATACCCCTGGTGTCTGTGCTTTCTTTCCTAGGCTTCTGCGCAACGAACTCGCGGCTGTGGTAGAGATATGCGGTAGGCCAATCTTAAACTTAAATATGAGGAGAAACGAGCCTGGCGGAGGAGTCCCTCCGTCCCCTTTTTACAAGACGTTGCCTTCTCTCAGGCAGGACGGTGCAGCTGCATATGGGGAGGTTTTCAAACAGGGCTTATGTCTCCTGACGGGAAGCTCGGTGTTCTTGTAGCTTCCATAAGTGTTAGCGTGTTCTTAAGAATTAGGACAGTACCGAAGTGGACCTAAAATTGTTATTTTGAACGGAAAGCTATATTTTTTATAGCGTATTCTGATTCCTCACAGTTTTTCCTACAGAAATCTAGGTCAAGCCGTCTTCGAAATATTTTGAGTTTACACCGCCCTCTTTAAAAATCAATAACTATGTCGATCATGAGGAAGAAAAAAGATAGATCTAATAAATGTTAAAAAAATGAATTATTTCCAAGGTTCGAGGAAGTACTTGACCCATAACTCATTTTTACATCCCTCACTTTACGTAGTAAATGTAGGGAAAGTATTGTAATCGACGGATATATCTGATTTGAGCATTTCTGAATCGATCTAAACAGTTTCTTGGTGAAATAGCAGATAGCTTTATAATGTGAAAATAGTAATTGCATTGTTTTTAGGAGCGGTAACCTCGTTTTGAGTGGTATTTTTCACATCCATCTTCAGTTTTTCAAATGGGGTTAAGGTGTATAATTCAACCATAATGACAACCGTGTTTTTCTGGGTATGAATATGTATCACACTTATATATTTGACATGCGAAAGTGCCCGAAAGTCATCGATGTGAAGTCGCTCTGTGGAAAATTTCAATAATTTAAGTGACAGCAGGTATCAGTATATGGAACATAGGGTTGTGAAATACCGGGATATCAAAAATTATCTTGGTCAAGGGTGGTTGTGAAATCTAAAACGTGTGTCTTACTTTACGTTTGAAATAATTATGTCATAATTAATTTGATGTTTCTAAAAGTGCGAATTTCGCAATTTAATACGAATATTGTAACACTCAGAAGTCTTTAGCGCTTTGGACTCCGGGATTTTCACGTGGCCTATCGAAATTAGAAGGTTCGAATTATCTAAAAACATAATTGCATGAACGCCAGACGTCCTATGAAATTAGCTACGAACGAAATCATTTTGACATATGCCTCGAGGAGCTCGCTGCGCGTGAGTTAGAGGTTATACATTTTACCTCGGTCTTGTTAATTTGGGGTCATTTCTTGCCCCGTGCGACCGGCGCCACTTGTAATAAAGTGTTTTTGGCTATGGGCCGCTAGCTTTTACCCGCTTCGTGTATATTTTAGTCGCGAGAAAATTCCCTTTGGTACGTCGCACGTTGGACGCGCGTAGCTGAGATCTGAGAGTAGCTCTAACTGTTTTAATTGACTTTTCTCATTTAATGGACACTTATTGAAAGAAGAAGGGCCGTCGGGCACGGTCCGATACTAAATCTAACTATATGGAGCGAAAACGGCACGCGAAAAGTCGTCGTAAAGCCGTATTAGGTACAACCAGTTTGCACTTTTCTAACTCGCGTGATACGGGCTTCTCACGTGAACGTCATTCGATTTACGGAAAATTAACTATTTCAAAATAGTTTTTGACCCGGATTGTGGCTATCACGACCTCTGAAAAGGTTCAAAGTTCACATAATTATTTCATAATTTGTAGTTCATTATTGTTTTAGAACTGAAATAAATAGGTATGACATTTGTAGGTTATTGATGATGTCAGTGTGACAGTGACATAATTATTTCAAACGTGAAGTAAGACACACGTTTTAGATTCCACAACCACCCTTGACCAAGATAATTTTTGATATCCCGGTACATTACCTAGACCATTTAGAAAATTTAGAAAATGTAGCATATTTTAATGTCCTTCATTAGCGGTTTCTACAATCATTTTCTATTCCCACAATCATTTACATCTGACCCGCAGGAGTGTTCGATAGCTATTTTGCAAGCAAAAGTGAAGCAACGCAATCAAAAATATGGCTTTCCGTATAAAATAACGAAACTGAGTATTATATTGATGGAAGCCAAGTAGAATAGCGATTACTACATCTACGATTGAACTTGTTCTTGGAATAATTAATTATTCACAGATCCTCAAATTTCAGGATCTATACAATATTATTAATCAACTTGCTCCTCTCAAAGATCAACTGTTTATGAACTATTCCTGTATTCAATCATAACTTCACCACATTTCTCATTATGTCACCACGAGCGCGCATTAGTTAGATTACCTAAATTAACGTCAGCATGCGGTTGGTTATATGGTTACATGTTGTTACAGACAGGATATTTTGTGCTATGATAAAATAAAGCAGCTACTACAAACTTCAGCAGACATTGCAACGGAGTTTCAAAACTGTTGCTCTTTGTTCTAACATCATTAACTGGTTACTTTGAGAACTATTCAATATTCAGAAGTTAAATATACCCCCTAACTTGACTCGTTTGAGTTAAATAGCTGGCTCAGCTAGTCTTGCGGTTATGGAACTACGAAGTTATTATGTCTCTTCCGCTTTCCAGTCCCCTCTTAACCATACAGTGCACTTCAACGTATAAGCCCAGTTACCTTTTATGGTGTGTCCAGACTTGAACGTTTTAGCCCGAACGAATAGGACAAACAGGGCGAACAAACTGATTTCGAGAAGTGTGGACGTTTCTCCGAGCTGAATAGAACGTGCTGAATGATACTCATTGCCGAATAATTCACTTGACGGGAATTCGGCCTGTTCGCAGTATTCGCAGCTTTCGTGACGTTCTGTGTAAGTACATAAATAATATATTATATTGAACATGGAGTGGGATAGAGAGAATTGTCTAAAATTAATAGATATCTATGCTTTCGTTGTTTTTCATTGCTAATTTCAATAGCCAAAGAGTCTATTCTCAAGTACAGGCTTGTTTGGACAGTGCCTTGGATCCCTTGATTTGGTGTTGCAAAAAAACTTCTTCAAGCTAATCACCTGCAGATGTGAAACCAATAATTGGTGAAAGCTTGCGGATACAGTAAAGCCGGTCTTGTCTACTAAGTAGTTTGCAAGTTCTGTGAACGGGAAAACTGCAGCAACGTGCCTTCATCCAACATAGAGGAAACTGAAATTGATGAGGTTCCCTCAAGTAGTTTTTCAATGGCCCTCGACATTGATCAGCGTAGCGGACGACAATGTGGAAGACATTGGAGAAGAGTGTACGGCGGGGACTCATTGAAGAAGCACACGCCGTTAAATAACCGCCAAAAAGAAACATAAATTGAGAGGAAAATCCTGAAAATTATAAGGAACGGATTATTATAAGCTAGTTAACTACAAAATTTACAAATCAAAGTAAGATATCACTAGTCAAAAGTTTTTTACAAACATTTTTAGTGCTAACAATATTAACATAATTATGTTCGATTAATAGTTCAAATTAGTTATTAACAAAACCTTGTATAAGGCGATAGCACTGTCATTCTATACCTAAGTCGATTCTATAATGAATATTACTTTTTCCGTTCTAATGTCTGTGAATTCTCATTACCCTGCATTCGGTGGGTATTTCCAAAGTACATGGTACATATTAGAGAATGAAAGCGCTATATCCATCGTAGGGTTTTTCCTGTCTACAACTTTAATATCACACCTGTAGCGCTGAAAAAATTTTTTCCCTTCGAAAAAGAGGAAAACCTAATTTTTGGTAACTTTGGCGCTCTCTGCATCTTGCACTTTTGGTTGCAGAGTAGCGACTGCAGGAGATACATTGTAGAAGATGGTGTTCTCTTCAATTTTTGTTCACAAAATGTTTCTTCACGATCTACCGTTCACGCGGAAAATCAATTCCAAAAACATTTTGATATTCCTAAAAATGCCCAAGGGGGTAAGTTTTTGGTTTTTATTTATGGAAAAAAGTTCGATCTTTTTTTCCACAAAAGTGCAGATTTACTGTACTACCTTTCCTAAAGGAAATACACAGTCAATCGAAACAAAAATATATGTCACAACCTGCTTCCTCTAAGGGTGCCTTCTGTACTAATTGGGGCATATACTAGTACTAATCACAATTAAGATTTGTCTGGAAACAGGGCATATTCAACAAACTGTTTTCGCGTATCCACCAAATATCAGGATATCCACCAAGTTAATCAAAATTATTACGTACATTCCATTTCGTTTTATCAAACATTACTTGTGAAAGCCGGATGTAACTAGAAACCAATAATGTTCAAGACCCATATTCATGTAGGCATTTTTGTATTCATGGAGTATATAAAATACATCCTTCGATGTATACTCCTACTAGTCTTCAGAAACAGAAACAACATCATGTATCTTTGTAAGGAGTTTACCGAAAGTTCTTTTCTAAATTAAAAGTTCAATTGATTCCTATAATTTCCCAGAATTAAACTGACTTATTGAATATTAATTATAGAAGTGTGTCATATATCTGTTCAGATATATTTCATTCTATATCTGTGGAAGTATGGATTATACGAAAAGTGAACGAGCCTATTCTATGTACAATTTTATAAGCCACAATTTTCCCCATGTCAATTATTCTCATAAAACTGATAATTTGCAAAAAACACAAATTCATTCCCTTCCACCTCCAAAAAAACCACCACTAAAATTGGGGGTACTTCTTCAAAAAAATTTAGTTTGGTGGAAGCTTTATCCCTTTCTAGTATAATTTTACTGGGCTACGTAAATGAAGATAAACGTTTGGGAGCTTGATACGTTTTCATCTCACTGGACTGTATATTTTGTGGAAATTTCGTACAGAATGTCATATGAAAGATTCAATCAGTTAGTTAAGCTGTAATAATAAACGCATATCCAATGAGCTTGCTATGTCTCCACGAAACTCCTGTTCACGCCATGATTCTATTGAATTCATTCGACCCATTCGAACCAGGTAGGAAGGTTTATTCAATTTAAGTGTGATTTGTCAAGAAGCTCATTTTCTACTTCCGCCGAGTATTTCAATAGATAACAACAGTCCTTTGAGAAGGATCTGTAGACTGTTGCTTACAATTTTATTCGTCCGTTGTCGATATAAAATAAAACTTCTCACCACAGAATCAATGGATTTCTGAGGCGAGAGTAGGAATTTCCCTTAGGGCTACATCGCATGATCTCTCGAGATTGGTGTCCATAATTCTCGTTGGAGCCTCAAATGAATTTTTCATAAAATGTGAATTAGACTATGTTTACAACGTTATACCTTTTTCTAGATCTGCCAGTAACACTGCATCTAATAGTTCCGGACTACAGTTTCATTCTCGAACTCATCAGCGGGAGTACGGTCGATATCTCTGTCGGAGCAAAATTGGCAAACTGGTAGCTGTTACCCCAAAACTCAACAGGGATTGAAAGTTGGCATAATAAAAAACGTTTAACGTATTTTCCTCAAGATGTGGTTTCATGACACGTAAACTGCCTTTTACATCGTTGTTCGATTTCTTTACACCAGTTTAGGTTTTTATCTATATTTTTTCCAAGACATTTCGAATAAACCTTCATTTCCGAAATGTAATCATTTTAATTTAATGTTTCTGGGATTTGCAGTCTTCTATGACTTGACGTAAAGATGATGCAGTTTGTCTTACTTTTGTTCAATGTGAGTTTATTATTCATACACCCATGTTTAATCTTTGAGAGTGCAATGGCAATTTCAGTTTCGAGAAGGCAAAGGTGATTTGCAGATACTTTAATGTTACTATCATCTGCATAATTGATAAGTAACTTTCTAGCTTCAGCAATAACTTGTGGTTGATCATTAATATAGATTAAGAACAAAAGTAGGCCAATTATGCTACCTTGAGGGACTCCCATTTGTATTAACAAATCCCCAGATATGAAATTCTGTCCACCCTCCGAAATGTTCACTCCCTGCGTTCTACATTCTGAATAACTTTCCATCAAAGCTAATTGTTCATCTCTAACACCGTATTTCTTCAGTTTTGCAAGAAGGATCTTATAATCGACCGTGTCAAAAGCCATGAAGAGATCAGGAAAAAGTCCGCGGGAGGATTTCTTCATTTTCCAAGGATGTTATAACTGATTCGATGTTTCCGAATTATGGTCCTTAAGCAAACCATGTTGACTGACTGTCATTGAAAATCTTGTATTTTGTGAAAAAATCCATCAACCTATTGCATAGTAGCTTCTCATACAATGTGGAGAATGAAGAAAGCTGACTGATTGGTCGGTAGCTCTCTATATCTTCTGGATCATTTTTTTTGTAGAGTGGTATTATCAAGGCGGTTTTCAGAGAGTGAGGAAAAACTCCACATCTGAAAGAACTGTTCAAAATGTAGCATAATGGACTCACTATATTCATAATTATCTCCTTTAAAATTGATAGAGGTATTTCATCATAGCCAGAGCTAGTTTTATTTTTTAGGAGACTAGAAGTTTTAATTATGTCTTCCTCTGTTACTTCGGATAAGTAGAAAGAGTTTTTGAATGCTGGTATTAGTAAGTTGTCCTCAGAATTTGAAAAAAAATTCTTCCATAGATCAGAGGCAAGGTTGACAAAATAAATTTTATGCCAGTGCAAGCCTATCATCAGATAAATTGTATTCTATCTCACCTTTAGTTTTCCCTATAATGGAGTTATAGTCCAGGCAACGAACCGAAAAAAAAATACGGTTAACTAGAATTTCAAAATTTTTTTTGCATTTTCTTCCTAATACCCCATAGATCATTCATGACTATCAAGACGCGAAGGTCGACCTCTCTACCCCCCAAAACGGGGTTTCAACCCCTCAGAGGAGCAATCCAAAAGTTTAGAAAATTAATGAATTAAGAGCCGAAAATGACCCCTAGTATGTTTTTTGGGTCGCTGATCACGATTCCGCTGTTATTTTTCCAGGTGATCAGAGACCCAAAAAACATACTAGGGGTTATTTTTGTAACAAAATTATATTATTCATAACCGTCTCAGAAAAATCTCAAATTTCCCGAATTTTCCATCTGGAGAGATTTTTGGGAAAGAGGTCGACCCCTGCGGTCTTGTTAGTCATGAATGATCTATGAGGTATTAAGAACAAAATACAAAAAAAAATTTGAAATTCTAGCTTACTATATTTTTTTTTATTATGGGCTTTTTCCCGGCTTATTGCCTGGACTATTAACTATGTTCCACATAGTTTTTGTTTTGTTGTCTGATTTCATATCTTTATTGTGAAAATAGTTATGTTTGGCCTTTTTCATTGCTTTTTCATACAAGACTTTCAATTCTTTATATGCTATTAACAGATCTGAATTTTTTTTCGAGGCAATACATATTTTATCAAGAAGTTGCTTTAGATCTTTAACATCTTGATTCTCTCATATATTCGATTTTTTAAAAGTATTTGATTTGTTTATTTTCACTTGTTTCAATGGAAAATGTGTCTTGAACAGCTCAATATAAATATCCATGAACACACGCCATTGTTCAATTTTTATTAACTACATTTTAAATAAATAGGCGGTCCAAGAATTTTGTCGATGAAATTTTATTTCCTGAACGAATTACAAACTATCCGAATGTTGACTTTGTGAATAGTTATGAACATCAATATATGGTAATGACTGAACCGTACTCGCGTTATTGTACTTTTGCAATCTTACGATCTGTCAGAGCGTAATGAACAATCGTTATTTGAGCGAGTGCATTGTTTGCTCTATCGGTGATCGTTGCAACTATTTCCTCACCTATTTTGGGAAAAATGTTCGTAGATAGCCACTGAATGTCTCAAACAGGATTGCAGTTTATTATTGTATATCGATATGACCAATTTTCTATGTCATCTCCACGAATATCCACTAAAAGAAGTTACCTTCTATATTTCCAATATTTTTCATCATGTTTAGTTGGAAATCTAGAATAGAAGTATGAAGTATTGCTGCCAACGGTAGCAAACTAAAGCGTATAAAAGCTTCTTTCGTTTCTCCGTCCCATATTTCTCTCGCTCAATAAACAATTTTACAGACTTTGATAAGATTCTTTTCACAAATCCTTTAAAATTAAATTTCCCAATACTTTTATTTATTATATCGTAACTGCCCAGGATGTAAGGGATTTATTTCTCGTGTTCGAATATTGGATGACCCAAATACACAAAAGTATCTCTCAACGGAGCTAGTAACCTGAATTGAGAAAAATTATTTAGCATTAAATATTTATGTGAATGTAGCCTAGAATACTGGAAAACATCTGGAAATTGGTTCAGATGTTATAGACAGTAGGATATTGAAAGGATAACGTCGAACACTCACCAACAATGTGCAAGCGTTTATTATTGATACATGAATTCACTTTGTATTATTTCGTATTCATTCTGATTATTGATCATTAAAGGGCGGAATATATGCAAAGTGCATATATTTGCATATTTTGCATATTTTTAAAAATTTATTATTTCGGCAAAAATGAAATTTGTGTGTATATTTTTATGTTTTTCGTTTTATCAAAAGATTAAGTGCGACCCTTGCAGATAATTGAAATAATTTAAAAGGTGGGTAGGTTTTATTATTATATGGTTTATGTACCCATTTTATTATTATATGGTTTATTGCCGGCATTTGTTGGATGTTTAGGAATTTCCAAGTAATCAGCTGGCCTAATTCACCGAACAGAAACAATACAAGAAGGTTCACTTGAAGCTCCACCCCTAATGTTGTCTATTTCGCTGGCACACTTAAATAATCCCTGGTGGTGCCAAGTCGTGTTCGGTGGTAGTAAGTTTTGTAACCGAACAGAAACTTCTGTTCGGTGCGCGGGGGTCTAGTTGGAATGCGGCGGCTTGCTTTTATAGTTCGGACTTCAAAGTACCGACGCCAAGTGAACCTTCTTGTCTTGTTTCTTTTCGGTGCCTAATTGGAGAGCAAATGTGGTCTCTTCTTTTGTATTTATATTGTATAGTTTAGTTTGTCGATAGATTCCAGTGTGAAAAGAGTGATTTCGAAAATATTTATTTCAAACGCCTAAAATGCCGAAAGCCGCTTCGTGGATTAAAAATTTTCCTGAGTTGGAGTTTAGTGGGGATAAAGTGTGCCTGTTCAACAGTGTGTGCAAACCGCATTTCAAAATGTCAAACCAAAGAGTGAAAAGGAGGTGTTTCATCAAGACTTATGCAAAGCAAAGTTTCACTGGGCGATGAACATTTTTATATTATTGTTGATGAAAGCACAGAATCATGTGGTCGATATATCGCACATCGTATTATTGGAGGGCTTCAAGAAAATGAGCCAGGGAAGCCATAGTTAATATCTTCTAAACAGTTAGACAAAACAAATAATGTGACCTCGAATCTCGATTTATTAAACAGTCTCTATCAAATTTTTTTTTTACCAAATCCAGTTCCAGTAAAGAATTGTTCAGTGTTTTTGTCTGACGCAGCGCCGTATATGGTTGAAGTAGGCCAAGACTTGAAAATATTTTATCCCAATATGGTACATGTCACTTGCCTTTTACACGGGATAAACAGAGTTGCAGAAACTATTAGAACAGCATATCCCTTGGTGAACAAATTAATTTCAAATTTAAAGAAAGTGTTTTTGAAAGCACCTCTAATAGTGCAGATCTATAGAGAGAAATTGCCAGGAGTTAGTTTACCTCCAGAGCCCGTAATTACTCGATGGGGAACATGAATTAAGGCCGCGATATTCTACGCAGACCATTTTGAAGTCATTAAAGACATAGTTTTAGATTTAGAAAACAATTCACAGTGTGTAGTGCAAAGTCAAGCAGAATTCAAAAATGTTAATTTACTAAGGAACTTGTTTTTATTAAGGTTAATTTCAGTTTTATACCAGATATAATAATTTCGTTAGAAAGTAGGAATATGGGTTTAAGAGAATCAATTAATATTGTTGAAACTTTTTCCGACAAATGCAAAAAAGTTCCCGGTGATGTAGGAAATCAAGTAAGAAGTAAACTCGAAGATATTGTTGGAAAGAATGAAGGCTTTAAGTATTTAATGGAAGTCAAAAATATTTTTGATACTAAACCATCCAACGAAGTAATAGCTTGGCCTCATAACTTATTACTCAAATTAAAATATTGCCAGATCACATCGGTAGATGTTGAAAGATCTTTTTCTTTGTACAAACATATTTTTACAGACAGAAGGCAAACACTTTTATTGGAAAATTTTGAGAGATATATCGTTATAAATGCATTTTATACTATTTCAGGTTAAAAATTTTACCTATTATATTTTACTTTTAATTTTATTTAAAATAAATAATTTTTGTAAGAGTCGGCGTTTCTTTATTTCCATTTTTCCATGTTATATTCAAGGCATGTAATTGCATATTTTGACAAATAAATGCATATTGTTGCATATTTCAAAGAAAAACTATGCATATATATGCACATATTTTAACTAAATTGACGCATATATTCCGCCCTTTATAATGATCATTTTTCATATCTGGCTGAGATGGGTACGAGCTGGATACTAGTGTTTGCTTCATTAATTTTGAATCGAATCACAAAGGAACAGAAAACCCAATATTTTTCATATGCATTTTCAAGGAACTTACTATTGAACTATTCAACAATATCCATTCCTTTTCAGTGTAGAAGAAAATGTGCAATTAACTGATCCGTAGATAACCACTTCTTTCTCCGAAAGATTGCTTTATTTGTTCAATTTTCACATGTTATGTCAACAAGTTACATTTTTATAATACATCAAACAATTTCAACCTCGACCATGATGAATGGAATGGAAGGAAGTATCAATAAGGTATGTCAATATGTATTCTCTCTAAGAAGGAGAAGTATTCATATATTAAAATACAGTATTATTAATAGTCTATTAACAGTGAGTTGTTAACGAGTTAGTTAGTTATCACTCAGTCTAAGATCAGTGTTGCCAGTGAATACCTCTTACGAAAATAGAACAATTTAATTAACTATTACAATAAACCAGTTTTATGCAACTCCAAGCACTAATTGTTTATAATACATTTCACATAATTTCAACCTTCACAAAACTAATAAACTATAAAGAGTTCACACTACTGATAATAAATAATCCCCCTTATCCACTAAAAATACTACTAAAGTACTGAGAACCTTTCTGCTACCAAGTAGCCATCAGAGTAAACTATATTATAAATCAAAATGGGGGTAATACAAACTCTGCTCATGACTCAGGTATACGAAATGAAAATACTCAAGCTTGGCACAGAGATTAAAAGATTCACTTTTAAAATGTTTAAACTCGGCACATGAATAATAATACCTCCCTCTGCTTGCAAGAAATAGACTGATGTAATATTAAAACAAAATTTATTAATTTAAAATATACATAATACATATATGTACATAGGAAGAACATATTAAAAATTATATTTACACTGTACCATTTCAATTAATTTAAAATATACATAATACATATGGGTACATAGGAAGAATATATTCAAAATTATATTTACACTGTACTATTTTAATCAATTGCATAATAATGCGATACTATTTTAACATATTGCAGTTTGGACAACTTACTATTTTTATATTCCATAATATTAGAATTAACAAAATTATGACGTTTCTTAGTGACTATATTTTTAAATTTATGAATTTCGTTAACACTGTTGCATTTAATATAGATTTCAGTTTGTACTTTGAGAAGAGCTTCCACAAAAATAAATAAAGAAGGATGCGTTTGGTACATGGATCTTTCATCTACTGGCTTAACTTCGTAGAGCTCAAAAAAATGAAAATCGTCAACGGCCTTTGGTTCCAAAAATAAAAGACCAAAACAATAATGGAGCCACTTTCCAATCTCAGAATTTTTGTCTTAGTATTCTTTTGATAAACCTAGATTTTGAATTTTTCTGTACCATGCTTGAGTTAAGTAGAATCGACACCCAGTAATTTTAGCATTTGGATCAATTTCCAACACTGCATTATGAATAGAAATCTCAAATCTACTACTATTTCTTCTGGTACAGATTTTCATATAATCACTCTTTAATTTTTGATATGCAAAACCTATATGTTTTATCACTTTTGTCTTCTAATAAACAAAAAACTAATGGTATATAATGGCCGTTGAAAAAACCATGTATCGTAAACATTTGTGTGAAATATTTTGTGCAGTGAGAAAATGTACCGTCCATATAAGTCATTTTTGATTCACATAAAAACTTTAAATTACTTTTACAGCTAAATATCACTAAATTTTCGGATAAATCATTAATAATTAGGAAGTCTTCATTTCTGTTGGTTTTTGGTTGAAGTTCATTCAAAGCTTCATGAACCTCCGATAGGGATTTTGGCAAAGCTGGCAACAATTTTCGACGTGCAGTGTAAATGTTTCTAGAACATTGTAGAACACTCATTGTCAAATTGTTCAAAGACACATCATTTTCAGCTAGCTCCATTTTCGAAGGTTTTTCTGTTATATCACTTTCGGCTTTCCTCTTTAAACAATGACTTAAACCTTGTCTTTGCAACACATTTGTTAGTTCTGGTTCATGATTATGATTCACACTCAGGTTTGTTATAACTCGACTTTTTGACTCACCTAAAGTATGAAAATTTGCTTCACATTTATCTTTGATGCACCTCCACTTAGTTTCTCCGGAAGCTAATTTACTATAGTGTTCTTTAAACTTATAGTTCTCGTGAACTTAGAGACGTTTTCCTCTTCGACTGAACATTTGACTTAAGTCCGAAAATTACTATGATTTATTTTCGCCATTTTTACACTTTTTCACAATCATGAATACATAGACCATCAACTTGAAATGAATATGTACTTATGAAAACTGACATACCTACAAAACAAAATATAGTTAGTTAGGTACCTGTTACAGGGGTTAGGTACCTGCAACACTTATGCCTAGTTTGTAGTTGTAAAAATAAACGCAGCTTCAGTTCTATACTTCTTTTGGCACTCATATTGGTGCACTTAAGTCTGTTACCTAATTTTTTGTTTTGTTTGACCTATATAATGTTCATCGCATGAGGATTGAATGTGACTTGGTTGAATCTATTCTAAATATTGAAAAAATAACATTACGTAGAAATCATAATGATCTAAAATTTTTATTCAAACTCATTAATGGGTTAGTTAACTGTCCTGATTTACTATCACGAATTAATTTCCGCATTCCCCAAAAAAATACCCGCTTGGCTAATATTTCACATACCATATAGCAGAACAAACTACCGAATGCATTCTCCTTTTTGTCGTATTTTAACTATCGCAAATCATTATTCAAATCTCAATATTTCTTTGGTTGCTGTTCAAAGGGCTTTAACTTGCTCAACATAGATAAATTATGTAATTTCGAATGTATGTATATGTCTGTGTATATTTGCAATGTAAACTCTTTATTATTTTATTTTCTTTTTACGATACATATTATATATTTTACTAAATTTGTTATACTGTGAAAGTGTTCGCCCCGTTGATAAATAAATAAATAAATAAATATACTTTTTGCCACAGTCACACGGTATTGATTAGATGATATTCGACTGGTTGGAGATTGGTATGTTATCTTTAAGCCTAGACAACAATGTAGATAGTGCCTATATATTATACAAGGCTGATGAAAATTCATCACTTTGAGGAAGTTTTTTAAGTTTGTTTGATAAATCAGGAACGAAAGGTATTTTGAAGAACTTTTTTCCTTATTTGATGATGATATGTCCCGATGTAAGTTGGTTGAAAGATTACGTCGTTTTGGATGAAAATTATTACTAGAGTAGTTGATAAAGAAACTAGGATAATTATTGTGACGTAAGAGGGAAGATATAATATTCAATTTTTCAGAGTGGAGAAATGCATGGCTTAATTCTATTGCTATATGACAAAAATTATGGATAGTATTGAGCTTGTGTCGAACTGGGTTGTTGGATAAATAATTTAATAATCTGCCTGAACTTGTTGGTCTTTTTTTTGCTGTTCTGTTCCCGCTAATTATTTACTGTCGTACAAAGCAGTACTCCAGGCAAATTAGACGGAAAAAGCTCATTTTACAAACCTCTCTGTACGGCGAGATTTTTTGATAGAAAAGTGTGGATTTGGACATCTAGAAACCGATGTCACTGACGCGAAGGCTGTGATATATAGATATATATATAGATGTATATATATGATTTATAGCCAATATCTCAAAAACCAAGCAACGTATTAGAAAAAGTTTCGAACAAAAGTTGTAGGACATAAAAATTTCCACAAAAAATCATCCATAACATTTTTTGATTCAACGCTTGGTTTCAGCGTAAAATGTGATAAGAAAAATTTAATATTTTCTTGAAAAAAATTTTAAATAAAACTTATTCAAAATCTATTTTCTTCAAAACGAACGTTATTAGAAAAGTCAGATTTCCCACGAAAAATCGGAAAATCGTATTTAGGCATATTTTTCGCAATTAGTCGGTAATTTGGCAGACAGTACGCCTCAAAGAAGAAATGTAGTACCTCGTTGATGTGTCCAGGCATATTACTGAGTATAAAAAATGAAAATTGTAGAAAATTTTTGGAAATTCATAGAATTTTCACTTTTATATCAGCATCAAACGTGTCATTTTCTAGGTTTTCGTAGGTGTAGATTACAAATTTTACATCAGTTTTTTTTTAAATGATTGTAAATTTTATATTTTTCTTATTTAATTTTTATTCTTCTCTTTTGAATTCAGAACGTTTTTTACAGATGACAAATTTTTTAATTTCTATTATATTGATATATTATCATTATTATGATATGATTTATATTTAATGTAGGCGAAAGGACTATGATATATAGTATAATCTGTATAAATATACCCAATGTATACTTATTTTAAGATAACGTTCTCAAATTTGTAATCTACACCTAGAAAAACCTAGAAAATGACACGTTTGAAGGTGTTATCGAAGTGAAAATTCTATGATTTTCCAAGAATTTTCCACAATTTTCATTTTTCATACTCAGTTATATCTCTGGACAAATCAAGGAGGTATTACATTCCTTCTTTAAGGCGTACTGTCTACCAAATTATCGACTAAATGCGAAAAATATGCCTTAACACGATTTTCCGATTTTCCGTGGAAAATCTGACTTTCCCGATAACGTTCGTTTTGAAGGAAAATACATTTTGAACAACTTTTATTTAAATAAATTTTCAAGAAAAATCTTAATTTTTTTTAACGCATTTTACGCGGAAGCCGCGCGGAAAATCAAAAAAAGTTTCGAATGATTTTTTGAAGGAATTTTCATTTTCTACAACTTTTGCTGAAACTTTTTTGATACATCGCTTGGCTTTTGAGATATTGGCTATAAATCATATATATACATATATATGTATCTACATATCACAACGCACCTCTGCGCCAGCCTTCGCGTCAGTGACATCAGTTTTTAGATGTCAAAACCTACACTTTTCTACCAAAAAACCTCGCCGTACAGAGAGGTCTGTGGAAAATGTCATATTTTTCTGGAGTACAGGGACAATATCACGTAACGGAACTATATTTTATAATTTTTTAATTTATCATCAAGGTATTTCAAGAACGAGGTCATATATTCTACATTGTCCCTGTTAAGACAAAACAATTGTATTGTATTCAACTAATAATTCAAAACTCTTTATATCTTTCAAAATTATGCAAAAATAACTCGTTCCTAAGAAAATTTGGACTATATAATGGTAAATAATCTAACGGTACAACTGTATGGTAACGAATCATCATTGTTATTCGAATATGATATGAAATACGAATGTTCCACTCAAAATTCATAGCAAATTAAACTGTTCAATAACTGTCAAATAAGCCTTTCTACGTAAAACTCCCAATGATTTTCAAGGAAAGCTTTTCATTACTCAGGAATGAAAGGGAAAAGTTTAATGAGAAATCCTCTAAGCTCCAAGCTGATTTTCTTCATTTACTTAGTCACATTTATAGCTGGCACCAACAATCAAAATTTTGTTTAGACTTGAGATACATGAGACGTTCTAGAGGGGATTTCAAAGATTACAGAGTGTTATTACTCTCGGCAATTGACTGATAACAATGGCACTGGATTGAAAAAATAAGCATACACGAAGTCGTCATGAATTCGATCCTTTATTTAGATCTGCTCATGTGGAATTTATTATAATATAAATAACTAGCTTTTGTCCGTGAGCTACGCCCGCAGAAGCAGCCAATACTCGTAAAGAAAGCGTCGCCTGCGCTACAGCGAAGTCATTCCTCAAGCTTCAATACTTAATGAAATATTTCTAATATGTAGAAACAGCTAAAGGCGTGGAAAGAAGTAAAATTATATCGTATGTCGTGTGAAAGTTTATGGTCTGTCATGGCCATAATATGACTGTCAATGTATCAGCTGTCTGTCATGTAAAGGTTACCTCTCTTGTTGTTTTGTTATGTATTTTCTGTCACAGCATAGACAGTCTGAATTGTGATAATGATCTATTAATCTGTGAATCTGCCCGTCATCTAAATTGTAGGTGATCATATTAGCAGTCACAAACGTCGAAATATATAGAATCTCGTTTACCCTGTTTGGGAAGTTTCGTACTATTCGTTCTTAGCGAGTCGGATTTTTCGTGATGAGTTAGTAAGTCAGTGAGACAGTGGGTGGTATTTGTCTTTTATATAAATAGTTGGTATTTATAACAATATAAGATACAGAATAAAACAGAATTATTGTGAAATAAGTAGGAACAGTCTATGAGAAGAAGAAGAAAAAGAAGAAGATATTATTTGAAATAGATTTCCCTAATGTACGATAATACTAATATATACAGATAACTATATCAATTATTGAATTAAACCTTGAATTGGCAATAAAGTACGCACATAATTGATATTATTACTGAATAAAAGTAAATCTAATTTAGCTCTCTAATATGTCTGAACAGTTGGTGTCTGAACATTTTACAAGATTTACTAGATTCAACAAAATGAGGAAAACATATGCTAATTATTTTCGTCTTTAAGTACGTTTCAGTCTCACGACCATCGTCAGAAGACGTATCAATGTATAAAACGTGATTTCTTAAGACTAATTTTACGAATCCAAAACTTTCAATACCTAAAGATAAACAAACCTACACAGTATACAAATTAAATTGTTTAGATTACGATGGAATACAGAAATCTTTAAGCAATATTTACAAGAAAGAGTGTATGGCCATAAGTATAATACAAGAAACAAAAGTTCCACCGCCCTTGCTGAACACTGCTTTGATTATAACCATCAATTCGATTACAAAAATGTTAATATTTTAACTAAGGAAACCAATTATTATAAAAGATCTATTCTGGAGATGATTCACATAATATGTGACTCCAAGTCTGTAAATCATAGAACAGATATCTATCATTAAGTCGGATTTATACTAATTTAATTAATTGAAACCCTTGCAAGTTCCTACATGCGTCTTTATAATGTTAAAAGTATATTTTAAGTAGAATGCTCAAATGGAAATATTTCTAATAAAGTCTGACAACCTTCTTTTATTACCTCATAAATCTTCAACATCTGGTTCGAAAGTGGATACTCGAGCGTTAAATTTTTTGTGCAGTCTTTCAGTCGTATTAAATACTTGGATTCTATATGACTTTAGAGCTCAAAAGAATATTGCTAAGCACCGCATTGTTAATTCATATACATGAAACATTAATGTGTTATAATTTCGATTGCTCGTGTTTCTGTTCGTTTCAACGACGTGGGCATTTTCAATTGAAATTAGTGCGATAAGGACGCCTTGTGATGGATACAATTAATTTTAAGAAATCACGTTTTATACAATGATACGTCTTCTGATGATGATCGTGAGACAGAAACGTACGTAAAGATGGAAATAATAAGCAGATGTGTTATTGTGACCTGTTTTCCAAGAATTTCATATATAATTCATACCTGGGTCAAGAATCATTATTAATAATAAGGAGGATTATTGAAGTCTGGTACATGGATGCTGTTCCTATTTCGGGTGAAATGATGGTGAATCTCATGTTGGAAATCAACATATTCGAGAAAATAAGAAGGTGCTTCATTGTGTAATATTTTGTAAATGAATATCATCGTTAACAAGAAAAGTCATTGGGTAACTGAAAGCCATTGTAATGTATTCAACATCCTTAAGATAGGAGTATAGAGATTACAGCTTAAAATGATCCTCATGCCTACATTCTGTAATGTTTGTAGTTGTGTCATTTTATTTAAATGAAATTTGGTATAAAGTTGCACTAAAGTCTAAATGAGGTAGTAAGATCGACCGGTATACTGTGATTATTGAATTAATAGATAATTGCTTAGCAATTCTTGAAAAATTTTCTCAGTAACATACATGAAGTGTGCGTCCAAAGAAAGTAGATTATTCAACTGAAACCCAAGATACTTGACATTTGTTACGATTTCAGTTTGCTCGTTATCAATCGAAATATCTATGTCATTCACATTTATCTGTATATATTTGTATTAGTTGACATAATCATAGCATTGGTTTTGGGAACATTCAGTTTAAGCTTGTTGATTTTTAAATATCCAATTACACTTAATAGAACATTATTCATCTTTTGTGTCGTCAGAAAATAAATGTATGAATTCAGTTTACGGAAAGATCAATATCATTTAGATATAATTCGAAGAGAAGAGGACCTAAGAATTTACCTGTGGTGTGATACGAAACTACTCAACATGGTCTTGATCGTAAGGTTGACTCTCTCGATAGGATTACTACGTGGGTGATAAAGAGGACACAATTTCTGGAGAACAGTATATGTTTGCAACAATCGTTGGAATTGTTTACTCCTAAATTGAACACCGTTGTCACTAATTAAAATTCTAGGTACCTCAAACATTAAGAAAACATCTTCTAATCTACGAACTACAATATCAGCTGAAGATTTCTTCAATGGGAAAATGAGCTCAAATTTACTCAAATAATCCGTGACGACTAGTATGAACGTATTCCCCTTCTTAGATCTAGGCAGAGGTCCCATGAGATCAATCAAAATCATCTCCCAAGGTTTGTCAACTTTCGGGTGCGATACCATCAAATCCGTGGGTTTGGTATTAACGGATTTGTGAGCCAAACAAACTATAAGTTTTGTAGACTCCCGCATCACCCGCGGTTGGGAGATCATGATGATATCAATTCGGAACGCTCCTATTTCGGGACAACTCTTTTCCAAAAATCCGCAGCATCTGACAACTCTAGATAGTCAACTTTCGTATATTTATACAAAATACCATTCAAAACACTCCAACTCTGATACTTCAGAGGATTTTTCAGAACGGCCGAATACATTTTCAAATACCACTTATCATTGACATCTGGAGTCACAGATACTACGTCAATAACCGGAACTGAGCGTGATAAGGTGTCAGCTACTACATGCTCTTTACCTATCCGATGAATGATTTTAAAATCATATTGTTGAAGCTTAACATTCCATCTAGCCAAACGACCAGAAGGGTCTTTCAAGTTATGCAACCAAACTAAGGAATGATGATCCCTAATAACTGTGAAAGGAATAGCTTCAATATAAGGCCTAAGCTTCTACACCGCCCAAAGAACCGCTAAACATTCACGCTCCGTAGTAGAAAAATTCCGTTCTTGTCTCGTAAGAGATCGACTGAGGTAACATACAACTTTTTCACCCCCCTCAGGTTGTGGCTGTGACAGAATTCCAGAAATCCAAAACCAGGAGCATCAGTCTGAATTGGGAAAGGCAAACTATAATCTGGGCAGCTAAGTAGAGACGCTGTCGCCAAACATTCCTTCATTTTTGTCGTTGCAAATTTCACGTGATGTTGAATGTCTAACTCTAGCTCTACTTTCTCCCCTGCAAGTGACTTTCGAACTATTTGAGTGCTTTACCTCTAATTTCATATTGATATAGTTTAGTTAATAGTATATTTCGGTCGCAGTTGCAGTCGACAAATATGATAAATCTGAAAAAGTCTGTGTAAAAGCGTTAAGCTGTCAAATGTTTGGAACTTTTAGATGATATTCAGATTACAGATAATGTACCTATATATCGACCTCGAAGTTATTTATAACGAAGATTTGGAACGTTCAGGTAAGTCTACAACTATTCTGTACTTACTAAAACTTTTTTAATTATAAAAGTAAGGAAACAATTTTGATTGTTATTTTACAAAAGATTATTCAAACTTGCTACCGGTAATATATTAACTGGAAAATAGACTAAGATCTTAATTTTCTGCAAGCTACGTGGTGTTGCAGGAAGTCGAAGCTTCCTCTCTGCTACTGCTACTCCACGCCAGACAATATAAAGGAAAACCTCATTTGTAAAATTCCTAACTTATAATGAAATCCGAGAAGTGAACAATAATTTCCAGTGGATAACCATAAGATTGATTTCGAGAATCTCAAGTTTCATCTTGATGATATGCTATATATCGAGAAAAGAAACGAGAAATAAAATCACGATGTCATGTACGGTTGACATCTCCATAATTTTCTTAAATAGCAAATTTTCAAATAGTATCGCAGACTATATAGCCCTAGTAATAATTTTGAATTTGCCTTCTCAGTTGTCTATTTGTGGTTTTATTCACAAATAATAGTGCTTAATTGTTCATAGTTGTTCTTTATTATTACTCAATTGTTTTTGGTGGCAATCTCACAATAAAGTACAATTCATTCCTCTGTTCAAATTAAAAAATCTTTCTTCTCTATTTAAAATAAAGATATATCATCAATACATAATACATATATTATTGCGAGTTAATATGATTCTTGACCCAGTTACGAATTGAATATAAATTTTCGGGAAACATGTCGCATTGACACATATGCTTATTATTTTCATTTTTACTTACGTTTCGGTCTCACGACCTTCATCAGAGGACGTATTATTTCTAAAACGGGATTTCTTGAATATAATTGTTTTAGCACAAAGCGTCCCATCATTGAAGACAGAATAAACAAAATCTATAATGGAACGACATATATGAATAACATAAACGGTAATACAGATAATTTTATAACAATACCATACATTCCGGAGAAATGTAAAAAAAAAGTATGACATAGATGTTGCGCATAAACCTACAACTGTGTTAGGAAATATTTTCCAAATACCTTTAATACCTAAATATACAACGAAACTCTCATAGAATACAAATTAAATTGTTTAGATTGCGATGGAACAAAAACTTGGTAAATTATCGCCCTTGCTAAACACTTTGACATAACCATCAATTCGATTCTAGAAATGTTCATATTTTAACTTAAGGAAACCGATTACTATGAAAGATCTATTCTGGAGATGATTTCCATAAAACGTGACTCCAAGTTGGTAAATCATAGAACAGATATTCAGTCATTAAGTCAGATTTATTCCAATTAAATTAATTGAAGTCCTTGCAAATTCCTACATGCGTCTTATAATGTTGAAAGTATATCTTAGGTAGAATGCTCAAATAGCAATATTTCCAATAAAGTTTGACAACCTTTTTCTATTACTTCATAAGTCATAAGTCTTTAATATCTGGTTGGAAAGTGAATATTTGAGGTTATATTTTTTGGTTTCAGTCTATAGAGATTTTGTTCGACATGAGTTCGTATATTATAAGAAAATTGCTCAGCAGTGGTTTCTTGATACATATACATATACTTAAAAGTAATGTGTTACAGTTTAGATTATTCGTGTTTCTTTCGTTTTGGCGACGTGGGCATTTTAATTGAAATTGGTGGGATACGGACGCTTTGTGCTTATACAATTAGGTTTATGAAATTCTGTGTTACACATAATACGTCTTCTGATGATGGTCGTGAGACCGAAACGTACGTAAAGACGAAAAATAAGCATATGAGTTAATGTAATCTATTTCCCGAGAATTTATATATAATTATTTCGAGTGAATATTTCTTGGTCCCGATTCTTAAATCACATTTGGACATTTCTGTCCAAAAACAACTATAAAATTGTTCGTGGGCTATAATTTTCTTAAATCTAAATTTATCGTTCCTTTAGTAGATGTGTGATATTACTTATTTAATTCTACAAACAAATATGAATTTTTTTAAAATTTGGGTTCAGATTCAAAATAGTATGAGTAACGAACGTACAGGGTGTCCCATTTTGGGTACTTTTGCGGGGTATCTCCTTTATTTTTAAAGATAGAGAGTTGCAGTTTTCGCGACACTGTGCTACTTTTTCGTAAAACTCAAGATGCCGTCAACAGAATTTTCATAGCCCTTTTAGTTTTTAAGATACAGGGCATTTCTGAAGATGTTGCATTTTGTGACCCCCCTCGTATCTCCGTTATCCTTCAACTTATCGAAAAGGTAAAATAACATTGTAATAGTTTTTTTTTCCGTAGAATGCAGTGGTGTAGATAACTTTTGTTACATATTTACTGTTTTTGAGTTATAAAGCAAACTTATGTTTTTTTAAATAGAACACCCTGTATATTTATAGACTACAAAATTTGTATTTTTTTTACCTTTTCAAAAATATATGATAGTATAAACTTTTTTTCAGAAACACGCAAATATTTGACAATTTTCAGAAATTAAATACATATTTTAATAGTAGGCGCCATTGATATTGTTTATGACAAGAAACAGAAATAAACATCAAATCTCTATCGCATTTAAACTGTTTATTTTCGTTCTTTTGGTATCATTATTCAATAGATATTTATCAATTTTTCCGAATAATGGCAGTTTACGAAAATTATGAGAAATATGATATGATGGTATGTTTTATACAGAGTAATGAAAATTCTGAAGAAGCTTCGGAATTATACTTCCAAAGGTGAGTAAGCTATTATGGCTATGAAAATCTCTATTATGATTTAAATTTTTGCTTGTTAGATATCCAGAAAGAAGGCAACCGTTTTTTTGGGATATTTGCCCGTTTAAAAGCAAATTTAGTTGAGCACGGATCATTTGTTCACCCGCACCCTAAAACATACAACAAAGAGAACAGGGAAAGAAAAGAGATAGATACTTTAGGATATATAGAAGCAACACCTTCGTCCTCATGTAGAAAAATTGAGAAGGAAATTGGTGTGCCAAAAACTAACGCTCAGAGGATCTTGAAGAAATATAAGTATCATCCATACAAATTTAATATACTACAACATTTGCATCCTGGCGATGCCGAGCGCCGGGCACTGTTTTGCCAGTGGTATTTGCAACAAATCGATGCTAACGATTTATTTGGCAGACTTGTTATCTGGTCAGACGAATGCTTTATTTTCAATCGTCACAATACCAGGAACTGGCGTAGTGAAAATCTGCATTTAATGTTTGAAAGGGCACAACAAGGACGCTTTGGAGTTGGGGTTTCATGTTTTATTTTGGGTAGACATATAGTTTATAGGATTTTTGAAGGAGGTCTTACAGCACGTAGATACCTAGAAATTTTTGAGGAAGTTATTGCAGAACTGCTCGAAAACGTTCCATTAGCCCAGTATAATGCTGTTTACCTACAGCAAGATGGTGCCCCAAGTCATAACTCTAGGCTCTTAAGGGCCTTTCTAAATAATAACTTTCCTCAAAGATGGATAGGTACCAACGGACCTGTTAGATGGCCTCCACGATCGCCAGATCTCTCAATTTTAGATTTTTTTTATGGGGCTATATACAAAATGAAGTATATAAAACTCGATATGACGGCATTGCAAAACTTCGAGAGGCAATTCATTTACCTTTTCGAAATCTGCGAATGAGAACAATGGTTCTTTTGAACGCTATTCAAAGAATCTCAAAGATGTGCCAATTTTGCATTAGAGAAAATGGTGGTCAATTTGAACATCACATTTAATTTTTTTTAATAATGTTATTTTTTTGTGTTTTTGTTATATTGTCACTTTACGCCACAAAACTGTTGTTACAAACTTACTGTTAGAAAAAAGATCTATGGGAATTTTTTTTAATAGATACCTATTATATACAAGGTATCCAATTATTTGTTAGTAATATGTAAGTTGCACTTGTTTATTATTGTTATCCATAGCCTACTATTAAAATATGTATTTAATTTATGAAAATTGTCAATTATTTGCGTGTTTCAGAAAAAAAGTTTATACTATCATATATTTTTGAAAAGGTAAAAAAAAAGACAAATTTTATAGTCTATAAATATACAGGGTGTTCCATTTAAAAAAATATAAGTTTACTTTATAACTCAAAAACAGTAAATATGTAACAAAAGTTATCTACACCACTGCATTCTACGGAAAAAAGTCTATTAGAATGTTATTTTACCTTTTCGATAAGTTGAAGGATAACGGAGATACGAGGGGGGTCACAAAATGCAACATTTTCAGAAATGCCCTGTATCTTAAAAACTAAGAGGGCTATGAAAATTCTGTTGACGGCATCTTGAGTTTTACGAAAAAGTAGCACAGTGTCGCGAAAACCGCAACTCTCTATCTTTAAAAATAAAGGAGATACCCCGCAAAAGTACCCAAAATGGGACATCCTGTACATATGTCAGTTATTCAATCATTCTTATTTTTGTAACGCCGTTCTCATAATTGGCAACTTAAAAATCTCTGGAACCCAAATTTTACACCGTTTAGAATATTTCCTACCTTTGGAATAATAATATATTGCATTTGTTTAAAATAATTGGTTATTTAACAACTGATATTCAAAGCTAATATGATATCTGACCTATGGACGTTTTTTTTCAGCTAATCCTAAATTTGGAAAAAATCCATACCTATTTATGGAATTGAGAAATTTTGTTGATATCTTCATCTCACTGCAGGAATCAATTTCTAAAGAGGATATCCACGAAGCGCTTGTGTTAATTGTAATCTGTTTGGGAAGGGTGTGAATTAAATGGAACTTGATTGAGTAATAAAACATAGCAGAATGCCGTTTCTATATAAACAAAACAATTTATGAATACCAAAACTTCTAACCATCTGTGCTGTTTTCATAGTCCTCTGGAAAGGTCCCCTACATGATGTACTCAATAAATATCCCGAATATTGCTTTTACGAAGCTTTAGAAATTAATAATGTGATATTAAAAATTCTGATATTCTGCTTAATATTGGAATTAGTAGTTAAATTCATTCGACTAAGAATTTGAATATTGCATGAAATAAACATCCTTATTACAATACGTTGTTTTCCACCCCTCAACTATGCTTAATATCTCAGTTTGTACTTCAGAATTATGCGTACAATGTATGTAAGTAGGTTATACCAAAATTCTGCAGAATCCACTGTGGAATCGAATAAGTCGGGTAAATATCGAAAATAGAACTTACCCTTCAATTATATGAATGTGTGAAATTGTGTTTTATCCACATTATACCTACGATTCATTTTGTACAAATCTATACGAAGTGGAACCTCTTAGTTGTATTCACTTGTGATGAAAAAATTGTTAATGTATTATCACCATTAGAGGGGGCATCCCGAAGGGCGTTTGAAATCTGGAACTGTGATTGATTGGTGTTGTATGTCTCTTCTTATCCGGGAACCAAGATTTATCAAGAAGATATTATTTTATTGTCTTGTTGTTCTTTGTCGCAATCATGATGTTATTACTAATATTCTCAAAATATCTCATGGCATAAGCACCTCCTCAATGAAAAGGAATAGTCTACACTAGAGGCTAGATCGGTCAGTAATATTACAAGCTGTGCCCTTATAGGTTAGGGTCGAACTTCGAACTCTCAATAATTGTAGCATCGAGATGGGTTTCAATCATTAATACTTTCATTTGACTTGAATCCGATAAGTAGAACCGAAGTTATAAACTTTCAGGCTTTGTTCCCTAGGATGGACATGTTTAAGTTGTTTGACCCAAAACTCGATTCAAGACAGTAAAGAAACTGGGTGTATTCATGATTCAGAAATATGTACCCTCTTCAAAATATGTGAACTACATTGCGCGCGAAAATTGAATGCTAAGATGCGTATTCACGCTGAAAATCGCAGTAGTTCGTTTCCTTCCGCTGTTTTGGAAAAACTTGTGGGTAAAAAGTGTGTAGAGTAAGAACTCATATTTGTGGTTCCACGCGCATTTTCTCAATTTTGTTATTTTTATCAATCTTACAAATATTCATGAGTCTATAAGTAATACTGGAGTGAGCTCTGTTCTACGAATCAACTTGCTGGACACAAACTTATTGAGGTTTGATTAATACCTCAGAACAATGAAAGGTATAGTGGATGTCATGAATAACACCACACTTTGTAGTGAAGACAACATCTGGCTATCCTCTACTGCCTGATTCACAGATGAGTGTACATTGAGATGATATAATTAATTTGGGGGGTCAAAGTTAAATTCAAGAAAATACGGAGCATTCGTTAAGAGTAATGATAATAATATGATTGGAGACAACATATTTTTATTAACTTGCTGGTTGATTGGCAATTGAATATGGTTCGATTTGTCAAATGTTACTAAATAGCTGAGTTTTAAATGTTCGATAGATTTTACATATGTAGGCGGAGTATTATACAATTTCATGGAAGAATAAGAAACACCTTTCTCTACAACATTTAATCTATGGATTGGGTATCCCTGTGAAATATCCGTTTTCAACTCACAGTTATCCGAATATATGTTTGTATATCTGTTTAATTAGTTCTTTCTGTCGTCTGCCAGTCAGTTATGATCTAGTCAATTAAGGGAAATTTCGCGAAGACCCTATAAATGTAGCTTGGAAATTAATATGTCATGATTGAGACAGTCCAACGCTTCAGATACCACCCGTGGCTGATTTTGCTTCTAGAACATTTAATAAATATTGAGTGAAATAAAAATACCCCAAATGAATCCGTGCTGAAAAGATTCAAATTAATTATGGCGTTGAAAAATATCTACCAGTCGATAGTTTTCAAATATCATGGAAAACAAATTAGCAAGGTTAATAGGCCGGTAGTTATTAATTTCATCACCATCTCCTTTTACAAATAATGGTACAACTACTGCCGCTTTTAACTTTTCTGAGAATACACCTTGTTTTAATGAAGCATTAATTATATGACACAATGAATAGTAAATTACACCAATACATTTTTTAAGAATATTGAGAGGAATCTGATCTTCTCCGAAATTTGTTTCATTATTGAATTTATTGGAGATGACAATAATTTCGGTTTCTGAAACTGGTCTAAGAAATAAGGAATGTACATAAGGGTTTATATCGTTATTATTTAAAGTGTTATAGAATTACAAAAGTTAGTAAGAATATCACAAGCTACATTAGCGAAATGAGAGTTAAATATTATGAATATTAATTATACCATTCATATCTCCTACAGAAATTTGCGATGTTTATCAATTTAATTATTGAAAACAATCTTATTACCCACGAATAGTCGAATAAAATACTTTCAAAGGCACAATTCACACAAAAAGACCAATATAAACAAACAAGTTGGATTAATCGTCATCATAACTTTATCATCGATAAATTTAAATAGTCGAACAGTACGAATCAAATGATCCAGGCCCTACGAGAATAAACAAAAGCTATGTTGAATTCTAAACAAGATAGATAGATAGATCTTTATTTAATTAGGTGTCCTAATATACATATAAAATATACTCATAATAATAAGTAAATAAGTATGAACACGTACAGTACATAGTTCCAATATTTCATCCATGGAAAAAACAAACTATCAATTTAAATAAAACAAAAAAGAAAATACTAATCAACATAATATGTATAAATATATAACAATGACTCGTTGATTATAAATTGATAAGACAAAAATTGTTAACTTCCTTGGTTTTTTATGAGAGATCTGATATTTTATTTAAAAGCAGAGAGAGTGGAGCTGTTTTTTATTGCAAAAGGTAATTGATTAAACTCCTGGAAACCCTTGAAAAACAGAGAACTCATGATGCTCTTGCGTTTTGTTCTAGAGATATGAAAATCATCACAATTTCTAGTTAAATTAAGATGGAGCTGGATTGTTCAGAATCGATTCACTTTTAAAATGATTCTCATACCACGATTTTGCAGTTTCTGTAGCTGATTTACTTTATTCAGATCCCACGAAAATAATACTGATGCACACTAATCAAACTGTGGTTGTATTATTGTGTTGTACACCGTTATTTTAGTTTCCATTGATAGCGTTTGTGGAATTGTAGAAAAGAAGAATAATTTCTTCCGTATTTTTTTGAAAATATACTCAAAATGATTGTCAAACGACAGAACGTTATCTAAGTGGAACCTAAATATTTGAATGTTGACACTATTTCAATTCTTTCATTATTTATGATCAAATTTATATTATTGATATTTAGAGCTTTATATTTGTGTTTAGGTGTTAAAACCATTCCTTTAGTTTTCGGAACATTAAGTTTGAGTTTATTTAACGATAAATAATCTTGAACTTCTTCCAACATTGAATTCATTTTTTTAATTGCTTCATCAAAATTTTTATCACTACATGCTAATAACGTGTCATCAACAAAAAGATTGATAAATTCACAGTCAATGAATAGTTCGATATCATTTAAATATAAAATAAAAAGTAAGGGGCCTATGACATTTCCTTGAGGAACTCCCACATTAATAGACACTTCTGGTGATACATACCCCTTGAAACGAACTCTTTGACAACGACTACTGAGATAGTTATTCAGCCAGTGATATACCTTACCCTCTATTCCATAGGTTGATAATTTTTGTAATAATATTATTATTAAGGATAGAATAGCCCTCTCTATATCTTTTATTGCTCTGAGGTTGATACAGTGACACGGAGTTACTTACAGAATACAATTAAATAATCTGTTTTCAATAAACAACAATAATTTTTTTTTAGTAATTCAAAATGCCCATTAATGTTAGCTAAATTCAATATGATCGTAGAAAGCTACCATGATGAAGACGCTTTCTCCACCTGCAATATATGAAGCTCAAATTTCCTCAATATAAGATCGTTCTTTAACACAAGCAGCTTCTAACGAATGTACAAGTTCATTAGTAAAAGAATTCTTTGGAAGAAATTTCAAACGTTTTCATTAAGTTGAGCAAGAAATTCACAGCTGTGAAGGAAACAACTTTTCTCAGCAATCACCGTGCTATAAATTAGAGATGTCTTGAAGTCTGCTATGGAAATATTCGAACAAACAAAATACTACGCTGATATAATCTTTTTACAATGTAGCTGATCACTTTGATTTCCTTCTGTTAGAGTAGCTTACCTCATCAACATCGATATTTCGATGGTATTCCTTACTCTCAGAATATTATGTGTGTTAGAAATGTTACATTGAATGAAAACAGCTCCCTTCCCGAATTCCAGAAGTAGATTCTGTTCTTTCTATGATTTAATTCCAATTTCATCATGAGAAGTTTCTAAGAACTATTATGTCGAGATATAATAGACGCTAGACGTTCAAATTTAATTATGGGATATTTCAGTTATCATTCATGAGCAAATTCAGAAGAAAATAAAAACAACGTTACCTCGTCAACCAAAATGGCCCAAAAATTATGACGCAAACGGTGCGAGAAGATGGTGACCTCTTGAAATTCAATCAATTTGGATGATACTCCCTCATATAAAGTGTAATGTACTATAATATAGTGAACATTTAAAACAATTAATAACGTACGACACTATTGACAAGGAATAATCACTAATACCCAATAAAAATACTATTGAAGTACTGAGGACCTTTCGGCTACCAAGTATCCATCATCAGAGTAAAGTAAATCATAAATCAGAATGTGAAAATTCGCAGACGGTTTATGGGGATCATTGCCTATCCCGTGCCAGAGTTTTTGAGTGGTACAAACATTTTCAGGAGGGTAGGGAGAATAGGATGACGAGCGCCACGGGTGGCCTGTGACTTCAAAAAGTGACTTGAACGTTCGAAAAGTAACCGAGATTGTTCGAAAAGACCGTCGATTAAGTATAAGGGCCATTGCGAAGGCTCCGAGAAAAGATTCGCAAAAAGAGGCCCGAAATGTGGCAAAAGAACTCCTGGATTTTCCATCAAGACAATGCGCCGGCTCACAACGCGTACTCTGTCAAGGATTATTTGGCCAAAAACCAGGTCACAGTCATGGAGCACCCACCATATTCGCCGGATTTAGCACCCTGTGACTTCTACCTGTTCCCAAAAATCAAATCCTGCTTGAAAGGAACCCGCCATGAGTCATTAGAAGACGTAACAAAAAAATCGGCGCAGCTACTCAACAATCTGTCGGAAGATGACCTGCAGCACTGCTTCACACAGTGGAAAATTCGCATGAAGCGGTGTAGGGATGCGGAAAGAGAGTATATTGAAGGGGAAAAATAAAAAAGTGTACAAAATTTAAAAATAAAGATGTTATAGCAATAGTCTCGGAGTTAATTGCCACACCTCGTATTTGGGGATAATAACGTAAACAATGGGTTACCTTGAGCTGGAGATAAATCGGAATTTAATAAATTGCTTTTCCGTTTATACATTTCCATCCCTTCTGAATTATCTAGATATTTGGATGTACTGTATTTTGAAAGTGATAAGCTTTCTTGAGAACTGGTGTGACTTGTATTCAAAATATGTTCATTAGTGGTCATAATTATCGCTTGAACATTAAGCTTTCAATGCAGTATCAATTCAATTTAACATGTAATTGATTTATTTGTTTTCGCAAATCATTCAAAAACTACCGGATATGGCCTAGTACTAGGGTAAGGTGAAAAGTCCCTGAAAAATGAAACCAGAAATGATTTATTCGGTCAAAACTTATTTTTTTTCTGAACATAATCTCCTTCTAGCCCGATACATTTAGTCCAACGTTTTTTCTAATTTTTCGATCCCTTCCTAATAATACGATTTCGGCAATTATTCAAAATAGGTGTTTGTTTTAGTGATAACCTCATCGTTGGAGATAAATCTCTTTCCGCCGAACCATTTCTCTCCAAGTGCGAAAATAGATAAGAGTCGCAAGGGGCCAAGTCTGGAGAAAATGGTGGATGAAGAATCAATTCCTAGCGCAATTCATGCAGTTTTGTCATTGCGACCGCGGACCTGTGGGAGAGAGCATTGTCCTGGTGGAAAAACACTTTTTTCTCTGCCAAATGCGGTCGCTTCCGCTTCAAATAGGCATCGAATTGAACATCTCTGCATAATATACGCCGAAGTTTGCCCTTTTCAAGGTAATCGATATGGAAGATACCGCGCATGGGCGCCGACTTTTAAAAATTATTGGGTGGGCCTAAATGTGATTGATGGAGGGGGAGGGAAGGGTCAAGGTTGAACATTTTACTTGGATCGTCCTTTTAACGATAATCAACAGTTTTTTTAAACTGTTGATTATCGTTAAAACGAAGAAAAGGACGGAAACTGTCAGTTTGGGTTTTGTATTGCTAAACTTCATAAGATTTATTTACAAATTAGAATGAAGCTACAATTACTAATGACATTACGGTTCTTTGTGCATCGACACTTTTACTGAATAAAACCCATCGTGGTTGTAATTCATTTAGACGAAACCTGAACACTAGTTTTAACCTTAAAATACTGATGAATTGTGGTTACTTCACCAAGAGCAGACGACTGAAAGAATGTTTTTGGATGCCAAGGTGCCAATTTATTAAAGCGTTTACCCAGCAAATCTCATTGGGCCTATTATTCTTGGTTAAGAGATTGGGAAGAGGGCTGAGCCCTCCTTTCTGAACATTGGGGGGCTGATCCCCTCTTCTCAATACATTGGGGTGACTCGAGCCCCTTGGGCCCCATGGAGTCGGCGCTCATGCCATGTGCATCCCAAAAAACAGTCACCAAGACTTTGTTGGCCGATAAACCCACTTTGGCCTTTTTCGACTTGAATTCGCCAGGACAAGTCCACTATTTCGACTGTTCTTCAGTCTCTGGTGTGTTGTGATGAATCCATGTTTCATCCACGGTTATGAAACGGCGCTAAAAGTCCTTCTCATCGCGCTTGAACATCCCCAAACACTACTTTGAAGTTCTCACATGGCCGCGCTTGTTGTCAACAGAGAGCAAATATGGCACCCATCTGCCAGATAGCTTTCTCATATTCAAAAATGGAAGCTAAATGTTGCGTACCCGTTCGGATGAGATGACCATAGCCTTGGCAATCTCGTACATTTTAACTCGTCGATCGTCCAACATGATACCACGATTAATACCAGCTGGCGTTGTAACCAGAACATTCGACCTCCTTTGTGGTCATACTACCACAACGAAAATCAATAAACCACTTGTGAATCGTTCCAATTGATAGTGAAGAGTCCCCATAATCTTCAACCAGCGATGCTTTGGATTTCGTGATGTTTTTTCCACGCAAGAAATAATGTTCAATCGAGACGTCAAATTCATTTTTTTCCATGTTTACAAAAATCTTTAATAGTCCAGTCAACCTGCAATTGAGATACTTACACTTAAAATGATATTTTTTCCACATCTCTATTTTATGATTGACAATTATGTTTTTTGAGTCGCTGATCACGAATATGGAGGTTAAAAGATCGTAGACCCATGGCGTTCCGAGATATTGGCCATTTTCGACCCAAAAATGGCCGTTTTTCCGAGATTTCGTCGTTTTTGGCGATTTAAAGGAAAACAACACATTTTATCGACTAGACAGTGAGAACAAATTTGTACAGAAATGACACTGTGCTACTTTTTCGTAAAACTCAAGATGCCGTCAACAGAATTTTCATAGCCCTTTTAGTTTTTAAGATACAGGGCATTTCTGAAAATGTTGCATTTTGTGACCCCCCTCGTATCTCCGTTATCCTTCAACTTATCGAAAAGGTAAAATAACATTCTAATAGATTTTTTTCCGTAGAATGCAGTGGTGTAGATAAGTTTTGTTACATATTTACTGTTTTTGAGTTATAAAGTAAACTTATGTTTTTTTAAATAGAACATCCTGTATATTTATAGACTATAAAATTTGTCTTTTTTTTACCTTTCCAAAAATATATGATAGTATAAACTTTTTTTCAGAAACACGCAAATAATTGACAATTTTCAGAAAATTAAATACATATTTTAATAGTAGGCTATGGATAACAAAAATAAACAAGTGCAACTTACATATTACTAACAAATAATTGGATACCTTGTATATAGGTATCTATTAGAAAAAATTCCCATAGATCTTTTTCTAACAGTAAGTTTGTAACAACAGTTTTGTGGCGTAAAGTGACAATATAACAAAAACACAAAAAAATAACATTATTAAAAAAACTTAAATGTGATGTTCAAATTGACCACCATTTTCTCTAATGCAAAATTGGCACATCTTTGAGATTCTTTGAATAGCGTTCAAAAGAACCATTGTTCTCATTCGCAGATTTCGAAAAGCTAAATGAATTGCCTCTCGAAGTTTTGCAATGCCGTCATATCGAGTTTTATATACTTCATTTTGTATATAACCCCATAAAAAAAAATCTAAAATTGAGAGATCTGGTGATTGTGGAGGCCATCTAACAGGTCCGTTGGTACCTATCCATCTTTGAGGAAAGTTATTATTTAGAAAGGCCCTTAAGAGCCTAGAGTTATGACTTGGGGCACCATCTTGCTGTAGGTAAACAGCATTATACTGGGCTAATGGAATGTTTTCGAGCAGTTCTGGAATAACTTCCTCAAGAATTTCTAGGTATCTACGTGCTGTAAGACCTCCTTCAAAAATCCTATAAACTATATGTCTACCCAAAATAAAACATGAAACCTCAACTCCAAAGCGTCCTTGTTGTGCCCTTTCAAACATTAAATGCAGATTTTCACTACGCCAGTTCCTGGTATTGTGACGATTGAAAATGCCAGCACTTGAAATAAAGCATTCGTCTGACCAAAAAACAAGTCTGCCAAATAAATCGTTAGCATCGATTTGTTGCAAATACCACTGGCAAAACAGTGCCCGGCGCTCGGCATCGCCAGGATGCAAATGTTGTAGTATATTAAATTTGTATGGATGATACTTATATTTCTTCAAGATCCTCTGAGCGTTAGTTTTTGGCACACCAATTTCCTTCTACATTTTTCTACATGAGGACGAAGATGTTGCTTCTATATATCCTAAAGTATCTATCTCTTTTCTTTCCCTGTTCTCTTTGTTGTATGTTTTAGGGCGCGGGTGAACAAATGATCCGTGCTCAACTAAATTTGCTTTTAAACGGGCAAATATCCCAAAAAACAGTTGCCTTCTTTCTGGATATCTAACAAGCAAAAATTAAAATGATAATAGAGATTTTCATAGCCATAATAGCTTACTCACCTTTGGAAATATAATTCCGAAGCTTCTTCAGAATTTTCATTACTCTGTATAAAACATACCATCATATCATATTTCTCATAATTTTCGTAAACTGCCATTATTCGAAAAAATTGATAAATATCTATTGAATAATGATACCAAAAGAACGAAAATAAACAGCTTAAATGCGATAGAGATTTGATGTTTATTTCTGTTTCTTGTCATAAACAATATCAATGGCCTACAATTAAAATATGTATTTAATTTCTAAAAATTGTCAATTATTTGCGTGTTTCTGAAAAAAAGTTTATACTATCATATATTTTTGAAAAGGTAAAAAAAAGACAAATTTTATAGTCTATAAATTCCATTTAAAAAAACATAAGTTTGCTATATAACTCAAAAACAGTAAATATGTAACAAAAGTTATCTACACCACTGCATTCTACGGAAAAAAACTATTAGAATGTTATTTTACCTTTTCGATAAGTTGAAGGATAACGGAGATACGAGGGGGGTCACAAAATGCAACATTTTCAGAAATGCCCTGTATCTTAAAAACTAAAAGGGCTATGAAAATTCTGTTGACGGCATCTTGAGTTTTACGAAAAAGTAGCACAGTGTCGCGAAAACCGCAACTCTCTATCTTTAAAAATAAAGGAGATACCCCGCAAAAGTACCCAAAATGGGACATCCTGTACATGGCAGATTTTACTATTTGAGATAAATAACAATCAATTCTTATCCTTAATAAACCAACAACCTATAACATCATAATATATAATTCCTATACTCTACGCTTTTTAGGTGCAATGCTTTCCTCATTTTCAGTCGTAGTCGAATCTGTTGATGTCATATCCTCAGTTTCTTCATCACTTTCGTAGCATGTTGCTGATGTGATATGATCATTATTGATATTATCATCAGTTGAAAAATCACTATCAGGTTCTTGATCATCATCATTTCCTACTGATGGAGGAATTACATTACTACTATCATTAACTTAAGATCATCATTATCATCATCCTCGACATCGTCATTTATTGAAAATTCATAATCATATAATAACGTAACTTCTGGTTCAACCCTATTTGCAGTCTTTACCCTCGCAGTGTTTACATAGAATTGTACAAGGTATACCTACTTTCTCACAAGAACATTTGCCACTGCAACTGACTTTGCAACCACATGCAATTATTTTTAGCAAATTTTTAGGTGCAGCTTCTTTATATGTTTGAATAGGCTCAAAACCATTTTCTATACTTTTCCAACCCCATTTGGTTGGGTCAATGGTATCATTGCCTATCCAAAGCTGCACCTGATAATAAACACGTAAAATGTGTAATTTAGTTGCATCATCAGTTGGTGGCAAACATTCAAGTTCACATGCCGACTTTCGAACTCTATTGGTATAACAAATAAATATTTTTCTTTTGTAATTTAGGAGCATATATTTGATACAAATTACATCTACCAGTTCTGAATAATTTCTCAACATCTGGCTCAGTTTTATAAAATTACTTCAAATCGTTTGGTGAAAAATTGACATTGAAAAATTTACCTTGCCTGTGAAAAGCGGATGTTGTGTCGCATCCACTAAAAGCATTTCAAATAAAAATATAAGTTACACGCGTACAACGTGATGATCTCTGTGGATCACCATGGTAACGATGAACATCTGCTCTTGTAAGAATAAAAAACTGTACGCGTACGCATTCTATGGAATTTTTAGGGGCCATTTTTTCTACTTGACTCGACATCACGCGAAACTATATTATGATGAATAAATATTTCAATTAATATCAAAATCTGCAATAATCACTTTCCTGTTCATCATTATATTGATAGTGTTTTTTTTCTTAGTTAAAACAGTACATTCAGAATGAAAGAAAAATATTATTATTTCAATTATCATGAAAATTATCAATAACAAATCTCAAATTCATTATAGCGTTGACAGTATTTAATATTTTTATGTAAACAATACATTCAAAACGACAAAAAATATATATTTTTTTTAAATCTATATTAGCTCGGATTTCGAGAGCATTTCCTTTTTTTTTGCTCTGGTTTTCTTTTTTCAACTCGCGCTATAATTTCTTTACAGATACGTGGAAGGTCGACGATTCAGGGTTAGATAGCCAGAAGTCTTTTCTGTAGGAATTTTTTTAATTTTTTCGATTAGGGTCAAAACTGGGCTCATTGGGAACCCAAACCTACATCAACAGATATCTCAAGTTCAACTAATCCAAAAAAGACCTACGGAAGCTTGAAATACTTGTAGAACTTTCCGGTATTCGCATGTGAATTTTTAATTCCATACAAGTATTTGAACCTAAGAATTATCAATTTTTTCTGGGACCTTGATTTTTCACAACAGTCCCATTTCTTCACTTTTTAATCAAAATGCTTGGATCCTGGAGATGTTGTAGAAGACATCAAACTCTTCAATTCGCATCTTGATTTGAATCAAAAGACCCATTTTTAACGGAGTTATGATGAAAAACAATTTTTTCTAAGATGGCGGATTTTGGCGCCAAAAAAAGAGATAGACGAAAAACCAAGATTGATTCGAAAATACACATGAAATACTACCATTGCGCAGAAAATAAAGTTCTTAGAGGTTAATTTGTATGACGAAATTTAATTTTTATGTTACCAAAAAAAAAACCAAAATGGGCCTTATATCAGGCCCCAAATGCCATTCGACGCATTTTTCATTTCTGTACAAATTTGTTCGTACTGTCTAGTCGATAAAATGTGTTGTTTTCCTTTAAATCGCCAAAAACGACGAAAACTCTAAAAAACGGCTATTTTTGGGCCAAAAATGGCCAATATCTCGGAACGCCATGAGCCTACGATTTTTTAACTCCCATATTCGTGATCAGCGACCCAAAAAACATAAATATCAACCATAAAATAGAGATGTGGAAAAATTTCCAATCCAAATTGCAGGACGACTACAAGGCTGCTTGCTTTCTATGGGTGTCAATACAAAACTGAATGACATATCAGTCATAACATTCTAATGCATTCTGGTTAAAGATGGTACATCACAACTGACAGATGGGATTTTCGATTGTAGCGCCATCTGTTTTATTTTTCAGGATCTTTTCACATCGCCCAGGTAATAAAAATAATCGTGTTTCATGTTTCCGTTTTTCAAATATCCTGTTCGTCAAATTCAGAATATAAAGTAAGCGATTAACAGAATTGAATATGTGTAACATTATACGTCTTGCATTACTCCTTAGAATTCTCATAGCTAACTTGCAAATTTACTTATATCGCTTCATCCTCTTCCACGTGACGTTATAAAATCTTTTATATCAAGTGAGCGCATTTTCCGCTTATTTTACACTTGATTATCCTCGGAAATGATGTTTATTTTAAGACTGAATGTGTTCAGGTTTTTCGTTCCAGAATTTGAACTCTCATTTCTTTCCCTAGACTGTTATAGCCCTCGTTCAACATACGATAGGTTCTCCTCAATGTAGGGATGAGCAAATGAATGCTCAATGACTCGAATCAGTTGAATCGATTCGAATCGCAATGTGACAGTCTTGTTCGATCGATTAATCGATTCATTTTTAACGATGCATCGAATTCAATTCAATCAATCATAAACGATCTAAAAACAAACTTTTGTTTGCTTGTATACATAAGTATGAGTTCATTGTCATTATTACGCGATACGCAGTTTATTGAAAATATTGAACACTTACATAGAAAGTTCATGGCAATCCAAGAAAAAGAAATTTCGATAATCGTTTGGCTGATAGCCGATCTTATATAAAAGCTTATACAGTTATATTTTTTATTGGTTTCAATCGGAACCATTGAATCGATTCACCAAATAATCTAAAATTTCATTCGATTCATTCTTGTGCATACATCGACACCTTTGAATCTATTCAGTGATGAATCGATTTACAATCGCCAATTTCTGCTTCAAAGGTGATCTAAGAATGAGATTGCACTTATTCAAGTAGGTATATCGAATTCAATGGAGATTATTAATTTTATTATTGTACGTTTCTAGATTATGTATATTTCTGTTGACGGAGAGGTATTGACCATAGATATTATATATACATACATGGATAGCGCATGGTATACGAAACTCTGTTCAGTCGATGACTCCAACACGTAAAAGAGTAAGAAGACCTATTCCAGCCTGGTATTAGGCAGAGATAAAGATCATTCTGACCACGTTACAAGGAGCAAGAACGTGCATAATTTACATTGATTTAAATGGAGCACTTTAAGTATTTCATGAATTATTAAGTTATAATCTTCTTTTATAGCTTTTTATGATTCAGCAACAATACATAATTATGTATTATGTACAAAATTACATTAAAGATATAGAATTATATATAGCTCATTTTAAATTTAGTCATATTTCCACCAACTTGTATTTCAGTAATGGAAAACTTTATTGTGTAATTAACTGAAATTACTGTACCACACATTAAATGGCATATTTAGTTATTAACAGCCTCAATCATTAAATAATACATATATTCAACTATAGAATCATTACCATACATGACCTAATAAATAACACAACATCTTTCATAATGCCCTGAAGATTTAATTATAATATGGAAAACAAGTAACATATACACATTATTCAAAATTAAGTAATCTTTTGAAGAAAGATATCTATAAACATCAAAATGCTCAAATAATTAGACATAAATAATACAGCTATTTTTTGGAGTGCTTCGTAAAAAATGTACGTCATTTATTAAAACTATTAATCTAATTCTGCTGCCATATAACCCAAACCTAGATTTTTCCTAAGCCAGAGATTGATCTGATTGTGCTTCAAGATGCTGAATATAAATAAGGAAAAATTACATAAATGAACAGTTGTTATTTAGTGGTGAACTTCTGGTATTGCGGCTAGCCGCTAACGCCAAATAGCTAGCTTTTGTGTTATAATAAACATTAACAAATTATTACGGTTTCTAAAGAAAATAAAAGTGATATAAGCAGGGTTTAGGTCATAGTTGGCGTTATTGAAATAAAACCATGAAAAATTGAAGCGTTCACAATCTACCTCTAGCTGGATTTTAATCCACTAAAATATAAAAGCATGTCAAATATTCTTGAATAAATTTACATAGCTATTCCCTAAATTTATAATGATGTTCTTTGATAAGAAGCCTCTATGATTTGGTGAAATCTTCAGCGTATTTACTCAAGAGAGCGCAGGAATTTTAATGCTTCAACATTTTTAACTGATTATACCTTGAAGCTGATGAACTGCACTGTGGATATTCGGAAAAGTAAATTGATTTGGCAATTTCATTTAACTTTATTCTACACGAGCTTCTCCCTACGCGAATTTGCTCTCCAGGGTGATTCGCGTTGATTGTTTAGATCAAATGGGATGCATTAGTGGCGATAATTCTGATATTGTGCTGGGAATTATGTTTACCTTCATCTGCGTGAATTCAAACAATCGCAGTGTCTAATTACTTACAGCAAAACCATCATTAGCACTTCAATGTAACAAATTTCTTTAGATAGCAATTTACTCAAATCAGTCAACATGTTACAGAATTTCAATTTTGGGAATTGGAGTGATAAAGGGTATACCGTACTATATGTGAATTTAAAATTCGGAAATCGAAACATTATTTCATGGTAGTTGGGCATTATCTGGTAATTGCGTGTAGAGGAAAGTGAGCAGAAGCCTTATCCACTATTGATAACAAATAATCAACCCTTATCCACAAAAAACACTATTAAAGTACTGAGGACCGTTCGAGCTACCAAGTAGCCATCATCAGAGTTAACTAAATCATAAATCAAAATGTGCCTGTTTGAATACTAGTTGGAGATAATAATGTAAATAATGGGTTACCCTCAACTGGAGATAAATCGGAATTTATTAAATTGCTTTTTCGTTTATACATTTCCATCCCTTCTAAATTTCCTAGATATTTGTCAGTATCGTGTTTTAAAAGTGAAACTTTCTTGAGAATTTGTGTGACCTGTATTCAAAATATGTTCGACTATCGCTGATTTTTCACCATTATTTTTCTTTATATGGGCAAAATGTTCCTCCTAGTTTGACCCACAGCATTTTGAACACGATTCACAATTGATTTCGTAAATTCCGGATTTATCTAAATCGGAAACTTTATCAAAAGTGTCGCCTAAATGGTGTTTTAGCTTGTTCTTATGGATTACCTCAAGTTAGTTTTTAGACTGAACCAGAAAAGGTCACAACTAAATTACAACCCAACCAGTATAGGGTTACCTGTAGTTGGGTGGTCATGTATGAATATAAAATAGAAGCAAGGCCACATGTTAACTGATGTCTGAATATTGTTACAGGGATTATGTTCCAAAGATGTTAAGTTTATGTTATTACATCCAAAAATGAACTTGCAAATGACTAACTAACCTAGAAATGCCGCTTGGAGATAATATATGTTCTCTCATGTGTTTATTTAAGGCTATTGCATCTAAAAACAAACTTACAAATAACCTACTGATCTAGAATTGCCGCTTGGAAATAGTATATGTTCAAGAGAGGTTAATGAATTCGAAAGTGTGACATCACTAGCCAGGCGGATCTCTCTCTCCTGCATAGAATCTAAGACTTCAGCGTACTTATTGAAAACCACTTTCTTCGGGCGTTGGATTGGTGGAGGAGGTGCGATTGATTGGTCACCGAAGTCACCTTATCTAATACCTCTACATTATTTGTACTGGGACTACTCAAAAAAGAGAGTGTCCCTATAAATCAAAACATCCAAACATCGATAAATCAAAGGGAAGTATAATACAATGTTCGAATACGATCACACCAGAAACTTATGCTCAATTGGGACACTTTCCAGTAAATGGAGGTGAGTAATATGAACATTTCACCATTTAGTAGGCTCACCTGAATCAAATACCCCGATGTTGTTTCTTGATATTATCTACGGGATTACCCGGGTATCGTCGAGTGCCTTCAAAACCACTCGGAAAATCGTCGAGCAAGTTCGAAAACACTGAAGGTATGGTTGGATACCTTTGAGATCACTTCGGATACCATCGGATATTTTGGGAACCACTTCAGATAAAATCGGGTACGTTGGGAGTCGCTTCAGTTCATCATATTAGGGATTTTGAGATCCCCGCTCTGAAGCACAAGATTGAGTTTTCGTTTCATCGATCTGTCGCTGTCTTGCATCCCAAGTGTGATTGGCTTATATAGGGGCTAGAGAGGTAGTAGTATGAATTGTACCATCCTTCGCGAGGCTGTGGACGGAAAACAGGAGGTTGATTCCAACAGATCGTAGACATGGTGAAGAAACAAAGTTAGTGCCAAGATAGATCTCAGTGGAACATCATCGATCATAGCTTATTTCTTCTAGTTTATTGTAACGGGAGAAACTCCTACAACCACCACATGGAGTGATATATCTGAGGGATTACCCGATACTAAATAACAAACCATATGACTAAAGTTTCCTAAAATGCTTGCTGCCAGACTGTCAAATGCTACTGATATATTCAATGCTACAAGAGCATTGTTTTGAACATAATATAAATATAATTCCTAAAATTGACCTAATCATATGCCAGTGTCTATTATTGTTTTTAATTCCTAATATTCATATTGTATTGATGAAGCTGTTATTCTTATTTTTGTAAAAATGAGCAATCCGATTAAGCTGCACTTTATAATATTCAAATTCAAATTGCAATATTCGACTCGGTCGAGAATACTTCTGAACTGTGAATATTCAGAATAATAACTGAGGAAGTTGAACAAGTTCATGCAAAAGGTCACTGAATTAAGTTGTCTTATTATTGGGATTACGAAACGTCAGGAGAGCTTAAAGGGTCTTAACCAACTATTTCATGATTCCACGTTTATAAATATACCGCAGATTTGTAATTTAAATTCACAAGAACTCCCGAACAGCTGCCCAATTTCCATTAACAGCGGTATTTAAGACGACTATCCAGAAATAAATAAGCATGTTTCTCGAATAAATTATTTTCCGCAGTGATATCACAAGAGAGTGAGAATAAGTTGTAAATAATTCGACAGATCCTCGAAAACTTGTTGCTAGGTTATAACCACGAGAGCCCGAAGGGATCAAGTGGCTATTGCCGAATGGCAACAAGTTTGAGAAAATATCTGGAGAATTATTTTCGAATTTATCGAACTCTCTTGTGATATTCTATAGTTTATGTTTGAATGATAATCATGAACTAGAATCTCCCCATCTGTCGTCAAATCTGACATTGTCAATCAATAACAACGTAATTCAAAATGTCCCCGTAATTCATTTACTTATCTAGTGTATTTTCACTAAACTTTCCGGAAATTAATTTGTGCACTCGGGATATTCGGTAAGAGAATTTCACACCGAAGAAAAGTTAGTTTAAAATAATTTCAATGTGATATTATTTGACATTTTGTCATGAAAATATGAGATATTACGAAGGAATGCCATAATTTATTCATAGGATTTTGAGAGTTTGTGATGTTTTCATGTTTAAATTGTGTATGGTTATAAATTATATTGTTCAGCCACGGAATAGAAAATCCTTCAGAAATCCGAGATAGAATTCAACATATAATTCTCGAAAATACAAAAAAATCAAGAGCAAGTGTATGGAGGCAGTTTATGGACTTTTGTGATTTTTGATCGACCCACTTCAGTTGTACAAAATTGTTAAAAGTGGATTAAATATGGTTTATTACATGTTATTGAATTACATTTTATTTACTAAAATTGGTGGAATTATGTGTTTTTAACTAATGGTTTTCTTTTTGCAACTGATTTACAATAAAATTCAAATATGTTTTGATCCACCTACTTTAGTTGTGTTAAATTATTTTAAATAGAATACATATAGGCTCTTTTATGTTTTTGAGTTTAATTTGATTTACTAAAATTGGAGGAATTATATTTGTTTTTAGCAAACGATAGTTTCTGTTTTTTAAGCGAATCAAATAATTATAAAATAGTAATATTGCTTAATGGAAATAGGCGGCTATGGCTATGACAGATACCATGACAAATGTCATTATTGTACTTTCTCTATATTTTGTACAAAATCAATCGTCTCAGATTATATTGTGACAATGAGTTGTTTTAAAAATTACGAGGCTTGTTCATGTTGCGACGAATTAAGTCACGTGAAAATATTCCATTCCAAACTAACATATTTACTGGAGTTAATTGAATATTGTTCACCAGAAATGTTAAATATGGCAAATCGTGAAGGTTTATTTGAGAAAATCAAAGAAGCTGTTGCAAACATCTATTAAATTTAGCAGAATTGGTAAGAATAAATTGAACAAAGTGGTTTCAAAATATTACATTTATTTGATTAAACACAAACATTTGGTAAATTTAGAGTCTTTTGTTCTTTGCTATTCGCCATTACGAAGAGAGGATTTTCAAGAGGAATATCAAAAACATTTAAATGTTGTTATGAAATTGAATAAAATATAGATATTAATAATAAATCGAATGAATTTAAATATTTAATTTATTTTTGTGAACGGTTGTTTTGTTATGTATTGTATCAATTTCAAACTCATTTGTTAAACGTCAAAAAATATCTACTATAATTTTGCTTCTCTACCCTGAAAGAAAAAATATTCGCTGAATATTGGCAACAAGTCAAAATAAAAGTATTTCATTGGTCGAAAATTGTTGGTGTGAAATTCTCTCATTTATGTTTCCTAATTTGTTGTTTGTAACTTATGTTTAACTGTACATATCTCATCATTTCCCTATATGATTTATATATCGATTCAAATATGACATGCTAGTTGCTGAAAATATAAGCACGTTAATATTTGTATAATATAAGTGATAATACATAAGGTAAAAAGTTTTATTATATCAATACGATAGATAAATTATCAAAAAGTAACGGCATTCACCATTCACTATCGATCATTTGATAAAATAAATATTGTAAAACGTATGATCGGAAAATAAATAAAGCGTAACCTTGTCCGCAGGAAGCGATCGTTCAAATTTACAAATTCATGTTTTACCACACGGTAGATTATTATTTTTCAACAAGGAAGTAGAAAAACTACCTGCCGTATATCTTTACCTGTGATGAATGATAAATATATGATTTTTTGGCTAAATTGTTTTATCCTCTGAAACAGAGTACATTGATGATAGGGCATGATTTTGTCATAGTAAAACAGTCTGACAATTCCACCACTTACCTACAATTGTTGGATTAGAATTAGGTTTGATACTCACCTAGAACAAAGAAAAGGATAATATATTGATCAATCAGAATGAAATCATCATATTCATATTTTTTATTAGTTATTTACAGGAGACGTGAACGTCACGTTATTTGGAAACTAAGAATATTATTAGTCTAGATTACAAGAATGAAACAGAATAATAAGTTTAAATAAAATAACTTTTAACAGTTCTATTTTCACTAGTTTAATAAATGAATGTGACTATAGTTTCGCTATCATAGTAGCAGTAGCTTCTTCAAACTAAAAAAGAGCTATCTAATATACAGTGTATCTCGCATAAGAACCAACACAGAGCATGAGCATGTAGGGGACTCCAAAATATGATGATTCAACGCAACTTACCTTTATATCAAGTTGCACCCCTGAGAAGTTATAGGCCCTCAAATTGGGACTTTAAATTTTGAAAAAAATTAATATCTCAATTATACTTCAACTTAGAAAAACCAAATGCAGTACACGTTGTTTGCGTTCCAAGAGTATTGATCGACAGTAAGTAGAGTTCAGTTGGATCATTTTAAAGGGTTGATAAAGGATAGTGCTCCCTTCAGATTTGACAGAATTTCTTAACTCAATCGCAATTTCAGAAAAATATCACCTTATTTTATGGGAAATTTTATTTTAAAACCTTTTTTACTCCAGTAATTTTTCAATAAACTTGTTGCTATGTTATTTAAAATCATCGAAATTTCAAGAGTTGGCTATGAAATTGAACGTGAAACTTGACAATCATAAAACTAAGTAATTTATTTTGAATAATAGTTTGTTTAGTGTGTTAAAAATGACCGGACAATTTTCATTTAGTGAGCAAGTTGACATGTTATTGGTATTAGGTTTCTGTGAAGGAAATTTCAGAAAAAGTGTTACAGAGTATCGCAAAAGATTTCCTACAGAGAAATCTTTTCCAATGTTGAGCGACACGCTCGAGAAACAGGCAAGTTTCTCAGCAACACTCGAGAACGTGCTACTGCAATAACAGACTAGACGAAGGAGAAGATGACCCACATATTAGCACAAGAATTCTATCTCGACAAACTGGTATATCAAGAACTTCTGTGCATCGAGTTATAAGACGTAATCTACTACATCTATATCATATCCAAAAACTGCAAGAATTGTTACCGGAAGATATCCTTAAACGAGTGAATTTCTGTCAATTTATTTTACATCAAGAAATTAATTTTCGAAAGAAAATTCTTTTTACTGATGAAGCTTGTTTTACCCGCAGGGGTATAACAAATTTACATAATTATCATGAGTATTCTGGCGAAAACCCTCATGCAGTAGCTTCTCGACATTTTCAACGAGAGCTTAAAATAAATGTTTGGATCGCTGTTATTGGTCGATATTTAATTGGTCCAGTTATTTTACCAAATCAACTGAATGACGAATCTTATTTAGATTTTCTCCTAAACACTCTCCCGGATTAAATTGACGAGGTACCACTACAACTAAGACTGGAACATTAGTTCATGCATGATGCAGCACCGCCTCATTTTAGTAATATTGTTAGAGACTCTTTGAACGAACAGTTTTCGAATAAATGGATTGGGAGAGGAATAATTGCACCCAGATTTGGCCTCCACGATCACCGGATCTCAACAAATGTTGGCGCTTGAGAAATCAACATAAAAGTCAATCGGATTCAGATCTGGTAGACTAGAAGGAGTATTGAAGCCGTATAAAGTAATTATCGCCAAAAAGTAACAAGGTATGTCACACATGCAGGAAGCTTGTTATACTGTGTAATGGCTGAATGGTACGGGATTGTTTCAAACATATCAGTGTTATGCTGATAAGATTGGTATGCATATTATTATACAATTGGCAATCTGAAACCAGTGCCGGATCTAGGCATTTTTTTAAGGGAGCAAGTCAGACTCATGTCGCCCCAATACCTGTATTCCAACATTGGTGAGCCAGGCTGATGAGCCTGAGAGAGCGAAACAGCTGTTCAAAACTATTAACTGCAATCTTATCGGTCGATCTTGAGGAACCTAATTACTTTTGCGGATGAAACCCAGGTTTATTAATTGATTTTTTTGTGTATTCTATTTTTAATGGTACATTCAATAAGTTTTTAACAAAAAATTCATTTAACAGTTTTATTTATGCCAATAAACGTTCTCGATTTTCATCTTTCTTCTTTAATCTCGGTCACAGGTTAAACCAGAGAATGCGGCTCACGTCTCACAGTTCAAAATTATCAGATAAGCATGACCTTACAACAAGTAACAGCCAAAACCTTCTTGCTGAACTGTTTCAGCAGGTATTAGTCGAACATCAATATTTTGTTGAGTTCAGAAGATGGAAGGTATAAATCCACCACAGCCGACTCTATACTGGACAGGAACAATGCTTAATTTGACAACTCTGTATAGTGTCATGACAATATATTTCTAGCATGGTGAAATTTAAAAGTTGCTAATTGAACGGAATATTTTACTCATTTAGCACAATATCTCTAAAGTCACAATAGTTTTGTGAAGTTTGAATTTGTGTGAAGTATATTATATAACAAATTAGTGCGTGTATGTGTATAAAACGGGCGTATTGTGAGAGTTAATTATTTTGTTTTCGTAGTAGGTTTATATTATAATCAAACTTAGAGATTATTGTGTTTCAGAATGTAAGTCAAATTATCGATCAAATCCAAAGAAAATGGTTCTTTAGCGTTAAATTGTTTGGTTTCAGTCGTATTTCGAACGGTGCTCCGAAATGATTTTAGAATATTATAAGAAAATTGCTAAACAGTGAATTCTTGATTCATATACTCAAAACATTAATGTGTTACAATCTCGATTACTCTTGTTTCTGTAATCAGTGCGATAACGACGCCTTATGCTCGATACAATTCGTTTTAGACATTGATACGTCATTTGATGATGGTCGTGAGACCGAAACGTACGTGAAGACGAAAATAATAAGCATATGTGTTAGTGTGACCTATTTCCCCAGAATTTTATATATGGTTAAGGAGATATGCGACGTTGCATGTTTTCCTTCCTGACCTCGAGGGTCAATATAACAGATGAAATATATGTGGCATCCATGATTATTCTGTTTGATTGAAGTAGGGACCGTGTAAATAGCAGCAAAAAATTGTTGGCAGGTATGAGTTTGTATGAAGAATTGTACGTTCCATATACAGGGTGTAAATAAATAACTGCGAGAAAATTCAGGGGGTGATTCCTTGTTGAAAAATAAGGTGGGTGGGTCTTTCATATAAAATTTTTCTCTAAATCACTTCGTTTTCGAAATACAGGGTAGGGTGTTGAAATTGAAAAAAAATTTAGTTTTTTGCGAATATCTCCGGAACCGTTTATCGTACAGAAAATAGCTTTTGTGAGCAATCTCTACTCATAGTAAGTAAGCTATGTTTTGTGCGATAATTTTTTTTTCTTTTATTCATAATTGGTGAAGATTTTGAAGGGGTAGTGGTTGTTTTTCTCCCCAACCTCTACGCCACTAGAAAAAGTAGGGATTTGAGATTCTCATTTGAACGGCCAATGTTTTCTACACAAAAAAGTACTCTTGGTTATAAGCTCTAAATTTGACCGTTTTAGAGAAAAATCAACTTTTATGTTGAAAAACATTGACAATTCTTTGAAATAAAATTTATTTTTCACCAATTAAACGGAATTTCTTTACACAAGTAACAAAACCAAAAATTGACCATGTTTTTCAACATAAAAACTGATTTTTCTCGAAAACTGTTAACTTTAGAGCTCATAACTAGTATTTTTTGTGTGTAGAAAGCATTGGCGGTTCAAATGGGCATCTCAAAACCTTACTTTTGTCAGTGGCGTAAAAGTTGGGGAGAAAAACAATTACTACCCCTTCAAAATCTTCACCAATTATGAATAAAAAAAAAATTTTCATCACACAAAATATACCTTACTATGAATAGAGATTGCTCACAAAAGCTGTTTCTTGTACGATGAACGGTTCGGGATATATTCACAAAAAACAAATTTTTTTTTTCAATTTCAACACCTTCTCGAAAACGAAGTGATTTAGAGAAAAATTTTATATGAAAGACCCACCTTATTTTTCAACAAGAAATCACCCCCTGAATTTTTTCGCAGTTATTCATTTGTACCCTGTTTTGTTAAGGAGATATGCGACGTTGTGCCATCATAACGCCAGACATGCTGCAAAAAGGTTTTCACAGCATGAGGATGCGCGTCAACTTGTGCATCGAACAAAATGGGGGACATTTCCAACAATTACTGTAATTTAGTTTTTCTTGTTACTAAAACCGTTATTTCATAATTTGTAGTACATTATTGTTGTACAACTGAAATAAATAGGTATGAAATTTGTAGGTTATTGATGATGTCAGTGTGACATTGACATAATTATTTCAAACGTAAAGTAAGACACACGATTTAGATTCCACAACCACCCTTGACCAAGATAATTTTTGTTATCCCGGTATATTAGGTATTATGTATACTGCCGCGTTCGCAACTACTTGGGTCAGGCGTCAGACAGTCTCTCTATACGCTTACACATGTGTGCATATCTGAGTCGGATACTCGACGTTATTCATTTACTCAATCCTCGGTCCTCGTGCAGACGAAAGTTATATTTTTATTGAATTTATTAATTGTACATTTTGTGTACTTAGTATCGTATCTGCGTGCAAGGTTTTAAATATCGTGAATATAATTCTTGTCATAAGAATATAACATTGATGACGTTGTGTTATATCTAGTTTATTATTTTCATTGTTCGAATGTTGGATAACAGCATCAAATATAATAGTGAGTATCGTCTTGATGTTTTTTTCAATACTACTAATACGAAAGTACAAAATTTTATTTCAAATAATTATTTGTGGTGTAATTTACGATCATACTGACATTTGACGGAAATGTTTATATGTTTACATTTTGCGTTTCCTTTTAGATTGTTTGTTCATTGGTCCGAATTGAAGATGTTTTCTTTTACCACCATCCGTAGACATCTTCGATTCGGATCAATGCTGTTTAACATTACTTTCATTTACATCGATGTAAATATCAATAAATAATATGTTTTGAAAATAAAATAATGTGTATTTGTTATAATGACTATCGGGTTACATTCATACTCTTTACAGGGATTGTAAGGCCCATTATACGTTTTTCATTATTAAATATAAAAATGTATATAATTGTTGATTGAAATGCTGACAGTTGTGAAAACTAAAGAAAAACTAATTCTGTGGCATCGAATGTCTTCGTTGGTTGTCATAATGCTGAGCAACAAAATTGCGTCAGGCAGAAGTTGTAGAAAATGAGAACCGATGATACGGATGGATTACCATACGAGTTAATTTTAGTTCTTAATCAACCATACATGATAACTAATAACATAGATGTTGGGGATGGATTGTCCAATGGCACTGTCGGAAAATTGTGTCATGTAGAAAGACATGATACTGGTGAAATCATACGAATTTGGATGAAATTCCCAAAATAAATTGGTTACTTCATAATGTCAGTTTTCACTTCTGTCAGCAGTGTTCGGTGACTGCCCGTATTTTTTTTGATATAATTTATTTGATTATTAATAGATTGATTCTAAAAACACTTTACACTCGGAATTTTGGCATAATTCGTATACTTGTTGATAAATAATTTGTTTATAACAATTTACAAATCGATGAATGCATTTAAAGACCATAATAGCAATAAAATCGTACTCAGGAGCCCAAATTATCCGAAAACGACTATAAACTCGACATTTTGGTCAAATTCGTATATTTTTTAATAAATATAATTTGTTTCTAACAAATTGGTAAATTTGTGGGTATACATTCGACGATATTGACGATAAAATCGAACCCAGAATGCCAAAATTATCTGAAAAAGACCTTAAACTCGGAGTTTTTGTCGAATTGATTTATTTACTAGTAAATGAATTGTTTATAACAAATGAAGTCAATTCAACTATTTGTTTAACTACTTTCATATGCTCACTGACCATAAATAGTCTTTACCAGATGAAAAATGGGCAAATTTAGCATTTTTTGTGTAATCTCAAAAATATTAGCAATTTACACAACTATCTATGAGGTAGACTTTGTTTCTGATAACATTCTGAAGAGAGTGCACTTTGTCCCATCAAAATAGACCCTTTTCCCAATTATTTATGGGTACAATACCCATTTGGTAGCACTACATGCCAATATTTCGCTCCTTTTTCATTTTGCATTTCATTAACATATTTATTTATCTTCCCCGAGGGTCAATATAACAGATATAATATATGTGGCAACCATGATTATTCTGTTTAATTAAAGTAGGTATCATGTAAATAGCAGCAAAAAAATTGTTGGCAGGTATGAGTTTGCATGGAAGAATTGGAGTACACATAAGTACATTTTTTAACTTGAAATGTATAATGTTGTAGTATTTTCTAGTCTCTTCAACTTGAAACACTCAAACCGACCGAACTGAAAACAAAAATAATTCTGCTAAGTATCCGTCTGTCAATGGGGATGCTTGAAGACTTCACAAATATTGAATTTATTGATCCACGAACCGACAGCGCCAGCTGCGATTTCCAGGCTTTTTCTTATTCCTTATGCATCCAAATCTATCAGAAATGTCAAATCGTCAATGAAATCCCCTGGCGGATATGATGCAATTCTCATGGCTTAAATGTGATTTTAAAGCTATCTCCAAATAGAACATCTCTCTCCGTCAAGCGTAAACGTCGATGGGATCGAGATATCACGACATATTAGTTAATTCCTAATTACACATGCTGCCTCAAAGTTAACGCAATATGTCCTCAGATGATTGGCTGATTAGATCGAGCCAATATTCCTTGATCTATTGCTTAGCGATGGATTACAAAATTACATCCTCAACTGGTTTGAAGATGTTATCAATATCGTACCTAAATATTTCCTCTATATCTTGATTATTTCTGAGAGTGATAAGGTTTTTGTCAAGTGAATACAGAATATGCGACAATAACGTTGATACACTACAGGATCTTATTCCTCTATTTCAAGAAACAAATCATTCAAACAAGGCTTAAAAATCCTTCCTGAGTGAGCTCCGTCTGTAACAAGTTAGTCGAGGAAATAAAGCATTCCACCTGCGAAAGTTGGCGCAGTTGGTTGGATTGAGATGCAGTTTTTTGCAATCGATTCAGAAAGTGACTTAGGAAATTTGTTCGGTATTTTCTTTTTGCGGAAAAAATTTGTTGCATTTCTACAGCCAAAAAATGAATTTTTCTGAGTGCAATTTTTGAGGTGAATTAAAAAACGAACTCGAATTTGTTTCTTGGGGGTTCTTGGGGTCGCTGGACACGGATATGCTATCAAAAAAATTCCCTAAATTCCCCTTGGACCATCCCCGGGATATCCGGGGTCCTGGCGCCCTGGATATCGATGAATTTCATTAGAAAATTATTTTTAATGTTTGTTAACTATTCGAGAGATGATATAAAGGTTGCTAGTGATGATTATGACTAGAAAAAACTTTTCTGCAATACTTGGTGGTACCCCGAGTCCGGGTAACCACGTCACCTTTTGGAAATTTGTTAATTTTTCTTCATAAAATGTAACAAATTCTGTCTCGTGGTGGTTTTAAAAGTCGCCGATCACGACTGTGATACGAGCAATATCCTTCAAATTACCTGGGGGTGTTTCCGGGTCCTTCGAGCCCTGTGTATCTACGTCATCTTATAATAATTCACTTGAAAGATATTTTTAGTTTTTCATTATATTATATATATATTATTATTCTTTCATATAATCAAAACGATAAATTACCATAAAGTAACGGCTTCCACCATCGATATTTTTACTTCATAAATTAATGGTATTATTTTTTTTTTCACGTTAAATTATTTCTCGACTGGAGTAAAAGTTCGTTTTTCTAAATTAAACACATATATAGAAATATATATTAATATACGTATATATATAAATACCTTTTATGAAGAAAAATTAACAAATTCTTAGAAGTTGACGTAGTTGCCCGGTACCACCAGGTATTGCAGAAGAGTTTTTTCTCGTCATAATCATCACTAGCAACCTTCATATCATCTCTCGAATAGTTAACAAACATTAAAAATAATTTTCTGATGAAATTCATCGATATCCAGGACGTCAGGACCCCGGATACCCCGGGGATGGTCCAAAGAGAATTCGGGGAATTTTTTTGTCCAATTCGTGTCCAATTCGTGTCCAACGACCCCAAAAACCCCCAAGAAACAAATTCTAATCCGTTTTTTTATTCACCTCAAAAAGTGGACTCAGAAAAATGTTTTTTTTTTGCTATACCGGACAAATTTTCGAAATCACTTTCTGAATTGAATGCAAAAAACCGCATCTCATTCATCCAACTGCGTCAACTTTCGCAGGTTTGGCCTATTTTATTGCTTTATTTTCTCAACTAAGTGTATATCTTGGTAATCGATTCATTGAGAAGAGATTTTCATGTCATACAGTTAATATACGTATTACATTTCTCAGAAACAAGAACGGGCAAATTAGATAGGAGTTCTCACAGAGATACGATACCAGGAACTATCAAACATCTCAAAAATGTAAGCTTTACATTTCTCAACTGATACACGCTTAAGATAGATTTTTAAAGAAGAGAAATTGACCGTTAGGTTGAGAGAATATATTATGTATTAAGCATACAGGCAAGTAGAATCAATCAAAACGGGGCCGGGCAAGTCCGGAGCACTTAGACCGCTTGATTGGGTCTATAGTGCGCCTCTTGATATAAGAATCAGTCCAGCAGGCCTAGGGCAGTGTCAAAGGCTAAGATTTCGCATGATATCTCTTATAGCTTCAAGCAGCATATGTTTGCTGCGGAGGCATTGTAACCTAAGTCAGTGCTGAACATTCTGCTAGGATGTGCCTCTCCACATCTACTACAAGCTGGGTCTTCAACAATGCCCATTTTGTGTAGATATTTATTCAGATGACAGTGTCCTGTGAGGAGTCCTATTACCAGTTTTAGGCCCCTTAGTACAGTCATTTTATAAAAAGTGGAACGCGTAGCATGGAAAAACCAATATATACATATATATATTTTCGAATAAACACTATATATGACAGAAAATTACATTTTGCTGCTAAATATCGTATGATTATTGTAAATGAGAGTACATATCGTTACTCTAGTACATTAGAATTCAAAATTTCCCGAAGAATGATCCAATTTTCCGGGATAAGAATTTTTTTTTTTCCATTTTGGTGTATGATATATCATCGATTTATATGTTTTTTAGGGCTCTAATAACGAATTTCGACTCTTTTTGGTTGTGAAATAGAGAATATATATTTGGAAAATAGAAAATTTTTATTTTTTTCTCAGTAAAGTATATGACATATCGGTTCCTATGTTTTTTAGGGCTCTAATAATGAATATCTGGTGAGTTTTGATGTGAAAAATCATGGAAGGTATATTTATTCTGGAAATGTGGGAAATTCAAAGGATATAAAAGAAAGACAAGAGTTATTTTTGATATTGAGTACATAATATTTTTATTAATTCAATTTTAATTTGATTTAATTAAAAATAGTTCATTCAAATGAAAAAGTGCATTATCTGATAATTATGATCTTCTTCAAAGTCGTGGTAGTTTTATTGGTGATGGACCGCTATCTTCGCTTTTGGCTTCGTCTTCAGAAGAACTATCACCCTCTCCGATGTCAGTTTCGTCTTCACTCTCACTTCTGGCATACTCACTACTAGAGCTTAGATCTAAATCTTCTTGTAATGTCTCTCACATCATCATCATCTTCATCTTATTCTTCTCGAACTAATATATTTGTGCAGTCAGTTGCACAACACACCGTGCAGAAACTTGAACATTTGAGTCCCTGCTTTCTACACCCACACCCTTTACCACAACCCCAAGTGCAACGGCAGCGGATGGTCTTAAGAATATCTTCAGGTATAAGAGAGTTGATTTTATCACTTTCTTCTACGTATTTTGGGAATAATGATTTATCAGGTAACAATTTCCATCCAAAATCAGTTGGTGACATATCACTATTCCCATTCCACTGTTGGATTTGCAAATAAACTCGATAAACCGCTGTAACCATTAATATTTTTCATAATTATTTACATCAAATCTGACCAAATATTCATTATTAGAGCCCTAAAAAACATATAAATCGATATATCATATACCAAGATTGAAAAAAAAAATAAGAATTTTCTATTTTCCAAATATATATTTTCTATGAGTTTTCACAACCAAAAAAAGTCAAAATTCGTTATAAGAGCCCTAAAAAACATATAAATCGATATATCATACACCAAAATTGAAAAAAAAATTATTTTTCTCTTAACCCGGAAAATTGGATCATTCTTCGGGAAATTTTGAATTTTAATGTACTAGAGTAACGATATGTACACTTATTTACAATAATCATACGATATTTAGCAGCAAAATGTAATTTTCTGTCATATATAGTGTTTATTCGAAAATATATATATATATATATATATATATATATATATATATATATATATATATATATATATATATATATATATATATATATATATATATATATATATATATATATATATATTGGTTTTTTCATGCTATGCGATTCGATGAAAATTAAGATCGCAATAGTCAATTCCTATGTAAAATTTAATTCTGAACAACTTTTGTTTGAAACTTTTTTTCTCTCAAACGCATAGTATTGAAGATATTAACGGAAAAGCCCGGAAAATTGTATATATATATATATGTATATATAATTTACGACATTTTCCTTGATTGGAGGTTTTCAGCCACTATTTTTTTCGTAATCTACGGAAAATGTCCTAACTTTCTGTATATTCAAACCAAAAGTCGGAAAAAAAGTTCCAAATCTCAAAAAAACCTATAAAATGACTGTACTACCTACTGCTCATATAAAGTAGGATTTTAGAGAATTTAGGCGAAAACTCTTAAATGTGGAGCTTCGCTTGCCTCATGCCGGGACATCATGCCAGACCTAGAGCAACTGTCTATTCAGTAGCTCCTTGAAGGCGTGAAATTCTGATCGTCGTTGAATCGAGGCCAGGGGCTCTCAAGGAACCCCGTTTGGCCAGTTCATTGACCACTTCGTTTTCCTTCACGCCAGAGTGGGTGGGTACCCACACTAGCTGGAGTTTGTTCCTTCTGGCTAATTCAGCCAGAGACTTCAAGATAAGTCTAGAAGGCACTCTGTGGGCGCGAAGTGCGCCCAGGGCCGCTCGGCTGTCAGTGCAGATTGATTAATTGAAAATTCCTTTCCCGTTTCCGACTTCCTTTAATTGACCAATATAATTAAAAAGGTTGTATTTGACGATACGGTAAGTGTTTTTTTTTTCTTAAAACTTAGTAGTACCTAGTGAGTCATTCCACGTCAGAACAGCAACGCTCATTGGGACAACATCTCCGATTTCGTTCAAATTTTGGTGATAGGTTCTCATTACCGAAAAAATAAGATTCTGCAAATTTCAGGTCGATGGGAAATAACATTTTGGATATATCGACCAATAAAAAAATATAGCCAATTTTAACGTCAAAAAATTCAAAATCAAATTTCTTCGGTAAAAATGAACTTTTAGGACCAAAAAATATTTGGAAAAACCCAAATTGATAGGAAATTTTGCCAGGAATCCGATTAAATCAGAATATCTAGTTTTTTGCGCATGCGTCAGCTAAATACGCTCAAATCTCAAAGATGTCATTTTTTCTTTAAAAATTCACAACTCAGCTGCTGCCAGTTAGATTGTCTCAAAATTTTCAGGAAAGGTAGCTGAAACCATGTACTTTCATGTAAAATCTGCGGATCCATGCTCTCGATATGAAAATTTTCGTCAAAAGACCGAAAATACGGAAATTTGATATTTTTTATTTTTATCGTTATATTTAAGTACGATGAGCATTGCAGAATTCAATCATAATTCAATAGAATTAAAAAATAGGTTAATAAAATTTGAAATTAATTTTATTTGAATAATTTAATTTACCAGAACGTGAAAAAAATTTTGAAATCCAGTTGCAAAAAAAATGCAGTCACAGGTCTATAGATTTGATGTGTTTTCTAAATAATCTTCATATTTTTTTATTCGGTTTAATTTCCTACGGGAAAATTCATTTAACAATGTTGTGTGATATTATGAATACATTTAAAAATTCAATATCAATTTTTTGATAAAAGATAATCAAATGAACATTTTTTAAATTAACAATATCCTAAAACAAGTGAGAAACAGTTGTGAGAGTAGTAAATACCCAACTCAAGTACAGTAAAATATAATCATCATATTGGTCACATGATTTATTTTTTGAAAAACTGTGCAAATTTACTTTTTGTGTGTCCGTATAATTTTAATGTAACATAATTCTTTACAGTTTCCACTGTGACATTTGACAGTATGAAATTTGAAAACGATAATGTCGGTTTTTCATTGTTTGCCAGCCTCAGGCCCAAATTTTGCATTTTAGCCGGATTCCCAGGAACTCAGGCTGTTTGTGTTTGCATAAAGCACCAAAACACAAAACTTCAGACGCCTTGCGTTCCAAGCTCTAATACAAAGAAATAATAATAAAACTGCCATTAAAATAGAAAATAATTCACTATTACTTTTTTTCGGATTAGAAAAATTCAATCAAGTTTCATTGCAGTGCAAACTGTATTTTTTGAATTTTTCGTTGTCGATATCACAGATCTGTTTATCAGATGCTTCGGTGATTAGTCTAAATTCCAGAAAAGTTATCAGCGATCCGAAAAACTCCAGAAAGACGAATTTGATTTTATTTCAGAGCATATTTAGAAAAATATCAGAAGAAGACCTAGATAATCAGGTATTCAGACCACCAGGTGACTATTGAATATCATGGTCATGACAAGAGAACCTCCCAAACAGGTTTCATCCCTTTGCAGAAGATATTTCTGCGAATTCCCTGGAGGCGACGATAGTACCAGGATGTCCTGAGCTCCAGGTGCGTTGTAGCTCAAATCTGGCATCGTGATCAGCGACCCCAAAAACCCACGAGTGAGACATTTTGGCTATATTTGGACATTTTTCCAACATTTTTAATATTATCTCCTGAAAATGCATTCAAAAATATGCATTTTCCTCTGTAGAAGTGCTGAAATGCACATTGGAAGAACAAAAATGGTGAATTTATTCTAAATGACTTCCTGAATCGATTAAAAAAAATCATTAAAATCGGTTCATCCGATTTTTTTTTTACTTTGTCCTTTTTTCTGCTTTATTTCCTCGACCCCAAGTCTGTAAATCTTAAAGAGATATTCAATCATTAAGCCAGATTTATACTAATTTAATTTATTAAGATGCGTGCAAATTCCTACATGCGTCTTTTTAATGTTAAAAGTATATTTCAGGTAGAATGCTCAAATAGCAATATCTCTAATAAGGTCTGACAACCTTTTTCTATTACCTCATACGTCTTCAACATCTGGTTCGAAAATGGATACTCGAACGTTATATGTTCAGTTCAGTTTTTCAGTCGTATTACATACTGAGATTCGATATGTCTATAGAGCTTATAAGAATATTGCTTAGCAGCGGATTCTTAATTTATATACTAAAACATTAATATGTTATAATTTCGATTGAATCACGTTTTATACATTGATACGTCTTGTGATGGTGGTAGTGAGACCAATACGTACGTAAAGACCAAAATAATAAGCATATGTGCTAGTGTGACCTATTTTCCGAGAATTTTAATATAATGTTCACCAACTGAAAGAGTGCAGAATTCCCTCATTTGCCTTTAAATCATCACCTCTAAGTTAGTTGTAGATAGATTCAGTTGTCCTCTGAACTAGATTCTCATTAATTATGAGTAAAAGGCCCCTACAATGGACAGAGAAGAAGATGTTTGGGATAAAAACAATTTCTTTTTAAATTATCGCTTCAAAGCTTTCATCATCAACCTCACAAAGATGACCGCAAAAAAAGGTCAGTTTCAATGGTCTTTATAATCTGAATGAATGGAGCCAATATTGTTAGTTGACAAAGAAAGCATACTTTGATATCCGGGAAGATGCCGTTACATTCACAAGCTGGTGTTCCAACAGGTTTCTCCAGATCAACTGTATCATAGTAGTATCCTTCACCATTTGTTGTTTATATTTTTGACTTCAAAGTTTATAAGAATATTGCTAAGCAGCGGATTCTTGATTCATATACTTAAACCATTGATGTGTTATAATTTCGATTACTCGTGTTTTTGTCCATTTCGGCGACGTGGGCATTTTTAATTGAAATTATTGCGATAAGGACGCCTTGTGATGATACAATTAGTTCTAAGAAATCAAGTTTTATACATTGATACATCTTCTGATGATTGTCGTGAGACCGAAACGTACGTGAATGCCAAAATAATAAGCATATGTGTCAGTGTGACCTATTTTCCGAGAATTCTAATATGATGTTTAACAATTGAATATTTTGAAAGAGTGCAGAATTCCTTCATTTTTCTTTAAATCATTACCTCTAAGATAGTTGTAGATAGATTCAGTTATCCTCTGAACTAGATTCTCATTAATTATGAGTAAAAGGCCCCTACAATGGACAGAGAAGAAGATGTTTGGGATAAAAACAATTTCTTTTTAAATTATCGCTTCAAAGCTTTCATCATCAACCTCACAAAGATGACCGCAAAAAAAGGTCAGTTTCAATGGTCTTTATAATCTGAATGAATGGAGCCAATATTGTTAGTTGACAAAGAAAGCATACTTTGATATCCGGGAAGATGCCGTTACATTCACAAGCTGGTGTTCCAACAGGTTTCTCCAGATCAACTGTATCATAGTAGTATCCTTCACCATTTGTTGTTTATATTTTTGACTTCAAAGTTTATAAGAATATTGCTAAGCAGCGGATTCTTGATTCATATACTTAAAACATTGATGTGTTATAATTTCGATTACTCGTGTTTTTGTCCATTTCGGCGACATGGGCATTTTTAATTGAAATTATTGCGATAAGGACGCCTTGTGATGATACAGTTAGTTCTAAGAAATCAAGTTTTATACATTGATACATCTTCTGATGATTGTCGTGAGACCGAAACGTACGTGAAGGCCAAAATAATAAGCATATGTGTCAGTGTGACCTATTTTCCGAGAATTCTAATATAATGTTTAACAATTGAATATTTTGAAAGAGTGCAGAATTCCTTCATTTTTCTTTAAATCATTACCTCTAAGATAGTTGTAGATAGATTCTGTTATCCTCTGAACTAGATTCTCATTAATTATGAGTAAAAGGCCCCTACAATGGACAGAGAAGAAGATGTTTGGGATAAAAACAATTTCTTTTTAAATTATCGCTCCAAAGCTTTCATCATCAACCTCACAAAGATGACCGCAAAAAAAGGTCAGTTTCAATGGTCTTTATAATCTGAATGAATGGAGCCAATATTGTTAGTTGACAAGGAAAGCATACTTTGATATCCGGGAAGATGCCGTTACATTCACAAGCTGGTGTTCCAACAGGTTTCTCCAGATCAACTGTATCATAGTAGTATCCTTCACCATTTGTTGTTTATATTTTTGACTTCAAAGTTTATAAGAATATTGCTAAGCAGCGGATTCTTGATTCATATACTTAAAACATTGATGTGTTATAATTTCGATTACTCGTGTTTTTGTCCATTTCGGCGACGTGGGCATTTTTAATTGAAATTATTGCGATAAGGACGCCTTGTGATGATACAATTAGTTCTAAGAAATCAAGTTTCATACATTGATACATCTTCTGATGATTGTCGTGAGACCGAAACGTACGTGAAGGCCAAAATAATAAGCATATGTGTCAGTGTGACCTATTTTCCGAGAATTCTAATATAATGTTTAACAATTGAATATTTTGAAAGAGTGCAGAATTCCTTCATTTTTCTTTAAATCATTACCTCTAAGATAGTAGTAGATAGATTCAGTTATCCTCTAAACTAGATTCTCATTAATTATGAGTAAAAGGCCCCTACAATGGACAGAGAAGAAGATGTTTGGGATAAAAACAATTTCTTTTTAAATTATCGCTTCAAAGCTTTCATCATCAACCTCACAAAGATGACCGCAAAAAAAGGTCAGTTTCAATGGTCTTTATAATCTGAATGAATGGAGCCAATATTGTTAGTTGACAAAGAAAGCATACTTTGATATCCGGGAAGATGCCGTTACATTCACAAGCTGGTGTTCCAACAGGTTTCTCCAGATCAACTGTATCATAGTAGTATCCTTCACCATTTGTTGTTTATATTTTTGACTTCAAAGTTTATAAGAATATTGCTAAGCAGCGGATTCTTGATTCATATACTTAAAACATTGATGTGTTATGATTTCGATTACTCGTGTTTTTGTCCATTTCGGCGACGTGGGCATTTTTAATTGAAATTATTGCGATAAGGACGCCTTGTGATGATACAATTAGTTCTAAGAAATCAAGTTTTATACATTGATACATCTTCCGATGATTGTCGTGAGACCGAAACGTACGTGAAGGCCAAAATAATAAGCATATGTGTCAGTGTGACCTATTTTCCGAGAATTTTCTAATATAATGTTTAACAATTGAATATTTTGAAAGAGTGCAGAATTCCTTCATTTTTCTTTAAATCATTACCCCTAAGATAGTTGTAGATAGATTCAGTTATCCTCTGAACTAGAATCTCATTAATTATGAGTAAAAGGCCCCTACAATGGACAGAGAAGAAGATGTTTGGGATAAAAACAATTTCTTTTTAAATTATCGCTTCAAAGCTTTCATCATCAACCTCACAAAGATGACCGCAAAAAAAGGTCAGTTTCAATGGTCTTTATAATCTGAATGAATGGAGCCAATATTGTTAGTTGATAAAGAAAGCATACTTTGATATCCGGGAAGATGCCGTTACATTCACAAGCTGGTGTTCCAACAGGTTCCTCCAGATCAACTGTATCATAGTAGTATCCTTCACCATTTGTTGTTTATATTTTTGACTTCAAAGTTTATAAGAATATTGCTAAGCAGCGGATTCTTGATTCATATACTTAAAACATTGATGTGTTATAATTTCGATTACTCGTGTTTTTGTCCATTTTGGCGACGTGGGTATTTTTAATTGAAATTATTGCGATAAGGACGCCTTGTGATGATACAATTAGTTCTAAGAAATCGAGTTTTATGCATTGATACATCTTCTGATGATGGTCGTGAGACCGAAACGTACGTAAAGACGAAAATATGGAGCATATATGTTAGTGTGACCTATTTCCCGAGAATTTATATATAATCTATTGTTATAAATAATATGTAGCAAAAATTAAGCCTTTTAAATGTTGTTTGTATATTTGGATTGTATCTAATGTACCTACATAAAATATATCTAGAATATTCAAGCTGTAAAAAAATCGAAATTTGGCGTCTAATAAATGTACTCGTGTTTCCTGGGTACGTACTAGAGAAATTCAGCTGATTATTGGAGAAGCTTTGCTGGGTGATCCGTTATCCGCTTTATTCGAGTCTATTAATTTTTTTCAAAAGTTCTCCATCATACGTTTGAAAAAATTCTAAGCTGATGGAAAGTTATTTCATAATATAAGTCCGAATGTATCTATTATGTCTGAAATCATGAAGCTTTTTCCTTCGTTTCTTTATTGATAAGCGCAAAGAGTAACAAATCATTCTCAAATACAAAACGCAAGCTTTGGTATCGTTTAAAACAGTATCTTGAAGAAGGAAATGTGTTAACCGTTGCATAATTGGTAAGTAGTTGCTTTCATATTTTCAATAAACAACTCGCGAAAACATGAATGAAATTCTGTTCGTTAAACGTAGTTTGGCTAAAATCGATAACTCTCGTTAAGTGAAGTATTGACTAATCTATTTCAAGCAGCTCCCCGCCAAACTCGAATTTCTACGCCACTAAGCAAATAATGTGCTAGCCTTTGGAGATTAATAACGTGCTGGAGAGCTTTTGGATCTATGACCGAGATGAGACTTCAGCCCTATATCGTACACATGCAACACGTGAATTGTTCCGTTTTCCGATTCGTACAATCTCAATCACGCGTCCGTACGCTGTGTGCCTACAACTATCGCCCATTACAGTTACGATATAGGTGCAGGTTTGGTTGAGGATTACCGTCCTTAAATAATGTCATGTAAAAATAGCTCAACATTAAAAAAAATGACGAATTTTGCTGCGGAGCATGGATTGAGCTCATTTTGGTGTCAAAATGTTCGAAAAAGTCCCCTGAACCAGAAGCCGATAAGGAAAAAGTGCGATCTCTTGATTTTCCTTTTTTGTTCAACAATTTATGGGAAATTATTGGTTTGAAAAACGAATTATTGGAAAAATTATTTCATCAATAACTATACAGTGTGACCCATTTAGATTGGAAACACCCCTGTAAAATTTTGAGTTATTAATCGTTTTCAACCAATGTTTTCTTTAATTGTCAAGCAATGAAAGATCTACTACGGGACAAAATTTTAAATGCTTATTAAAATACTTTCTTGTAGTCGAAAATGGAGAATTTGTATTAGCGATTTTTTCATTGAAAAAATTACTACGCCACTGGATTGAAAGTGCCTACAAATATCTGTACCAAAATTTCATTAAAATATATTCATCAATAACAAAGTTACGACAACTTAACATTCGAAAGCTCACTGAACTAACAGTACAAAAGAACATCCTATTCCAACTGATAGCAATGGAATTGATTGTAAGAATAAACCACCATTAGATGAACAAAATTTTGTAAATGGCATATAAATTAAATGAAACTGACAGAAATAATTTCACTAATTAACTAATAATTAGACCTAATTCAATTCAAATCTTAGTTGCCGTGGAATTGGTGTTACTGTTTGTGATAGATTCGTGTCAATGTAAATTTATCCATACTATCGGCAAGAATATTTACTTACAGTTCTTTTAACTATTTTGTGTCATTGCTGCAAAATTAAGTGTGAGAGAGAAAATTTAAATTGTACATCTTTTGGGAGATGACGATAGATGATGTTGATACAGGATGTTCTTTTGTGACTGTTAATTCGGTGAGTTTTCGAATTATAAGTTGTTGTAACTTTGTTATTTATAAATATACTTTTATAAAATTTTGGTCACAGCTATTTGGAGGCACTCTGAATCCAATGACGACCTTTCATTACTTGACAATTGAAAAAAACATTGGTTGAAATCGCTTTATAATTTAAAATTTCACAGGACTGTATAAGGAAATTGGATGAAAATTGTTATTCGGGGGTTTTTCACGTCGGTGATTACGAATATGATGTTTAACGACGTCCCCTATGCACCTGGGAACTCATAGAAAGTTTCTTCCAAATTTTCGAGGTGGCTGATTACTAATATCATGTTTAAAAACTTCCTTCATGCACCTGGGCACACCCTGGATGTTACCTCTCCTTCAAGGAATTTTTGTTCGTAATCAGCGATCTCGAGAACCGCCGAGTAAGGATTTTCATTCAATTTAAAAGTAAATTTTCAAGAATTCCTTTCGCTCTGAAATACAACCAAATTCGTCTCTCGGGGGTTTTCGGGACCGCTGAATGCGATTCCGGTACTAGATTCGATCTACGATAATAACATTTTTGACATTAAAATAGAAAATATTTCAGTATTACTTTTTTCGCATTAGACAAATTCAGTAAAGTTTCATTGTAGTGCAAACGGTATTTTTTGAATTCTTTTTTGTCGATATCACAGATCTGTTGAGTGACGTAATTCATTTAATTATTGTGGCTGAATTTTATGAACCTTAACTTTTAAGTGACCCCATAGAAAAAATTTAAGGACGTCAAATCAGGGGATCTTGCAGGCCAATCTGTTGGTCCTTTTCAGTCGATCCATATTGTAACGGTTTCGCCGTTACGTAATTTAAAGAATACTGTAATGAACAGATTAAGATTTCTTTTCGGTTAGGAAACTTGTCATATGATATCTCAGAGACATCTGCGTTCAATAACATCGATTATTGAAATCAGTTTGCCGCATCTTCGATAGCGCGAGTATCGCGAGGAGGGTAGATATCAGAACGGAAGTCTTAAACGGTCATTGTCGTGGCAGTGTTGATAGGGGTACGTTGATTTTCAATAACTCTTTGTTTTTTAGTCATTTCTTAAATTTTGCTATTGAAATATAATTAACCTCAGGGACCATTTAATTTGATCTGTTTCTGTAATTAGAATTCGGGATGTTCAGCACTTCACATAATCAATTTGTATTTAGCATATTTCAATGATAATCTTCTTCATCTCTGCATAAGTGTTTGTAATTTTTATACGTGGACAATCTAACGAGACGTAGGTAGATTACAGTGATAGTATTTTCTTGTCCCCTTTGTGTTTAACCCCACAATTAGCACGTGGTAGTTTTGAGTGATTTTTTTGAATCGCCATTTTGTAGCCCTGGTTCATGAGAACGCAGGGTATGTCTTATCAGACTTAAAACGTGCAATAAATATTGTTCAGGTATCATAAAGTAAGTATTCAATTACTGCTTATTAAGTACGTAATAATCACGTCTGCTGCGCTCATTCAGAGTTTAGTATAAATTACAAACATCAATTCTTATGTGCAAATTAATTCAAGTAATTCAGATGTCATGCTGATTGACAAATTACGAATTAATAATCATTATTCTTTCAGTCACATTTTAATTATTATTCTTTCAGTCTCATTTTAAATATTATTCTTTCAGTCACTTCTTAATTTTCTTTTGCCAATTTAAATATCAATTGTAATAACTTAATTCCTTCAGATTATTTTAGATTGTTGCTTAACTGGATATCTCTTCAAGATTTCAATATTGTAATAGTGTTTTCACAATTTGGGGAGATAACATAATCAGTTGTGGAATCGCATGATTATTCCGATTGATTGTGTTACTCGTCCGTCTGAACTTAGGTCAGGTACTGTTCGTTCTCTGAAATTACAGGGTTTGAACGACTGAGGTGCCTCTTTCCTTCTTCCTGAGACGGTTTAGTGAATTCCCTGGCCGGATCGACTTCCAGTTCCATCAAGTTCCAAGGAGGGTAACATTTTTTAGTTTGAATGACCATATTTTCATTTCTCTGATTTATGTTATCCAACTGAAGTTGTATTCCACTAATTTCGAGGTTCACTTTTAATTCTCTATATTGATAATTTTTTTTCAATTGAAATAATTGATTTCAAATCTTAACTAAATTTATATATACATTTATTTTTTTTTTGTATTTAAATTCTGTACCAAGTATTTAATTCCATATTTGTGAATATTCAAAATTCAATTTTATTTCATGTAATACCAAAATTGTAATTTATTTATATTATCATTCATATTCCACCAGGAATAATCAAATTGTTAAGTTGGACTTGTATTATTTTTCTGAATATCCATCAACTATCATCCATCTCGTAGTGCCTGCATTCTTGACTGTGAATTCATTTTTTTTAGTGGTTTAATATTAAGCAGTTGGCGCTCAAGGCAATTCACAAGTCTAGAATCAAAGGGCACGTTTCACTAGGAGCCCTGAGACTAATTATTTTAATTTGAGCTAGTTGGGCAATTAAAAACCGACGCAAAGCGGTCCGTTTCACTGGCGCCCAGCAAAGAACGGGCTCCGTTTCACTGGCGCCCAGCAAGTGAAAGCGAAGAGGCTCCGTTTCAATATACCAGGATACGTCCGATTTGAATATTCACGAACAGCAAGGGTATAATGAGAAGGTGCACATCTTGTTGGAATGTCAACTCTTCGGCATTGTAATTGTTATCATTTTCAAGCGTTTCTGTCAATGCAGGATCGATAGCGTCTTCTAATAATTGCACATACATTTCTCCATTTATATTTCCTGGGAGGAAAACAGGACCAATTAAACAATCGCCATGAATTCCAACACAGACATTTAATTTCTCAGGATGTTGAATGTGAACCACATGAAATAGATGTGTAATTTCGTCAAACCAATATCGACAATTGTGACGATTAACATACCCATTTAGAAAAAACGGACACTCATCGAAAAAACAAATGTTGAACCTTAAATTCGGATTATTTATTATTCGTTCAGTCATAGTCTGAATCTTCGTTTAGTTGTTGTACAAGATGAATTTTGTGGAGGTGAAAGTTATGTGTCTTTAAATTTCTGCGAATACTGGTACGAGATATACCACACACTACAGGTAGTTGCCTGGTGCTTAATGTAGGGTCCATATTGACGTGACCACTATCCTTCGATTTGGAACAATTGATTTGTCACTGATCCTGTCACCCTAAATTTTGCTACCATCTAAATTATGTTTTTTCGGTTACCATATTTATCTGGATACATTTTATTGAATACCTGTGCTGCAATATTGGCACATCCACCAATTACATAATAGAGTTCAATCAGCGATACTTTTTCTGCAGTAGAATAAACCATTTTAGATCAAAATAAAGTATAATCGCAGACAAAACCCTGCGAGATACTAAATTGAAATGAATTGAATATAAATACTGAGAACTTCTAAGGAACTGCAAAATTTATAAATTCTTTACAAAAACAGAATTCCACAGCAGATAAAATGAAGTGCTTCTTTCTTCGAACGATAAAATTAGAATTAAGATTACCTTCTATCACTGGTAAATGAATTGAGGAATGTAGAAAACTTTCCCTTGTTAAAATGAATAATAAAGTTAATAAATTATGTTGGATTTGCTGAAATGAGAAATTAATGGCCATTAAAATATGGTATCACACGAATTCTAATCTCATTTTAATTTAAGGGTTGAAGCTCACTCCTGCGGGGGAAAATGAAATGACAGAGTTGAAAATTATGAACAAAAGACTTCTTCTCCGAGATAAAAATCATGGGGCACCAATTTGTTTTCATTAAGCAATAATTATTGAGAAATTATTCTGTTTTCATTCCTGTTCCCTTATTTTCTCAAAAACGGATTCATCGTATTTGTAAACTTGAGATGCGTTGAACAGAGAATTTGATTACCTTTAAAATGACGTACCACTCGACTCCTATTCTCTCTTACGATTATGGGGTTAAGGCTCACCCCGATAGGGGCTGAAAGTGACAAGGTCGATGATATGGGCAAAATATTTTTTCCGGGAAATAAAAATCGACGGGTCTGAGCGATTTTTTTTTAACTACCGTTATATGAGATATCAGTCATGTTTCGTTTTGATTGGCCCACCCAGTATAATAATTTGGAGATGAAATTTATTTTGAATTTAGTGAAAAATAAATAAATGTAAGAAAATTGTGTATTCATTATTATCGATGCCACCTTATTTGCGATTCGACATAAATGGGGGCCATTAAAATTATTCCATACATTAGATAAATACATTTTATACAACAATGTGTACCGTACGTCCTCCCTTAATACTCATAGAATAGATAGATTTAAAAAAATACGTGTTGGAGAAAAAGTGTTTCGTCATTGATTATAATGTTTACCTAGTTAGTTTAAGATGGCGGATTTTGTAAATATTGCATATTATGCTTTGTCAAATATACAAATATTGAAGCTGTTAAGATTTTATCTGTACCTATATAATGGAAGATATCAATTTGAATCAATCATTTCCATCCAGTCTTCAATATTGCACAGTATGAAGGCCTGTACGTTAGTTTTGAATATACTCGCTTTAATGTTGGTAGTTTATGATGGAAGTGCTGTCCCAATAGAAAATCTGAATGATGAAACTGTAAGTTGACTAGCATACTATTCACTTGACTCAGGCTTAATGAACATATTTGTTGTTGGCAAATCCCAATAAATAAAAAATAACATACATAGAATAACTATTGAAAGTTTGATTTTCACTAATAATAATAAAGATTCTTGACTCAGTATGAATTTATATAAAAATTCTCGGGAAATAGGTCACATTAACACTCTGTTTTGAAATTTTCGTCTTTACGTACGTTTCGGTCTCACGACCATCATCAGAAGACTTATTATGTCTAAAACTTGATTACTTAAAACTAATTGTATTACACAAATCGTCCAAATCGCACCAATTTCAATTAAAATGCCCACGTCGCCGAAACGAACAGAAACACGATTTTACAATTTCGTTTAATCGTGTTTCTGTTCGTTTCGGCGACGTGGGCATTTTAATTGAAATTGATGCGATTTGGACGCTTTGTGTAATACAATTAGTTTTAAGTAATCAAGTTTTAGACATGATGGTCGTGAGACCGACACGTACGTAAAGACGAAAATTTTAAAACAGAGTGTTAATGTGACCTATTTCCCGAGAATTTTTATATTGTCACTAATTTAATAAATAAATATAACTATGGATAAATACAAGAAGTTTTACTCTATTTAGAAGGAAGTTGATTGCAATTTCGAGCTTCACAGTTCATTATAAAATATACATACAATGAGAAAACATTGAAACATCATAAGTATTTTTATGAAATTTACAATGAAGTGATTAGACTTTGATAATTAATGGTACACAGCTACTAAAGTGGAGTCAATCTACTGAAAAATAGGACGAGGTTCGTACAAATTTCATAGAGGTTAGCGACCTGGAATAAATCATGTCTTGTGATGAGAATAATAAGATCCTGAAATTTATATTACCAATATTGGGTATTGGAACCATGTCTAACCTACAAAAAACTGTTTTTTATGTCAGTTTTGAAGTTTTATTTTTTTTTCGACCAAGCAATAAGACAGTTTCAGATTTTGTAATTCGAATCTTGAAATATCGACATTTACGAGTGATGAAATGTTCTTAATCATACACTAGTCGATTTCCAAGTTTGTAAATTTACAAATAACTCGTTATTTAAACGAAACTACCTGTCCAAAACTCTCATAGTGCATTTTCTCTTACAAGCGGCCAGATGATTAGCGCAAAGAAAGACACGTGAAACAGCGCGAATAGCGTCGAGTATTTCGATGGAATACTCTGCCCAAGAACTCGAAAACGGCTCGAAGTATGACTGTGAATTTTTATACCTGTAAATTTCGAGCATTATATCTAGTTTGTGTCAAAATTTCAGGTGGATTCGTTTGGTTGTTATACGAAAACATACCCGATTCAAGAGAAGACTTCGTTCGCTACGTCACTTCGTCTTAACTCTTGATATTTGTTTCCACAGCCCCCTAAGAATTAGCTAAGAACTATAAAACTCCATAATTTGCCATTCTAGTGAAAAGTTCATAATAGCCAATCTTACTCTAAATTCTAATATCTCATAAAATATAATTAACAGGATTTCTATTTCGAAAATTGTTATTTTATTCTGAAACTCAAAGACGAGATGTTCAATGATTTTTCAGCTATCACCATTGTAATCATTCTGTACATTCAGATATTCTAACGGCGATTATGACAATTTCATTGGTTGCAATTTAGCCCATTAACCGTAGACAAATTTGAGCCAAAAGTGAAGGATGATTCGTAACACCGTGAAACTAGGCGGTGAAGAAGGCACATAGTTCTTCACAATATATATATATATATAGCTCGAAAGACAATTGTTCTAAAAAAATTGAGAGGTGGACCCCAACAAATTTTTGATCATAAGATAAAAAAAGATTTTTTGTGATTTTCTTGGGAAGTAAAATATCTATTGGATTCGGTAGAATGAAAGTAGATGAAATTCTCTACAAATTTATCGTGAGATACTTTCACTAGGCAAGGTTAGGTTAGGTTGAATGAGATCAGTTCTTCAAGTTTCATCCAAAAAGTGCACCTCCCTTCACTTTTCGGATGATCTCTCTAGTAGAGAAGAGGATATTTTTAAATGTTATGTTTAAACCTCAGGCCTTATTCTTGAATATCATGAGGATTATGAGGATGGTCAATACAAATAGTATAATATGTAATACAATCGTGTGACAACTGTGCCAACAATAATGTGTGAGGTTATAGATTTTGAACAAAATAATTAAATAGGATAAAGGCTATGGAATTTTTCATTGTCATACTTGAACTTCTTAGTAGAATCTGAAGCTCATTTGGCAACATTTTCTATGTGTTTTGAATAAGTTAATGTTTCAAGCCCTTCAGGAGTGACAGACAACACACCAATTTTGGCAAAATATATCTGTATTGCAAATAAAACTAATTTAGTCCAGTCAAAAGTGTTGAAAACATCTAAAATTTTATAGACAGCCCAAAAATGCTAAATTCTTTTTGCATCATGTGCAGGATGACTTACACATCGTTAGTCAGAAGAAAACGGGACTCGTCCCCTTGGTAACAAGCAACATTTATTCTCGGGCTGTGGTATTGAAATAATAAGATGCCGTTATGTGTCTCGGTACAAATTTCACTGGAAGAAGGAAAATTCTGGAAAGATGGTGGAAAATTGCGTCGTTTTACCTTCATATTCTTATCGGTCCTCGTCCAACGTGTCTAATTATATGTTTTCGTGTTTGCTGAGTATAATTTTATGATCTTGTAATCAAATCGACGGAAGTTTTTCGGAAAATTCCGGAAAATGAAAATTTAACATTCCTACACGACAAACTAAAATTATTTTGTTTTTCGAAAAGTTTTAGTCAGTGTTTTTGGAGTAATAAGGTACCGCGATGGTTTTAGGTATATATTTCACTGAAAGAAGGAAAATTCTGGGAAGATGGTGAGAAAATGAGTCGTTTTCCTCCATATTTAAGTCTCGATCTTCATACAACGTGTCAAATTATAGGTTTTTGTGGTCGCTGAGTATTATTTCATGGTTTTTTGAAAGCAACTATAGTTCTCCCGAAAATTTTTCAAAAAATCTATGTAATAATGATGATATCACTCGATTATATATAAAATAATCTCTTCTATCATATTAACAAAATCAACTTTTTCTTGAATCTTGAATTTACCAAAAACCAGCGAGCTGCTCGTTTTATTGTGAATTAGGTTTTGAAGTTACTCAGCTGACAATTTTAAATCATCAAATTAAGGTATATGTGCATACGTATACGTTAATTCAATTCACTAAAATTTATTTTCGGTTACTAAGTTTTGATAATAATAATAATAATAATAATAACTTTATTGCCAATAATCAGTATACAGTTAAAGTAAATAGTAATGCAACGCAATAGAGTTGAAATGAGCCCACGTAAGTTCCTAAGTGGAACTTGTGTGTGGGTATTTCATAGAACAATAAAAATTTGTAACTGTAATATGTACTTAAATTTAACAGAAAAAAAGAAAAACAAATAAATGCAATATAAATGAATACTTGTAGATGGTTACTTAAAAATAACAATATTATTATGTAACCTAATAATAATATAATAATAATGTATTTGTTGAAGCACAATAATCATATAAAACATGTTTTGCTCATGTTAAATACAAAATTTAGAAGTTCTTACAAAATTTTTACAATACTTGAGTGTGAGATATAAATACACAATGTTCTCATTGAGCAGAAGGGTACAGAGCTAAATGAATGGAGATAAAATTAAATATTCGTATATAAATTTAACCAATTTTCAAAATGTGTAAATTAGAGCTTTAATATGTACTTGGAAACTTTAGAAACAAGCACAACGTTTTATATTATATAGATTATATATATAATTCTGAACAATTTAAAACTTAAGACAAGATATGAATGAAATTTAATATGTGGACCAATTAAAGTATAAAGTCTAATGTTTTAGTGAAAAAGAATTTACAAGTTGTTACGAAAATTGATATGTATAAAGAATAATTACATGCGGATAGGAGTTTAATTGTAGATATCGCTTGAAAAAGTTATAACTATAGTTGCATTAAAATATCACTATATATTATTAATAAATGTGGAATAAAATACACTGTTTATTTTTATTCGATTCTCTAAGATAAATTTCGAAACCTCTTTCTTGAAAGAATTTATAACATAAATAGCTTTAATTTCGGGTTTCAAAATATTAAACAATTTTGGAAAGAGATAAGTCTGAGATCTCTGTCCTATAGACTTATTCATTTTTTCTGTAGGGATCGTATATTCTTTGGTACGGGTGTTGTGTGAGCCCTTCCATAATTTACTGAAAAGTGATTTGTTAAAATTTGGAATGCGAAGTGCTGCCGAACATCCATTACTTGGGCTTCTCTATATAAACGTTCAGATGAATAGAACTTATTTTTATTTGATATTATTTTTAAAATCCACTTTTGTGTAATGTTAAGGTCGTGTAAATACGTGTTTAAAACGCCTCCCCAACCAATTATTCCATATCTGATATGTGGTTCGACAAGTATCCTATATATAACTATTAATGTTTTTAGATCCATGATTTTACTGAAATATTTGAAAATTGGAATCAACTCAGTATGTTTATCCCACTTCAAATGTTTGTCTATTATAATACCTAAATACTTTGTAGAGTTGGTTTCTTCAATTTGAATAGGATTTGTGGAATTTACAGTTAGCATAAAGTATTCGGGAAGTGAATTTGAGTAACATCCAAAAGGAATATAATGAGTTTTATCGATATTTATTGATAGTTGTCTGTAGTCAAACCATTCTTTCATATTTTTTAAATCTGCTTCTACTCTTGTTTTTAATTGGTTGGTTCCAATTTTTATCACGATAAAAAATTACGGTGTCATCCGCGAAACTAATTATTTCACCTATTGTATTTTGTGCAAATAAATTATTTGAATAAATATTAAATAATAGTGGACCTAAGACGGTACCTTGGGGTACACCGTACTGAACTGACTTTGTTTTACTCAAAATACTGTTCACCTCAACTTTCTGACCTCTATCTCTCAAATAGTTCTTGAATAATGTTAAAGGAGTACCTCTTATACCACTATCTTCTAAACATTCAAAGAGCATCATATGATTAACGGTATCAAAGGTTTTCTCGAGGTCGATAAAAACACATAATGAAGTATATCCTTTATCTAATGCTGTATAAATCATATGAGTCAATTTACTAATAGCGTATTGAGTCGATTTTCCTTCTGGGAACCCGTATTGATTGGAGTTCAGAATGTTAAAATTTTTTAGAAAAAAACTTTTTAGTCGATTTTTTACGGCAGTTTCGAATACTTTTGTAAGAGATGATATCAAATATGTAGGTCTATAATTTAATACATTCGCCTTATCACCTTTTTTAAATATAGGTTTGATAACGGATGTTTTGAATCATGAAGGGCAGTCACCTGTTTCAAATGCACTATTTATTATAAATGTTAATGGCTCGGATATGTAGTTACTTATAAATTTGAAAGTCTCAGCTTTTATGCCGTCAAGACCAGGAGCTTTATTATTTTTTAAATTCATGATAATAGCTTTCATTTCAGTTACAGTTACAGGGGTGAGATATAAAGTGTTACACTGTATATTCTTCACAAATCGATATTTAACGTGTTTTATAAATTAAAATAGGAAAAAGAACGTGATCTTACATTCATCCCAGATACTATTGCCAGCCAGTTCCTTTCCATCCATACTCAAAGACCGCTGCTGTGTTTCCGTACGCGTTAACGTGTCCACGTCATAGAGATCTTGTGTATAGGATCTCTGTGGTACACGAACGCCGCGTCATCATTGATTCTTCAAAAACATCTGCCATTTCTTTACCTGCTTTGAAAGAGGTACTCTACATATCACAATGAAAGATACTTGAAATTCTTTATCATAATAATTATCTAAAATTTTTCGAAAACAAAATAACAAATAAATAATGTCGTGTAAATATGTCAAATTTTCATATTTCGGAGTTTTCCAAAAAACCATAGTTGCTTTTCATTTTATAACCATAAAATAATACTCAGCGACCTCAAGAACCTATTATTAGACACATTGGACGAGGACCTAAATAGGAATATGAAGAAAATTGACGCAATTTAACACCAATTTTCCTTAATTTCCTTTTTTTCAGTGAAAATTGTACCGAGACACATCAGGGCATCTTATTATTTCAATATCGCAGTGCAGAAAACATTTTGTTTGTTGCTAAGATTTGGTCAAATTTTCCTAGTTTTTCAGCAAATGGGTAGGATATTACACTTTCCAACTGTAGATTCGAGCTTAGCGGACCAAAAAAATCCTCTGATACCAAATTTCAGAATCTTTGGATGAAAAGAGCCCAAGATTTTCCATTTGTTATAAAAGACATTCCATTTGTTAATGGAAAATGGGTTCTCATTGTTTATTGATAGTAATAATGACGAGCTCCCCCTTTTTCATTACCAAATATATGTAAGCTATCTTGAACCGATGCAAAATTTTTTTGCATTTTCGTGCGGTCTGTAATATTTCAGTAATGACCCCTATTTTTTCATACTTTTGACTGAACTAATTTCTTACTCATGGGATATCTCGAGAACCAACACATTCTTCAAGCTGTTACCAGTTTGAATTGACACCTATTATATTCGCGAAAACTATGTCAGGCAAGCTTCGACCTTTGCCATTAATGTAAGCTTAATTTGGTTAACCACTTCAAGATCTCGGATTTTCACAAACAGGGTCGTGTAACTTATTCCGAAAAGGAATTCGGAAGAGCTCGGACTAGCTCCATCATTTCTCCCAGTATTGCGATCGAATTATGCCGAGGAATATTTTTGCTTTCCAAGTTTTCAATGTCAAATCTCAAAAGTGTGTTTTAATAAGCGCTATATTTGCTTAATGTTTCTACTCCATTCCTATTTATACTTCAAATTCACCGTAGAATTATGCATTATAAACGAAAACATGCTACAATATACAATAACTTGGCGCAAAGCAAATTATATGCCGTTGCATTTAAATCGATGTCTGTCACTGATGACACATATTCTTCAAAAGGTTCAGTCTTCCCAGTAACATAATCACTTCTGGAAAATATCTTGATGCAACCCATCTTTATCGCTGGATTGGTCGAACACAAAATCGTGCATCAAACTTTTTTCCTAAGACCATAATATCACTGACAACTTTTGCGTTCTATATTCCAAATAGGGTTTTTTTCTGAAGAAACATGAATATAAATTAGTTGGATGATTATGTGAAATAATTATTCCAAACTGCTTTTTTTCTCTGAAGTAACATGAATAAAAATTAATCAAAAGATTAAGTGAAATAATCATTCCATTGGATTATTTCAAACCGCTTTTTCAGGAATTGACAGCAAATTACAATATTCGAATAATAAATATCGATATGAAATATACCAATGTCTTCAAACAAAACAAATTTATATTTTAACAACAATATATTTCACAAAACTTACAAAATGAGTGATGGAATTACAAGCTTCCTACTTCATAGTCCATTCTTCCCATTTATAATATATTATTATTCGAATATAGGTTCATTTGTTTTTATTTACAATTTGTTATTCAATTCTCGAAAAATTTAGGCAGTGAACGGTTCATTTCTAAAATCTAATAAAAATATAATTACGTTTATTGATATTCATTTGGTGACATATTGCTTTAATTTTCAGAGTCCATTAGGGGACGGAGGAAGTAGAGCCACATCTAACGAGGTATGAAACTTTGCTAAGCGTTGAGTCGCTATGGGTTGCCTATATTCAAATCTTGGGGTTGATGGTTATTTTATGGGTAGATAATGTTGCCTACAGTGATGACACACGTTCCTCAAAAGTGACAGCCTGCGCAGTCACGGTATCATTTCTGTGAAATATCTTTATGCCACATATCATTATAGCTGGATTGGTCGAAGCAAGAATCATGAATCAAAGATTGAGTAATATGTCCGGATAGTTCATCCCTAAAGCCATAATATTACTAATAAGTCACGTTCACTATTTCAAATAGCTTTTTTCCCTGGAAGTAACATGAAATAAATTAATTAAATGATCTGAAATAATTATTCCGTAGGATAATATTCTGAATATGGATTAAATTATTAAATATCGATTTAAAATAATATATCAAAATTCATCTTCCAACAATAACATATTTCACAATACCCACACAATGAGAATTATAAAGTACCTGAGTACCTAATTCATAACTTCTTCATCCTGTTTAGAATATATTAACATTCGAATATAGGTACGTTTGCTTATTGATATTCATGTGAAGATATATTATTCAAATTATATTTATAATATATTAGTATTCGAATATATTTTTTTTACAATCTGTATTTTAATCTTCATAAATTCATATGTAGCAAATGTTCCATATCTAAAATCGAATCAGAATGTGATTATGCTTATTGATATTCATTTGGTGATATATTGCTTCAATTTTCAGACTTACAAGAGTCCATTAGTGTATGGAGGGAGTGAGGTCAGCTCTAACTCAACATCTGGAATACACAAACGGGTATGAAACTTAATCGAGCGCTGAGTCGTTTTGGGTATTCCAAGTTCGAATTCTGGGGTCAATGGTTATTTTATGATTAAACAGAGGTTTTTTTCTGAAACTGTAAGTTACGAATAACTCGCGTTCGCTATTCAGAATGGCAGTTCTTCACAATATGTTATTCAATCCTCAATAAATTTAAACGTAGTAAACGCTGCATCTCTATAATCAAATCAAAACGCAGTTTCGCTTATCAATATTCATTGGGTAATAAATTGCTCTGATTTTCATTTTCATAAGACCGTAGAGGAGGTGAGGCCATCATCAACCTACCACCTGGAGGATACAATGGGGTATGAACTTGATCAAACGTTGAGTCGATATGGGTTTTTCTGGTTCGAATCCTGGTGGTCATGGTTATTTTATGGGTTAATAGCGAAGCTTGCATTTCTTTATTCTAGATGAATTAGTCTCTATTTCAAAAATCTTTTTTTCCGTTAGTAACATGAATAAAAATTAACTAAATCATTATGTGAAACAATTGTTCCAAGGAATTATTTCAATACGCTTTTTTTCCGAAATTAACAGCAATTCAAGATATTATCAATATGAATTCAAATACCAAGTGTCGATATGAAATACATAATTTTCTTCCAAACAAAACCAATTTATATTAATTCCATAATACCCACATAATGAGTTAAAGTAGTATGAACTACCTACTTCATAATTTATTCATACTATTTAGAATATATTATTATTCTAATATAGGTACATTCGGGTTTAATTTAAATTTGTTAATCCTCCTGAAATTCACACGTAAAAATCTCTGGAATCAAATCAAAACGTTACGTCATACATGTGTAACCGGAATTAGAGCATTACATCACTAGGCCGGAAAGTATTACCTGACAACTATTTCCACTCCTGTGATCTTTTACCAGAAATGTCACGAATTTCATAGTTTCAACGAATTATTCATTGTCGTACCTCTAATGAATTTGTTTGGAATCAATTTACAGATTGCTTTGCTGCTTTTAGATTCAAGTTCTCTTTTATTTATGTCGCCAGAACACCGAATGGAAATTTTCTTGAAAAAGAGAATGTGTAGCTGTTACTATCAGCGACTATATAAAAGTGACTCAATGGAACTGTCATTCTGACACTATAAATTAAAATTTAAAATATCTTAGTAAAACAGTATGAATTAATTTTTTTATACGACAAACGGCCGTAAAATACAATTAAAATACTCGTTAAGAAATTCCGAACTCTGCTCATTCGTCGCGTCATCCATAAACATCTAAGATTGTACTTCAGTAAGTCATGTTCCATCCTTGGATCGTAAATTATTATTTGTTCATTGCTACTCATTTGGTAACATATTGTTCAGATTTTTATTTTCAGGAAATTATAATAAGTTATTGAGGGAGTCATATATGTCCTACCATCCGGAGTAAACAATCCGGTATGAAACTTTGTCAAGCGTTGTGGGTATCCCAGGTTGGAATCTTGGAGTAGATGATTAGTTTATGGGTAAATAGAGAGTGGCCTTTATTCTCTATATCAAATAGCGTTTTTCCGGGAAGTAACATGAATAAAAATTAATTAATTGATTATATGAAATAATTATTGCAGCAGACTGAATATGAATTCAAATATATGTCGATATAAAAACATACATTTTTTTCAAACAAAAGAAATTTATATTTCAACAATAATGTATCTCACATTACTCACATATTGCCTTCTATTTACAATTTGTTATTTAATCCTTAGCAAATTCACATTCTAGAATCGAATCAAAATATGATTTTGCTTATCGTTAACCATTTGGTAATTTTTTGACTTAATTTTTATTTTCAGGGCATTAGTATACCTGCATCTTCGCCTATCCATCAAACATCTGAAAATTGTACTCATAAGGTATGAAATTTTGTCAAGCGTTGATTTGGTGTGAGTATGCCACGTTCGAATCCTGATATTAATGTTTTCCTGTTGGTAGATACAGTAGCTCTGAGTAATTATACATATCCTTCAAAATGTACAGCCTGCCCAGTCACAATATCATTTCTGAGAAATATATTGATGCAACGTATTGCTGGATTGGTCGAAGCCAAAATCGTGAGTCAACCTCTGAGATATATGTTGAAACCGATTTTTTCCCTAAAACTGTAATATTACTAATAAGTCGCGAGAGCTATTTCAGATAGGGTTTTGCCGGCTAGCATGAATACAATTTAATCAAATGATTATGCGAAATAATTATTCTGTTGGATCGTTTCGAATCGATTTTTCCCTCAATTAACAGCTAATCATATTATTCTGAACATGAATTCAAATATAAAATTTTCGATATGAAATACATCAATTTTTCCAAATAAAACGAATTTTTATATTACCAACAATATATTTGACATTACCCAAATAATGACTTATGGAATTATTATTTTGACCCTTCCGTCTCCCTTAGAATATATTATTTTCCGCGTGTATGTGCCTTTTATTTACAATTCGATATTTTATCCTTAATAAATTCACACATAATGAACGCTGCATCTCTAGAATCGAATCACAATATGATTTTATTTATCCATATCCATTTGGTAATATATTGATTTGATTTTTATTTTCAGACGATTGATATAGGCTGTCGAAACAAAACTGTAAGTAATCAACCCACATATCCACTAAAAATACTATGTAAGTACTGAGGACTTTTCGGCTACCATGTAGCCATCATCAGAGTAAACTGAATTATAGATCAAAATGTGCCTGTTTAAATTTTATTTGGATATTATAATATAAACAAAGGGTTACCCTCAGCTGGAGATAAATCAAAATTTATAAATTGCTTTTTCGTTTATCCATTTTCAATCCCCTCTGAATTACCTAGGTATTTGTCTGTACTGTGTCTCAAAAGTGATAAACCTATTTAGAAAGTGCTGATTTTTCATTATTATTTTTCTATATATAGAGAAAATGTTCTCTATGACGAGTTGAAGTGTTTCTTCTAGTTTGACCCACATAGCATTTTGAACACGACTCACAATCGATTTTGTAAATTACGGATTTGTCGAATTCGGAAACTTTATCAAAGGTGTTAGGCAACACCATTATTTTCCTTTATATGAACAAAACGTTCCTTATACCGAGTTAGAATGTTCCTTCTAGTTTGATCTACATAGCATCTTGAACACGACTCACAATCGATTTTGTAAATCCTGGATTTGTCGAATTCGGAAACTTCATCAAAGGTGTTAGGCAACACCATCATTTTTATTCATATGAACAAAACGTTCCTTAGACCGAGTTCAAATGTTCCTTCTAGTTTGATCTACATAGCATTTTGAACATGAGTCACAATCGATTTTGTAAATCCCGGATTTGTCGAATTCGGAAACTTTATCAAAGGTGTTAGGCAACACCATTATTTTTATTTATATGAACAAAACGTTCCTTATACCGAGTTCAAATGTTCCTTCTAGTTTGATCTACATAGCATTTTGAACACGACTCACAATCGATTTTGTAAATCCCGGATTTGTCGAATTCAGAAACTTTATCAAAGGTGTTAGGCAACACCATTATTTTCATTTATATGAACAAAACGTTCCTCAGACCGAGTTCGAATGTTCCTTCTAGTTTGATCTACATAGCATTTTGAACACGACTCACAATCGATTTTAAAAAATCCCGGATTTGTCGAATTCGGAAACTTTATCAAAGGTGTTAGGCAACACCATTATTTTTATTTATATGAACAAAACGTTCCTTAGACCGAGTTCAAATGTTCCTTCTAGTTTGATCTACATAGCATTTTGAACACGACTCACAATCGATTTTGTAAATCCCGGATTTGTCGAATTCGGAAACTTTATCAAAGGTATTAGGCAACACCATTATTTTTATTTATATGAACAAAACGTTCCTTATACCGAGTTCAAATGTTCCTTCTAGTTTGATCTACATAGCATTCTGAACACGACTCACAATCGATTTTGTAAATCCCAGATTTGTCGAATTCGGAAACTTCATCAAAGGTGTTACGCAACACCATTATTTTTATTTATATGAACAAAACGTTCCTCAGACCGAGTTCAAATGTTCCTTCTAGTTTGATCTACATAGCATTTTGAACACGACTCACAATCGATTTTGTAAATCCCGGATTTGTCGAATTCGGAAACTTTATCAAAGGTGTTAGGCAACACCATTATTTTTATTTATATGAAGAAAACGTTCCTTATACCGAGTTCAAATGTTTCCTTCTAGTTTGATCTACATAGCATTTTGAACACGACTCACAATCGATTTTGTAAATCCCGCATTTGTCGAATTCGGAAACTTTATCAAAGGTATTAGGCAACACCATTATTTTTATTTATATGAACAAAACGTTCCTTATACCGAGTTCAAATGTTCCTTCTAGTTTGATCTACATAGCATTTTGAACACGACTCACAATCGATTTTGTAAATCCCGGATTTGTCGAATTCGGCAACTTTATCAAAGGTGTTAGGCAACACCATTATTTTTATTTATATGAACAAAACGTTCCTCAGACCGAGTTCAAATGTTCCTTCTAGTTTGATCTACATAGCATTTTGAACACGACTCACAATCGATTTTGTAAATCCCGGATTTGTCGAATTCGGAAACTTTATCAAAGGTGTTAGGCAACACCATTATTTTTATTTATATGAAGAAAACGTTCCTTATACCGAGTTCGAATGTTTCCTTCTAGTTTGATCTACATAGCATTTTGAACACGACTCACAATCGATTTTGTAAATCCCGGATTTGTCGAATTCGGAAACTTTATCAAAGGTGTTAGGCAACACCATTATTTTTATTTATATGAACAAAACGTTCCTCATACCGAGTTCAAATGTTCCTTCTAGTTTGATCTACATAGCATTTTGAACACGACTCACAATTGATTTTGTAAATCCCGGATTTGTCGAATTCGGAAACTTTATCAAAGGTATTAGGCAACACCATTATTTTTATTTATATGAACAAAACGTTCCTCAGACCGAGTTCAAATGTCCCTTGTAGTTTGATCTACATAGCATTTTGAACACGACTCACAATCAATTTTGTAAATCCCGGATTTGTCGAATTCGGAAACTTTATCAAAGGTATTAGGCAACACCATTATTTTTATTTATATGAACAAAACGTTCCTTATACCGAGTTCAAATGTTCCTTCTAATTTGATCTACATAGCATTTTGAACACGACTCACAATCGATTTTGTAAATCCCGGATTTGTCGAATTCGGAAACTTTATCAAAGGTGTTAGGCAACACCATTATTTTTATTTATATGAACAAAACGTTCCTCAGACCGAGTTCAAATTTTCCTTCTAGTTTGATCTACATAGCATTTTGAACACGACCCACAATCGATTTTGTAAATCCCGGATTTGTCGAATTCGGAAACTTTATCAAAGGTGTTAGGCAACACCATTATTTTTATTTATATGAACAAAACGTTCCTTATACCGAGTTCAAATGTTTCCTTCTAGTATGATCTACATAGCATTTTGAACACGACTCACAATCGATTTTGTAAATCCCGGATTTGTCGGAGTCGGAAACTTTATCAAAGGTATTAGGGAACATTTAGTCCATATAAAGGAGAATAATGATTTTGCCTTACACGTTTGATAAATTTTCCTACTTGTTTCATTTCTTCTTCAATCGCTTGTTCAATTAGTTGACTCAGTTTGGTGGGATCTTGCGGAAAGTTTGTTGTGTTGGGGTTTTTTGTAGTTGTATTCCTCTGTCCTTATTGAATTTCGATTTGTGAGAAACGCATCGCCAGCTATTCATTTGACTTAATACGCCAGCTATTTTCACGCATCCTGTCACGTAGATAATGCAATTTGCTATTACATCGTGTGCAAATAGGTATATCACTTTCCGATGTTAGATTATCAGCGTACTTAGTACACTTAACCATATTCTATGAATTTTCAAATTACAATCTCTTGTTTAATCTAGAATTTCTTTCCAATTTGTTTCGGTTTGCATTTGTAGCGATTTAATAAGTCGACGTGTTGATATATTAAACTCAAGTTTTCCAAACAAAACGAATTTATATTTTAGCAACAATATATTTCACATTATCCATTATGGAATTATCACTATTCGCTTGTACGTACATTTGTCTTTCATTTACAATTTGTTATTCAATCCTCAATATATTCACTTGGTTAACGCTGCATCTCTAGAATAATATCAAAATATAATTTCATTAATTTATATTCATTTGATAATATATTGCTCCGATTTTCATTTTCAGCTAGTAAGTATAACTTATAAAAAAGGTGGAGCCATCTCTAACCAACCATCCGGAGGATATACCACTCTAATACTGATTTTTTCTTTATTTTTGTTCATTTCCCATAATTGTTACGAAATAAAACTGTAGCATCAAATAAAATTAAATAAAATGTTTTGATAAAAGTATAATAAAAAAGGGTTTTACTGCAGTTAGAATAGTTGAAGTACTGTGAGTTCAAATTAAGAAAATATATTAGATGGGACCACCCGTCCCGTCCTTAGCTTTGCAGATGATGATACACTTCATACCGCATTGTGGGGATCAGCCCTTAATGACGGGGACGGTTTGCCATAAGCTGATCGGTGGTCCTTTTTGAGGCATAGGAATTGAAACACTAATTTATAGAAGGGTTGTACTTTACTGAACGTAGAGGTCGACGTCATAATGAGTTAATGTCTCGCTCCACACAATAACAATGATACTGATATAATAAATAATAATACAGTCAATAATGAATTGAATATGGATATCAATATAAATGATATAGTTAATCTAATCTTAGTAAATATGTATCGGTCTATAAATACTACCTTGACTCAAGGTTCCCACGCTGTCATGTCAGGGTCCCTTGTTGTGGAGCTTATACTAAACAATATGTTCATGTTATTTATATAATAAAAAATCTTGTTATAATAATTCACAATTAAGTGCTGATGAATTTGCTAATCACTTTATTAACAAGATTAATGATTTAATGAAAAATTTTAGTATCAAAAATAATACTGATTTGTCTGCCTTTCTTCAAAAGGGAAAATGCCTCGCAATTCATCCTTTCTTAGGCCCGTGGAACACAATGAAATATCACGAATCATAAAAAATTAAAAAAACTCAAAGTCAAGAGATTTTTATGGTCTTGAAGCGGAAACTATAAAATGTGTAGCCGATATTTTAATCAAACCGATAGCTGAATTAATAAATAATTGTTTCCTTCATGCAACTTATTCGGAATGCTTAAAAATATCTTTAGTCTCTCCAGTTTTTAAAAAAGGTTCTCAGGCTGATTGTGATTCATATCGACCTATTTCGATTATACCAGTTGTGGCAAAAATTTCTGAAACTGCTTTAAATAATAGACTAATAAATTACTTAGAAGCTTTTAATATTTTAGATAAATCACAATATGGCTATAAAACAGGAAAATCGACGACAAGTGCTTTAACTAATATATGTGAAAAAATTTTAGAATCCTTTGAGAAGAAAGAAGAATGCACTGCTCGTTTTTATGATTTATCCAGTGCTTTCGATACGGTGCGTCATGATCTATTACTGCAAAAATTGGATTATAACGGAATTAGAGGTAAAAGCCTTAAACTTTTCGAAAGCTACTTAAATAATAAAATGCAGAGCGTTAAATATGAGGGCAATATCTCCACTGAGCATTTGGTAAAATTTGGTGTACCGCAAGGCTCCATCTTAGGCCCTATTCTGTTTTTGGTTTATTTGAATGACATGTTCTCTGTTTTACCAGATAATGTACACCCAACGGCTTATGCGGATGATTCCTCAGTCTTCACAAGCAATGAAAGTAAAGATATCACAAAGTCCACAATAAAAGCATCTGAACAAACCCTTTGCAAATGGTTTCATTGCAACCATCTTACTTTGAACTTGAGTAAAACGGAAATTTCAAGTTTTTCTTTAATATCATCAAAATATAAAAGTGAAGCATCCGTATAGCTTCTGGGCGTATACTTAGATAGTTCTTTAAATTGGCAAGATCATATTAACTACACATCAAAAAGGCTTTCAACTTCTATTTATGTACTCAGAAGATTGGCGTTTTCTGTTTCACTCGAATCCAGAAAAATGGCCTACTTTGCGATCTTTCACAATGTAGTGACATACTCTATTTCATTATGGGGAGGTTCTTGTCTCGCTGAACAATTATTTTTGTTACAAAAAAAGGCGGTAAGAGTGTTGTTGCAAGTTGGACAAAGGCACTGTAGACCATTGTTTGCAAAAATTGGCATAATGACATTGCCATGCTGTTTTATATTTCAGTGTTCATTGTATGTGAGACGGCGTTGCAATGTTGAGGAAAGGAAAGATGTCCATTCCTATGATACAAGGTGTGGTAGTCAGCTGACATTACCTAGATACAGATTGTCCAAAACACTAAAGTCACATGTCTATTTGTCTCTGAAATTTTACAATAAACTGCCAGATGACATAAAAGATGAAAAAATAACTTTTAGCATTTTAAAAAATTAATACGTGTGGCACTCGGGGACTGCCGCGCTAAAGCTATTGCATAGCATTTTTCCTCAACTTGTGCAATTGTGAATTATTTATTTTTTTAAATTTATGCAGTATTTTTTTTTCTTTAATATTTTAATTCGAATTTTTTCTTTGATATTAATTCAAGTTACACTTTTTGAGCGTGGTGACCGATAAGAAAACAATTTTTTTTCTTTTATTGAATAAATGAGAAGTTAACATCGTTTAAAATATTTTTATTATCTTACAATACATGTAGGTTATTCAGGAATTTGTTATCATTAAAACTATAGGTTTATGGTAACTGAATAACTGAAATGAGAGACATAAGTTTGAGACTTGATATCCTCTAAATATCTGGAAAATACCGCGTCAATGGTGGTCCCATATTTTGTTGTGGATTCTTGTGGATCATTATTCATTTTCAAATTCAATTTTTCCGAAAGAAAAGTTGTCAAACGCTCTGATTTTTCATCAGCGAAGTTGATGTTGAAATCGCCAGCCAAGATAAGTGGAAATTTATTACCATTTGTACCAAGTATTTTCGACCCTCCTTCAGTGTACTCCAGTAAAGTGCGATGAATAAAAAGCTCTACCTCGTCCAATTTTGGATTCGGAGAAATGTAAATTGCTACCATGACTATGTGTAGGCCATTTCTAAGTTTGCATGAGCACGCACAAATATCTCCAACAAATGAGCGCCTAACATTAACATCGTTAACGTGTGCAATATTTATTTCAATATTCGGAGTCATAATATTAGTAACATTATTATTATTTTGGTAAATAGCTACCCCACCTTCTGGAACAGTGTCTCGTTTGAATTGAACAATACAAATGAAATTAGGTATTTCAATCGGATTATCATGCGCCATGCAAGTTTCGGTAAGAAGTAACACATTTGTTTGTCTCGTAACTGAATCTTGCAAATCGAATTTGTGACTATTTAGACTTTGGCAATTGAAAGTCATTATTGAAATGCCATTTCTATTACTAATGAAATCTAAGACACTTTGAGCTGTCGTCTGAACACTATTTAAAGGCAGTCTTTTGAATTCTTGCAACAAAGATGCAGCCGATGCAGCTTGCCTTCGATTATTATAAAACTTGAATGTAGAATTATCGTTTTCTGTCGTGATATACAATTTTTCAATATTAGTCACCCGAGAGAGCGCAACATAAACGAGTTCCTGTTATTTTTCGTTACGGAATTTCTTGATTCGGTCGTCGCGCTCAAAGCCCGCGAAAAAAGCTATATGCAATATATGCAATAGCTTAATAGAAACAGGAACTCTCAGGTCTCTGCTACGCGCGTCTAACGTATAAACTCTAACTGACGCGTAGCGAGCTCCTAGAGGCATATGTCAAAATGATTTCGTTCGTAGCTAATTACATAGGACGTCTGGAGTTCATGCAATTATGTTTTTAGATAATTCGAACCTTCTAATTTCGATAGGCCACGTGAAAATCCCGGAGTCTAAAGCGCTAGAGTGTTATAACATTCGTATAAAATAGAGAAATTTCTCACTTTTAGAAACTTCAAATTAATTAATCAATTTGACACATGTTAGGTGTTTAGGTCTTACATTATTTTTCGTTACGGAATTTTTTCGATTCGGTCGCCGCGCTCAAAGCCCGCGATAAAAGCTATATGCAATAGCTTAAAAGATTTCTTTTGAATAAATGTTTTTATTCTTACTTTGAATTTTTGCATTATGATTTTAAACATTTTTAGTGATTTACAACATAACATGCTATATTTTATTGAAAATCACATTATGGAATGAATGACTGAATTGACAATTTTAATTCGTTGTGTTTTAATATGTAATTTATGTATTAGTAGTGTAGTGAATATATGTAAATGTAAATATTTTAATTTTAATTTTTAATGTATACTGTCATGTTTTAGTGAAGTGTTTCTCTTATATAGACAAAGTGGCTTCCTACATGTTAGACATGAATTATTTTATTCAATAGTATTGTTTTATTTTACCATTTAATTAAATGCCTTGTATTGACTTGTCCTATCTATTCTCTGTAAATAGCAAATGGATCAATAAATTATTCTATTCTATTAGAAGGTAATGGTAACACTAAACATATTGTTTGTGTATCGCGTATGAATTTATAAACATATGGATTACATACATTTAATAATAGAAATAAGGTTGTATTTGCTAATTGAGGGATTTTAGGTAATCTCGTATATTGATGGAAGATTCCTATACTACAGCTTTCTCATTCAATGAAGTCGGAAGAGCGAGACAGAGAAATGTTGACATAATTAATGGAGATCTGGAAATGATTTTGGAATGGGGATCTGATATTTTAGTAGAGTTTAATGCAACCAAAACTCAAGCTAGCGTCTTTTACAGGAAGGCGGATCCCACAATATCTGATATGATGATGTCAGGTACAAATATTCCTTTGAAGGGTTCCATATCTATGCTCGGATCACCACCAACAGCACCTCCTCATGGGATCATCATGTGAGGTCCATTGCGAAAACCGCTTCACTAAAACTTGGTTCTCTATTCCGTGCCAGAAGCTACTTTATATCCCAGTGGCTCCTCATAATCTACAAAGCAAAAATTCGACCTGTCCTGGAGTACTGTTCACATGTTTGGAGTTCGGCTCCCGAACATAAACTGAAGCTCTTGTATTCTGTCCAGAAGAGAGTATTCGTCTGATTGATGATGTCACACTTTCAAATTCATTGACCTGTCTACAACATAGTAGAGAAGTGGGATATCCCTCCTTTTTCCAATGATATATTCATGGTCGGGGTCGATCAGAAATCTATTGTTCCACAACGAAATCGGTTTTCCGGAAATAATGAAAATTGTTTATGGCTAGCTAACTTTTGAGGCTTTTGCATATGAATTTCGTGTTTTTAAATAGCATTTCCAACCATAATTTCGAGTTGCACCTAATCCTAATGGTTTTCTGGAAAATGGTGTTGGTTGTTCCACAGAAATATCGTAAAAGTATTAGTTGAAGGCACAACTCACAGACTATATTCACATAAGACAAAAAAAGTGATATACTTATACGATAAATGCGCCAAATAAACTTTTCTTCTTTTTTCTTTATACTTTGACTACAAGAGAGGAACCTATAATGTTCTCGAAGAATATCGTGTGAGCCAGCTGTGGAATGTTGGGAGAGAGATAAGAATTTTTCTTGAAGGCTTGGGGGCTATATACACTCACTACTAGGTGAAGAGCTCCACAACTTCGCTGTTCGATACAAAAATGAAGTTTGGTATAAAGAAGTTCGGCAGGTCTCGAGCTTGACAATGAAGGGGTAACTAGCTTGAGTTCGTCTAGTCTGCCTATCTGAAATCACTCGTGGTGGAACCAAAGAGTTCTATATATAGAGTAGACAACTAAGCCTTTCACTGGTATCTTAACGGACATTCTGTCCTTCTCGTACATGTACTGTTCTCTCACTCGCACTATGTGCGAGCGTCAACTTATTCTTGTATTCTTATACTCTTTGTGATAGAAGGGGAGACCGTGCGAGTGAGAGCGCACTAACATGTGCGAGAACGACAGAATGTCCGACTAGTTACCAGCGCTTTCCTATGCTTAACACACTACTTGTCTACTCTATATATAAAACTCTTTGGGAACAACAGGCGAGATTCCTAATGAACACCGAGCATGGAAAGGGAGAGATATCCCACTTTTCTAGGATATTCTAGAGGAGTCAATGGACTTGTAAATGTGACATCATCAATCAAACGAATAGCTCTATTCTGGGTAGAATTCAAACCAAAATCATTTACAATCCCCATCAAAACTTGATTCATCGCAAGATAACAAGGGCTGAATCTTATTATTTTGATGATAAAATAAATTCAAATTAAATTAATTTAAAAAAAAAATGGTAAATTAAAAAAGAAAATCAATCACGATGTGATATTATCAAACATCATTAGTACCTCAAGTACAATGACATGAATGATATACTATTTAATTATATTTTTTTACTCCGCGTCTGTTCGAAGCTTTATTCGATAAGCTAATTCTATGGATTTTTCGTTTTTAAATGTTGGCGTTACTAATTCTTGACTTTGACACTTCAACATGAACTTCACCTTTGTTTACAGTTTCTCATAATTGATATATACCAAATATTACCAACCTAAAAATAAAAGACAAAAATTCCTAATTTTCTTTTTAGAAAAAATTAAATTAAAAGGCTGAGAAAAAAAATAGTATAGAGAACTCGTTTCATTAGGCGTTGGGCATTCGCTTGTGCGCAAAATCGTCCTAATGAAACTAGTTCTTTAATATACTACTAAACATTCTAAGAACTAACATAATAAAAGTATGGTAAGTTGATAAACGATAAAATTCTCAAGCTAGTCTTATTTTAATTCTTTGAATGACTATTTATTTCAATTCGCCCTTTTAAGCTCTATTACATCAATTAATCAAGTGTTTAACAACTGCTTTGATTATAACCTTCAAGTCGATCACAAAAATGTTAATATTCTAACTACTAAGGAAACCAATTATTATGAAAGATCTATTCTGGAGATGATTCACATAAAACTTGACTCCAAGTCTGTAAATCATAGAACAGATATTCAATCATCAAGTCAAATTTATACCAGTTTAATTAATTAAAACCCTTGCAAATTCCTACATGCATCTTTATAATGTTAAAAGTATATTTTAGGTAGAATACTCAAATAGCAATATTTCTAATAATGGTCTGATAACCTTTTTGTATTGCCTCATAAATGTTCAACATCTGGTTCAGTCCTTCAGTCGTATTGCATACTGAGATTCAATATGTCTATAGAGCTTATAAGAATATTGCTTAGCAGCGGATCCTTAATTTATATACTAAAACATTAATGTGTTGTAATTTCGATTATTTGTGTTTCTGTTCGTTTCGGCAACGTGGGTATTTTTAATTGAAATTAGTGCGATAAGGACGCCTTGTGGTGATACAATTAGTTTTAATAAATCCCATTTTATACAGTCTTCTGATGATTGTCGTGAGACCGAAACGTACGTAAAGGCCAAAATAATAAGCGTATGTGTCAATGTGACCTATTTTCCGAGAATTCTAATATAATGTTTAACAATTGAATATTTTGAAAGAGTGCAGAATTCCTTAATTTGCCTTTAAATCATTACCTCTAAGATAGTTGTAGATAGATTCAGTTATTCTCTGAACTAGATTCTTATTAATTATGGTCAAAAGGCCCCTACAATGGACAGAGAAGGAGATGTTTGGGATAAAAACCATTTCTTTCTACATTATCGCTTCAAAGCTTTCATCATTAACCTCATAAAGATGGCCGCAAAAAAGGGTCAGTTTCAATGGTCTTTATAATCTGAATGAATGGAGCCAATATTGTTAGTTGACAAAGAAAGCATACTTTGATATCCGGAAAGAAACGATGCCGTTACATTCACAAACTGGTGTTCCAACAGGTTTCTCTAGATCAACTGTATCATAGTAGTATCCTTCATCATTTGTTTTATTGAATACACTACACATTATCTGGCTTAAATTTATCAATATTGCGATTTATTTGAAAACTTCACAGCTTCTTTTCAGACATTTGACATCTGGAAGAATAATATGTATACACAATTATAATATTCATAATGGAATCGGATAAGTTAACTTGAAGAATGGTTGAATGTACAACATGAAATTCAAACGAAATATTTCAACCATATTTAGAAAATATATTGTAGTTTATTTATTATAATCCATAGTTATCATTTTAATCGTTTTTCAGTCTATTTTCAAGTTTTATGAGTTGGCTGCAAGAAAAAGATTGTTTCAAAAGATTGTAAAACTTATTTAAATATCATATTTTCTGTCTCTGGTTTTAAATAAGTTTTTTTGAATCAATAAATAGTGATATCATAATAGTATGATTATAATTAAATGTGAATGGGAATTTTTTTTTGTTTAAAAATAGTTAAAATTAATTTGACAAAGTACAAACAGATTAATTTTTTTTTGGTAGGTCGGTATTCATCTAAATGTTAATACGTACGTTCAATATTCTAAGATTAGTTCCACATACAATTTCGTATATAAACGTTCATATGTTTCATTTCCATGTCGTTTATTTCATTGTCAATCAAATTTGTGGGTGGTTTCTATTAAATGATTGGCAAAAAGAGAGAAACCAGTTCTGGTAAGTTCATATATACCACTTGTTCCATTTTATCAATCTTATCTTTATTGTTTATTTAAAAATTATTCAATGGGCTTGACGATTTGTATTATATTTCAACTATAATGGTTTTAATATGTTTGAAATTCCAAATGAGTTACTTCCATGAAAGGTCAGTGATCTAGATGGTTTGCTATCTAGATTTAACATAGTATTGAGTGAGAAATTTTGTTTTATTGTATGTAGACTGAGTTTTCCATATTACGGTTCAATTTTTTATTTAACACAGTTATTACTAAATCCATTCATAATGGCTATTTATTATTTTAAGTTCTAGTTGAAAATTAGTTTCTGATAGAGGTGTTTCAATAAGTCTATTCAACTAGCTGTGGAAACTAGCTAATTTGTGTTGTATGGGATGAAGTAAAGTGTTATTAATGTATATTGGCGATGTATATAGCAAATTCAATTTGTATTTCTATCGTGAATTTAATTGAAGTATGTACTGTATTGATATAATTAAGAAATCTTTTTAAAATATCCTTATGTTCATTTCCTATTATAAGAATGTCGCCTACATATCTGCTATAGAATTTGATGTGTTTGAAAAATTCATGCCCATTGATTATTTTTCCAGTTTCTAGATAATTCATAAATATTAGCAGGTATATGAAAAAATTTCTTCAACATAATGATAATTATACTATTATGACATCACTATTTATTGATTTAAGAGAACTTATTTGAAACCTAATTACCGAAAAACAATATTTAAATGAGTTTTATCTTTTGAAACAAAAACTTTTTCTTGTAGCCAACTTATAATACTTGAGATAGGAGTGAAAAAACAATAGACTCCAAAAAATGTAGTATAAATACACAATAAACTACACTATATTTTTTAAATTCTGTTCATATGAACTCACACTTGGGTAATACCGACCTTTCGGAAAATTTTAGGCATTGTATCATTATAACAGTACAACAAGTAAACACACTAATTAAAGTTGTGTTTTATTTTCCTATAGCATGTTTCATACACACAGAGGGTTCACTGAATAAAATTATACTCAATTAGGAGTATGAGAAAATCATACAAAGCTATACTTGTTCATTTGTTAAAATAAATATCCAGGAAGTAATGATCCCTTTAACTGCATATCTGATTTTCAATCAATCATGATATAATGAAATTCGACTGTATTCACGAGATGCCCAACCTTGGACCTGGTATTTTCTGAGGCAAATGTTGAAATGACATCAAGTCAACTAATCAAGTATTTGTTTCCCCAGGTTCACAGCCAATTCACAAAAATCTAAAATATGAAAATAACTCGCTTGCTATCGAATTTAGAACACCAGTGCATATGAACTTTTTAAAATAGAATTTAATATTAGTCGATTTCGTTAAAAAAATACATGATGTTCCATTAAGAAAAAATGTTTTTCAAATTATCTCAATAATGCTATATTCAATTGTTTATTCCATTTCATCATTGTAATCAGAAGAAAAAATTCTACTGGCTTGCTAATTTAAAAGTCTGAAATTACCAATGGTGTACACTAGATTTGAAACACCCATACTTCCCGATTCGTAAATATTACAGACCTTCACAACAGACCTTCACAAAGTCAGAGCGTTTTATTTTGCTCACATATTCTAATACAAAATAGTTCTAGAATACTGTACGTCAGATGTTGAGATGTATATACCGTTTCGTGAATCCAATTTGTAGATATATAATATGTAATATTACAATGTGCCTTTCAACTGAATGATATCATTACTATTACTACGGAAAAGGTGGGTTGGAATAATATATATTTGTAGAGCATTGTTCCGTGAAGGAGTTAACCTATATAAGGATGTAAATAGCATTCGAAAATATAGTTGGCGTGTCAAGCAATTATGTCAAACTGAATTTATCGCTTTGGCAGCATAAATGTTTCCTTCTCCTGATTCATGAGGAAAAGCATTTCAACAGGAATTTAATTATTCTCCCGCTTGAATATAAACTCAATAAACATTTAATACACATTTGGTAAAAGCTTTGAGCTTATTTGTTTTTCCGAGTTACTTTATTATATCAAAATCAATGATTGGTATTATTTCTGAATTCGTTTTTCATATTGAATTGATCGAATGGGTTGTCATATTTATTAACAGATTTTTTGACAACTATTACTGAGAAACTTATTAGAATAAATACTTTTCAACAACATATTATTTCATATCTTTAATATCATAATAGTTCATTGTAAGCTCATAATAAATGCCAAACGAATATGCGTCTCTTTATCATTGAGTTGAATCGTAGAATCATTGATAATTCCACCCTAGGAAAGGAATCACAGGAAAGTCCTAATGAAAATAATAATGTAATTATAGTTTCGCTAACACCTTAGCATCTTCAAACATATATTAGAAAGTACTCTATAACTATAGCTACACTTTTATTTATTGAATTAACGAAAATCGAATTAATAGTTATTTTATTTGAGTTTAAAATGCTGTTGTTCTTTGATAAACACAGCTGTTGGCGGTTGGTAGGTGGATTTATATGCAAATAATATGCGAATCTCCCAAATAACAGAACAAATATTAACCTCTATGTAAACCCGAAATTGATAGTGTTAAGAAAAATAGACCTTAATGACGTACTGTAATTAAAATTAATAGTACCATTATAGAATGGACAGAACAGTAATCCATACAAATCAAACTGTAATATTCAGTACAATTAGTCAGGTTTGAGAATTTTTTAACAGTTTATTAGAGAAATTAGAATTAGAAAGGTTAAAGGTAGAAAAGGTAAGTAATATAACTGATTTGTGAATAAGGTATAATCTCTTTGAACAGTATAAAGTCAATAAGAGAAAAGAGTTTAAAAACGGTAGAAAGATGGAACATAAAAGTGAAGTAAATTAAAGTCATAACAATCAGAAGTTAAGTATTTAATATGTAATTCAAATGATAAGTGAGATTTAAAGTGTAAATAAATATTTAGAGAGAAGAATTATTTATCGAAATGAAAATTACGACATGAATAACAATAATATAAAGTCAAATTGAGAATATATTGAATTATAAAGCACAAATAAAGAAACAATTACATTTTTTAAAATGCTAAGATCTCATTGGTCGTAAAGAAGAGAGGTTTCTGGCAGACAGAAACGCGTGGCGAATAGGAGTGACCGCCAGAAAAAGCCAAGCGATAATGTTCTCAACGACAAACATCAAACAAAAACCGACGAAAGATATTGACATATATAAAAAAGAAGTACCTTGGGTGAAAGAAGTGAAATACTTGGGAGTAATGCTAGACCGGAACCTAACTATCATTCCACACCTATGGAACATAAAAAAAGGTAAATCAGATGAAGGGCACCTTCATCCGCTACGCAGCAGAAAAATTAAACTAAGTACCATAAGTAAATTATGGATCTATACTTCTGTGATAAGATCGACAATAACATACGCCTGCGTAACTAAAGAATTTGCAAATAATACAGAATAAGGTGATCAAATCCTGTCTAGATGCACCACATTACGTACCAAATGACCTGATCCATAGGGATACAGGAATACCTAAAATTGAGGAAATAATTCTGAAACAGGCGACAAACACATACCAAAGGATGGAAACGCTTAGAAACCCCACAATCAGAGGCATACAAAAAGCCGAGAATCCTTGGCGCAGGAATAGTAAATCCCATGGGAGACGCCATGCTTGTTTGAAATATAAGAGGTAATGACCTGTAAGATAAACACAACAACAACATAAACAAATTGAGATAGTACTGTGTTTATAATCAAGTCAATTATTAAATCATATGTAGCTACAAGTTAGTCAAATCAACATTATTAAATGAAAATTGGTGAAATTCTACCTGTATGGAAAATGTATTATCATAGCAAATGGTAACAGGAATTTGATCATCAGTATCTACTATTACCATAGTGGTTACCCAAAGTTAGGTACCAGAATAAGGAAGGATATCAACCTTCTAGATTGAGTTGCAACGATTGAGTTCAATAGACATTCAACTTAGAGATAGTTATTCAATCTTAGAAATCATTAGGGCATCCTTTAATTCCTTGATGATTATAAGAATAATACAAAAACAAAAATAACATCTCTCAGGTTGGAGCGAGTGATATTTCGCTGGAATAATGTACAAAATGATGGGTTTTTAACAGGAGTTTCAATAAACTGAAACACTTGACGGTGATAGAGGCAAAGAATCTGACAATTAAACTGCCAATTCAGAGTTCATCCGGGGAATAATTGACACTAATCTCAGATGCGACAATTTTTTTACATCAATGTCCGTGAACGAATAGATGGAAATCCAATAATTCAGTTAACTAATGCTCTGCGAGTTTTGGTTTTTATCAAGTTTTAAATCAGCAGGTAGTTATAATCAGATCCCAGGAAGTTAATGGATGAAGTATGCACAGAAGAATTGTTCAAATTTTTCATCAGTTGATAATGAAGTTTTTGAAATAGAGAACAAACTGGAAACTATAAACATGATATACTCGAATGTAGAGGATGTTTATTATCCTTCATATCTGCAGTTTTGAGAACTCGATCTGATCAGAATACTGTGTTGGTATATTCACATTTATCGCTCATAGATAACTATTTCCCCCAAATTATCAATAGTATTTCAAGTGTCATTTATAGATAATAGATATATTGAATGAGTTAATAATATATTGAGTATGCATCTCAATAATATTTTGAGTAAAAAAATCATTGATATGTGATAGTAAAGTTCCTTTATCTAAAAATCCGAAAAATAATAATATTCATCACCTTGTATTCGACGTTATAAGATAAGGCCTCTTTTGTCTAGATCGGTCAGTAACACTGAAAACTAATAGTTCTAGACAGCAGTTTCAGTCTCTCATAGAGCTCATATGCAAAACGAGAAAGTTTTTTGCAATAGATCAAAATATCGAGCTCATCAAATACCTAGAGGCCTAGAAAATTGTGAATGACCTGCAATATGGCTTTCGTCAGCAGTTGCTTTAAATAACTTTTCAGGACTGATGCTTGATCATGTGTTTTAGAATTCCGAAATCAATTGTGCTTACTAGGGACTGCCAGTCTATATTAATTTCTGACACATGATTGTCTTTTTTATTCCAATTTGGATGATGCTATCTCTAATTATGAATTTATATTTTGCTTTTGCTTTCTCCCAATTATATTATATTATTCCCTGATTTTTTCCTTTCTTTTGATATCACTTATGTTTATTTCAGTACTTTTGATTTTATGTCAATATTACTTTTACAATGAATTAGCTTCTTGTTTTATTAATTCAATTTTCATCTTAAGCCTCTTCTATATAATTTTTATTGATTTATGATCACATTATAAAGATTCTTCACCCAGTATGAATTATATATACATTCTCGGGAAATAGGTCACATTAACACTTTGTTTTAAATTTTCTTTACGTACGTTTCGGTCTCACGAACATCATCAGAAGACTTATTATGTCAAAAAGGGTTTATTGAAACTAATTATAGCACAAGCGTCCATATCGCACAAATTTCAATCAAAAAAGCCCGATTCGTCGAAACGAACAGAACCACGAATAATCGAAATTGTATCGTCAATATTAAAGTATGAAAATTTTTTCGTATCAAGAATCCACTATTCAGTAATATTCTTATAATATACAAGCGCATGTTGGTATAGTCTCATAACAACTGAGATCGAAGTTATTTGTTTTGTATCAACTTACGAACCAGATGTAAGATTTATGAGGTATGAGAAAAAGGTTTCAGACCTGTACTGGAATATTACTATTAAGCATTCTTCCTAAAATATATTTTTAACATTTAAAAGACGCATGCAGGAATTTGCAAGAGATTTTATTTATTCAAATTGGTATAAATATGACTTAGATTTTGAGTATCTGTCCTATGATTTATAGATTTGAAGTCACGTCTTATGTAAATCATATCCAGGATAGATCTTTTATAATAATTGGTTAAAATATTAACATTTTTGTAATCAAATTGATGGTTATAATCAAAGCAGTGCTTAGCAGGGAAGGTGGATCACTATTTGTTATTTCTTGAAATTTTTCAATAATGTTAAATTTCTCCTGAAATTTTGTGAACTGTCAAAATTTATTTAATTTCGTGAAATAAAACCTTCAATTTGTTTTATTGTATGAAACTTTTTTCCTCTTTTACTATTTATTTTATCTTTGGATTTGCTCCATTATTTATTGGGATATGCTGATTTTTAACATTATCACTTGCTATCATGAATAACTTCTTCAATGCGTTTTAATGAAAACTAAATTACCTGTCCATCGATTCTTATCTTATTTTATCATATCGCTTATATATAAATTCACCAACTTTATCGTACAACCAATTTTATTCATGAGAACTCATTCACCTGTCCTAGAGATGACCTAGACAATCACAACACCCTGGCCTCCATGTATATTGTGGAATTTTCTTAATATCAAAATCGTGTTCAGCGACCTCGAAAACCTCCGGGGGAACATTTTGATTCAATTTCCGAGCGAATTTTGAGAAAACCTCGTAGATGACCCCCACAACGAGGACTTCCTGATCCAGGTACATCATATGAATTTTTTGACATCATATTCGTGATTAGCGACCCCAAAAATCCCGCAGTAACCAAATACGTTCCATTTACATAAAAACTCGCGTAAATGTTCAGGAGTTGACCTGGACAACCAGGCCATCCTGGCCTCCAGGTATAGTGAGGGATTTTTTCAATACCAGAATCGTAGTCATAGACCTCGAAAACCCCCGAGTAAACATTTTGGTTCAATTTCCAAGCAAATTTCAAGATAAACCTGACCCTCACAACCAGGACTTCCTGGTCCCGAGGTATATTATATGGTTTTCCTGATATCATATTCGTATTCAACGACCCCAAAAACCGCCCGGAAACAAATTTGAGTAGATTTCCACGATGTATTACCGAATAATGAATTTTGTTATTTGCTTCAAAAATTGTACATGAAAAAATGCATTTTTTTATGCAGAAATGCAGTTTCTCATTTTTATTGTGACCGTCTTTCTCGGTAAAATATAGTTTTTCTAGTTAAACGGAAGAGTAGAGAGGGGTCACCACCAGGATGAGTGGTCCAGGGTCGTATATTTCCCGTTGAATGAAATAGGACAGATATAAATTGATTGATTCCTCAGCAGTAAAACACAAATGTTTATTTATATACAGTTTATTAAATGAAAGGATTGATTCTCGAAAATATATGTACAAGAGAAAATAAATGTTTACACCTAGTCTTCTTAAATGAATAACAATTTCATTAAAATCACCTTAATTGATAAAATCAAGTATTTGATCGTGTCGGAGTAGTTTATAACAATTAAACAATCGGAAGTTTTAGAATCTGATTTAAATCAGAATTTCTATTCGCGTGATACAGTTGTTTACTTCGGACAGATGATATTAGAGGGAAAAAAACGGAGACGCCAAGTAGTGTACGTTTGGAACGTTGACCCGCAATAAGAAATCAGCCGAAATAAGCTAATAGTTCTTTAGTATCTATCGCGCGGTCGACACAGGTGGTAGGTTGATTTCGAATCGTGGTAATTTACGAGTTCGCTGCTAATATTCGAGTTCTGTACGTATCAGGATATTTCCTTCAACACAAATAATAAATTATTCGGCTTTTGGGTAAATAAGATCTTGTGGGCAATCGGTCTGTTCTTCTCCAACACAAATAATAAATTATTCGGTTTTTGGCAATCAGTTGACACAGAAGTTAGTTGTAGAATATTCACCTTCGGACTTGGTCAAAGTAAAGGAGTGGATCCTACGGCGCGCGAACGAAGTTTATAATGAAAAAAAATCAAAATAAATTCTCGGAAAATTAACAGCGTTGAATTAATATGTACGGTCGGTAATAATATCGGAATCGGAGCGGCTGAGCGGTCAAACGGTTGATTCGGCAATCCCCTTCGTGAGAAATCCGTTCTCCTTTTATACTGGTTTTGTGCCAAAAGAAATAAAACGTCAGAGGTGGCCTGAGATTCTGGCAGTCAGCGGTGATTTGAATACAAATTCCCTCATCTACTATTAGCTTCAACTTTTTCTACATAGGATGTACAAAGTTTTGATGCGTTAGAAACTCAGCCTCGTCGGTGTTATTTCTTTTCAACCAGATGAGTAAATTAAATTACAAGTAACGAGGGCACTTCGTTATAGTATAAGATTCAAAAAGTGGGTAAATGAAGTAAATGCATCAAGGAATCGGATGCAAAAAACCGCATCTCGATCCATCTTACTGCACAGGTTTTCGGACCTTTGCCATATTTTTGTGTTAATTTTCCTCGACTAAAGTAGGCACCGGTGTCTGCGTTAGCTCTGCGATTAGACTAACGAACATAATATGCTGCTTGATCTGTAAATGACATATCAAACACGAAAAATTGTCCATAGATCGAAGAATTCTTGAGCTTTGGCCTGTACATTTTGGCGCTATTAAACTTTTTCATTTCAGTATTTACGAATAGGAACATAAACAATGAGAATTCCCAAGTCTTGTGATATATCATTCATGAAACCAATTGCGATAAACAGACAACAATGCTGTATTAGATATCGTAGTTCGAGTAGGATTTTGAGAGTTTTACATTCTCTCTGGGGTATAGAATAAGAAAGCTTGGAGATCGGATAAGAAAACTGGCCGGATAGTAAATAGCACAGAGAGAACTGTAGCAAATCAACTCCGGATTTTGAGCTTCCTTTCCTTGAGGGCGGAAGCGTTTCCTAGTATCACACTTCTCTTCTGTCCATAAACAGTGTAACCATATAGCTAACACCTTTCAAATCAAATAGACCTACCTACCAAAGATAGATGTAAGTGATCCTTTCTATTGCAGAATTCAATTAATCAATCGCCTTATTCAGAACTAAGTTCTTACTCTTTGCATTTTAATGAACTTCAGTTGGAACTCTTGCTAGAAATGTTGTATCTTAATTATGAAATTCTCACTACCAATTAGTGAAGAAACACATCTCATTTATTCAATGAGACTGAATGGGATGTCACCACGACACATCTTTGAAAGCAGTTCCCTATACAGAGCCTGTCTTATGTTCAATGGCGCCCAGGGCAACTAAGGAGTATGCGCACTTCTTGCGTAAAAAAATGACTTTGAAAAATTGCACTTTTTTTGAACATGTTTTTTCTAGATAATTTTTACAATTTTTAATTAAGGGAAATGTCTTCAATGGAAATCGATTCCTAACTTTTTTTCACGAATTACCAAAACAAAATATTTTATCTACAACCTTCTGGACCAGAGATAATTTTTTTATTTCAAAAAAATCTGTAAGATGCAATAAACATTCTACAGAAGTGTACGTTATGAATGTTAATGCTAAATACCTACATCTTCAATAAAAAAATACTAGGATATGTTTTATTGACTTATAGTATTAGAAATTGAGTAACAATGTGAAGCGTACGTGGCTGCCAGAACGTGCGGCGGAGTGGGGGAAACTGATTTCGTGCGTTCAAAATGGCTTGTCCTTGCAAAATCTTCAATATCTCGGCTTCTGGATCGCTTACAATACTTTTGTACTCAATCTGGGGTAGCTCGACGAGATAAACACGAATATCGTATTTATTTTCGCCTTAGAAGCAAAATAGACCAGAAAATATTTTTTTTTACATTTATAATTTGTTTTACTTTTACGTCATTTAAACTATCATTTATCATCAAAACAGTATTTTTCTTGTAATACCTCATATGTTTTGCTTAGTGAATCTTACTGACGTTATGCTTGCGAATCTTTTTAACAATTATTTAATTATTTCAGTAAATAATTTTTTATGATACAAAATTAAATAAATGTAACATATTGAGATAAGTTTGGAATTTTATTCATCCACAAAATTATTATAAAATATTTATAATTTTTGTACCTGATCCAAAAGCCGAGATATTGAAGATTTTGCAAGCACAAGCCACATTGAACTCACGAAATAAGTTTCCCCACTCCACCGCACGCTCCAGCAGCCGCGTATGTTCCACTTTGTTACTCAATTTCTAATACTATAAATTGATAAAACATATCCTAGTATTTTTTTATTGAAAATATAGGTATTTAAAATTAACATCCATAACGTACACTTGTGTCAAATGTTTATTGCGTCTTACAGATTTTTTTGAAATAAGAAATTATCTCTCCAGAAAGTCGTTGATGGAAAATTTTTTTGGTCATTCTTGAAAAAATGTCAGGAATCGATTTCCGTTAAAGACATTTCCCTACAGTAAAAATGGTGAAACTAATCTGAAAAAAACATGTTCAAAAAAAGTGCGATTTTTTCAAAGTCATTTTTTTATCCTTAAAGTTCATAAAATAGCTATATGCTTTGATAGCATTATAGCACAACTCTTCAAGAAGAAAATAAGCCCAGAATCGTTATTATAGGACGATCCGCTGAGAAGATCTAGCCAATCTAGCAAATCGATAGATTTATTTGATACCTACAACTTTCTCATTCAAGTTTTTTCGATCCAAGCTATAGTTTTTTACTTACTTAAAAAATGCTTTTTGCAACTCTGCGAATTTTTTTGGTTATGTTCGTCATTTCGAATCGAGTTGCGTGAAACAGAAACTCACCTTTGAATTTAATTTCCTATACGCTCATTATTTTCCAGGTATTAATTACGCACTTATGTCTATTACTTGGACTAATTAGCTATTATTATTTAAAGTGGAGCCCATAGCTGCTACCGATGACTGTTAATAGAATTGATTATTCTACAGGAAATATCTGAGTGTGAGGCAAAATTCAATTAAAGGGAGAATGTTACAAGGTCACAATTCAAATATTATTGAAAAAAAAAGTACTTAGTTGCTTAAAAACAATTCACAGCTTCTACATAAAGACATATCAGTAGAATCTGATTTGATTATCTAATTTATTCATATAATATAGATATGGTTTCCTCCTAGTAAAATTTTACGTGAAGATATTGAATTTTATTCAGAATAAGAACATATAAGTAAATTATCTCAGTCTGGTAAAATCCTATACATGAGCCCGGAAAAATATAGGCAGAAGGAAATCCTCAGTATTGCTGAATCATGTAAAAGATAAATGCATAATAAATTTCATTAAAAATCATCATTTTAATCTTAATGTAGAACGGTTTATGCAGGGTTAGTCAACTATATGGATAGATATTGAATTGATATCCTGAAAGTTAGAGATTCAAGAAGAACAACGTAGAAACTAATAATCAGTGCTTTTTCGATACACTTGCGAAATGAGTGAAGGAAGATCCTGCAGTTCTCAGCGAAAGGACCTGCTGTCGTACTAATTCCATTATAAAAGTTGCTCGCGTAATTCTTATCAAAAGTAGGTTTGTAAGGCCAACTAACAAGATCAAATAATTCGCTAAATCTCGGGAAAGTACTTCAATGAATTAGAAGATAAGCAGGAAGTCTGATTGCAGAATTAAGGGACTATTAAAATATAATGAGGTTTGCTCTCAAAACGCTCTTAATGAAATGATAAAACGTTGCATCTTGTATCAACAATTATTAAGCACAAACCCCAATGAAATTCATACTCCGAAAATGAACAATAAAAGAAAGTTGAACTATTGCATCTCGTTTTATATAATAATGTCGTATTGTTATTGAGAATAAAGTTTGGATATTTACAATTCAAATTTAATTGTATATCTAGTGTTACAGAATTTTGGAATATACATTGTGTTCAGTCTAAAACGCTGGTATTCTAAGTTCTAATGATGACAACAATTTGAGAATTTGTACACAGCTTTGATCGATTATTTTCCACCAACGAAAATATTTCCAAGATGTCAACACTCCTGGTAACACGGGAAGTAGACACAAACTTCGTTATTCCAATCAGAAATATATATGTTTTTTATGCGTTTTTAGAGTATTTAGATATTTGTGGTTACAAATATCATTTATGCCCATAATATAGTTATGAATCTGATACAAAAAAAATAAAAATAACGTCTCAAGTTACATCTGTTTCTCTACAGCTTGAGGCTCCGTTTGGATTTTTTTATAATTGTCCCAATTAATACATATAACAGAATTTCAACGTTTTATTAAGTGCGTTATGAGAGGGATCTTGTTATATTTCAACAGGTTTCCAATTAGACAATCGTACTTGCTGTTTATCTCCCAATTACTCAAATTGATTGATTGTTATCTGAAGAGAATTACGTGAGCGACGGAATAAAATAATTACGGCTTGGAACTCATTTCACTGTAAATCCTCGGACGTTTCTTCAGCTAATTTTGAAGATGTATCAAAGAACGTTGTTTGCTTTGTTTGGAGTACTATGTTTTTGTTCATTGTAGTTTTCAAATATCACAATGTTTGGACGCTCCTGCTAATTATATGAAACGATAAACTGATGTATGAAATACAAAAGTGACAATGAAATAAAGTCTGTCACAATCAGTTTTCTTAGTATTAGTAGTAGAGGTTCTTCAGCCAAGTGATTCTGATCGACAGGAGAATTGGGTATGAAGTAATTAATTGAAGTACAAATTTCAAGCTGGTAAATTTTTGACAACCTGCTGGTTTGTTTTAGCAAATAATTGACTCCAGATGAAAACGGAAAAATAATCTACATATATTTCGATTATATATACCTGGGTCAAGAATATTATATATTTCGATTGATTAAGGGTCACAGACAAACATCCAATTACTGTGTTCTATTCGTCATTTACAAAGGCAGCAATTCAACTAGCATTATTAAAAATGGCCTTGGTTATTAGCCAAAAATTGTAATTTAAAAAATGAAATTGAAATATAGATTTTTCCAGAGTTTTAAACAATTCACGAGCTATCGAAAAAGTTTTCCCTGCAATAGAAAAATAAGAAAATTTGACCAAATTTTAGATTCATTCAATTCCCCTTCCCTTCAAAAGTTACCAAGAAATGAAGCTCGAGAATATCAAAATCACCCTTTTGTCGTAGATTTTCTACTAATAATATCTGCTAAGTTAAGAAGATGCATCTCCTTATTCTTAAAAAAATATCAGAAGGATATTGCGGGATTGAATAATTGAAAAATTCAACGTTAGTCATTTGAAGGGCACTGTTATGCTAATACGGGTTTTAAATGGTCCCGAGTAGGCAATTCGAAATATTCAATTTTCCGACAGAATCAATTATGTTGTTTATTCCATTTACCAGTACCATCATCTGCATCATCCTATAGCTACTGTATATGTCATGTACGTCCCATCTAATATGCACATGCTCATAGTGATCTTCCTGTCACGCACAATTCATCCGGAAGATTATTTACTATTGCCATAAAGATCAAAGACAAGGTGGTCAACTCATGTGGAGGAGGATGAAGCTAAAAACAACGGCATGTTGTTTATGCGTAGAACGTACTGCGCAAATACACCAACAGGTGCGAGTGTCTCTAGTCTTGTTGACTATTCCTAATCACATGTTGCGTTTATCATCAGTTGCAGACTAAGATTCCTCATTCTCTTATCGACGTAACATGATGAGGTCCAGTACTGTTGCTGCGCAGAGCGTACTTCAAAAATGTAAGTTCGCGGCTTAGTGTTAACTATTTATGAATGCCCAAGTGTTCTATGACATCGAATAATTAAATAGAAACAGGTTAAAATTCGTTATGATATCAAACGAGTGTCGTTATCGATTTGCAGAATCGTATATCAACGCCCTTGCACTTTGACTAATTAAAGGCCATACCCAGTTTTACTCAATTCACAAGCAAGATCAAAACATCAGGAAAAAGTATGAGAGTTATAACCGTAATAGGAGGAAAATACCAATTAATTGTTAGCAATAAAATATAATACAATCTAATACAACCTACAGCACTACACACTAAAAGGTAGCTGACTCGTCGGCCTAATTGGAGCTATCTGACGTCCACATCTGCTGTGTAGTCGGAATTTCAATGTCGGGGTCAGTATTGTTTATGTACACGGCGTTAGCTGTGAGCGGGCTCTAATATGGCTGACGAGTCCGCTGTGTTCCATAAAATAGAACTATAACATAGGTCAACAAGAATTTTGATTTTGATAAGAGGGTATGGAATTTCGATAGTTAGACGAAAAAAATGTATGACCTGAAAAAGTTTGATTTTGTATCGAGGAGAACGATTGATCAATATTTTAGAAAATCCATAGTTTAAATTTATAGTTATAGATGAATCGAAACTAATATATTTATATATAATTTTTATCAACATTAACTATCATATCAAATTACAAAATAGTGGAAAAAAGCTTAAAAATGAACCTCTTTATTTTTTGTTTCATGTTTATGAGTACTTTCTCTCACTAAACCCCAAATGTAGTCCCCTATCATATTTTCGTTGTATTGGCCCTGATAACGTGGTTCGAAGGCCATGATGTCTTGATGAAAACGTTCTCCTTGGTCTCCTGAGTACGCCTCAATGTTGTTCTCAAATTTATCTGAATGAGCATACAGCATATGTACTTTAAGAGACATTCTGAAACCCATAGCTTCAAAGTTTTCTAACATGTTTTCAACTAGCTCTGGGTAATTTTTCATAGTCTTCTTTCAGATATATAGAATGAGCGACTGGAAGAGATGAAAATTTATTTCAGTTATGTTACAAAACGGCTTTCAAGCTTTTCGTCGAGCTGTCTATAAATAAATACTGGGAACACATGGCATCCCAATTGCTTCAAACAAACCTTTATGTCTTTACAATAACAAAGTCCATTTTCTTTGCTGAAGAACGTAGCAAATGTCTCATGCCGACTACTTTGATATGTTATTTGGACATCAATAAGCAAATTCCATTGCTTCAAACGAGAACCCAAAAGATCTGCCTAACTCTTCGGCAAATTCAAAACTCTTATTAAGTCATTGTCTTCTGACGTAAGAAAATGGGATTTCGGTGGTTCCAGTGATAGTACAAATTCTTTATCTTCAATATTTCCATTTCAATAGATGTGCTTGATTGAGACAATTTTTTAGGCGGTTCAGGTACTGGAAGTTGTAGACTATTATTATCATAACTACCACAAAACCAAATTTTATATGGAATATGGACATTTCTCCCTCATTTAGAAACCTAATGAATAGAAAGATCATGAAATCAATTTTGGGACAAAGACAAAAAAAAATTATGTACAGTTATAATACAATCTAATACGTAGGTATCTCCTTCGAACAGCTAACCGTACTGACAGTCGAGCGGCCATGGACGCACTTCGCGTCCATATAGTAATTTCTAGGCTTATTTTGAAGTAATGTGAGAATCTGACTGAATTAGCCAGATGGAAAAAACTTCACCTAGTATTGGTGACCTCCTACTCTGGCGTGAAACGAAATGAAGTGACCGATGAATTGGCCAAACGGGGTTTCCCTAGGCACCCTTGGCCCCGATTCAGCGATCGGAAATTCGTCAACCACCGGGCTCCACGCCCTTAGAGAGCTACTGAATAGGCAGTGGTTCTCGGTTTGGCGCAGTGCCCTCAGGCGAAGCTCCACATGAAAGAGTTCTCACCCAAACGCTAGAAAACCCTTTTCTCTATGAGCACAAGAGGCTTATTAAGGCTGGTGATGGGACTATTCAGGACATCTGAATAAACATCTACACTTAATGGTCATCATTGATGACCCAGGTTGTGCTAGATGCTGAGAGGCAGACCAAACTGCCTCCCATATCCTTATAGAATGTTCAGCACTGAGTTCTCTTGAACTACAAAAACTCGACCGCCTGAGGCATCAGTTCATTAGAATCCTATCCTTCGGCGCAGTCTTAGGCATGCTGGACTGAGTCTTGTATTGAGGATCGCACAATGGACCCACTCAAGCGGTCTAAGTGCTCTGTATTACTCCGTCCTCGTTTTGATTGATCGATTGATTGAATGCCCTTACCTATTATACCAGAGGGTAGAAAGGAAAATAAATATTATTGATAAAAAAAGCTCCACCTATGAGATTCGAACCCGCGCCCCATCACTTTGCGTGTGATGATTAACCAACTAATCGTTAATCCATCGCCCCTTGTAAACTGTGTATCCCAATGTATGACTTCCGTTAGAGATAGACGATGTTATGTACGTTTCTTGAATATCTGGGCCCGTGGCGATTCAGCCCCGTATACCCCCTTGAACGGTCCTGATGTGACATGTCTATTCAAAGTAACCTTTCCCTAGAAAGATGTAAATTTTCAGATGAATTCACAAGACAAGACTAATTTCAGAGTATACACTGAATCTAGGTTAATGTACCATCAAGAGTTTCCTTATATTTTGATCAAAGGTTATTTTTATTTTGATGATGAATTTGACAATAAATAAAGTCCGTTTTCCGGTTCTGGCTTCGATCCTCACCTAGCAAAACCTTGAATTGAGAAATGTTAACTTTTTACATTCAATAAAGCTCTTCAGAAATCACTCTCTTAACATGAAATTGAGTTCTATATGAATCTATTGTTTTGACTGAAAATACATCTCGTAGAGGAGCATATGCAGACTGACCTTATAAATCTTGAATGAATTCAAATGCAACGATCTGTAAATGTAGGAAATTACGAAATTCACATTCCATATGACTAGCCTATTCGTGGTGATTTAATTCTTGCATTGTTCGTCCTGCTGATTAAATCCACTCGAATACAAATAGTGCTTCAGGCAACCAGCTGAACAATATAACACGTAAACTTTGAACATTCCTGCATTACGTATTCCACTGTTATTGTTCTAACAATGTGCATGACAAAACAATTTTATTATCATGATTACATCTATAGTATTACGATTATTGCAGAGTATTCCTGTTAAGTGATTACGATAAACATTTTGGTTCAGGAAATTGGTTTATGGATAACGCTATCATGCATCGATTCCTCATTTCTAAAAATAGAAGAAAACTATCATTGACGCTATAAAGCAACAAACATACATAGCCCAGTCAATGACAGTTTTAACCTCAGAATTTTTGTAGCCACCAAATTCTCATGAAATCTTAGAAACAGTTATGAGATGGACCGAAATGAATTTGATAGCCGGTCCCAGGGTACCCGCTATTCTGGGGCAAAAATTTTGAAATTCATGAATGTATAGAGCAAAAATGGTCTTTTTTTGTGAAGCAAGTTTTTCACCATGGAAGACAACCTGTTTGTTCAATAACTCGGCCAGCTTACATATTATCAAAAAACATGTAACAGTCAAATTAAAGTATAATTGGGTCTTATGCTTATCCCAGTAGGAGCAATATTGACTGAGTTACAACTTGGTGATTGATAAGTCTTTCATAAGCTAAGACAAAGAATTCAACTAGAAACACACTAAACCAGACTCACAACCGCGTCAATACCCCAAGAAGTCCAAGTCATTCACTTATAATCCAATCTTCGCTGATAAACTAACTAATACATTCAAGAGAGTTAATGTTGAACCTGCATCTGAATGCAAATCTAAATTGAAACACTTACTCGGTGACATGTTCAGTAAAATTTCAGATCTTGATGATCTTGATTCAGGTATGTGAATACAGGGTGAGGCAAAAATATGTTAACACTGTATGGGAGACTAAATATTTTGAGACTAATTTTTTTTCGCAAATTAAAACAAAGCGTTCTGATATTCCATTCAATAGCGAAGGAAGATAGCTACCTGGATGGAGATCTTTCAGTCCCCAAGCATCGTACAAGAAAGATGCAAGGCCTGAACCGGAGAGGACGTACCATCGCGCCTGACAATTGGTAGGATCTGCGAGAATTTCAAGACGATGGCAAGGGAAACAGCGGTAGAAAGAGATCAGTCCGAACTGAAGAGAATATCATCCTTGTCCAGGGAGCGATGTTAGTCAGTTCAACCAAGTCCACGCGCAGACTTTCTCGAGGAACTAACATTTCGCAAAGATCACTGGTTGGACTCTTGCATCGTGACTTAGGAATGAAGCCATACGCTGCCCATCATAGTGTGATGTTTCGTGATTACCTGAACGACACGTTCGGTAATCGCTGGATTGGTGGTTCTCTCCCATGGCCAGCACGTTCACCCGATCTGACGCCGTGCAATTTTTGGCTGTGGAGCATGGTCAAGGATCGGGTCTACGCAAATTCGCAACTTGGACGACCTTAAATAACGCATCACTCACGTCATCGCTGGAATTCCTGCCCAAATGGCCCAAAGGGTCTTATATACAACAATTGACAGACTCCATCAGTGTATTGAGAGGGATGGGTGCCAAGTTGAAACCCTGTAATCGAATCTGTGCCTTGTAATTCAAAGTAATTAAGCACCCTTTTAATGTTAACATCTTTTTGCCTCACCATATATAAAAAAACCAGTGGATTGTCCTAATGTTATGCTGACAGTAGACTTAACAGAGGAAAATATTTTTAACCAGGTCAATGAGCATTCTTATCATGTTTCTCTTAGTAACATTGATAAGTTCGCCGTAGCAAATCATATCTCACAATAACAAAATCGAGTTGAAATGGCCCAAAGTAGGTAGGCTCAAAACATTACTCTATTTGTTTTAATAAGGTTCACATAATATGAGAAGTAGTAAAAAGTATGTGCAAAATCACTTATTCAGCAAGGTTACATTATTATGGTATATGTCAACAACCACCTGAATGAATGGCGTTGAAGGAAGTATCAACAAAGTACTAAGGATTTATACATATCATTTCAAATATTCAAAACAAAATCAGTTTTAGGAAATTAAAATTTCATGTGAGATTAAAATATCTAAAAGCAAAGTAACAAGAACATCTGGGAGTTGCCAGATGTTCTCAGTTTAATATCAACAAATGTTGCAAGAGAAACGAGGTATAATTTCTAAAATAAATATAAGACAATTCACACTCGCTTCAGGGAGGGTGATATGATACCATAACCGGCATGGACAAGATAGATTAAATAATTTCACACAATTTTCTTGTTCTAAAGGATATCATAAGCCTGTCAAGATCGATAACTAATATAGGACGGAAAACGAATGTTAAGCTATGAGAAATGTTAATGTTAACCATTTTGAAATGCGTAACGTAGTATCGAATCATCAAAAATGTGATTAAATATAATCTTGATTATAGTTAAATTAATCAGTAAAGGAAGAATCAGATATTAATATTTGAAAAATGTTTAGAAATCCCCACCGAAAACATTCTGAATTAGAGACCTCAAGAGAGGAAAAGAATCATTAACTATCTCACTGCTTATTGGTTAAGTAATTCGGGGATCCTTCCCCTGAGTGTAGATTGGTTTTGAGGAAAAAGACAGATTTTAAATAACAGTCGCAATGCAAAATGCTCTCAGTTTTTTTTCTAACTTGAGCTATTTTCTTGAGAAATCAAGTGAAACTTCATCAATTTCAATTAATTTAACTTGCTAGTTTCTTCAGACCGGTTTTGATAAGAAGGGTGGGTCTCGATGAATCAGAGTTGCTTTACATTTTCAATCAAATCGTGTTTCTCAGTTATTAATTCAGGTTCAAGTTCAATAATTCATTCAAATCAGTCCATTTAGTTTTGATCCCCTAGGTTCATCCTGGTTGGGGAATCTATTCAATACTCTCAGTTTTATTCCTGACTTTAAGTTAATTTAGATTATCTAGGTTTGATTTATGAGATTTTGATCTTTTTTTTATTGTTATTTGTAATAAAGTTAATCATAATATTCTTTCATTATCAATTGTCATAATCATTGTTTCATTATTATTGATTTAATTATCATTTTTATTATAGATCATTATATTTATCTTCACACCAAAGGCAATGAAATGGTTATTGCCATTTTTCCGGATTATCAAATTCTCTATCATTATTATCACTTTGTAATGACATTTATTATTTTCATTACTATTTGGCATGTACATATCTTCCTGAATAATAATTTTTTCATCTAAATTCACTAAGGAAACTCAAGTAGTATCATTGAAACAGTTGAAACTCTGAAGGTGGATGCGCGATTGTATCTCTGAGTTGAGATTATCGACGAAGTAACTCAAATCTTCCTGAGAGTTTAAACTTTTCTAATATCAAAATGACACACAATGGGATACTGAAAAAAAAATAATTTCTCTTATTTTCTCCTGGAAAGTATAAAAAGAGAACATTGGTAATTCGATCAACTTAGCTTCACAATGACAAAGTTACCTCATGTATCACTTGAAAAAAAATAGCAATTCGATAAAAATAAGATAAGAAGAGTTTTATGTGCTGCAGGCTGGAAAAGCTATTTCACATAATGATAACTCACTATGCAGAATGAATTCAAACCAGGATCCACTGAAATTAATTGACCATTGGGTTCTCGGTCCTGATATAACAACAAAGATTACGATGAATTATTGCATATAAACATGGCGCAAGGTCCATTACAACTTTTTTTCGCATGAGGTTCAATATTGATATGTAAATTGAATCAATTTATACTATTGTTCTGGACCGTCAGCATAAATAATGGTTCAAATTGCACCATTCATGGAAGACGTCAATGCATATATTACTTATTCTGCGAGACAAAACCATAACAAGTACATTTGATATTCGTAAAGCGTCCTCCTGAAAACTATTAATTTAAATGTAAATTGGCCGATCTAGGGTATAAACGATTTGTTGACTCTCTCCTTTATTCCTGTTTTCTGCAGATTATATCACCGTTGGGTAACACCAGTGCTATCAAATCCATGGCTTATTCTCGTTTTATTATTCTCTTCATTTAGACGTGTTTACGCGTTTACAAAGGAAATTTATTACTAATGATAAAAAAGGTTCCGCTAAAATTTTAGTAGGGTGTACGATATTCTGTTCAATAAATTTTTTCCCGAAAGAAAATAGTGAATACGTCCTCGCTTGTAATATCAGGGCGAGATTATTAATTTTTCGTGATTTTATGAAATTGAACTACTTTAATTTAGGTAAAAAGTTTTGCACAAAATTTCACCTTTTACAAATCTACAGGTTGTCATCAATATTCATTGGTGACGGAAAAACATAATAATCTATTATCACCATCGAAAATATCTAAGTCGACGCTTTCTCATCTATACCATCCAATGAAGCCAGAGGAGCGAGACAGAGCCAGGTCAAATCAATTAATGGAGATTTGGCAAAGATTTTCAAATGGGGATCGGATAGTCTAGTAGAGTTTGATGCAACCAAAACCCAAGCTTGCATCTTCTCCAGAGAAGCTGATCCCACAATCCCTAATATGATGATGTCAAGTACAACTATTCCTATGAAGTCTTCCATAACAATGCTCGGGATAACCACCAACAGCACCCTCTCATGAGATGGTCATGAGAGGTCCATTGCGTAGACCGTTTCACAAAAACTTGGTTTTTATATTCCGTGCCAAAGGCTACTTTACCTCCACGCAGCTCCTCATAATCTACAAGGCACAAATTCGACCTGTCCTGGAGTACTGCTCACATAGTGCAGTCAAATGGGTATAAAAATAGGCCAAATCTCGAAATCCTTGGGAAATGGATCGATTTTAATGGGATAAAAAGCATTCTCTTCGGAATATCATCAGAAACAGAGTCTACTTCGTTTAAAAATGTGCAAAAATTGTGCATTGTTTATAAACAATAAATTAACAATTTAATTAGCGTATTTATGAGATTACATAAAAACTCATTAAAAATGATCGGATGAAGACTATTTTCGGTCACTGAACATATGAAAAAAGTTAAACAAGTAGTTGAATTAACTTCATTTGTTATGAACAATTTATTTATTAACAAATAGACGAATTCGACCATAACTACTAATTTAGGATCGTTTTCGAATAATTTTGGCCTTCTGAGTTCGATTTTGTCGTCAATATCGTCGAATGTATACCCGATAATTTATTTATTTGTTATAAACAGATTATATCTGCTTATGAATATACGAATTTGACCAAAATGTTGAGTTTATAGTCATTTTCCGCTAATTTTGGCCTTCTGAGTACGATTTTATTATTATCACGATCTTTAAATGCATACTTGAATATTTTAATTGTTATAAATAAATTATTTATTAATAATTATACGGATTTGACCAAAGTGTCGAGTTTATAGTCGTTTTCAGCTAATTTTGGCCTCTTGAGTATGATTTTATTGGTATTATAGTCCTTAAAAACATAGATACATTTTTGAATTGTTATAATTAAACTATTTAACAATAAATATACAAATTGCGCCAAAATTCCGAGTGTAAAGTTTTTTCAAAATTAATGTATTAATAGTCAAATAGATTATATTGAAAGAAAAAAATAGATATGTATGTTACTAGAAAAATGTCTATTTTGAAACGAACAAATAAAGAATATTTTATTCTTGTTCATCTTAGGGGCTATTATTCGTGATACATTTGAATTAAACTATTTTTTTTCTAATTTCTAATAAGACTTGATACAATTTTTTTATATAACTATTAATACATTCATTTTAAAAACACTTTACACTTGGAATTTTGGCGAAATTCGTATATTTATTAATAAATAATGTATTTATAACAATTCAAAAATGTATCCATTCATTTAAGGACAACATAACAATAACAATAAAATCATACTCAAGAGGCTTAAAACGACATTTTTTTGGTCAAATTCGTATATTTATTAATAAATATGATTTGTTTATAACAAATTAATAAATTAGCGAGTATATATTCGACGATATTGAACTCAGAAGGCCAAAATTATTCGAAAACGATCGTAAACTCGTAGTTTTTTGTCGAATTTGTCTATTTGCTAATAAATAAATTGTTTATAACAAATGAAGTTAATTCAACCAGTTGTTTGATTATTTCATATGTTCACTGACCAAAAATAGTCTTTACTCAATAATTTTTCATGAATTTTTATGTAATTTCATAAATACGCTAATTAAATTGTTAGTTTATTGTTTATAAACAATGCACCTTAAGACGAGGTAGACTTTGTTTCTGATAAAATTTTGAAGAGAATAACATGTTTGGAGTTCGGCTCCCAAACATACGCTGAAACATTTGGATTCTAACCAGAAGAGAGCTATTCGTATGATTGATAATGTTACAATTACGAGTTCATTTACTTCTCTAGAACATCGTAGAAAGGAGGGAGATATCTCCCCTCTTCTATAGGTAGTTCCATGGTCGGTGTTTTGGTGTCTATTTTCCAAATGAATTTCACTCTAAGGGCTTACAACAGCTATTTCACATAATAATAACGCAATATGCCGCATGAATCCAAACGAGATTCCACTAAAATTAATTGATCATTGGGTCCTCGGTCCAGATATAACAACAAACATGGCACGAGGTCCATTACAACTTGCTTTCGCATAAGAATCATTTATACAAATTCAATATTGCCAAGTAAATTGAATCGATTCATATTATTATTCTAGACCTTCAGCCTAATGCTTCAAATTGCACCATTCATAGAAGACGTCAATGCATATATTACATATTCTGCGAGACAAAACCACAACAAATATATTTGATATTCGTAAACCGTCCTCCTGAAAACTATTAATTTAAATGTAAATTCCCCGATCTAGAATATAAACGATTTATCGACTCTCTCCTTTATTCCGGTGTTTTCTGCAGATTATATCACCGTTGAGTAACACCAATGCTATCAAATCCATGGCTGATTCTCGTTTTATTATTCTCTTCATTAAGACGCGTTCATTTACCAGAGGAAATTTATTACCAATAAGTGAAGAAAGTTTCGTTAAACTTTTTGTAGGGTGTACGATATTTCCTCCGATAAATTTTCTCCTAAAGCCAAATAGTAAATACATCCTCGCTTGTAATATCATGACGAGAATATTACTTTTTCGTAAGTGTGATCCTAGCTCAATTTAGTTGAAAAGTTTTTTACGAAGTTCACCCTTTACGTATCTACAGATATCCATTGGTGATAAGAACATGATAATCAATTACCATCATCGAAAACATCATAAATCGTAATTAATATATTGTGTGAACAATCAAAACACATGTATACATGAAATACGAATACATTGAGGATCAATTTCAGACATTAGATAGAATGAATTACTTGAGTCCACGCATGTGCCCCTGAAATAATCACCAACACCAGGATTCGAACCTGTTATCTCATCGACGAGACGGTTCGCCACAGAGCTCAGTTTTGAATCGAATAGCTAAGACGTATAAATGAATTAGTCAGATAACAAAACCACACTTAGAAGAATTAAGTAGGAGATGCACAAAATAGGTATATACAGATGAGAAGGCTAGAAACAGAACAACATTAGGAAGAGACAGAAGCTATGAACCATTTTGAAGCCAATAAGATGACAGTTGACCATAGATAAATTTACTACCGTAGAATGAAACGTCTTATGGTATGGACCAAAACTGTCACGGCCGGCGAAAGTATTTCGCTTCCAAAACACGGGAGGGCGCGTCAAGCGTCCAAAATTAATAGAAACTATAATGCCCATGCGATTGTTACTGTTTATTATTGTTTTGAGTAGAAATGTTGCCTTATGGCAATTAATGTTAAGTTTAATTTGGGTCAGATTAAATAAAATAAGTGTATATCTAAATCTTCAAATTGTAGAACAAGTTGGTACAAATGGAACAGTCAAAATGGAGAGAAGAGCCATTGAAACTGCAGAATTTCTTCGTTTTTGGGATGATTTATTTGATAGCTTAAATGGATTTACAGTTATGAACAAAGAGTGTAAACCACTAAGGACTCGAGTTTCTATTTGTAAGAATAATTTCCATATAACGCATTGGAAAGAATCACTCAAAATTATAGAAACTATGTACTGTGAAGAGACTAGGAAAAAAACAGTACCACCAACTTTCAAAAATTGGATAATAACAATTAAAGGGTTTACATCTTTCTAGCCAATTAGGATCTTCGAAGTTGCAATTCTTAAAACCGAAAAATATTAATCAAGATCCCCCCGAAAATTTTTGTTGTCCGAATCGGGCAGAGAGGCCAAAGATTTATCATGCCAACATGTAAAGCATTTGGATCATTTTATAAATCTTTGCTAGTTAATAATTTGGTATCGAAGCATTCTATTGGAGCAAATTGTGAAGAAGACGGAAGTGGTATACTTGTAACACTTCAGCAGTTCATTAGTCAGGTGTGTATTTTACATTATATTTTATAAAAATTGTATCATAATTATTTTATTATTTTCATCAGTTTTAATCAATAATCATTTTCTTACAAGGATTCATCAGTGAACCACAAGTGGAATCTTTGGAAGAACCATAATTTCACTAACCCAAGCATTTCAAAATTTTAAGACCTTTGGAAGCTGTGTCATTGTCATATGTAGCGGAATATATAGTAAAAATGAAAACTAAAATCGCCTATAATTGTATAGCTTGTAAATACAATGTATCAAGAAGAGAAGGGGAAAATGACGATTTTATCTTGTTAAGTAGATCTAGGGAATATGGTGGACAAGAAGTTGAAAGACTAAAGTACTGCAATATGGAATTCAAAAGAAATAAGGAAACGTGCTATAATATTCTGTTATTTATGCTATCCAAAATTTCTCACACTGAAAATATTTTGGAAAAAATAACAAACATTATTAAAGTATCAGTGAATTTCAACTTCTATGAATGTGAACATTCAAAAATGTTAAGAGAATTCTGTTATCAAACATTTTTCCCGGCTTGTAATATTCAATTATTTTAATGGGACGAACAAAAGATAATTAGAATTCTACCACCAAACTGTTCTTCATTCAACAGGCTAAAGAAACTTATTTAAAGGACAAGAAGCGTACAACTGCGAGTTCATAAGAACATAATTTGTATATTTTATGTATTTTTGTTTAACCCATTGTAATTAGTCTCGATATTTAATTGTAGTTATATGTATATTTCATGTATTTCTTTTTTAACACGTTGAATGCCAACATCAAAAAACTTTATTAAAAAAATTAGCTTATTTTCACACCGAAATCCTGAAAATTACCTTGGCAGCCAGCGTGTTAAGTTATTTCTCTTGTTTTTGATGTTTAACTGTATTTATATGTATATTTTATATATTTCTGTTTTAACTCTGTTGTTGGATAAAAACTATTGGTAAAGCCTATCGACTTTCATTTCCTACTTGAATTGTTAGAAAACAAAATGTGCAGTTATGTGCTGTGTAACTTGATTCGAATTTCCCTCGAAAGCACCATTTAGTAGGTTTCCATTCCGAGCGCGCCGCTCTTAACGCGGTTTCGGTACTTAACACGGAACATTTCATTCTACGGCAGTAGAGTTATCTATGCAGTTGACCGTTGAACGCTTGTTGAGCACTCACTGTCACTATCCGACGAAATTGTGAATATTTCTTTTCCTCCAGATCGCCGTTGTTTGTTTTTGGGTTTACAGCTCTTGAGTAGCTGTTTGGAGATATTTGGTTTGGTTAGTTCTAGTTCTTCATAATGTAGCTTATAGTGTTTAGATATGACGATGAGTAACCCATAAACTGGTCGATTCCATTACATCTATAAAAACTGTATGAGTGCATCTTCTGACAAAGCGGAAACTATTGGATTCTATAGCTTCCCACACGATGAATTTTTTTTCTCTAGTGAATATATTTCTACATATGAATAATTAAGATTATTATTGTAAATTGTGATAGATTTCCTTCAAAAAAAAATTATTACGATCTAATTCGCGTTTATAGCAAGTATTTAGAAGGCATTTTGAACAATAACCACTTCGAAAAGGCAGGTCCCCTGAACCAATTACAGTTCGAGATATTAGAGAACGTCTAGCAGAAGGATGTGAGTCGAGTTCATAATATCTTGATACCTGTCGGGCGGTAAACCATTCCCACAAATCTGTTTGCTGAAATCATGTTTCATTACCGTTTCAATATGCGATGTTGCCTCTCTCTTGCTGCACTGACGAACTCTGATGTCTCAGATCTAGTATCAGATACCTCATACAATTTAAGTAGCAATTTATTTTGGCTTATTTTCCTTATATTTCAATCAACGGAAAAGCACAATATAGCTTATTATTTACCTCAAAACTCTTGAAACTGATAATTGTAATCCTAATTTCATTAAATCAATGACATTATCATTTGCAGTCCGATAAAAAAAGGCAACATTATTATATAAAGATCCAAATGACCTGAGGTGATAATGCACATTACATATACATGGATAGTAAGGTACGAATATCCTCTGACTTTATCACATACTACACTTTTTACAGGTTTGTACTAACATCTCTGCCAAACAATTCCATAATAAAGGATTTTGAATGTTTCTGATAGCCCAGCAACGAAAGAGAAACTGCATCTAGTACAGAATATCACAATTTGTACTAAGTCCATTGTTAACAGATTATTTCGAGTAAATTGGTCGGAAAGTCAACGAATCTACCTGTTAATTCACAATGCATTCTTTAACGATACCTAATCGAGGCCAAAAATATAATTGTTTAATTTTTTAGTAATGAATTAAATTGTATATTGTAATTATTTGTTGTTGTATTCCAAACAATTATTTCTTCACCACATTCTGCTAATATGCTTATTCTCAAGTACATGCTACAATGTGACTAGAAATAAATCTTCGATAAAATTTTTCCAAATCCATTTGAATACATTAAATATCTTATCATATCTTGAAGCAATTTGAATATTTTGAATCAAAAGTTCCGCGGCTTTTTTCATGTTTTCATATATTTTCATGAAGGGACAACACTGCCTTACCTTACTTACTCTGTGGTAGAAGGTTGACGGCTTCAATAAAAGTGAGCGCCTGAGATGCAGTCTGATCTGTCGAATGAAATCATTGCATTCAGAACTAGCTCTAAGAAAAACGGACGTTTTCTTTCTGCAATTCAACCTTCTGAATCTTTTGAAATGTCGTTTTGAATAGAATAGTCAGTTGTTGGATCAAATTGAACTACTCAACTCAGAATTTGAGAATTAGTAATTTTATTTGTAGGGTATGGAGATCTTACAAGCAAAAGCTGGTCGATTTATACATTGGGCATTACACCGATCATGAATCACTCAATCCAGCGAGAATATTCCATCTGAAGTTATTGATAATTTTCCAAGAGACTCATTGAACATCACTCTCATTCATTAAGGATATAGCAGCTTAAAGTTAATAAACATTTTATTGTAGTGGCACTGGAAATGATATTGCCAATTTTGGTTTGGAGTCCTTGATGATCAAAACTAGTTAGAATTTTTCTGAAAGATGGGTGTACAAGAAATTGCGACATGCAGAATAAATTGCGAGAATATATATATAATTAAACGTCTCTATTTTCTTTCGATTGATAACTACCATCTTTGTATAAAAAAGGAGACTGCGAGGACTTGGGTAGCTATCGGCCTATTAGCCTACTTTCTTCGTTTGCCAAACTGGTAGAAAAACTTTTGAGTCACAGATTAGTAGGTTTTTTTACAAAATTCAAAATGTTTAACAAAAGTCAACATGGCTTTCTTAGGGGCCGAAGTACAATGACAGCTGTTTTCGAATTTACTAGATTTGTGTTAAAGGCTTTGGATAATCAAGAGATACCTTGTGGAATTTTCTTAGACTTATCCAAAGCCTTTGACTGTATAGATCACACAATTTTAATCAAAAAACTGAAAAATTACGGTATACGAGGGAAACAGTTGTCAATTAGTCAGGTACTTAAAAGATAGAAACCAAGTTGTAGAAATGAACCAGAACCAATACAAATCAAAAAAAATATATATTGAAATGGGAGTGCCACAGGGCTCTATATAAGGGCCTCTTCTTTTTCTAATATTTATCAATGATTTGCCTATAATAATATCGGAAAGTGGTCATACCTCGATAAACTATGCGGACGACGAGAATGTTGCCATTAAAAGTAACAATATTGAGAATTTGAATCAGGAGTTGATCCTAGTGCTGACAGAGATTGAAAATTGGTGTCAAGTCAATAAACTTGTAATTAACAAGTCAAAAACAAAGTGTGTGATTTTTCAAACTAATAAGTCGAATATTGAAATTCCAAAAACTCTTACTTTGAATAACCAAATTATTGACGTAGATAATAGTACTAAATTTTTGGGACTTATTATAGACAAAAATTTGAATTGGTATGAACAAATAACATCTCGTTCAAACAGACTCAAATCTAAACTTTACGTATTAAGAACTTTAAAAAAATCGGTGGACAAGGAAACTTTAATGGTTGTCTATTACGCCTATTTTCAGTCTCTGATAACTTATTATGGGATTACTTTCTGGGGCAACAGCTCTCAATCTAAACACATTTTGATTCTACAAAAAATGGCAATACGCATAATTTATGGACTGAGGCATCGAAACTCTTGTAAAGGTACTTTTCGCAAATTCAATATTTTAACTGTTCCGGCACTTTATATCTCGGAAAGTCTTATGTTCAACTTCAGAAACAAACACTATTCGGCAGAGTATGAAAACGGACAAATATATGAAACTCGTAAAATTTTATATCTTTACCCAGAGGTTGACTTAACATTATATCAAAAAAATATGGAATACATGAGCCTTAAGCTTTTTAACAAACTTCCAAATGAGATTAAAGAGATTAAGGATTTAAAAAAATTCAAAGCAGCTTTTACTAAATTGCTAATAACTTTAGAACCTTATACAGTTGCAATAAGTCTGTATATTATGTGCTAACATTTTACGGTGATAGTGTTTCTATATTACTTATTATTTGTTTATATATGTATATATATATGTAGTGAAGTGTATATACTTATAGTTAGTACGACGTTTTTTAATATTGTATTGTTCATGTTTATTTTTCAAATGTAGACAAACCATGTTGAAATAAAGATTATTATTATTATTATCTTCCGATTCGCGAAGACATGAAGAACGAAGAAATCAAATATGCCATATTAACTAATTTCAAATAGAATTTGCAATCGACAAGACTTTGTGGCAGTAATAAGTACAGAATAATCAGCCTTATCCACTAAAAGTATTAGGGACCTCTCAGCTACCAAGTAGTCATCACCAGAGTAAACCAAATTAGAAACATTTACCTGTTTATATACCATTTGGAGTTGATAATGCAAACAAGGCGTTGCCCTCAGCTGGAGATAAATTAGAATTTGACAAATTGCTTTTTTGCTCATACATTTTTACCGCTTATTAATTACCTAGATATTTGTCCGTACTGTGTTTTAAAAGTGATAAACTTATTCGAGAATTGGTGTGACCTGCATTCAAAATATGTTCTGCTCAGGCAGATTTTTCACTATTATTCTTCTTTATATGGGCAGAATGTTCTTTATAAGGACTTAAAATGATCTTTATAGTCTGACCCACATACCATTTTGAACACGAACCACAATCATAATTGTAAATTCCCGATTTGTTGAAATCGGGAACTTTATAAAAAGTTCCTGACCGGTTTTTTAGCTTGTTCTTGCATCTATAAACGGGTTTTATTGCAAATTTCGAAAACAAAATATGGAATTTATTGATAACTGAAGGATGATAAATGGAACTTTCGAATTTCATTAAATTATTTGGAAGTATTGGCTTTAATTTGGCCAGTTGATTGGGTTCCATTTTCTGTTTTTGATTAGAAATTAACTTATTCATCAAATATTTGTCCGAACCATTGTGTGCCGTTATTTATGAAGTTTTTCATTATGATATAATTTTGTGGGTCAAAGAAACGCTTAATAATCTATGAACAAGACTATTAGATGGCGCTATTTTATAATTACTTGGTGTCTTTGTTAATTGAATTTGTGCTGAAAGTATTTTACATACAATTTGGTACTTACGTACAGCTCAAATTTTACTAATCGCTATACGAGTACAGGTTGAGTTTAACTTTCGACAGAGATGGGAATAGGATGGACTTGATTCTTGAATGCACCTGTCGTTAGTACATATTCAGTGGTAACTGGAAGATGCTTTATTCATTTCATTTGAAGCGCTTGTGGTAAGCATGAATAATTTTATAAAATTACTGTACGTGACCAGTCAAATTGAATGCATCTCACATGACCAAGCCCAACTTCCTGAACAGTCGATAACTTTTTACTTGTATATCTCGTAAAGCAATCCAATGGATTTGGCAAGTTCCTACTCACAAAATTCCCGTATAAGCGATTCGTAAGACTCAAGCTGAGAACGAGAGTCCTGTGACTTTCCTCCAAGTCATGAAAGTTTGTGCTGATCACAGTTAATATATTTTTCTTGAATCTATGTTGTTTCATACATAGATTTCAATAACGATTCAAAAGCTCACTCACAAATTTCTTGGGATTCTGCCAAAACACTTTCGTTTCATACGTTCTTTTCTTTTTGTGGTTAATTGAATTCGTCGTGTTCACGAACGAATGTAATTTTCTAGTTGGTTGTACGCTTTAATGTACATATATGATGCTTTCAGATATGAATAGATAGATATCTAACAGCGTTACGTAATACAAAGGAAATGATATCAATCCATCAATCGAGAAATGAATTTTGGCGTGCGAAGAAGGTACTTCCAATTTCCAGGTAATAAAATTTAAATTATCAGGCATTGAGCTGAACGCTTTCTAGAGAGATATTCCGAAATCGATTCTCAATCACATCCATTTATTGTACCCGTGACGTTTCTTTGAATATTCGGAAATTATAACGGTCACCAAAAATATCTCATTGCATTTGAAATTAACATACATTATAAGGATCTTGATGTTTTTATTCCATATGACAGAATAACAATAGCTATTTATCTATCAAGTAGCTAAATGAAAGTGTTTTAGGCACGCGACGTGAAACATGTCAGTTACATACAAAATTTTCTCTACAATTGGGAAATATGAAATGTCATGTTTTGATAACCTTTTCACGTAAGCAAACTGTGACAGCATTATGAATCATTTTAAAAACTAACAGTACACAAATATAACAAAAACCGATCTTGTTGCCTAGCTGATGTTGTTTACAAATGATAAATAATATTGGAAACTTCGTCCCAGTTCGTTCGCATCATTTCAAAGAAGTAGTGATTCCGAAGTGCCTTCTGATATAAAAAATGTAGTAAAAGCCGCCATAAATAAGCTGTTACCAGAGGAATCAAAATTAACGTATGAAGCAAGTTACAATACATTTGAAGCTTGGTGCAAGCAGGGAGAAGTGGTTAACGTCTCAGAAAAAGTATTTCTCAAGCTCCAAAAATTCGGGAAGCATCTACTTTATGGAGTAAATATTTCATGCCTCGATCAACAATTCACGTGGAAAGAAATATAGACATCAGCAAATGAAAGTAATGAAACATGGAACTATTTTCTATTGCATTAACTAATAGTCCAGGAAATAAGCCGGGAAAAAATCCATAATAAATAAAAAATATAGTGAGACAGAATTTCAAATTTTTTTTTGCATTTTGTTCCTAATACCCCATAGGTCATTCATGACTATCGAGACCGCGGGGTCGACCTTTCTACCTCTTTAAAAGGGGGTTTCAACTGAAAACTGTCCAAAAGTTCAGAAAATCAATGAATTAATAGCCTAAAATGACCCCCAGTATGTTTTTTGGGTCGCTGATCACGATTCCGCAGTTGGTTTTCTCGAAAAACTCCCTCCAGATGAGAAATTTGGAAAATTTAAATATAATATATAATTTATAATTTTGTTGCAAAAATGACCTCTAGTAAGTTTGTCGGGTTGCTGATCACGATTCCGCTGTTATTTTTCCCAAAAAACTCTCTCCAGATGGAAAATTCGGGGAATTCAAGATTTTCCTGAGACGGTTATGAATAATGCTGTATAAATGACCTCTAGTCATTTTTGCAACAAAATTGTACAGCATTATTCATAACCGTGTCAGGAAAATCTTGAATTTTCCGAATTTTCCATCTGGAGAGAGTTTTTTGAGAAAAATAACAGCAGAATCGTGATCAGCGACCCGAAAAACTTGCTAGAAGTCATTTTTGCAACAAAATTATACTTTATTTTTCATAAACTGTCTCAGGAAAATCTCAAATTTCCCGAATTTTTCATCTAGAGGGAGTTTTTTGGGGGAAAATAACAGCGGAATCGTGATCAGCAACCCAAAAAACCTACTACAGGTCATTTTTACAACAAAATTATGAATTATATATTATATATACATTTTTCAAATTACCCATCTGGAGGGAGTTTTCCGAGACAAATAACTTGCGGAATCGTGATCAGCGACCCAGAAAACATACTAGGAATTATTTTCGGCTCTTAATTCATTAATTTTCTAAGCTTGGATGGTTTTTATAAGAATGCTCCTCTGAGGGGTTGAAACCCTGTTTTGGGAGGGTAGAAAGGTCGACCCCCGCGGTCTTGATAGTCATGAATGATGATCTACGGGGTATTAGGAACAAAATGCGAAACAAATTTTGAAATTCTAGCTTACCATATTTTTTTCCAGTTTGTTGCCTGGACTATAATGTCATTCGCATCTCAGGTAGTTTTAATGGTTGTTTGTCGGGAGCTTGAATACTCTTATTTCTGCGATTGGAAGATGTTGTAGATGTTTCATCCTCTCCAAAAATCATTATTCCAAACACGTAGCAGAAGGTAGTATTTCTGGAATGAATTTCTTGGAAATCTTGCAAAAAAATAGACTAGCTTCTAGCTTGCTTCCGCTCCACACTGATCGCCATAGAGTTTTCGTAAGAAAAAAACTGGAGCAAATCATCGAGTGCATCAAAATAAAATGAGGGGTCTGGTAGAGCGACGTGTTTACGTTTTATATTTTGATTTACGGCAACGGTGCCTGTATTGGTTGATTGATGTCAATGTCATAGGCAAAGTGCCGAATAGCATTGCTACTTTTCTTTACAGAATCCTGAATAACATACTAGACACTGCGTTCGACGATCTAGTTAAACCAGTCACGGTTGGAAATCGTCAACAGTTACTCAGGGTTTACTTTGAAGCTTCTTTTGTAAGAATAATCGAAATAGGACAGATGCTCTAACAAAGTGAAAAGCCTGGCCTGGCTGTTTATCGTTTTTAATCGTTTGTACTTTGTTAAATTGAATTTCGGTAGATTGCCTGGTGTACATAGGGTTATGACGAAACTAACGACTGTTTGTCATTGTAAACTTCCAAGAACTAAAATGCACTATTTTCCGTATCGTTATAGAAGTCATAGGCATCGCGAAATAGAGAAATGTAATATTCGATACCGAACAAATATTGATGTATTTGATTCTTAGATTGAGGGTGTTACATTCTATCGATAATTAATTGATTCTGGTAACGACATAGCGTTCGTATTGTAATACACACGAGCTTGTATAATGCCACAGATGTTTATTGGTGACACTTTAGGCACTAACGCTGAATAATTGCGAATCGGTAATATGCGAATGGCGGGGCTTATGGAGATTCAGTTCAACAAGCTTAATTCTTCACTCTGCATACTGTTTCATTAATAAACTACTCAGCATTTCGAATAAAGTACGAACTAATGAAACCATCGAAGCAGAATAAAAACTTGGAAAGCTCCGAATTGGGTATTAAAATCGACCGTCTGGGGCAAGCTTATTTGAGATTTTCCTTGTTATTTCTATTTTGTTTGTTGCATAATTTGATTGTACGATTTTGATTGAGTAATGACGTGAATAAAATCAAATCTTTCTGGCACCTGTACTTTATCAGCATCACATCAAAGATCTTTTTTCTTTACTAAACGAGAGGGAAGCCTATATTGTACGAAGAACATCGTGTGAGCCAGCTGTGGAATGTTGGAAGAGGAGATACGTATTCGAAGTTGACTTGGAGGTTCAGAAGTTATAGGTATAGGGAAAGACGACATCAGGCGAAGAGTTCCGCAATTTCGCTGTTCGATCGAAAAATGAAGGCTGGTAGGAAGAAGGTAAGCAGGTCTCGAGCTTGACAATCAAGGGATGACTAGCTTGAGCTCGTCTACTCCGCCTATATGGAATCTCTCGCGGTGTAACAACAGACGTGATTTCTGACGAACAACGACCATTAAAATATATATAGAAAAGGTAGAGATCGCTCACTTTTCTAAGATGTTCTATAGAGGCCAATAAACTCGTGAATATCACATCATCAATCAGACAAATAGCTTTCTTCTGGACAGAACTCAAGAGCTTCAGTGTATCTTCAGAAGTCGAGCTCCAAACATATGAACAGTACTCCTGACGGGTCAAATCTGTGCTTTGTAGATTATGAGGAGCTACTAGAATGTGAAGTAGCTCTTGGCACGGAATAGCAACCCAAGTTTCTGTGGAGCACATGAAAATCCCAGCAGAGGATGCTGTTGGAGGTGATCTCGAGCATGAATATGGAAGATTTCATAGGAATAGTTGTACCTGGAATCATATTAGGGATTGTTGGATCCACCTTCCTGTAGAAGATTCAAGCTCGAGTTTTGGTTGCATTAGACTCTACCAGATTATGAGATCCTCATTTCAAAATCATTGCCAAATCTCCATTAATTGTGTCCTTTGGCATCATTGGATGATATAGGAGCTCTAGATGAGGAAACGGTATGCAGTGTACCATCATCCGCAAAGATGTGGACGGGACAGGTGATCACTTCCAACAGATCGTTGATATGGATCAGAAACAAAGTTGGTACCGGAACAAATCCCTGTGGAATACCAGCTTTTATATCCATGGAAATATCTATAGAAAAGGGAGAGATCTTCCGCTTTTCTACGATGGTCTAGAGAGGTCAATGGAGTCGTAAGTGTGACATCATCAACCAATAGTTCTCTCTCTTCAGCGTATGTTTGGGAGACGAACTTCTAACATGTGAATAGTACTCCAGGACAGGTTGAGTCTGTGCTTTGTAGATTAACATGAGCTGCTGCGATGTGGAGAAGCTATTGGCACGGTATTTACGGCAAGTTTTAGTTAAGTGGTTTTTGCAATGGACCTCACATGATCGTCCCATGAGAGGGTGCTGTTGGTGGTGATCCCGAGCATGGTTATAGAAGACTTCACAGGAGTAGTTGTACCTGATATCATCATATTAGGGATGCTATCTTGTGTTTTGGTTGCACTAAACTCTGCTAGATTATCAGATTCTCATTTCAAAATCTCTGCTAGATCTCCATTAATAACTTCAGACTGTCTCTGTCTCTCTCCTCTGGCTTTATTGGATGGTTTACGGACTCTAGATGAGAAAATGCTATGGAGTGTACCATCATCTGCAAATATGTGGATGGAACAGGTGGTCAGTTCCAGCAGATCTTTTATATGGAGCAGAAGCATAGTTGGTGCCATGACAGATCCATGTGGAATATCAGCGTTGATGGCCATTGTATCGGAGGATACTCCATCAACCAACACATGGAATGATCTGTCCGAGACAGAACTCGATAGTAAGCAACAAAGTTGAGTGGCAAACCATATGACGGAAGCTTCCCAAAAAGGCTTTGGTGCCAGGCTCAGACGAATGCTTCGGAGATATACATGATATAGATGATTCCCCATTTCAGTAGATTTCTGCCATACATCTAAGATATCCTCCTGTAATATCTGATGATAGGGCTGTCATGGATCACCCTATAATACTGATTGGTAGGGCTGACAGTGTCGCCATATAACGTCTCATCAGTTAGCAGGTTCGGTGCTGCATATGATGGAAGTATCATATGGAAGGTGGAAATAGGGGCATATGGTTGAAATCACAACACTGGTTACGAGATGTGATGTATCGGTTTAATATTCACTACATAGTTACACTAATAACTTATAACATAACTATCACAGATAGCTGACTCACTCATGACTATAACTACCTACCGAGTATCTGACTTCGACTTAGGACTTAAATATCTATACTCAAGGAAGGATGCTTGTTTCTCTCCTAATAGTTCGGCGAAGGTTGGCCTACGTGCCGGCATTGACATTCATGTTATGCACGCAGGATCACAACCTTGTCGACACGTTATTTATAATGATATGTAAACAATAACAAATATGTGTTGTATGTTTATAATTAATGAACATACACATGACATAAGAAAATAGAACATTGTAAGTTATCTAATTTAGGATGAATCTCCGGGATATCACACTCCCAATGGATGAGAGAGATTGATACGTGTCAATTTCTGTCAAATTTACCTATCCATAATATTATTAAAATTATTATTGAAAGTAATTGGAAGCGCATAAGTGTATACAGAAAATAAAATTACGCAGCTCACGCATTGTTAAATTGTAACCAGAGTCATCCTCTCGTCTCTCCGTCAACCTGTTTCATTGGATTTATTGCTTTGTAATCAGCTTTCACACAATACGATGATGCCTATGCATGTGAAATTCAAATCAGCGAAACCTTCAATCCGCATTATGAGAAAATAGACAGCCAGCTTATGAATTGAAACGTGATCAGAATGAAATGGAAATGAACTGACGACTAATTTTCCGAATTCGATTGGAACGATTGGTTTCAAATGATATGAAGAAGCCATATTTGAAGAGATTTGGAGAGAAAGGATTAATAACATAAAAACAATTGAAACGGCTGTTATGACATGTCGAGCTTCTTTCTACCACATTTCATTTTTCTATCGAATGCCGGAAGTTTTATAACTATTTGCCTAGTGATGTCTTTCCCTATGCCTATACCCTCCAAACTTTCAAGAAAAATTCGAATGCTCACTTACTTTTTTACGAATATTATAGTTTTCATCTCGTGTAGTCATACTGTTAAAATGAATCTAATTGAGATAACCAATTTGTTGACTTACAAATCAGTATATATTGGTATATCTCATGAAGCAGGATCTTTTATCATATCTGAATGAAGAGGCATTCATTGAATTTGATCAAGATCAGCTAACTTATGAATTATCAAGGGGGAAGTGAGAAGTTTATCCTTCCCCAATTGTAAAGTGTAATGCAGCCGCATGAGAAACTTAAGATTTAAATCTAGGCAATAGCATTTGTATAACAAAGGAGCAAAGTGTATTATTTTCTCCACCCGAATAATTTCATGTCTGAAGCGAATCAAGGGACGAAATGGCACTTTGCTCCAGAGTAATACATACTATTTTTTCCACAACCTTTTACTATGTTTTACATCAATTCATTTATTATTTCCTTGTCTGAATATGTCAAGATGTCATAATATAAATACTGTTATCAAAGTAGTTGACGCGTTACTGAGATTGGTTTTCTGTTTATAATAAACAAAGAGTCTCATGAAATTTTGTGATCATGAAGTTTGAAAGTGAAGATGAAGTTTCCAAGATATTCTGGAGGAAGCAAACACGATTTCTGAAGCTATCGTTAAAGTCTCGTGAAAAATATGAAAACGAGTACCAGTTATTTAAATGGTGGATGGAAACTAAGCATATAAGAGAAACTGCGCCAATTCGAAGCCCTCGGCATTATGGAGCAACTATAGTATATTGCAATCTACAATTCAAAGTAAAGACAATATCAACATTAAGTATCCTGAATTAGTAGCCTTTTTGAAAAGGAATCCTGCTGGATATAACTGCAAGAAAGCTAATACTTTTTCAAGGGATGATAAGTTTATTATAGGAGCTTCAGATGAAACTTACTTGCATATGCAAGTCTCCTCTTAAAATAAATAAATGTTGAAAATATTTTCAAATATTCCCATGTACACCTTATTAGTTTCGAATAGTATTTGAACAGGCACATTATGAGCAACGGATTCCACTAATGTTTCAAGATAGGAACTTAAAACCATACTGACCACAACAACTGAACTCTTAACATCTTTTCACGTCCTGTTTTGAGTCATGAACGATCATATTCCTTCCATTCATTAATACAGTATCTGCCATTCAATATCCGTCAAGGTATTTAAGAAAACCAGTTGGTCCTAATTTCTGTACTCGTACCTTGGTAAGGAATAAATGTTTGCTGGTAAACTTGAGTTTATTTGAAATAGCAACATTGTTATTATTCACTTAAAAGTAGTCTGTGAAATGGTGTCGGGTAGGTGATGTATCAGGTAACGATAGTATGACTTGATTAAAAATTCAATCCGCAAATGGAGTTTAGCTAGAAGGCGGGAATTTCATCAGAAGCGGTATGATATATCTATATCCCCCGAGGGTGTTTCTACGACCCTATACAAAAGCACGCAAGCGAGTCCAGGTAAAACGCCAACCAAGTACTCTTCGCGATAAATGTTATGGATATTGGACAAAATAGGTATTTTAATCCTCCTTGATGCGGATAATCTCTTCATACATTACTTGACACAGCAGACGAGTCGAAAAATAGCTGTTCAGTATAATGCCTAAGCTAGAATGGGAGTGAGAAACCTCTGTACGAATATATTGTGAGAGGAATTGGAAGTGATTGTAGTTCAACAATGAACAGTCTTGGATTTATGCTGAATGTGAAAATTGTTGCAGGAGAAAATAGCTTAACTTTTACAGTCCTTTCACTAACTCAGGCCTAATCCCCTTAAGGATGTCAAATTTACTACAAAACGAGTAATTACCCTCCTCCATCGGAAACTAGGCCTGTTGGCCCTGATTGATCAACTCTAGAATTAGAAGCCTGTGATATTTAGTCATAAGTAAATTTAGAATTTCATAGTTATCAGACAAACTCGAATTACAGTGAAAATTTCACGAATTTTTCACCCAATAAAATGTGTAGTTCTTCCAGCGTCACCGTGGCAACAAAGGTATTTTTCGGAAATTTTATTCTGCAGGGGTACCCTGAAGAAAATTGTGCAGAAATGTTTGGCATAATCAATTATAAAATAATTTTCTACCAGTATAAATCGAACATATTGTGAACTAGAGATCTGTGTGGAATCTTAGAATAGTATTTCTATAAAACTGCAGTTAATAACATAGAAAATTGAAAGCTCATAATTATAATTTTAACTACTTATTACTACAAGCAGCATTAATTAAAAAAATAAAATGTATTATTGTGTCAAAGCTTAAGCTGATATTTCTGAGCAATTACATTATAAAAATAGGGAGTTTATATAATGTCAAAAGCAAAAATATGAATACTTAAATAATTCGTTTAGATACAATATGATCTAAAAATTTCACGAATGATTTTTAAAAAATATTCATAACCAAGAAAAAATTTACAGAAATAATTTCAGCACGGCTGGTAACGAATACCAATAATTAATAATTATTATAATAAGTAGCTATGTTCCTGCAATAGTCAGTGCGTGAGTTAGTTATCACCACTTACGTTCAATTTGAATTAATCAGTTGTCAATGTAAGTCGGCACGACGCTGACCGCACGAATTACGATGAAGCCTCAAGCCTGCTCTGAAGATGCCACCTATAATGGTTAGCGGAACGTCGGCATCAAGTCGTGCTATTGTGACGCAGAATCCATCTGGGAGCCAAGAATTCTGAATACAGGTCACACAATTTCACACACAATTTATTAAATTCAGATTTAACTCCAGCTGAGCTGTTTGCATTATTAACCAAATAGTATTCAAACAGGTACAGTTTGTCTTATAATTTAATTTATCCTGATGATGCTACTTGATAGCTTAAAGGTCCTTGGTACTGTTTCTAGTTGCTTGAATGATGTTAATTACGTTTTCCTCTCGGAACTATAGATAATTAACCTTGGAAAGAGATTGTTATCGACATCTGTGACTGAATTGTAGAAGAAGACTAAATTGTAGAAGACGTGTATATTTCTCTGATCGATGATATTTTTCAAAAATTGTATGAATATCGACTCATCCGCATAGCCACACAAGCTCGCTTTTTCTTGCTCGAATCTAAATTAGTAAATCATTCATTTATATCTCTTAACTTTAATCAATATCTAATTTTTCAAGCTGATAGTGGGAATAGTTTATATAGTTCTTTAAGGCTTCTTAAATCTTGCTTTGATTCACGCGGTTACGTAGTATTCCGTATCACCCTTCTTCGACATTCCTACTAATACATTAAGAATCGATATGTCTCTTTAGGCTAGTCTTGGTGAGATAACGGAATAATTATTGATTTGGGTGAATTTAAATAAAGCCGAAATTCTCATTTACTGCTTCATGGGATAGACCTTCTGATATTGCTTGTACATATTATTTATTTAGAAACTACGATCACGTTACAGTCTACTATATTCAGTAAACTATTATCTAATTGTTCTTTTGCGAATTTCCAAATTAACTCACTCATTCTCCTTGAGAGTACCATGTTCTACATAATCTGTAGTATAAATTATCATAACTTCAATAAGTAGAGTATTGGAGAGGAAAATTCCTGGCAGAATACTTCCTCCAAGCTCATCCAAGTTTCAAGTAACATTTTTTTTAGTTGGAATAACCAAATTTTTATGAACAGTTGTTTATGATCTCTACCTCAAATTGTATTCATCCAAAAATTAACTTCTTAAATTTGAACCTTTGGTTCATAAACTATTTTTCTTCTAAAATTCATAATTTCAATTCAATTAATCAAATTATTTAGAATTCTTATTTGTTTCACTTTCAATTTTTCTTATTGTTGACTTTGTTAATTCATAAAATTATTTATAAATCCAACTAATTCTGTTGCAATTATGATTATCTGGATGATTAAAACCAAATTGTTAAGTTGAAACTTGTCTTTATTTCTCTGATATAATCATCAACATTTATTCACCTCTAGTCCAGTTCGTGAGCTGGGAGACTGAACTAAGTTTTGTACAGACGATCGAATCCAAAAAAAAATGTTTGCATCATATTCTATGAACCCTTGAGGTCATTCGTAACTCTCTACCAGCCTGCCAAACCCCTCCGATCGCCCCTATACCATAAAATACCCCAAATTTTCATCCTCATTTTTAGACTAATATTTAATTTAAAAAAAAACGACAATCAAGCTTCGAAAATAGGTATATGAGGTTTTTTGGGTCGCTGATCATGAATCCGGTTACATTTTCCCAGAAAATTCATACCACAGCCAAGAAAACGGGAAAATTTGGTCATTTTTGGGAATTGACTTATTTTTCACGCGATTTGCGTTTTCTACGTCATCAAGGTTTACCCGTCACATATAAAGATTACGTATAACGAGAAACTTCCCGGAAAACTATGGAAAAACTGAAAAGAAAATTTTTCAATTTTGTTGGAATGATCGTGTGATAGGTCGCTATAGGGGTTTTTTGCGTCGCTGATCATGGTTTTTGTATTTGAAATGTTCAAAAGAAACTTTTTCAGGAATTATGCGGAAAATTTTGACCTGAATTACCTTTCCTTTTCAATGTTATTGTTCCAGTTTTGTGTTGATTTTCGTTTACTTTTTCAATGTCCATTTCAAAATGCCAAAATCAGAAGTAACGCCAGAGAAAATATTGTTTGAAATTTTCGGAAAAATCAAAGAAAATGCCAATAAGAATCATTGTAATGCCATTGAAATGACCTTACGATGTGTCTTCGTATGTTTTTTTTAAGCGCTTATTATGAATTTTATATTTAAAATGTTTGAAAATATCATGTTATTTGAAAATACTTGAAAATGATGATACAGATGATGAAAATGATTAAATTGTAAGTAAATTATGCCAAATTTGAAAATACGTATATTTTAATTATTTATAAGATTTATTTTAAATGAAATATATTTCAAACGGAACATTTTAACTTTAAATAAACAAACTATTTTTCTGGAACACCTTCATTTTATGTTTAATTGAATGTTAATCTCAGTAATTTTGATATAAAATTCAAAATGAGTGCCCAAACAACCGATACGAAGACACATCGCAAAGTCACTTCAATGTTTTTTATTGGCATTATCTTTGATTTTCCGTAATTTTCATACAATCTCTCTATGGCGTTTCTCATAATTATGACATTTCAAAATGAACATTGAAAAAGTAGACGAAAATCTACACAAAACTGGAACAATAACATTGAAAAGGCAAGGTAATTCATCATAAAATTTTCCGGAAAATGTTTTTAACATTTCAAATATAAAAATTGTGATCAGCGACCCAAAAATTCTATAGCGACCTATCACACGATGATTCCAACAAAATTGAAAAATTTCCCTTCCACTTTTTCCGTAGTTTTCCAGGAATTTTAATGGTTTTCCGTAATTCGTAATCGTTGTACCTTGATGAAGTGGAAAAACACAAATCGCGTTAAAAATTATTCAATTTCCGCAAAAACTACCAAATTTTTCCAGAACGTGGTATGAATTTTTCGGGAAAATGCCACCGGATTCATGATCAGCTACCCAAGAAACCTCCTAGACCCCATTTTCGAGGCTTAATTGTCATTTTTCAAAAGTTTAATATCAATCTAAAAATGAGGGTGAGAATTTGGAGTATTTCCTAGTATAGGGATGATCGGGGGGGGGGGGGGGTTGGCACGTTGGTAAAGAGTCACGAATGACCTTAAGAGTTCATGGGATTAGATGCTCACAGCTCACAGACAGGACTACTCGTAATACCGGAAATTTTTGATTGAAGATTCTATCTTACTTTTTTTGGCTGAAGCAGTTGGCGCTCTGGGTAATCCGATCAACCAAGAATCTGAGAACAAGTATCACTACGAGCCCTGAGTGTAAAATATCCTAGTACGCTAGTTGGGATTATTAGATTATTAAAAAATCTCTTCAAAACCTTACATGATCAAATTATCTTTTTACAGCTCCTTGCCAAACCTTTATTTATGGCGAAGTGTGATTCCAACAAGAGCATAATAAAGTGTTCTCTAATGGTTTCTAGACTATTATAAGACATAAGCCCCGAAAAGCAATTTCCAATCATTCTGAAAAAATGTAATCACGATTCAGCGAAGCGACAGTAGCAGTCCACTCATGGATATAACGAAAAGAATACAACTTCAATAATTTGTATTTATAGTCGCGTTCTGGAATAGTATTTGCAGAAAGAACCTGACCGAGTGTACTTGAATATGACGTTAGTTTATGTAGCAGAGAAAACTACTGAAAGTTGAACCAGATTTACAACCAAGCTACGAAATACATTATTTTCTTGCAGGGTTTCCGTAAAGTAAATACGAGGATGCAGGTGCTTGTTGTAAAACTGTCGAGTGATGTTAAACCTGAAATAAACGCATTAACTGAAGTAGTATTAAGCTCGAGAACGGGAAAATGTAAACAGACAATGTTCAAGATGACATCTTCCCAAGGATAGGTACGCACTAGACGATGTTCACATATTTACCTGTGCCAGTCAGCATAAACTGTCGCACATTCAAACTGGAAATATTAATTCAACAAGCAAACGGAGCATTTTCTTCTAAGAAAAGCAACTCATTATACAGTGGAATCTGAGAATGCAATCAAATTTATCGTACATTAAGTTGAGATCTAGAGTGTTGAATTTGTTCATTTGTTTGAGTTAGTAAAACATCTAGTATGCTCCTTCATGTTTTGAGTGTAATTAGAGGGGTTGGAACTGAATAACTGGAAAGGTCTCTTGCCTTTTAATAATTCGTACTACTATTTTCGAATTTTTTGTATTATAAAGTCACCATCGGTTATTATCCACAATGAATTGATCATGAAAATATATGACCCCAATAAATCTATGGTAAAAACCGTTACTTTATGGTATTTATCATCACGATTAAATGGAAGAAGAATTTTTTATACTTTATACATCGTATGAGCCAGCGATGGGATGTTAGGAGAGGAGATAGGCATTCGAATTTTTCCTGAGGGATTGGAGGTTATAGCCATAGGGAAAGACCTCACTAGGTGGAGATTTGCACATCTTCGCTGTTCGATAGAAAAATGAAGTCTGCTAGGAAGATACTCGGCAGTTCTCGAGCCTGACAATGAAGGGGTGACTAATTTGAGCTCGTCTAGTCCGCCTATCTGAAATCTCTCGTGGGGGAACAACAGAAGAGATTCCTGATGAGCACCGACCATGGAAATATCTATAGCGAAGGGAGAGATCTCCCACTTTTCTACGATGTTCTAGAGAGGTCAATGAAGTCGTAAATATGACATCATCAATCAATAGTTCTCTTCTGGATAGAATTCAAGAGCTTCAGCGAATGTTTGGAAGCCGAACTTCAAACATGTGAAGAGTAGTCCAGGACAGGTCGAATCTGTGCTTTGTAGATTATGAGAAGCTGTTGGGATGTGGAGTAGTTCTTGCCATGGAACAGAAAACCAAGTTTTGTGAAGCTGTTTTCGAAATGGACCTCACATTATTGTCCCATGAGAGGGTGCTTTTCCCGAGCATGGTTACAGAAAATTTCATAGGAATAATTGTACCTGATATCATCATCTTAGGGATGCAAGCTTAGGTTTTGGTTGCATTGAACTCTATGAGATTATCAGATCCTGATTTCAAAATCTCTGCTAGATCTCCATTAACAACGCCAATCTGTATCTGTCTCGCTTCTCTGGCTTCATTGGATGGAATAGACAGCTCTAGATGAGAAAGCGCTATGGAGTGTACCATCATCTGCAAAGCTGTGGACGGAACCGGTGGTAATTCCCAGCAGATCGTTCATATGGAGCAGAAACATAGTTGGTGCCATGACAAGTCTATGTGGAACACCAGCGTTGATAGCCATTGTATCGGAGGATACTCCATCAAGCACCACATGGAGTGATCTGTCTGGGAGAAAACTCGATAGTAAGCAACAAAGTTGAGGTGGCAAACCATATGACAGAAGTTTCCCTAGAAGGCTTAGGTGCCAGACTCGGTAAAATGTTTTAGAGATATCCAATGATACAGCTAGAGATTTCCAATGTTTTTCAATTGGAATAATATTGCGAGGATTCATGTGACAATGAATCAGTCGGTGTGGATAAGTATGAACGTCTGCGAATTGTATCTCTCTAGCTCTTAATATTGAAAATAGTGCTAACGAATTTTGTTAAAATCGGATATCAAATCCCACCCCTCATTTTTTTTTAAATATTTCCAATATGATTGAAAATTGAACAATAAGAAAGTCAGTAAATCTTCTAGCTATGAATTTTCAAGTTATACTAATTCAAAACCTTTCTCGCACACTAGATATTATGGGTTAGCAGATATTCTAAGATGCTACCTTTCCAGGTTCAAGTTTCTATTATGATCAATGTTGAGTGTGAATGCAAATTAAGGCTTCTCAGACTATATATAGGATTTCAATTATATTAATAATCAATTAAGAACAAAATGTAAGGTACAGGGTAGCGCAGTCAAACAACGACTATTCTAATTGGTTAGAGTTAAGAAATGCTCCGATAAGGTTATCGCATTATAGTGTAGACTAAAAGCTACAAAGATAATCTTCGAATTTCGAATGTCAATCAAATATTCTCAGACGACGAAAGCCGTATTGCCGGTCATTCACGATTTTGGAGCTATCTAGGTATTGGATGAGCTCGATGATGATTACTTTGTCCCTCATTTCAGAGATCACAGATAATAGTGCAATGAGTTCCATATGGGGACGGACTAAGTATTTTCCCATGGTAAATCCTGCCTGTCGTGAAAGGCGACTGAAGGGATAATCATAGGTGGTAGATGTTTTCCTCATCGCTCGATGAAACACCCCCACCTCGACAAAGGTACTGTGAAGTGGGCAGCTCTATGCTTTAGTGTTTGGTTGATGCTTCCGGTCTCACCCTTATAGTTATTTTCCACAAACCAACCCTACTCAAAAAGACATTTAACCCATTCCAGGTTTATTCTGAATATACTAATGATGACGTCTCCTAGAGTAAATTACTCTGGCAGAAAAATACCTCTCCATTCGAATTTCTGGGAGAGAGGTTCTCGAGGAGGTTCAACATTAGACAATATGGAGAAGACTTGAAGAAAGACCCCTGCAATATCTGAGGTCTTAGCAAAAACATAAACGATGTTCATTACCACCTGCAGACAGACAAACCAGATATACTGGCCTTAACTGAGACGCAGGTCAATCCATCTACCAACAGAACATATTTGCTCTACCCTGGCTACGAGCTCCAACCTTATTTCAGATTTAACGGAGGTATCATCTCTCATGCCACCGAGAGGAGAATCTAGAACCACAAGAATTCGATATAATGTGGTTCAAGATTGATAATCACAAATAGACAAAATTCCTCTGTCGCCTTTATTTATCACCAAATGAACCACCTCATGATGAACTCTTTGAATTTCTTCCTCTGAAACTTGACCTCATCCAGCAGAACTATAAAGCAGCTGGAATTATTTATCATCATGGGGAATTCCAAACTTCACAACAAGACTCCTTGTTGATCTCTGCAGACGAAAGCCAGATTGCCATTCATTCACGATTTTGGAGCTCTGTAGGTATTATTTTGTTCTTATACCACTTTTAATAATAACATGGAATTGTTAGTATAATTTCAAAATCGACGTACCATTGTCAAACAGATACAAAATTATGAAGTAAATTATAAACCGCTCAAGTATAAATAGGAACTAAATTATAACAGGGTTAATATGATTACAATTACGAGAAACGGATCATCGTAAGTTCCGAAACAAGTACATCCCGGAAAATAGATTGACTTGCACATTAGGACGATTATTAATTAATATTCTAAGAATTATTTCAAAAATGCTTTGAAAGACAAGGGAAAAGACCACTTTGATATTTGGTTTTAAAATTATGGCGTGATGAAGTTATAGCTAAACGATGAATTAGGAATACTCTGTAAGCGTAGGTTTTCTGTAAACTTTGAAGTTTATTATATTATGATCACGTATTAGTTTTAAGTATACAAACTTGATTCTCTCATATTTTTCTGTTTCCAACGTAAATTCAATTGAAGTTGAAGTTTGTTAATGAATGAAAATAAGTAATTTAATTGTTCTTTAGTTCCTATTTATACTTGAGCTGTTTATTGTTTCCTCCATGATTTTGTATTACTTTGGTAATAACACTTCGCTGTATTAACGTTTCCATGTTATTATTAAAAGAGGTATAAGCTGGAAGTAATATGACACCAGTTTGAAAATGAGAATTTTGTGAGAGCAATTCATGAATTATAACTCATATTATGAACTTATTCCATTGAATAATAAAATATCTTTTCTCTATTTTTTCAGTCGTTCATTTATTTATTCACTTTGAATCAAAACTGAATAATTGTTCTGCTTCTTCATTTTCGTCATTTTCCTTACCATTTCCTATTCACAGACTTGACGAGAAACTGACGAAAAGTGGTAGTGACTACTTTTACGACTGGTAGAATATAGAAGGTAATATGATAAGATTCAGTGCTTTGTCACGTAACCAATATAAATTATACTGCGTTTAGTAATAGCATATGTTTGGGTCTTTGTATTATTTCCGCAATAGTAAAGTGCTCTGCAGAGACTCATATAAACTGACACTTGATGAATGTCGCAAGAGCTGAGTGGAATTTATTCTGCGAATCCTGTCGTGAAAAGTTTGATAGAATATATCAGAACATGTTTCTCGAGTGAAAAACATGGTTCCTTAGTAGTGACACGTTCTTTTCCAACTCATAAATTAGAGTGTGTCAAGTTGTACAGTAAAACAACTAAATAGTAGCCACAAATGTAAACTGTGAAAATTGTCGCTATAGAGAGGATACCGTTATTGAGAGGGTGGGAAAAATTTGGTTTTACTTACGTTCGTTTTGTAAGTGGGTATATAATAACTATATTACAGTGGATGAAATATTGCTCCAGTGATGTATATTTTAGGTTTTTTGGTTTAATTTGAAAAGCTTGACTTTCACATTTTGATAAAAGCTGAACAACTTCTAAGGCCAGTTCAGTTTTATTGTTACTGAACAAAAAGTTTCTCAGCTTCCATAACAGTGATGCAATTGATCCTACTACCGGTAACCAAAACAAACCTGAAATGATATCTTATTACAATCAAATATAAGCAAGATGTTTTGTTTTACAAATATCATGAATGAAATAAGTGCTGCTTTTTGAATAAACATTTCCTTCTAGTTTACGTATAAATAAACTATCAAAACCAATAATACGATTGCTATTCATTATATTTTATGTTGATTGATTTATTGTTAAAAATATTGATGTTCACCGGTTTCAATATATGCTCTTTCATAATTTGGAGTCTTACAACTCAAGGCTAATATAAGTTTCAAGTTCAAGTAGTTTAAGCATTATTCATAGTTTCCGTGCTAGAACATTAGCAGTATGTTTATTACACTTGAACCGGAAGTAAATTTGAGAGGAACTTAACTTAATTGGCTCAACAGACCGAGGGAGTTCGCAAATCAAATTTTCCCTCCACCACTTTTAACTGTTGCCCTACGAGATCTCAATGCGCAACAAAAATATAAATCCATTATGCTTGGAAATAGTTCTTGTTATGCACCTTCCATCATTTCAAAAGAAAATCAAATATAGCAGCGAGTATGTATAAGTATCAGTTGTTGGTGAAATTACAGACTATCACACTGTGATAAAGAAGTTTCGAACTTAATTTCAAATTTAACTTACTTAATTCAAATAAAATAACTATTGAAAATCGATTTTCACTAGTTTAATAAATAAATGTGACTATAGTTTCGCTAACACAGTAGCTTCTTCAAACTAATATTGCAAAATACTAACTTACTACATAAGACCAACTTTAATGACAATCTTAGGATAGATGATTATTGGAATTATTATTAATTGGGTTTAACCCATTGATGGATTCGAAGATAAACTGGTAGCAAACTTCTCCATAAAGAAGTATTTATAAATTCCTGTTTCCAAATTATTAATTCATTTCCTAAAATAAAACAAAGCTATTCCTATGTTGGTATCAAATGTATGGGGCCACCCACTACTAAAATTTCAAATATTCTTAGTAATTTAGACATTCACGTAGCGTTTAAAATGCAGAATAATTTAGCCAAGTTTATCCAAAATAATAAAGATAAATCATATGATTAAGACAAATATGAAGTTTTCAAGCTGACACGTGAATCTTCCCCTATGATATACATTTTATTATGGAAAACCATAACTTTATTGATAATTTCAAGATTTTACACATTCAGAATGAAAGTAATGAATTAAATTAGCTGGAATCCCTAGAATTTAACAAATCAAAGATGTCCAAAATCCTATTGAACGATGAACAAATACTTAATAATTTTCCCTTGTTAAATTTGTATCATTAGATTTTCCTTTCTTTAAGTGTTCATCATTCAATCCTTCAATGGATTAAACCCAATTAGGTATAGTTCCAATAATCATCTATCCTAAGATTATCAATAAGGTTATATATCAGGTAGCTCTTCTGTAGTAAGGTAGTACTTGGTAATATTTGTTAGAAGAATCTACTGTTATAGCGAAACTTCACATTCATTTATTAAACTAGTGAAAATCGAACTGTTAATAGTTATGGAATGGATTTGCATCATGTAATGGTTGATTCTATTCAATCTTTGAAATAAGTTTTATTGTCTTGATTTCCCGCCAATAAGATGATGTATTTCAAAAAATGATAGTATCAGCTTCTTATTTATTTCAACTACTAATTAACTCATTTAATCAATCAGACAATTATCCTATTCATGTTGAACTTTCAACCCGAGCAGTCATGAAAATACCGGAAGTTTAGAACACTGTTCAGTTTGATTCGAATTAATGCCTTGAAAGCAGTTAAAATTTCAGAAATGGGGCCCAATTTAGATTGGGTTAGTTTGCATGTAACCACACAAGTTTAATTGTATTACCAAACGCTGCTACCCTTTAGATTTATATGGAATGATTTGATAACTTATTCAGCCAGTCTGATATGCAGATGATATTGTCGTATCCTCGAGTTCTGCACTATTAATTCGAAGCTACTTTTCTGACTCTCAAATTTGTATGATATGTAGTAAGAGAAAGCAACAAATTTGTATAAATTTGAATGAATTCTAAAATGAAGGAATCCAATCATGGGTGGGGTTACTGAACAAACATTTGGTATGTAAAATATCAAACAGCATATGTTTCATGTTTAGGATTTGCTACCATAAACCTCACCTGAATATTGAATAGTTATTTGAATCAACTAATACGGAATACATCAGCTTGGTGTTTATTACAATTTAAAAAAATAACTAGGTACTAAATGGCCGGAGATGAATTCAAATAAGAATTAACCTTCATAGAACACCTAAAAGACAGATTGAATGAATTACATCCTTTTATAGGAACCGTTACCTTATGATAATTCATCATTATGATTAAATGAAGAACACTTTTTTTTTACAGATGGTTCAAAGATATTTTGATTTTCCTGATGGAATGTTACAGATCTTGTATTTTTCAATTCAGAAGGTTGAATTTCTGAGCTATAGAGAAAAGCGTCGTTCATTACACGTCCAGAAATAGATTTTCTCCAACATGCTTTCAGAATCTATTTATTCTATAGTTAAAAATTAGATTGTAACGTATATTATTCTAACAGACAACATCGGAATCTATATCCTGCATCAGTTTTCGACCAATCGGAAATGGCTTAGCATCTTGAAACAATAAATTATCTCGATCCACGCCTTGTCGTTGAATACAGCGTTCATATGATGACCTTTGTCCCAGCTACATATTGATATTCACACCCCTCGCGTTTATTACGTTCATCCTTTAAAGTGACAGTTTAAGGAACAGTAAATTTAACAAAACTATTATTATTAATTAATAAAAGCTTGTTAGAGGAAGTATAGTCTACTAACACGTTTGAAATGCATATTCCACGCTCGCCTTTCGCTACAAACTCGAACTACAAACTTTTCGCTCGCGTGGAAGATGAGGCAAACTTGTTGCAGTTTCATGCTTACATGGTTTCCCGTATTCGTCACGCACTCATGGACTCTATTTCCAGATTCCTAATAAAATATGTTATTTTTAATAGCTGATAAAACCTACTAAAACATGTGTAAAAAATGATAACTGATAAACCCGAACGATCGCATCTGAAGAATAAATGTTTATTCATAGTAAAAAGATTATACGAACAGCATAAAATAATGATAACATGATTCACATGTGAAACCGAACTGAAATGCAGATATCAAATGAAATAGCCATTGCTGAGTTTCCCTAATGCTATGTGCAACCCACAGATATAGAGAATATTTTTACTGTTTGAGCATGAGATGTTGTGAAAAATCTGTACAGTAAAAAGACAAAGTTGAATCGGTGAATCAGCTGTTATATTCCTGGGAAGATTCGGTTGACATTAGACGTATCAAAATTCTTCAGAAAAAATAAATTTGGTCTCAAATTCCAATTTTTAATGCACATTCTTGAATGTGCATGTTTTGTAAAAACTCCTTTGATTCATTTTTTTAAGAATTCACAAAATTGCAGGTACCATAAACAAGTGAATCTAAAACAGGATCAAACCTCTTTGTGTGAAATATACGAAACCCTAAAAATGAATTCACAAGGAAATACAACCATATTCCTAAACATATATGAGAAATTGAATGTATAATTTCAATGATCTGTAATGCAATTTACATGTCTTATATTTCAAGCTCATTGTCATACCTTTCTAACTCCTATTGTTACCACTTATGGATGGAAATTTGATTGTTTTATTTTTGGTATTATATTCTTAGTTCTTCTCTTCATCTTATCTTCGTTTCAAACAGTGTATGCTGTTCTTTCACAATAATCAAGTATATTTTTATAATATATCCATTTTGAACATTTCACTGAACCGTGAGGACAACCATATTTTTATGATTATAAATGTATATCACACTTATAGATTTAACTCGCCAAAATGTCATGAATTTTGATTTTAAAAATCGAGTAACGTCATCAATGTAACGTAACGATCTATTAGGAGTCTAGACTTCTTGATTCTGTGGTGCATTTTGATAATTCATGTGTCAAGTTTCAGAATGAAAGAACTTTATATCACAGACTCTGTGGTCAAGGCCGTGCCCAGATTTTTGTTTTTGGGGGGGGGGGGGGTGCGTGGGTCTCAATAAAAAAGACCTGCTAATTCAAATTTAATTAATTATCATTCAATTGGCCCTCCACTGAAAAAACTGTACTAACATATTCGTTTTTAAAACTAAAAACCCCAAATTTCCAGTTCAGTGAATTCAAAATACAAAATCAAGCCTTCTAGACTTTTTATGGGCAAATTCTGTTGTATCATCAGTTGGGATGATGACATCTCTTTGAATTGCCATTAGGGCCAACCCAGTTAGCCTCTCTCGCCCACAAGAATTCCGTTGGTAGGTTTTTAGGCGCCTAAGTGTGGAAAATGACCTTTCCGGGGTGCAAGTGGCTACTGGTAGAGTCGACAAGATGTTCAACAACATATTAATGTTGGGATACAATTGCCTGTTGCACTCTCCGACAGCCTCAATGGCGCAAGAAGGCCGGTCCGAAGGGAATTTGCCCTGACACAACAATTTCCATAGTTGAAATTCGCCTTGTGCCTCGTCTAGTTCCACCAGGTCCTCGTACATCACTAGGTCCTCTCTTGGGAATGGCGTTTCCTTCTCGGAACAGACTATTGGTATAAGAGTGTACATAGCAGCAATCACTTTCTTGTGGTCAGTAAATCTTAATTTAAGCTGGGAAGTTAAGTCCTCTAATAGGGGTATTGCAACAGTTATGCGGTAATACTGTTCGGGGTTATTAGTATTTGGATTTGCGCGATGCTTCTGTTCTGATGTCAACCGTGGTAGATCTCTTCATTGACATCGGCCAATAAATCCTTTGCTTCTGTAAAATTTGCAAATTCGTTTTCAATATTGGATCGAATATCTTAAAAGTGCGATATTACGTTCTCAATATGGTCGACAGCTGTTATAAAGTCACAAATAAGTGACTGCAGGACTTTGCATACTGTTAATGTTGCTGCAAATACCGTAGCTAAAAAAAAGAGTGATACCACGAATTCGCTGGCAAGAGCAGATCTCAGAAAAGAAGAAGCTTTGGTTGAGGTCTCCATATCCGGGTCTGTGCTGAATTGTTCTAAAGTCTCAATAATGGATTTAAAAATTTGTTTAAATTTTAACAAGCCGTTGTGATTTTTCACACATTGGCGCTGCGTGGTGAAAATACTGAAAAGATTAACATCTTTGATCTTTGGAGTGTTTGTCGATTTTATCTAGTGTTAATCCATTTCATTTCGGGGGGGAGGGGGTTGGTCCGGACCCCCCCGGACCCCACCCCTGGGCACGGCCTTGTCTGTGGTTATATTATAGTGGGAATAAGCGCAAAAATCAACCTGACAGCGGTGTGAAATACATTAGAAAGACCGTTCGGAGGATAAAATTTCAGTGTAATATAAAATATGATATAACGTCTCTCATTAATGTTTTATAAATTATTTCGAATACATTTTCTTTCCCTACAATTTGACCCGCAGGAGTGCCAGCAAACTATTTTGTTAACAAAGAAGGAGAGTCACGTGGTCAATTGATCACAGTATTTTGTGGATACCATCCTTACCCATTTTTCAAATCTTTGACAAAATGCTGCAGTATGATTCAGTTGGGTGACCTAGAAACCAATTTTCACAGCTCGATAAATATTTTTCATGCTCTAATGTTTAAGTTTTGTTCTCCAAAATCGAGTCATAAATACGTAGTTACGGGGGTGTTTCCAACACGTATGACCTATAGGGTATATGAAGTCATAGATTGTTTTATTATCATCTTTCATTCCTCATTAGTAAGGTTGTCTCAATGTTGGTTAGAATTTTGGTTCACGTTTCATTTTCAAAACGTACAATAGGAGACATTAAAAAGTTACATTTATTCATGGAGACTTTATTTGGAGGGGACTTATTAGTTGAAATGTTTGCGAGATATCGGTTCACCATAATTGGGAGAATTACAGATATTATTGAAATACTTGTGAAAGAAAATACATTTCAACAGAGCAAGCGTACTGAAATTTCTTCAACCTAATTGGTTATTGGGCTTATTATGATTATACGGAATTGAGTTTTCGGCATTTACTAATTGAATGAATTCAATATTTCTAGATTTTCAGCTACGGTGTACAACACGCAGAAATCTTCGAATTCGAGAATTCACATGATATGAAATTTGAAATCCAAATTTCGTAAGAATTTCATACCTCCTCCGCTCTGGAACAGTTGTTATCTAAATAATCTCCACCATGGTACTACTTTCACCATGAATTACGAAGTATATCCATTCTAAAAAAATCGATGGTTGTAGCCCTTACTGGTTGTAATAATATAAGCGACAAAAACTATTTTATAAGTATTTTATCATATCAATTTACCATAATTTCGATTCGCTGAACTACATACCTTAGAAAAATTTGGTATTTAAAAATTTTATTCATTAAGATGGAATGATCCTTCGTTATTTTGAATAATATAAATTAGACCAATGTATGATGAGATAATCTCAGCTTCAGACGTAAGACATAATCTAGTTTCATCGGTAGAATATACTTTTTTTATATTGAAAGTGATTGGAAAAAGATTATGAAACGTTGACTGACACATCCACATTTTACCTCTAAAGTGGTTATCTAAAACGTTATTTAATCTCCACCATAGCATTACTTTCACCATGAATTATGTCCGTTCTAAAAGATCGATGGTGGAAGCCCTTACTTTGTGATAATTTTTCATATTGTTATAATAAAAAACTTATTAGTAGTAATGACTTGATTTAACAATCAAAAACTGAGAATAAAAAGAATTGAATTGTAGCTTACTCTTTGAATATTCACAAACTCAGTGAATGGGTTCCTGTTCCACCAGAATAGTGTCTGGTTTTTATAACAATATTATCAAATAGTTCCATTTCGTAATTGATCACACGAGAATTTAGAATTACAACAGAAATAATGAAAGTTTGTGGCTCAATCTAGTTCCTTTAGCCATTCTAGGAGCAGTATTGATATGATTATGCACTTTTATGAGTTTGTTTGCACATTTAATCGCAAATGTGGTTCATGGCACATGTTATTTCCAAAGAGATAAAATCTCTAATATCATGTGCGTGCATTTACTACAGGATTGAGCTACCTATAGTATTATTTTATATTGGCAGAGTTCTATTATACCCAACAATATTTGTAACTTTCCTGAAACTTGATAGGTGTTCTGGGGATAATCCAAGAATATAGATATAGGAAACTCACAAGAAACATATTATTTTCGCCAGTTTGAGAAGGCGAAGTTGTGGATAAGATGATGGAATAGTTTACTTGAATATAATTGAATATGCGGATAATCCAACTATTTACCATATCAGCAAATTTTCGATTAAAACGTATTTTTTTGCTTGATGTTGCTGGATGATTTTATAGCTCAGGCATAACTTATAGATTTATTCAAAGTGTGGTAGAACAATTATGTTACGGTATTGTTATTAAACTAAAAACCTGTGTTTATTCAAAATCTTAGTAATCAATCCAGTTCCAAGATCCAATGAGTTCATGCAAACTGTCGTCAGTATAATAAGATAATCCAACATTTAGTCAACTGATAATTGAAGGAGCACGTAAGGAAAGTTTCTTGTATCGAGGTGATTTTCCAACTGGAGGTAATTGAGCTCTTTACTGTAATATGAATTGTGTGTATTCAAAGGAGTGCACGCTTCCACGAACTTATTCAGTAGTTTGGTGGAATAATCAGTGGTTATATAGAACGCTTGAGGAAAAGCAACACCAGAAGTATGAACGAAGACTATCCGACACGCTGATAAAATGAAAGTTTTGGGTATTGTTGATGTGCAATATCCGAAAGAACTATAGTGTTCAAAGCTGTGACGTGATATTTATCATTTCAAAATGGTTGTGCAATAATATAGAAGGCATGATTGTTTTCGTTTTTAGAATTTATATCTGCTTGATCTCAATATCAAAAAGTCTATGGGGCCAGACGTAATTCCATCTGTCGTTCTCAAGGAAATGGTGCCATACCGAGTATGGCACCAAAGTCTTCTTGGGTAACTTCCGTCATATGTTCCGCCTCTACTTTGTCGCTTACAATCGAGTTTTTTCTCAGATAAATCTCTCCATTTGGTGGTTGAACCACCACCTGTCCCGTCCACAGCTTTGCAGATAATGGTACACTTTATACAGCTGTATTCAGCCCCTATACCATATAATGAAGCCAGAGGAGCGAGACAGAGACCAATTAATGGTGATCTGGCAAAGATTTCGAAATGAGGATCTGATGGTCTAGTAAAGTTCAAGGCAACCAAAACTCAAGCGTGTTCCTTCTCCAGCAAGGTTAATCCCACATCAATGATGATGTCAGGTACAACTATTCCTATGAAGTCTTCCATATCCATGGTAGCGATCACGACCGACATCATTTTCTCATGAGACGATCATGTGACCATTGCGAAAACCGCTTTACAATAACTTGGTTTTTTATTCTGTGCCAAGAACTGCTTCATATCTCAACAGCTCCTCATAATCTTCAAAGCACAGATTCGACCTGCCCTGGAGTACTGTTCACATGTTTGGAGTTCGGCTTCCAAACATATGCTAAAGCTATTTGATTATATCCACAAGAGAGCTATTCATCTGATTGATGATGTCACACTAACGAGTTCATTAATCTCTTAGAACATCGTAGAAAGGTGGGAGATCACTCCCCTTTCTATAGATATTTCTAAGGCTCCGTTTTCATCAGAAATCTTGTATGTTGTTTCGCCACTAGAGATTCCAGGTTTTAGGACTAGACGAGCTCAAACTAGTCACTCTTTCATTGGTCAAGCTTGTTCCTACCATACTTAAGCTTAATTTTTCTATCGAAGAGCGATGTTGAAGCCGGAGTCTACTCGTATACACCCAGAAGGGAGATTTCAGTGTTCCTAGGTGGCCACGCAACCATTTTCCAGGCTGAGGTCTGTACAATACGGACATGTGCCCTGAAAAACCTTAGATTAATATAGGCGGATTTACATTTGCACTGACAGCCGAGCGGCCCTGAGCGTCCGCAGAATAACTTCTAGGCTTGTCTTGGAGTGCAGGGAAACACTGGTTGAATCATCCAGAAGGAACAAACTCCAGTTAGTGTGGGTACCTGCCCATTCTGGCGTGAAGGAAAACGAAGTGACTGATGAATTGGCTAAACAGGGCTCCTTGAGCTCCCCTGGCCCAGAATCCACGATCGGAATTTCATCGACCACCGGGCTCCACGCCCTCAAGGAGCTACTGGATGGACAGTGGCTCTCGGTCTGACATACTTCCCCAGGCATGAGGCAAGCGAAGCTCCACATCAAGGTATTCTCGCCTAAGCTCTCTAAAATCCTACTCTCTATAAGCAGGAGAGACCTAGAACTGGTGACGTTGCTCCTCACAGGACACTGTTATCTGAATAAACATCTACACACAATGGGCATTGTTGAAGACCCAGCTTGTAGTAGATGTGGAGAGGCGGATGAAACTGCTTCTCACATCCTAGCAGGATGTCCAGCACTGGCTTCACTCAGGCACCTCGGCAGATATGCCGCTTGAAGCAATAAGAGATATCAGTTCTGGCAAAATCTTAGCCTTTGGCACTGCCTTAGGTCTGCTGGACTGATTTTTGTATCAAGGGGTACACAATGGACATAATCAAGCGGTCTAAGTGCTCCGTGATTGATTGATGCTGTAGAACTCTTTACCTAGTGAGGTCTTTCCCAATGCCCATAACCTCCATACCTTCAAGAAAAATTCGAATATCTATCTTCTCTGTCAACATTCCACCACTGGCACACACAATGTTCCTCGAACATTTCAGATTACCCTCTCGTGTAGTCAACGTATTTTTTTTTAATGAGCATAACAATCATTTCTGAATTGATTCAAGCAATGACTAACAGGATGAAAGTCAGAAATTCGTAATACCATTTTTCAATGGGATATGATGGGTTTATCTGGGATAACAAAATTTGACCGTAATTGGAAGTATGTTATTCTCTTGATGAAAGGAAACGTTTTGTCCCTCATTTCTGTCTGTTTTACAATAATATATCAAGCGTATCATTTGTCAGAATGTGAGATCAAGTTACTTCCAATTCCGAGCAGGGAACCGATTGTTTCCCGTTCAAAGAATTATATCTAGGAACAATGTTCTACGAATCATCTGTTCAAAGGAATTTTCAAACTGTATAGGAATCATTCAAGTTGGGAGTCGAATATAGCAATCAGCCATCCAATCAGTAATTCCGGTTTTCTGTTTATTATTATTAATGTTTTATTCAAGTTTGTATACAATTTGGATATTTTGTTTTCAGATGTTGCGTCTATATTTTTAAATACATTTCCGGAATATCTCAAAATATTTATTGAATAGTAAAATATAAATAAAATGCAAATTTACACATGTTCAGGAAGTATCTTGAATAGTAGACTTCCGCGGATAGCTAATCTTCAATTCATCCGAAAGACAAAATTTTTCTGGAACTATCTACTAACTACCCCTATTGAACTATAAAAAGTGTGGATATATTATAACACTAGAAGTATGTGATGTTTTTGTCTTTGGATTTGACAAAAAACTTATTTAACAGAATTGGGAAATACCAGTATAATTAAATCTAATAAAAATCGATTTCTCGAATGTATGTTTAGCTAGGTATACAGAATGTCCGGAAATATCTTCAACATAATTCGGGACCTTCCTCGGACGATTTTAAAAAAAGTTCAAATATGCAAGAGTTCACCCTGAAAGAGTGCACCCTGAAAATCGATTTTTCCTAAATTTATACTAGAACTATTTGTTGTTTTTGTCTTTGGATTTGACATAAAACTCATTTGGCAGAATTTGGAAAAACCGGTAGAACTAAATCGAATAAAAATCGATTACTCGAATATTTGTTTACCTTGGTAGATATACAGGATGTCCGGATATATCTTTAATATACTTTGGGATCTTCCTCGGATGGTTTTTTTTAAAAAGTTCAAATATGCAAGAGTTGCAAAATGCTCTAAGAGTGAACAGTGAAAATCGATCTTTGTTAAATTTATTCTAGAATTATGTGATGTTTTTGTCGTTGGATTTGACAAAAAACTTATTTAACAGAATTTGGAAATACCAGTAGAATTAAATCTAATAAAAATCGATTTCTCGAATGTATGTTTAGCTAGGTATACAGAATGTCCGGAAATATCTTCAACATAATTCGGCACCTTCCTCGGACGATTTTAAAAAAAGTTCAAATATGCAAGAGTTCACCCTGAAAGAGTGCACCCTGAAAATCGATTTTTCCTAAATTTATACTAGAACTATTTGTTGTTTTTGTCTTTGGATTTGACATAAAACTCATTTGGCAGAATTTGGAAAAACCGGTAGAACTAAATCGAATAAAAATCGATTACTCGAATATTTGTTTACCTAGGTAGATATACAGGATGTCCGGATACATCTTTAATATACTTTGGGATCTTCCTCGGATGGTTTTTTTAAAAAAGTTCAAATATGCAAGAGTTGAAAAATGCTCTAAGAGTGAACAGTGAAAATCGATCTTTGTTAAATTTATTCTAGAATTGTGTGATGTTTTTGTCTTAGGATTTGATAAAAAACTTATTTGACAGAATCAAAAAAACCGGTAGAACTAAATCGAAGAAAAATCGATTTCTCGAATATTTTTTCAACTAGTATATAGAAATAATCACCCTCATCCACTGAAAATACTATTAAAGTACTGAGAATCTTTCGACTACCAAGTAGCCATCATCAGAGTAAACTGAATTATAAATCAGAATGTTCCTGTTTAAATACTATTTGGGGATAATAATGTAAACAAAGGGTTACACTCAGCTGAAGATGATCGAAATTTCTTGAGAAATAGTGTGACTTGTATGCAATATGTGTTCGGCTACCGCTGATTTCTCATCATTATTTCTCCTTATATGAGCAACATGTTCCTTATTACGAGTTCTTCTAGTTTGACCTACATAGCATTTTGAATACAACTCACATTTGATTTTTGGTAGCCGAAAGGTTTTCAGTACCTTAATAGTATTTTTAGTGGATAAGGGACATTATTTCTTATCAATAGTACGCCTATTGAATTTTAGAAGACCACTTTCTTTTTTCAATATTTTTGAATACAAAAATATTGCTTGAGTAGCCCCGTCAAACAAAAAACATTTTTATCTTATCAAAAATTTCATCTCTTCCAGTTTTTGGGTAGAAAAATAAAACACGAAACTAAGCAACCGAATTAACACTAACTGCCCACCAAACTTAGTTTTCTCAAGTTGGGTCATTTCTGAGAAAATCAAAAAGACCTACATCCCAGTTGCCATCCTTAAAATGCCATTACTTCTTTATGGGAGGCCCAAATCGAAACTTTATGTATGAAAGACTCCCCTTCAAATCGGCCATGGATTCATTATTTCAATTTTAATAGGTAGTTCTTGAATATCTTTACATGTGATTATAATTATATATTATCAACAATGTAAATGATCACCATATACACAGGCCAAACAGGACGCAGTTTTAGTGTACGCTCATTTTTCTTTATAGATACATATAATGAGACTACATGAGAGAAAAACCTATAATGTTCGTAGATCAAATAATGAGTTAACCAGCACTAAAATGAGGGGTGAGAAAGTAGCCTTGGAATTTTTTTTTGATGATTCGTGTTTATAGGCAACAGGGTAGGCATAAGCAGTGCCCTACAGATGGCATTTACGCACTGTTGAGGTATTGCAACCTAAGAGAAACTAGTGAAAACGATTTTCGGGCGTTTAGGTGAGAATTCCACAATGTGAAGCTTCGCCTGGTTCATAGCAGGGGGACCGCGTCACTTTGTAGCTCTCTGAGGGTGCAGAGCACGATGGTCAATGATATATAGATCGATGAATCGGACCAGGAGTTCCTAGGGAACTTGGTTTGGCCAATTCATCGGCAAATTTCCCATAGTTTCCTTATGTAAAGTTACAATACACATAACCATATTATAACTCGTACAGGACATTTTCTGTTCAAATTGTAATTAGGATAGTTTTTCCAATTACTCAATCATACCATGTAAGTTTTCTATTTTCTGGTGGTGGTTGAAGGTATAAAGACCAAGTCAAATTTCAATTGGTTACAATTGCCATTCTTTTGTTCAATTCATTCTCAAATTTTTTGGTGAGTTCAAATCTGGTGCATCCTGACTTTCAACTCAGTTCAATTACTCTTCATTTAGTTTTCGTTGGAGGATAAATTACTGTAGAGTTAAGTATATGATTGCTGATTCAAAAGTTACTCAGATGATGAATCCTCTAAGTGAATTTACTATATTCATCATTATTATAATTCTTATTTGCCACTCGTAATTTTAATAAATATATATTATATGGTTATGGATTGGTAGTCGTTGATTAACGTTACATACTGGCCTCGTTGTGTTTAAGAAAAGTGATAATGTCTAAATCAAATCAGTGACTATTAAATATATCTGTACCTTCATTCATACTCTGTTGTAAGAAGGAGTCTTGAGTGAACTCAGTTCTTGATTAATAAGCAAATGCAATGAGTATCCCCTTTCATAGGAAGGTTACCAAGTTGATAATTCGTAATATCCCAATTAGAGATGTATCCCATACATCCTAAATTAGATGACCTCACAATATTCTATTTCCTTATGTCGTAATAATGGTCATTAAATATGAGCATATAACACATTGTTGTTTCAATAAGACCCCGACCGTGTGGATGACATGGGAGCAATGCCGATTTCTAGGTCAACCAGAACTAATATAGTTCTGTTACCGTACAATGTAGTGCCGTACATCAACTAATACCAATACATCACTTTTGATTCTGCAATGTTGTGATTCCAACCATCTGTTTCATATGTCTAAGTTCCCCATCATGCAACTTCTGTCATAACGCAGCAAACGAACCGATTATCTGGTAAGACATGGGCGTTCCTGGCAAACCAAAGAAGGAACCATTTTTCATACCTTTATAAATTGGAGAAATTGATTAATGAAGAGTGCAATTAATTGAATCTGAATAAATAGACAATAGAGAGAGGGGAAATAAAAAGATTTATTACAAGTCATGAAAGTTTTGCTTAACCCGCTCCAACATTCCAATTGGGTTCGCGTTAATCTCTGTCTGAATATTATGTTGCACATATTCCAAACTTAATGATCGATTAGAAAATACTGCCTTCAGTTCCATAAGAAGAAATCGTAGTCAGAAATTCCCAGGAAACGTGCAGGCCAGTTGAATTTCCCAAATTTTGGAAAGACACGGCCATGATCCAGTTTTCGTAGAATCGCCATAGACTTTCTAGCAGTGTGAGAAGTAGCTCCATCCTGCTGAGACCATATTTCACAAATACCCCACAAATATTACGAAGTTGTCATTCAAATCAATACAAAACATAATGAAAGTCGTGTTTTTATCTTCACCTGAAATATGAACAAAAGCGCTTCTTGTGACATCATCAAGTAATCAACGCTATCTGGATTTTCAGCAAATTTGAATTTTGTAGGGATGCAAATATGGCGATAGCTTCGTTTCAAAATACTGACTGATTGACGTTTAGGAGATCGTTCAGGGCTTCGTAGCACAGCTGCTCGTACCCTTTCAGCATTTTCAGGTGTGCGTACAGGAAGAGTCCTTCCTTTTGGTTTTTCTCTGAAGCAGAGCTACGAAACCACTTTCCAATCGTTATTCCACTAGAGACTAAATTTCGTGGATACAAATGAGAGTGGCAACGAAATATACTCTGGGTGCTTACAATAGAATAGTCATCCTTAAGATAAGCTTCAACCGCAAGAGAACCATGAATATTTCACCAAAATTAGTTTTCTCGCAAATGCTTTGAAAATTGTGTTGAATTTACATTCAAAGCAAATGCATGGCGACTTAAATTATCTCATTATGTTGAATGAATTAATTTTGGGTAAGTGTTTCTCATTCTGCCTTACCTTGTTCAAAATACTGACTCCTTGACGTTTAGCAGATCGTTCAGGACTTCGAAGCACAGCTGCCCGTACCCTTTCAGCATTTTGAGGTGTGCGTATAGAAAGAGTTCTTCCTTTTGGGTTTTCATTGGCACATGAAGCAGAACTGCGAAACCACTTTTCAATCATTATTCGGCTAGGGACTAATAGTCCAGGCAACTAACCAGAAAAAAATATATATAGTAAGCTAGAATTCCAAAATTTTTTTTGCATTTTGTTCCTAATACCCCATAGATCATCCATGACTATCAAGACTGCGGGGGTCGACCTTCCTACCCCCTCAAAACGGGGTTTCAACCCCTCAGAGGAGCATTCTTATAAGAACAGTCCAAAATTAATGAATTAAGAGCCGAAAATGACACCTAATATGTTTTTTGGGTCCCTGACCACGATTCCGCAGTTAGTTTTTTCGGAAAACTCCCTCCAGATGAGAAATTTGGAAAATTTATATATAATATATAATTTATAATTTTGTTGCAAAAATGACGTCCAATAGGTTTTTTGGGTCGCTGATCACGATTCCGCTGTTATTTTCCCCAAAAAACTCTCTCCAGATAGAAAATTCGGGAAATTTGCGATTTTCCTGAGACGTTTGTGAATAATAAAGTATAATTTTGTTGCAAAAATAACCTCTAGTAGGTTTTTTGAGTTGCTGATCACGATTCCGCTATTATTTTTCCAAAAAAACTCTCCAGATGGGAAATTTGAGATTTTCCTGAGACGGTTATGAATGATAAAGTATAATTTTGTTACAAAAATGACTGGAGGTCATGACTAGAGGTCATTTTTGTAACAAAATTATACTTTATTATTTATAACCGTCTCAGGAAAATCTTGAATTTCCCGAATTTTCCATCTGGAGAGACTTTTTTGAGAAAAACTACAGCGGAATCGTGATCGGCGACCCAAAAAATCTACTAGAGGTCATTTTTGCAACAAAATTATAATTTATATATTATATATAAATTTTCCAAATTTCTCATCTGGAGGGAATTTTCCGAGAAAACTAACTGCGGAATCGTGATCAGCGACCCAAAATACATACTGGGGGTCATTTTCGGCTCTCAATTCATTAATTTTGGACTTTTTTTATAAGGATGCTCCTCTGAGGGGTTGAAACCCCATTTTGAGGGGGTAGGAAGGTCGACCCCTGCGGTCTTGATAGTCATGAATGATCTATGGGGTATTAAGAACAAAATGCAAAAAAAATTCTTTTTCCGTGCTTATTGCCTGGACTATAAATTTCGAGGATACAAATGAGAGTGGCGACGGAATATACGCTGGGCGCTTACAACAGAATAGTCATAAGCTTCAACTGCAAGAGAACCATGAATATTTCACCAAAATTAAACAGAGTTTTCTCCCAAATGTTTTGACAATTGTCTTAAATTTCCATTTTCGCAAAAGCGTGGCGACTTAAACTATCTCATTATATTATGAAATGAATTAACTTTGGAAAAGGGTACCTCATTTTGCTCAACCTCGTGTAAATAGTTGCTCATGAACAATATTAGACGATCTATAATTTTCGAATGAAATAAAGATGGTGTATGCAACAAATGAGATTAAGAGCATATTCCTACTACATGAAATATCGGGATATCAAAAATTATCTTGGTCAAGGGTGGTTGTGGAATATAAAACGTGTGTCTTACTTCACGTTTGAAATAATTATGTCACTGTCACACTGACATCATCAATAACCTACAAATTTCATACCTATTTATTTCAGTTGTAAAACAATAATGAACTACAAATTAGAAATTATCTTGGTCAAGGGTGGTTGTGGAATGTAAAACGTGTGTCTTACTTTAAATTTTTGAATATGTTTTGTTGTGTCAGAATCTGTCATTGTGTTGAAATTTTCTAATCCAGTTTTTAAATCATGCCTCTTACCACACAGCATAACATTTTCATGATTGAAGCCTATTTTCAAACGGGTGCGCTAGTTAATGGAAATTGGCAATACAGTCAACGTTTGTGTTTGGACAATTTTCGAGAGCACTTCCCAAACGTGGCAATATTACCGGACAATTTTTATGCGTGCCTTACAAATTGTGTTGAAGTGTTTCGCGAAACTGGTTGTGTGACTCATAAAAAAGGTGCTGGTAGACCAAGAGTTCGTACAGAAGAAGTTGTCAATGACGTTCGTCAACGTATGGAAAAGGAGAACTTCAACAAAGAACAGTTCAGCAATGTGCAACCATAACGCCAGAAATGCTGCAAAACGGTTCCCACAGCATGAGGATGAGCGTCAACTTGTGCATCGAACAAAACGGGGGACTTTTCCAACAATTACTGTAATTCAGTTTTTCTTGTCACTAAAACCGTTCTTTCGTAATTTGTAGTTCATTATTGTTTTACAACTGAAATAAATAGGTAAGAAATTTGTAGGTTATTGATCATGTCAGTGTGACAGTGACATAATTATTTCAAACGTAAAGTAAGACACACGTTTTAGATTCCACAACCACCCTTGGCCAAGATAATTTTTTATATCCCGGTACATTAGTTTCCTGTAATGCAGAACATATAATAGAATTGAATTGATGTTCATTAACCACATCACAACGGTCCAACACCCACAATTATTTTCAATTGTTGACAAAAACCTATTTATTTTGTTACAAAATATCATTACTTTACAGACAACGATTTTATTATAACTCGCGAGTAATGAATTTTAATATTAATTGGTCTTAAAATGTTCGAACATCCATTTTTACCCAAATCAATACACTTCAAACGATCCGATAGCAATGAAATATAAAATTCGTTGTTCTCATTTGTCCAAATAACGCAATTAGATAGGCAACAAAAAACGATTTGCCATGCACTACAATCATTTAAATATTATTTTCAATTTGTGATGCAAAATTAATTTTTTAGTGGATATACTAATACCTCAAACCCCTGTGGTTTGCGGAGCAGCATTCCAGGGGAAAATGGCCGCACCCCAAAGCACGGTACAATTTGGTGTACGGATGTGTCCAGGACAAATAGAACAGTCGAAGCAGGCTTTTTCGGTCCTACATATTATTAAGAAAACTCTTTTGATTTATTTTGCCCCACGTTGTGGTGACAATTATTAAGAAAAGGTCTTTATTTATTATGAATTATTTGATTAATTTGATTCCTTCAATGTTTTGAATTCTACCGGCTAGCTTTCTCATTGTATTTTATTTATTTTGAATCTTATGTTTGTTTTGAATTGAATAATGAACTCTTATCTTTTTATTCTCATATTGAATCATATTTGGAATTAAACACAATGTTCTTTGAATGTTAAAACTTTTAATATTTAAATTTCTATGACTCTAATTTATCTCGGGTATCAATTTTTACAATGTTATGTTCAAATAGATCTATGATCTAACCTCAAAATTGTTTACTATTTATCTTTGTTTACGAAGTTATAATCTACAATCTTTCTTCCAGATTTACAGACAGATAATAATACAATGGAGAAATAATAAATGAACTTACGTTTGGTTTATATCCAAGAATATGTTTTAAAATGTAGGCATTGTTCACTTGGCTTGATCTTCTTATTAATTTGATAATTCACTTTAACCGTAGATACACAATTTCTCTTCTATTCACAATAAACACAGGTAAACTATGGTTACTTCTTTTGAAATCAGGAACTGTTGAAAATTGTTAACTTAGTTTTATTCTTTTTATTAAAGATACAAAACTCTTTAATAATGTTTGGAACTTTATCGAAGGCTGGCTATCGTTCGATGTTACTTATGGATTGTAGGTTATTGTAACCTTTAAACTTTGTTCGGAGACTTGGAACACTACTTGACTTGTAGAAATTATTTATTTGCTTCGGTTACTTTCAACCTTACGAAGCTACTGAAACACTTGGCTTCCCCGATGTTTATCCAATAAACTAAGGCTATGGAAACTTTATGAGTTGCTTGAGTACCTTGACTCTTCAGATGTTGATGGCTAACTGACTTCGCTTGTCTTCAGATGCCTTTTATAGGCCTTCAAAACCGATGCTACTTGATGTCATATTCAACCTATGAGGTGCTTTCTTTACATATCAAGAATGCTTTGATGATTGTTGCAAACTGACATAAGTATTACATTGCTACTCGTCTGACGTTTATAAAATCGCCTCGACCAATCAGAATCTAGTATTCTATAAATTTTGAATTATTGGAGATTTCCAACTTATTTTAAATGATGATTCCTTCTTTTTAAATTAATATTGCCTACATTTTTCACACACTTTGGTATAAGATAACCTATGATTAGGTTATTATTAATACGATTATTCCAATTATTATTATAAATTTGACAGTTGTCATTCTTAAAAACTAATACATAATATAATATATCAATAACATTTCTTTAACATTATATAACTCAAATTTACTAATCTCAACTTATATCTATAACATTTTTCAATAGTTTGTGCTATCTCATGATAGTTTTTGTAATCATTTTAATTATGATTTCTGCCTTCGTAACACTGTACGTTTATTCACTTTCACTGAAGTTCTTGTTTTACACTTCTAATTCTAATTACATTGTTGTTTATTATGTTTTACATTGTTTATTATATTATACTAACTATTATTTAACTTTTAATATTGTTTTTCAATTCCATATAATATCTTTTCATTAATCTTTTCTGATTTTCAATGTTCGGTAAGTTTTAATTTTTATCATTTTTATTGTTTAGGAAATGAAATCATAACAATATATTGATAGCTACTCCGTGTGAATGCAGGATCTCAACACAGTCTTTCGAGCCGAGATGCTTGCCCTCTACAGATGGGGGAGAAGCTACTCGGCTATGGTAAGATAAATGAGACCATCTGGATATGTTTGCAAGCACTCAACCCACTGAAATGTCCGACTGTGTCCTCGACACTTTAACGGAGTAGCCGGTGGAAACAGGCTCAAGCAATGGGAAGAAGCTCGTGCATTTCCCAAAGCGAAAAAGAATAACCCGACAAACATGTCTGACATTAGAGGTCTAAGCATCCTGGAAAAAGTTATCCAAACTCAACTAAATAAATTCGTTCAGGACAACAACATACTACCCAAAATACAATAGGGCTTTACCTAGGGCAGATCTACCACCACGGCCGATGACATAAAGGATCTAATCGTAAAACAGATCTTAGGATTCTGTCGAGCAACGTATTATCGTAATACGTTCTGAAAAATGTAGCAAGGGTCTTCAGCTAAGTGCTAAGTATTTAGGTATAGGTATCACTCGAATGTATTAACAGTCGATTGTTAACTTATTTATTGAAGTATAAGTTGAAATGGAAACCAATTTAAGAAATTATTTTGGTCCATTTCCCCATGATAATCGACATCCTCTGTTTTTCTTTCAGCCTATTTGAAAATATATGTTCCTTGCTTCTGAACATATAAAAAATAAAATTGCGAATTGCACTATCGAAATCATCTATATCCACAACCACTTTGGCCCATTATCGGGTTCTTACTGGACATGCAAGTGCTTCACCGGTGCTTCGTTCACCTGCGACTTTTACGAATGTTGAGACACTCAGTTCCAAAGCAATAGAAAAATTGGGTCCTTGATTTTCAAGTTACACTTGGAATTAATGAATTTATTGTTGTGGCTACTATTTGTTGAGCACCAGATAGAGTCTTCGATATTTTAGCGGTTTACACAGCACACAACACCGTAAATGTAAGTAGAAATACATGCCTCAGTGGAACAGTCTATTCACTGTTCCAGATTCACAACGGATATAATTATGAACTGTCAAGTTGATTGAATCGATTATCAGAATTGAACAGATATCCGGCGCCCCTGAATACTTTTCCCAACTTTTGAAATTACATATTCCTGGTTTGACGAAACTGCACTTTGGGAAAATGATGTCATTTATTCATTTCAGCGGACTATCCGTATATCCTTTATTTGTACTTGTACACTCAACTGATGTACTTGATGAGTCATACAGCTTCCGTCCGAAAACCCTCTTGTATCACATAAGATACAGTTCATTTTTCGAATTTACCTTTTTATTAACCATCTTTCACCAGATGACAATGATTGGTTGGTATGGGGTATGGAAGTCTCCATTCCTAGCCTCATAATATCCGAGATCTCTGTGGCACATTGAGTTGGGTCATCAGATTCAAAACATACACTTCTCCAAAGAAATTCAGAGAAAACGTACGAAGACCGTCCCAGTTGCCTGAGTTGTAATGTCAAACTGTGCCTGAAGGTGTTGGATTGGTTCGTCGAGTGATAGATTGTAAGTGATGAGGGAATGGTCAGAGTTTCTCAATGGTGCAAGGACCTCTACTTCATAGGGATCTGGATTGTTAGTGAGGAATAAGTCAAGCGTATTGATAGGACAGACACTTGATTAAGAGATCCTGGGTCCAAACATATTCATCATATTTGAACATCCGGAAATTTAACTGCCAACTCAATAACTTTTGTCGATGACGCAACGCTCCTTGACAGATCAAGCAGCAGATAAGAATTAAACCAGCTAATACTGAAGGCCATTGGACATGGAGAAGAGAAGACTCAAGTCAACGACATGATGATGAATGCCGGGAAGACCTAAATATTAGTGAGATAAACCAACCCTACAAGAGAACGTACAATGTCCCCTTTGGCTTTATTGTGTATAGGTCGGCCTCTTGGAAGCCCCATATCATTCATGTCATGTCAAGAACTTATCTTCAGCAATATTGCAGCAAACAATTCATGAGTAAACAGGGAGCAGTTAGAACATACTACACAGTGTTGCTACGTATGGCGACATCATATAGGACTCAACAGCATAGAGTTCTTAAAACAAAAGAAATGCATGAGTTGTCGCCAGAATTACGCGAAAAATCACCATTTAGTTGAGAGGAGGTGTAGAAGAATACCAGAGACAATTAAAATTCGTAACTGAAAATTGTAATAGGATGAATATTTTTTGTTGTAGGTAAACGCAAAAATTGTTTTGTCATGTATTTCTAAGTTTATGTGAAATCAAATTACGTGTACTTATTTGTGTATTTATCAAACGACAGTACTTATTACGTCAAAAAAGTTCACTATAGATCACTCCAGCGTCCTACCCAAGTGGAAAAAATTCCGAAAAATACTTGCATTACCATGGTAACGGTGCTTCTGATTGGTTGGAACAAGTTGATGCAAAATTTTCATGGTAATTCAATTACCTGTATCATTGACGTTTCGTCAAATGAAATAATCTTGGCATGGGAAGATAGTTCGATATCCTTAATTAATAGTTCTGAAGATTTTTTGACACTGAAATTTGGTTTGAATTGCAAATGTTCATATAATATTTCATTGAATATAATTTAGGAGTCTGTGTTAATTAAAATGAATGGTGGTTTTTACATTTCCCTGAAACTTTTTAGTGCGATCAACATTCAACATAAATAATCCGTTTCCGTAAGAGAATTCCATTGTTTTTTGAATGTAGGAATCTTTGTTGACAATTACCGTATTCTCTTTGTCAGCTCCAGTGAAAATAATGTCATGTTCTTCAGTTGTTTCATAGATTTTACAATCTTAACTTCTTTGTTATCGCGGGATTGCATGTTGTTCACCTGGAGAAGCCACTGTGTGGCGAAACGTGTCATGTTATCTTTTATTTCTATAATAAAAGTCTGTATTCACATTTTTCTACAGTGTAAGTTTTCATTTATAATATCCATAAAATTGTGACTGCATTTGGAAAATAGTTCGCTTAGAATTGAATCATCAAACTCAAGCTCTTCTTTTCGTTAACCGGAAGACAAACAGCGACATTCCTGGAAGTGACATTTCTATGTGGAATAAATCACGAAAATAGCAACGTAGCTGGAAGAAAAGTGGAACGCATTTCTGGAGTGATCTGGAATGCATGCGTGTGCGTGCAGAAGATGACGTGACTGTTTTACGTGATATTTTCATTTTAATAGAAATTAAGTGAACGGGTCTAGGATTTATTACGCGAATGTTATTATTCTCATTTCAATACGGTAGCTATTAGTCCAAGTTTGCATCTGCCATCAGCAAGGTCGTAATTCGATCCCGATGAAATTAATTCGATACGAAGTCAATTTTCATCACGTCTCGACAGGATTGATGGAATTTAAGATATCATCTTATTACCGGCGAGTCGGTGCTGCTAATGAGGTCGATTATTTTCAAATTCCAGGAAGTAAATTCATCCATCGGGGAGTAGGCCTTAATGTACACATCGACGTTTGCGACACACTTCCGTTATGTTAGGCAATATTGGGTTGATTATCCGAATAATTATCGATAATCTTGGAATCCCCCTTCAACCATAAACGTCTAGCCGTAAACAACTACTTATATCTTCTTTAAGCTTTTTTAGTCTTACCACTTACACAAGGAATGAGCAATATGGAGTAAAAAATGAACGAATCAAAGAGAAGGAAGCCGGTTATTCTGTATGTATGATATGATCTATAAGAATGAAGCATTGTTTGGTTTTATTCAGAAAGCAAATCTATGGATGTGTTACTCAATGAGAAGGGATTTGCCTTGGGAATTACATATGTTTCCGTCACAGCCCAATGAAAAGACGTCTCAAAGCAAAAAAAGCGAAACAGAGCAATAACATCAACTGAACACATAAGAGAACATCATCTCCAAGCGGCAAGTCTAAGTTGGTAAGTTTTTTGTAAGTGTACTTTTAGATTCAATAACATTAACTAAACACATAAACACATATTGGCTCCAAACTATAATTCAATATTAGTTATTTGTGACCTCATATTTTGATACTGTAACATTGTAACACATAAGAGAAGATATATCATAGGCAAGCAGTAATTCTAGGTTAGTGAGTCATTTTTGCAAATTTATTTTTTGATGCAATAACTTTAACTGGAGACATAAAAAAATTATCTCCGAGCGTAAATTCTGAGGCAGTAGGTTATTCTTAAGTTTATTTTTAGATGCAATAACAATACTTGAACATATATTATCTTTGATTTAGTAGGTTATTTGTGAGTTTATTGTAATGAGGGTTAAGTACAGGTTATTTCCAATGATAACAAGCAAAATCATGTGTAGAAAATTAAAATTTCATGTAAAATTAAAATATCTCAAAGCAAAGTAACAAGAACATATAGGGTATATTTTCTGTTTAGTATCAATGACAAATGTTAACGTGAGAAATAGTAAATGAATTTCTGAAATAAACACAAATTAGTTCACACCCACATCAAGGAGGATGATATGATAACGTAGCTGACATGGTCAAGAGGGTTCCAATAAGTTCACAGAAGTTTATGGCTTTAAAAGAAATCATAAACTTGTCAAGATGAATAACCAATATGGAGCGGAAAACGAATGCAAGCTATATGATAAATGTTAATGTTAACCATCTGAAGATGCTTAGGTAGTGGGTTTTCCAGGGCAATGTTGATCTGAATATGAAAGTCTTACACGTATTTCTTTCATAAGTTACATATTAAATCAAAATGTATCACACGTAAATCGGGACGTAAAGTAGTATCTAATCATCAAAATTGTAATTAAATATAGTCTTGATTATAGTTGAAATAATAACAAAGATTTCCCCACCGAAAACATTCTGAACTAGAAACCTCAAGAGAGGAATCTTGCTACTTATTGGTTGAGCTATTCAGGGATCCTTCTCCTAATTGTGAATTGGTTCTTGAGGAAAAGGACGCATCACAAATACCAGGTTCAATGCCTAACACCTTCAGTTATATTTTATAACTTGAATTGTTCTCTTGGGAAATCACTTGACACTTAGTCAATTTCAATTAATTCAACTTAATAGTTTCTTCAGTGTTTTTGGTAAGAAGGGTGGATTCCGCTGAATCAGAGTTGTCTTAGATTTTTAATCAAAGCTTGTTTTCAGTTTTTATTCAACTTCAAGTTCAATAATACATTCAAATCAGTTCATTTAGTTTCGATCCCCTGGGTTCATCCTGGTTGGGTATCATTTTAATACTCTCAGTTTTATTTCTGTCTTTTAGTTAATTCAGATTATCTAGGTTCGTTGTATTTGAGTTTAGATTTTGATCTTATTTTCCATCCTTATTAGTAATAAAGTTAATTATAATATTCATTTTTATTATACTTAATTATCATAGACATTCTTTTATTATTATCATTATAATACAGATTCTTGACCCAGGTATGAATTATGTATAAATTCTCGGGAAATAGGTCACATTAACACTTATGCTTTATATTTCTCGTCTTTACGTAAGTTTCGGTCTCACGACCATCATCAGAAGACTTATTGTGTCTAAAACTGGATTACTCAAAACTAATTGTATTACACAAAGCGTCCTTATCGCACCAATTTAAATTAAAATGCCCACGTCGCCAAAACGAACAGAAACACGAATAATCGAAATTGTAACACCTCAATGTTATAAGTATAATATATCAAGGATTCACTCTATGAACGACTAGAAACGAGAATATTAAGTTCAAGTATTCACTTTCAAACCAGATGTTAGATTTACGAGCTAATGGAGAAAGGTTTGTCAGTTATTGGAGATATATTTGGAATTCTACCTAAAATATACTTTTAACATTATAAAGACGCATGTAGGAATTTGCAAGAGTTTTTATTTAATTAAGTTAGTATAATTCTGACTTAGTGTCTGAATATCTGTCCTATGATTTACAGATTTGGAGTCACGTTTCATGTGAATCATCTCCAGAATAGATCTTTTATAATAATTGATTTCCTTAGTTGAAATATTAACATTATTGTAATCGAATTGATGGTTATTATCAAATTAATTAATGTTCTCGTTTCTAGTCGTTCATAGACTTTGTTGACATGAGCACGCATTTATTAACAGTACTGCTTAATAGTGGCTTCTTGATATATTATACTTATAACATTGAGGTGTTACAATTTCGATTATTCTTGTTTCTGTTCGTTTTGGCGATGTGGGCATTTTAATTGAAATTGGTGCAATAAGGACGCTTTGTGTAATACAATTAGTTTTAAATAATCCAGTTTTAGACATAATAAATCTTCTGATGATGTTCGTGAGACCGAAACGTAGGTGAAGACGATAAAATATAAAACATACGTGTTGATGTGACCTATTTCCCGAGAATTTATATATAATTATTATCATTATTAATAAATAATAATTGATAATTTGATGATTATTTTTATTACTTAATTCTATTGTTTTTGTTGAGTACAAGTTTATCTGACTGATATCAGCGTTTACCCTTCTATCTACTTTCCAGTGTGTTGAAATCTCAAGTGTAATGTTACACATAAGAGAACACATAACATCTCCTATCGGCAATTCTAGGTTAGAGAAAATCATCTGTAAGTTTATTTTTGGAGGCAATATTATCAACTGAACTGGATTTTCGTGACTATTTAGTGAACAATTTTACTGGTGAGGTACCAAAGTTGCCACCTACAGCATGTATTCAATGGCGTTGATTCAAATATAATGGTTTAATATAGTCAGAGTAAACGAAATAATAAGACGAAAACTTAATGAAAAGCTATAAATCTCATTTCCTCTCAAATAGAAAAGACCGGAAATTTCGTTAGCTTAACATATCTATGTGCGCATTCTCAAAAAATATCTAAATTTATAAAGAATCAGAAGAAAACGTAGCCTTCAAATTTTATATTCTTATGAGTAACTCAGAATAAAAAAGGAACAAAATGTAAAAATCTGAAGTTTATAAGTTAACATGTGAAGATTGTAGTGATGCTTACATAGGACAGATGGGAAGAAACTTCAGCATACGTTGTCAAAAATATTCAAGAAGTCATCGTCTTGAAAAACAGGACTAAAATTACGCGAATCATCTTCTGAATTCAACTATAACGTGAACTCCACATATTCAGGAGGAAGGTCAGAAAATAGTGAACCCATATGAAATAATCAACTGGATTTTAAGAACTGACCGATTATTGATTATTTTATGAATAATCTCCCCATAGCATCGTATCAAATATAAGGATGACAGTTATATTTGTTTCTACTTGATAACTTGCTTTGATAATGTAACTATGTGACGAAATAATTTTCAGCGTGTAAACTTTGCAGTTGGTGTTAATTTTATTTTGTGTCTTATTTCATTATTCTACATATTTTTGAAAAAAATTTAGACCGAGTAAACACCGAATCCATAGAGATATTTGAGTTTGACTTTGTTGGACCAAAATTGTGTATTTTTCACTTTCAAATTAAAGCCAGTATGACGTAGTTGTTTGTAAGTAGAGACTGGATATTTCATGAGTAAATGTAAATGAAATACAAAAGGGGGAAAATTAACTCTCGGCACTTAGGTGAAATATGCTCCTGCGATAAACGGCGTTGTTCAATATGAGTAGAGTTTATTTTGAATATGTGTCATAAAGTTCAAAGCAGCTGAAAGTTATGTGAACGCCTAACATGTTTCCAGCCGACAGCCAAGATCATCTATAGTTGAAAATCGCTTATTAAACTAACTGAAATCGATTTTAAACGGTTCATTATTCATGTTTCCCTCGGATATGAAACTTATGATCACTAAACCTGCCTAAATAACTCCATGTTAAAGCAGGCATGCTCTAAGTGCGGAAATTCCTAATACGCCAATAAATAGACCGAACGAACTCGCACCAAGCCCGGCTGGAGGACGTTTTTGTATAGCCAAAGCAATTTAAACTCGAATGTGAAATATGATAAAACCCGATATAAATGTTTAATAGTAAATCATTTCAATTTGTATGCTGGTATACCTGAAATTTGAAGTAACGAGTTCTATTCTGTCGTACAAATTGGATTTCGTTGAATTATTTGAAGAGCTCACATGTCAAGCCATTGATAGACTAATCCTGTTCGGGTAGTTAACAATATTCTGTTAGATTCGATTTAGTGCACGCTGCTAACTATTTCTCTATTTTCCATAACATTCATTAAGCTGTAACTTGCGGCAGCGACGGCTCGTGGGTTCAAGAACAGTTGAAGCAATCTCAGCGAAAGAAAATTTAATTTCTTATGTATATTATGAATTTTTTTGCGATGTTTCTTAGCAGAAAAATTATTAATCAAAACAGTTATCAAATGTGTACAATGATTCTTACTGGCAAATGAAACCAAAACTACTTACCTTTTTTCAGGCGTTGAAGTGAAATTATTTCTTCAATACACACTGGCACAATACTTTTAAATGTTCTTAGATATCAATGCGGCTTATTGCTACAAAAGTATCCACAAGCTCTTCAAAATTTCCGCAATTATTGGAGAACAAATCTTCACGATGTCCATGAAAGGATAATACTTGTTTTCCCAAGTAAAGTATCGGACGAGGAGATAACTGCATAAACGACTCTTAAGCTACACTTTTTTTCAGATTTCTGAAGAAATAGTACTATTTTCTCTCAAAGCATCGTGAATAGTTCTAATATTTGACCTAATCAGCTTCAAACATAAGGCACATCGTAAACGCTCTGCAGAAGATCCATGTTTATGTTGAGTCACAAAAACCACTTCCGATTATTCATCAATAATCCCGATTTGGTACCAATAATTTTACACGTCAATAAAACAACCGCGTCAGTGTGGTGAAATAATTTGTGTCAACGTTAATTATTCAGAATTAAATGATACAAGTTGTTGTGTAAATTTGAATTTCATTCTTCACACAGTTTAAAATGATTGTACACTACTTAAACGCCGAAACCATAGACACATTGATATCTTTAGTTTACCATAATCTTTAACTTTGTCAACATATTTTCTGGAACGTAATCTCATCAAAGGCCATGCCCCCCCCCCACCCGTTGACAACTCATAACGAGGATGGCACATTACGCTGAAACAAAATTGTTAGTATATTGCTGCTATAAGGTGCATGATGGGCCTATAACACATATTATTAACACGATATTTAAAACCGGAATTGTACCAACACATTTTACAATTTCAATAGTCACTCCAATTTATAAGTCAGGAGATAAAAATACAATTGAAAATTACCGACCTATCAGTATAATAAATAATTTTGCCAAGATATTAGAGAGGTGCCTGAAAAAAACATTACAACATATTTAAATGAGAGTTATATATTATCAGAAAGCCAGTTTGACTTCAAAGAAGGTATCAGTACGCAAGACGCAATGTATAAACTTACATCAGAAGTAACACAAAACCTAAATGACATTGATAAATGCATAGCAGTCTTTATGGACTTAGCGAAGACTTTTGACACTGTTCCTCATGACAAATTTCTCGAGGTATTCTCACAACATTGTATTGGATGAATTCTTTAAGAGATATTTCAGAATTATCTAACAGATCGAAAACAAAACCTCAGAATAAATAAAATTATAAGTGATCCATTGACTATTAAAACCGGCATACAACAAGGGACAGTACTCGGACCCTTTCTGTTTATAGCCTATATAAATTCTCTTTTAGACCTACATATCGATGGAGAAATATTATCTTATGCTGATGATACATTTTTGCAGAAAAAACTAAATATAAGGCTATTGAAGGAATGATGAAGACTGAAAACTGGCTTAATACTTTTAAACTATCATTAAATATTAAAAAACCCAGTATATTGGATTTTCAGTTACTTCAGTTAATCGTCCTCAATTTAATATCATTGAAATAGATAATTCTAACAAAATATCTGAAAATAATAAAATTAGATATTTAGGAATTATCATAGATCTACATCTTAAATGGCTTTCACGCATAGAATATCTTACCAATAGGATCAGAACAAAAAATTACTAACTCTGATCTATAGATCTCTCATTGAATCAATTCTACGCTATGGTATAATTGTTTGGGGAGGAACATGTGAAAAAATCTACATTCTTTACAAGTGATACAAAACTTTATTATGAGAATTATTTTAAAAACTATGTTCTGTACGAACTATTAACATAATTTCAATATGTGTGTATTTCCATACAAATAAAAAACTCACATGAAACAAGAATTAAAACAAATAAACATCTAAAAATTCCTCTAAGTCACAAAAATATAAATCTGAAATTCATTAATTATCTTACACCAAAAACATACAATCTATTACCATTGGAAATAATAAATATAAATAAATTACCGCTGTTCTTAAAAAAAATTAAAATATATAACATTGAACGATTCTGAACATTACTTATTTTCACCATTGAATTTTTCCTATTTTTATTTTGTTTATACTTAGTTTATATCATATTACCTATGTGGTTATCAAAAAATTTAAAAACGTTATCGTGGCGCATACAAGCGTTCTGCACTTAGCCGACTATTCGTTGAAATATTGTTGTTATTGTATATGTATGTGGGTATAGTATATGTATATGATATCATAATTAAAAAAAAATCTTCAGGGCAGGCTTGAGACTTGAACTGAAAGTCCTGGTTTCTTTAGTGATATTTACTATGGAAAAAAAATCTTCAGTTTACACAGTTCACTGCCCTTATTCCGGTGGTTAACCCGGTTCTAGCACCTGACCCTACCTTGTTTTGATCATGTGCAAAGTGCAATTGTCGAGGATGGGTTTCCAATGTTGGGAAGATAATATGCTGAGTCACGGTTTAGAAGAAATATCCTGAGCCACAGTTTAGATCTAAACCGTGACTCAGGATATTGCCTCCCCAACAATTATAACCCATCCTCAAAATTCCACTTCGCACATGATCACACAACGGCAGGGTCAAGTGTCAGAATGGAGTTAACCACCCGAATAGAGGAAGTGAACCGTGTAGGGTGAAGGGTTTTTCCCATAATGAATACCGTTACAGAAACCAAAGAATTAGTTTCAGTTCAAGCCTCAAACCTGCCCTGAAGATGCCAACTGTAATGGTTGGCGAAACGTCGGCAAAAAGTCGTACTATTGGGACGCGGAATCCATCCTGAATTCAAGAATTTTCAAGATTAGCTATCCGCGGAAGTCCACTATTTATTCATATTTTATTATGCCACTTTCCCAACAATGTTGTGATCGTCATGTTCAGTTTATCAGGTTAGTTGATAAACTTCCACTTGATGTAGAAAGGAAGATGCGAATTAATTCAATAAAGTTTATTCCAATCTATTTCGATGGAAATTGGAGTAACAATATTTATCCCCCTGGAAAGATATATGGGTAAGGTGAATAGCCATCTGAACGTGAACCTGATGTTCCAGTTAACTTTCTCTACTAGACTACTCTACTCCTATTAGTACATTCAATATAACACTTAATTACATTCAGAACTTCCTCAAGTACAGATTGGATAGCTGCTTGACATCTGAGCCAGAGCAGGAACTCTTACTAATAGAATATTACTGTCGCGTATATTGTAGAAGTAGCACAAATCGCACCTAGAATCCAAAAATACGTAAGCAGATGTTTCGCCAAGAGCGTAATTGACTCTGTTCCATGGAAATATGATGATTGAGGAAATCTATTGAAGTAAATGTAATTACGATACTCTCAATACTAAGCATCCTAAACCCCCATTTATCGAAGTGAATTGAAAATCGAAGCTATTCAAGAGTTCGGAAGCCAAAACCTCTCACGTTATTTGAACATTTATAGTTTTATCTACAATCGATAAGTGAACTTGATATTTAAATTGTCATTATAGTTTCAAAATGGCATACTTTTATACACCGGGTGCTTAAAAGTAATCATTTTTTAAAGCATCGAGTGGCTTAAGGAAAACCATTTCTCACTTTGAATAAATATTTTATTGTCCAAAAATTTCCTAGATATGAACATTAGGCATGATGCAGATGGAAAAATAAAAACTTCTTGGTTTACTAAAGAAGTTTGGTCTCAACGTTATCTTCATTTCAATTCCGTTGCACCAGCTTGTTATAAAAAAAGTGTCATTAACAGCCTTACAGACCGCGCGGTGAAATTGTCCCACGCAGAAGACCGTCCCAAAAATTAAAAAATTGTTCGTAATACACTAGAAATGAATGGCTACCCAAAAACTTTCTTCAATCCTATCATTAAAGAGAGAATAAACAAAATCTATAATGGTTCTTCATATAAAAATAACATAACAGGTAATACAGACAATTATATAACTTCACCATACATTCCGGAGACCTCAGAAAAAATTAAGAAATGTTTGAAAAAGTACGATATAAATGTTGCGCATAAACCTACTAACTGTGTTGGGAAATATTTCTCAAATCTAAAACCTGTAATACCTAAAGATAAAAAAAACCACACAGTATATAAATTGAATTGTTTAGATTGTGATGAAACTTATACTGGAATCTCTAAACAATATTTACAAAAAAGAATGTACGGCCATAAATATAGCACAAGAAATAATAACTTAGAAAATTCCACCGCTCTTGCTAAACACTGCTTTGATTATAACCATCATTTTGATTAAAAAATGTTAATATTTTAACTAAAGAAACCAATTATTATAAAAGATCTATCCTGGAGATGATTCACATAAAACGGGATTCCAATTATGTGAACCTTAGGAATGATATTCAGGGATTGAGTCAGATTTATACTTACTTGATTAATTAAATCTCTTGCAAATTCCTACATGCGTCTTTATAATGTTAAAAGTCTATTTTAGGAAGAACGCTTATAGTAAATTCCAATGCAGGTCTAAAACCTTTTCAAGTACGTCATAAATCCACATCTGTTTCGAGTAAATATCAACAAATAACTTCAAACAGTTGCTTTGAGACCATAGCAATATGCGTTTGTATATTATGAGAATTTTACTGAACAGTGGATTCTTGTTACAAAAAAATTATACTTTAATATTAACGATACAATTTTCGATTATTCGTGGTTCTGTTCGTTTCGACGGGGTGGTCTTTTTGATTGAAAATTGTGCGATATGGACGCTTGTGCTAATTAGTTTTAATTAACCCCTTTTTACATAATAAGTCTTCTGATGAAGGTCGTGAGACCGAAACGTACGTGAAGACGAAAATTTAAAACAGAGTTTTATTGTGACCTATTTCCCGAGAGAATTTTTATATAAATTCATACTGGGTCAAGAATCTTTATATTATTGTCCATAAATATTGATTGTACAATTTTTCAAATTACAAAATATAACATCTGATAAGGCTGTTGCTATGGTCTTTTGACAACTTAGAATTTCTCCGACAATTTTAATGTTTGGAGACACAGAAGGGATTGGCAACTAGGAGGCGGTGAAATTACTAAGAAGCCAAAATAAGCAAAATAAGCTCATATGTTCAAGTCCCATTTCACATGTTTCACACATACTTTAATGGTAATTTAAAAACTAAAGAAAAATGTATTACATAACTAACAAAGCGAAAAGCATTAATTCACAACCAACTAGTAGCGAGTTTTACTGAACGATGATTCGCTCTAATGAACGTTGCAGCATTAAGAATGCGATCTAGTGACGCATACCTTGTGTCCACTTTCGTAGCATAAATCAATGACTTTCTCCATCTCCAAAGACAAAAATCCAGGGGAATCAGATCAAATGACCTCGGTGGCCAACGAAGCGGGCCCCGCCTCTGCCAATACACCGATCGCCGAAATAAGTATTCAGAAATTTTCTCACATTATTTGAACATAAAGAGGCTCTCCATCATGTTGGAAGATACTATGTGGTCGAATATTTAAAGGTACAATATTTCCTCTTAATGATCTTCCAAAAATGTAAATAACCTTCCTCAGTGAGGGGAATCTACGCCAGTGCCGTGCGGTGTATTTTGTCAGTATGATGCAAGTCTTCGAAATGCCACCCCCATATTTGTGATTAAAAAAAACTACGTATAAACTTGAACATGAACATACATAGACTTTAATTTCACTCTTCGTACTTTACATTTCGCAAATTCCTGAATAAGGGATGTATAGTCAACAGAAGCAGCTAATGTACATTCAATAGAAATTACTGCCAGATTTGTAAGCTTCGACTTTTCGTTATTAGGTTGAAACAAATGTTCACTTGTTCCTCGAAAGGCTAAACATTGTGAAGCCAATAGTCTAATTATTGCAATAATTCTTTTTAGAACTCCTCTCCAGTGCTGAATTTCCAAATCCATAATTTTTTGATATTCGGCATCAATAGTTTGGTTCTTTTTTAAACAAGTGTCAAATTCTTTCCATTGTCTGAAAGAGTTTCTGTGATTTTCAGACTTTTCGTGCATTGTGAGCGCACGTAAAAGATTTTCCCAGTCAGAATAACTTTTTTTAGACCAATCAAGGGGAGACGAATTATCAAACAATATGCAGCAAAAGCAAAAAACGGCATCAGTTGTAACAGAGTAAATCAACCAATTTCACCATTGCTTAATACTTTGCAATAATGAGAGGGTGGACTTCTCTCAATCAATATTCGACGAATTTTGGATGACATGCAGAAAATATTCAGGATCGTCAGAGATGTTGTCTATTTGCTGGAACTCACTGCTATTGCTACCCTGCTCTTGATAATCTTCTGAGGGTGTGATTTCTTGGCTTTCTTCAACAACTTCTTCAGGAGGTGATTCAGACTGCGCTGATGAGTTCATCACATCCGGAGAGGTTGCTGTTGATGTGGATGTAGACGCTTCTGACTGAGGCTTAGGGACCAAGATTTCTTTCATGACATTTCCTCTTCATCTTTCTTTAAGCGTTTCTTTTTATATTGGCTTCCAGACAGTGTTTTCCTTTTCTAACCCATGCTGTTATAAGAATATCAATTACCTACTATGTACCTTATAATATGTATCGTAAATTGAACTTAAACTTGATCGACAGAAATTACGCACTTAAAAAGCTAGTATTCAATTCTCTTACCTTTTTAGGCTTTTTAAAACATAGGTATTCAACAACGCACCACAACACGTACTGATACTTGCTGAAGAGCTGCTGTTGGAGACCAACCAACATGAAAATCAAATATCGCCATCTCAAAGAATAAGTAGAAAACGTAACACGTGCAATTTTTATTGTGATACATGCCGCCTACTGCCAAGCTCTTATTAAAAGCGGCCGCGCTGTCGCGCGCGGTATATCAGAAACACTTTGCGCCCTCAGATAAAAAATTTAACGTTGCCGAACGCTCGCCTTTGCAAATGGTACCGACAATGAGCGCAGATGAGTAATATTTATAGGAATAAAATCGCCGCATTTCAATTTTTTGTTAAATGCAGTCCAGTGATTTTGCTTTTTGCCGCCCCCTGAAAGTGCCGCCTGATGCGGTCGCCTCTTTGCATCATAGCACCGCACGGCGATGAATCTACCATTATAGAAAACATAAACAAACATCATATTCGCATATTCTTTATGACTGAAATTGTGAGGCATTTTCACAACCTCATAAGCTAGCACAACTATCAGTTCTTATCACACTTGCCTACTTAATATTGTGTTTGAAGGTACCTTGATGAATTTTCCAAATTGTCAATGTATATCTCTATTTATTTAATAAATACAATAAAAATTAATAATAATTCCCTAGAAATTATTTTAAAATTTAATTCTTGATTATGAACATAAATGAATTTGTTATGTTCAAAAACCATGAATATTAGATGAATTTATTAATAAAATTTCATACAAAAAATTATACAAATTTACCTTCAAAATTTCATCTAAACAACGATAAGGTGAAAATTTCAACTTGAATGGAACTTTATTTACTAATAACAAATAAATAAACATAGATTTTATCCGTTTTAAAATTTAAATTATACTAGTAAGTAATCATTAATTTAAATAAAATTTTCAATAAAATTATTCATAAATAAAATTTTAAAATTAAAAAATTTTACCAAAACAGCACTTTCAAAGTTTCACCAAAATTATTAATCAAATAATACTTTCGTTTACTAATAACAAATGAATAAACATACATTTTATTTATATTGAAATTTACATTTTTTTGCTCTCAATTTTTTCTTACTCAAGAAAACTTGGCTTAGTATATTTTGCCGCAGCCTATATTACGTTTCATATCGAGTAACTTTGAGACTATTTTTGATGTCACTAGCATGTTTATACAATTTCTTTCATACGGTCTTTCAAATTCTCATTGTCTTTGTATACATATCTTACAGTTTATTATTTATGTTTTATACACATACAACCTTCTGTCGACAAGATGTACTACGTTTTAGACAATAAAGATCTGTCTATCTAAAAAGCTATTCTTTTGTGATTTCCGTTGATCTATGTTCCTATTTTGATATAAAAGATTCTTTCAATTCAAATTGTGACGTACATACGTATCAAATGTAGTATAATTTTGTAGAGATCTGGCGTAATATTGTGGGAAGGAAAATCTTACCTCCACATTCAACAGACGTACGGCACACGTTCCCTTCGCCCCCGCACAATCAAGAAAGGAGTTAATGGAATTAATTTGATTATCGTTTGCACTGATTAATCAAGGTATGACAACCAATTACAACGGATTCAATATATAATTTTCGACTGCGTATGTTGTACTGTCCTAAAACGCGATGCAATCAAGTCAAGGGATGCGAGTAATTAGGTTATCTACATATAGATGTGATGTTATGTTGTATGTAATTATCAGCAAGCCATTACCGCGTACACTCCTCAAACTACGAGGTCCTTTCGTGAAGTAGTCCAAATTATTGTGTTCCGAGATTTCCTATTGACAGCACTGTGCTTTGTACTAGGAGGTACAGTCAGTAGCTGCGCATACCCTCACTGCACTCCAGTCACCATTGGACCGCTACATAGAAGCCAGCAAAGTGCCGTATGAGCCGAAAGGAGTGAAAGGAAACTGTCTTTTCCCCAACACTTACCCCGTCTTTTGCATAAGCCGATCAAGAGCGTGAGCTGCAGCCATTCTCTACGCTCGCACCATATTCACATAACAGCGCGAGCTGCAGTCTGTACAATTATGAGACGAGTCGCAGTCTACTTCGCTCGCTACGCTCACTCTGTCTACCGCATGAGGCCATCAAGAGAGCCAGCCGCAGCCTGTCTAGTTGCCTCGAGCTCGATTCTTAGCACTAGTTCGCTCTACAATCGACCACATAGTAGAGCACCGAACACTGAGCGAAACAAAGCGATTAGAGTCGAGTATTTCGACGGATCGCTTTGCACAATATATTGAAATCGGCTTAAGGTATTTATAACGTTGAATTTACAAATCATAAAATTCAAGAATGTAGGAATCAACAACGTACCGTATGAACCGATTCGATAATCCAACAAACATTTTTCGGTTAGCTGATTTTTTTGATACTTTCTTGTGTATTGTGTTCATCGAGTCAGAGGTAGACTGTGTCGTTACCAATTTCATCGTTAGAAGGTTCATTGGAAGAGGGTTCACCTGAAACTTTCCCTATGTTGAAGTCTTTACGCTATATTCAATGTTATGAGGTAAGACTGATGATGGTTCTCACTCTGGAAGATCAACATAGAAATCTCTTGTAAAGAAATGGTCATTTTGTAAAATTCTACCAATCGAATTGTTCTTCCTCAGCTCACTTAATCCCAAGACCTAATAATGGATGTTCACTTCAAAAACTTAATGACGTCATAGCACCATGTGATACAGTGTTGTCAAGTTGACCAAGTTTTCAATGTTTTCCACTAGTATTGTATTTTTTCAGGGATATTTGCATACTGCGACTCAATAGATCTATTATGTCCCCTTCTGCAGTTGGCCCAACCCTGTAGCTTTTAAAAAGCAAACAATAGGTACCTACTAATAATTGTAATCTTAAATATGATTTAGTGTATACCAAATGTTTGAAGGGATTGAATTATCCGGCAACATTGAAAAGTGTTACCAACTGTAAAAAAAAATATTCCTGGTCAGTTATTTAGGGAAATTGTTCAAATAAATTGGTTGCCCTAAATTACTATGGACTTTATTCCTTTATTATCGTGAACAGCGCTAACCAGCCGGTTTTGTGAAGCTCCTATAAATCAGCTGAATTGAAAGAAATTACATCGAATGAGCAAATGACGAAGCACATCTCATCAGTAATAAAGATGAGTTCATGTTAATGAAGAGCTCATTAATTACTGGAAGGATCTTAGCACCGAAAGATGAATCAATTGAGCGAAAACGTTTTCAAAATAAACGATTTATTCGGAGTGATGCCACTAACAGCATAGATGAAAAGCTTGGGACGTAACCACATTACGGAAAACCATCTTTCTAATTTAAATAAATCAGCATCGTGGGAGAGAGTGAGAGAGAGAAAGAAAGAGGAAACAAATAAGTACTTATACGAACCAAGTCAACAGATCGTGGAGTTGTGAGTCGACAAAAATAGATCGCGTCTCGTTTTTAACCTCCATTAAAGCGGTAAAACTGATGCCATTACTTTATCATTTCCGTGATGAAGACTTAGGAAGGGAAATTTTTATCATCGCAGCTTCGCAATCTGTTTAGATTCGTCCCCTGAATCCGTCAAATGGTCATTTTTTATTGCAACGTTCCTTCACAATATTTCACTGTTAACGATACATTGCATATACTCATTACACTCATCATGTGAGGTAATAGAATTTCTATTATTTCTATGTCAAAAGCGTTGGAAATGATTATGTGCATTCAATCAAACGAGCTTTTTACTGTTTTAACAAAATGTCATTCTAGAATAGTTGCTTTTCAGATAGATAGTATTTATTTGTTCCATTGATACTGTTAACAAGATAGTGAAGGACACGTCAAATAAAATTTAAAAAAATTTAAGTGAGATACGTATAAGTGACATGGAAAATTTTACAATAGTTATTGATTAGGAAATTTCTCAATTTTCTCTCAATGTTATTTAATGGTTGTATTCTTATGTCTATGAGCAGTGTATTATACAGGGTGAGTCAGTTTTTTGTAGACAAACTTCAACAGGAGATAGAACAGATGTTTTTAAGAAGAAAAGTTCCCGTAAACATATGTCGTAAAAGACTTCGTTTTCGAGATACAGGGTGTTTAAATTGAAAAAAAAATTTCGTTTTTTGTGAATACCTCCGGAACCGCTTATCGTACAGAACACAGCTTTTTTACGCATTTCCAACTCATAATAAGCTATGTTCTGTGTGATACAAATTTTTTTTTTAGTCATAATTGGTGAAGATTTTGAAGGAGTAGTGGGTGTTTTTCTTCCCCAACTTCTACGCCACTGAAAAAAGATTTTGAGACAACCATTCAAACCGCCAATGTTTTTACATAAAAAAGGTACCCTTGGTCATAAGCTATAAAGTTGACCGTTTTCGAGAAGAATCAACTTTTATGTTGAAAAACATGGTCTATTCTTACTAATTAAACAAAATTTATTCAAACGTTAGAACAAGTAGCAAAACCACAAAATTGACCACGTTTTTCAACATAAAAGTTGATTTTTCTCGGAAACGGTTAACTTTAGAGCTTATGACCAAGTATCTTTTTTGTGTAGAAAACATTGGCGGTTCAAATGAAAGTCTCAAAACTGTACTTTTTCCAGTGGCGTAGAAGTTGGGGAGAAAAACACCCACTAACCCTTCAAAATCTTCACCAATCATGAATTTTTCATCACACAAAACATAGCTTACTATGAGTAGAAAATGCTTACAAAAGCTGTTTTCTGTACGATGAACGGTTCCAGAGATATTTGAAAAAAAGGAAATTTTTTTTCAATTTCACCACCCTGTATCTCGAAAACGAAGCCTTCTACGACATATGTTTATGAGAACTTTTCTTCTTAAAAACATCTGTTCTATCTCCTGTTTGAGTTTTTCTACAAAAAACTGACTCACCCTGTATATATTAATAATTGAGTGCAGGACATTTTTTTGGAGATAAGTGTAATTTATTTTGTCACATAATAGATTTCATCTGAAACGCGTCAAGTATTAATGTTGACTCTGATATTTCCTGAATAATGTCTTATGTTCACAAATAAACAATATTGCTATATATATATAAACAGGTTCGGAAATTATTTGTCTTGGGTATGGTGGTTTCATGAGAGCGTAAAGAATAGCTTGTATTATGATGAGAGAGCATTACAATATCAGGGCGGTCAGCTCAGGTCGTAGCACGTCAGTATCATACCAGCACCAGTCGGGAGAATGTGCGAGTCGCAGTTACCGCGTTGGTTGTGGTAAGAGGAGGGGCGCACAGCAGAGCGTCTCTCTTGTTCATGTGGTATTATCATATCATTGCGTTCCTTGTTGCATGTTTAGATTTATGTCTATACCCCAGAAGAATTGTTTCCGATACTGTATATAAGTTATATGACTAATTCTTCGAATAAATAGCCAACGTTGTAATCTGAATCAGCGTTATTGGATTCATGTGGACGACAGCGATTCCAGGACATGTGTTGAAATGTACTTCATTCTGTTAGATATTAGTTCAGTCTTAATTCAACTTTCATATTGTAAACCTCTTATAGACAATAAAATTATACTTCAAAAATCTATTTCCAATGATTCGAAAGTTAAGTTATATACGCTTTTTTTACACTAACACTGATCGGGCTGCTGCGCGCTCCGACGATATCACAGCAATCGAGCCAGAATAACATAATCAGTTTTTCCGAAGCTACTCCTCCCCACCGGTCGGTAAGTATCTTCAGGTTCCCAAATCGTGTGCTCTAAGTAGTCTTATTGAACCCAGAATAACTTTCTTCTGCATCCCGTCTATCAAGATCTGCTCCAAGTACTTATAGGCCGGAATGATCTTCAAGTTCGAACGCAGCGAAGACCAAATTCCGCCCGAAACACTGATGATCAGAACACCTAATACGACCTTGTGACCTGGGTATTGCGTGCGGAGCTCCAACAGGAGATACTTTGTCCATTTTTCCGGCTCTTTCAAGACTATGTTCTTCTCTGCCGGAGCAGAGAATTCGATGACATACATGGTCTTGCTTTGTTTGTCGAGAAGGACAATGTCAGGCATATTAGCTTGTATGGACCTGATGGTCGAGAACAGGTAATTCCAATAGATCTGGCATTTCTCGTTTCCGACAACGGACTCAATATCTCCAGACATGTAAGGCAGCACCGGCTCTTGGTCTATTGCGTACGAGTGCCTTAGATGGTAATACAGCACCCGTAGGGCTGCATTATGGCAATGGGTGTAAGCTGAGGGCACAGATGGAAAACTGCCTCAGGCGCCTTTCGACAGGCCCTGCAACTGACATCAGAGACCTGCACACCCATCACGTTGCGGCGATAGACCAAGGTGTTGATTACGCCCTCTTGGCAAGCTGCGGTAAATCCCTCGATCTCGGATGTAAGCCCGGCTGACCTTAGGTAGCTGAAGGTCAGCCTGGTTGACAAGCCGAGCGTTTTGATGTTCCGGTAGAAAACACAGTGTATCGGCTTGTCAATAAGATCGGCCTGGGCATAACATCTTGCTCCGCGGAATTTATTTGGGCTTTCAGGCGAGGAGGTGGAAACTCGAGGTTGCCCTCTAGTCGGCCCTCTCGACTGATGTGAAATTTGAGACCAAGTTCTTCCTCAGCTTTTCGTGATGCCACAACGATAAATGCTCCACTCCGGCCAATTTGTGACTTTTGACAAAGCACAGGAGGGGGTCCGAACTCCTAAGAACTTTACAAACCTTACTCAGAACCACAGTCACCTACCTCTCCGGTGACGTGAGATATAAATTCGGGGAACGGAAGACCTAGGATGCGAACTATGATGGGTATGCATCATTTTCCGGGTGTCTTTGTCGAATCTATGCAGCTTATCGACTGTCCATTTCTCCACTCCAAAAAATTGGAGCAGGACTGGAACGGCAAGCATATTTGTTGCAGAAGCCTTGTTCTCACTCGAAAGTTCAGAAGACCAAATCTTTCGAACAAGGTTTCTGTACTTGCTGCGGAGAGCCACCTTCACCTGGGAAGCGTCATAATTAGGACATAATTATATATTAGCATGTAAGTTCTAGTGGTATTTCCAACATCCATGCTCAGTTTTTCAAATGGAAATATGGTACTTTATTGAACCATAACAACAACCGTATTTTCTGGTTATAACCATATATATCATACGTTTGAATTCAACCTGCAGAAGTGTCCGAAATTTTAATTTCAAGATTCAAGTAAAGTCATCGATGTGACGCCACGATCTATTTTATGTCTTTATCCTGTGCAAAAATTCCTTCTTCTTGATTCTGTGGTAAATTCTGATAGTTCATGTTACAGCAAGTGTCAGTCTAAAAGAAGGTATATTATAGTGTGAATTGCGAAAGTCAACCTGACAGCAGGTCGGTATGAAAGATATAGTGAGTGAAATACATTACGTAGACCATTTTGATAAAATTTCAATGTCATAGAGTATAATTCAACGGTTTCTTAATAATTTCCAATATATTTTCTGTTCCTACAATCATATACGTATAAACATAAAATTCTCTCTGGAGAATATATGTAATTGAGTTTAGTTTACTATTACTGATTTTAAAAAAAGATCTAAAACTGTTCAGGTATTTTTATTATTATAGTACCTATCCTGGCTAGTATTATCCACTACCACAACTCGTGCTCAAATTGTCAAACAACCATGTCAACAATTTCGCTATGTAGCTTATTTCAGTTTTCTAAACCGCGTTGAGGTCATTTTAACAAGGGCCACGACACGAATTGTGCATTGTAAACTAATATGAGAAGCCACAACGCGTGGTGTTCTTTTTTTTTCGGTCAGAAAGCGATTCCAGTCTTCGAGCCATGAACAAATTGAATAACATTATCGATTCTAAACAATCTGATTTTGATCATGATGAAGGTTCCGCATGAGAGTAATTAGAATATCAAGATCAATAAGCTAGACGAGACATTGTTTGTATCGTAATATTTGAGTACACATTATATGAATTGAATGTTAGCCATTTTGTTCGCTACAACCGCTAATTACAGTGATGGCAATATATTTGAATAATATATATGGTCACTGTAAGCCAATCTGACTATTCAGTAATGAATTATACATGAATAAACCAGATTAAAGTACGATATGTAGGTTTATAACATGAACATAAAATGTTGAACTAGATTACACTTACCTTTGTCATACTTCACTTTGAACAAACAATATCAAATTGAACTATTATCACGGAGCTGATTGAATTTTCGAATATAATCCCGAGTTTATCAATTCATTTTGAAGAAAAATGGTGGAAGTATTTAATTAAAATAAATATCTGTTAAGATGCATTGGGAGACTGATTAATGATAAAGTTTCTCTAGCCTGAATCGATCAGTAACATTACAATCTAACAGTTTCGGACAGCTGTTTTGCTCTATCATGCTCATCAGCAGAACCAGGAATTTTCAATGTTACGATCATTCTTAAAGCATAAAATATGAATAACTCGACTATCAGAATGGTAGAGAGAACCATAACTGGCAAAAGCCAATAAGAAATATTCATTTATTTCTTAATTATGACTGATTAATCATATATGATAATAAATATAGGAAAGGGCTCAAATAGTATTTGTTGAAAAAAAAGTGGAATGATAAAAATTTATTATAAACAACAGTATACAAATTAAATTGTTCAGATTGTGATGGGACTTATACTGGAATCTCTGAACAATATTTACAAAAAAGAATGTATGGCCATAAGTATAGCACAAGAAATAAAGACATAGAAAATTCCACCGCCCTTGCTAAACATTGCTTTGATTTTAACCATCAATTCGATTACAAGAATGTTAATATTTTAACTAAGGGAACCAATTATTATAAAAGATCTATTCTGGAGATGATTCACATAAAACGTGACTCCAAATCTGTAAATCATAGGAGTGATGTGCAGACCCTAAGTTATATTTATACAAACTTAATTAATTAATATTCTTGCAAATTCCTACATGCGTGCTATAAAGTTTAAAGTATATTTAGCTAGAATGACAAAAATATATTCAAGAGGCCAGACCTTCTTCTTTTATTACCTAATAAATCGTGACATCTGGTTCGAAAGTAAATACTTGAACTTGTCTCGTTTGTTAGTCGCTCGTAGACTGTTATGAAATGTGTTCGTATTTTTTGATAGTTCTACTAAATAGTGGATTCTTGATATTATACTATAACATTGCTGTGTTATAATTTCGATTTCATGTTTCTGTTCCTTTCGGCGACGTTGGCATTTTAAACGAAATTGGTGCCATAAGGACACTTTGTGTTAATACAATTAGTTCTAAGTTATCAGGTTATTAAAGTAATAAGTCTTCTGATGATGGTCGTGAGACCGAAACGTACCTAAAGACGAAAATATAAAGCTATGTGTTGATGTTACCAGTTCCCGAGAATTTATATATAATTCATACGTGGGTCAAGAATCTTTATTAGAAAAGCTTAACACTTGATGAACTTCCAGTAGTGACTTCGGGAATGCCAGCAATAAAGAACGACGTACATAGCAAATGGTCTCTCTTATTTTCTCAATAGCACTATTCAACTTGTCAAATGTATCTTCGCATAATTATCTTAATTCGCTCCTCATTAATTTATAAGGCTTCACTTATAAATTGTCGAATACTTTCTTCTTGCTGTAAGCAATTTATCCCCTGCGATAGTCTGGTTGTGCTGTAGAAAATGGTTCTCGTTCAATTCGTCGTCATTCCTCAATGTGTACAGTTTCTTCTTACACTTGGTTTTCCCATTGACATTTGGACATCGCCACGTCTTTTTTCCACATTTCGCGATATCATCAAACCGGGACTTGTTATTTTGCACACAACTTTTTACCTTTTATAGTGTACATCTTAAAACTACTCATTTTAGAAATAAATTGCTGTGGGGTATAATTTAAACCAAATTTTATCATGAAACAAAAATTCCCTATTTCAGGATTTTTTTTACCGACCCCCTCATTAGAGTGCTTCCGGTCAAGCAATTAGAGCTGGCCTTCATCTCGCAATTTGGGCTACGTTGGCCCTGCTATCAACAACAAACTGTTATATAATAAAACAAACATAGCAAAAGAGTGAAAAAGCATTTGTTACTAGTAGAGAAAGATTCTGAATCGGTAATTGTTAATAAAAAAATATCCCAACAATAAATATTGTCTACGTCCCCTATTACTCAAGTTCTCAATTCACGGGTGGTTACGAACCATTAGAGGTGGGAACAAGCTTTGAGGCATAGTGGCGAATCTGAAAGAAAGCTGTTACAAAACAAAACAACACATGAAAAAAAATGGTCTATATCGAACATGCTGTTATTCCGAAATATCTGCGTGGTCTAAAATTGTTATATCTGCAGGGGCGGATTATGAGGTATACAACCGACTTAATTCATGAGTTTGAATCAGTTCCAAGAAATTTTAACACAGGTTGTTCAGTATGAAATTTATGTTTAGTAAGACATTTCTCGAATTACGTTGGTCGGCGTCGGAAGTTGACTCAACTTTCTGAATAAACCGATCTGAAATTCCTCATCTGAAAAATTTAATGAAAGATATCATATCATCGATATGACGCACAAGAAGACAAAGAAAACGCGAGACTCGGGCTTCGCCAGGAGCTTAATTAATCCGTTGTGATAGAGTTAATTGGTCAATTAAAAGTTCAATGGTTTTTTAAATACTGCATAACTGAACTGCTTCTTTGAGGTTAAAATTCTCCTGGTTAGAGCGGCTGACATGAACGTAATAATAGGAGAACATAATAGACTTTCCACAGAGTTGATGGTCTACGTCGGTGGAAAGTAATTTCCAATCGTGATTAAAGGTGATTGGTTTTTAAATTATCTGCATTACTTTGCCGACTCCATCGGATGTTTCCTTGAAATTATTTTCCACATTTTTTTATTATCTACCATTTCATAGAGAACGATACCAGTAACTTCCTTGTTATATAATGCAAACAAGTTACCCTCGGCTCATATAACAAATTTGTAAGACTTCAGCGAATAGCCTTGGACAATGGTTACGACAAATATTATATCAATAATTTGATTTTTAAAGAAAATTACACAACCAACTACACATTACCATCAAATAGTTCAATAAAATTCAAAAGTTTCACTCATTATCCTCCAATAATTGATAAATTGCATAGTTTGTTTTCTAAATTTGAATACAATCAACTTATAGATGTAAGAACATCCGTGACATTATGCGTTACTGTGTTGAATAATACTCGTATCGGCTTCGGCTCAGAATTATAGATAATCAAACTTGGAAAGAGACTATGACTGACAACAGTGTTTTAATAGCGAAAATCGATTATTTTACTAATGCCCGAAAACTCGACACAAATCTAGCGACACGCGATGAGTGAAAACGGAAATCGAGAGGATCTCATCTTGCGTGAAGGCTTATTTGGGTGTATACCATTGGGTAATCGGGTAGTTTTGTTGTAACAACATTAAAAAATCAACATAATTAATGGTTTTACAATTTGAGAAGATAACATATGCAATTGTGAGATTATATTGATTATTCCTGCTGATTTATTTATTTGTCCCTCGAACTTGAGGGTAAGATAATAAACTAAGATAATGCTCGTATTGTCCATATTTCGGGAATTTGAAGAACGAGACGTCTCCATCCTCATTCCCGTGCCGTGTTGTAGAGGGAAATTCCTGGCAGAGCACTTCCTTCAAGCACATCCGACTTTCAAGGACGGTAAACAAATTTTTGTGGGAATAACCAAATTTTCATGATCAGTTGTTCATGATCTCTAACCAAAATTGTTTTCATCTACAAATTAACTTCTTCAATTTGAACCTTTGGTTCAAAAATTATATTTTTTTATAAAATTCATAATTTCAATTCAATCAATCAAATTATTCAGCATTCCAATTTGTTTCAGTTTTAATTTTACTGAGTATTGATCTTTGTTGATTTATAAATAAGTATGTTATTAATCTAACTAACTTTGTTCCAATTATAATTCCCTTGAGGATTGAAACCAACTTGTTAAGTTGAAACTTGTCTTCATTTCTCTGATATAATAATAAACATTCATTCACATGGTAGTGTCGGGAATTCTTGATTGAGGATTCTATTTTATATTTTTGGATAAAGCAGTTGGCGCTCTGGGTAATCCGATCAATCAAGAATCTAAGAACACGTATCCCTACGAGCCCTGAGTGTGAAATATCCTAGTGAGCTAGTTGGAATCATAAGACACTAAAGGTCACTTCATAACCTTACACATAATTTGCTAAATTCTGAAGTCTCTCGTTATCTGGGCCGCTTAAGTTGTTTCCCCCATAAAAGAGAAGTTCTTGTGGCCTCGCCTTGTACTATAAGAGCTATCGATTATTAACGATGATCTCCTTGCCAAAACCACCACTCAAGCCCGTTCTAGTCTTGTTGCTACCAAATATAAAAGTTTTACATATCATCAAAATTGATCAGTGGAACTAATAACATTCCCGATTATTGCACTCTGTTCAGAATGATCTATTTTCTTCTTGAACTTGCAGCAACTCTGCCTTTAACAGCAGTGATAGAATGATTTAGCCCCATTCTCAAGTTCATTGATTTTAATTAAATGATACCTATACAAATTTTTAAGTTTGTCTAATTCGGACATAGAATACCTTCTTTGTGGTATTGTAGCATACAATCCAAATTGAAATACATAGAAAACTGGATACATTGACGGAACTTTCGTTACTGTTACAAGTTGTTGCCGTGTGTTTCCTATTTTGCTCCTATATTTACCGTCAAAAATGGAGACATATTCTTGGATGATGAATTGAGATACTATTTGTCTAATCTTCCAGTTAATATAATCTATTATATGAATGTGATAGGGTTATCCGTCATTCCATCAATGTTCTAAAGTCAAGATTATATCGCCTGGGAAAAGTCTACAAGGAAAAAGCTATTGTCGTGGATTAATCGTTGTAAGTTCAGTAGACAAACTTTATCCAGCGAAATGATTCTAATCTCGCAAACTGCAAGAGTGGCTACTATCTCGTTGGAAGTTCGATGAGCACTTCAGATCGAATTGAATTGAAACGTAAGTCGTAATTACAGGAAAACAAAACTTCAAACAACCTCCTCACGTTATGATGTATGAGTTCAAAATTGCACCTACAATCATGAAACATATTCGGAGATGAGAAAAGTTCTATTGAAATGTATAATAACCAGGATGCTTCCATTGAATGGGTACTGTCAGAGTAATTGCCGACCATAGTAATACTCATACCTACACTGTTCAATTCAAAACGATTGAACTATAGTTGAATGTGCGTGAATAATTGATTGATGGCTGAGCATCTAATCGCATTGTGTTCTTCAAAGATAAACTATCCTTTCAGAGGTTTATATTCACAAAAATACAAGACTTGAACGAAACCAAATGTGGTGAAATAGGTTAACACACTGTAGTAGACATCCAGGAATCTATGTTCGAATACTACCTATGGTTCAATGCTTTATGTTATTCATCTTGATAATCCTATGTTAAATAATCTCAACAGTTTTCTTCATAATTCAGAAAATGTAATGTCCCTTGATATACTTACACGGAATTGTGGCCAATTAGTTTGTCCGTGAGGAGAGTTCAAATTTCTGTAAATAATTCTACTAGGAGTGGTAATATGGTTCCAAGATTATTTCAAAAGAAAGGCTTATTCATTACCTTCATTTTTTTTCCCTTGTGAAAATTCCGTAGTTTGCATAGCTTAGAAAAATTTTTTTTCTCAAACAATAACTGACATTCTTAGAACAAGTTTACTAAAATTGTAAGTCAAAATTTAATTGGCCGTGGACAAAGTCATGATTTTGACGAGAAACAAATTCATAAGTGTCCCGTGTCCCAGTTTATTGTTGACAGTAGATGTTTCAATAATTTTCAATTCAATTTTAGTTCCTTTTGTATTATTTTTCCCCACTCACTGTTATTACTTAATTCCTATTGCCGTTATTGTTGCTTTTAATTGGCAGCTATTAAATGTGGATTTCCTTTTTAATGAGCAGGTCGATATGCTTTTAGTTTTTGGATTCTGTCAAGATAACTGCCACGAGCGTCCGCGTCTATCAAGAGGGGTATCCAAATAGGAGAATTCCAAATCACAAAACATTTGCCCGAATTGAAAGACATCTTCCAGATACAGCGATGTTGAAGACAGCTGGAATCAATGTTGGAAGAGCTCGACAAGCCCTAATACCCATTGCGGAAGATGCTGTTCTTCAAATGATTGATAACATTCCTGAGACCAGTAACAGAACATTGCAAAGAGAGATTGGGATTCCAAAAAGCACTGTCAAATTTTGAGCGATCAATTAATTCGTCGATTCCACATCCAGGTAGTGCAAGATTTATTGCGACTTGACCACGGATCACGTTTAAATTTTGCACAAATTATTCGGGAGCACAGAGTAGTCGAAAACGGATTTCACACAATATCTTGTTTACTTATAAGTCATGTTTCACAAGTCGCGGCATGACGAACCTACATAATGAGCATATTTATGCAGATGAAAATTCACATGTTATAAAACGTAGAAATCATCAACGAGAATTTTAAATTAATGTCTGGGTCCGAATTATTGGCAATTTTATGGTTGGACCGTTCCGATTGGCTCATTGTCTGGAAAGCGGTAGTTACCTTACTTTACTGCAAGAAATTTTGCCATAGTTATTAGAAGACTTGCCCCTTAATTTGCGTTGAAACATGTTCTTCATGAACGACGGTGCACCACCTCATTTTGCACGTGCAGTACGAGGATATCTTGATGAACCATTTTGCTGGTAGATGGATTGGTAGACGACAAGAAGCAACTATTCAGTGGCCTCTGCGGTCTCCAGCCTTGAGTCCCTAGGACTCCTCAATCTGGGGAGTGTTGGAAATACAAGAATATAAGGTTCAAATTGATGATTCCAAACAACTGTTTAACAGAATCCAAAATTCTGTACACGCAATACGAGAAAACGACGTTGTGTTAAGGAGGGTGCATTTCAATTTTTTACGCCGAATTGATCTTTGCATTAATGGAGGTGGAGGTCACATTGAACACCTGTTATGAAAAAGTTTTGTCTTTGTGTTCACTAAATTGTATACTACAATTTGATTAAACTTGTTCTAAGAATATCAGTTATCAGTATTCGAGAAAACATTTTTGTAGTATAGGAATCCTCCATTCCTATACGAGATTACCTAAAAACCCTAAGTTATAATATTCAACTTTATTTCTATTATTTAATATTATTGTAAGTATATGTTTAGATCTCGGATCTGGGCCACCAATCAATATGTTAATATATTACATATTGGCTGACACAAATACCTTGACATTCTTAGACTAGAGTATGTAGAACAATAACATAAACATCACAGTAGATTATAATATATATAGTTATGTAGGATTCATATACATGCAGTAATATCATAGATTATGTATATAAGATGTTGATGTAAGATTGTACTATTATTATGTAGAGCAAGACTTTAAGTCGTTATGGCGTCAAGCTCTACAATTAAGTAAAGTAACTCTTTAATAAGTGATATGTTTCCATCCCCTACACCTTCACCAGGACCACGGGTCAGGTTAGGGCAAACCGCCCAAGTTTAAGACCTTTAACATTACATGGCGATCTATGCCAGCCCTCTACTTTACATGGCGATCCTGGCAGGATCGCCATGTAATGTTAAAATGGGTCTTAACGTTGGGCGGTTTGCCCTAACCTGACCCGTGGTCTTGGTGAAGGTATAGGGGATGGAAACACATCACTTACTTTACTTAATTGTAGAGCTTGACGCCATAACGACTTAAAGTCTTGCTCTACATAATAATAGAACAATCTTACATCAACATCTTATATGAATAATCTATGATATAACTGCATGTATATGAATCCTACATAACTATATATATTATAATCTACTGTGATGTTTATGTTATTGTTCTACATACTCTAGTCTAAGAATGTCAAGGTATCTGTGTCAGCCAATATGTAATATATTAACATATTGATTGGTGGCCCAGATCCGAGATCTAAACATATACTTACAATAATATTAAATAATAGAAATAAGGTTGAATATTATAACTTAGGGTTTTTGGGTAATCTCGTATAGGAATGGAGGATTCCTATACTACATTTTTTCCTCCTAAACTATGCGAAATATGGAATTTTCACATGAGATAAAAAATGAACATAATGAATGAGCCTTTCTGTTGAGAAAATCTTAGAACCATATTATCACCCCCTAATAAAATTATTTAAAAAATATCAAAGGGGTGAGGGTGGTTTTACCCTTCTACAATTTCCTTTGAATTTTTCCGGTTACTGAAAGTAGGGTAACTTTCTACAATGCACTTTTGCAAAATTTCATCTAATTTGTTTCACGCATTTGTGAATAGCGCACAAAAATGTGACTTTTTGAGTGAACTTTGAACTCTCCTCACGGGCAAACGGTATATTTTGTTACAATATAAATTGGGTTCAATCTACTTATTTTACACATAGTGGTAGTTCTATTTCCCAGCAATTTTGGGACACCTGTATATTATTTTTATTATTATAGACGAGTTTGAGTGGATATATAGATTTTATACATTTCAGGCAGAGAATTGAATACTTTTCTAGCTAAGCAAGTGAAACAAATTCATTCAATAGACTTGTAATGTTCATCATCAATTTTTTTTATTTCTATAAATTTTCAAAATCGTGATTAGATTTGGTATGAACTTTGTTAAAAGAAGAAAAACAATTCTACAACACTTCGCCTGTCTCTTCCAATGTAACAATATCAACCAAGAAACAATTACAAGTTTTTAAATGACGAACGAACACTTAATAATTCACCCTTGTTGAACTTGTATAAAGATCATCCGCTTACAACCAGTGTAATCCCTCAATGTGGTAAGCCCAATTAGGTAAAATTTTCAATAACTATCTATCCTGTGATCAGCATTAAAGTATAAATTAGTTTAGCTATTATGTTATCTGTTAGTACTTTGTAATACGTTTGAAGAAGCTACGAAACTATAGTCACATTCTTCGAACTTGATTTAAAGTTGATGATGGATTTTCATCACGTAATGTCTGATTCTATTCAATCAACCAAGAACACTTCGGAGTGATGTTTTTGATGAAAATTACGAGAATTATTTACAAACCTCCAGAACAGCTTTGAGCTATTACATTACATTAAAGTTAACATACATAAATTTCGGTCCCTGTTCTCTTAATTTATGGATTGAAAGAATTTTCTTCTCCTCAACATAAGCTCAAATCGTAGCTTCCTTGGATAGTTTTACTTGATAGTGAATAAATCTTTACTCGAACATTGGTTCAATTCACAGAACTTCCACAGTTGTTCCGGAACAATTTATTCCAAGGATTCACGGTGATTTGTAGAGTTTATCTACCCTCAGTACATCTCGAGCTTGTTTTACACTCCACCTGTTTTCGCAAATGTAGCAAAATATAATTAATGAAACTCAACATGATCCAGCTCAATTTATCTTTCGACTATTTTCAAATCAAACGTTGAATACTAAGGCGTTGGTGTGTAATAAGCAATGGGTGAGCACAGCCTATCATTCAACCTCGAAAATAGAAGTGTTGAAAGACCTATTTGACGATCATATTCAATTTCCTTTACCACCACCAACCTGCCCAAAAGCAATCTGTCATAAGCTCCTTGGTCCACAGAGCTGTCCACTTATCGCAACCTCAATCTTCAAAATCAGAATTGAAACATCTTTCATCTGTCTTATTAGCAAATAATATTCTCATTATAACATTCAGAAAGCCCTAAAGGAATACACTTCACCTGAAATTTCAAATCAAGCCACAAGCCACACCGCCTGCTTTATCCACTGCCTGCCTATCTTCCATATATTGAAAATATGACGCATCGAATTTCCAAAATCCTTAAAAAACATAATATTTCTACTCGGTTTTCCACACTTATGAAATTATCTTAGTTTTCCAGACCTATCAGAGATCCCTTTCCTCCTCTTCATTTAGAAGGTGTTTATAGCATTTCCTGTTCTTGCGGTCAAGGCTAGATTGGTGAAACAGATCGTACAGTAGCTACTCGTGTGAAAGAACATGAGCGTTGTACTAGGCTTAGTGACACCAGTAGATCTGCACTTGCTGAACACAAATCCTTTTCGAAAATACCAAAGTCTAGCTCAAGCCCCAAACTTTTATCAGCGAAAAGTCCTTGGAGCGATAGAAATCCAAAACCATCAAAATAATCTAAACCGTGACTCAGGATATTACCTTCCCAACATTTGGAAGCCCATCCTCGAAAATTCCACTTTGCACATGATCATACAACGACAGGGTCATGTGCCAGAACGGAGTTAACCACCGGAATAAGGGCAGTGAGCTGTGTAGTGCGGAGGGTTTTTCCTACAATGAATACCGCTATAGAAACCAGTAGAATCATTTTCAGTTCAAGCCTCAAGCCTGCCCTCAAGATGCCATCTGTAATGGTGGGCGAAACGTTGACATCAAGTCGAGTTATTGTGACGCGGAATCTATCCGGTAGCCAAGAATTTTCAAGATTTCATATCCGCGGAAGTCTACTATTCAAGATCATATTCAATGTCTAATTCTAGTTCATTGTTGTTAGGGATCTATCGCAGATGAGGTTGATCTATCAGGTTATGAATTTGATCACATGGCTGAAATAGAATGTATGATTTCAAGTAAGCTTCATAACAACGATTAGATAATATGTCTTTCAGAATAGTAAGAAGGGAATCATAGAGTTTAGCTCTCAGATATATAGAAAATTAACTCCCCTATTTTTATTTTGTATTTACAGGGTGTTTCAGTTTTTTCGTTCATAAGTTTGACAAACGATAGAACTTCTAAAAATAATAGGTGTCTTTCATATAAAATTTGTCTCTAAATCACTTCGTTTTCAAGATACAGGCTGCTGAAATTGAAAAAAAAAATTAGTTTTTTGCGAATATCTCCAGAACCTTTCATCGTGTCGAGAACAGCTTTTATAAGCGATCTCTACTCATAGTAAGCTATGTTTTGTGCTATAAAATTTTTCTTTTCATTCATAATTGGTGAAGATTTTGAAGGGGTAGTGGTGGTTTTTCTCCCCAACTTCTACGCCACTGGAAAAAGTACGATTTTGAGATGCCCATTTGAACCGTCAATGTTTTCTACACAAAAAAAGGTACGGTCATAAGCTCTAAAGTTGACCGTTTTCGAGGAAAATCAACTTTTTTGTTGAAAAACATTGTCAATTCTTTGAAATAAAATTTATTTTTTACCAATTAAACTAAATTTCTTTAAACAAGTAACAAAACCAAAAAATTGACCATGTTTTTCAACATAAAAGTTGATTTTTCTCGAAAACGGTCAACTTTAGAGCTTATGATCAAGTACTTTTTGTGTAGAAAATATTGGCGGTTCAAATGGGCATCTCAAAACCATACTTTTTCCAGTGGCGTAGAAGTTGGGGAGAAAAACAACCACTACCCCTTCAAAATCTTCACCAATTATGAGTACAAAAAATGTTTATCACACAAAACATAGCCTACTATGAGTAGAGATTGCTCACAAAAGCTGTTTTCTGTACGATGAACGGTTTCGGAGATATTCGCAAAAAACAGTATTTTTTTTCTCAATTTCAACCTTTTGGATTTCGAAAACGAAGTGATCTAGAGAAAATTTTTATATGAAAGACCCCTATTATTTTTAGAAGTTCTATCGTTTGCTGAAGTTATGAACGAAAAAATTGGAACACCCTGAATATAAACAAGCTTAAAGTTTCTTAGCCCAATTGGTACATTAAGACATATAGAATTAAATTTTCTGAACTATGAAGATAACTTAGATAATTTAACATGGGATTATGAAGATGAACAAACGTAAAACATTGAACGATAGTCTAGTCCAGGGTATTTACCACTTTGGTTCCGTCAGATTCTCATATTTTTGTAAATATAAACCTCTGAAAGGACAGTAGATCATTAATGAACACAATGTGACTCGATGCTCCGCTATAAATCAACTATTCACGAACATTCATCTTATGTTCCATCGTTTTGATGTGAGGATTGTAGTTTAGATTATTACCATGGTTGGTAATTACTCTTGACAGTACTCATTCAATGACAGCATCCCGGTTCTATCTCTAATATCGAAAAAACTGGTTTAAATAAGAGCTACCAAATAGCTATTTCATATCAGAAAAAATATGCTATAGTCACGGAGTTGCTTCTAGAAACAACATTTGGTAAATAACAACAACTCACTTAATAGCATCCCACTTCTAATTCTTATAAACTAACATTCTAGTTCTTCTTCGGTCTATCTTATTAATAATACGATCTCTTATAATCTCACATTAATCCTATAGACCGCTCGCTTTGACTCAATCTCCACATCATTGTTACATCGAAATGAGATGAAAACTCTTTTTGATTTGGAATATTTTAATTTTCATACTGGTCACCTGGAGATGTATCCTTCCAATTATCATTTGAAGTATAATAAAGAACTAAGTAATAAAAAATAATATGACGAACAATAAAAATAAAACTTTAATCTCATACTTCCAAAATGTACCATATGTTTCTTTATATTTCCACGAACTAACCCTTCTCATGTTTGGAATAAGTGTTTAAGGCAACCGAGCTTGCAGTTTCGAAAGCTCTTTTCTGTTCACGTTTTCTTCTAGTCCGCAATGCGAAGAATTGTGAGGATATTTTATAAACGTCGCCGGCAGCCTCTCTCACGTCTATCACTTTTTATACATTAATATTTCAAAATATGCGCATAAATTATATTCAACCCCTTCTACTTCGTAATTTCGAAATCTGTTGGTTGTTGTTCACCGGCAACATAAATGTTACTTCTTCCTCACGTATGTTAGTACTAATATTCGTGTTACCTTCATGTCCTGTGAAATATGTACGGGATAACAATTAGTCATGTTGTGGCTACCTCAGAATCTGTTATTAACTGCATGCAACCATGATTTACTTACTTGAATACTATGGCTCAGGGATGTGTATTGTAAATTGTTTTATTTATATTTTCAACAAGCTGTGTTTACTTGGTAACAATCTTCATGTAAACAATATATTTCGACCTCTCACTTAATATACAATAACATTTATCTTATATTCGATAAAATTTATATCGGAAACAACATTTATTTTTAAATACCGATATGTCTAGGGGTGAGATGAATATGACAGAGCCTGTGATTAGAATACTGTTGCAGAAAATATATTGTTAATGATTATGTGTGAATTATAAGTACTATATATTCAATTAATTTATTTATAATAATAATAATACAAACAGGACTGACCCAAAAACAGTATTCACAAATAGGTAATTTTTCAATGTAGTGAATCCATAGTATTCTAAAAAGAGTTACAAAATTGGTGATAGACCTAAAAGACAATAAAGGATTCAAGTAATGAATTGAGTACATGTGAATGAAATCAAAATGAAAAAAAAAATGAAAAATGAAAAACACTCATACAATTATACAATATATATACACATAAATACCAATCAAGTCTGTGAAGCAAAAAAATGTTTTTTCAGGATGTAGGAAATCTTTGAGAAAGACTAAGAGAAAATATCAATAGAGATAGAATTTGATAGCGTATTGTATGATGCATGTATGCATTGGAGAGTTGTTTGAGGTTGTTCATAACGGAATGGATGCTGATGCCTAGTATTATATGAGAGCATTAAGATAAATGTTACTAAGGATAGCAGGCGAATCAACTAGGTTACTTATGACTTTAAAGAGGAACTTCACGTCTGAAATTTTCCTCCTATCCGCTAGTGTTAATATGTTCAGTTCATTCCGAACGTAGATACAATTGTTGGGGTTGGATGGGAAGCATTTTTTATTGATATAATCTATGGATATATTCTGAACCCGTTCAAGTTTATTTATATAAATGTCGTATCCAGGGTTCCATATTAAAGAACCGTAACTCAAAACACTATTGACGTATGACATATAGAGAGTACGGAGAGTCTGAATATTCATAAATTCACGACAAGTTCTCATTATGAAACCTAACATTTTATAAGCTTCTTTAAAAACGTAAAATATATGTATATCGGAAAGCATTTTAGAATCGAATATTATCCCTAAGTCCTTTATTTCCGCGACAGTTTGTAGGGATGGGAAGATATTTGATATGATTGATTCTGACTGCTCTTTCCGCATCCAAACGAAATATGATGACACTTTTCGAAATTCAGATAAAGACTGTTTTCCTCACAGTAATCATAAAAGTTATTGATATCCTGCGGCATTAACGTGATGTCCTCAACATCAGAAATTGAATAGTATATTTTTAGATTATCCGCAAATATTAAAAAATTGGCGAATCAAAAGAATTGGGATATATCATTTATGTAAATATTGAATAAGAGAGGCCCTAGATGTGATCCTTGATGCACTCCAGAGGTGATTTGGCTATGTTCTGATTTGTGGTTACCGACTGTTACCGCTTGACCACGATCAGTCACATAATATTCAAACCAATTTAGCAGATTGCCATTTACCCCGACTCCAGCGAGCTTCCGTGGCAAAACTGAGTGATCGATAACCTCAAAGTCCTTGCTGAAGTCGGTGTAAATAGCATCAACTTGGTGTTTATTATTGAGGCTATGCAGGATATACTCAGTATAGGTGAATAGCTTTGAGTCAACTGATCTTTTCTTCATGAAGCCATGTTGTTCAATATTAATTATGTTTTCAACGTCGAAGAACAGGTTATCAAATATAATGGATTCAAAAATTTTTGCTATAATTGACAGTTTTGAAATTGGTCTATAATTTTTGACAAGTTGTTTGTTGCCAGATTTTAAGATCGGGATTATATGAGCCTTTTTCCATACTGACGGAAATACTTCCTCTTCGGGGGATTTGTTAAAGATTATGAAAAGTGGTAATGCGATAAATCCAGCACATATCTTGAGGAATGTTTTTGGTAGCTCATCTGGTCCCGCTCCTTCATTTAAGAGACTTGGAGTTTTTGAAGAATAGATTGTGAGGAAAGAATTTGATAAATCAATCATTGGCTTCGGCTCGACTGGGGTGCAGGACGACCTCGCCTGGCCAGGAAGTCGGCCACTTCATTTCCTTCAACTCTCCGGTGTCCAGGAACCCAGATGAGTTGAACTTTTTCTCCTAGCTAATTCAGCTAGTGTATCTCTCTTCTTTGACAAGCTTTGATGTAACTCTGGGTGATTTGAGAGCTCCCAGAGCCGACCGACTGTCTGTGCAAATATACATGCGCCTATTTACATAGTTCAGTCGCAGGTTTTCCATGGCACAAGTCAATATTGCGTAGACCTCCGCCTGAAAAACCATGCAGTAGGCACCTAGAGACACTGAGATGGTGATCTTTGGAGTTTTTAGATACACTGCCGCCTCAGAAGCCTTACCTCGGACTCGTATGTGAACCATACGATCCCAAAATAGATAGTTTACATATTTTACATATAGCTGTAACTTCGTGAAAACTGTGGATAATTTACATCGACTAACGGAAGTTACAAATAAATGGAATATTAACATAGTATTCAATTTTACAATATGAATCAATTTGTAATAAATATATAAATAAATTGGGCTGAGCAGCTTGATTGATAAAGTCGAATTGCATGATAAATTTCAATGATAAATGACGGAGATGATTAAAAGTTTCAATATATGCTCAAATTGGGATTGACAGATCACTATGAAATTCCAATAATGAAATTTCGGCTCTACTTGAACATATTGTATAATTAGACTGGAAAAATTAGAACAAACAATTTTCAACCAATTGAAACAGATTGAACAGAATTAATTAAATATATCAAACTTTCATAAAATGCCGTGCATACGTATGGTGATGTATAGTGATGTTCAAATATCCCATGTCTCTAGAAATATAGACTTCAGCGATCACCGATTCTTAATACATCTTGGTATCCGGATCCACTATTATACACCGACGTTCTTCCGATCATTACAAACGTCATCCTCAGGGCAGCTTAAAATCTGGAACTATGACTCAGTTCTATCTGGATACCTAGACCGATCATCTCATGTTTAATTCACTATAAAATTGGAAGACCCGGCTGTAATTGCAGATGGTATTTCGCAGGGACCTATCTTGGCACCAACTTTATGTCAGGTTCATATCCGATCTGTTGAAACTGAGTTCCTGACCCGTCCACAGCTTCATGGAAGATGGTACACTTGTCGCCGTTTTCTCCTCCAAAGCCCCCATATGATCCAATGAAGCCAGGGGTGTCAGACAAAGGTAGGTGCTATGCAATAAATGAAGACCTGGCAAGCATTTTGTAAAACAAGCATGCATTTCCTTCAAGAAGGCACATATTCGACCTGTCCAAGAGTAATGTTCACAAGTTTGGAGTTCAGCTCTCGAAAAATCGCTGAGTCTCCTAGATTCAATTCAGAAGAGAGCTATTTGACTGGTCAGTAATGACACATTTATCCATTGACCTCTCTGGAAAATCTTGGGAAGGTCTTTACATTTTCTATAGATATTTCCATGGTTAACCTTCATCCGAAACCTCGTCCATTGTGCCACCTCGAACGTTAACAAGAAGGCAGATTACACGAGCTCTGGTCACCTACCAAGCATTTTCCTACCTGACTTCATTTTTTATCAAACGGCGACATTGTGAAACTCTTTGCCTAGTAAAGTTTTCACTGATGCCTACAAATTCAAACGTTCAAGAAACATTACACTCCCCATCTCCGCTAACATTATTCCATCATACGACGTTGTACATTAAAGGTCTTTCCCTCGTATAGTCAAAATGTGAAAAAACAGGACCGTGTCTATTTAAATAATAGATCAAAACATAAAATGAACTCAACATTTCACCCGATTTTAGTTTAGTTAGAATTGCACAGTATTTTCTTATATTCCGATAGAACTGTCGACCAGTAACATTACAACGCTACTCGTCCTGTTATTGAGCCCGAGAAGGCAAACCTACGGTCCTGAACCACTGGATTGTCACTGGTTTATTTAGAGAAATCTTACAATTCATTACCATTTGGAAGGAATTGAAGAATCCTAATTCTGTTCAACACTATAGATTGCTCTATTATTTTAAATGTATAAAGATTCGATATCATGACCTACTAAACAAGGTAACGGTATCGAATAGTATATAAGAATGTTCTGTGGTGATTATGAAAAACAAAATCAGTAGGGTAGAATTGTATTGACCGAATGAATAACAAGTGACGATATAAATACCTCTATAATAGACTATTGATAGATCTCTATAACATATAATAAGGACAGTATTATTATAGTAATAGAAGTTATAACGTTACCAAACAGTCATTAGTTAGGACAGTTATTGAGTCAGGTATTTACAAATTAGTATTGTGCAGTTGAATATATGTGTAAGTGCTACAATAAACACTGAAATCCAATAAATAATATAATTCCTCCCTACTTAAATATCACTTCAAATCACAAGAACCTGGTTATCACATGGAGATCCTGCCAGATCTTTCTCTGAGGAAATGCACATCATGGAGTGGAGATGGCCACAAATAGATCACTATTATTCGGTTATCACAATGGTTATCGGAGCAGGTACATTAATTTCGACACTTAAAATGTTTCATTTGATGATTCACTATAAGTGAACTCTCTGTTATAATAATTCCCATAAATTTTATTCAATATTGCCGAAATAACGTTTTTCTAGCTGAATAAATATCATTCAGAATTCAAACTTCACGTTATAGGATTCGTTCTCAACGATCTCGAGAAATTCAGAGTCCATACGGGAACTATTCTTATTGAATAAAAAAATGTAATAAAAACTGGTTGATTTCCTATCAAAACCGTAATATAAAAAGTTCTACACGAATTCATGAATGCGGGAGTTATTGGGAAATGGAGCTACTTCACTCTCCAATGTAGCGAATCTAAATTCTACAACTTATTTTGCAAAATCAGAAAAATATTTCCAGCACGAGCATGGTTCTGTATACTACAATGGTTATCCAATTCCTCATATATATTACAGTTATACAGCTCATTGAGTTCTAGTGGGACAATTTGGAAAGGTTCAATCTTCGATTACGAGAGAACACTATTTCAAACAATAATTTACCCAATATACTCACATTCAACTCTTGCCAAAGCCCTGACGTTTGAATATCCGAAGATACACAGTCGTTGCAGTTTTCACCGATCAGCTGTATCAAACAAACCTTCAAAGTTTTCAATTCCATACTCAAACAAACAGATTGAAAGTGCATGTAACCTATTAATCATCATTACTTCATCGAAATGCTATTGACAATGCTGAATTCAATCTCAGTTGCTTCGTTCCCAGATTCCCTTAGCACATAGAAAGTTTGCAAACACTGCCGTTGAATTAATGGAAAATTAATTGAATTGAGAAAATCTGTGATCAATTGTATTCATCAGAGCGAGTTAATTGCATGAAATGACAAAAATTAGTTGGAGAAATGTAAGTGTTTGTAATCAATTAAAGGAATTGAGATATCCCATTTCTACAAACATACCGAACGAGAAGAACGTCACAAAATTGACCAATCTCAATTGCGTTAATTAGAGATTGATCTGTAAGTGTTACTTCTTTGAAGCTATGCCTATACTTCAATCTATTTGCTGTTATCGGATTTTCAGATTGAAAGTGGAGCAAAGTAACTTGTTGAGAGATCTGGATGAATCAGATACCACAATTAATTGATTAAAAGACAATGTACATCAAACTTGAATAGAACAAGAGTGATTATTTTATTTCCCTGGTAATACTCAAATGATAATGACTCAAATCCTGTAGTGAAACTGCAAGGTCCTTTCATGAAATACACAATTACATGATGCAATGATTACCGAATGCGGTTTATGATATCACATTTCTACAAATTATTATAAACTCTTCCCGTAACTTAATGGAGAAAATTGGTTGCAAAATCTGTATATGAAATGTATTTCGGCAATAGTTCTTGAAGGAAAACTATTGGTTATCAAGGAGGTTCAACCATATCGATAGGCATTGACTATTATTCACTTTTTTAACTTATATGAGTATTAATAGTCTCATCCATATAGCAATACAAAGGATTGCGAAAAAGATTTTGCCTAATATAAGCAAAAAGGATTCTGTCCAGGAGAGAGCTATTCGTTTGCTTGATGATGTCACACTCACGAGTTCATTGACCTCTCTAGAACATCGTAGGAATGTGGGAGATCTCTCCCTTTTCTATATATATTTCCATGGTCGGTTTTCATCAGAACTGTTGTCTGTTGTTCCATCGCGGGAGATTCGAGATAGACGGACTATACGAGCTCAAACCAGTCAAACTCGAAACCTGCCGAACTTCTTCCTTCCAGACTTCATATTTTTATCGAACAGCGAAGTTGTGGAATTCTTCACCTAGTGAGGTCTTTCCCTATTCCTATAACCTCCATACCTTCAAGAACAATACGAATGCGTATCTCCTCTTCCTACATTCCACTGCAGGCTCTCACGATGTTCTTCGAGCATTATAGGTTCTCCTCTCTTGTAGTCAAAGAATAAAAAAAATCAGTGGCGGCTCGTGAACTTTTTGAGAGAGGAGGCTGGACATAAAACGTTTTTGTAAAAATATACTCTATTCAGCCAATTAATTTAACCTTCAGTGACAAAATTGATTGTTACCCAGCAAGAACCAACGTGGAGGTATAGAGTTTCTCTTGCCCACAAATTTTTTTTTCGTTCGTTTTTTGTTTTTTGATTTTTTTGGATTTTTAATTTTTTTCTTTTTTTTGGAATTTTTCATATTTTGTTTTTTGTTATTAATTTTATCAACTTTTCTATATATTAACGAAATTCTACGGTCTTTAATTTACGAAAAATGATCAATAATATTATCATAAAATGTATCATTATGTTTTAAGTGTTTTACTAAATCTTTTTCAATAGATATTAAACTAACATTGTATGAACGATTTTGGCCCATTGTATTTCGCATGTATGTTTTAATTCGTTTGAGAGTAGAAAATGATCTCTCCACCGATGCCGACGTGACAGGAATGGTGACTGTCAAACAAAGTAGTTTATAAAACTGAGGTAAGACTTGTTGCAAATCATTATCTATCATATATTTTATTATATCGGCGTGACTGTCGTACTGGCCTAAAATATCTTTATCCCAGTATACAACGCATAATTCATTGTGCAGCGCTATTTTATAAAAAAAATTATATTTTAGAACTAAGTTATCTGAAAGTGTATTGAGACACTCTTTTGAAAAAGATTCGAAAAATCTTCTATTCGTCAAATCTAAAAACTTCAATTCATGTAAATCGGAAAATCGAATCTCAATATTTGACCTTTAATAGTATCTAAAATTTCATAAAAAAGTCGTTTATAATGTAGTTTCTTGTCTACCAAATTATATGTTTTCCTCCTTTTCACGGGAGAAGCCTCATCAGTTGAATAATTTCCAAATAAAATATTAAAATGAAATTCTGTATAACGGATACTTGAATTTTATCAATGAGATGTGTTAAACGATCTCTTGAATGAATTATATTAGTGAATTTATGTTGTAAAATTCGAAAAATAAGATCAGTTTGTTCAAATATTAATTTAAAAGTATCAAGAAATAACAAAAATTCTTCATTTTCTAAATAAGATTTTAAACCAACAGCAGCATTCAATGAAACCTGATCTGTTGAAAAGTCATCACTGTTTAATATAAAATCAAATATTTCAATTAATTTGTCTTTATTTTTACGGATGGTAAACTAAACATTGCATGTGATGTAAAATTCCATCGAGTTCGAGCATTACAGGGAATTCTGTTTCCTACTATGTTATTTAAAACTTACGTTTGTTTGAAGACCGTTTAAATGTCCCGCCATTACAGATGCCGTCGTAAGTCTGATTTATTCGCAAAGTAGAATCGTTGAAATGTTTCCATTGAAAAATTGAATAAATTGACCGCTGTTCTTCCCGAACTAACATCGTAGAACCCTAAAAATCTTTCCACTAGTTGTCCATTTTTACAATTAATAATTTACCGAACAGACGAATTCTAATCTAACCTTATTTCGCGTGGTGTCACTCAGCCATTATACCCGCATAAAACAAAACAAATGCCTGCAAATACTGACGCGTTAGTCATAAAATCGCGGAGCTTACTGTCGTATTCACAAAACAAATCTAACAATTACCTTTATTAAATGAATTTTCAGTTTCATCATGCCCTCTAAAAGCCAAATCTTGAAATGATAAATACAATAAGAAATCAATGATTTTTTTTAAAACTTCGCGGTTTTCTTTAACTGTATTATTATGATTTTCGATTTCGCGTGTTCGTGTAGAATCAATCGACTTAACAATATTCTGTTTACCGGTTAATTTAAACTTTATACACGATGTAATATGTTCCTGCAATTTTTCATGTCTTTCTAGGCCACGAGCTAAATTTTTCAAATCATTATAACCCAAGTGCCCCCAACATGAAGTTGTATCTGATGTGAATAGCAAGCAATACCAGCAATATAATTTATTGTGTACATCAGATCCCGTTAACCATACATATTTTTTATAATTATCAGTATTAAACGATCGAGTTTGATACTTCCCTGCCATCACTAATCCTTTCAAATCCGGTAAAGGCCGTTTGTTTTTGAAGAACACTTTTCTATCATATGTTAATCCACTAAATGGATTTTCTAAGAACTTTGCAACTAAGTCACTCATAATTTTAACGTTCACCGATTCCGATTAGATAAATTATAACTTAAAAATTAACTACTTAACCTTACTACGCCTCATGGAATAAAAATAACAACTAACCGCATTCTTCTAGCAGCGGTAGGCGGGAGCGCAAGTAATCGTATTTCATTCGACCGACGAATGGATACGAAAAGCTAGCCTCCCTACCATGGTGCCGTTTTCGCCGTTTCACGCTATTTGGCGATTGACTGGTCGGAAAAACGGCAACTGTGTTGAACAACACAACTCAGCGTTTGAGATATATAGAGAATCTAGCCTCTGACCACTGTTGCCGGATTGAAAATAACTACTGAGAACGGGGAATTAATTGTAAAATTTAAAGAATTATCAGAGAAACAGGAAATAAAATGGAGAATGATCATTAAGATAAATTGGTGAGGAGGCTGAGCCTCCTTAGCCTCCTTCGAGGAGCCGCCACTGAAAAAAATAGCCGGGAATTCCGATATGGGTGATTCCCCAACTGATGATCGCTATACATGGGGAATCCCACAGATCTAGGAATACAGGCGAAACTCTTATATATGGATAGCCGGGCGTAATAATATTTCCTTGGAGATGTGTGTTATAAATTGAATGAAAATTGATTGGTTTTTATACCTTGAGATTGTATTAATAGTTTGTTTCTTTTCTATATTCCGCTTTTAAACATATTTTCAATGTAAGCAACCTTGAAAGGATCCTCTGTATTTTTGGTCTTGGAATTGTTTTCGATATTTTGTTACAGGATGCCAAGGTGGCTTAGAAAAGGCATTCTAAATCGTTCTACTGCAGATTTTGGCTCTTCTGCTTCGAACTCGACAACTAGTCCTCTTGCTAAAGATAAAGACCATATAATGTGCTTTCTTTAGACCACAATTTCGAATTGAAAGGTCGACCAGTTGTACAAAGATTGGTGAATCTCATTTAACAGTCCAGCGCGGATAAATAAATAGATTTACTGCTCGCGGAAATGTTTTTGGTTTCGAGAAAGAAATTTGTTTGCGCTCCAATAAGTTTGATTGCGTCACAACAATAAAGACTTATCAGAAGAGACTGTGACTTTGGAGAGACATTTATTGTAGAAATTATCAAGCACCTGAAAAGTTTGAGCTTTTAATCAGTATTTTACCCATGAATAGCAAATTTAAAAAAGATTCAAATCTATTTATTCCACTGTCAAAGTACGACTCCCGTCATTTTTGTTGCGAATAATCCATTTGCAGAATGCTGCATTAGAACCTTACTATATGGAAACAGGGGTTCCATGATAAAACTGAACATCCAAAAGCAGTCCACTTATCAAAAAAATTAATAAATTCTGGTCTAGTTTAAGCCATCAGCTCTATTATCCGAAATTAAAACGACTTATTTCAATCTAAAAATGGCGAATAGCTTCCTGAACGATTGGGAAGGTAAGCGCGAAATTGAAAGAAATCAGCTTCTCATCAAAAATTAGAATATTCAAATTTCAATATCAGAATGTCGACTTCATATTACACTACATTGAAAATTATTCCACTGAAATAATAAAGAACTCACCATGTAATCCGACGAATCCATAATTGACTGACCCGTGTTATTTCCTCCAAGCAGTAGAATATCCATTGTCACTGAACATTTTCACACCTAAAAAAAGATGATAAAATCACTTTTCAACTAGAATATTCTTTGTTCATCGCCGACTTTTAATGAATACCCAGTAAGGTGCTTCTTATAATTTATAAAAATAGATGAAAAGTTGATTAACGACATGTTCAAGAGCTTATAATAAGTTTCCCGGTCCTTAAGAGTTTCGCTTGATAATGGATTCCCTCAATACGACTGGCGCAGGGTTAGAAATGCAAATATGTCAATATGCAGGTTTTTACCTAATATTGTAGGAGACTGTCTAGGCAATTTATTCAAGTTTAATTTAAAATTTTTACATGAACGCCAGACGTTGTATGTAATTAGCTACGAACGTAATCATTTTGAAATATTCCTCGAGGAGCTCGCTACGCGTCAGTTAGAGTTTATACTTTTTACCTCGATCTTGTTAATTCGGGGCCGTTCTATGCCCCGTGCGGCCGGCGCCAGTTGTAATAAAGTGCTTTCGGCTATAGGTCGCTAGCTTTTAACCGCTTTTGGGTATATTTTAGTAGCTAGAAAATTCCCTGTGGTACGTCGCACGTTAGACGCGCGTAGCTGAGACCTGTTAGTACCTGTTTCTATTTTAATTAAATTTTCCTATTTAATCGACATTTTGGGGCCCGAGACTAATCGACATGGAGCGAAAATCGCATGCGAAAAGTCCTCGTAAAGTTCCGAAGATTTGCACTTTTCTAACGCGCTCCTCACGTGAACGTCATTCGATTTATCGAAAATTAACCAATTTAAAATAGTTTTCGACCCCGTTTGTGGCTATTGCGACCTTGTAAAAGGTTCAAAGTTAACATTCCGTTTTACATTCCACAACCACCCTTGACCAAGATAATTTTTAATTTGTAGTTCATTATTGTTTTACAACTGAAATAAATATGTATTAAATTTGTAGGTTATTGATGATATCAGTGTGACAGTGACATAATTATTTCAAACGTGAAGTGAGACACACGTTTTAGATTCTATAACCACCCTTGATAATTTTTGATATCCCGGTACCTAGGTCATTTGATATTTTAATAAATAAAAGTAATATTTTGCATTTCTCAATTTTTCCTCGTTTTTGTTTAATAATAAGTGGGATAAGTTCAAATGTTTGCATATTAAACAAACAAGTGCAGAATTATAATTTTATCTGGACTTTGATTGGGGGCTTGTTCGGAATTTGATCCAGCCCCGCATCTATTTATAAAGAGTTCTATGGAATATTAACATCATATTCGATCTTTCTTCCTCTCTATCTGGGCATGATTGGAAACGTGTATTCTGTAGTAACTGGTAACATATTTTTTTTAAGGGCAATAAATCATTGAAATCATATCAGCAGGTACCGCAAGTGCTTAGTTTAAATATTGAAGATGCTATGTTTGGGATGTAGTCAGTTAACGTTATTATTGTAATCTTCACGACTGAAGCTATTGCTAAAATCGTAAAAAAAAGTCCTGTGACAAAAATTTCTGCACCATAGTATTTTTCATCGAATTTTAAGCAAGTTTGACGAAAACCGTATGTCTGTCTATCCGTCACGAAATCTTGTATACACGATAATTCACGAAATTCTGACAAAAAATCGTTTGCTGTTAGTCGAAGAACTGTATGGTTTTTTAATTAAATCGTGTAGTAAACACACCACTTTCTGAGGGGTTGAAAATTTCAAAAATCGTAACTCTCAAATATTCATTCGATTCAAAACTCGCATAGCAAATTTGAGTTAATTGAACACTACTTTAGTTCAAATTCAAACAGAATCGTTCAACAACAAGAACAAAACCAATTATTGAAATAAACTTATATTTACATCCTACTCCAACAAATTATGACAGAAGGCCTGAGGGTTTGGGATATCGAGGTTCCCCTCTGTGGGCTTGGAGTTCGAATCCCAAGAGCGGAAAATTTGTTTTTGTACATTTTCTTGATGAAATTATTAATTTTAATTAGTTAGTTGTGTGAAGATAGTGAAATGAATAATTTATTTCATTATCTTTAAAGAAATATCTCATTGAATGTGACACAATTATATAAATATCAGTGAAATTATTAATATTGATATGAATTCTTGAGAAATAGGTCACACTAACACATATGCTTATTGTTTTCGTCTATATGTACGTTTCGGTCTCACGACCATCATCAGAAGACTTATCAATGTCTAAAGCGGGATTTCCTCAAAACTTATAGTACCAGCACAAAGCGTCCTTATCGCACCAATTTCAACTTAAAATGCCCACGTCGCCGAAACGAACAGAAGCACGAGTAATCGAAATTGTAATACATTAATGTTTTAAGTATATGAATGTGTATGAAGAATCCACTGCTTATCAATTTCCTTATAATATACGAAGTCATGTCAAGCAATGTTTATATACGACTGAAACCAAAAAATATAACTCTCTTCGAAACAGATGCTCGAGATTTATAAAGTAATATAAAATGGTTGTGTGACTTTGTTAGAAACATTGCTATTTGAGCATTGTACCTAAAATTTACTTTTAACATTATAAAGATGCATGTAGAAATTTGTAAAGGTTTTAATTAATTGAATTAGTATAAATCGGACTTAATGATTCAATGTCTGTTCTGTGATTCATGAACTTGGTGTCACGTTTCATGTGAATCATCTCCAGAATATATCTTTTATAGTTATTGGTTTCCTCAATTAAAATATCAACATTTTTGTAATCGAATTGATGATTATAATCAAAACCATGTTTAGCAAGGGCGGTGAAGTTTTTTTGAGTTTTTGTTTCTTGTACTATACTTATGGCTATACATTTATTTTTTTTGTGAATATTTTTTAGAGATTCATGTATAAGTCCCGTTGTAGGTATTGAAGGTTTTACATTTGAAAAATATTTCTCAACACAGTTAGTAGGTTTATGCGCAACATTTACATCATACTTTTTAAACACTTCTTAATTTTCTCTGAGGTCTCCGGAATGTATGATATCGTTATCAAATTATCTGTATTATCGTTTATGCTATTCATATATGACGTTCCATTATGGATTTTGTTTATTCTTTCTTCAATGATGGGATTGAATAATGTTTTTGGGTAGCCATTCAATTCCAGTGCATTACGAACAATTTTTCAATGTTTGTGGCGGTCCTCTGGGTTCAATAATCCAACAGCACTATCCGTAAGACTGTTTATAACTCTTTTTTTCACTTGTTGGTGCAACTGAATTGAAGTGAAGATAACGTTGAGACCAAAGTAAACCACGAAGTTTTTATTTTTCCATCTGCATCATGCCTAATGTTCATATCTAGGAAATTTCTGTTCTTGTTTACTTCTATTTAATAAGTAAATTAAAGTTTACAGTGGTTGATTTATTTATTTGTAATTTAATTCTTAATTATTCTAATAATTAATATTAATCTATAAAATTGTATATAATGATGTTTACTTATTTATTATTATTGAATAAAGTTCTGTTATAGTAAGAAATTGTCTTTTTAAGCATTTTTAGATAAAAATTTAAAAGTGCTTTTCTTGTAAAATTTTCCAATTTCATATTTTTTTATTTAAAATTTATTTGTAATTGAAGATTTTCTGATAAAAATAAGGTCTTTTTTGTTTTTCTAGTAGAAAAAAACTATGTTTATTTATTTATTAAATTCGAGTAATTATTTTATAGATTAATATTAATTATCAGAATAATTAAATTTATTTAACTTACTGAATTTTATTATTGGTAACCAAATCGAATGTTTTGCGAAAAGAAACTTTGTTACGCACATAATTTATCTATCTCCAAGAGGTAACACATTTCTAGTTTGTTATGTTATACTTTAATAACGTTCAACTAATCTAAAATGCGTTCGATCTTACCACAACTCACCTGTCTTATTTTTTTTCAGTTTATACAATGAGTATTGAATCAAAATTGCATCATCATAAGTACGATGCGAAGATAACTAAAGTAGAGATTCATTTATGGCATAAATCACTACGAACATTGACCGTTTCTAGAACTAAATCTCTCGCTTCGTCACGAAAATGGATTATCGAACCCGTAAGCCTAGGTTAACCCCAAGTTCGAGAGTAAGTCTGGAATATTGATAACCACTTTGTTCGAAAATCTCGGTGTTTGCTAGATTGATAACTGTCGTTATTCTGTTAATTCTATTCGTCGGTGAAACTGACATTTAATTTATTCCGAAGTATTCTTTGAAATGTTTGAGGTTCGGAATTTCCATTCTCGGAACGTTACTAGATAGCTTTAAGTGAGAATTCTATTTTTCAGTAATACAATCAACATTTTCCTCCTAAATTCAATCACAGTCCAATTCATCTATAAGCTCTAATAACAAAATTACACAAATTGGAGAGAAATGATGAAATGTGAATAAAACAAAAACGACGGCTTATCTGAGTAGGCAGGAGAGGCAGTGCCCCATCATTCAAATCAATCCCAGGAATATAACAATGAGTATTATTATTCAATTATACATAATTTAACAAGATTCATATGTTCCAAAACATTGCGAGATAAGTAATGGTGTGCATATGCATAATGTATTCAGAGGGTAGTATAACCTTCACACTGATAGAGCCTGCAACCAACTAGCCAAAATCTAAGAGTTCGTTCAGCTCAATAGCTCACTTTATGTCTCAACATTGACCCCAGCGACAAATTGTATTCGTTCGAACGAGTTCGTTTATAAGAATCTATGCATACGTCATTGTGACTAGGGTACAATCTACAAAGGATGCACAGAGAGAGAGAGAGAGAGAGAGAGAGAGAGAGAGAGAGAGAGAGAGAGAGAGACAGAGAGAAGTTACTTGTTGAGGCACTATCCCGATACGAAAACGGCGAAACGCAGTTAATAGTTGGGATCGAACTTCTTTCTTTTGCCTTGTAGGGGTTCGGTATAGTACCGGCTTTAAGGGTGAATACTACTATTGTGATTATTAATTATTTTTATTGTTGTGGTTCTGAGAAAGTATCACACACATGAAGATGAAACCTAACCAAGAAATCAGAGTGAGGTGAAGGTGTAAATATTGAATCGCAGTCAACTATTCACAAAGGATGTGAAGGGCCGGGTATGTAAGAGATGGTATTGACGTTGCTATCTCTTTAGTAAATATATGTCGATCCAGAAACATTTGTTATGAAGTTAAGTTGTACTTAGAACAATTAGGAAGACCTCGACCCGATTTGAGTAAAAACCAAATAGTGCATATAATACTTATTTCGTTGGTATTTGTGTTTCTTTCTCGAAAGGTATAGGAAGAACATTGTGGAGATATTCAGAAAAACTTTTGTCGTTGTCAAATTATAAGTTCTCATGCTATGTAAACATAACATTATCGCAGCAACAAATTGAGATTGAAAATTTCAATAGTAGTGTTTGGGTGAATTTTGTATGATGTTCCATTATTCACACAAGAGCTGCTCCTTGATTTTGTTTTTGCAAACATGTCCATCATAGTTTAGTGCATTGGCAATATTGCGTTCTATGGCAACTATAGACATATTTGTGAGGCTTTCATGCCCTGTTGCAGGCTTCAGATATGATTTTACAAGCTTTAGCATCCTGAAGGATCGTTTACAAGAAGCAGTGGTGACAGAAAGAGTTAAATAAATCCGTAAAATAGGAAAAATGTTAGGATAAATGGTTTCCAGCAATTGCTTTTGTATATTTTGTGAAAGTTCTGATGGTTCCAATTCGTTAACATGTTCAAATAAGGCTTCAGCCTGGAACTTAAACCTTTCAATTTATTCTGCAAATTTCACAGCATCTATATCCTTGCCATACTTTCATGCAAGATCAACAGTCATTTTTCTTGAGTTTTCCACTGAAGTGTTGATAATAGTTTTCCCATTCAAAAACACAAAATCTTCTTCAATTCTGTTAAATGAGATAAATCTTCATTCCATTCGCACTATAATGGAATCTACATATTCTAATAGAGAGCTGTTAACTGCGTGCTAGTATCGATAATCCAAATTTGATCAGTATATTTCTCCCCTGTCATTTTTGGTATTTTTCTCTTACGCATTTCTAGAAAATGTGCCGTTAGTTCCGCTCTCTATCAGAAATTTAAGTTTTCCATTGAAGGTGCAGAAAAGTCACCTCTTTTCCAATATCGTTGCGGTTCAAATTGTCAACATTGATCTCTGTAAAAATTTGTTCTCAAAATTGTAAGAGTATAATAAACTCAAATCATCTATGATAACGCCTTTGACTGTGCGATTGCGTCACTAGAACTATTTTCAGATACTCATTGTTTCAAACAAATTCAAAATTTCAACGAATTGTAATTTAAATGCACGACATGCTTTTGCTTTAGACGACCATCGTGTGTCACTCGTACATTTTTCAGTAATTCCCATCGAACAGATGACCCAACAAAAAGAGTTGTTGAAGGATTCCAAAAAATGTGTTCCCATTTTTACTGATACCAGAACAGCAGGTACCCATACAAATATAAGGCTATGAGGAGTGAATGGGATACATGTAGCATAATTATTTCAATGCAGAAGTTGTGCTTGCACTCCTCCATGTTTTTTTGCCATATTCGAGCCGTTATCATATGACTGTCCTCTCATGTCCCTAATAGTTAACCCATCTTCAAGCAGTATTTAGAGGTGAATTTGTTCATCGCGATTTATTTGTAGGAATCAACATAAATAAGACGGTATTCTGTTATTTGTCATGTAAGAATCAAATGTATTATTGATTACATTGGCATAGAATGTTGCTGTATTATTAATTATGGAATAAAATATTTTACTGCTTTAAAAGATTCAGATTGTATTGTTACAGACTTCCAAACGCTATTACAGACAAATAGTTCCTATTTTGAAAGTGGTTAGGCTGTTGCAATTTATTTTTGGAAGAAAATATAGCTATCGTTATTTTGGTGATATTACATCTGTTGTTTTCCTTCTTATCTTTCCCAAAATTTTCGCCCCTGAAAGCGGTACGCCCATGGCAAGTACCACATTCGTCACGCCCTAGCTATGGTATAAAATGTGAACCAAATAATCTTCAAAATTCAGAAAATCATTTAACGGTTCATGACAGTCACTAAAATGTTGAAGTACTGAGATTAATTCATTTTTATTGGAGATTGGAGTTGTGCAATCTGAAACTATTTTTTATCCTTAGACATGGATTATTTTTCTTCCATACTTTGACTACACGAGAGGGAACCTATTATGTTCGAAGAACATCGTTGGAGCCAGAGGTGGAATGTTGGGAAAGGAGTTCCACAACTTCGCTGGTCGATAAAAAAATGAAGTCTGGTAGAAAGGAGTTCAACAGGTCTCGAGCTTGACAATGAAGGGGTGCCTAGTTTGTGCTCGTCTAGTTCGCCTATCTGGAACCATTCGTGGTGGAACAACAGACGAGATATCTAATGAACATCAACCATGGCTTTATCGGATGGTATAGGAGCTATATATGAGAAAATGCTATGAAGTGTACCAACATCTGCAATGCTGTGAACGAGACAGGGGGTCACTTCCATCAGGTCGTTAATATGAAGCTGAAACAAAGTTGGTGCCAAGACACATCCCTGTGGAACACCAGCGTTTACAGCCATTGTATTGGAGGATATTCCGTCAACCATCACATGAAGTGATCTATTTGAGAGAAAACTCGATAGTAAGCGACAAAGTAGAGGTGGCAAACCATATGACGGAAGGTTTCCAATTTTGAAGAGGTTTGAAGTTCGCTTCAAACTATATTAGCAAAGAAATGGGCTAGTGTATTGCCCATTGCATATCCACTTGCTTGTTTGAAGTGAGTTTTTTGAAAGAGAAATAATTTTGCCCCATACTTAAAAACGTAAGGATCAAATATTCCATCCGCTTGGTATCAGGGTTATTAATATTTGAAATCTATTCATCTTGAATGTTTGTTGACTCGTGGTTGGGGTGTTTTAGCTCAAATTAAAACTGAACGAATAATCAATTCGTTTGTTTCACTGCTTCATACATTTTGAACGAACCATTCGTTATTAGTCTAACGTAAATTTTAATTACTTCGACATCTTCCTAATGAAAATTATCACGCGTTGTTTCGACATGAAGTGGGATATCTACATTTCTAATAAATGATGGTATGCAAATTGAAATTTTAATTCAAAGCATGGATAACATGACACCAAAACGTTCCGACCCCATTCCGTTTATGGAGGTCGTTAATCCATGTGAAAAGATAATCTAAATGCCCATGTGCCGTGTGAAAATCAGTTACGCATATTTTCGTTCCACGATATAACCCTATTTACTGAACTGAATGCGGAATCTACAAAATTCCGTAAAATTTGGATCAATTCACAGCATAATTTAATACTGAACCATTTTATGAAACTGCGTATAATGATTTTCTCAGTTGAACTGACGAGGACAACTTAATTTGTTAAATCCAAAATCCCAAAATGGTTAACAAAGATAACCCAGAAAACAGCTGCAAAGACTTGCTTGTGAATCTTTCATGATTTTGAATTTTACGTCGGGTGAATATTGAAGATGAACTAATAAACTCGGTTTTTTATGTTTTGTATAGAGTTTCCTGATTCGTTCAATATGAGAATATATTCGAAGGTGTTGTTTATTTCGAATATAGTTCTTACCTGATACCAATCCTTCAGAGTTGATTGCATTTTATTGTTCAGACGCTACTCTTTGTCTTCTTTCTATTTGTTCTCTTCCAATTTCCGTAAATGTACTATCAGACATATGAACAGTCTGGAAGAAATGCCTTTATGAAAAAATGCTCATTGTTGATAGACTAGTTGAAACGTTTCGATTCTGCTTGATCATACGAACATACGTTCAGACGCAACTCTGTACTTGGTTATTATCAAAACTTTATAAGAATGGGAAACGATAATTGATATAATAAAACACTTAATACTTTTTTTTTCATCACTACTATAGAAACACTAACGTTACTAATGAACCAATAACATCTTGAGATATTTTGAGTCAAAATAAGATATAATTTGCAAGTGGGATTCCGGTTTGAATATTAGTCCAAGCAATAGACAGAAGTGCGTGCAGGAATTAATACATGGAAAAAAAATATGAGCCTATAGGAAATTAAATTTGAAGGTGAGTTTCTGTTTCATGCAACTCGATCCGAAATGACGAACATAACCTGAAAAATTAGCAAAGTTGCAAAAACCGGTTTTTCTCAAATAAGTGAAAAACTATAGATCACATCGGAAACAGTTGAACGAGAAAGTTGTAGATATCAAATGGATCTATCGATTTGCTTCCATGATAATTATCGATATCTTTCATACTTTTCGCGTTATATTGAAAAAACCGTTAAAAATCGGGGTATGGAGAAGTCGTTAACTATTACGTTGTCATACTTGTTATTTGCTGTACGTATAGCCCATGGCAAGCTTGAGAAGCAATTTTTTTTAAATTCAAAATATTGAAAATTTTTTGAAATATATCGATTCTCCGAAAAAAGATGCTTTCATAAATTGGCTAGACCTTCTCAGCGGATAGTCCTAGAGTAACGATTCTGGGCTTATTTTTTTTTGAAGAGTTGTGATATAATGTTCTTAGAGGAATATAGAGCAATTCTTGAATTTTAAGGATAGAAAAATTACTTTCGAAAAATTGCACTTTTTTTGAACATGTTTTTTTTAAATAAGTCATACAATTTCCATTTTAGGGAAATGTCTTTGACGGAAACCGATTCCTGACATTTTTTCACGGATTACGAAAAAAATATATCTTCTGCGACCTTCTGGACCAGAGATAATTTTTTTATTTCAAAAAATCTGTAAGACGCCATAAACATTTTACAGAAATGTACGTTATTTTATCCGCCTACCTCGGTAGTTTAATCTAAGGTTTCAAAAGCCACATGTCCGTATTACATAGACCTCAGCCTGGGAAACGGTTGCGTGGCCACCCAGGGGAACTGAAATCTCCCTTCTGGGTGTACACGAGTAGAATCCGTCTCCGCTAAACTCGTCAGTCTTAGACCCTTTCGTTCTCTGGGTTATGAGAACGTCTGGTGTTTGAAACCTGACAGCAGGCGCTATCGCATCCTGCGTCAGTCGGAGGATCTGGTAGTTTTCGGCTGCCCAATCCCATATTTTGCCATGACCGCGAGGCATAGACGCACCGACCGACCCACTGGCCCAGACCAGCCAGACGGAACAGAATAGTTTCTGTCGCCGGCCACCAAACAACGGCTGCGTAGATTATGATTGGGCGGGTCATGACCGTGTAGATTCGGTGCAGAACCTGTGGCCGTAAACCCCATTTGTTCGCGAAGGCTTTCCTGCATGCTCATGAGGATGCAACAGCCTTTTTTACTCGAGTTTCCAGGTGCATTTTTCAGCTCTGCTTAGCATGGAGGATAAAGGTACTTCACTGGGTCTTTCATGTGCAGGGACCTTTCAAACAGACGAATGTCTGGTAGCGGTCCCAGTTTCCGTTTCCTCGAGAAAGGAACCACTTCGGTCCCTCGACCTGGCACCAGCGAGCAACGATGGCAATTGCGGTGTTTTGCAGCTCGCACAAGGTAGCCGGGTGCCTTCCGAGAGTCACAGCTGCCATGTCGTCTGCGTAGGCTTGGACGTAAAACTCAGCCTCATTCAGCTCGACCAACAAACTGTCCACCACCAGGCACCACAGAAGTGGAGACAGTACTGCTCCCTGAGGGCAACCTCGGGTGACGTGTGTACATGCGACGCTGCCATTATGGTGCGCCGTTATCAATCTCTGCGAGAACATGGTCTTGATCCACCTGACCAAGGTGTGATCGATTCCGTGTCTCTCCGCAGCATGACACATGGACTCGAAGGAGGTATTGTCAAACACCCCTTCGATATCCAGGAAAACCCCTATGGCGCACTATCCGAGACTAATAGCTCCTTCGATCTGGGTAACCAGGTGATGAAGGGCCGTCTCGGTTTATTTGCCCGCCTGATAGGCGTACTGTCGATGGTGAAGCAGAAAAATATTCAATGCGCAGTCTTTGATATACCTATCGATCAGCCTCTCCAGCGCTTTCAAGAGAAAGAATGTGAGGCTGATAGGGCGAAAAAATTTGGCTTGAGTGAAGTCAGTTCTTCCCGCCTTGGAAATGAAAACCACTTTGACCGACCTCCAAAGCCTTGGTATAAGGGCAGAGGCGTTAGAAAGTCAGAATAAATAATAATAATGAAATAAAAGATCATTGTTTGACACAACAAATTTCGGAACTCGTCTAATTTCTTCTTGACTGAAAGTTGATTTCTCATATTATGCATTTAACTCTATGCTCATAATTGTAACTTTCAATCGGAACATACACTCGTCTGGTATACATATCTGATTTGTTCTATGCTGGTTCCTCTGAATCAATCCATCCGTGAACGATCGCCGAGAAATATGATACAGAAGTTACTCTAACCTGCCTACTTACGGTGAACGCCATCAATGTGTAAAATTTCCTTGGGATAGTCAAACCGAAACAATCGGTACACAATAAGTTTTCCTCTAATTTCCATTCCAACAAGGCATGATAAATTAACACAATCGCGTATATGGATTCCAGATTGTCTCCATTCATGTCATTCTAACATTGCAAACAAGAAACTTCCACAAATTTATTCACGCTTGTATTCTCGAACTTTCGAATACTGGGCGCGCCACAATCTAAATTGAAATCATAACTCGCAGCAAAAGTTTCATATTGTTTCCTTTAATGAAATATTACTTTTAAATTGATTCGAAATTATACACTTCGACTTAATAAAGCAATTTTGAACTTTCAAAGTTGATTTGACGATAAAAAAGAGCCCTACTCTTTTTTAATTCCTTCTCCATTCGACTATTAATTAATTGCTGAAAATTTGTGTTGCTTTTATCACACGAAAAGTGATATTCGAAATCTAGTCGAGGGAATAAAGTAAAAAAAAGCCAAAGTAAAGGATAGACGAGCGGCTGAACCGATTCTGACTCTTTTTTTCATCTATTCCAGAAGCCATTTAGAAAAATTGTTACCAGTTTGTTTTTTGGTACATGCATTTTAGCATTTCTACAGAGGAATATGCATCTTTTTAAATTCACCTTCAGATGCTGAAATTCAATATAAAAAAAAATGGCCAAATACAGCCAGATTATGAAGTCGGCTTGTCGCAACGACGGACCAGGGGGCTAGTGCATTCAAGAAGATGCATTTTCCTCTGTAGAAATGCTAAAATGCATGTAAACGAAAAACAAAAGGGTAATATTTTATTCAATGACTTCTAGAATCGATTTTTTTTCATGCGTCCAAATCGGTACAGCGTTTCTGGCCTTGTTCTCTCGATTAATCAGCCGCTTTTGTTATATAGTTGATAACTAATTTATTATTTATGTAGAGCAAGTTGATAACGATGCTTATTCATTTCTTTCCACAATTAGTTAAGAACAAATATATTAAACTAAGGGATTAAACATACTTCGAGGAAGTTTCAGAAGATTAAAATTAAATTACTAAATTTAGCTATATTTTTGCTTGTTTCTTGGAGTAATTAAAGACCTCATTTTCACAAAGAATTTTATACCATATGTTAAGCTATTGGGGGAAGATGGTGTTAGATAGTTCATATATATCCCTACCGTATGATACAATAGTCATTTACCAAAAACAAAATTATCCTTCACTTCTTTCCATATCGAACACATGTTTACACCGAATTTTTATCACGAAAATTTTTTTTCTGAAGAATTTTTATTCGTAATTATTTATACATTATGATGTACACTTGAAGTATTCCGAGCAGTTGCTGGGATATATGAATACATAATCGTTTTTAGAGGGGCGTAATGAAATCTGTTATCGGGAAATTAATCGAAAGGTCCAGAAGACAAAAATCATAAAACCTCAGTATTCTCTGTCAATATTCATGAATGCTTATTACCCTATAATAACTACAAACATAACTGCTATGATTTTTGTAAAGCTGATCATAAACTATTGAAATCAGAAATATCTAAAATTGATTGGAATAATCTGTTTTACAACTCGAATAGCGAAGAATCAACTGATATATTAACACTATGTATTCCATAATCGAATCTGTTGTACAGAAAAAACGGAATGTTGACAAGAGATATCCTTCATGGTATTCATACAGTACCAGTCCAGGCTATGAACTGGAAAAAAAACATATAAGTTCGAATCAAAAAATTTTTTTTGCTCTAGGTTCTCAGGATCATTCATACACCTTAAAACCTCTTGAGAACCCCACCCCCACCCATTGGGGGCGGAAATGTCCCGAAATCTCCGATTCTTGAATTGAATTTTCTACAACAAAAGGTATTTTGGCATTTCGAGTGCATTTAGGGTTTTTTTTGGGTCGCTGAACACGAATCCGTAGCTAGATTTACTTGCAATCCATCGTAGGGGTGGTCAAATCGACAAAATTGGCCAATTTCGCACCCAATATGTTATTTTGCAATTTACGTGTTTTAGGCATTTCGAATGCACCAAGGAGGTTTTTTGGGTCGCTGATCACGAATCCGTAGCCACATTTACTTGCAATCCATCGTAGGGGTGGTAAAATCGACGAAATTGGCTAATTTTGCACCCCTATATGTTATTTTGCAATTTACGTGTTTTTGGCATATCGAATGCACCAAGGCGGTTTTTTGGGTCGCTGAATACGATTCCGAAGCTAGATTTACTGCGAAGTAGTTTTGAAATGCAAAAATAAAAAAAATTCAGAAGCGTTTCGAATAAGCCATTCTTGTAAATTTCCCACCCCTACGAAGATATTCGAGTAAATCTGGCTTCGGAATCGTATTCAGCGACCCAAAAAACCTACTTGGTGCTTTCGTAATGCCTAAAACACGTAAATTGCAAAACAACATATGGGGGTGCAAAATTGGCCAATTTCGTCGATTTTACCACCCCTACGATGGATTGCAAGTAAATCTGGCTACGGATTCGTGTTTACCGACCCAAAAAACCTCCTAGGTGCACTCGAAATGCCAAAATACATTTTTGTAGAAAATACAAATACTTGGAGATTTCGGGTCATTTTCGCCCCCAATGGGGGGGAGGGGTTACCAAGAGGTTTTAATGCAAAAGAAATTTTATGATTCGAACTTACACGTTTTTTTTTATTATAGCTAAAATACCGGTTCACAGCCTGGACTATACGATTAAAGTCATCAGAGAGAAGATAAAATATTACAAATTATGGAAAAAGCACAATAATCAATTTGACTACTTAACATTCCAACTACTACGTGGTGGTTCGAAATTTTTAATTGGAGAAGATTACAAACACTACATCAATAATAGTGAAACCACTATTACCTCCAACTCAAAACATCTATGGCAATTCGAGAAATCAAGAAAAACAGGACTACCTCAATTAACACGTTGAGAGATGATGGCAGGTTAATTACAAACCCTAATGAAATTTGCAAAACATTTTCTGAATATTTTCTCTCGGTTTTCAATCCGAGAAGAATTGTTCCAACTCATAACGCAACACAAAACGAATCATATACCAAAATTTCTTCTTGTAACATTTCCTTACAATCTATTCTACAAATACTCCAAAATCTCCCAAATGAAGGAGCGGGACCAGATGAGCTACCAACATCATTCCTCAAGAACTGTGCCGATTATATCGTATTACCACTTTACATAATCTCTAACAAATCCCTCGAAGAGGGAGTATTTCCGTCAGTATGGAAAAAAGCTCATATAATCCCGATCTTAAAATCTGGCAACAAAAAACTTGTCAAAAACTATAGACCAATTCCAAAACTGTCAATCATAGCAGGAATTTTTGATTCCATTATATTAGGTAAGCTGTTCTTCGACGTTAAAAACATAAATAATATTGAACAACATGGCTTCATGAAGAAACGATCAGTTGACTCAAACCTATTCACCTATACTGAGTATATCCTGCATAGCCTCAATAACAACACCAAGTTGATGCTATTTACACTGACTTCAGTAGGTCCTTTGGCCAAATCGATAAATCGGTTTTGCTACGGAAGCTCGCTGGAGTCGGGGTAAATGGCAATCTGCTAAATTTGTTTGAATCTTATGTGACTGATCGTTATCAAGCGGTAACCACAATTCGGAATTTCGCCAAATCACCTTTGGAGTGCTCAAGGATCACATCTAGGGCCACTCTTATTCAATATTTGTATTAATGATATATCCCAATGCTTTCGATTCGCCAATTTTTTAATGTTTGCGGATGATCTAAAAATATACCATTCAATTTCTGATGATGACGACATCACGTTGATGCAACAGGATATCAATAACTTTTATGGTTACTGTGAGGAAAATAGTCTTCATCTGAATTTCGAAAAGTGTCACCACATGTCGTTTGGACGCGGAAAGAACAGTCTAAATCAATCATATCAAATATCTGCCTATCCCTTACAAACTGTCACGGAAATAAAGGATTCAGGAATAATATTCGATTCTAAAATGCTTTCCGATATACATATATTTTACGTTTTTAAAGAAGCTTATAAAATGTTAGGTTTCATAATGAGAACTTGTCGTGAATTTAAGAATATTCAGACTCTCCGTACTCTCTATATGTCATACGTCAATAGTGTTTTGAGATATGGTTCTGTAATATGAAACCCTGGATACGACATTTATATAAATAAACTTCAACGGGTTCAAAATATATTCATAGATTATATCAATAAAAAATGCTTTCCATCCAACCCCAACAATCGTATCTACTAAAAACATCTAAAAACCTGTATTATCAGCACACAGTGAACATTGAGATTTCTTATAACTTCCTTCCTTGAATCCAGTACAAAAGGGTCTGACGTTATTTGACTATAAGTCCACTTAACGTTTGGAATTCCGATATTGACGGACTTGCCTCCCGATTTCCCAAGAGCTTTTCTCAGGACTTACAAGGTACAATAGTATAATTTATTAGGAGTCTGAAAATGAGGATCCTATTGCGTGCGTGACAAATTCCCGGCTTCGTCTCACACGGGAAGTCATGTAAGCACGGAAAATCCATTTCTGGACGAGTTATGAACGATAATATCCATTTTACTTATTTGAATTGTTTAACCTTTCTCACTTGGAAAATACAAGATCTACGAATCTACGGAAAATCAAACCATTCGCGAATGGTCTGCCTTAACGTCTTCACTTCTAAAAAATTAGAAACCGAAACGGCTATAGTTCTGCAATAATACAAATTGTACAATAAGCATCAATATTAATACCAACGGTTCCTCAATATACTAATTATGTCGTTGTTTTGAGAAAAGTATTATAAACAAATTGTTTGTTTTTCTGATGATCAACTTTGATTAATTTTCCTTCATTCAGCGCACGGAAAAGAGATAGGGAAAAGTTTTCCATGCGCTGTTCTGAAAATGTCATATTTACGGCATTGTAAAAATGGGATGAAGACAATGTGTTCTCAGGTAAGTATAATAAAAAATTCATGACATTACATTGTAGGTCAGACGAACGCTGGTTTAATATAAACCCCTCTTACTATCTATCTATATCAGCTCCTTACAAAGCCCCACCCATCCTGTATGACTGGAGGACGCTTACAACTCGATATATTTCGGTTAGTATTCCATGAATCTATGACAATCAGACTCTAGATCCATTTTATTGAGTTATTTCAGTTGAGGAATCTTCAGCTTAAATAGATTTAAGGTCGAATTATAATCCAAACTCTAGTTTCAACAGTAAGGTGGATGCGCCAGTCAAATTGTAGCTGATTTAATGTTTTATTTATTCAGTGCAATCAAATGGGTATTGGACCCATCCTTGGGAAATGGTTCGATTTTGATGAGACAAAGTGCATTCTCTTCAGAATGTCATCAGAAAAAAAGTTGATCACAAATAAAGTTGCGCAAATTGTTTATAAACGCATAAACACTGTCATAGATTACTCTCGCCTACTTAGAATAAATATAATAAACGCAAAAAGTAAAATAGTAAAATAATATTTTCGCTATTAAAGACTTCCACATCAAAAGCGACCGGACATATATAACATAGTTATAAAAATAAAAATTCGTATTGACTATAAATCATAGCCAGCAATGATTCCCATTTCAAAAAATACAACTTCAGGTCATAACTCGAAATTATACGATTTTTTCAGTTTTTCTCGATGCCACTGATAATACAGGAAAAAAGTGCCATAAGAATGGGAACGTTATTTCCTCCCAACTTTACAAACAACCACGATATTCACTTGTGTTTTAAAGTCGAAAAACCAAAGTTTTGTTTATAACTCTAAAACAAAAGGCGACATCAATTTTTTTCCACCAGTGAATTTGTCTCATAAAAGGAGATCCAGAATGTGACTTCCATTTTCAATATCTTGGAAAATATCTTCAAAACTTCACTCGGCAGTAAAGCATTCTTCATATTGTATCTCAATGCAGCATGACTTAGATGCACTCAGTACTTGGTGTGTAATCAATCGTCTGAAGCTTAGTATTAATAAGTGCACTGTAATGACTTTCACCAAGAAAATTACACATATTAATTGCAATTACAAACTTGTTGATACAGCCTTTGCTCGTTCCTATAGTTTCAGAGACTTGGGAGTTTTGTTTGACGTGACATTGTCATTTCCGTCTCATATTGAATCAATTGTTTCTAGCGCGTACAGAATGCTGGGCTTTATCATCCGGAATTGCCGCCTATTCATTAATAGTGATTCAATAATAATATTATACAATTTATTCATTCGTTCTAAGCTCGAATATGCTTCAATCGTGCGGAACATTCATTATAAAATTTATATAAACAAAATAGAGCGCTTTAATCGGCGTTTCTTAAAATATTCAGCCTTCAAAGCTGATGGTAATTATCCATTTATTGGATTTTCCCACCAGGCTATATTAGATAGATTCTCTTGCCTAGAGTTATATAAACGTAGGGAAATTCATAGTATTTTATTCCTGTATAAGGTCGTTCATAACCTGGTTGACTGTCCTGTGATTTTAGTCTAGGAGCCAGAGCAATATTGATGGTCTGAACATTAACCCGATGGCAATATGGTTAATCGTTAGAGGATGGTTCAATGACCAATCCATCTCACAGACCAAATTTTCCCCGGCTGCCAGATCTCGAGATACAACATCCGCATTTTTTTTCTTTTTTCACTGGAGGCTAACCCTTTCCAAGTTGCGGTTACTTGAGAAGCATGCCATTCTTATACACTTCCACCATGTGCCATCATTTTTATCGTGTCCGTTTATAAGGCCAACCAGTTAAAATTGACCCCAAACCTGGTTGAAAATGTTCATTGGTATTGGCAATTGTTAGCATACCCTATGCCATCAAAAGTTATCAGTCCATTTCCGAGTAATTGGCCATTATTTGGACCAAAAAGGTTTCTTTTTTTCATTTTGTGGATAAAACTTGCGGGTTACAAGGTAACATAATGGTACCATGTTAAATAACTATATTGGAGGTCAAATGAAGATATAAAATTAATGCCATCACTCCTTGCGCATTTCTACCCCCAAAAAAACCATAAGACCACCCTCAAAAACAAAACAAAAACAAAAACGGGCGTTTCGATTTCAAACCCAGCTAGAATCTCAATAATTGACTAATTTATCATAAAATTGGTCATATTATCCATACTATTCATATTTTTTTTGGGGGGTGGTTTTAGGGGGTTTTGGGGGGTTGAAATAGGCAAGGAGTGATGACAATAATTTCAAATCTTTATTTGACCTCCAATAAAGTTATTTAACATGGTGCCATCATGTTACCTTGTAACCCGCAAGTTTCATCCACAAAATGAAAAAAAGAAACAGTTTTGGTCCAAATAATGACCAATTACTCGGAAATGGATCGACAACTTTTGATGGCATAGGGTATGTTAACAATTGCCAACACCGATGAACATTTTCACCAGGTTTGGGAGAGTTAACTTGCAGTCCATTTTCGGTTCAATTTTAACTGGTCGGTCTGATAAACGGACACGATAAAAAATGATGGCACATGGTGGAAGTGTATAAGAATGGCATGCTTTTCAAGTAGCCGCAACTGGGGAAGGGTTAACGTCTTAAAAAAAAAAAATGCGGATGCTGTATCTCGAGATCTAGCAGCCGGGGAAAATTCGGTCTGTGAGATGAATTGATCATCGAACCGTCCTCTAACGATAAGCCATAGTGCCATCGGGTTAATGTTCAGACCATCAATATCGCTCTGGCTCCTAGACTATTTTATCAAGGCTGAATTTAAACGTTTCATCTGCTCGCACCCGTTCCACACAAACATTGTATCTACCACTCTGCAGAACAAATACGTTATTATTTTCTCCAATATTGCATATGTGTAGATTCTACGAGATGATCGATTTGATTGTTGACATATTTTGTTGTAACCCTAATGACATTTATAGAGCTGTGTGTATTAGCTAATTTTCCTCCTCTGTAATTATACTATATGTACTCCTACGCTCTCCAAGGGGTTTCTCCCGTTGAATTAGTGTAATTAATTGAATAAATAAATGGATCTCCTATGGTTACCGAGTTACCCAATACAAACATCGAAATTTGCCCAAGCTGTACTGTTTTCTGTGGATATTCTGAATCTGAAGCCACATTGGCAAGGTGTAACTATATTCTATGTATCCAACTATGATCAGAAATTGATTTCTCAAATATTTTTGGAATAATATACATCAGAGGCAAAGGCGATGATTTTCTATCTTGGGCTAATGACCCCTTATAAAAACCGGAGTAACTGAAGCATGTTGGGGAACTCATCGATTTCCACAGTATTATTTGTCCAGTATTTGAGACACTATGTATGTACAGCCTTTTATCAATTTAATAGCAACCTCGTCTATACTTTTTGATATTGTATCAAATGATATCTATTAAAGGAAGGACTCTAATGGACCTAAAAAAATTCCAGATTCTCGATTGCATATCCGTATTGAGCGTTTCTGTGCGACGCTCCATTGCGAAGTGAAGATCTGAAAATGTACACATCGCTTTGAAGGGGTGAAAATATGAACTGTATAGCTAAGGGGCGCAGTAACCAAATACTACTTTTGGCATGCATTTTGGTTTTTCAAGTAGAAGTTTTATTATTTATATATAAATCATACACCTGTAAAAGTGTCCTGAATTAATCTTTTAAGATTTAAACAATGAAGTCATCCAAGTTACTAAGTTGGCATATTGTTTGCGTCGTCATAGACAATATATACAATAGGTAGGAAGCTTGTCATAGAATATTTTAGAGCTCGTGTGATTTTTGCGGAAGTTTGTTCTAACAAAGGAAGGGTGAGGGAATTTAGTGATCAACGAATCTGTTAATTAATTGAAATATAGCCTTAGAATGGTATATTAAGTAACTACAGAATGACGCTCATTTTGCATGGGTATGAATGTTACATACGAGTGCAAAATATTACTCACGTTTAATTTCTAATAAATTATAAAAATATTGACAGAAATGATGACGTTTATTCGAATATCCCGTTGCAAGTGTCATATTCACAAACTGCCCCTAACACATAATGGTTCATGATGCATGGGTTGCTAGGTAAGTTGCTAGGCAACAAATGCAATATGAATCATGTCGTGTCAGCTCCGCTATGCAATATGATGTTCTGTGAAAAATGCTTATGATTCAATTTACGATATTTAATGTAGTCACAAAAGAATATTCCAGTTAATATGTTGACCAATAAATGAGACTCATCATCAGAACTTACTATCATAACATTAAATATCCCTGTGAAATAACGTGCGCCGGTATCATTTCAGGACAAACTGAAAATAAGGTGGACTAATCCATTCCTTCTCATGATAAATAAACCCCTCTAGGCGGAGTAGTATCAGCATATAATAATTTTTTACACGAAGTGCGGCGTTCCAGATATCCCAGTCAATCTGTTTTTCAATAGATGAGCTTCATAGACCAAAAACGCATACTTCATCCACTCGAAAAGTCTATAGGGAATTCCATATCGTTTATATCCGTTCAAAGAACATGAATTCTAGTTAAAATTGCTTTTGCATTATTCACTAGGTTTTGATTAAAGAGAAACATTTCTCACTTTCTTATACTCCGTTAATATTTTCTCGTGAGCTTTGCTCCAACACTGATTATATTATTCAACTTGAACTTTCAACTCTCGAAATTGAATTGTTCAAATTGAATAACGGCAGCTCAAAGGGTACAAACCTATTTATTTATGCTGAATAAACGGATTAAATGAGACAAAAACATCGTCTCGTGAATATAACGACTTCATTAAACATATACGTAGATACATTTCTCATTTTCCGTTGGAAGAAGCGAAACCATTTGAAAAACAAACATTAGCTAATGAGCCATTATGTGTCTACGAAGGATGCTGATAGTGAGAAAGTAGTTCGAACGAAAACTCTAGAGATCGTAAGTAACAAGTTTCTCGAAGCTTCTCACTGTTGCCAACAGTGATAAGAACTAGTTATTTATGCTACATTAGTGGACACACTGAAGTATAATTTAATATGCTCAAAGCAAGCCTCAAGTCGCTGGAAGTTTTTCGGGTAGCTTAGTATAAAAACACTTTGGCTACATATGAAGGCAGTTGCTCATAAGAAAACAAAATCCAGTTGCCAAATTGGTAAATAAATAGTATCACACTTGTTCTCAACTACAAACATGATGTTAACGTTTTCAAGATATGATCGATAGCTTCGACGTTTACTATTTGTAAATTTATGAATCACTAATTATATATAAATTCTTGGGAAATAGGTCGCACCAACACATATGCTTATTATTTTTGTCTTTACGTACGTTCCGGTTTCTCGACCATCATCATATGACGTAATTCCTAGATGTGAACCTCAGACATGATTCATCTGGAAAAAAAACTAAGTCCTTTGATAGATAAAACTAACCAAATCCACACAGTGTATAAATTAAATTGTTTAGATTGCGATGGAACAGGAATCTCTAAGCAATATTTACAAAAAGGAATGTATGGTCACACGTATAGTACTAGAAAATAAAAGATCTATTCTGGAGATGATTCACATAAAACTCCAAGTATGTAAATCATAGAGCAGACATTCAATCATTAAGTCAGATTTAAGCTAATTAAAACCCTTGCAAATTCTTACATGCGTTTTTTAATGTTAAAAGTATATTCTAGGTGGAATGTACAAATGGCAATACTTCTAATAAGGTCTGACAACCTTTTTCTATTACCTCATAAATCTTTAACATCCGGTTCAAAAGTGGATACTTGAGCGCTATATTTTTTGGTTCCACTCGTATTCAAATAATGCTTGAAATGTCATCGAATAAATTGCTAAGCAGTGGATTCTTGATACATATTCATATACTTAAAACATTAACGTGTTACAATTCCGATTACTCGTGTTTCTGTTCGTTTCGGCGACGTTTTTAATTAAAATTGCTGCGATAAGCATGCCTTGTGCTTGATATAATTAGTTTTAATAAATCCCGTTATAGATATTGATACGTCTCCTGATGATGGTCGTGGGACCGAAACGTATGTAAAGACGAAAATAATAAGTACATGTGTTAGTGTGACCTATTTCTCGAGAATTTATATATAATTCTTACCTGGGTAAAGAATCATTATGGAATCACTAATCTATTAATCTCAATGATACATAGAGCATTTTCAATACCATTGTGAAAAGAACACCTCACTATTGAATTTGACACGATAGAACGAGTAGCTGATTTTTGGTAGATCAAATAACAAATAATGTATGATTTCTGTTGCTCGTTTCAAATGATTTTTCTTATGTTCATAATTTTGCTATTAATTTATTCAATTTCATACAATTATATACTTTTTATCTCTTAAATCTAAACTATAAACAACTTGGCGTCACGCTTACATTCTTCTTCTGCTCAGTGCTAATATTATTCGATGACCTTAGCCAGTTCGAGTGGACTGTAAATAATTTATATGAGTATAGAGCTCATGGAAGATCGGACAAATAATTAACCGTAAACAACAAAAATTAACTTATCACAATAGTTATCCGTGCATAAAACACATAGATGGATCAACAAAATTCATTTCTCTGACGTATTTTGGTTCCATCTGCCAGAAAGCAGATGACCCACTGACAACGTAATTCACAATGCTACGCATTGACAAAGAAGCTCTCGCGATTCCAAGAATCGACAGGGACACAGTTAGAAATTCTGGAGATGATTCAAATAAAACTCCAAGTCTGTAAATCATAGAACAGATATGAGGTCTGAACAGATAATGAGGTCTGACAACCTTTTTCTATTGTCTCATAAATCTTGAACATCTGGATCGAAAGTGGACACTTGAGCGTTATATTTTTTGGTTTCAGTCGTATACAGACTTTGTTTGACATGAGTTCCTATATTATGAGAAAATTGATAAGCAGTAGATTCTTGATACATATTCATATACTTAAAACATTAATATGTTACAATGTCGATTATTCGTGTTTCTGTTCGTTTTGGCGACGTGATCATTTTAATTGAAATTGGTGCGATAATGACGCTTTCTGCAGAAAATATTCGTTTTAAGAAATCCCGTTTCAGACATAATACCTCTTCTGATGATGGTCGTGAAACCGAAACGTACGTAAAGTCAAAAATGATAAGCACATGTTTTAGTGTGACCTATTTCCCGCGAATTTATATATAATATTTCACATATAAATAATTACCATTCCTTCCACATTTATCGTAAGCCCTCCTACGCAGATACAGTGAAATATACAATACTTCTTCACACTCGCAATCACACAAGATAACAGTATATAACTCTATGATACATATATTACATCAAATAAAGATGATTTCCATTTATGATTAAACAGAATCAACGATTCTGCTTAAAATAACGGTTATGATGTCAAGATATACAATACTTCTTCACACTCGCAATCATACAAGATAACAGCATATAACTCTATGATACATATATTACATCAAATAAAGATAATTTCCATTTATGATTAAACAGAATCAACGATTCTGCTTAAAATAACGGTTATGATGTCAAGATAATAACTAAAATACTTCAAAATAGACTCAATAAAAAGCCTTAATCAATAATAATATCAAATCGAATATCGAAATTTCAAAGAAACCAAAATAGAAACAACGCTTCTGAAACAACAAATAATTTTACTCATACCTATATTAATAATTCAAAATCTAGGAAAGATAAATTGAAGAAATCTGGAGTTGACAAGCTGAGGTGTGATGACTCTAATGCCTTGTACATTGGAAAAACTGGAAGCAGTTTCAGTGTAAGGTTCAACAAGCATTTGAGAAGTTACAGGCACAAAAATGAGAACTCTACGCAAATCACCTATTGGCACATATGGAACAATTTCACTCTCAATTCTGATTATTTACATATTCAGGAAAAAGGACATAAGCTGAGTATTCTAGAATCTATAGAAATTTCAACACATTCATAAAAACATAATATTTAATGAGCGAATCGATACCTATAATTCACCCCAGTTTTGTAAATAAACTCCCACTCGAACCATTGTCTACCCCCATCCCTCATTTTCTACCACATTCAAATTAATTCCTGATATTTAGGGACATAATTTTGGATTTAGCTTTAGTTGAAAACTAAATGTCATAGTTGAAACAATTTGTGAGCATTATTTTTTGTTTTGTGTAAACCTTGAGTTTAATTCTTCCGGAAGTTAAAACGACACTACATCAACACCAAAACCATAAATATACGATATTTTTATATGTTTCATTAGTTTTCTTGGTATTTTGCTTCTATATTATGACTATGAAAAAAATGAGTTGTTTTTGACGTTTCAATAGTTTATTTTTATCACGAAATGTCCGAAACTATGAAGGAGGAAAGAAAAACCCGAGTTGAATGAAGAGGAGCAAAGTGTATTTTCATTAAAAGTTACAATAAAATTTCAAGGTATATACATTGATAAATATCTAAATTGGTCATAGTTTATTGAACACCTCAGTGGAAAATTAAAGAGAATATGTTATGGAATGCGCGTTGTATCAAAGTACCTGATGGAATCTCCAATAAGAACACTGTATTTTGCAAACTCGGCAGCAACAGCTACATTTGGCACTATATTTTGGGCGATAAAATCGAAAATACGAAAAAATTTCATATTCGAAAAACGTATATACTTATAATGTTTATAATGTCGTATTTAATGTCATGTAGAAAGGTTCTCAAATCTAAAGCAATATTAACTATTTATACATTATACATTTTTTAATCTGTTATAGAAACAGAGATGAATGTAATACAAATTGTTAACATGACATGACATTTTTTGATTCACACGTTTTTACAATAAAAATATATCACAACATTCTTAACTTTAATTTTTGATTACTGCTTCTTTATAATCATTTCCGTTCTCTCTTTCCATGTTATAAGCCCAATCTCTTAAAATCAATGTCAGCGTAGCTGTTGTAGTAGATTGATCCAGAATATAAATTCTTTCTATGGTGAAGGTCTTAAATTGTCTCCATATCGACTGATTACTTATTAGAGTGTTTTTCGAAGTAGTTTCTAAAACATTTTTTGTTATTTCTGCATCAGAAAATGTACTAAACCAATGATTTGCACTCATTTTATATAACGCGTTGACACATTTAGGTAATCATTTTGACAACTATCTGACCCACGCTAAGCAAACAAAAGCTACAGTGATTATTCCCGAGAATAATCACGAGAGATTTATGCCCACTATAATGATGAAATAATTGGTTGAAATTTACCCTTGCGACAAATAAAGAAGCATTTCATTGGTTTTAAGGAACGTCAAAAAATATTCTAGTCAAATATAACTCGCGAGTGAGAATAAATTAGAAAATAATTTAACCCTGCGGGCTCTCATGGCTATTGCCTGGCAACAAGTTTTCAAAAAATCTGTCAAATTATTTTCAATTTATTCTCACTCTCTTGTTATATTATTACTGATTATAAAACGCGTACAAATGATATTTAAACCAATTTGTGAATGTGTACCATTTACTTATCCGAAACCAAAATAGAGACACTACCTTCAAATAGTTCAATATAATTCAAATTTCACTTATCCTCTTTCAGTAATCCATAGATTTCCTAACTTGTTTTCTAAATTTGCGATACAACCCGATTATAGATGTAAGAACAATCTAAAAAACCGTTCAGTCAACACCTTTGGTAAAGTTTTCGACTTCGACAAATTTGTGATTTACAAAATCGATTGTGAGTCCTGTTCAAAATGCTATGCGTCCCAAACTAGAAGCCAAATGAAGAAATATATTGGTGCAAATCAGCGTTAATCGAACATATTTTAAATACGGGTCACACCATTACTCAAGAAAGTTTATCACTCTTCAAACACGTTAATGAAAAATATCTAGGTGATTTAGAATGGACGGATATGTATAAGCAATAAAGCATACTTCCTTATATTTCCTATTAATTCCAAATTTCATTCAAACAGGTATATTTTGATTTCTAATTCAGTTACTTCTGATGATGGCTACTTAGTACCAGAAACGTCCTCAGTACTTTGACAGTATTCTTAATGAATACGGGTGTTTGTTTCTTATTTAAAGTGTAATAGTGTCTCCACAATATGAACTCCTTTATAGTTTATGATGTATAATAAGATCAAGAGATCCTTTTATTCCGTCCATATTGATTATGATTATTTTCTGAAAGGTGACTGTTAAATGTGGAAAATATTATCTGTTAATTCAAGAACCGAAAGTTTTCTTTGAATTTATAATCTGATGATCGATCGGTTTGCCCTAGTAATGGCTGTAACAATCGAGGCAAACAAACTTCCCCTATCTTATGTACGTTTTATATCTCATATCAAGAAAAAAAACATATTTTCTTATGATTGAAGGCATGATACATACTTCATTCTATCTAGTTGGACACTGAACTGACTTGGGTGGAATAATATTAAAAAATCCATAGCATAATTATAATCATTCTTGATAGATTCTAGATAGTGATGGGTATGGATATTCCTAGAATATTTATGCACTGTCTTGATGTTTATGTGTTTTAAATCTTCAGTTACTTATATAGTAACAATTAAATTGGTGGTAAAACATATACCTCATAGAAATAGTTTTTTGTTTTTGTTGATCCACATTATCAGTTCATGAAAAATCACAGCAAATTAACTGCTCCCACAATCAACTATTCAAATCGAAATTGCGTGGATTGAATAATAAAAACTTGAACATACAAAGTTTGGAACTACTTGCGAAACTGTCGTTCAGAGTGAGAGACATAAAAATAATACGAAGGGATTATCGTGAAATGGAAACATAAAATTACCATATTAAACAAATTAACGGTAGGAGTTAATTAGATTGTCCAGTGCGCACGGGCTTATCGGAACGGGTCTATGGTTCTGTGTAGCCGACGTTGCCTCGGTCACGAACATAACACTACTAGCGCGCCAACATCAGAAATTTCACCTGATGCCTTCGAGTGCCCTCGTATCGATAATCTCACCACCAGATAGAGTCGCAAATCAGAACTATATTTTCGATAATTTGTATGTACAGAATGAAGGCCCCATAAAACTTACGTGTAAATTAATGCAATTCGAAAATAACTTTTTCGCCCGGCGCATCCAGCAAATTACATCAACCCTAACAATGCTAAATAACAACTGATTTATTTCACTGTTGAACCGCTATGTAGAGAATAATATTATATGCCCCATCATCTGTCTCATTCAGTTTATAGGGGAATATACAATTCACAATTTTTACTGTAAAATTTATGCATAAATCTTAATAATTATTTGTCACTAACATGGTAAGCATCATCCGAATAGAGATTTATCAACTAAATTACGTTTAAAGGTGTAACTCCATTAATTCAGTAGAAATGTTTGTTAAAGGGGATTTAAGATTATAACTTATCAAAATGACCAGTTCGAATAAACATGTAATTTCGTTCGAAACATTAGCACAAAGCATATATTTATTCCGAAGACTCAGAGCTGCTTTCGTTCTCTAATCCAAATTTATAATAGGTGGTTCAATATTCGCTCCAATTATATTATACAGTATAAAGTTTAATAAAACCAGGTTTACAAAATAAACATTACCTATCAAACAAAAAATGAATAACAAATAAATAAACAATAATACCTATATATAAGAAAAATAATAAGAACATTGCTAATTTATAGTGAAACCAAAAATGGCGAAGACAAGAAAATATTAATGTTAAATATTATGGTAATTAATCAACTTAATGTGTAGTTTATTTTTTTATATATATTCGTAGCTCTATCTTTTATATATCTTCGTAGTTCTTGTAATGACTCTTTTTAATTGCTTTGTGACTATTCCGCAAATTATTAAAAGTCTTTATAGCTGAATATTTCGGACTCTTTTTCCTAACTTCCGAAATTGCTTCGGGCAATACTATATCTTTCTTCCTTGTTTTTCATCAATTATTTATGAATTTTACTGATATACCTTTGTAGTAGTATGCCAGTGTTTTGAGCATGTATTTCTCATCTAGTTCAAGTGGTATAACCATATTATTATCTTCTCTTTTCAGTATTCTGATAATTCTTTCATTAATGTTAAATATCGATTTTTTCACTGTAATATTAGCCGTTCCACGAGCAATGATCTCATATGTGACAGAAACCATATACAATTGATAGTAAATCCTTCGAATTGGGTAATCTGCTTAATTTATATGTCACATGAATGAGATATCTCATTATTTTCACTACATTTTGTACATGATCTTTCCATGATATATTTTTATCAATTATAATCCCAAGATATTTGATATCATTGACTCTATAATTACCTCTCCATTCAATTCCAGATCAAAAATTTGTGGTTGTGTATCGTTATAGTTTGTTAAGACATACAGTTTTAGTGATAATAAGTACTAGTTTATTGTAATCTACCCAATCTGTCAAGTATTCAAACTACTTTTGCGATAGTTTTCCCGGATCCCATCAAGTATCGGCTGATGCAATAAGTACTGTGTCATCTGCATATGTAACAATTTTACATTCCTCAAGAAGGACATCTATTATGTCGTTTATGGAAATAATAAATAATTGGGGCCCTAGAATAGTATTTTGTGGTACTCCTGTAGTTAGTACCATAAGATCACTTTTCGTTCTATTTATCCTAACTAATTGTTTTCTATTTTGTAGATAACTTTCAATTATTTTAAGTGCGATTGCTCTGATTTCGCAATTTTCTAATTTTTTAATCAGTAGTGCATGATTTACTGTGACAAATGCTGTCACAAGATCAAGAAAAATAGCTGATAATGATCTCCTTTGATAAGGTCAAAATATATCTTTTGTTAGTGCCCATATTTTTTCTAAAACCAAATTGGTTATTCGATATTATTTTATGTTTTTCTACAAATTTTAGATAGATAGATAGATAGATAGATAGATAGATAGAGTTTATTGACCATTCGTTAAATACATATCAAAGTACATTAATGGTAAGTCAAACATGTAAGTAGAATCAAAATTCATTAATTAACACACAGTGATAATAAAAAGTTTAAATATGAAAATATTGTATTTACAAATTGATAAAATATGAACATGAATACACATAAATGAATAAATGTGAACAAATAAATAGATAAATGAATGAATAAATAAATGAATAAACATGTCGAATGATTGAATAGATATTATTTATTTAACTTACAATAAGTTTCATATTCTTGAATGGAATAAAAAATATTTTTGTGTAGGATGTCTTTTAATTGCTTTTTAAAATTAATTGTGTTTTGTGCTGTTAGACATTTTGGTAACATATTATACAGATGTGAACCCGCATAATAAGGCGTTTTTGTAATGCATGGTAATGCTAAATTATTTCTGTATCGTGTAGAATAATTATGATTGTCACCCACCTTCGATAAATGGTCATGTCTAGCATGAATGAATATAAGGATCTTTAGCAGATATATGGAAGGGAGAGGTAAGATATTGTGTTTTTTAAATGTGGGTCTGCATGTTTTGCGAAACTCAAGATTGAAAATTAATCTTATAATTCGTTTCTGTAATTTAAAGGCTCTTTCGAAATCGCTAGACTGTCCCCACACTATAATATGATAAGACAGTATCGAATATATGTGTCCATAATAAACAGACATTAGGCAGTCTGTACTGAGAACGTTCTTTAGATTTGATAACAAATAAAAATGTGAGTTTAGTCTGGATACTATATAATCTATATTCCTAACCCATGACATATGCTCGTCAATAAAGGTAACTAAAAATGTACATTCTTGTTCAGAGATCAGGTTTTCGCCCTGGAAGTAAAAACGAAATTGCAAGATGGTCGCAAAGGTGGCTTGCATTCCATACATACAGTTTTTTTACAGTTCAATGAAAGTCCATTTTCTACGCACCAAATCTGAAAATCATTCATAAGCTTTAAAGCTTTATTGTGCGTCTCCTGAGGAGTAAATCCCGAGATAACCGCACCCACATCATCGGCATACCTAAATAATTTCCCTTCCGTAACAAAGTAGGGCAGATCATTCACGTACAATATGAACAAAAGTGGTCCAAGTATACTACCTTGTGGAGTGCCTAGTGTTACATCGAACGTTTGAGAATAAACATTGTCAACTTTTACCACTAATGTCCTACTGCTAAGGAATGACATTAGCCATTTATTAATCTGGAGTGAATTATTTTCAAAAATTTTTGCAAAATTTGAAATTAGAGATGTTGACCTATAATTATCACGTGGCACTTTATTTTCAGTCTTTCTATTGTGTTGTTTCAGCAACTGGAAAATGATTTGGATAGTAACCATATTCTATACATAGAAGATCAATAATATAATCAACAATATGCTTTATCACATTGGCTTGTATGCCATCTACTCCATCTTACGTTCTTTTCATCTTCTTGATTATATTTTTCAATTCTTTTCCATTTGTTGGTTCATGAAAGAGTGACTCGCTGATATCAATAGGCTTACAATTACAATTATTCAACATTGCGCCTGTATTATTTTTAATCATTGCATTTGTTGTTTTATTCCCAATTTCAATAAAGAATTTATTAAAATAATTTGCAATTTCCTTTTGATCATGCATTTTATGTTTTGTTTCTTCATTCACTAAATAGTTTATTCCATTAGATTTTAAATTTTTGTTTTTTTTTCTAGTACTATTTTTCATTTTATCTGTTTGCTTTTTCTCATATCTGTCTTTAGTTACTCTGTATACAAATGTATGAAAATATGAACAATCTTAAGCTATTTATGGCAGAATGTAAGACACTAGGTAACAAGTAGGGTTACAGTTGAGAAATACATTGCTAGAACAGGATAATTGAAATTGGTAATAAGGTAGAGTTAATATTATGATTAGGAAATTTTAATGCGGAGCTATACTAGGAAGGCCCAAGAGAATTATGGGGAATTTTACGTTATCGAGACTACAAACGACCTGCTGTAATACACGTTTAATTGATCGTATAGAATGTTATTGTCATTATTTTTAAAACCTTTTAAAATTTCTCTTGATTCTAGTATATGTAATTTGATACCTATTCTCTGATTGATTAAACTATTTGATGTGATAATAACAACAGAGATTTTTCTTTAATTTATTAAAATATTATAATCAATGCTCAGCATGGCGTTTTCCGAAGGCGCTCCCGTTGTGACAAAATCTAACTTCATTTGTACAAAAGGTATATACAGGGTGTCCCAGGTTTTAGTAACAGAGCTCCAACAGTCGATAGAAAATTTTATTCTGAGAAAAAATGTTCCTATTAACATATATGCAAAGACGCTTATATTTTTTGAGATACGTGTTGAAATTGAAAAAAAAATTTCGTTTTTTGCGAATATCTTCGGAACCGTTTACCGTACAGAAAACAGCTTTTGTGAGCATTTTCTACTTATAGTAAGCTATGTTCTGTGCGATGAAAAATTTTTTTTCAGTCATAATTGGAAAATTTTGAAAGGGTAGTGGGTGTTTTTCTCCCCAACTTCTACGCCAATGGAAAAAGTACGGTTTTGAGACAACTATTTGAACCGCCAATGTTTTCTACACACAAAAGTTCCGTGGTCATAAGCTCTAAAGTTGTCCGTTTTCGAAAAAAATCAACTTTTATGTTGAAAAACATGGTCAATTTTTTGGTTTTGTTACTTGTTCTAACGTTTGAATAAATCTTGTTTAATTAGTAAGAATTGACCATGTTTTTCAACATAAAAGTTAATTTTTCACGGAAACGGTCAACTTTAGAGCTTATGACCCATGGTACCTTTTTTGTGTAGAAAACATTGGCGGTTTAATTGGTTGTCTCAAAACCATACTTTTTCCAGTGGTGTAGAAGTTGGGGAGAAAAACACTCACTACTCCTTCAAAATTTTCACCAATCATAACTAAAACTAAGTTTTTTCACACAGAACTATGAGCAAAAAATGTTTGCGAAAGCTGTTCTCTGTACAATAAACGGTTCCGGAGATGTTTGCAAAAAACAAATTTTTTTTTTCAATTTCAACACCCTGTATCTCAAAAACTAAGCGTCTGTGCATATATGTCAATAGGAACTTTTTTCTCAAAATCAAATTTTCTATCGACTGTTGAGGTTCTGCTACTAAAACCTGAGACACCCTGTATAAAGCTTTTGAAATTGGACAGCGGATGGATACCGTTTATACCTATTTCTCGAAAGCATTTGACAAGGTTCATCACATGACACTTTGTCTTAAGCTTGGGAATCTCGGTATACATGGCAATCTACTTAGATGGATTGAGTCATATGTTTCCACCAGATGTCAGTGTGTAAAAATCAATAATTGTATTTCAATTTATTTTGAGGTAACCTCGAAAATACCCCAGGGATTCCATCTGGGACCATTACTATTCTCATTATTTATAAATGACATTGATGGCTGTTTTGAAGGATCCGACTTTTCCCTTTACGCCGATTACTTGAAAGTGTAGAAACTTATTAAATCATATGTCGACTGTCTGCTTTTACAGAGAAATATTAATATTTTACTGAATAGAGAATGAATTGCTCATAAATGTAAAAAATGCACTGAAATAAGTTTTCCAATACTAAAATATAACTTCAATTTTCATTATAATATCAATAACATAAGCTTGAAAATAATTAACAAAATTGATGATTTTGGTGTTATTGTTGATGGTAAGTTAAGTTTCGGTGATCATATTGAAAATATAACGAACAAATCGAACAGGAACCTAGGTTTAATTTTAGAAGCAACTAAATCTTTTCGGCACACGAATTCTATGATAATGTTATATAATTCCTTGGTTCAAAGCCACCTCGAGTTTGCGAGCATAGTTCTGGAATCTTCAGTATTGAAAATATATAAATATATAAATAGAATAGGAAGAATCCAAAAAAAAAGTTATGAATCGACTCAATTTTCGTTATAACAGACACCTCGGGATGCTCGAAATCACCACCAACAGTACCCTCTCATGGGACGATAATGTGCGGTCCATTGCGAAAACCGCTTTACAAAAACTTGGTTATCTATTCCGTGTAAAAGCACACATTCGACCTGTCCTGGAGGACTGTTCACATGATTGAAGTTCGGCTCCAAACATACGCTGGAGCTCTTGGATTCTATCCAGAAGAGTGCTTTTTGGTTGATTGATGATGTCACATTTACGAGTTCATTGACTTCTCTAAAACATCGTGGAAAGGTGAGAGATCTCTCCCGTTTCTATAGACATATCAGAAATTTCGCGTGTTGTTCCACCACGAGAGATTCCAGTTAGCTGGACTAGACAAGCTCAAACTAGTCACCAAGTCACTGTCAAACTCGAGAGCTCCCGAACTTCTTCCTACCAGACTTCATTTTTTTATCGAACAGCGAAGTTGTGGAACTCTTCACCTAGTGAGCTCTTTCTCTATGCCTATAACCTCCAAGAAAAATAAGAATGCTATCTCCTCTCCACTTCTGGTTCACATGATGTTCGTCGAACATTATAGATTTGCCGCTCATGTAGTCAAAGTATTAGAAGAAAAAAAATGTACTGTTTTTATTTGATAAAAACAAATAACGTAGAGCATGTTTAATGATCTTTCTTCCCAACAAATAAAAAAGAATAAATTGATAATTCTGAACAAGGCTGAATCAGAATTACAATGTAATCTAATCTGAAAACACAATTATATTTAATAAACTTTTATTGTGTCCTAAGTGGACACAGTCACGTATACAATCCTCTAGGTCCGGTTGTTTCCGCGCAAGAAGAAGCCTATTGGTGATTTCGACCAATCAGACGAATTCACGTAACGGTTCTCGCGTAACGCTTTCCATCAATTAGGTCCTCCGTAAAAACATATTCTATGTTAAAACCTACATTATACTACCGGGATATCAAAAATTATCTTGGTCAAGGGTGGTTGTGGAATCTAAAACGTGTGTCTTACTTTACGTTTGACATAATTATGTCACTGTCACACAGACATCATCAATAACCTACAAATTTCATACCTATTTATTTCAGTTGTAAAACAATAATGAACTACAATATACTGGGTGTCACATTTTAATCCGCCAGTAGCGATAATTCTGAAGCAGTGCATTGAAACAAAAAGTGTTCCGGATAAAAAATTAATGGTTATGAGGGGGACATCTGATGCCGACGACTTTCCCCCCCCCCCAGCCCCCGGGGGCGGCGGGAACAGGGAGCAACTGTCAAATTTTAAATGAAAACCCCTATTTTGTATTGCAGATTCGGATAGAGCGTTAAAAAGTAGGTAAATTTTATCCGGGTTGTTTTCCACAATTGATGATAAATGGCGCTGCAAACGTGAAAATGTGTATTTTTATCAATTAAATAGCAAGATTTTTTCCTTTGGGGTTACCTGAAAGACGTCGTCTTCCGCGATCCTCCAATCACGCGCGAGAACATGATGGAGCGAATAACTAATGCCTGTGATGGAATTTCTCCAAACACGTTGCGGGCGTGCGTGGAGAATTTCGCTAAACGTGTACGATTGTGTCAAGACCATCATGGACACAATTTTGAGCAGTACATGTGAATTGCAATGGCGACGGACTCACACACACGCAACACGCACACTCACATGCCCATGCAACACACGAACATCCACACAGACACACAAACAGATTTTGACGTTTGCAGCGCTATCTATTACCAAATTTTAAAAACATCCCAAATAAAATTGACCTACTTTTCAACACTATCCAAATCTGCAATGCAAAATAGGGATGTCCATTTAAGTTTAGAAACTTGCCCCCTGTTCCCGCCGCCCCCGGGGGGCTGGGGGGGCAAAGTCAACAGCATCAGGTGTCCCTCTCATAACCGTTAACTTTTTATTCGGAACACTTTTTGCTTCAATGCACTGCTTCAGAATTATCGCTACTGGCGGATTAAAATGGGACACCCAGTATGAGCACAATTTGAAACACTATAAACTTCTAAAGCTCTTATCAAGACGAATAACATTTCATGTAACTTTCTTGTTTAAATTACTTAAAAATCATATTGACTATACTTACGTTCTTAATAAATTACAAATTAACCTCAAATATTACCCATCTAGATCAAGACACTCATTCTACACTTTTTATCGCTCCAATTTGATCAGTAACTCACCGATTTGTATAATTCAAAGGAACTATAATTCATACTTCTCGCATGATGATATTTTCAGATCATCCTTATATACAATCAAAAAGCAAGTCCGATGCGTATTTCAAATACATGAATAATGCACATTATTATTTCAAATTTGAAAATTTGTAATTCTATTTTTGAATTACAAATTATATCAAGGATAGGATTAGTCCATTCTCTATTTGTTTCATTAATCTTAATTTTTAGTGTTATACTTTTAATTGGAGTGTTTAGATACACTCTGTTGTAAGACCTAATTTGTTAAATAAATAAATAAATAAATAGACATACGCTCGTAGAAACAGTATGATTTAGTATGTCGTTCTTTTTCCTAACTGAGCTCTTGTTCGATTGTTCAAATGAACCATTTGTATTTACCTTAATATAATAAATTTTATTTCTTTCTTTCTTTCATACACCTTCTTAAAAATCGGTATCAATATCACGTGAAAAAGCGGTAAACTCTGCCCTTGGGACAAGTTGTGAGATATTTTCCTCAGAAAATATGGGAAACGTGATTCTTACTGAATTAGCTCTAGCGCATCAGCATAGACCCTACGGGCATGTGTTATGAAAAAATCTAATTTCGTCTCGGTCTAATGAACCATGTTAATTATTAATTGACAAAGTAATTCTGCAATTCCATGGATACACGTTCACCGCCTTAGGATGTGGCATGTTCACACGTGAACTGGCACACCTCTGAAAGTTAGTTCCTTCAACCACTGCGTGTTATTCAGATTCCGTTAAACTTATTCCTCCGGCGCATTCGGCAGAATATGTATTTAGCTTAATTTCATAAGTTCTATATTGATGTAAATCGACATTGTTATCGGAAGTTCTAATAATGTTTGTAGGACAGACATTCTGGATTTGTCGTATTCAGTTCCAAAACCTTAAAATCTCAGTTAACGTATTCGACGTTAATGTTTGTTCATCCGGAAATACCTACTTTTTGATCTAGTTTGAGTAACTTAATCGAAAGCCACGTCGATATTGACCATGGCTATGCAACTTCATGTGTTGATGGTGACTAACTATTGTAGATTTCAATAAAATAGCATTTTAAGTTTAGACAGGTGTGTAAATTAGATAGTGAAGCAATAATTACGCTGAACGCTCTATATTATCGGAAATGAAGAATGTATAAGCAGAGGATTAGAAAGGACAGTTTATTAGAGAAGGTTATTTTATTTTTGTCGGTCAACGATGCTTTTTACTTCAAGGTTCCTCTCTTTCCAATTTTCACTCGAGTTTCATGGTGGTGGTAATCAAATCACAAAATGTGAAGGCAACTTTTTAGGATCACTTTTCGGGTCGATTTATTGTTAATAAATACCTATATCTACGCCCCTGGACTTAATACCAGTCTGGAATTATGTTCAAATGTGGTAACCGTTCGACGCATCCACGGTAACAAGTTTCATTGAGACTTTTTAATTATCTTCGGAGATTTTTATAAAATTTAACATCCTGTATTTCAAAAATTTAGCGTCTGTGCATATATGTTTATGGAAACTTTTTTCTTAAAATTTCCTATCGACTATTAAAGCTCTGCTACTAAAATCTGGGACAGCTTGTATACTTCACTTGATTAATTCAGTTTAAATAAATACTGACATTTTATCCTCATAACCTTATTTACGAATGATTATCATTGGATTCTATACATCCGCCGTGAGAGCTAAATTGTTTTCTTTCAATTTTTGATCCGTAGATTTGACTTCGAACGCATCTATATTATTTTTTATTGTTAAAGAATGAGAATGATTTCCCTATTTCTCATTTTGTTAATTTACAACTACTCTCGTCTATATTTTTGAAAGCTAATTCCACTTCAGCAATACTAGTTTCTGGGGAGGTATTATTTTTAATATGTAACAAAGTTTCTAATTTGAGAATTTGGTATTCGAGTAATTAATAATCTTTCATTCAAGTGAATTGTTATTTGTTATGGAAAGTTTTCGACAGGTTTCGCATTTTGAAAAATAAATTGTACAAATCTCATTATCCCTATTGTACTTTAGTTCTTATTTATACTTGAACTGTTTATTGTTCACTTCATATAAAAACAAAGTAATTATTCTTCCATTTGATCGTAACGTAATATATCATCTCATAAGTTCTGAAGGTCAAGAAATTCAATTCCAGTGTTCTTTTTGAAGTGAATATGAAGTAGACGTACAGATTCCATCCATAACTTATTAGATTATATATTGATAGAGAAGTGCAGAGTATGTTGCTACTGACTGCGTTTGAAGTAAAGTAAAGAACGAATTAATATCTGGAGGATGAAGCTCTTTGTGATAAATCTGAAACTTTATTCCAAGTTTTCGAGATACCTACGTGACTGTTTTGTTTTATTGCATTCAGTTGCGTGCGTATAATTGATAACTCACTAAATAACTCAGTTACTTCGACTATTATACACCTCCTATAACAATTAGAGCATCATCCAATTATTATCCAGAACAAGATAACTGAGTAGGATGAATTATAAACTTCTTAGAATGTTTCCCAGTAACTTGCAGACATTTCATAGGTGTTAAGCATAAAATTTCCCAATTATTATATATGTAATCAACAAATGAAAAAATGAACAAATTACTTGTTACAGAAATCTAATTAACTTCGTGGATATTATAATCTATCATATAAAAAACTTCTTCCGAAAATATGATATTATAAAATTATAATTTCATGTTCTCGATAAACCGTTGAAGGAAAATTCAATTAATCGTGAGTACCACTCAATGAAATTCGATATCATTACTCCGTTGGATAGTCAAGTGGGATAATCTTCTTCACAAAGGGTATGCTAATTTAGAAAATAAAGATTCTTGACGTAGTATGGTGCTTAAAAATGTGGAGGTTATGTATTGACTAATAATGATTCTTCACCCAGCTATGAATTATAATAAATTAGCAAAAAATAGGTCACACAAACACATATTCTTATTATTTTCGTCTTTACGTACGTTCCGGTCTCGAAGCCATCACCAGAAGACGTATCAATATCTAAACGGGGTTTCTCAAAAGCACAAAGCGTCTTTATCGCATTCATTTCAATTAAAAATACCGACGTCGCCGAAATTAACAGAAACGCGGGATTGTAACACATTGATGTTTTAAGTATATCAATATGTATCAAGAAGACACTACATAGCAATCCATTTCTAATAATCGAAGTCATCTCAAGCAATGTTTGAATAAGACTGAAACCAAACTATAATACACTCAAGTATCCAATTTCAAACCAGATGTTAAAGATTTATGAGGTAATTGGAAAAGGTTTTAATTAATTAAGTTAGTATCAATTTGACTTAATGATTGAACGTCTGTTCTATGATTTATAGACTTAGAGTCACGTGTTTTATGTGAATCATCTCCAGGATAGATCTTTTATGATAATTGGTTTCTTCAGTTGAAATATTAATTTTTTTGTAATTGAAATGATGGTTATAATCAAAACAATGTTCAGCAAGAGCGGTGGAATTTTCAAAGTTTTTGTTTCCAGTACTATACTTATGACCGTACATTATTTTTTGTTAATATTGTTAAGAGATTCCTCATTGCGATGGAACTTATAAGGGGAACGTCATAAGTGTATTACCAGAAACAAAAACTTTAAAATTGCAGTTCCAAGTTCTTGTGGTTACATAGAGAGATAGATATATATTTTGCGTTAACAAGAACATTCGCTTACACAAGTCAGGAAGAGAAATAAATCAATATCTAAATTTAGTTTCATATCAATAAGTAGAGACATATACAAATGTAATAAGATAGTGATTGAAAAAATTTGACTATACAGATTCAAAATGTATATTGCTTGAAATTATTGCTGGAGTAATATGCTTTATCTGTAAGAAATGTTTTTACCCACTACTTGAAAGCCTTAAGAGGGATTTCCCATATATAATAGGGAAGTTTATTAAAAAGTGATAGCACCAAAAATTGAGATTGTTTGAGACTTGGTGAGTCTATAAAATTTGAGTTGAAAGTCTTTAGAGGCATATGTATTTTCTTCTTTGTACGTATAGGGTAAACATTCGTATAGAAACAACCACGGGAATGTGAGTACTGTATACTTCATAGAGAGGCGTTCACAATATCTATAACTTACATCTGCTACTACTTTAATAACTCTACGTTGCAGTCGGAAAATTCTCCCTTGGCAATCAGAGTGACCACATAATATTAAACCGTATTTCAGGCTATAACAAAAAGCATAATATGTGATCACTAACATCTCCGATGAAAGATTAACGAATGGGTATTTCAAAAGAAATATTTTTACTCAGTTTATGATGTAGCTCATTTATGTGACTATTTCAGATAAGTTTAGGATCAATATTAAGACCAAGGAATTTTATATGTGATTTAATATTATATTCATTTATAGAGTCTCTCAATATAAATAATAAATAGTTTTCAGTCTTATCTGAATTTATCCACAATTTTTTTGAAAAAAAAATATATATTTTTCAGTCAATGATTGTATCGATTCACTCTGTTTCATAACATCATTAAATGACGTCGAAAAGTATTGGACCTAACATCATCCTTGTGGTACACCAATATGAATTACCTTCTTTTGAAACCATTTATTATCAAGAAATACGGGTTGAGATCTGTTACTCAAATATCATTTAACGAGATTGACACTATGGTCATTGAAATTATGTTTCTTGAGTTCATTAAGAAGAATCGAATTGTGGACATAATCAAAGGCTTTGGTAAAATCCAAAAGCAATAATAGAGAAAATGATCCACTTTCAAAACAGTTTATGGTCTTGTTGACGAATTCAATCAACGCATCTAAGGTGCATTTTCCTTTAATAAAGCCAAATTGGTTTTCATCAAACGGAAAATTGGATTCGAAGTAATTGGCAATTTGATTGTATAAAATTCTTCCAAACATTACAACCTTTTTGCATCGGCCAGTACGAGGAACGTGGAAACGATGATGAGACAGCTCGTTAAATAGGATAATAATGTTTACTCATCAGTTCTAAACTTGAAAACTTTTCTTGAAATCGTGACTTGTTTGTCAAGTTTTCTTGAAATTCTCTATGAAGTTTCAACAAGCGTTGTTATATGATAATACATGACGTATCAAATCAACTAGAAGTGTCTGGGGTTGTTAAATATAGATGGCCTCCTCGTAATTAATTTCTCCATCTCCCTCTGACGTGTTGCTTACCATAATGTATGAATGAGCTACATGAATAAATCAAACAAAATTATAACAATCTAGCCAAGTCACAACGTATCCAAGTAAATTCAATCAGGGTACCTATGAATATTAACTGCCCCTTAAATGTTGAATTTACGGGAACTCCATTGATAATTGCCAATTCGTCATTCATCATCTCCACAGTATCCACGATATTAGTTTAGCGATTAAGAAAATTAAACGAGACACTGATGATTGATCTTCTTCTCATTTATGTTTTCACCCTGTTACATGCATTGCATCCAGCTTATGATTGATGATTCGCTAACAAGTCGAACTTCAGTGCTTTTTGGAGATATTAGTATTATGATTGAAATTGATTATTCGAATTGAACAGATGGTAGCTCCGTATAGTCACGCTACAAATTGGCCTGAAGACCATGTAGTATGAATAGTAATCTCATAGGTCTGTAAAAACGATGATTTTCATTAGTCATGATTACTTGACATTACAAACGTGGCTTTCTAATGGAATAAGAGAATAATAAATATTTATTACATATGATATTTACAAAGAAAAATACGATGGAAAAAATTTACCCAAATGTTCACTATAATTGGTTCAAATCTGGGAATGCAGATCAGTGGCGGCTCCTCGAAGGAGGCTAAGGAGGCTCAGCCCCCTCACAAATTTATCTTGTTGATCATTCTTCATTTTATTTCCTGTTTCTCTAATAATTTTTTAAATTTTACAATTAATTCCCCGTTCTCAGTAGTTATTTTTAATCTGGCAACAGTGCCCTGAGGCTAGACTCTCTATATATCTCAAACGCTGAGCATGTGTTGTTCAACACAGTTGCCGTTTTTTCGACCAGTCAATCGCCAAATAGCGTGAAACAGCGAAAACGGCAACATCCTCTGGAGGCTAGCCTGCCGTCCGCCTTTAAGTTCAGTACGAGTACAGTCGGTGTGGTACGGAATACAAAACATGCGTGTTGCGTCAGTGCTTGTTTTGTTTTATGCGGGTATAATGGTTGAGTGACACCACGCGACATAAGGTTAGATTAGAATTCGTCTGTTCGGTAAATTATTAATTGTAAAAATGGACAACTAGTGGAAAGATTTTTAGGGTTCTACGATGTTAGTTCGGGAAGAACAGCGGTCAATTTAATCAATTTTTTAATGGAAACATTTCAACGATTCGACTTTGCGAATAAATCAGACTTACGACGGCATCTGTAATGGCGGGACATTTAAACGGTCTTCAAACAAACGAACGTAAGTTTTAAATAACATAGTAGGAAACAGAATTCCCTGTAATGCTCGAACTCGATGTAATTTTACATCACGTGCAATGTTTAGTTTACCATCCATAAAAATAAAGACAAATTAATTGAAACATTTGATTTTATATTAAACAGTGATGACTTTTCAAGAGATCAGGTTTCATTAAATGCTGCTGTTGGTTCAAAATCTTATTTAGAAAATGAAGAATTTTTGTTTTTTCTTGATACTTTTAAATTAATATTTGAACAAACTGATCTTATTTTTCAAATTTTACAACATAAATTCACTAATATAATTTATTCAAGAGATCGTTTAAAACATCTCATTGATAAAATAAGTTTCCGTTATACAGAATTTAATTTTAATATTTTATTTGGAAATTATTCTACTCCGAAACGAATTAAAACATACATGCGAAATACAATGGGCCAAAATCGTTTATACAATGTTAGTTTAATATCTATTGAAAAAGATTCAGTAAAACACTTAAAACATAATGATACATTTTATGATAATATTATTGATCATTTTTCGCAAATTAAAGACCGTAGAATTTCGTTAATATATAAAAAAGTTGATAAAATTAATTAAAAAAAACAAAATATGATAAATTACAAAAAAAAATAAAAAAAATTAAAAGTCCAAAAAAAAATAAAAAACAAAAAACGAACGAAAAAAAATTTGTGGGCAGGAGAAACTCTATACCTCCACGTTGGTTCTTGCTGGGTAACAATTAATTTTGTCACTGAAGTAGCTGGTACGGTCGCTGCGCGAAGGTTAAATTAATTGACTGAATATAGTATATTTTTACAAAAACGTTTTATGTCCAGCCTCCTCTCTGAAAAAGTTCACGAGCCGCCACTGATGCAGATCTCTAATAAAGTGAGTGGTTACTACTTGGTTTACCGCGACAAATTTGTCGTCCAATATAAAGTTTTCTCTCAGGAACTTCAGGCGGTGGTCTACGCAATATTGACATGTGCCATGAAAACCTGCGACGAAGCTATGTAAATAGGCACATATATATTCGCACAGACAACCAGTCGGCTCTGGGAGCTCTCAACTCGCCCAGAGTCACATCAAGGCTTGTCAAAAAATGCAGGGATACACTGGCTCAACTAGTCAGGAGAAATGAAGTTCAATTTATCTGGATCCCTGCACACAGGGGAGTTGTAGGAAACGAGAAGGCCGACTCTCTGGCCAGGTGAGGGTCGTGGAGTCCCGTGAAGCCGGAACCAATGGTCGCTTTATGAAATTGCGTGGAGTCTCGCCCTTCTGGGCCAACTGAATGGACAGTGGTTTGAACTGTGACGAGACTCACCACGCATGAGACAGGTCAAGCTCTTTATCAAAGAGCCTGTGCCCAGGCTCTCGAAGAAACTCCTTTCTCTGAGCAGATGGGACATCAGAGAGATAAGTGGAATCCTAACCGGTCACTGTCGTCTCAACAAACACCTCCACACTATGGGCATCGCAGATGACCCAATATGTAGGAAATGCAGAGAACTGCCTCTCACATCCTGTTGGAATGCCCAGCATCAGGCACCGATACTTCAGAGAATCAAAACTGCTTCCAAAAGAACTTATGGAAGCCAGCGTTGGCAATATTCTAGGTTTCTGGCGGGCCATAAATCTGCTAGAATAGAATAGGCTTCAACCACGGGGCGCACAATGCGCCCAACTGAGTGGTCTAATTGCATCTCCTCAAGTGATGGTGACGATAAAGTTTTCTCTCAGATGGATCACATGTGATGGTCGACGGAGTTTCTTCCAATCAAATGATATTCCACAGGGACCTGTCTTGGCGCCAACTTTGTTTCTGTTCCATATCTACGATCTGCTGGAAGTGAGCTCCTATGCGGTCTACAGCTTTGCAGATAATCACTTCATATCGTTTCCTCATCCAGAGCCCTCATACATCCAATAAAACCAGAGGAGTAAGGCAGAACAGGTCAATGCAAATAATGGAGATTAAATTGATGTTTTGGGGATCAATGAAACCAAAAAGCAAGCTTGTATTTCCTCTAGAAAGGCGGATCCAACAATCCCCAATATGTACAACTATTCCTATGAAACCCTCCATGTCACCACCAACAGCGCCCTCTCATGGGACGATTATGTGAGGACCATTGCCAAAACTACTTTATGGAACCTTGGTTTTCTGTTCCGTGCCAAGATTTACTTCACATATCAACAGCTCCTCATAATCTACAAGATCCTGGAGTACTATTAACATGTTTGGAGTTGAGCTCCGAGACTTGAAGCTCTTAGTAGAACATTCTAGAAAGGTGAGCGATATCTCCCTTTTCTATGGATATTTTCATTGTTGGTGCTCATTGAAACCTTCATCTGTTGTTTCACTATGAGAGATTCTAGATAGGTATACTAGATGAGCTGAAGCTGGTCACCCCTCCGTTATCAATGTTGAGACCTGTCGGACTTATTTCTACCACCTTCATTTTTCTATCGAACGGCTAACTTGTGGAAATGTTCGACTAATGAGGTCTTAAATGCTGGAAATAACCTCCAAACTTTCAAGAAGAATTCCAGAGTCTATCTCCGCTCTCAACATTCCACTGCTGGCTCACACCATATTTTATGAACATTATAGGTTTCTTCTCCAAGACTCAACAAACCGGTGCAGTTATCATCTCTTCCACCAACAGCTCGGCAGCATATGAATCGTGTTTACTACCAGATCCAAACTTGGTTAGGGAACAACATTTTGCAATTGCAAAAAGCCTGTGGTTCGGGTTGCGGATGTAGAATTAGGGTAGAAATGCTCTTTAGCTTGTGGACAGTATAATGTACAAGCATGCCTCAGCGCTCCATCACATTCAAATGATCTTGATGAGGAAATTGAATATGTACCAGAAACCCTTGACCACCATATTTTCCAGATTTAGCTCCCTGCGATTTTAACCTATTTCCAAACTTGAAGAAATGGCTTGGCGGAAAGAGATTTGGCTCCAACGATGACGTCATCGCTGAAACAAACGCCTATTTTGAAGGATGGCCGAAATCGTATGATTTGGAAGGGATCGAACAATTAGAAAAACGTTGGACGAAGTGTATCGGGCTACAAGGAGATTATGTTGAGAAATAAATCAAGTTTTGATCAAAAAAATCATTTCTTATTCCAGTTTTCAGGGACTTTTCACCTTGCGCTCGTATATAATAATACAATAAGGCTCCTAGTACCGAGACTTATAGAAAACATTGTGTAACGTGTAAATTCCACTTAACGGCTTAGAAATGGCCGCTGTAGTACAATCAGTTAACTCCTGTGACGTCAGCTATGCTAGACCGTATATTCTAAGGGTCATGGTTGTTCGGTGTCAGATCCGTAGTTACCGCTTCTATTTCGAGGTTGTTCTGTGAGACAACGAGACACCGGGAAGGAAGAGAAAATGGGGTTACTTCTGGTCAATCATTCAAGCGGGAAGTGCGTTGCTAAGTTATTTCAACAGGGAGGTGATACCAAGCTTGTGTTTGGAACCGAATTCTGGGAATATACTTCCGTTGGAAGTAAAGGCATCAATTACCATTTTGGATTGGAAGAATTGGGATTATTTGTGTAATTAACGCACCTTAAGGGATTAAAACTTAGTTTCAACGTGACTGGTTGTGGACGGAAGTAAATTTTCTCTTATTGGAAGGGAAACCCTATCGTGATAGAGGTAAATATCTTTGTAATTCCATTCGATTTATTCCCTGACTTCAGGAATTAATTTGCCTTCACAGGTGGTATCTGACAGAACATAGGCTAGTCCTGATTTGTTCAACAATTGTTATGTATTTTGTTCATGTCTGTCTTCTGAAGACAATAGAACAATAGAGGTTTGAACATTTCGTGATTTCAGGGTTCCTTTTTCCTGTTTTTGTTGTGGGAAATTCAACAAGTGTATTGAGGTTGGCTTGAATCTGCTGTGGGTAAGATTACTTAGGAGTCACTGATTTATTTGTGACGTACAATCGTGGAAACGGTATTACAACTGTGGCAGGAGCCCCTACGTCAAACAGAAGTATTAATCCATAATCAAGCAAGTACAACATCCAGCTCTCACCAGGTCAGGCTACCGATTCTGGTTTTATGTAACAATTGAAATAATCATTGAGTATTTGTATATTGTGTAAATTCAACTGTTCACTTGTTTTAATGATTTAAGTAATTACCTTCATTTATATTTTCAATTCATTCGCTTCATATCTCATTAATATGAGTTCTGTCATAACTGTATCAATATTAGTATTTCAATCACTAGTAAATTTCAATCATTCTGGGTACAGGTCTTTTTTCTATTTTCTTTCAGGGTAATTTAACCTGAGGACTTGAGTATTTGTATCCCCTAGTTATATACATAATTCATTGGTTGGTTAAAATACTCTGGCGCCCGAATTCTTAACATCTAAAATTATAACTCACGACCGTCTTCACTGTAGCTGTCGGCAACCAAGTGATAAAATAGAGGCTTTTAGTTTATCCTTAAGTAAGAGTAATTTGTACCCTCACAATTGTGTTGTCAATTTCGAATAACTTTCAATGTCGTGATATGGAGTATAATTTGACGTTTTTCCATATATTTAGCTGTTTCTAATCATTAGCTATATGTTTTCGCTTCTTACGAATATGGGAGGTTAGTTATTTATGGATCAAAGTTAATTTTACTCTCATTGATGATAACCCACGTTGAAACCGCCTTAAACAACAATGGCTATAGACTAATGTAATGTCTTAGAAGAATAGTTCCCATGAGGAAGATCTACAAGCACAAATTACAATGCAATATTGATAGTACAGTCAAATTAGGATTTGAGATCGAAAAAATTGCGGGTAAGCTAGATTTTTGATATGTTGTTACTGGTGGTCAAAAACGTAAAATGCCAAGTTGGCGTATCCCCACCTGTTTCGGAATCGCCGCCATCTTGAAAAAATTTTGGATTCCATTTATCTCGCTTCCCGTTAGTCGGAGGAAAAAAAGTATAAGGACAAAAAATGTTCATTTTCAGTTTTTCTACATTTCTTGTTCGGGTAAAACTCTCTGTAGTTACTTCCCAAAAAAATAGAGGTCGCCAAAGTCACCAAAAATCCGATTTTTCACTTTTTGACCTTCAAAAATTAATGTAATACGAAAAATTCTAAATGAAAGTTGTTTATCTTAAAAAAATGTACAAAAAATATATTCATAGTTTATAACAATTTCTCAATTGTTTCTGAGATATAGCGTCTCAAAGTCAGGTGCGCTCCCCCTACTTTACTCAACCTAGTTTCTTGCAAATGTACGAAAAATTGCAGTTCTTCTTGTGGGTGCCGAAAAGCCGGTCTTCATTGTTCCGTCATTTGCAAAAACTGTGAAGGCAAAAACTGTGACAATAAGCCAGAACTAATGATCGAGCCGGACGAAGAAGATTTATACGAGGAATCGCCGTCTCAAGTCGGAGGAACATTATGGGAAGACGACGCAACAGAAAGATCCGAACAAGAGCAACGTAACGTACAATCAGAGGAATCCATGTCGGAGGGAGATGATAGTGTTTTTGGCGAGGATGTACACGAAGAAAAAGAAACGCCAAAAAAAAAAAGACGTTTAAGTTGAATATGGTTTTTGTTCTGAAACAACGTGTTTTGATGTAAAATAAATGTATATGTGCAATTAACATACAATCCTTCAAAAATTATTACCTTGAATTCCTCTTTTGGTATTTTTCGATTTTTTTGGAATTTTTCAAACACGCTTCTTCGTATCTTATTCACGGATGAACGAAAATGAATGCAACTGTACAACGTGGAGCAAAAAGTGAGTATAAATAACATTTTATTTCATATTCCTTCTGTTTTTTCAGATCAAAATGTTGAACATACTTAACCTTTATTCCCCAATACAATATTATCAAAAACAATTCTAAAAAATGTAAAAACCGCATTTGCTTTCAAAAATGTTGTAAATTGATTATTTAAACAATTTTTTGCGATCTTCCATTGAGCACATAATTGCTTTGACATTGTTCACTATTCACAGATTATTCGCGGAATGGATAGTGAAAACATTCAGAATTAAAAATTAATAAAGAGAATCGTACATCGATTCCGGCATGTAAAAATGCAAATAAACAAATGGAATGTAAAAAAAAATTTAATATGGTTATTAAATTTACCAGGAGTTCAAATACACATAACTTGACTATATTGTCAAAAACACAATGTATTCACTACAGACATTTAGCTAATTTTTGGCGCGCACCTGACTTTGAGACGCTATATCTCAGAAACAATTGAGAAATTGTTATAAACTATGAATATATTTTTTGTACATTTTTTTAAGATAAACAACTTTCATTTAGAATTTTTCGTATTACATTAATTTTTGAAGGTCAAAAAGTGAAAAATCGGATTTTTGGTGACTTTGGCGACCTCTATTTTTTTGGGAAGTAACTACAGAGAGTTTTACCCGAACAAGAAATGTAGAAAAACTGAAAATGAACATTTTTTGTCCTTATACTTTTTTTCCTCCGACTAACGGGAAGCGAGATAAATGGAATCCAAAATTTTTTCAAGATGGCGGCGATTCCGAAACAGGTGGGGATACGCCAACTTGGCATTTTACGTTTTTGACCACCAGTAACAACATATCAAAAATCCAGCTTACCCGCAATTTTTTCGATCTATCCCCTTTTTTTCGACTAATTTGACTGTACTATGATTAGAAAATGTAAAATTTGTCATTAACAGACACATCATCCAATATTCTGGCACGTAGAATGTTAAACTATTCTATAATTACTGAACTTATAATGTCATACATACTTACTTACTTAACAAAGCTCTCTGAGAGATGAATTGTCGCAGGCATTACTGATGGAAAACTTCAAGCTCGCGCGCGCACTTCATTCCTTCATTATACTTCGTAAATTTCAACAGAAGAACGTCACAGTTCCGTGTTTCCAATTAAGCATTTTCCATTGTTTGTTTTTGAATTGGTGGTTCGTTGGCTTAACTGTATAAGAGCGAATATTGACATAATTTGATCACAAACTTGGGTCACCGAGTAATGAACACAATTACTGAAATAAATGATAAAGTAATACCGGCATATAAGTAATCTGTCAGACGCCAAAAGCAAATTGATTTTGGAATTACCTCTCATTTCCTACGGTCTTAATTATAGTTTCTGATACGCTTTACTAACCATTAACTGATGATGTGTTGAGATTGCCATGTCTTCTGTTGAAAGTATACTTACTTAAAGAGATTGCGTGACTATAAATGTTAAAATAATCCGCAACGCATATCAGTAAAACATCCTGCCTTATGTTAACGGAATGATTTTCTTTTGATAACTCTCGCTTTCATTAGAATACCTCCCAATTGATATGAAACAATTAATTGATGAATAATTGTTCTATACTGATACCTGCTGTCACATGAACTATCAAAATAGACTGTGACTTCAAATTTTCTTTGCCCGATTACAATACGTTTCTTACACTATATACAACCTTCTGACTACATGAGATATGTAAGGTAGTACAGGTCATTTCCAATATTCAGAACAATCATTTTTGGAAAATTAAAATATCATGTAAAATTAAAAAATTTGAAATATCTAAAAGCAAAGAACATCTAGGGGTTGCCAGATGTTGCCAGATGTTTTCTGTTTAGAATCAATAACAAATTTAACTTGTCAAAAGTAAAAAAATTTCGAAAATAAATACAAGACAATTCATATTCGCTTCAAGGAGGATCAATAATTTCAGATAAGTTTCTAATTCTAAAGGCAATGATAAGCCTGTCAAGATGAATAACCAATACAGGACGGAAAACGAATGCTGGCTACGATAAATATTAATGTTAACCATCTGGAGATGCTTGGGTAGTGGGCTTTTTCCAGACCCGCTGTAGATCCCAAATGGAATATTTAAACGTCTTCCTTCCATAAGTTAAATAATTAATCAAAATATATCATAAATCGGGACGTGAAGTAGTATCTAATCATGAAAAATCTAATTAAAAATCTTGATTATAGTTGAAATAATATGTAAATCCAAATAGTAGAGTAATTTAAGTCGAAAAATAAGGATTATCGGTAAAAATTTTTAGATTTGACGCGACCCGGTGGGAAAGTTGTGTTTTGGTGAGTAAAACAAGAGTCCAAAATTTCTACCGTCCAAACCCGCCGCATCCCCCTTTTTTTGGCGAAAAAGGGGTAATTTGGCCTTTTTTAGGGGTGGAATATCAAAAAAAAATTAGTAACTCTGGTCCTAGTGAAAATTAAGGTACCAAACTAGAACCCTTTTATTGTCATAGTCCATAGAGCCTCCAGTTCAAATTTCAAGTTGATCCGACATCCCCCCTCCTCTTAATAGATATATATATACGTGTTTATGTGACCAATCTTGAAAATGGGCTAACTCTGGCAAATTTCAACCGAATTGGCTGAAATTTGGACTGAAGCTGGGGTTTATAGTCACAAAATAGCTCTCCAAATTTCAAGCTGAAAGATTAAATAGTTTAGCTGAAATTCGAGTTTCAGTCAATTTTTTAGCTAAAATTCGAATCCAGATATCTCATGTCGTTTTCATCCAATCGTGACGTGCTTGGGCGGAAAATGTAGGTAATTGCATATACTTTTACCCGATATCACTCACGATCATAATTATTTTTATATTCTCTCATTTTTTTGACGTTTTTTATATATATATCCAGTGTATATAGTACAACGAGTTCAATTAATCGGAAGAGAAAGCATCACTAATAGAGAAAAATATATGATATATCTGTAAAATAAAAATGTAAAAAAAACCAAAAAAATGATAAAAAAATAAGGAAAAAAAATAAAAAAATTCAAAAAAAAACAAAAAAAAAAACGAAAAAATACAAAAAAACCAAAAAATAAATATATATAAAAAAATACATATAAAAAGAACCGTATAAGATAGGGGAGTTTAATGCTGATATCCCTGGGACGAAACGGTTAATTAATAATCATCCATAATAACGTCAAAAAAATGAGAGAATATAAAAATAATTATGATCGTGAGTGATATCGGGTAAAAGTATATGCAATTACCTACATTTTCCGCCCAAGCACGTCACGATTGGATGAAAACGACATGAGATATCTGGATTCGAATTTTAGCTAAAAAATTGACTGAAACTCGAATTTCAGCTAAACCATTTAATCTTTCAGCTTGAAATTTGGAGAGCTATTTTGTGACTATAAACCCCAGCTTCAGTCCAAATTTCAGCCAATTCGGTTGAAATTTGCCAGAGTTAGCCCATTTTCAAGATTGGTCACATAAACACGTATATATATATATCTATTAAGAGGAGGGGGGATGTCGGATCAACTTGAAATTTGAACTGGAGGCTCTATGGACTATGACAATAAAAGGGTTTTAGTTTGGTACCTTAATTTTCACTAGGACCAGAGTTACTAATTTTTTTTTGATATTCCACCCCTAAAAAAGGCCAAATTACCCCTTTTTCGCCAAAAAAAGGGGGATGCGGCGGGTTTGGACGGTAGAAATTTTGGACTCTTGTTTTACTCACCAAAACACAACTTTCCCACCGGGTCGCGTCAAATCTAAAAATTTTTCCCATCAAAATGCTTAGATTACTCCACTAAAACGAGTTCGTAATATTTATAAAAGGACAGATAGGTTTAGAAATCCCCATCGAAAACATTCTGAACTAGAGACCTCAAGAGAGGAATCTTACTGCTTATTGGTTAAACCTTTCTGCCAAATTTACCTGTAATATCATCGGTACAAAATTAAGAGTTGGATCACTATCAGTAAAATCATTGGTTAAACAATTCAAGGATCCTTCCCTAATTGTAGTTTGATTTTTAAGGAAAAGGACGCATTATAAATATTAACCGAAATGGGAAAAACCTTTAGTTATATTTTCTAACTTGACTCTGCCCTTGCGAAATCAATCTATGTCAATTAATTTAACTTAATAGTTCTTTTGAATGTTCTTGGTAAGAAGGGTAGATTTCGCTAAGTCGGAGTTGTTTTAGATTTTCAATCAAATCTTGTTCTCAGTTTTTTATTCAAGTGCAAGTTCAATAATTCATTCAAATCATTTGGTTTCGATCCCCTAGTTTCATCCTGGTTGGGCAATCTATTCAATATACTCATTTTTATTTCTTCCCTTTAGTTAATTTAGATTATCTAGGTTTATGTTATTTGAGTTTAGGTTTTAATGTTATTTTTTAATCTTATTCGTAATGAAGTTAATTATAATATCCTTTATTATTATCTTTAATTATCATAGACGTTCTTTTACTATTATCATCATCAATTTAATTGTTATGTTTATTATCAAATTTTATTGTTTTTGTTGAATATGAGTTACTACTACGAGCTACTGTGGTAAAATCTTAAGTATCTTGTGAAATAAAAGGCTAAGTGTCAATAATATTTTTCACTTTTATTCTGGCTATGATTGGGATCAAAATCCAACGTGTCATGGTTTTCTAAATTAAATGGCCACACTGTCAATAAATAAATAGATTGAGGATTAAAAATAATATAAATTCCTTACGTAAAGTTTTATAGAGTTTCATCGAGAGAGCCATATTACAGATGACTGATTTCAAAGGAGGTTGCGTACTACCTTTACCCCAACTGCTTTCAACTCTCAAATATCATTCTAGTGTAAACATGCAAATTGTCGTTCCTGATTTTATTGGAGTTTTACCATCCTCTGCTTACAGAATAGCCAACAGAGTGTCATATGCTATTGCTTGATTTAAAGATTTGTATTAAATTGTGTTATAAACGAAATTGTGTTCTTCACTCATTATATAATGAAATACAAATTATTTGTAATCTCAAATGTAATTCTCAAACAGTTGTAGCGTTTATTAAATGTTCAAAGACAAAAGAAACTACATAATTATTTAAAATAAATAAAAAGAATATGGATATTCTTCGAGAGATACTCTAAGAGAGAGATATTCTTCGAAAGATACTCTACGAAACTAGAACTGAAGAGGAGTGTTATAGTGTTATGTGAAGCCATTCACATTGTAACATATAAGAGATTAATTTATACTTCTAATTTGACAAAACAAATAGCTCTCTTGATTTTTATTGTGATTTTCGTTGAAATATTTTTTTTAAAACAAAATTGTGAAGCAATATTCAGTATCCTACATATCATTTGAAGGATACAATGATCATTTCAAGCTGAGATATAAGCATTAGATGAATGTGAAGCTCATTATTCAGAAGCTAGCTTTGTGAAATTGTCCACTTAGGCGCAGCATCAGGTTTTAACTATTTTCGATATATTTCCAGAGCATGTAAATAATCATTATTCGTAAAATCATAACTACAAAAACGGCCGGCAGAGATGCTATCTTTTTTATAATTCTCAGACCTTTCTTTCCGTATGATCCGCCTACTTTCTTAGCGCGTTACCATAGAGATAACTATGATGCGTTCGACATAAAAAACGGAGTATAAGTGGGCGGGGCAAATCGCGAGCGAGTAGAAAGAGAAGTCCGTCGATTAGAAAGAGATGGCCTGTTTTGAAACTACTTAGATGGGGTCATCGTCAAAAACTCTATCGTTCATCTCCATGTTATTTACTCCATTAATCCACAGAGTAAACACAGAAAATAGACTGCATATTTACAATTCGATGACGTCACTTGAATCTTAAAATGAGAATTTCGGACACTTTTGCAGCTTAAATATATACGTGTGATATATATTTATAACCAAAAAAATACGTTTGTCTTTATAATTCGATAAAATACTATAATTTGCCGTGCTTGCGTCTAAAAACTTTTGGGAGAAATTCCACAAGCGAATATAGACTTTCAGAACTATCTTTGTTGTGAATAGAAAAGTATGTACTCAAACAACTGTAAACATCCCAATTTTTATGACAATTGAAGAATTTGCCAAAAAGTACAGCAGAATATGTGAAGTTGCGGTTTGCTCGATATGTCATCGCACGCCACTAGAGTTCATTAATCATAACAACTAATGCATATGAAGGAGAATAGCTCAACGTGTAATACTTCAGCTTGTCGAGATGTTTTTGAATACACAAGAACAATACTAATCCGTAAGATGGATAACAACACGAATGACTACAAAGTCGGACACAATATTGATTAAGTTTTCTTAGTTCTAATATCTTCTAATGGATTGCGATAGATATCAAGATTATTAATTGGAGCAGTTTTGTGAACAAATATACTTATCGATTTTCCTGTGAAAAGCTTGTGTTTGCAGAATAATTCATCTTACTTTACGTGACGTGCTAATTAAAGCCTCATCCTATACAACCCCATATTTGATTAAATTTGACAAAACTTTCATCAAGGTGATTGATAACGGCAGCCAGATTTCAATTTTACTCCCTTGTCTTTCATTCAAAACGATATTTCTTCCGTCATGCAGTAGAAATATGCAAATTTCGGTATGCATATAAAGATGTTTAGATAAAGTCTCCCAACGTTCTGCCGCGGGCTCACACGATGTTCTTCCAACGTTATAGGTTTCCCTCTTATGAAGTCAAAGTACAAAAAAAAACTGGACGATACTTCATTTCGTACATCTACATTACATTTTACATAAAAACCTTGTCGGGGCTGCCGAAGCAGAGAATTCGATGACATACATAGCTATGCTTAGTTTATCGAGAAGGACAACGTCAGGCCTACTTGCTTGTATGGACCTGATGGTCAGAAAAGGGAAGTTCCAGTAGATCTGACATTTTTCAATTCCGACAAAGGATTCTTGGCAAGTAAGGTAGCACCGGCTCTTGGTCTATTCCGTACCAGTGCCTTAGATGATGAATGCAGCACCCGTAGAGCTGCATTATTGCGATGGGTGTACGCCGAGGCCGCTTTTGCCGAACACTCCCACAGCAGGTGGAAAAGCGTCTCAGGTACCTTTCGACAGGCCCTGCAGCTGACATCAGGAACCTGCACACCTATCGCGTTGCGGTGATATACCAAGGTGTTGATTACGTCATCTTGGCAAGCTGCGGACCAAATCTTCCGAACAAGGTTATTTCCTTGCCGCGGAGAGCCACCTTTACCTGGGAAGGGTGATTAGGACGCTGTTGAATTCCCAGGTATCGATAGGTCTCTCCAGTATCAAGTTGTTTGAAGATACTTCCGTCGGCACGCTGCACATTCGCGTGCACTTCCGGAGATCGTCCTCTTCTCAAATGAAACACTGCGCAAGTGCGCACTCGTTCAACCCCAACTCCATGCCTACGGTTCGTCTATATTCTTGGAACACTTTGAGAGCTTGATTGAGGTTTTTCTCGCCAGAGGTATACAACTTCAGATCATCCATGTAAAATAAATGGGTGATCTGATGCCTCCAGTTTTCCGGTGGTCCAGACTAATATCCACGAGTCCGTCTTAACGCAGTGGAGAGCGGCAGCATCAATGAGATTTTGAACAAGAGGGGACTGAAGGAGTCTCCTTGGAAAACACCGCTCTGGAATGTTACCAATTCTGTCAAGACTCATCATGTAACTGATATGATGGCAAAACTAGTCTCCCAGAGTGGCAACAGATGAGTTTGCAAGACTTCAGTAGAGTTCACAACTTTGATCACCTCTTCAAGCACATCATTCAAGTCAGAAGATAAAACCTTGGCTGCGATACACAGTGCACTTGATTCATCGAACAGTATAGTTTCCATAGAAAAGCAACTTGATACGTTGTGTTTGAAATCACTTACATAGTCTCGGAGATTCGCAAGATTTTTTTACTAAAGCGTATTCAATAAGTTTGATAACATTAATTATTAATTAATGTGTGACTTTTCAATTACCGTGTGACATTTGAAATCACCGGGTATTCTTTTGAAATAGTTGGAATTTGACAAAGTTAAATCCCTAGACTATTTAATACAATAGAAAAGTTGAGTTAGGAAACATAGTAGGTTCCTACACAAATTTGAACAAGTTTTGGAAATTTTGTAGGAAACACAAATACAGATCCACCACGTTTCATTATCTTGTATTTTCTAATGATTTCACACTCGCAGGGAAAATATTCACAACATACGTATGAATTTTTATTAGGAACTAAAGAATTTCTACGAATGGCTCTAATCCATTTTTGTTTCAAGCACTCGTCATGTGTAAAGCAAATGTCGAATTATGAGCCTCATCAGAATTACTTAATTTATTTTGCAATTAGGTACATAACACTCAAATGGAATTCTGAGATTATATGATACAAAATAAAAATAAGACGCTTTCGTTAATAAGATGTCAAGAAAACTGATGGAAAAAACAACACGCTATTTTAATTGTCACAATATCAAATCTCACTCAATCTCTTGGAATATACTTTTGTTAATTATTTTCAGCGCAAATGAATCCAATTGGGTCTTTATTTTTACTCTGATTAGCACAATATATTCACCGACTGACTGTGATCGACAACATGGAATTCTTAACTGACAAAATAAATTCAGTATGCCGCACACCCACCGTCTTTATCCTCACGTGGGTTTTGTCGTTTATCTGTGGTATACAGGTTGCAGAGAACCAGGCCGAGGAATAACCCTTGTGGTACACCTGCCCTGGTTTGCACAGTTGCACAGTGTTCAAACTTTTACGCAGTATCTACTGTGTCACTATTTTGTAAGATTCACCATAAGAACATGAAGTACTGTAAATACCTTCCTAATGAAGAGGGAATGGGATCTCTGACAGATCTGTAGAACTGGGATAGTTTGGATCGTGTGCGAACGATCGAAATGTCGAAAATCTCAATGACTGAATTTACTAAATTCTTAAAAAGCAAACATTTCTACCCGGTTTTCCACACTTCCCGAACTATCCCTGTTCTACAGATCTGTTAATGAACCCCTTCCCCTCTTAATTCTGAACGCTCTTACAGTATTATTTGTTCTTGTGGTGAAGTCTACATTAGTGAAAGGTGTCCCACAGTAGTAACTTATGTAAAAGTGCATGAGCATTGACCGGGATTTCGCTTCATTTGCATTAGCAGAACACACATCTGCCACCCATCATCAAATCCTCTTCCAATATACTAAAATACTAGTACGGCGGTCATATTTATATCAGACCGCTCTATAGACCTGAGTAGGTCATGTGACACGAGCATCACGTGGTCAAGGTATTGGCCTACAATAGAGATGGCTATAAATGTATAATATATAAACTTCACATGAACTTTATATGAAACTGAAGACTCGGAGAAAGTGCGATATAGAAGTATTAGTTACGCAGGCTCAAGTTAATTGTCTTTATTCAGTGTAGTTCCTGAGGCATCAGTTGTGTCTTAAATGATGTGTCCCTTATTCTCCATTAGAAGTCAGAAACCAGATATATGTTGGTGAGTTTCAACGCGAGACTCGAAAGTAAAGGCGGGATAGAAGAGGTAGCTAAAGTGCAGCGTTCAACAGTGTTCCTCGTAAATTTCAGCAAGGAGTCTTCTTCAACTCGAAAACTTTAAGTATGAAGTAAAAAAAAGCTGAAAACAAGAGTGGAATAGATTGCTTTAGAACACGCCAACATTATCACATTAAGTACAGAATATTACCTTGTTGAATTGAAAGCTATTAATAATGTAACCATTGTTTTATTAACTACACGATGTGCATTTTCCTGCAATTATGGAAAAAGGGAGAGATGAAAGAATGTATTGTGCAAGTATAATGGATAGGATAGCAACGAAGCGTCATTTATTAAGCCAATATTTTCCTTTTCTTTGTTAGGGTCCATTTTCACGTGAAAGATTAGAATAATTTTACTAAGTTATGAGTAAATCATGAATGTTCATGACTAATAATAGTGAAGTACGGAAATATATAAAGTATTTCAATTTTGTCTATTATATTGATGAAAGGATAATAATAGTAAAAGAATAATTTGAAAGATATTTCATTTTGAGGAAAGCAATAAAAAAGAGGATTTGTGTTCTGAAGATGTATTTCTTAATGTGCCTATTGTATTTGAGGATGAAAAAGAAAAAACAGATTTAATGAACCCTGGATATAATTTTGATAACAACACGCTCATGACCAAAGCAGATTCAGTGATAGATTGTTATTTCGAAAACATTTATAATGTTGGTGAAATCTGCTACGCAACTTCAACACATCTCAATAATAATTCTAATAGACTGTTAGACTGTGATTCAACTGATCAAAGTTCAAGGAAAAGCGACAACACGAAAAATAATTACAGGGCAAGGAGCACACAATTGTCAAGTGGTAACCAAAAAAGATACTGTTCTGATTAATTTTTTGCATCTGATAGAAGTGAAGATTCAAATAGATCTGAATAGGAGGATGATAATGATGGAAGCGATGAGTTGTTGGTTGGTGAAAATGGTCTCAGAAAGCAAAAGGAAATGGACGATAAGTTGAAGAAAAAAATGGAAAATAATTATGGCAAGGGAAAATCAATTGAACCTTATCCGTGCAACAGGAAATGTCAGCAAAAATGCACTTCCAAATTTACCAATAATGTACGTCATGATATACATGAATTCTACTGGGGCTTAGAAAGTTTCGAAAAACTGTGCTGCATATAAAAGATGATCATATCCATAGAAGAACACGACACCCTAATATTAGAAGGCGAATCAAATCTTACAGTAATTTCAGAATGAAGAAAAAGTTTGCCAACAATGTATACTCAAAACCATACAGATCTTAGGATAGAGGTATTGAGCTCCATAAGGCCAATGTATTTTGTATACAACCGTTTAAGAAAAATCTCGGCGGAGCGTAATCTAGAGTTTTTTTCTTAAACGGTTGCAAGCAAAAAGCCATTCATACCTCTATTCTAAGATCTCTATGCTCAAAACTTATTTTTCGCAGATGGTACTCAGATACATAAAAAATAAATCGATTAATTCAAGTGCTAAGCCTGACGGAAAAGGTAAGCACAGTATTTATAAAAAGTACTGTAGAACAGAGAACCATTGTTTATTCGTACTATTGCAGGAATAAGACCTCAAGGAAATATCTACAATCAGATTGAGAAATGTTAGTTAAATTAGCTCAACTACAAGTTTTCGTTGTTCAATGAATGAGCATTTCTTTTGTTTTGCTTAGCAGTTTTTCAACTTGGTATCAATATCTCATTTGAATAATCATCATAATTATTATAATAATCAGTTAATTTAACAATTACGATACTCTTCACGTATTCTAACTCCCCAAACAAAGTCGTAATAATCATTATGGTAAGTGCACTTACGATAAAAACGAGCCAAAATACAATTATTAATCAGAATGAATTACAGTATTACTAAATTATCGTTAATACGGTACTCAAAGAAGGATTTATTAATTTTAGTAAAAATAAAATCGCTATCTTTGTCGGATCAAATTTTTGTTATTCTGAAAATTTTACTCAACTACACTTACGATCTTCTGTCAAAAAGGTATCGATATATTGACTTCACATAATCAACAAATGAACCACTTTTTTCACATTTGTTCAATTGATTTGATATGCTAATAGTACCTTTTCAATTTTCAAATATTCAATACTCAATGGGTCAGCACCATTATGTTGCAGACCATCCTTTGCCTAGATAATAGTATATAATATAAATAGTTCCATCAGGCATGATTTTAGTGCACAAGTTTCCAAAATGGGAGTTTCCCAAAAAACGCTAAAACGCCTAATGAAACGAGTTTGTTACTTTTTTCTATTCCACGTTTTCGAAATGCATTTTTAATAAATTTTGAATTAACTTAGTGAGTCTTTGGTTTGGGGTTTTTTCTTTGATTTAAAACAAATACAAATGAAATAGCCATGTGAAACTTTTATAAATTTGACACGTCAAATTTTATTCAGCTGCTTTCGGAGTTATTTAAATTTTGATCACATTTTTGAGTAAAATGAACAAAGCTATTCCAATTAATACTTCTTATAAAAACAAATTGAGGAAAATATCTGAAACTGTCTGTTACTTATTACCACCAAAATCCCGTACCCGTACTTTTGTTAATTTGCATAAGGTTATGGTGATACTCATGACTGTTTGTATATAAATTCTCGGGAAATACGTCCCACTACATGCTGATCATTCTTGTCTTTACGTACGTTTCGGTCCCACGACCATCATCAGACGACATATCAATGTCTAAAACGGAATTTCTTGAGCTAATTGTATCAGCACAAAGTGGCCTCATCGCACCAATTTCTCTTTAAAATGCGATTATCCGTGTTTCAATTTGTTTCGGCGACGTGGGCATTTTTAATTGAAATTGGTGCGATAAGGACGCTTTGTGTTGATACAATTAGTTAAGAAATTCCGTTTTAGTCATTGATACGTCTTCTGATGATAGACTTGAGACCGAAACGTACGTACAGAAGAGAATAATAAGCATATGTGTTAGTGTGACCTATTTCCCGAGAATTTATATATAATTCATACCTGGGTCAAGAATCGTTATTAATGACTGTTTATCAATACCAACTTGTAAAAACTAAAATGCTCTAGAATTGACTTATCGTTGTAGAAGTCATTAAGCGTCGCGGAATAGAAAAACGTATCACGTATTATATTCACCAGAAATTCTCAGAATGCAATAATGTGTATATATAGAAGGGCCAATAAATGAACATCGTCCTTCTAAACTCCTAAATTCATTCCATTATTTCATTTTTGTACAACAAGTTCTTCAAGTGTTTAACTCAATCAATACCACTCAAATCAATTGAGTGATATATGATGTTCATCAGCGTCAATTACTTCGACGCATAATGACTAGTTTATTCCACTCTTTCTCACATTTTTTTTTACTCAATCCTTCTGACTTAATTAAATTTCTTTATTCTCCACGTAAACTCATCGCAGTATTATTAAAGCATTTCAAACCAGCTTTATTTTTTGCGATATGCCTATAATCTGACTTCGCAGATGCTATTTCGTAGGAGTCAAAAACTCATAACTAAGCAATAAAGTGAATGAAAATTTCACGAATTCCGCTATTGATCGAAGCGTGGGAGCGTGATCAAAACAAGCCTTCTATTTACCAACCTTAATTGAGATTTACTTGCTCAATTTAATTTCGATTACATTATAAGAATTTATTTGTCTTTCTTTTTAATTTGTATTAAATTCCAGATGACCTGGAGAATATTCGAAAAAATCTATACCTATTTTTACTAATCTCTTTTGTTTGTTTCACTTCTACTAAAATATGTATTCAGGTCTGTAAATATTATTGTGGTTTTTCGAAAGGAATGTTTGTTTTCATATTAATATATGCGTTTATGGCAACGACTTAAAGAGGTACTCGTAATTCACATCATTGTTTTTAAATGGTATTATAAGTGAGTCCAAATTATCTTTATCAGAAAACAATTCTTTTAGAAAATTCAGTAGATACAAGAAATATATGTCTGCCCACATCCTTTTATTGTGGAAAGCTACCTATTGAAACTATCCAAGCTACCATATTTATTTATTTTACTTTGATACGGTTACAGAGATTATGGTCAATATGATAAATATAAATGATATAGAATCGGTGGCAGCCAAAAAAAACACTATGATATTCGAAAATCTGAATAGTCAACTAAGTTATCATCTTCAATTGATCTAAAAGAATCAAGAAGTTGATAGTTGGCTTTTTGGATATTGTTGAGAAATATCAGTGAAGAACGAAAATAAAAAATGGTTCAATAAACTTCTTAGTGCCTTTCTCTTCTAATCTCTGGAGAAAACTGCAATAGTATTTGCTCTAATACAATTTCCACTAGTAAATAGTTGAGAATATCTCAAAGCAACTAAGACAGCTGCAAATTCCTTTACTATTTTCAGATCCACCAAAATTTAGATTTCTCGAAAATTAGATAGTTCCTTTGAGCATTTTCGACAGTTATTTTAAGAAATTGAATAACATCTCTACCAGCTTGTTTATTTGTCTACATTATTCCAAGCATGAATTCTAGAAATACCAAGATATGAAGGGAGTACAACTTGATTTATTTGCCCAGTAAGCTGATAGTTTAACAATTGCACTACAATCGCATAAGAAATCTAGTTAATTTAGCATTTAATAAATAACATAGGGTTTAATAATGAAACAAATATTCAACTTGGATATGTAGGTAAATACAGTACGAAAATCACGTAATTTCTATAATTAAACTTACCTGCATATTGTTCTCCTCTCGTCATTTTCGGGGAAATTCAGTTCGTAAACTTACACATTCACTCACTGCTGTTTATCATTATTTACATGACTAACATTGAAAGAGTTCTCAAGAATGAAATAAATGTTTATATCGTACTATATACAGTCATATGTTCATTATAATACAATTTTAACGCACTAACCAATTTGGGATAATTTAATTGTTCGAAAAGTATTAATCACGTTTAAAGTTTGGTGATGTAGTACTGTCATATTAACGATTAATATAGTGAGGCGTAAACACTTCTGCCGTACTACGAATCGTTTTTGTTTTCACATCCATAAGAGAGTTGATGGTAGTTAAAAAAGATATTTCAATTATTCTGAACAAGCAAGGTTGCAAGAGCATACAAGTTATAGGAATCACATTCTCTAACTCGTTATTTCAAACAAAGTTTTGATGTTATTTTGATATAAACGGAATTTTTTAACTTTGATAAGATTATTAATTATAGATAAGTAAGACGTTTAGTACACATATCGTTATTTTAAATTTTCTAGCAAATCGAATGTAATCAAATGGAGAGCCCCTTAGGATAAATTTATTACTTTATTTTTTGAGTGGTGCAACTAGTTGACTGTGTATCAGTCAAATTAAACATTAACTGTGATCCATAGATCGTACTAAATAATAAAAAATTGTCTTGCAGCCTATGCAGTCGGTTTTATAGTAGCCTCTGTTCCTTGGCACCTTTTCTGTTTTGCGCACTTGCTTCCCTTATCTTCCTGTTGATCAGTTGATCAAATGAGGAATTATGAAAAGCTTAAGAGTTCTCTCGGATATTTTAGGGGAGGTGCATTTTATCGTATATTCATTTGAAAAAGGAAAGTCCAATTATTTGTGCCCGAAAATTCAGGTTAAACTCAAAACAAAGAGTAATCCTTGGATTATACATGTCTTCATGAAGTTGCCAGTATGTACCAAGAAGACTAAAAGTATCTCCTCTTATTAACATTCCAGATTATTTGGAATTGGATAGAGCACAAAGCACAGACTGTGTACACCAATATCTGTGTGTCGTTTCCACAAGCCGACTGTATGACTCATAGAACAAAATTCATAAATTCCGTGTCGTAGAAAATAGTGATAGTAGTAACTAGTAACGTAACACTAGTAGTTACAATACACAATAGACAATACAGTTCAATCATTCCATTTCTATGGAATAGAAGAACATAATTTTGTCATATAAACAGAGAATGTAGAATGTTGAATAAAAATAAAATATAATTATTCTTTAACAGCTTGAATTAAGAATATAAATGATAAGACATCACATTAATATGCTCTGAACCAAAATTTTCCATCATGGCCACACAAGAAAAACTTTTGAAATCCTTAGAAATTCTAAAAAAACTAACTACTTCCAATCAGGGGCAGGGATTAGAAATGATTCAGTGAGTATAATTCATTATCATTCATCAATTTGTATTAACTGTTGTTGATTTCAGGAGGAAAGACAAAATCCAACATTGTCATGTTGTCACTGATGCAATTTCAAATCCAAGTATTCAAGTTGCCACTAATTTCCATGTTTTGTTAAGTTTTACCATGGAGGTTCTATTCAAACTATGTGATGACAAGGAATCTGATATTAGGATGATTGCTGAAGAATGTCTTAATAGGATTATCCGAGTATATAGCTTATTACAATAAACTTAAAGTAGAAAAATTAGAATTGAAGCACTGTTATTATTGAGTCTAATAATACTACTAATGATAAAAGTTTCAGTTATACTAAATTTTCATAGATCACATAATAATATCTAAAACCGTTCTATTATGCTGGATCAGCTATCTTTGGAGCAATAGTCTGCTAATTTATTTATTATTAACTTTTGAAATGTCTTACAAATCTATTCGAATGGCCTCATTGTACAGGAATTGATAATTTAATGTCTTGTAATATCTCAAACAATATTGAATACAAATTTTGTTGCTCAACATTTTCTCAATTATCTAGATTATTTGAAATTCTAATTAAATACTAGAAATTGTACAGCATATATTTATATATGATAAATACCACCAAATTGATGTTTTAGGCAATAAACGATGTGAATATTGGAAAGATACAAATAGAACTACACAAGGAAATCAAACGCAATGGTAGTCCTAGATCCCTAAGAGCAGCGTTGCATCGTTTTTCACAATTAGCTCACTTAATACGGCCACACAAAGGGAAACCTTATGTGGTAAATGTTTTTCCCAGTTTAGTGAGAATAGCTGAGAGAACAGAAGAACAAGTTCAGGAAACCCTTGCTAGTAGTTTACCAAATATCATCAAAGTATTAGGTCCTTTCACATCAGATAATGACATAAAGGTATTCATTCATAACTGATTTAGTTATGTATTATAACATTTTTATTTGTAGAATATATTGAAAGCTTTCTTAAATAATATATTTAACTCTGCAGCAAGTATCAGAAGAACAACCTCTAACTGCATACAAAATATCTGTTTAAATTGTCGTAGACCATCTTACTTCTTCAATTATTGTGTACAATATGCAATAGGTATGATTAAGTGCAGTAAATCACCATAAGTAAATCGGTAATATGTTTTTCCTCCAGATTTGATGCTACCAGTTAATGAAATCAACGATAATTACTTAATTTTGGGTGCAATGAATGTCTTGAAAACTTTGTTACCACATTTGAACAATGCGAAAAACTTTGAGACATGCGAAAATTTTGGAAATAAACTGGAGCAGTCTCTTGGAATCAATGGATACCTTCAGGTGATAAGGTTTTTGACAATCAATTTGAAAATGAGTCTTTTAACTATAGACAAGGTTAAGGTTGCTCTAGGCCAACAGTGACAACACATCTATCAGTTCCAGGCAGCTGTTTAGTTTTTGCATAAGCTGATCAGTGGAATGAGTAGGGCCATCTCTGCCACTATTTGGAAATGCTAAAGCTCCAAGTGATCCAAACAATGAGCTTATGAGAAAAGTGAAATGGCTTGTTGTCACTGTGCAATTTTAACTCTATCTATTGACTGCTAACAAGACAATGTCTTTGTTATTCATCCAATGCATTCTTTTAACTATGTTCAAATTCATTAGAAATTAAATTGAACAAAACTGTACACTTTAATAAAATTAGATACATTTACAGTTGCTCTACTACACAGTAGAATATATTTTTTAGAAATTATCTTGGTCAAGGGTGGTTGTGGAATCTAAAACGTGTGGCCTACTTTACGTTTGGAATAATCATGTCATAATTAATTTGAAGTTTCTAAAAGTGCGAAATTTCGCAATTTTATACGGATAAACTCTGAAGTCTTTAGCGTTTTGGACTCCGGGATTTTCACGTGGCCTAACGAAATCATTTTGACATATGCCTCGAGGAGCTCGCTGCGCGTAAGTTAGAGTTTATGCATTTTACCTCAGTCTTGATAATTTGGGGCCGTTTCTTGCCCCGTGCGACCGGCGCCAGTTGTAATAAAGTGTTTTTGGCTATGGGCCGCTAGCTTTTACCCGCTTCGTGTATATTTTAGTCCCGAGAAAATTCCCTTTGGTACGTCGTACGTTAGACGCGCGTAGCTGAGATCTGAGAATAGCTCAAACTGTTTTAATTAAATTTTCCTATTTAATGGACATTTATCGAAAAAAGAAGGGCCGTCGGGCACGGTCCGATACTAAATCTAACTACATGGAGCGAAAATGGCACGCGAAAAGTCGTCGTAAAGCCATATTAGGTACAACCAGTTTGCACTGTTCTAACTCGCGTGCTACGGGCTTCTCACGTGAACATCATTCGATTTACGGAAAATTAACTATTTCAAAACAGTTTTTGACCCGGATTGTGGCTATCACGACCTCTGAAAAGGTTCAAAGTTCACATAATTATTTCATAATTTGTAGTTCATTATTGTTTTACAACTGAATAAATAGGTATGAAATTTGTAGGTTATTGATGATGTCAGTGTGACAGTGACATAATTATTTCAAACGTAAAGTAAGACACACGTTTTAGATTCCACAACCACCCTTGACCAAGATAATTTTTGATATCCCGGTAGAATCAAAAGGGCATATACAAATGCGTGAAATATATCATCATTAGTAGAAAGTTTGATATAATTAACGTAGTTTTGAATATTTTCACGGGAAATTCATCGCCATGTCAGGTTTTGCTACGTCCTGTTTTGCCCCACTCCTAATTACATACCTATACCATAGTATAGTAATAAGAAATCATATCTGTTATTAGTCCAAGCAATAGAGGATGACCTAATGTTAAATTTGCAGAAATTAATACCTGGGAAAAAATATATGAGCGTATAGGAAATTAAATTTAAAGATGAGTTACTGTTTCGTTCAACTCGATCCGAAATGGCGAACATAACCTAAAAAATTGGCAAAGTTGCACAAAGCGGTTTTTCTTAAATAAGTAAAAAACTAGCTCGGATCGAAAAAATTTGAATGAGGAAGTTTTAGGTATTAAATAGATCTATCGATTTGTCTCTATGATAATTATCGATATCTTTCATACTTTTCGAGTTATATTGAAAAAACCGTTAAAAATCGGAGTATCGAGAAATCGTTAACTGTTACTTTTCCATACTTGCTATTTACTGTACCTATAGTCCATGACAAGCTGAAAAAGTAATTTTTCTTAAATTCAAAATATTGATAATAATAATTTTAAAAAAGGCGCTCTCATAAATTGGCTAGATCTTCTCAGCGGATGGTCCTAGAGTGACGATTCCGGGCTTATTTTCTTCTTGAAGAGCTGTGCTATAACGTTATTGACGAAATATAGCGATTGATGATTTAGCAAGCACAAGCCACTTTGAACGCACGAAATCAGTTTCCCCCACTCCACCGCATGCTCCAGCAGCCGCGTACGCTTCACTTTGTTACTCAATTTCTAATACTATAAATCAATAAAACATATCCTAGTATTTTTGATTGAAAATGTAGGTATTTAACATTAAAATCCGTAACGTACACTTCTGTAAAATGTTTATTGCCTCTTACAGATTTTTTTGAAATAAAAAAATTATCTCTGGTCCAGAAGGTCGTAGATGAAACATTTTTTTTTTGTAATTCGTGAAAAAGTTTCAGGAATCGATTTCCGTCAAAAATATTTCCCTAAAATGAAAATTGTAAAACTTATCCGACAAAAATATGTTTCCCTTAAAATTCGGAAAATTGCTATATTTCTTCAATAACATTATAGCACAACTCTTCAAGAAAAAAATAAGCCCGGAATGGTTACTCTAGGACAATCCGCTGAGGAGATCTAGCTAATTTATGAGAGCGTCTTTTTTTTCGAAAAATTATTGATATTTTAAATTTAAAAAAAATCTCTTTTTAAGCTTGCCATGGGCTATACGTACAACAAATAACAAGTATGGAAACGTAATAGTTAACTAACGACTTTTCGACACCCCAATTTTTAACTGTTTTTTCAATATAACTCGAAAAGTATGAAAGATATCGATAATTATCGATAGATCCCTTTGATACCTACAACTTTCTCATTCAACTTTTTTCGATCCGAGCTATAGTTTTTTACTTATTTAAGAAAAACCGCTTTTTGCAACTTTGCCAATTTTTTAGGTTATGTTCGCCATTTCGGATCGAGTTGCATGAAATAGAAACTCACCTTTAAATTTAATTTCCTATAAGCTCATTATTTTTTTTCCCGGTATTAATTTCTGCACGCACTTCTGTCTATTGCTTGGACTATATATGCATTATGAGATTGATACTACACCATGAAACAATTTTCAAAATATTGAGATTAATGCTTAAAATTATCTTCCATTCCTAGATATTAGATTGCCTTCTGATATAACTAAAAAATCCTGACAATATTCTCATTAACTAACTATAATATTTAATGTGATGTAAATATTCATTGATTTTATAATTTCACAATTCCAGATTTATGAGTTATGTTTACATTTTCTGAGCCACAAAGACCATAATATAATTAATTCTGCCTTAGAAACTTTACATGTTACGTTACAAAATTGTCCAAAAGATTTAGAAATAGCATTGTTGAGTCCAAACGGCATTTCCAAGAGTAGGATTTATGTGATGGATTCATTGAAAAAGTTCAAGTCTCCAAGTGAGTTATCAATGAGTTTGATGAGGAACGAAAAAATCAAATTGCTTCACTTTCAGGTCAGTTAAGTGTAGCAACAAATGTCACATTAGGAGAAGAAAGCATGGCCTCTGAGTTGGAATTGACGGACTCCTTCAGGAAAGATATTGAAAAATGGATAGATGAGTCGAAATTGTCTGTATCGAATATAACTTATGCAAGAACACGAGAAAACATAGAAAAATCTCAGTCCTTAGATAATTCTAACAATACAGTTAACATTTCACATTCTGAATCGGATGTGAATATCGCTTCAAACTACAACATGATAGGTAAAGTTTCAGATCTGTACCTGAAAACACAAAGTATAGAAGACAATTTAGATGTACACAGTTTGAGTGAAAATTCCACAGAGAGAAGTTATTCTTGCATGGGTGAGGATGTTTCAGAAGCAAATTTCAAAGTAAGACTCAAATAAGATTTCACTGATTTTCAAGCATGGTATACTTTTCTCCAATCTCATTGGAGTCATTGTGAAAATATTAAAAAAGAAACATGGGGTTTTATTGAATTGGTAAAATAAGGGTAGGCTATTAAAGTCAAATTCAGTTCTGTACATTTAAAAAATTTATCTGTAATTAAATCATTCTAATTTAAAAGCCTGTGTGTGTGCCTCTTGTCAGGAGAATCAATTTCAAGCATGTATCATCATCATAAGAGGGGAGGAGGCTAAGCCCCCTGATGCACTTAGGTCACTTAGTTGGGCCCATTGTGCGCCCCGTGGTCAGAAGCCTATTCTATTCTAGCAGGTTTGTGGTTTCGTTCCCTACAACTCCGCTCCGTGTCCGGGGACCCAGATGAGTTGAACTTTATTTCTCCTAGCTAGTTCAGCCAGTGTATCCCTGCATTCTTTGACAAGCCTTGATTTGAGAGCTCCCAGAGCCGACCGGCTGTCTGTCCAAGCATGTATCACTTCTATGCGTAATTGCATCCAAAATTAAATTCTTCAAAGGTCAAAAGGAACCAACCAACATTGTATGTGCTTGAAAAGAATATAAAATAATCCCCACGAATAAAAAGTATTAACGATTGAACCCTGCAATAAAATACTATATTTCTGATGATTTAGATAATTTTGAATTATGTATGAGCCAAACATTTCGCAATGATGGTAATAATGAATATGGGATTCCCCATGCCTGGTGTGAATTTTGTTTGTAGAGACTCAATATACACCACAGGCCTTTTTACATCCCCTGAGCATTTACATTTGAATCAAATAAAACACATTTACTTTGTTGGGAAACTCTATGTTTATTAAATTGCAATGTTGGTAATGAAGTCAATCAACAGACACGTTGATCACCAACGCAGACACTAGTGGTGTTGGTTACTTTAATCACATAGCTAACAAAGACACCGATGTCTTCTTCAGTATTTGTCAAAATCTGCAGTTCCAAAGTCAGTATCTTTTCTGACTTCCCTATACGTGGGTAGGCTAAACCGCGTCGTGTGAAGATTTTATGATGTCTGTCTGCCAGAGGCGTATCTATGGTATGGCAGACAGGGCACATGCGCCGCTTGGCACTCGTAAAATTAAACCAAAACTCTTAAAATCTACAACTGCGATGTCGATGGTCAGCAACTGTATGAAGAAATTTTGGACTTCCGAATGTTGCTCAGCACCAGGGCCAACGTAAAACTTTCACGACCTGAAAACGCCATCCAAATATTAATCACGATTGCAGTTTCCATTGCTAGCTGTGGAAGATCATTCAGCAAATTAAAATTGATTAAATTATCTTCGAGTCTCCATGGGCCAAGATCGGTTAATCGACCTTGCTTTGCTTAGCGTCGAACGGGAAGAGGTTGAGAAGGCAGATTTCAACCGTCTAATTGATGCTTTTGCATCAACCAAGGCGAGGAAGGTGCCTGTTTAACGAGCATGTTACTCAAGTTCAATCAATAAATAAACATGTATAGATAGATTTTTGTTTAAAATTAATTTTAACCAATCACTTTAAATGGTTCATTATGTAGTTCAAATCAACTATATCTCGTTTATGTTGAGCGAGAAACAAATAAATTTGGTTATGAATTTTCGAAGGGGGCGCGATTACAACACTTGCCACCGGCGCCACTTCACCTAGTTACGCCACTGCTGTATGTTTTAACCCACTGTGATATACTTATTTATATTGTGTCGACAGGACCAAAGCAGACGGTGACATTACTTTCCAAAGAAAATAGGTATATCATAGAGCGGCTCTAATAACTGATTTATTTGAAGAAATTCTGTATTCAACTTAACGAAATAGATAAAACGTACACTACAAAACTACAATTGAAAAATAGTACAATGAACATACTTTCAGACGTGTCTGCTGAGAATTATTGAAACAAATCTTCTTCAACAATATTTCGTGCCAGCTCATCTCGTCATAGACGGCTTGACCAAATTCTTATGAAATAAGTGTTTAGTTGAATAAAAGAACTAACAAATCACGTAGCCCGAATGCAATATCATCATTAATGAGTGATGACCAATTACTTTTTCCTGGAAGACAACAGAAAGACATGCCGCGACAAAGGAGAGGTTAACGCGGGGAATAAATGCATCGCAAAATGTTCACGTCATCTTGACTATTTGACCGAAGGCGACCAACAGCAGCGACGTCATATCGCAATGAAACTGTAGCTCAGCTTTCAGAGCCCGAAAAGTTTATAAACGATATCTCGGAGTATCACAAGTGTCACAATGTGATAATTGCCACAATCGTTGATTGTTGTCAGTAGCTCACGATGTTTATTACACATGTTGGTTATTCAAACCGTTCAGTAACATAGCATCATTTCTCATTTCGCTGATCAGCTCCATGAGAGAGCGAAACAGCTGCCAGGAACTATTAGATTGTAGTGTTACTGATCGATCTAGACTAGGGAAACCTTATCATTGTTACCTGGCAAAGCCAACAAGAAGTAACTAAAAAGAAATGAATATTTATTTATTTCTTATCTATTGTTAACAGAGAAATTGTGTTGGAAAAATGTCACGTTATCTTGACAATTTAACCGAAGGCGACCAACAGCAGCGACGTCAAGCTATTCGCAATGAAACTGTAGCTCAGCTTTCAGACCCCGAAAAGTTTATAAACGATATCACAAGTGTCACAATGTGATAATGCCACAATCGTTAATTGCTATCAGTAGCTCTCGATGTTTATTACACATGTTGTTGGTTATTCATATCTTCGACAGAATCATTCAGTAATATTGCAAAATTTCTCATTCCGTCGATCAGCTCCATGAGAGAGCGAAACAGCTGCCCGGAACTATTAGATCTAGGCTAGGGAGACATTATCATTCTTACCTGGCAAAATCAAACAATAAATAAATATTTATTAATTTCTAAATTATTGTTAGTTATCTAACAGAGTAATTGTGTTTTTATTTGTTCAAGAATGAGTTTTCTGATGAAGTACCTTTAGATATCTTTTAGGAAATTGACATTGGAGATTTTGCCGATAAAATGCCGTCTCTACTTTATACTGCGCGACTTATTTCGAAGACATTCCTATTAACTGGAGTGCCTAATGGTTGTATCAAAGATAAGGTATCAAGGGTGTCGGTGAAGGCTTCGGCGTTAACATGTCTTTCTTCAATTTGTAATATTTTTCCGAATGTGCTACTACAATGCATAGACAAGAGAAGTGAATATGGAAAAAGCCATATTGGTCAACAAATTTCTGATGTGATATTGTTTGCTGACCATTCTGATCCTCAACTTAGAGGAAATGTAAGACTTTTAATAGCGAATTTTCTCAGAACAGGAATAACTTGTAGTGGTGGACATTATCATGAGTGGTTGAAAGCAAATGCAACTGCTAATGATGTGTCAAATTTGAATTTGATCAGGCTAATTTCGTTGCTAGCGGAGGTAGGTGCTATTTATTTCTAATTGCTAAGATGGTGAGCTATGAAAGTTTCAGGGTTTAGAAGATGAATCATCCCATTCTTGCAGACATACGCTATTGATTCTCAAGATTTGTTTGAAATGTCTTTTGGAAATTGAAGAAAGTTATAAAGTTATTCCTATCTTGAATACATTGCCTACCCTCTCAAAAAACCCTTACTGGTTGGTTAAAGTAGGTATCTGTAAGTAATAATGAAATTATCCATAATTGGGTCATTTCAAAAGAAAATAACTTTGAAATTTTTATTGATAATTGACTAAGTGGGTTAGTTGACCTCTAAAAAAGTTACTTATTCTTGATCCCTGAAGTGTAGTCTATAGTGGAGGAATCTGAAAGATTGCAATAGTTTCTACTGGTCAAGCATGAACAACAATTATTTCTCATATTCTGATTTCAATTGCAACATTATAAACTTGTATCTCGTGCAAATAACAAATTTGCACATGACCAATTTATGATACATTTTGAATGAAAATGACAACGGAACGAGTTTTCATTAGGTAAAACTCAAAGCTGCTTGATAACTTGATTTTGCCAGTACCATAGCATATAAAATAGAAGCATTCAGTGGCGGCTCGTGAACTTTTTAAGAGAGGAGGCTGGACATAAAACGTTCTTTTAAAAATATACTCTATTCAGCCAATAAATTTAACCTTTGCACAGCGACCGTACCAGCTACTTCAGTGACAAAATTAATTGTTGCCAAGCAAGAACCAACGTGGAGGTGTAGAGTTTTTCTTGGCAAAAAAATTTTTTGTTCGTTTTTTTTTTGGATTTTTGATATTTTTTATTTTTTTTTTGAAATTTTTCATATTTTGTTTTTTTTATTATTTTATTAACTTTTTTATATATTAACGGAATTCTACGGTCTTTAGTTTGCGAAAAATGATATTATCATAAAATGTATCATTTTGTTTTAAGTGTTTTACTAAATCTTTTTCAATAGATATCAAACTAACATTGTATAAACGATTTTGGTCCATTGTATTTCGCATGTAAGTTTTAATTCGTTTGAGAGTAGAAAATGTTCTCTCCACCGATGCCGACGTGACAGGAATGGTGACTGTCAAACAAAGTAGTTTATAAAACTGAGGTAAAACTTGTTGCAAATCATTGTCTATCATATATTTTATCATATCGGCGTGAATGTCGTACTGGCCTAAAATATCTTTATCCGAGTAGGTATATAACCCATAATTCATTGTGCAGTGCTATTTTATCAAAAAATTTCTATTTTAGAACTAAGTTATCTAAAAGTATATTGGGAAACTCTTTTGAAAAAGATTCGAAAAATCTTCTATTCGTCAAGTCGAAAAACTTCAATTCATGTAAATCGGAAAATCGAATCTCAATTTGACCTTTAACAGTATCTAAAATTTCATAAAAAAGTTGTTTATAATGTAGTTTCTTGTCTACCAAATTATATGTTTTCCTCCTTTAACAATATTCTGTTTACCGGTTAATTTAAACTTAATACTCGATGTAATATGTTCCTGCGATTTTTCATGTCTGTCTATACCACGAGCTAAATTTTTCAAATCATCATAACCCGAGTGCCCCCAACATGAAGTTATATCAGATGTAAATAGCAAGCAATATAATTTATTGTGTATTTCGATTTTGAAACATACCTGTCATCGTCACCACTAATCCCTTCAAATCCGGTAAAGGCCGTTTATTTTTAACAAAACACTTTTCTATCATATGTTAATCCACTAAATGGATTTTCTAAGAACCCAGCAACTAAGTCACTCATCATTTTAACGTTCACCGATTAGATAAATTATAACTCAACTACTTAACCTTACTTCGCCTCGCGGTACAAAAACAAGAACTAACGGAACACGACACGTGTCGCATTCTTCTAGCGGAAGGGCGGTAGCAAGTAATCGTATTTCATTCGACCGACGATTCCGTACGAGAAGCTAGCCTACATAGGGTGTTGCCATATTGGCTCTTTTACCCTATCTGCCAATTGAGCTGCTTGGAAAACGGCAACTGTGTTGACCACACGTATTTAGCGTTTGAGATATATAGAGGATCTAGCCTCTGGCCACTGTTGCCAGATTAAAAATAACTACTGAGAACGGGGAATTAATTGTAAAATTTAAAGAATTATCAAAGAAACAGGAAATAAAATGGAGATTGATCATTAAGATAAATTGGTGAGGAGGCTGAGCCTCCTTAGCCTCCTTCGAGGAGCCGCCACTGGAAGCATTTTACATTACTAATGGAATTAGACAAAAACAATTTGGTTGATTTCTTCTCAAGGCGTTCTTGTCAGTTTCAGTACTTACAGTAAAAACTGAACCACGTTCAAAGGTCTCTGCAGGAAAAAATAATTTAGCTAAAACATTCGAGATCTTCTGTTTTTTTTTACGTTTAACTTGGTTCAAACATTCTTGTTTCCAAAAATATTCAATCATCAGAGTTTAACTGTGATATCACTAATGCTTTCATCATTGAGAACCATGGAGAATCTCTAGCTATATCATTGGATTTCTCCAAAGCATTTGACCACGTCTAACACCAAAGCCTTATTGGGAAACCTTCGTCATATGGTTTGCGCGTCAACATTGTCGCAAACTATCGAGTTTTCTCTCGGATGGATCACTCCATGTAGTAGTTAACGGAGTATCCTCCGATACTATGACTATCAACGCTGGTCTTCCACAGGGATCTGTCTTGGCACCAATTTTCTTTTTGGTCCATATCAACGATAAGTTGGAAGTGACCATCTACCCCGTTCACAGCTTTGCAGATGATGGTAGGCTTCATACCGCATTCTCATCTAGAGTCGATACACATTCAATGAAGCCAGAGGAGCGGGACAGGGACAGGTTGACGTAATTGATGGAAATCTAGCAAAGATTTTGAAATAGGAATCTGATAATCTACTAGAGTTTAATGCAACCAAAACTCAAGGAAGGCGGATCCCACACACAATCTTGGATTCTATCCAGAAGGGAGCTATTTGTTTGATTGATGATGTCACACTTACAAGTTCATTAACCTCTCTAGAAGACCGTAGAAAGGTGGGGGATCTCTCCTTTTTCTATATATATTTTCATGGTCGGTGTTCATCAGAAATCTCGTCTGTTGTTCAACCACGAGAGATTCCAGATAGACGGACTAGACGAGCTCAAACTAGTCGCCCCTTCACTGTCAAACTCGAGACCTGCCGAACTTCTTCATACTAGACTCAATTTTTTTATCGAACAGCGAAGCTGTGGATCTCTTACATATTTAGGTCTTTCCCTCTGTCTATAACCTCCAAACCTTCAGGTCCTTCCTCTCCTTTCCTCTCGTGTGATCCAAGTTAAAAAAAGATAGAACTTCGATATCTATTTTTGGGGTTCGGTATAGTATCGGTATTTGGTGTTAATAATACTATCATCATTGTAAATTATTTATATTGTTGCTAAAAGTGAGGTGATCTAGTAAAGGTATTTGATTGATCTCATTAGTTTGGTTTGGACAACGAAAATTGATCAAAAAATGTCGAAATCTTCCTTCATTTTATGACAAATTGACCAAACGGAAATTAATTGTAAATCGCTGTTGCCCTGCGTTATGTTATTTGAAGCAACCTAGGAAAAGTCATTTAAGATTAAAACTAGTATCAAAATCTGTAATAAATTAGGCAGACTCTCGACCCCTTTGAATTTGCTAGTAATAATACAGATTTAAAATGTTGCCTCACCTTATTTAAGAATCACCAGCTGCCTGTTGTCCATTAACCCCCAGTATCAGACAGATTTATCCTATAACTAGTTGCTCTTTTCCCACTACCTACCACAAATCAAAAGAATTATTTTTAAAATTCCTATCGCCCAGAATGGGTAGCCTTAATATAAATACTCGTAATCAAGTAATGTGAAACAACCTTGCGTTTTTTTACTAGTCGATAATATAATCTTATTTTGGATGTTCGAATTTTAGGTTAGCTTGTGTGATTTAGTGTCTAATTTGCCATATATCACAATTCATCATGTAACCAAAACAAAAGACTTTCAAAATAAAGTCGTATATTCCATATTATTTGATTTACTAGGCGATGTTGATCAAAGGGTTCAAACAGCTTCAGCAAACGCTATCAAAAGGTTAGTTACACAAAGTATCTTAACGCGAATTCAGACTATTGCAATCATTTGAGAAAGGAAAATACATTCGAATCTTAAGAATGAGATACAAAATAGAACAATACTACTTATTTTGATTCACGCTATACTTTGTAGGTATATCGTCCAATCTTAATCGAAATTATTCAAGGATAAAAATATGTGTAGACTTTTGGCCTCATTCCTAGATTGAAGAAATCGCCAACTTCTGATTGCTTGGTCCGAATGGCGCAATTGATTGCAACATTTTGAATCCACCCCGGATCGTTTCCATTGATTGTGGGATAATCAGGGTATACATTTTTTTTGCAGTATTATTCCATTTTTGTATTATGAAGATTTTCAAGCTGAATCTACTGTGACTATGAAAGCAATACACTATCAACATATGTACCTCTCTAACCTATCGGAGAAACAAAACAATACCAGTTGGGATGATCGACGATTGATCAAGATAATGCCGTTTCCTTTCAATAGATTTGGGGAAGTTGTATGTTCCAAATTAGAATTTACTCTATCAAGAATAATTTATAAGCTCTTCATTCGCCTTCTTGAAACAGATTCTAAACATTTCGTGGTGAGAACTTACGATGCATCAGAAACAAATTGTATATGACTTTATTTTAAGGCTGGTTGCATCGAGGGTTTGGCTTTATTATCAAGAAACTATCCATGCACTATGTACAAAAATGCATGGAACTGTAGCAAGAATTTGAAGGACAATGGAACCTGCACCAAAATTGAGGTGTCGGATTTATTGAATTCATGTACTAATTTCATGAATAATTCTGTACATTCATACGATATTAGTTTCCACGTAAATGTACTCGTGCTAGCTTCAAATTTATATGCAGGTTAGTGAGGAGATGTATTATTTATGACGATTAGTATAGCGAATTACAACTCTGTCAATTATTTAATATATCTATAAAATCTTACCCAGTCATCATGAAATCTCTGGAACTATAAAGCCAACAGACTTTATATTGTGTTGTTGTGTTCCTTATGCGTACACCTGCTTGAAATTCTAACCCTAAAGGGGTAAAAGGTAACCAATAGTGTAACGTTTTTGACAGCTCATTCAATCACGTATCGTTTACATGACAAACCACAGATAATCCCATAAGGGATGTAACGTTTGCACAAGAAAACCTAGTCCTCTTGCGTTTACATCATAGACCTTCTAGTACATAGACTACGCTTATGAGTATCAGTAAGTGCCTTCAATTGAGGTAACTACTTGGGTCAGTTCCATTATGGCGGTTGCATAGACTTTCTGGTATGTCTTCGGCTATACGTCGCTGACTGACTGACACTAAGGCATACTAGAAAAGTGTGCCTTAGTGTGACTGACCCAAGCGAATTGCTCCACATGTTGGCACTGTCTATAGTACAAGGCCTGGACGCTGAGTACAAAAGTCAGTGTGACGTCAAAAAGACGCTTGAAGAAGAGACGTAGCATGCGACTATAGTTTAGTCTTGATGGCGCGTAGCCGGTATTAAGTGTACAGGTGATAAATATGAATAGAATTAAACTTTAACTATGTCTTGTAGAAAATTATATGTTGCCTCGAGAGACAACTACTTGTCGGCTAACACTGGCAGTAGCTTCAGCAAGCAAAGTCCATTGCGCGGGTCTCGAGATAAGTAACCCCTCGGGGCGAAACTAACAGTTGTCAATGCAAAAGATCCCGTGAACTGTGCACCACATACATTTCACCACTAAAACCCAGAACTCTGGCCGAAATGGATTTACGGGCTTGGTAGACATATGCGGTAGGCTATTGAACGAAGCCGAACGGTTACTCGTCAAACGTTCCTGGTAAAACAGGTAACACGAGGAGGTGAGCGTTGACTATAGCCCAGAAGGGGCAATAATATAGTCTAGCAAGCAGTGCTCGTAGTGGGTCCGCCTAAAGTAGTCCTTACACGGGCGAACAAACAACTGCATCTGCGTGGGTAAATGCTGCACAGATGGTTCAAAAGACCGTCTTCTCTCCAATTAAGGCGTTGGTCTCTGCCAGGCAGTTGGCGTGCTGTTGAAAGTAGGAGAGGGCACTACGTGACATGTCTTAAGTCCACTGGTTCCTCAGGAGTCCTCGTGTGATTGGAACGTATTTTTACCTGTAAATAAGCGTGTAAAGAGTGTTATGATTGAATAAAGTGCGTTGCAAAATGGCTTCCTAACTTGATGTTTATGTTAGTTATTCCCGTGTTTTGTGTATTACGTATAGTTTACTGACATTTGTTAGTTAATTACTTATGTCGAATGAATGTTGTGCTCCTGGCTGCAAGAAAAATTACAGCAATGGCCTAAACTTCCAAATGTTTAGTTTTCCTAAAGATTAAATATGGAAACAATGGATATCGGCTGTCTCTATGAAGGATTTCATGTTAATAACAATAACAGAACAAGATTCTTGTTGTGGTACCGTAGTAAGTGTAAATTTTGTTCATTATTTTGAAATTAGAACAAATTGAAAGTGACAATAATGCACCTAACAGCAAAGCTAGGAACAACTTTTCTAAACATAAAAAGTTAAGTATCGTATACCCTCATTCAGTGGTTCTGATTGTATAAGGAATAATTGGATAAATTCAAAACCCAATCAAACTATGCTTCAAACATATGCATGAACTAGAACATGATAAATTGTTAAATTTTGGATATTCTTTGAATTTGAGAGCACTCGTATTTTAGAAATTTGGAACGTCAAAATGTTGAACTAGCCTTTAAGCTATTTAATCAATATATTATGCAGGATCTACTTCAATTTAGTTCAAATATAGACCATTTCAAATCCACAGCCCAGCTTATGAATAATATGAATATTAAATTTACTTGGAAAATAATGATTGTAAAAACTCCCTTTTAAAGACAACGATTAAGGTACATTTTCCAGGAACATATCGTCAAAGCTAACTTAGAGGATTCGAAAATAAGTTTTTCAGGAATATGTTATATTGGCACATACTGCATGGTCATACAGTTCACAGAATTTTACAAACATTTCGTATTGTTTCAATGAGCTTAATTTAAATTACATATTGTTAGGAAAATTTCAAACAGAACCATTATAAGACAGGTTTTTCACATTAATTAAAGCAAGTGGGGTGCAACTAAGGACTCAGTTCATGCCTGGCAACTCCGTTCAAACAGGAAAGTGCTGAAGAATAAATAAAACTTTTGTTTCACTGTCGATATTGCAGCATAACGTACGGATGACCAGCAACAGCGTCTGGCTTGTGACGTCACGATCGAGCTTTCAGGCCTTGTACTATAGAGGGTATTGACACAGCTCACTATACGTAGAATAAGGAAAGCGAAGTCCTTGTAGCAGCATGTATGTTTACATTGACAGCAACACATGTCCATGACAATAGACAGAGTTAAGGTAACTGTAGGTCGAACAGGGACAACACGGCTATCAGTCCCAGGCAGCTCTTTCGCTTTTCTCATAAACTCAACAGTGGAACGAGTAGAACTACTCGGCCATCTCCGCCAGAGCTGTAGAAAATCATTCGGCAATGCTGAAGCGCCAGGTGATCCAAACGTCATCTACCAGAAATAGATGACAGACCATCCCATAACATAGATATCCCTGTCAACTCAATTAACTTTCAATATCAATACATAGAGTATAATTTGGCGTCTTTCCACTCTTTTTGCTATTTCTAATAGTGTTCCTAAAGTTGAAAGATTAAAGAAGTACTTCTAATGTATTGATTTCAATCAGAGATAAATCAAAATTCATTATATGATCCCTATGTTTATACATTTCTATATCTTGCAATGTCCCTAAGTGAGGTTCGTCGCTGTATTTTCAGAGAGAAAGTCCCGATTTTGTGATTTGCAAGACATGGTTAGCTACGGCGGACTTATCAAAATTATTGATAAGAATATGATAAAAATGCTCTTTGGACCTTTTACTTAATGATTCATTAATTTTCAACCTGTTTTATTTTCAAATTTCTCAGAAATGTATTTTTCACGTAGAATAGCTTTTCGTGAACAGTGATTAATTGATTATTCACAGCCTTCTTTATATTTTTAGGTTATTCCATGTCTCTCATTAGGACAATTCCAGAAGAAGAAGGAAACTCGAACAGTATGTGGAATATGTTTACAAATTCGAAACACTCCCTTTTGTCGGAAACATTAATGAAACATATTATGAAATTGATATGCATTTTTCATCATATTTTAGACGATATTACTCCTGTCTCTCTGCACCCCAAGACGGTACTGTCAAATCTTCCAAATGCCAGTAATCTTTCACCAATCAAGCGCAGAAAAAGCGATTTAGACAAAAAATTCATCAGTCCCATAAAAAGCGTTGAAGATAAATCCGACAAAAGGGATAATTTCAAAACGAATTTCGTAGGAACGTTTTTTCATTCTCCTCATTATATCAAACTTTATGAAATATTGAAAGCCTCATATACGAACTATAAGGTATTAAAACCATAATTCGTTTGGAGCAAATACTTTAAACGAAACATGATTGTTGTAGATATCACTGGATACAGAAGCTTCCGGGAAATTTCTTGGTTTATTAAGAGCTACCCTCAGAAGCCTCTTAATTTTAATGGAAATTGGAACTTTAAATGAATTTGGTAGAATTGCTGAAGAACTTTTAGGATATCTCAATACTACCTTTCGTTTAGAGCCTACATTATCTGTAAAATGTGTTCAGCAGCTATTGCGATCTCTTTTTGGCACAAACCTATCGGCGAACGTTCTAGAGATTATTGGCGATTACGTGAGAAAAGAAGAGGTATATATTATATTTTATACAGTTCCAATTCCGTTCTATAATATCAATTTCCCTTCTAGAAAAATATTTCGGCCAACTTCTCAGGTTTTTATTACAATATTTCGCAGAAACCCTATAATGAACTATCCGAGTGTATAAATTCTTTCAAGAATTTTAATCGTGTGGAATGTGATGGTGATGATACTGTAATGGGTTATTTGCATCGTAGAAGTATAAAAAAGACGACGACAATGTCAAAAGCCTTGGATAAAGTTCTGGCTAATTACATAAGAATTTTCGAACCCATGGTTATCAAATCTCTCAAAGTAAGGTTATTCATTTGATTTTAGTTACTGATATAAAAAAGGTGATTGAACAAATCAGATAATTTCAAATCAAGTTTACTCGAAAAATACTGCCTTCAATCGAAACAAAAGATTTCGAGGTTTTCCATGCAAATTTATGTAAAAATCACGCACAACAAATTTGGGGTATTTCTTACCCTACGCCCCACTAGTTCTAGACGTTCCTGATATAAATTAATATTTTGTTTGCGGACATATTTGAGGAATCGTATTTTTTTCTTCTATTTTTTTTTTTTTTTTTTTTGCGGAGGTTGAGAAGACCCTTTATATGGGGAGGTTATGAGCTTTGGGTCTCACGGTCTACTGTCAGAGTCACCATTCCAGGCAACTCACTACAAACTTCACCCCCTTTATAGGCTTGTCTGGCTATTACCTCCGATGACACTTAGGCCTGCTGGCTCATTGTATCTCGCCTTTGTTTTGTTTCTTCACGATACCCCCTCGAGTATTTTCGTATCTTGTACGAGTTGGTACAAGTCCTTTACTGGGTGGGAACTGTATATATAATTCTGGTTCGCCGTTAGGCTTTCCAAAAATTGACTTTTGCGATCCAGTGCCTCGCATTTACACAGTATATGTGTCACTGTTTCTGTATCCGTACCGTAAAGTCTGCATGTCAGGTCGCTATTGTACAGTACCGTTTTGTTTAGGTGCCCTTTTACTGGCGCATGGCCAGTCATGAGCCCTGCTACGACTTTTATTTTTTCCCTATTTAGTACTAACAGGTCTGTCGTTCTTTTGTTACACGGTGCTTTGATGTATTTCTTCCCATAATCGTTCCCTGGGATTTTTTCTCAGTATTATTTGTGGTTTTCCAAGATCTAGTCTTCTATAGACCTTCGTGCTGTACGTTTTGGCACCCCGTGGTCTGTTCTGGATCTGGAACGTTCTCCAATCCTCTTCTTGCAAGTTTGTCGACTTCTTTATTGCCTGCCGTTCCCTGATATCACGGCACCCATATCAGCTTAACGCGGTTTCGGTTTGCCAGTGTTTCAAGTTCTTCTTAGTATGTCTGTACCAGACGGGATGTCACTTCCTCACTTCTCATTGTCTTAAGTGCAGCCTGACTGTCTGTCTGCGAATCTGCTCATCTTCGATGGCTCTCCGATTCTTTTCCTTCACGCATTGGAGGATTGCATATACTTCTGCTTGGAGGAGGTGTCTTTGGCTTTCTTGAGTATACTCCTGCATCTGCACCTTTTTCAGTCTTAGACCCGTCTGTATACCAGATTTTTCCCTGTAGAATGTCGCCCAGGTTTGTATGTTCCCATTCAGTCCTTTCTTGTATTGAAGGTGTTGTTAAAAGATTATCGCTTTGGAATGTGATCTGTTCTCATGCCTAAGACGTCCCTGGTCACGATTTTTACGATGCTCATGTGTCCTGGCCCAATGTGAACATTCTCCAGTGTATTTTGTACTCTCAAGGCACCAAGCCTTGCCTCTCCTTGGATTTCCAATTTGAGGGGAGGTAATCCCAGTAGTGTCTCCATTGCTGTAGTGGGCGTTGGTATCATGGCACCTGTGATCCCAAGACATGCAAGTCTCTGGACCTTGATTAGTCTTGTCGTGGTCCCTCTTTGTTGTGTTTTAGGCCACCATACCATAGAGGCGTGTATACTTATTCACCATTTTGAATTGCATAATTTTATCTTGAACCGTTTTGAAAGATAAGAACAGCTATCGACATGAACTATAGGTCGGGATGTTCAGAAATATGTATATGTACAAAAATCGATCTTCAGGGTTGACCCTTTAGAGGTAATAGGATCCTGGAGTATATTAACGTTATTTTCAGACATTTTGTTTACACATATGAATGTTTTCAGCAATATACAATTACCACTGATGTCAAATTACAATGTTGTGTCTTACAACTCCTCAGTCAACTGGTTCAACTGCGCATAAACTATTGCTTGCTTGACTCAGATCAGATATTCATTGGTTTCGTTTTGAAGCAATTCGAATTCATAGAAAAGGGGCAAATTCCGTAAGTATGTTCCATTATGAAGTCTGACAAGTGGGAAAAAAGTGTTTTTTTAGACTTCCCCAAGAACTTATCCCAAACATTTTTCAATTCCTGGTTCAGTTATCGTACAGTAAACAACATTCAAAAAGCATTATAAGTATTCCGAAGATAATTCAATTATGTGATGGATTGATGGCTTGTGAACAATCAAGTCTTACTCATTGTATTCCGGCTTTGAAACCATTTGTGGAAGACATTTTTCTCACGAGAAACAAATTGAACACTGCTGATATGAACGAACTTGAAACAACAAGGGAAGTGGTTCTGTCGATGCTTTTGAAGTTATCAGAATATCCCCAAGTTGTGGATTTGATAGTTTTGATTTTGGACGATAGTAAATACTGCAGTGATACGGAAAAATGGTTCCGATGGTCTCTTCAAGTTTTCAGTACTCTGCTCTCCATGTTGAAGCTAAACAAGTTTAAATTGGATAATATCGAGGCTTTTATTTCCTTACGAAAATTGATATTCGTTCTCAACCCCGGGGTATATAAGCCGATTGATGAAATTGTGATTCTGTTGTTCCAAGAACCACCAAATATTGTAAGTTTTTTTTTTTTCTTAAATTCTGTCCGTATGGACCAGGATGTTGAATAATTGCTCAAAATATACCAAGATATCAATTGGAACAACTTGGTAGTTATAATATCATTGTAAAAGTGGGAAAGGTTTTTAAATATGGGTGAATGGTGAGAAATAATCAAATGAACCTTGTATGTACCTTACAATATTACCCTCAAGTTTCGAGGTATGTTCAAAAAGTAACCGGGCAATTGTCTAGAAAAGTATGATGGAGGATGGGAAACTGTATGAAGAGCAATTAAGGCGTAGAAACTATAGAAAAATTAGGGAGATAGGTTTCGAAATTTTCCAAAACCTAATGTGATAAGTTAAGTTTCTCAATTTGCAGTCCTTAATATGTGAGAAAAATTGGTATAATATTACTTGATGTTCAAAATTCAAGTAATTTGTACCAAATCTTACGAGACATGCGTTTTTTTTCTAGTGGTGCAGTCCTCGCGCCATTTTTGAATTAATCTTTCAGAACCTTTGTCAAATTCGTCTTAATTTCTTCAATTATGTCAAAACATCTTCCTTCCAATACCGATTTTCATTTTGGGAACACGGAAAATGCAGCTGATTTGGAAGGTTGGGGAGACTCATTGTTCATTCCAAAGTTCCTGTCTCCCATTTCTAGCTTTCTCTTGCTGTCAAAATTCATGACATTAACCAGCTATATTACTATTTGAACTGTCTTCGTATGTGTGTTATCATGGTAAGATGGCATGTCATAAATAGTATGCTCATAGTTTGCCAATTGTTATTCCGAAGTTCATCATCCAAAATACTGGTTCTCCACTTCTGATCTATAGTTCGTTCAAAACCAACTGGCAGTATATATAAACAAGGAAACATGCTCTGTAATATTCGTCAGGGTTTATCATTTGATAAAAATTTAAGCTTACAACAGTGTTACTAGTTTTGTAAAACCAATTACATCCCAACAAAATACGATTACATAAAGTCACTATATTTGTTAAGCCCACAATCAAAAAACCTCAACCGAACACAGTTACACAAGCAACTAAAATCCGTCTTTAAAGCGATATTGTGAAACGTTTATCCGGACTTTGCGGCTGATAACTCAATGATGGTGCGAATACCATTCGAACGAGAGTCGACCATACACCACCGAGCACTGTTTAAGTCCACTGCCCGCTGGATTTGAATATAGTAACTCATGAAATAAACACTTTCACTTGATATTTTGCATTAAAGTTCATATTTCCACAGGTAGATGATGTAATAATGTACAATCGATGGCTGGGAAAAATTTTGATTCTGTTCCTGGTTTTATCAACAGTAAAAGAGGATGTTCTTATTTCTGAAATTACCAACCTCAAAAACCACTTCCATCCTGGTAGTGTTTTTGAAAACGTTGTCATCGCTGTTGATCCTCTGAATGTATCATTCAGTGCAGATTATTTCCAAAATTATTCGCCGGAATTAATATTATTAAATTTCATTTTTCGAACGATTAAGCTAGCCTCTGGGAAATGTTCTGAAATTGCGAAGACAGTTGAGGATGATTTCTTCGTAGAAGAACTTTCAATGTTTCTGATATTGTGTTTACATAATTTCCAATCGGGTAAGAACATCAATGAATCATTTGGATAGTTATTCTAAAATTGTAATATTTTAGGATCGTACTGCAGAATTACAAATGTAGCCATCTCTTCACTATCAAAGAAATGTGAAGGTTCAAGTTCATTAGAAATAGATTCAACAAATGCTAATTTTAAACAATTGATTTTGTTTTATCCTACATTGACATTTCAATGGTGTTATCTTTTGACACTTTTAAATTATAATGGCAGAAGTTTTTGGTCGAGCATTTTGCAAATAGCTGAAGAACCATCGAAGTAAGTTTATTATTTTAGAGATGAAAAATGCTAAGAGAAATGTTTTCTAGGGACCTTGAAACATTTTCCACAGCGATTAATTTTGAAATAGTCAGAGTAGGAGGGACAATTGTATACTGTGATTATCTTGTAAGTATTTCGATTACATGCATTAGACCTTACTTTGTGACAAATTAATATTTATCATCTCGATCAAGGAAAACAAAACATTATTTATACTATATTTTACCACTAATTTAATTGTTACTATATGTAACCACAGTTTTGCAACATCAAAGCGTCGTTCTAAATAAACATATATAGAAATTTCATATGAATTATTTTTATGTTATCTAGTTCATTATTGTGTTTTTATTGCTTAGTTAACGAGCGGGCGATGAGGCCGCTCTATGTTCCGCGCGGGCGTTAAGTGCACTTTATAGCCCGCGAGGGCGCAAAGTTATTAATTTCCGCCATCCGGTTAAGGAGTTTGTCATATTCTTCGTAGTAGATCTCTCGATCTCTTTGGTAGCAAGTTTTGTATTGGGTTCTATTTTTATTATTTAGGGTGGAATTTTGAAACATTCGTGCACTCTGACTTTTTAAGTTTGACAGCAGCAAAATTTCTTCAATTTATTAATTTCATTCCAATCAATGAATTTTGGCATTTTTTCTCAATATTTATATTGTGGATGCAGTAATTAACTAGTATACCATACAAAATTATATAAACTGCTTCGTATTCGGACGAGTTACAAAACCTCAAGCCAGCAGCCCTCGGATAAGTAAGATTGCCGACCTCAGGGCATAAACATCTGCTTAATACCCTTGGAACATGAATAAGTAAGTATTGTATCTAACTGCGATAATCTATCCGTTGGTTGTATAATGGTGCTAATAGAATTAACACTTCAGCCCGAACGAACGAGTCCGTAAAACAAATGCTCGTTGCGTTCCGCTTATTCGCGGGAATATTAGGTAATATGTCCACTTGCTCGAAGTGTTTGTAGTGCCTAATTTAGTCCTTATCCATTTAAAAAAAACGGAACCACTAGTACAAATAAATAATACGGAGTTTGACATAAACATGGATATCTTGAATAGTAAACTTCCGCAGATAGCTAATCATGAAAATTCTTGGCTTCCGGATGGATTCCACATCGTAATAGCACGACTTGATGCCGACGTTTCGCCAACCGTTACAGGTGGCAGGCCTGAGGCTTGAATTGAAACTGATTCTTCTGGTTTCTATAGCGGTATTTATTGTGGGAAAAACATTCACGCTACACAGTTCACTGCCTTTATTTCGGTAATTAACTCCGTTCTGACACCCGACCCTGCCGTTGTGTGATCATGTGCGAAGTGGAATTTAAGAGGATTGGTTTTCAAATGTTGAGAAGCTAAGATCCTCAGTCACGGCTTAGATTATTTGGATGTTATAGGATTTCTATCGCTTCAAGAATTTTTCGCTGATAGAAGTCAAACTTATGTTCCGCAAGTGCAAGTCTCCTGATGTCACGAAGCCTTGTACAGTGCTCATGTTCTTTCACACGAGTAGCCACTGTACGACCTGTTTCACCAATGTAGACTTCATCGCAAGAACAGGGAATGCTATAAACACCTTCTAAATGAAGAAGGGAAATCATAATATTTCTACTCGTTTTTCCACACTTCCAAAACTATCTCAGTCATACAAACATATCAAAGATCTCCTTCCTCCTATCGGAAAACATTCAGCGCGATCTATTCGGCTCCGAGAATCGTCCACACTACGCGAATTTGGTTCGTTCGTGCTAAAATGTTCTGTCTGAACGCACCATAAGACATTACATCATGCACAGGTTAACTTCCTGATAAACCCTCATTTTCTTGGCAAAACACAGCGAATCGCTTTTGTTCTCGTTCATTAACATTATCCATATTGTTATAATTAATTAATTTTCAGAGTGAAAATTCATTAAGCGATGGAAACATACCTTGGATCTTGAACAATAATATCAACTCTCTGATTAATTTGTTTAATGAAGCCCCAGTGTATGAATTTCTATCCTTTATTCATCGAGACATAAACAACAGTAAAACACTTTTGGACAGTATATCTAAGAATTGTTTCCACATCAGCAATGTGAGTATCTAAAAATATAAACACACAAAGTTCTGTTGAAATTTCAGGGAAAAATGGTTCATAATAAACCATGAATTTATCGAATCAGGTTTGAAATGGTTCCACTAAGATCTAAGATAAGTTTGAATGTGTCACATGTGGTTGTTATCAATTAGGTTCGGACATATTTTTCCGAGTTCCTTTCTTTTTTATATAAACATATGATGTATGTTTGGAAATGTACGTTGGATTCCAGACGACAGTGAAGTGTGTGTTTTGGTCAACTATTTGCGGCTTAATTTGATTATGGGCACTATATTTCTTCACTGTCCAAAGTAGTGATAGACCCTTTCCACTATTCACAAGTACCGAACAGTTTGATTCTTTATTCTTCCAAGAGGTTTACACTGAACAGAGATCCATTGTCTTGGTAACATGGCTAAGGCAACTTCACATCACTCACCATTACTAGTTCTTTGTGATTGTACATATTTCATTTCAATAGAGGACAACAAAAGTAAAATTTTTGTTGGTTGAGACCACGGTCGTATATACAGGTCTGGGAACTCGAGGCTGTTTCCTATGTGAGAAGAGAGTCCGCTAAGCGTTATCTGTTGCGTAGTACCAAAAGGATGGCGCACGAATCGAGGGATGTTCTCTGGCATGTATACGGCCGTGTTTGAACGATATGGCGCCTAATCCTGACCACATACTTCGATCCATGCGCCAGCTGGTGGCTGAGCGAGGGACTACGAGTTTGGCGACATGTAAGAGACTCATGTCAAACATAGAGTTTCCAGGCCTGTATATACGACCGTGGTTGAGACGAAGTCCAAATTTGGTATTTTGTTTTGAATTATGGCCGATACCAAATAGCGTCCAAGTAGACATGTAGATAAATAAATTATTTATAATAAATATACGAATTTGACCAAAATGTTGATATAGTCGTTTTCAGCTAATTTTGGCCTCTTCGAGTACGATTTTATTGTTATTATAGTCCTTGAATGCATAGATACATTTTTGAATTGTTATAAATAAATTATTTATTAATAAATATACGAATTGCGCCAAAATTCCAAGTGTAAACTGTTTTTTAAAATTAATGTATTGATAGTCAAATAAATTTTTGTATCAAAAAAAAATAGCATCAAGTCTCAATAAAATAACAAATTCATTAATAAGAAAATGCCATGTTCAAGAAAAAAATAGTTTAATTCAAACGTATCACGAATAATACTTCTAAATTCCCGCTATAATGCCACGAAAATAATAATTTTTTTAAATTCTAACATCAGGAAATTTAAAATTAGTATTATACCCTAAGATGAACGAGTATAAAATATCTTCTTATTTGCTCGTTTCAAAATAGAGATTTTTCTAGTAAGATACATATCTATTTTTTTTGATATAATTTATTTGACTATTAATACATTAATTTTAAAAACACTACACTTGAAATTTTGGCGTAATTCGTATATTTATTAATAAATAAATTATTTATAACAATTCAAGAATGTATCTATGCATTCAAGGACTATAATAACAATAAAATCGTACTCAAGAGGCCAAAATTATCTGAAAAGAACTATAAACTCGACATTTTGGTCAAATTCGTATATTTATTAATAAATATTTTTATACCCATTTGACTGCATCAATTCTGACCAAATATTCTCTTCTAAAGGCGTTTTTTTAAAACAATTCCAATCGATTTTGTAAAATTGCAGGCACTGTTTAAATCTAAGTTACTAAAATGTATTGAAAATGCACATCCTAGTCAAACAGGCAATCTAATAAAATTAATATTGCCGAAAATATTAAATGTTCGAGAATTAGCTTTGTCCAGAACAGTCGCAAAATTAGCTGGTCGAAAAATTGAACTTCTACTAACAATGCCAATGGAAGAAGTTCATAACCAATTGAAAAAAGAAGATTTGATCACAATGATGACCTCATTTGTAAATATGAATATAGCATCAAAGTAAGTATATTCTTAAATTACCGTCGTAAATCAAATATTACATTATCACCTTTAGTCCGAAACAAGTGATATTTTAATTCACGATTTTCAGGCAAGAAACCCTCCTTGGACTTTTAAACAAATTGGCAAGTCAATATTACGATCTAAGTCCTTTCCAGATCACTCAAAGACGTTGCGTCAACCCAGAGTATATAAAAAAAGTACAAATAAATAAAAACTGGTATCTGAGTCAAGTAAAATCGAAATTTGATAATGCGAAAATAGGAAAAGAAGCTGCAGAAATACTCAACAAACTAGATCAAAATGAACTCGACTCCTTAATGGCCAGCAACGATTTCAATAAACTAATATTGAAAGATTGTCTTGAGTATGGAGTTAAGCTTTATAAAAGCGGCTATTCCAAAGCAGAACCCAATATTTTGAAAGCAAGCATGAAATGTTTGATGGACTGTATAAAAGACATTATTGATTCTTTGCCAGATACATATAAGGTTAGTGCTTGAAGAATATTTCTTGTACTTGTAATAATCTAATAAGTACAATTCTTTTGAATACGTTTAAGAAACATTCTGTGATGTATAACGGGTATTTTTTTGAGGATGATAGAATTCATGATTGACATAAACCACATACAATCTGATCAAATGTGTGGAATTTTGACTTTATTTAATAGAAAATATTATATCATCTATATCTTTATACAGAATGGTCCAGTTTCGAAAGCGGAAACTTTACAGGCAGACGGATAACTACAAAATAATATCAGTTTGCACTAAAAAGTGCTTCGTTACAAAGATACAGGGAATCAAAATTTTTATAAAAAAATCCAGATTTAATAATATTTTTAAAACTAATTTATATATTTAAATGAAATTTGGCCCGTTTGAATAGATAATTTAAATAAATCTTTTTACGTAGAAAATATTATTTTACTTCCGCCGGTGGCGTGCTTACAGACACACCTTCGGCTATTTTTCAAAAAAAATACTGATTTTTTTAGAAGCAAAAATTTTTTTCGTTTGACACATCGTTTGCCAGTAAAAAATTTAAATTCTTTAAGCAACTGGAATTCAGACAAATTTCAATCTGTCGTAGTAGGCCATTAAAAAAACAACTACCACTGTAAGTGTCCTTTCATTTTATTATGACGGTTGATTGAATTGTGTCAGGTAATTTAATTTCGAGTTGTTGCTAACATTGTTATTAGTGTTTATTTACTCTTCATTTAAAATATTTTCAAGAATCTGGCACATCCGGTTATACACTTGCTTGTTTCAAATAGAATTTTTCGAAAAATTCTAGGTATATGACAGATGCAGACTGGAATTTTTTGCTGGAACGTATGGAGCAAATTCCACTGTGGAAAGGACCCTCCTAATATTGCTGCCATCGAGAGCCATATGCCTAAAATTGTCTTTCGTCAGTGTACAATTAGGCGCATTTTGCTTCATCTCAATGCAAAAAAGTTTATGGGGCCAAACGGAATTCCACCTGTCGTTCTCAAAGAATGTGCGCCTGAATTAACACCAGTCTTCTGCAGGTTGTTTGCCCTTTCAAACAAACTTCATGTGTCCTTCCACCAAATTCCAAAAAAGGGAAGAAGACCCTTCCTAATAATTATACGGCACACCGACAGTAAAACAAAAGTGTTATTTATTATTTAGGACATATATAAGGATTTCCCCTTTAAACGAGCTTGCCAGACGTGAACTGAGTCCTTAGTTGCAATCCATTTGCTTTTATTAATGTAAAAAACCTGTCATCTGTTCTGTTTGAGATTTTCTTAATAATATTTAATGTAAATTAAGCTCATTGAAACATTACGAAATTATTTGTAAAATTTAATTTTCGAATCATTCTCTAACTTACCTTTGACGATAGGTCCCTGGAAAATGTCCCTTAACCCTTGCCTTTTGAGGGGAGTTTTTACATTCATCTCTTCCCCCAAGTTAATTTAATATTCATAAACTGGGCTAAGAATTTGGAATGCTCAATATTTGAACCAAATTGAAGTATATCCTGTATAACATAGTCATTGACTACCTTAACCTTTTGACGTTCCAAATTTGTAGAATACCCAAATTTCAACAATTTATCATGTTCTAGTTCATGAATTTTTTGTATGCTTAAAAAAGGCAATGTCCTCGTCTCCTTAGTCAAAGTTGGGATATAGCATAATTTAATTGAGTTTTGAATTTAGTCATTTATTTCTTACACATGCGAGATGTGAACCGAATCGAATAAATAAAATAATGGTCTTGAATTATCAACTGGATAAGGATACATAATACTTGACTTCTTATGTTTAGAAAAATTGCTTCACTATAGAATGCATTATTGTCACTATAATACAGAATATTTTATATTCAATTTGTTCTAATTTTACAATAATTAACAAAATTTACGCTTCCTGCGATACCACTGCGACAATCTTGTTCGGTTATTGTTACCATGAAATCTTTCACAGCGGCAGCCGATATCCATTGTTTCCGTAGTTCATTATCTTTAAGAAAATTCTTGCAGCCAGGAGCACAACATTTATTCGGCATAAGTAAATTAACCAACACAATAAACTAGGCGTTCGACACACTGACTTTTTACTCGGCGTATAAGCCTTGTACTATATAGGTTATTGGTTTTTTGCCCTTTTTATAGTACATTACAGTCGAAAACTGTTTTTTTTAACCATCATCACTCCTGTTTGAAAATTGCCGAAACAGTTAAAGCAGTTTTATCATATGAGCGAAATTGTTCAAACTATCTATGTTTGAAACCTTTACAGATAATGGTAAAATTTTAAACAATCTACTTCGAACCGGAGATAATGCATTTTGAATTTGTTATTGACTATACATTGTTAGGAATTTCTAAACTATTTTTCATTTTCTCGAATATTTATGACACCATGTATAATTTTTAGGTGACAGTATCAAGTGATTCCGAAGAAAGTTATTCTACCTCAATTCCAAGTATTTCCAAAGAACTTGTAGATAAACTTACAGTGTTGTATGATATCATTCCTTCCACATCATATTTTGTACGATCCTTACCGTCTATTCCTTCATATAAAATACCAGAAGAAGATTGTGATTATTTGATTAAATTTGGCATGATCTGCTTGAACTTGATAAATTATTTGACTGAGACAGACAAATACAGCTTCAATGTACATATTGTAGAAGCTGCGTTAACTTGCGCAGAGTGTATATTTAAGAAGAGTAGTTTATATGATAATTTATCTTCAGATTATTACGTTTTGTGGTTGTGCTCGGCTGTTGATTGTATTTTTGACTTTATTTCTTATTTATTATTGAACGACGAGCCACTTCCTCCGGTACCGAAATATTTATTGAAGGAAACGATAGACAAATTAGAAACAAAGTTTGCTGGTCAAGCTTGTTACAGATTGTATATATTAGTTTGTTGGTTACACAAAATACGAAATTCTATTGTTAACATTTCGAAATTTTTATTAGAACCTATTAAGAGTATTATAATTTCTCTATCTAGACTACCAATTTTCAATTCCTACATATTGGTACCTATTAAAGTATTTACCACAGGATGGGATCCTCTCTTATCTGGTTCCTTTAATACTCAAGTCCCACCTTTACCCATAGAATATTTGCAGGAGGTTGATATTTTCGAGGAGTATATTTTCAGGTGAGTTTCATTACCTTTACAAATGTAGAACAAACTTCATTATAAAATCACAGGAACATTGATGAAGATAACGATAATACTGCCATTATTTGTTAATAGAGTCAAAAAAAAAATTTTATTCCATTCAATTTATGTATTTGGAAAGGTATTTCATCATAGTAACAGATAGAGACATATGATTTTTCCCAGACAAAGAAACGTATTTATAATCACTTCTTGTGTAAGCTATACTTGTGGCCAAAAATAATGGATTGTCGCTACAGGAATTTCGCTAGTAAAAACGTACATTACTATTAAATTATAAAAAAGAATTTATGGAAGCAAATACTAAAATATTTTTAGATTTTCTTTCAACATAAAAGTTCTTGATGAATAAGTTTTCAAATTTAGTTTACACTAACACTTTTTCCACTTGAATTGTAACTTATCTAAAGCACTGCAATGCAGCCTTTATCAAAGAATTGCTTTTTTTTTGGTAAAGTTTTAATTACAACTAGTAATGAAGGGACTATTGTGTTAATTCTAGTGAATGAAAGTGTGAATATAGTCTTCGATGCAATTTCTGTATGGTTGAATAAAATCCGCCCTCTTACAATTTTAGTGAAACTAATACATCAATTGAATCTGTATTGATTCTACTGGTGGATCTAACCTGAAGCTATCGGGCTTATTGATTTAAAGAGAACTAGTTCAACAATACAGTTGGGCTTAGGAAGGACGTGTCCGACGCCTCTGATTCTAACAAGACCTATCCTAACTCCAATCAACTTCAGCTGGCAAACAGTAGATGCAAGGCAGCTTCTGTAACCACATAATTCTAGCCATATTTTGGCAAAACATTTGTTCTTTAGATTCTGATAATGTTCTATTTTGCATAAACCTTCTACAATGTCACGAACCATCCAAATCGTCGCAAAAACCATATCAACTAGTTCGAACAGGAATCGGTTATTGTTATAGAAAATTAGAACTATTTTATTTTATATTATTCACCAAAAGTATTAAGTAAATCCTGAATTACTAAATATGATCAAACATTTATTTAGGGTAACATTATTGGGTTGGACGACACGACAACAGTTTGAAGAGACTTGGATGTGTTTGTTAAGTGTTCTTTGCAATACTCCATCCGAAACTAGTTCAACTGAAGAAATTGATGAAATGGCACATGCTTCAACTTTAGCTGTTAAAGCAATAACAACCCTCTTGATGCAAACCCTCCATTATCCAATTCCGGGAAAAACTAATGTATCAAACTTGATCCATGTTTCCAGGGATAGTTCCATCCCTTGTGACAGTATTAGGTTTGTAATTAACAAATTCATAAAACCCATAATCCCCTTGATATATTTTCAGCATAAGGAAGCTGAGAAAACTACATTTGGAAATACAGAATAATTATAGTGACTCCCAAAATTGGCACCACAGGAAAAAGATGAACAGTGTATTTGATAAACCAAATTTGGAAAAGCAGAATAACATGTACTCTTACGGTCAAATATCTATAAAACATTTGTTAATTGCATCTAGAATCATAGAAGATGTTGAAGAAAAATGTTCGGCTTCCCTTGTTTGGAAAGTAAGAGAACAAATGTTAGAAGCAAGTGGATTGGATGTAACTTCTTGTTTACAATTTCTGTTAGATTTTTATACTCAACTATTACAAACTCAGGTATTCATAATATATTTCAACGTAGATTATTTTATTCAATACCATTCTTTCAGTGTTTCACCCCTCTTAGATTATTACACGAAATTGTAAGATCTGTTGTTATAATTTCCGATCTTTTTACTGACAAATCCCAATTCAGTTGGATGTTGAATTTGTTCTTGGAATTATTGAAAACGCACGCTGTAGAGGACGAGTTATTGCATAAATATCTCATTGTTGGAGCGTGCAAAGCTGTAGCGATTTTGACGCCGGTTAGTAGATCGTTTTTGTATATTAATTTATAATCAACGGAATCAAATTTTAGGAATTGGAAATATATGAGGTCTTGAAAAAGTATTTGGTACAATATTTGAAGAGTCCGTATCTTCCATCAAGGATAGCATGTTTGTATGGATTGCTTTATGTTATAGAAGGTTGTAAATTGAGCAACATTACCATTGGAGGAATTTCTGAAGAGCTACAATTGATTTTACCATGTGCTGTTGAATACATCCAATGTAATTTAACAGTCAGCAATAGGTAAGACTGGTCCGCTGTTGTAAAATTCAATTTTCAACCTTGACGCGACTCGTCTGTGCGCGCCGTGATCTTGAAAATCGGCCGAAATCACAGGATAATCTAGTTTTTCTATTGTCTCCTTTCCAGTGCAAAATTTGCCCAAAGTAGCCAACACAAATTTGAAAAAATTGTCCTACAACTTTTGTATTTACAATTTTCTTTTATCTCTAATATGTACCAAGGTCGCAGAAATATGTATAAGTTTGTGGTTACTCATAGTCACTGCAAACTCGTTGTCTCCTCAGATGATGATGTCACGATGATTGATGAAGAATTCGGCTTTCCTCAAAATTGGTATTAGAATTAGTAACTCAACAGCATCCTTCCTCCACCCCCATTCAGTTGGATCTTTATTGGGTCCAAGCCATCTGCACTTGGTCAGAGTCGAAAACTTAGATTTAACAACAGGAGAGCAGTTTATAATACATTGGAACTACCAGAATAATTACGAACGCAGACCACTGTCGGACCTAATATGCAGCCAGCAAAACTTGCTGATCTAGTTTTTGCCTAAACTTGTATTTTCATTTGTACACAACATAGAATGAGTAGAAATAATGTATTGAGAGAAAGTTAGTATTCAGTCATGAGTTTTTTTCTGAAGATTAAAGAAAAGATACCTCCCCATCATTGTTTCAAGTTTAGGTTGCTTGTGAGTGGCCAAACATGGATACCGCCACCGCAACCATGTAGTTCACTTCTAATTATAGTTCGCCCAGCAAGTTCAGTCTTTTTACAAGGCCAATGATTTTGCTGGTTGAGGTTATGTTCAGATCTTCTGGTAGGAAATGTGTCTACCCCAGCTGCAAACAACGTGTTTCGCCGTTTCATCATCCTCTAGACAACCTTCTTAGATTTAAACGGCTGTGTCCTGTATGTAAACTTCTGCGCTTTACTATACCTGCTTTGCTCTAGGGTTATTTTCGCTTTGTTCTCGAAGGGTTCGTAATGAACGCTGTAGAGTGGGCTAATCCTGGTCAGGTTGGCCAGTGCTGAAGTATTCTACTTTCAGTCCAGGATGCTATTTTAGCGATGCTTGCAGATAATATACCAAGCCTTGTTTCTGGTCCGATGAATTTTGAAGCTGCATCCCCCCTTGCCAGAGAATCTGCGGCCTTCATTTCCCTCAATGCCCGAGCGGTCGGGCACCAAAATTAGAGTCAGTTTGTTCTTGTTGTCTAGGAATGGAAAAGCTTTTTGACAGTTTATCGCTCAAACTGTGTACAGACCGATACATGTTGAAGCTGCACTCCCCACCCCCTCTGACCAGTCTGTTTCCTCATTTCCTCAATGCCCAAGTGGCCGGTTAGCCAGATCAGTCGCTTTGTTATTTTTGCCTAGGCATGCAAGATCTTTTTGAGAGTTCCATACCGTTACGATAGGAACCAATCGTTATTTTGTTATTCATTTATTATAGTTTATATTTTCAGTGTCATAGATGCTCAAGATCATACACTACTAACTTGGGCGTTGGCTTTTTTTATTATGGAAAATATTGATGAGATTCACATCGAAACTAACTTCGTTTATAATACTCTAACAACCGCATATTCAGTATTATGCCAAAAAACGGTAGCTACCGCTATTCACATTTCTATAATGAAGGTAAATATGTTTACAAATATTTACGTCAGATTGTATTAGATTACATTTACAGGGTTTGGAAAGATTGATCGTGTTGAAAAAAAATATGTCCGAGAAAACAGGGAAACAAATAGTTAAATTAGCGTTGGGAAAGATGAAAAGTGGAAATCCGACGATGGCGATATTTGGAATTCAACTGTTATTCAGCTACATGTTTACAGGTATCTTGAATTTGGAATAATTACAATTAACTTCAAAATGCAGGGCTCTGCTTTGGCTCTCAAGTGTTGGGAAACCAAAAATATTACTCCTGAATGGAATACTGGGGCTAACTTGAAAATGTCACACCAAAGTAAAATCAAATCTAAAAGAAAATAAGAGTTTTTGAAGACATGTAATTTTTCCGAGTAAAAAATTATTTTTGTGCTGTATGTTTTAAGAATTTCAAAATTAAATTTGGGGTGGTTATTTAATAAAACGCTTCTTTTTACCATGTATTATTAAATTATCTTGATACTTATTTCGAATGTGCAGGTTTGCAATAATGTACTTTTTTTAGTATATGTAAGGCAATTAACGGAAAGTTTTGCCATTGTGGTGATATACAGGGTTGCCGATATTTTACCAGTCGAAAACGAATTTGACTAATATAATTTTTTTCCAGAAACGCTTCATTAGGGGAAATGCAGCCCTTCAAAGTTGGATTTATAAAATAGTTTTTTATTACAACTGATCGGATTTTACAAAATATGCTTTACTCCTAAAACAGCTACTTTGTAATATTTGTTTGTAGAAGCTGCGGTGTCAGCAAAACGACAGTTACATTTATTTGTTAAATTAATGAACATCAATCTTTAAGTTTATTTAAATCTTAAATAGATACCTATTGTTGGACACTAAAAACTTTGTCAAATTTGTCCAGCCGCGTTGCTACAGGAGTTACTTCCATTTCCCTCCATATTTTCTAAGCTAATCGGATATTTGCTCGCTTATGGGTTTAAGCGAGTTTGAGTGATCTATTTTAGAAGTTGGGGAGGCAAACCAAATGACTGAATTTTCCCTTGGTGCCGGTCAAATGTTGATATATCCAATGCTACGACTAGATTTCCCATATGTTTCAGAGGATGCCTGCCATATATGCGTTACATAGGCATTAGGGCAAATAATACCCAAAGATATCGTCCATTTTGCAGACGATATCTTCAATTTCAACTAGTTAATAAGTAACGGTACGTAATAATTATTGTAATTTTCAGAATATGCTGAGCATGTCGAGAACAACGATAAATCGGAAATAGTAGTAACCAATCCGGAAAACTTGGTTCTGACAATGGAAAAAATGTCAGCATTGTTCGAATACATAAAGAAAGGTTACATTTTTGAAGTTGAAGTTTTATGTTCTGTATTGCCAAATATTTTGAATGACTTCTTTTCTCCGTCTGATATTCTAACCAAAGTAATCGGGGAATTTATGTCTTCTCAACAACCACATCCCAAATTAATGAGCAAGGTGGTATTTCATGTAAGTTCATCGCGTAATTTATATGGAAATACTTCAACTTATTCATTGATATTTCAGCTTTTCCAGAGAGCCATACAGCAGAAGCAACTGCCGTTGCTACAGGACTGGGTGGTGTTCAGTTTACCCAATTTCACTCAGAATTTTGCTATAGGCATGGCCACGTGGTGTTTAACGTGTTTCTTCATAAGTGCCAGCTGCAATGAATGGTTGAGATCATTTTTCCCATACATTCAGACCAGAATACAACGGTACGAATATGAAGACAAAAAAATGTTGTGTATTGCAGGATCAGATTTTTACAGAAACTTACCTACAGAAAAACAAAAACAAACATTCAGAGAGAATTTTAAAAATGTTAAAGATCAACCTGACACACCTTTCAAGGATTTATTATTGTCTTTATAGTTACCTCAGGCATACATGTACAACTCTTTATATTTCATCTTTTGATGAGAGAATAAATTGAATCTATTTTATAAATTGCGAATTTTAATTATCTATGGTAATTTGGATTGATCTTGTTAATGAGATTTGTAGTTATTTGTTTGGCATGGGATCTGAAACGTTCACTTCAATGTTCACTAATTGAACCTACAAATCAACCAAATTTATTTTATCAAAGCATTAAAAAAATGTTCTTTTGAAAATGGAACTGGTTTGTCGAAATAAGTTTATGACGTACCTCGTCACTTTTTCGGTAAACTGCTTACTGCGGAAAACTTCAAATCCTCGGGCGCCAGATTTTTCTGAAGGTTTACTCCTTCTTGAGGACTTCTGCTAGGGTTCTCACCACAAGGCTTGTCACTATGCTATCTATAGATAGCCTTGTCCCTAGGGTAGCTACAGTGAAGTAAAACCAGGGCCTAATGGGCAGAAAACAGTATCAAAATTGTAGGTTTAATTACGATTGATACTTGGTTAAAACTTAGCTCATTAAAAGATGGATTAGAAATAAATTAATAAAACGGGAAATTCCAAATATTAAATATATAATAATAAGAAATACACTTCAAAAATAATTAGTGGATGCAATTGAACGGTATTTGACACAAAAATCCACCCAGGTGAAAAATGTAAAGAAGCTCAATCCGTATAAGAACACTGTTACAACATATCTATTTTTTACGATATGTTCGATCTTTCATTTCTTTTCAACGGTACGAAATCGGTTGATAAATGATTTACATTTATCCATTTACTGAAAACACAAATCAAGCAGGTCCTAGAGTAATAATAGTTGTACGGTAATTATTCGGATAGCATTATCAGTTGCAATGTTCACAACACACTACGATATATCAAACGGTGAATAAATATTAAACTACCATTTACCTTATGTAAATTCACTAACACGGAGCTTTGGTACTTTTTAACTATTACACTCTTTCACAACTCAAAACGGTAGTATTAACTAACTTCAAATTCCGATTCTGAATCATTCTCCCGATCTTTTGTCTGTCACTGTCTTTTATGTTTTCGAGGTTCTGGTCAAGTCCGTTCCACCAATTCCTTATTTTGTGTCGTGGCCTTTTTTATTTATACCCCGAACAACGCTCGACAGTGACGCTACTTTTTAGATCTAAAATTTGCGCTCATGATCGTCCGGTAGTTCTTCCACGGCGAGGGAATCGAATGTTATCGGAATTTTTTGATTGTACGCAGTTTTTACACATAAGGCTGTTCAAACTTTGATGCGAGCCACAAAATTACTAAATCACACTAATTTATATTCGGTTTCGTTGTTTTGCCTCCTGTTTTTTGCGCTTTGTTGAATTTTTTGGCTCTGGGTCATCATGTGGGATTGAAAAATTGTCAAAATCAGAATGCTTGGGATATTTTACATCAAAATCAGTTATTTGATCACGATTTTAGTCGATTTGAAGTTTTAAGAAACAAACTTCAAAAATTACAAAAAAACGAAGTCTCTAGATTTGCAGCTAAGAAAAAGCTTTTTTTCAAACTGGAAAAAATATTTTAAAAAATAATGTAATAGCATGTTCTCCATAGAAAATTGTCCAAGGAATCCAAATATCCTACTTACGATTCTAAATTCTGCACCTTTGAGGTCGAAAAGGTCAAAAACTGGAAGAAAATTACGTTTACCTGGTTTCTGCCGTAAAATTAATGGTATACCGGAGTGTAAAATCTGGATGACGTTCGGAAACTGTTTTCTTAAGGTAAAATTTCCCGCTGAATCCGATTCAGAGGTCATGTGTCCCAAAAAAAAGACTTGTCAGCGACCTGACCAGATTTTTGTACAGTAATATCGGTTTATTGTCGTTTTTCCAATTTTTCGACCTCTAAAACCCATTTAGCAGAAGAATTCTTATTTGATCGTAAAGCTGAGGTAAAAACACGCAATTTCGCAAAAAAAAATAATTTTTAAATGCTTGCTCACACCGATATGACGCCGTAAAAAAAAAAGTATTTTGCCGAAAATCAGCCAATGGCTAGAAAATGATGGATCATGGAAGAAAACTGACACCATTTTTGGATTCAGCGGCCAATTTTCGATCGGAAATGACTTCTTGGACGTTTTTTTTGGCATGTTTGTTGAAAAACAATCCAAAAAATTGAAAAAATTTCACACAAACTTTTTAAAGGCTATTTTAATCTCTAAATGCCGGTGAACTGGTTCAAATACGATGTAGAAACGGGAAAAATTGCCCCGGCAAGTTCCGCTGACACACCGCCCCCCCCCCCCCCTTGACAGTCTCCTTCAATTTAGAATTGCCCATATCTTGATTATAAACTTCCTGATTAGGTATAGTACTAATCTGTTAACGCCGATTTGGACACTCTAATGATTTACTTACCGCAGCACTAGTGTTAAATTTTTGGGAAATACCTTTCTCCATCCAAGCCAGTTTCACCACATCTAAGAAATCAATCAATCGTTTAGTAAAATGGGTATTTACAAACAAATGGATCAACAATAATGTACAATTTACTGGCCACTGGTTTCAAGTTCGTTGATTTAATTGTTATATATTGTTTAGTAAAATGGGCATTTACAAACAAATGGATGGTTTTAATTTAGTTGATTTAGTTCTTGTATATACATGGTTTGTTACTGTAGCTTATCACATGAAAAATAATCCAAATATCTTGCTGGGTGAACTCGATATTTGATTTGTTGATTTCAAAAATATATTGAAAACATTCAACATTTCTTGAAGCTTTTAAGCTGGATTTTCTATGTTTTGTTGAATTTTCATAAATCGGCGTAAATAGAATGAAGGCTTATTATGTCACAGCAACTTTAGTCTACAAAGATGGTCGGTCAAAAGGCAAATGAAAATACAGCTGTTTGGGGTTTTATTTATTTTAGGTATGCTCAACAACATACCTGTTAAAAAATTCTACCACCCTGCTTGTGGTTTGACATACCAATAACAACTAAGAGCTAAAATACACTAATGTTTGCACATAAAAATTCTGTGTTACATTTGCAATATAGCAGATGAAATGAACACTGTCACAATATAATAAAACTTCAGGATTCTTCCAAATGCCAAGACCATAAGGTAGCACAGAATGTTACATGAGTAGAAAATAAATTAAATGATAATTTAATCAAAGACTACCTAATATATAAAAACCTGTAAATTGATTTTAAGTTACTAGGACACCAATAGCCAATAGTTGAGACAAGTCGATGCTCTGAGCAAAATAATACATTTCCACTTCAAGTGCCAAGAGGAGGGATCTGTAAAATAAACAAGAATGCATGATATAACAATCTTCTATCGCGTTCAAAATGTACAATGAATGATTTTAATTCCTTATAATAGGTGAATAAGGCTAAGCCAACAACCAACATATTTTTTACTGAAAATATGCAAATCAGAGGCAGTCATTGTTATTAATTAGCCCGCGAATTCATTATAATTTCTTGATAGTTTATTTGGTTATAAAACGTTTAAAATCAAGTTTACTCAATTTCAATATTAAACATCTCCACAAAATTGTTGGTCCTATTTTAACCAACTTCAATCAATAAATTCCTTCCCTATCTCTAAATTAGGTTTCAAAATTTTTCAATTTGTGTCATCCATTTTCATTTTCTGAGTGAACGATAGACATTTTAACTAGTGATGGGAATTATCGAGATATTTCAGCAAAAGATTATTAGCAATAGATATGTTTCAATAATCTAATAATTTAGTAATTATAAAGTAGTAGTAGTAGTAATCCTTCTTGCATTCCATACTACCTACTTTTAGCATTTGAATAACTACTTCACGTGTTCATTAATTTCTACTACTTTTCTACCACTATTTCAACTATTTAATTTGCAGATTGCACATTTTGTCTTTTGGTGCGTCATGATTTATGGCTTGTTACCTCGATATTGGCGTCTCCCACCTATCTTCAAAGCTTAAAGTATTATTTTGATTTAGACCTACTTTATGATTTATGATCGTATTTTGGATTTTTGATGTAGTCATCAAAAATCCAAAATCATAAATACTAATTTGTGCATCTGTTTCATCATTCATCAATATGGTTCAGTTCCAGCAGTTGATCAATATATCATTATTCTCGAATCGATTATTCCTACCACTAGATGTGTCGTGTCGTACACGAACGAGAGAATAATCTAAATCGAAGTAATAATTAAGCTAAATGTCGAGGATGTGACGAATACGAAAACCGCTACTAAATTTAGTAATTTCAATAATCTATTAAATCGATTTTCATATCTCGATTATTCCCATCATCAATTATAAAAGTCGCAAAGTTGTTAAAGCGACCTCAAAAAGGCTGGACAACAATCGATATATCACTTAACCAATGTAACTACGATAACACTGTAACAAAATTCAACTTTTTGAACTGCCTAACCTATTCGATGTTTGCGTTCAATTATACATCTATTTCGAATAATTAAAAGCCACCTTAGAAGTTAAAAAGTTATTTTGCGCTCAGGGCGAATTTTTTTCCAAAAGAAAAACTTCGTTGTGAATATTCTGGAATAACTTTTTATAAACTTGACTCAACACCAGTCTATGATGTATTAAATTATTCGCAATTGTGTGTAGAAGTGAGATAAACAGTTTAAAGTAGCATATGTAAGACTGTTTGGCTGCTATTTGCAGAAAAGTAAAAAAAAAAGGCTAAATTTTGATCAAATTTTACGTAAAAATCGCCAAATAAAAAATCGTAGAGCCAAATTCAGATACAAATACCGTTTTTTCGCGATTTATATCTGTAGAGTGACTCATTACGAAGAGATTGATACCATTCCGGAGTACATATGGACTGTTAACCGATTAAGTTTCGTGAAAATTCTCACATATTTAACCCATCATGGCACAGGCAAAACGCAGCCTAATTAGAGCCAAACAAACTACGCAGTTTGTAGCATAAGTGGACAAAAAATTAACCTTTTTTTTTTGTTTGGCCAAATTGATTGTTTAAACAATAAACAATCATTTATTAATGAGCGTTAGGCAAAAAAGTGTGTTACATAGTGTAATAAACTGCCATTTTACATCATGCAAGGTGGCGGACCAAAATTAAAGTTATTTCAACAAACTTCCCAACCAATATCCTTTCCAAAAAGCGGTTATTAATTTTTGTGCGATAAGCAGTTTATTTTGTTAAATATCGTATTTTTCAAGCAAATTTTCTATAATTTTTATAATAAAAAAGTTTTTGTAAAAGTGACAGTTTATTTACAGTAGTACCTGAAAGTTGCACACAACGTCACCCGGTAGCACGTAGTGCCTCAATAGTGCGCGCTGAGCCTTACTGAATTTGTCAAACTTGTTTCGATAAACTAAAGTTTTGTTTATGTATTCAATTGCAGCATGCAGAAGTGCACATTTATTCCTTGTACTTAATATTCCATAGCCGACTACAATTTTTATAATACTTGAACTTGATAATATTTGAAAAAGAAGTGACAAATTCATATTTGTATGTCTAAGAAATTAATCCTTGTGTATTACTACAATTTAAGTATATATTGTAAATAGTGGAAGCCAAACTGTGCTGGATGTGTAGTGTAAATAATGAAGGTACTATAGTGCACAAAGTGCGCGTATGTAGTGTGAAGGTGCGTGTACACATATTGAGAGTAAAAAGGTCACAACGGTTTTTTTGCTGTTATTAAAAACAACTAATTCATTAAATAATTTAAGATGGAGGAAAGTTAGGTCGTCAAAAACTCGGATTCAAGCTTAGGAGGACACACCATCGATTAAAAAAACTATCCTCCCCTCTGGGTATACTGGACCAGGACGCAATGAGTTTTGAACATGCGATTTGTAAGAATTGCTGACACTGCCATCGAACCAAACAAAATTGCGTCGTGATCCAGGTAACGAGGAGAATGCATCATCTACAGTATCCGGAACAATTCTTCTGGGGTATAGACAGAAATCTACATGAGCAACAAGGAACGCAATATGATAATACCACATAAACAAGAGAGACGCACTGCTGTGCGCCCCACCTCTTACCCCACCCGACGCGTACACAGCGAATCGCACATTCTCCCGACTGGTGCTGGTATGATACTGACGTCCTACGTCCTGAGCTGACCGCCCTGAAATTGTAATCGACGCGTACACAGCGACTCGCACATTCTCCCGACTGCTGCTGGTATGATACTGACGTCCTACGTCCTGAGCTAACCGCCCTGAAATTGTAATGCTATCTCAACATTCTTTACGCTCTCATGAAACCACCATATCCAAGATGAATACTTTCCGATACTGTATATCATGTATGGTTTTTTGAAACCTATTCCATTTAAGAAAGGTTTTTAAGAGAATTAAAAAAAAGATTACACCTACACTGCTCCTGGTCCTGACGGCATAAACGTATGGTGGTAGAAGAAATTTTCTTCCACTCACTGCCGCCCATAGAGATGAAGATATAGAGTTCTTGAGTCCCATAAGCGCAATGCTTTACAAAAAGACCCTCCCTCTCTAAGAAATTTGAAGGCAACCTTTCTCTTTGTAATAATCTCGCAATATAAAGATCTCTATGCATCGCTATGGGTTCACGGAACGTAAGTGGGCGAGGCATATCGGGACCGAGTAGAAAGAGATAGCCTACCTTCAAATTTCTTAGGCGGATGGAAAAATATAGCACCTTCAAGAACTCTATTCTTAATCTCTACGCTGCCGCCTGGCCATAGTCTTTGACTCTTGGCTTAAAGAGGAGCGGCAAATTCCAAGCTGGACTACAGAGGGATCCACTGTGCTGCACCCAAAGAAAGGAGACGTGTTTGATCCCAAGCACTACCAGCCGATCACTTGTCTCAACACCTGCTATCAGTTATTTACACGTTGCTAGATTGTTTAGATCGATGGGTTCGCTAATAAATAACATCGGCGAGCAGCGTGGGGCAAAGAAAGGCATGGAGGGTTGCCGGGAGAACCTGGTGATATTCTCAAAGTGTAACTTTTCTATGGTCTGGATCGACTACCGCAAGGCATTTGTTTCAACGTCACATGAGCTATTATTGTACGTGGTTCAATGCCTTGCGATACCAACCCCACTACTGAGATGCAGAAATCATCTGTTACCACTACGGAAGACTCGTTTTGCCATCGCATCAGGGACGACGAATCCCGACAATTGGTAACATTCAAGAGAGGTGTTCTCCAAGGAGACTCCTTGAGACCCCCTCTTGATGAACATTACACTGCGGTCGCTCTCCATTGCGTTAAGACGGACCACCGAATGACCCGAGGCATCAGAACACCCATTTATTTTACATGGATGATCGGAAACTGTATGCTCCTGGGGAGAAAAATCTCCATCAGCCTATCAACGTGGTTCAGGAAAAATACACGAGCCGTAGGCATGCATTGTCAGGCTACATGTTGAATCACTAGAAATATTTGAATCGAGATGAAACGTTGAACTTGAAGATGACAATGAAGAAATATCTTCAGACACTGATGTCAGTCCAATAACAAAAGGAAACAACAAATACAAGAGTTGTATTTTGCAAGGTATTGTGTAAAAAACAGGGATTTCGTACAAATCTATTGAGACTTGTAGCAACTCCTAAAGCAAGTGAGAAATATTTTTATAACTGCAATAATATATTTGTTGAAAATGTTATTGATATTCAAGAATGAGGTGAGAAATACCAAATATACACTTCCATCCAACCAAATAAGAATTCAATGTCACTTACCTATGATGGGAAACCAGCTGGGGGCTGTCCAGGCACAGAATATTGTGGCCTGAAATTAGTAAAGGTGGCTGTTGATGCCGTAAATCCTGGCAAGTTACCAGCATTGAAACCTGGAGGGAATTGACTCATAACAGTTGCTGCAAAAAAAAATGTCAGTAAATACCGTTTTCATCGGCGCATTCGCTGTAAATTACCTGTAGGTTGTGTAGCAGTAGAAGATGTCGCGGCCAACCTAGACAGAATACTTCTCTCGGACATCTGCAATCGCTGAGCGACCGGCGGTATTCTCGCTAACGTGGCCGGTAAGCGCGACACGTCCGACTTCATGTCGGATAGTAGCTCTTCTAGTTGATTGAGAACCTTGTGCAGCACCGCGTTGGCAGGTTTGTTGCCGGCGAGGGATTCTTTGCTGAGGTGTTGATGCGATTCGGCGAGACATTCCACCTCGGCGAATCTGGCGTTCAGAGACATGGCCGGATGATTGGGATCTTGAGTGAGATTCAAATAAGCCGCCCGTCGTAACTGTTCTTCGATCACTAGGGCTTGTTCCAACAACTGCAATAGCGAAATTAATCGGAGTTAGTTCAGTCGGTCGGCTGCTTCTAAATGTAGATACGGATTCATAAAATTTCAACTGTTGTTAGTAATGAAAAAACGTTTTTGAGCACCGACACAATCCAACGAAATTGAATTAATAAAATATTCATACAGGCAAGAAAACCATTTCCTCATTGATATTATTATTATAAATTGTTCATTCGATATTTACTTAGATAATATTCTAAAGTTCATTCAAATCCAACTGGCAGTGGACGTGAACAGTGATCGGTGCGTGTATTTGCACCGCCGCTATTAACTTTTCAGCCGTAAAACTCCGGACGAACGTTTCGCAATATCGGTTGAGATAGATTTTAGTTGCTAGGTTATTTTGTGCTCGGTCGAGGATTATTAGTTTGAAATTAAAAAAAAATATATGGTGACTTTATATGGGTCCCTTAAATGCAAAACTCGTTATTTCGCGAAATTCTGAAAAGTAATGTTTGGACATCATTCACTTTCTTATTATAAAATCTACCTTATCTTCACCTAAATAAGATTCAAAACTACTTATTTCTGCCCTAAAAACACATTTGATAACGAAGACTAGATGCATAACTCGGTATTTGTCTTCACTTGTCCGATGCAAAACTATATAATTGTAACCAATGGCGTTGCTCCTTATAGTCGCGTGATCAAGTCCACTAGAGATTTGACAATGTATTATGGATAGGGGTGATTAATTCTCATCAGTATGAACTCTTTATAGTATATTAATGACGATGACTTCCTCGGTCAGGTGAATTCAACCAATTTATTGAATTAAAAACCAAAATTTCCTGTTTCAAAGTAGATTTACGTTTCCTTTTGAAACAACATCATACGAATTCAAGATCTTTTATTCTAAATTATTAAACAAAGTTTCCGCAAAAACCAGTAGAAAAGAAATCAAATAAATAATAATAAATTTCAACAATTGTTACCAAAAACCCCTAGAAAAGAAACTAATAATATAAACATTATTCACAATAAAACCGATATTAATTTCAATTAAACGAAAATGAGTTTGTTAAATAAAGGTTTAAATTTTGTAATTGATTCCAAGAAATGACCTACGAAGGATTCAATTAATAATATTGAAAATACGATTTGGTCTCTCAACTTTCAAGATAAAGTTGTTATTCGTAACAAGTGCATGACAATTATTGAACAATCAAATAAATCATATAAAAGTTTCTCCAATAACTTCAATAATATCTATGAAATGAAGAAAAAGACTGTTGTTACTTGAAAGCAGATAAGGGAAATTCCCTCTTAATTATGGGCATAAATGCAGAACTCGGTACTTTAATTTTTAATTTTTTTCAATTTTAGGTAACATTTCGAATTAAGAAGCAGAAAACCACTAGTCATCTAAAAACAAAATTTTAAACAAATCCGTATGTATTTTAATTACAGACAGTTTTCTGGGCTTCCTGAAAAATTTTTCTAACTAGCAAATACCGAGTTTGGCATATAATCGTGTTTAGTTTAAATACTTTTCAGGTTTTATAAATGTCAAGTTTTGGTTATTTTCGATGACAACGTGTTTTGCTTTGCATGTGCATGTTCATAGTAAATACTCGTTCAATATCCGCTCGTATCTAACTTGTGATTCGTTCAAAGCCAACTGACAGTAAATGTAAACAAGGACACGTGACCGGTAATATTGACCAGACAATTCAATCAAAATAGTGTAATAAGAGTTATGAACAGGTTATTTCCAATATTAAAAAAAACTAAATCATATTTAGAAAATTAAAGTTTAATGTAAAATTAAAATATCTCAAAGCAAAGTAACAAGAACCCAATGCGGTTTCACACACAGCTTCATCGTGGGTAATATGAAACCATAGCTGATAAGTTCACAAAAGTTTGGTTTGTAAAGGAAATAATAAACCTGCCAAGATTAATAACCGATATAGGACGAGAAACTAATGGTTAGCTACATGACAAATCTTAATGTGACCCATCTGGAGATCATCAAAATTGTACTTAAATATAGTCTTGATTATAGTTGAAATAATATGTATATTCAAATCAGTTAGCAATATTTAGAAAAGGACAGATAAGTTTAGAAATCCCCACCCTAAAAACATTCTGAATGAGAGGTCTCAAGAAAGAGGAAAATAATTATAAGTTATCTTACTGCTTATTGGTTTAACCATTCTTCCAAATTTACTAGCAATATTATTGGTACAAAATTAAAATCAGGATCACTATAAGTAAAATCATTGCTTTAACAATCCTTCCCTAATTGCAGAAAAAGGACGCATTATAAATATCAACAAAATGCGGAAAAACCTTCATTTATTTTTTCTAACTTGAATTAGACTTTTGAGAAATCACCTGGCACTTTGTCGTTTTCAATTGAATTAATTTTAATAGATTATTCAGAGTGTTTTAGGTAAGAGGGTGTTTTCGCTAAAATCAGAGTTTCAGTTGTATTCATGTTCGAGTTAATAATATATTTTAATCAGTTCATAGCTTTTGAATTCCCTGGTTAGGAAATCATTTTTAATAATTTTAGTTTTCATTTTTCTTTAGTTTAGTTAATTTAGATTCTCTAGGTAATTTGATTTAACTTTAGGTTTCATTATTAGATTATTCTTATTAGTAATTTTATAATATAACAATAAAGTTAATTATAGTATTCTTTTTATTATCTTTAATGATCATTTATATTCTTTCTTTATTATTATTATTAGTTCGAGTTTCTCTGATTAAAACTAGCGTTTATCCCTTCACTCCCAGTGTTTTAATCCTTAAGTGTGTCTAGTGAAATATAAAGGGTAGTGTCAAAGATATTTTTCACGTTTGTTCTGGCTAATCAATGATTGAATCAAACTCCAACGTGTCATGGTTCTCTAAATTAAATGACCACACTGCAGATAAATAAATGTTGATGAATAGGAATAATGTTAATTCCTTAAGTAAAGTTTTATAGAGTTTAATAGAGAGAGTACCATGTTACAATAGTCATCACGTTTCAAATTAATATGACGGAAAGTCAAGCTATTATTGGTGACGGCACATACCTTAAATCTCCTAGCCAAGAATTTATTCTTGATTTCCAAGAAGTTCCCCTTGCCGACGTCCATCTTGAACGGTTCGTTGATGATGGAGAATCGTGCATCCGCTTGAATATCTTGCCATCTACCGTATCCGTGAGTTACTATACCAGCGAGCAGCCAGTAATCGTGTCGGCGATGCCATATTTCGTATTCTCTACCGGGCGTCGCGGCCTTAAACAAATGTGTAATCTCTTCCGAAGATAACGCTCAACAATTATATCACTCACCTTTTCTTCGTTCAACCAGAGCGTATGCAATTCGGTGAAACCTCCGTCGGCGATGTTGAACATGAAACGTTTCTTGGCTTCTTCGGCTTCTTCAGCGCGTTTAGCATCTCTCTAAAGAAGAAAAAAACAGATGTTAGAATTGACAAATTTGTGATCCAAAAGCTTACCTTCTCTTTCTCCTCTTGCAAATTGACTTCGTCTTTTTCGACTTTCGGTTTCTCTTCCTTCTTCTCCTCATCCTTGACCACTTTCTCTTTATCGTCTTCTACTTTGATAGCGTCGGCTTCTTTACCTTCTTCCACTTTGATTTCCGTATCTTTCGGCTCTTGAGGTGCTTCTTCCTTCTTAGGTTCACTCTTGGGTTCGAGTTCCTTCGCCGGTTCCAGATTAGGTTCAGTTTCGGCGGCGGCGGCGGCGACGGTTTCTTGTTCTGTTTTAACCGTAGGAACATCTTTTTTGTCTTCAGTCTCCTTGATATCCTCCTTAACAATTTCAGTTGGTACCGCTTTATCTTCTTTATCAGAAATTGTTTCTTTGTCCTTTTCTTTATTATCGTCAGCCTGAAATTAATAGAAAATTGTAAGCTATTCATTAAGAGGTGTTCGTGCTGTATCAACCTCCTTTTCCTTCTCTTTGTCTTTATCCGCATTATCGACTGGTATGGGAGCGGGACTTGGAGCAGCACTTGTGGCGGGTGTAGCGCTAGTACTTGTTGTTGTACTTTTAGCGTCGTCAGCGTTTGATGGCGTCTTAGATTGTTCCATTGTCGTTTTTTTCAGCACTTCGGGCATGCTGTACTCCCCATTAATGTGTTCAAATTCTTGTACCTAGATAGAAAAAAAAGTTTCGAATGGTGTAATGTAAAAGTAGATTGAAATTAGAATGATTTTTGAATAATAGTGATAACATGGTGTGTAAACAGGCAGTTTTTTCTATTGCAATACATACCTTTTTCCTAATCAACGACATAACTCCAATCCTCGTCAGCACGTGCTGCCTACTGAGTCCTTCTCGTGGAACACCGTCGGCAAACGTTTCCGCGTTATCGGCCCCCGGTTCGCACAGATGTCGCATGAACAGCGAAACGTACGCTTTGAATATCTTCTCGGATTTTCCCCGTAGATCACGCACTAACCATTGCGAATTGAAGGCATCTTGTGGCGGCATGCCGTATCTCATAATGGCGTTGAGGAACGCCTTTCGTTGTCTAGCATTGAATCCCAGTACCTCGATATTACCGCCCACGCGTGCCAACAGCGGCGGCAAAGGTCTATCTCTCTCGTCTTTTCGTTCCATACGTCTTCGCGTTCTGCGATTGAGATCGGTGCCGTCGCTTTTCTCGTCGAAATCGTCGTCTTCTTTATCTTCATCCGAACCGGCAGAGAAGTCCGAATTGTAATCGGACAAGTTTTCTTGCCACGTAGAATCTTCTCGCGTGTCGGTTGTCATTCCTCCGTCGTTGTAATTGACTTGTTTTCGCACGCGCTTACCTTTTCCTGTTGGAAAACTATAGTTCAACGATTTCGCATTTTACAAAGTTCGTCACTTACACAACAAATTTGTTGTGCTTATTTCTATGGCAAAATGAATTTTTTTTCAACCATATTAACCTGTGCCTGTAAGGTGTTAAAGTTTAACTTCGAGAGACTTTAGAGCGTAACTTTTGATGCTTAGAATGGATTGTTCTGAAAGTTCGTACTCTTACGTTTTGCGGGGGTCGCTGAATTCAATTTTTGATATTAAAATAGAAAATTTTATTCATTAAATTATATATAAATTTGAATTATTAACAGTTTCTTGACAGTCTGAACTGGCAAAAATTGATTTTCGATATTTCCGGCTGTCAAAAATTTATTTTTTTCATCAAATTTGAACTCAGGGACCTATAAAATCACATCACGGATGGATTTTTTCAGAAATTTGTTTTAGTTCAAATTAATGACAGTTTTTTGACAAGTGTAACTTGCAAAACTTGATTTTTGACATCAAATTTGAATTTAGCGACCCCAAAACGTAAGAATACGAAATTTCAGAACAATCCATTCGAAGCATCAAAAGTTACGCTCTTGTCTCTCGAATCGCAAAATCCCCATTTTAACTCAATGTTAAACTTTAACACCTTAGAAGCACGGGTTAATATGGTCCAAAAAACTGAAAAAATCCAGGGGTCATTTTTTCATCATTAGAAACAAAATTCAGGGGTCATTTTCAACATTATACACAAAATTCAGGGGTCATTTTTCAACATTATAAGCAAAATTCGGGGAGTAGGTTTTTCAACATTACAAACAAAATTCAGGGGTCATTCTCAACATTTTAAATAAAATTCAGGGGTCATTTTTTCAACATTATAAGCAAAATTCGGAGGTCATTTTTTCAACATTATAAACAAAATTCCGGGTAGGTGTGAGAAATTTAAACTTTTCCTAAATAAGTGCCACCTTAAGTGGGGCTGTATAATAGACATTAGATCGCAAAAGAAGACTACTACTGCACTCAACGTGGCTCTCGCTGCTCGCTCGGCGTCTCTCGTGACTTGGCACTACTCGGGTCAGCTATAAGTATAGCTATAGTTGTTAATATAATTAGTTAATAAACAATTTCTTAGTTAACAAAAATATTCAAGAACACAGTTATTTTCTGATAATTTGAATTTGATGAACAACATTTTTAACTGCCCCATTTCCTCTTTTTAGGTACGCGCCTGCCTGTTATGGTCCCTTCCTCCAAAATAATTGTTCCGGTCCTGGAACTTTCTAAACGTAGTCATAGCAGCGCATATTTGTAAGGTTCCTCCACCGGAGATGCTGCGTGGCTATGCTGTGTGTGCAAATGGCATCAGATCGTAACCGCATCATTTAAAAAAAAATCCTAAGCGTTCATATCGTACACCTGTTTTCGTTTTCTATTGTTTATTTGTTTAGTTATTTGTCAATTAATATTTGTTTATAATTATTTTTTTTCAATTTATTTCAGAATATAACTTATCCTTGATATGAAAAAACCTTTATCCAGGTCTTAATTATCCGAAAATGATTCTTAATATCGAATATTTAGAAATTTTTTTATTTTTTTTTGTTAATTAATTAACAAGAAATTGTTTATTAACAAATAGTCAGGTCTTAATTATCCGAAAATGATTCTTAATGTCGAATATTTAGAAATTTTTTTATTTTTTTTTGTTAATTAATTAACAAGAAATTGTTTATTAACAAATAGTCAATTAACACATTGTTATAAACTTTGAATAAACACTGTTTATCGGTCAAATGTATAAAAAAATACACTTTAACTGCTCAAAATCAATGGAAAATAGCGTTTAAAACTATTTTTGCTATTATTTAATGTTTATTAACAAAATAAACAATTTTTCAAGGACCAAAAGTGGTAAGCTTTGATCTAAGTGTCAAGACGAATCGAATGAGCTCTCACAGATCAAAATCGGTCCATGAGAAAAAATTTTCCTTACAAAGTTCCCCGTTTACTGGACTACGTTGCGCGGAATCCATTCCGTCAAGCTTGACCAATTATTTGTAAATTGTAGATACAAATTTGAATATTCTGAAATAAGTCATATTGTTTGCCAACTTACCAAGTGTTCGGGCAATATCCTCCTGCTGTTGTTCATAATGATGCCTCAGCAACTTGATCCAATAAGCCGGATCGGTATTTTCCGCTTCCTGTTTGATGATCTCAGTATCTACTTCCTCCTCGTTGTCACCTTCTTTAGTGACGTAACTAGCCACTTTGAACGAACTGAGGTATTCGTTGGCCCAGTTCTCTTTTTGTTCGATACCCAGCTTAGAACGATCCAACAAATCCACCACAGCCTTATCGTCGTAATGGATAGCTTCGTCTTCTTTGCCCTCGTCTTCTTTGAACAGTTCTTCGGTACCGAATCTCAAAATATCGTCCAATTCTTGTTTGGTAAAGTTCGATCCTTTACCGCCCATGCCGGGTCTCACAACCAAATGAGTTAACATCATTTTACGTTTCGCCACTTGCGTTACTCGTTCCTCTACACTATTACGCGTTACAAATCGAAAGATCATGACTTTATTCGCTTGCCCGATACGATGAGCTCTGGAGAATGCTTGGATGTCGTTGTGGGGATTCCAATCAGAATCGTAGATGATAACTGTGTCTGCTGTTGCTAAATTGATACCCAAACCTCCAGCTCTGTTAAATGGAAAAACAAAAAAACAATCAAATTGGTTCATTTTACAAAAACATTGACATAATATATCTAACTTTTTTAATCTCCTAAAATTTTTATTCTTTATTTTGGAAACAAAAATATTCGAAATATGGATTGAAGCGCATCACAGTGAAAACATATTTCACGCATAGATTCTGTTCAGTAAAGCAACTCCTAATCTCAAAATGTGAAATAGAAGTTAACAAAATAGATCAGGATATACTGTAGCAGTCGTACTGAAAATTGAAACATGATTTCAACAGAGTTGTTGAAAGAATGGCTACCACTCGAAAGACATTAATATATTAAAAGCTTGCGTAACATTCTTCTGCTAGGCGATCTCTAATGTCTTGAATAGTAAATATTTTAGTCGGTTAGAAAAACCACCTCTGTTGGTGTTGTTGCATCCCCATGATACGTTTTGGCAGTTAAAATATCCAAGAACGATACGTGGTTTTGGGATTTGTTTCAACAGATCATCTAGTTCATGCATAACAATCATTAAATCGGTTCTTATCGCTTATATTATATCAATCAGACTAATCAGCGTACAAACTGAGAAAATATCGAATGATTTCCAATATCTTCAGATCTTCATCAGATTCTGGGAACATTAAAGAATATCGAAGCCACGTGATATCATCTTGAGATGAACTTCCTTCTTTCAGGTATTCTTTATGCCAGACTTTTTGCTTGCCTTTCCCTTTCACTTCTTATATTTCGCACTATAAAGAACACTTCGTGGAGTCTCAAGTTCTTGGCAATATGGTGATGACGCTATTTTCCCTGTTTTTTTCTTGTCTAGTATTATATTTCTTCGGTTTTGTAGTTTCCATCATATTTGAATTCGATGGCTGAGGTTTATTTGAATCTTTTGAATCTGATTTGTACCCAGATTTTGCATTCACATAGGATGCTTTTACAGAACAAGATGCTGGTACTTGATGAATACTTGAAGTTGATGGCAGAAGTTCCTCGCCATTGTAATCTCCTAAATTCGACTTGGGTTCATATTCTACATCTGCAGAGAAGATGCTGTAAGAGGTAGATATGGGTTCATTTGCAGTTATAGCCACTGCTCAACAATCAATCAAAAATCTTCTTGATCAATTCAGTAATCCAAAGAACTGATTTTTCGATAGTGTTAAGTGAGGATGCTGGTTCTTCCTTTGGGTCTAGGCAAAAATTTGTTCTAACCACACCTTGATAGTCTTTGGTACATTATATGAAGTAGACTCCTTCATTGAGACCCATCACTCCTATTTATTTAGAGAAACATCCAAGATAGATGAAAGGTTTCAAAGATATCTCTCAGTAGGCAATAAGAAGGTATTTCTAATCAGTTCATAAGTAGGTGATGATTGAATATTCATCATGAACGCCGTGATAATTATTGTAGACGCAAAATATTTCCTCCTTGACCGGGTCATCTGTATTATTTGATTGATAATGGAATGAGATTGCTTAGTATACATGAATTCATCTCCAGTTTCACTAACACTTTCTTGAAACATTCTAAAATGTGTCTTAGACAATTTTCAACTGAATCTGTTTCTAAACTAACATAACCGTATTTAGAACCATCTAACAGATTTTGCACCTGGGACCATCGGTTCTGTTTTGTTCATATCGAAACTCAAAATCCATTTCATTCCTTCAAAACATAGCTCGATGCTCTTTACAAATACTTTAATTTTGAGGTAATTATATGAACAATAGAGTAATGATCACTATCAGAATTTAAAGAGAGGAATATACACTTCGTTTCAACTTCACTGTTATGAATCACATTTTGTCGCCTACATTGTGAATTCTTACGGCTAACCAAATTTGTTACTGATAAACGTGTTGCCACATTTGGAAAAATTGATGGGACAGCATTATGTTTCAAGTCTGGTTGACATTTAATGTTATTCAAGGTATCGTTTGGTGAGACAATTTTCATGGATGTAAGGATATCATCTTGTTCGAAATGAACACTACATACTGCAGGAAATTGGTTAGGTTCTCAGTGTTTTCTAGCAATTGCTCTCGGCCATTTCCATTTCAATTCATGTACCTTAGGAAAGCAAAGGTACTCTTTGAGTCCTCTTTCTTCAAAATATATTGATGATTTGACTTATACATGACGCCGGGTTCACCTAATTGTATTTGGGTATTGTATGATGTATAAGTACAATTCTTTGAATAAAGCTACCTATCTATCTATCTATATTCTGATGTACAACAATGTCTAAGTATGATTATGATATAATCCTACTTACGGAAGCAAAACAATTACGTGCCCACCCAACCACCAAGATGTACACAGAAACAAATTCGAATGTAATTCAGTGCATTATTTTATTCCGTACGTCAGGCGACAAGCACATGCAATTCTAACGCTCAAAACTATGTTCCGGGAAACATTCTGAAATGTACCTATTTTTAGTGTGATTCGGCTGACTACGGTTATCTGCGCCACCGTCGGTTTGGGGCATAAAGCAACGTATCTCCAGTAGACGTCTTGCTTTAATAATGCACAGTGTGTGAATTCAATTCGAAGACGTGAAGTGATCATGAAAGTTAATTGTGTGCAAAATCTTCTACGTTCAGTAACAAATAAACCATTCCGCTTTATGTGATTTTTTACAAATGGAATGCCCCGAATATTATTCGATATTCGAAAAGCCCTTTAAATGGTTCTCTAAGAATACTATTCCTATATCTTCAATATTCAGAGTTTTGAGCGTTTATTTTGAAAAAAGTTAATAACCAACAATTACTTTTATATTTGCAGCAGATATTATAAAATATTGCGGATACACATGAAAATACGCCATAACATATTTATGTTATCACTCATCACAAAATACATGTAAATCAAATGAATTCATGAGCACTGAATTTGAATAGCAAATTTTCTTCATAGTTTTTAAAATTGAATCGACACCTGAAAATTAAACGAAACTAAGGAAACGTCGAGATACAAACCGTCAATAACTTATAACATAATTGTTTCCAAAGCTAAAAACCCCATAATATTTAACAAGCGATGATTTGGTTTGCTTAATGCTTTTTCTACGCAAAAAATGTTCAATCAAGACGCGAAATTCACTTTTTTCCATGTTTACAAAAATCTTCAAGGTTGCTTGCTTCCGATGGGTGTCAAAATAGAACTAAACGACATATCAGTCCGAAAATTTTTATGTGTTCTAGTTAAAGATGGTACACCATCTGTTTTATTTTTCAGGAACTTTTTACCTTGCCCTTGTTAGTAACCAAAGTTTAAAAACTATATGTTTAGTAGTTCTCCAAAAACATTTAATAGTCCATTTAACAGAAAATACGCAAATTAAACTTCGTTTTCCTTACATATCTTTCGGTGTTACTACAGAAAAAAATTGCAGATACTACCGAGTGATACACAAAAATCAAAATCACTTACCGCGTGGAGAGTAAGAAGACGAACTGAGGAGCTCCCGGCGCGTTGAAACGATCGATAGCTTCCTGTCTGGCTGAACCGGTGATGGCACCGTCTATACGTTCGTACTTGTAACCTTCTCCTTCCAGAAAATCCTCCATTATGTCCAACATCTTGGTCATCTGCGAGAATATCAGAACTCTGTGTCCTTGTTCGCGTAATATTCTCAACATCTTCGCCAGTAAAATCAATTTTCCCGACGCTTTGATCAAACTCTGAGTTTCGTAATTGCCATGGAGCGCGAGCGGCGCCTCCTCGGCCGCCCCCGGAAACAGATACGGATGATTGCAACACTTTTTCAGGTCCATCATTATGTTCAACAAGGACACCGATTGTCCGCCACCTTTCGGATTCAACGCTTCGAAATTACGCGTAAGAATGTATTTGTAATATTTCTTTTGCATCGGCGAAAGTTCCACCCGCACGATGAATTCCGATTTCGATGGCATGTTCTTCAACACGTCGGCCTTGAGTCGACGCAGCATGTGCGGCCCCAACATTTCGTGCAATTTTTTGACTTGATCTTCCTTCGAAATATCGGCGAATTCGTTTTGGAACGTGGCGAGATCGTTGAACTTCTGTCCGTTCAAGAAGTTCAACAAGTGAAACAGTTCTTCGAGATTATTCTGGAGGGGAGTACCAGTCAGGAGGAGTTTATAAGCAATGTTGTAGCCATTGAGCAAGCGGAAAAACTGAAATGAATTAAAATATATTACGCAAATTCCATAGTTTAATATGCTTCACCTTACCTTGGATTGATTACTCTTCAAACGATGAGCTTCATCAACAACAAGCACTGCCCAATCTATGGATCCCAAACACGCTGCATCGATCGAAACCAACTCGTAACTTGTCAATAGGACATTGAACTTGACCGAGCTCGCCTTTATTTTGGATGCCCGCCCGCCCCTACAAGCTCCTTCTTCGAAGCTAAGTTCGTTCTCTCGAATAACAGCTCTTGAATCTTTGTCACCTGTGAATAAACTTGATTTTAGAATTTTCGTTTCATAACGACCAGGCTGAAATTAAATCACTTACCAACATAAGTAATGACGTAAAAATCAGGAGCCCACAGTTCGAATTCTCTTTCCCAATTGATGATGGTGGAGAGTGGGACGCTCACCAAAAACGGTCCTTTACAATGTCCCTCCTTGTAAAGAGAATAAAGGAATGTTATCGTTTGAATGGTTTTACCCAAACCCATCTCGTCGGCAAGAATGGTATCGATTGCTTGTCCCCATGAATATCGCAACCAATTCAAACCTTCCAGCTGATACGGATGTAGCTGCATTCCGCATTCGTCTACGTAAGGTGGTTGTTTGTCTAATTTCTTTTTAAGATCTGTTGTGGGTTTGTCTGGCGGAGGAGTAAATCTGCGTCTATAATGTACAATCGCTTGGAATAAATTATCATAATCCTGACAGAGAGGAACTGTTTATATAACAAAGCAATTCATGAATAAAGGAAACAAGTCATAACATTAAATTCTCGCTGTACCTACCTCAAAAAAAATATGTAGCAATTTAACCCTTTTCAAAACGCCATCCAGACGTATCGAAGGAATATTCGTTAAAAAGACGGTTTAGTCATGGGCAATTCTAAATTAAAGAAAAAGGCCAAGGGGGGAGGGGGTCTGCGGAACTTGGCGGGGCAATTTTTTTCCGTTTCTACATCGTATTTGAACTCGTTTACTGGCATTTAGAGATTAAAATACCTTTTAAAAAGTTTTTATGAATTATTTCAATTTTTTGGGCTGTTTTTCAACGAAAATGTCAAAAAACTGTTTTTGACCCCAGAAATCGACATTTTATAATAAATAAACGTCCAAGAAGTCATTTCCGATCGGGAATTGGCCGCCGAATTCGAAAATGGTGTCAGTTTTCTTGCATAATGCATCATTTTCTATCCATTGGCAGATTTTCAGCAAAATACCTTTTTTTGACGGCGTCATATCGGTGTGAGCAGCCACTTAAAAATTATTTTTTTTTTGCGAAAGCTGCTTGTTTTTACCTCAGCTTTACGATAAACTGAAAATTCTTTCGACTAAGTGGTTTTTCAAGGTCGAAAAATCGAAAAAACTAAAAGAAAACGACAAAAACCACTATTACTGTACAAAAATCTGTCGTCAAGTCGCTGACAAGTTTCTTTTGGGACATATAACCCCGGAATTGGATTCAGCGGGAACTTTTCGGATAAGAAAACAGTTTCCGAACGTCATCCAACAGATTTTACACTCCAGTATACCATTACTTTTACGCTAAAAACCAGGTAAACGTAATTTTCTTCCAGTTTTTGACCTTTTTCGACCTCAAAGTTGTAGAATTTAGAATTGTAAGTAGGATATTTGGATTACTTGGACAATTTTCGATCGAAAACATGCTATTACATTATTTTTTTTTAATATTTTGGTTCTTTGCAAAAGCAGTTTGAAAAAAGCTTTTTCGTAGCTGCAAATCTAGAGACTTCGTTTTCTTGTAATTTTTGAAGTTTGTTTCTTAAAACTTTAAATCGACTAAAATCGTGATTAAAATTGACTGATTTTGATGTGAAATTTCCCAAGCAATCTGATTCTGACAATTTTTCAATCCCACATGATGACCCAGAGCCACAAAATTCAACAAAGCTCAACAAATAGGAGGCAAAACAACGAAACCGAATATAAATTAGTGTAATTTAGTAATTTTGTGGCTCTGGGTCATCATCTGGGATCGAAAAATAGTCAAAATCAGAATGCTTGGGAAATGTTACATCAAAATCAATCATTTTGATCATGATTTTAGTCGATTTAAAGTTGTAAGAAACAAACTTCAACCATTACAAAAAAACGAAGTGTCTAGATTTGCAGCTACCAAAAAGCTTTTTTCCAAACTGCTTTCCCAAAGCACCAAAATATTTAAAAAAAATAATGTAATAGCATGTTTTCGATCGAAAATTGTCCAAGTAATTCAAATATCTTACTTACAATTCTAAATTCTGCAACTTTGAGTTCGAAAAAAGTCAAAAACTGGAAGAAAATTACGTTTACCTGGTTTTTTGGCTGCTCACGCCGATATGATGCCGTAAAAAAATAGTATTTTGCCGAAAATCAGCCAATGAATAGAAAATGATGCGTTATATAAGGAAACTGACACCATTTTCGGATTCAGCTGCCAATTTCCGATGGGAAATGACTTCTTGGACGTTTATTTATTATAAAATGTCGATTTCTGGGGTCAAAAACGGTTGACATTTTTCAAACACGGAAAAAAATTGCCCCGGCAAGTTCCGCAGACCCCCCCCCCCCCCCCCTAGCCGGCTCCTATAATTTGGAGCCTTATAATAATAAAATAAAGATCCCAGTATCAACCCTTGTAAAATACATCATGTTGTCGTTCGAATAAATTTTCAATATAATCATATGAAGAATAATTTGATCTCATTCCACGTCTTTATCTGTTAAAATGAAATGTTGCCTTCTGCCGATTGTTGATCGGTAGGTTCAAGTTTCAAGCAGCCCTTTCCATCCAGATTTATTTGTCTTTTTACACATGAAATGTTTTCATTCCTCTCCAACATGTTGTTTATGAGCATAATTTGAATATTGTGAAAAAGAAATGAGTACTCACACAGTAGCCCTGTCTTCATCATCTTGTATTTCTCTAGCCTTCTTTCTTCCTTTCTTCTTTCTACTGCCTGAATTCGCCGCCCTCAAATCCTGAAAATCAAATATATGGAATCCTTATCATCATCCAAAACCAACCTTACTCACCATGTAATATTCAATGGCCGGCTTCAATCCAGGGATGTCATCACCCTCTTCTTCCCACGTAGCCTGATCGTAAGCTAGTTCACGCCATTTGATGAGGTAAAGTGTACGACCATCACGCATGGTTCTGTGATTAATGACGCGATGAACTACCAACCATTCCGGTTTGATCCCGTATTTATAGAATTTCTCTTCCAGCTCTTCGTCTTGTATACCGCCCATAGAGAGCAACCGTTTGGCGCGCATATCACTTTCGTCGATAGGTTCTTCTAGTTTCGGGGGTTCTTCCATGTCGTATTTTCTGAAATAGTTGCGGAACATCAAAGGATGAAAAACGTCCAGTTGAAGTTCAGAAATCCAATCGCAATGCCAGTATGAACGCTGTAAAACAAATTATTTGTTCATTGCATCAATATACTCTACTAGAAAACAGCCAATTCCGTTTTTGCCTAATTTTCAAACAAATCAGTTGTTAATCAATATTTGAATTGAGACTAATCTGGATATTATTGGCGATAACTACAGTGCGGCATTTATGAAATTTTCATATTTGGCATATTTTTCATATTTTTAACTATTTTTTAATTTTTAGCATATCTGTAACAATTTTACAAACTATTCTTTCCTATACAATTTAATCAAAACATTTTATTATTCTTACGAGTAAAGTAAATTTAAAAGGTCTCAATTTGTGTTGCTTGACTGGTTTTGCATGTAGCAGGTATAATTTTAAGAAATGGACAATTACTGGTAAATCCCAATAATATTGTTGATGTTTAAAATATTCACTTAATCCGGAAGTAGGTACTAAGAATTAATTACCCGACACCGTTGGGGTCCATTTATTTGTTGCCAAACTAAGGACACGAGGAAGGGCATAATTATTAAAAGTTTTCTTTAAAGCTGTGTCGACAATTTTAGAGTTAATTTAAATTTTTAAAAGCTCCACTTAGAATTCAATTCAATCTTCCTCTTCCCCCTCGACACATTTTAACACGTTGGGGAACGTGGTTAGAGGCTGCTTCTTTTTATGCCGAAAACTGTACGCAAATAAAAACTGTTATACACGAATTTGAAGGCGATTCTTCTCAGCCTCTCTTACAAGCCAAAAAATTGCTGACCAATCACAACAAGTTTCATTTATAAAAACCAATTATAATTTCATTTCAAACACTATTATCCAATTAGTCATCCAAATTATCTTTGATAGAGGCGGTAAATTTAATAACAGAATTTGAGCAAAAATGCAAAAATATTCCGGGACATATTGGAAACCAAATATATAAAAAATTTAAAGCAGTAATTGATAAGAACCATAACTACAAATTCCTTTTACGAGCAGCCAATACTTCAATTGGAGATTTTGATGAAACATTTACATTGGAAGCAGAAATTTTGTCACATTTAAAACACGCCCCTATTACGTATGTTGACGTAGAGAGAAGCTTTTCTGTATTTAAACATATGTATACTGCTAGGAGGCGAAACTTTTTGTTAGAGAATTTCGAGAAATACTTAATTGTTTGTTGTTTTGATAATCAAATTAATCATGTAAAAATTGTTTTGGTAGATATATATTTTTAAATGACAAAATATTGAACTATGTTTTGTTTTATTTCAAACTACCTTATTAAAATAAAAAGCAATTGATTGTGAAAATTAAAATATTAATTTTTAAATAATTTCATATTTATTCATTGTTTTTTACATATTTCAACTAAATTTCTTTCATATATATGATCATATTTCCTACTTTTTTTTCTTCATTTTTGCCTCACTTTAGCGATAACACTATATAGCAAAATTCAACTTTTTGTTCTGTCTAACCTTTTCGATGTTTGCACCAGTCTATGATATATCAGCACCAGTCTATGATATATCAAATTATTCGCAATTGTGTGGAGAACTGAGATAAGCATCTAAAAGTTGCATATGTAAGACTGTTTGGCTGATATTTTCAGAAAAGTAAAAATAAATGTTAAATTTTCATCAAATTTGACGTAATAATAGCCAAATAAAAAATCGTAGAGCCAAATTCAGATTCAAATACAGTTTTTTCGATTTGTATCTGTAGAGTGACTCATTACGAGATTGATACCATTCCGAAGTACATATGGACTTTTATTGAAAAGTTATAGCGCGTTAACCGATCAAGTTTCGTGAAAATTCTCACATATTCAACATGAATTTAGTACAAATGTCTGGATTGGAATTTACGCCAACCACGTGTTTGGACCTTATTTCTTACCACAACGTGTAAATTCAGAACATTTCCTACAATTTTTAGAACAAGAGCATGTTAATATGTGGGAAGACATTCCTTTGAATTTGAGAGGACAGTCTTGGATTCAGCTTGATGGGTGTCCGGCCCATTATGGCGGAAATGTAAGAAATTGGCTAAACAATAATTATCCGGCGAGATGGATAGGTCGTGGAGGTCCACTAGCGTGGCCTCCCAGATCCCCCGATTTAACGCCACTCGACTTTTTTGTGTGGGGATTCATTAAGGAAAAAGTGTGTACCACTCCGGTTAATACAGTTGAAGAACTTCTCAATAGCATCAGAGATGCTTGCAATGAAATAAGGGTGCATCATTTATTTAACTCAAGACGTTCTATTGTAAGCCGCTGTGAAATGTGTATTGAAAAGAACAGTTTACATTTTGAACAAACCGTCTAATTTACTTATACTAGTGTTATTGTTATTAATTGTTGTAATTGTTATTTATAAATCATTCTTGATAACGATTGTTATTAATTCCACAATTGTTAATTAAATATTGTTATAAATTCAAAAATTTTCTCCATAAACATTGACATGAGTGTTCATTCAATGTTTTTTTTTTATGATTCAGTTGCATTACATTAGTATTCAACAGCACATAATAAACAAGGATTGTTAAAATTAGTGTATTAAACAAATTTCAACCTATAAAAATCTTGTATTTGAGTATGGCTTGATATAACAATTATTTATTTTTGACTACATCGGAAATAGATAAAAAATAAAAGATTTCGGCTTTTTAGAATCCTTAACAAACCATATTCAGGTAGGTCTCGTTGAAAGAATTGAATATTTAGCCGATAATTGATAATAAATAAATTACTTAATTTAGTACCACATCAAACACTAAAAATCAAAATAACTTGGAAACGCACAGGAATTTCGAAGAAGGGACAATATTTTTGTTTAACTGTATGTAGATAATAAAAACAAGTTTTTTTTGGAAAATATTCATTGACCTAGAATTTCTGTTTAAGAAAGGGGTTGTGCACCCCCTCCACTCTGCCACTGTGCAGAACATTCTTAAAGCTTGTTTTATGTCCCTTAATTAACAGGCATTATCCCAAACATGAAAAAAATCTAAACATTCTTTTACAAATTATAACGAAAATTTGAGAAAAAAATTATATTCCATCCCGGATAGCAGCTGTCGGTTCGATTTATTTTTCCCTCTTTTACAATATCTCGTTTTACAATATCCCGCTGTCAGATTGCTGTAACGAATTATTTTTTTATTTCTAATATTTTCTCCTACTGGCCTAATTATAACAGGAAAAGATAATAGAATTCTACCACCAACTGTTCTTCATTATATCAACAGGCTGAAGAAACTTATTTAAAGGCCAAGACGCATACAACTGCGAGTTCATAAGAACATAATTTGTGTATTTTATATATTTTTGTTTTAACACGTTGAATGCCAACATCAAAAAACTTTATTAAAAAAATTTGCTTATTTTCACACCGAAATCTTGAATATTACCTTGGCAGTCAGCGTGTTAAGTCATTTCTATAGTTTTTAATGTTTAATTGTATTTATATGTAATTTTATATATTTCTGTTTTAACTCTGTTGTTGAATAAAAACTATTGGTAAAAACTATTGACTTTCATTTCCTACTTAAATTTGCAGTTATGTGCTGTGTAACTTGATTCGAATTTCCCTCCAAAGCGTCATTTAGTAGGCTTCCATTCCGCGCGCGGCGCTCGTATCGCGGTTTCGGTACCTAACACAGAACATTTCATTTTACGGTAGTAGTTATCTATGATTCAGATCTAGCAACAAATTTCATTATTTTACACCCAAACTCCAATACAACGAGGGATTTTAGGTTCCCCTGTTTGACATGTTGAAGAAAACATTAGAAATCACTGAATTGTAGCAAGAAAATAAAATTCTAAGGTACATACCTCATGCCACTTGACAAAGTACTGCCTTATTCGCTGCGGTTTCCCTTTTTTCCCTTCTGCATTTTCTTTTGCTGGTTTATCCACCCATTTCCATGTTAATATCTTCATTACTTTTCCTCGTAATGGTGGACACTAAAAAAAAACATTTTACCATTGAATAATACCACATGAAGAACATAACGAGCAGTTACTTACTCCACATCTGGGACACTTCCAATCACCATCGGGTACTTCAGTAAGAGGTGGATTCAAACAATGCGTGTGGTATGCCCATGGGCATGAATCACAGCACAATAATTCTCCACCATCTTTACAAACTCGACAGAATTCTTGATGTTCATCATCATCTTGTTCTGCAGGACCTTCATTTTCACAATGGGGGCAACTCCATTTGCCTTCTGGCGGTTCTTCCAATTCTGGTTCTAAGCATACCAGATGGTAGGCTCTTGGACATGTATCACAAAGAATGATTTCACCCCCTTGTTGGCAAACCTCACAATAATCTTGATGCTGAAATGTTCATTTAAGTTATTGAGAAACTAATTTTTTGCAATAACAAGTGGAAATATGTGTTCCCAACAGAAGTACAAAGTAAAATTTTGTAAAGTACCTGAATAAAGGCAACATTATAAGACTGAATCTCAAAAATGAATAGAATTTATAACTTTGGAAGTTGGAGAATAAAACTCAAATTCTACACAAAACTTTCAACATTTAATTTAAAAATGCTGACAAATTGTTTCACCACACTGTGGCATTTTCAAAGCAAGGACTTATCAACTAAAGCTAAATCTAAAAGTATGTCCTTAAATATTAGGGATCAGAGTATGGTACAAATTGAGGGATGGGGGGTGGATAATGGTGGGAGTGTATTTACAAAATTGTTAACAAGTGGTGAATTATATGTATAGATTTGATCATTCAATATTGCATTATTATTGTTTGAGTGTTTCAATATTTCTATGGATTCTAGTATATTAAGTTTATGTCCTTTTTCCTGAATATATAGAATATCGGGTTTAAGTGTGAAATTGTGGCTATGTTCTAACAGATGATTCGCGTAATTAGAGTCCTCTTTTTTGAGCCTGTAACTTCTCAAATGTTCGTTGAACCTTACGCTGAAACTGGGTCCAGTTTGTCCTATGTACAAAGCACTACAGTCATCACATCTCAGTCTGTAAACTCCAGATTTCTTTAATTTATCTTTTTTAGATTTCGAGTTATTTATATACGAGCATAGGTTATTTGTTGTTTTAAAGGCGACGTTTTTATTCTGTTTTTCAAGGAATTAAAATATTTTTAGTGAATGTTTACCTATATGTTAGACATATGAAATTTGATTTGGTATTATTATTAATCTGCGGATAAATTACGTTTAACGCTTTTTTATTGAGTTTATTTTGGAGTATTTTATTAATTATCTTGGCATTATAACAGTTAATTTTGGCAATATCTATGATTCTGTTTAATTCCATATGGAAATTATCTTTACTTAATGGGACATTAATTAATCTATGTATCATACAATTGACCATTAGTCTAATTGAAGATCTTTTAATCCGCAATTATACTTTACCGGCAATAACACAGGAAATATTAAGTTTAATCCACTTTGCATAGACCAAAATTATTGTAACACTCAGAATTCTTTAGCGCTTTGGACTCCGGGATTTTCACGTGGCCTATCGAAATTAGAAGGTTCGAATTATCTAAAAACATAATTGCATGAACGCCAGACGTCCAATGTAATTAGCTACGAACAAAATCATTTTGACATATGCCTCGAGGAGCTCGCTGCGCGTAAGTTAGAGTTTATACATTTTACCTCGGTCTTGTTAATTTGGGGCCGTTTCTTGCCCCGTGCGACCGGCGCCAGTTGTAATAAAGTGTTTTTGGCTATGGGCCGCTAGCTTTTACCCGCTTCGTGTATATTTTAGTCGCGAGAAAATTCCCTTTGGTACGTCGCACGTTACACGCGCGTAGCTGAGATCTGAGAATAGCTCAAACTGTTTTAATCAAATTTTCCTACTTAATGGACATTTATCGAAAAAAGAAGGGCCGTCGGGCACGGTCCGATACTAAATCTAACTACATGGAGCGAAAACGGCACGCGAAAAGTGGTCGTATAGCCGTATTAGGTACAACCAGTTTGCACTTTTCTAACTCGCGTGCTACGGCCTTCTCACGTGAACGTCATTCGATTTACGGTAAATTAACTATTTAAAAACAGTTTTTGACCCGGATTGTGGCTATCACGACCTCTGAAAAGGTTCAAAGTTCACATAATTATTTCATAATTTGTAGTTCATTATTGTTTTACAACTGAAATAAATAGGTATGAAATTTGTAGGTTATTGATGATGTCAGTGTGACAGTGACATAATTATTTCAAACGTAAAGTAAGACACACGTTTTAGATTCCACAACCACCCTTGAGCAAGATAATTTTTAATTTGTAGTTCATTATTGTTTTACAACTGAAATAAAAAGGTATGAAATTTGTAGGTTATTGATGATGTCAGTGTGACAGTGACATAATTATTTGAAACGTAAGTAAGACACACGTTTTAGATTCCACAACCACCCTTGACCAAGATAATTTTTGATATCCCGGTATATTGGTATCGCTATGTTGACGACGTAATCGCTTGCTTTACAGGCAGTAACCGTCAGACAAATTCTTTTCTCACCTATATCAACAACTTACATCCAAATATAGAATTCACATTAGAGATGGAAAACAACAAGTCCTTAAACATTTTAGATCTGACCATTTCACATACAAATAATTATTTTCTTTCGCTATTTATCACAAACCCACCCACACAGATACCACAATACACAACACTTCTTTACATCCACAATCATACAAGCTAGCAGCATATAATTGTATGATACATAGATTAATTAATGTCCCATTAAGTAGAGATAATTCTCATTTGGAATTAAACAGAATCATAGATATTGCCAAAAATAACGGTTATAATGTCAAGATAATTAATAAAATACTTCAAAATAAACTCAATAAAAAAGCCTTAAACCTAATTTATCCGCAGATTAATAATAATACCAAATCAAATTTCACATGTCTAACATATTTAAGTAAACATTCACTAAAAATATCTCAATTCCTTAAAAAACAAAATAAAAACGTCGCCTTTAAAACAACAAATAACCTATGCATTATGTTTTTAGATAATTCGAACCTTCTAATTTCGATAGGCCACGTGAAAATCCCGGAGTCCAAAGCGCTAAAGAATTCTGAGTGTTACAGTAATTTTGGTCTATGCAAAGTGGATTAAACTTAATATTTCCTGTGTTATTGCCGGTAAAGTATAATTGCGGATTAAAAGATCTTCAATTAGACTAATGGTCAATTGTATGATACATAGATTAATTAATGTCCCATTAAGTAAAGATAATTTCCATATGGAATTAAACAGAATCATAGATATTGCCAAAATTAACTGTTATAATGCCAAGATAATTAATAAAATACTCCAAAATAAACTCAATAAAAAAGCGTTAAACGTAATTTATCCGCAGATTAATAATAATACCAAATCAAATTTCATATGTCTAACATATAGGTAAACATTCACTAAAAATATTTTAATTCCTTGAAAAACAGAATAAAAACGTCGCCTTTAAAACAACAAATAACCTATGCTCGTATATAAATAACTCGAAATCTAAAAAAGATAAATTAAAGAAATCTGGAGTTTACAGACTGAGATGTGATGACTGTAGTGCTTTGGACATAGGACAAACTGGACGCAGTTTCAGCGTAAGGTTCAACGAACATTTGAGAAGTTACAGGCTCAAAAAAGAGGACTCTAATTATGCGAATCACCTGTTAGAACATAACCACAATTTCACCCTTAATCTCGATATTCTACATTTTCAGGAAAAAGGACATAAACTTAAGGTAGTTGTCGTGGTACAATATTGTAAGAAAGTCTTGTATCATGCGCGCGGTCAGAGAGCACACGAGCTTGTAGCAGAATGTGCTATAATTTTTGTGTAAGACTGTACCCATGGAGACATACTCGCTAGTACGTATACTTTCTCATAAATTGTTGAACTTGAAATTAATATTTCTTGACAATGAGACGGTCAATATTTTTTTTTTTTTTTTTTTAATTCAGAATACAAACATTAAGTGACTGTTAGTTTTTTAAAAATTTCTGACAGTTAGTTTCTTATAAAAACTGATAAACTGGTACAAACTCTATGTAGTGCCTATACTCTCCATGTTAATGGACCGATTTTTAATTAAGTGTATCTTGAGTTAGAAACGGTCAATTGACTTCAAATTTTAATAGTAATTGTATTATCATGTCCTTATTAAATATACAAAAATTCAGAATTTTCTGACTGTACGCGTTTTTCACGACAACTACCTTAATATACTAGAATCCATGGAGATATTGAAACAATAATAATGTAATATTAAATGATCAAATCGATACATATAATTCACCACTTGTTAACAATTTTGTAAATACACTCCCCCTATTATCCACCCCCCACCCCTCAATTTGTACCATACTCTGATTCCTAATATTCAAGGATACACTTTTAGATTTAAATTTAGTTGATAACTCCTTGCTTTGAAAATGCCAGTGTGGTGAAACAATTTGTTAGCATTTTTAAATTAAATGTTAAAAGTCAAGTGTAAAATTTGAGTTTTATTCTCCAACTTCCGAAGTATTATGAATTTACACTACGTAAACACCGATTCCATAGATATAGAATTTATAACACTTTTTCAACAGATGGATATGCATTTACCAAGTTTCAATCAAAATCATATTTGACTAACCTCATATTGTTCATCATCATTTTTGCCTGCTTTAACCTTCTTCTTCTTCTTACTCTTATTACCAATTTTCGTTTTAGCTTTACGTTTGGGAACATCGTCAGAAACTTCTGTGGGTTGTGAGGAACTAGCTTCCTCTGATTTACTAGCATTTGGATCTTCAGCATCTTGCAACATTTGTTCAAATTCAGCATCTGAATCTCTATCAGAACCAACATTGCTTCCTTCACCATCTTCCTCCTCCTGAAATTAGTAAACAATAGTAACAATAGGCTTTGAACTATCTTCTAAAACTTACAGAACTACCCCGCTTCCTTTTGCCTAGTTTTATTTTCAGAGTAGGCACTTTGGAAGCTTTTTTTGCAGCTTTTTTTGCTCTAGAGCTCCGTTTCTTCCTACTTTTGGACTCCTCATCATCTTCATCTTCCTCATCTTCGTCATATTCTTCAACCTAAAAGAGAATGTGATCAAGTTCAAACTCAATGTGATAAGTTGAATTCATAAATGATCAAATGGTATAATTATTATGACAGACCTTCGAAGCTTCCTTGGAAGCCCTGGGTCTTGATGACTTAGAATACTCTTGCTCTGAATTAGATTGCTCGTTGTTTTCAACTTGCAGATGGGGATTTACTGTTGAAAATTCCCTCCACTTAGCTGCTACTAGCATCATTAGTTTTGACATAGGAACCTAAAATGTAAAAGTCTAATAAAACTGTACTATTAATTTTAGAGAAAAATTTAACATACTTTGGGATTCTCTTTAGCCAATAAGGGTCGAACGTGCTGTTGGAACAATTTGTATGTTGTAAGATTTTGGAAATCTGTCTCAGAATACTCCAACTCAACATCAGTTAACCCAAATGTTGAACATACTTCTTCAATAGTAGGCATACCTTAAAATTGAAATGTGATGAAATTTTTGAGATTCAATTATCAAATAATAGTATTTTTTGTTTTTGAATACATTATTAAACAATTAATTGGCCAATGTGTAATAATCCGACCGATTTAATTCAAATTTAAAGTTTTATGAATTATTATATCTAGAAATGAACATACGATATGTTAGATATGTCTACAGACGTGTGTAAGCTGAACCCCCTTTCCTGTAGCATTGACTTCATGCTTAGCAAACGTAGCAAAGTATGCGGTCAACGGTACATGTTTTCCCTGAGTCAGAAGAAGTGCACGTGGAGTTGAGACGGGCTGTCATTTAAGATTCCTTCGCCTAGCTAGATTTCTATTGGCTGTGTTTATAACTTATTAGTGGGCCCTGCTCCCGGTATTCTAAGTTAAACATATTTTCTAAGCTTTGTGCGTGGGGTGGCCCCCGCTTCAATGATTTCATAAAAACTAATTACTTTGAGAAAAACGAGGAGTTCTTCACTACCTACTCGAGAGTTCTTCACCACCTACTTGATCGGTAAGTCCAGCCAGCTTTATGTCCACAGGGATGCTCCATTGTTGCATTAAGTCAAGTCATGTATCAATCAAATCAATTAATATAATGTTTGTCAAGATTTATACAAATTAAGTTCAAGGAGTTTATAGAGATTAAATTAATTCATCAAACTGTGTTCATTGCAACAAAGGTTATGCATCCCTAGGGCTGAAGCAGCGCTGGACTTGTGCGCGTCTTTCGCGGAAAGTGTTTTGTTTCCTTTAAATCATTTTGTGACAATTCCAAATCATCCATAATTTAATCCGACGTAGAAATCGAGTGTGTAAATTCTCTGTGCCTCATTTCTACAAGGGATTCGAGAGGGAATTGTGATATCAGACCTTCAGGGAAAGTGCATTTTGATTGCCAAAGAACAACTGTTATATTGACTACAACCTCTGAATCGGCGACATAATATAATTTGGTTATTTAACCTTCAGATCACGCTCCGCCCGCCAATGTTTATTTTGTTAATATATGTTTTTTTAGCCATTGGAGTGTTCAAATGTAATTCCGCTTATCGGAGATCACTTAGAGGATATAATAGAGTATCAGGTCGTTAGGCTTACCCCAGGTTACCAGAAAGAGAGGAATCCTTTAATTTTAAATATTATGTATCAATCATCGACGTGATCGAGCGCGAAATCGATCACTGTTCCATGTGTGCTAATGAGCTTTCATTGATTCAATCTCTCTTAGGAGAACCTGAGCAGGAACTCGCTCGCTGGCGAAAAGTGTAGAACTAACGACATTGATAACGGTCTCCCAGGTTCCCACTTGGGGTGAACCTGAATTAGACGCTTTTAAATCTATTCATATCATTCCCAATTCCAAATTTTGATTTAATTTTATATTCGTTTGCTGTGTGTAATGTATCAAATTTTGTTAACTTTTATTCAATATATATTTATCATTTAATTTGATGAACGAGTTTAACTGGTAATTCCTAATCACCTCTCAGCGAGTACGACCTTCAGAATTTACGCTTGAATAGATATAAAGATATAATTGTGAGTAATTGTACGAGGTGGTCCTTAGGAAGGGATCAAGGCATCGTAGTCAAAAATTGCTTCTAGGTGGGCTGAAATATACACCTAGTGGTGGCTTCAAAGAACCTTAAGGGTACATGGATCAACTAAGATCTTCGATACCCGAACAGGTTCCAACAAACAATTCTCTCAATTCATAGAACACGTCGATGAGGTATTAACGCTACCTGAAATAATACCCAGCCGATTGTTACAAGTACGAGGTCTAGCAGTGATATAGACTTTCAAACCTATTCGCTTATCTGGAAATATTAAATCTGGAGTAAATCCAGATTTATTATAAAAACAATACGCTCGGCTCAAATGTTAAAAATGTAACATATAGTATTCTCGAAAAGAATTCTGATAATTTTAACCAACCTTTATGATAAAAATTATCAGCGATTGTATGAAAATAGATGAAATATAAAATAAATGGCACAAACTACCTCCTGTTGCACTACTAGACTCTTGTGCAGGTGTTGATGGTGCAGATGTATGTTTTGTAGATCCTTTAGATTTCCTACTTTTTCTACCACTTCCATAATCAGAATCACCACCTCCATTATCATCCTCTCCACCATATTCACTTTCCTACAAATAAATTTGATTACTTAAAATTGTTCAAAACTCAAATCGAAAGCTTACATCTTCACTATCATTTTTGCGTTTCTTCTTTTTCTTCCTACCCCTTTTTTCTTCCCCTCTGGCCTTTCTTTTTTTGCCTTTCTTCTTTTTTCTACCATCTTCTGGTTCATAGTCATCATCTTCATCCTGAATTTAAGCAACTATATAATTTCCATCATAAATAACATTCACCTATCCCACAAAAATGTATGATGAATTGTAGAACTAATTGATTGTTGAAGTCAGTACTTACTATACAGTAATTTATAATATTGATAAGCTTAATGTTATTGTTTGATAATGAGAGGTATAACACTTAAAAACAGTATTCATTTTGTTTATCATTGTAGAAGTGTTCTATTTAAATAGATCTAGACTCCACTGGTAGTAATAATGAAAATGAATTAGTACTGAAAATGTTAATTACATATTTTTTATATGGTTTTGGTAGTGTTACTTTTAAATTCTACTTGCAAGCCTTTTAGATAAGAACTATTTTGGCAAATAATTATTATAGAAAAGTAAGTCTCTCTATCTAAATATAAAGCTACAATGAACATCAACAAACGATTTTTTTTTAATTGTGGCAAAATATTAAATCGCTAATGGACAATAACTATTTCATATATATGTATATATTAATCATAGCCATGCTTATCAAGACGGCTATGATATAATATACAATATTTATATAACCATTGTTCCATTTGTTAATCCATTGAATAAGTAAAGGTCAATCTTATCAAATACATATACATGATTCAAATTTGATGGGTAGAAAGACAACTGATATTGATATATGCTGTACTTGAAATATTACATAAACATTCAAATGCATCTTTACTTACTATTTCCTTGGGTGCTCCATCCTCTGATTCAGCTTCATTCTCAACTGCATTTCCGGACCCCTCATCGGCAGCTTCTTCTTCTAAAAAGTAAGACCTTTGTAATATTTAGAATCTTAAGATTCGAGGACAATGGTCAGTCGGTCAGTGTCATTTTACTGTCAAATCGGAGGGAAAATATGAAATTTCTAACCCCAAAAGTTAAAATAATTGTAAAATGCATTATTACTCAAGTTGCAATCTGCCAATCTCTTTGTTTGATGGCCTCCATTTTGTTTAAGGGTCAGGATATGCCCGCGCGCTGTCACAAAAATAATGAAAACGTACCTCCCCCTTACACCGCAACTAATAATCCTGATTACCATTTTCTTATAATTATGCCTTTTTTTCGGTTACCACCTTCAAAATGGCAAGGAAAAGACTCGATAAAATGAAGAAGTGACATCCGAATTAATCACCATCAATCTACATTGATACAAATATGAGCCATAAATGGGAAACACATGATTGAAAGTCGGCTTACGTTCGCACCTAGGTATGCATAGCCAAACAAAACTAAAGACTTACCGGCGAGAGATTCTTCAACTTCTTCATCTGATGCCATTACAGGCAAAACTACCTTCTTCAAAATCGTTTATTCCATAAACTACACTTACTATAATTAGAATTTTCTTTAATAAATCACACTTTAAAAATATTAAGAACGGCCACCGAGTTCTTACACGAAACGAACACGATGTAATTGCTATTTCCTTCTCTCTCTCTCTTTCCCAGTATCGGTATCGCAGAAGCTCCCACTCCATCGTCATTAAAATTGAAAGACATGCGCGATCCGCGTTTCCGCGATATTCAATATTTGGTTGCTCGTTACTCATGAATTGAGCTTGATTGATTTGATTGTGCATCACGAAATTATGTACAAATTACAAATATTAACAAGAAGAAATAGTGAAATAAATAAATCTCGTGGTGGTTAAATTGTCGTTTGTTTATGTTTCATAAATTCATACCAAACAATATGTGATTGATTTTTCCGGATAAACATAAACATACATGATACATAACAAGAAGTCTTGTAACATGTTTGTGAATCTTAATTCGTGTTTTCACGTTAATAAATTGAGCTGTTTACCTCATTTATATATTATCCACAGAACAATATTAATATTAACTCTATGGTTAATCCCGTCATGGTAATTTTGGCAACAATGTGTAGCTGTAGAAGTAGAATCATCAGAGCGGCTGAGAATTTTCCGCTTCTGTGTAATAATAATAATAATAATAACAAGGCCGGCTTTTGTAATTATTTAACAAAACAAATGGGAAGTTGGCAAAAAGAAAAAGAGAATTATCTAGCAATGAGTGCAGAACAGAAACGAAAAGGTTATGCAAGCTGGCAAAGCATTCCTGCGTGGAAAGAATTCGCTATAAAAGAAGAACTTCCTGATAAAATATCCAGGAATACAGACTTTCAAATTGATAATTCACTAAACGATCGGCTTGCACAAAAGATATCCTTATTTATGGGTGATATAACAACACTAGGAGTATGTATTTTGGGTTTGATTGGTCCATTACTTCGTGATAGATATATTAGGAACTTGATAATTGGTATTTTTGTCTATTTATTAAAAATTTTCTGACATTTTTTTTATTCAAGGTGGATAGTATTGTTAATGCTGCCAATTCTTCATTGCTTGGTGGTGGAGGTGTTGATGGTGCTATACATCGTGCTGCAGGTTCAGATCTGAAAGAAGAATGTAGAACCCTGAATGGCTGTAAAGTAGGAGAAGCCAAAATAACTGGAGGATATAAGCTTCCTGCAAAATGTAAATATTGTTCATACTTCTAAACTTGGTTCTGGAAAATTGATGACTTCTCACCAATTTATTGCCCAGTTCAATAATTTGAATTCTAAACAGTTAGTTCATGCCATGGTGGATCTTCTCTTGCTCAGAAGCGAAAATACAAGAACCTAAATCATTTAGCAGTGGCTCTCCACGAATATAAAATCATACAATCTAGATTTTCACTATTGGTTGAGTTTATTAATTTCATTTCAGATGTAATCCACACAGTCGGTCCACAAGGGGAACGTCCCAATTCTTTAAGAGATTGCTATAAGAATAGTTTGGACTTAATGCTGTCAAAAAAATTACGAACTATTGCTTTTCCATGCATATCAACTGGTATATATGGATACCCAAATGAACCAGCAGCACATGTCGCAGTTTATGCAGTTCGCAAACATTTAGAAGCTCATTCTGATGATGTGGATCGAATCATATTTTGCCTATTTTTGGATATTGATAAAGAGATATATAAAGCAATATTACAGAGTTATTTCCCTTTAAATTAACATGTTTTACTAGTAGGTTTTGAGGTTCATAAAATACATTTTTTTCAATTTCATGTATTGTTATTTCTATTGTGTACTTATTCCTGGGTAAATCAATGTGTCCACAAATCTAACAAAAACATTTATTTATGGCATGTTTCCTGCAATGCCTGCAGAAGTATGTGAGATTATAGGCTCTCTTAAAAACAGCTCTAGGGAATGATGGCATTCCAGTTAAATTAATCAAACACATATCTTTTCTAATAGCAAATCCTCAAAGCTAACAACATACTGCAATATGGGGTTGTCCCAAATAGCACAACAGGACATTAGTTACTACCACGGTCGTATATACAGGTCTGGGCTATGTGAGAAGTGAGTCCGCTAAGCGTCATCTGTTGCGTAGTAGCAAAAGGGTGGCGCATGAGTCGAGGAATGATCTCTGGGACGTATACGACCGTGTTCTCTGGCAACTGCCATTGTTGACTTGTAAACACGAGGAATACCGGTTTTTAGAAAAAAATTACGAAATCGTGCATTGTGCCGAAATGCAAAACGGGGTACAAAAGTGTAAAGCAAGAAACTTCTGTTTTTAAAGTGCCGGAAATGCGAAAAAAGTGGATGCTTGCGATTCCGGATAGAAATCGTTTTAACAAGGTCTTTTATGTGTGCGAGCATCAATAACGAAAAAGGGGAAGTTATTTTTGAGATGAGTGATACATTTTGACAAGAGTAACAGTTCTATTCCTCTCTCAAATCAGAATAGTAAATATCGCGTTACGAGAAAAAATATTTTACTTAATAATGTGATTGTTGCCATACTTCGATCCAAGCGCTAGCTGGTGGCTGAGCGAGGGACTACGAGTTTGGCGACATGTAAAAGACATATCAAACATAGAATTTCCTGACCTGTATGTACGACCGTGGTTACTACAGATAAAGGGACGTTCATTAATGACGTAACGCTAAAAATAGCTTTTGCTCTAAGTCGCTTTGTTTCCGAGACCGTTGAAGTTTTGAAAAATTATTACATTTTCTTCATTATCTTCTAAACAAATGAATATTTTTAGTTCAAACTTAGTACACTTCAGTTTTACTGGACGAGAATTTTTTTTTGTGACAAAATGTTTTTCAGGCAAATACAGTAGCGTAGCTATAGGGTTTTTGTACGCATTTAAGCCCCTTAAACTTGTCCGCCAATGGTCGGAAATTATTATTGTACACAAATTTAAGAACTATGATATATTTTCTATAGAAAAGTATTTTTGATAAATTTCCCTTGTAGGCTTCCTGTTCGAACTATTTTGATTTTTATAATCAGGGTTATCTCATGGAATTTCTTTTGAAAGGCTTTTTAAAAAATAAAAAAATTGAATACCTTCTTATTGGTAACGATAAAAAATAATCATTCATGACAAATGCTGAAATTGATATCCATTTACTTCAACGCAACGGCAACATCGATTTCTCACCGACCTTGCTCGAATTAATATTTTATTATTTATTTCACCACAAGCTCTTTGAATACGATTCAGTAGATCTTCTCTTTTATGAACCGGCGTGGCATAAACTTCATCTTTCAAATAACCCAACTAAAAAAGTCCGGAGGATTAAGGTCAGGTGATCGAGGAGTCCATGCAACTGGACTACCTCTACCAATCCATCTTTCACCGTACTTCCTTATTAGCCATTATCGTACATACAAAATGGGCAGGGCAGTCATCCAGTTGTATCCATATATTTGTTCTCTCATTGAGTGGCGTTTCCTCCAACATGTCTTCGTGATTAATTCCCAAAAATTTTAAAAATGCAGCGGTCGTTAGTATACCGGTAAAACGTATGGGCTAAAATAATGTTTTTGTAAATGCCAAGCTAGACATTGACTGAAATTTTCTTGGAAATTCCTAGATCTTGTACCATGTTGGAGAAAACACCACTCAATGAGAGAACAAATATATGGATACAACTGGATGACTGCCCTGCCCATTATGGAAGTATGATAATGACTATAAATAGGAAGTACGGTGAAAGATGGATTGGTGGTCCAGTTACATGACCTCCCCGATCACCTGACCTTAATCCTCCGAACTTTTTTGGTTGGTGTTATTTGAAAGATGAAGTTTATGCCACGCCGGTTCATAATAGAGAGGGAGAAATCGATGTCGCTGTTGCGTTGAAGTAAATGGATATCATTTTCAGCATTTATCATGAATGAATATTTTTTATCGTTACCAGTAAAAAGTTATTCAAATTTTTTACTTTTTAAAAAGCCTTTCAAAAGAAATTCTATGAGATAACTCTGATCAGAAAAATCAAAATAGCTCGAACAGGAAGCCTCAAGTGAAATTTATCAAGAACACTTATTTATAGAAAATGAATCAAAGTTTTTAAATTTGTATACAATAATAATTTCCGACCATTGGCGTAGAAGTTTAAGGGGTATAAATGCGTACAAAACCCTACATCTAAGCTAATGTATATGTCTGAAAAACATTTTGTCACAAAAAAAATTCTCATCCAGTAAAACTGAAGTGGACCAAGTTTGAACTAAAAATTTTGATTTGTTTAGAAGATAATGAAGAAAATGTTATAATTTTTCAAAACTTCAACACCGTGTATCTCGGAAACGAAGTGATTTAGAGAAAAATTATTATTATTTTTAGAAGTTCTATCGTTTACCGATGTGATGAACGAAAAAACTGAAACACTCTGTATAACGCAATAAAGGTTTCGATAGTGTTGATCACTATTATTCTGAAAATTAGAATATTATGTGATTTGTAGATTCACTAGTTATTACAAAGCTACCTCACCAAGAGGTGATAATACATTTCTGAAAAAAAGTCTTTGAAGAACCTGCGAATCTAGTAAACAGATCAAAAAATGGGAATCTTCTAGGCCCCCTTCTATACATCATCTAAGCAATTGATCTAGGCTAGCCTAATAGAAGACATTTTTTCCATTTCTTTAAAATCATCTATTCGGATATTCGGTATAATAAAGCTATTTCATCTAATGCAGCCGTTACCATCAAATTTTAGTAGTAATACTCATTAAATTACAAGGAATAATAGATTTATTACATTCAGATACATTTACTATAACATTCATATTTCATCGAATTGAGGGAATTGTTAAAAGTTTATCCACAAATATTAAAATTAAACGACTATCTATGCTGAAATTCGTATACGAATAGAATTTTCACATGCCATACCAGACGTTGCATTGCGTATACGAGCTGTCAAGAATACCATTACAATGTTCGTACTTTCGATTTTCTTCAACTTTCGTATACGAATCGTAGTTGTATGTATGACTTCGAGAATAGGACCCTAAGCTGTCTAAACGGCGCGCGTTTCGGCGTGCCTTCGCGTCGTTTATCTACAACTTTAGAGATGAGGTAGTAAACTTTAGAAAATTGGAACAGTAATAGTTCATTCTACCAGTTCGTACGCGAACTACTCCTCTTTAGTCCCTTAAGGCCGGGTTCCCATCCATCATTAACGACATATATCGACTACCATATAATACACTGGAAAATAATAGGTACCTATATTAACAAACTGGAAAACTAATCCGATGGCTATCTAATAATAATAAGGTAAATACCTATGCCGTAGAAATCACCTCTGCACATTAATCAGAATATTCTTCAACACAATTTACAATTATAGCTTATTGATATTATTACGAATATTTCAATCCAAATATTGAAGTATTTATTTAAGATAAAGATTATAACTATCTAAAAATATGTATGTACAATTATATATCTTACTGAATCATGTTTCTCCCATAGTTATTTAGATATTCAAAGTGAAATATTATAGAAATATTTATTCCTGAATAGTCTATTTCGTGGATGTGAAATTATTTCGACTTAATATTTTCTTGTAGCTGCACTAATCATAGGTTTGAGTGACTAGATAATATTATATTACCGTTTGGGAACTTAAGTGAGGTGAACAGTGTATTTGTAAATGAAATAAACTGATTACCAATTCCAAGTAGCCATTTACGTTCATCCGTCTTTAATCATCAGTGAAGGTAAAAAAACTTAATGTTATACAGAAGTAATAGGGCAACAGCCCGTCAAATAATCTATTGAACCATAAGGAAACTCATTTACTTTTACTTTAATACCCAATTGGAAGAAAGAACCAAAATAATACAATTGTACCTTTGGACAATTCTTGTTTTGAAATTGTCAATAATTTATTCCCTTACTATACGTAGTCTATAATCGGTCTAACAATATTTTTTCCGGATTTTTGCGGAAATATCATTTGCTGAATCGATCTAGAATATTTTTGAGATGATGTCTGTGTATGGGTGTCTAACAACTGTGGAGACGATTGCGCCGTTCCCATTCGTCGTAACGGCTTTTTTTTGCGAAAAGCTCTACAATTGTGAAAATAGGAACTGTATTGTTTTTGAGCGAGGTAGTCTCGTTTCAAATGATATTTTCGAAATCCATCTTCAGTTTTTCGAATTGAATTATTTATATACTATTTTATTGAGTCATAATGACAACAGTGCTTTCTGGTTATAAGTATATTTCACGCGCATGTATTTAAACTGTAGGAGTGTACGACATTTTAAGATTCGAATGACTTCATCGATTCATCGATGTGACGTCACAGTCTATTTTGTTTTTTATTCCGTGGCAAGTTTTGATAGTTCATGTGACAGTGGGTGTCACTATAGAACAATAAGGTTATATTATATTGTAATAATTTCGAAAGTCAACTTGACAGCAATATGGAACATAGAAGTATAAAATATGTAGGCCATTTGAATAACATTTCAACATAACTAGAGCATGATTTCAATAGCTGTTTCTAAATTATTTCCAATATATTTACTGTTCCTACAATCTTACATTTGACCCGTAGAAGTGTCCGAAAGATATTTTATTAACAAAAGTAATGAAGTCAGAAAATAACTCTTATGATGTCTCTGTGTGCGTGGGTAAAACCTGTGTTCAAGTGACGTCAACGATGTCTATTCCATGTCTACTCTGTGACAAATTTTGATAGTTCATGTAACAGCAAATGTCAGTTTAAAAGAACGTTATATTATAGTGTAATAATTTCAAAAGTCAACCTGACAGATCAGGTGTCGTCCATCGACTTATACATATGGACTGCGCGTGACAATGATAAGCGCGGCTAGTGCAGGCGAGAGAGAGGGAAAACGAAAAGGCCGGCTCGGGAGGTAAACATACTAGCTACAGTACGCAGCGGCCAATAGAAACGCGATAGAGCCGGCCTCTTCGTTTTTCCTCTCTCACGCTTGAACTAGCCGCGTTTATCATTGCCACGCGCAATCCATATGTATATGTCGATAGTGTCGTCAGTATAAAACATAGAGTGGTAAAATACATTATGTGGACTATTTGAATACAATTTCAATGTAACATAGAATATATGTTAAAGTCTTTCATTTCCAATTTATTTTCTGTTCCTACAATCATTATATATTTGACCCGCACAAGCGATTAGTTTGCGAGACATCTAACAATGTGCCTAGTGGTTTTGATCATGGTTTGACGTATTGTCTTGGCAACGAAGAAGGTCGTTTTGAGCATTTGATTTAATTTGGAATATTCGTTTCATTTTTAGTATAATTCAATATTATTAATGAGTATAAGTATTAGTTTCGTTATTTTATTCTCAGAAAAGAACTAATTCATGTAATGTTATCTTCTTCTAACGATGTACACCCATGAATTCGTTCACAGTTACAAATAATGTTCAAGACAGCGATCTTACACTAGAGGCTACGCTCTATCCTCGTCTAAAACGGATACGGATACGGATACTCGACTAGTCTGCTTCACGTTTCCAATCTGTATATGACTCTATTTTATAAGATCTCTATGAGTTCTGTTGCATGTTATTTATACGTGACTTTAGATTAAGAGCGGAAGAATAAACATAGTTCGAATAAGTATTACCCGGAATTTTGTTGATGGAGAGTATATTCCTGAATTCTCGGACTAATTTTTCCCTATTAAGTCAATCGATTATTCAAAATTGTATTTATTCATCTGGTATTTACGAAACTTATTTTACGGCCGATCTGGGTTCCTGAGCCGAGATCATGAATAGTGATGGGGATGGGAATAATCGAAATATAAAAATCGATTTATCAGATTATTGAAATATTTCGATACAATCGATAGTGATTTTAGTAGTAGTTTTAGTTATTCGTGCTCATGACGATTCGACATTCGACTGTATTACTACTTACTACTGCGATTTATATTATTCGGTCGTAAACGACACGAGACGACTAGTCCAGGCAACGAACCAGAAAAAAATATATATAGTAAGCCAGAATTTCAATTTTTTTTTGCATCAAGTTCCTAATACCCCATAGATCATTCATGACTATCAAGACCGCGGGGGTCGACCTTTCCACCCCCTCAAAACGGGGTTTCAACCCCTCAGAGGAGCATTCTTATAAAAACAGTCCAAAATTAATGAATTAAGAGTCGAAAATGACACCTACTATGTTTTTTGGGTCGCTGATCACGATTCCGCAGTTAGTTTTCTCGGAAAACTCCCTCCAGATGAGAAATTTGGAAAATTTATATATAATATATAATTTATAATTTTATTGCAAAAATGACGTATATTAGATTTTTTCGGTCGCTGATCACGATTCCGCTGTTATTTTTCCCAAAAAACTCTCTCCAGATGGAAAATTCGGGAAATTTGAGATTTTCATAAGACGGTTGTGAATAATAAAGCATAATTTTGTTGCAAAAATGACGTATAGTAGGTTTTTGGGTCGCTGATCACGATTCCGCTGTTATTTTTCCCAAAAAACTCTCTCCAGATGGAAAATTCGGGAAATTTGAGATTTTCCTAAGACGGTTGTGAATAATAAAGTATAATTTTGTTGCAAAAATGACGTATAGTAGGTTTTTGGGTCGCTGATCACGATTCCGCTGTTATTTTTCCCAAAAAAACTTTCTCCAGATGGAAAATTCGGGAAATTTGAGATTTTCCTAAGACGGTTGTGAATAATAAAGTATAATTTTGTTGCAAAAATGACGTATAGTAGGTTTTTGGGTCGCTGATCACGATTCCGCTGTTATTTTTTCCAAAAAAACTCTCTCCAGTTGGAAAATTCGGGAAATTTGAGATTTTCCTAAGACGGTTGTGAATAATAAAGTATAATTTTGTTGCAAAAATGACGGATAATAGGTTTTTGGGTCGCTGATCACGATTCCGCTGTTATTATTCCCAAAAAACTCTCACCAGATGGAAAATTCGGGAAATTTGAGATTTTACGAAGACTGTTGTGAATAATAAAGTATAATTTTGTTGCAAAAATGACGTATAGTAAGTAGGTTTTTTCGGTCGCTGATCACGATTCCGCTGTTATTTTTTCCAAAAAACTCTCTCCACATGAAAAATTTGGGAAATTTGAGATTTTCCTGAGACGTTTGTGAATAATAAAGTATAATTTTGTTGTAAAAATTACCTCTAGTAGATTTTTTGGGTTGCTGATCACGATTCCGCTGTTATTTTTCCAAAAATCTCTCCAGATGGAAAATTGGGAAATTTGAAATTTTTCTGAGACGGTTATGAATAATAAAGTATAATTTTGAAATTTATTCAAACAAGTAGAACAAGTAACAAAATCAAAGGATTGACCATGTTTTTCAAGTATAATTTTGTTGCAAAAATGACTGGAGGTCATGACTAGAGGTCATTTTTGCAACAAAATTATACTTTATTATTCAGAAACGTCCAGGAAAATCTCAAATTTCCCGAATTTTCCATCTGGAGAGACTTTTTTGGGAAAAATTACAGCGGAATCGTGATCAGCGACCCAAAAAATCTAGTAGAGGTAATTTTTGCAACAAAATTATAAACTATATATTATATATAAATTTTCCAAATTTCCCATCTGGAGGGAGTTTTCCGAGAAAATTAACTGCGGAATCGTGATCAGCGACCCAAAAAACATACTAGGGGTCATTTTCGGCTTTTAATTCATTAATTTTGGACTGTTTTTATAAGAATGCTCCTCTGAGGGGTTGAAACCCCGTTTAGAGGGGGTAGGAAGGACGACCTCCGCGGTCTTGATAGTCATGGGTTTAGGAACAAAATACAAAAAAAATTTGAAATTCTAGCAGCTTATTATATTTTTTTTTTATTATGGTCTTTTTCCGGGCTTATTGCCTGGACTAAACTAGTGGTGGGCATAAACCCGATCCTCCGCTACACACACCGGCATTTTGTTTGCCATCGTCATTTATCAAAATGGGGAATAACGAAATGCATTTCCAGAACGCGCTAGAAAATTGAACGTATGCATACAATAGAGCAAACACCCCCTTATGTGCCTAATGGGGCCCGGGGTACCTCATCGTGCACACTCACGTAATAAGTTGCCCCTCTATACACATCATACATAAAAAAAAGATGTGATAAATATAACTTATATTTATTAAAATTATATTATACATTAAATTCATTCGTATTTCGTTTTAACTTTAAACAACAATTTTTGTAAATAGTTTATTTCAGTAGAATGGGTGTATCTGTATAGGATACATTAATTTTCGTTCATTTATAATTTATTCGTACCTACGCCAGCATCGGAAAGGTCGAATCGGGACGACAGGTTTAATTGAAAAAAGAATTAAAACATCATAATCCGAACAATGTTCAAAACATTATGTCACCTTTGATGATAACATATGGAATTCTAGTCCATCCTACGATCCTCTTCCCAACAGGAGCGTCCAAAACTTCACGGTCCTTCGATAATTGATCTGAAATAGTTTTATTCCGTTACCATTATTTCTATTCAATATGAAATGTGAATACTCACAAGCTGTTTGCGACATCGTTATGAATGATTGTACGTAGATTATTCTCAGACTATATATAGCAATTCCATTTCCTATGGTGGGTGCGTTAAATAACATATGTAATAGGATGCTTTTGCGAATCACATTAAAATACGATGTTAGCGTTTGTTGTTCGATGTACGTATACAACAGTACAACTGGTTTTAATGTGGGTAACGTATAAAATATTACAATCGGTACCCGAGAACAGTTGTATTCGATCGGAACGTATACGATGAACGTGCCATATAATACTTTCGTTCGCGGTGTGTTAACCACCGTATATGACGCAGAAACATTCACGAGTGTGTGCCCGAGTGTTATGGAAAACATTAAAATGTTTCAATCGCAATTTCCCTCTAAAAACTCGATAATCGCGGGTCAATTTGTATCGTTTATAGTTGGGGAAATTACAGATTATCGTTCTGTGGAAATTTTATATTTTGGTGAATATTTCAACCCGTCAGAAGAAGAATGGTTACTAGTCGGACGTACTTCGGACGGCAGTATAATATACATGCATAATAAGACGGGTTTTTGGTTGTGGCAAATTCCATACGTGAGTGCGGTATTTACATCGTATACAGGGTGTCAGTTTTTTGTAGCCAAACTGCAACAGGAGATAGAACAAGTGTTTTTAAGAAGTGAAGTTTGATAAACACATGTCGTTGAAGTCCTCGTTTTCGAGATACGAATATCTCAGGAACCGTTTATCGTACAGAAAACAGCTTTTGTAAGCATTTTCTACTCATAGTAAGCTATGTTCTGTGTGATAAAAATTTTTTTTTTACTCATAATTGGTGAAGATTTTGAAGGGGTAGTGGGTGTTTTTCTCCCCAACTTCTACGCCGGTTTTGAGACAACCATTAGAACCGCCAATGTTTTCTACACAAAAAAGGTACTCTTGGTCATAAGCTCTAAAGTTGACCGTTTTCGAGAAAAATCAACTCTTATGTTGAAAAACATGGTCAATTCTTACTAATGAGACGAAATTTATTCAAACAAGTAGAACAAGTAACAAAATCAAAGGATTGACCATGTTTTTCAACATAAAAGTTGATTTTTCTCGAAAATGGTCAACTTTAGAGCTTATACAAAATTTGTATCACACAGAACATAGTATGAGTAGAAATGCTTACAAAAGCTGTTTTCTGTACGATAAACGGTTCCGGAGATATTCGCAAAAAACGAAATTTTTTGTTCAATTTCAACACCCTGTATCTCGAAAACGAAGCCTTCTACGACATATGTTTATTGAACTTTTCTCCTTAAAAACACTTGCTCTATCTCCTGTTGCAGTTTGGCTACTAAAATCTGACTCACCCTATATAATGGAATGTTTTTTGTTGCTAGACACAATTTATTCGCCTTCTTACAGACTTGCATTTCTACAGTATCGTTGTGAAATAATGGATTTGCGTTTGCGTTGTATGAAGAAACATTTCGAACCTATCGAGTGTCACACCGATGATCATATAACGACCAATAGCAAGAAATCTTCACTAACACTGCGAGATATATGATTTATTGAACAACTACTGAATCTGAAGCATATTGGTATTTAAGATAACACAGATGCACAAATACATCAAAAATGCAAAATACGATCATAAACCATAAATTTGTCTAAATCTAAACAATGAACTTAAAGCTTTGGCTTTTGACCAATATCGAAATAACAAGCAATAAATCTTGACGCGGCAAAAGGCAAAAAGACAAAATGGAGACCTGCAATAAAAATTAAATAGTTGAAAATTAATAGAAATGAATGAATACGAGAAATAGGTATCCAAATTCTAAAGGTGCGTATTAAGGAATAGCAGATAGCAGATACTTCATTGGTGCCTTTACAATACAAGTAGTTTTGCACAAGTCAAAAAATCAAAGTAATATATAAACAATAAATATATACATAATAAATATAAAAATGGAAATACGGCAAAACATAACATGTTAAAATATACTAAAATCAAGAAGACTTTCTTAAAATCCGGGAAATTTAAAAGCTTCAACTGTCATAGAAAAGTTTAAAAATTCATCAAAACTATAAAAGGAACGCATGTTTAAAAAAGCTTTAACTTTTAATTTAAACGTATTAAGAGGTAAAGTAGCAATGAAATCTGGTATCTTATTAAAAAACTTTAAACTAAAATAATTCAAACTGTATCTACTAGATCTTAACCTAATACATCCTATATCGATGTGGTTATTTGTTCTAGTTTGGTAATTGTGTAGATCTCTACGAAAAATATGGATATCATATTCTTTTGCCAAAATAAGGCATTTGTAAATATAATAAGATGGATATGTCAAGATATTGAGATTTTTAAAATAATTACGAACGTCTACTCTAAAACCCTTGTCAAGAATTATACGTATAGCTTTCCTTTGAATTCCAAATATTCTATTAGCATGAGGTGAGTGACCCCAACATAACAGCGCATACGATATGTGTGAGTGTATTAATGCATAATAAGCAGTCAACAATACTTCACGAGGTACACAGCCCTTTAGGTTTCGTAACACAAACAAACCCTTTGACATCTTCTTCGCAATATAATCAATATGTAAGTCCCAGTTAAGAGTATAGGTTAAATTTACTCTCAAAAACTTTGTGGAAACTGGATTTTCAAAATTTATAGTTCGGTGAGTGAATAACATGCATTCTGTTTTTTTGAGATTCAAGCACAAGTCGTTAGCTGAAAACCAGTCAACTAGTAATGACTGTGATTCCCTTAATGAATCTAAACTACAGATTCATCTTGATCACATTTTGAATTTGAGGTATCATCACAAAATAATAATAGGAGATCGTCTGGATTCGCTACCTCCATTAGGTCATTTATAAATACAATAAAGAGGATAGGACCCCCAAAATAGATCCCTGTGGTACCCCACAAACGGTAGTTACCATGTCAGATGTAGTATCATTTTGATAGGTGTATTGCCACCTATTCGAAAGAAAAGAGCTTAATAATTTACAACTAGTGTCATCAAAACCGTAACAAGCAAACTTGTCAATTAATTTGCCATGGGGAACACAGTCGAAAGCCGTTGTTAAATCATAAAAAAAAGAACCCACAATGACTCCATTTTCCATGCCGTCTACGATAAAATCTAGTAGCCTTGATAACGCTTTCTTGGTACTTCTATTTTTTCTGAATCCAAATTGGTTTTAAAAAAATAAGTTATTTGTTTCAAAGTATTCAACTATTTGAGATTTCAGGAAAGTTTCAAAAATTTTCGAAAATATAGGTACCAAGGCTATAGGACGAAAATTGTTGGTATCATTTGGGGGGGGGGGCTTTTTTATGCAAAGCAATAATTTTTGTAATTTTTAAAGAGTCTAGATACAATCCTGCATTTATGCTGAAATTTATTAAATCAGTCAAGGGATAGACTATAGTGTTTAACGTAAGTTTGACTAATTCAACAGTTAGACCAAAATGGTCAGTGCTTTTTTCATTTTTGAGATTATGTATTATGTCCCTAATTTGTATATAAGAAGCATTCTTAAAAGAAAACTGTTTGGAATTACTGGGTAAATGGAGAAGAGTAAAGAGCCTGTTTGTATCAGGAATATTATGTTTAATTTCTCTATCACAACTACTAATTTAATTTATAATAACTAAATTAGTAGGTTATTGAAATATCTCGATTCTTCCGCCAATCACTAATCATGTTCCGATCATTTTAACGAAGTTGTTAAGCTCTGATAATGCTGTATTATATAGGTTGTAGGATCTAACAATTTAGATACATGCTGTCAATTCATTTCAAATGATTAGCTTTGTATTCAGATTCTGATTTTTGAGATATGTTATCGCAAAAATATAAGCTTAACAAACAACGAAATATTTCATCTAATATAAGAAGATATGGAAAGACTACAAATAAACTGTGCGGAACTCCATCCAAGGTGAAATAATTAAAGTAAAGAAGAAAATAAAAGCAAGCAAATAAAAGCATATAAACTTTTGTTGTCAAGGTCAATATTCCAACCTCAATCACAAACTACATTTGAGCTTGTGAGAAGGACGACGAGATACATATATCGGCGAGAAAATCTATTATTATTCCTGATAGTACTGAAATGTTCGGAGCGTGGAATTGAATCAATATTTTCATACTTCAGCGGCGATGATTATTCCTAAAGCATAAATAGTTTGTAAAAAACCGTTCACGTTCATATATATCTTGAATTCTTCAATGTGTATATGTATATATATAAATATATCTTAATCTTAGTACTATATCTGTGCCAGAATATTGGGTCCGTGTAAGTATAAGTTTGTAAAGAAATCAACATAATAGTGAAATAGACCTATACCTATATTCTAGTAATTTGTGGAAAATATTAGTATCATACAGGCAGTCACCGAGCATTGCTGACAGAAGTGAAAACTGACATTATGAAGTAACCAATTTATTTTTTGGAATTTCATACAAATTCGTATGATTCCACCAGTATCATCTCTTTCTACATGACACAATTTTCCGACAGTGCCTTTGGACAATCCATCCCCAACATCTATGTTATTAGCCATCATGTATGGTCGGTTAAGAACTAAAATAATTAACTCGTATGGTAATCCACCCGTATCATCGGTTCTCATTTTATGCAACTTCTGCCTGACGAAATTTTGTTGCTCAGCATTATGACAACCAACGAAGACATCCGATGCCACAGATTGTTGTTGTTGTACTCGTTGTAGCATCCGAAATTACAATTTTATTATTTTTAAATGAAAATTAATATAATTAGTTTTTCTTTAGTTTTCACAACTGTCAGCATATCAATCAACAATTATATACATTTTTATATTTAGTAATAAAAAACGTATAATGGGCGGTACAATCCCTGTAAAGAGTATGAATGTAACCCTATAGTCATTATAATAAATACACATTATTTTATTTTCAAAACATATTATTTATTGCTAATTACATCGATGTAAATGAAAGTAATGTTAAACAGCATTGGTCCGAATTGAAGATGTCTACGGATGGTGGTAAAAGAAAACATCTTCAATTCGGAACAATGAACAAATAATCTAAAAAGAAACGCAAAATGTAAACTTATAAACATTTCCGTCAAATGTCAGTATGATCGTAAATTACACCACGAATAATTATTTAAAATTAAATTTTGTACTTTCGTATTAGTAGTATTAAAAAAAAATCAAGACGATGCTCACTATTATATTTGATGCTGTGATCCAACATTCAAACAATGAAAATAATAAACTAGATATAAAACAACGTCATCAATGTGTAGTACACATGCAAAAATTCTCACTTATACGCATCACTAATGTTATATTCTTATGACAAGAATTATATTCACAATATTTAAAACGTTGCACGTAGATACGATACTAAGTACACAATTGTAACTTCCGTCTGCACGAGGACCGAGGATTGAGTGAATGAATAACGTCGAGTATCCGACTCAAATGGGCACACGTGTGTAAGTGTATAGAGAGACTGCCTGACGCCTGATCAAGTAGTTGTGCAGGCGGCAGTATACATAATACCTAATATGTATAGCGTGACGGCACGTAAGGGACTCATGGTTTTACCCCCCATCTGAAATAGCTCAACGCGCCTAAAGAAGTTTTCACTTCAAAAATAAATTTCCGACAGGTAGGATGACCAATTGTATTGAAGAAAGCTCTAATGTGTAACCCTATTTGAGTAAAGAATGTCTTTCAAACAAAACTACATTGTATATTTTCGTTCATTTCCTAAGGTCGTTATAAACATACTTATATCGATTTATGATAGTTTTGATCCACCTAATCGACATATAATATGGATATGAATATCTGGATTTTAGTCTATTTCTTTTACCGAGGGTATAAATCAGTAATTGATGCATTTTTCTTGTTCTAGCAACAAATATGATTCCAAAATGATGAGGAAGGCGATGAATAGTTTCACAACTTTGGCAATTCTCTTAGTTGCATTAACAATTATACAGGAGGTGAGATAATTTTTCTTACATTCTGTCATGTTCTATTCTAAACGAGATATGAGAGCAAATCTGGTAATAAATTGAATTCATGCCAATATCCTTATTTGTGTCAATAATATTGAACCAAAACATTTTATTCTAGGTCGTATCTGGTAGAGTTCCAGAAACAGAAAATGTATCTGGTATGTATAAATATTACTTTCAATCATTCACATTAAAATATAGTAGATGTAGTCATATACCTATTGAAAAATGTTTTTTTACTAATAACATACTTTGGTAAGATTGCTTCTGTTCTATTTTATATTTATTTATTTATTTATTTATGTATTTATTTATTTATTTAATTACACTAGCTCAACGGGAGAAATCCCTTCTAGAGCTTAGGGACACATACCGGGATATCAAAAATTATCTTGGTCGAAGGTGGTTGTGGAATCTGAAACGTGTGTACTTTACGTTTGAAATAATTATGTCTGAAAGTGCGAAATTTCGCAATTTTATACGAATATTGTAACACTCAGAAGTCTTTAGCGCTTTGGACTCTGGGATTTTCACGTGGACCTACCGAAATTAGAAGGTTCGAATTATCTAAAAACATAATTGCATGAACGCCAGACGTCCTATGTAATTAGCTACGAACGAAATCATTTTGATATATGCCTCGAGGAGCTCGCTGCGCGTAAATTAGAGTTTATACATTTTACCTCGGTCTTGTTAATTTGGGGCCGTTTCTTGCCCCGTGCGACCGGCGCCAGTTGTAATAAAGTGTTTTTGGCTATGGGTCGCTAGCTTTTACCCGCTTCGTGTATATTTCAGTCGCGAGAAAATTCCCTTTGGTACGTCGCACGTTAGACGCGCGTAGCTGAGATCTGAGAATAGCTCAAACTGTTTTTATTAAATTTTCCTATTTAATGGACATTTATCGAAAAAAGAAGGGCCGTTGGGCACGGTCCGATACTAAATCTAACTACATGGAGCGAAAACGGCACGCGAAAAGTCGTCGTAAAGCCGTATTAGGTACAACCAGTTTGCACTTTCCTAACTCGCGTGCTACGGGCTTCTCACGTGAACGTCATTCGATTTACGGAAAATTAACTATTTCAAAACAGGTTTTGACCCGGATTGTGGCTATCACGACCTCTGAAAAGGTTCAAAGTTCACATAATTATTTCATAATTTGTAGTTCATTATTGTTTTACAACTGAAATAAATAGGTATGAAATTTGTAGGTTATTGATGATGTCAGTGTGACAGTGACATAATTATTTCAAACTTAAAGTGAGACACATGTTTTAGATTCCACAACCATCCTTGACCAAGATAATTTTTGATATCCCGGTATAATATAATTACAGAATATGAATTGAAATTAACTAATATGCACAGATCTACAAATATCATTAAGGTTACAACAAAATATATCAACAGTCAAACCGATCATCTCGTAGAATCTACACATTTGAAAAATCGGGGAAAATAATAACGTATTTGTTCTGCAGAGTGGTAGATAAAATGTTTGTGTGGAACGGGTGTGAGCAGATGTAACATGTAAATTCAGCCTTGATAAAATCTTAGGACAGTCAACCAGGTTATGAATGACCTTATAAAGGAATAAAATACTATGAATTTCCCTAGGTTTACATAACTCTTGACAAAAGAATCTATCTAATAGAGCCTGGTGGGAAAATCCAATAGATGGATGATTACCATCAGCTTTGAAGGCTAAATATTTTAGGAAACGCCCATTCACTCGCTCTATTTTGTTTATATAAACTTTATAATGGGAGTTCCACATAATTGAAGCATATTCGAGCTTGGAACGAACAAATGAATTATATAATTATTATTGTATAACTATTGTTAAATAGGCGGCAATTCCGGATGATAAAGCCCAGCATTCTGTAGGCGCTAGAAACAATTGATTCAATGTGAGATGCAAACGACAATTTCACGTCAAACAAAACACCCAAGTCTCTGAAACTGTAGGAACGGGCAAGAGCTGCGTCACTAAGTTTGTAATTGTAAATAATAGGCGTAATTTTCTTGGTGAAAGTCATTACAGTGCACTTACTAATACTAAGCTTCAGAAGGTTTATTACACACCAAGTACTGAGTGCATCCAAGTCATGCTGCAGTGAGATACAACTCAAAGAATGCTTTACTGCCGAGTAAAGTTTTAAATCGTCTGCGTAAAGAAGAAAATAACAGACAAATAAATGTCATTGATAAACAAATTGAATAGGAGTGGTCCAAGAACTGACCCATGAAGTACACCTGAAGTGGAATGAAATGAATACGATTTAAAACCTCTATTGTGACCGCCTTTCTCGGTACAAGATAGTTTTCTAGTTATACGGACTAGTAGAAAGGGGTCACCACCGGGATGAGTGGTCCAGGGTCGTAAATTTCCCGGTAATAAATTAATTGGTTCACGAGAAGTTGGTTTAATTGTAGGGATGTCACATCTTTTCCCCAACGCAAATAATAGATTATTCGGTTTACGGTAAAGGAGATCTGAGGTCGGTTTTTCCACAACACAAATAAATTATTTGGTTTACACGATGTAAGCTGAAACTGGACAAAATTATAATAACAAAATGAAAAATAAATTCTCGGAAAATTAACGGCGTTGTATTAATTTGTACAATCGGTATTCGGTAATAACAATATCGGAATCGGAGCAGCTGGACGGTCAGGCGGTTGATTCTGCAATCCTTTCATGTGAGAAAACCGTTCTCCTTTTATACTGCTTTTGTGCCAAAAGAAATAACACGTCAGAGGCGGCCTGAGATTCTGGCCGGCGGCGGAGATTTGAATATGAATTTCCTTATCTACTGTTAGCTTCAACTTTTTATACGTAGGATGTACATAACTTTGATGCGTTAAAATCTCAGGCTAGCCGATGTTATTCCTTTTTAGCCAGGGGAGTAAATTAACTTTTAAGGAACGAGGGCACTTCGTTACACTATACTCTACATATTGATATCTGTCACTTAGGTAAGAATTCCAAAATTCAATCAAATGATTTGTAAATCCGAAGCTAGACATTTTATTCAATAAAATACTGTGATCCATTTTATCAAATGCCTTAGCAAAATCGAGGTAGGTACAATCAACCTGGTCACTCTCATCATTAACATCGGCCAAGTATTGACTGTAGCAACCTAAGTTAGTAACAGTTGATCTGCCAGGCATGAACCCATGCTGCTCAGGGGATATCTGCAGTTTTACATGATTGAAAGTATTAAAATATTAGGTTGGTAAATATAGAGTCAAAAATCGAAGAAAATATTCTTTTTAGTCTAACGTGATTTTTTGGTTTATTCTTATGGAAAAAGTGGCACTGAAAACGCTGTGGAAGGTAAACATTGTCTACAGTTTAATGGTGTTTATAAACAAGTTTTTTCTCCGAATGTATTTCGTGTAAAACACGTCATGAACTCCTTTTTAGCCATAGATTACTCCATATTAGTGTAATGAGTTAATTACCATCAAAAACAGGAACAGAAAGTATTTTCACATTTTTGTACGGTCTTCCAACCGAATAGATCTCTTCAACTTTAGAATGTAACCAGATTTCCTCTGAACAGGAACAATTCTGTTCAGAAGAAATCTTGTTGCGATATTATGAATCATAAGAATGTTATTGTCCGATATGTACCCACAATTCTTTCGAAAATAATTTTTTTTTCATTTCAGATAACTACGGATGTAATGGCACCATGATGAGTAAGTTTAATATTCAACAACAAAGTTATTCACGTAATTCTGTTACTATACATCATAGAAATATTCATAACATTATATTCTTGGTCGTCGTATGTAACTTGAGCACTTTATGATGGTTATAAAAAGGGTCAGCGGATTAGCCCGCTTTAGGTATATCTAACTTACGCACTCTATATTTGCCCGATACATGCCGCTCCGCCGATTTTACAATACTTGTCTCAAAGCATAAGAGCTATCACAAGTAAAAATTACCATTCCCGACTGCAATTTAAAAAAAATTAAATAAATTTCCACTCTGCGATTTTTTTCCTGCGTTGTGACTGCCATCTACCTTAGACGCCCGCATTATACATTTTTTTCAATTAATGTCTAAATTTTTTCAGATAATGTTTTAAAGAATTTTTTTTTCATTTACTTATTTTTTTACTTTGCTTTAATATATCTAGGTTGAAGATGGGAATTATTCTTTTTCCGCATTTTAGTGAGTGTACTGCAAAAACTCGAGCCGAGTAATTTTTTTTCGTAGTATTTTGATGACGCTGACTTGATGAACTTCCCACACGTTACTCTTCAAAACTACTATTCATTTTCATATATGTTATTGTTAGAAACATCCTCAACACACCCAAAAATTTCAATATTTCAGGATGAGGCTCAACATTGAGGCTCAGAAAATAGAGAGTGGTAAAGCTTCGCAAGTATTGGTGGTGTGCTCTTGCGATGATCCTGCTTCAGCTCACAGTTGTGGTGGAAAATTTCCTCCCAAGTAATGATCCACTATGTAGTCAGCGAATTCTGTCTGTGTGTAATATTTGGCTCCAGTATGAATTATTTGTGAGAGGAGAGATCATCAGTACCCACCCCCCACAATAATTATTATTCGTAATTCTTTATGACAGTAGCAGAACCAAAAAGCAGGCAGGGTCGTTTTTAGAATATATTATGTGGCTCTAAACTCACTCAAAGATATCGGGCCCTTTTTATCCTTTTATATTTTGCAAATATTTTTACTTGTATATCATCATTTACGCACAAGAATCGGACTGTCTTCTTCAAATGTGCATGGATACTAACAATATAGACAATATGTACATATTTTGAAACTAAAATCATTAAAAATATACTTGGAGGTAGGTCAATACGCTACGCATGCCCAAAGGGTTAAGACGGAGTAAGTGTTTCGCATTGGACAATAAATTATTCAATTTTAATTTTACGCACTTCAGCATGTGAGATATAATCAAATTAGATTTATTCAAATTGGATTTTGGAGAAAGTCTATCGCTATCGGTATATTAGGCTTGATAATAGAGACCCCAATTTGATATGATAATATCAGTTACTATCTTGCTAGTGGCAGTCGATCGCATGCACAACAAAGGCGTATCGTTTCATTCAATGTCACAACAAAACGTAATATGAATTCCACCAGTGCACTAGATATCATTGAATATTTCGCAATAATCCTTGACCCAAATATGAATTATTATACCGTTAAACAACATTAAAAAAAAATAATTTATGGTCATAAGTATTGTACCAGAAATAAAAACTAATTTCACCGCCCTTTCTAAACATTGTTTTAGGTAGAATGGTGGAATAGCAATATTTCTAACAAGGTCTGACAACCTTTTTCTATTACCTCATAAATCTGTAACATCTGGTTCTTGAGTGGATATTTGTGCATTATATTTTGGTTTCAGTCTTATTCAAACATTGCTTGAGATGACTTCGAATATTATAAGTAGTGAATTCTTAATACATATTCATATACTTAAAACATTAATGTGTTACAATTTCGATTACTCGTGTTTCTATTCGTTTTGGCGACTTGGATATTTTTAATTGAAATAACTGCGATAAGGACGCTTTATGCTTGATACAATTAGTTTTAAGAAATCCCGTTTTAGACATAATAAGTCTTCTGATGATGGTCGTGAGACCGAAACGTACGTAAAGACGAAATAATAAGCATATTTGTTAGTGTCACCTATTTCCCGAGAATTTATATAATTCATACCTGGGTCAAGAATCTTTATTAAAAACTAGTCCTATAAGCTTCACTCGCGGGAAAAACAGTAAGAACCAAAAATAAAAAATGCAAATTTAATGTTCCGATTATTAAGTGTATGATACCTCCGAAGAGTCTATATCTACCTACTTAAAATGGTATAATTGGGATTTAATTTAACTGAAATTTCGAAAATTGAAATTATCATATATTACGTATTCAATAAATTTATCAAAGATCACTTCAAAACTTGATGTCAATCAAATTAAAACATACTAAAGTTTTTATGTTGATACATGTGAAGTTTTCAGAACCGTTCCCGAATGAATATATCAAAAATATTTCCATCGTTCCTTATTTAGATGAAAGAAAGGTTGCAAGAATGAATATTTCTCTGGATGTGAATGAAGGTATTTATTCATTTCTATGTTTTCTGGATTTGGTGAGTATTCAATATTCAATTGAATGTTAAAAATTAATTTACCGCTTCAGAATGACGTTATTTTGAGAAACAATTACATCCCTTCGGGAATTTAGTAAAGTTGTAAAATCATGATATAGTGCGGTCCCGTCCTCCGCTTTCGCTCCAACGTCTTAATTTTGGAGAAAAAATCCGTTGGTAAAATGTAACATTCATTTTATTTGAATATTCGTTTTTGAAAAAGTTTTCCGTTCACTAGAAGGTGGGAAATTAAATTTAGCAGGTTAAGATTTTGGGAAATATGGGGAATAACTTAATATTACTCGAAGTTTCGATCTTGTTTGGGAAGGAACAATTCTCCCTGGATCAATTGTTTTTGAGAATGTGTTGTACCTTGGGTCATTCCGAATCGATTACTTTCCTAAAGATTTTCCAACACAGTGTGAAACGGAACCCTATCTTCGTTTGGGCGCCAATGAAACGGAGATAGGGTTCCCTTTCATTGGCGCCCAGCGTGGGGCGCCAGTGAAACGAACCGCTTTGGGTCGGTTTTTATTGGCTCAACTAGCTCAAATTAAAGTAATTAGTCTCAGGGCTCTTAGTGAAACGTGCCCTGTGATTCTAGACTGGTGAATTGCCTGAGCGCCAACTGCTTAATAATAACTACAAAAATAAGTGAATTCACAGTCAAGAATACAGGCACTACGAGATGGTTTTATAGTTGATGGAAATTCAGAAAAATAATACATGTTCAACTTAACAATTTGATTTATTCCAATCGGAATTTGGTAATAAATTAAAGAAGGTACAATTTTGGTATTACATAAAATAAAACTGAATTTTGAATATTCACAAAAAATGAAATTGTATATTTGGTACAATTTAAATACACAAAATAAATGAACATCAATTTTAGTTAAGAGATTGAAATCAATATTTAAATAAACAATATTATCGAATCTGAGAATTAACGTGAACCTCGAAATGGGTTCTATAAAGTTAGTGGAATACAACTTCAGTTAAATAACACAAATCAGAGCAATGAAAATATGGTCATCCAAACAAGAATGTGTTTCACACAGGCTTAGGTTTCTTGTGAACGGGTCGAGTGCGATCTCGTGGTCTATTGCCGCTCACTTCTAATTTTGTTCACCTAGCAACATTGGTGGATCCAGAATTTATTGGGGGCTGGTGGTAAGATTCATTCATTTGACTGACGTCTATCAATTCGTCTGACCTTGTAGCTTAATAGGATATCTGTCGCCAATACTTGGGGGGATTGATCCCCTAAACCGTCAAAGACAGTTTGCAATTCAACTAGTTCATAATGGAGTGGAGTAACGAAGTGATTATCGAATTTTTGGTTATGTACGAGGAAGAATCAGTGATATGGAATCCTCAAAATAAACATTCACTAACGCCTTTTGACTTGCACCATTTTCTTTTTCAACAATTCACCACTCAACAGTAACTACATAAACCTTACGGCACACCTTTGCGTCAGTGTCAAATTCAGAAGCTTCATTCATTTTTAATGAGAAGCTTGTAGAACACTATCACCGCATAAAGTTCAACGAAAATTAGATCAACTTCATCAAATATAGAATCAGGGTGAAACAATATATACTGATGAAGAACTGTTTGATAAGATGAAGATTTACGAGAACGATGCCTTTTTTAAGCTAGTTTAGTGTATGCAAATGCATATCATTGTGTGAGGGTGTAGTGCATGTTAATAATGCAATATAAGGTCACCAAATGATAGAATTAGTAGACGAATTAAGACTTTTTGGATATTACTCGACAATCTTACTATATATATACATTAGTTAATAATGTTGAATGAGAATAAAAACAATGGAATGATTTTAATTGCTGAAACCCTGGAATTAATAGTACATTATCTTATTTTTCAGATAATTGGAATTCTACTAATCTGTCTGGAACTATAACAATTGCAAATAAAAACAACTCAGTAAATTGTCATCACAATAACCAGCATCTTTTCGAAGTAAGTATCTTTTAATTGGCATTTGGTTCTAACTTTCGTGAAGTAAATGATCTTGCTATCTCGCGAATAACATTATTTTGTGTTGTTGATTCATTGCTTACAAATGTCATTTTTATTTGGATTAGAGATAAGTAGGTAGGAGGTACATTGGGCGGACAGTCTTATCAGATGTGGGTAAGCATTGTTCCAATATTACCGGCCAAGAGGTCACTGTGTAGGCTGAGACCTGAGAGGTCGCTGTATTACCGGATGAGAGACACGTGTTCCAACATTCAGGCACGTGCTTCTGACAGAGAGTTACATGCTTTGAAAATGAGTAAAGTGTTTCAGGATTCAGACACGTGTTGAAAGTTGAAACCCGTTTCTAAATGTTGAAAGACATTTATCTCGACCTGTAACACAGTGACCTCTCAGCGTATACGGTGACATCTCGCCTAATAATACAGTGACAATGCTTATCCATATCTGATAAGACTGTCTGTTCAAAGTGCTCCCTACCTGCTGAGGTGGCCCGTATTGTTAGCCGAATTTGTGATGAGTGATTTACTAGATCATCGTAGCAATGTGAAATTTTGTTTGGAAAACTCTCCACGCCATTCACGGTGTCTTCAAGTCGTACTCGTTGTTATGTACGGATTAACCATTCAAAAGTGTTCGTAAAATGATTCATTACGTGAAAAATGTTGGCTTCCGGATGGATTCTGCGTCACAATAGCTCGACTTGATGTCGACGTTTCGCCAACCATTACGGGTGGCATCTTCAGGGCAGGCTTGAACTGGAACTGATTCTACTGGTTTCTGTAGCCGTATTTATTGCAGGGGAAATCCTTCACACTACACAGTTCACTGCTTTTATTCCGGTGATTAACTCTGTTCCGGCACCTGACCCTGCCGTTGTGTGATCATGTGCGGAGTGAAATTTTCGAGGATGGGTTTTCAAATGTTGGAAAGGTAATATCCTGAGTCACGGTTCAGATTATCTGGATGTTTTAGGATTTCAATAGCTTCAAGGATTTTTCGCTGATACACGTTTGGGGCTCGGGCTAGGATTTTAGTATCTTCGAAAAGGATTTGATGATGAGTGTAAAACTTGTGTTCCGCAAGTGGAGATCTACTGGTGTCACGAAGCCTTGTACAGCGGTCATGCTCTTTCACTCGAGTAGCTATTGTACGACCTGTTTTACCAATGTATAGTTTACCGCAAGAACAGGGAATGCTATAAACACCTTCTAAATGGAGAGGTTGATAGGTTGGTAAAACTGTGATAGTTTTGGAAGTGTGGAAAACCGGGTAGAAATATTATGTTTTATGAGGATTTTTGAAATTCGATGTGTTATATTTTCAATATATGGAAGATAATAAGGCAGATGAAAGATGTTTTAATTCTAATTTTAAGGATTGAGGTTGAGATAAGTTGACAGCTCTGTGGACCAAGGAGTTTATGACAGATTGCTTTTGGGCAGGATGGTGGTGGGAAAGACCATTGAGGTATCTATCGGTATGAGTGGGTTTTCGATACACAGAATATCCTAAAGTAGTTAGTCTGTCGACTAACCAATACATTTAGGAACGGGAGTGAACCTTGCGATTCGACTTCCATGGTGGAAAGGATATTGAGATGTAATGAATTTAAATGATTGAGGAAGGGAACAAGCTTTTTGCGACCATGTTGCCAAATAACAAAAGTGTCGTCGACATATCTAAACCAACTTTTCGGCTTGAGAACAGATGAGTCAATGGCATCTTGTTCAAAAGTTTCCATGAAGATATTAGCTATGATCGGAGGAAGTGGGGAACCCATGGCAGCTCCCGAGGACTGCTCGTAAAACTTGCCATCGTATAGAAAATATGTGGAGGATAGACAAAAATCAATTAAAGGTAGCAAGTCCATTGAAATGTTTTTGGCAGGTAACAATTGAGAAATTATGGAAAGGGTGTCTGGAATGAGAACATTGGTAGACAGTGATTCGACGTCGAGGCTGATGAGCAAATCGCCTGGGTCAACTTTTAGCGTCTGAAGTTTTTCAACGAAATGAAAGGAATTCAGGATAAGACTATTGGAATTACCTAAAAGGGGTGTGAGAATAGATGACAGATATCTTCAGCCTATCTTCCATATATTGAAAATATGACAGATCGAATTTCCAAAATTCTCAAAAAACATAATATTTTTGCCCGTTTTTCCACACTTCCAAAATAATCTCAGTTTTACGAACCTATCAAAGATTCCCTTCCTCCTCTTCACTTAGAAGGTGGTTATAGCATTCCCTGTTCTTGCGTTAAAGTTTACATTGGTGAAACAGGTCGTACAGTAGCCACTTGTTTGAACATGAGCGCTGTACAAAGCTTTGTGACACCAGTAGATATGAACTTGCGGAACACAAGTTTGACACTCATCATCAAATCCTTTTCAAAGATACTAAAATCATAGCCCGAGCCCCAAACTTCTATCAGCGAAAAATCCTTGAAGCAATAGAAATCCTAAAACATCCAAATAATCTGAACTGTGACTCAGGATATTACCTTTCCAACATTTGGAAACCCATCCTCGAAAATTCCTCTTCGCACATGATCACACAATGGCAGGGTCAGGTGCCGGAACGGGGTCAACCACCGGAATAAAGGCAATGAACTGTGTAGCGTGAAGGATTTTTCCTACAATAAATACAGCTACAGAAACCAGTAGAACCAGTTTCAGTTCAAGCCTCAAGCTTGCCTTGAAGATGCCACCTGTAATGGTTGGCGAAACGTCGGCATCAAGTCGAGCTATTGTAACGCGGAATCCATCCGGAAGCCAAGATTTTTCAAGATTAGCTATCCGCGGAAGTCTACTATCCAAGGTGATTCATTACGTTCTTCTCTTCAAAAGTAGACTACTACAGATAAAATCATTATGAAAATCGACCATTTGGTACTCGATGGCTGACAGTATGGAAGCTTCGCGCACATAGAACGACTTCTAGGCTTGTTTTGGGGTGCAAGGATACCTTGGCTACAGAAGTAACAAACTTCAGCTCTGGTCAAACGGGGTTCCCTAAGTACCCCTGGCCCCGATCCAACGATCGGAATCTCATCGACTACTGGGCTCCATGCCCCCAGAGAGCTACTGAATAGACAGTGCCACTTGGTTAGGTGTGGAATTCTTCCCCAACCGCCCGAAAACCCCACTTTAAATGAGCAGAAGAGGCATAAAACTGGTGACAGACCTTCTGTCATCTCAATATATATCTACACTTAATGGGCATCGTCGTTGAGCCAGGTTATAATAGATGCTGGGAGGCGGACGAACTGCCTCTCATATCCTGGTAGAGTTCAGCACAGGCTTCTCTTAGTCTACAACCCCTCGACAGCGCATACTTGCCGCCTGAAGCAATAAGAGACATCAGTCCATGCCAAATTCTAGCCTTCGATGGTTTTTTGCAATTTGCGGGGTCACCGCTGGTTCAATCGGGTTCACGCGCAACTCATTTCTTCCGTCTTTTTACGGCGCATAAGCTCATTAAAAGATTTTTTCTTTTCAACTCAATCCGACGATGTCCGACGCGAAAAACCGGTTTTGGCCATATTTACCATTTTTTTGGACCTGTTGCGACTATTAAAAAGTGTTCGATTTTAGTTCCCTCAATTTGTATCATAATTATCTACATAATGCAATTTTTTTCTCCGAATTATTCAAAAATTGCCGACTTTCTTTAGTTAATTCTATCATACTATAAGTACAAAACTTTTTGATTGGGTCCTTTTAAGAGAATCTATCAACGCATCATGACATACAATAATTTAATTTAGTTCAATATTCTTCATAATTATTACATATGTTTATTTAAATTATCAGGAAACTTCGTTCACTATTCCATCCTTAGAGGCTTCTAACCCGTCAGAAAATGATCAAATATCAGTTGGCTGTGAATACGTTCTCAGTATAGAAGTGGACTGTTGGCGTATGATATGGCCAAATACTTTCAAATTCCCAAGTAAGTGTAATCTTTATTGAGCAGAACTGCATTTGAAAAATAGCTTATGTGCAATTTTCACCGTGTAACTGATGTGAGTTGAATGAACGTCTCAACGGCATCTCTTTTAGCGAAATGCACACGAGTGACAGTTCGATACTGTGGATTGGTGGATGACTAGATGATGTCACCTAGAACAGTCAATTGGGTATCGTACCTGTAAATCCTTGGAAAATGAATCAATTTGATGGGACAAACTGCATTCCCTTCAGAATGTCATCAGAAAAAAGTTGACCACAAATACGCAAATTGTCTATAATGCTTATAAACAATAAATACATCATTTAATTAGCCCATTTTTGAGATTAAATGAAAATTTCTGAAAAACGCAAAATTTAACAGTTTTTGATCGGGTAAACACTATTTTTTGTTATAAATAATTTATTTATTAACAAAATAGATGAATTCGACCAAAACTCCGACTTTAGGGTCGTTTTCGGATAATTTTGGCATTCTGAGTTAGATTTTATCGTCAATATCGTCGAATGTATACTCACAAATCTGGTAATTTTTTATAAACAAATTAAATTTATTATTAAATATACGAACTTGACCAAAATGTCGAGCTTGTAGTCGTTGTCGAATAATTTTGGCCTCATGAATACGATTTCATTGCTATTATAGTCTATAAATGCATACATATATTTTCAAATTGTTATAAACAAATTATTTATTAACAAATAAAGAAAATATAAATGTGACTTTCTTATTAATTTTTATGTAATATGCACACTCAGAACTTGAGTTTTTTCACAAAATTGATGAAATGTGTTAAGTCTTAATATAATAAAAAAGTGGCATGCCACTAATTTGAAATAATTGTTTCCCCTTCCATAACAACTCTCCCATACCTCCTTAAAAAAATTAATATGTTTAATCTTATATATATTTATTGATAGTTTGTCATACTAAAAACATCAAAATTTTCATTATTTTTTTCTAATTCGCCTTTGAAATTTTCGACGAGAATGCATTTAAATACCATAATAGCAATAAAATCGCACTCCGGATGCCAATATTATCCGACAACGACTAAAAACTCGATATTTTAGTCAAATTCGTATATTTAATAATGAATATAATTTGTCCATAACAAATTAGCAAATTTGTGGGTATAAATTCGACGATATTGACGATAAAATCGAACTCAAATTACCGAAAACCACCCTAAAGTCGGAGTTTTGCTCGAATTCATCTATTTTGCTAATAAATAAATTGTTTATAACAAAAAATTGTCTTTAACCGATCAAAAATGGTGAAATTTTGCATTCTCTAGAAATTCTTATGTAATCTCAAAAATGAGCTAATTAAATTGTTTATAAACAATATAAACTTTTTTTCTGATGACATTCTGAAGAGAACGCTTCTTGTCTCATCAAAATCGATCCATTTCCCAAGGATTTACGGGTCTGGCTTATTTTTATACCCATTTGACTGCATAAATTCACCTCTTCACAGTAGATGGCATAATTTTTTTTCCCGTATGGATAGCTCATATGCATGTGCTGGCGAAACTAATCTTTTCAATATCTGCGGGGGCCCCATTTGAGGCACTCGCGATCTTCCTTTTATACCAGAACCAGACTTCATTTCTATCGAAGGGTGAAGTTGTGAAACACTTCGCCTAGTGAGGTATTTCCTGATGCCTATTACCTCCAAATATTTTCCTCATATACTTATGATATTAAAATATAATTATTAAGGTTGTGCACCAGGGATTTTATTACTTATACAATATACATATCATACCAAATTTTGAAATTCGTTAAAGACGTATATAATTAACATTCACAAAAAATTTCAGAGAGCTAGGGTAGATACAATAAAAGTTATGAATGAAATAAATTTCGTTAAATTAACATTATATCTTAAGGTAAAGTGAATTTAATGTCAGATTGCTCCCGAAGTACTGATACAAATTTGATGAAATTTTAATGGAATGTATAAAATTCACGAACAAATCATTTACACAAAACTAAATTCAATGTGGATAGTTTTTAATAACAAATAATTGTTAAAAACCATTATTTGGCAACGTCGCTTTGCGAAACTATTGGCACGCAGCAGCAGCAGCAATCGGACGATAAAGAGGGAACATTCAGTGATGTTAAGATCTTGACTGAATGAATGTATTGTTGCATGGTTGCACGCGCTGATTATTTGAACAGCGTTGATAAATTACAGTTTATATATTTTGTATAGGAGGGTGGCTTGTGAACAACGTTACGACAGAGTGGCCGTAGCGAACGAAGTTGTCTCTTGAATCGGCTTATATGGCACAATGTATGTCCTCGTGCAGCGGCCAAATGATAAATGCAATCCACTTGAAATTTTGATACAAACTAGATATAATGCTCGAAATTTACTGGCATATAAATTCAATGTCATACTTTAAGCCGTTTCCGAGTTATTGAGCAGAGCAGTCCGTCGAAATACTCGACGCTATTCGGTTTATTTCGCGCACTGTTCGTGCTAACTATCTGGCCGATTGTAGAGATAAGAATCAAGCTCAGGAAACTAGACAGACTGCGGCTTCACCATGGTTAATTAATTTCTATATTTCTACAACATATTCCTACGTCGTTTGTGAAACATTCAGATTGGATTTCAGATTATGAACATTATTAACTCAGTGGCTTTATTTATGTCGAACAGTTACTAGCAAAAGTTAACATGCATAATTATTAGTAATATGTAAATGTTGAATGTCTCAAGAATTGAACGTTTTAAATAATGTCTCTTCAAACAAAAGTCGTTTTTCATTGTTATGATATTTCGTACAATCTGGAATGAACAACTTAATACAACTACTTTAGTTACTAAACTCATGAGATCTATTTATAGATAAACAAGTGGAAGATGAATTGCAGAAGCTTATGGACAGTTGCAAAATGACTGCTGCTTGCACCTGTGACAAACCGAAAGCAACACTCGATCATGTAGAAGAGGAAGGAAGGGGTAAATATAAAGTTAAATGGAATCCTGGACAAAATAAATTACCGTACTCTATTAAGGATATAACGTTTTTCATGTGAGTGTGATTCCCTACTTTTTGTAGATAACTTTCGTATAACATAATATGTATTGAACTTAATTATTGCAAATATCGATCGATTGGAGATTATAAATGGTTAACCTCCATTTAGAATATTCTCTTCTGCCCACAGATGGAATAAATATTCCTCTTTTAATGAATAAGGATTCATTGATAAAAATATTTTGATCAATATTTTGCATCACCTGACAAAAATTGATTCGGAATAGATGGTCCTCTGCTAATATTCCATGAATTCTTCTGAAGTAGTATGGATGCATATGTTGATCTCTCAAAATTTACCAAGTGCTTTTTAAATATAAATTTGTTTTCTGAGATAATTTGCTGGTAGGTACTCGCTGTTCTTCAAACACGATATATGTTTATGGAATTTATTAATTACTGAAGGATGATACCTAAAACGTTTGATTTTTATTGAAGTATTCAAATGTAATGGCTCTAATTTGGTTAGTTGGAGACGTTCCAATTTCATTTTTTGTTTAGAAATTAAATTATTCATCAAAGATTTGTGGTAACTATTGTCCGACGCCATTTGCTGAAGTTTCTTAACTTCGTTATCACAATTTTGCTGCATCAAAGGGAATGTTCAATAATATATGAATGAGACTATTCGATGGAGCTATTTTATATCTAAATAATGTAGCTGAATCTGCCGGGATGTACCAATTTGTTTGAGTGGATTTTCTGTATATGTCGAAACCCAAATGATTACTTATCTCCTTCAGTAATTAATAACAAACATAATTTGTTTTCAAAATTTGCAATACAACGATATCTAATATTCCATCTTTTTTTACTCTTGTCCTTGCGATTTTTGGTCGACCAGAATTTATTTGTGCATTATGACGTGTACCTTGCGACTTTTCGGTAAACTGCTTATTTCACATCCTCGGGCGCCAGATTTTTCTAAAGGTTAACTCCTTTTTGAAGACTTCTGCTAGGGTCTTCACCACAAGGCTTGTCACTATGCTATCTATAGATAGCCTTGTCCCTAGGGTAGCTACAGTGAAGTAAAACCAGGGCCCATTGGGCAGAAAACAGTATCAAAATTGTAGGCTTTAATTACAATTGATACCTGGTTAAAACTTAGCTCGTTTGAAGATGAAGGAGAAATAATTTAATAAAACGGGGAATTCCAAATATTAAAATATGTAATAATTATAACAAGTACACTTTCGGAATAATTAGTGGAATTCAATTGAACGGTATTATTCACAAAAATTTACCCAGGTGGAAAATGTAATGAAGCTCAAACGGTATATGAAAACTATTCCAACATATCTACTTTACGATATGTTCGGTATTTAAATTCACTTCAACGGTACGAAATCCGTTGATAAATGATTCACAATTATCAATTTGCGGAAAATATAAATCAAACACATCCTAGCGTAATAAGCGGTATTCGGTAAATATTTAGATAGCAATATTACTTGCAATGTTCAATTCACACTACGATATATAAAACGGTTAAAATTCGGTCGGAGCGGAAAATATTGACTTGCACTAGTTTTCCAATTGTACGATATCAGATTTTACGGTATATTCGGATAATTACTCTGATTGAGTTTATTCTGTCACAACACCCACCCTGGTATTAGCTATCAACGGCGTTCCCGGTAATTGTATGAGAGTGTTAGATTTCATATACTTTACAGATTCAGAATCTAGACAATTAGGGCTTGTACTTCCGGATTCGGCACAGCGTGCACAAACCCTAACTATCGTATCTGCAATAACCCCTACATCCACGACCGGGGCTTCTCATAAGAATAAGGGATCATTACGATTCTCAATCACACAATCACCCCAGCTTATACTTCCGGATTCGGCACAGCGTGCACAAGCCGGTGGTGGTTTGGTTGTCTAGGATATACTTATACTTCCGGATTCGGCACAGCGTGTACAAATATATCAAAGACGCCCCTGTCGTTCAAACATACACACTCTGTACACACCATACAATTACTTGAATATTTCAATTCACGTGCGAATTCAAATCGTGCGCGGTCCGACCTATGACGGGATAAACTCAAATATAAAAATTCAAATTACTGAATGCTACGGATCTCAGATATCATACTAACGGTTACCAATCACAAATTACGGAAATCAATATATCGTAATGCCCAAAAATATAAACTATTTAGCTATCATTTACCTTATGAAACGATTCACTAAACGGATCACTATTGTTAATTCACAGTTTAAATCTGACTTGAACTCGGACAATAATTAATTCACTTCGATTCTTATATTAATCTCACTTCAACGGTACTATTTGAAAATCAAAATCACCAAAGAGCAACTGTACTGATTCTAAATCGAAATCACCAAAGAGAACACAAAAGAGAGCGATCTTTCATCGGTCACTGCTTTTATATGTTTTCCGAGGTTCTGAACAAGTCTGCTCCACCAATTCCTTATTTTGTGACAAGGGTTTTTTACTTATGTCCCGAACAATGATTAAAAGTGACGCTACTTTTTAGATCTAAAATTCGCGCACATGATGCTCCACTAGTTCCACAATAAACAAATGTTATCGGAGTTTTTTGGTTGTTCGCCCTTTTTATACATAAGGTTGTTCAAAACTTCGATGCGTTAACTTGCCAGACCCCTGTTTTTGCAACATGTTTTATCGGAATGAATGCAATTTTTAAACAGGCATGATTTAGATTCATCTATTTGAATAATTACACTTATTCAAAATTGGGGAAATTTAGAAAAGTGACAATCACGGAATACACATTCGGAGTTCACGCATATCTATTGAAATAGTGAACTGTTCAAACTGAGATTACATGTAATATCCGTATTTACTGCCTGATCTAAATTAAATGATATTTCAAAATTCAAGCTTCGTTACAGCATGTTTGAAAGTACCTACCTTTCCCTACATCGCATTTCAACTATTTTCAAACATTCAACAACATACCAGTATATTCGTCATTTGAATAATTGTTATTCACATTTTAATAATACTGAGACAAACTAAAAACAAATAGCAATTGACTTTTTGAATCTAGCAGTTTGGCACAAACCTACTTAATAACGAATGAATATTTGAAGAAGATTGTTAGTTGACCTAGTTGCATTATATTGGTTTAATTTTTCGTGATCCTAACAAGAACACCTTTTCTATAAATGATGAAATCCTTGGGCATTACGCCTTATTTTAATACCTCGCCTGTATAACGGAAACAAAAGACGAAGGTAACCATTGAAACGTCAAAACCAAGATTGATCTATTTATTTTGAAATTTTTCTACAGATGCAATATAGTTTTAATTTGTGATCAAATAATTTCATTTGTATTGACATAATTATGGGCAATTTTGTAGTGTTTATTGTGTTATTTTTCCCAAATGCGAATCAAAATATATTTTTTGTGGTTAAGAAGTGAAGTTTTTGTTTTTTAACATTGCTTTGCACGGCATATGAATCATGCTCAGTAATAGAAAAATAGTAAAATTATCATCATCATATTTCAAATGATGTTTGATTAGAGCTGATAAAGGCTTAACTTTCAAATATTTGCTTAAAATAACTGAATCACTACTACTATCAGATGAATAATTTCTGTTTGCTGAATGAATCGAGGGGCACGGCAGTGCCCCCGCCAAGTCGAGCGCAAAGTAAACACTGCCGTACCATCCTTTACTGGAACCATTTCCCCGCATTTTCTGGCCCCTATTTGAGAACCTCTGGATAAGACCAGAACGCAGAAATACGTCATCCAGTAAGCTATAAAATCACATACTTAAAATAAAAAATTTCAAGTCTGTAGGTCATTTAGTTCCGAAGTTAAGCGAAAGCAAAGTTTCGCATTTATGACACTCACCCACTCACTCAATCATGATCATCAGAATAGAACTAGTACTTCCCATAAACTCAGAGAGCTGAAATTTGGAACATAGTTAGGGTTTAATGACCACATAAAGAAAAAACTATAAAACTAGGATAATCGAAGATCTGGAGTACCTGGTGACCCTTATTTGGAAACACAAGAGCCCAACCAAACTATTGAAGATCGACATACCGCTTTTACAAAAAATATTCAACTTTGTTTGCCTCTTCATTTGATGTCAAAAATCGAAGGTCTGATGTATCTGATGAAGAACCCTCAGCTTGTCTCAGCTGTATTAGAGATATGGTAATGCCCCCTTCTACTATTGGTACATAAAAAAATCGACTGTCATTGCAAAAATCCAGCGTAGTGGGACACATCTTCTAATTTAATCTAGCCTATTGCTTCCCACTGCTGGGCGAATGCCTCTCCCTCTGCTTTTAATACGCATATAAATAAAAATGCCAGAAAAATATTTCATGGGGTGCACCTCATAACTGTTGACTTCAAGAGTATAAAAGCTCAAGCTTTAGCGATCACCGAATACAACCGGCTTAGGCGTAAATACCGCGCCGATCTTTCAGGAATTAAACCGTCTTAACCGTCTAAAAGAATAAATAATGAACGCGAATTGGGAATACGAAAAACTGTTGCTACTGTACAAGAATCAGAACCGGAAAAAAAGGAAAGAAAGATTTGTAATAATAAAAAAATTACTCCTAAAAAGAAAAAAAAAGTGTCAAATAAGAAAATCTAATGAAATAAATCAATATGCCCACGTTTCTACATAAGAAGTGGAATCCCACCAAAAACATTCTGTAAAAAACTAGCCAAGTCTCGATGGAGCTGCTTGTTTATCTCTAAAAAGTAATGAAATCTAGACAAAGTCGTGCCAAGTCTAAGGTTCCTTACTGCGATTTCTTTATTATTATAGTTAATGTTGTGTGACTTGGCCGTTGAAGGGTACACAAGGGTACAAAACCAGGTGCTCCATGACACCATTGCACCAATCTGTCGCTAGAACCGCTACCCATTGACGATGGAAAATTGCCACTTGGAAAACGTTGATTCAATAACCAGTCAATTGTATGCTTGATAATGCTGCGTATTTCAATAATACTTATGTGTAGGCGAGCCTGAAACAAACAGTATAAAAATTATTTCCAGTACAGACGGACTTCTAATCATTGATAGAAGTCTGTCTGTACGTCTATTTTATGTTAGATCGGTGGTCGATTTGACGCTCCAAAAAGAAGAGAGCAGAAGTCAGCATTGTCAATGCTGAATGCATGTGTTGCACAATCAACAACAGCCTAAAATGAGATACTAGCGTCCAATTACCAATACCAGTATGGGCTATTATCTCGCTTAACTAACATAGGTAGTTACAACAGATAACAGTACGTGTAAACAAAATTGACTTGTACCCACTAACGTATAACAAATGTTCAACGGCCAAGTCACACAACATTAACTATAATAATAAAGAAATCGCAGTAAGGAACCTTAGACTTGGCACGACTTTGTCTAGATTTCATTACTTTTTAGAGATAAGCGAGCAGCTCCATCGAGACTTGGCTAGTTTTTTACAGAATGTTTTTGGTGGGATATTCCTGGTATGTAGGAACTGAAGGACACTGAAATAAAAAAAAATGATTTGTTGTTTCAAAGCGTTAGTCGATTCGCTTGTTAAAATATATATTACATCAATTAAAAGAATTGTTAATTTGTCAAGAAAACACAAAAACGAGATCAGCGAAAAATATCCTACCAGGTTGATAATTTGACCGACGTCGTAGCTACATAAAAAGAAGTTACACTTAATCTGGCCTGCTCCCATATGGAGATTTTTCAGGTATAAGATTAAAATTTAGAAAAGTATTTAAGACAAACATGTCTGCACATAGACCATTGAATTGGCTCATTCGTATCTATCCAATATCCTCCGACCAAAACTGACCAGTAAGATGGATTGGCTTGCTAGTCCAGGAAATGAAGGTTTTGAAGCGGAAAATTTGAGGTAAAGGACCGATTTTGATATATGAAGCTATTTTCCATCAATTTTAAGCCGGTAAAGTGGAAATTTTCAGTTATTTGATCAATAAACAATGTAAATTGAAGGTTTTTAACAATTTGTTAGTTATCTATTTGTTAATAAACAACAAAATGGAGATTTTCAAAATAATCAAGATTAGATTCATTTTCAGGTAATTTGAGGTCGCTGAATACGAATTTGATGTTGCGGTTATTCAAACGCAAGTCCTATTGATGCTAACAAATTCATATAATTTCAGAAAAACATCCAATTCGAAGGAACGTCAAGTTGAAGTTGAAAACTATTATGCGGATAAGTATTCGCTAGTTGATCTTTCCGAAGTTAAGCAAACCGAAGAATTCACATTAACCGCAAGATTTAAAACCGAATCAGGATGTACTAATAATGCCTCCATTTATTATTCTGGTAAGACATCTTTAGGATTTATGATTCGTCTCTGTATCGTATCGTGTACTATGGATTTTACCTTCTGTTTCTGAATTGGTGGATTATTTTCGATTCTGGGTGCACTATTTTCCAGAAATTTATCAGTACGAAGGAGAAATTTTGAAATAAGATAAACCTTTTGCCTTTGTTGTATCTATAATTTTTGTCATATTGTCTACCAACGTTTGCGTTAAGTTTAATAAGCTGATTTTTACATTAACAGTATCAGTTTACTCTGATGATGGATATTTGGTAGCTGAAAGGTCCTCAGTACCTTACAAATATTTTTGGTGGATTATGTTGATTATTTCTTACATATTTGTGTTTCAGTTGTGAACTTTAGTTTAGTACCTACTTATCGATAAATTCAGGAATCCTAATAGATTGTTGCCTATGTGTTGTATAAAAGATTTGACCACTGAATGCAAGTATGAAGTTAGGTACACTATTAATTTGTGCTGCAAATCTAGTGATGAAAATTGTTCATTACAAATTGGTTTTCCGATGTCCATAACCTCGGTCCTATACTTTATGTGTTTCATAATCTCGAGTTCTAAGACGAATTTCGATCTCCGCCACCAGATCCGACTTCCCCAAAGCTACCAGAGCCATTTCAGAAAAATGAAAAAAACAATACATCACAATTATAGACTATTTATAGGCGTTTTTCAGCCACTATAAATTTTTAAAAACAGAACAGAGGCTCTGCTGGCTTGAGATAAGCTAGCAGAGTTACCTTAAAATTTGACGTTTGAGGAAAGTAATTCGGGTGCTAAAATTATAGGCTGAAATGGCTCTGCTAACTTTGGGGTAGTTCAGATCAGCTTAGGTCAACACGGAGTAATACAAACTCGGCACATGTCTCAGGCATACGAAATAAAAATAGTCAAGCTCGGCACAGAGATTAAAAGATTCACTTTTAAAATGTTTAAACTCTGCACCTGAATAATAATACCTCCCTCTGCTTGCAAGAAATAAACTGATGTAATATTAAAACAAAATGTATTAATTTGAAATATACATAATACATATAGGTGCATAGGAAGAACATATTCAAAATTATATTTACACTGTACTATTTTAATTAATTTAAAATATACATGATACATATATGTACATATAGGAAGAACATATTCAAAATTATATTCACACTGTACTATTTTAATTAATTTAAAATATACATAATACATATAAGTGCATAGGAAGAACATATTCAAAATTATATTTACACTGTACTATTTTAATTAATTTAAAATATACATTATACATGTATGTACATATAGGAAGAACATATTCAAAATTATATTCACACTGTACTATTTTAATTAATTTAAAATATACATAATACATATAAGTGCATAGGAAGAACATATTCAAAATTATATTTACACTGTACTATTTTAATTAATTTAAAATATACATAATACATATAAGTGCATAGGAAGAACATATTCAAAATTATATTTACACTGTACCATTTCAATTAATTTAAAATATACGTAATACAAATAGGTACAAAGGAAGAACATATCCAAAATTATATTTACACTGTACTATTTTAATTAATTCCATAATAATGCGATATTATTTTAACATATTGCAGTTTGGACAACCTACTATTTTATATTCTAGTACAAATATATAATGAAAAAATATACAATACTCTTTCATTTTTGATATGCAAAACCTATATGTTTTTTCACTATCGTCTTTTAATAAAAAAAAAACTAATGGTATATAATGGCCATTAAAAAAATCATGTATCGTAAACATTTGTGTGAAATATTTTGTGCAGTAAGGAAATGTACCGTCCATATAAATAATTTTTGATTCACATAAAAACTTACTTTTACAGCTAAATATCACAAAATTTTCGGATAAATCATTAACAATTAGGAAGTCTTCATTTCTGTTGGTTTTTGGTTGAAGTTCATTCAAAGCTTCATGAACCTCCGATAGTGATTTTGGCAAAGCTGGCAACAATTTCCGACGTGCAGGGTAAATGTTTCTTCTAACACATTGTAGATCACTTATTGTCAAATTGATTAAAGACACATCATTTTTAGCTAGCTCCATTCTAATCATTTTGGAAGGTTTTTCTGTTATATCACTTTCGGCTTTTCTCTTCAAACAATGACTTAAGACTTGTCTTTGCAACACATTTGTTAGTTCTGGTTCATGATTATGATTTACACTCAGGTTTATTATAACTCGACTTTTTGACTCACCTAAAGTATGAAAATTTGCTTTACATTTGTCACTTGGTTTCTCCGGAAGCTAATTTTCTGTTGTGCTCTTTAAACTTATAGTTCTCGTAAACTAAGAGAGGTTTTTACCTCTTTGAGTGAACATTTCACTTAAATCCGAAAAATTGCTATGATTTCTTTTCGCCATTTTTACACTTTTTCACAATTATGAGTACAAAGACCACCAACTTTACACTAGAAATGACATGTACTTATGAAAACTGATATACCTACAAAACGAAATATAGTTAGTTAGCTACCTGGGGTTAGGTACCTGCAACAACTTTATGCCGAGTTTGTAGTTGTGAACATATAATTTAAAATGCATTAGGATTAAAAGATTAGGATGTGCCAAGTTTGATGCCGCTCGTCCACACACTACCTACATCGAGAATTCCGTGATAATCGTTCAAATAATAGTCTAGGAGCTAGACCGATATTGATGGTCTGAACATTGGCACTATGGTTTATCGTTAGAGGACGTTTCAATGACCAATTCATCTCACAGACCGAATTTTCCCCGGCTGCTAGATCTCAAGATACGGCATCCGCATTTTTTTTTTGACTGGAGGTTAACCCCTTCCAAGTTGCGGTTACTTGAAAAGCATGCCATTCTTATACACTTCCACCATGTGCCATCATGTTACCTTGTAACCCGTAAGTTTTATCCACAAAATGGAAAAAGAAACATTTTCGGTCCAAATAATGGCCAATTAGTGGAAAATGGACCGATAACTTTTGATGGCATAGGGTATGTTAACAATTGCCAACACCAATCAACATTCTCCACCAGGTTTGGAAGGGTTAACTTGCAGTCCATTTTCGGTCCAATTTTAACTGGTCGGCCTGATAAACGGACACGATAAAAAATGATGGCACAGGGTGGAAGTTTATAAAAATGGCATGCTTTTCAAGTAACCACAACTTGGAAAGGGTTAACCTCCAGTCAAAAAAAAAATGCGGATGCCGTATCTCGAGATCTAGCAGCCGGGGAAAATTCGGACTGTGAGATGAATTGGTCATTGAACAGTCCTCTAACGATAAACCATAGTGCCATCGGGTTAATGTTCAGACCATCAATATCGGTCTAGCTCCTAGACTATAATCACCGCGTTGGTATAACTTTCTTACTTCAATGAATATAATTATCAAAATCCCTTGTCCATTTATGAACTATAAAGTTTCATTATCCATACTAAAAAGCCTCTAAGAATGTTTATTTTCAGTTTCACCTTCACCATTGTCCACTATTGTCTTAAAAGTAACAATAACTACGACATTTATTATTATAACAATTGTAGGAATTATAATATTCTGTAATATGTCAAAGAAACCCAAACGCAGCATATTTTCTAAGTTACAAATCGACACACTACAGCCTCTAACATGGTATGTATTTTTATGTTATGTATAACCTAAATCTAACTGATTAAATGGGAGAACAATTACTTTGTTTTTATACCACTTTTAATACAAATAAAAGTGGAATAAAATAAAGTAAGTCTTCTGTCAATTAATCATAATGAGAAAGTAACATAAAGTAACGTCTTCTATAATCGATTTTTTTTTAAATCTTAATAAATAATGTTGTTTGAAAATGTCGTGTACGTAATAACGATTCTTAACCCAGGTATGAATTATACAGGGTGTTTAATTTTTTTCGATCATAGCTTCGCTAAACGATAGAACTAAAAACATTAAATCAAAATAGCTCGAACAGGAAGCTTCTGAGTGAAAATCCTCAGAAATACTTTTTTATAGAAAATAAATCAAAGTTCTTAAACTTGCATACAATAATAATTTCCGACCGTCGGTCCATTTTCGAATAATTGGCCATTATTTGGAGCAAACTTGTTTTTTTTCTCATTTTGTGGCAAAACCTTGCGGATTACAAGCTAACATGATGGCACCATGTTAAATAACTTTATTGGAGGTCAAATGAAGATTTAAAATTATTGCCTATTTCAACCCCCCCAAAAACCTCTAAAACCACCCTCGAAAAAATATGAATAATATGGATAATATGACCAATCTTATGATAAATTAGTCAATTATTGAGATTCTGGCTGGGTTTAAAATCGAAACGACCGTTTTTTTTTGGGGGGTGGTTTCAGGGGGTTTTGAAGGGGTTGAAATAGGCAAGGAGTGATGGCAATAATTTTAAATCTTTATTTGACCTCCAATAAAGTTATTTAACATGGTGCCATCATGTTACCTTGTAATCCGCAAGGTTTAGCCACAAAATGAGAAAAAAAACATTTGTTGGAGCACCCTCAGATGTCTTCATTTCATTTATTACGTATATGTTCCTAAGAAGATACCAACTATTAAAATACTTATTTTTAGTAAGAAAAATGAAGCAATAAACGAAAGTTATTTCCGTTCGGGCTCGGAGAAGGTGAGTAATTTTAAAAGTGATTTATAAGAGATGTGCAATATAAGAACACAAAGGACTACTTCTCTGACTAATACATCGACGCATATTGAATAACAACAGATTAGTAAAATTACAACTAACACCGTTGCCGCTTCTATTAGAAAGTAGCAGAAACTTTGATATTTTAAATGAAAAACCTTAAACTATCTGCAGCAGATTTTATTGTAATCTTCGGATACGCACGAAAATACACCGAAACATTTATATAGAAGGGTTGAAATCTTTCACAGGGACAGCCGATATCCATTGTTTCCATAGGAAAGCTAAATATTCTAAATTTCGGCCCATTATTGTAATTTCCTTTACAACTAAGAGCACAACATTTAATCGACATAATTAACTAAAAAAGTCAGTAAACTGTACGTAAGACACAAAACGTGGTAAAAACCAACATAAACATTCACTTCAAAAGCCATTTTGCAACTCACTTTATTCAGTCATAACACTCTTATACACGCTTATTTACACGTAAAAATACGTTTCAATCGCACGAGAACACCTTAGGAACAGGTGCAAGATATAAAATAATTTTTCTGTGATCGGCGTAATATTTTCCTCCACCTGAATTTATTTTTGGTTATTCAATATCCGTCGAAGTATCAGTAGACTAATTCTATCATCCATGGTTTGTATGTAAGTACAGATCAGTAGAATAAAATGAACTCACTCGAAAATGGAGAAAATGAAATAATTCTGAAGTTCCAGATTGTTGAAGACCTATATGAGTTTCCACGGGAAAGGTTGACAAACAAGGAGAAAATCGGTCAAGGTCAATTTGGTGATGTATTTTCTGCCAAAGCGCATGGTATGAAAGGATCTCATGGTTTACCTGTCATGGTTGCAGTCAAAACTCTCAAAGGTAAAAGTGAAGAAAAGGTAAAATACTTGAACTCAATCAATTTCTCGCTTCGCTTCACATCTCCCAGTATTCGTAATATTTTGTGTAATCATCCTGATCTTTCTATATGCTTGTGGTTTATGTTTCACAATTTTTGAATATACAGAAGATGAGAATGAGCATCTATTTCTGAGTCGAAAAATTGAGAAGACAGCAATATGCTTTTGTGAAATATGAATCTAGCCTTTTCGAAATAATAAGCAATGGATATCAATTGGCATTTCAGACTTTCACGAACAGCCATTATACATCAAAGTTTCATTTACTGTTACAGGCGGCATACTCAGGGCAATTTGAAATGTGGAACTGATACTGACTCATGGGTCGAGCCATTAGTGTAAAGAGTTTAGGCATACTGTTTTCCGTTTTGGTGTTAGATTTGTCAAAGCTTGATTATGTGCAGAAATAATTGGTAAAACCGGATTTTCATCTTTCGAGGCTTAGGTTATTGTGATATTTTTGCCGCAGAAGAAACATTTTCAATAAAAAAGGATCATGACCTCGAAAACTACTTTTAATAGAGCCACTATATTGAAAACCAGAAAACATAGCTTATTTCGTATCATACAATTGCAATAATTGTGTGTATCTAGCATGATGATGTAGATTAAACATGCATTTCTAATTCAAGAGTAATCAGTAAACCATTGAAGTTTGTTGAAGTGTATACATTTGGTTTTTGAATTATATGCTAAAATAAAATAATTTACAGAAAGAAACATTAGTTCCGATGTGGCTGCTACCTGGTTGATGACATCTTTATTTTTAATGGCATCTAACAAATCTGACTTACATTCAGAATAATGTAATTTACCAGGTTTCCGTCTGTAACTATTAGTCGAGTCAAATAGGTATTTCATTACGAAAATCGAACGATATGGACCGATTTTGATGAAACAAAGTGCATTCGATTCGAGATGACGTCTAGAAAAAAGCTTACCGATTAGATTTTTGTGCAAATTTGTTATTATATATATGTTATTTTTTTAACCGAAAAATTGACCAATTTCCAAAATTTCATCAAAACTAACCAGAAATCCTCAGTTAGGGGTTGTGGAGGTTGTTTTTTATGTTAAATGTTTAAAAATTTGTTAAAAGGGGGTCGTTACTAATTTAAATCAAAAACAAAATCAAATTCTAATTTTTTAATTTTTTAATTTGAAATAAGTTCCCGCTCATCTAAAATTTTTTTCTATCTTCTCTACTCAGTCTTTTCATATTCCACACAGCATCTTTTACATATACTATGGACATACACGTAATAAAAACCGGGCGGGAGTAGCAGGTAGGTATTTTTCTTAAACTATGGAGTCTATACTATACTATAACACAGCATCTATCATATAATAAGATCTCTATCGCATCCACCGCTTCATAGAGCAGATGTTTATCTAAACCGGTCCTCCCTCCCATCCCCCCAAAATAAAGACGCGACAACGTATAGGTGGACCACGCTGCTATTGTAATGTAGATACATAATAAATGATCACCACGTGTCACTTACTGTTGGATGCTGCTGTTGTTCAGATTAGTAAAATTTCTCATTGGTTTTATGTGAAAATTATTTTGTTCTGTGGTTCAGTGAATATTATCAGAAACATTTTTTTAATAATTCAAATACGTATTGTTCAATAAATAAAACATTGCTTTAATAAAGCATTCCCGCTGCAAATTAATAAAAGTGTTTTTCGGCTAAAAACATAATAACAAATTTGCAGAAAAAACTAACGGTAAGCTTTTTTCTAGATGTCATCCTGAATCGAATGCACTTTGTTTCATCAAAATCGGTCCATATCGTTCGATTTTCGTAAGTCGGCCTGTTTTAATACCTATTTGACTCGACTATTTCATCACAACCGATATTTGATTATTTTTAGCTTCGGAAACGACCGTTTACAGTGCGTTTGAGTGGAAGGTAAAACAAAAACACATTTGTACATTTTGCAAAGTCGTTCATACGATTTGCTGTGAAAATTGTAGTTGTGAAGAATTTTTAATGTACAAACAATACCATTTAAGCAATTTCCTGGAAACGTCTTCATTGTATGAAATGCTTACCAATTTCATTAATATCTGAAGTTTTATGTTGTCGACACGACATGTCTTCTTCGTTGTTCGAGGGTAAGGTGAAAAGTCCCTGAAAAATAAAATAGATGGTGCCACAATCGAAAACCCCGTGTGACATTCGTTATGTACCATCTTTAACTAGAACGCATTAAAATTTTCAGACTGATATGTCCTACAGTTCTGTTTTGACACCAATCGGAACAAGCAACCTTGAAGATTTTTGTAAACATGGGAAAAAGTGAATTTCGCGTCTTGATTGAACATTATTTCTTGCATGGAAAACACATTACGCTAACCAAAGCATCAGTTAATAAATATTATGGGAACTCCCCAACATCGATTGAAACTATTCACAAGTTTCTTACTGATTTTTTCGTTGTGGTAGCATGACCATAAAGGACGCCGAATGTTCTGGTCGTCCAATTGCGGTTATAACGAATCATCGATCAAATCCATGGTATGATATTAGACGATTGGCGAGTTAATGTGCACGGGATTGCTGAGGCTATGGGCATCTCAACCGAATGGGTACGGAACATTTTGCATAAATTTTTGAAAATGAGAAGCTATCTGCCAGATGGGTGGCCCATTGGCTCTCTGTTAACAACAAGCGCGACTGTGTGACAACTTCGAAGGAGTGTTTGGCGATGTTCAAGCGCGATAAGAAGGACTTTTTGCGCCGTTTCGTAACCGTGGACGAAACATGGATCTATCACAATACACCAGAGACCAAAGAACAATCGAAACAGTGAACTTGTCTCGGCGAATCGGAGCCCAAAAAGGCCAAAGTGGGCTTATCGGCCAACAAAATCATGGCGACAGTTTTTTGGGATGCCGTGTGCATCGTCCATATCGATTACCTTGAAAAGGGCAAAACGATCACCGGCGCATATTATGCACGAGGGTGCATCTCGTTAGCGTTATGTTCGTAAAATTTTTGATTGTATACTAAAGAGGTTGAACGTTCTAGTCCCAAGTGAGAATTAACATTTTATTCCATTTCGATACTTATATCTCCAATATTGGAGGTCAACTGTGATAATTTAAAAATTCGATTCATAAAATATCTCGAAAGGAAAATCCAAAATTGTTATCACAAGTGGAATGGTAGTTATATATCTATGGTATAATCATTTCAACTTTCGGTAGTTGGAAGATTAAACTCAAAATTTCCAAAACTTATGACATTAAATTCAGGAGATAATGCTGATAAATTGTTTCACCATACTGTGGCATTACCAAAGCTAGGAATTATCAACTAATGTTAAATCTAAAATTATGTCCTTACACCTTAGAAATCAATCTGAATGTAGTACAAATCGAGGGATGGGAGTAGATATTGGTTTGGGTGGGAATTATTTACAAATAATAAAGATTCTTGACCCAGGTATGAATTATATATAAATTCTCGGGAAATAGGTCACATTAACACTTAAGCTTCATATTTTCTCGTCTTTACGTACGTTTCGGTCTCACGACCATCATCAGAAGACTTATTATGTCTAAAACGGGATTACTTAAAACTAATTGTATTATACAAAGCGTCCGTATCGCACTAATCTCAATTAAAATGCCCACGTACCGAAACGAACCGAAACACGAATAAACGAAATTGTAACACATCAATGTTAAAAGTATAATATATCAAGAATCCACTGTTGAGCAGTACTCTTAATAAATGCGAGTTCATGTTAACAAAGTCTATGAACGACTAGGAATAAGAACATTAGGTTGAAGTATCCACTTTCAAACCAGATGTTAGATTTACGAGCCAATAGAAAAAGGTTTGTCAGTTATTGGAAATATACTTTGACATTCTACCTAAAATATACTTTTAACATTATAAAGACGCTTGTAGGAATTTGCAAGAGTTATGATTAATTAAGTTAGTATAAATCTGACTTAGTGTCTGAATATCTGTCCTATGATTTACAGATTTGGAGTCACGTTTTATCTGAATCATCTACAGAATAGATCTTTTATAATAATTGGTTTCCTTAGTTAAAATATCAACATTATTGCAATCGAATTGATGGTGATAATCAAAGCAGTGTTTAGCAAGGGCGGTGGAAGTTTTTGTTTCTTGTGCTATACTTACGGCCATACATTCTTTTTTGTGGATATTGTATAGAGATTCCAGTATAAGTCCCACCGCAATCTAAACAATTTAATTTGTATCCTGTGTGGGTTTGTTTATCTTTAGGTAATGAAGGTTTTAGATAAATGTTAATGTGACCTATTTCCCGAGAATTTATATATAATTATTTACAAAATTGTTGACAAGTGGCTAATTATAGGTTTCTATTTGGTCATTTAATATTATGTTTTTATTCTATGGATTCTAAAATATCGAGCTTATGTCCGTTTCCTTGAATATGTAAAATATAGGAAATAGGTGATTCACGTAATTAGAGCCCTCACTTTTGAGCCTATAACTGCTCAAATGTTCGTTTAACTTCACACTGAAACTGTTTCCAGTTTGTCCTATGTACAAGGCATTGCAGTCATCACACCTCAGCATGTAAACATCAGATTTCTTTAATAATTTATCTTCATAGATTATGAATTATTAATATTTGCATACAGATTATTTGTTGTTTTCAATTAGAAGTTTCTATTTTGGTTTTTAAGAAATTGAGATATTTTTTGTGTTTGATAATGTCACAGTGTAGCGAAACAATTTGTCAGCATTACTTTCTAAATTTAATGTTACAAGATTTGTGTAAAATTCAGTTTAATTCTCCAACATTGGAAAGTTGGAACGGTAGTGGTTTTTTTTTTGGTAAAATTATGTTTTAGAACAATATGCGATGAATCCAATAATCTACAAGGCTTTCGTTATTTTATAAGCTCCGAGACGTATTTATTTTTATAGAATATTCAAATGGAATCGAAGCGAAACTATTCATGGCAGAAATTGATGTTTTCAAGAAAATCGGAGATCATCCCAATATTATTAAATTACTGGGATATTGTACGATCGAGCTTCCGTATATAATGATAATGGAACTTGCACCTTGTGGAGATCTACATGCTCATTTGATTGAACTGCGTGAACAATGGTCGAAAATCCAGAATAATCAGTATTTTTTTTCAGAGTAAGTGCTTATAAACCATTATTACACGTAGTTATTTATCTAATAATGCTGTCAATCCGACTCAAAAGTTGGAATCATATTCTCCACAACTTCAGAATCTGTCAAAATTTTGTGGTGACTTGCCCTTCATGTTTTTTGAATATAACTACCATTGTTCATATAACAAGGTTTGTGTCAGGCTCAGTGGTATGTCCACCGTCCAGGTTAAGTCAACCATTAAAGCCCTTCCGGCTATGATTTGGTTAACAAACTAGTGTGGATGTAGCCCATAGATGGAATCGCGAACCCTACTGTCACTTTTCACACCAGTCGATCCATGCGATTTTTTGGTATGTTGTACTTGTAACCTCCTCTTTAACATACGAATGTTTGATTGCACTAGATTATTCGATTTTTCAGTATTAAAATATTATGTGATGTCGTGTCAAGACTCGAAATAGCAAAGTTTACATTCAACTAAATCACCTTGTAAAAAAGGTTCTTATACGGATTTTGGCATAGATATGTAGAAGACAGATGTGTTGATGTAACTTATTTCCCAAGAATGTTCATATAATTCATACTCGAGTCAAGAGTCTAATATTATTCGGCCGTATCTACTTAAAAATCGAAAATCGCTGCTGCATATAACATAATTTTGAATCGTCAAAATTAGCCCTCAGTTGGATACTTAAACGATTTCGATGAATGAGCTGGAATTAATGGGTTTTTTGAAGTTGTTTTCTAATATTTTGACTACACGAGTTGAAAATCTATAATGTTCGTAGAAAATTGTGTGAGCCAGAGGTGGGATGTTGAGATAGGATATAGGCTTTGGAACTTCACCGTTCGATAGGAAAATGAAGTCTGGTAGAGATAAGTTAAGCAGGTTTAGAGCTTTACAATGGAGGTGTGACCAGCTTGAGCTCGTCTAGTCCGCTTATCTTGAATCTTTCGTGATGGCATAACAGACGAGTTTTCTGATGAGCACCGACCATGGAAATATTATAGAAAATGCCAGGATCGTCGACCTTTCTACGACGTTTCAACGAGGTCAATGAAGACGTAAGTGAGACATCAACAATCAGACGGATAGTTGTCTTCTGAATAAAATCAGAGAGCTCAAGCGTATGTTTGGGAGATGAACGCCAAATATGTGAATAGTACTTCAGGACAGGTCGTCCTTTATAGATTATGAGGAGCTGCTGGGATGTAAGAAAAAACCAAGTTTTGTGAAACTGTTTTCGCAATGGATCTCACATGATCGTCCCCTTCGTTTATTGCATCGACCTATCTCCTTGCACCTATAGCCTCATTGGATGATATGGAGGCTCTACAGGAGAAAGCCCTAAGTCTATCATCATCCGAAAGCCGTTTACGGGGTAGAAGGTCACTTTCAACAGATCGTTGATTTGTTGGTGCTAAGACATATCCCTATGGCTTGATAGCCATTCATGGAAATATTTGTACCTGATATCGCCATATTAGGAATTTTGGGATCCGCCTTCATGGAGAAAATACAAGCTTGAGTTTTGGTTGTATACAATTCAAAATTCTAGCCAGTTAATTCATTCATTGCATCGATCTGTCTCTGTCTTGCTCCCTTGGCTTCATTGTATGATACGGAATTTCTGGATGCTAAAGCGGTATGAAGCTGCGTGGACGAGACAGAATGTCACTCCAAATGTGGTACTGCAATGTTCTGCTACAGGTGTGATATTGTGAGGTTTTTCTAAAGATGTATCACTCATGGCTTACAATTAATTATTATAAGAATAGAACATAGCAGAAGACAATAGCGAATTTACTGAAAATAAAACTGTAGCTCTAGCTATAAATATGAATTAATCCATCAATCGATAGTTTTATTAATTATTTTTCTGATAGGGTGAGTCAAAGTTGTCACTGTGAGTAGCGCCAGACTTGCTGCTATAAAAATGTAGCAAAGATATCAAAGAGTCAATGTAAAATACAGAATAGCGTAACTTGGATAATGGTACCTATATGTTAATGTATGAAAATTTGAAATGTGGTGAATATCGGAAAACTAAACTGCGTTAACATTGCTGCTTGGTGTTTCGAACCTACGGAATAGAACTGGTTAGTTTGTCAAATTTTACGAGGTTTAGTTTTCCGACATTCATCAGTTTGGATCTTACATAGTAACATATAAACCGAATAGAGAATTACAGTATTAATGAATAAATAATTCATTATTAATTAATCGAAACAAAATATATTATATAATAATTTTTTTAATCCCAATGAAAAAAACGATTATTCCAGCGGTTCGAATAATCGTGGCCATATCTACTGTACCTAATTTCATTGATGGATAAGTTGCTTTGTTGCAGAAATTCTTAATTATTTGGCAATTTGAGCGTTGTTCCCCTGCAGTCTCGCTTTGCTTTTCACTTTCACCCGATGGCATTCAGGTTTAGAAGTCTTAGACACAAATAAAGAATGAAGACTACAAATTGTGGCTTACATAATACGTGACTGCACTATAGCATTATTTGTTCAGTAGTCGTAGATTGTACCGTAGTCACAATGACGTATGCATGCATACAATCTTGATGTTCAAATAATTGAATAATTTATGACTACCATGAAACTTTTTTTCTTGTTCACAGCAATGATGTATTAGTTGTACACCAAAATGAAGCTGCGGGAGCAACAACCCTGTTAGACAGTGAGTTGTAACATAATTTAACAACCATAATTTAAATCTTTTTATTCAAGGTCGACCAGAAAATGCTTTACCAACACCCCTATTAGCTGATATGCGAAATAGCATCGATAGAGTTCTAGACAATAAGGAACTGCAAGATTTTGCTTTACAAATAGTTAAAGGAATGGCACATTTAGAATCTAAACAAATTCTACATCGGTAAGTTATAATATTTGTGTTGGGTGATTCTTAATTGGACTGTATTTTAACTGTAAACTTTCAAAAGTATAAAAAATAACTACAGTAAAATTTTGAATGATCAATTAGACTTGTACTATAGACATCGAGTCTTGAAAACATAAAATTTCCCTTAATCCACTTACTTGTACCTTCCTAGTGAATCTCTGCATTAAAATTTTCTAATTACTTTATTAACTTTACCCTAATGTCCTATTTTAATTATAGTTGTCGAACCTATATTCACGTTAGTGTTCATAAATATAAGTGATAAAAAGACAGTAATTTTCAATTCTTTACACCATATTAATATTTCTGTTCCAGAGATTTGGCGGCAAGAAATATACTGATCAATCAAGAAAAAATTTTGAAAATATCTGATTTTGGATTATCAAGGACAGGTAATTATACATCTCATTCTCAGTCGCTACTGCCCTGGAGATGGATGGCCATCGAATCCATGATGAAAAATGAGTGTAGCAGTAAGAGCGATGTTTGGTCTTTTGGTGTCGTACTATGGGAAATTGGCACCTTAGGTACGTAATTGAAACTTGGGTACCATGTGTATTGAGTGATTTTTCTTCAGAGAGACGGTATCCTTTCACCAAAGTATTATACCTCCCTGAGTTTTTCATTTTTTGTTAACGATAGCCTTTTTTACGCTGTCGTATGTATTGCTATATTGAGAGGGAATTCTACATGCTAGCTGTCGGACAAGACCTTGGGGTTCCAGTTACGTATACACATGCGAACCTTTGTGTCTTACTTACTATTTGTTTGGTTATTAGCTCTCACTATCATGATGTACATCTAAAGCAATATATTGGGTCATTGGGTGAACAACCCTATGTTTTACATGTCATCCTTCTGCACACCATTAGGGCACGTGTCGTTTTTTTATTGTTCACATTCTTTAAGTGCCGACTATATGTGACAGTTTTGTCTTGTATGATATTTAGATATTTGACCTCATCCTCCAGCAAGATATTGATAACCATTGAGGCCCGATCTCACAGAGACTACAATTTCTTAACATAATTTTCTTCACGTTCTGAAACAGGTTTTAGCCCAATTTATCGGAAATTAATGTTCCTTAAAATATAAACAGTTATTGACTAAATAAGTGATGGGCTGAATTCAGGGAGTAGTACTTACTGATAAAATCGATGAAAGGTACATGTTGGATAGGATTTCGACTCGGGACTGGTCATTATAAAAACCTAGGAAAATTGTCACAAATGACAAGCTTGCAACTTTGGTACTTTAACAGTCACTCATGATGTTATGCAACAGTTTCAACCAAATTGTCCTTTTATAATTAGTTTCATTCTGGGGTTCAGGAATAAATTTGTAAAGGGGTTGGACCAATAGTTTTGCTTGTTACAAAGTACACACTATTTTAAATTTTTGATAGTTTTACGTCTTTTTCCATAGACTATTTTGAAATGTTTGATCCATTTTCCAGGAGCTTTTCCTTATGAAGATATTTCGGACAAACGACTGCTTGAATATCTTAGAAATGGTGGTCGTTTACGACGACCCGAAATTTGCACAGATGAACTACATTCTATAATGCTAAGATGTTGGGATGACAATCCTTCAAACCGACCCATGTTTAAAGAACTAGTTGGAGATTTGGATGTGAAGAAAAACACAATTTATGTTAATTTTCAACAACTAAATAATGCGTACACGTTTCCGCCTACCCAATAGAAAATGAAAACTTGATATGCTTATGAATGTACTGGTTTATTATTGACTGAATTTGTATTGTTTTTTATAATAAATTATCTCTTGTATTATCATCGAATTATTCTAAGACGTACTGAACTGTTACTGGTCATAAGACTATCAACGAGTTCTACCCTCATATTACATGGGAATATTTGTCTTCTTCGTTTTGTAAAAATTTTGAGGAGATATGAAGTGGGACAAGTAACCATAGGGTTTATACAATTGAGGTTTTGAAGAAAACGTACTTGAGCAGACAATAAAATGATTCATGGAATAGAAATCGAAATATTTCTATAGGGCATCCACGCGGCTCTTGAAGCTATTGGTTCCTATGGTTGCAATTCAACAACGTTCATTCGTTTCGGCTCGATGCCCAGTTTAGGGTAATGCGGTCCAACATCGGCCATAGAAATCTAAAGAACGGAAAGCTTCAGATTCGATTTTTCATTAATTTTCAGGGACCTGTCCCGGCCAAACGACATAACTTTTTGACGTGACAACGTCTTATAATTCGATGGAGCCGGCTGCACGCACGAGAAAACATGACTCATGAGGCGTTCCATTTAAGCATGCGGCGTTCCCTCGCTCTAAGGCGTTCCATTTAAGGCTTGAAGTGCAAGCGAGAGCGTCTTCTACTTGAGTGAGCGATGCGTCCGCGTGGACAGCTGCTATACAAAATAATACATTTACATGTTTTCGTCAAGTATGAAGTGTAGTGAAAAGTAAATGTGGTGTCAATTGTTTATAGCAACGATAATTGCGGCGATAAAGGTAATGATTCTTTCGATATTAAATATATGTTTAGTGATATATTGTCGAATATTCGTGCTTTCATCATTAAAATAAATAGCATCGGTCCGCTAGTGCAGCGATTGTAGGTTATGCTATAATTGACAAAACTATAACAATAAGTTAACAGAACTATGTCACGATGAGTAAAAAATCAATTGCTTTACTATTCGATCGAAATAATTATCGAGCGTAGCTATGATTTCAAAAAATTAAAACATAAATGTTAAATCTTCCACATATCATAACAACGTGTCTGAAATGACAGGTTGGACCAGCCAGCCGTCCATTCCATCAGTATTTTCTTATGACGTTGTCACGTTAAACTATCGTCAGTAAACCGACTTTACAGACAACCGATTTTTTTAATTGTTAGAGTTATTGGCAAATCTACAGTCTGACCCCTTTCAAACGTTATCTGAAACAGCACCCTACTCTCTGAACTTTTCTACCTGACACCCCTTTACACTACGTGACAATGTGCAGTACTGACCGTCCTTTGTCTTCGCCCAGACAGTTGTCTTACGGCGACCACCCGCCATACATTAAAGTGTTTTGTCTCAGTTTGTTAACTCGAACTTTAGTAGCCAATCCCGACCCAACAACATAGCTATTTTAATTGTTCGACTTCTTTGCAAATCTACAGTCTCTAGCCCCTTCCGAACGATACCTCAAACAACCCTCTGCACTTTTCTCCACTGTAGTTCTAACCATCTTTTCTTTTCGCCCAGTAACAGTTGACTTACGGCGACCTGGCCGTCTCCGACACGCCATACATTAAGTGTTTTGTCTCAATTCGTAACCTCGAGCTTCAGTGGCCCATCCCGGTCTAACGACATAAATTATCATATTTGTTAGTTTTTGCAAATCTACAGTCTAACTCCTTTCGAACCACTATCCTAGCCTCTAATTTTCTCTAAGGAACTCCTGACATCTTAAGATGATTTTATGCCTACCACACAACAAAATTATTCGAATGCAACATGTGTATATGGTCCAGCTAGACGTCTGACAGACCCGAGATTAATAGAACACCCATTTATTCCCATCAGCTTTGTCGAATCTCGCTCGAACTTATTGAATCGCTATATACTGCTGATTAAAACTCAATCTGTACATCAGGTATTGTAGACACCTGTAAAGTTTCAATTGTACCTCTTGTAATATTATATCCCACTCTTCTGTTTATTTACATTTTCATATCTGGGAAGGGTATAACGGATTCTTAATAAAACACAGATTCTCTATTAATTTACTGTTTACTGCACAAAATATATTCATCGAACATGTTCATTGCTTACAACACTCGATTTACAGATCAAAATGCAGGTCGACTGTGTGATAAAGGCATTTAAGATTCAAACAGCCATGTCATAAATAAAATCTAGGCATCTGTACATTCAATTAACATTATAGTTCAATATAAAACAACAAAGTCATAACTGTTTGAAACAATCTACCATTTTTGTGGTTTTGTCAACCTTCTATGACAACAATCGGCTGTTTGTCATATTGGTTGCTTATAAATAATACTGCCAATCAGTATGCTCAGTATAAAAGTAACACATATTCATTAATAATAATTTTCTCTTCTCATATAGAGTACTAATATTTCAATAATATATAAAAAAGTAAATTAGTAAAATTTGTACATATTGCACTTTCCAATTAAAAAACTAAATAAGAAGAAGTGTTACGATAACCACGGACATGCATTTTCATTTTAATGCCCAAAAATGTTTCCAAAGTTGTGTAATGTGAAATTCAAGTTTGTGACATTTTCTCAATGGACTTATTTTCTATTTAAATATAACCTCTCATTTTTGTTGTTAAGTGCATTTTGGAAAGCAGCTTATTTCCATTTCAAAATTAAATTCTTTAATAAAATCAAACACTGTTTACTTTGTATTTTATAACTTATAATATAGGCACGCTAGTCTATATACCTATAAACGATAAAAAACAAAGTAAAAACTGTTTTATTTCATCAATAAGATAAATTGACACAAAGTAATTTTCTACCCATCGTATCATCCTATTCTTGGCAACCAACAATAATCACTTGTGTTTCTGTCTGAAATATTCATGCTATTTCTATACCGTCTTTCGGGATCTGATTTTGATTGATCAAAACATTGAATTCTATTTGTTACTGCAGTTTTGTTTCCATTGATCTTAGCACTGAAGTAGCATAAAAGATCAGTCTATACATTTTGTTTTATATGTCAAATTCATTAACTAAAATCTTCAGTAGAAGGTATAAGATCAATTTACACTCCAGTAATATTTATGATGTATTTTTTCAGGTTACTAACGAGTTTTGCAGTTAATTCCGAATTTATCTCAATTCTCATTTAAGAACAGAAGAAACGTGATATTCTGTGATATCCTTTATATTCTGTTCAAAATCGGTTTCTGGTACTTTCCCTTCACCGGATATGACAAACCCAACAGATCAAACTAATAAGCAAGGATCTCTTTCTTTCCAAATTATTCAAGAAATAGACGTAAAAATTTCTCGTTTTGTTGTTTTTCGAACATAAAACTGGAAAGGTAGTAGGAAACTATTGGGAAGTTAAATTATACCGTATTTAAGGCATATCAAGATAGTCAGTGGGGGGTGGTATTTCGTGGTGAAGAGTGGGGGAAGCTCCTATGATTTGAGTGCTTGTTAAATGGTTAACATCAGAAAATTGAAAAAGAACGAATTTCTGTTGAAAAGATGGACTATTTTTCCGAGAAATATAATATAATAATATCTTTTACAATGGAAAATAACATTTCAATTCGCAAAAAGATGAGATGCTAGCTGATACTGATATTTGAATCTCGATGAAAATATGTAATTTCTACACTGAGTAGAATGCAATAGAACCAAGTCCATCAAAATGAAGGCGTTTAAATACGTCTTGCGAGTTGCTCGCGGTTAACTCACGGGTCATTGAATCACACTGGGGTCAATAAATGTGAGAAAATTCATCAAAACTTGATCATTGCAAGCAGTGTAGATTTCATGGTTCGAGCGGAAATATTACAGAAATCTCGTCTGGAGAATTTCTACCACACTCGTGATAAGTCCACCTTCATTATTTTTTTATGAGTACCCATTACAATGTTTATATGCACATTCAAAATGTAACATTGCGCCAGGTGGTTACCATAACATTTCAAACTAAATATACAACGTTCACTCTTTTTTAGTAGGAATGGTATCCCTTGAAAGAAGCAGGTTCTAATTTACTATTTCTAAAATATTAATCCTTTAAAACAAATTAAAAAACCTGCTTTGACAAGAGTTATAACATAAAGGTTGCAAACTTAATATTGGTATTAACAAAACGATTTCATGTTTGTGACTAAAAATCATTATTGGTTTATTTACATTTTATCATACATACCTAAAGATTTCTACTGAAATCGACTACAATTCATTCTATAAAGAATTACCTCACAATTTGATAATTTAAAAAAATAAAGATAGAATTAATTTTTTAATTTTCCAAATTTTTTTCTTGGAAGATGAATATAAATAATTTTAATCAGGGATATGCAAACTTTCAGGAATTAATTATTAAATCATCATTCTATTTACTTTCATTTTGTCTTCAAACTACTTCATATAATGAAGTAAACATATTTGTGGCTAATTGTTTTCAAATTATGAGTATTTTGCTCCTGTTTGGTGAATGTATCGGTTGATTTAAAAGCATGATCATAGAATTCCCAAAAATTTACATAGTATAAATAATTCTATAAGAAGAGAAGCAGAGTTTTGAGGTCGATTTTGAAGAGAATATGATGAAACAAATCGCTGCTCTCAACATTCTGCCATATATCATAATTCACGCAGTATCATTATCAATTAAATCGTTAACCTTTTATCAAATCCCACTACAAAATTTTCATAATATGTGGGTTATTATATTTGTATACGTAACATTTAGGTATTATAAAACTTCAAAAGAAGAACAAAGAAGAAAAACAATAATTTTAACATTTACACGATTAACGGACCGTCCTTGTTAATTTAATAGACATCCATGCAGTCTTTTTTGAACAGTTAGTCTTATAAGAACATTTATTAATATTACTAGAATACTTCAAGAGTGGCAGTTCCATTAATTTGGCAGTGTCAATTAATGCGTAACGTACAATTAATAAGCTTCGCATATGTCGTAGTCCCAAAATGTCAAATTGTGATAACTTCTCCAAGTCGTAAAGATTCCACCAAATGGAGATCTTTGAATCATGGTATTCGACAATTTCAGAATAACATGATAATGGAATAAGCATTAAATGTCATCATTTCAAGCCTCAAACGTCTAACAAGAATGAATCAGTATTTCTACTTGGAGGCTTCTGCTAATTCTACTGAACTATTTGAAACAAAGGAGCAACTAAATCAGTAAGTTGCTGTAGTGAAAGTGATATTGTTCCCTCATACAGAGACATCATCAGAACAGATTTTTAACTAAATACAGTGTCAATAAGCACCTCCTACAAATAAGAGCAAGGAGTGAATCTTCGTTCATTTTGACAATTTCTCAACACAGTTCATCACAATTTCCCTAATTTAATTCCTTCATTGTGAAAAAGTCAACAAAACGCTCCCAGGAATAGATTATATTCCTATTCTGAGTAAAATTCTTTATATTTTCCTAAATATTGACTAATTTCCCTCATCTAATTTCAACACTATTCCTTTCCTTGGTCACATTTGCTCTAAAAATGTACAATAAGTTACTGAATTCCAATCCTAAATGGAATTTGATTAGTAATTCTTTTAATTTCCCTAATGACTCAAGATCAGGCATTCTTTTAGGAATGTTTCCTTTAAAATGTATCTAATATCATAAATAAATTACTGACTTTCACTCGTAAATGAAATTTACCCTAATGAACCAGCTGATTTCAAGCTTATCCATTCCTTTGGGAATTCCTCATATAAAAATTAATCTAGTGCTATAAATAATCAATTTCCTACTGCCATATTAAATATATTTTTTCAAACAATTTCTTAATAATTCTTCTAACCCTCAGTCTCCAATTCCCTATTTTTTTTAGATTTTCTCAAAAATGTTCTAATTCCTCTGTTAAATGTGATTCATATTTGTACTGAGTTTTTACTAACAGTAAAATCACACACACTCTTCATTATAGATTTTCAAAATCTTATGAGACGTATTGGAAGGGTCTTTGCCTTAATAACCTTTAAACTTATTATCTTTAGGCTAAAACAATCTGTACTATATACTGTTAACGGATTAAAGTTAGTAGAGGAATAGCAGTAATTAAAATTTCTGTTTACAGTATCACCTAGTAACATGAATCCATTTGGTTTAAAGTAAAATTTGTTTTCTTTTCCTGTACATATAAATAATATAGTAACAGTTTTAATGTAGTTGTTTCTGATGATGTTAGAGCAGGTAGTGGAAAAGGATGTTTGTGATTTTACTATTATATCTGAGACTTGCAACTCAGTTTTCAGTTGCTTATATTAGTCTAGGAGCCAGAGCAATATTGATGGTCTGAACATTAACCCGATGGCACTATGGTTTATCGTTAGAGGACGGTTCAATGACCAATTAATCGCACAGACTGAATTTTCTCCGGCTGCTAGATCTCGAGATACAGCCTCCGCAAATTGTTTATTTTTTGACTGGAGGTTAACCCTTTTCAAGTTGCGGTTACTTGAAAAGCATGCCATTGTTATACACTTCCACCATGTGCCATAATTTTTTATCGTGTTCGTTTATCAGGGTGACCGGTTAAAATTGGACAGAAAATGGACTGCAAGTAAACCATTATTTAGCTATTATTTGGACCAAAAATGTTTTTTTCTCATTATGTGGCTAAACCTTGCGGATTATAACGTAACATGATGGCACCATGTTAAATAACTTTATTGGAGGTCAAATAAAGATTTAAAATTATTGCCAATTACTCGGAAATAGACCGATAACTTTTGATGGCATAGGGTATTTTAACAAATGCCAACACCAATAAGCATTTTCCACCAGGTTTGGGCGGGTTAACTTGCAGTCCATTTTCGGTCCAATTTTAACTGGTCAGCCTGATAAACGGACACGATTAAAAATTATGGCAAATGGTGGAAGTGTATAAGAATGGCATGCTTCTCAAGTAACCGTAACTTGAAAAGGGTTAACCTCCAGTCAAAAAATAAACAATTTGCGAAGGCTGTATCTCGAGATCTAGCAGCCGGAGAAAATTCGGTCTGTGAGATGAATTGGTCATTGAACCGTCCTCTAACGATAAACCATAGTGTCATGGGGTTAATGTTCAAATCATCAATATCGCTCTGGCTCCTGGACTATATGGTTCATCACCCATTCGTTCTGACGATACCAGTGTGTGATGAGAACATCTGTAACTATTGAAATGACAAAGAAGTTACTTGTAGGTTATTGAGCCTACTTTAATCGACAATACATGACCTGAAGATGCGATTTTAATTACATATTTATGATTCAACATTTCGAGAAATCAATATTTGCAGGAGCCCATTAATTGTAAATTCATATCTATGAGAATTTGTGCCAGATTCTTGGGGCTCTTTCTTATAACATGTCAATGCATGAAAATTTAGAAAGTGATCGTTATGTGAAAGAACCCCTTCACAACAATTAGACTGCATGGATACAAAGACATGAATTGATTACTAGATGATGTGATACGATAAGAGACAGAACCACTGCTGGCAGTGATAACGAAAAGGAGTCAACCGATTGCTGAGTATAATGATTTCCTGAAAGTTTGTACCATTTTCTTTTGTACGATTATAGGTTCTATCTATTTATATAAAATCTGTAGCCCTGATAAATGCTGTCAATAAAAAGTATATATATTTCTGACCAATTGTAACATTCTACAGTAAAAAGGCCTTAACAATAGTGATCATCACAATTTAATTTCAACGTATTAAAATTAAAAGGTTCTCAGAAAAAGTTAGAACCTGGTGACTTTAATGACGTTACCGATTGATTACCTGACCAAAAGTAGTGGTTGACTCCTGAGATAAACGAATATTTGCTTCCCGGTTAAGGCAATAGATGGCGCAAAAAGTAACGTAAAATTTCAAAATAAAATACTTCTGTCTCATTATGAAAATATGTATTATTTACACTGATGAATATATATTTATATGTACCCCGCCCCAATTCTGATTCAACAACAGTGCCTCCAGTTCTAAAAAGTGTAATATAGTTTATTACTCGACAGTCTTTGCATGCATGTCCAGAACGCCTGCGCTAATTTTTCTAGTACTTTTGATTTCACAATTTAATGCTCTTTTTGTTATAGTATCATTCAGGTTTGACAATCAAACTGAAAGCTGTTGGGAAGATAGATCATTACAGAGAGTAACCGCAAGATCCCGTGGGTAGTTATGGACTTGCGATTCTTTTGTTTTATATGTGAATGTTGGGTCCACGGTCGTAAATACAGGTCTGGGAACTCGAGGCTGTTTTCTATGTGAGAAGTGGGTCCGCTAAGCGTCAACTGTCGCGTAGTACCAACAAGGGTGACGCAGTAATCGAAGAGTGTTCTCTGACAACTGTCATTCTTGAATAAATAAATAGTAGACACAAGGAATACCTGCTTTTTTAGAAACAAATTACAAAATCGTGCATTGTGCCGAAATGCAAAACGGGGTACAAAAGTGTAAAGCAAGAAACTTCGGTTCTTAAAGTGCCGAAAGATGCGGAAATGCGAAAAAAGTGGATGCTTGCGATTCCGGAAAGAAATAGTTTTAACGAGGTCTTTTATGTGTGCGAAAAAATTTTTAAGATGAGTATTACATTTTGACAAGAGTAACAGTTCTATTCCTCTCTCAAATCAGAATACTTAGTAACACTACTTGCGATTCCGGAAACAAATCGTTTTACCACTTCGATCCAAGCGCTAGCTAGTGGCTGAGCGAGGGACTACGAGTTTATCGACGCGTAAGAGATCCATGTCAAACATACGAGTTCCCAGACCTGTATGTACGACCGTGGTTGGGTCTAACCATAGACTTATTATCCTAAGGAGACAGAATTGTTTACATTTAAACACGATCACACCTAATTTAAGGCCACTCAGACCGCTGTATATTACAAGTATGGCCGTATGGATTGTGCTGTTGCCGGATTAGTTGTTTTGTGTGCCGAATTGAGATTTGTAATTATTATAAAAACGTCCGTAGCATTATTTATTCGTTATATTAGAAGCAATACTGTTGAAATGTCGTTTTCTCTGAAAAATATCCCATAATTTATGGTAACCTGGAATATACAATCGAATTATAGAATATTTAAATTTTTAAATATAGAACTATTCCATTCCATTGCATCATTTGTTCAGAAAGCGACAACGCCGCGCACCTTTTATGAATGGGGGCTTGGTTCTGTCCTACGCAATTTGACAGCTTCCGAATTTCTCGTAGCTATTTCGAAGCGATGTTGCCTTACAAGTGGTACCAAGTTTTCAATCATAGTTACAGCGTTGCCAAAAAAGAGTAATTATGACTCGGCGACAAAAAGGCATAGTGATCTAGAATAGAGACTCGTGTCGACAATTCAATAGCCTCCTTGTAAAAAAAAAGTCGAGTGATAGCTCCGCCCCTATTTACTCTGTTTTCACGGAGGCGACAGATCGTGGAGCATTATATTATCTTCAACGCTCACGTCGTTCTTAAAATGTATCTAACATTCAAAAAATCGATGGTGGAAGCCGTTACTTTATCGTAATTTATCATTTTGATTATATGAAAGAATAACTACTTTGTTTTTATACTACTTTTATTAATAATAACGTGAAAACGTAACTATAGTTACCATTATCAAACAAATAGAAAATTATGAATTTTTACTTTCTTCTTTCTTACAAGGAGACAATTCGAAATACATTGTGCTTATACGGGACGAGTACTATATTCTAGATCTCTATGCGAAGAGATCCGTTGGTTTTCTTTGTCATACTTCATGTAATCGTTACGACAAATCAAATGGAGTTTTATGAATGAGATGTTTCGTCTCCTTAGGATAATAGGTCTATGGGTCTAACACATGTTTGTGCCACGTAAACCAAATAGTGTCCAACATATTCAGGATTAGTAGCAGATGGTTGACAATTTAAACCACTTTAAAATGAGGTATTAAATTTTTCTCAGTTCATAAGTCTATGAAAGTAGAAACACTTTCGCCATTTTAGGTTAGCACGCGTACAATGCAATTAAGCAAGTGTCCTTTTCATTCAGATATGAATCTCGAGTAGTCGAGTACATGGATAGGGTTTCAGAAACTTGCTTGTAAGAACAGCGCTAGCCAGAGCTTGCAATTGTTTTTTGAGTTATTAACTTGTGAAATTAGGTGGCTAGTCTCCATGATGATCTATGCGATAAAATAATTGAAATATATTATGTTTTCTGTGAATTGTAATGGCTTGTTATGAACTTAACCTGAAATAAAATATGTGACGAACTGGCGACACTAAATATAAAAACAGAATCGGGCGGTTTATACTTGACACGGAAATAATATTGTTAATGGAACATGATTCAAAGTGCAATTTCGACTCGATCTCAACATTTTATGGTGTTCGTTCGTGTCTATGCGATGTGTAAGGTAAGTACTATGTTACCTAAAGTTCAATATCATTCCCGTGCCGTGTATATAATAATGCTCTTCATGTAACTAGCAGCAGAACAGCGTGGCAACTATACAGTATAAAAATGAGTCGTAGACTACAATCTACACATCAATGAAAGAGTTAAAACATCGAAAGTTTGTAAAGGCAGGATAGTCTCTTTAGTGTGGTAAAACGTATGTATGTATGACTATGCCTCGCAATACATGGCACAGATCCTATATAACACTAAACGTCATCACTTCACACTCTTAGTTTGTATGTAAATAACGGACGGCTGCTTATATACTTATCTCACGGTCGAAATAATTTCCCCTTCGTCGTCAATCTTTATTTTTTTTGGTGCTAATCGTAGGTTCCCGTGTTAAATCGGCAGTCGAAATACTACATTTTTTCATGAATTTGGTACACTTTAATGCTCTAAACACCCCTACAGGTCTCGCTTTTGTCTGCAATTATGATAAATTTGTACATAATGATCCCACGAATGACTGCCATGTGCGGAGGAAGGCTTTTCGAGCTATATCGAGCTTAATAAAAATCGAATGACGATATCTTTTCTTTGTCAGCAACCCAAGAAAATGGAAAGATTTGGAGCCCAAAAACTGGAAAAAAAAATCCACTTTGCTGACATTTTGGAGAAAGTGTTAAGAGGCGGGGAACTTTTATCGGCCATTTAGCAAATTTGCATTTCACTCTACTTAAAATGAAGGGAAAGGTTGTTAAGAATTGAAAAAAATTATTAATAAAGCCGAATATAAGTTATCTACTTACAACAAACATTTTAAGATCAAAAAATGTAGTTTTAATTAGATAAAAACGAATAACATAGAACATGTTTAATGTTCTTTCTTCCCAACGAATAGAAAAGAATAAATTGATAATTCTGAACAAGGTCTTATATGAATGTGGTCACACTCACGTATACACGCCTCTACATAGTCAAAGTATAAAGGTCTGCTGCAGCCTCCCTTCTACTCTTTTTAAAATTCGAGTGCAAGTCTTTTATTTCGTTTATTTAATGTTATTGACGACGACATAATATGATGTTGTTACGTGCCGGCGACGAGCCGATGAGAGCAAGGCTGTGATTGGAGGAGCTAGATGACGTCACCTAGCGCGAAAAACGATGGTAGGGAGGTTCCTGCAGACCTTTATACTCTGACTATGCTTATCTAAGCTCGGTTGTTTCCGCGCTCGCTCGGCGCTGGTATAAGAGAAGGAGGAGCTTATATTGGTCTCGACCAATCAGACCTGTTACGAATTCACGTAACGGTTCTCGCGTAACGCTTTCCAACAATTAGGTCCTCCGTAAAAACATATTCTACGTTAAAAAGTTAACTTTCGCGCTCTGAACATACGCTTAAAAGAGCATAAGTTTGTTCAGTTCTTCATCAATAGTGGATTTTGGCTATATAACTAACTGAAGCAAAGTGATTTTTCACTTATTCCACATATCAATGAATAATTTTCAACCTTTAGATACTCATAAGTGTGATGGAATTTCTTCAAAACTTCTTGCCGCTCCCTCCAAAATGTCAGCAAAGTGGATATTTAGAGTTATTGGGGTTCAAGCTTTCCATTTACGTGAATCGCTGATAATAAACAGACATGGTGATTTGATTTTTATTAAACTCGATATAGAGCCGAAGAATCTCATCCGCACGTAAAGGGTATGGTAGGCATGATTGATGGGCTCATTCTCTACTATTTTATCATAAAGCGAGACAAAACATTTTTCGGGTTCAGAGGCGGTACTATTTGGTGTTTCTCAAATAACTTTTAATTGTCATACCTCCAATGTTTCATTTAAATAAATAAACATTTTTACCAGAAATTTTTGAATTATTTGACTCATAGTTTTGGATTGGATCGAAAACCCCGAAATATGTCCGAATAATAATAATCAACGTGCTTCTTTGGAAAAAATTGCTTCTCATGTGATAAACGATCGATGCGAACAATTTCCTGCAAAGTGAGGTTAGAATTTCTTTCTCTTTGGCTTTAAAGGTCGCTTGAGTATGAGTTCTCTGTTGCTTAACTAAGCACTAGGTTATAGTTGTTTATTATTTTTTGTTTACTCTGATGATGGTTATTTGGTAGCTGAAAGATCCTTATTACTGTAACAGTATTTTTAGTGGATAAGAGCAATTATTTCTCATTTAGTTTTCTAAATTTTCATATGGTCTTCCAAAGTATATTTATTGACTTTAGTTATACTAAAAATAACTTTGGTGCCATATGTTTTCATGTAAGTATTTTGTTACTAACTTTCATCTTTTGTGTCTAACTAGTTTTTCCTTAGATTTCTTACGATAAAAACTGTTTTTTTCGGAAATGAGCATTTTTATTTATAGTCTTCGGAAATAAATAAATATATTTGATACTATCGATTATTTTGGAAAATATTACCGAAACTTTTTGAAGCTCCTACTGTAAAACTACTATAACCAGGAAAAACATCTGATTCCTCTGAACTAAAATGAAAAGATACTGGAGAAGTATTGCATGTGTATCATTATTATCATTATCAGTGACCTATTTCCACTAAAACATTATTTTGTCACTTTTTTACAAAACATTGCTAAATTTTAAACAAATTATCTTGGAATCATGGTGTTCAAACAAATATAGTTTGAATATTTCAAAAAATTCTATTAGCACCTCCTCCACTTCAATTATGTTTAACAATTATTATAATTTTTGATCTATTCATTAACAATGAAAATTGAATATGTAATTGAATTTATTTTATTGAACCCTTCGTTAGGAGCGTGTATATTTTTTTGCAACCCCAATATGACATGCCTTTGCACGCCACTGAATTTAATGATAAAAACCTTTCGGATTACTTGATTATTTGAGTTTAGTATCGCGCACAATTGATCGTTTCTTGTTATGAAACCGGCATTTATAGTCGAGTACCTATAATATTATCGGGTTTCATTGCTCATGCATTTTTATATAGTCAAAGCTATTTTTCTTATTCTACAAATAAGGCGGATAACTCTTATTTTCAAAGTGAATAAATGATATTCAGAACATTAGGGTAGGAAACTCATCTTTAATACTCAGAATCACCAAAAGTACCACTTTCAATACGAATAATTGATTATATTGACGTTATGTAGGCATAATTGATGATAGCGAGATAAAATTCAGATTTATTTATCTATAACCTACGATTGGAAACAAGCGCTACAAATTCTAAAAAAAATGTAGTTTTCGACTTCAAATTCGATTGTACCTTATCGGGATGTAATGTGACAAGAAAATTTCATCTAAATATGAGGCTAATGAGTAAATTTCAAATAATTAACTAAATTGCACTTAACATTGCAGCACATAATTTTCTAATTTCCAACGATGCCACAATGGCTAGTATTGAATCCTCTCCTTTCGTTTTTTGCACCTGCCCCAATATGCATGATCCGTGTTTATCGAATGAAGGCACCTCTGTTGTGTCAGTCCGGTCCAGTCTTACCAATTAAGTAAGCATTTTGCCAAGATAAAGTATTATAAAAGTTGCACAGTTTATACATATAAAATCTACGTATAGTTTGATCAAATCGAGCAATATGTTCTAATTTATCTAAATATATCTATGCTCAGTAACATTTCTAGATGCCGTCCAACAATAGGTTAGTAAAAAAAAATAACTTTACAATATTTCACAGCCAACTTTTTGGTGGTGGGCTTATCCGACTGCCGTTTTATTAAGTATTTAAATCGGTTAGAGTAATTTCGTTTGTAACATGCGTTGTTTTGAATCAAACGAAAATACAGCAGTAAATATATCCACGTCACCCATACCGGTGTATCCGGATTAAGAACTTTCATACACTTCTACTATATTTTCAAGTCCACGTCCCATATTTCAGCTAGGAAGGGCGGTAGTTTTCTATTTTTCAATTTCAGAGAGAAGCACATTTCTGAATTTTGGTTACCCAGCGTCCGCAGTTCTGTCAACACCGACAGCAGTTTTGCGAAAATTGTGCCCGGCCTCGGTCTCCTCCTATTATCCACGTACGCTCGTAACGCTTCCAGATATATTTCTTGGATTTTTTCTACTTTCCATCCTTCGATCAAAGAAGGTCGCTCTGAAAGTGAATATTCAACAGTTAGTAATAAAATACGATTTTAACCACTAAGAGAGGCAATAAAAATGATCCCTTGAAGAGAGAAAGAAGAATGCTGATGGTGAGACAATTTCACATAGTGACGAATTGATTCCTTGACTACTTCTAAATTATAAAATGTTTACGAGTCAAATTAACAGTGACCTGATTTTATTACTACACCGATCGATGGTTGATTCTTTATAATGGGAATGGCGAGAACAAGATGTCCATAGTTGGCTTTAACACTTTCAAGTCGCAAAAATAATTATCTTTTTATGATTTGTAGATAAGCAACAAGCTCATGAGAGCAAGTATATGTTAATCATGCTATCGATGGCTGGTTCCTGGGAAATATCATAATAATGGAAATGGTGAGAACAATACGTTCATAAATGGCTTTAGGACTTAAAGATTCTCGATAGTTGCAAAAATAATTATCTTTTTATGAGTTGTAGATAAGCAACAGGCTCATGAGGACAGGTATATGTTAATCATGCTATCGATGGTTGATTTCTGGGAGGTAGCATTATGATGGAAATGGTGAGAACAAGACGTCCATAGTTGGCTTTAGGATTGTCGATAGTTGCAAAAAGAATGATCTTTTTAAGAGTTGTAGATAAGCAACAGGCTCATGAGGGCAGGTATATGTTAATCATGCTATCGATGGTTGATTCCTGGGAGGTAGCATAATAATGGAAATGGTGAGAACAATACGTTCATAAATGGCTTTAGGACTTTAAGATTCACGATGATTGCAAAAATAATTATTTTTTTATGAGTTCTACATAAGCAACAGGCTCATGAGGATAGGTATATGTTAATCATGCTATCGATGGTTGATTCCTGGGAGGTAGCATAATAATGGAAATAGTGAGAACAATACGTCCATAAATGGCTTTAGGACTTTAAGATTCTCGATAGTTGCAAAAATAATTATCTTTTTATGAGTTGTAGGTAAGCGACAGGCTCATTAAGTCAGGTATATGTTAATCATGCTATCGATGGTTGATTCCTGGGAGATATCATAATAATGGAAATGGTGAGAACAATACGTTCATAAAAGTCTTTGGGACTTTAAGATTCTCGATAGTTGCAAAAATAATGATCTTTTTATGAGTTGTAGATAAGCAACAGGCTCATGTGGGCAGGTATATGTTAATCATGCTATCGATGCTTGATTCCTTGGAGGTAGCATAATGATGAAAATGGTGAGAACAAGACGTCCATAGTTGGCTTTAGGATTCTCGATAGTTGCAAAAATAATTATCTTTTTATGAGTTGTAGATAAGCAACACTCTTATGAGGGCACGTATATGTTGATCATGCTATCGATGGTTGATTCCTTGGAGGTAGCATAATAATGGAAATGGTGAGAACAAGACGTCCATAGTTGGCTTTAGCACTTTAAGATTCCTGATAGTTGCAAACATAATTATCTTTTTACGAAATGCAGATAAGCAACCGGCTAATAAGGGCAGGCATATGTTAATCATTGTGTTAAGAGTAACTATAGAGTGGAAGATACGCATGTGCAAGACTTGAAAAGGAATCTTTGTACGCACTTAGTGACTTGAATAAAAACGTTCCACCGGTCGGTTTCGAACCTGAGTCTGGCGACGTTAGAAGCTGAAATTCAATCATTAATGCCTGCCAAATAATATATATCCTGATGTAGTAGTCAAGAGGTAAGTCGAGAATGTTCAAGCTGAGATAGGTGAATGGATGAAGCTCTCTATGCTATCAAGAGTAGATACAGCAGACTTAAAATTGACCAAGGTTGAATAGATCGATCGATGAATTTACATTTGTCGATAAAATCTACACTATTATAGCCCAATGTTTTGTTACAAGAACACCCGGTAGTTCTAAAAGAAGAATTGTTTGGAAAAATCATCAGACACGTCGCATGTTTAATGAATCGTCTAACAGTGCGAGAATTAGCAAGAATGTGTTATTCTAATTGGGTCATGTGATGACATTTTAAGAAGAACTGAAGATGCATCCAATGGCCGCAAAATTGATCCTTCACTTGAGATTTTATGTGCAATGAACCAAATGACTGTTCCTCTTTGGCCTTCTACAAGAATCAGTAGGATAAGCATTACAATATTAGTGAAATGAAGCTTGGTTATTTTTTGGACACGTCTCTTGCTGATATCTGGATGCCTTGCAAAAAGATGGAAGCCTCTGATCATAGAATATAATGATAGCTTCAGCTCGTCTGAATTCAAATGATATATGGAATATAAGCGAAATGAAAAGTTGCATCGAAGAATTTACTGGAGAATCTTTTGGAAGAACTAATCTCTGTTCATCTATTAGTGAATATGTCGCTGTCAAGCATTATATTATAAGATATTGTGTCACATTACACATTGTAGCATGTTGGAACCTTACGGTATTCTTCTTAAAGTGTATCATACACATGTGTACTAACCTGAGAAGATGACAATTGCTGTTAATAAGGCGTATTCTGCATTATCGACCTTCATCGAATACATCGTTCTGCAGAAATGTAAGAGATCTTCAATTGTTTCACCCATGCCAGCTAAGTTATAACTGTCTCTGGAGTAAGGCTGATTATTTACGAACAAAATGGAGTCTGACTGTACGTCGTACCGTCTCGCCATCCTGAACATCATGACTTCGCTAGAACAAGCCTGAAAACAGAGAAATTAGTTCATTATTCTTACGATTAATATGAGCGATAGTTAAAATCTATTGGATATGTGTATACTGATTACAAAATGTGTTCAAGTTGTTCATTATCTTGAGTTGGTAGTACGGTTCTAAAACACTTTGAACCTATAAGAATATCTACTTCATATATGTAAAAATTTTTAAATTTATCTTCAAAAACAATGCCAAAAAAATACAATAGAAACAAATGATACTTCGAATTCACTGAAAACGCGCGGGAAAGTCCCAAAGTATTCAGAACGCGCGATTCTACTCTGGTGATTTTAAGGAAAAAGTTCACATAAACAAGGATCGAAAAATGCTTCCCAAGGGAGGTACCTACAGGGTGAACTATGAAGATCGATTTTTTTGCAAATATCTTCGAAACGATCCAAGATGAAATTCAATATGATAATAAATAAGTATTCGATTCCTCAACTATACGAAAAACAACTAAATATTAATTTATATCAGGAAAGTCTAGAACTGGGGGGCGTTGGGTGAAAAATACCCAAACTTTTAGGACGTGATCTTGAAATTAGGAATTTTCTTTTGCTTCGAGTAAGAACGATTTGAAAATTATCTGACATTAAATTAAACTGGGGGTGGTTTTAATTATTTTTCAAGAATGTGAAGATTCTTTGACATGAAATTAAGGCATGATATTATTAAATGCTATTTTAGTGCAATATTGACTAAATTGAATGTTCATTGGGCAAGACAATGTGTAACCGTATCTTGCTTCGGATGGGAAGTAAAAGAAAAACTTAAATGCAATAACTATTACAATTTGATTTTCACTAGTTGAATAAGTGAATGAGACTATCGTTTCGTTAACACAGAAGCTTCTCTAAACAAATATTACAAAGCTATAGTGACATTTATTTAATAAACTAGTGAAAATCGAACTTCTAATGGTTATTTTATTTAAGTTTAGAATGGATTTTCATCACGTAATGGCCGACTATATTCAATTTTTAGAAGTAAAAGAGTAGGTCCCGTGCACCTGTATCTGGAAATAATCAGGATTCGGCAAAGTTTTCTAGGTGAGTTTGCTTCCTGTCGTCGGTAATAGGCAGACGTTAAATAAAATATATCACGAGGAAGGTGTTAACCTCTACAGGGCTTGGTCACCTGGAGGAGTATGGTGAACTATTTTGAGTGAGAACCACTCTCTGGTAGCTGAGTGAACACTCGGGAGTTGGAACCGCTGCAATAGGTGATAATGTGACACGTGCTGCAAATGACTTCGGCCTAGACATTAAGGAATGATCCCCCGCCCTCAATAATAATAATTCCATAATATGACTCCCTGACTAAATATTCACAAGAAAGGTACTCCTTGTGATTTGTCGTAGAGCTCAGAATACCGGGTAAAAGGAAGTCTGAAAGATTTGGTACAAAATTTGATGTAAACGCGTAATTAGGAGCAACTTTGTCAATAATTCTCTCTTCCACTCTCGGAGTCCTAGTGGAATGAAATCTCACACAACCCTCTTTTCAAAAGCTTCAGTTTCACTCAATCTCTGATGCAAACTCGTGGAAGTTTTCATCCCATGGTATATGATGTCACAACCTTCTCAATTCAGCTGCATCGCCATTAGCTTTGTCGTAATAGGAATGCATCATTAATTTCTGCATTGGTATAACCTTGCACTTATGATACTTTTAGTTAGTAACTGAATGTTACTTAGTTAAATTTATTAACTATCACATTCAATACTTACATTAAAAAAAATTAAATCGGATAAATACGTCAGAACCTATTTAGAATGAACGTGACAAATTAAAAGAGAACGTGCATCATTTGAAAATTTGCATTAACTTTTTATTAGATATTATATTTCTGTTTGTAAAAATATTTACTTATGTTGAAAACAATATAATATGCATAACTTATTCGAAATGCAAAATAATAAAAACCGTTAGAATGTACAAATGGTTATTCATGCACAAAGGAAGTAGGTGCGTCATTAACTGTGGAGAAAGGTTTTTACGCGTCGAGGCTTCGCCAATCATGGTATACGTAAACTTTTATGGTTTTCATGAAACCAAACAAAACATTCTGTAATATTGTAAAGCGTAAGATCAAATTAAAGTCATGGTTGATCATAAGATTTACAATGTAGATATACAACTAAAGAGAATAATGAAATCTTTACAGCAGTGTTTGCTATTGGAAAAGCAAAATATTATGAATAACATACACACAGTTTGGAACTTTACATGTATTGGAATATGAAATATTGGAAGAAAGAGCTATCACCGATGAACAAATAAGCAACAAACGGCTATGGATTGGATAGACTCAATGGTGGAAACCTTTGCAATGACTTCCCGTAAATATTTTAGTAATGAGACCAAAAAATAAAAATTCCCATACATGCTTCCGCGATGATAGTCGCATAGAAAAAGAATGATTTATTTTTGAATGCAGCTGTATGAATCTTGGGTAACAAGCTATAGTTGGATAGTGCTTAACAAATAACATTTATTGGAAATTTCGTGCATTCTAATAACGCTTTGGGTATCAGGATATACCGGGATATCAAAAATTATCTTGGTCAAGGGTGGTTGTGGAATCTAAAACGTGTGTCTTACTTTACGTTTGAAATAATTATGCCACTGTCACACTGAGATCATCAATAACTTACAAATTTCATACCTATTTATTTCAGTTGTAAAACAATAATGAACTACAAATTATGAAATAATTATGTGAACTTTGAACCTTTTCAGAGGTCGTGATAGCCACAATCCGGGTCAAAAACTGTTTTGAAATAGTTAATTTTCCGTAAATCGAATGAGGTTCACGTGAGAAGCCCGTAGCACGCGAGTTAGAAAAGTGCAAACTGGTTGTACCTAATACGGCTTTACGACGACTTTTCGCGTGCCGTTTTGGCTCCATGTAGTTAGATTTAGTATCGGACCGTGCCCGACGGCCCTTCTTTTTTCGATAAATGTCCATTAAATAGAAAAATTTAATGAAAGCAGTTTGAGCCATTCTCAGATGTCAGCTACGCGCGTCGAACGTGCGACGTACCAAAGGGAATTTTCTCGCGACTAAAATATACACGAAGCGGGTAAAAGCTAGCGGCCCATAGCCAAAAACACTTTATTACAACTGGCGCCGGTCGCACGGGGCAAGAAACGGCCCCAAATTAACAAGACCGAGGTAAAATGTATAAACTCTAACTTACGCGCAGCGAGCTCCTCGAGGCATATGTCAAAATGATTTCGTTCGTAGCTAATTACATAGGACGTCTGGCGTTCATGCAATTATGTTTTTAGGTAATTCGAACCTTCTAATTTCGATAGGCCACGTGAAAATCCCGGAGTCCAAAGCGCTAAAGACGTCTGAGTGTTACAATATACGTATATAATTGCGAAATTTCGCACTTTTAGAAACTTCAAATTAATTATGACATAATTATTTCAAACGTAAAGTAAGACACACGTTTTAGATTCCACAACCACACTTGACCTAGATTATTTTTGATATCCCGGTACTTATAGTTAAATTGTTTGGTGTCAAGTACCAAAAAGCAGAATCCTATGACACTCTTGAATTATATGAAGAGTTGGAAAAATTCGGAAGATAGCGTCCGAATGAATTCAAAATAGATCAAGCTATTGTCAACAGAATTCATATGTTGGAAAGATACATCTGTCACCAAGGTTCTTGCAAACATAATTAGTCTGGGAAGTGGAACTTAACCAACTGTTCATTGTTTCGAAATGATCTCTCATCTACGTTTCGCAACTTGACTATATATTTACAATATTCTGTATGTATATACGCGAATCACGTTACTCACAGATTGTCTGTCAATCAGATTATATAAAACGTATCGGTTTTAAAGGCATTGTTTTGTCATTAATGAACAATTTATTTTTTCAAATCAAACGAAAACAACTGTATGACATATTAGAATTATCATTCCATGATCCTTTATAGAATTATACAAAATTTACCTTTAAAAGTGCTATTTGGTCTTCTCTAAGGAGTTTATCGAATCCAGGCAACCTTTTGGCGAATTCAACTATCAATTGGACAGTTAAAATTGTAATTTCAGTAATATGTCGAAATCGTATATCACACTGATCTTCACCGTCCATTGGTTGATTCTGCAAAAAAAAAAACAGTTTTGTGAGATGAAGTCTATGGAGAATCTATTTCTCAACAAATATCGAATAAAATGCTGTTAAAATACTGAGGACATTCAATATCAAGTGACCAGAGTAAATTCATTTGGTCCTCAGTACATTAACAGTATTTTTAGTTAATACGGGTGATTGTTTCTTATTTACAGTGTTACAGTGTATTCGTAGTGTTATAGTGTATCCACAGTGTGAACTCTTTTACAGTTTATTAGTATAGGCATAGGGAAAGACCTCACTAGGTAGAGAGTTCCACAACTTCGCTGTTCGGTAGAAAAATGAAGTATGGTATGAAGAAGTTCGGCAGGTCTCGAGTTTGACAATGGAGGGGTGACTTGTTTGAGCTCGTCTAGTCCTCCTATCTGGAATCTCTAGTGGCGGAACAACAGAAGAGATTTCTGATGCACACCGACCATAGAGATATCCATAGATATGTCCCACCTTTCTATGATATTCTAGAGAGGTCAATGAACTCGTGTGACATCATCAATCAGACGAATAGATCTCATCTGGATACAATTCAAGAGCTCCAAACATGCGAACAGTACTCCAGGACAGGTCGAATCTGTAGATTATAAGGAGCTGCTGGAATGTAAAGTAGTTTTGACACGGAATAGAAGACCAAGTTTTTATGAAGCGATTTTCGCAATGGACCTCACATTGTTCATTGTTGTCCCATGAGAAGGTGCTGGTTGTGATCCAGAGCAGGATATGGAAGAGTTGTACTTGACATCATCATATTATGGATTGTAGAATCTGCCATCCTGGAGAAGACGCAAGCTTGAGTGTTGGTTGCATTAAACTCTACTAGATTATCAGATACCCATTTCAAAATCTTTGCCAGATCTCCATTAATTGCGTTAACTTGTCTCTGTCTCGCTCCTCTGGCTTCATTGGATGGTATAGGGGCTCTAGATGAGAAAGCGGTTATGAAGTGTACCATCATCTGCAGCAGTGGCGGCTCGTGAACTTTTTAAGAGAGGAGGCTGGACATAAAACGTTCTTGTAAAAGAATACTTTATTCAGCCAATAAATTTAACCCTTGCACAGCGACCGTACCAGCTACTTCAGTGACAAAATTAATTGTTGCCAAGCAAGAACCAACGTGGAGGTGTAGAGTTTCTCTTGGCAAAAAATTTTTTTGTTTTTAGTTCGTTTGAGAGTAGAAAATGATCTCTCCACCGATGCCGACGTGACAGGATTATCATATCGGCGTGAATGTCGTACTGGCCTAAAATATCTTTATCCGAGTAGGTATATAACCCATAATTCATTGTGCAGTGCCATTTTATCGAAAAATTTATATTTTAGAACTAAGTTATCTAAAAACTCTTTTGAAAAAGATTCGAAAAATCTTCTATTCGCCAAGTCGAAAAACTTCAATTCATGTAAATCGGAAAATCGAATCTCAATTTGACCTTTAATAGTATCTAAAATTTCATAAAAAAGTTTTTTATAATGTAGTTTCTTCTCTACCAAATTATATGTTTTCCTCCTTTAACAATATTCTGTTTACCGGTTAATTTAAACTTAATACTCGATGTAATATATTCCTGCGATTTTTCATGTCTGTCTATACCACGAGCTAAATTTTTCAAATCATCATAACCCGAGTGCCGCCAATATGAAGTTATATCAGATGTAAATAGCAAGCAATATAATTTATTGTGCATTTCGATTTTGAAACATACCTGTCATCGTCACCACTAATCCTTTCAAATCCGGTAAAGGCCGTTTATTTTTAACAAAACACTTTTCTATCATATGTTAATCCACTAAATGGATTTTCTAAGAACCCAGCAACTAAGTCACTCATCATTTCAACGTTCACCGATTAGATAAATTATAACTTAACTACTTAACCTTACTTCGCCTCGCGGTACAAAAACAAGAACTAACGGAACAAGACACGTGTCGCATTCTTCTAGCGGAAGGGCGGTAGCAAGTAATCGTATTTAATTCGGCCGACGATTCCGTACGAGAAGCTAGCCTACATAGGGTGTTGCCATATTCGCTCTTTCACCCTATCTGGCAATTGAACTGCTTGGAAAACGGCAACTGTGTTGACCACACATATTTAGCGTTTGAGATATATAGAGAATCTAGCCTCTGGCCACTGTTGCCCGATTAAAAATAACTACTGAGAACGGGGAATTAATTGTAAAATTTAAAGAATTATCAGAGAAACAGGAAATAAAATGGAGAATGATCATTAAGATAAATTGGTGAGGAGGCTGAGCCTCCTTAGCCTCCTTGGAGGAGCCGCCACTAATCGCAGATCGTTTATATGGAGCAGAAACGTTGTTGGTGCCAAGACATATTCCTGTGGAACACCAACGTCAACCACTGTATAGAGTAATCTATCGAATACTGATTGAATAAAAGCTCAAAGCATTTGTCAAGTTGGTTACTTCATTGTTTAAATGCCAAGAATGGTCCAGGAGAGAGATTATATACTATTTATTACCTTTGGAACACTCAATCTTCCATAAAATATGAGTCTTGGTGACCTCCGAATTGAGAAATAATAGTTGTAATAGTTGATAAGTCATTTACGAGATATCACACTTTATTGGTGATTATTCTTCTAATAATATATGAATAATGTAATATAATATAATTCATAATCATTACAAAAAGTATTACAATGGATATCTATAAATATCTAAGAATAACTATGATAATACACCTAAGTACTTGTATGTACAACGAATATACTATAATAATTCATATAAATTTATTATATAGTGATTTGAGGATTTAAAAATGGTACAGTAAATTTGAGTTTTCTTTATTTATTTTTTTTTCAGAAATATCCGTATATTACATATATTTCGTATTTCTATGAGCTATCTATAATAATGAGTCGTGTGCTGAATTATCAATGAATTTAAGATTTATATTTCGGAAGTATATTGTATTTAAGTAAATAAATACAAATTGATATCATGTATTGAGTTCGTATATTATAAATTGCAATATTATATAATAATTTAGATTTTAAATTAATTCTCAATATGAAGTTTTGCATTAGATTTAAAGTATTTAGTGCATTCTTGTAATGACCTCACCACACAATAATACCATAACGTAGTAGTGACTACCAAATCATAGTTGAGTTTCCGGTTCAAGAAATTTTAAACATACAAATTTGTGAATTAATTTTATGATCCTTGTTAGTCATATATTCAATATGATCCATTTAAAATGGTTATCGGGGACATGGGGAAATTAAAGATCATGGTATTGTACCAAGATCTTTAATTTCCCTAGTTTGACTGTATTTAAATTAGCAAAGTTTGGCCGATTCATAGCAATGAGAAAAAATGCCATATGTGTTATCATCATTGTCCAAGACTTATGGTATACATCAATACTTACAATGATTCGTGTTACGTCGTCATCTGAAGGGTGTTCGTATTCGTTTTGGAAGTATACCAGTCGATGTATCAATTCTTCTTGCTCTGGAGATATTGGTTTGATTCCATTCACAGTCATCATTCTTTCCGTTTCGCAAAGCTGGAACAAGGAACACTACATAAGTGATGATGAATTTCACTCTTTCGTTCGAAATATTTCCTATTATACAGAAATGGAACGACCAAATCCACAATTTTAGTCGTCAAACAAATTGTGCCACTTTGGAAACATTCAGAACAAAAGAAATTGCAGCTCAACAAATTGTCGAAATAAAACAAATGACAATGATTTAATTCCTACCTCTGGTTCTATTTTGATGACCTCTCGAGTTTCATTTGTGGTACTGTTTGGTTTGTCTTTCTCTTTCTGAGCCTTTTTCTCTTTTCTTTTTACGGCGCACTGTACTTCTGGAACCACGCATTCAGGCCTCATTCCTACCGTGAGACACTTTTTAAGTCTACATTCTTGACATTTACGTCTCATATACATATCTATTTCACAATTGTTTCCGTATTTACATTGGTAAACTGCGTTTTTTGTTATACTTCGACGAAAAAATCCTGAAAAAAAAAGAGTTTGATAAGAGATAAAATTCATAGTATACCTCTCAGTTCGATGATTATGTACATACAGGGAAACAAAAATAAAACAACACCAAAACTGATCTCATCAGATGGTGAACTTTCTACCGCATGATACTAAATTCTTCGGAGGTAGGTAATAAAACACATATATTCCAATACGTTTAGAACTCTCGAACCTTCTACTGGTAACTGATTATAGAGACTTTGAAGATTCAAATCATACTCTTTTTGGTAAGATAGATGAATGAATTAGTTGATGAAATTTCTAATGCTTCATCATAATGATATGCTTGTCTTAATCCTCACTAACAATCCAGATGCCTATGTAGTAAAGGTCCATTCTCCATTGGGAAACTTTGACCATTCACTCATCACTACGATCTATCTTCCTATATCACTCCACGAACCGATCCAACACCTCCACGCACAGTTTGGCATTACAACTTAGCCGAACTGGGATGGTCTGCTCATGTTTTTCTCCGAGTTTCCTGGAGGAGCGTATGTTTTGAATATGATGACCCAACGCAATGTGCCAGAGAGATCTCGGATATTGTCAGCCTAGGAAGGGAAACTTACGTACCCCATACCAACAAACCACCATCATCTTGTGAACGATGGTTCAATAAAATGTGTTCTAAGGCCGTCGCTTCAAGACATACCACCGTTGGCGCGGTAGCCAATGTCTGGAGACCAGAACAGAATATGTTAAAGCCAGAAAAATGTGCAATTAAACAATAAACGCTTCGTAAGAGACATACTCGTATTTTGTCAAAATAAGATCAAAGCTTGTCGAATGCCTGAATGGCTCCCGTACGTTTTGGACTTTTGCCAAAAGCAATTGATAGACATTTCACTTCCAGTTCATTGCCTCCCCTAACCGAAGATGATGACACACTGGATATTACACCACAAGAAAAAGCCAACACTTTTGCTGGATTGTTCATTGGAGATTCCACTTTGGATCCACAAGGGGAGAACCCTCCTAATATTGCGGCCATTGATAGCCATATGCCTGCAACTGTCTTTCGTCGGCTCACAATTAGGCACATTCTGCTTGATCTCAAGACCAAAAACTCTATGGGGCCAGACGGAATTCCACCTGTCGTTCTCAAAGAATGTGCACCTGAATTAACAACAGTTTTCTCCAAGTTCTTCACCCTTTCATACAAAGTTGGTGTGTTTCCTTCCTGTTGGAAGGCAGCAGGAGGCCAACCAATTCCAAAAAAGTAAAGAAGACCATTCCTAATAATTATAGACCATTGCACTATCATCTGTCATCTCTAGAGTGATGGGGAAAGCAATCGATATCGGGCTCACGTGAATCACCCGCAATATGGCTTTCGTCAGGAGAGAGATCAACAGGAGACCTGCTTGCCTACGTAACACATGTATGGCAGAAATCTATTGAAAAACATGGGGAATCTCTAGCTGTAACATTGGATATCTCCAAAGCATTTGACCGAGTCTGGCACGAGAGCTTTCTTGGGAAATTTCCGTCATATGAGTTTGCTCTCAGATAGATCAATCCATGTGGTGGTTGACGGAGTATCTTCCGATACAATGGCTATAAATTTTGGTATTCCACAGGGATCTGTCTTGACACCAACTGTGTTTCTGCTCCATATAGACGATCTGCTGGCAGTGACCACCTGTCCCATCCACGGCTTTGCAGATGATGGTAGACTGTATACCGCTTTCTCATCTAGAGCCCCTATACTATCCAATGAAGCCAGAGGAGCGATAGAGAGACAGGCTGAGGCTATTATAGGAGATCTGGCAAATATTTTGGAATAGGGATCTGATAATCTACTACAGGTTAATGCAACCCAAACTCAAACTTGCGATTTCTCCAGTAAGGTGGATCCCACAATACCTGATATGATGATGGTACAACTATTAGGTAGACTAGACGAGTTCAAACTAGTCGTCATTTATCAAGCTCGAGACCTGCCGAACTTCTTCAGACTTCATATTGCTATCGAACAGCGAAGGTGTGGAGCTCTTTACCCAGTGAGGTCTTTCCCTATGGATATAACCTCGAAACGAGAGGTGAGATGGAAGGGAGACAACATTTTTTCATCGATCTCTATTCTCGGGGTTACACTAAGATTCCAGAAAATAAGTAATCATACGTTAATTAGAATATTCGCAAATCAACTCCTCAATATGAGCTATCTTCACCATGTAAAGCTAATTGAGTAGAATGCTAGCAGTTGAATAATTACTCTGTCGAAAAAATGTATTACTTTTTATGAAATTTGCTAGACGCGTTCCTTTAACGGTCTTCCGAACCCTATTGAAATTGGCGAGAATCGGAAAATAGTGAGTACTTTTATTGTGTTTTTGTATTTTTGAGAAAGGGGTCACTTTGGGTAGTTCTAGCTCCGGAAGAAACGACGACTAAAAAAACCGAGACGACTGTTCAATACGAAATTATATGCTTCTTTATTTCTGAAATGTCGGGAAGATGGACTTTTGTGGGAAAATGTTAAAACATCCATATTCAGGTCAAAAAAATTAAGGTTTTCATTTATTCTCTGGAAAAATAATTGTTTTATAGAAATCCTGATTACTTGACAAGACTACGCCAAAAATGGTATAAGGGGCAATTCATGAATAATGATGCATTTTATACAAGTAGTCCAGGCTATGAACCGAAAAAAAAACATGTAAGTTTGAATAAAAATGTTTTTTTTTGCATTAGCTTCAGGAGGCTCTCAGGATCATTCATACACCTTAAAAAATCTTGGGAACCCCAACCCCACCCATTGGGGGCGAAAATGCCCCGAAATCTCCAAGTCTTGAATTGTATTTTCTACAAAAAAAGGTATTTTAGCAATTCGAGTGCACCTAGGAGTTTTTTTGGGTCGCTGAACACGAATCCGAAACCAAATTTACTTGCAATCTATCGTAGGGGTGGTAAAATCGACAAAATTGGCCAATTTTGCACCCCTAATATGTTATTTTGCAATTTACGTGTTTTAGGCATTTCGAATGCACCAAGGAGGTTTTTTGGATGGCTGAATACGATTCCGAAGCCAGATTTACTCGAATATCATCGTAGGGGTGGGAAATTTACAAAAATGGCTAATTTGACACGCTTTCAAATTTTTATTATTTGTGCATTTTAAAATTACTTCGGAGTAAATCTGGCTTCGGAATCGTATTCAGCGACCCAAAAAACCTCCTTGGTGCATAACATATAGGGGTGCAAAACTGGCCAATTTCGTCGATTTTACCACCCCTACGATGAATTGCAAGTAAATGTGGCTACGGATTCGTGTTCAGCGACCCAAAAAACCTACTAGGTGCACTCGAAATGCCAAAATACCTTTTTTTGTAGAAAATACAATTCAAGACTTGGAGATTTCGGGCCATTTTCGACCCCAATGGATGGGGTTGGGGTTCCCAAGAGGTTTTAAGGTGTATGAATGATCCTGAGAACCTCCTGAAGCTAATGCAAAAAACATTTTTCGATTCAAAATTACATGTTTTTTTTAATTATAGCTAAAATTCCGGTTCACAGTCTGGACTAAAGTCAGCTAGCTGGTTTGTTTTAAACTTTTTTTCGAGTTTTGACCGACACGTCACCACATAATATTTTATTACTGGAAAACCGACGGTGCACAAAACCACTGAACCTTACATTACCCTTGTTACAATATCTTTTTAGGTTTTATATTATGTCCAAACGGCAATTTTCCGTTAGTAAAGTAGCATAGCCGATTTAATTAAATTTTATTTCGCACATTGATAAGGCCGTCCTTAGGGCGATCGCTCGCAAACCCGGCCCCCAGTCCCGCGTATTGATTTCGTGGAAATAATCCCTGTCATCTAAATTTCGAACGGATTATAAAATAGCATATAATAAATTTAATGACGAAGTTCATTATTAGTATCGATAAAAAGCAGTCACTGACCTTTACATCCTTCGCACGTCAGAGCATTATAATGGTATCCTGACGCTCGATCTCCACATACTAAACATAATTCTTCTTGTTGTCTGGGAGTGGGTCCTTTTTTCTTTTTCGCATCGCAACTATCAGCACTATAACCGTTCAGACTATTAGGCGAAAGATCTTCTCGTCCTGCAAACAAAAATGATTCTTATCAATTCGGGACACGTAAAATATTAACAATTACACTAAATGCTAAACGAAACTTCCGAAGCGGAAACAGGTGTCCGCAAAATGTCGAAAACTATGAACGCAACCTTTGGAAATAGAAGGTCACACGAGGAATTCACATTTCGGAAATTGAATGTATACGACTTCACGCATCAATAGTTATAAAATTTATGCACGTATCTTTTCAAACGTATGCGGAAGACTTCAAACATCCATTGTTCGCTAATGTACATTAACAATTTCAGCAAACACAATTTACAACTATGGTTGTGAATAATAGAGTGTCCATTTTGATAAGGGGAATTTGCACCTGAGAAAATAACAAACAACCAAAAATTCCACGTTTATATGTGATTGACGAGCATTTAATTCAGGTAAGTTAAAAATATGATGATACATCTATATAATTAGTGCGATAAATATTCGATAGGTAGGGTGTGTTTTATTAACGCGCCTGTCGTCAGTACCTTATCTAACTACAACTAGACGATGCATTCGATTGATCATTTCACTTGAAGGGTTTGTGGTAAACATATTAATTTTCCCAAACTTCCTGTATGTGACCAGTCGACATGCGCACAATCATATCCCACTCTGTATTAGCCAGGAACAATGGTAAAGCTGTCAACACTGTATAGTATCATGACATTATGTTACTGACATGTTGACATGCCATGAAGCCTTCTAATAGTTTTGTGAAGTTTGGATTTGTGCGAAGTTTATTTATTAGTGCGTGGATTTGCATAAAACTGGTGTATTATGAGCGTTAATTGTTTTGTTTTCGTAAGTGAGGTTATATTATGATCATACTTAGATATTGTTGTGTTTCATAATGTGAATCAAAGAACCCTTATCCATAAAACATACTATTAAGGTACTAAGGACCTTTCAGCTACCAAGTAGCCATAATCAGAGTGAATGAACATTGAACTGACCCAGTATTTGAGGTGTGCAATGTTTATTTGAACCATAATGGTATTATTAGATCGATGAAAACACTATTTTACGTAAGCCAACCTAAGTTGAGACAAAAGGCTGCCCCATTTTTTAAACAAATTTCCCAACATATTTATCAGTAACAAATTAGTAAGTCATAAGAATCCGGAATTCTGCATTTGGAAATTTGATTGTTAAGTTATTACCAGTATCAACAGTTTACTCTGATGATCTTTACTTGGTAGCTGAAAGATCCTTATTACTTTAATAATACTTCTGGTGGATAAGGGATAACATGTTTAATGTTTGAGCTGTCGCCCTGTAAGTAAAACATTATATGTGCACTTTTTGCGTGTAATCCATTGGCATGGGCGAAATTTTATTAGCATTTTTATTTTCAAGTTATGACACAAACTTGTATTTTTAAAAATAGAAACCGTAGTAGGGTGTGTATCGTTGAAAGGAGAATTTTTTGTTGATTTCAAGAATATATAATGTGATGTCTGACATAATTTATTTTCGATTTTTGGCAAATTATCAATTTTTCCGTATTATAGTCAAGTACTATCTTAATAGAATAGAAAAGAATATGACATAATAACTATTTATTAATAATTTTGCAAAATAAGAATTATTAAATTAGATTATCATTTAAAAACTATAAACATCTACAAAATCAAAACAACATGGCATACTAACTAACTAACGGTAATGTTCAAACTGATTTCCCTTTTTGTTGTATGCAATACAACGTTTTTGCAAACCTCTTATAGCATTTAATATATGCACATTTGAAATAGTGCATTAATTCGTCAATATTCCTGCTAACATTTAAATAAATTTTGTCTTTGAGATGATCCCACAGAAAATAGTCCAGAGGGGACAGGTCTGGGGATCTCGGTGGCCATGCGACAGGTCTGGGGATCTCGGTGGTCATGCGACCGGTCCATGATTTTCTATCCACAATTTCCGAAATTTATTGCATTATGAGCGGGTGCTACATCCTGTTGAAAGTACACACGTATTCTTTCATTCAGCGCCATATCGTCGACTGCACCTTGTAATTTGTTTTGAAAGAGATACTACAAAACAAATTTCTGCGTTTAAATTCGTCAAAAATATTTGGTAAGTTAAAACTTTGTTTCCCAACAGTGCACACCAAACATTGAAAACGAACCGCCCTATTGAACGAGGTTTCCCATAGTTTGATGACGATTAATGTTGCTCCAAAACATATGGTTATTTATATTAAGACTGCCAGCACTATTGCGTCCATCTGTAGCTGCTGCAAATACCAATTGCAAAAATCTATTCGTGTTATATTGTCTCCAGGATGCAAGGATTACACTTTACGATATTTGTAGGGTTTAAATTTGATTTTTTCCAAGATACGAACTACAGAAGATTGTGAAATATTCGTAATTTCTATAATATCTCTATAGTAGATATTTCTGGATTAATCGTTGCATTTCCTATTAATTCAATGGTACGTAAATCTTCATCTTCTTTTGGTATTTCTTGGGGCGAGTTTGATTAAATGAACCGTAAGTTTTTAAATTGTCCTCTAACCTTTTGAAAGTTTTCAAACACGGGTCGAGTCTGACTGGGTATCGTTGCCAATACAATTCTGCTGCTTCTGGATTTTTGCCACAAATTATATAATATTCAATCATATTATATTTTTCAGCGTTTTCGTTCTCCATAATTTATTTATAAAAGGGAAATAACCCGATAACTATCGAATCAACAATTTGAAAGACTCACATCACAATGACAAGAATGTCTAATAGTTTATTGTTTCTCTCAGAAGAAAGCCTACTTGACTATAATACAAAAAAGAATAATGTCAGACATTCAATGATATATTTATTAATCAGATTCAGTTATTTGATTGGCCAAGCAGGGTATCCTGTCTTTTGTAATGTTACTCTGAATACTAGAATTTGTAAGCATTGCGATGTATACTTTGCGCCTCCCATAAAAAGTTATGGCCTTTTGAAGATGGAATTGTGCTTCTGTTCTTCCCTATAAATTCTTCTTAATGTTCATTCATCCAAAATTCATATTTTTATTTTACATAGCATTGGAAAAATGTGGACCGGGAAAAGCTAGTGCAGTATTAAAGATTTTTTAGGCATTCCATAACCAAATTGCCAATTGTTAATGGTATTGATGATCAACTTCTGAGTTGAGAATGTTTGTTGAATAATATCGATTGTTTTCCAAATACATGCATGACTTTCGAAGATTGATTTGACGATGTATTTTCAATGCTAATGAAAATGAAGAAAGGGCATCTGAAAGAACTACAGTGTGATTAGTAGGACCATTTCAATCTTCGATTAATTGTACTTGTTCTTATGATGGGTATATCTGTGAATGAAGCAACTAGGTCTAAATAAATTGGTGTACGATTGGTTCAGTCCAAGAATATTCAATAGATTGTATAATACATTATAAGCATAGCTGTTTATGAAGAAACTACATCTATTCCAATAGCTGTATGAACTGGAGGCCAATCTCAATCTGCGATAAATGTAAGTAAATGAAGTATTATATGTGTAGGCACTAATATTACTTTCAACATATGTTCAAGAGATACCAGTTTTATGTAACTTGGATAATTATCAATACAGAAGGTTCATCACGACATTTGCACACAGATTTTTTCCTCATTCCTCAAGCAACTAACAAAATGAAACCTCACGAGGATTTCTATATCTTCTCTGAATCAATTGTCATGTTATGTGAGAACGAAATTGATTTGAAACAATTGACACCATTATTCTAGTTTTAAGACAAGCTGTAAGGATGAGAATCAAATGGTGAATTTTTAGACATAAGATGTTGACTAAAACCATTATGTAGCATACCAATCCGAACAGCAATATAAAACCAGAGAGTGAAGTTAGAATTACAGTGTTGAATAACTCGTTCTGTAAAAATTCCTCAGATTGTTTAATTAGAGTAGATAAGCATCTCATGTCCAGGATGATTGAAACACATAGTTTCCACGTAAAATATTCTGGGAGAACCACATTCGAATTTTATTGTGAAATTTACTGCTACCACTTCATATATCAACACCGTAGTAATTATAATAACAAGTTTTGTCAAAATATACAAATGGAGTTGCGTCTAGACAAAATTATTCATATATACCTAGGGATAAGCAAACTGGTTCAAGAAGCAGACTTCGGATTTGAGATTGAGGCCAAGTTGATGGTATGGAGGATCGCATAGTCTACAAACTAACGATAAATAAAGTACGTACGAAAATACACCAAAATCCGAGAAATTGAACGAAATAGCGGATCAAGCGAATCTGGATGCTCACAATCAATTATGATCTACTTGCTTATTTTAAGAAAGATTGCCTAAAGCAGGTGAAATATTTTTCTAAATGTCCCCTCTTATGCATAAGAGACTCGAACTGGCGTGGATACTCATAGGCGCTTCTCTTTGACAATAGCCCTGACTTGAAAGTCGTGTTCAAAAATGTCTGTTTTTGGAAATGGAGGAATGGAAATAAAACTTGATCAGGAAATCAATGCATAAAAGTTCAATATTTTCAAGGGAAAAATGCAAAGGTTCTAGGAGAAGCAATAAAAAATAACCTTCACTCTGTATACCTTTACTGCTAAAAATAAAGACACCGAAAAGGTGATAAGGATTGGGCAAGGTTGAAACCATGAGAAATTTTTTGGATTTCAGCACTCATTAAGTACAAGGCGAATGTGCGGGGTCACTGCAAAACTCGTTCCCCGTTTGGAGACACAAAATTGAAATTTTTTGTGATAAACCAAGACTGTCGTCCTTGCTATCACGACATAGAAGCATCAGTCGAGTTTCTCATGTTTAAGCATACTCCTGGAAGGCATTGCTCCTGGAACTGGAAGAATCAAATCAATTAAGGAAGCAAGAAATAGAAAGGGAGGATTGCAATTTTTGGTAGAACTTTATACCGCATACAACCAAATTTAAAATGTAAGAAGTCTTATATGTTTCCTCATGACAGGCTACAATACTGTCACAGTAAGAACATGATTTGAAATTTATCCAAATATATTTATTCAATTATATCTAACTTAATCATAATAGATGTTAAGCTTTCGTTCATTCTTGGAATCAGTGTTAGAAGAGATCGATTTCGGCGTACTCCTGAAAGGCATTGCTCCTGAAACACCCCTGAAAGAATCAAATCAATCACGGAGGCAAAAATAGAAAGGAAACATCGCAATTTTTCGTAGAACTTTATACCGCATACAACCAAATTTAAAATGTAAGAAGTCTTATATGTTTCCTCATGACAGGCTACAATACTGTCACAGTAAGAACATGATTTGGAATTTCTCCAAATATATTTATTCAATTATATCTAACTTAATCATAATAGATGTTAAGCTTTCGTTCATTCTTGGAATCAGTGTTAGAAGAGATCGATTTCGGCGTACTCCTGAAAGGCATTGCTCCTGAAACACCCCTGAAAGAATCAAATCAATCACGGAGGCAAAAATAGAAAGGAAACATCGCAATTTTTCGTAGAACTTTATACCGCATACAACCAAATTTAAAATGTAAGAAGTCTTATATGTTTCCTCATGACAGGCTACAATACTGTCACAGTAAGAACATGATTTGGAATTTCTCCAAATATATTTATTCAATTATATCTAACTTAATCATAATAGATGTTAAGCTTTCGTTCATTCTTGGAATCAGTGTTAGAAGAGATCGATTTCGGCGTACTCCTGAAAGGCATTGCTCCTGGAACACCCCTGAAAGAATCAAATCAATCACGGAGGCAAAAATAGAAAGGAAGCATCGCAATTTTTCGTAGAACTTTATTCCGCATATAACCAAATTTAAAATGTAAGGAGTTTTACATGTTTCCTCATGAGAGACTACAAAACTGTCAGTAAGAACATGATTTGAAATTTTTCCAAACATATTTATACAATTTAATCTCACAATAAGCTAAATCAACGTTATAGTTGTTAAACTTTCGTTCATTCTTGGAATTTCTGAAGATTCCATCCATTACTGCTAATTAATTTGTTCTCTATGAAATCGTTTTGAAAGAGGATTTCTTATGTTAGTAAAAACTTAGTTTTAAATAATAGAAATTGCAAATTTGAACCGGCAGATTAAAATGAAAGCTATTCTAATTATTATAAAATTGGCTATAAAAACTTAACGAAATCAACCGCTAAAAGTATGACGTGCCGTGCAGATGAAAGTATGATTATTAAATGTGACCCCGATTACCCATTTCTAGAACACGAAACTTCATACGATGTTATTTAAATACAAACTACTTATTATATTAATTACAGAAACCCTTCTTTATAATTGCTATCTGACTTCGAGATTAAGATAATGAAAATCTCATCAATTAATCAATTAACTTTGGATTGAAATGTGTCACAACTGACGTAGTATCAATCAATAGGACGTAGTGAAGCTTCAAAATTTTTACTTTCCTCGCTATAAACACGTCAATAGCTATTTGTGTATTAAGAGCGCAAAGTGATATATTGTCGCTCGACAAAGAGAGTTACCGCGCGACGCAAAGCGGAGCGCGGTAATCTTTGGAGAGCGACAATGACACTTTGTGCTCGAAATACACACAAGATTTTTTCTACAAACGCAGTTTTCAGAAAAAAAAAAAGAAAAAACACCAGATGCTTTATTCAACAAAAGTACATCAAGTACAGTTTATAAATTCCTGATTAATGTTGATTTAATTTATCATTGACTTTACTAAAATTGAATGTACAATTGTGACACTCTTTAATTATTGTTCCTGAACCTGATGGACGATCAGTAGATTTATCTAACATTAATTCCCCCGAATATTGGAAATCTACAGAACGAGATGTAGATGGTCTTGAGAATATTCTCTTGGTAGTTTCAATCTTATTGTTGATTGAATCATCTATGTAGCCTTCTGCTACATTGTTACTTTTCCATCCACCATGTTTTTTCAGTTGTATTAGGTCACCTCCACCATTCACCAATAGAGTAGCAGAGGTTCGTCGGAGACAGTGTCCAGTATATAAATTATGCTCGAGCAATTTCAAATATTCAGCAATGTCACTGGGAGTCTTGCCGATTGTATTCATACCCACAACTTGTTTCATACATCTACCTTTTTCATAACGTAAAAATAGACGTTGGACGACAGTATTGTTATTCAGACAATGTTTTCTGAGTGCAATATATTTTTTACAAATTGAAAGATAATCAACTGAATTCTCTTCATTATGACCAACAATCGTAAAAACACGGCTTATTCTCGTTTTTGAATCGGGAATTCGGACTATTAAAATAGAATCCTTATCTTCTATGTCACCAATCTCCATTTTGACCAACTCATCGCGCCTGCAGGCACCAGCAATACCCATAATTAGAATAACCTATAAAAAAACTGCAATTAATAGCTATTCCAAATGTCTATGCTAACCAAATTGCACTAAATTCAAAAAAATACTAACCGCTTCTCAAACTACTAAGAGCATGAAATATTAAAATTTACCTTTTTTAGTAGATATTCTTCATCGGGCGCTTCTTGTAAAAATTTGTGAATATCTTCAGTGGTGAATGTTTTGGATTTTTTCGCTTTATATCCAACAGACTGTTTCTTCAGAAATGCGATAAGTTTAGGATACTTATTGATTTCGATGTTATTTTTAACATTCAAGCATGTCCGTATCATCGAATACGTAGACCAAAGAGTTGATGACTTACAAATCAATGATTTTTCTCCAAAATAAGCCAATAATACTTTTTCTGAATTCTTATTCACCTTCTTCGACTGGCACCACGTCATGAATTTACCGTATTGTAATTCATATTTCTTCCTTGATTTCTCTGGTAGGAGATTCAAAGTAACAATTTTTGCACTTTCTGCTACATCAGGAGGAGTGTTTGATAATTCACTGTCACTATCATCAATCATCATGCAGAAATACGTTGGAGAAGCGAGCGTTTTCGAAATATTTTCGCTTTAGAGCGCAAATGCTGTCACAAAATGACATTTCACGGAAAACGTCAACTTTGCGTTGAAATCTGAAAGCGTCAAAGGCTACTTTGTTAAGCGTTTGTAGAAAAAGTATATAGTGTAAGAAATGTATTGTAATCGACCCAAATTTTGTTCCTGATTTTCACGGATGTATCCGTTTTGCGCATTTCTGAATCGATCTAAGACTATTTTTGACATGTGTATGTGTGTGTTTGATGTGCGCGCGCGAGCCCACTGTGGGGACGATTGCGCCGTTTCTATTGGTCGTATGGGTTTGAATTTTGCAGCCCCGTTTCGAGTGGTATTTTTAACATCCGTCTTGTCAGTATAAAACAAGGTTATACCGGGATATCAAAAATTATCTTGGTCAAGGGTGTGTCTTACTTTACGTTTGAAATAATTATGACACTGTCACACTGACATCATCAATAACCTACAAATTTCATACCTATTTATTTCGGTTGTAAAACAATAATGAACTACAAATTATGAAATAATTATGTGAACTTTGAACCTTTTCAGAGGTCGTGATAGCCACAATCCGGGTCAAAAACTGTTTTGAAATAGTTAATTTCCCGTAAATCGAATGACGTTCCCGTGAGAAGCCCGTAGCACGCGAGTTAGAGAAGTGCAAACTGGTTGTATCTAATACGGCTTTACGACGACTTTTCGCGTGCCGTTTTCGCTCCATGTAGTTAGATTTAGTATCGGACCGTGCCCGACGGCCCTTCTTTTTTCGATAAATGTCCATTAAATAGGAGAATTCAATTAAAACAGTTTGAGCTATTCTCAGATCTCAGCTACGCGCGTCTAACGTGCGACGTACCAAAGGGAATTTTTTCGCGACTAAAATATACACGAAGCGGGTAAAAGCTAGCGGCCCATAGCCAAAAACACTTTATTACAACTGGCGCCGGTCGCACGGGGCAAAAAACGGCCCCAAATTAACAAGACCGAGGTAAAATGTATAAACTTTAACTTACGCGCAGTGAGCTCCTCGAGGCATATGTCAAAATGACTTCGTTCGTAGCTAATTACATAGGACGTCTGGCGTTCATGCAATTATGTTTTTAGATAATTCGAACCTTCTAATTTCGATAGGCCACGTGAAAATCTCGGAGTCCAAAGCGCTAAAGACTTCTGAGGGTTACAATATTCGTATAAAATTGCGAAATTTCGCACTTTTAGAAACTTCAAATTAATTATGACATAATTATTTCAAACGTAAAGTAAGACACACGTTTTAGATTCCACAACCACCCTTGACCAAGATAATTTTTGATGTCCCGGTATTAAAGTGTGGTAAAAAACAACCTGACAGCAGGTGTCGGTATGAAACATCGAGTTGTGAAATACGTTATGTAGATCATTTAGATGAAATTTCAATGTTACATAGAGTATTATTTAACGTCTTTTATTAGAGGTTTATAAATCATTTCCTATATATTCTCTGTACTTACAATTATTTGAATTTGATCCGCAGCAGTGACCGAAAGCAATTTTTATAACAAAAGTGAAGTAAGTCACGTGATCAATTGATCACAGCATTTTTTATTTGATATGGGGGTAATTATTCTTGGCAGGTTATTAACTTCTACTAGAATTAAAATGTCGAATGGTTCAAGAATATAAATCATAAAATATGTTGTATAAAAATTAATTAAAATCAATCTGTTTTGAGGTTTCGATAGTTTATTGCCACCTTTATGAAAAATTGTTTGGTTCATTAGTGTTCTCATGTAATTTAGAAGATAATGGATGACTGTGATGAACTTCGTCTGTATGTGACTTGTTTGTGTACTAAAATCCAATGAAAATTGCAGAATGTATATTTTATTTTAATCTTTACTAGGGATTTGGGAAACACATAATGGGTTATGTAAATAAACAGTGTTGGTTGAAATATGGATTTATCGAATACTGTTATGTTTCTGTATATCTAAAATATATATAAATTCTTGGGAAATAGGTCACACTAACACATATGTTTATTATTTTCGTCTTTACGTACGTTTCGGTCTCAAGACCATGATCAGAAGACGTATGAATGACTGAAACGTGATTTCTTAAAACTAATTGTATAATTACAAAGCGTCCTAATCGCAATAATTTCAATTAAAAATGCCTACGTCGCTGAAACGAACAGAAAGACGAGCAATAGAAATTGTAACACATTAATGTTTTAAGTATATGATTCAAGAATCTACAGCTTAGCAATTTTCTTATAAACGTAAATTATAAAAATATCCACTTTCGAACAAAATGTTGAAGATTTATGAGGTAATAGAAAAAGGTTATCAGACCTCATTAGAAATATTGCTATTGCATTCTACCTAAATATACTTATAACATTATAAAGACGCCTGTGGAATTAGCAAGGGTTTTAATTCATTAAATTATTATAAATCTGACTTAATGACTGGATATCTGTTCTATGATTCATAGACTTGGAGTCGCGTTTTATGTGAATCATCTCCAGAATAGATCTTTCATAATAATTGGTTTCCTTAGTTAATAGTCCAGGAAATAAAGTACAAAATCGACCCTAATTAGAAAAATTTGAGGTAAAAGACCGATTTTGATGTGTGAGGGCTCATTCGATTCGTTTTGACCTCTAGATCAGAATCTGCCACAGCTACATAGGGGAAAATTTGTCCTATTGTTAATAAAAAATAACTAATGGCCAATGAATGGCATGTTTTTGACATAATAAAAAAAAAATTGAAAACGCTATTTTCCATCAATTTTTAGCGGGTAAAGTAGAAAATTGCAGTTATTTGATCAATAAACAATGTGAATTTGAGGTTCATAACAATTTGTCAGTTATCTATTTGTTAATAAACAACAAAATGGAAATTTCCTAAATAATCAAGATTAGATTCATTTTCAGGTAATTTGAGGTCGCTGAATACAAATTCGACGTTATTTTTCTGAGTGGCTGTTTAATTAGGTAATTAACAATTTGTTAATAAGCAAATTAACCCAAAAAATGGAAATTTAAAAAATAATCAAGACTAGTCATTTTCAGGTAATTTGAGGTCGCTGAGTAGTTTGATGTTATTTTTTTGATTGAATGTTAATATAATTATCTAATTAATAATTATTTAGTTAACGAATTAACAAAAAAATTCAAAGTCTCAAAATAATCAAGATTGGAGTCAATTTCGTATAATTTAAGGTCGCTGAATACGAATTTGATGTTATTTTTTGAATAAATTGCTGGGAAACTATTTTTCATCAATAACATTGGAAACTACACTTCCCCTTTACGGCTACGGCCCTGGAGGTTGAATTACTGGTTCTGAATTCAGCTCATACGTCTCTGCACTTCTCTCAGTTACCATGGCAACGCTATCAATCAACTAACAATATGAACAATTTATTGAAAAATCACATTAGATTCAAATTTAACTACTTCAAATTATCCGAAATTGACTGTAATCTTGATTATTTTAAAACTTTGAATATTTTTTGTTAATTCGCCAAGTGAATTAATTAATTAATTAAATTATCATTCGATTCAAAAAGTAACATCAATTTCGTGTTCAGCGGCCTTAAATTTTACGAAATTGACTCCAATCTTGATTATTTTAAGACTTTGTTTTTTTGTTAATTCGGTAACTAAGTAATTATCAATAAAATGATTAAATTAACCTTTAATTCAAAAAATAACATTAAATTCATGTTTAGTGACCCGAAATTACCCGAAAATGACTCTAATCTTGATTATTTTGAGACACTGAATTTTTTTGTTAATTCAGTAACTGAGTAATTATCAATTAATTAATTAAATTGACATTTAATCAGAAAAATAACATCAAATTCGTATTCAGCGATCTCAAATTACCTGAAAATGACTCTAGTCTTGATTATTTTCAAAATTTCCATTTTTTGGGTTAATTTGTTCATTAACAAATTCTCAATCAACTAATTAGATTAACAGCGAATCAAAAAAATAACATCGAATTCGTATTCAGCGACCTCAAATTACCTGAAAATAAATCTAATCTTGATTATTTCGAAAATTTTCATTTTGTTGTTTATTAACAAATAGATGACTAACAAATTGTTATAAACCTTAAATTTGCATTGTTTATTGATCAAATAACTGCAATTTTCTACTTTACCCGCTAAAAATTGATGGAAAATAGCGTTTTTAGTTTTTTTTTATATATTGTTATAACACATAATTTTTTGGTCAACATTTATTGTTTATTAACAATCTGAGACATTTTCTCCTATGTAGCTGCTGCAGATTCTGATCTAGAGGTCAAAACGAATCGAATGAGCCCTCACACATCAAAATCGGCCTTTTACCTCAAATTTTTCTTTTCAAAACCTTTATTTCCTGGACTATAAAATATTAACATTTTTGTAACCGATTTGATGGTTATAATCAAAGCAGTGTTTAGCAAGGGGAGTGTAATTTTTTGTTTCTTCTACTATTCATATGGCCATACATTCTTTTTTGTAAATATTGTTCAGAGATTCCTGTATAAGTCGTATCGCAATCTAAGCAATTTAGTTTGTATACTGTGTGGGTTTGTTTATCTTTAGGTATTAAAGGTTTTAGATTTGAAAAATATTTTCCAACACAGTTAGTATATCTAAAGATTCATCTTATAGTATTTGTTTGAATATGTATCGGAAATTATAATAACATTATGGGTGTAATTTGAATGTTCCCCTTTTTCATCGATGTATCTGTCATTTTTGAACATTCTATTTCTTATTTTCTTGCTAACACTATAACATCCAAAACACCAGTAAATGCAATATTGGTTACTGCAACAGACAATTCCAATTTGAGACCTCATGAAATGCATTTGTGATTTCGCTACTATCTGTTATCTTCGTCTGCTTGCTTAGGTATTAACATAAAATATATTCTCGGCGAGCATTAAAATAACTGCAATTTCATCATCAGCTGAGAGCAGAGTCTATACAAGTTAATTCTACATTGGAAGGCATCTTGATTTTATTCAATAACATGTATAGTTATACGCAAAAACACTGTATGACAACAGTGTATAAAAAATGGTTCATTTAACATAATAGGTCAACTTCTGTTCTGCACCATATGCACTATGTCTTTCAATTACATATTCTTCAGATTTCATGGAGTACTCTCATAAAACCCGGTAACAACTGAAACATAAATTATGCTGCTTCGTGATTCATTACTTCAGGTTGAAATCTTCATAATACAATTTGCAATAACTGACTGATTGTCAGAGAGTGGAACGAATTTCGTAAAATTGCGAAATTTTTATTCGATCGAAAGCGACAAAATCGTAAATAATACGAAAGTGAATGATAAAAGTGATATCCAACAAGTAAATCTAAAAATGGTGTGCTAGAAACCAAGTTTATAGAATCCGGACGGAGTTGTTTGGCCAGCGACTGAGTGTAGTTTCACATAAGTCAAGGTCGCTCAGTGCTCCTGGTCATTCTACTACTCGAGTGAACAACGTATACCATATTTTTACGCTTCGCGTATCCGTTCCTCGCTGTCTTTGTGCCACAACTTAGATAAAATACCTACTACATAATCCGGTGATGAGAGGCCAAAACCATGATCCAGATTATACGAGATGGATGCACCGACACTTGTCAATATCACACCCACCAATCCTACATTCCCATTTCCACTTATTCCTTATCATTAAAGATCATAAACCTCGGATAACAGAATGCAGATGTTCCCCCTACTACATTTTGTAGGTACCCCTTAGTTAGGTTTAAATTGATTTCAAGAGGCGAACATTTATGCAAGACATGCTTTAATACGAAATTTGTTTGATATTAATGAATATAGGTTGAGACATTTAGTAAGGATACTGATTATGTGCTTGCCAAATCTGGTACAACCGGCCCATTATAAACGTGAGTTCTTGCAGCAATAGCAGGAGGCGTTCATTTAGTGATTTTGGAGCGGTCTACTATTCCTGCATAGTTTAAAATAATTTTGAAGAAAATATTGGATAGTAGAATGCGAATAAAACACACATACTATAATAATAACAGTTGTTTCACCACACAGTGACATCGTCTGAATGAATTATTAACTTCATGCAACTACGATGTAATCCTTGAATACTATAGTAACACGCCCTTCGGAAAAATAACGCATTATATGTATTTCATCACTTGTAAATATTGTGAAAGAGTATACATCGGCCAATTTAGCCAATATATCGATAGCTGATTGAATATACCCAAATCACGATCGTATATACAGGTCTGGGAACTCGAGGCTGTTTCCTATGTGAAAAGTGAGTCCGCTAAGCGTCAGCTGTTGCATAGTACCAAAAGGGTGGCGCATGAGTCGAGGAATGATCTCTGGCACGTATACGATCGTGTTCTCTGGCAACTGTCATTGTTGACTTGTAAACACAAGGAATACCGGCGTTTTTGGAAAAAAATTACGAAACCGTGCATTGTGTCGAAATGCAAAACGGGGTCCAAAAGTGTAAAGCAAGAAACTTCTGTTTTTAAAGTGCCGAAAGATGCGGAAATGCGAACAAAGTGGATGCTTGCGATTCCGGAAAGAAATCATTTTAACGAGGTCTTTTATGTGTGCGAAAAAGGGGAAGTTATTTTTAAGGTGAGTAATTCATTTTGACAAGAGTAACAGTTCTATTCTTCTCTCAAATCAGAATAGTAAATATTGCGTTACGAGAAAAATTATATTACTTAATAATGTGATTGTTGCCATACTTCGATCCAAGCGCTAGCTGGTGACTGAGCGAAGGACTACGAGTTTGGCGACATGTAAGAGACTCATGTCAAACAATTCCCAGACCTGTATGTACGACCGTGACCCAAATATACAAGAGAATGCATTCACCGCTAAACACATGCAAGATACGAACCATTCGTTTGATTAGAACAACGACATTTTTAGTTATTGAGAAGAACAGATTACCGGTTAATATTAAAAAAAATTCTAATCCAAAAAAAAATTGCGTTAATGATAAAATTATTTCTAATCTTCATAATAATATAATTCAATGAAGAATCAAATATTTTTAAGCATCATTTTCTCTTATTTATTGTTTTTTTTTCAAGAATATTTCAAGTATTATGCTGATGTGGTGTATGGACCTGCGCTGGATAGAGATACCTCGACAAAGATCGAAAAAATACAAAAATCTTGTTTACGTTTCATAAGATAAGACGACGAGAACCGGTTTCACATAAGTTGCGAGAGCTTGGTTGGTTGACAATGGAGCAGCGAAGGCGCCAACATTTAGCAATTTTTAGAAAAAAACTACTGACTACCAAATGTCCTGAGTATCTACACAATAAGTTAATTACTCGTGACCAGATTCACTCACGCAATATTAGGTATCCACAAACTCTCTCCATACCTGGTTTTTCCAATATGTTGTTCAAAAAATCTTTCACATATTCTGCATGCCATTTGTACAATGGGATCCCTATGAACATCAGACTGACTTCTTTTCCAAAATTCAAGAATCAAATATCACAATACCTAGCAGCGGTACAGACACGACTATGATATACAAACTAGTTAAAATCTCTGTTATTGATACATGATTAACCCACATATCTTCATTGAGTCATACTTTTTTCAATTTACACTTTGTGAATGTATATTTAAAAATGGAATCAAAGCATTGTTAAAACTGTGTAAAACTAGTGAGGTTGAGTGGAAGAACACCAGACTGTTGGTGAACTCCGCCTAATAAAGCCGGTATTACATTACATTACATTACATTTTCAGAGTAGGTATTCGAGAATGTGTGAATTTTGTCAATGTGTGGTAATCTTGTACCTATGCGATTTATGGAAAAGAACCCGCAGAATCCTTATGAGAAATGTAGCATTGTCAAACTCTCTGCAACTTTAGATTCAGGTAGTCCTGGAAGAGCAAATCAAAAAAGTCCTAAATATTTATGGTTTTAAGATATACGAGGGCAAGATGAAAAGTTTCTGAAAAATAAAACAGATGGCGCCACAATCGAAAATCCCCTGTGACATTTGTGAAGTATCATTTTCAACTAGAACGCAATACAAATTTCATACTGATATGTCATTCAGTTCTGTTTTGACACCCATCGAAAGCAAGCAATCTTTAAGATTTTTGTAAACATGGAAAAAAGTGAATTTCGCGTCTTGATTAAATATTGTATCCTGCGTTTTTTGCTTCACCATTGATTAGAGCGATTCACAAGTGGGTTACTGATTTTCGTTGTGTCGTCCAATTGAGGTAACAACGCCATAAATCGTCGAAAATATCCATAGTATGATATTGGACGATAGGCGAGTTAAAGTGTACAATATTGCTGAGGCTATGGGCATTCCAACCGAACCGGAACATTTACATTTTGCATACATTTTTGAATATGAGAAAGCTACTGTGTGACAACTTCAAAGGAGTGTTTGGCGATGTTCAAGCACGATACAAAGGACTTTTGCGCCGGTTTCGTAACCGTGAACGAAACATGGATCCATCACAACACATCAGAAACCAAAGAACAGTCGAAACAGTGGACTCGTCCAGGCGAATCGAAGCCGAAAAAGGCCAAACTGGGTTTATCGACCAACAAAGTTATGACAACAGTTTTTTGGGATGCACAGTATCGTCCATATCGATTACCTTTAAAATGGCAAAAAAGATCACCGGTAAAACTTTTGGATTGATTCGACGCTGGTTTGAAGCGAGAGCCCGCATTTGGCAAAGAGAAAAGTGCTTTTTCACCAGGACAACGCAACGGCGCACAGGTTTGCAATGGCAAAATTGCATGAATTGCGCTACGCATTGGTTTGTCATCCACCAAATTCTCTAGATTTGGCCCCCTGTGATTTTTATCTATTTCTAAACTTGAAGATATGATTCGGCGGAAAGGGATTTGGTTCCAACGATGAGATCAAACGCCTATTTTGAGGGATAGCCGAAATCACATTGTTTGGAAAGGATCGAAGAATTAGAAAAACTTTGGACGAAGTGTATCGGGTAACAAGGAGATTATATTGAGAAATAAAATAAGTTTTGACCAAATAAATCATTTCTTGTTTCATTTTCAGGGAATTTTCACTTTGTCTTGAAGCTGTTTGATGTGTGGCCTCTCGTACATTATGCAGCAGCGTAGAGCTACTGTAATCTTGTATGTCTTCATGTATGTATGAGGCGGAAAAAGATCTCCTTCTAAGTAGAAAAAACTCTATAAATATATTTTTTCTAGCCTCTTTCCATATAGCCACTGATTTTTTAGCCAAACTACCATCTGTGCCAACATGATCCCTGTAGTAGTTAGCTATACCTACCTAAAATGTGTTGAATGGATTTGAAAATATAACTTCGTTGGGAATGTTTTGCAGATAACATAATTATCTGCTTACGTATAATGATTGTGGCTTATTCATTTTTACCAAGATCAACAATAGTGGTTTAAACGTGTTATCATAATGTAAGTAAATTATTTCTTGGGGGTGCTTATTGGCAGTTTATTCATCATTCACAACGATGGTGGCAGGTTTTACTAAATTCATTAAAAATTGAATTTCAAACCAATTCAGCGTAACTTCACGTAGTAACGTGTAAATTCCACTTGACGGCTTAGAAATGGCCGCTGTAGTACAATCGGTTAACTCCTGTGACGTCAGCTATGCTGGACCGTATATTCTAAGTCATGGACTGTATATTCTAAGGGTCATGGTTGTTCGGTGTCAGATCCGTTTCTATTTCGAGGGTGTTCTGTGAGACAACGAGAAAGCCGGAAAGGCGAGAAAATGGCGACACTTCTCGTCAATCGTTCAAGTGAGAAGTGCGTCGCTAGGTTATTTTTCAACAGGGAGGTGATACCAAGCTTGTATTTGGAACCAAATTCTGGGAATATTCTTCCGTTGAAAACAAAGACATCAATTACCAATTTGGATTGGAATATTTGGAATTAATTGGGTAATTGATGTACCTTAGGGAATCTAAACCTAGTTTCGACGTGACTGGTTGTGAACGGAAATAAAGTTGTCTTATTTGAAGGAAAACCCTATCGTGATAGAGGTAACTATCTTGTAATTCCATTTGATTTATTCATCAACTTCAGGAATTAATTTGCCTTCATAGGTGGTATCTGACAGAACATAGGCTAGTCCTAAATTGTTCAACAATTGTTATGTATTTTGTACATGTCTTTCTTCTGAGGACAATAGAACAATAGAGGTTTGAACATATCGTGATTTCAGGATTCTTTTTTTCCTCTTCTTTTTGTCTATGTTGTGGAAAATTCAACAAGAAGTGTATTGAGGATTGTTTGAGTCTGCTGTGGGAAGTGCAAAAGTAATAATTCATAACCAAGCAAGTACAACATCCAGCTCTCACCAGGTCAGATTATTGATTGTGGTTTTATGTAACAATTTAAATAATCATTGAGTATTGTATATTATGTAAATTCCACTGTTCGCTTGTTTAAATGATTTAAGTAACTAATTTCATCCATATTTTTCAATTCATTCGCTTCATATCTCATTAATATAAGTGCTGTCATAAAGTATATCAATATTAGTATTTCAAAGTAGATTTCAATTATTCTGGGTACATGTCTTTTATTTTCTTTTCTTTCAGGGTAATTTAACCTGGGGACTTGAGTATTTGCATCCCCTAGTTATATACATAATTCATTGGTTCGACGCCCGAATTTTGAAATTCTAAAATATAACCTACGACCATCTTCACTGTAGCTGTCGGCAACCAAGTGATAAAATAGAGCTTTTAGTTTATCCTTAAGTAAGAGTAAATTGTAGCCCTTACAAATTGGCATCCCAACGTGTGGGGCCTGAATTTTGAGACTCATAAATTGCAGTCCTGGAAAGAATTGTTTCTGTACTTTTGAAGTTTAATCCTATCGAAATTTAGATTCACAACAAATTATGAACTGTCAAGTCAATTTAATAAATCTACAATTTATATCGGCCACTATTGTGTTGCCAACTATAAAAATGAAATATACCTGGTTTGACGAAGATAGCGCGGCCCATACTTAAGGAAAATGTTGAAATAATTGGTTGTAAAAGTAAACTAGTATGATGTCATATTATTCTTAACGTAAAAATGCTACACATTAGTTTTCTTTCGTGTCAATGGACTTTCTAGGTGGAAATCAAATTGGCTGGGACGTATTCTCCGATCGTTCAATTTGTCATTGCATGGAAGTTTACCAATTTTTGCAGAATGGTCACGTTGCGCAACAATTGTCTAACATAAATTCTGCACACACGACAACTTCATAATTCGTAGAATTACCGAGGACGTTCCTTGACTTGCGATTCTACGACGTACACTGGACAGGAACAACGAAAACCAAATAACAATAACAAGTACATTAAACTTCATGATATCCCATTTGTTTACTCTGTCGCGTATTTTGTAACATCGTGTAGCCGATGGCTATGTCAAAACGGATAACTCATTATTTACAATTCAAATCGAAACAAAATTCACGCTTGTGCCAGACAGCTCGATGACATGTTACCAATTCGTAATCATTGAACCAGTGGCGCGACGAAATTCGTAACCGAAGAATTAAATTAACACTAATTCAGAGTGTTACACTAAAAATAGGATGATTATTAGGGAACGAGCCATTTATTAGAGTGCTATCTACAGGATAGGAATGAGAGATCATTAACTTGACATTGATGTTATGTAATCATCGATGTACACAAAACATCGGCCATTAAACATCGAAGTACCTATTGAAACATTCATTTCATAATAATTTTATATGATACGTGTTTTTGAATTTTATTTTTGCGCCTAGGCTATTCATTGTGAATAAATAACACAATACATTTCATTATTTTATTGGAGAAAACATAAGATTTTAAAAAACTTAACATTGTTACCGAAAACGAGAATATGGAAAAATTAACAAACAAAATGATAATTAACCTTAAATTAAACTAAAACGTCCACAAACTATTTTCAACAGATTGCAGAAATAATATTTTAGAAAGTAATTTTGCTTTCAAACTGTTTCTTTAAATATCAAGTACAGTTTTTGGAAAGAGACTTTTGTATTTAAATCAGTTCTCTGAAGGATAGAAGATGAAAATTCGCCCATCTCTGTTGCTCTTCTCGTGAATAAGGGACCACGAAAGGGGTAGATACGTGCGCCTGCTGCACACAGAAATAGCCTGGACAAACACATGCTCCAAGTATTTCGGTAGCTAAGTTGCCATCTTCAGTAGAGCACAGAAAAAACAGGAATTATCAACGTATCATTGTGGCTTTAGGGTATTTCTAGATTTGGACTACTGGGGAGGAAATCCTATCATATGCGTAGAACATCGGTGTAAGCCAGCGCTGGAACATTGGAATTTTTTTTTAAAGTTTGGAAGTGTGACATCATCAATCATGTGAATAGCTCTCTTCAGAATAGAGCTTCAGCGTATGTTTGGAACCTGAACTCCAAACATGATAAAACAGTAGATACTTCAGGTATCCCTGTGGGACACCAGCGTCAATAACCATTGTATCATATCGGAGGAACCACCACATGGAGTGATCGATCTGAGAGAAAATTCTATAGTAAACGACAAAGTAGGAGCAGCTAATCATATAATGAAAGTTTCCCAAGAAGGCCAATTTTTTTGCCAAGCAAACTGAGGAGCTTTTGATCAAAGTTACGAGAGAAAATCCTATAATATTCGTAGAACATCGTGTGATCCAGCGCTAGAACGTTGGGTGAGGAGATAGGCATTGGAACTTTATTTGAAAGTTTGGAAGTTTTAGACACCAGGAAAGGCCTCACTTGCCAAAGAATTCCATAACTTCGTCTTTTGATTGAAAAATTCGTAAGTGTGACATCTCCAATCAGACGAATAGCTCTCTTCTGAATATAATCTAAGAGCTTCAGCGTATGTTGGAACCTGAACTCCAAACATGATAAAACAGTAGATACTTCAGGTACCCCTGTGGGACACCAGCGTCAATAACCATTGTATCGTATCGGAGGAACCACCACATGGACATGGATCTGAGAGAAAGTTGTGGCAGCAAATCTTACAATGGAAGTTTCCCAAGAAGCCCAATTTTGTTGGCAAAAAATTGAAAAACTTTCGAAAGTCTGTGTGAGTATGAGAAAACATTTCTTTACAGGTGACAACGAGAATCATTCGCATCAGTATCTTTGTATTTTAGAAATCAAAATTTTATAAATTATTAAACTATCGGGAAAACGTATTGATTTCGGTGACTACAAATAACAAATGAAACAAATTCTACAACACCTTATGCGTAGTTGATTCTTGGTTCAATTCAAAGGAAATCGCAGTGGACATATTTGCTGCTATGAATGTAACTCACGATAAATTGGTTAGTATTTGACTTCCGCGTTTTATCCAAAATCATAAGCTATTCTCATGAATCATTCTATCGTGACCAACTGAAAGGTCATTTACCAAAAGATTCAAGAAGCTTGTAACTTAGCTCAAGGCCTCCGAAACACGAGGTTGTGTCAAGAGAGAAGAAATAACACTTTGACGTATTAATATTTCAAAATTGCTTTTCGTGATTGTGTTTATAATTAAAAATTACACCTACACGCTAACTGAAAGGTCGTTGATTCTTTGCAGATTATAATAATATGGGAACTAAAAGATTCTACTTAGAAATGTATGAAATGAAAAGTGTATTTTTCGAGACAGGAAGACGTCCCATTTGTTCATTTTGATAACATTTCAATACTCCTGATTTGTTTTTGTAAGTTGGAATCATGGAACTAGTTATTACATCTTCGATTCAGACCATGACTATAAATAAAGCATTTGAGAAACATTTTTTTTATATTTATCATCTTTTATAGTTTCGTTGTTTGCCCACAATCTCTGTATTTTCAATCGTATTTGTGTCGATTTTGATCTGAAGATTCCGCAAGACCTGCTTTATTTGCTCATGTTCTGATATTCTAGTTTTGAGAAATCGTTCATCAAGCGAACGTTTAAGTGGAGCGTTTTATTGCAAACCTATTACGCGTACAGGCTTAGGTTTCCTCCGAGTGGAGCTCGTTAGTGTCACGTGTTTAGCTTGTAATCAATACAATTGTTTACAAAACAACATAGAGAACACCTCCTCAAACTCTTTTTGGTTGTGATAATAGATTACCAGAAATTAAACGTTCAATTGATAATGCTTCTGAGGATAAACTTCCGATTACGGCTTTTCAACATGAAAAATGGAGAGTTTATAAAAAGGCGTTTCGACGAAAACACAACAAGATCGGCGATCTTCAGGGACATCATAAAGTCAAACAAATTGGAATCAGGTTGGATTGAACCCTATAAGATGACACATTTTATCTCCGGGTCGATATGAGGTAAGGTATGTTGATGTACCCGAATCTACAAGAGTTACTGCAGCAGCTGTTCATCAGTCCGGAGGATTGTTCAAATATACTTGAAACTTATGTCTGATAATAACGAATGTAAGGTAAATAAAATATATTATTTTGAGTTTATCTGACGGTGTTAGCGCGGTTAATTTTATCGTTTTACTTTTGTTTGGGCGTATTATATTGTTTGCTGGCTGCACTTATACTTAAGTGTACGCTTGAACATATTATACTGCTTGCTGACAAGTCATATCTTTTACTTTTGTTTGGGCGTATTTTATTGTTTGCTGGCGGCACTTATACTTAAGGGTACGCTTGGACATATTATTGCTTGCTGACAAGTCATGAGTTTTACTCTTGTTAGGGCGTATTATATTGTTTGCTGGCGGCACTTATGCTCAACTATACGCTTGGACATATTATACTGCTTGCTGACAAGTCACACGTTTTACTTTTGTTTGGACGTATTTTAATGTTTACTGACGGCACTTATACTTAAAGGTACGCTTGAACATACATATTATACTGCTTGAGAACAAGTCATACGTTTTACTTTTGTTTGGCGTATTATATTGTTTGCTGGCTGCACTTATACTCAAGTGTACGCTTGAACATATTATACTGCTTGCTGACAAGTTATATCTTTTACTTCTGTTTGGGCGTATTTTATTGTTTGCTGGCGGCACTTATACTTGAAGGGTACGCTTGGACATATTATTGCTTGCTGACAAGTCATAAGTTTTACTCTTGTTAGGGCGTATTATATTGTTTGCTGGCGGCACTTATGCTCAACTATACGCTTGGACATATTATACTGCTTGCTGACAAGTCACACGTTTTACTTTTGTTTGGACGTATTTTAATGTTTACTGACGGCACTTATACTTAGAGGTACGCTTGAACATACATATTATACTGCTTGAGAACAAGTCATACGTTTTACTTTTGTAGGGGCGTATATTATTGTTTGCGGGCGGGACTTATACATAAGTGTACGCTTGGACATATTATATTTCTTGCTGACAAGTCATACGTTTTAACTTTGTTTGGGAATATTGTATTGTTTGCTGACGGCACTTAGACTTGAGCGTACGCTTGGATATATTATACTGCTTGCTGACAAGTCATACTTTTACTTTTGTTTGGGCGTATTTTATTGTTTGCTGGCGGCACTTATACTTAAGGGTTGCGCTTGAACATATTATACTGATTGCTGATAAGTCATACGTTTAACTTTTGTTATTTGTTAGGGCGTATTATATTGTTTGCTGGCGGCACTTATACTTGAGTGTACACTTGAACAAATTATACTGCTTGCTGATTAGTCATACGTTTTACTTTTGTTATTTGTTAGGGCGCATTATATTGTTTGCTGGCGGCACTTATACTTAAGTGTTCGCTAGGACATATTATACTGCTTGCTGACAAGTCATACGTTTTACTTTTGTTTGGGCGTATTGTATTGTTTGCTGGCGGCACTTATACTTGAGTGTACACTTGAACAAATTATACTGCTTGCTGATAAGTCATACGTTTTACTTTTGTTATTTGTTAGGGCGCATTATATTGTTTGCTGGCGGCACTTATACTTAAGTGAACGCTTGGACATATTATACTGCTTGCTATTTTTCTCAGATTTGAAAAGATAAGAAATGAACAAATGACCATTGTTAGATTTCAGCAGATACAAAATCGTTACAATTTGTAATGCTACTATATCGTATGTATAAGATTTAATATAAACATAAACACTAAAAGTCCAAGTGGTAATTCTATAGCGTCTCGGATACAAGGGTTGACGACGCTACAGAATCACCATGAACCTTGTTTAAGACGGTCGTTTACAATATTCCTTTGTATTTTGTTATTAACTAATTAAGTATAGTGTGTTCTATTAATATCTGACTATAATTCAACCAGAATCTAACAACAATCGAAGATCATAAAATGCTGAATATAATGGTCAGTTAATAATAAACTATAAAAGAGATAATGGTCAGTTAATGATTTCGTTTTTCAATAGGTTTATTTCGGTAGTTAAACTGTTGAGTAATGTGGTGGGATCGTTGAAGATTTCTATTTACACGTAACGCGTTCTACTGCAACGACGACTGATGCACATTCCTCAGTCGATTTTACATTGCAAGAAACCGGAATAATTTGACAAATGTGCATCTAATTTTAATCTCTTCTAGTAATTTAACTGGAATAGGTTGCAGGTGGAACGAAAGATTTTAGTAAGCATTGTAAAGTTCCAGTTATTACTTAACAAAATACAATGTTGTATTAAACGTATACACAAGTCTTGATATGATGTAACTGCGTCATCTGGCTAATGACTTTCAAGTCATGTCATGGTCATTGTGTACAACTTCGCTGCTATTCTTCCAAAGAAACTGAGAGTTATGCGCATATTTACGTTGCGTTCGATCGTCAATAACCTGTATTTTTATTCTCGATGTTCAATCACTGTTAGTAAATAACAATTGCAAAGTTGAGTTTTAACTGGTACTGGCGACTTTAATGGTACAGTAGACCAGTATATTTAATCGTTTCTGAAGGATAACAGAACACCTAGAGGCGTACATATATTATTTGCGGGTCAGGTGCATGATAATATTATTTGCTACTTGGTATGCATAATATGGCGCGTTTTGTAGAAAATTAGATAGATGGTGTTTTATACGACTTCATGGACATAGTTCCTTAACATTCTGTCCATAAGTTACCGCGAAAGAACAATAATTTCGGTTCTCATTTGCGAGTGCAAAGGCCTAGGGTGGTAACGTTTCTCATTTAGCACTATGTAGATACTTCATTCTTGTATACCTTGAGGTTGTTTGCGATATATTTTTCTTTGGTGAAGCGTAGCTGGAGATGATGATCTGCGGATTCCGATGGTTCATGATGTATCGCCAGTGTCGCCGACAGTAAAATTCATCAGGAATTACCTTCAGTGAAGAAACTCGATTTCCAATTGCTTTCTACTCGGCAGAATTGTTCAATTAAGAATAATTGAAAGATTGTAGACACATTATCAAACCCTATTTTTCTAGGGCAAGGCAGACAATTTAATTGATGGAGTGGATCGAGCAGTACTATATAAATAACGTTGCCAAATAACATAGAGTCGCTGAAACAATCGCTCAACCCATTTATAAGCTTCGTCATCAATTTTGTGAGTTGACATTAAACATTATGCGATTTAACCTCTTTAGACTTGCTTTTGAGGTTAGGTTTTATCATTAGTTTATGATAATAATCTCACAACATTTTAATTGTAATATTGGTGGCTCATGATACCTACAAACTACTACAAATCACATTAGACATGAACTGTGATCAATTGATCATGTGACTTCCCTCACTTTTGTTGGCAAAATAGCTTTCGGACACTCCTGCGGGTCAAATATAAACGATTGTAGGTACACATACATATTATTTATTGAAATTTTATTTCCCGATCTCCGATTCTTCCCGTGCGCTGAATAGAAATACCGAATATGGCTTTAAAATAGAAATATACAGGCAAGTAAACTAAATTTAAGAAAGTCTATGTGCTATCCGATATTAAACATGCGTCACGAATATAACTGTCTTAAGACGAGGTAGGACTTTTTAACCAATAACGTTATATACTCTTCGAGGCATAGTTTGCAGTCAAATATCACTTCAAGATTCCTAGCGTTATTTGAGGCTTCCAGAACCTGGCTCCGAATCTTAAGCCGCCTATCAATATCTTCTTCCGCATCAGCCCAGAATTAAAAATATTACAAGGATATTACCAGGTGGAATTAGATAGAGAAAGCAGGAAATGCACCGCTTTCACTACATACAGAGGTCAGTATCAACTAACAAGGCTACCGATGGGATTAAAAATAAGCCCAAGTGTATTTTCCAGAGTCATGAAAATGGCTATGACAGGATTGAATTATGAGTCGTGTTTCATATATTTGGTTTGGATCTTATAGTTTTTGGCAAAGATTTAACAACGATTAAAATATGTAAATTTGAAATTAAATCCAAACAAATGCGAATTTTTAAAGAAGGAAATTTTATATTGGGTCATTCAATTTCCGCGGACGGAATATCACCCGATCCGGAAAAAAATGAAGTTATTAAGCAGTATCCGATTCCAAAGGTGCCGGAGATGCAAAGCGTTTTGTAGTTTTCGCAAATTACTATCGGAAATTTATTCCAAATTTTGCAAAAATCGTAAATCCTTTAAATCAATTAGCAAGGAGTTCAAAGTCAGATTGTGAGCGTTTGAGTACTTTTCTAAGGATATGAGATCATCATTAATAAGATTAAACATATCCTCAGATTTAGATTGGTCATATGAAATATGCAGCTGAGTGTCATCAGCAAAGGAATGTATGCTAACATATTCAACAGAAAACTGTATGTCGATGACATATATGAGATATAGAGTTGGACCTAATAATAATAGATTGCTTTGCAGTGTTTTCTTGATACATATTCATATACTTAAATTATCAATATGTTTAATTGAAATTAATGCGATAAGGATGCTTTGTGCTTGATACAATTAGTTTTAAGAAATCCCGTTTTAGACAGTGATACGTCTTTTAATGATGGTCGTGAGATCGAAACGTACGTATATTTGTATGTAATTCATACCTGGGTCAAGAATCATTATTAACTGATATTATGTTAGTTATTTGCATGTTTAGATGTTGTGGTGTTTTCAACATTGCGTAAAATCGGAAACAAGATATCTAGTGGAATCATGGAAAATACAGGTTGCACGTAGAACAAACGTTTCCTAGAAACCTATTAATAATATTTACTCATTATAAACGTCTAACGAAGTGAATAACTTATATCTGAAATGTCATGTTCTGATTTCTCCTACGACGATTTTCAATTGATCATTAGTTTACGTTGGATGTAGCACGGCGTATCTTTTGTGAGTCTCGAATATAAGACAACGGATGTGTTTTCACTCTCATAAGAAATCGACACTGAATGCAAATTTAAACGCGAAATTTGAACGTCTCCACCAAATTACAGATGCAAAGAACCCATGTGTTGCTGCAACATCCGAATGTCATGTCGAAGACGTTCGCAGAAATTAGGCATAATAACCAGTTTGAACCGTATTTTACACAAAGATCTTGGCCTAAAGGCCTACATAGTTCAGTTAGCAGATGAATTGAAGCCAGCAGATCACGGACAATGTCCTCCGTTTTCAGATATTACTAATATTTTGATCAACTTTTAGGCTCAATTGCAATAGTTTGGTTCAATGAACATACAACTACTTTTATGGAACACCCTATATATCCAACTGAAATTAGCAAAACAAACATTGCGAAAGATCTTGGCCTAAAGGCCTACAATGTTCAGCTAACAGATGAATTGAAGCCAGGATCCCACGGGCAACGTTGTACGTTTGTTGATTGGATGTTGGAAATGCAGATAGCATATGCAGATTTTTTCAAGAAAATCATCCTCTGTGGCTATGTGATTAAGCGAATTTGTTGCATCTGGGGCCAAGAGTCGAACAACCTCTTTAACCACAACGTGTGACAGTTTGGTGTGGTTCTTGATCGCGCGGAGTCATTATTATTTTTTCGGAACTGAGGCTATGAATGTGATGCATTATCGGGCGATGATAACCGCCTTTTTTGAACTGAACTTGATGTTTTGGATGAGGACGAATTTTACTTTCAACAGGTCGATGGTGCTACCGAGTCGAGAAACAATCGTTCAAAATAACAATGGTATAAAGTAAATAACCATACTATGCTTTACAATGTATTGTATTGGTTCCATTGCAGATCGATAGATTTTAACATTTTGTATCAACAAGAAATGAAAAGAGGTAAATATTAGATTTGATCTGTCCACATGTGCATATTGTGAAAATTAAACAAACTACTTCTTGTGACTAATGCTCCGTCGGTCAACAAAACGGTTTTCAGGAAACCGTTATTTCTCCGCATATTAATCTATACATGGGAATTCCTTGACCCTAACGCGGGTTGGACTCAAAATACTCACGAATTCTCACTCCATTTCCTACTCCTCATCCATTCCTGCATCTTGCCTTCTAGCTTGACGATTTCCACTTCCTACTAACCTTCTGGGTTGGTTTGCGAAAGTACGCGCATTCGAAATTCGCCAATCAGGGCATCTTTCCATATAGATTATTCGGGCACCACCTGCATTACATCTTGCCTCGTCATAAATCAAATGCATTTCGGCATATTCTTGGTTTGGAAACTTTCATCATGTCATAATTAGTGTAAATATTTTCCCTAGATCATTAATGAAACAATTAAATCGTCTTGACAAGGCTATCTGTCATTTCTTTGCAGCAGCTGGCATGTAGATTGACAGGTGGCTTTTGCGATCATTGTGAAAAAATTATTTGGCCCCTCGAAGGAGTTGTGATGCTAAGATGCAATTATTACTTTTTGAAAGGAAACAAAACGTGATTTTATGAAGATAAAACAGTTTTGATATTGAAGGGGCAACCGAAAATATTTTTTTGAATGCAATAATTTCAATTATGTAATAGCTCTGGTAATAGATGCAGAAGAGGTATCCTATTCCATTCCTTTTCCAAAAAAAAGTAGTAAAAATCGCAGTAGGGCAAAATAGTAGCATTTTAAGGACGATTGTTACCAAAAACATATATGTTTAAATTGAAAAATTTTCTGGAGGACTTCAATGTTCAAGGGGCAGTAACTTGTCAGGGAATGGACTCTGGAATCCCCAATTCAATCAATTCTATCAACGCTGGTGTTCCAAAGGGATCTGTCTTGGCACCAAATTTGTTTCTGCTCCATATAAACGCTCTTCTGGAAGTGAACACATGTCCCGTCCACAGCTTTGCAAATGATGGTACACTTCATACCGCTTGAGCCACTATAACCATCAAATGAAGTCAGAGACAAGTTGACGCAATTAATGTAGATCTGGCAAAGATTTTGAACTGGGGATCTGATAATCTAGTAGAGTTTAATGCAACCAAAACTCAAGCTTGCGTCTTCTCCAGAAAAGCGGATCCACAATCCCTAATATGATGATTTACAACAATTTTTATGAGGTCTTCCATATCCATGGTCGGGATCATCACCAACAGCACTGTCTCATGGGACGATCATGTGAGGTCCACCAAACATACGCTGAAGGTCTTGGATTCTATCCAGAAGATAGCTATTCATCTGATTGATGTCACACTTACGAGTTCATAGACCTCTCTACAACATTGCAGAAAGGTGGGAGATCTCTCCCTTGTCTATAGATATTTCTTTGGTCGGTATTCATCAGGAGTATCGTCTGTTGTTCCACCACGGGAGATGTCAGATAGGCGGTTTAGACGAGCTCAAACTACCAGACCTCATTTTTCTGTCGAACGACGAAGTTGTGGAACTCTCTACCTTGTGAAGTCTTTTCTTATGCCTGTAACCTCCAAATCGAAAATTCGAATGCCTATCTCCTCTCCCAACATTCCTCCGCTGGCTCACACGATGTTCTTCGATGTGTAGTCGAAGTATATAAAAAAAGGTTTTAAAATTCATCTACCATCACTATCTAAAGCGCTGACAATAGTTAAAAATAGCAACTGTAAAAAACACTCGCTTTTCATGTATTCATTTTGCGTAGGCCTATTGTCAACTACAATAATGTCAAACTAATAGTGCTTCACTCGAAAAGATGCCAACAATCACTGAATTCACAATATAGTCGAGTCAATTTAGCAAAAATGCTCGGAATTTTTTCCAAACAGACCAATAAACTTAATTTTTTTTTGCAAATCGTTCCTGGATGGAGACTGAACGATATTGAACTTTAAGATCTAGTCCCTCGACCATTTTTCACCTGTTAAACCGGAAATTCGCCAATTTTCATGGGAAAATTTATTGTAAAATTTGTAAAATTGGTAACTATTGCAAAAATTGGTTGGAAAACTCCACTCGGGGGTTTACGGGGTCGCTGATCACGATTCCGAAGTTAGATTTACCATTTTCGACCGCAGTATCTAGAAATTGGCCAATTATATGTCTGACAAATAGCCCAATTTAATAATTTCGTAATTTTTGTTGAAAATGACTAAAACATTTCACTCGGGAGTTTTCGAGGTCGCTGATCAGGATTCCGAAGTTAGATTTACCATTTTCCACCGCGGTATCTAGAAATTGGCCAATTTTATGTCAGAAGAATGGATAAATTAGATAATTTCGTAATTTTTGTTGAAAATGGCTAGAAAATTTCACTCGGAAGTCATTTGATATTGAATATGAAACAAATGATTTACAGTCACGGATAAATTCCCTGACTTTTGATAGCAGTGCCAATTTCAATAAAAATTACGAAATTATCTAATTTATCCATTTTTCTGACATAAAATTGGGCAATTTCTAGCTACCGCGGTGGAAAATGGTACATCTAACTTCGGAATCGTGTTCAGCGATCTCGAAAACCCCCGAGTGAAATGTTTTAGTCAATTTCAACAAAAACTGCGAAATTATTAAATTTGACCATTTTTGGGACATAAAGTTGGGCAATTTCTAGCTACCGCGGTGGAAAATGGTAAATCTAACTTCGGAATCGTGATCAGCGACCCCGAAAACCCCCGAGTGGAGTTTTCCAGCCAATTTTGGCAATACTTACCAATTTTACAAATTTTACAATAAATTTTCCCATGAAAATTGGCGAATTTCCGGTTTAACAGGTGAAAAATGGTCGAGCGACTAGATCTTAAAGTTCAATATCGTTCAGTTTCCGTCCAGGAATGATTTGCAAAAAAAATTAAGTTGATTAGTCTGTTTGGAAAAAATTCCGAGCTTTCACATTTTTAACGTCTAATTTGACCCGACTAATATATTGAGAATAACTCTCTCTCTCTCCCTTCAATCTATTAAATAGTAAAATGACAAGGAATATATTGATATTGGTTATTAATTCAAGCGGTTTGGATATACTCTGTTCGTAACTGCGAACAGTAGGTATAAGTTTTATCGCAATATCACCTATTTCACGAGAAACCATAGTGTAAAGTGCGCCCATTAGGCCATTATTGGTCAATTAAAGGTAGCAATTATCCACGCCATTTTCAGTCGTGATTTCCTTTGGAGTTAAATAATTCAATTATTGTCAATCTAAATTATCGGTACGTAATTTATAACCGTGACTTGTCAGAAACTGCGTCTCAAAAGACAACATTATCATTCTTATTCATCTTGATTTCATTATAATACGAAAACAAACTCCTACTGAGATTCGTTTATTTATTGATTGGTGACCTTAGATGAGTGATGTTTTTACGTGCAGGTTTATATCCATTTAATAGCCACTCTATGTCTCATATTTAGAAAGGACGGGTTAGAAGTTATAATTGGTTCAATGACGATCATTTTACAATAAACATTGTAACTGACGTGACTATCTACAGATGATGATGATGACGATTTTCGTGGAAATATCTGTTTTGAATTTTTTTTTCAATCGATGTGCGTATGTATGTAACCTACAGCACTTAGTCCAAGAGTCAGTAATTTATGTATCAAAATCGGATTAAGTAAAATTCATTAGCGATAAGAATGATAAGACTTCACACTTGGTTAGTCTAACCACCAAATCACTTCTTGATACAGTCGGTCATTCCTGGCAAGAATCTAGCACTAAACCTGAAAACAATGAATGTTGGTGGAGCAATCTGTACCGTACTTCATGTTGGTTGTACAACAGGTTTTATCTCTAAGACGGAACTAATATTTTCTTCAAAAAAAAAGGATGTCCATTATAATAGAAAATGTATCAAAACCACTTCCTATATTTGTTTGAAATTTCAACTTTTTGTGAATTGTGGTGAATAAACTACCAACAAGCACCCCAAGAAATGTGAAACGCAATAAAGGTTAAGTAGGAATAATATACCTACATTATGACAACACGTGATGAATAGACTGCCAACAAGCACCCCCAAAAAATGTGATATACAGGGTGTCCTCGAACTGCGTGGCAAAAATAAAGCCGAAGATTCTTTGATTCGAAAAAAAGTTGATGAGACTTTTTACTTTTGCCTCAAGTGTCGTGTTTACCCGGTAGAGGGCTTCAAAATTGCAAAAATAATTTTGTTTTTTTGGTATAACTTGAGAACGTGATGAAGAACTTTTACAATATTTAGCAGGTGAGTTATTGTCAATAATGGCCATTTTTGAGAGTGGAGCACAGAGCCTTAGAGACCATAGAAATGGCTCAAACTTGAGGATGTAAAGGGAAAAGTGTCCAGAACTTTTTTGTGGTCAATGTAATTCACTCGATATTTTTTATGTAGATAGCTTATCTAATTTGAAAACTTTTCTTACTCTTAGAAAATTTTGATAAAATCAAGGTATTAGCTTGAAAAAATTAATTTTCGAGTCTCTGCAATTTTGGCTTACTAATTTTACTTGATTAAAATACCTTAGTTGCCTTTGCTTTTCTAATGTCATTTTGGCATTTGAAGAATTTATTCTCAAAACTGTCAGTTTTTACTTTGCTTTCCGTAAAAATTTTATAAAATTATGGCTCAAAATTTCACTAACACTGAAATGGTTGATATGTTATTGATTTATGGACTTTGTCGTTGCAATGGCCGGAGAAGGGAAAGATATCCGCATCGCAGAATTCCAAATCGGCAAACCTTCGCGAAACTGGCAAATTTGAACCAAATCGCAGAGAAACTGGACGCAGACGGACAAGAAGGACGTTAGAGCTCGAAGAAGCGATACTGGAAGCGGTTGAAACTGAACCTGGGATAAGCACACTACGTTTGGGACTTCGTATTGGAGCCTCAAAATCATTAGTTCATAATGTACTGAAAGAAGAACTGTTGTATCCCTATCATATTAAAACAGTTCAAAACTTATTGCCCATGGATCCAGGTCATCGGCTAGATTTCTGTCGGCTTATTGTCCGAAGACAAAACGCAAACCCCAATTTTTGTAGAAGAATTCTGTTCACGGACGAAGATACTTTCACGAGATGTGGTCTTTTTAACCTCCATAATGAACATTTCTATGCTGATGAAAATCCTCATGAAACGGAAGTTACATATTTTCAGAATCAAACTAAAATCAATGTCTGGGTTGGAATTGTGGATAACTTTATTATTGGCCCTACCGTTATACCCGATCGATTGAAAGGGAGAACTACTTGAACTTTTTGGAACAAAGGCTACTTGAACTGTTGGAAGACTTGCCCTTACACATTCGTCGTGGCCTGGTTTATCCATGATGGTGCACCTCCTCATTTCACATTAGCTGTGAGGCGACATTTGAATGCGGAATATCCAGATCGCTGGATAGGTAGAGGACACGATGCACCAGTGAACTGGCCGGCCCGCTCCCCGATTTGACGCCCTGCGACTTCTTTCTATGGGGCGCTTTGAAGTCGAAAGTTTATGCAGCTCCAGTGAACACACGAGAGGAATTGTTGCAACGAATTAATCATGAAGCGGATTTATTGAAGAATGATCCTGAAGTACTAGCCAGAGTTCAATCCAATTTCTTGAAACGAATTAATTTGTGTATTCAGGAAAATGGGCAACATTTCGAACAATTGATGCCTTAGCGATTTCCCAAAAAGTTTTGTTTTTCTTTTAATTTAGCATTTGTTTTTCCTAAATAATCACATCGTTTCCCCATTTCTAATGTTTTTATTATTCGTGTTTTACCGAGATATTAACCATTTCAGTGTTAGTGAAATTTTGAGCCATAATTTTATAAAATTTTTACGGAACGCAAAGTAAAAACTGACAGTTTTGAGAATAAATTCTCCAAATGCCAAAATGACATTAGAAAAGCAAAGGCAACTAAGGTATTTTAATCAAGTAAAATTAGTAAGCCAAAATTGCCAAAATTGCCAATTTAGATCTACAATAAAATGAGTTGTGTGGAATATTGCTAATTTTCACAAGGACAAGACCTTTCACAAGTTCTGTATAAACAGGAATTATAGCTTTGAGGATGTCACAGTGTGTTGAAAAAATTAGTCAGCAATGTGTAATATTGAGTTTGATTCTCCAACTTCCGAAAGTTCCAATATCCTCTTGCGATTAATTAGTTTTTTGTTCGTTAAAACGTGTGATACACTTTAGAGGCCTTAGTCCCTTAGAAAATTTCAGGACCGGGGGAACACCACCGACACCCCTCTCGTCGGGCCTGGGTTTGTCAGTATGAATACAAATTGTGTACGATTGTTTCTCGTTTTAAAAAGCTACCTTCCGTTATGTTTCGTATTATGACCTCTTGATCATTGTTATTTTTTAATGGTTGTCATGAATTGCCTCTATGAGAAATATTACAGTATGAAGTTAAAATTAGATATTGTCAACTTCCGGTACTCTAAGCTATGAACTTCGATGCCACTAATGACGGTATTGTTTGACAAAGTAATCTTGCGAATTTGGAATAGTCCAACGAAGGAAACGATATACCTACACATTCATTCACGGTTGAATCGAACAAATTGCCCTTGACGTTTCTGAAATTGTGCAAAAAATAAACAATTTTATTGTAACGTATCAGTCGAGCGAAAAGAGGCGTAGGTTCATAGGCCAAACGTCATTATAAAGAGCGGGGACCATTCCTACGCCATCTAGAAACTAATGAATGCAATTATTTATTATTGCGTAATTTAATTACATCAATGATAGATTGGAATGGATCGTTCACGGTTGTTGCGTGGATAACTTTAGAGATGCGAGGATTCAGTCGTGTGATTTATATCTCGGCTTTTAATTACATCCCTGGCCTTCAACCTGAACTTAACATTTAGTCATTGTTCGTACTCGCTAGGTGGAAAACTTGGTTCTGACAGCGTATAGTTACTTTTCCCAGCGGAGCAAGTGGAGTTGCACTTCTCCTATATACGTCAAGTCTATGATATTGATGACATGGTTTTGGACTTAACCGAGTATAATTAACATATTACCTATATCGGTGGCTAACGTTTCTTCCTTATTACAGAAGCCATAATAATAATTGTCGACAGACGCAATAAAACAACTCTAAAGCTGTGATTGCATTGGATCTGACTTTGGCCGATTTTTCACTCTGCCGAATTCCATAGATATCGGCCAAATAACGAGTTAAGTTCGTTACAAGATCTACCTTTGACCTACACACTGCAATGAACTGTTTGCAAGAATTCTAAACAGGGCCGTATCTAATTACAAACAGGTGGAAAGATGAAATGAAAAATTAAAAATTTGAACTAACTAAAAAGCGGAGACCTCATTATATGTTTCCAGAAGCTCTTTCGGGAAAAAATGGTGTCAACGACCGAACATGCTCTACTGGTTGTACAACATGTTGGTAAAACCGGTAATAACATACGCCTCTTTGGTATGGTGCCTAAAACACAACAAAGAGGGACCATGACAAGACTGGTCCAGAGACTTACATGTCTTGGGATCACAGGGGACATGAAATATACGCCCACTGCAGCAATGGAGACACTACTGGGATTGCCTCCCCTACAATTCGTAATCCAAAGAGAGGCCAGACTTCGTGCTTTCAGAATACAAAATACACTGTAGAATGTTCACATCGGACCAGGACACATGAGTATCATAAAAATCGTGACCAGGGACGTGTTAGACATGAGAACAGATCACATTCCAAAGCGATACTCTTTTAACAACACATTCAGGGTTTCTATACCAGAAAGGACTGAGGGGGGAACAAACAAACCTGGGGGACATTCTACATGGAAAGATCTGGTATACAGACGGGTCCAAGACTGAAAAAAGGTGCAGGTGCAGGAGTATATTCAAGAAAACCAAAAACTGGCTTGAGCTATTCATTGGGTAAACACACATCTGTCTTCCAAGCAGAGGTATGTGCAATCCTCCAATGTGTGAAGGAAAACAATCGGAGAGCCATGGACGATGAGCAGATCCACATGTTGACAGTAAGGGTGCACTTAAGGCAATGAGAAGTGAGGAAGTGACATCCCGTCTGGTATGGACATGCAAAAAAGAACTTGAAATACTGACAGACCGAAACCGCGCTAAGCTGATTTGGGTACCGGGACATCAGGGAACGACAGGCGATGAAAAAGCAGACGAACTTGCAAGAGGGTCGGAGAACGCTCCAGATCCAGAACAGACCAGGGGGTACCAAAACGTACAGCACGAAGGTCTGTAGAAGACTGGATCATGGAAAACCACAAATACTGGGAAAAATCCTAGGAAACGAACATTGGAAGAAATACATCAAAGCCCCGTTCAACAAAATAACGACAGACCTATTAGCACTAAATAGGAAAAAAATAAAAGTCGTAACAGGGCTCATGACTGGCCATGCGCCAGTAAAAGGGCACCTAAACAAAATGGGACTGTACAATGGCGACCTGACATGCAGACTATGTAAATGCGAGGAGGCACTGGATCGCAAAACACAGTCAATTTTTGGAAAGCCTAATGGCGAACCAGAATTATACAGTTCTCATTCAGTAAAGGACTTGTACAAACTCGTACAAGGTACAAAAATACTCGAGTGGATACTGTAAAGAAACGAAACATAGGCGAGATACAATGGGCCAGCAGGCCAGACAAGCCTACAAAGGGGGTGACATTTTTAGTATGCCTGGAATGGTGACTCTTACAGTAGAGCTTGAGACTCAAAGGCTCATAACCTCCCCATTAAGGGTTTTCTTCACCTCCGCAACAACAAAAAAATCCGAACTGGGGTTTATTACATTAGATCTTGAACGAACTTGGTGCTGACAAAAACACTAGTTTGCCCATAGTGTGCAATGAAAAGAGACATGTCATGAGTTTCAAACTTTTTGTTGTGTAGTTTGACATGAAATTACAAAATATGAACGATCAAAGCTATTCAAATCTAAATTTAAAGAATTCCATTAATGTCAACCAAAAGTATATAACTGGAAAACTATCAAACATAGGAATGGGGAAGATTGATACATATCGATGCCGAATATAATACTCCTTCATTTAGTGAAAGGAAATAAAATTGGCATTGCATTTTCAAAAAATTAATAATGGGTACTTTATCTTCCCCAATTGTTTCCCGAAATTTGGGAGTTTTTGAATTGTTTTCTCCAACAATAAATACACCAGAGGATAGATCTAGTTCTTTTCTTTCTGACCTTCGAGAAAACGATCTTGAAATATTTTCAAATGATTGAGTTATTGCAGTTTTCCCCTCCACATTACTTGCAAGCGATTGAGCAGACGTGACCGTCTTTTCTCAATTCGTAAGCTGCACCACATTCGCATGTGATTAGCTTCTTGACCTTTTCGGGCGCTGGTTCCTTTGTACTCATATCTGGTGGAAGTCCTTGCACCGTCTTTTTCCAACCCCAATCCCAGGGATCCAAGGCATTGCCCAACCAATACTTGAAGATAGATTCTTTGGCTATGGCTAGTCGAGGCCTCAGGAGAAGGTGGCAACGAAAATCACTTGTCCTGCAACTTCAAGGCTTTGTTGATGGATGTGGGGTTTCTTGAAAATTTCTGCAGTCTTTGCAAAATCTTATTCTTTGCAAGTAGTGCTACGAGAATTGATTTACATTGGAAATAAGGGTGGCATTCGGTTTCCAAAATAGTTGAAATTATAAAATGGAAGTGCTATGTCTCCGTAACAGTGAAAAAAGGGCATATATATCTTTTTCCTACGATGCACATATATATCTCGTAGATTTTTTCGATGAAAGGAACATTTTAACAATGGGACACCTCATACTTTTCTTCGATCAAGATCACCAAAATATCAGCAAATTTAGGTAAAGTAAGGTGAAATTTTAATTGCTTATTTTTTTCTACAGTGATATTATTAGATCTTGATTACTTCCTGTGGCATTGCGAATATGCATTATGAATGTTCAAATTATGAATTGAAGGCCGCTCATTAAACAGACTGAAATTGAATATTGGCCTTCCAGCTACAAATTATTAGCTAAAATAAATTTGCTGGTTGGTACATTGAGGTCATTCATGGTTTATTCGTAACTATGAGCAGTTATAGACAAACAATTCATTGTGCTGTGTAATTATTCCGAATTATTTAATTACTGTCTAGACCATACTTCCAGGATCTCTTTCATTTCATGTTAAAACTAATACTTCATGATCCCATGATCGGTGATGGAAAATGGTTTGGTTATATTCCCGAAACTGTCATCACATCTTATTATTTGGGATCTTTTTAGAGTAGGCTGGAATTTGTTCCTGGTCTGAAAAATGTTTTTTCTGCCGCGATATTTATAGTTGGATAGTATCATGGTTCGTAATTGGTTGCCTTTTTGTAGATTGAATTACAGTTTGGAATGAACCAATTTATTGTTTTTGAATTGATTTTAGTCATGTCGTGTTTTTCAAAATGTGTAGTACTTTTCACGTTCATCAACTTCATATGTCCTATATCAGGTTAATTGTCATTCAATGGGTAAAATTTATTCCACCGATAATTTCGTGAAAGTGAAGGAAGATGAGTAGGCAAGTCCAGCATTACTTATCGCGTTATCGACAAAACCTTATCTATTCCTCAAATAAGAAACCCTTTTACACTAAAAATACAGTTTAGGTAGATGCTCCAACTTGGTTAATTGATTCCATTTTCCTTTTTAGTTCAGAAATTAAATTATTGATCAAAGATTTGTCATTACCATTGTCCAAAGCTATTTGCTGAAGTTTTATAATTTCGCTGGGTCAAAGGAACGTTTAATAATCTATAAAAAATACTATTAAGTGAAGCTATTTTACAATTAATTGATGTTGATGTGATTAAATGGTTTGTATGAGTGGGTTTTCTGTAGATGTTGAACTGATGACAATCTATGATAATGTTGATATCAATAAAATGAAGTTGCTGGTTATCTGTTTCTATTTCTACAGTGAACTCAAATTGGCTATTAAGTGTGTTCTAAAAGCCATGTAAATCAAAATCTCAATTGTTCTGGCGAAAATATCCAAGCCACAAAAAATTTGGCTGTAAAAAATTCTTTAGATATAATTGCAAAATTGAAAGATTTAAATTTGAAACTTACAAATTGGAATAGAGCAGTCATTGCAAGATTTTGAGGATTGGTTTGACACAGATATATTAGACATTAATGTAGAAAAAAGTCAAGTGATGCAACTTCATTCCTCACATGCACGTCCGAAGCAAATCAAACTTGAATGTAACAAAATTGCATTAACATCGATACATGAGATAACATTTTTGGAGCACTACATCGATTCAAGACTCACGTGGAAGAGCCATATTGATCAAATGGCATCGAAATTATCATGCTTGTACTACCAATTGAGGGTTGAACCGGAACGCTTTGCATCGTTTATTGGGTCACTCTGTCCCTGAAGATCAGTAGTGATAAATTGCCCCAACTAGCTCAAAATGAAATATTTATTCTCAGGGCTCGTAGTGAAACGTGCCCTGTGATTCTAGACTTGTGAATTGCCCTGAGCGCCAACTGCTTAAGAATAAACCACAAAATGAAGAATTCACAGTCAAGAATCCAGGCACTACGAGGGGGATGACAGTTGATGGATATTCAGAAAAATAAGACAAAGTCCATATTAACAATTTGATTTTATTCCATAAGAAGAATTTGATTAATAATTCAAATAAGGTACAATTTTTGTATCGAACAATGTTTGGTTTAATATGAACGGAATTGAATTTTGATTTATAAAAATATATAAAAATTAGATACTTGGGATATAATTTTATAACAAGAAATAAATGAAATATAAATTTAGTTAAGATCTTGAGTTCAATTACATTGATTAAAGAGTGTATAAGATACAGAACACTAACTAACTATATCTTCAATTTATATCCTAGAATGTGCCTGCTTCGTTAAGAAACAATATGAAGAGTTTTTTTAGGAACGTAGTTTGTTCCACAATTATGAAACTTCTCTTACAAGCCCAAACTTCACTAACTCAGATCTATAGAACAACGAAAAACGAATCGATCAGAATTTATAACCATGTTCTGCAAAATTTAAGGAATCACGATTAGAGGAGTTTTAAAAACACACTAAAATCACGTCTTATAGAAAAATGTTATTTGTCAAAATCGGAATATTTTAATACTCAGCTAAAACTCAACTTTTGGCAGCACTTACTTCGAAAATACTTTTTAAATATATACGTAGCATTATCTTAATTTTGTACCTATCTGTCCTGATGCATTCTATACCATTATTATTATGGTGATACTCTCATTTTATTTGATGTTGTTTCAGTATTCACAAATACCTCAAACATTCTGAAAGAATGGCTTTCAAATAATCATATCCCCGATAAAATCTATACAGAATACGTGATCCTTAGGTCTATATGTATGGAGCAAAGTTTGTTCAGTTTCAACAAAAACTACTATAAACAAACAAGCAAATGTGCAATAGGCAATCAATTCTCCTTTTTTTGGCCAATATTTTTTTAAGCGAACTCAAAGTCTCCTTAAAATCAAAATCCTAATAAGTTAATTTTAAAACACGCTTCAATAGGTAATTTGACTCACGCAAATTCACTTTAGGAATAGAAACAGATAATCAACTTCCTTTCCTTGATAATAACATTATCAAAGATGGTCATTTAAAATAACAGAAAACCCACTCAAACAAGGAGGTGGTTCCATTTGCTATTTTTGTTCATAGATTATTAAACGTCATTTTCGGTGGAATTATAACAACAGAGTTGAGAAACTTCAGCAAATATCGTTGGACAATAGTTATGACAAATTTTTGATCAATAGCTTTAATTCTAAACAAAAAAGGAGAATGGAACGCAACCAATTAACAAATTAGAACCACTTCCTTCAAATAGTTCAATAAGCTTCAGAAGTTTCACTTATCATCCTTCAGTATCAATAAATTTCATAATTTTTTCCTAAATTTGCAATACAACCCGTTTACAGATGTAAGAACCTGCTAAAACACCGTTTAGGTTTCAGACTTCGACAAATCCAGCATTTACAAAATCGATGGTGAGTCGTGTTCAAAATGCCAAGTAGACAAAACTAGAAGGAACATTCTAACTCGATATTAAAAACATTTTGCCCTCATAAAGAAACTTCAGCGTTAGCCGAATCATTTCGAAAGAAACTTTATCAGTCTTGAAACAGCTAAGGGCAATCCCTTATATACCTTACTAATGTCCAATTGTATTTGAACAAGAATATTTTGATTTCTAATTTAGTTTGCTTTGATGAGGACTACTTGGTAGCTGAAAGGTCATCAGTACTTAAACAGTTTTTTTGCGGATAAGTTTGACTGTTTCTTACTTATAGCGTTGATAGTCCAGGCAACGAACCAGAAAAAAAAATATAGTAAACTAGAATTTCAAAAATTTTTTTGCATTTTCTTTCTAATACCCCATAGATCATTCATGACTATCAAGACCGCGGGGGTCGACCTTTCTACCTCCCCAAAACAGGGTTTCAACCCCTCAGAGGAGCATTCTTATAAAAACAATCCAAAAGTTTAGAAAATTAATGAATTAAGGTAGTTGTCGTGGTACAATATTGTAAGAAAGTCTTGTATCATGCGCGCGGTCAGAGAGCACACGAGCTTGTAGCAGAATGTGCTATAATTTTTGTGTAAGACTGTACCCATGGAGACGTACTCGCTAGTAAGTATACTTTCTCATAAATTGTTGAACTTGAAATTAATATTTCTTGACAATGAGACGGTCAATATTTTTGTTTTTTTTTTAATTCAGAATACAAACATTAAGTGACTGTTAGTTTTTTAAAAATTTCTGACAGTTAGTTTCTTATAAAAACTGATAAACTGGTACAAACTCTATGTAGTGCCTATACTCTCCATGTTAATGGACCGATTTTTAATTAAGTGTATCTTGAGTTAGAAACGGTCAATTGACTTCAAATTTTAATGGTAATTGTATTATCATGTCCTTATTAAATATACAAAAATTCAGAATTTTCTGACTGTACGCGTTTTTCACGACAACTACCTTAAGAGCCGAAAATGACCCCCAGTATGTTTTTTGGGTGGCTGATCATGATTTCGCAGATAGTTTTCTCGGAAAACTCCCTCCAGATGGGAAATTTGGAAAATATATATATAATATATAATTTATAATTTTGTTGCAAAAATGACATCTAGTCGGTTTTTTGGGTCGCTGATCACGATTCCGCTGTTATTTTTCCCAAAAAACTCTTTTCAGATGGAAAATTCGGGAAATTTGAGATTTTCCTGAGACGGTTATGAATAATAAAGTATAACTTTAATACAAAAATGACCCCAAGTAGGTTTTTTGGGTCGTTGATCACGATTCCGCTCTTATTTTCCCCAAAAAACTCTCTCCAGATAGAAAATCCCAAGTTTCCCATCTGGAGGGAGTTTTCCGAGAAAACTAACAGCGGAATCGTGATCAGCTACCCAAATACATACTAGGGATCATAGTTGTAACAAAATTATACTTTATTATTCATAACCGTCTCAGGAAAATCGCAAATTTCCCGAATTTTCGATCTGGAGAGACTTTTTTGGGAAAAATTACAGCGGAATCGTGATCAGCAACCCAAAAAACCTACTAGAGGTAATTTTTGCAACAAAATTATACTTTATTATTCACAAACGTCTCAGGAAAATCTCAAATTTCCCGAATTTTCCATCTGGAGAGCCTTTTTTATGAAAAATTACAGCGGAATCGTGATCAGCGACCGAAAAAATCTACTAAGAGGTCATTTTTGCAACAAAATTATAAATTATATATTATATATAAATTTTCCAAATTTCCCATCTGGAGGGAGTTTTCCGAGAAAAATAGCTGCGGAATCGTTATCAGCGACCCAAAAAACATACTAGGAGTCATTTTCGGCTCTTAATTCATTAATTTTAGAGTTTTTATAAGAATGCTCCTCTGAGGGGAGGGGTTGAAACCCCGTTTTGAGGGGGTAGGAAGGTCGACCCCCGCGGTCTTGATAGTCATGAATGATCTATGGGGTATTAGGAACAAAACGCAAAAAAAAATTTTGAAATTCTAGCTTACCATATATTTTTTTTTATTATGGTCTTTTTCCGTGCTTGCCTGGACTATAAAGTGTCAACTATTTTATAGTTTATCAACTATCTATTCCTATTTTTATTCAAATTATCAATACATTCGCAATTATCTGCTAATTCAAGCATTTCTAGTGAAAAATGTTTAATCGCTCTATTATGCTTTTTGCGATTTAAGAAGAAGATGGATTACATTTTCATCTTACACTTCAATAACTTGAGATTGTCCTAAAACGATCATAAGAAACTTCGAGAATGTCACGTATGTGACATTATTAATCTTTAACATGCCGAAATCGTCGAAAATCAATGGACAATTTGATATGATAAAAAAGCCAATAAATTTACAGAGAGGATATTTTTCAACAGAAATCAGTTCAACTAAAACGAGAGTTACTCCTTTTTCATTTTTGTAAGCAACAACCAATGTCAGAATTGAATGCTATTCAATGAGAATGTTCTTACTTATGAATCAATGAAAATTTAGTGGCTTAAATATAATAGTATATGATTGTATCAAAGTTTGTGCTGTTATAAAATGTACGATATTAAAATATTACGGGCATGTCGATTCTAGGACTCTAGAGACAACTCATGATTGCACCACATTCGGGATGAATCCGTCGGTATAGAGGCGTAATTGCAGATAATTACAACTTTCAAGCGTTGCTCAGTTGAACATAATGACTGTCGTGCCGAGCAACCATTGGAACACCATTTCCCTGAACCTTGATAGTGGAGACCTTGGAAATTAAAACAAAATCATCGATTGTTTGCCTTTTCAGAGAACATTACAAAGATCCTTTCATTATGAAGCATGCGTCTCTTCAATTCGGAGTAACATTGACCAAAGCATTATCTGTTGTGTTTCGCTTGACAGCACAATCGTAATGACACAAGCTATGAAAGAGTTCACACAGTGGATACATTATAACACTTATAAGTAAGACATTTTCATCCGCTAAAAATACTCTTAAGGTACTGAGGCCTTTTCGGCTACCAAGTGGCCATCAACAGAGTAAACTGAATTATAAATCAAGATGTGTCTGTTAAAATACTATTTGGGGACAATAATGCAATCAAGGGGTTAACCTCAGCTGGAGATAAATCGGAATTTCATAAATTGCTTCTTCATTTATACATCTTCATCCCTTATAAATTACCTAGAAAATTGTCCGTACTTTGTTTAAAAATGATAAGCTTTCTTGAGAAATGGTGTGACCTGTATTGAAAATATGTTCGGCTAACGCTGCTTTTCACCATTATATTTCTTCATATGGGCAACATGCTATTTATACAGAGATATAATGTTCCTTCTAGTTTGACCCACATAGCATTTTGAACACGATTCACAATGGATTTTGTAAATTCCGGATCTGTCGAAGTCCTGTTACTCTTGCATGACAATTGTATTACACCTCTTGACAAACCTTATAAAAGGAGGAAATAATTTTTTTCTAGAATTTTTCGAAAAATCGATATCTCTGAAGCTACGACAAGCCTGTTCATGAAATGTTGGCTAATAAATTTCCTCAGACTACTCTTACATGGTAATGCCATTAGAAATTTTGACAAACCGTACAAAATAATTTTTTTATAGACTTTTCGAAAAATCGATATCTCGGAAACTATGAAGAACCTGTTCATGAAATTTTTGCTAATGAATCTCCGTATGTTTACTTACATGACAATCATATTACACCCCTTGATAAACCGTACAAACGGAGGGGATTTTTTTTTAGAATCTTTTGAAAAATCGATATCTCTGAAACTACGACTAGCTTGTTCATCAAATTTTGGCGCATAAATCTTCTTATGTAACTCTTACATTACATTTATATCACACCGTCAAAAAAAATTTTTTTTGGGAAACTGCAACAAGCTTGTTTAGGAAATTTTAGCTAATGAATCTTCTTAGGCTACTGTTACATGATAATACCATAACAACTATAAAAACCCGTACAAAAAGACATAATTTTTGATAAAATTTTTGAAAAATACATCTCTGAAACTGTGACGAGCTTGTCAGCAGCTATTCTTATACACTTTCAGCATGTGCCATCATTTTTTATGGTGTCCAGTTATCAGGCCGACCAGTTAAAATTCGACCGAAAATGGACTGCAAGTAAACTCTCCCCAACCTGGTGGAAAATGTTCATTGGTGTTGGCAATTGTTAACATACCCTATGCTATGCCATCAAAAGTTATCGGTCCATTTCCGAGTAATTGGCCATTATTTGGATGAAACATTTTTCTTGTTTCATTTTGTGGCTAAAACTTGCGGGTTACAAGGTAACATGATGGCACCATGTTAAATAACTTTATTGGAGGTCAAATAAAGATTTAAAATTATTGCCATCACTCCTTGCCTATTTCAACCCCCCGAAACCCTCTAAAACCACCCCCAAAACAAAAAACAAAAAAAGGCAGTTTCGATTTTAAACTCAGCCAGAATCTCAATAATTGACTAATTTATCATAAAATTGGTCATATTATCCATATTATTAATATTTTTGGAGGGTGATTTTAGGGGGTTTTGGGGGGTTTAAATAGGCAAGGATTGATGCCATCATGCTTCCTTGTAATGCGCAAGGGTTGGCCACAGAATGAGAAAAAAACCATTGTTGGTCCAAATAATGGCCAATTACTCGGAAATGGACCGATAAATGTTGATGGCATAGGGTATCTCAACAATTGCCAACACCAATGAACATTTTCCACCAGATTTGGAAGGATTAACTTGCAGTCCATTTTCGGTCCAATTTTAACTGCCTGATAAACGGTCACGATAAAATAGGCACATGGTGGAAGTGTATAAGAATGGCATACTTTTCAAGCAACCGCAACTTGGAAAGGGTTAACCTCAAGTCAAAAAAAATGCGGATGCTGTATCTCGAGATCAAGCAGCCGGCGAAAATTCGGTTTGTGAGATGAATTGGTCATTGAACCGTCCTCTAACGACAAACCGTAGTACCATCATTAATGTTAATGTTCAGATTCCGACCATCAATATCGCTCTGACTCCTAGACTATTATCACAATGTGTTCGAATAATTCAGAACGAAGTGTAAAAAAAAACTGTATACAGCTGATATTTTCTTAACGAACCAGGTATATGATTAAAAATATGGTAAATAATATATTTCCATATAATGACGGTTATATCTGCGAATGCAACCTTTGGAAAATCGTTGTATCCGGTATATTCATTCATGTCATGGTTATGCTATTTCTAAGCATGTCCGTACTTTAAGAAGGATAATGATTGATGATAATTTCTTTGATTCAATGAAGCATTAATTGGTGAATACTTAGAATTTTTGTGCTAGTGTAGTCTGAAACATCGAACAGTGTTGATAATATGAATTATGTGAGGGACAGATCAATTTCATCTGGTGAAATTGGTGTGAAATTTGACCGACAGATCTTAATTTGATAACGTAAAATTCATGCTTAGCGTAGCTCAACAAATTATAGTTGTGATATCATCTACCCTAATAAATTAATATGATTGAAATGCAAAAGCTTAAGGAAAATTAGATTACTTAATTAAGAAAGTAAAATTAAAATTTAAAAAAGTATGCAACGTAAATAGTAAATTCAATAAGATTGTCTATCTCGTAATGGAGTTCAAATAAGTTTGCCTACATTCATTATTATTATTATTATTAACTTTTTCTGAAATTTGGAAGTTAGAAGACATTTCTGGAGACTTTTTCAGCTTCCGGTTTTTATATTTTCAAATGGCATAAGGAAGGACCACACAAGGTAAAAAGTTTATCATTCTTAAATTGACAATAGAAAGTGGTACTTCAAAATAACTGAACTTGGTTAAGATTAAATTAGATTATTGTAAAGTTTTGAAAGACTGGAATCTATTTTGTCATTAACACAATTGTTTCTTTTAATTTGGATACTTTCCAATATTAAACGTTTCTTTTCAATACCCAAAATTGTTGTATTGTTATAGTCAGAATGACTACAACAATATATTAGTTATTTTGAAGTACCACTTTCTATTGTCAATTTAATTCAACCAAAAAAAGATAATGTATCATCTGACATTTATGAATGGCAGTTTTAAGGTTATGTTCCATAGAATTATATTAAACTTGATTAATTGTTAGTAATAGGAATGAAATGTGAATCATAGGATAGCTAATTCATACAATAGTCATAAATATTTAGAATTGTATAATCTTAAAATTATGTCTTATGTATTTAATTAACCATATTCAATCCATTTTAAATTGATAATTAGTCATATATTACCCATCCAATGTTTTCTACAGTTTTAATTGGATTTTAAAAACACAAGTCTGCTGCAGACGCATGATATTAATCGAAATCATCTATTCTTTTCTAAATAACATGGAAACACTAATTGACAAAACAAATTTTTGACAAAGATAATAAAATATTTTTGAAACGTCAAAAAAAGAAGAGTTTTTATTTTCAGTCATACCAAGAAAACGTAACATACATCCCCAAATGGTTCAAGAATATAAATACAAGAATATTCGCATTTGAAAGTGATAAAATCGTTTGCTAATCGTTCAAAACGATGTATATCAATGTGGGAAATAATAATAAATGGAGTTTCCCAAAAAAATAGCCCAGTTTTCCAAATTCCGGAAAATTGGATTTTTTTTAGTCATTCAATATATCGACTATTAGGTTTTTGAGGGGGGGGAGGGATTGGTGAACATTTTCTTCATTTGAAAATTGAATTTTCTGAACTTTTCACAACAAAAGTAATGTCAAAATCAAATCCAATTTTCCGGAAATTGGAAAATTAGGCTAATTTTTTGGAAAACTCTATTTATTGTCCCTTCCCACAATGATATACATCGTTTAGCAAACAATTTTTTGAACTTTTAATGCGATTTTTCTCGATTACAGTGATTATTTGAAGTTCCTGCCTCTGGCGTGGAAATTCCGGTGAAATTCAATTCGGAATAGGCGATTCTTATGAGAAATTTGATGCAGAACAACTTCTATTTGAAATTTTTTTCGTGGGACATGTTTTCGAATACAGAAACCAACACTTTTCTACAAAAATCTCTGAAAAGGGCGAAAATTCTGTCTTTCCATTTTGGCTAAAACTACTGGACTATCGTCTCTACGGTGATTACGTACGCACACACAGATTTCATCTCAAAAATAGTTGAAAACTTTCTTAGGCCGATTACAATATTCCTCTTATACCGACAAGTCCAAATTGGCAATTATAATACTGTTTGATTACTTACTGATCAGACCGCGTATTTGAATATGCGAAAACCTTTACAGCCTTATCTGATTAACAAGATAAAATTTGTCACACTTGTCAATCTTTTCAACTAGTCATGCATCTAATTCGCTACATATTAATATGTCGCTGGCCATGCGTGGTGGATGGAGATTTTAATAGTACTACGCGTTAAATGGTATGTTAATAACTGATAGCTCCCCATGATTTAGGGTCTCAGACGCCTGTGGTTGAAGTGGAACGTAATTCGTTCCATTCACAGTCTGGAAACAGATTCTCGTCACAAAAGATGTTTCCCTATTGAGACTGTGAGCTGAGGCACAAATTATAGCAAAACGGCAGACGCAATACGAGAAGGGACAATAGGACCCTTGACGATTTGTTCTAATCAAAATGGTAAATGCGTACCAATTTAAATAGAGGTGACACGTAGAGCGTTGCTAAAAAGATAGTTGATATGGAAAATATAAAAAAAAACGATTACATACGCTTTCGAAATAACAAACGAGGAGTTTTAAGCTATTTAGATATTTACAAGGAATAACTTATGAAGGTACCAGAACTAAGAAATTAATTGATTCTCTTTCATGATATTGTATTTATAAACAAATAAAATCAAATCACATTGTTAATATCACTACGTCTATTTAACCATTTGATGGCAATTTCGGAACTACAAAAATTGTTTTTTATGATTGTTTCTCAAAGAATTTGAATTGACACAATAAAATCAATGATTCTTAGAGCCTTTTCACTTCCTCTCTCCTCTGAACATAGATGAAGAATTGAATCTAATCAAAGTTATTGCAATCAACCTCAAATTACATCCAAATTGATTAATAAAATGAAGAAGAAAGTTCAATAGTGGAAGCCATTACTTTGTGACAATTTATCATATTGATATAATAAAATAAAACACTTTTACTTTGTTTTTGTCACATATATTACAGAAACGAATCGATATAAAAACATTTTCGATCTTTCAGACTTGATAAAATAGATTCATCTTTCTCTAGCCATATTTTAGAAACAGGGCACACTTTTCCAAATTTAGATGAATTTAGGTTTCTAATTAAACACACTAGAATCAATACAAATCAAAGGTATTCAACCTTATGACAATAAAATTTTAAATGGTCAATTAGATGTGTACTACAGCATCCTGTTTGATGTCTTGATAACGTAAAATTCCTATAATCCTCTAGTATCTTCCTAGAATACCACCGCATTAAAATTTCGTATCACAATATTAACTCTACCTCATTATCCAATTTCAATTATACTATTCTAGCAATGTATTTCCCCAGCCGGAACCTCACTTGTTACCCATGTCTTATATGGTACCATAAATAGCCAAGATTATTCATATATTTTCATACATTAGTATTAGTGTTGAAGATGACACGCTAGTGTCGAGACTATAGTCACGATTTGTTTCTATAATATATGTGATAAAAAACAAAGTAAAAGTGTTTTATTTTATTATATTATATTAAATAAACAAAAAATTCTAACACATAATCAAATAAGTAGTGATATTTAGTAAATTAGACCCTGAAACAAAATGTTTATAACAAGCCAAAAAAATGTATAAACATAAATTTTTCAACAAAAAGTAATATAATTTAACTACAGGAGTACGCAGCAAAAAGAAGAGGTGCAAAGGTACAACCCCCCTTTCTCCTCCCTTTTGTTCGTCTAGTTTTTGACTAAATTTACACAGTATGTGTGTTTGCATAAGAAAAACACGTTTCACTTCATAAAAATGAATTTTCCAACAAAAAGTAGTATTATTTAACCACAGGAGTATGCAGCTAAATGTGGAGGGGCAAAGGTACAACCCCCCTTTCTCCTCCCTTTGTTCGTCTAATTTTTGCCTGAATTAACACAGTATGTTTGTTTGCATAAGAAAAACATTCGTACCACGTTTCAGTTTCATATTTAAAAAAACCACGAAGATATTATAATAAAAAACTGTGTGAAAAAGTTGGCAGCCTGAATATTTGGGCATGGGACGTCTCAATGAAAGATGGCATGAGAGTAACCCGTAGGATTAGGATTGGCCTGCTTTATAGTAACTTGTATATCAGAATGAATGACCTTAGAAGTAGATTAATACTGTTCCGGTTAGGATAGATGAACGACAGGAACATCTATTCTCTATGATAAAAACGTTGTGGAGCATAGTTATAGTAAATGCGATATGAGAAAGAATATCAATATGTATATGCAAAATATACATGCTTTTCGAACTTCTTATGGACAAATATTGAAAACTAACATGTCAATAACAGGCCATCGTTCGCTTCTGGTGTTTCTAAATAGTTCCGAAATTTCTGAAGAAACTTAGGTTATTCACTATTATAATGTGATGGGTCTTGGGAAATGAATTTGGTTGATGGAATTCGAATAATAACGGAAAATTTTGAAATAAAATATTTGATTTCCATCCCCTGAATCGATAAGTATTCTGAAGAAATAGCTTTCAAATATACAGGATGTTCCATTAAGGATGATGATGATTCATCTTTCTCCAATCATATTTTAAAAACAGGGCACATTTTTCCCAATCTAGATGAAGTTAACATTTTGAATAATCAGAGTAGTCTTAAATTAAACACACTAGAATTAGTAGAAATTTTCAAAGGTACAAAATATGGGATTCTTTTCGAAGTCTTGATATAATAAAATTCCCCGTATCCACTTACCTGTACCTTACTAGTACATCTCCGCTTTCAAATATCCTAATTACTTCAATTAACTCTACCCAATTATCCTATTTTACTTATTCAATCACATCAATGTATTTCACCATATTCAAATCGAAACCTCACTTGTTACTTGTACCACCTACCTTATTTTAAATATAAATATCTCGAGATCTTTCATGTTTATTCATAAATTAGTATAGTTTTGAATACGACACGCTAGGTGTTGAAACTATAGTAACGTTAGTGTTTATATAAATACTTACAAGAACAAAGTATAAAGTCGATGGTAGAAGCCGTTACTCTAAGGTAATTTATCATTACGTTTAAATGAACGAACAATTACTTTGTTTTTATACCATTTTATATAATAACATGGAAACGTTACCATAGTTTCAAAACCGAAGTGCCATTATCAAACAGATACAAAAATAATTTTGAATCTATTTGATTTGTTGAAACTATAGTAACGTTTTCATGTCATTATTCCAAATGGTATAAAAACAAAGTAATTGTTCTTTATTTAAAGTGAAAAGTGTTTTATTATATCAATATGATTAATTATCACAAACTAACGGCTTCCACCATCCGATGTTTAGGTTAACTTTATAATTTATATTTAATTTAAATTGCAGATAATCCAAGTATGCCACCTTCGCAAAGGAAATTCTTAAATATTGGTTATAAAAGGTATATTAAATAAAACTTTTGTAGGAAAAAAATGAGCTTATTCTAACCCTTATTCCTTAGTTTGATAAAAGTTAATATTTGAGTTTTCAAATTTACTTCCAATGTCATACCATAGAGTATAATTTCAAGTATTTCCATACCTTCATCTGTTTCGAATCTTTTGCAATATATCAGAGAAATTCTACGGGTGTTAGCTGTTTCCGATAACAAGAGGAGGGTGAAATTGAAGCAAAAGAACAGTCTTTCACATGGCTTGAATATCGCCGAATCAATGTAAAAACAAAGTTCTACGATAAATTATTGACATATTCTGTATTTAAATGGCTATTTGTAATTCGACAATAATAGGAACTTGATTCGGGAACTTGGATTTATAATTGAGTTTAAAATTCATTAAACCAACCTGAATCGCGATGGAATATCTCTAATCAGCGCAGAAAGCTGCAAAGTTGTTTCAAGTTGTTTTTCACAAAGTGATAGAACGCTCTCGTCGTGAGGAACATGGGTTTGAATATGATGCAATTAGTTACAACAAATTAGTGGAGCAATTCCAAATAGAACCTTTTACTCCATGGTTGGACGAGTCACGTGTCCTTGATTAACGAATCTTTCATTCGTAAAATCTTAATTAACTTAAACAGAATTCATTTATTTGAGATACGCATGTTCACGTAACGTAAAATAATACATACAGGCTGTTTCCCTTCTCTTTGACACTACAGCGCCATTCATAAACGAAAAATTCACCAATAACACTATAAGTAAGAAACAATCATACTTATCAACTAAAAATGCTGGTAAAGTACTGAAGAACTTTCAGTTAACAAGTAGCCATCATAAAAGTAAACTAAATTAAAAATCAAATAGCGCCTGTTGAAATACTATTTGGGGTTAATATAAGGGGTTATACTCAGCTAGAGATAAATCAAAATTTATTAAATTGCTGTTTCACTTATACAGTGTGTTTATAAAGTACTTATACAAACTTCAAAAAGGGTGAATCTTTGACTAATTTTAAGATAAAAAGTTCATAAGAACATGGGTCCGTAACAGCTTGCATCTTGTCATACAGGGCGGCCAAAAAAAAATTATCTCCTTTTTTGATTATATTTTTGTTCAATATCGTGGCAATTTGACGAAATTCGGGATACTGGGAGTATTAATGATGAGAAACTCAAATATGCACGTGATTTTTTTTTTAAATGTTAGAAGGCGCCACATACAGTGTTGTACCTGGATTGAAATAACCATAACTTTTTTGTCACACCGTATGTAATTTTATACTAAACAGACTTATTCTACATTTAATTTTACGTACAAAAGGTACTCTTAGTATTTGTCGCTGAAAGCAGAGCGTTTTAATTTTGCAAGTTGAATTTTGAAAAATAGGTGATAAAATGTGTCATTGATTGTATTGTGATGTGACTAACTTAGATCATTTACAAGACTACGACTAAACTACTTCCACAAATAAGTTAATAATATTTACAATAATTGCTGAAATTGACCACCGCCTACTGCAACGCATGCATCAATTCGTCTTAATATCGATTGACGAACTCCTTCGATATACCTTATGTCTAATTAATAATGAGACACGATTCACATATCCTGTATCTTAGATCCTGTTCATTTTGGACTGCACTAACTTACTTAGAAATATTGCAATTTCAGCATTCTAGCTAAAATATACTTTCAACATTATGAAGACGCATGTTGGATTCGGCAAGGGTTTTAATTGATTAAATCAGTATAAACTTACTGATTGAACGTCTGTTCTACGATTTACAGACTTAGAGTCACGTTTTATGTGAAACATCTCCGGGAAACATTTTTTATGATAATAATTGTTTTCTTTAGATTTGAAAAATATTTACCTACACAGTTAGTAGGTTTATTCGCAACATTTAAATCATTATTTTTTAAACATTTCTTAATTTTCTCAGAGATCTCCTTAATGTATGGTAATTTCTATAGAAGTGAACAAAAACATTTTTAATTGAAATTTATGCGATAAGGAAGCTTTGTGCTTGATACAATTAGTTTTAAGAAATCCCGTTTTAGACAGTGTGCGTCTTCTGATGATGGTCGTGAGACCGAAACGTACTTAAGACGAAAATAATAAGCATATGTGTTAGTGTGACCTATTTTCCGAAATTTATATATAATAAAATACATATGTATATATAATATCATCTTGTGAACAGATATTTCCATAATATGAAACCACGTAATTTCCATTTTTCATGATAAATAGCAGCTTTCTATCTGCAGATTTAGATCGATGAGTCAGTAACGTAAGAGCGTTGTGGGTCATGCGAGTTTAGTTTGATTATTTCTTGGAAAGAGCCGGTGTTCTATTTTGTTTGCACTTACTACTTTGCACCTCACACAGTTACGATGACTATTGCATATTTGCTTACCTGAAACAAAAAGAAAAATTTATTAGGGATCGAGGTGCAATTAATATGTTTATCGACAAAGAACACAACAAATATGTATGCCTAGTTTCAATCATTGTGATAAGAACAACATTGAGATTTTGTTATTCTTGTAGTTACAAGTAGTTGAAGAAAATACTTTGGGCACAACTAGACTGACATTGAAATACCTATATTATGGCAATCATTTATCACACTACTACTACCCCTGTAGGGTCCTCTGGAGATTAAGACGATCTCATCCGCATAACCTACTGCCTTCTTGTGTTTCAGCGCTATTAAAATTAATTTCATAATATAGAGGTATGTTTGGTCGAATAGTTGGTGGGATATTATTTCCATAGTTTAACTGTCCCACTTGAGTTCGGTACTAGTTCCGGTAGTGTTTGAAATATTTTTCGCTTGGATGTACTTTCTTTGGAGTAATTCCTCCAACATTTTATCAGTTCATAAGTGTCTATAGTCGAATTGCTGAATTGGGTGACGGAAATTTGATCGAGAGAAAAATGATAGAAATACGTTTGATAGAACTCTTTTGATCGAAAAACAAAAGATGGAAAAAACTTTTTTAAAGAAAGTACATTTGATCGAATATTTTATGGTAGGAAATTCATTTGATAGAAACATAAATTATAGGAAATACAATTGATAGGAGTATTTGATAGAAATAAGTTTTGATTGTTAATACATAACATAATCTGACCTAACCTAACAGGATCGGATTTCTCCTCAATGTAAAAATGTTAGGCTAGGTTATATATTAACGATCAAAAATTGTTTCTATCAAATGTATTTTCTATCAAATACTGCTTCTATTAACTGTATTTTCTATCATTAATGTTTCCATCAAACTTTCGATGAAATTGTTCTCTCAATCAATTTGAGCCAACCCGCTAAGTTATAGCCTTGGTGTATTTGTGGGTGCATCAATGAAAATGAGTAACTATTGATCAACCTATATAATTTAGAACTGAGGATATGGTTTAACATGAATGAGTGCACTGATGCACTGATGTTTTATTTATACAACCGGAGTAAGCAAATGGAATAGTCTTTAAAGTATATTACAATATTACAAATCGTGTCGTGAAGCCTATAAGTTAGATTTTCATATGAGTTCAGGAATATCGACATTATAGTGATGTAATGCTGCACTATTTGTAGATAGGAGTCTCCACTGTTACACAGAGTTGGGAAAATAGGAAAGTAAAATATTACTTGAGTTTCAGGATATAAATAACTCGGAACAAAATATCTTGTATCGATTTTGTCCGTCGTCCACCATTTCAAGTGATACCTCTTCAGATAATTCGGTTTTATCTGTAGCATCGGCAGTTGAAATATACTGCTTGCATCTAATAATGTAAATGATTGGAATAAAAATAATTCAATGATTTTATTGGATAGAAACATGAGGAAAGGCACAACCAGATCTCATAGAACGTTATTTCGAAGGCTATAAATAGAATCATACTTCGTGAAAGAACGCTGAAATATCTTGACAACAAAAAAAAACCAGTCAATTTGTCATGCATTTAACAAAAGAATTAGGGTTATTAAAGCTCTTTTGGTGTGAGTAAATGGAGTAAATCTAATATTTGCCCCAGTAGAGTTGCACCTGCTTCGGTAGAGGTCGTACAATGTCATGGTCATGGCCAACCAGATCAGCATGTGCAATACGCAACTGCACTTCATTTATTACAGATCGACACATGTATTAGTTACTACTCGCTAACTATTATTATAAATGCTTTCAAGCAGGTAGAATAATCGTTACATAAATAATTTATTTCTTCTTTGTTGTTGTTATCCCAATAACTCATGTTGCCATTGATGAATTAAGAAGGTATACATCTCCGGCGCGTTTTTTTATTATTCCGTATAATTTTCCAATTATTGGATAAAGTTGATGCTGTACAAATTATAACCAAGATATGAAATATATTTTCTCATCATGAATTAAATGAAGAATCACACTAGACCGAACGTAATTTTCCTACATCCCATTCAAGCATGAATCAGTAAATATAGAAAAGGAAATTTCAGTCAGAAAACTACTATAATTTTGGACAGATTGAAGATTGCCGCAACTGCTAAAAACTGTATTATATCCGGAGCTGTGCCAAGCACTATGCTTAGAGCTTAGGGCTTGGTACTAAGCACTTTATGAAAAGGCTTAGAACTCGTAAAAAATGCTCGCCAGCACTCATAAGAGCTTGCAAGCAGTCTGAAGCATTCGCGAGCACTTTTAGCTCCTCAAAAGTGCTTGATGGACGTATTTGTATGAAGTCATACAAATACACATATATGTCAAAATATCCATCACGTAACGCCTGTCCTATAATATGTGATAAATAGAAATCGTACTGGTATTGCCATTCAAAGTGGATAAAAATTACTGGGAATTTTCAGTAAATTTGTTCAGAGACAATGAAGATGAAGTGAAGTACTCAAAATATGTCTTAAAATTGGTTGATAATGGTCTCTTCTTTTTTCTCAGGATGACGGATATGCTTATCATAAGCATAGAAGAATCTCTGGGAGGTTAGAAACTTCGGTAGAAGGATATCGTTTCTCTGAAAAAAAAAGCACCCAAAACTCATAGCACCAAGAGTTTACACAGAATATCCAAATCCACCTTGGAGATGAGGAAACACTCACCCTTTCAGGAAAGGAGCAATCTGTTGGCATAACGATGGATGAAGAACAGCAGAACTTATGGGGGCCAGAGTCTGTAGGGCCCAACCCAAAATACTCCCAACCGATGGGCAAATACAGCATTATCTTTGCAAGGGAAGTCCATGCAATGGAGATATGTGCACAGCTCAATCTGGACAGAGGATATAAAAAGCAGAATGCGTTATAGTCAAGCAGCTATAAAAGCGCAAAAAGAGCTCAAACATGGCTCTTAACAGCAAAACTAAGCTAGGAGTGCAAAACAGAATCACCTTCTCAGGAATAGGAATCGAGAGACGTGCAAATATCTCGGATTTAGAGATGTTGGAAGAATGTAGGTGTACGCTAACTTCCCCTGTAGTAGTGGCAAAATGCCCGAAACACATTCATATAATAAGAACTCAAAGATTAATAAATACATTCTTTTATTTTTTCAGGGATATATAATTTCTAAAATATCAGCAGAAGTTTCGGTAATATGAAAAGATCCGAAAACCGGGGGAAAATTACCTGAATTACTGGCAGTCTTGTAGAAATCACTAAAGTTTGTGAAGGAATTATAAGATATTATATACCCTCGGAGAATATTTCCTGGAATTCAAAACAGAACCGAAATTAAATCAATTAAACGTAAAACTGTGAGGTTATATTACCGCAATGGTACGCCGGATATAACATTTAACCTCAAGGAAAGCAGAAGAGTTGCAGTCTTAAACAGCTGGCGTACATGAAATTCCACAAGTTAATGTTATTTTCACTAGTCGCTTATTTTGGTTTGCGGTTTCAAACAAATCGACCCATCTTGACCATTTTACGGCTGCCGATATGATAACTTAATAGTTTGAGAACATTTTTAGACCATAATTATGATAATGATTTTCTACAACTTTCGAACGTATTGCTCGAGTGGTTTAGGAACTACCAATAAGTCGACTAATAGCCAAATCCGTTAAGTTCATTATTCCAGAGTTGTAAAATATCGAAGTTTATACGTTTTATTGATATAATAAATGGAATTGTCTTTTTGCACCAATGTAAGATTGATTTAACACCAATAAAATCTACATAATGCCCAATAACATAACGTTTACAAAAATGTTCTAAAATTCATTGAAATACACTTAAATCCACTAAAATGTATTATTTCGATTTCTTTGGAAAACTCTCAGGTGAACAAGAAAGCACGAAGGCAAAGTGCACAAAGTGGTATATGAAACTAGTTGCATTGAAACCTCAGTGCAAAAACCAAGTCCATATGGACAAAATGTTCAGGAGAGATAAAAAAGTTCCATGTGCATAATATTTAATATTGTTTTTTGTGTGTATTTCATTCATCCTATGCACAAGGGTTTTCATTTGTATTTTTTTTATTATTACAACGTTTAGGTACACTAAATATAAAGAGTATTTAAGTTTTTTCAAGCAATAAATTTAATAAGATAAAATAAAATATTGATAATAAAATTTATTACTAATTTTTCAAATGGAGGAAACTAATACCATCTACATTTGAACATTTTGCAGGATAATTTAATATTTGCATCTATTCATCAACAATAAATGCTGACATAGAAGTTTGAGTATTGTCTGTTTTGTGGTATTCCTCTAATTCGTTGTAGAACCATTGATCACATTGGGGTACATACTTTTTTGCTACAGACATCAAAATCAAATTTATATTTCTTAAGCTTTCTTCTTACTCTATTTAGTTAATTTTCGTAAGTTCCGCTTGTCCTCTGTTTCGAAAGTAGTAAAAATAGTGGATAATACTTCTTCACTACATTTTGTTACTATTTCTGTACCAACATTTTATATCGTATATCATGATTCTTTCTTTGAAGATTGTGATTTTTTTTGTTCTTCACAAAAAAAAACTGTTTCAAATAGTTTTTGAAATCTAAAAACATACATATTGATATTTTGCAAGAATCAGACAAGTCTAGGACTTGTCTGATTTTTGCAAAGTATTAGGCGGCAGACAATTAACTAAACACCACAGTATGCGTAATTGTAGGGATGGAAAACTGGTTTTTGTACAGGACGATTCAGAATTTGAAACTATGCAAGAAACCGATATCAGAAAAATTTGACCAAAAAATGGACTAGTTTATGCATTGGACTCGAGATGACGACAAATAATTATAATCACGGTGACCGTTCAAATTCAAATTTTGATATACAAAATATAAGAAAATAATCCACAAAAATCCATTTCAAGTTTAAACCTCACCGCGTCCACTGTAGTGTACATCAAGTTTGCCTTTGTATTTTTAACTTTGCAACTGATGCAACCTATCTATGTCTTGATCTAGTAACTGATCGGACGATGAAGGTAAATAATTTGTAGTAGCCTGAAGAGAGCTTTTGTATCTGATTGAGGATGTCACACTCAAGAATTCATGGCCACTCTAGAACATGTTAAAAAGTAAGGCGATCTCTCCCTTTTCTATCTATATTTCCATTGTCGGTTTCACTCAGAAATCTCGTCTGTTATTCCACTACGAGAGATTCCAGGTAGGCGGACTAGACTACTTGAACCTGGTCATCCCTTCACTGTCAAACTCGAGACCTGCAGAACTTCTTTCTACCAGACCTCATTCTTCTATCGAACGGTGAAGTTGTGGAAGTCTTTCCCTAGTGAGGTCTTTCCTTATGCCTATAACCTCCAAACCTTCAAGAAAAATTCGAATGTCTATCATTCCACCTCAGGCTCACACAATGTTCTTCGAGCATTATAGGTTTTCCTCTCGTGTAGTCAAATTATAAAAAAAAAGGTTACTAATGCCACCTTCAGCTGAGCATCTATATTTACCCCGGTGTGTTGATTTTTTATATGTGTGTATTAATTATTTCTTTTGAAATTTGGGATTACTTTAGACATATTTTGTTGATTTAGGACTATTTTTCATTGATTTTCAATTGTGCACTCACTATATCGTACATTGAATTCAAAGAAAAATTTAAGAAGTTATAATACAAGGCCGAAGCCCACGAAATGTGTGTAAAAAAATAAATTATGGACTTGTTCCACTTTAGGCCATACATTACCGAATTCCTAATGTTATCTAATCATCTGATAAGTAAAAACTCTGCAAAAAATTAAACACATTTATATTGTATTATCCGTTGACTCATAATGTATACCTTAGAGCAGATAATTTTTTTCTCAAACTATGACAGATAGGCAAAACATAAATAAATTAAATTTTTTTAATCAAGAATTCTGTACATAAAGCTTCAGATTTTTGGAAAATTAAATAAAAATGGTGAGTGAACGGATTAAATAATATCCCCTAAATTTTTAAATCTAATGAATTAGATTCTTCCGAATGTATGATAGATTAAAATATGTAAAAGATTTTTGTTCTTCCCAAATGGAAGAAAGTACACTTTGGTTTCTCCTGGTAACACATTTTAATTCTCATGAATTTTTGTCTCAGGTTAAAGAACGAAAAATATATTTAGATATCATTATCCTAAGCGGCCAAGAAAAGTAAAAAATAAATAACACAAACGCAGAAAATTATGTATTTTATATGAAGTAGTCCATGATTTTCGATTTCTTATGACTACTTTGTACCAGAATCGATTCAAAATGCATTTTCAAAGATAGGATTTTCTAATTTAGAATAAAATGACCGTCTTGTAGTCGATTCAAAATTCAATTGATCTTCAAAATGCTATGTGGGCCAAACTAGAAGGAATATTCCAACTCGGTATAAGGAACATTTTGTCCATATAAAGAAGAATCATGGTGAGAAATCAGGGTTGGCCGAACATAATTTAAATACATTACTCAAGAAAGTTTTTCACTTTTAGAACAAAGTACGAACGAACATCTAGATAATTTAGGAGGGATGAAAATTTATAAGCAAAAAAGCAAATTATCAAGTTCAGATTTATTTCCAGCTTAGGGTAACCCCAAATACAGGCACATTTTGATTTCTAGTTTAATTTAATCTGTTAATGGCTACTTTGCAGTTGAAAGGTCCTTAGTGCTTTAACAGTATTTTTAGTGGATAGGAGCAATTGTTTCTGATCAATAGCTACAGTGACAGTGTATCCACAGTGTGAACTCTTTTACAGATTTTAAGTACAATGAATAATTTTGGAAAATAAACACGTATAGCGCCAGGTCCCTGTACGGTTCAAGAAAGATGACCGATGGGAAGACTCTCGAATGGGGTACACAATAGCAACTTAGTGTATACTATTTTACTTGTTTGTTCATTCTCCATTTTCTAACCGCATCCTCAATACAATATAGAAGAGTAAACCGGATTTTAACCTTTTCGACGCAACGTCATTACAATTGATGTGCGACACAACTAGTATATTCCTTCTGAAAGCGGCATGTCGCCGACAAAGGGAAACAACAGTCATTGGCGTGGAATCCCCTACAGCGTATTCTGAACCGTTGAAACACGATATAATTGAAACGTACATTCCAATGATTACCTATAAAATTAGTGCAACATGATTATTTTATTCAGAAATTGTAAACTACTGGGATTTATTATATTATACACAAGTTTTATAATAATATCTTTACGTTCGATGCTTTTGATTTCGTACAACTTCGCTCTAATTCCAACAATTCCTACCCTCACCCCTCCGGTTAACTTTACTGAACCCCACAGTGCATGGGTTATATGTTTTTCAAAGCTTTGCAATTATTCAGCTTCTCTGAAAAGGAATACTTTTCTTATATTACATTTATGAAGCTCATTAAATATGAAAAAATATTACTTAAAGAAATCTGCCAGGGGTTATCATTTCATGGTAGGGGTGTTGTTCTATTTACTTAATCGTTCCTAACCGCAAATAATGATGGACATTCGCAATTAACCTAGCGCTAAGTGACTCCTGAATCAGATTCATTTTCCCCACTTGATTAAGCCTTTTTCAAATACTTAATGTGCCGCCCTAATGTCTGACCATCTGCTTGCAATTTCGGCAACAGCTGTGCACGCAAATCTCTCTGACCTATTTGTCCGCTAGACGACTCCTTTGGCAGTCCAGCTTTCAGTAATTATAGACGCAATTTATGCGAAAATCTTTTATAACAGTACCCTACATTCTAGCCGAGCAAATTAGGGGCTTTAATAGCTGTGTGTGTGTGTGTGTGTGGGAAGATTTCTAGACCCTGAATATAATTTAGCTCGTCATTGTACCAACTTACTGGGAGTTTCATTTATATATGTCTCTTTCATTTTGTCAGAGGCAGCATTCAATGTATCTACATAATATTCGATTATTATTCGATTCGTGTAACAACAATTGGGAATATTTTGTTTATTCATAATGACTGGAGAAAATTGTACGCTTTCGAATATGTACAATGACGAGGTTGATTTTTCTTTCAAACCTACTTTTGCGATTAAATAGTGAAATGTGAATGAAACACTTAGTTACACGAACTTGCCATGCTCAGAATGAGTTAACTGCATACACCTCGGATGTACTTCCTTAAATACTATGCTATAGGCCATATAGCTATGTGATTATAGGTGGAGGGTGGACATGGCGTGCTTGAGATTGGCATACAGTTCCAGAAAACAAGTTGACAAATTTGGGAAGGTCAGCCCAATCACAGATTTTATCTTGCCCACTTCACTCTTAATTATACAGGCTGGCTGATTTTCCATTGGTCTGCTGAATTATCGAAGACATGTAGAAAAGTCGAATGAAATGTGATCTACAAAATGATGTGAAACTTATTTGCCTTAGCATTCCTTTTGATTCACAGCAAAAACATATTTTTACTTCCCTCACTATATACGTAGTCATAGTGTAAGTGGAACAAGTAATTTAAGATTAAAAAAACATGTTTTATCAAATATAATAAGCGAAGAACCCAAACTTAAATAAAACAACTTTTAGAAGTTTGAGTTTCACAAATTTAAAGAATAAATGTAACTAGTTTCCTCAATCTCAATACCGTAGCTTCTTCAAACAAATATTACAAAGTACTGTCAATTTTGTTTGTAACAATTATTATGCCTGAAATTTCTTATGATACCCTGTTGAATATTCTGTAATTAGAAAATCGTTAAACTCTAATAAAATCAGCAACAACAATTTGAATTTCCACTACCTAGCATGATATTGCTGAGTTAGAAACAGTTGAAGTAAATAAAGTGGTTGGCAACCTCCTCCGAAGTCAGATCTTTAATATATCTCATGTAGTCACGTAAGATATTATTCTATACCTATTTGTTTATAATTTTATTGCCAGCTATTTCAATGACATACATTTTCAAATTCATCCTTTTCTTATATGTTTCAGCCGGTTTCACATAAACATCATTATACTCTTCAGAGTCGGAAGAACTTAGATGAATAATAAATTCTCAGATATTGAAACATAACCTACACAATGATTTGCCGGAAAATACAATTTTTTTTTCAAATTTACATATATTTTTGTAGAATCGGATTCTAAATCAATTCACCTTTAGAACGTGTTGCACAAATACCATTTTGCTCTTCAATTATGCTTAATATTTCAAATAATGAAATTCAGATTTGAAAAAAAACTAGCTTTCTATTGACATTTTCTATAGCCTACAGCAGCCTACCTACTGGTTTACCAGAAAATATAATTTTTCTTTAATTTACGTATATTTTTGTAGAATCGGATTGTAAATCAATTTACCTTCAGAATTATGAAAAAATCATTATACCTATCTCTCTATTGACATTTTCCATACCCTACCTTCTGATTTAGAAGATTTATTTTAATTTACATATATTTTTGTAGAATCGGATTCTAAATCAATGTACCTTTAGAATTTGTGTTGCACAAATACCATTTTGGTCTTGAATTATGCTTAATATTTCGAATAATGAAATTCAGAGGTAATGAAAAAATCATTATATCTTTCTATTAACATTTTCCATAGCCTATCTACTATCTTAAGGAAAAATATTAAATTTTTTTCAAATTTACATATATATTTGTAGAATCGGATACTAAATCAATTTAAGATATACTCTTAAATTATGTTTAATATTTCGAATAATGAAATTGATAATTGATTGAAAACATCATTACATTTTGCTATGGATTTTGCTCACTTCATTACATACTAACAATTAATTAGGCAACAAAATTTACTTATTCATCACAAGTATGTTCAGAGTTACCATTGAATTTTAAGCATTTTTGAGCTCTTTTAAGTATGTTTCCTCTGGCATTTCCGGTACCGGTGTAATCAGTAAGCGAGCTGCTGTGGTTTTATTTTGAAGTTTCTGAACATTGTTAGAAGGAGTATCGTAAATTTTAATTCATCAAGAAACTCTTTAAGAAAAAATCAAGGATAAACAAATCAGGCAATGTAGAAGGCCACATTACAGGTCCTCTGTTGACCTAATCCTTCATTATGAGCAGGAGCCAAGTTATGTTGAAACCATTACTCTTATCTAGTTAATTTGGGATTCGATTTACAAATATAACTAAATTAGTACATTTTGAGCTTCTTCTTATATTCAAATATTCGGGAGAAAGCTTATAATCAATTCTCTGAGCATATTCTTCAAGCGTTATAGTTATTCATGATTATTATCCTTGACGTCTCCAAATGTCCCTCACGGAGATGCGTTTTCAATTAATCATGTTGAATTTACGGTCGCAGTATTGCTTAATAATGATTTGTTTATAACTTTTGCATGTTCAGCTAATTCAATCAACATTACACAAGGTTGCATCACGTGATGAAATGTGTCATCTAAATTGATTGTTTCATGTTCCACTTGTTCCTATACTTATATGTAGTGTTGTATATCTTTTAAGTTTAATTAGCATTATTTTGACACACTTCCATATCGTGTTATCCAAACATTTCGTAGGAAACTTAAAACAATACTACATTATTTTCGTTAAAATAACCAACATACCACGAACAACAAGTAACTTTTCGTCCCTGAACAATTCCAAACTAATGTCCATGACCAGTAAATAAATACGTTCGAGATTGCTTTATTCTACAATGATTGATCGGTAAACATTGAAATTCTGGCACATTACCACCTACTTTCTTAATGTGTAAATTAAATGTATTGAAAAAATATTGAATCTTCTACAAATAAGGTTTCGTGAATCAACTTGTACTCGAATAATTAAAAATAATAAATATGACGAGGTTTATTGATTTTACATTTTACAATTAAAAATGAAAATATTGAAAAATTTAATTGTATCAATATATCAAGTTCAACTAATATTGAACCCTATAAAAATAGGCCAAATAAATTTGTTAGCTAGACAAATATTTTCGAAAATGATACTTTATTTACTTCAAGATGTGTTAATTTCATAAGCAGGTGGTTTGAAAAGTAAATTCATTTATTTTTAGCTAATTTTAACAAGTCATTACAAATAGCAATTTACAAATTTTCGCTAGTTTGGTAGGCGTAACATCTTTTTCAAATATTTCTTCGAACATTCACACCTTTCCAATTTCAGTTTTAAACTATGAGGTACCACTTGTGCCATGGGAGCTTGCACTAGAATGTTAATGTGCAAGATTTAAATATAATTCCGTGGACAATATGGTCTTAAATCAACATTTGTCCTTTGACATGTTGACACATTATTTTATGTTCACTCAGTGATATTTAAAATGCATAAAACATCTTACACAAAGTGAAACTAAGCATATAATACAGTAAGCAATTCCTAGCTAGCATACGCTCTTACCCATGTTCCATAAATATCCAACAGCAAGAATGGATAAATCAATAACATGCAATTAAATAATGATAATGTTCAAGAGCAGTTGGTGGAATGGGTGAATGGGTTGGAGTGATGTGAAAAAGATTCTGACATATACAGTAAATATGTAACTTTTAAACAGATTTGATAGTAAAAACTGGATGGTCTTGAGCCCCATGGCGTATGTTTTACAGTCAATCGAAACATCGATAAATTTTGGTGGACGCATACACGCAGACACATTTAGATTCAATTATGGAGATCACATGGAACAAAAGCAGTTCTTAATGCTAGAAAAATGTTGCCCCACGAGTTCTTAAAGTTTTAAAATAGTGGGAGATTTGCTTTAATGATATGATGTCCCTAATTGTGTCTGTACCAAAAAGTTGAAATTGGTCTCGTTTGCAATATCCATCTTTATCATATCTAGTATCACATATACATCTACCCATATTCTCCAATTTTTCGATTGGATGTGAAAAATAGGCCATTGGAATCAAATTTTACCACAACTCCATATTTCAGCTAAAACCCTCCATCCCGAGCACTTCGTGGGTCTGGTAGACCTGGTAGGCATTGTTTATGAGCTCAGTCTACATCTTGTTTTAGCATGGACTTCAGAAGAACAAGACCATTCCTTCTGAGATGACCTTCTGTACTAGAAGAATTGTTGACAAATTCGGTAGCAACATTGTCCAACCCACTTATGAATTCTAGTTATTAAGAAGTGAATAGGAATTATTTCATAGTCAACGTTACATGATGCTGGATTGAGTGAGAAGGGAGACCTATTGGTCAGAGTATTTAGTCCTCATTGGGACCATTGTACCCCACCATGAAGACAGCCCTCCATGGTGTTGTTAGGTGTCTTTAGGTGTTGGACGAACCAGAACACAGCACTCCGAGAATATCCGCTAGCTCACAAGATTTTTTATAGTGTAGTTAAAGTATAGAAAAATAAATCCATTTGCATGATGGTGCGATTATTGATGTTTCCTCGGAATTTCCCTCTCAAGCCAGTGCTATTGGTCGGGGTATAAATATCCCATAGAAACAAATGCTAGTGAGATCATAGCATGAAACGCCATCTACCCGCTAGTTACTGGTCGATCTTAGTAACCTTTGTATCTAACAAGTATTTTTTCATTTGTTAGCTATCATATTTGTTGATACTCCCGTGCTCTGATCCGTTTTGCATTTTTGTCAATGGGTTAGGTATATACCTCAACGAGATTGACCGGTAGTATTGCAGCTTACTCCTTCCGCTGATGAGCTCCAGATATAAAAAAACTGTCCGGAACTAGAAGCTGCAGTGTTACTGGTCGATATAGAGAAACTTAATCACGTCAGTCTCATAATCGATTCCCCGATATTGCAGACTAGACATTAATCTCTAACTTCAAACGACCAAAACTGTTTAGGACTCTAAGATAATGTTCGAAAAATAAATTTATATGTAAAACAAAGTCTATTTTTTATATTCTCGTTATTCGTGCAATTATTGATCTTTCCTCGGGATTTCCCTTGCTAGCCAGTTTGTCTGTCTTGTGAGAGCCTTCTGTTATATCGTGTCCATTCACCCAACGCAGAATAATGTTGTTAGCGTTTGCTGCTTGGCTTAGGGTGTTGGGGCTTTGTAGTACTAGTTTGGACGTGATTTTGTTCCTGATTGTTGCTAGTATTGTAGTTCTGCTATCCGTATAGATTTCACTGTCATCAACGCTGATTTTGCGGTTCAGAGTTCCTTTTGCCCCATTGCATAACACAGACTTTCGATTGAAATACCGTTCTACCGGGATCTCAAAAATTATCTTGGTCAGGGTGGTTGTGGAATCTAAAACGTATGTCTTACTTTACATTATCAAAACTTGTGTCAAATTAATTAATTCGAAGTTTCTAAAAGTGAGAAATTTTGCAATTTTATACGGATGTTATAACACTCAGAAGTCTCTAGCGCTTTAGACTCCGGGATTTTCACGTGGCCTATCGAAATTAGAAGGTTCGAATTGTATAAAAACACAATTGCATGAACGCCAGACATCCTATGTAATTAGCTACGAACGTAATCATTTTGACATATGCCTCGAGGAGCTCGCTACGCGTCAGTTAGAGTTTATACTTTTTACCTCGATCTTGTTAATTCGGTGCCGTTTTATGCCCCGTGCGGCCGGCGCCAGTTGAAATAAAGTGTTTTCGGCTATATGCCGCTAGCTTTTAACCGCTTTTCGGTATATTTAAGTAGTTAGGAAATTCCCTTTGGTACGTCGCATGTTAGACGCGCGTAGCTGAGATCTGAGAGTACCTGTTCCTATTTTAATTAAATTTTCCTATTTAATCGACATTTTGGGGCCCAAGACTATGCTATTTAGTTAATTAACGACATGGAGCGAAAACCGCATGCGGAAAGTCCTCGTAAAGACGTTCTATGTTCCGAAGATTTGCACTTTTCTAACTCGCGAGCTACGCGCTCCTCATGTGAACGTCATTCGATTTAGCGAAAATTAACCAATTTAAAACAGTTTTCGACCCCGTTTGTGGCTATGCGACCTTGTAAAATGTTCAAAGTTAACATTTCGTTTCACATTCCACAACCACCCTTGACCAAGATAATTTTCAATTTGTAGTTCGTTATTGTTTTACAACTGAAATAAATAGGTATGAAATTTGTAGGTTATTGATGATGTCAGTGTGATAGTGACATAATTATTTCAAACGTAAAGTAAGACACACGTTTTAGATTCCACAACCACCCTTGACCAAGATAATTTTTGATATCCCGGTATATATCCCTAGAGGTATTGATAGGTTGCAGATCTTCCAAGTAAATAAATACCCGTCCCATCTTAAGTGATGGCTCCAAAACGGTACATGATGTGTTGATATCCGACATCGAGTGAAGTATACCATACAAGTTCCAGAATGATGGTTAGTGTTGTATACAGTGTTTAGAATATCATGTTTCGTCAAGTTTGTCATTTATACGCTACAACTACTGTAAAGATTGAAGTTTTCTCGCGATGCTTTTAACAATAATTGTATATGCCTTAAACCTCAATCAATATTCCTGTTTAGCAATTTAGAAATCAAACGCATCCATCTAAATATAACTTCGCTGAATTTAGAATTATCACACATAAGTATATAAATTGAAAAATAAAGCATGTATTGCGAATGTCCCAGTTAGAAACACGTATTCGTGTCACTTTCCAGTCAAGATCGTCTTGTGCAACACCAACGATGAACAAATACTTTCTCGATCTCGGCTCGAAGAGAACGAACGAACGTTCAATATCAAGTCAATGCCAATGAAAATTCAAGACATAAATTCACTGTTATTGAACTACGAGCAGAATTCAATTAATAATTAATTATTATAATGGCGATTCGAAAAACGGGTCGTATTCGATGCAATTCAAGTGACGCGTTTCTGTTTGTGGTTTATTTGTGAAATCAATCCTTGCACACTTTCAGTTTAATCCTAGATTACACTCACAAACAGTAGGTTAGAACAAAAAACGTGTAATACTTGGAATCGAAGAGAATCATATAAGAATAGAAACATTCCTCTCATAAATTTCAACCATCAACAAAAAGAAAATCCGGAGAAAGGAGTAGGTAATTGAATTATTTTGTCTCTACGCACGTTTCGGTCTATAGATTGGTATGATAATTCGATAGATAAAGCTTCGATTGATTGATCACATATTACTTGCATATTTGTTAACATCAAAGCAATTATCTTTTTGGAAAAATATTGAGAGAACAGATAGAGTTTCGTAAATTCTCTGAGTCACAAAAACAATCGCATTAGAACAAGTAAATGTGAGTTTAAAATAATTAGCCAATGAACAAATAACTTGTTATATATTATCCACAAAAGTAATTAGGATCAATAATAGGTCGGAACAGCTGTTTCGCTCTCTCGAGGTCATCAGCGGAACGAGGATACCGCAGTGCTATGGTCGAGGTATAAGTATCCCATAGAAAAAATGCTATTGAGATCATAGCATGAAACGCCATCTACCCGCGGGTTACTGGATCTAGAGAAATTCTTGTAGATAATATCTAACAAGTAATTATTTCATTTGCTAGCTATTACATTTGTAAATATACTAACGTGCACTGATCTCTCTAACATTATTGTCAATGGGTTAGGTATATATACCTCAACTGAGAGATCGACCGGTAGCACTGCAGCTTACTCCTTTCGCTGATGAGCTCGAGACAGATAAAACCGGCCGGAACTGGTAGCTGCATTGTTACTGGTCGACTTCGAGAAACTTAATCAGAATCGATTCTCCCGGGCCCTGAGGATGTCACTTGCAATGACTGACGAAATGTTGGGTGCACTTGTGACACGCAATTAATCATTGTTCAGGCAAGGTTATAATCAAAATAGGCTCAATATATTGCTGACTAGACATTAATCTCAACTTTAAATGACCTAAACTCTTTAGGACTCTAAGATAATGATCGAAGAATGAATTTAGATGGAAAACCAGGTGTTTTAATCAAAAACAAAACTAAAAATATAAAATATATTTTTACCTACTCATATATTAATAATTCAAAATTTAAACAAGATAAATTAAAGAAATTTGGAGTTTACAGAGTGAGGTGAGATAACTGTAATGCCTTGCACATAGTCAAACTAGATTCAGTTCCATGGTAGGTTTCCACAAACAATTGGGAAGTTGCAGGATTAAAAAAGAGGACTCTAATTAGGGGAATCACCTATGGGAACATAATCACAATTTCATCCTTAATTCCGATATTTTACATATTCAAGAAAAAGGGCATAAAGTCAATTTTATAGAATCCATTTGTCAACAATTTTGTAAATAAACTCCCACCCAAACTATTGTCTACCACCATTCCTCAATTTGTTCCACGTTCCGATTGACTTCTATTATTTAAGGACATAATTTTAGATTTAGCTGTAGTTCATGCCACAGTGTTAGCAATAATTCTAAATTAAACGTTACAATCAACGGTGTAGTTGTCAAGGACAATTCAAAAACTGTCATTTTGATAATACAGATTGAAATTTAAAATTCACGACACATGGGTGTAAAATACTATTTAAGTACTCGTACTAATAAAGATTCTTGACCCAGTATGAATTTATATAAAAATTCTCAGGAAATAGTTCACATTAACAAATTTAATTTTTTAACATCCATTAGGGTAACAATTCTCAAAGACAATAACATAATCAAACTGGAGTCAAATTGAATGAATTTGACCCCTTTAATCTACGTAAAGTACCAATTAACATAATAATTTAATAGCTGTAAGAGAAGAAAATTCGAAAAACCAAAATGTAGGGAAATTACAGAAAACTAAGCTGACGTTATGTTTGTATTTGAAACATGATATCATTGTGGTATTGATTCAAAGCAAAGATATGTGGGATAAGACATATGAAAAACAGTGTTGGAGTTAGTTTTTTTAAGAGTATTTAAAAAATAAACAGAGCAAACTGGAACTCGATCATATTTATCGATCAAAAAGAGCAAATTTGTTTTCACTACACGAGAGGGAAACCTATATTGTTCGAAGAACATCGAGTGAGCCAGCAGTGGAATGTAGGGAGAGGAGGCATTTGTATTTTTCTTGGAGGTTTGGAGGTTATAGCTTGGCAGTGAAGGGGTGACTAGTTTGAGCTCGTCTAGTTCGCCTATCTAGAATCTCTCGTGGTGTAACAACAGACAAGATTTCTGATGGATACCGACCATGGAAATATCTATAGAAAAGGGAGAGATCTCCCACCTTTCTACGATGTTCTAGTTTCATGTTGGAATGTCAAAATCATAGATTTTTTATGTTAGTTCCTTCCAATCAATAATGGGAGATTCTACCCACACTTTAGTTAGCAAAATAGCTATAGGAAATTTCTGCGGGTCAAATGCATGATTGTAAAAACAGATCTGTAAAATGATTTAGAAACAGCTACAGAAAGACATTAAATTATATTCTTATGTTACAATGAAATTGTATACCAATGAATAAATAATGTATTTTAGACCTCTATGAATCTATCTGATTTATCAAACTATAATACAGCTTTGTTACAATTTTGTAAATTTTATAGTTTGATTCTCACAATCTATATTTTTAGATATCAACTACATGTTTCGGGGTCTACTATTACACCTAATTATCAAGAAATATTATGTAATCTAAATTGTTTTTATACTCTACAAGTCGATTCCCTTTTATTTCATACGTATAAAGACATAGTCTGAGTTTTTTTTTCAGGCACGCTGAAGCCATAGATTTTTGAAAAATTTGCAAATTCAGATTCTACTGATCGATCCCGCTCATTATATATATATAAAGCTTTAGTTTCAGGTTTTTCACATTTGCAGACGCCATGTCGAGTTTTTCCTGAAAAAGTTGAAACTTCACATTCTACACGTTGAGCTCTTTCATTTGACATCCATGAAACTGTTGAGATGTTTCCGCGAAAATTCAGAACAAATTTGACACCTATTCCAATACTGCCCTTATAGTACGCGTATTATATTTGATGTTCACATTAATTCATTATTTCAGTAACAAAACGAAGATATAGACATGGATACATTTCTATCACCCAGATCACGGAAAGTATTCAACTCTTCTTTAATCCCTATTTCTAATTAGAGCAATAAAAACTCCCTTGTATGTATGAATAATTTAAATCAACCCTCCACTTCTACTAATTGTTCTTTTCAGCCGAGCCGGGATAAGACTATTAGAATATTTATGTTCCTAATTTGGATCAATTGAGGTAAAAGAATATTTCTGTTACATTGAATTTAATGAAATATCCACTTAGCAAAGTTTCATTTTTTTGCTATGAAAAATGTAAAAGGTTTATTTGAATAGCGAGCACCTTCCTTTTGTGCTTGAAATTATGTCACATCAGATAAAACGTGAGTACAAAGATACGTTTAAGAATTTCTAAACCCAAGTTTGGTTGAAGTATATTTTATAGGTTTATTCTGGCATTCTTTACCCAGTATCCCTATAGTTTCTAAACCATTTCTGAAATGCTTTAGCATTATTAAGAATTTGTTGTTTTATTTATTACATTTAGTTTATAACGTCTTTATATCTTGAATTAAGAATTAGCAAAATAAGCGGTTATTATTCATTTATTGAATCGTTAATGGTTGATAATTCAAGATGTGACCACTCTTCTTAAGGTGTGACTCATCCTAATGTTAATGGCACGATGGTCAAAACATGTAATTAGGTGCGTTTAATCTAAAATTAAATAATAAGCGTTTCAACAGTGTCAGTCCAACGATAAATAAATTTGAGTAAATCACCTGACACACTTACATTTAATGGGAGGAAGGAATAAGATGAACCGATCAAATAAACATTAATACGATAGATGTTGGTTCTAAGTTCGGAGAAATATTATTTTAGAAGAGCGAAAAACGAGATTTGAATCATTATAGAATGCTTAATTACCTTCTCGAATCATTCATACTGCGACCCAGTTGTTGGATCAGAAATTGCTTATTAAACTTAACAATTAAATTTCATCACTTTCTATTACTCATACAAACACTAATGGAATTCAAGTTGCTTCCATTCGTGAATATAAGTATTTTTTTCAGTATCACATCCCCGAATGTGGAATAATAAATCTTCAATTATTCCTGAATATCACGTCTGGAATAAGATATTTTAAAATATCATATTCAACAAAGCAACTGCAATTTCCACGTTGCTGTCCTCTCTGTTACGGTGTATGGGTTTTCTCAACTTTTTTAATGCACGTTTTTCAAGAAATCATTATGAAATGTCATTCGTGAAATATCAAATCGATCGAAGAGAAACTTTGCTTTTAGTCATCATATTATTTCGACGCCCGACAATTCTTAATTGGTCATCACCATTACTATCTATGATAATCGCTATTGACTTGAAAAATACATTAATTTGCCATAATGGGCAAGCACCTCATATCTATGAGCTTCCGAAACAGCTTAAAACTGATGAATCTTTAAGACTCATTGTAAGTAATATTGAAGCACCTACCTACAATTTATCAAAAATTTTTTTTACCAAAATCCATCAATAATATAATAAGAAAAAATGAATTGTATGCGGAGGACTCACGGCATTTTAATGAGTTTATAAAAAATCAATCCGTACCGATAGATCATCAATTAATTTGCTTGGACGCTGTTTCTTTATTTACAAATATACCTGTCGTTTTGGCATTGAGTAGCATAAAAAAACGTTGGGCAGAGATTAAAAACCACGCACCTCTAGATCAATCTGTATTTATGAATGCAGTAAAGTTTCGTTTAGAATGCACTTATTTTCAATACGGTGAGCAATATTTTGGACAAATATTCGGGACAGCAATGGGATTTCCTATTTCAGCTACTATTGCTAATATAGTTATGGAATGTCTAGAGGAATCTCTTATACATTCATTAGATTTTCAACCCGTATTCTTTAAACGGTATGTAAATGTTAATATTTTAACTAAATAAACCAATTATCATAAAAGATTTATCCTGGAGATGATTCACATAAAACGTGACTCTAAGTCTGTAAATCATAACATTTTTTATTTATGGAAACTAATTTCATTAGAAATTACTTAGATTGATACTACCCTTTGTATGAACAGGAAGCGAACTTGCCACAACATTGAGCCCTTGGATACACCCGCCCCCATCAGATAATGTGCATCTTTTTCGACCATACAATATTTGGCGATGCATATTCTAAAACAAGTTTTTGGACAATTATTGTAATAAAGTCTATGATCTGATTGATAACATCGATATTGCTTTCATTCATGTAAATGATCCACAATCTTCACAAATTTCAAAATAGGGGACCGTAATTTCAAGATATTTATTTAGATGATGAAACTTCAAGCATCAATCTTCTACCATAATGCCATTAGGTGCAGTATTATTCAGAATTATTCAACATATGGTTTCGATTTATCCGAAGTATTGAAGATGGTCATGCTATCTTTATCGGATAAGACCATACAATTATTATGGAATTTTATATGAAAATAGGAGAGTCCTAGTACCTTTCCTCGTGGCACTCCAAACTAGAATGAACTTCTTCACCTTTCACTTTTACTTATTTGTTGATATCAATTCATATAAAGCAAATAAGCAAATAAGTTACCGACATTTTATTGATCCGTTTTATTTTCATATGGTATAATCCATCGAGGAATTCTATACGAAAAATACAGACTTGACATGGTCATACATATTGGATGTAAGCAAATCGTTGTTTTGCTGTCAAAATAAAGTTACAAATGATACAATAATATATCCACCGATGTTACTTATACTTATAGACTACCATCATTGTAGAATCGTAATCTTCTGTGTTAGTAATTGGAAATATTGGTAACACTTTTTATGTTGTTGTTTGGCATCAATTCGCTCATATTCTTCGCATATTTACAATATGGTTATGTTATTCAAGATATACGACTGCTCTTGAGCTTTTGGTTCAATCAATTAATATACCAGTTGGACCAGTTATCATGAAGGTTGTGTTTTTGTTTATTATTCCAGCTTCCACTAATCATTGGCAAATACCATTGAATCTAAATCTGTATTACATGCCGCTTTTTACCCTTGTTATCTTCTTCAAGGTGTTCTTAATTAACAAGCCCTACAACCAATATTTTAGACAACTCAACATATGGTCCACCGGAATTAGCATTTGAGGTCGAAGTAAATAGTATAGCAATGTGACATACATCAAATTGAAGGTAATTACATGCGAAATAAATCTGTGAAAACGGAAGTAAGAGAAGGGTGTTTTCAAAAAATAGATGTGTATATATAAATCACTATTCACATGTTTTTGTCTTTTTTCGCATTTTTCTCTGAAAATATGCATTTTAGAGAAAAAATAAGGGAGTGAAAAATTTTCGAACGATATGAGTCATTTAAATTTCCCTTTAGCTTACAAGAAGGCGCTGACGTAAATATATATATTTTTTGGCATTTTTTCATGTTATGAAAATTAATAGTTTTCCGCGTCGATAGAAAAATGCATTATTTGTCATACCAAATCTGGGGCAATCCAAAGTTCTAAGAAAGGGTTATTTCCGAGAAATAAATATATATTTATGTGTTTTCGTATTTTTTTGCATTTAACTCGGAAAATACGCATTTTTTGGAAAAACGACAGGAGTAAAAAAATGTAGAGCGGAAAATTTCCGATCGAGACGGTGCTTTTAAAATTTCCTTTAATACGACATTTTCCCGCAACAGTGCAATGTATAGACTGGAAAATTTCCAAAGAATCCGAAAACCTATGATCCTATGATCAACCGTTTGACCGCTATTCCATGGCATACTAGATTTCCTCTAGTTTCCTTAATTTTCGTCCAATAATTATGAAATTGAACAATCCGAATAGTTGTGATTTCATTTATACTATTTTAACAATAACAATGAGGAGTAGCACGTATTACAAAATTTGCTCGAAGTGGCAACCATGTTGACGGAAACATGTCTATGTTCTTCGTCTTATCTCTCTTTTCGTCACCGCATAGTTATTTTTCTTCTCAATGATACGTCGCTTCATTTCTTCCTTCATGTGAATTTGGTTCTTGTGAACTTCCGCTTTCATGTAGCCCCAGGCGAAAAATCTAGAGGTGTGAGGTCGGGTGACCTGGCAGGCCCGAAAACTGTTCCTACTCAACAAATCCATGTCGGATATGTTTCTCCCAAATATCTGCGTACATTTCGAGCAAAATGGGGTGGAGCTCCGTCATGCCGTAATGTCATTGTTGCTCTGATGTTCAGGGCTACCTCATTCTCTAAGATTTCCATGGATTTTTAGGAACGTTCGCACCGGAGGAAAACGCCTATTCGGATACCGTCTCCGATATTCTTGTCCAGCTGCATTTGCATTTCCGTTGCAGAAGCCACTACACTAGCATTGTGTATTCTTAGCAAGATGAACGGGTCACAAGAACTAATGTAGGATATTTTTGACGTTTGCCTAATGCAAAAGGTTTTTGACGTTTGCCTACTTGATTTTAAATAAAAATTACAGGAGTTCGTGCATTGTAGCGGTAATTTTGAGCAATCCATGATTGCCAATCACCCATCTTAGCAAAAAAGTCATTCCAAATTAACACGGAGGAACAGCGGATCATCCAGAGCAAATGTTTTAATTTGAACTACTTCTGATTGTTATTGTTCTTGTTATTGTTAAAATAGCATAGATAAACTCAATAATCGAATTGCTGAATTTCATAATTATGAAAATTAAAGAAACTAGGAAGCTGTGGATGGGTTTTTCAAATTCTTTGGAAAATGACCAATCTATGTGTGTATGTTGTAACTTGCTTTACAGCTTCTCTACAAGCAAAATTTGGAATTACAGTAAGCTTGGTATTTCACAAACCTTGATGTTGAATTACATTCAACACAATTTCTTCGATATTGCATGTGCGATAAAAAAATTGTATACTATTCTGAAGCTTGATCTTTGGCGATATTTTGACTATAGTTATTTTCCGTATTTGTCTTGACAAAATATTGAGTATTTGACGTTTGAATTTTCACGACTTCATCAAATAACTGGTAAAACCAAAATGTTATGACCTAAAAATAATAAAAATAATAACATTTCGGCTATAAATATGGTATCATATGAAAGCCTATTGATTGCTCTTCCATTTGCAATAATTTACTTTTGTCTACACTCGTTGTTGATTGTAGGAAGAGGTAAATTCTATGGAAATGTGACATTTTCATAAAAAAATAGAAAATAGCGAATTACTAGTTAACCGCTGAAAATCGGAAAATGTATTACTGAACCTTTTTGTTGGAAATATGATATAGAATCACATATTAAATTTTTTGACACATCCTGATACAACCTGTATATTTACTTTAGTGCGCTCTTGTAAACTGAATGAAAATTTAAATGACTCATATCGATTGGAAACTTTCCGCTCTACAATTTTTCACTATTTTGTTTTTCTCTAAAATGCATATTTTCAAGAAAAATGCGAAAAAGGACAAACACACGTGAATTTTATCTATTTCTCGGAAATCACCCTTTTGTTTTACTTCCGGTTTTCACAGATTTATTTCGCATGTAATAATTACCTTCAATTTGGTATATGTCAGACTCCTGTACTATTTATTTCGGCCTTTCTTTTGTATAATTCCGGAGGACTAATGACAAATGAGTTCGGAAGATCTGATTGATGTGAAGTGAATATTTTTAGAGCAAATATATTTCCCACGTGCAATAATAGGATCTAAGTAATTATTCTTCGAACTCAAGTAAATCAGTAGATAAAACCATACTGTGAGTATAATGTCGGTGTAGAGATGATGGGAAAATAAGTTATTATTTTCATAGATGATGTTCTTGGACGGAAGAAAGTGAGACATCAAATTTAGTGAAAGCATCATGAAACACTAATTAAACCCTACCTGATGTGGAGCTTGTATCCGATTTGGCTATGTTATGATTAGGACTGATAGGATGTCCGGGCATTCCGTAACCGTACTGTATAATTGTCAAATTGCGTGCATGATTTTGTGCGTTTACGTCTAAATCCCAAAATTCCAAATCCACATCGCCTATATCGGTCGAGGCCAAATAATTTGCGGGGCTCATTACGATACTCGTAGAAGACGAGGTAACTTCCGAACTACTTTCTTCTGTTGCCGTCCTCAATGCTTGAACACCCGTCCATCTACGTCTCATGTTGCCTTTGCCTGCACCCCTTTCATCTGCACATCAACCAATATTTAAACTAATACAACACACACATTTATCGTCTCTACCGACGTTGATATCTCTACGGCCGACTACACTACCCCTTCACACGGTACTATTTCGAATCACTCGGTATTGCACTGAATTTGGGGAAGCACGTGGCACAAGTTATTAGTAATTTATGTAAGTAGGTCCTGAGTAACGAAAGTGGCACTTTTGCTAGCCGTATAACACACACCCGATGTTCTATGATCACTAGTGGTACCAGATCGCTTTACACCGGCGGAGGGGCAGCCACCAGTGACGTCACAACAGGTTGTTACCTTGTGTCCCCACCACATTCCAGTAGGTTTACCTGGCTCCACTGTCATGGCCATCTTATACGTTCTCTCGCTGCTTTTGAAACATTAAACTAACTTTACGACTGTTACAGAGCGTTATTACGTTTTGTGGAGATTGCTGTAAATCGGAATAATTGCTCGGTTTATTGATCATAAGATTCCCGGGACATGCAGGAACTATTCATTAAAAAACTCGTTTTAATTGGGTATTTTTCGAATCTTTACGGAAGTTGTAACTAAAATAATGGATGATTGTTGGTGAAAATTCAATCCGGGTCACGACGCCAAAGGGATGTACTTGAAGACCGTTCATAAGAAGTACGACAGCTCGTTTGCTGATTTATCAGAAAAGCTAATCATATGCTAAACATTGCTGAATGTAACTGTAACTTTAGAAAATACAACAAATCGCGATTATCGTACGGAACGAAATTATTTATTGACAACAATTGATGCAACATTGTGAGTGTGTCAACTTATACGATATCTGTGTCCTTGAAACATATCCCATCACCTTTTTTCAACGAATTTTTTATTGTTGATGCCCTCGCGACTTATAGTATACTGTTCCTCATATTCCAGTCAACGTAGCCAAAAATACTATGGACCGCCGGAAGACCGTTGTTTGAAATCTTTTGCAAACCTTCTAGAATACCTTAAAGAACATTCGTTCCCACTCTGTACGTGTCGAAATAGTTTATTAATTGTTTAAATAACATATTTACAGGTTAGTCCAGGCAACGAACCGGAAAATTAAAAAAAAGACATGTAGATCAGAACCGAAAAATTTTTGGGATTCGATTCGTGGGATTATCAGGATCATTCATAACACTTGAAACCGGTCAACCCCCCTCCCCCCAAAAAGAGTTATTTAAAATTTTAAATGCACCAAGACGGTTTTTTGGGTCGCTCATGACGATTCTGACGTCAGATTTCCTTGAAGTCAATTCTGGGGAAGGGAAATCGATCAAACTAGCCATTTTTGCACCCTTATATATAATTTTGGCAATATATATGATGTTAGTAATTTAAATCCACCAAGGGGATTTTCCGGGTCGCTAATAATGATATCGTATCAAATGTGAAGAAAACATTCACCATAGATAAACACACAAACTAAATATAAATAAAGCCAAATGCCCAATTTGATCGATTTTCCACCCCCAGAATTGATTTCAAGTAAATCTGACGTTAATATCGTGATCAGCGACCCAAAAAACCTCCTTGGTGGATTTAAAATATAATATATTGTTATGATTTCATTTCCTAAACAACAAAAATGATAAAATTAGAACTTACCGAACATTGAAAATCAGAAAAGATTGATAAAAAGATATTATATGGAATTAAAATACAATGTTAAAAGTTAAATAATAGTTAGTATAATATAATGAACAATGTAAAACATAATAAACAACAATGTAATTAGAATAAAAGTGTAAAACAGGAACTTCAGTGAAAGTGAATAAACGTACAGTGTTACGAAGGCAGAAATCATAATTAAAATGATTACAAAAACTATCATGAGATAGCACAAACTATTGAAAAATGTTGTAGATATAAGTTAGGATTAGTAAATTTGAATTACATAATGTTAAAGAGATGTTATTGATATGTTATATTATGTATTAGTTTTTTATAATGATAACTGTCAAATTTATAATAATTATAGGAATAATCATATTAATAATAACCTAATCATAGGTTATCTTATACCAAAGTGTGTGGAAAAATGTAGGCAATGTGAATTTAAGAAGGAAGAATCATTATCATTTAAAATAAGATGAAAATCTCCAATAATTAAAAATTTAAAGAACACTAAATTCTGATTGGTCGAGGCGATTTTATAGACGTCAGATTAGTAACAATGTAATAGTTCTGTCAGTTTGCAACAATCAACAAAGCATTCTTGATAGGTAAAAAAAGCACCTCATTGGTTAATTTTGAAAATACTTAGCGTCGGTTTTGAAGGCCTATAAAAGGATTCTGAAGATCAAGCCGAGTCAGTTAGCCATCAACATCTGAAGAGTCGAGATACTCAAGCTACTCAAAAAATTTCCATAACCTTAGATTATTGGATAAACATCGGTGAACCCAAGTGTTCCAGTAGCTTCGTAAGGTTGAAAGTAACCGAAGCAAATAAGTAATTTATACAAGTCAAGTAGTGTTCCCAGTCTTCGAACAAAGTTTTTAAAAGTTATTATAACCATAATCCACAAGTAGCATCGTATAATAATTAGTCTTCGACAACGTTCCAATACATCATTTAAGGTTTTATATCTTTTGAAAAAGAATAAGACAAGTTAACAATTATCAACAGTTCCTGATTTCTAAAGAAGTAACCACATTGTTTACCTGTGATTTGTTTATAGCAGAGAAATTGTGTACCTACGGGTAAAGTGAATTATCAAATTAATAAGAAAATCAAACCAAGTGAACATTGCCTACATTTTTAAAAACATATTCTTGGATATAAACTAAACGTAAGTTTATCTGTTATTCCTCCATTGTATTATTATCTGTCTGTAAATCTGAAGGAAAGATTGTAGATAATAACTTTGTAAACAAATATTAATAGAAAATAATTTTGAGGTTAGATCATAGATCTATTTGAACATAACATTGTAAAATTGATACCTGAGATAAAAATAGAGTCATAGAAATTTAAATATTAAAAGTTAGCATTCAATGAACCTTGTGTTTAATTCCATATATAATAAATTAAAAATAAAAGGTAAAAGTTCATTATTCAAATCATTAGAATATTCAATTCAAAACAAACATAAGATTTAAAATACAATTAAAAGCTAGCCGGAAGAATTAATAATAATTCATAATTAAAGAATAAAACTCAGTAAAGAGTTTTTATATCAATTGTCACCACAACGTGGGGAAATATAAATCAAAAGACCATTTATAACAATTGGCGCCCAACGTGGGGCAAAATAAATTGTTAAGAGCTTTTATAATAATTGGCGCCCAACGTAGGGCAAAATAAACTCATAAGAGTTTGGTTAACAATTGCCACAACAACGTGGGGCAAAATAAATTGTTAAGAGCTTTTATAATAATATATTGCTGAAATAATCTATAAGGGTGCAAAAATGGCCAATTTAATTGATTTTCCACCCCTAGAATTGATTTCAAGTAAATCTGAAGTCAGAATCGTGATCAGCGACCCAAAAAAACGTCTTGGTGCATTTTAAATTCGAAATTACCCTTTTGGGGGCCATCATTGTATTGTAACACTTTGTTTTAAGTATATGAATATGTATCAAGAATCCACTGCTTAGCAATTTTCTTATAAAATTCGGAGTCATTTCAAGCAATGTTTGAATAAGACTGAAACCAAAAAATATAACGCTCAAGTATTCACTTTCGAACCAGATGTTAAAGATTTATGAGGTAATAGAAAAAGGTTGTCAGACCTTATTATAAATATTGCTATTTGAGCATTCTACCTAAAATATACTTTTAACATTTTAAAAACTTAATGATTGAATTTTGCTCTATGATTTACAGACCTGGAGTTACGTTTTATGCGAATCATCTCCAGAATGATCTCTTATAATAATTGGTTTCTTTAGTTAAAGTATTATCATTTTCGTAATCGAATTGATGGTTGTAATCAAAATTATGTTTAGTAAGGGCGGGGGAATTTTTCATGGCCATACATTCTTTTTTGCAAATATTGTTTAGACATTTGTGTATAAGTCCCATAGCAATCTAAACAATTAAATTTGTATACTGTGTGACTTTGCTTATCTTTAGGTATTAAAGGTTTTAGATTTGTAAAATATTTACCAACAGAGTTAGTAGGGCATCAGGCAGTGGCGGAACTTCAATTTTTTGGCCCCCCCGTAAAATATTATTCGGGCCCCTACTACAAAAGAAACACAAATTTTTATATATATTTTTATTAAAAAATAACAAAAAGGAACAAAATTGCATTATTAACCCTTTCACTGCGGGACGTGGATTTGCAGTCAGTGCTCTGTGTGCGGCATTGGGCAGCCTTTGCGGGTTCGTCCGCTTCCCGCAGTTGAACCATAAACACTCATCGTCAGTATAGAGTTTTGGTTTGTAAGGCATGTTTATATTATGTATAATTCAACAAACTAACAACGAAATGTACGTGAAAACGTGTTCGCAAACGCAAACAACTGCATGAACATGAACGCGTTTCATCGTGTATGTAGGAGACAAAACGCGAAGGCGTGGGGACTGCAGGTGCTTGCACGAAAGTTAGCGCATGTGCCAAGCATATTCTATTGCGGAATCGCTCGCTTGCCGCAGTCTGGTACCTGAAGTCAGCCAGTGAAAATATACGTCAGTCGCACCACGGGACCACAAATAATTTGCGTCATATTACGTCAGCCGCAGCGAAAGGGTTAACAATTAAAAATTAACAAAAGAAAATATATTTAAAATTTAAAATCCTTCCTCCTGGATTTCAAATTTGCAAAATCTGTAATCACATCTTTTATTTCCATATTTGAATTAAAAAAATAAAGCTGGAAATATAACTTACCTACTTTCACAGTTCACTCTTACTATTTATTTAATATTTTGTAACGAATTCGAGTTGAATGCAAATTTCAAAGTTACCCACACATTTACAAGATATAGGTATCTTAAAATTAACAAACTTAAAATCTAATAGAAAAGTAGAAGAGGGTGGATTTTACAAATTGGTAGGTTTTTATTGGTGACAGGAAGGAAGTGGTGGAAAACATGCTATTACTGAGGAATGTGTAAGAAGAAAGGTTCAAATGGAAAAACCCGAATTGTCGATGCGCCAAGAAATGGTCATAATAACATCTGGAGAGGTATCATAAATAATAAATATTTGGGTTTGTATAGTTCTGAAAACATGAAACAAATGAACGTACCTACCGGAGGGGACGAGACGGTGACGAGACGGTTATAAAATTGGGAAGTACATACATAATTAAATAATATAAAATAATATATAGTGGCGTTAATTAGCGACGTAACACTGTCACTGATCAACCTACCCAAACAATTTTCGACAAGTGCTCTGAAGAGTGTCAGAGGGGGGCCTTTTTCTTTGTTTTCAGGCAGCCGAGTCAGTGCGTCAAAACAAAGTAATGACAAACAGATGTGGGAGGTTGCAATACTTGCTAAGGGTTTTAAAATGTTTTATATTAGAATTGTTTTTTTTTGCGCTTGCTGGTTAAGTCGGTTATCAGTTTCGAGAATGTTTCACTCTTTTCATGATGCATTTGGGCCCCTATAGCTATGGGCCCCCCGCGTTGCGGTTGCGGGGTCCCGCGCATTGTAGTTCCGCCACTGGCATCAGGACATGGAATTACAACCTAAAAAGATATTAGATCGATTTGCGAAGTCAAAAAAATCTTGTTGTACTACCGTGAAATGGGGTGAAATAGATAATGAACTGCCAAAGTGAATCTGCGATCATTCGCCTAGCTGTCGTTCGTTAGTTCAAGTTCAGAGCATGGTCGTGTACAGATTAGTTAGCGGTAAGTGAAAGTGGTTCTATTTTTATAAATTAATGAAGTTCACTAGTAGTATATTTTGGGAATAACAGATGGTTGAAAAAATACTTCTGCATTTTTGTTATTTTCCTTCACTAAACTGTTATTTCTTGTTTAAATTATCACCTATTGTGTTCTTAACCTAATTTTTTTACTTTTAACTTGAATGCCAACGGTTCAATTTCTACGCGCGAATTTAGACATTGGGGTCACTTTGTTACAACTTTCGGGGTGAAGTTGATGCTTCTATCAATCTTGCTCCATTAGACTCTTTTAATTTATATTAGTCAATCATATTGAGTTTTTATTTTATAACAATGGGTCGTACCTATCACAAGAAACTTGGTGGAAGGAATTTTAGGAACTATAAACCCGAAATAATAGAGCAGGCGTTAACAAAAGTCACAGAGGAAGGATGTAGCATACTAAAGTCGTGCAAAGTTACGGAATTCCATATGGCACTCTATAATAACTATAAGTGTTTACGCCGTAATGCACACGGTGGACAAACTGTCTTTAAACCGGAAGAAGAAAAGACAATCATTCAAGGCATAATAACATGTGATGATTGGGGATTCCCCATAAATTTAGAAGATTTGCAGTTGTGACAAAAACATTCTCACAGGGACGGGATGTTAACAAATTCAAGAATAATGTACCCGGAAAGGACTGGGTTTACTTCCTATTAAAGCATCATAAGGACCAACTCCCGCAACGTCTTGCAAGTAATATAAAGCGCGCTCGATCCTCAGTCTCAAGTGAAGCGATAAAGGATTATTTTGACCATTTAAAGACAACCATTGATGGCGTACCAGCATCCAACTTATTTAACTAGGACCAAACCAACATGTCCGATAACCCAGGAAAGAATAAAAAATACCCTGAGAACATCCTTAATCACATTAAGTCTGCCATGTCTCCGTCATGTTCTGTGGATCGACCTCAAGAATCATGCTACCACCTTACGTCATTTACAAATCGGAATGGGGTCACTGGACCGAAAATGGTTCAAAGGAAGAACCTTGTTGTAATTACCGCTGTTGCAGTTCCGATTCCCACTACAATCGCACTACAAATAAATGGATAGATGCCAGTTGCTTCACAGATTGATTTAAAAGCACATTTTTACCACATGCTTTGCGTTTGCCTGGAAGTAAAGTTCTAGTGGGCGATAACCTATGCTTTCATTTTACAGATGGAGTATTGGAGCTGAGCCAAGAAAACGACATCGCATTTGTTTGATTGCCACCAAACTCCACTCATCTGAAACAACCTCTCGACGTTTGCTTTTTTAGGCCTTTGAAAACTGCCTGGAGAACCGTTTTATTAAATTGGGAACAGCAGAACTTAAAAGCAGTAAGTTCAAAAAAACAAGAATTTAACGAAAACAAAATGCCAAGTGCAGAGAATGAAGTAGATGAAAACTCTGAAAATAATATCGGAAACGCTCTTGTAAAATTCCTAAGAGAGAGTTAGGCTAGTACACCTGTTAGGGGTCCACCTTAAAAAACAGCGTTTAAATGTTGTCGAAGAAGACACTTTGGGGGCATCAACAAGTTCTGCGTATGAAACTGAAGTGAAGGAATGGCGTCAAAGCGAGAATGAAGAAGTTAACGATGACGTAGGACTCGTAGATGATGAAATGGAGGCTGATGGGGTAGATGGTTCGGCAGAAGAAAATTAGGATATTCACCGGGTTGACCCTAGCAAGATCACAGCGGACAACATAACTCCACACAATTGCATTCTGAAGTTACGGCGACCTGGCGGCCATCCTCATCCACCACCCTTCCCTGTAATCATTTCCCTATCGAATTCCTGACACCCCTTTACACTACACAATTAATAATTAATAAATAGATGCAGGCAAATCAGGTATTGGCTTCTTGAGCTTATTTCAGCCTCTATAAAATTATTATAATCTATACCCAAGTGAAGTTTCAGAGGCATCAGATAAAATACCAGTAGGTATTGTGGAGATGGCTGTAGATTCAACTGATTGCTCGATTTTATTATCATAAAATATATGGGACATTCAGAAAATAGTTATTAAAAATAAAAACCTCTTTTTATTGTGTGACTGTAGTTTTCCAAATATATTCTTTATATTATACCAGGGTTCGCCTGATTTAAATCATTTGATTTAAATCACGATTTAAATCAATGATTTAAATCAAGTGATTTTTTTATTTTATTCAATGAATAAAATAAAAAATGTGAAATCAGAAATAACATTTATTTATTTTATAAAATATACTCGAAATACAAATTAAACTGATACAAACTGCAAATAAAACTATATTCTTAATATTGAAAAAAAAATAATAGATATTTTCAAAAAAATGCCACGTTAATTTTCATTTTCATTATAGTATTTGTACAGAAATACTAATTTTCCCGCTTTCTCCACTCCTAATTTATTTCGTAAATTGGAGTGAACCACTCCAAATGTAGAAAATACTCTCTCTACCGAAGCGGACGAGGAGACAGCACATAACAATTGTTTCAAAATAGGAAGAAGTTTAGCAACTTCAGGAATATTCTTTTGTGAAACCCACCACTGTAAGGCACTAACACTGGATAATACCTCTTCTGAAAACATAACTGTTGAAAATGGTTCAGTTTTGGCTTCAAGTTTTATAATGAGTGGTAGGAATCCACTATTTCCATACATTTCTTGTATGATATTTAATGCTGAATTTTTTTCTGCACTAATCAATTCGTGGATTTGTTCTAGAAGAGTTGTCGAAACGATTTTTCCTGATGGGGGCTTATAACCAGGTTTTAATATTTCGATCGCCTTTTTCACATGCGGATTGTCTAAACATCTGAAGCTAGTATTAGTTGCAAATACAGCTTTTGCGATTTGTTTGTCTATTTCTTCTTTTTTATTTGCAGATGTCCGCATAACAAAGTTCATTAAATCAGCGGGACCGGGAACGTCCGTTTTTCGTTTTTTATAGACTGAATCATTAGTTTCATTAGAAAGTGATAATGACGATGTTGATGGCACTGACAAACCAAAAACAGACAAACTCGACGAAGCTAAACTTGGCGGTCGATTTTCAAAACTGGTGGTTGAATTGGAAAACGTTGAAGCCCTTCCGCTTGCAATAGTTGCTTTATCTGAATTAAGATCTGATCGTTCATGTTCTGTAAAAAAGCGAGAAATTATTTAGGTTGATAAATGATAAGATAATCAGTTGAATTAATAATAATTATTAAAATATTTAAAAGTAAAATATATGGAAAAAGTAAGATTTTAGCGCTTCTTGTAATCCTTGTATTGTATTTCTATTTATATCAAATCATACCCCGTACTAAAATCTAGCACTTTTTCCTTGTATGAAGAATAGCAATTAATAATGAAATAATAATATTTTTTTAGTTTCTGTTTCTACTATATACCATTACCATACTAGTCATACTACTTATAAGACATAATATGCGTACATAGTACATACCTTCAGTTGTTAAATTAACTTCTTCATTACTTGGCCCAGCGTTCTTACACTTTTCATGATGGTCTTTTAATCTTTGGACAATTCCTTGCATTTCCTTTCTGCAAGTTTTACATATAGCTCTACTACACGTTTTTCCTTTTTCTGATTTTTTTTCTATAAAATAATTCCAAATTTGATCTTTCCTCCTTCCACTCATTTTTATTCTACACTCACTTTACTTGTTCAGTTAAGTTCACTACTTGGGCACAGACACAGACACACTCACAGTCTCAATAAAATTTGTCAAATGAATCAGCTTACGAGTTCTCGTCGTTTTATTGTATTTTGTGTTGTGACGTTGTGACTGGTGCAATCAAGATTCGACAGGATTTTTAAAGGGAAATTACGGCGCGAGGCGATTTCTTGATTTCGCAAAGTCTGACAAGAATAAACCAATACAAGATATGTCAAAACAGGAAAATGCTATTTGTTATTGTTTGCGTTTGCATGTAAAGATACATAGGTACTTAAAATGGACCAAAACATATCGATTATTATTCAAAATAAAAAAAAACTGAAGAAATCATGTTTTTCTTTGATTTTTTAATAAAAATCACGATTTTTGAATTTTTTAAAAAAATCATGATTTTTCCAACCCTGTATTATACTACGGATAGAACAATGTCAGAAAAGATATTTACTAAAAAATTGATGATGTTTCTGTAGTCAACATTGACCATGATATTAGCCAGCGTTCGGTGAAGCCGTTAATTATCGGATTGATGTTTTCATGAAATATGGCTCTAAATTATTTGTTGTGACCGGTTCTTTCAATAATTACTTGCGAATGTCTACCTCTATTAACTAAATTGCTTGCTTTGGTGGTTATGGGCACTATAGACAATAATGTGTGGTAATATGAAATTAAATATACCCAAAAACCACAATATCCTCGACAAACCTTCTAAGGAGTCGCTTAAGGTTCAAACTAGATTGATAGAAAGCGGTTGTAACTATATGCGAGTCTCAAATTAATCAAAGACTTTGTGGAAAATACTATCATGGTCTTATATTCGTCACAGTACCATAAAAGAGTTGATAATTTAACTAAGAATTATAACAATAAAGGTACCAAAAAACTTGTATGAACTAAAGATTCTGATGTGAAGTATATCTATGGTTTCTGTGTTCACGTAGTGTAAAATCATTTTAACTTTAAAAGTTGGAGAATTAGATGAAAATTTACACAAAACTGGTAACATTTCATTTGGAATTAATGCTAACAAATTTCACCACACTGTGGCATTCTCAAAGCTAGGAGGTATCAACTAAGACTCTGTTAAGAGATGATGCTCCAATATTATTACCTACAATCTCCAATTTATCTTGTTCTACTCTACTGAAATTATTGAGCCATGGACATTGTAAGGAGTCAATGAGCTAAAGTTTATATCGATATAAGGTGCTTATGGCAAATTAATTTATTTTTAAAATCGATAGGGATTATCATATTTTGTAACATTTATTTATTGATTTATTCATGTTATTTTGTACCGATAATGTAGGGTCAGATTTTAATTTTGTATAATTTGTTTAATCATCTAATAGATTTAGTGAGACTGAAACGTACCTTAAAAACGAAAATAATAAGCATATGTGTTATGGTGACCTATTTCTCGATCATTCATATATAAAAAACTATCTATATGTAAAATATGATTAATATTGATATAGAAAAAGTTATTTAATTTACATTCTGAAATTTATGAGAATATATTCAATTTTCACATACATATTTAAAAAAAATTGAAATATAAATATGTAATAATTATGACACAAACGGCACTTCATACCTTACGTCCAAACAATCAAAACAAGCTTCTCAGTAATATGGAAATGTATAATCTTTTAAATCTATGACAACTACTGAAATGAAGTACCTACATGATTGGAATAATTGCGACCAACCATGAAACTGTCCTATTCTGGACGAAATGACGGAACTGTTTCATTGTAGATTAATCTCCCAAGAGGTTCATAGCAGCTATAATGCACTCAAATCAGATTTTGACCTCTTAAGACATCTAAGCCACGGCAAAATGAATAGAATCTATCAACAATGTATGATTGAAATTGAAGACTACCTTGTGACATCAATGATTTTGATTCGCACCGATTAAACCAATGCCAGATTAATTTCACTAGTATAAATGTAAGATGTAAAAGGAGTGGGTTGTCTTTTGAGACTAAAAAAATGTCGACATAATTATTTTTGTCTCTTTGATAATTCCAGAAAAGAATTAATAATAATTTGAATTAATCATCATGGTTACAAACAATTAATCGATTTACTGGCCGCAAAATAATTCATATTCATGAGTACATACTAAGCCGAATTAAAACAAGGCATTGTTTGTTATTGTTCATTCACAGACTATCAAAAAGTCATAATAATCGTACAATTTAACACGTTTGTTGAAAGCTTAACTATCATTGTTATGTATTGATTTCTGCAATTAAGTTAATAATGTGCTAAATTATCACTGCTCAAAAGATTTTGTTCATAGATTTTATTAGAGGCGTCCCAAGTTTATTCCATTAACACTAATGTTTTCATGACTCATTGTTTGCTTGTAGAATCTGTAGAAGGTATTAATAAATCAACTGAAAGGTTTCAATTATAGTAGTAATCCTTGAATACTACTCCAACTCGTTGTCAATACACTATTTCTTCTAAAAAATTGTGTGCCATCTTCCTAGTGTACCCGCAAGAAATCGTATTCATGAAGCTGGTATTAATTATCGTCCACCAATTAGAGTGATTGCACTCAACTACGGCAATCGCGAAGCTCGTCTTACCTGGGTTGAAGATCACGTATCTCGGTTCGGATTTAGACCGAACACTAGGAGAACAAGATTATGCCTTGGAGAGGACTATGCGCTTCCAGGAAGTTCACAATTACCGAGGAGGTCCTGTGATCGTATGAGCCTCCATAATTGCCAGACCTAGATCCCATTGAGCATGTGTGAGACAACTCAATCCACTCTTGGAAATAGTCGCGGCCGTCTTGCATTTGTACATGCATTAAGAGAACAGTGGACACTTCTGCATCAAGATGTAGTCGATAGGCTGGTTATAATTAGGGCTAGGTCTTGCCGGGTAGTAATGATGCCCGTGTAGGCAATACATCGTATTGAGTAAGTGTCGACCGTCAGCATCGTAGTACATAATATGCTATTTTTCATCTGGACATGCTTCATATTTTACCATATACATACTGATACTGATTGCGTCAAACCAATATTATAGGTTCCATATTAAACTACTATATATATATATATATATATATATATATATATATATGAAGCATGTGTCAACTACATCCAACTCAGTATGTTAGAATTATTGGTGAATTATCGAGGGCTAATTAGTAACGAGTGGAGTACCACAGGGATCGAACATAGGTTAGATTATTATATTGGGAGTTTCAATTTGTTACAATAACAAGGACAATGGAAGAAAATGAATGGAATTGCAGTGGGAATCTACAAACCAAGAATCAATATTACATAGCCTAGTAAGCTAGATACGGGGTCAAACTTGGCATATATAAGCATTTGTTGCTTAAAGTTCTGAATGATATGATATTGTTTTCAGCTCATGAGCTATTTGTTCTGGTTTGTATTGCTTGAAGAATATGATAAACGGAGAATGTGGCCAATAGTCCATTATATACTAATATCTCCAAGATCTTTGACAAGGTTCTTCACTTCATTTTGGGCTTCAAACTGTATAGTATTGGTATTTATGGATCTTTACTCGATTGGCGTATTAGCTATTTAATTGCGAGAATGCAAATAATTTTAATTCCATAGAATGTTTTGTCAGGGTTTCCTCAGGGTAATAATCGCGCCCCATTGCTTTTTAATTGTTGTTAATAATTTGGTGGATTCCATTATAGATTGTAAGGTGGTCGCTGATGATGGAACGATTTTAAAAATTATAAAATCTGTTGAAGAATGCATTAGACTCGTTTAGCCTATAGTGTCTCAATAATAGATTATAAATAAATGTGAATATATATGAAATTATTGGAATTTAACTAGTCCTTAAATGGTCAAGTTCTGGATAGATTTGATAGTATCATGGATTCAAATAATTGAAAGATCCCCTACTGCTCAGTAGTTCGTTCTACGAGTATGCATGCCCAGTATGGCCAATTTGACATTTTTCCCAATATTTTTTTGTAAATATACCTTTTGAGCCTCATTCTAGGCGTATTCATAAAGGAATTTACTGGGATAAACTTGTTACATCTATGTCAAAGTCTATTGAGAAAATATTCATCGCGTATGGTATAACTATAAAATATACATCGCAACACACGCGCAAGTGAAGATAAGCACCGTCAAGTTATTATGTTCGTTGTACAACAAAATGCATTGTACAAGTACCAACGTATATCTTCATGAAAAAGCAAATTAAGCTACAAATAAGATAGTTGAGCAATGTTGAACATCATCATGGGAAAATGTAGATAACCTTCAGTAATACGAACTACTGCATGTATTCATTTCATTTCGTATAGCATTTTTATTTCTATACCACATACTCCGACAGTATCAGCAGGTAGGACGCAGTCTCTTGGTTGCAAAGTAATTCACGTGCAGCCGTTTGGAAGTGTCTTCTTTGCTTTGATAAAACATCATTAATTCATTTATTCCTACAGTCAACGAGTTCTACTGGTCATAAAGGTTATTTTATGATGAATGCAGTTGATGGTATAGAAGACCAGATAAACTGCAAACGGTAACTGAAAGAAGTTAAATGAATACCGGCAAACAATCGAACAACAATTTCAAGAATGACTGTTACGTTAAATTTTTCACAAAATAAAGGTAAATGTCAATAAAAGAATCGTAAAATGAAAGGAACATCGATTTCATATTAAATCTGTGTTTTTACTATCCAACTCGCTACGTATGGGGTTATTGTTAGAAGAGACGAGACGATTTCTCTTTCGTTCAATTGAATGATGACCATATCACCAGTTTGGGTAGTTCCGAAATGAGTCACTTACAGCATGTCCCCAGATCGTCGCAATAATAGGTGAAAAGGAAAATAAATTTTAGAGTTGAAGTTTCATCTTTTGTGGTAGGGCCCTGATTGCATAGAAACTAATTTGACATCAAATCAAATTAGCATTAGACTTCTTCGCCTAACTGAACCGGAAGTTCGGAAGGTACCAACATTTGATCAATTATACTGTGGTGTAGTAGGCCTTGTATGTACCCAGTTTCAAAATCGGATAACCCTGGCAAATCACATTCAGCAAACTCCTAATTTAGACCTGCGTTTTGGCGCTTTGGGACCAGAATCTTGAAACATATTGTTTGTCCAAACGAATCAGACTGCAAAGTTTGGTACTTGTTTGGATCTTCGTTGATCTCTTCAATTAGGGAAAAGGACCGTGGAACAAATTGGAATTTTGTTCTGAGAATTGAGTCAGACACTGCTACAACCTTTGTGCCTTTGCAAAATGAACAAACATTGTTTTATGCGTTTGAGAAAAGTAGGGTATGGGGGAGATTGAGGCAGACAGTCTTATCATATGTCGGTAAGCATGGTCACTGTATTACAGGACGAGAGGTTGGAGGTCACAGGGTGAGATCACTGTATCACCGGCCGAGGGTTACAAATCTCCGTGTTACCGACCGAACCAACAGATTCAGCATAAAATCAAGTTAGCTTTCAGGCTTCTTTAAATCTGTTGATTCAAGAAGTAGTTCTCAAACACATAGAACAATGGTTTTTTATGTTGGAAAGGCACAAATGTTGTACCAGTGTCTGCATCTGCACGTGTTCTACAAATCTTTGATTCCATGCATCGAGGTTGATGTTTTATGGTTTTCAAAAATCTTTTCTCAACTAATGTGAGTCATATTACTTTTCTTTCTAGCACTTAAGGTGTCTTTTCTGTAAGAGATAGGGCGGAATGTTATCCAAAAAAGTTGTTCAGAATGATAAATTATGTACATCTCTCAGAATATGTCAAAAGAATTCTTGGACTCCTCTATAGTACTTTGAAAATGGAGATATTAGAAGAATTTTTTCATCTTTTGACTACACGAGAGAGAAACCTATAACATCGTGCGAGCAGGCGATGGAATATTTGGAGAAGAGGTTGGCAGTAGAAATTTTCTTAATAGTTCGCAGGTCACTTTTCTACATTTAAAATTATGTTAATTCTTAATCATCTGAAAATTTTTTATTTAAAACTGTATACAAAGGCTGGACTTTGAGTTGTTCTTCTTCAAATTCCGCCATGGGAACGTTTTGAAGCAAATTCAAGTAGAAATTAATCATTAGATCAAAGTCGTTATACACAAATTATTCACAATGATTGGAGGAAACGTCGAAGTAATTATCTATATAATTACGCAGACACCTAAGTCGCAATAATCAATGAATTAATTCACTACAATTTATTCACAATTGAGTATCATGAACTCTAAACAAAAGGAAAACATCAAAGCATGAAAATAGTAAAACTAAGAACAACTTCTGGATACGTAATCTAAGCGACGAACCGGAAGTCTCCAAAAATCACTGAAGACTTTACAAGGTTACCAGGTAATAATTTAAACAGATACGCTCGACTGGGAGCGGAAACTTATTGTAAATTATGGCTTTTAAACTGAACGTTCCATTCTGAATTTGAAGGATTTGAATGAAATATTTTATAATTATATTTTACATTTTCAACTTGAGTTCTAATATTTGTTCCTTTATTAATTATGACATTTTAATTTTGGCTTTTTATTTTTAAATACTACAAACGTACAAACATCATCAACGGCGGAATGAAATATGTGTAAATGGAAGTCTAAAAATATACCTATGTCACTAGTACTTTAGTCTAGAAACGATGGATGACATTCACAATTTATTAACATGCTTGCCTGGGGTGAACAAAATATATAAAACTCTGAACAGTCACATCAACTCGAAGCCTGTTAGAATTTTCCTTGTCCAGAAAAAGTATCTACGAGCTACCGACTATTTTGCTTTTTCAGCCTTCGTCGCCAAAAGGAGCGTACTAGATATATGTTGAACTGTGTTCTATTCTTGTTCGATAACTAGTACGCGCATGTTGAAGGTGAGAGCTTTTATTCCCACATTCAAGTACTATATTGACTGGTCTATCGAGTGAAATGAGATTGAAACCATAGCCGTCTTGACAAGAACCCGGTACGTTGAATTGGTGATGCCCATAACATATGTTCAACTCGGGCCTATTGTACCGTCGCCGTCGGTACCGCCCGCGTACGTACAACATATCTCAATCAGTGCGAGTACAGTGGAAAATTTTTTAGTCAGTCGGTGAATATATTCGTGGTAAGTATTTGGATTGAAATTTATTGAAAATGCACTTTGATAACGCTGAATAGAAAAAATAGTATCAGTTTCATTGGGCATGCTTTTAGTGCCAGAGTTCAAGTTTGGAAAATGAACGCGAAACGAGAGTTTAATAAAGAAATGCCTAATGAAACATATTTTTAAACTGTTTCTTGATACTATTTAATACAGTTATCTTTTATTCGTTTTTTTAATAAGGTCTCAGTCACATTTGTTCTTTTGTTTTGGGTAGTTAATAGTCAGAGAATTGAACATCTAAATTCTAGGGAACTACTCTCACTTGGCATCACTCACAGACATGAGACAGCATGCTGAAAGCTGGGGGTTTACCCGAAACCACCATCGCGTCAACAATCCAATAAAATAGGTATTATATGCTTCACGGTGATACGCGTTGTATAATATAGCACAGAAAAACCCAAAAAGTATTTCAACTTATCTTCACAGGCATTCACTATTCGACTCCATAGCTTTGGTAAGTTTATTTCCTTTAAATGTCAATAGCTAGCGGGAAGAATCATTCTCAAAGGTCAAACTAATCGTTTTGCCCTTTTCAAGGTAATCGCTTATGAACTATACTGTGTGTCACCGTGAGTTTGTTGACTGATAAACCCACTTTAAGCCTTTTTGGGCTTCGATTCGTCAGGACAAGTCCACTGTTTCGACAATTCTTTGGTCTCTGGTGTGCTGTGATGAATCCATGTTTCGTCCACGGTTACGAAACGGAACAAAAAGACCTTCTTATCGCTCTTGAACATCCCCAAACACTCCTTTAACAGAACTGAATGTTAATTCGAAAAAGAAGGTCGTTGAGAAATCGATGTCGCCCTTGCGTTGAAGTTAAATGAATATCATTTTCAGCATTTATTATGAATGATTATTTTTCATCGTTACCAATAAAAAGTTATTCAAATTTTTTTTCTTTTTAATAGCCTTTCAAAAGAAATTCCATATGATAAAACTGGTTAGAAAAATTAAAATAGCTCGAACAGGAAGCCTCTACGTGAAATTTATCAAGAATACTTTCTTATAGAAAATACATCATAGTTTTCAAATTTGTAGGCAATAATAATTTCCGACCATTGGCTTAGAAATTTAAGGGGTTTAAATGGGTACAAAACCCCATAACTACGTTACTATATTTGTCTCATGTGACCAAAAAGATCTCATCCAGTAAAACAGAAGTGCACCAAAACAAAAAAAAGCTGAAGTGTACCAAGTTTGGACTGAAAATTTTCGTTCAGAAGATAATGGAGAAAATGCTATAAATTTTCAAAACTGCAACACCCTATTATTTTTAGAAGTTCTATCGTTTACTAAAGTTATGAACAAAAGAAACGGAAACACCCTGTATACCTCAGCAGAGATATTTATCTTTGAGACTACAGCTTTTATTTCATTGATGAGCCAGAGAAGGCAAAATAGCTGTGGTATCTCTGATCGATCTATTTGAAAATTTTAATGAGTTCTAGTTAAGGATGTTACATCACAAATGTCACATGGGATATTCGAATGTGGAGCCAATATAGTTTCATCAAGTTGTAAACTTAAAGTTAACTACAAATCATCACTATTGGTTAATAAATCATATAAGTAATAGTAAAATAAGAATTGAAATAAAAAGTGTATTGAATACTTGAATATTTGCAAATCTAAAAGACCAGTTGACATGTTTAATATTAAATTATCGAATTTAACAGAGAATTAGAACCATACTATATGTTCTCAATGCGCAAACAACTAAGCTAATCGTCCAGTTCGCCATTGATATTACTACATACTTATTGGAATGGCGACCTTTGTTTTGATTGTATAAATCTCGACGAATGTAGAATTATAATATCAAATACAATGCATAATTAAGGATGTTAACTTCTAGTGTGAACGGTCTGTTAATAATTCGCATTTTAATTGGGACTACGATCGAAAAGTCGAATCGTTTATTTCAAGGTCTCTGGAGCATTCATTAACCTTTAAAGGTTAGAGTAAACACACTTGTTGAAGATATAAAAAGTATCATTAAACCACGTCCAAATTATTTCAACACCATTTTATACTTCTGTTGAGGCAGTGGGCAAAGTGAGATAATAACTCTCGATCTCCGTATGTATCATCATAGAACATTATAAATACGTTTCGCTGATAATTAGAGGATTATATATTAAGCGCATCTTGGAAAGTCTATGAAATCTGCAGGCTTACAATTCAATCGTTTTTCAAGGCTCTTGCTGAAATTTAGGAATGTAAAAATAACGTTCTATTGTGGGATGTTGAAATGCTAGATAATGGACATGATTTCCCGATGTAGCATTAAATGCTGAATGAGTTTCGCAAATTATTGATCATCGGGGCACCAGGGAAGAGGAAAACTCATTTGAAAATGCTTTCTACAATAGCTAAATAACCATCAGCTCAGCAAAAAATAAATGTTAAAGAATATCTGGATCTTCTGGTTTCAATACCCAAAAAAAACTAAGAACACTAGCACAACTGTATTTTTTCTAAGATTCTTCATGCGATTTGATTAATTGTTGCTGTTTTATGTTTTATTAGAACACTGATGAACAAGACAACATGAAGACGGCAACAAGACAGATACTTTGTTATGACATTTGAAAATATAATATAAAAACTGGTGTAGCTAAGATAGCAAATTGAAATATATCTTTTTCAGTAAAATTTATTGTACACATGATTGTAATATGGCTTCCTAAGTGAATTTTTATGTTGCTTCTTCGTTCTTGCGTTTTGTATCGTACGTACAGTTTACTGACATTATTAGTTCATTACTTATGCCGTCAAAATGTTGTGTTCCCGGCTGCAAGAGAAATTACGACAATGAACCAAAAGTTCAAATGTTTAGTTTTCCTAAAGGTATTAAACAAAGGAACAATGGATATCGGCTGTCCCTGTGAAACAATAAGATTCTCGTAATGGTACCGCAGTAAGTGTAATTTTTTAAATTATTTCGAAATTAGCGAAAATTGGATATAAAATATTCTTTATTGTAAGTGACAATAATGTAATCAACAGCAAAGCCATGAACAAGAAAAGTATGGCTTAACAGACGTTTTATACAGTTGCCTATGCGTACGACTCTTTACTTGGGGTAAAAGCATTATCCTATCGAGGACATCGTGAAGATCTGTTTTCCAATAATCGAGGGAATTTTAATGAACTTTTGGATACTTTTGTAGCAATAAATCCCATTGATATCTAAGAACATTACATTATAAAACTATCGCGCATAGTCAATGATGCAAGAAATAATTTCACTCCACTTACTGAGAAACAAAGTACCTATAGCTATAAACAATCAATATGGCGAAGAATTCATTTTTATGTGTTTTTTCAAATATACGTGCCCCTAAAAATTAATGTACAAAGTTGATTATTATTTCTTTTTATAAAAATTTTAACTGGTGAAAAATCTCGTAGCCCAAAAATACTCAAAAATTAAATTTTCTTTCTTTGAGATTGTTTCACGTGTTCTTGAACCCACGAGCCGCTACTGATTAGTTCCAGTCAATCATATTCAGTTCGAAGAAAAAAAAAATAGGGATTCTCATACGTCAATTTTATGAATCTGTTAATTCCTGATATGTGACAGAATAACGGGCGGTCTCATATCTAATAAAACGATAATGTTTTTCTTTTTAGTAGGTACACTTTGAAATGAAAGCTTACCTTCAACAAAAATTTATTAGTTTTAATATTTAGATATTAGTTTAATTCACGTATTTATTAAATTTGAACTTTTAATATTTAATTTTTCAATAGAATCATTGTTGTGTTGTTTATTCTGTTAATTTTTCAATAAGTTCCATAGTTTACTGCAAATAAATTTAATTTTATTCAAAAACAACCTGTATCATTGAAAGGATTTAGGAGTTACTTGAAGACAAGTTAATTCGAATTTTACTTGTTGAAATGACGAATTCAATAGAGTTCCACAGTTTCCCAGAATAAAAAACAACGAATTAATTATTACCAATAATGAGAAACATTTTGTAATTAGCTTTAAATTTAGTATGTAGGAAAGGAAATTGTTTATCTATACTATTTCGACCATTAAGAGCAACACAAGAATGAACAACACAAAGAAATGTCTCTATTATTTTATTAACTATATATATATGAATGGTACTTTGATTTAATTGATAGTAGATTGTAATATTAGGTGTAATCATCAAAACTTACAATTTAGGTCGTAATTGGAGTTGTGTCGATTATATTATATAATAATCTCAAATGTTGATTTTGGAGAAAGAACAATATTCTTCAACCAAACATAATCATGTCTATGAATCAGAGTATATACAGCTAGTCGCCAGAACAATTATTTAAAATTTATAATTCTTGCCAGCAGACATCCGGAAAAGCAAGTATATTGTCTATAAAATATTCGTAGACAGGCCTTTGTTTATGGAACAACTTCTACTCGAACATGAACTAGTGTATTATGAGGTTATCAGTAAGAATATTAAAATATATTTGTTCTGTATTTAGTGTGAACAAATTCATTTGTAAACATTATTATCTATTCGACATTACCACAAAACTATTATATTAGTAGAGAAAAAATTAATGAGTACAGTATTCATATTAACATAAAAATGCTAGTTTCTATTAAATCGAAAAGATCAGTCAAATTCTAAATGTTTCAGGAGATATTTTTTAAATTAAATTGCACCTGTTTCAGATGACATGCAGTTAGTTTCGTTGGATCTGTTTGAGTCAGAATTACCACTGATTCTAAATGATTATGAGAAATGAGTAGAACTTGATAATATTATCGACGCATACACTAAAAGGGTTTACAACTGTAGATATACATTACATTAATAAATACGGAATAATCACCCTTATCCACTTAAAATATTATTGAAGTACTGAGTAAACTAAATTAGAAAACAAAATATACCTGTTCAAATACTATTTGGGGTTAATATTGCAAACAAGAGGTTACCCTCAGCAGGAGATAGTTTTGAATTCAATAAATTGCCTCCTCGCTTACACATTATCATCCCTTCCAAATTAGGTAGCTAGATATTTGTCCGTGCTGTATATTGAAAGTAATACATTTTCCTGAGGAATGGAGCCACCTGTATTCAAAATATGTTATGTTGATGCTGTTTTTCAGTCCTTTATATTGGTAGAATGTTCTTTATAACGAATTAAAATGTTCCTTCTAGTTTGATCCAGATAGCATTTTGAACTCGACCAGCAATGAAAAAAATTGATTGTGAGTCGTGTTCTAAATAAAGAATTCTATAAATGCCTTCAAAATTGTGAGTATGAAATTTCTAATCTACATTGTATTATTGCAACTGTCAATACCAGTCAACTTCCAAACAATAACGAATTTGGAACAAAAATTTTATTTATGAATAGCTTATTTCACGGAATTGTTTCGGAAGAATCCGTGCAATAAGTTCTCAAATAGTGACCAAAGTAACAACAGTTCAAAGAACATCGTTGAGTCAGCAGTGGAATGTAGCGAGAGGAGATGGGCATTCGTATTTTTCTCGAAGGTTTGGAGGTTATATGCATAGGGAAAGACCTCACTAGGTGAACAGTTCCAAAACTTTGCTGTTCTATAAAAAAATTAGGTCTGGTAGGAAGAAGTTCGGCAGGTTTCGAGCTTGACAGTGATTGGGTGACTAGTTTGAGCTCGTCTAGTCCGCCTATGTGGAATCTCTCGTGGTGGAACAACAGCCGAGAGTTCTGATGAACACTGACCATGGAAATATCCAGAAAAGGGAGAGATCTCCCACCTTTCTACGATGTTTTAGAGAGATCAATAAACACGTAAGTGTGACATCATCAATCAAACGAATATCTCTCTTCTAGATAGAATCCAAGAGCTTCAGCGTATGTTCGGGAGCCGAACTCCGAAGATGTGAACAGTACTCGACAGGTCGACTCTGTGCTTTGTAGATTATGAGGAATCTGCTGGGATGTAAAGTAGCTCGTGGCACGGAATAGAAAGGTTTTTGTGAAGCGGTTTTCGCAATGGATATCACATGATCGTACCATCAAAAGGTGCTGTTGGTGGTGATCCCGAGCATTCTTAAGGAATATATAACATGAAAGCTTTTCGCAAACGAAAACGTGCTGAGAGCGATGAGAGCAAAACAAATGATGACGAAAATGAAATACCGACTCCAAATCACACAAGTTCTTTAAAATAAGACCTTTGAAATGTTCACGTATTACATAAATTTATAACTTTCAACTACATTAGGAATATAACTTATAGTCCAGGCAATAAGCCGGGAAAAAGGCCATAATAAAAAAAATATAGTGAGTAGATTATAGTGAGAATTCCAAATTTTTTTTTGCATTTTGTTCCCAATACCCCATAGATAATTCATGACTACCGCGGGGGTCGACCTTTCTACCCCCCCCCCCCCAAACAGGTTTCAACCCCTCAGAGGAGCATTCTTATAAAAACAACCCAAAAGTTTATAGAAAAATAATGAATTAAGAGACGAAATTGACCCCTAGTATGTTTATTGGGTCGCTGATCAAGATAGCGCAATTAGTTTTTAAGGAAAACTCCCTCCAGATGGGAAATTTGGAACATGTACCTATATATAATATATAATTTATAATTTTGTTGCAAAATAACCTCTAGTAAGTGTTTTGGGTCGCTGATCACGATTCCGCTGTTATTTTTCCCAAAAAACTCGCCAGATGGAAAATTCGAGAAATTTGAGATTTTTCTGAAACGGTTATGAATAATAAAGTATAATTTTGTTACAAAAATGACCCCTAGTATGTTTTTTGGGTCGCTGATCACGATTCCGCTGTTAGTTTTTAGGAAAACTCCCTCCAGATGGGAAATTTGTAATTTTCCTGAGGTTTCGGAATAATAAAATATAATTTTGTTACAAAAAATGATGACCCCTAGTAGGTGTTTTGGGTCGCTGATCACGATTTCGCTGTTGGTTTTCTCGGAAAACCTTCACCAGAGTGAAAAATCCTGAAAATTGTAATTTCCTTTGCAGTTTCGGGGAATAAAATGAAAAAAATTTTCAGGTATGTATTATTACTTTTTCTATTTTTTATTAAAGATCTACTTTTCTAAACTTCATTATTCTACATATTTGTTTGCATCATTATATATATTTTTATTATTATTATTATTATTATCATCATACATTTTTTCGTTCATTCACATAAGTTTGAAAATTTAAATTTTCAGTTCATAGTTATTTTAATCGTCATCAGATTCATTATCAAATTCATTTTCTAAAATTCTATTACGATCATCAAAAAACATACTAGAGGTCATTTTCGGTTCTTAATTCATTAATTAAACTTTTGGATTTTTCTTATAAGAATGCCCCTCTGAGGGGTTGGAACCCCGTTTGGGGGGGGGGTAGTCATGAATCTATCTATCTATGATCTATGGGGTTTTAGGAACAAAATACAAAAAACAATTTGAAATTCTAGCTTACCATATTTTTTATATTTTTTTTCCGGTTCGTTGCCTGGACTATTATTCCACATATCAACAAAAACTTCAAAAATAACGAACAAACGAAATTGAAAAGGTTGTAAGAAATTAATAATGATGAGAATGGACAATTATCAACAAAAATAGTTAGATAGTGAAGCCATTATTGATTTGCGATGATATTGAAAAATGGAAAGGTATTTAGTTCAAGAAACAAACGTTAAATTTGTTCAAAAATTTAATGTATCCTGTACTTCAACGAAGCACTGTATAGTTGTATAATAACGAAAGAAGAGAATTGAAAATACAGGAAAATGGTCGTCCATTATGAACATTACCCGGATACTTCAGGGATGATAGCAAACTGAAATTTTATTTTATTTAAATTACAACCCGATTACAATCTAAAATGTAACTATTATAAAACGTGCTCATTTTGCCCTTTGTCATACTCACATAAAATTTTAAATTCCTCGTGAACAGAAGGATTCTGGGTTTTATCATTCTCAGAATTACAGTTATTGTTCAGGTACCTGCAACGTGGACTATATAACAGCGTCTAATAACAACCTAACGGTATTTCTAGTGACCGTTCCACAATACGCACCCTTCTAACATGAATACGGTTTATTTTGTTAGCGATTCACGATACGATCCACTTCAATTTCATTACAGAATTCCGCATTACGTTTATCTCAAATAAGGGACACTCCCAATACACATAAAAAAAAATAGTTTTTAGACAAACTTAATACGGTTATATTATGAGACAGACAGAAATCATCCTCATTCAATCACAGTCCTAATGGTTGTCTTTTTTTTTCAATCCTCTGCGCTAGGACGACCAAAATGACTCCTTTTTCGAAAATATACAAGCTCAAAAAAATATATTAGCCATATTCCGATTCTCGCCAATTTCAATTGGACTCGGAAGACTCTCAAAAGGAACGTGAATCGAAATTGATAAAAAATTTTCTGCAGATAACTTGTGTCGAAGCAAAATTTAAAAAATCGCACATTTGACGTAATAACTCGAAATGAAAAAGGGATCTCCAAAATCAAATGAGAGTCGGTTGCCCACCCCCTCAAGTAGTTTTCGGAAAAAAAAATTACTAAAGTAAAAATTGCTTTTCGGAACAGAAAAATTGTCGATATCCAAAGGAGAAAACGCGGGTCCGCCGAGATCGAGATTTCAAAGTGGGCCTAGATATATTTGCTGCTACAAAAGGAATATTTCTATATTTCATTTCATAAATTTTATATTAATACTAATTATATTATTCGCTCGATTTTAGTTAATATACTTGTTGCTTCAAAAGGAATATTTCTATATTTCATTTTATAAATTTTATATTAATACTAATTATATTATTAGCTTGATTTTAATTAATATATTTGTTGCTTCAAAAGGAATATTTCTATATTTCATTTTATAAATTTTATATTAATACTAATTATATTATTCGCTCGATCTTAGTTAATATATTTGTTGCTTCAAAAGGAATATTTCTATATTTCATTTTATAAATTTTATATTAATACTAATTATATTATTCGCTTGATTTTAATTAATATATTTGTTGCTTCAAAAGGAATATTTCTATATTTCATTTTATAAATTTTATATTAATACTAATTATATTATTCGCTTGATTTTAATTAATATATTTGTTGCTTCAAAAGGAATATTTCTATATTCCATTTTATAAATTTTATATTAATACTAATTATATTATCCGCTTGATTTTAATTAATATATTTGTTGCTTCAAAAGGAATATTTCTATATTTCATTCTATAAATTTCATATTAATACTAATTATATTGTTCGCTCGATTTTAGTTAATATATTTGTTGCTTCAAAAGGAATATTTCTATATTTCATTTTATAAATTTTATATTAATACTAATTATATTATTCGCTTGATTTTAATTAATATATTTGTTGCTTCAAAAGGAATATTTCTATATTTCATTTTATAAATTTTATATTAATACTAATTATATTATTCGCTTGATTTTAATTAATATATTTGTTGCTTCAAAAGGAATATTTCTATATTCCATTTTATAATTTTTATATTAATACTAATTATATTATCCGCTTGATTTTAATTAATATATTTGTTGCTTCAAAAGGAATATTTCTATATTTCATTTTATAAATTTTATATTAATACTAATTATATTGTTCGCTCGATTTTAGTTAATATATTTGTTGCTTCAAAAGGAATATTTCTATATTTCATTTTATAAATTTTATATTAATACTAATTATATTGTTCGCTCGATTTTAGTTAATATATTTGTTGCTTCAAAAGGAATATTTCTATATTTCATTTTATAAATTTTATATTAATACTAATTATATTATTCGCTTGATTTTAATTAATATATTTGTTGCTTCAAAAGGAATATTTCTATATTTCATTTTATAAATTTTATATTAATACTAATTATATTGTTCGCTCGATTTTAGTTAATATATTTGTTGCTTCAAAAGGAATATTTCTATATTTCATTTTATAAATTTTATATTAATACTAATTATATTATTCGCTTGATTTTAATTAATATATTTGTTGCTTCAAAAGGAATATTTCTATATTTCATTTCATAAAATTTATATTAATACTAATTATATTATTTGCTTGATTTGAGTTAGATTATACATTGGAGTTATGCCATCGGAAAGCGGTGCTTGCCCTTAACCAGGCCTATGGTATTCTGTCGATGCATGAAGAACTTAGTGCAAGTTAACGTCATAGTGACTTTATTATATGAACCATTCGAAAGGTTCGTAATTTAATTACTGACATGGAAATGACAAATGATTTTTTACTAAACCATTCAATTTTACTGCAAATTTTAACGAGCAGTGTCGTCAAATTGTTGTGAAGCTGACAAATTATAATCCAAATAATTTTTCTGCGTGATGGAAAAATGAAGTATCATCTAACAATGAACAAAACTGCATTTTCTAAAAGTATTCATGCAAGTCCGCGACAAGCCATGTCACGGACTTGCATAAATAGTTGCAGATGAATCTCAAGTAGCACCGCCATGTCCGCCATGGTACCGGCGCCTTGCTCCATCAGAGCGCGACCTGACTAACAGGTTGAAAATAAAAGCAGATTGTGTACTGCAAGTTTAATGTCATTGTTGCCTCTTCGACTCACTTCCCCGTTCAAACGAAATTTCTATGAGAACGTCATTGCAATATGTTTCGATCGAGTAATTATACTCTGTATGAAAGGCACTCCTTTCAGGAAAACGAAATAACGTTCCACTATCTGTTCTTGGAAAAACGTTTCATTGAAACTAGGTTACGTTTAAACCATTGCGTTATTTAGATTTGTTACCATTTGGGTAAATATAAGTTATCTCATAACTGTAGGATGAGAAATTAAAGGTAAAGTATATTATCTAAGGCTACAATAGATATTAAAGACACTACATCGTTGTTGAATTCGTGTTCTAATAAAATTCATTCCTAGGACAAAGTGAGACGAACATTTTTGTTTAATTCACAATTCGTAATGAATATTTTCCATGTCTGATATTTTAGAGTTTACACCAATTTGTTCAAGTTCCTTCTTTCTCCGTCCTATTGATCCTTCTGAGGTTCAATCAATAGTCTATGGTCTAAGAACTCTACATGTACAGATGTTTACGAGATTAATGCGTTAGTTGTTAAGAATAGTATAGATATTATTCTTGATTTTTTACATTGTTTTACAATGCCTGCTTTCTGCTGGGTGTATTTCCCGATGCTTTCAAACAGTCTAAGGTTTTACCAGTTTTTAAGAAGGGGGATACCGCCTTGGTTGATAACTATAGACCAATAAGTATAGTGCCTATTTTTGGAAAAACACTTGAAGTCCTTATCAAAATACGGCTTAATGACTATCTTGGACCTTTTTCAACATAGAACCGAGTCAATTTGGTTTTCGAGCTGGCTATTCTACCACTCAGGCTGTTACTGAGATTATTGGGGATATTGTTGAGGGCCTTGAGGGTGGTTACTTACTGCACTCACGCTGATCGATCTCAGTAAAGCGTTTGAAAGTGTCTCTCATGAGGTTCTGTTAGATAAGTTGGAGTTGTATGGACTCAGAGGAGTTACTCTTTCACTGCCCAAGTAACACTTGCACCTCTTATTACGCTTCAAGCTTTATAAATATTGTATTAAGGCAACTTTTATGGTATATTGGCTATATTAAAACTTTGTTCGACTCTGATTTCTTAAACAGCAATTTGGCGAAATAACATTGCCGATAGGACATTAAAACAGCAAGAAATATAAATTTGATTTATAACAGCAGCTTCGTCAGCTTTATGTTGCTTTATAAAAGTGTTCCTAACACTTTTTATAGACACAAAAACAATGTTTCATTATAATGTATTGCATAAACTTTTAAAAAACAATTAATACGTTGTTTTAAAGTATGGTGTTTTCTATATAAGTAGTTCAGTGTAAATGATGTATAAATGCTTTTATAGCAAATTTAAAGCAAAATTGTTATTTAAGCTAAATAGTATCTTGAAAAACGATAATGAAGGTTCTTTATAAATGGGTTTTAGGATAGTAAATTCGATTTTGTAAGTATTTTAAAAACCATTTACTCAACCACAATAATGTCTGTAAACTAGTTTTTGGGATATTATATAGCCTCTTTGTAGCTAAATTTCTATTTCGTGACAACCTTAAAATTATGTTATACCCAAGTACACTCGTGCTTGTTGTTTATAAATTGTAGTATCACCCTGCGTAAAACGATTAAGGTTTGGAAAAAGAAAAAAGGGAGTGGCCAATTTAGTAGAAAAGTTGATTTGGCACTTCATAATATTTTGGAGGATTCAGAAGAGAAACATCAACAAAAAACGAAGAACAACTTGATGAACGAAACACTTATGACGTAGAAGTTTTTGAAAATTGGCTTAACGAGTTTGAAATCCATAACTTTACTGAAATTCAAGAATCTTTTGAAGAGCCGTTCGTTTCACTACCTAATCACAGTGTTAGCCTACGCATAATATTGGTCAAATGGCATTAAAAGATCTAATGATGATATTTAATAATCATTTAACAAACAAATCTCTACCATCAGATCCCCGAAAGCTACTGAATACTCCAAGGAGCATTGATCTTATCAATATTGGTAACACCGGACAACAATATTGGCATCAAGGTTTATAAGTCTGCTTAAAAAAATGCATTTGGAAAACCCAATGATGTCAATAAATGTTTACAATCTGAGGCAAATTCCCTCGTAGAAAATGGTTTAGTATTGGAGAACCCGGGAAGAAAGTATAAAATGCATATCAAATTAAGAAGTTTCATATGTGATTCCCCTGCAAGAGCATTTGTTAAAGGTATGTTCCAATATTAAAATAATGTCAAGGTTGAAATCTAACCTCAAAAACCAGAGCACGGGCGTTACATATGCCAGAATACCTACAATAATACTCCAATACAGCTTTAATATAGCAAAGATAGAACCATTCGGCTATATAAAGGTTATATATATAAGAAGTATGGCAAGTAAGACCTGAAGATGGCAGATCTCGTTTTTAGCAAAATATCTCTTAATAAATGAGGTACTGTCCGAGGTGGGTTAGAATACGCACCCTGTATAAGATTATCAATTTACAAATTGTTGTTTTAGTCAAAATTCATTATCTAATTAAAGTATAATGAATGCACACTTAGTAAAAGCTGAATCTCTGAAACGAAACATAGATACTGATAACATGTATTTTGATACATGTAGAATGCCTTATTCATTGTTAATAATTTTATTACGTTGAGAATGTGTGAAATACGAAATAAGGGGTACTATCAACCAGAAAGTATGAAGTAATGATTTAAATCCAACAACGTAAGAGCCCAGAAGCTGACGTGAGAGGTCTTACGCAATGGAGAATCAAAGCTGACCCTTCTGTTTAAGCATTAAACGGAGTTGCATAAACGGAAATTCCGATTCGATTTTTGGCGTCAGCGATTCTTGTTTGCAACGGTTACCGTTACCCTAATGTTCCGAGAACTAACAGGCATCAAAGAAGTTGCATTCTTAATTGCCGGATATTGTATTAAATTCGACTATAACACGAATCTGTGGGATTTACCATTTGCTACATTCGCTCATTTGGATCATCAAATGTTGAAGCATTAAGAATATATGATTCATGGGACAATGTAATTATACACAGAAAGAGCATATACAACAATAGTGCAATTTATATTTTTAGAACTTGTGGGCATCATTATTTCACCCACTACTTTATAAACGTAATCAGATCCAAATACATCTATGCATTTTTCATCAAAATTAGACTGATAGTGATTCATTGATTTTACAATAAATTATCAATTCACCTTTCTGTTTATATAGGAACTTACATGTTTATTTCAGTTCTAAATTAAAGATATTAATATTGCTGTTTCTGGCATGGCATTTGTGGCAATTCAGCTGAGATGCGAGGGCATGGTGGAAAGTCCCTGAAAAATAAAACAGAGGGCGCAACAATCGAGAATTCCATGTGACATTTGTGATGTACCATCTTTAACTGGAACTCATTAACATTTTCATACTGATATGTCATTGAGTTCTGTTTTGACACCCATCGAAAGCAAGCAGCCTTGGAGACTTTTGTAAACATGGAAAAAAGTGAATTTCGCGTCTTGGTTATACATTATTTCTTGTGTGGAAAAAACATTATAGTCTAGGAGCTAGAACGATATTGATTGTCTGAACATTAACCCGATGGCACTATGGTTTATCGTTAGAGGACGGTTCAATGACCAATTCATCTCACAGACCGAATTTTCCCCGGCTGCTAGATCTCGAGATACAGCATCCGCATTTTTTTTTGACTGGAGGTTAACCCTTTCCAAGTTGCGGTTACTTGAAAAGCATGCCATCCTTATACACTTCCACCATGTGCCATCATATTTTATCGTGTCCGTTTATCAGGCCGACCAGTTAAAATTGAACCGAAAATGGACTGCAAGTTAACCCTCCCAAACCTGGTGGAAAATGTTCATTGGTGCCTGGCAATTGTTAACATACCCTATGCCATCAAAAGTTATCAGTCCATTTCCGAGTAATTGGTCATTATTTGGACCATAAATGTTTCTTTTTTCCATTTTGTGGATAAAACTTGTGGGTTACAAGGTAACATGATGGCACCATGTAAAATAACTTTATCGGAGGTCAAATAAAGATTTAAAATTATTGCCATCACTCCTTGCCTATTTCAACCACCCGAAACCCCCTAACCCCCCCCCCCACACAAAATATTAATAATATGTTACCTTGTAACCCGCAAAATTTATCCACAAAATGAAAAAAAGAAACATTTTTGGTCCAGATAATGGCCAATTACTCGGAAATGGACCGATAACTTTTGATGGCATAGGGTATGTTAACAATTGCCAGCACCATTGAACATTTTTCGATAAAATCCATGGTTTGATATTGGACGATTGGCGAGTTAAAGTACACAACACTAATAATAGGTAGGTACTGGACTTTGTTCTCCAGAAAGGAATTTTTAAATCTTTGACTGCGTTCTGTCAATATTATTAATTTTGATAATTGTTTCTGTTAAGTGTATAATTGTCTCAACCATTTTTAACCATAAATTCAGCTATCCATTTTGTTGGCATTATTTTGATTTTGATATCTTATTTTTTCTTTCTTCCAAATTTTATATAACTTAATTTTTCCTTTTGTTCTCAGCTTCATTTTATCTATTATATTTCTTGCTAAGTATGCATAATTAGTATTATTTAATTTGTTTCTATAATTATGATACCCATCTGTCTTATTGGACTATGTTTATTATATAATTTCCATTTATTCATCAATAATTACTCCTAAGTATTTAATTTGGTCAGTGTTTTGAACATTTATATTGTAAGGGAGTTTTCTTGAAACTGGTTTAGTATATTATCCTAAAAATGCAGATATTTATGGATTTCGTAACCGTGGACGAAACACAGATCCATGACAACACGCCAGAGAGCAAAGAACAGTCGAAACAGTGAACTAGTCCTGGCGAATCAAATCCGAAAAAGGCCAAAGTGGGTTTATCGGACAACAAAGTCATGGCGACAGTTATTTGAGATGCAGACGGTATCGTTCATATCGATTACCTTGAAAAGGACAAACCGATCACCGGCGTATATTATGCACAGCTGTTGGATCGATTCGACGTCTACTTGAAGCGAAAGCGACCGAATTTGGCAAAGGAAAATGTGCTCTTTCACAGGTCCGCAGTCACAATGGCAAAATTCAATGAATTGCGCTACGAATTGGTTCGTCATCCACCATATTCTCCAGATTTGGCCCCTGGCGATTTCTATCTATTTATTTCTATTTCCAAACTTGAAGAAATGGCTCGGCGGAATGAGATTTGGTTCTAACGATGAGGTCATCGCTGAAACAGACACCAATTTTGAAGGATTGCTGAAATCGTATTATTTGGAAGGGATCGGAAAATTAGAAAAACGTTGAACGAAGTGTGTCGGACAACAAGGAGATTATGATGAAAATAAAACATTTCTTGTTAAATTTTTCAGGGACTTTTCACCTTGCCCTCGTAAATTGACAAATGAACAAAAAACTTGTTAAATATTATCCACAAAGGTAATTAGGTTCGTCTGTATCGACTAGTAACACCGCAGCTAAAGTTTCGGGTAGCAGCTTCGATCTTTCTCGGGTTCATCAGGAGAACGAGCAAGTTGTAGTGTAAGCATCGATAGCTCGTCCGATGTATCAATACGTCTCTCTAGCATTTTTGCCAATGGGGTATTTATTCTACGGCAGAGAAATCGACCGGTAGCACTGTAGCTTACTCGTTCCCTGATAATAATAGGAGAACGAAACAGATGTTCAAAACTATTAGCTGCAGTGTTATTGGTCGAACTAGAAGAACCTATTATCTTTGTGAATAATACCTATCTAACAAGTTTTTTCTCAATTGTTAATTATTACATCGAATAGGGTTGTCATCTAGGATAGGAGAGTTTGAGATTATACTACCGAGGTATTAGGCTATTATCTCTGTATCGAGAGCCAAGCGCCTTTCGGCGCGCCTTGCGCCCTGAGAAAGACTTCTGGACTTGTTTTGGAATGCAGGGAGACCAGAGTTAACAAACTTAAGCTAGTTTGAGTAGTTGCTCATTGAAACACCCCGGCAGCGCGTCATGTCGCCTGAGACTGATGGACTGTGCATTGTTCCAAGGGGCGACTTGTCCAATCTTGTATTAATTGATTCATTGAAGTTCTCGTCCTACACTATTTCTCTAGAGATATTAATCTGTAGCACTGTAGCCTGCTCGTTCCCCTGATGAGGTTGAGAGAACGAAAACACTAGGCGGAAATATTATTTGCTGCAGTGTAACTGGTAAGTAGAGACACCTTATCAGCTTTGTGGATGATATGGTGTATACAGATAGTATCTATGGGGTCTGATGTGGGTTCTAACTCAGTCGCGATGTTTATATGTTTTTTCATATTTGTTCATTATTTTTTCCAGCGGCAATTGGCAACTGATTTCCATGGGGTATTTCATTTCTGGTCTGTGTGAATAACCGAAGATGCGAATTTCGCAATGTTTTCACGATGCTAAGATACATGCTGCTTGCAAAATTAAATAGAAAACACACATGATTATGTGGAAATTAACGGAACATATGAAAATTCTGCAAGTCGGGGGAGCATGGTCGCAACTTATGTGAAACGTAAATGCATCAGGGGAGTTATTATAATGAAAATAGACATTGACAAATTTAGGAGGACTAAATATATGAAACCGAAAAGTATAATACTTATCCGAAAAGTCCAAGCGCCACTTCAATATTGACTTATATTTATTCATCTCCAAAAACTACAAAACAGAGAATAAAATAATTGAATAACACACTAACCATAACTCAACATTAATGAGTTCATTAAAGAGGAGAGTGATAACAGGAATCGAGGAATTAATGATTGTATTGTGATTGAAGATGTCTTATAAAAGTTTGAAAGGAAACACTTACAAAACAATTTCATATTCTAAAGAATTATATGGTTTGTTATTCTTTCATGTCCCGAGTTTCATTTAATGGTGTATTTAATGAATATTCATTATAAGGGAAATACGGTTCGGTAATTATACAATACACAGAGAGAACACGATGTGAACATACATATACATTTTAAATAAGCCGGGTCGTTTGAAAATTCACATATTTGTGGAAGATCCAAATAATAATCCGAAACTAGAGATTGAATACATTTATGTAATGTTATGGATTTGGATCTATCAGTTTCTGACTATAATAGCTTGCCGACAAATAAAATTTAATTTTCCATAGTTGAAACAAGGGCATACTGAACAGTAACAACGTAAAAATGACATCAACAAAAAGAGAATTGGTTTCATGTAATGGAGAATAAAGACGACGAAGCCATTGCAATTTATTTTAATATCCGGTAAATACATTCACTTTCTGGTATATTCATATTATTAAGTTGTGGTTCAATTATGTTTAAATTAGTTCTGTATGAAGAGAAGACTTTGTTACGGTTCTAAACTCACTACTGGCTGACTAGCAAATTTTCATTGGAACTGACGCTGCTATCTTGAAATATTCTTATTTGAAGACTTACTAAACTCGGGAGTTGAAATCACCAACAGCTTACTCACCTGTAACAAAAATACAAAAATAAATATTTTGTTGGAATCTGCATAAATTGTGCTTTGAAAGTTAGTTAATATTAATTATGAATTTAATTAAGCCTTTCTCCAAAATTCTTTTGATAATAGATTGGTTGTCGAAATTTTCCATGACCATTCTGCATAAATGTGGCTGAATTTCGTTGATGCAGCGTCTAAGTTTCTCCTGTAATGCACGGGTATTTGTGGGGCTGTTGACATAGACCTTCGACTTCAAATAACCCCATGAAAAGAAATCTAATGGTGTTAAATCACATGATCTAGGGGGCCAATTCTGATCACCGAAACAGGAGAGTACACGACCAGGAAATGTCTCATGCAGTAATTGAATTGTTTCACGAGCTGTATGGCATGTGGCACAGTCTTGTTGAAACCACATATTGGCCACATCAATATCATCCAATTTCGGCAGAAAGAACTGTTATCATGTCGCGATATCGAGCACCAGTAACAGTCACTGCTTGACCAGCCTCATTTTCAAAAAAGTATGGTCCAATGATGCTTCCAGCCCAATATCTGAGTGACACGTTGTGGATGCATTTGTTTCTCGACAATCACCTGTGGGTTCTCCGAACCCCAAACACGGCAATTTTGGCGATTAACAAAGCCATCAAGGTGAAAGCGTGCTTCATCGCTTAGGATGATTTTGCTGGAAAAATCAGTATCCACTTGCTGATGTTCAATAATCCATTCAACGAACTCTCTTCGCTGTGCATGTTCATTAGGCTTCAGTTGTTGTGTTAATTGAATTTTGTAAGCATGGAGACACAGATCTTTTGAGTATAAGCTGTTCTCCGAACCCCAAACACGGCAATTTTGGCGATTAACAAAGCCATCAAGGTGAAAGCGTGCTTCATCGCTTAGGATGATTTTGCTGGAAAAATCAGTATCCACTTGCTGATGTTCAATAATCCATTCAACGAACTCTCTTCGCTGTGCATGTTCATTAGGCTTCAGTTGTTGTGTTAATTGAATTTTGTAAGCATGGAGACACAGATCTTTTGAGTATAAGCTGTATAGAGCTTTTTGAAATTTGCAATTCTTGTCCACGACGCCGAATTGAAGTTCTGGGATTCTCACCAACACTGCTTCGATATTGACATTTGAACGGCTTGTTTTTGGACGACCAGGAGAGTGTTTAGCGTCTCCAACTGATCCAGTCTCCCTGAATTTTTCAATTAATCTCTTCACAGTTGGCGAAGTTAAAACACTATTCCGACCATATTATATTATTATATAAAATTTTCGCCAAACTTTCATTATTTTTGAGATATTGTTCAATAATGAAAACACGTTGTTGTATCGTGTAACCCTCCATTTTTACTAACCCTAAGCTCTCAGTTATAAAATCGTTTTTTTCTTCGTTTCAATTTATTGCACAAATGTCGGCAAATTCAAATCATGCATTAATTATGGGATAGCTTCTGCTTTTGGTAAACCATCGTCATCATCAATTGAAGGGAGGGGGCTTAGCTCTCAGATACACTTAGACCACTTAGTTGGGCCCATTGTGCACCCCGTGGTCAGAAGCTTATTCTATTCTAGCAGGTTTTTGGTTCACCATAAACCCAAAATATTGCTAAAGCTGGCTTCCATAAGTTCTTCTGGAAGCAGTTTTGCTTCGCCGAAGTAATGGTGCCTGAGGGATGTCAAAGCAGGGCATTCCAACAGGATGTGAGAGGCAGTTTCTTCCATCTTTCCATATAATCATCTGCGATGCCCATATTATGATGGTGTTAGTTTAGACGGTAGGGACCAGTTAGGATTCCAGTCATCTCTCTGATGTCCCTTCTGTTAAGAGAAAGGTTTTTTGGTAAACCACTCTGGAATGATAATGAAGGTGAGATGATGGGTTCGGAAGAACCTAGCATTATCTTTACCAAGTACGTACACAGAAATGCAATGCGAAATACACACTAGACTAGTTGTTTGAAATGAACTCTTTCAATGATCGACTACGTACATGCTTTTACATATCCATTTTTATTATTTATTATATACCTACTGCGACCATTATAAATGACAATATACATTTCCTGAAATATCTTATTGGGTGGCTTAATCAAACATAGTTACACAGTTTCTCATTCAACCGGAATATAAGTCTAAGTAGCTTATCCAGATCTCTTACATCAATTACATAGACCTTAATCAAATCCTTGGAATGAGTATTTATAGTTTGATTGTTGACTTGCATTCAAGAAATAATTACATCAATTAAAACGAATATAACATAATGACCAAATTGGAACTATGTAGTTATTTTTGATACTAGAAATGATGCTCTATATTACTTCATGATATATAATTCAATTTACACATTCTATGAGTTTTATTTTACATTTTGATTTTTCAATCAACCATGCTTACAAGCAATATAGAGAAAAGTTGTGTGCATCAGATTCTGTGTTTTTCTCCAGTGACAAGCTTCTTCAACAAAGTTTAATTTGAACTTTTAGCCCACTAAAACCTATCATTATCTTGTTCAGATAGCGAGAAACAGAGAAAATGTAGTTCGAATATACAATCATAATAACATAATAGGAATAATTAGGTTTATTTATTTAATAATATTATGTTTAAGTTCTTGAAGAATAGGTTACATTAGCACTTATGTCTATTATATTTTGTCATTAAGTACTTTTCGGTCTCACGACCATCATCAGGAGACGTTTGAAACCTTATCCACATCAACTAAAGCGCGGAGTTTCTTGAACTAATTGTACTAAGCACTAAGCGTCATTCATTTTAATGCAAAATGTCTACGTCGCAACTACGAACAAAACACGAATATTCGCAATTGTACCACACTACAGTATTTTTCTATAGTTAAAGACATCATATTTCGGTGACGCGAATAAATAGTCAAACTTCAAATTCCTTTGCACCAAAGTCAAGAATCATTATTATATTTTAGTGATATCGTTTATATAATTTGAACAAAAACAGATAACCGTTGATAACGGTATATTGTGAGTGCCCCATTTGTCATTTGTGTATGGGTTGAATCAGGTTTGAACTATTTCAAAATGGAGGTATGAATCAACACATTGGAACTGAAAATATAACATGAAACTATAAAAGGTGAGAAAATTGCAACCTAGTTCAAGGATATAGAATAAGTAGGTTTATGTAATTTAACGTGGTTGAAGGTGAAGAAGAAGATAGCTGCCTTGTAAACTCTTGAGTTTTCTACCCAATAGAACACCCCATTTGGTGGTTGACGCATATTACGATACAATGGCTATCAACGTCGGTGTTTCACAGGGATATGTCTTGGAACCAACTTTGTTGCTGCTCCATATAAACGATCTGCAGGAAGTTACTTCCTGTTCCGTCTACAGCTGGATTCAAGTGTTCCAAACGAATCTTGGCAGAAAAATTTGTTACTGATTCATATCAACGCGTCAAAATACATGAAGACATTTGGTAAAATGTTAACAAATTGGAATAGAGATTAGGCAATTGGTTAAGATGTGAATGTTGTGTAAGTTGTACGTTATAATCAATTAGTTAAACTGTTTTCCGTTGAACCATTGTTTCAACAAAGCAGTATCGCGTCAAATGTTTCCTCTCTTGATTTAGTATCATGTTGTTACACAAAATAAACAGTATTAGGCCAAGATTAGGTCCCTGAGTTACTCCATATACTATTTCAGTCTGACCATTCAAAGCAAATGGGCAATGCTAATTGAGAACACAAAGTTGATTCATTAATTCAGAGTACGTTCTTCAAAGTTCTCGACTTCTTCCTTAAATGACATCTTCATTGCTGGGATTTTGTTATCAACTGAACATGATTATCTCTTTAATGTTTTTTTTTAACTTCAAGTTCATTATTTGGCTTCATTAGTTTGTTTCTTAACGGTGTATTTGTGCTATGATCCACTTATAAACATAAGAAAATCAATTAACTTGAAATAAATGTGAAAATTCATCAAAATTGATTATTCTAATGCTAATTAGATCAATGAGGTTCATCATGAATCATCACTTTTCGCACGAAAAGTGAAAATTGTAACGGATTAATATTTGATGGCATTCAGTGAATATAGATTTCGACGGACGGAAACCATCTGGATCGTATATCCAGTTAATGTTCCTGACATGGCGATGCAACAGGGTACGCAGTCACCTTGAAAATGCACTCGCAATTGCATTAAGTTGCTTGAAGAACCCCCATTAAAATCACTCACCGTGAAATGGCACTGACCTACGGTAATTTCCTGCTAAAAAAACCGCTTGAAAGTACCAATTTAGCCTCAACGAACAACATTGGCCACACTGGGGCAGGTCAAGTTCGACAGTAGGTCGAAAGTGTCTAATTTCTTCTTGCATATGGCGATGTAATTCGATGAGCACACTCGAAAAGTTGGCACGTGGAAGCGTGAAATATTGCGTGTGCGAATGCAATTTACTTGGTGTTGATAGGAAAATAAACCCTTCTAAGTAATTGTATCAGCAGTGGCCGCCACGTCTACAGATTTTTATGGAAAGATAATAAGATCCAGTCAATTGGGATTTGCAGTTTGATATCCGGTGGGAGTGAAGAAAGTATCATTGTTTGTTAATAGTATTTTAATTACTTAAAAATATATGGACACCTGGCGTAAAATGTGATTAACTACATCATTTGAAGGCTTCAAACAACAGATAGTAAATAGTTATTTTCGATATAAGTTACGGAATAGAAGTTTAACTGGAGCGTAACATGAAAATGGTCAACCGAGATCTTGGCCGAGGACAGACAATTCGTGGAGGTTTTTTTTTGCTTTTCCATACTTTGGCTGCACCTATAATGTTCGAAGAAGATGGTGTGGACCAGCGAAGGAATGTTGGGAGACGAGATAGGCATACATATTTCTTGAAGGTTTGGAGATTATAGGAATAGGGAAAGAGTTCCACAACTTAGCTGTTCGATAGAAAAATTAAGTCTGGTAGGAAGAAGTTCGGCAAGTCTCGAACCTGGACAATAAAGGGGTGACTAGCTTCAGCTCGTCTAGTCCGGCGATCTGGAAACTCTCGTGGTGGAACAATAGACGAGATTTCTGACGAACACTGACCACGGAAATATCTAAAGAAATGGGAAACGATATTCTAGAAAGGTCAATGAAGTCGTAAGTGTGACATCATCAATCAGACCAATAGCTGTCTTCTGGATAGGATCCAAGAGCTTCAGCGTATGTTTGGCAACTGAATTCCAAAAATGTGGACAGTACTCCAGGACAGGTCGAAACTGTATTTCGTAGATTATGAGGAGGTGCTGGAATGTAAAGTAGCTCTTGGCACGGAATAGAAAACCAAGTTTTTGTGTATGGTTTTCGCAATAGATCTCATAGTCCAGTCAATAAGCCGGAAAATATGGAAAAGTTGGGAAACAGCTCGGATTTGAAAAAGATCATTCGTTACCACTAAAATCACACCCTGAGGGCACTTGAGGAATTTCTAGACATCATATTCGTGCTCAGCTACCCCAAAAACCCCCCGAGTGAGACATTTGGAGACTTTGAGATGGAAAATTTTGTTGAATTCCTGGAGATGACCTCTATGACCATGTGGGTGCATGTGGTGACTTTTTGAATTCATATTCGTGATCAGCGACCCCAAAAACCGTCTTGTAGATATTTTCGAGCAGATTCCTTCACTCTGGACCATTTTGTGAATTTGATTCATCTTTTGGGGGGAAAACACCCCCCAAAAGTGTCCATTGCCCTCGGGGTGTGATTTTAGTGGTAACGAATGCTTGAGGGGTTTACAGAACCCATTGCATCAAAAATTTTTCAAATCCGAGCTGTTTCCCAACTTTTCCATCTTACACAGTATTTCCCGGCTTATCGACTGGACTATATCATATGATCATCCCATGAGAGGGTGCTGTTGGTGATGATCCCGAGTATTGATATGGAAGACTTCACAGGAATAGTTGTACCTGACATCATCATATAAGGGATTGTGAGATCCGCCTTTCTGGAGAAGATGCAAACTTGAGTTTTGATCTCTTTAAACTAGATTATCAGATTCCCATTTCAAAATCATTGCCAGATATTCATTAATTACGTGAAACAGTCTCTGTGTCGCTCTTCTAGCTCCATTGGATGGTATAGGCTGCAAAGCTGTAGACGAGACATGTGATCACTTCCAACAGATCATTGATATGGAGCATAAACGAAGTTGGTGCCAAGACAGAATCAGGCGCGGATCCAGACTTTTGTTTGGGGGGGTTGTCTCTCTCAGACATGCATACATTAAAATTGACAAAAGCTTGTCTTAATCACATACGATATTGTTTAAATTAAAATCCTTGTTTTAATCAAAATAAATTGGCTCACAGATGTAGTGCTGACTTTAAAATTTTTTGTCGTTTACCATATCAGTTTATTCTCCTAAATTTTTTTTATTTTGTTCATCATTGGGGGGGGGGTCATGACCGCCGTGATCCCAACCTGGAGCCGCCTCTGAGACAGATCCCTGTTGATAGCCATTGTATCGGAGTATACTCCTTCAACCACCACATGGAGTGATGTATCTGAGAGAAAACCTGGAGCCGCCTCTGAGACAGATCCCTGTTGATAGCCATTGTATCGGAGAATACTCCTTCAACCACCACATGGAGTGATGTATCTGAGAGAAAACTCGATAATAAGCGACAAAGTTGAGGCGGCAAACCATATGACGGAAGTTTCCCAAGAAGGCTTTGATGCCAGACTTGGTCAAATGCTTTGGAGATATCCAATGCTACAGCTAGAGATTTCTCATTTTTTTCAATAGATTTCTGCCATACATGTGTTACGTACGTAAACTAGTCACCTGTTGATATCTGTGTTATATTCTTATTGTGTGTGGGAACAGAAGACTGGCTTCTTATTAAAAGATTTTAGTTATAAATTGCCGCCAAGTATATGAAGTTGCATGCTGACACTCTATGTCACACTCTATATTGAGGGCACTTAGCCATAAACTACTACATCTAACATCTCCCCTCTTTTAAAAACAAAGTTCTATAACTCACAGCTTTTACAATCATTCTGCCCGACCTAGTTACAGGAAGGTTGTTAGAGGCACTTAGATTTACATATGGTCCACCATAGTTAACTGCCATTGTACTTTCACAATCAGGCTTACAATTTGTCATATTAGGTTTGTCAATATCAGGTTTTTTATCATTACCGACTTCTTCGAAGGGGCTAGGTTCAACCAGGCCTCTACGTGGAGGTATAACCGGATTAGGCGACAGTCTAAGGCATGACGAATTTCTCCTTAACACTTTTCCAAATTCATCCTTAACCAAATACGAATGTGATGTATCACATTTTTTTAATACTTCACCTGGAACCCAATGCCTACTTTTTTCCTTTTGTATTATTATACTATCCCCTGGTCGAAAAGAGTCCCAACATTTAGCATGTTGATCATAATATTTTTTCATGTTGTCTCTTTTGTTATGTATTTGATTGAGGTCAATATTTGGAGTTTCTTTTGACACGTTAGCCTACAATCTGCTGATGAAAGCCATATTGCCGGTCATTCATGGTTTTGGAGCTCTCTAGGTATTGGTTGAGATCGTTGTTGATTGCTTTCTACATCACTTTAGAGATCCCATATAATAGTGTAAAAGGTCTATAATTAGTAGAGTATTCTTCCTTATTTTCGAAATTGGTTGGCCACTAGCTGTTTTCCAGCTAGGAGGAAACACACCAGTCTGTATGAAAGGGTAAACAACCTGCAGAAAACTGGTGTTAATTCAGGCGGACATTCCTTGAGAATGACAGGTGGGAATTCGTCTGGCCCCATAGACTTTCTGCTATTGAGATCAATCAGAATGCGCCTAATTGTGCATTAACTAAAGACAATTTCAAGCGTATGGTTGTCAATGGCAGCAATATTAAGAGCAAAGTAGAATTTGTTGCGAACCTTCTAGAAAAAGGTAGGCTTCTTCTTGTGGTGTAGTAGCCCGTGTGCTATCGTTTTTGTTAGGGGAGGGAAGACCAAAACGAACGGGAGCCATTCGGGCATTCGATAAGCTTTGATCTTATTTTGGCAATATATGCCAAATAAAAATTTGAAGAAATTGAGCACCACTTGGCAACCCCGCGCATAACATAACATCAGCAGGCTCCCTTTTTCAACTACCTATTTGTGCGAAAGTGGTTTTTTTGTTATAAATAAGAAATAAATTCCGCTCCCAAAATGAAATGTCGATTCGAACGATTAAACTCATGTTCTCACGAACCATCAGACATTAAATCGTATGTATCAAACAGCACATTCGTTTTATTAGTGAATAAATATTACCTATACTAATTTGTTATCATTCGTTATTCGACATTAACCAAGATCTCCTTAGTTTGGTAGTATGTGGATTTCTCTTAATTTCAAATGTGGTACCCAAAAAAAAATAGATCTCAGCCCAATTTGCTCTTTGGCGTATAATAAAAATGATTAATTGTACATTAATTCAATATCGTAATTCATTTGTGCATTTTAGTTCAACTAGAATAATTACAACACATTAGTCAAAATTTAATGATCAAATCACAGAATTTCTAATTATTCATTTTCCATTTTTAGTACTGACTAGAATCTCTGAAGCGATTTCAATATTCCCCGTACTGATTTGTGGGTTAAAAGTTGTACTTTCCCGCAGTATCTACTATTTGAAAGTTTTTCAATTAGCACATGCCAAAATTGTCTGATCAAATGACACGGAGCCTGTGAAAAATACAATTTTGTTAATAGTAAAATCACAAACACCGTTTTCATTTATGGATTCTCTAAATCTTATGAGGATTTCCCCAGGTACGCTAGCATCATCAGGGAAATACACTCCAACATCTCAGTTGTTTCTCTGATGATGCTAACGTGGTTGGCGAAATGCGAATAAATATTGAAAATCTTTAGTGAAAAGGGTATTTGTGATTCTACAGTTAGTAAAAAATACCACAGATATATGCTCAGTACATGATTTCAACTTTCCGCTCTTCCATGTTTAATTTTTGTATTAATTCGATAAAAGTAAAGCTCGATTAATAATAAGACATTCCATGTTTTATATGAATAATTGAAGCATCTATTTCCTTTAAACCCTTTCCTTTTCCACTCCTATATTCCAATTTCATAGAATTATTGCCACGAGCATCATCAGAGAAACAACTCTCACCAACTCAGTTGTTTCTCTAATGATGCAATTAGTAAAACATTCCAGAGATATAAGCTCAGTACATGATTTCAACTTTCCGTTCTTTGATATAGTCGAAAGATTTAAAAAAACCACTACGGAAATTTTTTTAATAATTCGATAAAAGTGAAGCTCGATTAATAATAAGACATTCCATGTTTTATATGAATAAATTAATTTAAATTTAAACCCTTCCCTCTGTCACTCCTCTATTCCAATTTCATAGAATTATTACACGATATTAGGATAATCGTCCTAGAAATGAAAAGCGATAAAAAAAACTTATATCCTTTGCAGGCATTATCCACATAATGCGAATCGAATATACTCAATTTATGCAAGATTTAGTAAATAATAAACTGATGTATTATCTACTGAATTTCAATAAGTCATAAATTTGATTTCAAGGCTGTATAACAATTTTTCTTAGTCGATAACGTATGGAAATTGAACTGGTTTTCGAGAACAGTCAAATCGTACCAATAAATAATCATTTGCGTGTGTCACTTTCGCTACTCAAACTGTTCGTTTTTAATATTCATGATGTTTTGTGGAAATTTGACATTAATGTTATTAAGGTATCTAAATTTAATTCCGATTTGCACATGGCTCAGAACAAATGAAGCATCCAACATATAAATGAGTTCATTCCGTTCCAACTATGTTAATTCGTGAAATATTTCAGGAATTGGAATCCGAATTTGTTTATTACAACATATATAAATTAGTTGTCACTCCTGGATTAACCGTGACAGGAAATTAAGACAGGTCAGCAAATAAACAGCTCGTGGAATTCACACATTCACGTAATCTGTTAACTGTTGGTTGGACTGTTGCTTGTTGCTTTTGTTACATCAATTTATCATGTGGCGGTCATTTTGTCAAATGTTCTACCATAATCAAATAACATGCTACCAATGAGTTCGGATGAGCTACATTTTATTTTTATTATTGATAGATTGTACGGATTGTAATAATGTCTTTTTCCGCATCTTTTGAGTCCAAATGCTCCCTCGCGATATACTACTTTTATTCAAATGAAAACTTATGTTGATTTGTAAAAAATGTATCATATATACTATTTTTTAAAGGTGTGAGAAACCATTATTCATGTAAACCCCTTCTGTGGTGCCTGGTAGTAGATAACCTCCTAAAGACAATAAGTCACAAAGGACTCCGCTGCCAAGTACGAGAGCAGGGTGGAAAGTTCCTAAAAATGAAACAGATGACGCCACAATCGAAAATCCTATGTGACATTTCTGATGTACCATCTTCAACTAGAAGACATCAACATTTTCAGACTGAGTGTCATTCAGTTTTGTTTTGACATAAATCGAAAGCAAGCAACCTTGAACATTTTTGTAAACATGGAAGAAAGTGAATTTCGCGTTTTGATTTAACATTATTTCTTGTGTGGAAAAAGCAATACGCCAACCAAAACAACGCTTGTTAAACATTATGGGGACTCCTCACCATCGATTGGAACGATTCACAAGCGGTTTACTGATTTTCGTTGCAGAAGTATGACCACAAAAGATGCCGAACGTTCTGATCGTCCAATTGAGGTTACTATGCCAGAAATTGTCGATAAAATCCATGGTATGATATTGGATGATCAGCAAGTTTAAGCGCACGAGATTGATGAGGCTATGGGCAATTCGACGCAGATTTGAAGCAAAAGCGGGCGCATTTGGCAAAGAGGGTCCATATTACCAGCCTTGTTTCCCGGAAGGCCAATATTGAGTTGTTTGTTACTTCGGCGAAGAAGAACTGCTTCTAGAGGAACATATGGAAGCCAGCGTGAGCAATATTCTGAGTTTTTGGCAGGCCACAACATGCAAGAATTAAATAGACTACTGATCGTGGGGCGCACACTGGGCCAAATCCAGCGGGGTTAAATACCTATCCTTTATAATGATGAATTGATGATGATATCAATCGGCAACATACAATTGACCACTACATGTTTCGGCCTAACGTATCATCTGCTCATTATGCCAGAGTTACTATAAACTGGTTGGAAGTACATGGTGTGCCATAGGTGCCCAGAAATGCTAAGCCCCCAAAACGTTCCTCAGGCGCGACACCTTTTGGGCCATATTAGCTGTGGGAGTTTATAAAAATGGTTGAGAAGCCTAAAATCAACAACAATTAAGACAGAGAATTTTTCAAAAGTAAGAGAATTTGACCAAGCTGTTGTTCAAATACTAATGCCACCAATAAAGCAAAAACTTCATGTCATTGAGGAAAATGAACTGCTGCAATTTAAATACTAAATGTTACAGCCTAAGGATATGTCCCATTTATCAAATAAAGATTTCTTGAATTTAAACAAAAGGTTTTCAAATTTTTTTCCAAACCTTATATAACAGGTGTTATTTAGGATTCCTTCGATTTTCTTCGAAATTGGTCTGTTTCGTCTCTCAGAGACTCTTTGTATTCGTGAAATTACCATTAACTTTCATACAACTACTAAAATAGAAAAATTTGCCACTAGTCTATTCCTGAAATCATCGATTCAATTATGGCAATATAAGAAGGGTATTTCATGAGCGATCAAATAGATTTTATAACAAATCCTAATTACTCATCCCTCAGTTGAGAATACGATTAAATGATCTGGCCATTTATGAGAGGAATAGGGGATGACGTTTCGTGAGAATTAATTAAGATGTTCACTGTTAAGTCAATATTATGAGTTTTCTGAATTTGTAAGTGTTGATTCATTATATTTTAAAATTCCAACCCTTCAAATTGTTTCTATGAAATCCAATCATAAAACTATTAATATCCTTTTATGATTTCATTTTAAACAGTGCCTAAGGTTTAGTAAAACTCTTAGAACATCCGTAAACAGATTGTAATGGGATTCTTGGTTGACAATAGATGAAAGGGGAAGATTTTTATTATAGAAATGCATTGCGAATTTTTTAACATCCATCATGTTCCAGACACTGGAAATTACTTACAAAGGAACGCTTAGGTGCCAGCCCTAGTGAGTTGAGAATTTAATTTCAACACTATTATCCTTTGATCGGTTTCGAAATGAACAAATGAAAATAAATTCAGATTGCGGACGACTACCGAACTTCGTGTGTCGAATATTTATTTTTTGTAGCATAAATTAAATATAATTGTTTCCTTGATTTCGGATCCGGCCTTGAATTTGAAGTATTCGAAAGTTAGCTTGTTCCAAAAATAAAAGTAATGTAATCTCATTAGTCTTCTAAATAAGTCCAAGAGTGGAAATGATACTGGATACCTGATTTAAACTAAGATAAACTTTCATCCATTTCAGGAATTTTGATTGAATAAATCAATTAGGGTTTAAAACATGAACATTGGGCAACTGCACTAAATTGTTTAGATCTGATATATAGAAAATGATGAATACCGGAAAAAGGTCATCCGTACTATGAGCGTGGAACTTTTTATCGACCCAATCTTGATGATATCTAACATATCTCAAAGATATAAGATCAAAACCATTGACCCAAATGTAGTGGATTTGACAACAGGAACAGTTAGAAAGGAATGTGCAACGTTAAGTCACTAACCACGTGTGAGTTAGAACTAATTGTTGAAGTCTTCCTTTTTTTCTGAAAGTGTATTTCACTGAATTATTAGTCCTTGTGGTATTTGGTGTATACGTTCAAGGATTTCCCTCAAAATCTTATCGCTTCCAGTATTCATTTCTTTAATTTCAGGAACCGAATGACGGTGAAACCGTGCGAAATTTCTCCAACTCCATTACGTAGATGCGAGTTTTCTCCGAGAGCGAGAATTTCTCGGTCGCGGGTATTCTTGTGACCTGAGAGAGTACAACAGTTTCAGCGAGACAAGCAACAATCCTTTCCTTTATTTCAGGAACCAAATGAAAGATCGGCTATAGCTGGTGTGTTTCTTCATACGTAGATGCGAGTTTTCTCCCCGAGATGAGACAGTTTGTCGATTAGAAGATTTGCGGTTTGTGGAGTCTCGTACAATCAGAATAGAACATATCATTCTTCATTGTTGGGGAATCCATGAGTGCGAGAATTTCTCGGTAGCAGGTATTCTCGTGACCCGAAAGTACAACAGTTTCAGCGAGAACAAGCACTAATTTCTTTCATTTCAGGAACCGAATGAAAGATCGGCTTTAGCTGGTGGGTTGACGGTGAAACCGAGCGAAAAAATGTTTCCAACTCCATACGTAGATACGAGTTTTCTCCGAGATGAGACAGTTTGTTGATAAGAAGATTTGCGGTTTGCAGAGCCTCGTTTTTCTCTGAGATAAGACAGTTTATTAATAAGAATATTTACGGTTTGCGGAGCCTCGTACAATCAGAATAGAACTTATCATTATTCATTGTTGGGGAATCCCCGAAAGAGTACACCAGTTTCAACGAGAACGAGCATTAATTTCTTTAATTTCAGGAATCAAATGAAAGATCGGTCGGAGCAGGTGTCTTGACGGTGATACCGTGGCAAAAAATTTCTCCAACTCTATTAAGTAGATGCGAGTTTTCTCCAAGATGGGACAGTTTGTTGATAAGAAGATTTGCGGATAGCGGAGCCTCGTTTTTCTCTGAGATAAAACAGTTTATTGATAAGAAGATTTGCGGTTTGCGGAGCCTCGTAGAATCAGAATAGAATTTATCATTCTTTATTGTTAGGAAATAAAGAGAGCGAGAATTTCATGATTGTAGATATTCTCGTGACCCGCGAGAGTACACCACTTTCAGCGAGAACGAGTCCGAGAGTTTTTATGTCGAGAGGGAGAATTACAAGCAGAAGTCTCGGTACAGTTCTTGCTCACGGCTTATGAGATTGTGAAAAACATTACATATCTACAACAAACTTTTTGAATTTAGGCCTGGACGTTTCATTTGTAGTTCTGAGTACTAAACTATGCTCACGTGATAAAGAAACATATATTTATTCTTGAAACTTCATTCTTATCATGAACAACATACACTGGTCCGTTACTTGCCATCCAGTTGTTTCCAACAAATACAACCTTAGGCGACAACTCGAAATTGCATCTTTTTTCATATTTCTTGACACTGGATTATACCGAAAAAGTGCTTCAAGAATGTTAAGGGAATTTTCTAACTTAACAAACAACCATGATATTCAAGTGTCTTAAAATCGAACTTTTGTTTATAATTTGAAAGCAAAAGACGATAACCAATTTTCCGCCAGTGAATTTGTCTCGAAAAAAGAGATCGAGAATGTAAGTGCCATTTTTTTCTATAGTTACCGAGTTCGCCTTTAGAAACATCTAAATCTTGTACATCCCTGTACAAAAAAAATTGTGATCATCACAGATTCATTTTGTCTTATGATGAGTTATTGAAAAATGATTAAATACATTTTGAATTAAACAAGTTAATAAGAATAAAGTCCCAAAGCTGAGAGCAGATTTGCTGCAGCATTGCATAATACATCACGGAGTGGCCACCAATTTTAACTACCGATATACCAGCTCATATTCTGATTCTGCAATTTGTAAATTCTAATTTGAGCTTCCATATGATTTACTTTAGATTCTTTGGTGTCAATAGACTGAACTAGAGAGTAATTGAGAAATTGTGTCGTACGTAACGTACTGACTACTTAAATTATAGATGCGGTTCTTTGAAACAAGTGAAGATTCAATTATTTGAAATGGAAACTGATGTTCCGTTGTTAACTTGCAATGTACGTTACAACTGGCCGCAGATTTATTAGTTGCAATACCGTACAACTGGCAACACCGTGAACTAGTAGAGCCGCCGAAGCGACGCTTGACATGAACACAGAACTGGTTTAGTAAATTAGAACCATCTCTGACTACTTCCACTCACTAGTTGTCCTGGTCTTGTTTCTATCTTTAACTAAAGCCTATTGCAGCCTGTCTTTTAAATGCAGTCTCCAGCTTTAATTCTTTACCAGTTTTTACTGTTCGCATCTGTCTATCTGATTATTAGCGATTGACTTGCTTTGAAGAAGTATAAATTATGTTTCTTCTGAATCGCACAATTGATATGGAAGTGATTATTATTGCAATGGAATTATTAGCGGTGATTTTAACAATTCAGGGCTTACAGGAAATATTAATTGTATGTTAGGCAAATTGGGCGTAAAGATTAATTTTGCTAAGGGTGCGTTAAAGTAGTTAATTGGTTCACTTCCCAAATAACAGTTTAATATCATATGTTACGAATTCATGCAAAATGGTAAAAGTGATAAGATCGATAAGTAAAGTCACAAACTTATAGTTCCAGGCAGCTGTTTCGCTCTTCTCATAGAACTCATCATTGGAACGAGCAAGTTTACAACGTTACTGAACGATCCCTGTTGAAGGTAGTCATAACCGGTCAACAACATGGTAAAAAGACCAAAATATCTCTCGCATCTACTATCATTGTTATCTGCCAAAGTCAACCTAACCTAACCTACCTTGGGGATTACGGGAATGAGTTGGGGTTGGGCTATTATAAGTTTAATATGCCAAACTTCTGGAGGTGATTATAATAAGAAAACAAAATTCATATTAACATAATGTCCGATAATGCTTCAATAAAGAGCTACGGCGTTTTAAAGATAGGACTCAAAGAAAGTGACCTGAGGGAGGCCGGAATTTCTCTTAGGGAAATTCCAACCACGTAGAACATAACGTGATAACTATTCTAAGATGTTGGGTCTGATGGTCTGGAGGATCTGGACGTCCTAGGGGAACTACAGATCGCGGAAAACGTCGTCTGAATTTTCCACAACACGAGCTGTGGGAAATTATTGAGGGGGAAACTTCAGAACGAAAATATGGTGTTCATATTTCGACGAATAAGATCCTATAGACTTCGTAATGAGCCGAAACAAACTAACACATCAGTATCGCGGCATATTCAAACAGTTTTAAATACCGTCTAAATATATTTTAAAACGAAATGTTATTTGTCTTAATAATTGATAGAATTATAATTAAAAAAAAGAGATTGAATTTCGGTTTTCTAGCGGCAAATTTAAATTTCTATTTCAAATTAAATATGAGATTACCTGTAGCGGTGTATTATTAGTAATTAACAAAATAATAAATGCATATGATATCACATAATATTACTAATATTACATGATAACATTAATATTGAAACATAGAAAACTTAATATACTTCATTTGTGTAACCATTAAACTAGAATTTAATTTTTTTTTAAGTGGATTTGTTGTTATTATAAAAAACCAATAATGCACAAGAAAACCCACAAAACGAAACAGTGGGTTGGGACATTTTTTTAACCTTGCTATTCTGTTTGTGGGCCCGTGATGGCGAAGAAGGGTAAGACGAATTTACTACTGGCTGTTGATGAACGCCATACTGCCATACACGTGTAGTGATGGTTTAGGGTGCAATATGTTTTGGTAGTAGGTCTGCTTAAGTTCTCCTTCGGTGCAATTTCAATGCAGCCATTTACATATCCGATGTCTTAGAACATATTGCATTGCAGTGTTTGGAAGAAGCTCTCTCAGAAGAGGCGAAATTGATCATTTGATCCTCATTGTCGCCACCGTGTAAATGAGTACATAAGCAATCACAATGGTGCAACTCACTACTGAATATTTTTCAACTGTTGTTTTTTTATTTGTATTATTAAGATGAGGGACGTGTCATCTAGTGAAGCGGTTTCCACTGGCGAGTGTTCTCTGAGGCTACCAAATGGCAGTTCCCGCTCGAGAGTTTTCACATACTCCCCAGGTTGAACGAGCCCTCGAGAGGTTAGAACGTCCTCGTCATATATTTTTATTCAACATCGGTCTATTACCGACGGCTGGAGGCAAGCTCAACTGGAGATTTCGCAGAATCCTGACTATTTCCAAGTACTTTAACGTGCGTTGACATCGTACAGCACACGGGACCTACTGCTTTACTTCCCATTAAAAAAAAGGTATGGTTAGATATTGAGTTGCCCAATTAATATCGCCTTTTGCTTGATATATGCGAAAATATTTTAGCCGTCACTCGGGTACGAAACCGGGTCGCTGGAGCGAGTGGTCGCTGGAGCGAGTGGTAACCGTACTTACCACTACACTACCGAAGGCGGTTACATTACGCAATACATCCTTAGTTGAAAGTTTAAAATATAGAATTGCTTCACTGGTGTTTTATGCTGCGATTTTTTTTTTGATATCACCAAGTATACGTATTTAAAAGGCGACAATTGAATTTCCAAAACTGCTGTTGCGACCCTGTCTTCGCATATTGGAATAGACGAGTGTGCACAGTTAGCTGTCTGTGGCAAGGGCAACATGTACATAATAGTGTATAAAATCGGATTGACAGGCGTCAATGGTTATTTTATATCCTTTTATGTGGGCTTCTTAATTGGAATTTAATTTAAGTAGGATAATAGAATGGTTCGATGTTACATTAAAGCAAGACGCTGCGTGAAAGAATGACTACTTATATAGAGAGTGGGAAAATAACGAAGTATGGCAGCTATAGAAGCGAGTAATAATAATTGTGTTTAGAATTGCATTTGGCCTTGACTCTTGTGCAACTCCACTTGGTTAACCGAGCTTATACAGTCCGATCACTAGAGCAAGACAAAATAGTCCGTAAAAACACCATTACCGACTATAAACTCTTTCTAGAATGATGAAAACAAACATTTTTAATTGAAAAAGGAATGCTGTAATGGTTTCATAAAAACAATATCTTTATATGTAGTTACAACCGATTGTTATCGCTATTCCTTCCAGCAGAAAACTGCTCATAAACATTAGGAATGCTAATGTTTAGAATGATAAGAAGTTAATGCCTTAGTCGTTATTAGTTTTCTTGTCTATAGTTTGACGAGCAAGTACAACAATTGAAACGATCACCCACACTCGGCAGAATCTTTCATAGTGTGATAGAATTAGCAAAAAATGTCGGTTCGGAGAAAAAAATTGCCTTAAGTAGATAATTATGATACAAAATGAAGGAACTAAAAGCGAACACTTTTTGATCATCGCAAATGGTCCAAAAAAAACGGTAAAAATGGCGAAAACCAGTTTTTCGCGTCGGACATCGTCGAATTGATTTAAAAAGAAAAGCTTTTGATAAGCTTATGCACCGTATAAAGATGGAAAAAATGAGCTGCGGATGAACCCGATTGGTCCAGCGGCAAAAAACCATCGATTTTGCTCGAAATTTCAAAAATTCATAACTCTTGTTCTTTTAAAGATTAAGAGCTGAAAATTCGATAATATTAAGATTGCGCGTATTTTCAAACTTCTAGTAATGTCGGAAGTACTCTAAAAAATACATTGCGCTATTCGATCTATTCATTATTACTATTTATTAGCTATTTTCGAATGTGTATGGTATTTTATAACATATTTTTTTTGTAATATATCAAATAACGATTAAAAATAATTATTTACTTCAGTTCCAAAATGTTGTAATACTAGGCAATGTAATTATAATATTGTTGGAGAGTAATGGTAATTTTAAAATTTTTTATTATACAATTGAATTATTAATACACGTTACAATAGGATTGGAGTAATTATAAAGAGACGGAATGATATTATTGAATGGTACGGTACGGATTGAAAAAAAACATAGATTTTCGAGCAAGGGTTCCCGAGATATTGTTATTTTTTACGAGCCTAGCGCGGTAGCTCTCCCTTCAACGCGCGCCGCGCCGCACAGCTAAGCGCACGAAATACCATTATTTAAAATAATTGTTTTAGCAACTTTTACGAAAGATAACAGGTTGTAAATTTGGTTAGTTGTTCATTAACTATTGGAGAAGATGATCCCGTAAAAAAAATAGCACGTTACCGCACCACAACTTTTTTAGGGCCATTTTACAAAAGTGCTTTTATTGCATTAAGCTGCGGTTTGCAAAAAGTATACATCCGATCTTGCTGAAATTTTGTGTGGTACTTGGTGGGCACCAAACCTACAACCTATCAAAATTTTAGCTCTCAATCTTTGAGAAAGAACAAGAGTCATGAATTTTTGAAATTTCGAGCAAAAACGATGGTTTTTGAACCAATCGCAGCTCATTTTTTTCGTCTTTTTACAGCGCATAAGCTTATCCTTTTTAACTCAATCTGACGATGTCCGACGCGAAAAACCGGTTTTGGTCATTTTTACCATTTTTTGTTGTACCATTTGCGATGATCAAAAAGTGTTCGATTTCAGTTTCTTGAATTTGTATCATAATAACAATAATAATAATAAATATTTATTTGTAACTAAATGTGTTCATAAAGGACAATTTAAGATATATTCTAAATATTACAAATAAAGAAAGGAACCACTTAAGCATTACATGTAATGCTTGAACGTGGTTTTATACAAAATAATGTAAAATATAAATTTGACAAAATATCAAAACAATAGCATATTGTTATTAATAGTATATATAAATGTAAATCTAAAAAAAATGTAAAAATAAATTTGGATTCGTATATCAGCATTCTACAAACAAATAATAAGCCATAACTAATAAAATAGAGTAACAAAAGGTTGGCATATATAGGAACAATTTATGAAAACAATTATATTTATGCATTTTTCGAATCTATAATATTATTTATCAATTCACGAGAAGTATTTAGTAATAATTTCTTACATTCCCGTTTAAATGATAGATTTTGTTTAAGTAATTTGATTTCAACGGGCAGATAATTGTATATTTTAACAGACAGGAATTCAAAAGATCTTTGTCCAATGGTTTTAGAAATTTTATTAAGAGGTAAGTTATTATTTCGTAACCATTCATGACCAGGATTTGTGAGTACTTTTTCAGTGTGGCATTTCAATGCTAAACATGCGAAATAGTGTTGTCTAATATCAAGCATTTCTGTTTCTTTAAATAGATCGTTACTAGGAAATCTATTGTTTTTGTTGAAAATAAGCTTTAAAATTCGTTTTTGGATTATATCCAAAGTTTTCAAGTAAGTTTTGGAGACTCCACCCCATCCTACTATACCATAAATAAGGTGCGTTTCTACTAGTGCATGATACAATATTTTAAGCTGATTGCGATTTAATATTTGTTTCAGGTTCCTAAAAGTATATAATACGTATCGTAGCTTTCGTACAACGTAATTTATATGAACATCCCACCGTAAGTGACTGTCTATATACACACCCAAATATTTGACCTTTAGTGCCGCTTGAATAGAAATATTTTCATCTACACCTTGTATTTCTAGAGTATCAAATATAGGTAGATTATTTTTATATGATGCAAATTATCTACTTAAGGCAATTTTTTTCTCCGAACTCAGAATTAAAAACTTCAAAAAGCTAATTCTATCACACATTGGCAGCAATTATAACAAAAGCAGCATTAACACTAATAGCAACACTGTCTCCCATTTTTAATTCAACACTAAGTGGCTTGGAAGAGCAACTGGTTTTAGTTTAGACATGCAACACTGTTGAAAACATGTATCCAGATACAAGTTGCTGGATCCAACAATACGAGTTGCCAATATTTTGCCGAACTGAACTTACCTTTAGGGAATCATTTGCGTGCTGTAATAGAAGTTGAAGGAAAAAGTGGCGCCCTCTATCTTATATTTTGTACGGGAGCGAGAAGTTCGAAACATCCCTACCTTCTTCAGATACATAGGAAGGATGGAAAATAAGACGACGGATCCACGAGTTTTGAATAAGATTGCAAATGTTCCATAAATGAATTCCAAGTCTCATAGTATATTTAGAAAAGTGGCTGGATGTTAAACTTTAACACTCTGCCAGTGAATTCTCTAACTTGAAGGTTATGTTATTTCTTACATGTGAATTATTGCTGACCTTGAAACCAACCTTAAATTGTAAGCTATTGATACATAATTCGTGTAATTGTAGTTGGAGGTCTTATCCAAATTATATAGCGTTTCATTATTCGGAGTCCTCTCAAAAGAATTATTGTTAATCTTGAATTTACGAAGTCTTCAAACAACGATTTACTTCTGTAACCTTTCAAAGCCAATCCTATTTTCTCACGAAATACCTACTACAAAGTGGAACATTTCGTAATACTTACAAGGACGAAAGTTATCTTCTGAAGACATCTCTTTTGTATTGAAATTAGGAAAAAGATCGTTCATAACAATCCCCACTAATTTCTTGGGATTTTGATATTATTTTCAAGAATAAAATTAATTATTTGGTGGCAATAAGATTCGTAAAAATATATTTAATTTCCTCGTTGAATAGATAGATCCTCTTGAATTATTCGGATCCAGTTTCTAATATTCGTGCGAATCTGATTCAAATTGCCTTTTAAAAGATTTATAATTACTAGTTGTTATGAAGACGTTGAATAGTCGAAAGTTGCTGGTTTTCGTAATTAAATTTGCCGTAATGCTGCGAAATCGTCTGTCATTAGTAACCAATTACCAGTTACCATACGGTAAAGTAGGTGAGAAATTAAAAGTTTTATAATTCACCTTAAATATTAATCAGCTAATGTATGACATTAATTATGAAATATGCTTTTGAGCATTCGCAAAAAGTTTATTTAAATAGTTTGCATGGCTCACTTCCCAGCCTAATTAGATACGCCCATACATTTCTGTTATTAAGAAGGAGTGAGCGGAGCAAACGAAGTAGTCTTTGAATCTGGTTAAATGGTAAAAGGAATGTTCTCGCGTAGCGGCCAAATGGTAAATGCAATCAACTTTTCACACAAAGTAGATAGGTATGATGCTAGAAATTTACTGGCATAGAAATTCAATGTCGTACCTTAAGCCGTTTTCGAGTTATCGAACAGAGCGCTTCACCGAAATACTGTACGCTATTCGCTTAGTTTTACACGAACAACTAGACAGACGGCAGCTCGCGCTTTTGATCCTTTCGGTTCATACGGCACGGTGTTGCTTTCTACATAGCGATCGAACCGTAAGTCTGACTTGCTGTACCCTAAGACTAGACAGACTGCGGCTGGCGCTCTTGATCGACTTATGCGAAAGAATTACTCCGTCTTTACCCTTTGAGCATATGCACAGCGTATTGACATACCTCCTAGTATTATATATCTTAAGATCTCCTACGTCTACTCAAACATTAGTATCGTTTTGAAGATGACATGCTAGTTGTCGAAACTAGTCTAAGTGATGAAAATATAAAGTAAAAGGTGTTTTATTATAGCATTATCTTCTGCCGTGTCAATGCAATAAATTGGGGAAAATCAATGAATAATAACAGTTTATCATCTATTATTTAATAATGTGATTAGATATTGAAGATCATCTAACCTTTCAAAACACGTGATTGTGTCGATGTCGATGTGGATATTGAGTTCTCTTAGAGATATATATATCCCTTAGTCTATCAACTTATGAAACCGGGTATTACTAAATTATCTTCCAAAAGTATATTTATTTGAGCATGAAACATTCTACGATGTGTATTGGTAGATATAATAGCGAAAGTAGTTGTACGCCAATGGCAGCATTGAAATTTCACATCAGTTACACTTGAAAATACGATCCAGAAGAATTCAATGTTATATGAACGCAGTGGCATCTAAGACTTGCATCGTACACTACAAGCTTCTAGAGTTTCACAATAGATGGCGGCAGTAGCATACGCCTTGTCGCAGTTACAATAATAATAAATTAATGTGATCCAAGCTTCAACAGACCAAGACTATTATTGTAAGATTTCATGATTTCAATGAGAAGAAGAACAAATCATTTTCATTATACAGTTCGTTGAATTATTTTTAATATAAGGTAAGTCCAGGAAAATTAACCACCAAAATGGGTAAATCTCTTGATTTCTACGTACACAGTAAAAGGGTTAAACATTCGTGAATCGGTGCCTTAATACACGGAAGGATTTTCGGATAAGTATATCTTGATTTCTTGTCCATTTTTTCCTCCTCTTGAAAGACTACAGGTATGTTCTCCTCTGCCGGAGCAGAGAATTCGATGACATACACATACATAGTCTTTGTTTGTTTATCGAGGAGGACAACGTCAGGCCTATTTGCTTGTATGGACCTGACGGTCGGAAACCATAGATATTATATATACATACATGGATAGCACATCAGGGATTTTCATTGACTCCAACATATGGAACAGCTGACAAGTGGCAAAACATCGTTCTAGCCATAAGAGTACATGTTACTGTAATCTATCATATTATGTTGTTTTCAAAAGAAAATAGCAATATTTTGATACAGAAAACTTCTTTAGTGCTTTGTTTTTTAGTTGTGATTAGTTGTTTGGTTTTTTACTTTCATTTTATCAAACGATATTGTGTAATAACTCTTCGACGACAATAAGGTTATAACAGTGAAGTGTGTGATTAATTAGTCTTCTTGGATACTTTTAATAAATCTAAGATATAACAATGGTGAAATCGTGTTCCGCATTTGGATGTACAAATCGGTAGTTTTGTAGATACTGGATAGTGGTAGTAGATACTTAATTCACAATAATGTAATTAAAACGTAGACGTTAGAAGTATAATTTTAATCGACTATTCACAATCGAAAATAGAAACTAATAGTGTAATAATTACTGTTCATTTCAGTTTTCCTTCAGATGAAAATTGAAACAAAAATGGGTAATTGCAATGAAGAGAAAAAACTACGTGCCCAACAAGAATTATCATCTTTATAGTGAACACTTCACAGAAAATGATTTCGTGTATTCATTTGGAAAGAAATCAGTAGTTCCTCCTAGTATTTTTAATTTTTTGGCGAATGCCTTTAAACATAAGGTAAAACCCAGAGAACCTAGAAATCAGTAAACAATATGAATTTGTCATAATTTTTAGATGGGTATATATTGTTTTTACTAGTTATGATGTAAACATTATTTGTTGTGAGTGCACCTCATTTAGGATCAATGAAGAACAACCTGTAAATGAACCAGAAAGTTGGTTGATTATATACTTAGTAGATTTATAACATTTTGATACCATCTTTTCTGTCCTATACCTTCATGCCCCAACATGAATATAATTTTTCAAATTGCAAAGCATACTATTGATAAGCAAAAAATAGTAATCAAATAGTTGACTACAAGGAATCGTAGAATGAAACAAAGGTTACAAAAATCTGAAAAATTTATCAAAACATGTGAAGGATAGGCAGGACATTCCAGAACAATGTTTACCTACTTTTATTCCCGAAGAATTTGTGTTTTTAACAGTAACCGTACCTAATATTATATAATAATGTTCCTCTGTTGGTAAAATTTAAGTTTAAAATTAAGGTGACCTATAATCTAATTTGTAACTATAAACATTAATGCTGTGAACTAAGACCTTTTATTTTCTTCGGAAACCGTAATATTTTGTTAATGTTTATTATTATAACACAAAAGGTAAGCTAGCGATTTGGCATCTGCGACTAGCCACAATACCAGAAGTTCACCACTGAATAACAATAACTATTCATTTATGTAATTTCCAGTTCTTCTTTACATTTAGCATCTTGAGGCACAATCGGATTCAATCTCTGGCTCAGGAAAAATCCAGGTTTGGGTTATATGGTAGCAGAATTAGATTAATAATTTTGATAAATGACGTACTTCTTTTTTTTCGAACCACTCCAAGAAATAGCTATATTATTTCTGTCTAATTATTTGAGCATTTTGATATTTATAGATATATTTCTTCTATAGCTTCCTTAATTTTGAATATGTATATGTTACATGTTTTCCATATTATAACTGAATCTTCACGACATTATGAAAGATGCTGTTTTATTTATTCGATCATGTATGGTAATGATTCTGTAGTTGAATATATGTATTAATTATTAATTGAAGCCGTTGATAACTAAATATGTCATTTAACGTGGGGTAGAGTAATTTCAGTTAATTAACATACTAAAGTTTTCCATTGATGAAATACAGAATAAGTTGCATATGGGTGCTTCATGGAAATATGACTAAATTCAAAATGAGCGATATTTAATTCTAAATCTACAAAATGTAATTTTGTACATAATACTATTATGTATTGTTGCTGAATCATAAAAACCGATCAAATAGGATTATAACTTGATAATTCATGAAATTCGTGCAGTGCTCCATATAAAACAATGTAAATTATGCACGTTCTTGCCACTTGTCACGTGGTCAGAATGATCTTCATCTCTGTCTAATACCAGGCTGAAATAGGTCTTCTGTCTCTCTTACGTATTGGAGTCATCGACTGAACAGAGGTTTGTATACCATGCGCTATCCATATATGTATATATAATATCTATGTCGGAAACGGATAATTCCAGTAGATCTGGCATTACCCGTTCTATATACACAGAAACCTTGTTTGAAAGGTTTGGTCGTCCGAACTTTCGAGTGAGAATGTGGAGGTCTAAACGATTCAATATTTGGTGACCCCGAGAAGGATTTTCGAGCATCCCGACGACGAAGAACAAGAAATTGTGAATCCAACAAAACGAACAAACTTTATTATAACATAATATAACATCGTTGGAAAGCTTATTAAAAGATCTTTCGACTAATGAAATAATATACAGGATGTTCCATAGAAAATAAGAAAGTTATGCTTGTTTTTCTGGTATGGTTCACCATGTATACTTTGCACATTTTCGAGAAATTTCTGCTAATAGATACTATTTTTCACCATATTGAAAAACTTCTCGCGTAAGAATCGCGGTTTTGACTCGATCAGTAAACACAGAGTGATTTTTTCCAACTCTACAATGTCTAATGATTCGGAAAACGTTAACAAGAGACCCATGGTACGTTGTATCAAGCTTCTCAGATTAATGAGGGCTTGCGAAATGATGATTACATTATAGGGTGTTCCATTGAAAAAACATAAGTTTGGTGTGTTACTTAATAAAGACCAACCTGTATATGAATGCAAATATTTTCCAATTATGGTCTGTTTGTGTATTTATTTCATAAAAAAAAACGCTTGTTAATATCTTCAATAGCAACGGAGCTATTGAACTTTTTCGGGACTCTGGGTCTGTATGCTGGCAATTAAAATAAAGTTTCGATGTCATGACATAGAGTATAATTGACCGACTTTTCACGCCTTTAGCGGTTTCTAATCATTTGCAATATATTAGTTACTGTTTCTATGTGTGGCAAGTGAATATATATTAAAACCATACATATAACCCCAGAAGTGAGGGAAATATTTTATGTGACCTAGGAATAAGCTATTGTTGATATGTAAATGGACTATTGAAGTTATTATATAACATACAATTAAAAGAAGCCAAATGAATGGGATTTAAGCATTGTTTGATCTTACAGTAGTGCCTGCCAATACTGTATTCAAGGAAACGTACGAAAAGCAACTGCGTTGAATTTTTATTATTAGTCGGCGAGATAATTGTACGGTTGATAAACTTCCAAGTTCAAGGTTGAATTATGATCATTCCTTTTGGCAATGCATCGCGTTTATCTGGTTCAGCCTTCGACAGAAAATAACTTAGGAAGTCATACCTTCGTGAGATCACTCGAACTTTTTATAAATAGCAACTCCAATTTAGTTTTTGACTTTCCCTCGGATTACGACATGAAAAATAAACGTCGAGTGCAAGCTCACGTCCCATGGATAAGGTGAACAACGTGATCCCGTTGACCTCCAATCTTATTTTTCTCCAACTTCATACTTCGGACTTCAACTCGTTAATATGCTTATGACAATATCAGAAAAACATAACGTCCGTGAAACAGGTTCACAGGTGCGAAAACGGATCTCTCAACCCCGAACACCTGTCAACAACATAAATCAAGGAGGTAGCTCAAACTGTTGGGACATATTCCGTTTCAATAATAGAAATTTCACTTAAGTGTGAACGAATCGATATTATTCCCCTATTTCGTATAAGATAGATAGATTTATTCCTAGTAGACATTGTTTGCAATCTATTTACACGTCGGATACAATATGAAATAAACTAATGAATTAAAATCGTAAATTGTATAGAGAAAAATACACTTTACAAAAAAGAAATTATAAATCGGAAAAACATTGAAATTTCAGGTAGTTTCTTCCAGAAATTGTATAAATCGTTTTCTGTAATAGAATTTTTGTTACACTCTTTTTCAGAAGTTTAGTGCTCAATTTTTAAACTAATTTGGAATCTTGTTGTACCTACAATATAATACATATATGATTTATGCCATGTTGATTGATATTTAGCGGGTGGTATGGTATCACAATATTGTTTTAATTTCTAGTGTTGTGGTGATGTAGGTGTATCACAGTTTAGTTTGAATTTATCTTTGTTTTAATGGACATATATGACGTATGTACGAGAGCAAGGTGAAAAGTCCCTGAATAATAAAACAGATGGCGCTACAATCGAAAATCTCATGTGACATTTGTGATGTACCATTTTTACTAGAACGCATTAAAATCAAAGAGTTCTATATATAGAGTAGACAAGTAGTGCGCTCTCACTCGCAAGATATCCCCTCCTATAACAAAGAATAAGTATAAAGCGCGCACATCGTGCGAGTGAGAGCACAGTACATGTGCGAGAAGGACAGAATGTCCATTACAATACCAGTGAAAGGCTTAGTTGTCTACTCTATATGTATATAGAACTCTTTGATTAAAATTTTCAGACTGATATGACATTCAGTTCTGTATCGACACCCATCGCAAACAAGCAGCCTTGAAGATTTTTGTAAACATGAAAAAAGAGGATTTCGCGTCTTAATTAATCATTATTGGGTTGAAAAAACATTACGCAAACCAAAGCATCACTTGTTAAACATTATGGGGATTCGTCACCAACGATTGGAATGATTCACAAGTGGTTTACTGCCAGATGGATGCAGCATTTGCTTTCTGTTGACAACAAGCGCGATCATGTGACAACTTCAAAGGTTTGGCAATGTTCAGTATTGTTTAGGCGCCAAGAGAAGGACTTTTTGCGCAGCTTCGTAACCGTGGACGAACTAATTTATATAACAGAATCCGTAGGAGAGTATACCTATTTGTTTGAGGGGATTTCTCTATATGTTGAATTGCAAGTTATTACCATCTTCAATAATATTAATATCAAGGACAGAAAGCTGCTTATCTGTTTCTATTTCTACAGAGAATTTGAGTGAATCAAATTGTCTGTACAAGAAGCCATGTAAATCAAAATTTTTACTTATATAACCGTGAAAATATCATCGACACATTTATGCCAAACTTTCGGAAACTAATTCAATTTTGATTTTAAGGAGGTTTCAAGTTAGCCAAGAAAAATATTGGGCAAAAAAGGAGAGTGGATTGAAAGCAATTTCTTCAGAATATTCATCGACTCAGGGATTGTTATTTGTCAATAGTGAAACAACATCAAATGAAACGAGAGTATCACAAGGCTCAAGTTTAAATCTTTCAATTTTGAAATTAGTTCAAAAGAACATTTTGCAGACAAGCTTGGTGCGGCTTGGAAGTTGCTAAATTCCTTAATTAACCATCATATACGTTGGACAATTAATGTTTGAAATGATTGGTCTCATGAAATTACCTTTAAAGTGTATTTAAATCATTTTATGGAGTTAAATAAAGTCAAAGGCAACATCATCAAATATTTTTATATATCGATCGGAATAAAAATTTTAGATTACACTCCAGTCAAAACTTTAGTTACTGGATTACTCCCATAATAGATGATAATATGTCTGGTGGAAAACAACATACCTTCTTTACTTTCAAATAACGATCCGAAAAAGAATTGTGGAAGATTATTATTTTCATAATAGATAATAATATAATCGGTGGAAAAAATATAAACCGTCCTTATGTTCAAATAATGATGATAAATTATTACTTCCATAATAATATATCTAGTGGAAAAATATAAACCTTCTCAGTATCTTCAAGTAAATATCTAAATGCAAATTCAGGATTAGTCTAACCTTTAGTTTTAATGGTTCTACATCTCTCTGCAGATTCAACATATTATATTCTAAGCCCCGAAACAAATGACCATTATATCTCTGTTTTTCCGAATCATTGATTTTTGAAGAATGAAATGAAAATAGCGTTGACGGTACATCATCTATTGCAACTATTGATTCAGGATATGAATTATACGGCGCACACTTATTTGGGGACAAATAAAAATAATCTTATCCTGAATCTACAGTATCGAACGTTTTCGTTTCTCACGTATAGTCACCCTCATATATTGATTTGGAGTTTGTCCTTGGAATGTCGGTTGAATTTGCTTATTAGAACTTTCTTTTCTTTATGAATAACTGTTTGTCTTCATTTCTTGACTTGGAATAGAGAACAGGAATAATTTGGTTTATTTATTAGTTATAGTTAGTCTTGCAAAATTCAAATACGCAGTTTTCCAGTGAAATTATATTCATTTCTGTAAAATAAGTTAACTCTTACATGGGAACTTCAAGAATTTGATAGGGGTAAAATTCGATGAGAAATTTTATCCATGAAAAACTAATTATTGGCTGAAAATGTTGATGGTCCTGTGAATATTTTGATGAAATATAGGAATATGGAAGGTTATGTTTGACATTTTGACTTACTGTTAACAGGGTACAGAAGATAGAAGACTGCATCTGTGGTAACTCACCTGAAAAGAAAAGAAAAACAGTTAGTGAGAAAATCAGACATTTCGTTACCGCTACTACTACTACTACCATGAGTTTTCAGTATTTACGAGATTGTCAAAGAGGCAACAACTATTCATTCCGAAAATCAAAATCCTTCTAGTGAGTGCATTATTGATATAAATATCAACATCATTTATATGTCAATTATATTTCGTCTTTACGTACGTTTCGATCATCAGAGGACGTTTAATAACTGATTTACATCAACTTAACCGCAGGATTTCTTAAACTAATGGTACTTAACTAAGCACTGGTCGTCTTTACCGCATAAATAGTTAAATATGTTCACGTCGCCACAACGAACGAAACACGAAGAATTGAAATTGTAACTCATTAATGTGAATTTTGAAGAACCCCGCACCATAGTTGTGGGTTATGAATAAACTGACAACAAGCACCCTCAAGAAATATGACGAACAAGATTGGTTTAGTAGGAATATTATTCCTGCATTATGATAATACTTTGAACCACTTGATCCTGGTAAAAATGAATAAGTCGTGACCAATATACGTAGCAGATATGTTAGCTAGAAAATATGGACAACGAAGTGCTTCGTCTAGCCTCTTATAGTCTAGGAGCCAGAGCGATATTGATGGTCTGAACATTAACCCGATGGCATTATGGTTTATCGTTAGAGGACGGTTCAATGATCAATTCATCTCACAGACCGAATTTTCCCCGGCTGCTAGATCTCGAAATACAGCATCCGCATTTTTTTCTGACTGGAGGTTAACCCTTTCCAAGTTGCGGTTACTTGAAAAGCATGCCATTCTTATACACTTCCACCACGTGCCATCATTTTTTATCATGACCGTTTATCAGGCCGACCAGTTAAAATTGAACCAAAAATGGACTGCAAGTTAACCCCCTCAAACCTGGTGGAAAATGTTCATTGGTGTTGGCAATTATTAACATACCCTATGCCATCAGAAGTTATCGATCCATTTCCGAGTAATTGGTCATTATTTGGACCAAAAATGTTTCTTTTATTCATTTTGTGGATAAAACTTGCGGGTTACAAGGTAACATGATGGCACCATGTTAAATAACTTCATTGGAGGTCAAATAAAGATTTAAAATTATTGCCATCACTCCTTGCCTATTTCAACCCCCTAAGAATGAAAAAAATAGATAAAAAAGAGCCGTTTCGATTTTAAACCCAGCCAGAGTCTCAATAATTGACTAATTTATCATAAAATTGGTCATATTATCATGTGATTCATATTTTTTGGGGGGTGGTTTTAGAGGGTTTAGGGGGGTTGAAATAGACAAGAAGTGATGGCAATAATTTTTAACCTTTATTTGATATCCAATAAAGTTATTTAACATGGTGCTATCATGTTACCTTGTAACCCGCAAGTTTTATCCACAAAATGAAAAAAGAAACATGTGGGGGTAGCTATTTACCAAAATAATAATAATGTCACTAATATTATGACTCCGAATATTGAAATACATATTGCACACGTTAGCGATGTTAATGTTAGGCGCACATTTGTTGGAGATAGTAGTGCGTGCTTATGCAAACTTAGAAATGGCCAACACATAGTCATGGTAGCAATTTACATTTCTCCGAAACTAAAATTGGACGAGGTAGAGCATTTTATTCATCGCACTTGACAACTTTTCTTTCGGAAAAATTGAATTTGAAAATGAATAATGATCCACAAGAATTCACAACAAAATATGGGACCACCATTCACGCGGTATTTCCCAGATATTTAGAGGGTATCAAGTCTTAAACTTATGTCTCTTATTTCAGTTATTCAGTTACCATAAACCTATAGTTTCAATGATAACAAATTCCTGAATAACCTACATGTATTGTAAGATAATAAAAATATTCTAAACGATATTAACTTCTCATTTATTCAATAAAAGAAAAAAATTTGTTTTCTTATCGGTCACCACGCTCAAAAGTAACTTGAATTAATATCAAAGAAAAAACTTGAATTAAAATATCAAAGAAAAAAAAATACTCTTTCTAAGCAGTCCCAGGCAAGTTTGGAATTGACCTGTAAGAAACTGAATGTATTCATAGCCGCTTGGCTGTCAGGGTATATGGCGATGGTTTTCCCAGAAACTCTTGCCTTAATAGCTCTTCGACACAGTGCAGTGCAGCAACTTCTGTCTAGAATATCGTCGCGTGTTTACCCAAAGTCAGTGGGTGAGTCTTTGACTTGGCTATATATATCCCTGCTCCTGCACCTTCCTCGGTTTTTGAGCCATATGTGTAACAAGCCATTTCTGCATTTATTGGAGGTCTTTCCTTCCATGTTTCTTTGCCTGTTATGACAATTTTGGCGTTTTTCTCAAAGCTATACTTGGGAAGCATCTCGTCCGATGACATTCCCATTATGAGATCGGATTCCAACTCACTGTATAGCTCGTCATACAGCTCACCGTGCAATTTACTTATGTGCGCTTGTCCTCTGGTTAGTCTACTGGTGACTAACCAGAATCGCCTTGTATGTAAATATGAAATGGCGGTATGTTCAGCAAGACTACTAAAGAGGCTGTTGGGGTTGTTCTCATAGTTACTGTGGCAAGCTTGTCTTTGAATGCTCCCTACCCTTCGGATCGCCCCAGCCTGCAGAGTATTTGGCCAACATACCACCGACCATATTTATAACACTAATGAGTAATTTTCAAGTAATCCCTTGATCTAACTAAGATTTATTCATTATTAATATATATTTTAATTACATCAAACTTTTAATAGTTATTTTATCGAAGTTTAGGGTTTTCATCACGTAATGGCTGATTCTATTCAATTTTTTAATTTTTTTTATGTTTTACATTTTCATTATTGACACATCCTATGTCAAATTGATATATTGTAATATCATGTAGATAAATAAATGCTATTGTTGATATTATACTTATACAATGATCTGGAGAAACATAATACTCCTTAAGCTCATTGTAATCTTCACATCTTTTGAAGTCAGATTGATGTTAGAACCGAAAAAAGTAATAACTAACTTCTTAGTCAACGAGTTCAGAAAAGTTTCGTGCGACATTAATACATAGAAATTAATGCAATCCGATGTGGGTACAATTCATGCTTGACTGACTTGTAGTTGTTCAGAATTAAAATAAATTGTGTATCTTAAAAATAATGCTGGTAGCGGGTACGGATAATGTATCAATCAAATTTAACGTTACCAATTTATCAGATATAAATGTTAAAACCTCTCTCATTAATATTTATCATTGTTTGTTTTTTTATGGTTGAAACATAATAGCTATTTATTGATGCTATGTGTGTATACACACATGGTCAAACCCTTCTTTTTCTTGTCACGTAGATGAATCTACGGATGATGACGAATCTAAACGGAACAATTACTAAAAAAAATGAATTTAATTTTAAGAACGCCTGCTTCGAATTTACACAATTTATAGTAAATAAATTATTTAATATCTGACAGACCTTTTCTATAATTGATCTTCTTCTTCATGAAAAGACACTTCATAACACTTTAATTTGAAATTTGAGATCTCTATATATTTAAGTAACTATTTTTTGATGAAGTTTGAGATCTCCTAAAAACGTGTCTGGATTGTCATCAGAAAAATGTTATTGGCTTTGTCACGTAGATTGATTCTTATAAAAAAAAATATTGGCAGGACGCTCAAAAATCAAGTGTAACAAAGTAAACTGTCGATGACAGACAAAGATGATTATTTCTTTTTTCAAAGGAGGTTTTTGAGGTAGTTGTATGGATCCTGACCATTCGAAATTAAATCTTACAATGTAATTAACAAAAATTTTCAGTGTGACAAGTTTTAATAGATAGTGATCTCAAAGTTCATTCTAATACAAAATCCAGGTACGATCTATGAAGGCTATTTTCATACAAAAGGCCTGTTAGACGTTAATTAACAAATCTTGTTATCCAGCCAATTTTGAGTAATTGTTTCCTACAAATCGTTTAAATTTTGGTTCTGAAAAGTAAGTGGGTCTCTTTTGTGCCATATGAATTGGGACTATGTACTATATATTTATTAACATTCAACACATTGTTTGTGGGAGTATGAACTGTAATTATGAAGCGATATGCATGAATTTGGATTAGAATTTGGCCAATTACATAAAGCTGATGATTTTAACAATTTTGATATGTAATCTTGAATAGCATATTTGAATCCTGTAGATTTTTAAAATGATGAAACGGTTATTCATGTTTGGAGACCTTACAAAAGGCATCACAGAGAATAAAAAACAGTTTATAATGAATTCTGAAATATAGAAATGTGGAAATATTTAAAAGTATGACTATAGTTTTGATGCATATTTTTATTTATGTGAATTCATATCTTGACATAACTCAGTAATGAAACATTCATTTCGCTCTACGGTTTTTTAATAAGCAGCAGGTTGATATTGCATTTTTATTATATTCATAAATATTCAACACAATGTTTGTGGAACTGTGGACTGTAATTATGAAGCGATATGCGTGGATTTTAATTAGAGTTTGGCCCATTTACGAGGGCAAGGTGAAAACTCCCTGAAAAATGAAACAAGAAATGATTGATTTGTTCAAAACTTATTGTATTTCGCAACATAATCTCCTTGTTGCCCGATACACTTAGTCCAACTTTTTCTAATTTTTTGATCCCTCCCAAATAATACAATTTCGACAATCCTTCAAAATAGGCATTTCTTTCAGCGATGAATTAATCGTTGGAGTCAAATCTCTTTCCTGCAGACCATTTCTTCAAGTTTGGAAATAGAAAAATCGCAGGGGGTCAAATCTGGAGAATATGGTGGATGACGAACCAATTCGTAGCGGAATTCATGCAATTTTGTCATTGCGACTGCGATCTTTTATCTTTGCCAAATGCGGCCAGTTTCGCTTCAAATCGGCGTCGAATCGATCTAACAGATCAGCATAATATACACCGCCCTTTTTAAGGTAGTCGATATGGGCGATAACGTGTGCATCCCAAAAAACTCTCGCCATGACTTTGTTGGCCGATAAACCCACTTGCCTTTTTCGGTTTCGATTCGCCAAAACAAGTTCACTGTTTCGATTTTTCTTTGGCCTCTGGTGTGTTGTCATGGATCCATGTTCGTGCACGGCTACGAAACTTCTTCTTATGACGATTGAACACCCCTTAACACCCATCTGGTAGACAGCTCTCACGTATTCAAAAATTTATGCAAACTGCAATCGATGATGAAGAGTCTCCATAATGTTTAACAAGCGATACTTTTGGTTTGCGAAATTCACTTATTCCATGTTTACAAAAATCTTCAAGGTTGCTTGCTTTCGATGGGTGTCAAAACAGAACTGAATGACATATCAGTCTGAAAATTTTAATGCGTTCTAGTTAAAGATGCATCACAAATGTCTCAAGAGATTTTTGATTGTGGCGCCATCTGTTTTATTTGAGGAACTTTTCATCTTGGCCTCGTACATAAAGCTGATCATTTAAAAAAATTTGATATGGAATCTTGAATAGCATATTTGAATCCTATCGATTTTTTAAATGATGAAAAATTTATTCATGTCTGAAGACCTTACAACCTGATTTTTCATCGTTAAATACATAATATATAATATGGATCATACCTAGTAAAATGTAGTGAAATGATGCCTGTATTTGCTTGATCTTTCGATTGAAATTAACGTTATTGTTGTATGTAGATCGCATCAATATGACTAAAATGTATTTTGTATGTATTATAACCACTTACACATATCACTAACTATTCTAATGAAGAATGAAGAAAAATACAGTTCTAAATGGTAAGACGGCGAAATTTTACCCCCTACGCAATAAGTAATACTCTTGTTCAGTTTATAACTTATTTCTGATTTTTGTGTTATATCAAATCGAGTTATTATCTCCTATTTCTCTGAATCTTGGACCATTGGTCTTCCCTCGGAGCTATTAAGCTGTCGTGTATTGAGTTAGCTGTAGCTATTTAATTATAATTCCGTGTTTGCTCGTCATGATTAAAGCTGCTAAAAAAATTCAAATAGTCCGTATCATCATATAGGTCGTATTGTGATAACGTATGCAAATTGAAACTCGACACATAAAAAGCAAAGGTCAGGAAGTAAATTATATTTTACGACGAGCATAATAAATAATTTATGGAATGGAGAGTCATTGAAGTTGACATATAAACAAATTACAATGACCTCAAACAACGCTCGTTATATGTTTAGAACCTGCCTCATCCAAAATAATTGATGCTAAACATCGCCGGTTAGTGATTATCATTAAATTCACTTGTTCTACATATGGATTCTGAATTTTTGTTGGAAGTTTTATGTTGCTAACACTCATATTAGCTAGAACATATTATGATAAAAAGAGAGATAAGACACAATCACCCTCATTCTCTGAAAGTATTGATGACTTATCAGCAAACTCGAAACCTCCTTAAAATCAAAATTAAATCAGTTTGTGTGGGGGTGTGAAGACATCACTATCGATGTCGACTAGTAGGATTTAGAAATAAACCAGAAATCGGAGCAAACAAATAACATAACAGATCTTTATGTGAAGTCTGAAGTTTATTCACGATCATGGCACATAATTCAATAATTATTTCTTACAGAGAAAAATGAAATATTTAAGTGAAATTATACGGCAATTTCGTTATGAAGGAGCAATAGGTTCATTAGTCAAGACTTGCCATGACTGTTGTATTAGGATGCAACACACGTTTCAAGTCGTTTACTACGATTTCTGTATTATCATCGCGTATTTTAACGGATACGCCAAGTTACGCATACGTATTTACAACAACCTAGACAAGTTGTATAATGGTTGGCTACTAAACGCTACCTATTCATGATGCATTAGCATTGCTATCTCGGTAACTACGAGAGTTAGGTAGTTGGTTAGTTAAAGGAAGGCAATTTAATATTAATAATTATTATTTTTTCGGCTGGGATATAAGCCTCAATATGGAAGGAACAACTACCTATCCCAGAGTTTTAAAGGAATACGGAACGTTAACGAATATATTAGCAATAGAGAAGAACCGAAGAATATTTCTGATAAGACGTAGGAATCTGCAAGTATTTCCAAATTTCATTAAATCTAAATCAGAGGATAATATCTCGATAACTATGAGAGTTAGATAGTTGGTTAAAGGGAGGCAATTTAATATCAATAATTATAATTTTTTCGGCTGGGATATAAGCCTTAATATGAAAGGGACAACGGCCTGTTCTAGAGTATTAAAGGAATACGGAAGGTTAATGAAGATATTAAGCAAGAGAGAAGAACCGCAGTATATTTCTGGTAAAATGTAGGAATCTGCAAGTATTTCCAAATTGCATTAAATCTAAATCAAGGGATAATATGTTTAGCAAAGTAAAAAATAAGAAGGCGTACGCTAAACTATTAAATTCTATTCATAAAAATTGTTTAAAGAAGCTTGCACAAATGTAGCAGAGGTTGCAAACAAAATTGACCGCGTTAAACAATCCTGTTATCTGAATTTTGATAGCAACTTTATCACCCAATTTTTTTAAATCAGCAGAACTATTTCGAAAAAATTTCAACTAAATCAAAGCCATTCAATCAAAAAAAAAATAGTTTAATGAAGTGCGTAGCTTATGAAAAACAAAAATTAACAGTGAGGCACTCGGGGACTGCCGCGGTAAAGCTATTGCATAGCAGTACGCCAAAAGTTGGGCAGAAAAACATCCACACCCCTTCAAAATCTTCACGAATTATTAGTAAAAAAGAGTATCATCTTGATCTCTATGAAGAGTATTCTGTGACAAGCATAGATAACTCTACTACCGGTAGTAGAGTTATCTATGGTGACAAGAGTCAGTTGACTAGTAAACACAATTTTATACGAAAGCTTCAACGTTCAGATCTCGATAGCGCTTCCGACTCCGAATTGTATGAGAACACAATTGCATGAACGCCAGACGTCTTATGTAGTTAGCTACGAACGTAATAATTTTGACATATCCTCGAGGAGCTCGCTGCGCGTAAGTTAGAGTTTATACATTTTACCTCTATTTTGTTAATTTGGGGCCGTTTCGAACCCCGTGCGGCCGGCGCCAGTTGTAATAAAGTATTTTGGGCTATGGGCCGCTAGCTTTTACCTGCTTTCGGTATATTTAAGTAGCTGGAAAATTCCCTTTCGTATGTCGCATGTCATATGCTAGTAGGTGACAGCTGAGAATACCTCAAACTGTTTTAATTAAATTTTCCTATTTAAACGACATTTTGGGGCCCGAGACTATGCTATTTAGTTGTCTCCGTTCATAAACTAACGACATGGAGCGAAAACCGCATGCGAAAAGTCCTCGTTAAGACGTTCTATGTACCGTAAATTTGCACTTTTCTAACTCGCGAGCTACGCGCTTCTCACGTGATCGTCATTCGATTTTTCTAAAATTAACCAATTCAAAACAGTTTTCAACCCACTTTGGGGCTATCACGACCTTTTAAAAGGTTCAAAGTTAACATTTCGACAATTTTAAGCTCGGCCGAGCTACATGGTAGGCGGAGTGGTGGGTCTTAGGATATTTCGTTACGGTATTTGTTTTTTGTTTTTTTAGATTTTCGTTACGTTATTTGTCTTTTGTTTTTTTTTTTGATTCGGTCGCCGCGCTCAAAGCCCGCAATGAAAGCTATATGCAATAGCTTAAAAAATCAATAAACATTGATTAAAAACAGACACAAAAATTCCGGATGAGGTGCAGCACACGTTAAGCTTAGGTCCGAAATTTGCATTGCTTGATAATAAAAATTGCCTATCGACAACATAATTGCTAATTTAGAATGCGGAATTAGAAATAAAAATTTAGGGAAAAAAAATGAAATTAGAAATAAAATTTGTAACATCTTGACAGATAAAAACAATAAACAGAAAGCAGATATAGGCATAACAAAAAATCGTTTCAACTATCACACAAAAAACACAAAAGAATTCTCAGATGCTATTAGTTTTGAACGCGGTTTAATGTAATAAAACCGTCATAATGCATAGAAATGATTACGAAAACAAAATGGAAAATCTATTAAATGATGAAACAACTTACAAAAAATTTAAATCTGACCCTACATTATCAGTACAAAATGACATGAATAAATTAATTAATAAACGATACAAAAATAAGATAATTAAAAAAAAACTTCTACATCCCTTGTTGAACACTATTTTGATTATAACCATCAATTCGATTACAAAAATGTTAATATTTTAACTAAGGAAACCAATTTTTATAAAAGAATTCCTACATGCGTCTTTATAATGTTAAAAGTATATTTTGGGTAGAATGCTCAAATAGAAATATTTCTAATAAGCTCTGACAACCTTTTTCTATTACCTCATAAATCTGGTTTGCAAGTGGATACTTGAGCGTTATACTTTTTGGTTTCAGTCGTATACAGACTTTGTTTGACATGAGCTCGTATATTATAAGAAAATTGCCAAGCAGTGGATTCTTGAAACATATTCATATACTTGAAACATTAATGTGTTACAATTTCGATTATTCGTGTTTCTGTTCAATTCGGCGACCTAGGCAATTTTACTTGAAATATGTGCGATAAGGACGCTTTGTGCTTGATACAATTAGTTTTAAGAAATCTCGTTTAATACGTCTTATAATGATGGTCGAGAGATGTAAGTAAGGACGAAAATAATAAGCATATGTGTTAGTGTGACCTATTTCCCGAGAAATTATATATAAAGCAATTTAATATTGAATAATGTGTTGAAATGAAATTGTCAAAATTCCGATTGCTTCCGGAGATATCCGAAATGTTAATGCATCGAATTTGTAACATCCTATACAAAGGCGTGTGATGCGTTGTCAAAAGCTGCGTTGTTCTTCATGTTATGCCTTCTCCAGTTTACCAGTCAGCTGATACAATGCGGTTTCTTTTGATCTTCTCGCTATATACGCGTCCTGACAGTGGTGGAGGTTTTTCTCTTTCACTACCGTCTTGCTGATAATATTATCGACTTTGTTTTCTAGCGTCTTTAACCCACCTGCTTCCTACTTCCTATATGCGGGATATCCCGAAGTTAGGCTACTCCTATAAATTCTCATAACTTTCTGTCTGTTAGAGTGCTCATCCTGATTCCTTTCTGTAGAAGGGCATGGAATACGCAGTCAACACCCGTTTATCTGGATGAAGTAACATCAGGAAAAGCGTCCACCAAACGAAAATAGATCTGATTTTGAATTTCTCGGATGTAGTACGAAAGAGACGGAACTTTTTAGATGAAAAACATATCGAAATCCGATATGAAAATTGCTACGATTGTTATTTCCTTCCTCCTATTTTAAAATATTTATGACTGGCGCTGAAATTTTAATGAACGAGATCAAACGTTGTCGCAAACATTAGAATAAATTCAGAATGCATTCGCTACCGTTGTTAATTATTTCTGAATATGTATTTCAAATTTAATGGCTTCTGATTTCAAAAGTTGAAGGTATAAATGTACTCGGCATTCAATTATTTATCTCGGTGAAGCAATTATTTAGGTGATTCTGTCATAAGGATGAGAGACTTCGAAATTAATAATGCAGTCGGCTAAATACAAATCCTTGTGCATTTGTTTTTATTTTTAACCGATTTTGCATTTCTACTTTGGTCAGATTGCCAAATATTCTTTTATCTATTTTAGACTTTTTATATTTTCAAAGGAATGTTTATGTCTTTAGTTGACACTTTTATAAATACAACGGCTATTTATTCTTTTATTTTTAGTGCAAATACTGGAAGTCGGCTCTATTTTGAATATCGCTTCTAAAGCGTGTCACATATAGCTTCTTAATACTACTTGAGAATTCCACGAACCACTAATGGTATATTCTACGTTAGATCCTAAGTTACTAGCGTAGCGATTCAATTATTTCGCAGAAATTGGAGATTTCAAAAGAGAGGAAGGAGACAATATAAGTTCAAATGAAATTTAATGTGCAAATATTTAGTATCAATAAAAGCTGCTCAAGCAAGATATGTGTTTTCATGTACGCTACGTTTTCCTACCTTTATAACTTTGCAATGATTTAAATATTTTCTGTTTATGATTCCCATTCTAAAATGCAAAGACATGTACTAAAATGAAAGAAAACCAAAACTGATGTTGGCCATTAAAATTTTTATTGGATTTATTTGTTAAAAATGCACCTGGTGATTACAATCTTTATCTATACCCTTCTCTTGTATCTATGAGATTACAAGAAAGGGAATTATTGGGCAAAAACGGAATTACGTGACGAAAATCCATTCTAAACTTAGATAAAATAACTATAGTAGAGTATGTGAAACCAAAAAATAAGTGATATCGATAAATTTTTTATGATTTAACGCGACCCCACGGAAAATGTTTGTTTTGGTGTATGAAACAAAACTCTGAAATTTCTACCTCCTAAATTGACCGCAACCCCCTTTTTTTTGCCATTTTGGGGTATTTTGGACATTTTTAGGGGAAGTTCGTCAAAAAAAAATTGCTATCTCCAGTTGTATTGGGAATTAAGAAACCGAACTGGAACCCTTTCATTGTCAATGTTTAAGGAACTCCCAGTTAAAATTTCAAGTTAATCCAACCTCCCCCTTCCTCGCAATACATGTATATATATACATAAATGCATGGGAACTTGCGTGACGGCTAACTCCGGCAGTTTTCAACCGATTCAGCTGAAATTTGGACTGAAGGTAGGTTTTATGCCCTCAAAACTGCCCTCCGGAACAAGTTAAAATATTGAACAGTTTCCGAGAAATTCGTCAATTTTTTAGCTAATTTTCAAATTGAGATATCTCATGTCCTTTTCATCCGATTGGCATCTGCTTGGCGTCAAAATATAGGTATTTGCATATATATTTTTACGTGATGATCATCGTTTTTATACTGCATTAGCAATATGATACTATTTTAGGTGACAGATTCTGAGGCAAGTAGTATTTCCAGCAGTACTTCTAGTGTATATAGCGTGGCGAGTTCAAGGGGTCGGAAGAGAAGACAGCAATAATATTGAATAAATATGTACAATTCAGAAAAAATGTAAAAAAATTAAAAAATTAAAAAAAAGAAAAAAAAGCCGTTTAAGATAAGGTTAGTTAAATAATAACACCCTGGGACGAAACGGTTAATTACAAATTTTCATAGGCATCTTACTGATGAGTCCACCTTTTCTTTTTTTTTTTTAAGTTTTTAATTTTTAATTTCTTTTACTTTTTTTTTAAATTGTACATATTTATTCAATATTATTGCTGCCTTCTCTTCCGACCACTTGAACTGGCCACGCTGTATACACTGGAAGTACTGCTGGAAATACTACTTGCCTCAGAATCTGTGACCTAAAATAATATCATATTGCTAATACTAATAATAATACTAGTAAAAGTTTGATTTTCACTAATTTATTCAATAAATGTAGGCAACTATATTTTCGCTAACACCCTACCTTCTACAAACAAATACTACAAACTACTAACTTACTACAAAAGAGTATAACTTAATACTGAGGGTAATCTCACTATAATTCGATTAACTCATTGAGGGATTAAATGATAAACTGGGTGCAAAAGGAAAATCTAATTATACAAATTTAACAAGGGAGAATTATTAAGTATTTGTTGAATGTTTAATAGGATATCGAACTTCTTATATTTATTAATTTCCAGGGATTCAAGCAAATTTAATTTATTATTTTTATTCTGAATGGGTAATTTTCAAAATTTTCATTGGCGGTTATGGTTTCTCCAAAATTGAATGCTTTGCAAGGGATGAATCAGATTCATTATTGATGCAGCTACGACAAGTTTTTTGATCCGTTTTTGAAGGTCCTTCCTGTGTGACCAATGTATACGAGGGCAAGGTGGAGAGTCCCTGAAAAATAAGACAGATGGCGCCACAATCGAAAATCCCACGTGACATTTGTGATGCACCATCTTTAACTAGAACGTATTGAAATTTTCAGACTGATATGTCATTTAGTTATGTTTTGGTTTATAAAAGCATACTTCTCCAGTCAAGAGTTCATCGAAAAATAAGTCAAAATGTGTTGTTCAATTTTTTTCAGCAAAGGTTCTAAAGGGGGATACGGCCCTTCAAAGTTCGGTTTCAAAAACAGTTTTTTTTTATCGTAACTGTTCGTAATTTGGTTGAAGTAGTCCTGATATAGATACCTGCTAAAGAGGGCAAGGTGAGAAATCCCCGAAAAATAAAACAGATGATGCCACAATCGAAAATCCCATGTGGCATTTGTGACATCTTTAACTAGAATGCATGTGTTCTCTGTTGACAACAAGCGCAACCGTGTGACAACTTCAAAGGAGTGTTTGGCGGAAGAAGGGACGCGTCGTGCCGATACAATTGCTTTTAACGTACGTAAAGACGAAAATAATAAGCATATGTGTTAGTGTGACCTATTTCCCGAGAATTTATATATAATTTATACCTGGGTCAAGAATCATTATTAATACTCTTCAAATACTGAGGACATTTCTGCTACCAAGTAGCCACCATCAGAGTTAACTAAATTATAAATCAAAATGAGCCTGTTTAAATACTATTTGGAGACAATAGTGTAAACAAGGGGTTACCCTCAGTTTGTTCGACTGACAACCAATTGCGATATTTTCACTGTTGCGTTCCCAGATTCTTGCATATTAACAATCCGTTAAAACGTTCTTAAATTGCGAAATCTCATTCGAGCTAATAAGCAACAATAACGACAAAACATGTTTTTACATCGACAGATTTCACCAGCTCTCGTGAGAATTTACAATTTCTTGTAACGCTTCAGAAATTTATGGAAATTACATCAGCATTTCGTTTGAAGGAATAATGGTAATTATTAATTACACCGAAGAACGATGGAAGGAGAAGTAGATATTTAGATGATTAAGATCTTTAAATGTGTCTTCTAGGAATTAGATCATAGTTGTTATACTTCTGTAGATTGCATTAGTATGATTATTGAACTATTTAATGAGCATGTGTAGTCAACAATAATTAATCTGGGATGAGCAGCATGCTACTTTAAATCACGTTTCGTGAATAATGTCTGCTACACAAGTTTAGAGAACTGGTTAAATGTCAGCGGACATGTTCGTGTTCTCGGGTCTAGGTTATTGCATAAACGTTGTGATGCATTGGCTTTAATATTCAAATGAGCTCACCGAACTGGAACATGTTACGAATAATAAACTTGAGCGTTTATCTCTATGATTGAAATGCATACCATATTTCACGTCACTTTTCCTGCAAGAGGCTTAAAAAGTACCATAATCTAAGAAAAAAAGCCTGAGGATGGAAAGCTTCATCTGCTGCAATAATAAGCAGCTCCCCTTACAAAATAGAATTGGATACTTCGATTTCAAAGTCTGGTGGGAAGAAAAGGATCCGTACTCTTCGCTTAGGAAGTGGTACGGTTGGTACAAAGAGGATAGTGTTTAAAAAGTACACAACTTAATAAAAAATGCCAGAGGACAGAAAGCTTCATCTGCTGCAATAATAATCAGCTCCCCTTACAAAACAGGATTGGATACTTCAATTTCAAAGTCTGGTGGGAAGAAAAAGATCCGTACTCTTCGCTTAGGAAGTAGTACGGTTGGTACAAAGAGGATAGTGTTTAAAAAGTACCCAACCTGATAAAAAATGCCAGAGGAGAGAAAGCTTCATCTGCTGCAATAATAATCAGCTCCCCTTACAAAACAGGATTGGAGACTCCAATTTCAAAGTCTGGTGGGAAGAAAAAGATCGGTACTCTTCGCTTAGGAAGTGGTACGGTTGGTACAAAGAGGATAGTGTTTAAAAATACTATAAATGCAATAATAATCAGCTCCCCTTACAAAACAGGATTGGAGACTCCAATTTCAAAGTCTGGTGGGAAGAAAAAGATCGGTACTCTTCGCTTAGGAAGTGGTACGTTGGTACAAAGAGGATAGTGTTTAAAAAGTACCCAACCTAATAAAAAATGCCAGAGGACAGAAAGCTTCATCTGCTGCAATAATAATCAGCTCCCCTTACAAAACGGGATTGGAGACTTCAATTTCAAAGTCTGGTAGGAAGAAAAAGATCCGTACTCTTCGCTTAGGAAGTGGTACGGTTGGTACAAAGAGGATAGTGTTTAAAAAGTACCCAACCTAATAAAAAATGCCAGAGGACAGAAAGCTTCATCTGCTGCAATAATAATCAGCTCCCCTTACAAAACAGGATTGGATACTTCAATTTCAAAGTCTGGTGGGAAGAAAAAGATCCGTACTCTTCGCTTAGGAGGTGGTTTGTCATTTACAATTGATGATTTGCATTATTTGCATTAATGCTTAATGAAGAATACTTGAGAACATATTACATAATATCAGTCACTATTGGAAAATTATTAGTTTGGAACGAGTATTATATACATAACATGAAAACCAAATTACTATGTTTACAATAAATTTATCGTACTAACGTACACCCTTCAATATATTCTTCATTCAATATTTATAATGAACTTTTAATTCGATAAATATAACGGTTGTGAACACAGAAAATTATCTACATTCTCGCATGAAATAATAATAGAATTTGGCATGATTTACCTGCGTGTCGTGTCGTTCATATCACATACAAGCAGTTGTTTCAAATAATTTAGTTGACTTCAAGGATGACTTTAATCCATAACCTAAGTAACACTGGTTTGGAAAAGATCTCAACATGAAGTAAAATCCTTAAAGTAGTACGTGTTGTAGCTACATAAATCAAGAGTAATCCTGCAAAAGATATTTTTCTTCGTCTAAAATTATGTTTAGGTAGGTGGGTGGTATTCATCAACGTCTGGTTCATGGACTGAGTCACGTCCTTTGATTAGTCGAAATGCATTTGAAATTTTGCCAACTAATATTTCACATCTATTAAATTTTACTTTCCGTAATTGCGTACATTTCTTAGGATAGGTAACAAATAAAAACAAATATTGTGTAGCTTATAATGTGCCAGTTCACATACAAATTAATAGGGTAGGGAAATTCGACGACTAAGAACAATGGGGCTACGTCTATTTCTGGACAAGATAGATATGAAAAAACTTGGTTATAATTCATTTAGATAAAGTGCACCATTAAATTTGCCTACTAATTGTGTAGTTTCGTACTTCAAAGAAGAATTTCAGTTTTTATGTTGTTTTATGAATGCTATTTCCTTCATTAATTGGCAATACCTCGGCTAGTTTTTTCATCCTCTTGAATGATACTGATTCTGAAAATAAAGTATGAACTCCCATTAGTTTCAGAGCTAGTTTGTTCAACACCTAAATCAATCATACTAAGATAGCAGTTAGGTCAAGAGAATCGATAGTGACTTTGATTATTTCGATTTGGGATATGAAATATCTATATCATCACCATAATACGTAGTTATGTAATTGGTAACAATCACAAAACAGGCCCGAGCAGTACTTACGGACAATATGGATGATTGAATTCAGTTCCTGTTTCACATATTAAACTCAATAAGGCATTAGGATTCCCACAAACTGTAACGTGTAAATTCCACTTAACGGCTTAGAAATGGCCGCTGTACTACAATCGGTTAACTCCTGTGACGTCAGTTATGCTAGACCGTATATTCTCCGAGTCATGGTTATTCAGTGTCAGATTCTGTAGTTACCGCTTCTATTTCGAGGTCGTTCTGTGAGACATCGAAGCACCGGAAGAGGCCGAGAAAATGGCGTACCTTTTGTCAAATCGTTCAACTGGAAGGTCGTGTTTCTAAGTTATTTCAACAGGGAGGTGATACCAAACTTATGTTTGGAACCAAATTCTGGGAATATACTTCCGTTGAAAGCAAAGGCATCAATTACCAATTTGGATTGAAATAATTCCAATCAATTCCATTGATTTCTTCACTAACTTTAAGAATTAATTTGCCTTCCCAAGTGATATCTGACAGGACATAGGTTAGTCCTAATTTGTTCAACAATCGTTATGTATTCTGTTCATGTCTGTCGTCTGAGGACAATAGAGCAATAGAGGTTTGAACATTTCAAGATTTCAGGGTTTTTTGTTTATGTTGTGGAAAATTCAACAAGTGTACGAGTTCTGAGGTTGGCTTGAGTCTGCTGTGGAAAAATTGCTTTAGAAGTTGCTGATTTACTTGTGATGTACCATCGTGGAATCTGTATTAGAATTGTGGCAGGAATCCACACATCGAGTAGGAAGTACTAATCCATAATCGAGCAAATATAACATCTTACCCAGCAGTCACCAGGTCAGGCTACCCAACTTTTGGTTCATGTAACATTCTAACATTTGAAATAATCATTTGAGTACTTGTATATGTGTGAATTCAACTGTTCACTTGATTTAAGCCATTTAACTTCATCCATATTTCAATTCATTCACTTCATAACTCATTAATATTAAGTTCTGTTATAAATTGTTTCAACAATAGTATTTCAATTACCAGTAAATTTCAATCATTCTGGGTACAGGTTTTTTATTTTTTGTATACTTTCAGGGTAATTTAACCTGGGGACTTTGAGTGTTTGGATCCTCTAGTTACATACATAATTTATTGGTTGGTTAAAAATACTCTGGTGCCCAAATTTTAACATCTGAAATATAACTCACGACCGTCTTCACTGTAGCTGTCGGCAACCAAGCGATAAAATAGAACTTATAGTTTATCCACAAGTAATTTGTACCCTTACAAAGCTACGAAAAAAATTCCCTCCGAATCTCGAGAAAAGTAGTCCACAGTAGCCACTCGAAAACACTCATACTTTTCCATAAATAATATGACCGTATTAATTGCCCTATACGAGGGCAAGGTGAAAATCCCATGTGACATTTGTGATGTACCATCTTGAATTAGAACGCATTAAGATTTCCAGACTGATATGTCATTCAGTTTTGTTTTGACACCCATCGAAAGCAGGAAACCTTGAAGATTTTTGTAAACATGGAAAAAAGTGAATTCCGCGTCTTGATTAAACATCATTTCTTGCGTTGAAAAAACTTTACGTAAACCGAAGCATCGCTTGTTGCACATTATGGGGACTCTTCACCATCGATTGAAACGATGACCACAAAGAACGCCGAACGTTCTGGTCGTCCGATTGAGGTCACAACGCCAGAAATCGTCGATGAAATCCATGGTATGATATTGGACGATCGGCGAGTTAAAGTGCACGAGATTGCTGAGGCTATGGGCATCTCAACCGAACGGGTACGGAACATTTTGCATACAAGTTATATAACTAATTCTACGAATAAATAGCAAACGTTGTAATCTGAATCAGCGTTATTGGATTCATGCGGACGGTAGCGATTCCAGGACATGTGTTGAGATGTGCTTCATTCTGTTAGATATTAGTTTAGTCTTAATTCAACTTTCATATTGTAAACCTCTTATAGACAATAAAATTATTCTTTAAAAAGCTATTTCCAATAGTACGAAAGTTAAGTGGCGCAGTCGGTAGGATAGCTAAACAAATTAGTGAATATAATTTGGTTCGTTTCTACGATTTATTGGCTATCGAAAAACCAATATTTCAAGTTTGGTGGATTGAGTAGCCAAACGAGAAATCTAAACTTTCGTATTCCAACAGTCCATCATCGTCGTGAATGGTTCAAGACTACATGGAGTGGAGAATAATTCTGTTGTAAGTACTAATGTCATTTAGAGGTTCTAGTGATACTGAAAGTTCTGATTCTGACTCAAATTTAAATTTACATAAATCATTTCGATCTAGATCTCCAATATTCAAAAGAAACAAGGTAACAATGGCAGTAAATAATCAAGTTCATGCTCAAATTCCCCTTCTCAAACAGGAATACTTAGCTATGATTCCTGATTTCAATGGTGAAACAGAGTTACTACCTCGATTCATAGAAATTTCGGAGAAACTAGTAAATAAATTTTATAATTTGCAAAATACTGATGACTTCCAGAATGAATATCTAATGTCCAGCATTTTAGCTAAAATTAAAGGAGATGCTGCTAGAAATATCTCGTCTTGTGTTATTCACAATTGGTTAGATTTGAAAACTTGCTTAATTAACAGTTACGCAGATAAAAGAGATTGCTATACATTAAACATCGAGCTTACAGAGTTAAAACAAAAACTAAATGAAAACCCGTTTGATTTTTACAATAGAGTACAACATCTATTAAATTTACAAATATCGTATTTAGTTACACATTTGCCTGCGGACGAATCTAATGTTTTAGCTGGTTATTTTAGAAACTATGCTTTGAGAATTTTATTAAGAGGATTAAAAGATCCGATTGGTTCTCACATGCGTACTAAAAATCCAGGTGACTTAAATACAGCCCTGAGTATGCTTACCAATGATTTTCAATTAGAGATAAATCAACAAAAAATAGATAGACATAAATTTAATCCTAAAATTCAACCTTTACCAATTACTAATTACGCACATAATGTTCGAATTCCACAAGGTCCTAGTACCAGTAATTTCAACAGGCAACAAAACTTTACAAGATTTAATAACTATTCAACACAGAATAGGAATTCAAATAACCAACAAGTAAATCCAAATAAAAACATTCCTGTTCAGACTCCTATGAGCACTTCAACAAAAAATACTTATCAACCTACACGGTTTTCAAATCAAAATACTAACAATACTAGGAATTGGAATAGAAATAAATTGAATTATATAGCCGAAGAAATATATAATATCGACCAACAACCATCGGTTGAATTCCCGGAAGACTCGAATAATTTTTTAGAGGACGAAGCCTCGGACCAACCTTCGAATTAATGAATTTAACTAATTATCAAAGTGATCTACCATATGTAATCTTTCCCTATCATAACCTGAAAATTTTGATAGATACTGGTAGCACTAAATCTTTTATTAACCCAGAAACAGCTGAGAAATATTTCAAACGTGCGATAAGAAACGACCCGTTTCAAATATCAACTGCTCATGGTACATCAACCGAGATGTACAGTACGTTGATACCATGTAACAAGATATTTAATACTCCAGATAAGCTTTCTTTGAAGTTTTATTTATTTAACTTCCACAACTTGCTTGCTAGGAATAGATAACTTGAAAATATTAGAAGCAATTATTGATTTAAATAAAAATATGCTTATTACCCCAAATTGCTCTATAAACCTAAATTACCATAAACTTCCTCATAACACGAATTGTATAGTAGTGCAACCGAGGTCAGAACAAGTAATTAAGGTTAATATAAAAAATATTAAAGATGGTGAAATAATCATCCCATACACTAAGATAAATAATCTAGAAATACCTGAGTGTATCGCAAATGTGAATAATCACGTAGCTATATGTACGGTTTTAAATCCTTCAGAAAACAAAGTGACAATGAACATGTCAGTTTTAGAAGCGGAAAAGTTCGATGAATACGAACAAAACCAAAGTCCAAATTTCAATCATATCGAAACTGAAAAAGCTCAGTTTGATATTTCTAAAATTCGTACAAGTCATATGAATACTGAAGAGAAAGAAGTAATTGTCAATTTAATAAGAGAATATTCAGATATTTTTCATACGGAAAATAAGCAACTAACTTTCACGAATGAAATTAAACACAGCATTAAAACCAAAGACGAACTACCTGTTTACACTAAGTCGTATCGTTATCCGGAGATTCATAAGGTAGAAGTGCAAAAACAAATTAAAGATATGTTAGATCAAAATATTATTAGGCCCTCAAATTCTCCTTGGTCCTCTCCAATCTGGATTGTTCCAAAAAAATCAGATGCTTCAGGTACACGTAAATGGCGTATAGTGGTAGATTATAGGAAACTGAACGAAAAATCAGTTGACGATCGATACCCTCTACCCAATATTAACAACTTATTGAGAATCCACGAACTGACATCGAATTACAAGAAAGAAAAGTTCACCTTCCAGCGGAAGCTTCATACTAACAAGGGCGGAGTTATATAACTAATTCTACGAATAAATAGCAAACGTTGTAATCTGAATCAGCGTTATTGGATTCATGCGGACGGTAGCGATTCCAGGACATGTGTTGAGATGTGCTTCATTCTGTTAGATATTAGTTTAGTCTTAATTCAACTTTCATATTGTAAACCTCTTATAGACAATAAAATTATTTTTTAAAAAGCTATTTCCAATAGTACGAAAGTTAAGTTACATTTTTAGATATGAGAAAGCTATCTGCCAGATGGGTGCCGCATTTGCTCTCTGTTGACAACAAGCTCGACCGTGCGCCAACTTTAAAGGAGTGTTTGGCGATGATCAAGCACGATAAGAAGGACCTTTTGCGCTATTTCGTAGCTGTGACGAAACATGGATTCGTCACAACACACCAGAAACCGAAGAACAGTCCAAACACTGAACTTGTCCTGGCAAATCGAAGCCGAAACAGGTCAAACTGGGATTCCATCGGCCAACAAAGTCATGACAATAGTTTTTTGGTATATTTACCGAGTGAGGTGATACCTGATAGACCGGGGTTAGTGACAGATTTTGGGTTGCAACTTTACTGAGTGAGTATGCCTTTTAGAAGGTAGCATAATTCGTAAATACTGATGATGATAAGGCTGGAATGAAAGTATCATCTTGGGTTCTTCAATGGAAAAGTGGTTCCACATTTGGTCGCAAACTATACTTTCTGGCACGATTTTAGTTAGGCTGATATGATTGAAAATGAGGTTTCAAATAACAAGTCAGCTTGGGACCAGATGGCTGTTGTGGTTAAGCAAATTTACATTGTACTCCACGATTTTTCCGGAACAAGCTGCCGATGATAGGTTGGTATAAAACTGTTCTACACAAGAGGGCATAGCGTTTGCTTAGGTCCAAGTACAGTGTAGCGTGGAAGGAAAATGCAATAGTATGGAATAACTTTCCGTGATTTTAGCCAGTATGTTATTATAATGCCATATTGTTTCATGGTAACGCAGGATGGATATGAAAGACACATATTGCTTGTGAAGGTAAAACTACAGATATACACAAAAAACGATGGACAAACATTTCCGTGTGTTGAAATACCAAATGACATACCGATACATATGGTCTAACTCTAATGTGTACCAAATTGGAAAAATCTAGCTTGGAATAGAGAAAGTCATGTTTTAAGCTTTTCTTCATCTATCTTGGACGAACAAGAGCATGCATAAGAGGCAAGTCAAAGTTCATAGAAGAATAGATTAGGTTGAACAGGTAGCTAGTCAACCGAGATTTTACCATTACGAGCTGCGTGACGTCACTCAACTCCTTTTGTATTTTTCAACTTTTTAACTTTAATCTTCACTGGAATTTTAAATTACGATTTGGCTCTAAGAGCGTCAGGCAAAATGTCTCACACTAGATAGCTTACCACAGCCAATAGAGTCCTATGATCATATGTTGCCACCAAATGGCACTCTCAAAACCTTAAGATATTAACTGAGTTTATAGTATGGTGATTTGCAATTAAATCTTGCAATTAAATCCGATTGGTCTTGTGAGAATGGTGCTATTCATTTAGCATTCTCACAAACTCGTTACCCCCTGAAGAACTGAAAAACGTAGTTCCCGTAATTTTAGTAATCCAGAAAATCTTTTGATAGCCATTTTAGGGGATTATAGAAAACACATTGGAGAGTTTGCTTTGAGAAGGATTTTAAAATGAAGAAGATAAATGCCAAAAACCGAGAATATTCCGAATTAATAAATAAAATTTTGATTGTCAAGATTATGTGGTATTAATCGACTGAAAAAAAAATTGTTATAAGCGTTCACAATGAAAATTTCAAACGAACAATTAACTAACATGATTTCTTTGGTTCCGGATGGAATACCATTCATAAAATTTCCTTGTCATTCGCAGGCAGTTGAGCTATGTGTTAAGTTAGTCACCAAAGCCTCTTTATTGGAGATTTAGCGCTTTGAAGCGTAGGACTGCAATTTGCAATTTGTAGCAGTTCTAGGAGAAAGCAAAATAGTTTTTTGACTTTAAGCGTGGGAGGGTAAGTTGGAATTCGAGGTGCAGCCACATCCACGTGGTGAGTTCTGGCTAGTTGTTCAATAATAAATAAAGAGCTGCACGATTGCATTTCTTAATCAGTTTCAAAGATTTATTATATTTAAATTTTCAAGGTCATTTCGGCAGACGAAGGAATCGTCATAAGGCATTCGGATTTTTTGGGTAACCAAGAATCTCAAAAGAATTCTTTTTGCACACCCAGTCGCACAATAGTTGTTTCGGTCCAGATTCCGCTCAACCCTACTCAACTGCACACACTTCGAATGAAGAACGATACGAAGATAAAATATCTGAGACGACCATAAAATTTTTTGCAATCAGAAATACACTACTGGTTAATTGATATTTGATCAAAACTACAGTGGCAACGAGTTTGCCATTATCTCAATTAGCTCAGACTCAGATGTTAAGACATTTTGAAGTGCAGATTACTACGCACTAGATACTATAACGTCTATGGTTGCGATAGAAAATGAAAATACAAACTTACGAGGTTGATGCAAGTTGAATTTGAATCAACCTGTATAAAATTCAGATGTTTATCTGAGTCAAATAATTAAAGACATAAAACTTACCAAATTTTCCATTCGGGCTGTGAGGATCGTAGCTGCCAGACGACATAGGGGAGGGATATCCATTACTAATAACAGTATATGTGTGTGGAGGAACTGGTGAGGGGGTTAAAGGAGGAACACTAGCACTGATAGTTCCAGGACTTGGAGAACTAAGCCATTCTTCCGTTCGCGGTCGCTTATTCGCACTTAATGAAGTTCCCAGTATGCTGAACGGGCCGCCTACACTAACACCAAGTCCGTTTGTAGACGCGACGTTGAGTCCGTTGCTCATGTTGAGATTAGAACTACCGGTCAAATTAGTTATTAAACCGTTATTGGAGTTACAAATGAGGGAGGACGACGAGAGCAACCCGTTGCTGCTAGTCGAACAAGGCGAGTGCAGTTGGGGCTCTGACTTAACCAGCAGCACGTCATCTTCACGGAAGATTTCGTGCTTGATGTCCATGCTGCTCAACAAGGAGAATATGGCGGTCATGAACAGTTGTTACCGACGCGGATCAAGCCGCGACATATTATCACAATCTGAAAAAGAAAAATATTATTAATTATCTGACATAGTTTGAACAATCATGGTTAGGACAATCGTAATGGTATGATTATGATATGTTGGATTCAACATTAATACAAAGACATAATTTCGTGAGTTTACTTTAGAAATCATTGATATATTTCACGATTGTACATTCTACAGGACATTTAGGAAACATACGGAAAAAATTCAAGGGGTTATTCCTTCGGTTATTCTAAGAATATTTTGTCGTTTGATGATTTACGGAAAACTACTTTGTTTGGAAGATTTATGACGATACAATGTTCCGTATGTAATGTTAATATTTTATTAAAAGGATTTATGTTGTTGTTCATAAAGCTTCTTAACATACAATAACTGTTGAAAATGACTACCCCAACCATTCAATCTTCTTTTAATTGATTGCCGAACTGTTTCAAAAACATGAATTGCACCCATCAATTATCCGATTTCTCAAATCTTTTTCACTGGAGTAGTGTAAACTAATGACATCAGATGGCCCTATACGAAATAATCCGGGGATTGACCAAGCCATTAGTGTGGTTCATCTTGAGCAATCCAGCAATCTCCATATGTTGCTTTATAAACTGCCGAGCAGCCACACTAAAACGCGATGGTGCACCATCGTATAACACGTGCAATTCTTATTACTAATGATATTTTCTCCAGCAACTCAGGTAGAGATAGTCCCAAAAAGTTTTGATAAACCTCACCGGTAAGTCTTCCTGGTAGAAACAGCTGTCTAATTATCCAGTCACCCACAATTCCAACCCCAAATGGTCAGCAAAACTGATGTTAAAATCGATCTTCAAGTACCTCATGTGGAATATCTTCAGACCATACATGGTTATTATCAAAATTCCTTGTTGCATTTCTTGAGAAATTTGCTTCAGGGATAAGAAGAATCAGCGACAGTGGATTTGAACCATTGGGTGCAAAAGCCATTGACAAAATGCAATACGAGGAAGAAAATCACCACGACGAAGTGGTTGAACTCGTTGTGTTGGTATGGATACAACAAAGAGTCCCTCAAAATGTTGGACACACTCCCATCATTTACATTCTAAGTATTTCCAATCCTTCTACTAGAAGTACCTGGAGTTTTCGGTATCACGTCCAGGACAATTTCATTCATTTCTACAGTTCTTACTGTCAATGACCTTCCAAGTCCTTCACTTTGTTTCAATGTACCTGTTTCATGAAGACGTTGGTGAATAGTTTGAAAGGATTTTCTATCAGGAACATTATGGTTGGGAAATCGTTCTATATACTACCGTCTTGCCCGTAACGAATTCCTATCGGCAAGTTCATATAAGTACTGCATGTCAATGACTGGAATTCGTATGGCGATTCAAGTATGCATGTATGGCCGACATCTATTAAAAACCTGGGGAATCTCTAACAGTATCATTGTCCAAAGCATTTGACCAAGTTTGGCAGCAAAGCCTTCTTGGGAAACTTCCGTCATATGGTTTGCCGCCTCAAATTTGTATCTTACTATCGAGTTTTCGGAGTATCCTCCGATACAATGGCTATCAACGCTGGTGTTCCACAGGGATCTGTCTTGGTACCAACTTTACCAAGTGAGGTCTTTCCCTAAGTCTCCATACCGTCAATAAAAATACGAATGCCTATCTCTTCTCCCTACATTCCACTGCTGGCTCACACAATGCTCTTCGACTTTGTCTCTCATGTAGTCAAAGTATAAAAAAAATGTTAGAGAACTCCACTAACAAAAGATTTACTATCAAATACAGAAAATGAAATGCAAAAAATTAGAAAAAAACAAAATGAAACATCACTAGACTGTCGTCAGTGAACAAAACGGTTCTTGGTAATCGAAATGTTGGAAGATAAAAACGCATGGCAAATTCTGTACTCACTAAACACCCTGTATATACGCGGCAGTTTACCAACCCCATTCACCAATCGCCTCATAATATAAGTTGAAACTGAATTAACTTAATGAAAAAAATCACCCATAAGTGCACTTCAAACCCACAGTTCTATCGATTAATTGTCACATTTATTCGTCATAATAATACTATGTTGTTGCAATTCTTATACTCTTCGCAGACGAAGTTCGATAACTCAAAAACGGAAGGTCATATTCAAATTGACAAAATGCTGTTCGGAGACGATCCTCTATAATTTTTTTGGGGAATGGTGTAGAGACCGCACTCTTTTCTGAAGGGTGGAAAATTTAAAGAATCATAACCAAAATATACATTGAATCGATCCAAAACTTTCCAGAAAATCCAACCTAATTTAAAACTGCTTCCACCCAAATTTCAACAAAATCGTAAACCGTACTCCAACTATTTATAACAAACAGCAATGAACCAGAGGTATGGTCTAGGGTTAATGGACTAGTATATTTGGCTCCCACTCTGTAGGCTCGGTTTCGATTCTCAGAAACGAAAAATTTATTTTTGTAATAACATAATAACATTTTCAAAAAATTTTATTAATTTCATTGTTATTTAGTTGTGTAAAGATATTGTAATAAATAATATATTTCATTATCTTTACACTAATGCGAAGAGTATCTCATAGAATGTGAAACAATCATATAAAAATCAATAATCAAATCAAATGATTTGCGAAGAGTAACTTTGCCACGCACACTATTTATCTATTATCCAAGCGGCAACACTATTTTATGATTAATATTTCGTACACATATACTGCACGAGTGCACGCGTATTAATATATTTTCCGCAGAATTTGCATTTATATGATGATATGAAGTTGTGTTACTAAAATAAAGGCGCCTTCACCGATGCTGCACAAAAACTAACCATTTCAAAATATAAATGTGTTGCCAATAGGTTCGTGAATATAATTGAGAAAGTACTAAACATGCTTATGTTGCACCAATTTGAAGTATAGTTAGCTCCCGTGATTAAAAACGTTTTGTACTGAACCGTATCTCCACTTTGAGTTGTACAGGTTTTATATCGCATAAATTGGCTAATTAAAGCAGCACCATTTGAAAGTTAATGATTTATCATATAGGAGTCTAAAATAGTCTTTCGTAAACAAGCAACTGCAATCATTTTCACAAGGATCATGTTATGGCTGGATTCTGAATATAATCGATTTGTTCTTTTCTTGTCAGAAGCTTCGCCCTTCATCGGTCTACTCGCAAGTTTCTGAATTTTTTACGATAAATTAAAATTCTTAAAGTTTCCATATTGGTATGTAAAGTTACATACAATTTTGAATACTGAAAACGATTCGATGAATTTGGAATTTCTTACAAAATTGTTCAAAAAGATTTCTTATCAACCACTTTGCGAAAATACAATTGAGATTTGTCATTATACTTTGTGTTACAAATTAGTATGCAAATCCATTAACCATGGATTCATTGGATGAAAATAATGAACTTTACGCGATTTTCCATTCAGACGGCTCATGCTCAACAAATAGCCTACCATACAGAAGGTTTCTATTAATTAATTTCGTTAATAAACGTAGAACATTTAATTTAACTTTTTATTCAGAGATAGTGATGAATAATTCATTTTATGGAAATCCATTTTAATAAAATGAAATCAAAAATTTTTTGTCTAATTTCCACAAGAGATTTTATTTTTCGACATTACATCATTATCACGTAAATATAGAAACAACAGGTTGATTTATTTATACATACAGTTCACAGATTCAGTAATGGGGAGGGAGGGATTAAGGCCAAATTGGCTATTAAGTATATTGAACTCGGAGTTTTTATACAGTTTGTTAATATCCAAACTTTCCAATCGATTCATTGTCTTCCCTTTATTGCAAGTATGAAAGATTTTGAGGTTATCTATTGTTATTTTATGTTTGAAATATTAATATGTTTGAAGATCGCTGATTTACTATCGGAGGAATTATGTTCTTTGACGCGTCTGCCCAACATAGGCCATTGGGCACTCACTACATTCATTCCTGTAGATACCGTATTTTTGTATTTGTCTGTTTTCTGTTTGGCATTAAATAGTAATTTGCTCAGATTCAAGCCGATAGAAAAAGAAGTTGTTATATTAAATTTTGAAAAATAGTTACTCATACTGTTTGATGATAATGATATAAAAACTGCCAAATTTGCATATAAATACATATACATACTTATGCATATTAAATACAAATATATATTAATATACATAGGTTATGTATAGGTGTCCAATGGACCCATGTCTATCGGATCTGGACTACCCAATTTTTTACTAAAATGGACATGCGACTAATGAATTCCGAAGCAAAATGATATTTTAAACAACTTTTATTGATTACATTTTTTGGAAAAAATGCATATTTCTTGAGAAGAAAGTAAAAAATTCAAGTTTGAAAAAAACAACTTTCTAGTTATTCTTTATATTATGTTGCTCTCTGTCTTCTTTGTCCTATAATTGGGTTAACCTGTTGGGCATAAATATACTAAATAAATGAATAAATAAATTTACACCTTCAACACTAGAACTGTTAAAATTGTGTGCTTTTAAATTAAATCATGACGTAGATTTTTCTACTGAAATTTTTGCAACAATAACTTTAGTAATATAATAAGATTCTTGACCCAGTATGAATTATATAAAAAATTCTCGGGAATTAGGTCACATTAACACTCTGTTATAAATGTTCGTCTTTACGTACGTTTCGGTCTCACGACCATCATCAGAAGACTTATTTTGTTAAAAAGGGGTTAACTAAAACTAATTAGCACAAGCGTCCATATCGTGTTCCCAACGATAAAATTCAATATGTGATTAATAAATTTAACAATTTCCATTGTAAACTTCAATTCACTTGTGAAATAGAAATAAACAATAACATTAATTTTCTAGATATGACCATTAGGCATGATGCAGATGGAAAAATAAAAACTTCTTGGTTTACTAAAGAAGTCTGGTCTCAACGTTATCTTCATTTCAATTCCGTTGCACCAGCTTGTTATAAAAAAAGTGTCATAAACAGCCTCACAGACCGCGCGGTAAAATTATCCCACGCAGAGGAACGTCCCAAAAATTTAAAAATTGTTCGTAATGCATTGGAAATGAATGGCTACCCAAAAACTTTCTACAATCCTATCATTAAAGAGAGAATAAACAAAATCTATAATGGTTCTTCTTATAAAAATAACATAACAGGTAATACAGACAATTATATAACTTTACCATACATTCCGGAGACCTCAGAAAAAATTAAGAAATGTTTGAAAAAGTACGATATAAATGTTGCGCATAAACCTACTAATTGTGTTGGGAAATATTTCTCAAATCTAAAACCTGTAATACCTAAAGATAAACAAACCCACACAGTATATAAATTGAATTGTTTAGATTGTGATGGAACTTATACTGGAATCTCTAAACAATATTTACAAAAAAGAATGTACGGCCATAAGTATAGCACAAGAAATAATAACTTAGAAAATTCCACCGCCCTTGCTAAGCACTGTTCTGATTATAACCATCAATTTGATTACAAAAATGTTAATATTTTAACTAAAGAAACCAATTATTATAAAAGATCTATCCTGGAGATGATTCACATAAAAAGGGATTCAAATTCTGTAAATCATAGGAATGATATTCAAGGATTGAGTCAGATTTATACTAACTTGATTAATTAAAACTCTTGCAAATTCCTACATACGTCTTTATAATGTTAAAAGTATATTTTAGGAAGAACGCTTAAAGTAAACCAAATTCCAATGCAGGTCTAAAACCTTTTCAAGTACGTCATAAATCTACATCTGGGTCGTGTTATTACAAACAAATAGCTTAGAACTTCAGTTGCTTTGAGACCATAGCAATATGCGTTTGTACATTATGAGAATATTACTTAACAGTGGTTTCTTGTTACAAAAAAATCTATACTTTAATATTAACGATACAATTTTCGATTATTCGTGGTTCTGTTCGTTTCGGCGGCGTGAGCTTTTTGATTGAAGATTGTGCGATATGGACGCTTGTGCTAATTAGTTTTAGTTAACCCCTTTTTAACAAAATAAGTCTTCTGATGATGGTCGTGAGACCGAAACGTACGTAAAGACGAACATTTATAACAGAATGTTAATGTGACCTAATTCCCGAGAATTTTTTATATAATAACTTTAGTTTGTATGAAATTTGTGTCTATCAAAGACATATGATTCATTAAATCAAGAATATTTGTTGGAGAGAAAAACTTTAAATATACCAGAGATGATCAATTTTTAACATTTTAATGTATTCTCTCGTTGATTAAAAGCTTAATTCATTGAATATATCACCGTTCTGAAGGTTCTATGTTAGACGGCTATCTGTGTGTAATCAGCATTCTGCAATATACTGAAGTTCTAATGCTTCTCTGAATAACGCAAGTGGATAGCATGGAGCTATTGAGACAGATGCAATGACTCTTGTGAGACTTTGCAGCGGATTAGATCGTACCTCAACGGCGAATGGCTCGGTGACATTTACGATCTACTCAAATGAAAAACTTTATATACAGTTTCTGTACAAATAAGTTTAAGATGTGCTTGTGGTTTCAAATTTGAAGATTATACTTGTTCGAATGATATTAAGAAAATTGGACGTAACTTTTGGCATTCAAATTTCGGTAAAGTAGGTCAGAAGATACTGCCTCTAAGATAATGCAAAAAAAACATTATGTTGCCCAGAAGACCTATTGTTATTTACGTGCCCAAATTGAAGAGAACAATCAATATTTAGCGAAACATTTATTACCTACTCCTTCATCTATAGTTTAGTTATTAGTTTTGAACCAACCTTTTGTTTTTTCCTTGCCTTTTTTTGTTCTTGCTGACGATAACAAGTTAATAAACAAAAATTGTCTTATCGCTTGGATAATAGATAAATAGTGTGCGTGCCAAATTTTTTCTTCGCAATGCATTTGATTTGGTTACTGATTTTTATATAATTGTTTCACGTTCTATAAGATACTGTATACGCATTTGTGTAAAGATAACAAAATAAATTGTTCCTTTCATTATCTTTACATAACTAAATAACATTCAAACTAATAACGTTTTTAAGAAAATGTATGAAAACAAATTTTCCGTCTCTGGGAATTGAACCCGGGGCTACTGTGTGGAAGGCCTACATCCCAGCCCCTAGACTACTTCGCCGTTGTTTACAAACTGTTAAAGAACGGTGTAAATTTAAGTTCAATTCAATGATTGTTTTTGTTCAACGATTTTGTTGAAATTTGGGTAAAAGCTGTTTTAGTTAACATAAATTTACTGTAAAAGTTTTGAATCGAATCAATGTATAATTTGGGAGTTCTGATATCATATCCGATTATTTATTAGAACGCGAAAACGTAATATAAAAATAAATTACTTATGAAATCATGTTATATTATTATTAATATCGAACATTTTAAATTTATAAAGAAATAATTGAAATCGAATAAATATTACAGATCCTAATTGATATTTTTAATTTAAAATAGTGGCAACGTATCAAAAAATTTTCAAATACATATTAGTTTTACCTTGTTTACATTTACTGCCAGTTTGTTTTGAACGAACTATATTATGTAGTGAATACCAATAAACTAATAGAGATACTGTGGTGATTTGCAGACTAGTACCTATAAAGATACCCTCTTTTTCTAGTACAACACAAAAGCACTCAATAGACCTCTGAGAATATATTTAATTTACCCTTTCGTATGAATCCGACGAGAAACGTCCAATAACAATAACAATTGTGATTTATACAGCTTTTATCGACAACAATTGATATACCTTTGAATTGAATGAGCTAATATCTGCAAAGGGCAGAGCAATCTATACTCCAAAATTTTGGACATAGGAATTTGATTGATTGTTAACTGCTTCTGAATTAATTTTGGATGTTTTAGATTTTCTTTGTTTGTGTGTCCAACACTTTTCTGTCTAGGTGCAATGAAAAAATGTTACATGGTATTCATAACTCGATATCAACGTAGATATTCTGTAGGCGATACAAATAGTTTAGATAGATGACCTCATTTAATAACATCAATTTTCATAGGAGAATGGGGTCAATTGTTTTTTCAACTACGCCTAGTTGATTATCGGGTAATTCAATATAGGTTACAGTTAAGTGCTTTCTAGTAACACGCCGTGGGGGGGACGGAGCTATTGCTCGGAGATCCATTCTGAGCGGTGTCAAATTCATCTCGAAAAATAAGACCGTGTCATGAAAATGGAATCGTCCTTTGTGCTTTCACCAACTTATACGATTCGATTTAGAAACATGGATATATTTTTAATAAATAATAGTCAAGTATATAGTATGATTCCACATGGAAAATTAATGATAGTTTGCTCTATAATCTATGGCCCAAAAATATTCCGTTACGAAAATACGGGGTGTTAAAGTTTAGCAAGAAAAAAGAAATTATCCAACATTTCCAAAAGCAAGATATTGCAGTGATATTTGGTAAGTGGTGTAACGTTATATACGTAACTATGTCTAATTGCTTGAATAATCTTAATAACGGTTTCCGCTCGGAATTATAGATTATTAAACTTGGAAAGAGATCGTTACCGACATCTATGTTTTAATGACAAATTGATTATTTAACTTGCGCGAAAACTCGAGAGAGGTTTCGCGACACGCGATGAGAGGGGAGACTAGAAAACGGAAATCGATAGGAATCATAATCTTGGTGTGGTTTTGAAAGATTATTATCGACGTAATATGATGTCTAATTGTATCTGAACCTAGTTGTAGATGTGTATATTCTCGATTGGGTATATTATCATATTACCCTTACCTTGAGGTAATATTACCAGAAGGAGAATTTAAATGCTGCTGCCATCGCCAATATTACCCCACCCTTATGGTTTCCCTATTTTGACAATTATTAACCCATCGGCGGGCGGTTCTCCTGCTCCTGCAGCGACGCCACGGAGTTCATTATTTGGTTTGATAGTTTTATAATTGCAATTGTCAACTGTAAGCCATAGTGGTGGATTATATGTGTGTTCTAATAGTCAGAATAAGAAATTCTTGTAGTGTTAGTGTTACAAACAACTGAACAATGGTTAAACCAAAACGGATATATGGAAATATTATAACAAGAAGTTAAGGCTAATAAGACCGTTCTTGCACTTTCTGTATGAAAAAGTAAGGTTAGATACCTTCGTAATAGCTTCGGGTACGGATAAGATCGGTACCTTTGAAGCTTTCATTTATTGCAAACCTAAACCACTCGTTAGTTTTTCGATCCGATGCACGTTTCGCGGAAATAGCGAAAAATGTAAGTGTACATCAACGCTCCTGAAATTTTCGATTGACGAAAATCAGTATGAGCTCAATCACCACAATCACTAACTGTTTGAGAGATAACATTCTTATGTCAAATGTCAATAAGCCAGTTTGTGTCGGTTTCATTTCGTATACCAACCAACAACTTATTAACTTTAAGGTTGATAAAACATTCCATAAACAAATAACACAGTTTATTTTGAAGGAAGGAAGGTACTTCTCTACCTATTTATAAATGGTTATTACATTAACTTGGGAGATAAGTACATTTAAAGTTTACAAATTAACAATAATTATTCTCATACATTAATTGCAATATCACGCCATCATTAAATTGTAATATTGATAAAATAAATAATTCCAAAACATCATAAAAAACTTGATAATAAACTACATATTATTCTTAGTACTAATATTCAATCAACTTGAATAAATAAGCAACATCATGAAACGAACTATGGGGATTGCATATTGAATATTAATTTAATTTTACTATCATTATAACCTCCAGTGCTAATGAAAATGTCTTCACTACAAACGTATTACAACTTATTGGTATAGGCAACATAAGCTGGTTCAGAAATTTATATTCTTGTTTAGAAAGATATTTTTTTATTAATTCAAAGTACAAAATTTAATTATATTGTAAAAATTGTAAGACATAACAATGTTGTACACTATTTTTGGAATTGGAACATTGAATATAACATTAATCAAGATTTGCTTATTACGTTTAGTACTAACTGATGAAGACAAGTCTACTCATTTGTTTTCACTTTTTAATGCAGCCAAATGGTTATAAAAATTGCTGAACCCGTAAATCCTTAGGAAATGGATCGATTTTATTGGGACTACATGTATACTCTTCAGAATGCCATCAGAAAAAAAGTTGACCATAAATAAAGTTGGGCAAATTGTTTATATTGTTTATAAACAATGAATGAACAATTTAATTAGCTAATTTTTGAGATTACATATAAATTTCTGAAAAATGCAAAACTTTACTGTTTTTGATTGGATAAAGACTATTTTTTGTTATAAACAATTTACTTATTAATAAAATAGATAAATTCGACCAAAACTCTGACTTTAGGGTCGTTTTCGGGTAATTTTGGTATTTTGAGTTCAGTTTTATCGTCAATATCGTCGAATGTATACCATCGACATATACATATGGACTGCGCGTGGCAATGATAAGCGCGTGTAGTGCCGGCGTGATAGAGGGGAAAATGAGGACTAATACTGTCTTTATCTACTTTATCTATCGCGTTTCTATTGGCCGCTGCGTTGCCATGGAAATGCAACATGACTGTAGCTAGTATGTTTACGTCCCGAGCCGATAGATAAAGACAGTGTTAGTCCTCTTCGTTTTCCCCTCTCTCACGCCGGCACTACCCGCGCTTATCATTGCCACGCGCAGTCCATATGTATATGTCGATGATGTATACCCACAAATTTGCCAATTTGATATAAACACATTATATTTATTATTAAATATACGAATGCGACCAAAATGTCGAGTTTATAGTCGTTCTCGAATAATTTTGGCCTCCCGAGAACGGGAGGCTATTACGGTCATCAAATGCATACATGAATTTTTGAATTGTTATAAACAAACTATGTATTAACAAATGAAGAAAAAAGAAATGTGACATTTTTATTCATTTTTATATAATATGCACACTCAGAACTTGATTTTTGACAAAAGTGATGAAATGCAGTAGGTCTTAATATAATAAAAAATGGTATGCCACTAATTTTAAATAATTGTTTTCCTTTCCATAACAACTCTGCCATACCTCCTTAAATTAATATATTTCATTTTATATATATTTATTGATACTTTATCATACTAAAACATCAAAATTTTTATTATTTTCTTCTAATTCGTTTTTGAAAATTTCCATGAGAATAAAATCAAAAAAAAAGACACGGCGATTTGAATGATGCGACGCTCTATGTATTTTAAAGGTAAAATAAATAGGTGGAAGATATTGTGACAAAGTCTGTTTATTGACTTAATTTTATAAATACGAATTTTATAAGAAACAATCACTTACATTTTGTATTTGCTCCAAAGAATACAATTTCTGACCTCGAATATTAAGCAATTTTGTTAAAAAAATCAAGTTCTGAGTGTGCATATTATATAAAAATTAATGAAAATGTCACATTTTTTTTCTAATTGTTAATAAATCATATGTTAATAACAATTCAAAAATTTATGTATGCATTTAAATACCGTAATAGCAATAAAATCGTACTCGGGATGCCAAAATTATCCGACAACGACTACAAACTCGACATTTTGGTATTCGTATATTTAATAATAAATATAATTTGTTTATAACAAATTAGCGAATTTATGGGTATATATTCGACGATATTGATGATAAAATCGAACTCAGAATACCAAAATTATCTGAAAACGACCCTAAAGGCGAAGTTTTGGTCGAATTCTTCTATTTTGTTTATAACAAAAAATAGTCTTTATCCGATCAAAAACGGTCAAACTTTGCATTTTTTAGAAATGTTTATGTAATCTCGAAAATGAGTTAATAAAATTGTTTATTTATTGTTTACTAACAACATAAACAATTTGGGCAACTTTATTTGCAGTCAAAATTTTTTCTAATGACACTTGAAGAGAATGCACTTTGTTTCATCAAAATCGATCCATTTCTGAAGGATTTACGGGTTCAATACCCATTTGACTACTCTAAAACGAGTTTAGACTATCCATTCGACATAAAATGTAATGTATTGATATAAAAACTCTTCACTGAGTTTTATTCTTTAATTATTAATTATTATTAATTCTTCCGGCTAGCTTTTATCTGTATTTTAAAATCTTATGTTTGTTTTGATTTGAAAAATCTAATGATTTGAATAATGAACTTTTACCTTTTTATTTTATATCTATGGAATTAAACATAATGTTCTTTGAATGTTATAAACTTTTATATTTAAATTTCTATGACTCTATTTTTATCTCGAGTATCAATTTTAACAATTTTATGTTCAAATAGATCTATGATCTAACCTCAAAATTATTTACTATTAATATTTGTTTACAAAGTTATAATCTACAATCTTTCTTTCAGATTTACAGACAGATAATAATACAATGGAGAAATAATAAATAAACTTACGTTTAGTTTATATCCAAGAATATGTTTTAAAATGTAGGCAATGTTCACTTGGCTTGATCTTCTTATTAATTTTATAATTCACTTTAACCGTACACAATTTCTTTGCTATACACAAATCACAGGTAAACAATGTGGTTACTTCTTTAGAAATCAGGAACTTTTGATAATTGTTAACTTGTCTTATTCTTTTTCAAAAGATATAAAACCTTAAATGATGTATTGGAACGTTGTCGAAGACTAACTATTATACGATGCTACTTGTGAATTATGGTTATAATAACTTTTAAAAACTTTGTTCGAAGACTGGGAACACTACTTGACTTGTATACATTACTTATTTGCTTCGGTTACTTTCAACCTTATGAAGCTACTGGAACACTTGGGTTCACCGATGTTTATCCAAAAACTAAGGTTATGGAAATTTTATGATTAGCTTGAGTACCTTGACTCTTCAGATGTTGATGGCTAACTAACTTGGCTTGTCTTCAGATGCCTTTTATAGGCCTTCAAAAAGGACGCCAAGTATTTTCGAAAATAACCAATGAGGTGCTTAGTTTACCTATCAAGAATTCTTTGTTGATTGTTGAAAACTGAGAGAACTATTACATTGTTACTAGTCTGACGTTTATAAAATTGCATCGACCAATCAGAATTTAGTATTCTTAAAATTTTTAATTATTGGAGATTTTCAAATTATTTTAAATGATAATGATTCCTCCTTTTTAAATTCATATTGCCTACATTTTTCCACACACTTTGATATAAGATAACCTATGATTAGGTTATTATTAATATGATTATTCCTATAATTATTATAAATTTGACAGTTGTCATTATTAAAAACTAATACATAATATAACATATCAATAACATTTCTTTAACATTATATAACTCAAATTTACTAATCCTAACTTATATCTATAACATTTTTCAATAGTTTGTGCTATCTCATGATAGTTTTTGTAATCATTTTAATTATGATTTCTGCCTTCGTAACACTGTACGTTTATTCACTTTCACTGAAGTTCTTGTTTTACACTTTTATTCTAATTACATTATTGTTTATTATGTTTTACATTGTTTATTATATTATACTAACTATTATTTAACTTTTAATATTGTTTTTAATTTCATATAATATCTTTTTATTAATCTTTTCTGATTTTCAATGTTCGGTAAGTTCTAATTTTATCATTTTTGTTGTTTAGGAAATGAAATCATAACAGTATATTGTTCTATGAAAACCACCCTTTGTTTGAGTGATGAAATATGTAAACTTAATTTGTGCATTAGGGCGTTTTCAGTATTGCTTATGTTTTCGTGGGGTCAATGTTTTTTAATGTCGTCCCTTAAAGTAGCGGACGGTCTTTACCTTTCATCGCCTTGTAATAGTTTTTTCCTCCAAGTCTTATTGGAAAAAAACAACATTAACTAATTGCTTTTATCTAGGTATATTATCTAAGTTGACGTTGTGTTATGATGTGCTATAAATAGGGATTAATGCAAGATACCGTGTAATAATCGTTTAGTAATGATGCAGGAAAGGCGCAAGCAGACTGGTGGTGGGGTGGCTGTTATAGTTTTTATGCGTCGCGGATTTCACTTTCCCAGTTCCACGACCTCGTCCTTGCCTCGACATAGTCCTAGCAGTATTGACGGCCTAACTCTGGAGCGCCGCCCCCAATGTCTAGACTACCCTGACATACACAAAGGTGTTATTCATTTAATTCAGCGTGCAATTAGAAATAATCTAATTCCACATTCACAGTCGAAGTTCGACATTCAAATATCATTTTGAAATGTAATCTAACTTCGCTTTTAATTTCATTTTAAATTGAGCTGAGTGGCATGAGTTTGTCTAGACTGGGATTGACTGTTAACGCTTTTTAGGTGTCGTAATTGTATTGCTAAATGTGAAAATATATCTCATTCCAAATTAGTTTTACTCAATCTGAAATAAGTATTTCTTTACAGCCAAAATTAATTATATTGAAAAAACAAAGAAGCTTACGAGGGCAATATGAATAGTCTCTGAAAAATAAAACAGATGGCATCACAATCAAAAATTCCATGTGACATCGTTTCAGACTGATATGTCATTCAGTGCTGTTTTTACACCAATTGAAAGCAAGCTACCTTGAAGATTTTTGTAAACATGGAAAAAAGTAATTTTCGCGTCTTGATTAAACATTATTTCTTGCGTGGAAAGAACATTATGCAAACGAAAGCATCGGTTGTTGCGCATCGATTGGAACGATTCGCAAGTGGTTTACTGATTTTCGTTGTGGTGGTATGACCACAAAGAACGACGAACGTTCTGGTCATCCAATTGAGGTTACAACGCCTGAAATAGTCGAACACCAATTGAAAGCAAGCTACCTTGAAGATTTTTGTAAACATGGAAAAAAGTAATTTTCGCGTCTTGATTAAACATTATTTCTTGCGTGGAAAGAACATTATGCAAACGAAAGCATCGATTGTTGCGCATCGATTGGAACGATTCGCAAGTGGTTTACTGATTTTCGTTGTGGTGGTATGACCACAAAGAACGACGAACGTTCTGGTCATCCAATTGAGGTTACAACGCCTGAAATAGTCGAGAAAATCCATGGTATGATATTGGACGATCGGCGAGTTAAAGTTCACGAGATTGCTGAGGCTATGGGCATCTCAACCGAACGGGTACGAGACATTTTGCATACATTTTTGGATATGAGAAGGCTATCTGCCAGATGGGTGCCGCATTTGCTTGTGGGGAAGAGCTCTTAAAGTCGGGCGGTTTGCCCTAAGCTGACCCGTGGTCCTGGGGGAGGCATAGTAATCGAAACACAACACTTATAAAAGCTATACTTCACTTAATGTAGAGCTCGACGTCATTACGAACTTAATGTCTTGCTCTACGAAATAATAGTACAAATACTCATGTACAATCTATTATGAATTGATTTATGAATGTTCTATTTATGATATATATATTAAATGTAATGTGATGTTATTGTTATTATGTCCTAGTTAATCTAGTCTATCTAAGATGTCAAGGTAGCTGTGCCAAACAATATGTTTAATATAACGCAACAGTAAACATATTGCTTGGGGGTCAGCTCCGAGATGTAAACATATACTTTATAACATCACTAATAGAAATAAGGTCGCATTCTATAACTTAGGGATTTTAGGTAATCTCGTATAGGGATGGAAGATTCCTATACTACATGCTCTCTGTTGACAACAAGCGCATTTGACAATTTCAAAGTTGTGGTTGACGATGTTCAAGCGCGATAAGAAGGAATTTTTGCGTGATTTCGTAACCGTGAACGAAACATGGATCTATCACAACACACCAGAGACCAAAGAACAGTTGAAACAGTGGACTTGTACCGGCGAATCGAAGCCGAAAAAGGCAAAAGTGGGTTTATGGAGACAGTTTTTTTTTTGGATGCACACGTTATCGTCCATATTGATTACCTTGACAAGAGCAAAATGGTCACCCTATTATGCAGAGCTGTTGGATTGATTCGACGCAGATTTGAAGCAAAAGCGTTTTATTATGTAAAGAGATTGCGTTTTATTTTGTAAAGAGTTGATGTTTAATTTTGCAAAGATATTATTATGTAAAGACATTACGTATTACAACATTCTATAAAATAAATAAAATATATTTATATGCCAATATTTGAATTTGCCTTAAATAGCACGTTGATTTAGAAGAAGTGGGTTTTTTAGGGGGTTTAATCGTTTTTTAGGTGGTTTTTACCCAAAAAACACGTGGTTTTTAGAGTGAGTATAATAGGAACATAGGACATATAACATAATGGAATGCAAGTTGTAACATCATATTAAATAGAAATTCAAATATGCATATGTTCATAGTCTCATGACAGGTAGCTGGGAAACAAAGATGTGTCATGAGGAAACTGTTACCGTTCCTTGATCTAACTAAAACTTTTTTCGAGCAAGTTCACTAGGCACCATTTTTACTAAATGCAGTCAAATTGTAGTTGCTTTATAAAATCGATGTTATCCAGAATGATTGAATTACATTTTATTGTGAATACCTATATCACGATGATTGTTTGAGAGGCCCTGGAGTACGGGATGAATGCTCCCATGTACCACAACCCTCCCATTGTACATGCAGACATACAGAAAGAATTAAAGACGTACAGGAAATTCCCCCCATGAATGTTATAAAAGGTTTCGTATTACACGTCAATTGGATATCAGTGGTGTATCCAAATTACAAATGACTGGGGTAGAGTTATTATTTAGTTTATTACAGTAAACTATTTAGATCCCTAAAAGTGTTTGCAATGTTGGATCATTAGTTGTCGATTTCAATCAAATTGAGTTTCTGAATTAATCACTGAGGAAATCCTGTTACGGATCGACTACTTCAGCGTTTCATGTTTTGATTGAACTAATTATTGATGCAGCAATTCGTTCAATTATTTTAATATTTACCCGTCTATTCTGATCACATTATGTCTGTATCAAGAGTATTATTTGCCGAAACCTTCTGTAAGATATGATTGTAGAAATGTAGAATAAAACACTTTTACTTTGTTTTTGTATAACTTATGTTATAGAACACTGTAGTGACTATAGTTTATACTGCTAGCGTGTCATCTTCAGAACGATATTAAAATTATGTTAAATATGTTAGGGAAACATATTTTGATGAGGAAACAGAATTTTTTATGAAGGGATAAATGCTTGTGTAATTTCGGATTTCTTCTATTGATATAATTTCATTTTCAAACCCAATGTTATAGTCCAGTAAATAAGCCGGAAAATATGGAAAAACAGCTCGGATACAGAAAATTCTTTTTGCAATGGTTGCTATGGATTCTCAGGATCATTCGGCACCACTAAAATCAATGCCCGGATGGGAGGTTTTGTTTTGGCGGGGGTTTTTTACCCCAATGTGTTGCCAAAAATTGGGGCAGTTAAAAAAAAAATCGCAAAATGAGTACAAGTGACAATATTGGCTTGAAAAAGTTCAATCGGGTGTTTTTGGGGTTGCTGATCAAGATTATGACACTTAAAAATTCTCAGGACTCATAATCGTGAACCGCGTCTCAAAAACCCCTGAGTGAACTTTTTCATGCCAATATAGTCACTTGTACTCATTTTGCGAATTTTTGTCCCAATTTTTGGCAAGTCATTGGGGTAAACTGCCCCCCCCCCCTTTCCATATTATACACTTTTTCCCGGCTTATTTACTGAACTGTTAATGACTACATTCTTAATTATATTCAATTCTTCGTAGAAGGAAGGATGGGGAAGGAAGCAGTGAAAAGGATCATTGAGTTATATATGCTTCTAGTTTGTAGGTATGAGGACTATAGGAGGAACTTGTCGTGTCTTTAACGAGAGATATTCGAACAAAACCTAACTCAAAACATTAGCATCACAATAATTCTCATAATTTATTTAATTTAACCTCATATTGTATCATGCTTCATCCCAAATTTTTCAAATAGGAACTTTTGATGAACGTATTATGTCATTATTTTTAATATACCCATTTAAAATCCATGTCCACTATTCCCAATTTTATCGGTAGTACAATTAAATACTGTTTTAGTTTCAATGAATGTGGATTGGTATTTATCCCTATTTTCAACTATTTGGAATTTTAAATAATGAATAACTACAAAATATACTATTATTCTGAAATATTATCAAAGAGGTATAAAATTTCATGCGCTACTTATTCAAATCTGTCGTGTCCTCTTACATAGCAATATGATTCTGATTCAAAAATGGTGGAGGCGTCACCGTCGAGTTTCGCATTTCTATTGCATCAAACCAGAATAACTGTGTTTGTTCAGTGCAACTTGTTTATTTTTTCAGGACAAAATTCAACAAACATGGCTCGTAAAGCCTTTGTTTTTTTTAAGGTAATGAAGTGCACATTCGACACTCACTTTTATATCAGCTAATAGAGTAGATACATATTATGTTCGCTACGTTCAAAATGACAAAGTTGCCCCAAGTTACGTTCATAACCCATCCCAGATTTCAAAAGCCCCCTACCATGGCGCGACGGATTTTGGTAGGATCGATACTAGCAGACACAACACAGGTTCTGTCTCCCTCACTTTTCTCAGGTCTCCCTCTGTAACATTACCCCAGGATAATTTACAAATGAATACTAACAATGCTGGTTGTGAGTAACAGAATGAATAAAATAGTAATAGCTTTTAATGGCGGACTACACTTTGAAGTTTGAAACTATTGCATTGCATGTCTATTTATTTTATATGTACAGTAAACATCGAGCTGGCTAACAATACTTTATTTCGTTTAACAGGAAAACCTTTTATTATGACTCGAGAACAATCTCTGAAGATGTAGGTTTCCCTCCGCCCTAGAAGTTTCAACTGTGAAACCAGGGCCGGATTTCGTGTTGATGGGGCCCAAGGCATTCTTTGGTGCGGATTTCAAATGAACGTCAAAGAAAAGAAGAAAGTAGAGTAAATTACCATATCTATATACAGGATGTTCCATCTCAGACGAGCCACCCCGTATATTTCTTATCCCATAGTGAGTGGAAAAATCTCCCGAAACACGTCGAATGATTTTGTTTGGGGGACATCTTTTGACGTATATTTGAGGCTTGAACGAGCAACCCCCTAATAGGGGGCACTTCAACCCCACAAAATTGAATGGGGGAGAGGGGTTGAGTGATACGTCATTTGAAAGGTCTTGGAAGCCTCTTTACAACGGTGTATGAAAAACGTAAATTTGATGAACCGTTTTCGACAAAAATTAATTTTTTTGCTGGAATGCGCCACCTTGAATATTTTGGTTATTTGTACAATGTACGAGCTCATTTTTATTAAGCCTTTTTTACAAACTTAAACAATCTTCAAAAAATCACATTGGTAAAAAAATTGAATTGTGTTGTCATGCTTACAATGAAAAAGATTAGATCTGCGTGTTTAAATCAAATGTTCAAATTGTCCTCCATTGACTTCCATACAATAATACAATCTTGACTGAAAACCGTCTCTAACATGCTTCAGCATAATTGGAGTTATTTGACGACACTCATTTACAATTCGTTGGCGTAGTTCGTCCAAATTTTCAGGCTGAGTCACAAAAATCTTGGACTTAAGATGTCCCCATAAGAAGAAGTCCAGAGGGTTCAGGTCAGGAAATCGGGCAGGCCACTCCATAGGACCTCTTCTTCCAATCCAACGACCAGGGTATTGCAAATTGAGGTATTGGCGAACTGGTGCAGCGTAGTGAGGAGGAGCTCCGTCTTGTTGGAAATGCAATTGTTGTTCAAGTAGTAGAGGATCGTTTTCTAATTGTTCAGTTATTAACGGATCAATCGCATTTTCCAACATTTCAAGATACATTTCGCCATTTAAATTACCAGTAGGGGTGGTGGTTGATGGTTCAAAAGGAGATAAGCTGTAGATTTGTCAAAGACTCTAACAATTGGAGAAAACTATGTCCTTTGGCCGGGGCACTGAAAATTTGGGAAAAATCGAATCTAAAGCGTAATATTCTTTATTTATTTCTTTGGCCGATGTCGACAGAGTACACTAGTAATTGTTATTGACAATCAGAAACATGAATAATAATCTTATACCCTGATTTGATATCATTTTTAAGTATTTTATTCCATAAAAATCTTTCATTCGCAGAGTATAAAAACACTAATTCTGCGAAAAGACACATTCAACTACACACGCTACTGCACAATACCAAACCTATGTATCATAAGCGGTTATGCTTTCATCCTCATAATTTTCATAATCCATTGAACTCATTATTTTATTATTGTTAGCTGATATTATCTGTAGTAGTAAAATTCCTTTCATAATGTCTAATCTTATTGCAATAATCTGAAGTAGTGATACTACAATAATGGATCGTACTGGGTTGGTACCTATTCATGCAATAGTTTCGCAAGCGTTATAAAACTATCAGTAATCACTTTCTATAAATTCGATATGACCGATAAACCTATAGCTAGAATGTCTGTAGTCCCTTTGGAAGCACTATCTTGAGCTGTGATTTGTTGTTATTAAATACCTACAATCCAAATATCGTTAGACAGAAGGCAAAGAAAACATTATTCAAATGGTACTTTCAGTTGAAATTCAAACCAATTTAGGAAATTGTTTTGACACAATTCACCATGATTATCAACATCCATTGTTTTTGAAGAAAATATTAATGCACTAGGAATAAAACTTGGTGTAAAACCAGCATGAAGTACCTATAAAATACAATGCACCACCAAATTTTATCGTTTTCATTGTTTTGCTACCAATATCTTGCCAGGATAGTAAGGGACGATCATACCATTTTCGTAGATCCATGTTTCGCCAAGATAAACAAATAGCTTCATTTTTCCGTTAATATGAAGGAGATGGAGCCACAATTGAAAATCGCATGTGACATTTGTTATGTATCTTCCATTGAAATTTTCAGACTAATATGTCATTCGCTTCTGTTTTGACACCCACTCGAAAGCAAGCAACCTTGAAGATTTTTGTAAACATGGAAAATAGTGAATTTCGCGCCTTGATCAAACATTATTTCTTGAGTGGAAAAACATTACGCAAAACAAAGCAACGCGTGTTGAATATTATGGGGACTCCTCACCCTTGATTGGAACGATTCACAAGTGGTTCACTGATTTTCGTTGTGCTGGTAGGAGCAGAAAGGACGCCGAAGGTGCTGGTCGTCTAATTGAGGTTTCAACGCCAGAAATCGTCGATAAAATCTATAGTATGATATTGGAGAAACGGCGAGTTAAAGTGCACGAGAAGAGTGTTTGGCGATGTTCAAGCGCGATAAGAAGTACTTTTTGCGTTGTTTCGTAACCATGAACGAAACATGGATCCATCACAACACACCACAGATCGAAGAACGGTCGAACCAGTGGACTTGTCCTGGCGATCGAGATCGAAGAACGGTCGAACCAGTGGACTTGTCCTGGCGAATTGAAGTCGAAAAAGGACAAAGTGGGTTTATCAGCCAACAGAGTCATGCCGATAGTGTTTTGGGATGCACACGGTATCGTCCATTATATCACCTTGAAAAGGGCAAAACCATCATCGGCGTATAATATGCAGAGCTGTTGGATCGATTCGACGCCGATTTGAAGCGAAAGCGGTCGAATTTGGCAAAGACAAAGTGCTCTTCCACCAGGACAACGCACCGGAGCACAGGTCTGCAATCGCAATGGCAAAATTGCATGAATTGCGCTACGATATTCTCTAGATTTGGCACCCGGCGATTTTTATCTATTTCCAAACTTGAAAAAATGGCTCAGCACAAAGAGATTTGGATCCAAAGATGGAGTCATCGCTGAAACAAAGGCCTATTTTGAAGAATTGCCGTAAGGGATCGAAAAATTGGAAAAACGTTGGACGAAGTGTATTGGGCTACAAGGACATTATGTTGAGAAATAAATTAAGTTTTGACCAAATAAATCATTTCTTGTTTTATTTTACAGGAACTTTTCATTTTGCCCTCTTATCCTGTAAGATTACAGACCTGGAAAGAATTGTTTCTGTACTCTTGAAGTTTAATCTTATCAAAATTTAGATTTACGAATTATTAACTGTCCACCTATTGTCAAGACAACTTATTAAATCTACAGTTTATATTGGCAACTCTGTAATATGTTACCAACTGTTAAAATGGTATATACTTGGTTTGACAGCAGTTATTTCGGGAAATTATTGGAGTGAATTGGTTGTAAAAATAACCATGTATGACGTCTTATCATTGATAAGCTTTGTCAGTTTTGATAAACGTTTGTCAAATTAAATTATGAACAAGTTCCAGGGTTGGGAAAAATCATGATTTTTAAAAAAAATTCAAAAATCGTGATTTTTATTAAAAAAATCAAAGAAAAACGTGATTTTTTCAGTTTTTTTTTTATTTTGAATAATAAGCGATATGTTTTGGTCCATTTTAAGTACCTATGTATCTTTACATGCAAACGCAAACAATAACAAATAGCATTTTCCTGTTTTGACATATCTTGTATTGGTTTATTCTTGTCAGACCTTGCGAAATCAAGAAATCGCCTCGCGCCGTAATTTCCCTTCAAAAATCCTGTCGAATCTTGATTGCACCAGTCACAACGTCACAACACAAAATACAATAAAACGACGAGAACTCGTAAGCTGATTCATTTGACAAATTTTATTGAGACTGTGAGTGTGTCTGTGTCTGTGCCCAAGTAGTGAACTTAACTGAACAAGTAAAGTGAGTGTAGAATAAAAATGAGTGGAAGGAGGAAAGATCCAATTTGGAATTATTTTATAGAAAAAAAATCAGAAAAAGGAAAAACGTGTAGTAGAGCTATATGTAAAAATTGCAGAAAGGAAATGCAAGGAATTATCCAAAGATTAAAAGACCATCATGAAAAGTGTAAGAACGCTGGGCCAAGTAATGAAGAAGTTAATTTAACAACTGAAGGTATGTACTATGTACACATATTATGTCTTATAAGTAGTATGACTAGTATGGTAATGGTATATAGTAGAAACAGAAACTAAAAAATTATTATTATTTCATTATTAATTGCTATTCTTCATACAAGGAAAAAGTGCTAGATTTTAGTACGGGGTATGATTTGATATAAATAGAAATACAATACAAGGATTACAAGAAGCGCTAAAATCTTACTTTTTTCCATATATTTTATTTTTAAATATTTTAATAATTATTATTAATTCAACTGATTCAACAGCTTATCTTATCATTTATCAACATAAATAATTTCTCGCTTTTTTACAGAACATGAAGGATCAGATCTTAATTCAGATAAAGCAACTATTGCAAGCGGAAGGGCTTCAACGTTTTCCAATTCAACCACCAGTTTTGAAAATCGACCGCCAAGTTTAGCTTCGTCAAGTTTGTCTGTTTTTGGTTTGTCAGTGCCATCAACATCGTCATTATCACTTTCTAATGAAACTAATGATTCGGCCTATAAAAAACGAAAAACGGACGTTCCCGGTCCCGCTAATTTAATGAACTTTGTTATGCGGACATGTGCAAATAAAAAAGAAGAAATAGACAAACAAATCGCAAAAGCTGTATTTGCAACTAATACTGGCTACAGATGTTTAGTCAATCCGCATGTGAAAAAGGCGATCGAAATATTAAGACCTGGTTATAAGCCCCCATCAGGAAAAACCGTTTCGACAACTCTTCTAGAACAAATCCACGAGGAAGAAAAAACAAAATGTTTTGGAAGTCTTTCTGGTCAGAGTGTAAACATGTCTATTGATGGTTGGTCTAATGTCCACAATGAGCCTGTAGTTTGTGCCACAATAACCACTGAAAATGGACAATCATTTTTGTTTGGAACGATTGATACATCTTGTAAATCTAAATACAACTGTGACGTAAAATCTTTCGTAACAGATAATGCAGCAAACATGTCACTTATGAGAAGAAATATATCAGATAACCTAAGAGTAGACTCTAAAATCATAATTTGTGGATGCTTAGCTCACCTTTTAAACTTATTATGCAAAGATTTAGGAATAAAAAATATCAAAGAACATGTTACACAAATTATTAAGTACTTCCGGGCAAAATACATGCAGGCAGGTGGAAAAACATTAGTGCTTCCGAGTGACGTAAGATGGAATAGTATGTCAGATTGTTTAGAGGTATATACAAGTCAATGGGAGAAATTGTTAAAAGTATGTGAGGAGAATAAAAAAGAAATAGACTCAACAATATACGAAAAAGTTTCAAACATTGGTCTCAAACGATCAGCTGAAGATTACCTAAACATCTTAAAGCCTAAAGCTGTGGGACTTGATAAATTACAAAAAAAAAATGCTTTTCTATCTCAAGCAGTAGAAGTATGGAAGAAATTACAAGAAAAATTCCATGACGAATTAGAATTATCGTTATCTCGAATGCAAATTTTTGGAATCCGATATAAACAGGCACTAACGCCTTATAACTTTGTGGCTTATATTTTGGATACAACCAGAACCAAATTTAAATTGACTAGTGCAGAAGAAAATTCAGCATTAAATATCATACAAGAAATGTATGGAAATAGTGGATTCCTACCACTCATTATAAAACTTGAAGCCAAAACTGAACCATTTTCAACAGTTATGTTTTCAGAAGAGGTATTATCCAGTGTTAGTGCCTTACAGTGGTGGGTTTCACAAAAGAATATTCCTGAAGTTGCTAAAGTTCTTCCTATTCTGAAACAATTTTCATGTGCTGTCTCCTCATCCGCTTCGGTAGAGAGAGTATTTTCTACATTTGGAGTGGTTCACTCTAATTTACGAAATAAATTAGGAGTGGAGAAAGCGGGAAAATTAGTATTTCTGTACAAATACTATAATGAAAATGAAAATTAAAGTTGCATTTTTTTCAAAATATCTATTATTTTTCTTTCAATATTAAGAATATAGTTTTATTTGCAGTTTGTATCAGTTTAATTTGTATTTTGAGTATATTTTTTAAAACAAATAAATGTTATTTCTGATTTCACATTTTTTATTTTATTCATTGAATAAAATAAGAAAAATCACTTGATTTAAATCATTGATTTAAATCGTGATTTAAATCAAATGATTTAAATCAGGCGAACCCTGACAAGTTCCGTTCGGAACATGATTTCTGACAGTTAGAAAGTATTGTGTGTGATAACATTGCGATTTGGCTGTATTAAATACGTTAATAGAGATACAAGTTGGATTAAAATTGTGAATAAATAGGAAATGAATGCAGAAATGGTAGAAGAAACTCGTGTAGTGCGTACCAGTTTATTTTTAGACTAGTATTGACGGCATCACCCAATGTACATTGAACACCCTACAGGAATTCATTGTTTGTATAATAACTCTGTAGTACATTTTTCTATCAGTTAGAATCAGGCTTGTAGAGCTTTTATCGATCAGTATACGATGCAGTTTATTACCATCCTGTCCTCACCCTTTCAGCTAACACAGCTGAATCAGCTCTATTTGACCTCTGAACTCCTGTGAAGGCTACGACCTACTAACAAGCCATCCCGGGCACGACTTGCATCTCCCACAATATCTGCTCGCGCTAGACAAGTACCGATGTGGCTAAATGGATCAGGGTTTGTCGGCCAGGAATACAAAGAACCAGTACTAGACAATGTGTCTCATGTGGAATTGTATAAATATATGCAACTAGAACGCCTGAAAATGAAAATTGCGTTATGATCTATGCCTAGAAAATTGGAAATCATCTATTCATAGAAATCCAGAGTGACCAACGGTATCACATTTTTTAAGCTAGGCCATTTACCATCAGGAGTTTCAAAGTTGTCAAAGGAATATGCATATTTCAGGGATTCAAAAATCTAAGAGAAATTGTTCCAAGGGATATGCATCCTCAAAAGGTGACAGTTCGGTGTGCCTTTTGATCCGGAGGTGTAAGTTATTTTGATATTTGTACATAACCGTTACATTATGTTTTAGCAAAATGTCTGCGATTGTTTCAATTGAAATCATAATATGTTAGGGAAACATATTTTGATGATAAAATAGAATTTTTTATGAAGGGATAAATGATTGAGTAATTTCTGCTTTCTTCTATCGACAGAATTTCAGTTTGGAATCCAATGTTGATTACTACAGTACTTAGGAGCATTTGTTTAAACACTTTAATTTAGGTTTAAGTCAAAAATGTTCTTTAATTTTTGTTTATTGTTTGACAAGAAAATCATGGCTGTTTTCTCTCCCAGGTGTTGCAACCATCTGGAGTATCTAGGGGTAGAGTTGTTATCAGCATGGTACTCCAGAAAGATGAACCTCTACAACCGACTTGGAACGTTATAAAAATAAAGAGAATTTTGTCACTGACCGAAGATCAAGGTTTAGCTGAATTGAGAGAAGAGGTAAACGCAGCATACATTCAGCGTCCTATATGAACTTGGGGATCATGAAAGCTATTTTGGTTTATGGCATTCAGATAGCACAAATTAAGAAAAATCAACAATAAAACATTTAATGGAACAATGTGCAATAGAAGGAGAAATAGAAGATCCGAAAATGAAAGAAAGTTCACGTACAGAAATGATAGCCAAGAAATCGTTAGAGTATACAAATAATATTGAAAGTTAGAAGTTAAATAAGACTAAACAAGAGTCATGACAAATCGAAAATAGCGATGATGAAGAATATAACCTAAGTGAACATCTTGAAGACAGCGCATCGATAGATTCAGAGGCTTCAGGGAGAGAGAAGATCTGGATGCAATTGAGGGTTTCAAACGAAAGAGAAAAGTCAGAAAAGGCAGACGTGGAGCAGAGAACAAAACAAATTGAAGCGACAAAAAAAAGAACTGTATAAAGTTGTGCGAAATACTGATGAAGGAAAGTGGGTATTTGACAATGAAGCTAGCTAGCTTTTTTTTGTCTTCATTTTATCAGGAGCCATGTTAAATTTGGATATGAACAAAAACAAATAAAACGCAAAGTTCCATTTTAGTTCAAATGTTGCTGCAAAGAAATCGTACGTTCCATAAAAAAATATGCTTTAAATTTTTTTATGTGAAAATAATAAATTCCTTTGTTCTATTAATAACCTTAAACTTCACCTTACTATCATTTTTTCCCCAATGACAATGTTAAATTACGGTTTTTCCTTCCTCCTTAAAAGTTTTCGAAAGGAGACTTTTAAGGTTTTGCAAGTAATCCGACGATATATGCTGCTAGTTTGGAGGAATGAGGACTATAGGAGGAACTTGTCGTGTCTTCAACGACAGATATTCGAGCATTACCCAAACGAACAAAACCAAACTCAAAACAATAGAAGAGCAATTATTCTTATTATTTCATTCAATTGCTCATATTGAATCATGTTCCATCCCAAAATTTTTCAAATAGGAACTTTCAACGAGCGTGTTATGTCTTTATTTTTAATACACCCATTTAAAATCTATGTCCACTATTCGCAATTTTATCGTTAGTACAATTTGATACTGTTTTGGTTTCAATGAATGTGGATTGGCTTTTATACCTATTTTCCAACTCTTTAGAATTTTGAATGAATAACTACAAAATATACTATCATTCTGAAATATTATTCGAGGAGGAATAAAATTTCATGTGCTACTTATTCAAATCTGTCTGCCGTGTCCTCTTACAATATGACTCTGATTGAAAAATGGTGCAGGCGTCATCGTCGAGCTTCGCGTTCCTATTGCATCAGGACAAAAATTTAAAAAACATGACTCTTAAAGCGTTTGTTTTTTCAACAACGGTATCACATTTTCTAAACTAGGTCATTTCCCATTTGGAATTGCAAAGTTCCCAAAGGAAAATGTATATTTCTGGTGTTCTAGATGGAAAATTCTGAGAGTTTCGGGGAAATAGGCAAAACGATAAAAACTTTTGGGGCGCCAACCTCACGTAGTGCTACTTATTCGAAAGAAAAGCGTTCTGAGTCGTTATTTTGGAAGAGGTTCTAGAGCTCTTCTGACTTTTTTTTTGGAAATAAATATTTCACGCGTTTATTTTTTACCGAATTCCCAAATAATAAAATTCGTTCTGATGAGAATGCCGAGAAAAAACAATTTAGAGATAAGGCCTTTGATGTTTTTCAGATAACGAGGTTGCCATGGTTTCCGTATACAAAATATTTCGGGTAATATAACCAAAAATTGTAATGGGTTACTTTACGTAATATTACTTAAATACCAATAAATCACCTTGGTAATATTACAACTTACATCACTATGTTCTACCTTTATATGTAGCATTCAACTATATGGATTTTTCCATGTTAGTGAAGAAATTATTGTAGGAGGAAAATAAACATGATGAAATATACTTCAGTCGTTTCGGAGCACAATTAATGAAGGAAAACTGAATAAGAGCCCTAATTCTGAATAAAATGGTATTCCTATTCATTCCGCTATAAATTGTCAATGAATGAAATACTAATTTGAATAACATGAGAGTAATACTACTTGCCTATTGCAGCTTAATTAGGACGGTTATATTTTGAAAGTAAATGTGTTGCGGAGAGCTTATTCCGCCATTTGATCTAAATTTAGAATATTAATTAATGTGGCATCCAGCAAGCTTCCCTTTCTGTAGAGAAATAAACTAGAGATAGAGAGAGATAAGGCCAACGCTACATATGAAACAAGGGAAAAGTTGTAGGCGGGAAATTTTTGCGTCGCGACGGCGCGCTGCATTACGCCTATTGAGGTCACAGACTGCACTGTTCAGGGTCGGAGTCGGAGTTGAGGCGTAATCCAGAGACGGTTGCTCCAAGAATTTGATTGGAAATGAATGAGAGTAAAAGGTAATACAGGGGGCTAAATTCCGCTGGTTTCAAAGTTTCGCGCACCGCATTGCGTCTACTCCATATTTGCATCAGTTCGCTTGTTTGATGTTTCAGCTTCCGTGTTTGTTGTTTCGTAGACTAGTTGGTCAATTAAATTTCAAATCGTTAAACGGGGATGCGAAATTGCTCCAATTTGATTATGTTAAAATTTACCAAATCGCTATTTTAACAGGCGGTAGTCAGCGAGAAAATATTTTGTTTGTCGTAACTATTGTTTTCACCAAATTGAAATAAAGCTTGGCTTAAAACAGACTTCTGAGATTCAAAGAATATGCCGCAATCTATTGGAATACATTCTAACTGAAATGGGCATTTAGCTTCATCTTGTATGATATTTTTGCTACTCCTATATTAATCTCTTTTGCATCAATTTCATAACCGTCAATGATCAAAAATCAAACATTACCAGTGTTCTTAGTTATAGCTCCTCAAACAATTCGAATGTCTTAAGAATTACTAATTACTTATTTAGTATTTTTCTTAAATAAGTTTTATTTAGCTTCTACAGAAGTTATTATGTTTAATTGAGTCACATAGGATTTCATCCTCGACTCTTATCCTAATGAATATTGAATAATAATATTAATATTAATAATGATAGGGGCGGGTAACATGGAATAGGTCGCGTGATATGAAATACCATACTAGTAGCAATACTCACGGCGACATAAATGTACAAAACTCATTAAAATAGATGACCATATTTTGGTTAAATGCAATAATAGTAGCTTACAGTGTCTGTTGAAATATTCTCGGTAACTTATTATTGTTGTGTTCACTTATTTGAAATTTTGAGATGCTGTATAATATTTATTGCATATTTAAAAAGTTGAAGTTGTTCCTGTTAGATGTTGTGATTTTAAGAAATTGAGCATCGATCTAGTGATGCTATACTTGACAGATATAATTTATCTAGGCGTACATTGTTTATAACTTCGATACTGATATACTGAGCTATATTACCCTACAGCAAACCCCGGTGTTAGAAAACCATAAGAGACGACAGTATAATCAAGTAGTTTTGTCTCATACCGATCCTTACAAAGAAAAAAGGTACAAGAGGGCGAGAATCGGGTGATATTGAGCAGCAAACCTCAACCACAAATAAAAATGAACTGCAGGCTCTGTTCTTTCGACTAAGCAGAACGATGAGAGAAAACGAAAATTATAAGAGAAGTGAATGAAAAGGATGATGATTCCTTCAACTAGCAAAACTGTAGACGCTCTCTCAAAATCTGATGACCAGAGTACCAGCAGCATTGTGAGAACGAATTGAAGAGATCTCACTAGTCCTATGATGAATCAAATGAAGCAATATCTGTTAGACGGCGCATCCAGTGATCTTTTGTGAACATGATTGGACGACTGTGCATGCCTTTTTCGTACCGAACATTTGTCATCCGGTTCCAAAGGAGAGGTTTGAATACGATTCGTTAGGAATGATCTCTGGGCTCATGAACCTTATGATCCTAGAAGGGACTGCTATATTTGTGACTTTTGTCGCTATAAAGTTATGAAATAACTTTTAATTTGTATCTTTTTTGCTGCATTTGTATTTCATTACCCTACATGTGTGTATGTCATATTACCAGATCACTTCATTTGAAAAACGAATATGCAATTTTTAAACAACCTTCAATATTTATCTTAAAAGTTTTAGGGGTTTTAGTTATATGATTAACTAGAGAAGGGGTGTTCCCAATAACTGTTGAGTAATTGACGTATTCAACTGAATACAATGTAAACTAATTATAGGTTTAAAAAACAGTACTCTATATTACCAGCCAAACTCAAGTATTTTTTGTTCATATAGATATAGAGAAAGAATTAATAGTACATACTTCTTTAACTAATTGTTCAAAAACTCCCAATAACTAGAACGAATTAGCAATATGTTGAATCTGTTAGAAAACAGCGGATCGGGGTATAAGTTCAGCAAAGAAAGCGTAAGAGTGAAAGATTACTAGTCCGCCTCTGGTAAGAGATGATTTTGAAGATTCCTTATTTTTATCAATTCAACTTGAGTTTGTTGGCTTCCAGAATGGCGGAATGAGAACTTTTTGTCAGAAATAAAAGTATATGGAAGTTTCTGAATAGGCTTCTCGCAAGACGGAAAACGAACATTCTAATGCCTTGAATAGAATAGAACCAACGTTGTATTCGCAAGCAAAAACCAAATACTTGAGTTGTTTTTCTTCGCTGAACATCTTTCCTTTCAAAAATAACGGGAAAGCTAATACATCTAACCAATTTTTATAAATCGACTCGAATTGCTCAATAATTCCAGATTTTTAAGAAGGATTATTCGTGTCTGTGATATATTTATAATGAAGAAAATTCGAGTGCAGACAAGTTGTTAAGTTATTCAAATTCTAGGAAAAAAGTTTATTCTCGAGCAATATTCGAACCTGCGACCTCTGGATTACTACTTGGTAGAGCATTGACCGGCAATCTAGAGGTCGCAGGTACGAATCCTGCTCTAGGATAAACTTTTTCTGGAATTTGAATAACTTAACAACTTGTTTGCACGCCATCAATTTGCCCCATATCTCCCTGGGTGCATTATATTATGTAGGGCTTACTCAAAACATTGCAAAAGGTTTCCGAAAAAAAAATTGTATCTACATTTTTCCTGGGTTTGTACGTTTTCGACTCGACTGATTGCAGAAAAAATTAGGCCGTACGAAGAATACGTTCAGTAAGGATTCATTGTTATACTCTTTGCAGAAGAAGTGCTAAGAGTATACATTTACTCAAGCTATTTCTGAAATTGTTAAAAGAGATCTTAGACCTGAACTTTTTTCACCATAGTAATTTCTATCTAATTTCAAGCAACTTTGATAAAATCTGTCCGTCTGTCTGAATGTTCGTCATGAATTGCGTGTCTACACGATAACTCAAAAACGTAGGTCCTATCATATTCTAATTTTGACAAATTTCGTTTGCGGTTTTCAGAGACAAATCCTACTATTTCTCAGGGAAATCATGTAATAAACACACCCTTTTCTGAAGGGTTGAAACGTAAAAAAATCACAACTCCCAAAATATACATTGAATCGATTCAAAACTTTTACAGTATATTTAACTTAATTTATCACTACTTTCACCCGAATTTCATCAAAATCGTTCGACAACAACAACAACAAAAACGCTAATTCAAATTTACACTGCAATTTAACTGTTTATAAAAACGGCGATGAACCACTATTTATCTATTTCCCATGCGGTAACACTAGTTTAACATGTTTTTTAGATTCCCAAGTGCAAAGCAAGTTTTATTCAGCTTTACACATAGTGACTCAAGATGTGAATTAAAGGTCAGTTGACAGTCTATTTTTACCCAGAGAAAACATCTTGGAATGATAGTGTCATTAAATGTAATATCAATAGTAAGTGTTTTGGGCTCATATCTGTTCTCGCAATGTTAATGCGTTCTATATTCTATTATGTGTCAATTGATGAAGTCTTGTTCAGTTACTACAGATTCACTTTGGAAGGTTATCACAGTTTTATTCTAGACGAAAATTTCCATACAGTTATTAATAGAAGTCAAACCAAGGTTAATACGGTACAAATCTAGTTGAGGAATAATTAGTAATAATATTTGTAGTATTGAACTGTGAACCAGGAAATTATTAAACTATCAGCATTATATAAAAAAATTAAACTTGTCGAAATTATAGAATTATAGATAACTGTTAAATTTATCGAAGAAATACGAATTATCCAAAAACATAATTTGTGGTAAGGAGTGACGTAGGCAAGAACTCTTATCGTAATTGGCATCCTGGATTCAATTGTTTCGCACCCAACTCCATGTTCGGTTATCAAGGCTGTTAAAAGAATTAAACCATAATTATATGTAAATTTTCGGGAAATAGGTCACACTAACACATATGCTTATTATTTTCGTCTTTACGTACGTTTCGGTCTCACGAGCATTATCAGAAGACATATCAATGTCTAAAATGGAATTTCTTGAAAATAATTGTATCAGCACAACCTTGGGAGAGATTAAAAACAACACACCTTCAGATCAATCTGAATTTATAGATGCAGCAAAGTTTTGTTTAGTTTATATTCAATACGGTGAGCAATATTTTGGACAAATATTCGGCACAGCAATAGGATTTACTATTGCTAACCTAGTTATGCAATGACTAGAGGAATCTGTAATACATTCATTAGATATTCAATCCATATTCTTTAAACTGTATGTAGATGATTGCATAATATTTGTTCCTAATGATAAAATTCAGTACCTACTTGATTAATAAAATTAACATGTTCCTCTGTAAACTTTGATTTACTTTTAATTAATTTAATTCTAGATAATATGATTTCAATTCTACATAATAATATGTTAAAATATGCTCCAATATCAAGAAATCAAAATAATTTATTTCATATAACAACTTCCTCTCCCGTTTTTATTTGTCTCAAAGCATAGTACGAGGACATGGTTCGGCAGTTACGCATTAGACATCTTTGATCAAGATATCGTTGCCTTAAAATGATACTTCAAACATATATGCATATCTATACTTTTCAAATATTCCGAATATCTTGATTATGTTACTTCAAAGCTGACTCAGATTCGCTAGAAATCAAGTTCCCGCGTTATTCACCTCATACAATGTTGAATGTCGGAATGATAGGCTTCTATCACTAATGATTTTGATCTAATTTCATGACAGCAGATCTTCAGAACTAATTATATATGAATTCTCGGGAAATAGGTCACGCTAACACATATGCTTATTAGTTTCGTGTTTACGTACGTTTCGGTCTCACGAGCATCATCAGAAGACTTATCAATATCTAAAATGGTATTTTTCAAAGCTAATTGTATCAAGCACAAAGCGTCCTTATCGCATTAATTTCAATTAAAAATGCCCACGTTGCCGAAACGAACGGAAAGACGAGTAATCGAAATTGTAACACATTAATGTTTTAAGTATATGAATATGTATCAAGAAGCCACAGTGTATCAATCTACTTATATTATTCGAAGTCTTCTAAGTGACGAAATAGATGTTTTGGAGCGCGACGTGAAAATGGTAGGCACAGGGAAATGCCTCACTAAATAAAGAGATCCACAACTTCGCTTACCGATAGAAATATGTTCTTTTTATATTTCTTTTAAGGCATGTAGGACGTTCTTTAATAATGTACTAGTGAAGGGGTGAATATATTATTATTATTATTAGTATTATTAGTATAAAATTAATTGAAATAATGATATTGAGTATATGACTATGAAAATATTCTTTAACTTTTGTATATAGGAATTTAATAGAAATATTGATAAGTATGTCTATATATAAATATTTGTGGTGCTTATGTAAATTATTCATTACTTTAATTTATGATGTAAATTTGAATGATAACGCATATTTTTGCTGAAAATCGTTAAAATCAGCAGAAGGTGACAATTTGCGAAATTTCTTCAACGCTCTCTAGCGGGAAATGCGCTCACTACCGGAAAATCCAAATAGCCAATATTAAATGGAAATTTATTGCTCTACAACTTTCATCTCTTGTAATTTTTCAGCAAAATCCAAAGTTTCAGCTCTAAGTGCAAAAAATGAAATCATATATACATATATATATATATACTTCATTTTCCGCGCCCCCTAGGGGAAAAGCGGAAAATTATAGGAAATTCTACAAAACCTATATCGATCGGACATTTTTGCACTACAACTTTTTAAAGAGGTAATTTTTTCTCAAAATGCATAGTTTTTGCTAAAAATACAAAAAACCATAAAAAAATGCGAAAATTGATACATACAGGGTGTCTCAGATTTTAACCGGGAAAATTTAATAGACGATAGAAAATTTGATTGTGAGCAAAAAATTCTCAATAACATATATGCAGAAACGCTTAGGTTTTGAGATACGGTGTTGAAATTGATAAAAAAATTCGTTTTTTGCGAATATCGACGGAACCGTTTATCGTACAGGAAACAGCGTTTGCAAGCATTTTCTACTCATGATAAGAGCTATGTTCTGTGTGAAATTTTTTTTTAGTCATAATTGGTGAAGATTTTGAAGGGGTAGTTAGTGTTTTTCTCCCCAACTTCTACGCCACTGGAAAAAGTACGGTTTTGAGACAACTGTATGAACCGCCAATGTTTTCTACACAAAAAAGGTACCCCTGGCCATAAGCTCTAAAGTTGACCGTTTCCGAGAAAAATCAACTTTTATGTTGGAAAACATGGTCAATTCCTACTAATTAAACAAAATGTATTCAAACGTTAGAACAAGTAACAAGGATTGACCATGTTTTTCAACATAAAAGTTGATTTTTCTCGAAAACGGTCAACTTTAGAGCTTATGACCTGGAGTACCTTTTTTGTGTAGAAAGCATTGGCGGTTCAAATTGTTGTCTCAAAATCGTATTATGACTAAAAAAAATTTTTTCGTCGCACAGAACATAGCTTACTATGAGTAGGAAGTGCTCACAAAAGCTGTTTTCTGTACGATAAACGGTTCTGGAGATATTCGCAAAAAAATAATTTTTGTTTTCAATCTCAACACCCTGTATCTCGAAAACGAAGCCTTCTACGACATATGTTTATAGGAACTTTTCTCCTTAAAAACATCTGTTCTATCTTCTGACTCACCCTCTATAGGTCGCTAAGCTGTGGGTAAAATTTTTCTAAAAAATGTCTAATGTGTATCAGACGACATATCCATTAGTATGCAATTATAAATATATAGTGCCGAATTGCCGAATGGATCCTGCTAGCTTAAGGTGTACATTTTTCCTATGAATTTCAATATTATTGATTTTCAGAATAACATCTCAAGTGACTACAGTAGTAAATATTTGAAATTTATGATGATACTCAATTTCAAGGACATGTTAACTGACTTCAGTAATCAAAGACAACATACTTTTGTATTCAGTATTCATTTATATCTTAATTGAATATTCCATGCCTTACTTGATTCGATGCACAATGTATCATTGTATAAGTGAAATATCAATGGTTCATTTGTTTCGATGTGGATGTCAATAGGTGCTATTATAATTAATGAGTGCCCGGATAAAGCAGAGTTCATGACCTAATTATAACAGCACTCAAGGATACCGGGCCAGACTTGTTTATCAGAGACTTCAAGGATGACCGTATTCCTCCAGCTGAAAGTGCGTTACAGTACAATTTTATATTAGTATGTACTTTAAGGGACCAACATCGATTGGTTGGAATAAACAGCAATTATGGTGAAGGATGTGCCGAGGTTACAAGGCTGAAACGCAAGCGCTCCACATTGCGTCCCTGCAAAAGTAACGGTCGTTGCAAGGCCGCAGGCTTTATCTTCAAAAATAGGTCATTGCATAAAAAGACTCAATACTACATAGACATGATCCGGATCACCTCCAAACCGATAGTCTCTGCAACTATTCACAATTTAGTTCAAGGACTAAATGCTGAACTGGAATGATAATTCTCTCTTCCTGCAGCTGTTTTAATTGAAGCGAAGCTCCCTTTTATATCAATCACAATTTCGAATTTATTATAATTACCAATGTTCATCAATTATTTGTTAACGTAATTTTTGTGGGGTCTCTTGTAGCCTAATTGTATTTTACTCAATTTTTTATTCATGTTACTGAAAATGGGTGATCACCAATAATATGAAATCTTTATGTTTAGGTATCATGTTGAATTTAGGTCAAACCTAACTAACCCCATTGTAAATATAATCATAAAAAAATAATATATCAGTGTAATACACATAGTTCATTGTAACAATTGGGAAATGAATGAATATATTCAATATATACTTATTATTTTATTTGCTCTTCAGTTATAAATTATATATAGATATAGGTCAGCGTAGTAGCTATTACAATTTACAATACATATTGTGTGCTTCTAGAGCTAATGTATATTCCCAAATTGATGTAAAAAATGTCAAAGTAAAAGCTATACTATTATTATTATTATTATTATATCAATTCATGGAATACGCGTTACCATGGTAGCGATGTTGACTGTTAAATATGGTTTGTGTCAAACAAAAATGTTTCTTGGTGGTTTACGTCCAGTCCCATGAAAAAAAGAACGAGATACTGAAGCGTTGAATTTTGAGCTTTTGAAAAAGTTCAAAATGATGAGTCATTTTCGAGATTGTATTTATTTATGTTAAATTAAAGTGCAAATGCACTGTTTGTAAAGCCACATTCAAGCATTTCGCGAAATGCTTAAGTGGGTCTAATTTTATTTGTAATTATTCATAATTATCTATAACTCATGTATTTGGTGTATTCAAACATGTATTATGTATTTAATGAACTACAAATATATCTATCTACATAATCAAATTTTAATTGAGACATCTTGTTGAAATATACCTACCTCTTAGTAATAATTATAATAGAAAAAAATACGTACTTTTACGTATGTGTGTATCAATAAATAAATCAGAAAACGTAAATTGAGTCTCATTTCCATATTCGTAAATTCAGTCCCACTAATAAAATTTCATACTATGTAAATTGAGTTACGGGTTTCAATATAATTCCCAGAAAATTTTACGAAATGAGAGTGTTAATATTAGGTTAGGTTAGGTCAGAAACAAAGGGGGTACAATAAACAAACATTATTGGTTATTATGAGAATGTTAAGATTAGAGCTATTACAATCTTTGCATTCTATATCAACAAAGTCAGGTTAGTAGGTTATGTTAGGCTAAGTTCGGTTACAAACAGAGGTGGTACAATTAACAATCATTATTGGTTATTATTAAGATTAGGGCGATTACAATATTTACATTATATATCAACAAAGTTAGGTTAGAAACCTAGGGGGTACAATGAACTATCATTACTGGTTATTATGAGTGTTAAGATTAGCGCGTTTACAATATTTGCATTCTATATCAACAAAGTTAGGTTAGGTTAGGTTAGAAACAACGTGGGTACAATAAACAATCATTATTGGTTATCGTGCGAATGCTTGCGTAGAGAAGGGTGGTTGACCTAGGCAGCAGCTACTACATGCAATTATCTGACGTGTCAACCAGGTATCTACTTGGGACTCGTAGACCTTGAAAATATTCGGTATTGAATTTACCTACATAGAAGGGCAATTGATAGTAGCCGGAGTCGATTTACGTCTACCCAAATAAATAGCCACTCAACAAGATTTTGTGTTAAGTCTCCTCCCATAGACGGCTTGACCAAATCTCTTAAAAATTTACATTCTAATGGAGAATTTAATGCTTTAGATCACATTCTCCAATAACACTGATCTCAAAAGGCACAGTTACAGTAGGAAATAACTAGCTTTTGCCATAAGCTTCCACCAATCGGAAGGACTAAAACTAGTGAAGTTTATGTTACACTATAAAACTCAGAATGTAATATATTTTGATAATCTATACATGCAAAGCATCTTATATTTGTCAATATTATTTTGGATCAGCACCTCTAAATTTTACCATGGTTTTTCTATGAATACTAAGCGCATCATCAGCATAACCAATCCATTGTTTGATAAACTTTATATCTCATTTATATAGATTAAATATAAGATGGGCCCTAGGAGTAATCCTTGAGGAACTCCGCATTCAATTTTTTCAAACTTTCTATGTATGCTATTTAACCTTAGCATTTCTATTCTTTCATTAAATAAGATCTAAATAAATTATTATTGACACATCTGATACCAAATTTCTATAATATACAATAATAATAGATGATCTAGAAGATCAAAAGCCTTGCCTAAATCGAACAAAACTAGTACAGTGTAAACTAATCGGTAAACTATTATCTAATTTATCAAACATTTTTTCAGTTAGAAATGCTATTGCATCTTCGGTAGATTTTCTTGCTTGGAAACCAAAATGTGGCTTATCTGAATTCAAAAAAGCTACTACTGGTCTATTTTTTGATCAGTGAAATTGGTCTATAATTCGCATATATAAGTCCAGTTTCAAAAGATTTGTTCAACATTTTTGCCATAGAGTCAGATAAATAATTTCTTAAATTTAGATATACATTATTTTTATCGATCCCATCTGCAGTATCTTTTTTAAGGTAAGTACTAATAATTTCACTAACATCCAAATAATCTGTGGGTGATAGAAAAAATGATTTTTCATTATTAACAATATTAATTTAGAATTTACAGCTAGGTACGTATACTAGTTATAATAATCTTTCACTTTTACAGAACAAAAATAATTATTCAAGCCATTTGCCATTTGTTCAAGTATATTGACCTTTTAATTATTATTATTATTTTTTACCATTTTATTAGCATATTCCCACATTACTTTTGGATTGTTACTAATTTTATTTAACTTTTTTCCCATTTTACCTATTCAAGTTTTTCAGTTTAAATTTATTTGAAAGTTCACGAATACCCAAGTTAGGAATTATTTTACTTGGAACAAATGAAAGGGATAGTGTCAAAAGCTCTAGTCAAATCAAAACATAGATTGAAGTCAATAATTAAGAAATAATGAACTAAATTTGAAATTGGATTATTCTCAAGATTACTCAAATTCTGCATTTCCCAATATTAAAATTGAATTATTCTCAAAATTAATCCAATGCTTAGGTAATTGGAGTAATGTCCTAAAATTAAACTGGATCAACATTGGAATAATCTCCCAATATCTGAAGCGAATTCAGTTATCTTTAATCTCTTCGACTTCAAACATTTCCGAAATATTATGATGTACTACGATTGACCTACTTGCATTATGAACAAAATTTATGTCAATATATAATATAAATTTCCATAATAAAACTGGAATAACTGAAACACTGGATTTGAATAATATATTCTAATGGAGCTGAAATAATACAAGTTATTAGTGAAATTATTTGGGATAAGATGCCATCATTTTTAGAGTTTTGCTACTCTCGCTTTCGCGAATATTGAGCTGCAAACTGCAGCGAGTAGTAACCTAGATTCTAGATGTAGCCCTGGCCAAGCTTGTACGACCTACAACGCCCTAAATACGTATGATTTGTCGACCTATGTTCCTGGAAACACTGTTCAATCTCACGTCGACGGTGTGTTTGTTTTTGAGAAAGTATGAGGTTTTGTTAATTTAGAAATAAGAGTTATCCCAATGTTAGAGCTTCGTTAAAACGGAACGACTCATTGGAACGAACCATTCAACTATCAAATTTCGGCGCCAGTGAAATAAAAATGCATATCGAAGTAAAGTAATTTCGATTTATTCGGGAATATATGAAATCCATAAATGCTTTAACTCGTGAATACTGTAAATGAAGTTCTCGGTTCCTAGAATATGATGTGGAGAAATATAATTCAATGACCTTCGTCAACATATCATTAATCACATAATGCTTATAATACGCTAATACAAAATAAGCAATAACACTCGTATTTCCAATAATCAAGTCGTTATTAGCATTGATCCCAAATATTGTTCATGAAAAATAGTTACAAATAAAGTTTGTTTGAAATTATTATAAATTATATGTAAATTCTTGGGAAATATGTCACATTAAGACTAAGTTTAATATATTTTCGTCTCTATGTAGGTTTTTTGTCGGTCTCACGACCATCATCAGATGACAAATCAAAAATAATCGCTATCTAAGATGAGATTTCTTAAAACTAATTGTACTAAGCACACTTCAGGCCACTAATTCCAATTAAACAAGGATACGTCGCCGAAACGAAAAAAACACGTCTAATTGAAATTGTAACAAAAACAACAACGGAGTATATGAAATTGTATTAAAATCCACTGCAAAGACATTTTTCTAAAGCGAAAGAAATTGAGAATAATACGGACAAACAAATTCTTATACGTTCAGAAACCCACTTGCAAACCAGGTATTGAAGATTTATGGCCTACGATAGGAAAATTTTGTGAGACCGTACTAGGAATTATTGATTTTTTCAGCATTCTACACAAATACACTCGCAACATTATAAAGACATACGTAGGAATTTGCAAGGGTTTATTCAATTAAATTTGTATACATTTGACTAAAAGATTACTCATCAGTTCTATGATTTATAGCATCACGTTTTGAATTAATCATCTCCAGGATAAATTTTTCATAATAATTGGTTTTTTTAGATGAAATATTAACATTTTTGGACAGTGATATCCGTTTATAGCTTAGCTAGATATATTTGTTTCCTTTTGTCTACCCCAGTGTTAAAGGACCTATCCTACCTGGCATGCCTGTCTATGCCTGTCTATTAATGCTCTTACCGGCCAAGAGCGAAAAGCGTGTGACCCAGTATTCTGTCCCATTGTTATATTCATTCTTGTATTAGGTACACTAGGGCATAGGCTATTATGAAATTTATTATTTATTGTGACTGGCTGATTGGCAGTTCTGCTTAATGCCAAAAAAAAAAAATTATTTTGATCAAAGTTCTTGTTTCTAGTGCCATACTTATGGCCATACATAATTTTTTGTAAATATTTGTTTGAAGATTCTTGTATTAGTCCCATTGCAATTTGAACAATTTAATTTATATACCGTGTGAGTTTGTTTATCTTTAGGTATTAAAGGTTTAAGATTTAAAAAATATTTACCAACAAGTAGGTTTAAGTGAAACATTTATAGAATACTTTTTTAATAATTTCTCAATTTTCTCTCCCCGGAATGTATGGTAATGTTACAATATTATTTTTATTACCGTTTACATTATTTATATCTATGATTTTGTTTATTCTTTCTTCTTTCTTTAATGGTGGGGTTAAAAAATGTTTTTAGGACGCCTTTTATTTCCAGTGTATTACGAACTTATTTTAAATTTTAGGGGCGGTATTCTGGGTGTAACAATATTACAGCAGCTGGGTCTGTAAGGCTATATCAATTTTTTTATAACTTGTTGGTGCAGCTGAATTAAAGGGAAGATATCGTTGGGACCAAACTTTATCCGTAAACCACGATGTTTTATAAAGTTGAATCATAAATTTCGATTTTTGAACATTCAGTCTATAGTGTATTTAATCCCATCTTAATTTCAATTTAGAATACATCCCTCTTATTGTATTCTTTGGAACTGAACTGTAATGTTCGGTAGCAATCAAAAGTCTGATTAATGAAGTCAGTAGAAGTTAAGGAAATATTATTTATATCTTTGTTCACTTTTGATGAGGAAATTACCATTTCGGTCAAACAAGTTCAAGAGGGTGCGAATTAATGAAAGAATCAAATCAAAGATCAAGGCTGTATTAATATAATTCACTTAGGCAAAACATTCCAGAACTGAAATTGTATTGAATTTCTTTGAATAACGTTAAGCTCGGTGAATTTATAAATTACAACTTTGTTAAGGTTTCATCAAAGGACTTACAAGAGGTTCTTCAAGTCCCGATGAAAATAATTTAGACAAACCGCCGATGTCATCAAAAGAATGAGACAATGCACAATTTGAAACGTAATTGTTTACAACCTTCAGAACTGCATTGTGGGAAGTGAAGGACGCTCACTCTTTCATAAAGAGGTTTCTTCTAGCTTCGCTTATTGTTGTTTCCATAATGAATAAAGTTTGGGTGTTTCGAATTATGTAATATTCCATAAGTAAATAAGACAACTTAGTATTTCACGATCTATTCTTTTGGAAGAATCTACTGTTGTTATACTGGGTTCCCCATAATAGTCTACCCATTTTAATATTTGAATTAAAAATTTTGTAGTTAACAAAACAAACTTTTCATTTTACTAAATTACAGCTAACTCTTTGGGATTTATGATAACTTATAAATATTTGGCTAATTTAATTCTAACTTTTAAAAATCACGTCTTCTAAATGACCTCCACCAACTTCAACACATTTTTCAATATTAGATAAAAAGTGGTTCAATACACGGCGTAGCAAACATTCGTCTATTCCTTCAACTTCTTCACGCATTTTGAATTTCAGTTCCTTGATTGTACCTGGACGACTCCCGAACACTTTGGCTTTTAAATATCCCCACAGGACAAAATCGGGTGCCGTTAAGTCGGCCAAGGCAAATCTCCGAATCGAGAAATGAGTCGGCCATTAATCGTTTCTCGCAGGACCCTCATTCAGTTTCTGGCGGTATGAGCTGTTGCCCCATCTTGTTGAAATAGTAAGGCATTGTTTAGTAATCCTCGTCTATTTAATTCTGGAATGAGAAATGTCTCTAGCATTTTAACGTAGCGCTCGGATGTTACTGTTACAGCGCGGTTATTTTCATCCTCAAGAAAATGAGGGCCAATAATACCAAAAGATCCTACTCCACACCCACAACAACTTTTGGATTATGGAGGTTCTGTGTAAAGATTTCATGAGGATTTTCATTTGACCAGTATCTAAAATTCTGTTTATTGACCATGCCGTTCAAATAAGAATTTGCTTCGTCGGTCATTAGGAGACTGTGAATTGCTCCTTGATGTAAATCCAAAAATTCTTGACAAAATGCTAACATTGCTTCTTTATCTTGATTGCTAAGGTGCTGTGCCATTTGGTATTTATAGGGATGAAATTTTAAATCCCTTTGAAAACTTCGATCTAAGCTTCCCTTCGATATTCCTAGGATAAGGGTTTGTCGATTAGCAGACCTTTTAGGACTTCTCGTAAACGCAATTCTAACTCGTTCAATATTTTCTGGTGTACGAACTGTTTTTCGACGTCCTGACTTCTTCAAATTTTGTACAGAACCATTTTCACGCCAATGACGAACCCATAACTTAACAGTTTTACGATTTGGCGCGTGACCCCTATTGTTGTTATTAAACTGACGCCGGAATGCACGCCTAACTTCTTCTATCGAATTGCTTTTTATGTAAATTTCTACACAAAACACACGTTGTTGGACTGAGTAATCCATGAAACTTCAAACGGATGTTGAAATAATGTCTCAAAGCAAAAAAATTAAATAGTTATTGATGAAAACTAACAAACTTCTCGTAGAAAAATGGCGTTCCACGAAATTATTAATTTAAAATTTATTTGTGACAGGCGCCTACTTGATTAAAAATTTACTTAAATCCCAAAGACTACAGAAGATAATCCCACAGAGAACAACCTATTTAGTTATCTCGTAGGGAATTTATTAATAATATTAAATGAGTAGTCTATAATGGGGAACCCAGTACATATCTCATCATCGTACGATATAATGAATAAAATCATCAAACCGATATACAAAATTGCTTTTCTGTTCAATAATCTCGAATTAATGGATATTAGAATTGTTATTTGCTTTTAATGAATAATAGAAAAAAATATTCTTGTAAGATACAGGATATTTTATCACTATATAATTGGCCCTTAGAGTAATATTTAGTACTACATAAATCAAGAAAATCTGAAGTATTAGTCTACACATTTGACGAATTAGAGATATTGCTTCATTTCGCGACACCATTTGATGATCTTTAAAAAATTGTTGGTGTCACCTGCAGAATAAAAACTGGGGTACCACCGAGATGGGTTCGATGTCCACTGTTATATACAAGTGAGTTATAGAACAAATTACAAGCTCTACCTTTGCTGACGACACGGGAATGTAGGCTGTTAGGGAAATTGAACGTTGATTCCCCAAACAGAATCATAACTATCATTCAATTTATCGAATAAGAATAATTAGTGTCAGAGCTCGCCAATTAATCGGATATAAAGTACATTCAAGAGATAATTCCGGCCAATTCCTGAATTCTTCCAGATATAGCATCTCACTGTATCTCATGGGAAGAAATTTAATTTCAAATGATTCCCCTTTTATTTCTTGTTTTATTATAATTATCATTTGTAGTTTATTGTCAAAACATATGTCAACTTCAGACTATTCTGCATGCCGCCATTATTGGAAGGATCCACCCTTGTATACATGCATAAAATTTAAAAAAATACAATGTTATGCAAATAAAACTAAGTATCTTGGTATGAACGTAGATGCTGAGCTAAGATGGGAGGACCAAAAAAAATGGAAATAATTAATTGGATCTTGAATTCGGAAAAATGTACTGGATGGTAGAAAAAAATTCGGAGCATGTTTATTCATAATAAATTACTCATACACAAACAAAATTTGAACCCGGTGTGAACATACGGCATTCACCTCTGGGACTGTGCTACTGCAAGTAACGTTCAAGTAATCCAATGTTTCCACAATAGTGTCAAGACAAGTTGTCACTGCTCCTTGGTAGGTACGAAATAGTGTGGGTTTGGAAATGAGGGCAGACAAGCTATATGATTTGCAAAAAGTCATGAAGAACTATTTCGATAACACGTTAAACTCGAAGCAACCATGCTGCTTGAACAACGTGGGAAGAGCGCTAAGCCTTTTAAGTTAGTTTAGTTCGTGCAAAAGCAGAGCATTGTGCGAGTGTTGAGTGCATCCTGAAAAAACAATCTTAGGACACCAAAGTATAACCTCCACCGATACCATGTCGTTATCGTAGCTCACCCGTTATTATAGTTGACGCAACAAGTTCAACTTTTTTTATCATCCTTGAGGAACTAGCTTACTATGAAGTTTTCTCTCAGATAAATCACTTCATGTGGTGGTTGACGGAGTATACAATAGCTATCAACGCTGGTGTTCCACAGGAATCTGTGTTGGCTCCAACTTTGTTTCTGCTCCATATAAATGATCTCCAGGAAGTGACCACCTGCCCCATCCACAGATTTGCAGATGATGTTACACTTCATACCGCTTTCTCATCTAGAGCCCCTATACCATCCAATGAAGCCTGGCAAAGATTTTGAAATATGGATCTGATAATCTAGTAGAGTTTAATGCAACCAAAATTCAAGCTTGCGTATTCTCCAGGAAGGCGGATCACACAATCCCTAATATGATGATGTCAAGTACCACTATTCTTATGAAGTTTTCCATATCCATGCTCGGGATCACTACCAACAGCACTCTCTCATGGGACGATCATGTGGTGGTCTATTTTGCGAAAACCGGTTCACAAAAACTTGGTTTTCTATTCCATGCCAAGAGCTACTTTACATCCCAGCAGCTCCTCATAATCTACAGAGGACAGATTGGATCTATCCTGGAGTTCTGTTCACATGTTAGGAGTTCGGCTCCCAAACATACGCTAAAGCTCTTGGATTCTATCCAGAAGAAAGCTATTCGTTGGTTTGATGATGTCACACTTACGAGTTCATTGACATCTCTAGAAGTCCGTAGAAATGTGGGAGATCTCTTCCTTTTCTATAGATATTTCCATGGTTGGTAGGAAGGGTAACCTTACTACAGGACTTTGGTTGTAAAGATGTAATTATATTACATAATGGAAAAAAACCTGCAGAAAATTAGGAAAAAACCAGATAAATCTACTGATCTTCCAGGACCATTAATTTAATAATTCTAACCAGAGGCCTTGCATTTAGTATTATATAGTAATCGACAAAATGAAGTGTAGTAGTCTTTCCATTTGATAAATTCGGAGATAACTGTGTCCGCCCATCGAGAACTCGTTAGACGTGACATAAATAGAAACGTATAACATTTAGTCCAGTCATTATAGGAGATCTTTGAGCAAATAATCGAAATTTTTGGGTACAGTTCAATTTTTGTACCAAAGTGTAAGTTTTGGTATCTGAAAACATGTGTCACTGACGCGCCTGCGCGCGCATATTAGCATTCGTCAGAATAGATATATATATACGTTTTTTTGCCATTTTTTGCACAAAATGGAGAATATATCCAAATGTATGCATTTTATCGAAAAAATGAAGAGGAGTAAAGTTGTTCAGAATTAAATTTCCTATAAAAATGCATTATTTGATTTTCCGATTTTCTTCGCAGTTTTCCCGGGCGCGTGAAAATAAAATGCATATATATATATTTTTCAGTAAAATCGAATTTTCTCGAAACAGAAGCGTTCTATCAAAAAAAGTTTCAAACAAAAGTTGTTCAGAATGTCATTTTGCATAGGAAAGCACTATTCTGATTCCAAAATTTTCCGCGAATTTCCCATTTCAAAGCCTTAAACAAAAAAATACACGTATAAGTGGTATTTTATATATAACAAAAAATTTTAAAAACAGTTCTGGAGCTTATATAGTGCATTTTAGCGAAAAAATCAATAGAGAAAAAGTTGCTTAGAATTAAATTTCCTATAAGTACACACTATTCGATTTTCCGATTTTCCAGTCATTTTCAAAATGAAAAACAGACGTATCGACAAAGTCAATTTTTCTCAAAATCGGAGCGTTATATGAAAAAATGATCCAAACAAAAGTTGTTCAAAATAGGATTTTGCATAGAAAAGCGCTATTGTGTTGATAAAATTTTCCACGAATTTTCCATCATGAGGCTGAAACAAAAAATGCAAGCACACGTGTCTTTCTTAAATAACATAAAATACTAAAAAAACGTTTCACAGTTTCATAATATTGTTTGAATGGTAAAATGAAAATAAAAAGAGAAACTAACGTTGAAAATCATGGGAAAATTAATTTCCCGCGCCCGGGAAAACTGCGAAGAAAACCGGAAAATCAAATAATGCATTTTTATAGGAAATTTAATTCTGAACAACTTTACTCCTCTTCATTTTTTCGATAAAATGCATACATTTGGATATATTCTCCATTTTGTGCAAAAAATGGCAAAAAAACGTATATATATATATCTATTCTGACGAATGCTAATATGCGCGCGCAGGCGCGTCAGTGCCACATGTTTTCAGATACCAAAACCTACACTTTGGTACAAAAATTGAGCTGTACCCAAAAATTTCGATGAAAATCTCCTATAATGACTGGACTAATTGTAATAAATCTACGAGCATCAAATTATTTCACCGCCTGGTTAGTGTTCCTTTTTCGCGAACGTGAAATTAACATTCGGCCACTCAGCCAATCTATTGAATGTCGTTAATGTGGATAAGCACTAAATGAAATAAGAGTGTTATTTGCGATACAGTCAAGCAGTGAAACTGCAAGTTTTATGTTAGGAAAAGATACACGAATTAACGCCTGCGAGCGGAATATTTATGTACGGCCCCCCATTGCTTGCGGATAGGATTTGAGCATTTTGCGTGCTCGAAGAACAATAAAATATTAAATGTAAATTATCGATGATATAAGATCTTATCTTCGATAATTTATCTCGCCATAATAAGAGACTGCAAGGATATATTTATACATGTTTATGAATATTAGGTAACGTAATTTAGTCAGGATTCCCCCTTCTGGAATTTATTCAATTACTTGGAACATGTTTATAAAGTGAGCAGAATTCATCATTATTGAAAATTTTGAGCTCATTAAGAGCTATTTAGATGCTCCATTCCCAAATGTTGTGATCCCTTTTTCTAAAAAATACACTTCTGCTAGCCCAACCAGGGTTGTTACGAATTAATTCAATGAATTAAGTAAGTGATCACATAGTTAATTCTTTTTTTAAGTTACGAATTGCTTCAAATTTTCCAAGGGGAACACATTTCATTATCAATCTCAAACTGAAATATCAGATGAGATTATGCAACCGGAACCGAGTAGCAATAAACATCTGATAACCGTGCAGCGCCCACAACACAATACAATGCATCCCGCTCGTGCGTCGAAGTCGGGGAAGGAATCACCGAAGACGATCCGAATCAATAAGGGGATACCCAGACAGAACACCGGCATTACTATAGTTAGATGTAGAGTAGTTGAGTGCTATCGTGAAATTTGGATATTTTTGCGACCGATAGTGCTTCAAATCAAACTTTTAAACTTTTCTTATTTAAATAAGTTAAATTTTGTATTTGTATGAAATTGTCCACACTTTTCCAGCCAGGGTTTATGACATACTATATATTTTATGTGGGATGCATAACGGTCTATGATTTATTATATTTCCAAAATTTGACTAGTTCAATTAGAAGTTTCTAATATTGCATTAGAACAGACCTGTATTTTTTGCCTGATTTAATTTCAAGACGTGTACCTAACTGTCGAACTAGTAACCAGATGAAAAACCTTACATTGAGACTGTACTAGATAACCAAGGGTGGGAAAAGCCGGTAAACTAACTTGTTTGATAAAGATTCTTAATAAATAAAGTAATGAGCTGCCTATCCTATGTATTTATTATTTATTCAACCAAAAGTTTGGTTTGTTTTGCGAAAAGGTTTGTTATGTATTTGCTTGAAAGTGAATTAACTAAAAAAGTCGAACTGTTATGACTTTTTTAAAAAGTCATGACTTCAACCCTGGGCTTAACCGAAAGTTAGCAGAGTAAGATGAGCAGAACTATTTCTTTTGTAATTGGAAAATTAGAACGAGCAGAACAAATTTAAAAGTTCGAAAAAAATGCTAGTTGCGTTAACATTCGAAGTTTTTGTAGTGCCTAATTCGGTTCTTATGAATTGAAACAAAACGGAACCACAAGTACAAATAAATAATACGGAGTTTGACATGAATATGGATACTGAATTAACGGTAGCTTCTTCGGCTTTTTTATTGTTTGTAAAATGATTTGATTATAAATGAGAAAAAACAAAGAAAGCATAGATATCTATTAATTTTAGAGAATTTTCCCTATCCCAGTCTACTTTCAATGTAGCATTATTATTTATGTGGGTATTTGAAACAAACAAAGCGAACAGACCCAATTTCCGTCAAGTGAATGATTCGGCGAATGATAACTTCCTTCGGGCAATTCACAAAACCAATAAATATGGTATCAAAATTGATATGGTATGGCAGAAACAAAGTTGGTGCCAAGACAAATCCCCGTGGAACACCACTTAGAAAAAATACCGCCTGGGTTTTAAAAATCTACAAAAATGGATCATCAATGTTATTTGTCTTCGATCACAATAAAAGATCAGTTTCCCATTCGCCTAAAAAAAAGAAAGTGATACTGAAGAAATTGATGAAGAACCTAAGAAACCTGAAATCAACTTGCTTTATAACACAAAATGCGGAGTTGACACTTTTGTCCAACTCCGTCATTCTAAGAATGTAGCAAGGAGGACAAGAAGGTGGCCACTACGAGTTTTTTTTGTATGTTAGTTAGATGGGAGTAGCATTAATGCATATGTAATTTATGAAGCAAATAAAGCTATTTCAAACCAAAACACCGATTAACTTCCCGAAGAGACTTTTTAAGAGAATTGGAAATGAAACTTGTTGAGCCGAATTTAAAAAACGATAAAATGTTTAAAATCTGCTTCACATTCTGAGACTCCAGATCCATAATATACTTGGAATAAATGGAGTCCAGCCTTTGAATCGACCTCCTGTGATGCCATCAACGTCATTTTAATGCTGTGGAATCTGCCCAAATAGTCGGGACCGGAAAGGAAGAGACAAGTGCATCAACCCGTGTTGTTGACAAAGTCAAGAGATGTTGTCGTTTAACGGTTAAGGTAACTTCATCGAAGTTTTGGAATAGTACATTTGCATTGTCACAGTTTTTATAGAGCTAGGTATCATATTTACCTATATTACTGATGATACTTTGCCACTTGGACCGTGGGTTTATTGAGATTTCAGATTCTATTTTATTCCACAAAAAATTATTTTCTCATTAACTGCACAAAATTCAAAGGGAATGAACTGAAGTCTTCCACGCGACTTTCTCTCACTCTTTATTCATTAACACTGATTCTATCTTTCTGTACAATTCAAAAATAATGTTATCCTTTGGAGTGCAATTAATTTACATTACAAAACAATGCAAAAGCCTTCATGCACAACAGTTCTATCTATATCATACGAACGTGAATTTCCTTGAGGAAGCTGCTAATATGAGATTATTTTTGACCTTGAATAATAAAATATTAATATATTCCTACAGGTTCTATTGAGAAAATATGAAAGCTGGTAAAAAAGAAAAATATACTGTAGAATGTTTATATTAATGGTACTGTAATGGTACAACAATCGAACCTGAGGCAGTAAACATAAAAAATTACATTGACAACTGTTTTCTAGACTAGGATTATCCTTTCATATATAAAAGCGAAGATCTGTTACTTAATACTACCTACAACCTTGCACAGATTAATATAAAAATTTGCATAACGATGCATTATTTCTCTGGGCAGACTTTAGACTTTGTCGTTTTTGTAATAACAATTGACCAGAGTCGCTCCATAAGAAAATAATGGATTGTCTGCAGCGCCGTCTACTGTTGTCGTGTAGTACTGTGAACATTACAATCGTTGGTAATCTAGTTGTTCATAGTTGTCAATCGAGAGATAGACCAACATTGTGCACCCGTGTGGTTACTGAAGAAGTGTAAAAGTATTAATTTATCGTGAAAAAGGAGGCATTGTCTTGAAAAGAACGGTAAGTAATTATGTGTTGACCGAATGTTATATGCAAGCTGCTAAAATGAATCCCTGAATTTTGTTCTATATCGACAGATACTTATTGTTATTATTTATCGCCTTAAGAAGAATATCCTGATTATTCGAATTGAAATGCACTCAAAATTCATGTTAATAAAAATTTGGAGAATATATTTTTTCGTGGTTCACCTTAATTTTCTAAGTGTTGTAACAAACTGAACCGTATTTAATTCATCATGTACATTATAATATTACAAACAGTTAGTGAAATATTGTAAAAGGCTCAGTACATTTATAAATTTGATACGTAATAATTGGATTCTGGGCCAAGAAAATTACTACTTGGGCACTATTTATATTGTCACTGTTGTGATTATAATGGATAGTTAAAAATAAAATGTGACTATGGATTAGGTGGTAATAAGCCTGCAAATATAGAGTAAGAATTTGTAAATGGCCAATATACAATAGTCGGTAATGAATTTGAAAAAACAAATAACCTATTTACCTAGTATCCCAAAAAGACGTAACAATTTAACAAACTAACCTGCGATAACGTTCCTGCATGTACAAGGGAAAGGAAAATCAATTAATTACAAATAAACTATCGAATAACTTACTAACCTAGTATTCCCAGAAATATATAATGTATCGGAAAAAATGAAAAGATTCAAATTGTTTAGATTATTTGGTGAATCGATTCAATGGTTCCGATTATTTAATTCAATCGTGTAATTTTATTAGGCGAACTTTTTGCAACGATTATAAATTCCTACCAATTGAAATCCATGAATAATAAAATTGCATAACCTTTTAGATGAAATCAGCCAATAGTTTGTGGAAATTTCTTTTCTTCAGATCATTAGATAAAAAAGATTGGCATGTACTTTCTCTGTGTTTAACGTTTAATGTTCAATAAAGTAGCCGTCATCAGAGTAAACAAAATTTTAAATCAAAATGTGCCTGTTTAAATACTATTTGGGGATAATAATGTAAACAATGGGTTACGGTTACCCTCAGTTGGAAATAAATCGGAATTTAATAAATTCTATTTTCGTTTATACATTTCCATCCCCCCTAAATTTCTTGAGAAATGATGTGACCTGTACTCAAAATATGTTCGGCTACCGCTGATTTTTCACCATTATTCTTCTTTATATGGGCAAAATGTTTCTTATAGTTTAACCCACATTTTGAACACGACTCACATTTGATTTCGTAAATCGTGGATTTGGCGAAATCGGAAACTTTATCAAAAGTATTGCCTAAACGGTGTTTTAGCTTCTTCTTACATCTATCTGGTTGTATTGGGAATTTATAAAACAAACTATGGAATTTATTAATTACTGAGGAATGATAAGTGAAACTTTTCAATTTTAATAAAGTATTGGACAAGGTAATGACTCTAATTTGATTAGTTGGCTACGTTCCAATGCCCTTTTTTGTTTAGAAATTAAATTATTGATCAAAGATTTGTGGTTACCATTGTTGATTAATGATAATGAAGTTAAGGACTCTTTCATTTCCCGAAACTTATGCTTATTCCTGTAAACAAACAGAAATTTTTTTTAAATCTATTTTGATTATTCGAATTGAATTCGATGTATCAATAAAAAGGAAACGTTTAATTAATCGAATTAAACTATCACATTGCAATTCGGAACGATTCATTGAGAATTTTGCCCATTCCTACTCTACATCGATTCGATTTCTTCCCCGTTATATCTTCAAAATCATCATTAGGGTCATTAGAATATCCATTTGATTTGGTTAATTGAAATTTGTTGTATCTTCCGTAATAAAATACTTAAATCACATCTCACTATCGCATAAGACTAGCCTATTATTATTACATTAGCTAATGTAACTAATGGTAATGCGAAAGATAGAAAAATCAGCGGGTAGCTGTATAAAGGAAACTATAATTATATACTGGAGGTGAACTATTATACCGTTAGTGTTACAAAAGACGACTCCATCTACATGAATGGAATGGTTGAAACTTTCATAATAGACAAACTTCATCAAGAACCCATAAACTGAATAGATATTGCATTCAATACCGGGAACTGGATTTCAAGTTGCTTATTGAATGACTAAAGTATAGTCTACAAACCTCTGGAAATGCGTCTTTATTAATCTCGATAAAATATTTTTATCTCAAAAGAATTTGAAAACATTTAATACAGAATTCTTGAGTTACATGACGGTTTAGTCCGTAAAATTCTGTTCCGTTTTTTAAGAAGGATTTAAAGTGTAACTAAACAATAATTCAATATTTCGAACAAATTTCAAGTTGTGAACTTTCATCATATTGAGTGAAACATTTCTCTTGTGAATAAATTCTCAAAGTTTCGATAAGTTTTGAAATATGAGTTAAAAAATATAAGAAGATATAATAGTATTAGATTTCCATACGACAAATATTTTGTAATCTAAGTTTTATTAGTTTCGCAGATACCGTTCAATAGATTTTTCTGAAATTCGTCCAGGGTTCTGAATGACCCTATTTGATTTTCCGGAAGAAAATCTCAAAACAATTTCTACAATTTAGAATATAATTTCTTAAATTTTTCTGATATTCAATGTTCTAGAGAGATGGAAAGATTCTTGTAAAAAATTCGTAAAATTTTCAACTATTCAATAATTTGCCATCTATTTTCCTGGGATTTTTGATAGTCCTTCAACAAATATCAATTGAGCGACATATCTTTTATTTCTCAATACAAACAATATCTCTATTTTCGTCGATCTTCCTTATATTCCATGCGGATTTTGAATCAAGAAAATTTGTTTGATCTTATTTCAAATAAACTTTATTTGATGAATATTATGAATTGGAACATTTATTTTAAAGACAATTTTGAGATATTTCTTCCGTGTGGAGAGAAACGATCATTGTTTTTGATTCATCATGATTGATATAATTCCAATGAACATAAAGGATAGAAACTTTTCTGATAAAGTTATCAAATTGTTTTCTATATAAAGCACACGCACAATTTTGAATTGGCAATGTAGAAGGCTTTGTCGCCTTATTCTTTATATGCATTAGTGGGGGTATAGTTGGCAGTGCGGGAGCAACCTACCAATTACAATCCCCCATGGACTATGGTAAAAATAAAAGAACACTAGACTACCTAGAACCGGACATAAGGGCTTTTGAATTGGGCTATTTATTGACAGTTATAGATTGTATAGTCAATCACTAAACTTTTTAATAACACAAGCCATTTTCCTTTAAAAATACTATAAGGTAAAGAATGGGTCTCTCTATAAGAGTTTAAATGATATTGTTTACAGATTTTGGGAGATATTATTAAATAAAAATCAAGGAATGGGACTTGGTCTGGTATTAAAAAAAGGGAAACTATTGACACAATAATATTAGTCGTGTTTTAATTCCTCTCTATTGTAATTTCTTTTATAGGTTCAAATCACACGTTTTTGCTATTATATCGCTCTAGAATTTTCAAAAAAACTGAAATATCAAGAGGTTGTTTCTCAATTAACAAATGAACAAATCACTTTATAGATTCAGCAGCTTATAGTTCCGGATAGCTATTTCGCTCAATAGATTTCATCAGCGGAGCGAGTAAGCTGCAGTGCTACCAGTCAATATTTGTAGAAGTATAAATATTCCATTGACAAAATGCTAGAAAAACCAGAGCATCTAACGCCATCTAACAGATGGTAGCGCGATTAGCTAGAGTGTTACTGGTTAATCTAGAGAACCTGATTGGTGATAAAACGTTTGGAGACACTTACCCAACTTTATAGAAACGCAAAGTTATCAGATTGTATGATTGGTTCAAATGGAGTTTCACATTTCATTTATTCCTTACAGTAACTGTTCAACACTTAACAAAACAATAAATCCAACAAAAAATTTTCTAACAGTCTGGTCAGAATAGCTATACAAGATTACGAACAGGATTGATGAATGGATTCTTGTTCATGCATAAGGAAACGTCACCATAGAAGAAAGGATTTTTCCACCACAATATCATCAAGGACGCTTCACACACGCCACATGTTCATTAAAATAAGATATAAATGAAAAGGATACTTTATACTTCTGCTTCCTGAATAGGATCAGATAACTAACTGATATAAAATTTTGAATAAAATAAAAACCCAGCCAGTATGTGCATTTGTACGCCAGACCAAGCTTATTCTACCCTATCTTGGAACTTCTACTATTCGTGAAACGATTCGAAAGTCCTTCACAAACCCTTTTAATCCACAAAACCTAACCCTCGGCCCTGAGAATTATATATAGGGGTTACCATGACATGATAGCATGATAAAGAGGGTTCTAACACATTATTCCCGGCCAGCAATTTATTCGTTTAAATGCTCAAATTTCAACTTGAAGTAGAACATTCTCTGATGAAGTTCGCAATTTTCTTCTTTGCGAAAAATTATTTCAGTCCCATATGAAGATGCAGATTCATATTTAAATGTAACATATATTAAGCTGGCGGAGCCATTGTAGCTAACCACACAATCAATATCGCAATAAATTGATGAATATCAAGCTTGACCACATCCTAATGTTTTTTTAGAAAACATAGGTAAGCGAAAATATGCGGCGGTGGTCGAGTTTGACAGTGAAGCTAGACCATCCAATTTAAAAACAGTATTTTATATCTGAAGTCAATAGAAAACTTGATACGAAGTCACGTATTAAGTTAATTTTATTTTCAATATGGTGATGTGCTGACTATAACCTTAACCTAGAACTGCCACAAGGCAGAAGTGCTTACAGAAATCGTGCGTAGTATGGTAATGTATAAGACTTTATCAATTGTCAACTTATTACGAAGAAAATATGCAGTGGTGGGATAGTTTGACTATTAATTCAAAAACGGCATTTTCTATATAAAATCGATAGGCAACTAACTTAATCCAATTAATTACGCACTCATAAGTGCATTCGCATCTTTTTATTTAAAATAGTGTTGGGTTTTACTCTTATCTTTCAAGTAGATGTAATTTTCACTTCACTAGAATTAAATAAATCAAACTGTTATTTCTCTCAAACACCTTTCTTCACATCAATTTAGTATTAAAATTAAGAAACGATTCGGCGGATTTAAGCCATGCTATCTACCCATGCGATAAAGGAGCAACATAACGGATGCGTTTTTCAAACCACCGCTACAAAAGGCTGTCCACAGGAAGATTAGTATATCTGGCAAGGTCCTGCAATTCGAAGGTTCCGTGAAGTTTCTGGAAGTAAACCTAGACTCTAAGCTGACCTGGCGCGAACACCTCGAATATCGAATGAGGAAGGCTTCTGCGTCGTTTTGGGCGTGTAAAAGAGCTTTCAGTAGCACATGGAGATTACAGCCAAACATTCCTTATTGGATCTATACCGCTATGATGAGGCCTATGGTTACCGGTGGTGGTCGGGGACAAGGAGCGGTATGAGGTCGCCTCCAACGAGAGCCCGTGAAGCTCTCGCCATATTACCACCTCTACACTTATACATAAGAACTGAGGCCATGAGAACGGCTTCTAGGTTAAAGAGCATACGCCACTGGACCAAAACGCACTACTCTCGTGGACACTCATCGAATTTAAGTGAGGCAATCTCTAAATGCCCCATACTAGAAATGAAGCAAGATAGAATGAGTCCAGGGCGTAACGAAACTCTCATCCCACTGCCAGCATATGATCTCGTGTGGTTCACAGATGGGTCCAAGGTAGGTCAGGCTTCTGGGGTGGGAGTGAACCTGAATAGGACAAGGATCACTATCTCAGTGACTCTAGGCGTTTACTGCACGGTTTTTCAGGCGGAGGTCTACGCAATATTGACTTATGCCATGAAGAAACTATATAAATAGGCGCATATATATTTCACAAACAGTCGTATCAAGGCTTGTCAACAGGGCCGGATTAACACTATGAGGAGCCCTAAGCACAACATATTTTGGGCGCCCCTCCCCCCTTTATTTAAATTACTCTTTATTCATAGAATAAAATAATTTGTAGAGTAATATAATGCTCTAAATCGTGGAGAAGGTTATTGCCAGGAATATTTACACTATTAGTACGTCTTCTTAATTTGACATAATATACAATGCGTAACTACATTAATCACTTTTACAAATGCACTTCTGGAAACTTATCCGCTGAATGATTCGCTTATATCTAACTGACCTACAACAATCTTTTCCTGCACTTTCTAGCCGCAAAATCTTTTATCAGGTCATCAAAGCTGATTCGACGCAATACATCAGCTTCCATGCACAGTAGTGCAAGCGAGTCTAACCTATCCTGTCGCATATTTGTCCTCAAAGGGTTTTTAATGCGTTCTAACTTGCCACTGCACTGCACTTCCAAGATGAAGGGTAGTTATAAGCGCGAATTATTATTATTATTATATTGATACAAAATCAACTAATTCTTGACTACTTTTAGATATTACCAGTCGTTAGGCATACGCAAACTTTTATATTCCAGTAATTTCTTTACTTCGTTATTTTTTCCCAGAAAAATTGTCATTATTAGTTTTTTAATTTTTAATTTTTACAATTTCCGCGGGGCCCCCAAAATGTCGGGCCCTAAGCTATAGCTTAGTCAAGCTTCTGCTATAATCCAGCACTGCTTGTCAAAGAATGCAGAGATACACTGACTGAACTAGCCAGGAGAAATAAAGTTCAACTCATCTGGTTTCCTGGATACAGTGGAGTTGAAGGAAACGAAATGGCCAACTCCCTGGCCAGGCGAGGGTCGTCTGGCGCCCAAGTCGGGCCGGAGCCAATGATCGCTTTAACAAATTGCTTGGGGGGGTATCGCCCTTCTGGGCCAACTGAATGTAGAGTGGTCTGAACTGTGGCTAGAATCACCACTAATGAGGCAGGCCACGCTCTCCATAAAAGAGCCTGTGTCTAGGCTTTCAAAGAAACTCCTTTCTCTGAACTTCTGTTCATCTGGACATCAGAGAGATGACTGGAATCCTAACCGATCACTGTAGTCTTAACAAACACCTTCACACTATGGACATCACAGATGACCCAATATGTAGAAAACGCAAAGAGGTGAAAGAAACTGCATCTCACATCCTGTTGGAATGTCCAACATTAGCATCCCTCAGGCACCGACACTTCGGAAAATCAAAAACGCTCCCAGAAGAACTTATTCTGGGCTTCTGGTCACAAACCTGCTAGAATAGAATAGGGGCGTACAATGGGCCCATCTAAGTGGCCTAAGTGCATTTGGGAGCCAAGCCCCCTCCCCTCAAATGATGAACGAACGAATAATTCGATTTCTTGTTTAAAAGTGCATATTATGTGGTTGAAGTTATGAAACATCCTGTACATTGAACGATCAATTAAATATGTATGTCTATTTCAACAATTATTAATAACTTGTAAGTCATCTTGTAACGTGTAAATTCCACTTTACGGCTTAGAAATGGCCGCTGTAGGACAATCGGTTAACTCCTGTGATGTCAGCTATGCTAGACCGTATATTCGGTATATCCTAAGAGTCATGATCCGTATATTCTAAAAGTCATGGACCGTACCTATATTCTAAGGGTCTTGGTTGCTCGGTGTCGCTTCTCTTTCGAGGGTGTTCTGTGAGACACCGGAAAGGAAGAGAAAAGGCACTTCTGGTCTATTCGTTCGAGTGAAAAGTCGATTTCTAGGTTATTCAACAGAGAGGTGATACCAAGCGTGTTTGGAACCAAATTATGGGAATATTTCTCCCGTTGAAAACAAAAACATCAGTTACCGATTTGGATTGGAATCATTGTGATTAATAGGGTAATTAATGTGCCTCCGGGGATGAGAGCCTAGTTTCGACGTGATTAGTTGGGAACGATAGTAAAGTTGTCTTTTGGAAGGAAAAACCCTATCGTGTTAGAGGTAAATATCTTTGTAATCCCATTTGATTTATTCACTAAGTTCAGGAATTAATTGCCTTCATAGGTGGTATCTGACAGAACATAACCTAGTTCTAAGTTGTTAACAATTGTTGTGTATTTTGTTCAAGTCTGTCTGCTGACGACATTAGAACAATAGAGTTTGAACATTTCGTGATTTCAGGGTTCTACTTCTAGTTCTACTTTTCCTTCTTTTTTCCTTTTTTTGTCTACGTTGTGGAAAATTCAACAAGAAGTGTGTTGAGGGTTGGCTTGAACCTACTGTGGAAGATACTTAGGAGTCGCTGATTTATTTGTGAAGTACAATCGTGGAAACGATATCGCAATTGTGGCAGGGACCCCTACATGAAGTAGAATAATTAAACATCATCAAGCAAGTACAACACCCAGCTCTCAAGTCAGGTTATCGATTTTGATTTTATATAACATTTGTTAATAATCATTGAGAATCGTATATTGTGTAAATTCAACTGTTCATTGTGTTATTGATTTAAAAGTAATTAACTTCATCCATATTTGCTATTCATTTGCTTCATACCTCATTAATATAAGTTCTGTCTCAAATTATTTCAATATTAATATCTCAAAGTAAATTTCAATCATTCTGGGTACAGGTCTTTTATTTTCTTTCTTTCAGGGTAATTTAACCTGGGGGACTTGAGTATTTGCATCCCCTAGTTATATACATAATTAATTGGTTGGTTAAAATACTCTGGCGCCCTAATTTTTTTAACATCTAAAATATAACCTACGACCACCTTCACTGCAGCTGTCGGCAACCAATTTTGAGAGTTTAGGGTAGTTGCAAATTGACGCCCAACGTTTTGAGCAGTTACAATCTTAATATTAAACCTTCCCATGATCTGCATCCCCCCCTCCCCCCGGAACCCTGAAAAATAAAGAATTCATCCCATTTTACTTCTTTCTTATTTTATTTTACATTATTAGCTTTTAGTAGTAGCTCGAAACTACGCAGAATATAAAGAATCATATCTATATATCTATCCCCTGATTTTAAGTGAAATCTAAGATAATATGAAATGAATTTAAATGATTTGAAATATATTTCTGACAATAAGTGCTGGGAAGAGTCAATGCCTAGGCCTCACTTGTACTGTGTATAGCTCGGTGTAACGAATTCATATTAAAAAGAAGTTGATTCCTTGACATATGGTGGTTCGAACAATTGTAGAATTTCCTTTCTAGCGTATCAACGGTTCCGCCCAGAACAATATATTAATCGAGAATTACGATGTTCAAAAAAGAGTCTGGAGTGTTAACAGGCGACTATATAATTATTATATTAACGTTAAAAGGTTATTATTATTGCTTTAAAATGTTGATTGTTCGCTTCAAACCTACTATACTGTAACTAGTAGGCGTCACTGTAGAGGGCGCGGTCGAATACTCATGACCTACACCAACCCACTCACTAAGGTCATCCGTCTTTATATTTCGCGTTTGTTTGGCTTCAGCAGACTGGGTCATTGCAGCGACAGTGTCTCCAATTACCAAACACATTATTCGTCAGTTACATGAGCTGAGCACAATAATCTGGGTGTTATTTAAAGGCCGCTTAAATCGAGGATGTAATTTTAGATAATGACTTAATAAATATGTCACGTGTCCCGTTGCGTTTTTAACAGATCCATTCGCATTGCAAGAATTATCACTTATTATGACGTTCGAAATATGAAGATTTCATAAAACAAATACTTCTGAGACATGATCATTTTCGAACTAAATACAAAGTCTTCTATAATGGGAACATGTGACGTTTCACGGCTGATAAACCAATGGGAGTGCGAATCAAGCGATAACATTCACCTGGTGCCAGTTGGGTTTGAGTTTTAGTCCCTCCAAAATTAGCTCTCTAATGAACGTAAAATCTCAATCCCTTGATTTAACATTTTGAAAATTAATTGTTAAGTCCATAATTGCAATCAACAGCTCATTAAACGTAGTGATATAAAGCAAGATGTGTTGTGTATTGAAAATAACAATTAAGAACTATTCAATAAACTAGGAGAATTATTCGAAACATAAGAGATAAGTTAATAAATTTATGTAGAGTCGTTAAGAAAGTAATCGTCCTGAGCTCAAAGGATGAATGAATTTATTGTGAAAACTATCAGATATTCAGTTATAAATTTGCTTCTAATTAAGCCGATCAAATTTCTCAACCATATTTCTACTCGACTCATAATGTTGGGAAACTTGATCTTATTAAAGAGTTTATTTATGTTATTTCCAGTTCGAGAATGTTTTAAGCCTGCGTTTAATTCTGTTGAATAGCCTGCACGACATACCTAGTAGATAGAATGATAAATTTATCATTTCGAAAATATGCCAACCAGTGCCTCCGCCACAAAGTTCTCTATTTTCTTTTATTGGTGTTTTGATATATTTATAAATGTTACAGGGATTCAATACTCTTTCAAGTTACTAGTTGTGTGCGTATATTGATTATGACCAAGGTGTCAATAATTTGAAAATTCGTGGAATAAAGTCACCACTACTCTAACAATGATCAATATTGAGCACTAGCTTGATATACAGCTTGAATCAAATCGACCGGAGTATAAGGATAACCATGTGAGTGTGTAAGGGAGTCAGACTTTCGCATTGTTTAATAGGATAAACAAGAAAAACAATTTGTGCGATAGGGAAGGGAAGTCAGAAATCCGTGAGAGGTTCGAGATGTGTGTCGTACTTTCGTGTCAGTCAGCAACCCGCGGGAGACGTGAGGATGTACATCGATTTGGTAATTATAGACATCCCGAAAGTCTGTTCCATGAATAATGAAATGAATTTATGGTGCTGACTTCAATCTTTGTTGAAGCTCAATTAACCAAACAATGACAAATAAATTATGCACAATTTCTTGACATGAATTGCCACCATAATAAAATTCTATTATTTTGATCTTTTCACCTAGTTCTAGCTCCATTTTTAGGAGATTATTGATGCTTACCTCTGGTTTCAAGCCAAATGAATTATAAGTAGACGTTAGTTAGTAGTAGTAGTAGTTAGTTAACTTAAGGCGAGAGTAGTCGGGACATAATGGTCTCTGTCGGGAGTTGAGGAACATAAGGGGTACCCCACATGCGCATTATAAATCACGTATCATGCCCATTCTGTTCCAGACAGGGGATAATGCTATCTTCATCTCCGTTGATTCTCTATCGAACTTTCAATACCCTTCACGATTTGATTCAAGCTGTAGAAATATAATCGCAAATAGATAGATATATTAGTCATCAAAGTTGAGAAGTACATCTTGAGTAAATATAATGAGAATAAGAATTTTTCTTCGTTTAACACTTTATTGGGACAATTTTAGTAGTCAGAAATTATTATCTCTATGAATTCATCGTTTACTTGATGTAAACTCATTTTTTTAAATATGTAGAATATTGCATTTTTTTATTGCAGCTGCAAGTTTTGACATTAAAAAATTTGTTATAGGCTGTTTTTTAATGCGATACAAAATAAGCCCTGAAATGGTTTCTATTAACTTAAAATGGATCCTATCGATCTAGAATTTTTTGTTTTCGTACATGAAAGATGTTTGATTATTTGCTGAGTTTTAAGTTATTATGATACCATTAGCGAACACAAAAAATCATATAAAATCTATTCACCTAATTTCACTGCGATGTTTGATTATTTGCTGCGTTTTTGAGTTATTTTGAAATCATCAGTAACCACAAACATTCATATAAAATCTATTCAGCTATTTTTACTACCATGTTTGATTATTTGCTGCGTTTTTGAGTTATTTTGAAATCATCAGCGACCACAAACAATCATATAAAATCTATTCAGCTAATTTTACTGCGATGTTTGATTATTTGCTGAGTTTTTGAGTTATTTTGCTATTATCAGCGACCACAAACAATTATATAAAATCTATTCATCTAATTTTACTCAGATGTTTGATTATTTGCTGAGTTTTTGAGTTATTTTGCTATTATCAGCGACCACAAACAATTATATAAAATCTATTCAGCTAATTTTACTGCGATGTTTGATTATTTGCTGATTTTTTGAGTTATTTTGCTATTATCAGCGACCACAAACAATCATATAAAATCTATTCAGCTAATTTTACTGCGATGTTTGATTATTTGCTGAGTTTTTGAGTTATTTTGCTATTATCAGCGACCACAAATAATTATATAAAATCTATTCATCTAATTTTACTGAGATGTTTGATTATTTGCTGAGTTTTTGAGTTATTTTGCTATTATCAGCGACCACAAACAATCATATAAAATCTGTTGAGCTAATTTTACTGCGATGTTTCATTATTTGTTGCGTTTTTGAGTAATTTTGATCTCATCAGCGACTACTTAAAAAAATCTTTCGACAAATAAAATCTATTAGCTAATTTTACTGCAATTTGGGGTCCCTATAGGAATTTTTGAAAGCACTGACATGGAATCTGACATGCATATTATTATTAATCGACTGTCAATATTGTTGCCCAATGTCAACTACCATGTTAAGTTATACAATAACGACCCTTCTCAATTAATTTTTTATTTTCCATGAACAGTGAAGTCATCTTTTGTACTGAAATGTTTTTGCTATCATGTTTGTCTTACATAAACCGCAGAAAAGTAAACGAAAATATATGCACTAACGTTTCAAATATACAATTCCAGCGTTGACGACACCATACTACGTCTTATGTGCTTATCAGATAATCCAATTATCTGGAAACCTTCCTCAGCAATTATGTAGAAACAATAGTAAAATGAAATTCGTTTGCAAGTATCATGAATAACTACAACTGCATGTTCATGTGATAATACGTACTCGGAAATATGTCAAGTACTCATGGAAACTCTTAATTTATTTAAGTAAACCGTAGTATAACATGCACAGAGCAGTAAAACAGTAAGTCATGTCATACGTAATGAGTATAAATGCTTCATTTGTCTAAATCTTATCTAAAAGTATCGAAGGGTTTGTTGACCTAAAATATATATGATCATTTTGCAATACCGAACGCAATAGAAAATATTAACATTTCAGTTCTAGGACCTAATGGCGACACACTGAAAAACAAACGGAACAAAACTATTGTGAAGATTCAAAGACGGGGCTCAAATGAACTGTCGTCCTCATCACATATTACACAATAGTAATTAATAGCTGAATATAATGGTCTTTTTGTTTCCAACGAGCAGTTGAAATTTGTATCATTCAAATATCAGGAGCGTTAATGAGATTAAGAAAAACCTATATAATATTGTAAGACATTCTGTATGTTTACACAAATCACGTAACTGACAGATTGCCTGTACTTTAGTGACATCTAGCTGCAAGAAGATACACTATCTTCTAAAAGAAGGTGAAAACCGCTTCAAATAATCAGTTTTGTCCGAATTGACTGACTTAGTTTTGAGGATATCCGCTAGATGACACTACTAATACGCATATCTATACAATATTCGAAAATATTCTGTATGTATATGCGCATATCAAGTGACTCACTTATTGTACGTCAATCAAATTACATAAAACTAACGTTTTCAAGTAATTATTCTGTCTTTTCATGGCAGTCAATTGATGGACATAAATTTATAAATAGTATTGATTTCATAATGTTGAGACCACTCATAGAATAAATAATTCACACGTAGACCATATAGGTACGATGACTGCACATTTCCTGTTCCCTTTGACTGTTAGAGAGATCTCTAATATCTTGGTTATATTTGACGCAGATAATTGTCCTTAATCATAATATTTGTTAAAATGTTTGTTTAAAACTCTTGTCAGCTTCAATTAATGCAATAAAGAACATTCACAACATTTAAAATTACGTTAAAATGTTTAAATTTATTATAAACTATGAATATTTTTAAAAAATCATTGAGACAATTTTAAAATTATAGGAAACATTGAACATTTAATTCTTGTGAACTATAATTTATACAGGAAAAAACCATTCACAACATTTTAAATTAGGTTAAAATTGTTCAAATTTATTAAACTATCAATATCTTCAAAAAATTATTCAAACAATTTCAAAATTATAGGAAGCATTAAACATAAACTGTTGTGAACTTTAATTTATGCAGAAAAAATAATAACAAAATTCAAAATTACGTTAAAATTCTTTAAATTTGTTAAACTATTAATATTCTTAGAAAAATATTCAAACAGTTTCAAATTTATAGGAACCATGAAACATTAAACTCTTGTGTACTTTAATTTATGCAGAGAAGAACATTCAAAATTACGTTGAAAGTGTTTAAATTTATTAAACTATGAATATTCTTAAAAAACTATACAACCAATTTCAAAATTATAGTATAAGACATTCACAACATTTAAAATTACCTTAAAATTGTTAAAACATTTTATAAGCTATGAATATTCTTGAAAAATTATTCAAACAATTTCAAAATTATAGGAAGCGTTAAACATTAAATTCTTGTGAACATTAATTTATTCAGGAAAGAACATTCACAACATTTAAAATGTCGTTAAAATTGCTTAAATTTATTAGAATATGAATATTCTCAAAATATTATTCAACCAATTTCAAAATATAAGAAGCATTAAACATTAAAAAGCATTAAAATTGAGCATATAATACAATAATTGTTCAATGAATTTTACCTGTAAAATGAAATTGCCTATAGCATATAAAAGCATAGCGAGGCTAGGAATTCGGCCAAGGATGACTTCCTGTTGCTCTGCTTTGCTGCAGAGTTGGACATATGCTTTTTTCGCCGATTGTTTAAATATGGCATGGAGACCAATCATTTTTCTGCACACAGGGGGGCTAAACTTTGCTGATCGATAGTAGATAGTAGACATACGCGGATAGTTAATCTTGAAAATTCTTGGCTTCCGGATGGATTCCGCGTAACAATAGCATGACTTTATGCCGACGTCAGTTTCAGTTCAAGCCTCAAGCTTGCCCCGAAGGTGCCACCTGTAATGATTGACGAAACGTCGGCATCAACTCGTGCTGATGTGACGCAGAATACATCCGGAAGCCAACACTTTTTTTGATTGACATTCGTCTACAAAATTAGTAATTTGGTGTCAATCGGCGTAAAATTAACAAATCGCTGAATTATACTACATAAACGACCAATTTTTTTTCAAATCCTGCAATAAAGCTAGTCATTAATTTAGCAATATCCGTCTCGCCAGAATATACTATTTAGCTTATTTAATTAACTAGTTACGCAATGTCAAGGTTGTATTAATTTGGAGCGAATTACAAATTACAAAATTATCTGGACTGAATGCAGGTACATCTATCATAGAATGCAACTTGATGACGTCAAGCATTCGACCACATCAAATCCAAGGTCAAGTTGTTTCAGGCTTACTGCCCACGAACAATTGCCGTATTATTAGTCAGATGTTGATTAATGGATTTATGGTCTAAACTTTTTTTTAAGCTGAACACCATTGTCTGAATATGTGCGCACTTATCTGAAAGGTTTTTCATACTTCCTAATGAACGCTGATTATTAACTTAATCTCTACCGATTCGTCCCATTGGATTTATAAAAATAATAATATCGAGAAATATTGAATTGTCAGAGGTTGATGCAAACTTGGTCCAACCTACTGCAGAGAGCAATCAATAATATTTTAGAGATATTAGTGTAATGTAAAATGTAAGTACATACTGGCCAAAAAGCTGTATATTTGTCGGCCCCAGAAACGTGCATCTGGATACTTGTTTTCAACAGCGTAAAGAGCGCAAACTAACATTGCACAACGGGTTGTGCAAACACAATATCACCCATATACTGTACGCAATTTTATGTAAACTCCAGATGCTTTTATCGTGTACCTCACGAAAACCGTCTTATGACGCTGCCTGTTTAGCTATAATAATGGAAGGGTTTCCCGGAAAAACCTCACCTGTAACAATATTTCACAATATAAAAAGGTAATCGCTTTCTTGGAACGTCAAAATAACAAATATGAACCTAAAAAATTAAAACTTTAAACAATGGAAAATGTTACAAAGTTTTTGAACGAGGCTCCTAATGATACGTTTCTGTTAATGAAAGTGGTATTAATTTTTGGGCTGAATTGTGCATGTCGGCGTGCAAAATTATGCAGTTTTCCAACTAAAGATATAGAAGATTCTGGAACAATGTTGATTGTAACATTGCACGATACCAATACAAAAAAAAAGTATTTACTGTAGCCTCCGACTACAGCAACTACAGCACTGAGGTCCCCTTGGACCTCCCCAGGGTATCCGGGAGTCCTGACGCCCCAGATATCGATCAAATTAATTAAAAAGTTATTTTTTATGTTTGTTAACTGTTCAAAAGGTGATATAAAGGTTGCTGGTGATGATTACGACGTGAAGAAATTTTCTGCAATACCTGGTGTACCCTGAGTCCGGGTAACCACGTCATCTTCTAGGAATTCAGAACGAATTGCTAGATGCAATGTTGCAAATTTACAACCAGGAAATATTAAAAGAAATAAAATCTGCAAATTTCATTGCTTTGAAACCTGATGAAACTACAGACACCTCTAATCATCAGCAAATGGTTGTTATTATTCGATACGTGTTTAATGGACAACTTTTTGAACGCTTTTGGTCTTTTTTAAGCCGGGTGGACATAATTCTGATGTATTAGCAAAAACATTGCTGAATGAATTGCAAACTATTTTAAATTCTCCTTCTGGGTCTGATAACAATAAACTAATCGCTCAAAGTTACGATGGGTGATGAGTGGTAAGACAAATGGCGTCCAAGCAAATAATCGAAAGAAAATTTCCACATGCACATTATATTCACTGTTACGCACATCAATTTAATTTGATTATTGAACAAGCTGCACAGTGCAATAAGAAAGTAAAAATTTTCAAGCTTTTCCCGGATCGTCAAAACGAGGGGTATTTTTTGATGAAATAGTGGAACGTACATTACCACGCGCTGTTCCTACACGCTAAATTTTCAAAAGTCGAACTGTGAACACATCATTTGAACACCAAACACCATTCTTTCAAATAATGTTTAGACACAATTATTGACGAAGACTACTACTAGTGAAGCAAGTTGTTCATTGAAATATTTGATTTTCCCGGAATTTCTCTACTGATTGAAAATATTTCATTTCATCATGCCACATGTTGAAATAATAGTTAATCAGACTCAAATGCGCGGGATTGACAGTGCTCAACTGCAAAAGGCAATTGAACAATTCCAATAGCAAATTATTCGAATTAGAAATTCTACTGACAATGACAATCAAGAACGCAATAATGAAGAACCTGCTAAGAAAAGACAGAAAACGACAGCTGGAGATAACAGTGCTGTTATTGCAAAGGAAGTATGTGACACTATTTTAAGCCTAATTAGCGATTTTTTCTTGTGCCCACCATAACTCACGAGCCGAACTGACAATATTGACAAAAGCTAATATCCTTTATAAAAGACGATAGTAATTTTTGGTCCTTAGTCATAACAATATGAATGTCTTTGAATGCTAAATACTGATTCGGATACTATGATTTTCTATTAGTAAAATATTCGAAGCTCAAAGTATTTAGAAAATTTTACATCAAGTATCTAATGCCAAATGAAGGTCCACAGTATCGACAAAATAAATCCACATGACAAATGAGAAACAATCTAAAGGAATAAAAGATTAATCATGTAAGAATTACTTCAAATCTATTGGAACATAATTTATGGTCTGCTTCGACTTATAAATCCACGAGTACGCGCTACTTGATTCAATGACCAGTTTTTGCTCCTTTTCGGGACGCCACGTCTCCAAACAAGTTGTCCTTGTTCGGTTTTAACTTTCATTAACGCTAATTGTAACAGTTGATACAATCTTCAGAGAGAGACTAACATAAATAGCTTCAATGCATCGTAATTTCAGTGCTCGTAAGTGACGCTACGATGAATTAATGTCGCTTACATGTAGCGCATTTTGACGAGACGAGAACTTTGTCAATATTACAGGATGCAAAATAACTTATTTCCTTCCTGGATGCACCTTGTTCAATTTTTTTATTGCTGCTCTCATTTCAAGTTTTGTGGATAAGTTAATTCAGAGCGAGGTACAAATCGTTGTACAGAGAATGAAAATTATCTGTAATAATCCTTGAACAAGGACCGAAATATACTTCAAAAACAAGGAGAATATTATGAAAGCATCAAATCAAAAAAAAAGGCATTGAAATACTTAATTGAAAGTTTAGATTTAACATTTTATGGTGGGAACTGAAGAACAGGGAAAACAGACGAATGAAGAAGATGAACAGGACTCAATCATTCAGGAAGTTGAACAGGATGGCAATGATGAGGAATCTAACACAGAACAAGGTGATAATGAAGCTCATAGAGGTAAATATTTCAAAGGAAAAGATGACACAAAATGGTTAAAAGATTGTACTAATATCAGGGTTCGAACCAGGACTGGAAATATCATAAAGCATCTACCGGATGTCAAGGGAATTGCACGAGACTCCAAAAACCCACTTGATTGTTGGTCATTATTTATTGACAACCAGATAATGTCAGATATTGCAAAATGTACTACTATAAAGATGAGAGAAAAAGCTACCAACTACAAAAACAAATACTATCATAAAGATACAAATGAAGTGGAAATGGAAGCAGTGTTTGGTTTACTCTATCTTGCTGGTATGTTTAGAGATAATCTCAGGAATCTAGAAGATTTTTGAAGAAATCGGAAGTACCGCCCAAGAAAGAACAAGCTATACTTTGGGGTCGTTGCAGTGTTTGTCCTCGAAATGTTGACAGGAGAACAAAGTACTCGTGCCGTTCATGCGAGATTCCGATTTGCTTAGAACACGTTATGTTATCATTAACATTGTTCTTTGTGATTTTTCTTCTGAAATCTACACAGTTTCGTTTAACTAAAAAATATGTAAAATACTTCTTTAGCATTAATATTAAAAATCCTGCACAAAAAAGGTTAAAAAGACAGGCCTGTCGTGAAATATATATACATATTTTTGATGAAAACCATTTGAGCCATGATTTATATAGTTTTAATCAACAAAGTCCTAAAACAATAATTTTTGACAAACAATCCCTAAAAATCAAATTTGGCCCAAAATACATTCAGAAAGATATGAGGTCTCTTGGACCCCACCTGACCTATCTTGTAACTTTTGGTCACCTGACCGTTGCCGGGTTAAATATATTTCTTAAAATGTGAAACTTTCAAATTTTCTTGAACATTTTAGGCAATTACATAAACCTAACCGGCGCTATGTTTCTAGTGTTTGCTTTTTTTTAAACTTGAGAGGCATAAACACATATATTTTATTATTTCAAAGTGGTTACGCACTTTCCATAAAAACCATTATGATTGTTTGATAACTTCTGGCGTATGAAGAACATTCTTATACATTTTATGAAACCAGAAGGTTATTACACCATTCAATTTTTACTTATGCAAATGACCATATATCTGGAGAACGTCCGGCAGATTCAAGATTTTGTTTTTAATGCTCCTCAAAGAGCTCGAAATAAGTTGTGCTATTAGCCAGATGGTTACCAAATGCAGATTTTCGTCCATACACTGGCTCTTAGACTAAGAGTAATGATAGTCGAGACAATATAGACCAAAATTTGCCAAGACTTCGCTTTTTTCGGCATTCGATTCTGGATAACAAATAGAAAAAATGAATTAGAATGAATATCCCAGGGTTGACGCAGTACTCCAGGGAGTCCAGACCTCCAGGTACACGTTGCTAATTTTTGAATTCCATTTTCGTGATCAGCGACCTCGAAAATTTTCGAGTGACGAAATTGGACTAACTTTGGAGTACAGTCATCAATTAAAAAAACATCTAAACTTCAACAAAATGCATTTTTTTATGCACAAATGCAATTTCGAATGAACGCCAAAAACAAAATGGTACAATTTTTTCTACTTGTCTTCCAGAATCGAATGCCGAAAACCGCATCTAAATCCATCTTGCCCAAAAAATAAACCGCGGTTTTTTGCTATATGGCCTACGAGAACAAGAGCGAGCATTGATAACTTTAGAACGAGAGCAAGAGCGAGAGTTGCTTATCCACTCCGAGAGCGAGTCAATTCTAGCTCTAGGAAGGCACTATTTCTATGACAATATCAACTGACGTTTTAGCTCCCCAAGATGGATCGATCGATCATTTGAGTTATTCATCTGCAAGAATATTAATATTTCACAAAGTATTTGAAACATTTTCCAAGCGAACTTCCTGTTTATTTCTTAAATTCCGATGTCTTATTCCTTTCTTCTTTGTTCTTGGAATTATATAATTCATGAAGTTCTGAAAAGTACTCAGATAATATAGCCATTAAAAACAACAAATCTCATCCCACTGGTTGTAATATGTCTCTTCAGTTCGTGATTTCGTTTCGTTGATTATTCCAATAATTATGATTAATGTTAGAGCGTGAGTTTCTCATTATTTGTTTTCGTTATTATTCCTTACTTGACTTCTATACAAATGGTAAGAATTCACCGTATTCATTCTTATTCCATCAAACAAAATGATTGAAGATCTGTAATAGGTGAATGGTTTTCATTTTTTTCGATAATGAGTATGTGAAAGGAAATTGTGCGGGGAAAATTAATACTCACATTTATACAGTCTTCGTAGAATTCCCCGATTTCTGTAAAGAAGAAAAAACAATTAGGGAAAATGTAAAATCAATTAGCTTAAATACGAACTAGAAATAACCAGGAAAACTCAGTAGCCGGAGTTGGTATTTAAGATACCTTTTTTTTAATGCCCCCTCCGATTGAAGTCCAACGACAACTCTCTTCTATCTGAAAACCGCGCTACCTCTACAGGTTCTCAATGTTTAACAGATGGACGATGCTAGGTTAGGTAAAAGCCAAAGAGCGTGTTTCACTGTTGAAATACATTTTCCATAGACTTTTCATCTAAAATTAACGAATGTTCAATTTTTGATAGGGGCGTTTGCGACAGATGGGAGTGGCGTTGTTGACTTCACTTGTTAGGTGCAGTTCAAAAATACATGGATTGAGAACATTTGAAGTGGATGATAGCGAACTTATTCCAAACAATTTCTCATCCTTGGGTATCATAGAGATATGAACAAGTCCATTTTTGTTACAATTCGCTTACACTCTAAGAAGGAATCACAAATGGTAGACATTTCGATCGGTTTAAGATTGCAGGCACAGTTTAACATCACAGGCACGGTTTAAGATCATATAGGCGCTTCAAGATCATAGGCATGGAGCCACTGTTTAAAATCATATACACAATTTAAGATCCCAGACACGGTTTGAGATCACATAATATACAGTTTAAGATCACAGGCACGGTTCAGATCACATAGTATACCGTTTAAGAACATAGACATGGTTTAAGATCACATCTGCGGTTTAAGATCACATCTACGGTTTAAGATTACAGACTCAGCTCAAGACATAGATACAGTTGAAGATCACACATACATTTTAGGATCACAGGTACGGTTTGAAATAACAGGCACGGTTTAAGATCGAAGGCACGGTTTAAGATCACATATACGGTTTGAGATCAAATACGCGCTTCAAGATCATAGGCACGGTTTGAAATCGGAGGCACTGTTTAAGGTCAAAGACACGGTTTATAATCATATACACAGTTTAATATCACAGACACGTCTTGAGATCACATAATATACAGTTAAAGATCACAGACACGGTTTAAGATCACATCTGCGGTTTAAGATCACATCTACGGTTTAAGATTACAGACTCGGCTTAAGACATAGACACAGATAAAGATGACACATACAGTTTAAGATTACAGATACGGTTTAAAATAACAGGCACGGTTTAAGATCATAGACACGGCTTAAGATCACAAGAACGGTTTAAGATGACAGGAATGGTTTAAAATCTCATATTCGATTCAAGATCACACTGTTTCAGTTAGTTTGTAGATAACCGATCCTCTTGTCTGCCGATTAGTTAAAAATGTGTCACACATTAATTTTGATACAAACATGTATGAAGCACGATGGATTTTGTAAACGGGCAAAACAAGATTTGGTGTCCGTTCAATTTATTTAATCCAAACGATGCTAAGAAAGTTACTTAATCTTGTTATAGTTTCAGATAAACGGAAGTCGATAATTTAGATGGTGTACTATGTTCTTCGGTCAACGGTGATTTTCATATTTGAATTATTACTAGTAAAAAATACTATTTATTGGCCATTTTTCAATATAACAATTGTTCCACCAATTCGTTTCAACGATTATTGGTGCACCACCTGAAAATATAAAAGGCTGGGCTTTTTGACCTCCAACATTTCTAATTGGGTGAATGAATAGCAAAGAAATAGCACTCAACTCGTATGCAGTACATATATCAACATTTTACGGTCTTCATATTATAATTATTATAAACTTTTTTAAAAGCCAAAATAGTAGCAACTGTTTTTATTGTATTTTATTTATTTATTATAATGCTATTTTAGTGCGACTTATTATTTACTCTAAAATCAAGTTCAAGACCAAAGAAATTCTCCATTTATCAAATAACACCTTCATAGAAACTATAGCATGGTTGAATTAGAATTAGCTTTAAGTGAATGATTATAAATTAAAAAAATTAGAAATAGGTAAATCACTCCCTCCAATAATGGATTTTCGTAAGATCAAATAAAAAAATTAAGTAACAGCAAACAACAACAATTAACTTATTACAATATTTACGCTGAAATAAAACACAGGAATGTATCAAAAAAATTCATTTCGTTGTCGTATTTTGGTTCAGTGAACGAAAATGTTGCTAACATTTGATCACGCTATAATTTTGAAATCAGTTTTCAACTACAAACTAAACTCTGCCATCTTATTTATAATGCTTAAGACAAAACCAATGAATATAGTTAACCTGGAGGTCATAAGCTAATTTCCCCAGACTGGAATATTTTATATAGGTAGAATTTGTCATAGTTGTTCTTGATAGCAAGAACATTTTCGTTCTTTCAGACTGCATTCAAATTAAATACATTAGAATTAATAGATATTTATAAAGGTGTCAAAAACTCCTATAACAATATCCTAAATGATGAGTTAGACCTATACCAAAACGATCTTTTCTTGCTTTTCAAAGCACTCTTAGAATATTAAATATTTAATCCACTGTTTCCTGGGATCTATCTGTTTCTGGTGATCCCTAACTCGTAATTGTACTCACATTAACCCTATTGTACTTCAAGTTCCTATTTATACTGAACTGTTTATTGTTTACTTCATAATTTTGTATCTGTTTGATAATAGCACTTCGGTGTTGCAACTATAGTAACGTCTTCATGTTATTATTGAAAGTGGTATAAAAACCAAATAAATGTTCTTTCATTTAATCATAATGATAAATTACCATACAGTAACGGCTTCTACCATCGTTTTTCTTTTAAATATGATAGAATACATTTTGCTGACATTGCCTTGATATTATCCAGCCATGTTCAACAAATTCTGCAGATGTTGTTTTATGATTCGTAATCTAGTAGCCAAGTTCGAATTAGGAAAATGTTTTCTAGCACCTACATTGATCTTGTATTGACAAAAGTAACTCATTCATACCGACATAAATGTTTACAAATTGTACCCTGATAACATAACCACATTGAGGTAATGATGTTAACTTGTAATTCGCGTTATTAAGTATAAAATAATATAGCTTCCTCTTTCGGAGTTATTCATCATAGGCCAGACATACATCATCACTTTACTAGACATCGACATCTAACTCTCCAACATGCGCGCGGCCAGCGACAGCGGTTACAGTAAATTAAAATGGCCTTGGCTTTCTACTGGTCCTGATGCAGTTATATACATGCATATACACTATGGTATGTTAGCATGGTCGGTAAAAGATTCCTGTCGAAGCACTGTTCAGCATATTAAACATCTAATAACTTCTAATAATGAGCATATACAGGATATTATGTTTATGATATTTGCACTAAATATAGAGAATTTTTCTCAGAAAATCCCAACAAAATGATCATCTGCAAGTATGTAATGAACTGTAACACAATGGATCTTCATGGAATATCTCGTTACATAAAAAAGCGAAAAAAACTGAGCAAAACGAATTGGTTCGTATGCACGATCTCTGGTTCGTTGTAGGAATGTAAATGTAGTCTTGTTTGTTTCAGGTTAGATATTATTCAACATATACACGAACCGCTAATTCTGTTAAGTATATTACAGAAGTTAATATTTATGGATCATCCCTTACAAGATATAAGGTAAGGTTTTGAGAGGAGTGCTATCATGTACAGGTTATTTCCCAGGAGGTGTGATCTGAAATGATCTATTACAGGAATTCTGGATGGTATTTTGTGGTCATCGTTTGTTTTGACCTCTTGAGAAACTTACAGAACCTGTTAAAATGGATAAGGTGTCCTCCCAGGAGCTCAAAGTTAGTGAAGAAACGCTCAATGGCACAGGACGTCAGGTGTTTTCTTTTACCCCAGACATGAACAGGAGATATGATTTTCAGTAATCTCAAGGTGTTGGTACAGCTTCAGAAGTTTTTTTGAGGCTCAGAGCCCAAATGGGGTTTGTTTGCGTTTTCCAGTGAATCTACGTTATTCAGTGGAAATCGAAATTCATAGAAACTATAGATATATAGTATCAAGTGATTGGTGGTCGCCGGTAGCCGGTGGCTCTCTCACAGAACGGCTTTGGCGTAATATACTCGACAGGCCCAAGAAATAAAAACAAAGCCTTCTCGTCAGCATGCATGTGGGTCTCTAGTTATCTATTAATCCATGAGGTTACACCTAGACGACAACGATATCTATTGATGAAAATTATCAATAAGGTAGGTAGGTACCCTATACATCGATTTTCAGTTTACTGACTCCTCGTTAATAAGAGGTCATCAAGTTTATTGAAAAATTTAGAATGTGATGGTGTTGACTTCAATCTTGAATGTAAGTTTATATCTTCATTGTGATCTCTTGGATTGATAAAGGATGTAGGTTCTTTGGTAGGTTATCCCTGCATATTTTTCTCGTGTTATCCATTAAGTCTCGTGACAATGCTCCTACGCGGGAACTGCATTGTACGTTTACATAATTATAACGCGAGAAGAACGAAATAAGAAACGACAGACGTTTTAGATTACAAAAGTTTAGGGTGGAAGTAGTCGAAAACGCAAGCGCATGCCGATGAACGTGGGATATATTCTACATTTTATCATCGCCTGATAGGATTAGACTGTAGCTCAGAGGCACATATTTACACTTTTTGAAGCATGTATGAAATATATCTTTACGATATTCGAACAGTTTTAACATTGATACTGTAGGTTCCATTATAAGTAGTCATAATCGCCATTATTCGATTCAAAAATGTTGGAACGATTCATTTAGTTCACCAGGTATTGTAACTGATGTTGCAAATACACTAAATAGTATCTGATTTTTGGAATTCGAGACGCAACAGCAAAAACATAAACATAAGGAAGAACTTGAATGAGGTACTTTTTTGGATTTGAGTGCTTTCGAGTATCTCAAGAACCTATTCAATTCCAAATACATAAATTGTAGTAGGTATTCCATTCATTTAAACTATTTCTTCAGAAAACTCGGTAGTCGAGTAGTTAGACTGTCAGAAGCTTTGGTATTCATATAATTTAAGTAATAATATAAAGATTCTTGACCCAGTATGAATTTATATAAAAATTCTCGGGAAATAGGTCACAATAACACTCTGTTTTAAATTTTCGTCTTTACGTACGTTTCGGTCTCACGACCTTCATCAGAAGACTTATTATGTAAAAAGGGGTTAATTAAAACTAATTAGCACAAGCGTCCATATCGCACAATTTTCAATCAAAAAGCCCACGCCGTCGAAACGAACAGAACCGCGAAATAATTTAAGTGCAACTTTGATGCACGTGACATGTTAATATCGAGGTTGCAAATAGCTATTCAATTGTTTGGTTGTTCGCAAACACTCTTTAATTTTTTGGAAGAGTTAAAACGCCTCTTTCAAATAATCATCCCTGAAATACCTAAGTAGGTACAACAAAGGGGGATAAACTAAATTCAAATGTCATTTCATTTTAATGCTATAATAATTGGTAGGAACTATAATTTTGAATGAAGCTAATAAAATTAATAAAATCAGTCATTACGTGATGAAAATCCATTCTAACTTAAATAAAATAGTTACTAAAAGTTCAAATTTCACTAATTTAATAAAAAAATGTAACTATAGTTTCGCTAACACCGTGGCTTTTTCAAACAAATATTACAAAGTAGGTACTCTGTAATAATAATTGTTTGAAGAAGCTACGAAACTATATTCACATTCATTTATTAAATAAGTGAAAATCGAACTTATAATAGTAATTTTGTTCCAACTAATAACAATTTTAAAATTGGTTTGAACTGAAATAAATCTAATCTAACTCAGTGACAAAAGCTATCCATATTATCAAGTACTAGGCATAATAAATAACATGATAACCTACTACTTTTTATAGTTAAGAGAACACATTATCGTTATACAAATATTTTCCTCGGTAACACAGTTTAAAAAAATTATAACAATAAAATTAGAAGGAAAGTATACTTACAAGAGAATGCTATTTTATCGTATAACTAACATCATCATAAATAAACCATTTCATTCATCCAACTGAAACTGAAAACACACGAGACATTCAACACAAACACTCTTGTAGATAAATAACATCAAATAAACCGACGACATAAAAACACTGCAATAAATATCTTGTACAATTACACAGCGACATAGACTCGTTCAATTACAACGACCGACCACAATTATTATGGAGTCCGACAACAGCGAGTACCAAACACCGTGAATAGAGTCGGCTCTGGATATATGCAAGATAGACTCGACGCGACTGCATCCCATGCACGTTTAGATAGATATGCCCTCGATGTATGTGTACATATGGTCTCAAGGACATCTACAATTATATGGGCTGCGCGTTGAGTCTGGTTAGCTTGGGATGCAACTCGCAGTCAACTCAGCTAGGCCTGGCACACTCAATTTCAACATTCTTTGTATAGACAACGATGTCTGGAGTTAAACTCGGTGTTTAAACAAATGCAGGATAAACAGGAAGCGAACTAACATTTTGGTTTTGTTTATTTATCAATCTAGGGCGTACCATTAATTATGATACATTAGATTTGTTACAGATAAACAAAGCTGCAATACAAAATGTCAATAGCTGCAATGTCAAGTTCAATACATAATACAGTCATCATTCTTAGTAGGATGCTATGAGCAATACCGTCCATTCAGCGGTTAATCACCACAATTCGCTCTACATTGCCTGTAATTCAATATTAGGCAACGAAGAGGAAAACAAAATATTGCTCTTTTTAGCACAACTGCATAATAAGCACTGATCTCTACATAATCAGAGATCAGTGTTTCTAATAACATGAACACTGAAAGTTCGAATAACCGGATAAACCAGAAATAAAATTAATTATTACTTTTGCTCATGAAGATTCGGTTTCTCAATGGGTTCTCCGGGGACCTTTCCAGAACTTTCTGTTCGAAATATTCCTAACAATATGTAATTTAAATTAAGCTCATTAAAATTATACGAAATTGTTTCCAAAATTTCGTGAAGTGTGTGACCATGTAGTTGTTACTTTTTTTAAAGCTGAACAAGATTTCCATGATCTAACCAATTCGACAAATTTCTTGATTTTCGAACCACCTCTGATTTATCTCTAACGATAGGCTCCTGAAAAATGTCACTTAATCGTTGCCTTTTGAGGGGAGTTTTTACATTTATCATTTTCCACCAAGTTTATACAATATTTATAAGCTGGACTGTGGAGTTGTTATGTTATATATTTGAACCAAATTGAAGTAGAGTCTTATCTTATAACATATTCATCGAACACCTTAAGGGCTACGTTAACATTTTGACTTCCCAAATTTGTAGGATAGAATGCTCCCAAAATCAAAGAATATCAAAATTTCAACAATTCATCATGTTCTAGTTCATGCAATTTTTAACGTATACAATGAGGCACTAACCTCGTCTCCCGAGTCAAAGTTGGCATACTGATTTGATAGGGTCTTGAATTAAGCCAATTATTCGTTATAGCTTTGAGAATGTCAACCGAATCGAATAGATAAAATGTTGGTCTTGAATTATCAACTGGATGACGATACACGATACTTTACTCGTTCACGGGTTTCCTGTTGATTGTATCATTGTCACATTGACAAAATTTACTGAGGTTCTACTACGAGAATCTCTTGTTCTGTTATTGTTGTTACCATGAAATCTTTCACAGGGACATCCGATATCCATTGTTTTCGTAGTTCATCATCTTTAAACAACTAAACGGTTGATCTTTTGGCCTATTATTGTAATTTCCCTTGCAGTTAGGAGCACAACATTCATTCGGCATGAGTAATTATTGTCAGTAACTGCACGTTCGATACAAAACGCGGGAAGAACTAACATAAGCATTGATTTAGGAAGCCACATTGCAACGCACTTCATTCAGTCATAACATTCTTATCTTATTCTTAAAAAATACGTTCCAATCACACGAGGACACTTTGGGAACAGGTGCAACATATAATATTCCAGTTGGAATAAATAAAACTTTCTAAAATTGTAATATTTATCACCTGTCACAGTCAATACCGACTACGCGACATCAAGACTAAATGCTTATGTCGTAAATTTCATCAGTCTCTTGTTGATGACATCACACTGACTTTTGGACTCGGCTTAAATATGCCTTGTAGTTAGAGGGTTTTTGGCAAGTCTCAAGCATGACAATGAAGAGGCGGCCAGCTTGAGCTCGTCTCTCTCTGATAAGCACCGACCATGGAAATATGTATATAGGAAAGAGAGAGACAGTTCCACGATGTTCTAAAGAGGTTAATTCGTAAGTATGACATCACCGATCAGATGGATAGCTCTCTTCTGAATATAATGTGAAATCTCCAATGTATATTTGGGAGTTGAACTCCAAAAAAGTGAACAGTACAGCAGTACTCCAGGACGGGTCTCCAGGATAGGTCTAATCTGTACTTTGTAGATTATGAGGAGATGTTGGGGTGTGAAGTAGCTCTTACCACGGAATAGAAAACCAGGTTTTTGTGAAGCGGTTTCTGCAATGGACGTCACATGATCGTCCCATGAGAGAGTGCTGTTGGTGGTGATTCCGAGCATGTATATGGAGGACTTCATAGGAATAATTGTACCTCACATCATCATATTAGGGACTGTAGAATCGAAAATACAAGCTCCGCTAGATTATCAGATCTCAATCTCAAAATTCTTGTTAGATCTTTTGCATCGATCCGTCCCTGCCTTGCTAGCCTGGCTTCATTGGATGAAAGGGAACCATAGGGTTCTAGATCAGAAAATGATATTAAGTGTGCCATCATCCATGACGATATTCAATATAAATTATGAATTGGCATGGAAGACGAGCAAACTTCAAACGTCGCTGGCACCTAACCTGAAGCCATCCTATATCCAGAACTTCTTGAGAGCCGTAGAATTGAAGAAATTGGTTTAGTCTTGCAGACACTGTGAACTGCGCCATTCGACAGAAAACGTAAGTTTGTTAGGAAGAAATTCGGCAGGTCCCGAATGAGATTCATTTATTGCATGACCTTTCTCTGTCTTGCACATATGGCTTTATTGGAAAATTTCTAGAGGAGGAAGGGGTATGACGTGCATCATAATTCGCAAAACTGTGGAGGAGACAGGAGGTCACATTCTACAAATTGTTGATATGGAGGAGGAACAAAGTTGGTGCCAAGACCGATTCCTGTTGAACACCAACGTTGATAGCCATTACATCGAGGAGACATGAACAACAACAGCATGACGTGATCTATCAGAGAACTAACTCGATATTGAACGACAAAGTTGTGTCGGCAAACCGTATGACGGAAGTTGCCCAAGAAGAGCTTGGTGCCAGACTGTGTCAAATACATTGAATAATTTCAAATTATTCAATGCTACATACAGCAAGAGGTTCCCCATATTTTTCAGTAGATGTCTGCCATGTTATGTGTTACTTAGACATTAGACCAGTAGGTCTCCCATTAATCTGTCGAACGTGACAGGAGAATCTTTTTAAATTATATTTTTTGTTTTTCTCATTCAACACCATTGAATACAAGACAAATGAATAAATTTCTGGTAGAATGTTTTGTCCTAAAAAAATGTAACTTAATTTTAACACATTTATTCGTTAATGGAGGTTCTCATTAAAAAAAAGGTGGAAAACCCCATAAAATATGAGAAAGCGTTGTGTAACACGTTAATGGATTGAAACAACACACTTTCTTATCAATAACTGCTTTACGACATTGAAGATTAATATATATCTTGCAACAATATGTAAACAAAGTTTATTTTCGAAGTTGTTTTCGGCAAAGCGTAAAATAATTGTAATGAAACATCTATGTATTTATTTGTAGATGTTATCCGTGTGTAAACGTATTTTGCATCGAGCCAGACTGAAGTAAACAGGACTATGCAGGGCAATGCATCAATCCAAGGTTAAATTGAATAGAGATCTGCAACGCATTCGCAGAGTGCGCGTTCTCCCTCCTCCACAAACATTTATTATTTATTACTCACACTAACTCATTTCGAAAGCGATCAGATGATCAAATCTCGTTAATCGTGATGGTGATAAGTACGTCATCTTACGATTTTGACAACACTAACTAATTAATATTTATGTTCTTGTTGACTGGTGATTAAATATTAGGTACACGTATGTACATAACCAATTTATTGATTCAATTATTCTATAACATTATACCTATCAAGTCATTATGTAGCCAATCCAAGCATAGTATTCAAAATTATAATTCCTCATCTAGACACCGATTGAGTTCAAGAAACCGATGTATTGAGATATACTAAGTGCGGTAAAGATTCGACAATGATCTAATAACGCACCTTCAACCGAAACAGAGCTTGTATACGTCTAGCTTGTATACGTCTAGCACGCAGTCCATAAAACACAATCACTTTTTCGAACGTGTAGAGCGCGAAGCCGATTTACACGGTCGAAAAAGGGATTACGTTTTAAGGACTGCGCGCTAGACTATAAGGTGTCTAGATGAGGAGTTATAGTTTTAAATACTATGCTTGGATTTGCTACATAATGGCTGCTTTGAAGGCATAATGTTACACGAAGGGAACCAGATCTCGGGAAAGCAGAAGTATTCGCTGCGACGCTAGAAGTCCAATTCACTCCGAATCCAAGTGGAGAGGTGAAGCTTATGGTGAGGATAGAGGAGTATAGATTCACAGAAGTAACAAAAGAGGAAATCAAAGAGATAATAAAAAGCACGAAGATTCTGAAAGCCCCCGGCAGCGACAAGATTACGAATCAGATATTGAAAAATATTGCTGAATATGCTATAGAGTATCTAGTAGAAATTGCAAACGGCGTCCTCAAAAACAGGCACTATCCAAAGAACTGGAAAACAGTGAAAACAATAATGATCCCCAAACCGAATAAACCAAGGTATAATCCATCAAGTTGTAGACCGATAAGTTTACTATCAAACGTGAGTAAAATAGTTGGGAGAACTATACTTACCAGATTGAATCAGCTGATAGAAAACCAAAATGTAGAGCCGGATGAACAACATGGGTTCCGAAAAGAGCATAGCACAATGCACCAACTAGCTAGAATATCTGGGAAGATTATAGAAGGGCACAACAAGAAAATGACTACCCGTGCAGTGTTCCTAGATATAGCCAAAGCCTTTGACAAGGTGTGGCACGCTGGACTCATACATAAGATTTACAGATACAACCCATCAATAGCTTATAGATTCGTACTTCACGGGGCGCAGATTCCAGACAAGCGTGAACGATATCACGTCGGAAAGAAGACAAGCTTAGACAGGTGTACCACAAGGGTCCCTCCTCAGACCGGTACTCTATAACTTGTATACCGCATATATACCTAACACAATAGACTTGGCGCAATATGCAGACGACATAGGCGCATTATGCCAACACATCCAAATAAAATTCGTACAAACAAGGCTTCAAAGACACATCATCGACCTCGAAGAGTGGTTCAACAAATGGCGAATAGAAGTGAACGTCATAAAAATCCAAGCGATAATGTTCCCAACGACAGACAAATAATAAAGATAAGCAAGAAAAGGATACGTTGAGTGAAAGAAGTGAAATACTTGGGAGTAACGCTGGACAGGAAGCTAACTTTCATTCCCCACCTAAGGAACATAGAGGAAAAGACAAATCAGATAAAGGGGCACATATATCCGCTACTCAACAGGAAAAGCAAATTCACCAAAAGAAAATCAAGGATCTATACCTCAGTGATAAGACAGACAATAACATACGCATCCGAAATATGGTTAGAAGCATCTCCCGCGCAACTAAAGAATTTGCAAACGATACAGAATAAGGTAAGATCCTGTCTAGATGCACCATATGACGTAACAAACGACCTGCTCCATAGAGATACAGGAATACCTAAAATTGAGGAAATAATTCATAAACAGGCGACAAACACATATACCAAAAAATAGAAACGCATAGAAATCACACAATCAGAGGCAGTGGCAAATTTGTATCATCACAATCAAAGCGAGCAAGCTAACAGTGCTTCAGGCACTGGAGTCATACACAATCACCTCACAATGTGTTTCACGTCCCATGAATTCCCAACAGTAAAGTGGAATTTTGGCTGATGAATAGAAAATGTAACATCTATTGTCCATACTGTTTATGTGATGTAAGAATAAGCATGCTTAGATGGAGCTGTGGTTAATTATTGACAGTGACAGTTTTTACATTTGATTATAAAGATCTTATACTTTGGACTAAAGCTATTTAATAGTTTTACCTCGAATTTGTGAGTCAATAGTGCATAGTAAGAACCTTACTAATAATAACTTGTTTCAGATTTTTACTTATTTATCACGAACCAATGTCGAAGTTTATAAAAAGCGGTCTTATAGGTACCAGACCGATGAAGTTTCCTTATACATTTACAGCTAAAATAGTACAATTCCCATACAAATATTATTATAACAATAATTGGAATTATAAATATTTAATATTCGGCATTATCGCATCCTTTCCAATTTTCTACAAAATAAATGGATTAGGTAAGAATCAATAGTCGAATCTACCTTTTCATTATTATTCTGTTTCGAGAACCTTCGATAATTCGAGTTCCTTAATAATTCGAACTCGAAAAGTCTGGATAAATCGAGAAACTGTTCGTATTTAAATACTACACTCGTTAACAGAAAGTAAGCAGGTTAGGTTAAGTTTCATGTGAGTTGGCCGAGCATCGATCTCTATATACCGTGACCATGTAAATATAAAAAGAATACTGCAACTTTCTAGGTCTAACAGGAGCGTATTCCGCTCCATAGTGCCTGTTTGTCTGATGACAGCGGTTACTTGTGTAAGCCTGTATGTTTCCCATATTGTACATCTTTGCAAAATGTTCTCCAAACGTACTCTGAGGGTTAAACAGCAACGTTACGAAAATTTGCCAATCTCCAAGATAAATTGACAATTTGTTTAATTCATGGGTCTATAGTTTCATTTGATTTTTGTTGCAGCCAACTCTCCAGGAAACAAAGAAAAATGGAGAGAACTAAGGAAAATGGAGCAAGAGCATATTCGCCATCGTTGGGACTGAACTTATATTACTAATATTTCAAGTATACTGCATAATATGTTCAATCTATTCTATAGAAAGCTCTTGAAGAATTTGGCACCTTATACATGTCAACTCAGTTTTTCTCATATTAATGTGTATTCTACAATAAATGTTATTCAATTTTGAACTTAGTTAACTGGAGTTAAGTTGCAGGTTGCCGATGAACCATACTGGTAAAAGGTTTAGATGATCGCTCATTTCCCACTACTAGGATTAAAAGATGCTTTTACATTTCTTACAATCTGTTCGAACAAAATGCTTTCCCCGTTGATCGAAACAAAAATTTCGGTTCTCCAAAGATGTTTCGGTGATTGGGTGGCAAGCGAGTGCAGACATATCAGTGAACCAAGTAGTACGCTGCTTTACCGCGAATCGCATGGTAGTCTCCACAAAATAGGAAACTGCACCCTCCGTGATTCAGTTGTCAAAGAGATACATTAGTTTAGTGGTTCACCGCCTAGTGGGACGCTTAATTTGTCGCGTCTTGTTGGCTCAAAGCTACCAGAAGTTTTAGTTATTTCAAACCTCTAAGATGAGTGGAAACGATGTTTCTAGGAAAAGCGAGGGACCTTGGAATTTCACTTTCCCTTTGCGGCATTTTCGGAATTGAGATCGTTGCCAGCCTTATATTGATACTCTCTTGCAACCCTATTTCTAACCTCTTTTTCGAAACGGAAGCTACAACACACTGATGAGCAATGTTACCGTGGCGTAATTTTAAATTATACTGAAATTTTCTGGAACATGTATTGAATTGGGAAAAAATGTACTGAAGCTAAATATTATTCAAAATTCTGATAGTAGGAACTTTAACGATATGTAGAAGGATGGCCGAGGTTTTATAAAATATACGTAACTGATATTTCAATACTTGACAATAATTGACATTATAAAATGTAACACACAACACATCTGCGGCAACACCAGTTTCCATCATTCATGATTCTATAGTTGAGTCAAATAATCATGTACTATCAGTCATAGAACAGTTAACTCGCCAATATCTCATGCATGCTCATTTGAGTCCAACTGTTACGCTGCCTATACTCAAAATACAACAAGCTACCCATACTTTATTATGAAGGTTGAAAATATTGTATTCAAAGTTTCTTCATTTTGACACATTTGATTTTTATTTCTGTCACCTCTGTCCCTCATGCGATATTATGCCATGCGTCGATTTCAATCTCCAACAATCCTATTAACCTACAAGCTTGTTACGTTTTGTATTACTCAATTCAAAATTTGTTTTTTTCGTCTATATATTTATTTTTAATAATCCAAGACATATTTATGAATAACGACTGATGAAAAAGGAAAAAAAAACGTTTTAGATTTATTTTCGAAGTTGTGTCAGGGATTCCTTTTGCAATTACATATGCCTGGGATGAAATTGAAGAGTGTGTTTCCTTTACACGAAAACAATTTAATTAAATACAAAAAACAGCTCACGAATCAAGCTGCCATATAATCATATAAATACAAAGTTTGTAGTGAGATATCTAGACTTTGTAGGTGTCTCGGTTTTGCTGGCGTCTTGCAATAGTCGCGAGCATTCAGATGGAACTGGGATTTTACTTTCAGTCTTAGGACTTTCATGTAAACAAATCTAAAATGTAAGCAAATTTTTTTCTTTCAATACCGAAATCATCTTAGTATATTTCCTTCTTAGAAGAACGCAACATATTCTAAATATAGAGAATTGCTTACCTATCCATTTTATTAAACACAAAGATCAAACTGAGTATATCTATTTTAAACAAAGGCTCTTGTCATACTAACTCAAACTTTGGTTCATAAAATCTTGAATATACGCTTTCAGCAGCTATAGCTTTCATAGTTAAAATGGCGCAATCGCATCTACTGGAAAATCCCTGTGCCTTTAGGTTACCCAACAAGTATAATAACGACTCTTGGCCCAGGTATGAATTATATGAAAATTCTTGGGGAATAAGTCGCATTAATATAATATATCAACTATATTTTTGTCTTCACGTACGTTTCGATCTCACGACCATTATCAGAAGACGATTCTTTAAGCTGAGCGTCTTTATCGCATTAATTTCAATAAAAAATGGAACATCGAACTAAACAGGAATAATTTAAAATGTAACACATTAATGTGTAAAGTATATGAATATGTATTAGAAAACCACTACTCAGTAAAGTTTCTAAAGTTGAAGACGTCATTTATCAAGGAAGCGGCACAACAGTCTGAGAGTGAGAAACAAAAATCCCTTTACGCTAAGTAGGTACAATATTAAACAGCAAACTGAAACACTGTTAATGAAAAACGATCGAAATCAATATAAATATCCCGGAAACGCCCAGCCGGCTGTGTGTGATGATTGAAAAGAGATCGGTAACATTGCTTCCACAATAATTTTGAATGGAAATACCATACCAAATACTTAATTCTTTCATATGGTGCTCATCACCAGAGGAGACTAATGCGCTTTGATTATTGCTCTCAGTACTGTATGTCGGTTATGTGTTCTTCAACAGAATGATTGTAATCAACGTTACAAACCTTCTAGTACTACTGATGAGCTCTATCAGAAGATAGAAACAGCTGTCTAGAACTATAAGTTTATAATATTACTGATCCATCTAGACTAGAGATTAGTTTATGTTCATTATAATCACAAAGAAGAGCTAATGGATGGTATAAAATTAGTTCGGGTATTCCAGGCTATAACTCGTGTTTTTGGAACCGAATCAAACTAAATAATTAATTCTAGACTAAACAAGGTTTATAATAGTTTAGAGGAATGCGAATTATTTACTACATAATATCAAACCTAGGTTTTTGTGTTGTGAATCAAGCTCTCTCCAAAACATGAAATATGAGCGTGTTTCGAATTAGAGTAAGAAGACTTTGAAGCGAAATAGAACAAGTTACTCACTACAAAGGCAGACATAGTGTATTCATCCAATCTAGAAACCACAAATTACTCCTTTTTACGTTTTACCTTCAAACATATATTTTTACTGCGGATCTATTTAAAGAATACTGCAAATATTCTAAAACGGTTGAATTTTAATTTCGGTTTGTACGGAATAATGCGTCAACAAGCTTTAATTTATAAAACACAGGTGGTCTAACCTTGCTCCATCACAACACAAACGCTTGTTATTCGTACTTTCCTAGTGATATTAGTAATTGGACAAACATCATACATATATATTTTCATATGTAGATGCATACTTTGGGCATAGTGAATGAAAAATAAAGACCCTCCCAGCATGAGCGAATTCAGAGAGAAAACAGTCCAAACAATAGTAATTTCGGAATCCCGATGTATCATCTACGATTGGTAACAGGAGTTACAAGCTATAATCTTCATTGAATATAAAATAAATAGCTAATTATATTTGCAAAAGTATGTTCATGGTTTGTAAAATGAATATTGAACGAAGTAAAAGCAATTATTTTTCATTGGTTTACTCGTTACTGGTAACAGGAAAAAATAGCTTATATTCAATTCAAAGTGATTCAAGTTAATCTTGGTTCACCACAACACAAACACTTGTTATTTGTTTTTTTTAAGTAATAATAATAATAATAATAATAATAACGTTTATTCAAAATATATGGATAAGAAAAAAATTAATTCACATAAGCTTGTTTACCTTGAACAAACAGTAAATAGCCCATTTAAGACCCTAGAGGGTTGCGCATGGGCACATGATAGGTGAAGAAAAATAGGTAAATACCCTGAAATTAACTTATTAGCAGTAGAGGTTGTATAATATAATTGGAATTTTTTTTTATGCTGAGCTACATAGCTGGACAATTATGCTTATACAAAAAAAATGTGCTGAAATATTTAGAGAAGGGAAACAAGAACAACCAATGTATAAAAACAAACAATGATGTTTAGTATAATAAAATTTGTAACCAAAATAAAGAAGTGAAATTTATTTATTTATTTATTTATTTATTTACTTATTTTTTATTTATTTAAAGGCATTCAGATCAATCAATTAGTTTATGAATATCATGTCTTGAAGTGTGCTTCAGATAGTTTTTAATTTGTTTCTTAATGAGTGGTAGTGAGTGTATGGTAAGAATATACTCTTTGTATATATCAGGAAGTGTATATGCTTTACTATATAAGTAAGTGAAAATACGTTGGCCAATGGATTTTTGGGTGGGCAGAATTTTTATATTCAGATGTTGCTTACTGCGGGAACAATATTTGTGGTCCACTTTATTCAGGAGAGTTTGTCGATTTTTGAATGTGAAAATGAGAAGATTATAAACATAAATCTGCCTAATATCAAGGATTGTGGTTTCTTGAAAAAGTAAATTGGTAGAATACCTGATTTTCTTTTTGAAAATTATCTTAATAATTCTTTTTTGTATCACATCCAATTTCCTTAGATGATTTTTTGTTGTTCCACCCCATGCTGATATTCCATATTGGAGACGACTCTCCACAAGGGCGAAGTAGAGAATTTTTACGTTTAAAATATTTCGTAAGTATCTGAATTTATACATTAAATGTCTTAGTGTTCTTGTGATATTGTTCATGTGAACATCCCAATGTAACTGAGAGTCTATAATGACACCCAATTATTTACAATTGTTTTTTCCTCTAATTTCACATTCGTCATCTCCACTGGTTATTTTCAAGTTCTCGTATGTTGGAAGATTATTTTTGTAGCTTGTAAAGGGGAGAAAAAATGTTTTATTGTAATTAATAGTTAATTGCTTGTGTAAGAACCATTTAGTTATTTTTTCCAGGTCTTTTTCTGCTGGTGGTATTAGTAATTGGACTAACGCCATACGCATTAGTAGTTTTTTTTCATATGTAGATCAAATTTTTATGGCATTGTGAAAAAACATGAGGATGCTTCCAGCATGAGCGAACTTAGAGAGAAAAGAGTGGAAATTGAAGAAAAAATATAGCGATTCCGAAATCCCGCTGCATCTAACATTGGTAGCAGGAGTAACAAGCGCTATAATCTTCATTGAGCGTTGCAATTTGATTCTTCCATTTTTCAGAATACTACAATAGCTAATTATAGTTTGGTCGTGGAAATGAAGCACTAAATTGGGTCCATCACTGGCGCAGTTGGATGGATTGAAAAAATGTATTTTATTTCTACAGCCATAAAATGCATTTTTCTGAGTGCACTTTTTGAGGTGAATAAAAAAAAACGGACTCGAATTGTTTTCTCGGGAGTTTTTGGGGTCGCGGATCACGAATATGATGTCCAAAAATTCCCAGTGGTATATGGTCCTGCAGCCCTGGATATCGATGAATTTCATTGAAAAATATTTTTTAATGCTTGTCAACTGTTCGAGTGAGGATATAAAGGTCGCTAATGATGATTACGACATGCAAAAACTGTCCAGCAATATCTGGGGATACCCGGAGACTACGGATATCTACGTCATCTTCTAGGAATTCGTTAATTTTTCGTCATAATATGTAACAAATTCTGGCTCTCGGGGGTTTTCGAAGTCGCTGATCATAATTTTTCTTTAGATATAAAAACAAATATTAATAAGAAAAAAGTCGAAAACCTCAGAGCCAGAATTTGTTGCATATTATGAAGAAAGATCAACTAATTTCTAGAAGATGACGTAGATATGCAGGGCCCCAGAGATCCGGAATCACCCCCAGGTAATTTGTGGAACTTTTTGAGTGTCATAATCATGATCAGCGACTTCGAAACCCTCTGAGAGTCAAAATTGGTTACATATTATGAAGAAAAATGAACGGATTGCTAGAAGATGACGTAGATATCCGGTCCCCGGGTATTCCCAGGTATAGCAGGAATGTTTCTGCATGTCGTAATCATCATTAGCGACCTCACTCGAACAGTTGACAAGCATTAAAAAATAATTTTTTATGAAATTCATCTATATCTAGGGCTTCAGGACCCCGTATACCCCGGGATAGTCCAGGGGAAACTAAGGAATTTTTTTGGACATCATATTCGTGATCAGCGACCCTGAAAACCGCGAAGTCCGTTTTTTTATTCATCTAAAAAAGAGCACCAAAAAAATGCATTGTTTTGCTGTAGAAATGCAATACATTTTTTCAGCAAAAAATAAGCGGAGCACAAAATTTCTAAATTATCTTCCGAATCGAATTCAGAAAATCGCAACTCAATCCATCCAACTGTGCCAAAGATGGAAGGTGGAATGCCTTATTTCCTCATTTATTTGTCGAACTCGTATGTTCACTATTTGTAAAATAAATTGTAACGAAGCTTAAATTTTGAAATATCATTTATTTTGGATCAGACAGTAAATACGAATATTACACGTAAACTCCGGTTGAACAGTTCATTATTTCAACAGATATGCGTGAACTCCGAATATGTATTCCGTGATTGTCACTTTTATAAATCTCCGCAATTTTGAATAAGTGTAATTATTTCGATAAATGAATTGAATTTATGCCCGTTTAAAAATTGCATTCATTCCGATAAGCTTATGTTGTAAAAAACGGGGAGATCTGGTAAGTTAACGCATTAATCTTTGGAACAGCCTTATGTATAAAAAGGGCGAACAACCAAAAAACTTCGATAACATTTGTTTATTGCGCCGAGAGGAGCTAGTGTGATATCACGAGCGCGAATTTTAAATCTAAAAAGTAGCGTCACTTTCAAGCATTGTTCGGGACATAAATAAAAAACCCTCCGCACAAAATAAGGAATTGGTGGTGCGGACTTGACCAGAACCTCGAAAACATATAAAAGCAGTGACAGACAAAAGATCGTCCTCTTTTGTGATTTTTATTATCAATCAGTACCGTTAAAGTGAGACTATCATATTAGAATCACAGTGAATTAATTATTATCCGAGTTCAAGTCAGATTTAAAATTTGAATTAACAATAGTGTTCCGTTTAGTGAATTTTACATAAGGTAAATGATAGCTTAATATTTTGTTTTCGGGCATTACGATATATTTTCCGATCCGACCGAATTTTAACCGTTTGATATATCGTCGTGCGTTTTAACAACATTTCAAGTGACAATGTTATCTGAATAATTACCGAACACCGCCTATTACTCTAGGGCCTGTTTGATTTGTATTTTCCCTAAATTGATAAATGTAAATCATTTATCAACCGATTCCGTACCATTGAATCGAAATTAAATACCGAACATATCGTAAAAACAGATATGTTGCAACAGTTTTCTTTTACCGTTTGAGCTTCCTTACATTTTCCACCTGAGTGGATTTTTGTGAATAAGCCGTTCAATTGCATTTATTAATTATTCTAAAAGTGTACTTATTATTATTATTATATATTTAATATTTGAAATTCCCCGTTTTATTAAGTTATTTCTGCTCCATCTTCAAATGAGCTAAGTTTTAACCAGGTATCAATTGTAATTAAAGCCTACAATTTTGATACTGTTTTCTGCCAAATGGGCCCTGGTTTTACTTCACTGTAGCTACCTTAGGGACAAGGCTATCTATAGATAGCATAGTGACAAGCCTTGTGGTGAGGACCCTAGCAGAAGTCCTCAAAAAGGAGTAAACCTTTAGAAAAATCTGGTGCCCGAGGATTTGAAGTTTACCGCAGTAAGCAGTTTACCGAAAAGTCACAAGGTACCCGTCATAAAATATTGAACAAAGTAAAACCAATTCTTTTTCATTAGTTCATTATATTTAGAATTCATAAACTGGTAGCAGGAAGAAATAGCTAGTTGGCTCATACTCAATTCATCCGAGATAATCTGATAATTTATAAAAACACACCTGTTCTAACCTTGGTCCACCACAACACAAACACTTTTTATTTGTTTTTTTTTCTAGTGGTATTAGTAATTGGGCCAACGCCATACGCATTAGTTGTCTATTTGCATATGCAGATTCATATTTTGGGGCATTGTGAATAAAACATAAAGATGCTCCCAGCATGAGCGAATTTAGGTAGAATAGAGTGAAAATTGATGGAAAAAAATAGAGATTCAGAAATCCCGATGTACCTTACGATTGGTGGCAGGAATAACAAGCTATTATCTTCACTGAACGTTGCAATTTGAATCTTTTATTTCTTGGAAGTCTATAATAGCCAATTATATTTGTAGAAGTTGTACCTATGTTCATTATTTGTGAAATGAATATTGAACAAAATAAAAGCCATTTTTTCTCATTACTTTACTCGTTGGAATTCAAATACTGGTAGTAGGAAAAATAACTAGTTGTCTTATATTCAATTCAAACTGATTCGACATAATCAAGTCATTTATAAAAATCCACCTGTTCTAACCTTGGTTCACTACAATACAAACGACAATTTACCAAATTATTTTCAAGACCCCCATTTCCGTGATCAAGAGTTTCTGTATTTTTCCGATTCATAAAACATAATATCATTGTTCCATAATGTAACAAAGGATATCGTTAGTTGGATTCTGAATTCCACGTTAACAAGGAGCATTGAGAAATCCTTCAAGATCTTAACCGGAGACGTTGGTGGCGATATTCATGATTTATCCTTGCGTTGAGATTTAAAATACAACATTCATGGAATGTATTGAATTGCTGTAATACCATTGTTGAATCTAATTGATGTGTTTTTGAATGGCAGTTTTTGAAAGATTCACCTAGAGTTGGCAATATAAGAAAATAACTTGCGTACTTCATTATGACAACCAACGAAGACATCCGATGCCACAGATACTATTATCTAGGGAGTTTAGTATGGAGTTGTTGTACTCGTAGCATCCGAGATTACAATTTTATTATTTTTAAATGAAAATTAATATGATTGGTTTTTCTTTAGTTTTTACAACTGTCAGCATTTCAATCAACAATTATATACATTTTTATATTTAATAATAAAAAAAAACGTATAATGGCGGTACAATCCCTGTAAAGAGTATGAATGTAACCCGATAGTCATTATAATAAATACACATTATTTTATTTTCAAAACATATTATTTATTGATATTTACATCGATGTAAATGAAAGTAATGCTAAACAGTATTGGTCCGAGTTGAAGATGTCTACTGATGGTGGCAAAACAAAACATCTTCAATTCGGACCAATGAACAAATAATCTAAAAAGAAACGCAAAATGGAAACATATAAACATTTCCGTCAAGTGTCAGTATTATCGTAAATTACACCACAAATAATTATTTGAAATAAAATTTTGTACTTTCGTATTAGTAGTAGGTATTAAGAAAAACATCAAGACGATACTCACCATTATATTTGATGCTGTGATCCAACATTCGAACAATGAAAACAATAAACTAGATATAACACAACGTCATCAATGTGTAGTAAACATGCAAAAGTTCTCACTTATACACATCACTAATGTTATATTCTTATGACAAGAATTATATTCACAATATTTAAAACCTTGCACGTAGATACGATACTAAGTACACAATGTAGAATTAATAAATACAATAAAAATATAACTTTCGTCTGCACGAGGACCGAGGATTGAGTAAATGGATAACGTCGAGTATCCGACTCAGATATGCACACGTGTGTAAGCATATAGAGAGACTGCCTGACGCCTGACCCAAGTAGTTGCGCAGGTGGCAGTATACATAATACATAATATATATAGCTACAGCGTGACGGCACGTGACGGACTCATGGTTTTACCCCCCCCCCCTCCTCTGAAATATCTCAACGCGCCTAAAGAAGTTTTCACTCCAAAAACTACAACAAAGAACTAGAACATCGTAGAAAGGTGGGAGATTTCTCCCTTTTCTGCAGATATTTCCATGGTCGGTGTTCATCAGAAATCTCGTTTGTTGTTCCACCATGAGAGATTCCGGATAGATGGACTAGACGAGTTCAAACTGTCACCCCTTCATTGTCAAGCTCGAGACCTGTCGAACTTCTTCCTACCAGACTTCATCTATCGAACAGCGAAGTTGTTGAAGTCTCTCTTCTGTCCCAACATTCCACCGCTGACTCACACGATGTTCTTCGAACATTTATAGTTTTCTCTCTCGTGTAGTCAAAGTATAAAAAAATTGCAAGAAAAGACCATGAATATTCCATCTATTGTGTCCCTCATTCTGCTCCTGGACTTACTCACTCAAGATCTCTTATTTATTTTCAAAATTGAACCATGTTCATTTTCCGCTGCGTTTATGCTAAAAGCTGTTCTGTTTATTCGTTTTATCTCCTTTATAGTCCATTTCAGCAGCAGTTCCTTCAATCCTATAGGAAGTTCAGGATTTCAGATGGCGTCAAGTTGGATGACTTTCCCTTTTCTATTTGATATGCTCCCTGGTGTTGTGCTTTTTGGGCTTGGCCAGGTAGTGCATTCTACGAGAATGTGGATAGAAGTTTCAACTTTGTGTTCGCAGAATCGCACTCTTCTTTCTTTATCACTCGAGCATCTTAACGTGTCCTTTCAACTGACAGTACCATTGGAATTCCTGTTAGTATTTTTTCTTGGGTTGAGGCAGTCGTTAGATCTCTTCGGGTTACAATTACTCAGAAGTACCTTTGCCTACCTCAGTTCTCGTATTTCTATCCAGTGATAGAATATTTTTTGTCTACATCATTCTTGAGTTTTTCCAGAATTATGTTGGCGCTTATTACGCAAAAGGATTCAGGTCCCAGAAATCGGATTACGCCCCTTTTTCTTCCGAGTTCGTCTACATTTCGTACCTGGAAAAACAATATGAACTTTTTGAAGAATAAGATTTCCGTGTGTTTCAAAATTGAACGAGCCAACCGAATAGAACTTGTTCCAACAAGCTTGTTTTGATATCCAATATTAATGTGACAATGTCAAAACATACGTATGGTTGCTTAAAAACCATGGTTATTGGTTATTAATTCGATTTATTAGCGGAACATATTATCCGAACATTTAATGAAGAATTTCATGTGTCAGAACGTGCTGTGTTTTAGCCAATCTCTTGACAGAAAGGGGTAAAAAATATGGATTGCACATGGATTATTCAAATATGTGTGATATTTGTTTGCTGGCTCAGAACGTTCTGATATTAAAAGCCCTTTCATTAAAGAATAAATACGTTTCGTGAGCAAACATTAGACCATCTCACTCTGAACTGCCTGATATAGGAAATAAAATATGATAAATAGTGATTGTATTCAAGGAACGGAGCAATCTGCGAAGAGTACAATCTAGGTGGTATCTGCCAAACTTTACTCTCCAAGAAGCTGATAATCTGGTATGTCTTCGGCACATGCTAGCCAATTATCTGAGAATGGCTTGGATTCGAATTCCGGTCTCGACTTATTTCCCTTTGTGCTTACTCACAGTAAACCAGAAGCCAACATGCATGCTGATGCAGCATGGTCCTAACGTGAACTGAAGTGATGCCTGCAGAAACAATGTAGAAGACTTTGTCGGTACTTCTTGTGTTTTTTTTGTTGGCATTAAGAGTGAATATTGCGCAGTGTCTGCACGGGTAGATAGTTACAGTTTTGTTCGGCAGCATTACTTAATGGAGGAATCCTAAGAAACTCTTCACCCCTCCTGTTCTGATTTCCGAGGATTCACTTTCGTTCGTTTTACTTGCTCTAAAATATGCCTAGCATTCAAATATGAACTTTCAGTTAACAAACTAATCTAGAATTTCAGTTTGGAGATAATGCTTTACTTATGTGATCAGTTAACGTTATTGCATCCAAAAATTAACTTACAATTAACATACTAACCTAGAACTGCCGCTTGGGAATAGTTTAAGTTCTCTTATGTGTTTAGTTGATTTTATCGCATATAAAAATAAACTTAACCAATTTATCTAAAATTCTTGCTTTATGTGTTCAGTTGAAATTATTGCTTTCTAAATTGAAGTAAGAAATAACCTACTAACCTAGAATTACCGCTTGAAGGTAATTATTTTCATTGCATCGCTTGGGATTTTCCAAATATGATCTTGGGAAAAGACAGTATATATGAATTGTGCGATCGCACAATATCATTTTAGTATTATATAATACTCAGGCAAATGCTGAGTAAGTACTTTTACTTTCCATACATATCTCCTCCATCCGAACCCGTCTTTGTTGAAGTGGGCTTGGAAATAACTATCTACAAAGGGTAGAATGCTAGAATGAAAGATATTGCCATCCCTTCCTAAATTCACTAGTGTGCATCCGCAGTAACGAAGAATCTGAATTGTAAAAATATCAGCATCTTGGAAGTTTCCTCAACAGAAAATCATGTCAATACACAATTATTATAATTAGTGAATGGGTCACGTGTTGTTCATAACTAAACCTCGCAAACACTATCTTGTCGTTTTCTAAAGCTGAACAAAGAATGCAAGTAAGTATTTTTGCCGAAATAGAGTTAATGTACTAAAAACCTTGAATCGAAGTATACATGCTAATTTTAATGTGGTCTTGTAGTAAAGGCGCATAGCAAAACGTGATCTGGAAGTTATTTATAAGATATATTGGTAATGTAACTGCCATGTTGATACTCATGTCGGTGATGAAGAGCCACCTCAGTCTTGAGGCTGTAGGCGTAGGTCAGTAACAAACTGTATTGCGAGTTACTCGCCTTCATCTAAAGGTAAGTACACACCTCGAAGATCTCTCAGATGTTACTTATTCTTAACAAATATAAAATTGTTTCGGAAGCTGCATGGAATATTTCATATGTGACGAATATGAAATTGCTGTATGGAGATCATTTGAAAAGGTAGAAGACAATGGAAAAAAGGTTGTGAGAAAGCGTTTATTTATCTTCACAATGGATATCTACTCTACATTGGCTTTTTGGATACCTTCATATTTAAATGAAAGTTGTTCTGTGAATTTCGACTTTTCGTTAAAATTCCGTTCTCTGAAACAAGCAAATACCATATTTTTGGAAAATCAAGAATATTATTGTTAGAGAAGATAACGCAAGATAAAAGCATGTTGTACTTTTCGAAATTTGTCAATTAACAATTTCCACGAGTATTCTCATCTTCAGATTGATATAGACTCTCTCTACAAATAGCCTCATAAAAGACTCCAACGAGAGTTAAATCCGGAGACCTTGCAGGCCATTCGACTGTCCCTTCTGTGCATTAACCGATTTCTATAATTTAAATGGTATTCTTACATTAACTCCAGTGAGGTGAGCATCATCTTACTGAACTCTTTTCAAACCATTACCAGTTGGAAATAATTCAATCAGTATGGGGTGCACTTAATCTTGTGATACATCCACTTGAATGAATGACATTGTATTTTTTCTTGTGAACGCTCGACAATTGGACTATTGTACCTACAGATCGTGTTACTTTATCATAGTTTCGGAAAATGAGGTCAAGTGAAGGGTGAAGTTCTTTTTTATGAGCTTTTATTTAACTTCAATAATATAAATTTCAACTAGTTCTATTCAAGCTAGAGATTTGAAATTTTGCACACATGTATATAAGTCTGATGACAATGTAATATATCTTATTTCGTTCCTCATCCAATCTGGCGGACGCTCCAACATGGACGATTACCTCAATTATCATAACTCTCTTCACGTAGGTATCAAATGAAAGGGTTTGACGAATAGAATATTATGAGCTATGTGAAGATACGTACGTATAGATAAAATGATATACATATGTGTGTGATTGTGATCTATTTGCCGAGAATTTATATATAATTCATACCTGGGTCAAGAATCATTCTTAATAAATTACATATTGTCAGGAAATTTTCAAACAGATCTATATTATAAGACAGGATTTTAACATGAAAAAGACGAATGAGGTGCACCTAAGGACTCAGTTCACGTCTGGCAACCCCGTTTAATGCCATGTATATCACAGAATTGATACTTGATGAGTAAGTAATAATAATATAAGTACGAAATATGGGATTTGCAAGAGTAAACATCATTCATTCACTCAGACAATGAAGACATGATCAAAATAACCACTTTTATACATTTTCTCAAGAGATTTTAAGCTGTGGAATATATTTTATACTGAAGAATATCATCAGATATTCTGTATCAACCTTGAACCTCTATCTGAGAAATGCTTTATATTTGTAGCCCGATATCAGCGCATTTTGTTTGATTAAGAAGGAATGGCCCTGGAAATAATAAACATAATACTAACAGTGAACTCTTCTTTCAAGTAAACAGAATTTAAATTGACTAAGATCCTTGAAGTTGATTATGCAACTTTTAGTATACCCAATTATATATTATTTAAGCCACAGGATTGTCAAGCTCAAGTTTATAATCAAGAGTAGACGAAGACGTTTATTCAACAATTGTTTATGCGTAGTCTATTTCCAAAATAAGCAGATCATAAATACGGGATTGTTCGAGTATGCAATTCACAATATTTATCACATAAAGTACTGCTACAAATATTCTGGCAAGACAAGATTACGAACGATTGCGGAAAATTATTGATAGTATTTCTGGTGCAGAGAGTATATAAATGAATGGATTAGGAGGGATTAAACGCGAGACAACGCTTTTCGTGTAGGTTAACCCGCAACAAGATTGTCAGATTCACTGCAATCCAACTGTGAGTAATGAGATGGCAGTTGGGAAGTCTACCTAAATCTGAAATTTCCAGCTGCAATGAGAAAATTCTTTAATACTGAGATATTTATGTATCTAACCCATTTATGTAAATATTCTTTGTGACTTTCGTGAGTTAGGTTTTCCTCTGTTAGTTATTACATGGAGACCATCGTGCCAAGAAATATAATGTAAATGATTTTACAAGAATATTCGACACATTTAGCATTTCATATCAAGCAGCGCCGGGATACATCATTTTCAAATATTGCTGATGGAAACTTTGAATTTGTTTACATTAGACGATGTGGAAAATGATAACAATTCCCGTTTGTATAACATGAATTTCTAACGATAATCATTCTTCACATTTTTAACATAGAATATGTTTTTACGGATGAGCTAAATCATAGAAACCGTCATACGGACACGTTATGCGAAGACCGTAACAGGTCTGATTGGTCCAAATGCCATGACCACTAATAGAATCCTCCTTCTCCTCAAGTACTTGTTGTACTGGGTGGTCCGAATTGGAAACTTTTGATCGGAAACACCAATTTCTGGAGAAATTCGGGTAGAATTTAAAAAAATAATATAATATACTCTGGATCAAAATGAGTTTATACTCTTGCGAATTTTTCTCAAACATGAATATTTTCCGAGAAATGGGTAATCGGAAAAATTCCTAAAGTGAGGAGGGTCAATGTAAAAGGTGAAGCTAAAATCTGAAAAATTCAGATGAATGTATGATCGAATTACAAGTTTTTTTTTATTTACAATTTTCTTGTCAGGATCGTTTTGTCCGAGATTTTCCTGGAAAACATGAAATACTAGCACTTCAAACATTTTTTTTAACATGGATATTTGACTAGTTACAGACATATTTTCGCGATTACAAAAGTAGTTAATATTTAGTACATTTAGCAAATTTGTAAAATAGGTTGGATTGTATGTATTATTGTAAACAATTATCAAATCTACATATCAAAACCATTTTCAAATGTTGATACAAATTTTTGAAGTGAAATGGTAGACAATTTTTCAGGAAATTTTTTTTTTCAAATTTTTTAGTTTTTGATGATAAAAGGGTGAAACGTGACACAGACTTTTCTTATCTATACTTTTTTTTCGAAAAACCATTTGTTTCGGTATAATGATTGGAAAATCACTTGCAAAATGACATTTTTATCCACGCGAAAAACTGTCTGTAACACGGAAATTATGTGAATAAAAAAAATTTCAAGAATCTAAAATTGTTTAGAAGGTTGTATTTTTTCAAATTTTTACATTTGAATATTTTCAATGAGCTACAATGTCAAAAAAAGGGGCTGGTTTTTCATATTTTTGGACCAAGAAAAGTAAACTTATTCTTTTTTATTTTGACCCAAATTCTACAAGTTGCGGAACCAGTAATAAAAGGTGTTTTCCTATAATTTCCACATTCAAATTTGTTCCTTTTTCTATTGTCGTCATTACAATTTTTCCATCCCCCCCCCCCCTTTGTCACGAACCATGACAAATCATTGAGTCCCCCCCGTGATATTACGTAACGTGTACCCCCCTCAAATTCTCATTTTGTTTCATCAAAAAATGATACTGGTAAAAAAAAATTCTACATAAAAAGTTTGTTCATTGATATTTAACTATATTATATATATTTATATATTATTTTAAATGGTAACATTTTTATTAAAATTTAAAGTCATTGCACGGAATAATGAATTGACTAGTCCACAGTTTGATCTATTCCTCGCTTGATTTTTCTCAAGGATTTTATTGATAATGGGGAAACCATCATTATTATCACACTCGTGTCGAGAGATGTGTGCTTATTTATATGGATACCCAAACGGTAAATAAAAACAGATGATTTGACCGCCAAGAATTCTACTTTATCGGCTGCTAAGAAACCGCGCTTATATTCAAAACACTTCAAGTACGCCCGTTTATTTTAAATGCAATATTTAAACGAAAAATTTATTTGTATTTACAGTTTGTTACGTAACGCGACCGTGTAAGCTCCCAGCCCCCCTTCGTCACAAAATGTAATGAATCTATGACCCCCCCCCCCCAAAAAAACTGTGTTATGTAATTTGTGAAAGACCCCTACTAACCGATTGCACAAAGTTCCATCGATACCGGCATATATTATGCAAAGCTGTTGAATTGATTCGACGCCGATTTGAAGCGAAAGAGGCCGTATTTGGCAAAGAAAAAAGTGCTTTTCCACCAGGACAACGCACTGACGCACAGGTCCTCAGCCGCAATGGCAAAATTGCATGAGTTGAGCTACGAATTGGTTCGTCATCCACCATATTCTCCAGATTTGGCCTCCTGTAATTTTTATCTATTTCCAAACTTGAAGAAATGGATAGGATGAAAGAAATTTGGTTCCAACGATGAGGCCATCACTAAAACGAACGCCTATTTTGAAGTATTATTTGAAAGGGATCGAAAAATTAGAAAAACTTTGGACGAAGTGTATAGGGCTACAAGGAAATTATGTTGAGAAATAAAATAAGTTTTGACTAAATAAATCATTTCATGTTTAATTTTTCATGGACTTTTCACATTGCCCTCGTATATACTAAGTATAGTGAGGTAAGCAGGAATCAATAAGCCAAATAATGTGAGACGTACACGTTTCTGAATTTGTTCCAGAAAATGATATGTAATGATATGTAATGATATGGTGGTGGAATGGAATGGTCGATGGAAATACTCTGTAGCCATCATTCAACATTAGTAAAGATTGCTGCAATTCCACAGGGAACTTGGAATCAATTCGTTGCGATCTGGGATTCATTCCAGTAAGTATTCTTGAAGACTTGCTTTTAATGATTCAGAGTACGATTTCTATTTTTCTGAATAATAGCTTACACTATCTGTATTAATCTGTTCTAGTTTAATGTTCCAAGATATAAATATCTGGCACCCTACTTTCCTCAATGAAAAAGTTAACGAATAGCACATTGAAGATGATCAAGTATACAATCTCAAATATAACAGGCCTCAAAGACAGAGGAATTACTGTGCTTAAAATATATACATATGTACCATCTACAATAAAGGCATCTATTTAGGAATAATATAAATAAACACTGGCAAGTAATCAAACAGTTTAGTAGCGCATTGGACTACGAATGTTCTTCACAAAACTGCTTCAATTCCTATATTATAATCAAGCAAATCAATCGGTTTCTCTCTCGACTCTCGTTTATTTGTTTAATTATAATTTGAGCTAGAAACTAGTTGATTTTGGCCATCCATGTAGGCGAGACTTTTCATTAGATAATATAGGTTCATTGTGAGCATTTAGAAATTCTTCAAAGTATTGATTTGAGATCAGCATCTACCACCTACATAGTATAAAGGAAATATTGCAATCGGTATCCATCTGAGCCTCTCAGAATTCATTTGGAATACTTTTGACTATTCGTGTGTATGTATGTGCGTGTACGCATGCACATACATACGCAGAAATAGTCAAAAGTAGCCCAGATCATCGCCGGAGGAATATTTCTGAGCACTCTGATGGACCTAATACAATCAGCCCTGAATGCATTGAATAATGGTGCAGTGATTAAGGTTTAAAGATTAACCATAAGAAAACAGAAATTGTAGTTTCCACTAAGAAGTACGGAACAGTACTCACCAGAGAACTGACCATAGCAGGTCATATGATTGAAATCAGCGACCAAGCTAGGAGTTATCTTAGACAAGACACTTTTATGGAACCACAACTAGAACAACAATGCCGCAAATTCACTGCAGCCTCCTGGTTGTACAGAAAGACAATTGGCCACAATTGGAGACTCAAACACCATAATGTGGATCTTTGAAGCCATCTTTAAGCCGAGGTTGACATACGTGGCGGTGGTATGATGGAAAAGAACAGAGCTCAGGATGACCAGATCAATCCTGGTGCATTTGAGGAAGCTAATACTAGGCTGCCACGGGAGCCACGGTAAGTGCTCCAAAGGCCGCATTTGGAACGCTAATGAAAGTGAAACCATTCCACCTGACTATAAAAGGTGCGGCAACAAAATCTGCCCACAGACTTATATCGATGAAACTGTGGAAAGCATACGGTAGCCACCTCACTACCAATCAGTGATAGAACACACCCAATCTACACAAGGAGGTTGGGATGACACCACGATACACATTTGATAAGGAGTTTCGTATATGCATATCCCCTAAAGAAAATTGGTTACACAATAACCAGTCAGCCCTGTCAACAAATGGTGAAATCTGGTCAAATGATGGAGCCAGAAACAATGAGCAGGCGGGAGCAGGGATATACTGCAAGGACCCTGGCAAAAGTATTTCTATACCTCCAGGCATATACGCCACCATTCTTCAAGCGGAGATACTGACAACAACGCGCTAGGCCCAAATAGCGCTGGAAGAAAGAATGTAAACACACATCAGTATATGCACATACAGCAAGGCAGCTCTTGCTGTGCTGGGTAGCATGAGAATAACATCGAAGCTGGTGTGAGAGTGCATCGTGGCGAAGAGGAAACAAGCTCACCTTATTTTGGGTGCCCGGTCACTCTGAAATAAAGGGAAACGAAATAGCCGATGAGGTTGAAAAACTGGGGGCTTTATAACCTCTAATAGGGCAATAACCAGCGGTGGGCATCTCGATAAGTAACATCAATGAGACAATCCATTGCTGGGTCGGAACACAACACTCGGGAGAGTGGAAACTAGTGAACGGTTGCAAGCAGTCGAAAGCACTGATTGGGCCGCATATTAATGATGACTGGTCACAGCAAGTGAGGAACATGGTCAAAACTGCTGACACTCTGACACATATCCTGACAGGACACGGACCGTTTAACTACTACCTTCACAAGATGAACCTTAACAATTCGCCTTTGTGCAAGTGGTACAAACGGAAAAACGAAACATCAATGCACAATCTGCGCAGATGCGTAACATTGCTCCCCCCAAGGCGCAGAGCACTTTCGGTAGAGCTATGCGACACTGAAGAGATCCAGACACTAGAAACTACCATAACAATTTCATTTAAATTATAAATTAACCTCGTATATTTGTAACGATATAATAACATATCTATGTGACTTTATCATAAACTATTAGCTACAAATCAGCAACAAATTATCATCTTTAATTATCTATAATTATCTCCGCTATAATTATCTCCGGGAGAACAGTAGTTCACTAAATAACCCATTATATTTGCTCATCGGAAATAATCATTCTGATTACCACTAATAGTTCCGGTTTCATGATGGCAATTATCAAACTCCGATATTGTCATAGCTTATCAACATTTTTAGATGAAAATATTTTTCGCACAAAAATAATTATTGTGACTGTAGTTTTGATCACATCATCGGACATAATAACTTGGAATACTCTCAATATTGGAATACTACGACCAGTTGTGAATGAATCACATTACCTTGCTCAAAGCAACTGAGATGAATGTTTAATATCGTTGTCCAAAATTTGCAATGATTCTGCTAGGTATAACTTTCATCTCTCTGTAGAACTATGTAAACAGTTGAAAAACATGGCTCCCGGATGGATTACGGGTCACAATAGCTCGACTTGATGCCGACAACTGAAACTGTTCCAATTCAAGCCTCAAGCCTGCCCTGAAGATGCCACCTGTAATGGTTGACGAAACGTCGGCATCAAATCGAGCTATTGTGACGCGGAATCTATTCGGAACCCAAGATTTTTCAAGATTAGCTATCCGCGGAAATCTGCTATTCAAGATATATAAACAGTATAACATCTGTCATCGATTTGTGATTATATTGGATTAAATTTTTTGAAAACATGGAATTTGTTTTTGGAAATATGAGATCTGCAATGATATCTAAATCTAATTTCTATTGAGCGAAGTAATTGACTTATATTGGACTACAGCCCGGACAAATTAACTTATAAACTACTGATTTTAAATTGCCTGTTTCAACTTTAGCATTGAGTATCAAACAAGAAAGTTTGTTTTACCTCTGACAGAAACTACTAGATAATATTTGATAATGTTTTTAACACAGGTATGTTATGTAAATTCTTGGGAAATTTGTCACATTATTACCTATGTCTATTATATTTTCGGCTTTACGTACGTTTAGGTTTTACGACCATCATCAGAAGTTTGAAAACTAATTCACTAATTCAACTAAAGCACGGGATTTCTTGAACTAATTATACTAAGCACTGAGCGTCTTTTTACGCATTAATTTCAATTAAAAATGTGTTTGTCGCAGAAACAAACAAAACACGAATAATTGAAATTGTAACAAATTAAAGTCCAATGTATATGATTATATATCAAAAAACCACTACACAATAATTTTTCTATAGTTGAAGACATCATATCTTGGTGACGAGGATAAATAGTTGTCAACAAATTCCTTTGCGCTAAAGTACCTACAATGTTAAGCAGATGTGTTTATGGTCACGATACGAAAGGACTGTGATGTAGCAATATTACTACATATGGCTTTCTACATATACACAATTCTAATCATTATAAAAAAGTACTTAGTTTAATTAATTGAATTGGTATAAATGATTGTACATTGGTTCTACTATTTACCGACCTATTATATCACGTCTTAAGTGAATCATCTCCCGAATAGATCTTTTATAATAATTGGTTTCCTCAGCTAAAATATTAATAATATGGTATTATATCGTAACATTTTTATTTGGGATATTGGGAAACATATTTTCGATACCTAAAGAAGCTAGTATCAGCTTTTTGTACTAAATAAAGCAGTTAAATTCGAACCCTGAATATCTTATTGAGTTTTATATTTAAATTATATATAAATATATATGTGTGTGTTTGCACTAAACCGAATAGTTTCTTGCCAAGAAGGATTGATATTTTTCAATCATGGAATCTGCGGAACTATAAAGGATTTTTGAAATTCAACGCCTACGGATGTAAAAAGGGTTGTAATCGATATAGTATTACGTTTTCTCATAAACTGATGGCTCATCACATCGCAGACTAACTGTTACTCACCACAGACAAGATATCGAGCTATGTTCACACGATAGACAGCTCATAGAATAACATCGAACATAAAAATATCTTTTTTTATCGTTAAGAAGTGGTTAAACCATTTTAAAAACTACAAGTGAGCATATTCAAAATCAAGAAAATTACCTAATGAATCGAACAAAAATATTTTTTTTCAAAAGGTATCTACGCCATGTATTAAATTTGTCTTAAACTGTGATCAATATCAAGGCTACTCTCATGGTTGCGTAACAAAAATAAGAATTCGAAAATATGGAATTTTGTTGCTGTGGCACTGGGAAAACTGATTACTGATTTTTACGAAATTCATAAGAGTTCAAAAAAAATAAAAACCAACAATTTCAAAGGTCATATAATGATATTTGGGTCGGTTATGAGCTAACGTATCAGCCCTTCACGAGATGAAGTTGAGTTTGGAGATATCCTATATAGAAAAGAGAAATACCACTCAATATTCGACCCATGATAAAATCTCCAGAACTATAAAAGGTGTGACATTTGGAAGGCAGGTCTTATGCGTCCTTATACCACGTAAGAACCACAGGACCTTCCGAAATTCAACCCATAAGAGAGATAAGGTGGTAAAATTTAATGATTTTAATAGTTCCTCCACATATTTTAATAATACATAGACTATAAAACAATGAGTTATAAATATATAATGTTAATTTGTCTATTGATTATCCCTGTCGATTCAAATAAACTTCCAATATCATGACATAAAGTATAATGTAACATCTTTCCACGCCATTAGCTGCTTTCAATCATTTGCAATATATTAGTTTAAGCTGCGGTGAACACACAGGGACAGGACCTTCCGAAATTCAGCCCACAAGAGAGATAATGTGGTAAAATTGAATGATTTTCATAGTTCCCCAAAATATTTTAATAATACAAAGAGTATAAAACAGTGAGTTGTAAAACATATGCCAATTTATTCATTGACTATCTCTGTCAATTCGAATAAACTTTCAATATCATGACATAAAGTATAATGTAACATCTTTCCACGCCATTAGCTGTTTTCAATCATTTGCAATATATTAGTTTAAGCTGCGGTGAACACACAGGGACAGGACCTTCCGAAATTCAGCCCACAAGAGAGATAATGTGGTAAAATTGAATGATTTTCATAGTTCCCCAAAATATTTTAATAATACAAAGAGTATAAAACAGTGAGTTGTAAAACATATGCCAATTTATTCATTGATTATCTCTGTCAATTCGAATAAACTTTCAATATCATGACATAAAGTATAATGTAACATCTTTCCACGCCATTAGCTGCTTTCAATCATTTGCAATATATTAGTTTAAGCTGCGGTGAACACACAGGGACAGGACCTTCCGAAATTCAGCCGACAAGAGAGATAATGTGGTGAAATTGAATGATTTTCATAGTTCCCCAAAATATTTTAATAATACAAAGAGTATAAAACAGTGAGTTGTAAAACATATGCCAATTTATTCATTGATTATCTCTGTCAATTCGAATAAACTTTCAATATCGTGACATAAAGTATAATGTAGCATCTTCCAACGCCATTAGCTGTTTTCAATCATTTGCAATATATTAGTTTAAGCTGCGGTGAACACACAGGGACAGGACCTTCCGAAATTCAGCCCAAAAGAGATAATGTAGTGAAATTGAATGATTTTGATAGTTCCCCAAAATATTTTAATAATACAAAGAGTATAAAACAGTGAGTTGTAAAACATATGCCAATTTATTCATTGTTTATCTCTGTCAATTCGAATAAACTTTCAATATCACATAAACAATATGTCATAAAGTATAATGTAACTTCTTTCAACGCCATTAGCTGTTTTTAATATATTAGTTTAAACGGCGCCGATGCCACTAACTGCTGCAGGAGTCCGCAGACAACAGCTAGTATTATATATTTAACTAAATCAGAAAAAAATAGTTTTCAAGGTTTGAATGAAATTGTTGTATTGGATCGTGGGGCATTAACGTCAAAATTTCCATTTTTGTTTGTTTGTTTCCACAAAATAACTACACTGTTTGCTTTAGTAAATATGTGACACTTTAACAGTGGTTTTTATTGAGTTTAAGCTCTTAATGAGACTTCGGTTGTTATTTATTCTTGAATGGTAGCTATTTTGCCGGAATAAGTTTTAGTTTAATACACTTAAAGAATATCACAACTGTCGATATACTAACAAGTACGCGATAATCACCCTTATCCATTAAAAATACTATTAAAGTACTAAGAGTTTACTCTGATGATGGCTACTTGGTAGCAAAGGTCCTTAGTATTTTTAGTGGATACGGGTGATTATATCGTACCGTATTATAAGCTCTAGTTTGATAATTATGCGATGAGCATTGAAACAGCGGTCACAATTATTATTATTATTCCACTAAAGTGTTAATAAAATGAAAAAAAATATTATTGTCATTATAACAAAATATCAATTTGCGAAAATGTTGATTTACGACATCCTGTGGGTAGGAAGGCCACAAATTATTCGAAGCTATCATTAATTCAGCGATGTCAGAGGAACATTCTTATGTTAATGTAAAAAGTCCAGATTTCTGATGTTAAACTCTCATCTATGTTCAGGTATAAATTAGAGTAGGTATGATATGTTTACGTATAATAAAAATGATCTATCAGATCGTAAATAATTTCCAAGAAATTTACATTTCGAGTTAGTGACCAGCGCTCGAAGTACGCCACTTAAGAGCAGAGCACGACTGAAATACTTTAGAGCAAGATGATTGAAAGCTGTCTAGAACAGCCGTGGTCTAGGTAGTTAATTCTTCAGCATGACAACAAGTAAGTTTACGAGAACATAAATGCCAACCGATAATTAAAACTTAGGATTTTAATGGTTTGCGGCGAGCCGAAAGATGTGTGCAGTGTGTACGGGGTTTTGATTTTTAAAGACTAGGAACTGTTCAGGAACTAAATTAAAATACTACCATATTTATGTGCTTCTCATTCACTTTATGTGTTGGTACACTATATGGCCGTACATTTTATGATAGACAGCGTATTGCTAAGAAGTGATATACAACATTTACGTTCATCAAACACGCATGCATATAGATCCAAAGTAAGATCGAAGCTTATCGAATGCCCGAATGTCTTCCGTTTGTTTTGGACTTTCGCCAGAACAAGTTCATTCACTCCTCTAACCAAAGATATGGCACACTGGCTACTACACCAGAAGAAAAAGCCAACTTTTTGCTGGAATGTTTGCAGCAAATTCCTTTGGATTCACAAGGGAAGGGCCCTCCTGATATTGCTGCCATCGATAGCCATATGTCTGAAAATGTCTTCCGTCAGCGCACAATTAGGCGCATTCCGCTTGATCTTGATACCAAGAGGTCTGACGGAATTTCAGTTTTCGTTCTCAAGGAATGTGCGCCTGAGTTAACGCCAGTTTTCTGGAGGTTATTTACCCTTTAATACAAACTTGGCGTGTTTCTTTCCAGTTGGAAAGCAGCTAGAGTTCAACCAATTCCAATAAAAGGTAAAAAGACCCTTCCTAATAATAGACCTATTGTACTATTATCTGTGATCTAAGTGATGGAGAAATCAACAAACATCATCTAATACCTAGAGAGATCGAAAATCGTGGATGACCGGCAATATGGCTTTCATCAGCAGATATCAACAGGAGATCTGCTTGCCTAGGTATCACATGTAAGGCAGAAATCTACTGCAAAATATGGGTTATCCCTAGCTGTAGCATTGGATATCTCCAAAGCATTCGACCAAATTTGGCACCAAACCCTTCTTGGGAAACTTCCGTAATATAGTTTGCCTCTTCAACTTTGTCGCTAATTATCGAGTTTTCTCTCAGATAGATCGCTCTGTGTGGTGGTTGACGGAGTATCCTCCGATACAACGGCTAACAATTTTGGTGTTCCAGAGGGATTCTCATGTTCAAAAGAACATATTGAACTTCATCCAATCTACGTAAGTTTCTTCTTCTTCTTTTGTTATCGAAGTTTTTGGGGAATAGATGAATCTTCAAATTCATCAATTTCATCGGAAATAGAAATGTTCCGACAACTAACATCAGCTTAGATATCGAAATCTCCATCTGGACAGATTTCATTGGAAGATTATTATGTAAAATTTCTTCATCTATAAATTTCATCAATTTTTCACAAATCCGGAACTTCTCCAAGTTAGCAGGGTACAAATGTTATGTGTGTGAATGTTATATTCAGTCATTTGGCTGAAATTACATCGTCAACTTGAAAGAATCAGATGAAAATTTTTGATGAAATGAATCGTCGATCCGTAATTATTGAAAAACTGTTAAAGGCAGGTCCGAATAAAACGTAGATGAATTATACACACCAATTATGTTGGGGAGCTCCAATGAACCCGGTACCGGATCTGATGAAATATCACTTTGTTCATGCTCCACATATCGAAGATCTGTTGAAAATGAACACCTGTCCCGTCCATAGCTTTGCAGATAATGATACACTTAATACCGCTTTCTCATCTAGAGCTCCTATACCAACCAATGAAGCCAGCCAGAGCCTAGTAGATTTTGATGTAATCAAAACTCAAGCTTGCATATTCTCCAGGAAGGCAGATCCCACAATCCTTAATACGATTATGTCTGCTACAACTATTCCTATGAAGTCTTCCATATGCATGCTAGGAATCACTACCAATAGCATCCTCACATGGGATGATCATGTGAGGTCCATTGCAAAAACCGCTTCACAAGAACTTTATTATCATTATTATTATTACATATAAATGAAGGCTGAGGACAGAGTCATATGTAAGCCTAAAAACTAAAGAGATCAACAAGTTAATACAATGCATGCAAAAAAAAAAGAAAAAGAAACAGTTCGTTTCGACGGCGTGGGCTCTTTTGATTGAAATTAAATTTGTGCGATATGGACTCTTGTGATATAATTAGTTTTAATAAACCCTTTTTTTTTATTTTTACATAGTGAGTCTTCTGATGATGGTCGAGAGACCGAAACGTACGTAAAGACAAAAAATTTTAAACCAGAGTGTTATTGTGATCTATTTCCCAAGAATTTTTATATATGAAACAGTTAAGCAAATAAGCAAATGTCTATTTTGTTTTTAAAACTATTCACTGAGTCAGAATTCACAACATCGTTGGGTAAGTTATTCCATGTTTCGAAATTACGATTCACCAAAAAATATTGTCTCTGCCTTGTGGCAAATTTCTCCTTTTTTAATTTGAGAGTGTGACCACGTAACCGCGAATCGTTGTTGAAAACAAACAGTTCTTTCTGATTAGCATAATTATACTCAGCTATACGGAAAGATATGATGAGGTCCCCACGGAGTCGACGTTGGTCAAAAGCTATCAGTTGTGCCATCCTCAGTCTTTCGGGATAGGTTGGACGCACTTCACCAAAAGTAATACGCGTGGCTCGACGCTGAACATTTTCCCACTTGGTTTTCTATTTCGTGCCAAGAGCTACTTCACATCACAGCAGCTCCTCATAATCTACAAGGCACAGATTCGACCTTCCCTGGAGTACTGTTTATATGTTTGGAGTCTGTCTTCCAAACATACGCTGAAGCTCTTGGATTTTATCCAGAAAAGAGCTATTCGTCCGATTGATGATGTCATACTAACGAGTTCATTGACTTCTCTAGAACATCGTAGAAAGGTGTTCTCCTTTTTTATAGATATTGCTATGATCAGTGTTCATTAGAAATCTCGTCTGTTATTCCACCACGAGAGATTCCAGTTAGGGTGGACTAGACAAACTCAAGCTGGTCATCCCTTCTTTGTTAAGCTTGAGACCAGCCGAACTTGTTCCTCCCACATGTCATTTTTTTATCGAACAACGAAGTTATGGAACTCTTTGCCTAGTGAAGTCTTTCCTTATGGCTATAACCAACAAACCATCCAAAACAATATCCTCACTCAACATTCCACCGCTGGCTCACACGATGTTCGTCAAACATGATAGGTTTTCCTTTCGTATAGTCAAAGTATAGAAAAAAAAAATAATGAAAAAATCATAATCTACATTTGTAACTAAAATAGAAACTTTACATCATTCAACAATAACAACTCAGAAAGGGATTATATGAGACTTTCTAGCCCGTCCCAATACTGCCCTTCATTTTGAACATCATAACTTATTCATTGTACAGGATATATTCAACTTCTAGAGTTTCAAGGTATGTCTTGTAGCGATGTGCAATCAAGTGACTTGATATGAATGGACAAAAAAAAAAGACAAACGTTGTATATTCATGTATGCAATGACCAGTGGCGGCTCGTGAACTTTTTAAGAGAGGAGGCTGGACATAAAACGTTCTTGTAAAAATATACTCTATTCAGCCAATAAATTTAACCTTTGCACAGCGACCGTACCAGCTACTTCAGTGACAAAATTAATTGTTGCCAAGCAAAAACCAACGTGAAGGTGTAGAATTTCTCTTGGCAAAAACATTTTTTGTTCGTTTTTTTTTTCTTTGGATTTTTGATATTTTTTTTTTAAATTTTTCATATTTTGTTTTTTTTTTATTATATTTATTAACTTTTTTTATATATTAACGGAATTCTACGGTCTTTAGTTTGCGAAAAATGATCAATAATATTATCATAAAATGTATCATTTTGTTTTAAGTGTTTTACTAAATCTTTTTCAATAGATATCAAACTAACACTGTATGAACGATTTTGGCCCATTGTATTTGGCATGTAAGTTTTAATTCGTTTGAGAGTAGAAAATGATTTCTTCACCGATGCCGACGTGACAGGAATGGTGACTGTCAAACAAAGTAGTTTATGAAACTGAGGTAAAACTTGTCGCAAATCATTGTCTATCATATATTTTATCATATCGGCGTGAATGTCGTACTGGCCTAAAATATCTTTATCCGAGTAGGTATATAACCCATGATTCATTGTGCAGTGCTATTTTATCAAAAAATTTATATTTTAGAACTAAGTTATCTAAAAGTGTATTGGGAAACTCTTTTGAAAAAGATTCGAAAAATCTTCTATTCGTCAAATTTCAATTCATGTAAATCGGAAAATCGAATCTCAATTTGACCTTTAATAGTATCTAAAATTTCATAAAAAAAGTTGTTTATAATGTAGTTTCTTGTCTACCAAATTATACGTTTTCCTCCTTTAACAATATTCTGTTTACCGGTTAATTTAAACTTAATACTCGATGTAATATGTTCCTGCGATTTTTCATGTCTGTCTATACCACGAGCAAAATTTTTCAAATCATCATAACCCGAGTGCCCCCAACATGAAGTTGTATCAGATGTAAATAGCAAGCAATATAATTTATTGTGTATTTCGATTTTGAAACATACCTGTCATCGTCACCACTAATCCTTTCAAATCCGGTAAGGGCCGTTTATTTTTAACAAAACACTTTTCTATCATATGTTAATCCACTAAATGGATTTTCTAACAACCCAGCAATTAAGTCACTCATCATTTTAACGTTCACCGATTAGATAAATTATAATTTAACTACTTAACCTTACTTCGCCTCGCGGTACAAATTACAAAACCAAGAACTAACGGAACACGACACGTGTGGCATTCTTCTAGCGGAAGGGCGGTAGCAAGTAATCGTATTTCATTCGACCGACGATTCTATACGAGAAGCTAGCTTCCATAGGATGTTGCCATATTCGCTCTTTTACCCTATCTAGCAATTGAACTGCTTGGAAAACGGCAACTGTGTTGACCACACGTATTTAGCGTTTGAGATATATAGAGAATCTAGCCTCTGGCCACTGTTGCCAGATTAAAAATAACTACTGAGAACGGGGAATTAATTGTGAAATTTAAAGAATTATCAGAGAAACAGGAAATAAAATGGAGAATGATCATTAAGATAAATTGGTGAGGAGGCTGAGCCTCCTTAGCCTCCTTCCAGGAGCCGCCACTGGCAATGACACTCTCAGTTATCAATGGTTATTTTAGTGTCACGTTTTTATTGCAGTTTAACCAAATCGCTCCCTCTAGATTATTTCAACGTTACTTGTTAAATCTAGATTCAAACATACTGATATTTTATGGATTAAATTGAAAAAACGTGGAGAAGTTCGTATACAGTACTTCTAACGACAAAAGTTCATACTTTATAGTTCAGAGTTGGTAGAAAGCAAATAAATGACAACATTATGAAGTCATATTGATATCGAAGTGTGGAATGAAGAATCGAAAAAATGAAAACAAATCAAAGCCATACCGGGAAGTCAATAAATTACTGAATGCAGTAACTAACAAATGGTTTCGACAGGCCTGATGGATTATGAAAAAGCCATCAAAGACATTTTCTTCGAACGTGAAGCTGCACCTTCAGTGTATATGTATAGTACTAGATTCTCTACTGTGATAAAATGCTTTATAGCACCGCGTTTTGCAGAAACGTTGAAAGACGATATACCACAAGCTCCATATAATTTATTGGAGGATGAATCAATAAATACACATATTCTAGCGGTAAAATCGAATTTAATTTTCAAAAATATGAGTAACTTCAAGCCTAAAATGCAGTAAAAAACTTTCAAAGTCAATAAATAGATTAACTTTCCCTAAAAATGGAATTTTGGTATCTTTCGATGTTTCAAATATTACCCCAAATGAATTTGAAATTTTAATATCAAAAAAATCACATACAAATGCCGTATTAAAATCCGAGATAGAACAAGCTTTTGAACTTTGCCTTAGTCAAAAATATTGTTAATTTAATCGAATTTTTCACACAAAATAATGAATTAGCTAAGGATCTCCATAAAGTCCTCTTTTGCAGATATTTTTCGTATCTTATATTTAAGAAACTATAATGAGTTCCCCTCTAGCTAAAAAACATATTCATTGCTGGTTTAGATATGTGGATGATGTTTTATCCTTTCTCCTATCCTACTGTTTTTTTTCTATTGTTTCGAATTAGTTTTTTTATGAGATGGTGATATCTCTACTACCATATGTAATTTTGTGGCTAAATGTTCAATGAAAAAGCCAAAAAAAAAATATGTGGATGATGTTTTATCCTTCTCCAAAGGCACATCACGACAATTGAATGTTTTCTTATATTTCATTAATGATATTCATCCTGTAATTAAGTTCACTTTGGAAATTGAGAAAGATAATGAAATAAGTATCTATCCTTTTGCAAAAAATTCTGATTCTTCATCAAAATACGTTTTCTTCACATATTTTGGTGAAAGAATTGGAGACATTTTATCGAAACATAAACTAAAAGTTAGCTTCAGATCTCAAAATAAATTGTCCTATTCTTTATTGAATGCTAAAGATGAAAGAAATAAGTTTAATAAACCTGGAATATATAAATTAATCTGTTGTGTGATAACTTTTACATCGGTAGATCTAGTTGTAATATAGAAATTAGATATAAGGAACTTTCTCGATCTTTTACACTTAGATAAAACAGATATAACCATATTTTAGAAACATGCCGCACTTTTCCAAATTATGGATGAAGTTAAAATTTTATATAACCAGAGTAGAGGTTTTAAATTAAACACACTAGACACAATAGAAATTTTCAAAGGTATTAAAATAATGAAATTTTAAGCGTACAATTAGACGTGAACTATAGCATTCTGTTTGATGTCTTGATAACGTAAAATTTCCCATAATCCTCTTGTGTCTTCGTAGTATACCTTCTCATAAAAATTTCCTTCTGACAATATTAAGTCTACCTCAGTATCCAATTTCAATTATACTATTCTAGCAATGTATTTCCCCAACCGGAATCCCACTTGTCACCTGTGTCTTATATTGAATCATGAATAGCCTGAATTATTCATATTTTCATATATTAGTATAGTTTGAAGATGAATATAATATGTGTGATAAAAACAGAGTCAAATTGTTTTATTTTATTATATCAATATGATAAATTATCAAAGTAATGGCTTCCACCATTCAATTTATGAATATGTATTAATACTAATAAATCCTCGTCGGCTGGACACAGTATTCGTGGTCAAGATGCGTCTTCAAGAGTTTCAAGTAACTTAGAAAAGTTCACATCACATAATTTTTCATAAAAGTCCCAACATTTTGTTCAACAGAAAGATTTTAATTTTAATAAATTAGCGGGCATTAAAAGTCATTTCGCCTGTTTATTATGCCCTAGGACATAATGAATACATTCATGGTAACCTTATTCAAGGCAAAATAAACAATTAAGAGACAAATGAAAAATAAATGTCCAAATAATTGGTATCACCCAAGAGTGAGTTCATATCGATATTTAAATCTCACAATCTATTTGAATCGGTACTACAAGGTTTCGAGGTCAAAGGTTACACCTCATCTTCAGGAATATATAAAAATGAATTCAATGAAATTCAGGAAGTTACTTGTTATCTGAATTTGAAAAGATGAACATATCCATTACTAAATGAGTGTTTGCATAAACTTGGAACTATTAAGAAAAAAAACATATAAATCGGTACTACCAAGTTTTGAGGTCAAAAGATATACCTCTTCTTGAGACTGGATTCAATATATATTATTAATACCTCATCATATTATATGGTTTTTCTCGAAAGTTTCAAGTATATACAAACTCCCATTTCATGATTTAGGGAAAAATGTTGTATATTGAATGTGTGTAGCAAAATAAAATTTAAATCATTTTACAAGTAAATACAATATTATAATGATTTTATAATTCTTCATAGTAGTAGTAGTAGTAGTAGTGTTTAATTGTCCACATAATACAATACAATATGCCAGTTTGGCGTAGGACGTGTCAAAAATTATAAAATATAAGTTACGATACATAATAACACTTTTAAATATTTCTGTATATATGACAAGTTTGAATAAAACACAAATAAAAATGGCTTATAATATAGATAAAATATATGAATAATTAATAAAATCTTCATATATTACAATTAAGAGTGAGGCTAAGATATTCATCTAGATCGTATATGGGGAATTTCACTTGGATTGCCTTCAGTTGGTACTTGAATTGTTCAATCGGTAGTTTTCTAAGGTTAGCAGGTAGTTTATTGTATATTTTTATTAGTGTATTTTCTGCATTCCTTTGTATTCTGACTTTGATGCAGTTTTTGGTGGGACTAGATTTTCCATATTTCTCGTGCCATAATTATGTTGACATGCGTACTTTTCAAATATGTCAGGCTGTTTTTTGAGGAACAGTGCGGCTTCTAATATGTATATACCATACATCGTCAGTAGCTGATAGTTTTTGAAATATCTTTTGCAGCTTTCAGTTTGTTTCAATTTAAGTACAACATGAAGGCTTTTCTTTTGTGCAATAAATACTTCTCTTATTTTCACCGAGTCTCCCCAAAATATAATTCCATATCTTATGTTAGCCTCTTGATATGCTCTGTATGATGTTAACGATGCCTCAGTTGAGACTAGATAGGAGATAGTTCTTAGTGCATAAGTAGTCCTACTCATCTTCGTTAAAAGTTTCTCGATGTGTTTCTTCCAATCTAGTCTGGCATCTATATGAAGGCCAAGGAATTTAGCAGAGAATTCACAGCTTACTGATTGCTTTGGAGTTAGTTGTAATGGTATGATGTCGTCCTCTTGGGCTGTCAGAGAATATTTTATGACCGCAGTTTTATCTATGTAAAATATCGCTTTGAATAAAATTTGATGAATTTTTCAATTGCTGAACAAATTTTGAAACAAATTTTCTTTAATGCAGTCATTATTTAATGTGCCCAAAGATGGGGTGTAAACCTTTGACCTTGAAACCAGGTAAAATTAAACGATATTTAAATTTGAATATAAATGAATATCTATTTTGACAATTATCCCCTTGACATTTGGTTAAGAAATGTCACTCTCGGAATCACCAAGGCATCAACTTCCACAACAATCGAACACACTATCTACAATTTTCACATCTCACGATTCAACATACAACCAATTGAAAATGCAATATTTGTCTTCTTCTTTTTGAAGAATGCACGATTAACTATTTCTCTAATTATCAAAGCTTCCGTTTTAATGACCACATAAAAGATTCAGACCGAAGATTCACTCACGAAACTACCAATAAAATGATACGGTTGAAATAATCTCCTACACTACAAAAACCAGTCGCTTCATGCACTCCCTTTTACAGTCTATACAAACTTTATGAATAGAATACCGGATGCAACCAGCTTCAACGTCATTACAGATAAGATAGGGTGAAGTCACTATGCTCGTATAATTCACGTCATGTGCTCCTCTAAAACATCTGAATACACTTTCGGAATAGCTACGGATGAAAGAATCAATTCATGCAGCGCACAATGCTAACAACATATTACGACTGAGAATCATGCGATTTCGGATCTTCCTGATATAAGTCAATCAGATGACTCCTCATATGCTTATGCTACAGCAATCCTTTAGATTTTTCAGGTTAGGAGGCTAAAATGACTGGTGAAAGGTTTAGGTTGTTAAAGTTACATTTTGAATGTTAATGGTGCAGGAATTCTACTGCACAGGTATGATAATACGCCTAAGCCTAAGTACGTAAATGAACAGGTAAAGATATTGACATCTGGGTCGTTGCACTCTAGGCGTATTTTTTAGTCAATGAAGGAAGGTGCGAACAACAGCACCTCCTTCGATTCTATGTGACATACTGCGGCAAGACACGGATCTTTTATAAGTGTATCAGGACCATGGTCTCCCATACGTCACCCGAGAGTGTCCTTAGGGAAGAGTACTGTATCTGTCAGGTTCCCCTGGTGTCTCGTGGTAGATACATTTGCCAACTCCTACGCAAATGACTTGCAGTTATGGCTCTCGGCATGTAAACGCCCACCTTGTATGAGCCCGAGGTCCTGAAAAGACCGACGTTTTTTTTTTCACTAGGGAATGAAAACTGGGGGCCATACCAGAGGGACGTCTCTTAGGGAAGACCCTCTATGCCAAAAGCTTGGAGTAGTCCTCGATACTCGACTGAACTGGAAAATCCACTTAGAAATCCGTTGTGTCCTTCTGGAAATGCTGGAGAGCCTTCGCAAGCACAGGGGGTCTTCGGCCGAGGTTCCTATACTGGATTCATACGGCCATATACCCTAAATAATATACAAACAACAAATGGAATAAGATTTTATATCGAATATCCATCCATTCCATCCATGTGGTATAATAGTATGTGGTTTAGCTCGAATGTTCTATCACCATAAAAAAGTTTTTACTTTAAAAATAAAAATAGCTGGAAACTTGTCAGATATCTTACGACTGATGTGCAAACTTGGTTAGTTCAAAAACTGACTGGATAATTTATATACCAACCAAACCGTCCGCAATTTTCATTGTTTGTGAACTAATTGAAGACCTTGGCTGATTTACTTGGAATAATGGAGGAATCTAAAACATCTAGACAGTTTATGAATTATGCAAGGCAGTTTGGCTAATATGAACATTATAATTTAATAGCTGCAACATTTATTCCCGAAAATCAACATTGTATTGGTAAATTTGTTGATCATTTCTTCCTTTTATAACATAGCCAATTTAGTTTCATAGAAAGCATTCCACAATAGAAGCAGCATCCATCATGAACTGCACATCTCATAATGAAGGAAAGGAAAAATAATAATGCTAGATAAATGCACCGGGTTATTATTTAAAATTGCGCCCCTTCACCCAGTAAATAGGCGAAACACACACAATTTGTAAATACATATTCGCGCAATTTTTCTGAAAACACACGACAATTTCCAGCGGTTATCTCAATTTTTAATTTTTTTGTGGATTTCGCAAAATTTCATAAAGGGTCATCACCCAGTAAATATGCGAGATTAAGATCACCCACAATTTGTGAATGAAGATTCGCAATTTTTCTAAGAACATACACAACAATTTCCAGCGGTTATCTCAATTTTTAATTTTTTTGTAGATTTTGCAAGATTTCATAAAGGGTACCAGTATTTAAATTTGCGCTCCTTCTCCCAGTAAATATGCGAGATTAAAAACACTCACAATTTGTGAATAAATATTCGTATTTTTTCTAAGAACATTCAAAACAATTTCCAGCGGTTATATCAATTTTTTTAGCGGTCTCAATTTTTTTTTGTGAACTTTTCATTATTTCATAAAGGGTCTTCACCCAGTAAATAGGCAAGATTGAAAATACCCACAATTTCTAAATAAACATTCGCAATTTTTCTAAGAACATACAAAACAATTTCCAGCGGTTATCTCAATTTTCAATTTTTTTGTGGATTTTGCAAGATTTTATGTAGGGTACCCATATTTCAATTCACATCCCTTCCCCCAGTAAATAGGCGAGATTAAAAACACCCACAATTTGTAAATAAATATTCGTAATTTTTCTAAGAACAACAATTTCCAGCGGTTATCTCAATTTTTATTTTTTTTGTAGATTTTGCAAGATTTCATAAAGGGTACCAGTATTTAAATTTGCGCTCCTTCTCCCAGTGAATATGCGAGATTAAAAACACCCACAATTTGTGAATAAATATTCGTATTTTTTCTAAGAACATTCAAAACAATTTCCAGCGGTTATATCAATTTTTTTAGCGGTCTCAATTTTTTTTTTGTGGACTTTTCATTATTTCATAAAGGGTCTTCACACAGTAAATAGGCAAGATTAAAAATACCCACAATTTCTAAATAAACATTCGCAATTTTTCTAAGAACATACAAAACAATTTCCAGCGGTTATCTCAATTTTTAATTTTTTTGTGGATTTTGCAAGATTTTATGTAGGGTACCCATATTTGAATTTACATCCCTTCCCCCAGTAAATAGGCGAGATTAAAAACACCCACAATTTGTAAATAAATATTCGCAATTTTTCTAAGAACATACACAACAATTTCGAGCGGTTATCTCAATTTTTAATTTTTTTGTGCATTTTGAAAAATTTTATAAAGAGTCTTCGCCCAGTAGTGAATAGTCGAGATTAAAAACACCCATAATTTGTGAATAAATATTCGCAATTTTTCTAAGAACATACACAACAATTTCCAGCGGTTGTCTCAATTTTTAATTTTTTCGTTGATTTTGCAAAATTTTATAAAGAGTCTTCACCCAGTAAATAGGCGAAATTAAAAACACCCCCAATTTGTAAATAAACATTCCAGCGGTTATCTCAATTTTTTTTTTGTGAATTTTGCAAGACTTTATAAAGGGTACCCATATTTAAATTTACGTCCATTCTCCCAGTAAAAAGGCGAGATTAAAAACACCCACAATTTGTAAATAAATATTCGTAATTTTTTTAAGAACATTCACAACAATTTCCAGCGGTTATCTCAATTTTTAATTTTGTTGTGACTGCGAAATTTTATAAAGGCATTTTCTATTTTGATCGACTTCATCGATTCTAATAAAACTTGGTTGAAATACATTTTCGATGATGAGAAATTTTATTCTTATGTTAGTTTCAATAATAAAATTGTCGAAGATAGAAGCAATTTTCATTCTATGTATCAGTTTTCATTTATCTGCAAATAATCTTGAACTATATACAAATGTCAACACAGTATTTCCAGACGTGAGTGATGTTTATCTAAAACCTCTGCGATATGTCAGAATTCGTTCACACACGATTCCTTGAAAGCCCGATGTTTCGATCATTATTAATAACGAACAAACAGACACGATTGATTGGAGCTCAGTTGGCAATGTGAACTAATAAAAATGAGTTGAAGGTTGCATTGGTACATTATGCACGTCCACATTATCGATATTGCAACGCACAAAGTCAAGAACGGTCTTGTAACCTCTTTATGACGTGCATCTGGAATGTATAAATACAGCTCACATTATAAATAGACCAGGGGAATTTGAGCTATAACATCTCTAACATATTCAAATACAAGCATAGACTACTATATTACAGTCCTCCGTCGCTATTGCACTCTGTCAGTGGGTTTAAATAATTAACAATTCTATCATTCCACAATTACATGCATGCGGTTCAATAAATGTGTCAGTAGAATTCTACAGCTAATGTACACTGTTATTGAAACTATCTTCATCAGTGTAGTTTCATTGTGTTTAACATGATTCAAAAATATATTAAACGAATCGAGGTTGGAGGAAATGAAGTGATGATGGCGCTAATGAAAAAAGGATAATACATTAGAGAGATTTTTTTAATCAAATGCTGTTTCTGCTAGAAATATCAATTTCATAATCTTTTCATTCTTCACCTACTAATGCTCCATTTCTTTACGAAGCTTCAGGAATTGACATCTTATGGTTTCAACAGACTAACTGTGGTTTGAACTATAATCAATTATTGAGATTATTCAAATTACGGAACGTAATATGTGTTGTGTGTGTTTGTGTTGAAGTTGAAAAAATAAAAACGATTTTCAGGCATATCGTCACCTTAGAGTTACAATGTTGTATGTTGCATTTTTCTCGATTTTGAGTTTTTAGTATTAAATAGTTGTATGTACATTGGACCGTGGCCCTACAGAGTTTCAAAATTCTAGCTCACATCCTTAAGCGTATGCTTATCAGAATTACAAAGTGGTATATGACACATACCACTTTGTAACAGCAAAAAATGAAATATATGTTATTAGGATACTACATACAATTTTGTTATTCTGAAACCAGACCTTCTGCATGCCGTGAGAAGCCTAAAAAACTACCCAGAAATTCTCGATGGATTTGATGGATATGATTCAGACATAGACAAAGAATATTTACCACCAGAAGACACGTCTGAGAACGAATTTTCCTATGAGTCCTCCCAAAATAATGCAATTGAATTTGCCCAAACTACCATGCCTAGTGATGCGGATGCACACGTATTTTGTGCTGATAATGCAGTCGAACTTGCCCAAACTAAATTGAAACCAAAGAGAGTAAGAAAACCAGAAACTTGTAAATGTAATGTTAGAAAACATGCCCACAGTGCTGGTAAAGTATATGTATCGATTAGAAAGAAAGTAGTTCCTGAGAAACGTATCGAGACACTGAAAGACTGAAGGAATAATTGTTCGCTTAAGTGCCAATCTAAAATCACTGAAGATGAGAGAAAAACAATTTTTGATGGATTGAACGACCACGCAAAAAAAGGCTTTTTTAATTGTCTACAACAAAAAAGTTTTAGGTTGACCGTCACAGAAAAAACAAAACTGATGCCAACAGTAGAAGAAAGTTCTCATTTGCGTATTATTTTCAAATTGGAACTAATACAAAAATACCCGACACACCGAAGGATGGCAAGCATATTAAACATATAATACCGGATGAAGACGTCAATTTCGTAAAAGAGCACATAAAATCTTCCCCCAAGATTGAATCGCACTACTGTAGGGCAAATACACAAAGGGAGTACCTAGATCCTTCCCTAAGTATAAAGAAAATGTACAGTCTCTACGCTGAATTTTGTAACGATGCTCAAAAGAAACCTGTAAAAGAGTCTTTTTATAGACACATTTTTTCTACACACTATAATTCATACTTTCATGTTCCAAAAAAGACAAGTGTGACGTCTGTGAATAGGTAAAATTGAAAAAGGAAAGGAGAATACGCTAACTACAGAAAAGACTGAAGAATATGAGAACCACATAGAAGAAAAAACTGCAACGAGAAATGAAAAAGCAAAAGACAGAGAAAACAAAGAATGTCCGTTTTTGGTTTTTGACTTGTACAATGTTCTGCCGTGTACCGAAGCAGAAATAAATAACTTCTATTACAAAAGCAAACTTAATTTACATAATTTACCGACTATTTTGTCAACTACAAAACAAGTCTACTGTGTAATAATCCGACGGATTATTACTTTTGTATTGAGGTCTTTGAATAATATTGATTTAAATTCAAATTGAAAATTTTATAAATTATTATATCTTGAACACGATATACCAGACAGACCTGGCGACGGTAATCTGAGACCTCTTTTCCGTATCATTGGTCGGTCAGCCATGAACCATGCTTCGCAAACGTAGCAAAGTACGCGGTCAACGGTACTAGTTTTTTCCTGAGTCAGGAAAAGTCCACGTGGACTTGAGTAGACCCGTCACTGACAATTCTTTTGCCTAGTCTGATTCCTATTGGCTGCTGGTATAAATTATGGGTGGGACATGCTCCCGGTTTTCTAAGTTAAACATATTTTCTAAGATTGAGCGTGAGGCGGCCCCCCCGCTTCAATGGTTTCATAAAAACTAATTACTTTGAGGAAAAAAGGCAGTTCTCACCATCTACTCAGTAGTTCTTAACTACCTACTTGTTCGGTAAGTCAGCTTGCTTTATGTCCACAGGGATGTTCTCTTGTTGCATTAAATCAAATCAATTAATATCATGTTGTCAAGATTTAGACAAACTGAATGCCAGAAATTTATAGAGATTAAATTAATTCATCAATTTGTGTCCATTGCAACAAGGGTTATACATCCCTGGCGGGCTAAAGCAGCGCTGGACTTCTTCGCGTCTTCCGCGTCACGCGTAAAGTATTTGTTCCCCTTTTTAAACATCCTTTTTGTGACAATTTTTCTATCATAATAAATGTGACCCGACGTAGAAATCGAGTGTTAAAATCCTTTGTGCGTTATTACTACAAGGGGTTCGAGACGAAATGGAGTATTTGACCAACAGGGTAAGTGCATTTTGATTGCCAAAGAACAAGTGTTATATTGACATCAACCTCGGAATCGGCAACATAATATAAGGTGGTTATTTAACCTTCAGATCACGGTCCGCCCGCCAAGGTATATTATTTAATGTATGTGTATGTTATCTATCTTTTTGCCATTTGGGCTATTTCAAGTGTTCTATACAAATTCCGCTTAACGGAGATCCCTCAGGTGCTATGATAGAGTATCATGTCGTTAGGTTTACCCCGGCTTCCTAGAAAGGGAGGTATCATTTAACTTTGAACATTATTTATCCATTATCGGTGTGATCGAGCGTGAAATCGATCATTGTTCCGTGTGTACTAATTAGCCTTCCATTTGATTCAAACTCCCCAGAGATCCTGGTAGGAACTCGCTAGCTGGCGAAAAGGGTAAAACCTAGCGACATCGATAATTCCCCAGGTTCACCCTTAGGGTCAACCTGAACTGGACATCTTTTATATTCACGTATCATTCCCTTTGCTAAATTTTGTTTTGATCTTTTGATCGTTTTGTTAGATTTCGATGTACTAAATTTCGTTTTGTTTTAATCAATATACATTTATTATTTAATTTGATTAACGAGTTTAATTAGTAATTCCTAATCACCTCTCAGCGAAATACGACCTTTAGAGTTCACGCTTGAATAGATATAAAGATATAGAGTAGGTAATTGAACGAGGTGGTCCCTTGGAAGGGATCGCGGCCTCATAGTCAAAAACAGCTTCTAGGTGAGCTGAAATATACACCTAGTGGTGGCAGCTTAAAAGAACCTCAAGGGTACACGGATCAACTAAGATCTTCGATACCCGAGCAGGTTCCAACAAACATCTTAATTTATATAACACGTCGATGAGGTATTAACGCTACCTGAAATAATACCCAGACGACGGTGACAAGTTCAAGTATCACGAGCAGTGAGACAGGATTTCGAACCTATTCACTTATTTGGGAAATATTAAATCTAGAGCAATCTGGAGTAGGTTCGAGGTTATTATTACAAACAAACACAACGCTCGGCGGAACGTTACATATGTTGGCAGCTAAGGGATTGTAAATTGAAGTGAAAATCCAGAAATTTGGGGATTTACACATCAAATTCTACAAAAAAGAATTCACGCCGTTTTTAGAGAAAAAGAAGTTATTGAAATGAGTTGTATTATTCAAGCGTAAGAAAATGATTACAAGGTAATTGAACTAAGTTGAAAGGTGATATAGGACAATCAACTGGCATTGTTGAACCCAAGTGAATTAGAGTCGGGTTACATACGCGGAATCAGTTGCATACATGAACATCTTAAGTATTTACGCACGAAAGGAATTTTCGCGGTCAGCATATAGATCGTAGTAAATCTGAATTGTATAATCTATACTCTGCAACTGTGAAATAAATAACCATTCCGAGTTGAAGTCAAAGATAGGTGCTTTAGTTTTGCTTGCTGATGTTCTCGCTTCTCAGGAATTATTTTTTTGTTGTTGTATATTGAACTGAACTAACGATTCAGGCGAAAACATCGGAACCAGCTGTTCTAGGACCAGGAGAATAATTGTGTTATTGCAGTTTGTTTATGTAATTCTTTTTTTTGCTAGTATAGCTATAGCCAGGACTGGAGTACGAGTTTTGTGTTAAAAACATTCGCGTATAGTATCCAGTTGATACGAATTATGTTGGTCCTAGGTAGAAACGAAGTAAAGCACATCTAACAAACAAGGTATGTTAGGAAACACTGATAGAGCAAAAGGTTGTCACTTATAGTAGATTTTGAAATTTTATGTTTATATGTTTATGTTTTATTACTGCTTTTGAACTGGAACTGTTTTTTTAATTTAAACGGACTGTACCCATTATTTTCAATTCAAAACCCATGTTCAGGGTGGAGACGAGTGAGCGTTCGGCTGAGGTGTTAATGGAGTTATGGGCACAGTAGACACGAGGGATGTGTATGTGTATGGATTTGTGAGTACACTGTGTCCAGTGAGGGATATGGAATTGTTATCCCGGTGTACGGATTCAGAGTGGATAATCCCGGGGATGGAAGGGACACTCTAGGGAACACCCCACAGATTTGGAAGGTCGATGACCAGGAAGAGCAAGCACCCCGACGATAGTCCAGGCTTGATCTCTTCGCATAGTATTCGCATGCTGGCCCGTAGGGAAGTAATTTGCGTAACGCTATCCATCTGAAGGGGGTAGTTCGTGGGAACCTGCCGCAGCAGCGCGAAGCAGAGGTTAGAGCCGTTAAAACGCACCAAGCTCTCCCCTGCTTAGATAATTGACGAAATCACGTGGGGTCCCTTTAAATTGAAAATACAGGATTCAAGTAGATTCAGGTCTGGCGGTTTAGCGCGCCATGAGATTAAATGAGGTCAATGACCTAACAGGCGGATGAGATTCAGATGACGTGTGCCGCTATTATTTTTTTCGCTTTTATTTCATTAGAATCTAAAATAAAGCAGAAATTCGAGATTCAATGTTGGAAAGGTTAGTGCCAGTAGGTGAGGTCCAAGGTATTTGAACGGACTTTTGTTTTTGTGTATTGCAATCAATGGATTGGCATTGTGTTCACCTACTAGAGATAAATTGGAATGGAATCATGGGATGTCGAATAATATTGAGATATTAGTAAACCTTTACACGCCTATACAGTGGGCAACCAGTCCCTGAATTTTAAATGTTCAAACTATATAAGTATAGTTTTGTTTTTGTCGGCAAATCAGTAAATGTTCAAGCTTATCTAGTCTTCAAGAGATTAATAATCTACGCAAAATATTAGCAAATAACTAACCGAATAGAGAAAGTGGTACGTAAGATCGTAGAACTCACCCCTGTACCATTCCCGGGCAACTGATAGTAGAATTGGATGGTAGCCGAATCCATGGCTGAGGGGTAAGATTCCCCCAAAAAGGAGCGACTGGGCCAATGGGCGTATGCTGTCTCTAGTTAAAATAGGGACCGGATATTCCTATTGACCAGGTTGGAAGGGTAGTTGTACCCCGTAGGGGGAATGAGGTCACTGTATTGGATTGTCTTAAATCCTGATGGAAAGGTAGCTTGGGGAAATTTATATTTCTGTTCCGGAAAGGTCCAGTACAGTGATTCCTCATTCCAGTGTGTGAATGGTGTGCGAATGTAGGTGTTAGAGGCATTCGCGCACTTAATCGAGATGCCAGGAGGTGCATCGAGTGCTAAGGACATTGGGCATGACGCGGGTCAATGTGCGGACTTTTTCTGGCAATTAAGCAGCAAGGATCGGCTCCGACCGGCCTAAGCATAGCGATATCGAGATGTCCCATACTTCGAACAACGCGAATCCTGGCGACAGCAGGACGTTGTGGAAGATCTCTACTCAGCATCTCAAAACTGGTTGTAGAGCATAAATCTTCAGGGAGGTATCGGGCTGAATCGTAATATGCGTCCGATGCTGTTGAGAAAGGTCCGCAATACCCGAGGTCAATAAAGGTCATACCCAAGAGGGCTGTCAGCACCAGAATGTCCAGTAAGGGCAGAGGGCAAACTGGAAGTGGTTAGGCCAGGGAGGCCAGAAAAGTTTGTGATTTTTAGAAAAAGTCCAGGTTGGACTGATGGGCCAGTTGTGCCATTGGAGAAGGACGGGAAGGAAGCCCGGAGTTTGGAAGGGAGTTTTTGGGTCCAGGATGGACCGGAAGGCCAGGTAGGCCAATTGTGAATCTGGCAGGTGGAATTCGCCGGTAGGGGTAGTCGACCAGGAATTTGGGGTCGATATCCAAAAAAGTGACGTACCAAGCGCAGGCACTGGATTTTGATTGGTTGGAAAGACCCATGAGTGATTTGGGCAGATAGGCCGCCTGAAGAGCAGCGGGACGCGTGGTCGTCCGTGAGGGCAGGAAATTGGGTCGAGGAAGTGCGCGGGGCGGGTGAGAGAATACCCCCCAGAGAATGAATGAGAGTCAGTAAATTCGGGACCTCTGACTCTTCAAGTCACCGCGTTCCGCTTGAATTATTTTTATTTTGATGAAAAGAAGAGCCCTCGAGCTCATATCAAGTAAATTCAGTGAACAAGAGCTCTGACCCTCGAGTCACGAAAGTAGAAATATGCTGGGGTAAGTATGTAAGGACAAGCGGATGGCAGTCCAGAACGAGAGAGACGTTTCACCCCCAGGAGGCGAGATAGTAGAGGCGCGTATGAGTTAGAACAGTGCCCTCGAGCACTTGGTCCGGAATTGTTGTCGTTTAATTATGTTCGACACCCCCCTGTTCTTTTTATGGTAACCTATGCCATCGATAACGAATATAGTTAGCGCAAAGAGAAGGGGAGGTGATCTGGATAAACATGTTTAAGGGGTAGTCTCGGGTAGAGTTTTTTTTAGGGTTGTTAGGTCCGAATACGACATTGTAGAATTTTTCAAGAAAAATGCATTCATGCAGGAGCCGGATTATACATAATGTTTTTTTTTGTGTGTAAAGCTTGTATATGTATTTCTAGTGTGGCCGCTTGTACTACCTGCATGGATTTATTGTTATTTCTTCTTATTTGCGAAATATGTGTTAGTGTAACATGTTAGATAGTAAGTAACTTCAGAGTAACCTCGCTTCTATGATACGAGGAAGGAAGTCGGATTCAATTTGTTTTCATGTGATCCTCCCATAATGAAGGGAACAGTGTTTAAAAAATTTTTTTTTTGTGTGATTAGAAAACTTAGCTTCTTTTGCTCGGAAGTATTTCGGCCGCAACAATGTGCTGGCTGGTAGTAGCTTTCCTTCTTCGTACATAGACATGTCATCGCTTAGGGTTACAAACTGGAACAATTATCTTTTTGGTTGTGCGCTATTGTACGTTCATGGGAGTTTACGCCGGGGCCCATCAGCATCTTACGGAACACCTAATTCGCAGTAATTGTTTCTTGGTACTGGAATTGTTCGACACAGATAACGAAGGATCACCACGAACGAGCCCAGATCCAGGTAAATTGCGAGTACTAGTTTCACCAAAGATGGTTAAGTGTGGACATCGGTAGTAGTCAGAACTTAGTGAGGACATTACAATTACGGCGCTACAAAGCTCAAGATTTCCGTAGGAGGGATACCAACCCTGGATACTTATGTTATGGTATGGAAAAGGAGAAGACAAGGAGAAGAGGATTCCAAGAGGAATGGGATGCAGGCCAATAACCACGGAGAATGGATTGGACCCGTGTGTTGAATGGAATGTTGAAATGTGTTATGGTTTATTTGGCCGCCTGCAATGGAACACCCCTGGATCAGCTCCAGTCGACTACCTGCCGCCCGTATGGTTGAAGCCGCCGCGTATACCGATGGAGAACCTCATGCCTTCCCTCGTTGCAAAATGACCGAGAATGCTAGTTACACTTGACTACTGCCGACGAGTCATACACATTTGACCGTTTGGTTGGAAGCAACGAACCCCCGTATCCAGCGACATCCGGAATTCGAACCCCTAGTGTAAGTGCGGGTTAGTGATTCGCTCTCCGATCGATCAGTGGCGTAGGTAGCGGAACTGTTTCGGACTTAATCATAGCGCTCAAGTGATTACTATGTTTGTTGATTGTATCTATAGTACGTATTGCGAGGTTATTTTATATTATGTAGTTAAATAGGGTTTCTTATTTTTTTTTGTTGGTTGTTTCGAGGGAACAGCGTTAATCGCTGTGCAATGCCAATTATCAAGTTACATGAGCGGAGCTGCTAAAGCGCGCTCCGGTAGAGATGCCTGCGCGTATCTAGGTAGGCGGATATGATCTGAAGGGTTTTAAAAACAATAATCCAGAGGCGGAGAAAGGAGTGGGTTCTTTCAGAACCGCACTCTTTCTTAGAAGAAGGGGGTGGTGTAATAATCCGACGGATTATTACTTTTGTATTGAGGTCTTTGAATAATATTGATTTAAATTCAAATTGAAAATTTTATAAATTATTATATCTTGAACACGATATACCAGACAGACCTGGCGACGGTAATCTGAGACCTCTTTTCCGTATCATTGGTCGGTCAGCCATGAACCATGCTTCGCAAACGTAGCAAAGTACGCGGTCAACGGTACTAGTTTTTTCCTGAGTCAGGAAAAGTCCACGTGGACTTGAGTAGACCCGTCACTGACAATTCTTTTGCCTAGTCTGATTCCTATTGGCTGCTGGTATAAATTATGGGTGGGACATGCTCCCGGTTTTCTAAGTTAAACATATTTTCTAAGATTGAGCGTGAGGCGGCCCCCCCGCTTCAATGGTTTCATAAAAACTAATTACTTTGAGGAAAAAAGGCAGTTCTCACCATCTACTCAGTAGTTCTTAACTACCTACTTGTTCGGTAAGTCAGCTTGCTTTATGTCCACAGGGATGTTCTCTTGTTGCATTAAATCAAATCAATTAATATCATGTTGTCAAGATTTAGACAAACTGAATGCCAGAAATTTATAGAGATTAAATTAATTCATCAATTTGTGTCCATTGCAACAAGGGTTATACATCCCTGGCGGGCTAAAGCAGCGCTGGACTTCTTCGCGTCTTCCGCGTCACGCGTAAAGTATTTGTTCCCCTTTTTAAACATCCTTTTTGTGACAATTTTTCTATCATAATAAATGTGACCCGACGTAGAAATCGAGTGTTAAAATCCTTTGTGCGTTATTACTACAAGGGGTTCGAGACGAAATGGAGTATTTGACCAACAGGGTAAGTGCATTTTGATTGCCAAAGAACAAGTGTTATATTGACATCAACCTCGGAATCGGCAACATAATATAAGGTGGTTATTTAACCTTCAGATCACGGTCCGCCCGCCAAGGTATATTATTTAATGTATGTGTATGTTATCTATCTTTTTGCCATTTGGGCTATTTCAAGTGTTCTATACAAATTCCGCTTAACGGAGATCCCTCAGGTGCTATGATAGAGTATCATGTCGTTAGGTTTACCCCGGCTTCCTAGAAAGGGAGGTATCATTTAACTTTGAACATTATTTATCCATTATCGGTGTGATCGAGCGTGAAATCGATCATTGTTCCGTGTGTACTAATTAGCCTTCCATTTGATTCAAACTCCCCAGAGATCCTGGTAGGAACTCGCTAGCTGGCGAAAAGGGTAAAACCTAGCGACATCGATAATTCCCCAGGTTCACCCTTAGGGTCAACCTGAACTGGACATCTTTTATATTCACGTATCATTCCCTTTGCTAAATTTTGTTTTGATCTTTTGATCGTTTTGTTAGATTTCGATGTACTAAATTTCGTTTTGTTTTAATCAATATACATTTATTATTTAATTTGATTAACGAGTTTAATTAGTAATTCCTAATCACCTCTCAGCGAAATACGACCTTTAGAGTTCACGCTTGAATAGATATAAAGATATAGAGTAGGTAATTGAACGAGGTGGTCCCTTGGAAGGGATCGCGGCCTCATAGTCAAAAACAGCTTCTAGGTGAGCTGAAATATACACCTAGTGGTGGCAGCTTAAAAGAACCTCAAGGGTACACGGATCAACTAAGATCTTCGATACCCGAGCAGGTTCCAACAAACATCTTAATTTATATAACACGTCGATGAGGTATTAACGCTACCTGAAATAATACCCAGACGACGGTGACAAGTTCAAGTATCACGAGCAGTGAGACAGGATTTCGAACCTATTCACTTATTTGGGAAATATTAAATCTAGAGCAATCTGGAGTAGGTTCGAGGTTATTATTACAAACAAACACAACGCTCGGCGGAACGTTACAACTGTGCTGAGTGGTTAATGGGTAGAGCTGGCAATGATTTAGCTAGTGCTTTGGTTAAAATTTTGGAAGCCGTTTTTGCTGACAATAAAACTCATGTGTCCAGGAGATAGATTCCGTCCATAGCTGCATTGAGAGAGTTCTAGACAAAGTTGAATATTTTTCACCAGTATCGCTCTTAAGAATTCTTTCGAAGATCAATTCTGCTCGGCCTTACAAGATTATACGAATGAACGCAGAAAACTTCAAAGATTATGAATCATGTACTACTGCTTTTAATTATGCAATCTTACCTTTTTCAAAAGTAAAAGTTCTTAATCACTAAATTGGAAGAAAGTTTCAATCAGACCATTACAGAGAACCAAATCATTTGTAATAATGAAATCTCCGAAAGTTTCAAACGAAAAGAAGACTTTTTTATCCGCAGAAAAAAATAAAGCAATTAAAAGTATGTAACTGTGGATGCCGCAAGTAGATGAAGAATACTTTCAAGCCATTTTACAAAAATAATCATTACTGCGTCAAAGTATTAATATAATATACTTAAAACAAGTTTTTCGTATATATTATACCCCTTTTCAAATAGTTTTACTTAGTAAGTAATCAGTAGTTTTGCATATTTTTGTACTCAGTCTATATCATTTAATAAATAAGTTTTTTTAACAGAGTTGTATGTGACCAATTTTTTGAAATTCTTGTATTTTGTGAGGTAACAAACTTGTTTGTGTTTTTTTCATTGCCAAAAAAACTAAAATGTAAGAATTTTTTTAAACATTTTTATACGAAATCTGGATAACAAGTATGTCAACTTTAATAATTAATAATTAATTTAACATTTCTTGCAATGGTAGACGTGTGGCAGATACGCAAATTTTCTTTTTGCTATAACTCAAAACTATCAATAATGTACATACAACATTGTAACTCTAAGGTGACGATATCTTGGCGATACGTTAAGAGATTTTTTCTAATTTGATATGATAAGTTTCAACGGGATTCACGTTAATACACAAAATCTGGCGTTAAAACTGTATTTTCGAGACCTTTTTCTGAAAAATATATGTTACGCCAATGCGAAGACAGAAATAAATAACATTTTTCAAATTTTCTATGACTTTCAGCATAAAAGGCATACCCGTTGAATATCGCTGAGAACCATGGTTTTTGAAAAAACTGCGTTTATAGTCGACGACATCTCAGCAATCGTGCCAAAATAACTTAATCAGTTTACTGAAGCTAACCACCCCCCCCCCTCCCCCCATTGGGAAAGTTGCTTCAGGATCCCACATCGTGTGCCCTACGTAGTTTTATTGAACCCAGAAGTCCTGACTTCTACATCCGGTCTATCAAGATATGAGCCGAGTTCTTACAGGCCCGAATAATCTGCAAGTTCCAACACAGCTAAGATCGAATTCCATCCAAAACACCGATGATCAGAACCAGTAACACGACTTCCTGCGGAGCTCGGATAGGAGATCTTGATACTTCGTCTATTTTTCCTCTTCTTTCAAAACTATGTTCTTCTCTGCCGGAGCAGAGAATTCGATGACATACATAGTCTTTGTTTCTTTATCGAAGACAACGTCAGGCCTATTTGCTCGGATGACTTTAGGTAGCCGAAGGTTAGTCTGATTGACAAGCCGAACGTTTCGATGATTCTGTAGAAAACACAGTGTACCGGCTTGTCAACATGCCGCCTGAGCGTATGATCTTGCTCCGCGACATTTAGGCGAGAAGGTTGGAACTCGAGGTTGCCCTCAAGTTGGCCTTCTCGACTGATGTGAAATTCGACAACAAGTTCATCGGCAGCTTTTCCCAATTCGTGACTTTTGACAAGGCACAGGAGAGGGGGTCCGAACTCCCAATAACTTTACAAGCTACACTCAGAACCACACTTACTTGCAGACCCTCCAGACTAAGGAGTTCCTTACATCCCCGGTGACTTGGGAGATAAATGCGGAAAACGGACGACCTAGATTGCAAATTGTGATGGATATGCATCATTTTCCGGGTGTCTCTATTGAGCCTATGCAGCTCATCGACCGTCCATTTCACCAGTCCAAAAGAGTGGAGCAGGACTGGAACGGCAAACATATTTCTCACTCTCCCACTCGAAATTTCGGAAGACGAAATCTTTCAAAGAAGATTTCTGTTTTTGCGGCGGAGAGCCACCTTACTGCATAAATTTTGGGTATTGAAAAGAATGATGATGAACGTTTGATATAGGAAAGTTTCCAAATTAAAAGTAACGATTGTGTTAATGACAAAATAGATTCTCCAGTCTTTCAAATCATTATAATAACCTAATTCATGCTTAACCAAGTTCAGTTATTTTGAAGTACCACTTTCTATTGTTAATTAATTCAACCTAAAAAGATGATGTATTATCTGACATTTATGAATGACAATTTTGAGGTTAGAAGAGGTTAAAATTGATTAGTTGTAAGCACGGTCGTACATACAGGTCTGGGAACTCGAGGCTATTTCCTATGTGAGAAGTGAGTCCGCTAAGCGTCAACTGTCGCGTAGTACCAAAAGGGTGGCGCAGTAGTCGAAGAATGATCTCTGACTCGTATATGAGCGTGTTCTCTGGCAACTGTCATTGTTGACTTGTATACACAAGGAATACCGGCGTTTTTAGAAATAAATGACGAAACCGTGCATTGTGCCGAAATGCAAAACGGGGTACAAAAGTGTAAAGCAAAAAACTTCTGTTTTTAAAGTGCCGAAAGATGCGGAAATGCGAAAAGAGTGGATGCTTGCGATTCCGGAAAGAAATCGTTTTAACGAGGTCTTTTATGTGTGCAAAAAAGGGGAAATTATTTTTAAAGTGAGTAATACATTTTGACAAGAGTAACACTTCTATTCCTCTCTCAAATCAGTATAGTAAATATTGCGTTACGAGAAAAATTATTTTACTTAGTAATGTGATTGTTGCCATACTTCGATCCAAGCTCTAGCTGGTGGCTCAGCGAGGGACTACGAGTTTGGCGACATGTAAGGGACTCATGTCAAACAATAGAGTTTCCAGTCTTGTGTATACGACCGTGGTTGTAAGTAATAGAAATGAAATGTGAATCATAGAGTAGCTAATATATAAAATAATCATAGATATATAGAATCACATAATCTCAAAATAATGTCTTATGTGTCTAATTAACTATATTCAATCTATTTCTAATTGATAATTAGCCATACATTACTCTTTCACACACAACCGATTCAATGTTTTCCAATGTTTCAATTGGATTTGAAGAACACAAGTCGGCTGCAGACGCATTTCATTAATCGGAGTCATCTATTCTTTTCTAAATCACATGGAAGCACTAATTGGAAGAACAATTTTTGATGAAGATAATAAAATATCATCGAAACGTCAAAAAAGGGGAGTTTTTATTTTATTACTAGGATTTTTATTAAACTTTACCTACATATGAAAATGGAGTTATATAATGAGTATGCTATAATTATACTTACGATGACACGTAACGTTAGATGCATTGGTTAAAGCGCTGCTCACCTGAAACAATAAAATATACTGTTCAATATTCCTGTACTGTAAAGTAATGTTTTGTCAATTCAATCACAATGCAACTGTTACCGTTGACTGAACTTTCAACGCTGTTAGATTAACATTAGTCTATATAAATCTTATTGTTATAATTTCTCGACCATAAATAAATTCTGTAGGATACGTTCTTTTTTTTCTATCATCAATGAAATGATCGATCCATGAGTCACTTTCATTTCAAAATCTGTCAGTCGTTTTCCTTATAATTTAGAATAATATATCAAATAATCAATGGAAAGTGATATATCTGTATAAAATCGCCCTTGTCCCCATAATATTATAATATAATAATTTTAACGCATCCTCTCCAAAATGATCATTTTACGGGTTCAGTTGAGTCCGTAAAATGCGAATCAAATTTATGTCTATGCTTCAAGTTTCTATCTAGGCCTGCTATTTTCTGAACAACTTTACCCTGATCGCAACAGCAATTTTGTTATTAAAATTATTATGTGACAAGTGTGGAGAGCTATTACCAAAAAATTTTGTTTGTCACAAGTACCTAAATGGTTTTTGCGGGCGAATCATTGCTGCTTTTGGATGAAGCGATAGCTGATAGCCTGTCCCATTTTATTTGTTAGACCACTTGATTCTAAGTGAACAACATGTTCACGAATGAAGAGAAGCCTAGACAGTGTGAAATACAGTTGATAAAATATTTGTAGGTTAATTCTTCATCGTTCGTAGGGTAAAATGTGAAATCGTATCTGTATGACATTATGTCTCCGACTTCCTATCTGGAGTCAACTAACGATCTTTTGATATCGCTTTGAACATGATTTTAACACACATTTAGCAAGTTGAGATTTGGTAATGCATTATCAACTTGAAAACTGTAGACATTCTATGTGTTGCAAACCAAGTATTGCATCCTTATGTGTATTATATACCATATTATCGATTGTCTAGTCTAACCAGCGATAATCAGATAACTAGTCTAGAGTTTTCTCTTCAGAACAGATCTACTCAAGGGTTTGAAGTTTTGAAGAATGTGGAAACGAATTCCATGCAAGTTTACCATAGTTGAACGATAGGAGCCACTCTTTCAGCTATCTCAAAGTCTACAGATATGATCGTTTATGAGTACGCCAATTCTGTTCAGATGTTTCCTTAGAATAGCTCTCCGAATTCGTTGCGCATTATATACTCCGGCCTACATTATTGAAGACCGTTGCTTTTTGCGTTTTTGTGCAGTGAACCCTTTAGAGCCTCCTCTCAAAGTACATCAACAGTTTTCTTTTCGTGCATCTCTTCAATCACTGATACCGTCCTAGTGCTAGTTTGAGAGATTTATGTGTTGAGATGAGACCACAAATCGGAGTGTACTCTATTCACCTCCTTGGTCGAACCAAAAGCTGAAAAACGTTTGTATATCCGTTAACAGTTTAGTAATCCGGTTCCTTAATGCTAGCTCACAGTTCGAGGACGCTAACCAGGGTAGAAATTCGTTCCGAGTCCAGGGCCAAATTCGAGATACCTGATACAGGAGACAGATTCCCGTCCAGAAAGACTCACAACTTCATGGATGAGGGATTTGAATCACGCCCAATCAGCAAGATAAGATGAATCCTACGAGAAGAGCAATTCCCCGAACCCCACTGGTAATAGCCGGACCCTATCCAAGTCTCTACTGACTATGGTCAGTTTCCGAGCTGAAACACAGCTCACTCGTCGTAGGTGAAGAATTGTAACAATGCTGCTCTCCAACACCCGCTAGCCAGCATGCAGCTTCTAACCACTATCCCCACAAAGTCTACACCAAGCGGTCAGACGGAGTTTCCAATCCGGGGCCTCCGACCCCCTGTGGTGCAATCAATGCAAGATCACTGGTCCGACTTCTCGCAAAATAAATTCTGGTACAGTTGAGTTGAAAGCCCCAACTCAATACTGTCGGACCAGCTCAGGTACGTGAAGTCGCCACACTCCAAAGCTCCTACCGTAGTCACTAGTCAGCCACTTGCCAAGCAATGAAGGTCAAGCTTAAACCTTTCTGTCGGTGTCTCCCTACGTCTTCCATACTCATCCATTCATCTCATTTACTACAACATTCGTTCTCCTTCTTTCAAACATCTTTCTCGCATACATCACAAACTCTCTATACCTATTATCATTTTCTAACACATCATTCAATCCTTATATTCCATCATTCTCGTCTAACACAAGACCCATTGCTCTCAAACTTGTCAAATCATCATACAACTCACATTTCACCAATACAAGCTTCCAATCTTCCTCTCTTGCTCCACACTGACATCCTGGGTCTTCTGCTAGACCTCTTTCGTACAGAAATGCATTCATACTTCCATGTCCAGTCATCAAAAACACAGCATACAAATGTAACAGGAAGCAGCTCCAGAAAAGAGAAGAGGGCTGAAGTGGCGACGATGGACATATGAGTAAGATCAAGTTTACTTTCCTCTGGGCCAAGTACGCCGCCAATTTGCAGATTGAGGTAGTCTTGGCTGGAAAGCTTTCGCGGCTCAGCAGGTTCGGCCTTGAAGGAATTAGCAAAGGACAATCAAGTGTTTTGGGTCCCGAAGCCTATTCCAGAAGTGTCCAGAAGGAGACACAATAGATCTTTTAGGTCGTAGTGTGCAAGCATCCCTTACACACAATACAATCATTGCGAAAATTTCAAAATTCTAAAAACTATGAACTCGTATATTTTTCTTCTGATTTGAGATAACAGGCAGTTCAGAACAACAGATGAAGCTTCCACCATATGTCTTCAGAAAATTGTATTAGTAAAAATTAGTAGATCTGAATGCCAAGAACTATATGATACACACAGGGTTTTAGAGAGACATCAGCTTGTCGACAAAATAATAAATCCGTGAGTGATCTTTACGATGAAGTGGATATTTGGGTGCAAGGAGTTCAAATGATCCATTAAAGTATTCAGATTCTTATGACCATATACTCATACTACAACAGACGGTTTGATGATAATATCTTATTGAATTTTTGCACCGAGGTTGAGCTACGCATCTAAAGACCTAATCATAATAAGTTAATGATCTGCAATCAGGTAATTTAATGCTTAAACAAAATATAGTGGAGAAGCAGACGCGTTAATAAACGATGGCGTCATTTAATACGGCAAAATCCGTTACAGAAGTCTGCTATTTAATTGGATTGTCAACGCCGCAATGTAACTAGATTACTTTTTCCTCTTAAGCGAGTTGCGACAAAGTGGTTGCCTTTCTAAACGGTCCCATATTCAGTGATAGTACTTTAAAATATCACTTGCCTCTATTTTGCAACGTTATATTATTACTACAACGACTTGAATGTTGCAATGAATCTTATTTTAATACTACAAGCTTGTATATTAATAATGTAGTATCTGGCAATAGTTTTAGCTTTTCAGGAAGAAAACGCAAAGTGCGTTCTTGCAAATACCTTTGCGTCGGGAACATGATGTCCACGATATTTGTCGATTTCACAGGACAGCTTTTCTACTATTGGTTGAGCTCCGCCAAAAACAAACAGCATATCAGTTTTTTCGTTATGTGTATACATTATACATCCAAGAAGTTAACAATATTTATTGTAAACAAACACGGTTGACAACTATTGTTGACATATTCAAATTCGCCTTGTTTGTGTTTGAAAAAATTATTGTCAGTTGTTTTTTTATGTGAAATTGATTTACTTTGACGTGATTTCTCAAGAGAGGCATTTTGATAACTTTATAGTAACTGCAAAATCAGATATAGAAAAATGTTATGATAAAAGTTATTCACAACACTAAGGGTTCTCAACTGTAAAAAACTATGGGTATATTCATTAGAAAATAACAACGAAGTTGAGAAACTTTATCAATTAGTGACGGACAATGATTAGGACAAATCTTAGATGGACAAGTTCTAACCAAAAACAGAAAATTCAACGTAATAACTAACCAAATTAAAGTCATTACTTTCAAATAGTTATAGTCGAGTCAATTTAGCAAAACAGCTCGGAATTTTTTCCAAACATACCAATCAACTTAATTTTTTTTGCAAATCGTTCCTGGACGGAGACTGAACGATATTGAACTTTAAGATTCAGTCGTTCGACCATTTTTCACCTGTTAAACCGGAAATTGGCCAATTTTCATGAGGAAATTATTGGAAAAATTGCAAAATTGGTAAGTATTGCCAAAATTGGCTGGAAAACTCCACTCCAAATGCGGAGAGTATCTTGTAGAATATGAAACAGTTATATGAAAATTAGTAGTCAAATCAAATAATTTGCGAATATTATGTTTTTCTGGTTATGTATATGCAATTCTGGTTTGATAATTCAATATTAAATAATTTTTTGGGTTTTAGGTAAGTATTCTTTATTGATTGTCATACTATATTTTGCATTGTCAGAGTAAAGGTTCAAATTAAAATCCCTAGAATCAATAGATATATTTAAATGTATTATACACAAGGAACACAAAATGATCAATTGAATTTGTATTACAGCAATCTTCTTGATGTCTTAATAACATAATATTTCCCGCGTAATCCGCTTACGTGCACTAATTTGACATTAACATTTTCCCAATTACCAATGCCAAGTATTTAATTCAGTTCATGTATTTCCCCATGTTCGAACTGCATTCCCATGGTTTGGTTAACTTATTTTGACTATATTATATAACTGAAGATCATCTACGTTTATTCATACTTTTTGTATCGTTCTGAAGATAACACGCTAGTCGTATTATAGTAATAATAGTATTTGCTATAATATAAGTGATTCAAAAACAAAGTAATAGCTATTTGTATAGAGGATGAAGTTTACTACCCGACGCGTAGCGGAGGGCAGTAATCATTCAAGGGAAGAAAAGGCACTTTACCCCATGTTATACATATGATTTTGCCGTCTGCCTCAAATAACAAGTCATTTTTAAATAATTTATTTATGAAACTAACAAACAAAATTTATTAAAGAACTAAAACTAAGAAGTAGGTACAGTATAACTTATAGGCACGTTATTTTCATTCTTGCATCCTACATATCTTTAATTTGTGGTAGAGTAATTATTTATACTGATATTAAACGTGCAGTTTTGAGCAGTGGTTATTTGAATACCACTAGAAGTGAGAGCTGCTTTTCTTCGTCGGCCCATTGCTTGAAATGTAAATACTGTTTTTCGTATTTTTCTTATATTTTTGGGGTAGGTAATAGAGGTTGTAGTGTTACATTAACTTGTTCCAAAATATCCGGTGGTGTATTATTCATATCTTAAAATACGCTTGAATCACTAATTTTTAAAATATTATTTCATATTTTGTAAATATATTACAGCGTAACACACTTTGAAACTGTTAATCTGTCAATCGACTATAGCATGCTATAATATTTCTGTCCTAAATTCGAAAACCGGATGAATCTATGAATTGAAGTCAAATTATTAATGTAAAAATCGTTAAATTGAAATAACAATTTACTGATTTCTACCATTTTGCAAAATACACTGTGTTCTATAAATAAACGGCAAAATTTACACTTATATAATAGAATATAGTTTAGGACGTCAATGCCGTATAAGTTATTTTATTGATGACGTACCATGACGTCACTTTTACTTTTCCTCCCTAGGGAGGAAAAGTACTTTTCCTCTCTAAGGAGGAAAAGTACGACTTTGCTCCCTACAATGAGGCCAGGAAATGTATACTGAAACAGGTAGGCGGAAAAAGTGTTTTATTCTATCAATATGATAAATTATCACATAGTATCGGCTACCACCATATATTTTTTGGGAAATTCATTAAATGCATAGTTTTTATCCAATTAAAACACATTCGTGAGAAAACGTAGAAAAGAATTTTCATGCAATACAGTTTACAGAATTTCTCAAGTACCTAACAATCAGAAGATGCTTGGCACCATAGAATTCATTATGGATAATTATTTTGTGGAACACTCGAAGTAGAATTGTAGACATTATCATACAAACGAGCGTTTTCTGCAAAGCTTTGCACTAAACTCTACGTTTCCCAGTTCCGTTTTGATGCCATCAAACGTGCCCAAACACAAGTGGGATTAGTGGCGTTACCATTGTTTTTATCGATTAGTTGTCGGCGCTCTTTGTTTCCAAACTAACTAGAGCATGTGCACCATCAGTTTGTTATCCAACAGTGACAATAGAACTATTCGTGAAAATGTTGGAAACTCACGACCTCGAAATTTTCAAGACGATAACAGTTTTCCACCTTTGTTTCATTCGAACAACTACGCATATGTAGGGAAGGCCGTTTGCTGCTCGATATTGTATTTAATGTTAACAGTGTTGCAGAAATGGTTTCTCGGATAACATGTTTTGCTACGATTTATCTTCAAACGTTTCATTGCGACAAAGCGAAATGTATTATTTTACAAGTTGAGTTAATTATATCCAGTTGATTGGATTGTGGACTATAACTATAGTTAGGATTTGAAAGTACATAATGTAAAGTTTCAGAACAAATTTCCCTTCTATCGGAACTGTAATGATTTTATATGAGTTTTTGATTACTTCACAAACAGAAATGACCACTTTCTCAAGGTTTCTTCATTGAAATTGAACTACAAATTCAGAATTGTCAAATTTCACGTCAGAATAATAAAACAAGCGGTTGTGGAACAAAAACACAATTTGATTTGTATCATTTCTAACCAATAAATTGTAACTTACGGTAATTGAAGCCAATATAGCCATATTAATAATAGGGCGATTGATGCATATAGTCACTTCCGGTCCTTATCAGATCTTGATAAGTATTGTCACTGCATTACCGGCCGTGAGGTTAGAACACGTGTCTGCATTTTGAAACTCGTGTCAAACGCTTGAAAGAACAGGTGTCTGGACGTTGAAACACGTGTCTGAATGTAGAAACTTGTGCTTGACACGTGCTTTCGGTCGGTAATTCAGTGACATCAAACCTCATGGCCGGTAATGCAGTGACAATACTTACCGACATCTGATAAAAACCGGAAGTGACTGTCTGACTCAATCGCCCCTATTACTACTTGCCATACAGAAAATATGGCCGTTTCCTCATATTTTGATAAATATTTCAAAATTCGGTAGATGACATTACTTGGCGTTTGAAGTACAATGCGAAGGCACGTGAGCATCAAGGATTTTATTTTCCTTGTGCGGGAATATCATGTACACATTGTTTGCAATGTGGCATCAACTGCGCATTTGTACATTCTCATGCCGATTGTGCACTCATATACTATAAAAATCCACATACATTAAAATATTAATATAGTACAAGCCAACGGCTGAGAATTATTCGATGCGCCTAGATCCTAGAATACGAAGCGACAGCGCTATCGACACCAGTGACATCTGTGACACGCAGTATATTGTCCAAGTCGCGGTTAATTCAGTGTGAATGGAAGAGTTCGATTCCTACGCTTTTCAAGTTGTTCTGTGACGTGCTCTTAGATTGAGAGACCATCAATGGGGTAATCATTAAAGTTAGATCTTTGCTGGTGGGAAGTCAGATCTGTATATTTTTGGGACATCCAAATGGAAGGGTTGTGTAAACTCATGTTTTAATACCGGAATTCTGGGATTTTCTTTACGTTGGGATCAAGAACATCAGTCGTCATTTTGGGTGATAATTGTGAATTTTGGATGATTAATGTTACCGTTAAGGGATCATAACCCACATTTATAAAAGCTGTTTATGTATGTATACCACAAATGGTAAAGGGAACTTGAAATTGATAGTTAATTGTGAAAATGAACGAACCCCATGTTATAGAGGGTTTTTTCCAAGAGGTTTTCTACTAGTTCTTCCTACGAGAGTTCCTGTAAGTCTACTGGACAAGTTCCGTGAGGTCTGCTGGATTATTGAGGCAAGGTTGGATTGAAGAGGTATCCGTGTTATTGATTGTGGCCCATATCTGAGGAGAGTACGAGAACCCTTGATCAGAATTATTGTATTGGCTGTTGTGTGCTGTTATACAGGTTCTCTGATAGAGACAATTTATAGTAATTGAGTGTATTTATGTATGATAATAATAATAATAATAATAAATGATCTTTATTCAAGAGACCAAAAACAGAATGGTATAGAATGCGTCAGGACAGATAGGTAGAACATTAAGATAATGCAACGTATATACGTAAATGGTATTGTCGAAGGAAGTGCTGCAAAAGGTAAGTTATAGCTGAGTATTAAAATATTCTGATTTGGAGTAATAACATTTCCCTACAACACATGATTTTAGTGTGTTTTTAAGATTCCTGTAATCGAGATTCCTCAAATTTTGCGGATCATGGTTATAAATTCTGATCGATTCGTTTTTCGTGGCTCTATAGATCTGAGTTAGTGCAGTTTGGTCTTGTAAGAGAATGTGTTCATGTTTCATAATTGTGCAACAAACTATGTTCCTGAAAAAACTCTTCGTAATGTTTCTTAACGAAGCAGGCACATTCTAGGTTAGTATTCTGGGTCTTATAAAATATGGTCTGCATGACTATATTTTAGTCTAAAGATATTTCTTTTACATCTTTTTTGCAGTACTTTGATTCGATAAATATCTGTCAAACCAATCCTTCAAAATTTGCCATTACTGCTCTATTTTAATTTGTGGAACTTCATCTGTTTCCGCAGTGATTGTAGCTGTAGTCATCAGGAAAACAATCATTTCGGGTAGGTCACTTATATAGAGCAGGAATAGCAAAGGTCCCAATGCTGTGCTCTGTGGAACTCCCTGACATGTACAATTACAGTCCGAATGAGATTCATGACGGTTATTTGTAATTACTATTTTCTGTTTTCTATTTTAAAGTTACGTTTTAATCAAGTTATAAGCAATACCTCTGACACCTAGGCAGAATAGTTTGTTTAGTAGTCTGTCATGATTTACAGAGTCAAAAGCTTTGATAGATCAAGAAATAACACTCCTACTTTATGTTTGTTATTTACAGAATTTACTATGTTATTGATTACTTGATAATTGGCCCGGTCTGTTGATCTTCCCTTAATATGAGCGTTCTGTTAAAATTAGAAATTCAATATTCTATTGTGAATAATTTGTTCTATTATTTTTTGCCATATAATTCAGAAGAGCAATCGGTTTATAGTTGTTCAGGTCAGTGGAATCAACTTTTTTTACTAGAGATGAAATTATCTTTTCTTTTAGACATTCTGGAAAAATTCTGTTTGAAATTTTTTTATGAATTCAATAGAAATTTTGTCATTGGCATTTGTGTTCTTCAGATTATCAACTATTTTGATTTGATTTCAGTTTCATTGGTTTCATATAGGTATAGTGAGTTGGAAGGATAAGTTGAAGACTTTATATTGTTAACCTGTACATCAACTGTACTGATTTTTCCGTTGTTAATTTAAAAGTTGTGTATTCTATTCATTATTTCTTTTTCTGATTCATCGTATATTTGAAAATTTTGTGCATAAAAAATGTTTTTACTTTTGGTATTATTTTTTGTACATTTGCATTTGTGTATATCGTTGAATTTTATATTGTTAGATTCAGCTTCATTCATATATTAGGATCATTCATCTCTTTTTATTTCATTCACGAATAGTATACATTATAAAATTTCACAGATAGTAAACTTCAATTACAGGTAAGAGTTTTTTTTTTCTATATTTCAGGGTAAGCTAATTGCGATATTTGGGGGTTTGAATTTCGAGTCAAGATCGGTATATTGTTTGGTAGGAAATACCCTGGCGCTCAAAACCATAGACCTATTATCCTAAGGAGACGAAACATTTCAGTCATAAAACTGTATTTGACTTGTCGCAATGATTACCTGAAGTATGACAAAGAAAACAAACGGACCTTTTTGTCGTCGAGTCATAATTACTCCTTATTGGCAACGCTGTAACTATGATTGAAAACTTGGTACCACTTGTAAGGCAACACCGCTTCTAGTCAGAGAGCTGCAGGCCAGTTTCCTTACAGGTATTTAAAGCTTCTGCTTCAATGATAGTACATTTGTCAAAGGTGCCCCGAACCCCCTGACGAATTTTAAAACTTTCCCAGGTAGTATGTAGGGTACCCTAGGGCACCCTGAAGTGTAGTTAGTTTTTTACAAGTCCGGAGACCAAGTCCGGTAAGTGCTTCAAACTTTACCTACATATTTTAGGATGTAAAAAAAGTTAAAAAAACCACAAATCAGAAATGTCAGTAGTCATGGAAACTTTTGGCGGCAGTTTGAAAAAATTCAAATTTTCACTACTAACATTTCTGCTTTGTGGTTTTTTTTCACTTTTTTTAGAGCCTTAAATATGTAGGCAAAGTTTGAAGCACTTACCGAACTTTTCACCAACAAAATTTTCCACTGCTATCAGGGAAAATTCATGGTGGTGTTTGGGCCATATCTTAGGATCTGGACCATCTGCATGTCTGCAATTTGTAAGGGAGTATGGTATGGACAGTATTAATATAACCAATAAATAATGCTATGGACAATTTTATAATAATTACAAATCTCAATCCGACACACAGAACAACTAATCCGGCAACAGCACATTCCATACGGCAATACTTGTAATATACAGCGGTCTGAGTGGTCCGAAATTTTGGCAATGTCTGATCGTGTTTGGATTTAAACAATTCTGTCTCCTCAGGATAATAGGTCCATGCTGAAAACTAACATCTCACGACCCATCATTTTCAATTTTTTTTTCAGTTGATATTAAGTTTGAAACTATGCAGACTATCATGTAATGTTCCTACTTGTTCCAAAATCGCCATATTTGTTTGTTGTTTTTATTTTTTTATCGTTATATTTGTTTTTTATTGGGTAGTGATGTCACTATCCTGGCTCTTCTCGGATAGAGACTCTCAACACCACCAATAAAAAAGTTTCCGTCAATGCCGATAGAAGTATTGGCAGCGAATAGGTCAACGGTTGATCTTGGAACGAAGTTTAAAGCAAATATTTCAGTCGACTCCGCAAACGATGAGTTGTTGAGTGGTAGCTTTTATTTGAAACTGCACTATGCCGATTAGCAGTGTACTGTGTGGGCATATAATAAACGGCTCTATTGATATTTTAAATAGGCAACACTTTACTGTATGATAAATTTCACATCCTCAACTCAGCTGCTAATTTCCTAATAATAAATACATTTACGTAGGACGGAGCAAATTGATATATCACAGTTTCACCTCTGTCACCCATGTCCGATAAATTCTGGATAATTGTAAGTGACATTTAATATTTATTCACTCGTTTGGCGATTTCGAACCGTTCGCTGTAAAAGCTAGACTCATTTCATACTCGTAAGAACCAATGTGGCCATTAATTTATGAACGTATTATTATGCGGTACCTACAAAGTTCTGCGTATTCTGAGTTATTTAACGGTTCTAGTCGCAGAAGTATTGGCACTTTATTATACGGTACGCATTGACGTGACCTCATCCACCAGAGTATATGGAAAAATTCAGAGCTACAACACGCCTCTTCATCGTACCAGGTGTGATACTTCAGTCCCAAAAACAAAAGATTAAGTGACTTCGATTTAGGATTATTAAGGAATGGTCTTCAGTGGCGTTAATTTCATCATTATTTTCCAATTGTAGTTTCAAAATGATGCGATAAACTATTTCGTAGGTAATATTTTGACCATATCCAATAAGTAAAACGAATATTAATGATAAGAAGTAATCACCCTTATCCACTAAAAATACTATTTTCTGCTACCAATTAGACATCATCAGAGTAAACTAAATTATAAATCAAAATGTGGCTGTTTAAATACTATTTGGGGATAATAATGTAAACATTGGGTTACTCTCAGCTGGAGATAAATCGGGATTTAATAAATTGCTTTTTCGTTTATACATTTCCATTCCTTCTAAATTACCTAGATATTCGTCTGTACTGTATTTTAAAAGTGATAAGCTTTCTTGAGAAATGGTTTGACCTGTATTCAAAATATTTTAGGCTACCGCTAATTTTTCACCATTATTTTTCTTCATATGGGCAAAATGTTCCTCATAACGAGTTAAAATGTTCCTTCTAGTTTGACCCAAATAGCTTTTTGAACACGAATCACAATTGATTTTGTAAATTCTGGATTTGTCGAAATCGGAAACTTCATCAAAGTTGTTGCCTAAACGGTGTTTTAACTTGTTCTATACATCTATAAACTATTTTATTGAAGTATTTGAAGGTAATGGCTCTAATTTGGTTAGTTGGCTACGTTCCAATTTCTTTTTTTTTGTTCAGAAATTAAATTATTGATCAATAGTGTTATACTATATCCACAGTGTGTTTACCCGAATAAATAATAGTTCGTTTCTTAGCTATACTTTACTAGGAATCATTCATCTTTATTTAAGGCTGGAATAGTTTGCAATCTGATAGTTTTTTCAAAAGATTGTTTCTTTTGAAGCTGCTGAAGGGGGGAACGAAATGGGAGATGAAAATTATCGAACACGGGAAGGAACTGCATCACTTCGGCAGGGATGCGAAGTAGGTAGTTACTTTTGAGAAGGATTTTTTTTTGGAAATTAGGAATAATGTGCAATAATAATAAGTTCACTTTATTTATTTTACCCCACTATAAGAAAAATTCTGCTGGCGTCTAGGTCTAACAATATCTCCATATGGATGTGTTCAACACGTTTTTTGTCCTGAACGAACAAGTTTGAGATTTTATATGGATGCCCATACAAAACCTCATCCAGGATTCAGCAATATGACAACCAGGATAATTTTGAACCATTGAATCGATATTGGAATTCATTCTTGGCCAAAAATAATTTAGACAAATAAATTCTTTAGATGCTTTTATACCTGGATGTGATGTATTATGTAACATTGTGAATAATTTTTTACATTGACGGAATTAAAATTATGCTCTTTGTGTGTGAACAATTTTTCACATGTCCTGTTATGAACATTAAATTTAAATTGATCTTAGAATGTTTGTTTTGGCGTAAGTTTTTTAATTCAAGATCGTCTTTTTGTTCCTTTTCAATTGTTTTCAAATTTATTGATCTTTTTGTTGACACGAAATCCTAGAAAGAGAATATTGCCTTTACCAGAAATATGATAAATTGTTGTGTCGAATTAAGCTATGTAATCTAAATGCCTGCATTGACGGGGACTTCGATCAGTTCTAGTTTATGAGACTGTAGTTCAAGGTTTGTGATCACTAAATATAATATTCTTTCTCCTACGGAAGTATTTAAAACGTTTAGTTTAATTGGAGAAAATATTGCCAATAGTTCTTCGTCGAACGTCAAGTAGTTTTCTCCTGTCTTGATTAGTTTTCTAGCATAAAACTCCTGGCTTCCAAATTTGTTGGTTTTTTGTCAAACTGTTCCAAAACTGAACCAATTGATGTATTGGAAGATGCATCTATTGTAAGGTTAATTTCAGATACTTTGGAGTCACCAATTATTGTATCAGTACAGGTTGAATCAAATTGGAGGTCCTTATAGGATATCTCCATTAACATTCGCGTTAGAAAAAATTGACTGCGCATCCTCGAGCTCTTTTTTTGGTACATATTATGAGGTGCCTATGAATTTTCACTTGGTAACATTACATGGGCAACTTGTATTTCAACAAATAGAAATCACAGTAGGCTGCGGTTCCGTTAAAAGAGGATTTTTTGATCATTTCAACAATATATAATATGATGGGTCTGACATAATTTTTTTCCGATTTTTGGTAAATTATTAATTATTCCGTATTATAGTCAAGTAATATCCAAACAGAATAGGGAAGAAAAGGACAGAATAACTTTTTATTAATTATTTTGCAAATTAAAAATTATTAAATTAGATAAACATTTTAAAACTACACAATCTAATATAACGAATACTCAAACAACATGGCATACAAAAAAACTGACGGTAATGTTCAAACTGATTTCCGTTCAGTAGTACGCGATGTTGACAACATTTTTGCAAACCTCTCATAGCAGTTATAATGTCCACATTTTGAATTCCTTGTCTCCCGGATACAAGGATTGCACTTTTCGATATTTGTAGGGTTTTAATTTGTTTTGTTTTTTTAAGATACGAACAACAGAAGATTGTGACATATTCGTAATTTCATCAATTTCTCTAGTGGATATTTCTGGATTAATCGTTACATTTCCTATCACTTCACTTGTAAGTAAATCTTCATCTTCCTTTTGGTATTTCTTGGGGCGAGTTTAATTAAATGAACCGTAAGTTTTTAAATTGTTCTCTGACCTTTTGATAGTTTTCAAACACGGCTGGCGTCTTTCTGAGTATCGTTGCCAATACAATTCTCCCGCCTGCATTTTTGTTACATATTATATAACACTCAATCATATTATATTTTCCGCGATTTCGTACATCATAATTCATTTATAAGAGGGAAATAACCCGAGAACTATCAAATTATCAATTTGAAACACTCATATCACAATGAAAAGAATGTCTAATAGTTGTTCTAATTGTTTCTCTCTGAAGAAAGCCTACTTGCCTATAATACGAAAACAATAGTTTACCAAAAATCTAAAATTATGCTAGACCCATCATATTATTTATTGTTGAAATCGACCAAAAATACCCTTTTCAACGAAACCACACCCTACAAAGGTTTCTATTAAAGGAAATACAAATTTCTGTCATGACTTGAAAATGGAAAGCGCTAAAAAAATTCCGCCTACGCCAATGGAGTGCACGAAAGAAGTGCACATTTAATGGCGATAGCTCCGACATTAAACATGTTACTAGGCTTACTTGAAATCCTGAAAAATCGAATATTTGGCAACAGCACCTAAGCAAATGACGCGAGTCAAAATTCATAGGCACCCCCAAATTTATCTGAAAAAAAGCGCTCGAGGATGCGCGTTAGGTTTTTTCTAACGGAATATTAATAGAGATACCCTATAAGAACATCCAATTTGGTTCACTCTGTACACAGACTCCAATATAATGTATCTACTAATATAATATTAAATTGAGTCAAGTTGAAAGTGATTGTAATTAATTTATAAACTTCGAATTGATATTAGATTCAATTCAAATAAAAGTATAACTAGCTGTAAATAACTACCTTCATTTATTATCTAAACTTTCCTGGCCTACTAAATTATTCAACATGAATATGAAATAAATACATAAATAAAACATAGATATGATTTAACAGAGATGCTCTAAACAAGAAAAAATATTGCAAGTACTGTAGTACAGTCTCAACCTTTCGGAACGACTCAAGGGCAAGAGATGTAGCTTATGATCTAAATTAATTAGCATTCATTTCGTGATAAAATTCAATTATTTAAGATCTTAAAAAACGAACATTGTTAAATGGATAAACATTATACCTTACACGGTTACACTACTGATTGCCAATATCGTTTTCAAGTACATTATTGATGATGAATTATGAACGGTATGTTGGGAAATATTCTCGCTTCATTCAAGCTTGATCGGTTTCGTACCTCGTTAATTGGAAGGACTTATCAAATAGATGCGGGTAATGTAAAACCATGAGCAACAAGTACAGTACACTTAATTTTTGCAATTCCCTACTTAAACAAGAAAATCATCAAGTTGAGTAAGGGATAGTTTGATGACCTATGACATGACTATAATTGAAAATACGTAACTCGGTAGTTATCTTCTTACTACTCAACTTTAGCGAGTATTCCAGCAACATTCGTCGAATAATTACTTCACCCATTAATTTCTCTGTGTTATTTCAGAATATTTTCCAATACCAAGTGAATCCAATTTTATGAATTGTAACACAGCCTTCAACAATACCACAACCGAAAGTACCTGCGAAGCCCTCAAGGTAAAGGAGTTCCTTACTTAGTAAGCACATGGATTCAGACCATGCTGGAAACAAGAACATCCAAATCTCCAGAGGTGACACCACGATCAGTGGCTCTGTGGAAAACGTCCACAAGGAGGAGTACTCTTACCAATCATCTGGAACATAGTGATGGTGGATTGAGGAAATTAGCCAACCTAGGTTACGTGATCGGGTATGCCGACGAAATACTCATAATCGTTAGAGGAAAATTTCTGGAAACTGATGGACTCAATACAATTAGCCCGGACTGCACTGAATAAATGGTGCTGTGATGAAGGTTTAAAGATTAACTCTAAGAAAACAGAAATTGTAGTTCTCACTATGAAGTACAAAACAGTACTCACCAGAGAACTGACCATAGCAGGTCATGTGAATAAAATCAGCGACCAATCTGATTACCTAGGAGTCGTCTGAGACAAGAAACCAGAAACCACAACTAGAACCACAATGCCGCAAAATCACTGCTGACTTCTGGTTGTGAAGAAGGACTTTTAACCACGATTGGGGACGCAGCCCAAACACTATAATGTGAAACTTTGAAGCCATCCATAAGTCGAGGTTGACATATGCCTCGATGGTGTGGTGAAAAAGAACAGAGCTCAGGACGACCAAATCAATCCTGGACCATCTGAGAAAGCTGACAAGAGAGCTACAAAAAGTGAGCGCTAATGAAGGTTAAACCATTCTATCTGACTATAAAAGGCGCGGCAACAGAAGCTGCTTAGACTTATATGGATGGGACTGTGGAAGGCAAACGGTAGCCACACCTCACTATCAGTGGTGAAATACACCCCACCTACTCAATGAGAACGGATGGGATAACACCACGATACACTTTTGATAAGAAGAATCATACGAGCATACCTCCTAGAGAATATTGGTTAAATAATAACCAATCAGCCCAATGGTGGAATCTGGTTCACTGATGGAGCCAGAAATCATGAGCAGGTAGGAGCAAGTAAAAGTATTTCTATACCTCTTGGCAAACACGCCACCATTCTTCAAGCGGAGATACTGGCAATAACGTGCTGTGTCAAAATAGCGCTGGAATGAAGACAGCAAAGCAGCCCTTACTGCGCTGGGTAGCATGAAAATAACATCGAGGCTGGTGTGGGAATACATCAACACGCTAAACAACCTTGGTCCCCGGTCACTATGGAATAAGGGGAAATGGAATAGGCGATGAGCTTGCAAAAGAGGGGACTATAGAACCTCTAATAAGCCCCGAACCAGCGCAGTGGACATCTCGAAAAGTAACATCAAAGAGACAATCCACTGCTGGATCAGAACACAACACTCGAAATAGTGGGAACTGTTGCAGGCAGTCGAAAGCACTGGATGGACCGCACATTAGGAAAGACCGGTCTCTGCAAGTGAGGAACATGGTTAAAACCGATGCTAAACTGCTGATACAGATACTGACAGGACACAAACCGTTTAACTACCACCTTCACGAGGTGAACTTTAGCGATTCGCACTTTGTGCAGGTAGTGCAAACTGAAAAACGAAACATCAATGCACATTCTGTGCACATGCATGTCAGTCGCGACTGGGAGTTAAGTGGGTGACTGTTCGTCCACCTTGGGCACCCGGTGAACACTCTGGAGTGGTAGCTGCCCGAGGAGAAGGGTCACATCTTTTTGGTTTTAAGCTCGTCACATGCCTCGCTAATGAATTATAAAAACCTAACCTACTCATAAAGAGTAAAGTGAATTTAATAGAAGATGAATAATTAATGTTGTTGACATAGTATATTTCATTTGTTTTTCCGAGCAAATGTGAACATCCTCCGAGACAGGGCAGGATTTAGGAATGGGCAGAGTGGCTGCCAACGGGCCCCCACCAAGTATAATATACTGAAAAAAAATTGGATTTCAACAAAAATGATTTTGTTAATATAGTAACAAATTTATAATTTTTTAGTAAATTTGTGCAGAATTTGAATTCACATATTTAAATTATTTATTTTACATTAAAAAAGCAGGAATTATTGTATATTTAATATTTATGCAATGACAGGTGGAAGTTAAAATAAGCTATTTCTGATGTCACATTGCTTTGAAACACTACATAATAACAAGGTCATTGAAATTAGTCATTTGAATTTTCCCGCCTGCCCCCACCACTCTAAATCTGGCCCTGCGTGGAGATACCCAACAGATAGAAAGTATGAAATAGTTAGTGTTGAATTATTACATCTCATTTTTAATGTAATATGCTGTACAAGAATCTCACGAAGCTTTCAACTAAAAGCAAAGATTAACTTAAAAGTCCTTAATTCAAGATGATATTCATTACTCCTTGACGTGTAGTAACGTGTTAATTAACGCATTTTAATTGTTTTTCAATCATCTTAAACATTTCGTTTACAGCTTATTGAAAATGCCATCGTTTTCGCATTATGAAAAATGAAATAAATACATGTAACAAGAAAATAATAACCCACGAACGTGTTATTGAAGTTCTTCAGACTATAATATCAAATTCGTGAAGTGATTCATATTACATCGCTGGAATTGAGAAATAAATGCCTCGTTCCCCCTTGCGAGAATTCAATTAACAGGGTGTAAATCAGTTCAGGGCTTGGGTTCAAGGTTGATGAAATATGAAAGACTCTTTCAATCGTATCATTAGAATTTGATGACTTGACATAACCTGAAATAATCGATGTATGATGAAACTTTAGAAAATAATGAGTTGTATCATAATCAATGGTTCGAATATACTGAGTATTTAATTCATTATATACATTATAATATTATAAACAGTCAGTGAAATATTGTAAAAGACAATTTGATAAGTTAGAATGGGATTTTGCAAAAATGAGTTAGCTGTTAATAAATCTGTAAATCTACAGTAAGAATTATTAAATGGCCAGTATGCAATAGGTGGTGATAAATATACAAAAACAAATAACTTGCTTACCTAATATTGCACACAAAAAAAAAAAATTTCACCAACTAAACTGCTATAACCTTGTCGCTTGGGGTTTTCTGCATGCATACAAGGGCAAGGCGAATCAATAATTACAAAAACAAACTTTCAAATAACGTACTAGTATTCCTAAAAGGATGTACAAATTCAACAAACTAACCTGCGATAACGTTGACGTTTGGAGTTTGCTGCATGTGTACAAGGGCAAGGAAAATCAATCATTACAAAAGCAAACTCTCAAATAACCTACTAACCTAGTAGTCCCTGAAAGATTTCAAAATTCACCAACTAAACTGCGATAATATTGCCGCTTGGAGTTTCCTGCATGAGTACAAGGGCAAGGGAAATCCATCAATCACTTTTCGGAGACGAGTTACTAATCAAGGGGATACTTTGGAAAATACATTTATATATACAACATCCCTCATTTTTTTGCCAAAGTATCTTTTTTGAAATCCTTCGGGTATATGAAGAAATTATGTATATGCAAGAGAAGATAGCATATGGAACCTTCCAAAAAGAACCAGATTTCAACGTCTTTGGCACTTATCTATTTGGTAAGGCAATATTTCATGTTGTATTGCGATGTATCTGGTAAATTTCTATGTTCCTGTATTAAATATTCTCTATAACAATTTTTAGGGGTTCTACACTATTGGACAAAAATAAAATTACATACCTATTTAATTATATAAAATAAAATCTTTTAGAAAACTTCTCTGCAATGGTTAATAATTATTATTCATGATGAAATTTGGTATGTACCCATTTTGAAGAGAGCCGAATCAATCAATCAAAACGTGTGCATTTGGAGCGCTTCATGGATCCATTGTGCAGCCCAAGAGACAAGAATTAGTACAACAGGACAAAGAATGTGCCAAAAATCCTGCTTGAATTGATTTCTCTTATGGCCTCAAGCGGCATCCACGCGGTGCCGAGATGTTCCAACCCAAGAGAAGCCAGTGCTGGACATTCCACTACGATGTGAGGGGCAGTATCGTCCGCATATCCACATTTACTACATCTTGGGTCATCAAAAATGCCTATTAGGTACAGATATCTGTTCAGGAGACAATGGCTTGTAAGAAGTCCTGATCTGATTTTAGAGCATTTGAGCGAGAACTCCGGAATGCAAAGGTTCGGTTTCACCACGCCAATCCTATTCACTTCTGTCCAGTAGCTTTCTGCGAGTGCGGAGCCCGGTGATCGTTGGATCGGGGTGATAAGTTCCTAATGGACCCCGTTTTGGCCAATTCATCGTCCTCTTCATTCCCTTTCAACCCTGAGTGGGCGGGTACCCACAATAGTTGAAGTGCACTTCGGCTACTTCTGTTAGGCCAGGGTCTTTCCGAACTCCAAAACAAACATAGAGGTCAACCTATGGGTGCCAAGCGCGCCCAGAATGATGAATTCAGTTGTTTACTTATTTTTGTCCGAAACTTACCCTGATTTTTGACATACTCTAAATGCTATAGGACCCCTGCGTCCTTCAACATAGTAAAGCAACTCCTGAAGTAAAATCACATACTCAATCATCTAAAAGAAAATCGGCGATTGGGAATATTTAAAATCTAACTAAACCCTTATTGCGAAAGTTTATTCAGGCTGATGAATATATAATTGTTCAGGACATCACGCAGATTCCGACCTGCGAACATAGTTCGGGAACTACTAGCAACGAAATCCATTGGAACAGTAGATGATCTAATGGGCCGGCGATCATAGTTCGTGAACTATGGTCGCCGGAGTGATGTAGTGAAAGCGTTTCAAACAAATTCTTACCATTCAGGTGTAGGGCAGCAGAAAGAAGTCTATTCTACCTGACGTCTTGGTTCGCAGAATGCCAGACACTTCATAGATTATTATGACATTCAGCCACGTGCTGCTACATTAAGTACATTAAGTCATGTGTCTGGTATTCGATCATCGAGATTAAATTTGACAAGCTCACTTTTAATAATAAGGTAGCATGAAAGAATACAGTTTATTAGCGTAAACGTAAAGCGACTTTTTGATCTTGTAGAAAAAAAAAGAGACTGTATTAATATGTTTGAAAAAGAAAATTACTGCGTTGTTTAGGCTTATTCACTGTTTTTTACAGAAGGAAATAGGCCGAAAGAAAGGCCATGCCCTCTAAAGTTGAAACAAATGGTAGTAAATGAAGGGAAAAGTATTGGCACTATTTCAAGGAACACTACCTTGCCGTGTCAAAAATAATTTCATGTTACAAGAGGGCATCTGGAAAAATGCCAAAATCAGGAAAACCAAAAGGACGTTTTGGATGAATAAGAGAATTAAAAGAATTTGTCAGAGAAATCCATGGTTGTCCGGACCAAGAATAATTGTAGAAATTCGTTAATTAGAAGTTAGTTCAAGAAAACTGTTCAACGAAGATTGAAGTATTGAATATTTGCGAATGGCAATTTTATTTTATATAATTAAATATGTAATTTTCCTATAGCAGATTTTGCTTCACTTTTGTCCAATAGTGTACATATTTGCCTTTGTAAAACCTTGCGTGAAAACGTGGAAATATAAAGAACAAAAATTACACACTTCCTACATAAGCGACATGTTACGTTCGGTTTACGGTTGCGCGTTAAATGCGTTTTTAACCTGAAGCTATTTCTTGCCAAAATAACATTCAAGCGTTATGTAAATGTATATCACTCAAACCTCCTTTAAAACTGTCACCTCAGCCCACATCCTACATGGCGGAACGATGATAATGAAAAAATAAATTTTATTAACAATTAGTTTTCACCTTTTACATATTTCAAGGGCACAAGAGTTGTTTTGAGCCACGAATAATACTGGAACTAGTGAAACACGGGAGTAATGAACGACTGCATTGTCGGCTGATTTAAATTAATAGCTGCAATGTGCAAGACTGTAAATCACATTTATGGCCTTGTGACCGTTTAGACTTGCTTACTTACAACGGCAAACAACTCGCCTAAGGACATACACTTGATTACTGTCTACACAAACTTATTATTTATTGTAAGATGATTACGAGATGTAGGATTAAATACCTGCATGGTATATATAGTTTCACAGAAAAAAATCAATAGCGCGCTGATGTCTAGGCAAGATTCGAACGGTTGATCATTTACAAAGAAGAAGATAGTACGGCCCGTTATTCATACTATAGAAAATGTGATGTAAATTAGGGAATATACTGAATCGATTATTTTTTGACATTTAACAAGCAACATATACTTGTTTACAATATCTTCCTTCGCTATTATAGATAGCTACACCTTATTTCCTTTTTTTTTATTTGTTGGACTCTAGCTGTGTTCCAGCTGGAAGGAAAGGCACAAATCACATAAATCTGGTGTTAATTCAGGAGCACATTCCTTGAGAACGACATGTGGAAGTCTGGCATATGGATGGCAGCAATATTGGAAGGGTTTTTACCTCGTGGATTCAAAGTGAAATTTCCTGCAAATATAATTATGTAGTAGCCAGTGTGTCATCATCTTTGGTTATGGGAGGGAATGAACTGGAAGTGAAATTTCTACCAACTGCTTTGGCGTAAGTACAAAACGAACGAGAGCCATTAGGGCATTCGATAAGGTTTGATCTCATTTTGGGATTATATGCCTCTTACGAAGAGTTGTTTCATTGCACAACGACGGTATGATGTTTGTATTGAAGCGACGGCCCTAGAGCAGATTGTATTGAACCATCGTTCACCAGATGATGGTGATTTGTTGGTATAGGGTATGTAAATTCCCATTGCTAGCCCGATAATATCCGAGATCTCTGTGGTATATTGAGTTTGGTCATCAGATTCAAAACATAGGCTGCTCCAAGGCAACTCGCAGAAAAAGTTTCCAAACTGAGCGTGGAGGTGATGGATTAGTTCGTGCTGGTGGTAAGTTAATGGTCAGACTTTCCCAATGGTGCACGGACCTTTACTTCGTAGGTTCCTGGATTGTTAGTGAGGAATAAATCAAGCGTATTGGGCATAATGATAGTTGTTATCAGGGATCCGTGTTGGTTCATTATTTAACTGCTCGAGACCATAGGTAATGGCGAAAGCCTCAGCCTGTCGCCCTGCGACATCAGTTTCGTTTCAGAACTTTAGCCAAGATTAGTAGAACTTTAGCCAAGAGGAGTTGTGAACGTTCAAATCCCCCATGAAGATAATTCCAGCTGCTGGATAGTTCTGCTGAATGAGGTCTACTTTAAAAGAAAGACATTCAAATAGTTCACCATGAGCTAGTTCATTTGGTGATAAATAGAGGCAACAGAAATATTTCTTCTGTTTGAGGGGTTTAAAAAAGGTAAGCCAAATGTATGTTTTAGCCAATGGCCGACTTCAGTTTTTCTTTGTAATCCTGGCTCAATCCCAATTCTTGAATTTTTTGTTACCAAGATTTGCCGAGATAAAATCTATAGCCACGAATAATTAAATCTTCAGTTCTTACTGCCCAGGCAGTATTGGGTGAAGCTTATTCAAAATCCATGAATACTGTTTCCAAGTCGCACAGAAATTTAAAAAAGGTGGATGGTTTTGCCATGGGTTCATCACTTCTTGTTTCAGCATAAGTTTCATGAATCATATCAAAAAGATCATCCATAAACATGTCCTTGGGAGGCATTTCTCAATCGGACAAGAAACAAAGATTTAGACGATTATTAGTGTTTCATGAGAACATATAGACCGATTTGTTAAATTTATCAACAATATTGATAATAAAATTAAAATGACTACAAATTAAACAATATAATAAACTTTCTCATAATACACTTTCTGCATTTAAAGACACAAGACTACTGCAAACGCATTCTATTCCAAAGTAATCTATTTTTCTTCTTTTGAAGATTCTTGGAAACAGCCATTTATGGTCACCGCAGTGATATACTTGATTAATACTCTGAACTGGAAATTCAGAAGATGTAGGTTCGATTCCCTTCAACTTTAGCAAACAGCTTTTTTTTACTCGAACTGTTCAGTTCAGTTCGAGTGACAAGAATCCGTTGCAAGCGAGACCAACCAAGACCTGAAAACGTCGTCAAGACCATTATGGCCGCGTTGGGAAACAAATTACTACCCGGAAATCCAGTGAAAAAATTTAACATCCGCTGAAATATGAAAACTAGTTCGAGTAACAAGAAGCCCTAGCAAGCAAGATATTCTCTACCAAGACTCGGAAAGGTAGCTAGGTAGCTCAGTGGTAGAAGCATCGATCTTCTAATCACTGTGGCTGCCGGTCGCGGGTTCGAATCCAGCGACTGCGTAATTTTTCCGATGGACCGATAAAGTGGGGCGGCAAGATACAATGGGCTGTGTCATCGAGACTGCCCTGGTTGCAGGATCGAGTCTACCACACGAGGCGGAGTGTTTAGTGGGTATACCTGAGGTGATTTAGTTCGGGACTCAGAGACTCTCACACTACCTTATGGGATGTTGCAGAACCATAAGGTGCCCATAAAGGGTTTCAACCACCTCCCACCAAACAAAAAAAAAAGACTCGGAAATCCAGTTCAACATTCCACAGCCGCGGAAATTGGAAAAATTGATGAAATATTGAGGTTTAGGAAGCTTTATTTCTTTCTTTAAGGAATGTTCTTCTGTTGATTAGTGATTCCCTCTACTCCAAAATAGAATGGATTACTGTGATTACCAAAACGTGCCTGCAGTTGTTCCTTTCCACAAACACTGCAATATCTAATATGAGATATGCATAAACTATTCCAAATGAAGAAAATCACAAAATTCACATTTTGTGCAATTGTCAATGATATACTCAATTCCAACGTAACAACAATCCCCGATCATTGGAATGATTTAAAAAAAAATCACTGTAAGTAAATCGTAGTTGTTGTCCTTGTTTCTGGGTCAGACGGCGTCCTCGTTTTCACTGGTGGCAGAATAGTTGTGCAATCACATAAAGCGCCGATAAGTGTTATCGAAAGTTACTCTTTAACTGTTTCAGTATAAAACACTGTTACTTGATTGCGTGAATATGTCGGGGACATCGAGTAACGAGGCTCTACGCTTCTAATGAAGATCGACGATCTTTTCAAAACAATTAAGTCAAACATACATCCGTTCGAGGTAGCGTCCCTAGTCAACAATCAATCGTTGTTTACGTATGAACGAATTGCCTCTTGAAAAAAAAGATTCGTCACCCTCCATTAGATAAGGCTTCAATAAGATTCACTTGGGCATGTTGTAACCCTCTACACAAAAAAAGATTAGGTGGATCTTTTAAAATAGTCATATATTATACACGTGAGAAATGAAACAGTAATGAAAAAAGCTTCTAGATAAAACTTTGAACAACATTTATTTACAAGCAGTAACCGTAACTCTTTATAATCTCCATGTCGTGAATATTAATTGGAAACTAAATATAATCAAATGACTGAAATAATAAATGAAATCTCTTGAAACAAGATGTGCAAGTAGATGTGCTGATGAAGACATAGTTATGTTAATATTGTTAATACATTAGTGACTTACCAAGCTAGGAAATTATTACACACGGTGTTTTTCAGAATGACCTCCCGTAAATGCAGGGGACGGTTTTTCATATAAACTATGGTCCTATCTTCTTTCGTTTCGGAGATACGTCCTTGAATTTAAATTTTTTAACGAAATTTTGTTGTAGCTCCTATGCAGCTACATATATTTCATTGAAATCTGGTACTCGGGGGTTTCAGAGGACGCCGAATAAAACGACTTAGTTATATTTGAATATATGATAGAGGGCTCTGGGTGTGCGACTTTCCGGCGATTCTTTCAGCCTTAACTTTTTCGAGAATAATTTTTTTGTTTTCTCCAACTCAGGATGGACCAGAATGGAACTTACCAACTACTATCAAAATAAATAAACAATAGGAATTCTAAGTATAAGAATTTATATAAACAGACATAATATTACAACTTAGTTTTACTGAATATTATGAGACCCCCACCAAAATAAATCTGAAAAAAATAATTTCTTACTTTAACAAAACTTTATTTATTCAAGTAATATTTAATTTTTGAAATTCTTTTTCAATACTTATAAAATATGATCAAATTATTTTTTCTTAAGAATAGTAAAAATAAAATTATTTCTTTTAAATTCAAATCAAGAAATTTTTCAAATGGTTTTTCGTATTTTAATAATGGGTAATTAATTTATTCAAATTTTGTATTTATTTAATCAATGAAAAAATTGATAATAATTTCCCACAAATTATTTTAGAATTTAATTCTTAATTATAAATATGAATAAATTTGTTATATTCAAAAACTACAATTAGAATTAATAAATTCGATAAAGATGAATTCGTCAAAAGCATATAATAATCAAAGAGGGGTGAGAAAGAGAGCGGAAAGAGTGAGAGGCGGCTTAAAAGGACAATATATCACTATTAAATAATACTGATCTATAATAACTATTCTATTTGCTATTTGATATGAATCGAAAACAACCTTTACGAAATTTGATATGGTTACTTGTATGTACCTTCAAAAGGAAAAACAGGAAAAAACCTTTTGTTTAGAACCATAAGAACTGTAAAACTTGCCGGTCCGTGAGAACAGCCTTAATTAACACTGGCTACTTCAATTTTCAACCTTTCTAGTCTTTGTTAAATAACTTCCTATCAGGGTAGTATAACAACCAAACACGTATCTGCATCGATACTCTGAATTGACTGTTACATCTATTCTTCTAAGAATCTACTTAAACTTTTGCTCAAAAGGAATGTATGGAAGCAAGTATTTTATGACAATTTCTACCAGTCTATTGAACCTTGAGAGCTTTTTAAAATTGAATCTATTAGATGGCTCATGACCTACCTTGCTGTCTAAATACTAGATAATTTTCTAATGGTGATAATGGACTTGTACTAGGTAATCCGACTTCATCAACAGTTTCTAGTAGTAATTTATGACTAGTTGTATCAAACGCTTTTCATAAGTGCATAGAGACGCTCAGTGAGGGGGTGCTTGTGTCCAGATTGTGGTAAATTTTGTCAGATAGTTGTCTGATAGCTGTCCGTTGATGTCCTTTGAAGCCATATTGTTTGGTTGGGATAACGTTTTTGAGGCAGGTTCGAATATTTGGCTGAAGACGTTTGTAAGCGATATAGGTGTGTAATTAGTTAATTCCATTTTAGAATAGGCTGTACTTCGAAAGTGCTTAGGCACTTACATTACAAACGCTAATGGTTCGGAGATGTAGTTGAAATTTTTCATACATAAATTCTCGGGAAATAGGTCACACTGACACATATGGTTATTATTTCCGTCTTTACGTACGTTTCGGTCTCACGATCATCATCAGCAAACATATCAGTCTTTGAAACGGGATTTCTTAAAACTAATTGTATCATCCCAAAGCGTCCTCATCGCACCAATTTCAATTAAAAATGCCTACGTCGCTGAAACGAACAGAAACACGAGTAATCGAAATTGTAACACACTAATGTTTTAAGTATATGATTATTTATAAGTATACCAGTCGTTTTGGCATTGGGTAGCATCAACATACATTGGGCAGAGTTTAAAAACCACATACCTCTAGATCAATGTGGATTTATAAAAGCAGTTTTGTTTAGAATGCGCTATTTTGGACAAATATTCGGCACAGCAATTTCAGCTACTATTGCTGACCTAGTTATCAAATGACTAGAGGAATCTGTAATAATTTAATTAGATTTTCAACCCGTATTGTTCAAACGGTATGTAGATGATTGCCTTATGTGTGTTCCCAATGATAAAATTCAATACGTGATTAATAGATTTAACAATTGCCACCGTAAACTTCAATTTACTTTTGAAATAGAAGCGAACAAAAACATAAATTTCCTAGATATGAGCATTAGGCATGAGTCAGATGGAAAAATGGTTTACTAAAGAAGTTTGGTCTCAGAGATATCTTCACTTCAATACAGTTGCACCAATAAGTTATAAAAAAGTGTTATAAACAGCCTTACATGTCGCACCGTTAAATTGTCCCACCCAGAGGACCGTCTGAAAATTGTTTGTAATACACTGGAAATGAATGGCCACCCAAAAACATTTTTCAATCCCATCATTAAAGAAAGGATAAACAAAATTTATAATGGAACGTCATATATAAAAAACCTAAACGGTAATACAGATAACTTTATAACATTATCATATATTCCGGAGACCTAAGAGAAAATGAAGAAATATTAAAAAAATTATGATATAAATGTTGCGCATAAGCCTACTAACTGTGTTTGTAAATGTTCTTCAAAATCTAAATCATTTAATGCATAAAGAAAAACAAACAAAGACAGTATACAAATTAAATTGTGTAGATTGCGATGGGACAGGAATCTTTACATAGAAGAATGTATGACCATAAGTATAGTACTAGAAACAAAAACTTCGTAAATTCCACCGCCCTTGCTAAATATTGTTTTGATTATAATCATCAATTAGACTACAAAAATATTTCAACTAAAGAAACCTTATCATTATAAAAGATCTATTCTGGAGATGATTCACATAAGACGTGACTCCAAGTCTGTAAATAATAGAGCAGACGTTCAATCAGTGAGTCAGATTTATACTAATTTAATAAATTAAAACCCTAGCAAATTCCTACATGCTTCTTTATAATGTTAAAAGTATATTTTAGATAGAATGCTCAAATAGCAATATTTCAAATAAGGTCTGACAACCTTTTTCTATTACCTCACAAATCTTCAACATCTGCTTCGAAAGTGGATACTTGAGCGTTATATTTTTTGGTTCCAGTAGTATTTCAAAGGTGCTCTGAATTGACTCCGAATTTTACAAGAAAATAGCTAAACAGTGGATTCTTGATTCATATACTTAAACATTAATGTGTTACAATTTTGATCACTCGTGCTTCTGTTTGTTTCGGCGACGTGAGCATTTTTATTTGAAATTAGTGCGATAATGACGCCTCGTGGTTCTACAATTAGTTTTAAGAAATTCAGTTTTAGATATTGATACTTCTTCTGATGATGGTCATCAGACCGAAACGTACGTTAAGACGAAAATAATAAGCATATGTGTTTATGTGACCTATTTCCCAAGAATGTATATTCAATTCATAACTAGGTCAAGAATCATTATTGGTCCAAATTTTTTTAAATTGATTCAATTTGATTTTCGTCCTGTCTTTATGACATTTTATTTCAGAGCGATCTGTTGGTAAAGGGGAAAACGTATTGAGTTGCCGATATTTGGATTCAGATTTTGGTGTTGATATAATATCTATTTGTGCGGATAATTACCTGTATTTGAAATCGAAACTGATTCGACACGTTCCTGTCCACTTCTCTATATGAATGACGAACGAGCGATAATCGCAGAGATATCAATTATTTAAACAGGTCACCCTGATATAGAACTAGCGACGGCCGGGAACACACCGATCGTTAGCAGGATGCACCTGACTGAGTGGCCTAAATCTCAGCCAATGGGGTGTTCCCCAAGGACGGACCTAAAAATCGAACAGCTGACACCATCGAGTCGACGACCCTATGACCCAGTTATAAGCAATATCAGAGCAGTCTATGGAACGCGTGCGCCACCGTAATAATACGCAAGTGACGTAACCTGCATTCAACGCACGTGTATGGACAATAGATCTCTATGTGTAGGACTGTCTAAATATACATACAGGATGTTCAAGTGTAATTGTTCATTATCTCAAGGAGCCAAATATATAAATGAACGATGCAGTTCGTTTGTTGCATACGTTCAACTGTGTAGAATAAATAAATTCTAATTTGAAGCAAGATTCCGAAATAGAATTAATCATCAAAACCAGTACCTATGTGTGTGTGCGGCCATTAGTTAATTTATCAATTACATGTGAAATGAATGCAGAGTTTATAAATAAGAAACATTCACCCTTATCCACTAAAAATACTATTAAAGTACTAAGCTACCAAGTCGCCATCATCAGAATAAACTAAATTAGAAATCAAAAGAGTAAAAAAAAGGTATTACCCTCAGCTGGAGATAAATCTGAATTCATTAAATTGCTTCTTCGTTTATACATTTCCATCCCTTCTAAATTACTTAGATCTTTGTCATTACTGTGTTTCAAGAGTTAGAAACTTCTTGAGGAATGGTGTGACCTGCATTTAAAATAAGTTCGGCTAACGCAGTTTTTTGACCATTATTTTTCTTCATGTGTTAACCCACATTTTTATATACCGAGCTGGCATATTCCTTCGAGTTCGGCCCACATAACATCTTAAACGCGACTCGGAATGGAATTTGTTATTTTGTATTTGTATTGCAAATTTAGAAAACGAACTATGGAATTTATTAATTACTGAAGAATGATAAGTGAAACATTTGAATGTTTTGAATAGTAGACTTCCGCGAAAAGCTAATCTTGAAAATTCTTGGCTGCGGATGTTTTCCACGTCACAATAGCACGACTTGATGCCGACGTTTCGCCAACTGTTACAGGTGGCATCTTCAGGGTAGGCTTGAAGATTGAGCTGAAACTGATTCTTCTGATTTCTGTAGCGGTATTTATTGTAGGAAAAAAATTCAGCATCCCATTGGTTGGTTCTCGACCTAACAACTTATGATAAAGTCGATGAAATTGGTACATCCAATTCCAAACGTTATATTAAAAAATTCAATAAGCTTCTCGCCTCCCAATGGCTCCAGCACCAACCTTCCAGATCAACTCCTCTTGTAAATACTGTGGATAATTTATCTTCACATACCCTTTCTGAAGCCAAACAACCAGTTCTATCTAAAGGTTCTAATTTCGTTTTCTCCTCCAAAAATATTCTTACGACATCCACTATTTCTGCTGTAGAAGCTTCCCTTCATAAAATTCTCCATCTCGCAACATGAATTTGTTTCAAAACCGCGAAAATTCTTCGTCATTCAAACATTCCTAAATCAAATTGCCCTAAACCTTTAATCCAAGTTTTCAATTTTCTCAAATTAAATCTTGATTTGACTGATAAAGGAAACTCCAATGTTGTAATGGATACAACAAAATCCTGCAACATCTCCAAACTGATTCCTATAAGCTCCTACCAAATTTCTGTGATGCATTTTGACGAAAATAGATGAAATGGGTTTCAAATTGTATGGATTGCATTGGTAATTAGTTACACCATGACCTCAAACTCGTCCGACGAGTTTGAAGAATTGCTGCGGCCAATATTTGTTCTACATCAGCCAAGAAAAGTAAAATTTGGATACACGAGATAAACGAAAACATCATTATTTGACGAATATCGTACATTAGCTCATCCACTTAGTAAACAGAGAATAAATAATAAAAAAAATACAAGCTTTTGAAGAGCGATCTGCACATGGGAAAGGTTAGTATGTCGACAATTTTTTTTTGCCTGAAACATTAGGACGCTTGTTAGTCCAAGCAATAAGCCGGGAAGAAGGCCATATTAAAAAAAAATACAGTAAGCTAGAATTTCAAATATTTTTTTGCATTTTGTTTCTAATACCCCATAGCTCATTCATGACTATCAAGACCGCGGGGGTTTGCATTTTGTTTCTAATACCCCATAGATCAGTCGTGACTATCAAAACGGGGTTTCAACCCCTCAGAGGAGCATGCTTATAAAAACAGTCCAAAATCAATAGATTAAGAGCCGAAAATGAACCCTAGTATATTTTTAGTGTCGGTGATCATGATTCCGCAGTTAGTTTTCTCGGAATACTCCCTCCAGATGGGAAATTTGGAAAATTCATATATAATATATAATTTATAATTTTGCTGCAAAAATGACCACCAGTAGATTGTTTGGGTCGCTGATCACGATTCCGCTGTTATTTTTCCCAAAAAACACTCTCCAGATGCGAAATTCGAGAAATTTGAGATTTTCCTGAGACGTTTGTGCATAATATAGTATAATTTTGTTGCAAATAAGTTTTTTGGGTCGCTGATCACGATTCCGTTGTAATTTTTCACAAAAAATTCTCTCCAGATGGAAAATTCGGGAAATTTGAGATTTTCCTGAGACGGTTATGCAAAAATGACTAGAGGTCATTTTTGCAACAAAATTATACTTTATTATTCATAATCGTCTCAGGAAAATCTCAAATTTCCCGAATTTTCCATCTGGAGGGTTTTTTTGGAAAAATAACAGCGGAATCGTGATCAGCTACCCAAAAAACCTACTAGAGGTCATTTTATTATTCATAACCGTCTCGGGAGAATTTCAAATTTCCCGAATTTTTAATCTGGAGAAAGTTTTTTGGGAAAAATAACAGCGGAATCGTGATCAGCGTCCCATAAAACCTACTAGCGGTCATTTTTGCAACAAAATTATAAATTATATATTATATATAAATTTTCCAAATTTCTCATCTGGAGAGAGTTTTCCGAGAAAACTAACTGCGGAATCATGATCAGCGACCCAAAAAACATACTACGAGTCATTTTCGGCTCTTAATTCATCAATTTTGGACGGTTTTTATAAGAATGCTCCTCTGAAGGGTTGAAACCCCGTTTTGGGGGTAGAAAGGTAGACCCCCGCGGTCTTGATAGTCATGAATGATCTATGGGGTATTAGAAACAAAACGCAAAAACAATTTTCAAATTCTAGCTTACTGTATTTTTTTTTCCGGTTCGTTGCCTGAACTATGTATCGGAGGCGACGAAAATCTGGATGGCCCGCATTTAACACAACAGCACAACACGCCAGCCAGGAGGTGTAGCATCAGGTTAATGTGCACGCCGCTCAATTGAATACACGACAACTTAGCTGTACGATTTATGTAAATAGTAAACTTATGTACAACACAACGTGTCAGAACAATATGTTGCTTCCACTCGAATAACATTAAATTGGTAATTGTTCTGTTCACAGTCACAGTGGCATTCTCAGAATGAGTTCTATACTGAGTACACAAGAATACATATTTCAGTATATTCATTCGTGTGCTGAGGAATCTAGAAATATTATTCATATGCTTAAGTTTCTGCTCCTCATTATCTACTGAATAACTGTCAACATTCCTGAAATATTAAAATTTAATATTGTACCTATCATAAGAGAGAACGTAAGAAAATTTAGATCTGAGTTTTCATCTAGAACACATCTGTATGACTTTTGGGAATCATGGAATTAAATGAATGTGTTATGTTTGAAATTGAATTGAAATTTCACATGTGATGTATATTTAATTGATAATGTTATATACATAATGTTCCAAATTGAGACAGAAAAGGATTCGAAAACGTTACCAAAGAAGAAAATGCAGTTATGAAAAAAACCCATATTAGTTGGTTCGTGGCTATATCTGATCAACTGAATGAAAATATAAATGCACTGAGCATATTTTTCCATTTCGTCTGTGGATCTAACCCAAATAAATGACGTTAGCATATTTTTGTAAACTATTCCTGTTAAATTAGACACATTCGGTGAATTCTGAGAAACTCTTGTTACTTAAACTAAACTAAAAACAACTGAAAATTAATTGGCAACGACATTCAAATAAATACCTTTGAAACCTCAAGCAGTGTTCAGGTCTTTTTATAATGCTAGACATTAAAACAAATAATTATGGAAAACCTTGTATTTATCAGTAAATTTTCTCAGTAGGTAATTGGTTCTATTTAGGTCAAATTGTTTGTTGTAGTATCAGGTATGTTACGTATTTTGAATAAAAACAAATTATATGTGAATGTGAATTATTTCCAGGATTTATTATGTATTACGCGATATGATAAATATAAATAGCGAGAAAGGAATATGAAAACTAGAGGATTAGAAAAATTCAATAACAAACTAAATAATGTATCTATGGTTACGGCGTTTACGTAGTGTAAATTCATAATACTTCAGAAGGTGGAGAATAAAACTCAAATTTTACACAAAACTTTTAAGATTTAATTTAAAAATGCTGACAAATTGTTTCACTACACTGTGGCATTTTCAAAGCAAGGAGTTATCAACTAAAGCTGAATCTAAAATTATGTCCTTAAATATCAGGGATAAGAATGTGGTACAAATTGAGGGATGGGGTGGATAATGGTGGGAGTGTGTTTACAAAATTGTTAACAAGTGGTGAATTATATGTATCGATTTGATCATTCAATATTACATTATTATTGTTTTTTGAGTGCTTCAATATTTCTATGGATTCTAGTATCTTAAGTTTATGTCCTTTTTCCTGAATATGTAGAATATCGCGATTAAGGGTGAAATTGTGGTTATGCTCTAACATGTGATTTGCGTAATTAGAGTCCTCTTTGATGAGCCTGTAACTTCTCAAATGTTCGTTGAACTTTACGCTGAAACTGCGTCCAGTTTGTCCTATGTACAAAGCACTACAGTCATCACATCTCAGTCTGTAAACTCCAGATTTCTTCAATTTATCTTTTTTAGATTTCGAGTTATTAATATACGAGCATAGGTTATTTGTTGTTTCAAAGGCGACGTTTTTATTCTGTTTTTTAAGGAATTGAGATATTTTAAGTGAATGTTTACCTAAATAAGTTAGACATGTGAAATTTGATTCTGTATTATTATTAATCTGCGGATAAATTACGTTTGAGGCTTTTTTATTGAATTTATTTTGGAGTATTTTATTAATTATCTTGACATTATAACCGTTATTTTTGGCAATATCTATGATTTTGTTCAATTCCGAATGGAAATTATATTTACTTAATATACTAGAATTCATAGAAATATAGAAACACTCAAAAAACAATAACAATGTAATATTAAATGATCAAATCGATACATATAATTCACCATTTGTTAACAATTTTGTAAACACACTCCCACCATTATTCACCACCATCCCTCAATTTGTACCACATTCTGATCCCTGATATTTAAGGATACACTTTCAGATTTAGCTTTAGTTGATAACTACTTGTTTTGAAAATGTGTGGTGAAACAATTTGTCAGCATTTTTTAATTAAATGTTAAAAGCTTTATGTAAAATTTGAATTTTATTCTCCAACTTCCGAAGAAACACTAAATAATGATCTGTAACAATGCTGCCTCTCTGTCTCATTTATCTGTCAATATACAGAATGAGTTAAGATATTCGTATATTAAGGCTTAGTTAGTGCCATACAGATAAGAAAAAGATGGGAATAGGATGGGCACCTGTCGTCAGTATCACATATTTTTTGAATTTATTTATTTATTTATTTATAACTACTTACATGAATCATGCATATTACTATATTTATTTATTTATAACTACTTACATGAATCATGCATATTACTATAATAGAAAGTTCATAGAGGACATCTGAGCGTACTTGTATTGTGTCAAGCAGCTATGAAAATAAAGATAATTCTTAGCAAGTAAAATTAAACTAAGCTAACCTAAACTAAAATCCTATTCATATAGATGTCGTTAAAAATGTTAAAACTAAAATGTAGCCAAATAGCCAAACATCTGCTTAGTTCAAAAGCTTTTGAAGATGATCTACTGATTGATCATTAAAATGGGATCCTATTAAAAGTAACAATAATAATAACACTGATATCTTTTTTCATGCTATTAAGAGAGATAGAGTGTTGTAATTTTCAATGATACATTTTTTAAGTAAAATTTGTATTTATATTTTGGCAACAATTTTATTTGTAATTTTCGTATGTTAACAGATCATTAAAATTTGCTCTAGTTTCGTAACAATGATTTATCTTGGAAAAATGGAAACTGTTATGAATGTATTTCATTGCTGACACCATGTACATGCCTTTCATGTTTAATATATTATTTTCAATAAAACCAGGTTTTGCACTTCCTTTGCTCTCTTTATGAAAAATTACTCGCAATATATAATTTTGAGTTATTTGTTGAGGCTTTAAGACAATATAATAAGCTGAACCCCAAATGCTTAACCCCTATCTAACTGAAGATGCACCCAAACTGTTGAAAGTTTGTTGTTTAGAATATTTCGTAGTACATAAAATTTATATATCAATCTTCTGATTTTCTTGTTTGAATAATCAACATGAGTTGAACAATTGAGATGTCGATCTATATCTCGCAAATATTTTATTATAGAGGTATTTTGCACAATAGTTCTAAGTTGTTAGGTAGACCAGTATTGGTTGGCGAAAAAACCATCTATTTAGTTTTAGAAACATTTAGCTTCAATAGGTTTACATCTAACTAAGATTACACAATATTAATAGCTTCTTGCGATATTTTCCGTACTCGATCCAAAGACCTTGCAGAGTATATATCATCTGCGTGTGAAAGAATTATGGAGTGTGCCAATCCAACAATTTGTCAATGAATATCATAAATAGCGTTGAGCCTATAATTCTGCCTTGGGGTTCACCCAGCTTCATTGTTTTAATCTAACTGATGGCATCGCCAACCTTAACTTGCTGGTGTCTATCATGAAGATAAGATTTGAAACGATTTAATACATATATCATTAACTAGACGATGCATTCGATTGATTCATTCCGAGTGAAGCGATTGTGGTAAGCATGCATAATTTTCTGAAATTACTGTACGATAGCATAACCGTGACCTTTCGACGTGTGCGCATCTCAGATGAGCCATGCCCAACCTTCTGGACCTGTGTTTTCGTTTCACAATTGAAATGGGTCTGGCTCGTTCCATGAACAAGACTATTGATGAAGCGATTCGTAAAACTTAAACACACGAAATGATCTCATTCTTCTAACCATCTCTCACAATTTCCGAATGAAATCAAACATGTATATGGAGAATACTCCTTTTTGATGCATTATTATATCGATATTTATTATAATTGGCAGTTCTTTCAGTTGAGAGGTGCCGCGTTTCTTTGAAAATATGAAAGCAACAGCTATATCATTACCTGTATCCTTGTTTGAGGTAACGTAGCATTTGGTTACTTGGATGTTCCCAGCATGTATAACAAACAAATATTTGGCAAAACCTCAGATTTCAAGCTTATTAATTCAGTTAATTCAATTTATCTACTATATAAAATGGAGAATATATTCGAAAATGGAGTGTCTCGTAAAAAATTTGGTGTTTTGAAATTCAGTTTCATTAATTCGAACTTTTTTTACCAAACGGACACTGAACTGCACCCTGCAATCTTATGACATATTTTGAACGAGTGCATTCATTATTTATGCTATGTACCGGAACGAGGAACGTATAAGTAAAATGTAACAATAGAAAAATGATGTTATGCATATATTCATTTATTCTGCCAGATAACTATGATAAGGTCCCTCTGGTCTAGATCGATCAGTAACATTACAGCTGTCTAGCACTATTAGCTTGTAACTGGGCTTGTAATGTTACTGATTGATCTAGACTAGAGATATCCTATCATGATATCAGTAATAGAGGAACAACTGAAATGTGAAATAGACTGGTTGTACAACACGTTTAATTTCTGGTGCAGAACTAATATTTTCTCATTTTAACGGAATATATATTGGACATTATTTAGAAACGTCTGATGAAAGACTTCATGTTACATTGAAATCTTACACAAATATTTTGGAGCCAAAAAATGAGGTAGGTCAAAATACCAAAAACCGAAAGAAGAGAGATAAAAATACTATCTTTTCACCGGAACAGAATATGAAAAAAACACGAAAACTCTTTGACATATACTCCATTTTTCAATGTGCTAAAAAACACAATAAATGGGTCCCATCTTGGGCCCACGACCTCCAATCGACTTCGAACCAGAGTCAAAAATCGCGTATTAATTTTTCCAACAAATTTTAGTTGAACACGTTTCTATACAACCCATAGTTTTGTTTCAACACGCAAAAAATCGGAAAATTATCATTTTTGGGTCCAAGAAATGCCCACAGTTTTTCGAGCACAGGGTTAATTCAAATTTAAACTACACCATCGTGTTCAGCGTGTCGAAATACATAAGAATATACCAAAATTAGACCTCGCGGAAATCCGTACAAAAAAATTCCTTAAATGCCTGGACTATTAATGATTTTATTATTTTGTGTTTTATACTAACACCTGTTGTCAGGTTGATCTTCAAATTATCTACACTATAATTTAACCATGTTTTATACAATGGAGGTTGTGTCCCACCTCTACATCAACTGCTTTCAACTCTCAAATACCATGATCGTAAAACCATGCAAATTATCGTTGCTGATTTTATTGGAGTTTTACCATTCTCTACTTACAGAATCATCAGTAGGGTGTCATATGCCATTGCAGATTAGAAACATTATTATATGATGGATTGTGTTACAAGCTAAACGCAGCTTTCTTTACTTAATATATAGAATAATGAAAATTATTTGAAATCTTAAATGTAATTCACAAACAATTGTAGTGTTTACCAAATGTTCTTAGAGGAAAACTGTATCATATTATTTAAAATAAGAAAAACATTTGATAACCAGCTTCCTCGAGAGGATACCCTTCGAAGCTGGTACTGAAGGGAACTGTTATGTGAAGGCATTCACATTGTAATATGTGAAAGATTTATTTATAGTTCTAACTTGACAAAACAATTAGATCCTCATTTTTATTGTGTTTTTCACAATAAGAATCTCTACGAAGCTCGAACTGAAGTGCAGTGATAAGTGAAGTCATTCACATTGTTCCAATGAAAAGATTCATTTATACTTACTTACTTCTAATTTGACAAAACAAGTAGCTCCTGATTTCCATTGTGATTTACAATGAAATTATTTTTAGATAACAAAATTGTGAAGCAATATTCAGTTTCTCACATATCATTTGAAAGATACAATCATCATTTGAAGCTGAGAGCATGACAAATAATCATTATTTGTGAAGTTATAACTACAAAATATTTGTAATAAAGTTTTAACGTTGCACAATTCCTATCTATTTTTTCGCTAATACTGCATTTCCTAGAGGGATCCCAAAAATTAATAGTGTAATCGAAATTATTTTAACCTTCATTCATCCTGACAGTTCAACTTCCTAAATTGGTTTCTATTTCAACTTTTAGTGAATTTAGGAGAACCCTTCAACATCGTTATTGATAATGCTAGTTATAACAGTATTGTACTGAATGAAGGGCCAACAGGCGCCCCCGAGAAATGTGCTATGAAAGAATGTTTGATTATAGGAATAGTACATAATTTGATAATAACTCCACCATCGTTCATGATAATGCTAGTTATCACAGTATCATACTGATTAAAGTGTCAACAACTGCCCTCGAGAAATGTGATATACAGGAATAGTTGTGTAGGAATTATATTCAGTATGATAATACCTTCTTGAAACTCAGTGGTTGGGCTCGGAAAAATCACTAGGGTATGTTAGCTGAAAAATATTGGCATCGAGAAAATCATCTAACTCCTTGTCCTTTCATGTTTAGCCCCACTGAATAGATCTGGCGTATAATTAAAACCTACTATAGAGATCACGTTGGTACAGATGGTAGTTTGGCGTAAGGTGATGCTCTAGGAAAAGCAATAGCAGAAATATGGGCCTTGGGCCCAGACTATTAAGTTAATTTTGTGTTATTGTAAATGTGCAATATTTGTTTACAGCAGTGAAGCGATATTTATTATTTTTTGGTACCTAGTATTGAATTTGGAGATTGTGAAAACCTTTTTTTTATAATACTGTTTGGGCAAATAGAAACCATAAGAAGGTACCTTATTTTTCTATCTTAAATAATTTGTTGCAGAAAATTCTCTTCGTATATATAAATATTGACACTATCAATATATCTGTAACAAATTAATCAATATGTACTCACCACTCAAATATCACATCAATATCTATAAAAATGAAATTTATTCCAGAAACTCAGTTGATAAAAATATTGTTGTGGTATTTGACTATTCATTTGGCCACAGTCTCCATAACTTTATTGGGCTAAGATAGTTTCGAAATAAGAAAATACAACAAAAGTAATCTATTATAGATAACTCATGTAATGATTGCGACAGAATATATGTGGGATGGACGACAATCATTTGATTTAAGAGTGTCGGAAGATATTAAAACTATAGATAACACAAATAATGATAAATCACATTCTGCCTTCTCATTTCGGAATAACTAATACTACTATGAAATATTATATATTAACTTCCTAACAACTAATTATTTGAATAAAGAACACTTTTCCAATTCCAATTTGAATGTGTCAATGGTGTACAACATTGTCATCAGCGTTTCAGGTGACGTTCGAATCAATACACTATCTTCGAATTTCTTTCAATGCGAGTTAAATTATATCATTGAGATTCAATTTCTTAGGATAATTGGTCGATTTTACAGATGTTTTCAGCCATCTTTAACGGTTTCGACTATCAATTGTTTCCATTTTCTTCATTCAACTCTATGCTCTGAACTGAACTCTATTATTACTATATACAATATTCAATTTCATGAAGTATTTGATTCCCATTCAAAAGCCTAAACATTCATTATTTTCTCATAAGATTTATTGTATTTTATCAATGCAAGACACATTAGATATGAATCGTGATATAGAACTTGTTAAATGTCAATTCGATGCCAATTTATAATAGTAAGATTTCTTCAGAATAAGTTGGATAAGATATTCATATCATATTCTTCGATACATGTTTCATGACTTTTGAATGGATGACCTTTATCAAAAATGTTGGCTACAACAATATACCATGGGCAAATTTTAAATGACCGAGAGGTTCCTGAAGTCGAGTAGCAATATTCCGTCGTGATTGTCCAATGTACAGGATGTTCCGGTTTATAAAGCATACTCACGGTCGTACATACAGGTCTGGGAACTCTATGTTTGATATGAGTCTCTTACATGTCGCCAAACTCGTAGTCCCTCGCTCAGCCACCAGCTAGCGCTTGGATCGAAGTATGGCAACAATCACATTATTAAGTAAAATAATTTTCCTCGTAACGCAATATTTACTATTCTGATTTGAGAGAGGAGTAGAACCGTTACTCCTGTCAAAATGTATTACTCACCTTAAAAATAACTTCCCCTTTTTCGTATACATGCTCGCACACATAAAAGACATCGTTAAAACGATTTCTATCCGGAATCGCAAGCATCCACTTTTTTCGCATTTCCGCATCTTTCGGCACTTTAAAAACAGAAGTTTTTTGCTTTACACTTTTGTACCCCGTTTTGCATTTCGGCACAATGCACGGTTTCGTAATTTTTTTCTAAAAACGCCGGTATTCCTTGTGTTCACAAGTCAACAATGACAGTTGCCAGAGAACACGGTCGTATACGTGCCAGAGATCATTCCTCGACTCATGCGCCACCCTTTTGGTACTATGCAACAGATGACGCTTAGCGAAGTCACTTCTCACAGCCTCGAGCTCCCAGACCTGTATATACGACCGTGAGCATACTGCACCAGTAGAGAGTTATCGAAAAATAAGTCGAAATGTGTTCAATTTTGTTCAGAAAGAGAGATACGGCCCTTCGAAGTTCGGTTTCAAAAACAGTTTTTTTTTATCGTAACTGTTTCGTCGTTGCAGCCATTCGTACCAAATTTTGGTTCAAGTAGTCTTGATATAGATACCTACTATACGAGGGCAATGTGATAAGTCTCTGAAAAATAAAACAGATGGTGCCACAATCGAAAATCCCATGTGACATGTGTGATGTACCATCTTTAACTAGAAGGCATTGAAATTCTGTTTTGACACCCATCGAAAGCAAGCAACCTTGAAGATTTTTGTAAACTTGGGAAAAGGGAATTTCGGGTCTTGATTGAATGTTATTTCTTGCGTGGAAAAAACGTTACGCAAACCAAAGCATCGCTGGTTAAACATTATGGGGTTTCTTCACCATAGATTGAAACGATTCACAAGTCACACCATTTCTCAAGAAAGTTTTATCACTTTTAAAACATATTACAGACAAATATCTAGGTAATTCAGAAGGAGTGGAAATGTATAAACATAAAAGCAATTTATTAAATTCCGATTTATATGCAGCTGAGGATAACCCCTTTTCTACATTATAATCCTCAAATAGTATTTAAACAGGTATTTATAATTTAGTTCACTCTGATGATGGCTACTTGGTAATCAAAAGGATCTCAGTACGTTACCAGTATTTTTAATGGTTAAGGGTGAATATTTCTTGTTTATAATGTTATAGTGTAGCCACAATAAGAACTCTTTCATAGTTTATTAATAATAATGATAGACTACAATTCAGCACTTGTCAACAATTTTGTAAGTAAGCTTCCAGTCAAAACATTGTCTACCCCCTCCCTCTATTTGTGCCACATTCAGATCGATTTCTAATATTTAAGGACATAATTTCAGCTGTAGCTGTAGTTGATAACTCCTAGCTTTGGGAATGCCACAGTGTGGTGTTTGTTAGCATTAATTATAAATTAAATATTACAAATCTTGTGTAAATTTGAGTCTAATTCTGCAACTTCCGAAAGTTAAAATCATTTTACACTATGTAATCGCCGAAGGCATAGATATATAGATATATAAATTGAGCGAGCGAATGGATATTTTCTACTCTTTTGACACATGGAGAAGATTCACTCGTCTTACGCCCAGTTGGTTTTTTAAATGTATTGATTCATCAATACATCTTACAAAGATCGTTAGTGATTTTCAAATAACACTCTTCAAGTACAATTGTTTATTACCAACTTCAGTAAACATACACATAATTGGATAATTAAAGCAAACAGGACGAAGGTCAGAGATAGGTTCTAAAAATGCATTATCAGTGCGCAAACATATTATTAGTTTGTGTCATGAGCAATGCGTTCATGGAAATATTCTCTCCAAGAAAACAATTTTCGAAGTTATAAATAAAAACTGCACTTTTGTGGAACTGATTGCAGATGCAAACAGTTATTATCAGGGCATAGTTCGGACAAATGGAAGTTTTTTCTTTATATTTTCATATTTGACTATTATTATAGCTGTGCTCTATTGGATGTTACACTTTCAACATACTAGATTATTATTTAATAAATACACGATAGGCAAGTTTGCATGAAAATTATTTTGGAAACAGCTTTTTTTGAAACAGAAAGGAAGTAAAATACTGGGTAGTAGTTGTCCGAAGTATTTAGACCAATTTTGTTGGATGTCATAAATAAAACTGTTCATAGCAAGCAACACTAAATTATGAGCAATATCAAGTGAAATTCAAAGCTACAGATTTGCGAAAAAAGGCCAAGCCAACGACTATTAGTTCAGGCAATAAGCCGGGAAAGAGGCCATAATAAAAAAAAATATAGTGATTTAGAATTTCGAAATTTTGTTTGCATTTTGTTCCTAATACCCCATAGATCATTCATGACTATCAAGACCGCGGGGGTCGACCTTGTTACCTCCCCAAAACGGGGTTTCAACCCCTCAGAGGAGCATTCTTATAAAAACAATCCAAAAGTTTAGAAAATAATAATGAATAATAATGAATTAAGAGCCGAAAATGACCCCCAGTATGTGTTTTGGCTCGCTGATGTTATTTTTCCCAAAAAAATTTGAGATTTTCCTGAGACGGTTATGAATAATAAAGTATAATTTTGTTACAAAAATGACCCCCACTAAGTTTTTTGGGTCGCTGATCACGATTCCGCTGTTATTTTTCCCAAAAAACTCTCTCCAAATCGGAAATTTTTGTAACAAAATTATACTTCTTTATTCATAACCGTCTCAGGAAAATCTAAAATTTCCCGAATTTTCCATCTGGATAGAGTTTTTTGGGAAAAATAACAGCGGAATCATAATCAGCAACCCAAAAACCTACTAGAGGTAATTTTTGCAACAAAATTATACTTTATTATTCATAACCGTCTCAGGAAAATCTCAAATTTCCCGAATTTTCCATCTGGAGAGAGTTTTTTGGGAAAAATAACAGCGGAATCGTGATCAGCGACCCAAAAAAACATACTAGGGGTCATTTTCGGTTCTTAATCCATCAATTTTCTGAACTTTTGGAATGTTTTTATAAGAATACTCCTCCGAGGGGTTAAAACCCCGTTTAGGGGGGATAGAAAGGTCGACCTCCGCGGTCTTGATAGTCATGAACGATCTATGGGGTATCAGAAACAAAATGCAAAAAAAAAATTGAAATTCCAGCTTACAATATTTTTTATTTTTATTTTCCGGTTCGTTGCCTGGACTATATGGCATCTAATGAGTGCTCACCCACTGATAATAACCGGCTAGACGTTGCTGATCTCCAGCGATCTAGATTGAGTAGAGACAGATAGTAAATCTAGTCCAGTCAATACAGGGTGATTCATTAATAATTTTACAACATTTTTGTCTAATTTCCAAAAGAGATTTTACTTTTAAATAAACACGATCGGTTTCGACTTTTACATCATTATCAAGTGAATATAGAAACAACTGGTGGATTTATATATACATAAAGTTCACATATTCAGTGATGGAAGGGTTAAGGTTGAATTGGCTATTAGCTGTATTGAATTCGGGGTTTTACACAGTTTCTTAATCTCCAAGCTTACCTACATATTCATCGACTTCTCTTTATTGCAAATATGAAGGATTTTAAGATTATCTATTGTTATTTTATGATTTTAAATATAAATATGTTCGAAGATTGATGATTTATTATAAGAGGAAATATGTTCTTTGAAACGTGTTTCGAAATTGCGACCCGTCTGCTCAACGTAGGCATTGGACATTCACCATATTCAATCCTGTAGATACCGGATTTCTTGTATTCGTCTGTTTTTTGTTTGGCATTAAATAGTAATTTACTCAGATTCAAGCTGCTAGAAAAAGAAGTTGCTATATTAAATTTTGGAAAATAGTCACTCATACTGTTTGATAATTCCCAAACATAACTAAAACATGCATATTTCTTCTCTGGTATTTCTGTTATGGAATATAATAACTGCGAAATTTGTTTTTGTTCTTTACGATTGATAATTTGATTAATGAAGTGAATAGGAATATTGTTATTTAAGTTTAATTACTGATTTCTGTTCTGAAACCTTTTTCTGATAGAAAATGCTGGGTAGATCATTGAACTATAAGCTGATAATTTAAGACTAATATGACTGAAAGATTGAATAGGAATGGTCGTATCTGTGGAGGTGTCTTTTCTATGAATATTGTGTTTATTATATTGTTTAAATTGTCGAATTCAGAAAGTTTATGGAACTGTTGTTCTTGATTTCAGTAGTGAATTTTATATTGTTATTGTTGGTTAATTGGGGGTATAAAAACTGATCTATCTGTGTATTGGAACCTTGGAAACCTACTAAAACATCGACAACAGATTCCAGATTATCATAAAGATATCTGCTAATAGCGGGCTAAGTGGTGAACCCATTGGAAGGGGAGGAGGTTTTTGTTTATCAAACTTTGATTCATATTGAAAATAATTTTGATTGTAATTCTGTACACACATATACATATATATGTGCATATATATGAGACCCCCCCTGAGATTAAGTCCTGGTTACGCCAGTGCATCCATAGGTACAAGGACTTCAAGCTACATTTTGTATATAATGTAGGACAGGAGTATATTTTCATATCTTCGCCCTGAACGCTCTATATAGGCTAGGGTGGAACTTTGAACGTGTATATCCCGACTTTCGAAGTCGCATTAAGATGCGGCCTCAACCATCTCACTCATACCGTTGATTGAAAGAGATTCAATCAACGCTCATACATAGTATCGGGTTGTCCAGATTTTTCGAGAAATAATGAAAACCTCAAATATAAGTTCCATTTAAGTCTAAATTGTAATTTGTTAAAAACATTAAGTTTTGGAGTTTGAGCTAAAAGGTATTTACATACCGACAGGCACATATTTACTGAGAAAGTTCATTGCGGTAAGGCAATCTCTAGAATTGCCATAACTTCTTCAAATTCTTCTTTTGTAAATAGGGAATGATCCGGTTAATCATCGATTCGCTAATAATATGCAAGTATTTACAATCGATTCATGTTGTTATTTCCTGTCATTATAATTCGGCAATAATTTCCCACTCAATTATCATAATTGATTGGGACACATGTTTCCGTAAACTAATTTATCTTCCATAAATTCTTAATGAAAATAGTAGAGCAATTTCCTCTTCTCATTTTGTCTCGAAATAAATCAATAGTTGCGACAGCTAGCTATAGCAGTTGTATTGTGTACCATCTTTCTGTGTCCTGGAACAATGAATAACGTTCCAAAATCTACCCAAATCAGCACATTGGATCGATTCAGATCTAATATATTACAATCAATTCTATCCTGCAACCACTATAGTATCCAATAACCTAAATACATAATTCGGTAACTATGTTGCCGTCTTCAGTAAATCGAAACCAGATGAAAAGATTATCTTTCTGACATTCTGAATAAACTACGAGTAGAAGTGAACATTTTTTCCTGAAACTCTTCAATATTTAGACCACACTGACTGTTATTATTAGGAATTATTAGGAATTGAGATTAGTTAATCCTTTCACTGTTTTTGTCCCTTGAGAGGGACATCGTCTTCTATGGTATGACATACGTCAGCTGAGAAGTTTTAATCAAATATTACATTTATCCCTACGTATGGACATTCTATTAAACGAATTTGTGAGTCTACTTCATCTGTAGGAAGAAGTTTGAACTAACTTCCTAAGATGGGATAAGACAAAAAAGAGTATATTCAAGTTCTAAGACCCGAAGCAATATGTACTTTTCCATAAACGCCGGTGTATTTTATCATAAATAACTATTTAGAGTTTTGTGTGTTTAAGAATCAATATACTATTTCATTGCTGACTTTTGTATTATCTTCCTGATGAGCAAAATCGTTCATGCCAGACCACAAGTACGCATGAAATATTATCAAGATAACATGCCTAATTGATTATTATTTTCGATAATATGTTTTCTAGAGTGTATTTAATCATAATTAAATAGAGGCAATGACCTGAATTCTCAGTTATCTAAGGACGTAGATAATAATTGAGAATGATTCCTATCAACAACGTTCGTTGCGTTGATAATGTAATGAGTGAAAATAATTCATATCAAATGTCAAATTCATTCGAGCAAAAGTTACGGTATAAGTTAAATTGAAGAGGAAATCAAAGATGCATTATAATAGTTCAAGGTTTCACAGAACTCGATTCATTTCTCAACATTAACATCTTGAAAATTTCAATGTACAGACATATGGTGTCACACTTAGAATATTAACCATCCTGATAAAAGAAATACAACGACTCATCACGAAATCAAACTAAAGTAGACCGACTTGAAATTGTATGTGTCAATTCAAATAAACTTTCAATGTCATACCATAAAGAGTATAATTTGACGCCTCTCGACTCTCCACGCCTTTAGCTGCTTATAATTATTTTCAATAATAGCTTAAACTAATAAGTTAGAAACACCTAGGAACTGAATGTTATATGTTGATTAATTTAGTTCTTTTAATGGAAAATCCTGAATTGCTTCCAACTGTTTCATGCTGAAATTTACATGTCTTTGTTTATGTTGGGATTTTCCTATTCTTGAACGCAAGAATATTCAAGTTATTGCATAATCGGAGCTTTTAAGTATCAACATTAATGATTACAAGCAATCTCAGAATCTCGATTGAATCTTAATTAGAAGCTCATAAAATTCGCTTACTAATTGTCATTCCACGTAGGATCTCCATATTATTATGCGACATTTGATCCTCAGCATGATGGTCTTTGATCATTTAGGCAGGTACACTTGAGAATCACCTAAAGCTAGTTTCAGACGACTCGTTCATTCGCAACTCGGGCTAATACGCGTTGCACGGGGGAGTTCAACTTTGGCGAATATTCTTTATTCATGACCGTCGATTGTCGGTGAAATAGCGTGAGTTAAAGGAACGCGAACCTTACTATGGCGGCCAAAAGCAACATTATCGAAACATCCAAATGGTGTGGGAAGGTAAACGAATGTTTGAGCGAATGCCTTATATTCGCATAATCCTCGAATACACAAGTCGTTTGGAACTATCTTGAAGAGATTCTAAAGAATGTTTTGGCAAATATGTACGAAATAGTTGTACCTGCAACGAGGTTGGCCGACATCTTGTTCGCACGGTCTTGTCTTGCCTAATTTACCATTATTCGTTTCTTGCCTAATTTACCATTGTTCGTTTGATTATCTTTCAATCAGCCTATATTATATTTACATTACGAAAACGTGCGCAATGAAGAGATGTTCAAATTTATTGGTATTGGTTTTGGAGATAGCGGGCTTGATAAAAGTTCAGTGCAGATAGCTAAATACCCTTGTACACTATTCCTTGTTACGCTTTTCAGGGATATTTGTGTACCCCGCTGCTTGTCAGAATCCTAAGATCTGCTTTACGCTTAAGTCCTCTATTTCATGAGCGCAGAGCATTCGCATAGAAAGTGTGTTGAAGGCTCCACTTTGTCTCGCATCTCATACAGATCCAATCTATGTCCTCTCTGGCCAGTTTGTCCGCTCTTTCCCTTTTCCGAACCTGAGTGATACGGGATCCAGGTAAGGTTGGACCTTCTGCCAACGACTAGTCTAGTAATATATAGTCTTTCAGGCTGCCCACTAAAACTTTTCCTCGTGGATGTGATGTCTCTGAGGAAGAGTCCCTGTATTCTGTCCAGAAGTTTATTGAATTGAATCAAACAGGTTGCATTTGAAATCCCGAAAACATAAAGATAAAGACAAAGTGGATATCTAACTGCTTACCACAATAGTATTTGAATGAGTTCTTGTAGAAAAGAGCCTAACTCACTCCTTACTTTCTTCTATATATAAGAAGAAAGTTTTGGATTCGTTATTTCGTTTTTCTCAGAATGCTGACGATTGAACTTGAATTCCCAAGTATATTAACAATGATTGGACAGAGTGTGGAAGATTTGGAAAAAAAATGTCCTTTCTATGGACAAGGAAACACACTTCCTCGAAAACTGTGCGTTCTGTCAAAAGTAACTGCTCTATGTAATTTACACTGGTCTTTCAAAAAATGCTACTATTTTTGCTGAAATTATAGTGGGTTAGATAGAAGCTTTGCTCCAAACAAAATGACGATACCCCTGAATCTCCCCCTCTGAATTAACTCTGTAACGTGTAAATTCCACTTAACCGCTTAGAAATGGCCGCTGTACTAGAATCGGTTAACTCCTGTGACGTCAGCTATGCTAGACCGTATATACTCCGAGTCATGGTTATTCAGTGTCAGATTCTGTAATTACCGCTTCTATTTCGAGGTCGTTGTGTGAGACATCGGAGCACCGGAAACGCCGAGAAAATGGCGTACTTTTTGTCAAATCGTCCAAGTGGAAGGTCGTGTTTCTAAGTTATTTCGACAGGGAGGTGATATCAAACTTATGTTTGGAACCAAATTCTGGGAATATTCCTCCGTTGAAAGCAAAGGCATCAATTACCAATTTGGATTGGAATAATTGGAATTATTTGTGTAATTAGTGCACCTTAGGGGATTAAAACTTAGTTTCAACGTGACTGGTTTTGGACAGAAGTAAAGTTGTTTCATAACCCTATCGTGATAGAGGTAAATATCTTTGTAATTCCATTCGATTTATTCACTGACTTCAAGAATTAATTTGCCTCCCCAGGTGATATCTGACAGGACATAGGTTAGTCTTAATATTATTCAACAATCGTTATGTATTCTGTTCATGTCTGTCTTCTGAGGACAATAGAGCAATAGAGGTTTGAACATTTCGTGATTTCAGGTTTTTTGCTTATGTTGTGGAAAATTCAACAAGTGTACGACTTCTGAGGTTGGCTTGAATGTGCTGTGGAAAAATTGCTTTAGAGTTGCTGATTTACTTGTGATGTACAATCGTGGAAACTGTATTAGAATGGTGGCAAGAATCCATACATCAAGTAGGAAGTACTAATCCATAATCAAGCAAATATAACATCTTACCCAGCAGTCACCAGGTCAGGCTACCCAACTTTTGGTTTATGTAACATTTGAAATAATCATTTGAGTACTTGTATATGTGTAAATTCAACTGTTCACTTCGATTTAAGCAATTTAACTTCATATTTCAATTCATTCACTTCATAACTCATTAATATTAAGTTCTGTTATAAATTGTATCAACAATAGTATTTCAATTACAAGTAAATTTCAATCATTCAGGGTACAGGTCTTTTATTTTTTGTATACTTTCAAGGTAATTGAGCCTGGGGACATTTGAGTGTTTGAATCCCTTAGTTAAGTAACTTAATTTTATTGGTTGGTTAAAATACTCTGGTGCCCAAATTTTAACATCTAAAATATAACTAACGACCGTCTTCACTGTAGCTGTCGGCAACCAAACGATAAAATAGAATTTACAGTTTATCCACAAGTAAGAGTAATTTGTACCCTTACAACTCATTTATCAGCGCCATATTCAAACATAATATGCTGATACCCTGTACCAAATGTCATCAAAATCACACAGAAATAGTGACATTTCCTATTCAATTTCAACGCCCTATAGCAACTGAACGAAACTAATCGACTTATTTTGTCCCAAAAAACCTGTGGTAGCTACAGGTAGGTAGGTACACATCATGATATTGAAACCTCCTGTATATTGAACTCGGAAATCGGAAAATTACTAAAATTAGATTATGGACTGTTATTGAAGACATGTTCAATAGAATATTGAAGGATATTCAAAATTAGCGCGTAATTTATGCAAATTTCCATTTTAAACATAAATTTAATGACACGGAAGTCTTGCATCAAAATACAAAAACTGAAAATAATATTATGAGATCTGAAACCGAAGAAATAACCACTGCGATGATACATAATATATTTTTTCTACAAACGCTTAACAAAGTAGCCTTTGACGCTTTCAGATTTCAACGCAAAGTTGACGTTTTCCGTGAAATGTCATTTTGTGACAGCATTTGCGCTCTAAAGCGGAAATATTTCGAAAACGCTCGCTTCTCCAACGTATTTCTGCATGATGATTGATGATAGTGACAGTGAATTATCAAACACTCCTCCTGATGTAGCAGAAAGTGCAAAAATTGTTACTTTGAATCTCCTACCAGAGAAATCAAGGAAGAAATATGAATTACAATACGGTAAATTCATGACGTGGTGCCAGTCGAAGAAGGTGAATAAGTATTCAGAAAACGTATTTCTGGCTTATTTTGGAGAAAAATCATTGATTTGTAAGTCATCAACTCTTTGGTCTACGTATTCGATGATACGGACATGCTTGAATGTTAAAAATAACATCGAAATCAATAAGTATCCTAAACTTATCGCATTTCTGAAGAAACAGTCTCGTTGGATATAAAGCGAAAAAATCCAAAACATTCACCACTGAAGATATTCACAAATTTTTACAAGAAGCGCCCGATGAAGAATATCTACTAAAAAAGGTAAATTTTAATATTTCATGCTCTTAGTAGTTTGAGAAGCGGTTAGTATTTTTTTGAATTTAGTGCAATTTGGTTAGCATAGACATTTGGAATAGCTATTAATTGCAGTTTTTTTTATAGGTTATTCTAATTATGGGTATTGCTGGTGCCTGCAGGCGCGATGAGTTGGTCAAAATGGAGATTGGTGACATAGAAGATAAGGATTCTATTTTAATAGTCCGAATTCCCGATTCAAAAACGAGAATAAGCCGTGTTTTTACGATTGTTGGTCATAATGAAGAGAATTCAGTTGATTATCTTTCAATTTGTAAAAAATATATTGCACTCAGAAAACATTGTCTGAATAACAATACTGTCCAACGTCTATTTTTACGTTATGAAGAAGGTAGATGTATGAAACAAGTTGTGGGTATGAATACAATCGGCAAGACTCCCAGTGACATTGCTGAATATTTGAAATTGCCCGAGCATAATTTATATACTGGACACTGTCTCCGACGAACCTCTGCTACTTTATTGGTGAATGGTGGAGGTGACCTAATACAACTGAAAAAACATGGTGGATGGAAAAGTAACAATGTAGCAGAAGGCTACATAGATGATTCAATCAACAATAAGATTGAAACTACCAAGAGAATATTCTCAAGACCATCTACATCTCGTTCTGTAGATTTCCAATATTCGGGGGAATTAATGTTAGATAAATCTACTGATCGTCCATCAGGTTCAGGAATAATAATTAAAGAGTGTCACAATTGTACATTCAATTTTAGTATAGTCAATGATAAATTAAATCAACATTAATCAGGAATTTATAAACTGTACTTGATGTACTTTTGTTGAATAAAGCATCTGGTGTTTTTTCTTTTTTTTTTTCTGAAAACTGCGTTTGTAGAAAAAATCTTGTGTGTATTTCGAGCACAAAGTGTCATTGTCGCTCTCCAAAGACTTTGCGTCGCGCGGTAACTCTCTTTGTCGAGCGACAATATATCACTTTGCGCTCTTAATACACAAATAGCTATTGTCCGACTTCAGCTACATTCTTATTTTATAATTTATTGATAGCTAACTGGATGTTCACTTGTTATTTACAACTCGCATCCAACACCTTATATTTCATAAGCGTGTACTATTATCAACATTTAGCAGCGAGTTTAGCAGTCTAGGTTAATAGCTCGCATCAATCAGCCTAGTTAAACCGGAAAATCCTGTCTAGAAAGTGAATATAGCATGATACGTACATATGAATAGGACAATTAACTATTCGTATGAACAGAATTAGGAAGGCTAAATCAAATCTTATCATCAGCTACGTTTTATTATCTTATTCTTAATTGCACAACTCAACACGCTTAATTCCAAACTAACAAATCAAATCTTTTTGTTCGAAAATTAATGTCATGTCATATGGGCCAATCACGAGATGCCGCAATGATGGGGAAGTGTGATATTTTTTGCTGAGATGGATACATTTTGGTCGTTGTCACGTCCTTCCCTATATCTACTTGTAACTTTTCGTATTACTATATTCTCTCATAATTAGGAATAGTACCAAGAACAACAACGAATATCTCAAATTTGGAGTTTAGAGCTTATAGGCATAGGGAAAGAGTTCCACAACTTCGCAGTTCGATATAAAGATGAAGTCTGGTAGGAAGAAGTTCGACAAGTCTCGAGCTTGACAATGAGGGAGTGACCAGCTTGAGCTCGTCTAGTCTGTCTATCTGGAATCTCTAGTGGTGGAACAGCAGACGAGATTTCTGATGAGCACCGACCATGGAATTATCTATAGAAAGAGCGTATGTTTGGAAGCCAAACTCCAAACATGTGAACACTACTCCAGGAGAGGTCAAATCTGTGCTTTGTAGAATGAGAGGAGCTGCTGGGATGCAAAACTCTTGGCACGAAATAGAAAACGAAATTTTTGTGAAGCGCTTCCCCCCACGAGAGGGTGCTCCTGGTGGTGATTCCGAGCATTGATATGGAAGACTTCATAGGAATAAGTTATACCTGACATGATCGTATTAGGGATTGTGGGATTCGCCTTCCTGGAGAAGATGCAAGCTTGAATTTTGGTGGAATAAACTCTACTAGAATATCAGATCCCCATTTAAAAATCATTGCCAGATCTCCATTAATTGCGGCAACCAGTCTCTGTCCTGCTTCTCTGGCATCATTGGATGGTATAGGGGCTCCAGATGAGGAAGCGGAATGAAGTCTACCACTATCTGCAAGATTGTGGATGGAACAGGTGGTTACTTCCAACAGATCGTTGATATGGACTAGAAAAATAGTTGATGCTAAGACAGATACCGGTGGAACACCAGCGTTGATACCCATTGTATCGGAGGATACTCCGTCAACCACCACATGGAGTGATCTATCTGAGAGAGAACTCGATAATAAGCGACAAAGTTGAGCCGGCAAACCATCTGACGGAAGTTCCCGAAGAAGGCTTTGGTGCCGGAGTCGGTCAAATGCTTTGGAGATATCCAATGCTACAGCTAGAGATTCTCCATGTTTTCCAATAGATTTCTGTCATACATGTGTTACCTAGGCAAGTAGGTCTCCTGTTGATCTCTGCTGATGAAAGCCACATTGCCGCTCATTCACGATTTTGGAGCTCTCTACGTATTGGATGAAATCCACGTTGATTGCTTTCTCAATCACTATAGAAATCACAGATAATAGTGCAATCGGTCTATAATTGATAGGAAGGGTATTTTCTTCTTTTGGAATAGGTCGGACTCTAGCTGTTTAACTGTTTATAGCCTTTTGCTCTAAAACGCAAATGAATGAACGGTTTTCGAAAAACAAAACTCATATGAATGATCTAATCAAGTCGCGTCGATTGAGACATTTATTTATATTACATAATTTGTTACAAACAATGGTGGCTTTTTTAAACTATAATTTTCAACAACTGTATGTTTCAAAGTGATTCTAATAATGCAACAAGGCAGTGTTTGGGGTCCCGAAACCGCAATAATCTTTTTGTTGCCAAATAGACAGATATTTCAAAGACCTTTCCCATGTTATTCGAACAATTTTGGCCGATTTAACCTGGTGCAATCGGTAGAAATGATAAAAACTATCACATATAGGAAAATATTTTTTTTTTTGGATTTAATATTACTTTGCCATCGTATTTGATTTTTTGGTTAATAAACAAATTAAATATCTCGGGCGTCGTACAACCCACAGTATTGCGGTTGACTTCAGGTATTTGTTAATTAGAGTCTAAAAGAATTTGAAGTGGTGTGGATATTCGGGGTGTCGAACAGGATTGTTTTTTCCGTTTGAAGTATAGAAAAAATTATTAAAATTTCGTGTACTTACTCGTGTAAAGTTTGAATTAGACAATTTACAGCTAAAAACAAAAAACATCATATCTCGGTATCTGCTGACGACACTGATATTTAGGCTCATTTTGAAGGTATCAAACAAAACATGCAACCAAATACCGTCAACCGCAGTTCTGTGGATTATACGGAGACAGATATTCGATTTATTTATTGACCGAAAATAAAAAAAATAGAAGAACAAGATTATTTGCGAAAAAACTTTTATTTTTCTAGATGATCGTTTCTTATCATTTTTACTAATTGCACTAGATTAGATCGACCATAATTGTTTCAATAATCAGGAAAAGGTATTAGAAGTAACTTTTTATTCCCTCTACTCTACATAAATAAACAATTTGGCAAGAGCGAAATTATTATAGGTTCGGAGCCGCAGACACCAGCTTTATGGATTATTAAAATAACATTAACACGCTAATAAGAAACGCTTCAATTAATTATTAGAAATTATATGAACAGAATGAAAGAGCGTGTCTTCATTGGACCTTCCATATGAATTTGGATTATCGAAAATTCGTTAATTCGTTTGCGTTATAGAGCCAAACTACTATAAACAGTTGAATAAGCAATTGCTTCATTTCTTATTCCTTAGATAATTGGCCTAATGCGCTTCTTTTTGTCTTCAATTCGAACCAATGACGAAAGACAAGAATAGACACAGCATCGTCTATGCGTTACTGGAGCGGTGTTTGCGGCCGTTAGAATGTGACGAGCAGACTACTCACATTTTCATGTTTATTACAGTTCGAATGCTTCGAACGGATGAAATTTCAAATGAACAAACTCCATAGTTCACAACGAAGTTCATGATTCAGACAAACTTGACGATAGTAAAAATAAAACTATAAAATATTACAAACTAATCAAATCTCCGAATGTGAGGTCAATTACATGAATATTATAAGTATTGACCTTATCAAAATGTAAATGATTATTATTTTGACCTCTAGTAGATAAGAATATGCGCAATGCTAATACACTCCAATTAATGTTATCTAGGTCCGGATTATATTGCAGTGCATTCAAACCAAAGTTACAATAACATTATGCTACGTAATAATAAACTGTTCCACATTGAATTTGAGTGCAACCACTTTTTTAATTCCGATACGATCATTAGTTTATTTTGAACGTTTAGTTCGATGTCATGTACGGATTCCAACAATGACTTTGAAAGAAATTTTGTATGTTTGATAAGAGTATTCGCCACAGCATTTTCTATAAAGATTCCATTCAAATATTACCGTTATTATTATTACAGGCAAATCACATACGCAAATATCTTGAAGGTCGAAAACCAATACAAACACTAAATAATATTCTGAAGCGATTTATATAAAGTTGATATAGGAATTCCGCAAGGACAATCTTAGGTCCAAATGTATTTCTTGCGCATGTGGAAACATTTTTCGTTACAACACTGTAATGCAATTTTGTGATCTAACTGCGAAATAATGAAGAAATCGTAATAAATGGAGAAGTATTTAATGACATATAGTCTAGGAGCCAAAGCGATATTGATGGTCTGAACATTAACCCGATGGCACTCCACTATGGTTTATCGTCAGAGGACGGTTCAACGACCTATTCATCTCACCGATCGAATTTTCGTCCAACAATGGTTTTTTTCTCATTTTGTGGCTAAACCTTGCGGATTACAAAACAGCATGATGGCACCATGTTAACTAACTTTATTGAAGGTCAAATGAAGATTTAAAATTATCACCATCACTCCTTGCCTATTTCAACCCCCCAAAACCCCCTAAAACCACCCCCAAAAAATATGAATAATATGGATAATATGACCAATTTTATGATAAATTAGTCAATTATTGAGATTCTAGCGGGGTCTAAAATCGAAACGCCCGTTTTTGTTTTTCTTTTGTTTTGGGGGGTGGTTTTAGAAGTTTTTGGGGGGTTGAAATCGGCAAGGAGTGACGGCCATAATTTTAAATCTTTATTTGACCTTTATAAAGTTATTTAACATTGTGCCATCATGTTACATTGTAATGCGCAATGTTTAGCTACAAAATGAGAAAAAAAAACTTTTTTGTTCCAAATAATGGCCAATTACTCGGAAATGGACCAACAACTTTTGATGGCATAGGATATCTTAACAATTATCAACACCAATGAACATTTCCAACCAGGTTTGGGAGGGTTAACTTGCAGTCCATTTTCGGTCCAATTTTAACTGGTCAGCCTGATAAACGGACACGATAAAAAATGATGACACATGGTGGAAGTGTATAAGAATGGCATGCTTTTCAAGTAACCGCAACTTGAATAGGGTTAACCTCCAGTCAAAAAATAAACAATTTGCGGAGGCTGTATCACGAAATCTAGCAGCCGGCGAAAATTCGGTTTGTGAGATGAATTGGTCATTGAGCCGTCCTCTAACGATAAACCATAGTGCCATCGGGTTAATGTTCAGAATCAATATTGCTCTGGCTCCTAGACTAATACAGCTAGCGAAAAGAGTACAAAAATCAGAATTAGGCGAAACTATGATAAAACAATCGTACAGGCCCATATCGAAGTTATTCTACAACTACATGCCTCTGCATCTTACCCTATATTTTAAAATTATCGCATTAGCACATGTGGTATTAGTCTAAAATGATATAAGAGGTTCAAAAAACAGATACAAACTATTCGAACTAAATAAAACAATTCCGAATAATATTCAACAAATACTAACACTAAATAACATTCTAAGCGTTCATATAAAGTTCATATAGGAATTCCGCATGGAACAGTCTTAGGTCATAATGTATTTCTTGCGCATGTGAAAACAGTTTCAGTACATTTGAATTAAGACAAATTGGGAAATAGGTCTAGTAATGGAGAACAAAAAAGTTCACTCCTTCTTGAGGCAGATCTCCCACCCACTATTTCAATTTTATGAAAAAGCCTTATACGAATAAATAAAACAAATTCATTGAAATAGCTTTCTAGTCTAGATACATCTGGTGACTTCTAATATTCATTTAATCGATCATGGAGCAACAACGGAATGAGTACAATGTTCCTGTAAGTGGCCCCCAACTAATCAAGAGCAGATGTTTGGCCAATATTTAAAAATAGACTCAGGAATTACGTGAGCAAAATAAACGGAACTGTATCCATGAGATCAATTTATTTAAATATCTATTAAGTTCTAACGTTATTACGATAAATAAATTAATCTGATTCAAGCAGACAATCTTTTTTCAAATAGTGCTGAAACAAATATGTCATTAATAATATGCCTGCCAATAAACATTGATTTTTGTCCATTTGAACGTACAAAGACATTTAATCTTGATTGTCAAATACCATTCAGTATATTTATGTATATTCAGTCTCCTAACTAGAGCTAACACATCTTGTTAATTTTTATTCGGAAAAAAGTATATGATATTCAGGTCTCATTCAAATTCAATGCAAATGTTCACAGTAAATTCCGAGAGTTCATCCAAATCTCATCCGACAAATCTCTGTGATGGTGGCAAAAAACAGGGTAGGCGGGTCTCAGGGTAGGGGTAATTGCGGAGTACGCTTCAAGCAATTAGTTCATCACTCGTGCTTGTGTTGTTCATTGCTTAATATACATACATAATTTAGTCAATATGTTATCTGAGCGAAACGGTAATGTAACCTACTTTAGTGACAAAATGTCAAATCTGCCAAATGACTAAATTTATTTGAGGTGAAGATTGAAATCCATTTTGAGCGCGTCTTGCACTGTTGGCAATAGATTGTTTTTCTTTTTTTTTCCATACCATGACCACACGACAGGTTTTCCTTTTGTATAGTCCAGGTATGGAAAATGTGCGAACAATATCGTGGGAGCCAACGGAGAGATAGTCATTCGATTTTTTCTAGGGTTTGGTGGATATAGGCATGAAGAAAGACCTCACTAGCAACTAATATTGTAGATTCAAGACTCTTTGTTGATCCTGGTTCCCAAATGATTTATTTTTTCTATGCTTTGAATAGACGAGAGGAAAACCTTCAATGTTCGAACAACATCATGTGAGTCAGCGAGGAAATGTTGGGGGAAGTGATAGGCATTCGAATTATTCTTGAATGTTTGGAGGTTATATACATAAGGACAGACCTCACTAGCCACTAATATTGTAGATTCAAGGCCTGTTGATCCTGGTTCCCAAATACTCACTGATTTATTTTTCCTCTAGGCAAAGAGTTCCACAACTTCGCCGTTCGATAGAAAAATTAAGTCTGCTAGTAGGTAAGAAGTTCGACATGTCTCGAGATTGACAATGAAGGCGTGATTAGCTTGAGCTCGTCTAGTCCGCCTACCTGGAATGTCTCGTGGTGAAATAACAGTCGAGAATTCTGACGAACACCGACCATGCAAATATCTATAGAAAAAAGAGAGATCGCCCACCTTCCTACGATGTTCTAAAGAGGGCAACGAATTCGTAAATGTTTCATCATCAAGCAGGCGAGGCGAACAGCTCTCCTCTAAATAGAATCCAAGAGCTTCAGCGTATGTGCGTATGTTTTGGGAAAAGAACTCCAAACATGTGAACAATACTCTAGGATAGGTCGAATCAGTGCTTTGTAGATTATAAGGAGCGGCTGGGATGTAAAGTATATCTTGACATATTCACTTTGAAAACCGGATAATTATTAAGTACAAGAGGAATTAAATTGTACATTCAATGAAATGATTTGTCTCGCAAAATTATTAATGACAATCTATGAACGGGTTTTGTTGCAAACTTAAAAAACAAATTATGGAATCTATTAATTATTGAAGAATAATAAGTCAAACTTTTGAATTACATTGAACCATTTGCAAGTAATGGCTCTAATTTGATTAATTGATTTCGTTTCATTCTGAGTTATTGGTATAAATCAACTTGATTGATCAGTAAGACTTCTCGAGTCAATGTACATTAATTGTTCAATGTTAAATTCTTAAATGAAATGCTTACATATGATTGAAAAAATACTATATACTGAGGAATTATTCATGTTTATTTATTATATTTTTAGAAAATCCAATGTGACTGATTACCAAGATATAATGATAAAAGCTCTTGATTGTATCATTAATATGTAATCAAATTCCAATTAGGGATAGGGAAATGCAGAAAAATATTATGTAAAATGAAAAAAAACCTCGATTCACTTACCTTATATTTCTAAGATGTTGATTGAATGTAATTATCAGCTTTCAAATAGTATCAAAAGGATCACTACGTAGAATAGTATCTAAATTTATATTTCACTAGATTAAAAATGTCTATAAGTAAGAATAATACACTAGCACTAAATTTACACTTCGTCTCGCGATCGGAACGGAACTAGTCTCAAACGGGAGCCTTAGGTCAGCTCTTCATTGTTTTCAATCTCCAAATGACAAATCACTTATGATGAATCTGAAACAAAAAAGAAACGAATCAAGATTAGATTATATCTTTATACCAACAAGCACCGCAACTCAGTTTCCCGTGAGTGAACAAACACATTTTTTAAATAAAAGATTACGAATTAATGTTCGTTTTGTATATATAATAATTAGGCAGCTCATGTCCGGATTGCGATAAGGGCCGATTTGGACGGTACGTTGTTTTGTATTGTATAATGTTGGGATATATGCACACTGAGATCTACGAGAGCAATGTGCAAAGTTCCTGAAAAATAAAACAGGTGGCACCACAATCGAAAATTACATGTGACATTTGCGATATATCATCTTTAACTAGAATGCATTAAGATTTTCAGACTGATATGCCATTCAGTTCTGTTTGACACCCATCGAAAGCAAGCAATTTTTAAGATTTTTGTAAACATGGAAAAAGTGTATTTCTTGATTAAACATTATTTCTTGCGTGGAAGAAAATTATGCCAGCCAAAGCACCGCTTGTTAAACATTATGGGGACTTGTCACCATCGATTGGAACGATCCACCACATACAGATTTTGGTTGTGGTAGTATAACCACAAAGGACGCTGAACGTTCTGGTCGTCCAATTGAGGTTGCAACGCCAGAAATCGTCGATAAAATCCATGGTATGATTTTGGACGATCGGCGAGTTAAAGTGCACGAGATTGCTGGAGCAATGGGCATCTCAACCGAACCGAAGATTTTGCATGAATTTTTGAATATTAGGAAGCTGTCTGTCAGATGAGTGCCGCATTTGCTCTCTGTTGACAACAAGCGCCACGGTTTGACAACTTCAAAGGAGTGATAAGGTTTTTTTGCGTTGTTTCGTAGCCGTAGACGAAACATGGATCCATCACATTACACGAGAGACCAAAGAACAGTCGATACAGTGAACGTGTCCTGGCGAATCGAAGCCGAAAAAGGCCAAAGTGGGTTTATCGACGAACAAAGTCATGACGATAGTTTTTTGGGATGCACACGGTATCGTCCATATCGATTACCTTGAAAAGAGCGAAACGATCACCGGCGTAAATTATGCACAGCTGTTGGATCTATTCGACGCCGATTTAAAGCGAAAGCGGCCGCATTTAGCAAAGGAAAAAGTGCTCTTTCACCAGGACAACGCACCGGCGCACATGTCCTCAATCGCAATGGCAAAATTGCATGAATTGCGCTACAAATTGGTTCATCATCCACCATATTATCCATATTTGGCCTCCTCTATTTCCAAACTTGAAGAAATGTCTCGGCGGAAAGAGATTTGACTCCAACGATGAGATTCTCGCTGAAACAAGCCCTTTTTGGAGGATCATTTCTTGTTTCATTTTTCAGGGACCCTTCACCTTGCCGTCGTATTATGTCTGCTGCTGAGCCATTCAGGATAAAATAGTAGACAATTCCTCTAATCCTATGGCTCATAGAAAATTCAGGATATTGGATGGCTTCAGGTTACGTAAGTTTCCTTCTTCTATTGGATGCGCTCCCAGGTATCATTCTTCCAGGTTTTGCAGAGTATTGCATTCTGGGGAAATTTGGATAGAAGTTTTGTCTGTTCTTTCGCAGAAACTGCTTTCTTCTTTTTCTACCTGACTGGACTTCTTAAGGTTTCTTCTCAACCGACCACAATTTCTGTGAGTATTTTGAGTTTTTTTTCTTAGATGAGTGCAGTCAGTAGAACTCTTCAGGGTATATAGTATCTTCGTCTGATTCAACCCTTGTAGCTTTATGCAGTAGTCGAAACTTTTTTGTACATTTTTCTTCCAATTCTTTCAGTATTGTGCTGGTGCTGATTCCGCAGAAGGATTCAGGTCTCAGAAATGGTGTTTCGGCCACTTTTTTTTGCTATTCTAGAAACAACTAACATAATTGTTTTGTTTCAGGCAAAAACTATCTAACAACTGTTACATTCAAATGATCATCATCTGTTGCAGAAAATTTCTTAAGTAATTATTGACAATTGAACACCGTTTTGTCGTGTAGAATATGATCATGAATGATGTAAGTAATGAGTGGTTCGAATTTGTTTAGATAATGAACTAATAACTTTTTCATTTTCGGATTTCAGGTAATAATGTAGACCGATTAAGTCATACATGAGGAGAGACACATCTCGAATGAATTGAAATATTTCACCGAAACGATATATAATTATGATCATTTCACATTCAACACATCATCATAGTGTAAATAGAGCAGATAGCGAGAATTATTGTTGAAATAGCTTAATGAGCAAACTAAGATAAAAATTGGAAAGCATTTCACTAGCGTAATCTTATTTATAATATATTAAATATAATAATAGAACATGAGTATTTTTAAGGTTTAGGTCACTAACACATAGCGTTTACATTAATCTCATAAATTTAGATAAATATCGCAAAACAAATAAATAGATATCGTAATTCAAGCTAATGGATCATGTGGGTTCAGATTAAATACGCCCGAATGGCGGGTTGAATTAACGAGGTTTGACAAACGATGGATATAATTATGAATTCGATAGTCAATGCAATACGATGTGTAACAACTTGGAAATAAGATGGTGTCTTCAGGAAATGTCCAAAATCCAATTTATTATCTTCATGAAAACTTTCAGCACGTGCAGGGTAAACTAATCCATAATGGAACACATTTCTTGAAACGCTTCTTAGACGAGGGCAAGGTGGAAAGTCCCTTAAAAATAAAACAAATGGCACCACAATCGAAAATTCCATGTGACATTTGTGATGTACCATCTTTAACTTTAACTAGAACGCATAAAAAATTTCAGGCTGATACGTCATTATGTTCTGATTCGACACCCATCGAAAGCAAGCAGCCTTGAAAAAAGTGATTCTCGCGTCTTGAATAAACATTATTCATTGCTTGGAAAAACATTAAGCAAACCAAAGCCAGAAATGATTTATTTGGTCAAAACTTATTTTATTCATCAACATAATCTCCTTATTGTAGCACGATAACCTCTCTTTGGAGCCAAATCTCTTTTTTTTGAGCCATTTATTCAAGTTTGGAAATGGATAAAAATCACAGGGGGCCGAATCTAGAGAATATGGTTAATGACGAACCAATTCGTAGCACCGTTCATGCAATTTTGCCACTGCGACTGCGGACCTGTCCTGGTGGCAGGGCACTACAACTCGACGATAGTCTAATATCATACCATGGATTTTATCGACGATTTCTGGCGTTGTAACTTTCATTGGACGATCAAAATGTTCGGCGTTCTTTGTGGTCATACTACCATAACGAAAATCAGTAATCCACTTGTGATTCGATCCAATCGATGGTGAAGAATCGCCATAATATTTAACAAGCGATGCTTTTGTTTGCATAATGTTTTTTCCACGGAAGAAATAATGTTTAATCAAGACGCGGAATTCACTTTTTCCGTGTTTCAAAACAGATCTGAATGACATATCAGTCCGAAAATGTTGATGCGTTCCAGCTGAGATCTTAGAAGTCGCGGCATATTCAAATCTATGAAGAATTCAATTTTCAGCATGTCTTTCCATTTCCCAGTAGGACCACAACTTATTTTTTCATTATGAACCATCTAGCATCAAGATGAAAATGAACACTATGTTATCAAAGTGGTGTTACTAAACATAAATGGAAAAGAGAAACATTGAGGTTACAGATGTACTAGGTATCCATAACAAATTCTTGTGGAAAAAAGAAAATATCGATGATTTATATGACAACAAACTGAACAAACGAAATTTTCAGCGGATCATTCAACTGAATTTCAAATATTTCTAATTAGTCACAAAAACTAATACATTTCTGAACGATACTGGAGCGTCATATCTACATAGTATCTGCACAAAAATATAGCTCTACCACAACGATACAGTAGTCAGCAAAGTGAAATGCCCACTATGGACATTATCTCACTATAAGGATCTGACTATGGACCAGGATCTACTAGAAAATATAGAAAAATACGCGGTTCTGAAGGAACAATTTTCAGACTACCAATAAGATCAAAACCTGGTGTTCCTTATTTTTTTGTTGAATGATTCTGTTTCATGAGAATAGGCTGGGAAAAATCATGGATATTGAGACAGAAAACAGCCAAAGACATTTGAGACAGAAAACAGCCAAAGACATTTGAGACAGAAAACAGCCAAAGACAATATTGTGCTTACTGAAGAAACCGATGTAATACAATCTGTAACAACTCACTCTAATTCGGAAACGGTGATTACAATGAATTTCAAAGTCTAAGTGACGTTACATGAGAGAAATGCCTCTGGATGCTGCCCTTAAGTGACCCGAATCGTTAAAAAAAATCATTTCCATCAATAATTACAAAGGTTATAAATGTAACGCTATCACATTCACAAAATAATTTAGTTACCAAAACTGGTGAAAAGTAAAAGTGGAATATCTTACGCGTGTACGTAAACATAGAACTAATAGAATAACACACCTATTATAATTAATTAGGGTATGGCCCTCATGTCCATAATTAGAAGCTTCCGGTTTACTCGTAGGGGGAAGAACAGTGGTGGTTCGTAACAAGCTGTAATTCACTAATTAGGCTCGCCTGATTGGTATGAAACCCTGGAATTCGAACACTTCTAAGCTTGATTATTCCGGGATGTTGAGTAATAACATCAATGGTAACGTTTCTCTAGATCGAACAGTGCTAATTCTAGAAGTGTTCCACTCTGCACCTCATCAGCGGAACAAAGTAGTTGCAATATCACTGAACGATAACTGACAAATGCTAGGAAAACAACAAATTTCTAACGCCATCTATCGGAGAAATCTCACAATTGTTATATATCATTGAAAATACAATACTTATTATAGTTAAATCCATAAATCCACTGACTTAATATTTATCATATAAGTCAGCGAAACCCAAAGTGTATCAGGGGTCTACGACGACCTGCAAAGGGTCCATGTCAGCGAAAAAAAAAATGGTGTCCATGAGATGAATGGGGGTTCACGATAGTAGATCTTTTCGGAATTATAATATTAGTAGCGAAGTGGGGATTTTATAATTCAGTATTTTATTCTATTCAATTATACATTAATTTAATTTAATTTAATAGCGCAGTATTTAACTTAGTATGTTTCATAAAATTATGTATTAGTTAGGTTTCTATTCGCTTTATGGACACTTAAAACTTGTAAAAACTTGCACATCATGATAGAAATATCATCAAGTTACCGGGTAACTGCATACGCGCAGCGGTAATTCTTTTCCATTATTGAATGAATTAGACTAATGAAGCAGAACATTGGACGGCGCAGTTTACCAATTTGTCACCCACAAACTGCCAGGAAGATGACGTTTCAACCTACGTTTAACATTTAAATGCCCTCTTTTCAGATTTTAAAACTAGGTTTGATTATGTTTTGACTCATGGTGACATGAAGAAACGGATATTACATTAGAAGAGGAACTGATCAGAATAAGCACTAACGAAGAACTTATGGTTTACAGTTTAGAACGGATATCAGCAATTCTGGCGTCAAAAAGACATACGTGTTACTTATCCCGTATTATGGAACATCGAGAGAAATTTTTTAATTGCTTTCCCTTCATCATATCTAGTGGAAAAGGGTTTCAGCGCGGTTGCAATTCTTGTAACAAAAAAAAACAGAATGAACATCACTAACCGAGGACATTTGAGATCAAACCTAACTAAATTGATGCCAAATGATGCAAATTTTTATTATTAAAGCATCAGGCTCATCCCTCCTACTACACGTATTTTTTTGCCAGACATTTCATGTAACAAATACTCAATTTTATTTTGGTTCGTTTCAATTGGAATTAATAAATATATAAAACTTAACATGTACTTATTCTTTTTCACACTACACTTCACTAGAGATAGAAATTCAAAACTTTAAAAGTTAGTAGCACTATGCCAGTCAAAAACACATTTAAAGTTGATGAATTTGCATAAATTCAATATTATGTAAGCAGGGGGTCTACCCAAAACCGGAAAACATGGCAAGTGATCTACGAATCAAAAAAGTTTGGGGACCTCTGATTTAAGTTATCGTTCAATGAATTATAAAAGAGTCCACACTGCAGAAACACTACAACACTATAAATAAGGAACAATCACCCTTATCAACTGAAAATACTGAGGACCTTTTTCAACTATCAAGTAACTATCATCAGAGTAAACTGAATTAGGAACCGAAAACGAGGTTTTTCTACCCTCAGCTGGAGATAAATCTGAATTCATTAAATTGCTTTTCCGCTTATACATTTCCATTCCTTCTAGATTAGATAGATATTTGTCATTACTATGTTTCAAGAGTGATAAACCTTGAGAAATGATGAGACCTCTATTTCAAATATGTTCGGCTAATGATTGATTTTTTTATATTGGCAAAATGTTTCTTAGAAAGTTGCTTCTAGTTTGTCCCACATAGCATTTTGAACACGACTCGCAATCGATTTTGTAAATCCCGGGTTTGTCAAAGTCGGAAATTTTATCAAAGGTGTTGCACTTATGAAGGATCATAAGTGAAACTAAACTTATTGATCAAAGATTTGTTGTAACCATTGTCTAATGCTATTTGCTGAAGTTTCTCAACTTCTTTGTTATAATTTCGCTGGCTCAAAGGGACGTTCATATTATACCTATATCTATGATGTACTATCATAGATCACGTTTATTATCTTTATTTATTAACAAGGATAACATTTTTCTGGGTTCCAGTTTATTGGGACGGTTTTCTGAGTGTGACAATTTTACTACACGGTCTGTAAGGCCACATCCTAACACATACTTCCACAAAACACTTCATTTAGCTTTTGTTTTCAATTGAGAAGAAGCTTGTACATAAAAATTACTATCCGCAGACTGCTCAAATTCCCAATATCAGGATGAGCTGATGAAAGAGGGATCTATTTTGGTTTTGATGTTAGTCATTGTCTTCAGGTTCTGCGAAAGCGCAGGACGTGTTCGTGAGAAGACAAAACATATATGTAATAAAGTGCATAATCCGGTAGGTAATAAATTTCAGTTAAACATTACGCATGCCAAACGACATACGGATTGGAGCGTTCAAACTAGACAAAACACATTCGCCACACATTTTAACGAACATGTCTGGGTTGAAATAAATAACATTCCGGTCAACATTAATAACCTCATACTCTTGCAAAATTCAACCACTGTTATTGTGACGCAGTAACGTGTTGACTTTTAATTGACATCTGAATCATTCTCAAACTAAAAACAATATATCATTATATAGAGAAATCTATCCCGTATTAGCACAAAGAAAACAACGGATTATGGAAATGAATTCATAATGAAAACACTAACACGAATCCCCAAATCATGGTACAATGCTAATTCTCGTACAGTTGGCAATCATTAGAATGATCTAGATGGCACTGCTCAGGTTGTTTAGATGAAAATTGCCGAAAACTTGCTTTTACCTGTTGACTTTTATCGAAAAAATGTTATCGCAATCGATTCAGGGCTTCAAGTTGTAGTCTTGTTACAACCACGTGAATGCACACACCAATTATTTTTCTAATGCTGGAGAACATCCTGTGGCTTCGGAATTTTTCCTGAAAGTTTGGAATCACTAATTAGATGACTATTTCTCTTCTGAATATAATCCAAGAGCTTCAGAGTGTCAGGGAGCTGAAATCCAAACATGTGAACAATACCCTAAAACGGTCGAATTTGTGTTTTTAGAGCATGTGGAACTGCTGGGATTAAGAGTAGCTCTTGGCACGGCATAGACAGTTTTTGTGAAAAGGTTTTCAGAATGGACCTCTCATGGGAGGGTGGGTTATGTTGGTTGAGATACCAAGCATCCATATGAAGGACTACATAGAAATAGTTGTACCTGACATCATCATATTAGGCATTGTAGGATTCGTCTTCCTGGTGAAAATACAAAGTCGAGTTTTGGTTGTATTGAGCTCTACTATATTATCAGATCCACATACCAAAATTCTTGTCAAATCTTGATTGTTTGCATCAACCTGTATCTGTCTGGCCAAGAAGGGCTTGGTGCCAGACTCGGTCAAAAGCTTTGGAGATATTAAATGTTACACCGAGAGGTACTCCATATTTTGTATGTTTGCCATACATATGTTGCGTAGGCAAAAATGCGAAGACCATCCCAGTTGGCCGAATCGTGGAAGTTTTAGATTGGCTCGTGGAGTGATATAGGGGCAGATAGTGAAGATGAGTGAATGTTTAGAGTTTGCCACTCTATTCTCAGTTTCTTGTATATAGTAAAATCAGTTTACACAACACTACACAACAAAGAGGGACCATGACAAGACTGACCAAGGTCCAGAGACATGCATGTCTTGAGATCACAGGGGCCATGAAATCTACGCCCACTGCAACAATGGAAACACTACTGGGATTGCCTCCCCTCCAATTGGTAATCCAAGGAGAGACCAGGCTTGGTGCTTTCAGAATACAAAATACACTAGAGAATGTTCTCATTGGGCCAGGACACATGAGTATCGTAAACATCGTGACCAGGGACTTGCTAGGCATGAGAACAGATCACATCCCAAAGCGATACTCTTTCAACAACACATTCAGGGTATCAATACCAGAAAGGACTGAATGGGAACATACAAACCTGAGCGACATTCTACAGGGAAAGATCTGGTATACAGACGGGTCTAAGACTGAAAAAGGTGCAGGTGCAGGAGTATATTCAAGGAACCCAAAGACTGGCTTGAGCTATTCATTGAGTAAACACACCTCTGTCTTCCAAGCAGAGGTATATGCAATCCTCCAATGTGTGAAGGAAAACAATCGGAGAGCCATCGATGATGAGCAGATCGTCTGGTATGGTCATGCAAATATCTTGACATACTGGCAGACCGAAATCGCGTTAAGCTGATTTAGGTGCCGCGACATCAGGGAACGACAGGAAACGAAAAAGCCGACGAACTTGCAAAAAAAGGGTTAGGGAACGCTCCAGATCCAGAACAGATCACGGGGGTACCAAAACGTACAGCACGAAGGTCTGTAGAAGACTGAATCATGGAAAACCACAAAGAATACTGGGAAAAAATCCCAGGAAACGAACATGGGAAGGAATACATCAATGCCCCTTGTAACAAAAGAACGACAGACCTATTAGCACTAAATAGGGAAAAAATAAAAGTCGTAATAGGGCTCATGACTGGCCATGCGCCAGTAAAAGGGCACCTAAACAAAATGGGACTGTACAATGGCGACCTGACATGCAGACTTTGCGGTAAGGATACAGAAACAGTGACACACATAGTGTGTAAATGCGACGCGCTTGATCGCAAACGACAGTCGATTTTGGAAAGCCTAACGTCGAACCAGAATTATACAGTTCCCACCCAGTAAAGAACCTGTACAAACTCGTACAAGGTACAAAACTACTTGAGTGGATACCGTAAACAAACGAAACATAGGCGAGATACAATGGGCCAGCAGGACTAAGGGTAAGTAAGTAAGTAAGTAAGTATTTATTGAAAAATATATATACAGTGTGTGTAAGTTACAACATTATAACAGGCCTCGTTTCAGATAAATACAAAAATGTTCACTGAAGTGCGAGCACTTGTGTGTGAAGTTTACAATATAATATAAATATATAAATATAATAAAATAATAATAACATAAATAATACTTGACAATATAATATAATAATACTACATAATACGTTGATTTAAATACATTCACAATGCACCACATATGATAATGAAAGTGATGTATACAAAAAGAATAAATTATTTGGTATTTTCAATAAGTTTATGTATATCTAATCTAGCCATGCTATGTACATATTTTTTAACTTTATTTTTAAATCCATATAAGTTTTGTTGCTGCTTCATCTCGCTAGGAATGGTATTATATAGTTTAGGTCCTAAGTATGAAAAGCTTCTCTGGCCAACTGATTTTGAAAATTTTAAAGTTTGAACCTTATCATTGATTTTTAGTCTAGTAGAGTAATCGTGAATTATATGTGATAATAATGATTTGTTTTTGAATTGGTGTACGACAGTCAGTAGAAAATATAATTGTCTAATATCTAGTACATTTGATTCATCAAACAGATCATTTGTAGGGTAAGTCTTTTTTTTTCTGTATATTAATTTTAATACCCGTTTTTGTATTATTTCGAGGGGTTCTAGATGTGTCTTTATCAAACTTCCCCAAGCTACTAAGCCATATGTTAAATGAGATTCGAATAAGCTATGATAGATGACTTTCAGGTATTGAGTATCTAGTACGTTTCTCAAAAACGAAAAGTTGTAGATTATAAACCTTAATTTTTTTATTAAAGTTTCTACATGTGCGGTCCATTTTAGATTAGAATCAAAAACTATTCCTAAGTATTTAAAGCTTTGTACTGAATGTATGTTTCCTAGAGTGTGATTGCAATTCACAGTCAATGTATTGAAAGTTGGTTTGTTGACTTCACTAAGAAAGAATGGCAAGTAACAAGTTTTGCTTATATTAATGGTGAGTTTTTCGAAATCCAGCCAATTTTTTATAATCTTCAAATCAGATTCCACGCTTTGCTTGACCACATCCCAATTAATGCCCGAGCAGAATAATACGGTATCATCGGCGTAGCTTAGAACTTCACTTGATGTAAGTATGCTAAATAACTCATTCACATATATTAGGAATAGTATGGGGCCGAGTACGGTCCCTTGTGGAACACCACACTCGACCTTAGTGAATGAACTTCTTGTACCATTAATTTTCACGCTTTGTTGTCTATCCTTAAGATAATTCACAAAAAGTTTATGAGGTGTACCTCTCACGCCAATGTCGTACAGATCTTGTGCTAGTAAAGTGTGATCGACAGTATCGAAGGCTTTTGCTAAGTCGATGAATACTGCTAAGCAGTGATGACTTTTATCCAGCTGAATATGGATATTGTTGGCGAGTTGTACAATGGCGTCTTGAGTGCATTTCATTGACTGAAATCCAAATTGTTTTGCAGATATGATTTTATATTTATTTGTGAATTTAATAAGCCTGTCTTTCAAAATTTTTTCGAATATTTTTGCAAAATTTGAGATTATCGATATAGGTCTGTAGTTTACTACGTCGTTTGTATTTCCTGTCTTATATATGGGGGTTATAACAGATTTTTTAAAGGAAGTTGGACAATTCCCTGTCTCAAAGATTTTATTTATAATATAGCATAGAGGTTGGGCTATGTATTCGGAAATATGTTTTATTACATTACTCGAAATACCGTCATGACCGGTAGACTTTTTGGTTTTCAGTGATTGTATGGTTGTTTTAACCTCATGTACATGTGTTGGGCACAGGAAGAAGGTGTTTGCACATATTTGGGAACGAGGTGGTTGATTTTTATTTCTGATAATTTTATCTCCAAGCTTTTTACCTACTGACGCATAGTGTTCATTGAATATTTGTGATATCAAATGATCGTCTGTATGCATTTTACCGGAATCATCTTTGATGCAATTTATTGGCTTTTTATTAGAGCTATTGGATGATAATTCTTTCACAGTTTTCCATAGATTTGTAGCTGTGTTCTTATTTTTTGTTATTTGATTTTTGTAGTAGTCGGACTTAGCAGTTTTTATAAGCTGGAATAATTTATTTTTAAATGTGGTGTATTTTGATTTTATGTCTAGGTCATTCGGGTGTTTTATAGTTTCTAAATATAATTCATTCTTTTGTTTTATAGAATTTACCAGCCCTGTAGTTATCCAACATTTTCTCTTTCTGTATTTTTGCTTAACTCTATAATGACATGTAGATTTTTTAACTTGATCAGAAATAATTTGTACAAATTTTTCTGTAGCGGATTCGACGTTTGCATCTACTAGAACGGATTGCCATGTTATGGCTTGCATGTTATGTGAAAGTTTCTTAAAATCAATCACCTCATAGTATTTTGTTGATTGTGGCTGGAGTTTCTCTGTTTCGAAAACTATTTGACATAGAGTTAAGAAGTGATCACTAATACTGGACTTCAGAATCAACGGTATAATATTTGTGTTTACGGTTTTTGTTTTTATAAAGATATGATCAATGCAAGATTTCGATTCTGCTTTTACCCGTGTAAAATCGTTTATCAGGGATGTAAATCCATATGTACTTAGCATATTTAGGTATTCCGTTGATTGTCTTGTTGTTGTTAATATATTTATATTGAAATCGCCAATTAAAATATTAATATCTACATTTGCAGTGTATATACTTTGCAAATAGTTTTCGTAATCTTCAAGAAAAGTGTCAATGTTCGTTTCATAAACCCTGTAGTAAGCTGATATTAGAAATAGTTTGTTTTGATATTCTAATTGGAGTTTGATCAAATTCACACCATTTAACACAATCAATGTGTAATGAAGTACATTATATTTATTATTTATATATACAATTGTACCATCGTTTTGATTAAAAGTACTCTCATTGTAGATTAATTTATAATTATTAATATTGAATAGGTTCACGTTTTGTATTTTCCACGTTTCGGTTAATACTATACAGTCGAGTTGATAATCTAAATCATTTACGTATACACACAGTTCGTTGAATTTTTTTCCCAAGCTACATACGTTTTGTTGCATTATTTTAAAGTTATAGTTTTGATTATTAATTGCGAGAATTTGCTTAACTTCTTGAATTGATCCAAGAGAGAAAGTTTCTGTGCAGGGTACTTCAAAATCTTTGATAAATGGATCCATTTTCTTTGTTTATGTGACTTGTCAATAAATAATTATTGTGACAATTATAAAGATATAAATAGAATGAGATTTTAATGGACAATAAATAAAATAAAATAAAAGGTGCAAAAATGTTAAGATATTAGTAAGAGTTTACAACTGTTTAGACTTCAGTAAATTCATAGATGTACCTAGATAAAAAACTTATTGAACTTACATATGAAGAATTAGTGTTTGAAATGAATATATCAAATAAATATCTGTTTAAATAATTGGACTATGAATAAATATATAAATAAATAGATAACTGAGATATGTATTATCTATAAAATTAATAATAACGAAATATAAAGAATAAATAGATAAAATATTAACAAAATGTGTTGTGGAGCGAAGTTGAGTGTATATATACGATGTCTTCTGCTTCTATTTATTTGTTGATCTTGTCCTACCTTTACCGATTACTTCTTTAAATTTTCCTGGTATTTTCTGAGCGGTAAAGGTCGTAGGGGTTTTTGGACTTTCCAGGTCTGAGATCACAGCTGATGAGATTTTTTGACTCAGAGTTTCAATTGTATTGTCTTCTGTTTTTCTAGATGAAACATCATTTCTATTAGAAACAGGGGTTACTATTTTTCCCACTATTGGCGTCGCTGGTGCGCTACTTGGTTTCTCTAGAACTTTATCTTTTCTTATATATTTGGTTTCTTCTTGCGTAAAATCTTCAGCCGAGTATATGTTTCCTCGTGAATGAATCTTGCTTTTCTTAATGAACGCTTGGGGATCTTCCTTTCTAGCTAGCTTCAGTTGATATCTGAGAATTTTGTTTATTTTTTGCTGCTCTATTGTTAAGTCGTGGTTGATGTATATATTTTTCCCTTTCAGTTTGTGCGTCTCTTTGAAAATCCTCTGTTTTTGAATGTATGAAGTGAATTCTACAATAACAGGCTTCTTGTGACTCCGCCCCAAAGCATATAAGTTATTTAGGTCCCTATCGCACAGTTCTACATTCAAATCTTCTCTAAATAATGACTTTACAGTGATAAGAAGGTTTTCCAGAGAGTAATTATTTGTCTCTAAACCATAAATCACAATATTGTTTCTACGAGTTTTTCGATCAATGAATTCTAAGTTCTTTTTCAGATCGTCAACTTTATCTTCAATGGCATTCTTGATGTCATGTAAATTTTCGGAAAATCTATTTTCCAGTCTGCTCAAATCGTTTCTAATATGTTTCAGTTGATCCAATAATTCAGAATTTGGGATGTTACTCATATTATATAATTTATTGATTATAATAGAGTTATCTATTATTTCTTAAATGAAAATGGTAAATTGCATAAAGAGGTGAGAAATGCCAGAGTCGTTCGCCTCATACGTAAAAACGACTAATACTGTTATCGGTTTCAGAAAGAATAAAAAGAAACTAGCTGTGATACAGATGTTTATGTATTTGCGAGACTAATTATTCTGTTTGAGAGTGCTGAAAAGCATATTATTTTGATATTACAAAAGTAGTTATCTTGGATGTAACATCAGTATACTCCTTGTGATAATATATTTCCAATGATACCAGGCTCTTGAATTAAATCTGGATTGGACTCACCACATTACTGAATTAACTAGGAGCTCTTTATTCACACAACAACAACTTATCGAAACACTAAGGGTCACCGGAGGCAATAGCCAGACAAGCCTACAAAGGGGGTGAAGTTTGTAGTATGCCTGGAATGGTGACTCTCACAGTAGACCTTGAGATACAAAAACTCATTACCTCCCCATAAAGGGTTTTCTCCACCTCCGCAACAAAAAAAAAAAAAAACTCAGTTTACTCTGATGATGGCTACTTGGTAGCTGAAGGGTTTTGAGTACTTAACAGTATTTGGTATAGATTCCGTGGGCTAGTTTATATCTCCAGTAGATCTTCATTAAATGAGGATTAAATCGAATTCGATTTCGTGCAACTGCAAATTCCACAAAACTAGCCGACCAGATTATAAATATTCAGCTAATTACTCAACAAATGTGGCACATTTCGATGATTTTCTGGTCATTATTGCATTGAATGCCACAAGTTACTAAACCTTCCATTGAGAAAATTGAAAACGCCACATACTCACAAAATGAGATACGTTCCTCCATTGAATAAGACAAGAACACAGCTTTTGGATATTTTCTTTGAAGCTTTGGATGGTTTTGGTGGTTACTTGTAAACATGAAAGAAAGTGTTGGCATTCACACAAGCTTTTCTTTTACATGAAAACTACAGGTTGATGGAGGTGCCTACATTTTTTTTCCCAATTCCAGACGATTTGGCCAATTTTTCGCAAAAAGACCTAATTCTTGAAAATGGACGCATAGAAAATGTTGGTGTACGGTTTTCGAGTAATGAGCATTGATAACAAAAATTTTCCGCCCGGTCAGAAAGTGTTATACCACGTTCCAATTTTGGTCATAACTAAAGCTGCCAGTGCTGCCAACTGAATGGAGAAAAAATGTTGGCCTCTATTGAATATTGATCGCCAAGGGACCCTCTTCGACTAGCACCAAACACCAGAGTGTTATCACCCGTTCCAAAATTGAATATTTTCTGGGGCGGCTAACTTAAATGGGGCGGGACTGGAGGTGCAACTCACATAGGATAAAATACTCAGATTAATAATTGCTAAAACATAACACACTCAGGCCCAAAATATGTATCCATCTCCTAGACTATAAAGTATTGAACAACTTAGAGAAAATTGAAATTAATAAGTTTAAAAATACAGGGAACCTTTAAAGTGATCAGAAAAACTCTACCAATTCTCCATTATTAAATTTATTTGTGAGTAACTCTTATACTACTGTACACGTACCTCACTCATCCCCTCCTTCTTAATCTTAATTTCAATATAAAAGAATAATTGTTTGACAAAGCCACCGTGTGGTGAAACATGTCACGTTTTGTTTAATAAAAACGAAGTTTGTGAAAATGTGTTACAAGTTTATTTTTCATTAAAACTATTTTCTTTGACCTATTTGGAGTTGTTTGAATTTCGCGCTTATTTTCCCTTTGCAAACCAAACCGCAAATACAGTGAACTATTTACATATCAAAGGTACAAGGCCAAGACCGAGGTCACGACATACAGATATATATTTCAATTCTTTACCGAGAACGCGGTCTCAAGAAAGCAAGTCAATATAACTACAGATAAGCTTCAACCAAATAGCTACAATGTTTAATTGAGTGGAATTATTTTAATTCACTTGAGTTTTGACGTACATTATCGCATATCATGTTGAGATGATCATCTTGCTATCAACAGGTCAACGCTCAAATAATTATACCTAAATATAACGAAATAATTTAATTTGAAACGACTACGTTATCCTTCCAACAATTCACAATTAAAACAGCAATAAAATGTATGACAAGCTTATGACTAACCAGAATTTAAATCTGCGGCAGTAATTTATTGCGTTTTATGAATGTTGTATTGGTGCTCGAAAGAGGCTGTCGAACAGTCTAAGTAATGAAATGTTTCGCTTATAAAAATAGAAGTACATGGATGAGGATGAAACCTACAGCCCCCTTGTGGTTCAACAACAACTGAGTCCTCGCATCCAATAACGAGAACACATTAATAATAATTATAATAAGCAACCCACGTTTATGAAATCCGATGGACACTTCAACACGTTACAAACGTTTCACAATCAGTTCAATTTTTTGTGCAATTCCTTTTTAGTTTCCTGGTTCCTACCTACCAATAAAATATACATCACATTCCCACACATGGTGGGTCTTGGGCAGATACATATTAAAATGAACATTTACTGATCCATAGTTTATTTTCAACTATTATTTTCATATTTCTACTGTAGGTACAGTATGACACATAAGATTTTGTACAAAATTCTGCAATTCTGGAACGGAAAAATGGTTTTAACGTCGATCCAAATCGAAGTATGAGCCTTCAAAGATTTAACCTGCTTTAGATCATAACAACTTGACACATAATGAGAATGATAATTATTCTTGAACCAGGTATGAATTATATATAAATTCTCGGGAAATAGGTCACATTAACACGTATGCTTATTATTTTCGTATTTCCGTACGTTTTGGTTTCTCGACCATCATCAGAAGGCGTATTATGTCTAAAATGGGAACTGATTGTATTAATACAAAGCGTCCTATTCACACCAATTTCAATTTAAAATGCCCACGTATCCGAAACGAACGGAAACACGAATACCTAATCGAAACTGTAACACATCAACGTTTTAAGTATATGTATAAGTATCAAAAATCCACTGCTTAGCAATTTTCTTATAATATACGGATTCCTGTCAACAAAACCTGTATATGATATACGACTGAAACCAAAACATATAACGCTTAAAGTATCGAACTTTCGAACCAGATGTTGAAGGTTTATGACGTAATAGAAACTGGTTGTCAGACGTTATTATAAATATTGGTATTTGAACGTTCTACCTAAAATATACATTTTAAAGACGCATGTCGGAATTTGTAAGGGTTTAAATTAGTAGTTTCACAGAATTGAAGTCACGTTTTATGTCAATCATCTCCATGATAGATATTTTATAATAATTGGTTTCCTTAGATGAAATATTAAAATTTTTGTAATCGAAATGTAATATTCCTGGAGTAACACCAAGTTCCTTCGTGACAGTAATGTTTAAGATTATTATTTACATGTGATAGTTTGATATTCATAAATTAGACAATGCAAATTGAATTTATCGAGTATCTGGTTGCTGGGGTAATAAAAAATCTGGTGTGACTTAGTCCTCATTGGGAACATTGCCTTTCTTACTTTCTTAGATACGAGGGCAGAGCCTGACTGAAAGAAACAGCATATATATAATCGTCCAAAGCATATGTTGGAAAAGACTATGGTCATTGATTTTTAAATTGACAATTATTATTCAGTTGATAGAATTAGTCCGTTTTTCATGTGGGGCGTATTCAAAAGTTCTGAATTTTGCCATTTAAAAGAGGGGTACCAATTTATTTTCAAAACTCGCTGCACTAGAGTAAATTTTAAATATAATTCACGACATGCTTGCCTTATAGAGTTTTTGGATTTGTGATTAAAGTATTGCAAAACTCCGGCAACCATTATCCTCACAAGAATTTCTGGCAATAGTTTTACCTTTTCGGGGAGAAAACGCATCTTGGTTTTGTCTCAAAGTCCGTTCGAGTCTAACATATACCTTTGCATCGGGAACAAGACTTCAAGGACATTTGTTGCGAAACAACTGGACTTCTCTTCTACTATTTTGTTGAGCTTCACAAAATCCAACAACATATCAACTTTTTCGTTATGTGTGCACATTTTACAAGGTCTAAGAAGTGAACAATATTCATTGTAAGGAAACATTGTTGACAACTAACTTGACATATTTAAATCCGCGTAGTTCGTGTATGAAACAATTACCAATTGTAATTTCTCGAATGAGACATTTCTTAAAATTTGTGGCGCTGCAACTTTTAAGCAACCAAAAGTAATTCACAATACTAAGGGCTTCCAAACTGTGAAAATGTATGGGTATATTCCTGGGAGAAAAATTCTGACGTTCTGTTAAGGCCATTTTTTCTCTTTCAGCTGAAAATGTAACTCAGCATCATATTTGCGATCCTAGGTTCAAAGATTCATTTTTTCTACCGCAGTAGGCATTAGGCACCAATTTTGCATCATCCTATACATGTGGAAAGCTGCCTCCACAAATAAGGACACACTTATTTCCCTTGAAGCAGAAATAATATCTAGTAATGTCTCCGTTACGCAAAATGTTCATACAATTTAATCTGAACCGAGGTGTCATTTATGACAGACAGTGCCAAATTCTGCAGATGATTCAGCAGAATGGTAAAGGATAGGAACAATCAAAAAGATAGTGCTCAGATCACAATTTTTGGGTCTATACACTAGAAGCTCTACACTGATAGGTGTAAAGATTGTTTGTATTGTAGATTCTACATGGATCGTTAGCGTAGACGTAAACTAGAACGTTCGATCGAGGTCATGCGGGAGACATTGATATTTCAAATTACTATTTCACTTCATTTTTATTATACGGGTACTTATATGATGCATATAGAACCATTTGGATATTTAAAGCTTTTGCTATTTATCGCGTTTTATTAAAAGAATTGAAATACAGGTTTTGCTATAAAAAGCACCTATGAAATTCTATAAACTACACATAAAATACGTACTAAGTTCGCAAAATATATTGTTAATCAAGAGTGTCTGAGGAATGAAGTATATTCATCAAAACCAAGGCTTCAACAATAGCCGCAACGAAAGCAGTACAACTCGCAAAATCCATATGGCTTAAAGAAGAATGTAGATTTCTCTATCACAAACGGAATGCAATAGCTATTGCATTCTGTATTCACTTATAAACTCCATCCAGTTGAATTTGATTGTCTCGAAGGTTTTTGTTAGGCATAAAATTAGCGACATAATTCATTCGAAATATATAATTCAAGATAAAAAACTAAAATCTCTCATCAACTCAAGTAGACAAAAGCAGATTAGTGTATCACACATAAATTCACAATATTCTTCAATTCAATTTAGTGAAGTAATCAATCTTAGCGGGCCACAATTTAGCGCTACGCAACTAGAACTTTTATGAAAAGTTCAAAATTTAGCACCTATACAAACACTTCAAGATTGTAAACAATCATTACAGAATTAGAAATTGCACTCAAAAATATAGGAAACACGAATCGAAAAAAAAAATTAACCTCTCTCACAACAAACTCATTGAATCGATTAAACAAAACAATCAGTGCTATTTTGATTTAGTAATCCGATAAGTCTAATGTAACAGTTTCATTACCAAAGACGTCATACTTACAGAAAATCGATCAGTTTATTTAAAATGAAGACGTTAAACAATAAAAACCCTATACCGCTAAAGTACAAAGTCAATTAACAAGCATTCTTTCGAGAATTGAAGTTCTATTTACAAAATCAGAAATGTTTCACTGTATCTACAAATATTAACGAACCCACGCGCACCCAAATTATATGAATTAATGAAAAATCATAAAGAAAATGGTCCATTCGACCCGTCGTTGCCCAACAAGAAAATTATAAGTCAAATTGAATAATTCTTCTAGAAAATTTAGAAATTTTTTTTTGAATTTAATGGATTTATTAGAAAAAATCGAATCTATCGATACCCGGTCTAACAGTAAATTAGTTTCCTTCGACGTTTGTAACATGTTCTCAAATATAGCGTCCGCAGCTCAGAGCAATAAAAGATATAGATGCGCCTGGGATATAATAAAATTACACTTTGTAGCAGAGCCAATATCTGGCTATCCTTTACTGTCTGATTTAAAGATGAGGGGGCTCGAACGTCAGAGCGGTTTGCTTACATTTACACTAACAACACAAAGATAAACAAATAAGTTAGATCAATCGTCATAACTCACAAATCAAATGAACGAGCCTGCACAGAACTACCCGATGAGACCTAGTTATAACCTTAACCAAGCCCTACCTAAATAAACAAAGCATGCTGTGGTGGATTCTAAACAAAAATAGAAGAGCCTTCTTTATATCTTTTATTGCTCGGAGGTTCGGAGTGTATCTTATGATTTTAATAGATATTATTAACAGTAGCAAATCGATGCAGTTTGCATCACAACGTGAATTATCTATGTTTAGAATTTTGTATCAATCAAAATTATATTCAATTTGATCAATCATTTTTCTCTATTCCAATAGGTGCCCATCTTGGCCCGATTCTAGTAGAAATTTTCATGTCTATTATTGAAAAGAAAATTTTAAATCACAATTTACAATCGCAGAATATACCCTAAAATTTAAATTCAAGATTTGTTACTCTAAGTTATTTTGGAAAAATCCCTGAAAAAATCCGAAACATTTTGAAATATCATAACTTGAATATTGCATTTAAACCCAATTCCAAAGTATGCAATTGGTGAATATGGCTATCTTGTCAGGAATGTGATTCCTTCTATGTAGGTCAACATGAAGCCTTCTCTCATGGTACAAAAGACGAGCTTCTAATACTCCTTGAGAGTAAAGAATTCTGCGCAATCGAATATGCGGATGATATATCGTCATTATAGTACAAGAGAAGTTCGGGAGCACAATAGAATCTCTGATGCAGCAAGTACCGAACACCGTGCAAAAATGGTGCAACAAGGAAGAACTCAAAGTGAGTCCCTCGAAAATAACTAGTGTACCCTTCATGAGGAGAAAGGACATTGGAAACATACAATACTTAGTTTTGTATGGGGAAAACATACAGATGATGGGCGGGGTCTCGTACCTCAGAAGCCATAAGATGACCGTATCGGTTCGATCTTATTGGACAAGGAACGGCCGAAGCATTCTTGGATTGCTCGGATCACCTGGGCCATTGGGGATGAGATCCGACAGGATCAAGGTTCACAGCACTTCCGTATCATTCACGATTCAAACCTTGAATGGGCGGGAGATATGATTTCTTTAAGCCTAGGGATACTTGTGACAAAATTTCAAGCAAAAATATTAGCAATCACAACATGTGCTAGAATTATGACGGAGAGAGCCTATGAGAATAGACAAATCACAATCATAGCGAGCAACCTAACAGTGCTTAAGTCACCGGAGTCATACACAATTACCTCACAATGTTTACTCGATTGTGTAAAGGAACTAACGGCATTATTCCATAAGGTTTAATGAACATGAAAAATACTTTAAACTTTCAAAAACAGGTTCCACATATGCAGATAATTTTCTCGATACTAATGATTCTTTCCCTGAAATAGACTGTTTACATATTCAACATATAGCTGGATAAAGGCTCGAAAATAAACTAATCTTTGGAATCTTACATACGCAACAACAATACTCTACTCTGCAACCAGCTGCATCATAGCCTCTGGTTTGTGAAGTCACAATCGATCGTTCAGTTCTTGTTTCGTCCGCCCTTCCGCAATTACTATAACCTGGCCATCAGCAATGCCGATTTAGTGTAAATAATCAAGTGACAATGCCCTTGGCTTGAAAGAAGTTCCGTCACCAGTCTCGTCACCAATTTACATGTGCAAAAGAGCGCACCCTCAAACTATTCATATCATTATCAAGTGGCTCGTTGACTTAGGTTATTTCAAAGTAAATATAAACAATCTACTGAGGGTTATTCAGACTAGTATCCTACTGGTCCTTGAATGATGCGTATAACGCTGAGTGTTGACAAAAGCATGGGATAACCTCAAAACGCCAAAGTCGGGGCCGTCAAGGTTTAATTACTTAATGTAGTTTCTGGCTATTTATAAAAATGCGCGGCACTCTTGATGCGAGAACTTTAAATAATGGGATGTCTTGTATCGGTATGAACACTGGCACGCTTATTTTGACACAACCTAATTTATTTAGGTATGTGCTATTAATATACATGAAACTATGCTGAAAGATGGAATCTCTCGAAAATTCCACGTTCCAATTTTTCCGTTCTATTTACTTATTATAATCTCGCATCTCGCAAGCATAATCCTAGTCGTCAAAATTGATATCTTTGGCGCCCACTGGCTCAACAAGACTGATAATGTTCGATTACAAGGCTATAATCATCGTATCATCAGTGTCCTTTGATTCTGCGGTCATCAATACAATAGAGATCAATTCACTGACACAATTCCATTTTCAATTAAGTTATCTCGATTATGAAATTTCAACCTGTAATGTGGATAATATTAATTTAATATCATTCGATAACCTTTATTGACATATTCTGATTCACCAATCTAAACATAAGGTAATATTAGTAAGCGGTCATAATCAATAATATAGTTTCCGTTGAACGTGGAGCATGAAAAGCGATTCGTTAATAATTAAAAACAATCAATAGAATGGCAATGCCCTCATTACACGCATATTTACGGAATCAAAATTGACATAATTCCACAATGACGTGTGTATTAGTTCCGGTCACTTAAGGTCATCGTAGGTCATGACCAATATTAGAACACGGAAACTTAATTCCGTGTGATATGTTACCCTATCAAACGCGTAGCATAAAGTAGAATGTTTGCTCCGTCCATCACATCTTGGACGTTATTAAGTTTTATTTGACTCGCTCACGCACTACTTGCGTTCACGCAATATAAACCAATCTAGCCGACATTAAATGTCACATGTATTATACTTTCATTCTACTTCAGGCAGTAGATTGTTTCGTGCCAGTGACGTGGAATATTTCCATGCGGCATGGTCAAAACTTTTCACAGAATTGCTCTGTTATCATAATAACGACGAATGTGAGCTATTTGTAACTTTCGGGGAAATTGATCTAGAGCCTTCAAAGTTTCATATGGACTCACCCAAATCTACTAGCACATTCCCATTACAAGGCCATTCAATCAAAAAAGATAAATAGTTTAATAAAATGCGTAGACTATGAAAAACAAAATATCAATAAACATTGGTTAAAAAACCCAACAGACACAAAAATTCCGGATGAGGTGCAGCACACGTTAAGCTTAGGTCTGAAATCTGCATTGCACAATAATAAAAAATTGCCTATCGATAATATAATTGCTAATTTAGAACGCAGAATTAGAAATAAAAATTTAGAGGAAAAAATGAAATTAGAAATGAAATTTGTGATATCTTGATAAATGAAAAGAATAAACAGAAAGCAGAAATAGGCATAGCTGAAAATCGTTTTAACTATCACATAAAAAAACAAAAGAGTTCTTAGATGCTAACACTCAAATTTTAGTTTTGAACGAGGATACATGTAATAAAACCGTCATAAAACATAGAAATGCCCATTTCCCGAAATAAGCAGAAGTAGAACATATTTTTGGTAACCGATTTATTTGACTATGCTCATATCGGGAACTGCCGCTAAGGGCGTTTGTGCAAATTCGGCGAATGAGTGTAACATATAGAATAATATGATAAAGGTGCTAGTATCGACCCTTGTAAAACACATTATGTTGTCAATTCTGTTAAACTTTCAATGCAATGACAAATAGTATAATTTGAGGTGTTTCCATAACTTTATCTTTAACCATTTAATCTGATCTATGGATCGCATTTAATTTTACAAAATGGACTTTTTCCAAAGACACCCAAATGAGGAGAAGGAGCACTTTTATTACTTAAAACTTTGTTGCAAATTAGATCAAATTCTAGAATCAAAATTAAGGTAATTCCACAATACAAAGAACCTCCAAAGTAGAGCATCTAGTTCTAGACAGAGTGATCAGGTTGAACTAGAAATGTAACACGAGTTGCCCCATGCATTCACTGAAGTCACTTCGCCATGGCCGAAGTCGTGACACATCCTGTAGAATCTTAATGGTGTAAGAGTCTATCTGCCGATCTATCATCCATCATTTATGACAGACCATAGCGATACGAAAACGCCGGTAGATGAATAACCAATCGAGAAAATTGAGATTCCAGAATAACTGGGTCACTTATGGTAATCATCAATTATACATTACACTTTTGATTATTTGATATAATTGCATTCCCTTATGATTAATCACTTAAGTACATCTGATTTGTATTTTGTTCGGGTATGATTAAACAGTTTGTAATAGTTCAATATGGCACATCCCACGTCGCTAGCCTTGTTGCGTCATAGTTTACATTTGCTAATTGATGATGTTTGAATTTAGCGATACAGGTTCAATAGACTGTCTAAATTGAAACGTATCACGGATCAACTATCGACATGTTACAGGTGCCCCCCTTGAATAAAATGTAATAACTTGCGCGTTCATTTGTTTCTCAGGCGCCATTCATGTTCATTCAAAAACGGATAATGAACGGTAATATCATGAAACAATAATAATAATGAGCTTTTTATTCTAAATATCCAAGGTGACAACAAACCAAAACATAATAATTTAGGCTAATTAATTTGAAAATATTATTATTTTATAGTTAAAACTCGTTTGGATTGTAGAAACACTATTCAAAGTCTTAAAATGACTTGGATCTACAGTTTTATTGGTAGGTGAATATAAATTCTTCTTTCAGTATTGAGTTAAATGATACTGTTTCCAGCAAACTTTTGTTTCGTGTTTCGAAATCCTGAGGCACCTTTATGGATAGGTCAGCCGAGCGGTCAACGGTAGATCTTGGAACCAACTTTAAGATAGGAAATAATGAGTAATAATAGCCACAAATTATTATTCAAATCAAAGTCATTACAAAATATTACTTTAATGTGTAAAAATATTTTCATGTAAATGAATGTCTATGAATTTCAATATCAATGTATGCAGAGGTCTTTCACTTTCTCTGGAAGGTGATTTCAACATATTTACTTCTTCAATGCATACCTACCTACTACATATCATTCATAATAAACAATAGGCACGATTTAAATGGAGTAAAGTATAGTGTTAACGCAGACAAACCGACGAAAGCCAATTCCAGAGAACAGTGTCACTACCGTCTGCATTATTTGACCCAGTTCTGAAGCAATCACATCGCCTGAATAAGCCAGCTCTGTCGGTATATTTAACACTACTTTGTAGCCCACTCTTCTCCAATTTCCGACATCTGGTTTTGATGAAATTTGGGAATTTAACAAAATGTTGAGATTAGAATAGTGTGAGAATTCCAAGTAAACTCTTTGAAAATTGGAAGATAAATTCTGTTATATAAACTGTTTTTATGTAAAATCTGCTTTCACTGATACAAAAAGCGTATACCAATTGATGATAAAAAAGGTAGTATGCATTAAGCTAATATAGAATTTGGTTCATATCTGATGTTTTCTTGAACAGCAGTTTCAATTGCAGACCCGGAAAGATTCTGTACAATTTAAAATATTCAAAAGTGGTGCTCGAATTACTACTAACAATTTGTTTACCTTCGAACTTCGAGATTATTGATAACTGATTTATAAATGGAGTGTAATTGGGATTGGAACTATTTTCAAAAAAGGAATGGAGGTTCTAATTTGGAAAATATGAATGAAATCAACGTTGTGTAAGGCATGGAATAAAAATTAAGAATAATGACATCAAACTAAAAATGTTTCCTAAACAACAGTGATATTGATTATTCATAGTCTATCCACTTCCAAGATAGAGCGCACGTAAACAAATTCATGCGACGTCAAGTGAACAGAATAAGCAGAGCTGTACCTTTCGGTTTAAAATACTGACTAGCTAGAACAAACATGCAATTTTGTTTGAAACATTAACTAAATGAAAAGGAAATATTAATAATAAAACATATATTTATTCTGAAACGTCAAAACTGCAACTTATTAATTAATGGACATCAAAATTTGCCTGTCGGGACTTCAATGCAGTAAGATCCATTCAGCCTATTCAGCTGTGGTGGCACTGATTGATTTAGAGAGACATATATTACCTATATGTTCTGTAATGAAGCTCAATTTTGGGGATAAGTATTTTATAATATCCGGTGAGGAACGGGCATAATAATTCCGGACAATTGTGCTAAAGGAAAATAGATCATACCGGGTGTAGACATCCTTGAAGTAGAAGGGTCAAAGTTGCATTCGTTCCAATTCATAATCCTGTATATTTAATTTCAGTTAAAACCGTGAATATATCGTGTTACTATAAGATCGGAACATCTGTCATACGTAAAGACTTCGGTACAGAATTCAGGAATTGGTGAACCATCATGAGCGGGAAATGAATAGAAAAAGGGTGTGCTGGAATCATTGGAGTAACTTGACCAGCACCTGTAAGAGTATATAAGCCGCATCACGTCACGAGTAAGTTTCAGTTTTGGTAGTGACCGATTTTGTGAAAAATCAAGAAAACCGCGAATTAAGAACATTCAATTATTTTATAACCAAGTTAAAAGTTAAATAAGAAATCGAATCGTTGCTTATCTATGCAGTGAATACCATTCCGTTGACCAGTGTTGAATCAATTCAATTTAGATTCAGAAAAGTTGAAGGACCGCTTTTAGCCATTTTAAATATCTATGACCGGAATGGACATAAAACATGTCACAGTTTTTGTTATGCATAAAATTCTACATCCTGGTAGGTATAACATTATTCGAACTACGAATTTAGTAGGTGACTAGAAAATTTCAACTTCTTGAGATTTGGAGGAAATGTCCTCTTTTTTGAGACAGATACGCAGACAATTATAAAGTCAAGCATCAATTTGAACTTATTTAGGCAATGCGGACATGGTTATATAGAAATTTTACTGAAAAACATCCTGTACTGATTATGTTAATCAGTGTATATTTATGGATTATCTACATATTGTTTGCGGTCTGCTTGGCCATTTCTAAACTAGACAATGAGAAATAAAAATATCAAGTAGACTACCTTGAAAACAAAAGTTAAAATAACGAGTGAAGTTTATGAAACTCAAAGCAATACTATCAACATAAAGTTTAATTGAAAACTTGGGATTATTCTAAACTTTGACAGCATTAACCATATTTTTATTCTAAGAATAAAATGAATAAACCAGTTCCAGCCAGAGGCAAGTACATAATCACCTTTGTTCTCATATACCATGTACAAAGAACTCAAAATCACGAGGAAAGGCTAAATTCATGTTCACCTACTCCAACACATCAGCGTATACGAAATATAATTATGCAACTACAAGTTAAATTATTGTTTTCTCGGACAGTGTCCTAATGAGTGGTTTAAATATAATTTCACAATGACTTGAACTTCGTATCTATGTACTTGATTAATGCGATTATCTAATTATCATTAACCTTCGATCAGAAAATGAGCAACGGAATCATTATTATTGACTCCGATAATGTGTCGTCACAACCCCACTTTTCACTGTCAAAGATTCAGATTCGTATTTCAAACCTTTATCAACTTGTTTCTTATTTCTATGTACATACGGATCATAATATAATACCGTAAAATATTGGTAGATATTCAAGTACATTTATTACTGTTATCTTAAGACTGAATAATTTGGTTTTGATTTGCCAAGAAGTTGTTAAGTTTTACTTTATAAATTAATTATTTTCAGTTTTTAAAAAATAATGAAGCAAATGCCAATATTATAACTAAATATAACTAAATATACTTAAATTCTTATGACAGTGTATGGTCGGTGTATGACGATATCACTACCGGCGGCAATTAATATATGGGCACTTATCTGACCCTGCGATATATTAAATATCTGATTTATTTCAGAAGAGGTTGCATTCCACCTTCACTTCAACTGCTTTTAACACTCAAATATGATGCTAGGTAGTGGAAACGTGTACATAGTCGTTGTTGCTTTTATTGGAGTTTTACGATTCTCTACTTGTGAAATAATCAACAAGATATCATTTGCCAGCTTTGAGGCATTGTTATAAACAAAACTGGGTTCTTCACTTATTATATTATTATCGAATAATACAAATTATTTTAAATCTTGAATGTAATTTACCAAAAATAAGCAAGACCACTTTCGTTCAAATTCAGTTAATTGCACATAAAACTGAAATATAGCCATAAAATAATATGTACGCATGGCGTTTTTTGAACAATAAATGCTGTATATTTAAAATACTCCTTTCGAAAAAGCGACAATTTTGGGAACATTCATCAGTTAACCTTGCAACGAAATTTTGATACATTTTCGGTGTTTTTTGATTCTTGTTAGTTTTTAATCCGCAAAAACAGAATCTAATAAATCTTTTCTTAAAAAAATAGTTCATTATAAGAAAATTCTGCAAGAATTTAAGGTTTTCTCATTAAGAAAAATACAAAATAAAATGAAATGTTTTATATTCTTGCAAAATAAATCTGTAATTAGAAAATTGTTTCAACCTGACGATGACGAATATTTTATATTGTTTAAATCAAGAATAAATGTTAAACCATTCAAAAATAACAGCATTCACTATCACAAATCACACCATACTTTTCGTTTTGACACATTCGTTATAAATAATCAAGAGCTTCAAGAGGACGCTATTTTGAGAATTTGTAAGGTTTTATAATAAGTTAAAAAAATTGTGACAAACCCAAGATTCCGTCTCAATTAATGTTTGTAAATATTTGATTATTTGAAATAATTTTTTTTCCACCCTCTCAGTGTAAAGTTTCCTTGATTGAAAAAGCTTTCGTTCCTTGAAACAAATATGTAGTGTTGTATAATTTTTACAATATGGCAAAAATTTATATTGGCACTTGTTAATATTTTGAGCTGGTCTGGGACCATTGCACGACTCTATAAAGTATTTAACAAGGCTTTGTGTCTGGAGGAGACCCTAGCGTTTTGGTGTCCATTGTACTCCTCAGTACAAAGTGTTATTGCTAAGTGATCTAGATCAGTAGCATGGTTGCTACGGTATTGAGTATAAGTATAACTCGATACATTTGTTCAGGCATTACAGTTTTCAGTACAATAAGTTTAAAGGTAAATTATTTATAACAATCAGATTAATGATAACAATCACCTTAATGCAACAACTCAATATTCAAAGTTTTAAGATGTTTACTAAGTCACTGCACTTATGTCTAACTTTAGTAAAGTCGTGTGACTGTAGAATGAGTATGCTCAGAAGCTTCAATTCTTTCCAGGTATGCCATTGACCATCCTGGAACAAGAGTCGCCCAATCGTCCAGTTGTTTTTACAAGGTGGTTATTTTATTAATATTTCGGCTAAATATTATTTTACATGCATTATAATTTTCTATTTTATCATGTCTCACTAGGGTTGGTTAATATTATAAATAGTCTATACTAGAGTGATGACTTTTAAGTTCAATCAAACCAGATTAAATGTCAGTCAGGGAATAAATCTCTTACACTTCCTCATAACTAATTATGAATCTCAAGAGAATGAAATAATCTACAACGATTAACCAATGAATAATCATATCCCGATGAGTAATGATTGTGCAAACAAAAAAACAGATGCTAGAAATGTTTGCAACACATAACTAATGTTCTTTGCTTCAGAACTCAAGCTTGCATCTCATCCAGGGAAGCGGATCCCACAATCCCTAATATGATGATAGGTACAACTATTCCTTCCATATTTATGTTCGGGATCACCACCAACAGCAACCTCTCATGGGACGATCATTCAAGGTCCATTGCGAAAACCGTTTTTCAAAAATTTGCTCTCCTATTCCGTGCCAATAGCTGCTTTATATTTCAACAGCTCCTCATAATCTACAGAGCACAGATTGGATCTGTCCTGGAGTACCGTTCACATGTTTGGAGTTCGGTTCCCAAACATATGACGAAGCTCTTGGATTCTATCCAGAAGAGAGATTATTCGGCTGATTGTTGGTGTCGCACTTACGAATTCATTGACCTCTGTAGAACATCCTAGAAAGGTGGACGATCTCTCCTTTGTGTATAGATATTTTCATGGTTGGTATTCATCAGAAACCTCATCTGTTATTCCACCACGAGGAGATTCCAGATAGGCGGACTGGACGAGTTCAAGCTAGTCTCACCCCTTCATTGTCAAACCTAACTTCTTCCTAATATCCTCAAATACAATGGCTTTCAACGCTGGTGTTCCACAGGCGTCTCTCTTGGCACCAACTTTGTTTCTGCTCTATATCAACGATCTACATGAAGTGACACAGCTTTGCAGATAGATAGATAGATATATCTGTAATTCTTTAAATACATGGTTCAATACATTAAATAAATGAGTAAATAAATAATTATAAATAAATAAATAGGCTTAATAGTTTAGAAATAGCCAAAATATAATACTAAAATTATTCTGAACAAACCTAGATTATTTTCTACAGTTCTACTGTACAAAGAGGCATCAGTATGCAACATTAGGCAACTTTTCATGAAACAAGCTATTGTCGATATTCAAAAATCGGTGAAAAATACTATTTCACATAACATCAATACTAGAGCACATAACAATAATGTATTAGCAACCGATAAAGCGTTCAAAAGAATTGGACAAAGATCCAGCTCCTATCTTGGACCGAGATTTTTTAATTATCTCCCAACTCACTTGAAAGGTACTCGTATATCAAACATTAAAGTTTTCCGGGAAAAAAAACGTATTTCCTGATCCACTCGAAAGATTTACAACCGTTATATAATTATCTAATATGAAACAATCATAAATCCATAGTTGCTCCTTCATTATATCAAGTTTTGGGTTGAACAATTTCTACTACTAGGGTAGATGGATTGGTGAAACTAATAATTTATTAATCTCATGGAACTACTCAATTGAATTAATATTACCTATTAATGTAGTAATTTAAAAATAAGTTTCTACAGCACTACTAGAAACTGTAATTGAAAAATTTCTTTTTTCTTTTTTAAGTTTATAAATTTTTTATTGCGCTTTCACACAAGCTCTGATTAGGAAAGTGTTTTAGCAATCAATAGTCACAAATTCTACTAACCTTATTGCTTGTAAATTATCTAGTTTCAAATCAACTTTATAAAATACTGTAATTTACCAAAATACTGTACTGTAATAATTGTTTCACATTTCACATGTTATGTTATGTGTTATGTTATTATCAAAATTTTCAATAAATCTCTCTCTTTCTCTCTCTCTCCCTCTTTATGAATTACAAATAAAAATAGATTCACTTAAGCATTTCGTGAAATGCTTGAATGTGGTTTTACATATAGTACATTTGCACTTTAACAATGAAAAATAAATAAATACAATTTTACATTACAATACATAACATCGCTATCTTCGACATGACTCATCATTTTCTATTTTTACAAAAACTCAAAAATCAACGCTTCAGTATCTCATTTGTTTTCTCCTTATGGGACTGGACGTAAACCACCAACAACAAAAAAACAATTTTTGTTTATACACAAAACCCTTTTAATAATCAACATCGCTACCATAGTATTCCATGAATTGATGTAATAATAATAATAGCATAGCTTTTACTTATACGTTTTTTACATCAATTTGGGAATATACATAAGCTCTAGAAGTACTCAATATGTAATTTTTCAATAATTTCTTGAAAGCAGGAACTGACTTTGCAGATTTTATATTTTCAGGGAGCCCGTTGAACATTTTAGGTCCCAGGTAATAGCTACTACGCTGTCCTATTGTCTTTTTCATCCGTGGAATCTGTAACATATTTATATTTCTCACATTGTAATGATTACTTTTAAATTCTTTTTATCCATTGAACACATGATTACCCAATATATAAAAGTATGACTGTCTACAGTCCATGATGTTGGATATACGAAAAAGTTCATCTGTCGGGTAAGTAATTTTTTTATTGTAAATTATTTTTGAAACACTGTTTTGTAATATATCTAGGTTTCCTTTTTTATATACTCCTCCCCATCCTATAATTCCGTATCTCAAATATGATTCAACCAGGGCATTGTACAAGATTTCCAGCTGTTTTAGATTTAAAATAGATTTAAAATGTTTAAAATAATGAATAAAAGATCTTATTTGTTTTATTATACACTTTGTATTATTATTGAAGGTACACTTCATACCGCTTTCTCATCTAGAGCCGAACTGCTTCCTACCAGACTTCATTATTTTATCGAACAGCGAAGTTGTTGAACTCTTTACCTAGTGAGGTCTTTCCTTATGCCTATAACCTCCATACCTTCATAGTGGAGTCATTCTACGGAAAAATGAGGCGAGGTTCGTAAAAATTTGATAGAGGTTGGAGAGGTGGAAGAAGTTGTTACTTGTGATAAGAGTAATGATATTCCAGAATTTTCTACAAGAAATATTTGGCGGAACCATCCCAAAAATCCCAAAAACTGGTTTCTGGGCCTTTTTTAGGTCAGGTTTGAAGTTTTAATTTTTTTCAACCCTTTAGACTTGTGACTAAGGTTTGGGAGTTGTACTTTTTTGTTGTCCATGTTCAAGGAAGCTTTGGTTCAAATTTGGAGTATTTGCAATCATTACTTCCCCTAGAATAGATATATATATACATTTTTCAGGGTAAAAATTAAAATAAGGCTATTTTGATCAAATCTTAACCAAATTGGATGTAATTTGGTGTCAAAGTAGATCATGGTGACCATAATGAGTGATCCAAAGATGAAGTTAAAATATCCAACAGTTTTGATAAAAATCCAAATTTGGGAGATTTGGCAAAAAATTTTGAAGATGCCGCCAATTACGGCAAACAAATCACAGAGTACTCTTTTTGGGCTCAAATTGAAGGTTATTTTATATAGTTTGACGCGGTATAACTTGTTTTATAAGATTAGTCCATTTCTTGGCCATTTACAGCATATATATATATATATATATATGCGCGCGCAGATTTCCCACCTTTATTGTATTATATTTTATCACTATAATATTGTTCTTAGAGTATAGATATGGCTTTTTTTGCATACGTAAGTGAGAAAACATATACATTATTTATTTGAGGTCCACTTGTGATATAGTGAAATTTGTTTTTACTACACGTGTTAATTATTATAGAATATATAGGTATATACAACATCACCTGCGCTTTTTCTAATACAAGACGCGGCAAACATTTTCTTCTGATGATGTGAGCCACGCCTACCAATATTATGAGATAAAAATTATTTTTATAAAACAATGACAGGTACAAATATTGTGTATCTTATGATGTCTAAATTCATTCCCATGGTTATATTTCTATCACATCTGTATTTATCGAAACCATCAGATTTTAATGTTAATGATACAAGTCAAACATGGGAATTGTCCATAGCGGACATCCTCTTGAAACATAGAAAAATACAGAAAAAAAACATCATAAGATACACAATATTTTTACCTGTCATTGTTTTATAAAAACAATTTTTATCTGATAATATTAGTAGGCGTGGTCCACATTATCAAAAGTAAATTTTTGCCGCGTCTTGAATCAGAAAAAGCGCAGGTGATGTTGTATATACCTAATATTCTATAATAATTAATACGTGTAGTAAAAAAAAGTCACTATATCACAAGCGGACCTCAAATGAATAATGTATATGTTTTCTCACATACATATGCAAAAAAAAGTCATATCTATACGCTAAAAACAATATTATAGTGATAAAATGCTATTATAATACAATAAAGGTGGGAAATCTGCGCGCGCATATATATATGCCGTAAATGGCCAACAAATGGGTTAATCTTATAAAACAAGTTATACCACGTCAAACTATATAAAATAACCTTCAATTTGAGCCCAAAAAGATTCCTCTGCGATTTGTTCGCCATAATTGGCGGCATCTTCAAAATTTGGGCCAAATCTCCCAAATTTGGATTTTTATCAAAACTATCGAATATTTTAACTTCATCTTTGAGTCACTCATTATGGTCACCATGGTCTACTTTGACACCAAATTTCATCCAATTTGGTGGAGATTTGATCAAAATAGCCCAATTTTAATTTTTACCCCGAAAAACGTATATATAACGTAATGTGCGACTTTGCCGAAACGTCGTGAAATTGGTCCTTTTGAGGACCTAAACCACACAACGCGGATCAATACCCGAGAATCCAGTTCTACATATATATATATATATATAGGGGAATTAATGATCGCAAACACTCCAAACTTGAACCAAAGCTTCCTTGAACATCGACAACAAAAGGGTTCAACTCCCAAACCTCAGTCACAAGTTAAAGGGGTTGAAAAAAATTAAAACTTCAAAACTGACCTAAAAAAAGTTTTTGGGATGGTTCCGCCAAATATTTCTTGTAGAAAATTCTGGAATATCATTACTCTTATCACAAGAAACAACTTCTTCCACTTCCCCAACCTCTATCAAATTTTTACGAACCTCGCCTCATTTTTCCGTAGAATGACTCCACTATCAAGACAAATCCGAATTTCCTTTCCCATCATTCCATCGCCGGCTCACACGATGTTCTTCGAATATTACAGGTTTTCCTCTCGTGAAGTAAAATTTTTTTGCACAACTAAGTTGCAACAAAAAAGCGACCATTATTGCAAAAAATGAAATTTTAAAAAGGGCGAAGACGTAAAAACCATTTCGTTTCAACGAAACAGAAAATAAACTTACAAACAACGCTAGCCTTGTTGTTTCAGCGATTGGATATTCAATTCCAAGTTTTTAGTTTCAGTTTATCGCTTTTATGTCTAAACTCACTTTGTAAAGATGAGAGTAAAATGCATTAAACATACAGACACATTTCCGTTGGAGAATATGGTAAATAGTCTAGCCCAATGTGGAACTTGTTTATCGGTATTTTTTCCTTGTCTGCTTCGTTTCCTTCCTCATCGTGCTTATCGACCGTTCGATATTTATTAAAACGGGCGTACACGTCCCAGGCGAGGAGCGAAGGAATAAACAGGTCGCGTATATAAATAGCTAAGCAGAGCGCTCCGATATTTGTGACTTAACAGCGGCATAGCTTGAATGACAGCGCTTTGCTCTTTCTGCGTCTGTCCTATTTATTGCACACTTGTATGCGTGTTTGTGACTGGCCTCAACTGCTAATATAAATAAGCTCTTCAAGTAGATAACATTATTGTCATAACGTAAAGAAGCGTAGTATTTGCAATCATTATTCCATAATAGTGTTCCATTCATCGAGTCATTCGTCCTTCCTTGCTCCATTTAACGGATCATCTAATTAGTGGAATTCCAATCTGATCGATATAATTCGTTGCACCCAATTTGAGATCGCCGTCACCTACTGTACTGCCGCTGACCCCGAAAATTGCTTTTGATCAGCAATTATGATAAAGCGATAGATAATTATTCCAACAACAATGCCTACCATGTCACGCTACACGCGGAGGAAGCTGTACCAAGTCTAGTCTGTGAGCTGGGGAATTAGACCGACTAACTAAGTTTTGTACAGACGGTCGAATTAAAAAAAATTTTTGCATCATATTCTATGAACCCTTAAGGTCATCAGTGACTCTCTCACCTTTATCATTACCATCACTTGAGGGGGCTTAACCCCCAAATGCACTTATATCACTTAGTTGGGCCCATTGTGCGCCCCGTGGTCAGAAGCCTATTCTATTCTAGGTTTGTGGCGCGCCAGGCAATATTCTGGGCCTGTGCAGACTTCCATAAGTTCTTCTGGGAGAAGTTTTGGTTCCCGGAAGTGTCGGTGCCTGAGGGATGCTAATGCTGGGCTTTCCAACCGGATGTAAGAGGCAGTTTCTTCCTCCTCTCTGCATTTCCTACATATTGGGTCATCTGTGATGCCCATATTGTGTAGGTGTTTGTTAACACGACAGTGACCAGTTAGGATTCCAGTCATCTATCTGATGTCCTTTCTGTTCAGGGAAAAGAGTTTCTTCAAGAGTCTAGGCACAGGTTCTTTGATAAAGAGCTTGGCCTGCCTCATGCGTGGTGATTCTCGCCACAGTTCAGACCACTCTTTATTCAAGGCCCAGTAGACCTCCGCCTGAAAAAACGTGCAGTAGCCGCCTAGAGTCGTGACTCTACCAACCTACAAAACATTGTTTGTGAATTTCGGAAAAATCGAAGAAAATGCCAATAAAATATATTGTAACTCCATTGAAATGATCTTGCGATATGTCTTCGTATGGTTGATGACATGCGTGCGTATATTTTGATACATCTACTTAACAGTGGATTCCTAATATATAATAATTTAACATTGTTGTGTTACAATTTCGATTTCGTGTTTCTGTTCGTTTCGGCGACGTTAGCATTTAAATGAAATTGGTGCGATAAAGACGCTTTGTGTTAATACAATCAGTTCCCATTTTAGACATAATACGTCTTCTGATGATGGTCGTGAGACCGAAACGTACGTAAATACGAAAATATATAGTATTTGTGTTGATGTGACCTATTTCCCGGTAAAGAGTTCCACAACTTCACTGTTCGATAACAAAATGAAGTCTGGTAGGAAGAAGTTCGGCAGGTGTCGAGCTTAACAGTGAAGGGGTGACTAGTTTGAGCTCGTCTAGTCCGCCTACTTGGAATCCTTCGTGGTTGAACAACAGACGAGATTTCTGATGAACACCGACCATGGAAATATTTATAGAAAAGGAAGAGATCTTCCACCCTTCTACGATTTCCTAGAGAGAGCAATAAGCTCGTAAGTGTAACATCATCAATCAAACGAATAGCTCCCTTCTGGATAGAATCCAAGAGCTCAGCGTATGTTTGGGAACCGAAATCCAAACATGTGAACAGTACTCCAGGACAGGCAGAATATGTGCTTTGTAGATTATGAGGAGCTGCTGGGATGTAAAGTTGCTCTTGGCACGGAATATAAAAACCAAGTTTTTATAAAGCGGTTTTTGCAATGGACCTCACATGATCGTCCCATGAGAGGGTGGTGATCCCGAGCATTGTTAAGGAAGACTTCATAGGAATAGTCGTATCTGACATCATCATATTAGGGATTGTGGGATCCGTTTTCCTGGAGAAGACGCAAGCTTGAGTTTTGGTTGCATTTAACTCGACTAGATCTCCATTGATTGCGTCAACCTGTTCCTGTATAGGGGCTCCAGATGAGAAATATATTGAATAAGCTGCGAGTTAGGAAGGCGGATAATATTATGTTCGATGAGAATTCTCCTCAGGGCAATTTTCACTTGAAATCTTGAGAATCTTTGCTGAACATCTGGATACATTCATCATTAAAGCGGGTAGCTCAACATGGTTGGAACAACTTAGGTAGTGCAAACATTCAGAATGAGGACAATCTAAAGCAAACGGCAAATTTTATGATTCTAGAATCCACAGTGACGTCGGGCATTACTGGTGATAGGCAATTTCAAACAAGTGAAAATTTCAGTTAGTAGAGTATGTGAAACCAAAAAATAAGTGATATCGGTAAATTTTTTATGATTCAACGCGACCCCACGGAAAATGTTTGTTTTAGTGTATGAAACAAAACTCTAAGATTTCTACATCCTAAATTGACCGCAACCCCTTTTTTTTGCCATTTTGGGGTATTTTGGACATTTTTAGGGGAAGTTCGTCAAAAAAAAATTGCTATCTCCAGTTGGATTGGGAATTAAGAAACCAAACTGGAACCCTTTTATTGTCAATGTTTAAGGAACTCCCAGTTCAAATTTCAAGTTAATCCGACATCCCCCTTCCTCGCAATAGATGTATATATATATATACATAAATGCATGGGAACTTGCGTGACCGCTAACTCGGGCAGTTTTCAACCGACTTAGCTGAAATTTGGACTGAAGGTAGACTTTATACACTCACAACTGCCCTCCAAATTGAAAATTGAGAAAATTAGGAAAAAGAAAAAGGTGGACTTATCAGTAAGATGCCTATGAAATTTTTAAATTAACCGTTCCGTCCCAGAGTGTTTAATTATTATTTATGAACTACCCTATCTTATACGGCTTTTTTTTCTTCTTTTTTTTGAATTTTTTAAATTTTTTCACTTTCTTTTTAAATTGTACATATTTATTCAATATTATGGCTGTCTTCTCTTCCGACTACTTGAACTCGCCACGCTGTATACATTGGAAGTACTGCTGGAAATACTACTTGCCTCAGAATCTGTCACCTAAAATAGTATCATATTGCTAATGTAGTATAAAAACGATGATTACCACGTAAAAATATATGCAAATACCTATATTTTGACGCAAAGCAGATGTCAATCGGATGAAAAGGACATGAGATATCTCAATTTGAAAATTAGATAAAAATTGACTTAAACTCGAATTTCTCGGAAACTATTCAATACTTTAACTTGAAATTTGGAGGGCAGTTTTGAGCGCATAAAACCTACCTTCAGTCTGAATTGGTTGAAAACTGCCCGAGTTAGCCCTCACGCAAGTTCCCATGCATTTATGTACATATATACATCTATTGTGAGGAAGGGGGAGGTCGGATTAACTAGAAATTTGAACTGGGAGTTCCTTAAACATTGACAATAAAAGGGTTCCAGTTTGGTTTCCTAATTCCCAATACAAGTGGAGATAGCAATTTTTTTTTTGACGAAGTTCCCCTAAAAATGTCCAAAATACCCCAAAATGGCGAAAAAAAAAGGGGTTGCGGTCAATTTATGAGGTAGAAATTTTAGACTTTTGTTTCATACACCAAAACAAACATTCTCCATGGGGTCGCGTTAAATCATAACAAATTTTCGATCAAAATGTTTCACATAGGTACTCTACTAAGTGGGTATTTTCACGTTTTCTGGTAATGTCTGGTAGGGCTTCTATGGATATTGAGTACTTATCTCTAGGAACGTTTTACATCTGCTAAAAATTAATGCTGGATACAATATTCCTAATGGTTCATGCGTTTAATAAATTTAAATAGCATTCAGGTTCTGAAGGTCGATATTATTAATCGTGGAAACTGCAAAAATAGTTCACTATGTTCAGGTCGTATATTGTGACAATATATATGTAATAGCACTCTTCCCTATCCTAACATGCGTCATGAGAAGTATAGAGAATGGGACCAATCTTCTGAAAGGAATCAACTTATGAGGATGATGATATTTCAATAGGGAAATAGTGTATCATTCCACGAATTCATATTCTAAGTGGCGCGAACCGGTTATCTTCGAGAATATTTAGCTTGAGTGACATTTAATATTGACAACAAGTTTTAGAATGTTTGTCGAGTTTTGGGTCAATGTGTTTTCGAGGTTACTTAGATTAGATATCCATTCTTATCTCTATTTCATGATGATTGAAATTAAGTAATTCTCGCTTAATTTATCTTGGTGCACTGAAATATTGAACATTCTTCAATCACTTTCGGATGAAGTCCTCATGAGCCATCTTTTAAAGTCTCTTAAAGACATTGCTTTGAATTTGAGAGAACTGAAAACCCAGGGGAGGCCCGTGGCAAACTAGTTTTGATGTGTTCGACTCCCTGTCAACTTCATTTGAATTTGAGAGACCTCAAAAATAAAAAGCAATTATTTGATTTAGACCTTTTGAGAGTAACGGGACATTCTCGTATATCCCAAGACGAGTTTCAGTTGGACTGCTGCCAGTTGTCTTTTCAGCGTCTACTGCCGTCTAGCAATTTGCTATTTACAAGCGTGAGGTAACCTAAAATTTCGCTGCATGTCGGCTATTTTCCGATGTTTTCAAGTGTGTATTGAAGCAATTATATCCTGTTCATTTTGTGAAACCAAGTACGTATCTTTGTGATAGTGTATCTTTATTTTGTGAAACCAAGTGAGTATATTTGTAATAGTGTATCTAATAGTTTATTACTATCTCACATATTGTAATGCAATTGTTTTTGTGGGACGTTATATCCCAACAGGCTTAATGTTGGGCTTATTAATCCTTGCACGTCACTTACTTCTACTTGTCCGAAAACGATACTGACCCTTACCAAAATAGTAGCGATGAAGATTCAGATTGGGCCAATTCAGGTTCAGAAAATGAGTCTACGTGCGACATCGAGGCTGAAGATAGCGATAATGCTGATGATAATGAGCATGGTAATATAATAAACACATCAGTTTCTCAAACTGCTTCTACAAGTCCTCAGTATGTGCCCTCTAATGTGTCAGACAAAATAATATGGTATTCAGTTCCGAACAACTAAAGTCCACGAATGAAACTGCCTCTTGCTAGGGATACAGAAATACTTCTGAATGGTATAAGCACTTAATCAACAGAATTGGAAGTGTTTCTGAAGTTAAGCCCGAGAAGTTTGTACATGTTCATTACCCAATACACCAATGAAAGAATAAAAACTTTGAAAAAAAAATTGGGAATGACTGACTATTCTGAAATTATGATGGTAACTGATGTTATGTTGGTAATGTCTTATAACGTGCTGACAAGCTTGAACTCTTATTGGCCAAAGCACCCGCTTATGGGAAATAAAACAATTAAAAATGCAATGTTGCGAGATCTAAATTGTACTTCATTTATCCCGAAAAGTCAGCAGACTGTAGTAAGATTTATTATGTGGAAGAGCTCTTGGAGTGTTTCAAACATACATATCAGAATGGTACAGTGGATTCATTTTACCAGTCCATAGACGAAAGGAAGGACAAATTCAAAAGCAGGTCAAGCTTGAAACAATATTTGCCACTGAAACCCATCAAGCGGGGAATCTAATTATGGGTAAGAAGCGACTCTAACTGGCTACGTATACGATCTAAATGTGTAAAGTGGGGAGGAAGAAGGGCTGGTAGTTCGAACTTTGGGAGAACGGGTAGTGCGCAAACTTACCTCTTCCATAACAAAAACAAAACCTGATGTTGTACTCTGCTTTGACAGGTTCTTCACATGAGTAACGTTGATGAATACATTGCTATATGCAGCAGCAGGAACTTGCATTAGAACACAAAAAACATACCATAAAGGTTGGGAAAACTAGAGAAAAGACAATCTAAGTTGTTGTGTACAAATGACAGTATAACTTTTACTAGATGGCAACGAAGGAAGTTTTGGCAATTAGCAAGTGTCACGGGGACCAGGTAACCATGGTTCATAGTATGCAGAAAAATGGTGAAAAAGTTGCGGTTGAATGCCTCGAGATGATTTCCTTTCAGAATAAGTTAATGGGATGTGTCGATTTGACAGACCATTTGGTTGGCCTCTACGAATTTGATCTAAAGTCTACTGAGTGGTGGAAGAACATTTTTTGAAAAATGCAAATGATTCCTACATTATTTATAATGAAGTGAGGCGTAAAAAAACATTTTTGGATGTCTTGGTGGTTCTGGCAGGTCTTATTCAACATGGAAAAATCAAAGCGAGTGTAAAGAGACGTTCCACTTCTGGACGACCTTCGAAGAGGCAAAGAACAATGTTGAATGTTGGTGATCCACTGATCACATGCCGATTGTTGAACAACAGAGTAGAAGGTGCACTAGGTGTTCACAAATCAATATTGAGAAACTCACAAAGACTGTTTGTAAAGCATGTGGTAGGTGACCTTAATCATTTGTTTTTTAATTGCTCACTTCACCAATTGGAAACTGCAACCTTACTAGAACAGTTAAAGCCGTAGAACTTAAATTACCCGTTAAATATAAACTACTTGCTAAGCACTCAAGAAATAAGCTTATACTAACTGCTGTATAACTTTGTTGTTTCTGCTAGGTTAGATATTCAGTATTTCTGTAACCTCCCTCTCAACCTATGTTAAAAACCTGGACATTACCCATGGTCTTCCTATGTTTTGTGTAATAAGACGTTATGAGAGACCCCTTAACGTGAAAAGTATCCCTGTCTATAATCCCTTGAGTTTTTAGGTGGATGATTTGTAATAACTGAGTTTTTGACGCTGGCAATGGCACCCTTACTATATTCTAAATTCTTTTATTGCAAATAATTATTGATATTGTACCTTTGCTGTACGTGACAGAGACTGTTGGCTAAAGGTTACGACCAAAGCCATATAATTAGAAAAAATGCGTGTGGCACTCGGGGACTGCCGCGGTAAAGCTATTGCATAACATTTTTTATCAACTTATGCAATTATAATTATTTATTTAATTTTTTATTTATGCAGTATTTTTTTTTCTCTGATATTAATTCAAGTTACACTTTTTGAGCGTGGTGAGCGATAAGAAAACACATTTTTTTCTTTTATTGAATAAATGAGAAGTTAATATCGCTTAAAATATTTTTATTATCTTACAATACATGTAGGTTATTCAGGAATTTTTATCATTGAAACTATAGGTTTATGGTAACTGAAATAAGAAACATAAGTTTGAGACTTGATATCCTCTAAATATCTGGAAAATACCGCGTCAATGGTGGTCCCATATTTTGTTGTGGATTCTTGTGGATCATTATTCATTTCCAAATTCAATTTTTCCGAAAGAAAAGTTGTCAACCGCTCTGATTTTTTATCAGCGAAGTTGATGTTGAAATCGCCAGCCAAGATAAGTGGAAATTTATTACCATTTGTACCAAGTATTTTCGACCCTTCTTCAGTGTACTCTAGTAATGTGCAATGAATAAAATGCTCTACCTCGTCCAATTTTGAATTCGGACAAATGTAAATTGCTACCATGACTGTGTGTAGGCCATTTCTAAGTTTGCATAAGCACGCACAAATATCTCCAACAAATGAGCGCCTAACATTAACATCGCTAACGTGTGCAATATTCATTTCAATATTCGGAGTCATAATATTAGTAACATTATTATTGGTAAATAGCTACCCCACCTTTTGGAACAGTATCTAAAACAGTATATATATACCTACATGTATTCTTACGGGGCGCACATGCGGTGAGTGTGGCATTATAAAGATATGATAGATACCTATACACCTATATACTTTCTCACAAACAGCTGCTTACGTATTCGTCCGATTTCGGAGCAGCTCGTCTCGATCCGTGCGAGCTTCGTACAGTCGTACCATATACATACACGTTAAGCGAACGCTCGGCCGAGCTACATGGTAGGCGGAATGGGGGGTGTTAGGTTTTATTTTCGTTACGGAATTTTTTGATTCGGTCGTCTCGCTCAAAGCCCGCGATAAAAGCTATATGCAATAGCTTGAAATAGATGGACTTTGTTTATTCATATTTAAAACACTTTATACACAAACTATATACTTTCTCACAAACAGCTGCTTAAGTGCTTACGTATTCGTCCGATAACGGAGCAGCTCGTCTCGATCCGTGCGAGCTTCGTACAGTCGTATCATATACATACACGTTAAGCGAACGCTCGGCCGAGCTACATGTTAGGTGTTTAGGTCTTAGGTTATTTTTCGTTACGGAATTTGTTGATTCGGTCGCCGCGCTCAAAGCCCGCGATAAAAACTATATGCAATATATGCAATAGCTTAATAGAAACAGGTACTCTCAGGTCTCTGCTACGCACGTCTAACGTATAAACTCTAACTGACGCGTAGCGAGCTCCTAGAGGCATATGTCAAAATGATTTCGTTCGTAGCTGATTACATAGGACGTCTGGAGTTAATGCAATTATGTTTTTAGATAACTCGAACCTTCTAATTTCGATAGGCCACGTGAAAATCCCGGAGTCTAAAGCGCTAGAGTGTTAAACATTCGTATAAAATAGCGAAATTTCTAACTTTTAGAAACTTCAAATTTATTAATCAATTTGACACATGTTAGGTGTTTAGGTCTTACATTATTTTTCATTACGGAATTTCTTGATGCGGTCGCCGCGCTCAAAGCCCGCAATGAAAGCTATATGCAATAGCTTAAAAAAAAAGCATGTGGTGACCCACTCTGTAACAATTGTTTCACTGCCTACTATATGTAATTACACATTTTTGTCATTTTTTGCAAAAGAAGTTGGAGAATATATTTTTTGTATTCATTCGAGTATTATTTCAAAACTGATGGGCTGTAATGTCCCATCAGAATGGACTAATGGGCAAATATGTCCCACTAAAAAAAATAAACGGCTCTCTGGAAAATTTTGAAAAAATTACAAACTATGTAAAAAGCTCCCTTATGTTATGATATGAAATGATATTGAAAGGGTTATAACATAATTAAGAACAAGAGTATATTAAATCGGTAGTCGAGTTATTTGTGAAAAATTGTTCGAAATCATACTTTTTTCATCGGAAAATGTACAACTTCAACATGTAAGTATAGGGCCCTTTTTTTTACAATTTATCACTTTTCACCCCAGAGAAGGGATGACACAATGGTGACATTCACATCCAGGGAAGAGCTCACCCCAGGGCATGGTTAAAATTGATTTTAGTCCATCCCCTAATCTTTCCAAAATTTCATAAGAATAGGTGGCGGTTCAAACAATTTTGACTGGACTATAATGGAAATTGGGTATACGAGGAAGTATATTATTTGATGAATGCAGAAGTATTAATGGATTCTTCAGATGAATAAGATTAAACCAATGATTAGATTTTGGACGTAATGTAAAATTCGTATCGGTTTATTTCAGTTTTAATTTGTTTATCTTCTACTATTACTTTGAACATGGCTCGCCGTTCATGTATACATGGCGTAATTATCTGTTAAAATAACATTTTAATGGCGGTATTTATAAAAAGAGTATAAATTTCAACTTGGTATTATTTATCAGGTTTCACTGTATCATACATAACCATTTGAAGTCAAGGCTTGATAATTTGACCTACAATTTGAGTATAATCTCATCTGAAACACCATATCCGGTGTACAAGAAACACTATACAATTGCCATATGTTTTATAACGTCGTCAGAAACGTCGAATTTCATGTTGACTAAGTTAATGTCAAGGCCGTTCACACTGCAGAGTTTACATGAACGAAAATAGCGATTAAATCTTGTTTGCTTAGTGATAACGCACTTCAATTGGTATTTGGAAATATTTGCACTAAACATTTTCGGCTGATTATTTGCCGTTCGTTAATCTTTGAAGGTTACACGTTTTAGGAGCAAATAAAATTTTCGTTGGCCTAGAGCCTAGACTGTTCGATAAAAATTCAAGGTAAATGAACTAAATGTCATGAGATAAAATAATTCAAATAATGCGAAATTTGTTCCCAATTTCGCGAATTTGCTCAAGGTAATTCTTGAACTGAAGAGGCACGGAGGCTGGAGGTCTTCAAGTATAGTTGAAGGATACAGTGGAAAACAAGATTAAATTTGCAAGAAGAAATTACTGTATTGACAAAAATAAAGAACTTTCAAAACCATCGACCTCAACGTGTAATGAAGAGGACAAGGAAATTTTGATGAATGAAAATTTAGACAGTGCTGATGTCGCATGACTTCCAGACGGTGCTGCCATCTTGTCTTCAAGGTTTCCTTTGGCAATTGGCAGTTGTATTAATTGAACTTTTAACATAACAATAAGTTATAAGTAATTGCTATTTAAAAAATCATTTATTTGTTTATTTTGATTAAATTTACTTACCCACCGCTCTAGAACGCTAAAATAGCAAAAACCTCGCTTTGAGAGGGTGTTCATGTTGATCCTTTCAATTCTAAAATTATGAGTTATAAAAATATCCACTTTGTACTCGATTGATGATCATTGTCTGGGTTAAAGTGGACTCTCAAATCCCAGAGAATCATGCAATTATGTGAAAATATTATTATAAAAAACTCTTTACTGAGTTTTTATTTTGATTTAATTTTTTTTTTAATTAATGAAATAATATTACTTTTAATTCTACCGGCTTGCTTTCTTTATTTTTTTAAATTAAATAATGTTTGTTTTGAATTGAATAATGGAATTTTACCTTTTTATTTAATATCTATGGAATTAAACACAATGTTGTTTGAATGTTAAAACTTTTATATTTAAATTTCTATGACTCTATTTTTATCTCGGGTAACAATTTTCACAATTTTATGTTCTAATAGATCTATGATCTAACCTCAAAATTATTTACTATTAATATTTGTTTACAAAGTTATACTCGATAATCTTTCTTTCAGATTTGCAAATAATATTACAATGGAGAAATAATAAATAAAATTACGTTTAGTTTATATCCAACAATATGTTTTAAAATGTGGGCAACGTTCAATTAACTTGATCTTCTGTTTAATTTGTTAATTCACTCTAACCGTACACAATTTCTTTGCTACAATTAACACAGATAAACTATTTGGTAACTTCTTTTGGAATCAGGAACTGTTGAAAATTGTTAACTTAGTTTTACTCTTTTTATTAAAGATATAAAACTCTTCAATGATGTTTTGGAACTTTATCGAAGGCTGGCTATCGTTCGATGCTACTTATGAATTGTAGGTTATTATAACCTTCAACTTTGTTCGGAGACTTGGAACACTACTTGACTTGTAGAAATTATTTATTTGCTTCGGTTACTTTTAACTTTACGAAGCTACTGGAATACTTGGGTTCACCGATGTTTATCCAATAAACTAATGTTATGGAAAATTTTGTGAGTTGCATGGAGTACCTTCCCCCTTCTAGATATAATTGCTAACTGACATGGCTTGTCTTTCAGATGCCTTTTATCGGGCCTCAAAAAGGACGCCACTTGATGTCATAAACAGCCTATCAGGTGCTTACTTTACTAATCAAGAATGCTTTGATGATTGTTGCTAACTGACATTAGTTTTCCATTGTTGACTTCCTGACGTTTGGAAATCGTCTCGACCAATCAGAATAGAGTATTCTATTAATTTTGAATTATTTAAGATTTTCAACTTGTTTAAATTGATGCTGATTCCTTCTTTTTGAATTAATATTGCGTACATTTTTCCACACATTTTGGAATAAGATAACCTATGATTAGGTTATTATTAATATGATTATTCCAATATTTATGGTAATTTTGACAGTTGTCATTCTTAAAAACTAATACTATAATATATCAATAACATTTCTTTAACATTAAATAACTCAAATTTACTAATCCCAATTTATATCTATAACATTTTTCAATAGTTTGTGCTATCTCATGATAGTTTTGTAATCATTTTCATTATGATTTCTGCCTTCGTAACACTGTACGTTTATTCACTTTCACTGAAGTTCTTGTTTTACACTTCTAATTCTATTTGCATTGTTGTTCATTATATTTTACATTGTTTATTATATTATACTAACTATTATTTAACTTTTAATATTGTTTTTAATTCCATATAATATCTTTTTATTAATCTTTTCTGATTTTCAATGTTCGGTAATTCTATTTTTTTCAATTTTTGTTGTTTAGGAAATGAAATCATAACAATATATGCAAATTAAAGTTTAACTATCCCAAATGTCAGGAGAGGAAATAATAAGGAAATTTATTCATTTTATGTGATCAGATCGGCACCTAAGGCAATAAATATTAATAGTATGTTATTTTGTTCTGATAAGATAACTTTTATAACTATAAAGTTCATTCTTAATCAACAACCTTGCAAATAATTCCCCTAAGAATGTAGTATCCACTTTTCATTCGATACGGTTGAAAGCAACTCAGAAATTTTCTTTTCACTTCCACTTGCAAGAATTATTGTACTTGATCTTTTGTCATGATGCCAAACAGTATAAGCACTATTCTAGATATGTCATCAACAATAATTATGTTCCCTCATATTTTATGAATCATGGAGCGAAAGATGAAAGGAGGAGAACAAGTACTAAACATTTAATGAAGACGTTTATTAGCTTCAGATAATTGATATATGAACAGTACTTCGCTTTGAAATTCACAAATCCTAGTTTAAATTTAGTAGGTACATTCAGAATTGGCAATTACATAACATTCATTTCATTTTCATTTCCTTGTTGATGAGAGGCAAATGCAATTGATCCATATCAATTCAACTCGAGTTGTGTTAGTGAATAGGGATCCAAAAAAAAACCATAACTGAAATAATAATGTCAAGTAAATAATCTTCACTACTTTAATGAAATTTTTCATAATGCTTTCGTGCTCTATTTCGGTAATTTCATGTAAGAAGTTCTCTTTCAGTTCTAGTATTGCAGCAGATTTGATAACATGTTATCAATGTATTCGTGTAAGTATTAAGGTGGAGCTATCATTGGCCCACTTTTTTCTAAGGATCAAGCTGGTTAAGTTACTGTCAATGGCTATAGGGAGAGATATCTATAGAACTTCCAAATCGTTAAACGACTGACAATATGGATTTCGTCACCAAAGATCAATAGGACCTTTGAAAAATATGGGGAATCTCTACCTGTAGCATTGGGAATCTCCAAAGCATTTGACGAACTCTGACACAAAGGCCTTCTTGTAAAACTTCTGTCATATGGATCCCTGCCCCAACTTGGTCGTTAACAATCGAGTTTCCTCTCACATATATCACCCTTTGATGGCTTATGGAGTCTCTTTCGATACAACGACTATCAACGCTGGTGCCTCACAGGGATCTCTATTGGCACCAACTTTGATTGTGCTCCATATCAACTATCTGTTGGAAGTGACCACCTGTACAGTCCACAGCTATGCGGATGCCATTTCCACCTCTAAAGCCCCCACATCATCCAAATAGACTAGAGGTGCAAGACTGACAGAGGTTAATCCAATAAATGATGATCTGGCAAGAATTTTGGAATGGGAATCCCTGATATGACGATGTCAGGTACAACTATTCCTACGAAGTTCTCCATATCCATGCTCGTAGCACCACCAACATCAGCACCCCTCAAGGACCCATTATATGAGGTCCTTTTCGGAAAATGCTCGCTGCTATCTACGACATGAGTAGGTACTGTTCATATGCTGGGTGTCACCTCCCGAATATATGCTGAAGCTCTTCGATTCTATCCAGAAGAGTATTCGTATGGTTGGTAATGTCACACTGCCGAATTCATTGGCCTCTCTAGAACATTGTAGAAAGATAGTCGACTTCTCCCTTTCCGTACATCTACTGTACACTATCTCAAAATAAATTTCTGGATCGTGTCTTCTCTGACAGTGGTGACACCGATTTTTCTATATGGAGCTAGGGGAAGGAATATTGCCAACCAACCTGCTACGATTCAAGAGATGGAAGAGAGATGGACAATCGGACATGCAATTGCTGAAACAGAGTCGAATTCATGCGGAGACTGTGAGAAATTCATGCTTATCATGCTAGATGAATCGTGCTGCAGTCTGTATTTTGTACTATGCGTCACTGATTTGCCTTTTTTAAGTAATATGCAGATAAAAAAAATGATCTCAAAGTTCACATCGAAATGGATCAGTTCTGATCATTCAATATATTAACGGATAACATGTGAGGAATGCGAAAAATTAGAATGCTAGTACAAACATTTCTCGTCTGGAGGAAATTGCCTTAACTGAGATGCAAGTCAATTGATTCACCAACACGACCTATATGCTCTGCCCTGGCTACGAGCTCCACACTCGTTTCAGATTTAAATGAGGTACCAGTCTTCATTCTAGAAATGATCTCTCATGCCACGGAGAGGAGAATCTAGAACCACAAGAATTCGATATAATATGGTTGATAATTACAAACAGACAAAATTTCTCTGTTGTTTTTATTGATCACCAAATGAACCAGATTATGGTGAACTGTTTGAATTTCTTTCTCTGAAACTAGACCTCAGTGAGGTCTTTCCCTATAACCTCCAAACCTTCAAGAAAAGTACGAATGCCTCTTCCTACATTCCACGACTGGCTCAGACGATGTTCTTCCAACATTATAGGTTTCCGTTTCGTGTAGTCAAAGTATATAAAAAAAAAAACACTAAGTTAGTGCATCTACCCGAGCGTTCTATAATTATTCTTTATCCACTAAAAGTGGGCAAGGGTGAATATTTCTTATTCACAGTGTTATAGTGTATCAACAGTGTGAACTTTTTAACATAGTTTATCTTGAATAGTAGACTTAGTAGACTTCCGCGGATAGCTAATCTTTAATAATCTTGGCTTCCGGATAGATTCCGCATCACAATAGCACGAATTGATGCCGACGTTTTACCAACCATGACATGTGGCACCTTCAGGGGCTTGAGGCTTGAACTGAAACTGAAAAGTTTCAGTTAAACCCCCATCAGGAAGCCAATATTTTCTTTTTCTTTTTCATAGTTTATTACACGAGGGTGAAATAGAAATGCTCGAAAAATAGCACCCAAGCAGTTCACTAGTATTTGTTGTTACTTCTTTGATGATGACATATGGTTATTAATATTTTTATCTAACTACATGTTGGCTATTTTCAAATATAGGTCGACCGTCGAGCTTAGATATCGCTTTGTTGAATATAAAACTTTTTTGTAATTTAATCAGTATCAGTTATTGATTTTGACTTTTGTTTTCTATTATAGTCTCAGTGTTATCCAGAACAGAGTATTATTGTGTAAGATTATTGAACGTAATGACATTTTATCATGATTTCCACGCCATAGGTTTGTTACCATGACCTTCGATTAGACGTAAGTACATCAGGAACTGCTATAGATTGGAGATTTAAAATTTATAGCAATTATTTCCAACACCAAATTATTCAATAAAAATGGAAATAATGACAATTTCCGGTGCGGTATCCGGTCGCGTTCAATTATAACACAAACGGGATGTAACTTGGAGTAACTTCATTATATTGAATTGAATCATGTACATGTCTTCGTTGTATAAGTAAATACTCAGTACTCACTTGAAACTTTTTCTAAGCTCAAAGGAAATCGCTATGAATATAGACTTGGTTAGGAAATTAGAATTGCCTTCAAGATTCAACGCCACATTAAGTTTGAAGGTTACTTATATGGACAAATCCTGTTGAGATTTCAGACCAGGGCACCAATTCATGAATCTCTACTAAAATGAGTCGCATGCGAAATTTGTCAGCGCATTTATCGATCGCTTTTACAAAAAGCTATTCTTCAATAGCGATCGACTGTGCACATTCGACATTTTATTTCGCACGCCACAATGTAACAACGTTGTAATTTTGCAACATTTATGCAATACAAGTTGCAAGGTTTAAACTGAAATTACTGAAAGTGAGGTTAGATGTGAAGCTTGATGTATATTTGTTTGATTATTTTGCGATTTGCTCTGCTAATTAAATTTGGAGAAGAGCAAAATGGACAAATATGGCCTTCACATCTTAATTAACTTCCTAGCAAGGTTTTTAGTTGAGTGTTTCATGAAGTAAAATCACTTGCTTGAAATGAACGGTATTCCTTGTTGTGGGGCGGTGACATTTTCCAAATTTTCTATTGCCACGACAAACGCTTTGATATTGTTCATAATAAGTATCAGTTATTAACAATAGTTTGTTTATAAAAATTCTTAAAATTAAATTAATTAAATTCTTATGTTAGTTTAACATATATGGGGCCACTCATCAGTAAAATTTCTAATTTTCTTAACAAATTAGACATTCACTCAGCGTATAAAACGCAGAATAATTTATCCAAATTTATTAAGAATAATAAAGATGCATCATCTAAGGATGATAAATGAGGTGTGTACAAGCTAACATGTGGGTCTTTCCCTATGATATACATCGGCCAGACAGGAAGGACCTTCAAGAAAAGGATCAAGGAGCATAGGAGTAGTTTCATTAGCATTAAATCAGCCTCAACTTTTGCTGAACACTTAATTATGGAAAACCACAACTTTGATGATAATTTAGAGATTTTACATACTCACAACAAAAGTTATAAATTAAATCTAGTTGAATCACTTGAAATCAATAAATATAAAAATTCGGAAATCCTATTAAATGACCAACAAACACTTAATATTTCACCCTTGTTGAACTTGTATAATTAGATCTTCCACTTACAACCAGTGTAATCCCTCGATGGGGTAAACCCAATTAGGTTAAATTTCCAATAACTATCTACTGTGTGATTAACATTAAAGTATATATTAGTTTAGCTATGATGTTATCTGTCAGTACTTTGTAATACGTTTGAAGAAGCTACGGTGGTAGTGAAACTAGCCACATTCTTAATAAACTTGTGGAAATCGAACTTGTAATAGTTGTTTTATTCAAAGTTTATAAAAATTTGAATTTAATCTTTAGACTGAACATAGCATACACAGAATGTCTTACTAGCAACTTAAAAGACGAGTGGTATCCACCACTCGTTGTGAATTCTACTGAAAAATGTCGAATGCAAAATTGAAGAATTGCGTTTTCTGAAATCTATCAATAAGTATGCGACATTGTTCAAAAATCGTATGCGACACTCATCGTTAGGAATTCAAGAATTAGCCCCCAGTGATGTGAATAATACCAGCACAGTGCGGGGGAATGAGGGTAAATCAATCGATCTAAAAGTGGAGGACAAGTCCGTAGCCCCTAGACCTCTTGATTGGTTCCATTATGCGCTCTTGGGGACAATAGTCAGACCAACTATTCTGAGGCAACGCCAAAGGCGAAAATGCTGATTGGACTGATGTCTCTTATGGCCTCAGACGGCATACAACTAATTTTTCATAATCAAGACGCCTTAGCTTGGAAAAGTTGTGTACCCAGTATACAAACAAAATAAAAAAAACCTGGTCCATACTTTAGTTTATCACCGGGCCCCGGTGTTTACTCCTGCTTCTAGTTTGCTCTTATATAGCTATCTCTTTTTATTTTACAACAAACCTTTTATGAAGCGTCAGTAACGAGTTTTACATACCACTCAACAGCTTGTGTATGACAGACAAATCATACAAATACGGTAAATTTTTTTATTATAATATTTTGCAAATAACTTTCACTACATTATTTCATTGTCATGGGCGGTTCTGTTATAATACAGGATTGCTAGACTATTAAATTTACGTAATCCTCAGCATTAACATTTATACTAGGTACTTTGAAAATTCGATTTCCATTTGTTACTAGATTCCTAGCAATCTGAATCCTCCGAAGAGCTAGTTCTTTATTGCATGCTGTGTGCCCAATAACATCGATAACAGAATATTTTCGCCATGTGCAAAATAACCGTTGCTTGCAAAATCCTTGTTCACTATTTGTTCTACATCTCTCTTTTATGGCAAATATACTGCCCCGTGTATTATTGGTGGCTTACATTTTACCTGAAACCAAGTAGGAGTATACTTTTAAAATGTGTCTTGTTGAAATCTATAGATCATCTTAATTCAATGTAAATCGTAAGATTCTGTTCCCCGTCGTTAGCCATCGAGCATGGGCCATGATACCGGGCAATTTCTTAGCCAATTGATCAAACTATTTTCCATCGCGAATTGCACAACACACATTTGGAATGAGTATTACTGCACTATTGATGAAAAATAATCACCCTTATCCACAAAGAATACTGTTAAAGTACTGAGAACCTTTCGGCTACCAAGAAGCCATCATCAGAGTAAACTCAGTTTACTCTGATGATGGCTACTTGGTAGCAGAAAGATCCTTAGTACTTCAAGAGTGATTATTTCTCATCAATCGTGTTTTAATATATCCGCAGTGTGAACTATTTTATAGTTTATAAGTATTGCTGATTGAGGCATACTTTTCATACTAAGGCGAAAAACATTTGAAGAAGAAAATGTATGGCCAACCACAGCACGCGCAGTCCCGTTGTTTCTGCCTGAGAGAAGCCAGTGCTGGTCATTCTACTAGGATGTGACAGACATTCCCCATCTACTACCACCTGGGACGTCAACACTGCCCAGTACGTACCAACTAGGGGTATTTGATAACGAGCAGTGGTCTGCGAGAAGTCCTATAAGGAGTTTTATTCTTCTGCTCGTGAAAATCCGGCTGCCTCAGACTCATTGTGTATGTTCCAGTTACTTCGACTATTGGATATAATAAGATCTTAGGTTTCTCTATTCTTTGTCGTATTGAAAGATCTTCCAGTTTCTGTACTGTTAACTCCTGTACATCTGTTTGCCAGCTTTAGAATTAAACGCAGGTGTTCTCAAAACCATTCTAACTTGTTCTAAATTGACCTCAATGCCGGCAGTTAGAAGTAAAACAAGAGTTTATATGGTTTATATAACCTGTAAGGAAGAAATGACGTCATATTTAATTATTTGCCCTAAATGAGTGCCGCCCTATCTTCGTCAAACCAAGGATATTTCATTTTAACACTAGCCAACATTTCCAGTGTTGTGGAACTCCACTTCATAAACGGAATTCAGAAAAATTAAATTCTTCTAAGTTAGTCCAAACATCTCTGGGGGATAGTTTAAGCAGTTCAAAAAAGAAGTAAGAGGACACATTTAAATTTGATTTATACCAGATGACATTCCTCTATGTAAAGTTAATAATCCTAGTTTTAAGTTATTTTCAAAAAACATTTTAATAAATCTTTACCGGAGGAGAGTACATTGAGAAAACAAACTATGGACAAATGCTATATGGACAATTTCAAAAACGAAACAGGGGTTAGAGGGCAATTTCTTGTATATTATCGTGGATGAAACGACAGATGTATGCGGCAGATATATAGCTAATTTTATGATTGGAATTTTGAACGAAAACTTTCCAAGCAAACGTTATTTAGTTGCCGTTAAAGAATTAGGAAAAACAAACAACAAAAACTACAAGTAGATTTTTTAACTAACCTCTTCTTACCATCGACATATACATATGGACTGCGCGTGGCAATAATAAGCGCGACTAGTGCAGGCGAGAGAGAGGGAAAACAAAAAGGCCGGTTCGGGACGTAAACATACTAGCTACAGTACGCAGCGGCCAATAGAAACGCGATAGAGCCGGCCTCTTCGTTTTCCCTCTCTCTCGCCTGAACTAGCCGCGCTTATCATTGCCACGCGCAGTCCATATGTATATTTCGATGCTTCTTACCCAATGCTGTACAGTCCATAAAATAGTTTCAGATGCTGCAGCATGTATGTTATTAGCTGCTTTAATTTAAAGATTTGTTATCCCAACTTAATTCATTGCACTTGTGTCACCCACGAGGTGATTCGACTTGCAGAAAATGTAAGAAATCTGTTTCCGTTGGTGAATTATTTTATAAATTTTATGAAAACAATTTTCATAAAGCCGTTGAGGGTGCAGATATATAAAGAAAAACTTCCCGGTGACTCGAAGCAGTTTTCTTTCACTTTGAACACTGCAATGAAATAGAATTAGTAATGTTGGGGTAAAGATGTCAGATTTCATAAAAAATGACGAACATTCGGATTTTACAGATACTCTCCCTATAGAAAACAATCAATTACACTCCATGTACCTAGATCCTGTAACATCGGAAGAAGTTTCAGAAATAATCAAAAGACTGAAAAATAAACTTTCCTGTGGTTCGGACCAACTATATACCAAAACAATCAAGGAAATCAGAGCAAACATTGTTACAATACTAGCACACATAATAAATACCATATTCACTTCCGGAAAATTTCCAACTGCACTAAAGCAATCAATCATAACCCCCATATATAAGAATGGCGATAAGAATGACCCTAAAAATTATAGACCGATCTCAGTCATATCGATAATTGCTAAAATTCTAGAAAAATGCATAGTCTCCAGATTAAATAAATACCTAGCAAAAAATAATATAATATCAGCACGGCAATTCGGCTTCAGAGAAAATCTTTCTACAGAAGATGCTCTATTTCAATTCACCAGAAAAATACATGAAAACCTAGAAGAGAATAAAAAAGTTATAGGAATATTTATAGACTTGGCAAAGGCTTTCGATAGTATATCTCATGAAATGCTTTTGCCAAAACTTGAATCTTACGGCATCCGCGGGATTGTATTTGAGCTTTTTAAGGACTATCTGACCAACCGTACGCAAAAAGTCAGAATAAATAACTACTTAAGTGAAATACAAGAAATAAAATGTGGTATCCCCCAAGGAACAGTTCTTGGTCCCCAGCTATTCCTACTGTATATAAATAACATGTTGAATGTTGATATTTCGGGAGATATTATATCATACGCCGATGATACTGTGCTACTCTTTACAAGTCACACTTGGGAAATAACAAAAAAACAGGCAGAAAAGGGCCTTTACAAAATCAAATGCTGGCTAGACAGTAATCTGCTTAGCTTGAACTTCCAAAAAACCAAATTCATGACCTTCTCAAATAGTACCGTGAATCAACCCGATCTGACCACATTAAAATATCACTCCAACTGCAGACTGAATCCATGTACATGCCAAAGAATTATAGAAAAAACCGAAAATATTAAATATCTTGGCCTAATGATTAACAATACACTGAAATGGGATAGCCACTCTGAGTATCTAACAAAAAGACTGAGAAAACTGGTATACACGTTTTATGAACTAAGAAAGTTTCTTCCAATAGACATTCTCGTAATAGCATACAAATCGCTGGTCGAATCTATTTTATCTTACGGTATTATCATATGGGGCGGTACTTACCAAAATCAACTGAAAACACTTATATTGACACAAAAATGGATCTTGAAAGTTCTACTATCAAAACCAAAAAGATTCTCAACAACACAGCTCTTCTCAGACAAAAGATTCATGAACCTACACGAACTCTATGTTTTTAACGTTTCCAAATTCATGTACAAAAATAAAATTGAGAAAAACTCAAATAACCACGATTACAACACAAGAAAAAGGGACAACATAAAAACACCCCAAACTAAAACAACTTTATACCAAAAATTTATATGTACAACAGGCCCAAAAATTTACAATTGTCTACCCCAAGACTTAAAAAATATACGAAATTTCAAATTATTTTGCAATAAAACGAAAAAATTCATACTTAATAACAGAGACAATATCGAGTCAATAATATGATGAAAATAAAAAACAAAAAATTATACACTCCAAAAAACCCCTGTTCTGGTCCTCTAAATCATCAACTAAACCAAGTTATAATGTATATTGTAAGTGCAGGTAGTATGTATGTATATATGTATACTATTATTTTACTTATTATTACTTTAATCTTTTTTTTCCTGAATATAAAACTATCAATTAACGATAAGTATTTTCATGTAAACAGTACAATTAATTTTATTTTAAAAAAAAATATTTTCTATTCCTTCTGCTTACTGATATAAACTGTCAATTTAGAATAAACATTTTCATGTATAACGATATAGGTAATTCACTTGATTTACTTGCTACTCAAATATACCAATCAGGCACACTACAACTTTTCCAGAAGTTAGGTGCAATGTATTTATATTAAAATATAGCATTTACCCTGAAATGTAACATTAGTTCAATAAAATTATCTTATCTTATCTTATCTTAATGTCAAAATTTTATGATATTTTCGAAGCAATTCGAGGAACAAAAAAATTATAAAAATCCGAAATTGAAACAGCAACTCGCATATATTAATGTCAATTATAAATTAATAGTAAGTACAGTTACAGTTAGAAAAACAAGAGGTAAGTGAGTCAGTTAAATTCCTAATAGATATGTTAAAATCAAAAAAAAGTTTTCAATGCGACATTTTCCGAAGAATTACAAATTGAGCCAGATTTATCATCCGCTCTCAAATATGCGTTCATTTACAACGTACAAATTAATTTTAAGTGATAGAAACAGAGTTTTGAAACAGGAAATATAGAAAAGCGCTTAGTTGTAGCTATTAATGATAAAATTTTATGGTTATAATTTTCAATTATTAATTAACAATAATTCAGTCATTATGTTATTAATATTTGTTGTGCAAATATATTTGTGTTAAGTTAATGTTAAGTTAATTCACTTTGCATAAATAATAACTTATTACTGATAAATAATTATTAATGGTGTTAAAGGCATTTTACCTATATTGCCTATATGTTAAGAGTTCTGCCTTTTTCAATAAAAATCTTTTCCTTTTTCTTCAACTTTTGTTGCCTACAAATCCGAGCTTTAGTAATAACATGTAGGAAGTGGCGTTGATTGAATCGCAAGGAATGCGTGGTTTTTAAATTTTACTGATTAATGGTCTATCGATATTTTCTTAGAAACAATGAGAGATTGACGTGCTGATTCGAAATGACAAAGATTGAAGTGGTACATATGCAATCGAAACGTCAAATCAATCTCTTACGGCTAGATATTAGCATGAATGAGATAAAGTTCAATAGCTAGTTGTTGAAATGTTTAATGATTGGGAGGTTTGCGCTTGGAACGCTTGTCATCTAGCGAACATTACATAAAGCATGACTATGAGCAATATGCACAGAAATACAAATATAACTGACGTGTTCGAAAATTTACATAAATTACATGGACGTGTAGTCAAGATTGTGAAGAGCAAACAAGACAACGCGGTGATTTAAGTTGAAAAACCTGTCGTTTTTTAAGCCATCAGTGGGCGGAAGAAGTATTATGAACTTGATTAATATCCACATTCTACAATGTGTGAAAATTAATTATTAGAATAAAAGTTCTTTTTTTTACATTTTTTCTACTAATTAGTGTACCTAAGCATAATGAGATCGTGGGCAAGAGTACAGTTTTGGGTTAAAATTCCAGTTCGATTCTTTGGACAATCATTCTCGAGGCCATACCATATTATATCTGGATTTCATTGAGCGAATCTTATACCAAATTAACAATAGAATAATATCACAATAACCCTAAATGTATAATATTAGTTGAACAATAATAACAACACTTATGAATATACCTAGTGAAGGAATCAAGTATAATTTCCCTTAACTTTTTTCATACATCCGGTAATTAACCGCACCTCAGAATTCTTCACTTTAATTAAAAAGTTTCATCATTTAAGGTAGGTGATAAATGAAATGATAAAAGATCGTTCTTGGCATTACTTAGACGCAATTTTTGTCGATGTAAACTTACTCCAAACATTTTAGGGGAAATAATTTGTACGGCTCGAAGTTCAAATGGCTTAAGGCACTGTTTCGGGTTCAAACCTCATTTGTGGAAGTGCTCATTTTAAGACTTCAGCTAACAGGTATGCGCGAGTTGCAATTTTGCGGAACTCGAACGGTCTGAGATGCAGTGGCGGCTGGTACTAATAGGCACGTGCCCACCATCACCAACGTGCTCATCCAACAGCCTAGATAAAGACACAAAGAAATTCGTATGTAATTCAGTACATTATTTTATTCCGCACGTCAGGCGCATGCAATGTTATTGCTCAAAACTATGTTCCGAGTAACATTCTGAAGTGTACCTATTCCAAGTATGATTCGGTTGACTACGGTTATCTTCACCATACGCGCTCATACCGTCGGTTTGGGGCACAAAGAATCGTATCTCCAGTAAACGTCTTGCCTTCATAGTGTACAGTGTGTGAATTCAATTCGAAGACGTGAAGTCTGAAGTGAGCCTTTGAATTGGCGTTACGAAGCCATGATGAGACATTGAAGTATGAAAGATTCGGGTTCACAAGTGTTTGAAGGCTTCTCAAAAACTATTCAGAACAAATTGCTAGATGCAACGTAGCAAATTTACAAGCAGGTAATATTAAAAGAAAATAAATCTGCAAATTTCATTGCTTTGGAGATCGATGAAACTACAGACACCTCTAATCATCAGCAAATGGTCGTTTTAATGTGTGTTTAATGGACAAACGCTTTTGGTATTTTTTAAGCCGGGTGAACATAATGCTGATGTATTAGCAAAAACATTGCTGAATGAATTGCAAATTATTTTAAATTCTCCTTCTGGGTCTATAACAATAAACTAATCGTTCAAAGTTACGATGAAGCGTCCGTGATGAGTGGTAAGACAAATGGTGTCCAAGCCATTATCAAAAGAACATTTCCACAAGCACTTTTACATTGGTAGATCAAGTCGTAATATAGAAATTAGATATGAGGAACATTTATGATCTTTTAGACTCAATAAAACAGATTCATTTTTTCCAATCATATTTTAGAAACAGGACACACTTTACACTTTTCCATATTTAGATAAAGTCAAAATAATCAGGGTGGAGGTTTTAAATTAAACTCACTAGAATCAGTAGAAATTTTCAAAGGTATAAAAAATAAATAATCATTTTCCTATTCCAATTATTCAACCCCAACTGTGTTTCCCCATATTCAAATCGAAACTCCACTTGTTATTTGTATCTCATTTTGACCGTAAATATTTTAAGATATTTCATGTTTATTCATAAATTAGTATTGTTTTGAAGATGAAATGCTAGTGATAAGTATTTTATTATATCAATATGATAAATCCTCACATACTAACGGCTTCCACCATCGATTTTATAAAGATTTTAAGCAATTAAAAAAATATGTAACTGAGATATGGAAAGTAGCAGAAGCGATATTCGTTTCTGAACATGGAAATCACCAAATAAATAAAAATTGTCAGAATAAAAATTGATAAGATCAAAAATAATGCAGAAAATGTATTGCAGGTGTTCCCGTATCGCCGTCCGTGTTAAGAAATTCCATCGACCGGTACTTTATAAAAAATGTTAGCATCGATAATTGCTAAATTACCAAAATTGAAAGATTGGCATATTATGATTCGTGAGATATAAAACGAAAACCATCAATTAGCACATATCTTTAAAGAGCAATAGCTCTTTATTGAAACATTTCCGGACATACGTTGGTATCAACTTTTTACTTATTTTTACGTGTAAATCACCTCTTGGAGTTTGGCATATGAATTTACGAATATCCTGTATAACATTAACTTATCATTTATTAATAATAAAATGTTATTATTTCGGTCATAGTATTTTATCCTTCATAATAATAATGAACACATTTAGAAAGAGCTAAAAACTGAACCAGTGTATCACCCTCCCCGTTGATGACACTATGTGGTGAAAAACCTAGTCGATATATTGTTATTTTGAATGTCAATATATCATGATTTCAATGTTTTGGCATTCTCGACGGTTTGTATGAGAAAATGTAAATAAAAAGAGAGACTTATAAACACATGACCATCTTCAGAAAGATTTATAACCTAAACCAGTCTATAACCCTCTCTTTTACCTAGAATTTATCACTTTAATTCCATTAAATTGTATTAGATACTCAGAATAAAATGCAATGGAATGTAATGAAATAATTTATTAGTTTCAATCAAGACTTCACTTAATAATTAACAAATGAACACATTATTTGTTACATATTATCCACAAAGTTAATTACCTAGATTCCCCCAGATCGACCAATAATACTGCAGCTAATTCTTCTGGGGAGTTATTTCGCTCTCTCGAGTTCATCAGCGGAACGAGTAAGCTGCAGTGCTACTGGTTGATATCTTTGTCGTGGTATAAATACTCCATGAACGAATATGTTAAAGACTCAGAGCATCTAACGCCATCTATCCGAGGGCACATGTCCCACTAAGATTACTCAATGCAATGTACAACATTGACTAAATGGATATCTCTTACTTCACTAAATTTACGGGAAATATTTGGTAACCTAGTGCCAAGATGGCGACACCAACCAATGTAACAATTAACAAATGAAAAAATACTGTTCAAAAGATTACAACCCGTTACTGGAGACAAGAACCTGATTCCAGACTATCGGTTTGGCTCCATAGAGAGCCCCTCAACTATAAAATAACTCCACAGCACCACGGATATAATTAAAATCTGGTTGAGAGGAAAAAGTTTCTTCTACCATCTTTCTTGATGTAACACTTTTGCTGAAATTATGACATTCTGACAATAAATAATTGAAGTCCCATATTTCAGATCGAGCTTTCTTTAGAAGCAGGAAGACACTTACTCTGAATTGGGAGAAATTAAGAGGGCCACTCCCTTGCCTACTATTCACGAATGAAATTCCTAAAATAGAGCATGACACGATAGTCACATTTGCTGACGATACTGCTTCAATGGATAAAGAAAAGAATCACGAAGGAGCGGCACCAAACCTCAATCAACAATATTAACAATTGCACTAAGCAATGTCGAATTAAATCGAATGTGGCTAAATGCGACCATGTCATTTTCACCACACAACAAAGGAAATCAACATACTCCTGTTAGGCATGAATAATATCTGAGTACAATATGCTGATACAGCAAAATATTCGGTTAGACATTGAACACTAAGTCAAAAAAGAATCAAGAGGACCAACATCTTGAGTTATTTCAATTCTATTAAGGCAAACACAGGACATAGTGCTGCTGTAAATGAATTATTATACAAGGTGACCCAAGATTAAATCGCCAAACATGTAGGATCGATTTTTCGGGGAAAAATAAATTGTTTTTCTTATAAGCATGTGACTTAAGATGCTTGGTTTGCGAGATACGGGTTATCAAAATTTTTAGAAAAAAATAGTTTTTAATAATTACTCAAAAACCCTTCGACTGATTTTGATAAGACTTGTCACGCTTATTTGCGGTAATAAGGGGCTTCTTTTAATGAAATAAGAATATAATTTTTGATTCCAGTGGCGTCCCAGAGGGTAATCAAATTGTTATTTGGACCAATCATTGTACGCCATTGTTTTTTGTATGTTTATTTTTTTGCGTTTTTGAGAAAAAATGGAGAACCGCTTCTCTGCATGTAACAGGAAAAAACTCAATTCAACGAAAATCAGATCAAAGGTAGCCACGCACCATCACAACAACAATTGAAATTTTGTTTGTGTCAAAGTTTGACAACATGTGGCACGTTCATAGATTAATTCGAGTTTTAATGCATTTTAAGTGCGTTTGTGCGTAGTCTGTGGAATTATCATGCCAAGCATTTACAGTACAGCTGAATACGCGGATATTGTGTTTGTTTATGGGTGCAGTGATGGTAATGTGCGCTTCAGTAGTTGAGTACACCCGTAGATTGCCAGACAGATCAGTGTTTGCCACTACTTTTCAACGTCTAAGAGAAACAGGATCAACGGTATTATGATCTCGAGCAGATGGAATTTTCGCACCCCTTCAAAATGATACAAGAACCCAAAATATCTAAAGAGCACTTCGACGAAATGCCTTCCACTAGTACGCGGAGATCTTCTCTACATTTAGGATTCAAGCGGAGCACTGTGAACAGGATTTTGATAGCAGATGGGTCGTCACGCATTTATTCATTTCCAGGTAATGTAATTGCTCAACATATTTTTCAATTTTTTTTTATTTAGTTCCCTTCACATTCACATCTTGACTTGCACATCTTTATTCTTTCTTTCTAAATTTTGATTACCTTTTCCTGTGCAAGTGGGTACTGCTAACTATTTAGTTAAGAAGTGTTTAACTTGAAAAATTTAAATAAGATAAGCGTTTTGAAGAATAATAGTATGTTCTTCTTATCCGTAAGTCCTTCCTTCCTTTTCCTTTAGAATTTCAAGATATGTAACATGTTTATTGTGCAATTTTCATCTAGCGGTATCCTGGATCGAAGAACGGATCGATATTGGAAATATCGATACTGTTCACTGCAATATTTGTGGGGTCGATAGTTTTGTCACGATACGAAATATCGATATCGAACATCCCTAATCAATATGAAAGTCATTATGGAATGCCATTTCTATTCTCATACTGTAATAACTCAAAATAAGTGTTGAAGTATACATCGGAATTTTATGTATAACAGATGACCCATTATAATGGTAATTACCCAAGTTATTACAGTTATTATATAGTCCGATGCTCTAAGATTATATTTAGAATGAGGTTGAATGCATAACTGATTTAAATTTAGTTCGCTTTTTTTCTAGTAATGGCTAAGTTAATTTTCAGAGATTATGCACGCAGTACGCTCTTTAATATATGTTGATGAGCATTCAGAAAATTTCATAGATTCGTTGCAAAGCCGTGTATTGTGTAGGCATGATCTTCATTACTTATTTGAACAATACGCCCAATTGTCAAGTGCAGACCCAGTTTCATACAAATCTAACTACTGATGTTCTAATTTTAGAATTTCGACTTTCACTACGTCTGAATTTTCCACGAAATGAATAATAAATTGTGGATATAACACGTATTTATATATAGATATACAGTGTGCCCAAATTCGACGACCATTACCATTAGGATTTCAGTAAACGTAAGACCTACACCATCAGTTGAATGAGGAAAGTTGTGCGCTTTTTATTTGGCTCAAGGCGGTTCGGTAGTGTTAGCGGGGGGAAGCACCGGGATATCAAAAATTATCTTGGTCAAGGGTGGTTGTGGAATCAAAACGTGTGTCTTACTTTACGTTATCAAGACTTGTGTCAAATCAATTAATTTGAAGTTTCTAAAAGTGAGAAATTTCGCAATTTTATACGAATGTTATAACACTCAGAAGTCTCTAGCGCTTTAGACTCCCGGATTTTCACGTGGCCTATCGAAATTAGAAGGTTCGAATTGTATAAAAACACGATTGCATGAACGCCAGACGTCCTATGTAATTAGCTACGAACGTAATCATTTTGACATATGCCTCGAGGAGCTCGCTACGCATCAGTTAGAGTTCATACTTCTTACCTCGATCTTGTAAATTCGGCGCCGTCTTATGCCCCGTGCGGCCGGCGCCAGTTGTAATAAAGTGTTTTCGATTATAGGCCGCTAGCTTTTAACCGCTTTTGGGTATATTTTAGTAGCTAGAAAATTCCCTTTGGTACGTCGCACGTTAGACGCGCGTAGCTGAGACTTGAGAGTACCTGTTTCTACTTTAATTAAATTTTCCTATTTGATCGACATTTTGGTGCCCGAGACTATGCTATTTAGTTGGCCCCGTTCATAAACTAACGACATGGAGCGAAAACCGCATGCGAAAAGTCCTCGTAAAGACGTTCTATGTTCTGAAGATTTGCACTTTTCTAACTCGCGAGCTACGCGCTCCTCACGTGAACGTCATTCGATTTATCGAAAATTAACCAATTTAAAACAGTTTTCGACCCCGTTTGTGACTATTGCGACCTTGTAAAAGGTTCAAAGTTAACATTTCGTTTTACATTCCACAACCGCCCTTGACCAAGATAATTTTTAATTTATAGTTCATTATTGTTTCACAACTGGAATGAATAGGTATGAAATTTGTAGGTTATTGATAATGTCAGTGTGACAGTGACATAATTATTTCAAACGTAAAGTAAGACACACGTTTTAGATTACACAACCACCCTGGACCAAGATAATTTTTGATATCCAGGTATAGGAAGAGCAAACGGAGGCCTGGCAACGCTGTAAATATTGCCGGCTAGAGTTGTATACATGAACACATGAAAAATAATAATCGTATAGTTATCGTCGACTTTTCGTGTTTTTAAAAGTTAATCAGAATTAATAATTGTCTACCTCAACCATATTTTCAGCTATTTTTCGTGTAGTGGGACTCGCTCAAACTTGCACAGAATATTCTCGTGATAATGTAATCCCCTTTAAAAAAAGCATTCCCATTCAGTCGTTTTTTTTTAATTTAATGATTTAACCACGTCCTCATAAGCCTTCATGTTACATCGTTGTTTTTTTGACTCGATATATTTAAAAAATGGCGTAGTGTAACCCTCCAAAAAGTTAGACGTATTCTTATATGGTTATTCTCAACGGTCTGTAAAAATTTAAGAAAATTTTATAATAAAAAACTATCTCGATTTTGCCCAATAACTAGGAAACTATCAGCCGTACCACGATAGAACTGACATTATGCTACTGTCATGTCAGTAGTTGCGTCAGATGTTTCCGAAAATGTTTAGATTTTGAGATAGGAGTTCTGAGTTCAGATTTTGCTCATTCACTATAAAAATGAGGAAAATTCAACAGTGTTCTTACTGAATTTGGTCGACGTGCACACTTTCTAGCTCATGTAGTGAATTTGATTGCTAAATTTGAAAGTTTTGGTTGTCTCAAGAACCCAAAACGTAATTATGCAAGAGGATCGGCCGAAAATATTGCTGCTACTGTCGACAGTGCTACGGAAGATTCGGGAATGTGAATTAAAAGACGTTCACAACAATTAAGCATAATAACAACCAGTTCAGAGCTTTGGCAATTTATTAATTTGGAAATTTGAATTGGCCGCCTAGATAGTGTGATTTGACACCTATATATTTTGAGGGGAGAAACCTACGTTGAAGATAAGATATAGGCTACAGATTCACCTATGATTTAGGGGCTGATGGACAATATTACAGAAGATGTTGTTCACGATTTCAGGACTCAATTGTGCAAAAATGTGACGACACATTTCCTGAAAAAGATGACCACTCTGTACTTTTGATTTGAGTAAAAATTTGTTTATGCACGTTTTTCAAATGATCTGAAGTAAAATGTATCATATTTGAATATTCTTTGCATGGCTGAAACTAGAATATGATGGGAAATTGAAATGAATTAGATGTTATACATTCGCTTATACGAGGGCAAGATGTGAAAAGTCCCTGAAAAATAGATGGCGCTACAATCGAAAATCACATGTGACATTTGGGATGTACCATATTTAACTCGAACGCATTAATATTTTCCGAGATATTTTCAGAACGCTTATGTTAGATGAATAATGTTTTAGTACATTTCTATGAACGAAATACCTGATACACTATTCTATTCTATTTCTAATTACCTAAGATGATTCTATGCAATTAACCTCTCATAGTCTCGTAACAAATGTCGCCATAAATGACTGATTCAAGGTTTGCTGCATTTTTTTTAGCTTTTAATACACAAGTTGAGTGTAGCACTTTTTCAATCACGTCCTTTATACTCTGTATAAAACAATCCTTGATTATAGTACCTCATTCATTCTATTACGTGGATTATAATATTAGAAAGAGGTGATTCTGGTATTCTTCTGCCCTTGAACTAATATGCGGTTAAAGTATTGTAGAAACATTGTTCGTCGCAAAACTTCCATGAGAAGAAATCACAAGTATTGACCGCATTTCCTCGATGTTAGAAGATGTTGTCTAATGACCTGGTAATCCATCCATAGTTTGATATTTGCATTAAATTCTTAAATTATTGTAATATCTGGAGTTAAAGAATTGACATGCGATCTACAGGATGAGCAAAGTGTAAAAAAATCCATAGATTCATTAGATTAGCGATAATGTATGCATAGCCAACATTTGTAGACTGCTTGCTCTCGAGTATGATACATTCTGTTCCACCAGAAAAATAACAAGATAAGCTATGAAATGTGCCTACTAGAATACGAAAATATTTATGTTTTCTGTTATATAACTGGTGAAAGCTGCTTTACCCACAATATCTTGATGAATGAAGTTGATCAACCAATAAATTGTAAATTTATTAAGAAACAAATTTTGCTTCATAAACTACATAAAGCAATCTCACGGAATTTTCGACTCGAGGTGTGATATACAGAATTATTTACGTACCCCGAACCAAAAAAATTCGAAAATATCATTAGAATTTACGATAAGCAGTCATGTATAAATTCTCGGGAAACGCTAACACATATGCTCATTATTTTCGACTTTACGTACGTTTTAGTCTTACGACCATCATCAGAAGACGTATTATGTCAAAACGGAATTTCTCAAAACTAATTGTATCAACACAAAGCGTTCTTATCGCCACGTCGCCGAAACGAAGAGAAACACGAATAATCGAAACTGTAACACCAGGCGCGGATCTAGACTTTATTTTTGGGGGGTCAATCAATCAATCAATCAAAACGGGGGCGGACTAGTCCGGAGCACTCAGACCGCTTGATTGGGTCCATTGTGCGCCCCTTGATAGGAGAATCAGTCCAGCAAGCCTAAGGCAGTGCCAAAAGCTAAGATTTTGCATGGACTGATAATCTCTCATTGCTTCAAGTGGCATATGTGTACTGCCGAGGTGTTGTAGCCTGAGAGAAGCCATTCTGCTAGGATATGAGAAGCAGTTTCATCTGCTTCCCCGCATCTACTACAAATTGGGTCTTCGACAATGCCCATTGTGTGTAGATGTTTATTGAGATGACAGTGTCCTGTGAGGAGCCCTGTCACCAGTTTTAGGCCTCTCCTGCTCATAGAGAGTAGGGTTTTAGATAGTTTAGGCGAGAATTCCCTGATGTGGAGCTACTTTACCATAAGTATCGTATCTAAAGATCTATAACCTGTTTCTCCATTTACTCTAGCTAACTCAGGTAGTTTTGATAATTTACTTCTTGGATTATTATTTTCACTTGTTAAACTTTCAACATGAGCTTTCAGATTACTAACTTCAGCTTTGAGATCTAAAATAGTACTATCTGAAACTTTCAGTTGCTTAGTTAGCTTGATTAGTGCAGCATCTTTCTTCATTGGGAGACAATCGGTCTCTGCATTTGAGGTATTCTTCTGAAAAAAGTAGAGTTTTCAAACTGATTGTGATATGCTATGTACATTCCGATTTTGTATCGCGTCTGGCTTCATACCAAGGCTTTGGATGACGCTCAAATTCGTTTTTATACCTAAGGTGGAAAGAACTAACTCCACCCAGGTCAAATCTTTTTGCCCTATCAGCCTCACATCCTTTCTCCTGAAGGCGCTGGAGAGGCTTATCGATAGGTATAGACGGTGCATTAAAGAACTTTCCGCTACACCGTCGACAATACGCCTATCAGGCGGGCAAATCAACCGAGACGGCCCTTCATCAGCTGGTTACCCAGATCGAAGGAGTCTTGGACAGTGCGCCTTAGGCATTTTTCTGGATATCGAAGGGGCTTTCGACAATACCTCCTTCGAGTCCATGTGTCACGCTGCGGAGAGACATGGAATCGATCACACCTTGGTCAGGTGGATCAAGACCATGCTCTCGCAGAGACTGATAGCGGCGCTCCATAGTGGCAGCGTCGCACTAACACACGTCACCCGAGGGTGTCCTCAGGGAGGAGTGGTGCCTGGTGGTGGACAGTTTGTTGTTCGAACTGAATGAGGCTGGGTTTTACGCCCAAGCCTACGCAGCCGATTTAGCAGCTGTGAACCTCGGAAGACACGCGGCTAACTTGTACGAGCTTCAGAATACTGCACTAGCCATCGTGGCTCGCTGGTGCCAGGCCGAGGGACTCAGGGTAAATCCTGAAAAGACCGAAGTGGTTCTTCTCACGAGGGAAAGGAAACTGGAACCCCTACCACACAATCGTCTATTGGGAAGGTCCCTGCACATAAAAGGGTCAGTGAGGTATCTTGGAGCCATCCTCGATACTAAACTGAGCTGGAAACCCGGGTGAAGAAGGCCGTTGCATCCTTATTGGAATGCAGGAGAGCCTTCGCTAACACATGGGGTCTACGGCCGCGGGTCCTACACTGGATCTACATGGCTACGATACGCCCAATCATAACCTACGCAGCCGTCGTGTGGTGGCCGGTGACAGAAACGGTCCTGCCCCGTCTGACGCTGGACAAGGCTCAACGGCTTGCCTGCGTGGAGCTAACGGGGGCTATGAGGACTGCCCCCCACCAGGGCTTTGGAGGTTCTGGTGGGGATCGTCCCTCTACAGCTCCATATCAAAACAGTGGCCGCGGGTACGGCGTATCGACTGGCTGGTCTAGGCCAGTGGGTCGGTGCTTCTGTGCCTCGCGGTCATGGCAAAATTTGGGATTGGGCAGCCGAGAACTTCCCGATCTTCAAACTGACGCAGGATACAATAGCGCCTGCTGTCAGATTTCAAACACCAGACGTCCTCATAACACAAAGGACGGATTGGGAGAACAAAGACTTTGGGCCGCTCCCGCCAGGAAGACTCGTGTGGTTCACGGACGGGTCTAGTATTGGCGAGTCTAGCGGAGCCAGAGTCTACCCGAGTGCACCCAGAAGGGAAATTTCTGTTCTCCTAGGTGCCCATGCAACCGTTTTCCAGGCTGAAGTCTGTGCAATACGGACCTGTGCCCTGGAAAACCTGAGATTACCGAGATAGGCGGATTTACATCTGCACAGACAGCCGAGGGGCCTGCCTTATGCCTGGGGGGAGGGGGACACGGTGTTTTTTTTTTAAATGAAGGGTAATTACATATCGAACATATTTTTATCTATATATATTACATATTTGTGCTTCTACATTTTGACATCTTGCAATCTTAGAACAAACGATTTATACACTATTCAGATTACAAAATCAACTCGTCTTTTGGATCTTTTCGCGAATTCTGTGATAATTTCATCCACGTCAAGCTGAATCTGGCGGTGAATGTGCAGCAAGGCTAGACCTTTCCTCTCTCAGACAAGTTTTGGGCTGCCGTAGAGTAGAAAACTCCGCTCAGCGGTTGCTTCGCTGACACGTAGAGTTGCCAGAATCTTCAGCAGCCTCTTGGTTCACGGGTAGAGGTCCACATCGCAAATCTGGATGATCTCTATCAAAGAATCGGGAATGTTCAGGTCTTCTTTAACGACGTGTTTCCAACGAGCTACCCACATTCGAAACTAGGCAATGACGACAGACGCAGGGGCACCTATGAGTACCTTTGTGACACTTTTCACACAGCTGTCAGATCTTCCTCAGCATATGATGTACATGGCAAGAACACATTCAATACGAACAGATCCATAACATCTGGGAAAAGCCTGTCTTTCAAGTCGAGAATGATGCTGTCCAATAGGGGAATGTACACAGTCCTTCGGTAGTACTCCTCAACGGTGTTAGCTGGGTGGTTGTCCCGATGCCTTTGTCGACTAGAGATCTTCGGTATTGTCGTTGAGCTATCGTCTGCGCTTTAGAAATCAACTGCTGAAAAACAGCTTCCTGTCTTTTTAGTTTGAGAACCGACATGGTATCCTTGAAAACATCCGTTGCTCTCATTAGGTCCAAAGACCATGTTTGAAGGAATTGGCGGAGTTAGTGTCATTTCAATTTATATTATTATATATCTAATTGAATGGTTATAATGAGGACGGTTTGATTCTTTAGTTGTGGGAGAAATTAATCTTTCAAGTTGTGATGTATTTGAATGAACCGTTTTCGTTTATTCTATTGCACATAGTTTTAATTTATATCAGAAATATATAGTCGCGAACCAACTGATAGTTTTGAATTAATAATTTTTAGTTATTTTTCGAATCTCGAATAATTTATTTTCTTTGAGTATATTTGAGTAACGTTTGTTCCTCAAATTCTTTACCTTTAGAATTGGAGCTTTAATTTAAAAAAAATGTATTACTTCGGGGATCCACGCCTGTAAAACACATTAATGTTTTAAGTATATGTATATGTATCAAGAATCCACTGCTTAGTAATTTTCTTATAATATACGAACTCATGTCAAACAAAATCTGTATACGACTGAAATCAAAAAATAAAACGCCCAAGTATCTACTTTCGAAACTGATGTTGAAGTTTTATGAGGTAATAGAAGAAGGTTATCAGGCTTTATTAGAAATATTGCTATTTGAGCATTCTACCTGAAATATACTTTCAACATTATAAAGACGCATGTAGGAATTTGCAAGGGTTATAATCAATTAAATTAGTATTAACCTGACTTAATGATTGAACGTCAGATCTATGATTTACAGACTTGGAGTCACGTTTTATGTAAATCATCAAATATCGCAGATCCATCATTCGACATGCACTTCACCTTACTCCAATGAATATACTCCGAGATATACTCCAAACTAATAAACACATTTATATTTTGAGGACGCCACTCTGTTGTCAATATATGTTATTTCCAATTTGTTATCTATTAGGGATTGACAGCAACACTATATCATTTTCTTGTTTTTCTTCTCCTTTTACTATTTGGTTTCTGATATCAAATTTAGCAATATTATTCCTCTAAACCACATTATTTTATTATGGTTATAAAAGTATTATAATATATTACTAAACTCAAAACTTCCAAAGACTTCAAAATTCCACAGATAGTTAATCTATGGGAACTAAGAACACTCACTAACTATGATTTTTGTTATTTCATTCTTCTGAAATATTTCAGCAGACCAATGAATTGAGAGATGTCCAGAATGCAGGTTCTCTGCATGATGTATTGTTAATAGTCGTTTATGGTCAAAGTATAGTTCGAGACATAAGAGAACGACTGGCAGAAGATTGTGAGGCGAGTTCATAATTATCTTAATATCTGTCGAACAGTTAGCATTCTTTTAACAACTATATTTGCTGAAATATATCCCGTGCTATGTTACCTATTCGTTGCGGACTATGGAACTCTGAAGTTCCGCACTATAAAACTGGAAACGAAAACGTCATAATACTTAATTTCAATTGAATCAATGAGGTCAAAATCAAGACTTTGTAAATTTCAAATTTTAATTCAATTGAAATATAAAATGTTTTAGATATAGAAAGAAGACATTTGGTACATTTTCAATGAATTGAACTTCTTTGATATTTATTTTGTTGCTAACGGAAGAAAACAAAGATTCTTCAAATAATCTTCATAATAACTTTTATATATAAAATTTCAGCAAAAGTTGGTCCTGTAGAGTTTATCTCAGGTCAAGGGTTAACAATGATAGCAAAATGCTCCCCATAGTTAAGTCAAGTTTGTTGTAGGCTCGGTGATATGCATTTCATCTATCAAATGCTTTGAAGTATTCGAAATCGACGAAACATAAATTCCATAACTCTGGAATAATGAGAATCAAATTCTCCTGTGCCTGACGATTTTCTTAGGGCCTTCGAAACGCCCAAAATTCTCGTAAAATATTTAATTAATCACTAAACTAAATAGCGAAAATAGCGTCATTTCAGAAGTAAGAAGTTCAAATTGAAATAGCATCAGTTTAAAAGCAAAAACACTGTTCCTAATTTTGTTGTTTTCATATAATTTGCATGTGAAATATTTTCAAATGATATATCATGTTCTATTAGTCCAGTCGATGACGGTTTTGACATCCGAATAATTTGAAACACCGAAACTTTGGTAAGATTTAGAGGCTGGTCCAAAATAGATTTATGACCTGTAACCAAGGTGCGTCTGGAGGTGAACATTTTTCAAATTCAATTTCAAGTGATGAAAATCAACTGAGATAAAAATGTTAAAAGTTGGTGATAGGGTGCGAGAACAAAAATTTTTGAGGTGTTTGAGTTTGAATATCTTGATAAATAAACTGACTACGAAGTTCACCCTCACCCCATGGCTTGTAGCTCTAAAAAATGTATTTTTTGGGTGACCCGATGTATCAAAAATTACGTGACTATGTAAAAAATAATTATACACTATCGCTCCACTTGTATAAAAAAAATTAAATGATACAATAATGAAGATATAAATTAACTAAATTTGTTGCCAACATATACTTAAAACGTGAATGTGTTACAATTTCGAATATTCGTGATTCTGTTCGTTTCGGCGAAGTGGTGGGCATTTTTGATTGGAATTGGTGCGATAAGGCTCTTCGTGCTGATGCAATTGGTTTTAAGAAATACCTTTCTAGACATCATACGTCTTCTGATGATGATCGTGAGACCGAAACGTACGTAAAGACGAAAATAATAAGCATATGTGTTACTGTGACCTATTTCCCGAGAATATATATAATTTGTTCCCAACATTATATTTTTCATCTTTGAAATTGTGCAAAAATAAGAACAGTTCGAATATTATATTTTAAACAGAAAATCGTATTGTTATATCCAGAATATTAGGAATATAACAATAGATATATTCTGAATATAACAATAGAATTCCACCATTTAAAACATAATATCCGATCTACACTTATTTTTACTACAGTATTCGGTACAAGGGGTTTTTTTTCGAGGGTTGAAAGGCGAAAATATATCATTATTTGGCGAGTGATCTGATTTTCTTCATGACTATCAGCATAAGAGGTGGTTTTCATCTCCAAAAAACTAAAAGGTCTCAACATCCCTATTGTTGAGGGTATAATCCTAACGATCGATGATGGTTCTCAAAATTCGGAGGTAGTACCCCATTTTTACAATCATTGACTGGACTAGGTATATTGAGAAATGCAATTTGTAATTCTCCAAAATCAATGTTAATAGTAAAGATAAATTATGTTTATTTTCTTGCTATAATAAACGTACAACCCATAACACAGTTGAAACAAGTAAACAAAATTATACGATATTGATATACATTTATTCATATGCAAGTATTGATTTTAATTTGCCGAAAGTGCATTTCATACATAGAAACATAGTTACTCGCTCAAGTCACGCACCCTTAACCTATAAAATGTTTCTTGTAGCGAAGATATCTTATGTTGATGTCACCGAATCAAACTTGATGATAAACGTGACACTGTATTCTGATGTTCAATTCAACTGGCTAATATCACTCAAACGAATATAGTCATATGATGGCAAAGTTTGAAACGAATTAGGCGAAACAAATATAATGGAATAGAAAGACACAAACTACCAAATAGTTGATGTAAACGTCCTGAATCAAATTGTTGTAATTTCCAAGATCAAATTCAGGCCGGGAGCTAGAAACGTAACTTTCAATTGCTGTTACTTCATGGCAACTACGATATAAGAGACAAGACACATGACCGACTTGATAATAAAATGAGAACGTCGACCTACTAAAATTATAACACAAACTTACGTACTTTTCGCTTAACTAAACCATTAATCCGTAAGACTGGCGCCTAAAATGTCCACCTACACTACGTACGACTTGTCAATATGCACAGAAATGCACTTTATGCATGTAAATAAAACGGGTTACTAAGTGACCGCATCAGGCAACCGTTTACAACTGCACAACACGACAAACTAAAGCGATTCCTGCGCAATCTCCAGCAGGAATCCTGTGTTGGATAATGGTGGCCGGTCATGCGCTTTCTCGATACTTGTGATATGAAAACTGAAAACAACAATGTTCCGACGTGCAATCTGGCGGTAGAGGCGGCTGTTAAGTGAAGCTGCTCATTCCTGCATACTGTTCAAACGGAGAGTGTAGGAGTTTGTTTTGAACCACTATGTTGATGCGCGCGTCTATTCGCCACGCCAACCGTCATTGTTGAACGTGGTTATTGCAGTAACAGTTAACTCTATTAATAAACATGAAAGCAACCCCCAAAGCGGGCGTGTTACCCTTACGAGAGCTGAGTGGGATATTTTCAACTTGCAGGATTTATTAAAGAGCGCATTCAGTAATCCTAGCCATTAAGAACTGCTTGTATCATTCATTTAAGCTGATATAAGAATACCAGATAGCCACAATTTCAGAAATTGTATTTTCGCTACGCGAAAACTCCTAATTGATTGCAGGAAAACTTTCCATTCGCGGTCACTATAAAGGAATACAAACTCTGGGGGATTATGTGAAAAAAATAACAAGACTTATATATGTACTTTGTATGTACTTATATATCCACATTTTCGTCAACATAATGTGATGTAACTGGAACACTTTCAGGGTATCAATACCAGAAAGGACTCAATGGGAACATACAAACCTAGGCGATATTCTACAGGGAAAAATCTGGTATACAGACGGGTCTAAGACTGAAAAAAGTGTAGGTGCAGGAGTATACTTAGTCAACCCAAAAACTGGATTCAGTTATTCATTGAGTAAACACATTTCTGTCTTCCAAGCAGAGGTATAAGCACTTCGCCTATGTGTGAATGAAAACAATCGGAGAGTGAACAGATCCACATATTGACAGACAGTCAGGGTGCACTTAGGGCAATGAGAAGTCAGGTATGGACATGCAAAGAAGAACTTGAAATACTGGCAGATCGAAACCCCGTTGAGCTAATCTGGGTGACCTCGGAATTACCAAAACTTACAGCACGAAGATCTGTAGGAGACTGGATCATGGAAAACCACAAAGAATACTGTGAAAAAATCCCAAGAAACGAACATGGGAAGACATACATCAAAGCCCCATGTAACAAAAGAACGACAGACCTAAAAGCACTAGATAAGGAGAAATAAAAGTCGTAACAGGGCTCATGACAGGCCACGCGCCAGTAAAAGACAAACCTCGACTGTACAATGGCGACCTGACATGCAGACTATCTTCGGTGTTCGTAAAAACCAAAAGCCTTGATACAGTGGTCGGCAATGATATATGGTATTGTTCGAAAAACAATTCGAACATTTTTCAATTATATTTTTGGGTGGGAAGTAAAATTTCTCAACCAAAAACTCATTATCTCTGTTGTAATCTAAGCTTTTTTAATGGATACCTATTCTATTCCCAATTTATTTACATGTGCTCCTTTGAAACATCGCGGATTTTTGCTTCTTCCTATAACTAGTGAATTTTCTCTCTCACCATTCACGTTACAACAAAAAAGAAGTGTCACTCGCTCTTTAGCTTAATTTTTTCCAGCACATTTATCACTCTTGAATGCAAACGTTTGACATTGCCAAACCGGACTCACTGAGTTCGGTTTCGTCAACATTACAAATATGTTCAGCCTCATAATCCTTGATAATTGCTGCCAATTTAGTTTTTCAATCTTACTTCGTCCAGGTCAGCGGACTCACCACAAATTGTTTTCAAAATTGATATCGTGTCTTCACAGAAACTATATTCAGCCAGCCATTTGAAGCCTTAAATCCGTTAATTTTCGGATACTTCTATAGCTTTTTCCTGCATCTAGGATTCCGATATAGGATTCTCCAAGCGCAGATGCTGGCAATAACGCGCTGTACCCAAATAGCGCTGGAAGAAGTGATGCAAAACCACACACATGCACAGGCAGTAAAGCAGTCCTTGCTGCGTTGGGTAGCATGAGTGTGAGAGTGCATCAACACCCTAAGCAATCTTGGCTAAGAGGATGGTAAGCTCACCCTATTCTGGGTCTCCGGTCACTTTCGAATAAGGGACAACGAAATAGCCGATGAGTTTGGAAAACTGGGACTCTAGAACCCCTAATAGGCCCCGAACAAGCGTAGGTGACCTCGAATAGTGACATCAAAGAGACAATTCACTGCTGGGTCAGAACACAACACTCGGAAGAGTGGAGACTAGTGAACGGTTGCAGGCAGTCGAAATCATTGATTGGACCGTACATTAGGAAGACTGGTGCCAGCAAATGAGGAACATGGTTGAAACCGATGCCAAACTGCTGACACAGATACACTGAGCGTTAAACTACCATCTCCACAGGAGAAACCTTAGTTATACGCCTTCGTGCAGGTGGTGCAAATGGTAAAACAAAACATCAATGCACATTCTGTGCAGATGCGTCACACTGATCCCAAGACGCAGAGCACTCTCGGTAGAGCTATGCGACACTGAGGATATTCAGAAGCTAGATATGAAGATGGTGCTACTCTCAGGGCATGAACCACCTACCTGGTCCTGACTAGGAGTTGTGTAGGTTGCTGTTTGTCCACCTCGAGCACCAGGTGAACACTCTGGAGTGTGAACCGATCCCGCCTACCTCTGAAGCCAGGTTAACACCTTCGGGTGTTAACCGCTTAACCAGGACGACGTTCAAATAATATAGCACGAAGTTGGTATTAACTTCTTTGAGAATCGTTCACTTGGGGGTGAATGGTGAACACTCTCGGGAGGTAACTGCTTTTTTGAGGGCTGGTGAACACTATTCGGTAGGAAACGCTCCACTAGGTGACTTGCTTATGCTTATTTTTTTGTACCTAGTAATAAATAGCTATTCATACTACTTTTGATAGAGATGTGACGTCAGTTCCCTCTCAATCGGCTTATCTAGGCTAACTGACCATTCGGAAGCCTGCATCAAGAAGTTTCGCTACGTTACGAGCTGAAAATATGGATATTTTATTTGAATTTGTCATACTGATGAAGGGCAGAAATACCGAAAAGACCATTATGCGACATAAATAATTGAGTAGTGGCAGTATTTATAGAACAGTCAGTTGTTCAAGTTATTTCATTTCTTGAATGAAAATTTGGTACTATAAATGATGTACAAATAAATGATGCAAATTTATCCGAAACAGAACAATTATAGCAATTTGTTTGCATTAGAATAGGTGTAATAAACTATTATGTTCTACTAATAACATAATAACTTGTTCGGATAATTATTATTGAAACACACCTGACTGTATGAGTCATTAGATAAATATCCAATCGAGCACTTCCAATAATGATTGGAACACCCAATTGCTGATTTAAAATATCTACCAATTGTGAAAGGATTATGGCGGTTCAATGTATTTACTTTCTTATTAGTTCTTCCTTGTTATTGACTATAATAAAATGCAATATGTGACAGATCAATGTTGAATAGTCACGACTGCTTGCAAGATATGGTAGAGATAGCTGTACATGTAAAATTACGATAAATCTGTAAAATTTTGTGGAAAAAATTAAGCTTTTTTTATGAATCTTTACTAAGGCATTTGACGAGCTTAAAAACAAAATGTATTTGTGGTACGTCGTAGACAAATGTTTTGTAACAAAAATGGTTTTTTGTTTTTATGTTTTACAATTCGTTCTATTCAGTCGCTGCCCTATAACCAAAAGTGCAAGAGCAGAGGGCGCCAGAATTGCCAAAAATTACTCTTTTGCGCTATAGGGGGAAAATAGAAGTTCTAGGGGCGAAAAAACTACCAAATGTATAACCCCTTTTTTTTCCTACGATGTACCGTTACGGAGGTATAGTCCAGTCATTTAAGACATTTTTTTGTCCAAATTTCCGCGAGGTCTAATTTCAGTCTATTCCTGTGTATTTTGACACGCTAAACACGACGGTGTAGTTTAAATTTGGATTAACCCTGTGCTCGAAAAATTCCAAAAAATGAACATTTTTCGATTTTTTGCATTTTGAGATGAAACTATAGGCTGTATTAAAATGTTTCAGCAAAAGTTTTTGGAAAAACTAAAACGCGATTTTGGGTTCTGGTCCGAAGTCGATTCGAGGGCCCACTTAGTGAGTTTTTTAGCACATTGATAAGTTGAGTATATGCAAAGAGTTTTTGTTTTTTTTTTGAATATTTTGTTTCGGTGAAAAGATAGTATTTTCATTTCTCTCCTTTCGGCTTCTGGTATTTTGAACTACCTCAATTTTGACGTCAAAATCGGCCTTTTTTAAAAAATCCGTATTTTACGAATTTCAAATGATGCACTTAAGGTCCAAAATTCAAGCATTTTGATTCAAAGACCTAACGTTGGCGTCATTTTGAAAATTCTGATTCACCGAAATATTCAAATTTTTTGAGGTTAAAAATGTTTCACGAAATCCAAATTAGTATTTTAAGTAAGCAGATTGATTTGAGTTAAGTAGAAATTAAGCTATCCTGATAAACGTGTTTGGGCCTCTAGAGAGCCCAATTTTGGGCCTATCGACAAAACCCTTGCAGCAAATTACAGAGAAATACTTCGGCTATTTAAGTTTGAAACAGCGTACAGAGATTCGTTTACAATTAACTAATTTCATTATAAAAAACTAGCGCGGAATTTCATTTAGCGGCAATAAGCGAGCGTCGATACATTAGAGTCCGGACCCGAAATTATAGTTTTTTTAATGAATGCTTATAATAGTTTTGTGTGAATGTGTGAGTGTATGTAGACGTCTGAACACTAGCAAAAGGAGGAAGGATTACATGTTACATGAAGAAAATCAAGCAGAATGAAGCCATCATCGTGCTGAAGGATGATCTCAAACATACTAGATAAGACCCTCGCACTAAGTCTGCATTTAAAAGTGATCGAAAAGGAGACACGTGCCCTAATTGTGTGCAAGAGGATGCCAGGCAAAATATGGGGTTGCTCATCCAAAATACTCCTCTGGAAGCAAGCATATGCATAACTGGGACTCCAAGGTCCTGCCCTACAGCTAGCATGTGAAAAATATAGGGGCTAACCAATACCCTGTATAATACAAGGCCTCTATCATGACGTCACAAGTCATGTTGCAGCTGGTGACCCATATGTTACGTCACAATTCTGCTACTTTTTAGGGCATATGTGAATACTTCCTGTTTATAAGGGGTTGCCAGACGTTAACTGAATCCTTAGTTTTACCCCATTTGCTGTTTTAATGAAAAATTTGAAAACAAAAACCATGCATATAATATACTAGTTATTATTTTAAAAATTACTACAACCTCTATGTATTATGATCATTACCCACTACAGCCTGTAGGTACTGAATTTTTTCCTTTTACCAGAAGATTCTTCTCTGTATGACCTTCACCACCAACAAAATGTTGTTATCTCCTGTTATATTCTTTAAAACTAAGCATACGTTTATTTAAAACTAGCGACCCGCTCCGGCTTCACACGGGTGCAATGCTGATAAATTCAAAGTGCTATAGGGAGAACCGCGGCCTCCGACGCGCTATTTATAGGCACGCTCCCGCCCGGCCTGCCGGTACCGCCGCAAACCCTACGTCCCGCAATTTTTAAATCTGTAATTTCTTCGAAAATATTCATTTAAATCATATGCTGTAAAGAGCCATACAGATCTATATTAAATCAACAATGTATTTAAGGTATTTAATTGGATAAAGATTAATGCTGTATTGGTTAAAATCGCTTCGAAAATTAGCCATTATTTGTCGTAAAAAGTAAATGACAAAAAAATGGTATTGTGGGATAACCATAAGAGATAGACATTTACCATCGCGGAGTTTTCTGTAGACCTTTTCAATGTGTACAATACTTAGTACATTATTTTGATATATCTCGTAGGGTTCAGCCTGCGTTTGCAATGTAAGCGGAAAAAATGTAATTATTTACGACATCACATTAGAAACCTCAAAAATAACAGTATTTCTCCACTATTTAATGGATGTTGTTATTTATATAAACCTTCCTCTTCAATCACTCTATCTATTAAAAAAAACCGCATGAAAATCCGTTGCGTAGTTTTAAAGATTTAAGCATACATAGGGATATAGGGACAGAGAAAGCGACTTTGTTTTATACTATGTAGTGATTAAAAGAAAATACTATGTTCCAATATAACCAAATTGCTTACAGATTCTTTGGGGTAAGAAAAACCACCCCTACATAAGATTTTTATCTGAATATATAGGTCCTCAACTGATAAATCTTCTAATATTCTGTATAAATAAGTATCACCTCATTTTGACTATGTCATTGTATAAACTAAACAATCATTTACATTGGTCTTAAAGTGTAAATTTGACTGTTAATCATATTTCATTATTCATTAATATAAGACACATCTCTCTTGTTTTTCACGATTGAATAATGATTATAATTTGATGTGGTATAGAAAAGTTGTTTTTAGAATTAATGTGTTTGCTTATTCAAGCACGACGTTAAAAAAATGTAACAACTTAAGATTTATCAGCATCATCCAAGTCATTAAAAAAGGAAATTGATACCTACATACTATGTAAATATACTTTCAACCCCCAACAAGGAAGGCCTTGGATACTTTATTCATCAAACATCTTAAATCTATCAAGACCAGATTTGTTAGATAAACTCTGAGAAGTTGGATAAAGCTCCTGAAGAGCATCTCAAATAAAATGATTGATGAATAAAACTGAACACACCCTCTAAAAACTTCGGAAAGTGAAGGTTTCTAAAAAAATGAAAATTTATGTCACGTTCATTAATGAATATTAAAATTTATGATGTTGCCTCTATAATTCAACATACTTAAAATGATAACATCTGAAAGTACATCAAGTTGTCTGCATCGGTTTGTAAGAGTGAGACAGATTTATGGAAGCCCTTATCGCCAACAAAATGAAAAAATAAATGTTTATGACAGTGTAAAATATACATGAATGTTTATAGATTGTTACGTGGTTTGAATATCTCTGAGGCAGGATTTGAACACAACTAATATACAGTGTGTCCAAAATAAAGATGTATTTCATGGGGATATCGAAAACAGGAATATGTACAGATTTGGTTAAATAGGGAACACGTTGCGTATGAAAGTATGAAATTTCCATTTCCATTTTTGATTTTCAATTGATTTTATTTTTTTCTAGTGTTCTCAGAGATGGAACAAAACAAAAACACTTTTTATGAGCTTTCTAGTGCTGACACTCCACTTTCGATCAACATTCTTCAACTTATTTTTGAATATGGCTCTGTTCTTATGAGTTCTGAATACAAATATTTGAGGTATTCTTTATTTTGAACTTGTCGATGTATCACAAGTGATGGTTCAATTGCCTTTCAGATCAGTTTCAACCCTCATCAAAATTATTTGGAAACATTTTTAAGTACAAGCCTGCAACAAAAGTTGGCAAATAATAATGAACGATAAGTTATCTTGAATAATAGATTTCCGCGGGCAGATAATCTTAAATACAGTAGCACGACAGATGTCAACGTTTCGCTTATCATTAAAGATGTCATCTTCAGGGCTGGCTTGACGCTTGAACTGAAAATGATTCTTCTGGTTTCTGTAGCGGTATTTATAGTGTGGAAATTTTACGCTAGGTAGTTCTCTGCCTTTTTTTAGTAGCTGACTCTGCTCTGGTTGTGAGGAGTGGAATTTCCAAAGATGAGTTATTAAATATTGAGAAGGTAATATCTTGAGTCATGGCTAGATGGAACTGATCTGAAACATAATCGAACAATAACATATGATACGAGGGCAAGGTGAAGAGAAAGATTTATTTGGTTAAAACCACGGTCGTACATACAGGTCTGGGGACTCGTATGTTTGACATGGGTCTCTTACGTGTCACCAAACTCGTAGTCCCTCGCTCAGCCACTAGCTAGCGCTTGGATCTCGAAGTACGGCAACAATCACATTATTAAGTAAAATAATTTTTCTCGTAAAGCAATATTTACTATTTTGATTTGAGAGAGGAATAGAACTGTTACTCTTGTCAAAATGTATTACTCACCTTAAAAATAACTTCCCCTTTTTCGTTATACATGCTCGCACACATAAAAGACCTCGTTAAAACGATTTCTATCCGGAATCGCAAGCATCCACTTTCTTCGATTTTCCGCATCTTTCGGCACTTTAAAAACAGGAGTTTCTAACTTTACACTTTTGTAACCCGTTTTGCATTTCGGCGCAATGCACAGTTTTGTAATTTGTTTCTAAAAAGGCAGGTATTCGTTGTGTTTACAATTTAAGAATGACAGTTGTCAGAGAATACTCTCACGTGACGTCTTTTGGTACTACGCGACAGTCGACGCTTAGCGGTCCCACTTCTCACATAGGAAACAGCTCCGAGTTTCCAGATCTGTATGTACGACCGTGGTTAAAACATATTTTATTTCTCAACATAATCTGCTTGTATCCAAGTATTACTATTTCGGCAATCCTTCAACACAGGCGTTTGTTTCAGTGATGACCTCATCGTTAGAGCCAAATCTCGTATTGCCGAGCCATTGGAAATGGATAAAAATCTCAGGAGGCCAAATCTGGAGAATATGATGGATGACGAACCAATTCGTAGAGCAATTCAAACAATTTTGCCATTACGACTGCGGACTTGTGCGCCGGTGCATTGTCCTGGTGGAAGAGCACAAATGGCAAAATGCGGCCACTTATGCTTCAAATCTGCGTCGAATCGATCCAACTGCTCTGCATAATAAAGTTGTAAAGTTGGCAAAAGGTTGCACTTGTTTTCAACACCCATCTGGCAGATAGCTTCCTCATATTCAAAGATTTATGCAAAATGTTTCGTACACACAAAAAAGGATGCGCAAATCAAATAAATGATACTTGATATAAGATTACGCAAATAAATATTTTCTCTAATGCAAAAAAATAGTTTATCAAAATATAAAACAGTAATCTAGTTAATTCGAGAAAATCTTCTCTCAGTTTGACACTAGGTTTTTTCAATATTAAAGCACATAATAGAAACTCTGTTTCATTACGAAAATACGTTTTCTTGATTAGACATGTATTTTACTTAAAACAACAATTCCATCATGTCTAAGTGAAGTCACAAGTCTCTTCTATAAAAATAATGTTATATAATTAAATGTAATTGTTGACACAAACGTATATGTCTTGGATCAAAATGTAATTTGCATTTTTACAAGTATTATTAACCTTGGTGGTAGGTTTTTTAAAGATTTTTAGATCCTTTCAAAATGATGATTTTTTCAAAACAAACTCATCACGTGTTGCTCTAATATTTATATTTTCTCATCAACAGAAGCATAAGAATATTTTTCTTGAATCCATTCAATAATGTTTTTGATATAAGATAAGATCTTTTCTAATGAATTCTCTGATGTTTTCAAACCAATTCTAATATATTTTCAGTTCTCTTTTTGGAATAGTTTCATCTGAACGAAAACTTCATTAGCACTATCAGAAACACAACGACAAACGCAAAATACTTTAATTAAGCCAAACTGAAAAATTGTTATTTTTTGTGCATGCCTTCTAAGTCATTACAAAAGTGCCAAACATTACAACTTAGATGAATTAGCAAATGCATTATATATAAGAATAGAAGCAAGAGGTAATTAATTAATGAAATCATTATATATTTAACCATATAACAAACAAAATTGAAACATTTCACATTGTTCAAAAAATTGGTTTTATAATATCAATATCTTACAACTATTTTATCATTTTTCCTGTATAATTAAAGATAGTTTAATAAACCTCTTCTTACCCAATGCTGTACCAGCCAATAAAATAGTTCTGATGGTTATATGTTAAAAGCTGCTGTTAATTCGAAAATTTCTTATCCCAACTTAATTCATTACAGTATCGCCCACGATGTAAATCGAATTACAGGAGAAATAAGAAATCTGTAGAAAGACTTCCCGGTGTTTTTTGCCACCTAAATCAGTAATTACAAGGTGGGGAACGTGACTCGAACCAGTTTTTTTTACTTTGAACACTGCAATGAGATAGAATTAGTAATGTCAGCATTTGATGATGATATTTCCGAAACAATTCGAGAAGCAAAAATACATTAAAAAATTGGAAATTGAAACAGCAACGCGCAATTATAACTTGATAGTTAGCACAATTACCTTATTAGAAAAACAAGAGGTGAATTTATGTGAGTCAATTAAATTCTAAAAAAATGAAATATGTTTTTATCTCATGTTGCTATAAAGTTTTCAATGAGACATTTTCCAAAAAATTACAAATTGAACCAGATTTATTATCCGCTCTTAAATATGATCCAATTACATCTGTCGATGCAGATCGTTCATTTTCAATGTACAAATTAATTTTAAGTGATAGAAGACAGAGTTTCAAAACAAAAAATATAGAACAGCACTTAGTTGTAGCTATTAATGACCAAATTTTAAGTGATTTTAGTTATGAAAATACTGGGTTCCCCATAATAGACTACCCATTTTAATATTTGAATCAAAATTTTTTTAGTTAACAGAACAAACTTTTTATTTTACTAAATTACAGCTAACTATTTGGGATTTATGATAACTTATAAATATTTGACTAATTTAATTCTATCTTTTAAAAATCACGTCTTCTAAATGACCTCCACCAACTTCAACACATTTTTCAATATTACACGGCATAGCAAACCTCCGTCTATTCCTTCAACTTCTTCACAAATTTTGACTTTCAGTTCCTCGATTGTACCTGGACGACTCGCAAACAGTTTGGCTTTCAAATATCCCCACAGGAAAAAAATCGGGTGCCGTTAGGTCGGGGGACCTCGAAGGCCAAGGCAAATCTCCGAATCGAGAAATGAGTCGGCCATTAAGCATTTCTCGCAGAACCCTCATTGAGTTTCTGGCGATATGAGCTGTTGCCCCATCTTGTTGGAATAGTAAGGCATTGTTTAGTAATCCTCGTCTATTTAATTCTGGGATGAGAAATGTCTCTAGCATATTAACGTAGCGCTCGGATGTTACTGTTACAGCGCGGTTATTTTCATCCTCAAAAAAATAAAGGCCAATAATACCAAAAGATCCTACTCCACACCAAACAGCAATTTTTGAATTTTGGAGGTTCTGTGTAAAGATTTCACGAAGATTTTCATTTGACCAGTATCTAAAATTCTCTTTATTGACCATGCCGTTCAAATAAAAATTTGCTTCGTCGGTCATTAGGAGACTGTGAATTGCTCCTTGATGTAAATCCAAAAATTCTTGACAAAATGCTAACCTTGCTTCTTCATTTGGTATTTATAGGGATGAAATTTAAATCTCTTTGAAGAATTCGATCTAAGCTTCCCTTCGATATTCCTAGGATAAGGGTTTGTCGATTAGCAGACTTTTTAGGACTTCTCGTAAACGCAATTCTAACTCGTTCAATATTTTCTGGTGTACGAACTGTTCTGTGACGTCCAGGCTTCTTCAAATTTTGTACAGAACCATTTTCACGCCAATGACGAACCCATAGCTTAACAGTTTTACGATTTGGCGCGTGACCCCTATTGTTGTTATTAAACTGACGCCGGAATGCACGCCTAACTTCTTCTATCGAATTGCTTCTTATGTAAGTTTCTACACAAAACACACGTTGTTGGACTTAGTAATCCATGAAAGTTCAAACGGATGTTGAAATAATGTCTCAAAGTAAAACAATTAAATAATTATTGATGAAAACTAACAAACTGCTCGTAGAAAAATGGCGTTCCACGAAATTATTAATTTGAAATTTATTTGTGACAGGCGCCTACTTGATTAATAATTTACTTAAATCCCAAAGACTACAGAAGATAATCCCACAGAGAACAACCTATTTAGTTATCTCGTAGGGAATTTATTAATAATATAAAATGTGTAGTCTATTATGGGGAACCCAGTATAATGTGTTAAGTTAATTCACTTTGTATAATAAATAATAATTAATTAATTAATTAATTAATGATGGTGTTAAAGGCATTTTACCTATATAGCCTGTATGTTAAGATTTCTGCCTTTCTCAATGAAAATCTTTGCCTATACAAGCGCCTTTTTCTTCAATTTTGGTTGCCTATAAATCCGAGCTTTAATAATAATTCTTGCTCTGGACCTGGAACCACTTACTACAATTCCGCGGCAAAAGGTGGTTGCTTCAGGGTCTACTTGCACTGTAAAGATCATGAATAACAGATTAATAATATATAATAACACATGCAAAACATGTTCGCAGGGAATAATTCGTTTCATGTCACATTCAGCGTCGAATTTAACGTTCCAGATATTGGCACAGCAAGTGTTTATCCTTGACATTTTCATACTTGCGAACTTTCGATTCGTACGAAAGTATATGTGATCAATAAATTTGATTGAACAGCGAGAAGCACGTCCATAATTTGAGTATAAAGTAAACATGTCGAAGCGGATGGATTATAGTCAGCACGACGCTGATATATTATTGAAAAAAGTTGTAGTACTGTTGAGGCAAATTGAAATTGCTTTCTTTAGTGCTTGCATTGACCGTCGGTATTCAGTATAATATTCTTGTCAGTTGTTGTTTCGTTAATATACCGCTTTGAAACGTAGTTTATCTTTTCATATGGGGGTAATTATTTATTTAGACATGTACTACAGCAGAGGTATGCGGGACAGATGTATATTCAGAATCCTAGAGTTTTAAATTATGATATAATGTGGAAGAAAATGAATATTAATTGACTTTGAATGGTAACGCAGTGAACATCAAACCTGAGTTAATGTCCAAAACAAGTTTGTAGTATTGATATCAAATGTACAGATTGCAGTGGCGGCTCGCCAAGTAAAGCACTGATTTACCTTTAGTTTGTTTCAATTACTGAGATTACATTTTATCTCTTGAATCTCTTCTGAAATTATCCGCGCAAATATAGTTGGAACATAAAATTCAAATTTGTTTTGTAATAAAATTTAAATTGTTATAAAGTTTCACATTTTACAACCGTATTTATTTGGGAACGTTTCAATAGTGACACTTGTCAGAGGAATAACAAGGTCAATTATTCATCTTCTCACGTAACAAACGCGTTTGAACGCCAGAGAGAGAATCAACGTTGTTTTGATGCACGTGTTTGGCCGGTTGCCATGGTAACAGTGAGTTAGCTTATACTATTTACAGAATAACTCCCACAACAGCTGTACTCATCTAGGTGAACCAGCGGTAAGGAATGATTCAATGCGAGTGTCAGTGGGAGGAGTGAGAAAGTCGAAGACGGAAGAGACCACGCGGTATTTGTCTATTATTATTGCCTTGTCTCACTCTGTGCACGTGGATCTAGATTCTAGTGTATAATCCGATTGTTTTGTTTGCCGTGGTATAAAATCGTAAACGAGCATGAATCTTATGCGAACCATTTACGATGAGCCTTAGGTTTTAAGCGGTTACAGTCAAATATTAGTACTACTCAAAAGCTTCAAGAGAAAATAGTAGACTGTTTGTCTCTTTTTTGAAAACCTGCCATACTTTACACTTTAGTTGAGAAAACAGGCATCATCCTTTCTTGGACATCGTGAAGATTTGTTATCCAATGATCACGGGAATTTAAAAGAACTTTTAGATACTTTGGATACATTCCGATAAACGGTAAGTAGGTACCTATAGGTATGATAATCAATATTGCTTTCATTCTCTATAACTCTGTATGTCTCGTTGTGGCGAAAAATTCATTTTCATATAGTTTTTTTTCGAGTATTTGCCTCTAAAAATTAATGAACAAAGTTTATTATTGTATTAACCAATAATTTTTATTGTGAAAACCTTCGCAAAAAAATCAAAACATATATAAAAAAAAACAAATTTCCTTTCGCTGGATTGTTTCACCTATTCTTGGACACATGAGCCGCCACTGATAGGTTGTTCCAAAATTAACTTGTATAATGCAAATTTTACTTTCATGTCCTATAATAAAGGACGTAGAATATACGAGGGCAAGATGAAAAGTCCCTGAAAAATGAAACGAGAAATGATTCATTTGGTCAAAACTTATTTTATTTCTCAAAATAATCTCCTTGTAGCCCGTTTGTTTCGGAGATAACCTCATCAATGGAGTCAAATCCCTTTCCGCTGAGCCATTTCTTCCAAGTTTGGAAATAGATAAAAATCTTAGGGGGTCTAATCTAGAGATTATGGTGGATGACGAAACCAATTCGTGGGGCAATTCATGCAATTTTTCTATTGCGCTGGTGCGTTGTCCTGGTGAAAGAGCACTTTTTTCTTTGCCGAATGCGGCCGCTTCCGCCTCAAATCGGCGTCGAATTGATCCAACAGCTCTGCATGATATACGCCGGTGATCGTTTCGCCCTTTTCAACGTAATCGATATGCACGATACCGTGTACATCCCAAAAAACTGTCGCCATGACTTTGTCGGCCGTTAAGCTTACATTGGCCTTTTTCGACTTCGGTTTGTCAGAACCAGTCCACTGCTCCGACTGTTCTTTGGTCTCTTCTCTTGTGCGGAGCTTGAAACCACAACCAGGCGCGTCCACAGGTGGCGGACAGGGGGAATATCCAAGGCCCTGTTGCCAGCAGGGTCAAGGGTAAGAGTAGACATGCTCTCGCGGACCAACAGGCACACAGACCCTGGATAGATTATGGACTCTCAGTCACATGTTCCTGAGAAGAAGGTGACGGATAGATTGTGACTGATACGGATGATCCATATGTTCCAGAAGAGTAAGTTATCCCAACATAGATAACTTACTGAAACACATAGGAATTATCTAACAAGCGATAAAGTCCTAAACACACAGTAACCTTAATATTGGGATCAAACAATATTTTGGTACAAAACAGAAACACCACAGGAAACATCCATAACGAGATAAAGTACTGGAAACTAAGAAACCATAAGATCTTGGTAGAAACAGAATCACAATAGGAGGATATCCATAGAGAGATAAGTAACTAGCACAAAAAATACCGTAAAATTGGGTATCAACCATATTACGGTATGAACAGACGAACGTGAACATCAACGTAAGCCTCAATGCAGATATTGACGTAACATCATCGGAGAGGTTTTAGCAGGTATGCTGTAACTTAGAGCGAGTCCTGCACTACCTGAAGTGATAGATAATGCTGACGGTGTGCATAAAGCATTTCCTCTCCACAGAAAAAAAATATTATGTACACTTAAATAAATTTTTAATACACTTACCTTCGCTTATTCACACATTATAGAATTTATTAGTGTATATTTTTTACACTTACTAGATTTGATACCAACCATGAATCGTGTTGTAACTGTCATGATGTTAATAGTCTAGACTATAAGCTGGGAAAATTAATAACTTTTGTTTTGAAGTTGGAATCCGAAAATTTTTTTTTGCATGATGTTTCATGGACCTTAAAGGTAACTCGTGATATGATAACGATATGCCACCCCCCCCCCCCTTCATCACCAGAACGTCAACATTGGTCTATTTCTACCCCTCCAATATTAGACGTTATATGTTTTATTCAAAACATGAAAATTAGACTCCGACAGCTGTATCTGGGAGGTTTTTGGATCGCTGATCACGAATCCGAGGTCTGTTAACCGGAAAACTCAACCGAAGCCCAGAAAATCGGGAAAATCTGGCTATTTTCCGCTTCCCTCATACTTTCCTAATTCCTACATTTGCAAACTTTATTAATATTAATTCAGTCAATTCGAAGATGTTCGTCTTGCATCGCAAATATATATTCATTAGCACAAGGAACATAATTATTGTTTACAAAATGGTCCCGTTTAGAATATTCTCTAAAAGTGAAACAAGGCTTATTCCGTAAGTATATCTTATTGTTCAATCATATTAGGTGAATGTACGTGACTGTACCGTACAAACGCAGTTCACTTGATCGAAAGGAAACTATAAATTGAAACTGAGAGCAAATCAGGTAATTCAACTCATCAAAATGCAATACATACCTGAGCATGGCCTCGTTTGGTCGTGCATTCAGTAGTCGACGTTTATAAATTGGCTGTTTCAATTGGATATACAATGTACTTGATGACCATAACCTGTCCAATCCAATGACCTAATAAAAGTAAACTTACCTAACCAGATTTACGGACCAATTTCAAGTGAATCGATTACCTTATATGGTATACTTGAGTTTTCAATTTCACAGGAGTTAACTTGGAGTCCTAGCCGCTCCTGAATTCGACTAAAAAATGAAATATGTTGGACAACTGATAAATTCGAAAATATTCCAAGAAAGCTACAAAGAAGAACATTTCAGATGCATGAGTGTAGGCAAAACGAATCTCGTGAAAACACTTCGAATTTTAGTGTTCAAAATTCAGATACTTATCCTATTTCACCAAGGTCGCGACGTGCTCGAGAGGCACTGCGAACCGACCACAATCACGTGACGAAGAGTAGGACTTGTCAAGACCAATATCGGTCAAGACAGCGCTAGTTGGAATCGAGGCAGGGATCATTCCTTGTCGGGTACTATGCAGAGAGATGTTAAGATAGAGTGCGCGAGCAACTATTTACTTGCCCGGGTTCAAGATGTCCTCGAACTGCGTGGCAAAAATAAAACCGAAGATTCTTTGATTCGAAAAAAATTTGATGAGCCTTTTTACTTTTGCCTTGTTTACCCGGTAGAGGGCTTCAAAATTGCAAAAATAATTTTGTTTTTTCGGTATAACTTGAGAACGTGATGAAGAACTTTTACAATATTTGGCAGGTGAGTTACTGTCAATAATGGCCATTTTTGAGAGTGGAGCACAGAGCCTTAGAGATCATAGAAATGGCTCAAACTTGAGGATGTAACGGGAAAAGTGTCCAGAACTTTTTTGTGGTCAATGTAATTCACTCGATATTTTTATGTAGATAGCTTATCTAATTTGAAAACTTTTCTTACTCTCAGAAAATTTTGATAAACTCAACGGATTAGCTTGAAAAAATTAATTTTCGAGTCTCTGCAATTTTGGCTTGCTAATTTTACTTGATTAAAATACCTTAGTTGCCTTTGCTTTTCTAATGTCATTTTGGCATTTGAAGAATTCATTCTCAAAACTGTCAGTTTTTACTTTGCTTTCCGTAAAAATTTCATAAAATTATGGCTCAAAATTTCACTAACACTGAAATGGTTGATATGTTATTGATTTATAGACTTTGTCGTTGCAATGGCCAGAGAAGGGAAAGATATCCGCATCGCAGAATTCCAAATCGGCAAACCTTCGCGAAACTGGCAAATTTGAAGCAAATCGCAGAGAAACTGGACGCAGAAGGACAAGAAGGACGTTAGAGCTCGAAGAAGCGATACTGGAAGCGGTTGAAACTGAACCTGGGATAAGCACACTACGTTTGGGACTTCGTATTGGAGCCTCAAAATCATTAGTTCATAATGTACTGAAAGAAGAACTGTTGTATCCCTATCATATTAAAACAGTTCAAGACTTATTGCCCATGGATCCAGGTCATCGGCTAGATTTCTGTCGGCTTATTGTCCAAAGACAAAACGCAAAGCCCAATTTTTGTAGAAGAATTCTGTTCACGGACGAAGATTCTTTCACTAGATGTGGTCTTTTTAACCTCCATAATGAACATTTCTATGCTGATGAAAATCCTCATGAAACGGAAGTTACATATTTTCAGAATCAAACTAAAATCAATGTTTGTGTTGGAATTGTGGATAACTTTATTATTGGCCCTACCGTTATACCCGATCGATTACACATTCGTCGTGGCCTGGTTTATCCATGATGGTGCACCTCCTCATTTCACATTTGCTGTGAGGTGACATTTGAATGCGGAATATGCAGATCGCTGGATAGGTAGAGGACACGATGCACCAGTGAACTGGCCGGCCCGCTCCCCTGATTTGACGCCCTGCGACTTCTTTCTATGGGGCGCTTTGAAGTCGAAAGTTTATGCAGCTCCAGTAAACACACGAGAGGAATTGTTGCAATGAATTAATCATGAAGCGGATTTATTGAAGAATGATCCTGAAGTACTAGCCAGAGTTCAATCCAATTTCTTGAAACGAATTAATTTGTGTATTCAGGAAAATGGGCAACATCTCGAATAATTGATGCCTTAGCGATTTCCCAGAATGTTCTGTTGTTTCTTTTAATTTAGCATTTGTTTTTCCTAAATAATCACATCGTTTCCCCATTTCTATTGTTTTTATTATTCGTGTTTTACCGAGATATTAACCATTTCAGTGTTAGTGAAATTTTGAGCCATGATTTTATAAAATTTTTACCGAAAGCAAAGTAAAAACTGACAGTTTTGAGAATAAATTCTTCAGATGCCAAAATGACATTAGAAAAGCAAAGGCAACTAAGGTATTTTAATGAAGTAAAATTAGTAAACCAAAATTGCAGAGACTCGAAAATATTTTTTTTCAAGCTAATCCATTGATTTTATCAAAATTTTCTAAGAGTAAGAAAAGTTTTCAAATTAGATGAGCTATCTACATAAGAAATATAGAGTGAATTACATTGACCACAAAAAAGTTCTGGACACTTTTCCCGTTACATCCTCAAGTTTGAGCCATTTCTATGGTCTCTAAGGCTCTATGCTCCACTCTAAAAAACGGCTATTATTAACAGTAACTCACCTGCCAAATATTGTCAAAGTTCTTCATCACGTTCTCAAGTTATACCGAAAAAACAAAATTATTTTTGCAACTTTGAAGCCCTCTACCGGCTAAACAAGACACTTGAGGCAAAAGTAAAAAGGCTCATCAAATTTTTTTCGAATCAAAGAATCTTCGGTTTTATTTTTGCCACGCAGTTCGAGGACACCCTGTATAATCCGTATGGTGGGGGGATTTTACGTAGATGCTTACAGTTTCATAAAACACAATGAGAACCCATTTTTTCACACAAAATAAATGCAAAAAATTGTTTTAAACAAAATATTGTTGATTTATTAAGCCCAGAGATGATAAAACCATTGAATATAACGAGTCGCGCGAGCGTGGGGTGAAATTTAGTAAGAAGCAGAGAGAAACATCTCTCTGGTAAGAAGAGAGGATGAATCTCGTACCTTAACCTTGGTCATTTATTCAACATGGCATTTATGTCGCTAGCGCACTCTAGTCTTACATCTCTCTGGTACTATGCGATGTCAGAAACCATGTGATAGTTCTCACCTACTAGCTCATGATAATGCGAATCTGTCATGGTTATGATACACATAGACACTTCCATTGTATCTATAAACAGCGGAATTGCTAATATAGTTAGGATACAATTAACAGTATTGAAGCGACCTAATGAAACACCGAAAACTTACTAATTCAGAAGCATCACAAATGTCACTGGGAATTTCGGATTGTGGCGCCATCTGTTTCATGCTTCAGGGACTTCTCAGCTTGCCCTCGTGTTTCTAATGGAACTGGGGAATGTATCTAGCTGTTATTAGAAAACAAGCCAAGGGCAAAGGATACAAAACTCTTGGATATGCCGACGACATAGTGGCCATGGTACAAGGAAAATACAACTCCACGGTCAGAGATCAAATACAAAAGGCTCTAAACCTGGCAACAATATGGACCGATTCAGATTGACTGAATATCAGTCCCCACAAAGCCATCATAGTAGCATTCACTCGTAAACGCAAAATAGAGGGCTTGGGACATCTGAAGATTCGAGGAGAAACTGTACAGATAAAAGTGGGAGTCAAATATCTCGGGGTGATACTAGATTCGAAACTGACTTGAAACCAACATCTGGGAAAAGTAATTAAAAAAGCGGAGACTCATTATACGGGCCAGACGCTCCTTCGGGGGAAAATGGGGGCTACAACCGAACATGCTCTACTGGTTGTACAACATGGTGCTCAAACACGCAATAACATACGCCTCTTTGGTACGGTGGCCTAAAACACAACAAAGAGAGACCATGACAAGACTGACCAAGGTCAGTGAAAGGGGCCATGAAATCTACGCCCACTCAGCAATGGAGACACTACTGGGATACCCTCCCCTCCAATTGGTAATCCAAGGAGAGGCCAGGCTTGGTGCTTCCAGAATACAAAATACACTGGAGAATGTTCACATTGAGCCAGGGCACATGAGTATCGTAAAAATCGTGACCAGGGACGTGTTAGGCATGAGAACAGATCACATTCCAAAGCGACACTCTTTCAACAACACATTCATGGTATCAATACCAGAAGGGACTGAATGGGAACATACAAACCTGGGCGACATTATACAGAGAAAGATCGGTGTACAGACGAGTCTAAGACTGAAAAAAGTGCAGGTGCAGGAGTATATTCAAGAAACCCAAAGACTGGCTTGAGCTATTCATTGGGTGAACACACCTCTGTCTTCCAAGCAGAGGTTTACGCAATCCTCCAATGTGTGAAAGAAAACAATCGGAGAGCCATCGACGATGAGCAGATCTACATATTGACAGACAGTCAGGCTGCACTTAAGGCAATGAGAAATACTGGCAGACTGAAACCGCGTTAAGCTGATTTGGGTGCCGGGACATCAGGGAACGACAGGCAATGAAAAAGCCGACGAACTTGTAAATAGGGGGTCGGGAACGCTCCAGATCCAGAACAGACCAAGTGGGTATCAAAACGTACAGCATGAAGGTCTGTAGAAGACTGGATCATGGAAAAACTCAGAGAATAGTGGGAAAAAATCCTAGGAGACGAACATAGGAAGAAATACATCAAAGCACCGTGTAACAAAAGATGACAGACCTATAACCACTAAATGGGAAAAAATTAAAGTCGTAACAGGGCTCATGATTGGCCATGCGCCAGTAAAAGGGCACCTAAGCAAAATGGGACTGTACAATGACGACCTGACATGCAGACTTTGCGGTAAGGATACAGAAACAGTGACACACATACTGTGTAAATGCGAGGCACTGGATCGCAAAAGACGAATTTTTGAAAAGCCTAACGGCGAATCAGAATTATGCAGTTCCCATTCCGTAAAGGACTTGTACAAACTCGTACAAGGTACAAAAATACTTGAGTGTATACCGTAAAGAAACGAAACATAGGCGAGATACAATGGGCCAGCAGGCCTAAGTGTCACCGGAGGCAATAGCCAGACAAGCCTACAAAGGCGGTGAAGTTTTTAGTGAGTATGCCTGAAATGATGACTCTTTCAGTAGACCTTGAGACTCAAAGGCTCATAACCTCCCCCCCCCCATAAAGGGTTTTCTTCATCTCCGCAACAAAAAAAAGAGCTCATTTTCACAAACCAATAATGAAGATGAGCATATTTATACACTCGAACCTTAACACTTACTTCACATAGTATCGCCTAATAATAGAATGTTGAGAGTACGATTGATTATGTTCAATATATTGTAATGTATGTATGTATTACATTCGATTTTGGATTAAATGCACTTTATCTAAGGAACGAAGTGTATTATTTGGTTTCTCAGTTTCTTGTTAAGTATATTTGCCTGTCTGTTTACAAGAATATAAGATAGAAAAGAAGCAATTCACCACATCCTGTACTAGAACGGAAACGATTGGAAACTGGAAGTTGTAAATGAGCTATTTTTTAAAGCTGATTGTTTTTCTTTCTATAAATATTGCCCATGACATCTTGAATTATCTTAGTGTCTCCGATGAAGTACTAAACATGAAAGCTGACGTTAAAGAATCGAATAATTAATGTTTATCTGCATTTGTAGAAAAAGCGTTGCGAATTTCTGCAACCTTCATTTAATAAAGGTGAAGTAGGAATGCAGGTTATTGTTTTTTGAACGGATGAAGCGTATAAATTGTAGCTTGCAGACTTTATAAACCTTGATTATGCTGGGTAGGTCGATGAAGTCGAGTATCGTGATCCACTAGCAAAGGAACGGTCTGTACTTGCTGATCGTGACTATCATTAAGACCTGTGAAGTCACCCTGCTTTCAGAGTCTGGGTGCACCATGAAATTGCGAAGCAATTCATTACGCATTAATTGCTGCTGCTGAGAATCCTGTTAAATTTGTATCGAAGGATTTCAAGTTGCTCGTGTATTTGTAAGAAAGTGTGGAAATTCAATCAATGGTATCTCACCTTCTGAAACAAGGATTATTGTTCTGTGATGTTAATATTAAGTATTCGCTCCCAGGAGCAACGAATAATTAAAACTATAAGCATTCACCTTGAATAGTAGACTTCCGCAGATAGGTAATCTTGAAAATTCTTGGAATGGGCTTGATGCCGACGTTTCGCTAACCATTATACGGGTGGCATCTTCAGGGCAGGCTTGAGGTTTTAACGGAAACTGATTCTTTTGGTTTCTGTAGTAGTGTTTATTATCGGAAGAAACCTTCACGCTACACAGTTCACTGCCTTTATTCCGGTGGTTAACTCTGCTCTGGTACCTGACACTCTGCCGTTGTGTGATCATGTGCGAAGTGGAATTTTCGAGGATGGGTTTCCAAATGTTGTAATATCCTGTATCACGGTTTAGATTATTTGGATGTTTTCTGATTTCTATCGTTTCAAGAATTTTTCGCTGATAGAAGTTTGGGGTGTGTTCCGCAAGTGCAGATCTACTGGTGTCACGGAGCCTCGTACAGCGCTCATGTTCTTTCACACGGGTAGCTCCTATATGACCTGTTTCACCAATTTAGACTTTACCGCAAGAACATGGAATGCAATAAGTACCTTTTAAATGAAGAGGAAGAAGGGGATCTTTTTTTTTATTATTTAAATAATAGTCTCATCAACCCTCAAGGTTATTAGAGACACAGAAATGTATGACACAATGAATACATATATACAATGAATAATATTTACAATAATTATATTTCGTTAGTAATATTGATATTTGTTAGAAACGCTATTAGTTTTTTCATATCACATCTGGAGTTCAGTATTGCTTCAATTGATGGAGGAATGTGGTGTACGCGTCGCTGGTTATAGTACATTGGGCATTCTTCTAGGATGTGTTCAACGGAGAGCTGACTTTGGCAGTGTGCCAACACACGTTGGTGGGTTACTTCTTGAAAGGAGGTAACTATGTGTTATTCGGGTATGGCCAATTCTTAATCTGGAGAGAATGATTTGGTGCTTTCTACTGGCGTGGTTTGATTTCCATGGGGTGACATGTTTTTACACTTGAAATAATTTAGATTGAGAATTATTCCACTGAGATTGCCATTCTCTGATGATAGAATCCTTAACTGTCTTTTTATAGTCAGTGTGTACAATTTCCTGTATAGTTGGGAACGTATCATCACCAATTGACCCTCTCGCTAATTTGTCTACATCTTCATTGCCTTTTATTAATTTTATGTGCGATGGTTTTGTGTTTCAGTTGCAGATTATATAGCACGTTCTTAATAGAGAGAAGGATTGGGTTGTTCGGGAATACCTGGGAGAGGCTGGAAAGTGCACTGAGAGAGTCCGATATAATAATTATATTTTATTGCTCTTTGGTTTTTATGTACTCCAATCTTTGATAGGTTTGTAAAACTGGATTAGTTCTGAAAGTGTGGAAAACCGAGGAAAAATATTATTTCATTCAAGGAATTTGGAAATTCGATCTGTTACGTTTTCAATATATGGTAGATAGGCAGAGGATAAAACAGGTGGGGGGGGGGGATGTGACTCAGGTTGATTTGAAATTTCTGGCGAAGTGTATTTCTTAATGGCTTTTTGAATGTTATAATGGGAGAAATTATTTGATAATAAGACAGATGAAAGATGTTTTAATTCTGATTTTAAAGATTGGGGTTGGGATTCGGTGACAGCTCTGTGGATCAAGGGATTTATGACAGTTTGCTTTTGGGCAGGGTGTTGGTGGGAAAGGCCATTGAGGTATCTATCGATGTGAGTGGGTTTTCAATATCCAGAATGTCCCAAAGTACCGTCAGTCTGTCGACTACCTAATACAACTAGGAACGGGAGTGATCCTTTCGGTTCAACTTCCATGGTGAAAAGGATATTGAGATGTAATGAATTTAAATGATTGAGGAATGGTGGTCAAATGGCAAAAGTGTCGTCGACATATCACGACGTGTGAACAGATGAGTCAATAGCATCTTGCTCGAAAGTTTCCATGAAGATATTAGCTATTACCGGAGAAAGTGGGGAACCCATGGCAGCTCCCGAAGACTGCTCGTGAAACTTGCCTTCGTACAGAAAATATGTGGAAGATTTGAATGTTTTTGGCAAGTAACAGTTGAAAAATTATGGATTACTTGTGTACCTGCCACGTAGGATTGTATGTTATTACCGTAAGGACTACCATTAATCCAAGAGCCAGTGTATGGATCAAAATCGGCATTTGGTGACTATCTGGCATATTGTCATTGCGAGCTCTTTGACGAGTATTAAAAAAACTGTTCACTTGGTTCTACCGGGCGTTCTCTAGATATATCGTCATTTGCATAAGTAAAAAGCTGCAATCAATTGATCACGTGAGTTGCCTCACTTTTGTTAGCAAAACCGCTTTTGGAAAGTCCTACGTTCGAATGTAAATTATTGTTGGAACAAAATATATTGGAAATGATTTAAAACCGCTAATGAAAGTCGATGAATTATTATATTTTTTTTTGCGTAAAGCAGAGGAAAACTTGCATAGACGCCTAAAGGGCTCGTGCTTCGTGTGTGCCGGATTGCTAACGACTAAAACCCCTCCCCTTGAGGTTGGTTCTCTTTCCCAGAGGGAGCTTTACTGTGGTCATTAGTGTCCTATTGTGCCCTCACATATTGCTATCTCCTCATCAGTCGGGTGTATTCTACGAAATTCAGTAGCCTGATACTTCTGATTTCCTCGGGTGTAGTGTTATCGTCTCCAAGGTATGTCCGACGACCAAGCGCGTATCCCATGCACTGACACAGCACATGTATGGGTGTCTCTCCTTCCACGCTGCGTCCGGTCAGGCAGGAAACAACATTCCTTATTTCTTGTCTTGCTGAACGTCAGTAGAGATCTCCCATCAGTCGCTTGGAATGCGACATACGGGGCAGTTCCCTCCAATAGGCACGGTACTTTGCAGCGTGCCAGTTTTGGATAACATATTTCACTGTGGCATGAGAAATGCCACATGTTGGCTATGGTCCAATCAGGAGTTGTTCCGCTCCCACTTCAGCGAGTGCGACGACAGCTTCAGTCCCTTCACGTCTGGTTTTCTCAGAGTCCCATACGAGTGGGGTTGTTTACTGATGCCGTTAGTTCCTTTGCACAATCGAGTATTAATTGTGAGGTGATTGTATATGACTCCAGTGCCTTAAGGACAGATAGGTTGCTCGCTATTATTGTGATTTTTCCATTCTCATAGGCTCTCTGCCTCATAATTCGAGCACATGTTGTAATTGCTGATATTTTTGCTTGGAATTCTGTCGCAAGTGTCCCTAGGCTTAAAGAAAGCATTTCTCCTTGGTCCTTTGTCTAGACTATTCCAGCACCTGTACTTTTTTCGGTCTTGGTGCCTTCAATAAACCATGTGAAATCCTCTGGCATCATATGAGAATTGCCCTCAGCCTACTCTATGTTACATTGCAATTTTATCCAAATGGTCTACATAATGTATTTCACAACTCTATGTTCCATACTGACCTCTGCTGTCAGGTTAACTTTCAAAACAATCCAACAAAACACCTGATCATTTTTAAAATGCCTTCCATAGAAAAAACAGGTTTGACAGATACAGTTTATGTGCAAAATTCTGATTGTTTTGTTAGTTTTGTTCATCCTTCTCCCTAGAGTTTTTGAGAAAAATAAGTCTTACATTTATTTTACAGCATGAATTTGAAAGCTCAGAACGCTGATGCAGCGGAACGATATAAAAGAAAACTCTGAATTCCTTTACATTAGAAGAATGAACGTTTAGTGTGAATCCTGTATATTTTCCTCCAGAAACAAATATTGACATTGTTAGTTATCTAATAGGTTCTGAGAGGACTGAAGTCACCAGTTCTGAACAGCGTTGACATTCCAATTGCACAAGAGACAAAATACTTAGGAGTCATGTTTGATCACAAATTGACATGAAATCAACACCTACAGCAAATAATCCAAAAAAGCACTATAGCCCTCAATCTGTGTCGAAAAATTGTAGGGAAAAACTGGGGGTGACAGCCAAAAATACCAAAGGTCATCAGACCCATGATAGTATATGGTTCGATGGTATGGTAGCCAGAGACTCAGCAGGCTGAGGAGATCTGAAGGCAAAAAGCAAGGTTGGCTAGCGGGAGGATGATTACTACGCCAACAGCTCCCTTAGAAGTTTTGCTAAACCTACCTCCTCTTCATGAATAGGTACTTACCACCAGCTATTAAACCAATGAATAGATAAAAATATTCAAAAACTTAAATGCCTTCAAATACTATGATGCTGGATTTGTTAGCGAGATGATTTCGGGATCTTCATGATCCCTAACTTTCCTAATTTCAAGATAACTCTGAAGAAGTTCAATTCGTTTGATTATGTAGATGGTTATGTTTCGTCTTATTAATATTCGATGAAGTTAAGTGGACATTCAGTGAAGCTGCCTTTATTTTTAGTGTAATTTCTAAAACCATTATGTAATCTATTTATTAAGATAACTCTTTATTTTCTGAGATACCCCATCCAACCAGTTTGAGGAAATTATTCATGTATGTAGTACCATTAAATATGTACTTACTTACATTACTAAATCGTTCCACGTTATTACAGCAATTCAAGAAAAAAAGCCAATTCTTATGAGATAAGAGCCGTTTCATTATGTTAACCTCTGTCTTATCAAATTGGCGACTGTCAGTCTGAAACAAAATAAACAAAAGTTGATACAAGATTTTCAACTTCATTAAATTTTGATTACGTAATATTCGTGAAATTTCAGCAGTTCATACCTAATTTTACAAGAGAAACGATATTTTTTCTAAATATTGTGAATCTAAAAAATGCAACAATGTTCTTTCTCCGGTCCTGAAACAAAGGGTTGTTTGAACAAGGAATCACATATGCGTGTATGCCTACGATCTAAATTCGAATTAAAAAAATATTGTACACATTGACGGAAAATCAATCTTGTTTCAACGTTAGTTGATCAAAATAAATTCACACAGATTTGAGATTATCAATATCCGTATCCAATTATAGAAGGTATTATTACTACCCTGATTCTTCTTAAGGCATCATCTGAGTGTGTCCAGGCTGTAGGCAAACATATCGATTTCAAACAGAACGAGTGTAGGTACATCGTTCGGACACATAATAACAAATGAAATGAAAAAACATGAACAAGTTTAAAATGAGCATTAGAAATTGGTTGTATACAGAACTGATACAAACAAAAACTGTATGATTTGGAAAGTGTTTCAAGATTGACCTCTTGGAATATAAATAAGTGTGCATTAAAGAATCTTTCTTCATACGAATTTGGGCAATATATTATAAATAAACGCTTCTCAGAATGAAGGTTTAAAGATTTAGTTCAATTCAATCAAAGCCATTCGGGAAAATCTTCTAATCAAAAAATCCGAACAGAATAGATTAAACAAATTCGCATATGGGAATTATTTTATTTGATGTTGACACTGAAATACTATTAATAAAAAAGTGTGATGTCAGAAGTGGGATTCGAACCCACGCCCACAGAGTGGACTACGACCTGAACGTAGCGCCTTAGACCGCTCGGCCATCCTGACGATGCCAGTAGAGTTTTAAATCAGCTATATGAATAACACGTCACTATGTTTGATAATATCTAATAATATTTATTACTTATGATGATTAAATATTCATACAATTGTGAACTATTTTTCAGTTATCAATATTAAGAACGTCTACTCCCATAATGAATTTAGCAAACAGAATATTAATTAGAAAATCTGAAAATGGTTTGTATATAAACAATTAGTATATTAGCCATATTAGGTAGGTATATGTACCGTAAAGTGCAACACTTTTACGTCGTAATGTTTTTTTACAAAGTGAAGGAATTTGCAATTAACAAAATTAACATACAACATTATAGGAATGTAACTGTTTTAGAGATCACGTTTGAATAAAATAAAATACATAAGTATCTCGAACGACACAACTTTTTTTTAATTTACCGAATTACCCCGCATTTGGGCTACTTTGTATTTGCTCATAAACTTATCATAAAGGAGCAGCCTATGTGCCATATAAGAGGTTACGTACTTTGCCTATTGCAACTCTGCCACAAATGCCAGCAACAACATTTTTATCATATTTTTTGTGGTTTTCGTTTAAAAAACATTTGAAAAATATAGAACATCAAAGTAGTTGGCGCACCAACAAATTTTCATGGGATGTTCTTGACTTTATTGTATTTAGTGTGTTTTGGAATTTTAAATATTTCGAATTTGATCTGAAAACAAATATTCATCTCAATTACCAACACAAATTACAGTCGACAAAGTTATCCCAGAAGTGTATGCGACTATATTTTTTTAGTCATTCGGTACAAAGAACGACTATGAAAGAATTTTTTGCTTATAAAAGTGAGGGAAGTCAGTGAACGATTGAAATCGAAATAATTTTACAAGGAATCGTGTTCGAGGTTTCTCAAGATAAAAGGAATGGGAACAGTATATTTCTTCAATATTGTCAATTTTTCTAGGGTGGGCAAAGAGTTATGTAGAGTGAGCAGTGCCACCGTTGCCCCCTCCCACAACTACATCGCTGGCAACAAAAATGCATGTCTTAAGGAAAATCCAATGACTACTTCCTTTCCTTTTGGATCCAAAGTGGAATTTGCTGCAAACATTCCAGCAAAAAGTTTGGTTTTTTTATTTTTTTTTCTGCTCAAAGTATTAATAAGAATGTAATTGTTTAAGATCAAAGACAGCAATCAATAGATCAACTCTAAGCTTTTGTAACATGCTATACTTTGCACAATTTTGGTTCTGAATCGAACTATTGTGAATTAGTATTAGAACAGAAAATCTGGAAGATTCTAGCCCAAGAGTAGGTAAACTAATGAGCAAAGCTCGAAAGTTTTTCACAGATAATTCTGAATTTAGTAATTAACGACCTGCTCAAAATTGATTTTGAGTGAACGGTATAAGACACGCCTCGTATACGTCATATTGAAACTAAATTATATTCGCGCTTCTGGTAGGTTAAGAGGAAAATCATGTTTACGACCTTCTCAATCCACCTCTTCCACGAACATCGTCCCTGTAGACTTGCAGACCGTGCATAAGGACGAAAATCGTTGGGTATGCTTTCTGCGATGAATTTCGGCGTAGATTCGGCAGTGGTCTTGGCTAGACGTCGGTAATGACATTGACCTGGGGAACGACGCCCCCGACGCTGCATCATTGATTACACACAAACACTACACGAGTCGCTTACGTATTCTATCTCGAACAATGAATGTTTTTCGTTGGATGCGGTTTCAGTTTGGGATTTCGCATTGGTGTGAGGCGAGGAACCGAAATCATTACGACTCCGGCAGTGTTATCATTAATAGTGAAGCCTCTTTAGAAATTGCTCATACACTTGATATCATTCAGAAATTAATATGATATAGTTATATGCACCATTCATGTCTTCTGAAATATTTAGTTCATTTGTAACGACCATAAAGTCAAACAAATTTATACCTAATTAATAAGTTAATCTCCTACCTTAACCCGTTAACAGTTCGCAGTAAAAGTTGTGATTACTCAAAGTCTCTATGTTCAAGAATTATGAAATGACTCTCCCTTATCTCTCTAGATTTCTGTAAAAATAAATACGTCATCAAACAAGCTGCTACTCTGATGATGACAACGCAACTGGCGAGATGAGCACAAGATTCAAAAAATTTAAAATGCTAATGTGTTTTTGTGATTTTACTGAAAAAACAGTCAATTTTATTGATGAAAATCTTTCAAATTATAGAAGGGATTTTTTTTGATCATTTGAATCCATTATGTCGTTGATAAGGACAATATAATAAGATTCTTGACCCAGTATGAATTATATAAAAAATTCTCGGGAAATAGGTCACATTAACACTCTGTTATAAATGTTGGTCTTTACGTACGTTTCGGTCTCACGACCATCATCAGAAGACTTATTTTGTCAAAAAGGGGTTAACTAAAACTAATTAGCACAAGCGTCCATATCGCACAATTTTCAATCAAAAAGCTCACGCCGTCGAAACGAACAGAACCACGAATAATCGAAAATTGTATCGTTAATATTAAAGTATAGATTTTTTTGTGACAAGAAACCACTGTTAAGTAATATTCTCATAATGTACAAACGCATATTGCTATGGTCTCAAAGCAACTGGAGTTCGAAGCTATTTGTTTGTAATAACACGACCCAGATGTAGATTTATGACGTACTTGAAAAGGTTTTAGACCTGCATTGGAATTTACTTTAATTTAAGCGTTCTTCCTAAAAATTAAGAAATGTTTGAAAAAGTACGATATAAATGTTGCGCATAAACCTACTAACTGTGTTGGGAAATATTTCTCAAATCTAAAACCTGTAATACCTAAAGATGAACAAACCCACACAGTATATAAATTGAATTGTTTAGATTGTGATGGAACTTATACTGGAATCTCTAAACAATTTTTACAAAATGAATGTAAGGCCATAAGTATAGCACAAGAAATAATAACTTAGAAAATTCCACCGCCCTTGCTAAGCACTGTTTTGATTATAACCATCAATTTGATTACAAAAATGTTAATATTTTAACTAAAGAAACCAATTATTATAAAAGATTTATCCTGGAGATGATTCACATAAAACGGGATTCAAATTCTGTAAATCATAGGAATGATATTCAGGGATTGAGTCAGATTTATTCTAACTTGATTAATTAAAACTCTTGCAAATTCCTACATACGTCTTTATAATGTTAAAAGTATATTTTAGGAAGAACGCTTAAAGTAAAGTAAATACCAATGCAGGTCTAAAACCTTTTCAAGTACGTCATAAATCTACATCTGGGTCGTGTTATTACAAACAAATAGCTTCGAGCTCCAGTTGCTTTGAGACCATAGCAATATACGTTTGTACATTATGAGAATTAATACAAAATTCTCGGGAAATAGGTCACATTAACACATATATTTTTATTTTTACCCTCGTCGACGAGACGAGGGTAAAAATAAAAATATATGTGTTAATGTGACCTATTTCCCGAGAATTTTGTATTAATTCATACGTGGGTCAAGAATCTTTATTATTATGAGAATATTACTTAACAGTGGTTTCTTGTTACAAAAAAATCTATACTTTAATATTAACGATACAATTTTCGATTATTCATGGTTCTGTTCGTTTCGACGGCGTGAGCTTTTTGATTGAAAATTGTGCGATATGGACGCTTGTGCTAATTAGTTTTAGTTAACCCCTTTTTGACAAAATAAGTCTTCTGATGATGGTCGTGAGACCGAAACGTACGTAAAGATGAACATTTATAACAGAGTGTTAATGTGACCTATTTCCCGAGAATTTTTTATATAGTTGATAAGGACTCTATAGTGTAGATCAGGGTTCCCAAAATGATATAAGAAATCTGGCCCACAACAGCTAATGGCTTATTGTTGTTATTGTTGTTGTGATAAGTTGGATAAAAAGACACAGAATGATAATAACTGGGTTTACTTGCTAGGTAAAGCTTAATGACAAGTATACTTGTGAGAGTTTTAGCCAGGTTAGAAAAAAATCAAAACATAGGTATTTTGGGAAATGAATTCACCGAAAAAAAAACTGTTTTCCTCATTTTCCGGATTTTACTTTCAAGATATCTCTAATCTTATTCTATGGAAAATTTCCGATCGATTATGTGCTTTAAAAAATTTTTTTAGGCTAGTTTTCCAATATTTTACGATAATAAAACGAATTTCATTTTTTTACTTAAAAAAGGCCAATATTGTCACTTTAGACCTGAAACCTGATACTTTTCATTCAAAAATATTTCGTAAAAGCACCGAAGGACTTTTCCGCATCTAAGCCAGCCTACGGTGGTATGATATGGTTAGTCATTTTCCAATCTCTTCAATAAACCCAGTAGATCTGATGAAATCAACAACTGATATGACTGGTTTTAGAACTTCAGACATATCCAAACATTTCCCGCACAAGGACTGTTGATGAATTACCATCATTTTCTATAGCTTTTGACACAAGAGCAACCTCTCCTTTATTTTTACCATATATTTTTCCTCTGTCATTAGTAATAGATTTCAAGTTGTTCCATCGCAGGTTTTTTTTATTAATGGCATTTTCAACTCCCTACAAATATTTTTCTCAGTAGTCAAGCCGTGAACACTATCAATATCAAGAAGTTCTTCACACACTTCATACTTTCATCTACTCTTCAAATAAAAATCAACACCTGAGCAGTATCTTACACATCCGTTGACTCATCCAAGGCCAGAGAAACCCCTCAGGATGTCCATTTTTGTTAGACAGTTGAAATAATATATTTTCTGCGATATGTCATTAGTAATAGATTTCAAGTTGTTCCATCGCAGGTTTTTTTTATTAATGGCATTTTCAACTCCCTACAAATATTTTTCTCAGTAGTCAAGCCGTGAACACTATCAATATCAAGAAGTTCTTCACACACTTCATACTTTCATCTACTCTTCAAATAAAAATCAACACCTGAGCAGTATCTTACACATCCGTTGACTCATCCAAGGCCAGAGAAACCCCTCAGGATGTCCATTTTTGTTAGACAGTTGAAATAATATATTTTCTGCGATATTCCTCCGAGCCATAGTGTTTGCTGACAACTGACAGCTTAAAATGAATTTATCTTTTCGGGGCAGATTTCTTCGGCTACTAAAATTACGCATTCTTTCATTAGTTTTCCATCGGTGAACGGTTTTACACGTTTCGCAATTTCAATAGCCACACGAAAGTTGGCAAGAGTTGCAGCCTCTTGTTCAGTATTGAGTTTTGTAAACAAAGATTGCTGCGATTCCAATCCGTATATTTTCAGTAATTTTGAAAATGCGTCGTTCCATAATGAAGATTACGAAATAAAATAGAATAAAGTTCCATTGATCTTTGGATGTTCTGCATTCACTCTCTACTTTTCGCTTTTTTTCCATACTAGTAAGTCACACACTAAAACAACAAGTCAAATCAAAATACTGTTATGAAGGTGTCTTTTAAGCACGCACAAACTCGTTTTATTTCACAACAGACAGTTTCGCTTCCTTCGCCTTCCCTAGGCGGACTGACTCGCGGTCGCGTCGCTAGCCTGTTTATACCCCAAATACTGCCATTTAGGAGGGAGTGGAATGCACCGGAACTTTCTCGAAACAACGAGATCATTCGCGAATGCTTAATCGCTACTGCGCTTTCGGAAGTACTACTAGCACTACCTATTTCCTCGTGTGATCACCAGGTTTCGTCAAGTGTCGCGGTCGTAACAATAAAGTATAGTTAGTACACAATAGTAATTGAATTTAGCAAGCGTATGCTCGCTTAGAGCGCGTACTCGGGGACTACTCTAGAATTTATAGATAATGTCAGGAAAATTGAAACGGTTTTGGCCCTTGAAACTTACTGGAGTAAACGGTACGGCCCTAAGCCCGGAAAGTTTGTGGACTCCTGGTCTAGATTGATTAGTAAAATTACAAACTAATAGTTCTACACTGCTGTTTCGCTCTTTCACGGAGCTCATCAGCAGACCGAGAAAGTTCGTAATATTACTGAACGATCATTTTATCGAAACTATAAATAACCAAATAGCAGATTTCTAGAGACAATAAAATAATCTAACGCCATCTACAAGCAGATATCTCACTAAGAAATTACGACATTTATCTTATGTATTTATATCTTCGAAAGATTGAAGGTTCAGTAACATTGCAAACTATCTCGTTCTGCTGATGAGTTGCATGAGAGAGCGAAATAGTTGCCCAAAACATTAGTAGCCCATCCCGGCCAAACGACATAGCTTTTGTTAATTGTTAGAGTTTTTTCGAATGATACCTCAACCGCCCTACCCTCTGTAGTCAGTTGACTTACGGCGATAATCATGTTACTCAGCACTGTTAACCTGAACCCAAACGTTCCTATTTTATAGGTAAAAATGAAACCAATCTGATACTTTTTCTCTCAAACCAAGAACATTTAGTTTATTAATTAGAAATTACATGTTTACAGTTTAAAATGGATTTATGAGAGGTAGAAACATAATGTAGACTTATTCATATTTATTGTTCACATAATTATGAACTGTCTGTGCAGGTATTATCAGTAGATTTGTCTCTTGTATAAGCGTATTGTGATGGTGTTAGAACAGTGTTAGTTTCTAAAAAATTACACATTTGGTTGTTTATAGCTCTTCCAATTATTTTTGCTGTATGACTATTATACAAAGCAATGGGTCTATATTTTAAATTATTAGATAATGGATCATGGCTCACCTCTTTCAAAAATTGGAATGATATTGCCTGACTAGAATGCAGACGGAAACTTGTCACTTTCCATTGATGACTGATAGTTAGGGGTATCTCGAGGTATTAACCACTTTTTGGGGGTACGCCTAGTTGATCAAGATTCAACATATTTACATTTGTTGCATCAAATTGTACCAGCTACGAGTAATATTCTGGAAGTTTCATACGGAACCTTGAACCACAACCAATATGAAACGTCGCCAAATATAATTTTATCAGGGGTCGATTTAAATCTGCATTAGTAATATGTTACGAATCTGGGACTCTCATTACATTCACAATTACTGTATGCTTGGATTGCATTTTTAGATTCTTATTTATAATATGCATGTAAGTGACCTGCCTCAAAAAGCAATGAAAATAAACTAAGAGCGTCTAAATGTAGGACGTTACCGAAGCTGAAACGGGAAGGGTGCCACACCAGGTGAATGACGCGACGCCTCGGACGCCCTTGAGAATATAACGTCATGGTCATTGCTTCCTATATCCTTTGTCTGTCACCCCTTTGTCCTGAATTAATTTGATATGTAAGGCAATAATAACCTTTCCAAACACAACAAAATGAAAACATAGAATGTGATGGATCAATACTGTATAATTGAGAAACATTCTTTATCTTCATTTCAAATCGGAATGTCGAACGATTTACTAATTACAGGGTGATATTAAATATATTGAGGGATGGAACATCAGAACATCGCTCATAATCTAGTCAACAGTTTTTTTTCACCATAAATTTGTTAATGGTTTTATTAACTGTGCTAAATTATCAAATTAATTTTAGAATCTCATAAGACGCCTCATCCATACTGTTGAGCTTTTGGCTACTCCATTACACCATAACTATGGGAAAAACGAATTTGTGTCTCGAATCATTAGGATTTATAAGTATAATTTTCAGATCCAAATGAAATCAGAAATGTCATACTTGAATTAAAAAACTAAAATCAACAGGCTAGATGGAATGCGCGCAGAAGCTTTACAAAAAATTATTTTGAACATATTACAAAAGCACTAACAATATTAATCAACAAAATATTCGTATCAGGGATATGTCCAAAAGCTTTTAAAACATCAATTGTTGTTCCAATTTATAAAAATGGAGATAGCTCAGAATCAGGAAAAAAAAATACGTGTGGCACTCGGGGACTGCCGCGGTAAAGCTATTGCATAGCATTTTTTATCAACTTATGCAATTATAATTATTTATTTATTTTTTATTTATGCAGTATTTTTTTTCTTTGATTCTAATTCAAGTTACACTTTTTGAGCGTGGTGACCGATAAGAAAACACATTTATTTCTTTTATTGAATAAATGAGAAGTTGATATCGCTTAAAATATTTTTATTATCTTACAATACATGTAGGTTATTCAGGAATTTTGATCATTGAAACTATAGGTTTATGGTAACTGAAATAAGAAACATAAGTTTGAGATTTGATATCCTCTAAATATCTGGAAAATACCGCGTCAATGGTGGTCCCATATTTTGTTGTGGATTCTTGTGGATCATTATTCATTTTCAAATTCAATTTTTCCGAAAGAAAAGTTGTCAACCGCTCTGATTTTTTATCAGCGAAGTTGATGTTGAAATCGCCAGCCAAGATAAGTGAAAATTTATTACCATTTGTACCAAGTATTTTCGACCCTTCTTCAGTGTACTCCAGTAAAGTGCGATGAATAAAATGCTCTACCTCGTCCAATTTTGGATTCGGAGAAATGTAAATTGCTACCATGACTATGTGTAGGCCATTTCTAAGTTTGCATAAGCACGCACAACTATCTCCAACAAATGAGCGCCTAACATTAACATCGCTAACGTGTGCAATATTCATTTCAATATTCGGAGTCATAATATTAGTAACATTATTATTTTTTTGGTAAATAGCTACCCCACCTTTTGGAACAGTATCTACAACAGTATATATACCTACATGTATACTTACGGGGCGCACATGCGGTGAGTGTGGCATTATAAAGATATGATAGATACCTATACACCTATATACTTTCTCACAAACAGCTGCTTACGTATTCGTCCGATTTCGGAGCAGCTCGTCTCGATCCGTGCGAGCTTCGTACAGTCGTACCATATACATACACGTTAAGCGAACGCTCGGCCGAGCTACATGGTAGGCGGAGTGGGGGGTGTTAGGTTTTATTTTCGTTACGGAATTTCTTGATTCGGTCGCCGCGGTCAAAGCCCGCGATAAAAGCTATATGCAATATATGCAATAGCTTAATAGAAACAGGTACTCTCAGGTCTCTGCTACGCGCGTCTAACGTATAAACTCTAACTGACGCGTAGCGAGCTCCTAGAGGCATATGTTATTTTTTAGATAATTCGAACCTTCTAATTTCGATAGGCCACGTGAAAATCCCGGAGTCTAAAGCGCTAGAGTGTTATAACTTTCGTATAAAATAGCGAAATTTCTCACTTTTAGAAACTTCAAATTAATTAATTAATGTGACACATGTTAGGTGTGTAGGTCTTACATTATTTTTCGTTACGGAATTTCTTGATTCGGTCGCAGCGCTCAAAGCCCGCGATAAAAGCTATATGCAATAGCTTAAAAATTGCCTTCTCATTTCTTCAATCACCAATTTCTTGAAAATTGGCCTTGGTAGGCATATGCGATAATTGAACAAAGCCGAACGGTGACTCGTCAAACGTTCCTGGTAAAACAGATAACACGAGAAGGTGGAGTTGACTAGAGCCCAGAACGGGCAATAATATGAGTCTAGCAAGCAGTGCTCGTAGTGGGTCGGCCTAAAGTAGCCCCATCGGGGGTAATAAAACAGCTGCCTCTGCGTGGGTGAAATGCTGCACAACATGACTTTACTCCTGAAACCCAGTATCTCTGATTCTTATCATCCCAGGTATCTAGGCAATTGTTTCGCGGCCAGGGCAATGATATGTGGTAGGCCGATGACAATTGATGGACGGCTACTCGTCAAACGAAAGCTGCTTAACACTGAACATGAGTAGGCAGGTGGAGAGGCGCCCATACGGTTCAAAAGACTGTCTCCTCTCCATTAAGGCGTTGGTCTCTGCCGGGCAGTTGTTGACGAGCGCCTGATGACTAGCGGGTGTTGGAAGGCTACAATCCTTCACCTTCGACGGGTGAGTCGCGTTTCAGCTCGGGCATTGACACTGCAAAGCCAGTGGGGTTCGAGAAATTTATTTCCCGGACATACTGGTAGGTAGGTGTCGTCCTACCGCGCTGATTCGGCGTAATCCCTGTTGAGAGTACATTCTATGAAAGTCTTCAGATAGATCAAGTATTCTGAAAAGAATGATTGATTAGATTGAAAAATAATAGAAAGATGTTGTAAGTCAAATTATGACATATGTTGTAATATAAAAATAAATAAAGTTTATTCAAGTAGATATTGAATATTTCAACAATCCCGATCCCTCGCTCATGGGGGCCGTGCGGTGTAGCCCTCGGGGCAGGCACTTCACGTAAATTTAACACTTGAACATCTGTATGGAGCAGGCTTTTGCGGTCCTAGATAAATTGATGAATTCTCTGTGCGAATGAGGGATCGCAACACATTCTTCTAAGCCGATATGCTTGCCATCTAGAGATGTAAGGAGAAGCCACTCGACTATGGTAAGATAAATGAGACCATCTGGATCTGTTCGGACAGTCAAGCGGCACTCAACGCACTGAAAAGCCCAACTGTTTCCTCGCGACTTGTCAGGGATACCAAGAAGATCCTTAACAAGCCAGCCGATGGAAACAGGCTCAACCTAACCTGGATTATGGGTCACTCAGGTTGGAAACGGAATGAGAAAAGTTTGGACGACCCTCAAGACCCCGTTGCTGGTATCCCCTACAACGGAAGTATACAGATCTTGCAAAACCATCTGAGAAATCAAAATGCCTCAGTATGGAGAAGCATTAACGGCTGACGAACTACCAAAATTTGGATTACTTTCCAAAAATTTCGAATAACTTCGTGAATGAGCCAAATATGATCATTTATGTTACATAGTGCTGATAAAAATTTGTAAGTATTGTGAATTATTGAGTACAAAAAATTGCGATACTATGAATTGGTTCATAGCTTATATTGAAGATTATTATTTAGTTTTCAGTATTTTACATATTTTATAAAAAAATATAAAAAGAAATTTTTCTACAAACGCTTAACAAAGTAGCCTTTGACGCTTTCAGATTTCAACGCAAAGTTGACGTTTTCCGTGAAATGTCATTTTGTGACAGCATTTGCGCTCTAAAGCTGAAATATTTCGAAAACGCTCGCTTCTCCAACGTATTTCTGCATGATGATTGATGATAGTGACAGTGAATTATCAAACACTCCTCCTGATGTAGCAGAAAGTGCAAAAATTGTTACTTTGAATCTCCTACCAGAGAAATCAAGGAAGAAATATGAATTACAATACGGTAAATTCATGACGTGGTGCCAGTCGAAGAAGGTGAATAAGTATTCAGAAAACGTATTACTGGCTTATTTTGGAGAAAAATCATTGATTTGTAAGTCATCAACTCTTTGGTCTACGTATTCGATGATACGGACATGCTTGAATGTTAAAAATAACATCGAAATCAATAAGTATCCTAAACTTATCGCATTTCTGAAGAAACAGTCTGTTGGATATAAAGCGAAAAAATCCAAAACATTCACCACTGAAGATATTCACAAATTTTTACAAGAAGCGCCCGATGAAGAATATCTACTAAAAAAGGTAAATTTTAATATTTCATGCTCTGAGTAGTTTGAGATGCGGTTAGTATTTTTTTGAATTTAGTGCAATTTGGTTAGCATAGACATTTGGAATAGCTATTAATTGCAGTTTTTTTATAGGTTATTCTAGTTATGGGTATTGCTGGTGCCTGCAGGCGCGATGAGTTGGTCAAAATGGAGATTGGTGACATAGAAGATAAGGATTCTATTTTAATAGTCCGAATTCCCGATTCAAAAACGAGAATAAGCCGTGTTTTTACGATTGTCGGTCATAATGAAGAGAATTCAGTTGATTATCTTTCAATTTGTAAAAAATATATTGCACTCAGAAAACATTGTCTGAATAACAATACTGTCCAACGTCTATTTTTACGTTATGAAAAAGGTAGATGTATGAACCAAGTTGTGGGTATGAATACAATCGGCAAGACTCCCAGTGACATTGCTGAATATTTGAAATTGCCCGAGCATAATTTATATACTGGACCCTGTCTCCGACGAACCTCTGCTACTTTATTGGTGAATGGTGGAGGTGACCTAATACAACTGAAAAAACATGGTGGATGGAAAAGTAACAATGTAGCAGAAGGCTATATAGATGATTCAATCAACAATAAGATTGAAACTACCAAGAGAATATTCTCAAGACCATCTACATCTCGTTCTGTAGATTTCCAATATTCGGGGGAATTAATGTTAGATAAATCTACTGATCGTCCATCAGGTTCAGGAATAATAATTAAAGAGTGTCACAATTGTACATTCAATTTTAGTAAAGTCAATGATAAATTAAATCAACATTAATCAGGAATTTATAAACTGTACTTGATGTACTTTTGTTGAATAAAGCATCTGGTGTTTTTTCTTTTTTTTTTCTGAAAACTGCGTTTGTAGAAAAAATCTTGTGTGTATTTCGAGCACAAAGTGTCATTGTCGCTCTCCAAAGATTACCGCGCTCCGCTTTGCGTCGCGCGGTAACTCTCTTTGTCGAGCGACAATATATCACTTTGCGCTCTTAATACACAAATAGCTATTTCATTCTCTAAATAGGACGGTGGTGCGTCTCTCAAAATCTATCCATGCAAGATTTTTTTAATACTTTTTATCAGTTTATACAATTTATACAGTTTATACAGTTTATTCATTTGTTAAAATGAATTTACACATAACATAACCGAGTTAGAATGTTCGTGATATAAAGTTGTAATAGACTTTTGCTAGAACTTTTCTATTATCTCTATCTCCAACTGTGTAGAATGAGGTAAAGACTGGAACGAAATGGGGTAACATTTACGCTGAGAAAAGTTTAGATGGCTAATAAAGCGACCGAGACGCGTGTCTCCAAAATACGTCACACCGACGCCTCATCACGTTGTCCTACTTTAAAAGGCATCAGCAACTAAATCAAAATACCAGAGGTAATTTTCCAAAGCTGAATAGAGCGATAAGTTTTCATGAAGAAAGCGCCGTTGCATTTGATGCCTTTCGCTATCAAAGGATCTAAGATCAGATTTATTCTACCATAAACTTTGAAATTGAAGCATAAATCGGAAATATTTTTTGAGCCTAGACCGATCGACATGAAGCATTTTCATGTCGATTCCAGAAAGCCTTCAGTAACAAGGGTAAAAAGGTAGAAAATGGGTAGCGCTCCTTATAATATGCGTGAATAATAAATAAACAATTTTTATAAACAAGGTGGCGTCATGGATCAAGGTCAGCCATTGTTGTCAGATTGGGCAGGTTTTCAATGTTTTTGGATACCAACTAACGATTTGATTCGATAAACTGTACAATCAAAATTAATAATTCTTTACTGATTATATGAAATAAGACAAATTATTCATAATTTTGAATATAATTAATTACCTGTTTTTTTTTTGGGTGCGAGGTGGTTGAAACCCTTTATGTAACATCCCATAAGGTAGTGTGGGAGTCCTTGAGTCTCGAACTTAATCATCTCAGATATACCCACTAAACACTCCACCTCGTGTCGTGTGGTGGGCTCGATCCTGCAACCAGGGCAGTCACGATGACACTTGGGCTTGGCAGCCCATTGTATCTTTTTTTTTTTTTTTTTAAATAGTAAGATTTAATTGTCCTTTTAATATGAACAATACATTTAACATTACAACACTTAATATAGTACATAGTATTTTACACAAGTATGTAAATGAAAATGTATATACCTGGTTCATACCTACAGAGAACAATAAATAGAGTAAAAGGTCCTAAACAGCTAAATTGCTGGAACTGGATCCTTATTTGCTTTAAACGTATTAAGTAGAGGTCCCAAAATGATTTTTAATCTTTCTTATAAATACTTTTGTGTTTGTTTCATTTTTAATATTATAAGGTAATGAATTGAAAGTTATCGAGCTTTTTGATATTGGATCGTTCAGACCAATATTAGTGCGTATTGTTCCCAAGTATATATTCTTACTTCCCCTTGTCTCATACTCATGTAACTGTTCATGATATTTGAAGTCATAATTGATTTTTTGTATATTATTTTTTGTTTTATATATATATTTACATTGTTCAATTTTTTTGATAGTCTGCAATGTTTGCAATTTCAAATCATTATATAATTGTTGGGTCGGTGTTCTATACTCTTTCACAAATAAAATCTTTAGAACTTTGTTTTGAAGTCGTTGAAGTTTATTGAACAATGTAACTGTACTATTTCCCCAAATTGTAATTAGATATCTGAATATGGATAAGAAGTATGCATTGTAGATTTTATATTTCGATTCTTGGTCTAAATAGTCACGACATTTAAATAAAGCTCCTACCATTGAAATAATTTTATTGTGGATGTATTTATAATGAAAAGCCCATGTTAATTTGTCATCAACAATAATTCCCAAATATTTCGTATTTGTTACCCTGTCAAGAATTATATCATCAATTTTTATTTGTATATTGTCACCAATTTTATTTTTTTGTTTAAATAACATGTATGTTGTTTTATTAATATTAATTTTCAATTTATTTTGTTGTAGCCACATACAATAATGTTTTAAATCGTCATTTATTAAATCTTCAAGACTATTTAGATTTGAATAACTGTAAACTAATATTGTATCATCCGCAAAAGTAAAGTATCGAGCCGTGCCACTTTCTCGGGCCATCGGAAAAATTCCGCAGTTGCTGGATTCGAACACGCGACCGGCAGCCACAGTGATTAGAAGATCGATAATTCTACCACTGAGCTACCTGGTCCCCCTGATTAACTGTTGGTGTTCACCAATTGTTTGAAAAAAGTGAAGTAAGTACCTAACCTACACACTGTTTCTAGCTCCCTTGAACATGGACAATAGAAGGATTCAAGTTCCAAATCTTAGTCACAAGTCTAAGGGGTTCAAAAAAATTAAAACTTCAAAAATGACCTAAAAAAAGGCCCAGAAACCAGTTTTTGGGATTTTTGGGATGGTTGCACCAAATATTTCTTGTTGAAAATTCTTATCACAAGAAACAACTTTTTCCACCTCCCCAACCTCTATCAAATTTTTACGAACCTCACCTCATTTTTCCGTAGAATGACTCCACTAAATGGTTATTCTTCTAACTTCAAACCAATTTAAGAATTGGTTTTGATACATTTCACCATGATAATCGACATCCTTTGTTTTTGAAGAAAATATTACTTCCACACTAGTAATAAAATCTGCTGTACAACGAACATGAAGTACCATACACATTACTTCACCAACATTTAACGTTTTCACATTTTTAGTGCTAGAATCTTGCCAGGAATGACCGGCAGTACCATCCATGTCCAATCGAGATGAACAAATAGACGTATTTACACATTCATTTTTCAGTTTAATATACTAATGTGTAAAAAAATGTAGGATCACGTTTCTCAATTTACACAGCATACGACGTAAATAAACGTAGAACGTAGAATTGCAGTCGTGGGAAGAATAGTTTCTGTACTTCCGAAGTTTAATTTCATTAAAATTCAGATTCAGAACAAATATATGAACTATCAAGTCAAATCAGGAACTGTACAATTTATATCGGCAACTCTGTAATGTGTTGCAACTGTAAAAATTAAATATATCTGATTTGACGAAGAGAGCGTGGCACTTACTTTATGTGCTTTGACTACACGAGAAGGAAACCTATAACATCTTTAGAGCCAGCAGTGAAATGTAGAAAGAGGGGATAATAGGCATTCGTATTTTTCTTCATGGTTTGGAGGTTATAGGCATCAGTGGCGGCTCGTGAAACGTGAAACTTCGTAAAACGTTTCTGTAAAAATATACTCTATTCACAGCCTTTTAACCTTTGCACAGCGACCGTACCAGCTACTTCAGTGACAGAATTAATTGTTACCCACCAAGAACCAACGTGGAGATATAGAGTTTCTATTGCCAAAAAATTTTTTTGTTCGTTTTTTGTCTTTTAGTTTTTTTGGATTTTTAATATTTTTTCTTTTTTTTTTGGAATTTTTCATATTTTGTTCTTTTTATTAATCTTATTAACTTTTATTATTTATTAACAGAATTTTACGGTCTTTAGTTTGCGAAAAATGATCAATAATATTATCAAAAAATGTATCATTTTGTTTTAAGTGTCTTACTAAATCTTTTTCAATGGATATTAAACTAACATTGTATAAACGATTTTGGCCCATTGTATTTGGCATGTAAGTTTTAATTCGTTTGAGAGTAGAAAATGATCTCTCCACCGATGCCGACGTGACAGAAATGGTGACTGTCAAACAAAGTAGTTTATAAAACTGAGGTAAAACTTGTTGCAAATCATTGTCTATCATATATTTTATCATATCGGCGTGACTGTTATACTGGCCTAAAATATCTTTATCCGAGTATATAACGCATAATTCATTGTACCGTGCTATTTTATCAAAAAATTTATATTTTAGAACTAAGTTATCTTAAAGTGTATTGGGGAACTCTTTTGAAAAAGATTCGAAACTATTCGTCAAGTCAAAAAACTTCAATTCATGTAAATCGGAAAATCGAATCTCAATTTGACCTTTAATAGTATCTAAAATTTCAGAAAAAAGTTGTTTATAATGTAGATTCTTGTCTACCAAATTATATGTTTTCCTCCTTTTCGCGGGAGGAGCCTCTCATCAGTTGAAAAATTTTCAAATAAAATATCAAAATGAAATTCTGTATTATGGAAACTTGAACTTTTTCCAATGAGATGTTTCAAACGATCTCTTGAATAAATTATATCAGTGAATTTATGTTGTAAAATTTGAAAAATAAGATCAGTTTGTTCAAATATTAATTTAAAATTATCAAGAAAAAACAAAAATTCTTCATTTTCTAAATAAGATTTTAAACCAACAGCAGCATTTAATGAAACCTGATCTGTTGAAAAGTCATCACTGTTTAATACAAAATCAAATGTTTCAATTAATTTGTCTTTATTTTTATGGATGGTAAATACTGCACGTGATGTAAAATTCCATCGAGTTGGAGCATTACAGGGAAATCAATGATTTCTTCTAAAACTTCGTCTTGTCAATACTATATTAGTATTAACAATGATCGATTTTGATAGTTACCTGACATTACTAATCCTTTCAAATCCGGTAAAGGCCGTTTATTTAAAAGAAACAGTTTTATGATATGTTAATTCACTAAATGGATTTTCTAAAAGGCAGCAACTAACTCACTAACACTCATTTTAAATTTACAACAGACAACAATCTAACCTTACTTCGCGTGGCGTGACAATACATAAACAAGCACCGACTGACCTACTCAGCAGTCGGCAGAACGCACGTCTCTTGTTTCATAGATTGCTAGCGGCTGCCGCAGGCTAGCCTCCAGAGGGTGTTGCCATTTTCGATGATTTACACAGTTGGCGTTCGGACTGGTCGGAAAAACGGCAACTGCGTTGAACAACGCATACTCAGCGTTTGAGATATATAGAGAGTCTAGCCTCAGGGCACTGTTGCCAGATTAAAAATAACGACTGAGAACGGGGAATTAATTGTAAAATTTTAAAAATTATCAGAGAAACAGGAAATAAAATGGAGAATGATCATTAAGATGAATTGGTGAGGAGGCTGAGCCTCCTTAGCCTCCTTCGAGGAGCCGCCACTGATAGGCATAGGGAAATACCTCACTAGGTAAAGAGTTCCACAACAGGAGCTTGAGCGTATGTTTGGGAGCCGAACTCCAAACATGTGAACAGTACTCCAGGACAGGTCATATTAGTGATTGTCGGATCCGCATAATTATGAAAGACTTCATAGGAATAGTTGTATCTGACATCATCATATTAAGGATTGTGGGATCCGCTTCCCTGGAGAAGACGCAAGCTTGAGTTTTGGTTGCTTTAAACTCTACTAAATTAGATCCACATTTCAAAATCTCTGCCAGATCTCCATAAATTGCGCCAACCTGTCTCTGTTTCGCTTCTCTGGCTTCATTGGATGGTATAGGGGCTCTAGATGAGAAGGTGGTATGAAGTGTATCATCATCTGCAAAGCTGTAAACGGGACATATGGTAACTTCCAGTAGATCGTTGATATGAAGCGGAAACAAAGTTGGTACCAAGACAGGTCCCTTTGGAACACTAGCGTTGAAAGCCATCGTATCGGAGGATACTCCGTCAATCACCACATGGAGTGATCTATCTGAGTTAAAACTAGAAAGCAAGCGGCAAAGTTGAGGCGGCAAACCATATGACGGAACTTTCTCAAGAAGGCTTTGGTTCTAGACTCGGTCGAATGCTTTGGAGGTACCCAATGGTACAGCTAGAGATTGTTCATGTTTTCCAATAGATTTCTGCCATACATGTGTTACGTAGGCAAGTAGGTCTCCTGATGATAAATACTAAAGCCCTTAGGCTGCTTCACCTCACTGATGACAACCAAAAGGTCATAAGGTACCAAAATGGGATCAATTATACTTTGGAGTAGTAAACCCTGTTTGGACCCAGTTTCAAAACATATATTATCATGTCGGTTTGTACTCGGTTTTACTTTACCCTATTAGTGTATGTAACCATGAAACTACGAAAAGTGACAAGTTGGAGACTCTTGACTTGATGCTATCTGTTCCAAACCTATGGCATTCGAATAAGAATATCGATATAACTAATTTTCATGTTCTCTTTCTGACTGTCGTACCCAATCTATGCAGAAACAATAGTAAGAGCTATTGTCTCTGCGATTATTTGTCATTCTGTGTCTTTTAATTTTGTTTAAACTAATTGCGTTTTATTTTCTGTAAATTTGATAGTTGAAGTTTTGTTAGTGAAGATCTCTATCATGAAGACTGACATGCATTTCTTGTAAGGATTTGCCAATAGTATTTGGTAACGGGATATGCAGTTGTTCATTGAACGGTTTCCCAACAGATATGTACCTGATTTTCTATTCATCAACATTTTCATAAAACAGGTACATTGAAATAGAGTAGAGGACCAGGACGGCCAATGACAGTAAAACGGTAGGATTGGATGAAAATGCTGAAAGTGATTGAGGTAAATCCAGGTATTCCTGCTAGAAAAATTGAAAAATCTTTAAATGTAAGTAATGGGCTTGTGTGGAACATTTTGGGGGACTATTTGTTCACCCATACCACATATAACAAGTTCAGGCACCTCTTCCTGGTGATGCTGCTCCACGTATTGTACTTGGTCAATGGCTTTTGCCCACAATGGTTAGAATCCCTCAACTACTGCCGCTTATTATTTTTACCGATAAAGAAATTTGCAATTATGAATTTTCATAATAACCGTGTATGGGTTGAAGAAAATCCGCATGAGATACTTCAAGATTGTTTTCAAGATCAGTTTTCGTTAAATGTTTGGGTTGGAATTGTGGGTGACTGGCTATTTGGACTTGGACTGGGAAGACATATAGGCGAAGTTTATCCAAACTTTTTGGAACATTGGAGTTGCTCAAGGATGCACCATTGGTAACGAGAATCGCAATGTAGTTTATGGACTGCATTTTAGTATGTTTGCTGGAATTTTCAACAGCATTCTATGGAGATCGCTTGATGGACCAGCTGGACCTGACTTATAGCCTGCTCGATCCCCAGACTTAACCCCCCTGGATGCCTCCCTACTCTATTGGATAATGTGTAAGTTTTGAGAAATCGGATAATTGGTAAGTGCAATTGAAAGAGTTCAGCAGTCAATGTGGGGAAGATTGAGTGCATGCATCACATACGAACAATGTTATCGCCATGTATATTCGGAACAAAGTGGCTTTCCAAAAATCATTTAAGGGCAAAATATTCTTAAAATAACCCAGGGAACGACCCCTTGAATGTTTGCCGTATGTTGACGAAACACCCTGTATATGGGTCATGAAAGAAGTTTCGCTTAACTTATCGCACACAAATAGATTGCATTAAATTTAAATCGGGTAGCAGATCTCGAGTCGCATAGGTGGTTAATTTATGTACCGATAAGTGCAAAACGTTGAAGAATGTGAACATGAAATAAGGTTAGGTCGTGGAAATTATAGGCAAGATATGTAAATGAGGACAAGAACTCTCGTGACTATCGAGCAACTACCCCTGGTGTGCACGTCATTCTGTCTGTCACCCCTTATAACCCTGTTGACCTCATTCCGATGCTCCAGGATATGAGCGTTGAAGGTATGGTGAGTCCAGTCTAGACTATTTATTAGATTTCAATAGGTAACTGGATTTAACAGTGACTGATCCAATCATCTGTCATTTGTTGTTGAAAATTACAGATAATACTTTCTAATTATTGTTTTATATTGGATTTATATATCGCAGGTGACCATTCGTAATCTTCTTTTTATTTGTATTCGTTTTCTGGCAACGAATATATGAATTGTCAAAGTCGATTCGCGGAATTATTTAACTTGGAGAAAGTGTTTCCAATTGTTAAAATGACATATTACCATTCCGACGAACATAGCAATTTTGGAAAATCGTTCAAATGAATTGGATGTACTGAGTTACTGACTATGAGGTCATTTATTTCTGATCGTGAACATGATTCATTAGTTTTCAGGTGTATATTTCCAAAAAAAAACGATGATAAAGCTTTCTGTCTTGTCTTTTAATCAATGTTTGCTTTTGTAGACTTTAACGTTCGTATGAACTTGATTCTAATAAGAAACTTTGTATGTTCATACTTGAAATTCAGAATTATCGTAACGCTTTTGTGTGATTAATGATATTTACAAAACATTTCTAATATATCATTGATTTGTGCGAGATCCCCCACATCAGAGAAAGATATGTACTGAAGAGCTCTACATTGGAATATGTGTACTAATGCTCAAGAGATGTATATGTCACAGGAACCTGTATTAGTGCTGTACGTTCTTGGTCAATACACAGTTATTACACTTTATAGAGATCTACTGAGATATAAATTCAACATGTGTGAGAACTTGTAACTTATGAAGTGAGTTACAGCTTCCTTCGTGGCTTGGAATCTGAGCAACAGATAGTGATTGATTTTTTTCTTGGAAACTACATTACTACAATGTATTCAATGAACAGGTTGATACTTTAGGAATGAAGGCACCCACAGCAATAATCTATTTCGACATTGTTAGAATAGATCATCTAAAAGGAAGTAGTGGTACTGAGGTTGCACTTACGTGGTTATTACAGAATTCTGTAATGATAACATATAGTTATTCGACATTGTCCTAGTGATAGTACATATTATAAAATATGCAGACATAGTTATTTATCGAAAAATTCACAGATAAACTGTGAAGATGTCCTCGAATTCAACATTTCTCATTGTGAGAGACTTTATAGCTTATGTAGTGAAATTGCAGTATCCTTGTAGCTTTGAGCTTTTCCTAATAGATGGTGCTTAAATCGAAAATTCTGTTTGATGGATATATAGAATTCCCAATACTGTACCCACGGTATATTATCATACCGTGACTGTACCTAAGACAAATAAATACAATCGTAAGACTGCGTTTTGTTTATGATTATTTTGATTAAATTAGATAATTCCCTGCTTTCCCGCTTCTGTTCCCACATTTATCTTCATTCTTATTCTTATGAATTTATAATCCAAATTATATACCCGGCTTTACACCAAGTGGTAAGACCCCTCCTACAGTGATTTCTGTTCATAGTTGTCAGTAGCGGCGTTATTGCAGGAAGCCAAACATCCGGTCGCTCTTGAGCTTTTGCATATTCTGATTTGGCACACTCTCAGCGGTCTGGGAGGTTTAATTCGTGATGAATATTTCATAGCACGAGCACCTCAATGCTTCATACCGATACGATTTGAAATTTATTTTAGCCGGTTAGTCAGTTTGATGTTCCCATATACCACAGAAGATTAAATCTCATTTTCAATTCTCTCACTATACGTAGTATGAAGTACAAGGGAAGTATTAGAAGCAGGGCAAAACCTTTTTTCCGGATTTTCGCATATGTTCTTTTTTTTCCAAAGGGTAGGTGCAAATATTCAAAAGACACTGACAAGTCCGCACTTGTTAGTAGTGTGAGACTTCTATCCACTAAAGCAACCTCCCGTGCTCACTGTGGCCTTTGTGTCATCCCGCGGAACCGCCGTCAAGCATAATTTCACGGGACGGGCCTAGAGACGTTGCTCCTTCTCTTGTTGTTACTCTGGACTGCCTTCACCGACTGCCCTCGGCTGATACGGAGTAGTGGTAGCTGCAATGGTAATATCGCATCCCTTTCTCGTTCCAGGCGTCTCAGCTCCTTCAAAATGCGGGCAGCGAACGCACCGACAGCACTCCAAACGTCCTCCGACACCAGCATGTGCCCAACGATGGTCTCCGGTGATAGGTATACCCCAAGCACATCACAGAATTCCCGGCGTTCCTCGAAGAACCGCGGACAATGGAAAAATACGTGCTCAGCTTCCTCCGGTGTCTCCTCACATGTTGGGCAGAAGGGAGTGTTATCTAGTTTGAACCTATGGAGGTAAATCCGGAAACATCTATGCCCAGTTAGGAGCTGAGTCACGTAGAAATCTACTTCACCATGTTGCCGACTGATCCAGGAGTCTATGGTGGGTATGAGACGGTATGTCCATCGTTCTTTTTCTAACCGATCCCATCGCTCCTGCCACTCCTGCAGTCAGCTTCCAAATACCAGACGTCCTCTCAACCCAGAGAATGGACTCATTGTGGGCTGACGAAAGACAATTTCAGGCATATGGCTATCGATGGTAGTAATGGAGGGTCCTTCCTTTGTGGAATTTGCTGCAAACAATCTAGATTCTTAACAGTTAGGTTAAGTCATTAAAACACGTTATAATTGAAAAGTGTATTCCAATGATAACCGATAAGCTTAGCGTATTGTAATTATTTTATGTCAGATATTGTAAACTACTTCGTCTGGGATTTATTATATTATAATATTAAAAACATCTTTACGCTCGACGCCTATGACTTTGTACAATTTCGCTGGGTTTCACAGTTCCTAGTCTTAACCCTCCGGTCTACTTTCCTGAACCCCACTGTACGTCATTGGAGCCTAGACACATTTTTGAAGTATTTGAAGTTCACCGACGTAAAACAGGATCGAAGGGGGGATACTATAGACCTTCAAGGATGCAGTAGGAACAACATCCTAATAATACAAATCTAAAAATCATCTACTCCATTCGTATTATTCTGAATGAAATCCCGTTTGATTGAGTCTACATTGGAAGGAATTCCATCGCTGTTTTATATAACTTCTCCATTTCAGTTGAACTTATTTCATTAGGAAATATCGATCCAATGTAATCAAACAAGTTCGACTTTATTTCATGTGACTGAGTCTGTAAAGATTTTCTATCCCCAACATGAAACTGATTTTTAAAGTAGTTCATGACTACACAAGATTATTTTTGCAAATTCAACCATTAAAAAGTGTACGGTTTTACTCGACTTTTTATTTATATAACGTCGGCTTTCATTCTCCTCCAATGGATAATCTTCTACTTGGGGATTCAGTCGAACTTTGTTCATTCAGTACAATTATCCCTCATTGTACTGAATGAACAATGTGTTGTGACATAATACAACAAATAATATTAACTTATTTCATTCTCATTCATTAGAAAATATCAGATGGCATTTCCTCTCCAGACAGAATGCGTAAACACTTTTAGTAGGTAACCGATTGAAATAAAATATACTGTTTGAGGCAGTTCCCATCAGAAATTTTTGTATAAGTCGCTAAGCTGTTTTTTTCCGCCGATTATAGAGTACTAATAGCCACTGACGCTTTCAAAACTTGGAAAGCTTAATGATAAAGGAGTTTCTAGTCTATTAAGCACCTGGATTCAGGACATGCTGAAAAACAGGAACCTAATAAGAAGATTCCAGAGGTATCACTACTATCAATGGCTCTGTGGAAAACGGATGCTCACAGGGCGGAGTACTCTCACCCACCTATTGGAACATAGTGCTCGATGATGGACATAATCATAATCGTCAGAGGATAATTTTTGAATCCTCTGATGGCCTTGATACAATCAGTCCTGCATGCACTGTGTCAAATCGTTCAGCAAAAGAGGATTGAAGATCAACAGAAATTGTAGTTTCCACTAGGAAATTTAGACTGTTCCCTCCAGATTACTGACTCTAGCAGGTCAGATGATTAATATCAGTGACCAAGCCAAATACCTAGGGGTCATCTTAAACATAGGACCCCTATGCAGGAGAGCCATTGGCCACAATTGGGGCCTCAGCCCAAATATCATAATGTGGATTCTCGAAACTATTCTTAAACCCAAGCTGACATATGATTCGGTGGTGTGATGGAAAAACAGAGCTTAGAATGAACAAATTAGGCCTGGAGCATCTGCGGCTATGAAAAGAACATCACGGCTGCATTTGGAGCTCTAATAAGAGCCACCTGACTATAGAAGGAACCGCAGCATGTGCTTCCCATAAACGTTTCATTAGGACTGTGGTACCCACAGCTCACTACAATCAGTGGGGAAATACATACCATTTACTCAATGAGAGCAGATGGGATGTCAGCATGTTACATCTTTGAGAAGTATCGTATGAGTATAGCCTCAAAAGAAGATAGGTTCAACAACAAGCAAGCAGCCCTACCATGGACATATCGCAAACGCCCAGGTGAAGCTATTAGTTTACCTCTGAGCAAACATGCCACTATCCTCCAAACGGAAATATAGGCTTTAATGTGCTGTGCCAAAACAACGCTTGAAGAAACTCACATCAGCATATGCTCAGACAGCAAAGTAGCTCCTGTTGCGCTGGGTAGCACGAAATTACCATCAAAGCTCATGTGGGAGTGAATTAACACGGTAAACAACATTACCGGAGGCGAAAATAAACTCACCCAGCTCTGGATCTCCAGCTATCCTGAAATAAGGGAAAACGAAATAGTCGATGTGCCTGCAAAACTGGGGGTCAAGAAAGTCTGATAGGCCCCGAACCAGCGGTGGGCATCTCGAAGAGCATCTTCAACATGAAAGACACTATCCACTGCTGGGTCGGATCATAAGACTCGAAAGAGTGACAACTAGTGAACGGTGTAGGCAGTCTAAAGCACTGATTGGACTGCACATTAGGGAATACTGGTCGCAGCAAGTGAGGGATTTGATGAAAATCGATGCCAAACTGTGAATACAGGTACTAACGGGATATGAACCGTTCAATTCCTATCATCTCTACAGAATGATTATGAGCGATTCAGCCTTGTGCAGGTGGTGTAAATGGAAAAACGACATGACAACGCACATTCAGATGCGCAACACTTATCTCCACAAGACGCATGGCAATAGAGCGACACTGAGATCCAGAAACTAGACACGAGGACGGTGTTAAACCTCTTCAGGGATCTGACCACTCATCCATTCCCCTAGTTTTGACTAGATGTTGGATAGGTAGCTCATCATTCACCTCGAGAGATTGGCGATACGGGATGAAGAGGGCGTCATCATAGGCAAAACGGAACCTTACCGGTTTCCTTCGGTGCAGATAAAATTTGTTCGGTAGACATGTACTCACGAATTTTGTATTTGTAATTCACTAGCCGCTGTTCGGGGGCTATGCAGGCATATACAACTAATGAATGTCACACCATATCGATTTCAACACCTGAGTTTCCGAAAAGGAGCAAGCGCCATTGGGAGAAAGTCTGTTTAGTCATGGTCTTTAAGCCCCCATCAATAATTATCCCCCACTTTTTACTTTGCCAACGAGTCAGCCCAAATTCCAAATTTTGGGACTGTCCCTGGGGAGTGGCGCCTATTCGAGTTTCAAGGAGCTGGGAATCGGAAATGGTAATAGACACAGTTTCGGTTAAACGGGGAAAAAGTTGGGCACCTAAAACGCCAATGATATGGAAGTTTGAAATTCCCAATATCATTTTTGATTTACTGGATAGTATGAATATTATAAATGGTATATTTGTCTATTAAAAATGCAACCAATATTCAAAAATTATTATGTTTATTGATTATAAAAAAAAACAAGATATCAAAAGTATCTTCTGTTCTCTCATATTTCAAAAGAATAAAGAGGAAAAAGACATTATAACGTGTCAAACCAACTGTTCACGTGTGAATTTGATGAATTAATTAAACTGATAGCTTCATCATTAATAATTTATCTGGTATAATTGATATTTTTTATAGCAATTATCACGAGAAAACGGTGCTATTAAATATTGTATTCGAATAATGGGATTGATTGACCTCCAATGTCATTCAGCTGCAATCTTATATTTATTTCAGAAAAGTCAATTGGAAAAAATTCATGAAATTGAATTCACCAGTTAACACCTCAATGTTTTGCCAATACCCTTAATACGTGCTAGAAGGAATTTGCAGTCTATAATACTCGTATAATGACCTAATAATATATGGGGTATACTATGATTTACGATTGTTCGATGTTCCTAGGATAAACATTTCAAATCACAAAGGCAACAATTGAGTTCGAGTTGCAAAAAAGTAGTGAAAAATTGTTTTACATCCAACAGTATGTGCAATAGGGTGGGCCGAAAATATTTGTTTTTATTTTAAATTAATATTACAATAACCCTTAAAATTTGCATTTACTGTGACGAATCGCTGTTATTTTTTTTTCAACTAAAAACAATTTTTCTCTCTACCAGTCCCTACAGATTTGTTTAGTATAGGTATACAGGTGATGCATAGTAGGCAAATTAAAGTCGATTTCAGGCTTTAGTCCATCCTCTGATGAAGAATCGATAAGTTATCTACTCTTCCAAAAAGTAGGTGAATGAAAATAAAGCTACAAACAATAGGTATTGTTTGCGACAAATATGGCATTTCCTACAGATCAGCACTTGCGATTGCATCGGCAGTATTGAAAAATGTATGGACGGTACAGCTGATGATCCCTCTAAAAAATAATTAGACAAAAATAAAATGAGAATGGTGCTCCAGAAACCAATAAATATTCTTAGCCAGGAGTTCCAAATTGAAAACAGAATGATTGAAAGCCTTCATTTCGATGGAAGGTAATGAATATCTTTACTGCAAGAAAAGGAAATGTAAACATTGTAACCAATTGTTTAGATTATTATCCCCAAAAAGTGTTTAAACAGGCACATTTTGATTTATAATTTAGTTTACTCTGATGATGACTGCTTGGTAGCCGACAGGTTCTGAGTACTTTGATAGGATTTTAGTGGATAAGGGTGATTATTTCTTATCAATAGTGTTATAATATATCCACAGTGTGAACTATTTTATAGTTTATTAGAAGATCCGTCAAGAAGGTACAATGCAGATGAGACAGTCTTTATGCTCTGTCCGAAGCAAGTAAAGGTTGTGGCACAAAGCAGTGGCGGCTCCTCGAAGGAGGCTAAGGAGGCTCAGCCTCCTCACCAATTTATCTTAATGATCATTCTTCATTTTATTTCCTGTTTCTCTGATAATTTTTTTAATTTTACAATTAATTCCCCGTTCTCAGCAACAGTGGCCAGAGGCTACATTCTCTATATATCTCAAACGCTAAATACGTGTGGTCAACACAGTTGCCGTTTTTCCAACCAGTTCAATTGCCAAATAGGGTAAAACAGCGAATATGGCAAAACACTCTATGTAGGCTAGCTTCTTGTACGCACTCGGTCGGTCGTATGAAATACGATACTTGCTGCGACAGCGACACGTGCTTTGTCAGTTATTATTTTTGTTTCGCCACGCAATGTAAGGTTAAGTTATAATTTATCTGTTCGGTGAGTTATTAACAAAGAGTTCTCTGGTTATTAAACGTTAAAATGAGTAGTGATTCAGTTGCTGAGATCTTAGAAAATCCATTTAGTGAATTAACATATGACAGAAAAGTGTTTTTTAAAATAAACGGCCTATACCGGATTTGAAAAAGGATTAGTGATGACAGGTATGTTTCAAAATCGATCATTTGATACTGATAATTATAAAAAATATTTATGGTTAACGGGATCTGAGGTACACAATGAATTATATTGCTGGTATTGCTTGCTATTTACATCTGATACAACTTCATGTTGGGGGCATTCGGGTTATGATGATTTGAAAAATTTAGCTCGTGGTATAGACAGACATGAAAAATCGCAGGAACATATTACATCGAGTATCAAGTTTAAATTAACCGGTAAACAGAATATTGTTAAAGGAGGAAAACATATAATTTGGTAGACAAGAAACTACATTATAAACAACTTTTTTTTATGAAATTTTAGATACTATTAAAGGTCAAATAGAGTTTCGATTTTCCGATTTACATGAATTGAAGTTTTTCGACTTGACGAATAGAAGATTTTTCGAATCTTTTTCAAAAGAGTTTCCCAATTCACTTTTAGATAACTTAGTTCTAAAATATAAATTTTTTGATAAAATAGCACTGCACAATGAATTATGCGTTGTATACTCGGATAAAGATATTTTAGGCCAGTACGACATTCACGCCGATATGATAAAATATATGATAGACAATGATTTGCAACAAGTTTTACCTCAGTTTTATAAACTACTTTGTTTGACAGTCACCATTCCTGTCACGTCGGCATCGGTGGAGAGATCATTTTCTACTCTCAAACAAATTAAAACTTACATGCGAAATACAATGGGCCAAAATCGTTTATGCAATGTTAGTTTGATATCTATTGAAAAAGATTTAGTAAAACACTTAAAATAAGATGATACATTTTATGATAATATTATTGATCATTTTTCGTAAACTAAAGACCGTAGAATTCCTTTAATATATAAAAAAATATAATAAAAATAATAAAAAAAAACAAAATATGAAAAATTTCAAAAAAAAAGAAAAAATATCAAAAATCCAAATAAAATAAAAAAACGAACAAAAAATTTTTTTGCCAAGAGAAACTCTAGACTTTCACGTTGGTTCTTGCTTGGCAACAATTAATTTTGTCACTGAAGTAGCTGGTACGGTCGCTGTGCAAAGGTTAAATTAATTGGCTGAATAGAGTATATTTTTACAAAAACGTTTTATGTCCAGCCTCCTCTCTTAAGAAGTTCACGAGCCGCCACTGGCACAAAGAGGAAGTAACGATGTTTATGAAATTCTTACTTGGCCCCCAAAATCGAATCTGACAGTTTGTTCTCTTTTGGTGCCGATATTATTATATTTGATTCCATCTGAAAAAATGGCAGGGCACCTGAGTCTGCTCCTGATTATTATTATTATAAATTTCAATACAGCGCGTTTATTCAAGGAAATGTCTCAATTAATCATTTTTAAACAGGTAGGTACTTACTTACCTGTGTATCTTCCTAGGTAACACACTATAATTCCATTTTAGTGCCAATCACTGGTTACGGCTATGCAATGGCGGAGTTACGAAGGGCCAATAACTGAGATTTTGAACTGCTGGAAGCAATTTTGCTTTTTTTACTAAGCGGATTATATTTTGAAAAATACCAAAAATATGCTCTTGTGATCCATACTTATAGTAATTAACTCCACCACATAGCAAGATGTTATAACCAAAGGTTTTGAATTTGTAGCAGCTGATGGACACGAAGAATCACTCGCGCGGTTACCATAGTTTTCATATTTTGAGTTAATATACTAGTCAGAATTGAATATAACTACACCAACAGATTTAACTGATTTACCAGATGATTACTGATAGAGTTTAGTTATAGATGTCGTGATTTCAAAATTTGGCTTTCCTCAATATCCGTGCCATACTCAATCGATGAAGACATGCGTTATATCTTTACTAGTTATATGTCGGAAATCTCAATAGAGATGATTTCAGTCGGTCTAGAATTAAATAAAATGAAATTATTCCAACTTTTGAGAATAAATGACAAGTTTCGAAACAATTAGTTAAATTTCGTTACTTAAGGTTTTTATTATGATAAAAATACTTGTTTAGGTTTACTTCAATACATAGTTTATTTCTGTATTTATCTTATCATGTTTACAAAATTAACTATAGTATAATTACAAATATTCATTTACGAGCATGATTTAAAATAATTGGACAAAAAATACAGCCAAACGTACTAAAAATCAATTTTTGAGAAATATAGTGATTACAACTTAGTAACTTTTCAGAACGATATTCAAGGGTTGGTAGAGGACTGAAAATATTTTCGAAAATATTTAAAAAAAGGGGGCTACTGTTGATGAGGGTGGGTATTGCAGATCAGAATTCCAACTTTTCATCTTTCGGTCCACCCTAATGTGCAATTGTAATTGTAAGATCTCGATACCAAATCTAGTTAACTACTTCATACTAACAAAATTTCGAATGACGAAATATATATCTCTTGAACGTGAAGAAGCAGCAATTCCCCTTTCTCATTGAATTCATTTTGGATCTGGGAATAGCAGTATTATTTCGTCATTATTCTTGGTACTCACCAAAAATCGATATAAATTGTAATAAACATCGAAACGAAAATCAATTTTATTCTTAGTAAAAGTAAAGAATTTTGAAACTAGGAACAACTACGAAATACTTTTATCCTAATGATTCAATCATAATCATCATAATGGCAGTTTTTCAATATAATAAAGCAACATCACAATTTAAGCTAGTTTTCATAATCATTCAATATTCTATCCTTCCAATATAAGTAGATAGCACGAGGGTTTATCACTTCAAAAGCATTGAAAGATCCACAGGAATTTATTAATAATTTGAACAAAAATATTGGAATAATTAATAATTATTGTGTCTTCCTTTGATAACGTTAGGATGAAGTAAAGTTTGTAGAAATTGCATGTGACAAATTATAAATAAATTGTTTACGAACTTCGCACCTACTTTCGAATCAATTATCGATAAAGAGTGTGAACTTGGTGTCTTCAAATGGAGACATAATTGATAAATTTATGGTATAAAAATGAAATCTGAGATTTTAAAGTGCATATCAAGTTCAATACCTACTTAGACAAGATGCAAGTGTTAATACTCGTGCTCGCTGCTGCAGTGCTCTCATCTGCAACTCCAGTCTGGCTGCGATCTGGTGGAGCTTCAATCAGTGAACAAATCGACACGAGAAGTCCCTTAGGATCAAGTGGTGCAATATGGAGAATTCCTGGAATTAACGGTGTGGATGTTATTTCCGAGGGGAATGGCTTGTCAAGACTAGCCTCTCCTCAACTCGTTACAAGAGTTGGAGTAGTTCCATCCGATCGTGTTGCAGGTTCATTGTTATCTGTTAGAAATGGAGAATTGTCTGGTTTGATTCCACCACGAATCTTAGAAGCCGTGAATCCACAATCTATTCCTATTACGAAATTGTCACCTGCTGATCGCCTATTACTTCTTGCATCTAGTAGTGCTCTGAGGCAAGGAAGTTCACCCATCGCATCAGCTTTGAAACAAGCTGGTGAAGTTGGTGAAGTATCTGATTTATTAGCAGCTCAACTCTTGGGGAGATCAAGCTTGGCTTCTGCACTCGTTCAGGGAGGACAAATATCAATACCATCTTTGAATAAGTTATTCGTGGCTGAAATTTTGGCTTCAAGTCAAATGTCAACTCAAAATCAATTACCCATTGAGCTTGCTGTTGCTATTGCGAAACAATCTGACTTGATAAATCAGGAAATATTATTAAGAGCTCTTGGAGTTTCCGGGGGGATAATTGGTGAACCTTTGGCTGGGAAAACTTCTGCTGCTTCACTGCTGCAGCTTTTGAATCTCCCTTCGACATCCGCTATTGAGTTAGCCAAAATTCAAGCTCAAGAACGTGTCATCTTCGATGCAGCCATAAAAAGACAACTTTCTCAAATCGTTGATGCTAATAGGTAAGACGATAGTTCCATGTTTTGATGATTCCACAGTTCGTGTTGAATAAAATGTCTGTGTAGGTGGATAATATTCTGAATTATATATATTTACATGATATGATCAAACAACTATTAGACAGATGTATCACTTTGAACTAATTCTGATTTAAGTATATACAAGGTTTAATGAATGAAAAATAGCAAATATCCAAACATCCACATGAACACTTTCTGATAGCTTTAAGGTTTACCATTTCTTATTTTATTTTTATTTTTTATTTTCTTTATTTATATTTATTTATATTTTCTTTTGAGTTGTGAATATGTTTTCAGTGATGTCAATGCTGAATCAGTGATCCTGAATGCTCTAACTAATGGTATTGGGGAAGACATTGTAGGGCAGAATGGTTTAGGTATGATTGGCGTTGGAAGAACATCAGTTAATTCCGTAGGTAATAATATGAATATAAATATGCATGTTTCCGTATTCATTCTAAAGTCTATTGAAAAGCATTATCTTTATACTATGGATTGTTGTTTTCTTCGTTTTGATTAATGTTCCAATTAGGTTCACTGTAAATGTCAATCCTCTTGTATCTAATACTATCAACAACTTTTATCACACGTAATGAATTGTCTATTGAAGTATATATTTTTTCTAGAGATTCTCAATAGACTCCAAGCTGCTTCTATCGCCAACCAAATTTCCAGGATGGTCAATCAACTTGTCTAAGATTTGGGAATAACTGATTTATCTTGAATATCACTATAAATATCTATTGTTATCATTATTTATGTTTCAAATAAAAGTGTTACAATGCTATCTTGTTTATGTATCTTTGTTTCTATCCATTTTATGAATTAAATTTGACATATCCATCGGGACATGTATAATAATCATGCATCCATAAAAGTGTTGAACTCAAGGGTGGTACCGATGACACCGATACATTTGGTAACTAACGGAGATCCACTTCTTCTACTACTACTTGTCTGATATCGATATGTTCTAATGATCATGGAATAAAAATTTGGTTACTTACTCAATTATGATCCGTTTATAATCAACTCTCATTCTTGGTTAACAGACACGTACAATTTGTGAGTTAAATTTCCAAACTTTTTAGTTGTTCTCCTGAGAAATATTCAACACCTCCAACACGGATCGTTGAATTTAGTTCTAGGTGTAATGCGTTACTTGAAAGAAAATTATCGTATGGTCACTTAATATTATTATTATAGAATGGACAATAAATTACAACTAATATGTTCAATATTCCACTTAGAATATCTTATAGAATCAGCTCCTTGGACACTACGCCCTTAAAAAAATATCGTTTACGACCCCTGAATTAGGGTAGAAAACCGCACTCTACCTTCCTTGGGGAGGTAAAATATCTAACAAGTTATTAAGTTTAGATTTTTCTCCAGCCGTTCATTAAGAAACTAGTACTGTTTCTCGTATCTTTTATTGATAATTTTTATGATCGGAATAAAGAAAATCCGTTGAAATACGTCAAGCATTATGTTTTAAACTAAGCCTTGGAAACGCCAGTCTATGAAGTATACTAACTGATTCCAAATGTTATATTTTCGCAGAAAAAAGAATACAAATATCATTGTAGAAAATGGGCATGGAAGGTAGTAGTAACAATTATATAGATTCCTCTAGAGTCTAGAGTAAAGTGTATTTCCTCCCTTGGATCTCAATACCCCCGCTCCGCGTCGGACATTAAACTATCCGCGGGAGTAAAATAACTGTTTTCCTTCCTTGGTATGTCAATAACTATTAGTTTCCTACCATTTCTCAAGAGAAAAAAATTACTGCAATATTCACCTGGATAATAGCAGAGATAGACAGTTTGATGTCCTTGTTGAAGATGTTCAAGGAGTGATATCCAGTTCTGTAAAATAGTACAATAATACTCTGAAAATATATCTATGGTTTCGGCGTTTATGTAGTGTAAATTCATAATACTTCAGAAGTTGGAGAATAAAACTCAAATTTTACACAAAACTTTTAACATTTAATTTAAAAATGCTGACAAATTGTTCCACCATACTGTGGCATTATCAAAGCGAGGAGTTATCAACTAAAGCTAAATCTAAAAGTATGTCCTTAAATATCAGGGATCAGAATGTGGTGCAAATTGAGGGATGGGGGTGGATAATGGTGGGAGTGTGTTTACGAAATTGTTAACAAGCGGTGAATTATATGTGTTGATTTGATCATTTAATATTACATTATTATTGTTTTTTGCGTGTTTCAAAATTTCTATGGATTCTAATATATTAAGTTTATGTCCTTTTTCCTGAATATGTAGAATATCAGGATTAAGGGTGAAATTGTGGTTATGTTCCAACAGGTGATTTGCGTAATTAGAGTCTTCTTTTTTGAGCCTGTAACTTCTCAAATGTTCATTGAACCTTACGCTGAAACTGCGTCCAGTTTGTCCTATGTACAAAGCACTACAGTCATCACATCTCAGTCTGTAAACTCCAGATTTCTTTAAGTTATCTTTTTTAGATTTCGAGTTATTAATATACGAGCATAGGTTATTTGTTGTTTTAAAGGCGACGTTTTTATTCTGTTTTTTAAGGAATTGAGATATTTTTAGTGAATGTTTACCTAAATATGTTAGACATGTGAAATTTGATTTTGTATTATTATTAATTTGCGGATAAATTATGCTTAAGGCTTTTTTATTGAGTTTATTTTGGAGTATTTTATTAATTATCTTGATATTATAACCGTTATTTTTGGCAATATCTACGGTTCTGTTTAATTCTAAATGGAAATTATCTTTACTTAATGGGACATTAATTAATCTATGTATCATACAATTATATGCTGCCAGCTTATGTGATTGTGGATGTAAAGAAGTGTTGTGTATTGTGGTATCTGTGTGGGTGGGCTTGTGATAAATAGCGAAAGAAAAGTAATTATTTGTGTGTGAAATTGTCAGATCAAAAAAGTTTAAGGACTTGTTGTTTTCCATCTCTAATGTGAATTCTATATTTGGGTGTAAGTTGTTGATATAGGTGAGAAAAGAATTTATTTGACGGTTACTGCCTGTATAGCAAGCGATTACGTCGTCAACATAGCGATACCAATATACAAACATGTGCTGAAAATTGGAATTTAAAATCTTAGTTTCTAAGTAATTCATAAATATTTCTGCTAGCAACGGAGATAATGGCGAACCCATGGGGAGTCCGGTGTTCTGTTTGTAATATTTATCGTTAATTGTGAAATAATTTTGGTCTATGCAAAATGAGATTAAACTTAATATTTCCTGTGTTATTGCCGGTAAAGTATTATTGCGGATTAAAAGATCTTCAATTAGAGTGATGGTCAATTGTGTGGGAATACTTGGAAAAAGGTTCTTGACATCAAAAGATACAAGTTTGATATTTGTCTTTAGTTCTACATCTTTTATTTTTTCTATTAACTGGAAAGAGTTTTTTATACTGTATTTAGGTTTAAAGTTTGTATATGTTGATATTATGTTGACTAACTTTTTCGCTATTTTTTGACAGGGTGCATTGATATATGAACAGACGGGTCTTATGGGAGTATCGTCTTTGTGAATTTTTAATAAACCATAAAGAGAAGGTGGTTGAGGATTCATGTTCATTAAACGAGGCTTCTCATATTCAGTCAGAATATATTGGATATTTTTGAGAGAATTTTTAATATTTGCCTGGAATTTCATTGTAGGGTCTGATTTTAGTTCTATAAATTTTGTTGGATCTAAAAATTGATCAATTTTTTCTAAATATGTAGGTTTATCTATTGCAATTATTGTATTACCTTTGTCGGCTTTAGTGAACACGATATTATTTTTAATTGTCTTTTCATTAAGTATTTTAGCAATTTTAATTTCTGGATTTACGAATTTGCTAGAAGTTAATTTAGTAGAATTTATCAATATATCGCTTGCATTATATTTAATTTTCGTTTCTGACTGTTTGAGTGCAACTTCTGTTTCAACAGTAAGGTTTTCAAAGTGTTTATTATTGGGTTCAAATGGGATATTATATTTAAAGCCTTTGTTAAGTAAATTGATTTCTGACACACTGAAAGTTACTTCTGATAAGTTTACAAATCTACTGTGATAATTGAATTTTTGCTCATCTGCTAGAGAAGTGTTCGGTTTTTTATTATTATTTTTGATATTAGCTTCTTTGTTAGATTTGTTTTGGATTAAACTGTTTAACTTTTTCTTCTGTTTCAAGAATTTATTACGTACTATTGATGAGATTTTTTCGCGAATATTATTATCAAGTATATCAAATTCTATATTATGGAGCTTAAAGGTGAGTTGTGAATGTAGTACCTTTACATAGTGGTGGAGAATATTTCTTTTCCGGTAGAAGTCCTTGAGTTGTTCGTTTAACCAAATCGATTCAGCTTTCTCGAGTGCTATTCTTGCAGGACGGCTATTGTTTCTTGATTTGAGATGTATATAGTTGGGAGTGAGATTTCTCTTCTTGCACACACTGTTGAACCAAATATTCTGTGAAATAATCTTCAGACGTAGCTGTAGCTTATAATACCATTTTGCCTGGGTACCGGTGTCGGATTTGATAAATATATCTATGGTTTCGGCGTTTATGTAGTGTAAATTCATAATACTTCAGAAGTTGGAGAATAAAACTCAAATTTTACACAAAACTTTTAACATTTAATTTAACACATTTTGACACATATAATTCACCGCTTGTTAACAATTTCGTAAACACACTCCCACCATTATCCACCCCCATCCCTCAATTTGCACCACATTCTGATCCCTGATATTTAAGGACATACTTTTAGATTTAGCTTTAATTGATAACTCCTCGCTTTGATAATGCCACAGTGTGGTGAAACAATTTGTCAGCATTTTAAAATTAATTGTTAAAAGTTTTGTGTAAAATTTGAGTTTTATTCTCCAACTTCTGAAATACTCTGAAAATGATATATACTTGCAATTGTATCGATTGAAAATCAAAAATCTTCGTTGGTTACTATTTACAGCCTTATTTTATTTGATTTCAACAGGAAAAATTGCTGAGCAGCGGGGTTCATTCCTGATTTTCTATCGACTGTTGAAGTTCTGCTACTGAAACCTGGAACATCCTGTATATTCTTAAAATACTGCCTTAAAATATGTATATTCTTAAAATATATTTAACTAGGTAGTCTACGCCCCAAAATAGGACCAAAAGAATGGGTTTTATTTAATATTTCAGAAACGTACCTAGATGAATTGATGAAATTTGATACATTACCATAACTTTTTGCGTTCTTTCTGAAACTCTTATAGTCGTGGAAATAAAGCACTAAAATAGGCCAAACCTTCCAAACTTGGCGCAGTTGGATGGATGAGATCGGGGGCTTTTGGAGTCGCTGAACACGAATATGCTATTAAGAAAATTCCCTGAGGTCCCCTTGGACCTCCCTAGGGGTATCCGGCGACCTGACGTCCTAGATATCGATGAAATTAATTAAAAATTATTTTTAATGTTTGTTAACTGTTCAAGATGTGATATAAAAGTTGCTAGTGATGATTACGACGTGAAAAACTCTTCTGCAATACCTGGTGTACCCTGAGTCCGGGTAACCTCTTCATCTTCTAGAAATTTGTTAATTTTTATATGTAACAAATTCTAGCTCTCGAGGGTTTTCAAAGTCGCCGATCACGACTGTGACACTCGCGATGTTCTGCATACTATGTATCTACGTTATCTCGAGGGACCTCAGGGAATTTTCCTGATAGGTTATTCGTGTTCAGTGACCCCAAAAAACCCCGAGAAATCAATTCGTGTCCGTTTTTTTATTCACCTCAGAAAGGGCACTCAGAAAAATGCATTTTTTGGCTGTACAAATGCAATAAATTTTTTCGGCAAAAAAAAAATGCCGAACAAATTTCCTAATCACTTTTTGAATAGAATACAGAAAAACCTCATCTCAATCCATCCAACTGCGCCGGGTTTGGAATGTGGAATGCTCTATTTCCTCGACTATTAAAAGAAATGTACATATTGGTCCAGGGGCGTGTAATATAGTGGGTGTAGTGCGTGAAAAGTACCCAAAATTTTTGACATCTGCAATAGTTTTCAAGGAAAATAAATTGTAACATATCGGTGCATGGCTATGTAACTATGCTCCGTTTCTTATTCAAAATGTGATTTTAGGAACAGAATAATTTTAACCTTAACATGTAATTAGAAAAAATGTACCTATAAGATTTCCAAAGTATCCTCCTTCAGTCTGCGAAGTAAACATTACTCGAGGTTGGTGCAATAATTGATGGAAAACCGGTTTGACATTGTGCTTTCCAGCATCTCTATTGGAGTTATTGGTCCCCAGATAGTAAAATCAAGCGGGTTTAAAGCTGGGAACCTACAAGGCCAATGAATAGGCGCATCAATTCCCCGACCAATCCATCTGTTGGAAAAATTAGGTAAAATTCCAATAACCTTCTACCCTAGGATTATCATTAAAGTTATATATTAGGTAGCTCTTTTGTAGTAAGTTAGGAATTTGTAATATACAGCTACTGTGTTAGTGAAGTTATAGTCGAATTTATTTTTTAAACTACTGGAAAATATAACTTTTAATAGCTATTTCATTTATAATTTAGAATTGATTTTCATCACACAATGACTGATTTTCTTCAATTTTCAATAAAGCAGCAACTCGGCATTATTGCTACAATTGACGGTGCAATATAACAATCATCTCACATACGTAATCTAGACAGAGGACCGTTTAGGTTGATTCCATCAGACATTTCAGTACTTCCCTTCTAAAAATGTATGTGTGTGTAATAATTTTAGATCTTATTCGGCATATTATTTTGGTATGAGGATTTCAATCGAAGGATAAATAATTGGGATTTTGAACTTACTAAACGGGTTACATTTTGAAGAATAACAAAAATATGCTCTTGTAATCCATACCTATAGTAATTAACACCACCATATAGCAAGATGTTATAACCAAAGGCTTTGAATTTGTAGCAGCTGATGGAAACGGAGCCTCACCTGAAAGGTACCAATAACTCGCACGTCAATCCTAGTTTTCATATTTTGAGTTAATCCACTAGTCAGAATTGAATGTAACTCCACCACCATTCTTAACTGATTTACCAGATGATTACCGATAGAGTATAGTTATTGATATCATGATTCCAAAATTTGATTTTCCTCAATATCCGTGCTATACTCAATCGGTGGAGAGGTGCGTTAAATTGGGTACTGAGTCATCTTCCCTAGTTGTATGTCGGGAATCTAGAAAGAGATGATTTCAGCAGGTCACGAATAAAGTAAAATGAGATTATTCTAAATTTTGAAAGTAATAGACAGTTTAAAGTTTTGAATGAATAAGTTGAAAGATTGTTATTTAATGTTTTTATTATGATAAGAATAATTGTTTAGGCTAACTTCAGTACATACTTTATTTCTGTATTTATTTCATCATGTTTACAAAACTATCTGAGTATAATTACAAATATTCATTTACGAGCATGAATTAATAAAATTGGAAAAAAATACAAACGTACTAAAAATCAATTTCTGAGAAGTATTGTGATTACAACTTAGTAACATTTCAAAAAGATATTCAAGGGTTGGTAGGAGATGAAGATATTTTCCGAAAGATTTGATAAAAAGGAGTTACTTTTGAAGGGGTAGGTATTGCAGATCAAAAATTTCAACTTTTTATTTTTCGGTCTATCCTAATGTGCAATCACATGTGTCTGTGATTTTCGTGAGTCGACTCAAATCTTGATTTGAAACATCTTCAAATCAAGTGAACGACTTCAAACAAACAAAATTTCGAATAACGAAATACATATCTCCTGAACGGGATGAAGAAGCAGCAATTCTCCTTTGATCATACATCTCCAACTTCGAGTGATAAAAAATTCAGGAATTTTTTTCATTTTCTTCAAATGAATTCATTTAAGGAAGGGAAAGGTTTTTATATTAATCGGCTTTTTTCAAAATGAACATTATCTTCAAATTCAACTTTGGAAGTACTTGAAATTATTAAAGCAAAACACACTCCACCCATAGAATCCATATACTGAGTTCATATTTGTGGAATATTTCACATATCATAAAATCAGAAATATCCTTCTCCACTATAGATCAAAAAAACTCCTTTGAACTAATTGAGAAATTGAAAAACATAATTCTTGACGAGGGAGATAACTTAATTTGAATTGAGGCTGTTTCATTGTTCCCATATTTATGAATAGATGAAACTTCAAACATTATGAAAAACTAGTTTCTAGACAATGATATAATCAAATAAAAACTACAGAATATTTGATGGTAACATCACTTTGCATGGAACAAAATGTGTTTGTCTTTATTGATAATTTTTACAAGCAAATATTATTTGAAACCAACTTTCACAGTTAATAACGAACTTTTTCTTAGTAAATTCCAGACAAAATTGAAATAAGACTCGGAGTCTTTCTTTCCTTGAAGTATGTCTGAGATACGTAAATAATAGTTCTTCGATAACTGATGAACATTTTGACCCACAAAAAGTACAAATTTAACAGCGATAAAAGTGAAACTCTTTTGGAGATGCATCAACTGTCATTTAATTTTTTCGTCTTTGTTCTTGGTACTCATCAAAAATCTATAAAAAATGTAATAAACGTCGGAACAAAAATCAATTTTATTCTTAGTAAAAGTAAAGAATTTCGAAACTAGGAACAACTACGAATTACTTTTATCCTAATGATTCAATGATTTGAAACATGAGATATAAATATTACATACAGTTAATTGTATTAACGAATACGAAGCATAATGGCAGTTTTTCAATATAAAAAACACCATCACTATTATTATTTCCAGTGTGTAGTAAAGTAAGTTAGTTTCCATAACCATTCAATATCCTATCCTTTCAATACAAGTATATAGCACAAAGGAATTTATTAACAATTTGATCAAGAGTATCGAAATAATTATTGTGTCTTCCTTTGATAACGTTAGGATGAAGTAAAGTTTGTATAAATTGCATGTGACAAATTATAAATAAATTGTTTACGAACTTCGCACCTACTTTCGAATCAATTATCGATAAAGAGTGTGAACTTGGTGTCTTCGAATGGAGACATAATTGATGAATTCATAGTATAAAAATGAAAGCTGAAATTTTAAAGTGCATATCAAGTTCGATACCTACTCAGACATGATGCAAGTGTTAATACTAGTGCTCGCTGCTGCAGTGCTCTCATCTGCAACTCCAGTCTGGCTGCGATCAGGTGGAGCTTCAATCAGTGAACAAATCGACACAAGAAGTCCTCTTGGATCAAGCGGTGCATTATGGAGAATTCCTGGGATTAACGGTGTGGATGTTATTTCCGAGGGGAATGGCTTGTCAAGACTAGTATCTCCTCAACTCGTTACAAGAGTTGGAGTGGTTCCATCCAACACCGTTACGGGTTCATTGTTATCTGTTGGAAATGGAGGATTGTCTGGTTTGATTTCACCACGTCTTTTAGAAGCCGTGGATTCACAATCTGTCCCTATCTCACAAATGTCACCTGCTGATCGCCTATTACTTCTTGCATCTAGTAGTGCTGTGAGGCAAGGAGGTTCACCTACCGCATCAGCTTTGATACAAGCTGGTAGAGTTGGTGGAGTATCTGATTTATTAGCAGCTCAACTCTTAGGGAGATCAAGCTCGGTTCCTTCACTCGTTCGGGGAGGACAAATATCAATACCGTCTTTGAATAAGTTAGCTATGGCTGAAGTTTTGACTTTAAGTCAACTGTCAACTCAAAATCGAATACCCATTGGGCTTGCTGCTGCTATTGTGAAACAATCTGACTTGATAAATCAGGAAATATTATCAAGAGCTCTTGGAGTTTCTGGTGGGCTAATTGGTGAACCTTTGGCTGGGAAAACTTCCGGGCTCTCACTGCTGCAGCTTTTGGATCTTACTTCGAAATCCGATATTGATTCAGCCATAATTCAAGCTGAAGAACGTGTCATCCTCGATGCAGCCATGAAAAGACAACTTTCTCAAATCGTTGATGCTAATAGGTGAGACCATATTTCCATAGGTTCATGATTCCGTAGTTCCTGTTGAATAAAATGTCTGTGTAAGTGGATAATATTCTGAGTTGTATTTACGTTTCATTATCAAACAACTATCAAATTGATGTACCACTCCAAACTTATTCTGATTTAAGTATATATAATGCTTAAATGAATAATCATCATATTCTCATGTACATTTGTATTATATGCTTTCGAATAATAGCTCCAACTAAACCCTGATGAGAGAATGATCAAAATTGTTCCTGCAGCAAAATTTTCGAAAATTTCAAGAATTGTCCTGGAAATTTTGAATACATTTTCTTCTCAACAATATAAATCTGCAAAGAGGAAGATTTCACCGAATCATGTTCATGATAAATTGATCTTTTTTTTTGAGTTGTGAATCTGTTTTCAGTGATGTCAATGCTGAATCAGTCATCCTGAATGCTCTAACTAATGGTGTTGGAGAGGACATCGTAGGGCAGAATGGTCTAAGTTTGATTGGTGTTGGAAGAGGATCAGTTAATTCCGCAGGTAATAATATGAATATAAATACGCATCACTTTGTACTCATTCTGAAGAATATTGAAAAGCATTATCTTTATACAATAAAGTTTGTTTTTCTTCGTTTTGATTAATATTGGAATCAGTTTCACTGTAAATTTCGATTCTCTTGTATCTAATATTATCAATAACTTTTATCATACACAATGAATTGTCTATTGAAGTATATGTTTTTTTTAGAGATTCTCAAAAGACTCCAAGCTGCTTCTATCCCCCAACAAATTCCCAGGATGGTCAATCAACTTGTCTTAATTTAGTCATAATTCATTTATCTTGAATATTGCTATAAATATCTATTGTTGTCATTATTTATGTTTCGAATAAAAGTGTTATAATGCTATCTTGTTTATGTATCATCGTATCTTCTAATATTATGAATTAAATCTGAGATGTCCATCTGTGGACATGTATAATTATCAAGCATTCATAAAAGGGTAGAACTCAAGGGTGGTACAGATGACACCGATACATTTGGAAACTGACGGAGATCCACTTCTTCTCCTGCTACTACTTGTATGATATCGATATGTTCTAATGATCATGGAACAACAATTTGATCGCTTACTCAATTATGATCCGATTATTATCAACTTCCATTTTTGGTTAACAGACAGCTACTTTGTTGAGTTAAATTTCAAAACTCCATCATCGTATGGTCACTCAATCTCATTATTATAGAATGGACAATGAATTACAACAAATATGTTCAATATTTGCCTCAGAATAATTTATTGGATCGGCTTCTCTTACTGTGTTCAAGTATTCTGTGATAAAAAACAAATATAAGATTCAAACATTACGCAATGTTGAACATTTTTCCTACTATCTCCTCAGAAAATAACTTTCACACCCCTTAATAGGGGAGGAAACAGCACTTCACCTCCCTTAGGGAGGTAAAAGGTCTAACAAGTAATTAAGTTTACATTTTCCTGCAGCGGTTTTTTTTTCAAAGCTCGTACTGTTTCTCGTATCTTTCACGATTTCATTGGTCAAAGATGTAACGATACCAACTTGGCAGATTCTAAAATATCTCAAGAAATACTATCCTCAGCTTCATATTACATTTTTCATCCATAATTTTAAAGATTGAAATAAAGAAAATCCGTTCAAATACGTCAAGCACTATGTTGTAAGCTACGCTTTGCAACAACATTCTGTGCTGTTTACTAACTGATTACAAATGTTATATGATAGCAGATGAAAAATAAAACAAAGATCATTCTAGAAAATGGGCTTAAAAGGTAGTAGTAACAATTATTAAATGCCTCTAGAGTAAAGTGCATTTTCTCCCATGGATTTTAATAGAGTCTGCTTCGTGTCCGGCATCAAACTATCCGTGGGAGTTAAGGAAGCACTTTCCTCCCTTGGCATGTAAATAGCTATTAGTTTTCTACTGGCTCTCAGACAAAAAAATTTGCAGTAATATTCACCTGGGCAATAGTGGAGATAGACAGTGTAGATGTCCGTGTTGAAGATGTTTGAGAGGTGATACCCAGTTCTGTGAAATAGTCGTTAGTACTGTACATTGAATTTTCAAAGATTTTGATTCAACATTTGAACTGACAAAGTTCTGTCCAGACATTAATACTCTGGAAATGATATACACTTGCAATTGCATCGATTTAAAATCAAAAATCTCTGTTGCTTAATATTTATAGCCTTATCACATTTGATTTCAACTTTAAAAAATGCAGAGCACCGGGATCTATTCCTTATAATTATTATTATGAATTTCAATAAGGCTTGTTTTTTAAAATAAACCTTTCAATTAATCAGTTTTACTGATAGGTACTTATCTAGGTAGCTTCCTGAGTAACAAATTCTAAGACCAGCTTAGTGCTAATCACTGGCTACTGCTATGCCAATGACTAGGTACGAAGGACCAATAATTGGGATTTTGGAATTGTGAAAGTAATTTTGCTTTTTTCACTAAGCGGGTTACATTTTGAAAAATAATAAAAATATGCTCAAGTAATCCATACCAATAGTAATTAATTCCAACACATAGAAAAGTGTTATAACCAAAGGTTTCGACGGAGTCATTTTTCCCAGTTATATGTCGTGAATCTAAATAGAAATGAATTCAGTCGGTCAAGAATGGAATAGAATGAAATTATTTCAACTTTTGAGAGTAAAGAACAATCAAAAGTTTCGAATCAATCAGTTAAATTTCGTTTTTATTACGATAAAAATACTTGTTTAGATTTATTTCAATACATAAATTATTTCTGTATTTATTCCATCACGTTCAAAAACTTAACTGTAGTATAATCACAAATATTCATTTACGGGCATGATTTAAAAAAATTAGAAAAAATACAGCCAAACGTACTAAAAATCAACTTTGTAACCTTTCAAAAAGATATTCGACGATTGGTAAAGGGCTGAAAATATTTTGAGTGATATTTGAAAAAAAGGGGTTACTTTTGATGGGGGTGGGTATTGCAGATCAGAATTCCAACTTTTCATTGTTCGGCCCATCCTGATGTGCCATTACATGTGTCTGCAATTTTTGTGACTCGACTACAAATCCTTTCATCAAAAATCGATGAAAATTATAATAAATAAAATAAATTTTATTCTTAGTGAAAGTGAAGATTTTTGAAACTAAGAACAACTACGAATTACATTTATCCTAATGATTTGATGATTTGAAATATGAAATATAGATTACATTACATATAGTTATTTGTATTAACGAGTACTAAGCATAATGGTAGTTTTTCAATATAAAAAAGCACCATCGCCATTATTTTTTCAAGTGTATAGTGAAGTAAGTTAGTTTTCATGATAATTAAATATTCTATCCTTTCAATATAAGTAGATAGCACGAGGGTTTATCACTTCAAAAGCATTGAAAGATCCACAGGAATTTATTAATAATTTGGTCAAAAATATTGAAGTAATTAATAATTATTGTGTCTTCCTTTGATAACGTTAGGATGAAGTAAAGTTTGTAGACATTGCATGTGACAAATTATAAATAAATTGTTTACGAATTTCGCACCTACTTTCGAATCAATTATCGATAAAGAGTGTGAATTTGTTGTCTTCAAATGAAGACATAATTGATAAATTTATAGTATAAAAATGAAATCTGAGATTTTAAATTGCATATCAAGTTCAATACCTACTTAGACAAGATGCAAGTGTTAATACTAGTGCTCGCTGCTGCAGTGCTCTCATCTGCAACTCCAGTCTGGCTACGATCAGGTGGAGCTTCAATCGGTGAACAAATCGACATAAGAAGTCCTTTTGGATCGAGTGGTGTAATATGGAGAATTCCTGGAATTAACGGTGTGGATGTTATTTCCGAGGGGAATGGCTTGTCAAGACTAGTCTCTCCCCAACTCGTTACAAGAGTTGGAGTGGTTCCATCCAACACCGTTACGGGTTCATTGTTATCTGTTAGAAATGGAGAATTGTCTGGTTTGATTTCGCAACGAATTTTAGAAGCCGTGAAATCACAATCTACCCCTATAACTCAAATGTCACCTGCTGATCGCCTATTACTTCTTGCATCTAGTAGTGCTCTGAGGCAAGAAAGTTCACCCATCGCATCAGCTTTGAAACAAGCTGGTGAAGTTGGTGAAGTATCTGATTTATTAGCAGCCCAACTCTTGGGGAGATCAAGTTCGGTCCCTTCACTCGTTCGGGGAGGACAAATATCAATACCGTCTTTGAATAAGTTATCTATGGCTGAAGTCTTGGCTTTAAGTCAAATTTCCACTAAAAATCAATTACCCATTGAACTCGCTGCTGCTATAGTAAAACAATCTAACTTGTTAGATCAGGAAATATTATTAAGAGGTCTTGGAGTTTCTGGGGGGTTAATTGGTGAATCCTCGGCTGGGAAAAGTTCCGCGCTTTCACTGCTGCAGCTATTGAATCTCCGTTCGAAATCCGATATTGATTCAGCCATTATTCAAGATGAAGAACGTGTCATCCTCGATGCAGCCGTGAGAAGACAACTTTCTCAAATCGTTGGTGCTAATAGGTAAGACCATAGTTCTGTAGATCATGATTCCATAGTTCGTATCGGATAAGATGTCTGTGTAAGTGGATAATATTCTGAGATATATATTTACATTTATGATCAAACAACTATTAGACAGATGTATCACTTCAAACTTATCTTGATTCAAGTATATACAAGGCTCAAATGAATGATAAACAGCAAATATTAACCATCCATATGAACATTCTCTGGTAGCTTTAAGATTTACCATTCCCGATATTATTATCACATTCTCATCTCCATTATCTTTATATATGCCTTGGAATAATGGCTCCAACTAGACCCACATGAGAAAATGATCAAAATGGTTCCTGCACCAAAAAATTATAGAAAATTTTAAGAGTGGTCCTGGGAAGTTTCAGTCCATTATCTTCTCAAAAAGATGAATCTGAGCAAGACAGATTCCACCTTATCATTGAGGGTTCATAATAAATTCATCTTTTTTTGAGTTGTGAATATGTTTCCAGTGATGTCAATGCTGTCATCCTGAATGCTCTAACTAATGGTATTGGAGAAGGCATTGTGAGGGGGAATGGTCTAGGTTTGATTGGTGTTGGAAGAGGATCAGTTAATTCCGCAGGTAATAATATGGATATAAATGTGCATTAGTCCGTAGTACTTCTAAAGTATATTGGATAGCATTATCTTTGTACTATAGAGTGTTGTTTCCTTTGTTTTGACTAGAATTCGAATTAGATTGTCTATTGAAGTATGTCTTTTTTCTAGAGATTCTCAGAAGACTTCAAGCTGCTTCTATCGCCAAACAAATTCCCAGGATAGTCAACCAACTCAACGTCTAGAATTCAGGCATAACTCATTTACCTTGAATTTTACTATAAATATATATTGTTATCATTATTTATGTTTCAAATAAAAATGCTACAATACTATCTTGTTTATGTATCTTCGTATCTATTCATATTATGAATTAAATCCATCTGGATATGTATAATAATCAATCATCCATAGAAGTGTTGAGCTCAAGGATGGTACCGATGGCACCGATACATTTGATAACAGACGGAGTTTCACTCCTCCTACTATTACTACATGTCTGATATAGATATGTTCTAATGATCATGAAACAAAATTTGGTCACTTGCTCACTTTTGATCCGATTATAATCAACTGTCATTTTTGGTTAACAGACACGTACAATTTCTTAAGTTTCATTTCAAAACTTCCTAGTTGTTCTCCTGAGGAATATTCAACACTTCCAACATTAATTGTTAAATTTAGTTCTAGGTGTAATGTGCTACTTGAAAGAAAAATATCGCATGGTCACTAATTATATCATTAAAGGATGGACAATGAATGACAACAAATATGTTCAATATTTCCCTTAGAATATCCTATCGAATCGGCTTCTTGGACTGTGTTCAAATATTCTGTAAGAAAATATGAATAAAAGATTCAAACATTATGGAATGTTCAAAATTTTCCCTACTACCTCCTTAGAAAATAATAATTACGAACCCCGAATTAGGGAAGAAAACAGCACTTTACGTCCCTTAGGGAGGTAAGCAAGTTCCCCATTTCATTTACACGTGGACGGCGTTTTGGTAGGACATAATCTTCTGTTTTTCAAATACGACCACATTACCGATCTTTCAGAACCAGGTGTAGTGCTATATCTTCGGGGGTTGAGCGTACAATTTTGTTAAACAAGAAACGCCCACTCTCACACGTCAAGTCTTTCTTTCGAAAGAAACTTATGTACATCCGCTTACATGGCCTGTAAGTTCCCATATCTCCCACCAATCGAATATATCTGGTATATGATCGGTACCAGACTGGGGAATTCACCCTCCCCCAGAAAATTTCAACGATCTCAACATAGAAAAGGCTTGCAGATTTACCCTTAGGAAGCATTGATCATTCTATTTAGAGAGCCCTTTCCTAATGAATCACGGTGGTGCAACTCATTATTGAATGATTTTTCAATTGTTCTGCATTTATTATCGAATATTCAAAGAAATATTTAGTATATCGGAGTATGTTTCATGTGAAAATTTCGAATAAAACTTTTAATTAATACTGGCTGTTCCGGTTTTATTCAAATCAGTATATTATATTCAAGACAATTATGAACCGTTTTCCTAAATTCACCACTCATAAGCTTATTGCATGTTCCTCAAATTCTTTTTCGTCATTTTGGTATTCTGAATTATCAGATTACTGACGATTACTCTTTTGTTGATAGGATTTCAGATTGAATTCCATGTGGAATTACTACATTTACTGAATATCCTTGATTTTATATTGAAAATGTCTTGAATGAAATATTTTTCGATCCTTGAATCTGATTATTACTTCTGGATTCTATTTTTCACAAATCACATACACTAAGTTGGAACAATGTCAGGAATTTCGTTATAAAATTTCAAAATAAGGTTTATTTATTTTAAACAGGGAAACTCCATTGCTCTCCTCTAGTGCATTAATTTTTCCAAGTATGGGATGTAGGAATCAATCAGTCAATCAAAACGGGGTCGGACAAGTCTGAAGCACTTAGACCGCTTGATTGGGTCCATTGTGGGCTCCTTGATATAAGAATCAGACCAGCAGGCCTAAGGCAATGCCGGAGGCTAAGATTTTGCATGGACTGACATCTCTTATGGCTTCAAGAACTCCCTAATGTGGAACTACGCTTGCCTCATGCCGTGGGCACCACGCCAGACTGAGAGCCACTGTCTATCCAGTAGCTCCTTGAGGGCATGGATCCCGGTGATCGATGAAATTATGATTGTTCAATCAGGGCCAGGGGCATTTCATGAACCCCGTTTGGCCTGTTAATCGGCCACTTCGTTTCTCTTCATGCCAGGGTGGGCGGGTACACACACTAGCTGGGGTTTGTTCCTTCTTGCTGATTCAGCCAGAGGTTCCCTGTACCCCAAGACCAGCCTAGAAGTCAGTTTCTGGGCACGAAGTGCACCCAGTGCCACTAGGCTGTCAGTTCCTACCTCAGTATTTTAATCTCAAGTTTTCCAGGGCACAGGCCTGTATTACACAGACCTCAGTCTGGAACACGGTTGCGTGGGCACCTAGGGTAACTGAAATCTCCCTTCTGGATGTACACCAGTAGACTCCGGCTCCGCTAGACTCGCCAATCTTTAATCTTAGACATGTCCGTGAACCACACTGGTTCCTCAGGCGGAAGCGGCCCCAAGTCCTTGTTCTCCCAGTCCATCCGATGTGTTATGAGGACGTCTGGTGTTTTAAATTTGACAGCAGGCGCTATCGCATCCTGCGTCAGTAGGAGGATAGGGCAGTTCTCGACTGCCCAATCCCAAATTTTGACATGACCGCGAGGCACAGGCTCACCGACCCACTGGGCCAGACCAGCCAGCCGATACGCCATACCTGTAATCACTGTTTTGATATGAAGCTGTGGAGGGACGATCCCAACCAGAACGTCAAGAGATCTGGTGATGGCGCTCCTCATGGCCCCCTTATCCCCACGCAAGCATGTCGTTGTGCTTTGTCCAGCGCGAGTCGGGACAGAACCGTTTCTGTCGCCGTCCATCACACGACTGCGTAGGTTATGATTGAGCGAATCATGGCCGTGTAGATCCAGTGCAGAACTTGTGGCCATAGAAAGCATGTGTTCGCGAAAGTTCTCCTGCATGCCCATAAGGATGCAACGGCCTCCTTCACCGGGGTTTCCAGGTGCATTTTCCAACTCGGTTTAGCATCTAGGATAACTCTAAGGTACTTCACCAAGCCTTTCATGTGCATGGACCTTCCTAACAGACGAATATCTGGTTGGAGTCTCAGTTTCCGTTTCCTCGTGAAAAGAACCACTTCGGCCTTTATAGGATTCACCCTGAGCTCTGTAGCACGCACAAGCTAGCCGCATGTCTTCCGAGGGTCATAACTGTCAAGCCTTATTCAGCTCGACCAACAAGCCGTCCACCACCAGGCACCAAAAGCGGAGACAGTACTACTGACGGCACCCTCGGGTGACGTGTGTACATGCTACGCTGTCGGTGTGATGTAGAACACTCGGCAGAAATGTCGTATTGTTAATATTGAAAGGTACTCGTTCCCTCACATATTTTATGACGTATGATGACACCGGATGAAGATTCAATTCCGCTTCAATTGAGTTAAATAATCGTAACAGTAATAGGCCGACATCTCACATGACAAATTTAACGTATAATGTGTATACGAAGATACATGAAAAATGAAAGCTAGTATTGTAATGAACACTTTTATTTAGATTAAAAATAATAATTACAATAGATACTTATGATCATATTTAAGATGAAATGAGTTATGGCAAAATTTTAGACGAGTTGATTGACCATCCTGGGAATTTGTTCAGCGATAGAAGCAGCTTGGAGTCTTTTGAGAATTTCTACAAAAAAAAATATACTTCAATAGACAATTCATTATGTATGACAAATGTTGTTGATAGTATTAGATACAAAAGAGTAGAAATTTACAGTGAATCTAATTCAAATATCAATCAAAACAAAGAAAACAACACTCAATTGCATGAAAATAATCCTTTTCAATATACTTTAGAATGAGTACAAAGTGATGCATATTCATATTCATATTATTACCTGCGGAATTAACTGATCCTCTTCCAACACCAATCAAACCTAGACCATTCTGTCTCACAATGTCTTCTCCAATACCATTGGTTAGAGCATTCAGGATGACTGATTCAGCATTGACATTACTGAAAACATATTCACAATTCAAAAAAAAGATGAATGTATCATGAACACTCAATAATTAGGAGGAATGTACCTTTCGCAGACTTATAATGTTGAAAAGAAAATAGACTCAAACTTTCAAGGACAATTCTTAAAATTTGCGATAATTTTTTGCTGCGTAAGCAATTTTGATCATTTTCTCATGTGGGTCTTGTTGGAGCCATTATTCCAAAGCATATTGAAGATGGACATGATAATATGATAATAAAATCGGGAACGGTAAATCTTATTGTTGTAATCATTTCCATTCAAGCCTTATATATCAGCTTGATGTGTGACATTTTTCTAAATTTCAAGTCAAGATAGATGAGCATATCGTATGTAAGAATTATGTCGAAAACTAATGATAACTCACAATATTATTTATTCAACGGAAGGATAGAATCATGGAACTTGGAAGTATGGTCTTACCTATTGGCATCAACGATTTGGGAAAGTTGTCTTTTTATGGCTGCATCGAGCAAGGCACGTTTTTCAGATTGAATTATGGCGGATTCGATAGCGGAAAGCGAAGGAAGATTCGAAAGCTGCAGCAGTGAAAGCGCAGGAGTTTTCCCAGCTGAAAGTTCATCAATTTGCCCTCCAGAAACTTCAAGATCTCTCAATATTTCCTGATTTACCAAGTCGGATTGTTTTACAATAGCAACAGCAAGCTCAATAGGTAATTGGTTTCGAGTTGACAATTGTCTTACAGCCAAAATTTCAGCAATGGATAACTTATTCAAAGACGGTATTGATATTTGTCCTCCCCGAACGAGTTCAGGGACCGAGCTTGATCTCCCCAAGAGTTGAGCTGCTAATAAATCAGATACTCCACCAACTCCGAACCTACTCACTGAACCAGATCCCAAAGATGAACGAATAGGAAGCAATTCACCGAGTCCTGAGATTCCTGAATCAGATGATACTGGAGCTAGACCAACAGGAAGTACTTGACCAGTTCCAGGAACCAATACGAGACCAGCTTGTTCCAAAGCTGATGCGATGGGTGAACCTCCTTGCCTCAGAGCATTATTAGAAGCAAGAAGTAATAGACTAGCAGCAGGTGACATTTGCGTGATAGGGATAGATTGTGAATCCACGGCTTCTAAAATTTGTGGTGAAATCAAACCAGACAATTCTCCATTTCTGACAGATAACAATGAACCCGTAACGGAGCTGGATGGAACCACTCCAACTCTTGTAACGAGTTGAGGAGAGACTCGTCCTGACAATCCATTCCCCTCGGAAATAACATCCACACCATTAATTCCGGGAATTCCCCATATTGCACCACTCGATCCATAGCGACTTCTTGTGCCGATTTGTTCACTGATTGAAGCTCCACCTGATCGCAGCCAAACTGGAGTTGCAGATGAGACCACTGCAGCAGCGAGCACTAGTATTAACACTTGCATCTTGTCTAAGTAGGTATCGAACTTGATATGCACTTTAAAATCTCAGGTTTCATTTTTATACCATAAATTTATCAATTTTGTCTGCAGTTTAAGATAACAAATTCACACTCTTTATCGATAATTGATTCGAAAGTAGGTGCGAAGTTCGTAAACAATTTATTTATAATTTGTCACATGCAATTTCTTCTAACTTTACTTCATCCTAACGTTATCAAAGGAAGACACAATAATTATTTCAATATTCTTGATCAAATTATTTATAAATTCCTGTTAATCGTTCCATGCTTTTGAATTGATGTATCCCCGTGCTATATTTGAGAGGATTGAATATCAAATGATTTTTGAAACAAGCTTACTTTACCACTAAAAATAATAATAGTGATGGTACTTTATCATATTAAAAAACTGCCATTATGCATCGTAAAAGGAATAAAATTAGTAAGAGAACCAAAAGTGAGTAAAATTGAAATAATAAAGTATTGAAATATAAGGTAAACAAAATGTATCTATATATATGTTTTTTTCAGATTTAATCGTAATTTTTTTAATCTATTTGTTCATGAATTAATATTCTGAAACAATGCAGGATGTGGTTCTTTGTATAACTTTCTGAAATAGCTAGAACTTGTTTTATTTTTTGTTTTCAGGTGATCCGTGGAACAACCGAGGTTCCAGAAAGTAGCCAGTTTACCACTAGCTGTCCAATGGTTTTACTCATATATGGAACCGGTGAACATTTTATATTCTGACTTCATAGTTTATTTCTTTATTTTCTTATTCACTAGTATGAAGGCTTATTGGTAAAATGAGATAAAACAATTGCTTACAATTCATTTTAAATAATTCTTCAGATGTGTAAGTTAATTTTTTGTTTTGTATTATTTTAATATCCTTTTTTTAGTAATTCCTACGTATGACAATTCCTTATTCAAGAGCCCTCCGCCCATCTTATTATCCCATATCTAAGATGCGATTCTACCACGTTTGCCGTAGATTATATTCAGCTGTTTTATCCTCAAAAGCGATTTATTAAGAAACTTAAAGTACTGTATGAAGCAACAAAACTTTTCACTAAATCTGTTGCATGTAGGTCCCATTTTAGATGTTGGTCAATTAATATACCTAACAATTTAATAGCTTGGGCTTCTTTTGTTACAAATGACTTATTATTTTGATTAATATTTATTCCATTGAAATTTGCCTTGCCATATTTGTTCGATGCAAAGGGAATAAAAGAGGTTTTGTCTATGTTTATTATAAGTACTCGTATATTTTGATCAAACCATGTTTTTACTTTGATAAAATCCGCATCCACAGTCCATTTTAGAACTGACCGTTTGACGTTCTCATAAAAATAGTAGCCCCTATATGTCAGAGGCTAACATTTTTTTTCTATCCAGTATACACCGACTGCATACTGAAAGCAATTTTAATGCATTTTAAAATGTTCTTGTAATAACAATATATTATTTAATGTACATATCAATAACTTTACACAATTTTTTCGAGTTTTCCTCGCCACGTGATCATTAAAACGAGATATTTTTTTAATATAGTTTCAACATTAGGAAAAGCCTGCAACTGTTTTTCAATGATTAACGAATGCATACAATGTTCGCGATTTAAGTATTGGTCTTTGTTCCCAGCAAACTGTCTGTGAAAAGCGGCAAATTGTATTAGCTCGACCCCCTGAAATTTTCATCAACATCGTCTTTGTAAATCCCAGCCAAAAGCCATGCTTGCTTACGCAAATCATCGGAGCTCAAATCCTCGAGTTCAGCCAGAAATCCGAAACGCGTAGACAATAGTTCATATCCCGCAAGCCGTTGGTCCAATGATGTCAACAACTGGTCGATTACAGGAAGGTAGTTTTCGACGACAAATTTCCGCGATGGTTTTTGAGGTTACGTGTCAGACTCAGTGCGTGGGTCAGCTGAGTGTTGAATTTCTTTCGCCCTTTTACGCTTTTCAGCTCTACTTAAATGGGATCGTTTCACTTTGTGCCGATCTTCTTTTCGATCCATTGTTTAGACCTTCATGCATGTTCTCGCTCGAAAATATTTATGGCGGTAGCCATGCAGTGACAAAAACTAGGAACTCATCTCAAATACGGCGCCACCTACTGTATACGAGGGAAAATTCAAATTACTTATTTCAATGAAGTTCTTATTATGTTGTGTTTTGGAAGAATGTGATATTAGAAACAGATTTTTAATAACAAAAAGTATATTGCAAAATCTGTACATGCAAATGTTACACTGAATGACGCAAAAAGACTATATTATTCTTTATTGACCACCAATATTCACATCAATATTATTGTTAACGATACTGTTGATTGCTATATTAAATAATTGTCATATGATTTCTGTAATAAGCAATTTTTTTGTCTTCACTTGATCTTTGGTGGGGGCTCCTAGGTGATGGAGGCCTCTGGGTCATGGCCCACCCGGCCCACCCCTAAATCCGGTCCTGCTGGAAAATAAAACAGATGCCGCTTCAATCGAAAATCTCATGTGACATTTGTGATGTACCATATTTAGCTTTAACGCATTGAAATTTTCAGACTGATATGTCATTCAGTTCTGTTTTGACACCAATCGAAAGCAAGCAGCCTTGAAGATTTTTGTAAACATGGAAATAAGTGAATTTCTCGTTTTCATTAAATATTATTTCTTGCGTGAAAAAAACATTACGCAAACCAAAGCATCGCTCATTAAATGTTATGGGGATTCAAAGTGGTTTGATGATTTCCGTTCTGGTATTATGACCACAAAGGACGACGAACGTTCTGGTCATCCAATTGATGTTACAACGCCAGAAATCGTCGATGAAATCTATGGAATGATTTGGGACGATCGGCGAGCTAAAATGCTATGGGCATCTCAACCGAGTAAGTACGGAACATTTTGCGTGAATTTTTGAATATCCACCCGTCTGCCAGCTTGGTGCCGCATTTGCTCTCTGTTGACTATTCAAAGGAGTGTTTGGCGATGTTCAAGGGAGATATGAAGGACTTTTTGCTCCGTTTCTTAACCGTGTAGGAAACATGGATCCATCACAACACACCAGAGACCAAAGAACAGTCGAAACAGTGGACTCGTCCTCGCGAATCGAAGCGGAAAAAGGCCAATCTGGGTTTATCTGCCAACAAAGTCATGAAGACAGCTCTTTCGGATGCACACGGTATCGTCCATATCAATTACCTTAGAAAGGGCAAAACAATCACCGCCGTATATCATGCAGAACTGTTGGATCGATTCGTCGCCGATTTGACACGAAAGCGGCCGCATTTGGCAAAGAAAAAAGTGTTCTTCTACAAGAACTACCTACCGGAGCACAGGTTCTCAATCGCAATGACAAAATTGTATGCGTTGCGCTACGAATTGGTTCAACATCCGTCATAATCTCCAGGTTTGAGCCCCTGCAATTTTTATCTATTTCCAAACTTGAAGAAATGGCTCGGCGGGAAGAGATTTGGCTCCATAGCCACCCTCGTATTGTATCCTGGGTGACACAGAGCTTTGTACTCCTCGGTTGGTTAATGAATTCTTCAATTTTAATATATTGTTCTTGCTCACTTGAACAACTTGATATTCGTTTTAAAAATGTTTGGGAATTCCAATGTTTTCTAGCGTTTCTAACAATTCAGGGTGCCTGACGGTAACGAAAGCTCTAGTTAAATCCAATAAAATACAAGCCGAAGGTTTCGATTTATCTAAAGCCTTGTAGATACTTTCTACTATCGATTTTATCGCATCGCTGGTATATTTACCTGGCTTAAAACCATATTGCATATCAAATATTATGTTATACTTTGTTATTAAAGCAAGAATTATGTAGACGCTACCTACTAACATTTCGAAGACTTTGAACAGCATTGTCTCCTAAATTTATATTTCAACAGAACTGAATTCTGACAGCAAAGGTAAACACGGAAACAATGAAAATGTTGTTCTCGGAATAAAATAAACATTACTTTAAAACTGTTTCCTGGATTCTTCGAAAAACAGGATATACATTATACAAGTTGATGTATGTGCACTTATTCTAAATATTCAATACATTATGCATTGTTATTTCTAAAATCGTAATGATCAAGGACATGATTCCATCAATATGGTTATTACGTTTTACATTTTAGTTCCAATTCCAATCAAATGCATTGGAATCCTTGAGGGAATGTAATAATTCAATTTGAGAGAAACTCATACAATAGGATTCTATTTTATTGGAATGAAGAGAATGCAGCCGCTTTAACATAGCCGAATAACGCTTCCTGTATTTTGCAAAATATAAAGGAATTGAAAGAGATTCAAACATTTAATTTAGAAACTGCACCAGCTTTGCCAAAGTTGAAGTGATGTTTTCATTCAAACTCCCTTCAGCTGGAAATAATATAACTAGAAACAAATTAAATTATCGTTTAGCTATAGGTCAGATAGGATAGTAGGCTTGGGGATTGTCAAGGAAACACTAAAAGACTATCAGTATTTCTAAAGGAAACTTGTTTGATAATATGAGAAATTGCGAAATCTGTAATGGAAACTACAGGGCGTTTTATAAGACTAAAGCTCGTTTATCTATGTAGAAACATCTGAAGAGGTATTATTTGAATATTGTAGTTACTATCACATCCAGGAACACAACAGCAACTAGGCGTTTTAGAAAATAACCTCGAAAATACCTCAGCACTTCACTTAAATCTAATCAGAAGCAGGGCTACGATTTCACTTGTTTACAATATGTCTCGTGATAACAGATGACAATAAATATGGATTGATCGATTTCCCCATCATTTGCATAATCGAACTATAATAATCGTTGACTGATTAAATTATTACAAAATAATCGATTAATCGATCATTCAATTAATCTAATATTTCAGAAGATAATTTCATTCCAATTCGTGTTTACGTAATAATAAAACATCAATTAGTACATCCTACATATTACATGATCCTGATCATTCATTCAAACAATATTTGTGGAAGATTTGAAAGTTTTTAAGCAGAATTTACATCTCACTGAAATATTATTGTCCATTTTTACTTCTCTCTTACTTAGGATTATAGTGTAAGGAAAGTATTTCAATCGGGACAATTTAATTTTTTTTTTCTAGTATTTTCGCGGATATATGTGCATTTCTGAATCGATCTAGACTATTTTTATATGAAGTCTGTGTGTATGTGTGTGAGAGTGTGTACGCGCGCATAATCCACAGTGGAGACGATTACGCCCTCCCTATAGGTCGTACAGATTTGAAATTTTACAGACCGCTCTAAATTGGCGAAAATAGGAACTGTATTGCTTTTGGATAAGGTAGCTCCGTTTCGAGTGGTATTTTTGACATCATTTACCTGGCTTAAAACCATATTGCATATCAAATATTATGTTATACTTTGTTATTAAAGCAAGAATTATGTAGACGCTACCTACTAACATTTCGAAGACTTTGAACAGCATTGTCTCCTGAATTTATATTTCAACAGAACTGAATTCTGACAGCAAAGGTAAACACGGAAACAACGAAAATGTTGTTCTCGGACTAAAATAAACATTACTTTAAAACTGTTTCCTGGATTCTTCGAAAAACAGGATATACATTATACAAGTTGATGTATGTGCACTTATTCTAAATATTCAATACATTATGCATTGTTATTTCTAAAATCGTAATGATCAAGGACATGATTCCATCAATATGGTTATTACGTTTTACATTTTAGTTCCAATTCCAATCAAATGCATTGGAATCCTTGAGGGAATGTAATAATTCAATTTGAGAGAAACTCATACAATAGGATTCTATTTTATTGGAATGAAGAGAATGCAGCCGCTTTAACATAGCCGAATAACGCTTCCTGTATTTTGCAAACTATAAAGGAATTGAAAGAGATTCAAACATTTAATTTAGAAACTGCACCAGCTTTGCCAAAGTTGAAGTGATGTTTTCATTCAAACTCCCTTCAGCTGGAAATAATATAACCAGAAACAAATTAAATTATCGTTTAGCTATAGGTCAGATAGGATAGTAGGCTTGGGGATTTGTCAAGGAAACACTAAAAGACTATCAGTATTTCTAAAGGAAACTTGTTTGATAATATGAGAAATTGCGAAATCTGTAATGGAAACTACAGGGCGTTTTATAAGACTAAAGCTCGTTTATCTATGTAGAAACATCTGAAGAGGTATTATTTGAATAATGTAGTTACTATCACATCCAGGAACACAACAACAACTAGGCGTTTTAGAAAATAACCTCGAAAATACCTCAGCACTTCACTTAAATCTAATTAGGAGCAGAGCTACGATTTCACGTATTTACAATATGTCTCGTGATAACAGATGACAATAAATATGGATTGATCGATTTCCCCATCATTTGCATAATCGAACTATAATAATCGTTGACTGATTAAATTATTACAAAATAATCGATTAATCGATCATTCAATTAATCTAATATTTCAGAAGATAATTTCATTCAAATTCGTGTTTACGTAATAATAAAACATCAATTAGTACATCATACATATTACATAATCCTGATCATTCATTCAAACAATATTTGTGGAAGATTTGAAAGTTTTTTTTAAGCAAAATTTACATCTCACTGAAATATTATTACCCATTTTTATTTCCCTCTTACTTAGGATTATAGTGTAAGGAAAGTATTTCAATCGGGACAATTTAATTTTTTTTTCTAGTATTTTCGCTGATATATGTGCATTTCTGAATCGATCTAGACTATTTTTATATGAAGTCTGTGTGCATGTGTGTGAGAGGGCCAGTGTGTCGGTGCGTCTACGCCTCGCGGTCATGGCAAAATCTGGGATTGGGCAGCCGAGAACTGCCCGATCCTCCGACAGACGCAGGATGCGATATCGCCGGCGGTCAGGTTTCAAACACCAGACATTCTCATAACTCAGAGGACGGACTGGGAGAACAAGGACTCTGGGCCGCTTCCGCCAGGGGGACTCGTGTGGTTCACGGACGGGTCTAAGACTGGCGGGTTCAGCGGAGCCGGAGTCTACTCGCGTACACCCAGAAGGGAGATTTCAGTTTCCCTAGGTGGCCACGCAACCGTTTTTCAGGCTGAGGTCTGTGCAATACGGACATGTGCCCTGGAAAACCTTAGACTAAACTATCGAGGTAGACGGATTTACATCTGCACTGACAGCCGAGCGGCCCTGGGCGCACTTCGCGCCCACAGAATGACTTCTAGGCTTGTCTTGGAGTGCAGGGAAACTCTGGTTGAATTAGCCAGAAGAAACAAACTTCAGCTAGTGTGGGTACCTGCCCATTCTGGTGTGAAGGGAAACGAAGTGGCCGATGAATTGGCCAAACGGGGCTCCTTGAGCGCCCCTGGCCCCGACTCCACGACCGGAATTTCATCGACCACCGGGCTCCACGCCCTCAAGGAGCTGCTGGACAGACAGTGGCTCTCGATCTGGCGTGGTTCCCCAGGCATGAGGCAGGCGAAGCTCCACATCAGGGAATTCTCGCCTAAACTCTCTAAAACCCTACTCTCTATGAGCAGGAGAGGCCTAAAACTGGTGACAGGACACTGTCATCTGAATAAACATCTACACACAATGGGCATTGTCGAAGACTCAATTTGTAGTAGATGTGGGGAGGCGGATGAAACTGCCTCTCATATCCTAGCAGGATGTCCAGCACTGGCTTCTCTCAGGCTACAACACCTCGGCAGTACATATATGCTGCCTGAAGCAATAAGAGATATCAGTCCAGGCAAAATCTTAGCTTTTGGCACGGCCTTAGGCCTGCTGGATTGATTCTCGTATCAAGGGGCGCACAATGGACCCAATCAAGCGGTCTAAGTGCTCCGGACTCGTTCGCCCCCGTTCTGATTGATTGATTGATGTGTGTGAGAGTGTGTACGCGCGCATAATCCACAGTGGAGACGATTACGCCCTACCAGGTCGTACAGATTTGAAATTTCACAGATCGCTCTAAATTGGCGAAAATAGGAACTGTATTGCTTTTGGATCCTTATCCAAAAATACCACTCGAAATGGAGCTACCTTTAGCTCCATTTCGAGTGGTATTTTTGACATCAGTCTTCAGTTCTCCAAATGGAATTATAGTATTTCACTCAAGCATTATGATATTCGTGTTTTTCTGGTTAATATTATGTATCACACGTATATATTTAACCTGCACAATAGTGATGGCTAAACAGATATAGACTATCGATGGTATCGATAGTTTTCATCGATAGTATCGAATATCTTAAGGGAAATTACATGATATATATCGAAGCTACCAACCTGGACATGATTTAAGATGTTATATACGAGGGCAAGGCGAAAAGTCCCTGAAAAATAAAACAGATGGAGCCACAATCGAACATCCCATGTAACATTTGTGATGTACCATCTTTAACTAGAACTCATTGAAATTTTCAGACTGATATGTCTCTCAGTTCTGTTTTGACATTCATCCAAAGCAAGCAACCTTGAAGATTTTTGTAACATGGAAAAAAGTGAATTTCGCATCTTGACTAAAGATTATTTTTTGGGTGGAAAAAACTTAACGGAAGCCAAAGCACAGCTTATTAAACATTATGGGGATTTTCCATCGATTCACAAGTGCTTTACTGATTTTCGTTGTGGCCACAACGTATGCCGAACGTTTTGGTCTTCCAATTGAGGTTACAACGACAGAAATCGTCGATAAAATCCATGGTATGATATTGAACGATCGTTGAGTTGAAGCGCACGAGATTGCTGAGACTATGGGCATCTCAACCGGATAAGTATGGGAAATTTTGCATAAATTTTTGAATATGAGAAAGCTATCTGCCAGATGGGTGCCGCATTTGCTCTCATTTGACAACAAGCGCGACCTTGTGACAACTTAAGGAGTGTTTGGCGATGTTCAAGCGCAATAAGCAGGACTTTTTGCGCCGTTTTGTAACCGTGGACGAAACATGGATCCATCACAACACACCAGATACCATGAAACAGTCGAAACTGTGGACTTGTCCTGGCGAATCGAAGCCGAAAGAGGACAAACTCATGGGGACAGTTCTTGGGGATGCACACGGTATCGTTGATATCGATTACCTTGAAAACGCACTGGCGCACTGGTCCGCAGCCGCAATGACAAAATTGCATGAATTCCGCTACGAATTGGTTCATCATCCACCATATTCTCCAGATTTGGCGATTTTCATCTACTTCTAAGCTTTAAGAAATGGTTCGGCAGAAAGAGATTCGGCTTCAACAATGGGGTCATCGCTGAAACAAAATCGCCTATTTTGAAGGATTGCCGAAATCAGATTATTTGGAAAGGATCGAAAAATTAGAAAAACAAGGAGATTATTTATGTTCAGGAATAAAATATGGGTTTTGGCCAAATAAATCATTTCTTGTGCAATTTTTCAGGGGCTTTTCACCTTGCCCTCGTATTTAGAGTGAACCGACAAGTACCAACTTTCCCCAACCTAGTATATTTGATAGGTGCTTCATAGTTCTTTCGTGGTCGTTGCTACTATTGACACATCTTAGTTCGTAGCTTCTTGTTTTTATTTTTCGTGGTTCCCCAAATCATAGAACAGCTATCCTCAAAGTCCCAAACATATAAATTCGAATTTCGTATTTATTACTACGGTTTTCTAGACATCGTACTCATATTGAACGTTGAACAGTAGAATGTATGGGTAAAACAAGTGTGGAAGTTGTTAAAAAAGTTTGTGGACAAATATTACTTTGATACTAATAAAATTTGCTGTTGAAATAAGTCGAACCAACAAATTGTTGACGTTTCAAATTAAATTTGATCTGACTTGACGTTTGATAGCGCGTTCTATTTTTATCGTATAAGTAGAATACTATACTTTGTCCACGACCCATAAATGATACTTTGTAAACTAAACACAATTTTTATTTCTATACGTGAGTAACATGGAATTTGTATTATAACTAATTGAAAACAAATTCAACTACATTAATAGTAATATTTGTATTAACACAATGTTCAAGATTGATTGAAGGCACTAAGACTGAACTTGTATTAATGTTTTTGTTATTTATAAACGAGCTTGTCGATATGGTTTCATTTTGTTTGTATGGATTCTGTATCGTGTTGGAGATTTTCTCGGCTGTTTCCATTTTATTTCTCATGGAATCATCAATGTAACCTTCTGCTACCGCCGTGGATTTCCATCCACCATGCCTTTTCAAAGCTGTTATATCCCCGCCCGCATCAACAAGTATAGTCGCAGATGTTCTTCGGAAACTGTGACCAGAGTATTTTTCTGGATCGGGTAATTGCAAATATGTCGCTATTTGTTTTCCCATTTGTGTAAACTTGTTAATACCTATTCTTTGCGAAGTACATTTGCCATTTTGATAGTTCAAAAAAAATACATCAGACATAACATGAGGTGGACGAAGGCTGATATACTTTTTGCAAATTTGGTAAAATTCATCGGTGATTGTAAATTTGCGAGTAATTTTTGTTTTGGTATTTGGCACTTTCACTAAGAAAGCTGATCCAAGATCTTGTAAATCACTAAGTTTCATCTTATACATTTCGTTTGCCCGACAGGCACCCATTACTCCCATTATCATTGCCACCTTGAACAAATATTTATTGTCAAATTACTAATATATGAAAATCGTTTTTCTTACCTTTGTCGCAAGATATTTATCGTCAGATGACTTCGTCAGGAAATCATTTATATTTTCTGGAGAAAACGTATTGGCTTTTTTAGGCAAAAAGTTTTCAGATTTTCTTTTCAATAATGTTCGCAATTTGCTATAACTTTCAATGTTAATACCATGATTCAAGTTGATTGTGCTTCTCAGCATTGAGTAGGTTGTCCATATTGTTGATGGTTTGTACTTTGTGGCTAACTCTGTGAAATATACCAACAAGACGGATTCTGAGAAAGACTCGATTTTCTTGGCAATTCTCCATTGTATAAAAGATTCATACGCAGATAAATACAGTTTTCTCGATTTTTCGGGTAATAAGTTTAACGATGCAATTTTTGCCGCTTCTTGTATTTCTGGAGGTGTACAAGACATTATTTCATTTTCACTATCTGTATCCATTTTATTACTTTGATTAATTTGCTGTTGATACAACTCGAACCAACAAATTGTTGACGTTTCAAATTAAATTCGATCTGACTTGACGTTTCATAGCGCGCTCTATTTTTATCGTATTAGTCTAGAACAAAGTCTATCATGTTTGTCATATTCATTAATCACTAGTGAATAATGAAATCATTATTCACTAGTGATTAATGGATATTATTATGCTTGAGGAAACACATGCATTATGCATACTTTATACAATAGTCGTGGACAAAATTATATTTAAGTGTGGCAATAATTTCGAAGGTCAACCTGACAGCAGGTGTCAGTATGAAACATAGAATGATGAAATACGTTCTGTACACCATTTGAATAAAATATCACATTAATTCATTTACATTTGACCGGCAGGAGTGTCCGAAAGCTATTTCGCTAACAAAAGTGGGGGATATCACTTGATCAAATTATCACAGCTTCTTTCCAAAATATTCATACTTTACCCTCACGAGGAGGCATTCTGATCGAATCGAGATATCAAAGAATGATATTTGATCAATTCCAAATGACTAATCATCAAATCCATTCTAACAGCGAAACAATTATTTTGGTGATAATGTGAGTCTGAGTTGTTACAGTGGGTACCGACCTACAAGTTGCTACTATGATTTAGCGAAGATATCAAAGAATCGATGTGAAATATAGAATAGCGTAACTTGGATAAGTTACATTTTAGTTCCAATTCCAACCAAATTTATTGGAATCCTTGAGGAATTGTAAGAATGTTTAATAATTTAATTTGAAAGAAACTTATGCAATAGTTTTTTGTTGGAATGAAGAGAATGCAGCCGCTTCAACATGGCGGAATAACGCTTCCTGCATTTTGCAAACTATAGAGGAATTAAAAGAGATTCAGGCATGTAATTTAGAAACTGCACCAGCTCTGTCAAGGTTAAAGTGATGTTTCCACTCAAACTCCCTTGAGCTGGAAATAATATACCTAACTAGAAACAAATTAAATTATCGTTTAGCTATATGTCAGATAGGATGGTAAGCTCGGGAATTTGTCAAGGGACCACTAAAAGTGAACTATCAGGATTTTTAAAGAATCTTATTTGATAATATGAGAAACTGCGAAATCTGTAATACAAACTCTACAGGGTGTTTTATGAGATTAGCTCGTTTCTCTATGTAGAAAGACACCTGTTGTCAGGTTGACTTTCGAAATTATTCACACTATGTCATAACCTTGTTTTGACCTGTTGTCACCATAAACTATCAACGTTTTTTACATAGTAAACGCATAACATAGACTGTGACTTCATATCAATGAAGTCACATAAATTTCAAAATGAGGAAAATCATGTCAAAAATACTTTAGATCAATTCAAAAATGCTCAAAACTTATTATCCGTTTGCTCCGATTACAATACCTCCCGTACACTATATTCTACGTATAGTGAACGAAACAAAAATGAAAAAATGTACGTAGAAAACACCTGTTTATTGTGAGCACGTTCTCGAAATACAAGTGGGTATCAAACGGGACCTACTTATTGTGTGAAGCTAACTGCGTGACGTCACGATGTGATGAGTCTACAGTATTCCGGCCTGTTAATTAATTTATAGATATTGATATGGACTCTACGCAGTAAAATTAAAAGTAATACTATCTTCATGATTATTCCACTATTTGGCTGGAGGAATTATTACAATGGAGCTGCATGTATGAAGGGAATTCTGTATTGAAATCAATCCTTCTACAAATGCGATAACCCGAAATAAATCAGCTCAAGATCTGTAGTAGGCATCTGAGCTAAATGTTAAATAGTGATTCATCATATCGTACAGATGAATCCCCCCTCCTATTTTCATCATTCTCGAAGATTTTTATGTTAATTGAGAATAATTGTGAAGATGAAATAGAGGTCAGTATCGGATTAGAATAAGACTGAGCAACTTGATATTTTACTATCTGAATCTAAATTTTATTAATTCAACATTACCGATTTGGAAAACAAATTGCATATTAGTTCATATCACTTTATTATTAATAACATTAGTTTTTCAGAATGTTCAAACCATCTGTCAAGATAATAGTGTTTGCATTCAAACTAATACTTGGAGAACCACGATTCGTCGTTTGTTGAGGATAGAATAGGTTCCTTGAGGTTTGTCCCTGTAACCTGTGAAGAATAACAATCAATAATAATTATAGAAAAAGAAAAACGATTTGTAAAAAAAATTGAAAGGCCCAACAAGCATCATCTTGCCTAATTCAATTCGGGGAATCCTAGTTTCCCATTGATAATGGAATGTGTTTGAACTTCAATTACATGAAAACGGCAAAAAATACAAAGTTGTAGTTTTACCTGTAGCTTTTCTTATGCTCTCAAATTTCTTTTCTGGCGCAGTTTACCGATTTTCACTTTGTTATTAAAATATGAAGTTCTGTATAAATGTATAAAGTTGTAAATGTCGTTCCTCCCTGTTTATAAAAATGTAGGAGATTATATATGTAATTAGTCAATGATATACGTAACTGCAGAAGTTTCATGAAGAAAACATTCTATGGTGGAAGCCATTACTTTGTGATAATTTATCATATTGATATAATAAAATAAAACACTCATGGAAACAAATCGTGACTATAGTTTCGATACTAGCTTGTAACTTCAAACGATACTAATGTATTGTCGAAACTATAACCTTTGATGAAGTTTAACATAGGCATTTACTCTATAAGTTTGACACTTTGATCCCCATTATTGGTTCTCATTTGTCACGAAGAGATCAGTATGTAGAAAAGAAAGGGTAAAGTTGTTAACCGCATCTCTGAGAGTCCTGAGGGCCCTAGGTTTTGTCAAGGTTTATTTTTGTTATATATTGATGATATTAATTGCATATTAAATTATGATAAATTGTTTTATGGTCACAATTTGGAAATATTTCAAGTTATTGATGGCTGTGAGGGTGGTAAACTTCTTCAGGATGATCACGTTACTTTGAACAGCAGGTCCTTACACAATTTAATGTCTAATAATGATGGTATTAAGATCATGATTTTTGTCACAAATGTAGTTTAATTAATTTTTGCTATAACATTAATCCATCCATTCTTGAACATGTATCTGAATTTACCGATCTTGGAGTTACCTTTGACCCTTCATTGATTTATTAACATAAAGAAATAAATTTCGATTCGATACGAAACGATATGTCCAAGGGAATGGTCCAAAAAAGTAAACTTCAATGAATTTTCTTACCCATATGGTTGTCGATTGGATATTTCTTGTGCTCGAGAGACTTGTTGGCTAAATTCTGGAATAGTTGGCCATATTCGTTCAGACAACAGAGCATCTAGTCCATCTGCATAAGTTTGATCTACTGGCGAGAATATGTATGACTGATATATAGATGAAGGCTCATTATATTGTGAGTTTCCAAGCCCGTACTTGAGGGGATAATCCAACTTATTTTCTAATATATAACTAGTATAAGGTAACCTTGAACCATAGAACTGCTGCATTAGGTTTGGTATATCATACTTTGATTCTTGTTTCAAACCTTCAAAGATATGTCCATATTGGTCGAAATCTTGTAATGGTACAAAAGATCCATACTCATCGTTGCTATTAAGAGGTGTCAAACTTTGGAAAATGGGACTTGCACCAGCAAGAACTGCTGCGCTGAGAAAAAATGCTAATAACATCATTTTCTAGAAAGAAGTATCAGCTTAACTGCTGTCTACACTCGATGATTTCAGTTTTTATAATTACAGATTTAACATTTGTCAATTTGTCTTCTATTTTTATAAATCGCTTATATTGATTACGCAATTATTATTTTTGTATGCAGAAATATGATAATTATGGAAGGTTATACATGCTATCGATTGAACTTAAGCAATATCGCCACAATTAACATTTCATTGAATTTTTAAATTTCAATAGATATCAGCTGTATGTTTTTATTTGTTTATTTTCACAAATCAAATTAATATCAACATACAATTATAGAATAACGACTCGAATTATCGTTGAGATTGAGGATTCTATAAATACGTGGGCAAGGTGAAAAGTTCCTGGAAAATAAAACAAAAATTGATTTATTTGGTCAAAACTTATTTTATTTCTCACCATAATCTCCTTGTAGCCCAATACACTTCTTCCAACGTTGTTCTAGTTTTTCAATCCCTTCCAAATAATAACATTTGGGCAATCCTTCAAAATAGGTGTTTGTTCCAGCGATGACCTCATCGTTGGAGCCAAATATTTTCCCGCCGAGCCATTCCTTCAAGTTTTAAAACAGATAAAAATCGCAAGGGGCCAAATCTGGAAAATATGTTGGATGACGAACTATTTCGTAGTGCAATCCATGCAATTTTGTTATTGCGACTGCGGACTTGTGTGTCCTGGTGGAAGAGCACTTTTTTCTTTGCCAAATGTCACCGCTTCCGCTTCAAATCGGCGTCGAATCTATTCAACAACTCTGCATAATATACGCCGGTGACCGTTTTGCCCTTTTCAGAAGTAATATCCCTAGGACATTACTAAGTGAAACCTGGTTAAGTGGGACCTGGATAAGTGAGAAACCTCTATTATTGAGAGTTGCAATGAGGTCCCGGTTCTTTTTCATTAAATTACGTCTGTTAATGGGACTTTTTGAACCTGGTTAAATGAGATTTGAATTCTAAGACTTTTTCGATGTTTACCTTTATAATTGAGACTCTGTAGCTCAATTACCTGTATAAGTGAGACAAATTAATCAGGTTTTAACACGTTTTGACATGTTTGTTTACATACATTTCGCGTCGTCTTTCGCGCATGCTTTGTTTGTCAGTACTATCTCAGGTTTTGACCTAAAAACAAGGGAATAAAAGTGTACAAAATGTCCAAACGTAAATATAAAACGTTATCAGTATCTGAAAAATTAAAACTTCTATCAGATTATGATTGTGGAAAGTCGCGTGATGAACTGTACGCATTTTTATTAACATTTCCACCTCTAAAAATGGAATAACGGCACATTTCGACCTCTGTAAGCCTCTGTAAATCAGACAACTATAATTTTAAACCTGCTTAATTGGAAAACTGGATTATTGGAAATCCTCAATAATTGGTGCATATGTCTTGGTCCCTTGAGGTCCCAATTAACCAGGTTTCACTCATAGTCAAAGTATACAGGTCTGCCGGAGCCTCCCTTCCATCGTTTCTCGCGCTAGGTGACGTCACCTAGCTCCTCCAATCACATCGCCGGCACGTAACAACATCATATTATATCGTCGTCAATAACATTAAATAAACGAAATAAACGACCAATCAGCTTCCACTCGAATTCTAAAAAGAGTAGAAGGGAGGCTCCGGCAGACCTGTATACTTTGACTATGGTTTCAATGTAGAAGAGATAAGTTTATATCAATCGAAAGCTCGTTCCTTGGTAACAGCCCGAAGCCGAAGGCTTAGATTACCAAGCAACGAGCTTGAGAAATTTGTCATAAAATTATGAGGCATTTGTCAATATCCGAGGGATATTCGGCAGAAAATTTTTTGACAAAAAACAAAAAACTCAACACAACGAAACATCTAGTTATTTATCAAAAGTACAGTTAGTGAAAGTACTATTATTAAAATTTAACTTAACATTAGATTCGCTGCTGTTCTCTACTATAGAAGATCTATTACCACGCATCTTGTTGTGGTGTTCTTGATCGAGATTCAAGAATGGTTCTATAGAATTTTGATTGCTATGACCAGTAATTTTCAGCAATTGTTGTTCTTCTACACCACTTTTTGCCAATTCGCTAACAGCAGTTGATCTATTCGAGTGATTTGTTGTCTTTCTGTCCTTTACATTCAAGTCAGTTACATCTCCCCAGTGTCGATTTGGTTTCAAGAACATCCCATAGCAATATTATTTTCTTAACTTCAGACAAATTTAACGAAACTGAACTGAACTTACGTTTACATGGATCTACTTGTAGTTTCTTCCTGATTGCATCGCGGGCATCTCGGGCTGCATTAAATACTATACTGTTAAACGGGTCAATCATAATATTATAGTCATTATAGTACTTTTCTTGCAAAAGTTTGCACAAAACGTTCCTCATTGTCTTCACCGTTGCTTCTTTAAATTCGGTCCCGTCTTTCTTTCTCATATTGACCGCCCAATCTTTTAGTATCAACGCCGCCAATTCCTCTAAGCTTCTATGTTGATTTAATTCATATTCTCGTTCACAGCAAAATTTCATAAATATTCTCCAAATATATTTGTGACTGTAGGTTGTATTTCTGGCAATTTTTTCTTTTATTATTGCATTTATACTTTGAACATTCGCATTGCCAAGACGTGACATTTTGAAATTTATTTGTAATGAAGTTGTCAAACTCAATCGTGTTGTCACAGTGATATGATTGCACTGAATGCAATTATCAGTGTAATGTTGACATGATTGGGTGAAATTGTTCCATATGACACAAAATGAAAAAATTTGAATGGTTGTTAGAGCTTTCAACAAATTTTCACTTATAATATCACAAGAGCTTAAATTACTTCCAGAAATTTTCTTGAGGGCACGAATATTTTGAAAATCATTCCGAGTCGCGAAGCGACGAGGGATAATTTTCTTAAAATATTCGTGCCCGAAAGAAAATTTCCAGAAATAATTTAAGCTTGCGTGGTATTCGGTAAGAAAATTTCACACCATAATTTGGAAAAAAATTATTAATCCAATCTGACATTTAAAATTAATTTCACTGCTTGTCAAGTCCACCATGTTTCGTTAAATAAAAAATACTACCAACTTTAGTTACACCAAATGCTAAAACTCAGATGGGTATTAGATCAGTCTATCGCCCTTGCACAATTTTAGATCACTAAAGATGGTAGAAATGCATTTTTTGTTAAAGTAATCCATAGGACTTCTAATGTAAAAAATATAATATTAACATGGTTTGTTGCAGTAGGTGGCCGTGATATAGGCGGCCATGCTTTTGACAGATGAGGTTTAAATTGGTAAATTACATTGAGTTACTGTATAGTAAACCAGCAAACAAAGATATTCTTATGTAAAACATTTCTTGTAAGCATTTGCGTTAAACAATTTGAGAAAAATGAAATGCTTTGTAAAGTACAATTTATGTAAATACTGCAAAGGGTTGAGTCAAGTGCAAATATGTCATCCAAAATTAATATATTTAACGAATTTAATGGAAGATTGCGACCAGGAAGCGTTTGAGTTGAATGGTTTGCCTTCAAAAATCCAAAAAAGTCTGCTGCAGATGTCAAGTAAATATGGCCTTTTGCGTAAAAGAGATTTGATCAAAATTGTTTCAAAATATTACATATATGTCTTAAAACACAGAAATCTAATTAATTCGTCACCTTCCTATTCACCATAAAGAAGAGAGGATGGGTTAGTATTCAAACAACATTTAAATCTTACTATGTTTGTAGATCCTACCTGTTTTGAAATATAAATTGTTAAAGCATAATAATTAAACAAATTTGTGTCTTCTGTTTAATGAAACTTTACAGCGAATAATAAATAATAATGTTAATTCTTATAGAAATTTTGCATTATTCACAGGTATATATACAATATCTAATGGTTGTAGATCATATGTTTACCTTTTCAACTGTCAAAAAATGTCCACTTAAATATCGTGGCGCCACGAAAAAATTTCCGGAAATTTTTTTAGTTGCCATGGTAACTAGTCAAAATTAAGGCATCTTATTGGTTAAAAAGTAGAGGTGTGAAATTTTCAAGGTAATCGATTTGTACAATACCGTGTGCATCCCAACTATTTCAGGAAATTGTTTAACCTAACCTAATCCAACCTCAGAAATTGTCTAGTTTGCTTGACAAACGAAAACAAATTGATGTAGTATAAACTGACCTTAAGAAAGGCTTTGATGAAGTTTCACATGGACGTTTACTCAATAAGCTAAACTTATGGTTATCTGATCTGACACTTTGTCACAAAGAGATCAGTATGTAGAAAACAATGGAGTAAAGTTGCTAACTTATACTCATTATATTGTGAATTTCGAAGCACGTACCTAAGTGGATAATTCAACTCATTCTCTAATATATAACTAGTATAAGGTAACCTTGAACCAAATAAACTTTTTAAAATGGGACTTGTACCAGCAATAACTGCTGTGCCAAGAAAAAATGCTAATAGAATTATTTTATGGAAAGAGGTATCAGCTTTACTGCTATCTACACTCGATGATTTCAGTTTTTATAATCACAGATTTAAGGTTTGACAATTTGTTCTTCTATTTTTTGAAATCGCTTATGTTGATTATGCAATTATTATTTTTGTATGCAGAAATATGTTTATCATGGAAGGTTATACATGCTATCGACTGAACTTGAGCAATATCGCTACAATTAGCTTTTCATTGAATTTTTAAATTGAAATATATATCTGCTCTATGTTTTAATTTGTTTATTTTCACTAATTAAATCAATATCAACATACATTTATAGAATAACAACTCGATTTATCGTTGATATTGATGATTCTAGAAATACGAGTATTATTGTAGAAGGTTCCAAAAACAGAGTCTTGTATTGAAATTTCATGAATTTGAGGATAATCTACTCATCAACTAAAGATCAAGACTATTTGATGAATCTATAAAGGGGAGATGATGATAATTCGTGGAGTTTAATTCCTGAAACGTGAAATTATAGAGCTGTCTTGAGCATCTTATTTGACTTAAGACTAAACTTATATGTCCAGACAATAAGCCGGGAAAAAGACCGTAATAAATAAAAAATTTATAGTAAGCTAGAATTTCGAAAAAATTTTTGCATTTAGTTACTAATACCACATAGATCATTCACGACTATCAAAACGGGGTTTCAACCCCTAGAGGAGCATTCTTCTAAAAACAGTCCAAAATCAATAGATTAAGACCCGAAAATGACCCCTAGTATGTTTTTTGGGTCGCTGATCATGATTCCGTAGTTAGTTTTCTCGGAATACTCCCTCCAGATGAGGAATTTGGAAAATTTATATATTATATATAATTAATAATTTTGCTGCAAAAATGACCACCAGTAGATTGTTAGGGTCGCTGATCTCGATTCCGCTGTTATTTTTCCCAAAAAAACACTATCCAGATGGAAAATTGGGGAAATTTGAGATTTTCCTGAGACGGTTGTGAATAATAAAGTATAATTTTGTTCCAAAAATAGACTAGAGGTCATTTTACAACAAAATTATACTTTATTAATCATAACCGTCTCAGGAAAATCTCAAATTTCCAGAATTTTCCAACTGGAGAGAGTTTTTTGGGAAAAATAACAGCGGAATCGTGATCAGCGACACAGTAAAACTTACCAGAGGTAATTTTTGCAACAAAATTATACTTTATTATTCATAACCGTCTCAGGAAAATCTCAAATTTCCCGAATTCTCCATCAGGAGAGAAAGTTCGGGAAAAATAACAGCGGAATCGTGATCAGCGACCCAAAAAATCTGATAGATTTCATTTTTGCAAAAAAATTATGAATTATATATTATATATAAATTTTCCAAATTTCCAATCTGGGGGAAGTTTTCTGAGCAAACTAGCTGCGGAATCCTGATCAGCGACCCAAAAAACATAATAGAGGTCATTTTCGGCTCTTAATTCATTAATTTTGGATTGTTTTTATAGGAATGCTTCTCTGGGGGGTTGAAACCCCGTTTTGGAGGGGTGGAAAGGTTGACCCCCGCGGTCTTGATAGTCATGAATGAACTATGGGGTATAAAGAACAAAATGCAAAAAAAATTTCGAAATTCTAGCTTACTATATATTTTTTTTTCCAGTTCGTTGCCTGGACTATTAAGCATCTTACACTGCGCGGATAATATAAAATTTCTAGGGCTACCCATAGATATGAATTTAAACTGGAAATTGCACTGCCACGATCTAATGACTAAATTGAACTCAATTATATATAAAAATTCTCGGGAAATAGGTCACATTAACACTCTGTTTTAAAATTTTTTGTCTTTACGTACGTTTCGGTCTCACGACCATCATCAGAAGACTTATTATGTCTAAAAATTTTCGATTACTTAAAACAAATTGTATTACACAAAGCGTCCAAATCGCACCAATTTCAATTAAAATGCCCACGTCGCCGAAACGAAAGGAACACGATTAAACGAAATTGAAATCCTCAATGCTATAGTAACATTATCAAGAATCCACTGCAGAGAAGAATTCTTAACAAAAGCGTACACATGTCAACAAAGTAAGTGATCGACTGAGACGAGGCAAATATAATTTAAGTTTTAGTATACAACTTTTAAACCAGATGTTAAATTTATGAGCTAAACAAAAAGGTTCTTTCGTGACAGGAGGTATTCTAGACATTTTACCTAATATATACTATTACATTATAACGAGGCATGTAGGAATTTGCAAGAGAAATTGAAATTATTTGATCAAATTTGTAGATTTGATTAGATTTTGAGTGTCTGTCCTATGATTTACAGACTTAGAGTCACGTTTTATGTGAATCATCTCCAAAATAGATCTTTTATAATAATTGGTTTCCTTAGTTAGAATATTAACATTATTGTAATCGAATTGATGGTTATATACATAAAACGTGACTCTAAGTCTGTAAATCATAGGACAGACACTCAAAATCTAAGTCATATCTATACAAATTTGATCAAATAATTTCAATTTCTCTTGCAAATTCCTACATGCCTCGTTATAATGTAATAGTATATATTAGGTAAAATGTCTAGTATACCTCCTGTCACGAAAGAACCTTTTTGTTTAGCTCATAAATTTAACATCTGGTTTAAAAGTTGTATACTAAAACTTAAATTATATTTGCCTCGTCTCAGTCGATCACTTACTGTGTTGACATGTGTACGCTTTTGTTAAGAATTCTTCTCTGCAGTGGATTCTTGATAATTTTACTATAGCATTGAGGATTACAATTTCGTTCAATCGTGTTCCTTTAGTTTCGGCGACGTGGGCATTTTAATTGAAATAGGTGCGATTTGGACGCTTTGTGTAATACAATTAGTTTTAAGTATCCAAACATTTTTAGACATAATAAGTCTTCTGATGATGGTCGTGAGACCGAAACGTACGTAAAGACAAAAAATTTTAAAACAGAGTGTTAATGTGACCTATTTCCCTAGAATGTTTATATATAATTCATACTGGGTCAAGAATCTCTATATTATTGAACTCAATTAATTACTTGTTTAGAAATATTAAACATGTTTTAAATTTGAATCATCTCCTATTTATGTATTTTGGACAAGTTGCGTTCAGATTAACATATGGAATTAGTCTTTGGGGAATGTCTCTGATGTATTCGTTCATCACGAGAAAATAATCAGGTGCATTGCAGGCGTACCAAGAAATCATTTATGTGGAACATTATTCAAAACAAATTTAACCTCTACAGGAATTCTAATTTCGGAAATGTGTTCATACGTATTTTTAAATAAGGAAAACTTTACTACAAACAGAGAAATACATAACTATGACACAAGACACAATGAGCATATTCGAACCACATATAGGAGACTTAAAGTAGGACAAAATTCATTGAGCCATGTGGGTGTCAAATTATTCAATAACCTTCCAGATCAAACTAAAAACTTCTATCTCCTCTTTCAAGATTGGTCTGAAATCCTTCCTACTAGGACATTTTTTTTATACGTTGAGTGAATATAATGTACATGCTAAATCCTAGTATCACTTCTACATCATGTTGGATTTTGTATCGAATTTTATTCTTTCAGATTTAAATGTGCTTTTTACCATTTAATAAGGACATTTTGTCATATGATGTAATGCTCTTTAACTATGACTATTCCTTATGCATTCCATGTAATGTCAACAGAAAAAAAATGATTATTATTATTTTTCCTTAGAATAAAAATATGTTAGGTTCTAAGTTATTACCGCTTTTCATTTCAATTTCACAAAGCAATCTCCAATTTCAACACCCTTTCTAACTTTTTCTAAGGACGCACTCTCTATCTCTAGGGAGTTTATTGGCATAAAAATAACGAATGAGAATTAACTACGGAATCTACCTATTCCAGTACAAAAGCAACTATATTGCTGAGTCTCATTCCTCATTCTAATAATTCAATTGATCTGTATGATTTAGAAATTGTCTCTGGAATCCAAATATTCTATTATTGAACATACGTCATTATTCTCTGTATTGATATGATTGTGTGATAATATTCAAATATAATAATTTGTAATAGAACGTTGCTGATAACCTTTCATGCAATAATCATTGTTTATTATCGGAAAGTTAATTGGCAAATTCATTTTTTATAGACAGAAGCCAGGCAGCCCCAAAAAATTAGAGATAATGTTTTCATATAAAAGGTCTACTAGTATTTTGAGAAATCAGTTCATCTCATACGCCTTCGACAAGATGAAAGTACTAGCAATCGTATTAGCCACAGTTGTGCTATCTTCTGCCAGTATCTTATATCCAGGTCTGGATCACACTGGTTTCACTAAGAGTGGAATCTATGGTTCAAGATTGGGTAGCATTTTGGCCCAGAATGATATCTCAGGAAGATACGGATTGAAATCATTGTCTGGATTGACTGATCTTACTGGAGATCATGTTCATGGATCAAGATTAGCCGACATTTTGGGTGAAAATGATATCACTGGAGTATATGGAGTTGATCCCATGTACAGGAACTCTCTTGTCTCCAACTTATGGCCTTTCAAAGTAGACCATTATGGTAACTATTTGAGGAGTTTGAACACTGGAAAATTGGGAGTAAGCACAATTGATCCCTTCACATCTGAACTCACTGAAGAACTCGTACAGGTTCCTTATGTACCAATTGAAACAATTTTGGGACACAAATATGTTGTACCTCAAACTGGAGTATTCGCAAGCCGTACAACTCCATTATGGTTGGCCAAACTAGTGGAGGAAAACATGATTGTGAAAAAACATATAGTCGATGCTTTATTATCTGGTGTTCTCGAACGAGAAGTATTCTCAGGATCGGTAGGACGTGTTTTCCCTCTTTGGTTGGCTGAGCTCGTTCAAAAGAATGATATTGTTAGACAACATATGGTAGAATCTTTGTTATTTGGTGTTCTTCAAAGGGAAAATCTCTCACCATTCACTACTCTCCACCAAGGCGTATCTGATATTGAAGGATTCGAAGGTCGTACTCTTCCATTATGGTTGGCTGAAATAGTAGTCAAACATGGTGTAGTAGGACAGAAAATAATTGAAGCTTTATTATCTGGAGCTCATTTACAAGAAGGTTTCACAGGATCCCCAATGTGGTTGGATAAAATTATTAGAGAACATGCAATCGCTGGACAACAAATCCGTGAGCAGAAACGCATGTTAGGAATCTATCCTTCTTACCAAGGAGAACAATTCTCCAGATTCTCTCCTCTCTACCATGGATTCGAAGGACGTACAACTCCCATGTTCTTAGCCAAACTTGCACGTGAACAGGATGTTTTTGGACAAAATTATGTTGATGCTGCTTTATCTCGTTACATCCAGAAAGAAGGTTTCACCGGATACTCACCAATCGCCAGAGGATTCTCAGGACTTCCAATGAGGTGAGAATGGAAATAATTAATGGTTTTTTCATAGTTAGATCGAGTGACATTGATTATATTGTCATATAGAGACCATTCCATGTACCTACCTGCTATGTATTTTTGTCATGACTTATTCCATTTTCGTTTCAGGAATACTTTCTTGGACAGGTCTTACGCTGGAGTAAAAACCGTTCCCACCTACACAGGTATGAAAAACAATTGAATGTATTTTCAAAATATGCCTAGCTCATTGTGAAGCCAAATCTTTCATTCATTCATAAGTGATTGTCATACATTATCTTTAACAATTAAAATGAGTTCACTTCGAAGTCAGTTTTCCTGGATGAATATTAAATAATCTTTATGATACTCTCAATAATTTCTTTCTTTATTGTTCCAGGTTATATGAACGTCATCCCAAGAGTCACCATCCCAGTTGTTTGAGATGCCACTTATCTTTTGATATGTGAAAATTGAATACTGAAAATAAATAAATAAAACATTAAACATTATGAATCTTGTTTTTCAATTCCCTATTTAATAACTACCAGCTAAACGGTATAACAATTAGTTCAACAAGTTCAAACCTAAGCAAATATAAATTTTTCTGTATGAGATTACTCAGATAATAATTAATTTCTTTTGAATCGACTACGTTGTATAATATTTCTAAGGTGATCATCAGTTTCATCGAATGACAAAATATTTACAATTCTTGTGTTTGCGAGAACGCCATCTACCAGAAGATAGTATCGGTACCGCCACAAGGCGGATGTATGTTCAACACTATTCCCCGTGTTGCATTGCATTTTGAATCATTTTTTTCTGGCAGATGACGTTTGGAATTCTTTGTAACTCTAGAGTTTCTAAATCGGTTTCTATACCTCTGGGGGAGCTGGCGCAATAGTGACTTTATCCCCCTTCCGTTCCGCTGATGGGCTCAAGAGATCGCGAAACAGCTACCTGTAACTGATAGACGCACTAGAGGAACCTTAGCTCTGTCTATTAATAAAGATAATTATCTACCCAGTTATGATACTTCAATCATAACCTAAGCTTCAAAACTCTTTTTACAGGTTTATGTAACGTATGATATTGCGGGATAAAGACGACTTTCGAGTGAATTTGACCGACAAGTCATATCATTGGACCAGTGGCGTAGCTGAGGGGGAGGTCAAGGGGCGGTGCGCCCTGTGTGACAATATTTTAGGGCTCATACCGTTTCAGGGGTGACACCCAAGTATAAATTTAATTGTAAATCTCGAAAAATTTCATGTCAGTTTTGCAATTGTTAGTATTCTAGTTAGTCTATAGTTACTCTATTTAGTTAGTATTTTAGTTATTAGACTTTACAAAGAATATGTAATATTATACAATAGTAAACATATTTCCATTATTAATAGAAACATTTTATTAGACATTTATTATATGAAATACATTTTTATATTTGATTAAAGGGGGGTCATACCAACACTATAGCACCCACTCTAGCTATCTCATTGTATCGGAAGAGGATTCTCGGTAAATAATGAGTATAAAGTCACTGTCAACTATCTAAAATGCTTTAAAAACAATAGGTTTGTCTGGACCAGCATAAAAGATGAAGATATCCTTATAAATAATATTAGAAGGAAACTAGCAGAGCCCATTTATTTTCGAATAGGAGAACTTTTGATTCTGACATGTCACCATTTAAATTGAATAATAACTTTTAGATGCTTTTTATATGAAATATTTCGAATTGTTATTGCTAGAACTAAATATAGTAGGTAGTATCCATAAAATTCCGGAAAAACTGCTCTTTTATTCAGTTTATGAATTGCATTAATATCAAGTTAAAGTTCAAAAACTGTGAGGTTGACTTTCGCAATTATTCACACTATGATACAATCTTGTTCTATTAGTCGAGTCAAATAGGTATTAAAACGGGCCGAAAATCGAAAGATATGGACCGATTTTGATGAAACAAAGTGCATTCTATTCGGGATGACGTCTAGAAAAAAGCTTACCGGTTAGTTTTTTGTGCAAATTTGTTATTTTTTTTTAAACGAAAAATTGACCAATTTTTGGCTAATTATTGAGGAAATTTAGTAGGGGGTTTTCGGGGTCGCTGATTACGATTCTGAACTCAGATTGGCTAAAATCGAACTCTCCAGCTGGTAATTGGCCACTTTAATTGGACAAAGTGACCATTTTTTGAATTTCATCAAAAATAGCTAAGAAAAATCACTCGGGGGTTTTTGGGGTCGCTGATTTAGATTTTGAACTCAGATTGGCCAAAATCGATCTTCCCAGTTGGTAATTGGCCAGTTTAATTGAACAAAATTGATAATTCTAGACAGGAAAAATTGCTCAAATCGAACTCCTCAGCTGGTAATTGGCAGGTTTAATTTGGCAAAATTGACCAATTCCCAAAATTTCATCAAAACTAACAATTTGACTTCAGAATCGTACTCAGCAACTCCGAAAACCCCCGAGTAATTTTTCCTGTCTATTTGCGATGAAATTGAGAGAAAATGATCAATTTTGTCCAATTAAACTGACCAATTACCAGCTGGGAAGATCTATTTTAGCCAATTTGAGTTCAGAATCGTATCAGCGACCCCAAAAACGCCCGAAAGATTTTTCCTGGCTATTTTTGATGGAATTAAAAAAAATGGTCAGTTTGTCCAATTAAAGTGGCCAATTACCAGCTGGGGAGTTCGATTTTGGCCAATCTGAGTTCAGGATCGTAATCAGCGACCCCGAAAACCCCCGACTAAATTTTTCCAATAATTTGCCAAAAATTGGTAAATTTTTCGTTTGAAAAAAAAACAAATTTGCACTAAAAACTAACGGGTAAGATTTTTTCTAGACGTCATCCCGAATCGAATGCACTTTGTTTCATCAAAATCGGTCCATATCTTTCGATTTTCGTAATGAAATACCTATTTGACTCGACTATACAGGGTGTCCTCGAACTGCGTGGCCAAAATAAAACCGAAGATTCTTTGATTCGAAAAAAAGTTGATGAGTCTTTTTACTTTTGCCTCAAGTGTCTTGTTTACCCGGTAGAGGGCTTCAAAATTGCAAAAATAATTTTGTTTTTTCGGTATAACTTGAGAACGTGATGAAGAACTTTTACAATATTTGGCAGGTGAGTTACTGTTAATAATAGCCATTTTTGAGAGTGGAGCACAGAGCCTTAGAGACCATAGAAATGGCTCAAACTTGAGGATGTAACGGGAAAAGTGTCCAGAACTTTTTTGCGATCAATGTAATCCACTCAATATTTCTTATGTAGATAGCTTATTTAATTGGAAAACTTTTCTTACTCTTAGAAAACTTTGATAAAATCAACGGATTAGCTTGAAAAAATTAATTTTCGAGTCTCTGCAATTTTGGCTTACTAATTTTACTTGATTAAAATATCTTAGTTGCCTTTGCTTTTCTAATGTCATTTTGGCATTTGAAGAATTTATTCTCAAAACTGTCAGTTTTTACTTTGCTTTCCGGCCATTGCAACGACAAAGTCCATAAATCAATAACATATCAACCATTTCAGTGTTAGTGAAATTTTGAGCCATAATTTTATAAACTTTTTACGGAAAGCAAAGTAAAAACTGACAGTTTTGAGAATAAATTTTCCAAATGCTAAAATGACATTAGAAAAGCAAAGGCAACTAAGGTATTTTAATCAAGTAAAATTAGTAAGCCAAAATTGCAGAGACTCGAAAATTAATTTTTTCAAGCTAATCCGTTGATTTTATCAAAGTTTTCTAAGAGTAAGAAAAGTTTTCCAATTAAATAAGCTATCTACATAAGAAATATTGAGTGAATTACATTGATCACAAAAAAGTTCTGGACACTTTTCCCGTTACATCCTCAAGTTCGAGCCATTTCTATGGTCTCTAAGGCTCTATGCTCCGCTCTCAAAAACGGCTATTATTGACAGTAACTCACCTGCCAAATATTGTGGGAGTCCTCAATCACGTTCTCAAGTTATACCGAAAAAAGAAAATTATTTTTGCAACTTTGAAGCCCTCTACCGGCTAAACAAGACACAAGAGGCAAAAGTAAAAAGGCTCATCAAATTTTTTTCGAATCAAAGAATCTTCGGTTTTATTTTAGCCACGCAGTTCGAGGACACCCTGTATACTGACACTTCCTGTCACATGAACTATTCAAATATACCACAGAATAAAGACGTGGAATAGATCGTGACGTAGCATCGATGACGTCACTTAAATCTTGAAATGAGAATTTCGGACACTGTTGCAGGTCAAAAATATATGTGTGATATTAGTCTAGGAGCCATAGCGATATTGATGGTCTGAACATTAACCCGATGGCACTATGGTTTATCGTTAAAGGACGGTTCAATGACCAATTCATCTCACAGACCGAATTTTCCCCGGCTGCTAGATCTCGAGATACAGCATCAGAATTTTTTTTTTAACTGGAGGTTAACCCTTTCCAAGTTGCGGTTACTTGAAAAGCATGCCATTCTTATACACTTCCACCATGTGCCATCATTTTTTATCGTGCCCGTTTATCAGGCCGACCAGTTAAAATTGGACCGAAAATGGACTTCTAGTTAACCCTCTCAAACCTGGTGGAAAATGTTCATTGGTGTTGGGAATTGTTAACATACCCTATGCCATCAAAAGTTATCGGTCCATTTCCGAGTAATTGGCCATTATTTGAACCAAAAGTGTTTCTGTTTTTCATTTTGTGGCTAAGACTTGTGGGTTACAAGATAACATGATGGCACCAAGTTAAATAACTTCGTTGGAGGTCAAATAAAGATTTAAAATTATTATCATCACTCCTTGCCTATTCGAACCCACCGAAACCCCCTAAAACCACCCCCCAAAACAAAACAAAAACAAAAGAACTGCCGTGTCGATTTTAAACCCAGCCAGAATCTCAAAAATTTACTAATTTATGATAAAATTGGTCAAATTATTCATATTATTCATATTTTTTTGGGGGGTGGCCTTAGGGGATTTTGGAAGGTTTAAATAGGCAAGGAGTGATGGCATTAATTTTAAATCTTTATTCGACCTCCAATAAAGTTATTTAACATGGTGTCATCATGTTATCTTGTAACCTACAAGTTTTAGCCACAAAATGAAAAAAAGAAACATTTTTGGTCCAAATAATGGCCAATTACTCGGAAATGGACCGATAGCTTTTGATGGCATAGGGTATGTTAACAATTGCCAACATCAATGAACATTTTCCACCAGGTTTGGGAGGGTTAACTAGCAGTTCATTTTCGGTCCAATTTTAACTGGTCGGCCTGATGAACGGGCACGATAAAAAATGATGGCACATGGTGGAAGTGTATAAGAATGGCATGCTTTTCAAGTAACTGCAACTTGGAAAGGGTTAACCTCCAGTAAAAAAAAAATAAAAATGCGGATGCTGCATCTCGAGATCTAGCAGCCGGGGAAAATTCGGTCTGTGAGATGAATTGATCATTGAACCGTCTTCTAACGATAAACTATAGTGCCATCGGGTTAATGTTCAGACCATCAATATCGCTCTGGCTCCTAGACTATACAGGAAGTCTCAGATTTTAATCGGGAAAATTTGATAGACGATAGTAAATTTGATTTTGAGAAAAAAATTCCCGAAAACGTATATGCACAGACGCTTAGTTTTTGAGAAACAGGGTGTTGAAATTGAAAAAATAAATTCGTTTTTTGCGAATATCTCCGGAACCGTTCATCGTACAGAAAACAGCTTTCGCAAGCATTTTCTACTCATAGTAAGCTATGTTCTGTGTGATCAAAAACATTTTTTCAGTCATAATTGGTGAAGATTTTGAAGGGGTGGTTGGTGTTTTTCTACCCAACTTCTACGCCACTGGAAAAAGTACAGTTTCGAGACAACCATTCGAACCGCCAATGTTTTCTACACAAAAAAGGTGATCATGATCATAAGCTCTAAAGTCGACCGTTTTGGAGAAAAATCAACTTTTATGTTGAAAAACATGATCAATTTTTTGGTTTTTTACTTGTTCTAACGTTTGAATCAATTTTGTTTAATTAGTAAGAATTGACCATGTTTTTCAACATAAAAGTTGATTTTTCTCGAAAACCGTCATTTTTAGAGCTTATGACCAAGAGTACCTCTTTTGGCGGTTCAAATGGTTGTCTCAAAACTGTACTTTTCCCAGTGGCGTAGAAGTTGGGGAGAAAAACACCAACTACACCTTCAAAATCTTCACCAATTATGAATAAAAAAAAAAATTTTATCACACGGAACATAGCTTACTATGAGTAGAAAATGCTTGCAAAAGCTGTTTTCTGTACAATGAACGGTTTCGGAGATATTCGCGAAATACTAAATTTTTTTATCAATTTCAACACCCTGTATCTCAAAAACTAAGCGTCTGTGCATATACGTTATCAGAAACTTTTTTCTCAAAATCAAATTTACTATCGTCTGTTACATTTTCCCGATTAAAATCTGAGACACCCTGTATACCTATATTTAGAACCTTATTCGATATTGGAGCTAGATCTTTCAAAAAACTTCCATAGTGATTTAACAATTTCTGAACATTAAGATTTCAGTTGTGTGCTGATTCACAAGTATGTCCGATGAACAATCGGAAGTTATTGACGTAACCGCGTAAACTAAGAATCGGGAGGAGGCTATGCTACGAAAAAGTCATTATGACAGAAGACGAGAAGCTTAATGTACAGTTTAAATAAGAATGTTATAAAAAATAAATACAATATAAAAACGATGTGTCTTATGAGACTAGCTACAATGAATTATAATAATCAATACATAACATTGGTCTTCCGAAGCGGATAAGAAAACAAGTAGTTATAATATACTTGTGTGAAAACAGCAGCCAAAGTTGGCAGCCGGTAAAGTCAAAGATGCCCGAATTAAAAGCGCATCCATAGAAGTGACAAAACCAAGGAGCGCCAGCAGCCAGCTTAAACGATTTTTCAATTTACTTCTGTACTACTAATAAATTCTAACTTCAGAACTATATTCTCCGTTATTTTCCCGATCGATACGTGAAATAAAATTTCGTGCACATTAACAATCTTCTGAGTAATACAAGAAAAACAAGAACAACAAAAAAAATAACGATTTTTATTTATTTTACATCATATCGCGGGGTGGCAATCAATTCTAAATCCGGACTCATATTAACTGTTATTTTTCTGATCGATGCGTGAAAGGAAATGTCACGCACACAATCAATCTTCTGAGTAATAGAAAAAAAAACTGATAAAAATAATAGTTTTTATTCATTTTCATCATATTGACGGGGGGCCAGTGAAAATTAACTTCAGAACTATATTCCCCATTAGTCTTTCCAACGATGTGTGGAAATAAATTTCGTGCACACGATCGCTGTTCTGAGTGTTACAAGATAAAACTGAAAAAGTAATGGATTTTATTAGTTGTTGGATTTTTTAAAAATGGAGACAAGCATTTTGCAGTCCTGGTACTCAAGTCAGACCCATCCTATATTCTATCCTTTCTTTCCTAATTCCAACTAATACATGTTGTTTATTTCTTCTGAATCATTACTTTGATTGAATAACATTACAACATGAATAACATAACTAGATATAATCATCATTCAATTTGATTCAAAATCATGGAACTTAAAATGTTAATACAAAAACGCGGTTTCTTGAAATCACAGTTGACAAGGTTTGAAAATTTTCTTCAAATTTTTGATGGTACAGATTTCATGCAATTGAAACTAGGTGAAGAAAAAGCGGAGCAATTCTTAAACCAATTTGAAGAAATTCAGAGGAAACTGAAACTTTAGATTATACAGATGGTCAAATCGAAGAAATAAATTATTTTCTATATTAGTTCAGACTATGAACCGGAAAATAAAAAGAAAAACATGTAAGTTCGAATCAAAAATTTTTTTTTGCATTAGCTTCGGGAGGTTCTCAGGATCATTCATACACCTTGAAACCTTTTGGGAACCCCAACCCCACCCATTGGGGGCGAAAATGGCCCGAAATCTCCAAGTCTTGAATTACATTTTCTACAAAAAAAAATGTATTTTTGCATTTTCAGTGCACCTAGGAGGTTTTTTGGGTCGCTGAACACGAATCCGTAGTCAGATTCATTTGCAATCCATCCTAGGAGTGGTCAAATCGACAAAATTGGCCAATTTCGCACCCCTAATATGTTATTTTGCAATTTACGTGTTTTAGGCATTTCGAATGAACCAAGAAGGTTCTATGGTTCGCTGATGACGAATCCATAGCCACATTTACTTGCAATCCATCGTAGGGGGTAAAATCGACGAAATTGGCCAATTTCGCACTCCTATATGTTATTATGCAATTTACGTGTTTTTGGCATTTCGAATGCACCAAGGGTTTTTTTTTGGGTCGCTGAATACGATTCCGAAGTCAGATTTACACAGAAGTAATTTTAAAATGCAAAAATAATGAAAATTTAGAAGCGTGCAAATTAGCCATTTTTGTAAATTTCCCACCACTACGATGATATTCGAGTGAATCTTACTTCGGAATAGTATTCAGCGACCCAAAAAACCTACTTGGTGCATTCGAAATGCCCAAAACACGTAAATTGCAAAATAACATATTAGGGGTGCAAAATTAGCCAATATTGTCGATTTTACCACCCCTACGATGGATTGCAAGTCAATCTGGCTACGGATCCGTGTTCAGCGACCAAAAAAAAAACCTAGGTGCACTAGAAATGCCAAAATACCTTTTTTTTGTAGAAAATACAATTCAAGACTTGGAGATTTCGGGCCATTTTCGCCCCCAATGGGTGGGGTTGGGGTTCCCAAAAGGTTTTGAGGTGTATGAATGATCCTGAGAACCTCTTGAAGCTAATGCAAAAAAAACATTTTTTGATTCGAACTTACATGTTTTTTTTTTATTATAGCTAAAATCTCGGTTCACAGCCTGGACTAATATTGCAAGAGCTAATAGTCCAGTCTATAATCTTTGGAACTTTCTAAAGAAAAAGTAAGATGTCGTTTCAAAAAAAATGTATTTGCATGATTTGAATCATTCGTAAAGGTTGAGCTAAGTAGACACGAACTCCCATTCACCCTTAAACGCTAGATTCACCCTATTTTCACTCCCTTTTCTGAGATAATTTTTAATTTATCACAGAATTAAAATTAAGCGTCCAAAATGGGTTCTAGGAGATTTTTAAGGTCGCTGAACACGAATCCCAGGTCATTTTCCCAGAAAACTCATTCAATGGACTGAAAATCAGAAAAATTTTGTCACTTTCATACAAAACGGTTAATTTTTCACGCGATTATCGTTTTATGCATAAAAGATGTTGGCAGTCCCGTATTTCGATCCAAAGTAGACGAAAACACGGAAGACTGTGATGAACCTGAAAAGAAAATCTTTCCACCTCATTCAAATTTTCGTGTGATTAGTCGTTATAGGGGTTTTGTAGTCGCTGATTATGAAATTGATAATTAAAAAATTGAAAAATATCATTTTCCGATAAAACATAGAAAATTTTTTTATGAATTATTCTTTTTTTTAATAGTAATTTTTTAGTTCGATGTTATATTAACATTCGTGTTTTCGATATGCATGTGAAATTAGAAAATTAAAAGTAATATAAAAGAAACAATTGATGGAAAATTCCAGGAAAAAAAAGTAAGTTACAAATTTCAATATTGCAGCTTTAAATAAACAGTTACAAACTTATATACATTAGAACAAAGATGCTTGTATTTTCATTTTCCACCTAATCCTGTTATTCTTAAACGTTTTTGATGTTAAATTCGTAATCATCGACCAAAAAAACCCTATAACGACTTATCACACGATAATTTCAATGTCGTAAGAGTGTTTTTCCTTGTTAGTAGTTTTCTTTTATTTTTCCGGAATTTTCAAACCATTGTTTTTTTACATTACTTTTATTTTCTTTATTCTAACATACGTATCGAAAACACAATGTTTCAGTTTCGTAATAATTTACTTTTATTTTGACAAATTTAGGAACGTTGTCAAAAGTATTGTCACTATATATTTTATTCACTGCTAATAAGTAATATTAAAATGATGCGAGTGAAAGTTTTAGTCTCCAAAGCAATGAAAACAACTCATTTGGAAATTGTATCCGAAAACTGCAATTACGTGAGATAAGCTCTAGCATTATTATTTCTTGTTGTTACGCGGTATTCGATATTGGCGCTAGATCTTTACATGTTATATTAGCAAATTCAATCTATTCAAGGCAAAAAAACGCCATCTTTTTATTTTACTTCAGAATAAAAATATGTTAGGTTCTAAGTTATTACCGCTTTTCATTTCAATTTCACAAAGCAATCTCCAATTTCAACACCCTTTTTAACTTTATCTCTCTATCTCTAGAGAATATATTGTCATAAAATTATTATACGAATAAGAATTAACTACAGAATCTACCTATGACAGTACAAAAGCAACTATAATGCTAAGTCATATCACTGATTCTAATAATTCAATTGATCAGGATCATTTAGAAATAGTGTCTAGAATCCAAATATTCTATTATTGAATATACGTCATTACTCTCTGTAATAATATGATTGTGTGATAATATTCATATATAATAATTTGGAATAGAACGTTACTGATAGCATGTATAACCTTTCATGCAACAATCATTGTCCATTATCGGAAAGTTAATTGGCGAATTCATTTTTTATAGACAGAAGTCAGGCAGCCCCAAAAAATTAGAGATAATATTTTCATATAAAAGGTCTACTAGTATTTTGAGAAATCAGTTCATCTCATACGCCTTCGACAAGATGAAAGTACTAGCAATCGTATTAGCCACAGTTGTGCTGTCTTCTGCCAGTATCTTATATCCAGGTCTGGACCACACTGGTTTTACTAAGAGTGGAATCTATGGTTCAAGATTGGGTAGCATTTTGGCCCAGAATGATATCTCAGGGAGATACGGATTGGAATCTTTGTCTAGATTGACTGATCTTACAAGAGATCATGTTTATGGATCAAGATTAGCCGACGTTTTGGGTGAGAATGATATCACTGGAGTATATGGAGTTGATCCCATGTACAGGAACTCTCTTGTCTCGAACTTATGGCCCTTCAAAGTAGACCATTATGGTAACTATTTGAGAAGTTTGAACTCTGGAAAATTGGGAGTGAGCACAATTGATCCCTTCACATCTGAACTCACTGAAGAAATCGTACAGGTCCCTTATGTACCAATTGAAACAATTTTGGGACACAAATATGTTGTACCTCAAACTGGAGTATTTGCAAGCCGTACAACTCCATTATGGTTGACCAAACTAGTAGAAGAGAACATGATTGTTAAAAAACATATAGTCGATGCTTTATTATCTGGTGTTCTCGAACGAGAAGTATTCTCAGGATCAGTAGGACGTGTTTTCCCTCTTTGGTTGACTGAGCTTGTTCAAAAGAATGATATTGTCAGACAACATATGGTTGAATCTTTGCTATTTGGTGTTCTCCAAAGAGAAAATCATCTCTCACCTTTCACTGCTTTCCACCAAGGCGTATCTGGAATTGAAGGATTCGAAGATCGTACTCTCCCATTATGGTTGGCTGAAATAGTAGTCAAACACGGTGTAGTAGGACAGAAAATCATTGAAGCTTTATTATCTGGAGCTCATTTACAAGAAGGTTTCACAGGATCCCCAATGTGGTTGGATAAAATTATTAGAGAACATGCAATCGCTGGACAACAAATCCGTGAACAGAAACGCATTCTAGGAATCTATCCTTCTTACCAAGAAGAACAATCCTCCAGATTCTCTCCTCTCACGGGATACTCATCAATCGCCAGAGGATTCTCAGGACTTCCAATGAGGTGAGAATGGATATAATTGATGGTTTTTTCATAGTTAGATCGAGTGAAATTGATTATGATTCGTGGTCATATAGAGACCATTCCATGTACCTACCTGCTGTGTATTTTTGCCACGACTTATTCCATTTTCGTTTCAGGAATAACCTCTTGGACAGATTTTACGCTGGAGTAAAAACCGTTCCCACTTACACAGGTATAAACAAGAATTGAATGTATTTTCAAAATATGCCTAGCTCATTTTGAAGCCAAATCTTTCATTCATTCATAAGTGATTGCCATACAATATCTCTAACAAATAAAATGAGGTTTTCACTTCGAAGCCAGTTTTTCTGGATGAATATTGAATACTCCTTATGAGACCTCAATAATTTCTTTGTTTATTGTTCCAGGTTATATGAACGTCATCCCAAGAGTCACCATCCCAGTTGTTTGAGATGCTGCTTATCTTTTGATATGTGTGATATGTGAAAATTGAATACTGAAAATAAAGAAATAAAACAATAATAATTATGAATCTTGTTTTTCAATTTGTCATTTAATAACTACCAGCTAAACGGTACAACAATTAGTTCATCAAGTTTAAACCTAAACAAAGATAAATGTTTCCGTATGAGATTACTTATATAACAATTTATTTCTTTTGAATCGACTACGTTGTATGATATTCCTAAGGTGATCATCAGTTTCATCGAATGACAGTTTCATTGATACCCTATGCCATCAGAAGTTATCGGTTCATTTCCGAGTAATTGCCCATTATTTATACCAACATTGTTTTTTTTTTCTCATTTTGTGGCTAAACCTTGCGGATTGTGGTAGCATGATAACCATGTTGAATAACTTTATCGGAGGTCAAATAAATAATTAAAATTATTGCCATCCCTCCTTGGCTATTTCAACCCCCCAAAGCCCCCTAAAGCCATGAAAACTATCACATTTCCATAACCACACGAGACAAAGATAATCGTTTTGTTGTAAGATTACACATTGAAAGTAATTCATATGTTCTATAGGCGATTCTAGCAGAATAGCCGACCTCTAACGAATATTCGTCAAAGAAAATGTTTGAAGGCAATAATAATCTGAAAGACGAATATTCAAAGTTCATGGCAGAATATATAGAACTGAAACACACGACATTCAACGAAGTTGAAACAAAAAATAAAATCAATTATTTCCCGCATCATGTAGTGTACAAGAAAACTAGTAGTGCCACAAAAATAAGAGTCGGGTTCGACTGTTCTTCAAGAACCTCATTATGAATATCATTGAATGAAATTTTAATAGACCCACTATTCAAAAGGATTTTTTCAATAATACTTCGTTTTGGAACTCTAAATACGCAAGACTGCAGATATTGAAAAATTGTAACGTCAAGTAAATATACCTGTGCACGAAAATGAAAGATATTTACAGTGCATCTTATGGAGGTACAACTTCAGCGACAAAATAAAAACGTATGCTTCGAACTCGGTAGCTTAAGGCACTATTCCCGCCTCCTATTCAGCAATAAGATCTTTACACGAAATCGCTTACTTAATATGAATTATAAACCTAACGTGTCATGCGATTTTAAATGATTTTTACGCAGACGATCTATTGTCTGAGGCAAATACAATAGAAGTAACAAAGTTTTAAAAAAAGAAAATAAGTGAAATATTAAAATTAGCATGTTTTATATTGAGACATTCTAATTCTGACGAAAATACAATCATTGCGAATCATACAAATCAGTTAGATTTCTACCATATATTCGAAACAGAAAATTATGAAAACACTTTAGGACTAGCGTTGCAAACAAAACTTGATCAAGTCAAAATTAACTCAAATTCCAAAAATAGCAACAAAAACAATTTTATCTACGATATCACAGATATACGACCACCAAGGATCAATTGGACCGGCTTCCATTTTAGGCAAAATATTATAAAAAAAAGTGTGGCTATTAGCTACAGCTAATCGGTGTATATTTATACAGGGTGTTTCAGAAAGACCTTCCGTAAATGCAGGGGACAGTAGATTTTGCAAAAATGTTCAGGTTTTTCATATAAACTATGGTTCTATCTTTTTTCGTTTCGGAGATACGGGCGATGAATTTAATTTTTTTTGAACGAAATTTTGCTGTAACCCCTGTGCAGTTACAGATATTTTGTTGAAATCTGGTTCTCGGGGGTTCCAGAAAACGCCGAATAAGATGATTTAGTTAGTTTCAGATTATGCGGTAGAGGCCACTGAGTTCGCGACTTTTCGGCGATTCTTTTAGCCTTAACATTTTTGAGAAAAACTTTTTTTGTTTCCTCTGTACATTTTTCTCGTTCACAACTTTATTTCAAACAAATAATGTACTCTTGTTGAGGGTCTCAAAATCTCACCGGTTTCGAGAAAAACGCATTTAAATGAACATACGCGATTTCGGTAGTAAGTAAATTTGCTAATGAGTTTTTGTTATGTTCATTTAAACGCGTTTCTCCGGAAATTCTTGTATTAAAGTATATATTTGTTAACATCATCAGAAAGGTTAGACAATTTTACATAATTTTTGTACAAAGCTCATTGGCATACCGACCTTGATAAGAATGGGGGGAAGCTACTGAAAGTGTAATAATTTAAATGGATGTAGTTTCTAAACGACTCATTCGATTTTAGTAAACTTTAGTTTGTATACAAGAGAAAGTACGTACTTTCAATTGTCGTATCTATTAGTACACGATAGCTCCTAATAAAATCGCTAGAGAGCGTAATTTGTAATGATAACGGTTTTATTTTTTTTATCCCAAAAACTCAAATCTTACGGTATAGCTATGACATGATAATCGGTAATAAGATTAAATTTCAGAAAAAAACTGAAAACCGTACATCGATATCTTTTTTGTTTCAAAGTTCTAGAAAAACGCGTTTAGATGAACATACGCGATTTCGGTAGTAAGAAAATTTGTTAATGAGTTTTTGTTATGTTCATTTAAACGCGTTTTTCTCGAAAACGGTCAAATTTTGAGACCCTCAACAAGAGTTTGTTTGAAATTGAATTGTAAACCAGAAAATTATGCGAAGAAAAGAAAAAAATATTCTCAATAAAGTTAAGGCTTAAAGAATCGCCGAAAAGTCGCGCACCAAGCGCCCTCTACCACATAATCTGAAACTTGCTAAACCATCTTATTCGGCGTCCTCTGAAACACCAGAGTACCAAATTTCAACGAAATATCTGTAGCTGCACAGGAGCTACAGCAAAATTGAACGCCCTGTATCCTGAAACGAAAAATCTTATCATTTTTGCAAAATCTACCGTCTCCTGCATGTACGGGAGGTCTCTCTGAAACACCCTGTATCTGATTATTTTTGTAAAATCTACCGTCCCCTGCATTTACGTGAGGTCTTTCTGAAACACCCTGTATATACACAGCATGGCAGAATTTTTGAAGGAATAACTATCCATGAAATAGAAATTCAAAGACGAGTAATTTGTGATAATGCAGTAGTCATTAAGTTACATGGTTTTGCGGACGCATCTGACAACGCATATGGCGCATGTATTTATTTGAGAACCACGGACGAACAACAGAGGCATCATGTTTGTTTATTGTGTGCAAAATCTTGTGTTGCACCCTTAAACAAATATCATTGCCACGTTTAGAACTATTGAATGGATGTTAATACCACCGAAATCTCCAAATTTTGGCAGGTTATCGGAAAGTTTTAAATTCCTCCTAAAAAGTACTCAAAGACTGTTCTATACTGTATTGGTTCAGTTCAAAGCATGTATCAACTCCCGTCCTTTAACCCAATTTTCCAAAGATTCAAATGATTTCACTTCTCTCACTCCTGGTCATTTTTTTGATTTGCCAAGCATTATTAACTATACCCACGGTATGATATAATGATAATGCGTCTCGTTTACTGTTATACATGACGAAAGCGTAGCCCAAGTCTGTGAACTTACAACTCTTGCCGCAGGGTCGCTACGGTCGGAAGTAAGAGGAGCTAAGCGGTGAGAACGATGATGAGCTGATAATTAAATTAAAGTAAAATAATAGTATGTATAGATAGCGCTATTAACAACAGAACAACTCTTTTCAATCACCCAAACTCACTACAAAAACTTAAACAAAAGTCCAGAATTTGCAAAATTGTCGAATTTTATCTATAGAAGAATGCAATTCAATACATGAAAAACAACATTTGTTTAGAAATTGAAGAAGTGAATTCATTTTTATTGAGAAAAGTCATCGAAAATTTCGACTTTCGGATATAGGCCTGTAAACAGAGTGGTAGTGGCCGTATGAATGATATCGTTTTCACATCTAATTGTAAAAGATTTAACAATTGTAAAAGACAATCGGAAGTTATTCACCTAACCGCGCAAATTAGGAATCGCGAGGAGGCTATGCGACGAAAAAGTCATTTTATCAGAAGAAGAGAAACTTTATGTATAGCTTGAATTAGAATGTTATAAAAGATAAATACGAAATGAAAACGTAGTGTCTTATCAGACTAGCTACAATGTATGGAGAAAAGCTCATATAATTCCGATCTTGAAATCTGGCAACAAACAAGTTGTCAAAAACTATGGACCAATTTCAAAACTGTCAACTACAGCAACAATTTTTGAATCCATTATATTTGATAACCTGTTCTTTGACGTTAAAAACATAATTAATATTGAACAACATGGCTTCATGAAGAAACGATCAGTTCACTCAAACCTATCCACCTATACTGAGTATATCCTGCATGGCCTCAATACCAAACACCGAGTTGATGCTATTAAAACCGACTTCAGCAAGGCTTCTGTCAAGATCGATCAGTCAGTTTTGCTACGGAAGCTCGCTGGAGTCGGGGTAAATAGCAATTTGCTAAATTGGTTTGAATCTTATGTGACTGACCGTTGTCAAGAGGTAACAGTCGGTAACCACAAATCAGAATATCGGCAAATCACCTCTGGAGTGCCTCAAGAAACACATCTAGGGATACTCTTATTTGATATTTATATTAATGATATATCCCAATGCTTTCGATTCGCCAATTTCTTAATGTTTGCGGATGATCTAAAAATATACCATTCAATTTCTGATGTTGACGACATCACGTTAATGCAGCAGGATATCAATAACTTTCATGATAACTGTGAGGAAAACACTCTATCTGAATTTCGAAAAGTGTCACCACATTTCGTTTGGAATCGGAAAGATCAGTCAATCATATCAAATATCTTCCCATCTCTTACAAACTCTTACGAAAATGGAGGAGTTAGGAATAATATTCGATTCTAAGATGCTTTTTGATAAACATTTATTTCAAGTCTCTAAAAAGCTTATAAAATGTTAGGTTTCGCTATGAGAACTTGTCATGAATTTAAGAATATTCAGACCCTCCGTACCCTCTATATGTCATACGTCAATAGTGTTTTGAGTTATGGTTCTGTAATATGGAACCCTGGATACGACATTTATATAAATAAACTTGACCAGCTTCAGAATATATTCATAGATTATATCAACAAAAAATCCTTTCCATCCAACTCCAACAATCGTATCTACGTTTGGAATGAACTGAACATATTAACACTAACGAATAGAAGGGAAATTTCAGACCTGAAGTTCCTCTTTAAAGTCATAAATAATCTAGTTGATTCGCCTGCTGTCCTTAGTAACATTTATCGTAATGCTCCTACGTATTTAACTAGGCATCAGCATCCATTCCGTTATGAACAATCTCAAACAAATTATTTTTTGAACTCTCCAATGCATAGATGCAACATATCATTCAATACGCTAACAAATTCTTTCTCTATTGATATTTTCTCTCAATCTTCCTCGAAGCTTTCCTACATCTAGAGAAAAGATTTCTTTGCTTCACAGACTTAATTGATATTCATGTGTATATGTATTGTATAATTGTATAAACGTGTTTTTCAGTTTCCATTTTTTTTTTCATTTTGATTTCATTCACTACATGTACTCAATTCATTACTTGAATTCTTCATTGATTTTATATCTATCACCAACTTTGTAACTCTTTTTAGAATACTATAGATTCACTACATTGATAAATAACCTATCTGTGAATACTGTTTTCGGGTCCGTCCCGTTTGTATTCGTCTCTTATAAATAAATAAATAAATAATAATTAATACAAAACAGTGATAGCATTTATAACCTTTACATGTATTATTAGCGAAATCAATCCATCCAACGCAAAAAGCTCTATCTTTGTATTGTACCTTAGAATGAAAATATTTCAGGTTCTAAGTTATTACCGCTTTTTATCTCAATTTCACAAAGCAATCTCCAATTCCAACACACTTTCTAACTTTTTCTGATGGTTCACTCTCTATCTCTAATGAATGTATTGTCATCAAATTATTATTCGAATAAGAATTAAATTGAGAATCTGTCTATTCCAATACAAAAGCAACGGCAATGCTGAGTTTTATTCCTGATTCGAATAACTGAATTGATCAGGATAATTTAGAAATTGTCTCCAGAATCTAAATATTCCATTCTTGAACATACATCATCACTCTTTGTAGTGGTGTGATTTTGCGATAATATTCAAACATAATAATTTGTAATAAAAAGTTACTGATAACATGTATAACCTTTCATGTAATAATCATTGTTTATTATTGGAAATTTAATTGGCGAATTCATTTTTTATAGACAGAAGTCAGGCAGCACCAAAAAATTAGAGATAATATTTTCATATAAAAGGTCTACTAGTATTTTGAGAAATCAGTTCATCTCATACGCCTTCGACAAGATGAAAGTACTAGCAATCGTATTAGCCACAGTTGTGCTGTCTTCTGCCAGTATCTTATATCCAGGTCTGGACCACACTGGTTTCACTAAGAGTGGAATCTATGGTTCAAGATTGGGTAGCATTTTGGCCCAAAATGATATCTCAGGAAGATACGGATTGAAATCTTTGTCTGGATTGACTGATCTTACAGGAGATCATGTTTATGGACCAAGAGTAGCTGACATTATGGGTGAAAATGATATCACTGGAGTATATGGAGTTGATCCCATGTACAGAAACTCTCTTGTCGCGAGCGTATGGCCCTTCAACGTGGACCATTATGGTAACTATTTGAGGAGTTTCAACTCTGGGAAATTGGGAGTAACGACAATTGATCCCTTCACATCTGAACTCACTGAAGAACTCGTACATGTCCCTTATGTACCAATTGAAACAATTCTGGGACATAAATACATTGTACCTCAAACTGGAGTATTTGCAAGCCGTACAACTCCATTATGGTTGGCCAAACTAGTAGAAGAAAACATGATTGTGAAAAAACATATAGTCGATGCTTTATTATCTGGTGTTCTCGAACGAGAAGTATTCTCAGGTTCGGTAGGACGTGTTTTCCCTCTTTGGTTGGCTGAGCTCGTTCAAAAGAATGATATTGTTAGACAACATATGGTTGAATCTTTGTTATTTGGTGTTCTTCAAAGGGAAGTTCGCTCACCATTCACTGCTTACCACCAAGGCGTATCTGGAATTGAAGGATTCGAAGGTCGTACTTTACCATTATGGTTGGCTGAAATAGTAGTCAAACATGGTGAAGTAGGACAGCAAATCATTGAAGCCTTATTATCTGGAGCTCATTTACAAGAAGGTTTCACAGGAAACCCAATGTGGTTGGATAAAATTGTTAGAGAACATGCAATCGCTGGACAACAAATTCGTGAACAGAAACGCATTCTAGGAATCTATCCTTCTTACCAACAAGAACAATTCTCCAGATTCTCTCCTCTTATGGGATACTCACCAATCGCCAGAGGATTCTCAGGACTACCAATCAGGTGAGAATGGAAATCAATATTTATTTTTTTCATAGTTAGATCGAGAGAAATTGATTCTGATTCGTTGGCCTATAGAAACCATTTCATGTACCTACCTGCTATGTATTTTTTACTACGACTTATACGATTTTCGTTTCAGGAATACTTTCTTGGACATGTCTTACGCTGGAGTAAAAACCGTTCCCACCTACACAGGTATAAAAATCGATTGACTGTATTTTCAAAATATCCCTAGTTCAATGTGAAGACAAATCTTTCATTCATTAATAAGTGATTGTCATACAATATCTTTAACAAATAAAATGAGTTCTTCTGAATGAATATTGAATACTCCTTATGAAACTCTCAATAATTTCTTCTTTTGTTATTCTAGGTTATATGAACAACATCCCAAGAGTCACCATCCCAGTTGTTTGAGATGCCGCTTATCTTTTGATATGTGTGATATGTGGAAATTGAATACTGAAAATAAAGAAATAAAACGTTAATAATTATGAATCTTGTTTTTCAATTTCCCATTCAATAACTACCAGCTAAATGGTACAACAATTAGTTCAACAAGTTTAAACCTAAACAAAGATAAATGTTTCTGTATGAGATTACATAGAAAATTCTTTGACAGTTCTGACAACCATTCAAATTTTGTCATTTTGTGTCATATGAAACAATTTCACCCAATCATGTCAACATTACACTGATAATAATTGCATTCAGTGCAATCATCAATCACTATGACAACACGATTGAGTTTGACAACTTCATTCCAAATAAATTTCAAAATGTCACGTTTTGGGAATGCGAAAGTTCAGAGTATAAGTGCGCTAATCAAAGAAAAAATTGCCATGAATACAACCAACAGTCACAAATATATTTGGGGAATACTTATGGAATTTTGCTGCGAACGAGAATATGAATTAAATGAACTTAGAGAAGCTCAGAAGAATTGGCATTGATACTAAGAGATTGGGCGGTCAATATGAGAAAGAAAGACGGGACCGAATCTATAGAAGCAACAGTGAAGACAATGTGGAATATTTCGTGCAAACTTTTGCAAGAAAAGTACTATAATGACTATAATATTATGATTGACCCCTTTAACAGTATAGTATTTGATCCAGGCCGAGATGCCCGCGATGCAATCAGGAAGAAACTACAAGCAGTTCCATGTGAACCTAAGTCCAATTCAGTTTCGTTAAATTTGTCTAAAGTTAACAAAATAATATTGCTATAGGATTAAAATACTCCTGAAGGTCTTATGCGTACATGTTACTATATTGCTGCTGTAGAATTAGCGTGGCGAGGAGGAGAGGCAGTTGTTTGTCTTGTGGATTTTTTTCAAATCGAGAAAAATAACGACGACTCTCCAACAAATCGCATTGAATTCAATACGGTGTTTAGTTAAACGTGCCAAGGTGGTTCTGAAAGCTGTACAAGTAGTTGGTTTCCAATAGTGGAAGACAAAGCTGCCCTGTACGTCTTTTTCATAAACTGTTATCAAAACCAGGCAACAATATGACCTCACCACGACGTTCTTAAAAGCAAATCGACACTGGAAAAATGATACTGACAAATGGTACGATAATGTACCTGTTGCTGATGAGGCAATTGGCTTGAATGTAAAGGACAAAAAGATAACAAATCACTCGAATAGATCAACAGCTGTTAGCGAATTGGCAAAAAGTGGTGTAGAACAACAAGAATTGCTGAAAATTACTGGTCATAGCAATCAAAATTATATAAAACCATACTCAAATTTCGATTAAGAACACCACAACAATATCATAAATATCATGCGTGGTGATAGGTAGATCTTCTATAGTAGAGAACAGCAACGAATCTAATGTTAAGTTAAATTTTAATAATTGTACTTTCACTAACTGTACTTTTAATAAATAAATAAATGTTTCGTTGTGTTAAGTTATAAATTTTCTCGTAAAAAAATTTTCCGCCGAATATCGCTCGGACATTGACAAATGCCTCATAATTTTATGACAAATTTCTCAAGCTCGTTGCTTGGTAACAGCCCGAAGCTTTCGATTGTCATAAAACTATTTCGTCTATTATCAATGTCCTAGAAATATCACTACTGAGAACAATTTATTTCTTTTGAATCGAGTACCTTGTATAATATTCCTAAGATAACCATCAGTTTCATCGAATGACAAAATAACTACAATTGTGGTGTTTGCAAGAACGCCATCTACCAAAGGATGGTATCGGTACCGCCGCATGGCGTATGTATGTCCAACACTAATACCCTCGTTTATTTGATACGTGTAAGTACTCTGAAAAGATGCATTATATGGTGAATGATTTTTTACTGGCAAATTACGTTTGGAGTTCTTGGTACTCTAGAGTTTCTAAATGGGGCTGCTATACATCTGGGGGAGCTGGTCCAATAGTAAATTCATCGCTCTACCGTCCCACTGATGACCTCAAGAGATAGCGAACTAGCTGTCTGTGGCTAATATATGATTTGTCAATGTTCGATCTAGAGAAACCTTAACTTTATCTATTAATGCAGATATCTACCCAGTTATGATACTTCAATCATAACATAAGCTTCAAAACTTTTTTTTACACATTCATGTCGAGCTAATAATATTTCGGGATAAAGATGACTTTCTGGTAAATTTGACCTACAAGTAATATTATTGGACCAGTGGCGGGGCGGTGCGCCCTGGGTGACACCATTTTAGGGGTGACACCCAGGTGTAAATTTAATTACAAATCTCAAAAAATTTTCATAGAAACAAACAAAAGTCAGTTTTGCGTTTGTTGGTAGTCTAGTTAGTCTATAGTTAGTATTTTAGTTATTAGACGATACAAGGAATGTGTATTATTATACAATGTGTAAATATATTTCCTTCATTAAAAGAAACATTTTATAAGACATTTATTATATGAAATAAATTAAATTTCATTGAAGGGGGTGGCGCGGTTGTACTTATGATTCAATAAAGTGCTATAATTCCATTTGAAAAGAAAGAAGATGGATTTCAGAAATACCACTCGAAACGGGGTTATCGCGCACAATAGCAGTACAGTTCATTTTAAGGCGATCTGTAAAATTTCAAATTCATAGGACCTGTAGGAACGGCGCAATAGTTTCAGCAGTGAATTACGCTGTTGCTCCAAACCAAGGCCGAAACCCTTTGCTAGCCAACTTGTTCAACTCATTCAAGAGTGTCCACCAAACTCCCGAGGTGGATGAACATTTACTTATCCAACATCCGCGAGTTATTGCTTTAAGCGGACAATAGAATGAGTGTCAGTCGGCTTGCGCGCATCGCACATTATATGGTCGCATATAGTTAAATATAGTCTCCTATAGCGCATCACTTGTTTTTTTTTTTTGTGAAACAATATAATGCGTCTTGCTCGCTCTAAGTGACCAGCCTATCCTATACATCTCTGATTTAAAAACAATCTGTATGTAACCCCCGTTAATTGAGTTTCAACGAAGGGCGTGATTCTCCAGAAATTAGATAGAACAATTATTATGTATCAAAATAACGAACAAATTGCTGATACCTTGGCTTCATTGCCAGATATTGTAGGATAGCTGGAGTTCATTTGTTTTGTATCTTTTATTTATTGACTAGGACGAACTTTAATGAACCCAATATTACACTTGCGCTTATCAGTTCAATGTTTACGCGTTTTCGGTAGAAATAACAACAATTATTCATCATTGCACTAGCAACAAACGTCAAGTTCAATAATTATGTAACCTGAGATGCTTCGGTTATAATGATAAACGATTATGTAACGGTGCGATTTCAGATAAAATTATTCATACTGCATAACAACCAATTCCGCTGATACAAATAATTATTCTTGGAATGATCAGGACTCTCTAGAGTTTAGATCGATCAGTAACAAAACAAACTAATAGTTTTAGATAGCTGTTTCACTTTCTTGAAGTTCATCAATAGAACTAGGAAGCTTGCGATGTTACAGAACGATTCGGGTTGAGGATCAATAACAATCTTATAGTATGGTAAAAAGACCAAAATATCTAACGCAGACTACGAATAGATCAAACAACGTACGACATTGACTGATAGATATGAGGCGTCGCTTGTGCCATAATTATTACTTATTTATATTTTAAACATCTGAGAATAACTATTTTATTTTACAATATATATTAAATGACTTTCTATATATATTGATCATGTTCATACCATGCAGCATAGTCCGTTTTCTCGGGGATGAATTTTTTTTTTCAAGAAAAACAACCACTAAAAAAGGTTAAAAATGTTTTTTTTTGTAGATATGAAGGGGTTCCACCAACTGTTGAAGATAGAAAACCAAGCATCTTGTTTTTCTCATCAAAACAAAAGTTATTTGATAGGTGAGGACGCTCTTCTAAAAATTTAGCAACGAAGCAAAAAACAGCTAGAGACTTACTTCACTATAGATAGCTGAATTAGATTTAGTTTCATTCTGTAATAATGTTATTTTATGTTTGTAATATGAAATATAATTCACATGATTTTGTATATTGGAATGAAATGTTTATTCACCTTTTATACCAGAACCTTCTTAATAATACAATTGTAGCATTTGTGTATAGTAGGCTGCCTATTTAAATAAAGGATTTTATTTTTATTATATGTTATAGATATGGATTCTGCAAAGTAGAATTGAATGTAATGATATGTAAAGCACAATTACTTTTCTGATAGGACATTCTAAACTATGTAGTTCCATAAACAAGGAGTAACTATATAACTATATATTATATTTGCTTATTGCTGTCCTTGTTGAAGAAAATTGATTATGATGAGTAAAGACGATACTAATTTCGAGTACGTCTCGTCACTTTAGGACAAAAATCTTGGATATGTTCTAGACCTACGGAAAGCTTATTGAAATCAGCTGTCTCTTTGCAAATTGGCACGATAAAAAAATTTCTCATCAAAATGGCAGGACAACTTTATGCTGGAGAGAACCAGTAAAACAAATATTATGTGTGTTGCCTTATCCATGATGTGGGACACTCACATAATAGCACTAATGAGTGTATAGTTATCGATCCTGCTTGAGAATAGTATGCCTCTAAATCCCCATTTAATAGTATAATAGAAGTCAAATTAAAACAATACAATAATAAATTAAAATTTTATTTTTGCATTTTACGTATAATATTAGAGTTCAGTTACGGGCACCTTAAACAACTGGATGGGTAATCCTGGGGATTGTGTTGACGATTCCTGGAATTAAAAAGAAACGGAATTAAACTCAAATTTTATAGAAGGACACCAATGTAGACATAAGCAAACTGACATAGCAATTATTAGTTCAGACTAGTTTGTATTAGAATGTTTGTACTCAACAGGGAATAAACATTTCCTAAAATTCCAATAAATTGCACCATGAATAAATAATAGAATTACCTGAGTAGGTGGAGAGAGTTGGTACTACGAAGTTGTTGAATCCAACGTAAGACCTGTCCACGAAAGTATTCCTGAAACGAATGTCGTATAAGTAATTGCAATAAATAGAGATAAGGTAGGATGGCTTCTGTATGACCATTTCACTCAAATTACTAAGGACATTCAACAATGAAATATACCGTTGATGATTCTAATTCTTACCTGATTGGTAGTCCTGAGAATCCTTTGGTGATTGGTGAGTATCCTGAGAAACCTGATTTGTGGATGTAACGAGATAAGGCAGCATCAACATAATGTTGGCCAAAAACACCTTGTTCACGTGCAAGTTTGACTAACAATGTGGGAACTGTACGTCCTTCAAATCCTTGGAAGAGGGGAGAAAATCTAGAGAATTGTTCTTGTTGGTAAGAAGGATAGAATCCTGAAATACGTTCCTGTTGGAAACGAGCAGTCATCAAAGCATCAATGATTTGTTGTCCAACGATTCCATTTTCTCTCACAATTTTAGCCAACCACATTGGGTATCCTGTGAAACCTTCTTGGAAATGAGCTCCGGATAATAAAGCTTCGATGATTTGCTGTCCTACTACTCCATGTTTGAGTACAATTTCAGCCAACCATAAGGGGAGTGTATGACCTTCGATTCCTTCAATTCCAGATACGCCTTGGTGGAAAGCTGTGAATGGGGCGAGAATTTCCCTTTGGAGAACACCAGATAACAAAGATTCAACAATTTGTTGCCTGACAATTTGATTTTCTTGAACGAGCTCAGCCAACCATAGAGGGAAGACACGTCCTACCAATCCTGAGAATACTTCTCGTTCGAGAACACCAGATAATAAAGCATCGACAATATGTTGTTTCAGAATCATGTTTTCCTCCACTAGTTTGGCCAACCATAATGGGGTAGTACGGGTTGCGAATACCCCGGTTTGAGGTACAATATATTGGTGGCCCAGAATTGTTTCAATTGGTACATAAGGAACCTGTACGAGTTCTTCAGTGAGGTCAGATGTGAAGGGAACGATTGTGTTAACTCCCAATCTTCCAGAGTTCAAACTCCTCAAATAGTTACCAAAACGTTCCACGCTGGAGGGCGATACGCCAGAGACAAGAGAATGTCTTGATATGGGATCAACTCCATATACTCCAGTGACATCATTTTCAGCCAAAATGTCAGCTACTCTTGATCCATATACATGATCTCCAGTAAGATCGGTCAATCCAGACAAAGATTTCAATCCATATCTTCCTGAGATATCATTTTGGCCCAAAATGCTTCCCAATCTTGAACCATAGATTCCACTCTTGGTGAAACCAGTCTGGCCCAGACCTGGATATAAGGTACTGGCAGAAGACAGCACAACTGTGGCTAATACGATTGCTAGTACTTGCATCTTGTCGAAGGCGTATGAGATGAACTGATTTAAAAAAATCTAAGCCGTCCTTTTATATCTAGATATTATCATTATTGTAATAAATCTGCACAAACACGAAATTGAACTTGCTAATCAATTATCCGATAATGAATGATAATAAATGGTTACTCAATGTTAACGAATCCTAAAAATAATAGATTATTGTAAATTATTATGTTATGTGAACAGTTATCAAAAAAAAAACCTCTATTATAACCTTTGAAGAACGTCAACTAACGAGATGATTTTCGAATTATTCGAATCAAACTATTTGGAAGAGTAGTTTTGCAAAATTATTCAACTCAATAATTGAGAAAAATGATCAAATTTTGAAAATTGTGTTGCTCATAATCTCTTACAATCATTCTCTCTTTTTTGAGTATTGTAATCACGTTTTTTCATACTTTGACTACAGGAGAAGAAAACCTATAACTTTCGAAGAAATAATTGAAAATCAGTATTTGTTTGTCATCTGTTCTTCGTTGTATATTTGCTCTGGAAAGACTTGTGATTAGAATTTCGGGAAACTGACTGGAAAAAGGTGCCAAACATTCTGGATTCAGATTTCCAATAATGAAATTTGAATATCACACAAATAATGTAGATTAATAACAATATATTAATTTTAGTTTCACAGCATCTTCAGATTGAGTTACTAACAGGATACAATTGAAAAGAAATAGATCAAATCCTATGGTCTAAGTTTAGATTAGAAGTGAGGTGCGTATGACAAAGTTTGGGTTCTTCATGATTCTTCAGAAAATGTGTTCATATTGATAATAACAATGGTAGCTATCTGCAGAATGTTCCGGAACTTCCTAGTAAAAACGAAACGATGACCTCCAAGGCCGATTTGAAGGGGACGTTTCATACGAAAATTTTCGATTTGGGCCTCCTATAAAAAGTTATGGTCTTTTAAAGATGGCAGCTGAAATGCAGGTCCTTCCGGTTATCTACGAAACAAATTTGGTGAGCAGTTAGTGTTGATTTTATAATATTGTCTTTGCATAGGCTGATATGATAAAAATGATTTTATTTTCTTCCCAGCTTCCGGATGGGTAGTTCCAGAATTTTTTTTTTGGCAAAAACTGGAAAGGATAATAAAATTTTTGAGGAGGTATGAAGTAAAAATCTGTTCATTCCAAAATTGTTCAAAATAGTACGTTCTAATTAATAATTTGTAGTGAAATTTTTAAACGATTTACTTACATTCAATATACAATTTATTCATAATTCATATGGTTTCATTTATTAATAAATTTCAAAACGATTTGTGAATATAGTGTTATTAATTCGTTGTTTCTGAACGATTTATGTATTTCTAAAAGTTCTGAATTGTTGAGGTATAATTCTTTTGTAGCTGTATGTAAAATTTTGAAATTAGTTTCAGGTTTGAATTTGTGATTATTTTCTAAAAGATGGTTAGCAAAGTGAGAGGAAGTCTGTTTTGAGATTCATGTTATGTGTTCATTCAAGCGAGTTTTAAAATTTCTATGTTCTCCCTAAATATTAATTCAGCATGACAAAAATCACAAGTTAATTGGTATAATCCAGTTTTTTTCCATATTATCTACTGAATCTTGTTATTTGAAAGTAAATTGTTTAAACTATTTTCTATTGGTTTCAGAACATTTTATTAGTGATTTTACCAAAATAAGTTAAAGCTCTAAAAGGTAGTGTATTGCTTGAATTTATATTCAATATTGGTTTGCAAACTTGAATATTGTTTATCATAATCTTGCTTCATATATACCTGAGGATGAGGTTTAATAATTGATCTCGAAACCTGGTACAGATCTACAAAAAATGGAATGTGAGTAATAAACATCACAATACTAATATCAATATTTTTGTATTTAAAAATTTTGAAAAGGGGAATAATTGTCTTCTGAAAGTTGATAGGAGTAGTTGTTCTGGGCAATAGGCCATATTGATCACACTAGGTAAATACCAACTACCCACCAAATTTGTTTTTCTTGTTGGATCATTTTGGAGGTAATCAATAAAACCTACATTTCAGTTGTAGTTTTTAAATGGTATAACTTTTATGGGAGGCCCCTTTCAAATCTGGTACGGAGGACATCATTTATTTCCAGTAGGTAGTTACATCCTGTATAATCATCACTTACCAATATTTGAATTCCAGGAAGCTTCCTCAGTAACATAATGAGAAAATAAATCTTTATTACCATTATTTTATATTATCAGTTAATAAATTAAAAATGTCAATCTGTGATGGAACAATATTGCCAATATGTGATTATTAAAGAGCCAGTATGTATTATATAACTTTTATTTTAATCCTTCATTAATAAAATTTACATAGTGAATTCAGAAAAGTCCCTCTACATTTATCTTCAAAAATCGGAGAAATTATCCTCATTTGAAAAGTACGATTCAGCGATTTTGTTTACATGATATTTTGAATTTAAATTTTGATATAAATTGGAAGAAGAATATTAATCATTGCCAATTTGAAAAATTTATTATTGTATCTCCAGTACTACTTTGTGTTTTCATATTTTACGTACACGAGACTTAGTGGAACATCATGTGACCCAGTGGAGCGGTGGGAAAAGGAGGATGTTCTTAAAAAATTGGAGGTTTAAGGGGAACTTCGCCGTTCCATAGAAAACTGAAGTCTGGGAGGGGAAAGTTAACAGGTCTTGTCTACCTTCCTCGATACACTCGTGGTTGAATAACAAACGAAATTTCCGAAGATCTCCGATCATGGAAATATCTTTAGAAAAGGGAACGATCGCCCACTTTTCCACCATGTTCTGAAGAGGTCAATGAATTCGTAAGCTCGAAATCATCAACTAGACAAGTAACATTCTTCTGAATAAGATCTAAGAGTTGTTGAAATAGACGTAGTACCTGAAGGAATATTATTGTTGTACGGTCCTGCACCTGTCCGATAACTCGGCGATGTGAGTGTGAGATGCATAATTTGGGACTGGATGCTCATTTATACCATCAATCGCATAAATCTAGATATTGCGGTGGAAATGCGTGATTGCTTTATATCATTTCTACGATCTAAATCAAAAACACATCGATAATTTGTATCTTAGTATATCTTGCGAATACGCTTTAGTCGTACATCAACTTCTTTATGTACTTAATAGTTATTTATTGAGGGCGTAAAAAGGCATTTATGGCCTGAGACGTAATGTTGGCTAAGAATTACTTCGAAGCAACATAAAAGCAACTTACACCAGTGGTATATACACAAATTTATGCAAGAAAGAAGATGTATTAGGTAATTAAGAAATAATTATGAAATAAATTCACCTAGCAGCAACGCTGTTTTGATAAAAATTGAGATTTGAAGCATAGCTATGGTACCTACCAAGACCTGCGATCATGTAGCAACTATCAACAATAATTCCAGTTTGATGTTTAACTACAATGGATTGGTTGTGTCTCCGAATATTGTTTTGCATGCGTGAATTTCAATGTTAATCAGGTCATTCAATATTGTGATGACTTTTTTCAAGAATTCTCAGTTAGCTAGCAAAAAGGTTAGAGAAACAATATATCATGAAGGAAAACGATAGTGATATTGATACAGAAAATGATGGAACTGATGATAAGTAGCGATCTTGATGAAAGTTCATTGCAAAAGGGGAGTCAATGTCTAGGGACCTGAGGTTCCGATTTTGATAAAATTTTCAAAACTCGACGTTCAAAACAAGAAGAATGTCTCCCAGTCGCTTCCTTCAAAAATTTTGCACACTTAACCTTCACAACAAGAGGTCACTGTCTACAGGAGATTTCGGAAAAAACCTCGCACCTGAGGTTCAGAATAAAAGACAAAAAATCGGGGTTCCAGAATTTCGGCATCTATGAAGCAAAGCTGTAGCCAGAAAAATATTTCTGGGGAGTTTTGTGGTTTCAAAATCTCATTCACTAGCTCGTTCTTAATGTTATATTCAATTAATTTAAAAAAGATTCCGAATATTTACACGTATATGAATGGGTATATAACTACAGGAATCAACTAAAATTGGATAAAAAAATTTATAGTATTCTAGTTTGAACAATGTAAGTTGATAAAAATAAATTCCTGATGGCAATATGCGAAACTCGTCGAATAAAAATTGTGTTTCATCAAGACGTCAAGTTGAAAATTGCTGAAAAATCTAAGAATACCTATAGTCGAGGAAATAAAGCATTCCAAATTCCAAACCCGGCGCAGTTAGATGGATTGAGATGCGGTTTTCTGCATTCGATTCAGAAAGTGATTTAGAAAATTTGTCCAGTGTTTTTATATTGCGGAAAAAATTTATTGTATTTCAACAGCCAAAAAATGCATTTTTCTGAGTGAACTTTTTGAGGTGAATAAAAAAATCGGACTAGAATTGGTTTCTCGGGGGTTTTCGAACACGAATATGCTATGAATAAAATTCCCTGAGGTCACATTGGACCTCCCTCGGGGTATCCGGGCATCCTGACGCCTAAGATATCGATGAAATTAATTAAAAGAATTATTTTTGATGTTTGTTAACTGTTCAAGGGGTGTTATAAAGGTTGCTAGTGATGATTACGACGTGAAAAAACTCTCCTGCAATACCTGGTGTACCCTGAGTATGCTGATCACGATTATGGCACTCAATGTTCTGCAAACCTGGGGGTGTTTTCGGGTCTCTGGAGCCCTATGTATCTACGTCATCTTCTAAGAATTGGTTAATTTGTCTTCATAAAAGGTAACAAATTCTGGCTCTCGGGAGTTTACGAAGTAGCCGATCACGATTATGATACCCAGAAAGTTCATGCCCAGAAGATGACGTAGATACACTGGGCTCCAGAGACGCGGAAACACCCTCAGGTAATCTGTAGAGCATTGTGAGTGTCATAGTCGTGATCGGCGACTTCGAAAACCCCCGAGAGCCAGAATTTGTTACATTTTATGAGGAGAAATTAACAAATTCCTAGAAGATGACATGGTTACCCTTCCTCACGGTACCACCAGGTATTGCAGAAGAGTTTTATCACATCGTAATCATCACTAGCAACCTTCATATGACCTCTCGAACAGTTAACAAGAAAATAGTTTACTCATCGATATCCAGAGCGTCAGGACCCCGGATACCCTGGGGATGGTTCAAGGGGACCTCAGGGAATTTTTTCCATAGCATATTCGTGTTCAGTGACTCCGAAAACCTCCGAGAACTAATTCGAGTTAGTTTTTTTATTCACCTCAAAAAGTGCACTCAGTAAAATGCTTTTTTTGGATGTAGAAATGCGATAAATTTTTTACGCAGAAAAAAAATACCGGCCAAATTTTCTAAATCACTTTCTGAATCGAATGCAGAAAACCGCATCTCAATCCATCCAACTGCGCCAAGTTTGGAAGGTTTGGCCTGTTTTAGTGCTTTATTTCCTCGACTACTATCCCTACCTCAATTTATAAATAACATATTCATAGAAATATTGAACTAGCTAAGTAATTATTTAATTAACATAGAAAACGAAAATTGATCTATTTCATCATTCTCAACATCAATTCACGGCGTAACTGGTAATGCCAGTAAATATATTTGGAACCATATCGTTCGTTCACTCTCCAAGGGCTATCTCAGACTTTCGGCATTTAGTTCGCTAGAGTTCAAATTCGGCTCAGAATCTCATAAATTCCTCAAAAATTTGAGAGAATATTGGGTGAATCAAAATATCATGATAATAGCTGAGCAATAAACCATCTAATAGTGGTATCATAATAGTAATCCTAAGATAAGTTTTGGGGCCATGTGCTGTTGTAACATGCTAACATAATTCGTGGAACTTTTATTTCCTCGTCTGCTATTTTGTGCAAATCTTGTATAGGCCCAAAAATCATTGCAAATCGTGAATTGATATTTTCTCGCATAATTAGATTGACAAGGTTTGAAGCGGCTACTAATCCACACAAAGGAAATTGCAATATTTTGCAAAGTGGTTATCTGAATGAAAATAATACATTCATACTCCTCGAACAACATGAAGTTCACTGCTTAAAATAGATGTGCCTTTCGACGTGTCGAGTCTGTATCAGTATACAACTCTATAATCACTAGTGTATACGACGAAATAAGAAATATTTCTCATATTTTCACATAGATAAGAGTTTCACTCTTTCGCTATGTCTGCCATATCCTACTCTGATGACAGTATGCTATGCTACGGTCTATCTAGAAGTTTATATAGCGTGGTTAGTCTCATCCCAACAAAAATGTGGGGATTGAACCCTGGTGCTCCCCTCCGGCTACGGCCATCACGTGTAGGTGAATACTGAGGTATCAATCTCATGAATAGTATGATATTGTTACGTAATTAGGTGAGAGTGAGCATAACAATGCGATATAGTGCAGTCAAATGGTTATTTGAAATCCAAATCGTTGGGAAATGAGTCCATTTTGAAGGGACAAAGTGCCTTCTGTTCAGAATATTATCAGAAACAAAGTTGAACACAAATGAAGTTTATAAACAATAAATTAACAATTTAATTAGCTCATATATGAGGGAGACTTTTTTTGAACAGTAAATATATGGAAATAGTTAAACAAGTAGTTGAACTAACTTCATTTGTTATAAACTATTTATCCCGAATATAACCCGAATTTGAGCAAAATGTCGAGTTTGGGGTCATTTTTAGCTTATTTTTGCCTATCAATTACCATATTATTGTTATGGTTGTTAAATGCATAAGAAAATTTTTGAATTGTTATAAGCAAATTATTTATCAATAAATACACGAATTGTGCTAAAATTTTATGTGTACAGTCGTTTTCGTCCTATTTTAACTTATTCAATTATGATTTTATTGTAAATACTAAATATTATTGAGACATAGATCGATGTTATTAAAATTAATCTATTGATAATCAAATACATTATATAAAAAATAAAATATATATATATATATATATACTTGGAATTTTTTGTCACAATTCGTGTATCCATTAATAAATAATTTGTTTACAACAATTCAAAAATTCATTTATGCATTTAACGAACATAATAACAATAATATCATAATTAAAAGGCAAAAATAAGCCGAAAATGACCCCTAACTCGAGATTCTGGTCAAATCGTATATTTGTTAATAAATATAATTAACAAATTTGTGGGTATACAATATACATCTGACGATTTTGACGATAAAATCGAACTCAGCAGGCCGAAATTAGCCGAAAACGACCCCAAACTCGGAGTTTTGGTTGAATTCATCTATTTGTTAATAAATAAATTGATTATAACAAATGAAGGTAATTTAACTACTTGTTTGACTATTTTCACATGTTCACTGACCGAAAATAGTATTTCTCTTAAATAAGCTAGTTAAATTGTTAATTTATTGTACAATATAAAAAATTCGAGCAACTATATCTGTGTTCAACTTTGTTCTCGATAAAATTCTGAAGAGAAAGCACTTTGTCCAATCAAAATCGACCCATTTCCCAAGGATTTGGCGATTTGGCTCATTTTTATACCCATTTGATTGCACAGTACAAACTGGACAAACTTTCGGCGTAGGATTATAGGAACAAGAGAGGTTATCGACTCAATAAGAAGTCTACCCTCAGCACGTTATCTGTGACAAAAAGAATACACATATTGAACATACTAGAATCAGCGAAGACTTCGAAATTTAGTACTAGCATATAAATATTTTCGCCAAATAGCAAATAAATATTCACAGAATATCAATGAATTTTTTGGAAATTCGTGTCAATCACTCTGGCATTGTTATCCTCGCTCTAAATCTAATTGCATTAAAATACCATACTATCATGGTAACTGAGTTTTCAGTACACATAATAGATACCAAAACTCTAGATTCACGTATTATTTTTATTCCGGTTATAACACTTTCTGGGGATGGTTGGTATTAATGCCACCAATAGTCACTAATTGTGAATGTTCAAAATTGTGTTAGCTAGTATTCATTAAAAAACAGGAATTATAAATATTGAATGTTTTATTTTTTCAGTTTTAATATTTATTTTTCACATGTCATATCATAAGATTGGTGGTCATCCTAAACAACTGGAATGGCGACTCTTGGGATGGCGTGCATGTTACCTAGAACAATAATAGAAGACATTATTAATAGTCTCATTAGAGATGTTCAATATTCATCGATGTAATTTGACTTTCAAGTGAAGAACTCTTTTTATTTGAAAAGAACATTGTAATCAATTGTGAATGAACGAATAAAAAATTGTGTTACACAAGGAACTATTGATATTCTTGAGATATAATCACTTGACTTTCATACCTGAGAATGTGGGAACAAATGGTAATTCCATTTGGTTAACTCCTTGGTCGAACCTGCCCAAGAAAGTATTCCTGAAACAAATGTGGTATTAGTCATTGCAAAATATAGATATATATATATATGGAATGGTTTTTGTATGACAACGAATCAGAATCAATTTCACTCGATCTAACTATGAAAAAAACTGTTAATTATTCCTTTTCTCACCTGATTGGTAGTCCTGAGAATCCTCTGGTGATTGGTGAGTATCCTTGGAAACCGGATTTCTGGATGTAACGAGATAAAGCAGCATCAACATAATGTTGTCCAAAAACACCTTGTTCACGTGCAAGTTTAGCTAACAACATGGGAGTTGTACGTTCTTCGAATCCTTGGTAGACAGGAGAGAATCTGGAGAATTGTTCTTGTTGGTAAGAAGGATAGAATCCTGAAATGCGTTCCTGTTCAAAACGGGTATTCATCAAACCATCAAGGATTTGTCGTCCAACGATTGCATGTTCTCTAACAATTTTAGCCAACCACATTGGGTATCCTGTGAAACCTTCTTGTAAATGAGCTCCAGATAATAAAGCTTCGATAATTTTCTGTCCTACTACTCCATGTTTGAGTACAATTTCAGCCAACCATAATGGGAGTGTACGACTTTCGATTCCCTCAATTCCAAATACGCCCTGGTGGGTGGCAGCGAATCCTGAGAGATTTTCTCTGTGGAGAACACCAGATAACAAAGATTCAACAATGTGTTGTCTGACAATTTGATTTTCTTGAACGAGCTCAGCCAACCATAGAGGGAACACGCGTCCTACCAATCCTGAAAATACTTCTCGTTCGAGGACACCAGATAATAAAGCGTCGACAATATGTTGTTTCACAATCATGTTTTCTTCTACCAGTTTGACCAACCATAATGGGGCAGTACGGCTTGCAAATACCCCAGTTTGAGGTACAATATATCTGTGTTCCAAAATTGCTTCAATTGGTACATAAGGAACCTGTACGAGTTCATCAGTGAGTTCAGATGTGAAGGGTACAATTGTGTTTGCTTCCAATTTTTCAGAGTCGAATCTCTTCAAATAGTTACCATAACGTTCCACACTGAAGGGCGATACGCCAGAGACAAGAGAATGTCTGTATATGGGATCAACTCCATATACTCCAGTGACATCATTTTCAGCCAAAATGTCAGCTACTCTTGATCCATAAACATGATCTCCAGTAAGATCGGTCAATCCAGTCAAAGACTTTAATCCGTATCTTCCAGATATATCATTTTGGCCCAAAATGCTACCCAATCTTGAACCATAGATTCCACTCTTGGTGAAACCAGTCCGGTCCAGACCTGGATATAAAGTACTGGCTGAAGACAGCACAACTGTGGCTAATACGATTGCTAGTACTTGCATCTTGTCGAAGGCGTATGAGATGAACTGATTTTTAAAAATTTAAGCTGTCTTTTTATACCCAGCAGATCATACAATATTGAATCTGCAATCTGCATAGTTTCTATCGAAAATGAACTCGCTAATTAACTATCCGATAATGAATGATAATAAATGGAAAGTAAATAAATGCTATAAATAATAAATTATTGTAAGTTTTTATCAGAAATAATAACCTCTATTACAACCTTGAAGAACATCAACTATGAAGATCATTTTCGAATTATCCTAACTAAGCTAATTGAAAGAGGTAGTGTGAAACATGATCATATTTTGTAAGCCGCATTGCTTACAATTCTTTGCAATAATTTTTTCGTTCTTGAGTGTTTGTATATAATCACGTTTGAACATTTTACAAAATTTTTGATGAGTTGAATATTTCGAAAATATGTATTCAAGTGGAAATCGGTATATTCATGCAACTCATCTGTTCTTCGTTGTGGCTCTGAAGATTTATTTGAGATCTTGGAAAACTGGCTTGAAAATGGTACCAAACCTTTTCTATTCGAAATTTGAATTAACAACATTATATTAATTTTTGTTGCACAGCATCTTCACGAATGAATTTAACTGGGTACCACCACGGTGTAAGAAGGAAGGTGTGTCGACTCTATGGTAATCCGTCGCACCGACCGAATCGTACGTCGTTAGTTTCGTGATTCTCCACAGGCGCTGCGATCGCCCAATAGAGGGTAAGATGACGACCCTGACGTTTACGATAAAACTATTGACGGTATTTTGGAGAAAGTTTCCCTTTCGTTTCCATGCGAGAAACATAAATTCGATGTTATCGGCTGGTGCTTGCATTACTTTGTTTCAATGCGAATGCGACAATATGTGAAGCAAATCAATGATAAAAATTTTAAGAAGAGTCGAGAAACCAAGAAAAAGGCAAAACTATAATATTGAGTTCGGTTGTACTATTTACATGTAAATATATAATGTTAAAATGTATTTTTGTATTAAATATATATTTTGCGACCCATAAATGTCTTCTCAATTTCCTACCCTGTCATTAAAGACAATGTCAAAAAGCGAGTAATTAAATTATATTATGCTGTAGACATTGAAAATTGTATATGAAGATAAGACTTGAAACTAGGATTTGGACACGCAATTATATAAAAAAACCTAATATAAAAAATTCTAAAGTAAGAAACTTCTAACGAATTTTACTGTAGGTACACAAAACCTGTAAAATTAAAGTTTGATTGCTTACATAGAATCTGTAAACAACAGCTTACATTGTTCAAGCTGTTTGTTAGTTTCAAGTTTACATTTATATAACATACCAAACTGTAAGTCACAATAATTAATCTAATCGGCATCAACTTTCATGTAATAACGTCATTTGTTTCAACTACTGCCGTATTGTGATTTTACGTCGCTTCAAATTGAAAGTGTTAATTCAAAGCAACGTCAAATTTGACAAGCTGATCGCCGCCATTTTACCCTCTAACGATAACAGCGCCCCGCGCGGCGCCCGGCAGCACTAACGACACAAGAAGTCCCAATATTCGTGAGTTGACACACCTCTCTTCTCACACCGTGGTACCACTAAGGTGCAATTGATTAAATACTATGTTCTCAGTATAGAATTAGAAGTGAGGTGAGGACGATAAAGTCTGTGATCATGATATTTCTTCAGAAAATATATTCACATTGATAATAACAATGACAGCTATTCGTAATTCATCACTCTCCGATTTTTTTGACATGATATTCCAGAAAGTCGTTTCAGTCACATAATAAGAAGATGAATTTTTATTCTGTCAATAAGTGACTAATGTCAATGTGTAGTGCAGTGATAACCAAAGTGGTCTATATCGACCCCATGGGGTCGACGAAGACCTGCAAGGGGTCCATGTCAGCGAAAAAAAAAACGGTCAGTCACCGAGCACTGCTGACAGAAGTGAAAACTGACATTATGGAATAACCAATTTATTTTATGTTATCTTTGAATTATTGTAGAATCTGAAATTACAATTTTATTATTTTTAAATGAAAATTAATATAATTAGTTTTTCTTTAGTTTTCACTACTGTCAGCATTTCAATCAACAATGTGCCTTCCTATTATACTTCCGCATTATATTTTCTTATCACAATATTAACTCTACCTCATTATCCAATTCCAATTATACTATTCTAACAATATATTTCCCCATCTGGAACCCACTTGTCACCTGTAACTTATATTGTACCATATATAACCAAGATTATTCATATTTCCATATAGTCCAGGAAATAAAGGTTTTGAAAAGAAAAATTTGAGGTAAAAGGACGATTTTGATGTGTGAGCGCTCATTCGATTCGTTTTGACCTCTAGATCAGAATCTGCCACAGCTACATAGGAGGAAATGTCTCAGATTGTTAATAAACAATAAATATTGACCAAAAAATGATGTGTTATAACAATATATAAAAAAAACTAAAAACGTTATTTTCCATCAATTTTTAGCGGGTGAAGTAGAAAATTGCAGTTATTTGATCATTAAACAATGCAAATTTGAGGTTTATAACAATTTGTTAGTTATCTATTTGTTAATAAACAACAAAATGAAAATTTTCAAAATAATCAAGAGTAGATCTATTTTCAGGTAATTTGAGGTCGCTGAATACGAATTCAATGTTCTTTTCTTGATTGGCTGTTAATCTAATTAGTTTATTAACAATTTGGTAATTAACAAATTAACCCAAAAAATGGAAATTTCGAAAATAATCAAGACTAGAGTCATTTTCAGGTAATATGAGATCGCTGAATACGAATTTGATGTTATTTTTTTGATTAAATGTTAATTTAATTAATTAATTGATAATTACGCAGTTACCGAATTAACAAAAAAATTCAGTGTCTCAAAATAATCAAGATTAGAGTCATTTTCGGGTAATTTCGGGTCACTGAACATGAATTTGATGTTATTTTTTGAATAAATTGCTGAGAAACTATTTTCATCAATAACATGAAAAACGGCTACGGCCCTGGAGGTTGAATTACTGGTTCAGAATTCAGCTCATACGTCCCTGCACTTCTGACAGTTACCATGGCAACGCTATCAATCAACTAATAATATGAACAATTTATTCCATTTCTTGGGTTAATTTGTTAATTAACAAATTGTTAGTCAACTAATTAGATTAACACCCAATCAAGAAAATAACATTGAATTCGTATTCAGCGACCTCAAATTACCTGAAAATAGATCTACTCTTGATTATTTTGAAAATTTTCATTTTGTTGTTTATTAACAAATAGATAACTAACAAATTGTTATAAACCTCAAATTTGCATTGTTTATTGATCAAATAACTGCAATTTTCTACTTTACCCGCTAAAATTGACGGAAAATAATATTCAAGCAAAGAAATAACACCAAGCTACTCGGCGACCTCAAATTACCTGAAAATGACTCGTCTTGATTATTTTTTAAATTTTCATTTCTTGGCTTAATTTGTTTATTAACAAATTGTTAATCAACTAATTAGATTAACAGCTAATCAGAAAAATAACATCGAATTTGTATTCAGCGACCTCAAATTAGGTACCTGAAAATAAATCTAATCTTGATCATTTTTTAAATTTCCATTTTTTGGGTTAATTTGTTTATTAACAAATTGTTAATCAACTAATTAGATTAACGGTCAATCAGAAAAATAACATCGAATTTGTATTCAGCGACCTCAAATTACCTGAAAATGAATCTAATCTTGATTATTTAGGAAATTTCCATTTTGTTGTTAACAAATATATAACTGACAAATTGTTATAAACCTTAAATTTACATTGTTTATCGATCAAATAACTGCAATTTTCTACTTTACCCCCTAAAAATTGATGGAAAATAGCGTTTTCAATTTTTTTTTATTATGTCAAAAACATGCCATTTATTGTTTATTAACAATAGGACCAATTTCTCCTTATGTAGCTGTGCCAGATTCTGATCTAGAGATCAGAACGAATCGAATGAGCCCTCACACATCAAAATCGGCCTTTTACCTCAAATTTTTCTAATTAGGGTCGATTTTGTACTTTATTTCCTGAACTAATATATTAGTATCGTTTGAAGATGATCAAGATTTGTTTCTATAATATATGTGATAAAAAACAAAGTAAAAGTGTTTTATTTTATTATATCACTATATACAAGACATTATATTCATCACATCTCAGCCTGTATATTCCACATTTATTAAATTTTTTTCTTTAGATTTTGAATTGATAATACATGATTATCTGTTGTTCGAAAGGCAACGTTTTCATTATGGATCTTAAGAAATTGAGGTATTTTTTTTGAGAGTTATATGTTCGACATGTGAAACTTAATTGGGTTTTATTGTTAATCTGCGAATGAATATGGTGTGGGACTTTTTTATTAAGTTTATTTTGAAGTATTTAATTCAATATCTTTGCATCATAACAGTTATTTTTATCAATATTTACGATTCTGTTTAATTCGAAATTTGTCAGCATTTTTTTCTAAATTAAATATACAAGTTTTGCATAAATTTGAATTTTTTGTTTTCCAAGTTCAAATAAAATATTTTTCGATAAAATCCAATTTCAATTTTTGGTCTTATGTAATTACTTATATCTATTACTGTTTTATAGTTATTTTCAAAATTGTAATCAGCATTTGTTTTAAATAATGCTTTCCATACTGGAAAAACTTCCCAAACATTTATCAATAATTCCCCAATGAGGGTTGATTACGAATAGATTTTGCTTGGCTTAAATAATGATGAAAAAATCATCAACTTCATCAAGGTTTCAGATCAAACAGTACACGTGACATATTTTATTATCATCATAACGTTTTTCGATAAAATGTAAGGTGCCGCGTTATTTCCAAAAACTCGTTTTAGAACATTTTTTTAACGAATAATTTACTTCAACCGTAAGTCACTCAGTGAGATGGACTTTAAGAAACAAGTGTGAGAGACCTTTTCCCTTATAATCATCTACTCTATACAATCCATTTTAAATTCCAGGGTTTTCACCTCCAAAAAGGTGTGGCAATCACCCCTAGGGAAAAACACTCCGAGGGACCAAGTCACAAATTAATGTGGGTCCATCCAAAAGTTTATGAATTCAACGAAGGAACAGGAAAATCGTTCAATAAAGCACCCTTTTTGAAGGGCTGAGAATTGAATCGATCTAAAGCTCCTCTTGCCTGAATATCAACAGAATCGTTCAAGAAATACAACAGCAAAAACAATTATTGAAGTAAACTAAAAAATAACATCGTACATCAACAGATTTATAACAGCAGGCGCTGTGGTTTGTGGGTCCTGTTTAGAAGCGGAAAACTGCTTTTGTACATTTTCTTGAAAACATTGATTTGAATATTATTTAGTTGTGATCATAAATCCCAAAGTACACATTGAATCGATTCAAAAAATTACTATAAATCTGATTCATATTTAAGCTACTTTTACATAAATTTCAAAGAAATCGTTCATCAAATACACAACAAAAACCATTAATTGAAGTAAACTCAGAAATTAATCTTCTCGCAAATAAACAAAAATTTTGTTATTTTGTCATTTGACCGAATGATCTCTTTAGTACCTACAAGGTAGTCGATTCAACATAAATGAGAAATACATTATTACAGAAACATTAAAAAAAAATATTTTCGGTTAAGTTCAAATTTTTTGAATTACTTTGTAGCTGACTTAAATAGGAAATTGAAAAACAGGATTTATTAATATTGATTTTTTTATTTTTTCATTTTTAATATTCAGTTTTCACATGTCATATCATAAGATTAGTGGTCAGTCATGAGCATCATCTTAAACAACTGGGAAGGCGACCCTTGCAATGGCAGTCCTATAACCTGGAAAAATAAGAAAAGAAATTATTAAGAGTCTCATTAGAAATATTCAATATTCATCCAAGTAAACTGACGTTCAATGAATAATTGTTTTGTTTTGGGTCAAATATTGTTTCATAATCACTTGTTAACCGATTAAACAAAAATTGCGTATCACAATGAACAACGACGTTCTGAAGATGTTATCAATTGAATATATTACCTGAGAAAGTGGGAACTGTTGGTACTTCCATGTTGTTTACTCCAACGTGAGACCTGTCGAAGAAAGTATTCCTGAAACAAATATCGTATTAGTCATTGCAATGAATAGGAGCCAGGTATATGAGATTGTATATGTGAGGAAATAACCTAGGAAGCAATGTTAATTTCAATTCTCACCTGATTGGTAGTCCTGAGAATCCTCGGGTGATTGGGGAGTATCCTTGGAAACCTGATTTCTGGATGTAACGAGATAAAGCAGCATCAACATAATGTTGTCCAAAAACACCTTGTTCACGTGCAAGTTTGGCTAACAATGTGGGAGCTGTACGTCTTTCAAATCCTTGGGAGAGGGGAGAAAATCTAGAGAATTGTTCTTGTTGGTAAGAAGGATAGAATCCTGAAATGCGTTCCTGTTGGAAACGAGCAGTCATCAAAGCATCAATGATTTGTTGTCCAACGATTTCATTTTCTCTTGCAATTTTAGACAACCACATTGGGTATCCTGTGAAACCTTCTTGGAAATGAGCACCAGATAATAAAGCTTCGACGATCTGCTGTCCTACTACTCCATGTTTGAGTACGATTTCAGCCAACCATAATGGGAGTGTACGACTTTCGATTTCCTCAATTTCAGATACGCCTTGGTGGAAGGCAGCGAATTCTGAGAGAATTTCTCTCTGGAGAACACCAGATAACAAAGATTCAACAATGTGTTGTCTGACGATTTGATTTTCTTGAACGAGCTCAGCCAACCATAGAGGGAACACACGTCCTACCAATCCTGAGAATACTTCTCGTTCGAGGACACCAGATAATAAAGCATCGACAATATGTTGTTTCACAATCATGTTTTCTTCTACTAGTTTGACCAACCATAATGGTGCAGTACGGCTTGCAAATACTCCAGTTTGAGGTACAATATATTTGTGTTCCAAAATTGTTTCAATTGGTACATAAGGAACTTGTACGAGCTCATTAATGAGTTCAGATGTGAAGGGTACAATTGTGTTTGCTTCTAATTTTTCAGAGTCGAATCTCTTCAAATAGTTACCTGAACGTTCCACGCTGAGGGGAGATACGCCAGAGACAAGAGAATGTCTGTATATGGAATCGACTCCATATACTCCAGTGACATCGTTTTCAGCCAAAATGTCAGCTACTCTTGATTCATAAACATGATTTCCGGTAAGATCGGTCAATCCAGTCAAAGACTTTAATCCGTATCTTCCTGAGATATCATTTTGGCCCAAAATGCTACCCAATCTTGAACCATAGATTCCACTCTTGGTGAAACCAGTCCTGTCCAGACCTGGATATAAGGTACTGGCAGAAGACAGCACAACTGTGGCTAATACGATTGCTAGTACTTGCATCTTGTCGAAGGCGTATGAGATGAACTAACTTCACAAAATATAAGCAGACGTTTTATATAAAAATTTTATCTCCACTTTTTGGATCTGCCTGGTTTCTATTTATAAAAATTGATTTCGCCCATTTACTTTCCGATAATGAACAATGATTCTTGCATGAAAGGTTATACATGCTATCAGTGATGTTCCATTCCTAATTATTATGTATTAATATTATCACTATTCACTACAGATAATGATAATGATTTAATTACAAAAGATTTGGATTCTGGAGACAATTACTAAATTTAGTAATTGTAATCAATTTATTTATTAGAATTAGGAATGAGCATTTCCGTGCATTTTCTATTCGAATATAATCGAGTCACTATTGTACAAAAACGGTCGACTAAAGAAAAATTGAGATACCAAAAATTTTTTGATAAATAAACAATTTAAGTAACAAATTGAATTACTTCTTAATTAGTGAAATATCGGCTATTTTATGGACAAACGTTTAGTTATAAAAAAGTGACTTCATGACATCAAAATTTTTTTAAATATAAAAACCACGTAAAGTATAACAAATATGTTGCAATAGAAATATAATTCATAGATGATGATCATCAGAAATGGGTTCCTCCAGAAACGTACGTTTCAAAGGCCGTTTCGAAAATCAATCTAGTTATGAATTTGAATTTTTATTTTCAAGATTTCGTTGGTGGTATAGAATTTACATACAGTGTAGAATAGATAGATAGATAGATAGATAGATAGATACTTTATTGGTGCCTTTACAATACAAGTGGTTTGGCACAAGTCAAAAAATCAAAGTAATATACCAACAATAAATATGTACATAATAAATATAAAAATGGAATACGACAAAACATAACATGTTAAAATATACCAAAATCAAGAAGACTTTCATTAAAATCAGGGAAATCTAAAAGCTTCAACTGTCGTAGAAAAGTTTAAAAATTCATCAAAACTATAAAAGGAATGCATGTTTAAAAAAGCTTTAACTTTTAATTTAAACGTATTAAGAGGTAAAGTAGCAATGAAGTCTGGTATCTTATCAAAAAACTTTAAACTAAATTAATTCAAACTGTATCTACTAGATCTTAACCTAATACATCCTATATCGTTGTGATTATTTGTTCTAGATTGGTTATTGTGTAGATCTCTACGAAAAATATGGATATCATATTCTTTTGCCAAAATAAGGCATTTGTAAATATAATAAGATGGATATGTCCAGATATTGAGATCTTTAAAATAATAACGAACGTCTACCCTAAAACCCTTGTCAAGAATTATACGTATAGCTTTCCTTTGAATTCCAAATATTCTATTAGCATGAGGTGAGTGACCCCAACATAACAGCGCATACGATATGTGTGAGTGTATTAATGCATAATAAGCAGTCAACAATACTTCACGAGGTACACAGCCCTTTAGGTTTCGTAACACAAACAAACCCTTTCACATCTTCTTCGCAATATAATCAATATGTAAGTCCCAGTTGAGAGTATGGGTTAAATTTACTCCCAAAAACTTTATGGAAACTGGATTTAAAAAATTTATAGTTCGGTGAGTGAATAACATGCATTCTGTTTTTTTGAGATTCAAGCACAAATCGTTAGCTGAAAACCAGTCAACTAGTAATGACTGCGATTCCCTTAATGAATCTAACACTACAGATTCATCTTGATCACATTTTGAATTTGAGGTATCATCACAAAATAATAGTAGGAGATCGTCCTGGATTCGCTACCTTCATTAGGTCATTTATAAATACAATAGAGAGGATAGGACCCAAAATAGATCCCTGTGGTACCCACAAACGGTAGTTACCATGTTAGATGTAGTATTATTTTGATAGGTGTATTGCCTCCTATTCGAGAGAGAGGAACATGATAATTTACAACTAGTGTCATCAAAACCGTAACAAGTAAACTTGTCAATTAATTAGCCATGGGGAACACAGTCGAAATCATAAAAAAAGGAACCCACAATGAATCCATTTTCCATGCCGTATATGATAAAAACTAGAAGCCTTGATGACGCTTTCTCGGTACTTCTATTTTTTCTGAATCCAAATTGGTATTTAGAAAATGAGTTATTTGTTTAAAAGTATTCAACTATTTGAGATTTCAGGAAAGTTTCAAAAATTTTCGAAAATATAGGTACCAAGGCTATAGGACGAAAATTGTTGGGATCATTTGTGGGGCCTTTTTTATGCAAAGCAATAATTTTTGTAATTTTTAAAGGGTCTGGATACAATCCTGCATTTATGCTGAAATGTATTAAATCAGTCAAGGGATAGACTATAGTGTTTAACGTAAGTTTGACTAATTCAACAGTTAGACTAAAACAGTCAGTGCTTTTTTTGTTTTTGAGATTATGTATTATGTCCCTAATTTGTATATAAGAAGCATTCTTAAAAGAAAACTGTTTGGAATTACTGGGTAAATGGAGAAGATAATCTGTAAAGAGCCTGTTTGTATCAGGAATATTATGTTTAAAGAAGATCTCTATCCTATAGAATGTGTATAATAATTCAAAATTAATGTGATACAGATAATTCCTTTTTAATACATATCCATTCTTTGTGCATAGGTATGATATTGAAAATATAAAATAACGACACAACGTATACCAGGGTATCTTTTGAACGAATTTCAGCATACTTGCGGTATCGTTTAGAAATTGTTGATACATATTTATTAAAAGAAACAGTTATTTTCAGGTACATCGTTTTTTCAATATTACAAATATGTTCCGTGGCATGGTCGAAGTTCTATTAAACATCTTATGTAGCTTTTCAGTCGCTTTTAGAAGCCGGTATCGAAACGACATAATATTTTATTAACTGAAAAATTGTGACTCTATATTTATTCATATAAATATTTGATGTGATATCTATCATAGCAAGTAAAGTATTTGAACATTTAATGTGCAATGACACTTTGAAACCTGTTGCTCAATAAATAATATACTGTCTAGTTATAGTTTTCGTATATAACTTCCATCAAGTGTGAAAAGATGTTGTTTTTCCTTAAAAGGGATTATCCTAAAGAACTGTACTGCTTGCTACGTTGTTTAAAAAGTATAGTATCATTTATAACATAATACATAATCTTATGAAATTCTTGTGTCTGGTCGCATAAAGCGTTCCTTCCGAAAAATCTTTTGAGCAGTGTTTGTTTCTACTTCAAAACGAGGATTCTATTAAATATTACATGTATTGATATTAATATTAGTAAACTGTTAAAAAATCTAGAAGTGTTGTTCGAAAACGGATATAAGAGATTAGAAATAACGTTCTGATTGACACATATAATAAATTTTCATAAAAGAAAACTTGAATAAATTCTTGGATGTCAATGTAAGCGCTTCTTCAATAAAGTGCAAATTTCAACGTTAAAATTGTAAGATTTTCTAAGACATATAATTATACCGAAACTTAGTAATTAGTTTTGTGATATTCTCCATGTAAAGATTTTGCATATATGTATAAAATATTTTTAGTAGAAAAATTTCAAGCTGTATAACTATAATAAAGAATTCTCTGTACCATTTATGAAAATAGTGGTAGAAAAAAAATAATCCTGCGTTATTAGAAGCACATTCTATATTACATTATTCACAAAGAATTAATAATTGTCCAAATAGATATACCTATATACTTTTTTTGAATAATAGACGCAGGTTTTCGAGTGTGCTGTCTGAAAGAATTAGTGCGATCCCTCTAAAAACGATTTTGAAGATCGCAATTCTTACTTTCATAATAAATGATAATATGATTATATGATTATTTTATCAGAAGTTATTTTTATTTCACTTGTATTTATATATCAAAACTTATTTTTCTTACCTAGAATTGTATAATATATTTATTAAGAAAAAAAATAATGAACCAAATAATATACCTAATAAACATCTAATTAAATAATAATAAAAAGTAAGCTACACAGAATCTTAATAATGGTTAAATGTTTTTATTTGGAACTCAAAAATGATATAGTATATATCCTATTAACAGTATTTTCATGGAAACAAATATTGATGTGATAATGTCATTTTTTCAGATTAACGTTTTTATACAAAATAAACGATATTTTACTAATTTAGTAGCGCCATCTGTGATTGGCAATTTCTTTGAGTTTATATTCATAAGCAGTTGAGTTAAAAGCCCAGAGCTTCAATTTTCACTTATAAATAACAAATATTTGTATTTGTTAGAAATACATCTTTATGAACCTAGTTGTTCTACGCAAGCGCCATCTCTAATATGCATCCTTTTACATTAAATTCATAATCAGCAGCCTCAAAAACCCACAGGATGTGATTTGTGACAAAAAATCACAAATAGTTATCAAGGTATCCAATTTGTTATACAAAAATTGAACCTAATGAGCGCTATTTCCAGTTTTACGCGAGCGCCATCTATAATTTGGTATTTTTGACTTCATATTCGTAATCAGCTACCTGAAAAACCTCCTAGGTGCGCTTTTGCTATAAAAGCACCAAATTGTTTTCGAGTAATTCAATTTGCTTATTAAATTATTTAATTATTGCTTATTAGGAGGAAGGGGGTCCGAGCGGTTAGTCTTACCGGGTGCTTTCTTCTATGTGGGGCGACCTAAAGGCATTGCAAAAGGTTTCAGGAAAAAATATTTGGTATCTTTATTTTCCCTGGATTTGTACAATAATGACTCGATTAATAGGAATCTACCAAATCTCTATTTAATTCTTATTCGAATAATAATTAGATGACAATATATGCAATAGAAATAGGGAGTGGATATCCAGAAAAAGTTAGAAAAGATGTCCAAATTGGAGGTTGCTATTTGAAACTGAAATAGAAAGCAGTATGTAATTACTTAGATCGTAATACATGTCTATTCTAGAATAAGATAGAAATGTGGCCCTATTTTTTTAACGAACAATGTACTTCAACAGTAAATAAGTCAGTAACGATGGACATTACGAAGAAAGTGTAACAGACGTTTTCCCTTTAGAAGCCACTACTCTATACACTCCATTTTGGAGATTTCACCTCCAAAAAGGGGTGACAATCACCCCTAGGGAAAAGAGCTCCCTGGGACCAAGTTAAATATCATTTTGGTCCATCCCCTAATCCTTTCCAAGTTTCATATGAATAGGTTGCGATTTGAAAAGTTTGGGGAGAAAATAGTCATTGACTGAATTACATATTGAGCTGTGAACTCAATGCAACAAAGGAACAGGAAGATAGTATAATAAGACACCCTTATTGAAGGGTTGAAAATAAAAAAAAATCATAACTCCCAAAGTATAAATTGAATCGATTCATAACTTTTACAATGAATTTAGGTAAACTCCATTTGCTCAAAGTTTATAACAGATGGCGCTGTGGATAAAATACCTGGCTCCAGTTCAAAGGGGGAAAATTTGCTTCTGTGCATTTTCTTAAAACATTATTGATTTGAATATTATTTAGTTGTGTCTATAACTCCCAAAGTGAACATTGAATCGATTCAAAACTTACTATACATTTAATTCAATTTTAAGCTACTTTTACCCAAATTTCAATAGTTCAAGTAGACTCAGAAATTAATCTTCTGTCAAACAAACAAAAAATTAAGTTATTTTGTCATTTGACTCGATAATCTCTTTAGCTACAAGGTAGTCGATTCAAACGGAATGAGAAATAAGTAATTACAGAAGCATTTGAAACATTTATCTTTGTTTAGGTTAAAATTTCTTGAATAATTTTTGAGCTCGCTCAAACAGGAAATTGAAAAACAGGATTTATAAATATCGATTTTTTTAATTTTTCATTTTAAATATTCAATTTTCACATGTCGTATCATAAGATTAACGGACAGTCATGAGCTTCATCTCAGACAACTGGGAAGGCGACTCTTGGAATGGCACTCATATATCCTAGAAAAATAAAAAAAAAATTATTAAGAGTGTTATTAGAAGTATTATAATAAACATTATTGACCCAGGTATGAATAACTTATAAATTCTCAAGAAATAGGTCACATTAACACTTATGCTTTATATTTTCTTGAAGACGAGAAAATATAAATCGTAAATGTTAATGTGACCTATTTCCCGAGAATTTATGTATAATTAGAAGTATTCAATATTCATCCAAGTGAGCTGACGCACAAGTGAACAACTGTTTCGTTTTGGGTCAAATATTGTATCGTAATTACTTGTGTTAACCACTTGAACAAAAATTGCGTGAAACAATAAACAACGATATTCTGAAGATGTTATCAATTGATCATATTACCTGAGAAAGTGGGTACACCCATGTTGTTTACTCCAACGTGAGACCTGTCGAAGAAAGTATTCCTGGAACAAATGTCATATTAGTCATTACAATGAATAGAAGCTAGGTATATGGAATTAATTGTATCTGTGAGAACATAAAAGAGAAAGCAATAATAATTTCAATTCTCACCTGATTGGTAGTCCTGAGAATCCTCTGGTGATTGGTGAGTATCCTTGGAAACCTGATTTCTGGATGTAACGAGATAAAGCAGCATCAACATAATGTTGTCCAAAAACACCTTGTTCACGTGCAAGTTTGGCTAACAATGTGGGAACTGTACGTCCTTCAAATCCTTGGTAAAGGGGAGAAAATCTGGAGAATTGCTCTTGTTGGTAAGAAGGATAGAATCCTGAAATGCGTTCCTGTTGGGAACGAGCAGTCATCAAAGTATCAATGATTTGTTGTCCAACGATTCCATTTTCTCTTGCAATTTTAGCCAACCACATTGGGTATCCTGTGAAACCTTCTTGGAAATGAGCACCAGATAATAAAGCTTCGACGATCTGCTGTCCTACTACTCCATGTTTGAGTATGATTTCAGCCAACCATAATGGGAGTGTACGACTTTCGATTCCTTCAATTCCAGATACTCCTTGGTGGAAGGCAGCGAATTCTGAGAGAATTTCTCTCTGGAGAACGCCAGATAACAAAGATTCAACAATGTGTTGTCTGACAATTTGATTTTCTTGAACGAGCTCAGCCAACCAAAGAGGGAACACACGTCCTACCAATCCTGAGAATACTTCTCGTTCGAGGACACCAGATAATAAAGCATCGACAATATGTTGTTTCACAATCATATTTTCTTCTACAAGTTTGACCAACCATAATGGGGCAGTACGGCTTGCAAATACCCCAGTTTGAGGTACAATATATTTGTGTTCCAAAATTGCTTCAATTGGTACATAAGGAACTTGTACGAGCTGATCAATGAGTTCAGATGTGAAGGGTACAATTGTGTTTGCTTCCAATTTTTCAGAGTCGAATCTCTTCAAATAGTTACCATAACGTTCCACGCTGAAGGGTGATACGCCAGAGACAAGAGAATGTTTGTATATGGGATCAACTCCATATACTCCAGTGACATCATTTTCAGCCAAAATGTCAGCTACTCCTGATCCATAAACATGATCTCCAGTAAGACCGGTCAATCCAGTCAAAGACTTTAATCCGTATCTTCCTGAGATACCATTTTGGCCCAAAATACTACCCAATCTTGAACCATAGATTCCACTCTTGGTGAAACCAGTCCGGTCCAGACCTGGATATAAGGTACTGGCTGAAGACAGCACAACTGTGGCTAATACGATTGCTAGTACTTGCATCTTGTCGAAGGCGTTTGAGATGAACTGACTTCTCAAAATATTAGCAGACGTTTTATATGAAAATGTTATCTCTACTTTTTGGATGTGCTTGGTTTCTATCTATAAAAATTGAATTCGCCAAATAACTTTCCGATAATGAACAATGATTGTCGCATGAAAGGTTATACATGCTATCAGTGATATTCCATTCCTAATTGTTATGTATGAATATTATCACTGCAGATAAAGATGAATTCTGGAGAGAATTACTGAATGTTGAATAGTAAAATCTTGAATAATAGAATAGTAGAATTAGTTTGACACTAATCATCAAATCTTCTATCAGCGAAAAATCCTTGAAGCTATAGAAATTTTGAAACATCCTAATAATCTAAACCGTGACTCAAAATATTACCTTCATAACGTTTGGAAACCCATCTTCGAAAATTCAACTTCGCAAATGATCACACTACGGCAGAGTCAGGTGCTAGAATGAAGTTAATCACCGGAATAAAGTGAACCGTGTAGTTTGAAGGATTTCTTCCTACAATGAATAAGACTACATAAGCCAGTAGAATTAGTTTCATTTCAAGCCTCGAGCCTGCCCTGAAAATGCCACCTGTAGCGGTTGGCAAAACTTCGGCATCAAGTCGTGCTATTGTGATGCGGAATACATCCGGAAGTCAAGAATCTTCTAAATTACTAAATTATACTGATCAAATTAATTATTGATAAAAGGAATAAGAGTTAGCTTTGCCGTTGCTTTTCTATTGGCATAGGAATCTACCAATTCTCTATTTAATTCTTATTCAAATAATAATTTTATGACAATATATTGAACAGAGATAGAGAGTGCTTATCCAGAAAAAGTTAGAAAAGATGTCCAAATTGAAGGTTGCTATTTGAAATTGAATTAGAAACCAGTATATAATTACCTAGATCGTAATATATGTCTATTCTAGAATGAAAGGTAAATATGCCCGTTTTTTTTAACGAAGAATGTATTTCAACAGTAAATAACTCAGTAACGATGGACTTCACGAAAAAAGTGTAAGAGACGTCTTCCACTTACAAGCCAATGAATGATTGTTGCATGAAAGGTTATTATCACTGCAGACAATGATGATCTTTTAATTACTTACAGAAGATTTGGATTCTGGAGATAATCACAAAATTTTACTGATAAATTTAGTTATTAGAATCAGGAATACGATTTATTATTGCCGTTGCTTTGCATTGGGATATAGTCGAGTCATTATTGTACAAAAAACTGTTGAATAAAGTAAAATTGAGATATCAAATATTCTTACCTGAAACCTTTTGCAATGCCTTAAGTTTGTCCTACATAAAATAAAGTACCCAATGAGATTCACCGTTCGGTCCCTCATCCCCCTAATAAAAATCAAATGAACAATTTGATAGACAAATTGAATTACTCGAAATCTATTGGTGCTTTTTTGGGCAAACACATTCAGTGTTTTTTTAGATCGCTACTTACGAACATGAAGTCAAAAATACCAAATTGTAGATGGCGCTCCTGTAAAATCGAAAATAGCGCTCATTGGTTTTAATTTTTGTATAACAAATTGATTACCTATTCGTGATTCTTTTGGCAAAAATTACACCCTGGGGGTTTTTGAAGTTGCTGATAATTAGTATATTCAAGAAAAATGCATATCATAGATGGCCCTCGCGTAGAAGCACTAGTTTCAAAAAGATGTATATTTAACAAAAACACATTTGTTATTTAAATTGAAGCTCTGGTGTTGTAACTTCACTGCTTATGAATATGAACAAATGCAATATGAATATGAACAAATGCAAATGAAAATCATAGATGGTGCTACTAAATTAGTGAAATATCGGTTATTTTATGAACAAACGTTTAGTTATAAAAAAGTGACTTCATGACATCAAAATTTTTTTAAATATAAAAACCACGTAAAGTATAACAAATATGTTGCAATAGAAATATAATTCATAGATGATGATCATCAGAAACGGGTTCACTCAGAAACATACGTTTCATGGGCCGTTTCGAAAATCGATCTAGCTATGAAATTGAATTTTTATTTATAAGATTTCCTTTTATGTATAAAATATACGCACAGTGTAGGAGACCTCTATTCTATAAAATGTGTATAATAATCCAAAATTAATGTGATACAGATGATTCCTTTTTAATACATATTCATTCTTTGTGCATAGGTATTGAAGATATAAAAAAACCACACAACGTATACCTGGGTATCCTTTGAACGGTATTGTTTAGAAGTTGTTGATATATATTTTTTACTTCACGAGGTACACAGCCCTTTAGGTTTCGTAACACAAACAAACCTTTGACATCTTCTTCGCAATATAATCAATATGTAAGTCCCAGTTAAGAGTATGGGTTAAATTTACTCCCAAAAACTTTATGGAAACTGGATTTAAAAAATTTATAGTTCGGTTAGTGAATAACATACATTCTGTTTTTTTGAGATTCAAGCACAAGTCGTTAGCTGAAAACCAATCAACTAGTAATGACTGCGATTCCCTTAATGAATCTAACACTACAGATTCATCTTGATCACATTTTGAATTTGAGGTATCATCACAAAATAATAGTAGGAGATCGTCCTGGATTCGCTACCTTCATTAGGTCATTTATAAATACAATAAAGAGGATAGGACCCAAAATAGATCCCTGTGGTACCCCACAAACGGTAGTTACCATGTTAGATGTAGTATTATTTTGATACGTGTATTGCCTCCTATTCGAGAGGAGGGAACATACTAATTTACAACTAGTGTCATCAAAACCGTAACAAGCAAACTTGTCAATTAATTTGCCATGGGGAACACAGTCGAAATCATAAAAAAAACCCAGAATGAATCCATTTTCCATGCCGTCTATGATGAAATCTAGTAGCCTTGATAACGCTTCTCGGTACTTCTATTTTTTCTGTATCCAAATTGGTTTTTAAAAAATAAGTTATTTGTTTCAAAGTATTCAACTATTTGAGATTTCAGGAAAGTTTCAAAAATTTTCGAAAATATAGGCACCAAGGCTATAGGACGAAAATTGTTGGGATCATTTGTGGGGCCTTTTTTATGCAAAGCAATAATTTTTGTAATTTTCAAAGAGTCTGGATACAATCCTGCATTTATGCTGAAATTTATTAAATCAGTCAAGGGATAGACTATAGTGTTTAACGTAAGTTTGACTAATTCAACAGTTAGACCAAAATGGTCAGTGCTTTTTTTATTTTTGAGATTATGTATTATGTCCCTGATTTGTATAGAAGAAGCATTCTTAAAAGACAACTGTTTGGAATTACTGGGTAAATGGAGAAGATAATCTGTAAAGAGCCTGTTTGTATCAGGAATATTATGTTTAAAGAAGATCTCTATCCTATAGAATGTGTATAATAATTCAAAATTAATGTGATACAGATAATTCCTTTTTAATACATATCCATTCTTTGTGCATAGGTATAATATTGAAAATATAAAATAACGACACAACGTATATTGAGATATCAAATGTTCTTACCTGAAACCTTTTGCAATGCCTTAAGTTTGTCCTACATAAAATAAAGTACCCAATGAGATTCACCGTTCGGTCCCTCATCCCCCTAATAAAAAATAAATGAACAATTTGATAGACAAATTGAATTACTCGAAATCTATTGGTGCTTTTTTGGCCAAACACATTCAGGGTTATTTTAGATCGCTACTTACGAACATGAAGTCAAAAATACCAAATTGTAGATGGCGCTCCTGTAAAATCGAAAATAGCGCTCATTGGTTTTAATTTTTGTCTAACAAATTGATTACCTATTCGTGATTTTTTTGGCAAAAATTACACCCTGGGGGTTTTTGAAGTTGCTGATAATTAGTATATTCAAGAAAAATGCATATCATAGATGGCCCTCGCGTAGAAGCACTAGTTTCAAAAAGATGTATATTTAACAAAAACACATTTGGTATTTAAATTGAAGCTCTGGTGTTGTAACTTCACTGCTTATGAATATGAACAAATGCAATATGAATATGAACAAATGCAAATGAAAATCATAGATGGTGCTACTAAATTAGTGAAATATCGGTTATTTTATGAACAAACGTTTAGTTATAAAAAAGTGACTTCATGACATCAAAATTTTTTTAAATATAAAAACCACGTAAAATATAACAAATATGTTGCAATAGAAATATAATTCATCAGAAACGGGTTCACTCAGAAACATACGTTTCATGGGCCGTTTCGAAAATCGATCTAGCTATGAAATTGACTTTTTATTTACAAGATTTCCTTTTATGTATAAAATATACGCACAGTGTAGGAGACCTCTATTCTATAAAATGTGTATAATAATCTAAAATTAATGTGATACAGATGATTCATTTTTAATACATATTCATTCTTTGTGCATAGGAATTGAAGATATAAAAAAACCACACAACGTATACCTGGGTATACTTTGAACGGTATTGTTCAGAAGTTGTTGATATATATTTTTTAAAAGAAACAGTTATTTTCAGGTACTTCGGTTTTTCAATATCACAAATAGGTTCCATGGTCAAAGTTCTATCAAACATCTCATGTAGTTGTCAGTCGCTTTTAGAAGCCAGTATCGAAACGACATTATATTTATTAATTGAAAAAATGTTACTCTATATTAATCCATGCAAATATTTGATGTAATATCTATCATACCAAGTAAAGTGTTTGAAAATTCAATGTGCAGTGACACTTTGAAACCTGTTACTCAATAAATAATATACTTCCTAGTTATATTTTATGATACATACTTTTTTCAAAAAGGATTATCCTGTTAAACTGTGCTGCTAGCTACGTTGATTAAAAAGTATAATACTATCTATAACATAATATAAAAATTCATGAAATTATTGTGTGTAATCGTATGAAGCGTTCCTTGCGAAAAATCTTTTGCGCAGTGTTTGCTTCTACTTCAAAACGAGGATTCTATTAAATATTACATGTATTTACATTAATATTAGTAAACTGTTGAAAAATGTAGTGTGAAGTGCAAATTGTTCCAAAAAGAGTATAAGAGTATAGAAATAACGTTCTGATTGATACATAGAATAATTTTTTTACCAAAGAAAACCTGATTAAATTCTTGGGTGTCATCGTAAGCGCTTCTCCTATAAAGCGCAGATTTCAACGTTGAAAAGGTATGATTTTTTAAGACATAATTGTATCATCGAAACTTAGTGATTAGTGTAATATTTTCCTAGTAAAGATTTTGCATATATGTATAACATACTTTTATGAGGAAAAGTTTAAGATATGTAGCTATAATGCCGAATTCTTCCTAACATTTATGAAAATAGAGGTAGACAAAAATTTTGATCCTGCCTTATAAGAAGTTCATTATACAGGATGTCCCAGGTTTTAGTAGCAGAACCTCAACAGTCGACAGAAAATTTGATTTTGAGAAAAAAAGTTCCTATTAACATATATGCACAGACGCTTAGTTTTGAGTTGAAATTGAAAAAAAAAATTTGCTTTTTGCGAATATCTCCGGAACCGTTCATCGTGCAGAAAACAGCTTTCGCAAGCAATTTCCACTCATGTTCTGTGTTATAAAAAATTTTTTTTTAGTCATAATTGGTGAAGATTTTGAAGGGGAGTGATTGTTTTTCTCCCGAACTTCTACGGCACTAGAAAAAGTACGATTTTGAGACAAACATTTTCTACACAAAAAAGGTACCATTGGTTATAAGCTCTAAACTTGACCGTTTCCGAAATAACTCAACATTTATGTTGAAAAACATGGTCAATTTTTACTAATTATACAAAATTTATTCAAACGTTAGAAAAAGTAACAAAACCAAACAATTGACCATGTTTTTCAACATAAAAGTTAATTTTTCTCGAAAACGGTCAACTTTAGAGCTTATGAGCATGCTACCTTTTTTGTATAAAAAACATTGGCGGTTCAAATGGTTGTCTCAAAACCCTACTTTTTCCAGTGGCGCGTAGAAGTTGGGGAGAAAAACACCCACTACCCCTTCAAAATCTTCACCAATTATGACTAAAAAAAAATTTATCACACAGAACATAGCTTGCTATGAGTGGAGAATGCTTGCAAAAGCTGTTTTCTGCACGATAAACGGTTCCGGAGATATTCGCAAAAAACGAAATTTTTTATCCAATTTCAACACCCTCTATCTCAAAAACTAAGCGTCTGTGCATATATGTTAATGGGAACTTTTTTTTCTCAAAATCAAATTTTCTATCGACAGTTGAAGTTCTGCTACTAAAACCTGGGACACCCTGTATATTATATTATTCACAAAGAATTCATAATTTTTCGAACAGATATACCTATATAATTTTTTTAAATAATAGCCGCAGGTAGTCGCGTGTGCTGTCTGAGACAATTAATGCGATTCCTTCAAAAACGACTTTGAAGATCGTAATTCTTATTTACATACTAAATGATAATGTGATTATATGATTTTATTATTAGAACTTATTTTTATTTATATCACTCGTGATTATATTTCAAAACTTATTTTTCTTACCTAACATTGTATGAATATTTCACTAATTTAGTAGCGCTATCTATGATTTGCAATTTTTTGAGTTTATATTTATAAGCAGTTAAGTTAAAAACCCCAGAGCCTCAATTTTTACTAATAAATAATGAATATGTGTATTTGTTGGATATACATCTTTTTGAATCTAGAGCTTCTACGCGAGCGCCATCTATGATATGCATTCTTTTACATTGAATACACAACAGACAACCTCAATTTTTGACAAACAATCACAAATATTTATCGAATTATTCAATTTGTTATACAAAAATTGAGCCCAATGAGCGTTATTTCCGGTTTTACGGAAGCATCATCTACAATTTGATATTTTTGACTCCATATTCGTAATCAACGACCTAAACAATTTTCAAGGTGTGATTTTGGCCAGGAAAGCACCTATAGTTCTCGAGTAATTCAATTTATTCATTAAATTGTTTATTTATTGTTTATTAGGGTTGAGGGGGTCAGAGCGGAAAATTTCACTGGGTGCTTCCTTTCACGTAGAGCAAACTTGAGGTACTGCAAAAGGTTCCAGGAAAAAATATATGGTATTTCAATTTTTCCTGGGTTAGTACAATAATGACTCGCCTAATAGGATTCTATCAAATTTCTACCAAATATCTATTTAATTCTTACCCAGATAATAATTTGATGACATAGAGAGTGCATAGTCAGAAAAAGTTAGAAAATATGTCCAAATTGGAGGTTGATATTTGAAATTGAAAGCAGTATGTAGTTTCTTAGATCGTAATATATGTCAATTCTAAAATGGAATATAAATATGGCAGTTTTTTTAACGAACAATGTACTTCAACAGTACATAATTCAGTAACGTTGGACTTCACGAAGAAAGTGTAGGAGAAGTTTCCTTTTTCGAAGCTACTACTCCATACACTCCATACCAACATTTTCACGTCCGAAAAGGTGATGCAATCACCTCTAGGGAAGCGCGTTCCCTGGGACCAAGTTAAAAATTCATTTTGATCCATTCCTTGAATTTTTCCAACGTTTCATATGGATTAGTTGCGAATACAAAAATTTGGCGTGAAAATCGTCATTGACTGGACTACATAACGAGCTGTAAACTTAATGCAACAAAGGAACAGGAAGATTGTGTAATAACACACCCTTTTCAGAAGAGTTGGAAATCTTTCACATTAAATTTAGGTTAATTTAAAACCCCTCTTACTCAAATTGCAACAAGATCGTTCGAACAAATACAACAACAAAAACAGCTATTTAAGTAAACTCGAGAATTAATCTTCTCGCAATCAAACAGAAAATGTAGTTATTTTGTCATTTGACACGATGATCTCTTTAGTGCCTACAAGGTAGTCGATTCAAAAGCAATGAGGAATAAGTTATTACAGAAGCATTTAAAACATTTATCTTTGGTTCAGTTCAAAGTTTGTGAATAACTTTGTAGCTGGCTTAAATAGGAAATTGAAAAACATTATTTATTAATATTGATTTTTTTTTATTTTCTCATTTTCAATATTCAATTTTCACATGTCATATCATAAGATTAGCGGTCAGTCATGAGCATCATCTTAAACAACTGGGAAGGCGACTCTTGGAATGGCAGTCATGTAGCCTAGAAAAATGAAAAAGGAATTACTAAGAGTCTCATTGGATGTATTCGATATTTTAAACAAAAATTGCGTATCACAATGAGCAACGATATTCTGAAGATGTTATCAATTGATTATATTACCTGAGAAAGTGGGTACTTCCATGTTGTTTACTCCAACGTGAGACCTGTCGAAGAAAGTATTCCTGAAACAAATGTCGTATTAGTCATTGCAATGAATATAAGCTAGGTGTATGAAATGAATTGCATCTGTGAGAAAATAAAGAGAAAGCATTGATAATTTCAATTCTCACCTGATTGGTAGTCCTGAGAATCCTCTGGTGATTGGTGAGTATCCCTGGAAACCCGATTTCTGGATGTAACGAGATAAAGCAGCATCAACATAATGTTGTCCAAAAACACCTTGTTCACGTGCAAGTTTGGCTAACAATGTGGGAACTGTACGTCCTTCGAATCCTTGGTAAAGGGGAGAAAATCTGGAGAATTGTTCTTGTTGGTAAGAAGGATAGAATCCTGGAATGCGTTCCTGTTGGAAACGAGCAGTCATCAAAGTATCAATGATTTGTTGTCCAACGATTCCATTTTCTCTTGCAATTTTAGCCAACCACATTGGGTATCCTGTGAAACCTTCTTGGAAATGAGCTCCAGATAATAAAGCTTCAATGATTTGCTGTCCTACTACACCATGTTTGAGTACAATTTCAGCCAACCATAATGGGAGTGTACGACTTTCAATTCCAGATACGCCTTGATGGAAGACAGCGAATCGTGAAAGAATTTCTCTCTGGAGAACACCAGATAACAAAGATTCAACAATGTGTTGTCTGACGATTTGATTTTCTTGAACGAGCTCAGACAACCAAAGAGGGAACACACGTCCTACCAATCCTGAGAATACTTCTCGTTCGAGGACACCAGATAATAAAGCATCGACGATATGTTGTTTCACAATCATGTTTTCTTCTACAAGTTTGACCAACCATAATGGGGCAGTACGGCTTGCAAATACTCCAGTTTGGGGTACAATATATTTGTGTTCCAAAATAGTTTCAATTGGTACATAAGGAACCTGTACGAGTTCATCAATGAGTTCAGATGTGAAGGGTACAATTGTGTTTGCTTCCAATTTTTCAGAGTCGAATCTCTTCAAATAGTTACCATAACGTTCCACGCTGAAGGGTGATACGCCTGAGACAAGAGAATGTCTGTAAATGGGATCAACTCCATATACTCCAGTGACATCGTTTTCAGCCAAAATATCGGCTACTCTTGATCCATATACATGATCTCCAGTCAGATCGGTCAGTCCAGTCAAAGATTTTAATCCGTATCTTCCTGAGATATCATTTTGGCCCAAAATGCTACCCAATCTTGAACCATAGATTCCACTCTTGGTGAAACCAGTCCTGTCCAGACCTGGATATAAGGTACTGGCAGAAGACAGCACAACTGTGGCTAATACGATTGCTAGTACTTGCATCTTGTCGAAGGCGTTTAAGATGAACTGACTTCTCAAAATATAGGCAGACCTTTTATATAAAAATGTTATCTCTACTTTTTGGATCTGCCTGGTTTCTATCTATAAAAATTGAATTCGGTCATTAACTTCCCGATAATGGACAATGATTGTTGCATGAAAGGTTATACATGCTATCAGTGATATTCCATTCCTAATTATTATGTAAGAATATTATCATTACAGAAAATGATCATGTTTTAATTACAGAAGATTTGGATTTTGGAGACAATTTTTAAATTATACTTATCAATTTAGTTATTAGAATCGGGAATAAGACTTACCATTGCCAATCATAAACTATTTGGCCAATAGCAAATCATTCAGTTTTTGGAAATTTCCATTTTTGAACTGCATTAGCGCCTTCTTTTTCAAAAAGTTTTCTCAGTTCCATTTCATTCTCGAGAAATATTAATCAATTGTGTTCTTCCCACACTAAACTGGTCCGCCAACTATCGCGCTTTGATACGCTTTCCTCGATAATTTTACATTTTTCCATAGGAAACAAACGTTCACGTTACAGACGCATAATGTTCTCAGGGAAACAAATTAAACTGAATAATTTCATGGTCATGCATTTTTTAAATATAGAACTATTCCATACCATAAATGCGATGGAAATCGACAATGCTTCAATGATAGTCAATATTAATGACGAAGACATTGAACGAATTATCGACCAAAAAATCCCCAAAAATAACGATCATAATAATGACGATACAGAAACTGTACATACTAGTCATGAAAATCCAATTTTGGAGGTAAAATATACCGACAAAGCTATTAACACCTACAAATATCAAGTTGTTGTTCTCGTGAAAGATCGCGAAAAAATTGTAGTCAATAAAATATTCGACCATACTAGACTTATCCTTATCATAACAAAAGACACCAGTGAAGAATACATTCGAAACGTAATACGCGAAAGAATTAAACCCAACACTCTACACTGTACACGAGAACGCGCAGCTTAAGTTCATTAGAATATTACAAAACAATTTCAATGAATCGTTGAAAGTAGTCATTAGCAATAACATATTCACGAACATCACAGAAAAGGTAGACCAAACTCAGAAAATCAAATACCTGCACGAAACAAAGACATGTCACCGTGGCATTAAAGAAACTACACAAGCACTTAAGAGATTATACTGTTGGCCCAAATTGGACCAAGATGTACAAGAATATATCAATACTTGCGAAATATGTCAATAACTAAATATGAAAGACATCAACATGTAATCATTTATAAACCAACACCTATTGGGAACGCTCCTTTTGAACATATTTATATAGATACCTTCAAAATTGATAATACCTCTTATTTGACAGTAATAGATAGTTTCTCAAAATTTGGACAAGCTGATCCGATTGATACATGCAACGCGATAGAAATACTAAACGCTCTAATTAATTCATCTAGTCATCACGGAATTCCAATTATTTAGCTATTTCGAAGCGGTGTTGCCTTACAAGTGGTACCAAGTTTTCAATCATAGTTATAGCGTTGCCAATAAGGAGTAATTATGACTCGACGACAAAGAGGTCTGTTGGTTTTCTTTGGCATACTTCATGTAATCATTGCGACAAGTCAAATGGAGTTTTATGAATGAGATGTTTCGTCTCCTTAAGATAATAGGTATATGCTTAAAACCGTTCTATGAAATGAGGGTCAGGTTATTAACGGTGAAAATTCCATAAAATTTCGTTAAAAGGTGGTAGTTGAGAGTGACCGTGACCGTTTTTAAGGGGTTTCGCTATTATAGAAGTTACAATCAGAATAATTTTTGAAATCCGATGAATTATTTTGATGTCACGGAGAGTATTTGCTGGTTGTTGTTCTATTCATTGCCTGTCAGCAACACTAATTAATAAGCTTCAAACCTACCCTCTGAATGATATTAAATTTCAACATATTAAGTAATATTGGATGGAACATTATAGAACCTCCTGGTCAAGTCTAGACCTTCGATCATTTTCGCTATTCAATCTCATACGAGGATAAGGTGAAAATGTCCCTGAAAAATAAAACAGACAGCGCCACAATCGAAAATCTCATGTAACATTTGTGATGTACCATCTTTACTAAAACGCATTGAAGTTTTCAGAATGATACCTCATTCAGCTCTGTTTTGACACCCATCGAAAGCCAGCAGCCTTGAATTTTTTTACAAACATGGAAAAAATGAATTTGGCGTCTTCATTGAACATTAATTCTTGCGTGAATGGAACATTATCCAAACCAAAGCAGTTTAAGTAGAGTTAAATCTTATGGAAACTCTTCACCATCGATTGGAACGATCCACGAGTGGTTCACTGATTTTCGTTATGGTAGTATAACCACAAAGGACGCCGAACGTTCTGGTCGTCCAATTGAGGTTGCAATGCCAGAAATCGTCAATACAATATTGGACGAACGGCGAGTTGTTGAAGTGCATGACATTGCTGAGGCAATCTCAACCAAACGGGTACGGAACATTTCGCATTCCTTTTTCGAATATGAAGCTATCTGGTAGATGGATGCCGCATTTGCTCTCTGTTGATAACAAGCGCGACCGTGTGACAACTTCAAAGGAGTGTTTGGCGATGTTCAAGCGCGATAAGAATGACTTTTTGCGCTGTTTCGTAACCCTGGACGAAACATGAATTCATCACAACACACCAGAGATCAAAGAATAGTCGAAACAGTAAACTTGTCCTGGTGACTCGAAGCCGAAAAAGGCCAAAGTGGGTTCACCGGCCAACAAAGTCATGGAGACAGTTTTTTGGAATGCACACGATATCGTCAGTATCGTTTACCTTACAAACGGCAAAACGATCACCGCCGTATATTATGCAGAGCTGTTGGATCGATTCGACGTCGATTTGAAGCGAAAGCGGCCGCAATTGTCAAAGAAAAAAGTGCTCTTTCACCAGGACAACGCACCGGCGCATAGGTCCGCAGTTGCAATGGCAAAATTGTATGAATTGCGCTACGAACTGGTCAGTCATCCACTATGTTCTCAAGATTTGACCTCCTGCGGTTATTATCTATTTCCAAACTTGAAGAAATAGCTTTGCGGAAGGAGATTTGGTTCCAACGGTTGGTCATCGCGGAAACAAACGCCGAAGGGATCAAAAAATTAGAAAAAAAATGGACAAATTGTATCGGACTACAAGGAGTTTATGTTGAGAAATAAAATAGGTTTTGACCAAATTAATCATTTCTTCTTACAGATTTCAGAACTTTTCACCTTGTCTTCGTAGATACACGGTAGGTTAAGTTAGGTTGAGTTGGTTAATTTTCATAATAATTAAAATAAAAATATTTTTTTTTTATTGACGATAATGTTTTTTTAAGGTACTATTTAATGGAAAAAATGAAAAACAATCTAAACTAATAATAAACATGAATTGTATTATTGACGAATTGAACAATAATTATAATAATAATTATTATATCAAACCTTTCATTTGTTTTTTCCATGCTTTTAGTGGATGCGACACAACATCTGCTTTTTACAGGCGTCGTAAAAAATTGTTCAATGTCAATTTCTTACCAAACGATTTGAATGAATTTCATAAAACTGAGTCAGATGTTGAGAAATTATTCAGAACTGGTGGAGTATTTTGTATCAAATATATGCTCCTAAATTCCAAAAAAAAATATTGAGAACCTCGGCCACTTGCGCTTTATTTGTTATACCAATAGAGTTCAAAAGTCGGCATGCGAACTTGAATGTTTGCCACCAACTGATGATGCAACCAAATCACACATTTTACGTGTTTATTATCAGGTGCAGGTTTGGATAGGCAATGACACCATTGACTCAACCAAATGGGGTTGGAAAAATACAGAAAATGGTCTTGAAACTGTTCAAACATAAAAATTGATTGTAGGTAGGATAAATTGTATAACATCTCATGAAATAATTTGTTTCAAAGCTATGTATGTTGAGATAATGTTATATCACATCATATTATTGTTGGAAAGTGAATGAACTTCAGATACATTTCTGTTCACGCAATGATGCTTGGGTATCATCAATTTGCATGACCTTCGTAACAGCCAACAATCTTATTTTGATACATAACTTTTGTTTCGCAATATTGAATTTTTCTCTGTCGAATCTCATTATTTATAGATTTGATATATTTCGATCTAAAGCGACTGAACATTATAATCAATTATATTATTGACAATTAGTTGATCAGCGTTGGATTTCATGATCAATTCAGGTATGCTTATTTGGGTACATGAAATTATAGGATTTTCTTCAATTTGCGACACGAAAATAAGTTGTTAAGGAATATTCGTATATTTCCATGAATTCAGGAACTATTTCTTTCTTGGTTCGCCTTGTATGCTGCTCCTTTTCAGTTGCCACATCACAGCCATTAGGGCTTTTTGTGCAATACAGTTGAATGGTTTATAAGACCTGTTCCGTGAATCTAGTCCCTTGTACAGGTTCTTCACCGGTTGACTGTTGTACTATTCGGGAGTTAGCTTGTACTGCCCGAATATTGCTAATCTTATGCGATCTAGTAATGCATCGCATTCTGACAATATACATGTGTTTTGAATAGTAGGCTTCCGCGGATAGCTAATCTTGAAAATTCTTGGCTTCCGGATGGATTCCGCGACTTGATGCCGACGTTTCGCCAACCATTACAGGTGGCATATTCAAGGCAGGCTTGAAGCGGTATTTATTGTAGTAAAAAACTTTCACGCTACACAGTCCGCTGCCTTTATTCCGGAGTTTAACTCCGTTCTGGCACCTGACCCTGCCGTTTTGTGATTATGTGCGAAGTGGAATTTTCGAGTTGTGGTTTAGATTAGTTGGATGACTTAGGATTTTTATCGCTTCAAGAATTTTTCGCTGATAGAAGTTTGGGACTCGGGCTAGGATTTTAGATTAGTGTCAAACTTGTTTTCCGCAAGTGGTGTCACGAAGTCTTATACAGACCTCATGTTCTTTCAGACGAGTAGCTACTGTACGACCTGTTGCACCAATGTAGACTTCATCGCAAGATCAGGGATTGCTATGAGCACCTTCTGAATGAAGAGGAGGAATTGGATCTTTGATAGGTTTGTAAAACCGAGATAGTGTTGAAAGTGTGGAAAACAAAGAAGAAATGTTTTTAATGATTTTCGAAATTCTGTTATGTTTTCAATTTATAGAAAACAAAGCAGGCGGGGAGTTTGTGGCTCAGGTTTGATTTGAAATCTTAGGTGAAGTGTATTTCTTTATGGCTTTTTGAAAGTTATAATGGAAGAAATTATTTGATAATAAGACAGATGAAAAATGATTGGTGCTGGGATAAGTTGACAGCTCTTTGCACCAAGGAGCTCATGACATATTGCTTCTGGACAGGGTGGTGGCGGGGAAGACCATTGAGGAATCTATGGGTGTGAGTAAAATTTCGATACGAATGTTCCGAAGTACCTTCAGTCTGTCGACTAGCTGATACATCAAGGAACGGAATTGAACCTTTCGATTCAACTCCTATAGTGAGAAGGATATTTGTGATGTAGTGTATTTAAATGATTGAGAAAGAGAACCATATTTTCGCGACCATGTTGCCAAATAGTGTCGTTGACATATCTGAACCAACATTTCGGCTTGAAACCAGATGAGTCAATAACACGGCTGGTGCCGCACGGAGGGGCTGAGGGTAAATCCTAACAAAACGGAAGCTGTTCTGGAAACGCAGGCTGGGCACACTTCCAAAGATTAGTTTCTTTGACAAGGTCCTGCTTTCCAAAAGGTCAGTGAAGTTTCTGAGAGTAATCCTAGACTCTAAATTGACCTAGCGCGAACACCTCGAATATCGAGTGAGGAAGGCCTCTGCGTCATTTTGGGCGTGCAGAAGAGCTTTCAGCAGCACATGGGGATTACAGTCAAAGATTCTTTATTGCATCTATACCGCTGTGATTAGGCCTATGGTTACCTACACGGCGGTAGTGTGGTGGTCAGGGACAAGGACTGGTATTTCCCAGTGCCCCCTTGACCGTCTGCAGCGGCTTGCATGAGCGGCATGAGGTCGGCTCCGACGAGAGCCCTTGAAGCTTTCGCTGGATTACCACCTCCATACTTATACATTAAAACTGATGCCATGAGAACGGCGTATAAGTCGAAGGGCTTAGGCCACTGGACCAAAACGCACCACTCTCGTGAACACTCATCGATTTTAAGTGAGGCAATCTCTAAATGCCTCATACTAGAATTGAAGCAAGATAGCATGATCACTGCTATATTTCTCAGTTCTCCCAAAATCCTCATCCAGGATAGAGGAGGTTGGAACAACGATACCCTCACCCTAGTGCCACCAGACGAGCTCTAGGCGCTTACTGCTCGGTTCTTCAGGCGGAGATCTACGCAATACTGACTTGTGCCATGGAAAACCTGCGAAGAAACTGTGTAAATAGGCGCATATATATTTGCACAGACAGCCGGTCGGTTCTGGGAGCTCTCAAATCACCCAGAGTCACATCAAGGCTTGTCAAAGAATGTAGAGATACACCGGCTGAACTAGCTAGGAGAAAGAAACTCAACTCATTTGGGTCCCCGGTCACAGCGGAATTGTAGGGAATGAAATGGCCGACTCTCTGGTCTAGCGCCCCTATCGGCCGGAGCCAATGGTCCCTTCATCAAACTGCGTAGGGGGTATCGCCCTTCTGGGCGAACTGAATAAAGAGTGGTCTAGACTGTGGCGAGAATCTCCTTGCGTGAGGCAGGCCAAGCTCTTCATCAAAGAGCCTGTGTCTAACATCTCCACACTATGGGCATCACGGATGACCCAATATGTAGGAAATGCACAGAGATGGAGGAAACTGATTCTCACATCCTGTTGGAATGCCCTGCATTAGCATTCCTCAGGCACCGACACTTCGAAGAATTAAAACTACTCCCAGAAGAATTTATGGAAGCCAGCACTATCAATCCTCTGGGTTTCTGGCGGGCCACAAACCTGCTAGAATAGAATAGGCTTCTGACTAGGGGGCTCAAAATGGGCCCAGCTAAGTGTCCTAAGTGTATCAGGGACCTAAGCTCCCTCCCCTTAATTGATGATTATAATGAAATCTTGCTCAAAAATTTTAATGAAGATATCAGCTTTGACAGGGGAAAGTGGGGAACCCATGGCAGCCCCCGAGGACTGCTCGTAAAACATGCCATCGTACAGAAAATATGTGCAAGATAGATAGAAATAAATTAACGGTACTAAGTCCATTGAAATGTTTTTGACGGGTAACAGTGGAGAAATTATGGAATGGGTGTCTGTAATGGAAATATTGGTAAAGAGTTATTCGACGTCGAAGCTGACGAGCAAATCGTCTGGATGTTTGGCAGGTAGATTCAAGTCTAAGTTTCTTGTGAGTGGGTCGGGCATCGATCCTTCTATTGTGGCTCACGTCTAATTATTGTTTGTGGTAAGGTATGTGTCTTACCAAACATCTCAAATCCGTAAAAATATGGAAATATTTGCCGTTGCATTTTGAAAATAGCTGGCAATCAAATTACCAACAGTTGGGTATAGTATGCTATCACTCATCTGACTGCATGAGATATATCAAATAATATAAGATTCATTTCAAAGGAGTTTGCGTTCTACCTTTACTACTACTTTCTTTTCTCGAATTTTGTATTCGTGGAAACATGAAAATTGTCGTTCCTGATTTTATTGGAGTTTCATCATCCTCTGCTTACATAATAATTAACAGGATATCATATGCCATTGCAGATTCGAAGCATCGTTGATTCCTCGGAAGATACTTTCCGAAACTAAAACAGAAGGGCAGTGCTTGTGAAGTGATTCACATTGTAACATATGAAAGATTCATTTATACTTCTAATTTGATAAAACATGTAGCTCCTGATTTTAATTGTGATTTTCTATGAAAGTTTTTCTTGAAAAGAAAGTTGTGAAGCAATATTCAGTTTCTTCAATATCATTTGAAAGATACAAATGATGCAATGATCATTAGAAGCTGAGATATAATCGTTAGGTGATTGTGAACTTCATGATACAGGAACTTGCTTTCCAGAATTGTGCTTTTGATAACCACTCAGAAAAATCGAATCAGGTTTTAATTATTTACTATTTATGTTTCGTGACCAAGATATAAATAATCATTATTTGTAAAGTTATAATCTCAAAAACAACAGCAGTAGTTGGAATAAAGTTTTAACGTCGCACTATTCTCATCTATTTTTTCGTTGATGCAACATTTCTTAAAAAAAAACTAAAACGCAACAGTTAGGTTGAGTTTATTATGGTTCTGTCATTATGGTTCAATGAATACAATAATGCTATTTGAAAAAATGAAGACGGATGTCAGAAATATCCTTCGAAACAGGTCTACCGCGCCCAAAAACCATACTGGTCCTAGTCTCATCACTTTACTTTACTTCTGTAAATTATATTTGAAAATAATCGCAATAAAGTAAGACCATGCAACGATAAATGAATTTTTGTAGTAACTCAAAAATAGTTAAGAATCAAGGTAAGGTTGTATTATCAAACTGACTCTTGAGTTCGACGAAGAAATCCAAAATTGAAAAAAGGGGTGTTCTATTTAAAATAGCAAAATTGATATCAACTTCAGGTATGACCGGAAGTAAAGGGGACCGAAAGTATTTCCGAATTGTAAGTCTTTTACAAAAAATATTCTACCAAAAATTCAAAACGATATTTCTTTCAAGTTGGACACATCTAAGGGATAAGCTAAAAACGGGCATCTTGTGTATGAACAGTACCAACAGTACTAGTTCCTGAGCATCGAAGCACTACATCAATATTTAGGAATATAAATACGTATTTTGGCAATTAAATTGTCATGTTTGGTAGGTTAGTATGGAGCCATTGAAAATGCTAAGTTAAATGCCGTAACACTCAGACTTATAAACAATGAAATTGTGTTTCTAAAATTCAGTTTGATGTTCTTGTGTTGACCAGTTTTCGTAACTTCATCAAGTTGCACAGTTTATTAATTAACTGGATATTTGTCCAATTTCAAAATATTTGAGCATGTTCATCAAGCTCTACAAAGTTAACGGATTATTTTTAACTACACAAATCTTCCTCGCCTATACATCGTATACGCTAGACAAACCGTATTATTAATATCATTTTATCGTAAGAGAAGCGAATGAACTCCAATAATTATCTTTAAATTTTTAAGATTATGTTCAATTATTAACAATTTGCTTGACCCTAGTAACAACTAATATTGCAGATAATTTTGAGGATTATTTTATTATAAAATATTCCAGAAGAAATCCAATTGTAATTTATCAAAACTTGTTTACTTACTTCTGAAAGTTTATTTATAATGAATCTGTAATTGGTGTGAGATAATTACTTTTGCCGATCAACATAGTAACATCATCTGCAACATTGTTTACTTAGCAACAATCAAAACTTGAACGGTAGATAATCCCTCGAGTTCATTTATACAATTTATCATTTTAGGTTTTAATTAACTGAACCGAGTGGGCTGCGATAACCCAATAATTATCTTCTTCTAGTGTTACATAAATTACATTCTATTTACGTCCATAAATGTAGATAGTTGCAATAATTGTCTCAATTTAGCAGCACTCCATAAAAAAAGGCTTCGTAACACAAGCTTGACAGTTAGCTTAAAATTAACACCTCCAATTCTTTAGAAACATTCCTCATGTTTCTCATATATCGGATGAAAAACTGATGATGAGAACATAGCTAGCGCGGAACGTTGAAAAAACTGATGTTGTAAACATAGTTCTAGAACAGTTTTACATATCACATTTCCTCTATATATTATTCAAATACTGTATAACATCATCTAAGACGTCCACCTATCCAGCTATTATGATTACCATGATTTAAACATTCTGCTTAACTTGTACATTAGGATATAGTCGAGGAAATATAGACGAAAAATCGCCAAAATCTGTAAAAAAAATTCTAGTCTACGGAATTTGATGAATGAGGCGTCAATAGACGTGGAATTATGTCTAAAAAAAAGTCTACTAGTAAGCGTTTGGGAGTGTGGCTTACTTGCATTGCTGCACTCAATGCATGTAAAAGAAACATTTTCCAAGAGGTATTTTTTCTATTTGTGAAAACTAGAACAATAATCAGTAAAATCAGCCCAATTTCGCTCCTCGGGGGATTTTGGGGTCGATGAACACGGATTCTATGTCCAAAAATGCTACGATGCACCTGGTGCGCGGGACACCCGTGTCGTCTATCTCTTCTCCGAGGATTAATTCTAAAAATTCCCGCTCTAATTTTAAATATGAAGATTATAAAATACGTTGCAGTGTAGTTCCAGTTATCTTTAAAATTAATCTTCGAAGAAGAGGTAGGGACGCGGGTATGATGCGCACCAGGTGCACAGTAGCAACTTTTTGACATCGAATTTGTGTTCAGCGATCCGAAAAACCCTACGAGTAACGAAATTGAAAGCAATTCGTACATTTTTGAAATTAATCCTCGAAGAAGAGGTAGACGACCCGAGTGTCACGCGCACCAAGTGCACTGTATATCATTTTTTGGACATCGAATTTGTGTTCAGCGAACCCAAAAACCTTCGAGAAGAGAAATTGGTCTGATTTTACTGATTATTGTTCTAGTTTTCACAAATTGAAAATTTTCACTGTTGTAAAATGCATCTTTTACATGCATTTTTGAGTGTAGCAATGCAAGTGAGCCCCAACGGTGACTAGTAGATTTTTTTTAGACATAATTCCACGTCGATTGACGGCTCATTCATTAAATTCCGTTGACTAGAATTTTTTCTCGATATTTTTTTCCTATATTTCCTCGACTAAGATGCAATTTGGCAGATCCAATGACTTAATGGTTAAATCACCTCCTGTTTCGCAGGATATCGTCTCGATTCTGACCTGCGCTTGCGAGACGTTTTGTATCCAAGTTAAATTGCATACAATTTTATCTTTGTAACGGAAAATTTTCCAAGCCTCAATTTGATGTTTGGGGGTGGTGATGCTAACTTGATTGTCAAGTTACAAAACTTGCAAAAAGAAACCATCATAATTTGGGTACCTCATTCTTCAACCAGCCTCTCAATAATAATCGAATTGTGGTCAACTATTAAAACCCCCATGGCCAAGACAAAGCCATGTAAAACTTTCGTCCAAGTGTTGCCTGACCGGCGTCCTTGTAATTTATTTTCTAACGAATGAAAGAAATGTTCTCGTACGTCTAGATTCTCCAGAATGAATTGAATCAACTATACCACACCATACGTTTGCCCAAACCATGTGCAGAAAATTAGTTTCAACTATTGCGTTAGAATTTTGGCGACCATACAAGGGAAAGTTGGGACCATATACTACATGAATGCCAAATTAATGAAAAATTATGTACTTGATGATGCTATAACTTGAGAACAAATGAAAATCTGATAAGTATATGTATTTCTTGAAATTCTTTTTGCATGCAATACACCCCTTAAGTTTGATGCGTTCCTCCTTTCGTACTATGTATGTAAAGATATTATTCATTTATTTGTCTGCAACTACTTCTCTCAGTCTAGGAGCTAGAGCGATATGGTGGGCCTGAATGAATACACTTCGGCACTACTGTATATTGGTGGAGAAAGGTTCAATGTAAAATAGCTCTCACACGCCTGAAAACGTTTCCAAGCTACAGCCACATCGTATTTTGGACTTTTTCATTGCACGAAAACTTTTTCTGAGTTGTTGCATATTGAAAAGCATGTAATCCTTATACATTTAGGTGCCAAGATTTTTTATCGAGGCAGTTTCTTGAAGCTGAGGAGCTATTATTTTAGTAGGCTGAATGGAATGCACGAACACAGTTTCTAAACTGGTGGAAAATGTTTGTTATTATTGTCAGTTGTTGAAAAAACACATGCCAATGTTTTTTATCTGGGCATCTCCGAGTATTTGTCAATTCTTTGGACCAAAATGAACTTATCGACCACTTTAAGGCTAAAATGGGTGCATTACGACAAAACACCTTGGCACCGTGTCAAATACGTTGATTTGGTTTCAAAGAATAACCAATACGAGTGCCAATGTTTTTTCCTCGAAAACCTCCCCCCAAAAAAATCTGTAATTTTGATATTCAACCGCTGTCGGAGTCTAAATAACTGCGTAATTTATCAAATCAAATTTCGCAAAGAAACCAAAAATGTAAGGGTGTTCTAATTTAAATAAAAAAGTTGTATTAACTTCCGGTATAACCGGAAATGGGAGAAAATATTCCAGAATTGTAGGTTCTTTCTGGAAAGTCACTTTACCAAAAAATCAGAACGGTATTCCTTTCAAGTTTCGAGATAACTCTAAGAGGTAGCATATATTTGAAGGTATTGAGTTCTCTCAAAAATTGTTGCAGTGCCTTAGTACGGAGATTTGGCGAATATTTTGGGAAAACTATTATTGGATTTCCGTCTATCCAGATACTCTTAAATAGTGATCCTTGGAAATTTCAACAATCAATTTTCCATATACCGTGTGTCCGAGGTGTTACAGAAAGTATTTTTCATTTTTTCTCAATTTGAATTTGATTTTTCGGCATACTGCCCCGCTTAGCCAGTAAAGAAATATTGTTATCATTATAGCTATCGTTTGTTTCTTCTACTATTTTACCCAATTAAAATAATAATAACGAAATTTTTCTAATATCTAGGCACAAAAATCACAAGTGGTTGAGGTGTGAATGGTGAAAAGACCAAGGTAAAAGCAAAGACTAGTTCAATTGGGGAGGTTTGATGTAGTTTCAATCATTACTGAAATTTGGGAAATTCCGTTCCAGGAAATTAGTGAAGATGTCTAAAACTTGATACGTCATTGTTTTTCCGACAAATAATTCATTCCTGAGGAAAATTGTAATACTTTCCTGTACGATTAATCATTATATTATTGCTGTACCTAATTGTAACAATAAAAATAATATTGCCCCTTTTTCCAAATCTGATCAGTAAATAATAATAAGGTAAATGAAATCACGTACAAGCGATAGTTCCCTCGGAACTAAAGCTTCTGTGATATTCCCTGTTTATTTGCATCATTTCAATCTCAATTATACACTCTATTGTAATTTCTTTATCTTTATGTGAATAAACATATATTATTGTTATTATTTACAAACGAATTTCTGGTCTACATGTGATCATCTTCGGCATGAAATTTCGGAGAACATGTAGTTCCAATCAAGCGAATTGAATTCAATGAATATATCAAAAACTCAGTTTTTGTTTTTCTGAAAATGTATTCAGCTTCTTAGTGAACCACGTGATTTGATTGACGTTACAATTTCAAAAATATTTGGCTTGCTCATCTTTCTCACAAGAATATTATCGGTCACTAGAACCTCAACGTTGTGAATGAATTTTGTTATGGTCAGCTGATGACACTACAAAGAGCAAAGGAATTTCGGGGGAATTAAGGAATTAGAGTTTGAATCAAAACAGTAAATACTTTCAATAATATGCTTTATATTCAAATTGATCAATATAATATCCGTATGGTATTTATTACCAACAGGGGAAGTTTATTCAGGCCATTGCTCCAATCATGTGGGGTACTCCATAATGAAGTCCTTGGTGGTCTGCAACACCTGAAATGAAAAAATGTGTTCAATAAAAAATTACCAACAGAAATCGAGCTAACTTATGAGTATTTACTTACCATGATGATTGGCGCTGTTGAAATGATGGGGAATAGTGCTATCAAATTCTGGTACTACAACCTCGTGATGGTCGTTGGTATTGAGAAGTTCATGCAGAAGCGCGATTTGAGATCTGAAGAAAAAGAAATTATTAATTAACAATCAATTTTTAAGAGTTATTGGCAATATTGACAACACTCGAAATACTTCAATATATAAATAAGAAGTAGAAATTATTACCCATGTGATAAATCGGTGTCCTCAAAGTGGTAAGCATGTTGTGGTTGATGATCTCCTAGTCTCATTGCCAATACTTGAGGGTGAATAGTGTGAACGGCAGATAAGCTGTGTAATTTTGCATAAGGTAAATATGCTTGCCTTGTTGCTACATCTAAAGGCAAATGATCGTAGCCATGTGTATATGGATTGTATTCACCATGATGAACGTATGAATTGTAATCTCCATGATGAGTATAAGGGTTGTATAGTCCATGATGAGAAGGAAGACTGGAATCTCCGTGTAAAGCCGATGGTCCATGATTTCCTCCAAAAACATTGTGTTCGGAAAGGGTATCGAAAGACTGACCGTGTTGAGATGAGCTGTCATGTATCAATTGGTTCCATAAATGTTCGTGGATGAGACTCCTTAAGTGATGGTATACGTTGACGTCCAACACACCTTGGTCAACAGCATGACGTACTTGAGACAGAATGAGGTGGTAGGTGGCATCATCGACATATCCTTGATGGGTTTTCAGGAGCTGACCCAAGAATTCAAGCTGAGATACTTGGTGTTCTTCTCTTTTTGGGCGATCTGTTTCTTCGTTATCTTCATCGTGGGATCTGATAGTATTGCGGTAGTTTCCAGATGTGGAATCATCATGGTTGGCACCCCTTAGTTCGGTCCACTGATTGTGTTCATCAATAAGTACGTGTTTGGTAGGAACGTTGGGACCGCTGACTACTATTTCAAACCTGTGATGTTCTGGTGTTGGTTTACTGATAACGATATGCTTCCCATCTTCAGTGCTGATTTTAACAGTTCCATCATCTTCAACATGTACATGCCTCCTGTCAGTTAAAACAGCGGAGGCAAAGACAATAACCGCGAATATTAATGCGAAAACTCTCATTTTTGTGGATGCAGACTAAACGATTGTCAAGACTGAACTGATTATTGCAGGTTGAAGCTACGTTTTTAAACAAATTGCCTATCACATTTTTTCTATAAATAAAATATTTTTTGACAAAATGTTTACCCTTGCGAATGCATTATTACACAAGACTCCGTTATTATTGAAGATAAAAGCGATTACATTCGAAGGTTAAAAATGCCGTCTGTTATATAAAGTTGCATCATTGAACGATTAGTGGAACTTACCAGCATCGGTTCAGAAAAATTCCATTATGCGTAAGATAACTCAGGATACAATTATTATTATTATTCATTAAAATGAACTGAATTGGTTATACGAGGGCAAGGTGAAAACTCCCCTAAAACTCGAACAAGACATGATTTATTTGGTCAAAACTTATTTTATTTGTCAACATAATCTCCCCATACACTCGGTCCAACGTTTTTCGATCCCTTCCAAATGAAACTATTTCGGCAATTCTTCAAAATAGCAGTTTGTTTCAACGATGACCTCATCGTTGGAGCCAAATCTCTTCCAACCGAGCCATTTCTTCAAGTTTGGGAATAAATAAAATCGCAGGTGGCCAAATCTGGAGAATATGGTGGATGAGAAACCAATTCGTAGCTCGATTCATGCAATTTTGACATTGCGACTGCGTACCTGTGTGCCGGTGCGTTGTCCTGGTGGAAGAGCACTTTTTTCTTTGCCAAATGCGGCCGCTTTCGCTTCAAACTGGCGTCAAATCGCTATGCATACGATACGCCAGTGATCGTTTTGCGCTTTTCAAGGTAATTGATATGAACGATACCGTGTGCATCCCAAAAAACTCACGCCATCACTTTGTTAGCCGATCAACCCACATTTTCGACTTCGATTTGCCATGACAAGTCCACTGTTTCGACTGTAATCTGGTCTCTGGTGTGTTATGATTGGTCCATGCTCTACATGGCTTCGAAATCTATGATAGAGGTTGGTTATGGGATGATGATGTGCCTCAATGGATCGGAATGGCATAAGTATATGTTTGGTACAAAACTAAATTAAAAATTATTGAACACGACCGCCATGTTTGACGTTAATTCCTCGAGGGGTAGGTACGGTAAGTGGATATAGGAACTGGAAATGAAGGGTAAATATGAAAAAGGTGGATAATTAGACCATTATTATGATAAATTACTCAATTATTAAGACTCCGATAGCGGTTAAATATCGAAAGTACTGATTTTTTTTGGGTGCATTTTTGGAAACGTTTGTGGAGGGTTGAAATGGTCTAAACTTGATGACACTCATATTGTATCATTATTTGACCTCAAATAAACGTATTTGACACGGTGCCATCATGTTAACTTGTAATCCGTAAGTTTTAGCCACAATATGTCCATTTTCTGACCAAATAATGGGCAACTAATCTGAATTGGTCCGGTAAATTTTGATGGCATATGGCAGGATTGATAGTTCAAGCCATTTTTGGATTCAGAAAAAATCAAGAGACGATTTAAAATATTTCAAGTCTTGAAATCTGTTTTGGAATTCCGTCAATATTCCTCCTAGTTTTTTTACATACTCGTTGAGTTTTCTTGCTTAATATTCTAACAAATTTTTTTAATTCGAGGAAAATGACAAAATGTTCTATTTTCAATGTCCTTTTGAAAAAGTTGTAATTCAGTTTGAAAACTAAATATACACTGTTAGAGGTCAGATATTATTTTATCTTTCCCCTGCAATTGTAAATCTAGTGTTTGCAAATGTTCCATGACATCAGTCAAAATATTAAGTCTTGTAATCACTCGTTATCGTCTAATTCTGAATAGGCCTTTTCTTTTAGAAATGCAGTTATCGGATCAAACAAATCTACAAAACGATTTAATATGTTGTAGCTAGATAATCATCTAACAATGCAAAAGAAATTAATGTCATTTGGAAGTTCTTCGTCCTTTAATTCTTCAAGGAAATTTTTGATTTGTGGATGATTTTTTGCATTGGTGCGAATGTAATTTACAATGTGTAACACACTGTTTTCATACCATCAGGATATTTTAAATATCTTGTAACGAGATGTTCTCGGTGAATTATGCATTGAATCGGTATGACTTGTGGAATTTGAGAATCATCTCTTAAAAGCCCAATAAGACTCGGATACATTTATCGAGAGTCACAAATAATCCTTCAAAGAGCCCCATGTGGCTCGCGAGCTGCAGGTTGGCCCCCTCTGGCATATGGTATTTTAACGATTGGCAATACTAATAAACATTTTCCACCAGGTTTGAGAGGATCAATTCGCAGTCCATTTTCGGTCCCATTATAACTGGCCAGCCCGATGAACAGACACGATGAAAATGATGGCACATGGTGTAAGTGTATGAAAATGACATGCTTTCCAAGTGACCACAACTCATTGAACCGACCTCTAACAATAAACCATAGTGCCATCGTGTTATTTTTCACTCACACTGTATCGTTCTAGCTTCTAGATTATAGGCATAAATTGGCAACTTAAAGGGTAACGTTTGGCCGGAGGCTATGCTCGATCTATGGGGAGCTCATAAAAATAACTTGAGACATGTTTGGAAAAAAGTTTGTACCTACGAATTAAAAAAAACATTATTTATCGTCAACAGGAATTCGCTTTCCTGCTTTCGACTCACTCACTCACTATGTTTCAACTCTTTGGACATTATCGCAGCGTACTGCCCCACCTTCTAGTTTATTTACGTTAAGTGTGTACTTATTTTAGACTAGACTAGTTTTAGGAGCAGAAGTTCAACAGTCGCTAGAAAATTTCATTTCAAAAAAAAGTGCCTATTAACATATATGCACAGACGCTTAAGTTTTTTGAGATACAGGGTGGGTGTTGAATTTTATAAAATATTTCTTAATTTTGTTCGTATCTCCGAAGATAATCAAGATGTCTGAAAGAAATTTGGTACCGTGAATGCGTAGATGAATCACCACATTTGCACATAATTTGAGACCGGTATTACTCCCAGTGGCGTAGATATAGGTATTTAATAACAATACACAGACCCGAAAAGACTACTTTTTAGGAACAAACTTCGATGCAGAATTTAAATCTAAGCAACTAAAGGTCTCTTGATATTTCTCTGTACCTGGTACCGTTTCACGGCAAATTTAATTTTTGTGATTAACTACCACCACCATGAAAATCGGGTGAAAATTAAAAAAAAGAGGAACCTTTAATTAAAGAGCTTCGTTGAGTGAAAAAATTAAATGAGCTGTCTTTTCTAATCTCTACAGTGATATATTTCAAAGGAAGGCCGAATAACAAATTTTTAAGCTATTGCATATAGCTCTTATCGCGGGCTTTGAGCGCGGCGACCGAATCAAGAAAAAAGAAACAAAAGACAAATACCGTAACGAAAATCTAAAAAAACAAAAAACAAATACCATAACGAAATACCCTAAGCTTAAAATTGTCGAAATGTTAATTTTGAACCTTTTGAAAGGTCGTGATAGCCCCAAGTGGGTCGAAAACAGTTTTGAATTGGTTGATTTTCGATAAATCGAATGACGTTCACGTGAGAAGCGCGTAGCTCGCGAGTTAGAAAAGTGCAAATTTACGGTACATAGAACGTTTTAACGAGGACTTTTCGCATGCGGTTTCCGCTCCATGTCGTTAGTTTATGAACGGGGCCAACTAAATAGCATAGTCTCGGGCCCCAAAATGTCGATTAAATAGGAAAATTTGATTAAAACAGTTCGAGGTATTCTCAGCTTTCACCTACTAGCATCTGACATGCGACGTACGAAAGGGAATTTTCTAGGTACTTAAATATACCGAAAGCGGGTAAAAGCTAGCGGCCCATAGCCCAAAATACTTTATTACAACTGGCGCCGGCCGCACGGGAATCGAAACGGCCACAAATTAACAAAATAGAGGTAAAATGTATAAACTCTAACTTACGCGCAGCGAGCTCCTCGAGGATATGTCAAAATTATTACTTTTTCCAGTGGCGTAGTGCTATGCAATAGCTTTACCGCGGCATTCCCCGAGTGCCACACGTTTCATTTCATTTTCAAAAATGTTCAAACCAGATAACTACAATGTACTTTAATTCATAGTTCACCAACAAGAGTTAACAAGACACCATTTTCTAAATTTTGTGTATTAATTTTGAAGAAATTGTTCAAAATGATTCCCATTTTCTCAAGTACATAGTTCACAACGTCGTACAATGGATCTTATTTGTTTTGATTTGAATTCTGCATCTGAATTTGTTACTAAAAGATAACCTTTACAGGGTGATATCACTTTTCGGGTGAATTTATTGTTATTAAATACCTATATCCACGCCACTGGGAGTAATACCGGTCTCAAATTATGTGCAAATGTGGTAACCTATCTACGCATACACGGTACCAAATTTCATTGAGACGTTTTCATCATCTTCGGAGACCCTAAAAAAATTATGAAATTTTTTATAAGATTCTACACCCTACCCTGTATCCCAAAAATTAAGCGTCTGTGCATATATGTTAATAGGAACTTTTTCCTCAAAATCAGATTTTCTATCGACTGTTGAAGTTCTGCTACTAAAACCTGGTATATTTAAGCAGGCAAATTTAGTTCTCTAATTTTGTTTACACTGATGATGGATATTTGGTAGTTGGAAGGTGCTTAGTAGGTAGTTCAACAATATTTTATTTCTTTTTGTAAGTTCTACGCTTTGTATATGCCACAATATAGCGAACTTAATTTGTTAGGATTAATTGTTAATATCAAATTTTACAAGTTCTAGTGTAAAGTGTAAAGTTGAGAAATATCAAGGAAACTCCCTAGCCTGTTCGAATTTTTGAATTAAATCCTCATCCTCACAAAAATCTAGAATATCATTTATTTCTTTATCCTCTGAATTTTTTCGCTAGTAATTACTTCAGAATAATCTTCCTATAAATACGAACTGCTGGAAATGACCACCTGTCCCGTCCACAGCTCCGCAGATGATGGTACATACCACTTTCTCTTCTAGAACTTCTATACCATCCAATGAAGCCAAAGGAGCGAGACAGAGGCAGAGATCTGGCGAAGATTTTGAAATGTGAATCTGATAATCTAGGAGAGTTCAAGACAACCAAAATTCAATTTTGCGTCTTGTCCAGGGAGGAGGATTCCACAATCCCCAATATGATGATATCAGGTTGGAGATCTGGAAAACATTCTGAAATGAGGATCTAATAATCTAGTAGAGTTTAAGTCAAGCAAAACTCAAGCTTCACTTCTCCAGGAAGGCGGATCTCACAATCCCTAATATGATGATGTTAGGTTGAAGATCTGTCAAACATTTTGGAATGAGGATCTACTAATCTAGTGGAGTTTAAGTCAACCAAGATTCAAGCTTGCGTCTTCTCCAGGAAAGCGGATCCCACAATTCCTAATATGAGGATGTTAGGTTGAAGATCTGGCAAAAATTTTGAAATGGGGATCTACTAATCTAGTAGAGTTTAAGTCAACCAAGACTCAAGCTTGCGTCTTCTCCATAAAGGCGAATCCCACAGTCCCTAATATGATGATATCAGGTACAACTATTCCTGTGAAGTCTCCCACAACCATGCTCAGGATCACCACCAACAGCACCCTCTCATGGGACCATCATGGGATGTCCATTGCAAAAACAGCTTCACAAAAACTTCGTTCATTGACCTCTCTAAGAACATCGTAGAAAGGACATGTCTCCCTTTCCTATCGATATTTCCATGGTCGATGTTTATCAGAAATCTCGTCTGTTGTTCAACGACGATAGATTCCAGATAGACGGACCAGACGATCTCAAACTAGTCCCATTCATTGTCAAGCCGGAAACGTACCGAACTTTTTCCTGCCAGACTTAATTTTTTTATCGAACAGCGAAGTTGTGGAACTCTTTACCTAGTGAGGTCTTTTCCTGTGTCTCAAAACCATCAAGAAAAATTCGAATACCTATCTCGTCCCCCAACATTTCACCGCTGGCTCACATGATATTCTTCGTACATTATAGGTTTCCTTCTCGTATAGTCAAAGTATAAAAGAAAAAGGTAAAATTTCCGTCCTTCTCGTAATGGGTTTTTGAAAACAAAACATTTTGAAGTTCCAAAACGCAATCAAAAAGTTGATTGAATGTAGAGATATTTATCAAAGTACTTCTACTTTTTATACTCGATCATTTAATGGTTAATCTATTACTAAAAATTGGGTCGCTGAATCAATCAAAATAAATCTTTATCAAGGATGGAAAAATATAATATATGAATTATAGAGCCATAAATTAAGACATGGATAGAGTTTGACATTTTTTCGAAATATTCCATTCACGATTAATGAACAAGGTCTCCCTCAGATATATTGTTATTATTCACACGTCTCATGGAATACTACAGTAATTTAATTATTGTCACGACATTAAGTTAACCCTATCTATGTTTTCGATGTAAGCTTATCACGCGAAAATGAATAAATATTATGTTACTTTTCCAATTAATTAAAAAAATATATATTGAAATTGATCAGAGTTATTTAAAAGGATAACAATTAAGCAATGAAGTGATAGTGATGATATAATAGTGTCAGACAATATTGAATTTCACGTTGTATTCTCTATTTTTACTTTGTATCCATGTACATTCTTCGAGATAATCTTGTTTCACTCTGAACTGCAAAATAATTGATTCGCAGATAGTAAACTATGAGATGTGGTATTAGATTATTTCACCATTCAATATAATAGCCATCAGCTTTATTCCAAAGCTATGGTGGGCAGTGAAAGTCGTGTTCATTCCAAAGGCGGGTCAAACTGATTATACCCAAGCTAAGACATACCGCCCTATTAGTCTAACCTCATTCCTATTGAAGACAATGGAGAGACTGATTGACAGACACTTGAGAGATGGCCCACTGAAGGTCTATCCCTTACACTGTTATCAACACGCCTACCAAGCTGGCCTCTCATGTGAAACGGCCCTGCATCATCTGTCACACGAATAAATAGTGCTATGGACCGAGAGGAACACGCCTTGGAGGTATTTATGAACTTCGAGTCTATCTGGTCAGCCACTGAGAACCTTGGTATCGGTTCAACATTAGCCAAGCTATCTACGCATGCGATAAAGGTGCAACATAATGGATGCGTTGTGCAAAAGGTTGCCCACATGGGGCTGTTCTATCTCCGCTTCTGTGGTGTCTCGTAGTCGATGAACTCTTGGAGGAATTGGAAGAGGCTGGATGTTATGCCCAGGCCTATTCGGATGACTTGGTTGGCGTCACCTTCGGGCGGCAATTGGGGAGACTGTATACGAGCTACAAAACACGCTGTTCAGCGTGGTGGACGGCTGGTGCCGCACAGAGGGGCTCAGGGTCATCCCTTACACAACGGAAATTGTACTGTTTACCAGGAAACGTAAGCTGGACACAGTGCCAGAGATTACCTCCCCTGGCAAGGTTTACAACTCAAAGGATCTCTCTCTAAGCTGACCTTGCGCGAAATCCTCAAATATCGAGTGAGGAAGACCTCTGCGTCGTTTTGGGCGTTTAGAAGAGCTTTCAGCAGCACAAGGGGATTGCAGCCAAAGATCCTTCATTGGATCTATACCGCCGTGATCCTGGTCAGCTTTATTGCGGTGGTGTGGTGGTGGTGGACAAAGACTAGTATATCCACTGGACTGACTGCAGCGGTTTGCATGCCTAGGTATATTGAGCGGTATGAGGGTCCTTGAAGCCCTCGCTGGATATACTTATATATAAAAACTGAGCCCGTGATTCCAGCTATATGTCTCACTTTTTTCAAAATTCTCATTCCGGATAGAGGAGATTGGAGTAATGTAACTCTCATCCTACTGCCACCAGGTGGGTTCTTATGGTTCACAGACGGGTCTAATGTAGGTCTAATGTTGGTTCTGAGCCAACTGAATTGTCGCGAGAACCATCACGCATGAGGCGGAGAGCCTGTGGTTAGAATATCAAAGAAACTCCTTTCTCTGAACAGAAGGGACATCAGTCACTGTCGTCTTAAAACACCTTCATACAATGGACATCGTAGGAAATGCAGAGAGGCGGAACAGACTGCCTCTCACATCTTGTTCTAATGCCCTGCTTTGACATATCTCAGGCACAGTCACTTCTGAGAATAAAAACTGCTCCCAGAACAACTTATGGAAGCCAGCGTTGCAAATATTCTGGGTTTCTAGCGGGCTACAAACTTGCTAGAATAGAGTAGGATTCTGACTACGGAGCGCACAAAGGGCTCAACTAAGTAGCCTAAGTGCATTGAGGGGGCTTAGCTCAAATGACGATGATGGATTCAATATAATGTTATTGTAGATATAGCATATTGGTCAGCACCTAATTGAATTTCATTGCAATTCAGTTTATAGTAAAATGTTAATAAGACACAAATTCATTCATCAATAATCAAATATTTCTTCACACATGTTCAGCCTCTGGATGAGCTATTTTCTTCATGCAAATAAGATGTAATTCGTGACGTGAGCTTTGCAAAACCAGTCATTTGCATGATACTTGTTAAAGTTGTTAAAGAAAATGTATTTTCAATATAATTGATTATTGTGGAATCACATTATTGACGGAGCGAATCGAGTAGGATCGAAAAACGCTGAAGCGCAGAATAGTGATTTAAACTGTTCGGAAAAATTAAGCACCAGAAAAAACCGGAAATTCTGGGAACAATTATTGTTATGAGCTATAAAAAAGTATTTTCATTGCTATACTTAGTATTTATTATTAAATATTAGTATTTGAATGTTATTTACAAACTGTTAGCTGTTGTCCACGGGCTATGCCTGAAGAAACAGCTAAAACCCGTAGTAATAGTTTGGGTATCAGTTCCGCCCATCGATATATGAAGCTGACTGTCATGTAAACTTTACGTGATTATATTGGCTGTCAAAAATGTCAAAATATATCGAATCTCTTTTGATATCTCAAAGTTATTGCTATATCATCGAGCAATTGAGTATTTTCTAGAAAATTTAAAATAAGTGTTACCATTTAGACTTATATGTCTTCTACTTCTCTATTTCTGTCGAAAATGCACGATATTTTTGTCAAACAATGAGAAACCTACGATTAGTGGTAAGCTATGTAGAAATCTATTGCGGAGAAAGTTTTACCGGTGCTTGTTAAAAGGCTTGTTCAAATTGTCGCTACTGCACCACAGATGGGGTTACAGTTGACCATTATAATCTGTTCTAATCACTCAATACAATATGGAATTATAAATAATTGTTTATCATATAACAAGTTGTTTTCATCAATAGATGGATTGATAGGAAGCTTGGTGTGGGTATCAATTATTTCAATTCGAAGAGTGGTTAATTTCACCAGCGTTGCCAATGTTGGTGATTTATCATCAGATCTGGTGATTTTTGATGAGTCACCTGGGTGTTGGTTGGAATAAGTCGAAATCTGGTGATATTCGTATTTTGAGAATAAAAGCTAAAAGAATATCTCCAAATTTATTCTGCTACGCTCATAGTCTTTCACTTAACGGAAATGAATGATTAAATCCATGAATAAATTGTTACCAGAGCCATCTATCAGCATTTCATTTTGACAATGGCATTCGGCAGCGCCATATCTACGGGAGCGTAGCAATACCCAGGGCAACATTAATACAGTATGTACAGCTGAGCAAGGGAATTCCGGGAAATTTGATTGTCTTTTATTCATCGATTGCCATTGGTACTTGGTGTTGAATCCTGGTATTTTCAGTCTCTTGTGAATTGAGGTTGAAACGTGGCGGTTAGTGTAAATAGAATTATAGTTCTGTCTTACTTTTTATATATAGATATGCTCATTAATATTATACTCCTCTTTTTTGAGTAAGTATCAGAAGTTATTTTTGACATCTATAAGATTGCAAAAAGTAGACTTGGAATGTAATGAATTAAAATTTTGCGCGGAAAGGTTCACCAGCGCCATCTATACGTCGTTAAATAATTTAAGTTGCGAGTGACACTGTTCTATAGTTACAGATTTCTGTATAGAAACACGATTATTGAATTATTACTACCTAAAATAATACTCAGTTATCAATATATTCAATTTTGTTAATACTCTTTATATAATCAAGAGTAATACTTTATGGTATTAGTGATTTTTGGAGTCTCGATCTGGTGACTTTCAAGTTCGATGACCTGGCAACACTGAGTTTTAAACGGACGGTAAACAACACATTTTCAAAACAAACTCGGTATATTCTTTTCATACTCAGAGAATATATGTTTATATACAGGACTCCAAAAAAGCTAATTCTATCACACTATATGTGTTACAAAAACTAGAGGTGCCACGAATAGTGATTTTGCCGAATACCGAATACCGAATCTTCGGCAAGGATCTCGGACGAAGCGCCGAATATTCGTCGGCGACGCTTAGTATATTTTGCGGGCGATAGGTTCCGACCTCCATCATTGAAGTGCTTTCGGTAACTACGCCGTGGGCGTATTTGTTTCATTTGCGAGTAGGTCCTGTCACAACGCGTATTATTTGTTGATTGTTACATCAAATTAAATTACTCAACTGTTTTCCTAGTTCGCCTAGATCGGACAGCAGACCCTTACAAGTGGTGGTCAGCAAACGCAAAACAGTATCCAAGTCTAGCAGAATTTGTTAAGATTTATTTATCATCTCCCGGTAGCAGTGTATATAGTGAGCGGTTATTTTCGGGAGCAGGAATGATTTATGAGGGAAAGCGCAGTCGTTTGCTATCAACAGATGCTGAAAAAATTGTTTTCATTCATCATTACCACTGATAGATTTTAGGAATTAAATATGCCAATTTTTTATTAAAATAAAAATTATTCTGAGTAATATTGCTTATGAGTTTTTTTTTCCATAATTTGGTATTCGGTATTGAATGCGTATTCGGCCGAATACCGAATGGTAGCCGAATATTCGTGGCATCTCTAACGAAAGTGTCATAAATCCATCCCAATTGCCCGACAAAGCAGGGATGATATCATTTTACGATTATTCGCTTATAGGTTAAAAATGTTTATAAACATATCACAAAATACAGGGTCTCACACTTGGATATAGAAACTTTTAGAATTGTGGGGCCTGTTGCCTTCTCGGAGCCTAGGATTATGACCAGGGCCGATCCAAGGGTAAGTGCCGCCCGGGTGCAAGATATAATTTGTCGCCCTTCCACATCAGAACATCAATGTTATATTCCGTCAATAATAATTATACCTGCGTTGATTTGAAATTCTGATTTTAATTAGTTGATAACTGTTAATCTGTTTAAGAAATAAAACAATTTAAATTCTTTATTAGCACTTTGAACTGTTGATGCGTTATACAGGGTGTCCTCGAACTGCGTGGCCAAAATAAAACCGAAGATTCTTTGATTCGAAAGAAAGTTGATGAGCCTTTTTACTTTTGCATCAAGTGTCTTGTTTACCCGGTAGAGGGCTTCAAAATTGCAAAAATAATTTTGTTTTTTCTGTATAACTTGAGAACGTGATGAAGAACTTTCACAATATTTAGCAGGTGAGTTACTGTCAATAATGGCCATTTTTGAGAGTGGAGCACAGAGCCTTAGAGACCATAGAAATGGCTCAAACTTGAAGATGTAACGGGAAAAGTGTCCAGAACTTTTTTGTGGTCAATGTAATTCACTCGATATTTCTTGCGTATATAGCTCATCTAATTTGAAAACTTTTCTTACTCTCAGAAAATTTTGATAAAATCAACGGATTAGCTTGAAAAAATTAATTTTCGAGTCTCTGCAATTTTGGCTTACTAATTTTACTTGATTAAAATACCTTAGTTGCCTTTGCTTTTCTAATGTCATTTTGGCATTTGAAGAATTTATTCTCAAAACTGTCAGTTTTTACTTAGCTTTCCTTAAACATTTTATAAAATTATGGCTCAAAATTTCACTAACACTGAAATGGTTGATATGTTATTGATTTATGGACTTTGTCGTTGCAATGGCCGGAGAAGGGAAAGACATCCGCATCGCAGAATTCCAAATCGGCAAACCTTCGCGAAACTGGCAAATTTGAAGCAAATCGCAGAGAAACTGGACGCAGACGAACAAGAAGGACGTTAGAGCTCGAAGAAGCGATACTGGAAGCGGTTGAAACTGAACCTGGGATAAGCACACTACGTTTGGGACTTCGTATTGGAGCCTCAAAATCATTAGTTCATAATGTACTGAAAGAAGAACTGTTGTATCCCTATCATATTAAAACAGTTCAAGACTTATTGCCCATGGATCCAGGTCATCGGCTAGATTTCTGTCGGCTTATTGTCCAAAGACAAAACGCAAACCCCAATTTTTGTAGAAGAATTCTGTTCACGAACGAAGATACTTTCACGAGATGTGGTCTTTTTAACCTCCATAATGAACATTTCCATGCTGATGAAAATCCTCATGAAACGGAAGTTACATATTTCCAGAATCAAACTAAAATCAATGTTTGGGTTGGAATTGTGGATAACTTTATTATTGGCCCTACCGTTATACCCGATCGATTGAACGGGGAGAACTACTTGAACTTTTTGGAACAAAGGCTACTTGAACTGTTGGAAGACTTGCCCTTACACATTCGTCGTGGCCTGGTTTATCCATGATGGTGCACCTCCTCATTTCACATTAGCTGTGAGGCGACATTTGAATGCGGAATATCCAGATCGCTGGATAGGTAGAGGACACGATGCACCAGTGAACTGGCCGGTCCGCTCCCCTGATTTGACGCCCTGCGACTTCTTTCTATGGGGCGCTTTGAAGTCGAAAGTTTATGCAGCTACAGTAAACACACGAGAGGAATTGTTGCAACGAATTAATCATGAAGCGGATTTATTGAAGAATGATCCTGAAGTTCTAGCCAGAGTTCAATCCAATTTCTTGAAACGAATTAATTTGTGTATTCAGGAAAATGGGCAACATTTCGAACAATTGATGCCTTAGCGATTTCCCAAAAAGTTTTGTTATTTCTTTTAATTTAGCATTTGTTTTTCCTAAATAATCACATCGTTTCCCCATTTCTATTGTTTTTATTATTCGTGTTTTACCGAGATATTAACCATTTCAGTGTTAGTGAAATTTTGAGCCATAATTTTATAAAATTTTTACGGAAAGCAAAGTAAAAACTGACAGTTCTGAGAATAAATTCTCCAAATGCCACAATGACATTAGAAAAGCAAAGGCAACTAAGGTAGTTTAATCAAGTAAAATTGGTAAGCCAAAATTGCAGAGACTCGAAAATTATTTTTTTCAAGCTAATCCGTTGATTTTATCAAAGTTTTCTAGGAGTAAGAAAAGTTTTAAAATTAGATATGCTATCTACTTAAAAAATATAGAGTGAATTACATCTACCACAAAAAAGTTCTGGACACTTTTCCCGTTACATCCTCAAGTTTGAGCCATTTAAGGCTCTATGCTCCGCTCTCAAAAACGGCTATTATTGACAGTAACTCACCTGCCAAATATTGTGAAAGTCCTTCATCACGTTCTCAAGTTATACCGAAAAAACAAAATTATTTTTGCAACTTTGAAGCCCTCTACCGGCTAAACACTTGAGGCAAAAGTAAAAAGGCTCACCAAATTTTTTTCGAATCAAAGAATCTTCGGTTTTAGTTTAGCCACGCAGTTCGAGGACACCCTGTATAAGCTATAGATATAAACTAAACTAGTAAATTGTACTGAAAACTTGCGGCCAATGAGCTGGATATTTAAATATTTCCAGCCCGGCATCTTCAGCGGCAACTTCCTTTGGAGTTGGTGCCGTTGGTAGATCCGATGATTCCGATGGGTCAGTGTCCTGGGCATCCGCTTCGGAGTCGGATGTATCGTTTCCTTGCTGCTGCACTATTTGTAGATTTCCCACAAGCATGTCCTTGTCCAAATCAAACTGTTCCTCCACTTCCACTGGTTCCACTTGCTGGCTTGTTGATGGTTGTGCGGCTGTAGTCGTTGGCGTCGTGGATATATGAATAATTTTTTTTTAAAAGCTAGCAAGTGATTTTTCAATTTCGTTTTTTCCGGCCTTTCTTTTTCGATACTGGAAGCCGGAAACTCTCTTTCTACCATCAGCCATCTGAATTATTGTACAATAAAATTAAATTTCGCAAATGAGCAATCAATTTGCTGTGTACATTTGTGATTATGTATTTCAATCTCAGTTATATTAGGGATTTTATTTTTATAGAGAGAGAATGTGATGAAATTACTTTTTGTTGTATTCAAAGTTAAATAGTTACAGTCTAGCCAATTTTTGATTCTGTTAATACTCCATTCCGCTTTGTTCAAGACGTCTTCTCAGCTTGTACCGATAAATATCACAGCGGTATCATCAGCATAGCAAATGACTTTACCATTTATTTTGAGGTTTAATAAATCATTAATATGTATTAAAAACAGCAAGGGTCCTAAGACAGTTCCCTGAGCGACACCTTGTGTTACGTTGACTTCATCACTGATTGTGTTATTTATTCTCACACATTGTTTTCTTTTGCTTAAGTAGGATTCTATTAAATTGTATGCAGAACCTCGGATGCCTATTTTGTGGAGTTTATCAAGTAATCTGCTGTGGGATACCGTGTCAAATGCTTTGCAAAGATCTAGAAAGAAGCACAATACTTTTTGATTGGAGTTTATTGGTGTAACTATTGCATGTGTCAATTCATCGATAGCATTTTCAGTGCAGCGACCCTTCATAAAGCCGTATTGTGATTCTGATATAATATTACACTTCATGAGGAAATTACAAAATCGGTCTTTGATGCACTTTTCAACAATTTTTGATAATTTGCTTATGAGTGAAATTGGTCTGTAATTGGAAATTTCTGATTTTGAATTTGCTTTATGAATTGGTATAATGATAGCTGTTTTAAAAATTGTTGGATATTCACCGCTTAAGAAAATCAAGTTCATTATATGTTGAAGAGGTTTTAGAATAAATTACAAAATAGCAAAATAAAAATAATCAAAAATACTCACGTTTCTAAACTTTAAACTTACAAACAGCACTTAACCACGTTAACTATTATTTCAGATTTAGTTCACTCTTACTTCTTACTTGTATTCAATCACGAACTAAATTAAAGTAACACCCGTTTCAAAATTGCCGCAAAATCTACTGTTTTGCTGCCGTCATGCTGACCTATATCGACGAAGCGGTAACTCGTGTGTCGGTATATTTACGGTGTACAAAGTAATAGTTTTGTAGCGATCGGCATCTTTGATCTTTGTGTATTTTTTGCCGCCCCTCTGTAGAATGCTGCCCGGGTGCCATGCACTCCTTGCACCCCCGGCACGGGCCGGCCCTGATTATGACCAGAGCCGGATTAACACTATGAGGGGCCCTAAGCACAACAGATTTTGGGAGCCCCTCCCCCCCCCTTTTTTTTAATCACTCTTTATTCATAGAATAAAAAAATTTGTAGAGTAATATAATCCTCTAAATCGTGGAGAAGGTTATTGCCAGGAATATGAGTACATAAATGAATATTTACACTATTAGGACGTCTTCTTAATTTGACATAATATACAATGCGTAACTACATTAATCACTTTTACAATTCCACTTTTGGAAACTTATCCGCTGAATGATTCGCTTATATCTAACTGACTTAGAACAATCCTTTCCTGCACTTTCTAGCCGCAAAATCTTTTATCAGGTCATCAAAGCTGATTCGACGCAATACATCATCTTCCATGCACAGTAGTGCAAGCGAGTCTGACCTACCCTGTCGCATATTCGTCCTCAAAGGGTTTTTAATGCGTTTTAACTGCGAGAAAGACCTTTCGGCAGAACAATTAGTGATCATGAGCGTTAAGAACATTCGCAACGCAATCTCTACATACGGAAATGCAGATTGGATTTCGTCGTTGATGAGAACAGTATAAAATTCTGCGTAACTAAATTTAACATTGTCGTTCTCGTTTATTTTTGGTCGCATATAATAATAAAATTTTTACAATTTTCGCGAGGCCCCCAATATGTCGGGGCCCTAAGCTATAGCTTAGTCAAGCTTATGCTATAATCCAGCACTGATTATGACCCTGCGGGCCCTGCCATGGAGACGACCCCTTTTATATAGCAAGCTCCTTCAATAGCTTGAAGTCATCGGAAGGATGCTTATATTTATCTCACTTAGCAAAGTTGTCAATTTTAAACGAAGGGTAAACAATACTGTATCAAATTTACCGATAAGGTGTAGAATTTTATGGGCTAGAACAGATGTATTGTACATGATCTGTATATTTTATGTGCCTATTGGAACTTTTCTAACCATTCAATCTCGATACATAATTATCTCTACTAAGTTCACGCTAAGGATAAGATGTATTTAAATTATGAATTTATTATCTTGGAGTGCAAGAATCGAATTTGCATATCTTCTGAAAATGATTTGAATAGCACAAAATTAAATGGAAAACTGTTAAAAAATTTATTGAATTAATAAACATTAACTATAAATTATTCTTCATCCACTCTGCGCATTTTAGAAACCTCTCATGCGGCGATTCACTTCCTGTTCCATTATGAATATTAGATTCAGTCGTCGCCTTCTCAGTTTTAGTTGTCGTATCATCTGCAGAGAATATCTTGCCGTTGTGCTTGATTCTATTTCTATAAAATTTCTATAACAGAATAATCCCTGTAATACATATATTATGAATAGATTCATGAAATTGATGATAAATGGATCGGCAATTCCTCGAAATCAGCTGTGATTTATCGATAGGTCATAGTAATTGTCATATTCGATCCAGTAATTCTATTTGATTAGCGCGTGTATTCATGGAACTGGTGAGTTTTTAACGGATGTTCGCAATCAAACACATATCAACATATCGCGAATTTTCACTTATAATATCACAAGAGCTTAAATTACTTCCGGAAATTTTCTTGAGGGCACGAATATTTTGAAAATTATCCCGAGTCGCGAAGCGACGAGGGATAATTTTCTTAAAATATTCGTGACCGAAAGAAAATTTCCAGAAATAATTTAGGCTTGCGTGGTATTCGGTAAGAAAATTTCACACCATAATTTGGAAAAAAATTATTAATCCAATCTGACATTTTAAATCAATTTCACTGCTTGTAAAGTCCACCATGTTTCGTTAGATAAAAAATATTACCAACTTTAGTTAGACCAAATGCTAAAACTCAGATGGGTATTAGATCAGTCTATCTACCTTTCATGATTTTAGGTCACTTAAGGTGGTAGAAATGTATTTTTTGTTGAAATAATCCATAACACTTCTATGTAAAAAATATAATATTAACATGGTTTGTTGCAGTAGGTGGCCGTGATATAGGCGGCCATGCTTTTGACAGATGAGGTTTATATTGGTAAATTACATTGAGTTACTGTATAGTAAAACATTTCTTGTAAGCATTTGCGTTAAACAATTTGAGAAAAATGAAATGCTTTGAAAAGTACAATTTACGTAAATACTGAGTTGAGTCAAGTGCAAATATGCCATTCAAAATTAATATATTTAACGAATTTAATGGAAGATTGCTACCAGGAAGCGTTAGAGTTGAATGGTTTGTTTACGAAAATCCAAGAAAGTCTACTGCAGATGTCAAGTAAATATGGCCTTTTGCGTAAAAGAGATTTGAACAAAATTGTTTCAAAATATTACATATACGTCTTAAAACACAGACGTCTAATTAATTCGTCACCTTCTTATTCACCATCAAGAAGAGAGGATGGGTTAGAATTCAAACAACATTTAAATCTTACTATGTTTGTAGGTCCTACGTTTTTTGAAATATAAATTGTTAATGCATAATAATTAAACAAATTTGTGTTTTCTGTTTAATTAAACTTTATAGCGAATAATAAATAATAATGTTAATTCTTATAGAAATTTTGCATTATTCACAGGTATATCTACAATATTTAATGGTTGTAGATCATATGTTTACCTTTTCAACTGTCAAAAAATTTCCACTTGAATATCGTGGCGCCACGAAAAAATTTCCGGAAATTTTTTTGTCATGGTAACTAGTCAAAATTAAGGCGTCTTATTGGTTAAAAAGTAGAGGTGTGAAATTTTCAGCATAGTGTATTCCTATGAAGTATTCCATATTGATGCTCGGGAACACCACCAACAGCACCCTCTAATGGGATAATCATGTGAGGTCCATTGCGAAAACCGATTCACATCAGCTTGGTTTCCAATTCCGTGCCAAATGCTCCTTTACTTCCCAGCAGCTCCTCATAATCTACAAAGCACATATTCGACCTGTCCTGGAGTACTGTTCATATGTTTGGAGTTCAGCACCCAAACATATGCTCAAGCTCTTGGATTTCACCCAGAAGAGTGCTATTCGTCTGATTGATGATGCCACACACGAACTAATTGACCTCTCTAGAACATCGCAAAAGTGGGCGATCTCTTCCTTTTCTAGAGATATTTACATGGTTATTGTTAATCATGAATCTCTTCTGTTATTCCATCACAAGAGATTCCAGGTAATTCTAATGCCCATCAAATCTCCCAACATTTCACCGCTGGGTCACATAATAGCCGAACATTATGGGTTTTCCTCCAGTGCAGCCAAAGTATAACAACAAGCAGTTATGAGGTAATGCTGAAGACTGCTGGTGTACTTGATAAAAACGCCACGGTATAGTTGACAAAAAACCAGCTCACGGAGGCCAGTGACAAGTACAGGGTGTCCCATTTTAGGTACTTTTGCGGGTTATCTCCTTTATTTTTAAAGATAGAGAGTTGCGGTTCTCGCGAAACTGTGCTATTTTTTCGTAAAACTCAAGATGCCGTCAACAGAATTTTCATAGCCCTTTTAGTTTTTAAGATACAGGGCATTTCTGAAAATGTTGCATTTTGTGACCCCCCTCGTATCTCCGTTATCCTTCAACTTATCGAAAAGGTAAAATAACATTCTGATAGGTTTTTTTTTCGTAGAATGCAGTGGTGTAGATAACTTTTGTTACGTATTTACTGTTTTTGAGTTATAAAGCAAACTTATGTTTTTTTGAATAGAACATCCTGTATATTTATAAACTATGAAATTTGTCTTTTTTTTACCTTTTCAAAAATATATGATAGTATAAACTTTTTTTCAGAAACCCGCAAATAATTGACAATTTTCAGAAATTAAATACATATTTTAATAGCCCTGTACAGGCGCTCACATGACGTCTTCCATTTTAGATTTAATTCTCCAGCAAAGTCTTACAATGTTAGCGGAATGAAATCAAAAATATTAACCACCATGGATAGCGGTCATTTGTGTTCTCTCTGGCCATAAAAGGTACCAAATTCAGTACCTTTTCGGGCAGAGCTAGAGTACGATGGCAAAGTGAAAAGCTTCTGAGAATAAAACAGCTGGCGCCACAATAGAAAATTCCATGTAAAATTTCTTTAACTACAACGCATTAAAATTTCCGGACTGATATGTCATTCAGTTCTGTTTTGACACCCATCGAAAGAAAGCAACCTTAAAGATTTTTGTAAGCATGGTAAAAAGTGAATTTCGCGTCTTGATTAAACATTATTTCTTGCGTGGAAAAAACATTACGCAATCCAAAGCATCGCTTGGCAAACAATTTGGGGACTCCTCACCATCAATTAGAACGATTCACAAGTGGCTAATTGATTTTGATTGTGGCTGTATGACCACAAAGGACGCCGAACGTGGTCGTCCAATTGGAGTTACAACGCCAAAGTCGATAAAATCCGTGGTATGATATTGAACGATCGGCGTTTTAAAGTGCACGAGATTGATGAGACTATGGTCATCTCAACCGAATGGGTACGGAACATTTTGCATAAATTTTTGCATATGAGAAAGCTGTTTGCCAGATGGGTGCGACCATGTGACAACTTCAAAGGGGTCTGGCGATGTTCAAGCGCGATAAGAAGGACTTTTTGCGCCGTTTCGTACCCGAAACGAACCATTACAACACACCAGAAACCCTAAGAACAGTCGAAACAGGGGACTTGTCCTGACGAATCGAAGCCGAAAAAGGCCAAAGTGGGCTTATCGACCAACATAGTCATGGCGACAGTTTTTTGGAATCCACACGGTACGGTTCATATCGATTACCTTGAAATGGGCAAAACGATCACCAGCCTATATCATGCAGAGCTGTTGGAAGAATTCGAAGCCGATTTGAAGCTAGAGCGGCCGCATTTGACAAAGAAAACAGAACTCTCCTACTATCGTCTAGGAGCCAGAGCGATATTGATGGTCTGGACATTAACCCGATGGCACTATGGTTAATGGTTAGAGGACGGTTCAATGACCAATTCATCTCACAGACCGAATTTTCCCCGGCTGCTAGATCTCGAGATACAGCATCCGCATTTTTTTTTTGTGACTGTAGTTAAACTCTTTCCAAGTTGCGGTTACTTGGAAAGCATGCCATTCTTATACACTTCCACCATGTGCCATAATTTTTTATGGTGTTTGTTTATAAGACCAACCAGTTAAAATTGACTCAAAAATGGACTGCGAGTTATCCCCCAAACCTGGTGGAAAATGTTCATTTGTATTGGCAATTGTTAACATACCCTATGCCATTAAAAGTTATCGGTCCATTTCTGAGTAATTGGTCATTATTTGGCCCAAAAATGTTTATTTTTTTTCATTTTGTGAATATGACTTGCGGTTTACAAGGTAAAATGATGGCATCATGTTAAATAACTCTATTGGAGGTCAAATAAAGATATAAAATTATTTCCATCACTCCTTGCCTATTTCGACCCCTGCAAAAACCTATAAGACCCATAATTACTCGGAAATGAACCGATAACTTATATATACGTATAAGAATGGCATTTCAAGTAACCGCAACTTGGAAAGGGTTAACCTACAGTCAAAAAAAAATGCAGATGTTGTATCTCAAGATCTATTTTCATCGGGTTAATGTTCAGACCATCAATATCTCTCTGGCTCCTAGACTATTAGGACAACTCACCGGCGCACAGGTCCGCAGTCACAAAGGCAAAATTGCGTGAATTGCGTGAGTTGATTCGTAATCCAACATATTCTAAAGATTTGCCTCCCTGCGATTTTTATCTATTTCCAGACTTGAAGAAATGGCTCGCCTATTTTGGAGGATTGCGTATTATTTGGAAGGGATCTAAATTAGAAAAAAGTTGAACGAAGTGTATCGGGTTACAAGGAGATTAAGTTGAGGAATAAAATAAGGTTTGACCAAATAAATCGTTTCTTGTTCCATTTCTCTGGAACTTTTTACCTTGCCCTCGTATATAACAAGTTACGTAAAGTTTTTACTTACTCTCAACGTTTTTGTGGCAATTGGGTCAAATTTGAGATTACGTTTCAATCTATAGATGAACTCTGTGAATGCAGACAATTGCTTACTTTCGAACTTTATATTCTTCATCAACTCAAACCCTACATCGCAGTTTTCAAGATCTGCATAGAACATATTTTGTGCTTCGTACAATAACTGTGTTTGTTCAATGGAAGACATTTTCTGAAAATGAAATAATCGAAATTAGACAACCTGAAAATGGTATTGGAGAGGAATTTTTCATTATTATCCGCTATCGCTACCGAAGAAAAGTTTCAGATATCAGTATAAGGTTCTGAGGGAACTACTCAAAACTCATGCAGTTCGAGAAAACAATAACACAACGAATATTCCTTGAATTAATCTTATGAACTTATGAGATGATCATCACATCTTAATTCAATATCTGCTAAGTTTTTCACACTATTAATTGCGTTCATCTGTGATCAAATTCAAAAGGGAACTTCTTCAACTTACAACGGAAAATGGATTTGTGATATCTAAATTTGAGGTTGACAATAATATATTTTCATCATCTAATATATTTAATACATGGAACCATTAGTAGCCACGTAGATAAAGAAGATATTTTGTTCAGCAGAAGCAAATTTTGAATGATTTTAACAACCATTTGTTCTGGATATTTAGCACTTTTGTCGTTGCGAAAACTACCTGTAACTCGGAAAATGTACATATAAAAAAATGTTAAGGAACAAAAATTGCTTAGGAAGCCACAATGTATACGTCTAATTTTTTGAGTTTTCTCAATCAAATACTTGCTACAATGTAAAATGAAATGGGTGATTTTTCATGTTTTTCCGAAAAAACTCGGTCAAAACGTACTTGAGAAAAGTATTGGAAACAAAAAAGTTCGTATTTCGATTATACATACATACCTGAATTTTTCAGATTTTTTCTACACCCTTTATATTTCCCATACTCCACTCTTTTTTGAGTGGACATATCTCGGAAAGAATTTTCCAAAAAAATCAGTAAGTGTATGAACAGCACTGTGGGTCAAAAAATTATATTTTTTTTACAAATTTTCACCTAAATACTATAAGTTACGGGACCAGTGATAAAAGAGGTGTTTTATACTATACCTCTTCCGATCATTTCCGCATTTAATTTTGTTTCACCTTTCTATTGAAGTCATTACTAACCGATTGCACAAGATTTCATCGAAATCTATCTTGTAGAACTCAAATAAAAAGTGAAACTCCCCACAGAACCATTAGCAATCTAATAGTAACTTTCCAAAGTTGCTTGGAATTACTTACCCCAATATTTTTACTGAGTCGTTTCCACATTTTACTTGTATAATTAGTAAAATAAATGCCCATGTAATTGTAGTTGAGCTTGATATATTTCTCTTCACCCATTGGAATTGTTACTGGAAAAATAGATATCATTGAAATTGTATATAAGGATGAAGTTGTTCTCTTTTCTAAGCCCTCTAATTTCTGATAACTCCAGAAGATTGTTCTGTTAGATTGTCTCTAATCTTTCTGTTCAACCTAATTCCCGTTGCACCTCCAGATGGGATAGATAGTATAATCCGCAATTTATTATAAGAACAAGATCCTGTTATTTCGTCAGTATAATTGGAGGATAACAAAGGGACTTCATGATGCTAGTGTTGGTTACAATAATAAACGCCAATTGCACGCTGGAAATTCATATTCCGGCAAACAACTCGATAAAACGATTTGTATTCTCTTTGGACAAACTTTGGAAAAAACAAAAGAAATGATAAATAGAAGTTGAAGGAGTGAAGAACATCTGAAATAGCCATACATAGGACTAAACTGACTATTACTTAGACCAGTTGTTACATTTTGTGATTCACATATTTGGTTGTATGTTTAATATAAGGATTTCTTATTAAAAGATAACAATAAAGGTATATATCATATTCCTTTCTCACACTTTAAAGGGAGAAATCCTTCACTCCGTATCTGTGTTGCATTAAAAACAGCTATGCATCATTATTATTGCTAATTCACTATGCACTCGGGATAATACCTATGACTAAACGTACATTATGAGATTCGCGTGCTATGCTCTAATAAATTCACTCAGTTCCGTCAGCGCCTTCATCGTTCAACGTTTGGTAAACGGAAATGGCGTGTTGATAAAGTTTTTGTTGCGTCTCTCTCTTTATCACCCAGTGATTTTATTGTTGATAGCGAACGAAGTCTTACTTACTCCGTCTTAGCCCTCCGGGCATGCGTAAGATACTGAATGACCTGGTTTAGTAGTATTCCTTCGGTCATTTTAGAAAAATAACAATTTTTTGTAATGTTTTCACTAAAGCTCGACTACCCACCCAATAAATACACCGCATGTAATTTCCAACATAATGATTAGTTCTGCAACTAGGTGAGAGTTGATTGAAAATACAAATATATTATATACTTCATAATTGGGGATCAGAAGAGAAAGGTCATTGCTTTTCATTACCTCTATCAGCGTCCTTCCTGAACCAAATTGTTGTAGGATTTGGATTTATGTCTGTGTTATATATGATTGGAATTGTCCATTTGTATCTGAAATGAAATATATTCAATGATCAAGATTATCATACCAAAATACTACAATATCAGTGTGAAAATATTCCAATGGTTCAAACTGATTATGTCAAAACCTCAATATAATAGGATGACTCTCCAATGACGATGATCTACGCGTACTAGATACGAAGTAAATTACTTGAGCCATAGGAATTTTTTTAATTTCATGACTGAAGAGATGGGACGAGCTAAGTCTTCCTATGAAAATAAAATTATTTCTTCCTCCAATAAAAATGAACTGTACAAGTATGTAAAACAACATACTAGCTCCACTATGCGTGTACCAAAGGTTAAAAATCAAAATGAGGAAATCTGCGGCAACAATCGAGAAACTTCTGAAATATTCGCAAGTTTTTCCGCTTCAACCGATACGCGTGAAGCTCAAGGCCACTTACCCACTTTAAGCTTGGCCAGAAACAACTTTGCATTGAAGACTGCCACTTTTTCTGAAGAACAAGTACTTAAGAAAATCAACAACTCTGAGACAGGCACCGCGAGTTCCGCTAACGGTTTTTCCGCAACGTTATTGGAAAACTGTGCACTTACATTTAGCAAACCACTTGCTCTGATTATGGAAACATCATTTAAAATAGCGATGCTACCTACGGGTTAGATCTCGGCAGACGTTGTTGCTGTACACAAAAAAGGGGATAAATTACTAGCTGAAAACTATCGTCCAATAAGCCTCAGACCCATCCAAGTTGAAATAATGGAACTTATAATAATAATTGATATCATGTTAGCGTTTGCTACAAACCAATTTTTATGTTTGAATGATTGTGCACTGACTACAGATGATAACATCCCAATAGACCTAATCTATCTGAATTTCAGTAAAGCCGTTGATAATGTCACCAAATTGCGCATCCTAGCTAAATTGGAGCAATATGGTTTTCGAGGTTCGCTTTGGAGTGGATACCAGCTCTTCTGCCTGTTCATACATTCAGAGTATAAATTGATTCAAGTTTTTCACAATATGTAGATTTAGTTATCGGCGTACCTCAGAGGTCTGTGAATGGCCCATTATTATTCTTAATTTATACTTCCGATATTCCAGGACTAGTTTCTTCTACATGTTCAAGTTGTATACGAACCCTCTGTTATATCACCATTCGCTTCAACATGATTTGGACATCATTTTGGAATGGTGTCATTCATGGCTGATATCAGTAAATACGAGAGAATGCATTGAACTTCAGATCGAAATGAACAATCCACATATTTTCTAACATCTTAAAGGGTTGCACTTAAGCACGGTTACTTCACAGAAAGACATCACCATCTCTGATAACTTCACATTTTCGTGCCACATTGAAGAAATGTTCAAGAGGGCGAATTTGTTGTTGTGTTTGGTAATATTGATGTTATTTAGTATTTAGGTGTTATTTAGCTTCTACAAATGTTATTATTTGTAATTGAGTTATCCTCGACTCTTATCCTATTGAATAATAATAATGACAATAATAATGATCATTTCTATTCATTTAGTTGTCTCTACCATTAGTATTCCAAGATTGACGGAAAGGAAAACAATATGGAGTCTGCCGAAAATTTCATGTGAAAATTGAGGTATAAGCGATTAATAATTCGATATTTTCCTCGAATCATCATTGACAAATTTTAGATGCAAATAGTTGATTGTGGAAACCGTTGGTATGTGATGATCTACTCAATTGATAATATGAATTAATGGAATCAAGGCATTCGAAAACATCCATCAGTTCTATTTTGGCAAGAACTATATCGCGCCCTTGATATGAAACTATTAAACTTGGACGAAATATATTCAGAATGGCATTTTTAGGATTTTTTTTAAATCAGGTTCCACACCTTGCGAAGCCAGAAGATTCACCATTATATCGATTTTTCAACCAGCTACGAAACTTTTCACTGCCCTGACTAGTATAAGGAAAGTATCGTATGGGCCTGAGATCTGGAAATCTATTACTTAAGGCGTGATAGCCTGAAATTTTCTTGAAATGAAAGTTGTTGATTTTATCCCAAAAACCTCAGATACAGAAATTAGTAGATTTCACCGAGGATTATAAGAAAGTAACACATTTAAATGAAAATTCTTCGAAAGAAGGATGATTTTCAGAATGAAGGATCATTTTTCGGAAGAATGATCATTTTTCGAGAGAAGGATCATTTTTCGAAATGAAAATTGTAGCAATGCGATTATAAGAAGGCAGCACAAACTTAAAATGAACAATTTCATTTTATACAAATGCTGAATCTATTGGTATTGGTATTGGTTGACATGGTATCGGACTTAATAAAATGTTCAGTGCACTTAGTCAACACCCATGTACAATATCTACTGCTAAGTTTTTTAGGAGGTATTTGGATATCCAGCTGCTCGATTCAACCCTAAGATCTGTTTTACGCTTAGATCCTCAATATCATCGGCCGTGATAAATTCCCAGACCTAGACAGGTAAGCCTAGTTCAAATGAGCGCAGGACATTCACAAAGAAAGTGGATCGACGACTCCACTTTGTTTCCCTCGCATCTCATACAGAAGAGAAGATCACATTTCCCTACTGCATGGTTGGTCTCATCCATCTTACCATAGCCGAGTAGCTTCTCCGCATCTGTAGATCCCTCATTCGCCCAGAGTACTCATCAATATTTCTAGGACCGCAGAAGCCTGCTCCGACTCTCGTGTTTGTTCTAGACCCATGCGTATACCAAATTGTGCCGATGAGGATACTGAAGTGTTGTTTCGTGAACCATGGGGCTCTGATTCTGTCTTGAGGTTCTAGTAGCAGCTTTTCAGACTGCCCTCTAGATAGACGACATTGATCTACACCCCATCTCTTTAGAGAGCCATTGCAGATAGGCCGGTACACCACCATCATTGCGAGATTCCTCAACGTCATTGATAGGGTGGCACGTCGAGCAAGGTCTTCAATCCTGCAGTCGGATTACTCATCCTTGTGAATGTAATGTATCTGAGGAAGAGTTCATGTATTCTGTCCAGAAGTTTCTGGCCTACAACCAGTTCGGTTCTTTTCCACCATATGATAACTGCATGACAGAGTACTGGGATGATAATAGCTGAGTGGATCCGCATCAGTTGCTTAGGCCCAGACCCCACTTAATGCCACTTCCTCTCGTACTTTGCCAAAAGATCATTGCATTGTCGCACTCAGTCTCCAGATTTCTTCTGCTAGAATAGTTTTTTGTTCAGGGTTACTTCCAGATACTTCATCGTCTCGGAAGAGTCAGCCCCCGATTACCATCTTCTTCAGAAGTTTGCTTGCCTAATAGAGCTCCTAAAAGTCTTGTCGATGGCCCCCTCTATGTCAAAGAAGGCACCAATGCAGACTCCCTTCCACTTCAGCTACTGCTCTATGAAGCCAACAGCCGAGTGGAGAGCTGTCTCGATAGATCTGTCCATCTGATGCTAAGCCCAAGCTAACCTAACTTAACCTACCCTAACCTAGCAGAATATAGAATACAAAAGCAGGTAAAATGCAAGAGTGTGTAGGTGGGATAAAATCTATTGTAACCCTCAATTTTCATTTTGAACAATTTTACTTTCGAAGAATTGAATTAGGACAATTTTCTTCCGAAAAATAACTTGCGAGTAATCTACCTGTCCCCGTTAAATTAACGTATTCCCACTTCTTTGTCTGTCTAATCATTTGCAATATACCTTCGGTTCCTACGGGTGAACGGATTTATACATCAATGAATCGGAATGTTACTCACATCAGATGAAATTTAAAAAATCACCATTCCATAGGAACATACTTACCCAAAAGGCGATTTCGTATCAGTGTTTTCATATATTGAAGCGGACTGTTGGGTCAGGACGTATTGTTTATTTTTGTAATCCTCAACTATTGTTATGATGGGATATCTGTTCTGGTATAGCCACGTTTGTAGAAACTCCTTCAAGTTGGAATTTTTGGTGCCTATACTATCTATAATACTCATAAAGTCGCTTGTGGTGGCAGAATCGAACTTGAATTTCTCAAAATATGTCCTTATAAGTTTTGGAAATGTGTTACCCATCAAATATTCCAATAACCTAATAATTGAACCAGCCTGAAATCATATAAGTATATCTGTATTAAGCCATATGTCCTACTAAACTATAAAGAGTTCACTGAGTTAGCTGATGTATCCAGGACCCCCCAGAAGGGTTAATGCGGCACTATGTACATGTACCATTTATTTGGTTTTATATTTTGTTGTTTACCCTATATCTGTTCTTATCGGTTTGTCTATATTTGGTTTTATGTACTTAGTCAGAGGTTAAGTAATTTACATGTTATTCTGTATTTAAAAATGATAACTTCTCTACCAATTTGTAAGAGAAACTGAATCGAGAATGGAACTTATAGAATACAGGCATAACTTGCTATTCTCGTCTCGTTTGACCAATTTGAGATATATCAGAGTTATTAATAAAATATCTTACTATTATAGACCAGAACAAATCAAGGTACGGAATATTGGATGTTGAATTTCCATTAGATATATTCTTACTATAAATTGAGTTTTGACGCACATTTCTGGTAACACATAAGGGTATATAAACTCACGTTCCTTGAATGTGACTTGATTGAGAATATAGAATACAAAATTACCTTCAAGTATGTTATGTCATTGAATTGAACGCATATTTCATCTGGACTTGTTACATTTTGAATTATAGGATTTACAGCTTTTTCGGCTCTATCTTTTTCGAATACTCGTTGAGTATAATCGAATGGATAATCCTCCACCTGAAATATGAAATAGTTATTCCATAAGGCAAATTCGATGAGAATTGATTATATTACATTAGTATCGTTAAAAATATGGTCGGTTACTTTATGCGACAAATACTGTGCAAATCCTTCTTGTAGCCATATGTCGTTCCACCATCCATTTGTGACTAAAATAAAACTAAAAGTATAATTATGTATGGGAGTGATATATATTTATAACATTAACTTAAGCAATAAAATAAGGGCTCAGATTCAGCCGGATATTTTTTCGCTCCGTCTAGATAACGAAACAGAGCGAAAAAAATACCCGGTTCAAAATCTGAACACTTCCACGAATTACGTAATATTAAATCCAAAATCTTTATTCAACACAAAATAGAATAGTTATCAACAACAAAATAATTTTTTGAATGTTAGTGATATTGTTATTAATAATGTATAATCATACCCAGGTATGAATTATATATGAATTCACATACGTTTCGGTCTCACGATCATCGCACGAAGACGTATTATGTCTAACGCGTGATTTCTTGAAACTAATTGTATCAGCACAAGGCCTTATCACACCAATTTCAATTAAAAATGCCCACGTCGCCGAAACGGCCAGAACTCGAATAATCACAATTGTAACACATTCCTTTTTCAAATAAAAAAATTCGGAAAATCAAGGGTTTACAAAATCGATTGTGGGTCGTGCTATGAGGGGCCAAATTAGAAGGAAAATTCTTACTCGGTATGAAGAATATATTGCACCGTATGAAGGAAAACAATGGTGATAAATCAGCTTTAGCCGAACATGTTTTAAATACAGATCATATAGTCTAGAAGGCAGAGTGATATTGATGGTCTGAACATTAACCCGATGGCACTATGGTTCATCGTTAGAGGATGGTTCAATGAACAATTCATCTCACAGACCGAATTTTCCCCGGCTGATAGATCTCGAGATACAGCATCCGCATTTTTTTTTTGACTGGAGGTTAACCGTTTCCAAGTTGCGGTTACTTGAAAAGCATGCCATTCTTATACACTTCCACCATGTGCAATCATTTTTTATCGTGTCCGCTCATCAGGCCGACCAGTTAAAATTGAATCAAAAATGGAATCCGAGTTAACCCCCCCAAACCTGGTTGAAAATGTTCATTGGTGTTGGCAGTTGTTAACATACCCTATGCCATCAAAAGTTATCGATCCGTTTCCGAGTAATTGGAAAATTTTTTTCTTTTTTTCATTTTGTGGATAAAACTTGCGGGTTACAAGGTAACATGATGGCGCCATGTTAAATAACTTTATTGGAGGTCAAATAAAGATTTAAAATTATTGATATCACTCCTTGCTTATTTCAACCCCCCAAAACTCCATAAAATCAACCGGCAGAATGAAAAAAATAAATAAAAAAGAGCCGTTTCGATTTTAAACTCAGAGTCACAATAATTGACTAATTTATCATAAAATTGGTCATATTATCATATGATTCATATTTTTTTGAGGGGTGGTCTTAGAGGGTTTTCGGGGGTTGAAATAGGCAAGGTGTGATGACAATAATTTTAAATCCTAATTTGACATCCAATAAAGTTATTTAACATAGTGGGTACTTGGTGGCTGAAAAGTTTTCAGTACTTTAACACTATTTTTAGTGGATAAGAGTGATTGTTTCTTATTTATAGTGTTATAGTGTATCCACAGTGTTAACTATTTTATAATTTACCACCAGCACCAGCTTTGGATCAATTGGACTCCGCACTTAACCGATTGGAGCGATTTTGTCGTCTGACCCATTTTTTTGTGCCGAAATATTCGTGCACTCTATAGTTTCATGATTTCCAATTGGCATATTTCTGTAACATGTTTTTGATGTCCTAAGAATCATTGGTCACCCAGTCTTACTATAGGAAATTTGCACAACAATTGTTTTATTAACAAATTGACCATTTATAAACAATTTAAACTAACAAATCTTCCAGATCCCAAAAAAATCGTTATTTTGAGACAGAAATTCCCACTCAAGGGTTTTTGGGATCTCTAATTACGATTCCGAAGTCAAAAATAACAGATTTATTCATCTTCACCTGAAAATTGGCCAATTGGAATGTTGATGATGATATTTAACATAATTTATACCTTTTTCTTGCAAAAAATGAACTCAATTGTTTTTTTTGAGCTAGCAATCACTATACGGAATGAATGTAACGACGAACTGTAAAAATAAAAATGATAATAATAAATAACTAAAACTTTTTATTTATTTATTGCCCTCAAATGGTGTATGTTATCATCAAAATATGATTATTACTGATTTTTCTAATATGTCAGGGATATGGAACAGCATCAAATTTTATGCACTCCATCAACTTCCGGTTCCAATTGGTCAATTTTCGGACTGTTATAGACTGATATTTCATCTTTGAATTAGGTATACCGATTGTTAGCTCAAAAAAAAAACCAATTGAATCTATTCTTTGCAAGAAAAAGTCTAAATTTTGGTAAATGCCATCAATTTCCAGTTCTGATTGTCCAATTTCTGGGCGATTATGAATGATCTCGTTATCTTTAAATTTGGTATAGAGGTTTATAGCTCAAAAACCAATTGAGTTTAATTTTTGCATGAACATGGTCTAAATTATGGTGTATTTCATCAACTTCCGATTCCAGTTTGGCCAACTTTCGGGCGATTAAGAATGACCTTGTCATCTTTGGATTCGGTATAGTGATTGCTAGCTCAACACAGAGTAGTAGCAAGCTTTACTGGCGCTCTAGGCAATTTCGAAAAATTTTCGCCCCTTCCCCCTCTGAAATTTGCAAATATGATATAATAAGACTTGCATTTTATAAGAAAAAACTCTCAGTTTTCAAAATAGGTTTTTTGGGCATACATATTCATTCATTGCATCATATACTTTTACAGAATTATTGCATTTGTATTGTGTTGAAGCCGTCATACACATATTGGAAAAAAGTTTTTGAAATTCATAATTGAATTTTTCTTGCCTTAATTGGCGCGGATTCGTCAATTATATCGTCAAAATTAATTTGACTGGCAACCTCATTTTCTATGGATAAAATAGCCATATTTGACAATCTTTCCTGGGCTGCAGTTGGTCTCAAATAATTTTTTATGAAATTTTGAATATCTAAAAACAGTATTCTATACCGCAACGCTTATATCGCCTTATATGGCTGACATATTATTCAAATCGACAAAAATAGCATTTGTTTATCGTATTGAAACAGATCGCGCCCTATTATATACAATAAATAATGAAGAAAGGTTGAATCGCTGCTAGAAACTCGACGAGAAACATAAGAATCATATTTAGTGCAGCGACTTCTCCTTCTTGGGGCTCCAAATTTTTTTCGTTACAAAGGATTTGTGGACTTTGTCGTGACACGGCGCCTCTTTTGTAATGGCGCCCGAGGCAAGTGCCTCAGTTGCGACACCCTTGCTACGGCTCTGGCTCAACAAAACCAATTGAGTCCATTTTTTGAAAGAATAAAGTATAAATTATGTTAAATATCATCAACTTCTGGTGCCAATTTGCCAATTTCCGGGTGACGATGAATAATTCTGTTTTTTTCACTTTGGAATCGTAATTAGAGACCCCAAAAGTCGAATTGTTAATCAAACAATTGTTGTGCCAATTGCTCATGGTGAGACTCGGTAACCAATGTTTCTTATGACATCAAAAACATTTTGCAACAAGTTTCAGACAAAGATCACTGTACAAAGATATTCCGGAATGAAATATTTAAATGACTGTACTAATAATATTACATTGAACAGCTATGCCAACAACGATTGTGAATATACTTCCGGTTACACCGGAAGTTGCCATTAACTTCCTTATTTTGAATGGAACACCCGGTATATTATTTCATTTTTAGATTCCTGAGAAAATTTCATAGTGGATTCCATCAAGTTTCCCTATACCTATTTTCAATTTTTTCTTAGATATCTTGATTTTGTTGAAAATTTTGACAGATGTAGCGCTGTTTTGAGCATTGCGCCCTTTAACCAATTTCGATTGGTGGAAAGCGCTTCTGGGGTAGACGGAAGCACAGGAATGATTCTTTCGAATGTCATATTGACAACTGATTTATCGCATACAGGGTATCCAAAATTTTGTAATGAGGCTGTTATTAGTTAGGAACTCTTATTCAAGTCATAGATGGTATTTAGACACTTGTTGTGCCAACAAGTCCTATGAACTATATGAACTAAATAAAGGTTACAATTAAGCAACTATCATTGACTAAGCATATGCATCGATCGTCGACCTGATGGTCAACGGACATTGACCAGCTGACGCTGCACCGATCGAACATTAGGTAAATGTATGAATATATGTAAAGAGTAGTTGAATTGGAACGATGATACTAAGAACATCTAAATAAATGCCTTAGACCAAGTACACCGATCTTTTATTATTATAATTTAATGACCAATTACATCATTTTAAAAGTTGAAAAAGTTAGTTTTTTCGAATGGGACACCCTGTATTTTATTGGATAGTCGGATGCAGAATTTGATTCTGCATCGATTTGCTATAACATTCTCTATACCTATTTCCAGTGGTTTTCTTGTTAATCCATATTTTTATCAATAGGTGATCAAACTCCAAAAGTTCTACCAAAATTTAAATGCGGCAAGATATCTGGAGATACTGAGAGGGTTTGTTAGTGATTTTCTAAATGCCCTACCTCTACGTGATAGAGCAAACAGTTGGTATCAGCTTGATGGTGCTCCAGCACATTCCACTATAGCTGTACACCGGCAATTGTCACTGATGTTCGAGGATCGGTGGATTGGCCCGCGAGGACCTTGGCTGGCTACCCAGATCACCCGATTTGATCCCCTTGGATTTTTACCTCTGGGATCGCATGAAAGAACTAGTGTACTCTAGGCCGGTACAAACTAGAGAGGAATTGTTGAACCGTGTTCACCATGCGCTTACTAATATGAGTCCAGACGAACTTCGGAGGTCTGTTTCGCGAGGAGTATATGACAGAGTTATTCAGTGTTTGAACCAAAATGGAGGTCATATAGAATAATTATTGTAATTTTACATTCTCTTATTATTTTATGACATTATGTTCCAATTTTTTGTTTTTATTTTATATTTCGTTCTAAATGTTATGTACTAATGTCATGTTCTAATTAAAGTAAATTATTTACCGTTTCATTGATGTTTATTTGGCTTCGAAAGGCAAGCGATGTTTCGGTTTCTGTCAAAAAACCACATTGAAATAAAAAATATGGATTATCTAGAAAACCACTGGAAATAGGTATAGGGAATCCCTATTTGAAAAAACGAATTGTTTCAACCTTTAAAATGATGTAATTGGTCATTATATTTTGGATACCCTGTATGCGATAAATCAGTTGTCAATATGGCATTCGGAAGAATCATTCCCGTGCTTCCGTCTACCACAGAAGCGCTTTCCACCAATCGAAATTGGTCAAAGGGCGCAATGCCCAAAACAGCGCTACATCTTTCAAAATTTTCAAAAAAATCAAGATATCTAAGAAACAATTGAAAATAGGTATAGAGAAACCTGATGGAATTCACTATGAAATTTTCTCAGGAATCTAAAAATGAAATAATATACCGGGTGTTCTATTCAAAATAAGGAAGTTAATGGTGACTTCCGGTGTAACCGGAAGTAGTATGATCTTGAAAATATTTTGAAAAGAATGAAAACTTTGGATAACCCTGGAACCCAAAATTTCAGAATTCTAACTTTTTTCTAACCACGAAAACTTCTAACGAACGGCTCTCGTGGAATATCCTGTATATCACAATCGTATATCTCGCAGAAGAGTCGAAATTCTTATCTCAATATTCGAATGACGTCACACTTACGTCATCGAAGTGTCATTAATTGTTCTTTGATATCACGAAGATAAGGTTGATTGTGTCAATGATTCTGATAGTTCACCTGAGCCACATACAATAATATAAAATAAATATTAATGTTGTTGAGATAGCAATATGATCTCGAGAACATTTGTGAACAGCAACAATAATTAATTGCTTTAATAAGATACATTGTTCAACACAGAACCAAAAAGATGTGCTGTGTTGACCACGATGACCAGTGCTGAATAAATAATAATAATTATTACACACCTAGATTGCCAAACCAATAATGTGTCAATTCATGAGCTACAACTATAGATATTTGCCTTTTATCAAATATATCTGCACTTGGATTCAGAAGACCAGTCCTGAATGTAGTAAGTCCCCAATATTCGGTTGCTGTGAATTGCTTATCGTATTCTATAAAATCTGAAAATGAAAACATAAACATAAATAAAGGGATGCATTTGGGTAATCTCGATATATAATATACTACAATTTTTATTCATATTAACTTTATTATATGCTTGATTATTAAAATCTCCCATGCTTTCATAGGTCTCTTACTTTGTTCCGGATACTGTTCATTGTTGTTACGTGAGCATAATTAGGTATGTTTGTTTGTGTTGCTAGAGATGCATAGAGTAAGTTTAGTAGAAAAACGTCCGTTCGTTTGTGTCGATTATTTGATCTAATTGTGTTCATTTGTGTTGAGCAAATTGCTCTAGATTGAAAAGATCAGACTAAATCTACTCGACGAAAAACTACGGAGCAAGAAGAGCAGATCATTTAATAAGTGGTTTACATAACCTGAAACCAGAGTTCTTCATAGTTCGGACTTTTCGAGTACCTAGATAAAATTAAAGTTAACGAATTAAAAAATGTCAACAGCTTCACAAGATCCTGTCGTTTTACGGTCTCCAACCTCTCTATATGAGGTTTGATGACTCGCGAACCATAGGAACACCAGAATCGACTTCTTATTGTCAATATTTAATCTTATGTTAGCTAACAAACAAATAATTTACCACAAGGATGAAGTAATTATGACATTCAACTCATTTCAACAAGTAAACTTACAATTCTTCTGAAGATGTTGGTATATATTAGAGACTAGAATTCGTTTGAAAGAATTTGAAATTTATCAAGACTAAGTCTGAAATGCATTTTCAATTCTTGTTCGTTATACATGGATATGACCTTAAATATGGATATAAAGACAGTTCAAAGAAACATTTGCTATTGTTTCATGCAATACTCTTACTTAAAAATAATTTTCAATACAATTTCTATTAGTTAAAATGGCTTCTTAGATCTCCAAATCATCTATTTCATCATCTTCGGATGAACTAGAAGAGAATGTATCATCTGTGGCAAAGTAAAAAATAGCATTTTCGATATTTTTATTTGTGTACGTTTTTGAAAATTTTCTAGGCTATGTTGTCTGTACGAAAAGTGTTTGTTTGCAGTCATTCTTCTTTGCTATTCTAAGCTACTACTATCTGCTTTGTGATGACATTAACTGATTTGATCAGCTTGTTCTATGCATTAGCAAGGACACAAATGAATAGACCTATTGAAAAGGAATTATGTGGTATGGATATCCAACTATTGAGAAAATAGTGCCTAGTAATATTGTTTGAGATTTAATTGGTTTGTATCTTTTCTTTCCAGATACAAACCAGGACGTTGGCTCTTCTTGGAGGAAATGATCATTGTATCAATCTCACGTTTTGCGAGTGCAGACCTACTGGTATGACAAAAATGTATTCTCTTTCACACTAGTAATTGTGCGACCAGTTTCACCAATATGCAGCCTCCGCGTCAAAAATATGAAACGCTATGCGCCCCTTCTAAATTATGGGATGGAAGAGTGGTCTCTATTTTACTCTATACTACAGATAACTGGTGGAACATAGAAAACTGATATAAATATAAACAGTCCTCGAACTGAAAGAGTAGGTCTTCGGCGAGTTCGGCTTCAAAGAGAATGTATAGAAAGCCTGTTGTCAGAGGTCCAAGCCGAGAGCAAACGTAAGCATTCACCTCCAAGCCGTTCGAGCTTGAGCTGAGAATCAGCGAATATCATTGCAACAATGTCATCCGCATAAGCATCCCAGAAATACCCATCAGGTGGTTCTTGATTCAATAACGTGTATGAGACAACGTTCCAGAGAGTTGGTGAGATCAAGGACCTTATGGGGAATTCCTTCAAGGTCTAGAGATCAAGAGCTCCAGAAATGTCAACAAAAATTGCTACGGCGTACTTGATGGTACGATTGCTGACAGAGTCGGTCAATTGTAAGACCGCGTCGATGGTGCTCTTGCCCATGCAGAAGCAAAAGTGTCTCTGACTTAGAAGAATGTGCTCAGGGATATGCTTGTATATTGTCGCAAGGATCAGATGCTCCAAGAGTTTGCCCAGCTCAGGCAAAAGCGTAATAGGACGCAAGGATTTATGTTCTGAAGGATCTTCATCGGCCTTCAGGATTGTTCTAAGGATGCCATGTTTCCAGCTCGTCGGGAAATATCCGAAGCTCAAGCAGTCATTGTATAGGTCGAGTAGGAAATACTCGATGGCGGTACAGATGACTTTGATGACTGGGGCTTTCCATTGGGGAGTTCCGGAACACACTTTCGAAGATCGGCGATACTGAAGATGGAATCGACTTCCATGTTTCCAGTTTCCGTCAGAGGCCTTTCACGGAGTAGGATATTGGTTGGAGTGTCCTCCGTAGCATCATCAGAAGGCATGAGATGGTGGAGTACTTGCCGTGGTCGATGGTGTAAGAGGCGTCATCTCTGGTGGTAGAATACTGGATATGCGTGAGTTTGAGCTTTTTGGAGGAGAGCTTGTGAACAGCTTGGGTCCCTCCCAAGGTCGGCCTCAGCAAAATTCCTCCAAGATTCAATTTTGGCCTAACAGATGGCATACTCGTATTCCGCAAGCAGAGCCAGGTATTGCGCTCTCAGTGCCTCTCGAACAGTTGAGACATTCTCACGTTGGTATTTACGTCTGGCATGTAAAAACGACCGCTTTTGCTTTCGCAGACCATCACTCCACCACTGGTTGGACCTCGATATAGGATTTTACGTTCGAAGACATCTCTCCATAATAGACAAGATGTCATTCGAAAGAGAATTGACGCGATCATCCATGAAGTCGTTACTGGGTCTCCAGAGGAGCCTTCTAAGGTCATCCATGAGGAGGATGACCTCGTCAAGCAGACGGTCATGATCGGAGGTGTTAACTTTGATTTCTTGTACGTTCTGCTTTGTCGTCCGCTTCCCCATCTGGGACAAGATGAAATGTAATAAGCCTATGGTTGCTATTCTCCAAGTGCTCAAGTAGAACCTAGTTCGAGAGATATCTCAACAGTCCTTCTGAGAGGATAGTGAGATCGACGCCGCTAGAACCGTTAGCGGTACTGAATGTGAAGGGCTGATTGGGCACGTTAGCAAAATGAGGGCTGTGAATGCTTAGAAAGGGCTCAACGAACATGACCCGACCGTTCAGCTTCCCGGAGTGCCATAGATGAGACTTAGCGTTTGCTTCCGCACATTATGACAGTATGCTCATTGCTCAGTGCGGTGCATGTCCATGTTGGGATTGAGAACAATAATTGAAGCATTGAAGCATTCAAGCATATCTAAGAACAGTGATTATCTAGTGATCACGATTTAGTTATATCCAGTAAGATTGGTTTTACTACATATGCGGTGGTAGATGTCATAAGTATTGACGCCGTATTTATAATCCAAAGTTTCAGAAGTATAGTGTGTTATTCTGTTTGTAAATATGACTTATGCTTATGCGTATCATTCATTTACAATTTATATGCATATGTATATGCCCTGTAGCCGAAATTCTACAGACAGAAACTACATACATCATTAGACTAGTGTAAACTGACTGCCAGAATAAACTTAATTAGCAATCCATGAACTAACCAAGTTTTACAACAAAGTTACATCATCATGTAGATACATAGCAGTAGACTTGTAAATTTGTTGGTAGTCAATAAATCAGTAATCACGGAACATGTTTGGGTATTTGCATTATTCCGACATTGAAATAATTAATTTAAAGAATATTTGATACTATAGCAAAGCTGCCTCATTATATATCAATTAGAATTCATTCAGATATCGAACATGCTGCTAAAATTCATGCTGGTTCTAAAAACACCCATAAACGTAAATTGAAATAGGATATCCTTTGTTGCCTTTCATTACTGACAAGTCAAGTACATGAGTTAATTTTTTAGTACGACCATCCCGTCATAAATTAATACAGTTTGTTCTTTGTATCTGTGAGACGGAAACAAGATGTGTAGTTTCTGAATCCTTGTCAAGGAAGGGACATTATAATTTGTAAAATATCGAAAAAGTCGAAGAGGTTCCTCGTAGTTTCAATAGGAAATCATAAATTACAAAGTTAACAGAAATGGTTCTGAAGAAAACAAGTGCTTTACAGTAGATTAGTAGTTGAGACATATGTTCATGATTTTATTCGAAACGGCAAGTGGATCCCTTGCTATGGTTTAAACAAAGGTTTCTACCCTGTGTTTTCCTTTGACGCAGTTGTTTCTTATGAAATATGTAATTCAAATATTAGGGTGACAAAATTTTCATTCATATCTTAATTCAAGGAAGTCTAAATAAGGTCGTAAAATTAAGGTCCGTGTCAATAGAAAGAGAATAATTCTCTTATATTCAGCTCACTAGACTGGGGCAAGTCTCTCTCTTATTGGGTAAAAGTAACTACCCCCTAAAATAGAAGTGATTATCCAACATTATGAAAAACCACATTCACCAGTTATATTCTAACTTCTTGAGTTAAATCTTGCTTTGACTATTCAACGAATCATATTTTAGAAAACTTTCCAAGTTTTCTAGTTAAGCTTGCGTTGTGAGTTTATGGTAGAATTTTCGCCAAGTTCATTTCGAATCAATTCTTTGAATAATTAAATCATAATAGTTTCCTTTAACTATTTACCCTGGTACATCCGGGCTGAGATAAATTATTCATATTCAGGTTCTGATAAGGTGAATTTGAAATTGAAGATTGATTAATTGTTTCCTAAATTTAACTCGAATTCTTAATTAATACTTTAGTTATACTTAATTTTTCAACTTTCAATTGATTTTTATAATTGTTTCATTTCGTTATTATAATTAATCATCGTATATTTGTTTTGATTGAGTTTTCCTACTTGTACTACAAGTAATATAGATATTAGTTAATCAAGGCAAATGAAATCTAAGAATGAATTTGATGGAATAAGTAAATTGGTAACCTTTATTTCACAAAATAAACCAGAGAAGGGCTCGTTATTACAATGCAGAGTTTGTTTTGCATGAGAACAATCTGATAAGCACGAACAATACAAACTCAGTTGTTTTAATGTGGTAAACTGATCATCCAATAATACAGGGTGCTACGAATTAGTAAGCTAATTCATTAACCACAGATTCTTTGAATGAGAACAATAGTCTTCCCTCATGCCATTTCCATTCAGACATCTTGTACACAAGATACAGGCTGCCGAACTTTGCTTTAAAAAAATTATTTTATGAATAATTCCGTGGTTTATTGAAACATTAGGCTGAACCTTTATCATTATCAGTAAAAGGATTGGTCACATTGTGCACCCTATGATCAGAAGCCTATTCTATGCTATCAGGTCTTTGTTCCGCCAGAATCCCAGAATATTGCTTACGCTGGTTTTTTATTACTTATTTAATTAATTGGGGCAATCAATATTACGGATCTGCATGTAATGAAAAGTGTCAATAGGTCTTGTGTACACTAGTCTTAAAAGGAAATCTAAGTTATTGAAGTGACCAATCCAATCCATTACACTGAAAAGTGCTGGTGCAGCATCGTGTATGTACCACATTTGGTTTCTTATTGGTAATGGAAAATCCTCAAGCAGCAAAAGCAATTGTTCTTGGATGAAATTTCGATAAACGTGTCGTCCCGGCAGGAAGAATGGTTCAATAAAGTAGTTACCAAGGATTCCTGCCTATACCTTAACCGAAAATTGATGTTGGGAATGGGTTTTGGTTATGGCATGGGGATTTTCATCTGCTCACAAAACATAGAGATAGTTGTGGAAATTTTGAATGACGTTTCTTGAAAAATTAGATTCGTTTGTGAACAGAATGTGTGATTAAAATTGAGGATTTTGTGCAAAATTATGAAGATACCACCGACAAAAGGTCACACGCTCTGGAAAAATCTTAAAATATGGTATTGAAATAACAAAGAATCCATTAAACTTCTCCAAACAATTTGGTGTCAAATATTCAAGTTTCTTCGGACTTCGTGCAGCACCGCTTCTTCAATTTCAAGTGACCTTACATTTAGAGGGCTACCTTCAGATGTAACTTTTCGGATACTGTCGATTCAACAAGACTACGATGAATATTAGAGAGGGTTCGACTATTTGGCAAAGCATGTTGAGTGCGCATCGGGAAGCTTACAGGCCATACCGATTACCTTATGTATGGTACGAAACCAGCATGTGGTATTTTCCAAAAAATCGTTGAAAAAGTATTATTATATGTTCCCGGAGTTATTAAGCTTTTCAGATGACATTGTAGTCACAAGTCATAATTGTGAAGAACACTTGCGAAATGTAGAGTTAGTTTTTGATAAACTGTTCAAAGCCAGATTTAGAAGAAAATTGAATTCTTTGAGCCCGAGATTAAGTATTTAGGCCACATAAAGATCCAGAGAAGATTACTATGCTGGAATGATAAATTATTACGAACGTTTTGTGTCAAAGCTACTATTATCAATGAAACCTCTGGATAAATTATTTATTTGTTCAGAATTTACTTTAGCTCATTATGATCTACGGGTGACTCTTAAATTAGTTTGTGATGCATCGAATGTTGGAATTGGTGCAGTTATTTTACAGTATGGAGCAACCAATTAGCTTTAACGGATGTACTATGACGCCAGTGACGTATTTCATGTCAACTAGCTTCACTGCAAAATTGGATTCTTCAAAAATTACATCAATTTCCTCGGACAATACAATGGTTTTTAATATTTTCTCAGAAACGGCGCATAGCAGGAGAAAACTCAGAGGGGCACTAATCTTTCAAATTGAAGGGGAAATTGAAAAACAATTGAAAAAAAAACTATTGGCGTAACTTTTTTGTCTTTAAAAATATTAAAGTCCCTGCTCGTAAGCACGTCACTGTTAAAGCTAAGAATTATGTTTGTATTGAAAAACTTAGTCCTTCAATAAATGTCACTACTACTATGAGTATCAATTAATTTCTTTTTTCTCTTAAACCTTAACACGTCGTATTTTCGTAGCAGAACTTTTTTCACCATAGTTTATTAAGCAGACTACCATTAATTTTCCATGTGGAATCACACCCTCAAATATTTGCATGTGATTAAGGAACACCCGTATAACAATATAAGTGTGTTAAATATGAAAAAGCAGTACCTATTTTGGTTGATGGAAAAGGCTGTGAAGTGAAGTTTGTAAAATATTCCACAACGTTAGCTGTAAACTTCAAAACAAAAGGGTTCTTCTCGGCTTTTGAATTTGGCATGTACGTACTATATGTAATATTGCGACCATTATGTTTTGTAGTTTCTTTCACACAGTCAAGTTTCGTCATAACGAATGACGTCAAATAAGTGGACATACGCATACTGCTTTCGAACGTATAAGCCATTCCGCTCTCTGTTTCAACAGTTTTCTGAAAAATTAAGCATTACATATAAGAATATCGACTAAGAATAGAGTGGAATTATATCCCGGAACTATTTTCATCACAGTGTATGTCACGAGTTAGTTAATTTCTGCTTACCACATTCGGCATATTCGATAGAGCCACGTACGTGCTGTTCGGTGTGATGATAGTAATATTGAATACGGCTTTAAGGGCGGGTTCATCAAAACAGGGATATGCCCTTCTTGCATATGTTGCCTGGAAGTCACTAACTACTAAGTATCTGTAATAGTTCTTTAATGTTAACAAACACACCACAATTTCATTTATTTCTTTTCATCATGAACAGTCGCCTTACAAATATAATATTCTTGATATAATGATTGTTTAATTCGTTTCATTTGAGAAACAAAAAGATCAAATAATCAATATAGTACACATAGCTACTAAGGTTAATTATGTTGAGATAGTAAACGGGAAGGGTTATTCCATTCCATGGATCTTATTACGTTGAATTCAACAGGGTGAACAAAGTGGAACTTCCTAAATGTATGTGCTAGTTACGTAGATTGTTTGAAGAATTATTGTGCTTAAATATTTCTAAAGACATAAATAGATTGAGTTTTCTGCCCTATGTAATTGTATGTAAAATATATAGGTTGTCTAGTTGAGGAAAACGGTGTTGGGTTTTTATAAAATGGTTTTCAAAATAGGAACTACTTTTATTTAATTGAAATGACTTGAAATATTCCTTATATCTAACAAATAACTTCACTAAATAAAAAGACAGGAAATGATACAAAATAACTAACAATTGAACACATACAAAGTGTTAAAACTACACTGGATATTCGTTTGGCTCACATCACAAACTTAATTTTATCAACTGGGATTTTTCCTAATCAACTCAAAAAACAGTCGTTACGCCTATTTTTAAATCAGGAAACGAAAATATATCAAACTACCGTCCAATATCAGTACTATCAAACTTTGCAAAAATGATAGAAAAAGTTATTGAATTCAAACTGATAAACTTTCTTGAAGCCAATGAGATATTATCTAAGAATCAATACGGCTTTTGCAAAAATTGAAGTACGGAAAATGCAAAACATGAATTAACTTCTCACATTTATGAACGTCCAGATAAGGGTGAACAGAGCGCAGGAGTCTTAATGGATCTTGCAATGGCCTCCGACACAATAAGTCATGAGTTCATGACCTCTTTTTAGAAAAACTTGATAGCCTAGGCATGAGAGCCCTTTGCAATGATCTATTCAAATCCTACCTGTCAAATCGAGAGCAACAAGTAAAACTAAACAATATTCATAGCCCTACCAAAACAGTGAATCATGGAGTACCACAAGGTACTGTATTGGGTTCAATTCGTATTTTAGTGTATATTGTATCTTATTATTAAATGAAAACTTTATCAGAATATCTTATGCGGATGATACAGAAACATTTTTTAAAGGAAGAAATTGGCATGCAATAAAAAACGTGATTTTAGATAAAATGACTGAAATCAACATATGGCTCAATAAAAATCTATTAACATTTAATCTGAATAAGACTGTATGCATACGTTTTATATAATATGAGAATAATATACCAACATTTAGAGAAATAATTTTATATGATAACCATTGTCTAAAAACAGATGATATCTGTGATTGTGATGAATTGAAGATATCTTATAAATGTAAATACCTTGGTCTGACAATATACTCACACCTAAGATGGAAGAATCGTATTGCAACATTGGTCAGTAAAATACGTAAATTATTTTTAAGCTATTGCATAGCTTTTATAGCGGGCTTTGAGCGCGGCGACCGAATCAAGAAATTCCGTAACGAAAATATAACCTAACACCCCCCACTCCGCCTACCATGTAGCTCGGCCGAGCGTTCGCTTAACGTGTATGTATATGGTACGACTGTACGAAGCTCGCACGGATCGAGACGAGTTGCTCCGAAATCGGACGAATACGTAAGCAGCTGTTTGTGAGAAAGTATATAGGTGTATAGGTATCTATCATATCTTTATAATGCCACACTCACCGCATGTGCGTAAGTATACATGTAGGTTTATATACTGTTGTAGATACTGTTCCAAAAGGTGGGGTAGCTATTTCCCAAAATAATAATAATGTTACTTATATTATGACTTCAAATATTGAAATAAATATTGCACACGTTAGCGATGTTAATGTTAGGCGCTCATTTGTTGGAGATATTTGTGCGTGCTCATGCAAACTTAGAAATGGCCTACACATAGTCATGGTAGCAATTTACATTTCTCCGAATCCAAAATTGGACGAGGTAGAGCATTTTATTCACTGCACTTTACTGGAGTACACTGAAGAAGGGTCGAAAATATTTGGTACAAATGGTAATAAATTTCCACTTATCTTGGCTGGCGATTTCAACATCAACTTCGTTGATAAAAAATCAGAGCGGTTGACAACTTTGAATTTGAAAATGAATAATGATCCACAAGAATCCACAACAAGATATGGGACCACCATGGACGCGGTATTTTCCAGATATTTAGAGGATATCAAGTCTCAAACTTATGTTTCTTATTTCAGTTACCATAAACCTATAGTTTCAATAATAAAAATTCCTGAATAACCTACATGTATTGTAAGATAATAAAAATATTTTAAACGATATTAACTTCTCATTTATTCAATAAAAGAAAAAAATTTGTTTTCTCATCGATCACCACGCTCAAAAAGTGTAACTTGAATTAATATCGAAGAAAAAACTTGAATAAACATCAAAGAAAAAAAAATACTGCATAAATAAAAAATAAATAAATAATTATAATTGCATAAGTTGATAAAAAATGTTATGCAATAGCTTTACCGCGGCAGTCCCCGAGTGCCACACGTTTTCTTATATCTTTAAAGAAATAAAGACATTTCAAAAAATAAATAATAGGCTGGGGTGGAGCACTCAAAAACTCAGTTGAACCGCTCTTCAGGGTACAAAATGAAATCCTAAAAATTATATAAAAAAAAATCGGAAATTTTCCACTAAACTACCCCATGGAGAAGCAAAATTTTGCAATATCAGACAGTTATACATAAAATCTGTGTTAATCATCTCATCCCACAATATTAATAATTCAAATAGTATCTCACATACTCTCAGATTTAATAATTCCCAGATCACACAAAACCGTAACAAATTTTCCACCATTTCCCAGTGCGATGACAGTTTTCAATCTTATCCTCGTATTCGTAATCTAACCGGATCATATTTTAAGCGCAAAAACATATATACTTTTTGAAATATTGCATTTGGTAATCAACACACTTTAATTGTTAAGTAAACGATTATTCTTAAACGTCCGGGAGTTCAGAACAAACGTCATTCTTATGAGCTGAACGAAGGTGATGCAGAAGGTTTCATTTAAAAAACGATATGGCTACAGAACTTTTTTATGAACTCCAGAAATAACTCGAAAAATTGGAGAAAATCGGGTTATTATGCCCCAAAATTGAATAGAACTGCCATCTTGTAGATTAAAGCTGATACTATAAGTCGTGAATGCCAATCTGAGTCTTACTAAGTTATTCACAGGGTTATCCACGTGAATTCAATCTGTTCAAGGAGAACAATCGGAGTAAAATGGGAGATGCGTTAATGTCCCAAAAGTTAGAGTCGAATAAAACGTATCTATTGCATCAGTGTTTCCAGTTCTTGTTACTTTGGCGTATTTAGAGTGATATCACGATTATTGAGTCAAATTTGTGTTTCCAAGTGTCCGTAAATTATGGAGTAACCAGAGAAACTTATAATGAGGTCAGGAAGCCAAGAAGACATGGTCGAGTAATGTCTAATTACATGAAGCTGGTACTGATAAGGGATTCAAGCGTCTTGCATTTCTTACCAAAGCATCAGAACCCAAATAATTGAAATTGAAGATAGTTATTTGGCTTCTTTGATATCTATTGTTCCCGATAGTCAAAGAAGGCCCAGAAGTAAAGAAGATATTTTGCAATGCTTAAGAGGTAACCGTATATTTTTTGGCACAATTACAAGGAAAAGTATCGATTTAAAAGTATCAAACCAATGCGTTGTTACATGATTTATTACCTGAAACCACTCTGTAGTATGATTCATTTTTGATATTTCAAAAAATAAATAGTTTTGTGTACATGTTTCTCGCTAATGTGGCTATTTTGAAGTATAAATATTCATGTTTGTTTTTTAGCAATACAAGATTTCAATTGAAAATGCAGTATCCCCAGTTTTGTATAAAATAATCATACCCGGTTCTTCCCCATGTAAATTCAAGCCATTCTTAGAAGTTCAAGACTAATTTCCACATTTTGTTAATTGTTCTCTCAGTTACGCACTTACTCAACTTATATATAGCCGCAATATACGTCTACTTCAACTTACTCTGGATGAGTTTTATTCCCATAAGAACCCTTGAATAATCCCATTTTATCGGAGTGTACCAAGCTACCATTGTATTTAACGTAGATCTCGAAATTCCCAGGATCTATATCATCACCATTTTTATAAAAAATACTGATCAGTTCATATTTGGGTTCAAGTTTGTATCCGACACTATCCGAACCTTTACCGTTCAAATGTAACTCGGATATATGCAAGCCACTTCCATGGCAGTAAATAGATTTCACGGACTCCTTGACTGCCACGTCTATTCTTACTTCTCCTGTGAAATTTCCAGAATCTATGAATGGCTGTAATTTTATTGAATATGAGTTCGGAACAACCCCGTTAGGTAGACGATATTTTGATGCCTCTGAAAATAAATTAATAGTTATAAGCAAGGAGGAAGCCTATTGGATCATATAACAAAGTTAATAAATGGTACACATTAACATACAGTTCGCTTGCAGTCGAGAACTGCCGGTGGCACATTGTTAGTTGAAATTTGTCAATACACATAATGCGGTTCAAGCAAGAAAGCCCAAAATGGAAATGAAAAAACATTATGGTCTCGATAATTGGCCTCCTATTGAACATATTGGAAGTGCTCGATGGGAGAGGGGAGGAAACTTTGAAATTTTTCATAAATAAAATATCTCGTAAACTTGTGGATTTTTGAGGGAATAGCAAGTAATTTCCAACAAAAAAGGTTGAATTTATTGTTGCTGTAGCTTCAACAGTTACCGAGATAATCGGCCCGAAAGTGTGCGAACTTGCAAATCTTCCACTGATGTCATCCTATTCGCATGATCGATATCAGTGTGTTGTACGACTGAATTTCAACCTCTTGTTCATGGGATTCTCCACGATTCTGTGCTGGGACCATTGCTCTTTTGGTTGTACACTTATGATCTTTCCCAATTCCTTCCGCCTACAAAGTGTGTACAATTTGCTGATGATACCACTTTTATAACGGCAAACGCGACACTTGATGGCCTTCTGCGTTCGATAATGGATGTTGAATCTAGAGCGGAATATTGGCTTACGTCCCATAATATGAGCATGAATCACGATAAAACGCAAGAACTAGTGTTGTCATCCAATCGTGACTACACAAGGGATCAGCGCGTTAAGTTGCTGGGAATAACCATAGATGCTTCGCTTACTTAGTCTCCCCATATCGATTCATTGAGAAAGAAGTTGTCATCTTCTCTATTCGTTTTCAGGAAGCTTAGGTTGATTGTCAATAGGTATGTTTTAAAGATTTTTCGTTATTCCACACTCATATCACTTATGGTCTTCTGCTCTGGAGAAACTCCTCAGACTCCATTATTATATTTTGTTGTCAGAAAAGAGCAGTAAGACTACTGGCAAACATTGACGATAGATCGCATTGTAAGTCTTATTCTATTCAACTTGGGGTAATGACGCTGCCATGTCTATACATTTTTCACTCGATGCTGGTGATTCATAAAAACGTACGTAACTTGCCTGTGAATTCTGAGTTCCACAACAATCCCACTCGATCTGAGGGGTCAATTAGGCCTCAACTGTATAGACTTTAACTGACGCGCCAATCCATTAGATATCAACCTGTATAATAAATTGCCAGGACTCTTTCCATAGCTCAGTTTGAAGCTAAATTGAGGAATTCTTTAGTTTTTTCTGCCTTTTATTGAGTCCAAGAATATTTGGGCGCTGATACGTCAGACTTGTTATAGGAAGTAAATATATATGTAAATATTTTTACCTGTTTTTACAGTAGGTTTTTAACATAGAATATGTTTTTACCATCAATTAGGAGGGCCTAATTGATGGAAAGCGTTACGCGAGATGCGTTACGCGAGAACCGTTACGTGAATTCGTGACAGGTATGATTGGTCGAGACCAATAGGATCCTCTTTCTCTTATACTAGCGCCGAGCGAGCGCGGAAACAACCGAGTGTAGAGGAGTGTATACGTGACTGTGACCACATTCATATAAGACCAAAGAGTTCTATATATAGAGTAGACTACTAAGCCTTTCACTGGTAAGTTGATGGGCATTCTATCCATCTCGCACATGTACTGCGCTCTCATGTTAATGTTACTTACTGATGTTACTACGATGAGTGGTATTTAACCTAATAAGAGAAGTTAGTAGAAGGGGAGACCGTGCGAGTGAGAGCGCACTACATGTGCGAGAAGGACAGAATGTCCATCAACTTACCAGCGCTGTCCTATGCTCAACACACTACTTGTCTACTTTGTATAAGACAGTCTACTGAGGTCGCAGATCTTGTTCAGAATTATCAATTTATTCTGTTTTATTTGTTGAGAAGGAAGAACATCAAACATGTTATGACGTGTACCTTGTCGCTTTTCGGTGAACTGCTTACTGCGGTAAGCTTCAAATCCTCGGGCGCCAGATTTTTCTAAAGGTTTACTCCTTTTACCCTAGGGTAGCTACAGTGAAGTGAAACCAGGGCCCATTGGGCAGAAAACAGTATCAGAATTGAAGGCTTTAATTACAATTGATACCTGGGAATTCCAAATATTAAATATATAATAATGATTAGGAATACACTTTCAGAATAATCAATAAATGCAATTGAACGGTATAATGCACAAGAATCCAACCAGGTATTAGTATTACTTGAAATGTTGTTAAAACGCACTACGATATATCAAACGGTTAAAATTCGGTTGGATCGGAAAATATATTGTAATCCCCGAAAATAAAATATTAAGCTATCTTTACCTTATATAAAATCCACTAACACGGAACGCTATTGTTAATTCAAATTTCATATCTGACTTGAACTCGGATAATAATTAATTCACTCCGATTTTAATATAATCACACTTGAACGGTACTGATTGGTAGCCAATTAACAAAAGAGGACGATCTTTTGACTGTCACTGCTTTTATATGTTTTCGAGGTTCTGGTCAAGTCCGCACCACCAATTCCTTATTTTGTGCCGAGGGTTTTTTACTTATGTCCCGAACAATACTCGAAAGTGACGCTACTTTTTAGATCTAAAATTCGCGCTCATGATATCACAGTAGTTCCTCTCGGCGCAATAAACAAATGTTATCGGAGTTTTTTGGTTGTTCGCCCTTTTTATACATAAGGCTGAGTTTATCGGAATGGATGCAATTTTAAACGGGCATGAATTCGATTCATTTATTTGAATAATTACACTTATTCAAAATTGCGGAAATTTAGAAAAGTGACAATCACGGAATACAAATTCGGAGTTCACGCATATCTATTGAAATAATGAACTGTTCAACCGGAGTTTACATGTAATATCCGTATTTACTGCCTGATCTAAAATAAATGATATTTTAAAATTTAAGCTTCGTTACAATGTTCTATGTTATTCAATTTTATCTAATGAAAACTGTACTTTTTTTGCCTGTTTTTCGTTTTTCACTAGTTGTCCCATTGTAGCAGTCAATCGTTAACGTGTAGGTAGGCTTGTTAGTATTCTTTGTTATTGGGATTGTATTAGATTTTTAGTTATTTGATTTGTTTAATGCAGATATTGGTACTAATTTGTATTTCCTTGAATATTCATTAGGTTACTATGTGAATACTTTGCACTAATGTTGTATCTTGTTTGATTTTTGTTTGACTTGTCATGAACACATTTTGTATTTGTGGTGTTGGCTAATAAATATTATTATTATTATTATATATGAAAAAAATCTGACTATTTTTGTAAAATCTATCGTTCCCTGCATTTACGGAAGGTCTTTCTGGAACATCCTGTATATTAACTTAATGAAAGAAAGAATTCGTCAATTTTTTCGAGAAATTCCCTTCAAGGATTTTGCGTCACATGTCTTTTCTCATCCGTTTCCAGATAGAGTTCGATAGAATTCTACGATCCTGAACCTTAATGAATTGAAGTTCAAACACAAGCCACATTTCTAAGCCACCAATTTGGTTTCTCAATAGATTAAATTACTGTGCTTAATTACAATACTTCCGGAATCCATTTGAACTCTAAGGGTCTAGCGCTACCATAGATCATTCTGGGTTAGAACAAATAAAACTTTATTCATTATTCTCATGTCGAACATTGGTAACTGATTGATTTGAATGATTGAGGTATTGAGCAATTTTAATACTTACCAGTAGAGCGCAGGTATGCAACTAACAGAAGGATGATCAGGTTTTTCGTCAAATACATTGTATCTGGAAAGAAAAAGAATCTTCAAGCATTTTAAGTTATAAATCACGACGTGATGTTGAATTATGCATTATTGAACATTTCAAATAACCTTCGATGTTATGGTAATATGACATCTAGTGAATGGAATTTCATTGTATTTCACTTGTAATTATGTAATGAATAAGACGATTTATTATTCAAAACTACCAATGGGCACGAGGCATTGTTACTCTATATAAGAATTGGGAATACCAAGTTATTTCAACATCATTATCTGGCCAAATGGGATATGCACTCTTCACTTGTTATTCCTGACATAAATAGTAAGTTTGTAGGGTTCATTCAATCAACATTACTCGTAAGTCATTGATTTCAGACTGAGATGCTACGTGAAGGTTTGGACACTTTATACAAGAACCTAAACAAATAGAGCATTATTATTAGTTTGTTCAATATCACTAAAATATAAAACTACACTATTGATAAGAAATAATCACCCTTATCTACTAAAAATACTGTTGAAGTACTGAGGTCCTTTCGGCTAGCAAGTGGCCATCAACAGAGTAAACTAAATTATAAATCAAAATGGTGCCTGTCTAAATACTATTTGGGGATAATAATGTGAACAATGGGTTACCCCCAGCTGGAGATAAATCGAAATTTAATAAACTGCTTCTTCGTTTACACATTTCCATCCCTTCTAAATTACCTAGGTATTTGTCTGTACTGTTTTAAAAGTGACAAGATTTCTTGAGAAATAGTATGCCCTGTATTCTCTGATTTTTCTTTATATGGGCAAAATGTTCCCTATAACGAGTTAAAATGTTCCTTCTGGTTTGACCCACATAGAATTTTGAATACTACTCACAATTGATTTTGTAAATCCCGGATTTGTCGAAATTGCAAACTTTATCACAGATGTTGCCTAAGCGGTGTGTTCACTTGTTCTCACATCTATAAACTGGTTTTATTGCAAATTTCGGAAACAAACTATGGAAATTATTAATTACTGAAGAATGATTAGTGTAACTCCTGAATTTTATTGAAGTATTTGAAGGTAATGGCTATAATTACGATAGTTGGCTACGTTCCAATTATCGAAAAAATCAATATGTACCTACCCATATATCTCATATCCATTTAGCCACATTCATGAATATATGGATAGACATGATGAATGTCTATGCATATATTCATGAATCTTGCTAAATGGATATGAGATATATTAGTACAGTCATTTTATGGATTTTTTTGAGATTTTGTACTTTTTTTTTCCGACTTAAGGTTTGAAAATACAGAAAGTTAGGAAATTCCCCGTGGATTACGAAAAAAATAGTGGCTGAAAACCTCCAATGAAGGAAAATGTCTTAATTTATATATATATATATATATATATACGATTTTCCGTGTTTTTCCGGGAAAGAACACTTATTATATCTTCGAGAATAAGTATTTTAGAAGGAAAAGTTTCGAACAAACGTTGTTCAGCATTAAATTTTACATAGGAATTGACTATTCTGAATCCGATTTTCATCGGATTTTAAAAGCATTGCATGGGAAAACAAAATATTTTCGAATATGAACTATATATGAGAGAAAAATTGCATTTGGCTGGTAAATATGGTATGATAATTTTATATTGGGGTATATATCGTTACTGTAAATGATTATAATTAAGAATTTTCCATTATTTGCCCTAATTTTCTGGGTTGGGAAAATTTATTTTTATTTTTTTTTCAATCTTAGTGTATGATATGTCGATTTTTAGGTTTTATAGAGCTTTAATAACGATTTTTCAGTTCATTTTGTCGTGAAAAGTCATTGAAAACGTACATTCGGAAAATGGAGAACTTTTTTTTTATTATTATGGCGTGTGACAGATCAATTCTTATGTTTTTTAGGGTTCGGAAAACGTTTTTTTAGTTAATTTTGTCACGAAATTCAATTTTTTTCGTTAGCATTGAATTTGTGCGCAAGCGTTCATTCATATGATGCCCAAAATAACGCCACATGCGCTCTGTTATTGTACACGTTAAACGTTATTATAAAATATTTACAGCTGAGCTGTTGTGTATTCCGTGTAAACAATTATTTTATTGATATATTTGATTAAAAAATCCTTTAAGTGAAAAACAATTTGATTCTAAAAACCTCGTTTTTAATATTAAATTGTTTAAATTAAAATTTTCGGATATATATTTTCAATGATTTTTCACGATGACACAAAGTAAAAAAACATGTTCAGAACCCTAAAAAAATATAAGAATTGATCTGTCACACGCCATAATTAAAAAAAAAAAAGTTTTATATTTTCCGAATGTACGTTTTCAGTAACTTTTCACGACAAAATGAACTGAAAAATCGTTATCAGAGTTCTATTAAAGTTAAAAATCGACATATCATCATACACTGAGATTGAAAAAAAAAATAAAAAATTTTCCTAACCCGGAAAATTAGGGCCAATATTGGGTAATTCCTAATTATAATCATTTACAGTAACGATATATACCCCAATATAAAATTATCATACCATATTTACCAGCCAAATGCAATTTTTTCTCATATGTAGTTCTTATTCGAAAATATTTTGTTTACCCATCCAATGCTTGGAAAATTCGATGAGAATTGAATTCAAAATAGTCAATTCCTATGTAAAATTTAATGCTGAACGACTTTTGTATGAAACTTTTCCTTCTAAAATGCTTATATTCGAAGATATAAGTGTTCTTTCCAGGAAAAACACGGAAAATCGTATACGTATATAAATTAAGACATTTTCCTTCATTGGAGGTTTTCAGCCACTATTTTTCTCGTAATCTACGGAAAGTTTCCTAACTTTCTGTATTTTCAAACCTTAAGTCGGAAAAAAAAGTACGACCAATCCATAAAATGACTATAAATGTACTATATGGGTATATATTAAACAATGTTTAGGGGTGTAGGCCCACGTCTTGGGGAATGAAAAAAAAGGAAGGGTGAAATGTTTGCGTATATGCAGTACATCCAAGAAAAGGTAGCTCATGAGGTATATGTGCAGCCATTTTCTCATCCTTCAACAGAATTCTATGTTGGAAATGGTCAATTCGACGTGCTGAGAAATGCCAGAGCCCGACTATTTGATCTATCAAGCTAACATTTACTCGCGTGTTTCATTCGCCGTATACGTTGGAAGAGGACTTGGGAATTTTGCAGTGCGTATGCGAAATAGAAGTTAACATCAGTCAAATTACAGGTATAAGTATGTATAGGGAGACGTAAGAGAAGATTTTTGAGAATCGATCTGCTGACAGTTTGAGGGTCGGACACTTAAACTGTTTCAATTCATGAACGATATTCATCGGAAGGATGAAAGTTCGTATCTTGTGGCTAAAATGAAGGATTTGGGGCTTGGGGATAATTCGGAGAAGGCAAATTCAATTTGGGCGCCTCAACACCTACTGGGGTAAGGTAAATTACTACCATCTCTAAGACCCGATCTCCTGCACGAAAATTTAGGTCATTGTAAGATATATTTTGGGGTACGGGAAATTAATTGGCATCATGTTATGATGTGTAAATATGAACAAGTTTGAGGATTCTTGGCCTAATTGGCTACAACTTCGTATAAGTACATTGAGAGAATTGAATTTTCTGAACTATGAATATAATTTGATATTAATTATTATTATAAAGACGAATGAACGTAAGACATTAAACCGTGGGCGGTATGGCACATGCCATAATTAGGAGGAGAATCATTCAACCATCACCCGATTTTGGATGTCCCATATTTCACTTTTATCTAAAAAGAATTAATGTTATCTTGATTTCAGGAGGAAAAATTAATTTCCCTGAACTGAAGATTGTTTTATGTGATGAAGTAGCTCAACTTCTGGAATCAAAAAATTCCTCGAGGAACGTACTATGCTCGGTGACACATCTGAAATACATCTCCTACACGATATCAGTAAGATATAGATCTATCAAATCGATAAGTCATAGATTTTAGGCGATACTGCACACTAGTCTTGATGTGTGCAATATATTTATCAGGAGAAACATTACATAATACATATATGTATGTGAAGTTGAAAAATTATCGCTTACTTGTTTATTCTACTGTAATGTGGATCAGGAATAATGCTGCGGGAGCCACTTGTCACAATTGCACTAATCAGTTATCTATTCAACCACATTACACCTGGTATTTGGCGACAGCAATCGATCAATAAATAATATGCTAAGATACGTTTAATGGAGCCTGAAATTGTACTCAAATTGATCAAATTAGATGAATTTGAAGATGAGTGAGTCTCTTGACGAAGCGTCTACATTTTCTGAATGATAGATCGTTTAATATTCCAGATGAAATTACGAATACCTAAAGATCTTACACTAACTTTTCTTTATGCAGTTGTCGCAATTCGGAGCTGATTTAATTTTCTAGATAATTATAGCGCAAGGCGATAATTTGAACTGAACCAAGTATGCGAATACACAAAAGAGTCAAATGACTGGAGAATAATAAGGTATTATAAAGACGTCATAAGCATGGACATTACTCCTTATTTGTGAGCAGTTACTCACACCCACATATTGATGGGACAAGATAGGAATCAAAGACATCGGGAATTTGGGAAATCCGAGATAGAACCGGTTGGATAGGATATACCTTTCGTGATGCCGGACCAAACAAACCAGTTTGACGTCCACAAATATCCGAGGTCTTTCTTATGTTCAAATAATAAAGTGGAATATATATACAGTTCGAGGAAAATAAAAACCGGTGTACGTCATCGTTGATGTCATTGATTAGAGCGCAATAATACCAATCATAAATATTGAAATAATGTAACACTTTCATTTACTTTCAAATTTCGCGCACATTTACTATGTAAGTGTGTAAGTGCGATTGCGAGTATTGTTCAAAATGGTATATGAGTCAAACTAGAACAATTTGCCCATATAAAGAAAATTAATGCCAAAAATCAGCGTTGGCCGAACATATTTTGAATACAGGTCACACCACTTCTCAACAGAAAAAATAGTAGGGACAAATATCTAGGTAATTTAGAAGGGATGGAAATATATAAACGCAAAAGCAATTTATAAAATTCCGATTTATCTCCAGTTGAGGTTAATCTCTTGCTTGTATTATTATCGCCAAATAGTATTTGAACAGGCACATTTTGATTCATAATTTACTGTACTCTGATGATTGCTACATGGTAGCCGAAAGGTCTTCGGTAGTTTAACAGTATTTTGAGTGGTTAAGGGTAATTATTTCTTATACAGGGTGTCCTCGAACTGCGTGGCTAAAATAAAACCGAAGATTCTTTGATTCGAAAAAAATTTGATGTGCCATTTTACTTTTGCCTCAAGTGTCTTGTTTAGCCAGTAGAGGGCTTCAAAGTTGCAAAAATAATTTTGTTTTTTCGGTATAACTTGAGAACGTGATGGAGGACTTTTACAATATTTGGCAGGTGAGTTACTGTCAATAATAGCCGTTTTTGAGAGGGGAGCATAGAGCCTTAGAGACCCTAGAAATGACTCAAACTTGAGGATGTAACGGGAAAAGTGTCCAGAACTTTTTTGTGGTCAATGTAATTCGCTCTATATTTTTTATGTAGATAGCTTATTTAATTTGAAAACTTTTCTTACTCTTAGAAAATTTTGATAAAATCAACGGATTAGCTTGAAAAGAATAATTTCCGAGTCTCTGCAATTTTGGCTTACTAATTTTACTTGATTGAAATACCTTAGTTGCCTTTGCTTTTCTAATGTCATTTTGGCATTTGGAGAATTTATTCTCAAAACTGTCAGTTTTTACTTTGCTTTCCGTAAAAATTTTATGAAATTATGGCTCAAAATTTCACTAACACTGAAATGATTAATATCTCGGTAAAACACGAATAATAAAAACAATAGAAATGGAGAAACGATGTGATTATTTAGGAAAAATAAATACTAAATTAAAAGAAACAACAAAACTTTTTGGGAAATCGCTAAGGCATCAATTGTTTGAAATGTTGCCCATTTTCCTGAAAACACAAATTAATTCGTTTCCAGAAATTGGTTTGAACTCTGGGTAGTACTTCAGGATCATTCTTCAATAAATCCGCTTCATGATTAATTCGTTGCAACAATTCCTCTCGTGTATTTACTGGAGCTGCATAAGCTTTCGACTTCAAAGCGCCCCATAGAAAGAAGTCGCAGGGCGTCAAATCAGGGGAGCGGGCCGGCCAGTTCACTGGTTCATCGTGTCCTCTACCTATCCAGCGATCTGGATATTCCGCATTCAAATGTCGCCTCACAGCTAGTGTGAAATGAGGAGGTGCACCATCATGGATAAACCAAAGGCCACGACGAATGTGTAAGGGCAAGTCTTCCAACAGTTCAAGTAGCCTTTGTTCCAAAAAGTTCAAGTAGTTCTCCCCGATCAATCGATCGGGTATAACGGTAGGGCCAATAATAAAGTTATCCACAATTCCAACCCAAACATTGATTTTAGTTTGATTCTGAAAATCTGTAACTTCCGTTTCATGAGGATTTTCATCAGCATAGAAATGTTCATTATGGAGGTTAAAAAGACCACATCTCGTGAAAGTAGCTCCGTCCGTGAACAGAATTCTTCTACAAAAATTGGGGTTTGCGTTTTGTCTTTGGACAATAAGCCGACAGAAATCTAGCCGATGACCTGGATCCATGGGCAATAAGTCTTGAACTGTTTTAATATGATAGGGATACAACAGTTCTTCCTTCAGTAAATTATGAACTAATGATTTTGAGGCTCCAATACGAAGTCCCAAACGTAGCTTATTCCAGGTTCAGTTTCAACCGCTTCCAGTATCTCTTCTTCGAGCTCTAACGTCCTTCTTGTCCGTCTGCGTCCAGTTTCTCTGCGATTTGCTTCAAATTTGCCAGTTTCGCGAAGGTTTGCCGATTTGGAATTCTGCGATGCGGATATCTTTCCCTTCTCCGGCCATTGCAACGACAAAGTCCATAAATCAATAACATATCAACCATTTCAGTGTTAGTGAAATATTGAGCCATAATTTTATAAAATTTTTACGGAAAGCAAAGTAAAAATTGACAGTTTTGAGAATAAATTCTTCAAACGCCAAAATGACATTAGAAAAGCAAAGGCAACTAAGGTATTTTAATCAAGTAAAATTAGTAAGCCAAAATTGCAGAGACTCGAAAATTAATTTTTTCAAGCTAATCCGATGATTTTATCAAAATTTTCTAAGAGTAAGAAAAGTTTTCAAATTAGATAAGCTCTCAACATAAAAAATATCGAGTGAATTACATTGACCACAAAAATGGCCATTATTGACAGTAACTCACTTGCTAAATATTATAAAAGTCCTCCATCACGTTCTCAAGTTATATCGAAAAACACAAATTATTTTTGCAACTTTGAAGCCCTCTACCGGCTTAACAAGACACTTGAGGCAAAAGTAAAAAGGCTCATCAACTTTTTTTCGAATCAAAGAATCTTCGGTTACATTTTGGCCACGCAGTTCGAGGACACCCTGTATATACTGTTACTTAACACCGACCACAATAGGCAAACTCACCCAAACATGTAAATTTGGCCGAATCCTGAATATTTTCGGGTACAGGGGGGGTGACATAGTACAACTAATACAAAGCGAAACAAGAGCGAGAGTCGACTCGTCCTTGGCTCGTATAAGCAACTGTCGCTGGTACATATATTGACCAACGGCACAATCTAGTCCTCTGGTCAGCGACAATGTCAATCACAATCAGTACTTAGACTGAGAGTAGAAGAGAGTATCTAATATACAAAATTTAGATAATTCATGTCTCACATTACAGTTTTGTAGTTTCTATAATGTCGAAAAGGATACATAATACTGATAAGTATTACAATAAAGTGGAAGAAAAGTATTGGAATCCCGATTTTCAAAGCAGATGACAAGACAAAGATTGAAAATAATCGACAGATAACTATCCAGAGCGTTCTACCCAAATTGCTGGAAGGTATAGTCCATGATAAGATTCGTCGTAGAGAACAATGAATTATTATTGATGAGCAGCACGGGTTCATACAGGGGAGGACGACGAGTACCAATACGACGGTCTATTCTCAGTTTATTTTGGACAATATGGAGAACGGTAAAAAGGTACACTCAGTATGCACAGATCTTAGAAAAGCTTACGATCGGGTCTCACATACCTTGTTGATTAAGAAACTGAGTGCTCTTGGGATTTCCAGTAGTCTACTAAATTGGTTGAAGACTCATCTGGTAGGAAGATTGCAAGTCATATGTGTCAAGGGTTATTTCTCCAGAGATATCACCGTGTCTTCGGGAGTTCCACAGGGTAGCCACTTGAGACCACTTTTCTTCAATTTGTTTATAGATGAGGTTTTCATTAACAGTAAATTTTTACCGATGATTTGAAAGTTTTTAGACATGTTGATTCTGAATCGGATGGAATTTAATATTGGTAAATGTAAGAGTGTAGCGTTTGGAAGGCCACTGCATGGATTTCCTTGTAGATATTTAGTTCACGATTTTCTGCTGAGTACTGTCGATGTAGTTGATGATTTGGGTGTGCGATCCGATAAGCATATGCGTTTTGTGTAACACTATGATATGGTTACGAACAAGGGAATGAAGATACTGGGTTTCATTATTCGAAATTCTCAAGATTTTATTAATCAAATTGCTTTAAAATATCTACATATTGCATTGGTTAGGAGCATATTGGAATACTGTTCTCCATTATGGTCTCCTTATTATGATGTACATTCTCGTAGGATAGAGCGAGTGCATAGTCGATTTTTACGTTATGTTCCATTTAAAATGGGCATATCTTCTCTCGACTACTCTGCGACTTTTATGACGTCGGTTTTAAATCTTGGAATGCTGAAAATTCGTAGGAATCAGACCGATTTGTGTCTGTTGCATAATATTTCAAGCGGTACCATTGACTGCCCTTCTCTACTTGATTAAGTCGGGTTTTATGTTCCTTCAAGGAGAGTTGGAAATTTCGATCTGTTTCATAGCGCTTTTCTTTTAACCAATTATGGGGTTAATTCACCTATATCTAGAATGGCTAGGTTGGGTAACGAATACGGTCATATTGATATGTTCGTGCTGTCATGCAGTGAACTTAAGCACGGCTAAGGAAGACAGATGTCGATGCTTTTATGTGAATAACTTGTAATAGCATTTTTATAAAGTAGCTTAGCCATACTCTCACAATGTACAATATCTTAACTAGAAATTGTCATTTTTATATGTCGTTAATAAATAAATAAATAAATAAAAGAATAAATAAATAAATAAATAAATAAATAAATAATACCTCACAGTCAAAAAGCCGAACATCTTGCCACAATTTGCAACCCTCACATCCAAACAAAAATGAATTTAAAAAAAACTATGAAATCAAATAACGATATCTTTTCATAGGCAATTATTATGTAAAAATCAATAATGGGAGAAAATTATGAATTAACAAAATACTTCGGGGCTGGGAGCCACCTTCAAATTAAACATTCGAAAAGTTTTTTGCAAGAATCGTTAACTCGCATTCCCAGGTCCATCCCAGCGAAGACTAAACGTTCAACCATCTCATGCATACTTGAAAAAAAATGTTTTTGTTCTTATTTTTTTTATTGCAAAATTACAAAAGATTTACATTGACTAAAACGTGATGTTTGAAAAAAAGTACTACTCCACTTAAAAACTTTTGCACAGTACCTTACTGTTTTTGCAAGCTTTGTAATGACATCAGGATTCTTAAATCAGATTGGCCAGTGGCCAATATTACTTTGCCTAATTTCAGATGGCGCAGGATGAATTGGTTTCCTGCCTAAAAACTGCGAATCAAAAATAATTTCACGTTACAATGAAAGAGAGCATGTGGATAAAATGCCAAAGTCAGGAAGATCAAGAAAAGCGACATTTTGAATGGATAGGAGAATCAAGAGAATTTGTCGGAGAAATCTGTGGTTGACCGAACCAAGAACAATTTCAGGAATTTCTGAACTAGAAATTAGTGCAAGAACTTTCAAACCAAAATACGTTGAAGCGAAACTTTTCAGCGTACAGCCAAAAACCTATGGTTTGGAGACTGGCAAAGTATTTTCTTTCGCGATGAAACTCGTTACAAAATCTTTAATCCTGATGATGGAATGAGGCATGTGAAACTTGTTGTAAATGTGAAATATAATCTAAAATACGCTACACCTACAATAAATCGCGGATACGGTAGAGACTATGGATCTATTCTCATACAGGGACATCCTAACAAATGTTATGCTATACTGGGTGAGAGATGCTTCTGCGATACAGGGTTCCAAGCGTACATCTTGCCTTAATCAAGAGTAGTCTCAAGAGTGACCGGCACAATCTCCAAACCTTAACCCTATAGGAGACCTGTGCGAATATGCTGAACGCCAAATTCTTACCACAAGATTCACAAAAAATTTTTTTCAATTGATAAAATCAACGAAGTTTGCATAAATATGCCACTTAACACTACTCAAAGGTTGATAATAGCATCTATGTTGCATCGTTGTCACACTTCTTTTCGTCATATAGCACGAATGATGCTCTACCAATTCCAGAATTTCGTGACTAAGTTGTTATATATGATGGCTGTTTCGTTATCTTATAAGTATAATAAGGCTTAGAATTGAGACGAATTCAAATTTGGCCCTTATAATAAAAGGCTGTGAAGTTATTGCCCACAATGGTTATTCTGTTTATTATTAAGTTTATTTTTCATAGTGGTGAGAATTTCAAATAAGCTTCTTTCATTGGTTCTAGTTTTTGTCTTCTTATATAGAATGAAGTGTTATTTTCATAATAGTTGCTTTACCTTTGTCGATAAATAAATTTTTACATTCGAAAACAATCTCGTTTCATTGGTGACATCAGTTCACTATAAGCTTTTATTCTGTGAGGTTTTGAATATTAACGATTGCAAATTGGATTTTTTATAATTGAATGTGTAGTTGCTTCACTGTTGTCTAATAATGATATAGTATGCGAGGAATTATATCCCAACTGTGTCCAGTTATTAATCTTGTTGGAAAATTCCATCTCGAATTTAAACGTTATGCCCTGCTCGTTTAGAGAGGAATACTACTCAAACTTCAGATTCAAGATATGCAAACCTTAACAAAAATAAAATGTGGAATCATGAAGACGACATCAAGGAATATATCAGATTACACATCGTTCATTCTTTTGTACATAGGAAAGTTTACTCATTCATCCCCTTCAGATTCTTCAAAGAAACGTCGAAGTGAATTCCACTTACTAAAGATACATACATTCAGTGATAAAGGGACGCGCTACAGCGAACTGGATCTTGTGAGGGATGTAAATACACAAGGACAACTTGTTGTTGTCAACAATGTTCTACTTAACGTACTGGAAAATCCAGTGACATCAAGTAAATCGAGATATGATATGAACCGTGAAGCTGTTTTGGAATTAATAACATGCCAAGTTAGATCTACAGACATTTCTGTAAACGCAATACGAATTTCAACATAGTACATTTTAAGCTGAAGTAATGAAAACCTAATCCATGATTAGTCATTTAGTCTCGCTCCTTTTTATTCCGTGGAACTCAAGTAAGAGCTAGGCTACAATCTTGGATCAGCTAATCCGAAATTCTATCCCTGTTCGTAAGATCCACTATTAGAGTACCATAACTTCCCCACCGCTTCACTTGTGACCATTACTTTGTAGCATCCTTATAACTAGAAAGAACACTATCTTAGTTTTATTGTCTTTGGTCGTGCCGCTATATATTCAGTAATGTTTCCTTTGATGTGTTAACTGCTAAGCTTTCAAAGAATGTTTGAAACTGAGCACGAGAAACATTCTAAAATGGAACGTTACTTTCCCAGAATAACATACCATATCATGAATGTCACCATACGATTATTCTTTGAAGAAAATACTTCAAAAGCATAAATGTTTCACGTTTCACGCACAAACAGTATATAAAACATATCAGCATACGAAAGTGTTTCGTATATCGCAATGATAGCATAATAAAACGATCTAGATCTGAGGCATGCTTTTGCATTTTATTATTCGGAATTTCACGAAATGTGCTTTAATATTTATTGGGTTAATGATGGTTTGGTTTAATATTGCTCGGATTCATGATTGAGTTATGATAATTCCTTCACCGCGAGTATAATTACATTATATCGATGATATTTCTGCCATTTATCATGCGACAGATTGTGCGTTTATTTAGTTATAAAATTTTCTGTGTACCAGATTCAATTCAATAAGCTTCTCCATTGAAAATAAAGTGGAAAATTTGACATTATTGTTATAAATATTATTATATTATAAATAGTAAAACGATATTAGAAATCGATATATTTTGGAAACCGGATGTTGGACTTGTTATTTTGAAACTGTAATAGCTGCTGTTGAGCTTAAGGATCACGACTTATACCTGACAATAAGCTCAATACTTCTCATTCAAGGCCAAATAAAAGAATCTGTGTGGTATTTCTCCTTCGCACAGAGGTTATCATCAGTTCTCAAAAAATTGTAAGCATTTTAATGATTGCAACAGAAAATGTATCCGGTGAAGGCGACAGAATATAAAGATTAGAATTCGATTTAAGAAACATCTCGCTTATTGCCGGAAAAGAAAAGGTCAATATTCCCCAGTATATTTTTGTTTACGTTAACCTATAGCAGCCAAGACCATAATACTAAACCATATACTTAACGAAACCTGCACACGGACTGACAAAAAACGAGTCCGAGGATGCATATGAGACTGGACAATACCCTCTATAACACAAGGCCTGCGCGCTTGTTCGTGACGTCATAGAGGCTATACTGCCAGCTGTCACACACGCACATCATGGCATAGTGTTGCAATACCGACAGTTAAACAAGACTTTTATTATTTTCAATGAATCTGTCTGTAATTTTGTGACATTTAATTTTTACAGATAGAACAAGAAATTTAACTTTGGTAAATATGTATTTATTCATCCATTTATTCATTCAATTACACTAGCTCAACGGTAGAAATCCCTTCTAGAGCTTAGGGGTACATATAATGTGATTACAAAATAGGAATTGAAATGAGCTAATACAAATAGCTTTACAAATATCATTAGGGTTACAACAAAATATATCAACAGTCAAACCGATCATCTCGTAGAATCTACACATTTGGAAAATTTGGGGAAATAGTAACGTATTTTTTCTGCAGAGTGGTAGATATAATAGTCCAGCAGCCCCGCCTGTTTTTTTAAGTGATTAATAATAGGATGAATCTTCGTGAGTTCGTTCGGTTTGACGAGACGCCCAAGTTTTTCCCCTGTGCAAATTCTCAAAGAGGTAGGTAATGAAGTGCGCAGGTGTAGAACATGTAGATTTGGTAGGGCGTCGGAATTGTCTGACTAACAGTCAATTTTTTATTGGAATTTCAAGATAATGTGATAATAAACTCGGAAAAACAATTGTCCTACAAAATCGATGGTTTGAATTAGAGCGTCCTCCACGTCGAATATGTCGAAATAACGAGGTTATAAAAATTATTAATAACCAGCTGATTTTTTGTATGCAGCGTAGTAAATATTTGCATAATTGAATGGCCACAAAGTCCTACAAATGTAGTGGTACGTTCTTCTAGTCCTACGCTTGGAAGTTGTCGATTTCACGGTAACAGTTTTTTCATTAATAACCGTAGGACAAAAAAAACACATGTTCAGTTAGTGCATTCTTTGCCTAAATCAAACAGTGTCCTACCAAAAAACGGGTCTGTATCGCTAGTCCTACAAGAATATTGAAAATAAAAACAAATAACTCGAACCGTCCTTTATTTACGTCGTTTTTGGTTCTTAATGTATACAATCTGCACACGTACTCTTCAAGAACCCGGAATACCTCACTTGATGTTGTTAACTCGGCACGCTCGCTGTGCAGTTGTATAAAAGCCTCTTGAAATTTCGTATTTTTTTTCAGAATATCAAAAGGTCTCTTCTTTCCTTTCCGGTAGGAAGACGGGTTGTAGTCGTTTCCCGTAAAAATGTGGCATATAGCAAGCGACTGCGATAACTGTTCGCCAAGCTTGGTATAACTTTCGTTGATGTCGAGGTACAATTTTTTCTTTCCCGTGCTCAGATCAACTATTATGTAAATGTTTTGTTTCAAGTATTTGAAATTTGCCAACATCATTACAGGTATATCCGAATCCGTACAATGTACCTGCACGCGATAAGTACTGTTCAACTTTGTTGCCAATGACTTTTTTTATTTTCCCTTCACCTCATAGACCTCTCATAAGATAAATATTTAGCATTGACTCTGAACTCCTTATAACAAGAGGAATGATATCCGATGATCTCGTCATCCCAACTATCGGGCAGTACCACATCTTTATATTTGTGTTTGTGATGTATTCGAGACTTCAAAAACTGTTTGCAAGAGAGCATAATTTCCTTACAAAAGTTTTTTGTTTCCTCTCTTTTCCCGCGAAATTTTGGATTTTCACGGAGTATAGTGCACAAAAAACAATCCATATTAACTCATTGAGGTTTCACTTTTTGAACGACACTTTGACTGAAATAGGTGGCAATTCCGGATGATAAAGCCCAGCATTCTGTAGGCGCTAGAAACAATTGATTCAATGTGAGGTGCAATTTTACGTCAAACAAAAATCATAAGTCTCTGAAACAATGGGAACAAGCAAGATCTGTGTCACTAACTTTGTAATTGTGAAAAATAGGCGTAATTTTCTTGGTGAAAGTCATGACAGTGCACTTACTAATACTATGCTCCAGATGATTTATTACACACCAAGTAGTGAGTGCATCCAAGTCATGCTGCAGTGAGATAGAACATGAAGAATGCTTTACTGCCGAGTAAAGTTTTAAATCATCTGCGTAGAGAAGAAAATAACATACAAATAATTGTCATTGATGAACAAATTGAATAGGATTGGGCAAAGTACTGATCCTTGAGGTACACCTGAGGAGGCATGAAATAGATACGATTTAAAAGCTCCATATTCTACATATTGATATTTATCACTTAGGTAAGAATTCCAAAATTCAATGAAATGATCACTTTATTTGAAATAATCTCGATAGCAATTTGATATTTAAAGTTCATTATCAAAACATACAAGGAGAATACACTGGAACATTATCATCAATGGAGAACGCATTGCTAAGCCCTGAAGTTCTGGAAATGTTGTTTGTTATTAAACTCCAGGTAATTCTCTGAAATTCAAAGAATAGGTATTTGATAAAACGAGGGTAGCTACTTATCTCTTACCTGTGGGTTGCAAGTAATTATTTTAGGGGTGCTACTCATCTATGTTGATATTAAGATTTTTGGTGGAAACAGTATGTTTCTAACAGGTCGCCTTTCTGAGTTATCGTGTATTTATTAAAACGAGGGTAACTATTTACACCTTCCCTGTGGGCTGCAATTAATTAATTTAGGGGTGCTATTAATCTATGTAGGTATTGAAACAAGACTTTACAACTATTTGAACTTTGTATCTCGCAAAATTACATGGAGGTTAATTACAATTTTTAAGAATGAAACCAAGGCTTAGCAATGGGTTTTCCTTCGATGCCAATTCCCAATTTTGAGATAATATTCTTCAAATCATTTCAAATAAACAAATTCATTCAGTCAATGAATTAACTTTGATAAAAGGTCCCTGGAAATCGTCTCTTAATCGTTGCCTTTTTTAGCAAGATAATATAATATTCATAAACTGAGCTGCGGATTTGGAATGCTTTATGTTCGAACCAAATTGAAGTAGCACCTGTATTACAATTCATTGAATACTTTAAGGACTATTTTACAATTTTGACGATCTAAATTTATAGAACAGAATGCTCTTAAATGCAAACAATATCCAAATAATACCAATGTATTACGCTCTAGTTCATGCTTTTCTTTTCCAAGCATAAAATGAGCCATGTCCTAGTTTCATGAGTCAAAGTTGGGATACTGCATAATTTGATTGGGTTTTGAATTCAGCGTATTATTCCTTATCCATTTGAGGATATGAACCGAATCGAATAGATAAAATAATTATCTCGAATTATTATTTAAATGAGGATATATGATAGTTAACTTGTAATATTTAGAAAAATTGCCTTGTGTTGTGTTATTCTGAATCCACGTTGTTCTAATTTCAAAATAATTTACTGAACAAATAATAATTCGTGTTTTGGTTTTGATACAGAACAAATATGGACAACTCCTTTGAATTTTGAATTAAAACTAACAATCATAAACACAATTGCTGGAACGTGTTATTGCAAGCGGTACCAACAATATTCCCAACTTTATAATCCAAAAATGGCTTAATATGGATCTCATCAAACAAAAGTATCATGTTATTTCCATTTTACCACTGACATCGTCTTTCTAGTCCACATATATCGGTAACGTGACAAACTTATAGTTCCAGATAGCTGTTTTGCTCTGCTCATAGAGGTAATCATTGAAACGAGCAAGTTTGCAACGCTGCAGAACGCTCAATATAAATAAGAAGCTCCCTTTGTAGTTGTTGGATGTGCCTAAATTGATAAATTTGAACTTCTCAGAAACGTATATGCGTGTAAACTAATTGTATGTAAAAGCGAGGATAAAATCATTGTATTTGGAGTATATCTATATCATTCTTTGCAAGTCGTCTGCAGTGTAATCTGTTCCGATAGAAAATGAAAATTCTTCATCAAAATAAACGTTTACATGTGAAGCCATTTTGGAACGCACTTTATTCAGTCATAACAATTTTATACCCAGAGATAGTTATGCACTATTTGTTTCATGGGAATTAATTCTTCAATAAACACGACCGGTTTCGATTTTCACTTTGGTTTGATTGAAACCGGTCATGTTTATGAAAAAATAAAATCTTTCGTGGAAATTGGACAAAAAAAATTATTTGATTTCATTTTATCAACTTTATACCCTCTTATTTACAGGTAAAAACACTTTACCTGCACACAGAGACACCTGAAGAACATATGCAACATATAATTTTCCCCAAGAAACAGGTAAAGCTTTGCTAAATTCCAGTATTTATCACCTGTCACACTCAATATCGAGCATGCGCCTTTGAGATTAAACGGTACCTACTGTCGAAAGCTATATCTCCACTCCAAACCTTTTGGTGAGAACGTCACCCATACGTTCGTAGTCAAGCGCCTGGTCGTTGTGTTATAGAGAGTATTCGACTGGATCAAACAACAATAGAGAAAGCGCTAGAATGAAGCTCCTCGTATTTACCACGAAAAAACATCTATAATAGAGAGTAGGAATCAGTTGTGGACAGTAATAATAGATCTTCTCACTGGTCCCAGTTCACTGAGAGGACATCAATACAAAATGAGACTGTAATAGTCATAAATCTACTGTCAGAAGAGACTTGAGAGAGAAGTACTAGGCCGGAGAGAAACTGGCCAGTAGCTTTAGCAAGCAACGTACTCTCCGCGGGTCTCGAGGTGAGTAACCCCTTGGGGTGAAACTAACGGTTACCACTACAAAAGATCCATTGAACTGGGCACCACACACATTTCACCTCTAAAACCACGACCCCATGCCTTCTTATCCCAGGGATGCTGGTCGGAACAAATTCACGGACGTGGTAGACACATGCCGGCTATGGTTCGTGAACGTAGCATAGGCTAACAAAAGCAGGCGAGAGGGGCTATTCCTCAGTTGTTAGGGGGAATAGTCAGCAAATACGGTGCCTACTGCGCCATATGTATGTAGGTTCTCGCTTGATGATGTTAGGCAATTATTCGAAAACAGAGATATAAAACGACAACTTTTGTCCATAAAAACCAATAATAGCTTTGATTCTAAAACAATAACACAAATAGAGGAATCTGATTTGCCAAGTGTAGAACTAGTGAATCTGGAGCAGCTTTCCAAAACGTTGGAAGCAAAATGGTGGGTAAAATTAAATAAAAATTTATAAATGCATAAATATTTTAAGTATTTTTTTATTTGCGTATTATCAACATTTAGGTTCATATTTTGAAAAGTGATTTGGATATTTATGCGCATGTTTTTGGGTTTTCCACTTGCATATTTGGGTTTCCCTAATTATTATTCTATAAGCTTGGTTTATTAGTTCAAACAATCATAGGAGGCGTCAAAGCTCATGGTACGTATTTAGAATAATATATTATCCTATCAGTCTAGGAGCCAGAGCGATATTGATGGTCTGAACATTAACCCGATGGCACTATGGTTTATCGTTACAGGACGGTTCAATGATCAATTCATCTCACCGAATTTTCCCCGGCTGCTAGATCTCGAGATACAGCATCCGCACTTTTCCTTTTTTTTTTACTGGAGTTTAACCCTTTCGAAGTTGCGTTTACTTGAGAAGCATGCCAATCTTATACACTTCCACCATGTGCCATCATTTTTATCGTGTCCGTTTATCAGGCCGAAAATGGACTGCAAGTTAACCCCCCCAAACCTTGTGGAAAATGTTCACTGGTATTGGCAATTGTTAACATAACCTATGCCATCAAGAGTTATCGGCTCATTTCCGAGTAATTGGCCATTATTTGAACCAAAAATGTTTCTTTTTTTCATTTTTGCGGGTTACAAGGTAACGTGATGACACTATGTTAAATAACTTTATTGGACGTCAAATAAAGATTCAAAATTATTGCCATCACTCCTTGCCTATCTCAACCCCCAAAAAAATATGAATCATATGATAATATGACCAATTTTATGATAAATTAGTCAATTATTGAGACTCTGGCTGGGTTTAAAATCGAAAGTCTTTTTTATTTATTTTTTTCATTCTGCCGCATGATTTTATGGAGTTTTGGGGGAGTTGAAATAGGCAAGGAGTGATGGAAATAATTTTAAATCTTTATTTGACCTCCAATGAAGTTATTTAACATGGTGCCATCATGTTAACTTAACTTAACTAAAGTTTTATACACAAAATGAAAAAAGGAACATTTTTGGTTCAAATAATGGCCAATTTACTCATATATGGATCGATAACTTTTGATGGCATAGGGTATGTTAACAATTGCCAACACCAATGAACATCTTCCCCCAGCTTTGGGAGGGTTAACTTGCAGATCATTTTTGGTTCAATTTTAACTGGTCGGCCTGATGAACTACACGATAAAAAATGATGGCACATGGTGGAAGTGTATGAGAATGGCATGCTTTTCAAGTAACCGCAACTTGGAAAGCGTTAACCTCCAGTCAAAAAAAAAATGCGGATGCTGTATCTCGAGATCTAGCAGCCGGTCTGTGAGATGAATTGTTCATTGAACCGTCTTCTAACGATAAACCATCGGGTTAATGTCCCGACCATCAATATCGCTCTGGCTCCTAGACTATATGTGATAACTACAAATAAAAATATGTAAAAATGTATTATTTCTTGGAATTTACGAAAACTGTGTAATACCTGTAGAGAACCTGGTCGTTTGAATTAGATACTTGTACAAGTGAAATTTCAACTTTGGTACTCGAATTTATCGATATTATTGTGCTGACCTATGTTATATAACAGTTCTCATCAGTCATCAGTTAAGGAAATAATAAAATAAGTGAATATTTTCAAAGTATAAGTGCCCCTTGTGTAACAAGTTATTTCCTTTATATGAGAAAATATATTTACTTTAATAAAAATTGTTATTTCTAGGGTACCTACATCGATTTCTAGAATTATTATTGGAAATATCCGAGATAAGCAGGTGCTAATTCTTCCACCAGAATATCATTCTACTACATTCTATCTTAAAACTATTTCTATTATCTTTGCAATTGATACTATTATGAACAATAGCCGTTACAACTGGTATTTCTATAAATTTTCGAAACTTGTCGATTAGAATTGTATCCGGTTGAACTGTTTCTTGAACTGATAGTTTGTTTCGAGGTGCTAGTAATGTAACGATGATTTCTGAATAACTTCAATTGAATAGCAGAGCAATAACGATGAAATTTATGAAATGACTATGCAATTCACTCAAGTACTGCATGTCTAAGGGTATTGTGTATATTTCTAATTATTTCTCGCAAGTAACTTCTATGGTCGTAATATTGAATACTTGGAATCATTTGTCGACGAAACTATTTCTAAGAACAATGAGCAATTCTAACAATCGTTATCCGGGAAATACTTCTGCTCCAATAAATTGTAGAAGTGAAATAAATATCCTTATATCGATGGATATTTCTCAGATTTCAATTATTTAATTGACCTACATTGTAATTGTGCAAGATTCAGTTGGTGAGATAGATGATATAAAAAGTATTGAATGAAGCTGCTAAGAATTGATAGCCGTTTTGACCTGCTGGAGTTCGTCAGAACTATGTGCCAACAATTGTTCCCATCTTTCGTAGCCAAATCCAAAGATCAATACTATTTCCAGCATAATGTCATAATTTGTTAGTTATCTTTAATTTAAGTATTCAAACTGAACAATTTGCCTCATTTTGAAAACACGCGTAAATCTGTCGTTTGTTTGTCAACATAGTAGGTAGTTTCACAAAATATTCAATTATGCGAAAAACATTATCCATATTTGCCACAAGGGTTTCGTTGGACAAATATCTACTGTAACTGATCTTAATTGTATCACTCAGTATCGATTCGATGAAATTCGGTCTACCCATTAAATTGAAGATGAAGTTCGTGAATTTTTCGACTCCAACTTCTATGGTTACGATAATTTTCTATGTTCCGAAGCGAATTTATTAATTTTATTATTAATTAACCGATCGACTTGAAAATGAACGAACATAAATTTTCGGGGTCAAGAAAATCGAATCTTGTTTCAGATTTACTGTAGGACTCTAGTCTTAAGAATCACAGAGGATCAACCGTTAAAGATGGAAAAACGAATTTTCTACCGAATGATAGAGGGGAGATGAAAGAATTACCAAAAAAATATTGAGACCAAGACCCGTCAAAAGTTTTGTCCAAGGTCTGCCAATATTCTGGGCAACTTCCGATTTTTTTGGGCAACTTAATCATACCAACATACACCTACATTCTTTGGCTTTCCGTTTGTACAACCATCAAATTTCCTAGTGTTAAGTTAAGGCCAATAGCGCTGCCCAACCGGAGGCATGTTCGCCAAAATTTGGTTACGCCAAAACGAAGATTCTTACACCAAATCCAAGCACGAATTCGGAATCCTCGACCTAACGTTCGTATATGGTCCAAATTTCAGGTCGATAGCTGTTGTAAATTTTCGCTTCTATTTCGAAAACTATTGACGGTCTATCTTGCGTATCTGTTACCGTTCTATTTTCAGACCGATCGGAAGATTTCGAGATAATTAATGAATTAAAAACTTTTGTACTTAGTGATGGTCTTAAATCTTACCCTATTAACACGCAGCAATGTCTCATATAACGGGTTGAAATTTGGTAGCGTCGCACTGAAGTTTGGTGTATACCAAGGTTCTATCTTGGGGCCGTCACTTCTTATACTATTTGTAAATGGCTCATTCAGTGTCATTCGATGTGCAGCACTTCATTATACAGATGACATAAATGTTCAAAACCATCTAGTCCGCAGAAAATTCGGCAGACATTCTGGAAAGTTCAATTGATGATTCAACGGTGCAGAAGCAATATACTGCTATTGAGTATTGACAACTGTGAAGAGTAAGCGTAGTCCAATTGGGTTTAAAAATTGACAACAAGGAGCTCCAATGTTATGATACTAAAGAAGATTTAGGGGTTCATTTTGATAGTTAATAGACTTTCTTCATCCATAATCAGAATGTATGTTCAACTTCATACAAATTATTAGGCTTTATTATGAGTAACACTAAATCATCCCATAACACTTCAATCAATTCATTTGGCAGATCTAAATTGGAATACGCAACTCAGGTATTGCTTACTTTCTTTGCATCTCATAGCAAAGCACTCGGAAACATTCAGCAATTTGGAAAAAAATACGGACAGAGACATAGATACATAGAGATAGAGAGAGAATTGAGAGAGGGCGAGAGAGATGAGTTTCGGTAAGCAGAGTTCCTGTTATATCTAAAAGCATTTTCATTTCGAACACAGTATAACTCTCACCAGAGAATATTTGAGAGATCAGCAAAATAATATCGGACTGGCGTTTCGATTTTCGGTATCACTGGCGCCTATTCGGCTGTAATATGAAACACGGAGCTACTCTCTTCTTCTCTCTCTTGCTCTTTCGTCTTTTCTAATTTTTATGCTCCTTACCAATGTATTTTTTAGAGATATTCAATTAAACTACCCGTCTGAAAGTATCTCACAAAGGTAAATCAGGCTAAGCTAAATCCTTGAAAAGAGATATTGACGTACTTTTTTCCATTCAAATGTTTTACTAATAAAGTTTGTAAGATAATCTCTTTTGAGTAATTAAGATTTGATGTAACTGATTCCGATAAATTATTCTTAGTTTCAGACTCTGTCTTTGGACACATGATGGTAAAATGTCTGCGAAAACAAATTATACATTTTACTGGAGTTCTACAAACGGATGATTTATGTCCTTCCTCCAGACATGAGAAACAGCACTTTCTAGATCTAACTACTTCTGCTGAACTTCCAAACAATATTGACTAGCATGACTTTTTTCACAAAAAATGTAGTTTTCTATGCCTTTCCCAGGAAATAGTCCAGTCCCTGTGAGACAGCTTAAGATTTTTGAAAATTCTTCACATTCCTTTTTGTAGTTGATGTTTCAACATCATCGGATATACCAGCTTCAACAAATTCCAATCGTTCCGCATCTTGCACTTCTTTTTCCAGAAATCTCATAAGATTATTGAGACGATGACCAATCGCATGTTCAAAGTCTTCATCATATCCAGATAAAGTACTTCTTCGCCAAACTTCAATTATTTCTTTTGGTAAACTAGATTCCACCAATGGGTATAAGAAACTGCACTATTTTTGGGTTCAACGCCTAAAAAGCTCATCATACATCGAACCAATAGCTTTCTTGTCCATAGATCTGGCATTTGATATTACGATCCCCAATAATTTTCTAACAAATAAAAAACGTGTGGCACTCGGGGACTGCCGCGGTGAAGATATTGCATAGCATTTTTTCTCAACTTATGCAATTATAATTATTTATTTATTTTTAATTTATGCAGTATTTTTTTTCTTTGATATTAATTCAAGTTTTTTCTTCGATATTAATTCAAGTTACACTTTTTGAGCGTGGTAACCGATAAGAAAACAAATTTTTTTCTTTTATTGAACAAATGAGAAGTTAATATCGTTTAAAATATTTTAATTATCTTACAATACATGTAGGTTATTCAGGAATTTGTTATCATTGAAACTATAGGTTTATGGTAACTGAAATAAGAGACATAAGTTTGAGACTTGATATACTCTGAATATCTGGAAAATACCGCGTCAATGGTGGCCCCATATTTTGCTGTGGATTCTTGTGGATCATTATTCATTTTCAAATTCAATTTTTCCGAAAGCAAAGTTGTCAACCGCTCTGATTTTTTATCAGCGAAGTTGATGTTGAAATCGCCAGCCAAGATAAGTGAAAATTTATTACCATTTGTACCAAGTATTTTCGACCCTTCTTCAGTGTACTCCAGTAAAGTGCGATGAATAAAATGCTCTACCTCGTCCAATTTTGGATTCGGAGAAATGTAAATTGCTACCATGACTATGTGTAGGCCATTTCTAAGTTTGCATAAGCACGCACAAATATCTCCAAAAAATTAGCGCCTAACATTAACATCGCTAACGTGTGCAATATTTATTTCACTATTCGGAGTCATATTAGTTACATTATTATTATTTTGATAAATAGCTACCCCACCTTTTGGAACAGTATCTCGTTTGAATTGAACAATACAATTGAAATTAGGTATTCCAATCGGATTATCATGCGCCATGCAAGATTCGGTAAGAAGTAACACATTTGTTTGTCTCGTAACTGAATCTTGTAAATCGTATTTGTGACTATTTAGACTCTGGCAATTGAAAGTCACTATTGAAATGCCATTTCTATCACTAAGGAAATCTAAGACACTTTGAACTGTCGTCTGAACACTATTTAAAGGCAGTCTTTTGAATTCTTCAAAGCCCGCGATAAAAGCTATATGCAATATATGCAATAGCTTAATAGAAACAGGTACTCTCAGGTCTCTGCTACGCGCGTCTAACGTATAAACTCTAACTGACGCGTAGCGAGCTCCTAGAGGCATATGTCAAAATGATTTCGTTCGTAGCTAATTACATAGGACGTCTGGAGTACATGCAATTATGTTTTTAGATAATTCGAACCTTCTAATTTTGATAGGCCACTTTAAAATCCCGGAGTCTAAAGCGCTAGAGTGTTATAACATTCGTATAAAATAGCAAAATTTCTCACTTTTAGAAACTTCAAAATTAATTAATTAATTTGACACGTGTTAGGTGTTTAGGTCTTACATTATTTTTCGTTACGGAATTTCTTGATTCGGTCGCCGCGCTCAAAGCCCGCGATAAAAGCTATATGCAATAGCTTAATAACTCGACTAAAATATTACCGAATCTTTTCTTGAGGGCTTCAATAACTTTTGGATAATTATCAGATGTTACCGGGTATTTATTTACTAGCTTATAAGCTCGAGTATACATTGCATTAAGTATTGAAATTTGTCAGATTGATCCAATTCTCCATCATCATTTATTTTTGAAAATTGAGATCACCAAGACAATCAACTAGCGTATTCACCATCAAGTTTCTTTATTTCAATCTTTGGTAGTTTGTACTTTCTTCTGTTCATTTGAGTATCAGCATTTGACACTATTGACACTACTTCATCATTAATCATATCATGTTCTATTATAGTCGTTGAATTTAATTTAATATTGACTCGGACAATTATTTCAGCTATCTTACAGTTATATTCTTCAACTGAATTCATTTCTTCTTCCAACACGGGGTCCTCTACTCCTGCATCAAGAATTAGGTCTATGAATTGTTATAGTCGAGTGAATTATCTTTCAATTCTTCCAACTGTACTGATCTAGCTTTAAAACTGATAGATTATGGTGCATCCTTAGATAATTCCTTCATTAACTCTTGTATTATCTTCGAAATTGAATTTCTTTTCAATTTTCTTATTTTAACAAGTCTCCATCTTTTGATGTTAAAAAATTTCATCCGAATTTACCACCTCTATCACGTCGGGGTCACCAAATTTTAGAGATATTCGATTAATCTACCCGTATAAAAGTATCTCACAAAGGTAAATCAGGCTGAACTTAATTCTTGAAAAGAGATACTAACGTACTTTTTCTGACAATCTATATTTTTATTCTGACATTTCATTACAATTCCCATTTTCTATGCAAATAAATACCATAGCTATCTTATAGACTATCTTACAATTTAGAAAAGATGTTAGAAAACATGAATACCTAACAGTATTCTTTTGTTTCAAGCTTATTAACATGTGTGCTCAAAAGGGCTAATGCGACACTGAGTTTAGAATACATCTTCTAGAACCTTATAACTTATTTTATGATTTATAAATCGTTGCTACTATGAATATAGATGATTATAGGTCGTAATAAACTAAACCGAACTGATTTAATTCATTACGTATAGTAAAGTATTGTAAAATATTCAGTAGATTCATGAAATTTGATAAGTCAAAATGGGATTTTGGAACAGTAAACTAAGTATTTGGTCAGTATTTCTTTTTACACTATTGTGAATATAATGAGCAGTAAACATTTATAAAATGTCAGAATGGAATAGTTGGTAATAAATATGCAAATATACAGTAAGAATTAATAAATGGTCAGTATGCAATAGTCTGTGATAAACTTATAACAACAAATAACCTACCAACTTAATATCCCCAAATTGATAAAAAAAGTTCAACAACTAACCTGTGATAACGGTGCCGCTTAGAGTTTCCTGCATATGTACAGGGGCAAGGAAAATCAATTAGTCACAAAACCAAACTTTGAAATAACCTCCTCACCTACTATGCCCAGAGATATATAACAATGTAACAAACTAAGATGCGGTTACGTGGCCGCTTGGAGTTTCAAAACTACGTTATTGTAAGTAAAAGTATTTGAGCCGGGGTCTTACAGCCTGTTGGCCGATTATTGATTTTATCGACCAATTCGTATTTTCATCCTCATTTATTAATTTGATAGACTTTTTCCATTAACCAAACTGACTATTTTTGATCTTACTGACCTCATATTATTTTAACCGACCGTATATCAACATACCGACCACCTGGAATAAAATACTGGGAAAGTGAAATTGAAATACTGACTATTTAATTTGTACCGATTATTATTTTGTGTAGTATTTGCAGTACCAAGGGTCAACCCTAGGTTATCAAAAGACGTTTTCAGTAGTGAAGATACTTTACAGGCTACTTTCTCAACAAATATATTATTGAATGAATGAACAAACATCATCTGCGCATCAATGAGATAATATAGAACTTCATTATCCTTCAAGGACAGATTCAAATAGAAAGTCAAACCAGTTCGGAATCGTGTCCATTCTGTCCATAATCAAACTCAATTATGTCTGATATGAATATTAATTATAGTTTATGACATTCTGCTTATATTAGGTTTCAGAATTCCCTGAAGAATCGACCTTCAGATATAATTGGTCAAATTATTTTTTGATTGTTGATTTCAATTCACATTTATAGCGATAATTCCAATCTAATACATAATCTTACGTTTTTTATCAGATTTTTTCAGAATTATCCTGAATATAATTTGTTTATCGTGGTAGGTAGGTATATTTCTAACATTCAATTAACATTATTTATCGGTGGCAAACATGCGGCCACAATGTAGTAGAGGACATTTGGATTTATCAATAGTAAATTTAGAATTATATTAACGTCACTTCAAAAATGTTTGGCTTTGGATAATAAAAAATCTCAGAATTGATTAAGGAGTAATTTTTATTGCTGGTCATCTTCCCTAATTGAATTGTAATAGACTTTTAGAAATATTTTATTTACATTCGAAGCTTGCGGTAATTCGTGGCTCTCAATAAAATGCTATTGAATCAAACTGATGTTGAGGTGTTTGATTTTACCTATCTCTGAATTTGAGATTCACCAATTAATGCTGGATCTTTTTTCCAAACGTTTTTAATCAAATCTCTACATCAATCAAAATGTATAATTAATCAGTGGTACAATATTTATTCTAATCTAAAATAAACTCGAAATCTTGTCAATGATTGAACTTCCGTTTCATATAATCGCAATTCAATATAGGTAGTATAGGAATCTCTCGATCGATGAGTGACGTCAAAGCTGAATAGCTCCAGATAGCTGTTTCTTCTTCTCTGGCTCATCAGTAGAGCTATAGTGCCATCGATTTGTTTCCTCTGATGTATACATTAGCAACCAACACGAAGAGCTGGAGAAGTATAGAACCACTAACGCCATCTACCAATACCCTATATTAAACAATTCTTAGGCACTCGATGGTGGCGTCACAAGCTAGAGGCTATGTTACTACACAATGCTGCGATACCGATAGTAAAACGGAAGTTTTATTCATTTTTTAGGACATATACAAGGAGTTCCTCTCTAAAATTTTAGTTGCACCTCATTCGCTTTTAATAATGTAAAAACTGGATTTTCGGATCATCCTCTAAGGTACCTTCGATGATAGGGACCTGGAAAAAGTCTTGTACGCTGAAGCTCTTGCATTGTCTCTCTAGAACATCTGAGAAAAGTGGGAGATCTCTCCCTCTTCTATATATATTTCCATGATCGTTGTTCATCAGGAATCTCGTCTGTTGTTCCACTACGAGAAATTCCAGACTAGACTAGCTCAAACCTCCACTCTCTAGCTCGAGACCTACCGAACTTTTTCCTACCAAATTTTTTTTTTATCGAGCAGCGAAGTTGTGGAACTCTACCTATTGAGGTCTTTCCCTATGCCTATAACCGCTAAACCTTCAAGAAAATTACAAATGCCTGTCTCCTCTCCTCACATTCCACTGCTGGCTCACCCGATGTTCTTCGAACATAATAGGTTTCCCTCTCGTGTAGTAAAAGTATAAAAAAATAAATCAAAAAAACGTATTAATTGAATACTCTAAGAACTACTTCAAGTAATCTCTATATGTCATACGACAATATTGTTCTGAGTTATGATTCTGTAATATGAAATCCTGGATACGACATTTAGATAACTAAACTTAAACGGGTTCAGAATATATTCATAGATTATGTAAAAAAAAATGCTTTCCATTCAACCCCAACAATCGTATCTACGTTCGGAATAAAGTGAACATATTAACACTAGCGAATAGAAGGAACATTTCAGACGTGGAGTTCCTCTTTAAAGTCATGAATAATTTAATTCATTCGCCTGCTATCCTTAGTAACGTTTATTTTAATACTCCTACATATATTAGTAGGCATCAGCATCCTTTCCCTTATGAACAATATCAAACAAATTTTTGCTTAAACTCTATAAAGCATAGATGCAACATATATAATACGCTATCAAATTTTATCTTTATTGATATTTTCTCTTACTCTTTTTCAAAGTTTTTCTACATCTTGGAAAAATATTTATTTGCTTCACAGACTTAATTGGTATTTATGTGTATATATATTGTATAATTGTATAAGTGTGTTTTTCATTTTAATTTTTTTTCATTTTGTTTCCATTCACCCATTGCATTCACTGCATGTACTGAATTCATAACTTGAATTCTTCATTGATTTTTATATCTATCACCAATTTTGTAACTCTTTTTAGAATTCTATAGATCCACTACATTGATAAATTAGCTACCTGTGAATACTGTTTTTGGGTCAGTCACTTTTGTATTCCTCCTTTATGAGTAAATAAATAAATTTAAAAAAAACATGGATTATCTTTATATGTATAATTCTACTGTACGTGTGTATGTAATTGAACTCCTCCTAAACGGCTGTACCGATTCTAATGAATTTCTTCGTATGCGTTTGGGTGGCGCTTTGGATGGTTTAGATTCACAAATTAGCCCGACAGATGGCGCTGCAGTCGGTATCTAGTTTATTTATCTATATAGCTGGACCGATTTGAATGAATTTTTTCGTATGCGTTTGGGTGGCATGGTGCTCTGGATGGTTTAGATTCACAAATCAGCCCGGCAGATGGCGCTGCAGTGGGTATCTAGGTTATTTATCTATAAACCTGGACCGATTCGAATGCATTTCTTCGTATGCGTTTGGGTGGCGCTCTGGATGGTTTAGATTCACAAATTAGCCCGACAGATGGCGCTGCAGTCGGTATCTAGTTTATTTATCTATATAGCTTGACCGATTTGAATGAATTTTTTTGTATGCGTTTGGGTGGCGCCCTGGATGGTTTAGATTCACAAATCAGCCCGGCAGATAGCGCTGCAGTCGGTATCTAGGTCATTTATCTATACTGCAACTAAACGGCTGGATCGACTTCAATGAATTTTTGTGTGTGCATTCAATCATTCATTCATTCATGCATTCCATTCATTTTGTGTATGTATTCATTCAATGCATTTAAATTTTTTGTACGCTGTGTTTTGATATTATATGTATCGCATCTACGTAAATATTGAGCGTATTATATTCAGATATAAGTTACGTGTATAGGATTTCGTTTATTTTTCGACATTTTAATTTTAGTGTATTATATTAAGTGTGTTTCGCTATTTTGACATTTCAATTTTTTTGTACGGTGTCTTTTGATATTTCAGGTGTCGCATTTCAGTGAATATTAAGTGTATTATATCCACATATAAGTTACGTACATAAAACAATGCCATGTCTTCGTGGACGAAGAGGAAATATTGGTCGACAGACTCGGAATTCACAATTAGTCCAGAACTGTCGTGCAGGACAACGTCTGTCGGGTCCGCTAGTATAATATAGAGTTGTGAAAGGCATATTTATTTATTCGTTCAAATGAACTGTCAATGTCCTGACATAGAGTATAACTTCCTAGCTTTAACTTATTATGTTAGCTAGGAAGGAACCACGGTCGTACCATCGACATATACATATGGACTGCGCGTGGCAATGATAAGTGCGGCTAGTTCAGGCGAGAGAAAGGGAAAACGAAGAGGCCGGCTCTATCGCGTTTCTATTGGCCGCTGCGTACTGTAGCTAGTATGTTTACGTCCCAAGCCGGCCTTTTCGTTTTTCCTCTCTCTCGCCTGCACTAGCCGCGCTTATCATTGCCACGCGCAGTCCATATGTATATGTCGATGGGTCGTACATACAGGTCTGGAAACTCTATGGTTGAAATGAGTCTCTTACGCGTCGCCAAACTCGTAGTCCCTCGCTCAGCCACTAGCTAGCGCTTGGATCACGAAGTGGTAAAACGATTTCTTTCCGGAATCGCAAGCAGTGTTACTAAGTATTCTGATTTGAGAGAGGAATAGAACCGTTACCTTTGTCAAAATGTATCACTTACCTCAAAAATAACTTCCCCTTTTTCGCACACATAAAAGACCTCGTTAAAACACATTCTTTCCGGAGTATGTACTTATTATCTTTTTGGTAGTAATTTAAAAAGGAAATAATCGATCGCATATAAACATTTTTCAAATATACTAGTTTAGTATGTTGTCTTTCATTATGTTTACAATATATACATTATACACTAAAACCTCCGGTACTGTACACTCGACGGGTCCGGAAACCTCGGTTGACACTGCCAATTTTTCTCGTAACGCAATATTTACTATTCTGATTTGAGTGAGGAATAGAACTGTTACTCTTGTCAAACTCACCTAAAAAATAACTTCATTCAAGACCTCGTTAAAACGATTCCTATCCGGAATCGCAAGCATCCAATTTTAACGCATTTCCGCATCTTTCGGCACTTTAAAAACAGAAGTTTCTTGCTTTACACTTTTGTACCCCGTTTTGCATTTCGGCACAATGCACGATTTCGTAATTTGTTTCTAAAAACGCAGGTATTCCTTGTGTTGACAAGTCAACTGACAGTTGTCAGAGAATACTCTCACGTGGCGTCTTTTGGTACTACGCGAAAGTCGACGGTTAGCGACCCACTTCTCACAGGAAACAACCCCGAGTTTTCAGACCTGTATGTACGACCGTGGAAGGAACCTAGTCAATATAATTTCACAATCATCCATTCAGCTCCCCAAAAATGATATTTGAACGCAAAAATTTGTGAAGAAGGGTGAGAGACGTTAATCATCTACATATCAGTATTATGATGTGTGATGTTTATATTTTTCGTAAACGATAATCGTATTGGTAATTTTCACTATTCGATGAATCACTTACGTTACTTTCAGCTAGTCCATCAACATAATGAGAAAAGGATTTTCTCCAAATTTGGAAGTGGCCTCAATAAAAGCTGATTCAAACAATATCTAACCTGATCTTATTGCTAACCTTGTAGATATGTTCAATCCATTATTTGCACAAGTAATGAATTCGAGATGTAATTATTATGTGACAGCAACATGGTATAGAAGATGTGAAAACACAGCTACGTGATTCAAAACTAATCTAATCATTCCGTAAGGAAACAGCATACTTACAACTTGTGCCAAGTAAAGGTCAGCGAGAGTCTTCAATATCAGATATTACGAAGAAGACGTAAACACAGTTGATTATAAAAAGTACTATTTGTATCAAAGGAAGTGTTGTATTATATAGTGATATCTTTATCGTATGTTGATAGTACGTTTATTCTTCCAATAATAAATGAGAATACTCAAATCTAGATAATTTCGACTATTTACAAATAAATTGACGTAATTCAAACGTGGTTGATAGAGTATCTATTCGTGCTCATACAATTCGATATTACGACAGCATCATGACTGATACTGCCACATTCAGTTATAGTGCTCTATTATTCTGTTATTCTGTACAGAGTGACTCGTATTCAATGACTCAAATTCAAGAAACTGAACATTATATATTTGTCAACTTCACGAAATGTCGTTAGCCAAGTGGTATCAATCGTACAATAATTATTAATGATTATAGACATATATTACACATACATACCAACTGATTTCAATATTGGTGATGTTTTGTTTCCTAATATGAGCCCGGAATTTCTAGAATGTGTCACTGTAGCATATACCCACATGAGGTAGACGCATAATCTATGATCACGTATGCCACAAGTGGTATGAGGTCGTCTCCAACGAAGACTCTTCAAGCTCTCGCTGAATTACCACCTCTAAATATATATGTAAGTAAGTAAGTAAGTAAGTTTATTCTTTCTTCGTAATCAGATACATTACAATATGATAAAGCAATACTACTAAAAATGAAGTGACGTCAAAAAAGAGAATATAAAATATAATTAATGTACACTGCACAATAACAACAATTAAAAAATTTTTTATAAGGACTATTATTGTCACTTATAGCTTGAAAATTCGTCTATGCTATAGGCCTCTATTTCGATCAGATACTTGAAAACAGCCCTTTTAAAAGTCACTAATTTTTGAATAGCTTTAAACTCGTCTGGTAATGCATTAAAAAATTTCAGACATCTATACAGGGTGTCCTCGAACTGCGTGGCTAAAATAAAACCGAAAATTCCTTGATTCGAAAAAAATTTGATGAGCCTTTTTACTTTTGCCTCAAGTGTCTTGTTTAACCGGTGGGCTTCAAAGTTGCAAAAATAATTTTGTTTTTTCGGTATAACTTGGAAACGTGATGTAGGACTTTTACAATATTTGGCAAGTGAGTTACTGTCGATAATAGCCGTTTTTGGGAGTGGAGCATAGAGCCTTAGAGACCACAGAAATGGCTCAAACTTGAGGATGTAACGGGAAAAGTGTCCAGAACTTTTTTGTGGTCAATGTAATTCACTCTATAGCTTATCTAATTTGAAAACTTTTCTTACTCTTAAAAAATTTTGATAAAATCAACGGATTAGCTTGAAAAAAATTATTTTTGAGTCTCTGCAATTTTGGCTTACTAATTTTACTTGATTAAAATACCTTAGTTGCCTTTGCTTTTCTAATGTCATTTTGGCATTTGGAGAATTTATTCTCAAAACTGTCAGTTTTTACTTTGCTTTCCGTAAAAATTTTATAAAATTATGGCTCAAAATTTCACTAACACTGAAATGGTTAATATCTCGGTAAAACACGAATAATAAAAACAATAAAAATGGGGAAACCATGTGATTATTTAGGAAAAATAAATCCTAAATTAAAAGAAACAACAAAATTTTTTGGGAAATCGCTAAGGCATCAATTCTTCGAAATGTTGCCCATTTTCCTGAATACACAAATTAATTCGTTTCAAGAAATTGAATCGAACTCTGGCTAGTACTTCAGGATCATGCTTCAATAAATCCGCTTCATGATCAATTCGTTGCAACAATTTCTCCCGTGGGTTTACTGGAGCTGCATAAACTTTCGCCCCATAGAAAGAAGTCGCAGGGCGTCAAATCAGGGGAGCGGGCCTGCCAGTTCACTGGTGCATCGTGTCCTCTACCTATCCAGCGATCTGGATATTCCGCATTCAAATGTCGCCTCACAGCTAATGTGAATTGAGGAGGTGCACCATCATGCATAAACCAAAGGTCACGACGAATGTGTAAGGGCAAGTCACCCAACAGTTCAGGTAGCCTTTGTTCCAAAAAGTTAAAGTAGTTCTCCCCGTTCAATTGATCGGGTATAACAACGGTAGGACCAATAATAAAGTTATCCACAATTCCAACCCAAACATTGATTTTAGTTTGATTCTGAAAATGAGTAACTTCCGTTTCATGAGGATTTTCATCAGCATAGAAATGTTCATTATGGAGGTTAAAAAGACCACATCTCGTGAAAGTAGCTTCGTCCGTGAACAGAATTGTTCTACAAAAATTGGGGTTTGCGTTTTGTCTTTAGACAATAAACCGACAGAAATCTAGCCGATGAACTAGATCCATGGGCAATAAGTATTGAACTGTTTTAACATGATAGGGATACAACAGTTCTTCTTTCAGTACATTATGAACTAATGATGTTGAGGCTCCAATACGAAGTCCCAAACGTCGTGTGCTTATCCTAGGTTCAGTTTCAACCGCTTCCAGTATCTCTTCTTCGAGCTCTAACGTCCTTCTTGTCCGTCTGCGTTCAGTTTCTCTGCGATTTGCTTCAAATCTGCGAGTTTCGCGAAGTCGCCTCTCGATATTAGCAAAGGTTTGCCGATTTGGAATTCTGCGGTGCGGATATCTTTCCCTATGAGCTTGTACACTTCTCCGGCCATTGCAACGACAAGTCCATAAATCAATAACATATCAACCCTTTCAGTGTTAGTGAAATTTCGAGCCATAATTTTGTAATGACATTAGAAAAGCAAAGGCAACTAAGGTATTTTAATGAAGTAAAATTAGTAAGCCAAAATTGCAGAGACTCAAAAATTAATTTTTTCAAGCTAATCCGTTGATTTTATCAAAATTTTCTAAGAGTAAGAAAAGTTTTCAAATAACATAAGCTATCTACGTAAAAAATATAGAGTGAATTACATAGACCACAAGAAAGTTCTGGACACTTTTCCCGTTACATCCTCAAGTTTGAGCCATTTCTATGGTCTCTAAGGCTCTGTGCTCCACTGTCAAAAACGGCTATTATTAACAGCCAAATATTGTAAAGGTCCTCCATCACGTTCTCAAGTTATACCGAAAAAACAAAATTATTTTTGCAACTTTGAAGCCCTCTACCGGCTAAACAAGACACTTGAGGCAGAAGTAAAAAGGCTCATCAAATTTTTTTCGAATCAAAGAATCTTCGGTTTTATTTTAGCCACGCAGTTCGAGGACACCCTGTATAGTGGAGACTTTTCGAAAAATGTCAAGTCATGTCCCGGGATGTTATAATTTTTTGATCTAGTATCATGTGTATCTAGTTTTTTAAGTTTAACAAAAAGATGTTTGTTCTTAAAAAGAAACATAATACACTCATAAATATAGATGCTGTAAGCAGTAAGAAGAGTATTTTTTCTAAAATGTCCCCTACATGTCTCAATGAATTTAAGATTCAGAATAGTTCTCACAACGCGTTTTTGACTTACAAATACATTTTCAAAAATAGTGCTTGTACCATAGAATATGATACCGAACTTCATTCTTGAATAAAAATTAGCAAAATATACAGTTCTTAATATGGAATCATTACAGCAATTTTTAAGTACCTTGATCGAATATCCTACACTATTTAACTTAGAGGTCAGTTTGTTTACATGCTCTGACCAACTCAATGTGGCGTCCACTTCTAGCCCTAAGAACTTTACCGATTCTTGCTGTTTATATGTAATCTGGTTTATTACCATATTTGTAGGAGGTTCAAAGCCTGGATGAATATTTCTAAATAACATTATATTTGTTTTTTCAGCATCAATCAATTTGTTATTTCCAAACCATTCACCGGCATTCAACATGGCGGCACAACACTCAGAAATCAATTTTGGGTAAAGTTTTTCACTTAGATTCAGATTGCTATCGTCAACATAGGTTACCAATGTGCTCTGTATCTGGTAATTGATCAATTTTGTCTTGGAGTTGTTCCAGTATCGACTTATGGAGATTAACATCTTGAGCTAAAGTTTTGTAGCTGTGAAGAGTTTCTTTCTTATCTGACAAGGTAGCATCGAAAGAAAATCCATCTCCAAGCTTGTATTCTGCATCTGCAATCCACAATTTCACTTGTTGCAAGCTATCATCAAATGAATGTCTCTGAGTTAAGACTGTTTCGACTTTCCTATATAGCGCATTCACTTTATCTATCAAACTTTCTGCTCTATCTCTTAACGCTCTCAACTCAGAACGTATAGTGTCTCTGTTGTCAGGAGTAATCCCTGAGAATAAAGCTTCACCTTGTTCTAGTGCTTTACCAAGAAGATGTTGTCCTTTTTCTTTCTCTTCAGCGAATCTCTTCAATTCTGATAAGGCAGCTTGATTCGGTTTGGAAGTACGTTCTTCGAATTTCTCTACTTTTTCTTGAGCGTGTTCCAACCAATTTTCCACATCAGTAATACTGTCTCTATACAGTTTTTTATAGTTATTCAGTTCGTTCAATTTTTCCAGGTATGTGGGTAAAAATTTTACTATTGCTTGATACCGAGTATTGAGGTGAGTTGTAAATTGCGTTATCCTAGGTTCGGAAGTTTCTTTCTGCAATTCTTCACCTAATGGTAATAGCTTATTCATTTCAGTTTCATAATTTGTAACAGCTCTTTGAATATCTTCAATGTTCTTTATTTTAATATCAATATCGTTCAAATTTTGTGCCTTCTAATCCTGGGATATCGTTTAAAAAAATTATAAATAATAGAGGACCCGCCAAACTTCCCACATTAGTTGTTTTGAGTTCTGAGTAAACTTTTGAATTTGAAGCAGTAACTGCCACCCTTTGTTGCCTATTAGACAGATACGATCTAAACCATTGCAAAACTACTCCTCTTACCCCATATCTGTGAAGCTTGTATAACAAGAGTGAATGGTCTAAGGTATCGTACGCCTTTGACAAGTCTAGAAAGATTCCCTCCGTAAGTTCACCCTTATTAATTTTTTCGAACACAGCTTGAATAAAGGAAAATACGGCTGTGTCAGTTCCTCTATTGTTTATGCTGCCATGTTGAATGTCACTAAACAATCTAGATTCCTTAAAAAAGGAAATCAACCTGGTACACATGAACCTCTCAAAAATTTGTGAGAAACTATTCAGAAGGCTAATTGGCCGATAGTTAGAGACATCTGATGGGTCGCCTTTCTTAAGAATAGGCTTTATTAGAGCCACCTTAAGTTGGTCCGGAAATACTCCGTGCCTAAATGAGTTATTTATGATATGTGTAAGTGGTTTACATAAAAGTCCTATACATTGATTTATAATACACACAGGTATCTCATCTATTCCACAGCTAAGTTTGTTCTTTAGTTTTTTAACAATTTGAAATATTTCTTCTTCACTTACAAGATCTAAGAACATGGAATTGTCATTTAGAGGAATTTTGCAAGTAAAGGGCCTTTTCGGTTGTTTATCCCTGAGACTGGGCACAATTTTCTCTAAGAACTCGCTTATCTTATTGGCATGTTCTTGAGGGTTCTCGAAAATCTGACTGTCATTTTTTGAGGGGTCTTTTCCTTGTAAGTCATTGATAACTTTCCACACACTTTTATTTTTATTCTCACTATTTTTAAAAAATTTTTCTATGTACTTTTTCTTCGCCTCGGAAAGCAAATTATCATATTTTCATTTGTACCGTTTGTGATTTTCATTAAACTCACTATTACATGACTTTAATATTAACAAAGCATCCTGATCTCTTTTACATTGAGCTATTTCTGGAGTGTTGTGATAATTTGCTATTTCTTTTTCCTTTTTTACTTCAAGAAGAGGGAATGATTCATCAAATATAGGAATAAAAGTGTTCAGAAAACTTACCCACTGACTGTTCACGTTAGATTGGCTTACCGATAACATATCTACCCAGTCCTGTTGTAGTAGTCTTTCATTAAAGGCATTTATATTTTTCGCCGAAAAGCTCCTCCTTTTGCAGACTTCCTCTTGTTTTACATTGAGTATATCTACAAAGATTTTGACACCTTTGTGATCCGAGACATGATATTCGATTACCTCATATTCACTATCGTAATCAACACAAATGTTATCCAAACAAGAGGATTTTGTAGCGTCTATTCGTGTGTATTCCCTGGCTAGCTTAAATCCATAAGCCTCCAAAAGGGATATAAATTCCATAGAAGCAGCATTTTGCACCGACACATCAATATTAAAATCACCTCCAAAGAAACTTTTGCAGTTTTTTTTTTGCTAGAATTTCCAAGGCTTTCCCCATACGATCAAAGAAAAACCGAATATTTGAAAGCTCAGAACACGATTGATATATAGATAGGAAGATACACTTTTGTTGACCCAAGAAACCTTCGACCGCACAGCACTCAAAATGAAGTTTTAAGGCTAACTTGTTAAGGTCCTGTCTGGGATTGGCTTTGCAATCATTTCTGGTAAAAATTGCAACTCCACCATGGTGGTTTTCTTCACGACAGAAATGTGACATAAGTTTAAAACCATCGGAAACAAAGGCTTTAAGTTTGTTCAACCGATTTCCAATGGTCAACTACTGATATCATATCACAATCTGGGTTTTCATTTATATGATATATTTTTTATATTCGTCGTGGTTTTCTTTTGCTGGTTTATCTAAAGTAAGTTGTGGGTTTTCTTAGGTTTTTCAGCAATTCAAATGAAGAATTTTAATGGAACAATCTTTTCATGCGACGCGTTTCGGCTTTCGCCTTCTACAGGAATTTATTTTTCGTTTACATTTGGAAGTGAGTAGATTTTACGGAAGCACACACTCATCATGGCTTTGAAATTCAGAATGACTAAAATTCAGACTTTTGAAATTCATTAATCAAACACCGACAATGAGTAACTTATGTACTTACGATGTTCGTACCATAGTCAAAGTATAAAGGTCTGCTGGAGCCTCCCTTCTACTCTTCTTAAAAGTCGAGTGCAAGCTGATTGGTCGTTTATTTCGTTCATTTAATGTTATTGACGACGCCATAATATGATGTTGTTACGTGCCGGCGTTGTGATTGGAGGAGCAAGTGACGTCACCTAGAGCGAGAAACGATGGTAGGGAGGCTCCAGCAGACCTTTATACTTTGACTATGGTTCGTAGATGTAATCATTGTTCCTTATAGATTTGCTACCTTCATATGTTGCTCATTGACATGAAGAACTATGTATTGTCAAGTCTCATGACTACACAGAGTAATTAATTTAACGCTGTGGCTAGACCCTTGGTAGCGGTACCCGAACAAATCCTGGTAGAAACTGTTAACACGACATTTAACGGCTTAGGATGGAGGGAAGATTGCAGGAAAAACTACCTTGATTTGACTATTCTCATCCTCCCCAGCTTATTCATCTTGGAATGCATTTGTCCTGCCTATATACAGTATGTGAATGCTATTCGTGCAGAAGATGCCAACGAACATGGAACAAGACATGGTGGAGATATAATAATTCAATACACCAGATTATTAAAATGTCTGAAAAAAGTCCGATTTTCTTATGTTTCTAATTTTTTAGCTCGCCTTTCATGTTAAAACTTTACCTTTTAAGATTTTCAGAACCAAAATAAAACCATTTATTTGGATACATCATTTCATTAGTAGTATTAAAATGGCAATTGAAATAAGGTATTCTTCGTTTTTGATTATTTCTTTGCTGTGGTTCTGAGTTTTATCATCTTTCATTCCTATTTATATTATATTTTTAGTTCAGTGCTAGGGTTAGTTTAGGTATAAGTCGCTTTGTAAATCATGAAAATGGTAATTTCAATAAAGTATATCTCACTATCTATCTATAACTACTTCTGTATTTCTAGCCTATAAACTTATTATTCTCTTTATTATTATTATTTACATATAAAAACTACTTATTTACTTAAAAGAAAGTGATATTTAACAAAGTAAAATTTCTAGTTCATATCATTATTTATAAATTCTCGTGAAATATGTCACACTAACACATAGGCTTATTATTTTCATCTTTACACGTTTCGGTCTCACGGCCATCATCATAGGAGATATCAATGTCTAAAACAGGATTTCTTAAGACTAATTGTATCAAGCACAAAGCGTCCTCATCGCAATAATTTCGATTAAAAATGCACACGTCGCTGAAATGAACAGCAACACGAGTAATAGAAATTGTAACACATTATTGTTTCAATTTCTAATACTGAACCTATGACCTGTAACGGGTTGCGTTACGAGATAGTATAGAGCTTGGTAATAAACAGATTAGATTTCTTTTCGGCTAGCAAACTTGTCATATAATTATTTAAAGACATCTGCCGGTCAATAACATCGACTATGGAAACTAGCATTCCTGAGGTGCGATGTCGCTAAATATCGCGAGGCGGGAGGTAGAATAACGGAAGTCGAAGAGAATTCATTGTGGTGTTAACCTTTAATAGGGTAAGTCGAGATTTATATTTCATATTCTTTACATACATTTTCTTAATTTTTTGCTTCCGAAATATGATGCACATCAGGCTACATATAATTTGATTTAGACTTGTTATTAAACGTCTGGATGTACAGTACCTGAATGTGATTATATTTCGGAGGAAGTTTACTCGACTTATCCTAAGACACACAATCAGATTTGCATTTAGCATGATCCCAGGTATATCATTTCCATCATTACAGGGATTGTAGTAGTCATTGTATGAAATTACTCTAACGAGACGTGGGCAGTTGATGCAGACAATATTTAATTTCCACCTTTTTACTTGACCCTGCAATTTGTGCACATGGTAGTTGCGCGATTCTGTAGATCGCCATTTTGTTATCCTAGTACAAGATACATAGGATGGTCTTATTAGACCAACGTGCAGTAAAGATTGATAAGGGTGAATACGAAACAAATAGCCTAATTACTGCTTATTAGGTATACATATATTTATGACACTGTCACGCCGTTTGGGAGTTAATACAGTTTACATTATCAATCCACGTGTACAATTCATTTCAAGCAAACCAGCATTTTATGCTAACTAGCAAATTTCAACCTTTCAAATAATATTCTTTCAGATATAATTTTAATTATTATTCTTTCAGTCACATGTTAACTTTTTGCTAATTTTAAAAATCAATTGTAATCGTTTATTTCTTTCAGATTAAATTAAATTTTTGTCTAAATTGATATCTCGTCAAGATATCCATTTGTATTAGTGTTTTCGCAATTTGGGAAAGATAACATTATCGGTTGTGGAATCACCTGGTTATTCCAACCGACGGTGTTGCTTGTCTTTTTGATCTCAAGTCAGGTACTGGTCGTTCTTTGAAATTACAGGGTTTGAACGTCTGAGGTTCCTCACCCCTTCACTCCAAGGCGGTTTAGTGACTTTCCTGACAGGACCGACTTCCAGTTCCTACGAGTTCCAAGGAGGGTAACATTTTCTTGTTTGAATGACCATAATTTCATTCTCTGATTTTGTTGTTTATCCGAAGTTGTATTCCACTAATTTTTATAGAATCATTCGAGGTCTACTGTAAGTCCTCTTATTGGATATTTCGTTCTTTTCAATTTAATAATTGATTTAATTTAATAATTGTTTTTCTACGAATTCAATATTATTTATATTTCCAATTGGTATTCTAACAATTGTAATTTAAATTTCTTTATAATTCAAATTCTGTTGGAATATACGAATTGTTAAGTTGAACTTGTATTGTTCTTCTGAATTTCCATCGACTGTTAAACCATCTCGTAGTGCTTGTATTCTTGACTGTGAATTCATTTAGTTTTATAGTTTTTTTTTAAGCAGTTGGCGCTTGGGCAATTCACCAGTCTTGAATCACAAGGCACGTTTCACTACGAGCCCTGAGATTAATTAATTTAAATTGAGCAAGTTGGGCCAATTAAAACCGACCCAAAGCGGGTCCGTTTCACTGGAGCCCAGCATAAATGGGCTGCCGTTTCACATCCGTTACAGACCATACATTCTTTTTCGTAAATATTGTTTAGACCTGTATAGGTCCTATCGCAATTTAAACAATCTAATTCATTTATATAATGTGTTGATTTGTTCAGCTTTAGGCATTAAAGGTTTCAGATTTGAAAAATATTCATCAACACAGCTAGTAGGTTTATGCGAAACATTTATATCATACTTTTTTTTTCTGAGGTGTCCGGAATGTATGGTAATGTTATGAAATTATCTGTATTACCGTTTATATTATTTACATTTGACGTATCATTAAAGATTTTGTTTATTTTTCAAGTAGTCATTCATTTCCAGTGTACCACGGATAATTAGCAAATTTTCAGGACGGTCCTTTGGGTGGGACAAATCAACCGAGCGATCTGTAAGGCTTCTTATAACTCTTTTTTATAACTTCTTGGTGCAACGGAATTAAAGTGTATCGTTGTGACCAAACTTCTTTAGTAAACCACGATGCTCATATATATCTAGGAGACTTATGTTTATGTTCACTTCTTTTTCACTAGTACATTGAAGTTTACAGTGGAAATTATTGAATTTATTATCCATATACTGAACTTAATCATTGGAAACACACATTATGCAATCATCTAGATACCGTTTGAAGAATACGGGATGAAAATCTTATGAATTCTTCACAGATTCTTCTAGACATTCCATAACTAGGTTAGCAATAGTAGCTGAAATAAGAAATACCATTGATATGCTGAAAATTTGTCCAAAATATTGCTCACCGTATATGATATCAACCTGGTGTCTGCTACCCCAAAAAATAGCCCCAAGACTCAACAGAGATTGGAAGTCGGAATGATACAAAACCTTTAATGTATTTTCCTCAAGTTGTGGTTTCATAACACGTCAACTGTGAACGATAGAACTCAGTCTTTTACATCGTTGTTCGATTTTTTTACACCAGTTGAGGTTTTCATCTATATTTATTCCAAGACATTTCGAATAATCCTCCATTCCGAAACGTAATTATTTAAATTTAATGTTTCTGGAATTTGCAGTCTACTATGACTTGACGTGAAGACGATGCAGTTTGTCTAACTTTTGTTCAATGTGAGTTTGTTATTCATACATCAACGTTCAATCTTTGAGAGCGCAGAGGCAATTTCAGATTCGAGAAGGCAATGGTTATTTGCGATACATTTATGTTACTATTATCTGCATAGTTGATAAGTAACTTTCTAGCATCAGCAATAACTTGTGGTAGATCATTAATGTAGATTAAGAACAAAAGAGGGCCAATTATGCTAGCTTGAGGGACTCTCACAGTGACAATTCCCCAGATTTGAAATTGTATTCACCCTACAAAGTTTTCACTCTCTGCGTTCTGTATTCTAAATAACTTCCCATCAAGGCTAATTTTTTATCTCTGACTCCATATTTCCAGTTTTGCAAGAAGGATTTCATGATCGACCGTGTCAAAAGCCTTGAAGAGATGAAGAAAAAGTTCGCATGGGATTTATTCATTTTATAATGTATAGTATAGTGAGGGAACTCATATTAAGCGTTCATTATAAGATGCGCTAACGGATTTTGAGATCGTTTTCAGCAATACAAATATTCCGGGAAAGTCATGAATAAATGTAACAATTACTCCTGATTACTGAAATCAATATACATTTATAGAATTGGGTAGAGGTATTCTAGGAATCACAGAAGGATTCGGACAAGGATCACTTGACGTATAAAGCACGCAGGCAGAATAATCCATTCTAATCTCGTTGAAACTTATTCGGGTATTACATGTCCGGTGAAGGGTTAATTGAGGGATCTTGTAACCTCAGAATAAAGGTATTCTGAATCTTCCTTGAATATTGCAGAAATTAAACTTCAAATAGAGAGCTAAACATGAATTCTAAGTGTTTGCTCCTGTGATAACATGTCTTACTTTTGATTTTGATGTTATATTCATATAGCCAGAGATGCAATGTTTCCCACGAAACTTTCCTACATCTATTCATATTGCTCTATCACAACAAATAGTATGTTTGTTGTTTGAGCATAATAAATTCTGATCTTTCAGAATAATCCATTCTAATCTCGTTGAAACTTATTCGGGTATTACATGTCCGGTGAAGGATTAATTGAGGGATCTTGTAACCTCAGAATAAAGGTATTCTGAATCTTCCTTGAATATTGCAGAAATTAAACTTCAAATAGAGAGCTAAACATGAATTCTAAGTGTTTGCTCCTGTGATAACATGTCTTACTTTTGATTTTGATGTTATATTCATATAGCCAGAGATGCAATGTTTCCCACGAAACTTTCCTACATCTATTCATATTGCTCTATCACAACAAATACATCTATTCATATTGCTCTATCACAACAAATAGTATGTTTGTTGTTTGAGCATAATAAATTCTGATCTTTCACTTAGTTATCTCGGAAAATGATGAACATTTTGTTTTCCTAAGAATATGAGCACTATTGTATGTTATACTCAGACATCATAAATATTATGCCAATATGGCGAAGTTGTCTTTACTTTGATTGTAAATAGTATATCAACGTGAATTATTCATAGTCAGTCAATATCTTGAACAAAGTAAAATGTACGTGAAATTATATCAAAAAAGACCGCTTATTTGTGGGAAAATTCTAAACGAGACGTTTTCCTAACATAATAATTCTATATATTAAAATATATCATAATTAAATAATTGTTTTTCTTCCTTTTCATTTAGATCCGAACTACCGTAGAAAGCTATTTGAATAAAATAAATTGAGTTTAACACTTTCCGTAAAACCGCGTACACGCGCTTACTGTAAGCTCTGTCTTGCCTTTTTGGAACTATCAAAAGTTATTGATGAAAAATAGAACAATAATTAACGATTGAACTCATAAGAAAAACTTATAAAAAAAGTAATATATTGACTCTTAATTCATTTTAAATTTTGGTTTATGCAAAGTATACATTAATGGATATATAATGACAAATTTGAACTATTTCCAAGATGGTAATCAGGCTAAGACAGCTATACTGAGTTGAGCTTACCGGTCAAGAACTGACTTCCCTTCGAAAATCAACACTTTTTTCTGAAACGATTGACCTGGGCTGACTCACGCTATGGGATTTTTGAAACGTCAGTTCAATCTCGACACTAGGAGGCTAACTCCGCCTACATTTCAATTTCACGTCTATCAAAACAAATGACCGGTGTGATAGCGGAGTTGACAGACATGTCAAGTCCACGACACCTTTTCTTTCGATCCTAGCAGGACTTTCACCTGCAGCAACTTGTGCTAGCTTGGCAGCGAGTGCGAGGCCTGTCCTCCGGATGAGGCATATCAGGTTACGAAACACCTTCGTTACCACATACTATTCTGCTGTGTTATGTATATGTTATGTATATGTTATGTATATGTTATGTATATGTTATGTATATTTCTTATGCGACTTAAATTAATTCCGTATTCAATGATTTTGGATAGGGCCTAATCATGGTGAAAATTAGCTGTAGTGGGCGGGATTGATGATACTGGCGGGCCGGATTCACGGGCCGTAGTTTGGAGACCCCTGCCATGATACAACCCGCCACTCTAACAAAGTGTGATCATCTCATTCGGTTATTTCCAATTAATTCAAGATGGCAACCGACTTGTGCCAGATCAGATAAAAAATGAGATATTTTCAGAGAACTGCGGTTTCATAATTCATTCATAACAGGAAGGAATTCAGTTTCTACTAGAATGGGTTCAAATCAATTAACTATAGAAGTACTGGCCCAATACGCATTATTTATATCTCCTATTAATGTTGAGGGAAATAGTTATTGCAACCGAAAAGAGAAACTGTCAGTTTGTAGCTCTGGATAGGAATTGCTTCTAGTGATGGATTCATTTTATCAAATATTTTCAACATAACGCAACACTCCATCAATCATGAGCATTTGGATTAACTCCGAACAATATATCACCAGCGGATTTACGCATTTTGATTTGTCATGACTCGACAAATTGAAAAATATATAATAAATATCATGCAGATGTGCACATATCAATATGTTGGTTCTTTTATTTTATGCCTGTAACTGTTTATTTAGGACAATGCCGGTAATGAGGTACGTGTTACATATATTTCAGCTTAGTTTATGAATTTTTTCAAATACAATATTCCTATTCTTCTAATTAGTCCCTCGGGTATATGAAAATAAATTACATGCATGCTCGTTTGGCACAATTCATGACATGTTATTAGTAGCGCAAACAACGCCATTCGAGTTAATAAATGACAGCTACCGCGTTTTTAGAAGTTACACCCTAAAAATTATCCCAGCAAACATGGCGTTCATAATCCTGAATAGTCGAGACAATATACACACAAATTTGCCAAAACCTCAAAATTTTCAGGCAAAATGGATTGAGATGCGATTTCCGGCATTTTATTCTGCAAGAGAAGTAAAAAAAATATGGGATCTCTGTTATTGGTGTAAATTTGGAATTGCATGTGTGTGCATCAAAAAACTCCATTTTCATGAAGCATTTTTTGAGCCTGATTTTAGAAGTTTTATTAATTGCTGAATTTCAAGTAACATAATTCCAATTTTCTAACTCGAAGGTTTTGGGGTCGCTGATGATGTTTAAAAATGTCTCCAATGTATCTGATGCACATGACACCCTAGTGCACTACGATAACTCAGGAACAATGCTCCAATTGCACCCGTAATGTACAGAAAGTGCTTACTCGGAGATTTTGTAGGTCTGTCAACACGGATATCTCATTTAAAAAATGACCTCCGGGTAGCTGGAGGTCGGGACATCCTGGAGAACTACCTCACCTCACCCCTGGGCCATTTCTTCTAATTGGATGTAAAACTCATCGAAAACAGGTACTCGGGGGTGTTTAAAGTCGTTGAATACGAATATGTCATTTAAAAATGACCTCCGTGTACCTAGAGGTCAGACCATTCTGGAGTACTACGTCACTCTTGATACTGCGATACAATGGCTAACAACGCTGATGTGTCACAGGGATCTGTCTTGGCACTAACTTTGATTCTACTCCATATGAACGATCTGCTGGAAGTGATCACCTATCCCGTTCACAGCTTTACAGATGATAGTACACTTCATACCGCTTCTTCAACTAGAGCCCCTATACCATCCAATGAAGCTAGAGTAGCGAGACAGGAACAGGTTGACGCAAGTGATGGAGATCTGGCAAAGATTTTGAAATGGAGATCTGATAATCTGGTAGAGTTTGATGCAACCAAAACACAAGCTTGCGCCGTCTCCAGGAAAGGGGATCCGACAATCCCTAATGTGATGATCTCAGGTACAACTATTCCTATGAAATGTTTGGAGTTCGGTTTCCAAACATACGCCGAAGCTCTTGGATTCTTTTCGAAAGAGAGCTATTCGTTTGAATGATGATCACACTTACGAGTTCATTGACCACTCTAGAACATCGTAGAAAGGTGGAAGATCTCTTTCTTTTCTGTAGATATTTCCATGGTCAGTGTTCATCAGAAATCTCTTCTGTTGCTCCACCACGAGAGATTCCAGATGGGCGGATTGGACGAGCTCAAAATAGCTATTGAAAAGCGAAGCTGTGGAACTCTTTACCTAGTAAGGTCTTTCCCTATGCCTATAACCTGCAAACTTTCAAGAAAATATGAATGACCTTCTCCTCTCCCTATATTCCACTACTGACTCAAATGATATTCTTCGTACATTGTAGGTTTCTCTGGTATGGTCAAAGTTTAAAAAAAAATTCACTATTCAAGATTCAGTGGAATGAAAAATGTTTCATCTTCTCTTTAAACGTCACTCAAAATAACCTATATTTCCAAGATTGAATATACAGCTAATTCATCGTAATTGTTTGTCGTTATGTTGTAGGTACATGACAGTATTCTTTAGTACCGGGATATCAAAAATTATCCTGGTCAAGGGTGGTTGTGGAATCTCAAATGTGTGTCTTACTTTACTTTTGAAATAATTATGTCATAATTAATTTGAAGTTTCTAAAAGTGCGAAATTTCGCAATTTTATACGAATATTGTGACACTCAGAAGTCTTTAGCGCTTTGGACTCCGGAATTTTCACGTGGCCTATCGAAATTAGAAAGTTCGAATTATCTAAAAACATAATTGCATGAACGCCAGACGTCCTATGTAATTAGCTACGAACGAAATCATTTTGACATATGCCTCGAGGAGTTCGCTGCGCGTATGTTAGAGTTTATACATTTTACCTCGGTCTTGTTAATTTGGGACCATTTCTTGCCCCGTGCGACAGGCGCCAGTTGTAATAAAGTGTTTTTGGCTATGGGCGGCTAGCTCTTACCCGTTTTGTGTAAAATTCAAAATTCCCTTTGGTACGTCGCACGTTAGACGTGCGTAGCTGAGATCTGAGAATAGCTCAAACTGTTTTAATTAAATTTTCCTATTTAATGCACATTTATCGAAAAAAGAAGGGCCGTCGGGCACGGTCCGATACTAAATCTAACAACATGGAGTGAAAACGGCACGCGAAAAGTCGTCGTAAAGCCGTATTAGGTACAACCAGTTTGCACTTCTCTAACTCGCGTGCTACGGGCTTCTCACGTGAACGTCATTCGATTTACGGAAAATTAATTATTTCAAAACAGTTTTTGACTCGGATTGTGGCTATCACGACCTCTGAGAAGGTTCAAAGTTCACATAATTATTTCATAATTTCTAGTTCATTATTGTTTTACAACTGAAATAAATAGGTATGGAATTTGTAGGTTATTGATGATGTCAGTGTGACAGTGACATAATTATTTCAAACGTAAAGTTAAGACACAAGTTTTAGATTCCACAATCACCCTTGACCAACATAATTTTTGATACCCCGTTATATACTCGTATTATAATTATAGAATAAGGAATCTTTGAATCGCAAGCAATAAATTAATGAGGAAACTATCATTGAACAAGTTCCATTACATCATACTTCTCCTTTTCTTCCATATCTTGAAATTGCATAATATGAACTTGAATAGATTTTTATGATGCATCGGACTGAGAGATGAAATATCTCTCTGTAGAGTAGTGCAACGCTTCATGCTCCTCATCTTCGATAGATGGTATAGTGGTACGTGAAGAGTTATATAATTGGTGTGGTCAATTTTTGACAGTATCTCACAATGAATCCGATAACGACACAGCTCTCATATTTTGACAACCGTAGTTATCTGGTCTTGAGATTTCAGAAAAGAACGGTACACGATTCAACAGCGCGTGAAAATTATTGAGATTATAAAATATTAATGGAAAATTTTCCACGTTCTACATCTGTAAAAAAGGCTACTTTGTATTTTCAATAGTGGTCCATGCGACCGCTATCTTTTGGAAGATGATCGGGGTGACAGATATCGGGCGAGGTGGTGCCACCTGAAGCGTCGTCTTCTAAAGTAGGTCCCCGTTCACAAGACATCCCTTCACTCTGAAACAGATCTGGAAGTCGTCCTTTGGCTCGAAACGCACCCAGGGATGCTCGGTCCTTGGCTAAAATCAATATGCCCAGACATCAGGATGTGACATGATTTCGTTTCTCGCACAATAATGGGAGTCAAGATATCTGAAGTTATTCGGTTTTTAAGTTCATGCGGTCTCAAAATCATGAAAAATATTATTTGAATTAGTTCAAGATTCCAAATTGAAACAGAACACGTTGACCAACAGCGGAAACTTAGTGTCAGCGCTTCTATTCCGGATTAGCCGTTTCTGGGGGGAATCCCAATTAAGTTGTGAATCGATTACCGATGTAACACGCAATTATTGGATGTTATGTTGCTATTCTAGAACTTGCTAATTTCGAAGTATTCAGTCATGTTCGGAGGACAGTAAATGATTGTCATGGTGATCTGATCATACAGTCGAGGGGAAATCCAATCAAGGTGGATTTAATTGAAAATAGTTCCCGTTTCAACAAAACTCAAACTGCGACGAGAAAATATCGTACAGCTATGAAAATATCGATACAGTGAGGTAATGGAATGTCACAATGGATAGAAAAGTCCATGGTAATGGAATTTCAGAGATAATTTTGAGCCTGGATTGAAAATCTAGAAGGATACGTCTTTGTCGATACGTTAGGTTTTCATGGAAAGAAACATTTATTTATTTATTTATTTATTTATTAACGGGACGAACCCTTTTACAGTATAACAAATTTAGTAAAATATAATGTAGCGTAAAAAGAATGGAAAGAATATAAAATAAAGAGTTTACATTGCAAATATACACAGACATATACATACATTCGAAATTACATAATTTATCTGTTGAGCCAGCTAAAGCCTTTTGAAAAGCAACCAAAGAAATGTTTCAAAAATTGAGATTTGAATAATGATTTGCGGTAGTTAAAATACGACAAAATGGAGAATGCATTAGGTAGTTTGTTTTGCTATATAGTATGTGGAATACTTAGCTGAGCAGATATGTCTTTGGGGGATGTGGGCATTAATTTGTGATAGTAAATCAGGACAGTTAACTATTAAAGAGTTTGAATAAAAATTTAAAAATTTCTACGTAATGTTAATTTTTCAATATTTAGGATAGATTCAACCAAGTCGTAATTGAAATTATAGTTGAAATTATGTTGAACCCTTTCAAGGGAGACCATATAGAAGAGCGATACTAAAGGTGTGGACGCACCAATGCTGTGTGAAGATATCTTATAGAAACAATGTTATGAAAATCGCTAGAAACTCTTTTTATAGAACCTAAGGACTTAAGTGCTTTATTAACTATATAATCACAATTTGTATTAAAAATAAGCTTTTGGTTCGTAATAACACCAAGAACCCTTATTTCTGTTTTACTAGCCAAGATATTGTTATTGATATGATAATCGAAATCCACAACATTATTGGCTCCATAAAACCTCATTACAAAGCATTTATCAACATTTAGCTCCATCCCATTTTCGTTGCACCATATAAAAAGTTCTGTTAACTCTTTTTGAACTGTTAGAGCATCTAAAACAGATTCAATGACATAGAAAAGTTTGAAATCATCGGCATAAAGTAAAAAACGACATATCTTGAAGACATACTTTATATCGTTGATGAAAAGAAGAAACAGCAGTTGCCCTAAATGTGGCCCCTGAGGCACTCCCGATGGAACATTAATTTCTTCAAAAACAAAAGTTTTTAGCTTTACTATTTGTTTCCTGTTGGTAATGTAGCTTTTCAACCACTCCAATAATGCACCTTGTATACCTACTGAGTACAGTTTTGAGATCAGTAGCTCATGATTTATGGGGTCAAAAGCTTCACAAAAGTCGGTGTATATACAGTCTACTTGACTCTTTTCATGTATAGCCTCCAAGACAAATTGTGTAAATAGTAATAATTAGACTCAGCAGATTTTTCCTTTGTAAATCCATGCTGTTCATCAATTATTATATGTTTATAGACTAGAGAAAAATGTGCCGTTACTATACTCTCGAATAGCTTTGGTATACATGATGAAATAGAAATTGGTCTGTAGTTTTTGATCAGTTTTGTCACCGCTTATATAGATTGAGATATTGAGAGAAAGCTCTCACCGAACGGAAGTACATTTATTGATACAAACTCTAGTGCTGCATTCACATCAATGAGCAGCAAGGTTCTTCTTCCCTCACTATTCATAGTATATTGAGTATTGTAAACGCTCTAAAGAAATTACAGAGTTTTAGCGGGAATGTCGGTTCTGAGTCTCTCTGAATCCATCTAGAATATTGTTGAAATAATGTATGTGTGTGCCTTGAAATAAATAGTGAGAGCGCGGAAGCGTTTGCTACCCGAACCTAAATTTGTACGCGAGGCGGAAGTGGAAGATATTCACACCCCAAGTATGACTCATACAAAGCGATTTACATCTGTCGTGGCTGTTTGCTTTTGCCTTTGATAACTTAAGTTTGTGAATCTGGTCACTTTTGCAGCATGTGGATATTCTGATACAAAAAATAACTCTTTTGCTATCATTTTTCATTATATTAATAGTTATTTGGTCATTGTCAAAGAAATTTCATTGAAATTTCACGCACAGGCTTACTTTCACATTTCAATTGAATCAGATAACTCTTGTTCAGTAAATTCTAATTTATGCCTTCACGTAACTAATATGACTTATATTGTATTCATTTACTGAAATGTCAGTGGAATATTGAATAAAATCAATCATTACGTGATAAGAATCAATTATAAAACATAAATAATATAGCTATTAAAAGTTTGATTTTCACTTATTTAGTACAACCATCAAATGCAACTAGTTACACCGTAGCTTCTGCAAGCTATTGCAACTAGTATTTTTTTACATACTTTGACTACACGAGAGGGAACCCTATAATTTTTAAAGAACATCGTGTGAGCCAGGGGTTGAATTTTGGGTGAGGAGATAGGCATTCGAAGTTTTCTTGAATGTTTGGAGGTTATAGTCATAAGGAAACACCTCACTAGGGAAAGAGTTCCACATCTTCGCTGTTCGATAGAAAAACTAGGTGTGGTATGAAAAATTCCGGCAGTTCTCAATCTTGACAATGAAGGGGTGACTAGTTTGAGCTCGTGTAGATATTGCTCGTGATGGAACAACAGACGAGATTCCTGATGAATACTGACCACGGAAATATCTATAGAAAAGGGAGAGATCGCCCCCCCTCACAACGATGTTCTAGAGAGGTCAATGTACTCATACTCATAAGTGTGACATCATCCATCAGCCGAATAGCTCTCTTCTGTATAGAGTCCAAGAGCTTCAACGTATTGATATAAAAACTCTTTACTGAGTTTTATTCTTTAATTATGATTTGAATTAATTTGAATATTGATTTGAATATTTCAATGTTTTGAATTCTACCGGCTAGCTTTTATTTGTATTTTATATCTATGGAATTAAACACAATGTTCTTTGAATGTTAAAAACTTTTATATTTAAATTTCTATGACTATTTTTATCTCGGGTATTAATTTTAACAATTTTATGTTCAAATAGATCTATGATCTAATATCACAATTATTTACTATTTATCTTTGTTTACAAAGTTATAATCTACAATCTTTCTTTCAGATTTACAGACAGATAATAATACAATGGAGAAATAACAAATAAACTTACGTTTAGTTTATGATCAAGAATATGTTTTTAAAAATGTAGGCAATGTTCACTTGGCTTGATTTTCTTATTAATTTGATAATTCACTTTACCCGTAGGTACACAATTTCTCTGCTATTACACAAATCACAGGTGAACAATGTGGTTACTTCTTTAGAAATCAGGAACTGTTGATAATTGTTAACTTGTCTTATTCTTTTTCAAAAGATATAAAACCTTAAATGATGTATTGGAACGTTGTCAAAGACTAACTATTATACGATGCTACATGTGAATTATGGTTATAATAACTTTTAAAAACTTTGTTCGAAGACTGGAAATACTACTTGACTTGTATAAATTACTTATTTGCTTCGGTTACTTTCAACCTTATGAAGCTACTGGAACACTTGGGTTCACCGATGCTTATCCAAAAATCTAAGGTTATGGATTGTGAGTTGCAGAAGTACTTTGACTCTCTAGATATAATTGTTAACTATCTTGGCTTGTCTTCAGATGCCTTTTATAGGCCTTCAAAACCGACGCTAAGTATTTTCAAAATTAACCAATGAGGTGCTTAGCTTACCTATCAAGAATGCTTTGTTGATTGTTGTAAACTGACATAACTATTACATTGTTACTACTCTGACGTCTATAAAATCGCCTCGACCGATCAGAATTTAGTATTCTTTAAATTTTTAATTATTGGAGATTTTCATCTTATTTTAAATGATGATGATTCCTTCTTTTTAAATTCATATTGACTACATTTTTCCACACACTTTGGTATAAGATAACCTATGATTAGGTTATTATTAATATAATTATTCCTATAATTATTATAAATTTGACAGTTGTCATTATTAAAAACTAATACATAATATAATATCAATAACATTTCTTTAACATTATATAATTCAAATTTACTAATCCTAACTTATATCTACAACATTTTTCAATAGTTTGTGCTATCTCATGATAGTTTTTGTAATCATTTTTATTATGATTTCTGCCTTCGTAACATTGTACGTTTATTCACTTTCACTGAAGTTCTTGTTTTACACTTTTATTCTAATTACATTGTTGTTTATTATGTTTTACATTGTTCATTATATTATACTAACTATTATTTAACTTTTAACATTGTATTTTAATTCCATATAATATCTTTTTATTAATCTTTTCTGATTTTCAATGTTCGGTAAGTTCTAATTTTATCATTTTATTGTTTAGGAAATGAAATCATAACAGTATATATGCTCCAGAACACGTCGGATATTTGCTTTGTAGGAGGAATTGCTGGGATGTAAAATAGCTCTTGGTACGGAATAGAAAACCAAGTTTTTGTGAAGCGGTTTCCGCAATAGACATCACATGATCATCACCTGAGAGGGTGCTGTTGGTGGTGATCCCAAGCATCAATATAGAAGAATTCAAAGGAATAGTTGTACCTGACATCATCATATTAGGCATTTCGGTATCCGCCTTCCTCGAGAAGACGCAAGCACGAGTTTTGGTTGCATTGAACTCTACTAGATTATCAGATCCTCATTCAAAAATTTTTGCCAGATCTCCATTAATTGGGTCAACCTGTCTCTGTCTCGCTCCTCTGGTTTCTTCGGATGGTATAGATGCTCTAGGTGAGAAAGCGATATGAAGTGCACCATCGTCTGCAAAGCTATGGACGGATTGAATAATATATACTAAATAAGTGAGAATCAAACTTTCAATAGCTGTATTATTCAGGTTCAAATTCTAGAAATGTTGCATAATTTGAAAATTACAAGGAACCTGATTTACTGTTTTGAAAAAAAATTACCCAGGGAAGTGTAAGTATTACATAAATATTATATAGTTTTTATGATTTTCTAAAGATAAACGGAAGAATGAAGCTTAGGTAAGTTTTATTGAGGGAGCTATCATGTTAATCCTACATGTAGACAGTTTAATGTTGCATACAGAACAAATTTGATACAAGTAAGAGAACATTAAGCGGGTTAATATTTCCGCAAAAAGTAACGAAAGACATGAAATAATAAACGACTATGTAGCACATCGTGAGAGCCAGGTAGCTCAGTGGTAGAAGAATCGATCTTCTAATCACTGTGGTTGCTGGTCGCGGGTTCGAATCCTGCGAAAATTTTTCCAATGGCCAGAGGAAGTGGAGCGGCAAGATACAATTGGCTGTCAAGCCCAAATATCATCGAGACTGGCCTGGTTGCAGGATCGAGCCTACCACACGAGGTGGAGTGTTTAGTGGGTATATCTGAGGTGATTAAGTTCGGCACTCAGGGACTCCCACACTACCTTATGGGATGTAACAGGACCATAAGGTGCCCATAAAGGGTTTCAACCACGTCCCAACAAAGAAAAAGCCCATCGTGAAGTCAATACCTTGAAGATTTTTGTAAGCGTAGAGAGTGAATTTCGCGTCATGATTAAACAGTATTCCTTGCGTAGGAAAAACATTATGTAAACGAACGCATCGCTTGTTGAACATTATTGGGACGATTGGAACGATTCCAACACAATCTGCCGGAAAGCTGATGTCTCACTGAAAATGCAAGTCACAAAGAAGGTAATTTAGAACTAACAAAATGTATTGAGCTACTTATTAAACTCAAATTCATCTTCTTGTTTGTATTATTAGCCCCAAATAGTATTCGAAAGGCATATTTTGATTTCCAATTTAGTTTACTCTGATGATGAGTATTTGCTAGCTGGAACGTCCTCACTACTCAAATAATATTTTCAGTGAATAAGGGTGATTTATTTCGTACTCATTAACGGGGCATTAAATCACAAAGTTAGTTGATGATCAACTTCGCCTTCAGTGGTTTATATTCACGAAAATATGAAACTTTCTTTATATCAAGATACTGGAGAATTCGGTCGTGTTCATATTTCCATCAAAATCACACAAGTTTATTAATGAACAACTTCGCCGTCAGGGGTTTATATTCACGAAAATATAAAACCTTCTTTGTATCAAGATACTGAAGATATCGGTAGAATTCATATTTTCAATGAGTATTCAGTATTTATCATTTGTTACGAATAATCGACAATTATTGACCTATTGTTATTCATTATTGAAATAGCATACATATTCAATGTGACAAATGAAAATGGAATAAAATAGAGCTTGATATAATGGGTCTACCAAAACAGTCTCCAATTTTGTGGCCTTACATTAAAAGCGAGCTAAACAAGATGAATTACCCAACAAATTGATAAAACACATGTGATTTATAATTGGCTTAGAAACTGCAGCTTCAGTTAACGCAGGGTTCCATTATCGATTGTTGAGAATGTAGAATCTAGCAAATGGATATGCAAATAGGATGTGTTATTGTTTTGTTATCTGGAGAGATCCGTTTCCACTTATACTCTCTGATCTACATTGGAGTATGATTCACTTTATAATGTAATATCTGTATATCGTCCACCAGAAGCAGATTTAAATACCTTTTTATTTTGCATGAATTTCATTCTTGATAGATTATTTGTGGAGAAAGAGTTTGTTATCATTCTGGGAGGTTTCAATATCGATTTTTGTGGAGGGGACAATGAGAAAAGTCAGTTTATTACTTCACTTGATTCTTATTCGATAACTATTACCATAAATGAACATACGCGAGTCACTGTTACCACACAGTCTTGCATTGATAATATAATCACAAATACAAGCACGTAGCCAGTGGGGGCAGAAGTGGCAGTTGCCCCCCCCCCCCCCCCATTTTTCCACCTTATGTGTGTGTGTTAGTATGTTTGTATTGCTGTACCACTTCTTCTAAGGACCAGTGTGAATTCGAGGGATCACACAACCTTTTATTAAGCTCACAATTTCAAAACGTTTTCCTCTAATCAATAATGATGTATATCTTATAATATCTGCCGAATAACTAACTTAAACCTAACTGCTATCTCTACTTATATCCTAACTATTTACAACTATCTTACTATGTTCAGTTACATGAAAATATATAATAATCATAGTTAAACTTGTTTAGTAAATTATTGTTGTCAGTTACAAAACAGTCAAGATGTAAATGAATTGAGTTCAATATTGTAAATAAGGGGCTGCGAAATATCCAGTTTCCCTTTTTTATTACTATATTACTTGTAACGGTACAGGGGTATTTTTACCAACCCTTCTTTGGGATAACACATAGTAAATTTCTGCTCCGTTTTATTTGACCTGTTTTTAATCTTATGTAATATAGTGAATGTTAGCATCCAAAATTGACTTTTTATTCATACGAACTAAAAATATGTCCACGACAAAATCAGGAAATAAACGTACTAGATAAACAAGATGTTTAAACTGTGAATGAAGAACTGCCGACCGCTGGAAATTCCGGGGTTACAACCCTAATAAAGCTTTGTCCCAAGTACATCGAAATAACAAAGCAATAAACATCTACTGCCACCGATCGGTTGAACATGTAAAAGACACTAACCATACTTTCGACTACAACAACACAAAAATTTTAAATATTGAAACGAATGACAACAAACGTTTGATATTAGAATGTATCCAAATTAAAAAAAACAATTGTGTAAATGACAAAATAGATTTCAATCTTTCGAAACTTTACAATAATTTAATTCAAACTTAACAGAATTCTATTATTTTGAAGTGCCACTTCCCACTAGTCTATTTAAAATTCAACCTAAAAAAGAGTGTGTTTAATATACATATATTGTACATGTACATTTATTCCAAAAGACACATCGATAGAACATCTTCCTTTCAAATTTAATAGTTTTTTCTCTAGTGTTATACCTAAAACGATCTCTGATATTGAACATTGGAATCTGAGCATTAACTTTAACAATCAAACAGTTCACAGGGTGATTTCAATATACCTATACGACTATACAACTGATGAAATCTGTCAGATAGTGAAAAATTTTAAGCCTAAAAACTCAACAAGTTTTGGAGGCGTATGCCCAAAGATACTCAAAATGTGTATCGCATCATCAATTAACTCTCTTCAACATATATACAACGACTCGCTGTGTTCCGGTATATTCCCCGAACCACTAAAATTGGCAATTATTATTCCTTTTCATAAAAAAGGAGACTCTGAGCTGGTCGAAAACTATCGTCCAATTATTTTGCTATAATTCTTCTCGAAAATATTGGAAACTTCAATCTTCAATAGAGTAAGTCGCTTCCTGAGCAATCGTTCTCAACATGGGTTCATAAGAAGTAGGCGCATTCTGCATGATCTCAATACCAAAAAGTCTATGAGGCCAGACAAAGTTTCACCTGTTTTTCTCAAGGAATTTGCGCTTGGATTAACACCAGTTGTCTGCAGGTTGCTTACCCTTTTATACAAACTTGGTATGTCTCCTTCCAGCTAGAAGACAGCTAGAGTGCAACCAATTCCAGAAAAAGTAAGAGAGACCCTTCCCAATAATTATAGACTCATTGTTCTATTATCTCTGATCTCCAAAATGATGTAAAAGCAATCACCATCGAGCTCATCAAATACCTAGAGAGAGTTATGTAAGGTGATTCCCGTTCCCACGATATTCCGCTGACTCCAGCATCAGCGTTATTATGGCAAATCTCGGAATTCACTGGCATGAGACATGAACAAAAAACAGAATCGACATAGACTTGAAACAATTAACACGTATATTTTATATTATGAAATTCATTTAATAAATATTAATAAACTTTTTAAAAACGTGTTTCTGTGAATAAGAAACATAAAGTGGCGCAGTCGACGAGGATTTCTGAAAGGGCATTTATCGCAAATAACCCGTCAGTCCCAACTGTTTATTCGGAAGAACCTAAGATCCATCGTGGAAAACTTGGTTGAAGTGGAGAAGAAGATGAAAGTAACTATTTTAATGTAAGTTGCTCATTTCCTATTTCCTATATTTCTTTTACTGTTCTATGTCATTCTCCTCGCATTCATCTCATTCAAGTGAAGATATCGATTGCGAGTTAGATATAGAAAATATTGCATTTAATAGTTCAAACTTAGATTTAGATATTAACATATCATTCTCTAATTTAAATATTTCAAAAAATAATACAGCCAAAATGGTAACGCCAAATTTTGATAGCAGACTTTTAGAGATAGTTCCCAAATTTGACGGAAATCCGTTAGAATTATCATCATATTTAGATACTGCTAATACTCTAATTAATACATATTGGGATCCAAACCCCACTAATCAAAATAACGTTCAAAATACTACTCTTATTTATGGAATTTATGCAAAATTAATAGGTAAGGCTCGAGAAGTATATAGTATTTGTATAGCTAAAGATTGGCAATCAGTGAAATCAGCTTTAATTGCTCATTTCGGTGATCAAAGAGATGAAAATGGATTGTTATTTGATCTGGATCAGTTACGGCAAACTAATAACGAAACACCATTACAATTTTATACTCGTATTATGTCTAACTTAAGCGCTCTTCACAATTACTTAGATACACATGAAATTAATCAAGATACAAAACATGTGAAGAAAACATTTTATAACACTCATGCTTTGAAACTATTTCTCGCCGGTTTAAAAGAACTACTAGGTTCAACAATTAGGGCAATGAAACCAAATGACTTGGCAGAAGCTAGGCAATATATTATTTCAGAAACTAATATTCGTTATTTACAAAAACCAATTGGTAACCAATATCAATCAAATAAATCCAACCCGAATCCCAAATATAATCAGGGACACGTAAATCATTTTCAAAACAACTACCAAAATTATCCCCGTGCTAACTCCCAATCACCCCCGAGCTATGCACCTCGATTAAATACTGGAAACAATTTCCCACGAGGTCCCATTCAAATACATCCAAGGCCAGCCCTTCCACAAAGATATTTTTCAAACAGACAAGTTTTTGGAAACCAAAGAACTTCCCAAAATCCGACTAATATTTCGAAATCAAATACACAAAATCAGGCAGTTCGACCAATACCCATGAGTGGAATTTCACACGGAACTTTCCCAAGAACCAGAAATGACACCCCATATAACGCATATTCACAACCAAAACAGACTTTTACTTCAGAAGAACTTTATAATCTAGAGCCAAATTATTACGACGAACAAATTAATTCCCATAATCAATACTATGACTATCAACACCCGGTTGCAGATTTTCAAACTGAATCAAGCACTTCCTATGAAACAACATATTCTCAAGATGAAAATTATGAAACACAATATCAATCGGCAGAAAATGTCGAATTGAATCCAAATTTTCAGTTGACGGAATCTCAAGAGCCCATCACATAGAAATACATTCACTTTATGATCAGAAAGATCTTCCATATATCAAAATTTCGAACCCACCTTTGAAATTGTTAATAGATACTGGAGCTACAAAATCTTTTCTAGATCCTGAAATTGCTAAAAACTATTTTCACGACCATATAAAAAAGGAACCGTTCACTATCTCTTCTATATTTCAAACTACTTATGAAAACTATTGCGCAGAAATCCCTGCTTTCAGTGAGTTTAATTCAAACAAAAAAATTAAATTTTACCTGTTCAAATTTCATCATTTTTTCAACGGTTTAATAGGGTATGATACTCTGAAAGCTTTTGATGTACAACTAGACATTCAAAACTCCCTTCTAAAAACACCTATTGTAGAACTTCCTTTAAGTCATTACGAAACAAAAGGAAAACTCCTATTTTTCGCAAGACTAGAACCATTCTCAATCGAATCCGCGAAAATTCCAGTAACATTACCTGAAGGCAATATAACTATTCCTGAAACAGAAATTTTCCATTGTAAAATCCGCGAATGTCTGACAACAGCTCATTCCGGATATGCTCCTGTTGAAATTTGTAATAACACCAGTGACGTACAAGAAATTTTCTTGTATTCTCCCGTACCAGTCACAGCTTTCGACAAAAATAATTTCGAACTATTCCATATGACCATACAAGACATGTATCATGATAACACACCCAAGTATGATATGACACCATTTATTCGTACAGAACATATGAACCTTGAAGAAAAAAATCAACTCATGAATCTAATACAATCGTATTCTGACATTTTTCACCGTGAAAATTCTGAATTAACTTTCACTAACCAGGTAAAACATAAAATAAATACTACAGATGAGACACCAATCTATACAAAATCTTATCGATATCCATTCATTCATAAACCAGAGGTTGAAAAACAAGTCAATGACATGCTTAAACAAGGTATCATCAGACCCAGTGACTCTCCATGGTCATCCCCTATCTGGATAGTCCCGAAAAAATTAGATGCATCCGGCAAGAAAAAGTGGCGCATCGTGGTTGACTATCGAAAGATCAATGACAAAACAATTGACGACCGATATCCTATCCCTAACATTTCCGACATTCTTGACAAATTAGGCAGATGCCAGTATTTCACTACATTAGATTTAACGAGCGGCTTTCATCAAATAGAGATGTGTTCTGATGATATAAGAAAAACAGCGTTCAATGTAGAGAACGGACATTATGAATACTTGCGCATGCCATTTGGGTTAAAGAATGCTCCCTCCACTTTCCAAAGAGTAATGGATAATGTATTGAAAGGTTTACAGAATGTTATTTGTTTTGTTTACATAGACGATATCATTATATTCTCGACATCCCTACAAGAGCATATGGTAAACCTCAAACTCGTATTTCAGAGATTGAGAGAAAGTAATCTAAAAGTGCAGCTCGATAAGTCAGAATTTCTGAGAAAAGAGGTCGCGTTCTTAGGTCACATTATCACCCCAGAGGGCATCAAACCAAACCCAGACAAAATTAAAGCAATCATAAACTACCCAATTCCTAAAACAACCAAAGAAATCAAAGGATTTCTCGGACTCCTGGGCTATTACAGGAAATTCATTCAAAATTTCGCTAAAATTACAAAACCATTCACTACATGTTTGAAAAAAGGAGCCCAGATAAATATTAACGATCCTATTTATATCAAAACATTTGAAGACTGTAAATCCTTATTAACTAATGATCCAATCCTTCAATATCCCGACTTCACCAAGGACTTTAATTTGACAACAGACGCTAGCAACGTTGCTATAAGCGCAATCCTATCTCAAGGACCCATAGGGGCCGACAAGCCTATTGCCTTTGCATCACGAACACTAAACGACTCAGAACGTAACTATTCAACTATAGAGAAAGAACTCTTAGCTATCGTTTGGGGCACTAAATACTTCAGGCCATATCTGTTCGGCAGGTCATTCAAAATTCTATGCGATCACAAACCGCTTCAATGGCTTATGTCCTTGAAGGAACCAAATTCCCGTTTGGTCCGATGGAGACTGAAACTTGAAGAATTTGACTACACAATTATATATAAAAAAGGAAAGACGAACACTAATGCCGACGCCCTATCTAGAGTAGAAATTTATCCGACAGACGTACAAGATAATATTCCCCCTATATTACAATATATGCAAGAATATAATAAAAATCCAATCCTTGATAATACTAATGAACCTTCAACAAGTAACCAACCAGACAACATTTCAATGATCGGACAAGTAGACCCCGATGAAAACAATGATGACGAAACAATCCATACTAGTGCCGAAAATCCCATATTGGAAATTAAAATTACCGATAAGCCAGTAAATTATTTTCTCTGTCAATTATTTATTATTGAAGTTCATGAAAACCCTAGATTAGAAACAAAAAGGATATTCAAAGACCCTGTGAATCGAACAAGATGGTACATTTATGTAACGAAAGAAAGTTTTCGAAAACAAGTAATAGAGTTCTTGAAAGAATTCGGTAGTCCTAAAAGACAATATACTGTTTACTTTCAGAATGATGAAAATCAAAATTTATATAAAGAAATGTGTACTTTCCTTCCACAGATTTTCAAAAATGCCGCCTTCAAAATTTTAAAATCCAACAAACTCTTAGTTGACGTTACTACGGAAAATAGGCAACAAAATCTAATAAAGTCTATCCATGAAGGTATTACAAATCATAGAGGCATTCATGAAACAATCAATGAAATCAAATTAAAATATTATTGGCCTAAATTGAATGACGACGTCAGAAAATATATCAATAACTGTTCTATTTGCCAACAAGTCAAATATGAACGACATCCACCTCTAATAAAACTACAATTGACTCCTACCCCCAAAAAACCGTTTGAAACTATTCATATAGACACGTTCAAATTTGAAAATTCAATAGCTTTAACAATCTGTGATAGTTTTTCACGATTTGGACAAGCGTATATCTTACCAAGCCTATCTGGACTACATGTATATCAGTCTCTCCTACAGTTTATTACAACCTATAAAATTCCAGAAAATATAATATCTGATAACGGAACTGAATTCAAACAGACACTTCTGAAAGATTTTTCAAATGTTCACAAAATCAACTGGCACTACACATTACCATTGAATCCTAACAGTAATGCAATCGTTGAGAGGTTCCATTCAACTCTAATTGAACATATGCGTACTCTCACATTGACTAAACCAAAAATAAATCCCTTCGAAAAATTAATGTATGCTGTTCTAGGATACAATAATTCCATTCACACAGCCACTAAGAAAAAACCAGTCGATCTAATATTAGGTCATTTAGAATTAAAAGACTCAATAGATATTGATAATGAATTCCATTCGAACAGTCAAGTTGTCGATGACCACAAGCAGATAATGTCCGATTTATATAAAAAACTTCATGACAACATGGCCCAACAAAAATCAAACCTAATTTCAAAAATTAACGAAAAACGTAACGATCCTCCTGATATCGAACCAGGTCGAATGGGTTATCGAAAATTAACAGACAGACAGTCAAAAACAAAACCACCTTATCGACCCGAACATATATTGAAATCTAATGAATTAACTGCTACCACCACTCAAAATACCTACCACAAACAAGTATTCAAGCCACCAAGAAAAATGACTGATAATCCACTTTTACAGGTTGATGATACTTCCTTCGATAACGGCACAGAAAGTTCAGATTCATAACCTCAAAGATAACCCTGGTATCCTTCCCTTTAAATTGGGAACTGCTAGAATCAAAATCGCATCCCATACTTTTCTCCATTACATTCAAATTGACCATTTGAGATACCAAGTCCAATCAATAACTACTCGTTATGATCAAGTGGGTAAATTAATCAATAGAACAAATTCCAGCGTAGACGACTTGTATAACGTCTACACACATTTAAAAAATGAAGTAAATACGGTTAATAAAAAATTTAATTCACTCTTTCCAAAAGGAAGACCAAAGAGAGGCCTAATCAACCCTGCTGGCTCTTTAATAAAATTCTTCACAGGAAATTTAGATCAAGGAGACGCGAAAGAAATTTATGGTAGTATTTCCAAACTAGAAACCAGTCAGAATAAAATTATAAAAAAGGTAAATAAACATATATCACTGACTTCAAAGTTAATGAACAATATCAATGAAACAATGACAGCCATTACACACAATCAGAATCTAATTGAACAAAAAATCGAGGAATTGAGAAAGGCCATTAATGAATCATCCTATTCTCATTATTTAGAAATATATAACATATTAGACCAGATCAAATTCAATTTAGATTCACTCTTGAGCTTTATTTCTGAAATCGAAAATGCTGTAAGTTTTGCTTATTTAAAAACTTTACATCATAGTATTGTTACACCCAGCGATTTAAAAGAAATTATAAATGATTTGCATAAATCTCATGACAATTCACAATTACTTTTCCACGAAGAAGAATATCTAAATTATTACAGGATAGTAGAAGTATATGTCTTTATGACTAACGAGAAAATGATATTTTCACTTGATTTTCCTTTAGTTCACCCAAACATTTTTGACCATTATCACCTCTACTCAATACCAAACAAAAATCAATCCATCATAATTCCACCCTCTTCCTACCTTACCCTGAGCAACATGGAGTACCAGTACCACGACGAAGAGTGCATCGACCTTATGCCAAACTACTTGTGCAAGAGAAACCACTTGCTACCTCTTCGGGAAAACCTAGACTGTATAACATCGCTATTGTCAACCGAAACAACTTTAACCAACTGTCACCAAGTTCCAGTCCACGTAAAACAACAAATTATAGAAGAAATAAACGAGGCACATTACATCGGAATTTTCCCAGAATCCCAAAAAATTCAAGCTGATTGCCAAGAAGACAACGTGGCTATACTGAAAGGAACCTATTTATTCACCATCCCACCAGGATGTTCCATTGCAACACCGACTTACAGTTATAAAAATGAAAAGGGCACCATAATAGGGAATCCCATAACCTTAGAAGATATAAAACTAGTTAAGTTACCAACTCTCCACGTCGAGAAATTACTATTGGAAAGGACTTCCCTTGACAAATTACATCAACTGCAATTACAAGAAGAAGAAGAAGAACCCCTCGAAAATTTGAATCTTCATAAGAAATATTCCCTGTGGTCTTTAGGAAGCATCGCGACATTAACCATTTGCATTCTAGTCTACTTATTCTACAAATTCAGACGAGAAATCACAAAACGGTTAGATAGAGCGGAAACTCAAGAAAGCCATAGGTTGGCTCTCGACGAAACTCAAGTGATTCCACCCTCGAGTTCCTTTTAGGGATGGAGGAGTTATGTAAGGTGATTCCCGTTCCCACGATATTCCGCTGACTCCAGCATCAGCGTTATTATGGCAAATCTCGGAATTCACTGGCATGAGACATGAACAAAAAACAGAATCGACATAGACTTGAAACAATTAACACGTATATTTTATATTATGAAATTCATTTAATAAATATTAATAAACTTTTTAAAAACGTGTTTCTGTGAATAAGAAACATAAAGAGAGTTACAAAATCCTGAATGACCGGCAATATGGCTTCCGTCAGCTGAGATCAACAGGAGACCTATTTGCCTATGTTACACATGCATGGCAGGAATTTAATGAAAAAAATGTGGGAACACTAGCTGTAACATTGTATATCTCCAAAGCGTTTGACCGAGTCTGACAACAAAGCCTTTTTGAGAAACTTACGTCATATGGTTTACCGCCTCAACTTTCTCACTTACTATCGAGTGGTTGACGGAGTATCCTACGATACAATGGCTACCAACGCTGAGGTTTCACAGGGATCTGTCTTGGCACCAATTCTGTTTCTGCTTCAAGTCCACGATCTCCTGGAAGTGACCAACTGTCCCGTCCACAGATTTACAGATGATGGTACAATGCATATCGCTTCTTCATCTAGAGCCCCTATACCACCCAATGGAACCAGAGGAGTGAAACAGGGACAGGTTGATGCAATTGATGGAGATCTGGCGAAGATTTTGAAATTGGGATCCGATAATCTGGTAGAGTTTAATGCAAAAAAATTTCAAGTTCGCGTCTTTTCCAGGAAGGCGCATTCACAATCCCTAATATGATGAGGTCAGGTAGATGGCGTTGGTCATTAAGGTTCTCTCAAGCATTCTCTTAGCCAGGTTATCAATATCCTCGACAGAATGTTCGATCAGTAACATTGAAAGCTTTGTCGTTTCGCTGATGACCTCAAGAGAGTCGAACTTCGAATGGTAACTATCTTAGATAATGTTAGTGATAAGGAAAAGTACCCAGTTGGTTATTTGTTCCTATTCTTTCAGTAGATTTAAGTGATTCAAATTGTCTATTAATAGTTTTAGAAAAACCATGTAGATCCAAATCTCCAAATAGTATTTGATCAGGCTCATACTCTGATGATAGCTACTTCAAAGATGGAAGGTCGCCAGTATTTTTACAGTATTTTTAGAGCATAAAGCTATTTATTTCTTACTTATAAGTGGTGTAGGTTATCCACAGTTGTGAAATTTTATAGTTGATTGGTTTTTCAATCATTGATCGGTACGCAACCAATTTATATGATTCTAGGTGCAAAGATGCATTGTGTTCTGTTGTATATTGTATATAGGTTTATGATAAATATGATTTTCTACTCCCTTATAATAAACGAATTCAATATGTATTATCGATTTATTAATGTGGCCATTATAACACGGATTTTCATTATTCAACAGATTCTGACAAATAGAAACGCGACCTACAACAATATTCCGTCAATATCAAATATTGCCTTCAACATGTAACTGATCTAAAATGTATCAAATTTAACAATTCAGACTTACTGTTGACCGAACAGAAATAAAGTGTTAATTTTTTTATTACGTGACGACTGGTATTTGAAGACATTATTACATAATCTTTACATAATATGCTGTTATTAGAATTCGAAAAATTTTTAAATCTAAGTCCGTTAGTTTCGTTAGTTTATTGATAATTTGAGTTTCGATTTTCGAATAGCACAAAACGTATGAATTCTATACGCCTTAACAGTATCTAGGTCAATTTAAGGGAAGATGCACCCTTCCATTGACCACGTCACTCCCATTTAATGTAACGTTATACTAGATGTGAACTGATGGGTATTAGTGTGAAATACAATAAAGTTTACCAGATGCTCCCGCATTCTACTTGTTCATATGTAAACGTCACGGAACACTGGAATAAGGCTCAACTGTATTCTATTTAATGTTTACAATGGAAAAAAAATGTTGAGAATGCTCAAGACTAATTCCCTGCATTTTAAAGGTTACAGAGAAAACACATCCGACTAATCGCAGCAGAAGAATGCCACGCATCATTCACGCATTCCGAGTGAACCTGGAACTAACGTAGATGGACGAATTTTCGTTAATTATAAGCTTTGGTGTTTTTGATTGAAGACCACGAGGGTTTAGAAATTAACGGTTCAGGCTACAAAACGTTTTTTATGTTGAATTGTTATAAACTGAATGTCAGAATAAAGTGTGATAAGATGAAAATTTACAATTTAATGATAATATATTTATATACATTTCTTGGCATCTTAGATATTAACTTCATCCAACTAAAATGAAATTTCTTGAGAACTAGGGAATGAAAATAGTTCAGTTAATGGAGCAAGGCTAAGTTAGGATTTAATTTCATGAGCGAATTGGATGCTCCTTCCATACCGAGACTTTTGGTTCAAAATATACCCAGCCAAGTTTTTTTTAAGTGAAAAATAAGATACGTAAAATTATTTATGGAAAACTACATCGAGTAAATGACCTCCACGACAAAACCAGACAATGACCAACTTTATTTTGAGCGTATAGCATACCTTTGAGCAATATTTCTGCTTGAATTTGTGCAATTTCTTCAAGATTATTCGCCTTCAAGTTTTCTAACGTTTGTGGGTGATTAATGTAGACTTCATTCTTCAAGTATCCCAACAAGAAAAAATATGTTGCCTTCAAATCAAGGGATAGAGGTGGCCACTTGAAATCTCCAATTTTTGAGAGCAGCCTGGCAGAGCGACCACTTCACGCGCTGTGTGGCATGTAGCGCCATCTTGCTGAAACCAGAAGTCTTCCGTGCCAAGTTCTTCCAACTGTTGTTGCAGATATCCACATATCATTGTTTGATGCCGTTCTCCATTGACAGTGAATGCATTGCCCCTGGCACCTTAAAAAAAGTGTCCAATGATTCGTTCGGAGCATATTGCGCACCAAACAAAGAATTTTTGATCAAACTGCACGTTCTCTCAAATAACATTTTCCGATATCGTTCTCCATTATCAGTAACTGCATTGTCTCTGGCATTTTCAAAAAAGAAGATTCCAATGATTTGCTCGGAGCATATTGCGAACAAAATAACGAATTTTTGATCAAACTGCACGTTCTCTTGAATAAAACGAGGGGTTTCTGCTTCCCTTAAATGATGATTTTGCTTGTTAACATGACCGGGAAAACAAAATTTGCTTCATCGCTGATTAGCAAATTTTGCCACAAATTGGGTTCGTAACTATTTGTGCGTATTGCAAACATGTTTGAATATCAATTGGCCTTAGTTTGAGCCCAGTTTCAATTGTGTGTGGATACATAAGCGAGTCTGAGTGGAAAATTATTCTTGAAGTCCGCTCCTAACGTATTCTTGTGAAAGTTCAATATTTTCGTTTGAACGACCAGAACGAGGTCTTCCAGTGAGTTAAAATGATCGAAGACAAGTTTTGGAAATACAATTTAACAATTTCTATTGACAAAATTCTGCATCCTTCTACACTGATATAAATGACTCAATTAAAACAATATTCCCATAACACCATATCTATTCGGTTAGCTCGTTCATTATAAACATGTTAACACTTTATTGAAACGGGTATGTTTCTTTTAAGCTTTTTTAGTGTCTAAAAAACACATTGCTATTCTTTCTTGTATAGTTGAAAGTTTGTCCAGATCTTCATATGTGGAAATCAACTGTTCATTAACATATAATAACCTTCATTGACTCATTGCTCTTGGTAAACGCCTTAGAATGAGCTTAACCTGGTATTATTTTACAGTAGTATTGCTTTTCCATTCCAATATGAGACCAGAGGGGGCCTTCGTGCTACTTTCGCATGCTACTAGATGATGAATGTGAAGATGCAACGCAACTATCAATCGTCGCGATGAATTCGGATTTTGATGAAACTTGTTGAGTAAGTGAATGTGACCATTGACAAAGGTGTGTTCGATAATAATCAATTTACCTATTTTTGTAATAATACTGGTTCATGGTATCCTTAAAATGACCTTCTTCATAATTTTTTCTAGGTGAACATAAATGAAGCCAAATTCTTCAGTTACTGCTTTATGGGAGTTAATTTCTGATATTATTAGGACAGTTTAATCATTTAGAAACAACCAAATCAATATTCGAAATTTCATAACTCTAACCAGTAAATTAATAACCAAATATCTTCTTCTAGATTTCAGAATTCTAATTTAATGAATTGTATTTCTCTGCTTAACAGATACCTGTAATTCATTATTCTGTTCAAGACGTCATTTCCCTTTTATAATTCATACATTCTGGATAGATAACGTGGGATTATTTTGATTGTTCCTACTGATTTAGTTATTTGTCCCTCGAACTTGAAGCCAAGATACTGCTCGCATTGTTTGTATTTCAGGGTTTAAATGATCGTGGCGTCTCCTTCCTTTCACCCGTGCCGTGTCGCAGAACGAATCACTGGTAGAGGCAACTTGCCAACGCTCAACCTAATTCAAAGACGGTAACATTTTTCAGTTGGAATAACCAAATTTTCATAACCAACTGTTTGTGGTATCTATTGTTGACAATTTCAAATAGACTTCTTCAACTCAAACTTTTAATTAAAATTTAGTTTTCCTTCATCGAAATTAATGTAAATTCAATTTAATTCAATCAAGCTCTAAGCTCTCGGATTTGTTCCACTATAGATTTTCTACCAAGTTTGGTTCTTAGTTAATTTGTTGAATAATGTTTTTTTTTGTTTGTAAATCAAAATAATTGTTCTCAGTTATAATTCCCCAGAAGAATAAACCTAATTGTTAAGTTGAAACTTGTCTTTATTTTCTCTAATATAATCATCAACCTTTATCCTCCTCGTAATGCTGGAAATTATAGATTGAGCACTCTTTCGTATCTTTTCGTTAAACAGTTAACGCCCATTAAAGGCAGTCCTATTCAATCAATAATCGAAGGATACGTTTTATTACCTGCCCTGAGGTTAATTATTACCCTGATCCCTGATCCAGTTGGGCTCATCAGAGACATAAAATGTTTCTTCAAAACCTTATATAAGTTGTCCAGGATAAAATGTAGAAGTACGAAATTATGCTCTTTGTTTCACGCCGAGTTACTGACCAAAAGGCGTTTGTGTTCAGAAAATCGTAAAATTAGGTCAAAATGAAAAACAGGAAGTAATTCGGTAATCTGAACCTTTCTTTCGGTTTCATTGACTAGCTTAGAAACGCAACGGCCAGTTCTACAGCCGTTCTGGCTTTCAGTTGCAACGATTAAACTGTTCTTGTCACTTCTTGAATTGATTATGAACAAACAGCTATTCATCACACAATGGTTCAATGTTGTAGGCTTTCTGAGGAAGAAACACATTCATTTCCTAAAGATTAAATTATGTCAGGTGTAAACAGTGAGAAATAGCATGCTTTTTAGCAAGATCAAAAGAACAAAACACTTTCGACTTAGTGCATCACATCTTACATTTACTTGTTTGTTGTTCGACCATATCTAATCGTCAGATTGATACGATAAGCGATAGCGCAGATTGAAGCAATCTCCATTTTCTTTAATTTTTACAATTTTGTATAAACTCTCATGCATTTGAAATACTGATATATAACGAATGTAATTGATTTGATGATACATTACAAAGTTTTCAGATAATTTGACTTCTTATTGAAGGATAGCTAATTTATTTCATGATCGGCGGCAGTAATTCTATGTAGAAACATTTTTGATGTCGAGAAAAGTCTTCTATATCCAGTATTTCTCCGTGAATCATTTCGAGTATCACAGTTTGGCCTCTAAAAATAATGGAAGGAGATATATACGAGTCGAATGAGAATAAAACAGTTAAATTGTGATGAGCCCTGTCGACAATAAAGGCAAATATATGAGATTCGTTAAATTTGTGTTTTGATAGTGAATCTTTATTAGTGTTAGACTACATAAATCTGACGTCGAAATAGTTATGGGCACGGATTACTTTTGCATGAATCACAGTATCAGTACATCTTAATTTATTACTGTTCTTTAGATTCAATCACATTCAATGTCAATATCGTTTCTTCATAGTAGTTTCATCAATTGGCTATTTGAATGATTCAAAAAATTTAATTACAATGATTGAATACGTTTACAACATAACATAGTCTATCCTCTTCAAGTCAAAAATCAGTATAATGAACGGGTGAATCTGAATGCTTTATATCAGTTATTCAATTTCATTGCTCAGGATGAACAATATTACATAGACTTATTCATATTTATGGCTCAGGATGAAAAATATTATACAGGCGTATTCATGTTTATGGCAAATCTTATAGTTTAGATTATCTAGAACGGATGGAAATGCCAAAAAGCTCTTTGCTGCAGCACTTTACAAACGCTTATCTCAGGTTACACTTGTTACTTACCTCAATATAAATAGTGTTAAGGAATAAGTGTAATCGGGCGAAAAATTATGTCGGATTTTCACGAATATATCCGTTTCGAGCATTTCTGAATTTATCTAAACTATTTTTGACATTTTGGGTAGTCGGAAGGTCCTCACTAATAACAGCATTTTTAGTGGATGAGTGTAATTATTTCTCATTTATAGTGTTATAGTATATCCACAGTGTGAACTCTCTTATAGTTTATTTGAACCTTGAACATAGATATAATAGTGCTTTTGGTGAAGATTCGAGCACATCAGTTTCTTTCTGCTCTTCACTATAGAAAATTGGTCGATGATCACTTAGATCTGAATAGATCGCAGCTTATCATGTTCCATACTCATAACACTCAACTCCGCTAACATTTCCTGAGACATAGTCCTTCGCAGATAATACTTTATTCGCTTCAGCTTACTGAACGTTCGTTCTCCTGTACCTGATACCCCATCAAACTTAAATATATACGTAAAAACGTTTCAACATTAGGAAATGCGAAAGAAAGGTTGTCATGGAAAATAATCTGGAACAGTCCTCCGTGATTGAAGTTTGTATACGGGCACGTATCCTTCACGTACGTACAAAAATTAAAAATCTCTCATAGCTATGACGGTTGTATTTTCGTGTTAGTATTTCGAGAGATATAGAATTTAATTTTCTGAATTGTGAAGATAACTTAAATAATTTAACATAGGATTAAAAAGATGAACCCACATTTCTGGATTTCTAGTCCAGGGTGTCTACCAATTACACCACTTTGGTCGCGTCAGATTCCTATATTTTTGTAAATATAAACTTCTGAAAGGATAGTAGATCATTGAATAACACAATGCGATTCGATGCTCCGCTTATTCACGCACATTCATAATAAGTTCAGTCGTTTTGAAGTAAGTATTGAAGGTTATAATATTACTATGGTTAGTAATTAATCTGACAGTACCACGGTCGTACATACAGGTATGTTTGACATGGGTCTCTTACGCGTCGCCAAACTCGTAGTCCCTCGCTCAGCCACTAGCTAGCGCTTGGATCGAAGTGGTAAAACGATTTCTTTCCGGAATCGCAAGCAGTGTTACTAAGTATTCTGATTTGAGAGAGGAATAGAACTGTTACTCTTGTCAAAATGTATTACTCACCTTAAGAATAACTTCCCCTTTTTCGTTATACATGCTCGCACACATAAAAGACCTCGTTAAAACGATTTCTATCCGGAATCGCAAGCATCCACTTTTTCGCATTTTCGCATCTTTCGGCACTTTAAAAACAGAAGTTTCTCGCCTTACACTTTTGTTCCCCGTTTTGCATTTCGGCACAATGCACGATTTCGTAATTTGTTTCTAAAAACGCAGGTATTCCTTGTGTTTACAAGTCAAGTATGACAGTTATCAAAGAATTTCGACTACTGCGCCATCCTTTTTGGTACTACGCGACAGTCGACGCTTAACGGACCCACTTCTCACATAGGAAACAGCCTCGAGTCCCCAGACCTGTATGTACGACCGTGGACAGTACTAATTCAATGACAGCATCCTGGTTCTTATATATTCCAATAGAACTGGGTAAGTTTGAAAAAGTTCAAAGTTCCTTTGCCTAATTGGCCACAATATAGTGTAAGTATATTAAGAGATATACATATAACTAAATATATGCGCTACCCATGAAACTGGAAATGTGCCCGTGTGAGCGTTTGGAAAGCGAGGCAACACTCTTGTGCAAGAACGAAGTGATTCATATCTGTATACTCAGCTTGGGCATTGGAGGAAATAAAGAACCAGACACTCTGGCCAGAGAGGTTGCCAATCACAATTCATCGCACCAAAAGCAGCGCTTGGCATATCTGCAAATACAGTTAAATAGCCTACCATGTTTAGCCCTCTCTTAATGGTTTATTAAAAAACCTTCGAGAGCAACCGCAGAATGAACCCACGTATTTAGTCGGTTACTGCCGCTTAACCACCATCTACAAATTCGGCTCATTGGAAGACGCTCAATGAAGACTATCTCGAATATGATGAAGTGGTGGAGCACTTCCTCTGTAGGTACCCAGCTGTAGGAAGAATATGATCTGAGATATTCGATAAGACACATATCCTACCAGAACATCCGGATGAAACTTCAAACCGTGTACAAAGGCTGAACTTGTTTGATGAACTATTAAGCCACAATAGACATGGTCGCGATGTTCGCCCCACTGAAGATAAACTTGAACCTAACCCTCATATCAATCGAAACGAAATTACCACACTACTTTCAACATAAAGTATTTACCGATAGAACACGAGATTATTTCTTATTATCATGTAGTAAATATATGATATATCAGTTTTCCAGATTCGGCATTTGTGACTGATTTCTACTTTGAATTTTATGACCATGAAGATCAGGAGATCAATCAATCAAACAATCAAGGGCGGACAAGTCTTGAGCACTAAGACCACTTGATTGGATTCATTGCGCGCGCCTTGATACAAGACTCAGTCTAGCAAGCCTAAGATAACGCTCAAGGCTAGAATTCTGCATGAGCTGGTGTCTCATAGCCTCAGGAAACAGGTATGCGCTGCCGAGGTGCTGTAGCCTAAGAGAAGCCAATGCTGGGCAGTCTACTAGGATACGAAAAGCAGTTTCGTCCACCTCCCTGCATCCATTACATCTTGGGTCATCAACGATGCCCATTAAGTGTAGATGTCTATTTAGATGACAGTGACCTGTGAAAAGTCCAGTTACGAATTGATGATACCTCTTCTGTTGGTAGAGAGAACGGTCAGAGATTTTTGGGCGAGAACTTCACCTGCCTCATACGCCAAACCGAGAACCAATGTCTATCCAATAGGACATGGAGCCCGAAATCAGGAGATTGCTATTCCATAGTTATGCATATTGTAGTTGCTCATATTTAGAGCAAGCAAATATATGAGTTTGAGAATGTGGCCGTAATATGCATAAAGAATTTTTTTCTGTATTATGAATACATGTGATGAACCGGTGAATTTTTCCAGAATATTAAATATCAATGCATGAGAGATAACTTTCTGGAATGTACGTTTTTCCTTAAATTAAGTAAGAAATTATGCAATGCTATAGTTAATTCACCTTCCCCATATAATTTTGTAATCACTTGTTAGTTTGGCCTCTCAACATCAACAATTGTTTCATTTTGTTGTGTGGATAGTGAAATACCATTCACATAAACGCCGAGCAGTGTCCCAAGAATAGTTATTGTATCCTGGCGTAGTCCAGTCTTGTGGAAATATTTACACAATGTGTGTTCTATTTCGTTTTGATCCGCTTATTGAACATGTTCCTCTTATTATTTGATTCCAACTTCAATAATAAGTGTTCATGTGAGCGCAATAAGACATGTTACGGTACTTGTTGATGAGTTTATTTTATAGATTCAAATACATTTATTCGAAATATGAATCTGAAGTTTGAATATGTTATGGATAAAGCTCGGAGTGCACTCTATCCTAGGAATGGTAAGTCAATTTCGGTCAAAGAACGAATCATTCTTGAGTTTCGGACTTCGACTGCGTCTCTTTTGGACTTTCCTAGGAGTGGCCAACACACCTCGTCAAAGTCCGATACGAAGAAACCCTCGTCGAACTTTGACTAGGTGTGATAATCCGAGATATTATTACTTTCGGCTCCTTCGAAATAATTCAATTTGATTCGAAATAAAGTTATATTGATTATTATATCCTGTCAATACTTACGAGGTGTTAGGCAGGTTTAATGAGGACGTGTCGCGAATTTCGATATCTCGTATCCAAGGCACCGACTTCTGGGCCAGCAAAAAAATACGGTCAGCTTAGTTAGTCAGTGAAATCTTCTATCTGAGTCAGGAAAAAACCAGGTGGAGTTAGAAAGAACCTTTATGTATCATTATTACATGAGGTCTGCCCCTGGTGTTCTGAATTGAACATATTTCCTAAGCTTTGTGCGTGGGGTTGCCTTCGATTCAATGGTTTTATAAAAACTAATTATCCTTAGCAAAAGAAGAGTTATTCACCATCTACACGTTCAGTAAGCTTCTCTTGTCCAGCCTGTTTTCACTCCCTAAGTAATAATTGATTGTCCGCATCAATTCAAGTTATATATATTTTACTTAGATTCCACACTCAAGTCATTTATTTTTCTTTGTTGTTAAGATAATATTCCTATAAAGCTATGAGTAATTTGCTAGTCAAGGCAAAACGAATTTTAATTCAGGTTAATTTTTGTCCCTGAGACCATATTTTTTCGAAATCAATTGAAACCCTGTTAGTTAATATCGCCGCAGATTGAATTCGAGTAACCAGATTGAGTTAAATCAATTTATCAAGTTCCGTCTATCTAATTTGTGTTCATATAAGTCAACGAAGGAATTATTCAAATTGACTCCAGAAAAGCGCGCCCTACGGTAAATTTTGCTTGTAGTATTGTAAAAGGAACAAAACCAGAGCTGTAGGTAGCTTGCGTAGGGGTAGTTAAAATCATTGAATTGGCTCATAGTTAGAAGCCAGCTGTGAAGCAATATTAAACGTAGTACTTGTGAGGTAGGAGATATTTGTTCCTAGGGGCAAAACAGCGTGGAAAGTGTTAGCTCTCTTCAATTAAATCATTTAGTGACAGTTCGTAACACCCATGATTCAATCTGACGTAGAACTCGAGTATGTTAATTCTCTGTGCCTTACTCCTACAAGGGATTCGAGAGGAAATTGTGATATTAGACCAACAGGTTAAGGGCATTTTGATTGCCAGAGAACAGTCGTTATATTCACATCAACCTCTGAGTCGGCCATGTAAAATATATATAAAGTGGTTATTTAACCTTCAGATCATGCTCAGGGCTGCAATTTTTCAGGCATTCAGGCTAGTTTGAGTCTTCAATTGTAATTCCGCTTATCGGAGATCACTTAAGGCAAAGAATAGAGAGAAAGAGAATCCTTTTTCAATTCTGAATATCATCTATCAATCATCGGTGTGGTTGAGCGCGCAATCGATCACTGTTCGGAGTTTGTTCCAATTAGCTCTCGCCGTTTTCAACTCTCTTGAGAGAACCTGCAGATACTCGCTCGCTGGCAAAAGGAGTAGAGCTAGCAACATTGATAATTTTATCCTAGATTTCCAATTGTGTTAAACCTGAATTCGACCAGTCTTTAAATTCATATGCTATCATTCATATTACCAGATTTTGGTCTAACTTTATAGCTTGAATAGTTATAGTTTAGTTTAGTTTAGTTTATTTTTTTTCTTGCTCAGATACAATATGAATACAAAAACATGTATGGAAGAATACCTCAGAAAGGTGTGGATCACCTCAAATTAAAATTTTATATAAATATGGATTACAATACATTTATCATCGTAAATAAGAATAAAATTGAGTAAACAGATTAAAATGTGTATAGGTCCAGTACATTGAAATGAAAACGATACATACAGATATGGCTAATGTGACTCAGAATACTTAGAAATAGGAATAGCTCAAATATCTTTGTCAGTAAAATATTCATTCAGTGAGTAGTAAGTAGGCTCGTTATATAATTATGTAGATATTTTAAATTGTTCTTGAGATGATTTGATGGTAATGTTTTCAATGATTGGGGAATTGTATTATAAAATTTTTTTATGCTATATTGCACATTTTTCTGGAGATGTGTATAATTAAGTTTATTGCAGATGCAGTTATTTTTCATTCTTGTGTTATGATCATGATTGTTGGCCTGTTCCTGGAATAGATGCTGGTTCTGGTAAGTGAAGATAACTGCTTCATAAATATATAGACTTCAAAAAGTGAGTATGTTATTCCCTATAAATACTTCTTTGCAACTTGTTCTTTGAGACAAGTTGAAGATGCCTCTAAGACATCTTTCTTGGGTGCGGAATACTCTCTCTACATCACTAGAATCACGCTAAAAAACTATCCCATATCTCAATGTTGACTACACGAACGCATGATAAGCAGTTAACGCTGCCTCAGTGTCCTCTAAGACTCAAATGTTTTTTAGGGCAAAGCAATATCTTGATAACGTTGTCACTACTTTATTTACTTGTTCATACCAGTCTAATCGCGAATCAATGATTGTACCTAAAAAAGTTGTATGGGTCCCATACGCCAAATCAGTAACGGTATCAGCCGGAGTGCTCTCAATGGTCGATGTATATTCAAATTTGAGGACTCGAGTTTTATCTTTATTCATTCTTAAGTCATTTTTGTGGAACCAGTCTTCAGCAGTATCAATAATTTTGAATATTTTCCTCTCTAGAATAGCATCATCTGTTGATACCGTTATTGAGTTGTCATCAGCAAACTGTTGTAGGTATTCTTTCAGTGATGCAGGTAGGTCTTTTGTATATAATATGAAGAAAAGTGGACCCAATATGGAGCCTTGAGGAACACCCTTATGAGTTCTCTGCAGCTCTGACTTCATCTGATCATCATTCGCGTTCTTAGAAATTGAATTAGAAACCACTTTTCTGAAACCAAGATTTTCCAGGTTATTTAATGAAATGTTATGATCTACATTATCGAATGCCTTGCTCAAGTCGAGGCATATTAGTGATGTTGTGATGCCATTATTTAGTGAATTGATTATATCGCACAAAGTTTCAAATAGATAAATATATTATTATACGTAATCCGAGACGGTCCCCGAGGAGGGAGCAAAGCAAAGTATTCAGAAACAGCTTCTAGGTGGGCTGAATCATACACCTGGTGGTGGCACCTTAAGAGGACGCTCAGGGCATTCAGGCCAACAAGAACTTCAATATAACACGTTGATAAGGTATTATCGCTACCTGACATAATAAATACCAAGCCGACTGTTACAAGTGGTGGATCAGCGGTGAGATAAGCTTTCAAACAGACGCAGACGAATTCACGTGCTGGAAATAAAATTTGAAGTTGACAGAACCATTATTGTTTCAGAAATCAGTGGTTTAAAAAGTAGGTGCGGTAGGTGTCTGATTTGTTTGGAAGTAAGAGGATAGAGCAGCTGGGCTCACATTGGAACTGCTGGTAGTTGAAAACCTCAGTCAAACAGTATTACAGATTTGTAAAATATACGTTCAGTAATGGCGATTTTATGTGCGACCAAAATTGGGCACTTGGATAAGAAATCGGGAGAGAAGGGGTTCCACATGGCCGACACCTCGACAGTTTATGGCGACACTTATTGCTCACAGTGTGAATTAATGTGAAAGTTGCTGGCGCGAGATCTGTCGCAAGTAACTTCCTATTCTATTTGCACTTACACTACGTATTGTGAGTAAAGTAAAAATAGAATGTCAACATGCATCGAATAAGCGAATAAGTGAGCCAAATTCATAACTGTTTAGTCACGCAAACTCTTGAAATAAACTATTGTTAATATTCCACATTGGATAATGTACACAATGATACAATCTAGAATAATAATCATAATTAATTGCTCTCAGTTACCCTAATATTCCGTTGTAATTATTAGAACCCCAAGAGGTTAGCTTATGTTATCAGAGAGTGAATTGCGTGCAAATTTTATCAAATCAGAAACCACGCACGCATGCGTGTCCCAACGGAGGTCCAGTTCGAGATTCAAACTTAATACATCGGAAATTAAACGCGCCCGATCTTGCTACAAGAGAGGAAGTTTCAAGCGGCGTTTCCCGTTTCGCTGAAAGTTTCGCTAATACGAATTTTCCAAAGTAACTTTCAACTAAATGCAAGTGACCGAATTGTCTCGAATATGCCTTCTAATAATATAACTGAATACTGTAACCTAACGGGCTTCTCAAAATCTTACGAAAACATCCACGGTTCATTGAGTTTGGTAGTTTGTGTTTTTGGCTCCATCGCAAATGTTTTAAACATATGTGTCTTAACTAGGAAAGAAATGAGATGGCCTACGAATTTAATTTTGACTGGATTAGCGGTGGCAGATCTACTCGTTATGCTCGAGTACATTCCGTTTGCGATACACAGATATTTGAACCAAGAGAATAGACATTACATCAGTAGTTACTCGCATAGTTGGGCAGTTCTTATGCTTTTTCATGCCCTATTCAGCCAAATCTTCCACTTCGTATCCTGCTGCCTAACTGTGATTTTAGCAGTATGGAGGTATATAACAATATCACGACCGCATAGTACGAGAATATGGTTCAGTCTAAGACGAACTTTCTATGCAATATTACTCGCTTACATATGTGGCCCTATCATATGTTCTCCAATCATTATCACCAGTAGAATTAAAGAGTATAATCAAACCTGCGAACCAAATGGAAGAATGATCTTCAAGAAAGATTTGAAAAACTACAGTGGAGTTGTACATACAGAAGTGATTTACATTACAGACACAGACAGGAGTGAAACATCTAAAGCTATCAGTTTCTGGGTGTACGGTGTTGTGCTCAAATTAGCCCCATGTGTGTTATTGACACATTTATCCTGCAGACTTATATCCATCTTATTGGAAACAAAACGCAGGAGGAGGATATTGATGGAATCAACGGTGCATTTGAAAGATTTGCACTCGACTGATTTGTTGACAAACAAGAGGAAGAAATCACAACAAGCCGACAGAACATCCAGTATGTTATTGGCGTTACTCCTGTTGTTCCTCATAACAGAATTTCCTCAAGCTATTCTTGGTTTGTTGAGCGCAATATTCGAACAGTTTGAGAAACAATGTTACCATCCTTTAGGTAAGTGATATATTGCTCCATTATTCTCATGATGAACCGATATAACGTAGATCCAGAATAATGTAGAATGCAAAATATTTCGAAATAAAAACTTTTAACAAGTTCAGTCAATGAAGCCCAAAAAAGTAATAAGTATCAATTCAATTCAATAAATGGATTTTTATGAAATTTGCTGTGTGGGTTCCTGAAGGAATCAGGGTAGTAGGTGTTGCAAATCACGACACCTCACTCGAAAATATGGTGTGCTATTGAGCAAACTGTTCAAACCTGAAAAAAAATGGTATAAATGCATGAGGCAAAAACTATATAGAAAGACAAATATACAAAACTCAAATTTTAGAATAACTAGACACAATTTGTTGTCGAAAAATACACATTTGTGTTGCTATAAGTTTCTCCAATAATAAATAACTCTCAACCGTGAAAGTGTTAAGTTTAGTTTGAGGTGCGGGGTACGAAAGCACGGGTGGATCCTGGGCCTCTGAAAATACCTAGAGCATCTACCTCAATGCCAAATAAACATGTCCGTTAGAAAATTCAAAAAACAACTCATATTTACCGAGATATTGACACGTTGTCCGTGCTGTCCAGTCACCTAGCCAGAAATTTGCTTCGGGAGGTGCCCAAGGACAAATATCCCGGAAAAAGTATATATTCTTGAGATCAGGTAATTATATCTCAATAAATAAAGAGGGAAACAAAGTTTTCGGTAAACTTCGATAATTTATTGGTATCGGATTAATGATCATTATCATGCGATGAAAAAACAATAAACAGAATATACATAAACAGTTTTCATTTTATTTGGGTCATAGCATTTCAGAAGTATGACAAAAAATATCCGTGCATAACAAAGACGTATACTACTCAAGAGTCCTGCACCTACAGAAGTAATTTTTCCGATTTATGACAGGAGAAAATTTATTAAACGTAATTAATCTGTGAAGTAGGTTTAACGTATCAAAACTAGAATCGAATATATCTAGCTACGATGTTGAATAGAATTCATCACAGAATTGATAAAAACTTAATCTTGGAATATCCTATTCAAAACGTCACTTCACTGACCATGCTCATTCTCTGCCCAGATTGAGGTTTCCGTTTTTGGCTTTTTAAAAAACGATGTGATGGTTGTTTGCCCTTGTTGGCGTTTTATTTTGCATTGTAGAAATTACTGACTTGAATAATACGTAAGTATGCAAAGGAATTAACAGTTGGCTGTACACAAACCAGACAAGAAATTCATAAGCAAACAATGACGTTTAGTGCTGCCGCATGTGACATAAAGGAGAAGCTTTGCTTAATGGCTGAACTTTTATGAAATATTAATGCAGGGATCCGTCTAATCAATGCACAATGTACCTGTTGTCGATTGAGAAATTTGAGTTGAAATTTTTTTTTATTCTCGAAGAGATTGTTCTATAAAAGAACACAAATTCGCAGGAATTTGTGAGATTTCGGGGAGGGCCCTGGTCCCCCGGGCCCCCTCCCTGGCTACGTGCCTGGTGCTGTCTGTAGTACGGTAAATCGAGATTAAATCAAAATATATTGATTCGATTTGGATGAAATTCACAACTAAGTAGTTTTTGAGATTGTTGATCAAGAAGCCTCTTCAACAAAACAAGTTGTATATTCATTTTATTTCTTATTTCTTGAAAAATAAATTTTTAAAAAAAGAATATAATATTTAACAACTAACGACCTCCAATCATCTTAAAATATTGTTATTGCACTTCTTACTCAAGATTCCTCCCCCCTGATTTTTAAAAGGGTTGTAGCTAGGAGCACAAGCTTCAAAACAAATACAAGAATACAAAGTCCATAAATACCAGGCCGCCATATTAATCAGCAATCCCAAAAACTCTTTACTTATTAATAACATCAAAATCGGATGAATACATTCTGATTTGGAAGATTTCAATCCTCAATACCGATTTACCGTACTACAAATCTATGTTTATGAGAATATAAAACGCTCATCATAGTGCTAATATGGACAGCTAAGGATGTGAGTTCAAATGTCACCAATAAGCGAATATTGTCCATCATTCTGAATATACATTAACAAGTTGTGAAGTTTTTGTTCTAATCAGTTCACATCGAATTACACTCATGATGTGAGAGGATGCACCGTCGTTTCAGTGCTCCTTATTCTTGAAAATGGAGAGGTTTGACGCTGATAAAAGTATCGTAATTGACAACGCTCTAAATAAGACATCAAGGAAAGTGAGTTCGATTCCCATCTATGGGATGTTCTGAGTCGGCGTTCCTTATCAATCTTTTTCATAAGTAGAACCTCCTTTAATGTAAGTGAATTTTTGAGGCAAAATTCTGTAAATAGATTTATTTCAACAAAAATGATAATTATTATCTCAAGAATTAACAAGACACTTTTAAACTCAACCCAAAAGTTCTCAAAATATAGGATATTTCCAAATACAAACGGTTCCTCGGATCAATCCAAGAAATAAAGTTCATAGGAACCAAAAATGCTTTGTATGGGAGCTACAACCTTCAAAGTGTGAAAATTCGAAATAGATATTTGTAAATTTTTTCGAAACGGTTCAAGATGAAATTATAAAACTTAGTACAGTAAATAGGTATACAGTTTCTTAATTACCAGGGCAAGGTGAAAAGTCCCTGAAGAATAAAACAGATAGTGCCACAATCGAGAATCTCAAGTGACATTTGTGCCATCATTAATTAGAATACATTAAAATTTTCAGACTGATATGTCATTTACTGCTGTTTTGACACCTATCGAATGCGAGCAACGTTGAAGATTTTTGTAAACATCGAAAAAAGTGAATTTCTCGTCTTGATTAAATATTATGTGGAAAAAACATTACGCAAACCGAAGCATTGCTTCTTAAATTTTATGGGGACTCTCCACCATCGATTGAAATGATTCCCAAGTGGTTTACAGTTCATCTTTGTGTTGGTATGACCACAAAAGACGCCAAACGTTTTGGTCGCCCAATTGAAGTTACTACACGAGAAATCGTCGATAAAATTCATGGTATGCTATTGGACGATCGGCGAGTTGAAGTGCACGATATTGCGCTCTTTCGTAACCGTGGACGAAACATGAATCCATCACAATACATCAGGAGCCAAAGAACAGTCGAAGCAGTGAACTTGTCCTGGCGAATCAAAGCCGAAAAGGCCAAAGTGGGTTTATCGGCCAACAAAGTCATGGCGACAGTTTTTTGGGATGCACATGGTATCGTCCATATCGATAATCTTGAAAAGGACAAAATGATTACCGGCGTATATTATGCAGAGCTGTTAGATCGATTTGACGCCGATTTGAAGCGAATGTTGCCGCATTTGGCAAAGACAAAAGTACTCTTTCAACAGAACAATCTCATGGCCCACAGATTCAGACTCCTAATAGTAAAATTGCATGAATTGCGATCCGAATTGGTTCGTCATCCACCACATTCTGAAGCTTTGGCCACCTGCAATTTTCATCAATTCCCAAACTTGAAGAATTGGCTCGGCGGGAAAAGATGTAGTTCCAACGATGAGGTCATCGCTGGAACAAACGGATCGAAAAATTAGATGAATATTGAACGTGTATCGGGTTACAAGGAGATTATGTTGAGAAATAAAAGAATTTTGACCAAATCAATCATTTTTTGTTTCCTTTCTCGGGGACCTTTTATTTGCATTCGTATGTCTGCAAAAAGAATATCAATTTATATCAGGAACGTCCGGACGGATTTTCATCAAATTTTGCAGCTCGCGAGTTAGAAAAGTGCAAATTTACGGTATACATACAACGTCTTAACGAGGACTTTTCGCATGCGGTTTTCGCTCCATGTCGTTAGTTTATGAACGGGGCCAACTAAATAGCATAGTCTCGGGCCCAAAATGTCGATTAAATAGGAAAATTCAATTAAAACAGTTTGAGGTATTCTCAGCTGTCAGCTACTAGCGTCTGACGTGCGATGAACCAAAGGGAATTTTCTAGCTACTAAAATATACTCAAAGTGGGTAAAAGCTAGCGGCCTATAGCCGAAAACACTTTATTACAACTGGCTTCGGCCGCACGGGGCATAAAACGGCCCCGAATTAACAAGATGGACGTAAAAAGTATAAACTCTAACTGACGCGTAGCGAGCTCCTCGAGGCATATGTCAAAATGATTACGTTCGTAGCTAATTACATAGGACGTCTTTCGTTCATGCAACTGTGTTTTTATACAATTCGAACCTTCTAATTTCGATAGGTGACGTGAAAATCCCGGAGCCAGAAGCGCTATCGAGATCTGAACGTTAAAACTTTCGTATAAAATTGTGTTTACAAGTCAACTGACACTTGTCACAGAATACTCTTCATAGAGATCAAGATGATACCCTTACGTGACGCCTTTTATGATTCCCCTACGTGGCGTCTTTTGGTACTACGCGAAAGTCGACGCGTAAGGGACTCACTGCTCACATAGGAAACAACCTCGAGTTTCCAGACCTGTGTATACGACCGTGGTTTTGGCTGAATTAATCATTTCTTGTTTCATTTTCAAGGGACTTCTCGCCTTGTCACAATAATATTTACAAACCTAAATACATATTTAGGCAATAAAGTTGTTTTTTCAGTAATCACAACACGACCAAAGAGTAATAATGGTGATTCCTAGAGGATATCTGAAAGATACAACGCCTATTAACTCTTTGCATTCTTTATTTCCGGTCTATTGCAGATAGTGCCAATATTAGTGGTCGGAATACGTAATTCGATTTATCATTATTCATTTCTAATACTATCACGATTTTTAGATATAAAAAATATGTAGAATAGTGAAAAAAACCTAAATTTGAATTTACACTATTCACCACAATGGTTTCCTCCGACGTGAGTGACATTCTCAAAACGAATTATTAACAAATAAACTTTGCAGTTCGTGTATATGTTCTCTGGGTTCTACTTCATTAATTTTCATATATTCCAAAATGAATCGAGTAAACGCGGGATTCATTTTTTGGGTATATTTGATGTTACGTTGTTGTCTCCTAAAGTTCATTAAGTCGGTACGAGCGTTGTTTCATCGAGTATGTTGAGTTGGAAATAGAATACACGCTTAATGTTATCGAATGTTGGCTTGTGTTTGTGAATGTTCAACTATTCCTACTACATCAATTTAAATCACATGTTCAAGGATTATCATAAGGACATTCCAGAAAACCGTAATATAATTCTATCACATTACATTCCAGAAAGCCGAACTAAAGCTCTAACATAAACAAGTCAAGTTCTTTGTGTTCGATATATGGCTTGTATGAAATCTTGAGAAATAAATAATGTGTAACCTTTTATTCAAATGATATTAGCTTGATATATTTGAGTTGAATCTTGTTTGTGAGAAAAACGTATAAATTAAGATGCGCTACTTAGCGGCTCTGCAATTCCTCTTATTTTCTTTACCGTGAAATTAAATAATAATTACTTCCTAACTGGTAATTTCTCACAAAAATTCATTAGGTTATCAAATTATTTATGAGCTCTTGTTTGCCAAGTTGTTATTGCTGGTTGGATAGGAAAATGTATTTGATGTTCCTACAGGCGTGGTTTTATCGCCATTCCAATAAAATGGGGAAGAATTTCGACGCTCCTTAATCCAAGATATATTTCATTAATTGTGGGACTCCTAAGAAATTATTAAATAAATCATATATTCTGACTACATACCTATGTTTCATTGGTCTATATGCAGCAAGCTTATGACATGTTATAATCTTGATGAAACGCAACTTTACGATGAATGTTAAATTATGAATAAAACACAGAGTTAAACTTTTATAGCTATACATTAACAATCATTGTTTAACAACATAATGCCGGTGACCTGAATACAACAGCTGTTCCGCTATCTCGGACTCATCAGCAGAACGAATTGGATTGTGAAGACAATGGTGGACTGTTCTATCGGGGTTTCAAAAAAATGGCATGATTGTTATAGAGACCTAGATGTTATAACGCCATCTACCTATGAATTGATGAATGTCCCACTAAGAAACCTTTGCAAAACGGAGTATCGACTTTCAAATTTCTCGCACGTCCATGAAGTGACACGGAGTGTGAGAGTATATAGATATTCAGATGAGGACACTAAATGACTTGTCGATCTGAAGAAATCGTGGAATCAAATAATAATTACTTCTTAACTGGTAATTTCTCACAAAAATTCATTAGGCTATCAAATTATTTATGAGCTCTTGTTTCCCAAGTTGTTATTGATGGTTGCCTGCGAAAATATATTTGATATGGTTATATCGCCGTTCCAATAAAATGGGAAAGAATTCCAACGCTCATTAATCCAAGATATATTTCATTAATTGTGGAACTCCTTAGAAATTTTACATTGGACATACTTGTTGGAGAAACCTAGATGTTATAACGCGATCTATCTGTGAATTGCAAATGTCCCACTAAGAAACCGTTGCAAAATCAAGCTTTAAGATTATTTCATTGAAAAATCAAACAAATTCAGACGTATGCATTAGGACCTCTTGAACAATTTTTTTTTCTGAATTTTTCCTAAAATGCATATTTTCCGAGCTAGAGACAGTGTTTCGCGAAGACAAATATACAAAATTTTTTGTATTTTAAACAATGTCAAAACGTTTATAACCTAGATTGAATTTTCCTGTAATGTTATGAAAAAATATCATGTCTATATTATATATTAAAACAACATTAAAATGTTAAAACAAATTCTTAAAAACACTTGTAAAAAAACAATTTTTTTGGATAATATGTCCGGTTCAATACTACTCTACCTCTTTTGAAAGAATCCTGTGTTATTGGGAAAAACATTTATGGAATCATTCCCTGGTAAAAGGCTGGAAGCAGAGTCAGAGTATTTTCGGTGAATTATTCCTGCAAGTGGGAACAACTCCTTCACGGACTGTAATGAATAAGGAATCCTGTTTGAATAGCAAAAAATCCAACTAGCCGTAGCAGCGCTGTCAGCCAAAATATTTAAAGTTACGTAGTGGATGTAATTGATGATATTTATTCAATATCAAAATGATAATGAAACCACATAGAGAAAAAATTATTTAAAAAATATGTAATAAACGAAAAAAAGTAAAAAAAATATTTTGTACAATGACGATAAAGAAATATAAATAAAATAAAGAAGTTGAAAGAATACGCAAGGTGTGATTGAACCCGACATATTATCCAAGAAAGGTAAGGATATTTTTAATTTTTTTATTTTCACCCAAATTCTACAAGTTACGGAACCCGTGAAAAAAGTGTTGTTTTCTTCCCTTTCCGATCAATTCCACATTATTTTTGTAGAACTCAAGTGAGGGGTGGAGCCTCCCATTGGCTGGGCGAAATAAGGACATCCTTGCCTTGTTAATTGTATTGTACGATTGGGAATTCCATGTCAGCTTTATATCCACAGTTACTCTCAGATATTCAATTTCTCCAGCAAGTAGGGTGGATGTAGATTATTCAGCCTTTTTTTCGTAGTGAAGGGTACTATTACCATTTTGTGGAGGTTGATAGACATTTTTTCCGTCCACTTCCAGCCTTGTTCCGTGTCTAATATCTCTTGCAAAGTAACAGAGACGACCCCACCATAATTACTGGATCATCATGATGCTTGTATGTCGACATCATATTCTCAGAGGAGAGAAAGCAGCCCGTTCGCAAACAGGAGGGCCGAAACAACATCGTCCTGTGCGCACCCGTCGTGGCCCAAAAACTGAGAGCTCCCTTTAGTGATGCCAGCACAGCTCTGTTTCCGAGGATGTCTCGAATTCACTTACTTACGATTGATTCAACCCCTCCAGAAGTACCTACTGTATAGAGCAGGGTTCCTCAACATGTGGTTCTTGACCCCCAGGGGGTCGCAAAGTTTTGCTCGGGAGTCTTGGTCGCAAGCCAAAGCCAGATAGAAATGAGAAGCAAGAGTTGCAAGTCTTACAGTACAATAAAAATATAACAATTTCATTGAGAAGGCTGTGCCTGTTTCATTTTTGATAATTTGCCGAATCGTAGTTCTATTCCTGAGACCAAAATAACTAAATCATTTACTAATTGGAGCCTATTTCTCTTCTTAGTTTTATATTCACAATTGAAGAGAACGTTAGTTCATATAGGTTTGAAGCGTATGGCACTAATAATTTCAAAGCTTCCCTTGCCCTTTCTGGATATTCTTCTTTTCTCTTCATCCAAAAGACGTAAAAATTTTCCAAATGAAATTTCATTTTGAGCATACCGTCAGCATCTATAAAACTTTCTTCGTGGCCAGATTAGCCAGAGCGTATCCAAGAATGTTGAAAGACACTGTATAGAGAGATACATGGAGTATTAAATGTTTTTTCAATATTTAGGAAGACCACCGCGACGTCCTTACGTTCTAGGGATTGGGTGATTTCCAAAACCAAGTTGTTAAGTTCTGTTCATTCGTCCGTCTGATATGCGAGCTGGGAAATGCCAGACTGACTCAGAATATATCTATCAGGGAAGCTAGTAAAATTCTCGAAACGTTTTGGACCAGAGCTGGAAAAATTCCGTCCTTGCCAGGTGATTCGATTGCCTAAATTTTTGGCCAGCGTCAAGTCCTCCGTGTTAGCTCGGTAAATCGACCCACCGGGATTGGTGTCTGGTGTTCTAGCTTCAGAATACTTGAAGAATACTTTTGCATCAAGAGCCTTCTCTCTCAGAGTCTTTGAAAGAGCCATCTGTTCACTACGAAGTAGAAGAGAAGAGCTATAAAGTTGTTAGTAACTATAAAGCTACGAAATACTAAATTTTTTATGAAATAAATAGCAGTGTTTGTTAATATCTAAAAAATACTAGTTCCTCTAGCCTCGCTACCCTTATGTTCGAGCCGCCACTGCTGACAATGATACCCAACTTATTCATGAGGACCACTGATTATAATCGCCGCGTGCAGCATTCGACTCAAATGTATAACTGATAATGGTGAATGTTGAGTTGGTGAACGTTTTATATTTTATATCAGAAGAAATCCTTTTAAGACTTTTGTCGTGACTCTTCCGTGCTCGGTTGAACCTTCGGTTCGAATGAGTAGAGCAAGGAAGGATACTCGCTAATTTCTTGTATTCGAGTATCACTTGATGCTGAAGCACCTGGAATGGGAAACGCTACTCTGGGTAAAAAACGAAAACCAAGGAGAAATGGAAAGAAGTCTGAGTAAAACCAGGTTATGCATTTGGATTTCACTACTATTACACCAATTACTTTGTGTGCATATTTGATGAAGTTTGCATGGATAGTGTATCTCTGATTAATTAACCAGCCATTCGAACCGTTCTCTTCACGTCCTTTCGATGTCGTTTCCATATTTTCTTTTCGATCTACTCTCACAGAGTTATTCGAAGGAATGAGCCAATATTTTCTAATAAAAGTTCCATATACAAGACGTGAAGTTTTTTGTTGCCTTTTGAAATGAGTTGACGGAAGGTAATTGATACTTCATAAGGCATTCAATATTTAATTCATTTTATTATATCCATGGGTTCGTTCTATTAGAAATTGTGAAGCGATGAAGGTATTGATTTCAAACGTTCCCATGGGATGTGCTTGGCATGAGTTGATATCCTGTTATTAGATTTAAAGTATACATAATTCATCTAAGTTTCCTGTCTCAAACAACTTCATGAAACTATTAAAACCCAATATATTTTAAAACCTCCATTTTCGCTCACCTCTTAAAAGCGGTCACTACTAAAAACGGTCAGTTTTCGAATTCTCAATTCCAGTTATATGGAAATATACTCATGATAGCGGCACCCTCGTAAAGCGGCTACGATCAGCAAAGAGGTTATTTGGAAAAAATACGTATAATTACACCTCCTATTCCCGGCTCATGTTTTTTCTCACTAGTAGCTACGGTACGACCTGTTACACCAATGTAGACTTTACCGCAAGAACAGGGAACCCTTCTCGAAAATTCTACTTCGCACATGATCACACAACGGCAATGTCAGTTGTCGGAACGGAGTAAGCCACCGGAATAAAGGCAGTGAACTGTGTAGCGTGAAGGATTTCTCCTACAATAAATACGGCTACAGAAACCAGTACAACCAGTTTCAGTTCAAGCCTCAAGGATGCCCTGAAGATGCCACCTGTAATGGTTCGCGAAACGTCGGCATTAAGTCGAGCTATTGTGCCGTGGAATCCATCCGGAAGCCAAGATTTTTCGAGATTAGCTATCCGCGGAAGTCTACTATTCAAGATTTTATAAGAGTGTTAAGATTAGCGCGATTACAATATTCGCGTTCTATATTTACAAAGTTGGGTAGGTTTCTAGGCTAGGTTTAGTTGGGATAGGTTAGGATATGTTAGGTTAGGTTAAGTTACAAACAAAGGGGGTACAATAAACAATCATTATTGGTTATTATGAGAGCCTTAAGATTAGAGCTATTACAATATTTGTATTCCACCTATGTCAACAAAGTTAGTTCAGTCAGTTAGGTTAGCTTACAAACAAAGGTGGTAAAATAAAAGTCATTATTGGTTATTATGAGAGTGTTAAGATTAGCGATATTACAATATTTGCATTCTGTTGTTAGTAGGTTAGGTTAGGCTAGGTTTGGTTAGTTTAGGTTAGGTTATGTTAAATCAGATTAGGTCAGGTTGAGAACAAAGGGGGTACAATAAACAATCATAACTGTTTTTTTTTAGAGTGTTAAGATTTGCGCGATTACTATATTTTCGTTCTATATCACCAACGTTAGGTAGGCTTGTAGGTTAGGTTAGGTTAGGTCTGGTTAGGTTGTGTCAGGTTAGGTAACAAACGAAGGGGGTACAATGAACAATCATTATTGGTTATCATGAGAGTCTTAAGATTAGAACTATTACAATATTTGTATTCTATATCAACAAAGTTAGCTTAGTAGGTTAGGTTAGGTTAAAAACAAAGGATGTACAATAAAGAATCATTATCAACAAAGTAAGGTAGGTTTTTTGATTAGGTTAGGTTAGGTTTAACCCTTACCTTGTAAGTATGACGACATTTACGTTAGTTTGGAGATCAGGTGGTTGAGAATTCAGCTGACAAAGCTTGCTCGTCAGGAAATATTTCACTATGTAATTTTTCGAACGAGACTCACATTTGGAAGGAAAGACTATTCAAATAATGTAGCTGGGAAATACTAATTTCAGTCCACGAGAAATATGGCGGTCCCATATGAAGTATATGGAGATCGCCGGGAATGAGGAAATGTGTAATATTTTAGTTATTATAAAATACATTTCTCAAAAATAAATGAAGTCATCACAATGTTCGTCATGCATTGTAATTTTTTGCTATTATTCTTGCATTATCCTTGATCGTTGCGATCGTGATTCATTTTACATCCCAGCACGTCGTGGAAATCACTAACCGTAAATCTATTATTTTTTACGAAACCTTGATCGGTAATAGTATGAACGTGTGATAATATTCGGATATTCGGAGGAGAATGATATAGTTCATATCGAACCTTATATTCACATTTTGTGCCCTTCAATGTGTACCATTCTTTCTTCTGCGAAACGTCCAGGTAATCTAACGTATGAGCCAGCGCCGCTCTATTATCATCGTATCCGCAATGTAAATATCCATCGAAAAAATCATTACCGATCATTTCGTACCAATTTATGATGATCAGTACTGACTCTGGATTATGACGGCCAGCATTAAATATATCGATGATCACTGCAATTGGCGAGACATTTTTAGTGTGAATCGACTAACTGTTATGGCCCGTAGCTCCCCTAAGTCTTCGAATTTCGAAATGTTTCTCCTCGCCGTTCCAATATGTTATTATTAGGTTTGAAAATGTCACTGCGCGTGTTGAAAAACAACCGTAAAATAAGGTTTTGCATTTTGTGTAATTTGAAATTTGTGTTTTATTTTGCTATCTCACATATTGTTTAGGAATTGTTCAAATGATGCAGAACAGTTATTACTTGACGCGTAGTTTCTTGTTAAGTATTCGCAAAGCACCTTATCTCGTTTCTCGTGTGGAAAGATGAGAAAGCAGATTGCTCCCTTCACCTGTCATAAACCTTTTCCGATGAATCTGTTCTATTCTCTGGTGTGAAAGCTGCTGTTTCTAACTTCGATTAGTTGTGGATGAGTTTTATTCATCTCCCGAATAGCCAAGTTCTCCTCATTCTATCTGCAGAGAATCTTCAGTACATCATTAATGTAGAATGGAAACTTGTGTTCACTTGTAAATATCAAGAACGAATTGATCTTACAATTGTAGTTTCCATTTTACATCACCAACATTTCTTGAATACTAATGTAGTTATTCGAATCGAAAAAGTTTGCCAGTAATGCCGGAGACAAAACGTCGTATATATCAACGTCCTATTATTTGGAACTTGTTCTTGTTATTTGTTCTAGTATGGAAACAATGTTTTCCATTCCAACGACAGTCATCAAAGCAGGAAAGTTATGTAAGCTTCAAAGTTATACATTGATCATTTCAAGAATGTTTACCAAATATTTTAATCAGTCCAATCATTCATATATGGGTGAACATTCTCGTTTCATTCTGAAGGCACACATCATGATGCAAAAAAGATGTCTGACAGAACTACTTATCGTTCTTTTAATTATACATGTTCAGTCGAAGAATATATTAACATTTTAGAATCGTCTAACGATGAAAACAATTTCACTGTCTTGCTCAATCCATATAATATGTTCATAACTAGAGCTCAGGAGATATACACTTAAAAAACCCTAAAATATGCACAAAAACCAGTTTGAATATGCTTTTAAGGATTTAAATATGCATTTATAAAGAACGCAATAATCTTTGTATTGAAGGTATTTTATTTATTATATGCTAAAGTCACAAAAAATATTTATTAAAATTACTATTAAGAGTTATTACCTACTTATTACTTATAACTGTTTATTTTCTATTACCACTTAACATATTATAACTTATACTATGTAGATTTATTTTATTCATCCATTATCAATATCATCAGCAATCATCATTATATTCATTCATTTTGAAAAAAATTTTTGAAATAATGGATTATCCAATTTTGCAATTGGGATATTGCAACCGACCAGCAAACTGCATAGATCCTTATTAAAATTTTGTTGGTCCGAAACTATCGTTTGATTTGTAGTGATGAACTGCTGAACCCAATCTGGAGGTTTTTGTGCACGAGATTTATGCGTTGCAGTGCCCGAGTGTTGATCAACTTGAAACTTTTTTTCACATACAATCTGGAAATTGGAAATGAAAAAGTTAACCTATATACTTGTACTGCTCCGCCAGTTTAAGACTAATTTGATTGGTATTCACCTCTACGAAGATTTTATATACAGGATGTAAAACCAAGGGTGGTTTCCTCAGTCAATTTCGATCTTGGGAACAGCGTTAACCATCAAACAGACTGCATATTGAAATTTTATAAAATTTGTTTCCCGAAGTGTCTCCTATAAACTATTTTTTGATTTTTTCTTGAAAAAGATCAGAGGTCTTAGTGGAATGTCACATTTTCATCATAAAATAAAAATAACATATCAATTTACGAACGAAATAATGTATGCAAGTCAGTGTCAAGACCATGTTTACACCTTTGCTAAAAATAATTTTGACACCAGCGCCTTAAAATGAATAAATTTAAGATACTGACAGATGTTGGGACCAACATGATGGAGTTCTATCAGCTAGTTGGTTTATTGCAGTAAAGGTCAACGGTATAATATGAACTACACTATATCTCTAAAAATAATGGTGATAGAGGAATGTCAATATATGACGGATCACCCTGTACTGTACAATCACACATGCAGCGCGCATGAGTGTCCGCAAGCTGAAAATTGTGTCAACAAAAAGAGGGTGAGGGGAGCAGGAAATCTGCGAATCAATGTTTCAAATATATAGGTGTATCAAAAGAAACAGAACTGTATAATTGGATTTATGAATATCCAAGAGACAAATAATGGCTGATCCAAATTAGAGTGTAGGATTTGTTTCTGAATGAAGTACGAAATATTGAAAAAATCATAATTTGATTACTATCAGTTTTCAAGCACAGACTCAGCAGTTAATCATGAAATATGATTGATAAAGCTTTTGGAATGCGGCTCTCTTTCAGCTTTCCCTTGTGTTATACGAGGAATTGGAACTGTCAGCGGAACAAGCTTATATAATGAGTCAAACATATTACACCAATAGTGAACCGTTTTACAAATGTTCTATTGAAACATCTTCTCTTAGGTAATTCAGTGAGCATTCAGTAGAGCTAGTAATGGCAACTCAATACGTTGCTTAAATATGATAATTTCGGCCTTAACATAAAAACATGACAATCCGAAATTTCCTGTACAGTCAATAAAGTCGAAAAGAATCGTTTTTTCACAAATGAATGATACCTTATTAAATTTGGTGTGTGGGTTCCTGGAGGGTCTAGAATAGTAGGTCTATCAAATCAGAATGCCCCACCCAAGAATTTGAGGATATTGAATAAACTGTTAAAACCTATGAAAAACTTGTCGGCTAGGAAAAAAAAATGCTATGCATGAATTTTGGGTACGTTATGCAACTTTCTCATCGTAAAAGTGTACCCCTTCCGAATTATAGCTCTTTTAGAGCTAAAATAGATATATTTAAAATTCCAAACAGTTGATTCAATATGGCTGCTCGTTGAAACTAATAATTGGACCAGCTCCAAACTGTGTCAAAATGGGAAAATACGTTATATATGGAGTCTTTCCAATCTTGCAGTTTTTTCCGAAAGAATGCTTGTCCTTCGAGTTTCAGCCCTTCTGAACATTGAAATGATTGGAATTTGTTAATTGTTAAAAAATAATACTTTTTCCTCATAATCTTTTTTTAAGCAATTATCTTATGAGAAATATGAAGGAAAATCAAATTACATTATTTCTATGGCATAGTGAAATACGTTCATTGTTAACATACATGATAATTTTTCAAAGTTTAGTTTGCTTGTGCGTATTCTTCAAAGCTTATTTTTTATCAAATTTAGAAAAAAATATATTTTCCAGTTCTTTTTTTTTCGAAGGTGTAGAGAACCCTTTGTGTGGAGGTTAGAGCCTTTCGGTCTCACGGTCTACTGTGAGAGTCACCTTTTCAGCCATACTCACTAAAAACTTCACCCACTTTGTAGGCTTGTCTGGCTATTGCCTCTGGTAACACTTAGGCCTGCTGGCCATTGTATCTCGCCTCTGTTTTGTTTCTTAACGTTATCCACATGAGTATTTTTGTTCATTGTACGAGTTTGTACAATTCTCTACTGATTGGGAACTGTATAATTCTGGTTCGCCGTTAGGCTTTCCAAGAATTGACTGACTGTATTTTGCGGTTCAGTGCATCGCATTTACACAGTATGTGTGTCACTGTTTCAGTATCCTTGCCGGGAAGTCTGCGTGTCAGGTCGCCATTGTACAGTCCCATTTTGTTTAGGTGCCCTTTTACTGGCGCATTGCCAGTCATGAGCCCTGTTACGACTTTTATTTTTTTCCTATTCAATGCTAATAGGTTGTCGTTCTCTTGTTACACGGGGCTTTGATGTATTTCTTCCCATGTTCATTTCCTAGGATTATTTCGCAGTAATCTTCGAGGTTTTCCAGGATCCACTTTTCTACAGACCTTCGTGCTGTTCGTTTTGGTACCCCGTGGTCTGTTCTAGACCTGAGCTGTCCTCCGACCCTCCTCTGATGTCCCGGCACTCAGATCAGCTTAACGCGAAACAGTCAGTATTCCAAGTTCTTCTTTGCATGTCCACTTCATGACTTCTCATTGCCATGAGTGCATCCTGACTGTCGGTCAATATGTGGATCTGCTCATCGTCGATGACTCTCTGATTGTTTTCTTTCACGCTTGGAAGACAGAGGTATGTTTACCATGAATAGCTGAAGCCAGTCTTTGGGTATCTTGAGTATACTCCTGCACCTGCACCTTCTCATTCTTAGACCCTTCTGTATACCTGATATTTCCCTGTAGAATGTCGCCCAGGTTTGTATGTACCCATTCAGTTCTTTCTGGTATTGATACCCTGAATGTGTTGTTAAAAGAGTACCGCTTTGGACTGTGATCTGTTTCCATGCCCAGCATGTCCCTGGTCACGATTCTTACGATGCTCATGTATTCTGTCCAATGTGAACATCCTCCAGTATAATCTGTATTCCGAAGGTCTTCCCTCTACTTGGCATATCAATTGGAGCCTAATCCTAGTAGTGTCTCAATTGTTGAAGTTGCCTTTGATTCCACCGCCCCTGTAATCCCGAAAGATGCAAGTCTCTGAACTTCGATTTGTCTTGTCATGGTCCCACTTTGTTGTGTTTTAGGCCACCATACCAAGAAGGCGTATGTTATTGCGGTTTTAATCACCATGTTGTAAATCCAGTAGAGCTTGTTCGGTCGTAGCCCCATATTTCATCGAAGGAGCGTCTGGCCACAAGCAATCAGATCACTTATTCAATAACTCTTCCCAGATGTTGGTTTCAAGTCATTTTCCAGTTTAGTTTCACCACGAGATATTTGACTCCCCTTTTTATCTGTACAGTTTCTCCTCAAATCTTCATAGGTTCCAATCCCTCTAATTTTACGTTCATATTACTGCCAGGTTAAGAACCTCTTGCATTCGATCTCTCACAGTATAGTATTTCCTTTGTACCATGGCAACTATGTCGTCGGCATATCCAAGGGTTCTGTATCCTTTGTTCTGGAGGATTCCCAGTTCAACAGTCTTAATTTCATTATCAAAGACAACACCCTCAAAGCGTGTTGTGCTCTTATTCGTTCGAAACCTAGGATGATTGGAGTGCTAGAAACACAACGAAGGGATGCCCTCTAACGAGGGGATACAATGGTCGTGATGTGGATGAAGTGATGTTGAACGATATATCCTTACCCAATACAATCATTTGTTTTGAGTACCGAATGAAGCTTCAATATTATTATACTCAAGTGTTTTTAATTATATGAACGAACGCAAATTTCAAAGAAATGATATCAGAAAAGTCTCAAGTGATGAAAACTCTGCCAGACGGACCATTCAAGATATGTATTCTTTCCTACAATGGCGATCTTTTAAGTTGAGAAACTTGAATTTCCCTGAAAATTTAAAAGCTTCATCCTATTTCATTAGTTATACAGTCATTTATAATCACGACTCCCTAGCTCACAATATTAATAAAACTAAAACCCGTATAAATTCATCTGCGAAATTACACATTAAAATTTCCCTCCATTAGATAGCTATCTCGAAGAATTTCATTAGATGCAACGCAAACTGGAGCTAAGATACAGTAACCTGGGAAAAACATTAATGGATATAAGCGAGCTTTTCATCTCGATTTAGTCTTGTTTATGATATTTTAGGTATCGCATCAAGATAATGAACAGTTCTAAATTCATCAATCATGGATTAACATGGGATTATGATAGCATTGAAGAAAATATACAAAGTGTAATGATATTATATACTAAAGAATAACTCCAACCATGAATCATTAAGATACGTCACTGTTTTTAGGTTATCTCAGGCTATAACGCTTCTGAAGTTAAGTGAATTCCAATTTCCTGATGAGACATAATAATTTCGTAGTTGAGTTACAGCAGATGCAACTGTTCCTAAAAAGTCCTCCATATTCATGTTCGGTATCACCACCAAGAGCACCCTCTCTCGTATAAGTTAGCAGTGTAATGAGCCAGCAGTGAAGAGGAGATAGGCATTCGTATTTTTCATGAAAAAAGGTGAAGAGTTTCACAACTTTGCTGTTCGATAAAAAAACGTTTGGTAGGAAGAAGCTCGGCACGTCTCGAGCTTGACAGTGAAGGAGTGACTAATTTGAGCTCGTCCAGTCCGGCTACCTGGAATCTCTAGTGGTGGAACAACAGACGAGATTTCTGATGAGCACCGTTCGTGGAAATATCTATAGAAAAGGGAGAGATCTCTCACCTTTCTACGATGTTCTAGATCATCATCATCAATTAAACGAATAGCTTTCTTCTGAATATAATTCAAGAGCTTCAACGTATGTTTGGGAGCCGGACTCCAAACATGTGAACAGTACTCCAAGATAGGTCGAATATGTGCATTGTAGATTATGAGGAGCTGCTGGGATGTAAAGTAGCTCTTGGCACGGCATAGAAAACCAAGTTTTTGTGAAGCGCTCTTGGGAATGGACCTCACATGAGCATACCATGAGAGGGTGCTGTTGGTGGTGATTCCGGCCATTGTTATGTGAGATTTCATAGGGATAGTTGTACCTGACATCATCATATAAGGTATTGTAGGATATGTCTTTCTGGAGAAGACGCAAGCTTGAGTTTTGGTTGCGTTAAACTCTACTAGATTATGAGATCCACATATCAAAATCTTTGCCAGATCTTCATCAATTGCATCAACCTGTCCCTAACTCGCTCCTCTGGCCTCATTGGATGGTATAGGGGCTCTAAATGAGAAAGTGGTATGAAGTATACCATCATCTGCAAAGCTGTGGACGGGACAGGTGGTTACTACCAGCAGATCGTTGTTATGGAGCAGGAAAAAAGTACTGTTGATATGTTTACATTCAGCTCCGAAACCAGTGGCGGATCCTTTGTGGGCCCTAGGCACAACTAACTAAATAATAGATCTCTATTCTTCAATTCCGATTGAAAAAGTCATTTCCTGTTTGTATTGTTATTAATATTTCAATAAATCAAAAAAAATAAACATCCTCTCAAACAACATGTAGAATAAAATTGAGAAACTCAAATTACAATATCTTATATTTCTACAAAACAAGGAACATGAACATGAATTCTAACAAAAATCAACGTGTCTTCTTTTTATAAGGTTACTTTTCTCATAGTTTTTTGGCATAAGCGTACATCAGTTCCACACAATCTAGTGTTTCTAACAGCGAATCCTCAATAATCTATAACGGTAACGTTGCTGGTCTATTATATAACATTCTAATTCGTAGATAATTTTCTATCCTTTTTGAGACAGAGAATGATGTTTTGCTCGGAGCATTACTAGAAATATCCTTAATAATATTCGGATATTCGAAAAAGAACATTCAAATTTATTTTCGACTATATATTGTAATATATCACAAGGAATACTATCTGAAAAAAACGTCTTTTGCCAAAGCAAGGATGTATTCATTACTTAGATACTCAATATCAATATCACTAGAGTATATTGTGCTAGATTCTTAAACATGTTCCTTTATTTCTTCTGTAATGCTGAAGTTGAATGATATCTCAGAATTGTCAAGTTTCTCTTCATAAGAAATCAATCTTCTGGTTCGAAAGTTCGGAAGAAAGATTGTCGCAGATTTTATAAAGCTTTGAAATTAAGTTTTCTCTTCCACTTAACATTACCTTATTGTCACAAAAAACAAATCGTTTTCGTTTCCTGTTCCATGTCTGGTTTTTATGATTAAGTTCCTAAACGCTGAATAAAACTTTGGTCTCATTTTCAATTTTTTCAAAGCTATTTCTAGTATCTAATATAAATTCTCTCACAGAAATTAGTAGTTTCACAGGCATAATATGATATCAGATTATTAGATTGTAACTAGATGTTTTAGGGACCTTAAACATTCAGCCTTGGACTGGAATCAGGTACTATTCAAGGTCCAGGTGAGGGTGGGCAAATGATTAGGGCCTTGACGAGTGCAAAGTTCACCATATGGTTAATCCACCACTGTTCCAAACATGATTATGACGCTCGTAGATTTGAAGAAATTATCTGTCCCTCTACAAGACTTTATTGTTATATCGAACTGCGAAGTTGTGGAACTCTTTGCCCAGTGAAGTCTTACCAGCTACCTATATTCTGTGAGTTTTCGGGTAATTCATTATCTCATAATTATATCTCAGATTCAAATGATCATTGTATCCTACAAATGATATGTAAGAAACTGAATATTGCTCCACAGTTTTATTCTTAAAAAATATTTTCATTGAAAACAAAGAGCTTGTAATGTTAGTGGACTGGCATAGATCGCCATGTAATGTTAGTGTGTTGGCAACGGTCGTCATGTGGGGATCAGTTCTTAGTGTTGGGCGGTTTGCCTAAACTGACCCGTGGTCCTGGAATAGGCATAGGGGATGGAAACACCACACTTAGAAAAGAGTTACTTTACTCAATTGTAGAGCTTGACGTCATTACGACTTAAAGTCTTGTTCTACATAATAGCAGTACAGATACTTATGTCTATATGAATATGAATATATATATGATTGCATGTCCTACATAAGTATATTATAATCTGATGTGATGTTATTGTTCTAGTTAAACTAGTCTAAGAGTGAAGGTATATGTGCCACACAATATGTTTATTATATAAACACAACATTAAACATATTGCTTTGTGGGTCAGCTTCGAGATCTAAACATAATAACATTACTTAATAGAAATAAGGTCGATTTCTATAACTTAGGGTTTTTAGGTGATCTCGTATAGGAATGGAGGATTCCTATACTACACCTCCCAACGCGGTTCAAAAAATGTTCAATTGACAGATTAACATTTTTTTTCCTTTTAACGTACCTTATTTTTATTTCACAAACATTGATCTTAAATTAATGGTCATACATATTATTATTATACTGTGGGATTTGCGCATACTTTTTAGTTTTAAGGCTTTTTGCCTGAAACGATTTTTATTCACTTACTATATATAGAAACATATGTTATTTTTGTACCGTCTTCATGTCTTCCTTTATTTATTACATTCTTTATCATTATATATTATACATTATGTTTATACGTCTGGTATAACATTCATTCTGAATCCTATTTTAATACCGGCGGATTTTATTTCCATTTTTTCTTCTTCAAAGCGCTCATAAATTCCTTATCCTTGGAATTCATCATTATGCCTATTTCAGCAATAATGAAATGTTACACAAATTTCCTACATTTCTCAACAATGCCCTTAGGTACAATGCCGATCGAAAGTGTAGTTTTATGTAAATCAAAAAAAATCATTTGCAACCCATATAACTGCTGTCATACTTTTCCACAACGTACCTAAGTAATATGCGGATCAAAGCTGCAGACTTACGTATGTTACAATTTATCTCCATTTCACCTCTATATACTCTTCTGTATATACTTCAATATTACATTTTCATCTTCTTACTTTCCATTTCCTTCCTTTTATGACATATATATGTAATTGATTCAGCTTAATAATATATTTCAATTGTTCCGTGACGTCTTGGGTGATCATTCCTATAGTCACTGGATTGCCCTTGAAATATCGAATGAACTATTCGCTCGCAATTATTTTGCTGATTCAAATTTCTGGTACTACGTTTACTATATAACATGAATGAAATATGCTTTGTTACAATATTTATATTATTGTTATGATTTAATGAAGTTATTTCATTGTACAGGAATCGCATTTCTAAATAATATGTAACCATTATTCTAAACCTATATTAATTCAATTTTAAAATTATTTGCTGTCATCCTCATGACTATAATAATTTAATAATACTTGTTAAAAAAAAAGTTTTTGAACCTCGTCAGATATCCAAACTTTGATAATAACATAATTTATTTTATTGCCTTCTACTTATAACCATCTCAAAAAAAAATTTTCCATAATCAATGCTATAATATAATAATAATAAATGGTTTCCGTCCTGAAATAACATATGTTCGTGGGGATCAGTTCTTAATGTTGGGCGGTTTGCCCTGAACTGACCCGTGGTCCTGGTGGAGGCATAGGGGATCGAAACACCATACTTAGAAAAGAGTAACCTTACTTAATTGTAGAGCTTGACGTCAGTACGACTTAAAGTCTAGCTCTACATAATAACAGTACAGATACTTATGTCTATATGAATATGATTGCATGTCCTACATAAGTATATTATAATCTAATGTGATGTTATTGTTCTAGTTAAACTAGTCTAAGAGTCAAGGTATCTGTGCCACACAATATGTTTATTATATTAACACAACATTAAACATATTGCTTTGTGGGTCAGCTCCGAGATCTAAACATAATAACATTACTTAATAGAAATAAGGTCGAATTCTATAACTTAAGGTTTTTAGGTAATCTCGTATAGGAATGGAGGATTCCTATACTACAAGCTACTTATCAAATTAGGAGTATAAATCTTTTATATGTTACGATGTAAATGATTCCACATAACACTGCCCTTCAATTCCACCTTCGAAGAATATCTCTCGAGGAAGCTAGATATCCATATTCTTATTTTTTTCCTTATTTCAAATAATTACATACAATTTCTTTCGTACTCCGAACATTTGGTATGCTTTACAACTGTTTGGGAACTACACAAGATTACAAATAATTCGAATTTTTTTATATAATTAAGTTGACGAATGAATGAAACTAGTTACATTTATTTATTAAATTAGTGAAAATCATCTTCAATTAACTGTTTTATTTAAGTTTGATTTATCTTCATCACGTTATGTTTGATTATATTCAATTAGGAACAATATTTTTAATATTTTTGCAAAATGTAACTATTTAATTGATAAAATTATTACATCACTATCAACAAACTTTTTGAAAATATATATGAACTTGCGACAAGGAGGGTTAGTGACTTGTAACTTTCCCATTCGAGTGATAAGAAGCTATGTTTTTTTATCGTGGAAAAAAACAATTGTTCTTTCTTGCAAGTGATCATGGAAGGCCAAGTTGTGATTTGGACCGCAGTTTCTGTTTTCTATCCTCTTATTTTTCCAATTGAATCTGTTTTAATTCAATTTCCTTCATAACATTTTGTTTACCCTATTTATTTCAACGAGGTAATTATCTTTATTTTCGAAACGTAGCATTATAGGATGCACGTTTCTGTTCCTGTATATATTATGAATGATTCAATAATTATTAAAAAGTAAACCAGATTGCTAATTGTTGATTATTTTCTGCGAAGGAATTAATTTGCTGCCCAAACGTAGATATAGAAATTGAGTGATAACGATATGAATAAAAACACTGCTAAATATTTAATTGTCATTTCATGGTGAATTAATGTCGTATCCAACTGTCATCATGAATAATAGGAACGTGGCACACACTTGTCTTCATTTACATTCCTTTCCTCCACGTTTTGTACCAAGATATTCTGAATATCCAACTTTCCTTAAAGGGAAGAACCAACACCAACAATCATTCCACAAGTTTTATGATATTGCGTATGCAATTTCAAACGCAGAATCTATTAGGAACCAACAAGCACCAAATAATGAACATCTAGAACTCTGAATACTAATTTATCTTTCGTCCTGTTCATGTAAACTCCATAAGCGATTTCAAGTTTCGCTCTTTATTATATTCGTGGTACAATAGAGAATGTATGAAAATTTCCCCTGTTCAAGTATTTGAAATATTCATAAAGTCTTAATCTACTTTCAGAACTCCATTATATAAATTGATCCGAATAAACTGCGAACTCAAGTTGTTCAGAGTTTGAAAGTGTTTTCCTTATTATTGGTGTCATTTATTCCCTCGTTTAACAAAATGGAGTAAATGGTTTTACATTTTGACAAGTATCTAGGAAAACATTTCTTCGACTTGCTCAGTCATTGCAGATCTAAAAATTCAATTGAAATATTCTCATTATTCCAGAATTATTATGGAATAGAAATAAACAACCAGTTTTCTGTATCAAAATATGATACATGATAATACTCCGATCTTCGATAATCATAAATGAACTGTGATCCATAGATCACTTCCCTCACCCGTAGAAATCGAAAGTATATTGCAAATGATTATAAACGGATAGAGAGATGGATGAACGTCAAAGTATACTTCCGTTGAAAATATATTCGAATTGACCGTATAATGTGTTTTATAAAGCTCGATTCCAGGAGCTTTATTGTATTATTTCATATATGAACGAATTTCCTCCTTTCGTTATCACAATCTTTCGCTTTCAGATACTCCTGAGGATTAAACGTATGATTGTGATGTACAATTATAATATAATTATCAGTTATGCGTACGGATATAGAGGAAGAGACCCAATTTTGACACTTTTTTACTAAATTCGGAATAAAATACACCGTTGAACATTTCTTATTAATAACATATTAGAATACTTGCTTAGTATATTAACAAAACAGTATTGCACATAAACTACATTAAAATAGTGATCTAGAGAAAATATTGAACTTAACGGTTTTTTTGTCAATTGTCGAATAAAAATAAAATGTTGCCTAATTTGAGACAGACTGACGTCCTAATTCGAGATACTATTCAAAAAAACCTTTTCCTCCGCAGAAAGAACAAATAAAACTACGATTTTTAATTTCCCCGCAATCTTCATAGGCCCATCTGCCGCAGTAAATACATTTTGCCCATTGCTCGCCATGCTTGTCTTCGGAAAACCTGCCCGAACAGAAAAGGCATTCAGCATCACTTTCTCTCGATTCGTCTGAAGAGGAATCAGCTAATGTAAAACTGTTGACGCTTGCTGAGCTTGAACTAGAGGAAGACAGTTGTTTTTTTCTTTTTTGTTGTAACCCTGATGTGGAAGGTTGGTTTTGTTTTGAAATTGAAGATTTTCGTAAAACTGAAGTGGGTTTCTTTACCATTTTTTTTACTGCTTTGCTTTTGGTTCTAACTCTTCACTGATATTTTTCTTAGGTATTTTTTTACCTGCTTTTTTTCTAAACTTTCTCGCAACTCATCTTTGTAGGGAGTGAGAGTGATAATGAATGCTTTACCAGCCTTAACATTCGGCTTAGTTTCTTTGGTTTTGTATACAGGCAGAGGAGAAAAATAGTCCCTTTGAGGCTGAATTGCTGAGTTTGGACTTGGTGTTCGTTCATTTCTGTCCTGCGTTCGAAAAGGCATTTCTTCATTTTGATTTTGGTTCTCCAGCAGAGGAGCTTCTTGATGATTAAATTCGTCCGGGAGGTGTTCTTGAATAACTGTTTCGTTTTCCATCACATTATGCACGCCAAAATCATGATCTCTAAAGATGTTTATGTTCAAAGGCACTAACCCCGTTTTTCTGAAACCATTGTACGATGTTCCCATAGTGGCAGCTCTATTGTAAGCTTTGCAAAAAATACTAGCAATTGCGTATGGAGACACAGTACTTAATTGGTTCTGTCGGAGTAGTAGGTTTTTAAAGGCGACATCTAAACGAAACATCTGAAGGCTGCATTTTGTTGGTAGAATGAGGAGGAAGAGAAATTATTGTCAAATCTATGAGTGCGATGTTTCTAGTGAAAGTAAAATTAGATCGGCAGTTGTGGGTTTGGTAACCTTAATAAAATGACTTAACCATCTTGTGAAAATATCAGATTGAACCCAACCAGAAATGTGACACTCAACTACTGCCCCAGTTGGAGCACCAAGCATTATCTCCGCCTTCATATTTTTGCGGGGGAAAATGAATAACGGCGGTACATGAACTCCTGCAGCATTCATACAAGTTACTACTGTTATCAGTTTACCCCTTTCTGCGGAGGTTAATGAGGAAACTTGTTTTTTTCCCTTCAGCGATAAAACCTTACTATGCTTATGTTGGACTATAGTAATGCCCGTTTCGTCGAAATTGAAGATCCTCTGGAAAGGTTCTTGAAGCTTGTTATATTCTGGCTCATAGAGATCAAAAAACGCTGAGACTTTTTCGAGAGTGAAAGATTCAATACGAGCCGCAGACATGCCTCGGGGCGTTCTCATCGAGAATTGTGGGTGTCTCTTCAAAAATAATCTTCACCATTTTTCCCCAGCTGATTTGTTAACTCCATCAAATGGATGCGATATCTTATTTCTAAATGCAAGCTGGAATGCCTTTTGTTTAATATCGCCTGACCTCAGACCATAAAAGCGTTGTTCCATGTCTAATGCATATTGCACTAATTCATTTTCCAGTTCTGCAGAAAAAATTGGTTTCCGACCTATCGATAGCTTGACAAGTTCTTCTGGACTTTTATCTGACTTCGAATATCTTTCCACGGTGCCTTTAGGCACATCAAAAACTTTTGAGGCCTTTAGATATCCCATCTCTTTATTACGCACTGCCTTTACAGCTTTTACCATGGCACGAGAGTCCCATTTTTTGTGTTTTTTGGCATCTGTAATACAAAAATGAAAATATTGTTTGGGTGCCTAATATGAGATAGTCTCAAATACAGAACCCGTTCAGTATCTCAAATTGGGAATTTTCCGTTAAAAAATTGACAATAGTATTTTAGGTTAGTTATGAAAAAATAGTGCCAAATTTCGATGAGACATCATTAAGCAACACTCACACTAACTACTAGGACTTATACAATATTTTATTTCACCTTACCTTGATTGTAAATGCCCGTTTATTTGCACTAACAAAAAAAACAGTCAAATTGCACAAAACACGTGCTCGTACAGAAACAAACGAACTGAAGCGCTCGACAACCGCTTTGACGCTATGCGGAAGTTTATTTTAGTTACTTTCCGCTATTTTTGTTAGATGGTGTTACATATTTTTTATAATAAGGGACTATCTCGAATTAGGCACCTATCTCAAATTTGGGTCTTTTCCTCTACGCATAACGTTAAAAAATTATAGCTTAGAACAAATAATGACTGATAATAAAAGAAAATTGTGGAAAACCTGTTGTCAGTGAAATATTCCGTTATAGTCGGGTCAAATTAGACGAAGAAAGTATAAAAGCTGGGAAAATTTGGGGACAACTCCGATCGACTCCGGTTTTTTGCAGAATGTTCCTGAACGGATTTACAACATTCCCGAAAAAAACTAATATGTGCGTTTCCAGTTTTCAAGATCATCTCAGGGAGACGCATACTTTCAAAACCGTTGATTGAGCACGTGGCTGTTGAATTTTTTTGTTTTTATTGTGTAATTGTGTTCATTGTGTAAACGACATTTTTTTTTAACTTATTATTTTTTGAAATAATTAATTAATAATTAATTACTCATCCACAAATTAATTTTTTTCACATCCACTAATTACGAATTGTAGGTATTTATATTCTTTTCTATTGTTCCATATCAACACAGATATTTTGAAAAAAATTTGTTTACATAATTTTTTTTTTCATAGATTTCAATTTGCGTTTGGACAATATTACGAGTGGGTATTTCCAGCTATTGTTGGCATCATTTCGAAATTTTAGAAATTTCCTAATTTTTTGAACATGAAAATTGACCATTTTCCTCTTCATTCCTCTATAACAATTGAAAAATGGAAAAGCACGTACTAGTTTTTTTTCGGGAATGTTGTAAATCCGTTCAGGAAAATTTTGCAAAAAACCCGGAGTCGATCGGAGTTGTGCGCAAATTTCCCCAGCTCTTTTGCTAATATGACTCGACTATTATATGATTGTAGAAAGAGAAAATATGTTGGAAACGATTTAGAAACCGCTGATGGAAGAAGTTAAGATATACTCTATGTTACATTGTAATTTTATTCAAATATTACTAATCTATGTTTTATACTGACACCTGCTGCCAGATTGACTTTCGAATCATTCACCCTATCAACAAATCTAGATCTTCTTGGACACTGTATTTGTTCTATACTGAAACCCGCTGTTACTAGTCCAGTCGCCGAAGGAGCGAAATCGCATAAATTTTGATATTTTTGAGTATTTTTACTTTATAAAGCCGAAAAAGTTATGCTGAAGAATATACGGCAAAAACTAGTAGTAAATTCAGTATTTTGAAAATAGTTTAAAAACTATAAGTAATACACAAAAATGTTTCAAATAATATAGAAAATTAAATCTAATCATTATTCCAATATTTTCTTTGAAAATATTGTTTTTTTACACCAAAATCCTCGATTATATAATCAAATCTATGAATTTTTTTAACTGGATAATAAATTTTTGTAAATTCAATGAGATCCGAAACATCTATTAACTGTGTTGATGCATTACTTCATGATGATTAATTATTTAATTCAATATTTAGTTGCGCGCGCGTGAAATCTACGTTACCTATCTAACTTTCCTATGTAAGAATAAGATTCGAAGCGGTATCCTTTTCCTCGCTGTAGATTCTTTTGTTTTTGATCTAGAGTAGAGTAAATTTCAAGTTAGTTAGTTTTAAGTCTCTTCTTTATTTTGAATTTGTGCTTTTTTTTAAAGGTTGTATTATGGGCCCGTATTGAGTCCAAACGCGTTTCATTCAATATCTCGACTTCTACAGTACCAAAACTGTTCTACTTGAGCTCAAAATGTTCGTCTCTAATCCCTCGAATAATATCCCGAATATGGTTTTTTGAATCCTAACCTAAAAAAATCGAATAGAAATTCGATCAGTTAGAGGCTGACAAAATCTACAATATTCCCATACGATTTCCCAAAAAAGTCCGATTTTGGTTCGAAATATATATCATGAAGAAGAAACAGCTATCTCGGACCTCCAGTGGTCTATTGGATTCTAACTGGTCTCAAACGACCTGTCTTTTTGCTAACAACTTTTATTTGAAACATTTTATATCCCCTATAGTTTTTAATCTATCTGGAAAATAACAATTTTTGTGATAAAAACCGCCTTTTTATCAGCACCACTTCACGATTCTATAAGGTAAACAATCAGCTCATAAAAATACATAATAAAAAGTTGTTTAGAAGAAAAGTTAAAAAATATTAACCAAAAATCCTTGAGCGACCAACTATTTATGAACTCAAAAAATTTAACTCAGAGTAAAAGCATAGTGAGGGAACTAAAAACAGGTAAATGAATGTAGTTCCATTTTTTTGTAAATAGCTGGCATTCAAATTAACAACATTGAGATATGATATGGATATCACTTCTCGAGATATAATAAATAATATCCGATTGATTTCAAAGGAGGTTGCGTTTCACATTTACTTCACTTGCTTTCAACTCGCAAATATCATGCTAGTGGAAAGATGGAAATTATCGTTGTTGATTTTATTATACCTTCCACTTTTTTAGGCATTCTTATATAATGAAATGTGTTCTGTACTTATAAAAAATATTAAAAATTATTTGTAATCTCAAATGTAATTCGCAAATAGTTGTAGAGTTAATCAAATATTCGGAGAAAAAACTAACTATGTATTTATTTTAAGAAAAAATTAACATTGAATATCCAGCTCCCTCGAGAGCTCTCCGAAGCTAAAGACAGTGTCATTTACATCGTAACATGAAAAAGATTCGTTCATACTATCAATTACAATTGATAAAGCAAGTAGGTCCTGATTTCCATCGTGATTTTCAATAAAATTATTTTTTGACAACGAAATTGCAAACAAAATTCCATTTCTTACTATCATTTCAAAGATACAAATGATACAATGATCATTTGAAGCTATCATATAATCATCATTCATTAGATAATAAAGCAACATGCTTTATATATAAACTCTCGGGAAATAGGTCTCAAAGACATATGCTCATTATTTTCGTCTTCACGTACGTTTCAGTCTCATGACCATCATCAGAAGACGTATCCATGTCTAAAACGGGATTTCATAAAACTAATTTTATCAAGCACAAAGCGTCATTGTATTAATTCTAATTGAAAATGCCCACATCGTCAAAACGGACAGGAACCCGATTAGTATAACACATTGTCTTAAGAATTTGAAACAAACAACAATGCACAACTACAATTGTACAATTTTAGGTTCAGCTTTCAAACTAAGTTTATTACGTTTCACCTTCTTCAAAACTTCTAATGCAAAACTATGATCGAAATTGTTAAATGGTTGAATAATTAAAATGGAGGTCGTTACCTTGAAATTTCATTCTGGATTACTATATTGATTTATTAAATACTGCATCTTCATCCGTTATTATTTTTTCTTGATTTCCAATTAGGAATTATTCTACTCTAACTCAAGATTCTCCTTGCCAGAACAATGCTTCTTTCTATTCAAATGAATTATGTTCTAGCATGCCTCCTTAAAAGTTAAATGGTCTTGAAGTTTGGGGAAAAAATTGCAAACGGATGGAAAGATTGTTCTGAAATCAAGTGTGATGAATGTCACTATTAATAGCTATTACCCAGTGTAGACCCAGCAAAATATGAAAAGCTAGTGATGTGGAATAATCACTAAAGAAACAGTATGTTGCGTATATAGTAGAAAGTGAAATATGCGCAAACCTTCGGAAGGTAAATAGTAATATACGTTGAATTATCCAATATTGAACTTGCGAAGATGACATACCATGATAATTGCTCTATTGATCAATCACAAACAGAAAGGGTCCTCATACACGACCATTAAGTTCTAGAAACTTCAGGTAACTTTGCTTTGGCATAATCATTAATGGTCCCAATCTCGAATGAAATCGAATTTAATTCATCAATTCAAGAAAACGGATAGCCAAATATAAATGTGAAATTTAACACATTTTACATGAGGATACATACTATTTCCGTGAAAACGCAAACGATGATACGGTTGAAAAGTATAGATTTCTTGTTTGCTGTTATATGTTGATTCTATGGATTCAAACTCAATTCCGCATATTGTAGGTTAGTTTCATATTTGCAATAAATGAAGGAACACCGTCTGTGTTTCAGTGAGGTGCCATGATTATGTTGTATTGGGGTATAACTAGAAAGCAGCATGTTAACACTTCAAGAAGCATCATTAATAACTGAGATAACGAGAAATAACCGATATGATAGAAGTAGGGTATTCTATAACCATAACAGCTGCCACATAGTTTCAATTTCTTTGACTTCAATCTTCAATGAATCGCGCCATCACAACTACTTATCGGAGCTTAGAACACACATAATGTTAATTACTCAACATTACGTCAAACAGTTCTTGAAGTTAGCATCAATGCTTCTCTGCTTCATGGAGGGAATTGTACTAGTCAATTGAAATGGGTACAAGGCGTAATGTTTGGTATTGAGCTGAAAAGATGAAGAAGCTAACTCCTACATAAGTACACGGTCGTCAAAGTAGCACGATGAGATTTTGAGGCAGTACTTCTTTGATGTTCAGATCATTCCTTGAGTGTCATTACACATCATCTGATGTTCAAATTCCGGCATAGTGTCCAGTTCAGAGTAAACTTCGAAATTACGTGGAATCCTCATCCTCGTACACACTCAATTTTATATTGATTCCTAGAAACTAATGCAGTTAGTGTTTTATCCTGACGTTTGCAATTCCCTGACTTGTGCTTGCGCACATTGAATTCACTCATTTGAGACACAATGTCTTGTTTCAGAAAAGACAAGGTATTCAAGTTTCCAAAAAAAAAGCGTTGAGAGACAATTGCTTAGCAACAGAAGACCTACACAATTTATTTGATTGTAAAATAGGTAAAGAATTGTAAATGGTACGACGAAATGTTTGTTGACGTACAAAGGCAGCTTTTCGTTTGATTCTTGGATCTTAGAGTTAGTCTTCTCAATACTGAGAGCTTGAACTCAATGAAGCATCTATAAAGTAATCTGTAAAGAAGGGTCGTTGTACAGGATTCAATCATATACGATTGATTATAAGTGAGCGAGCTTTCGCTCGTTTATATTCAAGTAGATTTCAGGTCAAATAGCAAAATATTCTTTGTGAAAAGACAAAAGTTTTAATTCGAAAGGATTGATGGATACTATGTGAGATATCCTTATAATCCGACAGCTTATATTCAAGTAAACCTCCGCACAAATAGCTCAGTTGTTGTTCAACATTCATTATAGTTCAGTTGTTTCTAAATCGAATCTCTAAATAAATACTGGTGAAGTATTTTTTTAAACGCAGGTTCATTTCGGCAGAACAAATAACGTGCAGAAAGTATTTATGAGAATTCACTCCATTTAGGAAGTGATATAATAAAACACTCATTACTTTGTATATCTTATAACTTATATTATAGAAACACACGTGACAACTAGGTAGTCATCTTCAAATCGATACTAATGTATAGATAGACATGGAAGATTTCAAGATATTCATAGTCAAAATAAGATACAAGTGAGAAGTGGAGTTTTGGTTTGAATATGGGGAAATACATTCCTGGAATTGAATAATTGAAAGAGGGTTACAGTATAAGGGTTTTTGAAGTAAAAATTTCGAGGTGGATATGTATCTACTAGGAAAATAGAAGTAAGTAGATTGTGGGGAATTTCATGTTATCAAGAAATCGAAAAAAAACGCTGATACCAGTCTAATTGATCTTTTAAAATTTGAGTGTCGTGGTTTTTTTATATTTCTAATGATTCTAGTGTATTTAATTTGAAGTTTCTACACTGATTATGCAAAATTGTCACTTCATCTGAATTTGGAAAAGTGTGCCCTGATTCTAAAATATGATTGGAGAAAGATGAATTTGTTTTATTGAGTATAAAAGTTCCAATATTTTGCTTATATTTAATTTATATATTAAGATTGGATCTAGCAATTTCAAAGTTATCACGATCTGAACAGTTCAATATACAAACTCTAAGTTCATTAAATTATTACAGATTGATCTGTTCAGAATGTGATAACTTTCACATTGGTGGATCTTTTGGACTCAATGAAATAGATTCATCTTTCTTCAATCATATCTAGAAATAGGGCACATTTTTCCAAATTTATGTGAAGTAAAATTTTCGCATATTCTGAATAGAATTAATTAAATTAAACTCTGGAATCAATTAAAATTTTCAACGGTATAAAAATAACGACAGTAAAATAAGATCGAATAGAATGCCGCTAGTAAATTCGGATATATTGTTATAATTGGCTAAGTTCCAAGGAAATACTACACATTTTGTTAGAACAAAGGTTATGCAAACCTAGTTTTTTTCGAGCAAAGTCTCGAATTTCAAAAGTGCAACAAGAAATCCTACGATTATAATGTTTTCACATGAAATGAAGTTTCATTAATCAGAGAAAAATGAATAAAGGCAACAAGTGCTTATCAAATCAAAATTCACAAATACCTGGAACAATACAGGGTGTCCTCGAACTGCGTGGTTAAAATAAAACCGAAGATTCTTTGATTCGAAAAAATTTGATGAGCATTTTTACTTTTGCCTCAAGTGTCTTGTTTAGCCGGTAGAGGGCTTCAAAGTTGCAGAAATAATTTTGTTTTTTCGGTATAACTTGAGAACGTGATGGAGGACTTTTACAATATTTGGCAGGTGAGTTACTGTCAATAATAGCCGTTTTTGAGAGCATATCATAGAGCCTTAGAGACAATAGAAATGGCTCAAACTTGAGGATGTAACGGGAAAAGTGTCCAGAACTTTTTTGTTGTCAATGTAATTCACTCCATATTTTTTAGGTAGATAGCTTATCTAATTTAAAAACTTTTCTTACTCTTAGAAAATTTTGATAAAATCAACGGATTTTGAGCCATAATTTTATAAAATTTTTACGGAAAGCAAAGTAAAAACTGACAGTTTTGAGAATAAATTCTTCAAATGCCAAAATGACATTAGAAAAGCAAAGGCAACTAAGGTATTTTAATCAAGTAAAATTAGTAAGCCAAAATTGCAGAGACTCGAAAATTAATTTTTTCAAGCTAATCCGTTGATTTTATCAAAATTTTTTGAGAGTAAAAAAAGTTTTCAAATTAGATGAGCTATCTACATAAAAAATATCGAGTGAATTACATTTACCACAAAAAAGTCCTGGACACTTTTTCCGTTACATCCTCAAGTTTGAGCCATTTCTATGGTCTCTAAGGCTCTGTGCTCCACTCTCAAAAATGGCCATTATTGACAGTAACTCACCTGCTAAATATTGTAAAAGTTCTCAATCACGTTCTCAAGTTATACCGAAAAAACCAAATTATTTTTGCAATTTTGAAGCCCTCTACCGGGTAAACAAGACACTTGAGGCCAAAGTAAAAAGGCTCATCAACTTTTTTTCGAATCAAAGAATCTTCGGTTTTATTTTGGCCACGCAGTTCGAGGACAGCCTGTATATGAAAAAAAGGATACGAAAGTTGAATATTAAACAGACTAAATGGGAAATAATGAAACCAGGAACCATCCGGAAAACCATCATTAAACGAGATTTCAATTGTCCACATTATATAAAGAATGTCCATTAAAATTCCACAAGTAGTTAACATCCAAACATTTCATAAGTGCAGAAGACAATTCAACTTCCAGTATCCATCTTTGTTTATTCTTTAACATTGAGAATTATCCAGTCAAACGATTCAAAAGAACATTCATTTTTGTAGTATAATTTTTAAAAATTTTAATATTCGTAAAAGTCCGTAGAGAAGTGGAAGAATTTGTTAACTTTTGTAGTTATTAGTGATGTAAAAGTGCGTATTAAAATTTCCGTTGAATCCAAATATTGAAATATTGGTTGTGGAAGCGGAAAACATAGACGCGATTTTATCCTGAACCCAACTGCTTGTGTTTCTGGCGTTTTCTTCCAGACCGAAACCAGTTTTTTTGAAACGAGGGCCAGAAATATACCTTTAACTGCAGATTTGTTTGTTTCAAGTGATCCAAGTCGCCTTAAAATAATATCAATCAATGTTGACTGCAACCATACACCAATGTCAGTTGTCAGGTCATTCAATCAATTACATTCATTATTATCTACAAGTTCCTTACAACTCTCTTCCACAAAACAAACACCTACGTAAGGCGTTCTTAATAACATATTAACAAACTAGAGGCATTTATCGATCAATCATAGAATGCATCACGATACAAATGTTCAATCCATCAGCATTCCAAAATAATTCTCAATTCGAATGATTCAGACGAAACCGCATTTGTAATGTGATAAAATAATATAATAAAAATGTATTGATATAAATTATCACATAACGACCAAAAATAGATTGAACCAAATTGATAACGAATGAATATTATTGAGGTCATCATATGGAAATTTCAAATTAAATAACATACAATATACGAATATTTAATTAGTTGAGAATGTATGTTTCCAACCAATGATACATACCTAACCGCATTTAAATTATAATTTGACAAATTAAAATTAATTAAATCTGAAATTCGATAGTTGCAGGTTGATTTAATTGAAAATCTATCCATATATGTATAAAAGACAACCTCGGTGGTGTGGTGAAAAATAACAGAGCTCTAAACGACCAAATCAAGCCTGAAATATCTGATAAAGCTCATCCTAGCGCGGCCACAGGATCTATAAAAACTATTCCCACTATTGCACTCGCTGCTCTAACGAGGGTGAAACTATTCCATCTGACCATACAGGGAGCGGCAACAGGAACTGTTGATCTTTAAACAAACATGAATCTTCTGCGGAACATTAACGATGTGCCTTGAGGGGTTAAAATCAAAAATTAGTACTATTCAGGATGCCTTAGGGAAAAAAGTAGACTTCGACATAGTCAATCATAACAAGGTGAGGTGGTCCATATCCGGGTTCGCACCATACAAGTCACCAAGAGAAGATGAAATCTTCCCGGCTCATCTACAAGAGGGTCAGGAGATTATCATCAAGCTATTGGTGAAAATTTTCCGATTTTGCATAGCCACTGGCTTTATTCCAAAGCTATGGCGGGCAGTGGAAGTAGTGTCAATTCCAAAGGCAAGTAGAACTGATTATGCCCAAGCTAAAGTATTCCGCCCTATAAGTCTAACCTCATTTCTATTAAAGGCAATGGAGACTGTTTGACAGACACTTGAAAAATGTCCCACCGAAGGCCTATCTCTTACGCTGTCGTCAACATGCCTACCAAGCTGGCCTCTCGACTGAAATGGCCTTGCATCATCTGGTCACTAGAATAGATAGTGCTTTGGCCTGGGAGGAACACGCTGTGGGGGTATTTATGGATAACGTAGAGGCATTTGATAACACGTCCGACGAGTCTATCTGCACAGCCGTTGAGAAGCATAGAATCGATCCAACCTTAGTCCGGTGAATTGAAGCCATGCTATCTACGAGTGCGATAAAGGCGAACATTCAACGGATGCGTTGTACAAACTACCGCTAGAAAAAGTTGTCCATGGGGAGTGTCCTACCTCCGCTTCCGTGGTGTCTTGTAGTCGATGGACTCTTATGTGGTCTTATGTCCAAGCCTATGCCGATGACTTGGTTACCCTCGCCTTCGGTTGGCACTTGAAGACACTGTGCGAACTGCAGAACACGCTGCTCAGCATGGCGGATGGCTGATGCCGCACGGAGGGGCTGAGGGTCAACCCTGACAAAACGGAGATTGTACTGCTTACCAGGAAATGTAAGCTGGGCAAACTGCTAGAAATCACCTTCTCTGGCACGATCCTGCAACTCAAAGGGTCGGTGAAGTTCCTGGGAGTAATCTCAGACTCCAAACTGACCTGATGCAAACATCTCGATTATCGAGTGTGGAAAGCCTCTGCATCCTTTCAGTCGTGCATAAAAGCTTCCAGCATCACATGGGAATTACAGACAAAGATGCTCTATTGGATCTATACCAATGTGATCAGGCCTATGGTCACCTATGCTGCGGTAATGTGGTGGTCGGGAACAAGGACTGGTATGTCCCAGCGTCCCCTGGACCGACTGCTTGCATGTGTAGGTATATTGAGTGGTATTAGGTCGGCTCCAAAGAGAGCCATTGAAGCTCACGCCAGATTACCACCTCTACACTTATATATAATAATTGAGGCCATGAGAAAGGCGTATAGGTCAAAGGACCTAGGTCTCTGGACTGAAATGCACTACTATCATGGACACTCAACGATATTAAGTGCCCCAAACAAGAAATGAAGCAGGATAACATGATTCCAGCTGTATGTCTCACTTCTTCCAAAATTCTCATTCCGGATAGAGGAGATTGGAGTAACGGAACTCTCACCCTACTGCCACTTGGTGGACTCATATGGTTCACAGATGTGTCCAAAGAAAAGGGCAAAGATCACTATATCAGTTACTATAGGCGCTTACTATGTAAATAGACGCATATATGTTTGCACAGACAGCCGGTGGGCTCGGAGAGCTCTTGAATCACCCAGTCACATCAAGGCTTGTCAAAGAAGTTTTTATATTTCGAAATTTACAGTTTCAATACAAATTGACATCATCAGCTTTGAAGATAAAACAAAATTTGGCTCATTAATGAATGTTTCCAAATTTGAGAACTTTTTTCCGACAGATGCTTTGAAGGAATGTTATCCCCTACTTCCTACTGATATGCAACTGCAAAGCCTGTAAACTGAACTTCAATTAATTTATGCTAGCGAACACCGCAAGGTTCAAGTCCCGTTAGTGATATTTTCAAGGAGGCATATATATTTTTTTGATATTGATCATTTCCTCTACTAGTGCTTCGGCAGAACGTAGTTTTTCGTGTTTAAAAAGAGTGATTTATGTGTGATGGATAGTTATTTCCGGTCGAAAAGGGATTATGTAGATGATACCAATCTTTTCTCTGAAAAGATTTAACATAATAGTGAATCGATGTTGCTTACATTTGACGGCACATTATCTTCTGCCTAGCTATGAATTTTATTAAAATAATATTGCCATCAACATCGTAACTAAACTCAAACACAAACGGGATGATTACATAGAAAGTTCATCGGAAGCATTATCTCACTTTCATTTCATAAATCTTCCAAGATTGTGAGAATATGTAAATAATAGTACATCAACATTTCGAAGTTATTATATCCGTTAGGAGCTCCGAAATTTGCAGTTTGAACAGCCTTTAATTAATTCAAGAAATTCAGGAGGGAATTATGGTGAATACATTATTTCGAGCCTAATTTCTTTAAAATTCAACATGTAAAATGATAAGGCTTACTACACGTTACGGAATAATCGATACTCATCAGCCTGAGTAATCAGACAAGAACAAAAATATTGTAACGAAGCTCTGTAATCTTGATCATCTTACTTTGGTGTGAATCCGATTTGTAAGTGAATTGAATCCAAACTGTTTCAAGAATATCGAAAGCGTAAGTAGGTGAGAATTATCAGTACATCCTTTGTTTCAACTCTGTAGCATGGAATGGAGTTATGGCAATCGACAACGAGCTCATACAATACTTAGAAAGCGAATGATCGGAAATATGGCTTTCGTCAGCCGAGATCAACAGGAGACCTGCTTGCCTACGTAACACATGTACGGCAAACATTTATTAAAAAACATGGGGAAACTCTAGCTGTATCATTGAATATCTCCAAAGCATTTTACCGAGTCACTTCCTTCATATGGTTTGCCTCCTCAACTTTGTCGCTCACGATCGAGTTTTCTCTCAGATAGATCACTCCATATGGTGGTTGACGGAGTATCCTCCGATACAATGGCTTATAACGCTGGTGTTCCACAGGAATATATCTTGGAACCAACTTTGTTTCTGCTTCATATAAACGACCTGCTGAAAGTGACCACCTGTCTCGTCTACAGCCTTGCAGATAATAATAATAATAATAACGTTTATTATATATAAACTGGTTTATCGGCAGCACCATTTTCAAAAATGGTTATAATAAACTAGATAATTAATTCACGAAAGCTCATATATGCTTTACATATATGAACTTTGTTTGTGAAAAATATAATTTTAATTCAAGTAAATAATAACTCTTAAGATAAAATACATCTTAAATTAATGAAGTAATTTTTAGACTAATAAGCAAAATACAAAAAATTGAAAACATATTGCGTAATACATATAACAATACAAAAATAAAATATATATGGTTTTCATTAAGTAATAATCTATTTTTCTGAAAGAATCAATCACTAGAGATAAGTAAGTTTCCATACCAAGGTGGTGCTATTTCAAAATGTGTTTTGAGTTAACAATAATGGGAGAAGCTTTCCTGGTTGTATTTACTATCCAAAGTTTAATTTTGCATTTATAATGTTTAATATTATTCAACAATTTAATATTAGCAGGAAGCATATCAATAAGAACACTAACAAGATAAGTATGATTTTTTTGCCCTACAGTTTCTAACGATTTTGGTTTCATTGTCAAATTTAATTTATTTCGTGTACTATATACATGCATAGAATAATTTAAGTTGTTTTTATTGATAAAAACTTTATCTAGGATACTTAAACAATAGAGTTGTCTTAAATCCATTACCTTGGCATCCTTAAATAGAAAGTCTGATGAGTAGGTACGTTTTTTGTTAGCAATTATTTAAAAAAATCTTTTATGTAGCTCATCTAAATTTTGTATTGCACTATCTACTGCTCCTCCCCAACCTATTATCTTATAACTCAGCTGTGGTTGAACAAGTGAATAGTACATTACCATTAGATTTTCAGGATTCAAGTATTCTCCCATGAATTTTAATTTTAGGTGACAGTGGCGTAGAAGTTGGGGAGAAAAACACCCACTACCCCTTCAAAATCTTCACCAATCATGACTACAAAAAAAAATTTGTATCGCACGGAACATAGCTTACTATGAGTAAAAAATGCTTGCAAAATATGTTTTCTGTATGATAAACGGAGATATATGCAAAAAACTAAATTTTTGTTTCAACTTCAACCCTGTATCTCAAAAACTAAGCGTCTGAGCATATATGTTAATAGGAACTTTTTATCTTATTTTAGTGTCATCTATCGCCTGACACTATGCACGGTACTTTTTTATATGTCACCCGTATACAGGTCTGGAAACTCTGTTTGACATGAGTCTCTTACATGTCGCCAAACTCGTAGTCCCTCGCTCAGCCACCAGCTGGCGCATGGATCGAAGTATGTTGTCAGGATGTCAGGATTAGGCGCCATATCGTTCAAACACGGTCGTATACTTACCAGAAAACATCCCTCGACTCGTGCGCCACCCTTTTGGTACTATGCAACAGATGAACGCTTAGCGAACTCACTTCTCACATAGGAAACAGTCTCGAGTTTCCAGATCTGTATATACGACCGTGGTCTAGACAAAGTGAAACAAATCGAATTGTATGTAATACCGCTAAGAAGTTGACTTCTGGTATACCGCGGTCTTGGTCTCAATCACCTGGAGCAGATTAGAAACCATGTTAATACGCTGATTCATATGCGCTGCTTGTATAGTACGTAGGCCGTCAACCCGCTCGTTACCGAATGATTCCGTTCCGTTGCCTACATTTACGAGATTCAACATTTCGTACAATTCAGCTTATTGTAACCTTTATCTTTCCGCTTGAGCTCACTCACGTCCCTCCAGGTTAGACGATTATTTCTATTATACTAGCAAATTTCATTCCATTATCTTCCCTTCTATGAATATTCTGAATAAATTCTATATGGGGGAGTTTTCAGTTTCATTTGATCATCCCGGCCCCATCTTTTATTGAGCTAACCATTAACCAGCTATAATTTATAAAAATACAATTATGATATTAGTAAAGTGAGGCAAATATGAAGAGAAAAAAGTAGGAAATATGATCATATATATGAAAGATATTTAGATGAAATATGAAAAAAAAAATTTAAATATGAAATTATTTAGGGATTAATATTTTAATTTTCACAATCAATTGCTTTTTAATATGGTAGTTTGAAATAAAACAAAACATAGTTCAATATTTTGTTATTTAAAAATATATCTGCCAAAACAATTTTTACATGATTAATTTAATTATTAAAACAATAAACAATTAAGTATTTCTCGAAATTCTCTAACAAAAAGTTTCGCCTCTTATCAGTATACATATGTTTAAATGCAGAAAAACTTCTCTCTACGTCAACAGACGTAATAGGGGCGTTTTTTTAAATGTGACAAAATTTCTGGTTCCAATGTAAACGTTTCATTAGAATCTCCAATTGAAGCATTGGCTGATTGTAAAAGGAATTTGTAGCCATGGTTCTTATCAATTACTGCTTTGAATTTTCTATATATTTGGTTTCCAATATGTCCCGGAACATTTTTGAATTTTTTCTCAAATTCTTTTATCAAATTTACCGCCTTCATGAAAGATAATTTGGATACTCTATTTGGATAATAGTGTTTGAAATGAAATTATAATTGGTTTTTATGAATGAAACTTCTTGACATAAAATGTGATTGCTCAGCAATTTTTTGGCTTGTAAGAGAGGCTGGGAAGAGTCATGTTCAAATTCTTGTATAACAGTTTTTATTTGCGTAAAGTTTTGGCATAAAAAGAAGCAGCCTCTAACCACGTTCCCCAACGTGTTAAAACGGGTTGAGGTGGAAGAGGAGGATCAGGTAAATGCTCTATAAAATTGAATTTTAAATGGAGCTTTTAAAAATATTTTTGTCACGCAAGATATCAAATCATTTACAAGGGGGAATTTTTTTCTGACTTCTTCTGCGACCCTATTTAATGCATGGGCCAAACAAGTAGTATGAATTAATGGCGGATAAAATATTTTCAAGTTTTGGCCTGTTATGACCATATAAGGTGCTGCATCTGATGGGAGAAGTATAAACTTTTCGTTAGGGATAGCCTCAGGAAGAAAACAGTTTGTTAAAGTGTCTTGTATAAATCTAGTAACAGTTAAGGCATTTGTTTGAGGAAGTTCTTTGCAAGCAATTAAGTATGATTTTGTAAAATTTTCGTTCTTAAGAGCCCCAATCATTAAATGGGCAATGTAACGTCCTGAGGCATCTGTCGTTTCATCTACAATTATAAAAAAATAATTATTCACTATCTCTAATCTGATGCTATTAAGTAACGAGGAATATAAATTGTCAATTTCTGTTCTTCTTAGAGTTCTTTCGCTTGGTATATTAAATTTACAATACTTTTGAAGAAATGATTGAAAATTATCGTTTGACAGTTTTGATAAGGGTATATTTGACGTCACCAATGCTCGACATAAATCTTGCCTGAATTCTTGCTCACTTGAAGTTTTGGCAACATTAGATTGAAAGCACTTTGATATCGACGGTTGATTTTTCCTTCAGATGTCACTTTGTTTCACTTAGCCACATGTGATGCAGTTTTAACATGCTGTTTTATTAGAAACCTTTTCACAGATGTAATCTACAAGGAGGAAATACCATATGTAGAGCAGATTTTGCAAATAGGTACTTAACATCTTTGACAAACCAATTCATATAGTGGCTATCACCTATTTGCCACAGGGTGTAAAAAAACTTTCATTTAATTTGTTTGTAACTTCTCAAATCATATTGGACTACAGGGTGGGGTAAACCTTGGTCGTAGTTCCATAACTCCTTTGAAATAAAACATTTTTTTTTAAATAAAACTGGTCAATGGTGGACGAAAACACGTATTCTATAATTATTTTCATGTATACAGGATAACCCAATAATAAATTATGCAAATATAACCTAGTTTTTCATAAATTATTAAATGACCAATTTTTTTAATTTTTTTGGAACCGTTATAATTACCGCTACGTAACCCTGAAATAAGTTATCAATTATCCAGCCAAATTGTAAAAAAAATTTTTTTAGAATATGTGCTTTTGTCCACCATTGACCGGTTTCATTCAAAAAAATAGTTTAGTTTTGATTCAAAGGAGTTATGGGACTACGATCAAAGTTTGCCCTACCCTGTATGCCAGAGGCAATGAACACTCTTTATACCGAAAAATCCTAATATTTGAAATCTTAAAAAGTTACGTAAAATACACCTTGTGCATATTTAATAAACCCTCTTCATGACACACCTTGTATAGCTTGTTTTTTAGAAACATTTTTTATGTTGAAAGTCTGTATAGCTTTGAAAATAATAAATTTGTACTTTTACAGAATACTTTTCCCATGTCAATAGACAACTCTGGAAATCGTTTAATCCACATAGACACTTTGATACCACTTGCCATTTTAAATAGATACACTAGCACACTTCAAAATCTAAATTTCAATTAACTCCAAAATTTTCCATAATTTTAAAGAAAACTTTTAATAATTATGCCCCTCCTCGTGCCCTTAGTTTGGCAACAAATAAATGGACCCCAACGGTGCCGTGTAATTATTTCTCAGTACCTACTTCCGGATTAAGTGAATATTTTAAACATCAACAATATTATTGGGATTTACTAGTAATTGTCCTTTTCTCAAAATTATACCTGGTACATGCAAAACCAGTCAAGCAACACAAATTGAGAGCTTTTAAATTTACTTTACTCGCAAGAATAATAAATTGTTTTGGTCAAATTGTATAGGAAGGCATTGTTTGTAAAATTGTTACAGATATGCTAAAAATTAAAAAATAGTTAAAAATATGAAAAATTCGGTAAAATTTCATATGATATGAAAAATATGCCAAATATGAAAATTTCATAAATGCCTCACTTTAGATATTAGTCATTCTGTATGTTCGGCCCCTGGTTGAACTTCACTGTAGCTACCCTAGTGACAAGGCTAGATATAGATACATAGCCTTGTGATACGCTCTGTGGTGAGGACCCTAGCAAAAATATTTGAAGAGGAGTAAACCTTATCAAAAATCTAGCGCCCGAGAACTAAAAGCTCATTCAGTAGTAAGTATTGAGAGCAAAAAAGACAAGGCACATCGTAATATCAACTCCTAAACTATACTGCTGTAGACCCGAAATTTGGCAGACAGGTATGGTGTAAGTCTTCACATTTAGTTCACAGGCTTGTTTATTCTATACTTGTATTTAATTTTATTTATTTTAGATTATTTTTTTTTTCTATTTTCAGGAGGCGGTGTAACATTTTCTTGATTACGATTTTAATGTAAACAATTTCTTTCGACTTATTATTATATTGTTACCTTTTATTCAATAACATGTATATTTTATGTTTAATAAATATTTATTAAATCGGAACCAGAAACATTCACTTCTGAATACCGATAATTGGTGACCTCAAACGTTTATTGGACAATATTTGCCTACACATTTTCGGCGAAAATGAATGGACCACAGGACAAATTAACTTCTGCCGTAGAAGAGGCATCAATAACATTTCCTGCATCATCTCATTTCATCAGTTCAAGAACCTAGATTTTATTCCTTTTGCCGAATTTTATATTCAATAACTATTTTATTTTGCGTAACTACACCTTTGACTCCCATTTCTCAAAATTCAGCATGATTGGTAACAAGGAAATCTCGTTCTAGTAGTAACAGAAACAAAAAATTATCATACAATTGTATGAATACGTTCATCCATTCAGTTTCATGGCATGTAAATATTGATCCCGGTGGAGCTCCACGCTTTAATTCCTCCTTCATTCTTTCCCTCGAGAAGGTGAATAAAGATGACACAAAATTGCCTCCTGTTGAAGTGCAAATAACTGCAGTAGTTGATATTCCACGTTCGGCTGATGTTATACGAGCTACTTATTTACAATCCTTTTCCACCAAAATCTCTAGCTGCTGGCTTCTTACACGCTCCTTCTTGTATAACTTGAACTGCCCTGTTCATGGCTTTCCCAGTTCATGACTTTTGAATATTTTTGTTGATGCAGTTACGCACCATATTGATCTGCAACAAAATTAAGTACACTGTTCTATTCTATTCAAGGAAGTTATGAATTGGCACTGATTATTTTAATTCCAAATGTCCTTAAGGGTCGTTTAACGTCTAAGTATAAGGTGCAAAACAGAAGCATTACTGTATTCTTAAAATGTACCGGGCAAAACGATCCCTGGGATTGTTTTTCTCTTCATGTAAAGGATCACTTTGCCCCAATCTCATAATTAAGCTTTAACATAACTTAGCAAAATTTTTTGAAGATAACTTATATCTAAAAATACACGAATCTACAACACTACAAACATGCTTATCTATTTTATTGTATAAGCACATTGTTTTCCGCTTTCTTTCAGATCTATGAAAAGTCTTAATATTTCACTAACCTTCATCCAGACGGAAGAAAAACAGCTCTATCCCGTAACTCGACAACCTGCATTGACCACTTGCTCACTACTACTGCCGGTGAAAACCAAAGAGTTCTATATCTCTATATCTAGAGAAGACAAGTTGTATCGTTTGTATATAAAGAGAACGTATTTTGGGAGTCCAGCGCGGTTACCCTCTCTTTGCGTCCCAAGTGATCGAGGAGGCTTGTTTTTTTTCCTTTCTCAAACCAAACGAAATACGAAAGGCGCGCCGCTTAAAAAAAAAGAAAAAAAGGGAATACGTTTTCAATAATAACAGTTTTTATTTAAATATATTATAATTTACTGTAAAAAAAAGTTTTCTATCTTCCATAAAAACAAGTTAATGTTGTATTATGTTGTCGTACATTGGTATTCTTAAAATTATTTTTTTTTACACATAGTTCGCGATTTATATTTCATCTCGCATTAAAATAAATTTCTAAAATAGACTCAATTAATTTAAATTCATGACTAGAATCATGTGAAATGGTACAATTCTTATCAAATATATTATTTGGTATTTTTTTTAATGCTTCGATAACCAAAAAATTGAAAATATCATATTTAAATATATTTTTTTCATGTGCTAAAAATAATTCTTCCGCAATGTAACATATATTTTTAACTTCATCGGTAGGATTACAAAATCCTCCCCAATTTTTTTAAAAATTTAATACAGAGATAAGAAGAGAAAGCGGCTCCTTGATCATGCGTAAAGAACGAAAAAAGGGAGACTCCCAAAATACGGTATAAATCCGACTTGTCATCTCTAGACATAGAACACTTTGGTGAAAACTGATGCGTTTAAGTAACTATTTTATATATTTCGCATAGGTGGCGCTTAAGCAGGCTCGTTAAGTGATCGCTATATCCCGAGGAATCTCTTTGCCCCGGTCTCCCCACTCACATTAATTTTAATTGTAGTTATTACATCTTTAGTCATAGAAAAAAAATATTATTTTCAATTCATCATTATTTTCTTTTGGTGTAAGATGCCTTTATTATTCAAAATAAAAATAAATCAATATGTATGCATCCATTCCTTACGGTTTTAGATGGGGTTGGTTTATTCAGCTAGTTGGTTTATTGCAGTAAAGGTCAAGGTAGAAATTGGTAATGAAGGAGTGCTGGAGTGTTGAGGACACAACTATATATCCACATGTATTGATCGATCATTTGAACTATCGTTAGTAGTCTCATATTATGATAATTATTCAGATTTTATTAGGTTCCTGAGCACACCAAATGCTCGTTAGTTGAGTGTTACATTAGAATTACGGAGCATCGAGCGATATGACTATTGTATGCAATATTAGCTTAATTATTTTCGTAATCTTCCCAGAGTTGTTGAAAACATCATGTCATGCTTTTAATTGAAGCAGACATTTGCATTAGTTTAAACTGTGTTCTCTCTTTCGGAAATGGTTAGTATGTGGGTTGATTCATATAATAACACATTTATTAATCTGTTTCATGCAATCAAGTAATTATTGCTCCAACATGCTTATTAGAGGAGGGGATAAGATGGGCGTGATTTATAGATTTTATCTATCCCCGGGAGATAAAAACTACGAATCCCAATCATAGTGATTGGGATAAGGAGTTTATTACACACGCGTTTTTCGTATCTCACTGGTTTTCAATCAATTAAATTATATCATTGGAAAGAAAATGGAAAATATGTCAAAATTACCACGAATATATCATTCAATACCCCAATATTAATCGTATTCCTTGAAACAAAACGTGGAGATCAACTCCCAACCTTAAAACAAAACCCCTTCTATTTGTCTCATCGTCGCCTTCTATGTATGCTGTTCTAAATTATTCCATAGATCTTGAACAATAAGTCAATAAGTCTTCTGATGATGGTCGTGAGACCGAAACGTACGTAAAGACGAAAATTTATAACAAAGTGTTAATATGACCAATTTCTCGAGAATTTTTATATATGATCTTGAACAACATTATGAGCAGACAACTACCAATAAACGTTGCTCAATTACTTTGAAACAATAGTTATTCATGATACTGCTACTGGTATGTAAAGGATATGTTTTAAGCAGAATCTTCGCACAAGCATCATACAATATTTCTTCTATTTTGATTTTTCATTGTTTCCAATGGCAGAGTCAAAGGAATGTTTTATCTTTCATCAGTTTTAATATGTTTTTATATTGTGTTTTGAGATGTTGATTATTGTTTGCACTGTTAGTTTCATGCCAGCAAACTCGAGTTAATGTCTTGCAAATAAAAATAAATTTTTCGAAAGTTTGACAATTTAACAAAGAATTTCTCTTTATATTGGCTATTCCCATTGACTGCAACCTCAAGGAAAACATATATATATATATATATATATATATATATATATATATATATATATATATATGTAAAAGATGTTTTCCATGAGGAATAGATAATTTGACATACTAAGCCGAGTACGATTGATATACTCATTCACATTTCGACAAGGGTTCCTAGAAGGCTTTCCATTCCAAATTTATTCTCACTTTAGGTACATTAGCAGCTATATCATGTTCGAACTTGAATCTGTCGTTTTGCATAGGTATAATGATGAATACAAAAATCTATGGCTGGAATCAAAAATGATCCTGTTTTATATTCATGAGCATAGCTACGTTTATCCTATGTATACCAACACAGGGTACATGTGCGGATTAAAATGCCAATTCTCTCGATTTGAAAGAAACTGAAAATCTACAAAATGAAAGGAATATTCACGACTGAAAAATTTATTTACTATTGCGAGTAGAAAATGTCATGACTTGTAAATTTCCAAATGGAGTTTATCACTTTCCATTTCTCCGCTTTTCGTAAACATTGAAACAACTTCGTCTGGACTGATAAGTGTAGAATAATGAAGTCAAAAAGGGCGTACCAAGATTCTCATCGAGTTTGTGAATCTCATCAGAGTTTTTACTGCAGAACAATTCAATCAAAGTTGAGTTCATTTGTTGTCTTATTATTATTGTTTCCAAACCTGCACATACCAATCCAAGTTTATTTTTCATTCAGGAATGTATTTTCAACTCCATCAATTCCCATTCAATTTCAATTTTAACTTGGTGAAACAAAAACTCTGTCTATTGACCTCTAACACGTGTATGTATTTCACTATACATATAGTGCAATACAGAGATTCAAAAAGTGCCTCAGTTTTATATATCTTTGGAATGAATCATGATTGGTGCTACTGTGTATCTATATCTATTGAGTTTTCAATTCCAACGTTGATTGATAGAATAAATGCATGTTCTACGTTCATAACCATGGATCACAGAAGAAAGCGTGTTAATTTTCTACGGATTTCGTGCATTCATATTTTGAAACTGAACTAGGCTACACATGCCCGACACCTAATTTCTCTCTATTTACGAGAAACATCATCAATGAATAGACAGCTCGTAGCATCTGCAAAGAATAACAATACGTTAAGCATTGATTATGAAATTCAATCTAATATATAAAATTCTCGTGTCACAATGTTCGTTCCCATACTCCTCCGAAACGGCTCGACCGATTCTTATGAAATTTTTTATCCAGTAAGTTTGAGAATCGGCTACTATCTATCTTTCAAACCCCATATTGATAATTTTTTTTTTTTTTTTTCGATAAAATTTTTTTTTTTTTTAATTTTTTTTATTATATGGCATTAAAAAATACATACAACCCCTAATTTTTACTTTTCTATCATTAACCCCTGCTTTTTAATAGTCATTTTAATAATTTTATCATTTTTTATCCCGCTCGATAACATCAATTATTATCACTTGGTAAGTTATCCCCTCCATGTGTCTACCCGATGTACACACGAATTACATAAATCTCGAGTGGCTTGCAGAAAGAACAATTTTAGCGGCAAAAAATGTGGACGTTGATATTTTAAATCTGAAGATACAACAGTTATTGCCAGGGGACTTGGTATCATATAAATCTATTGATACAGATTGCGATGCCACTGAAGCTGTAAATTTTCCAACAGAGTTTTCGAACTTACTGGATTTGCCAGGCATGCCACCGCATAACCTACAATTGAAGGTTGGATCTCCAATTATTTTGCTTCGTAATTTGAACCCGCCACGGCTGTGCAACGGTACGCGATTAGTCATTAAAAAATTAAATGGCAAGTTTCGAGGTGAAAATATATTAATACCACGAATACATATTATACCCACAGATGTGCCAATTCAATTTAAGCGTATTCAATTTCCGATTAGATTGGCATTTGCAATGACTATTAATAAATCCCAAGGCCAAACAATGTCTGTTTGTGGCTTAGATTTCAGCACACCATGTTTTCCACACGGACAAGTATACGTTGCATGCTCTCGAGTGGGTAAACCATCAAGTTTGTTTGCATTAGCTGAAGACGGGCTAACAAAAAATATTGTTCACGCTGTAGCATTAAGAGATTAATATTATGTAATGAATTAATGATATGAATAATTATTACTTAAGATAAATTATAATAAATTAAAAAAATTAATGTTTGGTGTTTTGTTATTTTTATATTCCCTCATCGATCACAGCGCTCCATGCCTTTTTCACTCATATATCACATCCTTACACACTTCCAATAAGTCAGTTATTTTTTTTTCTAGAAATTCTCTAGAAATTATTTACATGACAATACAACGTTTGCCTGGACAGCTAGTATAATATAAATATATCACTCGAAAATTATGAGGCTTGCAAAGCTACCATAGAATCTAACATCAACTAATGCAAACTGGGAATGAGAGTTTGATTTTGATGATTCTACAACAAACAATATTTGAAGAACATGATTTCATTAACAATACGAGTTTGGTCGTGAAGGGGTATTACGACTAGTGCTAGGAATATCTTCGTTGAATTGGTGACAATCAATTATTCGAGGAAATAAAGCATTACATTCCTTTTAGTCGTTATTTGGAAATAGCTTCAGATTGATATTCATCCAGGACACACTGATTCTCTTCTCGAAATGAGTGCGAACCGTATTAAAAATGTTGCATACCTGAAAATGCTATACAAATATTTAAGAAAACCGGAATTTTGTCCTTTGTTGACACTTCATTAAAAGAGATTGATTTTGTGGCTGCTGAAATGACTGATGCGAATAGACATACGGTGGTTGAAAATATAGTTGGCACAGGAGGAAAAACCAAAAAAATACGGAATAATCTATATAATCGAGGGAATAAAGCACAAAAGTAGGCCAAGCCTGGAATTTTTGAATAAATGAACGGATTTTGATGTAATTGGGTTGATTGGGGACTAGCGTTTATCCCTCCACTCACGTTCCAGTGTTCAAATCCATAAAGTGAAATAAAAAGGGTAAGTGTCAAAGATATTTTTCACGTTTGTTCTGGCTAATAAATGATTGAGATCGAACTCCAACGTGTCATGGTTCTCTAAATTAAATGACCACACTGCCGATAAATGAATATTGGTGAATAGGAATAATGTTAATTCCTTAAGCAAGGTTTTATAGAGTTTAATAGAGATAGTACTATGTTACAGATTCGACACAGATTTGGAGCGAAAGTGGCTGCATTTGGCAAAGAAGAAAGTGCTCTTCCACTAGGACAACGCACCCGCGCACGAATTGGTTCGTCATCCGTCATATTTTGCCGAAATCATATTATTTAGGGAGGATCGAAAAATTAGAAAAACGTTGGACGGAGTGTATCGGGTCACAAGGAGATTATGTTGAGAAATAAAATAAGTTTTGACCAAATAATAATATAATAAGATTCTTGACCCAGTATGAATTATATAAAAAATTCTCGGGAATTAGGTCACATTAACACTCTGTTATAAATGTTCGTCTTTACGTACGTTTCGGTCTCACGACCATCATCAGAAGACTTATTTTGTCAAAAAGGTGTTAACTAAAACTAATTAGCACAAGCGTCCATATCGCATATTTTCAAACAAAAAGCTCACGCCGTCGAAACGAACAGAACCACGAATAATCGAAAATTGTATTGTTAATATTAAAGTATAGATTTTTTTGTAACAAGAAACCACTGTTAAGTAATATTCTCATAATGTACAAACGCATATTGCTATGGTCTCAAAGCAACTGGAGTTCGAAGCTATTTGTTTGTAATAACTCGACCCAGATGTAGATTTATGAAGTACTTGAAAAGGTTTTAGACCTGCATTGGAATTCACTTTACTTCAAGCGTTCTTCCTAAAATATACTTTTAACATTATAAAGACGTATGTAGGAATTTGCAAGAGTTTTAATTAATCAAGTTAGTATAAATCTGACTCAATCCCTGAATATCATTTCTATGATTTACAGAATTTGAATCCCTTTTTATGTGAATCATCTCCAGGATTGATCTTTTATGATAATTGGTTTCGTTAGTTAAAATATTAACATTTTTGTAATCAAATTGATGGTTATAATCAAAACTATGCTTAGCAAGGGCGGTGAAATTTTCTAAGTTATTATTTCTTGTGCTATACTTATGGCCGTACATTCTTTTCTGTAAATACTGTTTAGAGATTCCAGTATAAGTTCCATCACAATCTAAACAATTCAAATATTTCTCAAATCCAAAACCTGTAATACCTAAAGATAAACAAACCCACACAGTATATACATTGAATTGTTTAGATTGTGATGGAACTTATACTGGAATCTCTAAACAATATTTACAAAAAAGAATGTACGGCCATAAGTATAGCACAAGAAATAATAACTTAGAAAATTCCACCGCCCTTGCTAAGCATAGTTTTGATTATAACCATCAATTTGATTACAAAAATGTTAATATTTTAACTAACGAAACCAATTATTATAAAAGATCAATCCTGGAGATGATTCACATAAAAAGGGATTCAAATTCTGTAAATCATAGGAATGATATTCAGGGATTCAGTCAGATTTATACTAACTTGATTAATTAAAACTCTTGCAAATTCCTACATACGTCTTTATAATGTTAAAAGTATATTTTAGGAAGAACGCTTGAAGTAAAGTGAATTCCAATGCAGGTCTAAAACCTTTTCAAGTACGTCATAAATCTACATCTGGGTCGAGTTATTACAAAAAGATAGCTTCGAACTCCAGTTGCTTTGAGACCATAGCAATATGCGTTTGTACATTATGAGAATATTACTTAACAGTGGTTTCTTGTTACAAAAAAATCTATACTGTAATATTAACAATACAATTTTCGATTATTCGTGGTTCTATTCGTTTCGACGGCGTGAGCTTTTTGTTTGGAAATTGGGCGATATGGACGCTTGTGCTAATTAGTTTTAGTTAACACCTTTTTGACAAAATAAGTCTTCTGATGATGGTCGTGAGACCGAAACGTACGTAAAGACGAACATTTATAAAAGAGTGTGTTGACGAAATAAATCATTTCTTGTTTAATATTTCAGGAACTTTTACTTTGCCCTCGTACAATCTAAGTAACTATAGTGCTAGTAATATAACGTGAAACTTCATGAGAACCATGACATATTATAGTTTCTTCGAAATACCTGCAACATATTATATTTTGAAGTACAACATTACCTTAAGAAATACTTGCAGATTTACATTATACAATGGTCCAACTTTGAGCATTAGTGGTCTCTGTGTTCGAACCATCATCAAGAGTAAAAGTTTCCGTGTCTTAACATCCGCTTTATACCAGTCGCTGTCATATATTGCTTCACAAATATTCAAACTCTGAAAAATAGTTTTAATCTGTGTACTATTTTCAAAATACTCCATCTGATGATATGACCCCATCAAGCAAATTTTCCCCAAAGTATTATCGTCACGGATACTTACCTCTTCCGAAAGAACTGAAGCATACCAGTAGAGTAATGACATTTGCGAAAATAAATATATCGTACATGCACCGTAAAGGGTTTTGAACATGATTTGAGCATCAGTCTGAAATAGAAAATACACTTGAAAATTTCACACCTACTTTTTAACCCATAAGATGCCTTAATTTTCACTAGTTACCATGGCAACTAAAAAAATTTCCGGAAATTTTGTCGTGGCGCCACGATATTTAAGTGGAAATTTTTTGACAGTTGAAAAGGTAAGCATATGATCTACAACCATTAAATATTGTAGATATACCTGTGAATAATGCAAAATTTCTATAAGAATTAACATTATTATTTATTATTCGCTATAAAGTTTCATTAAACAGAAAACACAAATTTGTTTAATTATTATGCATTAACAATTTATATTTCAAAAAACGTAGGACCTACAAACATAGTAAGATTTAAATGTTGTTTGTATTCTAAGCCATCCTCTCTTCTTAATGGTGAATAAGAAGGTGACGAATTAATTAGACGTCTGTGTTTTAAGACATATATGTAATATTTTGAAACAATTTTGTTCAAATCTCTTTTACGCAAAAGGCCATATTTACTTGACATCTGCAGCAAACTTTCTTGGATTTTCGTAAACAAACCATTCAACTCTAACGCTTCCTGGTCGCAATCTCCCATTATATTCGTTAAATATATTAATTTTGGATGACATATTTGCACTTGACTCTACTCTTTGCAGTATTTACATAAATTGTACTTTTCAAAGCATTTCATTTTTCTCAAATTGTTTAACGCAAATGCTTACAAGAAATGTTTTACATAAGGATATCTTTGTTTGCTGGTTTACTATACAGTAACTCAATGTAATTTACCAATATAAACCTCATCTGTCAAAAGCATGGCCGCCTATATCACGGCCACCTACTGCAACAAACCATGTTAATATTATATTTTATACATCAGAAGTGTTATGGATTACTTTAACAAAAAATACGTTTCTACCACCTTTAGTGACCTAAAATTATGAAAGGGTGATAGACTGATCAGATACCCATCTGAGTTTTAGCATTTGGTATAACTAAAGTTGGTAATATTTTTTATTTAACGAAACATGGTGGACTTGACAAGCAGTGAAATTGATTTAAAATGTAAGATTGGATTAATAATTTTTTTCCTAATTATGGTGTGAAATTTTCTTACCGAATACCACGCAAGCTTAAATTATTCCTGGAAATTTTCTTTCGGGCACGAATATTTTAAGAAAATTATCGTGCCCTCAAGAAAATTTCCGGAAGTAATTTAAGCTCTTGTGATATTATAAGTGATAATCCAGAATTGAATAGACAAACAGTTATTCTGTGTCCAAAATAATAATGATAATAGGATTGTTTGGTGAAATATGATATCAATCAAACGACTATCTGAAGCCGCTTTACCGCGAATCGAGATGCGGCCGCTCAAATAGAAAACTGCACTCTCCGTAATTAAGTTGTCAAAGGCATATATGCGTTTAGCTGTTGATCGCCTAAGCATGCGTTATTCCTGCCACATTTTGTTAGCGGGAAGTGGGGGAGCACGAGGAAGCAGGTAGCTGATGCGGCAACAAGTCGCTATTCACGCCAACTGTTCTTTGTTTATCTGACTTGAATCGAAAAATTGACCTACAACACACGAAAATGCTTCAGACAATCGTTGAATAATTTTGGGGAGACCTTCAACTGTGCTAAAATGGAACAACCTCATTGTATCGATACAACAGTCATTAAAGCACTGGTGAACCTTCATTGGATGCAGCAAATAGATCACCAACACTGGTGTGAAGGGGCTGTTTCATTAGTTATTAAATAGATTTCATTTACATATTAGGAACTGTATGAGATTCAGCTAAGCGGTTTAGAACTAGCACAGGCTGAAATGTAAGATAGCAAAAATGAGAAAGAGTATTGGACCCAGGATGGAACCTTCGGATACCCCAATGTTAAAAAACCTTTTTCAGACATAATTTTCATTTCACAGCTATATTTCGACCCTATAAGCAAGATCGGAAGCGTGTACCCGCAACTCCTCTTATGCCGTATCGATCCAGTTTGCCTAATGGAATTGAATGATTGACACAAACAAAGGCCTTCGATAAGTCAATATAACTAGCTAATTATAATCAATGAACTTGAAAGTACATGTTCACAAAACTTACCCTAATGATGAGAAATAGAAACGATGCAATCATGAGAGAATGGATCAGAAAATCGAGAAGCACCAAAAATTCCATTATCTTGCTGAATTTATAGAAATCTCTAAAAAAATACAGATGATAATGATGAGCCTCAATCTAATTGACTTTTGATTACGTACTCTATAATAAGTTGATGATCAATTATAATCTCACGTACAGTTTCATAAGATTTTTTTTGAAATCGGCTTGTCAACCAAACGTCCTCCACGAATTTTCTAATTTTGTATTGGAGAAGTTTCAACTTCAAAATAAAGCAGAATATCGGCGTGTAGAGGAAAATATCTGCTGTCATGGCGACCGTGATTGACCCAAATACTATCACATTCGCATATAATACAGATAATACAAAATGCTCATTCAAGTTCCAAAATACACAGTAACGGAAAGGTAATCTCGTTTCACATTGCAATTTATCCCCGATGCACTCTGGAGATATACTGTCTTGATAAATCAAAACCGCAGATAACAGAGCATATGATAACTGTATGATCCAAATAAGATGTAGATAAAATTTAACCAATGGTATGTATTCCTTCGAGTTTTTCAAATGTAGGGCTTTGATTTCGTCACTCATATCATTGATTTGGTCTTCGTCTTCAAATACCTTCTTAAGCAAAGACTTGAAGCTATAACTTTTCGAAAACCTGATTTTTACCACCGTTAATGTACTGTTCAAAAAAGAACCGATATACAGAACAAATTCTTCCAGATCCTTCTCCATCAATTCTTCAAAGGCATACTTACCGTATATGACAATTGTCACAAACAGTAAATGTATAGGGAGAATTATAATTGCGCAATATATCTTGTACCGATAGGAAGATTCTGAACTCCATATCCCACCATAATGTAAATTCTTCCGCATCAATTCAAATAGAGGAGAGTGAACCATTTCATTTATATGATATAGTGACTTGTTGCTACTTCTTCAATAGGTCTTCGTTAAATATTTTGTGCATCTTGTAAACAAGTGTTCATGCGCAGAAACTGTTGGACAGGACCGGCTGCAATTACTGAATGAAACATTGATAACTTCAATGTAATTCTCTTGATAATTGTCGATTATATACATGAGCAATGATGGAGATGCCTAGAGTATTTGATTGCAAATATACATTCAATTGAGAGTCATCAGTTCCAATTTTTTATGTGATAAAATCATTGTCATGCACTATCTACAATGTATTAAAATTCACTTCAAGTCACGTTAGGTTTAAAGTTGAGATTCACAAGGTCATAACATTTTGTTGAGTTAATAACTTATATCTTATCTAGTTGACAGATCAGCAAAGCTAATGAATAAACTCATGGATCGAGAAGATGGATAGAAACTGATATAAACGATTTGTGTAATAATCATAATTTACATTCTATAAGACATGTTGCAGGACGATAAAATCATAAATGGTTCTTTATATCACACAAAATCGTATGAACATTATATTAAGTCTTTTTGTACCTTTGTTAATATACGGAGGAAGACTCCGAGTGTCATGCTCATCATGACGTTTAATCATCATTCTTCGCCCAATTATAGAGAAATCTCTAATTTATTCTATTTTGATCCGGTGTTTTTCTGGAACAGTCTGCAAATCAGTAAGAGTCTCACTGCACTGCAGTAATGTATGTCCTATTGAGTCCTTACATACGTCTATATCCTCATCATGCCTATGAATTCGTTGAATTTTAGTAGCCTGACGTAGGGGATATCTATGATTTCCTCAGGTATGTCTGTCAACCAACTGCAAATGCCATGCACTGACACAACACATGCAGGGGTGTTTCGGCAGGAATGCAACAAGACTCCTTGCTTTTCGTCTTCTGAATATCAGTATATTTCCCAATCGTTGCTGCTGGAGGTCTCCCATCAGTTGCCTGTAGGGTCGTATGTGGAGCAATTCCCTCCAAAAGGTACAGTGCTCTGCTTCGAGCCTTTCCTGGATTATATCTCTTATTATGGCTTGAGATGCCTCTGGTCCAGTATCTAGGTTCAAATAAATTCTTCCTCCTTGGTCCTTCCTCTCGACTATTCCAGCAATAATATTTTCCTTCTTGATATCTTCCGTGAACCATTCGGAGTCCTCTAGTATCATATGATTATTGCCGCCTGCGTTCCTCCTCCCTTATGCTCAAAGTTTGAATCTTGTACGGTACAGAGGTGCTGGGAATATTGATCACCTGGCGGCGAGGTGCAGTACCTTTTCATCGTGACCGTTGGGGTAGTCGACATTGCTCCCGTAATACCCAATCACGCCAACCTCTGAAATCTTTCCAGAACTGATGGGATGCCTTAGTTTTTGTTTTTAACCACCACACGATTGCAGTGTATGTCCATTGGGGATACACACCCAGTATACCATCCGTGGTGTGTCTCCAAGTCTTCCCGACTGTTCGACGCCAGGTCCACAAAGCCTAGATCGCTTTAATAGTGGTTTACTCCAGAATCTTTCCAAAGGTCAGCTTTTGTATAGGCTTACTCCAAAGTATTTGACAGTGTCTGTTATCTGTATGGTTGCCCATACGAAACTAACTCTTCCATGTTTCTAACGTGCTTTCTCCACGTTAAGGGTACAATTGTTGTTTTTTAGGGGTTCACTTTGGGACCCTCTTTGTTGCACAATTTTTCCACGGTGTTCAGAGCTTATAGCATCGAAGATGCTTCTATGCTCCTGAACATCCCTTGCACTTCAACGACGATGTCTTCCGCGTATCCAATTGCTTAATTTGTATCCTACGAAAATTTTTAAAGCTAGTCCTGACTGGAATTAGTTGATTCTATTAAATAATTAGAACAATTTCTTGAAACTGTTCGGTTTTATTTGTAACCCCATAATTTGGTTCACAAGTAAATTTATAAAGCTCAAGTCGCTATGAATCTTAGTAATAATGAATAAGACCTAATTAATTATTCAATTGAAAATAATTATCGAACATCAAATCTCGAACACGTGATCTTATTCCCACCTGCATTTTGTGTTTAATTATTCACAATTTGACTGACATATTAACATATAGATAGAATGACCTATTTCGTTTGGATTCTGCTAATCTCTTCTGACATAGAAACTACGAATGATTGTTATTCATAAATGGAAAAAAATTAAAAAGTATTCATTGATCAGAGGTCTCATAAAAGGTTGTAAGCAAAGGTGCTAAGAGTTGACAACTGTTCCGAAGTTGCTGGGTCTTAATAATTATACTGAAATTTATTACATTTTTTTTGAAAATATGGGTTTGATTCTCACAATCATTTCTTTCTAGATATGTACTACATGTTTCGAGGTCTACTATTGCATCCCAAGTATATTCTAATGGCTACATTTAAAATTATTGATTTTTCAATCAATACCTCAAAAGTATTGCAAAATTATAAATACCAAATACTTTTATTTGTTGAAAGTTGAAAATCCTTTCAAATTCCGAATGAAATTGTGATACTAAAAAAATTATAATGGAAATTATCAATTTGAGACATAATTTTCATTGCAGTCAGTATAATATACTTGAAAATGTGTGGAATTAGTATAACCACTGACAGGTATGTATCTAGAAAAAATGGATTGTTAGAATCAAACTTCAATTTCCTGAAATTTTATATGAACTCTTATAAAATAAGGGTAACACCAATTTATTAATATTCATTTGTTACATAAATTGTTCAAATTACATGCAGAAATTAAAATACAAAATATATAGTTTTAAAATCTCATAATACAATCAAAAAATTCGTCCAAATAGTAAGACATTCTTTGCCTTAAGCAGAATTTTAATACACAATTGATAGTGTAGTTCTTTTATTGTTGGTTGAATGAATTTGAAAATTTTTATGATCTGATGAACTACACCATACTAACTTCAATCAAGTCTTTATAAGGGACACTGGGGTAAGTATAGTTTCCTGTATTATGATCGTCCTCATCATGTTTTATACTATATACAGAATAACTCCTGGCAAACACTATACATTGTAGTATATCCATGCTGACTAGTAATAATAATGATAATGATAATAATAATAAGAAATACATTAAATGAAAATAAGTTCTGGTTTTTACATATATAATTTAAATTTACTTATACATAAACATTTACATAATTGTATAAAATTGGCAATAATACGTTTTTAAAGAATTTAGAATTAGATGGATCTCACGAAGAAACCTAAAAGTTATGTGTGTGAGATTTAAATGTATAATGATATAATATAATCTGTTGTTTAAGAGGTACCATCACAGGAATGAGAGTTTCTGAGGGGTACATCAGTGAGAGACGAAGTTTGTAAGCTTCTGTATGACGCAGGATTTCCTATTGAGTTGGAATTTACGTTCTTCCCTCTTATCCATTAATATGTTCGTTACACCAAACTGTCTGACAGACTATTGTGTTAAGTATTGATTCAAGCTGGATTTGTTCTATTTGTGTACATTCAAATTCATATTCAGATGTTTATTTCTATAATAGAACAGAATTATTAAACATTATAGGTATAGGTAATATTAATGGAATTAATATGAAGCTAGCGTAATAGTTTTTTCAAATAAAAAAATTCGCAACAACAATATTTCATATTCTCATGTACAAGGGCAAGGTGAAAACTCTCTGAAAAATAAAATAGATGGCGCCACAATCGAAAATCCTATGTGACATTTGAGATGTACCATTTATGACTAGAACGCATCAAAAGGTTCAGCCTGACATGTCATTCAGTTCTGTTTTGACACCCATCAAAAGCAAGCAGCAATTGTTGTAAGCATGGAAAAAAAATGATTTTCGCGTCTTGATTAAACATCATTTCTTGTGTGAAGAAAACACATCACAAACCAAAGCATCGCTTGTTAAACATTATGGGGATACTCCACCATCGATTGGAACGATTCACAAGTGATTTACTGATTTTTTTGTGGTGGTATGACCACAAAGGACACCAAACATTCTGGATGGCAAAAATGGTCAATGAAACCTATGGTATGATATTGGACTAACGGCGAGTTGAAGTGCACTAGATTGCTGAGGCTATGGGCATCTCACCAAAACGGGTTCAGATAACATTTCGCATAAATTTTTAAATATGAGAATGCTATCTGTCAGACTGGTGCCGCATTTGCTCTCCGTTGAAGAAAGCGTAGCCATGTGACAGCTTTAAAGGAATGTTTTGGCGATGTTCAAGAAGGACTTTTGACGCCGTTTCGTAACCGTGGATGAAAGAGAGAACAGTCGAAACAGTGGACTTGTCCTGGCGAATCAAAATCGAAAAAAAGCCCAAAAAGGGTTTATCGGTCATCAAAGTAATGGCGACAGTTTTTTGGGATGCATACGATATAATCCATATCGATTACCTTGAGCAAAACGATCACCGGCGTATATTATGCAGATCTGTTGGAAGTGACCCATTTGGCGAATGGCAAAATTGCATGATTTGAGCTACGAATTGGTTCCTCATACACCATATTCTCCAGATTGGCCCCTGCAAGAAATGACTCGGCAGAAAGAGATTTGGCTCAAACTATGAGGACATAATGATACAAATGCCTGTTTGAAATCATTGTCGAAATCGTATTATTTGCAAAGGATCGAAAATCTTTAAGAACGTTGCACGAAGTGTATCGGACTACAAGGAGATTATATTGAGGAATAAAATAAGTTTTTATCAAATAAATCATTTCTTGTTTCATTTTTCAGGGACTTTCTACCTTGCCCTCGTATGATTGTGAAAAATATCTTTTGGGTATAGGAGAACAATCAATCATGCCTAACTACAATGATAATGAGTCTGATAACTAGATTGGATAATTGTAAATAGTTCACCTAGTATGTAATTTCAAAACGGCATAAATGTTGAAAACTCTTGTCTTTCCTATGAATTCCGCGACACACTAGCACGACTTGATCCCAACCAATTTAAATGCCATTGTTCTCAAAGCAATAGCTTGGGAATAAGTGTCACTCATAAAAAACCAATGAGATCAAATATTTTTTGAGATATGGACAACAAACCTCGTTTAGTTCAGGGAGGTTCGAGTTATATCAGGGAATGTATATCACAATAAAGTGAATCTTGTTGAATATTCTAGAGCAATACTAACACATCTACAATTCTCTCCTGACATGAAAATTCACATACTAATGACGTATGACTCCATTTTCGGAGATTGAATTCTCCTTGAGACATCAACTGTTTATATTCATTGATGAATTTTTCTAAATCTGAATTATTCTTCGTACAAGACACACTATTATCTACATAAAAGAGATTTTAAGGTCATCTGCAGGTGTGACCTGCACTAGCGTTTCATCCAAATGATGAGCAATTGTGGCGAACTCCAGAAACGACTTGGCAAGACCTATGTACTTCAGTCTTTTCAGTTGAATAAACTTTCACCATAAAAATCTTAATCTTTTTCAGTAATACTTATTTTTGTAGAAATGCCTTTTCGATATCAGATGTTACACCAACGAGATAGATACAAAAATTGATCAGAAGCTATTCTAAGATTCACTCCTTTTTCCAAGCAGCTGTCGAGAGAATTTCGAAATATGTCTTAAGGGGAAGCATCAAATACTGGACGTTTGTTGGTCGTTGAACTGAATTTCTTCACTACTACATGATCTGGCAAATATTGCGATTTATTCTCTTCTTCTAGTCTCTCAGTAATCTTCTCGATAATTCCTAATATCTCCAATTCGTTGAATAATAAGTCTTCAAATTTGTTTAAATCCAATAATCTCTTATTATTTATTACTGCTAGAATATAGCATGTTGAGTGAAAAGTCATCATTACTTGGGAGACTGGGATGACCAAGGTGGTATCTTCAGGGCAGACTTGAGGCTTGACTTCAAACTGAAACCTGTATGGTTGGCCCAACGTTGGCATCAAGTCGAGCTAGTGTTACATGGAATTCATTCAAGATTAGCTACCCGCTGAAGTCCACTATTCAAGAATGTATAGTGAAATACGAACACGTTTCGTATAAGCAGTCACCAGGTTGAAGAGTGATATCACGTCGTAGTCTCAGACAGTTGTTTCACCATTCTCATGGGCTTGTCAGTGAGACGAGGCAGACGTGAAGACACTGATCAACCACATCCTGAAGTGATATAATAAAACACCCTCAAAATGCTTGGCGAACCTAGTTCCAATACCATATGCCGGAAAACAGATGTCCCACTGGGGATGCAATTGAAAAAGGAGTTCTCGCGATTCAAAGAATCGACGGGGTAATAGTTGGAAATACTTATTACAGGTGACGGTCCCGGAACAATATATAGGGGAATACAAGCACATTTCGTGTTAGCAGTCGACAAGCCACATGTGCAGATTAAAATGTCAATACTCTTGATGTGAAATGAACTGAAAATGTGCAAAATGAAAGCGTTATTCACGAGTGAAGAATGGATTCATCATAGCGAGTAGAAAATGTCATGACTTGTAAATTTCCAAATGGAGTTTATCAGTTTCCATTCCTTTGCTTTTCGTAAGCATCGAAACAACTTCGTCTGGACTAATAAGTGTAGAATAATGTAGTCAGAAAAGGCGTACCAAGATTCTTATCGAGTTTGTGAATCTCATCAGATTTTTTACTGCAGAATGACAATTCAATCAAAGTTGAGTTCATTTGTTGTCTCATTATTTCTGTCTTCATAAAATTGCGCATACCCATCCAATTTTTTTTATCCGACACAGGAAAGTATTTTCAACATCATCAACTCTCATTCAATTCCAATTTCAACCTGGTGGAATAAAAACTGTTGACCTCTAACGCTATATGTGTATGTATTTCACTTGGCATATAGTGCAATACCGAGATTCAAAAAGTGCCTGAGTTTTATACAGGGTGTAAATAAATAATTGCGAAAAAATTCAGGGAGTGATTCCTTGATGAAAAATAAGGTGGGTCTTTCATATAAAAAAAATCATTAGACCTTCTCATGTTAAGATAGAGGCCTTTAAATGGGGCGCCAAAAAAGTAGTAGGCATCCAATAACTGAGTTGCTGGTTCTCCACTATGTTTGTAAGGGGTAGAAATAACACCCCTAAAACTTGTTTCTCACTTAACTTTTTCTCTTATGTGTATATTTCCAATTAAAATTATTTTAGGTAGCTTGTATCATTCTGAACAAAAAAGTTCTCTTGTAATTTTTTCGAAAAATTGAAGATCCTCGAGAAAAAAAATAATTTACTCACAAGTACATGGCACGATTCTCATAGTGTGAAATTTTAATTGAACTTTGATTTACCTAGTAGGCGGCTGTCATGTTGACATATTTTGTTAAGACAACTAAATTATTTTTTAGTATGTGCAATAATAAGTTAAAATCATTGTTAATTGTCTTACACTGTTATCATTTTGAGGCCCTTTTGTAAAGAATTTCAGTAAAATGAAAGTGTACACAAATGCAGAATTGACAGATATGCATTTCGTTCACGGACTATCTAATGGAAATTCCTTAGAAGCGTCAAGAAGATATTCAGAAATGTATCCTCATCGCGTCGCTCCTCATCACAGTCTATTTGCATGGCTTCATCAACGACTACGAGAAAATGGTACCTTCAAAACGATGAAACATGATTGTGGTCGCCAACGCGGAGTTAGAACACCAGCATTAGAGGAAGCAGTACTCAATTTAATCGACGATCAAACTGACCTTAGTACCAGGAAGATTGGTTTACTGTTACATGTTAACCATATGACGGTATATGCCATCTTGAAGGAACAGCTCTTATATTCTTATCACACAAAACGAGTCCAGGCTCTATTACCGCGGGATTTTCCGAATCGTCTAGTATTTTCCACTCGGTTGCTGGAAGTGATTAGACAAAACTGTGCATTTCTGAAGAAGGTCTTATTTACAGATGAGGCTAAGTTTTCTAGAGATGCGATTATTAATTATCATAATAACCACATATGGGCCGAAGAAAACCCTCACGCTATAATAGAAGCTCACCACCAAGAACAATTTTCTTTAAATGTGTGGTTAGTGCATATTGGAAATCAGTTAGTTGGCTCACATTCTCTGCCGCCTAGATTAGATACGAATTCATACAGTTTATTTCTGAGAGAGGACTTGCCACCAATACTTGATGATATTCCTTCACGTGAGAGAATGGAAATGTGGCTTAAGCACGATGGGGCCCCTGCCCATTTTAGTGCATGTAAGAGCACGTGAGGTTTTGAATGAAGTCTATCCAAATCGCTGAATAGGTCGAGGTGGGCCTCAGTTTTGGCCACCTTGATCCCCGGACTTAAATCCTTTGGATTTTTCTATTTGGGGGCATTTAAAAACTTTGGTATACAAGACTCCTGTTCGAAACCTGGAAGATCTACGAAACCTCATAATTGTTTCATGTAGGGTTAATCAAGATACCCCAGAAATGTTCCACCGGATACGAGGATCAATGCGTCGCCGTCTAGACGCGTGTGTAATTGCAGAAGGGGGTCATTTCGAACATCTCATATGATCTCCATTAGTTTTCAATTCAAGAATAATACTTAATTGTTACATTATTTTAAGTGCAGTTTGAGTTCCATTAAATAGCATATCTGTCAATTCTGCATTTGTGTACACTTCCGTTTTACTGAAATTCTTTACAAAAGGGTCTCAAAATGATAACAGTGTAAGATAATTAACAATGATTTTAACTTATTACTGCACATACTACAAATAATTTAGTTGTCTTAACAAAATATGTCAACATGACAGCCGCCTACTAGCTGAATCAAAGTTTAATCAAAATTCCACCATGTACTTGCAAGTATATTCTTTTTTTTTCAGAAATTTTCAATTTTTTAAAAAATTACAAGAGAACTTTTTTGTTCAGAATGAAACAAGCTACCTAAAATAATTTTAATTGGCAATATACACATAATAGAAAAAGTTAAGTGAAAAACAAGTTTTAGGAGTGATTATTTCTACCCCTTACAAACATAGTGGACAACCAGCAACTCAGTTATTGGATGCCTTCTTAATAGCAAATAATGAGCGCTTAATTTTATTTTTGTAACTTTTTGGATTTAGAAGATAAAAAAAAAAGTACTTTTTTGGCGCCTCATTTAAAGGGCTGTATCTTAACATGAGGGGGTCAAATGATTTTTTTTTATGACCCACCTTATTTTACAACAAGGAATCACCCCCTGAATTTTTTCGCAGTTATTTATTTACACCCTGTATATCTTTGGAGTGCATCATAATTGGTGCTATTGCGTATCTATCTCTATTGAGTTTTCGATTTCAATGTTGATTGATAGAATAAATGCATGTTCTACGTTCATCACCATGGATCACAGAAGAAAGCGTGTTGATTTCCTACGGATTTCGTGCATTCATATTTTGAGACTGAACTAGGCTACACATGCTCGACACCTAATGTCTCTCTATTTACGATCAACATCGTGAATGAATATACAGCTCGTAACATCTGCAAAGAAAAACAATACGTTCAGCATTGATTATGAAATTCAATATAATATAAATCACTCGGAAATTATGAGGTTTACAAAGCAATCATAGGATCCAACATCAACTAATGCAAACTGGGAATGTGAGTTTGATTTTGATGAATCTACAACGAACAATATTCGAAGAACATGATTTCTCAGTGACCACATGACTTAGAACAATCAAGATCCTCCTAGTGAACTTAATACTTACTTCAGTTCGTAAAAGTGAAAGGAATGATCACATTCTATATTATCTCAATAAGAAAGCACGAATAGTCCAGGCAACGAACCGGAAAATAAAAAAAATATATATAGTAAGCTAGAATTTCAATTTTTTTTTTGCATTTTGTTCCTAATACCCCATATATAATTCATGACCATCAAGACCACGGGGGCCGACATTTCTACCCCCAAACCGGGGTTTCAAACCACAGAGGAGCATTCTTATAAAAACAATCCAAAATTAATGAATTAAGAGCCGAAAATGACACCTAGTATGTCTTTTGGGTCGCTGTTCACGATTCCACAGTTGGTTTTCTCAGGAAACTCCCTCCAGATTGAAAATTTGGAGAATTTATATATAATATGTATTTTATAATTTTGTTGCAAAATTGACCTCTAGTAGGTTTTTTGGGTCGCTGATCACGATTCCGCTGTTATTTTTCCCGGAAAGAGACAGAGATATTTCAGATTGCGTGAAATTATTTAGAATAGTTCCGAACATTGGTTCAGTTTCAGTTGTAGTATCGAAAAATGATTGAATTACACTGTACCTTGTTATTACTTTCGAAAAAAGTTTGCGGCCATTTTGAAATTGGTCCCGATTTATTGCAGTTCATAATTAGATAAAGATGTTACCCCAGATGAGGCATGTTCCAGAGGTACCTACTGTACCCAAAAGTGAAGTTGATCGAAAAAGTATGACAATTTCCTTGAGGTAATTTTTATCTAATGAAATAAAGACACCTAGTCACAATGATAATTTTACTCACTATATGGAGCGCTATCTCCTGAGATCAGAACGGTGTACCCCGATAGCACACAGCTTCATCCCTTGATATGGCAAGCACGAATACATGTAGAAGAATGGAGAGTGTTGTTACCTGTTGTTCGAATAACTACTTTCACATCTTTTCATGAACTTATGAACAACCAGTTTTACCGAAGTAATAGAATAGACACCGGGATATCAAAGAATTATCTTGGTCAAGGGTGGTTGTGGAATCTAAAACGTGTGTCTTACTTCACGTTTGAAATAATTGTGTCACTGTCACACTGACATCATCAATAACCTACGAATTTCACACCTATTCATTTCAGTTTTAAAACAATAATGAACTACAAATTAAAAATTATCTTGGTCACGGGTGGTTGTGGAATGTAAAACGAAATGTTAACTTTGAATCTTCTACAAGGTCGCAATAGCCACAAACGGGGTCGGAAACTGTTTTAAATTGGTTATTTTTCGATAAATCGAATGACGTTCACCTGAGGAGTGCGTAGCTCGCGAGTTAGTAAAGTGCAAATCTTTGGAACATAGAACGTCTTTACGAGGACTTTTCGCATGCGGTTTTCGCTCCATGTCGTTAGTTTATGAGCGGGGCCAACTAAATAGCATAGTCTCGCGCCCCAAAATGTCGATTAGATAGGAAAATTTGATTAAAATAGAAACAGGTACTCTCAGGCCTCAGCTAAGCGTGTCTAACGTGCGACGTACCAAAGGGAATTTTCTAGCTACTGAAATATACCCAAAAGCGGTTAAAAGCTAGCGGTCTATAGCCGGAAACAATTTATTACAACTGGCGCCGGCCACATGGGGCATAAAACGGCCCCGAATTAACAAGATTGAGGTGAAAAGTATAGACTCTAACTGACGCGTAGCGAGCTCCTCGAAGCATATGTCAAAATGATTACGTTCGTAGCTAATTACATAGGACGTCTGGCGTTCACGCAATTGTGTATTTATACAATTCGAACCTTCTTATTTCGATAGGCCACGTGAAAATCCCAGAGTCTAAAGCGCTAGAGACTTCTGAGTGTTATAACATTCGTATAAAATTGCGAAATTTCTCACTTTTAGACACTTCAACTTAATTAATTTGACACAAGTTTTGATAACGTAAAGTAAGACACACGTTTTAGATTCCACAACCACCCTTGACCAAGATAATTTTTGATATCCCGATGCAAGGACAAGGATAGAATAGATGACGCCACAATCGAAAATCCCATGTGACATTTGTGATGTACAATCTTTATCTAGAATGCATTAAAAATTTCAGACTGTTATGTCATTCAGTTCGCTTTTGACACCCATGGAAAGCAAGAAACCTATAAGAAACATGGGAAAAATGAAATTTGCGTGTTGATTAAACATTACTTCTTGCGTTGAAAAAACATTACGCAAACCAAAGCAAGATTGGAACGATTCACAAGTGGTCCACTGATTTTCGTTGTGGTAGTTCGACCACAAAAGACGTCAAACTTTCTGGTTGAGGTTACAATGCCAGAAATCGTTTATATAATCCATGGTATGATATTGGACGATCTGCGGGATGAAGAGCACGAGATTGCTTAGGCTATGTACATTTCAACCGAACGAGTACGGAAAGTTTTGAATAAATTTTTGAATATAAGAAAGCTATCTGCCAAATGTGTGCCGCATTTGCTCTCTGTTGACAACAAGCACGAATGTGTAACAACTTCGAAGGAGTATTCGACTATGTTCAAGCGCAGTTTCGTAATCGTGGACGGAATATGAATCTATCACAACACACCAGTGACCGAAGAACCGTCGAAACAGTGGACTTGTCCCAACGAATCGAGGCCAAAGTGGATTCATCGGCCAACAAAATCAAGGCTTCAGTTTTTGGGATGCACACAGTATCGTCCATATAGATTACCTTGAAAAGGGCGAAACGATCACAGTAAAAAGTGCTCCTCCACCAGGACAACGCACCGGAGCACAGGTTCGAAGTCGTAATGGCAAAATTGCATAAATTACGCTACGGATTGGTTCGTCAGCCACCGTATTCTCCAGATTTGGCCCCCTGCGATGTTTATCTATTCCTAAACTTGAAGAAATGGATCACCGGAAATAGATTTGGCTCCAACGATGAGTTCATCTTAGAAAGGATTTTGAAGGATTGCCGAAATCGTATTATTTGAAACGGATTGAAGAATTTTAAAACCGTTGGATGAAGTGTATCGGGCCACGAGGAGATTATGTTACAAAAATAATAGGTTTTTATCGAATATGTAAGTTTCCAGTTATTTTTTCTTGCCCCCGTATAATAAGTAACTATAGTGCTAGTGACGTAACGTAAAATATCATGAGAACTATGACGTATTATAGTTTCTTTGAAATACCTGCAATATATTATATTTTGAAGTACAGCATTACCTTAAGAAATACTTCCAGATTTACATTATACAGTGGTCCAACTTTGAGCATCAGCGGTCGCTGTGTTCGAACCATCATCAAGAGTAGAAGTTTCCTTGTCTCAACATCCGCTTTATACCAGTCGCTGGCATATATTGCGTCACAAATATTTAAACTCTGAAAAATAGTTTTAATCTGTGTACTATTTTCAAAATACTTCTAAGACTCCATTTGATGATATGACTTCATCAGGCAAATACTCCTCAAAGTATTATCGTCACGGATACTTACCTCTTCCGAAAGGACAGTAGAATACCAGTAGAGTAATGACATTTGCGAAAATAGATATATCGTACATCCACCGTACAGGAATTTGAACACGATTTGGGCATCAGTCTAAAACAAAAAATACACTTGAATAGACAAAAAGTTATTCTGTCTTCAAAATAGTAATGATAATAAGACTGTTTGGTGGAATATGATATTAATTAAACGAATATCTGAAGCCGCGTTACCACGAATAGAAAACTGCACTCTCCGTAATTTAGTTAACAAAGGCATATATGCGTTTAGCTGGTGATCGCCTAAACATGCGTTTTTCCTGCCACATTTCTTTAGCGGGAAGCGATTGCAGCCATAGATAACTCTACTACCGTAGAATGAAATGTCTTATGGAAGGAACCAAAACTGTCAAGTATTTACGCTTCCAAAACACGAGAGGGCGCGTCAAGCTTCCGAAATTAATAGAAATTATAATGCGCATGGGTTTGTTATTGTTGTTCAATAGTAGCCATGTTTAATTCATTTGTGGATTTTGCTTGCTATCATACACGCTATTTCTACAATATTTTATTATTTTTGCATAATATTTATCCTGGGAAAACACGGCTATATACCCTGGTTTTAGCCCAGCTGTATTTCATGGATTGAAAGAAACTGCGAAGAATATGAAACCTAGTGAGAAACATTGTCTTCTTATTTTTGATGAAATGAGTCTTACACCATACCTGCAGTATAATGAAAATACGGACGAAGTCGATGGTTTCGAAGATTTTGGAAGTTACAGAACCTCTAACATAGCTAATCATGTACAGGTAAACTATATGTGAATGAAAATAATTGAATTTCTCTCATTGACACCCTTTCAGGTTTTCATGCTGCAACGTATTGAGGGAAAATGGAAACAACTAATTATGTATCAATTTATTAAAGGAGCAGCAAAGGCTGAAACCATTAAATATTCAATTCAAAACATTGTACGATCTTGCAGGGAAATTGGTTTCAATGCGGTGGCCACAATTTGCGATCAAGTTACAAATAATGTCAGTACGATAAACAAATTAGTGAAGGAAACGAAAGAGGAGTATGCAAGAGGAGGGAAAGAATTATATGACTTCATATTTGAAGTTGATGGACAAAAAATTATCCCATGGTATGATCCACCACATTTACTGAAAGGTGTGAGGAACAACCTCCTAACAAAAACCGTTTATTACACGCTATGTGTTTTTGTTTTAATTAGTCTCGATATTCAATTGTATTTATATGTACATTTTTGTATTTTTGTTTTAACCCATTGTAATTAGTCTCGATATTTAATTGTATTTATATATATTTTTTTCGTATTTTTGCTATAACCCATTGTAATTAGTCTCGATATTTAATTATATTTATATGTATATTTCATATATTTCTGTTCTAACTTTGTTGTTGAATAAAAACTATTGGTAAAAACTATCGACTTTCATTTCCTACTTAAATTGTAAGAAAACAAAATTTGCATTTATGTGCTGTGTAACTTCGAATTTCCCTTCAAACCATCATTTAGTACGCTTCCAATCCTCACGCGGCGCTCTTGTCGCGGTTTCGGTACTTAACACGGAACATTTCATTCTAGGGTAGTAGAGTTATCTATGGATATATAACTTGAATCCAAAAAGTAACCTACAAATAGCCTACTAACGTAGAATCGTCACCTTTACATACCGGGTGACCCATTTTGAATGCATCGGTCAGAAAAATGTTTGCTACAACAGTGTCATGGATATAAGGGGGGCTATCCAATTCTGTCAGAATTTCATTTTATCATCCTCAATCTTTTTGGGGTAGGAGAGGGAGACAACTTTAAAATGTTAAGAAGGAATCGCTACTTTTTATTGCAGATTCTGAAGAATCGTGAAAAATTAGGTAGGATTCACTAAATAATTTTTTTCTTATTTGTGATAGAAGGCACTAGAATCGACAAAACATGAAAATGCTCTAGACAATCGTTAAATACTTTTGAGAACGCCTTCAACTGTGATAAAATGGAACCAACTCATTGAATCGACACAAGAGTCATTGTTGGCCACTGGTGAACCCTCATTGGATGCAGCAAATAGATAACCAACACTGGTATGACGCAGCTGTTTCATTAGTCATTGAATATATTTCATTTACATATTACGGACTGTTTGGGATTCAGAAAAAACGGTTTGGAACTAGCACAGACTGAAATGTAACATATCAAAAATGAAAAAGAGTGTTGGACCCAGGATGGAACCTTCGGTTACGTCAAAGTTCAAAAAATCTTCTCCGAACATAATTATTTGCCTCTATCAGATCACTCCACAGTTATATTCCGACCCTATAATCAAAATTGGAACCGTGTACCCTCAACTCCTCTTATGTCGTATCGATCTAAGTTGCATGATAGAATTGAATGATTGACACAATCAAAGGCCTTCGATGAGTCAATATATCTACCCAATTACAATCAATCACCTTAAAAGTACATGTTCACAAGACTTACCCTAATGATGAGAAATAGAAACGATGCAGTCATGAGAGAATGGAACAGAAAATCGAGAAGCACCAAAAATTCTATTATCTTGCTGAATTTATTGAAATCTCTGAAAAATACAGATGATAATGATGAAGCTCAATGTGATAGACTTTTGATTACGTACTCTATAATAAGTTGATGATCAATTATAATCTCACGTACAATTTCATAAGATTTTGCTTGAAATCGGCTTGTCAACCAAACGTTTTCCACGATTTTACTAATTTTATATTGGAGAAGTTTCAACTTCAAAATAAAGTAGAATATCGGCGTGTAGAGAAAAATATCTGCTGTCATGGCGGAAATGATTGTCCCAAATACTACCACATTCGCATATAATACAGATAATACAAAATGCTCATTCAAGTTCCAAAATACACAGAAACGGAAAGGTAATTTCGTTTCACATCGAAGTCTATCCCCGATGCACTCTGGAGATATACTGTTTTGATAAATCAAAACCGCAGATAACAGAGTATATGATAATTGTATGATCCAAATAAGATGTAGATAAAATTGAACCAATGGTATGTATTTCTTCGAGTTTTCCAGACTTAAGGTTTTGATTTCGTCACTCATGTTATTGATTTGGTCTTCGTCTTTGAGAGCCTTCTTGAGCAAAGATTTGGAACTATCACTTCTCGAAAACGTGATTTTTACCAACGTCATTGTAATGTTCAAAAATGAGGTGATATACATAACGAATTCTTCCAGATCCTTCTCCATCAATTCTTCAAAGGCATACTTTCCGTAGATGACAACTGTTACAAACATTAGATGTATAGGGAAAAGTATAATTGCGCGATATATCTTGTACCGATAAGAAGATTCTGAACTCCATATCCCACCATAATGTAAACTCTTCCGCATCAATTCAAATAGAGGAGAGTGAACCATTTCATTTATATTATATAGTGACTTGTTGCTACTTCTTCAATAGGCCCTCGTCAAATATTATGTGCATCTTGTAAACAAGTGTTCATGCGCAAATACAGTTGAACAGGACCGGCTGCAATGAATCAATGAAACATTGGTAACTTCAATGTAATTCTCGTTATTAATTGTCGATCATACACATCAATAATGGTTGAAATGCAAATAAAAATTCAATTGAGAGTCATTGGTTCCAATTTTTCTAGATAATAAAATTATTATCATACATCATCTACAATGAAGTGGAAATCACCTTATGTCACGTTTAAAGTTGAGATTCACAATGGCATAACATTTTGTTGTGTTAATGACTTATATCTTCCAAATTAACAGATCAACAATGCTAATGAATGGATTCATGGATTGAGAGGATTAATAGAAACTGATATAATCGATTTGCAAAATAACGATAATGTTACATTCTATGAGATATGTTGCAGGACGATAAAATTATAAATGGTTTTCTTATATCACACAAAATCGTATGAGCAACGTATGTATTAGGTCTTTTTGGACCCTTTTTAATACTCGGAGGAAAACTCCGAGTGCCCCGCATAACATGACGTTCAATCATCATTATTCGCCCAATTATAGAGAAATCTTTAATTTCTTCTATTTTAATCCGGTATTTTTGAGGGATGATCTGCAAATCAGAAAGAGTATCACTGCACTGCGGTGATGTACGTCCTATTGTGCCCTCACATACGTCTATATCCTCATCAAGCCTATGAATTCGTTGAATTTTAGTAGCCTGACTTAGGGGATATCTCTGATTTCCTCAGGTACGTCTGTCAACAATCTGTCATGCACTGACACAACACAAGCAGGAGTGTTCTTCAACATCGCAACTCCTGCAGAGATGCTTGTTTCATGGACTAGTCTTTGGCTAGTAATGTAACAAGATTCCTTGCTTCTTGCCTGCTGGATATCAATATAGGGTCGCATGTGGGGCAATCCCTTCCAATTGGTACGGTGCTCTGCTTCCAGCCTTTCTTGGATCACATTTTCTATTGTGGCTTGACATACAACAAGTTGGCTCTGGTCCAGTCTCTAGGTTCAAATCATTATTCCTCCTTGGTCCTTCCTCTAGACTATTACAGCACTAATATTTTCATTTTGATGCCTTCCGTAAACTATTGGAGGATGTCGGAGACTTTCTGTAGACTCACAATGATTGGCTGAGCCTTTCTTCTGCTACGTTTTCAATAATTTTGCTACGTTGTGTAATTTCCTTCTTTCTTCTCTTTAGTAATCTTTATATAACTTGTATGTGCTGTGTAGTATCTTTGCATTTTTTCAAGACCCCAATCACCAAAATCAGACGTCATATTAAAATACTAAACTTGCTGGTAAACTATAATTAGAAGTGAGGCACAAAAATAGAGCACGTGGTCGCAGTAGAGGGATGGATGTTCGGCTGACTCAGAAGAAAGCTAATATAATAATAAGAAAGATTATTGATTCTCAACTGTTCGGAATAAATCTTAACATAACTACTATCATTATTCGTCACAAAACAACACAATATAAACCTTAGATGATATTTCTGCTGGTGAAACTATTTTTGTAAGAGAATTAGAAAGAAAAGATTATATGATAATACTAATTTATCTCATGTTGACTTTTACCATATAATAATAAGGTTATTCTAGTCCAGATCGATCAGTAACATCATAAACTTATAGTTCCAGACAGCTGTTCTACTCTTTTCATAGAGCTCTTCAGTGGAACGAGCAAGTTTTTAACGTTACTGGAGGATCTATGTTGAAGGTGGTCATTAGGTTCGAGAAATCTGTCAATGTGGTACATTGCTTGATTTCCTAATGGGGGATCTATTCATAGACGGCGTGAGATATTTCGGTCTTTTTCTCATGTTGAACATTGGTTACAACTTATAACCTCAATGTTTTAGTTTCGTTCATGCTACAACTGAACATGGTATGTTTCAGTGTATTCAAACGCTTCCGTTGAGTTCACAAAGAAAGCTGTTTTATTAAACCCAGTGAAAATTAGTTTGTGAACTTCGAAAATTTATAGAGCCAGTCCTGACTAGAAATAGTTAATCCTATTAAATAATTAGAACAATCTATCGAAACTGTTCGGTTTTATTTGTAACCCCATAATTTGGTTTACAAGTAAGCTTGTAAAGCTCAAGTCGCTATGAATCTTAGTAATAATGAATAAGACCTAATTAATTATTCAATTGAAAATAATTATCGAACATCAAATCTCTAACTCGTGATCTTATTCCCACCTGAATTTTGTATTTAATTATTCTCAATTTGACTGACATATTAACATATAGATACAATGACCTAATTCATATGAATTCGGCTCATCTCCCCTAACATAAAAACTATGAATGATTTTTATTCATAAATGGAAAAAAATAAAAGAATATTCATCAATCAGAACTGAGATCTCTCGAAAGAATTGTAACAAAGTTTTTAGGAGTTGTTCCGACGTTGCTGGGTATTAATCATTATGATGTTTATTTGATTTTTTTTTCATAAATTGAAATTTGACTCTGACAATCCTTTCTTTGTATATATATACAGGCTGTTCCATCTCAGACGAGCCACCTCGTATATTTCTTACCCCATAGTGAGTGGAAAAATCTCCCGAAACACGTCGAATGATTTTGTTCGAGGGACATCTTTTGACGTATACTTGAGGCTTGAACGAGCAACCCCCTAATAAGGGGGCGCTTTAACCCCTCAAAATTGAATAGGGGAGAGGGGTTGAGTGATACGTCATTTGAAAGGTCTTGGAAGCCTCTTTACAACGATTTATGAAAAACGTAAATTTGATGAACCGTTTTCGCCAAAAATTAATTTTGTTGCTCGAATGCGCCACCTTGAATATTTTGATTATTTGTACAATGTACAAGCTCATTTTTATTACAAACTTAAACAATCTTCAAAAAATCACATTCGTACAAAAATTGAATTGTGTTGTCATGCTTACAATGAAAAAAATTAAATCTGCGTGTTTAAATCAAATGTTCAAATTGTCCTCCATTGACTTCCATACAATAATACAATCTTGACTGAGAACCGTCTCTAACATGGTTCAGCATAATTGGAGTTATTTGACGACACTCATTTACGATTCGTTGGCGTAGTTCGTCCAAATTTTCAGGCTGAGTCACAAAAATCTTGGACTTAAGATGCCCCCACAAGAAGAAGTCCAGAGGGTTCAGGTCAAGAGATCGGGCAGGCCACTCTATAGGACCTCTTCTTCCAATTCAACGACCGGGGTATTGCAAATTGAGGTATTGGCGAACTGGTGCGGCGTAGTGAGGGGGAGCTCCGTCTTGTTGGAAATGCAATTGTTGTTCAAGTATTGGAGGATCGTTTTCTTATTGTTCAGTTACTAATGGATCAATCGCATTTTCCAACATTTCAAGATAAATTTCGCTATTTAAATTACCAGGAATAAACAGAGGTCCAATTAGGTGGTCTCCCAAAATTCCTACCCAAACGTTTAGCTTTTCCCGATGTTGAGTGTGAGCTTCTCGAAATACATGAGGACTTGTATCGCTCCAAATTCTACAGTTTTGCCGGTTAACCTCTCCATTAAGTGAAAAAGTGCATTCGTCAGAAAAGCAAACGTTGTACAAGAAATTTGGGTTATTGTTGATACGCTCGACCATAATTTCGCAAAACTCTTGCCTTCGATCCCAATCATCATCATTTAATTCCTGAATTAATTTAATTTTGTACGGATGGAACTATTGTTTATGTAAAATTTTGACAACGTTAGATTGGCTGATACCGGAAGCTGCAGAAAGTTGTCTTACAGATTGCGTGTTTGGCATAAGTTGGACATGTCCCAATACCGCCACAGCTGCTCCTTCATCATCAACAATTCCAATGGGTGCCCTTTTTTTATCCATTACTGAACCCGTCTCCACAAATTTTGAAATCAATTCCATTACGTACTTATGGCGAACACTACGTTCAGGATGGTTTTCGTTAAATATCCTTGCAGCCGCTTGGGCATAATTTTGATTTTGGTAATAAAGGCTAACCAGCTCAACACGTTCTTGCAATGTGTACACCATATTTTTTGAAATTTTAAACAAATCAGCAAAGTAGTAACACAACAAATTGATTAAAATCATGAAATGATCGAAGAAACGTTAAAACCAGATAAACACCTTCTAAGAACAAAAAATGAAAGCAACATAAGGAAATGTTTTGCTGTTTTTTTATTCATTAGTTTCAGAGAATGTATTATTGTATGGAAGTCAATGGAGGTCAATTTGAACATTTGATTTAAACACGCAGATTTAGTTTTTTTCATGGTAAAAGCATGACAACACAATTCAATTTTTTCACGAATGTGATTTTTTGAAGATTGTTTAAGTTTGTAAGAAAGGCTTAATAAAAATGAGCTTGTACATTGTACAAATAACCAAAATATTCAAGGTGGCGCATTCGAGCAACAACATTAATTTTTGGCGAAAACGGTTCATCAAATTTACGTTTTTCATACACCGTTGTAAAGAGACTTCCAAGACCTTTCAAATGACGTATCACTCAACCCCTCTCCCCTATTCAATTTTGAGGGGTTGAAGCGCCCCCTATTAGGGGGTTTCTCGTTCAAGCCTCAAATATACGTCAAAACATGTCCCCCAAACAAAATCATTCGATGTGTTTCGGGAGATTTTTCCACTCACTATGGGATAAGAAATAGGCGGGGTGGCTCGTCTGAGATGGAAAAACTTGTATATATATACCTCATGTTTCGAGGCAAACTATTGCGTTCCAAATATATTATAATGGCTACAATGGAAACAATATTTCTACTTGTTGATTTATTAATCAAAACTTTCACAATACCATACTCTATTTTAAAATTATAGACATGAAATATTTTTATTTGTTGAAAGTTGTAGAAGGATTATAACACTTTGAGCAAATCAAAATATTTTATATCTATAATTTTGCAATAAATTGTGATACAAAAAACGTATAATGGTAAATTACAAATTTTTATTGCAGTCAGTATAAAATATAGTTGAAAATGTGTGGAATTAGTATACCACAGAACATGTAGTAGGTATGTATCTAGGAAAATGGATTGTTAGAATCAAACTTCAATTTTCCAAAATCTAAAATAAACTCTCATAATATATGGGTAACACCAATTTATTAATATTCGTTTGTTATATAAATTGTTAAAATTACATGTAGAAATTAAAATACAAAATATATGGTTTTAAAATCACATCATACAATTGAAAAATGTGTTCAAATCATAAAACATTTTTTGGTCTAGGCAGAAATTGAATACACATTTGAAAATGCCAATAACATTTTTTTATTGTGAAATAAAGTTGAAAATTTTTATTAACAGGTGAACTATACTAGCATGAACTTTAGTTGAATCTATACAGAGGTCACTGGCGAAAATATAGTTTCTTCTATTATGATCGTCCTCATGTTGATTTTTACTAAATACAGAATAACTCTTCCCCTATCAAACACTGTACATTGTAATATATTCAGGCTGGTTAGTAATGATGATAATAATAGTAAGAAATACATTGGAAGAAACCAAGTTCGAGTATTTACATAAATCGGTTACATTTACTTATCATGAACTTCAGTTGAATCTATACAGAGGTCACTGGCGAAAATATAGTTTCTTGTATTATGATCGTCCTCATGTTGATTTTTACTAAATACAGAATAACTCTTCCCCTATCAAACACTGTACATTGTAATATATTCAGGCTGGTTAGTAATGATGATAATAATAGTAAGAAATACATTGGAAGAAACCAAGTTCGAGTATTTACATATATCGGTTACATTTACTTATTCATAAACATGTATATAATCTTACATAATTGCCAATAGTACATTTTTAATGAATTTAGAATAAGATGAATCTCACAAAGGAACCTGAAAGTTCTGTGTGTGATATTAAAATTTATCATAATATAATATAATCTGTTATTTAAGACTACCATCACATGCATCAGAGTTTCTTATTGGTACATCAGTTAAGTTGGGATGTACGTTCTTCCCTCTTATCCGTTGTAGTCGAGTCAAATAGGTATTAAAACAGGGCAGACTTACGAAAATCGAACGATATGGACCGATTTTGTTGAAACAAAGTGCATACGATTCGGGATGACGTCTTGAAAAAAGCTTACCGATTAGTTTTTTGTGCAAGTTTGTTATTATGTTTTTAACCGAAAAATACATTCATTAATTTGCAGCGTGAATGCTTTATTAAAGCAATGTTTTATTTATTGAACAATATGTATTTGAATTATTAAAAAAATGTTTCTGATAATATTCACTGAACCACAGAACAAAATAATTTTCACATAAAACGAATGAGAAATTTTACTAATCTGAACAACAGCAGCATCCAACAGTAAGTGACACGTGGTGATCATTTATTATGTATCTACATTACAATAGCAGCGTGGTCCACGTATACGTTGCCGCGTCTTTAATTTGGGGGGATGGGAGGGAGGACCGGTTTAGATAAACAGCTGCTCTATGAAGCAGTGGATGCCACAGAGATCTTATTATATGATAGATGCTGTGTTATAGTATAGTGTAGACTCCATAGTTTAAGAAAAATACCTACCTGCTACTCTCGCCCGGTTTTTATTACGTATATGTCCATAGTATATGTAAAAGATGCTGTGTGGAATATAAAAAGACTGAGTAGAGAAGATAGAAAAAAGTTTTAGATGAGCGGGAATTTATTTCAAATTAAAAAATTAAAAAATTAGAATTCGATTTTGTTTTGGATTTAAATTATTAACGACCCCCTTTTAACACATTTTTAAGCATTTAACATAAAAAACAACCTCCACAACCCCTAACTGAGGATTTCTGGTTAGTTTTGATGAAATTTTGGAAATTGGTCAATGTTTCGGTTAAAAGAACAATAACAAATTTGCACAAAAAACTAACCGGTAAGCTTTTTTCTAGACGTCATCCCGGATCGAATGCACTTTGTTTCATCAAAATCGGTCCATATCGTTCGATTTTCGTAATGGAATACCTATTTGACTCTACTATTGATATGTATGCTGCACCTAACTGTCTGACATACTGTTGTGCTCAGTATTGATTCAGGCTGGATTTGTTCTATTCGTATTTATTCAAATGCATATGCAGATGTTCATTCCTATGATGAAACAGAATTTTCAAATATGCAGGTAATATTAATGAAACTAATATGAAGATAGCTCAATAGTTTTATCAGATAGAAAAAATCCTCAACAATAATATTTTATATTCTCATGTATGTACGAGGGCAAGGTGAAGACTCAGTGGAAAATAGAGCAGATGGCGCCACAATCCAAAATCACAATGTGCATTAATATTTTCAGACTGTTTTGATACCCATCAAAAGCAATCAACCTTGAAAATTATTGTAAACATGGAAAAAAGTGAATTTCGCGTCTTGATTAAACATTATTTCTTGAGTGGAGAAAACACAACGCAAACCAAAGCATCGCTTGTTAAACATTATGGGAACAATCCACCATCGATTGGAATGATTCACAAGTAGTTTACTGATTTTTTTGTGGTGGTATGACCACAAAGGACGCCGAACGTTCTGATCGGTCAATTGAGGCAAAAATCGTCCATAAAATCCATGATATGATATTGAACGAACGGCGAGTTAAAATGCACGAGATTGCTGAGACTATAGGCATCTGAACCGAATGGGTACGGAACACATTTCGCATGAATGTTTGAATATGAGAAAGCTATCTGCCACACAGATGCCGCATTTGCTCTCTGTTGACAAAAGCGCCCTCATGTGACAACTTTAAAGGAGTGTTTGGCGATGTTCAAGCGTGATAAGAAGGACTTCTTGCGCCGTTTCGTAACCGTGAATGAAACATGAATCCATCACAACACATCAAAGACCAAAGAACAGTCGAAAAAGTGAACTTGTCCTGGCGTATCGAAGCCGAAAAAAACCTATGTGAGTTTATCGGCCAACAAAGTCATGGCGACAGTTTTTTCGGATGCATACGGTATCATCCATATCGATTAACTTAGGCAAAACGATCACTGGCCTATATTATGCAGAGCTGTTGGGAGCGGCCCTTTTGGCATAGACAAAACTCCTCTCTCATCAGGACAACGCACCGGCGCACAGGTCCGCAGTCGGAATGGCAAAATTGCATGAGTTGCGCTACGAAATGGTTCATAATCCACCATTTCTCCAGATTTGGCCCCCTGCAATAGCTTTGCGGAAAGAGATTAAGCTCCAACTATGAGGTCATCATTGATACCAATGTCTATTTTGAATCATTGTCCAAATCGTATTATTTGCAAGAGATCGAAAATTTAGAAGAACGTTGGACGAAGTGTAGCGGGCTAGGAGAAGATTATGTTGAGAAATAAAATAAGTTTCAACCAAAAAAATCATTTCTTGTTTCATTTTTCAGGAACTTTTCACCTTGCCCTTGATACCAGCCTACAAATTACAGATTGAGAAATACGTTTGTCAATCTCGTAACTTACTGACTTCATCGCCCCGCTCGAAAGTCGACTATACCGCCAGCCCTTCAACACTGCGCCTACAGCGCTGTGACCCGTCTTACATCAAACCCATCACTCTTCTATCGGCCGTAAGATGGCCAATGAGTGACCCGTCATACATCAACCACGTCACTCTCTTGGCGGCCGTAAGATAGCGTCAAATTACCAGCCACGCGGCAATCCGTCACTCCCTTGTTGGCCACGAGGTGGCCGTCTATGTTACTAAAAGCCATGACCATTTGATCAGTCTGTGACGTAAAGGACCTCGAAAGCCAACATTGGAATGCATTGCTAGCTTCGCCCTAGTTCTGTATCACATAAGCATTTTACTGGGCCCCCTACCAAGGCTAAAGCTCCTGATTGCTTCTTCGCTTCGAACTTCTGCTGACTCCATCGACCGCTTTCTGACGAGCCCCCCCCTACCAAGGCAAAAGCTCCAGATCGCTCTTCTTCGCTTCATTATGCTCCCCAAAGGACGTAACTTCGCTGATCGATAGTGCCGCCGTTGACTTCGACTCGTCGCCAGCATACGCAGGCCCTAGCCGTCTCCCGCACAGTCCGACTGTTCATCGCCCCCACGAACTACGCCAATATGATACCGCTGGTATCTTAGAATGGGGTGATGAGGTGATGTGGGGCCCGGCAAGGGGGTCCCTCTGTGGATGTTGCGTCTGATTAGCTAGCTCTGGAACAGAATATACACAGACAGGAGCACTGGGCCCTGTTTATTACTGCAGGTTATACTAACAGTGAATAAATACAGAGGCCGATGAAAATGGGGTGATGCGCGTAGGGCGAGACAATGATCTAATGTTCGAAATGCACACAATAATCAAGGTTCACTGGTCACTGGGGTGGTTTGTCGCACTGATCCATATACCAAAGGTATATGTAAAGTACCCAGTGAATTATTGTGCTTTCGTTATTATTTCGTCACTCTATCGTATAAATTAGTATACATAGGGCTGCACGAATATAACTTACCCATAATTTGCTCCGAACTTTACATATACCTTTGATTTATGGACCAGTGCGACAAACTACCCCAGTGACCAGTGAACCTTGATTATTGTGTGCATTTTGAACATTAGATCTTTGTCTCGCCCTACGCGCTGTGTATACCTACAGGCATCGGCCTCTGTATTTATTCACTGTTAGTATAACCTGCAGTAATAAACAGGGCACAGTGCTCCTGTCTGTGTATATTCTGTTCCAGAGCTAGCTAATCAGACGCAACAACCACAGAGGGACCCCCTCGCTGGGCCCCACATCACCTCATCACCCCATTCTAAGATACCAGCAGTATCACCCTCGTATGATTGTGGAAAATATATTTTGGGTATAAGAGAACAAACAATCAATTATGCCTTACTACAATATTAGTTAATATGATAAGTAGATTAAATAATTGAAGAAAGTTTACCTAGTATGTAATTTCAAAACGGTATAAATGGTGAAAACTATTGTCTTCCCTATGGATTCTGCGACACAATAGCACAACTTGATCCCAACCAATTTACTTGCCATATTTCTTAAGACAATAACTTGGGAATGAATGAAGGTTACTGCACATAAAATACCAATGGCATCATATATTTCTTGAGATATGGACAACAAACCTCGTCAAGTTCGGGGAGGTTCGAGTTATGTCGGGGATTGTATATCTCAATAAAGTGAATTTTATTGAATATTCTAGAGCAATCCTAACACTCCAAATTTCTCCTGACATCGCGAGAATCGCCTACTAATGATGTATCGATCCATCCTCGGAGATTGAATCCTCCTCGAGAAATCAACTGCTTAGATTCATTGGTGAATTTTTCTAATTCTGATTTATTCTTCATACAAGCCACACAATAGTCTATATGAAAGAAATTTCGAGTTCCCATGCAGGTCTGAGATGCATTAGCGTTTTATCCAAATGTTGAGCAATTGTTTCGAACAAGAGGAATGGACTAGGTATAACTCCAAAAATGACTTAGCAATGCTTGTATACTTCAGTCTTTCCAGTTGAATAATCTTTCCGCCATAAAAATCTTAATCTTTTTTAGAGATACTCATTTTTGTAGAAATGCCTTTTTGATATCAGATGTTACACCAACGACACGAGTTTATCAATTTCCATTCCTCCGCTTTTCGTAAACATCAAAACAACTTCTTCTGGACCAATAACTGTAGAATAATGAAATCAGAAAGGGGGTATCAAGATTTTTATCGAGTTTGCGTATCTCATCTAAATTTTTACTGCAGAATGACAATTCAATCAAAGTTGAGTTCATTTCTTGTCTTATTATTATTGTCGTCAAAAATGCCATTCCATGTTTTTCTTCCGATACACGAATGTATTTTCAACTCTATCAAATCTCATTCAATTTTAATCTCAACCTGGTGAGAGAAAAGTTTTATCTGTTGACTTCTAACGCTAAATGTATATACAGGATGGTCCAGTTTCGGAAGCGGAAACTTTACAGGCAAACAGATAAATACAAAATAATATCAGTTTGTACTATAAGCTATATCCAAAAAGTGCTTCGTTACAAAGATTCAGGGTGTCAAAATTGTTATAAGAAAATCCAGATTTAATAATATTCTTAAAACTACTCTAGATATTTGAATATTTTGCACGTTTGGATTGATAATTTAAATACCGTAATATGGGGTAACTTGGCCACCCCGGGGTAACTTGGTCACCTATGATTTAATTTTTGTTTCGGTTAATACTTTTCCTCCTGTTCTTTTTTAGTTGGATTTTCAGGTGCCCATCTTTTATTCCAGGTAACTAGTAACTAAAAATGGTGAGAAACCACCAGAGAACACCCGGGGCAAAGCCCTACCAAGACTACTCAGAAGAGAACATGCAAAAAGCCGTACAAGCTGTTAAGGAGGGGATGTCGAAAAAATTAGCTGCGCAAACGTATCAGGTACCTCGGACAACATTGGGTCGTAAGATTCTTGGCAAAAATTCTGAAGCAGTGGGCCGCCCAAGAGTCCTTTCATCCGAGGAAGAACGCAGTATATCTGAGACCCTCGGAGTTGTGGCTGATTGGGGTTTCCCGTTAACCAGGCTGGATGTGAGGACGGTCATCGCAAAATACCTAGACAAACAAGGGAAAACAGTCACGATCTTCAAAAACAACACTCCAGGAGAAGATTTTCTTGATGCATTCATCCAGAGAAACAGGTTGTCCATTCGCCTAGCCTCGAACATAAAAAGGTCCAGATCATCCGTCGACCGTGAAGACATTTTAAATTTTTTCACCAATATCAATGAAGCCCTGAACGATGCAGATGATGATTTCAATATCTACAATTATGACGAGACAAATGTCACAGATGATCCTGGAGCAAAAAAAGTGGTGGTCCCCAGAAACACAAAAAGGGTTGAAAGGGTACAGAACCACTCTCGCACCTCTATTAGCATTATGGTGTGCGGAAATGCAAAGGGGGATCTACTGCCTCCCATGGTCGTTTATAAATCTGGAAATTTATATGAAAACTGGACAGAAGGCGGCCCTCCTGGAACGAAATATGCCAGTAGCCCCTCCGGTTGGTTTGATATGAACCTGTTCGAGACATGGTTTTTCAAAATCCTCCTCCCGCTCATAACGGAAACACGAAAACCTGGTGCTACAACTATTGTTGTAGGTGATAATCTCGCCAGCCACTTTTCACCTGCAGTTATTCAGTCCTGTAAGGAGCATGGTATTTATATAACTCCATTTCCTGCAAATGCCACCCATCTAATGCAGCCACTTGATGTAGCTGTATTTGGACCCATGAAAAAGTGCTGGAGAAAGATTTTAGACAACTGGAGAAAGGAAAGCCGATATCCAGGAAATCTTCCCAAAGAGCAGTTTCCCAATTTGCTTTCTAGGTTATGGAAAGCCATATCTGAGAGTGTCAGCCAAAATTTGATATCTGGATTTCGAGCCACTGGGCTTTATCCACCTAATGCAAACGAGGTTCTGAAAAGAATTCCAGATGGATTAACACCAGACGATCGAGACACCATTGGAAGATCTCTTGATGCATCATTGATTGATCTTCTGAAAGAACACAGAGGAATTAGCAGTGAAGCAAATCCGAAGAAAAAAAGGGGCAAGAAACTTCAGCCTGGTAAAAAGTTGGTAACAGATGAAGATGATAACCTGGCTCCCACAGATGAACCAATTGTAACTGCATCGAAGCCATTAGCTGGCCCAGGATCGTCTGGTATAGTCGGAAAGAACAAAAATAAGAAGAAATCTCGTCCAATTCAGCCTAGGCAAAAAAGTGAGAGACAAAAGAAAAGTGAAAAAGATGCAAAGTGTGGCCTTTGTTTTTGTAACTGGAAAGACTTTCTTGGCGGACAAGAATGGATCAAATGTATTCAGTGCCTTAAATGGATATGTGGCCTATGCAACAACGGAAGTAAAGATCCTTATTTCAAATGCGATTACTGTGACGATTCTGATGCAGAGCCATTGGAATATCAAGACGATTCTGACGCCGACAAAGATTTTACACCCCAGTGAATGAGCTAAGATTTAGTTGGAGTTACGAGTTTAGATTTTCTTTTACATTCTATGTTGTTTCTGTATCTCTAAGTTTGATATTTTTATGAATAAAATATTTTTGGGAAATTTTTGTCGTTATTTTTGTGTTACTTATGAAATTTTCGAACTGAAATAAGTAGCTACGGGTTCGTTTTATCAATTTCCAAACGAATTCGGTGTAACTTGGCCATGCAAACCATTAAAAACGTTCATTTCATTGAAATTAGCAAAAGTGACCAAGTTGCTCCAAACCCGGGGTAACTTGGACACCCCACATATATATATTTTTTTCTTATATTAAACAAAAACATTACTTTTTACGAACTTCAGCTCTTTCATTAAGTTGAAGTCGGTTTGGGGAAAAAATTTGGTCCACATGCGTCAAAATATAATGAAGATATTTTGAAAAAAGTCTGAAAAGAGTGACCAAGTTGCCCCGTTTTACGGTACATCTTTTTGCGTAAAAAATAATATTTTACTTCCACCAGTGGCGTGCTTACAGACACATCTTCGGCTATTTTTCACAACAAATATGTTATCCCCCTAATTTTTTTCAGAAGCAAAAATCATTTCTACAATCCTTTTTCAATTTACAACAAAAAAAGGCTCCTCACTTTTTTCCGTTTGACACATCGTTTGCCAGTAAAAAATTAAAATTCTTTAAGCAACTGGAATTCAGACAAATTTCAATCTGTCGTAGTAGACCATTAAAACAACAACTACCTACTACTGTAAGTGTTCTTTCATTTTAGTATGACAGTTCATTGAATTCTGTCAGGAAATTTAATTTCGAGTTATTGTTAACATTGTTATTAGTGTTGCGCAAGTATTAATCTGAAATATGCTTTTTTCCAACAGCGAATATGCAGATATTCATTTTTGTTACGAATTTTGTGATGGAAATGGAGAAGCGGCAGTTCGTGAATATCGTAGACGCTATCCAAATAGAAGAGTTCCAGATGCTCGCGTTTTCATCAGAACACCTCAGAATTTTGGTAACTTTGGTCTGCGTGTTAATAACGAACGGAACAGAAACAGTCGATATAATATTCAGAATAATCGTATACTTCGTACTTTTGATGACAATTCAAGGCTGAGCTCTCGGAAGGCAGCTCAGAACCTTCACATACCGAAGTCTACAATATCACGAACACTACAAGATGACCACAGACATACATATCACCTGCAGCCTGTTCAGAATTTACATCCTGGTGATGCTGCAAAGAGAATAAGATTTTGTCAGTGGCTTTTAAGCTCAATGGAAGAAAATCCTGACTTTTTCCATAAGATTCTTTGGACGGATGAATCCTCTCTTTTACTAGACGTGGGGCAACAAATTACCATAATACCCATATTTGGGCACATCAGAATCCTCGAGAAATTCGGCCAAGATCAATTCAAAATAAATTTTCCGTAAATGTTTGGTTGGGCGTTATTGATGTTAATGTTTGTGGTCCACATTTTCTACCCCCAAGGTTGAACTCGTAACTTTTTATGGAGTTTCTTACCAATAATCTGCAGGACTACATAGCGGAATCACCCATTACTTCAAGGCATGGAAGTTGGATACAACTGGATGGAGCTCCCCCGCATTTTGGGATAGTTGTAAGAGAATGGCTCGACGATGGATTGGCCGACTAGGAGAGAATGACATGAATAATGACGTGGTTAATGGTATTGGACCAGCCACCAAGATAACCGGATCTTAATCCGCTAGACTTTTACGTTTGCGGCACTATTGAAGATGAAGTCTACACTGATCCCGTATTAACAAGGGAAGATTAAGTTCAAAGAATTCAGCAAGCCTGCAATGATATGCGGCCAAATCCGCATGAAGTGTCTACTGCAGTAAATGCATTAGTGAGTAGATGTCGAAAATGTATTGAGATGGGTGTACTACATTTCGAGCAATTTTTGTGATTCTACCTTCAATTTTCTTCCATTCTGTTATTGTTATAGCCACTAATTAAATTTCTTATTTTCGTTTTTGTTCAATTGTTTTTGAGAAATCAGCTATTTTAATTTTTTACTGCCAAGCGATGTGTCAAACGAAAAGAAGTAAAGTAAATTGAACAAGGATTCTAGAAATAATTTTTGGTTCTAAAAAAATCAGTGGCGTACCATATTTTTCATGAAAAATAGCCGAAGATGTGTCTGTAAGCACGCCACTGGTGGAAGTAAAATCAAATTTTTTTCGTAAAAAGATGTATCTGAATTATTTATTTGAACGTGTCAAATTTTATTTGAATATCTAGAGTAGTTTTAAAAATATCATTAGATTTGGATTTTTTAATAAAAATGTTGACACCTCGTATCTTTGTAACGAAGCATTTTTCGAATATAGTTTATGGTACAAACTGATATTATTTTGTAGTTATCTGTCTGCCTGTAAAGTTTCCTCCTTCGAAACTAGACCATCCTGTATACAGAGTGAGTCAGTTTTTTGTAGACATACTGCAACAAGAGATAGAACAAGTGTTTTTAAGAAGAAAAGTTCCTATAAACATATGTCGTAGAAAGCTTCATTTTCGAAATACAGGGTGTTGAAATTGAATAAAAATGTCGTTTCTTCCAAATATCTCCGGAACCGTTTATCGTACAAAAGACAGCTTTTGTAAGCATTTTCTACTCATAGTAAGCTATGTTCTGAGCTATGAAAAAAAAATTTACTCTTAATTGGTAAAGATTTTGAAGGGGTAGTGAGTGTTTTTCTCCCCAACTTCTACGCCACTGGAAAAAGTACGGTTTTGAGACAACCGTTTGAACCGCCAATGTTTTCTACACAAAAGAGGTACTCTTGGTCATAAGCTCTGAAGTTGACCGTTTTCGAAAAAATCAACTTTTATGTTGAAAAACATGGTCAATTCTTACTAATTAAACAAAATTTATTCAAACGTTGGAACAAGTAACAAAATCAAAGGATTGACCATGTTTTTCAACATAAAAGTTCATTTTTATCGAAAACGGTCAATTTTAGAGCTTATAACCAGTAGTACCTTTTTTGTGTAGAAAACATTGGCGGTTCAAACGGTTTTCTCAAAACCGTTCTTTTTTAGTGGCGTAGAAGTTGGGGAGGAAAACACCCACTACCCCTTCACCAATTATGACTAAAATAAATTTACCGCACAAAATATAGCTTACTATGAGTAGAGAATGCTTACGAAATCTGTTTTCGGTACGATAAACGGTTCCGGAGATATTCGCAAAAAACGAAATTTTTTTTTTCAATTTCAACACCCTGTATCTCGAAAACGAAGCCTTCTACGACATATGTTTATAGGAACTTTTCTCCTCAAGAACATTTGTTCTATCTCTTGTTGAAGTTTGTCTACAAAAAACTGACTCACCCTGTATATTTCACTATGTATTTATATAGTATAGTACAGAGCTTCAAAATGTGCCTGATTTTATGTTTTTTTGGAGTGAATCTTAATTGGTGCTAATGCGTATCCATTTCTATTGAGTTTCCAATTCCAACGTTGGTTGATAAAATAGCTGCATATTCTAATTTCATCACCATAGATCACAGAAGAAAGCGTGTTAATTTACTACGGATTTCGTGCATTCATATTTTAGAACTGAACTAGGCTACACATGCCCGACTCCTAATTTCTCTCTATTTATGAACAACATCATGAATGAATAGACAGCTCGTAGCATCTGCAAAAAAGAACAATACGTTAAGCATTGATTATGAAATTCAATATAATATAAATCTATCACTCGGAAATTATGAGGTTTGCAAAGCTACCATAGGTCCCAACATCAACTTTAGCTAACTGGGAATGTGAGTTTGATTTTGATGAATCTACAACAAACAATATTCGAAGAACATGATTTCTCAGTGACCATATGGCTTAGAACAATTCCTTCTTGAGGATTGCACACTTATGTCAGTTCGTAGAAGTACAAGTATGATCACATCCAATATCATTTCAATAAGAAAGCACTTAAATATGAAACAGAGATATTTCAAATTGCCTACAATTATTGTAGTGATACAGTTTCAAACTTAGCATAGAAGAATGATTGAATCACACTTTGACTCGTTATTACTTTCGAAGAAAGGTTCCCGACCATTTTGAAATTGGTTTTCAATAAGGAATAGTTGGAAACTGGTCCCGATTCGAATGCAGCTCACAATCAGATGAAGATGTTCTACAGGTACCTACTGTACCCAAACGTGAAGTTAATTTCCTTTCGCTTGTATAACTGATCGATCGATAAAGTATTACAATTTTGCGTCTTGATTGAACATTATTTCTTGCGTGTAAAAAATATTATGAAAACGAAAACATCGCTTGTTAAACACTATGGGGACAAGTGGTTTACTGATTTTTGTTGTGGTAGTATGACCACAAAGGACGACTAACGTTCTGGTCATTTAATTGAAGTTTCAACGTCAGATATCGTCGATAAATCCATGGTATGATATTGGACGATCGGCGGTTTAAAGTTAAAGAGATTGATGAGGCCATGGACATCTCAACCGAATGGGTACGGAACATTTTGCATAAGTTTTTGAATATGAGAAAACTATTTGTCAGATGGTTGCCGCATTTGCTTTCTGTTGACAATAAGCGCGAGTGGTTGGCTATGTTTGAGCGCGATAAGAACTTTTTGCACCGTTTCGTAACCGTAGACTATCACCACACACCAGAAACCAAAGGACAGTCGAAACAGTGTACTTGCCCAGTGGCGGCTCGTGAATTTTTGAGAGAGGAGGCTGGACATAAAACGTTTTTATAAAAATATACTCTATTCACAGCCTTTTAACCTTTGCACAGCGACCGTACCAGCTACTTCAGTGACAAAATTAATTGTTACCCAGCAAGAACCAACGTGGAGGTATAGAGTTTTTCTTGGCAAAAAATTTTTTTGTTCGTTTTTTGTCTTTTATTTTTTTGGATTTTTAATATTTTTTCTTTTTTTGGAATTTTCCATCTTTGTTTTTTTTATTAATTCTATTTTTTTTTATATATATTAACGGAATTCTACGGTCTTTAGTTTGCGAAAAATGATCAATAATATTATCAAAAAATGTATCATTTTGTTTTAAGTGTTTTACTAAATCTTTTTCAATAGATATTAAACTAACATTGTATAAACGATTTTGGCCCATTGTATTTGGCATGTAAGTTTTAATTCGTTTGAGAGTAGAAAATAATCTCTCCACCGATGCCGACGTGACAGAAATGGTGACTGTCAAACAAAGTAGTTTATAAAACTGAGGTAAAACTTGTTGCAAATCATTGTCTATCATATATTTTATCATATCGGCGTGACTGTCATCATACTGGCCTAGAATATCTTTATCCGAGTATATAACGCATAATTCATTGTGCCGTGCTATTTTATCAAAAAATGTATATTTTAGAACTAAGTTATCTTAAAGTGTATTGGGGAACTCTTTTGAAAAAGATTCCAAAAATCTTCTATTCGTCAAGTCAAAAAACTTCAATTCATGTAAATCGGAAAATCGAATCTCAATTTGACCTTTAATGGTATCTAAAATTTCATAAAAAAGTTGTTTATACTTAATGTAGTTTCTTGTCTACCAAATTATATGTTTTCCTCCTTTTCGCGGGAGGAGCCTCATCAGTTGAAAAATTTTCAAATAAAATATTAAAATGAAATTCTGTATTACGGAAACTTGAAATTTTTCCAATGAGATGTTTCAAACGATCTCTTGAATTTATGTTGTAAAATTTGAAAAATGAGATCAGTTTGTTCAAATATTAATTTAAAATTATCAAGAAAAAACAAAAATTCTTCATTTTCTAAATAAGATTTTAAACCAACAGCAGCATTTAATGAAACCTGATCTGTTGAAAAGTCATCACTGTTTAATACAAAATCAAATGTTTCAATTAATTTGTCTATTTTTATGGATGGTAAATACTGCACGTGATGTAAAATTCCATCGAGTTGGAGCATTACAGGGAAATCATTGATTTTTTTAAAACTTCGTCTTGTCAATATTACTATTAGTATTAACAATGATCGATTTTGATAGTTACCTGACATCACTAATCCTTTGAAATCCGGTAAAGGCCGTTTATTTAAAAGAAACACTTTTATCATATGTTAATTCACTAAATGGATTTTCTAAAAGGCAGCAACTAACTCACTAAAACTCATTCTAAATTTACAACAGACAACAATCTAAGCTTACTTGGCGTGACAACACATAAACAGATAAGCACTGACTGACCTACTCAGCAGTCGGCAGAACGCACGTCTCGTATGTCATAGATTGCTAGCGGCTGTCGCAGGCTAGCCTCCAGAGGGTGTTGCCGTTTTCGCTGATTTACCCAGTTGGCGTTCGGACTGGTCGGAAAAACGGCAACTGCGTTGAACAACAAATGCTCAGCGTTTGAGATATATAGAGAGTCTAGCCTCAGGGCACTGTTGCCAGATTAAAAATAACTAATGAGTACGGGGAATTAATTGTAAAATTTTAAAAATTATCAGAGAAACAGGAAATAAAATAGAGAATGATCATTAAGATAAATTGGTGAGGAGGCTGAGCCCCCTTAGCCTCCTTCTAGGAGCCGCCACTGGACTTGCCCGGCGAATCGAAGTCGAAAAAGGTCAAAGTGGACTTATCGGCCAACAAAGTCATGACGACAGTTTTATGTTATACACACGGTATCGTCAATAGCGATTACCTTGAAAAAAGCAAAACGATCACCGGCGTATATAATGCAGGGCCGTGGATCGATTCGAACCCGATTTGAAGCGAAAGTGGCCGCTTTTGGCAAACTAAAAAGTGCTCTTCCACCAGGACAACGCAGAAGAAATTGATCAATAGCTCGGCGGAAAGAGATTTGGCTCCAACGATGAGGTCATCGCTGAAACAAACTCCTATTATGGAGGATTGCCGGAATCAGACTATTTGGAAAGGATCGAAAAATTAGAAAAACGTTGGACGAAGTGCATCGGTTTCCAAGGAGATTATGTTGAGAGATAAAATAAGTTTTGACCAAATAAATCATTTCTTATTTCATTTTTCATGGAGTTTTCAATCTGCCCTCACATAATAGATGTTGCTGTAGAGCTAGTAGAATAACATAAAAATTCACGAGAACTATGACCAGGCCCGTAGCCAGAAATTTGGTTTGGGGAGGGCCCAAAACGTAGTAATAATTTTTTGGGGGCAGGGGGGGGGGCGGAAATGGTTGATGGGTGTCTTGCAAGGATATTTGTTATTAAAGTTGGACTCATTAGTGAAAACCTGCTTTATTGTTATTAATATCATCACTGAATTTTAATTGTCAGTTACGCATCACATCAATTGTCAAACAAAAGCGTCAATTTCAGTAGAGAAAATTTAAAATTTTAACTTTCGCGATTTCTTTGCTGCCATAATCTCAAGAACCTCATTCGGATCGATACCTAAGTTTCCATGAATTGACAGCACGGCGAGTGCACTAAGTCTTTCGTTGCCCGTTGAGTTACGTAAGTCTTGATTCTTTTCATTGTCGAAAATGACCTTTCCACACTTGCCGTTGTGACAGGAAGAGTTGCCAAAACTGTTGGTAGATAGTAGAGAAAACGATTAGTTTTATGAAGCTGAGTGTACACATATTCATTTGTAACAGTTAAAAAACTACGAAAAAAAACATCAGTGTTGACGTTTGAGGTTATGCGACCACTTTCATGTCTCCGGCTATTCGTAAGGTCAAAATGCACATTACTGACCTTTCAATTCATTATTTTTTGATTTCTTGAGAAACCCAACAAGACTTGTTTGGCCTTGTGCTCGTTTCATTTCAATTTCGATTCTCGTAAACAATATTTAACTTACGCCAGTAACAGTTGCTTATCGAAACTGCAACTGAGTGTGAGTTCTGATGAAAGAGGTCTATAACCTCTTATAGACCTCTTTGGTTCTGATTCCGATGGATATATCTCGAATTGGATCACGAAAAATTACGCGGGAAATTTCAAACACCAGTAAACTGTGTGAAAACCAACAACTTGTCTAGTAAAAGCGTATTTTATGCTACGGCTGGCTACGGGCCTGACTATGACATATTATAGCTCGTTTGAAATACCTGCAATATATTATATTTTGAAGTACAGCATTACCTTAAGAAATACTTCCAGATTTACATTATACAGTGGTCCAACTTTGAGCATTAGAGGTCTCTGTGTTCGAACCATCATCAAGAGTAGAAGTTTCCTTGTCTCAACATCTGCTTTATACCAGTCGCTGTCATATATTGCTTCACAAATATTCAAACTCTGAAAAATAGTTTTAATCTGTGTACTATTTCCAAAATACTTCTAAGACTCCATCTGACGATATGACTTCATCACGCAAATATTCCTCAAAGTATTATCGTCAAGGATACTTACCTCCTGCGAAAGGACAGTAGAATACCAGTAGAGTAATGACATTTGCGAAAATAAATATAGCGTACATGCACCGTACAGGGTTTTGAACACGATCTGGGCATCAGTCTAAAACAAAAAATACGCTCGATAATTCAGAATTGAATAGACAAAAAGTTATTCTGTGTTCAAAAAATTTGTGATAATAGTTTGGTGAAACGACTATCTGAGGCCGCTCACCGCGAATCAAGATGCGGCCGCTCAAATAGAAAACTGCACTTTCCGTAATTTAGTTGTCAAAGGAATATATGCGTCTAGTGGTTTTGTTAGCGGGAAGCGGTTGCAGCTGAGTGAGGGAACGACAGGAAGCAAGTAGCTGATGTGACAACAAGCCGCTAGTCACGGCAATTGGCTATCTGACCTGAATCCAAAATTTAGCCTACAAATAACGTACTAACGTAGAATCGTCACCTTCACATACCGGATGACCCATTTTGAATGCATCGGTCAGAAAAATGTTTCCGACCAAAGTATCATGGATTTAAAGGGGCTATCCTATTCACCATCCCCAATTTTCTTGAGATACGAGAGGGGGACAACTTTAAAAGTTAAAAAAGAATCCCTACTTCTTATTGAAGATTCTGAAAAATCGTCAAAAATTAGGTAGGATTCAGCGGATATCTTTTTTCTTATTCTTGATAGAAGGCGCTAGAATCGACAAAACTTAAAAATGCTCCAGACAATCATTGAATAATTTTGTGTTGTTGAATCAACAACAGTCATTATTGGGTACCGGTGAAGCCTCATTGGATGTAGTAAATAGATCACCAACATCGGTGTGACGCAGCTGTTCCATTAGTTATTAAGTAGATATACATATTAGAAACTGTATGAGACTCAGCAAAACGGTTTGGAACTAGCACAGACTGAAATGAAACATGTCAAAAATGAGGAAGAGTGTTGTACACAGGATGCAACCTTTGGATACCCCAATGTTCAAAAAACCATCTTTCGGACATAATTTTTCGCCTGTATCAGATCATATCACTGTTATATTTCGACCCTATAAGCAAGATCGGAATCATGTACCCGCGACTCCTCTTATGCCGTATTGATCTGATAGAATTGAATGATTGACACAATCAAAGGCCTTCGATAAGTCAGTATATCTAGCTAATTACAATCAATCACCTAAAAGTACATGTTTAGAAAACTTACCCCAATGATGAGAAATAGAAACGATGCAATCATGAGAGAATGGAAGAGAAAATCGAGAAAGACCAAATATTCCATTATCTTACTGAATTTATAGAAATCTCTAAAAAAATACAGATAATAATGATGAGGCTCAATGTAATTGGCTTTTGGTTACGTACTCTATAATGAGTTGATGGTCAATTATAGTCTCACGTACCATTTCATAAGATTTTTCTTGAAATCGGCTTGTCAATTGAACGTCTCCCGCGATTTTTCTAATTTTATGTTGGAGAAGTTTCAACTTCAAAATAAAGTAGAATATCGGCGTGTAGAGAAGAATATCTGCTGTCATGGCTACAATGAGCCCCCCAAATACTATCACATTCGCATATAATACAGATAATAGATAATGCTCATTCAAGTTCCAGAATACACAGAAACCGAAAGCTAATTTCTTTTCACATCGAAATTCATCCCCGATACACTCTGGAGATACAGTGTCTTGATAAATCAAAACCGCAGATAACAGAGTATATGATACCTGTGTGATCCAAATAAGATGTAGATAAAATTTAACCAATGGTATGTATTCCTTCGAGTTTTCCAGATGTAAGGTTTTGATTTCGTCACTCATATTATTGATTTGGTCTTCGTCTTTGAATACCTTCTTAAGCAAAGACTTGAAGCTATCACTTTTGGAAAATCTGATTTTTACCATCGTTATTGTAATGTTCAAAAATGAACCGATATAAAGAACGAATTCTTCCAGATTCTTCTCCATCAATTCTTCAAACGCATACTTTGCGTATACGACAACTGCGACAACCAATAAATGTATAGGGAAAAGTATAATTGCGCGATATATCTTGTACCGATAAGAAGATTCTGAACTCCATATACCACCATAATGTAAAGCCTTCCGCATCAATTCAAATAGAGGAGAGTGAACCATTTCATTTATATGATATAGTGACTTCTTGCTACTTCTTCAATAGGTCTTCGTCAAATATTTTGTGCATCTTGTAAAAAAGTGTTCATGCGCAATTATAGTTGTTCAGGACCGGCTGCAATTAACTCAATGAAACAATGGTAACTTCAATGTAATTCTCGTTATAAATTGTCAATTCTATACATCAATATTGGTTGAAATTGCTAGGGTATTTGATTCCAAATAGAAATTCAATTGAGAATCATTAGTATCAATTTTTTTTAATGATAAAATCATTGTCATGCACTATCTACAATGAATTGGAATTCACCTTATGTCACGTTAAGTTCAAAGTTGAGATTCACAATGACATAATATTTTGTTGAGTTAATGACTTATATCTTCTAAATTGACAGATCAACAAAGCTAATGATGTTTGATAGATTGTTCTCATTGAGTTCCTTTGAGAATATTGGGCTGATGCCTCATAATTTCTCCTTATGCTGTGCACTCAAACTTTGTTGCTACCATTATGTATGTTGAACAAGTGCAGGAGTGTGGGGATAATTTCGAAATTTCCGAATAGCGTCTTTGTCATCACCCTCTTTCATAGTGGCACACGAAATGATGTCAGAAAATATCGTCCTATATCCGATTTATTTCTGGCGGAGGTCTTTGAGTGCATTGTCACCAATGTTTAGTGGTTCTTTTCTTGGTCAGTCATCATTTGTTTCCTGAGCAGAATGCTTTTGTTTCTAGTAAACGTACTAACCTCGCTCTAGAAATATCCTGACTTTATCGACTGTTCACTTGAGGGATGACATCATGTCTTTTAACTTAAGAAGTTAGGAATGTATGATGTAGGTGGGATTCTTCTTGCTTGTTTCGAGTGTTATCATCGTGATAGGGTGCATATTGTCAGGGTGTCGGTTTATTTGTCGATTGAACGTGCTGTTCCATCTCGGTGATTCAGAAGCAAGTGGAGTATTTTAACTTACACTCGGAAATCTTGTTCGTCAATTATTCCGTTTCAATGTCAAGTGTTGATAAAATTTGACGCCTCAATTTCCTGTTCAACTCTAAGCTCAGCCTCAATAGTCAAATTGAATGACAAGGTTGGTCGAACCAATATTATACCCGTCATATTTTACGCTTGGAGCGCGTCCAGAGGACGTCGGGCGCATTTCGTTGACCCATAATGGTTGATTGAGCCTTCCTTCTGCTTCGTTATCCAATAAGATCTTCATAGTTTAGATCGATCAGTAACATCATGAACTTATAGCTCCAGACAGCTGTTTCACTCTTCTCTTAGAGCTCTTCAGTAGAACGAGCAAGTTTGCAACGTTACTGAAGGATCTATGTTGAAGGTGGTTATAAGTTCGAGAAATCTGTCGATGTGATGCATTGCTTGATTTCGTAATGGGGGAGATATTCATAGATGGCGTGAGATATTTTGGTCTTTCCACCACGTTGAACGTTGGTTATGACTTATAATCTCAATGTTTCTATTAACAATTCCAGTAAGCTCTTAGTTTGTTGTTATAACTGAACATGGTATGTTTTAGTGTATTCAAACTCTTCCGTTGACTCCACAAAGAAAGGTGTTTTCTGAAACCCAGTGAAAAATAATTTGTAACTTACGAAAATTTATGGAGCTAGTCCTGACTAGAAATAGTTGATTCTATCAAATAATTAGAACAATTACTCGAAACTTCGGTTTTATTTGTAACCCCGTAATTTAGTTTACAAGTAAACTTCTGAAACTCAAGACGCTATGAATCTTAGTAATAAAGGATAAGACCTAATTGATTATTCAATTGGAAATAATTATCGAACTCTCGAACACATGATCTTATTCCCACCTGAATTTTGTGTTTAATTATTCACAATTTGACTGACATATTAACAGATAGGATAAAATGCCCTAATTGATTGATTCGGCTAATCTCTTCTGACACAGAAACTATGAACGACTCTTATTCATAAACGGAAAAAATTACAAAATATTCATCAATCAGAACTGAGATCTAATGAAATAATGTACACAAGTTGGAAAGAGTTGACAGCTGTTCCGACGTCGTAATAATTATAATAATTTTCATTGGATTTTTTCGGCAATTAATGTTTGATTCTCAAAATACTAAATAAAGTTAAAAATTAACTGGTTAACTACACTAGTATGAACTTCAGTTGAATCTGTATAAGGGACTGGGGTATCTTGTATTATGATCGTCTTCACTTTGATTTTTACTGAATACAGAATAACTGCTCCTGGCTAACACTGTCCACTGTAATATATACATTCTGTTAGTTATTACAATAATAATAATAATACGAAATTCATTAATAGAAAAGAAATTCGGGTTGTTCATATTTATTATTTACATTTACTTATCCATAAACATTCATATGTACAGTGTGACTCATTTATATTGGAAACATCCCTGTAAAATTTTGAGTTATAAAGCCATTTCATGAAATCTATTTAGTGGAGTCAATCTACGGAAAAATAGTACGAGGTTCGCAAGAATTTGAAAGAGGTTAGCGACCTGGAGAAAATGGTGTCTTAGGATAAAAATGATAAGAATTTAAAATTTCTGTTACCAATATTGGGTGGAACCATGTCTAGTCTTCAAAAAACTTGTTTTTTTGCCCTCTTTTTAGATCAGTTTTATTTTTTTTTGAACCCTTTAGACTTCCGGCTAAGGTTTGAAGACAGTACCCTCTTATTGTTGATATTTGAGAAACCTTTAGTCCAAATTTCGTGAAATTCTGTTAACCCCCCTCCTGGAATATATATAAATACGTTTTTTGGAGCGAAAATTAAAATTAGGCTATTTTAGCCAAATTGCATCCTAAGTGAATGAAATTTGGTGAAAAAGAGGGTCGTAGGGATCACAATAAGTGCCTCAGACTCTAACATATTGGATGGTTTTGTTTAAAATCCGAATTTGACCAATTGGGCTCAAATCTTAAAATGCCTCCCCCTTTTGTCAAACATCATATACAAAATTTTATTTCTGGAAGATATTAAGGAATGATCTGTATTATACAGGTATATGTTTCCCCTTATTAACCCTTCGATGAAAACGGTTATCCAATGTTTAGGACCGCGCCTCTTCTTAATATATTAGAAAAACTTTTATTGAAGACAATGTCAGGTGAGAAAAAAATTAAAGCATATTATAATCCATAATTTTTTTTTTGGTAAGTTATAATGTCTAAAATTTCTTGTATAGTATAAATTTTATAAGTATTTTATTTTAAAAAAATTATTTGAAAATATAATAAGATAAATTATGTAAAATTAAAAAAAAGAAGGTGTAATGAACTAAAATATACACTTGAGTGCACATCAGTTAAAGGTGATTGACTAAATACAAATGTGTTATTTAGATTTCAAAATTCAATTCTATATTCTTGACTTTTTGAACATGTAATATGTAATTATTTATTTTTAGTGAGTGATTTTTTTTTTAATATTTTTCAAAAATGAAACTTTGTATATGATGTTTGTATATTCACTATAATATATACATATAGTAACGTTAAAATAAATAATAACGTATTTCATAGTGAAAAAATGTAACGTTGATGTGAATCACATAAACGGTTTTTCATATATATATTCACCGTAAATGGCCAAAAAATTGATGAATCTCTAAAGAAAGTTGAAACGGTTTTCCCAAAAAAAAATATGAGGGTGAAAAAGCTAACCCATACCTACGACACTGATTCAATTTTAGAACATCTCAAATGGAAAAGCGTGTCTCTAAGTTACATTAATCTGTCCCAAAACTCATTTCAATATCTCAAACCTTTATCTAGATTTTTGAAAATAAACTTTGAAAAAATATAAGACTTTGCCACGCTGTATATCGGAAACAGAGCGTCTTAGGGCAGGTTTATAGGATCTTTTTCACCTAAAATTGAACCATGAATCACCCCATAAGATATTCGCATATCATTGAAGCACACCCTGTATCACCATGCATCATCTCAGAAATAGTCTACATGAATGAAGAAATGCTCAAAAGGAATAATTCCGTGTGAATCAAGAAATATTTTTTGGGCCGATTACTATACTTATATCATAAGTGAGTAAGGTAATAATATATTTGTAAATAATGAGACAACGCCGAAGATAATTAATAGGTGATCTACGACTAAGGATTGATTTTTTATAAATTCATCAAAATGCCATTTCTCTTTCACATAAAATTAATTTTTTCCTATTATATTGTTGATAGTTCTAGATACAAATTTGTAGGTGGTTGCTCTAATGGGTCTTAAAGGTATATCACTTTTATGTAGTTTCAGAAGCCCATAGATATAGCGTTTATTGCAAATCAATTTATTTTTAGCTTTCAATTCGGATTATCTTATTTTTGTACCATTCATGTAACAATTCATTCCTGTCATTTTGTAGACATGATGTAGGGTCAGATTTAATTTTTTATAAGTTGTTCCATCATTTATTAGATTTCCTATTTTGTTTTCGTAGTCATTCCTATGCATTATGAATGTTTTATTACATTATTCCGGGTTCAAAACTAATATTTGAGGGTTAGCATCTAACTAACTATCTAGTTAATTCAATTAATTCTATTTAATTTTTCGTTTATTTGTTTTTACATAATAACATTTTTCCTTCTCTATAATAGGGTAGTTCAACTTGTTGAGCTTGTAGTAAAACGGTGAATAAAAATCAAATAAGAGATTTCGAGATAATCATTTTCAATAAACATAGGAAGTAATATTCATTTTCTGAGCAATCAATCACAGACATTCATGGTTCAGTAATATTCTACTCATTTTATTTTACTGCTTCCATAGTTTCTTTTCGATGTGATTTCGAACTTATGTCCCGACTTGTATGAGTCTCTGGGAATATTGAGCCAATATTGGATTGGTATTTTGTAGTAATTTATTCGAACGTTAGACTTTATGCTTTCCAATATACACAAAAAATATCGATGTCGAACTTTTTCCTATCATAAAAGCTAACAAAACATGTTTCATATATTGTCGTCTACAGGTACAAACTCGTCAGGAAATATATCATAAGACTCGATAAGAAAATAATCGTTTTACTCGAAAGCTACATGTAATATTTCCCTCACATCTGTAGCTTTCTGACAAAAAGATGTTATGTAGGAAATTTAATGTATAGAAAATGGAGTTGAGTCTATTTCTTGAAAAATCTCTTCTACATTTACTTTATTATTGTTAGTATTGCCATGCAACTTTTAAGGATTAGACAGAAAACATGAACGTAAGAATAAACAACTACCTAACACTCAATGAAACTATTTGGGCGTTCGACGACTAGCGCGCAAAGCCTCTTAAAGCCGCTACGGTCAATATACGACTAGCGCGCGAGCTACCTGCGGTATACATATTTGTGCTTCCACAATAAATTCTTTTAAATCTCCGACGGATTCATAAATGTTCGGATGCGCACTGGAAAAGCATACGTTAAAGTGCGAATGAAATGATTCGCATGCATTTGTGGTTTCGCAATTCCAAATATTGTCTGTTGCCCATATCTGTGGTGAATATTTTGGGTCGCTATAGGCACATGTAATTTGTCTTCAAATAACTGTCAAATCTCTCCAATTGTGACAAATAACCAACGTATGGTTCTATGATACGATAGGTTTCTTGTACCTCGTCTGGTCGTAGAGAAGGTATGCCAAATGTCCATCTGAGCCACATTCCAATTACAGATTGGTTAGTCTTGTATTCTCGAACGAGACCAGATTCATGAATTTTCCTGAACCACGCCTGGGTGAGGTGGAATAAACAGACATAGCTTATCAACCCAGGCCAACGTGATCTCAACTAATCTTGAATTACCTATTCAAAATCCACAATAACCCTTGTATGGAAAAAATATTCACGGATTTCATTTTTTCATCAACATTTATCAATTATTGATTGAAATAAAATGTCGTAAGTTGTTTTTGACAAACAAAACAACAGCGGTATTTAGTTGTTGTTTTTCACTCCATGGATGACAAAAAGTTGCTGGAAATGTTGGACACAATACTCAAATGTGCCGCCCATATAAATCGTTCTGATTTGGCATAAGAACTGTAGACTTTGAATAATTCCAAGCACTATTTTTAAACTATTGCATATAGCTCTTATCGCGAGCTTTGAGTGCGGCGACCGAATCAAGAAAAAAAAACAAAAAATTTAGATTTCCGTAACGGAAATCTAAAAAAACAAAAAACAAATACTGTAACGAAATATCCTGACACCCACCATTCCGCCTACCATGTAGCTCGGCCGAGCTTAAAATTGTCGAAATGCTTCGAAATGTTAACTTTGAACCTTTTAAAAGGTCCTGATAGCCCCCCGCCACTGGGTCGAAAACTGTTTTGAATTGGTTAATTTTCGATAAATCGAATGACGTTCACTTGAGAAGCGCTTAGCTCGCGAGTTAGAAAAAGTGCAAATTTACTGTACTTAGAACGTCTTAACGAAGACTTTTCGCTCCATGTCGTTAGTTTATGAACGGGGCCAACTAAATAGCATAGTCTCGGGCCCCAAAATGTCGATTAAATAGAAAAATTTAATTAAAACAGTTTTAGGTATTCTCAGCTGTCACCCACTAGCAACTGACGTGCCACGTACGAAAGGGAATTTTCTAGCTACTTAAATATACCGGAAGAGGGTAAAAGCTAGCGGCTCATAGCCCAAAATACTTTATTATAACTGGCGCCGGCCGCACGGGGTTCCAAACGGCCCCAAATTAACAAAATAGAGGTAAAATGTATAAACTCTAACTTACGTGCAGCGAGCTCCTGGAGGCATATGTCAAAATGTTTGCGTTCGTAGCTAGTTATATAAGACGTCTGGCGTTCATGCAATTGTGTTTTTATATAATTCGAACCTTCTAATTTCGAAAGGCCACATAAAACTCCCGGAGCCGGAGCGTTATCGAGATCTGAACGTTAAAACTTTCGTATAAAATTGTGTTTGCAGTTAACTGTCACCATAGATAACTCTACTACCGGTAGTAGAGTTATCTATGCTTGTCACAGAATACTCTTCATAGAGATCAAGATGATACTCTTACGTGACGTGACGCCTTTTATGTTTCCCCTACGTGGCGTCTTTTGGTACTACACTATATGTTCAACAGTCGATAGAAAATTTGATTTTGAGGAAAAAAGTTCCTATTAACGCAGACGCTTAGTTTTTGAGATACAGGGTGTTGAAATTGAAACAAAAATTTCGTTTTTTGCAAATATCTCCGGAACTGTTCATCGTATAGAAAACATCTTTTGCGAACATTTTCTACTCATAGCAAGCTATGTTCTATGCGATCAAAAAATTTTTTTACTCATAATTCGTGAAGATTTTGAAGGGGTAGTGGATGTTTTTCTGCCCAACTTTTTCCAGTGGCGTAGTGCTATACAATAGCTTTACCGCGGCAGTCTCCGAGTGCCACACGTTTCATTTTTGGTTGACAGGATCGTTTATAAGGATCATAGTTTGATTGTCTGGAGTAGAAATCTGATCATTCTGGATCATCCAATCAATACGTTCATGAGTTTCTGCAATGTCATTCGGAATGGCTGGAAATTCGGATCTTCTTGTGTGAATGATTCGACGGCGACACTGCAACTTATATATACATACCTCCTACGTTGGCCTGCATCAATTGCACGGTCTTTTCTAGATCTATAGTTATCGATCACACGTAACCCTTTCCATTTTGCACTTAATATAGATAACATGGTTGAAAATTAGAATAGATAAATTAAAATTAAATCTGAATAAAATATAAGAATGTTGACGGAAAATTGAGAAAATAAGTCCGAATAGTAATTGATTGCATAACATATCATGATGATGGGCTTTTTTTAATCAAATCATTTGTTTATAATTATCTGAATAGCCTCCAAAAAGCACAAAGTAAAAATGTTGCAAAAGAATCTATCAGCCGTACCATATCTATGCTTATATTGAATACCAATGTATATTATGAGTTAGGTTCAAGTTAGAAAAAAAAATCAAAAAAGGCTGAGATCCTCTTTTTTTTTATTATTTGATGAATTAAAAAAAAATTTATTTGCAAAAAAAAGTGCATTTTAATTTTGTTTTAATCACATAAAAGAAGGTTACGGGTGCAGGTATACGGCAAGTAGCTCGCGCGATCGTCGTATACCGACCCCGCGCGCTTGTGGTATAGTATAAGAAGGGAATTATTTTTAATGAGCTGCGCGCTAGTAGATATACCAGACCTGATTATCAAGCAGAAAGGATCATTTCAAAATCGTTTAGGTAGTGTAAGACCTTTGGCTTACTGATTATACATTTCAGATTATTGTTACAGCTGGTATTTATTATTTCAGGTGGCGATAATACCTCATCTACGTGTTATAACTAAGTTTTTATTGGAACCTGCTCGGGTATCAAAGATCTTGATTGATCTGCATACCCGTAAGGTTATTTTAAGCTGTATGATTAAGGCCACGTAGAACCTGTTTCTGACTACGTTGACTTGTTCCATTCCTAGGGAACGTTTCGGATACGTATAATCATATATTTATATCTATTCAAGCGTTTATTCTGAAGTTCCATCTGAAGGACTCATTCGCTGACAGATGATTAGGAAGTACCAGATAAACTCGTTGATCAAATCAAATTACGAATATATGTTGGATAAAAGTTAACAATATTTGGTATATAACAACACAACAACACGATTATAAAGTTAGTCTCAAAATCTCGTTATGGAAATGATAGCATATGAATTTAAATACTGGTCTAATTCAGTTTCACCCCAAGTGGGAACCTAGGAGAAGGTTATCAATGTCGCTAGATCTACCTATTTTGCCAGCGGGGCTGCGTACCTGCTCAGGTTCACTTAAGAGAGTTGGAATGAGTGAGAGCTAATCAGCCCAAACTCATAACAGTGATTGATTTCGCGTTCGATCACCCCGATGATTGTGAGAAAATATTTAGAATTATAGAAGGATTCTTCTCTCTCTCTCTCTCTCTCTCTCTCTCTCTCTCTTTCTCTCTCTCTCAATCTATCTGTATCTCTGGTAGCATGGGGCAAGCCTAACAGCCTGATACTCTATCCTTTCCCCTAAATGATCTCTAATAAGGGAATTTACAATTGAAAACTCAAATTAATATCATAATTTCTTCTCGAATCCCTTGTAGAAGTAAGGCACAGAGAATTTGAACACTCAAGTTCTACGTCGAATCAAATTATGGGTGTTGTCGAACTGTTACTACATTATTTAAAGCGAGTAGCGAAAGACGCGCACAAGTCCAGCGCTGTTTTACTATTAGGAACAACTACCTCCTATTGCACAAGTAATACGTTTGATGCTTCACAACTGGGTTCTGACCATAGACCGTTCTGACTATGAGTCGATTCAATGCTTCAAACAACCGCCTACGCAAGTTACCTACAGAAGCTCCGGGCTTCTTTCTAATACAATACTACAATCAAAATTTAACGTAGGTCTCTTCTGAATTTGAAGAATTTTTCTGTTGACTTATATGAACACAAATTAGACAGACAGAACTTGATAAGTTAATTTAATCTCAATCCGATTACATGAAGTTACCCTGCTACAATACTAACAAACAGGATATTAATTGATTTCGAAAAAATATGATCTGAGAAAAAGAATAGCCTGGATCAAAATTATGCTTGTCTTGGCTAGAAAATTACTTATAACTTCATAAAAATATTATGTCAACAATGAAAAATAAATTTAAAATATTTTAATTACTTTGAGTATGGAATCTAGGTAAAATATATATATGACTCAAACAATGGATTATTCCAGGGTATTTTTTTAGGATTTTTCACTAGGTGGCCAAAAGAAAAATATACCCCCCCCCCCCCCCCCACCCAACCGCTTCTCTACCGACATACATGCGCGAGTCTGAAAACATTATATGTTAAGACGACTCGGAACCTACTGTAGTGTAAGAGAAATGAGTAGAACGTTTCACCTCACTCCAGGATTGTTGAGAAAGTGATTTCTCATTATAATCAAATTAAATCAAACCATCAACTGTCAACTTCAGATGAGACCATGAACTCGACAATGTTTGTGGCACTGAATGGAGTAGGTACAGCTTTATATGATCCGAGGCCAGCTGTAGCAGAGTTCCTTCGCAAGAAAGAGAAGTGTTACCGAGAACCTGATCTCACCTTGTATTCCGACAGGGACTTCGTTCGGAAGTTTTTTCGTAAAGATGGCGGTTTGTGATTTTATAATCATATATATTCAATAGACGAATTGTGTATCGACAGGTTGTGACTCACTCATACCAAAACATTTGCAATGAAAATGTAATCTCAGGAATAGTTATTTTTCATATCCAACTTATTATATACTTGCCCATACATTCTTCATTATATGCTGACAAAAATCCTCGAGCACGTGCAGAATTTATAGAATTTATATATCTAACGGAAGTCGTGAGTATGTTTTTTTCCATATAAATCCTCATTGACAGTATATTTGATGAACTGTCATTCATTCTTTGATAAATTTCTTCGATTAGCACCAAAAAACTTCATTAGAATTCGCAAGTTATATATTTTTTGACATTTTGGGGTAATCATGTATGTTCAGAAAATTTCTGACATTATTCCAGTTAGGTGTTGTTCACGTATTTTCGAAAATTATGATTACTACGTGGCCACGGCCGACTACTACGTGGCTATTTGGCCACGTTCGTATTACTTAAAAAATGATCTGGATTATTCCTGATGGAGTAAACAAAGGCTGGACAAAAAAATTAGCTTACCGAACGAGTAGCTTCTTTTCCGAAGGTATCAGTTTTTATGAAACAATTGAGACAGGGGCGACCTCACGCGCAAAGCTTAGAAAATATGTTTCATTTAGAACTCCGTGGGTAGACCCCGTCCCTATTAAAGCGACCTAAAGAAAGAGATTACGTGCAATAATGGTCCATTAAGGTTCCTTTCAACTCCACGTGGTATTTTTATGACTCAGGGGAAAATTTCCACTGACCATCTTAGCTGAGCATACTTCTCTGCTGGCCAAGAAGTCGGTGCCCCGGATACCAGATATTGGGTTAAGCTAGGCCTGCCTCACATCTCGTATGTTCAATCAAGATATAATAATTCTAAAACTTTATATCGAATTGAATTGAATTATTTCAAGGAACTCAACAGTAATCATTTTTCGGATTATTATATTATTGATATTTTCATCTTTGTGACATATATATCGTTATCTCTAACAACATTACAATATTTTCATTTTCCACATCAATATTTAATTCTCTTCAAAATCAAGTAGTAAATAATTACAACTTTTCATTGCAACATTTGAAAAATTAAACAACTAACAAGGAGTCGAATGAGTTAATAGCAAATCTCACAATCCGCGAACATGTTTGTCAACTCATAAACACTCAATTAGATAAGGTTTAGTTCTTTCCTTGGCTCGACAGATAGTTAGTATGAAATTAAATTTTTACGTATATCCATGGCTTCGGCGTTTACGTAGTGTAAATTCATAATACTTCGGAAGTTGGAGAATAAAACTCAAATTTTACACAAAACTTTTAACATTTAATTTAAAAATGCTGACAAAAAAATTTGAGTTTTATTCTCCAACTTCCGAAGTAAATTTTTACAAAATAGTAGCAGAACATGTTTCAGTCCTTTGATAATAGTTCCATGGCTCTTCGATATTCGATTTTCAGATATTATATTATATTAATATTTTCATCGGACCAATTGTGTGTAACTATTTAATTGAAGTACATAAATTCAACTGAAGTTACATTGATAATGGTTCTAGAAGCTTATTGCTATTAGTACCTCATATAATGAAGGCTTCTGAATCGAACTAGCCCTTCGAAATTGAGCAACTTCGTTACGTTTAATTAGAAAGTAAATTCATGTCTCCTGCAAAAAAGTAACTGATAACAACACATTCCACTGGAAACTGTGGAATCGCTTATTGAAAATATGAGAAATGGCAACCTCATTTAATGACTCATTGAGAATTCAGGAACCTGTGAATAAATTACAAAAAAATAAAACAGCTGTACTGTGACAAAATATTTAGTGCTTTCTAATAATATTTAATATTTTATATAATTATTCACTATAATAATTATAAAGTGAATGAAAAATGTTCAATTTTGATTATATTGAAATTTCTTAATTGAAAGTTGTTTGTCATGTTAAATTTAAAATTTTTTTACTACAAGTTTTCCCAATAATCATCATTTTCCGAGTATCCAAGGGAAACCGAGGTGAATCACGTTTTTTCAAGAAGGAGGAAGAGGTAACAAGGATATTTTTCGAACAATCCGAAAATTGGAGAGTATTGATATGACCTAACTTGACATATTTTCATTGATTTTAATTCCTCCCAAAATCCATATTTTCCGAGGGATTGTGATCTGAAAAACCCGAAATACAAACAATCCAAAAATTGGTGCGAATCTACAGGTTGTCCCAGGTTTCAGTAACAGAACTTTGACAGTCGATAGAAAATTTGATTTTGAGAAAATGAGTTCGAATTAACATATATGCACAGACGCTTAATTTTTGAGATACAGAGGGTCAAATTTTACAAAACATTTGTTATGTTGCCTGTATCTTCGAAGATAATTAAGATGCCTCAATGAAATTTGGAACCGTAAATGCGTAGATAGGTTTCCACATTTCCACATAATTAGAGACCGGTATCACTTCCGGTGGCGTAGATATAACTATTTATTAACAATAAATTGACTCGAAAACTGTCATCACACTGTAAAGGCTACTTTTCGAAACAAACTTTGCGGCAGAATTTAAATCGAAACAAAGAAGGTCTCTCAATATTTCTTTGTACCTGGCACCGTCTCACGGCCAATTTAATTTTTGTGATTTAATTACCACCACCAATAATACACAAAATTTAGAAAATGGTTTCTTGTAACTCTTATTGGTGGACTTACTATAAATTAAAGTTCATTGTCGTTATCCGATTTGAATATTTTTGGAAATAAAAATTTGTTATTCGGCCTTTCTTTGTAATATATCGCTGTAGAGATTAGAAAAGAAAGTTTACTTTATTTTTGTTACTCAACGATGCTTTTTAATTTGAGGTTCCTCTTTTTCCAATTTTCACCCGATTTTCATGGTGGTGGTAATTAATCACAAAAATTGAGTTTGACGCAATACGGTAACCTTTACAGGGTGATACCCTTTTTCGGGTCAATTTATTGTTATTAAATACCATCTACGCCACTGGAAACAATACCGGTCTGAAATTATGTGCAAATGTGGTAACCTATCTACGCATCTACGTTATCAAATTTCATTGAGACATCTTAATTATCTTCGGAGATTTTTTCTCAAAATCAAATTTTCTATCGACTGAAAAAGTTCTGCTACTAAAACCTGAGCCATTCTGTATAAGACCTAACTTGACATTTTTTCATTGACTTTAATTTTCCGAGGTAGGGGAGTGTAATCTCAAAAACCCGAAGATACAATTGTTCTTTTATTTTCACATGTTTTCACTGTTTTCCAACATCAAACTGGTTTTGGTCGATACTTCTGCATCTAACAAAGAACGTAGCTTACTACTTCCCTCATATCATTCTGGACACCTTCTAAAACTACCCACCAAGTTTCATCTAATTCCGAATCCATCGCGACGATTGGTTAACCTTTTCAATATATCATCTTCCAAGTTTAAAACTATTTCAAGACGTTTCTACTGATGTTGAATTTTCCATTCCGTTTATGTTGTCTATAATTCGTCTTTCAAATGTATTAATTTTGTTGCCGGTAATGTATTTAGTTAATGTCTCCATTATGTTATCTTATGTTTATATTATTTTGAGCTTTGTGTCTTGAATTATTATGAAATGAATATATAAATAAATAAATACGTCGTGTTGAATTTATTTGAGTCATTGTTTATCTTCCCTACCGGAATTGTAAGGAATGAATTCAATTTTTTGTTGTTGTGAGATTACTTTCACATTCCCTCTGAGGGGTGTTTTTATTTCAAAATTTATTACTTTCGAAATCGTTTTAATTTCATTCTTTGAATTAGTATTCATGGTCGGGGTTCTTGTTAGGCCATCTGTCTACGTGAGTTGTATATTTGAACTTCACTTTTTCATACAAAGTTCCGTTTAGCGGCAATATCTAATCTGATTTCAATTCGCTCTGTCAACGGAGATTTTGTTTACGAATGGAAATGAGGTGAACACATTTACATTTGGATATATCCGGTTCCTGATCAGTATTATCAGTAATTCACTTCAAATTTTTTTAAACGAAATGCTACAGTAGTAAACATTACAATATGACGCACGGAAACGTAATCTCTCGGGCACATCAATTGTGATTTGAGTAGGGAAACGTTTCCAGTGAATAAGTCATAAATAACTCTACTCCGTAGAATGAAATCTTCCGTGTTAGGTACCGAAACCGCTATAAGAACGCCGCGCGCGGAATAGAAGCCTACTAAATGATGCTTGGGGGGGAAATTCGAATCAAGTTACACAGCACATAACTGCCAATTTTGGGTTAAACAAAAATACATAACATATGGTCTTATCAACTCACAGTTGTATGCTTCTTGGCCTTTAAATAAGTTACTTTAGCTTGTTGGTATAACGAAGAACAGTTTGGTGATAGAATTCTATTAACTTTTCCTGTTAAAATGCTGTTCGTTCCATTAAAATAATTGAATATTACAAGCGGGAAAAAATGTTCAATATTAGAATTCTCCAACATTTTTAAATGTTCACATTCAATGAAGTTGAAATTCACTGATACGATACTTTAATAATGTTTGTTTTTCCAAAATATTCTGAGTGTGGGGAATTTTGGATAGCATATATAACAGAATATTATAGCACATTACCAAATTTTTTATAAATTCAAAATTTCAATACTTTAGCCTTTCAACATTTTGTCCACCATATTCTCTAGATCTAATTAACAAGTTAAAATCGTTATTATCCCCTTCTCTTCTTAATACATTGTATTCACAAGCTATACAATGAAGGCGATTTTAGTTTTCATTTTCCCTATATATTCCGCTAGATATGACAGTGATGCAGTTTCCAAAGGACTTTAATTCTCAAAATGGTTGGGTAAGTGAAATGATGGTTCTTCCAAGGTTTCCACTTGTGGTTCACTGATGAATCCCTGTAAGAAATAAGATTATTGATTGAAACTGATAAAAATAATTATGAAACAATTTTCATAACATATAATGAAAAATACACACCTGACGTTTTTGGTTCTTAAGCGGCTGACAATTGCGTATAGCACAACCGTGTTTTCCCATGATAAATATTATGCAAAAATAATATTCTAGAAACAGAACAACAACACAAATGAATTAAAAATTCCTACTATTGAACAACAATAACAATCGCATGCGCATTATAATTTCTATTAATTTCGGACGCTTGATGCGCCCTCCCGTGTTTTGGAAGCGAAATACTTTCGCTAGCCATGACAGTTTTGATCCCTACCGTAAGAAATTCAATTCTACGGTAGTATAGTTATCTATGGTATAAGTGAACCGTATACTTATAGCGTACTCACATAAATTATTTTAGTTAGATCGTTTTATTTACATTGCCTGTGATTGGCTTATATATACAATAGTTAACTTTGTTTACACTTTGAATGGTTTTCAATATCATTTTATAAGACCTACATGCTACTCTAAATCTGCATCAATATCAATAAAGATCATATTAGATTATTATTATCCATCGACGGAGAACTCACTATAATTAGTGACCCCGAACGCAATTTTTGGGCACCCCTACATTCTAATATATTGGAGAACTGAAATTGAATACAAGACGTAGAATGAGAATTTAGACCTCTCGAAATTGTGGACATCTTAAGAAATATAACTTTTGGATACACTCCATCATCATCATCATTTGAGGGTAGTGGGTTTAACCCCCAAATGCACTTAGGCTACTTAGTGCCCTCAATCAGGAGGGTGAAACCCCCCACGCAATTTGATGAAGCGTTGATGGGCTCCAGTTCGATATGGGCGCCAAGTGACCCCCGCCTGACCAGGGAGTCGGACATTTCATTTCCTTCAACTCCACTGTATCCAGGGACCCAGTTGAGTTGAACCTTGTTTCTCCTAGCTAGCTTGATGTGATTCTGGGTAACTTGAGAACTCCCAGAGCCGACCGGCTGTCTGCAAATATATATGCACCTATTTACTTAGTTTCTTCGCAGGCTTTCCATGGCACAAGTTAATATTGCGTAGACTTCCGCCTGAAAAACCGTGCAGTGAGCACCTAGAGTAACTGAGACAGTGACCTTTGACCTTTTTAGGTACACTCCCCTCAAGAAGCCTGACCTACCTTGGACCCGCCTGTGAACCATACGGGCCCACCTGGTGGCAGTAGGGTGAGAGTTTCGTTACTCCAATTTCCTCTATCCGGGATGAGGAATTTGGGAGACATATAGCTGGGTTCATGCTACCTTGCTTCATTTCTAGTATGAGGCATTTATAGTTTGCCTGACTCAAAATCGCTAAGTGTCCACGAGAGTAGTGCATTTTGGTCCAGTGACCTAGGCCCTTTAACATATACGCCGTTTTCAGGGCCTCAGTTTTTATATATAAGTGGTAGTCTCGCGAGAGCTTCATGGGCCCTCATACCTACCTCATACCAGTCAATATACCCACACATGCAAACCGCTGCAGTCGGTCCATGGAGCGTTAGGACTTACCAGTCCTTGTTCTCGACCACGACACTGGTCACAGCAGTATAGGATCCAATAAAGAATCTTTGGTTGTAATCCTCATGTTCTGCTGAAATTTCTTCTGCACTCTGAGGTCTCCCTCACTTGATATTCGAGTTGTTCACGCCAGGTCAGTTTAGAGCCTAGAATTACTCCCAGAAACTGCACCGACCCTTTGAGTTGCAGAGCCATGCCAGAGAAGGTAGTCTCGGGCAGTGTGCCAAGCTTACGTTTCCAGGTAAACAGTATAATTTCTGTTTTGTCAGGGTTAACCCTGAGCCCCTCCGTGCGGTACCAGCCGTCTTCTCAGCTTAACAGCGTATTTTATAGCTCGCAAAGTGTCACCAAGTGCCGCCCGAAGGTAATGTCAACCAAGTCATCGGCATAGGCTTGGGCATAAAACCCGGCCTCTTCCGATTGATCCAAAAGTCCATCGACTACGAGACACCACAGAAACGAAGATAGGACACCTCCCTGTGGACAACCTTTTGTAGCGGTGGTTTATATAATGCATCCGTTAGGTTGCGCCTTTATCGCACGCCTAGCATTTACCCTTACCGCAAATGGATACCATTAGATAATTCTTCTCAGAATTGATATAATGGAATTTCACTAAAATTTGCTTCTTTTCGGTCTTCATGTCCAGAGGCATGGTTTTATCAGGACGATGATCAATTCAATTGAAAAAGAATAACGGACGAGAAATTTCAATATGATGTCATGCCACTTTCTCAAGAAACGATTACCTCAGTTTTGGATATTTTACAAAAACCTCCTCAACAAGATCCTTATTCAATTCTGAAACAACAATAAATAGAAAGACACATACACAAAAAGCGAAGAACAAAAACTAGAAGAACTCTTGTCTCATACAGTACAAAGAGATATCAAAACTTCCATTTTCTATCGTATTATGGAAATTTTAGCAGGAACCTCATCTACTGTTCGTTATGAGTTATTAAAGAAATTATTGTTCAGAAAATTGTCTTCAGGCATGAAAATAGCTTTAACATCTTCTCGGCAAAACGATATTATGCAATTGATAATTATTGCTGATAAAATTTAGGACGTTTCTTAATCAAACATGATGAATTCATCTTAACAATCTCATTAAATAATAAATCCACATTTTTGAAATTATTTTCAGATATAGCCCTTCCAGTTCAAGAATTGAAACACGAAATTATTCAATTAAGACCTTCGATTTTTTAAACACAAGTTATCGAATCAATCAATAGTTAATAACAAAAGTAAGCAATAATTTGAAAAATATGAAATCATAATAATAGGTCCAACTAACGGGAAACTACAAAACATACAATTCTTAACAATTGGCTTGCCCAAACGTAGGTTAATTTACAAACAATAATTAATCATGAATCATCATTAATAAAATGTTAGGATCAAAAATAATAATTGAAAATTGTGGAGCATTAAATGATCAAAAATAAATCATCCATAATAATAATTGACACCAACAATGTATGGCAAATATTTGGAAACTCAGTAAATCACAATAATTGACACCCAGCGAGGGGCAAATATTTAGAAACAGAAAATGATTATAATTGGTCCCCAACGAGAGGCTTTTAATAATTAAGAATGGAGTATTTATAAAAATTGGCCTTAACAATATGTGGCAAATATTTAGAAACACAGTAAACCATAATAATTGGCGCCAAACGGTTGTCAAATATTCAGAAAACTATAATAATGATAATTGGGGCACAACGGGGGTCTTAAATAATTGAAAATAAAGAATTCATATTAATTGGCACCAACAACGTGTGGCAAATAGTTAGAAATCCAGTAACTATAATAATTGGTGCCCAATGTGAGGCAAATATCTATAAACAGAAAATTATGATATTTGTCGCCCAACGTGGTTCGCTAAAGAATTAAAAATGACGAATTCATAAAAATTGACACCAACAACGTGTGGAAAATATTCAGAAACCCAGTAAACCATTATAATTGGCACCCAACGTGAGGCAAACATTCAGATTTAATATATTTATGATCGACCTGTCACTCATATTCCAAATTCCGAAAGAATCCCTCTCAAAGGGGTCGCCTTATGGGATTGATTGTTCCACTGAAATATGTTCCCTTTTAATCCAAAGTATATGTGTTACAGCGTCGTCAATCATGAACATTTTTCATTTTCCTGATATCTGTAATCCATTCATTTCGTTGGGAGGACACCTGTATAATGCTTGATTTATTGAATCTCTGTTACTCTATATATACGATTATATTAAATTGCTGTTAATAAAATTGGGTTCGTGGACTTATATGGTGTCGGAATGAGAATTATACAAATGCGAGTAAATCTAGGGATTATAAATGTGATAAATTGTCGTTCTTTGTCTGTTATAATAATTATTAGCCCAAAGATATATTGTAGCTTCGAAAAGGTTAACTCTTATTTATTCTATCTCTTCATTACGAAGCAAATACGCGACGGCATATTTGCATAGCAGGGTAAATAAGATTGAAGGTTGCTCTCGACACAATTTCTCCCAGTGAACACCTATTTTTTTCCAAGCATGCGGTGTAATTTAGCGCGGAAAAATGATAAAAGCGACACTAATTGAGTTCCAACATTTCTGCCAGACTTCGAGCTTGCAAATGGAAATTCAAATTTTACGGTGTTTGATTTCGATCTAGGTGTGGAGTTAATACGTGTTCTTCCACATTAGTCGTTCAGAGTATTATGTAAACATTGGGAATATGGATAAAGGATAATTTACGGTTTGTAATCTATCTTGAAGTGCCTCATAGCACAGTTTGTCTCAAGTTCTTGATATCGTTTACTCGCTGTCTAATTGATATTAATATATCTCTATGAATTACTGACGGCACGGGAGGTATACATTACTTCGAATACGCAAGCGTAATAGAAAAGATATGTTAATCAGGATTTCGACCATATCGTCGTACTTCCAAAATTTGATTACCCATTCAATCTAAGATAAATGTACAACTTAAGCTTTCATATTTATGATCGGGAGTAAGCCCACCGACTACAACATTTGGTGTGGATTATTAAGAGAGAATTATGAATATATTAACGATTTCTAAAATAGAGCAACGCTTTCTTCATAATCCTTTATGAATGCTAACATATAATCAATCTTCCATCATAACGTATTGGTAAAATTCAATTTCCCTTATATAATTTACCCGAAACGCCACTTATCAGCATGTAATTAGTGAACCATTTTCAGAAATGCTATTATAGTCGAGGATATAAAGCATTCCACATTCCAAAGTCGGTGCAGAAGGATGGATTGAGATGCGGTTTTCTGCATTCGATTCAGAAAATTATTTAGAAATTTTGTGCATGGTTCGTTTTATGCTGAAAAAATGTAATGCATTTTTACAGCCAAACAATGTTCACAGCCAAAACCTGACTGGATGTTGGAGCGAAAAAAATCATAAGTAAAAAATTTATTTATTTAAATTACCCCGTACGAAAACTCCTCAAACCATTACTCCTAATGTAAGAGCAGTATGTCGTTCAACAGCAAATTGAGATTTCTTCTTTCCTCACGTAAGTGCCTCACCCTCCTTCTCTCATCAAGGGCCTTCAAATAGAATCGCGACTCTGAAGACCACATAATGCTATTCCAGCACTCAGTTCACTCAGTCATTAACCCACTCCAGCCAGCGGGCGCGAAGACGTGGGGTAAGGGGAAGGCATGAAAATGGTCGGTAAGGACGGAGCCCAAAAGACCTTATACGTCGATAAACGGACGCAATGGAGAATCTTTGTCCTGAAGCTTCCATCCCGTCATTTCCTACGACTCGTGTAGAGGAAAACCTGTCTCTTTGGGCCAATGTTCTTAGGTAGCGTTCTTCACGATCTGTAGTGCTCCTCCAGATCCGCTGCGACGCTCATGAAGGCCTTCTTCAGATCATCTTGACCATTTTCTGAGAACAGTTGTAACGTTAGGACCCACACGGTTGACAATTTCTCGAAACGAAAATCCCCCCTCCCTCATACCAATAATCCGGCCACGTTCAAACTCATTTGACTGGCGACAATTTTGACGTTGTCGAACTCTAGCCATTGTAGATGATGTTTACCACAAAATTAATTTTTAGATTAGAGCTTGAAAAGATTCCTCTTCTATACATAAAAACATAATAAAAACTGAGATAACATTGGAGTTTTTTACTGAAACTTAAACCATTTCTTGATTGTATTGAAGAATTACTTCTGTGAAAATGTCAGGCATATTGCTCAACAAACACCAGGTGTTGCGTTTCTTATTCAAATCAGTATATATCGTGGAAAAGACGAAACCGGAAAAGCATCTGTGGCGGATAGTGTTGTGTTTCATTTGGCCAATAAGTTGTTGAATGTTGGGCGTACTATATACACGGATAATTTTTATACAAGCGTGATATTAGCATATGAATTGTAATATAAAGATTCTTGACCCAGTATGAATTTATATAAAAATTCTCGGGAAATAGGTCACAATAACACTCTGTTTTAAATTTTCGTCTTTACGTACGTTTCGGTCGCACGACCTTCATCAGAAGACTTATTATGTAAAAAGGGGGTTAATTAAAACTAATTAGCACAAGCGTCCATATCGCACAATTTTCAATCAAAAAGCTCACGCCGTCGAAACGAACAGAACCACGAATAATCGAAAATTGTATCGTTAATATTAAAGTATAATTTTTTGTAACAAGAATCCACTGTTCAGTAAAATTCTCATAATATACAAACGCATATTGCTATGGTCTCAAATCAACTGAAGTACGAAGCTATTTGTTGATATTTACTCGAAACCAGATGTGGATTTATGACGTACTTGAAAAGGTTTTAGACCTGCATTGGAATTTACTTTAAGCGTTCTTCCTAAAATATACTTTTAACATTATAAAGACGCATGTAGGAATTTGCAAGAGTTTTAATTAATCAAGTTAGTATAAATCTGACTCAATCCTTGAATATCATTCCTATGGTTCACAGAATTGGAATCCCGTTTTATGTGAATCATCTCCAGGATAGATCTTTTATCATAATTGGTTTCTTTAGTTGAAATATTAACATTTTTGTAATCAAACTGATGGTTATAATCAAAGCAGTGTTTAGCAAGGGCGGTGGAATTTTCTAAGTTATTATTTCTTGTGCTATACTTATGGCCGTACATTCTTCTTGTGAATATTGTTTAGAGATTCCAGTTTAAGTTCCATCACAATCTAAACAATTCAATTTATATACTGTGTGGGTTTGTTTATCTTTAGGTATTACAGGTTTTAGATTTGAGAAATATTTCCCAACACAGTTAGTAGGTTTATGCGCAACATTTATATCGTACTTTTTCAAACATTTCTTAATTTTTTCTGAGGTCTCCGGAATGTATGGTAAAGTTATATAATTGTCTGTATTACCTATTATGTTATTTTTATATGAAGAACCATTATAGATTTTGTTTATTCTCTCTTTAATGATAGGATTGAAGAACGTTTTTGGGTAGCCATTCATTTCTAGTGTATTACGAACAATTTTTAAATTTTTGGGACGGTCTTCTGCGAGGGACAATTTCACCGCGCGGTCTGTGAGGCTGTTAATGACACTTTTTTCTAACAAGCTGGTGCAACGGAATTGAAATGGAGATAACGTTGAGACCAAGAAGTTTTTATTTTTCCATCTGCATCATGCCTAATGTTCATATCTAGGAAATTTATGTTTTTGTTTATTTCTATTTCACAAGTGAATTGAAGTTTACAGTGGAAATTGTTGAATTTATTAATCATATATTTTAGGAATTCCAATGCAGGTCTAAAACCTTTTCAAGTACGTCATAAATCTACATCTGGTTTCGAGTAAATATCAACAAGTAGCTTCGTACTTCAGTTGCTTTGAGACCATAGCAATATGCGTTTGTATATTATGAGAATTTTACTGAACAGTGGATTCTTGTTACAAAAAATTATACTTCAATATTAACGATACAATTTTCGATTATTCCAGGTTCTGTTCGTTTCGACGGCGTGGGCTTTTTGATTGAAAATTGTGCGATATGGACGCTCGTGCTAATTAGTTTTAATTAACCCCCTTTTTACGTAATAAGTCTTTTGATGAAGGTCGTGAGACCGAAACGTACGTAAAGACGAAAATTTAGAACAGAGTGTTATTGTGACCTATTTCCCGAGAATTTCTATATAAAAACCTATAAATTGTTGGACAAGAACACAAATTTAGTAGGCACATTGAGATCAAACCGAAAACCTGATCTAAAAATAGTTATTGACAGGAAATTGAAGGAAAGCCAGATGTACTTATGCTTAGTACCAAACAAACGAATGAAATGGTAATTGGAGCTCAAAGATGGGAGGACGTACAAAAACCTCTTTTAATTGTCGAATATAATAAGAGCGAAGGATTTATAGATATCAAATCAAGTCATGCTCAACGGCATTATGAAAATCAATAAAATGGTGGCGCAAAGTTGCAGTTGAGCTTCTATTGGGATGAGGTATCGGTTATGCTTATTTAGTTCACCAAAAAATGACAAGAAATGAAAAAATTAAAGTAGAGAGCTCTGCCAGGAGAAGATGTGCTGCATGTTACAAGAAATATTCAGAAGAGAAAGGGCGAAAGTTCGCTCAAACTAAATCAATGTATTCTAGTTACTGATTTGTGCAATGAACAAAATTCTATTATCTTTCATGTTTTTGTGAAGTACATTCATGTAAAGTTTAGGTAGGTTGTTCTACCGTTCTACGTTTACTTTTTTCTTGAACGTTTTAATTATTTTTGTGTCTTATTTTTGTGTATTTTTAGAATAAATAAATTTGAAGCTATACTATATTAGATTTTTTTTGGAATTGGGAAGTTTAACAATTCCGGGCTGAACACGTACTAGGGTTCCTCAGACCACCAGAAAAACAACTCCGTTTGAACATACTTGCAGCGAGAAGCATAACGTATCACAGATCGCAGAAAACTCTAAATTCATTTGATGCAGTATTGCTTCTCGAGACCCTGAAATCGACAGTGTTTGAGATGCATGCTTGCATCTCACGGCGTTTAACGTGTTGATGATATGCGAATATTTCAAGGGGTGATTCGTGGGTAAATTTCGAGTGAAAAAGTTTCTATGAACCTATCCTAAATAGCTTTCGATACACAGTGTGGCAAAGTTTCATTTGTTTAGGTTTTTTCAAAAATCTAGAAAAAAGTTGGAGATATTGAGCTGTATTTTGAGACAGATCAATGTGACTTACGCTCACGCTTTTCCATTTGATAAGTTGATTCAAAATTCAATCATTGTCGTAGTTATCGATTTACCTTACAACTAACAAATAAAGTAGTACGCCACTGAGCTTTCTCAATCTAGATATCATTTTTGGTTAGCGTGGTCAATTTTGTATGGAAAAACTCTCCTGAGAATTTTTCGCCTGATGCGCAGTTTTTGAGTAAAAAATAAAAACCGTTGACCGAAAAAATTATTGGAATTACTGATGAATACAACATTCTGTTTATGGATGAAGCTAATTCTTCAAGAAATGCAATTAAAAATGTCCACAACAATCATTTGTGTACATATCGAAATACTGACGCCACAACAGTAACCCATTTCCAACACCAATTTTCGGTGAATGTATGGGCAGGAATCGTTGGTGACTATTTTATTGGCCAATTCTTCCCACTGGGACGACTTGAGGGACAATCTAACTTCAATTTCCTTCAACAACAATTGCCTTTGCTGCTTGAGGATGATCTGCTAGCAACAAGAAAACAAATGCAGTACATGCACGATCGCACATCAGCACATTTCAGTGTAACTGTTCGCAATTATTTACTAACTGTTCCTCCAAATCTTTGGAATGGCCGCTGTGGGGCGCAAGAATGGCCACCAAGGTCTACCGACCTCAATAGGTTCGACATATTTCTGTGGGGACACCTAAAGACATCAACAATGTATAGGAACTGAAAGGAATAATGGTTGCAGAACGTGATGCAATAAAAAACACTCCAGGAATATTCCAATGAATGCTCAATTCCATGAAAAGGTGGACGGAAGCGTGTATATTAGCCCGAGGGGTCCATTTTCAGCAACTTTTGTAATAATAATCAAGTTATAATGTCATGTTAAGCTTCTATGTTGTTAGATTTTGTTATACATAAAAATTCTCGGGAACAGGTCACATTAACACTTTGTTTTAGTATTCGTCTTTACGTACGTTTCGGTCTCACGACCATCATCAGAAGACTCGCTATGCCTAAACAGGGGTTTACTAAAACTAATTATAGCACAAGCGTCCAAATCGCACAATTTAACTTCAATCAAAAGAGCCCACGCCGTCGAAACGAACAGAACTACGAATAATCGAAATTGTATCGTCAGTATTAAAGTATAAAAAAAATTTTTGTAGTAAGAATCCGCTATTCAGTAATGTTATTAAAATAAATGAGTGCATATTGATTGGTATTCTCACAACAACTGAGAAGAACGAAGTTATATTTGTCAAGTATCTACTTTCGAAACCAGATGTGTAGGATTTATGAGTAGGTACTTAAGAACGGTTTCAGACCTGTACTGGAGAATTACTATTACGAATTCTTCCTAAAAACGTTTTCAACAATTATAAAGACGTATGTAAGAATTTGCAAGAGATTATTTAATCAAATTAGTATCAATATGACTCAGATTTTGTATGTCTACCCTATGATTTACAGATTTGGGGTCCCGTTTTATGTGAATCATCTCCAGGATAGATCTTTTATAATAATTGGTTTCCTTAGTTGAGATATTAACATTTTTGTAATCAAATTGATGGTTATAATCAAAGCAATGCTTAGCAAGGGCGGTGGAATCTTCTGAGTTGTTATTTCTTGTGCTATATTTATGGCCGTACATTCTTTTTTGTAAATATTGCTTAGAGATTCCAGTATAGGCTCCATCACAATCTAAACAATTCTTTATACACTGTGTGGGTTTGTTTATCTTTGGGTATTAAAGGTTTTAGATTTGAGAAATATTTCCCAGCACAGTTAGTAGGTTTATGCGTAACATTTATATCATACTTTTTCAAACATTTTTTGATTTTCTCTGAGGTCTCCGGAATGTAAGGTAGAGTTATAAAATTGTCTGTATTACCTTTTATGTTATTTTTATACGACGAACCATTATAGATTTTGTTTATTCTTTCTTTAATGATAGGATTGAAAAAAGTTTTTGGGTTTCCATTCAATTCTAGTGTAATACGAACAATTTCTAAATTTTTGGGGCGGTCATCTACGTGGGACAATTTTATCGCGCGATCTGTAAGGCTGTTTATGACACTTTTTTATAACAAGCTGGTGCAACGGAATTGAAGAAAGAATAAACAAAATCTAAAATGGTTCGTCGTATAAAAATAACATAAAAGGTAATACAGACAATTTTATAACTCTACCTTACATTCCGGAGACCTCAGAGAGAATCAAAAAATGTTTGAAAAAGTATGATATAAATGTTACGCATAAACCTACTAACTGTGCTGGGAAATATTTCTCAAATCTAAAACCTTTAATATCCAAAGATAAACAAACCCACACAGTGTATAAAGAATTGTTTAGATTGTGATGGAACCTATACTGGAATCTCTAAACAATATTTACAAAAAAGAATGTACGGCCATAAATATAGCACAAGAAATAACAACTTAGAAGATTCCACCGCCCTTGCTAAGCATTGCTTTGATTATAACCATCAATTTGATTACAAAAATGTTAATATCTTAACTAAGGAAACCAATTATTATAAAAGATCTATCCTGGAGATGATTCACATAAAACAGGACCCCAAATCTGTAAATCATAGGGTAGACACACAAAATCTAAGTCATATTTATACTAATTTGATTAAATAATCTCTTGCAAATTCTTACATACGTCTTTATAATTGTTGAAAATGTTTTTAGGAAGAATTCGTAATAGTAATTTTCCAGTACAGGTCTGAAACCGTTCTTAAGTATCTACTCATAAATCCTACACATCTGGTTTCGAAAGTAGATACTTGACAAAAAACTTCGTCCTTCTCAGTTGTTGTGAGAATACCAATCAATATGCACTCATTTATTTTAATAATATTACTGAATAGCGAATTCTTACTACAACAATTTTTTTTATACTTTAATACTGACGATACAATTTCGATTATTCGTAGTTCTGTTCGTTTCGACGGCGTGGGCTCTTTTGATTGAAGTTAAATTGTGCGATTTGGACGCTTGTGCTATAATTAGTTTTAGTAAACCCCTTTTTAGACATAGTGTGTCTTCTGATGATGGTCGTGAGACCGAAACGTACGTAAAGACGAATGTTAAAACAAAGTGTTAATGTGACCTATTTCCCGAGAATTTTTATGTATAATTCATACTGGGTCAAGAATCTTATTGTTAGATTTTGTTGAGATTGTCCCAGGCAAAATATATTCTTATGTATATATTCTTCAATAAAATTTATTCGGTCAATACAATTACAGGAAAGATTGTATGGTCAGTGAATCTTTGTTTAAAGCTTTTCTACATCATCTAAGTGTAATCCAAGCAGTCTGGTTAAAAAAATGTATTTGATGGGATAAAAGAAAAAATAATTCAGACGGGTGAAATTTCGCCATCTTTAAGAACTCTCCTTTCACGAAATTCGTTAGACTTTCGTATATTTGTAGGTGAAGTCTTGGATGCCCAAGCTTAATAATACACCAATGTTTCCTTTCATCCTTCCAATTAAACCTATTTGAGCAGGAATTGTATATAGTAGAAAAGAGTAAACCATTAAAACTTGGCCTTTGTGAAGGAATCCTAAGCTGCATTCTGTGTTAGTACTGAACGTTGAAAAGTTTACACGTGAAGAACTTCCAATTCATGAGCGAAAATAAATTGAGGAACGAATTATTCAAAAAATCCATCAGCAGCAATATAATTATCGGAGGGTTTTGAGCTTATTGACTATAAATATCACATTAAACTTCAAGATTATGATTTCAGAATATCAAAAATATGTAACTTTATATTGCTGGTCCATGAGCATTGAGATAATTCCTCTGTTATTTAACTTAACACCTCACTACACTACTTGTGTCATTAGTGCACAAGTGTCATGCTCAGAGTAAGATCTTTGATGCGGATTGAACTTGCCTCAAAAGTATCTACAGGGTAATTGAACATTTGAATTGATATAGGTCTGACAAGAAAACGATATTGTTAGTTTCCAACTACGTTATATATGCCACACGTTACGTAGAATTGATATCTACAGGGTGATTCTTTGCAACTTTCAATTAGACGTTTAAAGTAATCATATCCACTTCCGGTAATACCAGTAGTAGACACTAACTTACTTGTTGTAAATAGTGTACTGTGTAGATTATGACATATTTCGATGAAGCAGCCCTTGGGATCCTTCATAATACTATCTCATAATGTGTGTTCCACGATACATTGTCATTTTTATCACAAGAAGTTTCAATTTAACGACCTATATCTTATCAATCGATGAACATTACAACTTCTCCTTCATTACTTTATTGTTTTATGGTTAATGTGTGATTATTTAGATACAGGTTGGTTCAAATCACTTAATATGTGTTCATAGCTCAAATGTATCACGTAATACTGATTACTGCAGAGCATCCTTCACAAGTACCGACAACTCGAAGATACACTGAACCTAAAGCAGAAAAAAATAATGTATTATAGTCTAGTACAAAGTCACTTATTATATTGCATAACAGGATGAGATGAGGTATAAAAAATCTACCTACGTCCACTAGAGCTAATCCAAAGGAGATTTTTGAAATTAATATTAAACAAAGCTTCCCGCTATTACACTAACGAACTTTGTAAAGAATCAGTAATATTCGAGTTGAGACAGTTATTCTACAAATTACTTGTCCTTAATCAATATACAGAGAAGTATAAGCTGAACAACCTACAATATGCGTAACAGGAACAAATACACCATTCCACTAACACTCAAAACTTTGAGACATAGATCTTATCGTTTTTAAGGCCCTACTTACTGAATTCAATTTCCTACCAGAGAACATACAGGCTTCTGAGTCATTTTTTCTATAGAAGAAATCAATAAATGGATTTATATCGAATATTTTCCCTGTGAAAAAATTCTGGAAATCTTTGATCAGAGTAAATAAATTATAGCTCAGCTTATATGCAGTCTATTTCATGTTCGTATGCATGAAACATATTCAAGTGATCTTGTATATTGGAATTACTACTGAACTATATTCATATATTGAAACTACTATTAACTACTCTCTCTTGAATTTATTATTATATATATTAATATAATATCATCTTAGTCCTACTTGGATTAATTGCTCATATATAATTAACCTTTCACCCATATTTAATTCGTGCGAAAAAAAAAGAAAAATTATATAAGGAAATTTATTATTAATATTATAATTTATTTTTATTTTATTTATATATGCATATCGTTCTTCAGTAATTTTATGTCAAAACCTTTTATTTGAATGAACTATTTTATCATTATTTTACTATTATACTTCATAATGAGGTTGAACAGATATTTGACTGTGTATTAAGGTTCATCTTACTGGTTAACAGCTTAAAATCACATTTGTGTCTTATTATTTTGAATAACGTCAGTAAGTCTGAGACTTTCCTCCTGATTTATAGCTGCTGCAAGTCAAACACCCGTAACCTTTCTGGATAAGTGACATAATCAGGCAGGTGACCATTCACTCTGAAGAACAGATAACGAGTAAATCTTCTTTGTTTCGATTCCAACCGCTGAATGTATGTAATGTACGACGGAGACCATACAACACTGCAATACTCCAAATGAGATCTTACATAGGCTAAGTAAAGTTTTTTGAAGCTATCCACTGTTTTGAAGCGTTTACCAGCCCATAAAATGAACCCCATCGTCGAGTATGCCTTCAGCTTTCTGCTACAAGTGCAGCTTAAAATTTAGTTTCGAGTCGAATGTCACTCCAAGGTCCCCCATACCTTTTCAATGGTTTATTATTCAATATGTAAATTATTTAATTCCCTTTGAGGAATTTCTTTTTATAAAATGTTTATTTCGTTTACACGATTTCACAATTATATTCAAATATCAAAGTACATTAATAAAATAACGAAAGATACAAGATTAAGATTAAGATTGCAGGTTGATTAGAGATATAATAAAACAGGTGCTGTTCGATACAGCTGAGAAAAAGAAGTAACTTAATAAAAATATGAATTATCGCAGTAGCGTGAATTATCATATGCTTGCAGAGTTATTATGAAGATGTTTCCGTAGTCAGCGGAAACATGACACTTGTTCATATTATATGTGATTGTAATAGAGGGCGATGACATAACTTGTATGACGTAGTTGAGTAATTTATGATATTTCTTGTGAATGAAATTGTACAGCATTTATCACAGTTTAGTAGGAGTTTATTCAGTCGGGTCCATTCTAGAAGTTTATCAAGGTCATTCTGTAACAAATCACTGTCCGCCATCGATGAAATAATTCTGAATATTTTCTAGTCGTCAGCATATAGAAGACTGTCTGAACTGAATATTTCACAAAGATCTATGATAAGAATTATAAATAATATCTGCCCTGAATTTGATCCCTGAGGGATGCCCGATGTGGATGTATATTTTTCCGAAAAGCCATTTACTACTACTTATAGCTGACGACCATCTGAAAACGACTTGAACCACCTCATCATACATTGCTAGTTTTCCAAGAAGCAAGCAGAAATTGACTTCATCGAATGCTTTGGAGAAGTTCACTTGCCTTCTCTTATGTAAAGAGTCACATAGAAATGCACTGTACCTTAGAAGATCAGTCGTTGTAGATCTGCCAGATATAAAGCCTTGCTGCTTCTCGCTAAAATAAGGCGACACATGGCGTAATATCTTATCATTAACAATGGATTCAAGGATTTTCCCAAAAATCGATATTTTAACTATAGGACGATAGTTTCTTATATTATTTTTTTTGCATTCTTTCGGGATTGGAGGGACACTCGATTTCTCCCATTTATTTGGAAAATTCCCTTCCCGCAATGACTTATTGCGTACAAAGGAAACGACAAAGATGTCGCAAGCTGTCTGACAAAGTAGTAATCAATTCTGTCTGGTCCCCTCCCCTTATTGACACCCAATCTTCTGATTCTATATGCAATCTCCGAAACATCAATAACGGAGGTACTGGAAAGATCATAGATTGGAAAATTGGGTCGATATATTTCGGAAATTTCACACTAAAATTTAATGTTTGGATGAATGTTATGGAGATAGTTAGTAAGGTAGTTAATTTGTCTGGCTGTAGCTGAAGGACATAATAAATTGTCATGGACATATCTTTTCCAGAACAAAATGTGTTCTTTTCCTAAAGGAAAGTTGCTAAGTCTACCATGTTAACTATCAAATTTATTATCACATAATTGATGACCATCTAGTACCAAAGTCACTTTTCATGACCGGTTTAAGAGTCTGACGAAAAAACCTGATTTTATATTGTTACATCCATTGAGGTGTATATTGAGGAACATAGGTGAATCGATAAAATGTACGATATTTCTGAAAATGTACTCTTATAGACTGTAACAGGTAGCATATTCACATTTGTTTGACGTTTCAATTGCAAGTATATGCTAGAGGGATACAAAAGCGTAATAAAAGTTCCGAATTTTCAGCCATGAAAATGATATGTTGCTGTTAATATAAAACGAAACAGTGGAAGCTTTCGTGAAATAATTTTACTAATAGACTGTAACAGGCAACAAATTCATATTGGTTTGACATCTCAATTGCAAGTTTATGCCCGAGGGATACAAATTCGTGATAGCACTCACAAATTTTCAGTATTTGTAGCTCTGAAAATGATCTGTCGCTGTTGGAAAAAATGAATCACTGAAAGCTTTTGTGAAAGAACATTACTACCTATTTAGATTTGCAAAAAAATCGTGTTTTTAAAATGCATTATATTTCATTTACAGTCTGTTAGATTTCGATAGTGAGGTTTAGTCAAAACTATTGCCCGTAAATGATTATTTATCAGGTCAAAATGTTTGGGACTCACGGTGGAATGAAATAATAATTGAAGTATCTCCTTGATCGTTTGGTGAGCGTTTGACAACACTAGAGTAGGAAACAAGATATATCAATACTGTCACGTTTCCGTTTTTAACAAATTCAATTATTACCAATGTATATTTTCCTTCATTATAGTAAATCGTTTCATTCTTATTATAATCTTTCAGATTCTTTATTCCAATGTATTATCTGATTGATAGAAGAAACAACAATACATACAGGTGGAATTTAATCATCTTTAAGAACCCTCCCTTTCAGGAAATACGTTAGAAGACTTTCGCATATTTGTAGGTGAAGTCTTGGATGCCCAAGTTTAATATTACACCAACGTTTCCTTTTATCCTTTCGATTAAACCTTTTTGAGAAGGATTTGTATATAGTAGGAAAGAGTAAACCCTTCAAACTTAACCTTTGTGAAGGAATCTGAAGCTGCATTCTATATTTAGTACTAAAAGTTAAAAAGATTACACGTGAAAAACTTCCGGTTCATGAGCGAAAAAAAATTGAGAAACGAATTATTCAAACAATCCATCATCAGCAACATAATAACCTGAGGGGTTTGAGCTTATTGGAGATAAATATCAAATTAAACTTCAAGATTATGATTTCAGAATATCAAAAAAGTTATGTAAAATTCATACAAAATAATATATATAATATAGGGCAAAATCTAGAGGGTGAAGGAATATGTAACATTATATTGCTGGTTTATGTGCATTGAGATAACTTCTCTGTTATTTAACTGAACACCTCACTACACTACTTGTGTCTACACCTCGCTTCATTAGTGCACAAACAAGTGCCATGCTCTGAAGTAGGATCTTTGATGCGGATTCAACTTGCATCAAATGTAACTAACTACGGATGTAGTTTGTCGACTCAATATGTTTTAGGACTGAATGGACAAGAAAACGATCCTGTTAGTTTCCAACTACGTCATATATGCCACAAGTTACGTAGAATTGATGTCTACAGGGTGATTCTTTGCAACTTCCAATTAGACGTTTTAGAGACACTAGATGTATTCAAAATCAGGACATTTGTGGTATGACGTTGTTGTATATGTCAGTTGATGTAAAGTAATCATATCGACTTACGGTTATATCGGTATTTGACGCTAACTCACTTGTTGTAAGCTGTGTAGATTATGATATATTTCGATGAAACCGCCCTTAGTCCAGTCCGTAAGGTGGAAAAAAAGGCCGAATATCTGAATTTTTGCAGTAAGTCGAATCGGAAAAATTCTTTTTGCATGATGTTCTATGGATTATGAAGGTCATTCGTGTCTACTAAGCGTCTCTTCAATCTCTCACAATTTACCCCTGAATTTACCCCCTATGATGACTTATTCCTATTTTGAACCCCATTTTTAAGATAATTTTTAATTTATCAAAAAATGAAAAGTAACTCTCCAAAATGGGTTCTGGAAGGTGCTCACTGAACACATTTTCTCAAAAAATTGATTCAACGGACGGAAAATTGGAAATTTTTTTCAATTTTCATTTAAATTTTCTCATTTTGCACGTAATCATCTCTTTATGCATAATAGATGTTGAAAGTCTCGTATTTAGATTCAGAGTAGTGGAAAACCAGGGAAATTTGTGGAAAACCTGTGAAAAGGTGTGAATATTATAAGGAAAGATAAGTAGATTAGGTACACCAAGAAAATCAATTAATACACATTCTTAAGAACTCTTAGAAGGTACTTTCACTAATGGTTTGCCAGATAAAAAATTCCAAGAATTATCTTCTATGCCTTTTTCCTCTTTATGACAAAATCCAGTAAACTTTAATCACAATTTAATAATACATTCGACAACATTTCTTTAAAATATGCTCTCTCATACAACGATAATGAACGTATGTCCTAACAGTAAAAGAGGTCTGAATATGTTAGTTCTTATGTTAATGCATGTTAATGCAGTATGGACAAGAATATGTCAGGTTTGCTATGCAACCATGATATTCTATGCACAATATAGATGCTTATGATTCACGTCATGATCGTTTAATGAACATTTTTTTCGATGTTTTCGTGAGAAAAATATATATCTCTAGAGTATCATCTTACTGGTTACTTATTTCAATACCAACTTGATAATACTTCAAGTACACCGATACATTTTCAGTTATTGAAATCAACTAGAAAGGAATAAATTGAACTGGAATTAGTCTGTCTCTAATAGATGGTGATACTGCCACAACCCAGTTGCTATGCTAGAAGAAAAAACACAGTCATCTGCAAGTATGCAACCGGAAGCGACATTGAAGTTCTACTATATTATTTTTTCTGTGTCAGTTTATCTTTGAAGCTCAAATCCAAAGCATCACTATGTCCTATTAGTTTCATTGTGTTCGATTCTACCTCCACATCTTTATCTGATAGAGGCACTGATATTGATCTATGTATGATAGAATGAAGGCTGTTTTCCAAGTGAACTATGACTCAATGAATCGTTTGGAATCATGTTGTCCGTAAAATCAACATTTCTAAATTTATTGAAGGAAATTCTACAAACGTTGCGAATCAAGAAACGATCTACGAAACTAATTTTACTGCCTCTGCAAGTTCTAATTAAAATTTAATATTTGGATGAATGTTATGGAGATAGTTACAGAAGCAGTTTATTTGTCTCACTGTACCTTTGAAGGACATAATATAATGTCATCAACATATCTTTTCCAGGATAGAATATGTCCTCTTCCTGAAGGAACATTCCTAAGCCTACCATGTTGACAGATAATCGATGAGTATCTAGTACCAAAGTCACTTTTAACGACCGGCTTAAGAGCCTGATGAAAAAACCTGATTTTATATTGTAACATCCATCATTGGGGATGAATATTAAGGGGACATAGTTGAATCAATATAATGTATGACATTCCTCAAAATTGACTCTGATAGACTGTAACAGGCAGCATATCTGCATTGGTTTTTCATAGCAACTGCAAGTTCATGCCAGAGGGATGGAAAAGCGTAATGAAACTTCCAAATTTTCAGTTTTCGTAGCTCTGAAAATGATATGTTGCTGTCAAAATAAAACGAATCAGTGGAAGCTTTTGTAAAATAATATTAGAGATAGACTTAACAGGCAGCATATTCACATTGGTTTCACGTCACAAATGCAAGTTTTTGCTAGAGGGATAGAAAAGCGTAACTGTTGGAATCAGTGAAAGCTTTTGTAAAATAATATTACTACCCATTCAGATTTTCAAAAAAATGCATGGTTGATATTTGAAAATGAAATACATTCTTCACATTCTGCTAGATTGCGATAGTAAGGTTCAGTCAAGAATATTGCACGTAAATGATTGGGCCTTACAGTGGAATGAAATAATAATCATAGTATCTCCTTGATCTTTTGATGAGCACTTGACAACACTAGAGTGTGAAACAAAATATATCAATACTGTGACATTTTCATTTTTACCAGATGCAATTATTACCAATCTATATTTTTCTTCAACATAGTAAATCATTTTATACCCATTATAATCTTTCAAATATTTTAGTTTAATGTATTACCTGATTAAGAAACTTACTTTAAACTATTTCCTGTCAGTCGATGCTAATTTTATTCTCAGATACTTTTGTATCGCAAATAATAAGTAATATTGTCATGTCAGTATTAGGGCTCATTATTCTGCCGGATAAGTTCATTCATCGTGTGAATCCTAAATTGCAAGATTTCGTTAATAAAGTCTATATAAGCGACCGACATGACTGAGGAAAGAAGAGATATTCGATCATTCTTCTATCGTATGTATGTATCGATCTAAATAATGTATGAAATGTTTTCCATCCACATTTAAAGGAGAATTAATGAATCAATTGAACTGATTTTAAAACTATTTATCATCATGTCTTTTAATCAACTGATATGACCAATTTGCCGTACTCACTTTGATTAGCTTCATTCTCAACCATCAATTCTAAACGAACTAGTTTACAGATTATTTGTTATCATGTTTTGTTTTATTTGTTAAATTGCTTTAATAAATTGTATCAAGTTAGCTTTACCAATGTTATTTCTTATAAATTACAATTAACTTATCTCAAACAAGAATCCTCAGGGATACGTCATGCCTGTAACCCCCAAACCAACCTAACCCAACCTAACCCCCAAACCAATAATCACTTAAAAAGCATTCAGCTCTACCAAAACTGGCGCGTGGCAATACTTATGAATGATATTATTAATACCAATCAGCCTTCGTCACACATTGATATAAAGTTGTATTATTTGAATAAAACGCAATAGTAAATATTAATTCATAAGCTTCATAACCGTTCATTACCTCCGAAAAATAAATAAGGATAATTGTTTGTAAACTCAACAACGCCTAACAATCGGGTGGCTTTGGTTAGTAGGATTTCTTAAAGGACTCAACTATTTATTTACTAGCTATTAGTGAATTTTGGAAGATCTGTAACATTCCGAGTGTAAGGACGACTTTGTCCACCCAGTAGATACGCAACAACGTATAAGCGAAAAAGGGACATGATGATCGGAAAAAGGAGTAAACTATGATAATTAGTCTGGCGCCTCCGCCATTACGACACGTTAAGAATGTAATTTTATTGGCACACTCTATTATGTTTGAAAACCGTTTCATATGTTAACGATATAGAGTTCGGAAACCATCTATAAGAAGAATCAGATCTTATTTCAGAGTTTGAGTACGTGTTATCCACTTCTATTCTGAACTGTTCAGATATTAAAAGCAAAAATCCTAAATAAGATAGGTTAGATAAGATACATTTATTATCTATAGACTTTTGTTTGTACTAATATCATCAGCGTCATAAGAGTGAATATTTATAATAATATGATGAACATTCAACGCTTCTATAACATACAATATCAATTACAACTACTATTATAATACACAATACACAATGAATATAAATAATTTCAATATCATACGAAGAACATAGTTAGATTGACTAGTGGAAACAGTGTATCCTAATTGTTATGTTTAGTGAACGCTTTCAACAGCGCAAAAACTCTATTTTATTTTTGAAGCTAGTTAGATTTGTCAATGTTTTCACAAATCGTGGTAAATAGTTAAATAGTTTTAGAGAAAGTATATGTGGCTCACTAGGCCCACTAAGCATGCACATTCATGATGATTCATCTCCCTGCAAGAATTGGAGCTTGGAATATTCTCAATTAAAAAGGTGCATGCTTAAAAAATATATAACGATGTAAGATTAACAAAAATTTACATTAACCATTATAATGAGACAATGCAATAATTCTGAACATATTGTCTCGTAATGTGAGCAAGTCACTCACCCTAAGTTCGCTTTCCCAGCAATAGAGTAATTGATTTTGGGCAAATCCTGAGTAAAAATTGAAAACAACACTCACACAAAAAATTTTGTACCCTCGTACTGTTTTATAGATTTACCATTTAACTTCACTAATAGAGATTCAATGTTAGGGTGACCCTTTGTGGTAAATAATGTTAAGTACGTTTTTTCTTTATTTATAGACAGATTGCCCCGACTGAATTATTGTTGCATACTGGCAGTCTTCTACAGTTAGCATAGGTCGTGTAATCGCCTTATAATGATAGTAAATCAAATGAGGTATTCATTTCAAAATCATTGATAAATAGCACAAAGAGTATCAGGCTAATATTAATCTCCCTAGAAAACACTCAGTATGTACTTGAACTTAATATGTGGAGGTTTTAGATGAGTGTAATATCGCTTGTGGTTCTGATATTACAGTTATTGCTACAATCGTTGTATGTGAAGGCTAAATATGTTCAGATGCCAGTTCCACGTAATGCTATTCAAATCAAACATGCTTGTTATCAGTCCGTTTATTTGATCCTAGATTTTATGAGTCTGTTACATGTAGCTTCATATTTTGATGAAACAGAGCTGTAACTCTGAGACGCTCATCATTCAAGACTGATAAGAGATATTGAAACAATTGGTAGTTTATGCGTTGCACTATTAGATAAGAGCGATTGGAAAAAATTGCTTCATTGATAGTGTTAGCCTGGCGCATTCGCCATTTTGATACAATATTTGATATTTTGAATTATTATACTACCTATGTATATTATTTATTATCAACTTCATTTTTTGAACCTCGTGCCATTCTGAGTAATTACATTTCACAGATCAGAGAGTTAATTTGAAACTGTAAGGATATTCAAGTGGTAGCAGTTTTGTGTGAGAAGGCAGAATATGTTGAAATTTAAGTTTCACGTGATGTTTTTCGAATGAAGCATGTTTGTTTATTAGTCCGTGCATTGCTCTATCTCTCTCTTTCTCTCTATCTCTCTATTCTCTCCTCATGTAGAAACCTAATTTCGTTTCAGTAATTCCAATTTGATGAAAATCTTACTTCAAACGTGATTGAACTCCCAATAGAATAATTAGGTATCTATCCAGGTTTACTCAGTAAGAGTTTAATTTAGATTACAATTGGATCTCATTTTCTTAGCATAATTGGCATATTCTTGAGAATAAGTGAAACGAAATTGTCTTATTTGCCGAACTGACTGTGGTTGAAACATTTTACCCTTCAACGATTTTTACTTTATGGTAATTTATCATTTTGATTATATTAAAGAATAACTACTTTGTTTTTATACCACTTTTATTAATAATAACGTGAAAACGTAACTATAGTTTCAACAGCGAAGTGCCATTATCAAACAATTAGAAAATTATGAAGAAATCAATGAAACAGTTCAAGTATAAATAGAGTAGAGTAAAGTACCTGTACAGACATCACTATTCCGAACTCATCGCAAACAACAACAATTAACTTTCCATAAAACACATAGATGTAACCACTAAATTCATCTCTTCGACATATTTTGGTACAGTAAGCGAACATATTGCTAACATTTTATCACGCCATAATTTTAAAATCAGTTTCAAACCTCAAAATAAACTTTGCCATCTTATATACAACGCCAAAGACAGAATCAATAAATGTAGAAAACCTGGAGTTTATAAGATGATTTGCCCCGACTTTGATGACTTTTATATAGGTAGAACTTGTCGTAATTTCAAATTAAGATACGAAGAACATTTTCGCTCGTTTAGACTCAACAAAACTGACTCAACCTTTGCTAATCATTTTTTACAAACTGGTCATAATTCCCCTAATTTAGATAGCTTAATCATTTTACATAACCAAACCAGAGGTTTTAAATTGAATATATTAGAATCAATAGAGATTCATAAAGGTGTCAAAAACTCTAACAAAAATATCCTCAATGATCAGTTAGACAAAGTGATCTTTTCATATGTTTTTCAAACCGCTCTTAAAATAATTCTTAGAATATTAAATTATAATCACAGTAATTCACAAATTGTTACCTTGTTCACTATATAATACTGTACTGTCTTCCAAACAGCTCTTTAAGTAATTCTTAGAATATTAAAATTTAATCACACTAATTCACAAATTATTGCTATGTTTACCATGTAATACTGTACTTTCCTAGGATCGACCTGTTTTTGGAATTTCCGTTGATCCCTTAATCTCAACCTTACTTTACTCTACATATTAATAATTGAACTGTTTCATCGATTTCTTCATAATTTTCTAATTATCTGTTTGATAATGGCACTTCGGTGGTGAAACTATAGTTACGTTTTCACGTTGTTATTGATAAAAGTGGTATAAAAACAAAGTAGCTATTCTTTCATATAATCAAGATTTTCACTTTCCTTACTATACACATTATATGTAAGTAACGGACGTATTATAATCAATCCATTCGTTCGTAGTTGCTTTCTTGTTAGCTCCAGTAATTCATGGATTTTCCATTTCTGATACGTTTGGTATCTGCGCAATATTTGGTTATTGCTTTGTAGGTTACCTACTCTAATTGATTTACTACAGTGCTACAGGGTCATTTCAGAAAAATGTGTGGTGGCTCCTCTGTCTTTCTAGCTGCTCTACCATTTCGTTACCTTTCAAGCCCTGGTGTCTCGGTTCAGACAGCAATTTCACACGATCGTTGATGTATAGGATGGGAGTTGGTGTTATATCCTCAGGTTCCAATTCTGAAGTCTTGGAAGCGATAACACAACGTGCTGATGTTGATGCATTTATGGCTGTATGTCAGCCAGATATGATGAAGATTTGCTCTTGGTTGTAAGCTTTCTCGACATGATTTATACGCAGCTTGCTATAATCAGTATTACAACCTGAGTTTCCCTTGCATGGACTTCAAGATCTTGACTATATACCTTCTATTATTTTCAAAGTCTCATATTACGATGCCAGTGCTGGTGTCTGTTATCGATGCATCAGTCTACTTAAGGGTTACATCGATTTCCTCAAATGTATGTGAAAATTCAGGAACCTCCCCATCAAATCTGGGTGGAATACATGAGCATGTGATGAAACTATTCTGTACAAGATGATCTAGCAAGTAGAACCAGACGTTTAATCATAATGCAGTGGTGATTCAGTCTTCCCTTAAATACTTTACTATACACTCACGAATGTCTTATAATAGTCACGGAAATCATATTGAGAAGGTTCCGATAATCGATTCCAACGGATCCGCATATCCAGGAATAGTTCTCATGGCTTTTCTGAATGATTGAAAGGGATAAACCTGTGTTTGCATATATCATGCATGAAAATGAGCATGCTATTTACATCCAACTTTCGCAAATACTTTGAATAACTGAATAAGAAAACCTATATTTTACATATAACATTTCACATTCATTCATTCGGTATATAGACAAACGTTTACTCATCTACCAGCAGCAGCTCCTCCATGAAGGCACAGGAGGCAGTACCTCATCATACAAATCAGACACACGAATAGAAAAATTAATACTTAATATTCATCTTAATCCACCAAGATTAAAACATTGCAGGGCATAGCGAGATAGGTATAGATTTGAATATGCATCACGTATTCTCACGTACGTGAAGTATTTACAGCATTTATTTCTACAATTGTAGGGTCTGAAGAAGCATGAGTATCCAAGGTGGACCAGTGGAAGTCATGCAATAGTATCTATCATTAATAATATTCAGTTGATACTTGATTTGACTGTTGAAATGAATTCTGATATGACAATAAGATTTGATACAAACCAAACACTATTGAAAGTTTAATTACTAGTGAAGCGTTCTACTTTGAAGTAGCAAAATTTTCGATAAAACGTGATGTACAATATTTGCAAGAATATTGATTATGTGTGAGAAGTTTCCGAATTACATTTATCAATACTTTTTGACTTTTGTGTGACCTATGTCCCGAGAATTTTATATATAATTCAAACCTGGGTCCAGAATCATTATTAATCATTCGGCTGAGATATAACCCTTAATCAACAATTATCTATCCTAGAGTTTTAGAGGAATACGATGATATTTGAAAGAGAAGAAACGCAAATAGTTGTGGTAAGATGTAGTAATCAGCAAGTATTTCCAAATTTCATTATATCAAAATCAAAAGAGACTATGTTGAGCAAGGTGCAAAATGAGGGAGCGTACGCTAAATTGTTATACTCTTTTTATGAAAATTGCTTAAGTTTGTGCATTGAAGAAGCTTGCAAAAATGTAGCAGAGGTTGAAAACAGAATTGAGAGCGTTAAACAATCCTTGATAGCAACTTTATCACCCCATTTTCTCAAAATCAGCAAAACAATTTCGAAAAGAATTTTAATAGTTCAATGGAGTGCGTAGCTTATGAGAAACAAATTATCAATAAACAATGATTAAAAACCGAACAGATGCAAAAATTTCAGATGAGGTGCAGCACACGTTAAACTTAGGTCCGAAATTTGCATTGCCCAATAATAAAAAGTTGCCTATGGACAATATAATTGCTAATTCAGAATGCGGAATTAGAAATAAAAATTCAGAGGGGAAAAATGAAATTAGAAATAAAATTTATAACATCTTGACAAATAGAAAGAATGAACAGAGCAGAAATTGACTATCACACAAAAACGACAGAAGCATCCTTAGATGCTAGCCCAAAAATATTAGTTTTGAACGTGTATAAATGTGATAAAACCGTCATAGAGCCTAGAAATTACTATGAAAACAAAATAGGAAACCTATTAAATAATGAAACAACTATCAAAAAATCAAAATCTGACCCTACATTATCAAAATAAAATAACATGAATAAATTAATAAATATATGGTACAAACATAAGATAATCCCTATTGAATTGAAAAGTAAATTAATTTGTCATAATGGCAATTCGGCAATCGGCGATGCTCTTCGAATTTTATAGATTTTTCTTTCATGTAGTCAAAGTAAAAAAGAATGAATAGGAACATTATAATCTTAGGGCGTGGTATAAATCTGAGATAGTGGCAATTTTTTACAGAAGGATATGGAAATTCAATATTTGCCGAATAGCATGAAATTGAAAGAAACATTCTTGCAGGACGTGAAAGTGACCCTAAAGTTGTTATTCTCTAGGTTAACGTTTGATTGTAATATTGATGATATGGTTAATGTTATTGGAAGCAATAATGTTACTCGTTGAAGTGATATGGTTGTGATTGTTATAGTAATGTAATGTGATATTGCTTGTTGAATGATTTTGATGTGATTGTTATAGTAATGTGATGATGTTGGATTGTTTCTTTTTTTAAAATCGTTTACTTCAGACAAATTCAAGGCTAAGTGGTGCTTGTAAAGAAGGGTAGTAGCTGCTATCATTGGCTACATATCTGTTGACCAGAAATCCCAGGCAACACGAACAATTCTTAGAAGTACCGATAATAAACAAACCATGCCAACTCATCGATAACACTTCGTCGGCTGATATCAAATTGACACAAGAATCCCATTCACGACTGGAGGCTATAATAGTTAACATACAGAAAATGATGCTTCAAATGACTTGTCATAACTATTGTCAAATATGTATAGAAACATGGATAAGTTAAGCTTCATTAGAAACCTTTGGTAGAAATCATCGACTTTCATGAAATAGGAGTTTGTAGAGCTACGACTTAGGGTCACCGGAGCCTGCGTATCATCATTATTTATCAATAAAATAATATTTGAGATGCATCCAAGTATTATTGCCAGAATGATATAATGGAAAAACTGAATAAAGGTTTAATACCATAAAATATGTAATAAAAAAGAACCAGCTGTGTAATCAAACTACTTTATATCCACTCCAGGAGTTTTATAGTTTGTTTGTGTGCATGAGTTGCTTGAATATTTATGCATTACAAGCACATAAAATCTGTTTACGTATATTATGTTCAATAAAAAAAACGAAATGTTGCTTCCAACGAACTGTTCGTAACTGTAACTTTGTGTGCATATAGGAGCTTACTTTGTTATCTCTATGAATAAGGATTTACTTGATGTTATTAATTTTGAACGGAAATAACTGATCTGTGATTCTGGAACTCATAAGCAGCTTGTTCTCGAAACTCTGAAATTAATGGATACTCTAGTCTCCATATCGCATTTAGACAATAACTCCTCCCAAGATGGCCCCAGACCAATGCTAGTAGTTCTAGCTACATATACCGCCGACCCTGATATGCAGAAGAAGAAGGAAATCTAACAAAGTCATATCCAAATTTCAGAATGCAAAATTCCAAGTCAAGACTTTCTGAACAATCTTCGGGAAGAACTACTTTCTGCTACAATAAAATATATGAAACCATCAAAAAAGTTAGTATCTTCATTTTTTCAAAATTGACAGTCTTAGGTTGATAGTTTTATACTAATTTAGACAATTTTGGCCATCATCGGAGTAGGCTAGATTATAAATCAAAATGAGCCTGTTTGAATACTTTTTGAGGATAATAATGTAAATAATGGGTTACCTTCAGCTGGAGATAAATCGGAATTCAGTAAATTGCTTTTTTGTTTATACTTTTCCATCCCTTCTAAGTTACCTACATATTTGTTTGTACTGTGTTTTAAAAGTGATAAACTTTCGTGAGAAATGGTGTGACCATTGTTCGAAATATGTTCATATACTGCTGATTTTTCACCATTATTCATCTTCATATGGGCCAAATGTTCCTTGTAGCGAATTAAAATGTTCCTTCTAGTTTGACACACATAGCATTTTGAACACGACTCACAATTGATTTTGCAAATCCCGGATTTGTCGAAATCTGAATCTTCATCAAAGGTGTTTGTTGCCTAAACGGTGTTTTAGCTTATTCTTACATCTATGAGCTGGTTGTATTGAAAATTGAGAAAACAAACTATGGAATTTATTAATTACTGAATAATGATGAGTGAAACTGTTGAATTTTATTGAAGTATTTGAAGGTAATGGCTCTTATTTGGTTTGTTGAGTACGTTCCAATTTCCTTTTATGTTTAGAAATGAAATTATTGAACAAATATTCTTGTAACCATTATCCAGCGTAATTTGCTGAAGCTTTTCCACTTTGTTGTTACAGTTTTGCTGGCTCAGAGGGACGCTCAATAACACTATGAACTAGACCATTAAGCGGAGATATTTTATATCTAAATGGTGTAGGTGTACATGTCGAAATCCAAGTGATTACCATGTTTTATAATGTTAATATCAGAAGAAGGAAGCTGATTATCTGTTTCTGTTTCGACAATGAATCTCAGTAAATCAAATTGGCTATGAAGCGTGTTCAAAAAGCCATATGAATCAAAATCATTACTTTTAATCTGGGAAATGTCGTCAACATATCTATACGAACCTTTTGGAAACTGATTCAATTTAGATTTTAAGAAGGTTTCAAGTTCGCTTAGAAAAATATTAGCCAAAAAAGGAGAGAGTGAATTGCCCATTGCACATCCGCTTGTTTGTACATAGTTATTTTCGATAAAAGTGAAATAATTTTACTGCATACATAAAGATGTGAGGATCACGTATTCTGTGCAGTTTCTTTCGAGGGTATTGATATATGAAAGCCATTTTTTCAGAATTTTTATCAACTTAGGGATTGGAATATTTGTAAATTGTGAAACAAAATCAATGAGAACGAGAGTATCATCACGTTCAAGTTTGGAATCTCTCAATTTTGCAATAAGTTTCAAAGAATTTTCAACTAGCAAACTTGGTGCGGCTTGGAAGTTACTAAATTCCTTCACGAACCATTCTGCTAAGTTATACGTAGAACAATCAATGTTTGAAATAAGAATTAAGTATCTTGGGTAAGCAATACAGGAAGAATAAGATTTGAAAGTTTAAGCTTGTATTTTAAATCATCAGAGATTACAGCTGCACACGATTTTAATTAATTACTGACTAGATTAACGCATTTTGATAACGGATTCCTAGTAATCTGTTCATGGGGACCATTATTCAATAGATATTCACCGAATAGTGCTAATTATCTTTGCTCATAATTACGAGGGAATTTTCCTTATCCGCTTTCAAGTAATAACAGTATTTTTCTTCCAATGATTTACAGATATTATTGAAACTATCAGAGAAACTATTCATTTGAATGTTCAAGAATTGTCTTGCACTTGTCACAAACAACAATTTTATCTTGAAAGTTGAGAGATCAAATCGTATTTTCAATATCATTAATTGAATCCTTCGTAGGTTATTTCTTGGAATCAATTGCAAAATTTAAACCTTTATTTAACAAACTCATTTTCGTTTCATTGAAATTAATATCGGTTCTATTGTGAATAATGTTTATATTACTAATTTCTCCTCTAGGACTTTTTGATAACAATTGTTGAAATTTATGGTTCATTGATTCAACTTTTCTACTGATTTTCACCGGAACTATGTTTACTAATTTAGAATAAAGGCACTCGAATTCGTACGATGTTGTTTCAAAAATTGTGAATGTAAGTTATGAGCCAACAGTTGTAAATGATCTAGTCCATGATATTAGTTACTGATTCCTGATTTTAACCATCTCCGTTTTGCAGTGAACATGATTTTATCTATTTTCGCGTTTTTACACGTTTATATTTTAATGAATTTTAGGAAAATGTTATATTTGACCATGAATTTGTTGATATGTAGTTTATCGGAAGGATAGAAGTAATATAACAAGCACTAAATCAAGGCTTGGAGAAGTGTTGATACAGAAATATATAAAATCACATGAAAATCAAGTGTATTCCAAGAGAGAAGAGGTATGGGTGGAAATCGACAATAACTCAAATTCTCTATCGTCATGTGCCATTTATCAACCTCTAGAATCACCTCATGAATTATATGCCGCTCATCTTACTACTGTTGAAACCCTCCTAGCAGAATCATCGTGTTTCACGATAGTGTTGTTGAGAGACATTGAGTGGTATGAAGATGATGAATCACCAGCCTTTTGTGATAACCAAATGTGCCTCTTAATTTATGATAACCAGACCTCAAGAGATATGCCCTATCAAACTACTATTTTATAATCATAGATCTTCATTTACTTTTTAATAAATGGTTCAACACTGGATTACTCCTTACGATATGAAAAACTTCATATGTAACTCCCATCTTCAAAAGCGGAAATAAATCAGATGTCAACCAATCTCGATTCAATCTGTAATCCCTAAACTATTAAACTCACTACTTTCAGAAATATTTAGTTCATTTTAATATTGATAAAATAGAACACTTTCACTTTGTTTTCATCACATATATTATAGAAACAAATCGTGACTACAGTTTCGACACTAACATGTCATCTTCAAGCGATACTATTGTATGAAAATATGAATAATATTGCCTATTCATGGTACAATATAAGACACAGGTAACAAATGGGTTTCCGGTTGGGGAAATACATTGTTAAAATAGTATAATTGAAATCGGATAATGAGGTAGAATTAATATTGTGATGAGGAAATTTTAATGCGGAAGTATACTAGGAAGTGACAAGAGGATTATGGGACAATTTAATATTGGGTGGTGAGTTCCTCGGCCTGGGAACAGGACTCAGGTGGCTCCTCTGAGGTGCCATCCGAGGTGGGTGTGGGAGGTGAGAAGGGTCCATGTGAGGAGCCCTCCTGTAAGGATGGGAGGGCGAAAGAATCTTGTGAGAAGTCCTCAGGTAGGGGTAGGGGATGTGAGGACCGCTGCGAGAAGCCCTCTTGGTTTGTAGGTTTTTTGTATTATATATTCCCACGAATAATGGAGATAGTCCTCAGAGCCCCATGGGGATGGAAGGCACCCGAGATTTGGCACGGTTCCTCGGAAGAATCGTTTCCGGCCTGTAATCCAGACCATTCAGCCAAAGGCACGGTATCTCAACACCTAGGCTTGGGGGATGTCTATCGACTTCCCGGTCTAGATCCGATATGTTCAGTAGATTCAGGGCCACCTCTCACCGGGTGCAATCACGCACAGACGATCTTGGCTCAGCTTCCTCGAAAGCAATTGCCCTGAGATTCCGATAACTGTCATCATCTCTTAACCTCAAGTATATTGCAATTGCATACAGGAAACTCCAAGTAACAACACATTATTGCAGATTAGTTTGTAAAATTGTTATATTTTTGGGAATGCTGGGTTAGTAGGTTATCTGAAACTATGTTTTTGGAATTGATCGACTTTCCTCAGTCTCGGGCAGAAGGCTCGAAGCGGCAACATTATCGCAGGTTTGTTCACTAAATTTTCATATACTTTTGGGAATACTAGGTTAGTAGGTTATTGGAAAGTTTGGTTTTGTAATTGATTGATTTTTCTTGCCTTTACCACATTCAGGAAAGTCCAAACAGAAAGTTATTCCAGGTTGGGTGAGGTTGGGCTAATTTCCATATATTTTTGGGAATACTAAAATCAATCGATTACAAAACCATCTTTAAAATAACCTACCAACCTAGTAATATGTAAAGATTCAACAAACTAACGATAACGTTGCCACTTCGGGTTTCCTCCATGCGTACAAGATGAAGGAGAATCAACCAATTACAAATACAAACATTCAACCTACTTACATAGTATTCCCAAAAATATATTAAAATTTAACGAACTAACCTGCCATGGCCACTTGGAGCTTCCTGCAAGGGGAATTAATCAATTAAAAACAAACAAAAATGTCTAAAGTTTGTCTAAAATTAAAGATCTAAAACGGTCAATTTTGGACAAAGGTTGAACCATGTTTGTTCCCTGGAATTTGATTTTGTCCAAGTTCTTCACTGAAGTTGGTCTAAGATTTGTATTAAATGGACTAAAATTGATTAAATAAGTCTAAAATTATCGACCTGAAATAGTCCATCCGGACAAGGTTTTTGTCAAAAGTTTTTACTGAAGATGGTCCAAATTCTGATTTAAAAAATTAGTCTGAAAGGAGACCTAAAACGGTTAATCTTGAAAATGGTGGAGGTATTAACTTTTTGACGTTATATGAAACTAGGAAGTGCTTGCAACAAATGGCTATTAGCCTTGCATCCATCATCGCAAAACTGAGATTCAATCTCTTTTGATCAACCACTTGATTTGAACCAGCAATTGCTGACTCCTGCGCTATTCTAAGTTTTCGTCTATATAGATTGGATAACCCTGGTGGTTACGGTGATGAATGTATTTTTTTGAAATTTATAACAGTTCAACATCATTATGTCGACTATTTTTAATTATCTCCCTAAGATTATCAATGTCAATGTCACCATATCAGAACAGTAGACATCTGTATCGTCTTTAAGCCACTGGCACAACCTACGTGGAACAACTGCCATTGCTCATTTAGTTTCTGGAAATCAGAAAAACCGATATACTGAAAAACGTTTATTCGGTTCGCATATTTCAATAGGTGTCTAAACAAATAACTTGAGGAAGTTGTCATATCATAACATCATATTATAATGAGTAATTCAACCGCAAAATCATACTGTTCTAGCTGAAAAACATACTAATTATCAGCAGCAAATAACCCAATTACTTATAAGTTAAACAGAGATCTAATGAAATTGTCAACCAACCGCTCAATTGGTCTGTAAAGATGATTATGTGTACTTAGCTTTCAATTTCGGAACATTATCTGATGTAATTGAATATGTATCAGTATGACATTGACCTAATTTCCCTTCCCTACGTTACCACCTGCTATTTAATGACAGTTTTATGCAATTACAATTTCAATTTATGTGTAACCTGCTGTTACAATGTAGTGAATTCACGTAAGGAATCATATCCTAGTTTATTTATAAAGTTTGTTGGAAAAACATTATTCAAAATATTCCATTGACTCATTTCCCATGCAGTAACGGATTGTGAACTTTTCGTTCGGAGTAAGATACAACTCGTGAATTCAATAAGCCTTGAATAGAATTGAATGAACAGCTTAGTTCCTGAACAATGTCTTCAATATAGTACCTTTGTTTCGCCTCTTGTGTGTTTTCGAAAAGTCAATAGGATGAAAACGGATATTACCACAAACTTTTTCCACGCCGATTACAATACTTTCTCTTATATTACGTGCAGTGATGGCAATGAAAATAGATGTTGAATAGTAAGGCTGAAAACTTTTTTTTCTGAAGAAATTAATGTTCCACCGGGGTAGTTCAGGGGTCACATTAAGGGCCATTGCTGTTTCTTCTTTTCATCACATCAAGTATGGTTTCAAGATCTGTTTTATGTTTTTGTTTCTTGCGTTTTGCTTTTTGCCGATGATTTGAAACTATTCCATTACATTGAATCTCTTTTAGATGCTCTAACAAATCAAAAAGAGTAAACAGAACTTTATACATGGTAAACGGAAATGGAGCTCAATGTCGATAAATGCTTTGTAATGAGGTTTTATGGAACCAATAGTCTTATGGATTCCGATGATCATATCAATAACAATATCTTAGCTAGTAGAACAGGAATAAAGGATCTTGATATTATTATGTACATAAAGCTTACTTCTAATGCAAATTGTTATTAGATACTTAATAAAGCACTCAAGTTCTTAGGTTGAATAAAAAGAGTTTCTAGCAATTTTCATAACATCGTTTCTATAAAATATCTTTACACAACATTGGTGCGTCCGCACCTTGAATATTGCTCTTCGATATGATCTCTTTCTGATAATGTTCATCGCATGAGGATTGGAATGGTTCAACATAAGTTCTTAAGTTTTGCCGTACATAAATTAGATATTAGATTTCGTGACTATAAATTCAATTACGAGTTGATTGAATCTATTCTGACTATTGAAAAATAACATTACGTAGGAATCATAAACATAGAATAATTTTACTCAAGCATATTACTGGGTTTGCTAACTGTCCTGATTTACTATCATAAATTAGTTTCCGTATTCTCCAAAGGAATACCCGCTCGGCTAATATTAATATATTTCACATAACATATAGCAAAACGAACTACCTAGTGCATTCTCCATTTTGTCGTATCCTAATTACCGCGAATAATCTCAATTTTTGGGATATTTATTCAATTGCTTTTCGAAGGACTTTAACTGTCTCAACATTTCTCTGCATTTTATATTCTTTTTATCCTTAGTTGGATACAATTTTTCTCGAAAGAAGTTATTCGCAATTCTAATGGTTGCCAACTGTAAGAAATTATGGGTATATCCCGGGAAAATAAATTCCGACGACGTCATTATGGCAATTTGACACTTATAATTTGTTGCTATTTCAGATGTAAATGCACCTTCGTTTTGCGATACTAGGTTCAGAATTTGATTATCGTCTTTACTTCAGCAGTCGTAGGCATAGTGCGCCAACTTTGGATCAGCCTGTACCTACGATATCCTGATGCGGAATATGGAAATTGAAATCTTCTCAGATAGACGTCAGTGTTACATTCGAGAACTCGACACCAATACATGTGATGGATCCCTTTGTTTAAATTTAATTATTTTGTAGACATGTAGATCATATCTAACTCCTTTATTATTCTTGTAATCTTTATATGTAAATACTACCTACTATAATAACTACTATTTTGACTCATTTACTGTTATCGATGATTTATCATATCACAACTGGTGTGTTTTCAAACTAAATGTTATTTCCTTTCCAGGTGAATTCATGGATATATTGGCACTCATAAATTCAGCAACGAATGTTCTACTCTACTGTTCCATGTCGAGGCAATTTCGTTCCACATTCGTCGAAGTATTCTGTCCTCGCCTATTCAACGAATGGAACCAGATCACGCATCCCGCCACATCCGACAAAAGTGAAAAAACACAGTTATCGCAGGCGTAGCACAGATATCACTCACATTTCCCGAGAACTTATGTGTAGTGACTCATGTGTATCATAATGTGCAAGAAATCTCACGATCAATTTAAATATTTTGTAAATAAGTATACGAGTACATTAATAAACCCTTACTGATTTTATTCAACCTGTTTGATTCTCAGATAAAGTTTTGATTCACCAGGTTGGGCAGTGACAACACGTCCTATAGAATCAGACAGCTGTTCCGCTTTCCTCATGGGCTCGCGTAATTAGTCCTTTTTTATGAGCCTATAACTTCTCAAATGTTCGGGGAACCTGCGACCAGTTTGTTCTATATACAAGCTCCAGATTTTTTCAATATATCCATTTTCCATGTTAGATCTCACCGAATAGGAAAAATTCCATTAATTCAATATGCATCTTCGATCACCTCCTCTATATAGCTCATCAAAAATTCACAAAGACGATACTCCTATAAGGCCCGTTTGTTCATATGTCGATGTTCCCAGTCAAAAAATGAGGAAATTAGTCAACATAATATCAAAATACGAGAACTTTAGCCCTAAATACATCATAAAAAATTTGGAACCTAAGACAAAAACCAAACTTGTATCTCTTTCTAAGTAAGTCGAAGTTCGTGAGTTGATATTTTTTGTTTGGATATAAGGTGAGTGCACACTTCTTCTAGGTTTTCAAACTGCTGTTCTCTCACTAACCCATTTTGAATTGATGAAGGTGTTGAACTAAATCTATTGATGCTATGGACAAGACTTGCTTCTTGTAGCTTATGCGACTAGAAGTATTACATCCTGTGAAAGAATGTATTGCAGGTTAATATATAATGATCGTCTTTACAGAAAGTCTCCCAAATCATTTCTGGCCCCGGAATAGAAAACAAGCATGACTGTGTAAGAATGAATCCGAAAATGTATGTTGTATCAGATTCAACTCAAAGGATTCAGTCCATTTGGTCTTTTTGCTGAAGGGTTATCAATGAGCTTCTTCCTCAGACCACTATCAAATGATTTGATGTGGTATTGGACCGAAATGACGAAATCTCCATAAAGTTTGAGGAATCAAAATTACGATTGAAAGGACAATCGCTAAAACTTGTGGTCATATCAAGTCATATGACTAAAATTCCTGTTAACTGCAAAGATGTTAAATGGAGACATTGTTAATATGAGCCCAAACACAGATTTATTTTTATTTTGGACATAAACGGACAATTGGATGTCGAAGTTTGTGGTTTGAAGGGTCTCATAATGAAAACAGTGATTTAGCTTGTAGTTTGTACGCTGAATCTCTTGATGAAAGTATTTCTGATATATTGTCTGCATTACATTCTTTGATAGAATGTGACACTGCAATGAGAAGCAAGCCTTGTCGATAGCAACAATGAATTTTATTCAATGTACACTTTCATCGATAGGAAATAGGTTATTGATAGAACAACAGTTTGAAAACCTGGAAGAAGTGTGCACTCACCTTATATCCAACAGAAAACAACAGCTCACAAACTTTGACATATACTTATTTCCCAGAACATAGGATTTGAGTTGAACATTTCACGAGAGATATGCACATTGGATGCACTGTACCAACACTGCTTACGGGCTTCAGCACAAGCTATTTATGGAAGAATTCATTTCATCCACTATTCGAGCTCATTGATTCTTTGCAATTTGGTTACGAAACCATAATTTGAGCCCAACACATATTAGCAAGGAAAGGTCACCTTCTTTCTGAGTTAAGTCATGCAAATGTTATTCCAACTGCCGTACATTGTCTTGTAGTTGTAAAAATTGGGGCTAACTTGCATTTCATTGTGTTGATGTCAAAGCAGAGATTGTAAAAATCTTGTACCGATAGAAATAGTTTTGTTTAAGCTTGATTTTTATTAATTACATTAGGTGTTATTATTATTTTCAGGTAGGTATTCGGAATATTTTTTCATCAGTCCTATAATTTTTTTTTTACCACTACTAACGATATTGTCCTCATCATTGTTGATAATAATACCAATTATTAACAATCTTACAACTACTATTTTTCATATATGATGTTGAGTTGCTTTTACCGACTTCATAACCAAACTTCATTCTGAAATGAGTCTTCTGGTGAAACCTTATAATTACATGATTACGTAAATTATCGATTATTAATAAATAAACGATTCAGATCCAAGGATGACTTGATACGATGAGTGGAGGATGAGCGCTCCCCCTCTTTCCGCTTCCTTTGGGATCACTTTTGTAAGGTTGTGAAATAGGGGGCACTATAAGGTTTTGAAATGTCCTCGCCCACTTGGATATTTTACACTCAGGGCTCGTAGTGATACATGTCCTTGAATTCTTGATCGATCGGATTACCCGAGGCGCCAACTGCGTTAGCCAAAAAAGGTGAAATAGAATCCTCAATCAAGAATTTCCGGCACTACGTGGTGGATAAACGTTGATGATCAATGACGTAAGCCATTCTGACTACTAACTTGACAAAGCAGATTCTGAGTGAAGACAAGAGGAAAAATGTAGTAAATGATTATATGATTTAGACTCGAACAATCAAGAGTGATAAGGTGTGAACACGTGGATGAGTCAAAATTCATATAATTATTGAAAAATATCATCGATCAGAGAATATACACATTCACAACTAGGTTTAGATACGAGTAGACATCAAATTACGTGTTCTCTGGGAATAATAATCTTTCAATATAGACAATTGATGAAAGATGAAAGGTAATAATACGACTCATCCAGATGAGATCACAAACCAAGATGAGATCCTGTCGATTCCCGTTTTCTAGTCACCTTCCTCACCGCATGTGGCGAGATCTCTCTCGAGTTTTCACGCAATATAACAATTGTTCTACGCTATTGAAATATAGATGTCGTTAACCATCTCTTTCCAATTAGTCCTATTATTCCGAGCGGAAACCGTTACTAAGATTATACAAGCATTTAAAAATAGTAACATATATACACTTTCCCGACCGGCAACATTCATTTTCCTGGTCACTATCATTCCCCAGAAAAGAATCTGGAGAAAAACCACTGTCCTTGTATTCTGCATATGGAAATCGTCACAGTTCGTACACTTCATAATGTGAGGTTTGCATGATAGACATCTCATAAATTGAAAGTAACACCTCCATAACATGTAAATGTAATTTCAAATAAGCTTTCAATGTTATGTCATAGAGTATAATTTGACGTCTTCCCACGCCCATAGATGTTAATAATCATTTGCAATATGCATTTAAATTTTGAAACTTGGTGAATTACATCGCGGTGGAACCACCAAAAAATTTTATTCTCAAATCCAAACCTCCTACAGAGTAAAACGTAATTGATTAACTGTAACTTCTACATGACAGAGCTCATGAATTATTGGTTCGTGACATACTACGGCTAACCACATAACAATACATCAGGTAACGTTTACATGACAGACAGGCTCGGAGGATGGAAGCCCATACATTAATAGTGACATGATGTCTGTGATCTCTGAAGGGATGTGATCTACCACTATATTTTTTCATTGAGTCTCTGTCATAACAATAAATCTATAAACCGGAGGCACTCAGACCGCTTGATTGGGTCCACTGTGAGCGCCTTATTACAAGAATCAGTCCAGCAGGCCTAAGGCAGTGCCAAAGACTAAGATTTTGCGTGGACTGATATCTCTTACGGCACCAAGCGGGATATGTGTGCTGTCGAGGTATTGTAGCTTAAGAGAAGTCAGTGCTGGACGTTCTGCTAGGCTGTGAGAGCCTCTCCACATCTACTACAAATTGGTACTTCAACAGTGCCCATTGTGTGTAGATGTTTATTCAGATGAAAGTGCCCTGTGAGGGTCACCAGTTTTAGGCCTCTCCTGCTGAAAGAGAGTAGGGCTTCAGAGAGCTTGGGCGAAAACTCCCTGATGTGGAGCTTCGCTTGCCTCATACCAAGGGCACCACGCCAGACAACAGCCATTGTCTATCCAGTAGGTCCTTGAGGACGTGGAGCCCGATGGTCGATGAAATTCCGATCGTTGAATCGGACCCAGTTGCACTCAAGGAACCCCGTTTGGCCATTTCTTCGGCCACTTCGTTTGCCTTAAGCACAGAGTGGGCGAGTAATCACACTAGTTAGTTCCTTCTAAATAATTCAGCCAGAGTTGTCATAGCTATCACATACTATGTCTTGATCGCTATTGAAGGGCATTATTATCAGCTACGCATCATACTCTACTGATTTGGTATCAAAATTGATTTTATATATAAATTGGAAAAAACTGTAGTAAAATCGTAGCTTCAGTTCAAAGATGTTTTTTATTGTACTGTTGGCGCGATGTATGCAACATCTGAAAGTACCCAATTGTGACAAAAGCACCGATTCTGCATTTGCACCAACCTGGATTCTCTAGCTGACTGCTGTACACGTAGATACATGCATTACAAAATAACTGATGGCGAATCATCTTTCAACTCAGTTGACAGTCGGGAATTTGACAGCCTTGACAAATAAAGGAAAACGTCATAGATAAGATGGAATATATGCCAAGAATGATGTTGGAGGACCGAACAGGGCTGAATTGGAAGTCAAATGTGGTACCTCATCTCTTGCTGATGTGAATGAGAATGTTGCAATCAGATCTTCAGATTGGGCGATATGAATCTAGAAGTCATAATAGAGATGATATGACTGGATGCTTATCATAGTCCATCTCATAGGATGTCCATCGTGTAACATTATGTCATTTATACTGTCAATAACTTCGTTCAGACGTAATGTACAGTTTTCATCCAATGTGAATAACTATATACTTTTTTTTATATCCGTCGATGGTATCGGAACGGAATTGAGTTATAGGGAACAACTAGTTAGGAAATAATAGATGAGGAAATAATGTATGGTCAATGAACGTAGAGGAGTGAAAATCGAAATTTTGTATGTATCACATGGAAATTCGTATTGTGAGACTAATCAGTGAGAAATAGTAAGTCTAGGGAATTCACAATAAATTGATGCAATCAAGTATCTCCCGTGAAGATATTATCCTACTTATTTTCCATACCTACCGACGATGGTGGCCAGCCGGAAGTCAGTAACACGGAGGAATAGTTCGAAGGAATCGTTTTCCTCGACTAACCTAGGAAAATATTGCGTGAAGAAAATCTTCCATATATGTCTCATAAATGAATCAAATGAAGGGAGTACAGATTTCCTAGATCAGCTAGTACGTACTAACAAACCCCATGAATCATTGACAAAAGTCGCGTTTATCACTTATGAAGAGATAATGGATTTTATACGAATCACATCTGTTCCAGGATTCAAATTGGAATTTCCACCACCTCTCTGCTCAGAATTAACACGCTTCAGCTCAGAATTGATGGAGTACATAGTTGAAAATGCTACAATCCCACCCCATAATCTTTGTTGGGCAATCAAATGTAAACTGATACAGGTTATGTATACTCAGTATGCGGAGAAAGTACAACAAATGAGACAACATCGACAGACAAATGATGCCTTGGACGAGCTTACGAAAGTCAAAGCTGAAAAAGCAGGCAGCAAAAAGGGGAAGAAAGGTAAATCTTCTAAAACGTCGAGCAAGAAGGGGAAGAAAGGTAAATCTAATAAGTCATCGGGCAAGAAGGGGAAGAAAGATAAATCTACTAAATCGTCGGGCAAGAAGGGGAAGAAAGATAAATCTTCTAAAAAGTCGGACAAAAAAGATAAGACCTCCAAATCCATGAAGGGAATTGAGGTTCCTAAGCTATGTGTTGTTGAAATCAAACCTGAAGATTTCTCTCTAGTTCCACTAGAGGATGACGATATAACCGAAACTGATGATCTCTACAATCATATTCAATTTTACGTCTTACGAGGATTACCCAGTTCTCACATTATCAAGTATCTGAGAGACATTCAAGTCCCCATCACTTCGGTTATACAAGTATCAAAACAAGCTCCTCATGAGAAATTTGAATATGACGAGTTCTGGCAAGAATTGAACAACTTACTTCGAGGGACTGACGATAACGAATTCTTGGAAGATACAGCAATCATGAAATACATACCAGAGAAGTCTGAGTCTCCAGCCCAAATTCATAAAAGTGAGGATCTTTTGAAACACAGACTGGAGGAATTATTATATGTTATCAGAAGTGTTATAGACATCAAACGTCAACATTTCAAGTACATATCGTATTTGAAACTCTACAAGCCACAATATGAATTTAACGATCAATACTATGAAGTCTACAATAAAATATTGGGAAGATATCCATCAGACTGCATCACGATACCATTGATCTTACATGCAATCTTGGAAGAAGTCCACACCAAATTGGATGATGATACAACTTACCCATATACAAAAAAACATCGATCTGCTGAGTATCAAAACAAAGATGACAAATGTCCGTTCCATGTTGAGTTATTTCTTAATTCGAATAAAAAAGCAATCAAGCACATGAAGCAATCTGAATCATTTATAATTTCCAGGAACGATCAATTGAATCTAATGATGAAAACGTACAAGCAGGTAGAACATGAATTCATTGATGATAATCTGAAAATATTGTATTTGCAGAAGCCATGCGTATTGGTCAATGAATATGATGATCGTTCTTCTCTTTCAGATGATGTGGTACACACTCATTCTATATCTGCACCCTGCAGTGACACTCCGCTATTGTCAGATGAGCAGATAGATCATTTGATCAATTTATTCCATGTGAAAGGCATCAAATGTAGAGGTCCCCCTGAAAAGATTAAATTGAACAACTTATACACGAATCTATGTATTTATGATGAAGACTGTCATTATAAAGAAGGAGTGCCTGTTGATATTGAAACAAATGAGGTGCCCAAAAACGATTCGCTTTCGCAAAATGGAAACATGTATGAACATTTCAACGTTATGGAAAATCATTGGGTGGAAAATCTACCTTCAGTTGCTTTAGCACAAAGTATATCCAAAGATGAATTAGATTACATATGTTGCGATTATAACTATTGTAATGTGACTGATACGTTGCTGGTGAGATACCATAATGGTGTGTCGAATTTTGGGATCAAAACTAGACTTTGGAATCAATCGCTTCGGACTGTCGTTTGCCTCCGGGATTTTTGCAGATTTATCGTACTTGAAGATTATGAATGGCTGATTAAGAACGAACCGTACCCACAAATAAAATATTCAGATATGAAAAATTATGATACTTTCATGGAACCCACTAAAGCTTTCCTCCTTAACGTTTATCCGGAATATACATCATTGTTACTGCCTCAGATTCAATACAGTCAATGTGACTTACGTAAAGGTACGGAATGCCCATGCATTCAAGAAGGTGTTTGTGATTACGTTAAAGATGGTGCACCTGACCCAGATAAAACGATTCCGAAAGTGATCCCGAATCTCGAAAGTATTCTTGAAGAATTGAAGTCACATCCAAACAGTAAAGAATTGGAACAGTACTGTAGTACTAATCCGTTACGTTACAGTTTCAACGCATATGATTTGGGTCCACGAAGATTTGAATTGACAGGTTTCGCCAATGATTTCTTTAGTCACGACAATGTGAGGATTACCATAGATACAGGAAGAATTTACACAGACACATTCAGAATAAGTACCATTATTTCCTGGGAGGGTAATGGCTTATATATTCATGCACCAATTGACAATTTCGGATTCCATCTTGTATTAGCAGATAGAACCATTGTTGCTATGAGTCGTCCAAATAGACCAATACGTGAGAAAAAAAAGGACAAAAGCGATTCAGAATCTCAATATCTAGAGTCTGAAGGTCCACAGAATGAAAATCCACAAAACGGAAAAATCTCAAATCATGAGAGTATCATTGTTGATCTTGATCATGACTATTTATTAGGGGAGGATATACCGAATGAAAAAACGGTTACGGTTATGGATATCAAACAATACAAAACATTGAATTTATTCCCCATACTAGGAAGCAATATTCGTTTGAGACCATCTCAGCTATACAAAACGAAAATTGATACTGAAATCAAATTGCTCAAAGATTTAAAGTTGAAGGCACCATTTTACAAAATCACTCACAGAAAATCTAGAAGATTCCACTATTTGTCGAAAACAAGTGACGAATATTCCTTGAATTTGAGCAATATTGTCCGGCGAGTACTCAATAATCCACTCAAGAGAAGAACGTGTTTACAGCCTCGGAAAAAATGCACCACTGCCGATAATGTTTTCCCGAAATTTGTCAGACATGCTTACGATTTGAAGATCACACTGCCAAATGGGCTTACGATAAAGTCTATCCCTTCTGAGATTCGTCCAGGATTCTTAGATGTCAAGCAATATCACAAAACGCCTATCATATACAATGATATAAAATATGAGGTGTATAGATTGTTTACCGATAAAGGCACGATAGTTGTGAGAAAAAGCGATGGTAGTATGGAATTATTCATATCCAATGGAAAATATGTGAAGTTTGAAGAATCCTCATTGGTTAATCAGGAAGGAGACAAATTTTGCAAATCCTATCACACTCAAGACTTCAATGTATGCAGAAAACAATTGATCAAATTGATAGATAATAATTACAACGATGAAAGTAATCCTGGTTATGAATATTTTGCTAGTCGTAGAGGCCATTTAAATTCCAAGTCCAATATTGCACCCAGCTGTAAATCGATTGAAACATTTTTCACTCATAGTTTCCCATTTTCAACCGCTAGTCTACAGAAATTGGACGGTGACACACTCACTCTGAGGAAGGGAAAGTTAATACAGACCCAATCGAGAGAACAACAAACCGAATCGGATCTTCGTGCAGAAGAAACGCTTTTCCAGAGAGGTGATGGCTTTCGTTCTTTATTAGACAAAGAAGGCAATCAAAGTGTTCAATTTCCTGATGGTACAATCATCACATCAATTTTGCATGAAGATCAAGATTTGTTATTTTTTGATAAACACGATAAGATGGGTTGGATTTCCATACAAATCACGTTCAAATATGAACATCCTTATTACGTACCTGTACTGTTCGACTCGTCAAAAGGTAATGCAGAAATAATCTTTGGAAAGGGATACAATCTGAATTTATCTTGTAGCAGTATATCACTGAATCTGCAATCGAATGTTAATATAGTAATCAGCACGGATGAAATAAATTTTAAAAAAGGTTGTAACGATTGCAATTCTGAATATATATGTAAATTGAACATTAAACCACTTTATTTCAAGCAGAAATTCGAATTTACAGAGGAATTCATAGTTGCAAAGGATAGTTACAATAAAATATTCACGTCTGATTTCAGTGGAAAATGTAGAAGGAACAATGAGTATTTAACTGGAACTGCAAACAAATTTGGGTGCAAACATTCTCTCAATAATGATTATCAAAAGGTCTATCTGATAAAGAAAGATTTGAGTGGTAAGTTGCTATGGGATGATAAAATGTTATTGCGAAACATGAAAGAAGCGGAACTTGATGACACTGAAAGGGTCTATCAAAAAGCAAACTCGAATAACGATGTATTATGTGTGAAATTTCTTAGAGACGTTACGGTAAAATACGATGAACGATTTCTCTGTAAACATCTTTTACAAAAGATTGTATTATCGAGAGATATGTCGACTGAAGCGAAACCAATTGTTTATCAAATTGCCAGGAGTTTGTTCAGTATGTTTGAAACCCGTCAAGTGGAAGGTTTAATGAAGATTATGAAAAACTTCATTAAAGGAGATTCAAAATCACTCGGTCTGATTGTCAAAAGCTTGAGCGATTTAATGCTTTCTGTACAGAAATCCAAATCCATTTATACAGTTGTTCGAGAAAAAGTGATTCGCGTTGAGAAGCTTGGAGTTACAATAGAAGACAAGCTCATGGAGTTCGAGGGTAAACGACAACTTGTGAAAGAGATAATGAGAAGACCATTTCCGCCCTACTTCAAATCAGCAGTTTGTACTTTCACCAAATGACCCATGAATTTTCGGAAAAATTATATACATATTCACATAGGTACTATTATATACTCAACAAAAATCGGGTGTGAGTACCAGTTTTTATGGAATCTCGATGGATCCCAGGAGTAATAGATAAAATTAATATTAATTATAAATATTCGATAAATAATAATTACACTGACTCCATATTTGTCTTTGCCAGCTTTACCTACTTTTCACTCTCATAGCCATCGGAGCCTGGTGGAAAATCCAATAGATGGATAATTACCGTCAGGTTTGATGGGTAAATATCTTAAGAAACGCCGATTCATGCGCTCTAGTTTGCTTATATAACTTCTATAATAGGGGTTCCACACAACTGAAGCATATTCGAGCTTGGAACAAACAAATGAATAATATTATCATTGTGAATCACTATTGTTAAATAGGCGGCACTTCCGGATGATAAAGCTCAGCGCTTGAAACAATTGATTGACGTGAGACGCAAATGACAATTTCAAGTCAAACATAACTCCCAAGTCTCTGAAACTTTAGGAACGAGCAAGGGCTGTTTCAACAAGTTTGTTATTTTTAATGATAGGCGTAATTTTATTGGTGAAAGTCGTTACAATGCACTTACTGATACTATAAGCTTCAAATGATTGATTGCTCACCAAGTACTGAGTGCATTCAAGTCATGCTGCAATGAGATTCAATATAAAGAAAGCTTTACTACCAAAAAAGTTTTAAGTCATCTGCGTAAAGAAAAAAAGAAATTTAGAGGAAAATTGGAATAGAAAAACGTTCGGCAGAAACGCTTTGGAATACTGATGAAATTTTTCGATTATCTAATAACTATGAATAGGTTTTTTATTTTCATTATCAAATATAAATTATTTATTAATATTATTTGGATATGGAAATTCTCAAGATTTTCGAAAAAACATATTCATGGCAACAAGTGGGGGACTTTTTTGTGAGTAGAGATGAAGTTTATTTTGCACTTGTCAGTTGTGCTGAAAAACTTGCATAACTTTTATCATGATTGAGATATTTTAATTTTGTTAGAACCAGAATGATCAATAAGCTAGAGTTGTTATACATTAGCCTCATTCCATATCACTTGAATCGTTCACAACATACCTCATTATCATATTTGTTCCAAACGCAGGAGTAACTGTGATATACTGAGGTCATTTAAAGAAAATTAATTTTCCTAAAAAGAGGCGCCAGTCGTATCAATTAGAGACTGAATATATTTGAATCATTAGTAACTGAGAAAACAATTTTGTTTCATTAAAATTATTGGTTTTAGTATTTTCTCCGTGGACTATTGAAAAATTGAATCAAATTTACCCCATTTCACCTTATTTATATCTATAAATGTTTATTATTAATGAAAAATTATTCTGAATAATACAAAACAAACGTCAACTATCATTCTTACGAGATTAAAAAAAAGCCAGCACTTGCTATCGAAGGATACATCTCCTACATAGGTATCATTTGACAAATAACTGATGTTGCGAAAGTTCATTTGAAGCCATGCTTCTCAAACATCCATGCTCGGGATCACTACAAAGAGCACCCTCTCATGGGATGATCATATGAGGTCTATGGTCTATTGCGAAAGCCGCTTTACAAAAACTTGGTTTTCTATTCCGTACCGAGAGCTACTTTACATCCCAGCAGCTCCTCATAATCTACAAAGCACAGATTCGACCTGTCCTGGTGTCCTGGATTCAATTTTTCCCACGTAATATAGCACCTGTAGAAAACTTCGGGTTTTAACTTGTCAAACAACAATTTGTCAAATTATAAAGTCATGTATAATACAAATTATTGTGTCTTGGGTTATTTGTACAATATAAATAAATTTGTATTGTCACTTACATACCCCTTAGCACACTAAGGGGGTGAACATCCCTCTGTACTAGTAGGATTTTTGCATAGGTGGGGGGGGGGTTGTGTTTGTGTAAATATTTCATTCAAAATAAATACTATCAAGACACAAAAAGTGTTCAGCCCCACCCCTTGGAGATCTATCTGATAGGGTGCAGAATGAAGGGATATTCTTCAAATTTAATTTTCACGTGTTTTCATATAACATTTCCCTATTTACATGGAAAAATTCGGGTTGAAAGTGAACATATGAATCTAGTTTCAGTTCAAGCCTCAAGCCTGCCCTGAAGATGCCACCTGTAATGGTTGGCGAAACGTCGGCATCAAGTCGAGCTATTGTGACGCGGAATCCATCCGGAAGACAAGATTTTTCAAGATTAGCTGTCCGCGGAAGTCTACAATCCAAGACATATGAATCTACTTTTATTACGTAAAATTGAATTCTAAACATTTTTTGTATCCTGTCAATTTTGCCCAAGGCCAATAGAGTGGCCGGAAAATGCATTTAAAATTTTAGGGGTGTGGAAAGTGGAGGGGGGTAGTAAAGGACATTAAAAATGACCATTCCTACAAAAACCTGAATTTAGAACATTTTCTTGTATCTTGAAATTTTTCTCTAAAATCAAAATCATGGCTGCAAATGGCAATTTTAGATTTGCAGCGTAGGGGTAACTAAGAGGTCGGCTAAGGGGCGGTTGATGAGTGGTGATATATAAGTCATGAAAATGAGGTATTCCGATGCAACATCTAAACACTTTTAGATCCTTGGTACTTTTCTCTAAAATCATCAGTTAGGCCACAAAATCATTTTTATATTTTAGCCCGCCATTTTGTAGCCGCCATTTTGAATTTTCACATTTTCTCGTCGGATTCGTAGTCGCTGACTCCTCAAAACCCTGTATGTGAATTTAGAGGAATTCGGTTAAGAACTCGGGGAGATAGAAAATGGGGTTGCTTACAACCCCTCTAGCAAAAAGAGGGGATGCGACCGCAAAAATCTAAAGGTTAACAAAGTTTATCGATCCAATAATGAAGAGAATACAAAAGGTTTCATTCAAATCCATCCCATTACAAAAAAAAAGAGATGGGGTATTTTTAAGCATTCATTTCCTCTACTAATAAAGAAATGAGGAATTTTCAAATAAAATCGGTCGTGGACAAGAAATGTAGCACTAACAGAATTGAGTACGTTATGCAATTCAGAAATCACACACAAATGTATATTTCTCATAATCGCACGCAGAATTTAAATTACAACATCTGTCACTGTCAAGACATTCTTATTCACTACTAATTGCGCTTTTTTGTTTGCGAATAGTGAGTTGTAAACTTCACTCGCGAATTACTCCAATATGCACGGCCTACGTTTCAAATTGTTTCTTCCAGTTTCGTAACTTGAAATTTGAATATTTGATGAATTATGAATTTTACAAAATCAGAGGAAGTATGAATCGAGAAAAGACTATCGCATTTATGTTGTTATATGACAATCTGACTCGTTAACCTACAGAGAGATAACGTTGATGACCGAAAAAGTTAATGGAACCGCATCAAGCAGCTAAATCAGCAAAATTAACATCCTAAAAGAAAATGAGAGGATTTGCAATCTTGGGAGTGACGTTGAAAGAAATGTGTTCCAAAAGGAATTATGATGAAAAAAGCTGTTACGCGTAGATAGACAGCTGCCAGTTGAATTATGGAACGAACAAATTCACGTCAGAATAAGCATTTAGAGTTCACCTGGTTTTTGCGAAAAACGTAGGCGTTATCAAGCAACATTTCATCCTTTTCATTATACTTACACCATACGTATTGTTTTGCTACAATAAAATAATTAGAAGTGACACAATGACGCAAATTCGTATTTATTAGTCTAAGATATACATTTTGTTCCAATTCAAATTCAATTGATTCCAAATTTGTTCCAGGTTAGTACAGTTATTGATATCAAATATTTTTGATTGTTTTACTCACGTCAATTTCTTCTATATCTCGCTTATTATAGACAGAATCATGAGGTCCATACGAGGGCAAAGTGAAAAGTCTTCTTTAACATAATCTCCTTGTAACCCGATACACTTCGTCCCACGTTTTTCTAATGTATCGATCCCTTCCAAATAATACGATTTCAGCAATCCTCCAAAATAGGCGATCGTTTCAGCGATGATCTCATCGTTGGAGCCAAATCTCTTTCCATGAGCTATTTCTTCAGGTTGGGAGATGGATAATAATCGCAGGGGAACAAATTTGGAGAATATGGTGGATGACGAACAAATTCATGCAATTTTGTCATTGCGACTGCGGATCTGACACTTTTTTCTTTACCAAATGCGGCAGCTTTGGCTTCAAATCCGCGTCGAATTGATCCAACAGCTCTGCATAATATATGGTGATCGTTTTGCCCTTTTCAAGGTAATCGATATGGACGATACCGTGTGCATGCCAAAAAGTCTTTCGCCACGACTTTGTTGGCCGATAAACCCACTTCAGCCTTTTTCCGGCTTCGATTCGCCAGGTTAAGTCAACTGTTTCGACTGCTCTTTAGTCTTTGGTGTGTTGTGATTGATCCATGTTTCGTCCACGATTGCGAAACGGCGCAAAAAGTCCTTATTGAGCTCGTCTAACATCGCCAAACAGTCCATTGAAGTTGTCACATAGTCGTGATCGTTGTCAACATAGAGCAAATGTGACATCCATCTGGCAGATAGCTCAGCAGTTTCGTGTACTTGAACTCGCCGATCCAATATCATACCATGGATCTTATCGACGGTTTCTGGCGTCGTAACCTCAATGGGAATACCAGAACGAAAATCAGTAAGCCACTTGTGTATCGTTCCAATCGATGGTGAAGAGTCCCCATAATGTTTAACAAGCGATACTTTGGTTTGCGTAATGTTTCTTCCACACAAGAACTAATATCTTCTAAAAGACGCGAAATTTACTTTCTTCCATGCTTACAAAAATCTTCAAGGTTGCTTGCTTTCGATGGATGTCAAAATAGAACTGAATGACATATCAGTCTGTAAATTTCAATAAGTTCTATTTAAAGATGGTACATCACAAATGTCACATGGGATTTTCGATTGTGATGCCATCTGTTTTATTTTTCGTGGACTTGCCATCGTGTAAGAAATCTATTTAAAATATAGAAAACAAGTAGAAACTATCAATCATGTCGTTTGATGTAGACAAATTTTGAGATGTGGAGTTCCCCGGAGAACTACCCCTGTCCACTTCTGTATATCTTAAATATAAATGAATATTTTAGGGTGATAAATGAGGGAAAGATAATTGCCTTTGCGGATGATATGGCGATTGTTATAGTAGGAGAGCCGGTTATATCAACGGGTATATTTACTCTGATGATGGCTACTTAGTAGTTTAAAGATGCTCAGTACTCTAACAGTATTTTCAGTGCATAAGCATGATTGTTTATCATTTATAGAATCACATACTTAATTTAGATTCAGATGAAATATCGAAATGAATAGTTTAGTATCAGGAACCCGGTATCTACAATAACCTTTGGAGTCAACAATTTCTGAATGCCTGACGCAGTTCATTAGTTATATCGATTCGGTGTTCCCTTACTGCAAAACACCAATGTAATTGCCAATTGGAGGCATTTTACATCGATCGAAGCACCATACATCTTCAGGTACAAACATTTTCGATTAATAACCTTCTCGAAAAACAATCTCTTCATCATTAGTTTCCATGTAAATATCTTCAAGCCATACACGAACTGCTGTTAGCCAGATGCCAAATTGGAAAGTAAATTGAATATTATGTTGAATATTATTATACCGAAATCTACATGTAATATATTCGTTCGTTGTTTACCTTTAGAAAATCGGAATAACAATTTTTTGATACGGAAACGTATCATCAGTATATTTAATGTAACATCCACCACTTTCACTTGACTTTTTTCAATTTGGATAACATATGGTGGCGTCATATCCTGTTGAGGGTGCTTTATTCCCTTTTGCTTGTGGAAAGTGATGCTCCGACCTCTTTACGTGATAACGGTTCACAATGGCTGTTAAATCCCAACGTTGACATTACATTACGTTCCATTTCATTTTATTGTAAATGGAAGTTACTGGTGAGGCTGACAGAATATTAAAAGTACTATATTCTAGGAATCTTAACATACATACAAAAAACACATTTGTTCTGTTTCCTTGAGCATAATGTCTGGTTTCAAATGTCGAGGCACTAGTTATTGGAAGTCTACATCTAGATTGCTTCCAGAATTGAAATAGAGTGGCGGAGTATAAATCTAATATCTCTCAAATAATGACAATGAGGATGAAGTTACAGTATGAAAGTAAATTAATTACATATACAGATTTATATCACCGGTATATAGTCATTTAATGAATGGGAGCGAAATGGGGATAAATGGACGTTTCATTTACTGGTTTTTAAAACCAGTATTTTGTCTTATTTGGTAATGGTGGAACCTTACAATATCAGTGAATATATAAATTTTAGACAAAAATAACCCTCTGGCAATGCCTACATTTTAACTGTTTATGTGATTTATTAAATTGGTGTGTGTTTTCCTTTTTTTTTCCTTTTAACTGAAGCTATTATACTCGTATTCTGATATTACTTTATGTATTTTATGTGTGACGTACCGTCAACTTATGTAGTTCATATATATATAGTTTTTTTTATGTAATAATTCATGTATGGCTCATATTTTGAAGTGAATAAATTACATTACATTACATCATAGCCTACTAGCATGCAATTCCGGTGAGTAGACTTGATGACGTCCATAACACATATTCATATAGGGCCTATCGAATCAGTGAGTTGGAGTGCAGTGGAGAATTCGTTGGTCAGTCGGTGAATCTATTCGTATTTGAATACAGTAACATAATAAAGACTAAATGTCTTATTTGAGCTGCAAACGATCACAAAGAAATAGCAATAGCTCTTGGGAACCTAATGTCTTAGACGACCATTTTCATTTCGTCAGATCGATACAGTGTTTTGTGTTATAAATAGTTCGTCTTATCGATTGTTCGGAAGGTTTTATCAATTTTCCTGAGAATATCTTGATTTTGGCGAAGACATTTTCTAAACTTTATATCAGAATGCCAGCTAAATGTCGTGTACCAGACTGCTTAAGCAAATATGCCAGTAACATTTGATAATACTTATTATTCATTTACTTTTCCACAAGTGAATTTTCAATTGCTTTCATTTATACTTTTTAATGAGAATATGATTGTACTAGGTTTTTGTACCGACAGCAATTTGAAAATTTAAATTTTTTTGGAACTTAAAATTATGCATTCATCTAAATTTAGTTGGGTTTGTAGGAAGAGACGGACCCTGTTCAAAGAGGTTTCAATTTGATTGTATCATCGGTCATATGAATTCATTCAGCACAGTAAAGAATATTAATGGAATAGAGATATTTAAATTAGCCAGTAAATATATGGAAGATTGTCTTGATAGTCTGGCAGATGACGATGATACCGACTATACATTAGAATCAGACAACATTTGATTTTGCCAAATTCCAAGTACATGAATAGAATGGCCGGTGATGACAGACATCACTTCAGTGCCACCGATGGCCATTTCCTGTAACACGTAGTGAAAAAATACTCGTCAGCCACTGTAAGCTTCTTGTTTTGTTCAAACTATGAGAGTTGTAATTTTCATACCGGATGACAGACATTATTGTCACCTTGAAGGCGCAGTAAAGTTTTCGAGGTATCTAGGCTGATATTCAGATAATACACTCTCATGAACAGGTTGAGCAAGTCTACAAAAAAAAGCTTTTATGTCATATCTCAATAATTGAAATCACTATTAGACCAAAACATGCTTCTCAAAAGTTCATTATGCGATGGCATAGTGTTCGTCTGTCTACCAATGCAATGATTTATATTAATCAATGACCAATGTCACTTAGCGGGGGAACTTTATAAGCCATCAGCAACTCCACGTCGTTCAGAAGCTGGTTATTGGATTGATGTACAGCATAAGGAAAAGGGACACCTGTAGACCTGTTTTTGTTTCAAAGAAATTGATGACATTTTCCTGTAAGGTGAAGTGATAATTTCAATATAATATTATTACTGCTGCTTCCATCTACCTTACAACTCTTTAAGCTGGCATACGAATGAACACAATACTAGATGGAACGAAATTTATTACTAGTGTATGTACAGTGTTGCCAACCGAGCTATAATTATAGGATTTATGCTATGATGATGTCTAAAAGTACCTGCTATAACGTGCCCTATTGGTATTGGTTGAGATGGTAGCTAGCTCAATATGGAGTTCAGTGCACTCAAAGAAAGACCCTTGTGCACTATCCCCTGCTACGTTTTTTCCGCTGCTGGACAGAGCCCTAAGATCTGTTTTAAGCTTAGATCCTCATGTCATCGGGCGTGATGATCCCCGGGCCTAGCCTGGCATGCAATTGGCAGATTATAAGACCGAGGTAATACTGGTGACCAGCAGGAAAACGACAGAAGCTATCACACTCACCGTTGAGGGCTGCGACATCCTTCCGTAGCCATCATTGCGATACCTCCAGATAGAGGTTCTCCGGCATTGTCAGCTCCACAATGCTGTGTGGAGCCCCAATCTGGGTATCAGCTGCAACGGTGGCATCGTACGTATGCCAGTCAACCTCGGTGTACCGTAGGAGTGCCCTACCAGTGACGCGAGCATATCGCACGGTCTCGTAGGATGCCTTGTGTGTTATTGCCGACATGCCATCAATCCGTCTGATGATGAAGGAACGAGCGGAGATCTATAGGCGTAGGCACGAAGATGGAGGAACCTATCGACGTACCATAGCTCAGGATGTGGGGATAACGATGTCAACGGCTCTGGAATGCATTCACCAAGGGACGGTGAACCCATCGCTTCATCCCAGATGGATTTAGGAGTGCAAATTAAACACAATGCGAAGCGCGAGCAACGTCCTGCGATATGGTTTCCGTCAACAGGTATCCACAGGAGAACAACTTAGCTACTTGATATATGGGAGACATCCATTGAAAAATATGGAGAATCCTTAGTTGTAGCTTTGGATATGAAATCGAGGCGTTCTTGGTGAACGTTCGTCATATGGTTTGCCACTCCGACTTATTCGTAACTATTCAGTTTTTCCTCAGATAGATCACCCTCCTCCAATTCAACGACTATCAACCCTGACGCTCTACAGGGATCTCTCTTGGTACCAACTCTCTAGATGAGTGAAACAGATACATGTCGAAACAATAGATGGAGATCTTGCAAGAATTTTGAAATGGAGATCTTGTAATGAAATGATGAAGGAGTTATTCCTCAGGATTCCCAAATCAGTTCAATTCTATAGATTGCTCCATTTTCCTGAATGAACAAAGATTACATAACGTTTCCCAGTGAACATACAACGAGACGAGAACCGAATAGTAAATAAAAACGCAAAATCAGCAGGGTCAAGTTGTTACAATACTTGACGTCAAGGTTTTGGTCGCAATTGTGTTTGTTATTCGTTTCAGGATTAGACAGTTCTAGAGTTCTAAGCTTACATTATTGTTCATGATGCCGTCATCACGATGTTTTTCATCCTTGAAGGCTATAACTTTTTACTCTTTCAACCATATCTCACGTTTCTAAGTATCTCCAAAGTGTATCGAAACTAAGATGTGTTGGTGTTCTTTTCATATGAAAGCGGTAAGCGCTAGAAGCTTTTTTCCTGAAATTTCTTTGTTCCTTTGAGAATCTATGATGTTATAGGTAATACCTATCAATCACACTGCATTAGCTTGTTTCATAAAGCATGAAGGATTTCTAATATTCCCGTCAGTTCGCTTCAGATTAAGCGGTATTCTTGTTGAGAATTTATGTTTTTCCTTTTTAGTTACACGTAGATCTTTTAAAATAGAATCGTCCAATTCAGTTCAAAAAGCTTTTCCAGGTAGACCTGAATTGAACATATACCGTGTATTAGTCCAGTCTTCAAGCTGGGGAAAAAATGAATTCGTAGGGGTTGAGCTGAGTGAACATGACCTCCCATTCACCGCTAAACGCTAAATTAACCCTATTTTCACCCCTTTTTGAAGATAATTTTGTTTTTATAAAAAAATTAAAATTAAGCCCCCAAAATGGGTTGTAGGAGGTCTTTTGGGTCGCTGAACACGAATCCGAAGAAAACTCATTCAATGGGTGGAAAATCAGGGAAATTTCGTAATTTTCATACAAAATTGCACATTTTTAACACGATTATCGTTGTATACTTAAAAGATGTTGGCAGTCGCGTATTTTGATCCAAAGTAGACAAAAATTCGGAAAATTCCCCGAAAGCTGTGGAAAACCTGAAAAGAAAATCTTTCCACGTCATTGAAATTATCGTGTGATGATTCGTTATAGGGGTTTTTGTGGTCGCTGATTACGAATTTGATCACGAAATTTCCCTGCTTTTCTGCCCATTGATCGAATTTCCCTCGGATTCGTGTTTAGCGACCCAAAAAAACGCCCTAGAACCCATTTTGGAGGCTTAATTTCATTTTATTTTATGAATTCAAAATTATCTTACAAAAGGAGGTGAAGACAGGGTTAATTAAGCGTTTAGGGGTGGATGGGAGCTCAAATCTTACGAATGATTCGAATCGGCCACAGAACATTATGCAAAAAGGATTTTTTTGATACGACCTCTTGCTTTTTTTTAGAAAGTTCTCCAGCTTATCGTCTGGACTATATATTGAATGAACGGTTAGATGTTTAAGTGAATATTCCATACAAACATGCACTCGCATATTCACACAGAACGTTCACGTTCATGATAACCTTGATAATATGTGTAATGGTAAAATTTTGTAGTGCCCGAAAGACGAATGAAATAAAAGGTTGTCGTGAAGTCGGCGTCAATCTGCACATATTAATAATTACCCTGTCCACTTTTACTCCAAACAACAGCTCTAAATGCGATAATTAATGAAAATTTTCCATTTAGACAAAAAGTAAACATTGCTTTCCGAAATTTACATCCAACTAACGAGTAGGTATCATGTGAACGTTATTCAATACATCATGGAATTTATTAGCAGTATTAAGTTTTTTGCTCATTACCAGCAGTTGAGGCAACAGTTTTAAGCTGAATTATAATGCTCTAGTGGATCACATTATGGAAAGGGAATCAAAAGAGATAATTACTAAGTTTTGATTATACGAAAAATAAACTACATGTTTCAAATCAGATAAGCATATTAATTAAATATCCAGTAATGACCGTATATAACAAATGATCATCAGTTGTAACAAATTCCAGTATTATGCATTCGAAAATGTTGAAACGAGTGGTTGCTTTATTTACACTCAAACTTTTTGTAATTTCTTTGGTAACCGCAAAAGTAAGTTATTTACAAATGTCATTTTTTTGCAATAATTAATTCAGATATTATACCTTCTGCTCTCACTCGCCTCAATAAACATTTCCATTAACGAATTATGAAAGCCATTTCATATTCAAATTTGATATATAGCTCATTGACAGAGGTCAAAAATCACTATGTTTATTTATTGACTTAAAAATACATTTGATACTGTTTCACATAAAGATTCGCTGCTAACATTACAAGATATAGGCGTCAGAAATAACGAATTAAAATTGTTCGAAAGTTTTTTATCAGATCAGAAAACAATGTGTTAAAATACAAGAGTCAATGAGCGAGTTTTCCACTGTAAAATATGGAATTCCGCAAGGTATAGTGATCGGCCCAATTTTATTCAACATGTATCTTAGCAATACATTTTTCACTAAATATACTGGTGAAATAATGAGCTTCGCAGACGACACGGTAATATTCCACGAAGACTCAACATGGCATGATCTAAAGTTTAAAGCAGAGTTAGATTTATTGAATACAAAAGAATGGTTTGATCACAAGTTACTCACCATAAATTTCACAAAAGCTTTTTTGGTGCCATTTGGCCTACATAAAAATGCACTGTCTGACTTCGACAATGTGTTAAGCTAGAAAATGTACAAAAATTTGAAATAAAAACCAAGGCCTATATAAAATATCTCGGTATCATGATTGACATGCATTTAAAATGGAATTTCCAAATCGGCTTCGTTGTCAAAAAATTACAAAGTATATTACATAAAACTCAAGCATCTAAAATATATCTTAGATCTAAAACAGTTAAAAACATTAGATTACTCACTAGTGGAAACTCACATACGGTATCGGTTGCTATAATGGGGAGGGGCAAATAAAATACTTATCCATTCCTTGGAGATTGTGCAAAAAAGAATAATACGAATTATAATGAAGGAATCGCTTCAGTGCCGTAGTAATAATCAATATAAAATTTCAAAATTGTTAGATCCTAGGCAACTTTTCTGTTATAAAATTTTACAAAGAGAGCACTTGAAGAAAAAATTCTTGAATTTGAACATGCATGAAAATAATACAAGAAATAGAATGTACTTTTACTTACCCACATTTGCACATAAGACCATCGGACAAAGATCTTATGCATTCTTAGCATCAACATTGTACAACAATTTACCGAAACATATAACAAATTCTAAGTCAATAAGTATCTTCAAAAAGAAATTGTACGATCATATTATATCACTAGAAAGAAATGCAATCCATAATGAAACGGATATAAAGAATTCGCAATCAGTTATAAGATAAAAATGTAATATAAACAGTTAAGTTAATAATAATTAAAAATATTGTATTTTTATGGTACATGTATATTTATATGTGTATGTGTATGTGTGTGTTTATGTTCGAAAAAATTGAAAGAAAAAAAAACATTTAGACTTTTGTGTTATATATTGTGATCATATATGTATATGAATGTATGTATGAATATGTATATATGTATGTATATGTATGAATGTGTAATAACTTTCTTTGAGTAATTCGCTTTTACTGACAAGTATCGGAAAACATTCAGAGCGTTCTATTCGGCTCGAAGAAACGTGCACACTACGCGAATTATGTTCTTGCTAAAATGTTCAATTTCGTTCAATTCAATATGTTTATTCCGGTGTATATTTGCATTGTGATAATTGACCTCGGATGAAATAATTAGTTGATTTTATGAATAACTATGGTTAGTAGGTACTCCGAACTAAAAATCTAGTGTCCAGACTTTTTCACGAGATTTTATTACTAGAAATAATCCTAATGTAGAGATCATTTTCTCACAATCATTGTCAGGCCCACTTGTATTCCTAAAAAGGACATCGTCTGATGCTATCGTTTCTAGCAATTTTCAGTACTCCAACTTTGGTCATCATAATAATAGACAAAGTTTTGTTTCTTCAGGTTAAAGTTGATAAGACGTCTCAGAATGTTTCGTTCTCCTCATGAGCTCGTCAGTGAAACAAGGTAGAGCGTGAAGTCACAGATGAACCATCCCCGGCAGTAAAAAACTACCACTTTCGAAAATGTTTGGCGAACCTAGACGTTCCCAAAACATCTGCCGTGCAGCAGATGTTCCACTGATAATGTAATTCACAATGCCACCCATTTATAATACAGATCTTGCGATTCAAAGAATCGACGAGGAAAAAGTTAATAATAATAATTTTATTGTCTTGTATTTACAATAAAAATGCTCGCATTAGTAAAATATAATAAACATAATGTTACAAATATTTTTGCAGTGAATATTCTCAGGAGCACAACAGAAGGGTGCTAGTGTGTGACTGTTTGATACCAAAATCGAAAGAATATTCATTTATTTATTTATTTATCCATTTATTTATATTAACTTTTCGTCTCCAAGAAACAATTTGAAAATCTCTACTTTTGAGTTACATATCCAAAATTTACATTTCTTTTTGTATTGTTGAATACTGCCATGAAAGATTCTTAATTCGATAGGTAATAAATTATCAGTGTAAACAAAATTTTTGGTAAATCAACTTTCTGCTTCTTACTAGTATGCACTGTGAATTCGAAATTGATCTGGTTTCATAATAATGATCAAATAATGAGATTGCAATTTTCTTCTTGTAATGTTGTTTCAGTATTTCCATAATATGCTATTCTCTCACTGTTAAAACCTTAAAATCAATAAAAATGTTTTTTAAGGGATATGACATGGGTTTACCAAGTATATTTCTTGTTATTATTTTCTGACATACAAATAGTTTTGAAGTGATTGTGTTATAAGTACCGCCCCATGCTATGATTCCATATACAATTACAGGTTGTACTAGTGAGTGATATGCATTTTTAAATAGTTGTTTGGTCAATACACCTTTAATGATTTGAACATAATCTTCCTCAATTTGTTATTTAAATTATGTATGTGTTCACTCCATTTTAAATGACAATCGATGGTTATTCCTAAGTATTTAATTGAAAATTATGTTGTGATGGATTTATTGCAGCTATTAAAAAGGGGTTGTGAGTTTTCGTAACTGGAGAAACCAAGAAATTTAGTTTTTTATATTAAGTTTCAATAAATTATAATCCATCCAAGATTTCATAGTCTGAAGAATTTTTTCAGCCTCAGCCCTTACAAACGTTACAAACATTTATCGTGTTAGAAGTCAATAGACCATGTTCTGATTCTCCAGGTTGAACAGTCAAAACCCGTCTACTGATCCCAGACTGCTGTTTCCCTCTTCCCATACGCTCGTCGGTGGATCGAGACAGATGTGGAGTCACTGATCAAACATCCCCGACAGTGATATAACTACGACCTCCGAAATTTTTTTCACAGACGAGCTCATGAGTAGGGCGGAACAACTATCTAGATGTGTCGTCACTGTTCAACCTGGAGAAAACTGTGTCCTTTAACTTCTAACACGATATATGTTTGTTATTCAATTGCACCATAATAATAGTTAACAACGTTTAAATTAATCGGGTGTAATGAATTGTTATTTTCATAGGTGATGTATAATTTGGTCCATGAGAAAGCCGAATTACTTGCGTATAATGAAACTCTGGCTAAAGACGTACAGTTTTCATTTAAAAAGATTAACAGAACATCGACTGCATTCAATACTAGTTTCGTTTTATTGACTGATGTAATGGATAACAAAGCTTTGGTAAGTGTATCATCAATTAATATAAAAAAATTATTCTGTCATCCGGTATCTAATAACGTTTAAAACAAAATGTCTTTGTTAAATATCACTTACAGTAATGACCACCTGAGAATAATCATCTTTATCTACTAAAAATTACTATGAAAGTACTAAGGACTTTCCAGCTTCCAAGTAGCTATCAGAGTAAACTAAATTAGAAAGCCAAATGTACTTGAACTGAACAAAGTTTATTACTTTTGAAACACTTTACTGTCCAATATCTAGATAATTCAGAAGGGATGGAAATGTATAAGCGATGAAACAATTCATTAAATTCAGATTTGTCTCCAGCTGAGGGTAAAATCACGTATTAATTTTCTTTTTCATTATCATGAAAATCACATTTGATAGACAGTTTTTCAAGTTTCAAAGAAGCAATACTCCGAGCTGTTTTCAGACGAAGCTTGTAAAATATACTGATTTGAATAAGAGTTGCGATTTTTACCTAGTAATAGTTAAGCAATTTGATTGAAATTTTCACAGAAGTGACACATTAATGTAACCAGTAAACTATCAGATGTTGAAGCAAAAAAAACATAAATAAAAAAGTTATTCAATAATGAGTGACCCCACAGCGATTGTTTATGCACTCATCCATTCGATGAGGTACCGATTGAACAAGATGATCAATGTCGCCTTGAGGTTTCCCATCCCAAGCTTCTTGGATACGAAGTCGAAGATCATCTGAATTGTGAGAGGGTGGCGTAAGCTAATTAGTCTTGTACCTATTATATTGCAGCACTGCAACACTGCAACAGGTTCCAGGTGGTTATGTAATTGTCCGCATTTAGATTGCCCTGGACGAAAACTAGAGGTGACCTACTGCGATAACATATTGCACCCCAAACCATTACTCCTAATGTAAGGGCATTATGATGTTCAACAGCAAATAGCAGATTTCTTCTTTCCCCACGTGAAGGCCTTTCCTTTTTTTCGCCCATCATAGTCCCACAAACAAAATCGCGGCTTATCACTGAAGACCACATGATGCCATTCCTGCACCCAGTTCACTCGCTCACTCCAGCCTACGGGAGAGGTAACGTGGGGTAAGGAGAAGGCATGGAACATTATCCGTCGATAGACGCCATGGAGACTGTTTGTCCTAAAGCTTCCATTCAGCCTATTTCCTACGGCTCGTGTAGTGGAAACCTTTCTCTTAGGACCAATGTTCTAAGGTGGCGTTCTTCACCATCTTGACCAACATCTTAACACTGTTGGAACGTTACGACCCACACGGTTGGCAATTTCCCAAAATGAAAATTTCCCCTCCCTCATACCAATAATCCGGTCACGTTCAAACTCACTTAATTGGCGATAATTCAGACGTTGTCGAACTCTAGGCATTGTGGATAATGTTCACGATAGAAATGTGAAAACAGAACTGTGAAAAATGTTCATTTTTACGATTGGGGTTTGAAAACATTTCTCTTCTTCACGTAAAAAAAAACAAAAACTGTGAAGTATTCCCTCTGTGAAAATTTCAGGCATAATGCTAAACAAACCCTAGGTGTTGCGTTTTTTATTCAAATCAGTGTATATTGAGCCCAAAATCTGAACATACATATCGAATATTTTAATAACCTCTTGTATGCTGGGCTTTTCTGACAACTCCAATGTATCATAAATGACCACAGCTTCCTCACCAATTCAACATCAAGTCATCACCAAACCTACCTTATTATAAAAAAAAGAATTTTTACGTTAAGAATGATGTGACGTCATATTTGGTGGATAGCGGTGATTATTTCGGAGTTATTAGTGTTATAGTATATACACAGTTGTGAACTCTTTGAGTGCAACATTGAATACCACATACTTTCTTTATTTAATTAATTGTTGAATGCAATTTTGAGCTTCACAATTTATTTTGTGAAACATACAACGAACATGATTCGGTATGAACCATAAGTTTGGTTTTGTAGATATTCTATAGGAACTGTCTAAACTAACGTACATTTCAAGTTGAAATTTTATCGAAAATATAACATAGCAAACTAACAAAAACTTTATTCTAATTATCAAAACTATCTTAGAGTTTATATATAAAATTTTATCAAAAAAAGCTTATACTATCAAGGTTGGCAGATTTAGGCTAGCATGGCTTGAACCACGGCTTAAACCAAGGCTAAAAGTCCCTGGTTTTTTCAGAAAAAAAATCAATTTTGATTTCACTAGTACGATCCTGTATAGCAACATTATTAAATGCCTCCTTTCCGACTAGAAGTTAGACTTCGAAGGAGCGATACATTTCTACATCAATTTCATGATTGTCATCCAAAACAATTGACAAATCATACAGAAAATCATCGCATTTTCGAAACCTAACTTCAAGCCGGAAAGAAGGCATTAACGAATGTTACTGTTCGACATCTCTGTTTACCAGTTGTATCCGATAGTCAGTAGGTGGCGCTGGGCATCCACCAGTTCTTGGGGATTCCCCTGTCAGCTGTCACTGCTGTCAGTAGGAATTGCATTATACTTGTGCTTGTACTTATAAATCAAATCACTGTAGGTTGAGGTGTGTGACTGTTTACTGAATTTATTTGGATTGATAATTTTTGATACTTCTTGTAATGAAAAAGACAAATGAATAAAATAGAATACAATTTATTTTTTTGTTAATCTTAAGTGGCTATACCCTATATCTACTGAATTTGTAATATTTTTATGATGAATTATGTAATTTTGTACGTTTAGTTAAATTCAATTAGTACTAAAATACTAACTAATAACCTAATAGTTTTAATTTCACGTTTTTTCACAGTGTGATTATGTATGCTTTAATAATAAAAAGTTGTAATATAACTTTTGGTGTATCAGTGTTATTTTTTGGATAGTTTTTTTGATTTTCACAATTTTTAGACTTAAATAGTTTAAAACAAATAAACCTAGCTTGAACAAAAAAAATATTTCCAAAAGCCGGGTGTTTTCCAACCCATTATTAAAGTAGGAAATGCCAAGGTAGATATGGTTGTGGTTGTCAAAGCAGTTACCCTTTGAAATGGTGGTAACTCATGTTACTGGAGTAACTTTCTATAACATTCTTTATGTTCAGAAATAAATTCAATCATTGTTCCTTCTTATCAGAGATTGTACTTTCAAGCTCAAATTTTATAAGTTCAGCTGTTCTTAAACCAAAGTATTCCCTCTTCCAATATCTTTTCACGCCCAGAAAATATGTGAGAATATACCTCTCATTGCTATTTTTTCAATTAGGATTGTGTGGCACATACAACCTTGAACGAAAAGTACACAAAGGACCAAGATGCTATAGCCACACGACCAGTTAGAATAATTGCCAATCATAGTAATACTCATACCTACACTCCTCATCTTCAGAAACGATTGAACGTAAGATGAATGTACGTGAATGAGGAGTATTGAATCGCATATATTTTATATTCACAAAAATATATGACTTTGACGGGACCAAAGTGGTCTAATTGCTCAATATACTAAACTGTAAATCGAGGAATGTGGGTTCGAATCCCACCTATGATCTTATTTTTACATTTATTCATCTTAATAATCTTTTGTTAAAAATGCTCATGATAATATAGAAAATTCAAGCTATATCTATATACGTATATTACATTTTCCTTGGTATTTAGGTTCATACTGTATCACTAGGAATGAAATTCATCTTGTGTTTGACGTTTCGATGATTCATTGCAGTCTTTATAAAAATTTGTTCTTCATTGCTTTCACGTAATTTGGAAGCGAAAGGATGACAATGATTAATGAAGTGCGTCTGTAGATGAAATGTATATTGTTAACCAATGAAAACTGTAGAAAACTTAGGTGTGGTAGTTTGTGAACGTATGTCATAAGAAAATGTTTAATTCTTATGAAGTATATAATCGATGTTTACAATGATGAAATATACCAAAATCATCTCTATCAGACATTGCCAAAATTTCGGGACACTCAGACCGCTGTATATAACAAGTATGGCCGTATGGAATGAGCTCTTGCCGTATTAGTTGTTCTGTGTGCCAGATTGAGATTGATTCTCGCAGCTATTTCGAAGCGGTGTTGCCTTACAAGTGGTACCAAGTTTTCAATCATTGTTACAGCGTTGCCAATAATTATGACTCGATGACAAAGAGGTTCGTTGGTTTTCTTTGTCATACATCATGTAATTATTGCGACAAGTCAAATGGAGTTTAATGATTGAGATGTTTCGTCTCCTTAGGATAATAGGTCGATGGGAATACCTAATAAATAATTCTGTTATCACATTTTCAAATACCTAAGATGTTGTTATGGGATACGACATTAGTTCACACCATCATCCTTTTTCCACTTGAGTTATTACTTACCCAAATCACTTTTTGACTGCGGCGCACCCAAGACTCAGTCCTGCAGTTCTCGTATGGTGGGAAATAATCAAACTGCTTACAGTCCAAATACTTCTAGACAGAATACAGGGATTCTTCGTAAGAGGCATTACATAGCCGAGGAAGAGTATATTGACTGCTTGCTGGGCGTGTCTAATTACCATGAGGAATCTCGTAATTATAGCGGTCTACAGGCTTGGCTGCAATCGCTTCTTAAAGAGATGAAGTGCAGACCAATCCATCCATTTAGGAATAGACAGAAAGCCTGTGCGAATCGTAGGACAGAATCAAAGCCCTGTGGTTTGCAAAGTAGCATTTCAGAGCCGTCATCCCTTCGAGGGAGTAATGGGAAAATGGCCGCACCCCAAAGCATGGCACTATTTTGTATACAGATGGGTCTAGAACAAACACAAGAGTCTGAGTAGTCTTTTGCGATCTTATATACAGGGTGAGTCAGTTTCTTGTAGCCAAACTGCAACAGGAGATAGAACAAGTGTTTTTAAGAAGAAAAGTTCAATAAACATATGTCGTAGAAGGCTTCGTTTTCGTTGAAATTGAAAAAAAAATTTCGTTTTTTGCGAATATCTCCGGAAATGTTCATCGTACAGGAAACAGCTTTTGTAAGCATTTTCTAGTCATAGTAATCTATATTCTGTGTGATAAAATTTTTTTTTACTCATAATTGAAGTGAAGATTTTGAAGGGGTAGTGGGTGTTTTCTCCCCAACTTCTACGCCACTGGAAAAAAAAAAGCTGGTTTTGAGACAACCGTTAGAACCGCCAATGTCTTCTACACAAAAATGATGCTCTTGGTCATAAGCTCTAAAGTTGACCTTTTCCGAGAAAAATCAAATTTTATGTTGAAAAACATGGTCAATTCTTACTAATTAGACAAAATTTATTCAAACAAGTAGAACAAGTAACAAAATCAGAGGATTGACCATGTTTTTCAACATAAAAGTTGATTTTACTCGAAAACAATCAACTTTAGAGCTTATGACCATGAGTATCTTTTTTGTGTAGAAAATATTGACAGTTCTAATGGTTGTCTCAAAATTGTTTTTTTCTCAGTGGCGTAGAAGTTGAAGAGAAAAACATCCACTACCCCTTCAAAATCTTCACCAATTATTAGTAAAAAACAAATTTTTATCACACAAAACATAGCTCACTATGAGTAGAAAATGCTCACAAAAGCTGTTTCCTGTACGATGAACGGTTCCGGAGATATTCGCAAAAAACGAATTTTTTTTTTCAATTTCAACACCCTGTATCTCGAAAACGAAGACTTCTACGACATATTTTTATTGAACTTTTCTTCTTTAAAACACTTGTTCTATCTCCTGTTGCAGTTTGACTACAAAAAAACTGACTCACCCTGTATATTGATGGATACTCCGTGCTATTGGAGGATCTCAACACAATCTTCCAAGCCGAGATGCTTGCCATCTAAATATGTGTTGAGAAGCTACTCGGCAATGGTCAAGCCTCACTCAACGTACTTAGAAGCCCGACTGTGTCCTCGAGACTTGTCAAGGATACTAAGGAGATCCTCAACAGGCTAGTCGGTGGAAACAGGCTCAACCTGACCTGGATTCCGTGTCACTCAGGTTGGAAGGGAATGAGAGAACGGACAAACTGGCCATATTGGACGGTCCTCAAGACCTCTTAGCTGGTATCCCCTACAACGAAGGAATACAAATCTTGTGGAATCATCTGAGAGATCAACATGCTAACGCATGGAGAAGTATTGACAGTTGACAAACTGAAAAGCAATGCTTGGCAATGAGGCAAGCCTGAGGGCAAGCGCGAAACTCTCGCTGAGTAGGCAAAGCATCAGGATAATCTCCGAGATCTTTACAGAGGTCACGGAAATCAGATGAAATTATGCATACAGTAGAAACAAGAGACACTCACTTCTGTATAAGATGTGAGGGAAACAAAGTGGGGTCTTCAACCCACTCCATTTGTGAATATCCTACGCTCATTCGAACCAGGATTACCTGGTTATTTCCGGAGATCGTCACGGCCGATGACAGAGGATCTAATCGTCAAACAGATCTTACAATTCTTCCGAGAAGCAGATATCAAATACCCCTGAAAAAAGTAATAGGAGATAGTGTACCAGGGTCTTTGGCTAAGTGCACTAAACTTCCTATTAAGCCCACTACCATCTCGAACAATACCGATACCACCATCTACAGTGAGTCTGTACATCTCATTTTAGAAATAAACTGCTGTGGGGTGTAATTTGAACTATCATTTTTATCAGGAAACAAAAAATCCTTATTCCATTCATAATAAATTCAGAAGTCTTAACCACTCTCATTATGGTGTTTCCGGTCGAGCAGCTCGGACCTGACATTGTCTCGCAATTCTGGCGTGATCTTTTGAAAATGTTACCTGCCGTCGGGCTAATCGACGCTAACCTGCAGTCCACATCAATATTTCAATAAAATATATCATAATAGATGTGACATCTTATTTTACAGCTAGACATTCAAATTGATAAATTATTTGGAGCAGAATATAAGAAAACTGGTACTTCCTTATCTCTCAATCTATGCAAAGCCTACAAGTCGAATATATTCGGTATTGTAGAACAACTGCATAAAAATGGTAATTTGGTAGCATGCGATATTAAAAAGGTGAGTATTACTATGTATTATCTATATTTTTCGTCTGGATTCTGGATTCGGATATTATGTATGGTCATTTTCAAATATCCAATCAGATCAGCTGGAAATATAAACTATTTGAAATTAAGCGAAGCAAAAGCATTCATGGTAGATCAAGTTAGGAGAAAAGTTCCAGTTCGCTTATAAAACAAGGAAAATCATAGAGATGTCAAGTATTCCTCTGATGTGATCATTGTTATCTTTTAGGGCAGATATTATACTACGAATTTTGTACCAGATCAGAACATGTTCCCCACGTTTCTACCATTTGGAAGTTACAGAGTGGTGCTCAATATCCATTACCCAGGAGAGATCCTGATGTTCAAGATGAATTGGTTTGCAAGAGTTGAACAGCTAGTAAAGTGGTAATGAATGTATAGTTACAATTCATTGTAATTTGTTTTATGATAACAATAAAGATTCACGTTCAACTATTATAAACTATGATCAATCAATATACCCATCTACTTGGATCACAACTGATTCACTTATGAGTTTACATATGTTCTGGGATGCCTCAAGTATTGGTCGTGTGACCACGACCTCTATTATTCCTATGAAGCCTTCTATATCCATGCTCGGGATCACCAACAACAGCACGCTCTCATGGGATAATCATGTGAGGTCTAGTTTTCTATTCCGTGCCAAGAGATAATTTACATCCCAACAGCTCCTCATAATCTGCAAAGCACAGATTGGAGTACTATTCACATGTTTGGGGTTCGGCTCTAGAACATACGCTTATGCTCTTGGATTGTATCCAGAAGAGAGCAATTCGTCCAATCGATGATGTCACAATTACGAATTCGTTGACCTCTCTAGAGCATCGTAGGAAAGTGGGAGATCTTTCCCTCTTCTATAGATATTTCCATGGTCGGTGTTCATCAGAAATCTCGTCTGTTGCTCGACCACTAGAGATACCAGATATGTGAATTAGACGAGCTCAAGGTAGTCACCCTTTCATTGTCAAGCTCGAAACTTGTCGAAACTTCTTTCTACCAGACTTAATTTTTCCATCGAATGGTGGAGTGGTGGAGCTCTTTGCCTAGTGAGACCTTCTCCTATGCCTATGATCCACAAACCTTTCAGAAGAACTCGAATGCCTATCTCCTCTCCGATTTCTAGGCTTGTCTTGATGTGCAGGGAAACCCCGTCTGAATTAGTCAGAAGGGACAAACTCAAGCTAGTGTGGGTATATGCATACTCTGAAGGAAAGAGATATGGAGTTGCTGATGAATTGGCCAAACAGGAATCCTTAAGCTCCCCTGGCTCCAATTCAACGATCGGAATTGCATCAACCACACACCCTCAAGGAGCTACTGGATAATCAGTGGCTCTCGGTCTGGCGTAATGCCCCCGGCATGAGGAACGCAAAGCTCTACATTAAGGAGTGCTCGCCTGAACTCTCTAAAGCCAACTCTCTATAAGTAGGAGAGGCCTAAAACTGGTTACAGGACTCATCACAGAACACTGTTATCCGAATAAACATCTATACACAATGGTCATTGTTGAAAACTCACATCGTAGCCGAATGTCCAGCACTGGCTTCTCTTAGGCTACATCTCCTTGGCAGCACTCATATGCCACTTGAACCCATCCATCTTAGCCTTCGGCACTGCCTTAGGCCTGCTGGACTCTCATATCAACGGGAGCACAATGGACCCAATCAAGAGATCTAAGTGCTCCAGATTGATTAGACGGTTTTATGCGACATGAAAGAGAAAGGCCCCAAAGTAATAGAACCTTGGCGTAAATACCATTCTTTAAACGTTGACCCGTCAAAAGCAGAGCTAGTCCTTCCCACGAGAGTGAGGGAAATTGGGAGCATTTACCACCTAAGCTACTCAATATCATCCTAAAGCTATCGACGTAAGTTAAATACCTGGGTATAATTCTTAAGAATTAAGTGTCCCAGTGCGTGGGGACAATCGGAAAGACATGGGGACTATCTCCATTATGCGTTTATACGGCAAAGGTCATAAGGCCCATGACTATATACGGTGCATTGATCAGGTGGCCCGGAAGCAGATAGAAGATCGAAATAAAACAACCAAAGGATATACTTATATCGGAGGAATGAGACGAAAACGTTGGTTAGTTCCTTTATTTGCTATTCGTGTGTGGAATATGTTTAACAGAGTTTACAGTGATTTACCAATAACGAATAATACTGTGAAATGTTTGTCATCATTCGTAAGCATTAAAGAAACAAAATCAAATAAAGTAGGTACAATAAATTTGTTCACAAGTTGGATTTTGGCGACCAGACGTATGCAAAAATAAATAGACTTAAGAGATGTATAACAATATAAGTCGAAAATGTTAGTAGAAATGACTGAATTCCAGTATAGCACGAAGATGCTCCGGATTTGTCCGCCCCTGTTTTAATTGATTGATTGATTGATCTTCTCTCCCATCATTCCATTGCTGACTCCCACGATGTTCTTCGAACATTATAGGTTTCTCTCTCGTGTAGTCGTATAGTATAGAAGAAAACTTGCTGAAAAGTTTAACTGCTTCAGAAGCAATTATGCTATACGTAACGTACTGTCACGATTCCGTTTTCAATCAAATTGAATTATTATCAATCTACATTGTCGTTGTGAATCATACTTATTTAAATTTAACTAAATTATATGTTTCAAATATTCTATTTCAAATGTATCATCTGGTTGGAAAACTTATTTCAAATCATTACTTGGTATAAAAGCAAAGTTAATAATAAACTAGCAAACTAACGCGGAAGATGTGGGCTGTGATGTAACGATGAAGGAGTTATCTCCGAGACATCCTAAATCAGTTCAATTCAATAGATTCCTCTATTTTCTCCAATAAATAAAGATTCAATACTGTAACCTAGTGAACATACAAGGTAGCGATATGCAAATCTATATATATAAAAGAAGGTCGTGTTAGTTACACTATTTATAACTCAAGAACGGCTGTACCGATTTGGCTGAAAATTGGTTAAGAGGTAGCTTAGAACCAGGAGACGGACATAGGATACTTTTTATCCCGTTTGACCGCGCTCCCGTGTGACATGACATAAAACGTCAAAGAGAATACAAGTCAATATAAAACGTGGTATAACAAAAACGCATCTGACTTGGAATAACAAAACGTAAATGACAGCTAACCGTAATTTTGTCTATGTTTAAGTATGGTTGAAAATTTGATTATTATTATATTAGTAATAATCCATTGGGATACGACAATCGTTGAAGCCATTACATCTGCATCTCCAAGTCAGATACGCACATTATTTGCTATCATCATTTCGACATGCTTTCCATCGAACCCATCTAACCTGTGGCACAAATACAAGGATTATTTGTCAGAAGATATTTTACATCAAATTCGTGTCAGTTCCAGAAATCACGATCTTGAGATGAATGAGGAGATACATAATCGGGCTTTACTCTTGATCGAAGACATGTGTTACCTCATGTGCGGTAGTTTATTAGTCAGATTAGGAATGCCAGCGGAAAATCGTAAAATGAATCAACAACAAAAGAAAGTTTATGATAAATTAATGAAGGCAATTGATGATGGAAATGGTGGTTTATATTTCCTGGATGCCCCTGGTAGAACTGGTAAGACATTCGTCAGTCAGTAGTTTCAGCCACTGTTCGTGCGAGATTCAACATTGCGGTTGCAGTTGCTTCTCCTGGAATAGCAGCAATATTGTTAGAAGGATGCCGTACGGCTCATTCAGCATTAAAATTGCAGTTAAATCTTCAAACTATTGAAGAACCAACATGTAATATTGCAAAAAAACTCAGCAATGGCCAAAGTTTTATCAGCATCGAAAATCATCACCTGGGACGAATGCACAATGGCACATAAACGTGCATTAGAAGCACTTAACCGAACAATGAAAGATTTACGCAATGACTCGAGATGTTTTGGAGGAGCAATGATTTTACTGTCTGGCGATTTCCGCCAAACACTGCCAGTAATTCCAAGATCAACGGCTGCCGACGAAATAAACGCTTGCCTCAAATCATCGAATCTATGGCGCTAACTTCAAGTTTCTCCAACAAACATGAGAGTTGCATTGCTTAATGATACATCTGCTGAAGATTACTCTGAACAATTGCTGGCTATCGGTGATGGTCGAGTACCTGTCGATGAATCGATCGGATCAAATCTATTGACTGTGTAATAAATGAAGATGAAGTCACCAACTGTCCAATTGAATTTTTAAACTCCTTGGATGTGCCTGGCTCACCACCGCACAATTTACGCCTAAAGGTTGGCTCCGTAGTAATCATGCTTCGAAACATAAACCAACCAAAACTGTGTAACGGTACGCGTTTAGTGATAAGTAAATTGATGAACAATGTGATTTACGCGACGATACTTGAAGGAAAATTCGAAGGTGAGGAAGTTATCATTCCGAGGATCCCGATGATCCCAAACGATATGCCGTTTGAGTTTAAAAGACTTCAATTTCCGATCCGTCTTGCATTCGCCATGACCATTAACAAATCACAAGGGCAATCCTTGCAAGTTTGTGGTTTGAATCTGGAATATCCATGTTTTTCCCATGGTCAATTACATGTGGCATGTTCAAGGGTCGGAAGACCATCTTGCGCCTGATAATAAAACACAAAATGTCGTGTATCACAAGGTACTTAACTGAAGAGTACAACCTATGCTAAGAATACATGAATAATAAAGAATAATTCAAATACTTTTTTTTTAATTTTTATTTCTTAATAAAAAATTGAACTTGATAAAATCACAAATTTTGTATATTTATTGCCTCCTCTAAGGTGGAACAGAGTTCGCCGGGTCAGCTAGTAGGGAATAAAGAATGTTATATAATGGTTATTAGATGAAACATCAGCAGGGTCGAGTTGTTATAATACTTGGAGTCAAGGCGAGGTTACAACTTTATGAATTGCATTAACCAGTAGAATAACGAAGCGACGATATGAGAATATCTCTATAATGAAGCATTAATTGGACAAATTATGTATAATCCTAAATTTAATCAACAAACTGTTGCTAGTTATCAAATGTTTGAAGGAAATAAAGTACCAACCCTGAGAAATGAAAAGCGGCATCTCTGAACACGAAGAACAACCTAAAAGTGACATCTCTGGGCACAAAGCACAATCTTCTACAAATTAACTGGGATTATCATAGGGTGCGAATGTGGGGAATACAACAAATACTATAGAACCGAGGATAAGGAAAAAAGGAAGAAACAACAGTTCTATGAATTATTTCACTTGTATTTCATTCATTCAATTGAGTATTATTCATGGTTTTTTATATTGCTTGATATAATTAAAGTCACAAAAGTGTTTATATTAAAATTTTGAAGTAAACAATAAATTACACAGTCCATTGTGTCGAAAACATAACCCTCTTACACTTGAAAAATTTAGATAAAGATACGGAAAATTTACTTTCTGTTCAAGTCAATATTATTAGTTCAGACTGTGATGTTAAAGTAAGCATTATTATTCTGTAACAAAGCTCAAAATTTCAAATAAAAAGTGTTAGGTATTAATAAATTGCGAAATTCTGTATCATAGTCTAGATCTGCACACTGTGATGTTACTCGGTAGAAAGTGGGGATTGTAGATAAGGCACTGATAGAGTTTGCACACTGTGCTTTCACAAAATATAGAAAGAATTCAAAATTGAAAATATTCGACATACCTGAAATAAATAATTAAATTATACGTTCTTTCAATAACAAAAATTAATTTCAGTTGTGACAATACGTAACCTAGAAACGTTCACAACTATCAGAACACACATAGGGGTTGTAGCAGTGCAGCTTGATCAGAACCATTCACTTACTAACTCAATAATCAGAACATTCATAGAGGTTGTAGCAATGTAGCCGTTACATGAATGTCAATGGATCTAGACTACCTTTGTGGATTAGATTCATTTCTAACAAGTAATTGTTCAATTCTTGTCTTTTGCATTGGTTCGTGTCGCCCTCTGGCACACTTGGTCTTGGTCCTCAACTTTCATTATTATATCTATTCTGTCAATGTTCACATTGCGTTGGTTTTTCTAAGAGGATTCCACTAGCAAGTAGATGGTGTTAATTGTTATATCCCTCTATAACACTTTTTGTAGTTGGCTTATGTATACGTCACCAGATATATCGATTGGTGGCACTGCACGTTCCCCTGATGACCTAGAGGTGGCGAAACAGCTGTTTGGAGCTATTCTGTCATGGTGTGACCAATCGATTCAGACATATACTACATACTTACTTCATATATAAATCATAAGGGGAGGAAGTCAGAGTATATTGAAATGCAACGCAGTAACAATCAAAATGAAACAAATGAACATGTAATGGAACTTTATTTTCCACTATACAAAGAACAATAACAAGAATATCTGGTTTATTTTAAACATTATCTTGGACGATGTACTGAATATACTTACTCCCAAGTGTAGTACGACTGTCAATTTTCCTACGTCCTTTTGGAATTCTGTATTAGATTGAAGATAAGTTCACATAGAATTCTGAAGATCAAAGTTTTACTTCATCCATGGATGATAGAAATCATGACCAACACTCATTATTACCAATTGTTGGACTATTCATTCGTTTTTGAAAATTTTAGTATTTGTGTTGAACATTAGCAAAACGTGAAAGACCAATATCCTCTATAGTACAAGGCCTGTACACTGAGTACAAAAGTCAGTGTTACGTCATCAACAAAAGACTTGGAATTGAAACGAAGATTATGACAATAGAATCATTAGGTCTTAATGGCGCGTAGCCGGTATTGACTTTGACAGGTGATAAATATTATAATTTAGAAAAGTTTCATCAATTTTTTGTGTAAAATTATATATTGCACCTGTTCCTAACATGTCCTACTGTGATTGTAACGTATTTTTACCTGTAAATAAGCGTGTATAAGAGTGTTATGACTTAATTGGGGGGGTTGCACTATGGCTTCATGAGTGAATGTGTATGTTGGTTCGTCCTTGGTTTGGGTTGTACGTACATTTCATTGATGTTTGTTGGTTAATTACCTATGCTGAATGAATGTTGTGCTCCTGGTTGCAAGATGAATTACAACAATGGGCCAAAAGTTCAGATTCCCCAAACTTAATGAACTATGGAAGCGATGGATATCGACTGTCCCTGTGAACGATTTCATGGTACCGCAGTATAAGTGTAAATTGTGTCAATTACTTTTAAATTAGAACAAATATTCTGTATTATAAGTGACGATAATTCACTCAGCCGCTCAGCTATTTTTTCTTAACATAACAAATTAAGTACCATGTATCTTCATCCAGTTAATAATTCGACACCATTTTTTTTAACTATGCGACTGTGTTCACATTCTCAGATGTGAAAATTTGTTAAATATGTGGAAATCTTGTTTGACTTTGGATAGATTAACAATACCATATACTACATGATCACAAAGTTCATGGAATTTTATAAATAATTTCGTATTATTTCAATGAGCTCAATTTATATTACATATTGTTGGGAAAATTTCACACAGAACAATTAGACAGCAGGTTCTTTACATTAATAAGAGCAAATGGTCTGCAGCTAAGGGATCTTTTCAAATCTGGTAACCCCGTTCAAACAGGAAGTCCTTATAATTTCGTATTGACTCAATTAGCTTAATTTAAATCACATATTGTTAGGAAATTTCCAAACAGAACCATTAGAAGAAGGTTTTTCACATGAATAAAAGCAAATGGGGTGCAACTATGGACTCTCGCAACCCAGTTTGAACAGAAAGTCCTTATATATGTCCCACAGAATAAATAAAACTTTTGTTTTCTGTCGGTGATCAGCAGCAACGTAGCATCTGCCCCGTGACTCCACGTTCCAGCGTTCAGGCCTTGTACTACGGTTGTTAATGTAGACATATCTATGTTCCTTCCTCATATTTTATTGGAATTTACATTATTTGTTACAATCGATATAAAATTTTTATTTTTTGAAGGATACTGTTACTCTAATTGTAGAGTTTCCTAAAGGTTCCAATTGAATTGGCACATTGAATCTCTGAACAGCCATGTGCATCTATGATTCCGATATATTATGTAGATCGGTATTTTGAAAAACTTATTAATCCACTATTTTCATTATATTATCCCTTAAAAAAATATGTATCAACCAAGAACTGCAGTAAGAATTTTCAATGATCATCATCATCATCATTTGAGAGGAGGCGGCTTAGTACCCAAATACCATTGGGCCATTTAGTTGAGCTCCTTGTGTACCTTGTGGTTAGAAGCCTATTCTATTCTACCAGATTGTGGCCCGCCAGAAACCCAGAATATTGCCAACGCTGGCTTCCATGAGTTCTACTGGGAGTGGTTTGAAGTGACGGTGCCTGAAGGATGCCAATGCACAGAATTCAATAGGATGTGAGAGGCAGTTTCCTCAGCCTCTCTGCATTTCCTACATATAGGATCATCTGCGATGCTCATAGTATGAAGATGTTTGTTAAGACAACAGTGACCAGTTAGGATTCCAGTCATCTCTCTGATGACCCTTCTGTTCAGAGAAAGGAGTTCCTTCGAGAGCCTAAGCACAGGCTCTTTGATGGAGAGATCAGTCTTATGGGAGTATTTCATATATTGTTATATTCACCAAAAATAAAGACTTTTGGAACACATGTTGTACTTCATACACCCTCATGTTCTTAGTTTTAAGTTCTACTCCCTCTGGTTTATCTATCCCGGATAACCCTGGGAACCACGTAACACTCACATCTGATGTACTGTTCCCTCAATTCTTAATTTATCATTAAAGCAATGTGAAATATTGTGGACAAAGGATTGAATGTGAACAGATGAATCAGAATGAGTTTCAGAATATATACAAACGAACAAAAAGTGGTCCAAAATTATCCTGGGCTTACCAATTTCCTTCCAACTTGTATGACAATATTGAGTTCTCAGTACATCTCAAAGAAGGCTCAAAGATAATGTATTAAACAAAAGTTTTCATTTGAATATAGCAATCGACATGTCTAATGCTACTCGAAAGTTCGAATGAGTTTTTCGGTAGCTTATTAATTATCTAATTTACTACATATCTTCAACTGATTGATCACTAGAAATTCTGAATATATGCAATATTCATGGAATGTTAAAGGAAATCTAATAATAATACTCCGCTGATTTGTGCGGAGAGTAATAATTTAGGTACTGTATAGAAAATGTAAGTTGGGTAAAATGTTTGCACAAAGCTCAATAAGTGGGACTTCCTTCCGTTATTTTGATAATGCAAAGTTTCGGGAATCCACTTCCAATAGTTTAGTTGCTCTGAGCCACACAGATATCTTCTTTATATCTACGCTGCAACAATATATTTGTTAGAAAATACAGTAACCTTGAAAACTTCTCACCTCTAGTCGGTTAAGGAAGATTTTGTTCTGTTATATTTACAATATGTACCTATATTCTGATATCCATTTCCACTAGTTCAGTTGTTCAGTTGCCCAAGATATTCCTGAAAACTGTTCAATTGGTGATACTTCAAATCATATTGAACCATCGATTCATATTCGCATTACATGGACATCTTGAAAAGAGATGGTCAACGTCTGCAGCTTGTTCATAACTCTTGCGTTGAACTTATTAAGATACTAAGCAAGCGAGCTCATATATCCCGTCCTTTGGAGGAGCTAGGATGGTTAAAAATCGTAAGGCGGAGAATTTTGCATGCCTCTACACTATTTTACTATTTACTTATTCGACGGAATCCATCCTATTGATAAGAAGCTGCTATAAGTGACCGTATTTAAGTTATATTCTGACATTTCATCATCTGGAGGAATACCTCCAGAAAATCAGTTAAAGACATCTTTGAGCGGGATTTACAAGTATCATGCGGTATATTTTTCCGATATCTGCCCTGACAACAATGTCATGTTGACAAAAACGGATGACTAGATTTTTGGCTCCACGATCTGGAGACTGTTAAGGGAAATTCCATTGTTAGAAGGGGCCATGCCGCCAAAAACGACTCTCAGCTTGGTAGTAGAGCTATACTCGTTGAATATCACATGATGAGGTTGATAATAAATAACAACGGTTAGAAGATTCATTGAGAATAACCATAGTCACGTGCCCAACGTTTCCATATTCCTTCATAAAATGTATTTACATATTTCGTAGATTGGGGTTCGCCTGGGGTTTTCTTTCCAGGGAGTGGACCCGTTTGAGTGCTGAGAGTTTTAAATCACCAAGAGTGGAAAAGGGCTCAGTCTTGAAAGGGATGCTGACCACGAACCTGCCATTTTCATCACGAGTGGTGGTGTCAACAAATTATTTCTCAAAATAGGATTCATCATCAGTTAGTGGCTTAAGATTCTGGTAAGGTACCTCGACTTGAAGTTTGAAAGTTGTGGTTGCAGGCTTGTACTGAAGCAACAATTAATTTTGGATTTTGGTCTAGATAAGGGGATTGGACCTGACATGATCGAGCCCAAGACAAAATTTCGAGATCCGGGAACATTGGGTCCAAGTTGGATGTTTCCATTGCGAAGTATAGTATAGGAAATGTCTGCACCTGAGAAAGTCGATTTCAGATGATGTGAACACTTCAGGGTCTGCTAACTTGATATGACAGGGTATCTGACGAGACTTAGTGTCAATGTGAGTACCTGTCATCATATCACATATGTTTGGTAGAACTAGGCAATACAGAGATTGACTATAAGGGTTATATCTGGATGTAATGGTTACCTTGCAACGATATTTGACTGTAGATACAGTTTGGTTTATTCCTGCTATGGCCAAACTTTCATTGGTAGTAGGTGTTTCAAGCTTCTCACGCAATTCTTGTGATATACCACTCACCAACCACCCTATCTATACCAAAAGATATTCATAATACGATGCTCTTTTTTCTCGTATATAACTATATAACTGGATTCCGGAAGCCCTCAAGGGATCAACTATATCTGGTTTCAAAGTACACAACTCCTTCTTATTGTAATTTGAACTTGTGGCTGGTCAACCACTAATCCCTGAAGTTCAATTTTATTTTTCGTTCAGAGACTATAATTACGTTGCGTCGCAGTTCTACTTCTAATGTAAAAACTAGAAATAACTACGTCCTATTTTATCAAATAACAAGATCAAGGAACGGAATGATTGGACGAATGCTTGAAATCTTACCTATAGTATATTTTTAAGGTGAAACTAGAACTATATGTGAAATGTCTAAAATATTATCTGCACTGCAAAAAACTGAATCTATGTATAGTCAGGTTTTATACTTCAGGGCATCGATCACTAACGTTATTGTGATCTATATGATATGATAAAGATTGCTATTAGTTGAAACTTCATTTGTTTGACACGATACACTAGCATGAACATATTAACATACGAGAGCAAGGGGAAAAGTTCCTGAAAAATTAAACAAGAACTGATTTATTTGGTCAAAACTTATTTTATTTCTCAACATAATCTCCTTGTAGCCTGATAAACGTCGTCCAACGTTTTTCTAATTTTTCGATCGCTTCAAAATAATACGATTTTGGCAATCCTTCGAAATAGGCGTTTGTTTCAGCGATGATCTCATCGTTAGAGCCGTATCTCTTCGCCGAGCCAATTCTTCAAGTTTAAAAATAGATAAAAATCGCAAGGGGGGTAAATCTGGAAATGACGAACCAATTCGTAGTGCAATTCATGCAATTTTGCCATTGCGAATGCGGACCTGTGTGCCGGTGCATTGTCATGATGGTAGAGCACTCCAAATTGACGTCGAATCCATCCAACAGCTCTGCATAATTTACATTGATGATCGTTTTGCCCTTTTCAAGGTAATCGATACGGACGATACCGTATGCATCCCAAAAAACTGTCGCTATGACTTTATTGGCCGATAAACCCACTTTGCCCTTTTTCGGCTTCCATTCGCCAGGACTGTTGTCTGGTCTCTGGTGTATTGTGATGGATCCATGTTTCGCTCACGGTTACGAAACGGCGGGAAAAGTTCTTCTTATCGTGCTTGAACATCGCCAAACACACCTGTGAAGTTGTCACACGGTCTGGCAGATAGCTTTCTCATATTCAAAAATCTATGCAAAGTGTTCGGTTGAGACGCACATACCTTCAGCAATCTCGAGCACTTTAACTCGCCGATCGTCCAATATCATACCATGGATATTATCGACGATTTCTGGCGTTGTGCCCTCAATTGGACGACCAGAACGTTCGCCGTTCTTTGAGGTCATTCCACCACAACGGAAATCAGTAAGCCACTTGTGAATTATTCCAATCGATGATGAGGAGTCCCCATAATGTTTAACAAGCGATGCTTTGGCTTGCGTAATCTTTTTCCACCGAAGAAATAATGTTTAATGAAGAAGCGAAATTCACTATTTCCATTCTTACAAAAATGCTTTCGATGGGTGTCAAAACAGAACTGAATGAGATATATCAGTCTCAAAATTCTAATGCGTTCTAGTTATAGATGGTACATCACAAATGTCACATGCTATTTTCGATTGTGGCGCCATCTGTTCAATTTTTCAGGGACTTTTCACCAGACCCTGATATCTTTTAGGTGGTCCAGGAAACATATTAATCTAATGTGATGTCTATTAGATTTGACTTATCTAAAATGAAGTGTTTAATAAATTCATCCTGAACCTTACTAAAGCAATTTGGATTCTCTAAATAGTCTTTGGTCATAACTCGATGTCAGTGGATAAGGATCGAAGAAGATATAAATGAAAGATATCACCAGAATCAGGTTTAGAATAATTTTTATCATACGAAAAAACAATAAGAAAACGTTTGGACCTCATCAAAACCACCACAAACATAAAAGCTATACTTTCTAATAACTACAGCTAAGATTTAACCATAACTTCTAGGAAATTTACACTATACAAATATTGGCACTGCAATTTTGAACTTTTTAGTTATTGATTTAAAACAACTTCAATTTCCAAATTGATATGGGTCTCTGAAAAACCGTCACTTGACCTTGTTCCTTCCCTCCAATAATATAAACATGCAATGGGACGAAAGGATCTAGGGCACCATTATTTATTTTCTTATCTACTCTAAAACTTCTATCTGTCCCACCGGCACTATGAGCTCTACATTTGAATTCTTTGGATCGGGATGTTTTATCTAAAGCTAATGACTTCGGTGGACGCGTTATCCTTGAGGATTGATGCCTGTATAAGACTTTTGTGTTACGGTTAATTATTTCATCGCAATTTTGGAGCTCCAATAAATCTTCTTCTGAATTTGCATAATTAGTGATATCCTGATTATTTAACACTCTGACTACCGTTTTTCTATCGATGGTATCACCATTCAAGATATTCTTCAAATCGGGACCCATGTAATTAGGATTGCAGAACCCGAATGGTCCATTTCTATCCCTCTCTTTATTTCTCATGTTCTCTTCCTGTGGGGTACTTGTTTTAACACTGTAGTTACTAGCTGAAGACAATCTATTCACAGTTTCTATGCTAGCATAATCTGAAGTGGAGGAAACATTTTCTTCGGTATGTTCTGATACGTTAGTTGGAATCTTCGTGGAATTAGCATTTATCATATGCTCATACAAAGGATTGTCGGCATAACCCAAATGCGAACTGTAGCTTTCGCCTCTTTTAACTGATTTAAAGGTTTCGTAGGTAGTATCTACAGGTTTTACTCCCAAACCACAATCGGTATTGGGAATGTCATTTTCCAATTCATTCTCATCGTCTGTATCTAAATAGACTAATTTAGTGGCTTCTACAGGAGTTAATACTGGGGTCGGTAAAGTTATACTACTAAAATTTGGCACGGAAATTGGTTCGCGGGTTATTCTTAAAACACTGTTATCGAATTCCACTTTCTTTTTATTGGTGCAGTCTTTGATTCCATCAGGTGTTGTGAGAGAGTCCTGCTTCTTGATTACATAAGCCGACTTGGATTTGATCATCGTACCTAGAAATTAATAGATTTGTTAGAACAACATTCAAGGAATTGTGATTATATTAATTTGGAAGAGATGCGATCAATGGAATTGGATGAATATCACATTAATTTTTTTGTATTTAAATATAAAGTAAATTAATACTAATTCGATTTTTCAATATTCCGTAATCTCACTTATGATACTGACCTGATAATTCACAATACTTCGAATCATCCATTTCAACAAAAAATAGCATCCTACAAAACTTTCATACATAGACTACTCAACGTAGCATATATCAAGCAAGCAGAATAATTTAGCTACGTCTATGAAAAATAATAAAATAAATCATACGTTGAAGACACTTGTTGGATTTATACAAGCCTTCAAAATACACATAAAAAACTTAGACGTAGTTTCATTAATAATAAATCGGATTCAACATTTAATTATAAAAAAGACGTATGGCACTCGGGGACTGCCGCGGTGAAGCTATTGCATAGCATTTTTTTCTCAACTTATGCAATTATAATTATTTATTTATTTTTAATTTATGCAGTATTTTTTTTCCTTTGATATTAATTCAAGTTTTTTCTTTGATATCAATTCAAGTTTTTTTTTCTTTTATTGAATAAATGAGAAGTTAATATCGTTTAAAATATTTCAATTATCTTACAATACATGTAGGTTATTCAGGAATTTGTTATCATTGAAACTATAGGTTTATGGTAACTGAAATAAGAGACATAAGTTTGAGACTTGATATCCTCTAAATATCTGGAAAATACCGCGTCAATGGTGGTCCCATATTTTGTTGTGGATTCTTGTGGATCATTATTCATTTTTAAATTCAATTTTTCCGAAAGGAAAGTTGTCAACCGCTCTGATTTTTTATCAGCGAAGTTGATGTTGAAATCGCCAGCCAAGATAAGTGGAAATTTATTACCATTTGTACCAAGTATTTTCGACCCTTCTTCAGTGTACTCCAGTAAAGTGCGATGAATAAAATGCTCTACCTCGTCCAATTTTGGATTCGGAGAAATGTAAATTGCTACCATGACTATGTGTAGGCCATTTCTAATTTTGCATAAGCACGCACAAATTTCTCCAACGTGTGCAATATTTATTTCAATATTCGGAGTCATAATATTAGTTACATTATAATTATTTTGGTAAATAGCTACCCCACCTTTTGGAACAGTATCTCGTTTGAATTGAACAATACAATTGAAATAAGGTATTTCAATCGGATTATCATGCGCCATGCAAGATTCGGTAAGAAGTAGCACATTTGTTTGTCTCTTAACTGAATCTTGTAAATCGTATTTGTGACTATTTAGACTTTGGCAATTGAAAGTCATTATTGAAATGCCATTTCTATTACTAAGGAAGTCTAAGACACTTTGAGCTGTCGTCTGAACACTATTTAAAGGCAGTCTTCTGAATTCTTGCAACAAAGATGCAGTCGATGCAGCTTGCCTTCGATTATTATAAAACTTGAATGTAGAATTATCGTTTTTTGTCGTGATATACAATTTTTCAATATTAGTCACCCGAGAGAGCGCAACATAAACGAGTTCCTGTTATTTTTCGTTACGGAATTTCTTGATTCGGTCGCCGCGCTCAAAGCCCGCGATAAAAGCTATATGCAATATATTTAATAGCTTAATAGAAACAGGTACTCTCAGGTCTCTGCTACGCTCGTCTAACGTATAAACTCTAACTGACGCGTAGCGAGCTCCTAGAGGCATATGTCAAAATGATTTCGTTCGTAGCTAATTACATAGGACGTCTGGAGTTCATGCAATTGTGTTTTTAGATAATTCGAACCTTCTAATTTCGATAGGCCAGTGAAAATCCCGAAGTCTAAAGCGCTAGAGTGTTATAACTTATAATATTCGTATAAAATAGCGAAATTTCTTACTTTTAGAAACTTCAAATTGATTAATTAATTTGACACATGTTAGGTGTCTTACATTATTTTTCGTTACGGAATTTCTTGATTCGGTCGCCGCGCTCAAAGCCCGCGATAAAAGCTACATGCAATAGCTTAAAAACTTCAATCATAATTTTAAGATTTTACACATTCAGGATAAAAGTATTAAATTAAATTTGCTCGAATCCCTAGAAATTTCCTATTGAACGATCAACAGATACTTAACAAGTCTACCTTGTTAAATATGTTTGCTACCAGTTTATTAAATATGTATGTTATCAAAAACAGTTGTTACATTATAATAATAGGTACCCTCCGCGCGCCAGACGACAATCGGATTCGGGCCATTCGAAATTCGATGTAGTCCAGTCGGTGAAGCTTTTTTACTATCAATTTTTTTCCAGTAATCAGATTTTTATGAAATTTGATGTGTGGGTTCCTGAAGGGTCCAGGATAGTAGGTATTGCAAATCAGAACGCCACACTGAAAAATTTGAGTAGTTATTGAGTAAATTGTTCATACCTATGAATAAACTGTTATAGCTATCTGTCAACGTCAAATATGAACTGTCATGACTGCCATCTATGAATGAACTGTCAAGGTGGTGTTGTCACTTGTCAATCGTTTTGTGAAGTATATGAATTGTACAGGTTGTTTCTAATGAGGGGTTATGATTGAGATGTTCGAAGATTCTAGACTAGGTATCATGGCGTCACGTGTTTGAGTCATATGTTATATGTTCAAACTGTCATGAAATGTTCGAACCTTTTTCATTGACTCGGACATCATCATCAGGACGAAACCGGAAGTGGCTTATATAGTCGACACTCTGTTACACCAGAAGTAGCGATGCATAATCGGAAACTACATGATATGCTAAACAGTAATATAGAATTTATATAGCGATCGACTAGTCCGATAATCCGCGATGAGGCATTGACACTTTTGTGCTCCTTAATGTAGCTTCGTGGGTATCAAGTCTATGTCTCCACACGTAGAGAGTGAATATCAATGTGGAAAATCCGATATAGCGGAATTAAATGAGAAAAACGGTAATTTTATACCAACAATAGCTTTATGGGTATGAAATGGAAGGTCTCAACGCGTAGAGAATGTTATGATTTTCAAATAATGGAAAATGGTATACATGCATTTCTGAGTCCGTAATGCAACTTTTTAATTTTTGTTTATAAATAGCCCCTCCCGAGCTATAGCCCTCTTAGAGAAAAAAAGTGGGCTTTACTGAACTATATAAAAAGATAAATATGCAAAATTAATATTTTAGAATAATTTGACATCATTTGTTGTCAAAAAATACACAATTTTTGTCTTTGTAGCTTTCCTCGAAAAACAAATTTTTCCGACTCCACCTAAAAAAACCGTAAAACTGTCAGGTATGTTTGAGGGGGTACGAAAGGTATGGTGAATCCTAGGGAATGTGTATTTTGCGACATCAAATGATGTCTATAAATATGATTTTTGCATTTTTGTCATCTTACAATTTTTTTTATCCCCACTCTTATCGCTCTAAAAGGGCGAAAAAGTTGCATTATGGACCCAAAAATCCTTGTGTATCATGTTTTTCTATTTGACAACTTTTTCATTGTTTGTTAACCTCCAGTCTTTTCGCTCTAAACGGGCTACAACTCGGGAGGAGTGCACTTCACCAAAGAAATTATTAACTATGTAAACGTTGCATTTCTACGTATACCATTTTTTTTCTATTTGATAACTTTTTCAATAACCCTAAAAACTTCTTAGTTGTGAATTTCATCAATATCGGACCAATATATTTTGATTTAGAAGATTTCAATACTCAATCCCGATTTATCGTACTAGAGGCAGCTCGAAGGGTCAATATTTGGGAAAAATTCGGAACATTTTTATTTGGCATTAGGCTAGATGCTCCAGAATTCACCCTTCCTTTCATACCCCCTCAAACTTAACTTTACAGTTTAACTATTTTTTAAGGAATATTCAAGAAACATTTATTTTTCGAGTAAAGTTATGGAAAGAAGAAATGTGTGTTTTTCCACTACAAACGATTTTTTTGAATATGATTTTTGCATATTTGCCTTCTTACATAGTTTTTCAACCTCCACTATTTTAGCTCTGAAAAGGCTATTCAGAAATGATGAATTTTTCCGAAAAAAATATCGAAAAAGTTGCATTACGAACCCAAAAATTCTTGCTTACTATTTTTTTATATTTGACAACTTTTTCATAGCTTTTTAATCTCCGCTATTTTCGCTCTAAAATGGCTGTAACTTGAAAAGGGTGCATTCATCCAAAAAAAGTTTGAAAAAATTCCATTATGGAACCGAAATTCAACAGGTACAATTTTTTTTATTTGACATTTTTTTTCATAGTTTATAACTCCCAAAATGTTTATGTGGCGCGTTTTGATTTGCAACATCTACCATCCTGGAACCTTATGGAACCCACACACGCAATTTCAAAAAAATCCATAAACCGGAAAAAAATTCATAGATTCTTACTTTTTTCGGGTTCACTGACTGGACTGAATCCGTGTCTGTTCATATTGATAGTCATTGCTACTAGTAGTGTTTGATAAAGTGACATTGTTGGCGAAGCCCGTCAAACAATTTTGTTCTATATTATAGTGCCTATATTAATTTCACTTTGTGATATTTAACTTTGTCGGTAAAATATATCCAAGGTGTATATTTTGTGAACAATAAGCTATTGACTGTACCTCTACATGGCGTTGACGTGGCTATTTCTAAATTGAGCTCATTTTCACCACTTTGCGGACTAGCGTGTTGTCGCAGCAAGCTTTCCGTGCTATCGGTGCATCCAGCAAGTACTGAATAACTACACTTATTATTTATTCTCGGGATGTTCAGTTGTGACAGCTTTGATATCTCTTGTAAAAAACTTCTGGAAGCCCTGTTGTCCGAGTATTGTTCCGCTAAATCACTTCCATCAATATAATTGTTTTGTGTGGGATGGAATACGTAAGTCTTCTCGCTAGGTGCTACTCTATTATTTGGAAGATAAGAAGAGTGTCGACTGCCTCTTTCCGCGGAGTTGCATGTTCTTAAACGTATCCTCACGGATTTGGACTCCAAGGAATTTGCGGAGGGGTCGTTCAGCAGCAGTTCAGAGACCGTGAAAGCGATTGTCTCGGCCCTTGGGGCCGGTTTCAATCCCGGTGTGACGATCTTTTCCCACATTTCAACACCTGTAAGATTAGTATAGTGTTAATCGAATTAAATTGTCCATTACTTTTCGTTATGCCGTTCCAGATAAATGGAATACAATCTTTGCAATTATTGTAATATTTATTTATAAGCCCGCATTCGGAAAGGACCAGTGCATTTGTGCAGTGCACTCTCTGATAAATAAGGTTAACTATATCGATAATAACCTGATAATCGAAACTAATATCAATACTTAATTTAATACGATAAAACTTGAAACTCAACATTTGAAATTATTGATATTGAATATGCAACCTGCAACCCAAAATACATAGGTAACTGAATAATATAGCCAGTTCAATTTTCGACTAGCACTCAGGAATGATTCAGTTAATCATGCGTTAGGAAGAGGCTACTAGCATACGTGTACGTACATTAAGATTCGCGTGCATTGCTCCAATGCACTGACTCAGTTTGTTTGACAATCGTTCAACGCCACACGTTCTTATATTTAACCTCGGCGAAGATAAAGCGATCGCCATGGAGGCATATTCTGTAGAATATATCAAAGAAATCACAGAACATTTTCAAACACGTGTAGAAATAAATGCTTTTTGAACAAAGTTAAACTGAGAAGTGAATTAACGGTTATGAACACCAGAGATTTTCGTGAAGCAGCAAGTTGCTTAGCAATTTTGCAATTATCTATAGATCGAAACCTCACTGGCTGTTTTAGTGAAACTGTTTTATAATTAAAGTTGATTTGTACCATACCGATGACAGCGATCCCACATATTAATAATTGAATAATCTACGTTTTCGCGAATTCCAAAAATAGAAGAATGGATTTTCTAAACATTTTCGCCTGCAATGCATTTGTCTATTTATGCGCACCCCCATACCTATGTGTCGCCACTGGAAGGGACTATTACTGTTGACGTCCAAAAGTGAATATGGTACACACATAATTGGGGAAAGTACCAATATCTTCAGTTATGTAAAATCTTGGCTTCCGGATGGATTCCGCGTCACAATAGCTCGACTTGATGCCGACGTTTCGCCAACCATTACAGGAGGCATCTTCAAGGCCGGCTTGAGGCTTGAACTGAAGCTGGTTCTACTGTTTTCTGTAGCCGTATTTATTGTAGGGGAAATCCTTCACGCTACACGGTTCACTGCCTTTTTTCTACAATAAATACGGCTACAGAAACCAGTAGAAACAGTTCCAGTTCAAGCCTCAAGCATACCCTGAAGATGCCACCTGTAATGGTTGGCGAAACGTCGGCATCAAGTCGAGCTATTGGGACGCGGAATCCATCCGGAAGTCAAGATTTTCCAAGATTGGCCATCCGCGGAAGTCCACTTTTCAAGATATCTTCAGTTATGTTTTGAATGAGAATTCAATCCTACAGTGCAAATGGACAGGAGTTACAATATTCACAGGTAAACTCAAGAGTGTTAAGCTAGGTGAACCTGCTGACTATTTAATCGGCAACCGACCTGAAATAATTTCAGGAGCTTCAAATTATCTCTTTAGGCCCATTTGTATAGGTTGAGTTCAAACTATAGGGGACAGTTAAACTGTTAAACTTACTACTAGTTACCGTCACCGCGTCACCTAATCAACAAAAAATGACTAGACTTAAGTTTAACTTGAATAATAGACTTCCGCGGAAGCCAAGATTTTTCAAGAATAGCTACCCGCGGTTAGATGGTGAACTCATAAACAGGTTTAGCATCTCTAAAGCATCTGTAGAAGTACTACTTCGACGAATTGGCATTAATTTGAGAAGGCATACACTGCTGTAAGTATTTTTCTATAGAAATATACAAAATATGTGTCTCTACGTCTGCATTATCGAAAAACAAACAGTGGTATACTAGGCTGCCGTAAATCTTTTACCAGCGGTAGGTATTCATTTTTTAGGAATATTGATCTATCAACTTATAACGAATCCTAATCCATTTGAATTTAACCTCAAACTCAAATTTCAATGTTGACAATAATTGATAATCTATTAATTGTTACTAGTGAAAGTCACTGTAATCTAAACTCTACAGTTGATATGTGCCTTGCAGTAAGCTACAATTGACTCAAGTAGAAAATATAAAAGGATCATTGTGCAACTTAAGATTAAAGTGGAATTTAAACCCGAGTTCTAACTATACTATGAACGTGACCTATACAAACGGCCCTTCCAATGTAGGAAATTAGAAAATCAGATCCATCCTGAATCATTATTATTATGTTCTGATAAATTCAACATTTTTGGAATAGATTTTACCTAGATAGTTACTGGCGCAACCGGTAGGATTAGTGAGACGTGAATTTTGCTGTTATGAAGTATCACCCTGATTGCAGTTGTAATTGAGTAGATTTCAAGCAGGGAGGGTTACAATTACATTAGAGGGGGACTCGTTTATATAGGCATTTCTGTTCAGCATATACGTTCAAAACGATTCTGGTAGGGCTTCCACATAATAAAGCATATATGTACTCTAACATATACATGCTTTTATAAACAAGTAGTTGGGAATTACAAACGACGATAAAAATATTCTTGGATCAATATATCCATGGTTATGAATTATAATCAGAAGTAGCATGAATAATTATGGAATAATTCTTTGATATGACACGAACAGCAACTTGAGATATGCACATTATGTTAAAGTTGTAGTTATAAAAAAATTAAAATTATGCTTAAACTAAACTTAAATAATGATGATGATACATACAGTATGTGCAAACAATAATAATGACAGATTTAGTGTATCCTATCAGAAAACATAATATCCTATTTCCATAGAAAAGCATGTATTTCCTAGATTAAGTGAAGTGAAGTTTATTATCATTTGTTCTCCGTAAAATAAATGGTATGGCAAAAATGAGTCAAGTAAAAAATTAATGTGTAGTGGGTTGAAAATTAAATAAACTCACTAAAATTGAATTTCCACAACTCATTCGTAGGATGTCCGCTCCGTTCACCGCCAAAAATAATCATGGAAGAAGGCAGCCGACAAACAGCATGACTATGGAGAGGTCCTGGGCTCACTTTAGTTTTTATTGTGCTCCATGTGCGCGATCTCGAATCCCATTTCCATAAGTCGGATCTTTCCTGTAAATCAGTCATTCCGCCGTAAATCCACATCGCATCATCGTGAATTATTGCCGAATGCTTGTGCCTGGGGGCGGGAAATGTATCGCCGCTTCCTTTTGTGGGGGAACTCGATACCAAGTGCCAAGATTCTGTTTCTGAAATAAACGACCTAACAGTTATAGAATTGCTAAAAGTGCTTTTCCAACTTCGTGATAAATATCATATTCTAAGTAAATTCATTTTCTCGAAACTCGTTATTCTAACAGTAATTTTCGCAAAGAAGGGTTACTAAGAGCCGGTGACATTTTTCAGTGATTATTTAGTTGAGTCAAACACGGAAACCGCGGTAAGCAGTTTAAAGTTGGTATAGAAGTTCTCTCGTTTGTTCTAGTTTGATTCAATATAGTACCGGTGTTTGGCATTAATGATGCTATTGTGAATTATTTTTAATTTCGCAGTTCTGAGAAACTGGTACAAAACGGAATGTGTTTGTATTCCACTATGCATTTGAACTCAACAAAAATACGCTAATAAGAAACTAAACATATTAGAGGGATATTAACCCCAGGAACTATAAATATTATATTATTTCTCTATGAACAATGATTTTGGAGTCTTTATTGTCTTTAGATTTTAATTGAGTAATTAATTTTGATGTATCTGTACTTAAGATCACAAAACTGTTATTTGTGGTGGGGCTTAACTAAAATGCATATGATATTATACATTATAAATATATGCTAAAATGATAAGAGGCAAATGGCCAATCAGAAGTGTTCCCTGAAACAGCATTGCCAACGCTAACAATGATATAACTAGCTGACGGTTTGCTAGACTAGAGTCAAATATTCGATGGAGAAACCGAGCAGTTCCTGGCTGGAACTCCAACCAATATTCGAGCTTGATCTACAATCAGTAGAGTTTTAATCGATCATTGAAAACCGGCCCTAAATCGCTTAATTCACGAAACCTTGTATATAAGGCGATTAAATTTACATTCTATACGTCAAATCAAAGATAAATAAATCTTCCTCCTGTACAAATTCGAAATTTATACCATGATTAGGTCCTATCCAAAATCATTAAATATGGAATTAATTTAAGTAGCATAAAAGATGATCTCTCATAACACACAGCATGATCGTATTATTATTTTATGTGGCGACGAAGTTATTTCGTAACCCGATATGGCTCATTCGGGGCACAGACCTCGTACCCGTTGCCAAGCTAGCACAAGTGCTGCAGGTAAAAATTCTGCTAGTATCAACAGAAAAGGTGTAGTGGACTTGACATGCCTGTCAACTCCGCTATCGCATTCTTTATTTTGATGGGCCATAAAATTGAAATATAGGCGGAGTTAGCTCCCTAGTGTTCGAGATTGAACAAACGTTTTGAGACCATAGCGTGGGTCGGCTCAGGTCTCAATCGTTTAAAAAAAAAAAGAATTACCTGTAGAAATAAAAGGGAGTTTTCCAGAGTCAGTCGTCCGATATGCCCAACTTGGGATAGCTCTACCTTAGCCTGTTTATCATCTTGGAAATAGTTTGAATTTGTCATCAAATCAATCGGTATGGACTTTGTATAAAATCAAACTCAAAATAAATTAAGAATCAATACATTATTTTTGTTGAGAAAGTTTTTCTCAAAGTTCAATCCTAGATTGTTGTAGTGCCTCTCCATCTTTTATTTTTGTAACTTACTTTTGATAATTGAAGTCAATTCCATTTGAATTCTTTGAAATCAAGCAGAGTGCAAACCTCGTCTAATTTTCGCTCGTTTGAATTGTAAAGAGTTACCCAAGACGTGAACCCTGTTAGAATGTCAGATTCAATATTTTATGGTAGAGAGAAATTAACCTATATATTAGTACTTGGGAAAAACAATATGAGATTCCAAAAAGGCATGACAGAGCTTACAGTAAGCGCGTGTAAGCGAATGGACGGAAAGTGTTAAGCTCATATTTATTTTATTCAAATAGCTTGGTGGCATTCTAACAACATTTTGAATATTGAAATAACGGGAACTCGAGTGCATAAAATTCCTTGTGAGGACTAAAACGAGGTGTTGGACGGTCATGTTGAGTGTTTGATGATTTGCTTTAGACTTAGAATTTGACCATTCCATTTAATAATTAGAGAATCCAATGTGTTATTTAATCTTCAGATCACGACCGTTCACAAATCAGTTTTTCGTTTTTAATATAATATCTTATTCCTTCCAGCCCGTTTGGCTAGATCGAATTTTTGCTTGATAGTTCCGCTTATCGGAGTCCACATAGGACAGGTATAAGGTGTTGGGTCGCTAGATCTACACCAATTTACCAGAGGTAACTTTATGTCAATCAAATTATTAACTATCATCCACAATTTCGAAGTTTTTGAGATAAAGGATACTTATTATACCCAACTTTGTTCAGAAATTTCGAGTAGACTCGCTAGCTGGAGAAAAAGGAGCAGTGTTATCGACTTCGAATACCCTTTTCCCAAATGGGGACAAACCTGCAACAAATTTTTTTTCAACGTGTTTTTGGAAGTTCTCAACTAACAAATTATTTGTTGTTAATTTCATATTTTGTGTTGGCATTGTTCGTACATCAAAGATTGTTAAATTTTCATTCAATATACTATTACTGTTATTATTATTCAATGCGTTCAACTGCTACGTCCTAATCACCTAACAGCAAATACGTTCCTCAAAAGGGAATTGCGCCGACCCGAGTAAGGGCTGAAAACTATTACCGTTATCTTCAAACAGCTTCCTAGGTGAGCTATATTAATACATCAAGTTGTGGCAGCTACAAGAAACCTGCAAGAATAGTTTGGCTAAGATCGACGACCCGAGGTTTCATCCTCCAATACTTTCATAAACTCTTGTACGTAGCGACAAGTTATTATCGCTACCTGTATTCTCTTTAGATACAAATAACGACTTGCACGTTACACTTCATTGTAATGTCTCTGATTTCACATTGCCGTGCATTAGGTGGGTATTTCCAAAATAGAAGTGCCATATCTCCGTAACAATGCATCGTAGATGAAAAAGTGCATATATATTTTGTAGGTTTCTTACTGCTCTTTAAATTTAATATTCCCACAAAAACAAAAATGTTTTTTTACGCATCAAAAAAGAGTTTTTTGCTAACTTTTGCGCCTTTAGCGCAGAGATTGAGTGAAATAAATTGTAGATAATATTGTTCTGTACAATTTTTGTCCATGAAAATTTTCTATATAACCTGCTGTTCTAGCAGAAAATGAAATTCAAAACATTTCGACATTCCCTAAGATATTCAAAGGTAGGGGTTCCAGCTTTTTGGTTTCAAGCTCGTCCCATACATCACTAACGATTCATGCGAAAAAATATTTTCGGTTATTGTTTTTCCACGAAATTATAGAAATTTACTGTACTATAGTATTTGCTGTATACGACCAAGAAAACGTTTTTTCAACCTAATCGATTCAACCCTTGTATATGGTGAGTGGTGTTATTGATTTCCGTAGAATATTCGGATAATTTAAATGCAAGTGATGTAGGAAATGCACGAACGTTTCCCCTTTTTCCATTCTGTTAATATCAAGTCTTGAAATATCATTTATATTGAATACCTACCTACCTATTGCTCGTAAATGATAGCATATATGTGCATGAGGGGAGATTAGATATTGATGAATAAATAAATAATTCATTCAGCTTAAGCTTTGAAAATGTAACTGTGTATGTGTATGGCGAAACAAATGGAAGCGTAGCGTGCGCATAAAAGCTAATATAATATATATTGAAAATTGGAATACTTTCATTAAACATTGTCTCAATAAACTATAAGAGATTTCACACTGTGGTATACTGTAACACTATAAATTGTAAACAATCACTCGTATCCACTACAATATTGTTAAAGTACTGAGGACCTTTCAGCTACTAAGTATCATCAGAGTCAACTAAATTAGGAATCAAAATGTGCCTGTTTAAATACTATTTGGGACTAATAATGGAAATAAGGAAGGAGGTGAATTTGAATTCATGAAATAGCTTTTTCGCTTATACATTTCCATCCCTTATGAATTAATTACCTAGATATTTATCATAACTGCGTTTCAGGAGTGATAAACTTTTTTAAGAAATGGTGTTATCTGTATTTGGAATATCTTTGGCTAACTTTGATTTCACACCATTATTTTTCTTAATATGGACAAAGTTTTCTATATAGCGAGATGAATATTCCTCCTAGTTTGGCCCACATAACTTTCTGAACACAACTCACAATCGATTTTGTAAATCCCGGATTTGTCCAAGTCGGAAACTTTATCAAACGTGTTGCCTACACGGTTTTTCAGCTTGTTCTCACATCGCGTTGTATTGTAAATTTAGGAAAAAAATAATGGAATTTATTAATTACTGACGGATGGTGAGTGGAACTTGTTGAAGTAAACTATTATAGAGTTCTCATCTCAATAGGAACACTTATCAAACATTCTACCTTGAACTTCTCCCTTCTTTTGTTAACTTGTCAATTTACTGTCTGTCAATAATAAATAAACTGACGTTACGAATTGTCTAGCTGTTTCTAATTAAAGCATATTGAGAGAATCCACAACATGGTAGCAGAACGTGGTTTGCTTTGAACAATTTGGATATTGCGGACAAAACTGCAGGCGCCTCTCGAGTGGAATTTTTGCACTGAAGCAGTGTTTAAGCGTTCAGGTTTGGCCGGAAACTGCGCAGAGGAAGCAATGGATTTCCATGGGATCGAGAAGCTATGTGGCGCAACGGATGGAGCCTATGAGGTATGTGCCGGACAACTTACAAAACCGAATGCACCTGGAGGAAACGCTACGCGGGACGAGTTGGCAGCGCATGAGGTCTCTCTCAGGACGTGGGATAAGGCCGATCGAGTCGCTTGTCAAGTCATCGTTAAATCAGTGGAGTCAAAAGTAATGGCTCTACTGGTTGCCTGTGAAACTTCACGAGATATGTGGCTGAAGTTGCATGCGGTATTCGAACAGCAGACAAAACAAGCCAGTCATGCGGTCCAGTCTGAGTTTTTCGGTTTCAGCCTAGTTCTAGGTGATGACATGGTAACGCATATCGCACGTTTCGAAGGCTTGGTTCTTCGGATGCAGCAACTCAACGTAAAACCGGATGAAGGATCCTTGATGGTGAGGCTTTTGGACACTCTGCCCGAGAGCCACGAGAGTCTTCGACAATCCTGGTGGGCAAGAGCTAATGATCAACAAACGCTGATCAACTTGGTGGAAGTGCTGACTTCAGATGAGAGGCGACGAAATCTGCGAAAGGGTCAGCAAGAGGAGTTGGTGGCATTGATGTCGTCAAAGCCTAGTATCTCAGGTGGCAGTACTGGAATGCGAGATAAGGCGAAGAAGTCCGACAAGCCTGGAAACAACGCCTCTAAAGGGAAGTTCAGATGCTACGGATGTGGAGGTCTGTATCACATAAAACAAAACTGCCAGAACTCCAAGCAGAACAAGAACGGAGGATCAACTGACCATCAGAGGAAACATGAGAAAAAGGGTTCAGTGGAGCAAGCCTTTGTGACGGAAGTCATGAACATGGAAATTGAAGGTGACTCCTGGATCATGGATTCTGGAGCGACTAATCACCTGACCAACAGAGGCGACTGGTTCTCATCCAATGAAAATTCTGATGGGCAACAACTCGACGATCGACGCTCTAGGGAAGGGCACACTCAAGTTCGAGTCCTGCGTAAACGGAAGCTGGTCCCCGTGTAAGATGGAGGATGTTCTTTACGTTCCAGAAGCTCGAAGAAACCTTTTCTCCGTGACAGCTGCTTTGGACAAGGGTCTGACTCTTCAGTCAACGAAAAATGAGTGCAAGTTCTTCGCAGATGGTGTCATGAAGGCGTGCAGTGTGCGCAGCGGGATGCTGTTCAAGATGATGATCCGAATGAAAGTATCAGAACAATCCTGTGTCGTTGAGGCGAATTTGATGTCGAAGAAATCGTTGCAGAGTTGGCATGGATGTCTTGGCCACCAGAACAAACGCTACGTCCAGAAGTTCCTGAAACAACGCGGAATCGACGTGGAACTGGATGAAGATTTCTGCGAAGCGTGTGTCAAGGGGAAGCAGCATCGAGAAAGCTTCAAGACGCGGCATCAACGGGCAACGCAGCCAGGGGAAGTCATCCATGCCGACTTGTGTGGACCTATGGAGACCACGTCAATAGGTGGAAGTGAGTATTTTATCTGTTTCACCTGCGATTTTTCAAAAATTCGCATGGTATACTTCCTTAAGCACAAGTCGGAGACAGTGGAGAAAATCAGAGAAGTTCTAAAAATCGTCGAAAACAACTGCGGACGTCAACCACAGGTGTTCCAGTGCGATGGTGGCAAGGAGTTCGACAACGCTGAGGTCAGAGAGCTTCTGAAGAAGAACGGGGTGCAGTTCGTCAGTACCAATCCATACACCCCGGAGCAAAATGGGTGTGCTGAGCGGACCAACAGGACTGTAGTGGAACTGGCTCGGACTATGCTGTTGGCGCAAAATCTGTCGAAAGGATTGTGGGCAGAAGCTGTGAATACTGCGGTGCATGTCCTGAATCGCACTGGCTCGAGTCGTGTAGACGGGAAGACACACTATGAGGTGTTTACGGGGAAGACAACGCATTTGGACAAATTCCACATATTCGGCTCCAAGTGCTATGTTCTGATTCCCAACGTGAAGCGCAAGAAGTGGGACGCGAAAGGGAAAGAAGGCATCTTTGTCGGGTATTCGGATGGCATTGATGGTGTTCGGGTATGGATCGAGTCTGAACATCGGGTGATTCACCGCAGAGATGTAGTATTTGAACCTGAAAAGATTGGAAGATCGACGATACTTCATCCGATTAAGGCTGACGACGGATCACGATTGACGATGGATGAAGGTCCTGTAAGCGAAGCTGGTGGTGAAGAGTTTGAAGATGCTGACAGCACTTTAACAAGTAATGCAGGAGGTGATGAAGAAACCAGTCCACCAACGAGCTGCAGACAGTTGCGAGACAGACAAACTCTCAAGAAACCAGAGCGCCTGTCGGAGATGCTGTTGGTTGAAATGGATGAACCGAGAAGTTTCGCTGAAGCAACCAAATCTGCGGAAAAACACCATTGGAAGACGGCTATGCTCGAGAAGATGACGTCACTGGATGAAAACGAAACGTGGAAATTAGTGGAGCTGCCAGCTGGTCGTAAACCGATAACAAATCGCTGGGTTTACCGAATCAAGCGTGATGCTGATGGGAACGTTGCTCGTTATAAGGCGCGATTGGTCGTCCGTGGCTTCAGCCAGAAGCAAGGTGTTGATTACAACGAGACGTATAGTCCAGTCGCTCGATTTGACACCATTCGGTCTTTTCTGAGCGTGTCGGCCAAGCTTCATCTGCACTTGTTGCAGTTTGATGTGAAGACGGCATTTTTAAACGGCATTCTACGTGAAGAGGTATATTTGGAGCAGCCAGAAGGATTTCAAGATGGGACAGGAAAAGTTTGCAAGCTCTTGAAAAGTCTTTATGGCTTGAAACAGTCGCCGAGATGCTGGAACGAGTGTTTCAAAGACGTGCTAGTCAGTTTCGGACTGACAGAGAGCAAGGCAGATCCGTGCCTGTTCTAACGACAGAATGGCAACGAGAAGTTGATGGTAGTACTCTACGTTGACGACGGACTGGTGGCGGCAACCCGAAAACAAGATGCTGAGACGTTTCTCCATCAACTGGAGAACAAGTTCAAGATCACTGTTGAACCAGTTGGGTACTTCCTGAATATCCTCATAAATTGCCACGAAGATGGTTCGATTGCTATTGGCCAGAAGAGGTATGCTGAAGATATACTTCGACGGTTCAAGATGTCAGACGCAAACCCAGTGGCAACCCCGATGGAGCAGTATCTACAAACAGATGGATCATCGAACTGCGGTTTGACAAACGCTCCATATCGCGATGCAGTGGGCTGCCTAATGTATTTGGCAGTCGCCACGAGACCTGACATTGCATTTGCGGTCAGCTACGCATCTCAGTTTCTCGAAAGACCGGAGACCGGAAGAGCGACACTGGGAACTGGTAAAAAGGATTCTGAAATACATTAAGGGTTCTACGACAACTAGCATCAAATACAAGGCAGATGACGACGCGAGGAGGCTGCACATTTGCACATCTACACCGACGCCGATTATGCGAGTGATCCTGGGACTCGCCGTTCCGTCAGCGGTATGATTGTAAAGTACTGCGGAGCAGCTTTCACCTGGGGTAGCAGGCGACAACAATGCGTGACGCTGTCAACTACGGAGTCGGAGTATATTGCAGCGTGTGAAGGGGCACGAGAAGCCGTTTGGTTGACTCGACTCTTCGATGAGATTTCTCCACTTGATGACACTCCGGTTCTTCTTATGGACAACGCAAGTGCCATTAAATTGGCGAAGAATCCGGAGTTCCACAAACGGTCAAAGCTTATCGACGTGAAATATCACTACATCCGAGAGCAAGTTCGAGGACGGCGCTTGGAAATTCAATATGTTCCAGGTGTAGAGCAAGCAGCGGACATCCTTACGAAGCCTGTTTCGCGTGTTACATTTGTTCGTCTTCGATCCTTGATAGGGATGTTGTAAGACTATAACATTTTAGGGGAAGTGTTGAAGTAAACTATTATAGAGTTCTCATCTCAATAGGAACACTTATCAAACATTCTACCTTGAACTTCTCCCTTCTTTTGTTAACTTGTCAATTTACTGTCTGTCAATAATAAATAAACTGACGTTACGAATTGTCTAGCTGTTTCTAATTAAAGCATATTGAGAGAATCCACAACAGAACTTTTGAGTTTTATTGAACTATTTGAAGGCGGTGGCTCTAATTTGGATGATTGGTTCTCTTCCAATTCCCTTTTTTGTTTAGAAATTGTTATGGATCAAATATTTGTAATAGCCATTGTCCAACGTGAGTGGTTTCCTGTACATTTTGTATTACCATCTTTTTTAATGAAGAAGCTGCTTATATGTTTTCATTTTTACATTGCACATTCGCTTGTTTGTATTCCAAATTAATGATCAAGGATTGATTTACTAATATAACTCATTCAGTTAAAGAATTTCTGGAAATATGTTCATAGGGACCATCATTCAACAAAGCATTTACAGAATTGTTATAATCTTCCTTATATATAATTACAATGGAATTCCCTTCATGTGCTTTGTAGTAATAACAGTTTTTTCCCTTCAATGATTTAGAGATGAAATTATTGGATGTACTTTTATATGATTCATTTGAATGTTGAAGAATTTTCTTACCAATTTGTATTTTGGATATCATTAGTTAACATCTCTGTAGGTAATTTCTCAGAATCAATTCCACAATTCTAATCTTAATTCGACAAACTCGTTTCCGTTTTAGAATGTAAAATCAATTTCTATTGTGAATAATGCTAATATTCTTGATTTCTTCTCTATGGGTTTTGGTAACAATAGTTGAAATTTATTGTTGATTAATTTAATTTTCTATTAATTCTTTGCTGAAACTGTGTTCAATAAATTAAAATGAAAGGACTTGAATTCGTATAATGTTTTAAATCTCAGTTCTAAATGTGAATTATAAGCTAAAAGTTGAAACAAATATAGTAAATATCTATTAGTAATTTCTGATTTCAACCATCTTTGTTTTGCAGAGAAAACGATTATATCTATTTTCCCGTTCTTCTATGTACGAGTATTCCAAGGAATTTTTGAGAAAACGTCATTTGACAAACAATGTAGAAACGAAAAAACGATTTAATTAATTCAGATTTATCCCCAGCTGATGGTAATCCCTTATTTACCGTATTAATTCCAAATAGTATTTAAACATGCACATTTATATTTCTAATTGAGTTTACTCTAATGATGGCTTAGTAGCTGAAAATTCCTCAGTAAATTAACAGTATTTTTAATGGATAAGAGTGATTGGTTCTTATTCATAGTGAGACAATATCTCATCTTATTATACTCTTCGCGATAAAGCAATTTCTAAAATCGTTAGAAGAAGTCCTAGAGCCCCATACTATTTTCCATCAAATTTTAGGGGAGGTTCGAAAATTCGTCTGTCTGTCTATCTATCCGCCTGGATGTTTGTCACAAAATGCTTCTCTACACGATAACTCAAAAACAAAATGTCCTATCATATTCAAACTTTGACAAAAAATTGTTTGCTGTTCGATGACAAACCCTGTTGTTTTTCAGGGAAATCGTGTAATAAGCGCATCCTTTTCTGAAGGGTGGAAAAATCATAACTCCCAAAACATACATCGATACAAATAATTTCAACAAAATTGTCCAAAAACAAGAAAAACGAAAACAGTTCTTCAGGAGCTAGAATAACTGGCTTCCCCTCAGATGACTCGGGTTTTTCAGGGGATTTTCAGAAACGGAAAATTTGCTTTAGTACATTCTTTTGAGCACATTATTGATTTTACTATTATCTATTTGTGTGAATGTAATGAAAGAAATAATTTATCCCATTATATTTACACAAATGCGAAGAGTATCTTAAATAATATGAAACAATTAAATAAAAATCAGTAACCAAACTAAATCATTTGCGAAGAGTAACTTTGCCACGCACACAATTTATCTATCCTTCAAACGGCAACATATTTCTAGCTTACGTTGTGTACTTAGTTCGATTCAAATATTCCCTTGCACGCTTTTATGCCAACTAATATTACTACATTAATTATGCAAAATAATTGTATGAAAGCGCAGCAACTTATATTGTGTTACTGGTGCTTCAAGATATTAAAAGTACTCACTCACCGAAATGAAAAGCCCATAATTCACTGCACGATCCTCGTAGATCTTGATATCCACCATAGACTATCATTGAACCCTTGTGAACCAAAGCTGAATGACCCCTTCGACCCCTCGGACATGCCACACCTATAATGACAAATATAACATGTCATGGACAGTAATAATACACCTCAAACATTAATTTTCAACAAGGGAAATACATTATAAACCACTCAATGAGACAGATCAATCAATAATCTGAATCACACCTTTCAATTGTACAAAGTTTGATGATCTGCAAATAGTATGATTAAATAAAAAAATTTTTGAAGTAAAGATTTGATTAAGTAAATATTTTGATTTACATAGTGGGTCCAGAAATGAACATTTTAGAACGAACGAACAGAACAAACAGGGCGGAAGAACCGAATTCGTGTAGTGTGGACCATTTTCCGAGTCGAATAGAACTCGCTGAATGTTTTTCGATACTTGTCGGTAAAAGTGAATTGTTCAAAGGGTCTTTATGATATTTGTTTCGAGCTACTGTGCTAGCGAAACTATAGTTACATTTATTTTTTGAATTAGTGAACATTGAACTTTTAAGAGTTATTTTATTTAAGCTGAAAGGGAGTTATCATTCGCCGAATCATTCACTTGTTGGGAATTTGGTTTGTTTGCAGTTACATCAATTAATTATTGAATAGCTCCATTTAAAACTCTTGTTCATAGCAATGATTATAACAAATCTTTGATCAATAACCTAATTCAACAAAAAAGGAAATTGGAACGCAATTTGATATATAGGGGGTCCAAGAGTTTTGACGTGTACATTTTATAAGAATTAATTGTTTCGTTGTAATATAATTTGTGTTTGTAAATAAAGACTATTGTTATTATTATTATTATTATTAAATACCTTCTGAGTCTGGAGATATGTCTCTATGATAACAAAGCTCAGAAAATATCATATTTTCATTCCAAAAATCCTAGAACGTAATGTTAGATATGTATTAGCAACTTTAATTTATCATTTTTGCAGAGTTCATACTTTAGCATTGTGAGGGTTGGGTAGGAATCAAATAAAATATAATCGTTTCAAAAACAAGAGCTATATTAAAGTTCACTGCTGAGTACTGAAGTTTATTACGACACTTGATGTGATGTTTAGTGTTGGCCTGATATGAAGTTTTATATTTAAATGACGCTCTTGACTTTCAAGTCCTCTCAGTTGCCACGAACAAGATTTCGAATGGATGTTAAAGAGGGAAAGTTTATGCGGATCTTACATAAGAGGTTTCATTCCATCATTAGAAAATGGGTGATACATAGGACGAACCCTTATTTAAAATTCTCCTCCAGCCCTCTATGCTCGTTTGAGGAAAACGAATTTCATACTACGCCTGCTGATATTGAACATTCAAGGAATGTTGCATTCCAGAGATCATTCTCAAACAAACAGTTTTATGAGAAATATGTTCTGGAATAAATTGGAGAGTAATGAATATCAATGAAATATGTGGCTATTGAACATCAAGGAACTGTAGATACGTATTTCGAAAACGAAAATTACAATTAGACTGCCACGAAATGGCAGTCATCATGATCACACAACAGCAGGGTCCGGTGCCGGAACAGAGTTAACCACCGGAATAAAGGCAGTGAACTGTGTAGCGTGAAGGATTTTTCCTACAATAAATACGGCTACAGAAACCAGTAGAACCAGTTTCAGTTCAAGCCTCAAGCCTGCCCTGAAGATGCCACCTGTAATGGTTGACGAAACGTCGGCATCAAGTATTCTATTTCCCTTCTGGAAGTCAACATCTTCCGTAATTAACTAATCAATTATCAACTATCTTTTTCGGAAAGAATTTGAATAGAAGCAAAAAGAACCCATTGGATCTTTATCTTTATATTCCGCAAAATAATCTAGGCAAATTTGGAATTCTGTTCCAAACAATTCAGTAAATAACTTTTTTGTTTTATTTTGATGTTCAGAACTACATAGTGACACAGCGCCAGCGCAGGGAATCAGTTTTTTGCAAATATCTCACTTTCTGTGACTCGAAGGACAATTAAGATCATTTTCATAATGAAAAGACAAAAAGCTGGCATCTATTTCTTACGTACAACGGATTGTTTGCGAGATATGAAGCGAAGAATATGCAAAACATTCGCTGTATCCATTCCGCAACCACCTTCGTGGTACGATACAAAACGCGTTTTTTCACCCAATTTCTCAATGAGCATGTGTAGTATTGAAAAATTATGTCCTGTCTTCTAAAATATAATATACTTGTAATTCATCGACATGTTCTTAATCTCCAACATATTTATCATCAATAATGAATAGCTTATTATCCAAAGTACATATAATGACAAATGTTTGTTGATGCAGTACAACAGATGATGAACTAACAAAGAAAAGAACACCCATTTGGGTTTCATACCTGTGCATGAGTATTAGAATGTGAAATTACAAGTATCTACATACTAATTTAATATAAATAAAGTATAACAATTTATAATAGAACCTATCTCTAAGATTATCAGTTATGACGTTATCCGTTACTTTGTCTAATAATTTCTGGAATATTCTTAGTAATAGATTACCTTCGGAATTTTTGATGATTAAACTTGGAATGAGACTATGACTGACATCTATCTTTCAATAGGTAATCGATTATTTATCTTGCGCGAAAACTCGTATGAGATCACGCGACACGCGATGAGAGGGTTGACGAGAAAAGGGAAATTGAAATCTGGCATCTGGGTTATGAATTCCACTCTGGTGAGTTGTATTCAAATAGTTATTCTTTTCTGATTTTAATTGGCTTTATTGAAATATTATTGTCAACAGGGAACACGTATCGTGTTCTTCACTCATACTCTTTATCAACAAATCAATGGGCTTCATTTGATCATAAACAATTATTTATGATAACAACAACCACAATAATTATAAATTCTCGGGAAATAGGTCACATTAACACTTATGTTTTAAATTTTTGTCTTTACGTACGTTTCGGTCTCACGACCATCATCAGAAGGTTTATTATTTCAATAACCTGATTACTTAAAACTAATTGTATTAACACAAAGCGTCCTTATCGTACCAATTTAATTTAAAATGCCAACGTCGCTGAAACGAAAAGAAAGACGAAAATAAAATTGGTGTGATAAGGACACTTTGTGTTGATACAATTAGTTTTAAGTAATCCGGTTATTGAAATAATAAGTCTTCTGATGATGGTCGTAAGACCGAAACGTACGTTAAGACGAAAATATGAAGCATAAGTGTTAATGTGACCTATTTCCCGAGAATTTATATATAATTCATACCTGGGTCAAGAATCTTTATTATCATAAACAATGTAATTTTCGGAAAAATTAACGGTAAAATCTTCAAACGTGTCGTTGGAAAATGATTTTCCATAACAAAAATGGAGCATGACAACCCGATTTTCCAACACCCCAAAGCTCTTGTACAATAACAGAACATTATTCCAAAGATATTGTCCGGGCCAGGTGATGAAAATGTAGCAACGGATTCCAAATATAGTTATCCAACCAACCCCAATGTTGTGAAAGTATATTCTTTTCCAGTCACGTTGGTACCTGGTAATATTCAGAACTAAACTTTAGTAACAATTTTTTGGAACAGAAATCCTGATCCAATTTCTAGAAATATGTCACCCAGCAGGAGCATTATATATTTTGGCGCCACCTGTTGATGCTGTTGCGATAACATACGAAGTTCATGTACGTTTAAAATGTCTACCTTATTCGAAACTTCTATTTGAATGTGGTCTAATATACATTACAGCCCAAATACAAACATTGTATCGCGGTTCGATAAATACAAGTGAAACCAATATTATATGATTCCCTATATTGAATTTCAACTGAAAATCATACGATTCGATATATTTAGTTTCGAAGTACGAGTATAAAGCCGCGGGATGTTAATACATTTAAAAGCAATATCACAGCCATGTCCCCTCTGATACTCATTTTTACCATTCACTGCACACTTCATTATATATATATAGATCAAGTATGCACGTACATTCATCATAAAGATTCTTGACCCAGTATGAACCATATATAACAATTCTTGGGAAATAGGTCACATTAACACTCTGTTTTAAATTTTTTGTCTTTACGTACGTTTCGGTTTCACGACCATCATCAGAAGACTTATTATGTCAAAAAGGGTTTATTAAAACTAATTATAGCACAAGCGTCCATATCGAACAATTTTCAATCAAGAGCCTACGCCGTCGAAACGAACAGAACCACGAATAATCGAAATTGTATCGTCAATATTGAAGTATAAATTTTTTGTAACAAGAATCCACTGTTCAGTAATATTCTCATAATAAACAAGCGCATGTTGCTATGATCTCATAACAACTGAATATTACTGAACAGTGGATTCTTGTTACAAAAAATTTATACTTCAATATTGACGATACAATTTCGATTATTCGTGGTTCTGTTCGTTTTGACGGCGTGGGCTTTTGATTGAAAATTGTGCGATATGGACGCTTGTGCTATAATTAGTTTTGATAAACCCTTTTTGACATAATAAGTTTTCTGATGATGGTCGTGAGACCGAAACGTACGTAAAGACAAAAATTTCAAAACAGAGTGTTAATGTGACCTATTTCCCAAGAATTTTTATATATGATATGTAACGTACATTCATCTCCAGTTCAAATTTCTTAAATGAATACTTTAAATTATTCACGACAATATAACTGAAATTGACTAATAAATAGACAATAATCTCGGTCAACTCTCTCTGGTGGAAAGCTTATGAGTACTAACTTGAATTAATATTCCCTAATAGACTTCGATTACGTTAATTGTGCATTGACATTTTCAATCAAATTGAGTGGAAGCACTCAATTCTCAATTTAATGTTCCCATGAGCTTCCGTATATAGCTTATTGGATATGTGGGTCACGGAATAATTTCACAAGCAGTCTCATTAATAATATTATCAGAATATAGTTGAGTTAAATTGTGAATTTAGTAGAACGTTATAAAATGACCTACATTCATAGCAAGTCAACATTCATTAATGTACTACTATAAGTACATTACCACTAAAAATACTATTAAAGTACATTTCAACTATCAAGTAGCCATCATCATTGTAAACCAAAATATTGGAAAACAAAACCTACCTGTTCACATATTATTTCGGGTTAATAATGCTAACAAGGAGCTTGTCTTAGCTGGAGATGGATCTGAATTGTTTTTTCGCTAATAAATTACTTAAATATTAAATTTGTCCGTACTGTGTTTTAAAAGTGATAAACTTTCTTTTGGAATGGTGTGACCTGTATTTGGAATATGTTCTGCTCATTCAAAATTTTTACCATTATTCTTCTTTATATGGGCAGACCTTTCTTTATAACTAGAAGACATGTTCCTTCTAATTTGAGCCACATAGCATTTCGAACAATCACATTCTATTTTTTTAATTCATCAATAGTACATAATGAATTCTTGAAACAGAAGAATGAATTTAATCCAAAACGAAACTAAAAATACAGCTAAATACGACCAAAAACTTCATTACCACAGTAGATTTGTCAACTTATCCGAAGTAATTTTCAGTCAGTCATAAATTAATTCACTTTACATTTACATTCACATTTCAACCTAATAATAAACACTTCGAAGACCTTCATCACCATTATCATCTCATCATTTGAGGGGAGGGGGCCTAGCCACCAAATACACTCAGGCCATTGTGCTCCCTATGGTCAGAAGCCTATCCAATTCTACTAGCAGCTTCGTGGCTGACAGAAACCCAGAACATTGCTACCACTGGCTTCCATAATTTCTTCTAGGAGCAGTTTTTCTTCGCCGAAGAAACGGTGCCTGCGGGATCTCAGAGCAAAGCATTCCAATATGATGCGAGAGGTAATTTCTTCCACCTCTCTACATTTCCTACATATATGATCATCTGCGATGTGCCCCTAGTATGAGAGCCTTTGAGAGCCTAGACACAGGCTCTTTGATAAAGAGCTTGACCTGTCGCATGCGTGGTGATTCTTGCCACAAATTAGACCACTCTTTGTTAAGTTGGGACAGAAGGGCGTAACTCCCTACTCAATTTGATAAAGCGACTATTGGCTGCGGCACAACCACACCCCCCCCCCCACTGGTCATGAAGTCGACCATTCCATTTCCTCCCCGCTGTGTTCAAGGACCCGGATGAGTTGAACTTCATCTGTCCTGGCTAGTTCAGCCAGTGTATCTCTGCATTCTTTGAAAAGCCTTGATGTGACTCCTCTAGGTGACTTGAGAGCTGCTAGAGCCGACCGGCTGTCTGTGCAGATGTATTTACATAGTTTCTTCGCAGGTTTTCCATAACGAAAGTCAATATTGCGTAAACCTCTGCCTAACTGAGATAGTGAGCTTTGGTCTTTTTAGGTACACTCCCGTCTTAATTCATTTCTTACCTAGATTAACAACTTACTTCCAAATATAGAATTCACCTCAAAGATAGAAAACAACAGCCCCTTAATTCTCATAAATCTGGACCATTTCACATATAAATAATTACCATTCCTTCGCATTTCATTACAAACCCACCAACACAGATGCCACCAAATTCATTACTTCTTTACCCCGGCAAACGTACAAGTTAGCAGTATGTTGAAATAGATTAGTGAATATCACATCAAATAAAGATATCTTTCATCCAGAATTAAACAGAATCACAGATATTGCTAAAAGTAACCATTATAATGTCAAAATAATGAATACAATTTTACTTCAAAATAAACTTGATGAAAAAGCCCTAAGCCTAATTCATTCGCAGATTAATAATAATACGAAACCAATTTCGCATGTTTGACATATTTAGGTGGACACTCTATTTCTTAAAAACCAGAATAAAAACGTGCCCTCTAAAACAACATATAATCTATACTCTTATATTAATAATTCAAAATCTAAAAAAGATAAATTAAAGAAATCTGGAGCTTACAGATTGAGGTGTGATGATTATGGTACCTTGTACATAGGACAAACTGGACTCAATTTTAGTGTATGATTAAACGAACATTTGAAGTTACAGGCCCAAAAAAGAGGACTCTAATTGCGCGATTGCACATCCGCTTGTTTGTTTATAATAATTTTTGTTAAAAATGAAATAATTTTGCTCCATACATAAAGATGTAAGGATCACGTATTCTGTGCAGTTTCTATCGGGGATATTAATATTTGAAAGCCATCTCTTCAGAATGTCTATCGACTCAGGGATTGAAGTATTTGTGAATAGTGAAACAACATCGAATGATACGAGAGTATCACCAGGTTCAAGTTTCAAATCTTTCAATTTTGAAATAAGTTCAAAAGAATTTTTCACAGACAAACTTGGTGTGACTTAGAAGTTGCTAAATACCTTCAATAGCCATTTTTCCATGTTATACATAGGACAATTGATGTTTGAAATGATTGGTCTCATGGAATTATCCAGCTTATGAATCTTAGATAATCAATACAGTTTAGGAAGAATAGTATTTGAAAGTCTTAGAGGTGATCTATTAGCTCCAATAATATCCAGGTTAGGCTCAATTCAATTGAAAACAAGTAATTATTTAACAATTTACTGATTGATGAATTTGATTTTACAAATCACACAGAATCAAACTGCCTCGTAGTCAGCGATAATCCGACTACGTTATGTTATCGGAAGAGCAAACATCCGCCTAAGCCACCAACAATGTAATCCAATGTTATCCACAAACTAAATATTGTTGAATTCTGTATTGATTTCTCTGTGATGCTTCATTTATTAATCCGGCTTATATTCTATCGTCATTCAATAAATATGTACTAACTTGATCATGGTCCAGAGATCACGAAACGTGTCAGTCTTTCAGCATTAAACGAGTTTCAATTATTTCCAATAACTAAGAGAAATACAGACATCATATTGAAACTGAATCTTCCAATTATTATTTCAATAGAGATCGAATGAGAATTACTACATATTGAAATGATTGTACAGATTTGCTTGTACAGTATACTGCGAAGATTCCTTAATTATTATTACGTCACAAAATATTATTGCTACACCAGGACGATGCCTATCCCTTCAGTCAAATTACCTAATGACATTGCATTTTCGAAAGACAATTTTTTTTCTGAAATGTGTTCAGGAACGTAGCCTCATAAAAAATTCCAAGTTTTACGGGTAGTACCAATACCCTCTATATTGCAGCTCGTCATCAGTAGGTACGTGAACCAAGAGTTCCATTCATTTTTTGAGGACATATATAAGGACTTCTCGTATAAACGGGGTTGCCAGACGTCACCTGAGTCCTTAGTTACACCCCGAATATCGAGTGAGAAAGGTCTCTGCGTCCTTTTGGGCGTGCAGGATAGCTTTCAGGAGCATATGGAGATTACATCGAAGATTTTTTATAGGATCTACACCGTTGTGATCAGGCATCTGGTCACCTATGATTCGGTTTTGTGATGGTCGGTGACAAGGACTGGCATATCTCAGCAACTGCAACGGCTTGCATGCGTAGGTACATTCTACGTTGAGTGGTATGAGGTCGGTTCCAATGAGGGCCCTTGAAACTTCCTCCGGATTACCACCTTTACAACGGCGTATGGGTTAAGGGGCCTAGGTCTCTGTAGCAAAATTCACTACTCTCGTGAATACTCAGCGATTTACAGTATGGCCATCTCTAAATGCCCAATACTCGAAATGAGGCAAGATAGCATGATTCCAGCTATACGTCTCGCTTCTCCCAAAATCCTGATAGAGGAGATTGGAGCAACGAAAATCTCGCCCTACTGCCACCAGGTGGGCTCGTATGATTCCCAGACGGGTTCAAAGTAGGTCAGGGTTCTGGAGCGGGAGTATACTTTAAAACACCAAAGGTCACTATCTCGGTGAGTCTAGGGGCTTATTGCATGGATTTTCAGGCGGAGGTATGCGCCATAGAAAACCTGCGAAGAAACTATGTAAATAGGCGCATATAAGTCTGCACAGACAGCCGGTCGGCTCTAGGACTCTCAAGTCACCTAGAGTTACATCAAGGGTTGTCAATAAACGCAAGTATACACTGACTGAACTAGCCAGAAGAAATAAAGTTCAACAAATCTGAGTCCTTGGACACAGAGACTCTACTGGTCCTGGCTAGGCGGGGATCGTCTGGCACCCCTATCGGACCGGAGCCAATGGTCGCTTTATCAAATTGCTTAGGATCTTGCCCTTCTGTACCAACTGAACAAAGATTGGTCTGACATGTGGCTAGAATCACCACGCATGAGGCCGGCCAAGCTCTTCATCGAAGAGCCTGTGCCTAGGCTCTCAAAGAAATCACTTTCGCAAAACAGAAGGAATATCAGAGAGATGACTGGAATCTTAACGGATCACGTCGTCTCAACAATCACTACCATTCTATGGGGATCGCAGATTATCCTATATTTAGGAAATGCAGACATGTTGTAGAATCTGCCTCTCACATACTGTTGGAATGTCCTGCTTTGACATCCTTTTGGCACCGTTACATTGTCGGAGCAAAATTGCTCCCTGAAGAATTTATGAAAGCCAGTGTTCTGGCGAGCCACAAACCTGCTAGAATACAAAAGGGTTCTGACCACGGCGCGCACAATGGGTCTGGCTCCAACTAAGTGGCCTAAGTGTATTTGGGGGCTATGCCCCTCTCTTCTAATGATGATGATGATGATGATGATGCATCCCATTTGCTTTTTTAATCTAAGACATCTGTCTTCTAATGAATCTGAATTTTCCCAACAATATGTAATTTAAGTTGAGCTCATTGAAACAATACGAAATTGTGTTGAAAAGAGTTGGTGTTTTTAATTCATTTAGTCATACTAGACTTCCATGTATCAAATCAATTTATTGAATTTCTTAAAATTTTGATTTTCAAATCATCCTTTGAGTTATCTTTGACGATAGGTTCCCGGAAAATGACACTTAATATTGTCTTTTGACGGGAGCTTCCAGATTTATCATTTTCAAGCTAATATGATATTTATAAACTGAGCTGTAGAGCATACAGAACCTATTCTTTGAATATCTTAAGGACTATTTTAACATTTTCACGTTCCAAATTTGTAGAATAGAGTGCTCTCCAAATCTAAGGATATCCAAATTTCAACAATTTTTCATGTTCCAGCTTATACCTTTTTTTAAACCATAAAATGTATCACCGTATCATCTCCCATGTCAAAGTTGCATGATTTGATGGGGTTTCAAATTTAGCCAATTATTTTCGATACTTCTGAGAATCGATGAGGATACATGATACTTAACTTGGTACGTTTAGAAAAATTGTTCATGGCTTTGCTGTTGAGTGCATTATTGTCACTTCATCTGCAGCAAGGTCAAGTATCTCATATCAGTAGCAGATCAATGTTTATGGTATAAGTTATATTTATGTATTATTATGAGAGCCAAAATGTTACCTTTCTTCGGTCGTATTTTCTTCCAACAATCCAATTTGATGTCGTAAAGCCATAGGGGAGTTTCTGTGCCTGCAGAAAATCCAACTTCACCTCCAAATACGTAGATGTTATCTTTGTACGCTATTGCAGAGTGCTCTTGAAGACATGGTAATTTGTCACCTGAAGGTTTCAACTGGTGCCATCTGCCTGTTACTGTGAACAAGTTCAATTTAATATTTCTTCCGTCACTCATTCTGATAATTGTTGAATGTAGTGAGTATATTGTAATAAGGGTTCAGTACAGGTTATTTCCAATATTCAAAACAAAATCATTTTTAGAAAATTGATATATCATGTTAAATTAAAATATCCAAAGCAAAGTAACGAGAATGTCTAGGGTTGCCCAATGTTTCCTGTTTAGTATCAATAACAAATGTAGTAGGAGAAAATTAGAAGATCTTCTGAAATAAATATAAGACAATTCACACCCGCTTCAAGGAGGGTGATATGATACCAAAGCTGGCATGTTCAAGATGGTTCCAATGAGTTTACAATTGTTCTAAAGGGAATCATGAACCTATCAAAACAATAGCCAATATAGGACGGAAAACGAATGTTAAGCTATGATAAATGTTAATGTTAACTATCTGAAGATGCTCAGGTAGCGGGTTAGTCCAGAACCGCTGTTGTGCTTGATATGGAAGTTTTCAACGTATTTCTTTCATAAGTTACATTATTAATCAAAGTGTATCACATGTAAATCGGAACGTAACGTAGTATGTAATCATCAAATAATGAAATTATTAGTAAAGAAGGAATCAGGTTGTAATATTTTGAAAAGGACAGCTATGTTTAGGAATCCCCACTGAAAACATTCTGAATCAGACGTCTTTGGGAAAGTATTATTAACTATCTTACTGCTTATTGGTTTAATCAGTCTTCTAAATTTACTAGAAATATCATTGGTACAAAATTAGAAGCAGGATCATCACTAGTAAGTAAAATTATTAGTTGGACAATTCGGGGATCCTTCCTCTAATTGTAGATTGGTTTTTGAGAAAAAGGATGTAATATAAATAACAGGAGGAATGCCAAAAACCTCCAGTTCTATCTTCTAGCTTCATTTGTTCTCTTGAGAAATCTCGTGGCTCATTTCAATTAATTCAACTCAATAGTTTCTTCAGAGTATTGTTTCACATTCAATACGAATTACACTGCAAAGATCCATTTCTTTTATTATTGAAGGTTGAGGAGGTAGAATTTCGGATAACTGCCTTATGTAAAATTCTAAATCCTTAGGAAAAGTTTGTCCTGGAGACAGGGGTTCCTTAATCAAAGAATTTGTGTAGTTATTCAAGGCTTTATTTAAAATTCTAGCATTTACTAAAAGTTAAAAATCAGTTTCATCCCGTTGACTTAAGAGAAACCATATTCTTAGCACATGTGGAGAGAATTATTAGTATTATGATAAGGCAGAAATACAAGATCTTTTGTGGTCCCATATCTATTACCTTGCTAGCTACCCGAGGGAAAAAAGCTCTTTCAGATGAAATAATTAATTTTTGATTGCATCCAGAAATGTATTACTTCACAAGATTCGCGACTTTATGTTCACGCCTGAGCTTATGAAGAAGCGAACAATAAAGTCGTGGAACGTAAGCAAAGATGTGGGACATTATTTTATGTCCAATACCCAACAATCTTGTGAAGCTTTGTATGAAATAGTGACGGTATGTTGTGCACCTTAAATGTATTTCCCCCATTGTACCACTATAATAAAAGAAACATAGTAAGTAAAATTTCTGTTGTCAGTTGGAAAAACTGTATACAACATGTAATTAATTTGGATTTCGCTTTAGATTTTCAATCAAAACTTGTTGTTCTCAGTTTTTATGAAAGTTTAAGTTCAATAATGCATTCAAATCAGTTCATTTAGTTTCGATGCCCTAGGTTCATTCTGATTGGTAAATCTATTCAATATTCTCAGTTTTATTTCTGTCCTTCAGTTGATTTAGATTATCTGGGTTTGTTTTATTAGAGTAATTAGTAATAAAGTTAATCATAATATTCTTTCATTATCAATTGTCATAGTCATTGTCCTTTAATCATTAATTTAATTGTTATTTTTATTATTAATTTTTATTGTTGTTGTCGAGTAAGAGTTTATCTAATTTATATTAGCGTTTACCCTCCCACTTACCTCCCAGTATTTTAAATCTCAAGTGTCTTGTGAAATAAAGGGGTAAGTGTCAGATACTTTTCCGTTTGTTCTGGCTAATCAATGATTGAGGTCGAATTCCAACATGACATGGTTCTCTAAATAAATGGCCACACTGTGTTGTACATGTCCTTAGTATGGTATGGCGGAGATGTGGAGTTCAGGTTCGTAGAATTCGTAGCTATGGGTAGTATAGGAATAACTGGTTGATTGGTTATGGTTTATTGTAACACTTATACATATAGATAACTGTACTATTTACAATCGCTTGTATGTTACATTATACCGTAATAATCTCCATTCATACTTCTTCATACTCTTTTTAATAACTTATCCTAGCTGCTTTTGTTCTCTATATACAAAGCATCAAGGTGGAGCCTTGTCCGCCTACGAAGATTGACATTGACTTTGACTCCCCATCTTTCTGACCTAATGTTTATATTGCATATTTATTTTAGCAAAACATTCATATTCACTATATCGGTAGTGATTCTTTTAAGATAGTAGAGCAATTTATCGAATAAAGTAAATTTATGGAATCTAGTGAAATATTCTCTATTATTGAATTGCAACACTGTAAATAAATGAAGAGATCGAGGAATAGGAGTAATGTAAATTCCTTAAGTAAAGTTTTATAAAGTTTAAGAGAGAGGGAGAGAGTGAGAGCGTTACAATATTCTATATTAGTAATTTCATTTGGATGAATCATCAGAGTTAATAATGCTAATTTTTTGTCATCTCGATTCATAAGAAATTGAAACATTTCGAGAAAACAAACGATATCTGCTACATATCAATAAATTCAAGTCGCTACTTAGAATTCATATCTATATTATACAGGATGTTGATAATTAAAACCAAATTGAAATTAACTACTGTTCAATACTTAGTAAGTAACTACAAATGAAGCTGCTTGTCGTTGCTCGTCTGATAAATGAAGCTGTTATTTATTGTTCGTAAACATCATTTGACACTATTTAATTCGACCACCGTGTTGCACGTGCTTACTAGTCCCTTGCGTGTGATGTCATTCATGATTTATGTCTTGCGTATAGTAACTATCGAATTTCCCGAAGCACATGACAACCGTTTCCCCAACAAACGGAGGGTGTACCCGTTTGTTTGGGAAACGGTTGTCAAGTGCTGACAAATTCACGTACAAATACCAAACGAAAACAAACGCGTTCGTTCCGATTGATCTTGTAATCCTTCCGAGGTCTAGAGCGGCGGATGGTGTGATGTTTGAAAGTCAAAGTAATTACTGAAAATTTGAATATCGCTCAGATTGACTTTATTTGTCAAATAAGTATTGTTTAAAATCTATATCTACAGAGTGTTTCGGCTCCTTTCGGAAAAACTGTAACAGGTAATAGAATTCATCATTTTGAGCAAAAAAGTTCACATAATCTTCATCAGTAGCGGAGTTATACGAAATTGAAATGAAAAAAAAATAGACTCGTAACATCATGGTTTGACACATTAAAAGTGTTCAAATCTTCATATACCTGCTAATTGACAAATATTCCATATTATTCAAGCAAATTTTTTACAAAAAAGATACAGGGCGATTTCAATATCCATTAACATATTTCCCCCTAAAAAATTGTTTTGTACGTCACTGGTAAACTTTGAGACTTTTATTTGGTTCTCTGATTAAATATCTACTTTTTATGTCTCTTGACTTTTGGTCGTATGGTAGATCACTAACTCCAGAATTTCGAGAGGATCTCCTGAATAAAACCACCTAAATGAAAAGTACCAAATTTAGTTTTTGTCTATTCGTTAAAATAACAAATCATTTTTTTCAACTAAATTAATTGATGTTAAATGTTCGAAGTGACCACCATTTTGACTGGGCAGATGTATTCGTTATACGACGAAAGCACCTGCTAAGAACGGATTTTACAGAATAAATCCCAAACGGGGTAAAAGGGATTCGATGAATTTTAACGTTTGTGACTGCTAATACAGTCATAAATTTGATCACAATGTCTAGGGATGAAAATAAGTCGATTTAAGCTAGCTTACCTATATGCAAAGATATACCCAAAAAATTTGCGAGGTGTGAAAGTTAAAAATTATAACCGATTTTCCAAATGTTGGTCAGAAACGGTTCAACGTTATTGAAAATGTATATGGGATCCTAGTATAATACAATGGCCTTTAAATTCGAACTAACGGCATTGAATTGTTTCCGCCTTTTATAGGTTTTCAGAGGGGATCCCCAATCCTTTGACTCCTCATTTTTTTGAAGAATTAAACATAAGAAACGGAAGGCCACTGGGATGAAACATTTATTTTGGAACTTTGCTGTCTCTCAGAATTTGTTTGGAAAATCCTTAGAAGATGCAGCCACTAGTTTGAATTTTCGTAAATATCAAAAACAAGTTTATCATTAAAGTACAACTAATGACATAAAAGTTACGATAATTCAATTCAATAAGTGTTCAAAATGACATCGTTTCGACAATGAAAATCGTATTTTTTTATATTAAATGTTTCTGCCAAAATTTGTTAGCAGCTTGCATGATTCAATTCCGCGATAATAGTTCTTCACTGGTGATTTGCGAAGAATAATATCTTTCTTTCATTTATCCACAAAAACAAAAATCTATTGGGTCAAGATCTAAGACGCGCGGTGGGCATTCAATTGCATCGGGACCTGTTCCTATCTAACGCTCTTTTTTATGTTGGGCATATGTTACAGATATTTGTCTTTCTTCAGCTATCGGATCGCTGAAATATAAATAAGGAACTGTCTTCATAGTTGGATGCTGCAAAACAGGTAAAGCTCTGTTAAATTCTAATATTTATCACTTGTCATACTTACTTTTGTAGTAAGCGTTCAGGCCTTGTATTATTGAGGGTCTTAAAGCAGTTGGTTTCAAATTGAAATTACTCTTTTTTTTTCAACTTCAACTGTCTACTACGCTATAAAACGATATCGGATATTGTATTAGCGGCGTGGTATAAAGAGTAGAATTGAATGAAAGATATGTTATTGTCATAGTCGTCCAGCAGTACACATTTTCAATAAAACAAGTGGCAATGAGGTATATACTGACCAAGATTGTATTTCCAGAAGTCCTTGAGTGGTAAATTGCCATTACGTCCACCTAGTAGATACACGTGGTCACCAATCAAAGTTGCACTATGCTTGGATCTGGAGGATGGCGCCGGATTATCAGAATCAGGCGGCGCCACCGCGCTCCACATCTTTCTCCACTGTCGTTCGGCTGATTCTATTTTTAAATTTAATAGCGTCTGAAACAAACAAAGAGAACAATTTATTCCAAACTCGATCAATCTTATACACTAAACAAACGTCTTATCCGCTATTTATCGTAATCGAAATGGACCTCATAAGATGAATGTGAAAAATGGGATGTGGAATTTCTTCTTCAAGAAGATAATCAGTATTTGTCGGAATTGTTGGTTGAATAGTAATGACACATGAGATGAAATTCACAATGGATTTAGATAGAGCAATAGTGAGACGATAAATTGATCATCAAATACCTTTGTTTATATTTGATTCACTTTCTCGCTATGGTGAGACTTTCAATGCAATTTCATTGAAGTTTTGGAAGTTCAATAGCAATGGTCAAGCTCATTGATAGGTGAAAATATGTATCACCATCGGTTTGTTCAGGATATTCCCGACTCATCAAGATATTACTAGGAGCCTTTTTTTATACTTTCACTACACGCGAGGGGAACCTGTCATGTTCGAAGAACATCATGTGAGCCAGTGGTGAAATGTAGGAAGAGGAGATTTGGAGATTATGGGCATAGGGAAAGACCCGCAGGTATCGAGCTTTACAATGAAGGGATGACTAGTTTTAGCTCATCTAGTCCACTTATCTGGAATCTCTCGTGGTGGAACAACATACGAGATTTGTGATGAACACCGACCATAGAAATATCTATAGAGAAGGGATGGATCTCTTACCTTTCTACGATGTTCTAGAGAGGTCAATGAACTCGTAAGTGTGACATCATTATTCAGACAAATTTCACTCCAATCATGTGAACAATACTCCAGGACAGGTCGAATCTGTGTGTTGTAGATTATGAGGAGCCGCTGGGATGTGAAGTAGCTTACATGATCATCCCTTGCGATGGCATGGATATGGAAGACTCCATAGGAAAAGTTGTACCTGACATCATCATATTAGCGATTGTGGGATCCGCCTCCCTAGAGAAGACGCAAGCTTGAATTTTGGTTGCATTAAGCTCTACTAGATCATCAGATCCCCATTCCAAAATCTTTGCCAGATCTCCATCATTTGGGCCAACCTGTCTATGTCCTCTGATGAGAAAGCAATGTGAAGTGTACCATCATCTGCAAAGCTGTGGACGGGACAGGTTCTCTGTTCCATCAGATCGTCTATATGGAGCTGAAATAAAATTGGTGCCAAGACATATCCCTGTTGAACACTAGCGTTGAGATCCATTATTTCGGGGGAAACTTCGTCAACGACCACATGAAGTGATCTATCTGAGAGAAAACTCGATAGTACGCGACAAGGTTGATGCGGCAAACTACATGACTTGCTTTCCCAAGAAAACTTTGGTGCCGGACTCGGTCAAATGCTTTGGAGATATCCAATGCTACAGCTAGAGATGTTTTTCAATGAATTTCTGCTATACATGTGTTACGTAGGCAAGCAGGTCTCTTTTTGATCCCTGGTGACGAAAGCCATATTGCCGGGGATTCACGATTTTTGATCTCTCGAGGTATTGGATGTGCTCGGTGTTGAATGCTTTCTCCATCATTTTAGAGATCACAGATGATAGTGCAATGAGTTTATAATTATTAGGAAGATCTTTCCGTTTTTGAAATTTGTTGGACTCTAGATGCCTTCCAGCTGGAAGGACATCCTCATGACAAGTCTTCGAGAAATTTTCTCCGGCATTTCCATCGGTACTGCATAGCTATGGATTGCACATTTCTTTCAACCACGAAGATGCCAGTTCCAATCCATCGAGCATTTTCTGATGCTCTGGCTCACGTGAAAACGTAAACGAGTTATGAACAAGTACATTTTGGTAAACTTCAAACGCTGCCAAAATGTAATTAGCTTGAAATATACGCTTAGAATATCTCAAGGTCGTTAAGAACATTCAATTGAAAAAACTAAGACGTGTTCGTGTACATTAAGGCCTTCTTAGCAATTATTATTTTCTGAAATTTTCCTTTAGCCTACACATTTTCTGAGTAGCGGACAGTTTTTTGCGACGACAAAAGTACTGAATTTTTAGTTCATTAAAAAATATCAAAAAACTCGTAAAATAGGTCGAATTTATGTTTTATTGTAAAAAAATATTAAATCTATATATTGAAACCATTCTTGAATGTTAAAATGAATTCTTGAACTGAATAGTAAAAACTTTTCCGGATTATCTTTATTTTATTGAATTTTTCAATGATAAAAGTGTGCGAAAGTTCTATCGACGACTTTTTCTCAAAAATCCATTTGTTTCGGTATAATGATTCAAAAAACACTTGTTAAAACGACACTATTTTTTGGATGATATATCGCGCTTAATCCCATTTTCTTTAATTCATGTATATTATTTTATCTTCATTGTAGAGAATGAACTATGTCTTGTTTCGATTTTGGTTCCTGTTTTATAATTTTTTCAACTAAATATTTTCAAACCGCTACAATGTCAATGAAAGGGCTGATTTTTTCATTTTTTTCCGGAAAAACTCGGACAAAAAAACGCTTGATAAAAAAAATGTAAATAGAAGAACTTGTATTTCGATCATACATTCACATACATTTTTTCTCTACCACACCCCTTTTTTAAGATCTTTCGAGTGGTCAAGTTAAAGAACCAGTGATAAAAAGCTTTTTCTACCTCTTCGGGTCATTTCCGCATTCAATTTTTTTACCTTTCCTAGTGACGTCGTTACTAACCCATTGTACAAGGTATCATCGAAATTGATTCTATACAACTCAAGAGGTGAAACCCCTCATCGACTGGACTAATAGTTGAAAACTTGTGAAATATCAAAGCAGGATTGGCGTTAAGCCAATTTCTATTCTTTCATTGAAAATATTGAACGATCTATCATGTATTATCGGAAATTAAATCTTTAGGTTTGGAGAGGCAGCGAGAAGGGGATGTGCGCACACATCATGTAATGAATAAGTCCATCTACTATAAACAGTGATTTGATCTGTAGGAATGTCAGACAAGTTGAATATTCAATTATTTTACTTGAACTTGAGAAAGCTGGAAGCAGTGCTATCTGAATGTTTCATTGTATTCGAACAAGTCTATCGTTGAATTTGTTTTCCACTTTAATTAATTCGATACTAGGTTTTCTCATCATATTATTACTATCCGCAGGAAATTATTTTACAGATGACATACAAGGAAAAGGATAATTATAGACTGAAGGTTTGAAGCTCTCAACAAGGAAATATAAACGGACCCCTCAGCTGACGATGTAATGGCTACAAGCTGCTTATCAGGATATCAGGAAGGGCGGCGCAATGCATGTTGCATGAGAAAGGTATTAAAGGTTCCCTTCCAAAATCCATGTTGCACTTACATCGTCAGCATACAAATGAGAGTTCCAAAATGTGTCGCTTATTTGAAAATATTTATGAAACGTATGAGTCGGAAGGAAATCATCAAACTTCAGGAGTGTATTGTATTGTTATCTGGTTTTCATTCTTATTCGAATTACCGCGATGAAATTTTATAATAATGTGGCGTATAATAAATGGTCGCAATTTTCGTTTGTTTTCGATTTAATAACCTTTAAATAAAAAAAAAGTATCCTTCAATCGACTAGCTATCTAGAACAAAAACTCAAATTAAACGCTTCTTAGCATATGATGTACCGGCTATCTGAATTCAAGCATTCGCGGCACAAAACCGTTTTGACAATTTTTATTCTGTAATACTCCCATTTCTTACGACGATTCCATATTAACACCGTCACCTCCCTTTTCATTTATCGTTCAATTCTTATTTGTGTGACACCAGAAGAATAAAAACAATTCACAATTATAATAGTAGGTACCATTAACATCAAACACCTGCACTATACTGAACCCCAACATAACAAAACACAGAAGTTCTATGGACAATTTTAACTGCTTCACACCGTTTCCATATTCCTGTCGTAAGCTAGAGTATAATCCATATTATACCGTTGACCTTTTGACCACAATAAAACTGCATCTTTCCAATTATTGTGCAAATTGTAATATTGATGCTCAAGTTGTAGGAAGTTTATAATGTTTTTGCATAAGAAAAAATTGATTTAATTCGGAATAATCATCTATATTCAGCGAAGACTTATTACATTTTCATTTCCATTGTGTTTGATTTATAATTCCAATTCATTATGCATCTGTTATCAAAGCCGACACAATGAAACATGAAGTCAACTAATTTTTGATGCTTCCATATCTAATTAATATTTACTTATATCACATAGGTAAGTTTTCAATTATTATAACATTGACTGTGTATTCATTTTTATCCTGTTATTGTCTTATTGCTTTGAGAAAGTTTTATGAATAAAACGAAACGTTAGCGTATGTGACCTTTTATTATCACATATTGTCCTAAAACCGACGATCACGTTAGGATACTCCAGGCAGAAGTTGCTGCAATACATCACTGTGTTGAAGAGCTATTAAGGCAAAAGTTTCAGGGAAAAACCATCGCCATATACTCTGACAGGCAAGCGACTATAGAAGCATTCAGTTCCTCATAGGTCAATTCCAAACTCGTCTGGGACTGCATAGAAGCCCTACAAGAGTAGGACAGTCACAACAGATTGTCTTTAGCGTGGGTACCAAGCCACACAGGCTACAAAAGCAACGAACAGGCTGATTCACTGGCCCGAGAAGGAGCACGTAGGGCTCTAATTGGTCCAGAACCCTCCTATGGCGCATCTGTAATGGCGGGACTTTAAACGATCTTGAAACAAAAATAAAATCAGTTTTGACTCAGGCTAATTTCACCCATTGTTACGCTCACAACATGAATTTGGTTTTAAGTAATGCATGTAGTTCCATTAAGGAATTTTTTTTTCCAACTTATGGTCATTTTCAAATTTTTTTAGCAAATCCACCAAACGAACTGAAGTTTCAAATAACATAGTAGGAAACAGAATTCCCTGTAATGCTCCAACTCGATGGAATTTTACGTCACGTCCCGCGAAAAGGAGGAGAACATATAATTTGGTAGACAAGAAACTATTATTACATTATAATCAACTTTTTTATGAAATTTTAGATACTATTAACGGTCAAATTGAGATTCGATTTCCCAATTTACATGAATTGAAATTTTTCGACTTGACGAATAGAAGATTTTCCGCATCTTCTTCAAAAGAGTTTCCCAATACACTTTTAGATAATTTAGTTCTAAAATATAAATTTTTTATTAAAATAGCACTGCATAATGAATTATGCGTTGTATACTAGGATAAAGATATTTTAGGCCAGTAAGACAGTCACGCCGATATGATAAAATATATGATAGACAATAATGATTTGCAACAAGTTTTACCTCAGTTTAATAAACTACTTTGTTTGACAGTCACCATCGGCATCGGTGGAGAGATCATTTCCTACTCTCAAACTAATTAAAACTTACATGCGAAATACAATGGGCCAAAATCGTTCATACAATGTTAGTTCAATATCTATTGAAAAAGATTTATTAAAACACATAAAACAAAATGATACATTTTATGATAATATTATTGATCATTTTTTCGCAAACTACAGACCGTAGAATTCCGTTAATATATAAAAAAAGTCAATAAAATCAATTAAAAAAAACAAAATATGAAATACAAAAATCCAAAAAAATTAAAAACAAGAAACGAACAAAATTTTTTTGCCAAGAGAAACTCTATACCTCGACGTTGGCTCTTGCTGGGCAACAATCAATTTCGTCACTGAAGTAGCTGGTACGGTCGCTGCGCAAAGGTTAAATTAATTGGCTGAATAGAATATATTTTTACAAAACGTTTTATGTCCAGCCTCCTCTCTTGAAAATTTCACTAGCTCCCACTGCATCGGACAGGCAGATGCAACCCTATGCAGGTTCTGGCAAGAAGACGAGGAGACTTCAGTACACATACTGTGCTACTGCGAAAGCCTAACAAGGCTAAGGTTCTGAACGCCAGAAGAGGAAAAACCACAACCCTCCCATTATATGGAGGACCTGAGGTCTGGCCTATAGAGTCTGGTAATAAAGACGTGTCTAGACATAACAAGACGGCATACACAATATAACTGCAAAGGTTGCGGTGGTGAGGCTCCTAGCCTATAAGCCTCATACAAATCTAATCTAATCTAATCTACGGTGTTGCGTCTTCCCTTTACTATTGTGTATTCAATCCAATCAAACTAATATGCATGAAGTGTTAACAAGAATAATATTTTCCCCACATTGAATATATCTGTAGTGGAAATAATAAAAAAACAGAGTAAGTAAAATTTCTGTAGACAGTTGGAAAAAATGTATACTGCAATAAGGTTGAAAACTCTCATCACTCTCATACATGTATGATTACTTATGTTCAACTCTTAATAATAAGTTTATGTTTAAATGAAGATAATAGTGATTGTGACACATAACTAAATTTAATGCAAAATAGAATTAAATTGCTAAAATTGATTATTGTGAAGCTTTCGACATTAATTTTTATTTTACTTATTATATCTTCAGTAATAAAATAAGATATTATTTTCAATTGATCATTATTTTCCTTTACTGTAAAATGCCTCTTTAATTAAAAATAGAAATAAATCAATTTCCAAGCCAACCCGGCACCCATTTCTTGTGGTTTGAAGATGTTGGGACCCACATAATGTGACTTAATCAACTGGTTGCTTTATTGCAGTTAAAGTCAACTGCATAATATGGACTATACTACACCTATATGACATTGTGCTTTTCTCTTATCGCAATGGTCTTATGGTGGGAACGTACCACAATAAGGTAGTAAGCATGTATTCTTGAAAACGAGCTTGACATCATGTGATTGGTCGCTGAGCTCCAAGTTGAGGCATATACTCGATCTGCCTAAAGTGCACTATCGAGCTTTGGCTTGTTTGTTGCACTTTCTATGCGTATGAAGTGAATACTTCACCTACTTTCTGAATGAGTCAAGCATTTTAGAATCTTGTTAAGTTATGTCAAATTGAATAATAATACTAATTTTTCTATTCATCAGTTCGATTTGTATGGTGAGGTACTGCCTCCCCTGCCTACCAGGAGTAGCCGCCGCTGAGCTCTATGGTTTTTTTGAAGATCGGAGGTGAATATACCATGGCTGTTGTGGCAATAGCACTACCTCTCAATTCCCTATACAACAATACGTAAGTAAAAGAAAAAAACATGAAGCCACTGGTGACAGAACCCATTATCTGTCTCTCTGAAGAAATCCGTGTTACATTCAGGTCCTTCTATTGTATAGAGAATTTTCTCGAACTCAATTTCTCGCATGAACAAAGTGATGAGATGCAATTTATTCCTATTCAAGTCATCTTTGCTACAGCCGAACTCGTGAAATCAATAAGTACTGATACCCTCAATAAATTTTGCAACATCCGCATAAAATGAATGTAGGCTTAATGGTGTCATAAACTGGAGTAATCGATATCCCTCTTGATGTATGAAATGAATGATATTTCTCATTCCCATTTCGTTGTTTTGTCGTTTGTTGGAACTTATTAAATTTTGGTTAGACCTCCATGTCATTAATAATTTGTAACCTAGTCCCAAGTTCCCATTTCAGGTAATTATTCCGAAAACTGAACATACAACGTTGAGAGTTTTCGAATAATGATTGCATCAAACTTCAAAGTAGCTAAAATTGGATGGAACGCCCGTAAAGGAGAAATCAGAGCAGCTATTAAGTTCAAAACTTAATTGTTAGTGTTCTAAATTTCACCAGGAAATTATCCATCCATAAGCATCATAAATTGTACATGACATTGTGATCAAAACCTTAAATGGTCCAGAAATTTCCAACAAATAATAAATTTATCGAAAATGTAATAGAATGCAAAATTTCTATAAAATTACATATTCTATAGAAAGAGTTCACAACTGTCGATACATTAATACTTATAAGCACGAAATGATCACCCTTATCTACTAAAAATACTATAAAATTAATAGGAACCTTTCAACAACCAAGTAGCCATCATCAGAGTAAACTAATTTAGTAAATAAAATGTCTAAATACTATTTAGGGTTAATAATGTGAACAAAAGGTTAGCCTCAGCCACGGTCGTATATACAGGTCTGGGAACTCGAGGCTGTTTCCTATGTGAGAAGTGAGTCCGCTAAGCGTCATCTGTTGCATAGGTGGCGCGTCAGTCGAAGAATGATCTCTGACACGTACACGACCGTGTTCTCTGGCAACTGTCATTGTTGCCTTGTAAACACAAAGAATATCGGCGTTTTTAGAAAAAAATTACGAAACCGTGCATTGTGCCGAAATGCAAAAAGTGTAAAGCAAATAACTTCTGTTTTTTAAAGTGCCGAAAAATGCGGAAATGCGAAAAAAGTGGATGTTTGCGATTCAGGATAGAAATAGTTTTAACGAGGTCTTTTATGTGTGCGAGCATGTATAATGAAAAAGGGGAAGTCATTTTAAGGTGAGTAATACATTTTGACAAGAGTAACAGTTCTATTCCTCTCTCAAAACAGAATAGTAAATATTGCTTTACGAGAAAAATTATTTTACTTAATAATGTGATTGTTGCCATACTTCGATCCAAGCGTTAGCTGGTGGCTGAGCGAGGGACTACGAGTTTGGCGACATGTAAGAGACTCATGTCAAACATACGAGTTCCCAGACCTGTATGTACGACCGTGGCTTCAGCAAGAGATAAATCTGAATTTAATAATCTTTAGTAATGATGATAGACAATGGTAATGATAAATAATATATAAATAATAAATTACACCCACTACTTTCAAATAATTTATTGAAATTCATTATTCAGTAATCAATGAATTCGATGATTTGTTTTCTAAATTAGCAATAAAACATTTTCTTCAACTACAACAATACTCATCTAATGGGAGCAATACGGTTCTTATATATTTCAATATAACTAACTGAGAAATGTTCTGGGTTAGAACAAACAAGCCTAGGGTTAATTTGCCTAATTGGCCACAATTTCGTGTAAGTACATTTAGATATAGAATTAAATTTTCTAACTTATGAAGATAAGTTTGCCAATTAGGCAAAGAAACCTTAAACTTGTTTAAACTTACCCAGAACATTTCTATTGAGATATATAAGAACCGGGATGCTGCCATTGAATGAGTACTGTCGGAGAAATTTCCAACCATAGCATCAGTGTCCTTCCCATGAAACTATTTTGGATGGATAGGCAATGAAATATGGTACAACTGTTACAATAAAGCGAGAAGCGCCGGGGAAGATTTTTATCTATCTGAAAGATAAAGGGTATAACGTGTTGGAAAAAGATTACAAGAAACATTTGGAATTTTACGATGAAAATGATTCGAAAAGCAGCAAACATTATTTTGTAAAACAAATGAGTTATGCATCAATAATAAAAATGGAAATGTATTAATCATATTGTTATGTAAATAATAATACTAATATTGAATATTCATTTTATAATAACTTTGCCTACGGATTCGTAATCAGCGAGTTCGTTAACCCACCTATACCAGGTTTCAAGTGATTTCATTTAATATTAAAACAGTGCAACCGATAATACACCTTCAATCCAATTTTATTATGCAATCTATTAGTTTCCTAATAATTTTGACTTTGGATTCGTAATCAGCGATGTCAAGAACCCCCGAGAACCAATTTTCAACTGATTTTCAGTAAATATTGAAGAAATTCAGAAAAAAGTGCATGATAAAAGCATTTTTAAATACATTCTAGGCATTTTTTATTAATTTCTATGTCAGATTCCCAATCAGGGACCTTGAAAATCTATAGCTACAAGTTTTCAAGCAATTACAGTCAATATTCAGAGCGCATTAAAAAGTTAAGATGAAACGTACCTATATAACAAGGTTGCCAAATATCCTCCTTAAGAAAATACAGAAAACTGCTAAGACCTATCGAATTACAGAACGGAATTCCGAAGTTTTTTCTAAATGCAACGTACAATTGATGAAAATGTATAAGCGGAAAAGCAATTTATTAAATTCAGGTTTATCTCCAGCTAAGGGTAACTCTTTGTTTGCAATATTAACCCCAAGCAGATACATTTCGTTTTCTAATTTAGTTAACTCTGATGATGGCTACTTGTTAGCTGAAAGGTCCTTAGTACTTTCAGTATTTTTAGTGGATAAAGGTGATTATTTCGTACTTATTAGTAAAATGAAATCACGTTTAATATTTAAAGTACTATTGTTAAAATGTTAATTTTCATCCATAGCCCTTTGTTAGTAACTAACGAGGAGCAAGCCATCTATTTGCTTAAATTATGAGACAAAAGATATATGCCAGTGAGTTGCTGAATAATTTAACATTGAATAAAAGATTTTTGCAACTTTATGGTGTGATAAAATGTCAACTGAAACCAAACTATAAAATTTTACAGCTCAATTCATGGTCGGTAACATTGTTATAATTTTTACAAAGCTGCAACTTTTCAACTCTCTCCGATAATAGCATTTTCCATAATTTATAACTATACGAATTATTATTTACCTAAAACGGATTTGAAAATATTGTAGATCTAGATGTTGATTACATATGACGCATTCACTCATAACTGAAATGTGCTCTTAATTTTGTTCAGAAATATACAGTCAAAAAACATAAAGAAATATATATATTTGGAGTCAAATACTCTACTATTTAGAAAACTCTTGAATGGAGTAACTCTAGAGATAGATAAGATAGTTTATTCGTCATCGAAATTTTAAAACAGTTTTGCAGTTATCATAAAGGAATAATCACAAAGTTTATAGAAAAGATTAAGATTATGAATTGAGGAATTCATCAATCCCGTAAAACTGTTTTCACATAAAAAAGTATGCAAGTTCTTCTTGAAAATAGTTATTGTGCTACTTGTATCGACAAAACTTCTCATATTATTATAGCAGTTAATGCGGCGAATTTTAGCCTTAGTATAGAGTCAATAACTTCGCTATTCCTCGTGAAATATGGATGCACCTCACAATTTTCTTCTGAATTCTGTTTCGTTTTTTTTTACATACAATATACAGACAAGGCAATGTGAGGATTTGAAAGTACTCAAATGAGGGTATACATATGTTGAATGTGGCGGAGCTTTGTAAATAGTCATTAATACTTTTTTTGTGAGAGGAATACTTGAACTAAATAACTGGAAGAACCCCAGAAAGTCAATCCATATTGTAGAGTTAATTGGAATAACAAAAAGTAGAGAATTCTCAAAATGTCAAATGATAGGGTTTCTCTGGAGTTTTTTATTATGTAGCAAGTAGTGTCTAATTTAGAACATAGTGTGCTTCCCAGGTCAATTCAACCTAAGAATTTTATGGCATCTTTGCTATGGATAGAGCGGCCGCATACATTGAGGTATAGATTGTAATCGGGTGAGACAATTTTTGACAGAAAGCGCATGTGGTAGGTTTTTGTTATGTTCATCGTGAGTTTATTATATGAATGGTATTTGTTCAATTCCCTAGACGCATTATCGCTAGTTTCAGCAAGAGGCTCTACATTTTTGTTTGACATTAGTTTGCTTATACGATCAACGTAGACATTCACTGATTTGATGAGGTGCAGGTATTGTTGACATCATTAATGAATATAATGAAAAACAATGGTCCTAAGATCGAGGCTTGAGGTTTCAGATCTAACACCATCAACAAGTGTAGCCTGTTTTCTATTTGTCAAGTATGATGTTGCCCAGTTATATGCTACTCCAATGCCCTCCAATTTCATCAGTAATATCTATGATTGATGGTGTCAAATGCCCGACCTAGGTCGTAAAACAGGCTTACAACATTATTTTTTCATTTAGTGCATTATAAATATATTCTACGCAGTCCAATATTGCTGTCCTTGTTGATTTCTCATTTCTGAAGGATATTAGACAGTAATTTAAATTGTTCAAGATAGTTTATGAGTCTTATAGAGTAGGATGCTTCAAAGATTTTGGAAATTTGGCTTTGGACACAAATTGATCTATAATTTTATATCAGATTTTGAGCCTTTATTTTTGAAAACAGGAATGTATTTGAGCTCCATATTCTTCTATGGATTGTTTGTAGTATACTGTATAGTCGGGGCTATTGAGTTGCTCTCTAATTTTGTTCATTTCACATAGTTCGTGGTGCAGATTTTTTATTCCGAGTGAATACCATTTTTTCTTCCTTATTTATTTTCCTTTTGCTCTTCGTCAGAGGAAAAGAACAATTGTAGTGTTAAAGGAAAGTAGTGTAATACATGACTTTTTCGAACGTGTCAGTTTCATACATATCCTTCCAATTTTCGCGAGACAAGAGAAAATGTCATTATTTGTGTTATTGAAGATTCTTCTATGAATATAATTAGGATCGTTGTGTACTTGGGAAGCTATATCAAATGTACATACCTGGTAGGTGTGATACGAGATGAAAGTATCGCAAACAATCACATTACTTGCCTTAAAGTTTGAGAATATGTTATCAATACAAATAGCACTTTGATTGGTTATTCTAGTGGGCTCATTTATTTGATGCAAGATATTGTATTCGAACAATAGATTTATCAAGAAAAATTGCATTGTGCTATTATCAAGAAAATTCACATTGACATCACCACATATAATATAATGGTCAGTATTATTATAGATTTCATGTTGTAGTGATTCGATGTTACAAAAACATTCTTTAAAGTCACTGTTAAGAATATAACTATCGAAAAAGTTTCACTTCCTGCAAGTTTCATATCGAACTCTGGAAAAGTTGTTAAACTTTCAATCGAATTTGAGAGTGGCATATTATTGTAAACATCTTTAACTCCCTCACTATATGTAGTACCGGGATATCAAAAATTATCTTGGTCAAGGGTGGTTGTGGAATCTAAAACGTCTGTCTTACTTTACGTTTGAAGTAATTATGTCACTGTCACACTGACATCATCAATAACCTACAAATTCCATACCTATTTATTTCAGTTGTAAAACAATAATGAACTACAAATTGAAAATTACCTTGGTCAAGGGTGGTTGTGGAATGTAAAACGTGTGTCTACCTTAAATTTTTGAATATGTTTTGTTATGTCAGAATCTGTTAAGTCATTGTGCTGAAATTTTCTAATCCAGTTTTTGAATCATGCCTTTTACCACACAGCACAAAATTTCCATGATTGAAGCCTATTTTCGGACGGGTGCGCTAGTTAATGGAAATTGGCATGACATTCAACGTTTGTGTTTGGACAATTATCGAGAGCACTTCCCAAACGTGGCAATATTACCGGACAATTTTTATGCGTGCCTTACAAATCGTGTTGAAGTGTTTCGCGAAACTGGTTGTGTGACTCATAAAAAAGGTGCTGGTAGACCAAGAGGAGCCTGCAAATCCTTTGAAACGTCGTTCTCAGGAAATTGGACTTTCTTATGGAACATGTCAGAAGATTCTAAAGAAACACTTGAACATGCATCCATGTAAGATGCAAGCACATCAAGCTCTTCTGCCCGCAGACCACCCCAGACGCCTTGCTTACTGCCATTGGCTTGTCAATAATTTAATGAATGACGATCTTCTGGACTCAACTTTTTTTCTGACGAAGCGTGGTTCCACCTTTCGGGATACATCAATTCTCAAAAAATGCGAATGTGGGGCAATGATAACCCTCATGTTTTTACTGAATCGCCACTACATGCTCAAAAAATCGGTGTTTGGATGGCAGTTTCTCGCAGAAGAATAATTGGGCCAATTTTTTTCGATTTCACCGTCAACGCAGAAAGGTACAGACACAACTTTTTGGCTGAATTTGTGCAACAGGTAAACGATGATGGACTTCGGTACGGTTATTTCCAGCATGACGGTGCAACAGCACATACTACACGAGAAAATATTGCTTTTCTCCGCGAGTTTTTTGATGACCGGCTGATAAGTTTTCATACTGGAGTTGAGTTTCCTCCGAGATCACCTTGTTTGACAATTATGGACTATTTCATATTTCCTTACTTAAAAAAACAGATTTTCGCCACTCCGGTAAATAATTTGCAAGAACTTCGACAAAGAATAGTTCAGCAATGTGCAACCATAACGCCAGAAATGCTGCAAAACGGTTTTCACAGCATGAGGATGCGCGTCAACTTGTGCATCGAACAAAACGGGGGACATTTCGAACAACTACTGTAATTTAGTTTTTCTTGTTACTAAAACCGTTATTTCATAATTTGTAGTTATTGTTTTACAACTGAAATAAATAGGTATGAAATTTTTAGGTTATTGATGATGTCAGTGTGACAGTGACATAATTATTTCAAACGTAAAGTAAGACACACGTTTTAGATTCCACAACCACCCTTGACCAAGATAATTTTTGATATCCCGGTATAAGGGAAGTATTGAAATCGGTCTAAAAAATTTACTGTATGATGTGTAATGTAATATATCATATATATCACATTATCAAATACGTATGTTTACTGAATCTGAAACTAAGATTATGAATGAAAACCTAACGGTCAAATTTGGGGGAGGGTTAATTGGAACCAGTAATAGAGTGGCCATTATACTAACTCATAATAATAAGCGGCATAATGGCCGCTTTATTACTGGTTGGTATTAACCCTTTCCCAAACTTTACCGTTAAGTATTTCGCTTTCTTTCAAAATTTAGTTTAGATTCAGCTTACGTACGTCATTGATATGGGTTACATGGCTGAAAAGTGCTTTAAATGAGTTATAATCTTAAGTTGAAATATTGTGAAAGTGTAAACTAAATTACATTATATCACATTCCGCAGTGTTACCTCCAATAGTGTTGAAATGAACGAACTGCTTGAGAAAATGAGTTTTATCAGTATATTAATTGATAAACTAATTATTCATATAAATAATGATAACAAAGTATGTGCATTGACGGAAATCGATAAGATCAACACAACAAAATTTGATAATTGCCTTCCATAACAATACTATTAGTAACATTTAATTGTTCAATATTTGCTAGTTTGAATCGTTTGGTGAATAAAATAAAAAATTTTATAAATTAATGCTTTAGTTTATTCATACTTTTCAAATGCGGAGTAAACGTTTCATGAAAAATAATAGCTATCATTGTTCCGATTGGTAAACTCACATTTTGATTGCTCCAAGGTCAGAAGATCCAAAATAGCTCTTTGTTTACAGCTACCAGGGAATGAAAGGAAATTTACGGCACTGGATGATAACAACGTAAACATCAAACAACATCATCCTCAGGATACTACGGAACTTGAACTATTATTTATTCCAATTTCTACCATTTTCAACGTCAACAATGAAGCCGCATGGCAAACGAAACAGTTCTATTGTTATCTAGACTACAAATTTACCCGCGCACACCGCTAGGTTAATTTCCCTCAACTAAGCGAAGCGTCAGTGGAATATTGATCAAAATTTCCAACCCCCACATACGCTGGAAAAACCGTCTCTGCACCGACTGCAGATGCGCTGTATCGCGTTGTCCTGGCAACCAGACTCCGGGAAATACATAGAAATTTAATTTTCAAGCGTGGTCGTATTTTGAATAATGTGTCAAGCTATTTGAGAATCCATTACGGGATTTTCATTCATTAAGACAATACTTAATAGTTCGCTGAGAATATTTTATTATCACAATGGAACTGGGATATGGTCGTTAAGGATTTTCATATTTTCATATCAAATAAGGATATAAAAGATTATCACTCTTCTCGTGAATGACTCGTTGACATAATGAAGCACAGTTTCCTTTCTTCTTTTCACTCATATAATAGAACGACTAGCGTGACTATAGTTTCGACAACTAGTGTATCATCTTCAAAACCAGACAAATGTATGAATAAACATCAGATACCAATTTATTGTTGAGTTTTTCCGATGCAATTGTTATTACAACCATAAATGTACTTTTCATTTTTTGTTTCAATTTTTTACTCTCATTGTTGTTCTGTATATTAATTCAATGATGTTGTGAAGACGTATCCATATACTTCCAGAAATCACAATAATACCTTTTAAGATATCTGAGTAAGTCTGTGATCAAACTGACATCTGCAATAGACTTGAAACAAATAACAATTAACAATGTTTCCAAGAATATAGAAAAAACGATATTGCTAACATTGCAACTTTGAACTTTTAGTGGGTGAATTTCCAATTTTTATCTATCGATAGTTCAATTCATTCATTACTTTTCCGGATGTTTGGGGGTGATATTGGAATGATTATTATTCATAAATATATCTGTCAACAATGAGCTCAACATCCATAGTTAAACCATTTGTAGACAAATCCATTTTATTAACAATAATTGAAAACTGAAAATAGTTTGAAATCGAAAGTTATATCAACCCTTGCATTAAACAAGAGATAACCAATTTACTTGCTACTTGTTTGAAACATAATTATTTTATATTTGATACTAGTTAGCTATCGACAGTGTGTCCTACAATAAAACAAAACTATTCTTATGTTAGTATAACTTATATGGAGCCACCCACTACTTCAATTTCAAGATTTCTTAGTAATTTAGATGTTCCCATATCGTATAAAACGTAGAATAATTCTATCGAAAATAATAAAGATAAATTATCCGATAAAGACAAATGTGGAGATGACATTGGTCAAATAGGAAGGACCTTCAAAAAACGGATCAAAGTACAAAGGCGTATAGTTTCATTAATAATAAATCGGAATCAACCTTTGTGGAATATTTAATTATAGAAAACGACAACTTTAATGACAATTCAAATATATTACACATTTATAACAAAAATAATAAATAATTCTCCCTTATTAATTTTGTATAATTATATTTTCCGTTTGCTGCCAGTTTATCGTTTAATCCCTCAGTGGGATAAAACCCAATTAGGGAAAATTCCAATAACCATCTATTATTCTAAGATTTATCATCACAGATATATATTAGGTATTTTAGTTATTTTGTAATAAGTTAGTATTTGCTTGAAGAAGCTACTGTGTTCCGAAACTGTAATCACATTTATTTATTAAACTAGTGAAAACAGAAATTTTCATAGTTATTTTATTTAAGTTCAGACTGTCACTTGCTTACTCTTACACGTTAAGTCAGAGAAGAGAATCTACTCACATATTAGAGTCAAGTGTACGCAGCGGCTCTTATTAGGAATGAAGAATATCCATCACATAGTGCTCCAGCATTGTCATCACGTCAGCAATGATGCCACCACATGTTGCATATCGAGTACCTGGCTCAGTCGTCGCCATTTTCACCTTCATGGCAATTGGGTCAAAGAACTTGATCAACATGTTGTTCCTTGATTGTGAAGAGACAAAACATAAAAAGCTTTCATATTTGATTTCAAGTTAGATTTAATGTTGGAAATGTAATTTTTATAATCATTACCTATTGTCATTTTACTATTTTTCCTGATTATTGAGTATAAACGATGTTCAATTTTATTTCTGTATTTTTTCAGCGTCTATGAACCCTGAATTTTTCTCTTACAGGGGATATTGAGTCTCCAGAATACCAAACTGGGTAATCACCTCTTTTTTCTTACATTGAACATCATTGAGAAAAATTTCATCGATTAATCTGTAGAAGATTTCAACTGATTGTTCGGTGTTTTCATACGAGAGGATATTGTGCCAATACTTACAAGAGAACTTGGCCCTAATTTGACAAATTATCGTAATGTCATGACCGGCTAGCAATAGCAAACCTATCTGGCATTTGCATGCTGACGCAGCAGATGCTTGTGGAGAAAGTTTTATCGGCACTCGTCTTGTTTTCCCTTGTCGGCATTCAGAGTGGATATAGGCCGCAATGTGGGAGTCATGGTGTGAGGAAGTCATTGTGTGCGGGAGCCACCGGCAACCGGCCACTGCCAATCACTCGATTACATATATATATATATATATATATTAGATGTAAATTTTTTCCAATACTTTGAAATTCGAATATTAGAACTAATATAAAAACATATAGTATATGAATCTCCTCAAGTTTAATTGAGTTATCAATATTCAGTATTCCAATACATTCTTATTATTATGACTAGGGACCAAAAAGCAACAAATAAAATCCATGTACAACAAAAGTACTAAAATCAAATCAAGCGAAACATGCATTCAGTGATGTTGGGAATATTAACTATTCATATTGCTTCTTCAGGAGTTCAGCCGCTTTCTCTCCTACTACGACACATGGTGCATTAGGATGACCAGATATTGGAAGCGGAATTACACTAGCGTCTGCAACCCTCAAACCTCTGATTCCGTGAACTTTCAATTCATGATTGACGACTGCTCCTTTCGCTGGATCGGGGCCCATAGAACATGTATTGATGGGATGGTACACAGAATCAGATATCTGTCGAATCACGCAATACCAATATTCTCTGGAAAGATATATGTGATGTTCACAGGCAGGCAATCGTCTGGAGTGCAGAGTTGTGTTAATTCTCCTTAACCCTGAGGTTTCCGAAAGTCGTATTGCTAACTGTACGCCTTCATACAATACCTGAATATCTTTGTTATTTTTGTCTGAGAACATTCTAGGATCGATCAATGGATAGTCATATGGATTTTTGCTCTTTAGTCGCAAAGTTCCAACGGATTCTGGATGTAGCCCGATCAAGAAAGCCCAATAGGCGGTATTGAAATTGGTATCACCCCAAGTTGCCTGGTAAGATTCATCTGTCATTTGGAAAACTTTTTGTGATAGATTTGGATTAATGGCTCGAGAAGGTATGAACATAATTTCGATATCTGGATTGATCGGTGATACCGTGAAGCTGGAATTGTAGAATCCAACACCTTGGTGATTGTCAGCCGTGGTGAGCGTTCCGTATCCTTGCAAATAGTCTTCGACTTGCTCCGTTAGACTTTTGGTTGGTTCAGTGTAATTCGTATTGAAACTAAGTCCGAAAAAGGCTGGATGATCGATAAGATTTGAACCCACTTCTAAATGTTTCAAAAGTGGGATACCAAGCGATTTCAAATGATCCCTTGGTCCAATTCCTGATAACATCAAAAGTTGGGGAGATTGTATTGAACCCCCTGAAATTATCACTTCTTTCGAAGTTCGAGCCATGTACAATTGACGGTTGTGGGAGAATGTAACACCAGAAGCTCTGTTACTGCGTGGGAAGAAATTAATCTTCGTTGCATAACTATCGGTCATGACCTTCAAATTTTTTCTGTGTCTAAAACGTTTGACGAAAGCTGTACCGCCATCTTCCCTCTTACCATTACATGTATTAATCTGAGAGGCAGAAACTCCAGTAGCAGATTTACCATTGTAATCCAGAATCTGATAACCAATCTCTTTACTTGCTTCGAGGAAGGCGTTAAGTTGTGGACTTCTTGGTAAGCGATACTGAACGTTCAAAGGTCCAGTTATACCATGATATTGTGGTTCGACCGGTGCATCGATATCGTTGTGTACGAAATTTTCGGATTTTTTGAACAAAGGTAGAAGTTCCTCGTACGACCACCCTGGATTCCCAAGATGGCGCCATTTGTCGTAGTCTTCTGAACTTCCTCTCGCGTATACTAACCCGTTTATCAGAGTTGAACCGCCAATTCCCTTACCTCTGGGGTACGGACAAACTTTTCCGGTAAGTCCTGGAAATAAGTATTTAGTAAGATCAATTTTTCATAAGAATTATCGAATTATCGTACACAATTGTTTGACATGCTTTGAAATTTTATGGTGACAATTAAATCTTGCTCTCAATAGCAGTCAAGGTAAATTAACTTTTAGTTTTGCTATAGCTTTGTTTGCTAAATTTAGTGATTCCGATCAGTGTCAATAACACAAGTGCTTTCACCCCTACATTATGGCAGGGAACACATTCTCTGAAATGTGCATTTCATGTAAGGCATAGCAAATAGTTGTAGTCGTCAGTGGCGGCTCCTCGAAGGAGGCTAAGGAGGCTCAGCCTCCTCACCAATTTATCTTGTTGTCCATACTTCATTTGATTTCCGGTTTCTCTAAGAAACTTTTAAATTTTACAATTAATTCCCATTCTCAGTAGTTATTTTCAATCTGGCAACAGTGCCGAGAGGCTGGACTCTGTATATATCTCAAACCCTTAACTGTAAACACGTGTTGCTCAAAACAGTTGCCATTTTTCCGACCAGTCCAATTGCTAAATACCGTAAAACATATCTGAAATGGCAACACTCTCAGTAGGCTAGTCTGCCGCCTGCCTTTAATATCAGTACGGTCTGTGTGATACGGAATACGACACATGCGTGTTGCGTCGGTGCTTGTTTTGTTTTATGCGGGTATAATAGTTGAGTGACGCCACGCGGAATAAGGTTAGATCAGAATTTGTCTGTTCGGTAAATTATTAATTGTAAAAAATGGACAACTAGTGGAAAGATTTTTAGGGTTTTACAATGTTAATTCGGAAAGAAGACCGGTCCATTTTTTAATGGAAATATTTCAACGATTTGACTTTGCGAATAAATCAATTGCTCAGACTTGCATCTGTAATGGCGGGACATTTAAACGGTCTTCAAACAAACGAACGTAAGTTTTAAATAACATAGCAGGAAACAAAAAACGAACGAAAAAAAATTGTTGGCAAGAGAAACTCTATACCTCCACGTTGGTTCTTGCTGGGTAACAATTAATTTTGTCACTGAAGTAGCTGGTACGGTCGCTGCGCAAAGGTTAAATTAATTGGCTGAATAGAGTTTATTTTTACAAAAACGTTTTATGTCCAACCTCCTCTCTTAAAAGTTCACGAGCCGCCACTGGTAGTCGTGAATCTCTCAGACTTTACCAAGAATCATTTCCGAATCGTCAAGCTCCCTCCAAAAATTGATTTACTCGATTACATCAACGCTTGAGAGAAAATGACATATTTTTGTCAAGAAAGAACTGATTGTGACCCAAAGCGTACCACTATAGGAATGCAGATGCAAAAGAACATGTTATAAATCGTTCGACAAATTTGAGCATTTGTTTGGGAGATTAATCATAATTCATCATCTTAATATATGATGTATTGGTGAAATAAAACTTACCAAGACAACATGTCGTTTGTTGAACACTCTGGAATCCCCAATTGAATTTGCTCAATTGGTCTGGTACATTCGAACTTGGTATGTCAGTCAAATCATTGCCATAAGGTCCTGCTTCCAATAACAAAATTTTCCATTTACAGTTTTCAGACAAACGATTAGCCACAACTGAACCAGAAGCTCCACTGCCAACAATTATAAAGTCGTATTCTCCAAAATCTGTGAAAAGCAACAAAGTTTTTGCTGTATGACTGAATTGGAATCAAAGATAAATTTGCGTTGTTTTCTTTATTTCATTTCTTTCCTTTCCTATTAATAATGAAAGCAGTTTTAAATGCTTGGTGGATGGTGGGTGTTAGGTAAATGCAAGCCACCTTCAAAATTTTTGGGCTTCACCAACGGAACTCTCACGCTAAGCGATCCCAGAAACCTCCAGACCTACTGGATTTCTTTATGAGAAAATGAATATCTAGAAATAATTACTTAATAGAACAAAACTATGAAAGCAGTAAGTAAACCTAATTAAATCATGTTTTTTGGGGATCATCTACTTATAGTTTCTATCGACCTCCTCCTGAGATTCTGTTGAAAAAATTTTAGCGATTATCCAAAATTTTTGGAATCATCGATTTTTACAAAATTTCGTAAGAAGGAGTATGGAAAAATCTCGATTTTGGTCGACCTTGTTGATTCTAATCAAACTTTGTTTCAATACGTTCTCGATGATGGGGAATTTAAATCATTAGGTTTAACCTCAGATCATTATTAGCCATGGTACAGAGTGGCCAGACCAAATTCTGCTCATCCCATAGACAGTGACCCTAATGAAATCATGCTGTAAAGGGATTATATACTCATAATTTGTATCTGTCTCCTTCTCAGATCATACTGAACAAATTTTAGCGACCTCATCGTTTTTAAATGAAACATCGTCAATGAATTTTGGTTAATGAGACATTCGAATAAATCTTTAATTTCAACCTCAAATCATGATTAGCTATGGAAGTTGATCTATTATGCTTCACACACATTAACACAGACTGACGCATGTCAATGACTTCAGGAATAATAATAATAATAATAATAATAATAATAGATGTCTTTATTGTTCCCAACGATAATACGATGTGATAGAGATAATGACATAATGTATTACAGTTTATATTTAGGTTTTACAGTAAAGAACAAACACAAGGCGAAGTTCAGCGTATTGCATATCAAATTGATACTGCTCTTACACTTAACCTTGCTGACTATTACAGTATAGCACACAGTGAGTAGGCTCATTATATATTGCAAAAAAAAAGGAATGTATATAAGTATACAAATACAGATATCAAGAAAAGGAAAGAAGAGAAAAAAAGTATTGAGAATTTTTATCATACATTATACAAAAATGAGAAAAAAAATTGAAAATTAAATATTGTTAGAGTTAGAAAATTGACATTCAAAGATGAACGATTTCATTTTGGTCTTAAACTGGCTAATAGAACTATGCTTGTAAGTTTTATCTATATCGTTATATACTTTGCTGATTTGATAAGTAAAGGATCGTTTAAGCATTTCTGTGCGATGGCGAGGAGGAGTAAGTAAGCCTTTTGATCGAACATTTAAATTATGCTCATCTGTTCTGAATTGAATTTTATTGTAGAGATAAATCGGAATTTTATCTACAATTACTTTGTGAAATAAACAACAAGCATGAAATAACCTACGATTCTTCATATGTAACCAATGAGCATCAACTAATTTGTGTGATATTCTATCAAACTTCCTAATACAGTATATGAGTCGAAGGCATGAATTTTGAACCTTTTGAATCTCAAATTTGTAAGTTGAGTCTGAACATGGGCCGTATAAAGAATCTGAGAAATTAAATAAAGATAGTACCAAACTTTCACACAACATAGTTTTTGTTTGAACAGATAAATAATGTCGACTGCTATATATTAGTCTTATAGTTCCATACGTCTTTTTTAATATGTTATTTATTTGTGTTCTAAATCTCAAATCGTTATCCAGTACAACGCCTAAGTTTCTTGCTTCATTTTCATTCACTAGTACAATATTATCAACAACAATATGAATTTGACTATTAACAAAAGAGCGATGTGTTTTTGGTCCAAATAGAACTATATTTGACTTTGTAGGATTGAGAATTGAACCGTGATCTTGAGCTACCTTGATTAACTTCGCAATGTCGTCATTAACGTCAGTAAAGGCTGTTTGAACATTCTCTGCTAAGAAAGACTTATAAACTTGAGTCATCTGCATATTTATAATATTTGCAATGTTTCAGGCACTCCATTATTCGACTGGTATAAATAGTGAACAGTAATGGACCGAGAATTGATCCCTGTGGTACTCCAGATTTCAAAGATAAAAAATCTGATTTATTGTTATTCAAACTAACCTGTTGAGTTCTACCATTTAAATAATTTGAAAAAAAATCAACTGCCTTCTCAGAAAGACCTATAAAATGCAATATAGCCAGTAGTAACTTGAAGTGTAATCTATCAAACGCTTTGCTGCAATCTAATAAAATTCAAATTGTATAGCCTTTGATCATCAGATGTTATCATTTCATCTACTACGTGAAGGAGAGTGGTAGTACAACTGTGACCTGATCTGAAACCGGACTGAAAAGTGGGTATTGTCTTGTTTATAGTAAGATATTGCCTTAGCTGCTGATCATTAGTTTTTTCTATTATTTTGGATAGTGTTGGTAGTATACATATTGGTCTTTCAACTCATAGGGGTTAGATGTTTTGGGCAGAACAGTGATTATGCGCATTTCCAAGAGGTTGGAAAAACACCTTGTATGAGGCAAAAGTTTATTATATAAGTTATGAACGGTCTAATATGTGGGCAACAGAGTTTTAAAAATTGTAAATTCATGCCCATAGCATTATTGTTTATGCTTAGTAATATTTTGCTCATGGTGCAACCTTTTACCTGTTTAAAAGAAAAGTTGGAATCATTAATTACATTATCATTGTAAAACTCTATTAAATGTGGAGCTGCATTCATCTGAGGGATTGAAGTTACGAAATAATTATCAATATCATTGAAATTACTCAAATGATGGGGAATATCATTTTTTTGTTTAGAGGGTATTATATTATTTAGCTTGAGAATAAGTGATTGAGGCAATTTGACTCATCAATTTTGAAAATTGCTCACAATGCTACCCTACACCAGGATGGTTACTGATGAACAGGAGTCGCTGATTTTTGAGTAATCGGTCTCGAAAGAATGTTAACACTTCTTATATAGCTCAGTATGATGGTAGTTGGTTGGAGAAATAGTACTTGATGATGTTTATTCACACCCATATACAGTTACGTACAAGACTATACTGAACTAACTGAATTGTCTTGCTTTTGAAAGCGAGTTTTCCTGGAGTTGTCTTCCTCTAACTTAACGTTTTTATTCACAATACTGATCTGGTATATTTTGATGTTATTCTTTGGATGCTTTCGTAATAATTTTTACTCGTGAAGCATCTCGTAGGAAATTATTCCTTTACATCAGGCAAATTTTAGAACTAGTAGGGTTTTTAAAGGAGGAGCTGCTTTAAGTGACGACATATGTCCATTGAACAGAAATTTCCATGCCCATTCAACGCTTCTTAGAAGTATAGATAGTGAACAGAATTATGCTAATTCAGCAATAACAAATCGTCGGCAGATGACAAATTAATTATCAATGAAAAATGGAATCTGAACCTGAGGATAGTATTTCACAAGGCATTTCAGAATCAGCTAAGTTAGTATCGCTAAATCTTCTTCAAATTAAATCTCGTGAAAACTACTAGAAACAGTATGAGCTTTTTAAAAAATGGCGGGAGGAAAATCTAAGCTTAATAACTTGTTAGAGATTTTACCTCCCTGAAAGCACTTTTCCTCTCTAGTAAGGGAAAGGTAACTTCACCTTCCTAGGGAGGGAAAGGTAACTTTACCTTCCTAGGGAGGGAAAGGTAACTTTACCTTCCTAGGGAGGGAAAGTGCTTTGTTCTACCCTAATTCATTTTCTAAGAAGGATCAGTATTAAAATACATCTACAGAGATCAAGAATATGAGCTAATAAACAGCTATTTTAAATGGTTTATTATAATAATTCATATGTACAAAAAGTTAAGCTAAGCTTAAGTACAATCCTTAAATCAAATTGCGCCTGACGAAACATACGAAAGGCTCTTGTGTACGACATTACTCTGTGCAAAAATATTGAAACAGCTGCTATTACATTTTGAAAACTTTGATACTAATTCTGCGCTGTTTAGTTCATGAACAATCTATTCCTAATGTGCAATACACGACTTACCTTTGATTCTTTTGCTCGTATGGCCATATTCTTCTGCGTTTACCGGAAATTGATATGTGGATGCATTTTTATTAGCTTCATTGATCAGATTAACTAGACATTCAACATCGTCGCCACATTGCGAAAAAACCCTTTGGTACAAGAAAAACAGAGAAAACAGCTGGAACCACATTATTCGATAACAACGTTAGGTAACTGAAAGAAAAATTGCATGTGAGACCGATTTATAGGAAAACAGAAGACATAAATAATCTATGCTATGCGCTTGGTATGCAAAATGTAGCCGATTCAATAATAATATTTATCTACTTCGTACTTATCGTGAATTTTATTATGCAGGCATTGGCATTTTGTTGGCGTCATATGACATCGTTGAATAATTTATTCATGCAAGTGCCAAGAAGTTATTCCAAAAATCACCTAATACAACCGGTTTCAAGGAAAACTGAATTATCAGTTGATATGTTCTTATGGAAATGAACATTTTTCTTGGTTGTCCTTAAATCTTCTGAAGAAGGAAGATCGAAAATAACATATTATCCACAAAGAAATTATGAGTTTTCTGGTTTTGTATTAAATTATGATAAAACACCCATTCGGTTAGTTTTGATTATCTGATCCTTATTCTGGTATAATAGGAACATGTGAAATATATTATAATAATTAACATAACTTCAACATACCTTAATTTTACGTTTACTACGTCCAAATGAATGGTAAAATATAAATAAATCATAAATTTACACTAATAACAATAAATTAACAACTGTTCCATTATACAGTATACAGTGCTATCCTAAGAATGAGTTATTTATTGCTACTAACAAAAATATAATTCCTTGAATACTATGGTATAGTTAGGAGTTGGGTGGATATGGCAAAGCCTCTGATGATAATCAATAACAGTTTGTAGATGTTAGACTAACTTCATCCGAGATCCGATATGTTTGGTCTTCTTGTTAATTTGAAATGTTCATCTACTTTTCATTGGGAATCTGATAGAATAGCCAAGGGAGTATTTGTAAAGCAAAAACAATCTGTAGAGTGATCGGTAACATGTAGTGATATTTAGAGCAAGAGAAGCAACTTCAAAAAACTTATATATATAATGTTATTCCATTGATATAATAAAAAAAAACCTTTTATTTTGTTTTTTATAATAAAGATTCTTGACCTAGGTATGAATTATATATAAATTCTCGGGAAATAGATCACATTACCCTTATGCTTTATATTTTCGTCTTTACGTACGTTTCGGTCTCACGACCATCATCAGAAGACTGATTATGTCCAAAATGGGATTTTTTAAAACTAATTGTATTAGCACAAACCGTCTTTATCGCACGAATTTCAATTTAAAATGCCCACGTCGCTGAAACGAACAGAACCACGAATACAATGGTACAATTTCGATTATTCGTGCTTCTGTTTATTTCGGCAACGTGATTTTCCATGGTTGACATTCAGTTTAAAGTTTCTGGAACCACAGGATACGAAGTTATCATAGGAGTAGTATGTGAGTAACTGAATGGAATAAAAAGAAATACATAAAATGATATACAGTGCTGAGTACTGAGTACTGGAAAAAATATCCGCTGCAAAGTATCAACGAAAATGCATACACCTCTATCCCTGCGCTGAACGCAACAATAGGGCCTCTGTATGTCCACTTATGCAAAATTTTGAGCAAAGATCTTGATTTAATACCTTACAAGATCCAGCTCGTACAAGAATTTGAGCTGACTACTAGCATAATTGGATACTGTAGCGATTTTCGGAAGTATCGATACTTTAGTGACCGATGCACGATATTTTTCAATGATACTTCAACTTTCGATATATTGTGAATCGATACTTATTTAGTAGGTATCCCAATACCCCGGATTGGCCATGACATAAAGTAAGAAAAGTATCTATTACTCTTTTAATTGCATTGCGACCTCTAGTCAACTAGAAATACTGCATGACCTAGACCTTGGGCGGTATAATTCTTCTGAAAATTTTAGATTATATTTAATTATTTATTTGTTTCGTTTATTTTTTTCGATTTCAATTTTATTTCTGTATTTTTTGTTCAAAATTTTCACATAATACAGTAAAACACCTCATTTCGGCCATTCGTCAAAAGCGGCCAGTCCTCTTAACGGTCAGTTTTGAGATTCCAAAAATTATTCTTATGGAAACTTTTACAATAAGAAACTTCTTAATAGCGAAACTCTTTGAAAAAGGACACGGTCACTTTCAACAACCACCTTTTGACGAAATCTTGTCGGTCGGCGGTAAACTTTCTCGACGCCAACGGTCAATCGACTTGCGCCAGTTGGCGGACATATTTAGTGTTGGAAGAATACAAGCGAATGATATTCTCAAGAATAAAATGGAATTAAAAGAACTTTTTGGAGAAGGAGGCGCTAATGCAGTCCAAAAATGGAAATTTCCAAAAACAAGTATTTGCGATTGACCAAATAGTTTGGTTTTGTAAAGTCAGAAGTAAAACGATTTCTATATCGGGACCCTTGATGAAGGAAAAAGCTCTAGAAGTATCCGAAAATTTGAAAATTAACGCATTTAAGGCTTCAAATGGTTGACGGAGTAGGTTCAGCAAGAGACTCGACATCAATTTTGAAACAATTTATGGTGAGTCTGCTGACGTGGACGCAGTAAGTGTTGAAGATTGGAAAATTAAATTGGCATCAATTATCAAGGACTATGAAGCTAAGATATTTTTAATGCTGAAGAAACCGGACTTTACTATTTGACAATGCTAAACAAAACTTTTGTTTTGAAGAGTGTTAAATGTGCTGGAAGAAAATCAGCTAAACAGCAAGTAACAATTCTTTTTGTTGCAACATGAATGGTGAATCTACTAGTTATAGCAAAAAGCGAAAATCAGCGATGTTTCAAAGGAGCAAAAAGCTTGGATGGCAATAGAGATGATAAGTTTTTGGTTGAAAAACTTTGACAGAAAAATGAAAAACGAGGGTAGTAAAGTTCTTCTATTCCTACATAACGCTACTTCCCACTCAACAATAGAATTGGAAAATGTTCGAATTGTTTTTCTACCTCCCAACACTACGTCTCATTGCCAACCACTGGATCACGGGATAATACAAAATTTAAAAATAAAAGATAAAACATTTTTGATAAGAACGCTTTTGGCTTTTACGAACACCGAAGATAAATTTGAAAGAGCAGAAAAAAGCATAGATTTGTCATTTGCTATGCTATATGGATAGCTGCAACATGGAAAAATGTTTGTGTCTATAAAAAAATGTTTCCAAAAGGCTGGATTTATGGAAACGATCCAAGAAGATGAGGCTTTTGAGGAAGAAGATAACATTCCACTCAGTTAGTTGTCCTCTCTATACAGATATAATATGCCAGGAAATCTAGATCTGTGAAAATATCTCCTAATCGATTCTTAACAGAATAGTCCAGGCATTTAAGGAGGAAAATCGACGATTTTTGTCCGAATTTCCACGAGGTCTAATTTTTGTCTATTCTTATGTATTTTGACACGCTGAACACGATGGTGTAGTTTGAATTTGGATTAACCCTGTGCTCGAAAAACTATGACCATTTTTTGAACCCAAAAAGGGCATTTTTCGTTTTTTTTTTGCGTTTTGAGACAAAACTATGAGTTGCATCGAAAAATGTTTGAACAAAAGTTGTTGGATAAATTAATACGAGATTTTTGGTTCTGGTCCGAAGTCGGTTCCAGGTCGTGGGCTCATTTATGTGTTTTTTAGCACATTGAGAAATGAAGTATATGTCAGAGTTTTTGTTTTTTTCATTTTCTGTTTTGGTGGAAGGATGTTATTTTCATTTCTCTTCTTTCGGCTTATGGTATTCTGACCTACCTCATTTTCTGTCGCCAAAATCGACCATTTGAAAAAATCCGTATTTTATGGATTTCAGACGAAATACCTAAGTTATTGATCTGAAACTGAATTGATTCGAAAGATTTTATTATTCTGCACCTAATATCCAAAATTCAAGCATTTTAGTCCAAAGACATAGCTTTGGCACCATTTTGAAAATTTTGGACCACCGAAAAATTCAAATTTTTTGAGGTTAGAAATTTTTTGCGAAATTCAAATTTCATTTTCTGTTAGAGATTTTCATAACGAGTATTTTGAGTTCAAGCAGATTGATTTGAGATGAGTAGAAATGAAGCTATTTTGATAAATGTGTTTGGGTCTCTGGAGTGCCCAATTTTGGGCCTATCGACAAAGTCTTGTAGCAAATTACAGAGAAATACATCGGCTATTCAGGTTTGAAACAGCGTACGGAGATTCGATCACAATTGATAACGAATTTCATCATAAAAAACAAGCGCGGAATTACATTTAGCGGCAATAAGCGAGGATCGGAACAATAGATTCCGCGCGCGGAATTGTACTTTTTTAAATGTTTCGAAATGCACCTGAATGCTCATAATCGTTTTGTGTGAATTTGTGGTATGTAGACGTGTGAACGTGTATATGTGACCGTGACATAATATCATTATAGGGTGTTACAAATCAAAATCATCATCATCTAATATACTGATTTCTGGCTCGGGGCAATTAGAACATTCTTCACTTTCACAATGCTTACATAAGAGCTACAAGGTAATCCTAATTTTTGCACGAACATTTACCAGTACAATTTTTTTTACAATCACAAGGTTATTTTGATCAACTCATCGGGACGTGCATTTTTACTGTTTGTATAGGAAGTAAGTCCACTCGGACTATTTCTCCAACCTCATTTCGTTGGATCAATGGTTTCATTGCCGATCCAAACCTGAACATGGTAATACACCTAAAGACATGTTTTGCTTTGCAGCATCATCGTATTTTCATATGGTTATCTTGTAATGCCTTGGCATAATGTTAAAGTTCGCTGGCATGAAAAATTGGGAGCATATTGTTTAACACATTTATTAGCAAATTACAATTCCCCGATCTTTCTGCTCGACATACAATTTCAACAAGGTAAAACATTTTTCCACACAACCCATGGTTTTGTCTCAAAAGGCAAAAAATGGAAAATTATCATTTTTGGTCCAAAAATGGTCATAGTTTTCCGAGCACAGGGTCAATCCAAATTTAAACTACACCATCGTGTTCAGCGTGTCAAAATACATGAGAATAGACCAAAATTAGACCTCGCGGGAATTCGGACAAAAAAACGCTTTGAATGCCTGGAGAAGAGCCCAGATTTTGATTTGCAGGAACTAATTCAGGAATTCACTGGCAAAGAAAGTAAAACCGACCCTATTGCAGATGAAGAATGCGAAAACTGAAGGACATACAATTTATTTATTGACAAAAAACAATGGCGATTTGGCCATTGACATTTCCCAAATCGTAATGGAATGTGAGAATGAAGAAACAACAAAAAACGGAATGAATAACTTGAAACAGACTCCCATGGAACAGTTTTTTCACAAAGTGTAATATTTAATTATAAAAGTGGTTTTGTATTCCAGTTACATCACATTATGTTGAAAAAAATATGGATATGTAAGTCATACATAGTACATATATAATTGTTGTTATTTCTTCCACATAATTCCAAACATTCCCTTCATAGCGACTCTTATAAAAGGCCAAAATTTTATGATATTTTTAATGAATTGGCGTGAAGATAATCTACAAGCGAATTTTAAAAAAAATGTGGTTTAAACTTCGAGAGAGGAAGTGTTAGTATGGCTCAAAATATTCATGAAATTCTCAATGAATACGGGTCCGCAAATAGACAGTTTCAAATATTATTCTGTTATGTAGCAGCTATTTGTACATTTTTTCACTTATCTTTTCCTTCATTCACAAAAACTTGCATTTTCGTATCGTAGTCATATGTTGTGCTGTCATACATACAGTTTGTATGTATCATGTATCGTATGTTTACTCTAAAATTGAATTAGCCGACATTTTTATTTTGACTTTCAGTCCAATCGCCAGATCCCTTCAGTTCGTATTTTTGTATGAATGCGTCAAAAATTGCCTGATACCGGTTCTTTTTGAAAACAGTCACATCGTTCCTGGAAGTCGGTGTCTACCCCGAGGCTGAACATGCAATTTTAGCAGGGGTGGACGAGTTTGTCCAGAATATTAGGCGAAGTATGAATTAGTGCTCCTCCCGTTTGGAGTATACTCCACGAAGATCAGCTTCACTTTTTTGTAGAACACATAACACGGTATGACCTTCCCGACCACATTCTTTTGAACTAATGGTAACAAATGTGGTTCCATCCAGAATGATGGAGCTCCGGTACATTTTTCATTACCATTAGAGAGCATCCACACTTCTGGACAAATATGAGTAGGAAAGGTGACATGGCCTGCAAAATCACAAGATTTAAGAGCTCTTGATTTCTTTCCTTGGTAATATTTTAAAACTTCTGCGTAAGCTATACTTATGAATGAGCTCGAAAATCTGCATGAATGAATGAAGAGCACATTAAAAATCTCAGTTGGCTTTTTTATTTTTATTTTTTGATAAATTGCATTGTTTATTTGTCTGTATATTATCTAAAAGTAGCACCGGGATATCAAAAATTATCTTGGTCAAGGGTGGTTGTGGAATCTAAAACGTGTGTCTTACTTTACGTTTGAAATACTTATGTCACTTTCACACTGACATTATCAATAACCTACAAATTTCATACCTATTTATTTCAGTTGTAAAACAATAATGAACTACAAATTAAAAATTATCTTGGTCAAGGGTGGTTGTGGAATGTAAAACGTGTGTCTTACTTTAAATTTTTGAATATGTTTTGTTGTGTCAGAATCTGTTGAGTCATTGTGCTGAAATTTCTTAATCCAGTTTTTGGATCATGCCTCTTACCACACAGCACAAAATTTTCATGATTGAAGCATATTTTCGAACGGGTGCGCTAGTTATTCGAAATTGCCAATACAGTCAACGTTTGTGTTTGGACAATTTTAGAGAGCACTTCCCAAACGTGGCAATATTACCGGACGATTTTTATGCGTGCCTTACAAATTGTGTTGAAGTGTTTCGCGAAACTGGTTGTGTGACTCATAAAAAAGGTGCTGGTAGACCAAGAGTTCGTACAGAAGAAGTTGTCAACAAAGAATAGTTCAGCAATGTGCAACCATAAGGCCAGAAATGCTGCAAAACGGTTTTCACAGCATGAGGATGCGCGTCAACTTGTGCATCGAACAAAACGGGGGACATTTCCAACAAATACTGTAATTTAGTTTTTCTTGTTACTAAAACCGTTATTTCATAATTTGTAGTTCATTATTGTCTTACAACTGAAATGAATAGGTATGAAATTTGTAGGTTATTGATGATGTCAGTGTGACAGTGACATAATTATTTCAAACGTAAAGTAAGACACACGTTTTAGATTCCACAAACACCCTTGACCAAGATAATTTTTGATATCCCGGTATAAATGCAAAACCAACTATTTCCGAACCCATTGTTCATTCAGATTCTTATCCATATTTTGGGAGATACTATCCCCCCTCCCAAAGTCTGTGACACATCTTTTAGACACCAGTATATCAGTTTCTTGTACAGTATATGTTAATTACAATCTCAATGACGTTCAGTTATTCATGGAAATTTTATGTCAATTCCTTCCTTCACTTGCAGGAACCGAAAATATATTGTTAATGTTTAGAAACAGATTAAGTTGTAGAAAGACGTCAAATTATATATAAAAGTCTATTTGATATGTGTTTTACAATGGTCGATATTTGGACCTTCAGCAGTATTATCCTGTGAATATATACGGATTAGCTCACCCCGGAAAATTTGTTCAGAATTTAATTTATTTTGGACAAAAGAATTTATATTTTGGCGTAAATAAAACAGTTTTTTGTTTGGTAGTATAATATGAATTGTATTAGTGTCACTCTATTCACTTACCTGTAGTACTAGCTTCGATTACGATTATAATAAAGTGTACTTGTGGCATTGAGCATTGTAATTATTATTAAAAATAATTGGCAAAAGTGGAATAATTGTAAGTAAAAAGATATTTCATGCTGTTTAAACATGACCTGTTGAAACTGCACGATATTTAGTATTAAACAATGTAGAAGCCTACTGTAGTTAGTGATAAGCTATGTAGAAAACTCAGCACTTGTAGAAGGCTTTGTCGACTTGTCGCCACTGCAAAACAGATGGGGTCATAGTTGACCGTTCTGTGCGTGCCGAAATCCAGCTATATTCCATACTTCACCTACTATACAGAATGATCCGGAACTACCTAATAAAATAAAAGAGCGATACAAAATACAAATACAGGGACGATTTAGGGTATGTTATTGTTAGCGTAATAATTGAAATATAGTGTTAATAAAGGCAACTATTTATTCATGAAACATTGCAATTTCGATTGAACACCAATGTTCCGCACGCCGTCCCGCCATTGTGGTTTTTGCATTTGGCGAGGCGGCGTCGAAAGCTTGCACGACTGGGTGAAGTGCTCTTATTTCCGCAGTTTTGTTATTATGCTCTGCCAATATATTGGGCCAATCGAGATCGATAAGCACCTTAGATTTGAGATAGCCCCATAAGAAGAGATCGCAGCTCGTGTCATTCGGGGATCTTTCCGGCCGAGGTATATCGCCCCGGAAACAAATCGTCATAAAAAGTAAAACGCGTGACGCCGTTTCTCATACTTTTTCTCCGCAGCACTGACAAACTCGTCAATACCTGTTGCCGGACACTACAAATACAAAAATTTGGGACTCCCATAAAAAGTTATGGCCTTTTAAGGGTGACAGCTGGAATGTAAGTTTTATTGGTTATCTAAGAAATGACCCATCTTAAATAAACAAATTTGATGTGCTGTTAGTGCTTACCTAATGTGGCCATTCTCAACTATAGCCCCATATTATACTTTTCCGGAACATGGTGGAATGAGCTACCTGAATTAAATTTAAGAAGACTACTTTTTCTTCTACAAAATTTTCAAATTCAAAAATATTGCTTAGGTAGCCGAATCGAACATAAAACTTTTTTATGTCTTTGAAACTTTTATTATCCCTTTTAAGTTTGCGTAAAAAAATGAAACAGGGAACTACTCATCTGAAGGCTGGGAAGAAAATAAAACCATTTTTATCATTGTGGCCTAACTAAAGATTTTATTAATGACAATATCATCAAATTAGATGACATTTTATTGAAGTTAAAGAGAGTCATAAAAATTGTTCAAAATAAATACCATTTTGATTTATACATTCTTGAAGTCACCTGTTTGAATTAGAAGAAACACTTCTTAACATTTGAACTCAGTTTATCATTTCATGGGATGCATTGGTGATTTGTTCGAGGAGATCCGCTTTATTTTCAGCTGGCGTAGCATACCCAATACTTTTAAATCTATCGGATTGAGATCGGTAGACCTAGGAGGTCACAGTATAGAGGCCTCTTGGCCCCTCCCGATCCACCGGCCTGAATATCTCAGACGTAAGTACCTTTTTACTGTTAAATGAGAAGTGAGGAGGGGACTATCCTGCACGGACGACATATTTTGGCGTAGATTTAATGGTTAACCTTCCAACAATGCAGGTAACCGATTTGGATATGACTCACCATTTACCCTTCTCTATTTAAAAAATCGATGGTGGAAGCCGTTACTTTATGGTAATTTATCATTTTGATTATATGGCAGAATAACTACTTTGTTTTTATACCACTTTTATTAATAATAACTTGAGAACGTAACTATAGTTTCAACACCGAAGTGGCATTATCAAGCAATTAGAAAATTATGAAGAAATCAATGAAACAGTTCAAGTATAAATAGAGTAGAGTAAAGTAGGGTTGAAATTAAGGGATCAACGGAAATTCCAAAAACAGGTACATCCTACGAAAGTACAGTATTACATAGTACCAATTGTGAATTAGTGTGATTATAATTTAATATTCTCAGAATTATTTTAAGAGCGGTTTGAAAGACACATGAAAAGATCACTCTGATATAGGTCTAACTGATCATTGAGGATATTTTTATTAGAGTTTTTGACACCTTTATAAATCTCTATTGATTCTAATGTATTCAATTTAAAACCTCTGGTGTGGTTATGTAAAATGCTTAGGCTATCTAAATTAGGGAAATTATGACCAGTTTGTAAAAAATGATTAGCAAAGGTTGAGTCAGTTTTATTGAGTCTAAACGAGCGAAAATGTTCTTCGTATCTTAATTTGAAATTCCGACAAGTTCTACCTATATAAAAGTCATCACAGTCTGGGCAAATCATCTTATAAACTCCAAGTTTTCTATATTTATTGATTTTGTCTTTGACGTTGTATATAAGATGGCAAAGTTTATTTTGAGGTTTGAAACTGATTTTAAAATTATGGCGTGATGAAATGTTAGTAATATGTTCGCTTACTGTACCAAAATATGTCAAAGAGATGAATTTAGTGGTTACATCTATGTGTTTTATACGCGGATAAATTTTATAGAAAGTTAATTGTTGTTGTTTGCGATTTATTAGTTTAATCCATAGATCCATAGAGCATTTTCGATACCATTGTCAATAGCCTCACTATTGAGTTGAACACGATCAAACGAATAGCCATCACCATCAATAATGGTTTTCCGGTAGATCATTACTTTGTTTTTTTGCACTTTCAATAATAGTTACTACAGTTGCTCAATACCAAAGGTTAAGAAACAATTTGTTCATTAGGATAATTATTATTTAATATTCTGAAAATTATTCTAACAGTGCTTTGAAAGACAAAGGCAAAGACCACTTTTGTATAGATCAAACTCATCATGTATTATATTGTTATACGAGTTTTTGACACGTTTGTATACTTACCTCAAGTATAAATAGGAAGAAGGATCATCGGAATTTTGAAATAGGTAGATCCCGGGGAAGTACAATGTTAATTGAGAAACAATTTGTGCATTAGTATAATCATTATTTAATATTCTAAGAATTATTCTAACAGTGCTTTGAAAGACAAAGGCAAAGACCACTTTTGTATAGATCAAACTCATCATGTATTATATTGTTATAGGAGTTTTCGACACGTTTGTATACTTACCTCAAGTTTAAATAGGAAGAAGGTTCATCGGAATTTCGAAATAGGTAGATCCCGGGGAAGCACAATGTTAATTGAGAAACAATTTGTGCATTAGGATAATCATTATTTAATATTCTAAGAATTATTCTAACAGTGCTTTGAAAGACAAAGGCAAAGACCACTTTTGTATAAATCAAACTCATCATGTATTATATTGTTTTAGGAGTTTTTGACACCTTTGAATACCTCAAGTATAAATAGGAAGAAGGATCATCGGAATTTCGAAATAGGTAGATCCCGGGGAAGTACAATATTAATTGAGAAACAATTTGTGCATTAGGATAATTATTATTCAATATTCTAAGAATTATTCTAACAGTGCTTTGAAAGACAAAGGAAAATACCACTTTTGTATAGGTCAAACTTATCATGTATTATATTGTTATAGGACTTTTTGACACCTTTATAAATCTCTATTGATTCTAATGTATTCAATTTCAAACCTTTGGTTTAATTATATGAAATGCTTAGATTAATGTTCTTGGTATCTGAGTTCAAAATTACGACAAGTTCTATCTATATATAAGTTATCACAGTCTAGGCAAATTAGATAATTTTTAACTCTCATAACAGTATCCTAAATGATCCAAGTGATCTTCTCATTTGTCTTTCAAAACACTCTTAGAATATTAAAAATAATTATCCTAATGCACAAAATGTTTCTTAATTCACATTGTAGTTTCCCGGGATCTACCTGTTCCAAAATTTCCTATGACCCCTTATAGTCTAGGAGCCAGAGCGATATTGATGGTCTGAACATTAACCCGATGGCACTATGGTTTATCGTTAGAGGACGGTACAATGACCAATTCATCTCACAGACCGAATTTTCCCCGGCTGCTAGATCTCGATATACAGCATCCGCAATTTTTTTTTTGACTGGAGGTTAACCCTTTCCACGTTGCGGTTACTTGAAAATCATGCCATTCTTATACACTTCCACCATGTGCCATCATTTTTTATCGTGCTCGTTTATCAGGCCGACCAGTTTTGCCATTATTTGGACCAAAAATGTTTCTTTTTTTCATTTTGTGGCTAAAGCTTTCGGGTTACAAGATAACATGATGGCACCATGTTAAATAACTGTATTAGAGGTCAAATAAAGATTTAAAGTTATTGCCCTCACTCCTTGCTTATTTCAACCCCCCCAAAACCCCCTAAAACCACCCCCCAAAACAGAACAAAAACAAAAAAACTGCCGTTTCGATTTTGAACCAAGCCAGAATTTCAAAAATTGACTAATTTATCAAAAAATTGGTCATATTATCCATATTATTCATAATTTTTTAGGGGTGGTTTTAGGGGATTTTGGGGCATTGAAATAGGCAAGGAGTGATGGCAATAATTTCAAATCTTTATTTGACCTCCAATAAAGTTAGTTAACATGGTGCCATCATGTTACCTTGTAATCCACAAGGTTTAGCCACAAAATGAGAAAAAAAGCATTGTTGGTGCAAATAATTGCCAATTACTCGGAAATGGAACGATAACTTTTGATGGCATAGGGTATCTTAACAATTGCCAACACCTATGAACATTTTCACCAGGTTTTGGAGGGTTAACTTGCAGTCCATTTTCGGTTCAATTTTAGCTGGTCAACTTGATAAACGGACACGATAAAAAATGATGGCACATGGTTGAAGTGTATAAGAATGGCATGCTTTTCAAGTAACCGCAACTTGGAAAGGTTTAACCTCCAGTCAAAAAAAAAAGCGGATGCTGTATCTCGAGATCTAGCAGCCGGGGAAAATTCGGTCTGTGAGATGAATTGGTCATTGAACCGTCCTCTAACGATAAACCATAGTGCCATCGGGTTAATGTTCAGACCATCAATATTGCTCTAGCTCCTAGACTATTATACTCACTTGTAATCTCATTAATAAACTATAAAATAATTCACACTGTGGATACACTAAAATACTATAAATAAGAAATGATACCCTTATCCACTAAAAATACTTTGGCTACTTGGTAGCCGAAAGGTCCTCAGTACTTTAAGAGTATTTTTAGTGGATGAGGGTGAATATTTCTTATTCATAGTGTAACTCTATTGTACTTTAGTTCCTATTTATACTTGAAATATTTATTGTTTACTTCAGAACTTTGTATCTGTTTGATAATGGTACTTAGGTGTTGAAACTATAGCAAGGCTTTCATGTTATTATTAAAAGTGGTATAAAACAAAGTAATTGCTCTTACATTTAATCATAATGATGAATTACCATAAAGTAACGGCTTCTACCATCGATTTTTTAAATAAATCCTACGTTTCAGCTGCCATCTTTAAGAGGGCATAACTTTTTATGAGAGGTCCAAATCAGAATTTTTTATATGAAACAACGCCTTAAAATTGCCCAGGCTATGGAGGTAACGGTTTCATTTTTATTAGGTAGTTCCTCCAGAACATTCTGTATAGATAAATTATGTAAGTTGTATTACTAAGGGAGATTCTATAAAGTCTCTACATATGGACTTCCGTAAAAAAGCTACTTCTCAAGCTAACACGAGCAATGCTGAATTTCAAAGGATATGAATGGAGAAAAGTATTGCAAATATTCAACGGGTGCAACTCAAATCACAAAATTATGTGAACAAAGCTGGCTGCTGTTCTAAAACTTTAAGGCACCCTGCTACCCATCCATCATTGTCATACTTACTTTCACGGATACTTCCTTCTAGTTCTATTTGATAAATGTTCAAATGACTTGTTACATATTGATCACAAAGGTAATTAGTTTTGTGTAGATCGACCAGTAACATTGTAGTTAATAGTTTCATGGCAGCTATTTCACTCTCTCGAGCTCATCAGCGAATCGAGTAAGCTGCATAGATATCAGTTGATATCTTTTTTGATGTATAATCTAACGCCATTAATATTCATAAATGGATATCTCGTACATCAGTGAAGTCACGGGGAATATTAGGAACCTAGTGTAGGTTGGTAACACCAACCCCAAAAGGGAATTAGGTTCCTCTAGATCAAAGTGATCTATATAATAATAACAGTCTTTATTTCCAAACAAAAATTACATTACAAAGAAATAATTGATTTCCTATAAAATAAATAACATGTTGAGAAACCACAAGGGAAACCTCACCATAAGGTGTTCTTTACCTACGAGGGTCAACTTCGACCTAAAAGAGCCCATGACAGTGTAAGAATATTAATTGGGGTACGTGAGATATAAATGAGGATCTTCAGTTCCAAAGATCACTGATCAAATCGTCCATACTGTTTCTTAATCGAAATAGCAGCTTTTTCACCAATCATAACGCATACTGCATTGGGGTGCCCAGATATAGGGAGTGGAATCACACTGGCATCTGCAACTCGTAGTCCTCGTATTCCATGTACTTTCAGATCATGATCAACAACTGCTCCCTTTTCTGGATTTGGTCCCATTGGGCAAGTATTGATGGGATGATAGTCCGAATTAGATAGATGTTGAATCGCACAATAAAAGTACTCTTTAGAAAGAAAGGTGTGTTGTCGGCAAGCATTTAATGGTCTGATGTTGATAGTAGTGTTAATTCTTTTCATGGCTTCCGTTTCAGCCAGTCGCATCATCAATTCGATTGCTTCATATATCACTTGAATATCTTTGTTTTTCTTATCTGAGTACATTCTTGGATCAATGAGAGGATAGTCGTATGGATTTTTGCTCTTCAATCGTATGGTACCTTTCGATTCTGGATGCAATCCTACGAAGAAAGTTTCAACGACGCTGTTAACATAGGAATTTCCCCATATTGATTGATAAGAGTCATTAGTCATTCGATAATATCTCTGTGTGATTTCTGTGTTCACAGCTAGAGAAGGTCTGAAAACAATTTCAAAATCTGGATTTTCCTGAGATGTTGAGAAACTAGAAAGGTAATATGCATTTCCTTGATTACTGTCAGCTACTGCTAATGGTCCAAATCCGGCCAGATATTGCTTCACTTGTTCCGTCAGAGTTAAGTTTGGTACGGTGTAACTAGTGTTGAAAGTGAGTCCATAAAAACTTGGATGATCGATAAAGTTCGATCCCACTTCCAAATCTTTCACCACTGGAATACCAAGCGAATCTAAATGTTTCTTGGGTCCAATTCCGGATAACATCAATATTTGTGGGGATTGTATCGCTCCTCCTGATATTATCACTTCTTTCGTAACTGTAGCTCTGTATAACTGCTGGTTGTGTGAAAATGTTACTCCTGCTACCCTGTTGCTCTTCGGGAAGAAGTTTATTTTGGTTACATAACTTTCGGTCATCACTCTAAGGTTTTTTCTGTACAAGATGGGTTTTATGAAAGAGCTTCCTCCATCAGCTCTTCTTCCATTGTTGGTGTTAATTTGCGAAGGAGACATTCCCTTTCCGTGTCTACCATTATAATCCAAAATTTTGACGCCAATCTCCTTGTTGGCATCGCGGAAAGCGTCTAGCTGTGGGTTTCTTGGGAGATGGTATTGAACATTAAGTGGTCCTGATTCGCCATGATATTGTGGTTCAACAGGAGCAGTGATGTCGTTATGGATGAAATGCTCGGATTTCTTGAATACTGGTAACAGTTCTTCGTAAGACCAGCCTGGATTACCAAGATCGCGCCACTTATCAAAATCTTCTGCAGCTCCCCTGGAGTAGACTAATCCGTTTATCAAAGTCGTTCCACCAACGCCTCTACCCCTGTGATATGGACACATTTGATCAATTAAACCTGAAAATTGACAAGAAATAAATTCAAATGGTTCTTAGAGAATAAATTACCATTTGGTTGCGATCTTTTCGATCCAATTACACTCACCAAGGCAACAGGTTGTCTGAGGGACACTCTGAAATCCCCAATTCCATCTGCTCAATCTATTTTGTAAGCCCATAATTGGTATATCGGTCAAATCATTACCAAAAGATCCTGCTTCTACTAATAAAATTTTCCATCCACAATTTTCAGACAAACGGTTAGCCACAACCGAACCGCTAGCTCCTGAGCCAACAACAATAAAATCGTAGACTCCAAAATCTGAAACACACGTTGTAGTTCATCAGCTCTTATTTTGAGCATATACATGATTTGTAAAGCTCAGTTTCGATATCCACTGGAAGACTTCCCAAATTGTTTGATTGTCAACATTTGAAATTCAGCAACAATAGACAATCAAATTTGCGAGGAGACTTTCTGTATTCATTTTTTTAATTTCCATGGCATCCAAATGACTAGACTAATTATAGATGGCATGCATTTCGTTCTATATTTTTAGATTATTCTAACCGCATTTACCCTTGTTCTTCTTTTCGCTCTCATCTATTGTCCCAGTTGCATATTCAAGATATCGAGGGATGACAGTAAATACCCCTTAAATTACAAACTAGAAAAAAAATGGGAATAGATCTGTGGAATTATGCGCAGTAAATGAGTGTTGGAAAATTTTTGGTAAGAGTATGGCAGCTGAACGTTTGGTTGAAAGTCAGTGTGACGTCATGAACAAGAGGCTTTGAGAAGACACGTAGCATATGGCTGTGTCGCTTAATCATAATGGCACGTAGCCGGTGTTAACTGGAACAGGTGATAAATACTATAATTAAACAGATATTCAACCCTCTCTTGCTAAAAATTATGTTGCTGAGGTGTCCTCGTGGGATTTGAGCGTATTTTATCTGTAAATAAGCCTGTATAAGAATGTTATGACTGAATGAAGTGCGTTGCAAAATAGCTTCCTAAATGAATGTTTGTATTTGTTCTTACCGCGTTTTGTGTAGTGCGTAGAGTTTACTGACGTTTGTAAGTCAATTAATCAGGACAATAAATGTTGTGCTCCAGGCTGCAAGGGAAACTACAACATTGTGTCAGAAAATGAAGAAATGTCATGCTAAAACTAAATGACACATAACAATCGTATAATCAGCCATGGCCAACTAGATTTATCAAACTTAAACGCTTGATTGACAAAGGGGAAAAGCTAGTATTTTGTAAATAAATCGAAAACGATAATACTTAGGTATGTGAAACCAAACACAAAGTTGCCCTAATTTTTTGTGCTGAATACGGCTACTATAAAGCAAATGGGGGTTTCCATTCGAAAATTTAGTGTTTTGTAATTTTTTGAATTAATATTTCATTAATTTTTCTTTAAGTCTTTGACTAGAAAATGCCAAAAGCGCGTTACAAAATATGCAGCCGCTATGAAAAAGCTGTCAATTAAGTCTAGGTCTGCATCTACATTTGAATTAAAGTATAGGACATGATGAATAAAGTGTACCTGGGATTTTCCGTAAAATTCAATAATGCAATAAATCGTAGGATGTCCTATTTAAAATAACGAAGTTTTCATCGACTTTTTGTATAACCAGAAGTGCCGCATCTTGAAAATATTTTTGATGAATAGTACTTAATGACTTTGGTCAGCTGCCAAATTAAAAAAAAAATGCAATGTTTTCTGAGATATCGAACAAGCAGTTCGTGGTAAGACTGGATTAAACTGATTTGATGAATATCGTCGACTGATCATCTTATTTTATACTGCTAAGAATCAATAAAAATTTCAAAAAAATCTCTACCTCCGGATAAGTTGAAAAATTTAAAATATCTTGATGAGCACGATTCCCCACCGCGTTTTCAACTCTCCATCATTGATAAATTTACTGTGCACATAGTTTACATTAATGAAAAATTATTCAGAAGCTATGATATTTTACCTTTGGTTCGGTTGCTATTGGGAGCATATTCCTCTGCGTTCTTTAAATATTCATAAGTCAAAGCATTTCTATTTGCTTGTTCTATTAGGTTTACAGTACACTGGACGTCATCGTTACATTCAGGATTTGCTTCAACAGTAAAAAAAAATACATCATTTTAGTAGAGAAAATTCAATTACAATCCCGTTTCTATTGCCAGGTCATTTGCAATGAGAAACAGTAATGTATTTATCCATCAATTTATCAACAGCAAAGCTAATTCTAAAAAAGAATAACTACAAATAAAGTAAAACCTTAACGAAAACAAGCAAAGAAAACGTATATGATCCAAAACTAGTTGAGAAAAACGAAACGTAAGGTAATACATTTTTAATTTTTTTAAAACGTCAATTGATACATTGAAAAATCCAGACAACTACGAAACCGATTAACAGGTTTCAAGTTACGAAAAATTTGACTCTTCGAAGCATAACTAGTGTTGTGAGTACGTACATAAAAAACAGAATTCTTCGTTCCTTTTTTTAATGAATATAAAATTAAAAGGTAATCAATTTGAAAATATCAGAACATTTTACTTAATTGCTTAAGACCTCAAAAAGAAATATTCATTGATGTCCTCCTATCTATCAAACTTTCTACACATAGACTTTTTAAAACTGGGCGTATACGTACATAATTGCACTAACAGAAGACTTCTTTTGAACACTCTCTATTGAATCAATTGCGTAATAAAGATTCCACAAGACACTATTACTCTAAAATTCATTCAACAAACGCACAATGAATATTTCGGTTAGTACTACGAGATAAGTCACTTCGAATTGATAAAATAATACATAACACCTCAACAAGTCTTTGCTACTATTATTTCAGTTTACGTGTAACTTAAATGTTCTATTGTCAAACATAACTTTTTAATCAGGAACAGAAGAGTTAAGTGTTACATTGTCCAAATCAGTCCCATAGCAATTCAAATTGAGATAATGGACCTTATCATAATTGATACAATATTACATTTATGATATATTTTATTATAATCAATGTATTGCATTGTGAATTATTCTTTCAGAGAGACATCTGTTTTCTGGTAGATGGCGTTTGAAACTGTTGGTGCTCTGATATTTCAAACTGGGGTATGTTGTTTCATTATTTCCTTGCTTGTGTCCTTTCCATAATCATTACGATTTTGAGTGTCAAACATCACGTACTACTCAAAGTTTTCTAGCTTTGGAACAAAATGCATTCAAATGAACGTCTCGATATAAAGCATTAATTTTCATGTCATAATAAAAAAATGTGAACTTACTTTCATTACTTGTATTATTATAACTTTTCTCTGTGTATCGCCCTGTTTTGGATCTGGATGAATGTCCAAGATACTCTTTGATGATCTTCGAGGGTTTGACGAATCCATCAGGTATTAGAGCGTATACTGTTGTAATTAATACAAATTGTATGAAATAGCCCGACATCTTCATCCTTCAACATATATATCCTTATTGAAATGAACTGTGCAATATGTATTTGTTGAATTTCAATTCGCAACTTCATTACAACATGGCTACGATAACATTATGATTACTGTAATAATTATAAATGAAAAACAAGTATAATCGCTAAACTGATGATTATATATACAAATTTAACAAACAGTACCTATAGGAAAAAGTTATAAGCAGAACATTCAAAATTCAATAATAATGAGCCTCTTAAAACATATATCAGATTATGTAACATAAGATCATATTTTCATATAAAAGTTATGTTTCATAGTGATATACTCGTCATAGAATATTACTACATATCAGTTACGTCAATTTTAACATGCTATGTAACACTTTCACAGCGATTAGCTGTATATGTTATGTTTTATGGTCATGTATCTTGAAAAGATTTTAACAATTGTTCAACCACATATATGCATCCTCAGAATGAGTTGGCAAATAGTAAGTTTCTGTATCTACTGATTCTAATTTACAGGATTCGCCCGTTTTGTTGTAGATGCGACATGCTGTATTTGGTATATGGGTAAAATTATGATTGTTCAGATACAAGTGAGGGAGTTATTTTTAAATAGAATTGTATCACATTCCTCCAGCTTTGCAAAAAAAGTTGAACATTCAAATAAATCATATAAGAGTTCCTCCAAAAACTTCAATAATATCTGTAAATCATTGAAATAAAAATACTGTTATTACTTGAAAGCAGTTAAGGAAAATTCACTCGTAATTATGGACAATTCGGTAAATACCTTATCAAATGATGATCCCTATGAACATATTACGAGGAATCCGTTATCAAAATGCGTTAAACTAGTCAATAATTCATTAAAATCGTATACAGCTATATTATCCGATGATTCAAAATACAATGTTAGACTTTCAAATCCTAATATTCCTAAACCGTATTGCTCACCTAAGATTCATGAACCGGGTAATTCCATGAGATCAATCATTTCAAACATTAATTGTCCTACGTGTGACATACCAAAATGGCAAGTGAAGGAATTTAGCAACTTCGAAGTCGCACCAAGTTTGTCTGTGAAAAATTCTTTGGAACTTATTGTGAGTTTTAAAGATATCATACTTAATGTTGTTTCACTATTTATAAATACTGCAATCCTTGAGTACAGAAAATTTCTGAAGAAATGGCTTTCAAATATCAATATCCCCCATAGAAACTGCACATAATAGATCTTTATGTATGAAGCAAAATTATTTCAATTTTAACAAAAATTACTATGAGCGAACAAGAGGATGTGCAATGGGCAATCCACTCTCTCCTTTTTCAATCAATATATTTCTAAGCGATCTTGAAAGCTCTCCTTAAAATCAAAATTGAATCAGTTTTCAAAAGTTTGGTATAGATATGTTGACGATTTTTTGCGATTACAAGTAAAGATTTTTATTTACATGGCTTTTTGAACACGCTTAATAGTCAATTTGATTCACTTAGATTCACTGTCGAAATAGAAACAGATAATCAGCTTCCATTCCTTAATATTAACATTATACAAGATGGCAATCACTTGGATTTCGACATATATAGAAAACCCACTCAAACAAACAGGTATACCCCGGCAGATTCAGCTACAGCATTTAGATATAAAATAGTTCCTTTAATAGTCTGGTTCATAGATTATTGAATGTTCCTTCGAGCCAACAAAATTAAGAAACTTCAGCATATTGTGTTACCCAAATCTTCGATCAATAATTTGATTTCTAAACAAAAAGGAAATTGGAACGTAGCCAACTAACCAAATTGGAGCCGTTACCTTCAAATACTTCAATAAAATTCAAAAGTTTCACTTATCACTCTTCAGTAATTAGTAAATTCCATAGTTCGTTTTCTAAGTTTGCAATACAACCAGCTTATAGATGTAAAAACAAGCTAAAGCACCGTTTAAGCAATTCCTTTGATACCGTTGTAAATTGTAAGTCATGTTAAGGAACTTTTTGCCCATATAAAAAAAAATAATTCTGAAAAATCACCGGTAGTCGAACATGTTTGAATATAGGTCACACCATTTCTCAAGAAAGTTTATCACTTTTAAAACACAGTACAGACAAATATCTAGGTAATTTAGAGATGGAAATGTATAAACGAAAAAGCAATTTATCAAAATCTAATTTTTCTTCAGCTGTGGGTAATACATTGTTTACATAATTATCAGTAAACAGGCACATTTGTATTTATAATTTAGTTTACTCTGATGATGGCTACTTGGTAGCCGAAAGGTCCTCAGTGTTTAATAGTATTTTTAGTGGATAAGGCTGATTATTTCTTATCAATACTGTTATAATATATCCATAGTATGAGCTCTTTTATAGTTCATTAAATATTGATAAATTCAAATTTAAAAAAATGTCAATGTTAAATTACGAGGGACAAAAATTATATAATAAGAAGTTGACTTTTCTTCTTAACCCTTAAAATTACCATCTCATATTAAGTAAAATACCTTTTCAATAATTAACGTGGATTTCGACCCTTTAAAAAAATTCAGATATTAACTCCGTGAAAAAACTCAAAATAAAAAAGCAAATGAAACTTAAGTGTCCGAAATGAACAAAAATATTGCTTAACAAACTAATTGAGTTGAGTTGAATTAAACAACATGTGATGTGGCATCCTCCTCATTATAATCGAATTCTTCTTCCGAATCTTATTTTCCTTGATCGTTAACATCATCCCAAACTGTAGCGAAAATTAGGTAGCATCTTAAGTTTCTATTCTGTTCCATAATGTCATCATACAAAGAAAGCAGGGTTCTTAAATGTATACATTTCTTAAGTTTGATGGCTTCCATGTCACGTAGAACACGATTTTCAATATTTTTCCCCTCTTAGTAAGGAATGCAAATAATTTAGAACACAAGTTGAGAAAAATTAATAACTGCTCAGGGAATCATTGAGGGCTGGAGCATTTCATTGGAACCTCGATGACACTGTATTTCATTCTCTACTATGTCTTTAAAGGAATTAAGTCTCAGTAGGTATGCAACTTTCTGAAGATGCCTGAAGTGGTGAAAAAGAGCGTGGATTCGTACTTGATCCACCAAATGGCTATAGACTCAATAAATAATTTACTTATATTCATAATGAACATGTTAGTGGGATTATAATGAAATGAACGCGAATCGAAGTTCAACATTCATATGTTTCTCCTTATTCTAAGGGCTCCCAGAATAGCACTAGTTTCACCGAAGTGATAGCTAAACTATGTATCAAGCTTAAGAGCTCAGTTTCACAAGAAATGACGAATGAGCATAAAACTCGGATAAATAATGATGTTCATTACAGAGAAATATTAAAAGTATTCACTGACCTGAGTGTATGAGGAAAAAAAGCAATGTAATGGGAATAATATTTCTTTCCACCCCACCAACTGAATCCTTCATAAATTACCACCAATTTGTCTAAATTCGTTCGAAGTACAAACTCATTTGCTCTTGAACGTCTTTTTCGATTCGCCTAAAATATATATGTTGTATGATGGAATGTTCCAAATCGTGCTGGATTCTTCAATGACGTAGCTTCAGATAACATCGCTTTCGGGCATCATAGTTGAACATATTTGCATATATTCGGAACTTTTTGTTCATAGAAATAAATGTTTGAACTATTTTGAATAATTCACGTTACACTAAATATAATTAGCCTTCAGGTGAAAGCCAATAGAATCGTATTCCATTGCTCATTCGAATCTACTATAACCAAGGAGTAAAGAAAAATTGGATAGAGTGAACTGAAACATGCAAATGTGCTTTATTCCAACAACATAAAACTATTCTTGATTTCTTGATATGATACTTTAGCAAATTCAAATCAGTTTCTTCAGACTGCAAAGAACAGATTATTGATAAATCATAAGATTTTCATCAACTCGACTGAACTTTAGAATCCAATTGGAGTACATTTTCTTTCGTCATGTGAAAAATAGCTTGCGATTCCGAGGAATAGGTAGAAAAAAACACCCCTAATATTTGGTTCTACGACAACATCGTAATATGCTCAGAATGTCATATTGTATAGCGGACATTATACGTTATGGTTCATACTGCATTTGTTACCTAGCAACTGATACATTATGAATCGTTATGTGTTAGGGGGCGATCCGCTGTGGCTCTGAAACGGCCGCTTTGAATATGACACTACTGACGGCATATTTGAATAAGTCATCATTTTAGATCCAACATTAAATTTCTCACAAGTGTACCTTTCTTTCAGCCCTAGGGGTACAAAACGTGGTCTAAAGAGGAGGTAATCGAAAACGACCGAAGTTAGGTGGGAATAGGGTGATACGTGAGAATATTCTTCTATCCTGTAGAAGGGCAACGCCAGGTTATCAGCCAGTATATAATAGACAGTCAGGCGAAACGTATTTGACCATTTTGAACACCTTATGAAAATTTATTGACTTAAGCTGGAGTTTGATAACCACAAACAAACAAAATTCCTCTGTTGTCTTCATTTATCACCAAATGAACCAGCTCATGATGAACATTTGAATTTCTTTATCTGAAACTTGACCTTATTGAGAAGTACCATCCAGCAGCTGAAAATATCATCATGGGGGATTTTAACGTTCACAACTCCGCTTGGCACGAGTTCTCAAGCACGGATGACGTACGACGACAAATTGAGGCTTTCGTCATTGCATATAATGCTAAGATAAGATCAAAGCTTATCGAATGCCCGAATGGCTCTTGTTCGTTTTGGACTTTCGCCAAAGCAATTGGTATAAATTTCGCTCTCAGTTCATTCCTTCCCCTAACCAAAGATGATAATACACTGACTACTACACCACAAGAAAAAGTCAACCGTTTAATGAAATGTTTGCAGCCAATTCCACTTTGAATCCAATAGGGAAGGACACTCCCAATATTGCTGCCATCGATAGCCATATGCCTGAAATTTTATTTCGTCAGCGCACAATTAGGCGCATTCTACTTGATCTCTATATCAAAAAAAGCTCAGGGACCAGGCGGAATTTCATCTCTCGTTCTCAAGGAACGTGCGCCAGAATTAACACCAGTTTTCGGCAGGTTATTTACCCTTTCATTCAAACTAGGTGTTTCCTCCAGCTGTAACCAATTCCAAAAAAAGGAAAGCGCAGTATTATCTGTGATCTTTATAATGATGGATAAAACAACCAACACCGTGAATGCCCGGCAATATGACTTTCGTCAGCAGACATCAACAGAAGAACTGCTTGCCTACATAGGGTACAGCAGAAATCTATTCAAAAATATGTGGAATCTCTATCTGTAGCATCTCCAACTATTTGATCGAGTCTGACAACACGACCTTCTTGGAGTATTCTCCAGTGCATTGGCTATTAAGGCTGGTGTTCCACAGACATATGTCTTGGCACCAACTTTGTTTTCGCTCGATATCAACGATCTGTTGAAAGTGAACACCTGTTTCGTTCACAGCTTTGCTGATGATAGTACACTTCATACCGCTTTCTCATCCAGAGCCCCCTATACCATCCAATGAAACCAGAGGAGCGAGTCAGAGATAGCTTGAAGCAATTAATGGAGATCTAACAACGATTTTGAAATTGGAATCTCATAATCTAGTATAATGCAACCAAAACTCGAACTTGTATCTTCTCGAGGAAGACAGATCCCACAATCCCTTATATGATGGTGTCAAGTACAACTTCCGATGCCTATGAAGTCTTCCACCATGAACAGCGCCCTCTCAAGGGATATACGTAAGAACTGCGAAAACCGTTTTCGGCACGTCCACTCACTACGTCTTATTCCTAGTAGCACTGCCTTTGCGATAAATGGAAATTCAAAACAGTTGTCAAAGTGCTTGCGAGAAAAGATGATGTAGTTCTGAGTATCTACTCACCTTATTGGTTAAATATATAACGTTATTTTGCGGTTGAATACGTTCTATAAATCTATAAATTACGGTCACTCTATCCCCCTGTTTTTAAAGTTTGCATAGCATTTATTAAATCTAAATACACCGATCTCTCAAACTCAACCTGTATATAAGTGATGGTGCAATGACACAGGAAAATTGAAGGCTCTAATATTGACCTGTAGGGCACTGGTAATAAGTTCTTATAACAAATATTTGAAAATGCGATTGTGGTATACTTGGAACGTCTGGGATGGTAATGAGATGAGTTTGCACTTTGCACTGGGACGCTATCCTAGTCAATTCAATAGAAATACGAATACAAATTGTAGTGGAACCCATAACATTATTGATAAGTACCTCCTTCTGGTTAGTTGTGTAATTATATAATCGGTGTATATAAGTACGTAAGGATTTGGGGAAAGAATACGGGAGCCACCGGCGACCACCTGTATTCACTCAATATAATCAATATAATCTGTACTTAAGAGAAAAGGTAGTGAGTTATATTGTTCATAAAAGCTTCGATGTCGCAATGAAAGTAGGTATAATATTTTCTTCCCAATGGTAATATTAGCTTCTCCTCGTGAAGATTTCATCACCATGACGTTGCTGACATGAAATTGGAAAGAAGAGAAAGAGCATACACCGCACATCGCAAGAATTATTTTCCAAAATTCTTTCTGAATAATTAGGCGATAATGTTAATGTAAATCTCTTTAGAAGCTGTTATTTTGAAGTTCCTAATATTCGCCCTCATACTTCAGAATCCAATTCATTTTCTCATTTCGGGAATGCTAGAAATATCCATTCCACAGGAGATTCTCTCAGAATAATACAAATAACACAATAAATATGCATAATTTATATAATTAACTAAAATAAATATTTACAGCTCAATATATCATTCCATATAAAACTCTAAAAGCTTATAGTCGAATGATCTGAATTAATTGAATAAAATATAACAATTAATTTAATACCTTCCTAATTTCAAAGTCTAGCGAACTATCTTAAATTCAAATATAATTTGAATGCTTCCTTAGTTCTATGTTTCCGGAGAAATGAAATAGTTACTTAGTCATTTGAAGAACATGTAACACGAATCCAAATCTGTATGAATTAAAGAAATTAGTCTTATCATACTCTATCAGAATAGAAGTAATTATTCTCAGTATAGTTAGGTATATATTCCTTCTTAATTAGAAGAGAAGCTTTCTCTCCAATCATAACACATACTGCATTTGGATGACCAGATAAAGCGAGTGGAATAACACTTGCATCTGCCACTCTCAACCCCGTGATGCCATGAACTTTCAATTCGTGATCGACAACCGATCCATTTTGTGGATTTGGACCCATCGAACAAGTGTTGATTGGATGGAAAACACCAGTGGAAACCTGCCGAATCACACAATACCAGTAGGGTTTGGACATGAATGTATGTTGTCGACATGCAGGTAATACTCGAGTATGTAGAGTTGCATTTATTCTCTTCATTGATCTAGTATTCATCAACTTCAGAACTAATTGGATTGCTTCATATATTACTTGTATATCTTTATTCTTCTTATCTGAGAACATTCTGGGATCGATGAGAGGATATATGTATGGATCGTTACTCTGCAGTCTTACCGATCCAGTCGATTCTGGATGCAGTCCTATCAGGAATGCTTCAATAGCGCTATTAGGATCGACAGAACCCCAAATGGCTTGATAAGTTTCGTCAGTCATTCCAGAGAATTTTTGTGTAAATTTAGGGTTGAAAGCTTGGGAAACTCGAAACATAACTTCAAAATCTGGATTGAACGGAGACGTTGAAAAACTAGATGGATAAAATGCGACAGCTCGATTATTATAAGGTGCCGTCAATGGGCCATATCCTTTCAGATATTGCTGAACTTGCGCAGTGAGATTCAGTTCAGGTACAGTGTAATTAGTTTCGAAACTAAATCCAGTAAAACTTGGATGGTCTATCAGTTTTGAACCGACTTCTAGATCATTCAAAACCGGAATGTCAAAAGATTCTAAATGGGCCCTCGGTCCGATTCCAGATAACATAAGAATTTGAGCCGATTGTATGGACCCAGCTGACAATATAACTTCTTTAGATGCCCGAGCGACATATAATTGATTGCGGTAAGAAAAGGTTACTCCAGATGCCTTATTTGTCTGCGCGCACAGATTGACTTTGGTGACATAAGCCTCGGTCATAATCTTCAAATTTTTCCGTTGCTTAATAGGTTCTATGAAAGCGGTTCCACCATCCCACCTTCTACCTTTCATCGTAGATGATTGTGCAGGAGACACTCCAGTTGCGTGTTTACCATTATAGTCTGCAATTCTATATCCGAGTTCGCGGTTAGCATCAATCCAATAATCGTGTTGTTCCATCCTTGGAAGGTGAATTTCGTTATTCAATTGTCCAAACTGGCCATGGTATTTTGAATCTATCGGTGCACTCGGTTCATTATATACCAGTCGCTCGGATTTTCTGAACAGAGGCAACACATCTTTGTAAGACCAACCTGGATTACCCAGATCGCGCCACTTGTCGAAATCTTCCGCGCTTCCTCTCGAGTAGACGAGGCCGTTGATCAATGTAGAGCCGCCGATTCCTCTGCCTCTGTAATATGGACATCTCTTCCCTTTTAGGCCTAAAATTTCACAATAATGATTCATTTATATGTATTATTACAGTATTAGTATACAGGATGTATCAGAATGATCTGCGTTCCTGTAAACAGGATGTTCAAAAAGTAATTCTTATGAAGTTTTGACGTGACAACGTCTTATAATTCGATGGAGCCGGCTGCACGCACGAAAAAACATGACTCATGAGGCGTTACCTCGCTCTGAGGCGTTCCATTAATCGGCCTCCGCGTTCGGCAGCGTTCGACATCTGTCTCTCTCCTACTTGAGTGAGCGATGCATCCGCGTGGACAGCTGCTATACAATAATACATTTACATGTTTTCGTCAAGTATGAAGTGCAGTGAAAAGTGAATGTGGTGTCAATTGTTTATACCAACGATAATTGCGGTTATAAAGGTAATGATTCTTTCGATATTAAATATATGTTCAATGATATATTGTCGAATATTCGTGCTTTCATCATTAAAATAAATAGCATCGGTCCGCTAGTGCAGCGATTGTAGGTTATGCTATAATTGACAAAACTATAACAATAAATTAACAGAACTATTTCACGATGAGTAAAAAATCAATTGCTTTACTAATCGATCGAAATAATTATCGAGCGTAGCTATGATTTCAAAAAATTAAAACATAAATGTTAAATCTTCCACATATCATAACAACGTGTCTGAAATGACAGATTGGACCAGCCAGCCGTCAAAGGGAACAATTGTAAGAACAAAAAATTGACATAATTGTATTTATGCGTACAAATAAATGTAACTTGATCAATTCAATTGTGATTTCCATTTACCTCCTTCTCTATATCCATACAAAATATCTATCAAACAAATAAAATTAAAATTTTCTTTGAAAAATGAAACCATTCCATCAGTATTTTCTTATGACGTTGTCACGTTCAACTATCGTCAGTAAACCGACTTTACAGACAACCGATTTTTTCAATTTGGGGCCTCCCTGCTTAGTTATTCCCATTTTTTTATACTTTGACTACACGAGAAGGAAACCTGTAATGTTCGAACAACATCGTGTGAGCCACCAATGGAATGTAAGGAGAAGAGATAGGCAATCGCATTTTTCTTGAAAGTTTGGAGGTTACAGCCATAGGACAAGACCTCAATAGGTAAAGAGTTCCGCAACTTCGTTGTTCGATAAAAAAAAGTTAGTCAGGTAGGAAGAAGTTCGGCAGATCTCGAGCTTCACAGTGATTTTTTTTGATGTGTGGATCTCACTAATCAAATGCCATTTTAGGTAGAATACTTATTCGCACCTGTCATCTACAGGGTGTGCAAACAACAACCTTTCCTGCTATACTCTGCTAGTACTTTTTGATAAATCGTCTAAGTTTAAAACGAACACATAAAGATCAATCCTTTTGGAAGCTTTTCTGTCTCTACATATTTTTTTCGTAAATAGAGCCATTATCGAGCGAAAAAAGGATTCATTCTAATAACCCTATTTAGAACGCCACATCCAATTGATACAAAAAATACAGGAGGCCGCTGTCACCTTATTATTATTATTATTATTAGACACCGTCAATGATAGAGGATAAACATTTTATCAAAAATAGAGGACACAACAGATCTATTAGTTCGCAGTGTACAAATATCCCCAACACAATCATCATCATCATGCACTTAGGCCATTTAGTTGGGCTCATTGTGCGCTCCGTGGTCAGAAGCCTATTCTAGTCTAGCAGGTTTGTGGCCCACCAGAAACCCAGAATATTGCCAGTGCTGACTTCCATGAGTCCTTCTGGGAGCAGTTTTGTTTCTCCGAAGTGTCGGTGCCTGAGGAATGCTAATGCTGGGCAATCAAACACGATGTGAGGGGCAGTTCTTCCGCCTCTCTGCTGTTATTACATATTGGATCATCTGTGATGCCCATAGTGTGGAGGTGTTTGTTAAGACGACAGTGACTGGTTAGGATTCCAGTCGTCTCTCTGATGTTCTTTCTGTTCAGAGAAACAAGTTTCTTTGAAAGCCTGAGCACAGGCTCTTTGATGAAGAGCTTCGCCTGCCTCATGCATGGTGATTCTTGCCACAATTCAGACCACTCTTTATTCAGTTGACTCAGAACGGCAAGACAATTTGAATGAAGCCACCATTGGCTCCGGCCCGACGGGGGCGCTAAACGACCTTTGCCTGGCCAGGGAGTCGGCCATGTCATTTCCTAAAACTCCACTGTGCAGGGACCCAGATGAGTTGAGCTTATTTGTCCTGGCTTCTCCTCCCCCCAACACTGTATAATACAATACAGTAGTTATAACCTGCTTTTTCCGGGTTTTGCCTCCGATTCGTTGGCACGAAAAATGATTTTCTATCATATACGTCAGTATCTAGCAAATTCACAAATTATTGTCGTCGATATTCACCAAATAGGTATACCGAATATCAAGGCAGTTTTGTTCATCAAAAATGTCCCATTCGATAAATTATGAATAAATTTCATAACGTCTTCTCTGGAGAAAACTTTTTAGCTAGTGTGCTTTACACCCTTGCTACAAATATTCGCTCAGCTCATTATTAATGGTAATATTCTAATTAACCAATAAAGTCTTCTTCAGCATTGGATATTTGGATCATAAGGAAGTCGGACATAATGTTTCATCAAGATCGCCGAATATCCAAGCAGCACAGTTTCAATAACACAATTTAGTAATTTTTCATATTTTTCGAAGTCTTGCCCAGGTCTCCCCTATTACATACAAATGTGTACGCACCACGGTATAAGTGGATATTAATGCCCTCAGGCGAATTGAAAAACCTTGAGCAGAGTGGTATGTGAATATCTATTTTGGTCACCGTAAAATACGTATTTATACTAGTTGAAGATTTCCTATGATCAATTTCACCACGTTTCGCGGTACCTAAATATGTAGAAGAGGAGAAATGTTCATTTCAAGATAAGTACTCACCGAGACAACATGTTGTTTGTGGGACACTATCAAAATTCCAATTGTAACTGCTAAAGACATTTTGGATAGCTATATCTGGTATGTCGGTTAAATCACTTCCATAAGTTCCAGCTTCCAGCAATAAAATTCTCCAGCTACGGTATTCTGATAAGCGGTTTGTTAATACTGTACCAGAAGACCCTGCTCCAACAACTATGAAGTCGAATTCGCCGAAATCTGGAAGATAATATAAAGTACTTAATATTATTCCAGGATAATCGATTTCTACCCAGTGTTTTTTCTAATAGGAGTATATCTTCATATTGAAGCCGAGTGGCTGAGTTAATGGAAGATATAAAAATGTGAGTTACCTTTAGTTTTACTGTTGGAAGGGATGTATTGTGTAGCGTTTGGAGATGGGCGAAAAGTTGACACATCTTCCGTTGCTTGATTTATGAGCTTGACCAAGCATTCCACATCATTGTTACATTGTGAAACTGTCAAAACAGAATAGGCTTAATGCTAGATTACATGACATACAGAATTATTATGAAGATAAACATGAAGTGTGATGTGTATTCCAGTTCCTTCTGTTGTTTCCAGTGCAAGACAAATTATTTTATTTTTTGAATGATTTTGAAAGTCAATCTGACAGCAGGTATCATTATAAAATATAAAGCTATAAAATACATTATTAGTACAGTCATTTTACGGGATTTTTTGAGTTTTTGGACTTTTTTGGGGGGATTTGAGATAAGTGGGGAATAATATATACTTTCAGGGAAAAATAGTTAAAAAATAAATAAATATATTTTCCCGTTGTTTGGCAAAAATACCGTTAATATCTCATAATAAAGATTCTTGGCCCAGGTATGAATTATATATAAATTCTAGGGAAGTAGGACATTAACACCTATGTTTTATATTTTAGTCGTTACGTACGTTTCGGTCTCACGACCATCATCAGATGACTTATTATTTCAATAACCTGATAACTTAGAACTAATTGTATTCACACAAAGCGTCCTTATCGCGCCAATTTCGTTTAAAATGCGAACGTCGCCGAATCGAACATAAATACGAAATCGAAACTGTAACACAAACGTTTGTTATGAATGGCATCTGATAGAAAATTTGCCAAGGAACAACGTTGGTCCTTTTGATTTTATCATAAAAAGCATGGTTTCGTAGATATTTCCGTTTAAAAAAAATATATATATATATACATATATACAATTTCAAATGATGTCATCTTGTAGGAAATTTTCCAAAGAGCAGCGTTGGTCCTCTTGAATTTGTCATAAAAAATTATAGTTGCTGAGATATTAACGGTTTTTTGCCAAAAAACGTAACACATGTATATATAGTGTTATGATTTCATTTCATAGACAATAAAAATTTAAAAATAATAACTTACCGAACTATGAAAATCAGAAAAGATCAAATAAAAAATATTTTATGGAATTAAAAACAATAATAAAAGTTAAATAATAGTTAGGATATTAATATTAACAATGTAAAACATAATAAACAACGATGTAATAGTATAAGATGTGATAAACAAGAACTTCAGTGAAAGTGAAGAAACGTTCAGTGTAACGAAATCATAAATCATAAGTAAAGTGATTACAAAACTATCATGAGATAGTACAAAACATTGAATAATGTTATAGATGTAAGTTAGGATTAGTAAATTTGAGTTATGTAATGTTAAAAGAATGTTATTGATATAATATGATATGTATTAGATTTAAGAATAAGTAACTGTCAAGAAAACCATAAATATGGGAATAATCATATTAATAATAACCCAATCATAGGTTAAATTATACCAAAGTGTGGGGAAAAATGTAGGCAATATTAATTTAAAAAGAAGGAATCACTAACAATTAAAATAAGTTGAAAATCTCAAATAATTCAAAAAGTAAAGAATACTAAATTCTGATTGGTCAATAGGAATTTCTAATGTCAATCTGGTAACAATGAAGACTTGTGTCAGTTTTACAACAATTAACTTGGCATCCTTGATTTGAAAAGCAATCATCTCATAGGTTGATTATGACATAAAGTAGCGTCGGTTTTGGAGGCCTATAAAAACGAATCTGAAAGTAAAGAAGTTCAGTTTGCCATTACATCTGTAGACTGAAAGTACTCCTGCAACTCACCAAAATTTTATAACCTATAATAACCTCCAATTGAACGAAAGTGTTCCAAACTTCGATAGGTTCAAAGAAACCAAAGTTAATAAGTTGTATATAAAGTCAACGATTATCCAAGTATCTGAATCCAGTAAAAAGGCTGTAATAACCTCCAATTAAGAAGAAATTTCCAACGATTGCCATTCATCAATAATTTAAATAAAGCATCGAAAAGTTTCATGTTTTATCTAAAAGGATAAAACAAAGTATTATCAACAGTTCCTGAGTCTCAAGAAGAAGTAATCCAAATTAGTTACCTGTGATTATTGTGAAAAAGCATAGTATTGTGTAAAAGTGAATCATCAACGAAATTATAAAAGAATTAAATCGAAAATTGCCAACATAGTTAAACACACTTTTGGATATAAACTAAAAGTAAGTTTGTTTATTATATCTCCATTGTAGTGTTATTTGTAAATCTGAAAGAAAGATTGTCGTTTGTAATTTTGTAAACAACTATTAATATTGAATAGTTTTGAGGTTAAAGCTAGTTCTATGCTTAGAACATAAAATAAAATTGTAAATTAGAAACCCGAGATAAATAGAGTCATAGAGATTTAAATATAGAAACTTTTTAACATTCAAAGAATATTGTGTTTAATTCCATAAAATAATATAAAAAGAGAAGGATCATTATTATTCAAAATAAACAAAATAAAAAGCTAGCCGGAAGCATTAATAATAATTCATAATCAATAAATTAAAAGAAACTAAAAAAGAAGTTTTTTAGTAATAATTGTCACCACAACGTGGGGCAAAATAAATTCAGTAAGAGTTTAGTTAATAATAGATATAAATATATCTTCCGACATTGGAGGAATATTCTAACTATTTTCCCCTGAAAGTATATATTATTCCCCACCTCTTTATACATTTACCTCAATTCCCAAAAAAAAGTCCCATTTCCCGTAAAATAATCACTATATGTATACCATTTGAATAAAATTTCAATATAACATAAACGTCTTTTAATGTCGGTTTCTAAATCATTTCCAATATATTTTCTATTCCTACAATCATTTATCACAGTTCTTCGAGTATTGCAATCACTCCGCGTCCTAGTTGCATTATCTCGATATCTGTTGTGATGACAACTCAACCTTTTGAAACATGTGACGCTCTTAAGGAACCGAAATATCAGTAACATTCCAGTTAATCCTAAAAATATAAGAATTTCTAAAGAAAAATAATAAGGTACTGTTTTGCTTAATTCCGGGAGGAGATTCAAGATCCTAGCTTTGGTATATTTATACTTTTGATCCTAGTTGGGAGCTAAACCCTAATAGAGAATAATAACAATTTGGGGAGTGTATAAGGGTAATCATGCACAGTTGAATTATTTTCCTAGACGAGAAATTTGGCAATAATAATGATACCAGAAGTTCGATATAGATCACTAACTTCTATAATTTCGACATTCAGCAAGTATAAATCCATAATCTCATTTTTGTTTTGTAAAGAGTGAATAGAACAGTGAGTTATAAACTAGTTTCCATCTAAGAGATTAAATCTTAGAATATTGATTTGTTCACATTCAGCGTGTTGGGAGTTACACAGGGACCGAATATGTGTACCTATACATATAATGTTCTTGAAATCATATATTTTGAAAGTGAAATGATTCGATCATTTGAAACAGAATCATTTTAAGTATTCCTGTATTGAGGATGAAGTTACAGTTCATTACACAAAATGTTAACTTTCTAAAGCTCGATTGGGAAGGTTAATGAAACATTGATAATTGGTTCCATTAACTAGCAAAAACCAGAGTTCAGTGAATGACATTTTTTTTAACTTTCGATTTATAATATGACATAATTTCTAAGAATTTGAAAGTACCTACCAAGGAAAAATTTCAAAAAAAGTAATTGGGTTTGAAAGTGCACACATGGATAACAAGTAGCTTGTTTCATGAAATATAGGTATGTAAATGTCTTACTTTTATGTGTTTGAGCATTGTATCTTCTTGAACCACTCAACACATCTGGGTCTTCAGCCTCTAGATCTTCGTAATTTAAAGCGGGTGATTTTGCGAACAAACTTAAAAAAATGAATAAGCAAAGCATTATTTTCAATAAACTCAAAAATAATCTTATAATGAACAGTTGAATCTACATTCATCAGGCCTACTGGTCCTCAATTAAACCACTGTGTGCCATGTGGTCGAGGGATTTGCTTTTAAAATGTTTTGATATAATTATATTGTAATTATTGTAACTAGGCTATGAATTATAAAGATAACTAGTTCGGCGTATTTCATCAATTATTCTAAATCAGGACAAATAACTTCTAATCACATTTTAACACCTCATTACGTTGTTAATTTCTTATTCATTCGTTCCGTTGTTTGTAAATAGGCTGTCCAAAAGTATAAAATAGCGCTGACAGATGTCAAGGTTGCGGTAATTCATGATAAACATGATAATTTCAACCCTTGACATTGACATACATGTGAGGGTAGGGATTTTAGCACAAGGTTCAGCAAAAAAACTATGTCACCATCGTTTTTAGAACGTCGATTTGCATCAGAAGCTCTTCATCAGTTTTTGAACTTGTACAATGTGCACATTAGACGTGTTTTGATTTCTAATATTGATACCAATCTGAAAATTGTACAACGCCATAATCGATTATTTGCTGCAAAGTGAAAATATTTTCAAGTACGAGGCTTCCGATTATTCCGGAAGTTGATATAAGCTAGTTTTCGGAGACGATCTCCATCAGCCGTGAAATCTGGATTGAATTAGGACGGTGACCTGTTGGTCAAAGTACATATGAAGCAAGGTGAAAACTTCCTGAAAAATAAAACAGATGGCGCCACAATCGAAAATCCCATGTGACATCTTTAACTAGAACGCTATAAAATTTTCAGACTGATACGTCATTCTGTTCTGTTTTGACACTCGTCGAAAGCAAGCAACCTTGAAGATTCTTGTAAACATGGAAAAACGTGAATTTGGCGTCTTGATTAAACGTTATTTCTTGCGTGAAAAAACATCACGCAAACCGAAGCATCGCTTATTGTTAAGCATTATGGGGACTCTTCATCATCGATTGGAACGATTCACAAGTGACTTACTGACTTTTGTTGTGATATTATGTCCAATTGAGGTCACAATGCCAGAAATCGTCGATAAAATTCATGGTATGGTATTGGACGATCTGCGAGTTAAAGTACATGAGATTGCTGAGGCTATGGACATCTCAACCGAACGGGTACGGAACACTTTGCATAAATTTTTGGATATGAGAAAGCTATCTGCCATATGGGTACCGCATTTGCTCTCTGTTGCGCGATCGTGTGAAAACTTCAAATGATTATTCAGCGATGTTCAACGCAATAAGAAGGAATTTTTGCACCGTTTCCTAACCGTGGACGAAACATAATCACAACACACCAGAGACCAAAGAACAGTCGGACAGTAGACTTGTCGTGGCGAATGGAAGCCAAAAAAGGCCAAAGTTGGCTTAGCGGCCAACAAAGTCATGGCGACAGTTTTTTGGGATGCACACGGTATTGTCCATATTGATTACCTTAAAACAGGCTAAACGATCAGCGACTTATATTATGCAGAGCTGTTGGATCGATTGGACGTCGATTTGAAGCGAAAGAGGTCGCATTTCGCAAAGAAAAAAGTATCAAATGCACATTAGAAAAAAAAATAGTAATATTTTTTTTAAATTACTTTCTGAATTCAAAAAAATTATCAAAATCGGTTCATCCGATTTTTTTTTACTTTGGCCTTTTTTCTGCTTTATTTCCTCGACTAAACGTATCCCTAGTGATTTGATATTGGAATTGCATTCTGAACGTACAATAATTTGTGTGAGATGTATGCAACAACTGATGTGGGTACCACGGTCGTACATACAGGTCTGGAAACTCGGGGCTGTTTCCTATGTGAGAAGTGAGTTCGCTAAGCGTCGACTGTCGCGTAGTACCAAAAGACGTCACGTAAGAGTATCATAAAAGGCGTCACGTAAGAGTATCATGTTAATCTCTCTGTGACAACTGTCAGTTGACTTGTAAACACCACGGTCGTAGTAGTAAACAAGGAATACCTGCGTTTTTAGAAACAAATTACGAAATCGTGCATTGTGCCGAAATGCAAAACGGGGTACAAAAGTGTAAAGCAAGAAACTTCTGTTTTTAAAGTGCCGAAAGATGCGGAAATGCGAAAAAAGTGGATGCTTGCGATTCCGGATAGAAATCGTTTTAACGAGGTCTTTTATGAAGTTATTTTTAAGGTGAGTTTGACAAGAGTAACAGTTATATTCCTCTCTGAAATCAGAATAGTAAATATTGCGTTACTAGAAAAATTGGCAGTGTCAACATAGCCGAGGTTTCCGGACCCGTCGAGTGTACAGTACCGGAGGTTTTAGTATATAATGTATATATTGTAAACATAATGAAAGACAACATACTGAACTAGTATACACATATTTTGATTGTAAACATAATGAAAGAACATACTAAACTAGTATACATGTATGTTGATTGTAATCCTAATTTAATTAAAAAAATGTTTATATGCGATCGATTATTTTCATACATTTCCTTTTTAAATTACTACCAAAAAAAGCCTTAGATAATAAGTACATACTTCGGAAAGAATGTGTTTTAACGAGGTCTTTTATGTGTGCGAAAAAGGGGAAGTTATTTTTAAGGTGAGTAATACATTTTGACAAGAGTAACAGTTCTATTCCTCTCTCAAATCAGAATACTTAGTAACACTGCTTGCGATTCCGGGAAGAAATCGTTTTACCACTTCGTGATCCAAGCGCTAGCTAGTGGCTGAGCGAGGGACTACGAGTTTGGCGGCGCGTAAGAGACTCATGTCAACCATAGAGTTTCTAGGCCTGTATGTACGACCGTGGTGGGTACTTATACAAAATATCAAGTGATGACATCTGAAGCTCACATTCCATTTTATTTTGGTATATTGGTGAACTTGTTACTCTCGAAGAGAATAGTCGAAACAGTGGACTTGTCCTGGCAAATGGAAGCCAAAAGAGACCAAAGTGGGTTTATCGGCCAACAAAGTCATGGCGACAGTTTTTTGGGATGAACACGGTATTTTGCATATCGATTACGTTGAAAAGGGCCGAACGATCACCGGTGTATATCATGCAGAGCTGTTGAATCGATTTGAAGCGAAAGCGTCCGCATTTGGCAAAGAAGAGAGTGCTCTTTCACCAGGACAAGTACCGGCGCACAGGTCCGCAGTCGCAATGGCAAAATTGCATGAATTGCACTACGAGTCGGTTCGTCATCCACCATATTCTTCAGATTTGCCCACCTGCAATTTTTATCCATTTCCAAACTTGGAGAAATGGCTCGGCGGAAAGAGATTTGGCTGTAACGATAAGGTCCTCGCTAAAACGAACGCCTATTTTGAAGGATTGCCGAAATCGTATTATTTGGAAGTGATAGAAAAATTTGAACGTTGGACAAAGTGTATTGAGCTACAAGGAGATTATGTTGAGAAATAAAATAAGTTTTGACGAAATAAATCATTTCTTGTTTAATTTTTCAGGAACTTTTCACCTTGCCCTCGTATTATGTGGGTACGAATACCAAGGAATTCCTTGATGACAGTTATTTGAAAAAGAATTTATAGCAAGGATAGTACCTGACATATTTATTTTGGTATTCTTTCTAAAATTTCAAATGTTGTATTCTGAATAACACAACATGAAGAATGTTTCCCCGAATCATCGATCTTATTATAGTATTGGAAAAATGCTAAACAAACCTAATACTATGGAGCTGGTGGCATTCAATATACGAGATCTTTTTTATTTTTGAGAGAAACGCGATTTTGCTTAACTCATTACTTTTCACAAATATTTGTCCTTCATTTATTCTCAACAGTTTTATGTTTTGGTTGGTGACTTCTAGTTATAATCACTGGAAAGAGTAACGCATTTTTTGCTAAGTTTTTGGAATAAAAATGGTGGTCCACTTAACTGAGTAGGAAAATAATACATAATTTTAAATGATACAAAACTTATTATTTATTGTTCTAGTAACGCACTGCAAATAAATAATATTCAATTATTTAAATGAAATTGTATAAAAGAATAAAGATGCACAATGGATAAAGAGACGCCACATCTTGGACAACTCCATCTTGCTTATAAGGTGTCATTTGAACATAGGTCAGTTGATTCTCTATGTTTTTGGGATAATGTCCCCAGCCGTCTTAATCAATACTTCTTGGAAGAGAAGCGGCTAGTCATCTTCCCGAAAGATTTAACGTGCCACATCTCTGATAAAACCAAGTTTTTACTTCCCTTACTATACCTAGTATGTAGTGTAAGTGAAGTTGTGTAATCGGCCCAAGCAAAATTTTTGAATTTTTTCGGCTATATCCGTTTTGAACCTTTTTGAATCTATCTAGACTATTTTTGACATGATGTATGTGTGTGTGTGTGTGTAACCCACTATGGGGACGATTGCGCCGTTCCTATTGGTCGTATTTATTAGAAATTTTGCAGATCGCTTCAAAGTGGTAAAAATATGAAACGTATTATTTTTGGGAGCGACAGCCCCGTTTCGAGGGGTATTTCTGATATCCATCATTTTCCTAATGAAATTATGATATTTTATTGAACCATAAGAAGAATCGTGTTTTTCTGATCAAAAATATATACCGCAAGTATACATTTCACCTGGAGAAGTGTCCAAAATTTTCTTTTCAAGATTCCAGAGCCGTATAATCATATGACGTCGCGATCTATTTTATGTCTTAATTCTGTGGTACATGTTGATAGTTCATGTGACAGTATATACTCAGTATAAAACAAGGTTATATTATAGTGTCAGTAATTGCGGAAGTCAACCTGACAGCAGGTATCAGTATGAAACACAGAGTTGTGAATATATTATGTAGACCATTTGGATAAAATTTTAATGGAACATAGAGTATAATTTAACGTTTTTCATTAGCGGTTTCTAAATCCTTTCCAATATATTTTCTGCTCCTACAATCATTTACATTTGGCCCGCAGGAGTGTCAGCAAGCTATTTTGCTATCAAAAGTGAGGAAAGTCACCGACGTGCTAAATTGATTACAACTTTTTTATCATTATGTCTCAAAAGGTGCAGTCTCCCATGAATATTTACCGTTCCGTTGTGGAAACGAATTGTGAAGTTCGACATTGCAAAGAACTGTTGAAAAATGTATTGATAATGGACTAGTTATATTTTATACTCACAAAGTAACGATCAACCAAGTTGGAGAAGAAGAACTGGAATTGGTGGAGATATATTCTGGTATCAGAAACATATTTTAGTATTTGCTATGTGGAAATCAATGCCCCAGACGATGATTCTGAAAACATTCATGTATTCGTATCGCTGATTTCAACCAAATCCTATACCAGCAGTCTATATATATGTTAATGGATATCATATATCATCAATGAAATTTATCTAAATTGCATAGATGAAGATTCACGTTCAATATGCGGATGTGAGAACAAGTCCGTTTTTTGCTCATTAAATTGAACCTTCGTGCGAATATGATATTACATAGATGAGGCATATTTCCTAGACATTAATTTGAATTGATATAATATCAAAACTTAAATTCGTATCAACTTGGATAGTTAATAGTTCGCTATTAGATTATGAGCAACAGATACTCCATAATATTTAGGTACCTAATACACTAGAAGGTTACTCAGTACGCTCCGCGTATGCCCAAGAATGGTTGAGACGGAGCGAATGAGTGAGCTACTATCACTCCGTCTTAATTTAATACTCTCATACTTCGTGTTAACTCGAACACTAAAATACTTATTTGTTAGTCTTATACATAACTGTATATTCACTTATAATATCCCATGTGCAAAATTTCCGGAAATTAATTTGTGCACTCGGGATATTCGATAAGAGAATTTCACAGCGAAGAAAAATTTGTTTAAAATAATTTCAATGTAATATTATTTGACATCTTGTCAAGAAAATATGAGACATTACGAAGCAATGCCATAATTTTGTTGTTTTGTTATGTATTGTATCACTTTCAAACTCATTTGTTAAACTTCAAAAAATATCCACTATAATTTTATTGGTCGAAAATTGTCGGTGTGCAATTGTCGGTTTTATTTCAAAGTATTAAAAAATATATAATACAGGTTAACCGGATAAACCTATATCAGTTAAACGGATTCGCGATTATCTGTATTGAAAATAGTCTGTGTGCTAGCGCTAGCCCTTTGTTGGATGCTGTCGACGAACGCGCTAGCCCTTTGTCGGGTGCCGCACCAGCAGCGAACGTGTTGTTACAATCACAATCGGCCAGATAGTTGTCCCATGGAACGATGTGTGATACAGAACGAATAGGGTCGAGTATTTCGACGCACCACTCTATAAATAACTCGCTTGAGGTAGGACATTGGACACTTATGCCAGTGAATTTCGAGCATGATATCAAGTTTCTGTGATATTGCAGAACACCATCAAAGCATTTGACCGAGTCTGGCACTAAAGTTTTCTTGGGAAACTTCCGTTATATGGATTGCCGCCTCAACTTTGTCGCTTACTATAGAGTTTAGTTCACGTGGTAGTTGAAGGAGTATCCTCCGATACAATGGCTATCAACACTGGAGTTCCACAGGGATCTGTCTTGACACCAACTTTGTTTCTGCTCCATATCAACTGCTGGAGGTGACCACCTGTCCCCTCCACAGCTTTCCAGATCATGGTACACTTCATACCGCTTTCTCATCTAGAGCCCCTATACCATCCAATGAAACCAGAAGAGCGAGACAGTGACAGGTAGACGCAATTAATGGAGATCTGGTAAAGATTTTGGGGGATCTGGGGATCTGATAATCTAGTAGAGTTTAATGCAACCAAAACTCATGCTTGCGTGTTCTCCAGGAAGCAGGCGGATCCCACAATCCCAATATGATGATGTCAGGTACGACGTACAACTATTCCTATGAATTCTTCCATAACAATGCTCGAGGTACCAGCAGTATCCTCTCATGGGACTATCATGTGAGGTCCATTGCGAAAACTACTTTACAAAAACTTGGTTTTCTATTCCGTGCGAAGAGCTACTTTAGATGCCAGCAGGTCCTCATAATCTACAAAGCACAGATTCGACCTGTCCTGGAGTACTGTTCACATCTTTTGAGTTCGTCTCTCAAACATCTGCTGAAGCTATTGAATTCTATCCAGAAGAGAGCTATTCGTTTGATTCATGTCACACTTACGAGTTCATTGACCTCTCTAGAACATAGTGGATAGGTGGGAGATCTCTCCCTTTTCTATAGATATTTCCATGTTTGGTGTTCATCAGAAATCTCGTATGTTGTTCCACCACGAGAGATTCCAGATAGGCGGACTAGACAAGCTCAAACTAGTCACTCCTTCACTGTCAGGCTCGAGACCTGCCGAACTTCTTCTTACCAGACTCTTTACCTAGTGAGGTCTTTCCCTTTGACTATAAACTCCAAACCTTTAAGAAAAATACGAATGCCTATCTCCTCTCCCTACAATCCACTGCTGACTAACACGATATTCTTCAAACATTATAGGTTTCTCATGTAGGCAAAATATAAAAAAATTTTAGATTATAAATATTACCTACTATTGGACCAAGTGGCTTTTCTTTGGCGCTTTTCACCATTCATAATTTTATCCGTGACATCGATTGTAGCTGTGACGTTATCAACATCTCTGTTTGGATTTTGAAAGCATCCATTTCATAGAGTATCCATATAACGAAGTGTTAATCAATAGTTTACTGTTTGACGAAATATTCGGAAGTCCAGACCTGCTGGATTTCGAATATTTAAATTCGCAATAATTGGCATTGATTTTAGCATTTGTATATCACATGATATACATACCTACTTCTTCTACATTAATACCTAAATTATTCTTTTTTGAGCGATAAATCGAAGAGGTAAATAAATTGTAATTAATATTCATACAGTCGGAGGATAAGGAATGGGGAAGATACAGAAACAGAATAGCTGAATATAATCTTTTTTTATTTCAAGACATGCAAAATAATTCAGCAAAACAATATTTTCAGACCAGGAAATAAATAAAATCATGCACTGAATAGATTATTGTAATCAAAAACTCAACGTTAATAGAATAAATTAATTATTTTTATTTTATTATAACGAGTTCTTTTTCACTAATATATAATATTTGGCATCATGGATACGTATGTCATGTGCGTCAGTTTTCTTTTCTTTTTTGGTTAAAATAATCACAGAAATAACTTCTAGGCGATTGTTACAATACTATAGTTAGTACATATAGCCAAAGTTTCAATTTGGCGAAAATTGCTTTATTCTCCAATTCAGTTTCTTAAAAATATAGACTGATTACACTAACCGACAAAATTTGATTTTTTCTCTGTCCTTGGGACTAGACCGACATTTTTCGATTGTTTGGGTGTAAAATAGTAGGTGAGTCGCCATCTAACCCCTCAGACTTTGCTTTTGTGGTTAGGATACGTGAAAAAGCATTTTTTAAACTTTTTTTACTGTTACTTTGAAACAACGCAAGATAACTTGAATCTGATCAAACTGCTTGAAAGCTTATAAACAGAGCTCTACATTTGGTATAAAAATGACCTTGATAGAATGAACGAAACCCTGATAAAAATCAATTTTTCTGTCGAAAAAACGCAAAAATCGCGTTTTTCAACCACTTTTGCGATTTTAATCGGTTATAAAAAAAACTACGCTAGATAGCTCAGATCAGTTTTGCTGACCTGAAAGCCTATTAAATGGGATACAATTTCTGTACGGCACACCTCTGTCACTTGATCAAAAGTCTTTTAAATAATGGGTTTCATATATAATAGTGCACAGCACACTTGAAATATGTTTTATGCATTTGAATGCCTATAAAACGGGCTACTATTTCTACATGTCACACCTCTGTATCATGAACAGAAGTCTTTTAAACATTAATTTTTGTTTGGAAAAATCACGAAAGCTGAATTTTTTCGAACATTTTTTATAATAGAAAAATGAAACTGCACCACGCAATTGAAATCTGTTTGTTGCATATGAAAGACTATAAAAGGGGCTTCAATTCCTGTAACGCGAACATCGGTCACTTGAACGACGTAAAATAAAAATTCATTTTTCTTTTAAAAAATCACGTTATTTTCTTTGCGCACTTATAATGCAAATTTCGCGATTTTTTCGAACAAATTTAAAAACTTTATTTAAAAGACTTTTGATCAAGTGACAGAGGTGTGCCATACAGAAATTGTAGCCCATTTAATAGGCTTTCAGGTCAGCAAAACTGATCTGAGCTATCTAGCGTAGTTTTTTTACAACCGATTTAAAATCGCAAAAGTGGTTGAAAAAACGCGATTTTTGCGTTTTTTTGACAGAAAAAATAATTTTTGTCAGGGTTTCGTTCATTCTACTAAGGTCATTTATATATCAAATGTAGCTAAGGTTTCAAGCAGTTTTATCAGATTCAAATTATCTTGCGTTGTTTCAAAGTTTTAGTAAAAAAAGTTAAAAAAATGCTTTTTCGCGTATCCTAACCACAAAAGCAAAGTCTGAGGGGTTAGATGGCGACTTTCCTACTATTTTACACCTAAACAATCGAAAAATGTAGGTCTAGTCCCAAGGACAAAATGGCTGTCGGCTAGTGTTATTGGTACAATGTACAGAGCCAGGTTTTATGGAATTGATCTACCGACAAAACAAAAAATTATTATTTCTCAGAATTAATAAACATGTTCAACCTGGAGGACAAAAACTTTGTCTATCGTGTGATTGTAATAGGAAGTGAGTTTGTATTAATTTGCATCGTTTTAGATTATTAGGATAAATAAATATCCTCTTTCCCTTTTTCTATCCCATCTCTTCAACTAGATTCAGTATGGCAATTACAGTATTTGGAAAAACACTAGAAAGCTAGCCTAAAATTGTCAACAATTCTAAATGAATATTTCTTTGATGAATAAAGCAATTCCCAACAACAATCATTAACAATTTTACATGAAAACTAATATGGGCCACTGGCTTCGTTTACATAATTGTATACATAAATGAATATAAATTATCACAACATGTTTACAATTTCTGATAAAATGATATCACATATGTTATTATAAACAGATAGCAATATAAATCATTCCTTCTCCATATAACTACATACATTTATCAATAATTTGTTGAAATCTTTATTGTTAATTGAATGGATGTCGACCATTGTGAACCTTATGCCGACTGGAAAATTAAGCAAACAACATTTGGGGTTTGAAGGCCATAACAAATCTTACAAAAGTAGTAAAATTAAAATTCGTTGATTCAACCTAGTTCAACATTCATTCAATGAACCAACAGGTGAACATATTAATCCAAGCAATATACGACAGCCTAATGTCAAATTTGCAGAAATTAATACCTGGAAAAAAAATATATGAGCGTATAGGAAATTAAATTTAAAGGTGAGTTTCTGTTTCATACAACTCGATTCGAAATGGCGAACATAACCTACAAAATTGGCAAAGTTGCAAAAAGCGGTTTTTCCTAAATAAGTAAAAAACCATAGCTCGGATAAGAAAAAGTTAAATGAGACAGTTGTAGGTATCAAATAGATCTATCGATTTGATCCTATCATAATTATCGATATCTTTCATACTTTTAGAGTTATATTGAAAAAACTGTTAAAAATCGGGGTATCGAGAAGTCGTTAACTATTACGTTTCCGTACTTGTTATTTGTTGTACGTATAGTCCATGACAAGTTTAAACTGACTTTTTTTTAATGTAAGGTATTGATAATTTTTCGAGAAATATCGATTTTTCGGAAAAGGGGGCTCTCATAAATTGGCTAGATCTTCTCAGAGGATGGTTCTAAAGTAAAGATTCTGAGCCTATTTTCTTGTTGAAGAGTTGTGCTATAATGTTATTAAAGAAATATATCGATTTTTCAAATTTTAAGGGTAAAAAAATACTTTGAAAAATTGCACTTTTTTTGAACATGTTGTTTTCAGATTGTTTTACAATTTTTATTATAGGGAAATGTCTTTGACGGAAATCGATTCCTGACATTTTTTCACGAATTACCAAAAACATTTTACATCCACGACCTTCTGAACCAGATATTTTACTTATTTTAAAAAAATTTGTAAGACGCAATAAACATTTTGGAGAAGTGTACGTTATGGATGTTAATGTTAAATACCTACATTTTCAATAAAAAAAATACTAGGATATTCGTCCAGTTAAGCCTAGTGTCGCGGTTTTAACATTCAACTACGACGTTCACCGCTTGAATTATATTTTGTCTATACTTATAATCGTGTACGTAAACTTTCGTCCAAATAACATAGATTCTTATTTTTTAAATGACTTTTTTGGACTGTGCAACTCATGGGTTGGACCGGACAAATTGCTGGTTTGCAAACACATGAAAGCAATTTCTGAAACAACGTCACCATTTTTAGTCACTCCAATATAAACTAAATGCCGAGCGTCTAAAACTTATTCAGCTTCAACATATTGGCGCAAACCATCACCAAAATGCGAATAAAAATCCACAAAATTAAAAATCTGGTCAGATAATTGTCCAGCAGTAGAAGTCATATTTAACAATTATATTTACAATTAATTATACAAATAATTATAAACATAATTAAAAGCAAAAATCAAAACAAAATAATACACAATAAATACGATACGCTAAAGCAGAAAATTCAAAGAAGAATGAATACGTTAGTGCGTCACTTTGAATGGTGAACGAGTTAATTAGCGGCGGCCCCGCATATATGGCTGTACTAGTCGCTTAATATCCCGAATGTTTTATTAATTTATAGTGTTAGCAATTGAGTAACAAAGTGAAGCGTACGCAGCTTCCGGAGCATGCGGCAGAGTGGGGGAAACTGATTTCGTGCGTTCAAAGTGGCTTGTGCCTGCAAAATCTTCAATATCTCGGCTTTTGGATCACGTACAAAAATCATCTCTGGTCCAGAAGGTCCTCGAGAGAGAACTACCAGGCCAGAGGAAAACTGGCAGTAGATTCAGCAAGCAACGTCCTCTTCGCGGTTCTCGAGACAAGTAACCCCTTGGGGCGAAACTAATGTGTTGCCACAGCAAAAGATCCGGTGAACTGGGCACCACATACTTTTCACCTCTAAAACCACGACCCCGTGCCTTCTTATCCCAGGGATGCTGGTCGGAACGGATTCACGGACACATGTGGAAGGCCAAACTTGAACGAGGCCGACGATGGTTCGTAAACGTAGCTTAGGCTAACACGAGCAGGCGAGAGGGGCTATTCCTCAGTAGTTAGGGGGAATAGTCAGCAAGTACGGTGCCTACTGCGCCATAGTATGTAGGTTCTCGCTTAAAGTAACCTTTGCAGATCGAGCGGGGTGAAAAAAGATACCTCTGCGAAACGTCAGGTAAACGGTGCACCACATGTCGTTTACCCATACAAACCATGGCGCAGTGCCTTCCTGTCCCAGACGACTGGTCGAAATGGATTCACGGCCGTGGTGACATATGCGGTAGGCTATTTGAACGAAGCCGAACGTTTACTCGTAGCACTCTTGGTAAAACAGGTAAATACGAGGAGGTGGAGTTGGCTATAGCCCAGAAGGGGCAATAATATAGTCTAGCAAGCAGTACCGTAGTGGTTCCGCCTAAAATAGTCCCGCCGGGGGGAAAAGACACTGTATCTGCGTGGGTAAATGCTGCACCACATGGCTTCACTCCTAAAGTCCGGTGTCGGTGCTTCTTATCCCAGGCTTCTGGGCAATTGATTCGCGGCCAGGGCAATGATATGTGGTGCTGATGATAAGAGGTCGGTGGTTACTCGTCAAACGAAGTAGTCGTAAAATGGCGCGAACACGAGTAGGCAGGGGGAGAGAGGCCCATATGGTTCAAAAGACCGTCTCCTCTCCAATTAAGGCGTTGGTCTCTGTCGGGCAGTGGCGTACTGTTGATAGTCAGGAGAGGGCAAGTTCGAACGCTTTAAGTCCGCTGGATAGGTGAGCGGGGGGTTTAACCCCCAAACTTCTAATCATGGTCCAGAAGGTCGTGGATGAAACATTTTTTTTCGGCAATTCTTAAAAAAATTTCAGGAATCGATTTCCGTCAGACATTTCCCTAAAATAAAACTTGGAAAACTTATCAAAAGGTCCAATTTTTTGAAAGTCATTTTTTTACCGTTAAAATTCTAAAAATCGCTATATTTCTTTAAAAACATTATAACTCAACAAGAAGAAAATAAACCCAGGATCGTTACTCTAGGACGATCCGCTGAGAAGATCTAGCCAATTTATGAGCGTCTTTTTTTCGAAAAATCGATATATTTCGAAAAATTATTGATATCTTAAATTAATTTTTTACTTATTTAAAAAAATCGCATTTTGCAACTTTGCCAATTTTTTAGGTTATGTTCGCCATTTCGGATTGAGTTGCACTTCAAATTTAATTTCCTATATGCTCATATTTTTTTTTCTCCAGGTATTAATTTCTGCACCTACTTCTTTCTGTCTATTGCTTGGACTATATGGCGAACAATAAACAAGCATAAAAATTGATCAGTCCAAGTCTAATTTGATCAGTAACAATTCAATTTTTACAGGTCAGTAAAAAGTTTCTCTAGAATTCACAGAATCAAAATAATGATTTTAAATCAATTTCACTTTTGATTCACTTCTAGGAAGTACCAAAGAATATTACAAATTCCGTATAAACATAAACCACCAGGTGACATAGCCTTGTACCTAATCATAGTTAAGGCGTACAAAAACTGGTAAAGCTAAAATGATTACAGTACAAATATCGATTACATAACAACACATTTACCAAGTTTTCGAAGTTTCTTCTTCTTACGTTTTTCATTATCTGACTGTGGTTGATTTCTTATGATTCTAACCACCTGAAAATGTTTTGGTTTAAAGATATTACATGGATATATTCAAATTGTTAGTTACATACTTCATGAAATGTGGCATCTACATTCAATGGAGGGTCTTTTGCGCTTGTTTCTATATAGGGAATATCCAATTTGTGTGCCAATTCACGTCCTTGTTCCTCAGTAACTTTTCGCAGATGTACTAAATCTACTTTATTGGCTACCAGGAGCATTGGATATGTATCTCTAAAACATAAAAGTAGCAATGAATAACAGAAAAATAGAAATTAAAAAATTTTGAGAACAAATTTACCAAAATACATACCTATCTTTCACTCGTAAAATCTGGGTGTGAAAATTTATTATGTTTTCATAACTATTCTTGTCAGTAACTGAATAAACCAATAAAAAGCCATCTCCTTTCCTCATGTACTGTTCTCTCATAGCACTGAATTCTTCTTGACCAGCAGTATCCAAAACTATAATAATATCATTAATATTTTTACTGTGTCAATAATATATTATAATTATGGTCATCTAAAACTACTGCTTACCATCTAAAATACACCATTGGCCATCTACTTCTACGTGTTGTAAGTAACTGTCTTCAATTGTAGGATCATAATCAGTGACAAAGAGTTTTTGAAAAAATTGTATAGTAATTGCACTTTTGCCAACACCTCCATCCCCTACAACGACCAATTTAACAGTAGGTAAATTCTCATTTGGGGGTCGCGTCATAGTTCCTCTTGTACTGAACTTCCTGCTTCTGCTACCTATTGTGACTTACAATTAGAACTTAGGCAAAACTGAGGTCATCCAAATATTCTGCAACATGAGGAAATAAAAGGATAGAAAATTATGCCTTAGAAATGTTAATTAAATTTACACGTTTTTTAATTTCGACTCAATAGTTGTATCATCCTGAATCCAAAACTGGATTCATTTGTACTGAATAACAATTAGCAACCAGAAAATGATTTGGATTACATACCCAGACATATTCTCCATACAGTGGGAGTATTCTCTGGAGTTTAGAAATAGCGTTGTATTAAAATAATCATGAAGCTGTCACAGTATTTTTTCTTGAGGTTCCAATTTTGGAGTAACCGACGACATCAATGAGAATAACAAATTAAACCTGATTGAATCCAGAAACTAGTATCTAATAATAAAATTTAAAGTCTTGTATCCCTACAACACAGTAGACGGGAGTGACACTGACATTGATATTATTATATTAGTGACATTATAGCAGCATAGACCAACAGAAGAGTAGACAAATGAACTAAAGACTATATCAGGATATATTGTAGCGGTCATGTGAAAGTGAACCATGATTTGACCAAACAGAGTTTTTGTAGAATGTGTACTGCTCGATAGATATTAAGATATTATGAACTCGATTCACATTCTTCTGCTAGGCGATCTCTAATGTCTGGAAGCTCGAACTATAACTGATTAACGAACAGAGAATAGCACACGTTATCACTACACTAACGATACAAAGTATGTATCTTCTCTCTACTTCTATTGCAAATTCTTCCACTTTTGAATTCATGCAATTATTATATTTATCTTACACTGTCTAATTACACTGGCAAGTTTTAAAATTTTGTTATCCTTCTTCCAGGGTCCAGGAGAGTTCTTGCTTTAGAGTCCACCAATTCGACTGCGTCAGCGTCGGAGATGGAGCTGGACTCGGGATCTAAAACCAGTGGAGCTTACCACCGTAGACTCCTCTGGATAAAGTATGAGTAGTATGTGAAACAAGAACTCTAGTAAGATCATTGGTACAACCCCAAGATATTATATTGTAAGTATGCTAGTACGTAATATAGGTTTATCAAAGTTCGTCCATTAACGTATGATTTAAATTCAAGAATGTCATAAAAAGCTTTGTTTAATTTGTTGCAAACATGTTTTATATGAATATTGAAGATTAAATCTGAGTTGAGCCAGGTACCCAGAAGTGTAACACTGGTTGTTCTTTATTAACTTAGGAATCATTCTATGAAGATGAAAATTTACACATACAATTTTTTCATTGTTCAAAATCAAAGGGTAGTCAGGGATAATAGGGGGATCTCAACAGTCTTCCAAGACGAGGTGCTTGCCATCTACATATGTGCGGAGGAGCCACTCGGCTATGGTAAAATAAATGAGACCATCTGGATCTGTTCGAACAGTCAAGCGGGATTCAGATTCAATGCACTGAAAAACACGGCTGTCTCCTCGTGGCTTGTCAGGGATACCAAAGTAGCAGGGGATAGTGTACAAGGGTGTTCTAAGTTTGCTGAACTTTCTATTAAGCCCGCCACCATCTCAACCAATACTTCTTGCTGGATTCTACATATCCTTAAGAAATTGGGTATGAATCATTCGATCTGCTAACTGCGCCATAGATTTGAACATCAATGATCTGCAAATTAAGTGGTTCTGTGCTGCGCATTGAGATCAAAGTTTATTATTTATGGTCGAATCTAACCTATGCCTATGTTTATGTTTACTATTTCTTAAATTCTTATATCTTACTTAATTTTAATTTTATAATAACAGACTTCGTATATAGACCATGTAACACTGGAACAGTGGCCTCAGTAATAATATGACTTCTAAGTTAGAAGTGCTTTGGACACCTTCACATAACAAATTCATAACATGGGGTTCCGAAATTTGCTTATATGAAGTACAACCTCTAAGGCACAACTTGAATCCAAGTACTGAATTATAACAGTTCTTTCTCCAACAATATCATTAATCAAAACTTATCTTTTAGATATTACACTTTCAAACACAATTGGTGCAAATCTGTTAGCTACGAATACTAATCATCATTTCATAAAATGCTTAGATGTGTATCCAAAATCAGACTCAGAAATTTTAATGGCCATAGGGAATACTTATGGAAAAGTTATTTTATCAACTTTCGGTCCATCAACAATATATGACTCTCAAGGTTTATCGGGAAAAGATTTTGGTATGGGGAGTTGAAAAACATAATTTTTGTCATGAAATATTGAAGTATATTATTTTTAGTTCCAAGACATTCAAGACAATGTAATGCATTAGCTTGGAATCCTGTGGACAATAATCTGTTAGCAGTAGGTTTGGATAAATACAGGGCAGATTATGCCCTTTTAGTATGGGACATTATGAAGTATCCAGTTGGTAACGATGTTAATTCTGGAAGGTTAGCAGTGAATACAATGCAGTCTGCTGTTGAATTACCCAGACCAATTGTTGAGTTTGGAGTAGGAGAAGCTACGAATAGTTTAGCCTGGTTTACATGCAACAGTAAGCAAATAGCCCTTGGAATGAATTCTAAGAATCTAAAGTTGATAGATTTCAGAGGTGAGTATTCTAACTAAGATGTAGCATCATATCATTAACAATATTTTTGAATTTACACAATTAAGAATTTTTCCAGAAAAATGTGAAAATCAAAATAAATAACTGATAATCTAAAGAGATCTAAATGATAATAATTAATGCCGCTTTCTTTATTGGCAACACGAGTTATATCCATAAGTATTTGAAAACATCCACTAATTACTTTCTGGGGATATCTAATAAGCCAACTTCACATCAGTTTATTCAGTAGACTCTTCAGGTGTTATTTACAAAATAAGACATCTATATACCATTGAAATAGTTAAGTACATACATACAGATTGAAATTTACAAAGCATTAGGATACAAGATTATCCTAGTGTTAGAATATAGCCGCATGTGTATCCTATTTTAACGAGAGTGACGGAGAGGAAAGCTGAGGAATGCCTAATTGATAGACTTTGGCTATTATTAACAGCGAGACGATTATTAACAACACGATCACGCCGGCCTCTTATGGAAATTCGTGAAATCAGAAATTGACAGATTTCAGGAATCTAGGGTAAATAATCTCCTGCATATAAATATTGAAAATTCTCTGGGTGCGAGTAGCGGCGTAGCGGTTTTTATGATCGGTTGGGGTATTGTCTTGTCAACGAAGGATATCGTTTTGAGTATTTGGAACTAGTAGGACTATGAAGTCACTATTCGACCGTATCCGCCAGAGATTTAGAAACCCGAATTAGAGATGCTAAAGCTCCAAGAATTTGAACGCCGTCTACTAGAAGATATATGTACCGCCACCTGGCCGCTGTTTATTTAACACTATCCCCATCGTTTCTTAGAAACGCTTTAGAACTTGGAATCAAAGCATTCCATTGTGAATGATTTTATATCGGGTAGAAGGCGTTTGGAATTCTTGGTGCTCAAGCATTCCTACATAGGTTATCTATACCTCTGGCGGAGATGGTCGAATATTGACTTCATAGTCTTACTCGTTTCATCGATGACCATTTGTATGGAACTAATAGACGTTCTGTCTCTGTTCGACCTAGTGATACCTTAACTGTACATTGACTGCTAACACGAACATGCCTTTGTTATTCATGCAAAGCATTATTTTTGAAGTGAAAACTTCTTTAGGCGCCTTGGGCTATTTCAGATGAGGGGTAAAACCATGAGTCCATCACGTCTCGTCACGCTGTAGCTATATATATATATATTGGGTATTATGTATACTGCTGCGTGCGCAACTGCGGCCCATGCGAGAGTCGGGTCAAGCGTCAGACAGTCTCTCTATACGCTTACACACTTGTGCATATCCGAGTCGGTGTTGGTGAGCCTGTCTGTGTGGACAGACAATCCTCCGTCCTCGTGCAGACGAAAGTAATATTTTTATGCTAACTAAAAAAATGGACTTTTTTTGCAATACAACTCGTACTTTAATTATTACAGAGTAAATTTATTAATTAAATTATGTGTGGTCGGTAATAGTAGTCTGTTTTTATATATCAGCACACCTGATTCCACAGTATGTTTCATGTTTGTATCTAATCTAATGTTTCATGCTTGGATCTAATCTAATAATTTCGTATCGCCAAAGTTACCGATAATGACGACGCAAATGAAGAAAATGCTGTTTAACATTACTTTTATTTACATCGATGTAAATATCAATAAATAATATATTTTGAAAATAAAATAATGTATATTTATTATAATGGCTATCGGGTTACATTCATACCTACTCTTTACAGGGATATAATGGGCGGTTCGCCCATCATACGTTTTGTATTATTAAATATACAAATTTATATAATTGTTGATTGAAATGCTGACAATTGTGAAAACTAAAGAATAATTATATTAATTTTCATTTAAAATAATAAAATTGTAAAGATAACATAAAATAAATTGGTTTGTCAGTTTTCACTTCTGTCAGCAGTGCTTAATTTTAGTTCTGTCGCTAATTCGAAGTTATATTTACTTCAGTTTAATATTATTACTAAAGCGTACCTTACACGGTCAATATTATTGAAGCAATATCGATATTGATCAATATATGCAACGTGTAAGGAGTATATTGAAACAATTATATGGATGGCAATAATATTGAAGAAAATAAAATCAGTTCGATTTTTATTGAAAACCCGTAAATATATTGAGGCGGCGTCAATATTATTGACACATGTGAGGAGTATATTGCCATATTGTGCAATAAAAATTGTTTCTATTTCTTGTACTATTAGGAGTGTTTTATTTATTTAAGAGTTGTTTGTGTGTTTTTTTCCTAAATTCAAGTACCGAAAACCAAATAATTTATTATTTGTGTTGAGAAATTGACCCGATCCTTAAAGAACTCGAATATTATTAGCGATCACGTAAATTACCACGATTCGAAATAAATCCACCACCTGTGTCGACCGTGCTACAGATACTACAGAACTATTAACTTATTTCGGCTGGTTTCTTATTGCGGGTCAACGTTCCAAACGTACACTACTTGGCGTCTAAGTTTTATTTAGACCATCTGTTCGATGTAAACAACTGTATCACGCGAATAGATATCCTGATTTGAATTATATTATAAACTTCCGATTATTTAATTGTTGCGAATTATCCTTACTAGTAAAGCAATTTTATGATTGTTGTTCATTTAGAGTAGGTGTAAATATTTATTTTCTTTTGTACATATATTTTCGATAATCCATCATTTCCTTTAATAAACTGTGTATATATAAACATCTGTGTTTTACTGGTGAGGAATCAATCAATTCATATCTGTCAGATTTCATTCAACGGGAAATATACGACCCTGGATCACTCATCCCGGTGGTGATAACTTTCTACTTTTCCGTGTAACAAGAAAACATATCTTTTCCCGAGAAAGGCGGTCACACTGCAAGTCGATCCGCCTTTCTCATAATGGTATCCCGCTTTATTATAAATGGCGAAACCAATGCAACTAGGTGTTGAAACAGTTCATCATCCATTCTTAAAAAATTCTTGTAGTCATCTGGCTAACTGTTGAGTCCTCGAAGCAATTTCCCATAACCATGACTCGTACGTCTATTTAGCCAGCTTTTTGTCCATACTGTTCTTTGCCTTCCTCTTTTCCTCTTCTTGAGGACCAAAGCAGACGCGATTAGAACCGGTAGATACATGCTCCCTGACTGCACAATTGAAACTGACACTTTATTGATCAATATTATTGGATCGTGTGAGGGCTACCGTTTTAACCAATACTTCGTCAATAATATTGCTTCAATAATATTGACCGTGTAAGGTACGCTTAAGAGGGTATAAGTGATAGTTTCGTTATTTTTTGCTCAATGGTAAAAGGATTAACGGCTTCTTTTTAGGTCAACTAATTTATGTAATATATTTCGTAGTAGGATGTACTTCCACCAGAGGCGATCGCTGTTACGCTTTATTCTCGTCGAAAACTGATACGCTATTCTTACACTCACAATACTCGAATACTCGACTAGTGCTCACAGAAAAGCTGTAAAGAGATGCGCAAGCACTGTGTTTGTGGTAGAAACACGCTTATGGCAAACACATTTCGTGTTAGTATTCAATAGACTAAGTTTAGTGACATCACATCTGTCAGTTCCGGACAGCTGTTTCACCTTATCATCTTATAAGCTCAATCCAAACTCTGTCCATGGATCTACTATTATTCACTTATGCATTGTTTCGGTACCGTCATCTGGCGGTTGCATTTCCAACATTATTCCCCGTCGTTTCTTTAGAACGCGTGAGATCTGTAAATCAATCCATAGCATTGTTATTGTGAATGAATGAATCAGTGGAACATCTACTTTGTAGTAGATGGTGTTGGAACACATTGGTTTTCCAACATCTCCAAATAGGGTTTGCATAAATCTGACGGTTGGTGCTTGAACCATGACTTCATCGTTTTACTCGTTTCGCTCATAACCTCATGAGATGTGTATCTTCGTACTAATATTAGTGTATTTTCAATTCACCTGTGACTGGTAATAGTAGGTACTAGATAGGCTATTTTTCAGAACATTCAACCGGACATATTAAAAATATTAGAAATCCTTGTAAAATAAATATTGGTTTTTTTACTTATATTTAAATGACATTCCAGAATTGATGGTAGGTTCATGATCGCTGGATGAGACCGCGTATTAACTGAAAACGGTGCTCAGGTTAATCGCACAGTAACTCATTAATGTTGTTTTAGATCCCAACAAAGTAGTTAATTCTACTTCAACAAAAGCTGTATATGGAATTTGTGTGAATCCACATAACGATAGATATTTAGCTTCATTTATCGAAAATCAGATATATATTTGGGATACGAGAAATTTTGAAAAACCTATATTGAATATGGGACATTCCAAGCATCTTTTGAAAATATCATGGTGCCCTACTAAGTAAGTACATACAATGTGCACCATGAGAAAGGATGGTTATTAAAAAGGAAAATAATTTACTGAACAATTTCAAACTATTTTTACATTGAACTATATAGAATATCATTTTATTTTTTGATAACCACAATTTCGTTGAAATCAATGTCGACCATAGCCTCTATTACCGTCTGAACATTTTTCTGCTTTCTAACAAGTGTTTGTCTCCTAGGAGGCTTCTTTTGAAACGCCTAACATGTTCCTTCAGAACTTTCGCTCATATTTTAATCTTGAATAGTAGACTTCTAATCTTGAAAATTCTTGGCTCCTGGATGGATTCCGCTTCACAATAACACGACTTGATGCCGACGTTTCGCCAACCATTACAGGTAGCATCTTCAGGACAGGTTTAAGCCTTGAACTGAAACTGATTCGTCTGGTTTCTGTAGCGGTTAGCGCTTCAAGAATTTTTCGCTGATAGAAGTTGGAGTCTCGGGCTAGGATTTTTATATTTCCGAAAAGGATTTGATGATTACTGTCAAACTTGTGTACCGCAAGTGCAGATCTACTGGTGTCGCGAAGCCTTGTACAGCGCTCATGTTCTTTCACACGAGTAGCCACTGTACGACCTGTTTCACTAATGTAGACTTTACCACAAGAACAGGGAATGCTGCAGAAACCAGAAGAATCAGTTTCAGTTCAAGCCTCGAGCATGCCCTGACGGTGCCACCTGTAATGGTTGGCGGAACGTGGGCATCAAGTCGTGCTATTGTGACCAGGAATCCATTCGGAAGGCAAGAATTTTCATATTTCAATGACGTGAGCAGATGATTAGAATGACTTTGGAAGGTTCAATGTGTTATGAGCATTTATTATTCTGAAAGGTTTTAATAGCAAAGGAGCAGTAGACCACTGTTGCATTTTGCTGAAATGCTATCTCACTGACAACAACACAAAAGTGACAACAGCCCCCTGTGATTTTTGCTTGAAAAATGAAGCGACATTTAAAATTGCCCATTCTCATGGTGGCTCCTTGTATTAAGTACGATCTTTCTGGACTCAGAACAGATTCCCAAAATAGTTTGTTATTCGTGTTATTATTGCAGATATAATTTACTAGGATCACTACAAAGGGATAATTCTTCGATTAGCTTATATGACATTCAGCACTCCTTAGTTAGAAACGAAGAAATAGAACCTTCCTATTTAGAAAGACATGTAGTACCAGGTTCACCTCACAACATAACCTCATTCTCGTGGCATCAGTCTGATGAAAATAGATTTCTAACTATTGCTTTGTCAGGTACATACTGAGATAATTGATTGGATCCATATTTCTACAGTTACCCTCACCGTTTTAGGATCCATAATAGATTACACTGTTTTTGATAGAATTACATTGAACTGGGCACCGACTTCTACTATTGTTTGGACGTATGGCAGGAAAACCATAAAATCAATAACAGATGAAACCTTCAATGATGTTTCTACCAAAATTAAAAGACGTGCACAATCAGAGTATGGTTTGAAGGTTAGTTATCTTGAAATGGCTTCTATGTTTCAAAGACCTAGTTTAAAACCAAAAAAAGATGACAATTATAAGATAAATATAGTCTACAAGTGCTTATCTTCTGGTAGATGTGTATTTCCATGTTAGATTATAATAATTAAGATTCTTAAGACCAGGTTCTACTTTTTACATGAGTGAGTGAATTCGTATAAGACCCAATCAATTTTTGCGTGAATCTCTTGTGTTTATGTAAAGTTTGAAATCCCAAATGTAATTCATATTGTATGGGGACAGGTAGTTTGTTAATAGTTAGGAATATGTGAAGGAAAACTATACATCTTTGTCGTTTCTATATAGTTTTTGAGAACCTTTGGGAATTCTCAGACACAATTTTTGATAGAGATAAAATTCAAAGTCCTCCAAAATTTGTAGCTCGCTTGTGTCTTTGCAAATAGTGTCTCTTGACTCCTGACTGCCTGATTTTGGTTTGTGTGATTATGATGGAATAGGATGTTATAAATTATAGGAAGAATTGTGGATGAATGGAAAATTCGCCGAAGACGAAATGTTGGCAAATGTTTGGAACTGGTTATTCTTAAGTGGCAAGCTGGTGGAAGATGGAGTTATTAGAGGTATGGCTTGTAAACATCCTGGAGTACAAGCTGTTTTGAAAATTGATCCAAATACAACTAAATCTGAAATGTCATTAATATCATGGGCAGAATTGGGTAACAACAATTGCCATGGTACTGCACGGATTTTTAAGTAAGCAATAATTAAGCGGTATTATCCATATTGTAAAATTGAACACTATTATTCATGTTAAAGTGACTTTAATCCGTATCTTCTGATACTCTAGTTTTGGCATTTTTGCACCTTCTTCAGACGGTTCAAATACGATGAATGACACATAACTTCGGCTATAAATATATGTAAGATTACATTGTGAGTTTTACCCCAGTAGTGATTCTCTAGATAACATAGTACAAGACTAACCAGGACAAAGATTTCGTTTCAGCATTTTTACAGTTTCAAGCCTTTTACAGTTGTATGTAAAATATGAAAACTGTCTCTTACATGTAAGGAATGGTTATTATCGAAAAAAATCTGTGGTCAATTGATCACGTGATCTCAGTTTTGTTAGGAAAATAGCTTTCGGATACTGCGGGTTAAATGTAAATGATTGTAGGGGCCAAAAAAGGACTACAACGTAATCTTTTGTTCTGTTATTTTTTGAGACCAAATGTATGTGTTGTTTCCACTTCTTTTGGAACTCAGATGACAAGATTATATTAACATTTGTGAACAATAATGACTTTTTTTCTGGTGCAAATTGAACGTCACAATGCACCGACTGGGTGTGAATATTTAGCTACCTAGAGACATTTAAAGCATAATCTAATAAGCCTTTAGGACAGTGCATTCAATTTAAAACTAAATGTCACTATTCTACACAAATATTTGTCACAAATAAGCTAAATGCTGCTGTATGTACTAGAATTTCTGAACGATTGTAAATCTCTGTATATCATAATCCTTTGTTTACTGATAAGTATTTATAGCCGGCGATATGTAGATGAAAAAGTGAAGGGCAGAAAAATATCAATTAAGCTCTCATTTGAAAAATCTGAATAGTACGGATCAAATGCATGATTTTGAGTTTTTAAGTAATATTTCTAGCTATATTTTATTCTTCCGATTTGCAGACATGAAGACCGTGAGAGGGCGCTCTACTTATGCAGTTGGGATTTTGAAAGGGATTCTACTCTGTTAACAAAATTTTTAGAACAATTGGAAAAAGAGCAAGCATATACTCGGGCTGCTGCTATTGCCGTTTTTAATTTGAAAATTAAGTTGGCCATCGAAATTTTGAGCAGAGCACCTGACAATACCGAATATAGAGGGTTACTCTATGTTGTGGCCATGGCATTGGCCGGATTCTCGGACGAGAAAAATAGCACTTGGAAACAGTTTTGTTCAAGCTTGAAAGGAAAATTATTCGACCCGTATTTGAAAGCTTTGTTTACGTTTTTGACGGCCGATAATTACTGCTACGACGCTGTCCTGGTACGTAACATTTTAAATGAGTATCTCGTGTGAATTGTATGAAATCAACCTATGTTTTAAGAACGAAAATGGGATGGCTGTTGATGATCGTGTAGCATTTGCATGTGTATTTTTGCCAGATGCTAAATTACACGAATATTTGAAAAAACTCGCTGAGAAGCTAACCGAAGAAGGGAATTTAGATGGACTGCTTTTAACAGGTAGGAGATTTCAAATGTCCATGTTTGAAAACATGCGTATCATTGAAAACGCTCGAGGTTAACACTCCCTGGAATTGTATAATTGGTAATCACACCATTCAATCATAATATTAATTCTCACTATGTTGGTAACAACCGAACCTGTAATGAATATAATTTCGACACCACTGAGTCACACGTACCCCTCCGTAGCCAGTTCTTAGTCTATTATGTTCTCTATCATTTTGTCCGTGGAGTATTTATACTTACTCGCTTCGCTAATGAGCGCGGTAGAGCGAAACTGCTGGCTGGAACTATTAGCTACAGTGGTACTGGTCGATCTAGAGAACTTTATTTATCATTCGGTAACTTTACCTTAAATCTGGAAACGGTGGTTCACATATGTTTTTTAAACATTTGGGTTGAAAATAAAGACAGTATGTTAGGAAAACATTCAACGAATAAATTCAATGAAATCTCACAGATATAGAGACGTGTTCAATACAATTCACAAACCGGTATTCAATAGTGTCCCATGTGTTTTTCCAACATAATGTTCTGCAGGGTCTACTTTGCAATCTTCTATAGAGCTCAGTTTTGTCCTAGTACTACAACTATTGAATTTTAAGGCACCAACTATGACGGTGTAAAGCTATTACAAAAATATCTGGATACGACAGGGGACATTCAATCAACTGCCTTGATTGCTGTGAGGTCTTTTTCAAATGAATTGCATTCAGACATTGTCAAAGATTGGATAGAAAGGTACAGTAAATATTTCGTAACGTATTTCTCATTATTTTTAATAGTCTAACCCCATATACAGTTACAGGAATTTGTTGGACACTTGGCAGTTGTGGAACGAGCGATCTAAATTTGACATTATGCTAAGTGCGCATCGACCAAATGACAAGCCCCCACAACAGGTTTACGTATCGTGTAACTTTTGTGGTAAAAGTATTTCCGCGTGTATGCAAGGTCTTAATAGAGGTCGAGGACAATTTTCTCGGATGGGAGGAACGGCTAATAATGTGAAGGTAATAATGAAATATATATTCGAAGCTAAAATAAATGTTACCATTACATAGGTAGTACCTTAGAAGCTTAAGTAGGTACTAAAAAAGCAGGAAAATCATCAATGAATTGTTTATTGAATAGAACGAAAATTTTCTATTATTGGAAGATGTTGGTAGGATTAAGGAGGAAAGGTTTTCAAAATAAATATTATTACACTATCACTATATACTGATGAATTATCTTGACATGTTTAGATTACATTGCAACTTCGTCAGAAACTATCGATATAAATTGTGACGTACCTTGTTACTTTTTGAGGATTTTTACTCACTACAGCTTCAATACTCCTTCAAGTCTACCAGATCTGAATCCGATTGACTTTCTGGTTGGTTTCTCGTTAAGGGCTTCTGCTAGGGCCCTTACCAAAAAGCGTATCACTGTGCTATCTATAGATAGCCTTGTCCCAGGGTAGTCTCGATGAAGTAAGTAACCAGGGGTCAATACGGCAGACTGAATGGTATTAGAATTGCAGGCTTTAATTGCAATTAATACTTGATTACTTCTTGAGTACTTAAATGCTGTTGCAGAAACTCAATTTAGATCAACACGGAACTTCCCAATAATTTATTTATAGCTTGAACATACATTGATATTTCACTCTCTCTGTATAATAATAATTTATCCCGACCCGGGGGAAGCACAAGGAAGCTCAGAAACAATAATTGTTAAGAAAGCGGTCCAAACAGGCTACTTTCCTTATTATAGCCTTGTCAACAAATAGTCATGTGAGTATTCTTAAAACGGATACTCATGCACTAATCATTAGCAAAATTAATTATCGTGCATGTGATACTCGAGCAGAGCAAGTGAAAACAGGTCTTGAGTTGCAATGGAACCTCCGCAATACCCTCATTACGCCCGCGCAATATCAGTAATCTTTAGGGCACTTTTAATAATGGTGAATACTAAGATTCATTTATCCTGCACTTCTTTCAGGTTAGTACGCGTAATTTCTCGGTAACGGTCTCACCGGTAATTGTACGACAGTGCCACGCACTTATATACTACCCACACATAAATTTGGCAATTATAACTCTTACTTCCGGGTAGAACACAGCGTGTTAGACTTATAATCACCTCGTCAACAATACCACCCTACTTCCGGGTAGAACACAGCGTGAACAGTGGATATTGCGACTCTCAAACACACATCCTCCTTCAGAGCCTACTTCCGGGTAGAACACAGCGTGTAGACCCTGGAGGAGGATTATCTACGACGCACCCTTATTTCCGGGTAGAACACAGTTTATATTGATACGTCGTGATTCAAATTCACTCTGTTACTCCTTCAGAACCTACTTCCGAGTAGAACACAGCGTGTAGACCATAGTGGTATACTTTGACTATGGTGTAGACCCTGGCGGAGGACTATCTACGACACACCCTTATTTCCGGGTAGAACACAGTGTATATTTGTATGTCGTGATTCCCTTTCACTCTAATCATGCATACCCTCTGACACAATACAATAACTTAACAAATTCAATTTTTACGTTTATCGAGACGTTATGGAAATCTGTACAGGATAAACTTATCAGGTACAATAAAATAATTACAATTACTAATTAAACAATATTTGATATTACAAGGGCGCACCGCGGGCAAATAATGGAACTCGGTATACTAACTCGAATAGCAAAATTACTATTTACCCAATGCTTCAAAGGTAATTGGTGGAGCACTTACTTTTTCATCTCGGCAATCTTTTCGCACTGTCTCACTGACAATAATTAAATTCAACGCCTGCGAGGCGTTCTTTTATACCAGCCGAGGTTCTGGTCAAGTCACCTACACCAGCTCCAGCCGAGCACTTTTTTGCTCATTTCACGCTCATGATGGTTCACCAGTTCCTCGATTTTGAGCCGTTTTTATGGTTACATCTGTTCCGATATCTTTTGTTGAAATATGCATGTTTCTGAATGAAATCAAAATATACGCGACTTATGAATGGAACCGTATGCAAATCAGACACTTAAACTACACGGATGTCAATAATTATTAGGAATTATCAATTCGAAATACTAATATAAACGAAATCTAAAGTTTACTACTAATCTACGTGTTTCCTATTAAATAATTATTCAAGATTTTAGAGCTTCGTTACAAAATGCTATTTATACTAAATTGGACATATGCTTCAAAACAATTTTAAGAGAGGGGAGTGGAACAGTTGTGTTGTAATGGGTTGGGATATTTGCACACTATGACCTAATAGAACTAGCATTCCCCTTCTGCCTCTGCACCCTTCATCAGCAGCTGTAGCAGTCAGTTCCTCCAACCCTGTAGCTTCAAGGAAGTTCAGGAAGGGGGTTGACTCCACGTTAGGTAAATCTTCCTCTTCTATTTGGTACGCAGTCCTTGTAGCCCTATCCAGTGATGGAATCTTTTGTTGTCTTCTACATCATTTTTGAGTTCTGGCTGTATTCTGCTGGCGCTTATCTCGCAGAAGGGTTCAGGTCTCAAAAAAGGTGTTTTGGTTCCTTTTTTAGCCAGTTTGTCTGCTTTTTCGCTACCCTCCACTCCGCCGTCATGGAATCCATATGAGGTTAACTGCATTGTTCTTGTTTAGTTTGTTTAGTTCGTTTAGTTTTTCTAAGCATTCCCAGACTATTTTGGAACTGATTACGTGGGAGCTCGGCGCGAAGGTGGCTGCTTGACTATCAGACATGAGAACTTTTTTTTGTCTACGGAAGTGCCTTCCCATATTGAACTGGATACATTTTCCGCTTGGAAAAAGCTCGAGGATTTGCCTAAAGTATCAGAGTATTCGGTTCCAGGTCCATATGCTCCTTTTGCAGTTCCTTCTGTTATTTTAAAGCCATCAGTGCATTTAATGACCTTTCCATTGAGTCTTGGGATGGTGTTTTTGTCCCATCATTCACTAGTGCGACTTGGCTTCGAGTTAAAATCTTTCACGAAGCTTTATTTTTCATCTTCTCTAGAGGGAGGGGTCCATACTCACGTTTGGTGATTCCCCCTCCAGTTATTCTATATGTTGTCCTTATCGCTATACACTCCACTACTATATGGAGGATGTGAGGTTTAGGATTACTTCTATAGCAGCTGTTGGGCATGTTATGCATACACAGGGTAGTCTTTGGATTTTCGATAGATTTATCCTTGAACTAACCATATCAATTATGTTACCCCATACCACTGCCCCATATATGATTGTCGTGTACATCCACCATAGGGTACTAGGATTACATCCCCAGTCTTTTACCGCATTATTTCTGCACACCATTGGGGATTTTGTGGCTTTGGTGGTTATCTCTTTTTCATGATCGTTCCAGAGGAGTTTTTATCTAGTCTAATTACCAGATATTTTTACCTCTGACTCCCATTCAATAACACTTCCTCCCAATTAGATGGGTTTGAGGTGAAGTTTCTTTTTCCTTGTAAAGGCAACTAGGGTGGTTTTGGTGGGGTTGACGTTAAATCCCATCGATTGGCACCATTCTTTGAGGTAGTCAAGGCCTTTTTGAACTATGTCACAGAGGATACTGTTGCGAATATGACTATGTCGTCGGCATAGTTGGTTATTTCATTAAGGGTGGTTATGCAAGGCATCTGCAAAAATGTTTTTGAATTTACAAAATCATTGGAAATTCAAAATAATGTTAATTTGAAGCTCTTATTTTGAATATAAAATATATTGAGGTTTTCTGTGAAAGTGTGACCCTGTTCAAGAAGGTGGTTGGCAAATGTGGAATTCTCTGTTCTTAACATGTAGCTCATCTATTGATGATCTTTGAATGTGATCCTAGAGCTACACAGTTTAATCTGTACGATGTATGCTGTTTTCAATCAACCTAGAGTATTACAAAAGAAGCTTTCTAGAATTACGCTAAGAGAAAGCTATCCCACCGTTAAAAATACGGAACCATGAATTCTACTGTTAATTTTTCGTGGAAATTGCACTAACAATGTTGTCAAACGTTCAAAATACCAGCATACAGAGTAACTAATACTCTAGGAAGATTGGATTAATAACAACAAACCTACAATCGATACATTCCAAAACAACCACGTGTGTCTGATTAAGCTGTGAGTAAAGAGGATCCATATTCGCCAACCACCACTTGAACACAGTCGCAGCTTGCTGGAAAATCTCGAAACACTTCATATTTAACATGATATCTTCAAATTAACTTAATTAGAATTACTGGGAATTCAAAAACATTTGCAGATGGCTGGCCTAACCACCCTTGATGAAATCACCGATTTGTACCAATCCCCTATTAAAAATTTTTGCTTCATTATATATATTTCTTCATTTTGACCTACTCACTAGCATTATAAAGTGTTATTAATTGATCCCGAAAACTCATGCTCCATTATAGCCGACGTAAGTATATTTCATTTTCGATAACCATCTTGTTATAGATGTCATCATGTCCGAATTGCCGGAAACCTCTACCAAGGTGTGCAATATGTTTGATGCATATGGGCACTACAGGAACATTAGGTGGTGATGGTGAAATGAGCAGGATTCCAGAGTTCTCAAATTGGTTCACGTGGTGTCAGTCATGTAGACATGGAGGACATGCTTCTCATATGGTGACCTGGTTCAAGTAAGATATTAACCAATTAAGTAGAATTTAAAAAAATACTGTAATCCTTTGACTTTTTAGAGAACATTTGGAGTGCCCTGTTACAGCATGCACATGCAGATGTATTTCCGTAGACTCGCTGGCAATGCCATGTTAGTATCATCGACTTATACTTATTGTATAACTCTATTACAGTTTTGTAAATACAATCGTGATAGTTAGAATTGTAAAATATTACATTGATAGGATAATAAATTTTATTTTTTATTACGTTTGTCATTTACTGTAGTCATACTTAATAAAGGAACAGACTGCTGTTTCGCTCTCTCAAGCTCATCATCGGAACGAGTAAACTACAGTGGAACCGATCAATATTTATGTCTAGGTATAAATAGCCCATTTACAAAAATGTTAGAGACCAGAGTGTGTAACGCCATCTACCCGAGAATAGATGTCCCACTAAGATAACCTAACACAATGTAAAACAATGTAATTTTTGCCAATGGGGTATTTAAATCGACCGGTAGCGCTGCAGCTTATTCGTTTCGCAGATGGGCTGGAGAGAGCAAAACGTCTGTCTGATCTATGGAAACCTAATCACCTCAAACGATCTGTCTCTGTCTTGCACCTCTGGCTGGATGATATTAGGGGCTCTAGAGGATAAATCGGTATGCAGTATACCATCATCCGTAAAGCTGTGGAGGCGACAGGAGGTCACTTCCAATAGATATTTGATATGGAGCAGAAACAATGATGGTACCAAGATAGATCCATGTGGAACACCAGAGTTGATACAAATTATATCGGAGGAGACTCCATCAGATGGAAGACTCGATATACAAAGTTGGAGTGGGAAATCATGTGACGGGAAGTTTCCCAAATAAGCCTTGTGCCAGACTCGATCAAATGCTTAGGATATATCCAATGATACATCTAGAGAGATTCATCATATTTTTCAAAGGATGTCTGCTGTTTGCTGTTGATATCTGATGAGTGATGACCAAAGCCATATTGTCGGTCGTTAACGATTTTGGAGCTCTTAATGCATGAGCTCGATGCTGATTGCTTTCTCCAATGTAATTAATATAATTATACAATATAAGAAATGAAGTGTCCATTTCTCTAAATTTTATGTTAGACCCAATGAGTTCTATATATAGAGTAGACAAGTAGTTTGTTGGCATAGGAAAGCGCTGGTAACTAGTCGGACATTCTGTCCTCGCACATGTTAGTGCGCTCTCACTCGCAAGGTCTCCCCTTCTATCACAGAGTATATATAAGAATAACGCGCGCACATCGTGCGAGTGAGAGCGTAGTAGATGTGCGAGGACAGAATGTCCATTAACATACCAGTGAAAGGCTTAGTTGTCTACTCTATATATAGAACTCTTTGGTTAGACCTCAGTGGTTTTGGTTTGTGTTATGTTGTCTTCTCACTTGCTTACAGAATAGTACAACCTTTGCAGTTTTATGATCTCAACCACGGATATCCAAATGTCACTCGTGGTTCTGATGTTCCATAAGCAAATTAAATTAGACAGTTTACTCTGAAGTATACAATAAAACTATTTTCTATGCCTAAGTACAAGTGCTCTTGAATGATGGTGATTCAGCTTTGTAGGCGAGGCATATTTTGATGTTTTGAAACTACAACCGATATACGAAAATAGATTATTACTAGTTTAATAAACACGTACTTACTCAACACATTAATTTTCATCCACAATATTGTATAGGTGAGTAATTTTCACTATTGAACAAAAGAGGTCAATAAATACTTGTAAAACGCCTCCTGAATAAAGTTCTCTTCTTCTAGTCAGAATCTCATTTAAAATGGCCAAAAAGACTACAGCACAACTTGCTCTACATAAAGTAATTATGGTAGGAAGTGGCGGGGTGGGTAAATCGGCTTTAACATTGCAATTCATGTATGATGAATTTGTGGAAGATTATGAGCCAACTAAAGCTGATTCATATAGAACAAAAATATTGTTGGATGGTGAAGAAGTTCAAATTGACATTTTAGATACTGCAGGTCAAGAAGATTATGCAGCTATTAGAGATAACTATTTTAGAAGTGGTGAGGGATTCCTGTGTATTTTTTCCATAACAGAAGATGATAGTTTTCAGGCCACACAAGATTTCAGGTAACTTCAGGTATTATATACATTATTTAAGTCTGCGTAGATTCAATTGCAGGTTTTGATAGATATTGATTTTCAATCAATGTAATATAATGGAAAAACATAATAAGATGCTCTAAATGCTGAAATTAGTTTGGAATGTAGAGAACTATGTTATCAAAGTAAATGTGATTGAAATGTTTGATAGATATTATGAACATAAAAACAAAAGACCTGAAACTGGAAAATATATGTTCTTTACGATTATCTGTGTTGTTACAATATTCTTGATTTTTGCAAATAATAATTAGAAAATAATGGCCAATGAATTTTATTCCTGATGCTTTTCCTTATTTGCAGAGAACAAATTCTCAGAGTAAAAAATGGAGAAAATATACCATTCTTATTAGTTGGGAATAAAAGTGATCTAGAAGATAAAAGAAAAGTTTCTATACAGGAAGCTTCAGATAGGGCAAAACAGTGGGGTGTACCATATGTTGAGACATCAGCTAAAACGAGGGAGCATGTTGACAAGGTATTGAAACAATATTAGATGTTTGATCATAGTTATAAATACTGTAATTGAACTTTGATGTGATTGTTTTCATTGTAATATACTTTTCATGTATTTCAGGTATTTTATGACCTGATGCGAGAGATCCGTACTAGGAAAATGGAAGAAAATAAAGTGAACAACGGTAGAGGGAAGGATAAAAGCAAGAAAAGTAAACTGAGATGTACAATATTATAAAGTGTAATTGAGAATGTGCAAGAGCTTACATATTTTGCTTTAAGTGTAATATCGTTACTTCAAAGATTATTTTATATTTAATTGTAAGTGATACTTATAAGGGTCTTTTCTGAATGGTTCAAAACTTTCATCCAACTATTTCTATCAGCCCAGTCTATGTTGTATTCCTCAAATTTATACAATAATTTCATCTGTATCAGTTATCTACAATGAAACACTTCTGACCAAAGTTAACAAAAATATGTATCCCAATAAATGCAGCCAGATTTAAGTATTAATTTGTTGGTTTCTTAGAAATCCAAATTTTGTGACATTACTACAACGTAAAGAACAATATTGATCGGATTATGCATGAAAAGTATGCTAATATTTTTTCATTAATAGATGCTATAATTGCTGATTTTGTTTAAAGATGACGTTCTTGAAAATTGTTTTAATCTCGTAGAATGTCACTGCTGCATTGTGGCAAATTATTTACTGGAGAAACATAATTTTTGACACATCACAATAGTATTCATTCAACCAAGAAAATGGTTGATGAATTCGAATACGAAAAATGTATTCAATGGTAGGATAAAATTTATGTCAACTTGTAGTATTGAAATGATTGAGTTGTGCACATTAAGGTCGTTGTCCTAATTGTATGACTTCTACCTATATCCTTTTAGAATTTAGTTACCCACCATAACTCCCAAGTTAGAAATTTTACCCTTCAGTCATTATTTATTCCATTATATCGATAAGTTGAGATTGTGTTTCAGTTGCTTTAGCTTTTTTTTTATAAGAATTTAATACAAACATTTTATAAATACATTTTTTTTTATCTCAGCTCACCTTAAACAATCATTGGAAAATTCCAATACCACCCCAAATTTCATCTAGAAGTTCTTCACGTTCCTCATGCATAATATATTTTTATTTTTATTGTTTTTCACTTTTTACAAGAAATTTTGGTGATTGTTCACTTCAGTTTCTCCTCGGAAAAAATGGTTTTGAAAATATTTGATTGACAGGAGAATGCTAATTTTACAATCAATTCGTTTAAACACAAAAAGTGTCGTGAGTGGCGGTTGAAAAGTGCTAAAAATGGTTAAAATTCAAGTGAAAAAGGTTTGTACCCACTGCCAAAATGGTTTTACTTCCCGTTGACATGCGAAATAATCAAAAAAGCGCAAAATGTTCGCGATACGATTTCTATGCTCCGCACGCACCATTGAAAGGTGATCAGGTTAGATCACGGTCGTACATACAGGTCTGGGAACTCGTATGTTTGACGAGTCTCTTTCATGTCGCCAAACTCGTAGTCCATCGCTCAGCCACCAGCTAGCGCTTGGATCGAAGTACGGCAACAATCACATTATCAAGTAAAATAATTTTTCTCGTAACGCAATATTTACTATTCTGATTTGAGAGAGGAATAGAACTGTTACTCTTGTCAAAATGTATTACTCACCTTAAAAATAATTTGCCCTTTTTCGTTATACATGCTCCCACACATAAAAGACCTCGTTAAAACGATTTCTATCCGGAATCGCAAGCATCCACTTTTTTCGCATTTCCGCATCTTTCGGCACTTTAAAAACAGAAGTTTCTTGCTTTACACTTTTGTTCCCCGTTTTGCATTTCGACACATTGAACGGTTTCGTAATTTTCTTCTAAAAACGCCGGTATTACTTGTGTTAATAAGTCAACAATGACAGTTGTCAGAGAACACGGTCGTATACGTGTCGGAGATCATTCTTCGACTGACGCGCCATCTATGCAACAGATGACGCTTAGCGGACTCGCTTCTCACATAGGAAACAGCCTCGAGTTCCCAGACCTGTATGTATGACCGTGGGTTAGATTTATAAAAATAAAAGATTGCCTTGATCTTGAATAGTAAACTTCCGCGGATAGCTAATCTTGAAAAATCTTGGCTTCCGGATGGATTCCGCGACTTGATGCCGACGTTTCGCCAAACACTACAGGTGGCATCTTCAGGGCAGGCTTGAACTGAAACTGGTTCTACTGGTTTCTGCAGTCGTATTTATTGTAGGGAAAATCCTTCACGCCACAAAGTTCACTGCCTTCATTCCGGTCGTTAACTCCGTTCCGGCACCTGACCCTGCCGTTGTGTGATCATGTGTGAACTGGAATTTTTGAAGCTGGGTTTCCAAATGTTGGGAAGGTAATATCCTGAGTCACGGTTCAGATTATTTGAATGTTTTTAAATTTCCATAGCTTCAAGGATTTTTCGCTGATAGAAGTTTGGGGCTCGGGCTAGGATCTTAGTATTTCCGAAAAGGATTTGATGATTAGTGTCAAACTTGTGTTCCGCAAGTGCAGATCTACTGGTGTCAGGAAGCCTTGTACAGCGCTCATGTTCTTTCACACCAGTAGCTACTGTACGACCTGTTTCACCAATGTAGACTTTACCGCAAGAACAGGGAATGCTATAAACACTTAAACACTTTCTAAGTGAAGAGGAGGATAGATTTTGGAAATTCCCTCCCCATTACTGAATCTGTGAACTTTTTGTATAAATAAATGTACCTGTTGTTTCTATATTCACTTGATAATGATCTAAAAGTCGAAACCGGTCGTGTTTATTGAAAAATAAAATCTCTTGTGGGAATTACGACAAAAGAATAGTTTTATTTCATTTGATTACACAGAATAACTACAACAAAGCGGACCGACTTGATATTTGGCAGATTCATTCATTTTACAACATAGGTGACCGCTGTGAACGGAATTTTCGAAACTCATCCCAAACGGGGTAAAAGAGATTCTATATATTTTGAAGTTTTTACATGACAGACAGCTGATACCTTGACAGTCACATAATGTCCGTACCAGACCATTCCATATCAGTTTTCGCTGTCAAGTCAAATAAGCTTTCATTTGGTGGTTCTTTTAATAAAGTCACCGGTTCTTTCTCAATTGATAGAATTCTCTAATAACCAAAATCTAAACAGTAGTCTTCCCGCACGTATATAATTCAAAACTTGATTAGCGATTTCTTCACCGGTATGACACCAAAGAGTATAGACTTCTTTGTATGACACTTTATAGAATGACAACACGTAGCTGACCAGAATAAATCGAGAGTCGAATCAACTGAAAAACGTGCTGCTATAGCCTCTTCTAAAATATATTTTTGTACTTGTCCCATATGGTAATAATTTCTTCGCATATATTTCAATTAACAGTTGGTATACCTTTGCCAGCGTTTTCGAACCGAACAATATGGTCACGCAAAAATGGATCCAACTTGGCAATTAATTCCAACAGACCCACGTAATTGACGTTGTTTGGAGCTCTAAAAATTTCATCAGAGCATCGAAACGGTAATCCGATTTCAGCAAGCGTTGTGATAACTGGTTTAAGTTTTGGTTTCATGGCTCATATTACTCATTTCCCAAAGGTAAGTAAGCATTTTACTTATGAAGAAAAACAGTTACGCGCTGTGCGGGAGGTATTATTTAAGATGGTTCAATGACAACCCTTAAACTATATTGTTTATCAAGATGTTCCAGCTTTATTTGATTGTCAGATGTCACCAGGTTGCTATCACTATATTTTATGGGTAGAACTGTCAAATTGTCGTAAGGCTCGAATAAATTGAACATTTTCATGTATGAGTTTCACGGTTTTGTTCTTATTTTAACTTTGGCTCCCAACGTCTAATGTATCAATCTCAACTTTGAATGTATTGTTGTATTACCGTTTAGCTAAAGCCTCGGAAATATTGGGTTCCTATCCATGAATTCAATCGCGTCTCCCTGATGATACTTACGAAACATGTCTTCGCATAGAAAGGAATGATGAAATAGTGTATAAATGGTGTTCATCAGAGGCAAACTAGGCAACTAGTTGAGATGCTATGAATATCTATACCATCATTTCTGTGCAGGTAACAAATGATTATTTCAACACTTGAATACAGCCAAAGTTCAAGCATCGTACACTAGATGGCGGTCTCTTAAATTCAAATTGACAGAGGGGAGAAGTTCAACTCTGATATATAATACAATTTAGAAAATTAATCAAATTTCACAATCCATAAAGTGTGCATTTATCTGACTTGAGGAATCGTTTTCGGCACACGTAGAAGGGGCATGTACCTATGGAAAGAATCCAATCAAAAAAGTTACATGAGGAAGCATAGTGATTAAAATTCAATTGGCCTTAGATCGTCTAACAAATCTCAGGAGAAAAATTTCACTTAACTTACATCTTAGATTTTCATGTCCCACCCAATGCCGTCGTTAGAGCTGACAAAAAATGATAAAAGCTCATTCTAGCAAGGTTAGGTTAGGTTTGATTCTGAAGTGGGAAGTATAGGTGAAATAACTCACTATTTTTTCCAGTAACTGAGCTACCAAAACCGAGCAGGATTGTGTTGAAACGTCGGCCTATACAGTATCGGAAAGTATTTATCTTGGGTATGGTGGTTTCATGAAAGCGTAATAGCTTGCTATATGTTGAGAGAGCATTAAAATTTCTCCTCGACTCGCTCGAGGAAGAGATAGGATATCGACGTTGCCACACAGAGATAGGAGCCAGGGCGGTCAGCTTGCATTGTCACGTGGTCAGTTAACGCGTCGGGTGGGGCGCACAGCAGTGCGTCTCTTTTGTTTATGTGGTATTATCATATTGCGTTCCTGTCTATACCCCAGAAGAATTGTTTCCGATACTGTATACTTCAGTTGAACGCCGAAAACCCGCTCTAAAATTCTAGAATTTTCTGTGGCTAAATGTTCTGTAGTCTCAAACTCTCGGTCTCGTCTGCGTAATAGAGCAAACCTTAGTGAGTTGGAATCAGATGTGCACAAAATGTAAATCGAATGCATTTCAATCTGGGTGTTTAACCATAATGGCTTATACAATGCGGAATCTTGGATACCATTGTTCAGATTCTAATAGAAACGCCATCATCCCATTAACGTTATTTAGGAATGGAAAAAAGGATGAATAAGCTAAAGGTTCTTTTATTAAAATTTCACCTTAATTTAAGGTTACCTGTACTCACAATAATGACCACAGCCTGTAGGACAAGTCTTATTCTTAGATATCCACTGTTGCAAGTGTCCTAAATGGCCGCCGTGCGAACATCCTTGACACCAGGCGTACAGTCCTTTAACTACTTGATGACAAACACTACACAGTCCGTATTCCGAAGAGTGGCACTTATCACATAGCCAACCTATCCGTTGAAGGGGTTTAGTACATTTACTACAGTTTGTGTTTATTCTAGTTGATTGTTGATTAAGTTGAGAAACAGAAGGTATCCACGCTAATTTAATAACTTGAGTTGCAACATTCCATAATCTGAAACGACTAAGTAATTCGATATAACCTAACAGCCAATGTTCTTGCGTTGCTTCGTCTAAAGTATTTAAGTATTTTCTTTGGTCTCTAAGTACTATCAAAACGCACGCCGCCGTCTGTATATCTCCTTCTGAAGCATGATGTTTCAGAGCTTCGACGACGATGTTCCCCGGGTCCCAAGTAGCTTTCCGAAGAAGTATCTTTATCGCCAATAAACCCGGAGGTTGATCCTGTACAGATGCTACTACAGGGAGCGGATCTTCATGTATATCTGGTGAGTTGTGGTTGGGAAATTGTTCAGTAGGAGGTGATCGGTCAGGTATCTCGTGACGAATTGGAAACGCTTCGTTTGGTAATGTCCATTCTGATTGAATGGCCATGGTTTCCGGAAATCTTCTAAATCCATTCCTGAAATCTTAATTAGAAAAAGTTTATAAACTCACTGAAAACTTGCGAGATTTAAATTGAATTTTTCTGATAAACTTGTCACAGTTGGAGATAATACATTTTGATATCCTATGAATTGGCACAAAAATTCGTATTTAAGAATTCGACCATGGTAATTAAATTTCACGTTGTATACAGCAGAGCGGCTGGTATGTTCCGGGAAACGTTCCGTGTGTACCTATTTCAAGTATTTAAGTAGTTATCTTCGTCATACGCGCTTATACTGTCGGTATGGGGCACAAAGCATCGTATCTCCAGTAAAGGTCTTGCCTTCATAGTGTACAGTGTGTGAATTCAATTCGAAGACGTGAAGTCTGAAGTGAGCCTTTGAATTGGCGTTACGAGGCCATGATGCGACATTGACGTCGGCAAATCCAGGTATTTATGTAGACTTAATCAACTTTGAAGCTGAATTAGAGGCTGTGCTTGCAATACATATGAAAGGTTCGGGTTTACAAGAGTTTTAAGGCGTCACAAAACCTATTCAGAAAGAATTGCTAGATGAAATGTTAGAAATTTACAAGCAGGGAATATTAAAAGAAATTAAATATGCAAATTTCATTGCTTGGAGGCTGATGAAACTACAGGCATCTCTAATCATCAGCAAATGGTTGTTATTATTCGATACGTGTTTAATGGGCACCTTTTTGAACGCTTTTGGTCTTTTTTAAACCAGATGGACATAATGCTGATGTATTAGCAAAAGCATTGCTGAATGAATTGCAAGGTATTTTAAATACTCCTTCTGGGTCTGATAATAAATAAAATAATCGCTCAAAGTTACGATGGGGCGTCCGTGATGAGTGGTAAGAGAAATGGAGTCCAAGTGTAAGAGACCGATATATTGAGATTTAACAAAGATTCCACATAGTTGGGCATACAATGTGATTTATAAATTTGTAACGCGCCTTTTCTCTCTGTACTTTGTCTAGCGATAACTAGACGATGCTCTCGATTTGATTGATTCATTCCACTTGAAGCGTATCAAGTACTAATAATTATGATATATTCAAGTCAGGAAACTGAGAATAATTTACTATCGCTAAATAATTTCCTACCGACGGCGTGTGAGCATCGCACATTAGCTGGTCCTACCTTCTTGAACCCTTAAAGCGTTTTACGTCTCCATTTTATTAAGCAATACAATGCGTCCAACTCACCAAACTCTCGGACATAGGGATTCGTAAAATTCTATCTCAAGTCGATTTAAGTTTCCTCATATAACAACACTATTCATTAAGCCTAATTACTTATTCCTCTGTTATTCATAATTGCTATCATATAATAGTTTTTCTATTGCTAAGAATAGTGTATATCACCCACCTGATGGGGGTCCATCCAATTCCATATCCAGTTCGTTATCTCCAAATGAGAAATCTCCTTTGGGTAGGCCTGTTCGGATATTTAGATAAGTTGGAAAGCCTTTATTATATAAAGCTCCGTGATCAACTTGATCTTCATTTTCTGTTTCGTCATCACCACCACTAAATTGAGCTAAAGGTGTGTCACCACCTGAAATGATATTTGTGGGAAAGGTCATTCATTTTGTAACCTACATGTTGAAATTGTGTACTTACCCTTAGAACGTGGTTCACTATCGTTGTGATCCATGCCAACGAGAGAATTGACTAAATTTGTTTGTGATAGGCTCCCGTGTGATATTATGTCGTCTCTAATTTTGTTCACAGGAGTGTCCACATTTTGTAAAAACTTTTCTCCATACATTGTTTTAATTATTTTCCATATGACCGAAATCTACAAAATCGATTTAATGTGATTAGTCCAAGCAAAACCACGAGGAACTGTATTTGAAAAAGCTGTAACCAATTGATCACGTGACATGCTTCACTCTCAGAAGCCGAAACAATATTGCATATGATTAGAAAGAAACAAAGTTTCATCAAGATCTGTTCTTTTTTTTTTGCTCATTTCGATGATTTCACTTGACACCAACCGTTCAGACTGAGCGATGTGTTCCATTTGAAATGGAGAGATATAAGTAACAGGCAACAACACCTCCTTCAGGTCCATGTGCCATGCTGCGGAAAGACACAGAATCGGTCATACCTTGGTTAGGTAGCGTCGCATGTTTACATGTCACCCGAGGGTGTCCTCAGGGAGGAGTACTGGCTCCTCTCCTTTGGTGCCTGATGGTGGACAGTTTGATGATAGTCGAGCTTTATGAGGCTGGATTTTAGTCAAAGCCTACGCAGACGACCTGGCAGCTGTGACTCCCGGCAGACATTGTGTGAGCTACAGAACACTGCACTTGCGATCGTGGCTTGCTGGTGTTGGGACACAGGGTAAATCCTGAAAAGCCGAAGTGATTCTTTTCACGTGGAAATGGAAATTAGGACCCCCACTAGAGATTCGACTGTTAGGAAGGATCTAAAAGGCTCAGTGAAGTACGGTTCTTTCACGTCTGGCATTGGACAAGGTTTAACGACTCGCCGGTATGGTGATAACAGGTGCTATGAGGATAGCCCCCCCCCCCACTAGGGCTCTGGAGATCCTGGTGGGTATGCGCCCACTCTGACATGAAAGGAAATGAATTGGCCAAACGGGGTTGCGTAGGCACCCCTGACCCTGATACAACTATCGGAATCTCATCGACCATCAAACTCCATTCCCCCAGAGAGCTCTACTGGATAGACAGCCCAAACGCTCGAAAACCTCTCTACCTATGAGCAGAGGAGGCTTAAAATTAATGACAGGACTCCTCACAGGACCCTGTCACCTGAATAAACTACTACACTCAATGGGAATCGTTGATGACCCAGGTGGTAGTGATCGAGACTACAAAACCTCGACAGCCTGAGGCCATAAGAGACATGAGCATAATTTTAGCCTTCGGGGCTGCCTCAGGCCTGCCGGACTGAGTCTTGTATCAAGGTGAGCACAATGGACCCAACCAAGCGGTCTAAGTGCTCTGGACTTGTACGTCACCGCTATGATTGATTGAGCATACAACGCATTTTTTTGATGAGTCGTCCGATATTGAAGAGTAGCAGTACCAACCAATTACTAGAATAGTCTGTATCATAGTAATAAACAAATCATTGGAGCTCTGGAAATCCTACAAGGAAAGAGGATATGCCGATGTAGTAAAAGTTGATAAGAATATCGTCATATCAATAGTATAATTATCATTTTGAAGAAGACCAAACGTATCCTCTTTAGTGACGTCATCACGCGTTTATGATAACTCGTTCCAATCAACTGAACATCCACTTGTTTCTTATGCTTACGACAGGAATATTGCATTTACTATACTCACATGCGTTTTTCCATTTTCCTTCGCTACGGCGGCATTGTGTTCACATATCTCTGACAGACATCTACCGCTTAGAATATAATTTTTTGCTAAACATAAGAAGCAACTTGCATCTTGATTTTCTCGGGGATTTTGAACAAATTGTTGAACCAAGCTAGACGCTTGATGGAACTGATCTGGTGGTATTGTTGTGGACGTTTTTCTATAACGATTACGAATAATTTTTTTTAGAATATTTCATTGATCATTGCCAACAACTTAAAAAAATAATAGGAACAATATCTTACCTTATCAACCCCATTGCAACTTTAGCTGAACAGTTATTGTTAACGGTAACTTTGTACGCATACAGAACTTCACCTTTATTATTTAATGATATACCTTGCGAATTGGCTTTGCTAGCTGGTCTACTTGCATCACTAAAGGCATGTTGATAAAGGGTGCAATCCTATATGAAAAACATGAATTAAAATAATAATTTGCCTGGGATAAAGTTGTCAGAATCCAGAAAATATAAAAATCACAAATCCATACTTACTCGTCCACTACTTAAAAATACATGTGGGTCGCCCCTCCATGCCACTCCACTTGCTATATCTTTATGTTCATTGAAAGCGGCAAATGGTATGTATGGCCTTCGGACATCCCAAATATTTATACTACAATCGATAACTAAGGCACAACTAGCTATATGATATTTTCTTTGAGGCCGCCATTTCACATGTCCTATAGATGCTATTGTGTGGATAGTATATTCCAAGGTTGGTTTATTAGTCAAATCCCAAACCTACATTAAAAATTTCAAGATATATTTATTCCATGTTCCATGGTCTAGTATATAAAAAATGAGCTCTACCGTGGTTTTGCTACTGAACGAAAAGAGCTACAATATAGTGATAACTGCTATTCATATTATTGTTTAATTCTCTATTATACGATGTTAGACTGAATATACTGCCCATTTTCGAAGTTAATTCATTTCATAATATATTTTATAATGAAATAAGAAAACAAGGGAATTTTATTGTTCAAATATTGCAAGAGTCAAATGACCTCGCTTTTTGGCACTCTAGTAGCCCAACGATGTTGGCCATCACCAGCTCCAACATTGCAATTGGTATTGTGTCAACCACTGTCCAAATATTGTGTTTTAGTTGTTCCAAACTTTACAGTTGAGGTCCCAAGTTTTGAAACGGAACGACCAGGATACATTCTTCGCAGAATTGCCATAGACTCCCTAGCAAATGTTTCGCTATGAAGCTTAAGATTGCCCCTATTGCGTTTTATCTAGTCCTTTTTAATTATTGTTGTTCGTGGATTTGAATGAAAGTGATGACGAATTAGACGCCGGGTGGTTGCAAATGCAATATAATCGTTATTTTTAGAATAAGCTTCAACCGAAAAAGAACGTTGAATATTTGACCAACGCTCCTCCGCTCCATATTCACAACTAAGAGTTGCCACTTGGAGAATGAATAGTGTGGAGGGAAAAGTTGTTCTTCGCAAATCATTTGATTTGGTTATTGATTTTTATATAATTGTTTCACATTCTATAAGATACTCTTCGCATTTGTGAAGTAAATCATTTTTTTCATTATATTAACACAAGTAAATAATTTTCAAAATAACAATGTTTTAGAAACGGTATTACAAAAACAAACTTTCCGTTCCTGGGAATCGAACCCGAGGCTACTGAGTGGGAGTCGACTTATCCTAGCCCCTAGGGCATACCTTTTTTTAATGTACAGTGTAAATTTAAGTTTACTTTAATAATTGTTTCTGTTGGTTGCTGATTTCCTGATTTAATTAATGAACTGTGGTCATGCAGGATAATATAACCTTAAAGTTAGAAAATCGGCGATGAACTGTAATTATATTGCGATATATCGCACCATATAGCCCAATTTGGAGAATTTATTGAGGGAATTTTGTAATTTAACAGAAAATGCCTTGTGGTGATTTTTAAACTTAACCGTTATTCCACCAATTGTGCAGAAGCTCCACTATTACTTTCTTGTAATCCTAAAGTAAGTAAGTAAAGTCGACGAACGAAAATATGACCTATTATTGAAATTTAGTACTTATGCATAATCATTCCCATTAGTTTTAGATAATATTGTATCAAACAGACCATATTAAAAATTAGATGTGTATAATACATTATTTGATATCAACTTTAATTTATAACAGTAATAATTCATAATCAAACATACTTTGATAGTCTTATCTCTGCTTGCTGTAGCTAACCATGCGTTGTCAGGATGCCAATCACACGCAAACACTGGTCCACTATGTGCAGTGTATTGTTGATGACATCTATCAGGCTTCCGTACATCCCACAACTGGACACTGCCATTTTCAGACACTGCAGCAAATGTATGAGGATTGTGCGGACTAAATTGTACATCTCTTACACTTTCTGTATTGCTATGATGTGGATATTAAAAACATGTTACTCTGTAATATTACTAATGCAGTTTCAAATTATATTTTATATCACCAGAATAATTTGTTGTAATGTAAATTATGTGAAATGATGAGATCTGGAGAATAGTAATTGAAAAAAAAAGATATGTTCAATTAATTTGTCATAATATACGTAACGATCTTACGATCTTCATCAGAAACCTCCTTAGATACACCTTAATCAATCAACAATCATAAAATGCTGCACATTTTCGTTATATTATAACATAAAATATGTTATATATGAAATAATAGTTGAAATCGTTTTAATTTCGTACAATTATTGATTTTATGCGTGTCATTTGAGACAAGTAAAGTTGGTTCAACGAACTCGTGAGTTATGAGTTATAACTAGTGTGTGGTTGATAACTCAATCAATTAATCAATCAAAACGGGGGCGGACAAGTCCAGAGCACTTAGACCGCTTGATGGGGTCCATTGTGCGCCCTTTAATACAAGAATCAGTTCAGCAGGCCTAAGGCAGTGCCGAAGGCTAAAATTTAGCATGGACTGATATCTCTCATGGCTTCAAGTGGCATATATGTGCTGCCAAGAAGCCAGTAGTGAATATTCTGCTAGGATGTGAGAGGCAGTTTCATCCGCCTCTCCACATCTACTACAACTTGGGTCTTTAACAATACCCATTGTGTGTAGATGTTTATTCAGATGACAGGGTCCTGTGAGGAGTCCTATCACCAGTTTTAGGCCTCTCCTGCTCATAGAGAGGGGTTTTAGAGAATTTAGGCTATAACTCCCTAATGTGGAGCTCCGCTTGCCTCATGCCGGGGGCACCACGTCTGATCGACAGCCACTGTATATCCAGTAGCTCATTGAGGGCGTGAAGCCCGATGGTGGATAAAATTCCGATGGTTGAATCGGGTTCATGGGCACTCGAGAACCCGGTTTGGGTAGTTCATCGGCCATTTCGTTTCCCTTCACGCCAGAGTGGGCGGGTGCCCATACTAGCTGGAGTTTGTTCCTTCTGGCTAATTCAGCCAGTTTCCCTGCACTCCAAGATAAGCCTAGAAGTCACTCTGTGGGCGCAGTGCGCCCAGGCCCGCTCGGCTGTCAGTGCAGATGTAAATCCGCCTACCTCTGTAGTTCAATCTCAGGTTTTCCAGGGCACAGGTCCGTTTTGCACAACCTCAGCCTGCGTGGGCACCTAAGGGAACTGAAATGTCCCTCCTGGGCTTACCCGAGTAGATTCCGGCTCCGCTAGACTCGCCAATCTTTGACCCGTCCGTGAACCACAAGAGTCCCCCTGGCGTTTATAAGTCATTGAATAGTAGATCATGAGAAACTTCATCTTTATTGAAATTAACATTGATGGTCAAAGATGACAGTGTATTGATTCCAACACATAGGTGGGTATATTTTCCGTTGTAGAAAACACAAAAAAATCTTGGAGCGGAGTATTTTGAAGCCTCGAATTCAAAACTGCGGGAAATTTTGGGTGTGGTATTAGGATAAACCCCCGTCTTCAATATTTTATACCAATAAGTTATTCAACTCATTGCACCTGCAAGCTCTGGCAATACCCATAATCAATGCATATTTTAAGAATGTTTTAATCTCATTTCTGCTGACCGTTTTTGACTTATTTTCTTTGGACTTCGATATATCCAACCTACTTCTATGCAGCTGTAAAGTGATCTTCAGCATAGAATATTATTGGTCCAAAATGAAGGACCAATAATTTTTTTTCTAATTGGGAGAAGTAAATCAGGAGCACAAATACAGTTTGAAATGACTTGAATTCATCCATGTTGGGATACAGAGAATTCCTTTTTCTTAGCAGTTTCTCGATTTTGTAGTGAAAATATGTTCTTCTGGGTTTTGCAGTTCCTCAATATTTTTTATTTAGAATACAATTTTCTTAATAAATTTTCATTATGGCGTTTTTGTTTATATTGATTGGAACAATGAACTTACATAGTACCTAAGTAGAATAGTTTCTCCAATATTTATCATAATTTTATAAAACTATATTTTTAAAATTGAGCAATGTTGGACAAAATTTGTTATAGCACTAGTGTGTTGTATTACATGATAAGTACAACATAACACACTAGTGTCATGAATAACTATTATTCCAATTGGTAACCCTGATTGCACCAAGACTTTCATTTCATAAAATCTTCAGACTTTTGTTATATAGATCAAATTTGGTTAGTGCTTTGTGCACAAGTTGTATATACAGTAAAAAAAACTTCACTTGGTCAAGATAATATTTCTGGAAACACATGTCTACTTGCAATGTGATTAAATATGGAGGTGGTTGATTCCTAAGCACAATAGAGATTATGTAAGATTGAACAATAGTAGTATAAGTGGCTAGGGAACAACGCCTTTTATAATTGTTGTTCAACCAAATGATGTAAAGCAGAAAAATTCAGTACTATACAAAAACTTTAAAAAATAGAATGTACCAAGGAGAGTCCTAGATTCATTATTTACAAAACCACTGAGGAAAAGCTGCAAGTATTACAGTTCCTGCAAAAAATAGGAATAAAAAGCAGCCACTTGAAAATGGAGGATTTGAACTTTTAGTTCAAATTTAAAATATCATATATTAGTTAATGTATGACAATATTTTTCAATTTGATTTTTTTAGATCTAAGACTAAAAAAGAAAAATTTAATAACCTAATGATGATTTTCAAGAGATTGTGTGGTTGTCATTCAAAACTTCTATTTGGAACTACAATAAATATGACAGTTTTTCCCTTTTTCAATGTGCTTTTTGTAGGATTTTCTATTTTCCATATTAAGTTGGACTGTAATTTTTCATTCTGTGATTACATTATTAAAAGTAGAACATGATGAACTATGAGAATGTGAACTTCCAACTACTGCCTTCGATGAATTTACATTAAGGGATGCATGTATCAAAAAAATCCATCTGAAACCACATATATATATGCATATGTAGAGTAGCTACATTATATGTAATTTAAGATGATTAAAAGGATAATTAAAATTAATTATTAGGTTTATCTTACTAAACTGGACATAACATAGCTAGGAAATATTCAATGAATGTTTATTAAATTTTACCTGTAGAATATAGACACTGCAGTTTTGAGACGAATATCGAAATAACGCATGGTTCCATCTTGGGACCCAGATATTAATCTATTTGGTTCAGATGCATGAAAGTTGACCTTGTTAACTGTTCTCTTGTGTTCTTGATAATCTTGCTCTTGCATAGCTTTACCCATCTTTGTAAGATTCCACACACAGACATGGCCATTAGTTGCTGCCGTTGCCAAATAATGATCTAAAATATAATAACCATGTCAGGTTGTTCATGACATTTTCTGATATTACTTTACCATCTGTTGAACTCCAAGAGACATCGTTACAAGAGAAGCTGAGATTTAAATGTTTAGATGCTCGTAGGTTGCAGATTTCTTTAAATTTATCATCTTCAATGTTGTACACTTTGAATACTAGAATCAAATATAACCGATGAACATGAACTTGATTGATGAGTTAGTATGAATTTACCATTTCGGCCTCCAATAGCAACTTGCGTGTTATCTCTGTTCAATGCCAGTGCATTGACAGGTCCTTCTTGAGCTACACTGAATGTAGTCATGACAAAAAAGTGATAGTATTATTCAACTAGCGTTATCATTCTGTTGTCTAGGCCTCAAAAAGATTAACAAATGTTTGAAATGTTTATATTGTACTTATATTGCAATGATATGCTTCCAAAGCGATACTTCAGTTATTAAAAGTTATAACTTTTGAAATAATTAGTAATTTGGTATCATATTATCAGATTTATTCAGATTTCAACACTAGCTCTTGTTATTTTGCTCGTAACAAGGTTATCTTTATGTCAATTCAGTAATTTTCGCGAAAAGAACTATAAGACGTTTGACCTAAAAATACTCATTCTAAAAAAGTCTATGAGCCATAGAGGTAGATTATTTAGCTTTCTGCTGAGTTGGGCTTCAACCCATAGAGATCATATATTAGATAGAGGAGTAAAGCCTGTGTAATAAGCGGTGCGTGACATGTTCAAATTTCTTAGCGGTACCTCCCCTCACACTCTCCTCCAACCGCTTACATTGATGACGGCGTGCTCTTATATAAAAGCGAGAAGAGTGGGGACCGGTAATAGAGAAAATTTCATTCGAACCCTGCGTGACATTACGGCCCGCTTTACTCCTCTATTTAATATATGATCTCTATGCTTCAACCTAATTCGGTAATTTTCCCCAGTCATAATTTCGAAATCAATCCATTTGAATGAATTAAAATGAATGTACTTATACCACAACCGTAGAAGTTGTGTCGTGACTTTTAAGCTGACTAACAAGATGTAAGAATTCTAGAATAAAATTCTTGCTTAGGTAAGTTCTTATAATTCGTTCTGGATTGTTTTAATCTCTCACTTGCTGACCTATCCTTAGACCATATAGGTATATGATCTAAGATGCTATCCTCATGAATTTGTCTACTGCCTAGTTTGAACACCATGGACTTCCTAATTCTATGTTGAAAACGTCTCAGAGTATCAATATCTTTCAACTTAATGGAATACAAACAGATCTACCACACACCACATTATCCTCAACCTCATTTGAGTGACTAGTTCTGCTTATTCGCTGTGTGTAAGGAGACCTTTTGGCGTTTGGAGGGTGAAGCTTATAAAAACCAAAAAGTTCTATATTTAAAGTAGACAACTAAGCCTTTCACTGGTATGCTAACGGATATTCTGTCCTCGCACATGTACTGCGCTCTCACTCGCACGATGTGCGGGCGTTATACTTATTCTTGTATTCTTATACTCTTTGTGATAGAAGAGGAGACCTTGCGAGTGAGAGCGCTCTAACATGTGCGAGGACAGAATGTCCGACTAGTTACCAGCGCTTTCCTATGCTTAACACACTACTTGTCTACTATATATATATATAACTCTTTGATACAAACTTGACAAAAACTAAAATACCGAAGTGTAGGGAAAAGTAATCTCCAACTTCTACATATAGATGTACTTGAGAAATTAATTTCAGCAGTGAAATGAAACAGATTTTATGATGAGAAATAACTCACCACAACACGTTGGCTGCCGCCATAAGAAATAAGTGGCGTTCCGCGTAGGCCGGTATAGAAATGAATGATACAATCACAATGTAAGAAAACTGATTTTTTATTATTCTTTCAGCATAAAAAGAACATCATCATGCATCACTATGTTTTATAAAAACATTGAGATCACAGTTCCTAACCATATCGGTGGAAGAACACTTTTGTTTGTCTCAACGAGATAATAGAAAAAATAAAAAAAGTTCTAATAAACTTTACAGCTCAGCCCAAGCTTTTGTCTGTTTTGTAAAAACGAATCATTTAATCAACTGCTACAGGGCCGGATTTAAGGTGGTGGAGGCCCCTGGGCCAAAGTTTGGTGGGGGCCCCTATATGTCAGAGGCTAACATTTTTTTTATTCAGTATACACCGACTGTATACTGAATGCAATATTAATGCATTTTAATATGTTCTTGTAATAAAAAATCTGGACAATATATATTATTTAATGTGCATAAATATCAATAACTTTACACAGGTATTTTTCGAGTTTTCCTCGCCGCAAAATCGTCGATGACATCGTCAAAATTCAAGAATCTCAAAATATTCTTATTATGTTGTGTTTTAGAGGAATGTGATATTAGGAATAGATTTTCAATAGCAAAAATGACGCAAGTGACAATATTATTCATTATTGATTACCAATATCCACATCAATGCTATTGATAACCATACTATTGATTACTATATTAAATAATTGTCATATGATTTCTGTAATAACACATTTTTTTGTCTTCACTTGACCTTTGGTTGGAGATCCTAGGTGGTGGAGGCCTCTGGGCCATGGCCCACCGGGCCCACCCCTAAATCCGGCCCTGAACTGCTAATTAATTATTTATTTTTAATTGAATTAAGACTAACCTGGATATCATTAGCGATAATCGATGAGATGTACTAAATTTCAATCTCATTATCATTCAATCGACTCTTCAATAAAATGATAAAACCACGTCTTGAATATCGTCAGTTTTATATATTTGATTGACAGTCAATCGTGAGTGTATAGTGCATTGCATACATACATACAGAATATTTTCAAATATTGTATAGAAGATGCTATATGTAAATACATTATCTTATTGAATCATAGGCCTGGTTTACAGTTTTCCTGATGCAGAATATATTATTAATTTATGCACATTATTTGTGCTGCTCTGTTTATCGAGTTCAAAATAATCGTTTATGGAAGCTATTACTTCATGAAATAAAACACATTTTTATGGTGTGGTAGTAGGTACCGAAACTAATATCATCTTTATTATATTATAATATAATGTGATAAAAAAATTATATTATGTGTATTGCTTTATCATTAAGGAGCTTATGTATTTTGAATGTAAAATACCCCTAAGGAAATGTTCATTTAGGTTAATGGATTATTTATTAAAACGACATTTTCTGATTTTTCGTTTATTTATACAGGAAATATATTGTAAACATTCACACTAGTACATCTATTTTGGCAAGTTTATCCTTCTAAAATACAGTTAATTTTGTTAATAGTACAGTCAAATTAGGATTTGAGATCGAAAAAATTGCGGGTAAGCTGGATTTTTGATATGTTGTTACTGGTGGTCAAAAACGTAAAATGCCAAGTTGGCGTATCCCCACCTGTTTCGGAATCGCCGCCATCTTGAAAAAATTTTGGATTCCATTTATCTCGCTTCCCGTTAGTCGGAGGAAAAAAAGTATAAGGACAAAAAATGTTCATTTTCAGTTTTTCTACATTTCTTGTTCGGGTAAAACTCTCTGTAGTTACTTCCCAAAAAAATAGAGGTCGCCAAAGTCACCAAAAATCCGATTTTTCACTTTTTGACCTTCAAAAATTAATGTAATACGAAAAATTCTAAATGAAAGTTGTTTATCTTAAAAAAATGTACAAAAAATATATTCATAGTTTATAACAATTTCTCAATTGTTTCTGAGATATAGCGTCTCAAAGTCAGGTGCGCTCCCCCTACTTTACTCAACCTAGTTTCTTGCAAATGTACGAAAAATTGCAGTTCTTCTTGTGGGTGCCGAAAAGCCGGTCTTCATTGTTCCGTCATTTGCAAAAACTGTGAAGGCAAAAACTGTGACAATAAGCCAGAACTAATGATCGAGCCGGACGAAGAAGATTTATACGAGGAATCGCCGTCTCAAGTCGGAGGAACATTATGGGAAGACGACGCAACAGAAAGATCCGAACAAGAGCAACGTAACGTACAATCAGAGGAATCCATGTCGGAGGGAGATGATAGTGTTTTTGGCGAGGATGTACACGAAGAAAAAGAAACGCCAAAAAAAAAAGACGTTTAAGTTGAATATGGTTTTTGTTCTGAAACAACGTGTTTTGATGTAAAATAAATGTATATGTGCAATTAACATACAATCCTTCAAAAATTATTACCTTGAATTCCTCTTTTGGTATTTTTCGATTTTTTTGGAATTTTTCAAACACGCTTCTTCGTATCTTATTCACGGATGAACGAAAATGAATGCAACTGTACAACGTGGAGCAAAAAGTGAGTATAAATAACATTTTATTTCATATTCCTTCTGTTTTTTCAGATCAAAATGTTGAACATACTTAACCTTTATTCCCCAATACAATATTATCAAAAACAATTCTAAAAAATGTAAAAACCGCATTTGCTTTCAAAAATGTTGTAAATTGATTATTTAAACAATTTTTTGCGATCTTCCATTGAGCACATAATTGCTTTGACATTGTTCACTATTCACAGATTATTCGCGGAATGGATAGTGAAAACATTCAGAATTAAAAATTAATAAAGAGAATCGTACATCGATTCCGGCATGTAAAAATGCAAATAAACAAATGGAATGTAAAAAAAAATTTAATATGGTTATTAAATTTACCAGGAGTTCAAATACACATAACTTGACTATATTGTCAAAAACACAATGTATTCACTACAGACATTTAGCTAATTTTTGGCGCGCACCTGACTTTGAGACGCTATATCTCAGAAACAATTGAGAAATTGTTATAAACTATGAATATATTTTTTGTACATTTTTTTAAGATAAACAACTTTCATTTAGAATTTTTCGTATTACATTAATTTTTGAAGGTCAAAAAGTGAAAAATCGGATTTTTGGTGACTTTGGCGACCTCTATTTTTTTGGGAAGTAACTACAGAGAGTTTTACCCGAACAAGAAATGTAGAAAAACTGAAAATGAACATTTTTTGTCCTTATACTTTTTTTCCTCCGACTAACGGGAAGCGAGATAAATGGAATCCAAAATTTTTTCAAGATGGCGGCGATTCCGAAACAGGTGGGGATACGCCAACTTGGCATTTTACGTTTTTGACCACCAGTAACAACATATCAAAAATCCAGCTTACCCGCAATTTTTTCGATCTATCCCCTTTTTTTCGACTAATTTGACTGTACTATAATCGTTTATGTAGAATACAGTAAACAAGTACATTACACATTTCTGGATATTTTTTATTTGTGTTAATTTGGTGCGTTCCAAAATACACGAATTGTGTGTGATTATATATATATTTTTCAAAAATTATGTTAATATCACAGTTTTCAACTGAAATACAAATTTTGTAAATGTACAAAATGTTAAATTAAATAATAAATTTATTTACAGAAACAACCATATTTTTTATACTTAATCGAGAGCTGGTAAATAATAGTTTATTCCATTTCAAACTAAAGTTAATGTATAAAGTTGATGCAATATTGAAAAATTGGGGGTATAATGATTTATTAATATAGTGTCATAGTTATTTTTATGTTTAGGACCAAAAAATTACTCTCTTTATTTTTCAGAGTCAACACGAATGATAAGAGAGCAACCTAAGGAAGGTCGTAGCTTAATGACTGAGTAAGTGGTATGTACAGATTTGTCAAAGTAAAAAATTTCTGAGAAATACTTGGATGACTTTCAATTCAACAGTGTTATATACCTATCTCATCTTGTACATTTTTTATTATTTTATTTATTAGTCCAGGCTATGAACCGAAAAAAACATGTTCGAATGAAAACATTTTTTTCGCATCAGCTTTAGGAGATTCTCAGGATCATTCATACACCTTAAAACCTCTTGGGAACCCCAACCCCACCCATTGGGGGCGAAAATGGCCCGATATCTCTAAGTCTTGAATTGTATTTTCTACAAAAAAAGGTATTTTGGCATTTCGGTGCACCTAGGAGGTTTTTTGGGACGCTGAACACGAATTCGTATCCAGATTTACTTGCAATCCTTCGTAGGGGTGGTAAAATCGACAAAATTGGCCAATTTTGCACCCCTATATGTTATTTTGCAATTTACGTGTTTTAGGCATTTCGAATCCACCAAGGAAGTTTTTTGGGTCGCTGAATACGATTACGAAGCCAGATTTACTCGAACATCATCGTAGGGGTGGAAAATTTACAAAAATGGCTAATTTGACACGCTTCTAAATTTTTATTATTTTTGCGTTTTAAAATTACTTTGGAGTAAATCTGGCTTCGGAATTGTATTCAGGGACCCAAAAATCTCCTTGGTACATTCGAAATGCCAAAAACACTTAAATTGCAAAATAACATATAGGGGTGCAAAATTGGCCAATTTCGTCGATTTTACCACCCCTACGATGGACTGCAAGTGAATGTGGCTACGGATTCGTGTTCAGCGACCCTAAAAACCTTTTAGGTGCACTAGAAATGCCAAAATACCTTTTTTTGTAGAAAATGCAATTCAAGACTTGGAGATTTCGGGCCACCTTCGCCCCCTATGGGTGGGGTTGGGGTTCCCAATAGGTTTTAAGGTGTATGAATGATCCTGAGAACCTCCTGAAGCTAATGCAAAAAAAAAATTTTCATTCGAACTTACATGTTTTTTTAATTATAGCTAAAATCCCGGTTCACAGTCTGGACTATATAGGCAAAGGTAGAATGTTTGATGTTAGATCTTCTACGGTGTACAAAGAGTTCGACGAGTGTTTGTTATGCGTCAGAAACCGATGTCATTATATTATACATTATTGAAATTAACTTTTGAGTTCTTCAAATTTCGGTAACAAAAGAAACATTTTGAACCAACTCTCGATTAGTAAAACTTCATCAAATAAATTGGAAATTCTTAAGATTTTATGGGCTCATTCAATAAAATCTCTGGAATTTGCTCAAAATCCGTTATTTTTAATGAGATAAATAGCTATCTATATTTTTATAGCAAGACATTGTTGAACATTTATTAAACACAAATGCTTTATTGACATCTATTGCAATTGAACATATATAAAACGACTAATTTCTTATGTTATTATATACAAAATTTCCTAAGCCTATCCATTTCCTTTCTGATCAAATTCTTTGTGTTATAATACCCTGCTTTGTAATTTTTTCTTGGTTGGGGAAGAGCTTAACTGGTATCCATGAATTTTACATGGGCTTCATAAAGACATTCAAGGTGAATAGTTATTACATAGAACAAAATAACGATGATGATGCACCATGTATGCCTTGCATAATTCTAGAGATCATAATACCCTCTTAATTTAAAACTATGTGTAGTTATTTAAATCGCGAGGTGAAATGGGAATTGTTACAACTTCATGACCACAAATGCATAATCTTGGTCTTCGGAAGAGTTGATTCGCTATCCGATAGATGTGTCTTCCTCAGGACAGTCGATAACTGATATATTTTATCATATTTCGATTGATTATGAATATTGACATCGGATCCTAATATTTTAAATATATTACATTATCCATTTTAATACGAATTTACATATCCGCTGTTTCAAGAATATAACAGGGATTAGAAATGAACTCAAATCTGTCCAAACATTGAAACAATCTGAAAAATAATTCTGTGATTAGTAAGAATTGGACTTCACATAAATTAAGAATGTTTGTTCTGTAGACTTTATTTTCTATCTATAGTGAAACCTTTGACATCGCAGGAATCTTTTGTTTTACTGCATTCTTCTAGATCATATTATACAAAATGATCATAATATAAGTAATGAGATTTACATTCTCCTTAGATCAATTTTTATTAAGAAATATTCACAGATATTCATCTAAGCGATATGAATGTTAACCAATAACTGCCTACTTGTTAGATGTCAATACGAAAATTAATTACGTACAACGGATTATAATGACGTAGGACTAATACAAAGCACTTTGCGGCTGCAATGTAGTAATTACTGACGACGTATAACTAAATTTGGGGCTAAGATTAGAAAAACGCGATATACATACTCAAAGAGTAACATTTTGGGAAATGATGAATTACTACCGTTAATAAAGCGATTATTATTCTAATACTAATGCATGACAGGTACTTCTTGGCCGAAAATAATCATCAAGTATTTCGGGTAGTCATTAATCCTGATGAGGTAATATATAATTATTTAGAAATATGTATTCCTAGGGTTGATCTGAAGATTTATTGGAGTACTTGTAGTGATGGACTGTTTTCAATCGGAGATAAATAAAATTCATGAAATGATCGTTATTTTTTTACATTTCTGAAGCTTCTAATGGCCCTAAGTAAGGTACGTCGTTGCATTTCAACAGAGAAAGTCCCTATTTTTTGATAGTATGACCGGTTTGTAAGACGTTTTTTGCTATGAAAGACTTATCAATATTATTGGTATGAAAATGATAATAATGCTCTTTGAAAGTGATACAAACGGTCCTGTTAGTTGAGTCAACATACCATTTATTACAGTCATTACACTGGAATTTTTATATACCCGATTTATCTAGATCTGAAATTTTACTAATCAAACCAAGCTCCGATTGCAAACAATCCTTTATTACCTACTTCGAATAACCTTTGGGTCAACTCTAGGATCACGTTATTTGTTTACTAATCCCATATCGTAAAATGAATACTAACGATGGTTATATCGTAAATATACCGGAATATCGAAAATTATCTTGGTCAAGGGTGGTTGTGGAATCTAAAACCTGTGTCTTACTTTACGTTTGAAATAATTATGTCATAATTAATTTGAAGTTTCTAAAAGTGCGAAATATCGCAATTTTATACGAATATTGTAACACTAAGAAGTCTTTAGCGCTTCGGACTCTGGGATTTTCACGTGGCCTATCGAAATTAGAAGGTTCGAATTATCTAAAAACATAATTGCATGAACGCCAGACGTCCTATGTAATTAGCTACGAACGAAATCATTTTGACATATGCCTCGAGGAGCTCGCTGCGCGGAAGTTAGAGTTTATACATTTTAGCACGGTCTTGTTAATTTGAGGCCGTTTCTTGCCCCGTGCGACCGGCGCCAGTTGTATTAAAGTGTTTTTGGCTATGGACCGCTAGCTCTTACCCGCTTCGTGTATATTTTAGTCGCGAGAAAATTTCCTTTGGTACGTCGCACGTTAGACGCGCGTAGCTGAGATCTGAGAATAGCTCAAACTGTTTTAATTGAATTTTCTTATTTAATGGACATTTATCGGAAAAAGAAGGGCCATCGGGCACGGTCCGATATTAAATCTAACTACATGGAGCGAAAACGGCACGCGAAAAGTCGTCGTAAAGCCGTATTAGGTACAACCAGTTTGCACTTTTCTAACTCGCGTGCTAAGGGCTTCTCACGTGAACGTCATTCGATTTACGGAAAATTAACAATTTCAAAACTGTTTTTGACCCGGATTGTGGCTATCACGACCTCTGAAAAGGTTCAAAGTTCACATAATTATTTCCTAATTTGTAGTTCATTATTGTTTTACAACTGAAATAAATAGGTATGAAATTTGTAGGTTATTGATGAAGTGTGAAAGTGACATAATTATTTCAAACGTTAAGTAAGACACACGTTTTAGATTCCACAACCACCCTTGAACAAGATAATTTTTGATATCCCGGTATGTTGCATACGTGTTCGAAAATCAATGTATCGATGTTCCAGTTTATTTAAAGTTTGAGTGATAAGTAGTGTGAAATGATATATATGTTATATATCATTTTTCTTTACTCAACACCCGATTTTCTTCCGATCCGGCGATCCTGATAATAAATAACCGAAAGTTTTCAAATTAATTCCGGAAACTGACTGGAAACACTAATAATTTATTACAATTTGGTTGAATTTAATTTTAATCTGAACGGAAAATGTATCGTGCACGTATAATTGGATAATTTCCACGAGTATTACCCAGAAAAACTAAAAATGCAGCAAGCAAATAATTATTCTGCTGGTATTTCCTGAAAATTAAATATTAATTTAATTTAATTGAATAGTTTCTATGGCTATTTTATTTTCTCGAAATGTGCTGATTTTTCGAATAATACAGTTGAATTATGAGAGATAAAATTGATTTCTTGCTATCTCTAGACTTCAGATATGTTATTTCCAATCAGATCAAAAGAGAATGTGGATCATATATAACTAATATTATTTTTTCAAACGAGAAATATTTCCCGACTGACTACTTGATTTTCTGCGAACATTTAGGAAATTGGTTTATTCAAAAATTGTAGAACACAATAAAGCATGGACTGCCCAGCCTATTTCGAAGGAATTTGTCAGACGAGATCATTTTTTTTTTCAATTTATTATATAGAATTAAAGAATTTGGCGAATAAAGAAGTGTCGAAACATACGTAAGCAAACGCGTCGTTATGACATTTTCTAGTTATACTGTCAATATGAGTTATGTCTTATGCCCACTGAAAAGTTGTAGAAACGAGATTGGCAGTCAACGCATTGAGGCGAAGAAAGAACCTAATTTATTGGAGATTGTCAAATTAATTTTTTTAATAATTAATAAATATTTGTATTCAAAACCCACTATATCATGCCTGATTTATTGAAGTACATTCAAAGTTTGAAACTAAAGGACATCGATAATAATTTAATTATTGCATTCTGATGTCGATTCTGTGATGCAGAACAGTTCATTCTTGGTATTGACATTATAGCATAGTTATAGAAGTAATAGTACAAATTTAAATTAAGGAAGTAGGAGAGTGGAAAGTGAAGCTACTGAAAATTTTATGTTCGTGAATTTGAGGAAATTTTCGGATAGTAAATATCAGTAAATTCGATTCTATACGTATGCAATCAATCGATTAATGGAGCGAAATGGATCTTTGGTAACATACACATTAGTAGCCAAACAATTTCCTATAAAAGTAATTCCACGTCTTCTTGTTCAGGATATTACATAATAAAAATACTCTCGAGGAAGTGCAGCAACACGTGATCCCATAAATAACTCAAACATTCCTTCTTCATTGATTTTTTGTCGTTGTGATTGAACGGAATATCTAATTATAAACATAAATAGCTTTTAGTGAATAACATCATCTTCAGGAAGCATATCACATAAACTTATCTCACAAATTCTATATCAACTATTTGCAATAATTAATCTCATCATGCAGGTTTTACACCTGGAGGTAATAGCAAAGATTTATGTACCTATGCAATTTTTCTAGACTAGAATACATTTCATATTTTCTTAATTTTGTTTTAATATCTTGCTCTTAAGAATTTCATCTAATTTTTTTAGACTGTTAGTTCGTAGATTGAAGAAGTTACAAGTTGCGTATTATCCAGATTGCCAATATCAATTCGCATTTTGTATTTGCTTTAATTCTGAAATCTTAAGTTTTTTTAACATCATAAATATAATCAATATAATAACAACCAGTATTGGAAATGAATCCTGCAAACTAAATTACGAAATAAAACATTTTGGTGGTTTATGCTTATTTTAGCATATTAATATATATAACGAGTTATTTTTGGATGAACATGAATTATTTATTTTTATTCATATAGTTTATAGAAGAAAAATTGTATTTCTGTAAGTTATTACTCTTCTTGATTTTCAATTTCTTTTATAAACTCATCAAGAAGGGTGAAGAGTTCCTTTAAAGTTTTGTATGGGAATCAACAATAATTAATTAAGTAATATTCTATAATGATAATAAGCACTTGAATAAACTCTTATCTTAACCAGTGGCGGCTCGTGAACTTTTTAAGAGAGGAGGCTGGACATAAAACGTTTTTGTGAAAATATACTCTATTCAGCCAATTAATTTAACCTTTGCGCAGCGGCCGTACCAGCTACTTCAGTGACAAAATTAATTGTTACCCAGCAAGAATCAACGTGGAGGTATAGAGTTTTTTTTGTCAACCAATTTTTTTTCGTTCATTCATTGTTTTTTATTTTTTTTGGATTTTAAATATTTTTTTTTTCTGGAATTTTTCATATTTTGTTTTTTTTTTTATTAATTGTATCAACTTTTTTGTATATTCACGGAATTCTACGGTCTTTAATTTGCGAAAAAATGATCATTTTATGTATCATTATGTTTTAAGTGTTTTACTAAATCTTTTTCAATAGATATCAAACTAACATTGTATAAACGATTTTGACCCATTGTATTTGGCATGTAAGTTTTAATTCGTTTGAGAGTAGAAAATGATCTCTCTCTCCATCACCGATGCCGACATGACAGGAATGGTGACTGTCAAACAAAGTAGTTTATAAAACTGAGGTAAAACTTGTTACAAATCATTGTCTATCATATATTTTATCTTATCGGCGTGACTGTCATACTGGCCTAGAATATCTTTATCCGAGTATACAACGCATAATTCATTGTGCAGTACTATTTTATCAAAAAATTTATATTTTAGAACTAAGTTATCTAAAAGTGTATTGGGAAACTCTTTTGAAAAAGATTCGAAAAACTTCAATTCATGTAAATCGGACAATCGAATCTCAATTTGACCTTATCTAAAAATTCCAAAAAAAAGTTGTTTATGTAGTTTCTTGTCTACCAAATTATACGTTTTCCTCCTTTTCGCGGGAGGAGCCTCATCAGTTGGAAAATTTCAATTATCCGTATTTTGTTCGTTCGTACAAACAAAAATATAATAGACTTAATTGGTGGCCTATTTCCAAAGATTTTACAAATAATTAACAAACTATATTTTGGAAATTCTTGGCTTCCGGATGGATTTCGAGTCCCAATAGCACGACTTGATGTCGACGTTCTGCCAACCTTTACAGGTGGCACCTTCAGGGCAGGCTTGAAATGAAACTGATTCTTCTGGTTTCTGTTGCGGTATTTATTGTGGGAAAAAACTTCCACGCTACACAGTTCACTGCCTTTATTTCGGTGGTTAACTCCGTTCTGGCACCTGATCAGAAAAATCAGTTTCAGTTCAAGTCTCAAGTTTGCCCTGAAGATGCCACCTATAATGGTTGGCAAACGTTGGTATCAAGTCGTGCTGTTGTGATGCAGAATCCATCCGGTAACCAAGAATCTTCAAAATTAGCTATCCGCGGAAGTCAACTATTCAAAACTATAGTTTAAAGGTAAGAAAACTTAAAAGATTAATTTTTTTTCCAAAACTATTATGTCGCTGTTTATTACAGCAGACCTTGAACGGGCCCTTCAGCTGGTGCCGATAAGAGTTTATTGCAAGTGAAGTAGCTTATGACCATAAAATTGAGCGTTTGGCAGGTTAGAGATGGCATGAGATGTTGTGATCTGGAGGCACGCTATTCTCAATTTGACATCACTAATATCAATTTTCATGACATGACTTTTCATAAACTATAATTCTATATGAATCCGGAATCTGGGGAAAAAAGGTGGAACGAACTTTTCTCACATATGTTCATTATATTTGGAGTTCTGCTGATACAAATCACCTTCATTAAATCAATATAGATATTGATAGATTTGTAATAAGTATAGAAAATGTACAACACATTATTCTTGAAATGGTAGATTCGTGGCAAGAAAAATTACTTTACAATGAAATTTCGTCGAATTGGACTCATTTTTATTTACCCTGTGCATTCTTCAAGTAGGAGAGTGAACAACAATAATACGTGTATTTCTTTTTCAGCTGTTAAAGAGAATGTAAGGAATGTTTACTAGATACATTCGGAATCATGAACTTGGACTAATTGAAGAAAAAACTTACATCTTACCCAGACCTTTTAGCTTTGAAACTTTCCAAGATTACTGCTCCTTTGCGTTTCATTCAGACATTATGCTGTCCAGAATAATCACCAATTATTTTTTATTATTCGAGAACTAAAGCTCCAATCTTTATAGAAATGATACAATACGCCTTTGAATAAAATTCTTTATTCCCTACATGCCTCGTGCACCGTCTCTACAATTCAAATGTATGGATAGACTTGCACGTTCTATAAGCTATGAAGAGATTTTTTATTTCGTGATATGTATGAATGCAAAGGAATTCCAGGTTATGATATTTCCAAGAGTGTAAAAAACTATGAATTGAAAACTAGGGTTTCATTATGTCTATCACTGTCTCCCCTACTCTTGATCGCTTCAAAATGGCAATAAACTGTCACATATATCGAATGTCATATATCCAATAGTTTGAAAATAACTTCCGTTAATATAATTTGATTAATATTATCAATTCCATTTTGATGTTATAATGCAACTTCACTGCCTAATGGGGTTTGCACCCTAACTTGGTCGACTGTTCTATGTGGGTATAACAAAATACCTTAGGCAAAATTGTCAGAGAAGCATTTTTATTACAAGCCGATAGAACCGATAGATAGTCGACCACAACCCTACTTGTTCTGCTGATGAGCTCGGGAAGGCGAAACAGCTATTATTATACTTATGATTATTTTCTATCAAGTGCTCAGGGTATTTTACATTATGTTTCTGTAGTTCTAAAAAGTAGAAAATAATCATACTCTAAAATGTATCATTTAGTCAATCTTTCACTAGAATTATTAAGCAACAGTTTTAAAACGCCGGGCAAGTTAATATTTTGATGCTTCAAGGAGTTTCATAATAAAATTCAATTTGGATCTCGGAAATGAAGATTTATATAACTCAGTGTTCCTCCAGAAACAGAGTTTGGGACAAATTCACTCATTTTATTGAACAATCTCTAGAAATATTGTCATTAAGCATCAGTTCCAAACGCCGGACAAGTTAATATTTTGATGCTTTAAGGATTTTCATAATAAAATAAAATGTGGATCTTGAAACTGAACATTCATATAACTCAGTGTTTCTCCAGAAACGGAGTTTGGGACAAATTCACTCATTTTATTAAACAATCACTACAAATATTGTCATTAAGCTACAGTTCAAATCGCCGGGCAAGTTAATATTTTGATGCTTTAAGGATTTTCATAATAAAATTCAATTTGGATCTCGAAACTGAAGATTCATATAACTCAATGTGCCTCCAGAAACGGAGTTTGGGACAAATTCACTCATTTTATTGAACAATCTCTAGAAATATTGTCATTAAGCAACAGCTCAAAACGTCGGGCAAATAAATATTTTGATGCTTTAAGAATTTTCATAATAAAATTCAATTTGGATATCGAAACTGAACATTCATATAGCTCAATGTGCTTCGAGAAACGGAGTTTGGGACAAATTCAATAATTGTATTGAACAATCACTAGAATTATTGTCACTAAGCAACAGCTCAAAACGTCGGGCAAGTAAATATTTTGATGCTTTAAGAATTTTCATAATAAAATTCAATTTGGATATCGGAACTGAAAATTCATATAACTCAATGTGTCTCCAGAAACGGAGTTTGGGACAAATTCAATCATTTTATTGAACTATCACTAGAATTATTCCCATTAAGCAATAGTTCAAAACGCCGGGCAAGTTAATATTTTGATGCTTTAAGGATTTTTATAATAAAACTCAGTTTGGATATCGAAACTGAACATTCATATAACTCAATGTGCTTCGAGAAACGGAGTTTGGGACAAATTCAATAATTGTATTGAACAATCACCAGAATTATTGTCACTAAGCAACAGTTCAAAACGCCGGGTAAGTTAATATATCGATGCTTTTAGGATTTTCATAATAAAATTCTTGCATCTCGAAACTGGAAATTCATATAATGTGCCTCCAGAAACGAAGTTTGGGACAAATTCACTCATTTTATTGAACAATCTCTAGAAATATTGTCACTAAGCAACAGCTCAAAACGCCGGGCAAGTAAATATTTTGATGCTTTAAGAATTTTCATAATACAATTCAATTTGGATCTCGAAACTGTAGATTCATTCATTTGCTTTAGTAAAAAATGCTCGCATTTTATTTCTGTGATCAACAAATTAAAATTCCACAACTAGAGAATTCTTATGTTGAATGAAAAAAATTATGAAATACTTGAATCGAAATTTTTCAGAAATTTTTCCAATTTACTGTGGTCCACTCTCCTGTAGGAATAAAGTATTGAAACATAATACAAAATTACAAAGTCGTTGGCTGTGCAAGAACAACATTGCCATTCTTAAATGAACCCCGTTTCGTAACTGAATCCCTACTATCCCCCACGGACGTAATGTTTGTTCTTGATGTCATAGTAATTGCAGAGGTCGAAGCGTCCCCTTTGCTGACTAATGGTCCCATATCGCATTCATCTTCGTTGTTAGGAATAATGGACGTTCCTCTCGTTGGTCTGAATCGGGCTGATCCTTGTTTGTGTTTCCTTGGGAACACGCTGTTTTCCAGATGGAGCGTGGCGTTGATGTCCCGGCCCGTAGCACAGGTGCAAGCCTTAAGGAAACTTTTCTTGAAGTTATCACTGAGGAAGGCGTACAATATTGGATTCATAGCAGAGTTTGAGTAACTGAGGCAGGCAACCATCACGTGTAAGGTTACGAAGAAACTGTAACGAATGAATTTAATAATTAATAAGGTACATTCCCTAAAATTTTACTAGGTAAAATCCATATTTCCAATGTGTAATATAGTGCTTCCGTAAAGTACTGAATAAATTCATTTTTAGCCAAACTATCCATTTCTGAGGAATCTCCTTAAACAGGTCGATTTTTGATCTCAATTTTCCACTTTTATAAGGGAAAATTAAATATACAGAGTGATCCACGTTTGAGTAATGTCGTCTGCGACAATTTTCCCAAATGGAACACTCTATATATTATTAAATTTTTGGAATCTCCATGGAAAGCTGAATTCCAAAATTTATCACACATAGGGTTTGTATACAGTGCGTCCGTTAAATTCAGTGCTCTCGTAAAGTAGTGGATATATTCGTAAAAAATTGACGGAAAACTTTGTAGAAAGAACACTCGAAGCCGAGCCGTCAAATTTTATTTTCATTTGGCCATTCTTTCAAATTTAATTAATACATATATAATGATTCGTGTAGGAGAAATGACGCCATCGGTATTTTTTTTATGGCAACCCCATTTTATTTTCATGCCAATCATACTCTTAACGTCTGTCAAAAATGTTCCCTTTCACATTCCCTCATGGAAAATGAGGTTGCCATCAAAAAATGCTCAAATGAAAATAAAATTCGACGGCCTCGAGCGTTTTTTCCAAAAACGATTCCTTCAATTTTTTACGAATTTGTTCACTACTTTACGAGAGCAGTGAATTTAACGGACGCACTTGATACAAACCCTATGTGTGATATATTTTTGAATTCAGCTTTCCATGGAGATTCCAAAAATTGGATAATATATAGGGTGTTCCATTTGAAAAAAATGTCGCGGGCGACATTACTCAAACGTGGATTACCCTGTATATTTAATTTTACCTTATAAATGTGGATAGTTTTGCTAAAAATGAATTTATTCAGTTTTTACGAAAGCCCTGTATATTTATTAACTTAAATTATACTAATCTGTAAATAAGAAACAATCTCCCTTATCCCTTGAAAATACTGTTAAAACATTGAGAACTTTTCACAGTATTTTTAGTGGATATTAGAGATTTTTTTTTATAGTGTTATAGTGTATCCACAGTGTAAACTTTTCATAGTTTACTATACTAATTTGCCCTAACTTATGATTTGTATGGCACGCTGTACTGCTTCTCAATTGTAAGCATTTTTGGGGATACATTAAAATGTACGAGTACAAATTCAAAAAGATCTTAAAGAAGCTCAAGAAGAAAGCTTGCCGAAGATGATGAAGATCTGTGAATTACTCTTTTGACAGATATATGTAAGACATACCAGAAAAAACAATTTCAAACATTTTAATGATGTCTTGACATACATAAATTAAAGCATGATTTATCATGAATTCCCAAAATAATAGAGAAAATAGGATAATAATTATCAGTGATTCATTGGTTTTTATTGATTCCTGTTTATTATGAACTGAGACAATTTAAACAAAAATATATTACACAACAGTATAATAATAATTCACAAGATTATTATTATATTGAGACATAATAAGAATTCACCGACTAGTGAATCAAGTCCAATTAATTTCAATTTTACCTGAGAATGAAAACATTTGCATAAATTATGATAATCAACCAAACAATTCGAAATTCAGAACATTTCTCAATATCAAATTAAATTGTTGAATTATTATTGTGTCATGAACCAATTTTAATTACGATTTTTCATGCTACAATAACGTTTCAACGAATCATTATTGTGTACATAATTTTTAATTGTCAATTAAAATTATTTATATTATTTCAATTCAAGAATATAAATTATTATGAAATCAAAATTATGTACATGGTGATATCCTTATAGGATATCTCCATTATTATTCGCGCTAGAAAAAACCGACCGCGCATCCTTGAGCTCTTTTTTTCGAGGTAAATTTGGGGTGCCTATGAATTTTGACTAGTTTCATTTGTTTAAGCGCTGCTACCAAATACTCGATTTTCAGGATTTCAACAAATCCTCGTAATGTGTTTAATGTTGGAGTTATCGCCATGTAAGTAAAACATTATATGGGCATTTTTTGCGTGCCATCCATAGGCGCAGACGGACTTTTTTAGGGCTTTCAATTTTCAAGTTTTGACACAAACTTGTATTTTTAAAAATAGAAACAATTGTAAGCTGTGGTTCATTAAAAAGAGAATTTGTCGTTGATTTCAACAATATATAATATGATGGGTCTGACATTATTTTTTTCGTTTATTTTCGATTTTTGGCAAATTGGAGCATCCGCATTTTGGGGGTGCCTATGAATTCTGACTAGTTTCATTTGCTTAGGCGCTGTTGCCAAATACTAGATTTTTCAGGATTGTTGAGCTTTTTTTTGCGTGAAATCCATTGGCGTAGACGGATTTCTTTCAGCGCTCTCAATTTTCAAGTTATGACACAGACTTGTATTTTTCAAAATAGAAACAATTGTGAGCTGTGGTTTTGATAAAAAGAGGATTTCTTGTTGATTTCAACAATAGATACTATGATTGTGTCTGACATTATTTTTTTCCGTTTATTTTCGACTTTTGGCAGAATATAAATTTTTCCGTATTTTGGTCAAGTAGGCTTTCTCCAGAGAGAAAGAATGAACTATTAGACATTCTTGTCATTGTGATGTGAGTTTTCCCAATTGTTGATAAGATAGTTATCGGGTTATTTCCCTTTTATAAATAAATTATTGTGTACGAAAACACCGAATAATATAATATGATAGAGTGTTGTATAATTTGTAACAAAAATGCAGAAGTGGCGGGAGAATCGTATTGGCAACGATACCCAGATAGGCGCCAACCATGATTGAAACTTTCAAAAGGTTAGAGCACAATTTGAAATCTTACTGTTCATTTAATCAAACTCGCCCCAAGAAATACCAAAAGGAAGATGAAGATTTACGTTGCAGTAATAGGAAATTTAACAATTAATCCAGAAATATCCACTAGAGAAATTAGAGAAATTACGAATATTTCCCAATCTTCTGTTGTTCGTATCTTAAAAAAACAAATTTGACCCTACAAATATCGAAAAGTGCAATCCTTCCATCCGGGAGACAATGTAAAACGAATAGATTTTTGCAATTGATATTTGCAGTAGCTACAGATGGTCGCAACTTTTTTTTAGAATATAATATTTACTGATGAAGCATACATAAGTAGCGCTGGCATTTCTAATAGAAATAACCATAGATTTTGAAGAATCATTAATTCTCATCAACAAACAAAGTTTCAGCTTACCAAATATTTTTGACCAATTTGAACGCAGAAAGATATTTAGAGATATTACAAAACAAACTTGAAGATGCACGCCACGATATGGCGCTGGATGAAAAATGTGTCTACTTTCAACAGGATGGAGCACCCGCTCATAATGCATGAACACTCTCAAATTATCTCAATAATAAATTTCGGAAAAAGTGGATAGGAAATCATGGACCTGTCGCATGGCCACCGATATCCCGAGACCTGTCACCTCTGGACATCATCTCAAACACAAAATTTATTCAAATGTTAGCAGGAATATTGACAAATTAATGCAAAATTTCGAAAATGCAGTTAAAGGAATTTCTAATGTGCATATATTAAATGCTATGAGAGGTTTGTAAAAACGTTGTCAACATTGCATCCAATAAAATGGAAATCAGTTTGAACATAACAGTTAGTTCTTTTGTATGCCTTGTTGTTTGTTTGTTCGTTTGTTAGATTTTGTAGATGTACACCCAGTGAGATGTTCATACTAGTTTATCATATCTAAAAAATTATATTCATACGTAGGAATAATAAAAAGTTCAAAATCGCTTACTTGGATGAATCCATTCCCGTACCAGATTGGGAACTCAAACTAGCAAGTTGCATGACCCAATATGGCAACCAGCAGCAGATATAAACAGTGACCACTGTGAGTACCAAATTCGTTACTTTCCTATGCGATCTCTTCTTCTCTTTTGACTTGTTTTTGGGTCCCACGGTTTTCAACTTCTGTATAACTAAACAGTAGAATATCATCGTCATACAAAGCGGTATCGCGAAACTGAACACGAACGTATATGTGATGAAAATGGCATCTCCAGCAGAAGTAGAACTACTCGTACTATTGTTTTGTTCTGTAGAATTGGATTCTCTTGTAGGATTGGGTTCTCCTATGGTATTGTTTTCTCCTGTGGTCCAATCTATCACACAGGATGAAGAACTGTTATCACCGTGTTCGAAGATGGAGGCATGCTGGATGATTGGGAACATGAGTAAAAGACTGCAGGTCCATGCTAATACAGAAACCATTCCAGAAATGAATGGAGTTCTCCATCTTGGGGAGGAAATCGGATGGCAAACAGCTACATAGCGATCTGCACTCATAATACTTAGTAAAATAGAGCTGGTATATTGATTTATACTTGTGGATATCATGTACGCTTTACATGCTATCCTACCGAATATCCAACCTCGGTTCACCATCGTGATAATCAGGAAAGGAATACCAACTAAGAAACATTCATCAGCAATTGCTAAGTTCACGATGTACATATTCGTTACGGTTTGCATCTTGGAAAAACGGATAACGACATAAATGACCAATGTGTTTCCGACTAAGCCCACCAGACATACTATGGTGAATATTATGATCTGTAATAGTTGTATGACCGGTAGATTTTGGGAGGATCTAGAGGTCTGTTCCAAGAATTCCGTTACAGCTGTCGGGAGTAACGTTAAACTCGTAGTGTTGAGGAAATCGGTCGTCATGTTAGTTGTTTCCATACGGTGGCTGCATCAATCTGAAAAATAAAGGATGAGAATCAGAAAAAGATTGACGCCAATATTTATTTATTTATTTATTAGAACAGTAGAACAATCAACAGACACAGTGTGTCCAATTACAGATTGTTACAATATAAAAAGTACACATTTGAATAAAAGTATCAATAACCGACAGTATAAAGTTGAATAGTAAGTGCATTCCGATATATATCATCTAAGGATAAACATCAGTAGTCAATATACCCATACAAACAGTGAACAATATTACATAGAATACATATACCTATAACATCCTGTCATAAGACAGTGGGATGAAACATAATATGAATTACATTAGTTTTGAAGACTGTGAATGAATCGTGAAAGATATCTAGGCTATTAGCCTAGCCGACGGAGACCATACAACACTGCAATACTCCAAATGAGATCTTACATAGGCAAAGTAAAGTTATTTGAAGCTATCCACTGTTTTGAAGCGTTTACCAATTCAGAAAAAAAAACCCATCATAGAGTATGTCTTTCAGACTATGTCCTCCACACTTGCAGCTTAAAATTTAGTTTAGAGTCGAATGTCACTCCAAGGTCCTTCATACTCTCTACCCTTTTCAATGGTTCATTATTCAATATGTATGACGTAGTTGAGTAATGTATAATATTTCTTGTGAATGAAATTGTACAGCATTTATCACAGTTTAGTAGGAGTTTATTCAGTTGGGTCCATTCAAGAAGCTTATCAAAGTCGTCAGCATATAGAAAACTGTCTGAACTAAATATTCCACAAAGATCATTGATAAAAATTATAAATAATGTTGGCACTAAATTTGATCCCTGTGGAATGTCCGATGTGGATGTATATTTTTCTGATGCGAATTCATTACTACTTGTAGCTGACGATGATCTAAAAACGACTCGACCAACTTCATCATATTCCCTACAACATCATACATTGCTAGTCCGTATACACTAAGTCTATTTGCCTTCTCTTATTTAAAGAGATACATAGAAATGCACTGTACCTGAGAAGATAAGTCGTTGTAGATCTGCCAGATATTAAGTCATGTTGCTCGCTAAGATAAGGCGACACATGGCGTCAAGGGCGTACCCAGGATCTGAACTAGGGGGGGGGGGGCAGCTCGGAAAGGATTGGGAACTGAAAACTACCGAGAAACTGTATTGATCACTAGACATGCCATGCTACAACTGAGAAGGCTTTTATTAAAGAAAAAATTCAAAATAAATTTAAGTATTTTAATAAACTTGTACTTAATCAAATTTTTATATTAATAATAATCTTCTCGGATTTGCTGCAAATTTATCCATTACTTTCCTTTCCACCATTTCACGGTTTTCTTTCACAAAATTCCGATGTACAGGTTGTCCCATTTTAGGTACTTTTGCGGGTTATCTCCTTTATTTTTAAAGATAGAGAGTTGCGGTTTTCGCGACACTGTGCTACTTTTTCGTAAGACTCAAGATGCCGTCAACAGAATTTTCATAGCCCTTCTAGTTTTTAAGATACAGGGCATTTCTGAAAATGTTGCATTTTGTGACCCCCCTCGTATCCCCGTTATCCTTCAACTTATCGAAAAGGTAAAATATCATTCTGATAGTATTTTTTCCGTAGAATGCAGTGGTGTAGATAAATTTTGTTATATATTTACTGTTTTTGAGTTATAAAGCAAACTTATGTTTTTTTAAATGGAACACCCTGTATATTTATGAACTATAAAATTTGTCTTTTTTTTACCTTTTCAAAAATATAGATAGTATGAACTTTTTTTCAGAAACACGCAAATAATTGACAATTTTCAGAAATTAAATACATATTTTAATAGTAGGCCATTGATATTGTTTATGACAAGAAACAGAAATAAACGTCAAATCTCTGTCGCATTTAAGCTGTTTATTTCCGTTCTTGTGGTATCATTATTCAATAGATATTTATCAATTTTTTCGAATAATGGCAGTTTACGAAAATTATGAGAAATATGATATGATGGTATGTTTTATACAGAGTAATGAAAATTCTGAAGAAGCTTCGGAATTATATTTCCAAAGGTGAGTAAGCTATTATGGCTATGAAAATCTCTATTATCATTTTAATTTTTGCTTGTTAGATATCCAGAAAGAAAGCAACCGTTTTTTGGGATATTTGTCCGTTTAAAAGCAAATTTAGTTGAGCACGGATCATTTGTTCACCCGCGCCCTAAAACATACAACAAAGAGAACAGCGAAAGAAAAGAGATAGATAATACTTTAGGATATATAGAAGCAACACCTTCGTCCTCATGTAGAAAAATTGAGAAGGAAATTGGTGTGCCAAAAACTAACGCTCACAGGATCTTGAAGAAATATAAGTATCATCCATACAAATTTAATATACTACATTTGCATCCTGGCTATGCTGAGCGCCGGGCACCGTTTTGCCAGTGGTATTTGCAACAAATCGATGCTAACGATTTATTTGGCAGACTTGTTATCTGGTCAGACGAATGCTTTATTTCAAGTGCTGGCATTTTCAATCGTCACAATACCAGGAACTGGCATAGTGAAAATCAGCATTTAATGTTTGAAAGGGCACAACAAGGACGCTCTGGAGTTGGGGTTTCATGTTTTATTTTGGGTAGACATATAATTTATAGGATTTTTGGAGGAGGTCTTACAGCACGTAGATACCTAGAAATTCTTGAGGAAGTTATTCCAGAACTGCTCGAAAACATTCCATTAGCCCAGTATAATGCTGTTTACCTACAGCAAGATGGTGCCCCAAGTCATAACTCTAGGCTCTTAAGGGCCTTTCTTAATAATAACTTTCCTCAAAGATGGATAGGTACCAACGGACCTGTTAGATGGCCTCCACGATCGCCAGATCTCTCAATTTTAGATTTTTTTTTATGGGGCTATATACAAAATGAAGTATATAAAACTCGATATGACGGCATTGCAGAACTTCGAGAGGCAATTCATTTAGCTTTTCGAAATCTGCGAATGAGAACAATGGTTCTTTTGAACGCTATTCAAAGAATCTCAAAGATGTGCATTAGAGAAAATGGTGGTCAATTTGAACATCACATTTAATTTTTTTTAATAATATTATTTTTTTGTGTTTTTGTTATATTGTCACTTTACGCCACAAAACTGTTGTTACAAACTTACTGTTAGAAAAAAGATCTATGGGAATTTTTTTTAATAGATACCTATATACAAGGTATCCAATTATTTGTTAGTAATATGTAAGTTGCACTTGTTTATTATTGTTATCCATAGCCTACTATTAAAATATGTATTTAATTTCTGAAAATTGTCAATTATTTGCGTGTTTCTGAAAAAAAGTTTATACTATCACATGTTTTTAGAAAGGTAAAAAAAAGACAAATTTTATAGTCTATAAATATACAGGCTGTTCCATTTAAAAAAACATAAGTTTACTTTACAACTCAAAAACAGTAAATATGTAACAAAAGTTATCTACACCACTGCATTCCACGGAAAAAAATCTATCAGAATGTTATTTTACCTTTTCGATAAGTTGAAGGATAACGGAGATACGAGGGGAGTCACAACATGCAACATTTTCAGAAATGCCCTGTATCTTAAAAACTAAAAGGGCTATGAAAATTCTATTGACGGCATCTTGAGTTTTACGAAAAAGTAGCACAGTGTCGCGAAAACCGCAACTCTCTATCTTTAAAAATAAAGGAGATACCTCGCAAAAGTACCCAAAATGGGACACCCTGTACGCTCATAAAGCATAATCCCCGCCTTGTCTCTCCCATAGTGCTCCTAAGCCAGAACTTCACTCTTTGAAGCGTACTGAATGATCGTTTGACGGTCGCCGTAGTGCATGGAATAGTGCTCAAAATTAAGACTGCTTTTCTCAAGGCGGGGAAGAAAATATTGATTTCCTTAAACAGGTCAGTGACTTCAATATCCTTTAATTTGTCTTTAGGTAAATCCTTCTTCGTCCACAAATTATACCATAGGTCAAGTTCTCCTGTGATGTCATCCAAATCATAACAATCTTGTAACATTTCTGCTTTTTTTTGTAAGTCTGTAATACTGGTTTCCGCTATGTATAAAGGATGTAGTTTTGTTAAAGCAACAGCTGGGGTATTTTCTTGGGAAAATCGAATATTTAACGATGACATAAATGAATCAAGATAAGGAATAATAAGTGAACGTCGCCAGCATTCATTATCATTGTCTGATGGAGGATTACTCCTGTGTTTATGCTTTTGAGCAAAACGTGGGACAGAAATTTCTATTTCCAATTTCATTGAAATGTGTTGCGCTTTTTGGAGTTATTGGTCAGTGATTCGATCTGCTTCTTGACAGTCTCTTTTGAGTACTTCAAGGATTCTTGTAATGTGTTCTCCTACAGCAATCAAATCCATGATCTTTGCTTGCAAGGCGTTAACACTGCCGAATATTTTGCTATTGTAACTAAGGCGACGATAAACACTGGTTTTGAAACCGCTGAATCAATCTGAAAGGCAAATTTTCTTGTAGCATAGTTTCCTTCTGTGGATAATTTTTCTAGCGCTTTTACAAGCTCTGGGAAATTTGGAGAAAATTTTCGGATTGATTTATATTTTTCCGACCATCTCGTCTCACACATTCGTGATAGATTGAGAGCGCAATTCCTACGGCAATCGATCCTCTGAAAAAGTTCATTGTGTTCTTTATAGTGGCAATAGTATCTCGTTTGAATCGTTCACTACAAGATTTAGTTTGTGGCTTGAGCAATGAAGATGTAATGCTCGAGAATATTTCTTCTTCAAAATTATTTGTACACCACCCTCTTTGCATGCCATTGTAGAGCAGCCATCGAAACCCAATCCTACGCAATATTCTGGTAATAGATTACAGCTAATCAAAAAATTGTCAATTGCTTCAGCGATTGATGAGGCATCTTATGTCTTTAGTTCCACAAAACCTACATATTCTTCTCGGACTATCCCCTTGCATTCATCGTAGAACCGCAAACCAATTGATAGCTGTTGTTTCCCAGCTATGTCCGCTATTTCATCAGCTAAGACCGCGTAAGCCAGCCTTTTCTTAACATCATTTATTACGCTCTCCCTAATAACTTCGCCACATAAAAAAATTAATTAATTCTGTATTTTTAGCAACGTATAAGCTGCATTACGGCAACACTTTTCCAGATGGGTCTTCAGTTCTAGGGGGGGGGGGCAGACACCCCCCTGCCCCTCGCTGGGTACGCCCTTGCATGGCGTAATATCTTATCATTAACAATGGATTCAAGGATTTTCCCAAAAATCTAAATTTTAACTATAGGACGATATATTATACAGGATGTCCCAAAATTGCTAGGAATTGAAATTACGACTTGTAGAGGTCAAAATGAGTCGATTGAACCAAATTTGTATAGTAACAAAATGTACCGTTTGTCCGTGAGGAGAGTTCAAAGTTCACTTGAAAAATTACCTTTTTGTGCGCTATTCACAAATGCGTGCTTTGAAAAGATACTTGAAATTCTTTATCATAATGATTGTCTAAAATTTTTCGAGAAAAAAAATAACAATTAAAGATTGTCGTTTAAATATGGCAAATTTGAATTTTTGGGTGTTTTCCACAAAACTATAGTTTGCTTTTGATTTAATAACCATGAAATAATACTCAGCAACCACAAAAACCTATAATTTGACACGTTGGACGAGGATCAAGGCAGGAATATCAAGGAAAACGACGTAATTTTCCACTAATTTTCAAGAATTTCCCTTCTTTTAGTGAAATTTGTACCGAGATCCATCACGATATATTATTATTCCAATAACACTGTCTAAAATTTTTCTAAAAACAAAATAATTAAATTCTGTCATGTAGAAATGGTAAATTTTAATTTTTCAGAGTTTTCCGGAAAACTATCGTCGGTTTTGATTTTAATCATAAAATAAAACTCAGCGACCATGAAAACATATAATTAGGACCGAGATAGGAATATGAAGGATAAACGACGCAATTTTCCACCAATATTCCAGAATTTTCCTGCTTTTAGTGAAAACTGAACCTCACGGCATCTTACTATTTCAATAATACTCAAGTCTGAGTTTGCTGGATTTTCCAGCAAACGGACCGGCCTTTCCACTTTCCGACTAGTATTCAGTGTACCAAAAAACCACCTGATACCAAATTTTAGAAACTTTGGATTGAAAGACCCCGAGATATTCCATTTGTTATGAAAAATTATAATAATCACGAGCTGCCTTTTTTGTTTTCTTCTGACTAACGATGTGTGAGCCATCTTGAACACGATGCAGAAAGAATTTTGCATTTTCGTGCCGTCTATAAAAGCTTAGAAGTTTTTCACACTGAACTAGTTGTATTTACTAGTTGATAATGATAAGCTTGACAGTAAGTTAGTGTCTTAGTGTTATAGCACGGCAAGTTTATTTATTCAAAATAAACCAATAAATAATTTTTCAAGTAACAATTATTTATAACTCATTTATTACCATAAATGTTAGAAGTGCAATTAATACAACTGCCAAATGCCAAAGGAAACTTATTTTGGAAAACAGACGTTTAAGAGAAGATGTTAGAACCGTCTGGAAACATGTGACTCATGTGGATTACTTCATTATCGTTGCAATACTTAATAATTTTCAAGTTTACTGGGTCAATGATGATTTATATCAGAATTCAACTTCACATGTTTGTATAAATCTAGAATCTCTACTCATGAAAGTCAAAGTTCGCAACAATGAAGCTAAATTGGAAAAGTATTGTTCGACATTTACAAAGCTTTACTTGTAAAAACAAGATTTTCGGAACGTAATATCAACCAGTGTTAATCAAAACGTCTCTTTGTTATCTTTGTGACAAGTTAAAGCCGTCGTTTTCTTTAAGGGATTCTTGCTTTGCTTTGGTTCCACTGAAAATAGTTACAAAACAAGAACACAATTAATAATGTTGAACGAGTTATTCCACAGATGTATGAAACAAGAATCATATTTGATCTTCTCTGGAACAGTTCTGAGAGAATAATACTTAATGAGAGCGCTCGTATTAAATCAGTTTGGTCTTGTATTTGTCTTTATCTGTTTGTTCTATTGCTCGAATATAGCGATGTTGAAAAATTGTTCAGTTTGTGTTAATGAATGATTGCAATAGAGTATTTATTTTTAAAATTCCTATAATTATAGGAATTTTAAAAATAAATACCGATCAAGATCAATGTCTGAATTTAGTTCAAGAATTTCACTAAAGTTGGGGATAATACTGAGAGATTGAAACTCAGTGCCATTTCTAGATAAATTGGCTCCCACGTCATGTGATTTGCTGCATCAACTTTGCATTTACTATTGAGTTTTCTGTATTGTGGTGGTTCACGGATTTTACTCCGATACAATGGCTATTACCGGTGATATTCTGTAGAGATCTGTCTTGGCACGTGACCTGCTGTCACTCTCACAGCTTTGCAGATGATGTGTAATAATCCGAGAAATTATTGCTTTTGGGTACCTTCAAATAATTCAATTTAATTCGAAATGAAGTTTTATAAATTATTATATTTTGATAGAACATACGAGATGTGAGGCAGGCCCAGAGACGTTATGTCGTGTAATTCAATATCTCCTATCCGGAGCACCGACTGCTGAGCCAGCAAGGAAGTATGCTTAGCAACTTAAGTAGGCCCATGAATCAGGGGAAATCCGCGTGGATTTGAAAAGAGCCTTCATGGACTGTTTTTGTGCCTACTCTGATTCATAGGTCGCTTCAATAACGTATGGGCGGAGTCAGCCCCCGGTTATCTAAATTAAATATATTTTCTAAGCTTTGCATGTGAGGTAGCTCCCGTTTCAACGATTTCATGAAAACTAATTACCTTCAGAAAAAAGTACAGTTCCTACTCGTTTGGCAAGCTAATCTTGTCCAGCGTGACTTTACTCACTAAGGAATAATCCATTGCTTGCATTAACTCAAGTCAAATGAATTTCACCATTTCCACACTCAAAGTAATTAAAACATTTTAAATTTTGATTTCATTGTTGTTGAGATAATATCTATAAATAAAGTTATGAGTAAGTCTCTAGTCACGGCAAGGAGAATTTTAACCCATGTTAATTTTTGTTCCTAATATCATATTTTTTTGAAATCATTCAATATCCTGTGTGTCAGTATTGTAACAACTTAAATTCAAGTAATTAGATAGAGATTAAATTGATTTATCAAGTTGTGTTCATATGAGTGTACAGTCAACGAAGAAATTGTGTATCTGTTGAGAAATATCCCGCTTAATCAAGCCGTAAAATTGCCGAAAATCTTAACGTGAGCCATACAACGATTTAGACCTTTTCAAAAAGCTCCGAATATGGTATAAAATAACATTTTTTCCAGGTGCTTGTATATTGGATTTCATCGTATTTTTCTATAAAGATTTGAATACGTTCAAAGGGAAATTGTTGTAGCTCAAAGTACCTACGCATAACCCTAATTGAAATTACAGATTATTCAGAAACTGGATTCCGTAACAACAAGCGGCAAGGGTTGAAAGCTCAGCATAAAGAGTTTGCATTGGTTTGATATGGTGAGAAGCAAACTTCACACGGTTCATTTACATACATAGTGAGTTCTTGATAAAATACTGACCCGTGCTTTCAAGTACGCAACGTTCTTCCATATTACCGCCCTCCATACGTGTGTAATGAATTCAAGTATGAAATATTACTGTTATTTACGACGTTTACTTGTACTTTCACATTATTTATACCGATTAGAATTACAAAACGTCTCATACTTCTGCCATATCTAGGTACGTGACCTGGTGGAACGTGCTGTCCTACTGCGAATTATTAGTTATGCAAATTTGCCTCCGATAATAAATGTTTTCTTTAGAAATACCCTTTTGTGATAATTTCTCTACGGAATGAATTTGAAATATGATATCCGTAAACATAAGAATAATGAACACAGTAAAAAAGGAAACAAAGCTTCCAATTAAAATAAAAAAATTCAACAAACGCTAAAAGTTGAATTTATTCAAGGTGGATATGGCATCATGATGGATGTAATCAGTTGACAAATAAGGAACAGCATTCTCGGAAAGTTAATTTAATCAATCTGTCTGTATATATTAATTAACTATTCACTAGCTCTCTTAATAACTAGCCTGATAAATTGAAGCTAAAAAATTATACTCCATGTTTATTGGAATTGACAATATATATTTTCTTCCAGACGTAAGTCGGAAAGTCTACGAATGGTATAAGGAAGCTCAAAAATCTTGAATAATTATTTAAAGAGAAATATGTATATTGGCCATACATTTTAGAAGATTTCATTTATATTAGTATAGCTGGAAGGCGTGATATAATAGAATTCATAATTCTGAATAGTTATATTGTCGCATACGAATATATATAGTAGCGGGTATAGACCCTCGTGTAGTATAAGGATCAGATTTGCATTCATTCCGTGTCAACATAAGATAACGAAACAGATGTCGGAAGCACAAAAATCATGAGATAAATTTCAGAATTGGTGGAGCATCAATCGCGCGAAATGAGTAAAAAAAGGAGTATGCAGGAACTGGTGGAGGTGACTTGACCAGCACCTCGAATGGTATAAAAGAAAGATTCGCAAGCTAGATAGATAGTCCGTTATTCAGTCTGAGTTTTTGTGAATCAGAGTGACCAAATTGACAGCTGTAAACCAACGCAACCGGAAGCAAGTATCCTGTTAGTGACAATTGGAGCACAAGGTAAATATTAATTTTACCAATTCAGCTATTATATTTTGTTGTTGTTTTGCTCGCGGTACGGCCTTGCAATATCAAATATCGTTCCATTAAATATTGTAATTGTTTTATTGTGCCTTCTAAGTTTATCCTGTTCAGATTTCCATAACGTCTCGATAAAACTAATTGTTTTTTGTACCGATGAACGTATTAGTGAATTTATGAATAATTGTACTGTGTCAGAGGTTGTGAATGATTAGAGTGAAAGGGAATCACGACGAACCAATATACAGTGTGTCTACCGAGAAATTAGGGTGTGTCGTAGATAGTCCACAGCCAGGGTCTACACGCTGTGATTACCTGGAACTAGACTCTGAAGGGGCATATATGTTCAAGCGTTGCAATTTCCACTGTACAGGCTGTGTCTACCCGGAAGTAGACTGGTATTGCTGAAGAGGTAATTATAGTCTTAACCCGCTGCGACAACCTGGAAGTAAGAGTTATAGCTGCCAAATTGATGTGTGGCTAGTATATAAGTGCCTGGCACAGTCGTACAATTCCAGATGATGCTGTTGTCGAGAATCTGCTCGTACTAACCTGGAAGAGGGCAGGATAAATAAATTTCAGTATTCACCATCGCTTCTGATAATTACCGCGTGACTGTTTGTTTTCAAAGCTATAATGAGGAAATTCCTTGCATAGACCGCTTCCTTTGCAATTATTGTTTCTGAGCTTCCTAGTGCTTCCTCCGGATCGGGATGAATTATTATTACGCAGACAGAGTCAAATATTTATCAGTGTTCAAGCTTCCTGCATGAATAAGCTTATTATTGGGAAGTTCCATGTTTGTTTAACGAAAAGTATAACTTTCTGAAACATTATTTAAGTAGTCGAGAAGTAGCCAAGAGTTAAGTGCAATTAAAGCCTACAATTTTGATAGTATTCAGTCTGCCCTATTGACACCTGGTTACTCACTCCACTGATACTACTCCGGGATAAGGTTATCCATAGATAGCACTGCGATACCCTTTATGGTGAGGGCTCTAGCAGAAGCCTTCAACGAGGAGTAAACCTTAACAAACAAAATCTAGCGCCCGAGAAATCAACATAAAGTCATTTGGATTCAGATCTGGTAGATTTAAAAGAGTGTTGAAGTCGTCGTAAGTGACAATCATCAAAAAGTGACAAGGCACAATGGAAACTGAAATCAGTCGAAGTTTCCCTCTGAATCTTATAATCTAGAGATACATAACAGAGTCTTTCTACAATAGAATACCCATATCCAGAAGCGGCACTCGACAAGGAAACTAAAAATATAACGGTGATGAAAGTTCATTATCAATTCAAAGGAACCTCGTGCCTATTCAGATTTTAACACATAACTTCGACATGTTGGTTATCTAGTTATACTTTAATCGTACTTTATCGTTTGCTTATCGTGTTTAACTGTGTTAACCTGCTAATGCTATTTCAATATCATACTTTACCAGCTGTTGTCCATGGCCTACTCCCGTGAGGTAGGTACCACTTGTGCTTATGTAAGTTGTGGATATCCATTTTATCCAATCACAGAAAGCCCCCGCAGTGCTTGCAGTGTATGATATTTGGATTGAAAATTGTGGTCGTGATGATGGTTGTTGGTGTAGACAAGTGCAGGCTCTTGCCGTATGGTAAAACCAAGTAATATGTGTTTATTCCTTTGTAGAAACAGGTGAACATACAAGGCAGTTATTAACATCATTGTATACTTTCAAATGAACCTATTTAATAAATTAAATACTTTATGATACTATTAAAATTTTATATCCACAGAAGTGATATCCACAATAATTGTAAGTTATTCCAATGGGATATCCAGTATTGAACAATATTATGGAACACCTGTTCCATTGTAAAACATTTCAGGTGATCTGAGTGAGCGCGAGTGCTACACCAGGGTTTTTCTTTTTTTTTCAATGGATTTTCACTACATGGGATAGACCAATGGATCCACCCGGAGTGATGGTTTTATTTTATTCCTTGCCCTGCACCTCCACCATATTTGTTTCAAGTACTAAATATTGATATTGAGCTAAAACGTTCTTTACGCCCATAATGCATTCTGTATGCAAATAATTTCATCATATTGGTCGCAATACCCATATATTATTGATGATATTATTTGATGATGTAAACTCTATAATCAAGAATGAGAATATTAATGGGTAAATGTAACAAAAGCTATTGTAATTCCAGCATTACTTGTAACAAACGCACGCCTCTAGACAGTTCATACGTCTTTTCTCCTGAATATTTGTCGTAATTTGTATAGGGCGGCTGCATAATATGTCACGGTAATTGTGGTGTTGCGTTCTTTGAAATCTATAGGAAGATGCACTCACATTCGCAAAAGATCGTAGCCATCATCTATTTTGTTGACTGACAGACTATAAACTTTGTTAGTGGTGTAGTGGTGCTTCTCCCTTTCCCCCTTCATTCCATCAAATCTCCTTTGGACAAAGGATAATGGTAGAGAACAATGGTTTCATTTCCGGCGTCAATTGTCTTCAACACGTTCACAAGGTTTTCTACACAGAGGTTCAACAAGGACCGAGCATATTCAACACGACGCTGGCGATAAACTGCTGAGAGTGGTTGGGGAAGCCACGTTACATTTTGCATTAACTTTATTCATGCCCAAATGTTCGTGGAAGATTCGGCAAGCGCTTGTATCTGAGATTCGCCACATTTGTACTATTTCTTTCACCTTCAAACGTCGATCGCAACATGGACAATTTTGTCGCCTATCTCCTAACAAGACTTCAACTTGTGTGTTATCAGCATTTTGACCTGCTGCTAGTTCTATTTCGAGCTGCGTATTTTTGGCTTTGCCCTCTATCATGGCAAGCTGGAACTGGAGTCTGAAGATTGTGCACATATTTCGTTTCGAGAATACTAGTAGAACGAAATATGAACTAGCGTTACAACTGGCAGATGGCAACTTGTACTATAGCTTCGGTTATTCGTGAATGTCTACATTGTTTTACTTCCAAACAACATTATATGTCAAGGCGTGTTGTGCAGTTTGAGATATTCCTACAGAGTACAGCATTCTAGTATCTAGTAGCTTCAGACTTGAATTGAAAACTAGTATCCATATCGTACGCTTATGCTATTATTCGAATCCGTTGGTTTATTATGCCAAAATAAAATTATGAAATTTTAGGTTCCTCTTGAAATTTTTAGAATAAATTTAAATTGAAGAGGCGGTGATATAGAAGCTTGGTAAATGCCGTTACTAATGGAGGAAATGTTTACGTCACTTGATATGCAGCAATTATACGAATTTCATTACCTTTGATGACGAAACTTTCAGTTTGCGTTGAAAGCGTTCACCGTTTGTGGTGTAAATTTGGTATGAAGCTCACAAGAGCATCTCGTACATACCTACATGCATATGAATACGTTCGAAAGTCTCAAGTTCAATTGTCTATGAATATTCTGCAGAATTAATTACTAAATTGACTTTCCAACTGTGAATGATTTTAATTATAGAATGGCGATCCGATTGAAGAAAATCCGCGTGCCTATAAGTAGTTCTCGATTCACACCGGAATGATGATATTATTTTATATTATATCACTTAGAATCCACTCATTATCTATTTTATCATAGGAATGATTCAAATACCTTGTAGAATATTGGCACAAAATTTTTCGTGAAATACGGTCGACTGGAAAAAAAGGATACTTGTTAAATTTTATAATATTAAACATGTTCCTCTTTTCACGATATTTTCTATAATTCAATGTTCGCCGAGGTATTGGCCAAGAAAAAATTGCTCAAAAATTACTCAATTTTTTCGTTAGAAAATATTAGTAGAATCTTAGTAACATTACTATTTTTTTTTTGCGTGGAGAAGAGGAAATCTTGCATACACGCATCATGGACCTGTACCCCCGGGTGTGCCGGATTCTTCACGACTCGGAGAATATCGTGTGAGCCAGCGATAGGATGTTGGGAGAGGAGATAGGCATTTGAATTTTCCTTGGAGGTGGTTCGGATGTTATAGGAATAGGGAAAAACCTCACGAGGTAAAGAGTTCCATAACTTCGCTGTTCGATAGAAAAATAAAGTCTGGCAGATATGGAAGACGAAAGTTATAGTTGTACCTGACATCGTTATATTAGGGATTGTGGGATCTGCTCTCCTGAAAGACACAAGTTTGAGTTTTGGTTGCATTAAACTCTACTAGATTATCGAATCCCCATCTGAAAAGCTTTGCCAGATCTCAATTAATTGCGTCAACTCGCCTCTGTCTCTCTCCTCTGGCTTCATTGAAAGATATAGGGGCTCTAGATGAAGAAGCGGTATGAAGTCTACCATCATCTGGTGGACGGGACAGGTTGACACTTCCAGTAGATCGTTTATATGGAGCAGAAACAAAGTCGGTGCCAAGACAGATCCCTGTGGAATACCAGACCAGCGTTGATGTACTTAGTCTTATACAATATTATAATATACATAATGAATTGAATAAATACTGTTTAGTTTATTACTACCCTAATATAAAAACTTCTACATTGAAACCCAGAGATTCAACTTATGAATATAAAATTTAAACTTTTTGAGTGTGTCCTAGAAATTTATCTGTACTTTTGAAGTTTAATAATATCAAAATTTAGATCTCAACAAATTATGCAATATCACTCAATAGATCTACAGTTCATATCGGCAACTCTGTGATATGTTGCCAACTGTAAAAATGAGATATAATTTATTTGACGTCGATAGCGCGGTACTGACGCAAGGAAATTTCTAAAGTGAATTGGTTGTAAAAGTAACCAAGTATGATGTCATTCCATCCGTAAAGTGAATATCGTTTAAGGTTACTTCATAGAGACGCGAATTGCGATTTGCGAATAATGTTCTGATTGGTAAATTTGAATTTAAAAAAATGGCGGAGAAAGATCACCGACGATAGTTTAATTTCCTGCAAATTTGCAAGATTTGAAATCTGTGGGCGGGAATCTTGAGATGGTTTGAATATTTTCCAAACATTTGCGCGAATTATTGCTCGAGCATGCGCTGAGGGATAACATTAGTAGAAAAGAAGAAGATAACCTCATCATTTTACTTTGTTTACTCGGGTCATTTGCATGTTTGTGAAGCTTCTCTTTCTTCATTCTTACATTATATATTGTACTTAATGAATCCTGATCCTGAAGAGGTATCTACATTGTAAATTTATATATTTTGACTAGAAATAACTCAACTAAATGTATTTTAGTACTGTGGTAGCACTCTCAGTCTATTGCAATACAAACAACGTTGAGTTTGCACAGTCTGAATATGTGACTGGAAGCTCCCAAATGCCTACAGAAAAGTCTGCAGATCTGAAGGAAACAGACCTGTTTCTTTTTGTTCTCCTCTTTTTTACCAATACATAAACGGCAATTGCACGTCTTCGTCGCCAATGAAATATTTCTCTAACCATACACAAACAAATAGAGAATGTTAGGTTATAAATGTCAGATAGAGCTTAGTGAAAAATAATATCCCTAAAATAGTATGTAGTACGACGCGACTTGCTATTTGCGAAAGCGAATGTTCGCAATTCGCGCCTCTATAAAGTAACCCTTATATTAGCTATTCAATTGACGAGTGAATAATGAGATCAATGTGTGAACAATAGTCCAGGCAACGAAACAGAAAAGAAAAAAAAGTAAGCTAGATTTTCATGACTATCAAGACCACAGGGGTCGACCTTTCTACCCCCTCAAAACGGGGTTTCAACCCCTCAGAGAAGCATTCTTATAAAAAGAGTCCAAAATTAATGAATTGAGAGCCGAAAATGACACCTAGTATGTTTTTTGGGTCGCTGATCACGATTCCGCTGTTACCTTTTCCAAAAAAGTCTCTCCAGATGGAAAATTCGGTAAATTTGAGACTTTCCTGAGACGTTTGTGAATAATAAAGTATAATTTTGTTGCAAAAATTACCTCTAGTAGGTTTTTTGGATCGCTGATCACGATTCCGCTGTTATTTTTCCAGAAAAACTCTCCAGATGGAAAATTCGGGTAATTTGAGATTTTCCTGAGACGGTTATGAATAATAAAGTATAATTTTGTTTGCAAAAATGACTGGAGGTCATGACTAGAGGACATTTTTGCAACAAAATTATACTTCATTATTCGTAACCTTCTCAGGAAAATCTCAAATTTCCCGAATTTTCCATCTGGAGAAAAATTTTTGGGGAAAATTACAGCGTAATCGTAATCAGCGACCCAAAAAACCTACTATAGTAACTGTTGCAACAAAATTATACTTTATTATTCACGAACGTCTCAGGAAAATCTCAAATTCCCCGAATTTTCTATCTGGAGAGACTTTTTTGGAAAAAATTACAGCGGAATCGTGAACAGCGACCCAAAAAACGTACTAGGGGTCATTTTCGGCTCTTAATTCATTAATTTTGGACTGTTCTTATAAGAATGCTCCTCTGAGGGGTTGAAATTCCGTTTTGAGGGGGTGGGAAGGTCGATCCCCGCGGTCTTGATAGTCATGAATAATCTATGGGGTATTAGGAACAGAATGCAAAAAAAAATTTTGAAATTGTAGCTTACTATATATATATTTGGTCATTTTCCGGGCTCATCGCCTGGACTACAAGTGAACAATCATATACGAATTGTAGATAACGCTTTTTGAGAATAATAATGAATGAGGCATACTAGATGGAAATGTACCTATATTGAAATTCTAATAACTAGATGCACAAGTGATGAAATTCCTGGATTTCATTCGTGTTCTATGTTCAGTTAGATTATCCATAGATAAGATCGATTTTTAGATAAACGTACCAACTAGTTAATTGACGCAAACAGAACGAAAATCTATTTTCGAATTGTGATAACACATAATCTAATTAAGTTGTCTAACGAGGATTATATGAAAATCGACGTGAGTTCTGAGTGCAAACACTAATAGAATTGTAATAGATTAATCCATTTTATGGTTGGTGGATGTTCACGCTCTAGCAGTCTGCAATTACCTACGTCATTTGAATTAAAAATGCTCTCTACCGTTAATTAAACGAATGCAATATAAAGCAGACCCAGTGCATAATAAGACAGGCTTGGCAACTGAATACGGATTAATATTCCGTTTTTTGTTTGTTTACCTTGTTACTTTTCAGGGCATAAGACCAGAATTAATAATTCACATGAAGTGACTAAGGATGGCGTATCTCAAAGATAATATTAAACTCACTTGGAATAAAATTTCATAATTTCTTTAGATCGCACACGAAGAAAATAATAATTGAAGAATTTTAAACATTTTCAATTATTCGGCATCACCTAGGAATAGTCAACCAGATTTGGTTGAGTGTGAAAAAAAATGAGATCATCTCAGGTCAAAAATTCGATCACAATAGGTAGGTCAGATTTCGTGAAACACAGTATGGATTAATGTCGAAACTCATCTGACGAAAAATGAGATTTTTTTAGGAATATCTCTGGAAATCTATCCTGTAACAATAGATGTATCTCATTTGATGATGAGAGCCCATCAGATCCATAGAAGATATTGGGCGGAAAACGTTTGGCATATGTTTCGTTCATCATTTGAGGGCAAGGGACTTGACTCCCAAATGCACTTAGGCCACTTAGTTGGGCATATTGTGGCCAGATGACCCTCGCCTGGTCAGGAAGTAGGCCATTTCGTTTCCTTCAACTCCGCTGAGTCCAGGGACACAGATGAGTTGAACTTTATTTCTCCTGGCTAATTCAGTCAGTGTATTCTTCTTTTATAAGCCTTGATGTGACTGGGTGATGTGAGAGCTCCCAGAGCGCACCGGCTGTCTGTGCAAATTTATATGCGCCTCTTTACATAGTTTCTTCGGAGGTTTTCCATGGCACAAATCAATATTGCGTAGACCTCCGTCTGAAAAACCATAGAGTAAGCGCCAAGAGTCGCTGAAATAGTGATCTTTGACCTTTTCAGGTACACTCCTGCCCCAGAAGCTTGACCTACCTTGGACCTATCTGTGAAACATGCGAGCCCGTCTGGTGGCAGTAGGGTGAGAGTTTCGTTACTCCAATCTCCTCTGTCCGGTATGAGGATTTTGGGATAAGTGAGACATATACCTGAGATCATGCTATTTTGCTTCGTTTCTAGTATGGGTCATTCAGAGATTGACTCACTTAAAATTGATCAGTATCCACGAGAGTAGTGCGTTTTGGTCTACGCCGTTCTCATGGCCTCATTTTTTATGTATGAGTGTAGAGGCGATGATTCGGCATTAGCTTCAAGGGTTTTCGTTGGAGCCGATCTCATACCGCTCAATATACCTACGCATGCAAGTCGCTGCAGTCGGTCCATGGGGCGTTGGGATATACCAGTTCTTGTCCACAACGACCAAACTACCGCAGCATATATAACCATAGGCGTGGTCACAGCGGTATAGATCCAATAAAGAATCTTTGGCTGTTATTCCCATGTGCTGCTGAAGGCTCTTCTGCACTCCCAAAATGACGCGGAGGCCTTCCTCACTCGATATTCGAGGTGCTCGCCCAGTTCAGCTTAGAGTCTAGGATTACTCTTGGCATATATTTCAAAACCACTTATGTAAAAGAAATACTTTTTGTACGGCTTGAATTATAATGTTTGTTATAAGCAATTGATCTAGTTTTCTGGAATATTTCTTGAATTTCATTCTATAACTAACCTAAATTCAGAAATATAACTTATTAGACTAAGGATCCACCCACAGATAATAGGAACCAAAGTTTGGAGGATCTACTAGGAAATTAGGAGACATGTCCAAAATATAAGATTGTGTAAAAATATAATAGAAGCTATCGCCGGAAAACTTTCGTAATTTGTCCCAAACATATTTACGTGTATATAAAAACCAATTTCAAAACTTAGAACTAACCGTAAATCGAAAAATGTGAGCTACAATATTGATTTCAGTCATCTATTGAATCCATAAATCTGCAACAACATATTATTATAATAACAATATACACTTTATTCTCCCAAGACTACAGATTGAAGTACACTCTGTTCTTCCACTCAACCTCTCAACAGAAATAATGAAAAATTCAAAAATGAGATAAACAACAATTACAAAATCTTTTATAAAATAAAACATGGGATATTTCAAGAGAAAAAACTAGCTAACTATATTTAGGTAGTTTCAGCAGCTCATATTTATAGAGTTAATATAACTCATTTTGATATATGCAGGGCGAAGAAATTAATATTTTAGTATGAAGAGTGATTCATTAATAGTTGTACATTTGTTAATTGGAGAATCCTGGGTTGAAAATATGAAGATATGGGTTAATAACACTTAAATAAAATTAGCTCCTTACTGAGTTATAGGGTGGTTCATTTAGAAATCTCCAAATGATTTTTGTCCATTATTCAGAACATGTTAAAATATTTTGAAAACTTGATTCCGGCTACTGACACTCGTGTATGACAGAATTGAGGAACCGTTTCCTCTTTCTAAATGCTACGCCACTGACCGAATTATCATTTTGGTATAATTTTTCAATTCTTCAACACTTTCTATATAATTAACTGATTAACTATGTTTACGTAGTTTCAGCAGCCCATATTTATAGAGGTAATATAACTCATTTTGATATATGCTGGGCGAAGAAATTAATATTTTAGTATGAAGAGTGATTCATCAATGGTTGTACATATGTTAATTGGAGAACCCTAGGTTGAAAATATGAAGATTTAGCCCATAACACTCAAATAAAATTAGCTCCTTACTGAGTTATAGGGTGGTTCATTGAGAAATCTCCAAATGATTTTTGCCCATTACTCAGAACATGTTAAAATATTTTAAAAACTTGATTCTGGCTACAGACACTCGTGTATGACAGAATTAAGGAACATTTTTCTCTTTCTAAATGCTACGCAGCTACTGACCGGATTATCATTTTGGTATAATTTTTCAATTCTGCAACACTTTCTATATAATTAACCTACTTCTTCTTAGCGGTAAACTAATTATTTCTCGAGATATTCAAATTAAACATAACACTGCACAATTATTTCAATTTTAATATGTATTTATCTGTCATATTATTATTATCCATGTCAATGTGTCTTGCATGAATCGTGCTTTACTGTTATCATTTTGTAAGCGATTTTAACAATCATCTAAAATGCGTTTTTGGTATGTACGTATGTGCCTAAGACAACATTTTCAAAATAAATTAATGTTTTGTAGTTGGTTTTGGTTTGAAATATTCAGTTCAATCTAGCAGAGTCGTTGTTGTCAATTGTTGATACTACTGTCACTCATCAATTCACGCAATGAATGCAACCCCCTTATGAAATACATCAACATGAATAATAATGTTGTGACAAATAAATACATATTAAAATAAAAACAATTGTGCAGCGTTTTATTTAATTTCAAATATATTCAAACTTGTGGCGAAAGAGTTTCGCTTCTAATAGATTAATGAAACAATCGAGATACAAATGGATGTATGGATACATTCATTTGTTTCTTATTGACTTTTCCATATAACAATCATAAGGTCTCTCTAGTCTAGATCGATCAGTAACATTACAAACTAGTAGTTCTGGATAGATGTTCCGCTCTTCGCATATAGCTCATCGATAGAACAAGAAAGTTTGTAACGTTACTGAACGATCATTCTGTTGAAGGTACACATACGTGACAAACAGCGAAGTAAAAAAACCAAATAATCATCTTTGAATAGATGCATGTCCCACTAAGCAGTCAAACAGTAGATTTTTCAGACACAGTTACTGAGAATATTAAACTATTAGAGCGCCAGATGGCTTCACAAAATTGAACCTCTATAACAATCGAGATACAAATGAACGTATGATATCTAGTCATAGATGACATCTATGGTAATTTGGTCTATGTACTACGCTGTTTGTCCGTTATGTATTCCTTCAACAGAAATCGTTTTGTAATGTCGCAAACTTCATGGTTCTACTGATGAGCTCTATGAGAAAAGCGAAACAGCTTTCTAGAAGTATTAGCTTGCAATGTTACTGATCTAGACTATTATTATTATCATTATTATTATTATTATGTTTGGAAAGGGTAGAGGTTCTAGAAAATGGGGGCAATTGAACTATCACAATTATCAAAATTATAACTAAGGAATGTGAAGGAAATGAAAAAAAGTTGAGGTCAAGTAGGACAAATAATGTAACCGCGCCCTACCGAAAGGAACACAGGAAAAACACAAATGCGTCACTTAAAGAATCATAGCGATTTTTGAAACAGTTGACATATCTTACTGACACTACATTATCTGGTAGACCATTCCAGGGCTGGAAAACCCTGTTAGATAGAAAGTTTTGGCGAGATGTTTATTTAAATCTTTCTCCTTTTCACTTAAAATTGTGACCACGAAGTCAGATGTTATATTTTAAGGTGAATAGATGATTTTAGTCAACCGACAATGAATCCTGCAGAATGCGGTAAGTTTGTATTAGATCTCCAAGAATTATTCTATCAACTATGGAAGGTTGAACCAGTTGATGTAGTCGCGCTTCGTAAGGAGATGAAAGAGACCATGAGCCCAGCGGTAGGCTTTTCATTAAACTCCCTCGAGAAGTTGAATGTCTTTGATCAGATAAGAACACCATATCACAGCGGCGTAATCGACGAGGGACCGAATACATGTCTTGCACAGTTGTGAGAAAAAATCCTTAGATGGACTTTGGATGGCTTTTCTGAAAGTGTAGGAGACGTAGTTTGCTCTGCGGACGATCATGATGATCGAATTGGGTTTCAACAGGAGTTATGAACTACCCTCCCTTTAAAGTGTAAAAAATGTTGGGATTGTTATATCCAAGATGTAAAATTGTGCATTTGTTCAAGTTTAGGGGATATCCTATTCAGAATACCATTTTTCCACTAAGAAAAGATTAGATTGAAGTTCTCGATGATATGTAACAGGATTTGCGAAAATCATCAGCTTAAAATGCAATCTAGCAACTCAAGGAACGTGGGCGGTCTGAAGTATATATTAAAAAAAGGATGGGTCCCAGCACTGATTCCCGTGGGACACTTTAGACAACATTATGCAATTGGGACAAGACACTATGGACTTGAACTAAGAATGATCTTTTGGATAGAAAATAATCTATCCATCGAAGCAGCTTCCCGCCGATTCCAAAAAAAGTTTGGCTAATAGCTTAGTTTTAGGAATATGGTCGAAAGCCTTTGAGAAATCTAACTAGATTACATCTATGGGCAGATTCCTGTCCAGTTAAGACAGTATATAAAAGGTTAGTTGTTGTTGACCTGCCTGCTAAGAATTCATGTTGGCTATCAAGTATGACTGTGGAGCCCAGTAAGATAGGAAGAAGTTGATTAACAATAAGTCCTTCCATAGCTTTAGGACAAACTGTACTCCAACTTATTGGTCTATATATTTCGGCATGGAATTTGTCCTCTTTTTTGAATATAGAAGTTACAACCGCAGAAAGCCACATGTCAGGTAAAGTTCCGCTTTCAAATGAAGTTTGCATTATGTCTGCCAGAGGTTTACATAACGAAGCAGCGCAATGTTTAAAGACTGCAGTGGGTATTCCATCTAGGCCAGGGGAGAACTTAGTGGCTAGTTGTCAAGTTGTTTCTGGACCTGTTCTGCAAACAGATCTAGAGTGGCTAATGTGAGTGTTGTTCTTTGCAATGCAATGTTGTCAATAGGGTCTGGACTTTCATGCGTGAAGACAGACTCGAATCGTGTAGCTAAAGTCAGCGGTATCTATCAGCCTTACGTACTTCAGGTATTGATATGGTGGAAGACATTTTAGAACGTGTGTATTTGTATACTTCCTTAGTGCCGGTGCTTACGAGATTATTTTCATATTTTTGCCGAGCGTTTTGTATAGGTCTTGAGATAAAATATTGGAATATTGGCGATGTGCTAAAGAAATCTTCATCAGATTTTGATTAGATGAATTTACGCCAAAGATCGACGTTTGCACTTAGCACGTTGGATAAAACTGTCCGAGATATAGTTTTTTTTTTAGTTTGTGTGACATTGAAAGGATCTTATTCTTATCGATCAGCTATTGCTATTTGACTGAATGTAATGGCCCTCTTGATGATACACCAAATCCTCTCCTGCTGGTAGTGACAGAAACATACTTAGTCATAAGCGCCTACTCAACTGAATATAAATGATTGAAATGCTATCTTTATGGTGATTAACAAGCTGCCATGAACACTTCAAAATAAAATACATCCATTTCTATTGAATTAGACTAATTAGTATGCAGCCGCTACATACTAAACAATGGAACACGAGTTTTATCTACTAAATGTACATTCATAGCCACTTACACGCTTTCGTGATAAATATATTCATTTTTAGACTAGATGAATCATTATTAGGAACATTGCATGAGTGTGAAATGCACTCTATCTTCAATTAATAAATGAAAGCGACATAGTGGAACTACGGTAATTCAGTTGAGCTTGTTAATCAAATGGTAATTTATCTTTTGTACCTTCACCTAGTTCACCTATATTCTATCGACAACTAAAAAAGCTTTGATCAATTGATCACCTGCTGCAGGTCAAATTTAAATTTTGTGGTAACGAAAAATATACTGGAAAGGATTTACAAACCTTTAATGGACTGCTTTATTATATTAAATTCTATGTTGATTTGAAATTTCATGCAAAAGGTCTACATAATGTATTTAACAACTCTATGGTTCATACTGACACCGCTGTAGGGTTGACTTTCGCAAATATTCACACCATAATATGATCTTCTTTAATATTTGCTGTCACATGAACTATCAAAATGTACCACAGATTCAATAAGTCTGCGTCTTGTTGCACAGAATGAAGACATAAAATAGTTTGTGACGTCACATCGATGACATCACTTGAATAACATGATAATTCTGGAGGTTAAAAATATATTCGTATATTTTATGATATATAAATTTACGAGAAATAGGTCACACTAACACATAAGCTCATCAGTGACGTATCAATGTCTAAAACGGGATTTCTTAAAACAAATTATTAGTAATAGCACAAAGCGTGTGTTCCCAATGATAAAATTCAAAATGTGGTTAATAAATTTAACAATTTTCATCTTAAACTTCAATTTACTTATGAAATAGAAGTGAACAAAAACATAAATTTCCTAGATTAGGCATGATGCAGATGGAAAAATAAAAACTTCGTTGTTTACTGAAGAAGTTTGGTCTCAACTTTATCTTCACTTCAATTCCGTACAATAATTAAAAAAATGTTCGTGATACACTGGAAATGAATGGCTAGCCAAAACCATTTTTCAATTCCATGTTCAAAGACAGAAGAAACAAAATCTATAATGGAACGTTATATAAATAATATAAACAGTAATACAGATAATTTTACAACATTACTATGCATTCCGGAGAGCTCAGAGAAAATCAAGAAATGTTAGAAAAAGTACGATATAAATGTTGCGCATAAGCCTACTAACTGTGTTGTGAAATATTTCTCAAATCTAAAACCTGTGATACCTAAAGATAAACAAACCCACACATTATAAAAATTAAATTGCTTAGATTGCGATGGGACTTATACAGGAATCTCTAATTAATATTTACAAAAAAGAATGTATGACCATAAGTATAGTACAAAAAAAAACTTAGAAAATTCCACCGCTCTTGCTACATTATTTTGATTATAATCATCAATATGATTTCAAAAATGTTAATATTTTAACTAAAGGAACCAATTATGATGAAAGATATATTCTGGAGATGATTCACATAAAAGGTGACTTCAAGTCTGTAAATCATAGAGCAGACGTTCAATCATCAAGTCAGATTTATACTAATTTAATTAATTAAAACCCTTTCAAATTCCTACATGCGTCTTTATAATGTTAAAATTATATCTTGGGTAGAATGCTCAAATAGCAATATTTCTAATAAGGTCTAACAACCTTTTTCTGTTACCTCATAAATCTTCAACATCTGCTTCGAAAGTGGATACTTAAGCGTTATATTTTTTGGTTTCAGCCTTACTTCAAACGGTGGTTTGAAATGACTTCTAATTTTATATGAAAATTGATGACCAGTGGATTCTTGATTTATATACTTAAAACATTATGGTGTACAATTTCGATTACTGTTTGTTTCTGTTCCTTTCGGCAACGTGAGCATTTTTATTTCAAATCGGTGCGATAAGGACGCTTTGTAATGATACAATTAGTTTTAAGAAATCCCGTTTTAGATGATGGTCGTGAAACCTAAAACGTACATAAAGACGAAAATAATAAGCATAATAAAATACCATAATTTTATTTGAAACAATGAAGATGGATGTTAGAAATATCATTCGGAACGGGGCTGCCGCGCTCAAAAACAATACAGTCCCTATTTTCACCACTTAAGTGATCTGCAAAATGTCAAATCGGTACGACCAATATGAACGGCGTAATCGTCTCCACAGAGGGATACCCACGCACACCCAAACATCTTTTCAAAAATAGTCTGGATAGATTCAGATTTGCTCAAAACGGATATATCCGAGAAAAAAAACAAACTTTTTTTTATCTTAGTATTCAGAACTTACAGTTTAAATTTGGGCTATTACTTTCCAATTACACGTATAATCACTTTCGTTTATTCTCACAATTTGATATCAGATTCACAATAACGTTTATCCATTTCAAATCTGTATGGTCAATCTGAGAGATGATTAATGAGAAAAGGAAAGGTATTATCATTTCTCAAACGATGAAGCAAACTTCCACGTTGTTATTGGAAGTAGTGAAACTGTAACTGTAATTGCCGGAGAGCAGAGATCAGGAAAAACATAACAGTGGGGAAACGTATCAAGGGAAACCGTGAAATTCGTTTTATTTTCCTCTGGAAAATGGAAGTTCTGGAACGTTGCTATTTATTCAATTCCTAGGTCCATTTTCTGCAGGGAAGTCAATCTTGGTGAAGTAATATTTCATATCCACTAATACGTGAACACGACTCACAATTGATTTTGTAAATCCCGGATTTGTCGAAATCGGGATCTTTATCAAAGGTGTTGCCTAAACGATGTTTTAGGTTGATCTTACATCTATAAACTGGTTGTATTGCTTATTTAGAAAATAAACTATGGAATTTATTGATTACTGAAGAATGACAAGTGAAACTTTTGAATTTTATTGAAGGATTTCAAGGTAATGGTTAGTTGGCTACGTTCTAATTTCCTTTTTTGTTTAGTAATTGAATTATTGATCAAAGATTTGTGGTAACCGTTTTCTAATGTAGCTGAAGTCTCTCAACTTCGTTGTTATAATTTTGCTGGCTCAAAGGACGTTCAATAATCCATGAACTGAACTATTAAACGAAGTCTTTTTTATATCTAAATGATGTAGCTGAATCCGCCGGGGTATACCTATTTGTTTGAGTGGGTTTTCTGTATATGTCAAAATCCAAGTGATTACCATCTTTCATAATGTTAAAATCAAGGAAATAAATATCTGTTTCCATTTCGACAGTGAATCTCAGTGAATCAAATTGGCTATTAAGCGTGTTCAAAAAGCAATGTAACTCAAAATCTTCATTCGTAATGGCGAAAATGTCGTCAACATATTTATACCAAACTTTTGGAAACTGATTCAATTTGGATTTCAAGGAGGTTTCAAGTTCGCTCAGAAAAATATTGGCCAAAAAAGAATAGTTTGTTTTCTTAGTAATTTTTGTCACAAGTGAAATAATGTTGCTCCATACATAAAGATGTAAGCATCAAGTATTCTGTGCAGTTTTTATCGGGCATATTAATATTTGATATTTCTTCAGAATGTTAATCGACTCAGGGATTGGAGTATTTGTAGATAGTGAAACAAAATTAAATGAAACGGGAGTATCACCAGGTTTAGGCAACACCTTTGATACAGTTTCGGGATTCACAAAATCGATTGTGAGTCGTGTTAAAAATGTTATATGGGTTAAACTAGGAGGAACATTTTAACTCGATATGAGAAACATTGTTCAGAATGTTTATAATTCCGTTCATTATTAGTCATCGTAGTGAACTTAGCTTAAGATTGCCAGATTAGTTACTTTATAGTATATTGTTATTATTCTAATAAGAAAGCAATAACCGATCGCTGGCAGAAAATGTTTATTCCTTTGTTATTTCGTACATAATGTTCCTACTTGTGACAAAGGTTTATTATTATTAGGGTTTCAATTTCGGCTTTTTCAGCGGTCGGTAGTTCTTGTAACATTCATTTTCATATTTTAAACATCTTGTTTATGTAGTAATAGAGTCGTTAGTAGTTACGATATAAGTAGAGGTAACAGTAAGGTTTAATGCAGTAGTTCATCAGATATTACGAGATACAGATTATTATTGATTAAAGGAGACATTGTTTTTGAATTTATGAGTTTTAACAAAAGGTTGTGTGACCCTTCGGACACTGGTCCTTCGAAGAAGTGGTACAGCATTACGAACATACCAACACATTGAACAAACATTTTGCCCGTATAAAGAAACATAATGGTTAAAACTCAGCGGTAGCCGAAGATATTTTGAAAGATATTTTGAATACAGATCACACCATTTCTCAAGAAAGTTTATCACTTTCAAAACACAGTACAGACAAATATCCAGGTAATTTAGAAGGGATGGAAATTTAGGAACGAAAGAGCAATTTATTAAATTCTGATTTAACTCCAGCTGAAGGTAACCCATTGTTCACATTATTATCTCCTAATAGTTTCCAAACAGGCCCATTTTGATTTATAATTTAGTTTACTCTAATGATGGCTACTTGGTAGCCGTGTGGGGACAAGCTCTTAAGCTTGACGTCATTATGACTCAATGTCTCGCTCTACATAATAACAATGGTACAGATACAAATCAATAGTAATAGGGTCAATAATGATTGATGGATATGACTATCTGAATGATATCCGAATGCTCTAGTTAATCTAATCTTAATATATATATCGGTCTATCAATAACTACCTTGGGTTCGAGGTTCCCACAGTGTTATGTCAAGGTCCGATCGTTAAGTAGCTTATACTAAACAATATGTTTATATTATCACAAGGTAATCGTAACACTGAACATATTGTTTATGTATTGCCTATGAATTTATAAACATATGAATTAAATACATTTATTAATAGAAATAAGGTTGTATTCTGTAATTGAGGGATTTTAGGTAATCTCCTACAGGGATTGAAGATTCCTATACCACAGCCAAAAGGTCTTCAGTACTTTCATAGTGTTTTCAGGATAATGGTGATTATTTCTCATGAAACTAGTAATTGTTTCATTTTAAATTAATGATATCTGTCACGTATTTCGAATTCCCAGATTGCTTCTATTTTCGTAGAAATAATCCTAATTCCACACTCCAATTGTATCACGACATTCGAAATTTGCAATTGCAGCGAATCGCCGAAACACAAATAACACAGTGTGATTGAATGGGCGAGATCACTTGACACCATTTCAATGATGGATTTGAATCACAGAGTAATGCTTTGTTACGTACCAAATGTTTTTGTTGTCAACAGTTTGAGAAGAGACTCACAATTACATGGAATTGCGGTGGGTAAACACCGCATTCGCTGTTTCAAGCACCCTTCAGTTCTATAAAAGCAGACAAATATAAAACAGAAACGGGCGATTTTCAACAACTGAAGTGAATCCACCCATTCTGGGATATCTTCTACAATCACTGTCGGCTTACACAAGGCATGAAGGGTGAAAAGTATAAGCTATCACCTTTATCTAACTTCATTATGTTGAAACTTCACGAGAATTCGCAAACGTGTCAAATATCTCGATGAATTATTGATAAGCATCATGAATTATAATAACCTACAGTCTTATAACAAATTTGAAGAAATGCTGTACTCACTTAATGAAAAATTAAAACAACTATCAAATATTCGATTCAATTCAGATACTACTACCGTTCTTTTGAAAGAACTTGTTTTATCTCTATCGAATTATATAATAGGTTTGTCTAACATATTTTTCAGATGCGACTTAAGAATTATCAAACTAGTATTTGATCTTTTAAAATATTTTTTTGAAAGAAAGTATTATAATTACAAAGTTATGATTGTTTTATGCCGATTTTTAAAGTTTCCGAAAAAAAATAAAGATACTATTACAAAATATTTAATGCTTTCTAATAACATTTACCTCACCTATTACGGATTTCACGAGGGCAAGGTGAAAAGTCCCTGAAAAATGAAACAAGAAATGATTTATTTGGTCAAATCTTATTTTTGACGTGACAACGTCTTATAATTCGATGGAGCCGGCTGCACGCACGAGGGAACATGACTCATGAGGCGTCCCATTTAAGCATGCGGCGTTACCTCGCTCTAAGGCGTTCCATTTAAGGCTTGAAGTGCAAGCGAGAGCGTCTCCTACTTGAGTGAGCGATGCGTCCTCGTGGACAGCTGCTATACAAAATAATACATTTACATGTTTTCGTCAAGTATGAAGTGTAGTGAAAAGTGAATGTGGTGTCAATTGTTTATAGCAACGATAATTGCGGCGATAAAGGTAATGATTCTTTCGATATTAAATATATGTTCAGTGATATATTGTCGAATATTCGTGCTTTCATCATTAAAATAAATAGCATCGGTCCGCTAGTGCGGCGATTGTAGGTTATGCTATAATTGAGAAAACTATAACAATACGTTAACAGAACTATTTCACGATGAGTAAAAAATCAATTGCTTTACAATTCGAGCGAAATAATTATCGAGCGTAGCTATGATTTCAAAAAATTAATACATAAATGTTAAATCTTCCACATATCATAATAACGTGTCTGAAATGACAGGTTGGACACATTGAGGCGGGCTTTTTAAAAGCTACAGTTACAAATAAATGTAACTTGATCAATTCAATTGTGATTTCCATTTACCTCCTCTATATCCATACAAAATATCTATCAAACAAATAAAATTAATTTTTTTTTCTGAAACATGAATCCATTCCATCAGTATTTTCTTATGACGTTGTCACTTTCAACTATCGTCAGTAAAACGACTTTACAGACAACCGATTTTTTTTTCTCAACATAAGCTCCTTGTATTCTAACGTTTTCCTTATTTCTTGATCTCTTCCCAATAATACGATTGCGGCAATCCTTCATGTATCAGCGATGACCTCATCGTTGGAGCCAAATCTCTTTCTGCCGAGCCATTTTCTCAAATTTGGAAATAGATAAAATTGCAGGGGGCCAAATCTGAGGAACATGGTGGATGACGAACCAATTCGTAGCGCAATTCATGCAATTTTGCCATTGCGACTGCGGACCTGAGCGTCAGTGCGTTGTCCTGGTGGTAGAGCACTTTTTTCTCTGCCAAATGTGGCTGCTTTCGCTTCAAATCGGAGTCGAATCGATCCAACAGCTCTGCATAATTTACGCCGGTGACCGTTTTGCCCTTTTCAAGGTAATCGATATGGACGATACAGTGTACATGCCAAAAAACTGTAGCCATGAGTTTGTTGGCCGATAAACCTACTTTGGCCTTTTTCGGCTTCGATTCGCCAGGACAAGTCCACTGTTTCGACTGTCTTTTGGTCTCTGGTGTATTGTGATGGATCCATGTTTCGTCCACGGTTACGAAACGGCGCCAAAAGTCCTTATAGCGCTCGAACATCGCCAAACACTCCTTTGAAGTTATCACACAGTCGCGCCAAAAATTTATGCAAAATGTCCTGTACTATTTCGGCTGAAATGCCCATAGCCTTAGCAAGCTCGTGCACTTTAACTCGCCAATCGTCCAATATCATACCATGGATTTTATCGACGATTTTTGGCGTTGTAACCTTAATTGGACAACCAGAACGTTCGTCGTCTTTTGTGGTCATACTTCACAACGGAAATCAGTAAGCCACTTGTGAATCGTTTCAATGGATGGTGAAGTCTCTATTATGTTTAACAAATGATGTTTTGGTTTACGTTATACTTTTTCCACGTGTTTTCCATGTTTAATCAAGACGCGAAATTCATTTTTTCCCATGTTGCTCTCATACTTTAGTGAGATATGGTTTTGTCTGTATTTGAAATATATTCGGCTGATGTTGATTTTTAACTATTGTTTTTCTTTATTTTCCTATATCTGAATTACCAACTCCAAATAGTATTCAAATACGCACATTTTGTTTTCGAACTTAGTTTCCACTGATGGTGACTAGTTTGTAACTGAAAAGCTATTTATTTCTTATAGTTGTGAATGGTTATTTATCTTAGAGTGACTTCCAGGCTTGTTTTTGGAGGGGGTACCCGCCCACTCTGGCTGATGAATTGGCCAAACGCGGTCCCCTAGGCATATTTTTCACATAGATAGGAAAAGCCATACAATACATTGTTAATAATATAGATAAAATTAAAAATATCATAATTTTTATAAAAATATCAGTTTTACATCAATAATTATCAAGAAAAAAAATTAAATATTGACCGGAAAAGTGGAAAATTGAATTTTTTTCAAATATAGGAATATCTTCAAATATATGAAATTATATGTTTTTTCATTAATTTTTTGAAATATCTCAAAAAAATTATATAAACTTGAGTCATCTATTGGTTCCCAGAGAACAACGGATGATGAAAGAGAATTCTTCCTTCGATCTACTTTGCGCATCTGCTCACATCATTATTATTATTATATAGTACGTACGGCCTCATCTTTATGCGTGTTAGCAAAAAAGTATATAACTGCATGAAAATATATGAAAATATGTGAAAATAGGGGATTATTCTGTACATTATACATTGATATGTATGCTACCACATTAAACCAACGATATTTTCACGTCTATGAACATGTTTCCTATATAATAAGCGATTGATTCTTAGATATGACTGAAAATAAAATAAAAACTCTCTTTTTTTGACGTTTCGATAATAGTTTATTATCTTTATCAAAAATTGATTTGTCAATTAGTGTTTCCATGTAATTTAGAAAAGAATAGATGATTTCGATTAATAAAATGCGTCTGCAGCCGACTTGTGTTTTTAAAATCCAATTAAAACTTCAGAAAACATTGGATCGGTTGTGTGTGAAGGAGTAATGTATGGCTAATTATCAATTTGAAATGGATTGAATATAGTTAATCATAAGACATTATTCTAAGATTATACAAATCTAAATATCTATGATTATCTTATGAATTAGGTATGTTAATCATAGAATAGCTAATTCATAAAATAATCATAGATATTAGAATTGTATAATCTTAAAATAATGTCTTATGTTTAACTATATTCAATTCAATTCAAATTGATAATTAGCCATACATTACTCCTTCACACACAACCGATCCAATGTTTTCTGCAATTTTAATTGGATTTTAAAAACACGAGTCTGCTGCAGACGCATTTTATTAACCTATTGTTTTCTAAATTACATGGAAACACTAATTGACAGAACAATTCTTGATAAAGATAATAAACTATTATTGATACGTCAAAAAAGAGAGTTTTTGTTTTATTTGAAGTCTTTTTTCGCAAAAATGCACTCTTTCCAAGTTATGAGCAATTTTTCGCGGAAAAACCGGAAAAATCATATACATATATTTAACAATTTTCCGACCACCAGTTGACTTCCGGACTGGTGACATATGTTTTCGGATACCAAAACCTACACTTTGGTATAATTTGTTTGCCGAAATAAGATAGACCTATACAAAACTTGACTGGACTACACAGGCTGTTGGCACATTAATGCCTTATCAAGGGCGATAGAAAGCTCGTCAACAACAATAAATTATCTTCTAAAAACACTACTGTTTTTTTTTTGTACTCTGGATTATTTATACAATTATGTGAAGTATATTGTATCTATTACTACTGATGATTAGTTGAGTTGAGGAAGGGTATCACTTCATATACTGGCTAATGGATGGGTAATTGATACCTGTAGTCTAATGGAGGAGAAATATTATTGCTGAATTGAGCTGATTGTCACAGGATAGAAACCTTAATTCCATAAATTGGTTACATGTTTGACCAAGAAAGTAATGGAACTATAACGCTGAAATTACATTCTGTAGGAAGTTTCTTCGATGTGATTAAAGAAGAACACTAACACGTCGCGCGTGTCGTTAAAAATATCCTTTTACGTTGCTTTTACGAACAAACATAACTCAATCAAGCTTACAATTTCGCACGACTGCATTATTATCCAACCCTTCCCCTTCCCATATCGAGTGTATCATTATCAAAGGAAATTTCATTGAGCTGCTAGAAATTAGGTTTGTTCTACTCAGAAACAATGGAATTGATTGGTTCATATCAGGTTGTTATACTTTATGTTTCCAAGAAGTAATATCATGTATTTAAGTTTACATGAGCATGAACAGAAAACAGAGACGAAAAATATGGTTAGACAGGACCTGACTTATTCGTTCTTAATAAATGTTTTCACATTAACAAAGAAATTACGTCATCAAAACATGTAATTATATACTATAGATTTGATATGAAATTGAAATGGCTATGTAAAAATATTGAAATGTAAGATTTTCGAAAACACTCCGAAGAAGCACTATAGTTAAGAGACGTTTATTTCTTGTTTTGAGTAGCACTGTATGAGGGCGACATTAATAATGGATAACTCGAGTGCATGCAGTGAACAGGAAATTTGTAGTGAAGCATAATTGCGTTTACGTTGACAAACAACACATCTACAGATCAAATCATTGTTCAACATCCAAGTGGATATCGATCTGTGGTAATTTTTGCATGTAATTATGTTGTAACTATATTACATTGAATGTTATATTGTCTATTGCGATGGTGAACCAAAACCACTAGACTAATTACGATTAGATACATATTTTACCATATTATGAACGTTTCGTAGGATGGGGCAAACGAAACTAACACGAGATTCATAAAATCTAGTCAGAGATGAAATTTCTTTAAAGAAAATAATGAAACATCAAAATTAAATACAAAAATCTTATTACAAATAAACACTCCACTGTAGAAAAATTCTCAAACGAACTTTTATTAAAGACAGCTGTGGTCAATTGATTACGTGAATTCCCTCACTCGTTAATGTTGCTTGAGTTAGATTTGGTTAAGTACTTTTAATTACTCAACCAATTTCATAATGAACTTAATGTAGTTTCAATTTAAAGGGTTCTTAACATATAATTTATGTTTCATTATCTGATAATTTGTTATTTTATATAAGTTCATTCGATTATAAATATTATAGGGATGTTTATGTGAAATGGACTAAAATGTGAAAGGAAGAATATGAAAATGTATGTCGTAGTTTTAGAGATTTATTAAATATCTGATTGGTTTCAAAGGTTGTAATATTGCACTCCGCATTCACTTCAAATGCTTTTAATTCTTAAATATCATGCAAGGTAGATGTGGAAATATTCAAATTGGCGTTGCTGATTTTATTGGAGTTTCACGTTTCTATATTAGCAGAAAAATCAACAGGGTATCATATTTTAAGTTATTGCAGCTTTGGGACATTCTCATATGATAAATTGTTACAACCATATTTGGGTTACTTACTTATTAATTCAAATAGTACAAATTATTTGTGATCTTGAATGTAATTTACAATGAAGTGTTTTATATCCATGCTCGGGATCACCACCAACAACATCTTCTCATGGGACGATCATGTGAGGTCCATTGGCGGAAACCACTCCGCGAAAACTTGGTTATTTATTCCGTGTCAAGAACTACTTTACACACCAGCAGCTCCTCATAATCTACAAAGCACATATTCGACCTGTCCTAGAGTAGTGTTCACATGTTTGGAGTTCGGCTCCCAACCATACGCTGAAGGTCTTGGATTGAGTCACCCCTTCATTGCAAAGCTCGAGGCCTACCGAACTTCTTCCTACCAGGCTATATTCTTCTATCGAACAGCGATGTTATGGAATTCTTCACCCAGTGAGGTATTTCCCTATGCCTATAACCTCCAAAACTTCAAGAAAAATTCGGATGACTATCTCCCCTCCCAACATTTCATCTCTGGCTCACACGATGTTATTCGACCATTATAGGTTTCCGCCTAGTGCAGTCAGTTAGGCCCATTGCCCTCATTAAATCATTAATGTAAGTTATGAAAAGAGTAGTAGTGGTACTACCCTTGAGGTACTCCACTCTTGGTAGTCATTCTACCTGAAGCAACGTTATTCACATAAGTGAGTAAGGAGTACAGGAATTTAAGCTAGTTTTGTTCAAGGCATAAACGCTAATTCATCAACCAGTTTACGATGAGAAACGCACTCAAACCCTTTGGTTAGATCATAACGTATATACCCAAGACTTCACTTCTTTTCATGACGTTTTTCTGTTACAGATGTTGGCTTAGTGTATTAGTATTTTTGAAAGAAGTAGCTAAATTCATATTTGTTCATACCAAAGTATGTGATGCTTCTATAATTTTCCGACTCTTTCTGATTTAGAAAGAAAACTTCTATAGCAATATTTTATTCCTCATTTTTGAACATACTATCTGTCATATTGTGGTGGAAATTATTATTACTAACTATATTTGCTCCAAGTTTTCAAATTCGTTGTTATAATTTTGCTGGCTGGCTCATTATAATTTTTTTTAATTCAAGTTTTCAATAGTTTTAATAATTAAGATTCATATTTTTTTACTGAATATGATTTATGAATCAATGTTATTTAAATAGTTCAATTAATTACTTTATATTAATTTTAGTAATAAAAATTTGTGTACTTTTCATCTATTTAAAATAAAGTTTTATTCCATATTTATATTATATCATATTTTTATTCAATTGACATGTGAAACTAGATATTTTAAATTCGCGAAGTTTAAATAATTAAATTTTGATTGATAATTTTATTCAATTTTTCAAATTTGAATAAATTGTATCAGAAATTATTAACAGTATCATTTGTGTAACGGCACACAATGTAAATATGATTTATAAATTAATATTATTCAAATAGTTCAATTAATTAGTTTATTTTACTTTTAGCGTGTTCAAATAGTAAATCAAAATATTTACATATAATCGCGAGAATATCATCAACATATCTATACTTAACTTTTGGAAACTGATTTAATTTTGATTCAAGTTCGCTTATAAAGATATTGGACAAAAAAGGAGAAGGTGGATTATTTCTTATTTATTGTGTTATAGTGTATCTACAGTGTTAACTCTTTTATATTATATTTATTTTATTTATTAGTGGAAATTATTGTTGGTTGCTACCTGTCTTATAATATTTAGTATATTTTGAAAATGTTTGCTGGCCTTGGAATAAACATCGAATAAATTGGTGGACCATATTATGATATGTGTATGGATATTTCCAGATTATTTTTTCTATTATTAATTTATGAAAGAAATTTTTTCGTACAAAATGCATGTTGATTCAATCAAGACTATTTGCAATAGCTGTGGTCCGATTTTGATGTCAATATTTTAATCAAATCACTATTCAAAGGGACTCATGAAGTTAACCCTAATTATCATTCCGCTAACTGAAGGTATTGGTATCGTAGTTATTATCTGGATCTTAATTCAATGCGACACAATCCCAATTTAATTTAATTACTTGTCAGAACTAAGACAAACATTCAATCCAACATCACGCTCCAATCGCTATGAATATTAATATTTGGGCAAGCGTTCTGTTTCCTGGTATCATTATCTTGGGATTAAATTCGATAATTAACTTGTTTGATGTTATAACCATCTAATGTTGTCTGTTTGCGATATTATTATCCCAATGTTGCCTTCACACAAATCTGTTTATGTCTACATGTTCACATCATATTGCAGCAAATACTTACTTGGGAATAAACAATATACACAATTTGGTAAGGAAATAATTGTTTATAATACAACGACAAATAATTACAATATTCACTTTTAACATCTATTAAAGAATCAAACAATTATACTTGTGGTATAGATTAGGTATCCTTGCCGATTCGAAACTATTCCGAAATGATTCGTTGACCTTTCGACGTAACTTGATTTTTGTGTAGACCTTCATTTTTATGACCTCTACATAATTCTGGGGAGTAACTCAGGTTTTGTTTTAGGGGATGAAATCTAGTTTTTTGCAATTATCTCGAATATTGGGAATTTTCAGAGAAAAATGAAATTCACATCGTAATGCAACAGTTTAAATCAATTTAGAAGTACGATGGACAGTCTAGTCCCTCTAATGCCCGATTGTTCCTAGAGCAAGAAGATAGAGTTGAACAAATCAAATAATTTATCATCATTTCATTTGCAGTACTCGGCTTCTAGAGGCAATGCTTCTAAAGCCGTATAAGTTGATAAATCAGCTGCTACTAATTTAAAATATTGAACACCATTTCTTTGTACTCCAATACACTATCTGTTATAATTTCCATAAGTCTTAAGCGCCCCCCAAGTTTTAGTTTGTACCGTCCCTGTCGAGCAGAAAGACTGATGCTCCACAAAAAATAATTACCTACCGCAAGTACGAATTGATATAATATCTTCTTGAGTATATACTGTTGTAGGTAAGACATGGAATAATGTTCATTACTCAGCTAAAACCTGGAATATTGTCTATTGTTATGCTTCTATCAGGAATAGGAAGTTCTCAGCAGAAATGTTGACATATTTTTGGGTCCGTAAATTCAGGATCCACCACCTAACCTTCACACATTAATCGAAATACAAATAAACACGGAACGATAATATTAATAATAACAAACAGGTTACAATAGATGGATGTTGAATTATCGATGATGTTAAATATCAAAATCATTCTTTAATATAGGTATAGGTCAGTGTTGTGTACACAGCTCATACTATGCTATCAATTGGTATTGCCAAACATAATTCCTGCTCACAGCTTCACCATACTTTATACCTGGTCGGGGCTGCTGCGCGCTCCGACGACATCGCAGCAATCGCGCCAGAATATCCTAATCAGTTTACCGAAACTACTCCTCCCCGCCGGTCGGTAAGTTGCTCCAGGTTCCCAAATTGTGTGTCTTATTGAACCCAGAATGACTGCTTTCTCCATCCAGTCTATCAAGATCTGGACCGAGTTCTTACAGGCCGGAATGATCTTCAAGTTCGAACGCAGCGAAGACCTAATTCAGCCCAAAACAGCGATGATCAGAACCACTAATACGACCTTGTAGTCTGGATATAGCTGGCGGAGCTCGAACAGGAGATCTTGATACTTTGTTCATTTTCCTAATCTTTCAAGACTGTGTTGTTCTCTGCCGAAACAGCGAATTCGATGACATACAGTCTTTGTTTGTTTATCGAGGAGGACCACGTCAGGCCTATTTATTTGTATCGACCTGATAGTCAGAAACGGATAATTTCAGTAGATCTGGCATTTTTAGTTTCCGACAACGAATTCAATATCTCCTGGCATGTAAGGTAGCACCGGCTCTTGGTCTATCCCGTACGAGTGCCTTAGATGGTAACGCAGCACTTGTAGGGCGGCATCATGACTGTAGGTGTACCCCGAAGCAACTTTTGCCAGACATGCCGACAGCAAGTGGAAAAGCGTCTCAGGCATTATTTATTGTTTATTAACAATAGGACAAATTTCCCCCTATGTAGCTGTGGCAGATTCTGATCTAGAGGTCAAAACGAATCGAATGAGCCCTCACACATCAAAATCGGCTTTTTACCTCAAATTTTTCTAATTAAAACTTTTATTTCCTGGACTATGATATTTAAGATGATCTATATACAATTATGTTATACCCTTTCACCTAATTAGTGTTGTCAATGTGTTTTTTAGAGTTGATATCTTCTGATGATGGGATCTAAATCCCGAAACTAGTAAAGATGTACGTATATTGTGAAATTCAATATATATTTCAGGATGTAAATAAGTAATAATTATGATACAAACAATGCCTGATATCTTAGTGTGAGTTGATTTTGAACGAGCTGTACACGTATTTGGGGATACTCTTTATTCAGAATTTTGTTCAAGATCTGCTCATTTCTCCCCAGTGCCCTTACTAAAAATGCAGATTCGTTGCTAACTGAAATTGTTTTTATAAAATATTCTGCCCTATTCATCATAAAAAAACTTCAACAGACTGATCCAAACTTAACTTTACATCAGCAGTTTTAATTACAAGTTCAACATTATCGACTCCAAATTTTAATTAATGTAAATTATTTCTCTTTACTTATTAGGATTTAATTACTACCAACTTTAGCCATGTTCTATAAATCCCACAGGACTGCATGAATTATGTAGAAACTCTAACCAATAAAAAAATTTTCAACGGAATTTTTAACTTTTATCAAACCGTGAAGCCGCATTTAATGTGGGAGCGAATTGAAGTAATTTCCGGTGTATCATATTTTAAAAACCGTATGCTTATGAAGAAAACAAATGCTACAAATACAAAATTATGGAAAGTTGATTATGCATTTTTCTTGAATGTTGGTCGAAATTCTTAGAAAAAGATCAAAAGAAAAAGGTAAATTTTAATTCGTTTGTGGGCTTGATATAGATATTTATTTCATTGCATTGAACCTACAATTTGCATGTTCCATATTATTATAGATCATCTTGTTGTTATTAATAAATCACGCGGTCGGTCAGTACTACGGGCATAATGCTCGAAGGGTTAAGACGAAGTGTGTCGTTGAGCCCTAATTAGGAAGGACTTCGTACGCTACTCTAACTCTGTCTTTCGTATAAGCTGATCGAAATCGAGGGTCGCACTGTACAGTTGTACTGGCTCGATTCTTTAGCGCTGCCAAAGTTTTGGATGGGAGTTTAATATCCAACTCTAAAACGGCTTGAGGCATCGTAAGTCGCAGTCATCGTTCGACAGCTATGTAGAAGCCAAGAACGTGCCGTGTGTGCCAAAAGGAGCGGAGACTTCATTCGCATAAGCCGATCTAGAGCGCAATTCAGTTTCCAGAAAACAGGTCTTTAGCCTGTTTTGATTCCAGAGGGGGCAAACATTGCTCTGGCAAGATTTCTCACTGTTTGTAATATTTTGATGTAGGTATCTGAATAAAAAGAATACTAGCTTCGTTGTGTTGCCCTCCCCCATCGTATTTTCTTCATTTTGATGTATCTGAATAAAAAGACCTCATCCTTCAGTACAGGGAAGAAGGCTTTCTTTGACATATTTAATAATAACGATAGAGTAGGCCAACAATTACTCGCAGTTCCCGAGATATTTAAAACGAAAGTAGAAAACGTTGATGAGCTCTTGGATGCAGGACTTCAATGCTTATTCCAAATGTACAATTATAAGCCGACTGAAGAAGAGGGAGAACTACCTCGCACAGATCAACTTGCAGAATTCAGATACATTTCGTTCGTAAAAAAAACTTCTATGAAACTTAAATCAACTGACGTGAAACAGACCCCAGTTAATTTTGCATCACTCCCTCCTGCAGTAGACGGTTTCAAGGAACACCTAAAAAGAGTGTACTACCAAGTTCAATCGTGGATCGGATATTTACCTGAAGTAGCACCACATCTATTAAATTCCGAAGATTTGGGTTGGAAAATAGTTGGGAATGAGATATACCCAGGACGAATGAATGATCCACCAGCTCCTGAGCATCTGATCAATGTGTAAGGCTGGATGCGGTGAAGCTTGCGGCTGCAGAAGAAAAAAAATATTCTGCACGAGTGCTTGTTTAGGTTGCAATGGAAATAACTGCCTGAATATACCTACAATTGTACACTGTGAAGAGAATAATAGTGGTATGCAGTCAAATAGAGCAATAAATGACGATATATAAATTCAATAATTATGATTATTTTATTGTAACTTATTTTTATATATATTTCCCTTGTATTTATATTTCAAAACTTATTTTTCTTACCAACCATTGTATAATATATTTAAAAAGAAAAATAGAAAAATATAGAAACCATATATTTATAATAAAAAACAAGCTACACAGAATCTTAATAATGTTTTAATCTTTTTTATTTAAAACCCGAAAATAATTTAGTATACATACTTTTAATGGTATTTTCATTAAAAAAATTATTGATGTAATAATGTAATTTTTCTTAACGTATTTCCATAAAAAATTTATATTTATAAGCAGTTAAGTTAAAAATCACAGAGCTTAAATTTTCACTAATAAATAACGAATATGTGTGTTTGTTAAATATACATCTTTTTGGCTTACGCGAGCTCCATTCATGATATGCATTTTTCACATTAAATTCATAATCAGCAACCTCAATAACCCTCAGGATGTTATTTTTGACAGAAAAACACAAAAAGTTATCAAGTTATTCAATTTGTTATGGAAAAATTGAACTCAATGAGCGCTATTTCCGGTTTTAAGGGAGCGCCATTCCCAATTTGGTATTTTTGACTTAATATTCGTAATCAGCGGCCTAAAAAACATGCTAGATATGATTTTGGTCAAAAAAGTGGCAATAGTTTTCGAGTAATTCAATTTGTATATCAAATTGTTCATTTATTGTTTATTAGGGGGAAGGGGCTCCGAGCGGTAAATCTCACGGGTGCGTTCTTTCATGTAGGGCAAACTTAAGGAATTGCAAAAAGTTTCAGGGAAAAACATTTGGTGTTTTCATTTTTCCTGGGCTTGTACAATAAAGACTTGACTATAGATGTGCTAGGTCAAAATCGGTTGTGCTAGGTTGGTTAGGTGTAGGCTCACTGCGCTAGCGTTTTAAAAAGAACATTTGATGAGGGGGGGAGCATTGAAATAGAGCTGAGAATACCTCGAATCGTGGAATCCTCAATTCTCCATTTACACTGAATTAACTTTGAGTCATTTCTCAATTTATAGCTATTTCGGATTTTATTATTACATATTACATTTCATTTAAACAGCAGATTGTCCTGATGCAATTAAGTTTTTAGATTCAGCTGCTAATTATTTTTGAGACGGAAGAATGCAACAATACAAAACATGCTGGAATGGAAATACCTCTATAATTGGTTATTTTCACTTTGATACCGAAAGAAACAATAATTGGATTAGGTAGATAGATTAAACGAAGTATTCAAGAGTTCATTGATTGATTGAAAGAGTAATCATGAATAGTTACGTAAACAATCACGAAGATAAAGGGAAACAAAATTAATGTTGCAATCTGATATTCGGATGATGAATATTTTGTGCCAATGTATCGAATACATCCCAGTCATTTATCCTCCTAATTAAAGAGAAAATCGTGAAGCTTGGAGAAGTCTAATAGGTTCATTCTCATTAAAAGGATCAAGTATACTGAGAACGTTAGTTATGGCTTACAAAAAACCTTTCACCATAATCACAGGATGAAACAGGGGTAAAAAGACATTTATTTCAATTCTGGAGATATTACGAGAGTCGGTTGTACAATTATGCAAGCTTTATAGCTTCAAAGATGTCTACAGTAAAAAATGAAACTGCCAAAAAGAGCGACTAAAACGTCTTGAGGGAATTAAACCGCACATTTGCCGACTTGATAGTAGGTCGAGGATATATCTTATTGCTTTATTGACATATGTTACGCCCTTCTTATTTCGTTCCATCTAAAAATGTATTTGTAAATGTATTCGTTGCATTTACATAATTTCATTTACGTTATCTTTTATCGGTTTTTTCCAGGCACCGTTCCTCGCATGAAACATTCTCTTAATTTATATCCGACAACCACAAGATTTATGGGCATCCCACAATGTAGATCATATATGCGCTGTTCGTAGTGAGGAAGAAATGACGCCATCATAGCTAGTAATTTTTTGGAATCACTCTATTTGAACACTTTCCCTAAATAAGTGCAGCGGAAAATCAAGAACATTTCATTTCAACAGTTGGTATCACTTATTCCAGGGTTGCCATTAAAACATAGTCATACTTATTCAATTCTCTTGACAGTTAATAAAGACATAAACAGTTCTTATAAAAACTGTAAATGGTATCCTCAACAATAAACCACTTACTTTGAAGAATGACTAGAATATCTTCCTATTACTACCGATAGAGACAGAGTTGCTGCAGCTTTACAACTGAGTATGTATCAACATTCAATAAATTCGAAGGTAAGCGACGTAAAGTTGTAGAAAACAGCGAAGAGCTGAATTGGTTGTAATTTAGATGATTTTGTACAGATTAAAAGTTATTGTTAATATGTACAGGGTGAACAAAATCGGATGTCCTTATAAGATATCTCCATTAATGCTCGAGCTAGATGAAAACCGATCGCACATCCTTGAGCTCTTTTTTTTTAGACAAGTTTGGGGGTGCCTATGAATGTTAACTCGTGTTATTTGTTTAGGCGCTGTTGCCAAATAGTTTTCAGAATTTCAACAAAGTCTCGTAACATGTTTAATGTTGGAGCTATCATCATGTAAGTAAGCACTATATGGGCACTTTTTGCCTGCAATCCATTTGCGTAGGCGGAAGGTCTATGGCGCTTTTCATTTTCAAGTTATGCCACAAACTTGTATTTTTTAAAAACCATAGTAAACTGTAGGATTTTTTGTTGATTTCAACAATATATAACATGACGGGTCCGACATTATTTTGTTTCCGTTTATTTTCGATTTTAGACAAATTATTAATTTTTCCGTATAGTATTCAAGTAATATCTAAACTAAATAGAATAGACAAGAAAAGGACAGAATAACTATTTATTAATTATTTTGGAAATTAAAAATTATTGAATTAGATATACATTTTAAAACTATAAGCATCTACAAAATTTAACAGAACGATCACCCAAGCAACATGGCATAAAAAAACTAACGGTAATGTTCAAATTGATTTCCGTTTTGTTGTATGCAATGTCGACAATGTTTTTGCTAACCTCTCTAACCGTGTGTTAGTATGTATATATTAGCCGTTAAAATGGAAATAAATTTAAAAAAATTACAAAGAATTACATGCTTTTCAATATACAACTGCGAAAAAGGGTTTGTGCAATGAAAAAGTCCAAAATATGAGGTGGCTGTAGCTTGGAAACCCCTGACAATACATGATTCGGCCTGTGAGAGTTATTGTACATTGAAACTTATTCCACTAATATACAGTAGTGCCAAGGTGTATTTATTCAGACCCACCATATCGCTCTAGCTCCTAGACTATAACACCTTGGGTAATCTCTCTGGAATACTCGACGTCATGTCAGTTCCATAACCAGTTCCAGAATCAGTTTTTGTGTAGGTGGTATTTGGGCGTGTTGTCAATATTTTTCTTAAATGAATGTACAAAATACGATTACGTAACTGGTTTTTGAAGACATGGCAATGGGAATGCTAACAATCCAAATATATCATGCAATTGTATCATAAGAATTTCTCTTGTAATGAGCATCAAAGACTCGCATATATGATGCACTGAAATCATGTCCGTATCATATTGTTAAATTTTATTCCTTCTTCTCCTGTTACATAAGTTATTGTAAAGATGCGTCTCATACAGTTTGTTGTTTGTGCACGTGTGTCATGTTTTCGCTACCTACTCCCACACCTATCACGTGTAGGTTCATTATAAACACTCTTTTGTGTTGATATATTGAAGATTTGGATTTCATAAACCTGTGCATAACATTTTCATTAAATTGTAACAATAGATTTTCTCCTCATTGTAATAATTGATCTGTTGATTGAATACTAGTTCAATGGAAATTCCAATCTTTATTACAAGCTTTTATTTAACTTTACTTGTTTATCTATCTATCTATTTATATGTTCATGTGAAATGTTACAAGTGAATTTTGACGTACTTCTAATCATCAGATTAACTGGAAATTTGAAAAGTATTCATCATTCGGAAGCTATGAACACAAAATTTTAGGAAGGAGTGTACTACCAGGCTGGTTATTAGAAATGACAGACTGATGCTTCCGGTTTTGCAGTGAAGTTACGTTTCCTAAGGTAGGAAACCATAATTATGTTGTACAGTCTTAGGTAAACTGAAAATTTATAACATATTGCAAATATTTTTATCCAATTTAAAATTGAAATTGTGTTTTACATCTTTCAATAAAAATTTATTATCGTTAAATCTTCCAAATCTAATGTCTGTTACGCCCATAATCATAACCTGACATTGCAAGTGTCATTATCGAAATCGAAATTTCTCAATACACTTCAATATAAGTGAAATCATCACCATGGGGAACTTGCGTATGGAATGTAATATTTCGGTCTTCATTCTTTCTTGCCTTTGAGAGAGTTGTTTGATGTGCCAATGCACAATATACTATTTATTGTTCAATTTACAGTTTGTTCACAACACACTACTCATGATTGAATACCTAAAAGCATTTAAAACACGAATTATGGAAAACAAACAAAACAAACATAAAACATCGAGAAAACAAAACTAAACAGTCGTCCGTAATCGCTCTAAATGACGACTTTCGGATACGTTATGTTATACATATCCCTACTCTCTACTCCATCCCGAGATGTGGATGGTTGTTTTTGTGGTCGGACATCATGATTTTTTTAGTTAAAATTCGTAAAATCCATATGGCAGTTCCAATATGGGGAACTAGTTTTGTGCCGTTGTTCCGAATCTATCTAAAATTGATATATGAAGGTTTATGGGAACGGAGATTATGATTATTATATCAAAATTCGAAAATTCAAGATAGCAGCTCCTAAAAATTTTGATTTCTGACTGAGTTGTATTTATTCTATCCAGTTGGAACTTGATATATGTAGAAATCTGGAAACCCTGCAATACTGCAACCTTATAGAATTGCTCAGGATGAAGAATCATCTAATTACTCACGACTACAGAGGAAAAATAAAATTAATCTTTGAAGATAAGCTTTTATTTCAATGTGAACTATAAAGAAAAACAATTGTTCTGTTGAATTTTAGGTCTTACTGAATAATCATGAATTTGATTACTATTCCCGGCAATTCCTACAAACAGACATCAAGGCTAACCCCCAATTGTTTATTGCTTACAACCATTCTTAGAAATGAGGGTCAGGTCGGTTGACCGTCGGTGTCGAGAAAGTTTACGGCCGACCGATATCAAGGGTGAAAATTCCGTAAAATTTCGTCAAAAAGTGGTTGGTGAAAGTGACTAAGAAGTTCTTTATTATAGAAGTTGGTCATATATAAGCAGTTTCTGTCAGTGGCTTCAAAAGTTTGCTCTAAATATAACAGAAACGTGAAATCTTCATTTATTTTGAAACTTCATGAAAAATAGATACGACCTTTTGTCTCAGCACCGTTGTTCATGATAATAACTGTGGGGGGTCTTAAGCCCCCTGCCTTCCCACGCGCAGACTTCAGAGATGTCACGTAGTGCCTTCTCCTACTCTCAACGGTACGCCAACTGCAGAGACTAACACCTTAATTGGAGAGGAGAAGGTCTTTTGAACTATCTGGGCCCCTCTCCCCCTGCCTACTCTTGTTCATTGTCGGCCTCATCTCTTCGGCCTACCTCATATCATTTCTCTGGCCGCGATTCCATTACCCAGAGTCCTGGGATAAGAAGCACAGACACCGGACTAAAGCTACGTGGTGCAGCATTTACTCACGCAGAGGCAGCTTTTTTGTACGCCCCGGCGGGACTATTTCAGGGGGACCCACTATGGGCACTGCTTGCTAGACTATATTATTTCCCCTTATGAACTATAGCCAATACTACCTCCTCGTGTTACCTTTTTCACCAGGAACGTTTGAATAGTCACCGTCCACCGGATCTTTTGCAATAACAACTGTTAGTTTCCCCCGAGGGGTTACCCATCTCGAGACCCGTGCAAAGGTCGTTGATAGTTGAATCTACTTCCGGAGTTATCCGGACCATGTAGTTCTCCCTGGCTGTACAGGTGTCAAGAGTGTGAATTCTAACGTAGAATTACCCAATTGATGGATCGGTCGAGGCGTTCAGCTATCATACGAACGATGACCACCGAGGTCTCCCGATTTGAACCTGAAATCTTTAGCTTATACTACATCTATTTAGGATCAGGTAGGTCTAATGCAGTGGCGGCTCGTGAACTTTTTAAGAGAGGAGGCTGGACATAAAACGTTCTTGTAAAAATATACTCTATTCAGCCAATAAATTCAACCTTTGCACAGCGACCGTACCAGCTACTTCAGTGACAAAATTAATTGTTGCCAAGCAAGAACCAACGTGGAGGTGTAGAGTTTCTCTTGGCAACAAATTTCTTTTTTTTTTGGATTTTTGATATTTTTCATTTTTTTTTGAAATTTTTCATATTTTGTTTTTTTTTACTATTTTATTAACTTTTTTTATATATTAACGGAATTCTACGGTCTTTAGTTTGCGAAAAATGATCAATAATATTATCATAAAATGTATCATTTTGTTTTAAGTGTTTTACTAAATCTTTTTCAATAGATATCGAACTAACATTGTATAAACGATTTTGGCCCAGTGTATTTCGCATGTAAGTTTTAATTCGTTTGAGAGTAGAAAATGATCTCTCCACCGATGCCGACGTGACAGGAATGGTGACTGTCAAACAAAGTAGTTTATAAAACTGAGGTAAAACTTGTTGCAAATCATTGTCTATCATATATTTTATCATATCGGCGTGAATGTCGTACTGGCCTAAAACATCTCGAGTAGGTATATAACCCATAATTCATTGTGCAGTGCTATTTTATCAAAAAATTTATATTTTAGAACTAAGTTATCTAAAAGTGTATTGGGAAACTCTTTTGAAAAAGATTCGAAAAATCTTCTATTCATCAAGTCGAAAAACTTCAATTCAGGTAAATCGGAAAATCGAATCTCAATTTGACCATTAATAGTATCTAAAATTTCAAAAAAAAAGTTGTTTATAATGTAGTTTCTTGTCTACCAAATTATATGTTTTCCTCCTTTAACAATATTCTGTTTACCGGTTAATTTAAACTTAATACTCGATGTAATATGTTCCTGCGATTTTTCATGTCTATCTATACCACGAGCTAAATTTTTCAAATCATCATAACCCGAGTGCCCCCAACATGAAGTTGTATCAGATGTAAATAGCACGCAATATAATTTATTGTGTATTTCGATTTTGAAACATACCTGTCATCGTCACCACTAATCCTTTCAAATCCGGTAAAGGCCGTTTATTTTTAACAAAACACTTTTCTATCATATGTTAATCCACTAAATGGATTTTCTAAGAACCCAGCAACTAAGTCACTCATCATTTTAACGTTCACCGATTAGATAAATTATAACTTAACTACTTAACCTTACTTCGCCTCACGGTACAAAAACGAGAACTAACGGAACACGACACGTGTCGCATTCTTCTAGCGGAAGGGCGGTAGCAAGTAATCGTATTTCATTTGACCGACGATTCCGTACGAGAAGCTAGCCTACATAGGGTGTTGCCGTATTCGCTCTTTTACCCTATCTGGCAATTGAACTGCTTGGAAAACGGCAACTGTATTGACCACACGTATTTAGCGTTTGAGATATATAGAGAATCTAGCCTCTGGCCACTGTTGCCAGATTTAAAATTTAATGATTCGAAATACTTCCGGCAATTTGGAAAACCCCTGTACAGATAGATTCAAAAGTCTGTTTAGTTCATTTTGCAATTCATATTACATAAAAGAGGGCAGGGTGAAAGGCTCTGAAAAATAAAGTAGATGTCGCCACATTACAACTACAACCAGATTATGTTGAGAAATAAAATATGTTTCGACCAAATAAATAATTTCTTGTTTCATTTTCGTCTCGTAGTTTCCTATTGAGAGATCTCTCTCTCCAAGTTTCCACTCTCTCCTCCACAGGAAGTGACACTGAAAATAGTTCATTTGAGTTAGTTCATGTTATATTTGGAAACGATTACGTGTTTCAAGCAATTAGGAGAACTTCGAATTTCACGTGTGACAAGTCCATAAGTTGGAAGACATTAACGTTGTCTCATTCATGTCACGGTATAACTTGGTGGAATATTCAGTGTCAGAGTGAGAGAAGAAGTATAGAATTTGCAAATTTAGGAATTTAAATAATTAATGGAAATGAATGAGCCACATCACTTTCAGAAGGGTGGTTCCGATTCTCTAAATGTCAATTCATTATACAACAGGGGCAGAGAGTTACGTTGCAAACTTAACATACAAAGCGGAAGTTAACTTTCATTTTACATAGGGTCTTTTCCGGATTGCTTTCGGTGCATAAAAAAGTAATCCTCAAATTTAGAATCGACCCATTTTGCCTTATCTGAAAGATATCTTCCCTGAACTAATTTATCACATTGACAGTTCAACGCTAGGGCATGAATGATTTACTTAATGCCCTCAATTAGGTAAGTAAAGTAAAGGCAAATTTAATAGGGACATAAACAAGCAGCTTATATAGCGAGTATGAACCTTCTTTTGTTATACGAGTCATGTCATGCCAGGATTTGTAAAATTCATGAAGCTTTCGTTTGGGTTGGCGACTTATGTGAAATTAATTAAACCAGGAAGTTTATAGTCAATATTCGCTCTTCAATTTGATAATACATGATAGTTGAATGAACAGGTGACAACAGCTTCACGTTTCTTGGTTCTACATTATTTAAGTGGTCGGAAACTAATTCTATACCCCCATGTGATTATGTCAATAAGAAATTATGATCAGAATTGGCGAATTCGTTAATGAGTCTACAAAACATTACTTGTTACTCCACTCACTATACGTAGTATAATGGGAGTATTAAAAAAGGTCTAAAAGAAAATTTCCGGATGTTTATCTTATTAACAAAATAATGCGTCTGGCTCTCTCAAACACTTATATTAATCCTATATACCGTTGGATCTGACTCAAGCATTTTAGCTTGAAGTGTCCGAAATTAATATTTCAAAATGTTGAAAATGACGTCCTCGAAGTAGTGACGTCAAATTTTTGAGTTTGTCACTAAGATCTTTAGGTCATTGACTATAATTCCTTCATAATGCGGTTACATTGAAATAATTACTCTGTGGTATCATGGAAGTAAGCTTTAAATAGTCTTATTTATTATTGAACATTTGAATATGTCACGTTGGTTGTCATCCGTGATTGCTTACAATAAATATTGTTGACTTCCTGGACCTTTTAAAATGTATAAGCATAACGAAAAAGTTGATATGCTGTTGGTTTTTGGTGAAGCTTAACAAATAGTAGGAAAGCTGTCCAGTTGTATCGTGACAAATATACTGGACGTCATGTTCCGGATGCAAAGGTATTTGTTAGGCTGGATCGCACTTTGAGACGAAACCAAGATGTATTTTTTTCCTGAAAAGGTGAAGCTATTGCCAAAAATATTTGTGCGGATGATATAATATAGTTGTCCGAGTTTTGCAATGTTTTGATTATAATCCCCAAAACTCTATGCAGCGAGTTTTAATAACAAATTGGTACCACGCTTTTAAATGGGACAATTTATAACTTTTGCATGAGCCTCATACGAAAAAAAGAAAAAGTTTTACCACCCAGATAATTGTAAATTTAGAAATTACCGATCATAGATTTTTCCAACATAGAACTTGTCATCAATGATAAACCAAATCTCAAAACGAGCATTATGGGCGACACAAAACCCACACCACGTTGACGAAATTGCAAACCATGGACACTCTGAGTAAATGTGTGGTTTTGGACATTTTGTTGGTCTTTTCTCTTGTGAAGGAGACTCGCAAATTCTTAAATTGAGCGGATTGTGCTTCAAACCACGCTTCTACATCGTGAGCCTTGTGATAGTGTCGTCTTCTTGCTTATGTACCTTAAGTGGAAATTAAATGTTAGGTTCCTATCTAGCGTTACTCTAATGTATCTTTGCTTCGTATAACTGGATATCTTTCGTCGAATTGTGTTTAATGTTCTTCGTTGACAATATAATCGCGTTGCTTTTGGTGGCGTTAACTCTTATTCGTCATTTGTTGCATCACTCTCCGAGGTTGCTCATATACCTTTAAAGCTTCGCTTGTATGGATTTCATTTATAAATGTTCACATAGGGCTGCTATTTCTACTCCTATTGTTTCTGATACATATTCGATATACATTCGGTTGTAGAATACCGGACTGGGGATGAATCCTTCTGGCACACCTGCTCTGGATTGTCGTTCTTCTGACGTGATACCGTTCATCCTCGTTTTGAATTGCCACCCCACTTGATGCGAATTTATAAGCTCAAGATAGGCTATCTATCTTGTGGATCAGTCCAGCGTACCAGACCATGTCGATGGTTCTGGCTATATCTAGAATTACTGATCTTGCTTTTGTTTTAGCGGATTCGAGACGTGCTCCTTTTCCGCTGCGTTTTTATCAAAAGCTCTTTTGCTTATTATTTTGGTTTATTTCTTCTTTATTGCCCATTTTGGGCGTTAAGTACAAGAAGCGTTCTTGGCTTCTTGTACTTTGGCTCCAACAGCGGGTCATATGCCGCTGCGTCTCTGATTGTGGGATTTCTATGCGTTTCTATCTTTTGGTATGTGTTTGTCGCCTGTTTCCAGAAATTATTTCCTCAATTTTAGATATATTTCTGTATCCATATGAAGCAGGTCGATTGTTACGAAATATGGTGTATTTAGACGTGATCTGATTACCTTATTCTGTATTATCTGCAAATTCTTTAGTTGCGCGAGTGATGCTTCTAACCATATTTCGGCTGCGTATGTTATTCTCGGTCTTATTATAGAAGCATAGATCCTCAATTCACTTTTGGTACTCAGTTTTCTTCTCCTGTTGAGTAGCGGCTATAGGTGCCCCCTATCGGATCTACCTTTTTCTTTATGTTCCTCAGGTGGAGAATTAAAGTTAGTTTCCTGTCTAACGTTACTCCCAAGTATCTCACTTCTTTGACCCAAGGTGTCTTTTTCTTGTTTATCTCAATAACTTTCGTCGGTTTGTGTTTAATGTCGATAACATCATCGCTTGGCTTTTTGTGGCGTTCACTTCTATTCGCCATTTGTTGAACCACTCTTCGAGGTCGGTGATGTATCTTTGAAGCCTTGCTTGTACGCATTTTATTTAGATGTGTTGGCATAAGGCTCCTATGTCGTCTGAATATTGCGCCAAGTCTACTCCTGTTCAAGTTCTAGAGTACCAGCCCGAGGATCGAGCCTTGCGGTACACCTGCCTCTACTTGTCTTTCTTCCGAAGTGATATAGTTCACCCTCGTTCGAAATATGAGTCCCGTGAGGTACGAATCTATAAGCTGCAGGTAGGCTATTGGTAGGTTGTATCTGTACATCTTATGTATCACTCCAGCGTGTCATACCATATAGTAGTTTCTAGGAGCACTGCACCGGTAGGCATTTTCTTGTTGTGCACTTCTTTAATCTTCCCAGCTATTCTAGCCAGTTGGTGCCTTGTTCTTTGCGGAACCCATGTTGTTCATTCGGGATTATATTTTGGTTTTCTATTAGCTTGTTCAACCTGGTGAGGATAGTTCTCTCGGCTATTTCACTCACGTTTGATAGTAAACTTATCGGTCTATAGCTTAGTTTATTCGGCTTGGGGATCATTACCGTTTCCGCTGTTTTCCAGTTTTTTGGCTAGTGCCTGTGTTTGAGGACGCCTTTGCAATTTCTACTAAGTACTTTACAGCATTTTCCGGTATATTTTCAATATCTGATTTGTAATCTTATCGCTGCCCGGGGCTTTCCGGATCTTTATGCTTTTTATCATCTCTTTGATTTCCTCTTTTGTTACTTCTGTGAATCTATACTCCTCCTATATCCTCAGCATAAGCTTCTTCTTTTCTCTAGGATAACATGACGACGAACGTTGCAGCACTAGATTCCGTACATACCAAACGAATTTTAACTTGAAATTGCAAGACGAATTGGAACCGATTTGTTCGTACGAATGACGGTAGTGTCTATGGGTTCGTACAGCAATTTCAATTTGGTAAGAAAATGTATCTTAACATGAACGGTATCAATAGGGATTGCAACTAAATGAGTCAAAGAGTGAAAACTCTTAGTAGCAATCATTTGAAAGCTAGATAAAAACTATATTCTGAGTGAAGTGAAGTGTTCGAAACTCAGATTCATATAATTTCCAGAAAAGACTCAAATTTATAAAGTGGCACATCACATTGTAATTGCATACAACAAAGTTTCAGCCCTTCATCATCACCTAATTCCATCGATCAAGAGTGTAATAGAACGTGAACGTTATTGATGGTGAATTTAATCTCGCATTCGATTGGTCGCGGTGTGTTCAAATGTAGGTTAAATGCCCAACATAAGTCAAAAATTAGAACACTTTCCCTTGCCCTCAAATGCCGTGGCACATCGAATGGCGGCGAACGGTCGTAAATTATATTTCGCAATAATCCGGACTATAAATTGAATATTAGATTGGTGTTATTGACTGGTTTAAACCCTGACTGACTTTACATTTCAATGATAAATGGATAGACCGGGACTCGGGAAAGAAATTCAATTTGACTTCGGCTCCATCTTGAGGATTAAATTATGTCACGCCATAATGACACTTCCGTTAATCGGATTAACATAGCAACTAACCTTAGCAAAACACAATAAAGTCGATCAACGTAACCCACATTGAACACGTTAATTACATCGTCGGTTCCCTTAGGAGTTTCACTTCTTGTATATTTGGGTACGTATACCATCACAGCATCACAAACATGATTAATTGCTTCTCATATCTATTAAATGTATTGAAAAATAGTAATCTACGTTACAAGGACGGAAAATGACATATTAAAGTTTAGATGTTAACGAACGAGGAGTTCAAGGAGCCGAGTCTGGAAGTTTTTAACGAGCATTTTATGATGTTTTACGTAATGGTATATTATTATATGAGCGATTATGACAGTTATTATTCACGAAGATGATGTTTGAGCACACATTTAAGGGAATAATAGCCAAAATCGCGAACGTGATACTATTCTTTCTCTACACACATTAAAGAAATACATTAGACTCTAATTTGATAATTTTAATGGAACACTATATAATACTATTGAACTAATTAATAATGATTCTTGACCCACATATGAATTGTATATAAATGCTCGGGAAATAGCATATGCGTTAGTGTGACCTATTTCCCGAAAATTTATATATAATGCATACCTGGGTTCAGAATCATTATTAATTTTTCGGGTGAGATATAAGCATTAATACAGAAGGAACCACTACCTATCCCAGAGTTTTAAAGGAATACGGAAAGTTAATGTAGTTATTAGCAAGAAGACGAAAATAATAAGCACATGTGTAAGTGTGACCTATTAGCCGAGAATTTATATATAATTCATACCTGGGTTCAGAATCATTATTAATTTTTCGGTTGAGATATAAGCCTTAATACAAAAGGAACAACTATCTATTCTAGAGCTTCAAAGGAATACGGAAAGTTAATGTAGTTATTAGCAAGAAGACGAGAATAATAAGTATATGTGTTAGTGTGACCTATTTCCCGAGAATTTATATATAATTCATACCTGGGTCAAGAATCTTTATTATTTTTTCGGCTGGGACATAAGTCTTAATATGGAAGAAACAACCACATATCCTACAGTTTTGAAGAAATTCGGAAAGTTAATGAAGATATCAGCGAGAAGACGAAAATAATAAGCATATGTGTTAGTGTGACCTATTTTCCGAGAATTTATATATAATACTATTGAACTATGGAAGAGTTCACATTGTGGATATACTATAACACTATATATAAGAAACAATCACCCTTATCTACTGAAAATACTGTTATAGTACTGAGGATCTACCAGCTAACAAGTAGCCATCATAAGAATAGACCATATTAGAAATCAAAATCTACCTCAACTATCTTGAGTAATGGTGTCACTTGTAATTAAAATATATTCAGCAAATAGTTAGAATATTCCTTCTAGATTGGCTCACATTCTAAACGCTATGTGGGCAAAACTGGAAGGTATATTCTAACTCGATATAAAGAGCATTTTGCTTATACAAAAAAAATTGTGAAAAATCACCGTCATGCAAAATTTTTTGAATACTGGTCACAATGGTTATTAACGCTGGTGTTCCACAGAGATCTGTCTTGTCACCAACTTTGTTTCTGCTCCATATCAATGATCTTTCGGAAGTGAACACCTGTCCCGTTCACAGCTTTGCAGGTGATGGTACCTTTCATACCGCTTTCTTATCTAGAGCCCTACACCATCCATTGAAGTCAAAGGAGCGAGACAGGGACAGGTTGACGCAATTAATGGAGATCTGGCAAATATTTTGAAATGCGATCTGACAGTCTGGTAGAGTTTAATGCAACCAAAACCCAAGCTTGCATCTTCTCTAGGAAGGTGGATTCCACAATTCCTAATATGATGATTTTGTGTTCCGTGCCAAGAGCTACTTTACACCCCAGCAGCTCCTCATAATCTACAAAGCACAGATTCGACCTGTCGTGGAGTACTGTTCACATGTTTGGAGTTCGGCTCCATAACATACGCTGAAGCTCTTCTATTCTTTACAGAAGAGAGCTAGCTATTCGTTTGATGATTATGTCACACTTACGATTTCATTGACCTCCCTAGAACATTATTAAAAGGTGGGAGATGAGAGTTTGATTCACACTAATTTAACTAGTTTCCTCGTTTCGACTCACTGACTCCACCTTAACACTTTGGGCATATGAACAGCGTAATGTCCGACTTCCTATTTATATATTTTCACATTTTACTACCATTTTTACATGGGATCGTTCCAATAGTGAAACTCGTCAGCTGAATAACAAGGCGAATCAGTCATATTCTGCCGCCTTTGCGTTTGAACGGTAAAAGCCAGAGATAGAATCAATTTCCAAACATCAATGTTTTGGTGCACGTGTTCGGTCGGTTGCCATGGTTCCACTTATGCTGTGGCCATACTTCCACAACAGCTGTATTCATCGAGTTGAACCAGCGGTGAGGGATGATTCAATGCGAGTGAGAGTGGAAAGAATGAGAACGACGAGGATGGATGAGACCGCGCGTTATTTGTCTAATATTTCCTTTACTATGGGCCTTGCCTTAAATTTTAAGCAGTTTAAGTCAAATATTAGTTCTATTCAGGATGCTCCAAGGAAAAATAGTAGACTGTTCGTTCATGAATTCAATGAAAACGTACAACTCAACAGGTGTTTTATGCAGTTACCTAGTCGTGCGACACTTTACCTGGGATAAACAAGCATTATGCTTTCGTGGACATCGTGCAGATCTGTTCTCTCTTATTCGATGGAATTTTAAAGAGCTTTTGGATACTTTTTTATCAATAATCACATCCTGACAACCGGTAAGTGGGTACCTATGGGTATACTCGTAATCATTGTACGTAACGCTGTTCATTTGGGGCGAAAAATTAATTTTTATATAGTTTCTACTTTTTCACTGCCGTGAACTATAGGTACGATTTTTCAAGAAAAAAATGCGAATTCAATAATTAATTGTTATAATAATTAAAAAAGGATAGAAAAAATGTTTTACTAAAATAACGAATTCGAAACTTTAATCTGTATTGTCAGAATGACAGTTCCATCAAGTTGATCACGATAGTGATAGCTACATTCTCCTCTATTAAGAAATCTGATACTGGGCAAGCGAAAACAGGGAGGAAATTGAATCTAAAAGTACCAAAACAATGAGTAAATTGATTCCAATTAAATCCATAAAGAGACAAAAAATAATGTAAAAAATTATGAAAATTTGCGAGATTCATTGGAAAAGATGATATGAGTCCGAGAAATGTTGGTAGGTAATATTTTCCTAGCTTAGAGATGTATTGTTACACATTCCGGACGCAAATGACGTAGTTGAATTTTCCGGACAGTATTAAATAACAGTTATTAAGCTATTGCATATAGCTTTTATCGCGGGCTTTGAGCGCGGCGACCGAATCAAGAAATTCCGTAACGAAAAATAATGTAAGACCTAAACACCTAACATGTGTCAAATTAATTAATTAATTTTAAGTTTCTAAAAGTGAGAAATTTCGCTATTTTATACGAATGTTATAACAATCTAGCGCTTTAGACTCCGGGATTTTCACGTGGCCTATCGAAATTAGAAGGTTCGAATTATCTAAAAACATAATTGCATGAACTCCAGACGTCCTCTGTGATTAGCTACGAATGAAATCATTTTGACATATGCCTCTAGGAGCTCACTACGCGTCAGTTAGAGTTTATACGTTAGACGCGCGTAGCAGAGACCTGAGAGTACCTGTTTCTTTTAAGCTATTGCATATATTGCATACAGCTTTTATCGCGGGCTTTGATTGCGGCGACCGAATCAAGAAATTCCGTAACGAAAAATAACAGGAACTCGTTTATGTTGCGCTCTCTCGGGTGACTAATATTGAAAAATTGTATATCACGACAAAAAACGATAATTCTACATTCAAGTTTTATAATAATCGAAGGCAAGCTGCATCGACTGCATCTTTGTTGCAAAAATTCAAAAGACTGCCTTTAAATAGTGTTCAGACGACAGCTCAAAGTGTCTTAGATTTCATTAGTAATAGAAATGGCATTTCAATAATGACTTTCAATTGCCAAAGTCTAAATAGTCACAAATACTATTTACAAGATTCAGTTACGAGACAAACAAATGTGTTACTTCTTACCGAAACTTGCATGGCGCATGATAATCCGATTGAAATACCTAATTTCAATTGTATTGTTCAATTCAAACGAGACACTGTTCCAAAAGGTTGGGTAGCTATTTACCAAAATAATAATAATGTTACTAATATTATGACTCCGAATATTGAAATACATATTGCATACGTTAGCGATGTTAATGTTAGACGCTCATTTGTTGGAGATATTTGTGCGTGCTTATGCAAACTTAGAAATGGCCTACACATAGTCATGGTACCAATTTACATTTCTCCGAATCCAAAATTGGACGAGGTAGAGCATTTTATCCATCGCACTTTACTGGAGTACACTGAAGAAGGGTCGAAAATACTTGGTACAAATGGTGATAAATTTCCACTTATCTTGGCTGGCGATTTCAACATCAACTTCGCTGATAAAAAATCAGAGCGGTTGACAACTTTTCTTTCGGAAAAATTGAATTTGAAAATGAATAATGATCCACAAGAATCCACAACAAAATATGGGACCACCATTGACGCGGTATTTTCCAGATATTTAGAGGATATCAAGTCTCAAACTTATGTCTCTTATTTCAGTTATTCAGTTACCATAAACCTATAGTTTAAATGATAACAAATTCCTGAATAACCTACATGTGTTGTAAGATAATTAAAATATTTTAAACGATATTAACTTCTCATTTATTCAATAAAAGAAAAAAATTGTTTTCTCATCGGTCACCACTCTCAAAAGTAACTTGAATTAATATCAAAGAAAAAACTTGAATTAAAATATCAAAGAAAAAAAATACTGCCTAAATTTAAAAAAATAAATAATTATAATTGCATAAGTTGAGAAAAAATGCTATGCAATAGCTTTACCGCGGCAGTCTCCGAGTGCCACACGTATCTTTTTTTGATTACTGTTTCACTCCCACTGATCGAGGGGGGCATTAAAATCCAAGGGTCTTTTTACCAACGTTTTTAGAAAAAAATTATATCGTAGTATATTTGCAAGTAACGGTTGAAAAAAATATACATCAGACCAGAATGTTGATCGATTTTAGAAAGGATATTTGTTTTCTTGTTACATCCGCGTATAAATCAGCCACATTTCTTCATAATGGGTTCCGTATTTTCCTCAACGTCTTATAAAGGGTGAAAACATGAAAGCTATGACTGCCGTATATAGAACTTTCCAACGGATCCAAATATAAATTATGATACGAAAAACAGAATTATTGCAATAAATTCGAATTTGAAATGGTAAGCGTAAATCACGTATATTACAATTGAAGTGTTATTGGCCAGATAGTAAAATATAATGAATGCTTGTACGTTTTTATATGAAACTAACTTCATTTCGATAGAATTGTGAGGTTTCTCTGGAAGCTACATTCCATGTGGCATAACCGATAGAATTGCTGCAACCGCAATTCATTTGAACGCGAATCCTAGGATGAAATCAGTTAGTTAGAATAGTATTGTGAGATTGATGAATTAGCTAATGATTCCGTGATAGTTTCTACATGAGAGTTATCCACCTGTCATCATTAATTTCAACTTATATTCAACTGCATAACTATTATTTATTCATGTGTTAATTCTTGTATTTCGAATACTCTACAATACAATTAAGCTAGTTCTAGCGCGGGAAGGTTTAGGTTAATAGTGTTAATATGATGACAAATATATTCCCATGTATAGTGGATTATACTACAACGCTTCACAATTTGAGTAATTCAATTTCATGCCTTGATATTCACTTTGATGAGTTCTGGGACACACTCCATAGATTACACATCATTGTGCTTAGGCTTACATGAATCATTTCTGTTTTAGTGAGTTCTATATTATTGAACTTGTAGTATCAAAAACCGTAGGAGCATTTGGGTTGGTAACCTAGAATTAGTCCAGTCATTATAGGAGATTTTCATCGAAATTTTTGGGTACAGCTCAATTTTTGTACCAAAGTGTAGGTTTTGGTATCTGAAAACATGTGTCACTGACGCGCCTGCGCGCGCATATTAGCATTCGTCAGAATAGATATACAGGGTGTCCTCGAACTGCGTGGCCAAAATGAAACCGGAGATTCTTTGATTCCAAAAAAAGTTGATGAGCTTTTTTACTTTTGTCTCAAGTGTCTTGTTTACCCGGTAGAGGGCTTCAAAATTGCAAAAATAATTTTGTTTTTTCGGTATAACTTGAGAACGTGATGAAGAACTTTTACAATATTTAGCAGGTGAGTTACTGTTAATAATGGCCATTTTTGAGAGTGGAGCACAGAGCCTTAGGGGCCATAGAAATGGCTCAAACTTGAGGATGTAACGGGAAAAGTGTCCAGAACTTTTTTGTGGTCAATGTAATTCACTCGATATATTTTATGTAGATAGCTTATCTGATTTGAAAACTTTTCTTACTCTTAGAAAATTTTGATAAAATCAACGGATTAGCTTGAAAAAATTAATTTTCGAGTCTCTGCAATTTTGGCTTACCTATTTTACTTGATTAAAATACCTTAGTTGCCTTTGCTTTTCTAATGTCATTTTGGCATTTGAAGAATTTATTCTCAAAACTGTCAGTTTTTACTTTGCTTTCCGTAAAAATTTTATAAAATTATGGCTCAAAATTTCACTAACACTGAAATGGTTGATATGTTATTGATTTATGGACTTTGTCGTTGCAATGGCCGGAGAAGGGAAAGATATCCGCATCGCAGAATTCTAAATCGGCAAACCTTCGCGAAACTGGCAAATTTGAAGCAAATCGCAGAGAAACTGGACGCAGACGGACAAGAAGGACGTTAGAGCTCGAAGAAGCGATACTGGAAGCGGTTGAAACTGAACCTGAGATAAGCACACTACGTTTGGGACTTCGTATTGGAGCCTCAAAATCATTAGTTCATAATGTACTGAAAGAAGAACTGTTGTATCCCTATCATATTAAAACAGTTCAAGACTTATTGCCCATGGATCCAGGTCATCGGCTAGATTTCTGTCCGCTTATTGTTCAAAGACAAAACGCAAACCCCAATTTTTGTAGAAGAATTCTGTTCACGGACGAAGATACTTTCACGAGATGTGATCTTTTTAACCCCCTTAATGAACATTTCTATGCTGATGAAAATCCTCATGAAACGGAAGTTACGTATTTTCAGAATCAAACTAAAATCAATGTTTGGGTTGGAATTGTGGATAACTTTATTATTGGCCCTACCGTTATACCCGATCGATTGAACGGGGAGAACTACTTGAACTTTTTGGAACAAAGGCTAATTGAACTGTTGGAAGACTTGCCCTTACCCATTCGTCGTGGCCCGGTTTATCCATGTTGGTGCACCTCCTCATTTCACATTAGCTGTGAGGCGACATTTGAATGCGGAATATACAGGTCGCTGGATAGGTAGAGGACACGATGCACCAGTGAACTGGCTGGCCCGCTCCCCTGATTTGAGGCCCTGCGACTTCTTTCTATGGGGCGCTTTGGAGTCGAAAGTTTATGCAGCTCCAGTAAACACACGAGATGAATTGTTGCAACGAATTAATCATGAAGCGGATTTATTGAAGAATGATCCTGAAGTACTAGCCAGAGTTCAATCCAATTTCTTGAAACGAATTAATTTGTGTATTCAGGAAAATGGGCAACATTTCGAACAATTGATGCCTTAGCGAGTTCCCAAAAGTTTTGTTGCTTCTTTTAATTTAGCATTTGTTTTTCCTAAATAATCACATCGTTTCCCCATTTCTATCGTTTTTATTATTCGTGTTTTACCGAGATATTAACCATTTCAGTGTTAGTGAAATTTTGAGCCTTAATTTTATAAAATTTTTACGGAAAGCAAAGTAAAACTGACAGTTTTGAGAATAAATTCTCCAAATGCCAAAATGACATTATAAAAGCAAAGGCCACTAAGGTATTTTAATCAAGTAAAATTAGTAAGCCAAAATTGCAGAGACTCGAAAATTATTTTTTTCAAGCTAATCCGTTGATTTTATCAAAATTTTCCAAGAGTAAAAAAAGTTTTCAAATTAGATAAGCTATCTACATAAAAAATATAGAGTGAATAACATTGACCACAAAAAAGTTCTGGACACTTTTCCCGTTACATCCTCAAGTTTGAGCCATTTCTATGGTCTCTAAGGCTCTATGCTCCGCTCTCAAAAACGGCTATTATTGACAGTAACTCACCTAATATTGTAAAAGTTCTTCATCACGTTCTCAAGTTATACCGAAAAAACAAAATTATTTTTGCAATTTTGAAGCCCTCTACCGGCTAAACAAGACACTTGAGGCAAAAGTAAAAAAGCTCATCAACTTTTTTTCGAATCAAAGAATCTTCGGTTTTATTTTGGCCACGCAGTTCGAGGACATCCTGTATATAAGTATACGTTTTTTTGCCATTTTTTGCACAAAATGGAGAATATATCCAAATGTATGCATTTTATCGAAAAAATGAAGAGGAGTAAAGTTGTTCAGAATTAAATTTCCTATAAAAATGCATTATTTGATTTTCCGATTTTCTTCGCAGTTTTCCCGGGCGCGTGAAAATAAAATGCATATATATATATATTTTTCAGTAAAATCGAATTTTCTCGAAACAGAAGCGTTCTATCAAAAAAAGTTTCAAACAAAAGTTGTTCAGAATGTCATTTTGCACTATTCTGATTCCAAAATTTTCCGCGAATTTCCCATTTCAAAGCCTTAAACAAAAAAATACACGTATAAGTCGTATTTTATATATAACAAAAAATTTAAAAAACAGTTCTGGAGCTTATATAGTGCATTTTAGCGAAAAAATCAATAGAGAAAAAGTTGCTTAGAATTAAATTTCCTATGAGTACACACTATTCGATTTCCCGATTTTCCAGTCATTTTCATAGACAAAGTCCCTCCATGATTAATGATTCAATGGAATCTAAAAAATATTATTGAAAATTATATAGACGTATGTAAATAAATACATATTATTGAGTAAATGAGAAAAAAATTTATGATTTGACTACCTGTAGATTATTTGCTCAAAAAACGTCAAGAATGAGCAGACAATTTTTTGCCAGGAACGTAAGTAGGTCAAAATTGAGAATATGATGTCTCCCAAGGAAGTAGCTGATAAAAAATTATAATTATTAAAAATCGTATTTTTATTATGCAGAAATTATAATTATTAAAAAAAAGTTCATATATGCATACATATATACATATACAAATGTGTGTGTATATATGTATGCATAACTGTTTTTTACATTTTTTGTTATATATAAAATACGACTTATACGTGTATTTTTTTGTTTAAGGCTTTGAAATGGGAAATTCGCGGAAAATTTTGGAATCAGAATAGTGCTTTCCTATGCAAAATGACATTCTGAACAACTTTTGTTTGAAACTTTTTTTGATAGAACGCTTCTGTTTCGAGAAAATTCGATTTTACTGAAAAATATATATATATGCATTTTATTTTCACGCGCCCGGGAAAACTGCGAAGAAAATCGGAAAATCAAATAATGCATTTTTATAGAAAATTTAATTCTGAACAACTTTACTCCTCTTCATTTTTTCGATAAAATGCATACATTTGGATATATTCTCCATTTTGTGCAAAAAATGGCAAAAAAACGTATATATATATCTATTCTGACGAATGCTAATATGCGCGCGCAGGCGCGTCAGTGCCACATGTTTTCAGATACCAAAACCTACACTTTGGTACAAAAATTGAGCTGTACCCAAAAATTTCGATTATTTGCTCAAAAATCTCCTATAATGACTGGACTAAATTATTTACGTTAGGTAACGTTAAAAAAACGCTGATACACGTTACATTTTGAATTCTGTTTTGCTTTTATTTCAAACTAGCTGTTGTCCGCAAGCTACCTCCGCAGAAACAGCAAATATCCACAGTTGAGGCTTCGGTTCCGCAAATTTCACGATTCAAAGCATATTCCAATTGAGTATGAACAGCTATAGGCACTGGAAGACCCAGTAAAAAATATGTTCAGTAGGCACCCTGGTTTTGCCAGCAGGTTTGCCGTTTCGTTTCCTTTTATGTTATGGTGGCCTGGCACCCACACAAATTTTACTGGTTGTTGGTGGATAGGATGACTCATGTCAGTTCTCTAATATAGAATATTATTTTAAAGGTGATCACATAAGATGTTCAAGTTTTTGTGGCTCCTTGTCTATCCCCCATGATGCAGATTTGCTCACTGTTGTTTATGATTTGGACTCAGTTCGTTACGACCAGTATTTCAGCCTGGTTTATCGTTGGATGGAATGCAAGGTTCTGAAAATATATTGTCTTCTCCTTGGAGCCCCAGATTAGTATTACCATGATGTTTGTAGACTAATTTTTGGGAGAATTTGTGTAAATTCTCTTTCAAAAATGATCACACGTCATTTCCCTATTGTTATTTATGACAAATTGGAATGAATATATGGCCTAACAATGATACCTAAATGTACTAACTATAAATGGAAATGAACTTAGGTTATACTCACCAAAAATTAATAGCTTGCATTTGTTGACAGATCATCTGAAAAGAAAAGATGAATATGAATATATATTAAGAGATATATAATTATCTTTTTTTATTATTAAGACAAGTTCATAGGATTATAAAGATGAATAAAAGTAAAACTTCGAGTCATAGCGTGATTCGAACACAGATTTCTGAATTTCGAGTTCCGGGTGTTTACCAATTACACCACTTTGATTTTTTTTCTTTTTTTGGGAGGTGGTTGAAACCCCTTATGGACACCTTACGGTCCTGTAACATCCCATAAGGTAGTGTGGGAGTCCCTGAGTCCGATTTTTTTTAATAACCACAGATATACCCACTAAACACTCGAACTCGTGTGGTAGGCTTGATCCTACAACCAGGGCAGTCTCGATGACCTTAGGCTTGACGGCCCATTGTATCTTCCCTCACCACTTTCTCGGGTCATCGGAAAAATTTCGCAGTAGGTGGATTCGAACTCGCGTCCGGCAGCCACAGTGATTAGAAGATTGATGCTTCTACCACTGAGCTACCTGGCACCCAACCACTTTGGTTCCTTCAGAGTCTTGAAAGGATAGTAGATCATTGATGAACACAATGCGATTCGATGATTCACTATAGATCAATCATTCACGCACATTCATCTTAAGATCGACCGTTTTGAAATGAGAAATGTAGGTTAGTGTATTACTATGGTTGGCAATTACGCTGACAGTACTCATTCAATGACAGCATCCCGGTTCTTACATATTTCAATTGAACTGACTGAAAAATGTTCTAGGTAAGTAAGTAGGTAAGTTAAAGGATTCTTTGCCTAATTGGAAACAATTTCGTGCAAGTACATTAAGAGATATATGATTAAATTTTATGAACTATGAAGATAACCTCTGTAATGATAGTAGATCATTGATGAACATCGAATTGCATTGTGTTCAATAACCTTGGAATTATTTAAACTAAAAACTTGAGATTGTTCTTTAACAAGCTAATTTTTAGAGAGTATTTTTTAGTGACATTATCGTATCCTTTATTTCTATAAAACTTATTTCCGTAAATACGAACTGCGAAGTTAATGTTTTTTCAGTCGAATGAAAAGAGAGGACTCGTTATTTTTTCAGTCCTTCTAAAATTTTTCCTTACTCAGCATTTCATTAAGAAATTTTAAATGGTTTCGCATATATTCTAATTTCTTAGAGAATCAAGTCATCCGGTTTTTACACTTCTGAATCGTTCTAATGGGAAATGATGCAATATAGTAATCGACAAAATTTTGATGAAGTATCTCAAGAATTCTCATCAATTTAATAGATTGAATGCATTCATTTTCAGTATTTATGGATTCCACTGAAAATCTACTGTTATTTTATGGTTTTACAATGAATTGCACAGAGTATTATGATCCATAGAACAAAATATGAGCATTGAGCACATACAAGAACGTGTTTAATTCATCAAAATATTTCCCAATGAAACCATTATCATTGTCATAAGTGAATTAATTTCCAGTTGTGAGCAATCTTGTGGCGCAGTTGGATTGAAATGTGAAACAATAATGTTTTAATGATTCTTTTTCCTGCTATTGACATTATGTAAGGCAATGCTTTCCAATATATTGTAGAGTAGAAATGCTGCAGTATGTATTACTTTAGGTTTCAAGTTACTGGAGTAGATCTAATACTTCAGTGGGAAAACCAAACAAACAACAGGAACTTTAAACAGATAGAATTCGCTTCTAGTAATCTAAACTGAAAGCACATCTTAGGATGTTTATAGAAGAGATCTTAAAGAACACATCGAAGAGAAATTTCATACTTTGCCATTGGGAGTTTGAACAGTATAAACATTCTGAGATGTCATTGTTCTGCATCCTTATGGATTTACTTGTTCTTAACTTTATGCCCCTTCACAATTCTTCAATACTGAGTATGCCATTCTCGTTTTAATATTAATATTCAGCGACTCTTCTTATCGTCCCGTTTATCACGGATAGACGTTACTGTAGTTTCTATTTGTTTGCCAAAAAAGTATAAACTTTCTGACTAATATGAACAGTGACCTTGAAAATATTGCTACTGAGCCACGTTTAAACAAAATTTAGTTGTAAAGAAAATAAGATGGCAGTGTTTGTTGATTTCAGGCCTGTGTGCGATATTATCGGTTGAACGAACATTGGTTGATTTTTGTTTCATAAATTAACCATCAAAGTTGGATTTATTTTTTCCATAACGTTGCTATTAAATCAGACTTTTGCTCCAATGGTAGTTGACCAGGATTTGTTAGATTCTCTACTTCACCATTCAGAAGTGTGATTTGATCTTGCATAGATGTTTTCAATGATTCTAGCTCGATAATTGTGTGTTTCACATTGCAAGAAGTGTTTTCTTCACGTAGGAAGATTTCACACCAAGGGGAGTCTGTGGGGTAAGAGGGGGGCAAGAATAATGTGTTCGAATAAATAGTATCTATAAAATCTAAGAACAGCACTCTGAAGCGTGATTTTGAACGGAATTTTATTCCAAATGATAGTATGTGCGAACTATTGTGATTCTTCAAAAAGAAATTGACATCTGGTTTATTGGAATTATCTGACCAGCCCTTGAACATAATCAAAGTGCAAACTGTTAGAGTGAAGCAGGCCCGTAGCCAGAAATTTGTTTTGGGGGGGCCCAAAACGTAGTAATAATTTTTTGGGGGGCAGGGGGGCAGAAATGGTTTTGATGGGTGTCTTGCAAGGATATTTGTTATTAAAGTTGGACTCATTAGTGAAAAACTGCTTTATCGTTGTTAATATCATCACTGTATTTTAATTGTCAGTCAAGCACATACACATCAATTGTCAAACTGAAACGTCAATTTCAGTAGACAAAATTTAAAATTTTAACTTTCGCGATTTCTTTGCTGCCATAATCTCAAGAACCTCATTCGGATCGATACCTAAGTTTCCATGAATTGACACTAAGTCTTTCGTTTCCCGTTGAGTTACGTAAGTAAGTCTTGATTCTTTTCATTGTCGAAATTGACCTTTCCACACTTGCCGTTGTGACCGGAAGAGTTTCCAAAACTGTTAATAGATATTTGATTGTTGGAAATCTGTTCTTGTCACAAAAATCCAATACTTGTAAAGCCTCGGCATCTTTCTCGAGTCCCGTTAAATTTCTCACACCACAACTTATACTCAGCTTTTACAGCGGATTCTGAGACTCGATCATCAAAGTATGGCGAAAGATGATGCAAGTCATCTACTTTTAAATCCAGGGAGAAGTATCTGTGAGCTTGATAAGATTCCCGCGTTCTCATTAAGAAATTTGTCAGACAAATTCTGAATCAGCGTATCGAGGCAAGGAATAAAAACAGCAGACCGAAAGTACGATTCAACAGAGTCTGTTTGATAATTGGAACGAGTTGTTTGCTTCGACGTGAGTCTCGGAACTTTCAGCTCCATATCGAATGTATCGTTTGCAAGCTTTTCAGCTGCTATAAAAATTTTGCTGAACGATACTTCTGCAGTTTTTCGTTCTTCTTGAAGCATATTCACGATTTCGTGAACATGCTCTACTGCTGATGCCAAATCACGTGAATCTTCTTGCAGTTGAACTGACAAAGAAAGCGTGAAGCTGAAAAGTCTGTTACAAACCAAGAGACTGACGAGAAACTCACTTTTTTGAACTGCTGCAAGTAAGCAGGCCGCAGTTTTCGAAATAGCCCAAGATTTTTCTGAAATTTCTTCTAATCCCATATGGATGATTTGAAACAGTTCTACAAAAGATAGTATGCTGTCATGTCGTTCGAGGAATCTTGTTTCTCAAAGACGAATAAGCCTCTTCTTTTTACTCTCCGGAACATGTTCTTGGATGAGATCTTGAAGAATTTTCGTCGCATAAGCGTGGTTTCTGAATAAGTTCACGACCCAACAATACTTGTTTGGCCTTGTGCACGTTTCATTTCAATTTCGATTCTCGTAAACAATATTTAACTTACGCCAGTAACAGTTGCTTATCGAAACTGCAACTGAGTGTGAGTTCTGATTCGGTTCGATATATCTCGAATTGGATTACGAAAAATTGCGCGGGAAATTTCAAACACCAGTAAACTGTGTGAAAACCAACACTTGTCTAGTAAAAGCGTATTTTGTGTTCCACAAGCAATTTTTGATGATCGGATTCGAGATAATCGATCCAGATAAAAAGTAATCTTCTGTTCAAATGTTCTGATAGAGATATTATATATGTCTCACAGGCGTGAAGTTGTCACAAGAAATATGGCTTCACAGAATTTCGGGGGGGGGGGGGGTGGGCGGGCCCGTCGGGCCCTACGGCTGGCTACGGGCCTGGAGTAAAGTGTAACTTAACCGCAGGAGCTCATCATAAGAATAAGTTATTTCCTGCGAAATACGAGTTTTCGCCACATGTACCACCTGTTTTTTCCATTGATATAGAGCCCAAAAAGCTTATTTACCTCCCGGTCATCAACAAGACATCCCTCGACAACATCACACTGAATATTTCATATTAAAATTGGGAACGGATGAATTTTCTTGAAGCAGAAATCATTATATGATTGGGATTGAAAAACCACTAGATGTTACGGAATTGGCAATATTGACTTGCGCCATACAAAACCTGCGAAGAAACAATGTAACTAGGCGCATATACAATACAACTGCACAGACAGCCGGTCGGCCTTTGGAGCTCCCAACTCACCTAGAGTCATATCAAGGCTTGTCAAAGAATGTAGGAATATATTGGTTGAACTAGCCAAGAAAAATAAAGTTCAACTCATATGGTTCCTGGATACAGTGAAATGGCCGACTCCTTGGCCGGGCGGGGGTGGTCTGGCGCCCCTATCGGACCGGAGTCTATGGTCGTTTTATCAAATTGCGTGGAAGGTCTTGCTCTTTTGGGGAAACCAAACAAAAAGGGGTCTGATTGTGGCGACAATCACCACGTATGAGGCAGGCCAAGCTATGCTCACCCATTTCATTGTCTACACACATCCCTCAATTTAAACCAGATTCAGATTAATTTCTAATATTTAATTTGAGATTCCGCTTGTGCTGACAACTCTTATGCTAGCCTCGAGAATGCTACAGCGTTGTTAACAATTTATCAGCATTAATTATAAATAAAATGTTACACGTTTTAGATATATCCGAAAATTCGAAGAACAAGGGATTTAAGGCTTCAAATGGCTGGCTGAACAGGTTCTGCAAGAGGCACGACATCAATTTTAGAACATTTTGTGGTGAGTCCGCTGACGTGAACGAGGTAAGTATTGAAGATTTGAAAATTGAATTGGCATCAATTATCAAGGAGTATGAAGCTGAATATATTTTTGATGCTGATGAAACCGCGCTGTACTATTTGGCAATGCCAAACAAAATGTTTGCACCCAAGAGTGATAAATGTGTTGCAATTGAATCAGCTGAACAGCGAGTGACATTTTTTTTGCTATAGCATGAATGATGAGAAGAAACATCCACTAGTTATAGGAAAAAGCAAAAATCCGCGATGTTTCAAAGGAGCATACATAAAATTGCCAATAGAATGGGTATCCAATGAAAAAACTTGGATGGCAACTGAGTTAATGAGTTTTTGGTTGAAAACCTTTTTCGAGAAAATGAAAAACCCGTGTAAAAAAGTCTTTCTATTCTTAGATAACGCTACATCCCACCCAAAAATAGAATTGGAAAATGTTCGAATTGTTTTTCTACCTCCCAACCACTGGATCAAGGGATAATACAAAACACCAAAGATAATTTTGAAAGAGCAGAAAAAAGCATAGATTTGTCAAGAGCTATGGTATGGATATTTGCAGCATGGAAAAATGTTTCATCTGTGACATTAAAAAAATCTTTCCAAAAGGCTGAATTTATGGAAACGATCCAAGGAGATGAGGCTTTTGGAGAAGAAGATGACATTTCACTCAGTCAGGTGCAAGCAAAATATCTCTCAATCGATTCTGAACTTTCAACAGAGAACCCAGATTTTGATTTGCAGGAAATAATTCAGGAATTCACTGACAAAGAAAGCAAAACAGACCCTACTCCATATGAAGAATGTGAACGTGACCATGACAGAGAGATTTTGTGTTCATCTGTGCAAAATATGAGTGAAGTTTATGGAAAATTTAAGGACATACAACATTTCTTATTGACATAAAACCATGGCGATTTGGTCATTGGTATTTTCCAAATCTTAATGAAATGTGACAATGAAGCAACTAAAACCGAAATGAATAATTTGTAACAGATTTCCGTTGAACGGTTTTTCGCAAAGTGTAATGTTCAGTCATTCAAAAGTGGTTTTGTATTCTAGTTGCATCACAGTACGTTAGCAAAAATATGGATATGTAAGTACAGGGTGTCCCATTTTGGGTACTTTTGCGGGGTATCTCCTTTATTTTTAAAGATAGAGAGTTGCAGTTTTCGCGACACTGTGCTACTTTTTCGTAAAACTCAAGATGCCGTCAACAGAATTTTCATAGCCCTTTTAGTTTTTAGGATACAGGGCATTTCTGAAAATGTTGCATTTTGTGACCCCCCTCGTATCTCCGTTATCCTTCAACTTATCGAAAAGGTAAAATAACATTCTAATAGTTTTTTTTCCGTAGAATGCAGTGGTGTAGATAACTTTTGTTACATATTTACTGTTTTTGAGTTATATAGCAAACTTATGTTTTTTTAAATGGAACACCCTGTATATTTATAGACTATAAAATTTGTCTTTTTTTTACCTTTCCAAAAATATATGATAGTATAAACTTTTTATCAGAAACACGCAAATAATTGACAATTTTTAGAAATTAAATACATATTTTAATTGTAGGCCATTGATATTGTTTATGACAAGAAACAGAAATAAACATCAAATCTCTATCGCATTTAAGCTGTTTATTTTCGTTCTTTTGGTATCATTATTCAATAGATATTTATCAATTTTTTCGAATAATGGCAGTTTACGAAAATTATGAGAAATATGATATCATGGTATGTTTTATACAAAGTAATGAAAATTCTGAAGAAGCTTCGGAATTATATTTCCAAAGGTGAGTAAGCTATTATGGCTATGAAAATCTCTATTATCATTTTAATTTTTGCTTGTTAGATATCCAGAAAGAAGGCAACCGTTTTTTGGGATATTTGCCCGTTTAAAAGCAAATTTAGTTGAGCACGGATCATTTGTTCACCCGCGCCCTAAAACATACAACAAAGAGAACAGGGAAAGAAAAGAGATAGATACTTTAGAATATATAGAAGCAACATCTTCGTCCTCATGTAGAAAAATTTAGAAGGAAATTGGTGTGCCAAAAACTAACGCTCAGAGGATCTTGAAGAAATATAAATATCATCCATACAAATTTAATATACTACAACATTTGCATCCTGGCGATGCCGAGCGCCGGGCACTGTTTTGCCAGTGGTATTTGCAACAAATCGATGCTAACGATTTATTTGGCAGACTTGTTTTTTGGTCAGACGAATGCTTTATTTCAAGTGCTGGCATTTTCAATCGTCACAATACCAGGAACTGGCGTAGTGAAAATCTGCATTTAATGATTGAAAGGGCACAACAAGGACGCTTTGGAGTTGAGGTTTCATGTTTTATTTTGGGTAGACACATAGTTTATAGGATTTTTGAAGGAGATCCTACAGCACGTAGATACCTAGAAATTCTTGAGGAAGTTATTCCAGAACTGCTCGAAAACATTCCATTAGCCCAGTATAATGCTGTTTACCTACAGCAAGATGGTGCCCCAAGTCATAACTCTAGGCTCTTAAGGGCCTTTCTAAATAATAACTTTCCTCAAAGATGGATAGGTACCAACGGACCTGTTAGATGGCCTCCACGATCACCAGATCTCTCAATTTTAGATTTTTTTTTATGGGGTTATATACAGAATGAAGTATATAAAACTCGATATGACGGCATTGCAAAACTTCGAGAGGCAATTCATTTAGCTTTTCGAAATCTGCGAATGAGAACAATGGTTCTTTTGAACGCTATTCAAAGAATCTCAAAGATGTGCCAATTTTGCATTAGAGAAAATGGTGGTCAATTTGAACATCACATTTAATTTTTTTTAATAATGTTATTTTTTTGTGTTTTTGTTATATTGTCACTTTACGCCACAAAACTGTTGTTACAAACTTACTGTTAGAAAAAGATCTATGGGAATTTTTTTTAATAGATACCTATATACAAGGTATCCAATTATTTGTTAGTAATATGTAAGTTGCACTTGTTTATTATTGTTATCCATAGCCTACTATTAAAATATGTATTTAATTTTCTGAAAATTGTCAATTATTTGCGTGTTTCTGAAAAAAAGTTTATACTATCATATATTTTTGAAAAGGTAAAAAAAAGACAAATTTTATAGTCTATAAATATACAGGGTGTTCCATTTAAAAAAACATAAGTTTACTTTATAACTCATAAACAGTAAATATGTAACAAAAGTTATCTACACCACTGCATTCTACGGACAAAAATCTATTAGAATGTTATTTTACCTTTTCGATAAATTGAAGGATAACGGAGATACGAGGGGGGTCACAAAATGCAACATTTTCAGAAATGCCCTGTATCTTAAAAACTAAAAGGGCTATGAAAATTCTGTTGACGGCATCTTGAGTTTTACGAAAAAGTAGCACAGTGTCGCGAAAACCGCAACTCTCTATCTTTAAAAATAAAGGAGATACCCCGCAAAAGTACCCAAAATGGGACACCCTGTACATACATAGTATATATATCATTGTTGTTATTTCTTTCACATAATACCCCAGAGTTTGTACTCCTTTACAGCGGCTACTAAATGGCCAAAATGCTATAATAAATGGTCTGAAAGTAATTCCCACCTTTGAAAGTTTAAATGAGGGAAAAGTGAAAACCAGATAAAGCATTCGCGTCATACTCAATGTTGAGCCAGATCAAAACAAAACAAGTATCTCGTTTGTTAATAAACTTCCGTTAAACGCTGCAAGGTGTACTTTGTTCGTGTTGTATTCAGGCAAACTTGCTGTCCATGAATAACTGTTCGTACGACATAGTCACATGAAATAAACAAAGTTAATTACAAACTATGACCAAAATTAATTTAATAATTTAAGGCAATCGCGCTCGCCCTTCAGTTGTATCGAAATGCTTTACTAATTTACTCGAGAAACGTTGGCTTCAAGATGCCGCACAATCTGTATTCTATTATTCAACGTCGTACGTCTCCAATTTTCCCTTGCACCAGATCCGATTTAATTAATTCAAAGAGAAATTCCTCTCAAACGCTATTGTGATTCTACGAATTAAATAGTAAATGAAAAACATCATTGACTTCGTCTTCACTTTGAAATTTATTAAACACAATTTGTAGTGCTTCGTCTGATGATCTGAGATTTTGATTTGTATGAATTTAGGCCTTTTTAAGATGAAATTCATTGTTAGTTATATCTGAGAACATTTTGAGTTGATTATCATGACTGCTTACAAGTTTTTATAATCTGATGGAAAATAGAAAACCTAATTTTCGAATTGTTTTTATATGATTAATCGCTTGTCTGACTGAATAAATCTAGAAAAAAGCGTTCCTAATGATTATGGACTCATTGCATCATTATCTGTGATTTCTGAAGTGATGGAGAAAGCAATCAAGATCGAGCTCATCCAACATTCATAGAGGGCTCCAAAATAGTCACTGGCTTCCGTCAGCAGATATCAACAGGAGATCTGCCTGTCTACGTAACACATGTATGGAGAAAACCTATTGAAATATATGGGGAATCTCTAGATGTATCATTGAATATCTCCAAAGCAATTCAGCCAGTCTACCACCTAAGTCCTTTTGGGGTCATTTGTTTTGCTACTTCAACTGTATCGCTTACTATCGAGTTTTTCTCACACAGATCACAGATCACTCCATGTGGTGGTTATCCGATTTTCCTCCGATACAAAGGCTATTAGCACTGAGATTTCATACGGCCTTACTGGTGCTGAATTAACATCTAAGGCACTCGTACGGAATAGATCAAGAGCCGGTGCTACCTCACCTGCCAGGAGATATTGAGTCCATTGCCGGAAACGAAGAAGGCCAGATTTCTGTAATTACTCGTTGTCGACCGTCAGGTACATACAAAGCAAATATGCCTAACGTTGTCCTTCTCGATAAACAAAGCAAGACTATGTATGTCATCGAATTCTCTGCTCCGGCAGAGAAGAATATAGTCTTGAAAGAGGAGGCAGAATGAAAAAACTTTCAAGATCTCCTGTTAGAGCTCTGCACGCTATAAACAGGTCACAAGGTCGAATTTGTGTTTCTGAAGATCGATGTTCTGGATGATATTCGATCTTCGCTGTTTTCGGAAATCTTTCCGGCCTGCAAGAACTCAGCACATATCTTGATGAACCGGATGCAGAGGCAGTCATTCTGGGTTCATTAGGACTTCTTAGGGCACACGATTTGGGAACCTGAAGTCACTAAAGTGATAAAGGAAGCAATCAAGATCGAGCTCATCGAATACCTATAGAGAGCTCTAAAATAGTGAATGACCAGCAAAATGGCTTTCGTCATGGTTTGCCGCTCCAACTTCATCGTTCACTATCAAGTTTTTTCTCACATGGATTACTCCATGTCCAGGCGATACAATGGCTATTAGCCCTGAGATTAGATTGTCTTGAGACTTTTTTCCTGCAATGATCTGTTAGAAGTGACCCGTCCACAGCTTTGAAGACCATGGGTACATTTCATATCGTCAAGTGATACCGGAAGTTAGCCATTGAATTGATTCTGCATCCGCTTTCGTTGATGCTCATCTGCTTCGTGAGCAGAAAATTTTGCCACAATAAAATGGGAACCACAAAATTTCGGGAAGAGATCATAGCCGGTAAGTTGTACCATCAGTTACAAAACGAAAATTGTTATATTCCTCCAATTTTTCGAGGTTGATCAGACAGTTGCCGTAAAGAAAATGCTCATAAGATCAAGGTCATGTTTTGATCGAAACGGAGAAAAACAAATCCGTTCCGGATGATTCCAGAAAAAGTCGGGCCCTACGGCTGGCTACGGGCCTGGAGTAAAGTGTAACTTAACCGCAGGAGCTCATCATAAGAATAAGTTATTTCCTGCGAAATACGAGTTTTCGCCACATGTACCACCTGTTTTTTCCATTGATATAGAGCCCAAAAAGCTTATTTACCTCCCGGTCATCAACAAGACATCCCTCGACAACATCACACTGAATATTTCATATTAAAATTGGGAACGGATGAATTTTCTTGAAGCAGAAATCATTATATGATTGGGATTGAAAAACCACTAGATGTTACGGAATTGGCAATATTGACTTGCGCCATACAAAACCTGCGAAGAAACAATGTAACTAGGCGCATATACAATACAACTGCACAGACAGCCGGTCGGCCTTTGGAGCTCCCAACTCACCTAGAGTCATATCAAGGCTTGTCAAAGAATGTAGGAATATATTGGTTGAACTAGCCAAGAAAAATAAAGTTCAACTCATATGGTTCCTGGATACAGTGAAATGGCCGACTCCTTGGCCGGGCGGGGGTGGTCTGGCGCCCCTATCGGACCGGAGTCTATGGTCGTTTTATCAAATTGCGTGGAAGGTCTTGCTCTTTTGGGGAAACCAAACAAAAAGGGGTCTGATTGTGGCGACAATCACCACGTATGAGGCAGGCCAAGCTATGCTCACCCATTTCATTGTCTACACACATCCCTCAATTTAAACCAGATTCAGATTAATTTCTAATATTTAATTTGAGATTCCGCTTGTGCTGACAACTCTTATGCTAGCCTCGAGAATGCTACAGCGTTGTTAACAATTTATCAGCATTAATTATAAATAAAATGTTACACGTTTTAGATATATCCGAAAATTCGAAGAACAAGGGATTTAAGGCTTCAAATGGCTGGCTGAACAGGTTCTGCAAGAGGCACGACATCAATTTTAGAACATTTTGTGGTGAGTCCGCTGACGTGAACGAGGTAAGTATTGAAGATTTGAAAATTGAATTGGCATCAATTATCAAGGAGTATGAAGCTGAATATATTTTTGATGCTGATGAAACCGCGCTGTACTATTTGGCAATGCCAAACAAAATGTTTGCACCCAAGAGTGATAAATGTGTTGCAATTGAATCAGCTGAACAGCGAGTGACATTTTTTTTGCTATAGCATGAATGATGAGAAGAAACATCCACTAGTTATAGGAAAAAGCAAAAATCCGCGATGTTTCAAAGGAGCATACATAAAATTGCCAATAGAATGGGTATCCAATGAAAAAACTTGGATGGCAACTGAGTTAATGAGTTTTTGGTTGAAAACCTTTTTCGAGAAAATGAAAAACCCGTGTAAAAAAGTCTTTCTATTCTTAGATAACGCTACATCCCACCCAAAAATAGAATTGGAAAATGTTCGAATTGTTTTTCTACCTCCCAACCACTGGATCAAGGGATAATACAAAACACCAAAGATAATTTTGAAAGAGCAGAAAAAAGCATAGATTTGTCAAGAGCTATGGTATGGATATTTGCAGCATGGAAAAATGTTTCATCTGTGACATTAAAAAAATCTTTCCAAAAGGCTGAATTTATGGAAACGATCCAAGGAGATGAGGCTTTTGGAGAAGAAGATGACATTTCACTCAGTCAGGTGCAAGCAAAATATCTCTCAATCGATTCTGAACTTTCAACAGAGAACCCAGATTTTGATTTGCAGGAAATAATTCAGGAATTCACTGACAAAGAAAGCAAAACAGACCCTACTCCATATGAAGAATGTGAACGTGACCATGACAGAGAGATTTTGTGTTCATCTGTGCAAAATATGAGTGAAGTTTATGGAAAATTTAAGGACATACAACATTTCTTATTGACATAAAACCATGGCGATTTGGTCATTGGTATTTTCCAAATCTTAATGAAATGTGACAATGAAGCAACTAAAACCGAAATGAATAATTTGTAACAGATTTCCGTTGAACGGTTTTTCGCAAAGTGTAATGTTCAGTCATTCAAAAGTGGTTTTGTATTCTAGTTGCATCACAGTACGTTAGCAAAAATATGGATATGTAAGTACAGGGTGTCCCATTTTGGGTACTTTTGCGGGGTATCTCCTTTATTTTTAAAGATAGAGAGTTGCAGTTTTCGCGACACTGTGCTACTTTTTCGTAAAACTCAAGATGCCGTCAACAGAATTTTCATAGCCCTTTTAGTTTTTAGGATACAGGGCATTTCTGAAAATGTTGCATTTTGTGACCCCCCTCGTATCTCCGTTATCCTTCAACTTATCGAAAAGGTAAAATAACATTCTAATAGTTTTTTTTCCGTAGAATGCAGTGGTGTAGATAACTTTTGTTACATATTTACTGTTTTTGAGTTATATAGCAAACTTATGTTTTTTTAAATGGAACACCCTGTATATTTATAGACTATAAAATTTGTCTTTTTTTTACCTTTCCAAAAATATATGATAGTATAAACTTTTTATCAGAAACACGCAAATAATTGACAATTTTTAGAAATTAAATACATATTTTAATTGTAGGCCATTGATATTGTTTATGACAAGAAACAGAAATAAACATCAAATCTCTATCGCATTTAAGCTGTTTATTTTCGTTCTTTTGGTATCATTATTCAATAGATATTTATCAATTTTTTCGAATAATGGCAGTTTACGAAAATTATGAGAAATATGATATCATGGTATGTTTTATACAAAGTAATGAAAATTCTGAAGAAGCTTCGGAATTATATTTCCAAAGGTGAGTAAGCTATTATGGCTATGAAAATCTCTATTATCATTTTAATTTTTGCTTGTTAGATATCCAGAAAGAAGGCAACCGTTTTTTGGGATATTTGCCCGTTTAAAAGCAAATTTAGTTGAGCACGGATCATTTGTTCACCCGCGCCCTAAAACATACAACAAAGAGAACAGGGAAAGAAAAGAGATAGATACTTTAGAATATATAGAAGCAACATCTTCGTCCTCATGTAGAAAAATTTAGAAGGAAATTGGTGTGCCAAAAACTAACGCTCAGAGGATCTTGAAGAAATATAAATATCATCCATACAAATTTAATATACTACAACATTTGCATCCTGGCGATGCCGAGCGCCGGGCACTGTTTTGCCAGTGGTATTTGCAACAAATCGATGCTAACGATTTATTTGGCAGACTTGTTTTTTGGTCAGACGAATGCTTTATTTCAAGTGCTGGCATTTTCAATCGTCACAATACCAGGAACTGGCGTAGTGAAAATCTGCATTTAATGATTGAAAGGGCACAACAAGGACGCTTTGGAGTTGAGGTTTCATGTTTTATTTTGGGTAGACACATAGTTTATAGGATTTTTGAAGGAGATCCTACAGCACGTAGATACCTAGAAATTCTTGAGGAAGTTATTCCAGAACTGCTCGAAAACATTCCATTAGCCCAGTATAATGCTGTTTACCTACAGCAAGATGGTGCCCCAAGTCATAACTCTAGGCTCTTAAGGGCCTTTCTAAATAATAACTTTCCTCAAAGATGGATAGGTACCAACGGACCTGTTAGATGGCCTCCACGATCACCAGATCTCTCAATTTTAGATTTTTTTTTATGGGGTTATATACAGAATGAAGTATATAAAACTCGATATGACGGCATTGCAAAACTTCGAGAGGCAATTCATTTAGCTTTTCGAAATCTGCGAATGAGAACAATGGTTCTTTTGAACGCTATTCAAAGAATCTCAAAGATGTGCCAATTTTGCATTAGAGAAAATGGTGGTCAATTTGAACATCACATTTAATTTTTTTTAATAATGTTATTTTTTTGTGTTTTTGTTATATTGTCACTTTACGCCACAAAACTGTTGTTACAAACTTACTGTTAGAAAAAGATCTATGGGAATTTTTTTTAATAGATACCTATATACAAGGTATCCAATTATTTGTTAGTAATATGTAAGTTGCACTTGTTTATTATTGTTATCCATAGCCTACTATTAAAATATGTATTTAATTTTCTGAAAATTGTCAATTATTTGCGTGTTTCTGAAAAAAAGTTTATACTATCATATATTTTTGAAAAGGTAAAAAAAAGACAAATTTTATAGTCTATAAATATACAGGCTGTTCCATTTAAAAAAACATAAGTTTACTTTATAACTCATAAACAGTAAATATGTAACAAAAGTTATCTACACCACTGCATTCTACGGACAAAAATCTATTAGAATGTTATTTTACCTTTTCGATAAATTGAAGGATAACGGAGATACGAGGGGGGTCACAAAATGCAACATTTTCAGAAATGCCCTGTATCTTAAAAACTAAAAGGGCTATGAAAATTCTGTTGACGGCATCTTGAGTTTTACGAAAAAGTAGCACAGTGTCGCGAAAACCGCAACTCTCTATCTTTAAAAATAAAGGAGATACCCCGCAAAAGTACCCAAAATGGGACACCCTGTACATACATAGTATATATATCATTGTTGTTATTTCTTTCACATAATACCCCAGAGTTTGTACTCCTTTACAGCGGCTACTAAATGGCCAAAATGCTATAATAAATGGTCTGAAAGTAATTCCCACCTTTGAAAGTTTAAATGAGGGAAAAGTGAAAACCAGATAAAGCATTCGCGTCATACTCAATGTTGAGCCAGATCAAAACAAAACAAGTATCTCGTTTGTTAATAAACTTCCGTTAAACGCTGCAAGGTGTACTTTGTTCGTGTTGTATTCAGGCAAACTTGCTGTCCATGAATAACTGTTCGTACGACATAGTCACATGAAATAAACAAAGTTAATTACAAACTATGACCAAAATTAATTTAATAATTTAAGGCAATCGCGCTCGCCCTTCAGTTGTATCGAAATGCTTTACTAATTTACTCGAGAAACGTTGGCTTCAAGATGCCGCACAATCTGTATTCTATTATTCAACGTCGTACGTCTCCAATTTTCCCTTGCACCAGATCCGATTTAATTAATTCAAAGAGAAATTCCTCTCAAACGCTATTGTGATTCTACGAATTAAATAGTAAATGAAAAACATCATTGACTTCGTCTTCACTTTGAAATTTATTAAACACAATTTGTAGTGCTTCGTCTGATGATCTGAGATTTTGATTTGTATGAATTTAGGCCTTTTTAAGATGAAATTCATTGTTAGTTATATCTGAGAACATTTTGAGTTGATTATCATGACTGCTTACAAGTTTTTATAATCTGATGGAAAATAGAAAACCTAATTTTCGAATTGTTTTTATATGATTAATCGCTTGTCTGACTGAATAAATCTAGAAAAAAGCGTTCCTAATGATTATGGACTCATTGCATCATTATCTGTGATTTCTGAAGTGATGGAGAAAGCAATCAAGATCGAGCTCATCCAACATTCATAGAGGGCTCCAAAATAGTCACTGGCTTCCGTCAGCAGATATCAACAGGAGATCTGCCTGTCTACGTAACACATGTATGGAGAAAACCTATTGAAATATATGGGGAATCTCTAGATGTATCATTGAATATCTCCAAAGCAATTCAGCCAGTCTACCACCTAAGTCCTTTTGGGGTCATTTGTTTTGCTACTTCAACTGTATCGCTTACTATCGAGTTTTTCTCACACAGATCACAGATCACTCCATGTGGTGGTTATCCGATTTTCCTCCGATACAAAGGCTATTAGCACTGAGATTTCATACGGCCTTACTGGTGCTGAATTAACATCTAAGGCACTCGTACGGAATAGATCAAGAGCCGGTGCTACCTCACCTGCCAGGAGATATTGAGTCCATTGCCGGAAACGAAGAAGGCCAGATTTCTGTAATTACTCGTTGTCGACCGTCAGGTACATACAAAGCAAATATGCCTAACGTTGTCCTTCTCGATAAACAAAGCAAGACTATGTATGTCATCGAATTCTCTGCTCCGGCAGAGAAGAATATAGTCTTGAAAGAGGAGGCAGAATGAAAAAACTTTCAAGATCTCCTGTTAGAGCTCTGCACGCTATAAACAGGTCACAAGGTCGAATTTGTGTTTCTGAAGATCGATGTTCTGGATGATATTCGATCTTCGCTGTTTTCGGAAATCTTTCCGGCCTGCAAGAACTCAGCACATATCTTGATGAACCGGATGCAGAGGCAGTCATTCTGGGTTCATTAGGACTTCTTAGGGCACACGATTTGGGAACCTGAAGTCACTAAAGTGATAAAGGAAGCAATCAAGATCGAGCTCATCGAATACCTATAGAGAGCTCTAAAATAGTGAATGACCAGCAAAATGGCTTTCGTCATGGTTTGCCGCTCCAACTTCATCGTTCACTATCAAGTTTTTTCTCACATGGATTACTCCATGTCCAGGCGATACAATGGCTATTAGCCCTGAGATTAGATTGTCTTGAGACTTTTTTCCTGCAATGATCTGTTAGAAGTGACCCGTCCACAGCTTTGAAGACCATGGGTACATTTCATATCGTCAAGTGATACCGGAAGTTAGCCATTGAATTGATTCTGCATCCGCTTTCGTTGATGCTCATCTGCTTCGTGAGCAGAAAATTTTGCCACAATAAAATGGGAACCACAAAATTTCGGGAAGAGATCATAGCCGGTAAGTTGTACCATCAGTTACAAAACGAAAATTGTTATATTCCTCCAATTTTTCGAGGTTGATCAGACAGTTGCCGTAAAGAAAATGCTCATAAGATCAAGGTCATGTTTTGATCGAAACGGAGAAAAACAAATCCGTTCCGGATGATTCCAGAAAAAGTGTTTTGGACTTGATTTTTTGAGTCACTATTGCAATTTTGAATGTTTGGAGCTTATTAATTTCCATATGTTCATTTCTGATTTAGCTTTGCTTCTAATAACCATAATATAAGATGGATGCAAAATTTTCCTTCCCGACCAGCTGGTTACATAAATCCACCAAATGGAAAGCCAACACTGGCAATATTTTGCTAAAATAGTTATTAACACATTGTCATGCATTTCATATGGTAGCGATTGGTTAATGAGAGGCCTGCAGTCACAAGTAAATTGGAGTACGGTGATTTGGGTTTGCATATCACGATGTCTAAAGAGTTATCTCCTCCGAATTTGATGCCTCGCTTACAGTCAATATGACTTTACTTGTTAAACTGAGCCGAGCTCGTATTGAACTAATATTTCAATAATAAACTATAAAATAGTTGACACTGTGGATACACTATAACACTATAAATAATCAGTCTTATTCACTAAAAGTACTGAGGAAATGTGGGCTACCAAGTAGCCAACATCAGAGTAAACCAAATTAAAAATCAGAATGTCCCTGTTTAAATTCTATCATATGCTATGGTTTGCCGAACATATTTTGAATACAGGTCACACCATTTCTCAAGAATGTTCATCACTTTTAGAACACAGTACAGACAAATACAAGGTTATCATGAAGTAAGGGATATATTTCAACTTATTATATATTTTTAACAAATCAAATTAATAATAAAAAGTAAATGGAATCTAGTTGCTTATGTAATGGTATTTCTGATGTCAAACAGTAGTTACCAAAAATGCTCAATATGACCTCCATTTTATTGTTGTAAAATTACCAACCTTTCCTCCAAATTAAATACAGCACTATACAACATTTCTGGTTGAATTGCATGAATTTATTCTTTTATACGGTCCTTTAATTCCTCCAGCGTTCTTAGTCGTGTTCTAAATACCAAATTTCTTGAATAACCTCACTGCCAGTAATCCGCTGGGTTAAGATCAGGCGATCTTGGTGGCCATGAATCTGCAAAATGTCTACTTATAACACGATCTTGAAAAATCGTAGTTAACAATTCTTTAACTGGTCGGTAAATGTGCGGAGTTCCTCCATCCTGCATCAATTCCTCCGTGCTCGTTTTTCAACTGTGAAATTGTATAATCCCTTAACATTAGCAGGTATCGTTCACCAGTAACATTTACAGATACGGCCTTCCCATTCTGTAGTTCCTCGAAAAATTATGAACCAGTGATGAACTTAGCTGTGAAACTGCACCAAACTGTGACTTTTTTGTCATGAAGACCTTGCTGAACGATTTCATGTGGATTTTCTATTGACCATATTCGACATTTTCGAGTATTAATTCCACCATTGAGAGAGAAATGGACCTCATCTGTCCATAAAATTCGGGATAAGCAGTCGGGTTCAATTTCCATCTGAGCTAAAACGTGTAATGAAATATTGTAGCTGACCGCAAAATCTGCGTTCTTCAATTCAAACAGCAGTTGCAGCTTATAAGGATACATTCTTAGAATTTTTCCTAAAATTTTCCAAGCCGTGGTGTATGGTATTTGTATTCGTTTTGATATTGAATTGACACTATTTATTGCTAGCGGAATAGTATTGGCTACGTTTTGATTTTCCTGAAGAACTTCTGGAACTTGAACATCACTAATCCCAGATTTCCTGATTTCGGAAGGCCTTTTACAGACCCCGTTCTTTCAAATTTGCTAATAAAATCACGATACGCCTTCATTTGGCAGGGCCCTGCTCACAAACCTATTTTCGTACTAAATTTTTGTAACTAAGTAGTGTAATTTCTACCTCCTTCATAATAACATTGCACTAAATCGATTCTTGTGTCCAGATCCATGTTCAAATTGTTACAATTCACGTTACGCGAGTTTTATTTTGAGAAAAATTCTCTAAATTACGATTATTTCGTTTGATACTTGTATCAATAGTTGTGACAACAATTCTTTTGCTTTCCATAGATACACTAAAATCCAATTAGCAACTAGATTCTGTTTATTTTTTCCTACTAGCATGATTGCTTAAAACTATAAGTATAACAATTTAAAATAGACCCCTGGCTTTATGATAACCCCATATTTAGGTAATTCAGAAGGGATTGGAATGTATAAGCAAAAAAAGAATTTATTAAATTAAGATTTATCTCTAGCTGAGGGTAATCCATTGTTTACATTATTATCCCTAAATAGTATTCAAACAGACACATTTTCATTTAAATTAAGTTGATTCTTATGGCTACTTGATAGCCGAAAGGTCCTCAGTATTTTTAGTGGATAAGGGTGATTATTTCTTATTTATAGTGTAATATTTCAATATAAATGCAGCTTTCCCTTTATTTTTTAATGTATCTTTTGGAGAAGTAGATATTATAGATAATAGAAATATTGTTCATTTCAACCTAGATATCAAAAGTCAAGTTAATTCTGTACATATTCTGATTATTTCATAAAATAAGGAACAAAATATGAAACACTTCATGAATGAGAAATAAAGCAAAATCCTTTGCTGTACTTACAACAGTTTATGTCAATAATTTTCTCGTCGTGGATGAACTAGTTCTGTAAACAGGTTTATCTCGCTTAAGAAAATTTATTGGGGAAATTGCATGGAAATGCGATCATTGATAAGAATAATAAGATGAATGTTGTGACAGTTTTTGTATTTGGTAAGCTTTTCCTCATAGGATATATAGAAGAACCGCGTGATCTGATTGGATACAAAGGCCATGCATTAGGAAGAAAACCTTGAATATCCTGATTGATTGCGACATCTGTCTCGAGTATCTTGACTGTAATTTCGCCTCTGTGATAAATGGAAATATGTTCTCAATCGATCGACACTGAAAATAATCCACTCATACTTCCGTTTTATTTTTGTTGAAAATTGTACCGTACGGAGGAAAATAAGAGGTATAGCTTGAACATCATTGGATAATCTGCCGAACATCTCTCTACCAGACTCCATTCCTCTATCGAACGGTGTGGAAATCTTCGCCTTGGAAGAGCTTTCATGCTGCCTATACCTTCCAAACTTTTGAGAAAAATTCCAATGCATACCAACCCTTCAACAATTCAACCCCAGGCTCATACGATGTTCCATAAATTCATGAAACATAAGAAACGAAAGGCTAGAGATTAACCACAGAGGATGAAAACAAGTATAGCCACTGAGTACTAACGAAATCCAGGTTGTGAAACTGCTGAGAACACTTAGCAACTTGCCGCCTGACATTCTTTTGTTTCATATTCCAAATATTCATCAAATTATTTTCAAGTTGAAAATTTGTAGTTGTGACATCTTCTCTATTGAGAATGGATATACCTACTTTAAAAAATCGATATTCGTCTAGTAGCTAGGGAGGTTAATAAACTATAGAAGCGTTCACACTGTGGATACACTATGATAAGAAACAATCACGCTTATCCAATAAAAAAGCTGAGGACCAAGTATCGTAAAGTGGGTATTTATGGAACGATTTTCGAACATTTTAGGTAATAACTTCCGATCATGACAGTGAAAAAATTAATCTTTCATGTTGATAGCTGCGTCTATAAATGCACGTGTAATTAAGAATTTGAAAATAATCTTGGGGCCGAAAGGGGGCTTTCCAAGATGGCGTAATCAACACCTTGGTCTATTGCCGCAACGTGTTGGGTAGGCAGGTTTATGATGTCAGCTGCAGGGCTTGTCGAAAGACGCCTGAGACCATCGCCATAATACGGTCATACGGATGCGGTATTACCATCTAAGGTACTCGTACGGAATATACCAGAAGCCGGTGCTACCTGCCTAGAGATTGAGTCCGTTGACGGAAACGAAAAAGGTCAGGGTCCATACAAAGCAAACATGCCTAACGTTGTCCTCCTCGATAAACAAACTAATACTATGTATGTCATCGAATTCTCTGCTCCTGCAGAGAAGAACTTAATTTTGAAAGAGGAGGAAAAATGGACAAAGTATCAAGATCTCCTGTTCGAGCTCTGCACTCTATACCCACGTCACAAGGTTGTATTGGTGGTTCTGATTATCGGTGTTTTGGGCGGAATTCGATCTTCGCTGAGTTCCATGTTGAAGATCATCCCGGCCTACACAGAACTTGATGAACCATATGCAGAGGCAGTCATTCTGTATTCGATTGGGCTAATTAGGACACACGATTTGGGAACTTCAGTTTTCACCGATACAGTGGCTCTGCTAAGATCTTGATGGACCGAATGCAGAGGCAGTTATGCTGGGTTCAATGAGGCTATTCAGAGCGCACGATTTGAGAACATGTAGCCACTCACCGATAGGTCCCCACGTAGTAGTAGCTTCGGCTAACGGAATTGCTGGTGGCCCGAAAGTGAGCACCCGTGTTATGTCAATCTACCTAATATATACGATGAGACTTTTTAACATATTTCTACTTACCTAAAGAAGAAGGAAATAATATAATATAATTCTTATAGGGTCTATCGCTTCTCTTCACAAGTATGCACAACACATTTACCAATTGTGAGTCATTCAAATGCACATTCAAAACATAAGAACATGCCAATGTTCACCCGACGCAGGTTAAACAACGACTAACTGGCCAAACGTGATGGACCTCAATACAGGCTCGATTACTGCCATATTCATTTCCTCCTAATGCAGAGTCTACAGGGTCTGTGATGGCACCATATAGTCTTCTATAAGTAACAACTAGGTTTGAATTATGATTCCATGTTTGTTGTTCAGATCCTGGTGTGAGAAATTTGCCGCTGCAGTCACAAAGTACCCTTACGGTATATTCTAGGTAAGAAATAATAATAATAACATAAAATGAAGACTAGAAGTAAAGTCGCATGTAATCATTACAAAATAGAGAGGTTTACCTATATTATACATCGTTACTTCATGTACGGCCTATATTTGGACCGGCCCACCGGGCGATATTCTGATCCCCTGATGGCCCAGCCCGGCGTCAGTTCATTATTTTTCCTGGAATTTTGTTCAATTCAATACATCAAAATGAATGCACTACTTTACAAAGGTTTCGTGAAAATTAGTTAACGCTGATCATTTATGGATATTGAATAACAGTTCTATTCCATATGGTTGAATAGAGATTATAATTGGAATCGGCTGTAATTCGATACATAAGGGCATCATTAAAATGTTGCATTACACTATCGGGTATGCGTATTTTGTTTTTATTATCTACTAGTTCGTAACCACACTATTCCTACTGTAATTTAGAGTAATTACAGCATGTTTGGATTTCAGTGGTGAGTGCTTTGGATAACTGAATCATGTGTGAGGTAGGTGTTTCCTCCACTGAATACACAATATTTTCAATAGTACGAATTCAAACATTGCATTACATATTACAAAATTGAATATCTATACATTTCAGGAATGTATGCATATTCAAAATGTTCTATATTGGACTACATTCGACATTCATTCCTCTTGTGCATTTATTAATAGAGTAAAATATTTTTCACTTTGGGTTACCACAGCCAACAGAATCTTAAGACTTTTGTCGCAACTAAATGCTTCTCGGATCATCATGAAAATTAATGCCTTATTAGGGTTTCGAGTTAAACTCCAACTTTCTTATGCTGAAGGTGCAACATTTATCCAAATTAATCGAATCTTCTAGATTTTTACCGAAAAATTTATGGGAAATTATACATTCCGTAATTCAACACACTGGGTTTTTTGTACATTTGGAGAATGAATTACTATCCTTGGTTACAGATGATGAACAAAAATATAGAGAACTCAGTATTCGACATATCCTGAAGGCTCGACTTTTTAAAATAGCAGAGGACGCGAGCTTAATGCTACACGTTACACCAGATAAATTTTTAGAAATGACGTAAAGGTGACTGAATCACCAATAGCTGCAAACATGGAAATTAGCTTACTTAACGCCTCAGATTTGATTTTTCCTAATTTACCAAATTTTACATACAACACATGCAGTGGAACGATGTGTTCGCCTTGTTACAGAGGCATCCTTACCTGTATGTGGCCATGAAAACCTTGAAGGATTTATTCAAACCCGCAATAAATGCACTAGTACATTCAAAGTGAATCAGATTATTTTAAATATAGATAAATAAACTTATTTCAGGTACTTTACTTGTTTTGCTTGAAACAAGCATCTCTTATTTTTCCCAGCAATGTGTTTGGATCTCAGGCCTGTTTTTTCAGAGCTAGGTCGGTTTCAACAAAAAATTTTTCCAAATTCTGCTGGTGTGGGGTGAACGGTAGATTATATTTAAAACCTTTGTTCAATAGATCGGCTTCGAAGTTAGTGAAATCTGTGTTAGTTGAATTAACAATTCTGTCATGAAATTGTGTTGAGTCGCGGGTTGATTGAGAATCAAATTTTTGAGATGGGTTTGCCATGAATTTGGGATTAATTAACTTATTTATTTTTTTCTTTTGAATTTTATCAAAAACATCATAGTTAAAAGTGTTAAATTCTATATCGCGGAGCTTAAAAATAGACTGGGACTGTGATTCCTTAACGTAATGTTGTAGGATGTCCCGTTGATGGTACTGGTCCTTCAATTCTTGTTTTAGCCAAACAGATTTTTCGATCTACACGGCGACATTCGCGGCATGATTGTCGATTGATGACTTCACTTGAATGTATTTTGGGAACTCATCTATTTCCAAGAATCCCATCCTCATTGACAATAAATATTATGGGAAACTTATTAGATAGAAATAAGGTTTCACCCTTCATTAAAGAGGAAATTTTAAGCTTAACGCGTTTATGTATTAACTGAAACTATTTTACGGTCAATAATAAATATTATTTTCAACACAGCGGTCTCCCTATGGGCTCATCTTCTTATTCATTACTAGCAGAATTATCTATGGATCACTTGACAACACAGGTGCATCGTCAAAATTCCTACACTTGTTCTTATATTGGTACTGTTATGTCGAAGATATCCTTGAATCTTGGACAGGAACAACACGTCAATTAAATGCATTTCCAACATATTTAAATAACTTATACTCTGACATCGAATTTACAGTAGAAATGGAAATCAACGGTTCACTGAACTTTCTAGACTTTCTCGGACAAATTCTACACACACGTTTTCTATTTATTACAAACACTACACATACCGACACTGTTATTCACAATAATACCTTACAACAAATTGCCGTCAACAATGGTTACAATACTTCTATAGTAGACAACATTTTAAAACAGAAATTGAACAAAAACATGTTAACTCTAATATATCCTCGATAAAAATCGAAACTGAACGTTAAAATGTTAGTTTAACATATATCGGGAAAAAACAAACAATATATCAAAATTCTTATCGAAACACAATAACATAGGCATATAAAACGTCTAATACTTTGTCCAAATTCATAAATAATTCTAAAACAGATGAAGTTAAATTTAAAAAATCGTGAGTTTATAAGTTATGTTGTGATGACTGTAATGCTTTCTATATTGGGCAAACAGGTCGCAGCCTATACAAGAGATTTCAAGAACATTTGAGGAGCCACATATTGAATAATAATAATAATAATAATAATAATAATAGTTTATTTCAATAAGACATGATAATACATGTATTTGAAAATGTCATAAAACTTAAAGATAAGATTACAATAACAGATATTGAAAATACGAAACAAAAAAATTATAAAAATGATGTTTCAAAATATTCATCTAAAGTATAAAAACTATTCAGTAATAAAAAGGGTTTGGTTTTCTTGAAAAATGGTTTATCATCTAGACACCTAATATTAACTGGGATATGATTATATATTTTTACACATAATACGTAAGGTCCTTTTGCTGTCAGTGTTAGTCTATGAGTAGGGAGTGACGGGTTGGCATGATTCTTTAAAGGGTAACGCGAGCTATCTTCTCCACGCAAACTGAAAATGGCTCTACTTTTACGAACATATTGAACAGAATTAAACATATACAAGGATATCACAGTCAAAACTTTAAGTTGCTTGAACAAATTTCCACAAGAAAAAATCTACTTTTGAAAGTTATTGTGCGGATGATTCTTTTTTGAAACACTAAGACATCAGAAATTCTATTTGAATTACCCCATGCTAAGATTCTATAACTCAATGTAGAGTTCACATATGCAAAGTAATATTTTAAGAGTGTTTCCCGATTTACAGACTGTCTCATCTGCCAAATCACACAACTGTGTGTTGCCAGTTTACTGATAACTTTATCAACATGAGCATACCAGGACAAATTTGAGTCAATGTGTAGCCCTAGAAACTTTACTACATCACTATTTTTTATACTAATTTTATCAATTCTAGCAAGAAGACTATAATCGATTTTGGCAGTTTTGAACAGAATTAGTTCCGTTTTTGAACTGTTCAGTACCAATCCGTGATTGCAGCAGAATTGTTGTATATCTTTAAGCAATTATTCACACTTGTGGAAAGACTATCAATATTATTTTCCGAGTTCACTGCTGATGCATCGTCAGCAAAAAGAGTGAGGCTGGCGTTTTTCAGACTTTCAGTGATGCTGTTTATATAGACAATGAATAGAATTGGTCCAAGAGTGCTACCTTGTGGTACTCCTGTATCTAATTTTAAGGAGTCTGATGAATAGATTTCTCCCTCAGCTCTCAAGATTACATTTTGGCTTCTGTTTAGTAGAAAAGAAGATACCCAATTCAGAGCAACTCCCCATATACCACTGAAATTTAAAATCCTAAGTAGCAATTTGTGGTTTATAGTATCGAATGCTCGTGACTGGTCAAAAAATATTCCAGCAACTTCCATTTTTGTATCTAAGTCTTTGAGCACTTTATTAACAAGATTTGTAATAGCGTGTTGTGTCGAACGGTCTTTCCTAAAACCATATTGATGTTCAGTTATAATATGGTGTTATCAAAGAACCAAACGATTCAAAAAGGCTTCCTCATAGACCTTTGAGAAGACAGACAAGATGGAGATAGGCCTATAGTTACATATTAAGTTACGATTATCTTTTTTGAACACTGGTACAACATTAGATACTTTTAAAACTGACGGGAATTTTCCTTCTTCAAAGGAGAAGTTTATTAACAAACTTAGCGGATGTTTTATGAAATCAATCACATACTTTAGGACAGAACAAGGTATCATATCATTACCAGCAGAGTTTTTAGTTGCCACTGATAGGAGAATTGTAGCAGTCTCTTGAACATAAATTGGCTTTAAAAAGATTGAGTTTGTGTTACACTTTGGGTTATTACAATGTAAGTCAATTTGCTTGTCTTTAGTTAATTCTTTTACAGAGTTTACGAAATGACTATTGAAAGAATTAGATGCAATGTTATAATTATCAATTTTTGCCGTTAATGTCGATAAATTCTTTGGGGTAATAAGACCGATTTGACGTATGCTAATCATCTAATTGAACATAACCATAATTTCAATCACAATCCCAAAATCTTATCTTATATCGAACGGAAGGACCCGAAATTGAATATACTGGAATCATTGGAAATTTTGAAAAATCTTGGCTTCCGGATGGATTGGAAATTGTCAAACATGTTAAAGACAAAAATAATGTAGTTTTAAATGATCAATTGGAAATTCAACATTCACCAATTATTAATCATTTCCTTGATAGTTCTTCAATTGGTATTGCCCTTGACTCAATAAGTATAGTCATTATAGTATGAAGGCGTTCTCTGTCAATGTAACTTTAGCTTATAACTCGGCTCAGATGATGACACTGTGAGTTGAAACATATGTGAGCAATAGTGGATAATAAAAACATTCATTATTTATTTTGTGTAAATTAGTGGTTTTCTTCGTGAGTTAAAAATGAGTTTACGCATTCTCAATGCCGAAACTATTCAATAGCATTTCTTATATACAGAATGTTCCATCTGAGACGAGCCTCCCGTATATTTCTTATCCCATATTGAGTGGAAAAATCTCCCGAAACACGTCGAATGATTTTGTTTGGGGGACATCTTTTGACATATATTTGAGACTTGAACGAGCAACCCCCTAATAGGGGGCGCTTCAACCCCTCAAAATTGAATAGGGGAGAGGGGTTGAGTGATAAGTCATTCGAAAGGTCTTGGAAGCCTCTTTACAACGGTGTATGAAAAACGTAAATTTGATGAACCGTTTTCGCCAAAAATTAATTTTGTTGCTCGAATGCGCCACCTTGAATATTTTGGTTATTTGTACAATGTACACGCCCATTTTTATTAAGTCTTTTTTACAAACTTAAAAGATCACATTCTTAAAAGAATTGAATTGTGTTGTCATGCTTACAATGAAAAAAATTAAATCTGCGTGTTTAAATCAAATGTACAAATTGTCCTCCATTGACTTCCATACAATAATACAATCTTGACTGAAAACCGTCTTTAGCATGGTTCAGCATAATTGGAGTTATTTGACGATACTCATTTACAATTCGTTGGCGTAGTTCGCCAAATTTTCAGACTGAGTCACAAAAATCTTGGACTCAAGATGTCCCCACAAGAAGAAGTCCAGAGGGTTCAGGTCAGGAGATCGGGCAGGCCACTCCATAGGACCTCTTCTTCCAATCCAACGACTGGGGTATTGCAAATTGAGGTATTGGTGAACTGGTGCGGCGTAGTGAGGAGGAGCTCCTTCTTGTTGGAAATGCAATTGTTGTTCAATTAGTAGAGGATCGTTTTCTAATTGTTCAGTTATTAACGGATCAATCGCATTTTCCAACATTTCAAGATAAATTTCGCCATTTAAATTACCAGGAATAAACAGAGGTCCAATTAAATTGTCTCCCAAAATTCCTACCCAAACGTTTAGCTTTTCCCGATGTTGAGTGTGAGCTTCTCGAAACACATGAGGATTTGTATCCTCCAAATTCTACAAATATGCCGGTTAACCTCCCCATTAAGTAAGTGCATTCGTCAGAAAAGCAAACGTTGTACAAAAAATTTGGGTTATTGTTGATACGCTCGACCATAATTTCGCAAAACTCTTGCCTTCGATCCCAATCATCATCATTTAATTCCTGAATTAATTTAATTTTGTACGGATGGAACTTGTGTTTATGTGAAATTCTGAAAACGTTAGATTGGCTAATACCGGAAGCTGCAGAAGGTTGTCGTACAGATTGCGTGTTTGGCATAAGTTGGACATGTCCCAATACCGCCACAGCTGCTCCTTCATCATTAACAATTCCAATGGGTGCCCTTTTTTATCCATTACTGAACTCGTCTCCACAAATTTTGAAATCAATTCCATTACGTACTTATGGCGAACGCTACGTTCAGGGTGGTTTTCGTTAAATATCCTTGCAGCCGCTCGGGCATAATTTTGATTTTGGTAATAAAGGCTAACCAGCTCAACACGATCTTGCAATGTGTACACCAAATTTTTTGAAATTTTAAACAAATCAGTAAAGTAGTAACTCAACAGATTGATTAAAATCATGAAATGATCGAAGAAACAGTAAATTCAGATAAACACCTTCTAAGAACAAGAAATGAAGGCAACATAAGGGAATGTTTTGCTGTTTTTTTATTTATTAGTTTGAGAGAATGTATTATTGTATGAAAGTCGATGACAACACAATTCAATTTTTTTACGTATGCGATTTTTTGAAGATTGTTTAAGTTTGTGGAAAAGGCTTAATGAAAATGAGCTTGTACATTGTACAAATAACCAAAATATTCAAGGTGGCGCATTCGAGCAACAAAATTAATTTTTGGCAAGAACGGTTCATCAAATTTTTGTTTTTCATACACCGTTGTGAAGAAGATTCCAAGACTTTTCAAATGACGTATCACTCAACCCCTCTCCCCTATTTTGAGGGGTTGAAGTGCCCCCTATTAGGGAGTTGCTCGTTCAAGCCTCAAATATACGTCAAAAGATGTCCCCCAAACAAAATTATTCGACGTGTTTCGGGAGATTTTTCCACTCACTATGGGATAAGAAATATACGGGGTGGCTCGTCTGAGATGGAACACCCTGTATATAATATTCATTCACTTGTAATTTTAACTCTTTAAGTAGGTGCAAACGTTTCTTTCAAATTCTTCGTATTTTGAAAATTCTCAAGTAATTCACCTCCAAGTGTTTTGTCAACAATTTCTAACTGAAATTTATTTCCAAACAGGTACATATATTGGCGGACACCATGACACTCGGCATAATTAACATCACAAACAGTTCAACAGAAGAAGGAATTACCATCTTTTGGTCAATGAAACACCAGGAAAATATTTTCATGGAAAACATCAAATTTGGAATTCTTACAGTTCTGAAAATTATTGCCATTATATCTAGCCTATTAGTGATTTATTCCATTATTAGATTTACAATTTTGCGCACGAAAATTAACGGGTTATTACTTAATTGGTGTATAGCTTTATGCTCATATTTCCTTGTCAGTATAACATATCATTCTACTTATCACAATCATTACATTACTTGCCATAATAGGTTTCGTATCATTCTATTATCAGTATATATTTTGTACATGACCGTTTCTGTTTCTTTTACTATAGTTTGGTTCGTGTATACAGTTTACCCTTGGATAAACAAGAAATACGCCATACTCTTAAAATGTATTTATCCTCTACCTTATGTTCCACCTCTTATTTTTGGTGTAATGTTTTGGATTTTTGATAAAAAAAAGAATCTAGAATATGCATTTTTTATGTATTATATGCTCAGTTGCTTCATTATTATAATTGGTATAGTAATTTGTTTGTATTTTCAAATACTCGAAGCATTTTATGAAGAAAAATTGAATTATCTGTTGTATATACCATTAGCTACAATGATTTCTGTGACTCCAGATATTGTAAGTTTCATGATTTTGACTTATTATTTGAATGATAATGGAACATTGTTGTATGAACTTTATTATGTGTATTTCGCAGCAGATTTATTGAAATTCATCACCCCTACAATTATAATTGTTGTTCTCATATTCAAAAATCCAAATTTTAAGATAGCGTTCACCAAAATGTTCCATAAGCGCAAGTCTGGACAAATTTTAATCTTCGATAATGATATGGATAAATATCTTGATACTGTGAATGATATGTATTTGAATGAATTATTTTTATAATGTCAGTAGACAGTGTTTGATGTATAGAATAAAATAGTTGTTTGAACGTATTAAATTCTTCCCTTAACAGCTATTTGCTTACTACGAGCGTTACTAGGATGATTACGCCCGGAGAGCGACATAATCCAGCCCGAGGGTCTATGATTGCTCAACGGGCGTAATCATCATGAAAATGCCAGTGATGCAAAGAAGTTTTTATTCTTCATTTCTTACTACAAAAAAAACTAAAAACTTATAGATACCTCAAACCGCTGCTGATTTGCTCCTTCAGGTTCTACTTTGCACCACAAGTGCAAAGAGTTACGGGTGTTACTAAGGTGATTACGCCAGGAGAGTGACATACCCCAGCCCGAGGGCCTATGGTTACTCAACGGGCCTAGTCATCATGTAATGCCAGTGATGAAAAGAAGATTTCATTCTTCATTCCACACTACACAAAAATTAAGAAATTATAGATACCGTTAACCGGCGGCTGCTTTGCTCCTTTAAGGTCTACTTTGCACCACATGTGCAAAGAGTTTAATTTGCTTAAATCGTACGATTTTGCACATATGTGACCAAATTAAAACTGCTATATTGAAAGTAGCACTCAAAGGTGTAACCCGTAGTAAATGGTTGTTATTCCATTGAGTATATGCATAACGTCAATTCGACAAGAGCATTCGCGCTTATTTATCTTTAAAATTTGGTGTTGCAGACGTTATTAGGGCTGATTTTCGAGTTAGTTTTTGCATGTGGATCGATTATTATCCTTCAGTTTATTTGGATTAAACCATTAGAATAAAAAAAATATTTTTCGTGTCTCTATATCTTTATCATTTTCGGTGTAACTTTGCCCCGGAGCAAAATATAGGTACTTTCAATTTGATTTTAACTTTTTTATTATAGTTATGCCCATAAAATATCATAGGAAAGCGGAAAAAACACTAAAAGAATGTTCAAACGAAATAAAAAATGGAATCATTTCGCATAGAAAAGCTGAATGGGAGAACAAAATTCCTAAAAGAACAATCGTAAATAAATTGAAAGGTAAGTGAACTAGGGAACTAGGCCATCAACCCATATTTTCTATTATATGCTTAGAGGAATAGGGGTTCCCTGTGAACAAGACAGAACTGCGAAATGCTACAAAAATTACTGAGCCAGATGTGGAAGACAAGTAACATCATTCAGAAACAACTTTTCTGGCAAAGATTGGCTGAAAAGTTTTTTATACAGAAACCCTGAACGCTCGCAACGCCGAAAATGTTAATCGAACACGACAACAAGCTTTAGAGTTTTTTTTTTTGGAAAATCTATCCCAAGTGGATGAAAGACGTGCCACCAACAAACATTTGGAATTTTGATGGGACGAATTTGAGCGACGACACCGGCTAGAAGAAATTCATCTCCAAGAAGGGTTGAATTATCCTGAACCATTGATATATTAATCAATGTCATCACAAACTGGATATCATGCTCGAAATGTACGGGCATAATAATACAATGTCGTAGCTCAAGTCGTTTGCGAGTTACTGAACAGAGCTACTCGACACTATTCTCTTAATTTGGAGCACTGGTCGGCGCGCTATCAATCTGGCCGATTATAGAGAGAAATGGTGATAAAGAATCGATCTCGCGCAACTAAACAGACTGCGGCTCGCGCTCTTGATCGACATATGCGAAAGACTGTGGGAGAGAACGGCATGCTTTCTTAATCGGCTTATGCGAAAAACGATGTGCGCGTAGCTAACGAAGTCTCTCCTTTTTTCGGTTCATACGGGCAAGTTGTTGGTTTCTACAAAGCGACGCCGATTTACTGTACGTTAAGCCTAGACAGACTGCGCCTCACGCACTCCATCTTAACCCTTAGGTATATGTACAGCGTACTGGACCGACCTCCCAGTTAAATGCATGAATTTACGCAATAAATTCACAAAAAACATTTTACTAGATCTACATATATATTAGGCAACCAGATATATACTAGTGGATTTATTACAACAATGATAATAGTGAATTCAGCACTCGGTCAAGTCTTCTTTAGTTCATTTCGAGGTAATTCACCAAAATAAAACGGACAAGGCATCACTATTTTTAGATTGATTACACACTTACATAACCAACGAACTTACAGTTACCCCATGAATATACCTCGAAAGGTTAATTATCAGTGTTTAGTAATTTTCTATGAGTTGTACAATGTACCCAGCCTTCTGACTGTATCATATTAAGACGCCGTTTATCCACTTAAAATTTTATTTCAAGCTTAGATATGACAGTCAGTTTCTCTAGAATGAGTGAGTGATTATATACAAAGAATTGTCAATCATCAATTATTTTGATATTCCATCATGCAGGAGTGAAACTATTTCAAAAGTTATTGGATAAATATATCTTGGATTATTTTTTATGGTAAGTAGAAATTTGGTGAGAATAATGGATGAATATTCATCCTTATTGGTGGTTTTTTTCTTCCCGGGTTGGTTTGATGAGTTCTAGTAGTCCTATTGTAGTTTTCCTATTTCTTGTCTGAATCAACCAGTCATATTTCTTGAGCAGTAGTCCAGCAGTATGTTGCAAGGTAGGTGTATGTTTAACCGTTTTACGTAGTTTCGATATAAATAAATAGTAGTTACTTGGAGAAATAAATATTATTATATTATTATTATAATACAGTTTGCTGCATTCTGTGTCGTGTGGCCTTTTATGTGCACCCTCGCCATATTATAGGCTATGTCACAGAATGGTTCGGGTTCCACAAGGGCCCCCTTTGTACCTTTCTTAGTCAGTCAATCTGCCTTTAGTTTACCCTTGACCATTTGGTGTGCTGGTTGTTAGTTGTAAAGATTTCTAATGATCTTGACATTCCATGAATACTCCAGATATTATCGCCTTTATGTCATGAAAATTTAGAACTTCTTGGCCGTCCATTAACGTAAAGATTGGTAAGGCTTTTTGATAGTAAAGATTAGCAATGAGTTGTCAGGTGTAACTTTGCGGAATCAGCAGTATTTTACATAATGGTTTACTACTTGGCATGTTCTGTCCACCTTGTTGTATAAGAGAATTGCTTCTGTACTTTTGAAGATTCCATATGGTAAAATTGAACAATACTACCTATGTTGATATCACTTTTATTTGTAACTTCCGTTACACGAGTTTTATTTTCAGACGGTATTCAAATACATAACTTTAACTTTAATATACTTATCGATATGAAGCAGAGGATTACTCGGTCATCCATGAGCTCAAACAATTTTTACTATAGGATTGCATGGTGGACTTTACATTCTGATAAAAACGAATTGCTATTAACAGCAGAGACAATAATTCGTGAAATAAAAACATTAGAAACCTTTGAACAAAGGGGAATGAATCTGATTATCAAGAAGTAGGGTATTGTTTTTGTGTTAGTAAATATCAGCTATATGTAAAATATGTGAACTGTCTGTTTCAGGCGAAGAATGATTATTATCGGAAAAATGATCAGCAGCCTGTTTTTGAAAGTCCAAAGCATCTTTTATGAACAATAAACTCAATAACAAATTGACGTCCTGTTTGCTCTATATAAGAGGAATCGCATTCTTGAAAAGATAGCTTATAAATTGTGGATGTATCAGTAGTCGTAGTTTTGTCTTTATTATGGGAATTAGGTTTAATTGCAATATTCAACTTATAATTTTTCAGAATGTTTTGGATTTTTTAAGTGATTTTTTTTTCTAAAATGAGTTAGGCTTACAAATCTCTTCTCTTCTTGAATTAAAATGTTGCATAGGTGCATACCAAAGTGAGTGCGGTTTTGTTTATTACGGTTAATTAATATAGTTTTTATATGAGATGAATAAACAGTATTTAGCGCGATTTGTTCAATTGTAGCTATTTGCTTCCTGCTCAAAATTTGATTCGGACAATCGTATTGCAAAACGGCGATGTATCATTGAATGTAGTTTTGGAGCAAGGTAAACAGTCTCTGAAAAATGAAACAAGAAATAACTTATTTGGTCAAAACTTATTTTATTTCTGAACATAATCTCCTTGTACCATTTCCAAATAATACGATTTCGGAAATCCTTCAAAATAGGAGTTTGTTTCAGCGATGATCTCATCGTTCGAGCCAAATCTCTTTGCGCCGAGCCATTTCTTCAAGTTTAGAAATAAATATTAATCGCAGGGGGCAAATCTGAAGAATATGGTGAATGACGAACCAATTCGTAGCCCAATTCATGGAATTTTGCAGATCTGTGTCCCGGTGTCCAAGTGGAAGAGCACTTTTTCCTTCGCCAAATGCAGCCGCTTCCATTCCAAATCGAAGTCGAATCGATTCAGCTCCGCACAATATTGACCTTTTTCGGCTTCGATTCGCAAGCACAAGGCCACTGTTTCGACTGTTTTTTAGTCTCTGGTGTGATGGAGCCATGTTTCGTCCACGGTTACGAAGCGGTACAAGAAGTTCTTTTTATCGCGCTTGAACATCACCAAACCCTACTTTGAAGTTGTCACACGGTCCGGCTGGTTGTCAATAGAGAGCAAATGCCACATCCATCCGCCAGATAGATTTCCCATTTCCAAAAATTTATGCAAAATGTTCCGTACCCGTTCGGTAGAGATGGCTATAGCCTCAGCAATCTCGTGCACTCTACTCGCCGATCGAGTGGATGGATTTTATAGACGATTTCTGGCGTTCTAAACCCAATTGAACGACCAGAATGTTAGGCGTCCTTCGTGGTTATACTACCAGAACAAAAATCGGTACATCACTTGTGAATCGTTCCGATCGATGGTGAAGAGTCCTCTTAATGTTCACTAAGCGATGCTTTGTTCGCGTAATGTTTTTTCCAAGCAATAAATAATATTTAATCAAGACGCGAAATTCACTTTTTTCCATGTTTACAAGAATATTCAAGGTTGTTCGTTTTCGATGGGTGTTAAAACAGAGCTGAATGACATATCAGTATGAAAATTTTTATGCGTTCTAGTTAAAGATGGTACATCACAAATGTCACATGGGATTTCCGATTGTGGCGCCATCTATTCACGGACTTTTCAACTCTCGTAATGCATTTATTTCACGAATTATTATCCTGATTAGCTTCTATGCCCACCATGTGAATCTATAGTAATAATTCTCTGAGTTCATGAAAGACCGACCCAAGTAATTATTTACTACCGATAAATATTTGAAGGCGAAGTTATGTATTTTAATTGTATTTGAATATTGTCTGAAGATGCCGTATTAACGTGGAACTCGAGTAACGGAAGTTACAAATAGAAGTGATAACAACTTAGTAGTGTTTAGTTTTGAGATATTGATAAAATTTTATATCACATGCTAAATAATACAGTCATTTTATGGATTTTTTTGAGATTTGGTACTTTTTTTTCCAACTTTAGGTTTGAAAATACAGAAAGTTAAGAAATTTTCCGAAGATTACGAAAAAAATAGTGGCTCAAATCCTCCAATGAAGGAAAATGTCTTAATTTATATATATATATATATATATATATATATATATATATATACGATTTTCCGTGTTTTTCCGGGAAAGAACACTTATATCTTCGAAAATAAGCATTTTAGAAGGAAAAGTTTCCAACAAATGTTGTTCAGCATTAAATTCTACATAGGAATTGACTATTTTGATCAAATTTTCCAAGCATTGGATGGGAAAACAAAGTATTTTCGAATAAGATCTATATATGAAAAAAAATTGCATTTGGCTGATAAATATGGTATGATAATTTTATATTGGGGTATATATCGTTACTGTAAATGATTATAATTAAGAATTTTCCAAAATTTGCCCTGATTTTCCAGGTTAGGAAATTTTTTTTATTTTTTTTTTCAATCTTAGTGTATGATATGTCGATTTTTAGGTTTTACAGAGCTCTAATAACGATTTTTCAGTTCATTTTGTCGTGAAAAGTCATTGAAAACGTACATTCGGAAAATGATTATGGCGTGTGACAGATCTATTCTTATATTTTGTAGGGTTCTGAAAATGTTTTTTTACTTTGTTTCATCGTCAAAAATCATTGAAAATTTATATCCGAAAATTTTTTTTTAATACGGTGTATGACATCGATTTCTGTGTTTTTCAGGGCTCTAATAACAATTTTATAGTTTTTTGTAACCGAAAAAGTGATGGAAGGTATATCTAATTTGTTTTTTCTTATTTCTCTACATACTAATGAAAACAATTGAATTTCGTGACATAATTAACTGAAAAAACGTTCTCCATTTTCCGAATGTACGTTTTCAATGACTTTTCACGACAAAATGAACTGAAAAATCGTTATCAGAGATCCATAAAACCTAAAAATCGACATATCATACACTAAGATTGAAAAAAAATAAAAATTTTCCTAGCCCGGAAAATTTGGGCAATAATTGGAAAATTCTTAATTATAATCATTCACAGTAACGATATATACCCCAATATAAAATTATCATACCACATTTACCAGCCACATGCAATTTTTTCTCATATATAGTTCTTATTCGAAAATATTTTGTTTTCCCATACAATGCTTGGAAAATTCGATGAAAATTGAATTCAGAATGGTCAATTCCTATGTAAAATTTAATGCTGAACAACTTTTGTTGGAAACTTTTCCTTCTAAAATGCTTATTTTCGAAGTGTTCTTTCCCGGAAAAACACGGAAAATCGTATATATATATATATATATATATATATATATATATATATATATATATATATATATATAAATTAAGACATTTTCCTTCATTGGAGGTTTTCAGCCACTATTTTTTTCGTAATCTACGGAAAATTTCCTAACTTTCTGTATTTTCAAACCTAAAGTCGGAAAAAAAACTACGACCAATCCATAAAATGACTACTAAAAGGGTGAAACAACAGAATTTTTTAATTCTATTAAATTTAGATCCACGACGAATATATAAACTGTCTATAAACCGGCAACCTTGGAATGTGTACTGTTAAAACGGAATATTGCTGATTCGACGAAAATAGCGAACTATGACGTCATTTCTATCTCATTGTGTCGTGAACAAGGTGTATAAAAGAAGTGTAATAATACGAAAAATGTGTTGTGGTTATGAATGTTATTTTTTTAGGGGACATCATAATGCCAGTACCATGGATTTAGCCACAAATAATTTATCAAAGATAGACGACCCCTTTGACGAGTCAAATGGAGCTATTACGAAATCGAAAGTTTTACAAGTTATCTCATACCTAATAAGATTTGAATTATTGCTGAAGTTCATACTATGGGTGGTAGTATTTGGTGCAGACGTTCTCCTTATACACATTTTAGTGAAACACAAGCATCTGCAAACTAAATCCAACAAATACTTTCTACATTATGCAATTAACAATCTGTTATACGTTATACTTCATCTATTAGTATTCCTCTCTTATATATTCATTTATAATCCTTATTTAATCTGTTTCGTAGACCGATTAGAAAAGACAGCTATATGTTTATGCTTCTTAGGGCTTAGATTGCTATTTATTAACTTTCAACCCATCTGTGTTAGCGAGATATGAGCAAATCTATAATCGTGTCTTTGTAATTTTATATGGTACAGGATTGGTCATTGGAGTTTCACTAGTATCCGAAAATTGTCTGATTGATCACTCGCACGAGAATTATTCATTTTCAAGGATATTATTCTTTGTAGCTTTGATTATCATATTGATATTGAACTATCTGAGAAGAAATAAAAATTTGACAGGCGAGCAATCAAACTTGATTTATTATCTGACATTATCGACCCTGATGCTCATTTCATGGGCTCCTTTGTTCTTCTTTCACTTTATAGATGAGTTCGTTCATAATCATGGTTTAATACTCGATGATATTCTAGCTTCAATTTTTCTATTTCTAGAGTATTCTGCTAACGGAGAAACATTACTAGTGATTTATTTCTTGTATCAAAAGAATAATCCATTTAAAACTGTATTCGTTAATACTTTCAAAAGATCCCCAGATCCATACACGAACTTTGTAAATGAAAATGACACAAATAGTAACAGCATTCAACAAGATGGCACTGCTTGAAAGAAGGAAGCTCCACTGGATTGGAATGCGAAACAACGTTTGATTTTATCCGTTGACTTCGTATTCATGAATTTGAGGATACGGCGATCTGAACTTAGTTTAGTTGATTAGGAAGAATGAACGAAAACGCATATTTCATAATCCAATTGAGAAATTTAATAATTCTATAGCTACGAAGAAAGAATGCTTTAGATAGGAACTTTGTGAATATCAAAAGAATAAAAAAATTCAAAAATGTTTATGTTGTTATTGCATGGCCTCTTTGTACATTATCTTCAACCTGGATTGTGATGATCCAATTGAAAGCCATCAACACAAGCAAGTGATATCGGAATAACGATTTTTTTAGTGATATTCTTCCAAAATAAGTTAGACTGACAAATCTCTTATTTCCTTGAATTAAAATTTTTAGGTGCCCACCGAAGTAAATGCGGTTTTGTTTATTACGGTTGATCAATTTAGTTACTATTTGGGATGAATAAAGATTATTTACTGCGATTTGTTTAATTGTAGGTATTTACCTCCTGCTGAAAATTTGATTTGGACAATTGTATTGAAAAAAGGCATTAAATGTAGCTTTGGAAATTTACAAACCAAAAACAATACCTATCTTACCAATGATCAAACAGACCTAATTTATTTCCCTACATTTGAAGCTATGTAATTCATTTATTCCACAAATTATTGTCTTGATTAGCTTCTATGCCCTGATATTAATAACCCACCATGTAATCCTATAGTAATAATCCTCTGGGTTCGTGAGAGACCGACCCCAGTAATCATTTGCTACCGATAAGTATTTACAGTTATGTATCTTATTCGAATTTTAATATCGCCTGAAGATGACGTGATAACATGGAACTCCAGTAATGCAAGTGATATCAACTTAGTAATGTTAAATTTTAAAATATGGATAAACTTTCATATCACATAATAAAGGGTGCAGCAACAAAATTTTCAGATTCTATTAAATCAAGATTCACAACGAATATATAAACTGAAGAATGAACTTTGGAAAGTGTTCTGTTAAAACGGCATGTTCAAGGTTTGACGAAAATAGCGAACTATGACGTCATTCCTATCTCATTATGAACAAGATGTACAAATGAAGTGTAATAATAAAACAGTATGTTGTGGTTATGAATGTTATTTTTTCAGGGGAGCTCATAATGCCAATACAATGGACTTATCCACAGAGAATTTATCGAAGATACACGATCCTTTTGACGACTCAAATGGAGCTATTACGCAATCGGAAGTTAGACAAATAATGTCATACCTAATAGGATTCGAAATATTGCTGAAGTTCATACTATGGGTGGTAGTATTTGGAGCAGACATCCTCCTTATACACATTTTAGTAAAACACAAGCATCTGCAGCAAACCAAATTCAACAAATACATACTACATTATGCAATTAACAATCTGTTATACGTTATAACTCATCTATTGGAATTCCTTTCTTATATATTCATTTATAATCCTCGTTTAAACTGTTTCGTAGATCGATTAGAAAAGACAGCTATATGTTTATGTTTCTTATGTGGTGTATTCTTGGGCATAGATTGTTATTTATCAACTTTCAACCCATCTGTGATAGCGAAATATGAGCAAATCTATAATCGAGTCTTTGTAATTTTATATGGTACAGGTTTAATCATCGGAGTTTCACTCATATCCGAAAACTGCATAATTAATCATTGGCACGAAAATTATTCATTCACAAGTATATTATTCTTAGTAGCTTTGATTATCATATTGATATTGAACTATCTGAGACGAAATAAAAATTTGACTGGCGAGCAATCAAACTTGATTTATTATCTCACATTATCGACTTTGATGCTCATTTCATGGACTCCTTTGTTCTTCTATCACTTAATAGATGTGTTAGTTCATGAACATGGTCCAATAGTCGATAAGATTCTAACTTCACTGTTTTTATTTCTAGAGTATTTTGCTAACGGAGAAACAATACTAGTGATTTATTTTTTATATCAAAAGAATAATTCATTTAAAACTATATTCGCTAATACTTTCAAAAGATCTCCAGATTCCTACACGAGCTTCGTGAACGAAAATGACACAAATAGTAATAGCATTCAACAAGATAGCACTGCTTGAAAGAAGGAAGCTCCGCCGGATTGAAATTCGGAACAACGTTCGATTTTATTTGTTCACTTCGTATTTACGAATTTGAGGAAACGGCAATCTGAACTCAGTTCAGTTGATTAGAAACAGTTAACGAAAATGCATATTTCATAATCCAATTGCGAAATTTAGTAAAAAGTTCTATATTTACGAAAAAAAATATTTTAGATAGGAACTTTGTGAATATCAATAAAATTTAAAAAAAACTGTTCATATTGTTATTGTATGGTTCCAATCTTCATTATCTTCAACCTGGATAAGATGATCCAGTTGAAAGCCATCAACACAAGCAAGTGATATCGGAATAACGATTTTCTTAGTGATATTTTTCCAAAATAAGTTAGACTAACAAATCTCTTCTCTTCTTGAATTTGAATTTTCAGGTGCATATGGGAGTAAATGCTGGTTTATTACTGATGATTAATTTAGATATTATTTGGAATGAATAAACCGTTATTTACTGCAATTGGTTCAATTGTAGCTATTTACTTCCTGCTGAAAATTTGATTCAGATAATCGTATTGGAAAAAGGCGATGTATCATTAAATGTAGTTTTGGAAATTTACAAACCAAAAACAATACCCTTCTTATCAATGAACAAACAGACCTAATTTATTCCCCTTTATTCAAAGCTATGTAATGCATATATTCCACGAATTATTGATAACACACCATGAAATTCTATCGTAATAATCCTCTGGGTTCATGAAAGACCGACCCCAGTAATCATTTGCTATCGATAAGTATTTATAGTTATGTATTTTTATTATATTTGAATATTGCCTGAAGATGACGTAATAACGTGGAACCCGAGTAGGTGGGGGATTACCTTGGGCACACAGTCTTATCAGATGTCGGTAAGCATTGTCACTGTATCACAGGCGGTGAGGTCACTGTATTACCGGGCGCGTGACACGTGTTTCGATATTCAGACACGTGTTTGACACGTATCTGAATGTTGAAACACGAGTATGAATGTTGAAACACGTGACTCAATTCCAAAGCATGGGACCCTCTGTCAAAAGCACGTGTCATACACGTGCCAAGATAAGTGTCTGGATGTTGAAACACGCGGCTAAATATTGAAACACATGTCAAATACGTGTCTGAATGTTGAACACGTGATTCAATTCCAAAAGATTTGACTCTCTGTCAAAAGCACGTGTCAAACACGTACCAAAACAAGTGTCTGGATGTTGAAACACGTGCCTGAATGTTGAAACACTTGTCAAACACGTGTCAGATTTGTATCTGAATGTTGAAACACGTGTCTCGCGCCTGATAATACAGTGACCTCAAGGCCGGTAACCGACATCTGATAAGACTATCTGCCCAAGATAAGCCCTACGTACTGTCAACTTGTACTTATTCATCGGATTATGAATATGAAAAACAGCGAAACGCACGTTGCAAGAAACGCTCAACCTGTCAGATTTGAAATAACCATGTGGGTATTTCCCATAAGATTCTTTAATCATGAGAATGTCTAGATGTTCTATTTAGAATTTTGAGTGAACTCATCAAGTGAATTAAGATGTACTTATTCACTTTAAGAACATATCAAATGTAATTATTCCTGGTGCGCAGTATATTATGAAAACCACATCCTACAAAGTAATTTATCAAATTCATCATCCTTTTTCGTTGAAAGAGAAAGTTTTTGAGCTGAGTTGTATAATCCCTTGAGTATGTTACACATCCCTAGAAAATTAATCGAAAAGAAGTCTCTCGTGGGAAAATACAGTAGAATACTTGCGATTGCTTTGACGTTCTTAGTTAATGAATATCATGCACGGTGATAGAATTTTAGGGTATAACCAAACGGTTTATTAAATATAGTGGTATTGTATAAGGTAATTATAATTTTCAGTTTTTCAATAATGGAATTAAATTCAAGAAGATTACTTTGTTTTTATACCACTTTTAATAATAACATTGTTATAGTTTTAATACCCAAGTGCCATTATCAAACAGATACTACAAAAATATGAAGGAAACAATGAACAAGTTCAAGTGTAAATATGAACTAAAGTACAATAGGTTATAACATAATGAGTAGGGAAACCCAAATATGCAAGTGAGAAACCCAAAAATATGCCCAGTTCTGAATTAAAAAGTTTTATGTCCTGTTAGAATATAAAAATTTATAAACGGAAAAACTCCTTTCCATATCAACCAATGTGATAAGAACTTTTTTAAAATTGCTTAATATTATAGGATCCAAATCCATGGATTCAGAAAATTCTCCCTCTAAAATATCAGCTACTTGGCTAAGAAACCGAAACCCACAATTTTTTCTCATCACATTTTTGAATATTTTACTAATTTTGGCCCCATTTTGCCTGCGATATTTCATAAAGATGCCTCAGATTGCTTTACTGGTTCTACACTTCGGATTAATGGCAAATTAGAGTCCTCCATTCGTGTTATTGTTTTAGAGACAAAGCTATAATTGCAATAAAAAAAGCGGTTTCCAGCCAAGTACTCCATCTTGTAATAACAGGTTGAGGTGGGAGAGGAGTGTATAGTAGTTTTTTTTTATATTACTGTACCCTTATAGGTGCTTGGAAGATTTTTTTATGTTGAAAATTGAACTATTTACAAGAAGAAAATGTTTTCTAATCTTCTTAGCGACACTATTTAAAGTATGAGCAAGACAGGTTACATTCATCAAGTTCGGATAAAAGATTTTCCAATTTTGTTCAGCCTATTCCATGTACGGTGCTGCATCTGACAAAACTAGCAGAAAATTATCTTCAGGAACAGGCGTAGGAAGAAAAGATGTTGATAGTTCCTCTTGAACAAATCTGGCTACTGTCAGTTCCTTTCTTTTTCCCTCCTTAAGAGCAATGAGCTAAGAGCTCAACTTTACTATAACTCTTGAATCTATTATCAATTTTCAACGAACCTCTCATATTAAGTTACCAATAAAATAACCTTATTTATTTTTCAAATAATTTATGATTTCTATAATGCTTCACCATAGTACTCTTAACTCCTTTGTGGGATCCAATAGAATCAAAATTTATTATAAGTAATGTATAATATGTTCATGTATATGTTGAAATAATGAATAATAAATAAATAAATAAATGTAAATACAAAACGTAGAACTAGAATTTCTTATTATCATTATTCTGAGACCATTGTTAGGTGATATGATTAATACATTGTAGGTTTCATGTGTTTTTGTTATATTTTTATTGTTTAAGCTTTAGTTCTAGTTCTATTTTGTTTAAAAAACATATTTGTCCATGTTTGTATGTAATTAAAGACGATAATTTTTGCATGTTTTTAATACTTATTGTAAAACCATTTCCTATTCCACGAAAACGTACACATCATGCTTGTACTCACGAAAGACAATAAAGTGGCCTCATATCGAAAATCTGCTCCGGGATCTCATTGGTTGTAAAAGTACGGCGTTGCGGCGTTGTTACAAATGACAACTACCAAACGTATCCCTAGTCTTTTGACATTTGAATTACATTCTCAATGTCCAATAATTTGTATCAATGTATGCAACAAATAGTGATATGGGGCATTTATATAAAATATCAAGTTACGACTTATGAAGCTCACATTTTATTTTATTTTGGTATATTGGTTACTCTCGGAGAGAACTTCTCTCTACAATAAGATAGATTAGTTATACCATGAACTATTTAATTTTCAGAGACTCTTACTATAAATTAAACAGAATGCGTCTGAAGGGGCGTACGAAATCTGATCCATTCAGGTTTGTGCGGATGAAACACTCATTACGATAGTATAGTTTTAAGGTTCCTACAGAATTCACATTGAAATTAAGGTAAGTTTACAATTTTCTTACATTCCACATAATATTCAGTACAATATACGAATAACTTCATAAATTTTGACAAAAAATATTAAATCTGCTAGAATAATTTCAAATTTCGGTAATCGTATTAAACCATTGAGATTTATATCTATCGTCTCGGCGTTCACGTAGAGTAAAATCATTTCAACTTTCGGTTGGGGAATTAAACTCAAATTGAGACAAAACAGGTAACATTTAATTTGAAAAATAATGCTGACAAATTGTTTCACGGCACAGTAGCATTCTCAAAGCTAGGAGTTATCAACTAAAGCTAATTGATATAATAAAATAAAACACTTTTACTTTGTTTCGACACTGGCGTGTCATCTTCAAACGATACTAATGTATAAAAATATGAATAACCTTGGCTATTTATGATGCATTATGAGAAACAGGTAACAAGTGGGATTGTGGTTAGGGAAATATATTGCATGAGTAGTGTTCTAATTGAAATTGTATAATGAGGTAGAGTTAATATTGTTATAAGGAAATTTTAATGTGGCGGTATACTAGGGAGACACAAGAGGATTATCGGAAATTTTATGTTATCAAGACATCAAACAGGATACTGTAGTACACATTTAATTGATCATTAAAAATTGTCATTGTTTTTAATACCTTTGAAAATTTCTATGGATTCTAGTGTGTTTAATTCAAAGCCTCTACTCTCGTTATGTAAAATTGTAACTTCAGCCAAATTTGGATAAGTGTGTCCTGTTTCTAAAATATGATTAGACAAAGATGAATCTGTTTTATTAAGTCTAAAAGATCGAAAATGTTCCTTATACCTAATTTCTATATTACTATTAGATGTACCGATGTAAAAGTTATCACTCTCTGAACAGGTTAATTTATATACTATAGGTTTATTGAACTTATTTGTTCCATCTTTAGCATTGAACAAAGAATAGAACAATTCATTTTAAGGTTTGAAGCTAATTTTTAGATTATGTTCATTCAGATGTGGTGACTTTTTGATTGCAGGTAGTTTCGATCATTGTTTCATGAAGAGTGCCACCAGCACATATATTTTTAGGGGCTAGGAGGTAATACGGGCATATGTGATATTTTATTTGTAAATGAAATAGAAATGTATTCACTTATAATTACACGAGAGCTTTTTTATGTCGAAGTAAACTTGACATGTATTAATGAGAATTTTGCTGCCTGGCAATTTAACGAAAAAAACTGCCCCTGACAGTTTTTTGAGTTGAATTGCCTAGTGGCAACAAAATTCGAATTATAAATGTCAAGTTTACTTCGACAAAAAAAAAAGCTAGAGTGTAATGCGGTAAGACAATTTAATGAATATGTGAATCAATAAATTAAAAAATAAGATGCAAATTAGTTTATTTAATTTAACGGAAAAGTACAATTGTTAAAAACACAATTATTTAAAAAAGCTTGATTTTCAGGACTTTCTTGTCTTTTGTTAATAGTTTGCTGCATGCTAGTATTTTGAGCGGTGGTAGTAACTGTTTCCTGGACGATAGTACGAATAGAACCAATGATTTTTTTATGATGTTCTTCATCTAACTGAAGGTACGGTTTTAATGACGATGGGTTGCTATGTCCCGTAATTTTCAAAAGTTTTTGTTCACCTGTACCACTCCTGGACAATTCAGTTACGGCGGCAGCTCGATTAGAATGGTTCGTAATTTTCACCCGCTTGACATCAAGTCCAATATTTTTCGCCGAGGATTTGGTCCATTTAGATATTCCATTTATCCCAATAGGAGAATTCTTGTACCATCCTTTCGAATTTGTTTTTTGCCAGAAAGGATTTGGAGTTGAAAAAAAAATTTCACATGTGATATGGTTTCCCCGTCTTCCCATAATTTGTTTAAAGAATTGTACTGGACATACACAATCTTCTTCAGCGTTTGCTACCAACCATTTACTGTAGGCCAACTTCTGATTTTCACCTTGTGCTGTCTTCGAAAACACTGGGTTATATTCAACTCTTCCGGTCTCTCTTCCACGGTTGTCTGTCTCGATTTTAAAATAGAATACCTTACAATTTGCTGCTTCTCCACCTCTCCAAGCCAATTCATAGGCAGCAATATGATAAAATTTTCTTTGAAGGCCTACAGGTTCTTCTTCACTCCAGAATAGTGCCATTTGAAAAATTTCTTGTTTTGTGAGAGCCTTAGAACTCACCTTCCTTTTTTCTGGGATTGCTTGCAAATTTTGCGTTTTGTGTCGCGTGCATTTCTCGCTTTCCTAAACTGTATGTCCGTGAACGGATTAAAAATTCTTTTATATTCTTTGAAGTACTTCTCTTGTAACATTTTTGCTGAAGTGTTCCTAATCGTTTTGACTGCACTCTCTTTATAGTCTTCTCCATTGTTCTTCTTCATGTTGAATGCCCAGTCACAAAAAATAGAAGCTAACTCTTCAGTGGAAGTTTCTGCAATGAGTTCATGTTTTTTTCCAAACAAAACATCGCAAATTGTCGCCAAATTGACGTAGTTGAATTCACAGTATTGCGAGGCACATTATTATTGATGGCTTCTTCAATTTCTCCACTAGAAGACTGTCCAAATCGCGACATTTCCACAAATAAGATACTTTTCTGACAACGCAAGTTTGAGAAAAACTGACATAACGTCATCAAAAATTTGTTTACAATGCTGGTTGTCATGCTTCCAAAAGTTAGGTTCCGTTTTGTCGCTGGAAAAGTTAGGGAAAACTTTTTTCGATGTCATAATCACAAAACACAGACATATGGCATTTTTAGTGCATGAATTAAATTGTCATTTATATAAATAGTGGATGCTGAAAATAACTTCAAAATGTAACTTGTACGTTAACTACATGTTTAGGGTCATTGTGATTCAGTATAAATTACCCACCACTCATTATCGATTTACCGGTATAATCGCAGATACAAAAAAATATTTAATATAAAAATTGTAGTAATAAGTGATTTTTTTAATATGTCTTGAAAAATACACTGGAATGTGGAAGTTATCAATCAATCTTTTTCTAAATAGGACGCGTGTCAGTATAAAATGTTCGTATTTCCTTGAAGAGCTGATATTTCAAAAAGTAAAACACGAGATGTGAAGTTATTAGTGTAAAATGACCATTCAACTTACATATTTACTTCAGATCTCAAGTATTATATTCTTATTAGCTCTTCAAGATATTCTAGCCAAATTATCTAGAATTTGTTACTCGAAGGTTTTCAAGGGTGCTGAACACGAATATGATGATCAAAAATTATCATAATTTACCTGGAGGTCAGTAACCCTGGGTACCACGTCGGTCTCAGGCAATTTACATACATTTTATTGGAACCAAACTATCTCAAAATTGTTACTCGGGGGTTTTCAAGGGTGCTGAACACGAATATGATGATTAAAAATTATCATAATTTACCTGGAGGTCAGTAACCCTGGGAACCACGTCGGTCTCAGGCAATTTACATACATTTCATTGGAACCAAACTATCTCAAAATTGTTACTCGGGGGTTTACAAGGGTGCTGAACACGAATATGATGATTAAAAATTATCATAATTTACCTGGAGGTCAGTAACCCTGGGAACCACGTCGGTCTCAGGCAATTTACATACATTTCATTGGAACCAAACTATCTCAAAATTGTTACTCGGGGGTTTTCAAGGGTGCTGAACACGAATATGATGATTAAAAATTATCATAATTTACCTGGAGGTCAGTAACCCTGGGAACCACGTCGGTCTCAGGCAATTTACATACATTTCATTGGAACCAAACTATCTCAAAATTGTTACTCGGGGGTTTTCAAGGGTGCTGAACACGAATATGATGATTAAAAATTATCATAATTTACCTGGAGGTCAGTAACCCTGGGAACCACGTCGGTCTCAGGCAATTTACATACATTTTATTGGAACCAAACTATCTCAAAATTGTTACTCGGGGGTTTTCAAGGGTGCTGAACACGAATATGATGATTAAAAATTATCATAATTTACCTGGAGGTCAGTAACCCTGGGAACCACGTCGGTCTCAGGTAATTTACATTCATTTTATTGGAACCAAACTATCTCAAAATTGTTACACGGGGGTTTTCAAGGGTGCTGAACACGAATATGATGATTAAAAATTATCATAATTTACCTGGAGGTCAGTAACCCTGAGTACCACGTCGGTCTCAGGCAATTTACATACATTTTATTGGAACCAAACTATCTCAAAATTGTTACTCGGGGGTTTTCAAGGGTGCTGAACACGAATATGATGATTAAGAATTATCATAATTCACCTGGAGGTCAGTAACCCTGGGAACCACGTCGGTCTCAGGCAATTTACATACATTTTATTGGAACCAAACTATCTCAAAATTGTTACTCGGGGGTTTTCAAGGGTGCTGAACACGAATATGATGATTAAAAATTATCATAATTTACCTGGAGGTCAGTAACCCTGGGAACCACGTCGGTCTCAGGCAATTTACATACATTCTATTGGAACCAAACTATCTCAAAATTGTTACTCGGGGGTTTTCAAGGGTGCTGAACACGAATATGATGATTAAAAATTATCATAATTTACCTGGAGGTCAGTAATCCTGGGAACCACGTCGGTCTCAGGCAATTTACATACATTTTATTGGAACCAAACTATCTCAAAATTGTTACTCGGGGGTTTTCAAGGGTGCTGAACACGAATATGATGATTACAAAGTATCATAATTTACCTGGAGGTCAGTAACCTGGCTACCACGTCGGTCTCAGGCAATTTAAATACATTTTATTGGAACCAAACTATCTCAAAATTGTTACTCGGGGGTTTTCAAGGGTGCTGAACACGAATATGATGATAAAAAATTATTTGCTCCGAAAAATCTGTTCATCTCCTTTTAGTATTCACATTATCTAGATGTTTATAAAACGAGAGTCTTGCAAGTCTCGCAGCAAGACCAATACCAAGATCAGTTTGGTCTTCCATCACTGTTTTAGTATTGGCCTTGCATTGCCGCTCATGGTCTTGATCTTGCAAGACCAAAGCTGTAAGACCAAGATCAGACGTGGTTTTGCTTGATCCTGCATTGCAGTGTTGGTCTCGATATCGTTATTGCAATTTTGCGAGACTAAGACCTAGACCAGTCTCACATCATCGCACTATCTAAACTTATAGTGTTGCAATCATTTAGATTTAGATTTGGGGTGTAATTATGACACGTCTGGTTGCAGGTATCACAACTGAGTAGACTATGGCGAATATTTCGGATGTTGGAGAAGATCCATTTGGTTCCATAGATTTGAACGAAACCGAAAGTTATAGCTACTCACCATCAACCCTGGATACAGTGGTTTTTGGTGTTATGATTTTTGCAACATTAACGAAATTCTTCCTGGGCTTGGTGACAATAGGAGCTGATGTTTTCCTCATATTTGTTATACTGAAATTCAAACGACTGAAGAAGAAGATTAATTTTTACATAATGAATTTCGCCATATGTAATATATTGTACTACACTCTCATGCCTTGTTTCCTACTCATACATGCGTTAATTAACACAAGAATATTCCTTAGGCATATGTACTGTTTGATCTTCCAATTGGAAAATATAGCATTAATAATGTGTGTACTTATGATTTTCTGTTTAGGCTTAGATTGGTTCATTGTAAGTTTCCATCCTCATATCATAAAAAGATTCAAGATGATTTATGATCATATATTCTTAGTACTGTATGGATTGGGTTTCGTTAAATTGATGATCAACATAACTGAGTGCTATACAAATACTTCTATTCATCAATGGGTGTTATTGGTTCTCTTTTCGTTAACGTTCATTGGAATTGGCGTGTTATATTACTTGAAACGTGGAAAATCCCTGAATAACGATCAAATGAGATATGAATATGCTTTCAAATTGTCCTTGGTTATTCTATGCATGTATGCACCTGCGTTCATTTATGACATATTATTGGAGTTCCTTGTGTACAATTATTATTTCCGCGTTTTTCTCGAATTGACAGACTGGATTCCTGATTTCATAGTAACAGCAAACGCAATAGTATTGACATATTTGTTGGGAAGATTCGACAAGCATTTCAAAATGGCTTATGATTCAATTTTCAAGAGATCAGTAAGGGCATATGGATCAGACAATTTGGATGATGCATCTGATAATGAGGAAATTCTTGGTGAAGGGAAACAGGATTCTTTAAACGAGACTATAGTCGAAAACAGTACTTCAGAAGTGACCAATGTGTTGGTTTTCTGAATCTGGGTTCGTACACGCTCAAAATAGTATGCTCTTAGAGTTACAGCAGTTATGAATTCCGTTAAACAAACCAGTTATAAATACGTATAGTACTTTGTTTGAAATTTCAAATATCAACACTTCTAATAATATTCCCGTAAAATTGCAAAATATGCAAATGCCTCATCTCCTTGAAAACTTTCTAGGAAAATAGTAGATGGTTCAAAAGTATCGCACAATCAAAGTTCGAAGGAGCAGTTACTCTGCGACTACTAGACAATTTTCAGGAAAGGATCGTCAGTGGCCGATTATGATTGACGAGAGAGTTGCCCAAGCTAAATGTCCCAACTAATGGTAACTTTCTTTTCAATTCTTCGAAAGATATCCATGTATAATTCTGGATTATCAACATTATTTCTGGGACAGTTTTCACTGTTTTTTCTATAAATTTGGTTTACAGGGAAACCTTTTCTATTTGAAATGTCTCACTCCTCTTCTATACCATGTACTTGCCTTGAAACACAAACAGATCATCTATTCCTAAAAGCCTATGATCGCTAATTGAACATGTTGATAATACAGATGTATTTTCAGTCTGATAGTATAAACTACTTGGAGTTTGTCCATCAACTTATCCTGTGAAGTATGTTGATGATGAATATAATATTTAATGATTAGATCTTTACTATGAATTGCTGATGCAACTTCAAGCTATATTCATTGGTGAAAATATGTAACAATATTAACTAGAACGACTACCCTACCCGGGACATGTGTTGCAAATCTTCGTACCATAAAACAAGGATATATTCATCAGCTTCTACATTCCTGATGGAAAGATATCAAGGGCGGATCCTGAAAATGACCAAGAAGAGGTCACTTTTCGTTGTTCGGTTCGATTACGACCGGAAGGTTTATTGACAAGCCTAATATAAGCCTCATTTATATTTCAAGTAAAAGTTTGTAAAAATCTGGTTATCTGGGGTTATGCAGTACTGTAAATTTCAGCCATCTTACGCATACAGCTGTGCTAAGACAAAAGGTCGTATCTTGTTTTTATGATGTTTGGAGCTATTTGAAGATTTCTGGACTTAAATAGAACTAAGCAATTGAGAAAAAATGTCGTAGAGGGCTTATGTCTGAACAACTTCATTATCATCATCATTTGAGGGGAGGGGGTTTCGCCCACAAATGCACGTAGGACCTTCAGTTGGGCCCATTGTGCGCTCCGTGTTGAGAAGCCTATTCTATTTTAGCCGGTTTTTGGCCTGCCAGAAACCTAGAATATTGCTAACGCTGACTTGCAGGAGTTCTTTTGGGAGCAGTTTTGATTCTCCAAAGTAATCGTGCCTGAGGGATGTCAATGCAGGGCATCCCAACAGGATGTGAGAGGCAGTTTTTCCCGTCTCTCTGTATTTCCTACATGTAGGATCATCCGTGATACCCATGGTATGAAGATGTTTGCTAAGACGACAGTGACTGGTTAGAATTCCAGTCATCTTTCTGTTCAGAGGAAGAAGTATCTTGAGAGCATAGGCACAGGCTCTTTGATGAAGAGTTTGGCTTTTACCATTATGGCGTTCAACATATTCAAATGATTATGGTTTATTAGGGTATGAAGTCGCTGAACAACTGACTATTTTCGAAAATCAAATGAATATTTGTATTTGTTTATTACTCACTTGTAGTCATTAGATTTATCTCTGAAAACGGTTCACCATCTAGATCCGTTGAAGATTCAACGTTATTGGCTTCTTCATTTTGCGATTCTATTTATTAATATTGAATTTTTCAGATCAAAATCTGAGATACTAACAGTAGATGTTTATTATTCCCTTGAAAGGTATTCTTTGACCTAATTTTCACTTGCTTGGCAGTGTGACTTAGTTCCAATATATAAACCAATGATTGATAATCACTCAATATGTTGATGTCACTGGATTCAAAATTGCTTTAAGTTGAAGGAACTTTCAGAGAAAGAAGGAAAAAAATCTGTGAAGGCTATTTGTCAATCATCAAAATTCTAATTTAGCACTTCCAGTGATTGTCAAATGTTACTAATTTAATAATTATTGCATTGAAATTAATCTATTTTATATTTGTAACTGTGAATACATTAGATTATAATATGTAACGCACGCTTCTCGCTGAGCCATATTTTTAAAATTATTTTAGGAATCGTTTATGATCAATTGTACTTATTATTTAGCTGCTGGTTCGTATTTTTACATTTCAAGAATGTCTGTTGAAGTTATTATATAATGAAATCTTTGTTATTGTTTTATTTTTCAGTCGTAGATGGTGGGTTACACAAGATTTCAATGATTTGGAAAATTCAGTGTGACTGTTATTCGCTATATCCGAAATCGCTCACTGCCTGATGTTTTTTCCACAATGTATTATGGGTATGGTAGTTTATACATGATACGTTTAGAGACTTTCTTTTTAGTAAACCTAATGAGCAAGAACGCGTTCTGTGTAAATTGTGTTCACCCACGCCCATTTGACAAGTTGGATGAGGACCGAGTCAAGAGCATGAAGGAAAAACGACGCAATTTTCACCAATTTTCCAAAATTTTCCTCCTTTTAATGAAATATTACTGATAACCATCACGTTTCATTATTATTGCAATAACACTGACTGAAATTTTTCGAAATACAAAATTATTGGAGTTTTCATTGTAGAAATAATAAATGTTCATGTCCCGGAGTTTTCATGGAAACTATCGTCGGTTTTGATTTCATGATCTTGAAATAATACTCAGTGACCACAAAAACCTATAATTTTACAGGGTTGGTAAAGAAAATGAAGAAGAAACGACCCAATATTCCTCCAATTTTATAGAATTTCCCTTCTTTTAATGAAATTTATACCGAGAAGCATCACGATACCTTATTATTTCAATAACACTGACTAAAATTTTCCGAAAAAGGAAATAACTAAAGTTTGTCGTGTAGAAATGGTACATTTCCATTTTCCGGTGTTTTCGGGGAAACTATCGTCGGTTCTGATTTTATGATCATAAAATGATACTCAGCGACCACGAAAACATATAATTAGACACGTTGGACAAGGATCGAGATAGGAATATGAAGGAAAAACGACGCAATTTCCCACTCATTTTCCAAAACTTTTTTCTTTCAGTGAAAATTGTACCGAGACATATCACAGTATCTTATCATTTCAATACATCTCAAGCCCGAGAAAAAAGTTTGTTTGCTGCTGAGAATTGGTTCTGTTTTTTCAGCAAATGGGTCGGAAGTTCCATTTTCCGACTTCAGATTCGGGTTCACCGAACCAAAAAAACGCCTGATATCAAATTTCAGAAGCTTCGGATCGAAAGAGTATGAGATATTCCGTTTGTTACAAATGATATTCCATTTGATATAAAAGACATTCCATTTGTTAATTGAAATAGGTTCTTCATTGTTTATCAATAGTAATGATCATGGGTCCTCTTTTTTTTCACTTACGATGTGTAAGCCATCCCAAACACGTTGCAAAAAGAAATTTGCATTTCCGTGCGGTCTATAAAATTTTGGATGTTTTTCACACTTTTGACTGGACTAGTATAGTGAAGGAAGTGAAAATATGAAAATGTATGTCGTTGTATCTTTCTGAGAATAGCTCGCAATCATAACAACAATCAAGGATGGTATGGTATCATTTATCTTACTATAAAGAGTTTGCCTTCCACCAACTGCTTTCAACTCTCAAATATCATGCTAGAAGAAAAAATTGTCGTTGGTGATTTATTGGAGTTTTACCATCCTCTGCTTATAGAACAATCAACAAGGGTATCTTATGATATTGCATATTCGAAGCATCGTTATATAATAAATTGTGTCAGAAAAAAATTGTGCTATTTACTTATTATATAAAATAATACAAATTATTTGTAATACTGAATATAATTCCCGAATCTTTCTGTATCGAATAATATGGACAAGTGATTATTTTATCCAAATAAGTATGATTATGTTTTCTCCAGACTAAATTCCCTGACACTCTGAGACGCTACTGGTCCCAACTTCGCTTATTTCATTGGGTCAATCCAGCATAATTTCTTAACATAACTTACGCGACCTAATCGCGTACATCCTGGCATGACATATTAGTTATGAACAATCCGAATCAAGAGTAATTTAATTTCAACTCATATGGAGTTTTACAAGAAATAACAAATATTTAACATGAGTTCATTCAATTAATCAGTTAGTACGTGAGAAACCAGTAACGATCATCTAGAAGTCATCAGTGTTGCAGTTGGCTATCTAGGATTATCTCCTGCTTCATTTAATACAGTGAGATTTTTATGTTTATTTTATTATGGAAGCTTTGTCTAAGTTTGCAGTAAAAATGTTGTAGGATGAGTTCTAAGTGTAAACGATACAAATATTGAAGACAAAGAGAATAAATATTAATCCGATGATTCGAAGGTTGGTCAATAAGTTCCAACGAAACAAAGTAGTTATTGTTGTATTAAATGCGTGAAATGGGTTTTTTTAATGACATATGAGTGTTAAATCATTCGATTGTGTAATTGAAACACGAATTTCACAATCAAAATACAAACAACATTTTTTGTACAACTGTTATGTTATGAATGAATACTCTATAGAATTTCATAGCATTAAAGTTAACTTGATCTGTGGTGACTATAAAAACGATTTGTTGCGGTGAAAAAGAAAGATTTTTTTGCAATTCAGTTACGAAATGTCATCTTTTTGACGCTGGTTGTTATTGTCAAAAGTGGTTCATTCGAACACCGTGTGCTAAAATGGGTTCATTTTAACACTGAGTGCCTAATTGAGTTTATTTTAGCACTAAACACATATTGCAACAGATCCATTTATTTTTTCTAAGACATTTTACATTTTAATTATGAAATTGAATAGATTATAATAAGTATTAAACGTACAGCACTTTTATTGAGAAATTAATTATCTGATACGTTATTAATATTAAACGTACAGTTTTGAAATGTATTGTCACGGTATACTGCTGCCTTTCATCCATTATAATTATTGGATGATACCCGAGATGATACTTAATCCCCATCATTAACAAACTGAGCCATGTAGGAATATATTGTTACTCTTGCCGATGTACTTTGTTTGAGAACTGGGATATTTGTAGATGTATTTAAGCCAAGTATGTGCACAGCTGTTTTTCTTTTATTATTGATAGATTCGTCAACATTATTTCCCTGTATCATGTCCTTATAGTCCACCGGAATTAGAGAAGAAAAGGTGTGGTACTCGAAGTTTTTGGGCACAGTATGGAGACACAGTATGGCAATCCACTCTCTCCTTTCTTTGGCCAATATTTTTCTAAGCGAACTTGAAACCTCCTCAAAGTCAAAATTGAATCAGTTTCAAAAATTTTGATAACATTTTCGCGATTACAATTGAATATTTTGATTTACAAGGCTTTTTGAACACGCTTAACAGCCAATTTGATCCACTGAGATTCACTGTCGAAATGGAAACAGATAATCAGCTGCATTTACACAATAATAACATTATAAAAGATCACTTGGATGTCGACATATATAGAAAAGTCACTCAAACAAATAGGTATAATCCGGCGGATTCAGCTACACCATTTAGATATAAAATAGCTCCGTTTAATAGTTTAGTTCATAGATTTTTGAACGGGCCTTTGAGCCAGCAAAATTATAACAACGGAGTTGAGAAACTTCAGCAAATCTTTGATTAATAGTTTAATTTCTAAACAAAAAAGGAAATTGGAACGTAGCTAACTAACCAAATCAGAGCCATTACCTTCAAATACTTCAATAATATTCAAATGTTTCACTTATCATTCTTCAGTAATCAATGAATTCCATAGTTTGTTTTCTTAATTTATAATACAACCAGTTCATAGATGTAAGAACAAGCTAAAACACCGTTCAGGCAACACCTTTGATAACGTTTCTGATTTAGGCTAATTTGGGATTTACAAAATCAATTGTGAGTCGTGTTCAAAACGCTATCAAACTAGAAGGAACTCGTTATGAGGAACATTTTGCCCATATAAAGAAAGATAATGGTGAAAAATCAGCGTTGGCCGAACATATTTTGAATGCAGGTCATACCATTTCTCAAGAAATTTATCACTCTTAAAGCATAGTACCGACAAATATCTAGGTAATTAAGAAGGGATGGAAAACCAGTTCATTGAATTCCGATTTATCTCCAGCTGAGGGTAACACATTGTTTAGATTATTATCCCCAAATAGTATTTAAACAGGCACATTTCGATTTATAATTTAGTTTACTCTGATGATGGTTACTTAGTAGCCGGAAGGTCCTCAGTACTTTAATAGTATTTTCAGTGGATAAGGGTGTAAATTTCACACCGACAATTTTCGATCAATGAAATACTTTTATTTTGACTTATTGCCATGCAAACGAAAAAATTTCAGCGGATATTTTTTCTTTTAGGGTTGAGAAGCAAAATTATAGGGGATATTTTTTGACGTTTAACAAATGAGTTTGAAAGTGATACAATACATAACAAAACAACAAAATTATGGCATTCCTTCGTAATGTCTCATATTTTCATGACAAAATGTCAAATAATATCACATTGAAATTATTTTAAACTAATTTTCCTTCGGTGTGAAATTCTCTTACCAAATATCCTCGTCTTCGACTCGGGATACTTTTCAAAATATTCGCCATCTCGAAGAAAATTCCGGCAATAATTTTGCACGTGGGATATTATGAGTGAGTATTTTTAATCAATAGTGATATGTTGACACATTCCTTGAAAATATTATGCTTCAAATATTTGTATAACACAATTTGTTCATATTAGTGGCAACAACTACAATTTCATCATTCAGCGAATGAATAAAGAAAAACAAATACTTGAACAATGTATCAAAACCCTTTTTGTGCATTGGAAACTCACAATATAAAACCCCTTTTTCCATAGCATTATGTTCAAATGAATAAGTAGTTTACCCATTCTAATTTTATTTCAGGCAAAGCTAGCGGTTCCCTGTGAAAATGGAAAATATTTCACTCCTAGAAGAGGATCCATTGGCTCCCTTAGATCTGAATATCAACGTTACAAATTTTTCTAACCACACACACATCGTTCATGATCAAATAGTTCATGGGTTTCGATTAATAGCTACATGTTTATTCTTCCTATTATGGCTAGCAGCGATAGGAGCGGACGTTTTCCTCATGTTTATATTCAAAAAATTCAAAAAGCTGAGAACGAGGAATAATTTATACGTTTTGCATTATGCGATCTTCAATTTACTTTTCCATATAAGTATGACCGCTTTTATATTAATCGAAGCTCCACTTCAGATAGATTTTGATGTATACATTCATCTATATTGTTTTGTGTGTCAGGTAGAAAATGTAGCACTCATAATGTGCTTACTACTGATTTTTACTTTAGGTTTAGACTGGTTTTTAGTGAGTTTTCACTCGGATTTGATCAAACAGTTTAAATTCATGTATGGATACTTATTATTCATTTTATATGGTATTGGAGCTATTAAGTTATTCATCAATATCGTGGCTTGTTTTATCGAAGAAGGATCAATAATACAGCGATGGGTGTTACTAATCATGTGTCCAATATGGTTCATCACAATAGGCATATTGAACTACCTGAAGTTCAGAAAATCTGTAAACGATCATCGAATGAAAAATGAATACGCTTTCAAGATTTCAACGATCATTCTGTGCACGTACATACCATACTATGTTCTATACATTGCTTTCTCATCGGAAGGCAAAGGCGAGTTTTCCAGTTTGATTCATATTGCGATCAATGTTTCTCATTTCATAGTCGCATCAAACTCCATTTTATTAACGTATTTGCTCGGTAGATACGATAAGCATTTCAAAATGGTTTATGACACTTTATTTAAAAAATCTGTAAGACCATATGAAACTGAAAACTTAGATGAAGCGTCTGATAACGACAATAGAGTCGATGACCAGTCAAATGACATAGTGACCGAATTGGACACCAGGAACAACATGCCGAAATGAGGAACATTATTTGCACATTGCATTTAAAATTATTATTAAACTCTTCGACGATGAAATTGTAGATTTTCTTCAGGGATATTATATAATAGTACTTCGTATTTAATAATCTGCTAGAACATTGTGTGACGATTTGCACATCTGTTAGTACATTTTTTATTCTGCAGATAGTGAAAGGGAAAAAGATGATGATTGAGTCCCTAATACCGACTGAGCTGAACCAATTTATAAGAATAAACATCAATATTTGAGGCCTGGACGAGTATTTTGAAAACTGAGATCTTTATAGATCAGTTAAACATAATTTCGTTTAACTAAAGCCACTTGAGCTCTGTTGCCAACGTTTCTACTTTTATGAAGTCCTTCTCAGAGCATCACAATGAGGATTGTGATAACTACCAGTTTTGAGGAGAAAAAAACAGATAGTGGTGGCAAAATGAGATTAAGAATTGAATGATGAAAAATACACTGAGGTTAATAAAATACATATAAATGTACAACATACATAGTTCACCTTATGTCAGTTACTGACACGTATTAAAATGGATGAAAATTATAAAAAAAAGTTACTATAGAAAACAGCAGGTTACTTACAAGACCAATGGGTTTTTGGTCGTGATAACATGTAAATGAGTAACAGTATTTACATATATACTTGAATTCCTTATATTTGTATTCACTATTGAGAAATTAATATTTGTCTATTATGGACAGAGGAGTTTGAGATTTTCTTTTTTATTGATTGATTCGTGATTCTTATAGTCTAGGAGCTAGAGCGATATGGTGGACCTCGGTGAATACACCTTGGCACTACTGTATATTGATGGAGAAAGGCTCAATATACAATAGCTCTCACAGGCCGAATCGTGTATTGTCAGGCGGTTTCCAAGCTACAGCCACCTCAAATTTTGAACTTTTTTGTTACACGAACCATTTTTCGGAGTTGGAATGCATGAACACAGCTTCTAACCTGGTGGAAAATGTTTGTTATTATTGCCACCTGTAGCAAAAACCCATGCCATAATTTTTTATATGGGCATTTACCGAGTAATTGGCCATTATTTGGACCAAAAATGGACTTTTTCACCACTTTACCGCTAAAACGGGTACATTGCGACATAATACCTTGGCACCGTGTCAAATACGTTAATTTGGTGTCAAAGAATAACCGATATGAGTGCCAACGTTTTTCCCCAATATAACCCCTCTCTCAACCCCGAAAACCTCCCCCAAAAAAAATTAGTAATACTTAACTGATGTCGGAATCTCATTTTGCGACCTTTTTTTTCAAATTGAAACTAATAATAATCACAATTCTTATTGTAGTGCCCTGAAGATGACTTTATAAAAGTCGAAACGTCGGCAACAGAGCTTAAGCGGCTTTAGTTACTTGACCTCTCCTCAACCAATTCTTATAACCAGCAAGGTCACAAGACATCATAAAGTGAATAATATTGATATTAAAAGTCATGAAATCATATATAAATCTGGTTGAATCATTGACAAATCAAGGAACGAAAATGAATATCATCTGACAACCATCATCAACAAGAAATGTATACCTGTTCACACTCGTCTAGGAAAACACAAAGTGCTAGCAAAGAGCAGCAAGATTATGTTGATGTAGGTATCAGGACTTCAAACAATAGAGATGTGAATGAAACGGTCGATACAAATTCCTGTTTTCGGACATGAATCATTCTATCAATATCCAGAAGTTACCTGAACCCTGAAGATACAAATCTATATATAGAATAAAATGTCCACATACTGGAACTTCCCATTCAGCAACCAATATGAGGCATAATGATGACTAGTATGGTCATTGATCGTATTAACAAAATGATCATCGCTGAGGGAAATACATATTGCCTCTGTAGGGAAGAGCAAGGAGTGATGAATATATACTTAGTAATTGAGAACCAATAGTCCTTTTTAGGAAAGGTTAGGACTTTGCCTAAAAAGTCAAAGAGAGAAAAGTACTTCTACAATTGCATCTAAAAATGCTGAAGAAAATAATTCCTTGCTTCAACATAACTTCATTTTAATTAGATGAAAAATAAACGTATTTTTATTATTAAAATTAATAAATAATTTATACTTTATAATAAAAATATTAAACTTAATTATAATTGAAAAAATATAAATTGTTATGAATATTCTAGAGCGTTTCTGCCCAACGTCTTTTTCATTCGAATTATCTCCTTAATTCTTCTATTTTTAACAAGACATTTTTCATAAAATTGAAACATCTTTAAAAATTCCCTAAGAATGTTCAAATAATAATTGAGTAAAATTAATACTCTACAAACTAATAAATTCAACAAAATATTTTTATTATGAATAATTATTTAAACTTTTTATATATTTAATCAATTAATTACTAATAATTCACTACAAATTGATTTAAAATTCAATTCCTAATTAGAAATATAAATAAATTCGTTACATATAAAAATCATAAAAATTTATCAAATTTATTAGTAAAATTATTTATAGAATATTACAAAAATTTGTATTATAAGTTTCATTAAAAACGTTGAAGGTAAACATTTCTTACTCGAATAAAACTTTATTTATTGATAATAAATGAATAAATATATATTTCATTTGTTTTAAAATATAAATTAACCTAGTTAATATGAAAGAAAGTCCTCGGAACCACGAGAAGTCATAGATTTGCTAGCTTCAAATACGGAATCGTAACAACTCTTGGAGAATGAAGAACATTTTTTTTACTGCAGGGAGGTTGATTCAGCATTTACAAACTCGCTTGAAACAGTAGCTGTTCGAAACAAGTTGAATTTAAGAGCAATGTCAATGTCATACTTCATGAGACTGACTTTGACTCTAGGCTGAGGCTGTTTTGAAGTGGTTTGATTACTTTATGGAACATGTTCCAACTTACCTATAATGAAGAGAGCCTGAGCGTTATTAGTTTTATCCTCTAATAGGTCAACATTTGAATAATGTAAATATGAGTGGTACTCGCTCCATTGCTAATATGACATCTGCAACAAAATATTATGTTAATGAATGTTAATATAGCGTTTCAAAAACGCATGGTTGGTGACAAAAAGGAGGTAGAGTATGATGGAGTTTTGCTAAGTAATGAACTCATTTTTCACGTGAATGAGATATTGATACCCACACTTCAATGGAAGTTCTCCTGTTGGTTGAATCAAATTCCTCTAGAACAACGCAGATTTGGAACAAAATCGAGGTGGGGGTTAACACAAATGTTAAACCTGTGAGTGTACATTGAACCTGAATAAGTACACCCTCACCCACTAGCTTCATCAAATCAATGATCTCGAAATCTTTTCTACAGCGCTGCTGGCATAATCTACAAAAACTACTTGACCCAGGATTCCTATTTACAAGTTCGAAGAAAGAATAATTCCTCACGACCGGGGTCGGGACATTCACAATTTATATGGTTCCGATCTCTTGTAATTTGTTGGAATTACGGTCACTTTAATGTTGGGAAAACATTGTTGTAATCTTTGAAAATAATGATTACTCTAATTTTTAGAGCATTAACTTTTTTTAGCTGATAATAGCTAGATCGTTTTTTGGGGACAACACGCGCTTATGATATTGAATCGGTGACTCTTCTGCCAATTACAATATAATACAAGCGATAATTTACAAACCAACACCAACTAGAAGTGGCAGAACGAGCAGAATATTACTTTTTGGTTTGTCATGTTATTGACCTTGTGGTCAGGTCTGCTGTTCTGATGATTGCAGAAACAGAGGGAATTAGCAAACGACAGACTGTTGCAAGACGATAAGAATTTTGATTTCGAACATTAAGTAAAAGGAAAGATCGAGAGGGCCGAGTTAAAAAATAACTACGCTCTATTTTTGGATGATGCGCCAAACGGTAACAGTGGCAAAACGGCACGAATACCAGGCTCTGTTCTATGACGTTGACTTTAAGAACTTCATTCCATCTTTTGTTTTTCGATCACAATATGAGCTTAATGAAATTTCCGCCACTCTGGAAAAACTGGGCAGAGCGTGGCGAGTGCACTGAAACCTATGAATCTTATGTCATTAATGCTTCAGATACAAGAAAACTGTTAAACAGTCACATTAGGGACATAGTACTGGTGAATCAACCTCTATACAGAGACCGATATGCCATACAGCAGGCAAATCCCCAGAAAGTGCGCTACACCAACTTGTGGACAAGGTCGAAAACGTACTGTAAAACCAAGAAATTCTGTTGAGTGCATTCCTTGATATTGAGAGGCAATCAACAGTGCATATCTCTACTCTATTTTGAGAGCATCAAGGAGGAATGGCATCGATGAAACTCCTTGCAGATGGATAGACTATATGCTAACAGAAATAATTATACACTCCTCTCTAATGAGAGAATACCGTATCGGCAAAAGTCACCAAGGTCTGTCCGCAAGGCGAGTACTGTTCCCCTTGCTTTAGAACCTGGTGGTAGAAGGTTTGATGATCAAACTATAAAGGAATGGTTTTGAAACAATTGGGTACGCTGATAACATTGCAGCCAAGGAATATTCAACACAACAATTACGAATCAGGATGCGAATGGCCCTTAATCTAATAAGAATATGGATAGAAGATTATTTCAAAATGAATCAACTTTGCCAATGGATACTTCATTCAGGCAAACCTGGTACAAGAAAAGTGAGCGCATCGCACATGAACATGGTCCAACCTTCTGAATACTTGGTACCTTGTAACTTGTAAAAAGAGTCTCGTACATAGCGATTTCTGAAACTCGAGCTGTGCTTCACGATAGGTATTCAAATAATTCTACATTGGATAGCTCACGTTATCTATGTTAATCTTCCCGTTCCTGAATATACATATTGAGATTTTAACAAGTAGAGTGTAACGGATGTGTGAGTTTGACTAAAAATATAAAGTTTTCACCCTCAAATATTTGTTCTATCACAAGGGTTCTTAGTGGTATATATGTGTACCATCAGATGTGAAATAAATCTACCAATTTTGAGTTTGAAATTTTTAATATTTGTTATTGTACATTCAAGTATTTATTATTATTTCGTGTGCTACTGCATGAAACAATCCTTGCACAATGGAATATTGCATTTCTAGCAAATTTTTTTTTTTTCGCGTTTGACGTTTTCCTTCGCTACACCTTGAACATCTTCTTCTTGTTCTTGGCCGCTCCACAGGAAGATGAAATGGTACTGCTCCATACATTTCCATCTTCTTGCTGGGTGGTCCTCACTTTGGGGGGCGTAATGTATTATTCAGAATGCCTTCAGCTACTAGTTCTTCAGAAGGAGTTACAAAGAAAGTCAGGAGAGGAGTCTTCCTATTTGAGTGTCTTAAATCATTGTATAGAATCCAGGCATTGACTGCAGACAAATTCAAACAAGTATAAGATACTTTCTTCCACCATTAATCTGATTTTCTGGTTCTGGCTCCCCTGCACCTCTTGCTTCCCCCATTTTTTTGTTTTTCTAGAGACTGTGATCAAGTTGGGTTTATGGCAATTACTTATGACTATTACTTCTTTTGTATCTTGCCATTTCATACACAATAATCCACTGTTAGTCTATCTAAATATCAATCTCCGCGATGTAATTTTCCTTCCATTGAAGACACATCATTTCTGTTTGACATGCAGGTTCCCAAACCATCAAAATTCAGTGTTTGTGTTACATAAACATTTGTGAAGAATCGGTCATAACAGAGAACCACATCTTCTTCCTTTACTGTACATGCAAGAAATTTTACCACTCTTTTTCCAAGAGTTAGTGACTCTTCTTCAAATCCATGTATAGAAGATTCTTTGCCACAATATTCGTTCATATCTTATATGTTACCAGAACCTGCATCACATCTAAGTCATAACTTTATTCCTCTTTTCGTTGACCTTAGTGGCATATATTGCTTGAGACAGGAGTGCTCCTTGAATTTGGTCATACTGTCATCTACGCTCTGATAAATACTATCTTGGCTAGATTTTGAGACCGTGTATTTCAGACACGGCAGGAGTTTATCAATGTAGTAGGTTTTTGACCGATTTGGTGGTTTTTCTGGTGGCGCACAAAATACAAGTTTGATGCTAAAGCCATGAATCTGTATCTAGATATTGCATTTTTTATTGCTTGGTTTCCTAGTGACTCTTTGCTGCAGCAATAATGTTTGACACCAGGTAACTTATTGTATGACATTATAAATATGCAGCCTAGTAATTTTTTGATTTCTCCTTCATCAGCTTTCCTCTATATTTTTTGCCCTTATTCATTATTAGTTCCAGGCGCTGGTTAATATTCTATAATTTGCAAGTATAGTGAGTGGAAAAATATTTTATGGAAAATTGGCATTGGGCTCAAATGTAATGTAATATTCTCATTACCAAACAAATCCTTTCACATAGAAGGTTTTTTGCAGGAAGGATTTATCCATTTCAGAATAGAATTAGCATCACTTAGATTGTTAGATTCACCTGGACTACTTTGAATTGCTGCTTCTTCTACATCGCTCAACTCGTTGTCGGTTATTGAAGTCTGAGGAAGTTGCGAACTATTTTCCAGGTCACTATCACTATTTTCTTCATAGAACTAGGTGAATATGGATCTTCATCGTCTGAGAAATTCTTTCTTTGTCAGTATCCTTTTCCTATCCATAACTTATTCTAAAAAGGAATAAGAGTGTGATCTTGGTGGTTCAAATACGTACCGCCAAATAAACAAACCGGTTGGTACACGTGTGTACCGCAGAATGAGGAAACAAGTTTATTTCAAAATACAACAAGAAATTCGGTCTTTTATGGTTAAATTTTATTGTGTAAGTTATTGTGCATCAAAATTCATCAATTCTTTCATGAAAAAATGTTTTCTTACCTCGAAAAAGCCCTATTTCCTACTACAAAATCGGAAGGAACCCTATACATGCTCTTCGGTATGCTTTCATTAACCTCAAACACAGAAATCAGCTGGCAATATTCAGACGCAGTAAATTCAAAACACCGCTATGGTACAATCTCCATATACCCACGATACTTCCTGCCCTTTCAGTAATTTTAGAATCGGGCTTTTCATTGAGATAAATGGGTCCCCTCACCCTTGTTAGAATAACTATTTGTTACCTCGTTGGGTTAATTTAGTAGTATTCATTTATTTTCAATCTGAGTCAGTTTATTTTATGAACCAGCCATTCGTTAGACAATTGGTATCTTAAATATTAATTGTGTAATCGTTTTTGGTGTTTGAATCCGATCACCATCCAATGTGCCTGTTTGAAATAGTCTTATATACGTTCTTTAACGTTCGTTTATCTTATTATGTTAGGTACTCATTATGAATTAAGCTATTGTGTATAAATTGTAAACATAGCCTTGACTATGTAATTACTCACATCGTAACAAACCACTGTAGTTATAAATAATACGAATAACGTACGAATTCCGTATATACTCCCGTGAAGTTTATGAGTTAAAGAAGGGGATATTCAACATTCCAAATTTACTTTAAGAGGGATTGGGGAACTACGTCGTAATAACTGTTCAGATTCACACCATGTTATTTAACTCATAACAGTTCATCATTTACATTCACAGGATTACTCACTTCTAATTATAATATAATAGGGTAAGTGATATTTCTCAAGTATATTATAGAAAGATCTCATTGAAAGAGAATACGTCAAAAATGATACAGAAGTACTTCTGCTGGATGATTTATTATTATGCATTCATGTTGCGAATATGACCATGCGCGAAATTTGGTAGATATATCATCTGAGATTTCCAATGAACTAGATTATGATAAGTTCAATTGAAAGTTATGACCCAAATTTCAAGTAGATTATTCTTCTAATATATTCTCTAATAGGAATCGTGAATAATTCAAAGAGAATATTTTGCCAGATCGATGGAAGTAATATGAATATTTAACGAATACAACTCAAATCACAAAAGAAGTTAACAAAATGGTTCAGAGTTGACCTATTGAGTTTCGTCAGAGTTCTGTGGTCGTGACCAAACGTATTGACATTAGCATCTGTACTGCTACAACTGCTCAGTTCACATAATTTGAGAGTAGTATTGTAATTGGCCTGTAAAAAAGTTCACGGATTTTTGCTAATCTAGACTATTTTTGAAATGTGTGCGTGCGGAACCCTCTGTGAAAATGATTGAACCATTCCTTTCATTTCATAATTTACTATAAATTCCGTTTGCAAACTGAAGATGGATGCCGAAAGTAGCACTTGAAAGGGGTGCGGCAGCCATAGTGTTAGTCTACTTTCTGATAATTTCTTCCAAAAACACAAAATGATAGAAACGTAGGGCTTCAAAGTTTATATCTTGATGCATTTTTCCCTTCCCTTACCATATAGTGTAAGGCAGCGACAGAAGCGGATCTGTCCCATCTGACGTTGGACGAGGCTTAACGACTTGCCTGCGTGTGAATAACGGGGGCTATGAGGACCTGAGGACCACCTTCACCAGGGAGGTTCTGGTGGGGATCACTTCTCTACAGCTTCATATCAAAACAGTGGCCGCAGGTCACCAGCTGTTATGTTTAAAACACCGGACGTCCCCATAACACAGATGACGGACTGGAAGAACAAGGACTCTGAGCTGCTTCCGCCAGGGGGACTCGTGTGATTACGGATGGGTCTCTGACTGGCGAGTCCAGCGGAGCTGGAGTCTAATCCTTTACACCTGGAATAGAGATTTCAGTTCTCCTAGGTGCCCACGCAACCGTTTTCCAGGCTCAGATCTATGCAAAACGAACCGGTGCCCTGGAAAACCTGAGATTAAACTACCGAGGTAGGCGGATTACACCTGCACTGATAGCCGAGTGGCCCTGAGATCACTTCGCGCTCACAGAGTGACTTCTAGTATCGTCTTGGAGTGCAGGGAAAATCTGGCTGTAATTTGTGCAACTAAATCCATCTTTTGTTAAAAATTTTGTGACCAGGTCTGTGTATCGGCTTGTAAAAGAGAGGCATAATCGCCAGATAATAATAATGATAATGGAAATATCTTGTAGGTAATTAGATACATAATATTAACAGTTACAAACATTTTTACGGAAGCAAACATTTAAATGTTCGAGAATAAATACAATATGGTTCAATATTATAATATTACACCAAATTATAAATTAATTAGAAAAGGTAATCAATTTGATATTATAACGTGTACCTTGCAACTTTTCGGTGAATTGCTTACTGCGGTAAGCTTCGAATCCTCGGGCGCCAGATTTTCTGAAGGTTTACTCCTTTTGAGGACTTCTCCTAGGGTCCTCTCCACAAGGCTTGTCACTCTGCTATCTACAGAGTCCAATGGGCAGAAAACAGTATCGAAATTGTAGGCTTTAATTACAATTGATATCTGGTTATAACTTAGCTCGCTTGAAGATGGAGCAGAAATAATTCAATAAAACGGGGAATTCCAAATAATAAAATATATAATGAATATAACAAGTACACTTTCAGAATAATCAATATAAATGCAATTGAACGGTATTATTTCACAAAATTACACCCAGACGGAAAAATGTAATGAAGCTCAAACGGTAAATGTAAACTCTTTCATCATATCTACTCTACGATGTGTTCGGTATCTAAATTCAATTCAGCGGTACGGAATCGGTCGACAAATGATTCAGAATGATCAATTTACGGAAAAGTACGAATCAAACAGGTCCTAGCGTAATAGCGGTATTCGGTAAATATTCAGATAGCCATATTAATTGAAATGTTGTTGAAACGCACTACGATATATCAAACGGTTTAAATACGGTCGGTTCGGATTCGGAAGATATATCGTAATGCCCGGATATAAAATATTAAGCCATTTACCTTATACGAAATTTCACTTAAACGGAACACTATTGTTAATTCACTTTTTCAAATCCGACTTGAACTCGGATAATAATTATTTCACTTTGATTCTAATATGATAATCACACTTTAATGGTACGGATTGATAATCGAAATCACAAAAAAGAGTGATTGTACTGCTCGAAATTCAAAAACACAGGAGAGCTATTGTACTGATCAAAATACAAAAACACAAGAGGGCAACGGTACTGATTCTAAATCGAAATCACAAGAGGGCGATCTGAACAGGTCCGCTCCATCAATTCCTTATTTTGTGCCGAGGGTTTCTTACTTATGCCCCGAACAATGTTTGAAAGTGACGCTACTTTTTAGATCTAAAATTCGCGCACATGATGCTCCGGTAGTTCCTCTCGGAGGACTAAGCAAGTGTTATCGGAGTTTTTTGGTTGTTCGCCTTTATTATACATAAGGCTGTTCAAAGTTTGGTGTCTTAACTGGCCAGACCCCTGTTTTTGCGACATATTTTATCGGAATGAAATGCAATTTTGAACGGGCATGAATTTGATTCATCTATTTGAATAATTATACTTATTCGAAATTACGGATATTTATACAAGTGACAATCACGGAATACACATTCGGAATTCATTCATATCTATTGAAATAATGAACTGTTCAAACTGAAATTATATGTAACATCCGTATTTATTGCCTGATCTAAAATCAAATGATCTTTAAAAATTTAAGCTCCGTTACAATATGATAATGTTAATGAATGATAAACTGATAATATTTCAACATTATACAATGAGAATATAATAGCTAGCCATGACATCGTTTCCTCAACATTTACACTTACATACGCCGCCATCGAAAATCCCATGTGACGTTTGTGAATGTTTAACTAGAAGGCATTAAAATTTTCGGACTGATATGTCATTCAGTTCTGTTTTGAGACCCAACGAAAGCAAGCAACCTTGAAGATATTTGTAAACATTATTTCTTGCGTGGAAAAAACATTACGCAAACCAAAGCATCGCTTGTTAAACATTATGGGGACTCTTCACCATCGACTGGATTGATTCACAAGTGGTTTACTGATTTTTGTTGTGGCACTAAAACCACAAAGGACGCCGAATATTTTGGTCGTCCAATCGAATTTACTCCAGAAATCATCGATAAAATCCATGGTTTCATATTGGAAGATCAGCGAGTTAAGCTGCGCGAGATGGCTGAGGCTATGGTCATCTCAACCGAACAGTTACAGAAAATTTTGCATGAATTTTTTATAAGGGAAAGCTGTCTGCCAGATGTGTGCCGCATTTGCTCTCTGTTGACAACAAGCGCGACCATGTGACAACTCCAAAGGCGTTGTTCAAGCTCGATTAGAAGGACTTATTGGGCTGTTTCGTAACCGTGGACGAAATATGGATCTATCACAACACACCAGAGACCAAAGAACTGTGGAAACAGTGGACCCGTCCTGGCGAATCGAATCCAAAAAAGGCCAAAGTGGGTTCATCGGACAACAAAGTCACGGCGACAGATTTGTGATGCACACGGTATCGTCTATATGGAAAACGTCGAAAAGGGCAGAAGGATCGCCGGCGTATATTATGCAGACCTGTTGGATCGATTCGATGCCGATATGGAGCTAAAGCTCTCCCACAGGCGCACAGGTCCCCAGTCACAATGACAAAATTTCATGAATTGCGCTACGAATTGATTCGTCATCCACCATATTCTCCAGATTTGGCCCCCTGACATTTTTATCTATTTCTCAATCTGACGAATTGGCTCGGCGGGAAGAGATTTGGCTCCAACGATGAGGTCATCGCTGAACAAACGCCTATTTTGAGTTTTGACCAAATTAATCCTTTATTGTTTGATTTTCCATAGTCTTTTCAACTTGCCCTCGTATATCTTCTAACAATTCAGCAACACCGCTTCACCGGCCGCTCTCCCCCCACCTCTCTCTCTCTCTCTCTCTCTCTCTCTCTCTCTCTCACGCTGCTCGGTTCTAGCGGCTGAGAAAGATCTACTTGAATCATTTCAACCCATCCTCCGAATAATAGTTTAATTAAACCTCAGCTTGCAAACAAAACAGAGTTATTTGATAACAAGGAAATTTAATATTATGAATTCTAGTTGAAATTTCATTTTCATTTAGCCGCCGCCCGGAACAATTGCTTCCTTTTGCCACCCCGTACATCCGAACAAAGTTTAGTTCTCCAGGTTAAACAGTGACAACACGCCTTTCAGAGTCTGGACAACTGTTTCGCTCTCACATGAGCTCTTCAGAGGAAATAGCCAGACTATGAAGTCACTGTTCAATCATCGCCGGCAGAATTTAAATAACTCGTTAGAAAATGTTCAGAGAATCAAGCTGCTCTAACATTTTCCTCCAAACATTTACTAACTTTGTATTTCTATATCTGCCGGAGGTCGTTTAACAGTGACTTCATAGACTGACTCGTTTCGCTGAAGAGCGAAACAGCTGTTTCGAATTGATAGTGTTGTCACTATTCAACCTGGAGAAACAAAACTTTGTCTATCGAATGATTTTAACACGAAATCTGTTCGTATTCACGATGCACAGTCATTACTATGTTAAGACCGTTGTTTTGGCCAAAACATCCAGAAACTTGAAGTTGAATTGAATCATATTTATCTATGCGTAAGCCATCGAAATGATTAAGAGCACATGTCACGATAGAGAGTGTTTATTCATATCAAATAATTGATGCCAATGTGGAATGAGATTAATCATAATATTCAACCAATTAGGCACAAGTTTTATAGTTTGCACTATGTTTTGATATTTTCTTTATATTTCTATAATATTTGCAGTCTTACATCCGAAGTGCAGAATAATGTTATGGTTCCAAATTGCCTGCAGATCTTTTGGAAGCTGATGTAACCCAGATTCTACAACGTTCTTATGAAGATATATAAGGTAAAGTAGTCTAATAAGGGAACCCCTTCTCAAAAAAAATATATAAATTTTGTCGAACAATAACATATTTGCTACAAGAAATGATTTAAAAAAACGCAATTTGTATGTAAACCTGATAAAAAAGAAAATTAATTATGCAAAAATTGGCGAAAAATAGCACGGTTTCTAATAAGAGACCTCTTATTAGGAACCGTACATATTATTTCTTTTTTTCACACATTGGACAAATGAAGTTTGCATCTTCTGTACCGCAAATCTTCGTGCGCTCATCGGTAACATGTTGTGCACCGTTCACCACGTGAGTCGGCAGAATATAGGTTTGTGTAAGATAAGCACGGTGCTCCATGGTCGTGGTTGTAAGCAACTTCCGAATCGCTTTCATCACTTGAGGAATCATTAACTTCTTTCTTCTTTTTCGTTATGGTCTTGTTACTGCTCGGAAGGTTTGTGGTCTCGCCAAATTATACTTGCTTTGTGACTTTCATGACTTTACTGTCGGCAGTTTTCCCTTTTTATCCAAACTTGCTGTTAGCTCATCTTTGTATGGAGACGAGAAGATTAAGGCTGAACTTTCAGCCCGTGCACTGGGTTTCTTTGCCATTGAGATTGCAAAATTGGTAGCAATCATTGGATGAGAGTATTCTTCCGAGAGCCTTGGAAGAGCTTGTCCAGCTTCAGACGTATCGGATGATGTTCCTGGATGAGATTGTTTCACTCCAAGAGAATATTTTGAAGTTACTGGAAGAGAATTTTCATCTGAATCATTGGTAAAATCATGATCCTGATCTTTGTTGAAACCTCGTATTCGGGCATTGAACATACCGTGAGGTGATCTGACTGACAACTCAGGGTGACGTTCTAGAGAGCGGTACTTTTATAATTTGAAAATGGACGTCGAATTATTTTAGATATTGCTGATTCGGATGCCATAGGTTTCATATCTGACCTTCGAAAACCAAGAAATCTGTTATTTATATTGAAACAATACTGAACTAATTCAGCCTCTATTTCTTCATTTGAAGCAGGTTATTTATCAGAGCTTCCACTTACCACATCCTCCGGAGTTAGATTAGTTTGTTTCACATAGTTTTCGAGGGTGCCTTTTGGTACGCCAAAATGCTTTGATACTGTTTTATACCTCCTAACATCGTGTTGCCTAATTGCTTTTTCCAACACCATTTGTTCTTCAATTCAAGTTTTTCTTCTTTTAGAGGAATATCACAACGATCTGTTCCTTTCAAGCAATTATATCATATCAAATTGGGGATTCCACAAAGGGTTTATATATTATTATGAAATTTGTTTATTCAAAATGCTTCTAAAGTTATAAAATTTATGAATTAATTCACGAATTTTTTTCATCAAATGTTCAATATGACTAAACCATTCCAAAAGTTGATCAAAAATGACTTCTTTCATAACCTTATTTTCACACAATTGAAATCTGATCGGTTCATGTTGGTAAGGAGGAAAGCGTATAGCTTGTTTTTTATAAATTCAGAGAGAATTTACTAACTAGCCCATCTTAAACTATAGTCATTCCTTCTTCCGCCTTTAATCTTACGTCATCACAATTTTCACCACTGAAAATAATGACTGTGTCATCCGCATAGGATAGAATTTTACCATCCAACTTCAAGCCAAGTAAAGAATTCATTAAACTATGAAGAGTTCATACGGTGGATACTCTTTAACACTATAAATAAGAAATAATCAGATTTATCCACTAAAAATATACTGTTGAAGTACTGAGAACCTTTCGGCTACCAAGGAGTCATCATCAGAGTAAACTCTGTTTACTTGGTAAATTGGAAAGGTCCTAATTATTATTTCTCATATATAAGAAAATCATTTAAGTAAAAATGAGATAGGACCTAAAATCCATAGGAGTAACATTCTTGATCTAAGAAAATTATTTTTTTTTCATGATCTTCAAATATCTCAACCCTAAAAACTGTTTTGTCATACTCAGATCTTTTATTTTAAAGTCTGCATTTAATTCTGACTTTAAAGATTTAATAATTCCACAGTCGTTTGAAAAAACGGAAAACTCGTCTGCATACAGACCAATGAAACTTATTAATGTGTTGTCCTTTTTTACTTAGTTATAGCCGAATAAAACCCTAACATTCTAAGTTGTGGACGATTGTTTCAACATGTATACTTTATTTGCCTGATTTCTTACTACAAAACCGTAAGGTTGTTTCATATAAGCAGGGATCAAATGAACTGCACATAAAAACGGTTCTTACGTGAAGATGAGTTATTTTCAGATCTGATTTTACTGCTGATGCAGAACATTATTTCTTAAGGGTTGATGTTTGAAGGAACTTGTGAAGTTGATTTTTGTACGATGGAAAATAATATTTTGAAACTTCTTTGTTAAGAATCAAGATTTATTTTGAATTGGGAAAGACATTATTTCAATTTAAAGGCCTTGAAACATTGTTTGGCAATATAGAAACGCGTTAGTTTGCATGAATTTCTTCAGTTACCGCAATGGAATTTTTGACAATATGGAATCTTCCAGATTAAGTACAGCATATCTATTTCTTGCATGTTGTACAATAGAAGATGATTTTCTATAGGGAAGCTATAATATTAATTGGTAGTATAGATATCATATCAACTATTTTGTAAATACGTTCATCGTATCACTTAATTTAAATAATCAAATCTCTTTATAGACGTTGACCTCCATTAGTAAAGAAAGTCCAGGAAAACATTATTTCATATCTTCTTATTTGTGTATTCGTAAATACGTCAAGTTAATTCAACGAAATTGCCTTTCCAATAGACCCATGCATCTTACTTCTCTCTCACTTGCAGATGAACTCTTCTGTTTCTACAGTCTACAGTACACCGTTATATCAATTGTGTGCACGCCATTTACTTTTAATATTTTATTATACAGTATACACAGTCATGCCACTGGGTTAGTTCGTTATTGTATACAAAACTGTACTAGTGACACACATGATTGTACCAGTTATTCAGAGACTAACGTTCGCAGATGCTTATAAGGAATTTACTTTCCTCAATATATGCAAGTTAAATTTTGTGAAATAAGATTAAGAAGATTTTGTGAGATAATACATGCTGCCGCATTTGTTAAGCTAGACAGAAATGTTTATAAATCATGTTGTTGAAGCAATCTTTTTACCAGACAATGTATTTGAACAATATTTAAGATGAGTGGTTATCTATCCTGACTTGAACTGCGGAGGCTTTAGAAGGTAAACTAAAAATTTAGCTTATTGATGGTATTTCTATTTCTGTTTTGTTATTTTGCACATTGTACTGAGTTTTACACTAGATGTAGATGTACCCACTTCCTAAGTTGCGGAGATTTTGAGACCGATTCCCCCGAACGTATTCCATATTTTTATTTCCTTCTGGATAGGATGTCCCACATTGTTCTTCAGAAAGCTAAGTACGTAGGTAGTGCAGTAAATGGGTATTTGAGGTCGAAATCCTTGGGAAATGGACCGATTTTGATGGGACAAAGTGCATTCTCTTCGGAATTTTATCAGAAACAAGGTCTACCTCGTCTAAAGTTGTGCAAAAATTTTGCATTGTTTATAAGCAATAAATTAACAATTTAATTAGGGTATTTGAGATTAAATAAAAAATGATCGAATAAAGACTATTTTTGGCCAGTGAACATATGAAAATAATTGAACAAGTAGTTGAATTAACTTCATTTGTTATAAACAATTTATTTATTAACAAACAGACGAATTCGACCAAAACTACGAGCTTGGGATCGTTTTCGAATAATTTTGCCCTTCTGAGTTCAATTTTGTCGTCAATATCGTCGTATTTGTTATAAACAAATTATATTTATCAATGAATATAAAAGTTTGTCCAAAATGTTGAGTTTATAGTCCTTTTCAGCTAATTTTGTCCCTCTGAGTACGATTTTATTGTTATTATGGTCTTTAAATGCATATACGTTTTCGAATTGTTATAAATAAATTATTTAATAATAATTATACGAATTTGAACAAAATGTCGAGTTTATAGTCGTTCTCAGCTAATTTTGGCCTCTTGAGTACGATTGTATTGTTATATTGTTCTTCAGAATTGTTAAAAAAATTATTTATTGATAAATATACGATTTGCGCCAAAATTCCAAGTGTAAAGTGTTTCTAAAATTAATGTATTGATAGTCAAACAAATTATATCGACAAAAAAAAAAGAATCAAGTCTTAGTAATATAACAAATTAATCAATGAGAAAATGTCATGTTCAAGAAAAAAAATAGTTATTTCAAACGCATCATTCAATAATACTCCAAAATTCCCGTTATGATGCCACGAAAAGAATATTTTTTTTTTAAATTCAAACATCAGGGAATTTTAAATGAGCACCGTATTATACTCTGAGATGAACGAGAATAAAATATTTTTCATTTGTTCGTTTCAAAATAGAGATTCTGTTTTGTGATATACCTACTTTATTTGACTATTATACATTAATTTTAAAAACACTTTACACACGGAATGTTGGCGCAATTGGTATATTTATCAATGAATAGTTTATTTATAGCAATTCGAAAATTTATCTATGCATTTAAGGACTATAATAACAATAAAATCGTACTCAAGAGACCAAAATTATCTGAAAACGACTATAAACTCGACATTTTGGTCAAATTCGTATATTTATTAATAAACATGATGTATTTATAACAAATTAGCGGGTATACATTAGACGATATTGACGACAAAATCGAACTCAGAAGGCCAAAATTATTCGAAAACTATCCTAAACTCGTAGTTTTGGTCGAATTCGTCTTTTTGTTAATAAATAAATTGTTTATAACAAATGAAATTAATTCAACTATTTGTTCAACTATTTTCAAATGTTCACTGACCAAAAATAGTCTTTCGCCGATCAGTTTTTATGGATTTTTATGTAATGTCATAAATACGCTAATTAAATTGTTAATTTATTGTTTATAAACAATGCAAAACTTTTGCGCACATTTAGACGAGATAGACTTTGTTCCTGATAAAATTCCGGAGAGGATGCACTTTGTCCCATCAAAATAGGTCCATTTCCCAAGGATTTCGGGATTTGGCATATTTTTATACCCATTTGACTCCACTAACGTATTTCGGCAACCAACATTCCATTTTATTCTTACTCTTTCCATTATACGTAGTATAAGGGAAGTATTGTAATATATTGAAATAATTTTTCGGAGCTTGCGGAAAAATCCGTTTTAAACATTTCTAGACTACTTTTGAGATGATTTCTGTGTGTGTGTATTGGTGCGTATGTGCGTAATCAATACCCTCTATATACACAAAGCTCGAACACTCGATAGTGACGTCACAACCCAGAGCCTATGTTCCAGTTGTCATCCCTACATTACGGCAGAATGCGGCAATACGTTCAGTGAAAGAAAACGTTTATTAATTTTTCAGGTCATACATAATGACTTCCTGTTCAAACGGGGTTGCCAGACATGATCAGAGTCCGTAGTTGCACCTCATCTGCTTTTCCTAATGTAGAAAACCTGTCTTCTAATGGATGTTTTTGAAATTATATGTAATTTAAATTAAGCTCCTTGAAACAATACGAAATTGTTCCCTAAATTTCGTGAACTGTGTGTCACCATGGAGAATGTGTCTGTGTTGTTAATTTATTCAAAGTCGAATCATATTCTAAACATTTGAGAGAAGTGTTTCCATACATTATTTTGCGGATTTGGAATTTCCCATATTTTAACCAAATTGAAATAAAGTCTGTATAACATTTTCATTGAATACCTTGGAGGAAGCTTATCTGTTTCCATTCCTACAGTGAATTTTAGTAAATGAAATTGGTTCCAAAAGGCCATGTAACTCAAAACCTTTACTTATAATCGCGAAAATACCCTCTATCCTAAACTTTTCGAAACTGACTCAATTTTGATTTAAAAGAGAGAGTGTATTGCCAATTGCCGACTTCGACAAACCCGACATTTATAAAATCGATCAATAGTCTTGTTCAAAATGCCATGTGGGCCAAACTATAGAAGGAATATCCTAACTAGGTATAAAGAACATTCAACCCATATAAAAAAAAATAGTGGTTAAAAATCAACGTTAGCCGATTATATCTTAAATACAGGTCACACCATTTCACAAGAAAGTTTATCACACTAGAAACATTGTAATAACAAATATCTACGTGATTTAAAAGGGATGGAAATGCTTATGCGAAAAAGCAATTTGATGAATTAAGGTTCATCTTTAGCTGAGGGTAATCCCTTATATACCCTATTAATTTCAAATAGTATTTAAACAGGCATACTTGGATTCCTAATTCAGTTTATTCTGATAATGGCTACTTGGTAGTTGAAAGGTCATCATTACTTTAACAATATTTTTTGTGGTTACGTGAGACTGTTTCTTATTTATAGTGTTATTGTATATCCAAAGTGTGAACTTATCACCTCCATACATTGTCGCTTTCATTTAATATCCTTTCAGTTGAATATTCGAATTATTTTAATATTTTAATGATGAATTTATTAAATTTTTATGATTTTTGAATATAATAAACTCATAACTAATATTCAGCTTTCAAAACATTTTGTATGGAATTATTTTTAATTTTTGTTTTATTAATTAAATAAATGAAAAGTATGAATTGAATATTTACCATCAAAATATACAGTTAAATTTATTAGTTTGTGAGGAATTAATTTTATTCAATTATTCTATATTTGTAGGGAAATTATTTTAGTTTTATGAAAAATTAAATTTTTCTGTTGCATTAAGAAATACTTCAGGCAGAAACGCTTTAGAACATTTACAAAATTTCTCATTTATTCATTTTTATGATTAAATGTAAATTTATTAATATCATCTAAATTGTTTAATTTATTAGTTTATCAATTTCATTAATAAAAACTTACGTTTATTCGGTTTTCTGAATGAATCCGCAAAGCGGAGCGCGGTAATCTTTGGAGAGCGACAATGACACTTTGTGCTCGAAATACACACAAGATTTTTTCTACAAACGCAGTTTTCAGAAAAAAAAAGAAAAAACACCAGATGCTTTATTCAACAAAAGTACATCAAGTACAGTTTATAAATTCCTGATTAATGTTGATTTAATTTATCATTGACTATACTAAAATTGAATGTACAATTGTGACACTCTTTAATTATCATTCCTGAACCTGATGGACGATCAGTAGATTTATCTAACATTAATTCCCCCGAATATTGGAAATCTACAGAACGAGATGTAGATGGTCTTGAGAATATTCTCTAGGTAGTTTCAATCTTATTGTTGATTGAATCATCTATGTAGCCTTCTGCTACATTGTTACTTTTCCATCTACCATGTTTTTTCAGTTGTATTAGGTCACCTCCACCATTCACCAATAAAGTAGCAGAGGTTCGTCGGAGACAGTGTCCAGTATATAAATTATGCTCGGGCAATTTCAAATATTCAGCAATGTCACTGGGAGTCTTGCCGATTGTATTCATACCCACAACTTGTTTCATACATCTACCTTTTTCATAACGTAAAAATAGACGTTGGACAGTATTGTTATTCAGACAATGTTTTCTGAGTGCAATATATTTTTTACAAATTGAAAGATAATCAACTGAATTCTCTTCATTATGACCAACAATCGTAAAAACACGGCTTATTCTCGTTTTTGAATCGGGAATTCGGACTATTAAAATAGAATCCTTATCTTCTATGTCACCAATCTCCATTTTGACCAACTCATCGCGCCTGCAGGCACCAGCAATACCCATAATTAGAATAACCTATAAAAAAACTGCAATTAATAGCTATTCCAAATGTCTATGCTAACCAAATTGCACTAAATTCAAAAAAATACTAACCGCTTCTCAAACTACTAAGAGCATGAAATATTAAAATTTACCTTTTTTAGTAGATATTCTTCATCGGGCGCTTCTTGTAAAAATTTGTGAATATCTTCAGTGGTGAATGTTTTGGATTTTTTCGCTTTATATCCAACAGACTGTTTCTTCAGAAATGCGATAAGTTTAGGATACTTATTGATTTCGATGTTATTTTCAACATTCAAGCATGTCCGTATCATCGAATACGTAGACCAAAGAGTTGATGACTTACAAATCAATGATTTTCTCCAAAATAAGCCAGTAATACGTTTTCTGAATACTTATTCACCTTCTTCGACTGGCACCACGTCATGAATTTACCGTATTGTAATTCATATTTCTTCCTTGATTTCTCTGGTAGGAGATTCAAAGTAACAATTTTTGCACCTTCTGCTACATCAGGAGGAGTGTTTGATAATTCACTGTCACTATCATCAATCATCATGCAGAAATACGTTGGAGAAGCGAGCGTCTTCGAAATATTTCCGCTTTAGAGCGCAAATGCTGTCACAAAATGACATTTCACGGAAAACGTCAACTTTGCGTTGAAATCTGAAAGCGTCAAAGGCTACTTTGTTAAGCGTTTGTAGAAAATATCCTTTTCAACTTTTTTAGATGAAATTTGGAAAGTACTTTTTTGTAAAAACCTTAATCTCAAAACATTATTGATGAATAATTATACTGAAAATTATAAATTTGATTAAAATTCATAAATTTTTAATAATAGTGTGGATTTATTTATCTAGTATAATTTAAATTTAATATGAATAAATATGTCTATTCATTTGTTATTAGTGAATACAGTTTTATTCGAGTAAGACTTTTCATTTTTATCGTTTTTTAGATGAAATGTTAAAGGAATATATTTATAATTTTTTATCAGTAACTTCATTGATAAATTTTTTAAATTGTCATGGGTTTTGGATATAACTAATTTATTTCATATTTACTTTATCAGACAACGCTTTCAAAGAGCAGAATCGTGATGACACACGCGTTCCAGCTAATCGACCTGTAGACAGAAACATTTTAAAATGTCCCATTTTCAATTATTTATCACAACGCGAAAACACGAATAAGAAGGTTACTTTATAAACAATCAATTCCAATATATTGAATTGAAATCGGAAAGATATGTTGGAACGTAATTTATGCTGAATACGTGTTATGAGCTTTTTTCTATTATATATAAAATTCGGGAAATAGGTCACACTAGCACATATGCTTATTATTTATTATCAAGAATTCACGTTTATGCAGTTATACATCTTCTGATGATGGTCGTGAGACCGAAACGTACGTTAAGACGAAAATAATAAGCATATGTGTTAGTGTGACCAATTTCCCGAGAATTTCATATATAATTCATACTAGGGTCAAGAAGAAGTTGATAAAGATAAGCAACAGGTAATGTCAACCAAAAAAAAAGATTGTTAACATCCTAAGTTGTGATTAAAGTTGGTTTAATCATCAATATTCCGTTATTATCCGAAATCGGGGCTCAAGATTTGAGCTACGTGTTCATTATGAGATAAAATAGCTGTTGTATTTGATATTTTGAGCTAAGAATTGGAGCAGCTCTTAATCACATACTCCTATTTATAGCTGAAACTTATAGAACGGAAAGATTAATGATTTGCCTTTAATAATTCGATTTATTCATATTTGCATAAATATTTAGTTACTATTTTATATTTTATTGCCAGGAATTTGACAATTACATTTCCTGCAAACGTAGGTACTTCACAAACAGTTTTCATGGTCATTGAGTTTGTAACATTTTGTTAGTAGAGTGTAATAATCACAATAAAATATTGCATCTGAAATTTGTACACAGCTTGCGCAGTTTTAATTTGTTCTTCCGAGATTAATTCCAGTTTTTGCCAGTTCGGAATATCTTTTCTATCGCACAGTACAAATTCTCTATATTTCCATAAATTCTGGTAAGCTCTTGTTTACGTATCAGCATCAATTTATTATATTCCTGATATGATTAAATGTTCAAATGAAGATAATAACTAAAGGGCGGAATATATGCACGTCAATTCAGTTAAAATATGCGCATATATATGCAGTTTTTCTTTGAAATATGCAACAATATGCATTTATTTGTCAAAATATGCAATTATATGTCTTGAATATAACATAAGGAAACGCCGACTCTTACAAAAATTATTTATTTTAAGTAAAATTGAAAGAAAAATATAAAATTTTTAACCTGAAATAGTATAACGATATATTCTTCAAAATTTTCTAATAAAAGAGTTTGCCTTCTGTCTGTAAAAATATGTTTGTACAAAGAAAAAGATCTTTCAACATCTACCAATGTGATCTGGCAATATTTTAATTTGGGTAGTAAGTTATAAGGCCAAGGTATTACTTCGTTGGATGGTTTAATATCAAAAATATTTTTGACTTCCATTAAATAATTAAAGCCTTCATTCTTTCCCACAATAACTTCGAGTTTACTTCTTACTTGATTTCCTACATCACCGGGATCTTTTTTGCATTTGTCGGAAAAAGTTTTAACAATATTAATTGATTCTCTTAAACTCATATTCCTACTTTCTAACGAAGTTATTATTTCTGGTATAAAACTAAAATTAACCTTAATAAAAACAAGTTCCTTAGCTAAATTTACATTTTTGAATACTGCTTGACTTTGCACTACACACTCTAAATTGTCTTCTAAATCTAAAACTATGTCTTTAATGGCTTCAAAATGGTCTGCGTAGAATATCGCGGCCTCAGTTCCCCATCGAGTAATTACGGACTCTGGAGGTAAATAACTCCTGGAAATTTCTCTCTATAGATCTGCACTCTTAGAGGTGCTTTCAAAAACACCTTCTTCACATTTGAAATTAATTTGTTCACCAAGGGATATGCTGTTCTAATAGTTTCTGCAACTCTGTTTATCCCGTGTAAAAGGCAAGTGACATGTACCATATTGGGATAAAATATTTTCAAGTTTTGGCCTACTTTAACCATATACGGCGCTGCGTCAAACAAAAACACTAAAAACTTCTCTACTGGAACTGGATTTGGTAAGAAAAAATTTGATGCTGAATGATGCTGATTTGATGCTGAATAAATCGAGTTACGGTCACATTATTTGTTTTGTCTAACTGTTTGGAAGATATTAAATATGGCTTCCCTGGCTCATTTTCTTGAAGCCCTCCAATAATAAGATGTGCGATATATCGACCACATGAGTCTGTGTTTTCATCTACAATAATATAAAAATACGGTTTCGTATACTGTTTGCACATACTTCTTTCTAAGTGTGAATTCGTCAGGGATGTTTTGATTACAATATTTTTGCAAAAAATCTCTGAATTATGTATTTTGCAGTTTCTTCAAAGGTATATTTGCTGCGACTAAAGCTTTGCATAAGTCTTGATGAAACATCTCCTTTCCACTCTTTGGTTTGACATTTTGAAATGCGGTGGTTTACACACACTGATGAACAGGCACAGATCTATTTTTCTCCAACTCAGGAAAATTTTTAATCCACGAAGCGGCTTCCGGCATTTTAGGCGTTTGAAATGAATATTTTCGAAATCACTGTTTTCACACTGGAATCTATCGACAAACTAAACTATACAATATAAACACAATATAAATACAAAAGAAAAGACCACATTTGCTCTCCAATTAGGCACCGAAAAGAAACAAGACAAGAAGGTTCACTTGGCGTCGGTACTTTGAAGTCCGAACTATAAAAGCAAGCCACCGCATTCCAACTAGACCCCGAAAAAAGAAAGTTTTGCTATGAATTCATTCGCGCACCGAACAGAAGTTTCTGTTCGGTGACAATACTTACTACCACCGAACACCACTTGGCACCACCAGCTTCAAGTGAACCTTCTTGCCTTGTTTCTGTTCGGTGAATTAGGCAAGCTGATTACTCGGAAATTCCTAAACATCCAATAAATGCCGGCAATGAACCATATAATAATAAAATGGGTCCATAAACCATATAATAATAAAACCTACTCACCTTTTAAATTATTTCAATTATCTGCAAGGGTCGCACTTAATCTTTTGATAAAACGAAAAACATAAAAATATGCACACAAATTTTATTTTTGCCGAAATATGCAATTTTTTATGAAATTTGTAAGAATATGCAAAATATGCAAATATATGCACTTTGCATATATTCCGCCCTTTAATAATAACAAATCGGCAATATACTGATCACGTAACTCGTTGATTAAAAAGTTTTCGATTTTCTCATTCGAATAAAATTTTGAAAATTTGAACAGAACATAATATTTCATAAAATTCTTCATATTGACTCTTATTTCATCCTCAATTTTCAGGATTTGATTGAATGAGATTATCGAAAGCTTTTAATGAACGAGTTCAGAGATAAACCTGTCATACGTAAATCTTGATGTTAAAGTCAGCATAATTTTGATCAACAAAACAAAACAGAAAGTCACTAGTTGTTTTTCGCTTATTAGACATGAAACAACTGGTGTGTAATGTTAATTTTTTATGACATGAAGTGTTGATATCTATTGTAAAATGCCAAACACGGAATTGGAAACACGTGTTGGCAGAAAAAGATTTTCCCTAACACATATATGAAATTCAAATTGAGTTCACATGAAACGTCACTATTTTGTATAAATTATAACTAATTGTTACGAGTTGTTTGAATTAAGTAGTTGTTTCAACTCATGTCGGAGGAAAATCAACACCGTGATGAAGGTTGAATAGCGGGTTAGGTATAGACATCTCTTTAAATGTACTCCCGTTTTGGAAACCCGACGAGTTCATGCATTCACTAAATTATATTACCGATTCACATAAAGTCATAGCCAACTTCATCAATAATATTGCCTTAAATTCAAGTTACAACCTGTATTCCAAAGAAAATAATTTTGATCCATGCTGTACATAAAAATCTTACGTTGAAAGCATGAACATGTGATTCCTCTAATCTTTTCATAAATAAAATGACCTTGATTCTAGCAAACAAAAAGATGTAGTCACGCAATAGAAGATATCCTTGAGCCCGGACAGTTTATCGTGAACTGACGGATTTATAGAATAACTCAGCTCTGAATGCACATTTTGCACATCTTTACTGGTCTATGGTTTGTTTCCACGTACCAAATTCATGCTATAATATCAAATGCAGTTGAACGGTTAAACACAAATTATAAAACGTTAACATTCTTTTCGGAAAATGAAGCTGAATGTTTGACTAATGTGAACTGAATGATATGAGGGAGGGCAATAGCGCATTAGGAAATAATGAATATTCACCATGATTTATTTATAAACTCATCGATAAGGGAATATAAATTCACAGGAAATCAAACAGATAGTCATTTATGAAATCAACAGAAGCGAAAAGTTTTATGGTTTTAATCTAATCGCTGAAATGTTATTGATCATATTATCTATTATATATGAATTCTCGGGAAATAGGCCACAACAACCAACACATATGCTTATTATTCTTTAAGCACGTCTCGCTCTCACGACCATCATCAAGCACAAAGCGTGTATATCTTATCAGTTTCAATCAAAATGCCCACATCGCCGAACAGAACGACGTAGGTATTTTTGACTGAGATTAATGCGACAAGGACGCTTTGTGCTTGAAACAATTAGTTTTAGGAAATCCCGTTTTAAAAGTTTTCTGATGATGGTCGTGAGAACAAGACGTGCGTGAAGACGACGAAATCGCACCTTTTCTGATATTTGTTTTGATTCCGAATTAGTGGCGTTAAAGGTTATACCTTAAAGATTTTTAGTTTTTTGAAATATGTAATGAGAGCCGATTTCAGAAACCTATAACACTTGAGTCCAATCAATTAAATGCTTGAATTCCCAACACTAATTCTATCATTTTTCCCAAATAAAACAAACAATTTGAAAAAAGTGTTGCTCTTCCTGCAAAATACCAAAAAAGGTACGAGATTTTTGCTTACTGTACAATTTTCCCAAAAATTTTTAAATAGATAGGTTCTCAACTATCATTTTTATATTTTTCATTCATTCATAACGATAGAACGAAATTTAAAAAATCTCATTATGCTGAATAGACCCTTAAAAATTAGGAATCATCCAACTTGAGACAAATAGAAGGATGGTTGTCTAGTGGGGAATTAGTATATCAAAGAATGTCGTTTCAAAAACAAAAAAATCCTCTCTGAGTTTTGTGAAAAAATATGTCACTGACAGAGTGGGCGAATTTCGATATTTGTATTGGGTAACTCGGTAATTATAGGATATACAAAAAATTAAAAGTGGAATTTTCGATCTTTTTTCGTGAGTAAATTCACTAGTGGAATCAAAAATTTGCTATCGTCTTTTGTTTTCGAGTTATAAGCAAAAATTCGATTTTCCGACTTTTGGACACATGTGAATATTGTGGTTCTTTTTTGAACATTGACTACACGAAAAGGAAACCTATGATGTTCGAAGAACATCGTGTGAGTCAGCGGTGGAATGTTGCATTCGAATATCTCAAAGGTGTTGGAGGTTATAGGCATAGGCAAAGAGCTTCACCACAATCTAGTAGGAAGGAGTTCGGCAGGTTTCTACCTTGACAATGAAGTGGTGGCTAGCTTGAGCTCGTCTAGTCCAGCTATCTGGAATCTCTCGTGGTGGGACAACAGACGAGATTTCTGATGAACACCTACCATGGAAATATCTACAGAAGAGGGAAAAATCTCTCACCTCTCTACGATATTCTAGAGAGGTCAATGAACTCGTAAGTGTGTCATCATCAATCAGACGAATAGCTCTCTTCTGGAAAGAATCCAAGAGATTCAGCGTATGTGTATGGAGCCGAACTCCAAACATGTAAACAAAACTCCAGGGTAGGTCGATTTTGTACTTTTTATGTTGTGAGGAGCTGCTGGTACCTAAAGTAAGAAGACCTTATAGGAATACCAACTACATCATCATATTCAAGATTGTAGTATACGCCTCCCTAGAGAAGACGCAAGCCTGAATTTTGGTTGCATTAAACCCTACTAGATTATCAAATTTCCATTTCAAAATATTTGCCAGATCTCTATTAATTGGGTCTACCTGTCTCTGTCTCGCTCCTTGGCTTCATTGGATGGTATATGTGCTCTAGATGAGGAAGAGGTATGAAGTATACTGCAAAGCTGTGAACGGGATAGGTGATCACATCCAGAAGATCGTTTATATCGAACAGAAACAAAAGTGGTGCCAAGACAGATCCCTGTGGAACATCAGCATTGATAGCCATTGTAGCAGAGGGTACTCCGTCAACCACCACATGAAGTGATCTATCTGAAAGAAAACTCGACAGTAAGCGACAAAGTTGAGGCGGCAAACCATATGACGGAAGTTTCCCAAAGAGGCTTTGGTGCCTGACTCGGTCGAATGCTTTGGAGATATCGAATGCAAAAGCAAGAGATTTCCCATATTTTTCAATGAGTTTCTGCCATACATGTGTTACGTAGGCAAACAGCTCTCCTGTTGATCTCTGCTGACGAAAGCCATATTGCCGGTCATAAACGATTTAGGAGCTCCTTAGGTATTGGTTGTTTGTAAAGTTAAGAGGAAATAGCTTTCACATTCTCGACGCACGTTCTCTGTGTAATCCAATGACGTTGAGAAAATTTGAAAAAAGGGTGCATTTTTGAGCTATGGCGTTATGGCATATCGAAAACGAGACGAGACCATGCGCAACTCTCGGGAACGGGACACTCGTGGGCACCAAAATATTGCTTAGATACGTCTAGTTCGGCTTCAAATAGATTAACAAAACCGACACATACCGCACGGTCACACACAGTTGACGGAATTTTAGAAATAATATCGTACTGTTTCAATAAGCTTAATTTAAATCACATATTGTTAGGAGAACTCCAAATAGATTCATTAGATGACAGCACCAATCCATTAGAAGTCATCATATATGTTATCACAGTGCACGCTAACTAGCGTAAATAAGGAGTCAGAGAAAAGAAAAATGATATATTCAACAAAATTAGTAATATAATATAGTCTATAATATTATTAAATGGATAGAAAGGGAAAGATATAGTTGAGTTTATATGAAAATAAATTCTGTTCAGTTCTACAAAAGATTAATGATAAATAGTTCAGTTACATACATAATGTTTCAACGGTTAAGTAATGATATCAAAATTACAGAATGACACAAATAAATTGAATACAACCTTAATTATTGAGTGTGCAGATCTCGTTTATATCGATGAAACGGTAACTGGCATTGGCTTCAATTCGCAGTCCTGGTAGATGTTCAACTGCTCGATATAACCTCCAAAATACAAATCCAGGATGAATGTAGTATTTTGATTGAGAGTTGAGGTTCAAAGGTTCACCTAGTTCAATCCAAATAAGTGAGTCAGGAACGTTTTCCATACTACCGAGGAAAATCTCAGGTAGGACAATCAGGAATAATAATAGTGTAGTGAAGAAAAGCGATGGTAATGAATTAAAGCTAAAATCCAAAGCCAAAAAAGAGAAAACCAAAGCCAAAAAAAACCTAGAATAAGAGAAATACAGCTATTAGCTTGGATAACGTTCAGGTCTTAAAATTGTCTCAAGCCTTAGGAGAAAATCACTAGCTCAAACTTACGAGACTAGTAAGTGGAAAGATAATGATAGGGGCGTCAGACAAATTATAATCATTTTCTCCCATTGGAAGAGTGAACTCTAACCAAACTTGTCAAAGTTGAACAATTATTAATTTCGAATAGAATGATTATCTCAATTGATTTAATTTACCCAGATGGACGGGTTTTCGTATGAAGAAACTTTTGTCAGTCAAACAGTATTTCCAATTATATCCCCCACAAAGTGGTTATCGTAAATATCATAAATAATTCATATACAAACGAAACTATATCCCAATGATATATTACTATTTAATTCAGTAGAAAATGCTTAAACAATTAAATCCAGATGCAAATTTACTGCGTAATAACTCATAACCGACACATACGGGAGCTAGGTTGCCAGAGAAAGAAGATGAACAATGAACCTAACCTAATCTTTCAGTGAACCAATACATCGAAAATAGGAGGAGCGAATTGAATTCTATGACAGTGCAGTGCAGAAACATAGGATTATGGTTACACAGTATATGTTATACAAACTAAACTATGATACAATATGGTATGAGATTCTATGTAATATACAGTTGAATGAAACAAGTTGATATTATTATTGTAACAAATTAGTAACTATAAGCAAACGCTTCCTTAATCAGTAAAATTGCAATGCACCAACATACAGAGATGATTGAAATATTACGTAAAGTTTGAAACAAACTGACGAAATCAGTTAATGACTCTTAGTGTCATTTCGACCCGTGACAATGTCCTAAAAATAAATAAAACTTTTCTATTACTGTCTGTATTGCAGCATTTTGCCGTAATGTACAGGCGTCCAGTTGAAATATAGCCCATGACTTGTGACGTCAAGATCGAGCCTTATGTATCTAGAAGGTATTGGTCTAACACACTAGAGGCTTTTCAGGTGGAGAAATCAATTCTAGATTTTTAATGTTATATTCTTTTTTCAGAAAATATGGATTTCGACATAGAGGAGAATTTCACTCTGGGTAGCAACATCACATCCGAAGTCTACGGCAACGAGGGACCCGATCTGAATTTGATTGTTCTAAGTCTATTTTCAATAGTGTGCCTGGTCTCCTTCGCAGCAGACGTTATTCTAGCCACAGTAATCTTGAAATATCCTAAATTGCGACAAAACACATATAACGTTATCTTTTTGAATTATTGCCTATTCAATGCAGTTTACCTCATTATAACGCCCGTAGCGTTTATAGTTGCTAATTACACAGACCATTATATAGTTATTAAGTTTTATTGTATGATAGACGAATTCAATTCAACGTTATTGTTGACAAACCTTTTACAAATCCCTCTTATGGCAATATACTGGTTAACAGAGAATTATCATCCAAACTGTTATCTGAAATTGGTGCATAATTTCCGTATTATCATTGCTTCCTTATACATTGGAATCTTTTTATGTTTCGGTATATTCATCGATAGTTGTATAAACTACAGATTTCTTAATATCTCTCCGCTTGTACTTTTACTTGGTTTCGTTACCATTATGTTATTTCAAACTGTAATAAATGTATACCATATGGTCAAGCGAAAACATCTGATCAATCCTAAGAGTAATGTAGCGTTTTATCTGTCAAATATTTATGTGTTTTCGTGGATACCAGCCTTTATAACGTTCATTATGATGATCTTCGGTTTTCACATACACATCTTCTTCGTAGTATTTTACATTGCGAATTTTTTGAATCCAATAGTTAATCTGTTATTTTTGTACTATTTCGATCATAGTTATGGTGTGTTTCTACGCGAGATCTTAGTCAAATGTAGAGGATATAAAAATGAGTCATTGGATGAAAACCCAATTACGCCCACGAATGGTGATAATGACGTATAAGTAATAACTGTTGAATAGGAGACTATGCGGGAAATTATATTTGCGAAGATGAAAAAATTAATATAGCTATTTTTCCAATAGGTGCGGAATGTTTCTTCCCCAAAGTATTAGGAAAAATATATTTCTACTTTGTGAAGAACACAAAAAAACTAGGAATATGTGGAAGTTTATAATCGAAAGTGTTAGGAACAATATTTTTTACGAGCGTAAAGAACACAACTAAAACTGTATGAAAATGTATTACCGTAAGTGTGAGGATCAATTTTTGTTACGAGCGTAAAGAACACCAAGAAACCAGAAATATATGGAAGCTTATTATCGAAAGTGTTAGGAACAATATTTTTTCTACGAGGGTGAAGAATACATAGAAGCTAAGAATATATGGAAGTTAATCATCGAAAGTGTTAGGAACAAATATTTTTTTTCGAGCGTGAGGAACACTAGGGAACTAAAACTGTATGAACATTTATTAACGCGAGTCTAAGGTCAATGTTTTTCTACGAGCGTAAAGAACACGAAAAAGCTAGAAGTGTATTGAAGGTAATTATAGCAAGTGTTAGGAAGAATATTTTTTCTACGAGGTTAAAAAACACTATTAAACTGAAACTGTACGAAAATTTATTACCGCAAATGTAAGAGTCAAAGTTTTTCCACAAAGAGACTGAAAATATATGGGAATATATTATCGCAAGTGTTAGGAAAAATATTCTCTACGAGCGTGAAGAACACCATGGAACTAAGATTGTATGAAAATTCATCTTCGCAAGTGTAATTGTCATTGTTTTCCTACGAGCGTGGAGAACACAAAGAAACTAAAAATATATGGAAGTTTATTATCGCAACTGTTAGGGACAAAAAAGAACACCAGGGAACTAAAACTGTATGAAAATTTATCACCGCAAGTGAAAGGGTCATTGTTTTTCCACGAGCGTAAAGAACACAAAGAAATTAAAAATATATGGAAGTTTATTATCGCAAGTGTTAGGAACAATATTTTTTCTATGGCCCTAAAGAACACTAGGGAACTAAAACTATATGAAAATTTATCAACGCAAGTGTAAGGGTCAATGTTTTTGTACGAGCTTAAAGAACAAAATAAAACTAAAAATATTTGGAAGCTTATTATCGCAAGTGTCAGGAACAATATTTCTTCTATGAGCATAAAGAACACTATGGAACTGAAACTATGAGATTTTATTACCGCAAGTGTAAGAATCAAAGTTTTTCTACAAGCGTAAAGAACACATAGAAATTAAAAATAGATGGAAGTTTATTATCGCAAGTGTTAGGAACAATAATTTTTCTATGGGTGTAAAGAACACTAGGGAACTGAAGCTATATGAAAATTTATCAACGCAAGTGTAAGGGTCAATGTTTTTGTACGAGCTCAAAGAATAAAATTAAACTAAAAATCTTAGGAAGTTTATTATCGCGAGGGTCAGGAACAATATTTCTTCTACGAGCATAAAGAACACTATGGAACTAAAACTGTATGAGAATTTATTACCGCAAGTGTAAGAATCAAAGTTTTTCTACTAGCGTAAAGAGCACAAAGAAACTAAAAATATATGGAAGTTCATTATCGAAAGTGTTGGGAACAGTATTTTTTCTGCAAGCATAAAGAACACTAGGAAACTAAAACTGTATACAAATTTATTACCGCAAGTGTAAGGGTCACTTTTTTCTACGAGCTTGAAGAACAAAGAAACTAAAAATATATGGCCATTAGTTATCGCAAGTTTCAGGAACAATATTTTTTGTACGAGCATAAAGAACACTAGGGAACTAAAACTGTATGAAAATGTATCACCGCAAGTGTAAGGGCCAATGTTTTCCTACGAGCGTTAAGATCACGAAGAAACTAAGAATATATGAAAGTTAGTTATCGCAAGTTTTGGGAACAATATTTTTTCTACGAGTGTAAAGAACACTAGGTAACTAAAAATGTATGAAAAGTTATTACCGCAAGTGTAAAGGTCAATGTTCTTCCACGAGCTTGAAGGACGCTAAGAAACTGAAAATATAGAAATTTATCAGCGCTAATGTTAGGAATAATATTTTTCTAAGAGCCTACAAATACAATAAAAGTAAAAATGTATGGAAATTAGTTACCGCAAGTTTTAGAAGCAATATTTCCTCTACGAGCTTGCAGAAGATAACGAAAATGATTATTTTCTGGAAATTTATTGTTAAAAGTATTGGAATAATATTTTTTCTACGTGCCTACAGAACACAATAAAAGCAAAAATACATAGAAATTTATCACTGCAATTTGTAGGAATCATATTTTTTCTATAGATCTACAGAAGATAACAAAATATGTATGGAAATTTATCACTGAAAGTGCTTTTCTACGATCCTACAGAACACATTGAAAGTAAAAAAGTATGGAAATTTGATATAGCAAGTGCTAGGAACAATATTTTTATTTTGATCAAAATATTCTTCGGGAATGAATTTGGGACTTATATCAACCCATCAATGTGTTTTACAAATAAACTAAAACCGAACGATTGATTCATCCATTACTTTGTTTTATTCGAACACCTCTTACTCTCTGAATCGTTCCTTCAAAACGAATGAGAAAAGAGTTGGTTTATTGAATATAAGTATTTGGAACAATATTTTCCTACAAGCCAACAGAAGGCTTTCTAATAAAGATGTATGGAAACTCAATACCTCAAGTGATAGGAACAATATCTTTTCTGCGAGCGTAAAGAACACTAGGGAACTAAAAATGTATGAAAATTTATTACCGAAAGTGATTCTCTACTATCCTACAGTGGAATTGCATGGAAATTTGTTATCACAAGTGTAAGGAACAATATTATTTCGAATGAAATATTCTTCGAGAATGAATTTCGAAAACTTATTGATTATTCTGTGATATTCAAACCATTCTTGAACTCTGAATCGTTCCTTCAAAACGAATAAGAAATGAATCACTTCGTTGAATATAAAAGATTATTTTCAACAACATACAATGTTAAAATTCGAAGCAATCAAAATATAAATGTAGTTATATTCGACAATATAATTCTATTCTTAGTTTAGAACAATAAACGATTCAGAAAGCAAACATTTTGACTTAACGCAAGACAGACATTTTCGCGTTCATCTTGTTTTCTGTTTTGCATCTACAGTTTTTATGTTCATTGTTGTTCATGTACATTTTGTATGCATTTTAACGAAACTGTCAAGTCCAACTGTCCGAGTAAAAATCACAATAGAAAAAATACTTCTGCCTCAACCATTGTTTTTTTTTCAGGAGATTCCTCATTATAAACTGTTAATTTAAGAAGAACGATATGTTTATCGTTAATATATTTAGTTTCAATATATTACATGCAATTGGGGAGTATTAATTTTCTCAAACAAAAAATGTGTATGTGTAAGTTTGGTGTTTCTTCCTAAATATTCCAAATAGTATTGTAAGCAATGGAAATTATGTCTCCCTAACTTGTAAATACTAATTAATGATGTATCTTTCGGAAATATGACATGACCATGTTCAACGTAGCTTTTCATGAAAATGCTCCACTATATTTGTGAATAAATATAAGACACTTATCGGCTGAAAAATTGTAACACATTGAATTGAGATCAATGCTTCCTAGCTATTTATCAAGTTTATGTAATTATGTAGTTTGTTATTGTCTATAATTCCCCTGAATCTCTTTGAACTTCGTACAACGTTGGTAGATATTTTGAAAAAGTTGATGACACCTAATGTTTGTGAGAAGCTATTGTAATACCAAGTCATTAGTTTAGTGTATATGTATTAAATGAATTGGGTATAACATTATTTGTTTTATTCCATATCCAATAGCTATCGAAGATGATTGAATTCTTGATCCTTGATTGAGTTTGGAGGATGACCTATTTGTTAGAATTTATTCTTCAGGATATACATAAGGACTTCCTTTTTGAACAGGGTTGTCATACGTCATTTTACTAATCAATGATTTATTCTTCGGAAATATGACATAATTATGCTCAATGTAGCTCTTCATCCCATTTTTACGATTTCCTATCTCGGCACGATTATCGAAACATGGAAATGCTCCACTATATTTTTAAATAAATATAAGGCACTTATCGGCTGAAAATTTTTTAACGTATTAATTATGTAGTTTGTTATTGTTTATAATTCCCCTGAATACCCCACCAATCTCTTTGAACTTCGAACAGCGTTGGTGTATATTTTGGGAAAGTTGATGATACCTAATGTTTGTGAGAAGTTATTGTAATACTAAGTCATTAGTTTGGTAAATATATATTAAATGAATTGAGTATAATATTATTTGTTCTATTCCATATCCAATGACTACCGAGGATGATTGAATTCTTGATTTTGGATTGAGTAGAAGGATGCTATTGGTTATAGTTTATTTTTGAGGACTTCCTGTTGGAACACTGTTGTCAGACGTGACCAGAGTCCTTAGTTACACCACATTTTCTGTTTTTAATGTAAGGAACTTGTCTTTTAATGGATTTGTTTGCAATTTTCATATAAATGTGTAATTAAAATTAAGCTGATTGAAACAATAGAAAAGTATTTCCGAAATTCCGTGAACAGTGTGTGACAGCGCAGTACGTGTCAGTGTTTTTAATTTATTTCAAACTGAATTGTAATCAATTTATTGAATTTCTCAAAAACTTGATTCTCGAATCATCCTCTAAGTTACCTTTGGCGATAGGTTCCTGGAAAATGTCCCTTAATCGTTGCCTTTTGATGAGAGTTTGTACATACATTATTTTGCAGCAAGTTAATATAATATTTATAATCTGAGTTGTTGATGTGGAATTCTCTATATTCCAACCAAATTGGAATAGAGTCTGTATAAAATATTCACTGAATACATTACGTGCTCCTTTAACATTTTGACGTTTCAAATTTGTAGTAATGTATGTGAAAGTGAGGATAAAATCATAGTTTTCGCAGAAAATTTATACTTTTCCTTCTAAGTCATCTCTAATGTAATCTGCAACCCAAACATTCACCGAGGAAGCTATTTTGCAGCGCACTTTATTCAGTCATAACACTTTTATACACGCTTATTTACTGGTAAAAATACGTTCCTATTACACTAAATTACTAAGAAACAGGTGCAATATATAATTTTCCACAAGGAACAGGTAAAACTCTTATTGATGTCTAATATTGATCACCTGTCACACCATGACCATGCGTCATCAATATTAAACGGTACTGTCGCAAGCTTCGTCTCTACTTCAAGCCTATTGTAGATGACGTCACACTAAGTTTGTAATCAGAGTTCTGGTTTTGTATCATAAAGGGTATTGACCACGCGCATTGTATTGCTACCAAGTATTTAGAAGGTTGGACACATGCCTTGTACAAGATTAAACACATCGCATCCATTTACAATGTTGATTCATTCCATGATCTGATGGGATATAAATTCAAATCAAGTAGCTATGTCTTCGCGATAAAAATTTAAGACAGTTGACAAAGCGTTTGCGAGACATGTCAGTTTAGTTGTGAAAATAGAGCGTTCGCCATATTTTCAACATTCCTTCGTGATGGAAGGCCTTCTTCCTACCCACATCAAGGACACATATTCATTTCACTTTTTGAATATCAATACACCGATGTTTTTAATTCAACCTGTGAAAAGAATATATGTATAAACTAAGGACATATTATGTGTACTGCCTCCTCTGTTTAATAGGAGACATTAATCTACTTGCGGTAATATACATTTCTATAAATCACTTCTAGGAGACTAGTCTTCATTGTCTGTCTGATGATTCTAAGATATTCCTGAGAATAAGGAGTTTTCAATACTAGGGACGTTGGATATGTTTTGGATAGACATTGGCTATATGAGTGAATGTGAAATTATTTAAAATCAAATTAGTTCTTGAGCTTCTCCGCCAAACCGATATTTGGAATCCGATAAAGAAAATTCCAACTCGTCTCAGGGTACTTTCCCTGACTGAAAGATCAACTGAGAGCGAAACAAGCTTCAACCTTTACTGTCTGATTTGTCGGACAAAGATAATGTTCAAAGATTCGGGTCTCGAAGCGCCTTGAAAGCGTCCAAACTGGACTGAACTGTGGTTTACCAGGGTTATCCGGTTCTGAATTGGGGTCCAAACAGGGTATACTACACCTTTGTAGTTAAACTAACCCCATTTTGATTGCTTTCGAACTTTTGGTTCTCATCAGTTAGGCGAAGAAGCTTAAAAGCTATTTGAATTGTAGGTTGAATCTGATGGTTCAAAAAGTAGTTCTCAAATGCAAAGAATAATGGTTGTTCATTTTGCAAGGATTGTTCCAGTCCCTGCATCTGCGCAAGTTCTACAAAACTCATAAAATCATTCTATGGGGAGATTGCAATAATATTGTTGGTTTATGCATTGATTCCGGTTATCTAGTCGAACAAATAATATTTTACAGAAAAAAATTGACACAATTACATCCGATTCTAGATCATCTTCCATTGTTGAATCATTATCAATTCCAAATATACAATGAATTATTATGCAATTCATTATCCAGGTTTGGACTTGAAGAAGCCTCAGAATTACATTCCTATAATCGTCAGGACGGAAATAATCATCTTTTCCAATCGATGGGATCTAACCAGCATGTCGAAACTGTTAACACGACCATACAAGAAGCTTAGTAATTGTGAATGAAGCATATCAAAGAAGCTCAATTCATTCTCCCATACGACAATTTGCATCGAATTATACACTAGGAGCTCGGTGAGCATGCTGCTCATATCCGAAGGGACGTTAAGACGGAGTGGTGCCGAAAGGAACGCCTTACGCTTTCGCATAATTCGATAAAGACAAGCCGATAAAGAGCGAACGCCGCAGACTGTCTAGTTGCGCATGAACCGATTTGAGGATATTTTCTTTTCAATAAATTTGTTCAAGTTTCAACAAAATTCCATATTTGTTCTGGGCTGGTCAGCATTTTAAACTGATATGTGGATATTCTAATTCACGTGAGCGCCGCTTGTTTGTCTACGTGCGCTCTATCTTGGAAGTGGATAGACTATTATAGTAAGCTACAGATCGAAAATGAATCAGTAGGCTTCGAAAAAAAGGAGAGAGCGGCATTGACACACAAAGCTGACAAAGTCAACTCATCAGGCAAATTTAGTTTTCTAAACTGCCACCCTATTTGGAACAGGGCGTTCCGTTACGTGTACTCATCGCCGCGTTTATAGGCACTATTTCTCTCTACAATCGGCCAGATAGTTAGCGCACCGAAAAAAGCGACAGCCTCGGGTATTTCGACGGACTGCCCTGCTCAATAACGAAAACGGCCTAAGGTATGACATTGTAGTTTCATGCCAGTAAATTTGTAGCATCATATCTAGTTTGTGTTGAAATTTCAAGTGGCTTGCATTCGCCATCAGGTCACTTGTTCATTTTGCAAAGGCACAACTGTTGTTCCAGTATCTGCATCTGCGCATGCTCTACAAAAATCTTAAAATTATTCTATGGAGAGATTGCAATAATACTGTTGACTAGCTTGATTCTATCTTGGAAGTGGATAGATTATTTTAGCAAGCTACAGATTGAAAATGAAACAGTCGGCATCTAAAAAAGGAAACGGCATTGGCACACAAAGCTGACAAAGTCAAGTCATCAGGCAAACCCAGTTTTCTCAACGGTCGCCCAATATAGAAGAGGGCGCTCCGGTACGTGTACTCATCGTCGCGTTTATTGGCACTATTTCTCTCTACAATCGGCCAAATAGTTGGCGCACCGAACAGTGTGCGAACCAAAGCGTATGCCATCGAGTATTTCGATGGACCGTTCTGCTTAAGGTAGGACATTATTAAAATGCCAGTAAATGTCTAGAATCATATCTAGTTTGTGTCAAAATTTCAAGTGGATTGCATTTATCATTAGGCCACTACACGAGAAGTTTAGCTCGAATGTTAAGATTGGCATTGTTGAGATCGGCATTTCTAATGAAACATGAGAGATTATTTTCAATTTACAAGCATTTATAGTTTCATGTCATATTATTAGTTATATAATAACAACATTGCAATAGCATTCTTCAAATTAAATACCCAATACAAGCTAATTTCTCAGCATAATACCTTCTGCATAGTTACCAGATTAAATTGATTTATCCAGTCGTGCACTCCAGAATAATATGTTATGGATGTTCAGAGATGCGCAAATGATTTTGTAAACCGCACATTCAACCCTTCGGAGAATTTCCGCAGAATACCACTGTTTCCACCTATTATCCCTCCCAACATATTGATGATTTATTTGGCCACAAAATTTGTTAATACACATACCTGAGTGAATAATAGCTAATTCTAATACTGTGAATTCTCTCGATTCACTCTTCATGCTACGTACCTTATCATAATTATTGAAAAGTTAAGCTGTAGGCTGATAATTCGCAACTCAATAAGAATTTGTACTAGCTACATTCATCTGCAATCAGACATGATGTGTTCATACAAGATTTCTGTTCTCTTTGCACAAATTACTCTACAGGATGTTCCCAAATAAGTGCGAAAGTTTTTTGGGGATGATTCCTTATCGAAAATTGAAGGGGGTCTCCCATATAAGCAAGAGCCCTCGGGCCTGTAGAAATTGAAATTGAAATTGAAATTTATTTGCACCTCATATACATACATGAAAGTAAAATTAAGGTAAGATAATATTACAATAATACAATAAAAATAAATATACAATAGAATACAAATACATTAGTAAAAAGTTGACGACATAAATGATAAAGTCAAGGCTTAAATATTATATACTAATAAAATCAAAGAAATTGAAGGTAACTTGCAAAGTTCAGTATTTATTATTATCAAGAACATACTGGAATTCTCCAATGTAGTAATAAGAACTTATACTCAGTGATTTTTTTAGCCATTTTATAAAAATACGTTTACTACTAGTATCTTTTATTTCAGATGGTAATGCATTGAAAAGCTCATAGCCACGGTACATGGAACTTTTTTTGAAGGCCATATATTGAAAATGATCTAGATCAATGATCTTGTCGAATATGTATGAGTTTGAGATACTTTAGTACTATTGTCTTTATTATTAAAAATGTAAGTGAGTAGTTTCAGTATATATAGGCTGGCGAAAGTCAAAATTTTATGTGTTTTGAAAATATTCCTGCAGGATTGATTGGGTTTCAAACTAAAAATAATTCTGGAAATATGTTTTTGGCATATGAAAACACCCTTCCACTCTCTTGACTGACCCCATGCAATAATATTATAATTCAACACAGAATTTACCAAACCGTAGTAGACGGCAGTCAGTGCATTAACATCCAAACAATTTTTCATAACCCTGAAAGCAAAGCATAGTTCATTCAACTTTTCACAGGCAGAGTCTATCTGTAAACCAAAGTCTAATTTATTATCAAAAATGATGGCCAGAAATGGAACTGAATTAGTGAGTTGTATTTTAAGTCCATTGAAATTTATAGGGGAAATAATCGGAGAATTAGCCAATTTATGAGAAAATTGAATACATGATGTTTTATTGTAGTTAATAATTAATTGGTTTCTTCTGCACCATTCATCAAGTTGCTTTAGTACACGGGCAAGTTTTCTTTCCACTTCTTCTAATGAGTACCCAGTTATGATTACCACTATAATCATCGGCATACATATAGATTTTACCATCATTGATATGTTCCACAAGATCATTAATAAAGATAAGAAATAAAAGAGGCCCTAATACACTGCCTTGGGGCGTTCCAAGATTGACAGAAAATAATTTGGAAAATTCCCCATTTATTTCCACTCTAAAATTTCTATTCGAGACAAATGACAGTAACCATTTATTTACGGTGCCACGTATTCCAATTTTATCCAATTTAGCAGACAAGAAAGAAGGCTTTAATGTATCGAACGTCCGAGAAAAGTCAATAAATAAAACAACAACAATTTTCTTCTTATCAATTTCATTATGGATATTCTGTAGGAGATCTGTGGAGGCAGTTTCGGTGGAAAAACCTGATCTAAAACCATGTTGGGAATCTGTCAAAATATTGTGGTATTGTAAGAAAGAAAAAACTTTTTTGTATACAATTTTCTCAATAATTTTGGAAACTACACTTACTACAGAAATTGGTCTATAATTACACAACTCTTCAGGATTACCTTTCTTAAGAATAGGTACGAGCTTCGACAGTTTTAATTGATCAGGAAACTCTCCAATTTCAAGTGACGTGTTAATAAATGGCGTTGGGAAAGATACAATTGAAGAACTGTTTTTAAGTAAAGTTATTGGAACCTCATCTAATCCACAAGATTTTTTATTTACTAAGTCCTTAATTGTTGAATAAACCTCCCTCTCATCAACAAGTGAAAAATACAATGATTGCACTATTGAACGTTTACTTGTGGTACAATTTAAATTAGTATTCAGCTTTGAAGAATTCTAAGATAACATATCTGGGACAATGGTAGAGAAATATGAGATGAAGGCTTTTAGAATTTTTTTCATGGAATTTGCTTATTTATTATTTTTCTCAAATGTTTGTACTGGATATCCAACCTTTCATGTTTGAAATCTTTCCTCAAGATATTCGAAGATTTGAGATTATCCATGGCATTATATAGCTGAGGGCTAAAAGTAATAGTATTGCCATTGATTTTTGTTGCTTTGTCACGAGTCGACAGAGTAGGAGTAGGAAAACATGTATCAAATGCGCATTTAAATTCAGTCCAAAAATCAGAATACATTTTATTGATGTCTGTACTAGATTGAAGACCGTCTGGGATTAAGTACAAGACAAGTTGCTAACACACTAGATGTTAGCAATAAACTAATCTGTAAATATTTAAGTATCAGCAATTGTATCTTCACCATATTCAACGAGTCCAGTCACTTTTACCCTCGAGATTTTCCCCATCGAGAAGACTTTTGTCAATGGAGTCTTCAAGTTTATTCACTGACCAATCCAACTTATTAAGGCAAGGGATTACACATTTTCATAACAATCATCTATGGGCCGAAGACAGCCCACATGCAATTCAAGAAGTTCGGTACCAATATGAATTTTCACTTAACGTGTGTCTTAGAATTATTGACGAAAATATTATTGGACCGTATTTTCTACCGTTAAGGCTTAATGGTGCATCCTAATCAATTTTTCTCCAGGAGCAGCTTATCATTGTACTTGAAAATGTTCCACTAGCTATTCGAACATGAATGTGACTTATGCACTCGGTCCCGTTTGATCTTGTTGCCAGTTTCTTTGTTGTAATATACATACATTTTTAATTTGATATTCTATTGAATGAAACATGGTATTGGTACATGCCTACATCAAAAGTTAAATCAAGCTGAATAAGTCCAAAATACTACGATTGAAGTAATAATTTGTGCAAACAACAGCCAACACCGATTTTTTGTCACAGTTTATGTATACATTTAAATAAAGACCATAATAGGAGAAAAAAATGATCCGAAAAGAACTAGAAACTCGACATTTTGGTCAAATTCGTACTTTTATCAATAAACATAATTGCTTATAACAATTCAAAAACTTATGTATGCATTTGAAGACCATAATAGCAATAAAATCGTATTCAGGAAGCCAAAATCATTCTACAACGACTATAAACTCGACATTTTGGTCAAATTCGTATATTTAATAATAAATGTAATTTGTTGGTATACATTTGACAAGGCAGTACAGCTTTGCTCAGAATGCACTTATTCTCAATATGGTGATCAATATTTTGGACACATATTCGGCACAGAAATGGGATCTCCTGTTTCAGCTACTTTTGCTAACCTTGTTATGGAATGCTCAAGGGAATCTGTTATAAATTTATTAGATTTTCGACCCGTATTCTTCAAACAGTATGTAGATGATTGCCTTAAGTGTGTTTCCAATGATAAAATTCAGTACGTGAACAAAAACATAAATTTCCTAGATATGAACATTAGGCATGATGCAAATGGAAAAATAAAGACTTCGTGGTTCACTGAAGAAGTTTGGTCTTAATGTTCTGTTCACTTCAATTCCTTTGCACCAACATGTTTTAAAAAAAGTGTTATAAACAGCCTAAAAGATCGCCCGGTTAAATTGTCTCACACAGAGGACCGTCTAAAAATTTAAAAATTGTTCGTAATACACTGGAAATGAATAACTACCCAAATATGTTTTCCAATCTTATCATTAAAGAAAGAATAAACAAAATCTATATTGAATCGTCATATATAAATAACATAAAAGGTAATACAGACAATTTTATAACATTACCATACATTCCGGAGACCTCAGGGAAAATTGAGAAATGTTTGAGAAAGTATATAATATCAATGTCGCGCATAAGCCTACTAACTGTGTTGGAAAATATCTTTCAAATCTGAAACCTTTAATACCTAAAGATAAACAAACCCACACAGTATACAAATTAAATTGCTCAGATTGCGATGGAACTTATACTGGAATTTCCAGACAATATTTGCAAAAAAGAATGTATGGCCATAAGTATAGCACAAGAAACAAAAACTTGGGAAATTCCACCGCCCTTGCCAAAGACTGCTTTGATTATAACCATCAATTCGATTACGAAAATGTTAATATTTTAACTAAGTAAACCAATTATTATGAAAGAACTATTCTGGAGATGATTCACATAAAACGTGACTCCAAATCTGTAAATCATAGGACTGATATTCAGACACTGAGTCAGATTTATACTAACTTAATTAATTAAAACTCTTGCAAATTCCTACATGCGTCTTCATAATGTTAAAAGTATATTTTAGGTAGAATGTTAAAACTACATTTCCAATAACTGACAAACCTTTTTCTATTACCTCGTAAATCTTAACATCTGGTTTGAAAGTGGATACTTGAACCTAATGTTTTTAGTCGTTCATAGACTTTGTTGACATGAGTTCGCATTTTTTAAGAGAACTGCTCAACAGTGGATTCTTGATATATTATACTTATAACATTGACGTGTTACAATTTCGATTATTCGTGTTTCTGTTCGTTTCGGCGACGTGGGCATTTTAATTGAAATTGGTGCGATTAGGACGCTTTGTGTTAATACAATTAGCTTTAAGTAATCCGGTTTTAGACATAAAAAGTCTTCTGATGACGGTCATGAGACCGAAACCTACGTAAAGACGATAAAATATATAGTATAAGTGATAATGTGACCTATTTCCCGAGAATTTATATATAGTTCATACCTGGGTCAAGAATCTTTATTATGACGATATTAACGGTATAATCGAACTCAGAATACCAAAATTATCCGAAAACGACCCTAAAGTCGGAGTCTAGGTCGAATTCATCTATTTTGTTAATGAATAAAATGTTCATAACAAAAAAAGAAAAGTCTTCATCCGATCAAAAACTGTCAAATTTTGCATTTCTTAGAAATTTTTATGTAGGTAATCTCAAAAATGAGCTAATTAAATTGTTTATAAGCGATATAAGCAATTTGCGTAACTTTATTTGTGGTCAACTTTTTCTGATGACATTTTGAAGAGAATGCATTTTATCCCATCAAAATCGATTTCCCAAGGATTTACGGGCTTGGCCTATTTTTATACCCATTTGATTGCATTATAAACATTCCATAACACTCTATAGTTAGATGTGATGACTTTCTTTACTATCATTTATAATGTGAGATGTGAGATAAGTGAGATATTATATTGACTCAAGATGGAATCTACTTCTCACATGAATATATGTGGTTGAAATAATTCCATACTATTTATCAATTTGAGTTATTAGAAGAATATTGTTTACAATTATGCAAAACAACGGAATATTGCTGTGAGAGATATAAAACAGAAGTTTTGAGATTCATTTGTTATTCTATTTAGTCGAACCACAAAGGAATTCGCAATAAAAAATTGCATGACGCATATTCAATGAATTGTTAGTTTTTCTAATTCCACCCATGATCCAAATATTCTGCATCATCGTCCTCGTGTTGGAAATTGTGTTGTTCCACAAATATAATGTGTACAGGGTTTTTGTGAAATGAGTACAGGAGATTCGTAAATCTACTGCTTTATATGAATTACCATCAGCAGTTTTTTCCACAAACATCTTAATCATTTATCAGAAAAATATTAAATGTAGATTTTCAGCAAACGATATCTCGAGTAAGTCTTGATGAATTATTGAAGCTCTTTTTTTTTGAGATTTTCAAGTGTTTCTTAGTATCTTACTTAGTTCAGGCACACGAGGTGAAAAATGGCCCGAATTACGCAAATTTTTGAATATGAATCGATTTTGATAGGATGAAGTGCATTCTCTTCAGTATCGTGTCCAGATCAAAGTTGAACAATGATTGTTGCGCAAATTGTTTAAATTGCTTATAAACAATAAATTAACTAATCAATTAGTTCAATTTATGAGATTTATGAGAAGCATTTGACCGTTTTTGATCGAGTAAGAACTAATTTAGTTTAAAATGTGGCTGTCGAAAACAAATTATGCTCAAAATGCCATGGATCTGAAAAATTCTCCGATGTGGAAGAAAAAAGCTACGAGAGGAAGTTAATGATTCAGATGAAATTGTGGATGAAGAACCAATGCAGACTGGAAATAATATTGGAGACGAAGACGGTGATGGTCTTGAAGATTTCGAAGATTTACTAGAATTGGGAAGGTTTGTCGAATCTAACGATGAAGAAATGCCATCAAAGAGACAAAAACTAATGTATAATGATTATAAATCAAGATTAGGTATTTATGAATAACAAGATTAATGTTTTTTAAAATATTATAATGAATAACGTAATCAATATAAAGTATCTAAATTTAATAGTACGATTTACATGTATATCTATATATTATGAGATTTTCTATGACATAAATGTAATTAGAATTCAATAAATCAACTTTTTCACTGAAAAAATAGCAGCAGTAACATTTTTCAGATGAAATCCCCTTTAAATCCTACCTACAAAATTGTATATAATGATTTTCGGATTCGAGTTTTTTTCGTTTCTTTGCATTTTTTGAGAACATTTACCATAGTGATGTATACTTTTTTTTACATCATCAGAAAGTAAAGGTTTCAACGAACAAAAAGCTAGCCGACTTTTTTGAAAAAGCAGATATTTTTACCCTTAAAAACTCACCCCTTCCACTTCCCGACCACAGATCGCTCGTAAATTATTTTTCTTTCCATTTTTATTATATTCTCTTCCTTTTCCAATAGGTTTCATCCTACTATTATTTATTTTGGTTTCAAAAATTATCGACCCTGGTCTAATATAAGAATGGTGAAACAACTGATTGAATGAACTCAATTGGTTATAAAGAATTGGTTAACAATTGGTTCATTAACAATCGGATGATTTCGACCAAAACTAAAAGTTCACAGTCATTTTAGACTAATTTTGTCCTTCTGAGTAGTATTTTATGGTCAATAACGCCATTGAATGTATACCCACACATATGTCAATTTATTATGAACAATTTACTTAATAAAAAAGATACGATTTTGACCAAAACCCTGAGTTTATAGTAATTTTCGACTAATTTTGTGGCGGTTAAATTCATGCTAACGAAGTTTTCAATTATTTATTAATAAATATTTGCAAAATTGATGAAATGTTTCTAATCAAATAAGAATTGAAAGAAATTTAATTAGAATCTAATGAAATAAGAAATTAACACAATTTATCGAGTAATTTCATGCACTGAAATAGCCTGATAAAGTATTTTTATATTTGATTCATGCAAAATTGAGATTTTTCTAGAACTTTTTTTTTCTAATACAACTCATTCTTTATTAATAGTATAATTTATGTACATTCAAAATTCGATCAGTCTCAATAATTTCGATAAAATCATCATTGGTTCATTAAAATATATCGAAAACAACCTTAAACTTCAAATTTTAGTTGAATTCTTGTAAATATTTATGAATGATTGGCTTATAAATTATTGAAAACTTCGTGATTATGTATTCAACGGCCACAATAACAAGAAAATCGTATTCAGAAGGCCAAAATTATCCGAAACGGGCCCGGAAGTCGTTTCATTGTTGATATGTAAGTTGTTTATAACAAACTAGAAATTAATGAGTATACAGTCGACAATATTGAGGATGAAATCGTACTCAGAAGGCCCAAATTAGTCGAAAATGACTATGAGATTTTGTCAAAATCGTCTATTTGTTATTCAGTAAATTGTTTATAACAAATTAACATATGTGTGGTTATACATGCAATGACGTTATTAACCATAAAATCCTAGTCAGAAGGATAAAATTAGTCGAATAAATTACTTTTAAACTCGTAGTTTTGGTCGAAATCGTCTGTTTGTTAATAAATCAATTGTTTATCAATTGTTCATAACGAATTGAGCTAATTCAATCAGTTTGTTCACCATTTCATATGTTTATTGACCAAAATTAGTTTTCAACCCGATCCAAAACGGTCAAATTTGGCATATTTATATAATCTCATTAATTGCATTAATCAATTAGTCACTTTATTGTTTATAAATTATAAACAATTCAAACAATTTGCGCAACTATGTCATTGTTCAACTTTGATCTGAACACGATTCTGAAGAGAATGAATGCACTTTGTATCATCAAAATCGGTTCATATTAGCTTAATCAAATCCCTTGTTTGCCTGGACTAAATGACTGAAAACGAAATAATCATCGTTTATCCTCTATATTCCATGTAACACATCAAAAGAATCATTTCCATTAGTTAGATGAATGAAAAGTTGGATTTGTTGGATTAAAAACTTTGTGGATATTATTCGAGAAGGAATTATTGCAGGAAACAACAGAAATTTGGAATTCAGAATTGCATAGTAATATTCCCAATGATAAACTTGATTCTCCATATAAAATAATTAACGGTAGAGCAATATCATTTATGATGTAGATACTATTGTTTACTCATTTTCCACTTGATAACACAATTCTAGACCAAATTTTGTATATGAATTTTCAATTTTTAAAGTAGATTTTGAGTAATATTGTTCCAGTTGAATGGCGCAGATCCAACCAATTTTAAGTCTAGAAACTTCAATTTCCGTATTTATTTCGAGCGCGGGAAGATAAAACTAATTTATGCGGCTGTGGTGGAAGTTTTAAAGAACATAATTTAAATCTAATTGAAATTCAACTTCAAAGCTGCTTTAATACCATAAACGATTACAAACTGAGTAGCTCAATGTAAATTTGTATTGTGGCCCGTATTTTGAAATTTCCTATATTGTTTATTGAAGCACATAGATTAAACATTGTGTGTTATCATGTCCGTATATTTTCCTCACGTTTTTCCACCAATTTGTCCCAGGTTTTAGCAGCAGAACTTCAACAGTCGATAGAAAATTTGATTTAAGAAAAAAAGTTCCTATTAACATATATGCACAGACGCTTAGTTTTTGAGATACAGGGTGTTGAAATTGAAAAAAAAAATTTCGTTTTTTGCAAATATCTCCGGAACCGTTTATTGTACAGAAAACATATTTTGCTGACATTTTCTACTTATAGTAGGCTATGTTCTGTGTGATAAAAATTTTTTTTTTAGTCATAATTGGTAAAGATTTTGAAGGGGTAGTGAGTGTTTTTCTCCCCAACTTCTACGCCACTGGAAATAATACGGCTTTGAGATAACCATTTGAACCGCCAATGTTTTCTACACAAAAAAGGTACTGTTTATAAGCTCAAAAGTTGACCGTTTCCGAGAAAAATCAACTTTTATGTTGAAAAACATGGTCAATTTTTTGGTTTTGTTACTAGTTCTAACGTTTGAATAAATTTTGTTTAATTAGTAAGAATTGACCATGTTTTCCAACATAAAAGTTGATTCTTCTCGAAAACGGTCAACTTTAGAGCTTATGTCTCAAAACGGTACTTTTTCCAGTGGCGTAAAATTTGGGGAGAAAAGTATCCACTACCCCTTCAAAATCTTCACCAATCATGAATAAAAAAAAAATTTTATGGCACAGAACATAGCTCACTATGAGTAGACAATGCTCGCAGAAGCTGTTCTCTGTACGAAAGGCGGTTCGAAAGATATTCTCAAAAAACGAATTTTTTTTTTCAATTTCAACACCCTCAAAAACTAAGCGTCTGTGCATATATGTTAATATGAACTTTTTTCTCAAAATCAAATTTTCTATCGACTGTTGAAGTTCTGCTACTGAAACCTGGGACACCCTGTGTAAGTAATAAATTTATTGTGGACAAAAATATTCATTTTCTTCATTCATAATTTTAACTTAATTGTCATTCACACAATTCAATAAAGAATGAAACATATTTTAACAAATAATTGATTTATTGACAACAAATATATTTAAAAAAATCAATACCAAATATATATAATATATAATTATGTCTTATTCTCAATTATACTAAAATTCAGTAATTTCTATTAACATTTTGCACTCAAATTTTTATACGTCTGTTAATTCTTTTTATTTTTGGATGCTTCTGGTCTCCAAAAGCCAACTTCAATTTGGTACACTTACAAAGATGACAATCTATAGTTTGTTGAACCAATGACAACCTTTCACAGTATTATTCTTCTTGGCAAATCAATGTTTACTCTCTCAAACATATTCCACATACTAATAGGGAACAAAGGAACTGACCAACGTTCTCGTCTCATTCCTCCAATACAAGTATTTCCTTTCGTTGTTTTATTGAGGTCTTCTATCTGCTCCTGGCCACTTGATCACTCCACCGTATATTGTCATAGGTCTTATGACCTATGCCGTGTAAACGCATGGTAGAGATAGTCCCATTGTCTTTCTGAATGTACCCCGGCAGTACCAGAGGTTGATACTTCCTTTTTATATCTCACTAGTAGATATGATCCTCTTGTAAGCTCGTTCTTAAAAATTATGGCCAGGTTTTCAACCTACGCCGATAGCTTTAGGATGGTATTGAGCATCTTAGGTGGCAAATGCTCTCCAATTTTCGTCACTCTCGTTGGAAGGACCAGCTCTGTTTTTGACGGGTCAACGTTCGGTGGTCTTTACGCCAAAGTTCTATCACTTTGGAGGCTTTCTGCATTATATCACATAAAGCCGTTTGAAAGTCGCTGAGTTACGACCAAAAATGCAATTTGGAGGAGCAGCCGAAGTTACCAAATACTATTCCTATTTTTTGACACGAAATATCCCCTTTCGCGCTACAGTGGGAATATACACGTTGTAGAGCCGAAAAACCCTACCAAACGTATATACACTTTTTTCGCTACAAAGCACTGTTACGTAGATATAGTGCTTTCATTTTCTATTATATGTACCTCCACCGAAGGCATCGAAGGATGAGAGTTCACAGACAATGTAATGGAGAAAGTATTATTCATTACAGAATCGATGTATAGAATGCTAGTGTAACAACAACAGTGAACAATTAACCATAATCATGTTGACATTGCTTAGAACTAATGTTTGCAACTGTAAAAGCTTTTGAGTCGTGGAAGAAGATATGTTACTTTGATTGGGAAGCTTCATAGTTGAGTAGTGTAAAAAGATTCGTTTCTTATAATTTTCTGGCTTCCCTCTTGATTCATGTGTCTACTGTGGTGGTTCATCAATGGTGCATGCTTCTTCAATGAAGTTCGATGATGTCTCCGCCGTCGACTTTTTTCCAATGTCATGCACATTGCCTTTCAATAGCCCTCTACATCAAACAGCGAAGCGCCGTTGGGAAACTTGCGAGGTTGCTTCATCAATCCTCTAAGTCGAATGGAGACACGTTGCTGCAGTTTTGCTCTCTACAGCAAGCGACTGAGCACATAAGACCGGATTTACTACATCCGCCAACAGCACCACACTTATTGGTTTGACATCCGGAAATGATTAGCTTCATGACGTTTTCAGGCGCTGGCGCTGGTGCCCTTGTTCTCACCTCTGGTTCAAGTCCTTGCACCGTCTTTTTCCAACATCAATCCAAGTGATCCTAAAGATTACTCAACCAAGTCTGCTCTTGAAAATAGACTTTTCGGCTATGGAAATTCCCAGCATCAGGTGAAGGTGGTAATTGAAACAGATTAAATATATTTTTATTGGTTGCAGTTTGAGTGTAGTTTTGGGAACGGGGTTGAGGCAGCGTGTCTCTGCAAGTGGTACCACCGTACAATGCCCCAAAGATGACGTGTCCTGCAGCTTCGACACTGATTTGCCTAGAAATAATCCGCTGTAGTGCAAAAAAAAATGTTTTCGCGTCAAAAACGGGGAAAAAGTCTTTTTTGGCAAAATTAGGCCTCTCTGCATTTTGCACTTCTGGTTCTACAATTTTTCTCCACAAAGTTCGTCTCTATGACCTACCGCCCTGGCGGAAAATCAAATCTAAAAATATTTTCATATTCTCAAAAAAACCCAAGGGGATCAGTTACAACTTTTTGGTTTCAAGCTTGCAACATGCCACATAGCGATTCATAAATAAAAATAGCTTAGCAATTTTTTATTCACAAAAGCCGTTTTTACTGACATATCTACTGTACTAATAGCAGGAGTGATATTACACCACCATGTGGTCTATAGTGAAATTATCAACAGGTACTTACTATGACTACTCTTGTTCAAGCGTGTTTCTATTCATTTAAATACTACTAAAATAGGTGATAAATGTATGTTTATCAATGTGATTGTCAAGATTATACTTTGGTATTGTGCGAAAGCATACTGCAAAATATACTAATTGAAATGAGCCCTGTTACCTCATCATAATCAGGCTCTCAACTCTAAACTAATAATGTTCAAACTTCTAACCATTAACTGTTTTGTTGAAAATTATGTAGCTGTATTCGAAGCTATTATTCCAATTAATTCATAATCAAGTGAATGCTTTTATATCCTTGTTTCAAGTTCAGTCATAAGTAAGTTAACTAATTGGATTATACAAATCCCAGTAACAGAGCCGCCTAAGAGTAATTTTGATTATTGAGTTCGCGATTTGAGATTGCAATTTAAATTAAATTTGTTTCACATCTCGAAAAATTAATAAATTATCAGCTGTATCCAGGGAGCCAGAAGTCGTCCAATTTAATAGAATGAGATTTAACTTCATTAAGTCTTCTTCGAATGAACAATGAGGGCAGTAATTGATGATGATTTAGGGAGTATTCGACAAACAATCCCGCTCATAACTTATATGAGATAAATTGATGAGAATCATTCACAAATTGGGAGAAACTCCATCTTTCTCATTTTTACATTCGCACCCCCTAATTTAGTGAGCTTGAAAATGGACGACCATTCGACAGAGCGCTATGATCGAAACGCCCCCTTCAGAATTTGGTAGCAGAATATAGTCGAGTCAATGAGGGGTTTCACCTCTTATTTGAGTTCCACAAAGTGAACTTCGATGAAACCTTGTGTAATGGGTTAGTAATGACGACAAAAGGAAAGGTGAAAAAAATTGAATGTGGAAATGATCGTGAGGGTAGAAGATAACAGGGTTCAGTAGAATTAGGGTAAACATGAAGAAATAATAAAACAAAATATTTAATTTTTCTGATAAATTAATACTTTCTGAGATATGGTCCTTTAAAATTCCTAATAGGAGGGATGTGGGACATGTAGACGGTACAGAAAGAATCTGTAAAATTCAGGTGAATTATGATTGAAATACAAGTTTCCTTTTTTCTCAAGTGCGTTTTGAACGATTTTTTCATGAAAAATATGAAATACCAGCCCTGTCTTACACATTATAGCGTCTTAAAGATATTTAATTGAAAAAAAATTCTTTCAACATGCATCTTTTCCGAGTAAAGGACAGGTTTCATCTAAATTTGTATTCCATTTTTGAATGTTAAAACAAACTTTCTAAATAGTAGAAAGATATATAAAAGTGTGAGAAGTGATATTGACGATCAAAATAAAACGTTTCCTATTAATAACTTTTTATCAAATAAATATTTGTTTCGATATAATGATTGAAAAAACGATACTATTTTTTGGATAATACGTCGGCTTCAGTTCCACCTTGCTTATTTCCTTAGTTTCTTCATCGTCATTGTATAAAATCAATTACTTCTTTTTTTGAAATAATTTCAAAGAAGGAATATAAATAAATTGAAGAAATTCAAATAAAAATAAAAATGATGTAAGGTGGAATTGAAGTCGACGTTTCATCCAAAAAATAGTGTCGTTTCTACAAGTCTTTTAATCATTATACCGAAACAAATAGCTGTTTGTGGAAAATCAATTGATAAAAAGGTCATATTCCAATCGTCTGTATTACTTCTCTCAATTTGATCATCAACAATGAAAATTGAAAGAAAAATCGAGCTTAAAAATTTGTTTTACCATTTAAGAATGTTTTCAGTACATAGATTTGATATTTTTTAGGATAACACATATAAATTCAAACTATTTTGATATTCTTTGAGTACTTTCGTAGTCGGGAAGAACTGTCTGTTACTCGGAAAATATGCCTGTTAAGAAAGGAAACAAAAATTGCTTAGAAGGCGTCAATGTATGCGACTGGTTTTTTTCATATAATCATTTTCCAAGCGATACAATAATGGAGGAAGGGTTGGTTTTTCATGTTTTTCCGGAAAAACTCACTAGACAAAAAAGTTGTATTTCAATCATACATTTTCTTAAATTCTTCTAGTTCTCACTTTTAGGAACTATGGAGTAGGATATATCTCGGATAATATTCATTTACAGGAGTATAAGCATCTTATTTTGGGCCACAAATCTAAGTACCTTTCTCATTTCTACCCAAATTCTATAAGTTACGAAGCTCTTGAAAAAAGGGATGTTTTCTATCTCTTCCGAGATGCACAATGTTTAATCGAAATTCATTTTGTAGAACTGAAATGAGAGATCTTGGTCATTTTATCGCTTCGCTGACTACTCATACGAGGAATGGGATTATTTGATACATTATCTCTCTATTCTTGAGGTTTATTCTGTCATTCCTCTCTAGTAGCAACTAAGAGCTTCTGGAGAATTCTGGAAGGATTTCTGCGAACATGGAATGCCTCAGATGGCTTGGCCCAAGCATGTTCTATATAATTCATGTAAGGGGACATAGGAGACCATTCGGAACGGTTATTTCACTCACTTTCAAGGGACTCATCCAAGGCTCTACCACGGTGAGGCAAGCTATTATCATCCATAAAAACGAAATTATCGCCACATTGTAACGCGAGGCTGCAGAATATCCGTCATGTACTATTATTGCACAAACGACTTCTGGTATAACAAGAATTTTCATTTCTATGTTTTAAACTGTAAAATTCGAGTGATATAGATCAACACAGTACGATACTAAAAATGTTACCGCGAAAGATAGCTGAAAAAATTTTTTTTTTACAGAAATGATATCATTTTGAGTGTGAAATATGGAAATATGAACCAAAAAAATAAAAACGTGAATATGTTGTCGACTGGTGACGAAAACCACGAATCGAAAGTGGAAGTAGGCAAGAAACTGGCAAGATTCATGAGTTAGTTGACGATTTATAAGTTAGGACGCGCTGAACTGAGTGTTTGTTCCAGACTCTGAAATATCGCCACGCCTTTGGTTAGGGGTGATTAATTGTATGGCCTACCAAGTTCTACAAAATTAGAGTAAGGCACAGCCCGCGGATCACAACAGATGAATGAATATCTCTTTTTGGCTTTTGAGAGATAACTATTGGGCAGAAGGCGTTAGATATAATGGTTCTCTCTAGCATTTTGTGAGTCGAGCAATTTATAACCTCGATAGAATGATAGAAACTTTCTCGTTCCGGTGATTATGTCAAGAGAGCTTAACAGCTATCCGGAACTATTAGTTATAATGTTATGCATTGATCTAGACTAGAGAAACCATTATGATTTCATTGTATTTCATGGATAACTTATATGATTTTATTTCTCTCATTATTAGAAATTCGATATAATAAATAGCCTTGCGCGTTGGGGGCTTATTTTCTGTAGAAATTTTGATAGTGTGACTGTATGATACATATTAAGTATTCATTTAAGGAACGGAAATATGTCACCTGTGAATTACCGAACAAATATTACCATTTAAATAAAATCACGCAACAGAAACTAAGCGGACGCATAAAGCACGTAATTTAAAAAAAATACGAACCTGAACGAGTGAATATTTCATGCGAAATTGTTGGCAGAATTCCGTAGTTTGCGAAAAGATACATGAACTTGGCCGTAATTTCAAACTTGGGGTACTATAAATAATGAGGAGTTCAGGCGATAACTACGTAACCCGCAGCGGAGAGGCGAAATTCAGACAGAAAGATATTTATGGGATCGTTGAGCTTTCATTGCCATTGTTTAGTTAAGCAGTTTAATGATGAAAATCATAAAATTCATAAGCGAAACAGCTAAACGCTCATGTAAGCGCTTCAGTAGCGATAAGTTTTTTGAAGGGAATCGTAAATCGCGCACGTATATTAGGTAATTGAATTCTTTCTCTGCTTTTTCAGTAAAATCCTTATTATTTGCTACAGTTGAACGATCCCTTATCTGCCGTGAAAATCACCGAGTGAAACCTTAGGAATCTGTTATACACGGAAACGTGCACATTCTCTGTAACCATTAGGAGACGCTCCATGATTTCCTTCTCTTCCAGACTCAAATTGTGAATAAGTTTTCTAGCGAACCCTCACTTTCTGACGCATTTTTATTACGTATACTCTGATGCTGAATGATGAAAATAAGTGCGATTACTTATTCACAAAACAATTTTGTTGATTTCGAAGGGTAAACATCTGGTGATTTATGGTAGATTTGTTCCAACAGACAATATTTATTTCATCCTGCAAGTGTTTCTGGGACTGTTCGTTTCAGGTTTCTTTGTACCGTCCTGTGTTGGTACACAAACTACATATGTTGAAACAGTTTTCTGACACTTTTAGATAGAATAATAGTTAACATACTAGTTTAGCTCTATGAGTTTTATTCTCATGTTATTAATCATACTGAATAGCTTTTTTTTTTTATTTGTTTATTAGTATTATCAACCTTAAAGGTTATTAAAGACGGAGAGGGAGATAGATAAAATAACAATGAAGTAAATCAACAGAGTTCACAAATAAATAGGAACTAAATGTCATTCATGATTCTGATGTCTGCGAGGAATGCTGTAAGTTTTCCCATGTGACATTCTGCGTTCAGCATTGTTTTGATTGATTGTGGGATCTGGTGTTTGCGTCGCTCGGTGTTATATTTCTGACATTCTTGTAAGATATGTATGACGGATAATTGGGCATGGCATACTTCGCATATTGGTGGATTGCTATTGGTTATGAGATATCTATGGGTGATTCGGGTATGACAAATTCTCAATCTGGTGAGGATGAGCTGATCCTTTCTCTTATTGGAATATGATTGCCAAGGGGTGACATGTTCCTTTACTCTGAGAAGTTTGGAGTTGGTGTTATTCCACTGGGAATGCCATTTATTTAGTATGGATTCCGTTTGAAGTCCGTATGTACAATTTGCTCAATCATAGGAACCGATTCGTAGTGAATTGCACCCTTAGCTAATTTGTCTACAGCTTCATTACCTTCAATGCCAATGTGGGATGGAACCCATATGAATTTGATGTTTTTTTGCATAAGTTTTAATCTGTGTAATTCGTTCTTAATCAAGATTAAAATTGGGTTTTTCGGAAATAGCTGGGAGGTACTATCAATTGCACTGAGAGAGTCCGATATAATGATGATTTTTCGTTGGTCAGTGTTCTTTGAGTACTCTAATGCCTTGAGAATAGCAAGAAGTTTGCCGTTGTATGCACTGCTGGTATTATTGAGCTTGAGAGTCATTACATCATCTGGGGTTACGAAAGCTGATGCTGTACCGTCTTCAGTTTTGGCCGCGTCTGTGTATATCTGATAATAGTCTTCATATTTTTCAATCATTTCGTGGAATTTTTGAGTAATTATAACGTGGTTAGTTCCATGCTTGCAGTATTGAGTTAGGGTATGTTCGATATCAGGAAGTTTGACAGTCCAAGGAGGAGGAGTGAGGATGTTGATTGGGAATGTTTTGGGAATAGTTAGTTAGTATTCAGAGAGGTACCTTCCATGAAAGGGATGGTCTGTTCTTGGTTTTGAAGCATATATCATTTTGAAACGATCAGAAAATATGTTGTGTCCAGTGGGGTTGAGAGGATTAGACGATGCAGCCGTTGCATAGGATAGGCTGAGATATTTCCTCCTCTCATTTAGGTTTATCCGCAATTATAATTCACTTACTCTTATATTGTAACGAGGTGAAACTCGTTACTCTGTTTATATGCATTGAGGTGACGTCAAATCACGTAAATTGAGAAATCAAACTCCGTAGAACGTTAGTAAGCCATCCTTACCGCAGGGTAGATCTCGAGGAGTATATAAGATGTCCGATTCCCCACGCGAAGGAACTGGTCTGCAGATCTCCTGAAAACGCTTTAGAAGGTCAGGAATAGGAACAACCTGCTCTCTGCTCTAGCCGGCAGATTTCGAGGATAGCACCGATACCCACATACAAACAATTTGTCCACCCAGTCATCGTCTATCGAACCCTGATATAATATACCCTTTCTGGAAGGAAGCTAGAGCAATTGAAATCCTGTGAGCGCAAAATACTGCGCAGGATTCACAGGCTCCACTTTCGACACCCAAACCGGTTACTCGTTGAGCTGGCTGACATTACCCCTATCGACCAACGCCTACACAAACTCCAAAAGCATTATAACAACCGCACATTGCACAGACCCAACGAGAAGACGAAAGCTATCCTCCTTACTCCATGGCATGGACACCGCGGAGCCCTTAGTCATCGCCCCAAAGAGAAACCCAAATTCTCCATCAGCATTCTTTCACAGCAAGGTGATAATTTCACGGAAACATACCAGGAAGCCCTCGATTCTACATCGCTGATCCTCCGCTAATCAAAGTTCCGCAAAAGACCAAGTGAAGTGAAGTGATTAAATAATTCAAGCGCACAGCATAATAACATGTGACCAACTAAAACCATCGCAAGTGAATAAATAAAATGACATTCTAAATGAGATGAACGCGTAATTCTAAATAGTGAATTGCGTAAATCAAGCACCTAGAATCGAAGTAACTGGAATCAAGAGCCGAACTCCCATTTCTTTTACTAAGGAAATCTAAGACACTTTGAGCTGTCGTCTGAACACTATTTGAAGGCAGTCTTTTGAATTCTTGCAACAAAGATGCAGTCGATGCAGCTTGCCTTCGATTATTATGAAACTTGAATGTAGAATTATCGTTTTTTGTCGTGATATACAATTTTTCATTATTAGTCACCCGAGAGAGCGCAACATAAACTAGTTCCTGTTATTTTTCGTTAAGGAATTTCTTGATTTGGTCGTCGCGCTCAAAGCCCGCGATAAAAGCTATATGCAATATATGCAATAGCTCAATAGAAACAGGTACTCTCAAGTCTCTGCTACGCGCGTCTAACGTATAAACTCTAACTTACGCGTAGCGAGCTCCTAGAGGTATATGTCAAAATGATTTCGTTCGTATCTAATTACATAGGACGTCTGGAGTTCATGCAATTATGTTTTTAGTTAATTCGAACATTCTTATTTCGATAGGCCACGTGAAAATCCCGGAGTCTTAAGCGCTAGAGTGTTATAACATTCTTATAAAATAGCGAAATTTCTCACTTTTAGAAACTTCAAATTAATTAATTAATTTGACACATGTTAGGTGTTTAGGTCTTACATTATTTTTCGTTACGGAATTTCTTGATTCGGTCGCCGCGCTCAAAGCCCGCGATAAAAGCTATATGCAACAGCTATATGAAAATCTGACAAAAAAATTGAAGTCAAATCTGTATGTTCTATTCCCGAATATTTGTTGAACGATTTAAAATGAAAAGCAGACATCCTAAATTCTTCGTCATCTTCATTCCATTCGAATATTAATTGAGGGTTATCTTTCATAAGAAACTGTTCTTTTGGTTTCGTGCAGCATCATGGTTGACAAATTCTTTTGACAAATATATGAAAGGCATATTCGCCACTCAACCTACGCTATTATTCAATGACATGATATATGTCAATATAAAATAGCAAAATTGGATAAGGAATCAGCAGAAATGTAAGTCAAACTTTTCGTAATTGTGTCAGGAGGTTCTTTGCGTATACATCTGTGAATAATAACAATAAAATTTCAACGAGACCTACTTAGAAACAGTTCAAAGGGTCATAGTTAACAAATGATATATTGCTGTAGCGAAAGGAAAATTTATAGCGGTTCCTGAAGCAGAACATAACCTTTTCCTCTGCGGTAGCAAATAATTTATTCACCGCTCAAAACACGTCAGATATCATACAAATTCTCTAGAATATCCTTTGCGAGTTTAAGATACGCTTCTGGGCTCATTTATAACGTTCGTCGAAGAGTAACAAGATAACTTGCAAATCTTTTCATTAGATTATGTGCCTCTCAAAGCACGGAGACTTATTTATCGAAACATCTAAGTGAATAACGTCATGAATCATAATGGATGTTTCTTGAATCTGAGCGGTTTTCAAGAATTTATACATCAAGTCTAAGAAATAATTGAACCATCAAAGCTTAGCTTCCACTACTGCCTTTGTATTTAATCTCATTGTCCACGTTTTACGATCTACACAGTATCGCATCTTCGTAAGTATATCAGGACTGGCAAGAAGATGGTGGTTTAATAGGAGGGACGTGGCTTTCAGATAATGTTAACGTGCCATAGACAAATTTAACCCATTTGCGAGGAACTGTCGAGATGTGATAGCGCGGATTTGAACAGAAGAACTCCTCGAGATATTTCTTTTTTCATTTGCTTTTTTGATCCAAATAATACTTATGGCTTCAGGAAAAACGACATACCTACGAGGGCGAGGTGAAAAATTAAACGAAAAATGATTTATTTGGTCAAAACTTACCTTATTTCTCAACATAAATTCCTAGTAGCCCGATACACGCTGTGCAACGTTTTTTTCAATTTTTCGATCCTTTCCAATTAATACGATTTCGAAATCTTTCAAAATAGCCTCATCGTTGGAGAAAAGTATGTTTTCGCCGAGCCATTCCTTCAAGATTGGATATAGATAAACATCGCAGGGAGACAAATCGGGAGAATATGGTGAATGACGAACAAATTCGTAGCGCATTTCATACAATTTTGTTATTGCGACTGCTGCCTTGTGCGCCGATGAGTTGTCCTGGTGGGAGAGCACTTTTTTCTTCGCCAAATGCGGCCATGAGGCCTCAAATCGGCGTCATATACACCGGTGATCGGTTTGCTCTTATCAAGGCAATCGAAGTGGATGATACAGTGTGCATCCCAGAAATCTGTTGCTATTTTTGACCTTTTTCGGCTTCGATTCGCCAGGACAAGTCCACTGTTTCGACTGTTCTTTGGTCTCTGGTGTGTTGTGATGACAACATGTTTCGTCCACGGTTTATTGGCAATATTCAATCTGCTACTAGCAGAATCATCAATATATTCTTTTGTAACTGTGGACGATTTCCAACCCCCATGTCCATTCAGAGAGGTTAGATCTCTTCCTGCATCTATTAACATCATAGAAGATGAACGACGAAATGAGTTCACAGTATATTTTCCAGGATCCTTCAGATTTACAAATTAAGCCACTACTCTAGGAATATTTTTAATTTTGTTAATACCCACCCCTTGTTTTGAGCATTTTTGGTCTCTATAATTAAGAAAACAACGTGTTTCGGTAGTTTCGGTAGATCTTAGATTGGCATATTCTTTATATATGCAAGAAAAGTTCTTAGTAATTGTGAACTTGCCAAAGCATTAATTTTTTGTATAATCAATTCCAATGACAGCCGCATTGCCCAAATCTTCAATGTTATTTAGACATAACTGAATAAGCTCTTGCTTGCGACACAACCTCGAAAAAAATTAATAGACTTTTGTTAAATACCGATGACTTACCTTTGTAAGTAAGTGGAACTCATCAGAAGCCTCAAGCCTTAAGTTTACTATATTTGGAAATATCTACATAATGGTGAATGGAAGTGGTACGCAACATAGAATATTGAGTTCACAATGTTGAGCTTCGGATTCTATTGGAAAGTTCACCCACCCATATATGCAAGCAAAACATTTCCTGGAAAGGAGCTTCTTATTCCCTTATTTTATCGGCCTGAAAGAAATTGATGGTAAGCGTATTCGTTTTGAACTCTTGAACTTTTCGGGCAATAATTTCAGTGATGTTAATTTTGCAGTTTTAGGTGGAGTAAATTGATCATCACTGTCAATTTCTATATCTATGTTTTATAGAATTTCAGATACCATTTTACGGTTTTTTATAAAATAAGTTTAATGATGCATATGAAAAACAGACGATTCAAAAGTTTATCTGTTGCTTCTGCAACAGTAATTTTGAAGCACATCTTAAAAAATTCCATATACAATACATACAGTTGTATCGTGGACTGTCTAACTATTCGATTGACGCCTAAAATGCGTTAATATGGTAAGTACTTACAGCCTGTAAGTATCAAAATATACAGCGCTGAAAAGTTAGAAGTACTTACAGTTGATATTTTTTTCAAGACGTCCTATTCTTTGCAAGAATGCACTAATTGTTTTCCAATTAGGTTGTAGCTTGATGGTATGCTGATGGGTCTATACTTTATATTATGTATGTATTCCATTACAGTATGTATAAAATTGTGTTTTTTATAAATAATGTGTCATATCCGTTTCTTTCATGGCAGACACGCAAATTTTTTTTTATTCTTTAATTTATGTACACACACACCCATTACTTTGAGGGTGCTCAATGGTACCAGCAGTATTTATAATAACCAGATGTGTCCAGACGGAAGTTTGGAAAAAATACTCGACCTTCGACTTCCATCTATTAGTCGAGTCAAATAGGTATTTCATTACGAAAATCGGACGATATGGACCGATTTTGATGAAACAAAGTGCATTCGATTCGATGACGTCTAGAAAAAAGCTTACCGGTTAGTTTTTTGTGCAAATTTGGAATTATTTTTTTAACCGAAAAATTGACCAATTTCCAAAATTTCATCATAACCAACCCGAAATTCTCAGTTAGGTGTTGTGGAGGTTGTTTTTTTATGTTAAATGTTTAAAAATTTGTTAAAAGGGGGTCGTTACTAATTTAAATCAGAAACTAAATCGAATTCTAATTTTTTAATTTTTTAATTTGAAATAAATTCCCGCTCATCTAAAATTTTTTTCTATCTTCTCTACTCAGTCTTTTTATATTCCACACAGCATCTTTTACATACACTATGGACATATTCGTGATAAAAACCGGGCGGGAGTAGCAGGTAGGTATTTTTCTTAAACTATGGAGTCTACATTATACTATAACACAGCATCTATCATATAATAAGATCTCTATGGCATCCACCGCTTCATAGAGTAGCTGTTAATCTGAACCGGTCCTCCCTCCCATCCCCCCAAAATAAATACGCGGCAACGTATACGTGGACCACGCTGCTATTGTAATGTAGATACATAATAAATGATCACCACGTGTCACTTACTGTTTGATGCTGCTGTTGTTCAGATTAGTAAAATTTCTCATTCGTTTTATGTGAAAATTATTTTGTTCTGTGGTTCAGTGAATATTATCAGAAAGATTTTCTTAATAATTCAAATACATATTGTTCAATAAATAAAACATTGCTTCAATAAAGCATTCACGCTGCAAAGTAATAAAAGAGTTTTTCGGTTGAAAACATAATAACAAATTTGCACAAAAAACTAACCAGTAAGCTTTTTTCTAGACGTCATCCCGAATCGAATGCACTTTGTTTCATCAAAATCGGTCCATATCGTTCGATTTTCGTAAGTCGGCCTGTTTTAATACCTATTTGACTCGACTATATTGAGGAAAAAACGAGTTCTTATCAATTATTGTAATATAATTGAATATGTATGTAGGTATCTGGAATGAAACCCATTGAATACAGTAAGCGTGGGAATAGTGATTGGCAATTTAAAGTATATTACCTTGCTTCTGCATGGCTCAACACTCTATCCTTGAGTTGATTCCCAATCTCTGTAACAATAAAATAGCTACAATTTCATTGGAAATAACAATATGACATTCTGTATATTCATTTTCTGTATATTCATTTTTATGAAAGCTTTCACATAAGGGAAATTTTTTCTCTGACGCTATCTCAATAGATTGGCGTATAAACATCATTATAACGCAAGGTGGATCGACAATGTAATCATTTCTTCCCGATAAAGATTCGAGTAATGACGATAACATCGTTAAAAGGGCTATTTGAAAATGAAAACATGCTCTTACTGGTTGAGTTTATTTTCAAAACATTGCATTTTTCACATTCAACTTGTTAGTAATCTTCTTCCGGTAAGTACATAGAATCAGTGGGTGTTATTTTGTTTATAAAACTCACTAAATTGGAGGAAAAAGAAATACAAGAAACACAATAATCGATGTTAATTGAAAGACTTATTCATGGACTTTTAATTTCAATTTTATCAGAGGAACATGGGAGAATGAACATTTTGTACTGTAATTAATGGAATAATTGATGCTTTTTCCTTCTCTGTTAGCTTCCTAATATAAAAGATGAATGAGAAGTTCTTATACAGATCCAAATTATGGAGAATTAGAAATCACACTGATTGCTAGCGGATTAGTATTGGCTACTTTAGATTTTCCTGAAGAACTTCTGCAACTTGAACATCACTAATCCAAGGTCTTCTCGATCTCGGAAGTTCTTCCACAGACCCTGTTCTTCCCAACTTGCTAATCAAATTACAATACGCCTTCATTTGGTACGGCCCTCTCAAACCCATTTCCGTACCAAATCTTGTTTGCACATCCATATTCAAATTGTTACAATTTACATAACACAAGTTTCATTTTGAGAACAATTTCCTAAATTACGATTATTTCGTTTGACAGTTGTATTAATAGTTGCCCCAACAATTCTTTTGTTTTCCATAGATACACTAAAAGCCAATTATTGAAGCAACTAGATTCTGTTTATTTTTTGCCACTAGCATAATTCATTAAAACTATAAACAATAACAATTTAAAATAGAACCCCCACTTTATGGTAACCCCATATATAAAAAAAGTAAAACATCTTACAGGTTGTAATCCTAATTATTGTTGGATCCGTCATTAAAGTCACATTTACACAATACACAATGTCTAGAATAAATTAGCGAGCAAACCTTTAATTCCGTTTAACTCTCAAAGTGGGATACTTACCTATCTTTTTTTGTAATATGCTCCAATACTCAACTTCTGTCATTTTAAAACTTGAATCTTACGAACTAACATTTGATGTTTGTGTTTTCCCTAACAGCTTCAGTAACATACCTAAAATATGCTGCAGCACTATATTACGAAAAACTCGAATTCGTGAAACGTGAAACTGCACTCTTTACCGAATTCAGCGGAAGTGGAAAATTATGTACAACGCAATTTCAAGCATTTGCCAAGAAATTCACATCCAGAAGGAACATAGGCGATTAATGGTTTCAAGTCTTCGAGACTATAAATACTGCTGCAAATTGCATTTTCAGGTGCAGAGCATGTGCAAATAAAAGCACAACTTACTCATGTATTCCCACTTAGAAGGATATATTTCATTCTGGCTGCTGGTACTATTCTACAGGCGGTTACAATTTCGCAGTTTGCTGATTGTTAAACTCGCTGTATGAATGAATATCACGTTCATGAGCTTGTAATTGTGCGAATTTATGTATCACAGCTTGGTACGGAACTAAATAAAACAAGTTTGAAGTGCTTGATTAATTTCTATCACACTTTAACACGCAATACACTCGCTGAATACTGAAACATCAAATTACTCTGAAAATATCAACAAATTTGCAGAGCCAAATGTATATGTTCTTTTTCTCATGATGCACTGTTTATTGAGTACTGAGTATTTATTGCATGTATAAGCTATTGTTTACATTTGTCAAATAAAATATGAAAACGATATACTATAATATGTATATACGTAAAGAGATTTAAAATGTTTGTGAGTAAATGTAGTTGATAATTTAGGTATATGAAATACAGAATGGAGATAACAAATTTGAGTGGACATGTATGTCATATCATACAAAATATATATAAACTTATTCAGAACTGTTTAAAGCAATCAATTGGCTAATGAGGCAACAACAATTCTTTTATCAAGTAGAATGCATGACTAAGAAAGAATTTCTTTGATGTGGATTTAGGAACATTGAGTAAGCACACTTTTAGCTTCTTAGGTAGCTTGTTTATGAACATTTTACTATGATAGTTAGCAGAACAGCGACTCGAATTTAATCTTAAGTAATCAATACGAATTTGGGGCAACGTCTGTTATAATTATGCAGATTATTATTAAAAACAAGTGTATCAGACGACATATCCATTAGTATGCAATTATAAATATATAGTGACGGAGAAGTCATGATTTTGGAATCAATAAAACAGTTTCTAACGTCATCTCTGAAACGTTTCTTTGCTAAGATTCTTAATACTTTTCTATGAAGACGAAAAATCCTATCCGAATGAGGTGAATTACGTCAGCCTATCAGGGCATATGTAGGTATATATAGCCAGGGTTGCCGAAAGTAATGTTTCTGTGTGTGAATAACCTTATACCAGTTTTATCAAGGTTTACGGACAGTTCATTTGCACAAAACCAATCAAAAAAATTTTTTTTTATCATTCTCGCTTCCAACCATACATCAGCAGAGAACAGGAGATCAGCCGCTCCCACCGCCTGAACCAGATCATTAATGTGAATAAGGTAGCGGACCTAGGACAACTCCCTGTGAAACTCCACTGACAACATCACCATTTTCCGAGGAGGTTTCATCGATGTCAGTGTACTGTTTCCGGTGGGATAAAAAAGAGTAAATTAAATTACAGCTGTTGTCATGAAATTTGTAAAATTTCAGCTTATCAACAAGAATAGAAGGAGGAACCAAGTCAAAAGCTTTGCTTATGTCATAAAAGAATATTCTCACGATGAACCCTTCTCCAATACAGTGACATTCAATTTCACATTGTCACATTACTTAAAATATTTTGTTCGATCTAGATCACTTCACATTGGATTTACATGTTATTCATTTTTTAAATTTCGGCTACTTACTTTTGTGTAAAGTAATTACAAATAAAATTAGCGATTTGGAAAATGATAGCATGTTTTTCCTGCCTGTAAGTCCTTACTTCCTTTTCCTTCAGAATTTTGAGGTGCATAACCTGATTAACGTTCTCTGCAATAATTGTGGGATAGATTATTTCGGTACGATCCGTGACGACATGAAATATCGATACTTTTCACATTATCGAACATCACGATTTTTTGGAAACGAGAGGCCGAGGTGGTGTCGCATCCGCTAAAAGCTCAGTGAGTGTTTTCAAAATAGTAGGTACATATTAGAAACAGAAAACGCTATATCTCCGTAACAGTACATCGGGTTGAAAAAAGGGGGAATCCTGTTTTTTCTGTTTTTTATTTTTCTACTGAAGCCCAAACAAATTTTTCTCAAGTCGAAAAATAAGAAAAAGTCTTATTTGGAAACTTTAAAATTTATTGGTAACAGTTTTCTTTCGTTGAACACTGAACATTCAGTTTCTTCAAATTGAGTAATAACACAAACTATCAAGTTTGTGGCAGATTTTTTGAATTCTTCAATGGTCTGTGCTGTAGCGACTATTGCTATGCCATCAGCATATGCCACAATTTTTGTTTTGCCTCTTGGCAAAAAGTGTGTAGAAGAATGAATAGTAGCGGTTCCAACAGAAAACCTTTAGGCACACCCAAATCTATTTATCTTCCCCTAGAAAAGTGTCCAAAAGTTTCACTTGAATCTTTCTATCAGAGAGAGAAGATATGTTGAGATGACAAACGTTCCTGCAAAAATTCAACATACCTGTATACACAATGAAATGCAGTACACAAGTCAAAAACAAATCCGCGAATAGTATGTATCCTCACTATCAACGAATTGATATAATAAAGAATTAAATTTTACCTGTAGTAGTTTATAATTGACAGAATTAATCTGCTTTTAATCCCATTGTGCCAAATATATATACTTGTCAAAATTATCGTTCATGAACGTATCCCTGATGTCGTGATATGTGTCCTTCTATGAACTTCAAGATCCTGTAATAATTATTTTGCACCCGCTTCTCTCGCTGTAACAATGTAAACGAACTTACTCAACTTTTCTCAATTATTTCGGATATGTAGGATGATGGTTTAATTACCAAAGTTCGGAGAGAATTGCTGAATTGAATTAGTTAGGAATCTCAAAGGTTCAAGTCGAATGTAAAGGGAACTGTAAACAAGCAGACTATGATGCAGTTGCTCGGATTCAACTCGAATCGCATATGCAAACTTTGCAGCCGTTGAGTTATAACTCGATGACAGCCACTTCTCTCATTTGTTTCAGTTTATCTTTATGCGCGAAGAACCGGGTGCGTTCAATATGTGCCTTATAGTTGGAGGAAGTCTAACTTGAGATATCTAGTAATAATTTGAATAACGTTTGGGTACATTTAACGGTTTATCTGATCGAATATGTACACGTGGAGGGGGTAGTCACATATTGGATATGCATATCATTACGGTAAATTTTTACTCTGTGATAGCATGGAAGATGAATTTGCCAGTTCACCTGAGCAGTATATAATAGGTATGATTAATTTTGATGAGGTAGCAATAAGAAACAAAGTTCGAACATGGCAAATACATAAGATATTCCACTGTCGATGTTTGATTAATGTTCCTTTTGTTCCTCAGATGAACATGTAACGCTGCAGACTTCCCAAGAAGAATTGCCACATTGCAAGTGGTTCTTTTGACACTTCTCTTCTGTTTTCAAATGAAATCAGATTTGATAAGATTTTGTTAAGGGGTGTCATTCTATCCCTCCTTACAGTACCTACTGTAATATAGTACATCGATGAGTTTAAGCCCTCTTAGGAACGTTGCCGGCTCCAGTGGCAACATTTTCTCCATGGTTGTGAATATACTGAAGAGTTCGCTCCTGCTGATAATTCTGCATACTTTACAGGAAGAATTACGCACTCTGGGGTAGCATGGAAGTTAGATTGATTGTTTGTCAAACTGTCAATAATTTTGACACTTCACCCGGGCAGAATATAATGGGTATGGTTATTCCCACGTTGGCAGCCGTCCGCGGCCAACAGCTAGTAAATATACAGGTGCTCGAGATTGCTGAGGTTATGGGCATTCCAACCGAACGGGTACGGAACAGTTTGTATAAATTTCTGAATGTGGGAAAGCTATCTGCCAGATGGGTGCCGCATTCTCTCTTTTGACAACAAGCGCGACCGTATGACCAATTCAAAGGAAGAACTTTTCACGCCGTTTCGTAACCGTGGATGAAACATGGGTTCATCCTAACACGCCAGAGACCGAAGAATAGTCAAAACAGTGGACGAAAAGTCGAAAAAGACCAACGTGGATTTATCAGCCAACAAAGTAATGGCCACAGTTTTTTGGGATGCACACGGTATCGTCCATATCGATTAGCTTGAAAAGTGCAGAACAATCACCGGCGTATATTATGCAGAGCCAATTCGATGCCAAATTGGAGCGAAAGCGGCCGCATTTGGCTAAGAAAAGAGTGCTCTACCACCAGGACAACGCACCGGTGCACGAGTATTCAGTCGCAATGACAAAACTGCATGAATTGCACTACGAATTGATTCGTCACCAACGGTATTCTCCAGATTTCCGGCGGAAAAAGATTTGGCATCAATGATGAGGTTATCGCTGAAACGAACGCCTATTTCGAAGGATTGCCGAAATCGTACTATCGATCGTATTAAGGATCGAAAAATTAGGAAAACGTTGGACGGAAGTGTATCGGGCTACAAGGAGATTAAGTTGAGAAATAAAATAAGTTTTGACCAAATGAATCATTTCTTGTCTCATTTTCTTTTCACCTTACCCTTGTATCATATGTATCCTCAAATGTTACAAATAAACTAAACATTGCTTCACAATTTTGTTTTCAAAGAATACTTCCATTGAAAATCACAATGAAAATTTGTAGCTACTTGCTTCATTAAATTAGAAGTGCAAATGAATCTTTCACATAATACAATGTGGATGACCACTCTTCAGTTCCAGCTTCAAAGAGTAGCATGTATATTTTAAAATAAAATGTATGTTTATTCATTTGTTATTAGTAATTGAAGTTTTATATACTACATTTTTAATCTTGATCGTTTTTTAGATGAGATTTTCAAAGCATATTTTTACTACTTTTATATTAATAATAAATTCATTAAAATTGTATGACTTTCGAATATAACAAATTTATTTATTTTTATAATTAAGAATTGAATTTTAAAATAATTTGTAGGGGATTATCAATAGTTTTCATTCATTAATTAAGTGAATAAAAAGTATAAATTAATTATTTATCATAAAACATTAATTTAAATTTATTATTTTGTGTGGAATTAATTTTATTTAATTATTCTTCAAATATTTGTAAGGGAATTTGTATTTTATTTATTTAAATTTTATAAACTACATACAGTTTTTTCCTCGTACATTCGGTAAACACTATAACTGTTTAGAAATTACATTTAATATAACAAATAACCTGTATCATCATATATAAGTAAAGAACCCAATTTGGGTTGAAACACAATTCAACATATAACGATGTTTCGAATTCGCAATAGTACTCTGTTGATTATTCTGTAAGCAAAGGATGGCAAAACTCCAATAAAGTTGGCAACGACAGTTACATTTCACTATAACATACAATATACTAAAACGTCTTTTATAAGCGACTTCTAAATCATTTCCAATACATTTTATGTTCCTAAGATCATTTACATTTGATTCGCAGAAGTGTCCGAAAGCTATTCCGCTAACACAAGTCAGGGAAGTCAGCTGATCAATTGATCACAGTTCATTTTTTCATATGATGATATAATGAGTGATTACATAAATCCTATTCCTTCCTACACAACGGTTATTCTTAATTTTTGCGTTATTTAGATTTCTTCTCATTTATATATTGGTATTATTTTTGTTTATTTATAAATAGTTGGGGAAGCAGTTCTTCTGATTTCTATGTGAAGACAGATTGGTGGAATACATTCCAACAACTATATCCGGATTATCGCTCAATGGTAACTAGGAAAATACACGCCATGTGATGTGAAGTGGATAATAAAGTGTAAGCGCGAATCGTTGACTGTGAAATATTAAAAGAGGCTTATACGAGAGTTAGGCAGGACAAAACAACAATTTCACATGGTAATTTACATGAATTCGTAATTTCACTAAGGTTCAGTCACGCATTGATCATCCCGTCGGTGCTGCTGATGTAGACGAAAAGGGAAGATTTTATTAGCCAACGATGTAAATGAATGAATTGCGATTCTCATTGGGTCGTAAATTCGACTGCACATTTATTTGTCTAGACACTAATCATATTCTTTTTACGGTACTTTCTGAAAATCTACTCGATGGGAAACGAACACCGGTTTTGCATTTCCAAGTTTGTTGAGAGATTGTTTTCGAATTACAAAAGCACGTTTCTCTTCAAAATGGTTTCATAAAGTTTATGCGGCTCATAATTCTGTAACATGCCTTCCAACGTCTACGGTACCACAGTTTCGAATCAATTTATATCGAATGAATTGAATAGCAGGCTTAGGGACAAAAGGCCATTATTGGAAGAATTAAACTGGAGACAAGACACTTTCAATTGTTGACTTTCGATGAGGAATATAATATCCATAAAATTGAAAATGAGTTATAGATGTTCTTGAGTGGCACCTCGCTCCCTCAATATCGAACAGAGAGAGTTTGAAATATGTCTCGATATCTTGATCTTTCGAAGTGCATCGCAAGACGGCTCCATTCATGTCGAATCATTCATAAAGAGCTATCCACAAACGCAGGTCTATCAGAAAATTCATATCTGAAGATGCGTCTTGTTGATACATTTCTAGAAATTGGGTGGAAGCCAAAAGGCAACGTGAACAATACCAGGCAAGAAACATCATATCTTACATCGAAAAAATTAAAAGGAATATTTAAAGAATTAGACTTTACGATCCATTATTCCTCTAGATAGAGAAGTCCAGAGGGTTGCCCACAAACGTAAGTGTGACTTCATCAACAGAAGGCTCAGGATAGAGGTAGCTTACGTCAGTAACCTTCAGTTTTGGGGGCGCATGACCTGTATTGAGTGTGACAGGTGATACATATATTAGAATTTAACAAAGTTTCATCTATTCCTTGTAGAAAATTATATGTTGCACCTGGACTTGGGTGACCTTCTGTGATTGGGACGTTTTTCACTTGTAAGTGGGCGTGTTATTATTCAATAAAGTGCGTTGCAAAATGTCTTCCTAGGCGAACGTTCCTGTTAGTAATATGAAATTTGAAATTGTTTTCAATCGGAACAGATTTCATTGCAAACGACTTGCAAGGAAAGATATAAATATTTTGCAAATACTTTGATTTTATCCTCACTTTTACATACAATAAGTCCATACCATATGATTTTTTGGGGGGTTCAAATTCTAATTTTGCCATTTCCAACAAAAGACAGTTTGCAATTCATACTTAAGGGATGTGGGACTTCAATTAAGAAAAATGCCCAAGCGCCTAAAATCAAGCCTCACGATCTGATGCTCAATCATTCCCCCTTAGTGACCTCCGATTAGCGGGATTACAATCTAAGACTCAAACTAGCCTTATTGGCTGGATATAACATATATTAACAAAATAACATTGGCGGAGCATGATCTGATTATTAATAACTCATTTTAAATTATATCGACGACTCGGAGGTTGGAGTGAATATGAACATCATTCTCTAACAATCAAAATACACTTATCCTGTTGGTCTGATATCACAATTTACTCTGTAATATCTCGTGGAAGTAATGCACAGACAATTTACTCACTAGTATTCTACGTTGGATTGAATTTTGGGTGTTTGCAAACTGTCACTAGATAATTTAAAGGGATTTGATACTTTCTGCAGAACGCGAATGACTCTTATAAGTCCACCGCTGTTTTACCTGTAGGAACAAATATCTCCTGTTCCACAAGTACTACCTTTAATATTGCTCCACAACTGAGTTCTAACTATGAGTCGGTTCAATGCTTCGAACTACCTCTATGCAAGCTGCCTACAGCTACGGGTTTCTTTTTTTTAACGCAGCTTTCACTCTTCTAGAGTCAGTTGAATTTGGAGAATTTCTTCGTTAATTTATATGAACACAAATTAGATAGACACAACTTGATAAATTAGTTCAATCTCAGTCTGGTTACTTAAATGTAATCTGTTACAATACTAACAATCAGGATATAAATTGATTTTGAAAAAATATGATCTTTCGAACAAAAATTAACCTGAATAAACTTCTACAGTTATCTTTATAGAAACATTAGCTCAACAACAGTGTTTAACTGTTGCACAAATTCAGCCAAAAATTTGTGTCTGTACTTTTCTGCGTTGACGGTGAAATCTAAAAAAATTGGCCCAATTATTCTTATGCGAGAAACTGCCATCCAAACACCGATTTTTTGAGCATGTAGTGGCGATTCAGTAAGAACATGAGGGTTATCATTGCTCCACATTCGCTGAGAATTGATGTATCCCGAAAGGTGGAACCACGCTTCGTCAGAAAAAAAAGTTGAGTCCAGAAGATCGTCATTCATTAAATTATTGACAAACAAATGACAGTAAGCAAGGCGTCTGGGGTGGTCTGCGGGCATAAGAGTTCGATGTGCTTGCATCTTATATGGATGCATGTTCAAGTCTTTCTTTAGAATCTTCTGACATGTTCCATAAGAAAGTCGAATTTCCTGAGAAAGACGTTTCAAAGGTTTAGCATGCTCCTCTCCCATACGTTGACGAATGTCATTGACAACTTCTTTTGTACGAACTCTTGGTCTACCAGCAACTTTTTTATGAGTCACACAACCAGTTTCGCGGAACACTTCAACACAATTTGTAAGGCACGCATAAGAATTGTCCGGTAATATTGCCACGTTTGGGATGTGCTCTCGAAAATTGTCCAAACACAAACGTTGACTGTATTGCCAATTTCCAATAACTAGCGCACCCGTTCGGAGATAGGCTTCAATCATGAAAATTTTGTGATGTGTGGTAAGAGGCATGATTCAAAAACTGGATTAGAAAATTTCAGCACAATGACTTAACAGATTCTGACACAACAAAACGTATTCAAAAATTTAAAGTAAGACAAACGTTTTACATTCCACAACCACCCTTGACCAAGATAATTTTTGATTTGTATTCCATTATTGTTTTACAACTGAAATAAATAGGTATGAAATTTGTAGGTTATTGATGATGTCAGTGTGACAGTGACATAATTATTTCAAACGTAAAGTAAGACACACGTTTTAGATTCCACAACCACCCTTGACCAAGATAATTTGTGATATCCCGGTATGAACTGAATAAAAAAAGGAATTCAGCTGACCTTGCTCTACGCGTCCGTAACTCCAAATGATGTAAAACAATTGCATCTCGAATAACACGCATCAACCAGTATGGATGACGTAGTGGAAAACGTGGAAACGTGGCGGCAGCTGGTAAGAGATCAATTCCAAATCGGACATGGTCCGTCGAACACATTTTCCGTTCCATTCTTTTAGAAGTGAGTAGAGTATATAAATTTGAATATTACCGTTCTTATCGTTCCACCCTTCCGTACTTTTATTCTAAATTGAAAAGCGATGATATTATGATTTCGAATCACTTCCCGTGAACTTGCTAAAATAACGTCCAGTTTTTTAAGGGAAGTTTCCATACGTCATAAAGGCTACTATGTTCGGAAAATAAAACAGTTCCAAATGAAAAATCACGCTTGAATAGTCTCAAAGGATATTGGCGGCTTTTTATAAAGTGCCCCTTGATTATTTCCGTATATCCTGCATTTACCCATTTATCTGCGTCGTTCTAATGTATTTCATCTAAATTTCGACTGTTATTATGGTGAAATTGGAACCATATCCGATTTCTACGCTCGTTTTGAGATTACAATTGGATTGTGTAATGCTGTGTGGGAAGTATTCGAGCATGAATTATTCATTAGGGTTCCAGGTGCTTGAATTTTGCCACATTTGATTCTGTTCCAACACTTTATAACATTGTCAGGTTTGCTATTGTGATGAAGAAGGTGACTATGATATCGAACGGAAATTACTGATCTCACCTTATGAGCATAGAAGGTAACTAGGAACCTGATAAGCTGCTAGGGCTGACGATTGATTATAATAATAATTTGTTGAGTGAATCAAATAATAACAAAATTACAACTAGGAATGAAAATGAAATGGCACAGTTTTGGTGAAGTTCATCAAACGTCTATTATTCAATTAGCGTTTGATATAGGTAATTTCCAATATTCAAAACAAAGTCAATTTTATAAAATTAAAATTCCATATAAGATTGGAATATCTAAAAGCAAAGGACATCCAGGGGTTGCCAGCTGTTTCCTGTTTAGTATCAATAACCAATAATCTATAAAAGAAAAAAATTAAATTAGAAACAAAATTTGTAACATATTAACAAATAAAAAGAACACACACAAAACGGAAGTAGGTATTGCAAAAAATCTTTTTAACTTTCATACGAAAAAAAAGAAAGAATTCTCAGATGCTAACCCTCAAATATTAGTTTTGAACGCGGATAAGTGTAATAAAACCGTCATAATGCATAGAAATGACTACGAAAACAAAATAGAAAACCTTTTAAATGATGAAACAACTTACAAAAAATTAAAATCTGACCCTACGTTATCAGTGCAAAATAACATGAATAAATAATTGGCACAAAAATAAGATAATCCCTATTGAATTAAAAAATAAATTAATTTGCCATAATGGGCTAGCACCTTATATCTATGGGCTTCCGAAACTACATAAAAATGATATACCCCTAAGACCCATTGTAACTAATATTGGAGCTCCTACTTACAATTTATCAAAATTTTATCGTAATCTATCAATAATGTAATAGGAAAAATGAATTTTATGTGAAAGACTCATGGCATTTTAATGAATTTATAAAAAATCAATCCGTACCCGTAAATCATCAACTTATTTCCTTGGATGTTGTTTCTTTATTTACAAATATACCAGTCGTTTTGGCATTGAGTAGCATCAAAAAACGTTGCGCAGAGATTAAGAACCACACACCTCTAAATCAATCTGAGTTTATGAATGCATTACAGTTTTACTTAGAATGCACCTATTTTCAATACGGTGAGCAATATTATGAACAAATTTTCGGCACAGCAATGGGATGTTCTATTTCAGCTACTATTGCTAACCTTGTTATGGAATGCCTAGAGGAATCTGTTATAAATTCATTAGATTTTCAACCCGCATTTTTTGAACGGTATTTAGATGATTGCCTTATGTGTGTTCCCAATGATAAAATTCAGTACGTGATTGATAAATTTAACAATTTCCACTGTAAACTTCAATTTACTTGTGAATTTGAAGTGGACAAAAACATGAATTTCCTAGCTATGAGTATTAGGCATGATGCACATGGAAAAATGAAAACTTCGTGGTTTACTAAAGAAGTTTGGTCTCAACGTTATCTTCATTTCAATTTCGTTGTACCAACATGTTATAAAAAAAGTGTTATAAACAGCCCTACGGATCGGGCTGTCAAATTGTCCCACGCAGAGGACAGTCCCAAAAATTTAGAAATTGTTCGTAATACACTGGAAATTAATAGCTACCCAAGAACATTTTCCAATCCTATCATTAAAGAAAGATTAAACAAAATCTATAATGGATCTTCATATATAAATAACATAAAAGGTAATACAGACAATTTTATGACATTACCTTACATTCCGGAGACCTCAGAGAAAATTAAGAAATGTTTGAAAAAGTATGATATAAATGTCGCGCATAAACCTACTAACTGTGTTGGAAAATATTTCTCAAATCTAAAACCTTTTATACCTAAAGACAAACAAACCCACACAGTATACAAATTAAATTGTTTAGATTGCGATGGGTCTTATACTGGGATCTCTAAACAATATTTACAAAAAAGAATGTTTGGCCATAAGTATAGCACGAGAAACAGAAACTTAGAAAATTCCACCGCCCTTGCTAAACACTGCTCTGATTATAACCATCAATTCGATTACAATAATGCCATTATTTTAACTAAGGAAACTAATTATTATAAAAGATCTATCTTGGAGATGATTCACATAAAACGTGACTCCAAATCTGTAAATCATAGGATATTCAAAGTCTAAGTCATATTTATACTAACTTAATTAATTAAAATTCTTGCAAATCCCTACATGCCTCTTTATAATGTTAAAAGTACATTTTAGGTAGAATGTCAAGTATATCCCCAGTAACTGATGAACCTTTTTCTATTAGCTCATAAATCTAACATCTGGTTTGAAAGTGAATACCTACTTAAACTAATGGTCTCGTTCTAGTAGTTCACAGTCTCTGTTGACATGAACACGCATTCATTAAAAGTTCTGCTTAACAGTGGATTCTTGATATTTTATATTTATAACATTGAGGTGTAACAGTTTCGATTATTCGTGTTTCTGTTCGTTACGGCGACATGGTCAGTTTATTCGAAATTGGTGTGATAAGGACGCTTTGTTTAATACAATTAGTTTTAAGTAATCCAGTCTTAGACATAATAAGTCTTCTGATGATGGTCGTGAGACCGAAACTTACGTAAAGAGAAGAAAATTGAAGCATAAGTGTTAATGTGACCTATCTCCCGAGAATTTATATATAAATCAATAGCAAACGTAGCTTGAGAAGAGTAAAGGAATTTCTGAAACAGATATAATACAATTCACACTCGCTTCAAGGAGGGTGATATGATACCATAGTGGCATGGTCAAGATGGTCAATGATGTCTTGTTCTGAAGGAAATCATAAACCTGTCAAGATGAGTAACCAATATAGGACGGAAAACAAATGCAAGCTATATGATAAATGGTAATGTTAACCATCTGGAGATGCTTAGGTAGTGGGTTTTCCGCCTGGAAAACACTGTCGATCCAAATATATGAGTTTTACACATCTTCCTTCCATAAGTTACATAATTAATCAAACTCTGTCAGACGTGAATCGATACGTACTGTGGTATCTGATCATCAACATTGTGATAAAATTTAGTCTTTATTATAGCTGAAATAATATGTACATTAGAATCAGTTAGTAGTATTTATAAAAGGACAGATAGGTTTAGAAATCCCCACCGATAACATTCTGAACTAGAGACTTCAAGAGAGTAATTGCACTGCGTATTGGTTAAACTATTCAGGGATCCTTCTCCTAATTGTAGATTGGTTCTTGCTAAAAACTTTCAGCTATATTTTCTAGCTTGAATCAGACTCTTGAGAAATCACGTTCAATTAATTTATTTTTATAGTTTCTTCAGAGTGTTTTTGGTAAGACGGGTGTATTTCGCTAAATGAGAAGTATTTTAGAGTTTTAATAAAAGCTTATTGTTCTTAGTTTTTATCCAAGTTCAAGTTCAATAATACATTCAAATCAGTTCATTTAGTTTCGATCCCGTAGGTTCATCCTGGTTGGGTATCAATCTAATAATCTTGGTTTCATTTCTTTTAATTAATTCAGATTATGTAGGTCTGTTTTATATGAGTTTAGATTTTGATCCCTAATTTCTTATTCTTATTATCAATAAACTTGATTATAATATTCTTTTTATTATCTTTGATTATCATAGACATTCTTTTATCATTTAATTGTTATTTTTATTATTAAATTTGTTGTTGTTGAGTACGGGTTTATCTGATTAATATTAGAGTTTAGCCTTACACCTACCTTCATCCTGTGTGTTAAATCTTCAGTGTTTTGTGAAATAAAAGGGTAAGTTTCAATAATATTTTCCACGTCTGTTCTGGCTAATCAGTGATTGGGATCAAACTCCAACGGGTCATGGTTCTCTAAATTAGATGGCCACACTGTCAATAAATAAACAGATTGAGGATTAGGAATGATACAAATTCCTCGAGTAGAGTTCTATGAGTTCATAAAGAGAGACCATGTTACAATTATTTGAATCATCACCTGAAGAAACCTGAACATCAAGTTACATGCGTAAAGTTATCAGTGTCTTCTATATTGATATTCATACTACATGTAATTTCCTACAATAACTCGTAAGCCTTTCGTGTCAAACCTTTTCTTTTTAACTACACTCTGAGATGTTTTCCTCTCCCTCTGTTGTGAAACTATTTAAAATTCAATTAATTGCATTTTCATTCAGTCAAACCTCGCAACTATCTTCTTGGTAAACTTCCTATGAACATTACTATCATTATTATTATGAATATTACTCAAGAACAGAGTTAACTCAAAACTCCTTTGTACTATAAATGCAGTACGAGGTTAGGACAACAGAGAGGTAACATTGAATAGAATCAGCCATTACGTGATGAAAATTCATTCTTAATTAAAATTTTATTATTATTATTATTAATGAAGGATCCCAGCTGAGGTGCTAACCTACGAAGCTTAGTTGGAGCAAAGATAAAACATTCGATGAGAAATATTGTACAAGTATACCCTCCAAAGAGGATTGCTCAATAACTGCCAATCAGTCCTACCAACGAAAGGTGAACTTAGTTGTCGAAAGAATACAAAACCACATGGGGAAAAAAGTAGCTTTTTTGCACTGAACAGCATGAAAGTAACATCACAGCTTGTGTAGGAACCTGAAAAACCTTAGCGAAACTGAAGACAAACTCACTCTACTCTGAGTCCCCTGCCACTTGGAAAAAGGAGAAACGAAATAGCCGATGAGCTTGCAAAAGAGGAGGCTAGAGAATCACTAATAGGTCCGAACTCAGCGGTGAACATCTTGATGAACACCGTGAAACCAGCAAACATCTGCCACTAATCCAAGCTGCTCACTCGTGTAAGTGATACAAACAAGTAGATGAAACAGTAATTACCCCCAGAACTAAATAGGAAATTCAGAAACTAGAAACAATAATGTTGCTAAGTCTCCATAGGTGAATAACCACTCATCCAAACACCTTGCCTTGGCCAGGTGTTTGGATGTGTGGTTATTGACCTAAGGAGGCTAAGGATAGGTGAACTCTCAAGAGGTATGACTATTCAAGAATGTTCGTACATCTTGGGTGTCTAGTGGAGACTTTTTTGTGTGGTGTAAAGGGATTCGGAGGGCTGGAGTCAAGAAATAACGAGCCTCACTGGTTCCCTCCTTCATTAAGAAATAATAATAATAGTTTCATGAACTTTCTTGTGTCAAGTTTTTATAACAATAAGGTTGATAAAGTACAGCTACAAGAGATAACAACTGTTTATACTCGTGTGGAATAGCAAAAGCGCTATACGAGAGGCTAACCCATATGTTACTACCTATCCAATATTTGATTAGTATCGCCCTCCAGAAAAGTTAGCTAAACGGTTATGATCAGCCTCCGGGGAGAAATAGAGTAACTTTGAAAATATCCAGCTAGCAATGGTTATGCGAAACGTGAGGCAATTCCAAATTATTGAAAGAAATTTCAATTGTTTCAGGAACATGGAAAACAGAAAATCTTTCACCGCCAATTCAAGGCGTTTTTGTTATCAAAATTTCTTTCATCTTTCCCATTTTCATCTTTACAAATACCTCATATTTTCTTCGGGAGTTTCATGAAAGTTTCGAGTGACTTGTTAACAGTTATATCATAATCTGCAATCAAGAACTCATCAAAAAAAAATTCTGCGATTGTTACTAACAAGGTCTTTGATTTTTCTCACCTTAAATTTTGTCCATAACCCTAGGAAGACTACTCTTATTTCAAGAGCATCATTGTGGAAAATGTATTGCTAACGAAACTTGCTGAGTGAATCATTTGCAACGCAACCTTCTATTATTTTGAAATGAAATTATGGAATTTGGCTAGCACTCTCGAAGTGATGTAATGATATTTTCTTCTTCGACATACATCTGCGAACAGGAGGCAGAAATATTCCACTACAATATTAGTAAAGTGTGTACTTGAAATGAGTCATCCTTGCTGGGGGTTCGATAATGATGATGGATAAAAATGTAGGCATAAAATCAGTCCAAGTGAGTTTCTAGTATTAACGATACATTTCTTGAATTATATAAGACATAGAGAAAGTCATTACAACTTCTATATTCATCGTGACACTGCTAAAAGCTTAAGCGTAGCTTTCACTTTCTGTTTTCTTGTCATTATCTGAGATTCACTTCAAAGTCATGGAACCAATTATGTCTTCTCAACTTTATCTCTAGTTACAATACTTCATCGTTTGTACGTTCTTCGTAATTCTTTTCTGATATAGGTTACGAAAACACTATACGATTTATAGCAATTTGGAAGTAACGAAGAAATGAAACAAATATATCGCATTCCATATGATTCACATGAACCGTTTTAATCGGTTCACGAGATGTATCCAATGCAATAGAACTAGACCAGTGAAAGTATTGAAGCATCAATTTTGATTCAATCAATGGATTTTTATGAAATTTGGTGTGTGGGTTTCTGAAGGATCCTTGATTGATAGTAGATGTGACAAATCAGAACGCCCCACTCAAGCATTTGAGGAGTTGTTGAGGAGTAAACTGTTCAAACATATGAAAAAGTTGTTCAAAGCAAAAAATAGTATACATAGACTTTTGGGTTCTTAATGCAACTTTTTCACCACTATAATTCTCAGAGAAAATGCACCTCTTCCGAGTTATAGCCCTTTTAGAGCGAGAAGAGGAAGGATACAAAAACTATATAACAAGGCAAATATGTAGAAATCATTTTTTAAAATAATTAGACTGTTTTTGTTTCTTGAAAAATACACATTTTTGTTCTCTCCAAAAATAAATATTTTCTGACACTTCTTGGATAAACAGTAAAGCTGTCAGTTAAATTTGAGGGTGGCACGAGAGGAAGGGTGAATCCTGAACCTTCAAAAATGCCTGGAGCATAAAACCTAATGCCAAATAAACAAGTTGCGATCATCAGGTCCATACCATAATGCGGCTTTACGGGTGCTGTATCACCATCACCACCAAGTAAAAAAGTATATACATATATCATTGTTTATAATATACAAATAATAAAGACTTTTCAATCTTGTAATCTTGTTGAAGAAATGTAAGCCCTTCGAATCACAAGTGTCAATTGAAATTGATATTCCTCCATATCTCTTTTGAAATAATTGTTAAAAAAAGAACATGAACCAAAGAATTAATTTTTCCAAAACTAAAAACCTCCCAAAGATTTTAAAATGTTTTGTATAGCACTTCTTCCTGATTTTCGCATTCGTTGGGAAGAATTGATAGTCAAAATTTTCCATCGACCGGACTATTTGGCTGAAACAGTACATTGCACTAGACCCTGCTTTTACTCAAGGAGTTTCAATATCGAGATTAGAAGTTGAATTTAAAGGAAGTTGACATGATCGTTAATAATTTTCGAAATTACCTTAATGGTTAATAAGTTGACCAATAAGTTAACTTCGTTAATTACCGATCAACGGTTTTCTGTCTTGGTTTGATTTGTGCTTATTATTGTGCAACTTTTTCGGAATCAGTGGCATCATCTTGATGCTAAATTCCACATTGATATCATTACACAATGAATCAATTCAGCCCTGTTCGAATCCATATGATGAATTGACCAGCTTAAAGTCTCAGTGCACATTCGACTAGCCATTGTTTTTCATATTCACAGGTTAGAGGAAGAAGTTACTTTATTCCGATCGGTTTGAATTGAAGATAAGATTCCTGTAGAGCTGACACGCTGTTTCCCTTGAGATTAGAAAAGATGAAACATCTCCCAATTGTATCCAACTTTGAACATCTATCTGATTCCAATTTGAATCGCGTTATGATATTGAGAAGTTTCTAGTAACCTTATCAAAGTTCAATTAATGTTATATTCAAAAGTTATCAAATCCAGGAGGAGAAATGAAGTTGGATAAACATAGAGACGCATTGGAAGAGTTAGAAGCGATTGATGTGATAATGCTACATTGTGGAGGGGGGATGTTCCGATACTGCGGAAAGTATTGCAACAAAGTATCGATCCTCTCAAATATTGCAATGAAATAAAACGATATTGCCAGTATGAACTTGTTGTTCGATCCGGGATATCACAAGATGAAAATTGCATTATAATTAGGTTACGAATTTTTGATTGAGGGAGTGAGGATCAACGGAGAGGGAAAACATGATCTCATTCTTCACACTGCAAAAGTAGTCGAAATTTAGAAAATGAAAAAAGAATAAAATATGCAAGCCAAGAAATGAATGTAAATTGAGCTGAATTGAAGAAAATATTGACCATGTCAATATAATACTGTATAATTTAGAATCATAAACATGATATTACATATTATGTAAAACTTTCGAAGCAAAAATTCTGTACTGAGAACGGAACTAGCAATTTTAAAGTTCTGTGAATCCTCCAACTTTATTTTTTTTTTGTAATTAGTAAATTTTCACTTTCTGATCATCATCCATTTTCAATATAATTTAAATTGTGATTTTGTATTTCAAATTTTATTAGAATTATATTTATTTTTATTATCCAAAATTCAACTTATGGAACAATTTAATTTTGTTAATTTAATTCATTCATTGGCGGATTGAAAACCATTAGTTAAGTTGGAACTTCAGTTTTCTATTTTCTCTTATTTACAACAATTATCTAATCCATCTTTATGCCCAAAAATCTTGATAGAGGGTTCTTTTTAACAAACCTGTTGGTGTCCTTGGTTACCCTCAACAATCAAGGATCGAAGGATTGGTTTGATTACGATCTCTGAAACTGAAAATTACGAATATGATGATTAAAAATTATAATATTTCACTTGGAGGTCAGCAATCCTGGGTACCACGTCGGTATCAGAAAACTTACAGAAATTTTATTTAAACCAAATTATCTCAAAATTGTTACTCAGATTTTCAAGGGTGCTGAACACGAGATATCGAACTTTAAAGTCTGCAATACGCTGAGTCTCTAATAAAATAGCAAATAGATGATTGAATATAAGAAAAAAAAAATAAAAAAAATACGGGCAGTCATCGAGCACTGCTGACAGAAGTGAAAACTAACTATATGAAGTAACCAATTTATTTCATGTTATCTTTGAATTATTGTAGCATCCTAAATTACAATTTTATTATTTTCAACTGAATGTATTCTTCAGTTTTCACAACTGTCAGCATTTCAATCAACAATTATATACATTTTTATATTTAATAATAAATAACGTATAATGGGCGGTACAATCCCTGTAAAGAGTATGAATGTAACCCGATAGTGATTATAATAAATACACATTATTTTATTTTCAAAACATATTATTTATTGATATTTACAGCGATATAAATGAAAGTAATGTTAAACAGCATTTTCTTCATTTGCGTCGTCATTATTGGTAACTTCGACGATACTTAAATTATTAGATTAGATCCAAGCATGAAGCCTGACGCCTGACCAAGTAGTTGCGCTGGCGGCAGTATACATAATACCTAATATATATAGCTATAGCGTGACTGCTCGTGACGGACTCATGGTTTTACCCCCCATCTGGAATAGCTCAACGCGTCTAAAGAAGTTTTCACTTCAAAAACTAGTTTCTTGTTGGAGGCGCTTGAAAGTAATATTATAATAATGAAAGCTATGACGCAGATAGGTCAATGACATAAAAATTAATTTTTCGGGACTTCACCAAAACTGGAATGATACATATTTGAAGCACGGACGAGTACACATTTAATATTCTTACTCTTCATTATTCAGCATTGTTCAAATCTGTTTACCGTCTAGGTCATCAAATTGAACTATTTCATTGTTGTATTTTTGTGATAAATACTTTTCTATTTCTATGTTATGACCAATTCGGGAAATTGCGATACTTGCTAAATAATTATCGATAGACAATATATCGAAAGTAAAATAATTTCACATTGATTATAACACCAATAATAATCGGAAATATGGTTTTTATGAGTTCCTTGGCTCGTGTGAACTAGCTTATAGTGGATTGCACTGATCGATTCTGGGGATTGTGGGGAAGTACCCCATAAATTGGGGTATGCCAATGAAATACCTAGTTACGAGGCGATAATAAATAGAATGTTGATTCAGATTATACTGCAGGCTTCAAATTGACTCGAATGACAACCAAAAATCATTCAATTCATGAAGTGTAACATATGTCATAGCTGTTTGTATTGCAATGGTATATTGCATAATATTTCGAGATTCGAATTTGTGGTATTTAAGCAAATATCACAACAGTATTTACATAGAATTATTACTAAATTATAAGGTGCCATTACGTATATTATTTGGAGTGTTGCTCTTGAAGATTCCTATTGATTCTGGAAGATTTACTTCATAATTTCACTAGTTAATTCTGCTAACCATTTTTACAAACGGGTCAAACTTTCCCTAATCTGGATAGCTTGAGCCGAAGGTTCCAAATTAAAGACATAGGAATCAATAGAGATTTATGGAGGTATCAAAAACTTCTATTAAAATTTAATGAACAATAATTATCCTAAGGCACAAATTGTTTCTCAATTTACGTAATATTCTTTCTGGACACTCCACAAGTTACCTACGTGTTATTCGTTATCCAGTTAACGTTATCAATTGTTTGTGAAACCATAATTAGTGCAGTCAAATGAATATAAAAATAGGCAGAATCCTTGGGAAATGAACCGTCCATTCTCTTCAAAATTTCATCAGAAACAAAGTTTACCTCGTCTGAAGTTGCGCAAAAATTTTGCATTGTTCCTAAGCAATAAATTAACAATTTAATTAGCGTATTTATGAGATTACATAAGAATTCATTAAAAATGATTAGGTAAAGACTATTTTCGGTCAGTGAACATGAGAATAGTTGAAGAAGTAGTTGAATTAACTTCATTTGTTAGAAACAATTTATTTATCAACAAATAGACGAATTCGACCAAAACTACGAATAATTTTGGCCTTTTGAGTTAGATTTTGTCGTCAATATCGTTGAATGTATACCTGTAAATTTGTTAATTTGTTATAAACAAATTATATTTATTGATAAATATAAGAATTTGACCAAAATGTCAAGTTTATAGTCGTTTTCACATAATTTTGACATTCTGAGTACAATTTTACTGTTATTATGGTCTTCAAATGCATACGTAAATTTTTGAATTGCTATAAATAAATTATTCATTAATAATTATACGAATTTGACCCAAATGTCGAATTTATAGTCGTTTTCAGTTAATTTTGACCTCTTGAGTACGATTTTATTGTTATTATAGTCCTTAAATGCATAGATAAACTTTTGAATTGTCATAAATAAATTATTTATTAATAAATATATGAATTGAGCCAAAATTCCAAGTGTAAACTGTTTCTAATATTAATATTATTAATAGTCAAATAAAAAATATATGAAAAAAATAGTATCAAGTACTGATAAAATAACAAATCAATTAATAAGGTTATGCCATGTTCAAGAAAAAAAATATTTGAATTCAAACGTATCACGAATAATACTTGCAGTCATATTTTGACATTTATTTGATCCGCAGAAGCTTCCGAAAGCTATTTCGTGAGGCAATTTGATATAAAAAAGTTAAAAATTCACCATATTTTCATTTCATGTTCCCAAACAATAAAATTGCTTAGAAGAAATTGAAATATTGCTAAATGAAGAAAATTCAAGCATCAGTACCTGGATTCATCAAGATCTTGGTCTTGAGGAAAGTTTCGAGGCCAAACACTATTAACGATCAATCAGATTCATAGAACTACCGTATATTGGCATTGGTGGAGTAAATCCTCATCAACAAGAATACCCTTGATGTCCTTCATTTTACATATCTCACATTATCCCTGAATTATTTCCACTTCAATAGTGATGAGTTCCTCTTAAATCATGTTCTCCATGAAGGGATCTGACATTTTAATTTTTTTCAAACCTCGACGAGCAGAACACGGTTCCAGTTTTTTCATGAGAATATAATATCGACAAAGGAAACGGAAGTCCTGTCTGTCCCCTCATCGTAACTCAAAGAGGATATGATTGACAACTCAATTAAAAGCGTTTATGTCTTTATTGTTGAAAGCAAATAGCAGGCTATTAAACAGGAAATGGAAAATATCCTTTGTAGAATAAATATCAGGTTTTCTATAGCAAAATACACCGTAAGTATCCACCATATTTGAACAGTCGATTGTAGAAGCCGTTACTTTGCCGTTATTTTTCATATTGATAATTTGGTTAACCACGGATTTTATTTTACTTCTTTGAACTGATTATCATATTATCAATTTCAATTCTCACAAATTCTAAAACTGAAGATGAAACCGTTGAATTTCCTTCTGATAGTTCTTACCAAACTTTGTCCTGAAGAAGTTGAGCCGTTTTCTTTCAGGATAAAATGGTTTCTATCAATATCAATGACAATAAGCTTTCGTCGTGTATAGATTGTATTGTAACATACAAATCATCTAACCGGTATATTGATATGAATTAAGGAATCTAAGAAGATTAATCAGGTTGAAATATATGAACAAGAATGATTTGATTAATAAATGAACTTTAGTTTTCTAAAATAGACAATGTCAATCTATATTTAATTTTTATCACAACACATGGACAATCCAGAAATCTCTATGCTACAACACTAACAGATTTGTTAGTAAAGTGCTATGAAGGACAGCTTTTGGAACTAATTTTAAACAATCAAAACTCAGTTATCACTATACTCGGACAAAATCTCAATTGAGATCACTCGAAACGTTGAGTGTCAATTCCGATACTGGCTCGGCTATCCTCCATCCACCAGTTGACAGAGGTATGGCAACGCTGTGTAAATAATGATATATCTGCTTATTGGAAGAGTCCTTTAGATTCCTTGATGAATTTTCTGAGAGTATTAGAAGAAAACGAAGAAAAGATTCCATTGGCTACGTCTGGATTTGGATCTAATGAGAGAAAACAAGATGAAGCACAGTCAAAAACTTATTCTGTGCCTACAGCTTTCGTTGGGGCTACACTAAATCCCCAGGAGAGACACTTGAGCAATTGATGAAGGCCAGTTTTCGGGAGAGTGAGAGCGACATCCACTCCACCTGGAGGCCTAGGGGGAGGAGCTGGTCTCTGGCAGCAAAAGTGGTAAGAGCTAACAACTCCTTTGACGCGTTCAAATCATGGCTTCGATGGATTGTTTCCAGCACTTCTGCAAAAGGATCTGGACTCAATCCTGGTTCTGCTGACTGAGATGTTGAGGGGTTATATTGCCGTAGGATTGTGCGTATAATCAAGTGATGTTGAGAGGATCCGAGGGGGGGGGGAGTATACAATAACAGATAACGCAATGGAAACGGTTCAACGGAATTTGACTCCACTTTTAGGTCTCCATTAACATAGGAAGACAGAAACACTAACAGAAATGAATTTTAACCCGTTCAAGCATATTGATTTTTCAGATCAAATGAGTGTTCCCAGAAGGTTGATGAATGAATGTTCTATCAATTCAACATTAAAAATGTTTTGTGATGCTAGTAAACGTATGTATGCCAACGCGATTGATTTACGATCTGTTTCATAAGATGGTTCAAATGTTCAAATGATTCAGGCAAAAGATAAAATAGTTTGGGTACATTTCAAATAGCATAATGCCACAGACTGCCTTTGATACGAATATTGCTTATGATCTGAAATGGTTCAAATAATATTCGTCTTCAAAGTCAAGTTTGTAAAGCTTTGGAAATTGGCGGAGGTGCCGGAAGATATGTTTTCACAGTAAATTGACGATATACGTAGCAGTAATGGTGAAATCAATAGATACGATGATTGAAAGGATTCCTCATCACATGCTAGTGAACTATTGGTTTGAACGAGGATTAATTCTGAATGTTTCCTGATTTAAGCCTTTCCTCAATTCAAACTCACCAGTTTCACTCACATTACTGAAAAATTTCCATATCATCAATTTCTATTCACAGACTTTTCTAAAACTTCTTCTGGAGTAAGCTACGCAGTTGTTACAACCAAGCGGACATTCATGTTTGAGCTTCCTCAAACGGTCTCAGTATTCACTGGGAGCTGTTAGTACAGTAAATCTGTAAGAAAAATATGGCTTTTGTAGAAAAACATCACCGAAGTATTTTTTTAAGATCGTTAGCGATACCTGTGACGAGCTTACAATCAAGAAGTTGAGTTCCCCCCTTTGAGCTTCTTTGGGAATACCGAAATGTTTTTGTATTTTTTGTATACGATTTATCTCATATCTTCTTATAAACATAGATAAGAGGCATTTCGTAACTTACAATTTATATACGAGGGCAAGTTTTGTTTATCTTTTTAGGTATTAATTGTTTTTATTCGAAAAATATCACCCAACACAGTTAGTAGGTTTATGCGCAACATTTATATAATACATTTTTAAACATTTCTCAATTTTCTCTGAGATCTCCGGAATGTATGGTAATGTTATAACATTATCTGTATCACCGTTTATGTTATTCATATATGAAGTTCCAATATAGATTTTGTTTATTCTTTCTTCAATGATGGGATTGAAAAATGTTTCCGAGTAGCCATTCATTTCTAATGTATTACGAACAATTTTCAAATTTTTTGGACTGTCCTCTGGGTGGGACAATTTAACAGCGTAATCTGTAAGGCTTTTTATAACACTTTTTATCATAGCTTGTTGGTGCAAATAATAAGCTTATGTGTTAGTGTGACCTATTTCCCGAGCATTTATGTACGAGTATTATCGTTTGCTTGTATTCGAATATTTTCTGCTGACATTATTTTTTTATTTTGAATGTTATCTATTTGTAATTCAATCTATCTCATCATCAACCTCCTCCAATATGAGGTTCAATCCCTTGGGAAATACTCGAAAACTATACTCCTAAATATAGTTTTTCAACATTAATAAAGACAAAGTTACCTGTAAAATGCGCTTGTTTAATTTAAATATGTTTCATTTTTAGTAATGAGCATTGAACCCCAATCAAAGTTCACGAACTATGATCGCCAGTCGATGTGGTGAAAGCATCAATGAGGGGAAGCTCTGGATATCAACCACTACAACCTCCTATCCTTAAATATTGAGGTTCTATTTCAGTATCAATCAGCTTGCCTTAAAAATAATTACTTCTGTTGCAACTGAGGGGCATTTATTGAATCTCAATCCCTGCAAATCGATACCTATAATTCATTACTTGTGATCAATTTCGTAGACAAACCCTGACCCAGATCATTGTCTACCACATCTCTCAATTTCTACCACATTCAGATCAATTTCTAATATTTAAGGACAAAATTTTAGAATGCCACAGTGTGGTGGAACAATTTGTAAGTATTATTTTATAAAATTAAAATGTTATAAGATGATGTAAAAATTTGAGTTCAATTCTCCAACTTCCGAAAGATATTAATTCCCATGAAAAGAATAGAAGGCAATGTAACATGGTACTCTCTTGATTAAACTCTATAAAACTTTACTTAAGGAATTTACATTATTCCTATTCATCAACATTTATTTATCTATCTGCAGTGTGACCATTTAATTTAGAGACCCATGACACATTGGAGTTTTATTCAATCATTAATCAGCCAGAACAAACGTGAAAAATATCATTGACACTTACCCTTTTCTTTCACAAGACACTTAAGATTTCAACACAGGAAGGTAAGTGAAGGGATAAACGCTAGTTTTAATCAGAGAAACTCGAGCTCAACAACAATAAACTATTTAATAAACAACAATTAAAAGATAATGTTAATAATAAAGAAAGAATATAAATGATAATTAAAAATAATAAAAAGAATACTATAATTAACTTTATTGTTAATCTTAAGAATTACTAATAAAAATAATCTAATAACGAACCTAAAGTTAAATATAATCACCTAGATAATCTAAATCTACTAAACTAAAGAAAAATTAAACTGAAATTATTAAAAATGATTTCCCAACTAGCATGAATTTAGGGAATTTAAAAGCTACGAACTGTGTCACGTGATTTCTCTAAAGTCTAATTCAAGTTAGAAAATATAACTGTTTTTCCGCATTCTGTTGATATTTATAATGCGTCCTTTTTCTGCAATTAGGGAAGGATCCCCGAATTGCTTAACCAATGATTTTACTTATAGTGATCCTGGTTTTACTTTTGTACCAATAATATTGCTAGTAAATTTGGAAGAATTGTTAAACCAATAAGCAGTAAGACAACTTATAATTCTTTTCATCTTTCTTAAGATCTTTCACTCAGACTGTTTCTAGGGTGGGGATTTCTAAACTTATCTGTTCTTTTCTAAATATTGCTAACTGTTTTGAATATACATATTATTTCAACTAATCAAGACTATATTCAAGTACAATTTCGATGATCTCCAGAAGGGTCACAAAAGGATTATCATGTTGCAAACCATTAGTTTCTCGTCCTATCTCGGTTATCAATGTTGGCAGATTGATAGCTTCCTTTAAAATAAACTTTTGAATCTACTGCAAGCCCTTTGACCTTCTCGGCTATGGTAACATATCACCCACGTTGAAACGAGTGTGGAACTAATTTTTGTGTTTATTTAAGAAATTCCTTTAATATTTCCCACGATAAAATGTGTTATTGGTGAGAACCAGAAAACATGTGGCTAACCCCAATGCGTTCTTATTACATTGCTTTAGATATCTTACATCAAATTTTAATTTTCTGAATATGATTTTGTTTTTAAATATTGGAAATAACCTGTCCATAACCCTTATTACAGCAATGAAAAACTCTATATAAAGAAGAAGTTCAATAGCAAATTGTACGCTTCCAGAATCAGTACCAGCTTACCCTGTCATAGTTGGCAACATTGAGTTATTGCTTCCAAACAAATTATTTTTGATAATGTTTGTCCACTGAAGCCCTCAATTATATACAAGATCTAGTTTATATGTGTTTTAAAATGATCTAAAGGTATGTGAAAAGAATCACCGATAAATAAATTCCATCTTTTCTCATGAATCTCATCACAAAAACAGCTTACGGCGAGCGATATTGGGTCGTGATTCCAGAAGATACTTGGAATTTGAAGATTATACTTTCGTATTCACAGGTTTATGTTGTTTGATATTCTAAATGGAAAATTCCGAGTAAAGAAAAATGTTTGCCTGCATAGTAGTCATCAATATTTGGTGAGGTTTTTTATTGTTTAGATACATGCATTTTCATTATGTGCCCACATATTGACATTCATATTCAGTTGCTGAATCGAGTTCATGTTGATTCTGAGAATTTCGATGAACAAACCCCATCCATCAGTTTAATGAATTCACGTCGAAAACACAGTAAAGTGAATTTCACAGTAAACAGTATCTGTATTAATTTGAAACGTCCCTTTTTCTAGCTGACATTCAGTTGGAATAACATTTGTTGATAATCGCTGAATGAGTTTCGGAAAGCTATTTCTCGACACAGAATAGCAGATTCTTTCACAACCAACAGAAATTATAAAGCATCACTTTCGACTGTTCTAAAACTTTTGTCAAGACGGAGCGAGCATAGTAAACGAAGTAGTTTCTTGAATTGAGTTACATGGCAAATTTATGTTCTCTTAAAGAGGCCAAATTGCATATCGATGCTTGAAAAGCAAAAGGCCATAAGCGACAAATTGGTCAAATCACTTTTCTAATGCCACTGGACAAGATTTTTATTTTTGCATCGGATAAGTCGGTTTTGAGGTCTGTATCATAACTTTTGTGGCGATTGAGTCAACTGCAAATAGAAGAAATATGTGGCTTATTTTCGTCCTAACCGAACAGTTTTCAGGCACTACAAAAATATTGCAGCTTAGACTATTTAGAGAAAATAATAATGATTAGTTGTGCCTTTCTGCTTTCCCTCCTTTTTTACAAATTGGAAAGGAACCCTATTTTACTTTAAGCCAATTTTGCATAATTTGTACTTAAACTGTTTTACCTCGCAGAAGTAAAATTGGCACATATTCTGTTTTGCCTTGCAAAACTAAATAGTTAGAGTGAAGCTTATCCTGTATATCTTATTTCTCAAGGATATATTAACAGGATAAGGTCATTCCAGAACTATTCCATCATGAATTTATTAATATTCGTACTTCTAATATCATAAGGGATACCCTGCCAGAATCAGACATTGAGTATGAAAATTTGAACTCTTCCGGAATGTTCAAACAATTATTTTTTTGGCATTACTTTCAATTTTTGTAATTTAACATGGACATCGAAAAAATAAACGTAAATCAAAACGACACTCAAAAAATGACATTCAAAACAATGAGAATTCATAATAAAATTTTCCGATTTTTACGATATTTTTGAAGTTTTTACTTATCAAATTCAATCAGCGACCAACATAACCCTTATAGGGTTCTATCACACGATAATTTCAATGGCATGGGAAGATTTTCTTTTCAAGTTTTCCACATTTTTCCGCACATTTTCTTAGTTTTTCCTACTTCGGATCGAAATAAGCGACTGCCAACCTCTGATATTTTCAAAACGATAATCACTTGGAAAACGACCAAATTTTCACCATTTTCAGTCCATTGAATAAATTTTCCAGGAAAATGAGCGACCCATGAACCTCCTACAACTCATTTTGGAGGCTTAATTTTTTTTTGATGAATCAAAAATTATCTTGAAAAGGGGCTTGAGAATATGGTTAAGTTAGCGTATAGGGGTGAATGGGGGGAGATTTAAGTGTCACTCAGTAGTCACGGATAACCTTCATGGTCAATAGAACATCATGCAGAAAGGATTTCTCAGATTCGACTTACTTCAAAAAATTTAGATACTCGTCTTCTTCCTCAGCTTACAGACTGGACTAATAAAAACAAGTGTGTCGCGGAAAATATGTGGCGTAATCTATGGCCAAATTGTAGTTCGTGACGTGTTCAATGAAACGATTCAACAAATGCATTCGAAGAAAAAAATTTGTTTATGAACACCATTAAGTTGTTAACAGTTTATTGAAAATAGCAAATGAGTCGTAATTGGTCTTGAACGACATATTTTATTAATATCTATCACCAAGCAAAATTTCATATTTGTCTCAAATATTTTTGTTTTTGTTTCGATAATTTCACTACTAAGATACGGATATATAAGTATAATAAATGCATAAGGATAAAAAAACTATTTTCATCTATTTTTGACTTTACATTGACTGGCCTTTAACGGGGATGCAGGAACACATCTAAATAATACTATCTTTCTTACTTTCTAGCAGTATCTTCAGCCACGGAACGTTCTTATCCATATTCATTTATAGAAAGCAGCTTTGAAGCTTTTCATAAAAGGCAGACATTATGTGGATGCGTTTGGAAATGAATGCCGAACAACGGTTATTAAGAAAGTTCTGGTATCGAAAAAATGCGTTCTTCAAAGTTTTACTCACTTCCGTTATGAAAATTTCAGTTCTGTGTTTCAATAATATTGCTTTGATGCTGGATATTCAAGATTCGGCTATTTTTAATCATAATGAACATTACTCAAGCAGATAGGTATACTCCGGCAGATTCAGCTACATCCTTTAGATATAACATAGCTCCATTTGATAGTCTTGTCCATGGATTATTGAACGTCCCTTTGAGCCAGCAATTATAACAACGAAGTTGAGAAATTTCAGCAAATAGCGTTGCACAATGGTTACGACAAATCTTCGATCATTAATTTAATTTCTAAACGAAAAAGGAAATTAGAACGTAGCCAACTGTCCAGATTGGTAGAGCCATCACCTGCAAATACTTCAATAAAATTTAAAAGTTTCACTTATCATCCTTCAGTAATTGATAAATTATATAATCTGTTTTCCTAAATTTGCATACAACCAATTTATAGATGTCAGAACGAGCTGAAAATCGTTTAGGCAACACCTTTGATAAAGTTTCGGATTTCGACAAATCCGGGATTCACAAAATCGATTGTGAGTCGTGTTCAAAATTATATGTGGGTCAAACTAGAAAGAACATTCAAGCTCGGTATAAGGAACATTTTGCACATATAAAGAAGAATAATGTTGGAAAATCAGCGTTGGCGTACATATTTTATATACAGGCCACACTATTTTTCAAGAAATTTCATCACTTTTAAAACACAGTAGATAAGAAGAATAGGTAATTTAGAAGGAAGGCAAATGTATAAACGAAAGAACAATTTACTAAATTCCGATTTACCGAAGGCACCAAGACGAAAAAAAGTACGGGTGCTGGAATAGTCGAGAAAACGGACCAAGGGTAAAGAATTTCTTCGAACCTAGGGATTTTACAGAATTCCAAGTAATAATAGTTGCAATTACAACATATGCTCAAATTATGAGGGAGAGAGCCTATCATAATAGACAAATCACAATCATAGTGAGCAACCAGACAGTGCTTAAGGCACAGGAGTCATACACAATCACCTCACAATGTGTACTTGATTTTGAAGAACTAACGGCACCAGTAATGAATCCCAATAGAGTAACACTCGTGTGTGAGTCTGAGGAAACCAAACGAGAAGGGACAGAAACTGCCATCGCACTCGCTAAAGCGGGGGCGGAGAAACCATTGATTGAACCAGAGCCAACCTGTGGCATTAACTCATGCCACAGCGAAATATGTTATGCAAAAATGGCTCGAGATAGAGCATCGTGCCTACTGGAGTTTTCTCGCCCCGTATATAGCACTCCAAGCGACTGATGGAAGATCTCCAGCAGCAGCGAGTGCAAAATCTGCTGACGTTCAGCAGACAAGAAATACGGAATCTTGTTGCATTCCTGACCGGATACGCCCCATGCAACAAACACCTCTACACGATGGATCTGGTAGATCAGCCCACTTGCAGGGGTTGCGGCGTGGAAGATGAGACACCTATGCATGTGCTGTGTCAGTGCACGGCATACGCGGTTGATCGTCGGACATACCTTGGAGACGATGAAACTACACCCGAGAAAATCAGAGGTACTCCCTATATCAGGCTACTGAAATTCATGGAATACACCGGACTGATGAGGAGGTAGCAGCATGTGAGGGCACAATAGGACTATAATGACCACAGTGCAGTGGGGCTTACCTTAGGATGGAGAACCAACCTCACGGAGGAGGGATTTCATTCGGTAGGCGTCTATGTAAGATTTCCCTTTTTCTACGCGAAAAAAAAAATTCCGATTTATCTCCAGGTGAGGGTTAACCCTTTGTTTACTTATTATCCTCAAATAGTATTTAGGCAGGCACATTTTAATTCATAATTTAGTTTACTCTGATTATTGCTACTTGGAAGCAGAAAGGGTCTCAGTACTTTAATAGTATTGAAGTGGATAATAGTGATTATTTCGTATCTGCAGTGTAGCCACAGTGTGAAGAATAAATTTGTTTTTTCCTCATGTTACTGATCATGATGCATATTAATCTGAAACTTCAAGAATTAAAAGGATGTTTGTTTTATTCTCAAACTAGATACTGACTATAAAATTGTAAAATCAATATATTCCGCATAATATAATCTGCAAATTTACAAATCGTGTTAATAACCGAGGTAATCAATCATGTAAATATGTGCTATATCCCTAAATATGAATCAATCTAACATTGGAATCTCCCAATGATCAAGGAACATAATTATCATGTTAAAGAATATTACGCTTGATTCTGATGGATTGTTTGAATAACAAACACTTTTACTGAATCCTGTTTTTGTGTAAACAGAAAGGTAATATATTTAGTTTCAAGAAGAATGTATTCATCGAGGGTGTTGAGCACATCATTAGATACAGGTAGAAAAATAAGAATATGTAAATTATAAATCGGAAGAGTCTCACCAAGATAACTGTTTTATGTCACGGAAATAACATCCAATGTATAAGCTTTCTTGACAATTTCATATTCACTGTAGAAACAGATAAGCAGCTCCCTTCGATATGATGATAATCACTTGGAACCCAAAATAATATACAGAAAACCCCGTCAAACAAGTAGGTATACTACTGCGGATTCAGTTACACCAATTAATTGTGAAATAACTCCATTTAATAGTTTAGTTAGTAAATTATTAAATGTCCCCACGAGCGAACAAAATTATAACAACGAAGTTGAGAAACCGCAGCAACTAGCTTTGGACGATGGTTACGACATATCTTTGATCAACAACTTAATTTTTAAAAGTTAAGAGGAGATTGGAACGCAACCAATTAACCACGTTAGAGAGACTACCATGAAATAGTTCGATAGAATTCCAAATTTTCACTTATCATCTTTCAGTAATTAATAAATTCCATAATTTGTTTTCTAAATTTGGTATACAACCCGTTTATAGATAAAAAACCCTTTAGGCAACACCTTTGATAAAATGTGCGAGTGTGACTCGTGTTCAAAATGCTATAGGAAGAATAGAACTCGGTAGAAAGGACATTTTGCCTATATAAAGAGAAACAATGGGGAAAAATAAGCTATAGCCGAACATATTTTGATTACAGGTCACACCATTTATCAACAAAGTTATCTTACTTAAAACTCTAGTAATCTAGGTAATTTAGGAGAAATGAAAAAGCAAGTTGATCAATTCAGATTTATCTTTAGCTGAGGGTAATATTACCCTACTTGTTACAAATAGTATTCAAAGAAGCACGTTTTGTTTTCTAATTCAGATTATTCTGTTGATGGTAGCTGAAAGGTCCTCAGTACTTAAACAGTAGTTTTAGTATTCCAAGGCAAGGTGAAAAGTTCCTGAAAAATGGAACAAGAAATGATTTATTCGGTCAAATTTATTTTATTTCTCAACATAATCTCCTTGTAGGCCGATACACTTCGTCCAAACTTTTTCTAATTTTTCGATCCCTTCCAAATGATACGATTTCGGCAATCCTTCAGAATATGAGTTTGTTTCAGTGATGACCTCATCGTTGAAGCCAAATCTCTTTCCGCCGAGCCATTTCTTCAAGTTTGGAGATAGATAAAAATCACAGGAGGCCAAACCTGGAGAGTATGGTGGATAACGAAACAATTTGAACTGCAATTCATGCAATTTTGCTTTTGTGATTGTGGACCTATGCAACGGTGCATTGTTCTGGTGGAAAAGCACTTTTTTCTTTGCTGAATGCGGCCGCTTTCGCTTCAAATCGGCGTCGGATCAATCCAACAGCTCTGCGTTATATTCGTCGGCGATCGTTTTGCCCACTTCAAGGTGATCGATATGGACGATACCGTGTGCATCCCAAAAAACTGTCGCCATGACTTTGTTGGCCGATAAGCCCACTTTGGTCTTCTTGGGCTTCAATTGGCCATGACAAGTTCACTGTTTCGACTGTTATTTGATTTCTGGTGTACTGTGATGGATCCATGTTCCGTCCATGTTTACGAAAGGGCGCAAAAAGTCCTCCTCATCGCGCTTGAACATCGCCAAACACTCCCTTGGAGTTGTCACACGGTCGCCCTTCTTGTCAAGAGACAGCAAATGCGGCACCCATCTGACAGATAACTTTCTCATATCGAGAAATTAATGCAAAATGTTTCGTAACCGCTCAAATGAGATGACCATAGCCTCAGCAATCTCGTACACTCCAACTCGTCGATCTTCCAATATCATACCATGGATTTTATCGACGATTTCTGACGTTGTAACCTCAATTGGACTACCAGAATATTCGACGTCCTTCGTGGTCATACTACCACAACGAAAATCAGTAAGCCACTTGTGAGTCGTTCCAATCGATGGTGAAGAGTCCTATAATGTTCAACAAGGGAATACTTTGGTAATGTTTTTCCCATGTTTACAAGAACCTTCAAGGTTGCTTGCTTTCGATGGGTGTCAAAACAGACTGAATAACATATCAGACTGAAAATTCTAATGCGTTCTAGTTAAAGATGGTACATCACAAATGTCATATGAGATTTTCGATTGTGGTCATGTGTTTTATTTTTCGGTGACTTTTCTGTTTGCCGTATGAATAACGGCTAAGTTGAAACATAAAGCTATTGCCTTATAAAGTAAAATTATTGTGAAGTATGTAAGTGGTAAATGTTGAGAAAACGATGTTATAGCTATTATATTTTTATTGTATGATGTTGGAATATAATCAGTTTATCACTATTCATTACCATTATCATATCAAATTGATTACCTTTTCTGATTAAATTATAATTTGGTGTAATGTTCTAATAATAAACCATATTGTATTGACTCTCAAGCATTTAAAAGTTTGCTTTGGTAAGATTGTATTCAGTATGTAACTGTTAATACGTACAAGATATTTTCATCATTATTTATCACTATTCCTCTTTTATACAAGCCGATAGAACGTCACAATGACCTGGTCACAAAATTTTTGACGTAACTGCAGTCAATATTATTATTCGACAAATTATGGAGGAATGATATGCTCTTTATTCTCCTTCTCAGTTCAAGTGTCAAACAATCAAAAGTAGATAATAATAATTGATGGTCAAAACCTCTTCTAGGAAAGATATTGAAAGTTCTAAACCAGAGATATTTCAAATATTTACGTTGAATGCTCTCAATTGGTGTAATCTGGAATTTATACTGAGGGTTTCAGATGAGTGAAGCATATTCCAGTTATGGTCTAACCAATGAATTGAATAGTGTTTGTAGTACCTCTAAATTGTTGAAATATTTGGAATGCCTAAGTACAAACCCTAAAGTTATATTAGCTTTAGCACACACATCACTTAAATGTAGATTAAAAGTAAACTGATGATCGTATAAAACACCTAAGTCTTTGACTGTAGTGTTACGAGAAATGATTACTGAATCTAAAAAATAATCGAACAAAATAGGATGGACTTTACGACTGAAGCTAACAACACCACATTTACTAATATTCAGACTCAATTTATTGTTGGCCCACCATTTGAAAATATTGTCCAGATCATTTTGTAGTGCATAGCAGTCATCTATGGTCTTTATTTCTAAAAAAGTCATCAGCAGAAATTAGTTTCAAGCCGATTATGGTTTCAGCCAAATCATTAATGAATAACAGAAACAGTAGAGGACCAAGGTTTGAACCTTGAGTCACACCGGATTTGGCGATAAATGAATTTGATCTTTGACCGCAATACTGCACAAACTGCGATTCATTGATGAGGTATGAGCAAAAAAACGCTACTCAGGAGGTACAAAATCCAACGGATGTGAGCTTGCCTAGAAGAATAGTGTGATCAAGATATACCAACAAATCATATATTTTGGAATGACGATGTTATATCTCCTCATTCGCCATCATGGAACAGTTTTATTTGAGGTTACCCCAAGCGATAGGTGTATTGGTGTGTATCGAACGACCACCAACCGGTCGTGTTAAGGCGAGTGTTAAAAATTTTGAATAAGGCTACATTGTAATAGTGCCTAATTATTGTGAAGCGTTATTTTGAATTAATATCATAATGCTGAATCTCACTGGGTGGAGAATTGTGGAAACATTATCATCGAAATGCAACCTCTTCTTACTTACAGTACATAATTCCAAATTCACCGACGAATCCAACTACTGAATTTATATATCAACGAAGGGAGAATAATATCAAAAAGACATCCATCAGGGTAAGATATCGTTAATTTTTCATTTTGACATGTCAGTCGAAGCTTTCAAATATTCCGTATGTAAAATATGTGATGTGCATATGTTTATGATTATGAAAAATATGGCCTGCTGCATTGTGTAATGCCACTATAAATATGCCGAGCTTCTATATAAGCTTGCATTCATTCTCATTTTAGGCTATTACCGCTATATCACGCGTCATAAAATGGGAGATTTTTAAAATTTGTTTCGCTATTCATTTCTTTCACAACTTGTCATAATGATGTCAAAGCATGTATGCTTTTGTATAGACAGTGGTAATTGCAAGTAAAATATATTTATAGTGTGAATATAATCCAAAGCAACACAAATCAAGAATAAAAATGAACACAGATGATTGATTCAAGAACATTGTTCAAAATACAATAATTATCTGTCGAAAATCTTTTTCTGTACCAATTCAGTTGGCTGAAATAGTGATAAAGTGTTGATAATCTGGTACTTTTCATGACTTTCTCAATTCCACTTCCAATCAAATGAGTTTCTCCAGATTCAACTGGATGATCTGTTCACGAAAATATTGATTCTGTGTTTTTTTTACCATTTGTAACTACTTAAGTCACTTTTTCAAGAACGATTCTTGGTCTAGAGAACTCACCTCTCATTACCAGAGAAATTGGATTTCCCAAGGTATTGAACCAAGAAGCTCATTTTAATATCGTGTTATCTGCATCAGTTCAGCATATTTGTTCGAAATACAGCTCTAGTTCTCTTGTTTTGATATAATCCATATCTATATTAGGCAAATACAATACACTGACACACTGACTCACTGACTGATTGACTAACTCATTCATGAACTATGGAACTCATACCCCAGCAATAAAACCCAGATGTATGATTAAGTTCTATTGGAAATAAAATTAAGCAAAACCTTCATTCTAAGCTGATTATATCAAAGGATACCACAGGGTTCCATATTTAATTCCTCCAACAAGCTATGTAAAAAGTGTTATCAACAGCCTTACAGAGACCGCGCTGTAAAATTATCACATCCAGAAAACCGTCTCAAAATTTTGAAAATAGTTCGTAGTGGGTACACTGGAAATGAATGGCTACCCAAAAACATTTTTCAACACCTTCATTGAAGGAAGAATAAGCAAAATCTTTAACAGTACGTCATGTTATATAAATAATACAAACGATAATAAAAATAGTTTTATAACATTACCATTCATTCCGGAGAAAATCAATAATGTTTAAAAAATATGATGTAAATGATGTGCATAAACATATTAACTGTATTGCTAAATTAATATTCTTCTAATCTAAGACTTTTATAACCTAATGATAAACAAACCCACGGTACATAAATTGAATTGTTAATTTGCGATGGGACTTATACAGGAATCTCTAAGCAATATTTGTGAAAAAGTTTGTATGGTCGTAAGTATAGTACTAACAGCAGATACTTGGGAAATTCCACCGCCCTTCCTGAACATTGTTTCGATATTTCGATTACAAAATGTTAATATTTCAACTGAAGAAACCAATTACTATAAATATCTATCCTGGAGAAGATTCACATAAAATGTGACTCTAAGTCTGTAAATCATGAAACACTCTTTCAATCGTTTAGTAAAATTTATACTTATTCAATTGATTAAACCTCTGCATATTATTACGTACGTCTTTATAATATTAAAAGAATATTTTAGGTAGTATGCTAAAATAATCGATATTTCTGGTAAGGTCTGATAACCTTTTGCTATTACCTCATTAATCTTTTACAACTGGTTTGGAAGTGGATACTTAGGCATATTAGAGTTACTTTTGTCAGTCTTGTTCTCACATTTCATGAGATGACTTCAATTACTGGAGAAAGATTGCTTTGCAGCTGTTTTTTGATGCATATTCATACACTCAGAAAATTAATGTGTTACAATTTCAATTGTGTTTCTGTTAATTTCAGCGACGTAGGCATTTTCAAATGAACTTAATGCGATAGGAACGCTTTGTGCTTGACATAATTAGTTTTAAGAAATCCCGTTTTAGACATTGATGCGTCTTTTGATGATGGTTGTGAAACCGAAACGTACGTTGAAAACGAAAATAATAATCACATGTGTTAGTGTGACCCATTTCACAAGAATTTATATATAATTCATACCTGGGTAAAAATTTTTTTCCTGGCAAAATGTCAATAGTGTTACAACTAATTGAGTATCGTCCATTTCAATTATTTATGGGAATTGTAATAAAATGATCTCGATATGCACTCTTACAAGTGGTGTAGTCACTTTTTCGTGAAAAAATTCTAAAATTCGAGTTAAAACATAAAGTTGTATCCCGTTTTAGACAATAATTATTTTTGATACGTCTTCTGATGATGCTTGTGAGACCGAAACCTATTTCTCGAGAATTTAAATATAATTCATGCATGGGTCAAGAATCATTATCAATTCAAGTTAGTATTCGTATGCCATTTAGGTACTTCATACCAATATATCAGGTAAATCGACTAGAATACGATATATTTGCCAGTGAAGTAGAAGTGTGGTATTAGTCCAGGAAATAAAGTACAAAATCGACCCAAATTAGAAAAATTTGATGTAAAAAGCCGATTTTGATGTGTGAGGGCTCATTCGATTCGTTTTGACCTCTAGATCAGAATCTGCCACAGCTACATAGGGGGAAATTTGTCCTATTGTTGATAAACAATAAATAATGGCCAATAAATGGCATGTTTTTGACATGATAAAAAAAAATTAAAACGCTATTTTCCATCAATTTTTAGAGGGTAAACTAGAAGATTGCAGTTATTTGATCAATAAACAATGTGAATTTAAGGTTTTAACAATTTGTCAGTTATCTATTTGTTAATAAACAACAAAATGGAAATTTCCTAGATAATCAAGATTAGATTCATTTTCAGGTAATTTGAGGTCGCTGAATACAAATTTGATGTTATTTTTCTGATTGGCTGTTAATCTAATTAGTTAATTAACAATTTGTTAATAAACAAATTAACCCAAAAAATGGAAATTTAAAAAATAATCAAGACTAGAGTCATTTTCAGGTAATTTGAGGTCGCTGAGTAGATGTTATTTTTTTGATTGAATGTTAATATGATTATCTAATTAATAATTAATTAGTTACCGAATGAAAAAAAAAATCAAAGTCTCAAAATGATCAAGATTGGAGTCAATTTCGTTTAATTCAAGGTCGCTGAATACGAATTTGATGTTATTTTTTAAATAAATTGCTGGGAAACTATTTTTTATCAATAACATGAAAAACCACTCTTCCCCTTTACGGCTACGGCCCTGGAGGTTGAATTACTGGTTCTGAATTCAGCTCATACGTCCCTGCATTTCTCCCAGTTACCATGACAACGCTATCAATGAACTAATAATGTGAACAATTTATTGTAAAATCACATTAGATTCAAATTTAACTACTTCAAATTATCCAAAATTGACTGTGATCTTGATTATTTTAAAACTTTGAATATTTTTTGTTGATTCGCCAAGTGAATTAATTAATCAATTAAATCATCATTCGATTCAAAAAGTAACATCAATTTCGTGTTCAGCGGCCTTAAATTATACGAAATTGACTCCAATCTTGATTATTTTAAGACTTTGAATTTTTTCGTTAATTCGGTAACTAAGTAATTATCAATAAAATGAATAAATCAATCTTTAATTCAAAAAATAACATTAAATTCATGTTTAGTGACCCGAAATTACCCGAAAATTACTCTAATCTTGATTATTTTGAGACACTGAATTTTTTTGTTAATTCGGTAACTGAGTAATTATCAATTAATTAACTAAATTAACATTCAATCAAAAAAATAACATCAAATTCATATTCAGCGATCTCAAATTAGCTGAAAATGACTCTAGTTATGATTATTTTTTAAATTTCCATTTTTTGGGTTAATTTGTTTATTAACAAAATGTTAATGAACTAATTGGACTAACAGCCAATCAGAAAAAAGACATCGAATTTGTATTCAGCGACCTCAAATTACCTGAAAATGAATCTAGTCTTGATTATTTTTCAAATTTCCATTTTTGTGCTAATTTATTCATTAACAAATTGTTAATTAACTAATTAGATTAACAGCGAATCAAAAAAATAACATCGAATTTGTATTCAGCGACCTCAAATTACCTGAAAATGAATCTAATGTTGATTATTTAGGAAATTTCCATTTTGTTGTTTATTAACAAATAGATAACTGACAAATTGATATAAACCTTAAATTCACATTGTTTATTGATCAAATAACTGCAATTTCCTACTACCCGCTGAAAATTGATGGAAAATAGCGTTTTCAATTTTTTTTTATTATGTCAAAAACATGCCATTTATTGGCCATTATTTATTGTTTATTAACAATAGAACAAATTTCACCCTGTGTAGCTGTGGCAGATTCTGATCTAGAGGTCAGAACGAATCGAATGAGCCCTCACACATCAAAATCGGCCTTTTACATCAAATTTTTCTTTTGAAATCCTTTATTTCCTGGACTATATATTCAAATTCTGTCTATGGAAGTTACATTAATAATAATTATTGATCGAATGGAATGATCATTTCCTTTCCACTTACTAAATAAGTGAGCCATAAATACCGTTTGTGAGAGAATTCAAGTTTTGAAGAAATAACAATTCTCACTTTGCTATATTCCGAGTGAAATCAGTTTAAGTAGATTTTCAAATTCAATTCAATATAAGACATATGAACTGTTCAATGCGAATTGTAATTTTCGTTTGAAATGCAACGGTCTAGAAACAGAGCCGGAGATTTAGAAATAATGTCTTCGATTCACCAAATGAAACTACTTTCGAAATGGGTTGTCCAATTTGAAATTATTTCGGATTGGGGACATCCACGAACATAAATTATAGAACAATCTGAAAACCTGACTGCTTCCGAAAGGAGCACAACCACATCCAATTGGAAACTCCGAAAGAATCACTGAGAAACTAGATAGAATTTGTTTCTCATTGCTGCATTTGCATATCGTATCAATTCAATCACAAATACAGTCTGACCAATTCGGAAAGCTTGATAATTATGAAGTTACGTCAGTACAAATACAAAAGTAGATTGATTATTAGCAGCTTGAAAGAAGAAAATCACAAATATACCATTTGAAACCTCAAATGGTATATTAGTGATTTTTGAATTGACTGAATCATTATTTAGTTCGAGAAACTAAATGGGAATCATTGTAGAGTGGAAATTACTCCTTCACAATTTTTCCTCTTAATGTTCCAATATTCAACAAGCAAGTTCCTGTTGAAATGTAACTGTCAAACTGAAATTTGGTCAAGTGTGGATGTTTATTCAGATGACAGTGTCATGTGAAGAATCCTGTCACCTTAAGCCTCTTTTGCTCATGGAGAGAAGGTATTTCGATCATTTGGATGAGATCTTCGCGATGTGGAGCTAGGCCCGCCTCATACCGGGGGCCCTGGGTCAAACCAAGAACCACTGTTTAACCAGTAGCTTCCTGAGGCCGTGAAGACCGATGGTCGATAAGATTCCGATCCCTGGATTGGGGAGAGGGGTGCCTGGGGAACCCCGTTTGGCCAATTCATTCGCCCCTTCGTTTTCTTCCACGCCAGAGTGGGCAGGGAGGGGTTGTACTCGTACTAGTCTAGAAGTCACTCTATGGGCGCGAAGTGTTTCAGCTGCTCAGCTGTCTGTGCACAAGTTTGGATTGCACAGACTTCGGCCTGGTAAATGGTTACGTTAGCACCTAGGGCAACTGAAATCTCCCTTCTGGGTATGCACGAGTAGACTCCGGCTCCGCTAGACTCAGTCTTGTATCGGTCCGTGGACCACATGAGTTCCCTGACGAAGTCCTTGTTCTCAAGTCCGTTCTCTGGGTTATGAGGACGTTTGTTGTAATATGTGGGATCGCTGAGATGAGTGGCAATAATCTTGCTGCATTCTGCATCGAAAAAATGAATTTTCTCATTTGCAATTTTTGAAGCAAATGAAAAAATCATTATTCGGTGATAAATCAACCCAAATTTGTTACTAGGGGGTTTTTGAGATCGCTGAACACGAATATTATGTCAGAAATACGATATAGTTTACCGGTGAACCAGGAACTCTTGGCTGTGAGGGCCATCCACGAGATTTTCTCAAAATATGCTTGGAAATTGAACCAAAATGTTCACTCGGGGATTTTCGAGGTCACTGAACACGATTCTGGTATTGGAACAAATCCTCAATATACCTGGAGGCCAGGGTGTAGTGGTTTCTCATTTGAAAGAGATTTAAAAAGTGGGCAAATCGAGTAAATGCATCAAGGAATCGGATGCAAAAAACTTATTTCGATCCATCTTACTGCACAAATTTCGGACCTAAAATGCTATATTAACTCGACTATACAGAATTTCTCTATTGTGAAAGTAACACACCAATGCGATATTGTTCTTTGATTGTGAAAATTGGCTTGTAGTTCGATTTTATACAAAAATACCGAATACGTTCTACTAATTTAACCCCCTGAACTAGTAATCTATGGTGTGACAAGTCACTATGATCATTGGATGATATAGTACATGAAACTTAATCTGGTAAAGTCCAAAAGAGATTGATACTGGTAATAAATGGAAATGTATGTCTAAAAATAGCGGAAAGAAATAAATCGTTGTTGAGGAAAACCATCAGTTCGTTGTGAAAAATATCGCAAGCTGGATCGCAAATCACTTAGTAGAAGTATGGGAAGTAGTTGTAAAGCAAACAGCCACAAATAACTGACAGCATACCTAGTTGGCTTGCAGCGATTTAATGAACACGTTTCTCATTGGAAAGATTTCCTATCCAGATAACGTCGTTGGTGTAGTTAGGCGAAATACTTCCAATTGACGTTGCAATGCTTGCATGATTGCTGATAAAAACCGTTATTTCTTACGACAATTTACAGGATCTGGAAGCACACGACAGGAGAAACTTTAGGAAACGCAGGAAATTAGACCATTCTCTAAATCATTTTCTTAGATATCTACTTTGTTTTCTTTCAATTTGCGCCTTCGCAATCTAAACTTATGTTTCAAGAAATTCTATTCCAGCGTAATTGTACATTGCTCTTGGCAGAAGTAGATTTTCAATTGAGTTTGTAAAATAATGATCCTTGCTTGCTCTTGGCTTTCCATCTGAACCAAATTATCAATAACTGTCGCTCAGTTTTATGAAGAAAGCTTCAAGCTTACTTAATCGATGGGTTCGATTGTAATATTGCACTTTACAAAACCCAAACTCATTAATAATCTACTTGTTATATTCAACAATTCAAGTCAAATTAAATTGAATCAAAGCGGCAGATTTGAGACATTTAAAATGCTACAATTACAGAATTACACTATAAGCAATATCAACTAATACTAGAATATTAATAAAAACTAATTGGATGTAGCAAATTAGATATAAATGAATATATGAATTATTTACTTATCTCATACTGACTTCGGCAGATAACAATGATAAGGTCCATCTAGTCTATATCTATCAGTAACGCCACAAGCTGATAGTTCTAGACAGCTGTTTCGCTCTCCTCGTAAAGCTCATCAGTAGAAAGAGCAAGACCAAAATATATCAAGCGATGTACGAATTGTATCACTAAGAAATGAAACAATGTACGACATTGAATGATGGATTTCTCGAACTTTATAGCTGTCTAGAACTATTAGGTTGTGTCGTTATTGATCGATCTGAACTAGAGAGCCCTCATCAAAACGAATTGAATCCCAAAGAAATATAACACTTTCTTCAAGTTGTTTTTTTCTCCATCATGGAATCATGTAATTCATAAGAAATTGATGGCCAACAAAATTCAGTCACTTGTGCCTTCACTTCTAATGTTAAATAACTACTTGTCTCAATTTTTATTAACATCTTTCACATTTTTTTGCATATTTCTAAATTAATATATTCAATCATCAAAATAATATTACCATACATCATAAATTAACTTTCAAATCAGACCGGTGATTAAATAAATTGAATCAGTCCCATCGCCAATTTCATTTCAAACCAGTGTAATTATTGAAATAAATATTCCATGAACAAATTTACTTCCGCGATAACTTTTCGTATTTAATGTTTGTTTCGAAAATGTAAATATTATTGAAACTAAATGACAAAACCGATTGGATGCAACATCACAGTGAGATTTTATTGATTATTTGGTTGGTTCTACTGTTTTTTATATTTATAGTATTTGAATGCTCTGCTGATCAGATCCAGTCCCGAAAATTATGTAATATTTGAATGAAGAAACAATACGTACTCGTACCTACGTATAGATAAAATGTAAAAATTGAATTGGAACTTACTAATTACATTATTTTGATTTTCCAGAAACTGAATAGTCTAATTATGAATGGTTTAACTAAACAGTAATTATGTAATGAATATATTCATCAGTAGAAAAGTACAAATGCCTCAAAAAAAGGAATTTATCCTTCATTATTCTAATAATTAATATTAATCTATGAAATTTATTAAATTAATGTTTATTTATTATTAATGAAGAAAGTTTTGTTAAAGTGAGATTTTGTCTTTTTGAACATTTTTTGAGATGCAATTTTGTAAAATTCAATAGTATAATTCTTATTTTAGATAGAATTAAATAAGATGTTTATTTATTAGTTACAAGTGAATGAAGTTTCATTTGAGTGAAGTTTTTTACCTTTATCGTATGAAATTTGGGAGGTATATTTTCATAATTTTTTATTTCAATTTTTATAAGTAATTTGGTTGAAAAATCCATTAAATTTTCATGGTTCTTGGATATAACAAACTTACTTATATTTATAACTGAGAACTAAGTCTAAAATAATTTGTTTTATTTATTTATTGAAGAAAAAGAATGAATAACTTATTTATTTACAATTAAAATATTTGTAGGGAATTCTTAGAGTTATTTTGATTTTATATAAAATTAATTTCAAGATAAAACTTGGAGAAAAAGTTGGGCAGAAACGCTTTGAACTGTATAAAAAATTTAAAAAGCAATAATAATTATAATTAAGTTTAATATGTTCATTATTAAATATAAATTATTTATTATTATTATTCGAATATTCTAATTTATTAATTTAATAATTTCGTCAATAAAAATGTGTTTATATTTTCATCTGATTAAAATAAAGTTTCAATGTAATTTTCATATTATATTTTTATTTAATTTACATGTACATTTTTGAATTAGTTTCTATGTTCAGTTTAATTGATGTAAAATTTCGAAAATTATAGCATGTGCATTGACTGCATTGGTCTAGTAACTGTGACATTATAAGTAAGCAAGAATCACCCTTATCCACTAAAAATTCTGTTGAAGTACTGGAGAACTTTCCGCTACCGAGTAGCCATCATCAAATAGTATTTTTAATGGAGTTATAGTGTAACCACAATGTGTGAAGTTTTTTATAGTTTATTAGTAGCTATGACGTCTTCGCAAACTTATCTCATTTATACCATAAATAGCACATGTTCTAGTGCAGAGGAAGTTCAACTAATATTGAACTGCAGATGACTCGATTTGAACAAAATCAAACAGATTGCAAGCTGGATGTTTTGGGCAGTCTTAACCTGTAGATTGTAAAGACTGACGAATCGTCATGGTCTAGTGACTCGTAATTTATCCTGAAATTCAATGAATCCACTAAGATTCCTCGAAATTGTGCAACGGCTTCGTTAAGGTATTAGTTGCTGGCATGAACCAGCTTGAAAGAAACAGAAAAACCACGAAGATGGAATCCAATGATAATTTCATTAAAATGAAGGAACATGCATTCAAAGCACTCTTCGATCAGACGTTATTAAAGAAAGTCACGTCTTTCCCTTGATATTAGCATGAGAGTTTTCTCTCACGGAATTTTCATAGAGGGGCGAAGACAGGAGCAGTGACTTTCTCACATTCAGACATTGCATTGTTATTTTGAATAACTTCATTGTTGGGTGAATGCTGAATGCTGATTCGTGAAATCAGTACTACTCTTTCGTTACTGAGATCGAAAAGCTTGACTAACCACTACAACAGACGCGTGGTGAAAGATATCGATAAAAAATTTACGAATAGCCTTCAGCAAGTTTCAATGTTTAATCTTTGAAGCTCCAAACAAGAAGCTGTTGTTGTTTTGTTCGTTCAACCCGAATGGGAAGGCGTAAAATATATCGTAAATTTGAGAGTTTGTAATTGTAGCAAGGAAAAACGTATTTCATGACAACTTGCTGATAACATTTTTTTTTCATTATAGTTTCATGGTAGATAAGGAAAATAACTCATACAAAACAAATTAGGAAGGATTCTACTAGAATATTTGCATCCATATTAATATCATCAATCGCTAATAAAATTTGCCATACAAGTTATTTCTAGCAGAAAGAGTGATGTGTGGAAAACATTGAAAATATAATTAAAGGATTCATGTTTCAAAACGATTATTTCTACAATTAACTATGATCCCTTGATCAGTATTACTTCCCTCACCAGTAAATATATTGCATAGTTTAGAAACAGATAAAGACGTTAACAGAAGGTAAACTAAAAGCAATGTTAAAGAAAAGGGAAAAACTAATGTTCTCACTACTTCCCCCTGAGTTGGAGACTGGAATGTAAAGGAAAAAATGTTGAGTCATCATTGAGGGCAAGAAAACTATTTGAGAGTAAAATATTGATGGAAGTAAAAATAATAAAAAGGAAAATGTAGAAAGATATCAGAGATGCCGATGAAGAGGACAAAAAAACTAAAACAACAAAACCAAAGATGGAAAATAAAAAACAAGAAAATATTTCTAGTGAATAAGAGGAGATTGACGAAGATGCAGTCTGAATATTCGTGCAACTACTATTACTGCAATTCCGCAATCAAAGAAGGTTGGATATATTGCACAGTATGTCGAGGTTGGGAACACTAATGATGTTGTGGTTTGGAGGAGGACGGCGATGACTTCGTTTGTGTTGAATGAAAATCGATGATTCTGTAGTATTTCTTAGAAAAAGGACAGTTTTAAAACCGTTTGATCAAATTTAGTACTGTTTCTTATACATTAAACACCTTAACATGAATAAAATATTTTTTTTTCATTTCTCGTATACTTAACATTTGTAGCCGGATTCACCTCACCGGTGGGGAAAAACCGAATGATTCGACTTTTTTCAGGAAAAAATTATATATTTAACGAATGTCTAATATGTTGTTGATGGCTATTATGAGACTGAACTATTCAAAGATTGTCTTTACAGGTTTTCATAATTCCATGTACGAAAACTTTCCATGAAGGGGCTACCAAAGTCAAACCACTCGGTTTTTCACCTGTAACATGACTTTCTCTATGAAACTCTATAAGACTTGAGAAATTTATATTATCCCTACTCACCAGTCTATTTATTAACCTACAGAGTGGTCATTTGATTTAGAAAACAATGTTACGTTGGAGTTTGATTCAATCCTTGATAAACCAGAACAAAAGTGGAAAAAAACCTTCACACTCACACTGAAAGGTAAGTGAAGGGATAAACGCTAGTATTAATCAGAGAAACTCGTACTCAACAATAATGTAATATTTAATAAATAACAATTAAAATATAATGATAATAATTAAAGAATGGTTATGATTAAAAATAATAAAAACGAATATAATAATTAATTTCATTACTAATATATGAAATTTCTAATAAGAATAATCTAATAATGAAACCTAAAGTGATATAACATTACCTAGAGAATCTAGATTAACTAAACTGAATTAAAATGATTTCTCAACCAGGATGAACATAGGGGATCGAGAAGCGATGAACTGATTGGATGTATTATTGACTTGGACAGAGAAACTCGTACTCAACGATAATGTAATATTTAATAAATAACAATTAAAATATAATGATAATAATTAAAGAATGGTTATGATTAAAAATAATAAAAACGAATATAATAATTAACTTCATTACTGATCATATGAAATTTCTAATGAGAATAATCTAATAATGAAACCTAAAGTGATATAACATTACCTAGAGAATCTAGATTAACTAAACTGAATTAAAATGATTTCTCAACAAGGATGAACCTTGGGGATCGAGAAGCGATGAACTGATTGGATGTATTATTGACTTGGACTTGAATGAAAACTGAAAGGAATAACTCTGATTTTAAATCTGAAACTCTAATTTTAGCGAAATCACTCATCTTACCAAAAACACTCTGAATAAACTATTGAATTAAATGAATTGAAAAGTGCCTCGAGATTTTCCGTGAGACTAATTTAAGACAGAAAATATAACTTTTTGGCATTGCGGCAGTTATTTATAATGCATCCTTTTTCTTAGAAACCAACCTACAATTAGGGGAAGGAACTCCGAAATTGATTAATCAATAATATGACTTATAGTAATCCTACTTTTAATTTTGTACCAATAATATTTCTAGTAAATTTGGAAGAATGATTAATCCAATAAGCAGTGAGATAGTTAATAATCCTTTCCCTTTCTATAGGCCTCTAATTCAGAGTGTTTTCGATGGGGATTTCTAAACCTGATTTCTGCCGTTTTATAAATATAACTAACTAATCTTCTTTATTAATCATTATAAATATAATTAGAATACAATTAATTACAAGTTTGATGATTAGATACTACGTACGTCCCGATTTTCATGTGATATACTTTGATTCAATATGAAATGTATGAAAGCTTCCACAGCGGCTCTGGAACAAATCCGCTACCTAAACATCTCCAGATGGTTGACTTTAAAATTTATCATACATTAGAAAAGCTAGCCGATTCGTTCCCCGTGCTTTTTTCGTTATTGTTGGTTGACAAATTTATGATTTCTTCTATAACTAATTCTTCTCTGTAACTGAAGCTTGTCAGACATTATTGTGACCGAACCCTCTTCACTCTGACCTGATATGGTATCATATCAGCCTCTGTGGTTTATTATAGAAATTCTTTCACTATTTCTCACGTCAAAATATAAAACAGAAAACATCTGGTAACTATTAAAATTCTTGTGCTCTTGCTGGTATTATATTTTATTAAGATGAAATTTAAATTTGCTAAAAAGATTTAGTTATGAATATTGACATTGATCTGTACTAAACCTTACTACACACCATTTTCTCCTAAAGTTTATCAAAATTAATACCAATATTGTTCTATTGAATAATTTAGTTTGTATTATTTTCAAACTACGGTTTTAGAACATTCATTTATCTGAAACATCATATTCTTTTCTTCCAGGTAAATATTCTAGAAAACTTGAAAGGAAATTCATTTCCACAAATCTGATATTTCAAGCATTAAATTCACATGAATATATTCAATTTACTCTGTTGGAAACGCAAAACAAATTTGATAAACTGATAAGGAGATATTCTTCTAATTTACTGAAAGCGTTTCCACCGTCTTCATCAAAATACATTCCTGTATAAGGTGAGATTGAAAGCAGTAAATGGTATTACGGTATTCCGAGAAAATAAATCCCTATGATGTTCAGAAGTAGCTAATTTGAAAGTACTTGGTACAAGATGGTAAGCGATGACATCATAAAGCATTCAGTTTTCTGATGAAATCGTATACATAAGCGCGCAACGTTTGAAGGCAAATATATTAATCTATATGCACTATAAAACATAATATCAGCAGGTAGCATGGAATGAAAAATGTGGTTATCTATTTTGCAGATGAAGCCATTCATACTACGGTTCAAGCCAGATACAGAAATCCATCAATGTTGAACGGTGGTTGAGAATTAATGGCTGTATCTACATGCCGGATCTTGTCTCACGTCCGAGGTAGAGGTTACTTTGCACCCATCTTTCAGCATCAAGATACCTTGTTGGCGCAGCTATGAACATTTACTTGAAAATACAGTTGACGTGCGGCGCGTCATGAATTGTCTGTTCATAAATGGCATTTTACTGAAGACGCACTACTTTTGAAGCAATTGTACTGTGTGTCAAGACGTGGATGAGACAGATGTAACTTCCGACAAATAATTGATATGGAGCCCAAATAAAGTTGGTTTCAACTTATTCAATGAACATGAAGCTTTATTTCCCTCACTGGTCGATCTGGAGAGAAACCTGTGGATAATATCTAACAAGTAATTTCTTCAAGCATCAAAAACATTCCCCGTGACTTTAGTAAAGTTTGGTTATCTTAGTGGGTATGGGGTAGATGGCGTTATATGCTCTAGTATCTCAAGTACATGCACCCTGCCGCAAAATTTCTGCAGGAGTACCGATAACTCTACGTCCGTCTGTCTCAGAATCAGAATCTAATTTATTGCACCATGTTTAATTGAATATGTTCTGATGAGTTTTTCGAGAGGAAATAATTGTAAATCCTGCTTTGATGATAATTTTGTCCAGATACTACTGTTCGAGTTTATTTGGTGTATAAACTGTCAGGAGATACCAACTCCGTCAATGTGAGCTGAGGGATTAATAAATAGTTTCCATTGCTGTCAAAACATTTACATAAAGGGGTTGACTTGCTTTATGTCTTCTCTGGAAATGGCCACTGATATTTACACTGAGCTTTACCTCATCTCCTGAGTTTCCTGCTCATGCTATAATGGCAAATCTTATTACTGATTGATCAGCTAACCACACTACTTCTTCAAAATATTGTTAATAAGCTGTTCATCCCTATATGCATGAAAACTGCTACAAATGAAATATTTTCTTCGAGTATAACTTTTGCTCAAATTTTTCAAAGAAACTATTGCCTTCAGAGTTCAGTCACTGCGCAATTGAGTTACACATACAAATTTATTTTTTTCACATATCTGTTTTATGATTGATTTTCATGTTGTTTGGAGCACTGATCACGAATAGATTCGAAAATCTGATGCATTCCAAGATATTGAAAACTCCCAAAAATGGCCATTTTTAAAAAAATAGCCATTGTTGGGAATTTTCGCTGTTTTTTGCGTTTTAAACGAAATAAACGTATTTTATCGGATAAACTGCGAAAAGCAAAGTTGTAGAGGAAGTCGGAACGCATCGAATAGCGCTAATAAAAAGTCTATAAGTCGAGAGGAGCCCTATCAAAGGCCCATCTGCGGTTTTTTTTGGTAAAATTAAAATTTAACCTATTACAGATTTTGCTTTAGGAACTTTTTTGTTACTATTTTTTTCCAATTTTCAGGACTAATAAAAAAAATAAGTATAAAATAAGTAAATATTTAATTAATTAAATCCCCAATTATAACATTGTATTTCGTTTACTCATACTTTTCTAAGAGATTTATGCGAAATAATGAAAAAACATCAAAAATTCAAAATTTATTGATTTTTTGTGAAATCTACATTACCGACGCTCGACTTTCGAGCGCGGTTGCATTTTTTGGTCCTTCTTTACTTCTTTAACTTGCGCTAGAATTAAAAAGAAGCTGAGTCGACGTTTTGGGTTTAGATAGAGTGAAGCCTCTTCTTCCAAACGAATTTTGGTTATTTCAAAAAGGGTAAACATACAATTGGAGATATCTTGAGTTCTACTTTTCAAAAAAAGCGCCACAAGGGCTCAAAATACGCATAAAATGATCTTCTATTGGAATACAAAACTTGAAATTGTTCTGACCTGGAAATTTTTGAATTTATTTTCGGGCACAAAATTTTTGAAATGGCCTAGTTTCTTTAGTTTAACAGCAAAGTGGTTGGATTTTGGATATGTTATAGGAGGCATCAAATTCTTCAACTCGCTTCTTGGCTTGGCACCGAAACCGTGAAAATACGATTTTTCCAAGATGACAGGTTTTGGCGCAAAATAAAAGAGATAGATAAAAAAAATTGGGTCGAAAGTATATGAAATGCTACCTTTTAGCAGAAAATAAAGGTCCTAAGGTGAACTCTGTAATAGGAAATTCAATTTTAATTCTACCAAAAAAATATCTGACTCATAGACTTCGAATTAGCGCCATTCGATGCATTTTGATTTCCTCTACAACTTTTCTCCTCACAGCTTATTTCGTTCAAACCGCAAAAAGCCGCAAAAATTTCCATTTTTTGACATAAAATGTCTGATATCTTGGAACGTATCAGATTTCCGAATTTATAACTAACATATTCGGGATCAGCATCACAAAAACGTTGAGATCAATCATAAAATGAAGATGTGGAAAAAATAAAAATTCCAATTGCAAAGCGACTGGACTATTACGAAAAGATGACCATTCACCCTTTCGCTAGAGAATGTTATTATTTCAGCTATATTTTTATCATAGTCAGTAGAAAACGATATTCACATTCTGAGGGGCCAATTCAGCCCCTCCAAACATTATGAAAACTTATGCTCATATTCCACCTAGGGAATTTGAGACGTTATTCACCGGATTAACCGAAAAACGTATTATGTATATACATAATGTGTTAGTTGATTTGCTTTGAATCTGAATTCTGAATAATCATGACTTATATGAGTTTTTCCATCATTGAAATGAACCAACGATCGTATGAATCAGAAAGATAGAGATCAGAGCAATGTATGGGGATATTACATTTTTATGGGATGGTAAAAAGAGGTAAAAGTAAGCCAAGGGAACAATATCGCTTCGAACCAAGTAAACTGGTCTTTCGAAAATATTAACTGAAACAGTTTTATGGGTCAATATAATTCTAACGAAATCACTATCGGGTTAAAGATAAATATTGGATTTTCACCGGTAGTAAAGTAGTCTTCGACTTAATTGAATCTACGATGTCATAAACATTTTCGAATCAAATTTTTATAGATTTTCGTAATTCAGTAATGTCTTCATTACTCCGTTTCGCAAAATGTTTCATTATTTTTCAGAGATCAAACTTAAACTACTCAACCTTAACAGTGGAAGCTGCTATCATCAATTTAGAGAAGTTAGTAAGTGAAATATTTCAATCGCTACTCATTTTTAATTTGTTTTTGTCTGAATTGATTTGTTCCGTATCATCATCATCATTAGAGGGGAGAGAACTTAGCCCCCTGATGCACTCAGCCCACTTAGTTGGGCCAATTGTGCGCCCCGTGGTCAGGAGCCTATTCCATTCTAGCAGGTTTGTGGCCTGCCAGAAACCCAGAATAATGCCAGTGCTGTCTTCCATAAGTTCTTCTGGAAGCAGTTTTAATTCTCCGAAGTGTCGGTGCCTGAGGGATTCTAATGCTGGGCATTCCAACAGGATGTGAGAGGCAGTTCCTCCCACCTCTCTGCATTTCCTACATATTGGGTCATCTGTGATCCCCATAGTGTGGAGATGTTTGTTAAGACGACCGTTAAGTGACCGATTAGGATTCCAGTTATCTCTCTGATGTCCTTTATGTTCAGAGTTTCTTTGAGAACCTGGGCACAGGCTCTTTGATGAAGAGCTTGGCCTGACTCATGCGTGGTGATTCTCGCCACAGTTCAGACCACTCTTCATTCAGTTGGCCCAGAAGGGAGAGACCCTTTACGCAGTTTGATAAAGCGACCATTGGCTCTGGCCCGATAGGGGCGCTAGACGACCTTCGCCTGGCCAAAGAGTCGGCCGTTCCGGGGACTCAGATGAGTTGAACTTTATTTCTCCTAGCTAGTCCAGCTAGTGTACCCCTGCATTCTTTGACAAGCCTTGATGTGACTCTGGGTGATTTGAGAGCTCCCAGAGCCGACCGGCTGTCTGTGCAAATATATATGCCCCTATTTACATAGTTTCTTCGCAGGTTTTCCATGGCACAAGTCAGTATTGCGTAGACCTCCTCCTGAAAAACGTTCAATAAGCACCTAGAGTCACTGAGATAAGGATCATTGGCCTTTTTAGGTACACTCCCGATTCAGAAGCCTGACCTACCTTGGACCCATCTGTGAACCATACGAGCCCGTCTGTTGGCAGTAGGGTGGGGGTTTAGTTGTTCCAATCTCTTCTTGTCGGGATGAGGATTTTGGGAGAAGTGAGACAAATAACAGGGAGCATGCTATCTTGCTTCATTTGTTTCGTATCAATTCAACATTCAATCTCCACGTCACATGGTTATTTACTCGAACTGCAACTGTGTGTAAAATCATATAGTTAGGCAAATTCAGGCTGGGAATTTATATGATTTGTTATATGTGTTTGACAACTTGTACGAGATGTAATGGTAACATCAACAAATACATATTTCTATACCAGCAGAGCAGATTGGTGAATGGTAAATAAATCATCAAAGCATCATATCCCAATTTGGGTTAAAGAACTGATAATATTTTAAATTATCGAGCAAAATAGTCAGTTATCCACAACCAGGAATCTAACTCGATCCTCCATTAGTGATGTTGACTACAAATGAAGTCGAAATGAGATGTACAAAAGTGTTGCATATATTCATGATATGACATTTCATACCAGTTTCGAATATTTCAGCAAATGTTGAATTAGGTATTAGTTTTTTTTCTCGCGATATGACATCTTAGCTCAAATTCGCTATTGGTAATGTTGGGCTCAACTGAAGTCTAAATGAGAAAGATAAAAAAGTTTATTAGATTCAAACTCATTTTTATATCAGTTTCGAATATTTCAACAAATGTTTGTTCCGACTAGATAGGTTTCTTTAATGAATATTTGTTTCGAGTAAGTAGTTTTTTTTCAATAGATTACGTTCAAGCTCAAAGCCAGCTGAATTGGAAATGAGATAGATAAACCAGTTGATAAACTTAAATTAGGGATGTGACATTCCATACTATTTTGGAATATTTCAGAAAATGTTTCGAGTCAGGTATTAGTATTCCTCATCTTAGCTCAAAGTCTCTATCAGTAGTGTTAGGTTCAACTGATGTCTGAATTGAAAATGTTTCAATCAGGTATTAGTTTTTCTTTCGAGATATAACATCTTAGCTCGAAGACTCTATTATATTAGTAATGCTAGGTTCAACTGAAGTCTAAATGAGATAGATACAAAAGTTGAATACACAGTTTCGAATATTTCAACAAATGTTTGTTTCGAGTAATCAGGTTTTTCCTTTTGAGAGATAACGTTTTAGCTCAAAGTCAGCTGAATTGAAAATTGAAGATGTTTTGCAAAAAGTTGCCTAAAATTCGATGAAAAACGCTATGGTGCAGGAATTTGCTATTGGACTTTTTTAATGATTTTAGAAATGGCTGGAGTAAATTCAATCGTCGCGAAGAGTATAATAAGACGGGAGACGCCATTCTAAGCGACCACGTACGACTGCTCAGTTTTGGGTTCTCGATGCTTTGTGGTTATTTTGTACAACATCTAGAGTTTGGTTCACATAATTCATATATTGAATGCTCGTAAATTTTCAATCGTGAGTAGTGTATCGTGAACGAACTGTAAATTGAACAATATGTAGTGCTTGTGCCTAAAAACATTCAACAACAATTATGGTTAGTTGCGCAACTTGTGAATGTTCAAAGTCTCAAAGACTTGTCTTGCATTTCTTAGATAAGTACCCAATCTTGATGAATTCACTTATTTTTAGGTGTGTTTGAGAATTTTCTTTTTGAACATGACACATGTCCTGTCAGGCAATGATTACCGGGATCATATGCATAACGAAGATTAGGTTTAAAAGATTTACCAGTAATAAATTAGATTGTTTCTATCGAAACATGTGTAAACTTTAATTTTGAACGATCAATAGATGTAAATGATTACTATAGATCATATTTGGTTATGAATTTTCAGTTTTCTTAACAATGTACAACATAATTATGGTACCTGAAAGTACGATCCTGCTCAACTGGCAACATGAGTCGGCCATTTCTATCGACCATTTCGGTCGTATACTTATTCAGCCAATGCTCCTTATATTACTGAGGTTTTATATTCATAGGTTCAGACAGAAGTAATAAATATTGGAGATACGAATGCAGTCTTGATATATTTTGATTGATAAGTGATAATACTCCGTTTATTAATATGGGATTCAATCTGTAGAATTAATGCGGTGATCCATGTGTTTAATCATTTAAGGCTAATCTGTTTTCATTCCACGTGGAATTGTATTTATAGTTTTGACTGTACCTAATAGACATTAAACTTTAAATATTTTACGTTTACGCTTATATCTTTTGAGTATATTAGTTTCTGCCGTTGTCGATCATAATCATAGTCACTAAACAATATGCGCTGGTTCATTCCATTGTTCTTTGGCTACGGAACTGACAAAAGGTCAATTGTAGTAGAATTCGTCGAATATTGATACTAAAATGCTAAAATGTTCAATCATGATTTTATTCAACTCTATGTCATAGTCAACATAATCATTATTATCAGTAGCTTGCAGATGAAAACTTTGTTAATAGAGAAAACAAGCATCGCATCAGTGTTAAATTTCTATATTTAGTTATTTTAGAATTTTTTACTTTGACTACCTCCTAGATAATACTTTTCGTACTGGGTATGAGACCTGCTCAGAATCAATTCCAACGTGTCTTGAGGATGTCAAAGGAAAGTCAACACCTTATTGTGCTCTCGTGACTGTCATTCATTCGAAAACAAAGATTTTTCCAGCATCACTGTCTATGGAAGCCCTCAATTGAAGAACAATTCCATCGCTTTTATTTTTAATTTCCTTGGTGTGATATTACGTTTATGACAACGTATTTTTTCAATTTTCCCGTTTTATCAAAAGATTCAAGTGTACCAGGAGTTCTCAAAATGTGGTACGGGACATCGGTGGTACCCCAAATTCTAGGAAAAAGACACCACAGGCAACACAAAATGGTTGAAAAAACATTTAATTCTGTTATAGACCGATTTGTTTATGGTTGAATGGTAACCATGTATAAACGATGAAATGTCCGCATGTTAAACATGAAAATACGCGTACAATACAATACTTGAACTTTTATGAAACACGTTGTTACTTATTGAAGAAATGCTTCTATTTAGTATCAATTATAGGTGTTTTAAAAGTACTTCAATAGGTTGGATAACCATTTATCATGTAGATCACTTCATTACTAATGAGGGTAAAAAGAAACGCGCTGAAACGTTTGGAGAATATATTTAATGCATTGTATGGAACAATTCAGAATAAAATAAAATGAAATGAATCATTACACCTAACATAAAACATAATCACTACTTATTGACAATATTGTTACTAAATACGACATGCACACTGAACTAAGGTCCCAATAGTTTTATCGGTGAGCTCCTCATGAAACGCTGTGCTGTGGCCTTGGAAGCTTACGTTCGCAGTTTCTGGAAGCTAATATTAATATCAGGGTACTCTCGCCAAATTGAATGCATCATGAGAAATTAACATAAAAGCATCAATGGACCAAAAGAAATGTTAATGACTGCAATTGAAGCTGCTGAAACTTTAGCAAACAATACATACATTAAGATCCTGAGATATTTCTTATTTTATTTTTACTCGTGGAAGGTAGAGGGAATTATAGAATCTATAATGTCCCAAGGGCATGATGACCCTCATCATTGATAGCGTAACTATGACGATATAACCTTATAATATCTCGGTCAGAAATAAAAGCTATTTAATATACTGAGAGCTATTTTATGTGACTATTTAGGGCCGACTAACGCAGTATAACTCAGGGAAGCACCTATTATTATTATTTCTAAGCTCGTAAAATTACAGAAAGTCCGTTACGGAATAGAACACCAAATACGTGTATTACACGCTTCAAAATATATTCGTTAGTCATATTCGTATAATAAATATACCATAACCGAAAAATTATGGAAATATCAAACTATAATGCTCATTGACGTGTTGCTTAGGCTTTTTAAAACTGAAAACTTTTTATTGAAATTCACTTTTTACCAAATTTTGAAAACCAGCTACATATTTATGCCAACGTGATTCTCATTCTTGTTGGCAATAAAAATAAATACTGTTCGATAATATAAATGTCGATTCGAACGATTATTATATTTATATTCTCTTGAACGGTTGAACCAGACTATATATCGTTTGTTTCAAATATAGAGCATTATCGTGTCAAATTAGTTTTTCCTAAGTCTCTACTCTGAGCATGCAAAAGGAAAAGTGTACACTCCAGACCAGAAATACTCAAGTATTTATCCTTTGACAAAATTTCACATTCCTTATTATAATACGTTTCCCTAACATATTTTGGTGCTTTGAGTGAAAATTTAGCAAACATTTTATCGAAACATAATCTAATAGTTCGCTTCAAACCCCAAAATAAATTGTCTTGTATATTGTTCAATGCTAAAGATGAAACGAATGAATTTAATAAACCTAATGAAGTGTATAAGTTAACCTGTTCAGAGCGTGATAACATTCACATTGTTAGATCAATCGTAATATTGAAATTAGATACAAACATTATTTTCTATCTTTTAGACTCAATAAAATAGATTCATCTTTTTCCGATCGTATTCTACAAACAGGGCAGACTTTTCCAAATTTTTTTTGTATAATCAGAGTAGAGGTTTTAAGTTAAACACACCAGAATTAGTAGAAATTTTCAATGTTATAAATAATAACTGCAGTAAAATTTAAAATAATCAATTAGACTTACTAGAGCATTCTTCTCGATATCTTCCGCGTAAGTTTTGTAATCTCCTTATTCAAATTACATCATTAACTCTACCCTAATATTATTCTATTTGAGTTATTCGATACAAAGCAATGTATTTTCCCATATTCAAATCGTAACTTGTATTTTATTTTGAATATAAATATCTCAAGATCTTCCTTGTTTATTCATACATTATTATCGTTTTGAAGATAACACTCTAGTTGTCGAAACTATAGTCGCGTTGGTGTTTCTGTAATGAGTATGATAGGTGATGAAAAAAAAACGTGTGGCACTCGGGGACTGCCGCGGTGAAGCTATTGCATAGCATTTTTTCTCAACTTATGCAATTATAATTATTTATTTATTTTTAATTTATGCAGTATTTTTTTTCCTTTGATATTAATTCAAGTTTTTTCTTTGATATTAATTCAAGTTACACTTTTTGAGCGTGGTGACCGATAAGAAAACAAGTTTTTTCCTTTTATTGAATAAATGAGAAGTTAATATCGTTTAAAATATTTTAATTATCTTACATTACATGTAGGTTATTCAGGAATTTGTTATCATTGAAACTATAGGTTTATGGTAACTGAAATAAGAGACATAAGTTTGAGACTTGATATCCTCTAAATATCTGGAAAATACCGCGTCAATAGTGGCCCCATATTTTGTTGTGGATTCTTGTGGATCATTATTCATTTTCAAATTCAATTTTTCCGAAAGAAAAATTGTCAACCGCTCTGATTTTTTATCAGCGAAGTTGATGTTGAAATCGCCAGCCAAGATAAGTGGAAATTTATTACCATTTGTACCAAGTATTTTCGACCCTTCTTCAGTGTACTCCAGTAAAGTGCGATGAATAAAATGCTCTACCTCGTCCAATTTTGGATTCGGAGAAATGTAAATTGCTACCATGACTATGTGTAGGCCATTTCTAAGTTTGCATAAGCACTCACAAATATCTCCAAAAAATGAGCGCCTAACATTAACATCGCTAACGTGTACAATATTTATTTCAATATTCGGAGTCATAATATTAGTTACATTATTATTATTTTGGTAAATAGCTACCCCACTTTTTGGAACAGTATCTCGTTTGAATTGAACAATACAATTGAAATTAGGTATTTCTATCGGATTATCATGCGCCATGCAAGATTCGGTAAGAAGTAACACATTTGTTTGTCTCGTAACTGAATCTTGTAAATCGTATTTGTGACTATTTAGACTTTGGCAATTGAAAGTCATTATTGAAATGCCATTTCTATTACTAAGGAAATCTAAGACACTTTGAGCTGTCGTCTGAACACTATTTAAAGGCAGTCTTTTGAATTCTTGCAACAAAGATGCAGTCGATGCAGCTTGCCTTCGATTATTATGAAACTTGAATGTAGAATTATCGTTTTTTGTCGTGATATACAGTTTTTCAATATTAGTCACCCGAGAGAGCGCAACATAAGCGAGTTCCTGTTATTTTTCGTTACGGAATTTCTTGATTCGGTCGCCGCGCTCAAAGCCCGCGATAAAAGCTATATGCAATATATGCAATAGCTTTATAGAAACAGGTACTCTCAGGTCTCTGCTACGCGCGTCTAACGTATAAACTCTGACTGACGCGTAGCGAGCTCCTAGAGGCATATGTCAAAATGATTTCGTTTGTAGCTAATTACATAGGATGTCTGGAGTTCATGCAATTATGTTTTTAGATAATTCGAACCTTCTTATTTCGTTAGGCCACGTGAAAATCCCGGAGTCTAAAGCGCTAGAGTGTTATAACATTCGTATAAAATAGCGAAATTTCTCACTTTTAGAAACTTCAAATTAATTAATTAATTTGACACATGTTAGGTGTTTAGGTCTTACATTATTTTTCGTTACGGAATTTCTTGATTCGGTCGCCGCGCTCAAAGCCCGCGATAAAAGCTATATGCAATAGCTTAACAAAAGTGTTTTTGCTTATATCAATATGATAAATTATCACAGAGTAACGACATTCACCAACGATATTTTATTTGTGTCATTTAAGATTTGGTTCGTCAAGAAAAAGTTTGAGAACCTCTGATGTGTACAATATTGAAATACTAAAAACTCATGACGATATTTTCAACAAAATCTGAATGCTGGAGACTCAATTCTATAAAATACTTACTCCTTGAAACTTCTAAGAATACTGGATAAAATCCGCTTGAACCACTCACGTTATTATAATAATTTGCAACGATTACTCGGAATGCAGTTCGACTTTAAACTTTATAACTTCCGAGACCTAATTTTTCTTATCAGAAATTTAAAATTCCTTGGTGAACACTTAGAAGCGTACACAGATGATAAGAACGTGTCCCATTTTCTCGAGATGATCATCGCGACAATTGGATTTCAAAACTTCGAGTAACTCGTGGTAAGCTACCATACAAAGCGAATGTTTGTAACGCTTGACCGAATTCACTTAAAGTTGAATTCATAGAGATTGTTCAAATCGAATGATTGAATGTTCAACTACCGCAGCTGTCAATCAATGTTGTTCTCATCCTAAAAGATTCAACTCAAGATTAATGTACATGAATAGGGTTATCAATGATCTACTATCCCTTCAGAGGACGTTTGACAGTGCTGAAAGTGGCAGAGTAATTGGTTAACTCAAAGAACTAGACATTATAGTCGCACAATTAATTTTTTACGTGTATCCATGCTAATATTCTTATAATTTATATTTTGGGCTAAGTCAAGATTTTGAAGATGCAATCTATACACTGCGTTAGTCGCAATATCTCAGAGGAATCTTGAAGAAAATAATGTTTCTCTTTCAAAATGAGCCGAGTCACGGTTGACCTTGTGAGTATTCCTTCACTTCAAAGGCTCATATTGCTCAGTACAGCTCATAATAATTAGTTAGAATCCACGTTCTTAGAATAATATTCATTTGAATATGTGTGATACATAGCAACTACACTTGTAAGTAGGTATGTTTATTTTTTAAACTATATTCAGTACTTTTCGGTTTAATTTGATATAATATTTTGTTGTTCATCATAGTTAACATAATATTTTGTAATAAATACATGCATTTGATACATTGCGACTATTGGTTGGTATTGGTATTGGTTGAGATGGTGACGGGCTTAATATAAAATTTAGTGCATTTAGCCAAGGACGAAGGGTACGCTATCCCTTGCTATGTTTTCCAGGTGGAATCTGAATACCCCGCTGCTTTAAAGAATTCTAAGATCTGTTTTACGCTTAGATCCTTAATGTCATTGGCCGTGATGATCCGCTGGCCTATTTAGGTAAACCTGGTTCGGATGAATGGGGTACATTCACAAAGAAAGTGGGCTGACGACTCCACTTTGTTTCTCTCGCATCTCATACAGGAGGGAGTGTTGGTTCTCCCCACAGTATGTTTAAATTTCATCAGATTTCCTTGACCTGTTCAGATTTCGGAGATTATTCTTATGCTTTTGCCTACTTGAAGAGAGTATCTCGCTTGCTCTTGGACTTACCTCATTTCCAAGCAGCGCTTTGGCAGATTGACAACCGTCAATGCTTCTCCGTGCTGAGGCATGTTGATCTCTCAGATGGTTCTGCAAGATCTGTATACCCCGTTGAAGGAAATACCAGCAAGGGGGTCTTGAGTACCGTCCAAACAAGCCCTCGCTCGGTTGAGCCCGTTTCCACTGGCTTGCCTGTTAAAGATCTCCAGGACACAATCGGGCTTTTCAGAGCGTTGAGTGCCGCTTGACTGTCCGAATAGATCCAGATGGTCTCCTTTATCTTACCATAGCCGAGTAGCTTATCCGCACATATGTAGAAGGCAAGAGATCCCCCATTCGCAAGTACTCATCAATAAATCTGGGATCGCAAAAGTTTCGACTCTTGTGTTTGCTATAGACCCATCCGTATACCAAATTGTGCCCTGATATGAAATGCTACTTCGCGAACTACAGGGCTTTGATACTGTCCTGTGGTTCTAGTCGAAGCCTTGCAGGCTGCCCCCTTGATAAACTGGCCTGGTCTCCACTTTATCTTTTCAGGGAGCTATTTCAGCTAAGCCTGTATCTATATATTTCTCATCGTCATTGATGGAGTGGCACGCCCAGCAAGGCCTTCAATGCTGCAGTCGCTGAACCCATCCTTGTGGATGTAATGCCTCAGAGGAAGAGTCCCTGTATTCTGTCTAGCAGTTTCTGGTCTGTAACCAGTTCGGTTCTTTTCCACCATACGAGCAGAGCATGACCGAATCTTGGGATGATAATAGCTGAATAGATCCACATCAGCATTTTAGATCCTCAACCTCAATCCATGCCAATTTCTCTCTTAGTCTCCAGCTGCTTCTACCAGAGTAGTTTTTGCTCAGAGTGACTCCCAGATTATATAATCCATCAGGGCCCAGTGACTTGAACGCCTCAAAGGAGTTGATGGCTCTTCACACTTTTCCATCGTTTACCACTTAGCTGCCGGAGACCAGTTTCTCCCCCCAGACCTCCCGGTGAAGCGGGTGTCGCTCTCATTCTCCTGAAGGTTGATATCCGGCAAACTGGCCTTCATCAACAGATCAAGTGTCGATCCCAGCCTTCCCTGGTCGCGATTTTCCTATCTCTATTGAATAGCTGCCTCGTTTCCCTTTTGCATTTCAAGGTCCGTACTCCACTTAGGTCCTTTCGTAGTGGTGACTAGTTTAAGGGAACAATTTCTCTCATAGGCGGCAACTATGGTATTTCAAATGGTGCTCTCTGAGACCCCCAGGTCACGAGTCGTACCCTAAATTACCGTTAAGCTCATCAATCTCGGCTTGGAGGTCTCGCACGTACCCTTCCCAGTTCCTTTTCTATTCTGCTAAAACGACTCTGATAAGTATATGATCACAATACAAGCGACTATGAATAAAACTTTTTTCTTTTTCATTTCAGTTTTCAATATGTCATCCGCATATAATTCATAAATAAAGTTCTTCATAGAGGTACGCGATTAGGTGGAATTGTAATATCAATTTAACATTATCTGAAATAATCAAACTATCTGTGAGATACATTGCAACTATCTGAATCTTATTATGATTGCGACTGATGATAGGTTGAAACAGCGTCTTATCTGGCCTTTGAATAGAACAAGGTAGTCATCATAGCTGAGCTGATGAATTAAGCAATTTCTCAAATTATTATTGCTCATATTACATGCAGAAAAAGTCACAAACTGTTAGACAAACGAAATCTTGTCTGTTCAGCATGGTCATAGCTTTCATATTTATTAATGATGATTCTTGATCCAGGTAGGTACGAATTACATGTAAGTTCTCGGGAAATAGTTCACATCAAAACACATGTTTACTATATTTTCATCTTTACTAACGTTTCGGTCTCCCCAACATGATCAGAAGACGGATGAAAACTAATTCACGTCACTAAAGCGAGGGATACCTTGAGCTAATTGCACTAAGCACTGGGCGTCTTTATCGCAATAATTTCAATCAAAAATTTAACGTCGCAATAACGAACGAAATACAAATAATTGGAAAAGTAACACATTATAGTGTAAAATATATGAATATGTATTAGAAAACAACTATGAAGCAATGTTTCTATTGTTGAAGACGTCAAACATCAATGAGGAGGTAAATATAATCTCTGGCTGGAAAAATATACTAGACTGATCCAGAATGACCAAAATTTCAATACAGATTTGTTAAGTCTATAACTACGAACGGAAAGGACCTTACTATATAAACATTACTGGTTTGTGTTAACTTTCCACATGAACATACTTATAAATATTACTAAGAAATACGTAGAAATTTGCAAGTACCCAATTAATGATTGTAAATCAGTTCTATGATTTACAGAATTGGCGTCACGATTTATGTGAATCATCTTCCCTGTACCAATGCATGGAATCTCAGTGGTACATCTGCTGTCTCGCTGGTGGCGACTTCATTGTCTGACTCGTTCCACTGCTGAGTTCATGAGGGGAACAAAACAGCTTTGCCACAACTAGCAAGTCATGTTAAATTGAAGAATTTCATTTACTGGATGACTTAACTAGCACACCTGTATCGGCACATGTTTGTCAAGTCCCTTGTCATTTCCATATCCAACTGTATCATATATTTCATAGGATTTTCACGTTATATAGAATAGATGATGGAAATGTAAGGCAATTATGTAAGTGAAAAGTTTTCTTTGTTTTGCTTTCTCTCGAACCTCAAGTATTTTTATACATTCTATAATAAAACAGCGTAGCATGAATGTCCCTTTATTTCATATGAATCACAATAGAGTTGAGAACGTTCAGGTCGATTCATCGTATTGATGACATATATGAAGTTACATAAATATTATGTCCAATTCGAATTTAGATTATATTCTATCAAACGATGGTATCTGTCATTCGCCTAAAACAAATCCAATATTGGACATTATGTCTCATATGGGACGATGTAATTCTCCAACAATTCAATAGCGGACAGACACATCATTTGAAAGTTACCAACACGAAACTCATTTCTTTAATTCAACAAAAACCCGGAGTGGTACCGGATAGAACATTTGAACCACGTTCTGACGTTTGAAACAGTAGTTCAACTCTTGTTTATAACCTTCATTTTAAAATTATATTTATTCAATTTCAGGCATCATCATTATTATGAGACAAGAGTATAAACCATCGGGACCCATAGTGCGCCCCATAATCAGTAGACTATTCTATTCTAGCAGGTTGGTGGCCCTCCAGACACAATGCACAATGCTGACGACCGGAAGCAATTCTAGTTCGCCGAAGTAAACGATGTCTGAGAGGAATGTCAAAGCTGGGCATTCTTCTACCTCTAGACATTTCCTTCATATAGGGTAATACGATGCTCATAATACTGTTGAGTGACCCGTAAGGATTCCAGTTTTTCCTCTGCAAAGGGAAAAGTTTCCTTGAGAGTCTGAGCGCAGACTCTTTAACCACTGTTTGTTCAGCTGGCGTGCAAGGGCAAATTTTCCACCGCAGTTTGATGAAGCAACTATTGGCTTAACCCGACAGGTGCTCCTGACAATCTCCACCTGTCCAGGGTGTTAGACATTCCATTACCCCCATCTCCACTACGGCTGTCAGATATGTATGAGCTTATTTGTATACATTCTTCGCAGGTTTTCCGAAGCCCTGGATGGAACAGCGTAGACCTCCGTGTCTAGAGCAACAATTTTCCAACAAGAATTGTCTGCAAAGCAAAATAAGATGGAAGTGCTACAAGAAGGAAGACTTCGACCAAGCAGCAAATTGGTGATGCTTCAGGAGATGTTGAAAGGGGAATGTTATTGAGAAAGACGACTACAAAGTACGGTATCGGTGATGCATATAACAAAAAGAAAAGTTAAATACATTGATGAATAAGGAACCCAGTACATGTCTACTCGGATATTTCTACCAGAGGAAAATGCTATGAGTCAGTGATTATGCAGTGGCAAATATAAGTATAAAAGTACGAGAAAGCTGTAACAAAACTAAATCTACTGGAGAGGACTAATTTCAAGGTTTTCTGGAGAGAAATCTACCACTAAGCTTGAGAAACTAGAAACCACAAGCTTTTCTAGGGTTCTCCTCAGTGTCCAATAGCTCTACAGTGAGTGCTCTGTGTTTCGAGGGAATCAGCGTTACGCATCTGCACAGAATGTGCATTGTTTTCGTGTTTTCGGTTGCAACACCTGCATAAATCTCAGATTCATTCTGAGGTTGTTTAACGCTTCATAACCCGTTAGTAACTGTATCAGCAGTTTGGCATCGGTTTTAACCGTCATTCTCACTTGCGACAAGTTACCCTGAAGTGCGGTCCTGTCAGTTCTTTAATTTGTATGCAATCGTTCACTTGTTGACACTCTTTCGAGTGTTGTGATCTGACTCAGCAGAAGATCGTTTCTTTGATGTATTTTTCGAAAATCGTCCAATAAGATCAATTGGCGACTTGTATCTAAATGGTTGGATAACAGCAAAACTTTTGAAAAGTTTGTTAACCACGTCATGAAATAATCTCTTGCATCTGAACAAAATTTAGAAATAAATCTTTGAGGCTTTTTGAATAAAACATCTGAGATTCCATTCCTATTACCTTTAACCCTGACTTTGTTGCGGTATGACTTTATCTCCCGGTTCCTTGGTTCAAATCTCTCACTCACCAAGGACATTCAGACCACTTCCCGAAACGAACAAAAATACTCACAGCTATTGGGTTCCCTCTAGATGTAGCTTTCTGCTTCCTAAGGACATCAATTCCATGTCTGCGTATTGATTACAAAAGAAAACATGTTTATTTTCATAAAAAGTGCAGACTCCCCCTACAGTTCAACCGGAGATAATCAAAGCTTCATTTCTCAATTAAGTGGTAATCGGAAAAACAATTTCCATTTTGAGGGTGCCGGGCGGAAGTGGAGACAGCTGCGGATGTACGGAGATTGCTTTTAATTTATCCTGGCTAGTGGCGGACTGACCGATATTAACCGGATGTTGGGCGCGACCTCTGCTGCCAAACGAATTAAAAGTTCAATGAGTCGAACGTTAATTAATATTAATGAGACTCTAGTTCGTAGAGGATGGCAATGAGACTCAAGGCCAAGGCATAAAAAGGCGCCTAGTGCTTCGAAACATCCACCTCTAATTGAAACGGGTATTTCTGACTACATTTCTATTCCTCAGATGTTTGAACAACTTCATTAAACAATTGCTCTCCATTAGAATCAAGAGGAGTTAATTGAGAACCATTCCACTATCTATCGATTTGTATCCTTCATTGTTCTCAAATATATGATTTGATAATATACCTTGTTAAAATTTATTGAATAACGACTTTACTAACTTTGTCGTTTGTTTGAAATTGTTTCATCTGATGAGTATTTTTTATTCTTCAGGATAAAGCAGAAGAAAGGAAGGTAATCGACGAACAGAGTGCATTTATTTGAGATCTCAAACGGATCGAGCACTTAAAACCTAAAAGAGTTTATATACTTGAAGAATCCACACATAGAAGTTGAAGGAAAGATAATATGAGTAGGTTATAAATTCTTAAATATCAAGCAAATTGTACACGTGGAAAAAAAAGTAACAGCTCTATACTTTGACTATACGGGGGGAGGACCTATAACATTCGAAGAACATCTTCTGAGCGTTGATTGAAAGATTGGTAGGTATAATTAGGTCATTTGATATTTGCATATGTTTATGGAGTTGAATGTTTAGGGAAAATCTGAAATATCCATTTATAAAAGTATATAAATATTTGTTTGTATATTTAGTGGAAAGTTGTTTTGTTAACAAATAAAATTTATGGTGTCCCATGTTTAGTATTCCCAGGAAGAAACCCCCTCTGGGTATCTGCAAATATATTCCTTTCCCCGAAAGTTGGTTAGTCGAGTTCAAAAGTCTTCTTAATGAAGATCAAATAGGTATCTTATAAACCGTGCATCTAATAAGAATTTTGTAGGAATACCTCCTTTTCTCCAAATTAATGTATATGTATATTGAATACTGATACAAATTCACCAACCTGTATTCTAGATATCAAAGCCTACACTTCATAAGAATAATTGTACTGTTTTCCTTTCAAATTTTTACTCATTTGACCAGACACTAGAATACAACTGGGATGTCGCCATCTGCTTGAATTTCCTATCATATTCATACAGAAGCGGCGATCGTATAAAGTCAAGTCGTTTTTGTCGCTTTCCGCATCAATCAACGCTTTCAGTCTTAAACATCTTGCAACCTGGTTCTGTCCACGGCCGCGCATAAATCAAAGAGGCGCACCAAACAGTCTACTACTCGATGAGTTTATAGGCGGAGGGAAGAGGGTATGGTACGGTAGGATAGTTTCCATGAGGTTACGTATCTTCTCAACTCTATCAATCAACGGTCTGAGCCAGCGGTGGAATGTTGGGAGTAGTGATAGGCATTCAAATTTTTCTTGAAGGTTTGGAGGCTATAGATATAGGAATAGACTCCATTAGGCAAATAAATCCACAACTTCTTCGTTCGATAGAAAAATGAGATCTGGTAGGAAAAAATTCGGCACGTCTCGAGTTTGACAACGGAGGGGTAACTAGTTTGAACTCGTCTATTGCGCCTATCTCGAATGTCTCGTGGTGGAACAACAGACGAGATTTCTGACGAACAGCGACCATGGAAATATTTTTATTCGTTAAACTATTTTATTCATTTATTTGAATACATTGTCCAACAGGAAGAATCCCAGTTACAGGGTAAGGAAATGGCATAAATGAGTAACAACAAGATTAATTAAATACAAGATAAATGTTCTGAGCTGTTATTAGATTGCAAGGTAGTTTCTTATTGAATTGATAGTGCACACAAATATGTCAAGGTGATCTTTCATATCATCAACCAGTTGAAACATCATGAAGAGCGGTGAGAACTTCAATAAACCACTATGAGGCCTAGCTGGATAAAAGGTAGAGGTATATTTTTTGATGGTACATGAAAGTCAATTTGTTCCAATATAACCGTACAATCGATAACATTGTGTATACTACCTTATGAAAGAAAATTACCAAAAAGTATTTTGTGCAAGTCATTGCAATTAAATCTGTTTAATAGTGTTTTATGAGGAAAACCTCTTACGAGGTACTGAGGATCTAAAGGATAGGCTAGATGTTTCAAAAATCTACGCTGTATATTCTCAATATTCAACTTATGAGTTAAATAATTAGACCACACCACAGACGTAGATGGAGTTTACTGCGAACTAACGAATTGAATAAAATAGTTGGAGTATCAATATTAACAAAATCTCGACAGTTTCTCATGACAAATCTCAGCACTTTATAAGCAGATGATATAATATTGTTGATATGTGGTATAAATGATTTTTTTTGTTGATATTTGTTTTTTTTTCTGATAGTTTTGGATCAAAGATGACGCCTAAATCCTTAAAGATAGACGGTCGAAAGAGAATGTGATTCTATTTTCAATTACCCTGAAGTTTTTCAGGTCATCTGCATATTGGAGAATGTTACGTTAAGAAGTAGGTATCCAAGGAGAGAGTCCTGTGGTACTCCAGACAAAGCGACATAAGTCTCTGACCTAAGCCCATGGTAACGAAGATACTGAACTATTTCGGTCAAATAAGATTTAAAGAAAGTAATTAAGCAAAATTCGAAACTTTGCTGAGAGAAATCTCATGTTTCAACCTCTCAAATGCTTTCGATATTACATCTGTGTATATTACATATACTTGTTCAGTGTCGTCAAGTGACTTGGCAAGAAATTGTGCTATACAGATAAGGTTTCTTGTCTTTAAACGACTCGGAGTGGAACCGTGCTTTTCAATATGCAATTCTGGTCTTATATGACTAAACATGATACTGTAAAGAACCATCTCGAAAACATTAGAAAAATTATTCAATATAGCTATTGGTCTATAATTCACAACATCCAACTAGTCTCCTTTTTGATAAATTGGACATATTTTTGAGACTTTCCACAGTTTTGGAAAGCATGCAGAGCGAAAAGATAGAGTAAACCGAATTGATAACGAGTATGAAAAAGCAGAAGAACAATATTTAAGATAGAATATGGGATATCATCAGGATCAGCAGTAAATTTAGAGAAAAATATCTTCAAGCAAGAGTAAATTTCTGATTCATTAATTTAATTTATAGAAATTTGATTTTTATTCAAATCCTCGACTCCACCAGAGCTTAAACTTGAGAAGTCGAGAAAGATGATTTAAAGTAATCGATTATAGAGTTAGGTTTAGTAGAGTGTTTGCTATTATAATTTAGAAAAGTGAGAATGGCTGGAATTTGTTTTTTATTATCAAATAAGGACCAGAAAGATTTAGGATTACTATATAAAAGGGAGAGATCGCCCACCTTTCTGCGACGTTCTAGAGAGGTCAATGAATTCGTTACTGTGACATCATCAATCAGACTTTTCTAGAATCCTGAAGCTTCAGTGTATGCTTGCGTGTCAAACTCGACATATGTGAACAGTACTCCAGGACAGGTCGAATCTGTGCCTTGCAGATTATGAGAAGCTGCTGGGATGTAAAGTCGCTCTTAGCACGAAATGGAAGAACCCGTTTTTATGGAGCGCATGATCATCACATGAGAGGAATGCTGTTGGTGATACCGAGTATGGATGTTGAAGACTTCATAGGAATAGTTATACCTGACAACATATTAGGGATTGTGAAATCCGCCTTCTCGGAGAAGATGCATGCTTGAGTTTTGATTGCATCAAACTCTACTAGATTATCCGATCTTCATCTGAAATTCATTGCCAGATCTCTATTAATTGCGTCAATCAGTCTCTGTCTCGCTTCTCTGGCTTCATTGGACCAACAAATCGTACCGAGATATAGAAAATTATCTTGGTCAAGGGTGGTTGTGAAATCTAAAGCGTGTGTCTTACTTTACGTTTGGAATAATTATGTCACTGTCACACTGACATCATCAATAACCTACAAATTTCATACCTATTTATTTCAGTTGTAAAACAATAATGAACTACAAATTATGAAATAACGGTTTTAGTAACAAGAAAAACTAAATCACAGTTATTGTTGGAAATGTACCCCGTTTTATTCGATGCACAAGTTGACGCGCATCCTCATGCTGTAAAAACCGTTTTGCAACATTTCTGGCGTTATAGTTGCACATTGCTGAACTATTCTTTCTTGAAGTTCTTGCAAATTATTTAAATTGTCAATGACGAACGTCATTGACAACTTCTTCTGTACGAACTCTTGGTTTACCAGCACCTTTTTTATGAGTCACACAACCAGTTTCGCGAAACACTTCAACACAATTTGTAAGGCACGCATAAAAATTGTCCGGTAATATTGCCACGTTTGGGAAGTGCTCTCGAAAATTGTCCGAACACAAACGTTGACTGTATTGCCAATTTCCATTATCTAGCGCACCCGTTCGAAAATAGGCTTCAATCATGAAAATAGTGTGCTGTGTGGTAAGAGGCATGATTCAAAAACTGGATTAGAAAATTTCTTCACAATGACATATCAGATTCTGACACAACAAAACATATTCAAAAATTTAAAGTAAGACACACGTTTCATATTCCACAACCACCCTTGACCAAGATAATTTTTAATTTGTAGTTCATTATTGTTTTACAACTGAAATAAATAGGTACGAAATTTGTAGGTTATTGATGATGTCAGTGTGACAGTGACATAATTATTTCAAACGTGAAGTAAGACACACGTTTTAGATTTCACAACCACCCTTGACCAAGATAATTTTTGATAACCCTGTATATATGGAGTAGAAACAAAGTTGGTGAGTCGAAAAGTCGAACTTTTGTTTATAGCTGGAAAACAAAAGACGATAGCAGATTTTTATTTGCGCCAGTGAATTTGTTAGAGAAAAGAGATTGAGAATGTGACTTCATTCTTTTGTATCTTCTATAGTCACCGAATTACTCTCTACAAACATCGAAATTTGCCTACCTGTACTATAAATAAAAAACTAAATCGGAATGATAGTCTGTTAAACTGTTCGGCCGAATCAATTGTGAGGCACAAATATACTATCAACTCTGACTTTTCGTCAGCTATTTCCGTTGGTTGGTTATACAATTAATGAAATAAATTCTTTTACATATGATATAATACTATAAAATAGCTATTGAAATTAATAAAAATCGAACTTTTAACAGTTATTTTATTTCATCTTAGAATAGATTTTTATCACGCAATTGTACTGAATATAATATAGTACATTTGAGAAGAATAAATCAGCCAAAAATAGATTAATGTAGGATAAAATAACACAATGTGGAAATTAAGTTTACTTAATTTAAAACAGCAAACAAATTAGAACAACCAAACAATAAATCAGCTTGAATTAACTCAGTTATCAGAAAATGTGGCCCGATACTGTTCGCAACTCGCTGATTACTCGGCGTTGCACGATTCTATAGAATCTAAGAATATACATCATATGTTACTCCCTCCACACCCTACACCTACCACCTCGAGGGTTTAACTTTCATTTAAACGGTATGCCCCGGAAACCCTGTTCCTAATTTACACTAATATCGGTTGTTTTTGATTATTTTCAGAAAAATTAAGGCAAACCTCTCACAAACTCCAATAAAATATTCAAACTAACGGAAATGTTGGTTTTCAATAAGAACATCTTCGTTGGGCTGTTGGGCAAGCATCTATAAAGTTCTAACTTGGCTGACCAAGTCCGTTCGACTTTATGTTCCGAAATGGATTCAAACAAAGTATTGACAGTTTTCACATAAATTCTTTTTAGTTATTTTCTGTCGATAAACTTTGCAATGGAGTAGGAAATAACGTAAAATTTATCTAGGGAGTAAATATCTAATGGACAATTCACTGGATATATAAGCTTTATTGAAAGTAATAGTTTCTCACTTTAGTATTCTGAATTGAAACCTAGCAAAGAAAGCACTTGTTAATAATGTATAGGGAAATCCTGTAGAAGCAGTTATTCAACTTTCTACAAGACGAATTTATTTCATCTGTTGAATTTCATGATATAAATATATCATTTACATTTACTATTCAAATGTTTTCAGTAAGCTTAAACAAGGATGGATCTTGAAACTAGGCTCGGAATCTTAATGATTTCTTTTTGGTAATTCCAGAGTTCCAAATATCGTAGTTGAAGTGAATAATATACAAATTATAGGTACATACTCTTAAAACAATAAATCATATATAAATTCTAGGGAAATGGGTTCTACTAACACATACGAGGGCAAGGTGAAAATTCCTGGAAAAATCAGAGGGGAAATGATTTATTTGGTCAAAACTTATTTTATGTCCAACGTTTTTCTGATCATTTCACCTTCAAAATAGGCGTTTGTTTCAGTAATGACCCCATCGTTAGAGCCAAATCTCTTCCGCCGAACCATTCCTTCAAGTTTGAAAATAGATGAGAATCGCATGGGGCCATATCTGGAGAATATGTTGGATGACGAACAAATTGGTAGCGCAATTCATGTGATTTTGCTATTGCAACTGCGAACCTGTGCGCCGGTGCTAAGTCTTGCTGGAGCAGCATTTTTCATGCCAAATGAGGCCGTTTTCGCTTCGAATTGATTAAACAGCTTTGCATAATATACTTCGGTGATCGTTTTGCCCTTTTCAAGGTAATCGATATGGACGATACCATGTGCATTCCAAAAAACTGTCGCCATGACTTTGTTGGCCGATGAACCCACTTTGGCCTTTTTCGACTTCGACTCGCCAGGACAATTCCACTGTTTCGACTGTTCTTCCGTTTCTGGTGTGTTGTGATAGATCCATGTTTCGTCCACGGTTACGAAACGGCGTAAAAAGTCCTTATCGCGCTTGAAAAAGGCTATACACTCCTTCAAAGTTGTCACACGGTCGCGCTAATACTACCTCAACAGAAAACAATAAACCACTTGGGAATCGTTACAATCGATGGTGATGATTCCTCATAATGCTCAACAAGCGATGCTTTGGTTAGCGTAATGTTTTTCCCACACAACAAATACTATGTAATCCGGACGCAAAATTCACTTTCTACCATGCTTACAAAAATCTTCAAGGTCGCTTGTTTTCGATGGGTGTCTAAACAGAGCTAAATGACATATCCGTCTGAATTTTTTATGCGTTCTAGTTAAAGATGGTACATTATATATGTCACATGAAATTTTTGATTGTGGCTCCGCCTGTTTTATTTTTTCGAGACTTTTCTCCTTGCTCTCGTATGATTACTATATTCTTCTTTACGACCATCGTCAGAAGACGTATCAAAAACAATCACCGTTCAAAACGAGATTTCTTAAAACTAGTTGTATCAAGCACAAGGCGTCTCTATCGCATTAATTTCAATTGAAAGTGCCTACGTCGCCTAAACGAACAGAAATACGAGTAATGGAAATTATAACACATTGATGTTTACAATTTAGATCTACAAATCGGAGATAGGTTACATACTTACGGTTCAATTTTACTTCTAAATTTTATGAGCTGTATATTTTCATATATAAAATCTCTCCTTCAATTATACGGATGCTGCTGGAGTGAGGTGGGGGAAGACTACCTTAGCTGATTCATATTCGATACAACGCTATATGTATTGAATAGTGTGGGAATTGCCCTTCTGTCCAGAATAGTTATTGTTGCGAGTAATATAGAGCGTTTGTGTGATATCGCTTAAAACACACTGATGAGATTGGAGTGACACGTGATTTTGAAAAGTTTCAAAATTAAAAATACATTCTGCCTCTAACAAAAACTGGTCTGGTAGTTATTCTGCTGTTTCTGTTGAAACCGATTTGGAATACATCAATCATGTTGAAAGTGTTTCATTGTGTATGTATCTAAGGGATTTTCGAAATCTCGGATTTCGGAACGCTCCGACATGTTGTCTGAGCATCTGAGGTGAAGATCTCAGAAGATGATTGATACAATTTGGAGGTGAATTGATCAGGTCAAAAATAATTTTTGTTGTGAATTTTCCTAAGGGATTACCGATACCCTCGATTTCGGAACGCTGTGACATGTTGCCTGAGCATCTGAGGTGAAATCTAATGGTAGAATCGAATGTCTCATCCATGAGAGTGTTTTATGATGCAGTTATATAGGAATCGATGAGATCATCCACATTCACTATTTTTCCATACTCACCCCTTATGAAATTTGAGAAAATGCGAATATTTCAAAACATTCATGTATCTTATGGAGCTTATTCCATGGGATCTCAGAAGATGATCCATACCATTTGGGGGTAGATTAATCATGTCAAAAGTGATTTTCATTGTTCATTTTTCTGAAGGATGGCCGATATTCTGGGTTTCGGAACGCTGCGACATGTTGCCTGAGCATCTGAGATGAAATCAAATGGTAGAATCGAATGTCTCATCCATGAGAGTGTATTATGATGCAGTTATATAAGAATCGATGAGATCGACCAAATTCACTATTTTTCATACCTACCCCTTATGAAATTTGGGAAAATGCGAAAATGTCAGAACATTCATGTATCTCATGGAGCTTATTCCATGGGATCTTAGAAGATGATTAATACCATTTGGGGATAAATTAATCAAGTCTTAAGTGATTCTCATTGTTCATTTTTCTTTGGGATGGCCGAAATCCTGGGTTTCGGGATGCTGCGAAATGTTCCTGAGCTTCTGACGTAAAAACTAATGGTAGACTAGTATTTCTCATCGATGAGAGTGTATTATGACGAAGGTATATAGGAATCGATGAGATCGACCAAACCCACTATTTTTCTATAATTACTTAGGCTCATGCAACATATGAAACTCATTCTATGGGATCTCAGATTCTTCTCTATAAGCACTTACAAAACATTGGCCTTCGAGCCGGATCTTTACAACACATCGATGAAACCATCAACATCTATTCACTTTAAGGTCTAAGCTTCGTCGTTCAGTATGAGTTTTTTTCATTTTGCGCAAATCAGTATCCACTGATATATTTTAAGGACTCAGTTCCCATAGAAACGACGTTTGTCATGATGATGTGGTCATATGTTTCGAACTGTAGAAATGGAAATTTGCAATGTTCCCACAACGCGAAGAAAGCGCAATCCGAATCACAATGTTAAAATGAAATTTAAAAAAAAAAGTTTGAGTTCCTTTCACGAATTAATTGATCAATTTAATTTCGTTCAATGAACGAAGTGATAATTATATTTTTATTTGTTTAAAATGCAATATCACGAAGCAACTGACAAGTGAATCCATACTTTCCAATAGTAGAATCTGTATATTTATCTTCTCATACCAGAATAATTGTACAAGCTTTTAGGACATTATGTAGGTACTCTAATATAAATTTCATATAATAATCATTTTATTATCATACAATCGAACATTTTTCTGTTATTTCATCTTGCTCATATGTAATATCTAATTTGATATCATTCTTCATTGCAAACATAAATGGTGACAACAATTTATTGCATTAATCCCTTATGGAGTTTCATAAATACTATAATAACGAAGAAAAGCGCTGATATATGACAGGGGTGTTGTTGGGAAACGCTTATCGCAACATAACAAAACTCTGGACTATAATTCTGGATTTCGTCGTGAAATATAACGTGTCGGGATCTGCATGCAAATAATAATGTTTCATTGAGAAAATATACGAGCCTACGGGAGACAAGTTATAAAAATTTGGAATATGAATTGTCTCTATTTTATAACGACTGAATTTACTGCTGGTTTGAAGATTGGTTTGCAGATCACATACAGACTTTTATTTATGACTTTATGACAGCTGTAAATTGTTTTTGCACAAACCTATAATATGTCTTTACGATTTATTTAACGTCTCATCTTAAAATGAGAGTTTCAGATTGAAGTGGGTGGAAATAAAGGATTACGATGTTCAAGTGGAGATAAAACTTCCATTAACCTACAATGAGCAGCGTTCATTTTATTATAGTTGAACAATAGAAATGGGAGTTCATAGATATCGAACTGTGCGATTGCATTAGATAATGTTGTTGACATTGATGTATTCATCATAGTAATGATGTAATTTGAAGTAACAATCACTTCTTCAAATAATTTATTCGCTTTATGGAGCGAAGTTTCAAAGTTTGCAACAATTTAGAGGTGGGACCTTCAGGTGATTAAGTAAATTCGAATATTGCATGCTAACATAATGCATATCAGCTACAATGTAACAAGAACTATTCTCGCTGATTACCATTTTATTTTTAAGGGAGGGCTCATTGCGGTCACTTAATGCCTAGGCCGAAGCATACTTGTAACGATGTGAATCCCGTTGTAGGGTTTAATTTTAATATTCTTTGAATTAGTAATTAATTAAAACAAATAAGTTTGGATGAGTCAGGACTTGGCATCTATGATATGATAGCGGCAACCGTACAGTCATCACGGTATGTTATCATTTTACATAAATTCACGTAAGGTGTCATTCTGTCAAGATTGATGATTTTTAGGCAGGGAGATCGATTCGTCATTGTCTGTGGGAACGTTGGAGCAGGTATGTCGGATCTAATATTTTTCTGTCATTTTGGACATTTTATGTATCGGCCAAAAATCTAGTCAACGACAACTTTGTAGTCGTTTAAATATCATTATAATTAAGTTTGATTTGATGTACAGTTGTCGATTGACTAGATATTTTTGGAAATTTTTTCAATGGACGACATGCCTGAGGATAGTCCCACCACAATCATTCATCTCATTTTCATCATCTTGCTTTCAACTTAACTTCATATTTCAGTTCCATCCTCTTCGATTCAGTTAGACTTTGATCAGATATCGAACCAGTTTCCGTTATTTTGTAATATCTTTCCCAACCTGAAATTTGTGCTCCTCGTGGTTGAGGAAGGTTATTCTTTGTAGCCAGAGATGCGGGTTGAGGAAGCAAGTTGTTCAAGTTGAACTGGTGAATCTTGATTTCGATCCCGATTAATTGTCGAGTTACAGAATAAGTATCGTCTTTTTTTTTGGAATTGTAAAATTGTTCAAATCCTTTATACAGTATATAGGATTGAGGTTCTGATTCTTGATTAAACGAGTAGTTCATCTTGACATACATAGCCAAGAGCTACTTTACATCCTTGCAGCTATTCATAATCTACACAGCACAGATTCAACCTGCCCTGGAGTACTGTTCTCATGTTTAGAGTTCGGCTCTCAAACATACGATGAAGCTATTGAATTCTATCAGGAAGAGAACTATTCGTCTGATTGATGATGTCACAGTTACGAGATCATTCGTCCTATCTAGAACATCGTAGGAAGGTGGGAGATCTCCCTCTCTTCTATAGATATTTCCATGGTCTGTTATTCCACAACGAGAGATTCCAGAAAGGTGAACTAGAGGAGCTCAAACTAATCACCACTTCATAGTCAAGCTCGAGACCTGTTGAAATTCTTCCTACCAGACATCATTTTTCTATCGAACAGCGAAGTTGTGGAACTCTTCACCTAGTGAGGTTTTTCCCTACAGCTGTAACCTTCAAGAAAAATCCGAATGCCTATCGCCTCTCCCAATTTTCCAGTGCGGCTTACACGATGTTGTTCTAACATTATAGGTTCTCCTCTTGTGTAGCTGAAGTATGTAAAAAAATAGTATTCATGACAAGATTCCGATATTTTTAGCATTACGCGGGTCAATTAGAATAAATCGGAACTGTTATGACACAATTAAATGGAAAACTAAAAATCGTATCACAAAAAAAATGTACTTATTTGGGGTATTGTTGTGTTTAAAGAATTATACAGAACTCAATAATGCAATAATATACGGATTGTTCCATTCAAATGTCGAAAGTTAGTATCACTTCCGGTGTAACTGGAAGCGGAAAGAATAACTTATATTCTTTTACTTTGAATAATGAATAACGGGTTGTAAATTTCTTTAACTGCTTTCTATCAAATCTTGTACATTCCTGAGAGTATCACTGGGTATACTATTTTGTAAAGTTTTTATATCTAAGTTCTTGTCTGTGCGGTACATGGTACTACAGACGGATGAACAGGAACTATAAATTTGCGCATATTAATGTTTGTTCACTATTTAAGAGAATCAATGAAGTCAAATCTTTGGTGGATAGGAATGATTTCGACATATTGGCATTGACAGAGACCTGGCTCAAAACTGATTCAGACAATAATTTTCTAAATATTCAAAATTACAGTATGGAGAGAGTGGATAGAGTAAGTAGGGGAGGTGGTGTTGCGTTGTATATTGACTCAAATATTAACTATAGAAAACTGAAGATTGAAACAGTAATCGAAAACGCCAATGAAATTGAACAGTTGTGGATAAATTTCAAACTTAACTCAGAGAGATACACATTATAACATACAGAAGCTTCAAAAATTTCAATCACGAACTCTTTCTATCACAATTTGCGGACATAGACTGGCATAACTACTATAGACTGACCGATATTAACGAAAAAGTAGAATATTTGAATAATCACATTATTATGCTTTTCGATATACATGCCCCAATAATAACTAGAAGGGCTACCAAGAAACCTGCACCATGGAGAACATACACTATAGAACAAATAGAAAAACAATGTGACAGGGCTTATCAAAAATATAGAAACACACAAAGCACAGCAGATTGGACTTACTACAAGGAGTTAAGGAATTATAGGAATCAGGCTTTACGTCGTGAACAGTTCGCATATGCTAGGCACCATATGGCTAACAACAATGTCAGAGGTACGTGGAAAGCGATAAATAACTTGGGCATAACATCTAAACAATGTAATATAATACCGAATCACTTAAAAAATGTAAACGCCATAAATGATTATCTTATCAACTCAGTAGGTAACAAACACTACATCCAATAATACAACTAATCTAACTAAATATTACAACAATAATAACAGAGACATTACAGCCGAAAGACTATCGTTTACTATGGTAAGCTGTGATGAGATTGATGAGATAAATAAAATAATAAATAGTATAAAAAGTAAAGCTAAAGGAAGTGACGGAATTAGTATTGACATGATAAAACTATACAACCCTCACATCGTCCCATTGTTGACTAACCTGATAAACTCATGTTTAGAACAGTCATTTTTTCCTAAGCAATGGAAAGAAGCTCGTGTATTTCCTAAAGCGAAAAAGAATAATCCGACAACCTTGTCTGACATTAGTGGTATAAGCATCCTGCCAGCTTTATCCAAAGTACTGGAAAAAGTTATCCAAACCCAAATAAACAAATTCGTTCAGGACAACAACATACTACCCACAATACAATCGGGCTTTACCCTAGGCAGATCTACCACCACAGCACTAACAACCATTGTAGATGACATAATAAGAGCTACTGATGCAAATCAGGTGACTGCCCTAATCTTATTAGATTTCAGTAGGGCGTTTGACACCATTAGTCATAAGTTACTATGTGCCAAACTAGAATATGTGGGATTCAGTGAACAAGCCTTACGGATGATGGGAAACTACCTTGATGGTAGATCGCAGCGGGTTGTGCTTGACGGCTGCGTGTCGGAAAGATAGAACGTTGATAAAGGTGTCCCACAGGGTTAAATACTGGGACCTCTGTTATATAATATATATACATTCGATCTCATTGATTCCTTGAGACATTGTAGCGCACACTCTTATGCAGATGACACGCAGCTGTACAAGTCATTTCCGTTGGGGTCTTGTAACTCATCTATCCGACTCATCAACGAGGATCTAAACAACCTGGTTCAACGTGCTGAAGAACACAATCTGACAATTAATCTTTCTAAATCATATGTGTTGTACTTTGGAAAAAGGAACGACAGGTCAAAGATTGAAAACTTACGTATCCCGATTGTTATAAAAAATCAAACGCTTGAGGTTAAAACCTCTGCTAAAAATTTAGGAGTAACTATAGGTAGCGATCTCAAATTTACAGAGCACATTAATAGAATCGTAAGGTTAAGCTACGGAACACTGAAACATCTCTATAATTACAAAGACCGTCTTCCTTGCGACATAAAAGCTCTTTTATGTAGCTCCTTAATACTCTCTAGGTTTGATTATGCTGATGTGGTGTATGGACCTGGGCTGGATAGAGATACCTTGACAAAGATCAAAAAAATACAAAAATCTTGTTTACGTTTCATATTTAAGATAACACGACGAGAACCGGTTTCACATAAGTTGCGAGAGCTTGGTTGGTTGACAATGGAGTAGCGAAGGCGCCAACATTTAGCAATGTTTACAAAAAAACTACTGACTATCAAATGTCCTGAGTATCTTCACAATAAGTTAATTATTCGTGACCAGATTCACTCACGCAATATTAGGTATCCACAAACTATCTCCATACCTGGTTTTTCCAATATGTTGTTCAAAAAATCTTTCACATATTCTGCATGCTATTTGTACAATGGGATCCCTATGAACATCAGACTGACTTCTTTTCCAAAATTCAAGAATCAAATATCACAATACCTAGCAGCGGTACAGACACGACTATGATGTACAAACTAGCTAAAATCTCTGTTATTGGTACATGATTAACCCACATATCCTCATTAAGTCATACTTTTTTCAATTTACACTTTGTGAATGTATATTTAAAAATGGAATCAAAGCATTGTTAAAACTGTGTAAAACTAGTGAGGTTGAGTGGGAGAACACCACACTGTTGATGAACTCCGCCTAATAAAGCCGGTATTACATTACATTACATTACTTACATGTTAAAAAGAGCCGCTTATTATGTGTATAGGATATCCCAAATTTTAAATAATTATCTCTAAAACTAAAGGAGAAAACGGTATGTTCTATGATCATGATCTTGTTACACCCGGTATAGTCAGTATTATCAGCTTACAAACTGTCAGAGGTTCTTTCAAATGATATGGTTATTTAACTATCTCTATTATGCTCTATTTTATCAATATTCTTCACTATGCTGGATAAATTCATATGACTGATAATACAATCAAATTGAAACAGTTTGAACAAAGTCCGACTTCTCCTACAAGCCAACTAAATTGAGATGACTGTATAATTTCTTCTTCTGCAGAAAATTAGATGTTTCATTTGCACTGTGCATTATGCCATTATTATGTCAGTTACAGCAATAGCTTAGTGTAATGAAGAGCTGCTTCGTACTATTTGTTATTAATTTGTTCTCGTAAATATATGTCGTCAACAATAAATCTATTGTAGATCCACTATATATGAGGTAATATGCCACAGAAACATTAGAAAGTAATATAATTAAGACGAAGCTATATGGCTTCCAGGATATGTTCGAGTAACTCTCTAGCGACCAACTTACTCTAGCAGAACCAATATTGTTAGTTGACCCATATAGCACAGCCACTTTATTAGCGTTAAGAAATTATGTCGGTGCTGTTCTCAACATATGTCTATTTTGCGGCAAATAAAGGTCACCCGACATTAAATCACAAGCGCACGTTTCAGCTTTTCTCTCAATTTGTGAAATAAATATAACACGATCATTTCATGTTATATTAGAACATCTACGATCACACAAGTTGCCACACTGCAAAAAGTCGTGTACCATTATAGTTAACATGTTGATACGAATTTTGAAACTTGAAAAGAACTCAAAGTGACGTATATTTTAGATGGTTGATTACAGAGGTTGTCACGTTATGGTAATTTATTATAAATCTGTTTCTGCTAAGTGTTTCCTCACTAATTCTGTTGTTAAAGCTTGTTCGCAGGAACGAGTGAAATGACGTCATGGATCAAGGTCAGCCAATGTTGTCAGGTTGAGCCGATTTTCATGGTTTTGAATATAACTACCCATTCGATACAATAAACTGTGTTACAAACAAATTTAGGAGTTATCTACTTATTTCAAATAATAAAAATTATTTATAACTTCAAATTTATATCACAAACTGTTGAAGTTTTTATATAATGTGTGAAGAAAAATAAAGTACCTACTCACTGGTTCTGTTTGCATCGAATCCAACTTCAATAGTACCAGAAATATATATTTCAGTATTAAATGACGGAAAGACAGTGAATGGTAGAAAGATGTATTTTTCAGAAGGTTCAAGAAGGTTAGAGAACACTTTTTGAGAGCTTAGTTTAATTTAGAAGGGATGGAAATGTATAAACGGGAAAGCAGTTTATCAAATTCCGACTTATCTCCAGCTGAGGGCACCCTTTGTTTGCATTGTTATCCCCAAATAGTATTTAAACAGACACATTTAGATTTATAATGTTGTCACTCTGATGACGGCTTATGGTGGTCAGTGCTTTAAGAGTGTTTTTAGTGGATAAGGGTGATTAATTTTGTTATTTATTTGGAATTTTCCTTAACCACGATTGGTATAAATGCAAACAACAACCACAGATTTTTGCTGTTGGCCATAAGGCCTGGATCGTTGTGTGAATGCTTGTCTCAAACTGGACAAAATTGCAGATGGTCGAAATGTTGTGAAGTAGCGTTCAAACATTTCCGTAGTCAGCCTCTAACTGCGTTTGTTAGGCAACAAACAAAACACCAAAAGAATATAATGTCCATTATTGAATATGAAAAATATTTTGTACAATATGAAAATGTACCGTTCATGTATACTTTGTGCATTTAACAACAAAACACTATAATATTGATCACTGGGCATTCTGAAAAAATTAAAGCATCCTTAGCAGTTCTCACTGTATTATGGACTTCAAGATAACATGATTTTAGCTATATGTTTCACTTCTCTCAAAATCCTCATCCCAGATAGAGGAGATTGAAGTAACGGAACTCTCACCCTACTGCCACCAGGTGAGCTCGTATGGTTCACAGATGGGTCCAAGGTAGGTCAGGCTTCTGGAGCGAATGTGTACCAAAAAAGACCAAAGATCACTATCTCAGTTGCACTAGGCGCTTACTACACGGTTTTTCAGGCGGAGATCTACGCTATATTGACTTGTGCCATGGAAAACTTGTGAAGAAACTATGTAAATAGGCGCATGTGTATTTGCATAGACAGCCGATTGGCGCTGCGAGCTCTCAAAACACCCAGTCACATCAAGGCTTGTCAAAGAATGGAGAGATGAACTACTTGGCCACGCGAGGGTCGCTTTATAGAATTGCGTGGGGGTCTCGCCCTTCTAGGCCAACTGGACAAATAGTGGTCTGAACTGTGGCATGAATCACCATGCATGATGTGGACCAAGCTCTTCATCAAATAGCCTGTGCCTAGGTTCCTTCTCTGAATTTGAGGGACATCAGAGAGATGACTGGAATCCTAACCTGGTAGTGTTGTCTTAACACCTTCATAATCTGGGCATCGTAGATGATCCTATATGTAGGAAATGCAGAAAGGCGAAAGAAACTGCCTTTGACATGCTGTTGGGATACCCTGCATTGGCATTCCTCAAGCACCGTCACTTAGGAGAATCAAAACTGCTCGCAGAGTAACTTACGGAAGCTGGCGTTGGCAATATTGAGAGCTCCTGGCGGGTCACAAACCTGCTAGAATAGAATAGGTTCCTGACCATGGGGCGCATAATGGGCCCAACTGAGTGACCTGAGTGTATTTGGGGGCTAAGCCTCTTCCCCTGAAATGATGATGATGATGATGCCTTATTATATAGTAGCTGCCCTGGAAGGCATTTGTAGTATATCAATCTTCCATCTTTATACGAGATTACCTACCTAAAATCCCTCAATTACAGAATACAACCTTATTTCCATTATTAAATGGATGTAATCCATATCCATATGTTCCTAAATTCATAGGCGATACATAAACAATATGTTTAGTGTCACGATTACCTTCTACTAATATGAACATATTGTTTAGTATAAGTTACATAACAAGGGACCCTGACATGACACCGTGGGAACCTTGAGTCAAGGTAGTATTGATAGACCGATATACAGGGTGTCCTCGAACTGCGTGGCTAAAATAAAACCGAAGATTCTTTGATTCGAAAAAAAGTTGATGAACCTTTTTACTTTTGCCTCAAGTATGTTGTTTAGCCAGTAGAGGGCTTCAAAGTTGCAAAAATAATTTTGTTTTTTCGGTATAACTTGAGAACGTGATGGAGGACTTTCACATTATTTGGCAGGTGAGTTACTGTCAATAATAGCCGTTCTTGAGAGTGGAGCATAGAGCCTTAGAGACCACAGAAATGGCTCAAACTTGAGGATGTAACGGGAAAAGTGTCCAGAACTTTTTTGTGGTAGATGTAATTCACTCTATATTTTTTATGTAGATAGCTTATCTAATTTGAAAACTTTTCTTACTCCTAAAAATTTCGATAAAATCAACGGATTAGCTTGAAAAAAATAATTTTCGAGTCTCTGCAATTTTGGCTTACTAATTTTACTTGATTAAAACACCTTAGTTGCCTTTGCTTTTCTAATGTCATTTTGGCATTTGAAAAATTTATTCTCAAAACTGTCAGTTTTTACTTTGCTTTCCGTAAAAATTTTATAAAATTATGTCTGAAAATTTCACTAACACTGAAATGGTTAATATCTCGGTAAAACACGAATAATAAAAACAATAGAAATGGGGAAACGATGTGATTATTTAGGAAAAACAAATGCTAAATTAAAAGAAACAACATAACTTTTTGGGAAATCGCTAAGGCATCAATTGTTCGAAATGTTGCCCATTTTCCTGAATACACAAATTAATTCGTTTCAAGAAATTGGATTGAACTCTGGCTAGTACTTCAGGATCATTCTTCAATAAATCCGCTTCATGATTAAGCTAATCCGTTGATTTTATCAAAATTTTCTAGGAGTAAGAAAAGTTTTCAAATTAGATAAGCTATCTACACAAAAATTATCGAGTGAATTACATTGACCACAAAAAAGTTCTGGACACTTTTCCCGTTACATCCTCAAGTTTGAGCCATTTCTATGGTCTCTAAGGCTCTGTGCTCCACTCTCAAAAATGGCCATTATTGACAGTAACTCACCTGCTAAATATTGTAAAAGTTCTTCATCACGTTCTCAAGTTATACCGAAAAAACAAAATTATTTTTGCAATTTTGAAGCCCTCTACCGGGTAAACAAGACACTTGAGGCAAAAGTAAAAAGGCTCATCAACTTTTTTTCGAATCAAAGAATCTTCGGCTTTATTTTGGCCACGCAGTTCGAGGACATCCTGTATATATATACATATACTAAGATTGGATTAACTAGATCATTCGGATTGATTCATATATTCATATTCATCAATCATTATCGACTGTATTATTATTGATTGTATCAGTATCATTGTTATTGTGTGGAGCGAGACATTAAGTCATTATGACGTCGAGCTCTACGTTCAGTGAAGTGTAACTCTTTTATAAGTGAGTGTTTCAATTCCTATGCATCCGAGAGGACCACCGATCAGCTTATGGCAAACCGTCCCCAGTCATTAAGAGCTGATCCCCACACATTTTCTCCTTGCGTTGTACTAATGTCTTCGGATATAAGTGAAATCTGTAGTTGTAATAGTTTCTGACGATTCCTTCTTCAATCAGGTCACAGCGTGTAATTTTTGCTGATTTTTCAGAAATATTATCAACAGCTTCACGCTTACATGCACTTGAAATCACTTTTCTGGTTAACTTATTCTCATTCTGTCCATGATTATTTTTTAGCTGGCTTCTGCTTACTAAATTTCCAACACCAAGCGTAAACACTTGAGCAGCACAATTTTAATTTTTTTTTGTACCCAAAAACTTCGCCTTCAACACTTTATGTTTTGTAGGGTATACTTGTTAACAACTAACAAACGTGTGCCGTTGTCACTGTCCACGAAAAAATCTCCATAATTCTTGTAAGTTTATACTTTCACTATAATACGATATAATAACTCAAGACTGCGAATACAACATAAACAAAAATACTCACAGTAGATTTATATGAAATATGTGCTTTCCACCCCGACCGTTACCTGGGAAAACTCTAATTTGTATTCTATTACTTTATCACTCGAAGGGTATAGTGTATAGTATAGTTGATATTATACTGTTGACATTTACTGCAATATACCAACTAGCAGATTAAACCCCATTGTGTTGGTCCCAACATCTTCAAACCGCAAGAAATGTGTACAGGGTTGGCTTGAAAATTTGAATTAAAAAGCCGTTTTACACTGAATGAAAATAATAATCCATTGGAAATCATATTTTATTTTATCACTAAAGATGCAATAGGTACAATAAAAATTAATGTGGGCTCTACAACAAAAACTATTGTACACGGAAAAGTTTTACAATCAATTTTAACAATTTAACCCTATCTTACATTGAATTTAGTTCTGTCACTATCATTATTATCTTCATCTTAATCTAAACTTGTTATTAAGAGTTAAACATTAGTATTCATACACGTTAATTGCATGTTGTATTTTTTTCAACTGTGAACAGAATCATTTCTACAACGTTTTTTATTAATTTCACTTCAGATATATCTAGTGTGGGGGAAATATTATTCCTTCTAATATTTGATTTGACGTCGTGTCATATTAGTTCGATTGGAGTAAATATACAATAGCAGGGGTTGTATGTCCTTAACTGTTGCATGTTTAGCCCACATATATTCTTTATCAATTATGAAAACCTGTAAAACTTCTGAACGATCGCGTTTTCTGTAAGTTTCTTCAAAATATAAATTATTATCTAACACAAATTTTGTATTTCTGTTTTACTACTGTTATAACTAGGCAACATTTTTACTTAACAACTATGATATCTAGCATTCTTCATTACAATTACGCTATTTTTGGGTATATTTTGAAGAAGACAATGTTCGAACTAATCTTCAAAGGTTTTGCGTCAGTGTCTTGGTGGTAATCTAGAGAGGAATCTGTCATGTTTTCAGCTGGAAGCAACAGGCTGTTCGGAATTAATACAATGGTATATTTCAACCTACTTAAAATGGTATAATTGGGGTTGTAGGTAGATAAAATGTGTACTCTGGCTATACCTGAAAAGGTGATACATTTGGTGTCTTTAATGGATGGAGGGATAATTAAAATTTTATTGCAGTCAAAAATTCAACGGTATAATATGAACGGGCGACTACGACTAGCGCGCAGCTCATAAAAAATAATCCCCTTCTTATACCAGTAGCGTGCGGGGTCGGTATACGATCAGCGCGCGAGCTACCTGCCATATACCTGCACCCGTAACCTTCTTTTATGTGATCAAACCAAAATTACAATGCACTCTTTTTTTTGCAAATTATTTATTTTTTAATTTATCAAATAATATGAAAAGAGGATTCTAGCCTTTTTTGATTTTTTTTCTAACTTGAACCAAACTCATAATATACATTGGTATTCAATATAAGCATAGATATGGTACGGCTGATAGATTCTTTTGCGACATTTTTACTTGTGTTTTTTTTTGATGGGGGGGTTATTTAGATAATTATAAACGAATGATTTGATCAAAAAAAGCCCATTATCATGATATGTTATGCAATTAATTACTATTTGGACTTATCTTTTCAATTTTTCATGAATATTTTTATGTTTTTTCTTTGTAATTTCTACTCCATACAATGAAAGTCCTCATCAACGATACTGTCAACCAAATTATAGTGCTTGGAAATATTCAAAGTCTACAGTTTTTATGCTAAATGAGAACGATCTATATGGATGGCACATTTGAATAGTGTCCAACATTTCCAGCAATTTTTCACCGTCCATGGAGTGAAAAACAACAACTATATCGCAGTTGTTTTATTTGTTACCAAACAAAGAAAAAACAACTTACGACATTTTATTCCAATCAATAATTGATAAATGTTGGGAATATCTGTGGATATTTTTTCCATACAAGTTTGTTGTGGATTTTGAATATGCAATTCAAGATTCGTTGACATCACGTTGGCCTGGGTTGATAATCCATGGCTGTTTATTCCATCTCACCCAGGCGTGGTTCAGGAAAATTCAGGAATTTGGTATGGTTCGAGAATACAAGAATAACCAATCTGTAATTGGAATTTGGCTCAGATGGACATTTGGCATACGTTTTATTTATTTGAAGAATAATTACATAAATAACGACGCAAAATATCCATCACAGATATGGGTTGCGAAACAACAAATGCATGCGAATCATTTCATTCGCACTTTAACGTATGCTTTTCCAGTGCGCATGCAAACATTTATAAATTCGTCGGAGAGTTAAAGGAATTTATTGTGGAAGCACAAATATGTATACCGCAGGTAGCTCGCGCGTTAGTCGTATACTGACCCTAGCGGCTTTAAGCAGCTTTGCGCGCTAGTCGTCGAACGCCATATGAACAATGTTGAATGAGCAATACCTTTTGCAGGCCAGGAAAACCCAAACAGAATGACCAGCAATATATGTCTTTGGTCAGCAGAGATCAACAGGATAACTGCTGGTCCACGTAATACATGTATGCCAGAAATCTAATGAAAAACATGAAACTTCCGTCATACGGTTTGCCGCCTCAACTTTGTCTCTTACTATCAAGTTTTCTCTCAGATAGATCAATCTATGTGGTGGTTGACGGCGAATCCTCTTAAACGATGACTGGGTGGTCCACTGGGATCTGTCCTGGCACCAACATTTTCTGCTCCATATTAACGACCTGCTGGAAGTGACCACCTATCCCATCCACAGCTTTTCAGATGATGATACACACCGCTTTCTCATCTAGAGCCCCTATATTATCCAACGAAGCCGGAGGATCGACACAAAGACAGGTTGGAGATCTGGGAAAAATTTTGAAGTGGGGATCTGATAATCTAGTAGAGTTTAATGCAACCAGAACTCAAGCTTGGGTCTTCTCCAGGAAGTGGATCCCGCAATCCCTGATATGATTATGTCCGGTACAACGTTCCTATGAAGTCTGCCATAACCATGCTCAGAATCATCACCAACAGCACCCTCTCATGGGACGATCATGTGAGGTGTATCGCGAAAACCGTTTCACAAAAACTAGGTTTTCTATTCCATGCCAAGATTCCAACATCTCCTCATAATCTCCAAAGCACAGATCCGACCTGTCCTGGAGTACTGTTCAGATGTTTTGAGTTCGGCTTCAAACATACGATGAAGCTCTTGGATTCTATTTGTTGGATTGATGATGTCACACTTACGAGTTTATTGGCCTCTCTAGAACATCGTAGAAAGGTTCTATTGATATTCACATGGTCGATGCTCTACAGAAATTTCGTCTGTTGCTCCACCAAGAGAAGTTCCAGCTAGGCTGACTAGACGAGCACAAACTAGTCACCCCTTCATTGTCAAGCTCGAGACCTGCCGAACTTCTTCCTACCAGACTTATTTTTCATCGAACAAGTTGTGGAACACTTTACTTTGTGAGCCTTTCCCTATGCCTGTAACCACCAAACCTTCAAGAAAAATTCGAATGCCTATGTCCTCCCCCAATATTCCATTGCTGGCTCAAACATTATAGGTTTCCCTCTAGTGTAGTCAAAGTAAAAAAAAACATAAATTTGGTGCTATATACAGCGTGTCCTCGAACTGCGTGGCCAAAATGAAACCGAAGATTCTTTGATTCGAAAAAAAGTTGATGAGCCTTTTTAATTTTGCCTCAAGTGTCTTGTTTACCCGGTAGAGGGCTTCAAAATTGCAAAAATAATTTTGTTTTTTCAGTATAACTTGAGAACGTGATGAAGAACTTTTACAATATTTAGCAGGTGAGCTACTGTCAATAATGGCCGTTTTTGAGAGTGGAGCACAGAGCCTTAGAGACCATAGAAATGGCTCAAACTTGAGGATGTAACGGGAAAAGTGTCCGGAACTTTTTTGTGGTCAATTTAATCCACTCGATATTTTTTTGTAGATAGCTTATCTAATTTGAAAACTTTTCTTACTCTTAGAAAATTTTGATAAAATCAACGGATTAGTTTGAAAAAATTAATTTTCGAGTCTCTGCAATTTTGGCTTACTAATTTTACTTGATTAAAATACCTTAGTTGCCTTTTCTTTTCTAATGTCATTTTGGCATTTGAAGAATTTATTCTCAAAACTGTTAGTTTTTACTTTGCTTACCGTAAAAAATTTATAAAATTATGGCTCAAAATTTCACTAACACTGAAATGGTTGATATGTTATTGATTTATGGACTTTGTCGTTGCAATGGCCGGAGAAGGGAAAGATATCCGCATCGCAGAATTCCAAATCGGCGAACCTTCGCGAAACTGGCAAATTTGAAGCAAATCGTAGAGAAACTGGACGCAGACGGACAAGAAGGACGTTAGAGCTCGAAGAAGCGATACTGGAAGCGGTTGAAACTGAACCTGATATAAGCACACTACGTTTGGGACTTCGTATTGGAGCCTCAAAATCATTAATTCATAATGTACTGAAAGAAGAACTGTTGTATCCCTATCATATTAAAACAGTTCAAGACTTATTGCCCATGGATCCAGGTCATCGGCTAGATTTCTGTCGGCTTATTGTCCAAAGACAAAACGCAAACCCCAATTTTTGTAGAAGAATTCTGTTCACGGACGAAGATACTTTCACGAGATGTGGTATTTTTAACCTCCATAATGAACATTTCTATGCTGATGAAAATCCTCATGAAACGGAAGTTACATGTTTTCAGAATCAAACTAAAATCAATGTTTGGGTTGGAATTGTGGATAACTTTATTATTGGCCCTACCGTTATACCCGATCGATTGAACGGGGAGAACTACTTGAACTTTTTGGAACAAAGGCTACTTGAACTGTTGGAAGACTTGCCCTTACACATTCGTGGTGGCCTGATATATCCATGATGGTGCACCTCCTGAATAGAGTGAATTACATCGACCACAAAAAAGTTCTGGACTTTTTTCCCGTTACATCCTCAAGTTTGAGCCATTCCTATGGTCTCTAAGGCTCTATGCTCCACTCTCAAAAATGGCTATTATTGACAGTAACTCACCTGCCAAATATTGTAAAAGTCCTTCATCACGTTCTCAAGTTATACCGAAAAAACAAAACAATTTTTGCAACTTTGAAGCCCTCTACCTGCTAAACAAGACACTTGAGGCAAAAGTAAAAAGGTTCATCAAACTTTTTTCGAATCAAAGAATCTTCGGTTTTATTTAAGCCACGCAGTTCGAGGACACCCTGTACATACGTCAGACTGTACGCACTCTTAATGTAGCTCAACGAGAAGACTTGTTTTGTTATAAGAATTTTTCAGAAATACTTCACAAGACATTGCTTCATATGCAGATTATCTATGTAGATTATTGAATGAAATAAACAATTGCAGAATCCTATAAAACTCAAAACACAAACTACAAATAGAATTTGGTTTTGTTCGACTTCATCATCTATATTTAGATAATCAATAACTCAATTATTAAGTGAATTGAATGTTCAATATTGTTGTTAATAAACTATTGAAGTCATTCCCTTTCCAAGTACAACAAAATTCGTGGTAGTTAGTTAAAATATTTGTTCTACATTTTTTGATATGAAGATGCAATTAAATAAGTAGAAGGTGATTGTATTCTTCTAGTGAATTGAGTAAGGTAAGTGATTTATTTAAGGAGAATTCAATAATATCCAATAAGAAGATATTCAAGGTTTGAATCATTTCGATAGATATATACAATCAGTTACACATATTCAATGATTCATCTTAATAACTAAAATTTCTCAATAGTATTTGTGAGACAACTTGCAGAATAAACTATCTGTACTAAATCATGCGGTAGCTGTTCTGCCTGGTTCAAGCCGTCACTGAATAAATTACTTAAATTTGGGATAGAGAACCTGTGAATAACGAGAAGTAATTCAATCTAATGGCCAAGAAAGGTTAAAATTACCTGAACTCGTATTATATTGAACATCTGCAAGGGCTGAAATCTTAAGTTAGAAACCACCTACATTACACCCTAAGTTTCGGTCTACCCTTATGTCTTTATGCTTAGTTCGACACTTAAATCTGACAAGTGGAGCTAGTATTAGTGCTATTTTTGTGATAAAAACATCAGCAGCATGGCAAAAGAATCTAGTAATGAAGTTTCCAGTGATTTACCGAATTTAAATCAACACGCTGATAATGCAGTAGAAGAAGTGTATAAGAAAAGTTCCTCGAGCTCAATCCCGACAAATATAGAGTCAGAACAAGAACAAATAGAAGAGGAAGATAAACGGAGAAAAGAAATCGAAGATTTCGCAGTGTTCGCGAAGTTTATCGCTGAAAGCTTAGCCGATATGTCAAGACTGAACGCGAATCGTGCCATTTTAGAAATAGTTGATATAATCTATAAATATAAGACGCAAGATTCTTGAATTTAGAAATGTAGGTGCAGGTATGTTTAATAAATTTCATTTTGATCATTTGCTTATTTTTCATTCTAATCTGTACATTCCTATGATTTATTACGTTGCAAATTGTGTTTTAAATAGGTCAGTATCCAACGTGAATTTATGACTTCCCACTACAACTATATGTAAATAATTTCTCATTTGAGAATACATGGGAAATGTAATATGAATTTATTTCTTGAAGAGGTAAAACGTTTTGTAATGGTTTAACAAACCGAACTTTTTTTTTTGGATATTTATTTTTTGTTCAAGTTTCACAGGAAACTTTTATGCCACGAAAGATACACAAGACTGCAGTTCAATTACTTTTTGATTCTTTACTATTATATGTTGATGTGCAAATCTATTACCATTCAAATTGCATGATGAAAATGAATCCAGTTTTCATTCAGACTTCGAATTTTTGTTTTGCAATTTTGCAACAAAATCTTGGTTTGGTCTATTAATAATTTAAAAATTATAATATACAGCTACAGTTTGAGATTATGTTCTAAAAATTCTATGGGGGAAGCCATATACTTTGTGAACTTCAAGCCTAAGTATGCAGCAAAAAAACTCATTGTAACTTTCAAAGTCAATAACTAGATTAATTTTCCCTAAAAATAGAATTATGGTATCTTTCGATGTTTCAAATATTTCCTCCAATGAATGTAAAATTTAAATATCAAAAATTCTGATAAAAATCCCTTACAAATCCCGTATAATCCGAGATAGAACTAACTTTTGATCAATCTAACAAATTTGTGCAATATGAATGGATTGGAACTAAATATATGAATATAACCAAATGCAAAGTACTCAGAGTCACAGGTAAGTAAAATGTTGACCATTTAAATTGTATATACCATATTAATGATGACACTAGACTAGAAGTTACTCAAATGTCAAATGACACTAGATTTGGAAAGGACTTACTATGTGAACGTGTTTTTGAAAACCCAAAAGAAATCGGAAATTTCCCGTAGAATTCGAATTTTTTATTATTTTGAGTCCAGCGGCCATATTTTTTTTGTAAAATCAAAAAAACCGATTTTTCGTCTTTTTTTTTTTCGAAGCCGCTCTTTTCAAAACGTTCTCGTGAAAAAATATCAAGGAAAATTCAATGAGTACAATTTTTTCCTCAAATGCTCTTTGCATATTGGCTGTTTTTTTTCTAAAATCCTTTCAAAAACCCAAAAAATGATATAGGCCAGCCACCTGAGGAAAAATTAAGGAAAAACAATTGAAGGTGTGAATTTGCAGTGTTTTTATATGTATTTCGGTGTGCTGAAAACGGGAAAAATAATCAAAAAATTCCTGCAAGTTAGCTCCAAAAGTTACGAGCATTTTTGGCGCGAAAAAATACGATTTTCATGTTTTTTGCGTAGAAAAAAATCGTAGAAAAAGTAGAAACGCATCGTTTGAAATGAAGTAAAATATATTTTGAGGTTATGGTCTTGAGATATCAGCGCATATCGCTTAAAAAATGAAGGTGTAGATTTGGTAAGTCTTTAAACATAATTTCGTATGCTGAAAACGGGAAAAATAATCAAAAAATTCCTACGAGTTAGCTTCAAAAGTTACGGCCATTTTTTGGAGCGAAAAAAAAATTTCCATATTTTTTGCGTTTTAAAAGAAAACGGTAGCCCAAATGGAAAAACATGTCGAGAGACAAATTGTACAAAAAGTTAAAACGCATCGTTTGAGCTGAAATATAAGTCATTTCGATGTTACAGTCTTGAGATATGAGCAAAATAGTATTTTTTCAGGGGAATAAAAATGTTTTTTTTTCTCATTCGAATATTCAAATTGAAATATATTTTTTTATAAACTTTCTACGGTGTTTTGTTTTTTTTTATCTTTCATTTTGGCTCCACAATCGGCCATTTCCAAAAATCCCTAAAACTGAGAAGTCGAAAAATGGACTTATCGACAAGAAAAAAAATGCTCTAGTAGATCTCAACAAATGTGATACAAAACATCCTTCAATACTGTTTTTGGGGCCCAAAATTCGGTTCTGTGGAGGCCCAAACACATTTATATGAATATCTCAACTTCTACTCAACCTAGAAAAGTTTTCTTTAGCATTAAATACGCGTCGTGAAATACTATAACAGAACCTGAGATTTGATCATCCTAAAAAATGTCTAACCTGAAAAATTTGCACATTTTCCGAGGTCCGAAATTTTCAAAGTTGTCCTACATTTTTTTCAAGCCCCAAAAACAGTATTGAAGGATGTTTTGTATCACATTTGTTGAGATCTACAAGAGAATTTCTTTTTCTTGTCGATAAGTCCATTTTTCGACTGCTCGGTCTTAGGGATTTTTGGAAATGGCCGATTGTGGAGCCAAAATGAAAGATAAAAAAAAAACGAAACACCGTAGAAAGTTTATAAGAAAATATATTTCAATTTGAATAGAATATTTTTTTGGTCAATATTCGAATGAGAAAAAAAAACATTTGTATTCCCCTAAAAAAACACTATTTTGCTCATATCTCAAGACTGTTACATCGAAATGACTAATATTTCTGCTCAAACGATGCGTTTTAACTTTTTGTACAATTTGTCTCTCGACATGTTTTTCCATTTGAGCCACCGTTTTCTTTTTAAACGCAAAAAATATGAAAATCTTATTTTTTCGCGCCAAATAATGGCCGTAACTTTTGAAGCTGACTCGTAGGAATTTTTTAATTATTTTTCCCGTTTTCAGCACACAAAATTATGTTTAAAAACATACCAAATTTACACCTTCATTTTTTAAGCGATATGCTCTGATATCTCAAGACCATAACCTCAAAACATATTTTAATTCATTTCAAACGATGCGTTTCTACTTTTTCTACGATTTGTTTCCTCACATGTTATTCCTTTTGGGCCACCGTTTTATTATAAAACGCAAGAAACACGTCTTTTTTCGCGCCTAAACATGCCCGTAACTTTTGGAGCTAACTTGTAGGAATTTTTTGATTATTTGCCCGTCTTCAGCACACCGAAGTACCTATAAAAACACTGCAAATTCATACCTTCAATTGTTTTTCCTCAATTTTTTCCTCTGGTGACTGGCCTATATCATTTTTTGAGTTTTTGAGAGGTTTTTAGAAAAAAAACAGCCAATATACAAAGAGAATTTGAAGAAAAAATGGTACTGATTGAATTTTCCTTGATGTTTTTTAACGAGAACGTTTTGAAAAGTGCGGCTTCGAAAAAAAAAGACGAAAAATCGGTTTTTTTGATTTTACAAAAAAAAATATGGCCGCTGGGCCCAAACTAATAAAAAATTCGAATTCTACGGGAAATTTCCGATTTCCCATGGGTTTTCAAAAAATTTTCTAAACTCAAACTGACGCGAACGGCTCTCAAGACGATGTTTCAAAAATTAATATCAAAAAATGACAGAAAAACGAAAAATAGGCGCCATTTTTTGTTGTTCTTACCATTTCAGCTGAAATTTGGCAGGAAGCCATCATTCTAGTAGTAGAATCGAAAAAACCAGAAGCCGGGCCAAGAGCTGATACACCCCCCCCCCTGAACTGGGCTCCTTGAAAATGGAATTGCCCATCTATAAGCTGGTTTTATTGCAAATTTAGAAAATGAACTATGGAATAATTTAGTTCCATACAGAAAGACATATGGATCACGTATTCTGTACAGTTGTTTAAGGAATTTTGATATTTGGAAGCCATTTCTTCAGAATGTTTATCGACTCTGGTATTGAGGTATTTGTAAATTATGAAGTCTTTAAAGGAACATTTTCTCAACAGTCAAATCAGTATTTGGCCACAAAAGTGTTTCACTTTTACATGTCGCAAAACACTAAACTTACATAGATGGCTATAAATTCAACTATGGAATGTTAGCTGACGCCAGTGGTCTCAACGAGTCTACTCGGAGTCTACTTGGGTTGACAAAACGTTTTCGGGGATAAAATATTCACGATAGGTAATAATGGTTGATGTCAAAAAGTATATCCACGTCAGTAGACATTCGGAAATTGACAAATTATTGTAGTCCTTACATTTGCAGAACTAAATTTGAACCCATTTTTTTTCTAAAATGATGCATTTGCATAAGTTTTTCAAGCAAGCGAACTGTTGTTGTTTTCTTAAGAAAAATGGTCAAGATAATAAGACATTGGCACTGGCGCTCAGAACGCCATGTTCATTGCAATTCAAGAAACGAACATTCGTATTTATCACCGAAATATCATTTATTTCTCAAAATTCGAGTGCGTTTATCTAAAAAATTTATGAAAAAGGGGTGTAAAATGAAGAAAACTCAGTCTTAAACGTCTTAAAGGAGGAAAATGTTGTAAGTCGACAGAATTTACCTTATTTCCCTTCAAGGAAGCTATTCCTGAAGTATTAGCCATCCATTCCTAAACATCCTGTATATTTGACTTATCAATTTGATCCCTTTGGATGGCTTAATCTGCAATTATTAACCATCATGGTAGCAATCAAAAGGGTGTGACATTAATCGAGTCGAAAGTGTTGTTGACTAAAATACTAGAAAGTTCAACAATTTTCTCGAGAGAATTGTTGAAATTCGCTCATTCTCATTGGATGAGAATAAAATGGTTATGCCGCCAATATTGTATAACTGTAATATTCTGTTGTTGAAGCCTTCGGATCGTTCTCGTAAAGAGCAAACTAATGTATTAAGTTTATCTCCTTCTGTGAGGAAGATTTATGAAGTATCGCTCGTTGTCTTTCAAGAAAGAAAACTAGAAAGTATACTTCCATTCCTAACAAAGAATGTTCTGCAAGGCATTAAAGAAACGTTGTAGATTTAGTGGTAGTTGTCCCTTGCAGCAGATGGTAACACGGAACAAGATGATACTTGAAAAGTGAGGTCGTGCTTGGAATAATAAACCGCCTCCATGGTTTACACAATGCGCGCCACAGATTTACACAAATAAAACAAACAACTTCAAAAAGTTATTTGCCGCTATTATTTCGTACGGGAGAATTCCAACTACGGCTACGTACGATTTTCATACGCTTAAACATTCTTATTGTTGAATAGTAAAATTCGAATGAAACACAAATTCACATTTTGACAACAATATTAACAATTTCTTCAAACACAAAATCCATATACACTAAAAGAGTTTACAACTGTGGATATACTATAGCACCCTTATGCACTGAAAATACTATCATATATAAATTCCTGAGAAATAGGTCACACTAACACACATGGTTATTACTTTCGTACGTTTTGCGTTTCGGTCTCAAGACCATCATCAGAAGACGTATCAATGTCTGTAACGTGATTTCTTGAAACTATTAGTAGTAAATTGTGTCATCACAAGGCGTCCTTATCGCACTTATTGCAATTAAAAATGCCCACGTAGCCGGAACGAACAGAAACACGAGTAATCGAAATTGTAACACATTAACGTTTCAAGTATATGAATTAAGAATCCACTACTCAGTAATTTTCTTATAAATTCAGAAGTCATATCAAAGCACAGCTTGTAATATGACTGAAGGACTGAAACCAATAAATATAACGCTCAAGTATCTACTTCCGAACCAGATGTTGAAGATTTATGAGGTTATAGGTAAAGGTTGTCAGAGCTTATTAGAAAAATTGCTATTTGAAGTATATTTTACCTAAAATATACTTCAAAGATTATAAAGACGCATGTAGGGATCTGCAAGGGTTTCAATTAATCAAATTAGTATAAGTCTGACTGTCTTGATTGTACGTCTGCTCTATGATTTACAGACTTGGAGTCACGTTTTATTTGAATCATCTCCAGAATAGATCTTTCATAATAATTGGCTTCTTCAGATAAAACATTACCATTTTTGTAATCAAATTGATGGTATTAGTTACAATGGATCTTAAAAGTATATCACTGTTATATAGTTTCAGAAGCCCATAGATAGGTTCTCGCCCATTATGGCAAATTAATTTATTTTTCAAATCGATAAGGATTATCATATATTTGCACCATTTATTTGTCAAATTAACATATCTTTTTGTACTGATAATGTAGGTCAGATTGTTGTTTTTTATAAGTTGTTCATCATTTAATAGATTTTTTATTTTGTTTTCGTAGTCATCTATATGTATTATGACAATGACCAATCACCGAGTTATACCAACACCACCCATAGCTACGGGCCCTAAGTACCTGAACACCACATGGCGATCTCTGCCAAACCATTCCAAGAACCTGAACACCACATGGCGATCCTTACTTATGATCTTACATTTGTCTTTAGCGAATTCGAGCCGTGATCGTTTTCCGCTGCGGTTTTATTAAAAGCTCTTTTGCTTGTTATTTGTGTTTATTCCTTCTTTATTGCCCATTTTGGGCGTTAACTACAAGGGCTGTTCTTGGCTTCTTGTACTTTGGCTCGAACAGCGGGTCATATGCCGCTGCGCCTCTGATTGTAGGGTTTCTATGCGTTTCCATCTTTTGGTATGTGTTTGTCGCCTGTTTCCGAATTATTTCCTCAATTTCTTCACGGAGCAGGTCGTTTGTTACGTGATATGGTGCATCCAGACAGGATCTGATTACCTCATTCTGTATTATTTGCAGATTCTTCAGTTGCGCGGGTGATGCTTGTAACCATATTTCGGCGGCGTATGTTATTGTCGGTCTTATCACAGAAGTATCCTTGATTAACTTTTAGTACTCAGTTTGCATTTTCTATTGAGTAGCGGATATAGGTGCCCATGGCGATCCACGATATCCCCTTTCTTAAGGTTAACATCACAGACCAATCAGAAACAGCTTAGCCGCTATCTAGTGATAGAATAATTCTTACACAGTCTCGGGATGATATATGTTACAATCTAATCTTTAATCATAGAATAGATTCTTTCTAAAACGTGTTGGAGAAAAGATATTATGAACTTCGATCGCCGGAAACCGAGTACTAGTTAATCATATTTGTTCTGTCAGCAGTGTCAGCCAATATTCATTACATATTGTAGATAGGATTTGACTAGATTTGATCCATTCTGCGTTGGCTAATGTGTAGAAATTTAAAGAACAAAACTTACCTGAATCACCTCATTTTTGTCAGAGGATGTAGTTAACTAATTCTGTCCCGTCGTTCCTCAACTGTTGGTTGGAACTTTTCCGTTCCACTTGGAATGCCAACAATAGATTACGCCCGGATTTCCAGCCTAGTTCATTTATATTCTGGATTTGCTCTTGAACATGCACTATGAGATCTAAGTCAAATGAGTATCAGCTGAAATAAGAACTGTTATTCAATATGCACACCGGCAATTGAGACTTCAGTCTGGAAAATAATGCGCTTCCAACATGCAAATTCGGAGATTTCCTGATAAATCTTAGGTTCCCTCTATTCAGACGTTACACCCTGGAAGAACATTTGGTGACGAATATATAGTCAATAAATGCATTTGTGTTACCGTTTCGAGCAGAGCAATCTCCGACAAGATGCAAAGAAACAGCATTCAGCGTTTCACGTTTCAAATTTATTGTTCGTGTTGTTACATCGAGATCGAATAAACGAGAATATCATCAATTGAGAATATTCTGAACCTGCAGAGGTAAACTAGATCACGTGATGCATGAAAATGCAGTACAATTGCATAGAGCAGGGGTCGACAACCTTTCTATTTCCCTCACTATACGTAGTGTACGGGAAGTATTGTTAACGTACTAGAAATAGTATATTCTAGAACAAGTTTGGAATGGCTTATATCTATGCCGTTCCAAACGTGTTAGTCGACTATACTTTTACAAACTATGGTTAATTCCTTGAATATCAAAATTAAGATCAAGGAAGGGATGAATAAACTCCCACATATATTGAACAGACACTCCTATTGGAAAAATAATTCTCTGGAATCGGCACGCTATCGGTCGTTTCTTATGTAAGGTAAGAGCTAGCCCACACTCCACACTTTTTGGTAAAGAAAGAGTTGGCGTCATTGTCAGGTTACGATGCGACTTTATCGTACACATAAGAACTATTATAAGACCATATTACTGCCTCGAAAGTAAAATAGTCAGTACTTTGAGAGCAGGACAAGTCAGGCAGAGACACCTTTAGCTCTATCGGCAGCTCATATGTTTAATAGTGACTTGGGAAGCTCGAGTTCCTGAGCATCTATGGAGCAGCCTCTGCTATGAACAGTTGCTCCTGAAACAAATAAATTGACGTACGGAATTCAGCTGTGGGGTGTGTCAGTGAAAGCAACATCCAAATCATTCAGGAATTCCAGAATAAAGTACTAAGAAAATTGTAAGGCACCGTGGTACTTTAGAAACAGCGATCTCCATCGGATCTGGGGATAGATACTGTTAGACAGACTATCCCCAAAATTTTTCCAAGATCATAAAGACCGTCTCTGTCATTATGTAAACATTGACAACAGAGCTTGTTAGAAGACTGAAGAGAAAAGCGAGGATTTTTATTTCAATTTTCAAAAAACATGCAATACTTAGAATACCTTATTTTAATATTACATATTACATAAAATATATTTCAAGAGGAATGTCAACTGATGATCCCGTTAATTTGGATTAAATGCAAGTGATATTATTATTGATTTCTGATTGAGGTTTATTTTATCCGTAGAGATGATGCGGTACGTGGACAGTAGGATAAGAGTTACTTAAAAACAAATTCAATAAGGGAGAATTGGTAAAGTCTTTCTGATCATTTGAAAGGTTTCCTGTATTTTTAAACTCATAATTTTGAATTTTCTCTAAGTTGTTTACTTTACTTTAAACTGACTTATGGAGAATGTCAAAATCATCTTTGAAATGATGATCAGTTTCTTCAATATGGTTTACAACTTTTGAATCTCCTTTATTCAAATTCAAATGTGCTTTAAGTCTAGTTTTGAAAGATCTTCCTGTCTGGCCTATATAGAATTTATCACAATGTTCACACTCTATCTTGTATACTCCTCAGTATACGAAGGCTTATGATATGTTGAAAAGGAATGTTTACTACTTAATTTAGTTATGGTTTAGTCCAAAAAGTTTATAGTTTGATCGACTTCTACTTCAACCGAGAATTTAACTTGGGGTGTAGATTATTTAAATGTTAATAATAAAGATTCTTGACCCAGGTATGAATTATAGATACAGGATTCCCCATAATATACTACCCATTTTAATATTTGAATTAAAATTTTTTTAGTTAACAAAACAAACTTTTTATTTTACTAAATTACAGCTAACTCTTTGGGATTTATGGTAATTCATAAATATTTGGCTAATTTAATTCTAACTTTTAAAAATCACGTCTTCTAAATGACCTCCACGAACTTCAACACATTTTTCAATATTAGATAAAAAGTGGTTCATTACACGGCGTAGCAAACCTTCGTCTATTCCTTCAACTTCTTCACGAATTTTGACTTTCAGTTCCTAGATTGTACCTGGACGACTCGCAAACACTTTGGCTTTTGAATATCCCCACAGGAAAAAATCGGGTGCCGTTAAGTCGGGGGACCTCGAAGGTCAAGGCAAATCTCCGAATCGAGAAATGAGTCGGCCATTAAACATTTTTCGCCGGACCCTTATTGAGTTTATGGCGGTATGAGCTGATGCCCCATCTTGTTGGAATAGTAAGGCATTGTTTAGTAATCCTCGTCTATTTAATTCTGGAATGAGAAATGACTTCCATATTAGCGTAGTACTCGGATGTTACTGTAACAGTGCGGTTATTTTCATCATCAAAAAAATAAGGGCCAATAATACCAAAAGATCCTACTCCACACCACACAACAACTTTTGGATCATGGAGGTTCTGTGTGAAGATTTCACGAGGATTTTCATTTGGCCAGTATCTAAAATTCTGTTTATTGACCATGCTGTTCAAATAAAAATTTGCTTCGTCGGTCATTAGGAGACTGTGAATTGCTCCTTTATGTAAATCCAAAAATTCTTGACAGAATGCTAACCTTGCTTCTTTATCTTGATTGCTAAGGTGCTGTGCCATTTGGTATTTATAGGGATGAAATTTTAAATCTCTTTGAAGAATTCGATCTGAGCTTCCCTTCGATATTCCTAGGATAAGGGTTTGTCGATTAGCAGACCTTTTAGGACTTCTCGTAAACGCAATTCTAACTCGTTCAATATTTTCTGATGTACCAACTGTTCTTCGACGTCCAGGCTTCTTCAAATTTTGTACAAAACCATTTTCACGCCAATGACGAACCCATAACTTAACAGTTTTACGATTTGGCGCGTGACCCCTATTGTTGTTATTAAACGGACGCCGGAATGCACGCCTAACTTCTTCTATTGAATTGCTTCTTATGTAAGTTTCTACACAAAACATACGTTGTTGGACTGAGTAATCCATGAAAGTTCAATCGGATGTTGAAATAATGTCTCAAAGCAAAAAAATTAAATAATTATTGATGAAACCTAACAAACTTCTCGTAGAAAAATGGCGTTCCACGGAATTATTAATTTGAAATTTATTTGTGACAGGCGCCCACTTTATTAATAATTTACTTAAATCCCAAAGACTACAGAAGATAATCCCACAGAGAACAACCCATTTAGTTATCTCGTAGGGATTTTATTAATAATATAAAATGGGTAGTCTATTATGGGGAACCCAGTATGAACGCTCTATATTTCCTCGTCTCCACATACGTTTCGGTCTCACGACCATCACCAGAAGACTTATTATGTGTAAAACTGAATTATTTAAAACTAACTGTATAGCACAAAGCGTCTTATCGCACCAATCTCAATTGAAATGCCCACGTTGCCGAGAAAATTAGAAACACGAGTGATATGTAACAATTCCGCTTGACTTGTATATTTGGTAGTTGATAATCATTGTATCTCCTAATCTGAGATGTCTTTCTACATTTCTAAGTGTTCAAATAAGTTCTGTATATTCAAGTAAATAATATACGTCAAAATGACATGAGAGTTATTTTCACAAGTGATTAATGAGTACTATTATTGTTAGTATCATATTTTAGGAGCTCTGTAACTAATGAAGCTGAAAATAACTAAGCACTCGCAGAGGATGGGTAGTTCTAGCTCGTCTTCGTTCATAAATTGCGGTCCTTAGTATACAAATAACTATTTTGAATTACACAAGGAATAATAACTCTAAAATATGCTTAGCATAGACTATAAAAGCGAATGGTTATTAATGTAATGAAGTTCAACGCTCGAAAAGCAGTTCGAATTTTTCATTTGACCTTGAATGAAGAGTTACCGTTAAGCTTGTATAGGGTTGTTAAGGTTGCCATAATGGAGTAAAGGCACTGAGTTCCACTTTATTCAATGATTATAAAGATGTCTTTATATTCAGAGGTTTCACCATTTCAGTATTCGAGAACCGTTTACTTGGTGAGTTTCTAAAACGAACTAACGGATATCAAACTCATTTGTGAAATTTAATAATATTCTCTTGTTTCATCCTTCTTGCACGGCTTGAATATCTTTATATATGTAAAGAATATGTGTTCACAAGACAGTATATCCTCATCTTCAGGATACATAGAATATAATACTGTATGTCATATGGAGTAGTTTATCATAAAATATCAAGGGACTCTTGTATGAAAAACTGAAATCCTTCTTTATGACAAATTGTTGATTTTATTGATTGCATCTTCCAAATACGGGCTACGTCTAACATCAGTTGGCCTACAAACAAAATTTCTAGTTATGTTTATCGCTCGAGGAGCAAAACCGACCAAGGCAATGTAATATCTAAGACACAATATGCTATTTGAATGAATATTGAAGAAATCTGGGAGGTCTAACAGTGGATTGAGGTGGCTATGGACGCATTTTTTCACGTAAATGATAGTGACAGATGTTCCGATTGTGAAACAATACATTGATAGTGCAATTGTAAACAATCATGGGAAAGGCAATTGTCGTTAATTATCATTAATTCTCCCGAATCTGGAAAATCATAATTGGTTACAAGATTTGGTGGTGCAAACTTCCGCACACATACTCTTTGCGTATTGAGCTCATCAGTATATTAGAGGGAGCCATTAAAACATTGATCGCAATTTCGAAGATCATTTTCAAACACAAAGTTGAGGTAGATTGAATCAGTGATATTTTGGTAGCAATTCTTCGTCCGATAACTATAAAATTTTGCATGTAGGTAGTGTTGACATAAACGGATCTGGTGATGGAAGACGAAATTTGTCTTAGAGAGCGACAAATCGAAGACTTCATGCAAGATAATTGCCTATCTATCTATACACTTCCAACGTCCCGAAAATGAGGTATTCTCTACGAAATTCGTGAAGCAATTTGTAATAAAAAATTATTCATCACTAGATTGCAGTATAGACACAAGTTGGAAGTGTACCTACTTGTGTATTACAGTGAAATATGTGAGTAGTGTTGACCTAAACGAATCTGGTGATGGAAGCCGAAATTCGTCTTAGAAAGCGATAAATCGAAGACTTCATGCAAGATAATTGCCTATCTATCTATACACTTCCAACGTCCAGGAAATGAGGTATTCTCTACGAAATTCGTGAAGCAATTTGTAATAAAAAATTATTCATCACTAGATTGCAGTATAGACACAAGTTGGAAGTGTACCTACTTGTGTATTACAGTGAAATATGTGAGTAGTGTTGACCTAAACGAATCTGGTGATGGAAGCCGAAATCCTTCTTAGGAAGCAATAAATCGAAGACTTCATGCAAGATAATTGCCCATCTATCTATACACTTCCAACGTCCAAAAAATGAGGTATTCTCTACGAAATTCGTGAAGCAATTTGTAATAAAAAATTATTCATCACTAGATTGCAGTATAGACACAAGTTGGAAGTGTACCTACTTGTGTATTACAGTGAAATATGTGAGTAGTGTTGACCTAAACGAATCTGGTGATGGAAGCCGAAATCCTTCTTAGGAAGCAATAAATCGAAGACTTCATGTAAGATAATTGCCCATCTATCTATACACTTCCAACGTCCAAAAAATGAAGTATTCTCTACGAAATTCGTGAAGCAATTTGTAATAAAAAATTATTTATCACTAGATTGCAGTATAGACACAAGTTGGAAGTGTACCTTCTTGTGTATTACAGTGAAATATGTGAGTAGTGTTGACCTAAACGAATCTGGTGATGGAAGCCGAAATTCGTCTTAGAAAGCGATAAATCGAAGACTTCATGCAAGATAATTGCCTATCTATCTATACACTTCCAACGTCCAGAAAATGAGGTATTCTCTACGAAATTCGTGAAGCAATTTGTAATAAAAAATTATTCATCACTATATAGCAGTATAGACACAAGTTGGAAGTGTACCTACTTGTGTATTACAGTGAAATATGTGAGTAGTGTTGACCTAAACGAATCTGGTGATGGAAGCCGAAATTCGTCTTAGAAAGCGATAAATCGAAGACTTCATGCAAGATAATTGCCTATCTATCTATACACTTCCAACGTCCAGAAAATGAGGTATTCTCTACGAAATTCGTGAAGCAATTTGTAATAAAATATTATTCATCACTAGATTGCAGTATAGACACAAGTTGGAAGTGTACCTACTTGTGTATTACAGTGAAATATGTGGGTAGTGTTGACCTAAACGAATCTGGTGATGGAAGCCGAAATTCGTCTTAGAAAGCGATAAATCGAAGACTTCATGCAAGATAATTGCCTATCTATACACTTCCGATGTCCAGAATATGAGGTATTCTCTACGAAATTCATGAAGTAGACCGGGAATAATAACGATAGAGAACCAATTTGTAATAAAAAAAGAAACGCCACTGGATAAAGTTGGGCAGAAAAATATCCACTACCCCTTCAAAATCTTCACGAATTTTGAGTAAAAAAGAGTATCATCTTGATCTCTATGAAGAGTATTCTGTGACAAGTGCATAGATAATTCTACTACCGGTAGTAGAGTTATCTATGGTGACAAGTGTCAGTTGACTTGTTAACACAATTTTATACGAAAGTTTTAACGTTCAGATCTCGATAGCGCTTCCGGCTTCGGGATTTTCACGTGGCCTATCGAAATTAGAAGGTTCGAATTGTATAAAAACACAATTGCATAAACGCAAGACGACTTATGTATAGGGTTACCAGATGGTCAAAGTGAAAAAAGCGAACATTCCACAACCAAGCCCCCCCCCCATTTCAGGATTACTGTAACTAAAAGTTTTTTAATAAATCAAATTGCCACCGATTCCTCTCCCTACAATTACTTTCCTTGATAAGTATCAACTCATTCTCAAAATGAGTATGAAATTAACAAATAGGTTAGGAAAAAAAAACTCATCATAATATGGCAATACTAATAAAATATGATAGAATGTGGAAAAAATGAAACGTAGCGAATGTACGGTAATAATAACAAGAGATAAATTCTTACCTGTTCTTCTGTGCAGTTGCGATTTATTTGAAATCAAGACGATTCGATTTATAATGAAAAACACGACACGAGACGACAAAACAACAGTCTGCAATTGCAATTGATTACAATATCCGACAATATTAATATGATCAGCTGACTGAAGCTGAATAATCTGCGCATACAAAGTCAATGTAGTGTAGTATATTGATCGATATATTACGATACGTGAATATATCGATTGAGAAACAGCTGATAATTTCCCTAGTTCGCAATTCTTATTTCTAGTGCCTACCAACTGTCAGGCAAGAAATATATTCATATACTAATGCAAGATACGATGAAAAAAGTTGATCTGTCCAATCGAGTGAAAAAAGCGAACATTTCGCTGAAAAAGCGGACAAGCGAACACGGGACAAAAAAAGCGAACATGTTCGCTTAAAAGCGAACGTCTGGTAACACTACTTATGTAATTAGCTACGAACGTAATCATTTTGAAATATGCTCGAGGAGCTCGCTGCGCGTAAGTTAGAGTTTATACATTTTACCTCTATTTTGTTAATTTGGGGCCGTTTCGAACCTTGTGCGGCCGGGGCCAGTTGTAATAAAGTATTTTGGGCTATGGGCCTCTAGCTTTTACCCGCTTTCGGTATATTTGAGTAGCTAGAAAATTCCCTTTCGTACGTCGCACGTCAGATGCTAGTAGGTGACAAACTGTTTTAATTAAATTCTCCCATTTAATCAACATTTTGGGGCCCGAGACTATGCTATTTAGTTGGCCCCGTTCATAAACTAACGGAATGGAGCGAAAACCGCATGCGAAAAGTCCTCGTTAAGACGTTCTATGTACCGTAAATTTGCTCTTTTCTAACTCGCGACCTACGCGCTTCTCACGTGAACGTCATTCGATTTATCGAAAATTAACCAATACAAAACAGTTTTCGACCCAGTTTGGGGCTATCACGACCTTTTAAAAGGTTCAAGGTTAACATTTCGACAATTTTAAGCTCGGCCGAGCTACATGGTAGGCGGAGTGGTGGGTGTCAGGATATTTCGTTACAGTATTTGTTTTTTGTTTTTTTAGATTTTCGTTACGGTATTTGTCTTTTGTTTTTTTTTCTTGATTCGCTCGCCGCGCTCAAAACCAGCGATAAAAGCTGTATGCAATAGCTTAAAAATTATTCACTGTTAGATTGCAGTGCAGACACAAGTTGGAAGTGTACCTGTTTGCGTATAGTGGTTTATGTAGGTAGTGTTGACCTAAATGGATCCGGTGATGGAAACCGAAATTCGTCTTAGAAAGCGACAAACAGATTTCATGCACGATTGTTGCCTATCTATACATTTCCGACGTCCAGAAATTAAAAAGTCTCTACGAAATTCATGTTAACATGTGAAGTAGACCGAGAATAACGATCACGGAAAACTTAGTTTGTAATAAAAAACTACTCATCACTAGATTGCAGTACAGAAAAAAATTGGAAGTGTGCCTGTTTGTGTCCAGTGGTGATAAATGTGAGGCAAAACGTAGGCAACATTTCATACGGATTTCACGTTTTATCAGTTAATATATGTACGAGGTGGCTCAAATTCCGGAAAACGTAAATTGAGTTCCATTTCCATACTCCTATGTAAATGCAGTCCCACTGATGAAATCATACTAAGTAAATTAACCCCCACTGATAAAATCATACTAGGTAAATTGAGTCCCGGATTCCCATATAATTCCCAGAATATTCTTATAAACGAGAGTCTTAATATTAACGCGATTACAATATTCACATTCTATATCAATGAAGGTTATTAGGTTAGGTTAGGTTAGAAACAAAGGGGGTACAATAAACAATCATTATTGGTTATTATGAGAGTGTTAAGATTGGCGCGATTAAAATATTTGCATTCTATATGAACAAAGTCAGGTTAGGATACGTTAGAAACAAAGGGGATTCAAAAATTTCAAAGACTTTTCACTTTGCAACAACTGAAAATTGATGCTTATATTCATTATTTTATGAAACCATTGTACATCCTTTACAGGTTAACTTCGTATAATTATTAAGCTAGCACTTCATGCGACATCATCCAGAGATGCCACTCAAGAGTGTTCACCAAGCTTCCGAAGTGGACGTGAGCGGTTCCAACTTGGTATTAACCAAGCTCCCAAGGTGGATGAACACCCAATTAACCAGACTGGATGTCCAGATAGGTACTGAACAGAATGATCATCCACTGGGTCTCAGAACATACAGAAATTGAAGAAAACGAGCAGGAGGACGCCGTTGGAAGCAAGAGAGAGCCGAATCGGAACATATACGACTGGAACTCTTTTCCGGTGTAGGAACACACACACAGTAGAAGACTGAGAACTTAGTACTAAACACTGAAGTTCTCTTTTGGGATAAGGGATATAGACAGTCCAAGATCTATCTGAATGAATTTCCAACGGTCTGCTGTGCCTAAAAAAGAGAACGGAACTAGCAAAAATAACCAAATCGATTCAATATAATGATGCAATTTCAGTTCCGTAGAGCAGGAAATATACGATTCACTTGATCTTTGTCGTTGAAACTCTCATTTGAGCAGATGTGCGGAATTTGTATGGATTTCCGTCGGAATCTGCAAGGTCATACGATAACAGCGATTTATTGCTGTTTGTTCTCATATTTAATTAAAAATGCGAACAGGCACACACAATTTACATTTGTATGCAAGGGGTGAGGCATCCCTGCTTACAGGAATTATATCTTTATGACATTGATGCGTATATCTATGGTAATTTCACTAGGTTGAGGTTTATTGGTCATTATTGTTATTAGTTTCGTGCTGTATCTTCCACCTATGCATACACGTTATTTGCCCCGCCGATAGTTTCAAATCTAAAATGGGATGTATTTTTCCTGTTCATCGAACATGTTTATATGACACTATTCAATCAGCTTTTGATGAAATAGAAACTTTCTATCAACTATAATTCCCTACAGATATCGCAGAGGGCTATGAAACGTTGATTAAATTGTTCAATATGTCTCGTCCAATAAGTAGCATTACTTTGGATGGGTTCTCAATATCGAACAGTTCTAACTTACCGTCCAATAGCCAATACTCATATTATGGTTGTCCCAACAGCAGGACTGTCGAGACTTCAAAAATCCAGATGTGCAGTAGAAAAGTAGGTTTTATCTTCTCCTTCTTAATGGCACTGAGGTCTACCAAATTGAATGTTAATGCAGTTATATATAATTTATTTTCAAACGTCATAATATGTTAATATGAAGTCTTCCATCGTTATGCTCGGGATCTTCATCAACAGCACCCTCTCTTGGGATGATCAGATGAGACCCATTGCGAAAACTGCTTCAAAAAAACTTTGTTTTTTATTCCGTGCCAAGAGGTACTTTACATCCCAGCAGCTCGTCATAATCTACAAAGCACAGTTTCGACCTGCCCTTGAGTACTGTTCACATGTCGGCTACCAAACATTCGCTGAAGCTTCCGGATTCTATCAAGAAGATAGCTACTGGCTTACACTTACTTATTCATTGAACTCTCTATAACATTGTAGAAAGGTGGGCGATATCAACTTTTTCTATAGATATTTCCATGGTCGGTGTTCATCATAAATTTCGTCTGTAACTCTACCGCTAGAGATTCTTGATAGGTGGACTAGAGAAGCTCAAGTCACCCTTTCATCGTCAAGCTCCAAACCTGAAGAACTTCTTCCTACCAGACTTAATTTTTCTATCGAACAGTGTTGCCGAACTCTTTGTCTGGTGAGGTCTTTCCTCATGCCTCTTGCCTCTAAGACTTGAAGAATAATTCGAATGTCCATCCACTCCTCAAGATTCCACCGCTGGCTCACAAGATGTTCTTCGAACATTATAGGTTTCCCTCATGTTATCAAAGCCACGGTCGTATACACAGGTCTGGAAACTCGAGACTGTTTCCTATGTGAGAAGTGAGTCCACTAAGCGTCAACTGTCGCATAGTACCAACGGGTGGCGCCTGAATCGAGGGATGTTCTCTGGCAATCTTTGTATTGTGTGGCTTGAAATTTGAACGATATGGTGCCTAATCCTGACAACATACTGTGAATACGACCGTGAAAAAAACTATTTTCGTTGATTTTTGATCCTATATTGACTGGCTCACGGTCGAATACACAGGTCTTGACAACATACTTCGATCCATGCGCCAGCTGGAGGTCGAGCGAGGGACTACGAGTTTAGCGACATGTAAGAGACTCATGTCTAACAATAGAGTTTCCAGACCTGTGTATACGACCGTGGTCAAAGTATAGAAAAAATAATGTTGATATTGGTTGAAGCATACATTAATTTATTAAACAACAGTAATGAAAATGGCACAATATGACGTAGTGTCACGTGCCAACTAGGAGCATTGTGAGAATGAATGAAAATAAATCAGAATACCATTTTTCAATTATTGTAAAGTAGTTCTAGAAGTTCTAGTTTGGAACAATAATTCTAATTTCGAACATCAACAGTTTATTGTCAAAAACGTGTAACTATCTTCAAATTTCTGCAAAGCAATAGGCATAAGCTGTGATTCACATTTTTATAACATTTATCAACAAGACTTGACCTTTGTTCCGCATCTCAGTGCTGGATCTAGGGGGGGGGAGGGGGTAGCAAACTGGGGCAACTAACCTGGACTGTTGAATGAAAGTGAAATTTCAACATTTTACATGTCATGGCGCCATAGAAATAGTAATCATAATATTAATTTTCGTTGTTATTGAATAATGCTTCGGAATTATTTGCGTAGAATGATATCTCAGCCGGAAAAACCAAGCACCGTGAGTGAGATGGAAGGGCACCCGGTGAAGCGGTGTTGCCTAATTGTTAAAAGAAAGTCGTTTAATTACTTATCTAACATATTGATAAATACTTATCTAAGATAATTTTAAAAGTTCAAGTATTCACTAGATGGCAGGCTGTAATAAAGGACAGTCGAGTTATAGGGTAGTCTTGGAAAGCACAGTGATTATGGTGGGTTCTTTCACAATATTATAAAAATGTCTATGCTGTGCTTCTACCGTGTATGTACATTTATTCCTATGCTACTTCAGAGTTTGCAATTCTTTTTATGGTACTCAATGGCTATTTATAGCTCAATAGATTGTTGGAGCATATTAACAAAATAATACACGGGGCACATGCCGATCGGGAGCAAAATTAGGGATCTCGGCATTTCAGATTGCCTATTCAGCCCAAGCATTTTCAATTGTATGTTACGATTTAGCGTAAGGCAAAAAAAAGTATTACAAATTTAACATTGTTATGGAATTTATATTTATTTCATAGTAAATATAAATTAATGTTAATATTTTTTATTTTCTCAATATTCGAGTTAAGACAGTAAGGAGTTATGAAATGAAATGAAATCTATGATAAGAAAATACTCACATATTGAAAATAGAATTTATTAACAAACTTTATAAATTATAGCTTTTGCAAAATCAAATCCAGAAATATTTGTTTTATTATCAATGTTAATTAAATTTGAGACATAGGATGAACGTTCCTTTCATTTTCGTAATTGATTCTCAAAATAAACAATATTACATTTAATATAAGCGTTTGAACATTTTTTAATTCATTGAGAAATATAAATATATTTGGATGTGTGGAATAGAATTAAGCATTGAAATGTCTGTGAAACATTTCACAGACATTTGTACTTCTTCCTCTTCTTGCAGAAACAATGAGTTATCAATTTTACAAGCTTATCTAAAGTGATTTTATTGTTGACTCTTCATCTCAATGCAATAAACTGTCAAAATCAATCCGCAAATATCAGTCGAGAAGAAAAAAAATTCGTATCGTTATTTACAAAACTTAATCTATACGAAAAGTGAATAATGAGTCATGCATCACACTCCCCGCCTATGGCCGTTGTTCTTCTGACTTCATGATTTTCTTGAGTATCATGCTATACGCAGCAAGCTGCATCTCGTATGCCGACTTTGACTTAGAATATCACCTTCCAACCAGCTCCATAAGGAATGGTCCATCCAGAGTAGAGTAGAGTAGAGTAGTACTGTCCTCCAACATAGTAATCACCAGTTATTACATCGTCTGTAAAGATTTATACTGAATGAACTCATACGTTCCGACAAATACGTGATGAGCATCCTGTTTTGCTACCTATTCGAACAAACTTGAGTTTATGATACGAAAATAAGACTATATTGGAGAAATGTTTGCACATGTTTGAACGAATCGGGTCCTTTGAGTGCACCACGTCGGGCACCCGCGTCACGTCACTCAGACTTTGAAGTCGGTTGTGATCCCCGTGTCCATTCAATCTTTAGCTCCATATTTCTGGTGGAAATCTTGCTGACTCCCGAATAAAGTTGTTCGTTGAGTACTGCAGGCGCAGTAGCTATGGGATCATCTACAAAACAATCCAAAAATTCGGTGTTTTCCAGAAAGATGAGACCAAATATCCAACTCAGCCATTTTCCTATATCTCTTTTCTGATATAGTTCCCTTTGGCCAAGGTTCTGGAATATCCGCATCCAAGCTTGCGAGAGATGCGGAATAGGCAGCATCTTGTGTATCGCTTCTTCGAAGACACACTTGATTTCAGATGGAGCCGAAAAATTTCATTTCCTTCACAAACATTTTTTATGGGTACTAAGACTTCTTCGTAACACTCAGCTTTTGTATTTTTATTAATGCGAAAACTGGAGGAATAAAATGTCCATTTCTCACAACATGTATGGTGAAGAATTGCGAAAAAATTGTGTAGAATAATTAAATGAATTACAAAAGAATATCTCTTCTTCACAACTAAATCGTAAATTTCTTTTGGAATTAAATATAACAATTCCTCTGTCCGTCTGTGGAAATTTGAAAATTTTCCACTGACAATGTTTGTATTTACATGATTTCCTATGCTTGAAAGACATCATTAATACTTTTTGAAAAAGGCAAATTTCGTCTCGAACGATAAATACTGTGTCGAATATTCGCTATATCTTTTGTGGTAGCAGAATGAACTGAGTCTTCAATTTCCAAATTAATGATTTTACTTGGACGAACTAATATGTCTTCAACTGACCTCTTGACACTGTTTTGTTCTGTTTGTGAAAGAAATGAAGGAAATAAGGACTAGGAAAAATTTCCTTTTTTTTTAATTTCAACTGCATTCATAGAAGTAAACGAGCGTCTAAGCTGCAGCTTCCAATTGACCAATCAGCGTTAACATTGCAATTGCAATTGGACTAGGCCGCGAGGCTCCAAAATTGTGTACAAAGAAGGAACATCAATCATTCAATACATTTCAAATAATCTACTAACCTAATATAGCCGAAAATATTTGAAAATTTAATAAGCCAACTCGTAAAAAAATAACAAACTAAACTGCGATGACTTTGCCACTTGGAAGTTTTGAAACTACGCTATTATTGGCCAACAGCTAGCAGTATAAAGGAAGTGTTACTGTCCATTATCTTGTTGTTATTAATAACAGAACCTGGATTTTTTATCATCCACATTGGTCTCGAATGTTATTGAATGAACAGGGGTAAGATTTCGCTTGTTAATTCCCTACATTATCTACAAATATATTAGGGGCTTATGTTTATAAGACGACAGAAAGTTCATGAGATTATTTGTAAATGCGATTATGATATGAACATACAATCAATACGTGAAATCGGCTTGGAACTAACAAACGCCATTGGGATATTTTCCTAGTAAACATCAGGGTTAACCCGCCTACGTTTGCGTTTCCCTAGCAATAGCTATGGGGTGTAAAATAAATTAATAAATCTTCCGACAAGAACATGCACAATTAACACAAGGATGGAGGTACTTGGACTATTATTTATGCAAACATATTGATTTATGGTAGAACTATGCGGTCATCTTGAAATTTAATATGAGGAAATGTGTTTTAGTGACTACATCCAGTGCGCATGGATAACTGATAAAGGTAAGCCGCAATCTCTTTGAATTGTGTGATGTTAGTGGAGTTGAGGATTTTTTGGTGACTTTGTTACTTGGTGTCGTGAGCAGGCGGAAAATGTTCCTATTGATTAGAATAGCAACACCCTAAGATTTCTATTAAAAACATTTGCAAGAAATAGGTTTTTAACTCTTATTTTGAGATGGTTTCTCAGTTTTATTTTTTTCCCCCTTAGACTGTCGACAAAGATTTGGTATTTGTATGTTTATTGTCGGTGTTTGAGGAACCTTCAGTTCAAATTTCATAAGGTTGGGTTCATCCACCTCCCTGGATTTTACATATTGGATGAAATTTTGTGACAAAGTAGCTCATCATAGTTACAAAAATCTGTCTGAATTTCAGCCAAAAATATTACTCGGGAATTTTCGAACTGCCCCCAACTGACGAATAAATCGTAGCTTACTTTGCTTAGGCTTAGATGAAAGGTTATTTTATATACTTTAACATGATGTATGGCAAGCTACACTTTTTTTCCAAATTCATGATATTTTTGGCCGGTTTAGTGTTTAGAGAGATATAGAATTGAATTTTCTGAATTATCTCAATGTACATACATGAAATTGTGGCCAATTAGGTAAAAAAACATGAACTTGTTTATATTCACCCAGAACATTTCTCAGTCAGTTCTATTGAAATATGTAAGAACCAGGATGCAGTCATTGAATGAGTACTGTCAAGAGTAATTACCAACCATAGTAATACTCTAACCTACAATACTCACTTCAAAACGATTGAACTTCAGATGAATGGGCGTGAATAGTTGATCTATAGCGGAGCAAGAAATCACATTGTGTTCATCAATGATCTACTATCTTTTCAGAGGTTTATATTTACAAAAATATAAGACTCTGACGGGACCGAAGAGGTGTAATTGGTAACCATTCTGAACTAGACATCCAGAAATGTGGGTTCGAATCCCGCCTAAGGTTCAATATTCCAACGTTTATTCATCTTTATGATACTATGTTAAGAGAAACTTTCAATTTTTTTTTACTTTATTTTGTACATTCTGTACTTATACTGTCGTCAATTCTTTCAGATATTCTGAAATTTCACGATCCACGCAATGCTCCCACGAAATCCACAGCATTTTCATTAACGCTGACGAGCTTATCCTCTGACATGCCAACACGTACGAAAGAAATTAGTGATTAGAACGTTGTATTTTTAGCGACACGTTCTTGACGCAACGCTTCAAAGCGCGTTTAGTCAGAATCGCGTGAGTAGAAAGTAAATGTTAAGGGGCCTAACCTGTAGCAGATAACCGAAACGGAAAAACAGTTCTACTACTGAACTAATTAATAAAATCTAGAGCCAACACTAGATAAAACCCTCACATACGGCCAGCACTTGAAGAATGTAAATAAGAAGGCGATATGTGCCCTAATGGTGTATAGAAAGTTCGCAGGTAGAACTTAGGTGGTTGACCCAAAATACTGCTCTGGACGGTCAGGCCTATTCTCAGCTTTGAGCCATATAACCAAGTGAAATACCACCTAAGCCTAGCATAGAGTCATACTGGGAAAGGGCATTTTGAAAAGATCTCTAGCTCACTGGCCTAATATTATGAAACAGTGCATAGAGGAACAACACCTCTCATCTAAACTAATAAAATTGGAATTAATTATTAAATAGTTTTCAAGGTACTATAGAGTAAGGAGGACAAGGAGATTTGATTGTAACGTGACCTCCAAATTGATTGTTTCTGGAAAACTAAGCTTGGTAACGTAACAGTTTTAATCGTCTCCATCAGTCAATTTGATAATTATTGATCAATTATATTTGAATAAGTAATTTTCATTAATGTTCAAACAATTGAAAGAGATTTGAATCCAGTGACTAAATGTGGATTATACTTGTTTACATCTATTTGACTCAATGATTCTACATCGGTTCTATTGTCTACCGACTCAGAATCACGTGTTATGTGGATCATCCCCACAATAGATTCAATTATGACCATTTAAATATATCATAATATATTGATTTCTTCAGCTGACCTATCAACATCTTCATAATCGAACTGATGGTTTTAATCAAAATAATAGAATAGAATTTTCAGAGCTTCTGTTTTTACTGTACTTATGATCATACGTTCTTTCTTGTAAATATTGTTCAGAGATTCCCATCAAAATTTAAACAATTTAATTTATATATCGTGTGGGTTTCTTCATCTTTCGGTACTACCGGTTTTAAATTTGAAAAATATTCATCAACATTCACCCTCATCCACTAAAAATACTATTAAAGTACTTTTAGTGGGTAAGGGTGATTATTTTTTATCAATAGTGTTATAATATATGCGAGACACTAATAACCATAGACAATGTAGCAAATATGCTCCTGGGGGAACAATGGAAATAGGAAATGATAACAAACATGATAGAAGACATCATGAAAACGGCACAAGAAGATGAACGAGTACTAGAGAAAGCAATGATAAAAACGTAAGCGATGAAGCATATCTGAAGCAATGGCAACTCGGCGGTAATCTGAAAAAAGGGTTTTAGTGAGTTTACAAAAATGAGTCCATACTCTGGGTGTCCATGAAGGATTTCTCCATTCCACAGAAGAAAAAATGTGTTCCATAACTGGGTTAGCAATAGTAGCCCATTGCAGTGCAGGAAATATCATCGACATAAGTGTGAATGTGAACTATTTCTTAAGAATTTACATAATTGTTCACATTCATCTGGTTCATTTCAAACTGAAAGCAGCGTCTATTTAGCAGCATCAAAATTAAAAGGAAAAACTATTCAGGATTGGGTATTCATCTGGAAACGTTTCGATAGGTAATTCCATGCCTTGCCGCGAACGATGAATCGTGCCAACTGAATAAAGAATTAAACTGCCATTTTTTCCCGACGTTAACGTCCATTTTAACGGCGAATCTTTACTTATCACGTTCTGCCGTTTTCAACATGCCACACACGTAATATGGAACCGTAATTTTTGCCAGTTGCTTATACGTCTTTACTTGGGGAGACCGGCTTTAGTTGTCATAGATATAAGTTTTGAAAATTATGGTTGAATAAACAATAATATTGAATTCTACGATCCCACAGCAATAATGAAATTTTACGAGTGCAAACAAGAGATATACCTAGAACAAATGGTACTTAATCCAAACAAACATAAACTGTAATCAAATACAGAGCATATGTAACATTAGAATATATATTTAGAGAAACATGGATGCGAAACTTGCATCATTCTTGATCATGTATAAGAAGTTTAACACACAATAACTGAATATTAGCGTAGTCTAATCAAGACGATATTAACAAAACACACCGCAACTCGACAATCTGGTTATTTAAGGTGGATTTGGGTTCGCATCCAGGCTTTAATATCCACAAATAAATGGAATCAATTCGAAGCTATATGCTTCCTCTCCTGAAAATTAATAATTTTTTCTACCAATATTTTAAAACTTCCAGTTATCATAGATTCATTTGTCATATCGAATGTAGTTTCATCCGTCATATGAATGGAAACAGATCAACAGATGATGCGATTACTTATCTCACAAAGAAAAGAGACTCCATTGATAAAACAATTCAAATACTCTGTGTTTTCATCGACTTCGCGAAAGCATTTGATACTGTCAGTCATAATCACCTTCTGAAAATTTTGGACAACATAGGAATTAGAGGGCAAGCGAATTATTTTATGCAAGATTATTCAACTGACAAAATTAAGCAAGTCCAAGTAAATGATACCAAGAGCGATTTGAAATTAGTAGAATATGGTGTACTCCAAGGGACGATTCTTGGCTCACAAACGACTTATTCAAACTGCCACTAAATGGACAAGTAGTTAGTGCTGCCGAAGATACGGTTATCATCTCAGAGGACAACAGCTGGAATTCCTTGAAGACTCAAGCAGGAGGTGATTTGACCAAAATTCTAAATTGGTTCAAAGACCGCATTTGGTTGAGAAAAAAGTGCTCTTCCACCAAGACAACGCACCGGCGTACAGGATCGCAGTCGCAATGGAAAAATTGCATGAATTGCGCTACGAGTTGTTTCGTCAACCATCATATTCTGCAGATTTGCTTCCTGCAATTTTATCTATTTCCAAATTTGAAGAAATGGCTCCTGACCAAATAAATCATTTCTTGTTTAATTTTCCACGGACTTTTCACCTTGCCCTCGTAATAGACAAAATAGACAAATACTGCTCTCGTCCATCTTCGTCTTTCTCATTCTTCCCACTCCTACCCGCATTGAATCATTCCTTACCGCTGGTTTACCTAGATGAGTACAACTGTTGTGGGAGTATTTAGACTAGGCACCGCAACCATGGCAACCTGCCTAATACGTGCATCAAACACTGTTTACTGAAAATTGATTAACTCTCTGGCGTTCAACGTTCGAACACAAAGACGGAGAAGATGACTAATTCGCTTTGTTATTTAGCTGACTAGTGTCACTATCGGAACCTGCCTATACAAAAATGGTTGTAAAATGTGAAAATATAATAATTTATACTTTACTAGAAATAAATTTCAAGTTTTTGAGCGGATAATACAAGAGCAGATGAATACAATCTCAGTAATTGAACAAAACTAAAGGTGGATAAGTGCTTCACTTGTTCTGCCTGGCGAACCACCACTGCTGGAGGAGCATGACCACCAAAATCTACGGATCTTCATCCACTCTTGTACGGCCCAACCTCAAAACCGTATTGAGAACATATAAATAGTATTAGTAATGATCTTTGACATAACCCACCAGAGATCTCACATGAGCGGCGAAGGCTTATGTCAAGGAAACAATTTTGAAAACGTAGAACACTTTGAATACTCGAGAATATCAAAATCTACTTGTATACTTCTATGAGCTACCTTTTGAACAAGATCCTCTGAATTCTATCACTATATTTAAAAAATAAGAATAAGAAAATTAACTGTGATCAATTGATCTCTGACTTCCCTCACTTTTGTTAATAAGTTTATGCTTCCGAATACTTCTGCGGGTCAAATTTATGACTGTAGGAACCGAAAACATATTCTCAATGATTTTGAAATTATGTTACATGCTGTGTTTCATAACTTTATGTTTCATACAGCCACCTGCTTCAAGATGACTAACTGTAATATAACAATGACACCAGCTATCACATAAATTATCAAAGTTATTGACCTCATATAATCTTATTTTGTGATGTACTGTTTAGAATTATAGTTCAATTTCACAGATTAATCACATCGATGACGTCAGTTGAATGAGATTTTCGGATATTTCTGCGAGTTAAATATATGCGTGTGATACATATTTTGTTCATAAAAATATCATTTGAAACAGGGCTGCCGCGTCGTGAATACAGTTCCTTTTTTCATCACTTTAGAGTAAAGTTTCAAAACCCTAAAACGAATAGAAACGGCGTAATACTTTCCACAGTTTTTATGCACTCACATTAGCACGGGCATACATACATCGTGTCAACCAATCAATCAAAACAGTGGATAACATTTCGTGAGTGTTTCGAGTAAGCACTTGATTGGATCGATTGTGCGCCCTTCAAAATAAAAACTCGTCCCAGCGAGTCTAAGACACCGCCGAACGCTAAAATTCTGCATCAGTCGGCATGTACGAGCTGCCGAAGTGTTGCAGCCCAAGAGAAGACAGTGCCGGACATTCTATTAGAATATGAAAGTTTCGTCCTGCTCTCCACATCTATTACAACCTGGATCATAACTGTCAGAAGTGTTTGGCCAAGCAATCCGCAATATGAAGTTTCGCCTGCCTCATCACAATGGCACCATGTCAAACCAAGAGCCACAGTCTATCTAGTAGCTCAAAACGTATATAGCTAAAAAAATGTTCCCTGGTTACTACTCTATCCTTACATTATTATCCGTACAGCAAAAAGTGTGCTTGATATACGCAACGTATTTGATAAGAGTGCTGAAGAGGGCCGATCGGAAATATACATTGGATTTCAACGAGTAATTTAGATTTTCTGCCACCAACCAGTATCCGTTATATTTTTGAGAGCACTTCGTTCATTATAATGTAATCATGCAAACCCCTTATCTTATCTTGAATAAATATTAATATATTAATATTTCAGGTAGATACATTTCGTACTCGAAACAGACTAATTACATACACAGTGTCCATATGAATGATTAAACCCATCCACTAATTTGTTAAAATCAAATGTATCTACAGTAGACTCTCGGTAATCTGAAAATACCATAACGTGAACATCCACAAACGTGAACACTGATTTTGATATTATACATATTCCAACATATGAACAAAAAATGTTTTCTTATTCTGAAACGTGAACAGATTTTTTTTACTTAGGTACCATTTGGTAGGCGTTTGTAGATGAGATTGTTTGATGATTTTATATACATAGAGCTCAGTATGTAAATAGTAAGCAGTTGTGGTGGGCAAGTATACATACACCACACATACATTGTACTACTTGAATATGTTGGTACTAAACTGTTGCCAAACGAATCCCTATTTGATGAGGTATAAGCATACACACTATAATATATATAGTGTAGCCTTTAATTATCACCTTCACTAGATAAAATCCATTATTGTGGTTAATAGAAAGAAGCCAAGTTATTCAACTCTCGAAAAAAAGGCCCAACTTTCATCAGACATAAGGGATTCGAAGTGAATTTTGTGCTCTCAAAAAAAAACAGGATAAAATTCAATCTACATTAGCCCTCACTTTTACTGGACCAGGAAAGTGCAAATCTCTCAGTATCTTCCAAAATCTAAAAGATTTTTGAGACAATGCTTCCATAAATGGTATCCTATTGAAATAAAGGCAAATTTAGGGAAAATTGTCATACATTCATTGGTAGCGTAGGATGGATGCAAAGATTCAAGGAACTTCATGGTATTCGATTTTTAACAATAGCTGGCGAAAAATTGTCTTTACAACCTGAGCTAGTTGTTCCTGTTTAGAAGAACTTGTTAATGCAATTGAGGATCTTATTTGAATCACAATCAAGTGAACAATGCGGATGAAACCGATCTCGCCAGGAAAAACGTGTCTCGAGTCCAGAAATAAGGGCTGTTGAAGATCCAGAAGATTACATACCTACAGCGACTCCTCGTAGAGAACTTCTCAATCTCAATGATGTTATAGAGACCAACATTAATCTCCTAAACGAAATTGATTCCGAACAAGACTACGGAATTATAGACATTGAGGAATGAACAATGACATCGGCGGCGATTATGAGGAACTAGACGAAAACTTGATAATAAGTTTATTAATAATATTAATTATAAGAAGTTAAAATGAAAAGTTACCAAAACATTTCTTTGAAATTTTTACTTATATGAAATTTTATTTACTAATAAATAAATAAACACATTTCATTTATTTTAAGACTTAAATTATAACAGTAAATATAAAAGAAGTTTTGAAATTTGAAATCTTACAAAAAAACACTTTTAAAATTTCATCTGAAAATGCTGAAAAAAATGATCGTTTCTCACTTTAACAGAACTTTATTAAAATAAGACAAAAAAATAAACATAAATTTTTATTAATAAAATTAATGAACTAATTAATCAAACCATTTAAATAATATTAATAAATAATTTCTATTTAATAATGAAAATACAAAATCCAATTATAATTGATAAATAAAAATCTTTATGAATATTTCGAAGCGTTTTAAACTTACATTTTTATTCATTCATATTTCCATCTTTAATTTTTTCAACAAAAAAAACAATTTTTTATAAAATTAAAATAACTGTAAAAATTTCCTACAAACTGATAAATTTCACTGAATGTTTCATTATATATAATTAAATTTTAATTTTAATTTAAGTATTCAATATATAAATCAATAATGCTCCTTGACCCTGGTACGAATTATGTATCAAATTCTCTGTGAATAGGTCACACTAACACATATGCTTATTATTTTTTACTACTTTACGTACGTTTCGGTTTCATGACCATCGTCAGAAAACACATCAATATCTGAAACGAAATGATGAAATACTAGATCATACTGAGCGTACTGTTCGAATCAGTAAAGATGAAGCAGCTGAAAATTTTGATAAAAGTCTAAAATGGGCTAAACAAAATGATTGTGACTCTGATGACATTCAAATTCTCAAGAAATTGAGTGAAGGAACTTTTCTACTTTCCACTAAACAAACTTTTAGACAAAAAAGTTATTGGACCTTAACCGAAATTAATCGAGACTCCTGTATTATCAATATCGAATCAATATCTGATAAATGGATGAATTAAAGTTCAGAGTAACAACTATCTCTGATATACAGCAAGACATTCAGTTAAGTGAAGAAAAAAAATAGGAATTTCTTCATTACGAACCGAGCTAGTTTCTGGAAACTGTTTTGACTCTGAACTATGTTATCAGGACAAGTAGAGTAAAGAATGATAATAGGTATCTGGAAGAAAAATGATGAGAGATTTGACAACCAGATCCTGTCTTCTCTATGTGTAATGGAGTAACGCGATAAAGTGGAAGCGGCTGCAATAGAGTCTTCTCAATTACTCAGTTCAAATTAATATGTGGTGCTTCATGAGGCTTAAGAGACGCTTTAGAGAAACTTCGAGAAGGTCTGCTCTAGATCTAACGAAATCCCTTAAGCTACATGCATATTAAATGAATTATCTATGGCTGAATCTTTATTAGATTTAATCCAACGACGTCGTGGTAATTTTGTTGAACATCGCCCAAAGTTATCTAATCACCTTCACATCGTTGGATTAACGATTTTTACATCAACTTATCCGACATGCTACACCAACTACTAATTAGATTGTAATTTATTTATTATACAGATATCGAGGGAAATAACTGCTAAAAATAACTCAAATATTTGATTGAATTTGTATTCAATTTTAGTCAAACTTATATTGCCTATCGATTTAGCACAACTAAATATGCAGATTAAGTTTACATCAGCGGTGTAATAGTGATTTAATGAGTGTGAGCAAGATTCTTGTTACATTATGACGCTCTTCATTCTCAAAAAAGTAAGAGTCAAAAGTTCAGGTCATGCAGATTTGACACCATGCAATTTTTTCTAACGGTGGTTTGTTAAAAGTGAAATTCATAGGTTTCATCTATTCAAAGGGACCTCCCATAAATCTTCAACGTCTGGTTCGAAAGTGAATACTTGAGCGTATTATAGTTTGGTTTCAGTCTTATTCTCACATTGGATGAGATGACTTCGATTATCAGAAGTAGATTGCCATGCAGTGGTTTTATGATAAATATTCAAATAATTGAAATATTAATGTGCTACAATTTCATGTTTCTGTTCGTTTCGGCGACGTGGGCGTTTTCAATTGGAATTAATGCGCTAAGGACGCTTTGTGCTTGATACAATTAGTTCCAAGAAACCCCTTTTTAGACAATGATACATCTTCTGATGATGGTCATGGGACCGAAACGTACGTAAAGACAAACATAATAAGCATATGTGCTAGTGTGACCTATTTCCTGAGAATTTATATAATTAATTATAATCTTTCATAGTTCGGACTTGAAGAAAACAAGGGAACGAATTCAAAGGACATGGTCTGAAAGGAATGCCGGAAAATGGATTTCCTTCCTCCGTAGATGTGAAGTTTCTTATCATTTTTTAACTTATGATAAATGGATGTAATAATAGCGTCGAAAAAATCTATAGTTCTCAAATTAATTTCGCCAGAGATTCCAAGTTCTTACTATGGAAAGATCCGCGTAGCAAGTTGCCAAAACTTCAATTAAAACTTTACTAAGTACATTATACAAGCAGCTTTTGGCTGTCAAGATTTTATTCCAATCTAGTTCGAATTACTTGCGATGAAGAATGGATATATTCCTTGAAAAACCAGATTCTTTCTCATCATTTATTACCGATGATAAACGTGAGATACTTAAATCCGAGTTCTTGTTTGTTTGTTAAATTTAATGAATCGTCGTCAATTTATCACTATCATGCTTTCTTGGTTTTGACAATATAGGCGATGATCGATTATAGAAAATGTTACATCTCATAATATAACAATCTTTGAGTATAAAAATGAGTGTATCTTCAAGACCTTTCCTGTGATTTGTATTACGAAGTATACTGGGTGTTCTGAAAATGTGGAATGTTACGCTGTAATAATTGTAGTAAATTGTCAATAGACCATGTACCAGCATTTCGTACTACAAATATAATAGGTTTTTCCTAACCTTTCCTGTTATCAAATACTCAGAAGGTAATTATAAGTAAGTTGTTAATAAGACGCAGTGCCTATTGTCTAAAATTGTAATTCGATCAATTCTAAATTGCATGTATCACAATGATGAATTAGATGTAGGGAATGTGAAAGTAGGGATGAAAGTTCAGCCTTATGATAGGCTGAAATACAACTTGTGTTTTGCACTCCTCTAATTTGAATGAATGTTTTCAGTTTCGTAAATAGTAAAATAATACCTCTAATTATTCGGTAATAATTAAGTATTTAAGCTAGAACCTTCAATATTCATGCCGTCATTTAACTATTGCGATCAAAATTAGTAAAGTATTTGTTTCATTAAAGAAGCGATTTAATTAAAAGGGTAATTGGAATTGGTGCTATATTTATTAAATCAAAGTTTTGTTGGATAGAGTTATACAGATTCATAAAGTAAAATTAGTTAGATCATTGTTTTGTTATTTCGGTTGAAGAATTCTTTTGTATTTCTGTTTCAATTCCGTTCCTTCTCTTGAAGGTTTATTACGAGAAGCAGATTAAATTAGTTGATATCAGATTCAGAGTTAGTTCACGATTCTCTTAAGATCTTGAAATAATAATCATTATTTTTTGTATATCTCCATTCTGGTTGAATAATTCTTATTCTTATTGAATATATCTTGTTATTGTTGTTGAAGGTTGAGTTCAATTAATCACACTAAAGACAAAAAATAATCACCATATCCTCGAAAAATACTTTTAAAGTACTGAGGACCTTTCGGCTACCAAGTAGCCAAGTAGAGTAAACATAGTTTACTTTGATGATGGCTCCTTAATACTTTAATATTATTTTTGGTGGATAAGGGTAATTTTTTTCCTATTCATAGTGTTATAGTGTATCCACAGTGTGAACCATTTTATAGTTAATTTTTCAATTAATCAGTTAAGTATTTACTCCAGGAAATAAAGGTTTTGAAAAGAAAAATTTTAAAAAAGGCCGATTTTGATGTGTGAGGGCTCATTCGATTCGTTTTGACCTCTAGATCAGAATCTGCCACAGCTACATAGGAGGAAATCTCTCAGATTGTTAATAAACAATAAATATTGACCGAAAAATGATGTGTAATTCGAGGCCGCTGAATACGAATTCGATGTTATTTTTTTGATTGTCCGTTAATCTAATTAGTTGATCAACCATTTGTTAATTAACAAATTAACCCAAAAAATGGAAATTTTGAAAATAATCAAGACTAGAGTCATTTTCAGGTAATTTGAGATCGCTGAATACGAATTTGATGTTATTTTTTCGATTAGATGTTAATTCAATTATTTAATTGATAACTACCCAGTTACCGAATGAACAAAAAAATTCAGTGTCTCAAATTAATCAAGATTAGAGTCATTTTCGGGTAATTTCGGGTCACTAAACATGAATTTAATGTTATTTTTTGAGTTAAGGGTTAACTTAATTATTTTATTGATAATAACTTGTTACCGAATTAACAAAAAAATTCAAAGTCTTAAAATAATCAAGATTGGATCATTTCGTATAATTTAAGGCCGCTGAACACGAAATTGATGTTACTTTTTGAATCGAATGATAATTTAATTAATTAATTAATTCACTTGGCGAATCAACAAAAAATATCCAAAGTTTTAAAATAATCAAGATTACAGTCAATTCCGGATAATTTGAAGTAGTTAAATTTGAATCTAATGTGACGTATGAGCTGAATTCAGAACCAGTATATCAACTTCCAGGGCCGTAGGCGTAAAGGGGAAGAGTGGTTTTCCATGTTATTGATGAAAAACAGTTTCCCAGCAATTTATTCAAAAAATAACATCAAATTCGTATTCAGCGACCTTAAATTATACGAAATTGACTCCAATCTTGATTATTTTGAGACTTTGAATTTTTTTGTTAATTCGGTAGCTAAGTAATTATTAATTCAATAATTATATTAACATTCAATCAGAAAAATAACATCAAACTACTCAGCGACCTCAAATTACCTGAAAATGACTCAAGTCTTGATTATTTTTTAAATTTCTATTTTTCGGGTTTAATTAACTGATTAGATTAACAGCCAATCAGAAAAATAACATCGAATTTGTATTCAGCGACCTCAAATTACCTGGAAATGAATCTAATCTTGATTATTTTGTGAAATTTCCATTTTGTTGTTTATTAACAAATAGATAAGTGACAAATTGTTATAAACCTCAAATTCACATTGTTTATTGATCAAATAACTGCAATTTTCTACTTTACTCGCTGAAAATTGATGGAAAATAGCGTTTTCAATTTTTTTTTATTATGTCAAAAACATGCAATTTATTGGCCATTATTTATTGTTTATTAACAATAGGACAAATTTCCCCCTATGTAGCTGTGGCAGATGCTGATCTAGAGGTCAAAACGAATCGAATGAGCCCTCACACATCAAAATCGGCCTTTTACCTCAAATTTTTCTAATCAGGGTCGATTTTGTACTTTATTTCCTGGACTATCTACCCATCTACAGTGCATCACACATTTGAGCGACTATGTGGAATTGAAGGGTATAAGTATAAACTATATCTTTCTGCATGTGATTGGCTATAGTGACTCATTTACATGTACAAAAGTGGCCACAACTGCATATCAACACCAGTAAAGTATAAATCTAACGTCTTAAAATAAAGTGAGCAGAAACGAAAATTGAGACCCCCTCTGTTACATTTCGCGTACTCCCTGTTACATTCATATTGTGTTAATGATTGGAATATGCTGATCTGTAGGATATATACTATTCAGTTTAAGGTGGAATCGTGTAAGATATTCTTGTGATTTTTCGAAACAAGGTGATGAATGTTTATATTCATAGTATTCAATATGACCTATCAGTGTGACCTATCATGCAATGAAAAGTCAGTGATATTTCTTTCAAACACAAGTTGGCGGAAGTCCGTGTGACATTAATGTAATAACCTTCGATACACATTTTTAATAAAATGATTGGTATCCCAAATACACTACCATATTGGCTGATTTTTTTTTTGCTTTTTCTGAAGTACGTCGAGTTTACTTAAGTTTCCATAGAGTGCCCTCACGATACCATACATCAGCTGAAATTCTACAATTGTCGAGAATTGTCTCACATAATTTTCTTTCAACATTCTCTGCAGAACTGGGAGGTCACTAGATTTTGAGCTCTTCCCTATAATTACATATTTTAGCTGAAATTATACAAATAAGTTGGAATTATTGTAATGGTAACTTTTTCTCCAATTCTCTGAATATATAAAACAGAGTATCACCAAGTCCAATTTTGCAATAAGTTACAAATAATTTATAAGTTTTAAACTGCGAAAGAATTCGCATATTCCACTCTAACGCTTTCCGCTTTGGATCGGTCGAGTGCAGAAAAGTGGCTCGTCTGCCAACTTTGTCTTTCGTCCGAAAGGCTAAGTAAGCTAGCACAGATGTACCAAAAGTGTCCCTTAGCATCTTCCTATAGGAAGTCGGTTCGATATTCAAATCTACGACGATTTACATATTCATAACAGAAAAATTGTTCGTCGTTTTCATTTAGACACTCGAGCGCAGCTGGATTCGAAAAGTGTAATAAATACCGAGGAAGGCCAGATGCTTAAGATGTACGGCAGAAAATACCAAGATTAAGAAAAACGCTTAGATTCGGTTGAATTAAATCGCATTTCTGAAATTTATACTTGTATTGGGGTGCACGCCTAATATGTAAATAAGGAATATTTCTATTGTCAAACGCAATTCAGTGGAGGAATTACGACGACGATTCTAACTTCAACCTCGAGCAAATTATATACATTTTGGCTTTACGGGATACGCTAATTGAAGTAGGCGTTTGGAATATTCACTTGATACGTACGACATTCCGGTTGAAGTTTTGCCGGTTGTATAATGTTTCCATTTCAATTACGCAAAATACCAGGAGTTGCACAATAAACATTCCCAGTTTCTTCAGATAAATGATACTCGCCTAGAATGTGAACGGTAATGCCGGCGTTCTGTATCTGGCTTTCGAAGTAAGATACTCCATATTGCTTATTAATGTAATTTGTGAGGGAATACATATTCATTGAACGTTTACATGTAGTGTGGAAATTGCACCCTGAGAAGGTTCCTCGACTTACAAGTACTTGTGATGGATGATGGATTGTCATCTTATTGGCGCCATGATTGGGAATGGCATTATGTATAGTCTTGGAACCCCTACCAGACATTTGTCTGTTGGGAAGAGCCCTGCACATGAAAGGCTCAGTGATGTACCTCGCTAAGCTGAGGTGAATAATGCACCTCGAAACCCGGGTGACGAAGGCCGTTGCATCCTTGAGCATGCAGGAGAGCTTTGGCGAATACATGGGGTCTACGGCCACAGGTTCTGCACTGGATATTTCTGCAGACATGGCTCACCCAGAGCACTGAAGGTTCTGGTGGAGATCGTCGTTCTTCAGCTCCGTATCGAAACAGTGACCGCGAGTTCGCCCTATCGACTGGCTGGTCTGGATCAGTGGGTCGGTACGTCTGTTCTTCGCGGTCATGGCAAAATCGAGGATAGGGCAGCCGATAGCGTTAGAGGAATCGAAGTGGCCAATGAACTGGCCACAAGATGTTCCTTGTGTGCCCCTGGCCCTGATTCAACGATCGGAGTTCCATCAACCACCGGGCTCCACTCCCTTAAGGAGCTACTGGATAGACAGTGGCTCTCCATGAGGCGAGCGAAGCTCCTAAACACGCCTAAACTCTCTAAACCTCACTTTCTATGAGCAGGAGAGGCCTAAAACTGGTGACAGGACTCCCCACAGGACACTGTCATCTGAATAAACATCTACACATAATGTTTACTACAAGCTTGTAGTAAATGTGGAGAGGCGGATTTAACTGCCTCTCACATCCTAGCAGAATGTACAGCACTGGCCTCTCTTAGGCTACAACACCTCGGCAGCATACATATACCGCTCTAAGCAATAAGAGATATCAGTTCATACAAAATCTTAGCCTTCGGCACTGCCTCAGGCCTATTGAACTGATTCTTGTATCAATGGGCGCACAATGAACTGAATCAAGCGGTCTAAGTGCTCATAACTTGTCCTCTTTTGTTTTGATTTATTAATTGATTGATCTATAGTCCAACAGCAGCAATGTCAAAAGTTGGAAACCTGTTCATTCACAGCCCCTTGAACCTCGCAAGCCCTTGAATGAGCTCTTCCCAGGGACAGTCCCAAAACATGGAATTCGGGTTCTCATGGCGCCAACGTAACAATTGGGGTAAATTTATCGTTGACGTGTATTGAGACCACAACTGAACAGGGCATTATTTTAATGTCACAAGCCCCTATGCGGAGATCTCAAATTTTCCAGAAATTTGCTGTTGATTTTGTGGAACTAGAGTGGATGTGTCTTTGGAATGCCATTCTTTCATTGACGCAAACGGGTTTTACAAGGGCTCTTATTGGTTGAAAGGGGAAAAATTTGTAATTCTTTCTTCAAACTCAAAAGCCTCGTGAGCTGTGGTCTTCATACATCCTGAGAAACACCCGTACTCAACAAGTCATTCGATCAAATTTGAAACTTCCGGATAGGACTTTAAGAAGCCCTTTCAGTTATGATCTGTAAACCCCAAAGATAAATGTATCAAATCCTAATTTTGTATTCTTGAAGCTGCCCGGGGGCTGACGACCACTGTATTCGTGAAAGTGCGAAAGAGGTCTATTTGAGCTTCAAGGGATTGTGAATCAAATGTCGACCCACTTTTCCTATGCCTGGCTCTTGAATGTTTAAATGAAACTGATTTCTAATAGAGGACGAGGCAAAAGTCCCTGAAAAATCGAACACCACATTCGAAAATTCCATGTAACATTCGTGATGCACCATCTTCAACTAGCACAAATCAAAATTTTCGGACTGATATGTCATTCAGTTCTGTTTTGACACCCAACGAAAGCAAGTAACCTTGAAAGTTCTTGTAAACATGGGAAACATGAATTTCGCGTCTTGATTAAACCAAAGTATCGCTTGTTAAACATTATGAGGACTCTTCACCAACGATTAGAACAATTCGCAAGTGGTTTACTGATTTTTGTTGTGGTACTATGACTACAAAAGACGACGAATGTTCTGGCCATCTAATTGAGGTTACAAGGCCAGAAATCCTCGACAAAATCTATGGTATAATATTGGACGATCGGCGAGTTGGAGTTCACGAGATTGCAGAGGCTACGGGCATTTCAACCGGATGGGTACGGAACATTTTGCATTAATCTCAGAATATGAGAAGGCTATCCGCCAGATGAGTGCTGCATTTGTTCTCTATAGACAAAAGCGCGACCGTGTGACGACTTCAAAGGAGGTTCAAGGGTGATAAGAAGGACTTTTTGCGCCGTTTCATAACCGTGGATCCATCACAACACACCAGAGATCTAAGAACGGTCGAAACAGTGGACTTGTTCTGGCGAATCGAAGCCGAAAAAGGCTAAGTGGGTTTATCGGCCAACAAATTCATGGCATCAGTTTTTTTGGATGCACACGGTATCATCCATAGTCAAAGTATAAAGGTCTGTTGGAGCCTCCCTATCATCGTACCTCACGCCGGGTGACGTCACCCGTCTCCTCCAATCACAGCCTTGCTCTCATCGGTGAAAGGTGGCATCCCCGTTTCACGTAAAATAATATCTCTACTATGTTTTTTACGTTATTCTTCGACTATAAAACTATAGGTTTAAGCATAATGATTTTAAATTCAAATTCAAGGGCGCGACATTCTCGCGAAATAAACGACCTATCAGCTGGGACTCGAATTTTAAAAAGAGTAGAAGGGAGGTTCAAACAGACCTTTATACTTTGACTATGGTGTCATCCATAGTCTCGAAAAGGGCAAAACGATCACCGGCGTATATTATACAGAGCTGTTGGATGTATTTGACATCGATTTAAAGCAAAAATGGCCGCATTCGGCAGATAAAAAATGCTCTTCCACCAGCACAACGCATCGACGCATAGGTCCGCAGTCGCAATAGCAAAATTGCATGAATTGCGCTACGAATTGGTTCTTAAACCACCATATTCTCCAGATTTGGCCCCCTGTGATTTTATCTATTTTCAAACTTGAAAAATTGAATCTGCGGAAAGAGATTCGGTTCCAAAGATGAGATCATCGCTGAAACAAGCGCCTATTTTGAAGGATTGCCGAAATCGTATAATTTGAAAGGGATCGAAAAATTAGAAAATTGTTAGACGAAGTGTATCGGGCTACAAGGAGATTATGTTGAGATATAAAATGAGTTTTGACCATAGATATTATATATACATACATGGATAGCGCATCAGGGATTTTCATTGACTCCAACATATGAAACAGCTGACAAGTGGCAAAACATCGTTCTAGCCATAAGAGTACATGTTACTGTAATGTATCATATTATGTTGTTTTCGAAAGAAAATAGCAATATTTTAATACAGAAAACTTCTTTATTGCTTTGTTTTTTAGTTGTGATTAGTTGTTTCGCTTTTTACTTTCATTTTATTGAATGATATTGTGTAATAACTCTTGATGACAATAAGGTTATAATAGTGAAATGTGTGATTAATTACTTTTATTGGATACTTTTAATACATCTAAAATATAACAATGGTGAAATCGTGTTCCGGATTTGGATGTACAAATCGGTAACAAAAAGGAGGACCTAGTTCTACTGGTATTTACAAGCTTAGTAGTTACTGGATAGTGGTAGTAGATACTTAATTACCAATAATGTAATTAAAACGTAGAGGTTGGAATTACAATTTTAATCGACTATTCACGATCGAAAACAGAAACAAATAGTGTAATAATTACTTTCCATTTCAGTTTTCCTTCAGATGAAAAGATGAAACAAAAATGGGTAATAGCAATGAAGAGAAAAAACTTCGTGCCCAACAAGAATTCTCATATTTGTAGTGAACACTTTACAGAAAATGATTTTGTTTCATTTGGAAGGAAATCTGTGAAATACCACGTAGTTCCTTCTAGTATTTTCAATATTCTAGGGAATGTTTTGAAGCGTAGGTGAAACACATAGAACCTACAAATCGGTAAACAATATGAATTTGTCATAATTTTTAGCTGGGTATATGTTATTATCATGTATTTACTAGTGATTATGCATACATTATTTGTTGTGAGGGCACCTCATTGGTATATTATATGCTAAGTAGATTTATTATAACATTTTGATCTTTTCAGTCCTATACCTTCATCTTCTAACATGAACATAATTTTTCAAATTACGAAGCATACTATTGATAAGCAAAGAAAAGTAATGAATTACTTGACTACAAGAAATCGTCGAATGAATGCAATGGTTAAACATCTCAAAAATTTATTAAAAGATGTGCAGGATAATTCAGAACAATGTTTACTTTTATTCTCGAAGAATTTGTATTTTTAACAGTAACAGTACCTGACATTATATAATAATGTTCCTCTGTTTGTAAAATTTGAGTGTAAAATTAAGGTGACCGATAACGTTAATGCTATGTTTATATCACTTTCATTTTCTTTAGAAACCGTGATATTTTGTTAATGTTTATTATTATAACAAAAGGTAAGCTAGCAACTTGACATCTGCGACTAGCCACAATACCAGAAGTTCACCACTGAATAACAACTGTTCATTTATGTAACTTCCAGTTCTTCTTATTTATATTTAACAATCAGATCGATCTCTGGCTTAGGAAAAATCCAGGTTTGGGTTATATAGTAACGAATTAGATCAATAATTTTAATAAATGACATACTTTTTTTTTCGAACCAAGAAATAGCAAATATTATTTATGTCTAATTATTTGAGCATTTTGATATTTATAGACATATTTTTTCTATAGCTTACTCAATTTTGAATAATGTGTATATGTTACTTGTTTTCCATATTATAATTAAATCTTCACGGCATTATGAAAGATGTTTTATTTATTAGGTCATATATGGTAATGATTATGTAGATGCACATATGTATTATTTAATAATTGAAGCTGTTAATAACTAAGTTTGTCATTCAATGTGAGTACAGTAATTTCAGTTCATTACATACTACAGTTTTCCATTGATGAAATACAAAACAAGTTGCATATGGGTGCTTCATGGAAATATGACTAAATTCAAAATGAGCGATATTTAATTCTATATCTTTAATGTAATTTTGTACATAATACTATTATGAATTGTTGCTGTATCATAAAAACCGATCAAAGAGGATTATAACTTGATAATTCATGAAATTCTTGAAGCGCTCCATTTAAATCAATGTAAATTATGGACGTTCTTGCCACTTGTCACGTGGTCAGAATGATCTCCATCTCTGTCTAATATCAGGCTTGAATAGATCTTCTGTCTCTCTTACGTGTTGGAGTCATCGACTTAACAGAGGTTCTTATACCATGCGCTATCCATGTATGTATATATTATATCTATGGTTTTGACCAAATAAATCATTTCTAGTTTAATTTTCAGTGACTTTTCAACTTACCTTCTCTAAGTATTAAGTTCATTTTTATTATTATACTCAATTTAGTGTCCAACTTACAAATTAATTGAAAAATAAAAATTAGAAGCTAACCAAAGGGAGTACATTTGTGGTCCCACCCGCTAATTATTGGAAGTTTTCGACCCCGAAACTATTGCTCCTGTAAATATATCAAAATACTATAGGATGTAGGTTACGGTGGTCTCCCAGTTTATACACAGCGTCAGATGTGCAATTGTTAGTGAAATATCTGCTACAAGTTCCATATTTTATGAGTCTACGAACCAGGAATACTAAGATAGAGAGCGGTCAGCAGTATGGTCAGGACTACGGTAAACGATAAGTGGATCAACAACCTCGGAAACTTGTAATCTGTGGCGCTTAGATACGCTAGTCAACACCACTAGATCTCGCACTTCTGAACTTGTGTCATGCCTGCAACTCCCTAACTTTATTACGAATTCTTTGCGTTTCTGGGGGCGTTCCTTCTCTACCCCAACGATCCATATCTTATCCGTTTATTATTTCGTTAGGAGCTACGTTCCTTCGAAATTCTCTGCAGTTTACCCATAGCCTTAGCAATATGTAAGAAGTGGATTCAATTTCCTTTTACACTTGATCAAAGGATGACTACTAATGCTCAGCATTATTATTACACTGAACACAAACATATGGAGGAACGTGTTGAACATGATAATAAATGCAAGAAGCTGTTAGATGAACGTTCCTGCAAATAACAGACATTTTTTTGATGATAGACATATCATCTAGATCCAAGATAAAAGATATAAACTACAAAAAGTATAAATTTACTAATGATAAATTTTAAATGTAGTTACTCATGTTTGTGTTTCACGAACGATTGTGGACTTTCTTCTGTAACTAACATCTAATAAAACCTAGAGATTTATTCAATCGATGAGAGATAATTATATTTATCCACTCAAAAAAAACTGCTAGAGTACTGAGAACCTTTTAGCTACCATATAGACATCATCAGAGTAAACTAAATTAGGAATTAAAATGTACTAGTTTAAATACTACTGCACGGAATACGTGATGCTTACGTCTTAATGAATTGAGAACATTTTTGTTAACATTCATTAAAATCTACTATGAGCAAACAAGCGGATATGCAGTGTGTTATACACTCTCTCCTGTTTTTGGTAAACTTTTCTTGAACGAATTTAAAATCTAATTAAAATCAAAATTAAATCAGTCTCCATAAGTTTGTCATATGTACATAGGTCGATGATATTTTCGCCGCACCAAGTTTGTCTGTAAAAAATTATTTGGAATCAATTGCAGGATTGAAAGATTTCAAACTTGAATCTAAAGATACCCTCGTTTCATTTGATCTTGTTTCACTATTTACAAATACACCAGAATCTGAGTCGATAAACATAACGAAGAAATGGCTTTCAAATATCAATATCTCCGATACAAACTGCACAGAATACGTGATCCTTACTTCTTCATGTATGAAATAAAATCATTTCACCTTTGACTCAAACTACCATAAACAAACAAGCGGATGTGCAATGGGCAATCTACTCCATCCTATTTTGGTATATATTTTTCTCAGCGAACTTGAGACCTCCTTGATAATCTAGGAGCCAGAGCGATATTGATGGTCTGAACATTAACCCGATGGCTTATCGTTAGAGGACGGTTCAATGACCAATTCATCTAACAGACCGAATTTTCCCCGGCTGCTAGATCTTGAGATATAGCATCCGTATTTTTTTTTTTGACCGGAGGATAACACTTTCCAAGTTGCGGTTACTTGAAAAGCATGCCATTCTTATACACTTCCACCATGTGCCATCATTTTTCATCGTGTCTGTTTATCAGGCCGACCAGTTAAAATTGGACCGAAAATGGACTGCTAGTTAACCCTCCCAAACCTGGTGGAAAATGTTCATTGGTGTTGGCAATTGTTAACATACCCTATGCCATCAAAAGTTATCGGTCCATTTCCGAGTAATTGGCCATTATTTGGACCAAAAATGTTTCTTATTTTCATTTTGTGGCTAAAACTTGCGGGTTACAAGATAACATGATGGCACCATGGTAAATAACTTTATTGGAAGGCAAATAAAGATTTAAACTTATTGCCATCACTCCTTGCCTATTCAAACCCCCCAAAACCCCCTAAAACACCCCCCAAAACAAAACGAAAACAAAAAAACTGCCGTTTCGATTTTAAACCCAGCCAGAATCTCAAAAATTTACTAATTTATGATAAAATTGGTCATATTATCCATATTATTCATATTTTGTTGGAGGTGGTTTTGGGGGATTTCGGGGGGTTTAAATAGGCAACGAGTGATGGCAATAATTTTAAATCTTTATTTAACCTCCATTGAAGTTATTTAACATGGTGCCAAACTGTTATCTTGTAACAAAATGAAAAAAAGAAACATTTCTGGTCCAAATAATGGCCAATTACTCGGAAATGGACCGATAACTTTTGATGGCATAGGGTATGTTAACAATTGCCAGCACCAATGAACATTTTTCACCAGGTTTGGAAGGGTTAACTAGCAGTCCATTTTCGGTCCAATTTTAACTGGTCGGCCTGGTAAACAGGCACGATAAGAAATGATGGCACATGGTGGAAGTGTATAAGAATGGCATGCTTTTCAAGTAACCGCAACTTGGAAAGAGTTATCCTCCAGTCAAAAAAAAAATGCGGATGCTGTATCTCGAGATGTAGCAGCCGGGGAAAATTCGGTCTGTGAGATGAATTGGTCATTGAACCGTCCTTTAACGATAAACCATAGTGCCATCGGGTTAATGTTCAGACCATCAATATCGCTCTGGCTTCTAGACTATAACCCTTTCACTGCGGAACGTGGATTGTATCCCATGCACTATGTGCTGCATTTGGCAGCATGTGCGTGTTCTTCCGCTTCACGCAGATCTAATTTGTCTTACAATCACGAAAAAATTTGACATCAAAACGTTGACTTTTTGATCATATGTACTGTTTGAACCTATGACTCCCTAATCAATCATCGAAATAAAATAACAAAACTGAAAGAACGTGTAAATAGATGTAAACAACTGCATCATGGTGCATACTATGTTGGTAACAGAATCAAAGGAGTGGGGACTGCAGGTGCTTACACGAAATTTAACGCATGTACCAAGTATACTCAACAGCGTAATCGTCTTCCCGCAGTCTAATTCTTGAAACCAGCCGGCGAAAAAATACGTCTCACGGACTAACTGACCACAAATAATTTGCGGGATCTTACGTCTCTCGCAGCGGAAGATTGAAATCAGAATTAAATCAGTTTCCAAAAGTTTGGTGTAGATATTTTGATGATTTTTTCGCGATTATAAGTAAAGATTTTGATTTATGTGGCTTTTTGAACATGCTTAATGGCCAATTTGATTCACTCAAATTCACTGTAGAAATAAAACCAGATAAGCAGCTCCCTTCCTTTAATATTAATATCATCATAGAAGGTATTCAATTGGAATTCAACATATACAGAAAACCCACTCAAACAAATAGGTACTCCTGCGGCTTCACTTACACCATTCAAATATAAAATAGCTCCATTTGATAGTCTTGTTCATAGATTATTAAACTTCATAACAACAAAGTTGAGAAACTTCAGACAATAGCATTGGGCAATGCCTACGACGAATATTTTTCTAAATAAAAAAAGAAAATGGAAAGGAACCAGTTAAACAAATTGCATCCACTACCTTCAAATAGTTCAACGTAATTCGGAAGTTACACTTATCATCTTCAAGTAACTGATAAGTTCCATAATTTGTTTTCTAAATTTGCAATACAATTCGTCTACAGATGTAGGAACTAGCTGAAAAAAACCGTTTAGTAAAGTTTCCGACTTCGACAAAACCGGGATTTACAAAATTGATTGTGAGTCGTGTTCAAAATCCTATGTGGACCAAATTATAAGGAACATTTTAACTCTGTATAAAGAAACATATTTTAAATACAGGTCACACCATCTCTGAAGAAAGTTTATTACTCTTGAAAAGCAGTAATGACAAATATCTAGATAATTTGGAAAAAATGGAAATGTATGAGCTAAAATTTAATTCAATGAATTCAGATTTATCTCCAGCTGAGGTTAATCCCTTATATACCCCATTATATTCAAATGATTTTTTAGAATTAGCCTTGATAGTCCAATATTGAATATTTTAGAATTAATGATACTCATTTCAAATATAACATAATCATGAAATAATATATATGAATATTTGTTGATATAATAGTTTTCACATTCCAGGCAAAATCATATTATTCTACGGGGATAATTAAAACGGGTTCGGCATCTATTAATTGCCTTTCTATGTAGGTAAGTTCAGCCCCGTGTGTTTTCAAGTTATGTGCCTAGTTGTCAACTCGGATAATTAGAATATATTACCTGCTGCCTAGGTATTTGCACAATAACCAATAATTTGAATGGTAATAATGATTGTTTATTGAATGCAAATGTTGTAATCCCGCTAATCTTAACACTTTCATAATAACCAATAATGATTGTTCATTGTGCCCCTTATGTTTGTGAAATAACCATACCTAACCTAACCTAACCTAACTTTGTTGATATAGAATTAAATATTGTAATAGTGCTTATCTTAATACTATCATAATAACCAATGATGATTGTTAATTGTACACCCTATGTTCGTAACCTAGCCTAACCTAACCTACTATCGTAACTTTGTTGATATAGAATGCACAAAATATTGTAATAGCGCTAATCTTAACACTTTCATAATAACCAATAATGATTGTTCATTGTGCCCCTAATGTTTGTGAAATAACCATACCTAACCTAACCTAACCTAACCTACTAACCTAACTTTGTTGATATAGAATTAAATAATGTAATAACGCTTATCTTGATACTATCATAATAACCAATGATTATTGTTGATTGTACACCCTATGTTCGTAACCTAGCCTAACCTAACCTACTATCCTAACTTTGTTGATATAGAATGCAAATATTGTAATAGCGCTAATCTTAACACTCTCATGATAACCAATAATGATTGTTAATTGTACACCTCAAATAACCTAAACTAACTTAACTTAACCTAGCCTAACCTAACCTACTAACCTAACTTTGTTGATATATAATGCAAATATTGTAATAGCGCTTATCCTAACATTCTCATAATAACCAATAATGATTGTTAATTGTACACCCTTTGTTGGTAACCTAGCCTTACCTAACCTAAACTAACTTAACCTAACTCAGCCTAACCTGACTTTATTGATATAGAATGCAAATATTGTAATAGCATTAATCTTAACACTCTCATAATAACCAATAATGATTTTTAATTGTAAACCCTTTGTTTGTAATCAAAACTTAAGTAACCTAAACTAACCTAACATAACCTAACCTAACCTAACCTACTATCCTTACTTTGTTGATATAGAATACAAATATTATAATCGAACTTATCTTAACAATCTCATAATAACAAATAATGTGTTTATTATACCCCCTCTATTGCTAATTTGACGTAACATTTCCTAACATAACCTAACCTCCTGATCTAACTTATAATTTAACCCTCATCATTTCTAAGAATATTCTTACAATTATACTGAAACCCGGGACTCGCCTTACGTAGTATGATTTTATCAGTGTGACTGAATTTACGTAGGAATATAGAAATGGAATTCGATTTACGTATTTCGATTAAAACATGTTTGAGACCAGAATTGATAGAGGGCAGCTGAGTAAATACTGCTGGATATAGGTGGCTGGAAATAATTATCTTATTTTTACAAGAGATGCGTTTTTTCTTATAATTAATGCAACGCGTAAGCTTGAATTCAGAAATTAGTCCGGGTAGCTTCTGTTTTGACGCATATGAACGTCTATCGACTGTACCAAAATTCGAGATAGAAAATCGCATATTGAAAGATGCAATAAAATTGATGTCATCCAATTTATGGAGTTCATTCCCATCCACGATGAACTGATTCGAATGCGGGAACTGTTATGTTTTGTAAACAAATACTCTACTATATCATTCTGCTATAATATTGGAATCGATATTTATAGGCAATAGTAGAATCAGTAGTGGATAGTCTCTTCTGAGGAAACATCTCATATACTGAAATAAATGGTTTTCGTGAATGGTGTTTTAATCGTTTTACTCACCAATTTTGCTTAACAGTAACTGTTGATCTGTTGTGTTTGTTGTTTCTCATCAGTTAAACTGCGGGCTTTCGAAATCGTGGCTTGAATAAATCAGTCCCTGAACCTGAACGTTTTCATCACCTTATGTGTGACGAAATTTCACAATAGTCAGGTAGGGATAACAAGGATAGAAGTTTAGTTATTATGATCTGTGGTTACGCACTGGAATTACGAATAAATTCAATGAATCGAATTGTAATAAGCTTACTACTCATATGAACAACAATTATATGATGAAACCACCGTTTGCAAAAGCTAACTAAACGATGCCACTCCTATTTGGCACCAAGATTTTATAATGATCTTCCAACTGACTTGAAAATTTATAAGAAATTCTCTAAGAAAAATATTTCTAAAAGGGTGGACAGGGTACCTACAGGGAAAGATCTGGTATACAGACGAGTTTGAGACTGAAAAAGGTGCAGGTGCAGGAGTATACTCAAGAAACACAAGGATTGGCTGCAGCTATTCATTGGGTGAACACACCGCCGTCTTCCAAGTAGAGGTATATGCAATCCTCCAATGCGTGAAGGAAAACAATAGGAGAGCCATTGAGGATGAGCAAATCCACATATAGGCAGACTGTCAGGCTGCACTTAAGGCGATGAAAAGTCAGGTAGTGACATCCCGTCTGGTATGAACGTGCAACGAAGAACTTGAAATACTGGCAGAACGAAACCGCGTTAAGCTGATCTGGGTGTCGGGACATCAGGAAACGACAGACAATGAAAAGACCGACAAACTTGCAAGAAGAGGGTTGAATAACGCTCCAGATCCAGAACAGACTACGAGGTACCAAAACGTACAACACGAAGGTCTGTAGAAGACTGGATCATGGAAAACCACAAGGAATACTGGAAAAGAAATCCCAGGCAACAAACATGGGAAGAAATACATCAACGCTCCGTGTAATGAAAGAACCACATAACTCTTATCACTGCTGATAGGGAAAAAATAGAAGTTGTAACAGGGCTCATGACTGGCCAAGCGCCAGTAAAAGAGTACCTAAACCAAATGGGACTGTACAATGGTGACCTGATATGCAGACTTTGTGGTAAGGATACAGAATCAGTGACACACATACTGTGTAAATGAGAGGCACTGGACCGCAAAAGACAGTTAATTTTTTGAAAGCCTAACGGTGAACCAGAATTATACAGTTCTCATTCAGTAAAGGACTTGTACAGACTCGTACGAAGTACAAAAATACTTGAGCGGATACCGTAAAGAAGTAAAAAAGGCGAGATATAATGGGCTAGCATGCTTAAGTGTCACCGGAGGCAATAGCCAGACAAGCCTACAAAGGGGGTGAAGTTTTTAGTGAGTATGCCTGAAAAGGTGACTCACAGTAGATCATGAGAACCAAAGGCTCATAACCTCCTCATAAAGGGTCTTCTTTACCTCCGCACCTTATCATCAACGATATCTCATCCTTCATATATTATCTAGACTGAGTGGGCATAAATCAGTGCTAACATTCTTCTAATGGTGGTATAAGTAACAATAAAATAATTTTTTTCAACCAATGTTATTGTAATCCAATGAAATCTTGAAATAACTGTTAATTATTCTCATTTTATACTATAATCATATATTATTAATTAAAAATAGCATACGCTATAATTATGAAATGACTAAACCTAATTCAATAATATCTGAATGCTAATACACTCCTGTATACCAACTATGTTTATATACAAGCTGCTACTTAGATGAACATTGTTTCAATACATACATTATGTCGTTGATTGAAAGAGTCAACTCTTTCAATCAACGATTATGTTTAATACTGATATCACAATATTATAAGCTTACAGAATTATTAGCTTAAAAGAAATGAAGAGTTATATTATAAAAATGTGAAATCTGAAATTCTGGATAATTGTAATCAACAAAATGAACGAATAACTTTTTTTATATTTTGACTACACGAGTAGAATCTTGAACGTCATTTCATTAAACATAATGCAGACGATATGATTTTATGAAATTATATTAATTCTACAAACAAGAGCCCTTTATTTGCACAACGGCGGTTAGTTGGCAAACTCGAATTTTCGTGGATCTTTCCCCCAGAATTAACAGAGTGAAATACACATAAGTGGTATTAAATCATCGAAATTTCCATTCCCAGCTTCCAACTATGTTGGAAGATAGGAGAGCAAACTTATAGTTCATTCCGTTTTCAGTCTAGCGAATTCACCGTTCAGACGAATGGAACAAAAATAAGCTCTAGTTCGGAGGTTTTGTAGCTAAAGTGAAAGATTTCCAGACAGAGTACAAATAACAAGCTATCAATCAACACTCGATACGTTGTTTGTGAAAATGAATTCCAGGGTTCATCCATTGAAAATGAATTGATTAATTGTGAAAAAACATTGCAAACTTGCCGATTGTGAAATACCTTGGTATCTCTAATTTTTATAGAACCTATTGTAAGAATTGAATATAAACAAAGATTGATGGTAGAAGCCGTTGCTACATGGTGATTACATGAAAGAATAATTATATTTTGCTTTTAAGCCACTTTTAATAATAACATGAAAACATTACTATAGTTTTAATACCATTTTGCCATTATCAAATAGATACAAAATTATGAAGTGAACCATAAACAGTTCTAGTATAAATAGGAACTGGAGAACGAGTAAGAGATCGGTGAACCAGAATTATGCAGTTCCCACCAGTACAAGGTACAAAAATATTCGAGTGAATACCGTAAAGAAACAAAACATATGCGTGATACATTGGACCAGCAGGCCTAAGTGTCACCGGAAGCAATAGCCAGACAAGCCTACAAAGGGGGTGAAGTTTTTAGTCAGTATGCCTGGAATGGTGACTCTCACGGTGCACCTTGAGACACATAGACTCATAACCTCAACATAAAGGGTCTTCTTCACCTCCAAAAAAAAAAACATGTGTAAATAAAGTATGGTCGTCTGAATGCACGAAGGATATTTCCTTTTCCTCATAGTCTTTGCATTTGGAGTTTGGAAATTAAGATTGCCGCATATAATACATAATTATTCCTTCAGTCTAAAAGTTATTTAGTTTGATATATGTGGCTAGTTCAATTTCCTGATTGGTAAGAAGAAAACAAAACCTCGGGAAACTTCAAATTTCACGATGAAACTTGAGTAGTTTCAGATTTCCATAGTATTTATTTCCAAAACGTGACATAAATGTTTCGCACATATAGTGGCTTCTTCGGAAGTTTTGTTAGAATAATAGCTGATACCAAACGTCCGTCTAGTGAACATACATCCCACAACAATTGGTTCTATATCTAGGCCTGTCTAAAGTTTGTTTAATGAATGGTACTAAATTCTTCACAGTATTAATAGCGTCGTGGCCTTCAATCAAACCTTGATAAACGAACTCCCATTATTCCTCGCGATCTTGATTCGAATTATTTGCATAACTTATAATAGAAAGTTGTACCGAAATAGTTACACTCAAAGCTATTAATTACTTCGCAGATTGAATTGTTATTTGGATTGTGTCTGATCGGCAACGGCAAGACCTATAATTCTCTTTTATAAATATTTGAGTTCAAGTTCACAAGCAGAAATCGCTAAAATACAATAGCATTAACTGAAATATGTTCGAAATAGTTCTCAAATGTTTACATTAAGTTTAAAAATCATTACGCGACGTAGATGAATTATTTATTCTATTCTATTCGATGTGATGGAAGGTTTATATGTCTCAAAGAAATCTATAACTGTTAGTATATTATTTCAGTATAAAATGGAATCCATCACCTTATGTAATTCACGCGAGCATTATATATAATGGGTATTATTATTAATTCGTTTCGGACTATATTATTTCATTATTGAGAAGATTTAGTCCAGTCAAGTTCTACATGAACCCTTGCAGAAAATCGAATATTCATAAATTTTGCATACGTCGTAGGAACCAACACTACCAGTAGAAACCAAGTTGGCATGAACATAGGCCCGGTTATATTGAAAAATCATTCAACTTGTCCAATTTTGATACTCGGATTTGTTACCATGCCGGTCGCGCTCATGCGCGTTATGCGTATTATTAATCTATGATCAATGACACTTAGGCTGGGACTGTGGTTGAGTTCGTTTATTTACTCAGTCATCTTTGTGAGGCTATGACGTATAGTTTTCAATATCTGGTTTGGGGGGCAGCCAGACAAGAATTCTGCTGCTGCAGGTCTTTCTACCTCAAGAAAATTTCAAAGTAAGAGGCCTCTGGCGGAAGAAAAATGAGTTACTGGCAATCATAGATGATTCAGACTTTGATTACGATATCGCGAACGCGAAAGTACCATTGCGAACAACAAGTACGAGGTAAGCCTCATCCATCTAATGTAGTTTGGAAAAATAATTCTAATGTGTTTCCTTTCACTAAACAGGAATGGTTATTCATACCTGTTCCTGGTATTGAGTCCATAGATCATTTTAGACATATTGTGACTGATAGTTTCGCAACAAATTCTTGATCAGACTAATAAATATGCTTTGGAAATATTTTTGTCGGCTGGCACCAAAGAGAGCTCAAAATAATAATCAATTGCAAGAAAATTTTCAATTTTTGTGGGTCTATTATCATATATGGGTAAGGTTAAAATGAACAGTCTTTAGGACTATTGGAAATGAATGAATTTTATCGTATTGGAGTTTTCCATACAAATATAAGTAGGAACATCGTAACCAATATGCCTACCAAAGGAGGTATACGAGCTAACAGAGAGCAGAGAAATCGCTGGACTACAAATAAATTGCACTAGCGAGCATTCTGGACATAGAGGGAGCTTTTGATAACACCTTCTTCGAATCAATTGCCTGAGCAACGCGGGAGCGAGGGTCTTAGAAATTCTCAATGAGGTTTAGAAGGTGGTGCGGGTCGCTGGAGGATGTCCGCAGGGAGATGTACTGTCACCTCTGCTGTGGAGTTTGGTTGGAGTTTGGTTGTGGACGAACTCCTAATACTCCTTGAGAGTAAACGATTCTGCGTATTCGGATATGGGGATAACATCGTCATAGTACAAGGGAAGTTCTGGAGCACTATAGCAGCTCTGATGCGGTGAGCACTGAACACCGTGGAAAAATGGTGCAACAAGGAAGGACTCGAAGTGAATCCCTCGAAAATAAGCATTGTACTCTTCACGAGGAGAAAGGATATTGGAAACAAACAAGACTTAGTTTTGTATGGGGAAACATACAGATGACCGACGCCGTCAAGTACCTTGGGGCAATTCTAGATGAAAGGCTGACCTTTGGGAAACATCTGGAAGAAACCAGTAATAAAGCGATAAGGGCCCTGTGAACCAGCCGTCGTACAGTCGGGAGACCCTGGGAACTCACACCACGGATGGTGCACTGGATGTACCCATCATAGTGAGACCCATTGTAACATACGCCGCAATCGTGTGGTAACCAAAAACAAATACAAAGTATCCCAGCCGAGCTCATAAGCTGGCGTGCTTAGGAATAACAGGTGCAATGTCAACCAGCCAAACTACTGCGATGAAAAGGCTGTTGAGGTTGCAGCCACTGCACCTCGCCATTCAGGCAGAATTTATAAGAGTAGCGTATCGCCTTGATCTTATAGGACAAGGAAAGACCGACCCAAAAGGCCGAAGCATTCTTGGATTACTTGGATCACCTGGGATACTAGCTATAACACTATACCCGAGGGAATCAGAAGTATCCCGTGCATCAGTCTACTGAATGTCATAGAATACATCGGACTGAGGACAATATGTGAGGACATAATAGGACACTAATGACCGCAGTGCAGTGGACTCTGGGAAGGAGAACCAACCTCTCGGGGGAATGGTTTCAGTCGGTAATAATCTGCGGGGGCACGGGCCTTGCAAGATTCAACATTTTTTAATCAATGAATGGATCAGATTATTACCCTGGTCGTGAATTGAGTTTAGATGAATCCAGATTGTTACGGCGAGGCAGGTTGACCTTTGGCCAATATTTTAAGAATAAACGATATAAATATGGTATTAAACTGTATATTCTAACAAATCCTTCCGGCTTAGTATTAAAGTTTACCATATATACAGGAATAATTGTTGAAATTGACGGAAAAAGATATACAGAAAAGGTCGTCGTTACGCATTTACTCCAAGGAAAGTTAAATGGGAATCACAGTTTGTTTATGTACAACTTCTACAGTAGCTATGCACTTGCTAGAAATATACTCGAAAATAAAACCCACTATACAGGCACTATACGTACCTATAGACAGAAAAGATTTTTCTAAAAGTTGATAACTCCTCGCTTTGATAATGCCACAGTGTGGTGAAACAATTTGTCAGCATTTTTAAATCAAATGTTAAAAGTTTTGTGTAAAATTTGAGTTTTATTCTCCAACTTCTGAACTATTAGGTACTGAAGAAGGAATTGCTGTATGTACAATGGATATTAGATGAATAAAATCACTCCAGAAGAAGAATTCCAAAGTGAAGTGACCTAGTTGGCAGGCTTTTTGTATATTTTCTAAAGTCTCATGCAGTGAAGGCACGTAATTGAACCAAAACAAACCACAGTGGCTGAACAGAAATTTACTTAGTCTGACTAACCGCAATCTCCATCCCAATTGGATTCAACTCATTGATGATAATGAATAACATTCCACCCATCAGACTTCTACGAAATTATTAATCCAAATAGAGGTTCAACTTTTACGTTGAACGGTAAGTTTGTGATGACAGGATCGCTATTTTCTCCAACACGCTTTCAGAATATATCTATTCTATGATTAAAAACTAATCATTCTAACAGACTGCATCGGAGTATATTTTATTCTGTATCAGTTTTCGACCAATCGGAAACGGCTTAGCTACTTTCTAGAAGCAATTAATTATTTCCATCCACGCCTTGTCGTTGAACACAGCATTCTTATGACGACCTTTGTTCCGGTTGCTATGGTTATATATTGATATTAACGTTCTCGCGGTCATTACGTTCAACGTTTCAAGGGACAGTTTGCACTGCTTGCGGAGCAGTAAGATTGACAAAACTATTATTATTAATTAATAAAACCTTGTGGTGGAATATACTATGCTACTTTATGAAGTTGTTTCCGTTCGCTGTTCTGTCATGTCATTAAAGTGAGGTATTATTTAGTCGAGTCAAATAGGTATTAAAACAGGCCGACTTAAGAAAATCGTTAGATATGGACCGATTTTGATGAAACAAAGTGCATTCGATTCGGGATGACGTCTAGAAAAAAGCTTAGTTTTTTGCGTAAATTTGTTATTATTTTTTTAAACAAAAATCGACCAATTTTCTGGCTAATTATTGGGAAAATTTAGTCGGGGGTTTTCGGGGTCGCTGATTACGATTCTGAACACAGATTGGCCAAAATCGAATTCCCCAGCTCATAATTGGCTACTTTAATTGGACAAAGTGACCATTTTTTTAAATTTCATCAAAAATAGCCAGGAAAAATCCCTCGGGGGTTTTTGGGGTCGCTGATTACGATTCTGAACTCAGTTTGGCCAAAATCGATCTTCCCAGCTAGTAATTGGCCAGTTTAATTGGACAAAATTGATAATTTTTTCTTAACTTCATCGCAAATAGACAGGAAAAATTACTCGAGGGTTTTTGTAGTCGCTGAGTACGATTCCGAAGTCAAATTGTCCAAAATCGAACTCCTCAGCTGGTAATTGGTTTATTGGACAAAATTGACCATTTCCAAAATTTCATCAAAACTAACCAGAAATCGTCAGTTAGGGGTTGTGGAAGTTGTTGTTTCATGTTAAATGGTCAAAAATTTGTTAATAGGGGGTCGTTACTAGTTTAACAAACTAACAAAATTGAATTTTTATTCTTTAATTTTTTTATTTGAAATAAATTCCCGCTCATCTAAAATTTTTTTCTATCTTCTCTACTCAGTCTTTTCATTTTCCACACAGCATCTTTACGTATACTATGAACATATACGTCCATTTAATATTTTGATCTTGAAACTGCTTTTATCATCCTAAGAAATTGAAAGAGAGTACACCTATAAATAAAACAACACATTTTTGAATAAATATTATTTCCATTACTTGAATTATTTAACTAAACTTTGTATTTTCAACAAAGGAAAAAACTTCTGTTTGAGAAATTTCAAAGAAATTCGCAACTGCAAGAATATGTACAAATTTTCAATTCCTATGTTCCAAAAGAGTCAGTGAATGATCTACTTCCTGGAGGGTTGGAATGTTTATTTGCATTATACGGTCATGAAGATATGTATTCAGAGTTACCTCCCAATGAAAAATTGGCAAAACTGAGGTATAAAAACTTCCAACAACAGCTGAATTCAAAAATGAGAACTTTAAAATCGAATTTGAAAAAGGTAAAAAAAACGCTAAAGAAGAAATTGTCGACTTATCGTCCTTACCATCAACACTGGATGCGTTTATGGAACATTTGAAAAGGGTTTATTTTCAAGTTCAAAGTTGGATTGGTGTATTAGTATTGAATCCAGAAGAGTGGGGAAGGAAAAAAGTAGACGAAGTCTTACATCCTGTGAAATTGAACTTGGATCCAGTTCCTGGAGAGCTTTCAAATACAGTATCATGCTCATGCAAAAAAAAAGTGCCTCAAGCAGATGTGGATGTCGCAAAAAAAAATATGAACTGTACTGTTGCTTGTCCAAATTGCATGGGAAATCTATGTAACAATTTCAGTCTGATCAATCCAATTTCACCTGGAGATGACGACGAAGACGATGACGATGATGAAGTAGATGATACCAATGAAGAAGAAGGCATTGAAAATATTCAAACACGCAATGACAATTATTATGATTAGGATAGTGACGATGAAGATTGATTTTACTTGTACTTACTGAAATATGCATTTTGTAAATAATATTCAATTGATTAAAAATATTGTAAATATGTATATGCTGTCAATTGCCAGCTGAGGAGTTTGATTCTGGACAATTTGACTTCAGAATCGTACTCAGCGACTCCGAAAACCCCCGAGTAATTTTTCCTGTACATTTGCGATGAAATTAAGAAGAAATGATCAATTTTGTTCATTTAAACTGGCCAATTACTAGCTGGGAAGATCGATTTTGGCCAATCTGAGTTCAGAATCGTAATCAGCGACCCCGAAAACCCCCGACCAAATTTTCCCAATAATTAGCCAGAAAATTGGTCAATTTTTTGTTTAAAAGAATAATAACAAATATACACAAAAAACTAACCGGTAAGCTTTTTTCTAGACGTCATCCCGAATCGAATGCACTTTGTTCCATCAAAATCGGTCCATATCTAACGATTTTCGTAATGAAATACCTATTTGACTCGACTAATTCTCTAGCTGATAACTGTCAAGAAAACGGACTAGGCATGCACTTTATGAAATTACACTCACCCAACTGCCAGGGGATGCGTTCATCAGCGTCGGCCTGCAAATAAAAATAATGTTATAAAATCTGCAGCAGCTCAAATTGCAATTTGAGCCGACTATATTGAAAGTAATAATCATCTTGGCATTTTATAAATTTGAGTTCAAAATATTTGCCTAACTCGATTCAACTCAACAGGAAATCGTTTTAAAAAACTTTCCGTATCTCTGGAAGTTTTAGAATTCCAACTTCGTATAAAAGATTACGTTATGTATTTTGTATACATACGCGCATTCTCAAATCTGAATGCATCACCTCTCGTTCGTGTACACTTTCCGATCTGCGTACAAAAAATGTTAAGTCTCAAGTTCACAATGAACTTGAACTAAAGCTGCTATTCAATTTACCTTATTAAAACTGGTTCCAAAAGAGAGTTCGGAACTTTGCCTCGTTAGTACAGAGCTCGTTTTATTGCAGCCATACAATAATTCAAAACATAGTCGTAAAGAATTCGTTTTAGTCGTGCAAACTAAGTTTTTATGAGAACGATTTGTACTCTCCACCTCTATCGCTGCTCCTTCGGTTTCCAGACTGTATTATATTTTCATTATTTCTATTTTCGAAAGCTCCTATCCATATTACTTCATCTTTATATATTAATCCCTACAAGTATCAATTAACAGAACCATAACTGTTCCATTCTTTGAATATAGAAGGGAATGTTGTATATTTTATTTGGTTATGTACAAAATTTCCAATTTCATGTCGTTTTCAATACAATTTATTCATTTGGGGTATGTCCAGGCTGTGAGACCCAAGACAAACTTTCACCCAATGGGAAAAAACTCTACTTTCAAACTTTTGCGGCCGTATGAAGAGGTAACAAGGACAATTAGCTCTACAGAATCCATAATTTCAGATGTAATACCAATAGTAGCAACATTAAACAAACAATTGTTCATATATTCTGATATTTATGGAGTCGGTACAACCAAAGAGGCCCTACGGGAAAAGATTACCAGAAGATTTGAGAATATCGAAAAAAAGAGCATTACATGATGGCCACTGTATTAGATCCCAGGTATAAACTAGCTTTCTTTTCAGATTGTAATCTTATGAAGCAGATTGTTCTGAATAAATTAGAAACCTCAAAAAATATTGAAACATCTAATGATATGGTAGCTAGTAATCTAGAACGAGAGGCTAGTAATGAGGATAGTGAAGACGAATATGAACCATTATCAAAAGTTGCTAAACGTGAAGAATCATTGTGGAAGTGTTTTGACAGTATCGCCACCGCCACTACCTCCAATTCCAGTTTGATAATAAGTGATGGCACCATTAAGGAGTTTGAGGACTATCTAAGGGAACCTCTACAAGAAAGATGTCCGATCCACTTGTTTGGTGAAAAGATCACCAATTTGTGTTTCCGAACCTGACAAAGATTTCAGAACAATATCTAAGTGCCCCAGCTAGTAATGTGTATTCTAAAAGATCATTTTCAGAAATGGGAAATATTTATGAAGAAAAACGTTCCAGACTGACTCCACAGAATGCAGAAAAGCTTTTGTTTATTCACCATAACTCAAAAAAGATAAATTTTGACTACTAGTTTCTTAAATAAAAATATTTTTTTTAAAATACGTAGTATAGGTTCTTATTTCGATTCTGTATGAAGTGTTAATTTTTTGATTTTCTTAATTTTTTTATATATTATTTTGACTAAATAAAACAGATTTATAAGAATTAATATTTTACTTGTCTTTTAGAGTCATTATTTATTTTAAATATATTTTTTTTTTCAAAAGAAATCCGGTCAAAAATCCAGCAAAAAAACCGTCTAAACCGGACGTCCGGTAAAGAAGCCGAACTCGGCCGGATTCGGTACTCGGCCGGATTCGGTACTCGGCCGGACGTCCGTTCCATCTCTACCCTCAGCTGGAGTAACCCCCTGTGTGCATTATTACTGATTATTCAAAATGACAATTTCAATAATTGCGTTTTATAACACATTAGTATAGCGAATTGACCATTCGCCACTGTATTAGTACTGTTTTCAATATGTTTCTAGATCTCAGATTTTCCGGTACATTCAGCTCATGACCATCTTGAAAAATCTTGGCTTCTGGATGGATTTCACGTCACAATAGTACGACTTGATGCCGACGTTTTGCTAACCATTACAGGTGGCATCTTCAGGACAAGCTTGAGGCTTAAACCGAGACTGATTCTACTGGTTTCTGTAGCCGTATTTATTGTGGGATAAAATCCTTCACGTTCACTGCTTTTTGGGGTGGTTAACTCCATTCTGGTACCTGACCCTGCCGTTGTATGATCATGTGCGGAGTGGAATTTTCGGGGGTGGGTTACCTAATGTTGGAAAGGTAATATCCTGAGTTACGGCTCACATTATTTGGATGTTTTGGATGTAGAAGCTAGAGGCTCGGGCTAGCAGATGAGATTCTTTTCGAAATTCTTCGTGATTCCAACATTCCTAAATCAACTCGCCCGAAACCTTCAATCCTAGCTCTCAATTTACTGAGATCAAATCCTGATTCAGCTATTTTGAAAGCTGATGACGGAAACTCCACTGTTGTCATGAATCGTTCAGATGATGATAACAAAATCCTGCAACATATCCAAACTAATTCCTATAAGCTCCCACCCCCTCTAGAGAACGTTCAATTTCACAAATTATCCGTCATTCTTCCCTTCCTCATCCAGATAAGAAATTTCTTATCCCCCGTTGTTCAAGAAGCCCCGTTCATATGGTTTGCCTAAAATTCATAAGCCCTCAGTTCCCCTGAGACTAATTGTCAGAACTATCGGATACCCTACTTATTAATTGTCTCGATATCTGTCATCTATTCTCAAATCTCTTGTAGGTAATTCCAACAGTTTTATCCTCAATTTCTTTCATTTCGTTGAAAAAAAAATGCTAAAAATTGACTAAGGCGATTTGCTCGTCAGCTTCGACGTCGAATCACTTTTACCAATGTTCCCATTACACCTTTTCCATAATTAATGTTACGTTAAACTGTTACCTTTCAAAAACGTTCCAATGAACTTACTACCGTTTATTAATTTTTGTCTATCTTCCACATATTTTCTGCATCATGACAAAATTTACGAGCAGTCTTAGGGGGCTGTCACGGGTTCCTCACTTTCTCCGGTCATAGCTAATGTCTGCATAGGAATATTGAGCAATATACTTTTCACCATGGATGTTGAATCGAGAGGTTCACTCCCATTCCTAGATGGTATCAGTTAGTCGAGAGACTGACGGTACTTTAAAACATTCTTTGTGTCGAAAACCCACTCACACCGATAGATGAATCAATGGCCTTTCCCAGCACCACCCTGCCCAAAAGCTTTCTGTCATAAACTCCTTGGTCCACAAAGCTTTGAACTTATCTGAACCCTAATCCTTGAAATCAGAATTGAAACATCTTTCATCTGTCTGATTATCAAATAATTTCTCCCATTATAACGTTCATAAAGCCCTAAAGAAATACACTCCGCCTAAAATTTCAAATCAACTTGAGCCACAACCACCCCTCTCCCGCCTGTTGCAACCACTGCATATTTTCCATATATTGAAAATATAGCAGATCCAATTTTCAAAATCCCCAAGAAACATACATATTTGTACTCAGTTTTCCACAGCTCCAAAACTATCTCAGTTTCACAAACCTGTCAAAGACCCCGTTCTTCCTCTCCATTCAGAAGGTATTTATAGTATTCCCTGTTCTTGCATTGAAGTCTACATTGGTGGAACAGGTCGTACAGTAGCTACTCTTGTGAAAAAACATGAGCGCAGTACAATGCTTCGTGACACCAGTAGATCTGCACTTGCGGAACATAATTTTGACACTAATCATCAAATCCTTTTCGAAAATACTAAAATCCTTGCACCAGCTCAGAACTTCTATCAGCGAAAAATCCTTGAAGCTGTAGAAATCCTAAATCATCCAAATAATCTGAGCTGTGACTCAGTATATTACCTTCCCAATATTTGGAAACCCATCCTCTTAAATTCAACTTCGTACGAAACACACAACAGCAGTAAAGGCGTGAAGGATTCTTCTCCACAATGAATACGGATACAGAAACCAGTAGAATCAGTTTCAGTTCAAGCCTTATGCTAGCCCTGAAGATGCCACCTGAAATGGTTGGCGAAACGTCGGCATCAAGTCGTGCTATTGTGACGAGGAATATATCCGGGAGCCAAGATTTCTTAAGTCTAGCATATGATTAACCTTCAAATACTTTGTATTTTTGGAATAAAGTACCGTTCATTGCGGCATCACAATTAGGTTTATAGAGAAGTAAGGTTTGGTTCATAATATTTTGTTCCTTTTTGAATTGTTTATGAAATATAAGATCAACCATACCTGAATCCATGCAACAAACATGACAATAAGTTCGATCAGGACAACAAATTCTAGTCTTTCATAAATAAACACGTTATTTTCAGACATATATGAAATTGATCCATTTAAAATGACCAAGTAATCAAACGTGGGATAAAATCATTCGTTTATAAACCATTTGCAATAAATTTCATATCATAATCAATTACTACATTCTTCCTCAATTTCCATTTCATTTGTATTTATTGTTAATGAATCTGTGCATGCGACTTCATTAAAATATTAATCTATATCATATAATTGTTAAATGAATCCATTACATTTTATCATGTAAATCAAATCTACAGTCACCTTTTATGTGATTGTTGCGTTATTTTCTACATAAATTATTTCTTCCTCTTTGGAGGAAATCTGTAGTACTATACGCGTCTATATAAAAGAATAAATTGCAAAATGTATATTATGCTATTCTGAAACCGTTGTCTGTTTGGAGATGTAAGTAACATTTTAGGGAGGTAAAAGGTTTGTCAAAGGAAATAAGGAGATAATCCCTCCGGGCAGTCCTGTGTTTCATTTAATGTTAAGTGGACCTTCCTGAAACATTGTCTGATCTAAAGTATTATTCATCTACATCTATAGTTTCAACGTGCCGGCGGTATATGATCATTTTGAAACTTTGTAAAGAATTGAAATGATCTTTATACTTTACACTAGTTTAATAATACCAAGTACTCTGTAATATTTTTTTGAAGAAACCACGGTGTTAGTGTATCTACAGTTACTACAGCGGTGGAATGTTGTGAGAGAGATGGGCATTCAATTTTTCTTTAAAGATTGGCATAAACAGAATGGGAGCAATATCCAAAATTATTGCTACTGTCTTGAATATTCCAAGCCCCCACACGTACACTGGTCATTGTTTCCGGCGTTCCAGCATCTCGCATCTGGTAAATAAGGGAAGTAATCTTTTTACCATTAAGAGGTATGGACGATGGAAGTCCTTCGCTTTGGCTGAAGGCCACATACAAACATCTCCTAAAAGAAGAACCGAAGTGGGGCATAGACGCTATGCGATGCCTCTTCAACTTCAGTGCCTGAAGTGTTACCGAGTACTTCCTCCATTTCGGATTTGGAGAATTCAACTTTCAAACGCACAAATTTTGAGCATCTATAACACCAGGCAGTACAAGCACTTTGTATATAAATAATGCAATCACATTCACATTACAGCATACTGAGCAGGATGACCAAGACTTTATCGTAAGCAGGCAACAAAGCGAACAAAATATTTTGACTCTTGTTCCTGAACTGGGAGTGAGTGCTCATGAAACCAGCACAGTCACGATCAATGTTCACAACAACTGCAAAATTCAACAAAGATAATGGTATCTAATGTATTATTATTTATTTACAGTTGAAATAATTGTTCGTGTTTAGTCATAAGTTTGAGGTTAGAGACATTTCAACAATAATCGTCTTCCGTCTCCGTTTTCTTTGGAATGTGGCACATGCGTATTTCATTGTTCTTTTATATTCAATCTGAAAATGAGTAAAATTTGACAAAAGTAGGTAGCTATCATTTTTATATTTTTCACCCGTTTCTTTATTGACGTGAACAACATTCATCAAATAAATCGTGAACGTAAAAAATCTGAATGAATGACAGTCGACATGGCAATGACGCAGTGTCACCAACTTTGGACAGAAATCAGCTTCACCAATCAAATCGGGGCCTTCTGACTACGTCACATATTAGTTCTATTCAGTTAATAACTAATTTCGAGAATGCTGTGTGTCGGAATACTATTTATTCATTGTTATTAAGGTATAATTTGTATTTCATTCTCATTTTGTTATTAATTCAAAATTATGGAATGCAGGAACTCTAGAATCAATGAGGATTAGAAGTTTTGCCTAAGTGAGAGTTGGCTTTGTTTGCAATTATGATATTAATATGGGTTTGGTTAATACTATATACATGTACTATTATAACATATAAGCAGGATGATTAGTACAAAGCGAATATCTCTCGTCTCGTAGATGAAACATGTCAAATCTCAAAGAGTATGTAAATAGTTGCAGTACGGAAGACAAACTAATTCCATCGTTTTGTGCAAGCAGTAATATTCGGATGTTTACTAATAATTCATATTATCTCCTCTGAAACCAATGGAGATTGTTTCTGATACAATTCGTAGCCAGCTATTGTGTAGCACACTTCTCGAATTATTCAAGCGATTTGAACAAGCTTAAAAGTTGGAGCGCATGTTCAACACTGTTATGAGGATTATCTAAAGATTAAATTCTATAGTTTGAAGTTTCAACACCTCTATTCAATCGAAAATGAGTATCCACTGAACATTATCGAGAACCACGCTTAATCGCACAAAGTACTCTCAACATTCAACTATCTCCTTCAGTTTAGTTCTCATGACAATTCGATAATGATGACAAGAACGAAACGAATGTATTCGGAGGGAATTTGTGAAACTGTACCGAGTACTTGTCATCTTCGACTATAGATATCTGTTCATGCAGTAGAACATCAACTGGATTACTGACTGTTTAATGAGTGCAGAAAGGAAGAAAAAAATACCACTACCTTTATTTTGGCATCCAACTTAGCCGACTGGGATGGTCTCCGCATGTATTCCTCGAGATTTCTTGAAGAAGCATATGTTTTGAATCAGCAGACCTCCAGAGATATTTCGGATCAACTGATCACTACCATTTGGTGAACTATGGCTCAATTAAATCATTTCTAAGACCATTGCTTCAAATCAAACAGCATAACCTCGTTAGTTTGGAAACCCATGCTTGCAGTCAAGCTCATCGGATGGATGGGATTGGAATAAATTTCACTTCCAGCTCATTGCCTCCCGTAACAAAATATGATGGCACACCACAAGAGAAAGCCAATCTTATTGCTAAAATGCTTATATTAATTCCACTTTGGTTCCTCCTAATATTGTTTTCTTCAATTTTTTTTCAGATTGTTAACCATTTCGTCTATACTTTGTGTATTTTCTTCCAGCCTGACAGCTAGAGTCCAACCAATTAAAAAAAAAGGAAGAGGACTGGTCCTGATAGTTTCAGATTCATGCGCTACTTCCTGTGATCCCTAAGGTAATGGCGAAGGGAATCACCATAGAGCTCACCCAATACATAGAGAATTTCAAAATCGTGAATGACGGACTGTATGGGTTTCGTCAGCAAAAATCAACAGAAGACCTGCTTGACCATATAATACATATCATATGGCAGACATTCATTAGAACGATTGGAAAATCGCTAGCTATAGCATTGAATGTCTGCAAAGGTTTTGGACGAGTCTGGCACCAAGACATTGTTGGGAAACTTCTGTCTTACGGTTCGTTCTAATTTGGTGTGTTTCCTTCAAGCATGAAAAAGCTAGAGTTCAACCAATTAAAAAAAAGGAAAGAAGACCGTTTCTAAGACTTTTAGATTTATTGCACTACTTCCTGTAATCCCTAAGGTAATGGGGATCAACATCGAGCTCATCCTATACAAAATCGTGAATGACCGGCAATATAGCTTTCGTAACAAGAGATAAACACGAGACCTGCTTGACTATATATATATATTACATAGATGGAACACATCTATTGGGACATATGGAGAATTTCTAACTATAGCATTGGATATCTTCAAAGGATTTGGCCGAGTCTGACAACTCACCGTCTTATGGCTTGTAGCCTTCCTTGTCGTGTACTATCGACTTTCTCTCTGGCGAATCCCTCCATGTGGTAGCTGACGGAGTCCCCTCCAATACAATAGCTATCAATGTTGGTTTTCTACAGGGTTGTTTCTTGGCACCAACTTTGTTTTTGCTTCTTAACAACGATATGTTGTGAATGACCTCCGGTTCAGTCAACAGCTTTGTAGATGTTGGCACACTCTATACCACTTTTCAAGTTGGAGCCCATACCTTTCAATGAAGACCAAGGAGCGAGACAGAGATAGGTTGACGCAACTATTGAAGATTCAGCAATTATTTCGAAATGGAGATCTGATAGTCTAGTAGAGTTTAATGCAACCAAAACTCAAGCTTTTATTTTCTCCAGGAAGGCGGATCTCACAATCCTCAATATGATGATAACTACTATTCCTATGAAGTCCTCTATATCAATGCTCTGTATAATCACTCTCTAATGGGGCGATCATGTGGAGTTCATATCAAGAACTTCCCAACAAATACTTGGTTTTCTGTCTCATTCCAAGAACTACTTTTCATCTCAGCAGCTCCTCATTATCTACAAAGCACAAATCCGACCTGTCCTGGAGTATATAATATTCACATATTTGGAGTTCAGGTCTCAAATATCAGCTGAAGCTCATAGATTATATTCAGAAGAGAGCTATTCGACTGATTGATGATGTCACATTCAAGAATTCATTGACCTCTCTAGAACATCATAGAAACGCGATCACTTTCTTCTCTATAGATATTTCCATAGTTGATATTCATCAGAAATCTCGTCTGTTATTCAACCACAAAATATCCCAGGTATGCGGACTACACAAGCTCAACCTAGTCATTATTCAACCTTCCATTTTAAAACTAGACACCTACCAATTTTTTGGTAAGAAGAAGTTCGTTTTTCTATCGAACGGCGAAATTGTGAACTCCTCGCCTAGTGAGATATTATGCCTATTTTCTCCAAAATTTTAAGAAAAATTTCAATGCCTATCTTCTCTCCAACATTTCATCGCTGGTTCACACTCTGAACTTGAAATGTACTTTTTTTCTTTTGTAGTTCAAATATATAAATAGAAGAAGAAAAGCAATGTTCGTCGTAATAGACCAAATACAACAGAGCTTCAATAATTCGTAATGTAGGAGAATATAATCGATATATCTGTTAATGTGACCTATTTCTCAAGCATTTATATATAATTTATACATCAATAATCATTATTATGTGAGAACAAGCTAAAAAACCGTTTAGGCAATAAATCGATTGTGAGTAGTGTGTGTATAAAATGTTATGAGAGACAAACTAGAAGGAAGATTCCATCTCGGTGTAGGAAACATTTTGGTCGAATGATGAGGAAAAATCAGTCACACCATCGCTGAAGAAAGTTTATCACTCTTGAAACACATTAATGATACATATTTAGGTTATTTAACAAGGATGGGAATAATGTATAGAAGAAAACGTAATTTAATGAATTCACATTCATCTCCACCTGAGGGTAATCTCTTTATATATCCCGATAATCTCAAATAGTATTCGAACAGGCAAACTGTGATTTCTTATTTACTATGATGCTGACTACTTTGTACCTGAAAGGTCTTGAGTACTTCAACAGTATTTTCAGAAGATATGGGTGATTGTTTTTTATTAATAGGTCACCTCTTCAACGTCAAGCCTGGGACATACCGAACTTTTCCAACCAGACTATATGTGTTCAAGTTGTGGAATTCTTTGTCCAGTGAAGTTTCTAAGAAAAATTCTTATGCCTTTATCCTCTTTGAACATGCCACCAAAACACAGTTTTCTACCAACTGTAGATTTCCCCTTCGTATATTTGAAATATAATGGAAAAATATATCATCTGAAGATGGCTTCAAACCCCGAGACATCTAGTAACGGAAATTTCAATCCTCAATGGTATTAACATGTGGTGTTTAATTCTGCAATACAAGTTATTCTCAAAACACTCACGGAAATTGACGTTGACATTCGAATATATAGAGAAAATGGATGGAAAGATTCATAAAAGTCTTAGGGAATTGCTGATTAAATGGTTTTGCATTCGAATACTCATTTAGAATCTGTCCGAATCGTAGTATGTTGCAATTTCATTCTAGTTTGAAAAGATACATCGGTCATGCAGATCTTATTGCTCTGAAGGGATTCGCTGAAATGCATTCCAACTTGTAATCACGAAGTATTTCAGTGCAGCTATATCGACTGAGAAATAACAACCGGATGAAAAGAGTTTCGTAAATGCAGGAAAACGTTGCCGCGAATTTCGCAGAGTTTAAGTGAGTTTAAGTCACGATGATAGAATCGAGAAGGAAGCATTTCTTCAGACTCACAAAAGTTTTGCATAAATTACTCCCTCGAGGGGTCAAATACACTTGATGAAAGTTTTTAATGAGAATTGATGGTCATACCGTTTGAAACCGATATTTGAACAACAAAATTAGAAATGTATATGGAAAATTATCTGAACAGCTGAATCTAGTCCCTTCAAGCCAATCAACTACGAGGGCAAGATGAAAAATCCCTGAAAAATAAAACAGATTTAAATAGAACGCATTAGAATTTTCAGACTGATAAAACGTTACGCAGTTCTGTTTTGACACCCATCGAAGATGTTGTTGTGTAAACATAGAAAAAAGTGAATTTCAAGTCTTGATTAAACATTGTTTCTTAGGTGGAAAAAACATCACGCGAACCTAAGCATCGCTTGGTAAACATTATTGAGACTCTTGACCATCGATTCTAATTTACAAGTGACTTACTGATTTTGGTTGGGTAGTATGATCACAAGGGACGTTGAAGGTTCTGGTCATCCGAGTGAGATTACAACGCCAGAAATTGTCTATAATCCGTGATATGATATTGGACGATCAGCGAGTCAAAGTGTACGAGATTGCTGAGGCTATGGGCATCTCAATCAAACAGATACGGGACATTCTTTATAAATTTTTGAATAGGAGAAAGCTATCTGCCAAATGGGTAACACATTTTTCCTCTGGTGACAACAAGCGCAACCGTGTGACAACTTCGAAGGATTGTTTGGCGATGTTCGTTCCGTAACCGTGAACGAAACATGAATCCATCACAACACACCAGAGACTACACACTAGTCGCAACAGTAGACTCGCCCTCGAGAATCGAAGTTAAAAAAGGTCAAAGTGCTTATCGACCAACGACGTCGAGACTGTTTTTTTGTTTAAAAGGTTTAAAACGTCAAAAATATCGAAGGCAATAACACTATTATTGTGTTTGTTCACTTTTACTCTCATCATTTATTTTTGCGTCAATAGCTACCGTGAACTTTGCAACTTTTGTGAAATGGATGGAAAGATGCATCAATATAGGGAAGCTTTTCCAGGTTTTTTTTCCTTTTCATCTGCTATTGGAACTGGAACCTTATGAGATAACACCAAAACCGTATCTTTTCAAATGGTGCATCCTCATATTCTACTGTGCCTATTTCCTGAGTATACCTCAACCATTTGATGTTTCTCCAAGATACGGTTTTGCCACTCATATCAATTTTGGCTGTAAAAAATACTGCATTAAAGGTGCTGGAAAATCAAAAAAGTCCCTCTGGGTCATTTCAGTTATATGGAAGTGCCGAGAACTTCCCCATGACTTTACCAACTGCACATAATCTCGAGCATACTTTTTCTTTTTTTCTCGATTACTGAATGATCCGACACCAGGAACAAGGAATTTATGATTTCTGTATTTTAGCGATGGCTTCATTCGCATTAGCAAAGAGAACATTATGAGTATATGTGTTGCGGATTTGCCCAGAGAAAGTGTCCGAGTAAACAGTGATTTTTGAGATCTCATCCAAAGAAGAGCTCTTGAATTGTTTGTAAATACATGAGGCTTATTGATTTGCTCCTCGTCCTCTAATGGCCTCATGCCACATGAAACAAGAACGAGTTTGATTCTAGTATGGTGGCATTGAACATCCAGAGCTGTCGTTTGTAGAATGCATTAGAAGTTTTAATTTCAGGCGTTGGGAAACATTGCTGTAAATCAAAATTGTATATTTATCGGGTCTTCTCTTACGCAGCCAAGACAATGACATGGTCATGTATCTCAGTCGCGTGAGCCTACCCTGCCTGTAACTGATGATCTTGCATTTTAGTTTTGAATTCTTCGACGGCTTCACCTTACAAATTTTTTGATAACATTTGAAACTTATCGCATTGGGCACAAATATCTTCGTAAGACTTCTTAGTTTTTATACCAGGTTTGCGGAATTCTGTGTCATACATTCTTTAACAAACTGCTTTTCTTTCTTCAGGTACCCAAAGTTTATACTCATTATGACATCTCACCAGAGTGGAATGACTTTGTGGTTAGCGATATAAGTAGGCATATACCTTTCTGCACAATATTAGCTTGTTATTTATTCAAGGAGTATAGACTTAAGTACACTTATACCGCTTTTAAGCTATTGCATATAGCTTTTATCGCGGGCTTTGAGCGCGGCGATCGAATCAAGAAAAAAAAAACAAAAGACAAATACCGTAACGAAAATCTAAAAAAACAAAAAACAAATACCGTAACGAAATATCCTGACACCCACCCCGCCTACCATGTAGCTCGGCCGAGCTTAAAATTGTCGAAATGTTAAATTTGAACTTTTTAAAAGGTCGTGATAGCCCCAAACTGGATCGAAAACGGTTTTGAATTGGTTAATTTCCGATAAATCGAATGACGTTCACGTGAGAAGCGCGTAGCTCGCTAGTTAGAAAAGTGCAAATTTACGATACATAGAACGTCTTAACGAGGACTTTTCGCATGCGGTTTTCGCTCCATGTCGTTAGTTTATGAACGGGGCCAACTAAATAGCATAGTCTCGGGCCCCAAAATGTCGATTAAATAGAAAAATTTAATTAAAACAGTTTAAGGTATTCTCAGCTGTCTTCTACTAGGATCTGACGTGCGACGTACGAAAGGGAATTTTCTAGCTACTCAAATATACCGAAAGCGGGTAAAAGCTAGCGGCCTATAGCCCAAAATACTTCATTACAACTGGCGCCGGCCGCACGTGGTTCGAAACGGCCTCAAATTAACATAATAGAGGTGAAATGTATAGACTCTAACCTACGCGCAGCGAGCTCCTCGAGGATATGTCAAAATGATAACGTTCGTAGCTAATTACATAAGTCATCTGGCGTTCATGCAATTGTGTTTTTATACAATTCGTACCTTCTAATTTCGATAGGCCACGTGAAAATCCCGGAGCCGGAAGCGCTATCGAGATCTGAAATTTTTAAACGTTCGTATAAAATTGTTTTTACAAGTCAACTGACACTTGTCACCATACATAACTCTACTACCGGTAGTAGAGTTATCTATGCACTTTTCACAGAATACTCTTCATAGAGATCAAGATGATATTCTTTTTTACTCATAATTCGTGAAGATTTTGAAGGGGTAGTGGATGTTTTTCTGTCCAACTTTTTCCAGTGGCGTAGTGCTATGCTATAGCTTTACCGCGGCAGTCCCCGAGTGCCACACGTTTCATTTATCAAAGAATGTTCTTTCATACCTTTTTGGGCAACACAATATGTGTACATATACTGTTTTTCACAATGAAAGACATATATCGATAAACGCATTAGAAAATAATTCGTTGTTTCACTTTGTATAAGTATACAGTTGTTTCCTAACCTAGATTAGAAGCCATGAATCATATGGTTCATATATCTCATTTTTCTCAATTTTTGACTTATATCCTTTTCTCCGCCGTACCGCCATTAATAGATCTATTAGGTTGCAGTGTGATAATATCTCCAGCGCGATACAATACAATGTAATCGTCCTTAACGACGATGATATCTATGTCACTATGGATATCTAATCTATTCTACACATTCCATATTCATGACTAATAAAGGCGAAGTGCTAATCCAAGATCCACCGGAGCAGCTATATTTGGACAAATTCAAAGAATTCGAATATTATTTGAAAAAAAAAACATTGATGATAATGATTCAGAACGCATCAGCTATGAGCTGAGCTGGTCTGAAATAGAGACCTGTGAAGTGTCCTTTCAAAAGGACAATAGACACAATTGAGTTAGATTTAAATTGCTATTTCGGACTTGGTGGTTCCGGATGACGAACTCATGTATGAGAATTGTTTCACATTTTATTCATGATGAACGTTATCTGTGGAGTTCCGGATACTTCATATTCAATTGTCATACATGGACTTTCCGAGATGAACGAATTTGAAGCCAGTGGAGCATGAAATGGCTTCAAGCAACTTGAAGAAAGTTGAAAGGAACAGTACGGATACATGCTACTGAATAAGAGATGAAACATTCATGTCTTTATATTCTGTATACCTTTCTGAATTCCATCTGTTTGAATATCCCCTAAGATAAGTGACATCTTGTTGAGTTGGATCATGGTTGAGTGTAAGTGAAAGCATCGTACAGGAAATAAATATAATATAGTATTTTATGACAAAAGATGGAATGAAGCGAAATTGAGTCAAACAACCACGTTCCTCCCATTTTTTCTTTCGATCAATAGAACTCTCCAGCAACGTGAATTCCAAGATTTTAAGATATGTTTTGAATTTTACAACTGACTGGTGGGTCCGTGAATTGTGAACAACATTTACCAATTGAAGGAAAATATTTCGAGACACTACATTTTTCTAATCTTCGATACGATTGAAGGCGTTCTATTCATTGATCGATATAGTCAAGATACTAATCAGTCCATTAAAATACATCTAGCAGTTTTTGTAGCCTGAAACAATTGAATACTTCCTTCAAATATTTAAATAGCACCAGTTGACTTAAGAGAATATAAATTTGGTTCTTATCAGTATTTGAAACTTGAACTACAGAACTGACACACAAATCTAGACGATATTTACCATTCTTTCAGATAATCCCAGATGAGAGGCAACACTGTTTTCGTTGCTACAGTAGAATGGCCAACATCACTGTGGTTGGTTCTGTTTATCTTCAAAGTCTGTCTATTGCTTACCGGTTTCGTTCCGTATGGTTAACATAAAATTTGATTGAAAATATCATGAGAACTTCGTGGGACTGTTACGTTTCGTATATAGTATACTCTGTCCATGATGAGGAGCGATGACGTCATAGTTGGTGATACAGAACAACCAATTTATTTGAACAACTGCCCTAAATAAGTGAAAGCATCATTAGGCATCTCCAAGTTTAGGGTCACGAGTCTCCGATAGTTGATTTGGTGTCCCTTCATAAATTATACCTGGCACCGGCACCATGTAGCACATGATATGTATAGATTAATGTATAATACAGTATATTTTGTTGTAACGGGGCTGGTGTTTAACTGCAGAGCGTAGCGAAGCAGGTAGGTCCAGCCGCGCTACATAGAATCGCAGCTTCGAATTACATTTACACTTCGACGACAAAATTCAGAGGAGTGTTTGGCTATGTTCAAGTGCGATAAAAAGGACTTTCTCCCCCGTTTTGTAACCGTGGATGAAACACGGATCTATCACAACATACCAGAGACCAAAGAGAAGTCGAAACAGTGGACTAGTAGTCTTGGCGGATCGAAGCCGAAAAAGGCCAAAGTGAGTTTATCGGCCAACAAAGTCATGGCGACAGATTCCTGCGATGTACACGGTATTGTCCATATCGATTACCTCAAAAAAGGACAACGATTATCCAGAGCTGTTGGATCGATTCGCCGCCGATTTGAGGCGAAAGTGGCCGCATTTGGCATAGAGAGAAGTTCTCTTCCACCAGGGCAACGCACAGGTCCGCAGTCACAATGGCAAAATTGCATGAATTGGGATACGGATTAGTTCGTAATCCATCATATTACCCAGATTTGGCCCCCTGCGATTTTTATTCATTTCCAAACTTGAATAAATGTTTCAGCGGAAACAGATATGGCTCCAACGATGAGGTCATCACTGAAACAAATGCCTATTTTGAAGGATTGCGGGAATCGTATTATTTGGAAGGGATCGAAAAATTAGAAAAACGTTGGATAAGACGTATTGGGCTTCAAGAAGATTATGTTGAAGAATAAAATAAGTTTTGACCAAATAATTCATTTCTTGTTACTTTTTTAGGGACTTTTCACATTGCCTACTTAGAAATGATATCACATATTTCAATCATTCGTATGTCCCCATCGATTATTTCTGCCACATGCACATTACGATATTTGCTAGTTCAAGGTCACGAGTCTCTCATAGCTGATGCGAACATTGGATCTTCAAAACATAATTAAAATGAGTCTAGTCCTTGTGTTCCTCTTACGGATTATATCTGACACCTACATCAAGTGAGATTTTCGATTTAAGAACACATAAAAGCAGATGCGATCATATAATCTACTTAAAAATCGTATTATTCCATGTGTATTACTCCATCGGTAATTTCAGCACATATAGCATTCTTCAGCTCAAGTTCGCGAGCCTACCATAGCTGTTGCGGACATTGGATCTTCCTATCTACTTGAGAAGTGTTCAGTTTCAAGATCACATAGAAGCCGACGCGCTTATAGAACCTACTTAAAAATAGATTGGACATTAGATCTTCCTAATCTACTCAAATTGTGTCCAGTTTTTGTGTTCCTATCATAGATTATACCTGACACCAGCACCAAGTAACATATTCGATTTGAGATCACATAGAAGCCAATGAGCTTATAGAATCTACTTCAAAATGGTATTATCTCATGTAAATTACTTCATCGTTAATTTCGGCATATATAACATTCGCCAGTGAAAGGGCATGAGCCTGCTAAAGCTGTTGCGGACATTGGATCTTCCTAATCTACTTAAAAATGTGTCCAGTTTTTGTTTCTCTGTCATAGATTATACATGGCACCTGCATCATGCACATAAAAGCCGCTCATGGAATCTACTTCAAATTTGTATTATTCTATTTGTGGTACTTCATCGCTAATTTAGGCACATGCACATATAGGATTTCTTAGTTCAAGGTCACGTTTCTTCTATACCTGATGCATACATTGGATCTTCTTCAAAAATACTCAATTGTTTGGAGTGGTCCAAACATTGTATTGAACAGTTAAATATGAAGAATCATAAAATGGAACGAAACACAATAAACACTATTAGGTTTGTGCATCAGTTGGACAGGAAGGGATAAGATGTCAATCCAAAATGATTCTATCCAAAATATGTTTGAAGAAGAGCTGGAGTATTCATTAGAAAATATACTCTATGAACATACTATTAAAGTATTCAGGACTTGTCGGCTACCATCAGAGTTTACTCTGATGATGGCTACTTAGTAGCCGAAAGGTCCTCAGTACTTTCATAGTATTTTTAGTGAATAAGGGTGATTATTATCTCATCAATAGACGGTTTATAATTTATAATATATCCACAGTGTGAACTCTTTTATAGTTTATTCTATGAACATAGTTCACTTTTGTCATAATAGTATGTATTTAATTCTTCTATCCGTGGCTCTCGTGCTTTACCTCTTTGTATATACATTTATAAAAGTGGATCTGTACATTGAAGAGTGTGGTGATAGCTAATGAAATTCGTCCCTTCTGTTTGAAGTGGAATTCATCAAATACTAAATCGCCCAACTCACAATTGGAAAGTTTGATCTCATCATTAATTCATCACTCAAACTCAAAATACACACCTCTGTGGAATGTAATAATATTTTGTACGAACTTTATGGAGGTGAATATTCATAGTTCCAGGATTATAATGGAGTTGATTAGTTTTATTAGAGTTGAGCAAATGTTTAGTTGCAGATAATTGGTTTATTCCTTTGTTGAAATAACAAGTCTTGTTGGCGTAGCTACATGACTAGTTGACATATTGACCAAACCACCTTCCCTTTGTTTCCCAAGTTTACCATTATATAAGGTGGATCCTCTGCGAGTTTCAGTTAGACGTTTTAGATTAACTAGATATAATTAAAATCTGATAATTTGTGCTATGACGTTTTCCGATATGTCCAGTGGATCCAAAATATTTAGAGCATTCAGTCACTTCAGAATATAAGGGAAGTGATACCAACTCCCTCATTTCAATTAGAACACAGTAATATGGTATAGTATAGTATAGTATTTATTTGATGTATAAACTATTTGTTACATTTGTCAACTAAGATATGAAAATGATATACTAAGATATGTATGTATAAAAGGAGATTCAAAATGTTTGTAAGTAAATGTAGTTAATAATTTAGGTATATAGAACACACAATGCACATAAAAAATTTGAGTAGACATGTATGATATGCTATACAAAATGTATATGAAGCTACTCAAAACTATTTGAAACAATCCATTGACAGTGAGGCAACACACATTTTTTTATCGAGTGGAATGCATGACTAAGAAATAATTTCTTTAATGGGGATTCGGAAAAATTGAGTCAGCATTCTTTTAGCTTCATGAACAGCTTGTTCATGAATATTTCACTATAACAGTTAGCATAACAGCGACTCGAATTCCACTTTAAGTAGTCAATATGAATATTATGGCAACATGCAGATTATTATTAAGTACATGTGTATCAAACGACATACCTAGAAGTATGCAACTGTAGAAATGTAGTGACGGAAGGGTCATAATTTTGAAATGAATAAACCTGTTCCTAACGTCAAATCTAAAATGTTCTTCATTAAGATTCTCAACACTTTTCTTTGAAGGCGAAAAACTCTTTCCGAATGAGGTGAATTACCCCGGCCTGTCAGGGCATATGACATATGCGACTGAATAAGGGAGAAGTATGCCATGCGCATACAGGCAAATAGCTCACTAAATTTCTTGTCAAGAAAATAGTTTTCGAGATTTTGTTAACTGCACTATCAACATGACACTTCCCACTGAGAACTGGATCAAATAAGATACTCAAAAACTTTATATAGTCGGGGTTTTCTAAAGTAATGTTTCTGTGTGTGAATAAAATTATACCAGTTTTGCCTAGATCTACGGACGATTCATTTGCACAAAACTAGTCAGAACAAATTTCTTGACAATCACTCAAGCAAATCCCTTCCATAATTCTCGCTTCGGAGCATACTGGTGTCATCAGCAAAGAGCACGATGTCTGCCGCTCCCACGGCCTGAACCAGATCATTAATGAAAATAAGGAACAGTAACGGACCAAGGGCAGATCCCTGTTGAACTATACTGACAATCTCACCCTGTTCTGAGGAGGTTCCATTCAAGTCAGTATACTGTTTTCGGTTGGATGAAAGAAGAGTAAATTGAATTACATATCTTGTCAGGAAATTTGTAAAATTTCAGTTTATCAACAAAAATGGAAGGGGAAATGAAGTCAAAAGCTTTGCTTAGGTTATAAAAGAATATGCCTACGATGAACATTTTTTCCATACCGCTTACAATGATCCCTATATATGTATTACAATATATTGAGTTTGAGGATTCTTTCAATTCAGCAGTGTTTTACGAAATAAAATCCTATTTATCTTCTTAATTAATGGAAATTTCGAAATCATGAATTCAATTTGGCATTTGTACGGATCGCTAGATGCCAGTACCAGAATAAAAGACAAACACTTTAGTTTCAGACGCAAATTTCAAATAAAAAGACACCATTATTAATTCTCGAATAAAAAAAAAATTTTAATTGAAGGAAGTAACAGATTTAGCAATACCTACCTATAAGCACAATATATGAATATTATTACAGGTAGGCTATGAAACCAGAAAGTGAAAATGTTTGTCATTCACTAACTTCTAGTAACTATTCAGTTTCGGAGACAGTATCTCCAATGACCAGTCCAATGCAAATGGATATATAGTTATCAATTTACGATTTGCCACCCCTTCTACAAGAAGTATATCTAGTTACAAGATTGAATATGTGGTACCAGCATGGTAGATGCCCTGCTCATTTGTCTCATCTGTCTTGGCACCAACTCTGTTTCTGTTCCATATAAACGATCTGCTGGAAGTGAACACCTGTCCCGTCTACAGCTTTGCAGATGATTATACACTCCATACCGCTTTCTGATCTAGAGGTTCTATACCATCTAATCAAACCAGAAGAGCGAGACATAAGCTGGCAAAGATTTTGGAATGAAGATCTCATAATCTAGTAGAGTTAAATTAAACCAAAACTCAGCTTGCGTCTTCCCTGGGAAGGCGGATACCACAATCTCTAATATGATGATATAAGGTAGAACTATGTAAGGTCCATTCCAAAAACTTGACAAAAGAAAGAGATCTATTATTAACACTTCTTCCATATATCATCGCCTTAATTGTATAGCTCATCCTGTTTCCCCGAGCACGGACATTGTTAGAAGAATAGCCCCGAACTCACACGTCAGAGCTCGGTACTATTGTGCCGTCTCGTGAGACATCACATTTTCGTTATATATTCTGCAGCAATGAAATAGGTCGTATGTACCAACATTGCAAAAGCACCTTTGAACTCACTTTCATGGAAAGCACTGCAGTAGATAGAGAAGAATTGGAAACTTACCTGAAACAAAAAGGAAAACTTCAATGGTGGAAGTAAATACTTTGTGATAATTTATCGTATTGATATAATAAAATAAAACACATTTAGTTTGTTTTTTATCACTTATATTATAGAAACAATTCGTTGTTTTGATATTAGCGTGCCATCTTCAAACGATACTAATGTAAAGGGAAAACTTAATTCATTTCAATATTAGGTAATAGCTTGTGGTTGTTGTTTGATATGTTTGTCGTACTGCTAGTTGAAGAATCTCCTTGACAGGTTTGTTGAGAAAAATTTGTTGATAAATGAGTTATAGTTTTGGTTTAACATAAATATACCAAACTTAACGTTTCCCGTGTAACATCCAGTAGGATATTGTGCCAAGAGCTAGTTTCAATAGCAGCAGCTCTTCATAATCTACAAAGCACAGATTTGATCAATCCTGGAGTACTGTTCATATGTTTGAATTTCGGCTCTCAAACATACTCTGAAGAATCGTATATGTATCAGAATCGAGTATATGTCAGAGAGTTTTCGTTTTTTTCATATTCTGTTTCGGTGAAAAGATAGTACCGGGATATCAAAAATTATCTTGGTCAAGGGTGGTTGTGAAATCTAAAACGTGTGTCTTACTTTACGTGTGAAATAATTATGTCACTGTCACACTGACATCATCAATAACCTACAAATTTCATACCTATTTATTTCATTTGTAAAACAATGATGAACTACAAATTGAAAATTATCTTGGCCAAGGGTGGTTGTGGAATGTAAAACGTGTGTTTACTTTGAATTTTTGAATATGTTTTGTTGTGTCAGAATCTGTTGAGCCATTGTGCTGAAATTTTCTAACCCAGTTTTTGAATCATGCCTCTTACCACACAGCACAAAATTTTCATGATTGAAGCCTATTCTCGAACGGGTGCGCTAGTTAATGTGCATCGAACAAAATAGGGGACATTTCCAACAATTACTGTAATTTAGTTTTTCTTGTTACTAAAACCGTTATTTCATAATTTGTAGTTCATTATTGTTTTACAACTGGAATAAATAGGTATGAAATTTGTAGGTTATTGATGATGTCAGTGTGACAGTGACATAATTATTTCAAACGTAAAGTAGGACACACGTTTTAGATTCCACAACCACCCTTGACCAAGATAATTTTTGATATCCCGGTATTTTCATTTCTATTCTGGTTCTTGGTATTTTGACCATTTTGAAAAATCCGTATTTTGCAAATTTCGGACGTAATACTTATGTTATCGATCTAAAACTAAAATCATCAGAACGATTTCATTATTCTGCACCTTATATCCGAAATTCAAGCATTCTGGACATAACTTTGGAGCCGTTTTTAGAATTTTGAACCACCGAAAAATCCAAATTTTTTGAGGTTAGAAATTTTTCACAGATTCCGAATTAAAGGTTCTATTAGAGGTTTTCATAACGAGTATTTTGAGCCTAAGCAGATCGATTTGGGTTCAGTAGAAGTGGACCTATCCCAATAAATGTGTTTGGGCCTCTAGAGGGTCCAATTTTGGGGCTGTCGACAAAAACCTTGGATCAAATTACTGGAATGGCTATTAAACAGCGTACGAAGATCCAGAAGAGAGACCTTGGTCACACTTTCTGGTTTTTTGACCTCTATAGATAGATAGATATACATCGTAGGAAGGTGGGAAATTGCTCCCTTTTTCATATTTTTTATAGATATTTCCATGTTAGGTCTTCATCAGAAATCTTGTCTGTTGTTCCACTACGAAAGACTCCAGATAGCTGGACTAGACGAGCTCAAGCCAGTCACCCCTTCATTGTTCAGCTCGAGACTTGCCGAACTTCTTCCTACCAGACTTAATTTTTCGATCTAACACCGAAGTTGTGGAACTCTTTATCTAGTGAGGTCTTTCCCTATGACTATAATCTTCAAACCGCTATGAAAAATTTGGATTGGTATCTCCTCTCCCAACATTCCAGCACTGGCTCACACGATGTTTTTCGAACGTCATAGGTTTCCCTCTCGTGTGGTCAAAGTATAAAAAAATTGCATGGAAGAGCTCCTCTAAATTAAAAAAAAAATTCAATTCAATTTCTCCGTGGATGAGAAAAATTTCCGCAAATTGGGTTGGTTACGATTCAAAATAAAAGTATCCGATTTGTTACAAAATAGACCTGTGCAATTTTTGAAAAAGCTGACTTTTTCCTTATTCCGGAAACAATTATTCCAACAGAACGCGAGACAATTATTCTTACAAGAATGGAATTAATTAATTATGAGGTGTAGATACTGGTACATATTTGATATTTAGTACATAATGCAAACTTACAAATAAATATTATTTCCTCAATTGATGCCATTCCACTGAATATGGTCGAGTAGAAATGTGGGAATTCCATATGGAACTATTCGAATGTAAACAGAGATTTACTAACAATTCGTTGAACTTCAGAAACACCTTGAAATTTTGACACGACTCTATGAATTTCATATTAGATATTCACGATTGAAATATTCCGAGGAAAAATTTCAGTTTCCATGACACCAACAGGAACTAAACGTATTCTGTTGAGTGTAGAACTAAGGTGAGATTATTCCTCTACCCTCTACCTTGTTCAGATAATTTCAGAGGAGAACAATATGCCGGCCTTGGATGGAAGGAGCTTACGATCGTCGTTTTGAAAATCAATTCGAGTTGAAAACAAATATCTGACAATCACATGAACATCACTAGAAGCAATATAAAAGTTTCTTCCTAGCGGTATTTCTGTATCTGTATATAGTGGCGGTTCGTGAGTTATGAAAGAGGGTGTTCACAAGAAAAAATCGATAATTTGGCTTGAAATAGAGTGTCACATACTTCCTTCACAGTGATAGATTTGTAATCTCCAGTTGTCTCTTTTTGTCTTTTCCTAGCAGGTTCTTCATTATTGCGTTCTTGATTGTCATTGTCAGTAGAATTTCTAATTCGAATAATTTGCTGTTGAAATTGTTCAATTGCCTTTTGCAAATGAGCACTGTCAATCCCACGCTTTTGAGATTTTGAAATAGTTTGCAGTTCATTCAGCATCGTTTTTGCTAACACATCAGCATTATGACCACACGGCTTGAAAAAATACCAAAAGCGTTCAAAAATGTGTTCATTAAACACGTATCGAATGAAAACAACCATTTGCTGATGATCAGAGTTGTCTGTAGTTTCATCGGCCTCCAAAGCAATGACATTTGCAGATTTAATTTCTTTCAATATTGCCTGCATATAAAATTGCAACATTGCATCTAGCAATACGTTCAGTTTTTGAGACGCCCTTAAACTTTTGTCAACCCGAAACTTGCATATGAATTGCAAGCACAGCGTCTAATTCCGCTGCAAAGTTGATTGAACCTACATAAAAACATACATTTTCCGACATCATTGTCTCATCACGGCCTCGTTACGCCAATACAAAATCCGCACTGTACACTATGAAGGTAAGATGTTTACTGGAGATCAGTGCTGCCCCAACACTCTTCGAAAATGTACCACCTATATGTCAAACATACTACCCAAAATCCCTAAATAGTACTTTTTTCGTTTCTTTCACTGACTTCCAGAAAAGAGGGGCAGTAATTATAATACAGGGTTTATCCTTCCTCTCCAATGAACTTTCGAACTATGTTTCTATCTTAACAACTTAAAAAAAAACAATGATGACAGCTTTCAACTATCTCCAATTGTGATTTCCAACACTCGATGAAACAATAAAGCTTCTTCGAATTATAACAACATGTCTACAATTTGAATATTGAATACTTGATACGAACCTCACAAATTCGCTTTCATTCACAATAAAAAAAAGATGTAGTTTCCAAGAAAACAAAATGCGTAGAATACGTTGGAGTATACATCATTAAATTTGCTAGAAAGAAACACTCTATATCCTCCATTGAAGAATTGGGTGAAATGTAGGCTGTTACTGTTAGACAACGTTGTTCATTAATAATGCTTTCTGCGGTAGAAATATCTCCACACGCTTCACTCACTGCTGAAAGAACGCCAGCTACTGACAATTTCGTTATGGCTCCGCCTCACCTCCCACAAGCGCATGCGTGTGTCGAGTTCCGCGTGACGATTTCGTCTAGTAGGATGCCTCTGTAAAAACGTATTCTACGTTAAAACTAACAACTCAACAGCAACACACAACGAGAATAAGAAATACCAAATTCGTTACAAATTAAATGATCAATAGGTATTCTAATTTTGTGAACAGCACACTTTTCCAGTATTTCATTTCAAATGGTCAGAATGAGAATATGTGATCGGTGAAAATAATAAACGATAAATAAGATACAAAAAAGTCAGGTAAATTCCTAAATAGTTGGTGAAAATAATAAACTGTAAGATAGGAAATAATTAGTTGCTGCAGGTTAGTTTTTGGGAATACTAAGCTAGGTTAGTAGGTCATATGGAAATTTGTTTTTGTAATTGCTTGATTCATCCAAGCAGCAAAGTTATTGCGGGTAAGTTTGTTAAATTTTTATATATTTTTGGGAATACTACATTACTAGGTTATTTGTGTTTGTAAATTGATTACGGACTATTGCATACTGGCCATTTACTAATTCTTACTGTATGTTTTGCGGATCTATTAGCAGCTAATCCATATACACATTTTATCAATTTTTATTGTCCGTTGTATCAACAATAGTGAAAATAGACTGACCTAATACAACAACAACAACAACAACAACTTTATTGCTGTATAGTTTTATACACTAAATTAGATTATACATTTTTCGAAGCTGTTAAAACAATTAATAAATGTGATATATTGAGGAGTGACAGCTTGAGTTAATTGAATTAACTTGTGTGCTATCATTTCAATAACATTCATAGGTATACAACAATAATCGCGAACGAAAGAAGAAAAAAAAAGAAGAGTAAAAAAAAGAAAGGATAGATTATGCAATAATAAATAAGATAGAAAAGAAGTTGATTCATTTTAAGTAGAACCACTAAGTAATTTGGATCAAGACGTAGGTTGAATAAATAAATAAATGCTGCTGTTGCAATTGATAATATTAATTTTTCAGGTTAAATTATGTATGAGCATGTTGTTATTGGTGATGATCCAATTGTGTAAAACTTTTGTTAAATACTCCTTTTGATAGTGTTTTCATTTCTTTATTCAAAGTATTATAAATTTTGGGCTCAATATACGAGATGTGTTGTCTAGCTAGATTGTTATACTACTGCTCCAAAATCCCATCCTAACTTCTCAAGCTTTATAAATTTACTTAGTCTTTTACAATATTTTGCTGACTGTTTATAATATCTTAATGTTCATAATGAATTGAATACAGTTCAGTTTATTACGACCCTACACAATTCAAGACAAGATGTCTATGTCTACTGAACTGAAGATGGCTAGAACCTTCAAGTCCTAGAACACAGCTAAATGTCAAATCTTTTCATTATTGTCATTATCGAAATTCTCGTCTTGTGCCCCAAGTCTGGATCACACCTCCGGTGCCAATTGGCCAATTTCCAAGTGATGATGTTATTTTTGACTTCGGAATCGTAATTAGAGACCACAAAAACCCCCAAGTCTGTCTCAAAATAACAATTTTTTTGGGATCTGGAAAGTTTGTTAATTTAAATTGTTTATAAACGGTCAATTTGTTAATAAAACAATTGTTATGCCAATTAATCATGGTGAGACTGGGTGACCAATGATTCTTAGGATATCAAAAATATTTTGCAACAAGTTTCAGACAAAGGTCAACTGTACAAAGATATTCCAATAGTTGCCGTTTTCTCGTCTAAAATGAGTGTACTACAAGAAAAGTTACCACACAGTACATCTACATCCAGTGAATTATGACGTGTTATTTTGGCTATAATCTTCTGGTTTCTTTGAGTGGAGTACCGAATCAACCATATTTTGATGAAGCGGTACTTTGGTTACAAGTATAATAAATAGTACCCAATTCAGTATGGTGAAGATAACCGTAGTCTGTATTTATCTTGGTGGTTGGGTGGGCATGTGCACTTTTGCCCTCTAGTACCAGCCGTTACTGTCTGCATGTATGGAACTTTAGGTACTAGATGGCAGTTCCCTATCAATTCAGAATTTAATGTAAATGCAGAATGAGGAACTAGAGAACTTTCTAAATAAACGCACAGATGCCTGTTCACGTAATCACTTTCTTTTATTCTGGAGGTATTTTTCATTTGAATGATTATAATGAAATTGCAATCTTGGAACAATTCAGAACTAAACGTTGATTGTGTAATTATTGAAAAACTGAAGGTAGGATTGCTACGAAGTTATTGAGTGAAAATATGGTGAGCGACTAACACAATGAAAACCGTTATGAATGGTTGGTTATTGAAATATTCCACCCGATTAACTCACGTTCTATAAATAAGCTCCTTCTGTTCTGGATTGTTATTTTATTGTTTTCCGTGCATGAAATAGATGTTGCTACTTTGTGTTTTATTGTACCGAGAGGAAGCAGAAGAATTGAATTTATCGGTTCTTGGTGATGTTATGTTCAGACGCTCTCAAACAAAGTCTGCGTAACGATAAGATAGTTATAAATCACAGGAAATCGATCACTATGTATCTATACGTAGGTTTTCAATCGAATACTAAATATAAAAAATGTTGAGATATCGAAAAATATAATAAGAAAAATAAATTACATTCAATGGTGAAAGCCATTTATTTATGATAATTTATCATATTGGTATAATAAGATGAAACACTTTTACTTTGTCTTTATTTTATATATTATAGAAACAGATCTTGACTATAGTTTCGACACTAGCGTGTCATCTTCAAACGATACCAATGTATGTAAATATGAATAATATTGACTATTTATGGTACAATATAAAGCACAGGTTCCGGTTGGGGAATAGTACCGGGATATCAAAAATTATCTTGGTCAAGGGTGGTTGTGGAATCTAAAACGTGTGTCTTACTTCACGTTTGAAATAATTATTTCAAAATCAATTTGAATTGCGAAATTTCTTAATTTTATACGAATATTGTAACACTCAGAAGTCTTTAGCGCTTTGGACTTCGGGATTTTCACGTGGCCTATCGAAATAAGAAGGTTCGAGTTATCTAAAAACATAATTGCATGAACGCCAGACGTCCTATATAATTAGCTACGAACGAAATCATTTTGACATATGCCCCAAGGAGCTCGCTGCGCGTAAGTTAGAGTTTATATATTTTACCTCGGTCTTGTTAATTTGGGGCCGTTTCTTGCCCCGTGCGTGTAGTTCATTATTGTTTTACAACTGAAATAAATAGGTATGAAGTTTGTAGGTTATTGATGATGTCAGTGTGACAGTGACATAATTATTTCAAACGTAAAATAAGACATACGTTTTAGATTCCACAACCACCCTTGACCAAGATAATTTTTGATATCCCGGTATAATTGAAATTGTATATTGAGGTAGAGTTAATAATAGTAGTTGTTATACTTGTTATGTTCATTTACACTGCATATTACATTTGAATGGCATTAGTGCCAAATGCTCTAGGTAGACAAAACATTGGTTAATCAGAACCTATTATTTTATGTTATATTCCCATAGTTTCCTGTGCTTCCACGTAATGAAAAACGAACATCCAAGGGAACAAAATTTTTCTAATCATCAGTATTTCATGGAGCTATAGAATAACATTCTAGGGCATTTTCAGGGCATTTTGAAATGCGTTAAATGCTAGTTAGTAAGTCGCAAAAGCTTGTTTCCGACCACCTGTACTGAATTTAGACGGAATAAGGACTTTATTGTAAATGTTCATTATTCAACGGTTGACAAAGTATCTAGATCTCCTGTTCCACCTCTGCACCCTATACCTTCACTGCGTTCGAATTTGAAGATCGTTCTGGCCTGTGAGAACTCGGCGCAGATCTTGATAGACCGGATGCATCCGGCTTCTGAGTTCAATAAAAGTACTTTGGGCCTGCGACTTGGGAACCTAAAGCTACTTACCGACCGGTGGGGAAGAGTAGCTTCGGTGAACCGAGTTGGGTCCTATTGCTGCGAAGTTCACGGAGTGCGCAGCCGCCCCGACCAGGTATTAATGTTAAAAAAACTACATAAATATTTACAAAACTACAGAACTTCAACGTGACCAGCGTGGGAGCTGACTGAACATTCAGGAATGTGATTTCGAATCCTACCTAAGGTTCAATGCTTTACGTTTATTCATCTTTATAATCCTATGATAAATTACCTAAGTTACCTTCAAAATTCAGGAAGTATAAGTATATATCTCTTAATGTAGTTACACTAAAATACGGCGGAAAAATTGAAATTTACATTTTCCGTTTTTTATTTTTTTACGAGTTTAGTTGAAGAGTTAGAGAAAACATATGAACATATTCTGGAATTGGAACTGTTTGAGCTTCATCTTTTGGCATAACGGAAAATTGTCTAAGACGTGATTTTTTCAATCTATCATATGTGAATGGTATTTTTATATCTTGTTAAGAACTGTGTCTTTAGAAATGAGCCTTACCGATAATGGAAAATGCCATATGATGAAAATGTATCTACTAAGACGATAGAAATAGTGACAAGGCATCGGAAATGTATCTGAACATCCCGGAAGACAACTTCAACAAACTTTGTTTAAATTTTTGGATAGAAACCTCACTGGGCTTGAGGTATTTAGAAGCCGTAGCAAAAATATAGAGACAGAATGAATGAGGAAACTAAAGTAAATCTAGTATAAAAGGTTATGTCAATCTTAAATTATTGTATACTTTTGAATAGAAGTAGATACTTTGCACATAAATATGAACGCGGGTAAATCCACATGCAATTTCCTCCGATATAGAAGTTTCCCCCCAATCGAGTGCCTGGAGACAGCTCAAAAAAGTACCAATGCTATAAAATTCAGATGATCCCTAAAGGCAATTCCAATTTTGTGATTGGCTATAAAGGAGACACAATTTCCTAGCTTCCCTGGAAAATGTAATTTGGAAGAACGAAAACACTTCTACGAATTGTGAATTAGTCAGTTGAAACATTGAACTCATTTGGAGCATAAATAACCCCAAGTAATTTAGAGAAATCGACCGCATTGCTATTCAGCCTTAACTGTTGGGTAGGTATTCATAGAAAACAAAATTTGGAGTCCTCATTTCTGTAATGGCCCTTTAAACAGAGATACCTATAATGAGTTTTTACGTCAACTCTCGCAAACAATTTCGATGATTTCTCTTTGGCCAACTACAACAGCCTCTGATTTCAGCACCATCGTGCTTGACATCAATTCTATCGTTTTTGCAATAAAGGTTTCTCATATCTCCTTTTTTTTCTTTGGTAAGCTCCATTTTCAACGACACAGTGCTTATTAATATTTCTAATTTTCTTGTACTTCAAGGGTAACTTGTGATACATCGTTAAAAATGTGATAGAAGGGACCATTCAAAACTACAAAAATCCAATTAAGTTTATGATGCTTCGTGAAAAACAAAACATATCTTAAGATTTTTGACTCTCACTAAAGATGGAGCTTAAAAAGTTCGAATGAGAATGTACTTGTAGGATTTTTATAACTCAATTTACCAAAGATAACTTGAATTGCTGAACGAAATATTATCGGGCTCGCCGATTAGCAATTTTCCGTCAATTCTATCATCTTCGTATCTCTTACAGTTTCCGAGATCCTAATGATGATAGTTGAATTTGAAAGACCTGGTATATATGATGAATCAGGGTAGGCCTCACTATGAACTGTGAGAACTCCCGTTTGCTGAGTGACAAGTATCGACTTTTTTTACTCTCTCTTTCTGTCTTTTTCTGCTGCATCTTAGTTTGGAAAATGTATTGTCTTCCAGTTTGTCAGTCTGAGGATGCCACTGTGAACATTCGCTATTCAAATATTTGAATAACATTGATTTTATTTCCATGAACTACGAATACATAATTTATAGCAACACAATGCCAATGAACCAAGAAGAAACACATGTTATGTGAAAACATAAACCACTGAGAAGTTTGTAAACCCTTTCAAAGAACAACCATAACTTTCCCAGAAAGCAATAGAGTGATATATCCCTGAGTCCCAATAAATAATGTGCCCGATTGCTTTCCAAGAGCATGATTTCGCGAAGGAAATTGTCAACTCCAGAAATGTGAAATTGTGTAAATGAAATAAATTTGGCGGATATCTCATGCTCTATTCGACGACTGTAACTCATAATTGGAATATATTCCGGTTAATGATCTGTCTTCTGAATTTGTCTGACTCTAACAAATAGGATGCTACGTAAATATGTCTGTTTATAGCTTCACATTATTTACGGAAGGTGCCGAATGTTGAATCTAGAAGCTAGACAGAACGTTTAATCGACATCTCTTGTATACATTAATTATTCCTAGATGCACGTATGCCAACAATAATTAATTATAGCGACTGCTTAATGCGTTGCTATACCGTGGATAATCTTTATATATAATGTCAGCTAATTGATTATATTGCGAACATAAAATCGATAACAATATTCCATTTATACATGTATTAATTGAATCTGCTCCTAGTGAATGAAATATATTAATTCTGATTTACAATTCCGATATTAGTATTGAGTGGAGCTGCGTCATGATAGGGAACGTGATGAATTGCTATTTTAGTCAAGTCATTGAAGCATTTCGCCTCAGCCTGTGGGTAGGGAAGATTTTCACGAAATTAGCGGCTTTCGATTCTTAATTGATAGTATTGCAAATTCTACCAGGTTTATCAAATGTGTAGAATGAAATTTGTAAGAGGTGTATTCCCCGACATTTAATCTGGTTTGATTGTAATTAAAAGTCATCACTTTAGTATAGATTATTTATGATATTAATCAACCCTAGTGAGATGATAAAATAGAAAATTATAATGCATAGTAAAATAATATTCAGCGAAAATTTCGATAAAATAACCACCTTGTAAAAACAACTGAACGATTGGGCGACTCTTGTTTCAGGATGGTCAATGGCATACCTGGAAAGAATTAAAGCTTCTGAGCATACTCATTCTACAGTGACTCGACTTAACTAAAGTTAGACATAAGTGCAGTGACATCCTAAAGTAAACATCCCAAAACTTTGAATATTGAGTTGTTGCATTAACGTAAATACTTCAGATATGCTCAACCATAATCATTAATCCGGTTATTATAAACAATATACTTTCCAACTTGTTGTACTGTCCCAGTGACGACAACTCACTGACAATGAATATGCGATGGACACATCCATCTAAAATGCCCGAAAAAATGTATCGACTTATACTCATACTCAATACCGTAACATGGTACCCAAACAATACATAAAACATGAGATTGATACAGCAACCTCCCATCTAGATCACTTGACAATAACACTTTGTACTGAGGAGTACAATGGACACCAAAATGCGAGGGTCCCCTCCAGACTTCTTCAAAAAGTCGTGCCATGGTCCCAGACTCGCTCAAGATATTAACAAGAAACAATACACAAAACATGGGATTGGTACAGCAACCTCCAATCCAGATCACTTGACAATAACACTCTGTACTGAGGAGTGCAATGGACACCAAAACGGGTTCCCTCCAGACACAAAGCCTTGTTAAATACTTTGAAGAGTAGTGCAATGGTATCAGACCCGCTCAAGATATCAACAAGAAACAATACAGAAAACATGAGATTCATCAACCTCCAATCTAGATCACTTGACAATAACACTCTGTACTGAAGAGTGCAATGGACACCAAAACGCGAGGGTCCCCTTCACACACAAAGCCTTGTTAATATCTTCAAAGAGTCGTGCAATGGTCCCAGACCAGCTCAAAATATTAACAAGAAACAATAATACAATTGTCAATACCCCACAGGCAAGACAGTTAACAAGGGGTAATCATAATATCTTCTAAAGAGAATTATTTGGATAATAAAAATAAAAGATCAGTCGAAACAAATATAAAAAAGTAATCATGCATCGTGAGGAAATTCACCCTGTCTTGTAACTTAACACTATCACAATGCTAGCTCAATTTAGGTAACTGTATTTTTCATAACTATACTGCTTTAGAAAGAAGCGGAACTGGAATGAATTCAATAGGTAATTATTGTGTTACAAAAACACTCCTGCATCGCAAAGCCGGCGTTATGTTTGTCAACAGTCTCCAATCTAAATAAAACAGTGTCAAAACCCCATCTCAATTGCATGTCAAAACATGGATTAGACCATTTTACGGTTACTTATCTGTAGGTGAAAGACGTTTATAAACATATCAATATAGAGGTTCTTACAAAAATTCATATTTTTTTAAGAGGCAACTTTAAAAAAGAGCGCTGAAACACGTAAATTGATTTTAAATATTATACATTTTCGGACAATAAAATAAAATATTTTCCTTCAACCCTTTAACTGCGCGCCACTCCAATTTTTTTTTCCAAATGGAAACATATGTCATGTGTGAGTTCGTTGAAAATCTCGTGGAAAACAGAATCTGACCATGACCTTTGTCAAAATACTTAAAATAAATGTTTTCTTTTCTGTTAAATTGTGTTTAAAATGTTTTCATGCAGTACTGGTTGCTATGCTGTAGTAGCTGCTATGCAGTAATGTACCAAATGCAAAAAAAATTTCACATGTTCAGTCTTATTCATAGTTGGTATATCAAAGTGATATTTTCACTGATTCTATTTCTCCAAACAACTTTTCAACTAAAAAAATTACTCAAGGATCAGCTTGGGCTCGTACAAAATAAGCCTCATTTTGTGCCTTCTTCATAATATACTATTTTATTCTATTACTAATATGAGTCTAGTTAAATTACATGAGAGTATAAAATACATATCCTACGGATTAAGGATTTCTAAGAAGATATATTGTACGTCACAGTAGTAAGTCTTCTAATTACCTTGTAGTGGACTAAACGCTACTCGAAATTTTCCGGGTTAGTAAGTTGTAGGGTCATCCAAACATCATTTGTGGTTTCTTGGTCAGCTGAAGGGGCGTTGAACTTAGATGCGAGGTAGTAATTGAATTTGCTAGAATTACAGTCCTTGTTTTGATTGTCAGCTTCATCATCCACTTCAATGAGCTAATCCTGAATTATTTCAGGTAGAGTATGAATTCTTATTGAGTATAGTAGTAGTATAGACAGGAAGAATTGGCTTATGATCCATATATCAATTTTGGAATCCTGTATGAACCATGTTGCTTCTTCTAATTTAGAGAATATCTATTTTCAGGGTCTAGGTACTGACTTTGCAGCAAAGATATTATTTCTAACATTTGCTAATGTGCTAATGGTGAAATCACATTTTTTCACTACGTACTATTTTTTAAAATCTCATTCGTATTTTACTAGCTACGCTAAGTCCATCAAAGTGTCAACTGAATTGAAATTGTGAGTTGAAATTGATATTATTCTATAAAACCTATGGAATTTTTGGAAGATGCATCGTACGAGGGCAAGAAATAATTTATTTGGTCTAAACTTATTTTATCTCTCAACATAATCTCCTTGTAGCCCGATACACTCCATCCAAGGTTCCCCTAATTTTCAGATCCCTTCCAAATGATATGGCTTCGGCAATCCTCCAAAATACGCGTTTGTTTAAGCGATGACGAGCCATTCCTTCAAGGTTGGAAATCGCAGGGGGCCAAATCTGGAAAATATGGTGGATGACGAACCAATTCGTAAGACAATTCATCCAATTTTGCCATTGCGGTGCGTTGTCCTGGTGGAATAACGCTTTTTCCTTTGTGCCAAATGCGGCCAGTTTCGCTTCAAATTGGCATTGAATCGATCTAACAGTTCTGCATTATATACGCCGGTGGTCGTTTCGCCCTTTTCAAGGTGATCAATATGGACGATACCGTGTTCAGCCCAAAAAATTGTCGCCATGATTTTGTTGCCGAATAAATCCACTCCGTCCTTTTTCGGCTTACATTCGCCGAAATAAGTCCACTGTTTCGACTGTTCTTTGGTCTCTGGTGTATCGTGATGGATCCATGTTCCATCCACGGTCACGAAACGGCAAAAATGTCCTTCTTATCGCGCTTGAGCATCGCCAAACACTCTTTTGTAGTTGTCACATGGTCGCGCTTGTAGTTAACAGAGAGCAAATGCGGCACCCATCTGGCAAATAGCTTTCTCATATTCAAAAATATCTGTACCCGTTCATTCGAAATGCCCATGGTCTCTGCAAACTCGTACACTTTAACTCGCCGATCGTCCAATATCATACCATGGATTTTATCCACGATATCTGGCGTTGTAACCTCAATCAAACCAGAACTCCATTATCGGATCTCCTCTTCAGAATTGTTCAAACATCTTCATTAATTGGTTCAACCTGTCTCTGTTCCGCTCCTCTGGCTTCATTGGATGATATAAGTCATCTAGATGAGAAAACGGTATGAAGTGTAGAACAGCTAAGCTGCGTACAGATGGTCCAACGTTGATGTCGAGCAGAAACGAAGTGGGTGTCAAGGCAGATCCCTGTGGAACACCAGCTTTGATGACCATTGTATCGGAGAATACTTCGTTACCCACCACATGGAGCAATCTATCTAATAAAACGTTAACGGATCTGATAAAGCGTTAACTTTCCAAACTAAAACAGGCTTGTTTTTGATTCAATTAATTTTATGTAGTTAGTTAGATTATCAACGGCAGTAATATTGAGTATACACTAACAGTGTTGCTGCATTCGTCACGGAAAAGAACTGTATAGTGAATATAGTTCCCCTTATATCTCTCCTGCATTATCAAAGTATCAGATGATTTTCGCTCCAACTATTGGAAAATCACTATTTACTCAGGACACTCATGAAAATGAGCTTCCTCGCTCAATACGAACAATAACTTCTGAGTATAGTATTCTGTGGACCATAAGAGACTGTCAAAAAGCAACCTTTCACGTCCACGTGATGCAAACGTCACACAGTTGAACCCATAGAGAACAAGAATAGAGTACTTGAAACACGAATTTCGTGACTAGCTCTGAGAACTTCACGGTGTTTCTATCTCTTATTAATTTGTAGGAAGAGAGAACAGACTGTTAGAGACGGATAACACCACTGCCGCTCGCTTAGACCTAGTTAAATTGACATTGCTCTTATGGGCTTCGAATACTCTATTCTTGATCTCTATGGTTCAACATTAAGCTTGAATCACCTTCATAAGCCAGAATTAGTCTATTGAGAACAAAACAGAGATCAATGTACAAGTAAGTAGTACCACACTAGTATTCGAGATTTTACTAATCCCTTTGACGAAGAGAAATTGCCAAGGAAATTACATTACTCAGCGATGCCAACGTAACAATACATGGAAAGATACAATTTCAAAATCTGTAAATCGACTAATTTAATTGCGGAAACCGTTAATTGATGCATTATAGGTGAGTAGTTCAAACAACGTGCACGTTCTCTTGTTCTACAACCGCCAACAACGCCGTTACATAGGTACAAGTGTATACTGTAACATGGAAGTGGTGGCAACGGATTTTCTCGCCCACCAACTTGTTTGTTCCCGACAGAGTGGATGTACGCTATAGCACAACAGGGATATTAGATTTATGACCGTCATTTGTCTGCCAAATACGTTTATTTGACGTCGCTTTCAAGTTCAAAATGTCCCATTCTCCTCTATATTTGCCACATGTATAATGGAAATTAGAAACTTGCTGCCTTGCCTTGTATGTGTCAATATATCAGGGGGTTAGTGTGAAAACGTAAACAACCGTATGCCATTAATCAAAAAGCAACGATCGAAGTACTATTACAGCACCGGAAATACCTCGAGTGGCAAAGCTCTACTTTTGAATGAATAGAACGGATATACACTAGACGCTCGAATTTATTGACTGAGAATAATGTTTTCTGAATGGTGAAGAAATCGAAATTTGCTTGATTAGGTACTGTCAAACATCACTGTACTGTCAATATACAGACCGCGCGGTAAAATTGTCCCACGCGGAGGACCGTCCCAAGAATTTAAAAATTGTTCGTAATACACTGGAAAGGAATGGCTACCCAAAAAATTTCTTCAATCCGATCATTAAAGAGAGAATGAGTAGAATCTATGATGGTTCTTCACATAAAAATAACATAAAAGATAATACAGACAATTATATGACCTTACCATACATTCCGGAGACCTCAGACAAAATTAGTAAATGTTTGAAAAAATACGATATAAATGTCGCGCATAAACCTACAAACTGTGTTGGAAAATATTTCTCAAATCTAAAGAAATTAATACCTAAAGATGAACAAACCCACACAGTATACAAATTAAATTGTTTAGATTACGGGAGAACTTATACTGGAATATCTAAACAATATTCACAAAAAAGAATGTACGGCCATAGGTATAGCACAAAAAACAAAAACTTAGAGAATTCTACCGCCCTTGCTAAACACTGCTTTGATTATGGTTACAATAATGTTAATAATCTAACTAAGGAAACCAATTATTATAAAAGATCTATTTTGGAGATTATTCACATGAAACGTGACTCCAATTCTGTAAATCATAGGACAGATACGCAAAATCTAAGTCATATCTATACAAATTCCTACATGCCTCGTTATAATGTTAAAGTATATATTTTGGTAGAATGTCAAGTATACCTCCTGTCACGACAAAACTTTTTCCTATTAGCTCGTAAATCTAACATCTGGTTTGAAAGTTGTATACTTAAAAGTTAAATTTTATTTGTCTCGTCTCTAGTCGTTCACTTAATGTGTTGACATGAGTACGCTTTTATTAAGAAATCTTCTCAACAGTGGATTTTTTATAATTTCACTATAGCATTGAGATTTACAATTTCATTTAATCGTGTTTCTGTTCGTTTCGGCGACGTGGTGCATTTTATGTGAAATTGGTGCGATTTGGACGCTTTGTGTAATACAATTAGTTTTAAGTGATCCAGTTTTAGACATAATAAGTCTTCTGATGATGGTCGTGAGACCGAAACGTACGTAAAGAAGGAAATTTAAAACAGTGTGTTAATGTGACTCATTTCCCGAGAATTTTATATATAATTCATACTGGGTCAAGAATCTTTATTATTATTTCAATAGATGTCGCTCAATGACACTCCTCGAATCCACCATGAGTTTGGTGGCTTCTAAGTTTCCAGCTACACAGCTCTTGTTTCGCGAAGAGTAAATGCATTTAAATTTCATTTCATTTATTTTCATTTATTTCAATCATCTACCTCAGTATTTGTAGGTCGCATTAACACTTATGTTTTATATTTTCGTCTTTACGTAGGTTTCTGTCTCACGACCATCATAAGAAGACTTATTATGTCCAAAACAAGATTCCTTAAAATTAATTGTATCAGCACTATTTTAATTAAAAATGCCCACTTAGCCGAAACGAACAGAACCATCAATAATCGAAATTGTACCACATCAATGTTTCAAGTATCAAATATATCAAGAGTTCACTATTCAGTACTATTCTTATAAAATACAAACGCACGTTATTGTCATCTTTCTACGACTGAAGACCAAAACTACTTTCAAACCAGATGTTAAGATTTATGAGGTAATATAAAAAGGTTGTGTCAGACCTTATTGAAATAGCGCTTTTGAGCATTCTTCCTAAAATATAATTTTGACTTTATTAAGACGCATGTAAGAATTTGCAAGTAGGCTATACTTATGGCCATACATTCGTTTTTGCAAATACTGTTTAGAGATTTCTGTATAAGTCCCATCGCAATCTAAGCAATTTAATTTGTATACTGTGTGGGTTTGTTTATCTTTGGGTATTGAAGGTTATAGATTTCAATAATTTTTCCTAACACAGTTAGTTGGTTAGGGTTAGGTTTTCTTTAAATTTTGAAAGTAATGATTTTATTATGCTGCATGATTATAAGGTCTAGGACATTCATTTTGTTAGCTTTCTCAATATCTAAAGTGAACTTAATGTTGGATGCATATTATTAATGAAAAAAAAATCATTCAATTGTCTTGATGTACTTTTGGAGAAGGATAAATCATCATCTACATATCTAAAACAACAATGAATATGTTTCTCAGCTATAGGGGAACTAATTATGGTTTCTTCAATATGAGACATAAAAATATCTGCCAAGAGAAGACTCAATGGGAATCTCACAGCTAATCCATTATGTTGTTGTTTGAAAAACTCGTTATTAAATTGACAATAATTTAAAGGCAAAGATCAAAAGTTTGTTCTATCTCGGATTTTGATACGGGATTTGTATGTGATTTTTCCAGAATTTTTGGATCAAAATTTTACGTTCATTGTGGGGAATATTTGAAAACATAATTGAAACATCGTAAGATACCAAAATTCTATTTTCAGGGAAAGTTATTCTATTTAATGACTAGAAAGTTCCAAAGAGTTTTTGACTGCAAACTTAGGCTTGAAATTACTTATATTTTGCAAATTGAATTCAATTTTAAAGCTTCGGAGAAGATGTATAACAGTTAATTAACCTACTCTTTTCAAATTTATTGATAAATAAAACTTTGCTATTTTGTACAAATTGTTCAGTTTTTTTAATCGGAATTGGCTTATTGAATCTTTTACGATTTGAGTCAAATCTGATGAAACATATGTCATAATCTACTTTATCTAGGATGATAGTTGCATTAGATTTATCGTCTTTCGTATGCACCAAATTGTTGGTTTGTATTTTACGTTTGATAGATTTTACGTAATACCAATCAGTGTATTTCAAATCAGTATTTTTAATAATAATAAAGGTGTTTATTTATGTATGATTTAGTATTATTTGAATTAGGTACATTCTTTAAAGCAACTTCTATTCCGGCAATTGCAGTTTCTGAACTAGAGTTAATATGAGGTGAATATGTAGGTCCTTTGTTTAAAATGTTTAGGTCGTTATTGGGAAAATTAACGTTTGAATACTACTAAAATCTACATTGGTAATTATTCTAACAACCGGAACCCCACTTGTTACCTGTGTCTTATATTTCACCATGAATAGCCAATATTATTCATATTTTCATACATTAATATCGTTTGAAGATGACACGCTAGTGTCGAAACTATAGTCACGATTTGTTTCTTTTTAATATATGTGATATAAAACAAAGTAAGAGTGTTTTATTTTATTATATCAATATGATAAATTATCAAAGAAATGGCTTTCACCATTGGATTTTCTAGTGTTTGATAGATATAGGAACAATCCCAAACGAATGTGAAAGACTTTGAAGAATATAATTAATACAAAAATTGGGGATCAACCAAATGTGGTTATGTTTAAAGATGGCAATAACCAAATAATGATGAAAGATAATGAAATCATAGCTGTGTATTTCAATCACTATTTCATTGAAGGTATGAAGGAGAAATCATAGAAAGTTCCAATTCCCCGAGAGTTCGGTTATTAATTATAATAAGTATCCCTTTATTGGATAGATTCCGATTACTGACGTTGACTGAATTGAGAAAAATAGTTGAAACCTTGGATTCTAAGATATCGGTTCATGAAATTCTTGATGCCAAAATGCTAAAAAGAATTTTTGGAACAATTGGTCATATTATTCTGAACTTAGTCAATTCTTCACTTGAACCTGACATCATACCCGATGCACTCAAAACTAGTACCATCATTCTCATTCAGAAAATAGTTAATACTATTAATGCCTCTGAATTTAGACCGGTTAATACACCGCCTTCATTGGAAAAAATTCTAGAATTAGCTGTATATCAACAATTCATGGATCACATCGTAACTAATGAAATTTTTATAAATAACCAATCGGGCTTTAGAAAAAACTATTCCTGTGAATCATCTCTACAACTAACGCTTTGTAAATTAAAAAAAGAGATGGACAATGACAAATATGTTGTGAGTGTTTTCCTTGATTTGAAAAGAGCTTTTGAGACCATTGATCGTAAAATAATATTAAAAACATTATTAACCTATGGAATAGAGGGTAAGGTGTATCACTGGCTGAATAACTATCTCAGTAGTCGTTGTCAAAGAGTTCGTTTCAAGGGGTATGTATCACCAGAAGTGTCTATTAATGTGGGAGTTCCTCAAGGAAAAGTATCATATGCCCCTTACTTTCCATTTTATATTTAAATGGTATCGAACTGTTCATTGACTGTGAATTTATCAATCTTTTTGTTGATGACAAGTTATTAGCATGTAGTGATAAAAATTTAGATGAAGCAATTAAGAAAATGAATTCAATGTTTGCAAGAAGTTCAAGATTATTTATCGTTAAATAAACTCAAACTTAATGTTCCGAAAACTAAAGGAATGATTTTAACATCTAAACACAAATAAGAAGCTCTAAATATCAATAATATAAATTTGATCATAAATAATGAAAGAATTGAAATAGTGTCAACATTCAAATATTTGGGTTTCCACTTGGATAACGTTCTGTCGTTTGACAATCATTTTGAGTATATTTTCAAAAAAATACAGAAGAAATTATTCTTCTTTTTTTAAATGAAATCTGTTTAGTCGCTAATGAAATTACTTTATCAAGTAATATCATTTCTATAGTTCAAAGCCATAAGCAATTTGTATTTCATTAACCATGTTATTGGCAAAGAGGGACATAAATTCAATCAAATTCAACTATTCAATAAGATTCATCAGGAACGATTTCTTTCAAATTGGAATTTTTTGAATTGCCTGTGTATGGCTATCATGAACTAAAGGCATTGAATGGAAATATAGCATAAAATCTTCGTATTCCGTATTCTATTTAAAATAAATCGCCTTAACTGGCTGGAATGTTATTTATCATTGGGAAAATGTACCTTATTGCTATTTTTCTCTTCAATAGGAAGCAGAATTTAATAATTCTGAGATTATTCACTGAAGTATGTGGGTTGTTGAATCACAAGAAAGAATTTCTTGTAATAATGACATTCCGCTGAATTCTCATTGAAGTTAATCAACTGAGAGAAATCATACATAATGAAGCAATTTGAAAACATTTTTCGGTTCTAAGGTCTTTTAATTAGAACGTGCCGAATGAATAAATCCCAAGAGTTAATTAAAAAGTGAAAAGTTAATTTCATGTCGGAGGTAAAAAGTTCGTAATTATATTCCGATAAATCATACTGAACTTTTGATAGAGTAACGAACATTCCCCCCGCCCCATTTACTGGAATGATCCACCACATCATTCATGGAGGAGTATTATTTAACGCCATACATTCTTGTTCAACGTTCAGGGATTCTTCGCCAAATTTTCTCCATACACATGGAACTGAATAGGAATCCAATTTTCTGAATCATCAAAATGACTTTGGATATTCAACGTGAGATTTTATTGTGAAGATGAATGAATGTAGAAACTGAAATGTAGGTGTGATTAGAACCTTATGTCTAGTTCAGAGCTGTTACCCATTGCTCCAATTTGTCATTGTTAAGCCTTATAATTTTGTGCATAACAACCTTCAGATGGATATAAGTTCATTGATCATTAAACATTGGTTGATTCGACGCCCCATAATCATAATATAAACAATAAGTTCATCAAATTTCACACGTTTTTCTTTCTTCCAACATCGTGACTATTATCAAGCTGTAGCCTTAAACAATGAGGAATTAGTAAGAGATATCTTCCATAATATCAAAAATTGAAATATCAGACATTAAATAAAATGTTTCAATTGAAAGTAATGGTAAAATATTTGAGTTTGATGTGCCTGTAACAAACGATGGAGTGCCACAAGGTAACTTCATTGAACACTTTATATCCAATATATTCATCATTGACATTCACAATGTGTCACTTAGCTCGAATACACAGTTAGGAAATTATGCAGACCAAACAAATAGGCTTGTAAAAGTTCCCTGAATGATATCAAACATACAAATCAGACAATTCTTAATGAGTTCAAAACCAATTGCATACTATTTAGAATAGGCCCCAGAGATTAATATGCCTTTTCCTTTCAAATAGTGATAAATTCCTAGGCGTCACAATTTACGAACATATAAAATGGTATGAACATATCAAGTAAAGTGTGCTTTGCATTGAGAGTCACATCCAAAACGGCAGGCGCTAGTTTTCTGAGGTGTTCATTTTTCCAATCTTTATTTCAGCCTCAAATAAGCTATTGTGATCTAGGGACGCTCTTCAAGGCCAGTAGATATATTTAAGCTGAAAAAACGAGCTCTAGGAATAGTTCTTAAAAGAAAGGTGAATTTGCTAGTAACCGGTTTTTAACAATATCAGTGAATATTTTTGAATATCTACATTTTCACAAGAAAAACAACATATGTTTTCACAGGAAATAAAAAAAATTATAATAATTAATTACCCTTGTCAAAATTATTGTGACATGGATATTACTTGAGCCATTGAATAGATTTATTTGATAGTTTAAGTAAACTGTCAGAATACTCACAAAGAAATTGTAATACAATACTTTTGGTCTCTATATTTTTTTTGAACAAAAGTTAGGAAATGAAATCTTCAGAAGAATAGATGTTATGTTACTGTCAAGTCGATTCAGAATATCGGCGAAGATATGGGTCTGTTTCTCACTACACAGATGTGAAGTTATAAGTCTATCAATTAACAAAGACTAGGAAGGTTGAAGAAAACGAATGATTTTCAAGATATTTTAAGAACATGCATCGTTCATTTATGACCTTTGGATTACCTAGCATTCTATTGACAATTTATTATTCACATGTGCTCCGTTGAAACATCCTATAACTAGTGGATGTTCCTCCTCAACATCCATGTTCCAGCAAAGAAGAAGTGTCACTCGATGTTCAGCTGATTTTTTCCCAGCACATTCGTCACTCTTGAATGCAAAAGTTTTGTTTGGCATTCCCAAACAGTAAAGTCCGGTTTCGTCAGCATTAAAAACATCTTCAACTTCATAGTCCTTGATAATTGAGGCAATTCCATTCTCCAATCTTCAACACTTACTTTATTCACGTTAGCGGGATAACTGTTTTCAAATTGATGTCGTGTCTTCCGCAGAATCTTTCGCTTTCCTCGATAATTTCTCATTTGTCTATGAGAAACGAACGTTTCCGTTTCAAAGACATAATCCTGTCCTCAGGGGTACAAATTGAACTAAAAAATGTTTTGGTCATAAATTATTAAATCGATCATTATTCCCCGAAATTCCAACCTACAAACAGACAGCCAGGAGACCTCCAATTGTTTATATCATTCTTAGAAACGAGAGTCAGGTCGGTTGACCGCTCAATTTTAGCGGCTTTATTCCATTAGATCCGAGCTAAACAAGATGAATTACGCAGCAAATTGATAAAACACGTGATTTATAATTGGCTTAGAACCTGTGGCTTTAAATGTATTAGTTAACGCAGAGTTCAATTATCGATTGTTGACAATATAGCAAGTGGATATGCAAGTAGGTTGCGTTATTTTGATTATATGAAAGGATAACTACTTTGTTGTTATTAATAATAACGTGAAAACGTAACTATAGTTTCAACACCGAAGTGCCATTATCAAACAATCAGAAAATTATGAAGAAATCAATGAAACAGTTCAAGTATAAATAGAGTAAAGCAGGGTTGAGATTAAGGGATCAATGGAGATTCCAAAAGCAGGTAAATCCTAGGAAAATACAGTATTACATAGTAAACATAGCAACAATTTGTGAATTAGTGTGATTATAATTTAATATTCTAAGAATTATTTCAAGAGCGGTTTGAAAGACACATGAAAAGATCACTTTGATATAGGTCTAACTAATCATTGAGGATATTTTAGAGTTTTTGCCACCTTCATAAATCTCTATTGATTCTAATATATTCAATTTAAAACCTCTGGTTTGGTTATGTAGAATGCTTAGACTATCTAAATTAGAGAAATTATGACCAGTTTGTAAGAAATGATTAGCAAAGGTTGAGTCAGTTTTGTTGAGTCTAAACGAGCGAAAATGTTCTTCGTATCTCAATTTGAAATTACGACAAGTTCTACCTACATAAAAGTCATCACAGTCCGGGCAAATCATCAATGTCTTTGGCGTTGTATATGAGATGGCATCTTATATACAACGCCAAAGACAAAATCAATAAATATAGAAAACCTGGAGTTCATAAGATGATTTGCCCGGACTGTGATGACTTTTATATAGGTAGAACGTTTAGACTCAACAAAACTGACTCAACCTTTGCTAATCATTTTTTACAAACTGGTCATAATTCCCTAATTTAGATAGCCTAAGCATCCTACATAACCATACCAGAGGTTTTGAATTGAATATATTAGAATCAATAGAGATTTATAAAGGTGTCAAAAACTCTAAAAATATCCTCAATGATCAGTTACACCTATATCAAAGTGATCTTTTCATGTGTCTTTCAAACCGCTCTTAAATTTATTGCCAAATAAATACAAGCCAAAATTTGAAAACGCCTACAATCGTGTTATGGATTATTGCCAAGAAGAAAAGACGATCTCACGATCTGAGAATGTCATGAATGCATACTTTTTCGATTTATCTACAAAGTTGAAGGCATCTACGTAATGGTCAAATTACTCCATGCTGAGAGCTACACTTATTACAAAAAAACATATTGATATTACAAAATATTCGAAATTAGGTGCTTTCCTGAAACGTCAAAGTGACAACTATAAACCAAAGAAGTCAAAACTTTTGTCAGATGTACAAACTGAAACGTTTATTACTCAAGCACCAGATTATATATACACTTAATGAATGAGGTACGTTTAGGATATAAGAATATTAAAATTACTTAGATATTTATGTAGTGTTTACTTATTGCCTCAATATGTGGTGTTGCCAATGCATGTCGTCGTGATGAATTATAACAATTGAATTTGGATGAAAAAGAAGATTTTGGATCTGAGCTTTTGATCAAAATACCTGATAATAAAACGAACAAACCAAGATCATTTGTGATGAACAATAATTATATGCCATTCTATAGAAAATATGTTGCATTTCGTCCGAAAAATTTTGAAAGATGCCGCTTTTTCTCCAAATATTCAAATTTGAAAGGTTGCAGGCAAGTAGTGGGAATACTTCAGTTTGGCTAAATGCCTCAAATTGTGGTAAAATTTTGAAATTTGCCATATTCACATGAATACACAGGACATAGTTTCCGTCGGTCCTTTCCGACAAGTTTGGTTAATACTGGGGCAGATTCAATTGCTTTGAAGATGCATGGAGATGGAAATCCTCAACCGTTGCCGAAGGATATATAGAGGAATCTTTTACAAACGGAGTAGACAAAGCCGATAAGATATTCAGAGGGGGGAGTGACAAAGAGAAATCTGCCAATACTATTAGTATTATTGCCGAAGAAGATGAAACAGCAATAGCATTGCTGACTATTCAGGTAACATAACAGATAAATTCAGAGGGGACAAAGAGAATGTCTTTTCAGGTAGAGTTCAGCCTATGTTTCATAATTGAACAAACTGCAACATAACTATAAATATCCAAAAATAGTTACAATAAACGTACCATATGTGTAATAGTATATTCAATAAAAGTTCTCAAGTGAGTTGGTTGTTTGCGTGTATTTATTTACTGTCTTAAATATAAATAAAAAACTGGTAGAGACAGATTTAGATGGCCTAGGTTGGCAAAAATTTTCTCGAACCGGTTTCGGTCCGGGGAAGTTCGTTGTTTAGCAATGGACTGAAATACTAGATTAGCGTATGTTGAGGCCTGAAGTTGCTCCGAGAAAGTAGGCATTCTGAAGCGACTTCAGAAAATTAAATATTACTGTACCAGTACTGTTCCAGTATTTATTTTCGTTATGAAAATAGATTGGTGCTTTCGACTCGAAAGGAGAACTCCTTTCCTGAACGGAAGGTGTCTGAACAATGTGGCTTTACACATTTTATAGATATCAAAGATGGTCTCAAATATATGCAACGGCATCGTGTGAACTTTCTCATATCCCGAGAGATTTGATTCCAATAAGATTCATGATGCTGATTATAAAAAGTGATCTAGAATTGGTTTCATTTCGATAGATTGTATTTTCAAGAACGTGCATTTCCAGCTCAGGAATAATTATTTATTCGTGAAAAACACGAGAATATGATACGTTTTTACAATTCACAAGCAAAAAGCTTAGAATCTCTGAGCTCGGTTCAAAATCTCCCTCAAGGAATATTGATTAATCAATTATGCTGATCAGCTTAGTTTTGTTGTGACTTCATTGGGCTGATCGATTTTCCCTTGAGATTGAAGAAATTCCGCTAATATCGGGAAAGTTATTCATAATATTAGGGCTGCATCTTCAAGAAACTCTATTTCGATAATTTCCTACAAAGAAAATAAACGTGTATCAAATGTTTACTTCCTCCGCTATACGGAGTATAAAGTGTTGTGATCGGCCCAAAGAAATGTTACCTGATTTTCGCGGATGTATCCGTCTTGAGCATTTCTGAATCGAGCTAAAGTATTTTCGACATGATTGCGCCGTTCCTATTGGTCGTATGGATTTGGAATTCTGCAGATCGCTTCTAAAGTGGTGGAAATAGGTTCTATTGTTTTTAGCCGCGGTGGCCCCGTTTCAAGAGGTATTTTTAACATCCACCTTCAGTTTTTCAGATGGAATTCCATTTTTCTATTGAACCATAATGGCAACAATGTTTTTCTGGTTACGAATATATATGAATGTATGGCGTCATCGATGGGATGTTACAGTTTATTATATATTAAATATTTCGAACCCTATAGATGAAAAATAATCACCCTTATCCAGTGAGAATATTGTTAAAGAACTGAGGACTTTTCGACGAACAAGTAGCCATCACCAGAGTAACTCTGAGTTTACTCTGATGATGGCTACTTGGTAGCCGGGTGGTCTTCACAACTTTATTAGTATTCTTAGTGGATAAGGGTAATTGTTTTTCACTTATACTGTTATAGTATATCCCTTTTATAGTTTATTAAACACTTCGAACTTGAAGGGTGTTAAAGAGCAGAAGGTAGATGGCCCGCCTTATGTACCAGGTATCAGGATCGGAAGCTGGCTATTACGCAGGTTTTTCCTATTTTCTCGTTAACTATATATCTATAATATTTTGAGCATTTGAAATAATCTATTCAATTGAGTGATTGAGATTGTTATCAATTTGTTGAAATGAGTTTTGTCTTATTAGAAATTTCATTTTTCTTGGCATGATATTTATTCAAGGAAGCCAGTAATCCTTAGGATTTTGATAAAATCCTGCCATCCAAATAAGAGTGAAGTCACTGTACACCTAAGATTTAGAATTAACTACCCCAACCCTCTAACCACCGCTTGAAACAGACAAGTACAAATCTTGATAAAAATTTTGGACACTCGACGTTTAAAATAAGAGGAAAGTCAGATGAGATTTCTGAGAAACTACCCCAACCCAACTTCTCAACCCTCAAGATTTTGCTAAAATCCTGCACACTCGAGTTCAAAATAAGAGTAAAGTCACGGTTCACATAAGATTTAGAATTGACTACCCTCAGCCTTTTAACCACCTCTTGAAACAGACAAGGACTAATCTTGATAAAAATTTTGTACACTCGACGTTTAAACTAAGAGGAAAGTCAGATGAGATTCCGGAAAAACTATTCCAACCGCTCTTCTCTTCTCAACACTCAGGGTTTTCATAAAATTCTGCACACTCGACCTTCAAAATAAGATTAGATTCACGGTTCATAAGAGAGTTAGAATTAACTACCCTCAACCCTTTAGCCACCCCTTACAAGTACTAATCTTGATAAAATGTTGAAGACCCGACGTTTGAAACAAGAGAAAAGTCACATGAGTATTCGGAAAAACTACCTCAACTCCTCTTCTCAACCCGTAGGACAGACAACAACCGATCTGGATGAAATTTTGAACACTAACCTTCAAAACAAGAGAAAATTCTCGAAATAACTAAGCATTTCCATTCCCGGTCAACCCCGGGAATTTCGAGTAGTGAAAAAGGGTATTGACTCTTGGAAACCACATTTATATTGTCAATTAGAATAAACTTTCAATGCAATCACGGAGTATAATTTAATGTGTTACAACATCTTTAACTGTTTCTAATCATTTCAAATATATTTTCCTGCTACCACGAGTGATGGAAGTCACGTGATCAATTGATAACAGGTTTTTGTTGAATAAGATCTGATAATTCCCTGGGGCTGACTATCATCCAAAACCTGGATATATATGTACACAGTTCTCACATGCAATTAAATTTTTTCTATTTAGAGATAATTACACGGATATGCATACAGTAATTCAATCCCATGTAACTCGTAGTACATGATTAAAATATAGTAGCCTACATATCCATGCGTTATTAAATTTTGTTCTTTGTGCTATATACGACAAAGTCGAAACAACAAAGGAGGCAATATATATTAAATTGATATAAATATACCATGAAACCACATTAATATTCGGAAAATCAAATACATATTTCGGTCACTAAATTGTCATCTACTCTACAGAACGAGCAATTTATATTAACTCCAATATTCAATAATATCTTCAAAATATATTGCTCCATAGTGGCTCAGGGTTTCGAGCCTCTTGAGTCATTATTGAGAAAATGGACTATATTGACCAAGCTGAAGGTTCTGGCACTTAATTTGTAATAACGATTGAAGTTGCTGGCACAGTGTAAACTGTGTATTGTAGGTACTTCATGCCTATTATTGTACAGCAGTTAGTTCCTAGTGCAGAACTAATATCTTCTTTAAAAATAAAGGAAGTTGATTATCGTGTATTTCAAAGATACTACCTAGTGGTGAATAATACACCATCATCGTAGTGGATGATGAATGAACTGCCAATAAGCACCCTAAAGTCTGAATACCAATATAGCGATAGGATATTTTGTTTAGTGCTCCCTTTTTGTGGGATGTATTGCTCCATAGTGACTCAGGGTGTCGAGACTTTTGAGTCATTATTGGGAAAATGAGATATTGACCAAGCTAAAGGACGACACCTTCAGGTTGGTCAATAGCACATAACATCAAGAATTCAAAAACAATTCTTCCTAAGACTGCAATTCTACTTATTTACATTTACATTTACGTCGTGTGCTGTTTAAGATGTGAAGCGTGTACCTGCTTTTTTCATATCAGTATATTAAACTGAAAAAATAAGGTGTCTATTTGTTTATGTCGACGGGACATGGATCGTCGAAGATGGTATTGTCGGTCATTGCTGACAAGATTCTAGCACTTGAACTGTGATCACTTCCTAACTTGTCCCTCGAACTTGAGGCCAAGATATTGCTCGCGCTATCTCTATTCCAGGGTTTAAATTGTCGACACGTCTCCTTCCTTTTCCCCATGCCATGTTGTAGAAGGACTGCAGGCAGAGCACTTCCACCACGCTCATCCAAGTTTCGAAGACGGTAACAATTTTTTGTTTAAATAACTAAGTCTTCATAATCAGCTGTTTATGATCTTAATATTATATAATTATCTGTATTACTTTTTATGTTATTTATATAGGACGTTCCATTATGGATTTTATTTATTCTTTCTTCAATGATGGGATTTGAAAATGTTTTCGGGTAGCCATTCATTTCCAATGTATTACCAAGAATTTTCAAATTGTTGGGTCGGTCCTCTGGATGGGACAATTTAACCGCGCGATCTGTAAAGCTGTTAACCACACTTTTTTTATAAGTTGTTGGTGCAACGGAATTGAAGTGAAGATAACGTTGAGACCAAACTTCTTCAGTAAACCATGAAGTTTTTATTTTTCCAACTGCATCATGCCTAATGTTCATATCTGAGAGATTTATGTTTTTGTTCACTTCTATTCCACAAGTAAATTGTTGAATTTATTAATCACGTACTGAATTTTATTGTTGGGCAATCATCTACATACCGTTTGAAGAATACGAGTTGAAAATCTAATGAATTTAGAATATTACTAAATAGATAATTCTTAATATATTTTATACTTGAAACATTGATGTGGTACAATTTCGATTATTCGTGGTTCTGTTCGTTTCGGCGACTTGAGCATTTTTAATTGAAATTGCTGCGATGAGGACGCTCTGTGCTGTTACAATTAGCTTTAGAAAATCCAGTTTTGGAGATAATAAGTCTTCTGATGATGGTCGTGTGACCGAAACGTAAGTAAAGACGAAAATAAAAAGCATAAGTGTTAATGCGACCTATTTGCCGAGAATTTATGTATAATTCATACCTGGGTCAAGAATATTTATTATATATGTTAATTAAACTTTTAATCTCAATTCAATTCAATCGTATTATTAGAAGTCTAATTTGCTTTCCTATTCAATTCCTTAAGGATTATTTCTTGTTAATTTTGAATTATGTTCCTTCGTGAATCAGAATAATTTTGTTCTCTATTCTAATTCCCTAGAGGAATGAAAGCAAATTGTTAAGTTGAACCTTGTCTTCATTCCTTCTAACATAATCATCAACACTTATTCACCTTGTACTATCTGAAATATTTGATTGAGGACTCTTTCGTATGATTTTGTAAAGCAGTTTGCGCTCAAGAAAGGCAGTTCTATTTAATCAAGAATGGAAGGATACGTTTCGTTACGAGGTCTGAAGTTAATTATTACCCTGAGCTAGTTGGGGTCATTAGAGATACAAAACATTTCTCAAAAACCTTACAATCTGTATACCTCTATTTTGGGGGATACCAGCAAGGGGTCTTGAGAACCATCCAGTGGATCCCCATCTCCAACCTGAGTAACACGGAATTCAGGTCCCTTAGTATCCCAGACAAGTCTCGAGGATATAGTTGGGTATATCATATTACTGAAAAATTTTTCTAATTGATTTTATTTCATTCTCATATTGTTCCACAGTCTGTGTGATCTCAATAACTGATGAATTTATAGAATAATCTCCGCAGACTGCTGCGTTTAATCAGAAGTTGAAGTTCCCTAGCTCCCAGCTACAGGAAGCGATAGATTTTCATTTAATATTTCATGCTGAATTGAAGGTTTCATCAATGTTATACTTTTCACAAATAGAACGAGTGAAAATGCAATCAGTTCAGTACACTATATTGTTATTCGCAATTTCGAAACGAAATAATTCATTTGCAAAAACAGATTTTTAATAATAATTGTATGTCAATTTGTTTAGAATTGAATTTCACGAAGTTAGGGATAATGTTTTGTTGAATTTTGGTATTACTCACAGTTGAATAGTTCATTCTATGAAATATGTTCATTCTTCCTACTCTGCATGTCAAGTTTCAACAGTATGTGTGAAACTAGTTATAATTTAATAATTTATTCATTACAGTGTGAATCAAATTTTCTCTTCATTTCTCGTATTTCAATTGTTTTCCAGAAAGTCGGTCAATCATATGCATTGCATTCTGAATTTGTATTATAAACTTTATATGGGCTCACATAAAGCCGATTGTAACGATTCCGAATATTGCAGAATAAAATGGAAAAATTTGATATATCATCATTAAACTATTCCTGTTTTCACGGAATGAGTACATCGTTAAATCTGTGCCAATTAATTTTTCATATAGTAGGACAATGTAGCGATTCTGTATATAATTGATGGAGCAGCTAGTGCATGTCCATGTGACAAGGGAACGCTTTGAATTGATGAAGTCTACTAGTTATCAAATGCTAATGAATGACATAAATCTGGAATTGTGAACATTACAAATCAGTAAGTCCTACCAAATCGTGGATATAAAATGTAGTAACTGTAGCGTTGCATGGATTCCGGTTGATTGCTGATTGGTTTAGTCTATATTTGTTGATGTACTAAATCTATTATATTTGTTGATGCATTTTTGGAACGCCCGCCAACTGTTTTCACCACCAATTTCAAATTTTAAATCAACTGTGTTCCATTCAACCGATTAACTGAGCATGAAATAATTCAGACATATAAGCTCACTCATTTGATAATAGCAAACAGTTAATACGGGGTAATCAAATAAAAAATTTTTTGGAAACAAACTGAAACATAGATTACTCAATATTCCAAATATTATTATAGATTATTGGAATGATGTTAAATTCAATTCAATATAAACTGAAGGTTCTTATAGTATTCATTATTATTATAGTGCAGTAAATCTGGAAAAGAAAGAGGTGAGGTTCGTAAAATTTTGATAGAGCTTAACGGAACAGATCAAAAATTTTCTAATACCGTGAATAACAATGATATCTGGTTTTCTACAGGATTCGTTTGGGGGAACCTTGTTCAAACCCCGAAAAACAGGTTTTTGAGTGGGGACCACAATAATTGATCCCAAGTTGAAGTCAATTGGTCCAATATTTTTGGTTAAAATCCAAAATTATGACGATTTAGCCCAAATTTTGAGATGGACCCCCTGCCGAATTGATCCTACAGTACTCTACTTGGGCTTAAATTAAAGGTAATTTCCTATAGTTTAACGTGATCCAAGTCCGTATGAAATAAACTTACAGATTCGCCCATTTTTTGGACATTAATGGTATATATGTATGTATTTTTTTTTTTGCTCAAATTCATTTTTTTCTATAATTTAGCGGTATGATGTCATAAAACAAAAAAAACTGTATAATTGAACTAAAATGTAACGTTATACTATAAATACTTATATTATACCTATAATAGGTATAATCGGATGTTGCATATTATTTTTTTTTAAATTAATTAAAAAAAAAAGATAAATAAAATATCAATAATATTAATGATGATGCGCCACGCCTTTTTATTACTGTCAGACAGATTAAATGACGATTAAATTAATCTTAAGATAATTGGAAGTAAGAAAAAAAAAACACATTAAAATAATTTTTGTTTTGTTTTGTGCACGTTTTGAAGAACATGTATAGAAAAAAAAATTATAACATCCTTTAAAAATTATATTAATAGAACAAAAACGTCGCCCAACGATTTTGTTTTGTCCTACGTCTTTTAGAAAAATGTAATATAATTTAATTTAATAAAATTTGCTTTCTTTCACCTTCGTCCTAAACAATAGCAGGTACAAATTATTAAACTATTAAAAATAATAGCCTGTGATTGTAAAGCAGGCTGTAAGACCAAACGTTGCTCATGCAAAAGTTTGGGAATCAAATGTTGCAGTTTATGCCATTCTGGTAGGAATACCACCTGCCAAAATGCAGAAAATATAATAGAATCATCAGCAGTTGTTGAGGAACTTGATCCCATCATACCTCTAACACAAGAAATGGAGATATGTGATCCCGAGGAAGAAGAAGAAATCCAGTACGATGATGAAGAAGACGATGAAGATAAATATTTACCTGATGGATGGGCATCTGATATATATGATTTCAGTGATGACGAAACGGATGAAATCTTCGTATCTGCAGTCACTGACTCAGAGGCAAGCAGCTGCAGTAGTACATCCAGTACAACCAGTAGGAAAAGAAAATTCCAATAAAAAAAAATTTGATGCAAACGAAACAAAGTCAATTTATATAATGAAAAAAAGAATATAGAACTTTTTTTTTAAATGAAAAACAAAAATTTGATTCATTTATACATGCCCAATCATCCTCTATATGTTTCCTTTATCACCTCATAGCATATACCACACATCAAAACAAAAAAAAACAAAAAATCTAGTATACATATTGATATTTGTAATACATTGATATATATATATATATATATATATTGACTTCAACTTTGGATCAATTATTGTGGTCCCCATGACCTACTTCTTCACCAAATTTCATCCAATTCGACTGAAATTTGACCAAAATAGCGCCATTTCAAATTTTAGTCGAAAAAACTTATATATATATTTATTTCAGCCGAAGAATTGATCGCAGAAACTTCAAATTTGGACTGAAGGTTCCTTGAACATTGAAAATAAAAGGGATCAAGTTTCAAATCTTCCTCGGGAGTCTAAGGTGTTCAAAAAAAATAAAACTCTAAAATCGACACAAAAAAACACTCAAAAACCTGTTTTTCGGGGTTTGAACAAGGTTCCCCCAAACGAATCCTGTAGAAAACCAGATATCATTGTTATTCACGGTATTAGAAAATTTTTGATCTATTCCGTTAAGCTCTATCGAAATTTTACGAACCTCACCTCTTTCTTTTCCAGATTTACTGCACTATTAGCTGAGGGAGAGATGAGCATTGCAGTACCTTAATGCCTATGCTGAAGTGCAAAGGTGACATCTAGTGGAGCGGTTCCCAACGACGAGTGTTCACCAGACCACCAAAGTGCAGTTCCCACTGTAGAGTGTTCCTTATGCTTCTCAGGTTAACGAATAACGTGTCACCTAGTGGAGCAGTTCTCACCCATGGATTGTTCACCTATCTACCAGAGGAGCAGTTCCCGTTCTCACCCAGCGGAACGATTCCTAAGGAGATTAACACCGCTTCGATGGTATATTACTCAAACGTCGTCATAGGGAAGCGATTCCGACAGGAGGGTGTTCACCTGGCTTTAGAGGTAGGCGAGATCGGTTCTCACCACAGGGTGTTCGAGGTGAAGAAACAGCTACCTACTCAACACCCAGTTATGACCGGGTAGGTTGTTAATGGCTCGAAGACGCTTAGCATCTACTTGGTATCTAGTTTTCGGATCTCCTCAGTGTCGCATAGATCTACCGAGAGTGCTTTGCATCTTGGGGGGGTTGATGTTTCTTTTTTACGTTTGCACCACCTACACAAAGGTGAATCGGTAAGGTTCATCCTGTGAAGAGGTGGTAGCTAAGCGGTCTGTGTCTTGTCAGTATCTGTGTCAGCAATTTGGCTACGGTTTCAACCACGTTCCTCACTTGTTGAGACCAGTCTTCTATAATCAGTGCTTTTGGCTACCTGCAATCGTTCACTAGTTCACACTCTTCCGAGTGTTGCGTTCTGACTCAGCAGTGGACTGTTTCTTTGATGTTACTCTTCGAGATGCCTATTGCTGATTCGGGGCCTATTAGGGCCCTGTTTTGCAAGCTCATCGGCTATTTCGTTTCCCTTATTCCAGAGTGACCGGGGATCCAGAAAAGGGTGAGCTTGCCTCCGTCTCCGCCAAGATTCAGCGTGTTGATGCATTACCTCACCAGCTTCTATGTTATTCTCATGTTATCAAGTGCTACAAGGACTACCTTGCTGTCTGTGCATATACTCATATGGATTTGCATTATTTCTTTCAGCGCTATTTGGGTACAGCGTGTTATTGCCAGTATCTCCACTTGGGTAATGGTGGCTTGTTTGCCCAGAGTTATAGAAATACTTCCACCTGGGCGCTTGCGATATATCTTTGCTCTTGCCTGCTCATGGTTCCTAGCTTCATCAATGAACCAGATTTCACTATTGGTTGGCTGGGTTGATTAGCTATTGTTCAACCAATCTTCACTGGGGGTATGCTTATACGATACTCCTCATGAAAGGAGTTCTCATTTAGTAGATAGGGTGTGTCTCATCACTGATAGGTAGCTAGGTGTTTCTACCGTTGCCTTCTACAGTTGTATTGATGATTATGTGAGCAGTTTTTGTTGCCGCACCTTTTATAGTCAGATGGAGTGGTTCCACCTCCCTTAGAGCAGCCGTGGGAGCGCTTTTCGTGACAGCATCTAGGATGAAATTTCTCAGATGCTCCAGGATTGATTTGGTCGTTCTGAGCTCTGTTTTCTCCACCACACCACTGAGGCGTGTTTCAACCTAGGTTTGAACATGACAATTTTGCTCCAATTGTGGCCAATAGCCCGTCTGCACAACCAGAATACCGCAGTGAATTTGCAGCATTTTCGTTCTAGTTGTGATTTCCATAGAAATTCCTTGTCTAAGATAACTCCTAGGAATTTAGCTTGGTCGCTGATTTCAATCACCTGACCTGCTATGGTCAGTTCTATGGGGAGTTCTGTTTTGTACTTCATAGTGAAAACTACAATTTCTATTTTCTTAGGGTTAATCTTCAACACTTTATCGCTAAACCATTTATTCAGTAAGTATATAGTGAGAATATTATGAACAAATTTTGGGTATTTGTGGGAATTCTTCTATACATACAAGTAAAATTCTGCAATCATTCTTTATTATGCGACATTATAGTATTGTACACTCGAGTACTTCATGAAATCGATTCATTATACTACATCGCATCATTGTTACACTTCAAGGTTATTATTTTTATTATTATTACAATAATTCTACTGTTCCGTTCCGATTATGATATATCATCATTTTACCTTTCATTTCTACTTTGAATAGAATTACTTTCCTGATTATACGTAGTATATTGTGTGAGGAAATTATTGTAATCGCGGCAAGGAAAATTTTCCGGAATTTCGCGGATAAAATCTGTTGGAACGTTTTTGAATCGATCTAGACTATTTTTGAGATAAGGCGAAAGCTCTAGTGTCGTTTTGTAAATGGCGAAGGCGCCGGGAGAACTATGTAGAGTATATTACAATAATGGTGACTTGTTAACATATTTTCCGCTCATACTTTGTTTCTGGGAATGGATTGATTACAGACGAACTATATTCGCTTGAAAGTTCGAGAAAAAACTTTGAATACAGGAAACCTACTGCATATGATATTGCAGTCTTTATTTTAGATTCTATTCTTTAGAGATAATCCACCAGCGTCATTGAAATGGGGGTTGAGATCAATTTTTCTTAATTCGTCACATAATCAAAATATACCTGATATTAGATGAACTTATCCTAGGTTCATGAGCTCCTTACATATATTTAAATTCATGTTAGATAAATACGTCTGCTATTTTAAACAAAAATTATTCTGGAATGATGATCTTGAATAAAATACAATAAGAATGAAGGATGTGTGTATCATTGACGGATATATTCTTGAAAAAATTAAATAATCTGTATTGAAATTCAAACCGCTATGAATTGGTCTAGAAGCATGTTGCCTTCATAATTCGGCCATACGATCAGTGAATACTAACGATATAAATCAAACATTATAATAAAACGGTCACAGCTATTCAGTTCGAGTGATAATATAATGAGAAGGTTCGTGTGTATGTAATAGAAAAGGAACACAAAGGGCAAATTTGTTCACGTCAGATATGTTGTTACTTTTTATTGAATAAAATGTGGGATAATAAAACGCTCACAGTTATTCAGTCTGATTAGTAACATTCATTACTTCAGAGTCGCAATTGAAATATTAATATTACAGGGTTTCTCCTATTTGCGAATCATTCTACAGAGAATAATCACAGTTTTGTACATGAAACGAATTTTAAAATACTACATTTAGCTACCAAAGGTTATTACCTTAATAATCTTGAACCTTAAAAATTTATAAGTCATTTAAAAACAATGAAGTAATATTAAGGAACTCATAACTATTCTTAAACTATATCCACATTTTTAGATCTCTGACCTGAAGAGAAAAAATTATATAAATCGTACTTAATATAATTACAACCTCCATAATAAATTTTGACAAAGTGTTCGATTCAATTCAATTGTCTGTACACCAGTTTTACATAATGTCACTTCAAATCTCAATTTGATAGCTCTAACCTAAAAAGAAAAATATATGAATCGTACTTCATATAATTACACGCTCTATAATAAATTTTGACAAATTTTTTGTGTTATTTCGAATGTCTGTATTCTTATTCTATATAATATTAACTTCTAATCACAATTTGACAGTTCGAAACTAAAAAGAAAAAAATTGATAAGAAATCTTACTTCATATAATTACAATGTTAACAAATTGATTAATTTATTTCTATTTTCGAACATTTCTTTATATTTCAATCTTATATAATATCAACTTTGATTCATTAATTATGGCACTAATAACAACATAATCTTGAATCAATTTTGATTCAAACCAAATTTTTTTTATTTGTTTTAACTACACTTTTCAGAATCTTTATCCAGAGTTAAAATGGTAAGTTTCTAGAATTATCCAATTTTGTGACGTTCTAAATTTCAATATGGTAACAACTATATGCATGTAATATTGGAAAGTTTGTATTATTTCAATGTATTCTAGTAACTATTATTATATTAATTGGGGCATATAATGAGAGTCTCATACAATGAATGTAAGTTTCAGCTATTGTTTTAATATTTATTCAAAAAATTGTAAAAATATAAAACACTGAACTCCTAGAAATTTTAGAATTAGACTGAAATAACTCGTCAAAATATTAATAATACAAGGTGTTCTCAATTTGCGAATCATCTTGCAGTCTTGAATAGTCATAGTTTTGTACCTGAAAAAAATCTCAAAATTTTACATATAGCTACAAAGGTCCTCACCTCAATAATTTCGAACCTTCAGATAATTAATGTGTTATTCACATCTCCACATTCAAAGAAAGTCTTAAGGTTGATACGAAATGATTTGCATATAATATTTCAGCTGTGCTCTCATATTCGTGTTTCCCAACGACACAGGGTCGTTACGTCTTCATGGATATTCAGTTACCAGTATCCAAATTTATTCTAGCTGTAATATAATTTGACATACAAAACCAAATTACCCTGGAGAGAGTCATTCTCATTATTATCCTAATACAGCAATTATGCAAGTTGGGTACCAATGTAGTTACGTTAAGATAGCATACCCGTACCAGCATTATGCATATGTAATGGCTGAATTAATATTGCTATCACGCTTCAAATTACATTTATCTCCATCGATAATATACTATGGCTCATTAAAGAATATCTGGTGACGCGTGATGGAGCTATTGTTTCTCTAGTGTTGAAATTGATATTGAAGATCGCTATCTATCATCCCATCGGATTGGATCTTAAGCATGTGCGAAAATAATGCAATTCACTGATTTGGAAGATGAACACACACACATACGCACATCCAATTACAAATGTCAATAAACGAAACGGAGCATAGCATTTTTATATAAAAGCCTATCAGGCTCCATTGCTAACGGATATTATATTCCTATAATTCTCAGCTTCATATATACTTTAGTTCCCGTTAATCAATACTTTTTATTTACTGCTCATGATTGAAATTCTTAGTTGAAAAAATTGGTTGAGTGCATTTGCTCGAACGGTTAAGCCGACGGATGCATCGAAAAATCAACAATTTTTGAATTTTTGACTGAGTGAGTATAGCAGCTTCTGCACCTTGCAAATTTTCACCGTATTGATTCTTCTGATTTGACAACTAGGTTCGGATTGTCTTGATTTATTATGAGTACTGTGCATAACTCTAATATCAACCTATAGGTCAAATTATCATACAGTTATTGTAAATATACTTAACTTTTATTATGTTTTCATTGTTAATTTTGAATTTTTGCTTTGACGATCAATCTGATAAGAGAGATAATTTGTTATCTGTCGCAGCTCACGATTATGAATATTAAGCTTATTACAATTAGCGCTTTTTTGGCCCACAACTGATGATTCGATGGTGGCTTCCAGCGGAAGAAATGTGTGGTTATCATTTATACCCTTTCAGGATACCCCCTCTTCCCAACTGAACTAGGTTCTACTAGAAGCTTCAGATTTTGAAATGATCGAAAGGTAATGGAGCAGGAAGATGCGATTACCTGTGTATGTGAGGTAGCAATGACCACTTTCAGCTATCATGTTTATATTATATTATATTATGCCTTCTAGGTATTTTGGTTCTTAGATAGACTGAAAATAAAATAAAAATTCTCTTCGACGTTTCGATAACAGTTTATTATCTTTGTCAAAAATTGTCAATTAGTGTTTAGAAAAGAATAGATGATTTCGATTAATGAAATGCGTCTGCAGCCGACTTGTGTTTTAAAACCCAATTAAGACTGCAGAAAACATTATCCATAATGTATGGATAATTATCACGACCGATCCAATTTTTTCTGCAGTTTTAATTGGATCTTAACACGAGTCGGCTGCAGACGCATTTCATTAATCGAAATCACCTATTCTTTCCTAAATTACATGGAAACAGTAATTGACAATTTTTGATAAAGATAATAAACTCTTATCGAAACGTCAAAGAGAATTCTTATTTTATTTCCAGTCTATCTAAGAACCAAAATACCAAAAAGTCATAACGTACGTTCTGAATGGTTCAAGGATATAAATAAAAGAATATTATATTATATTTAGATACACATTTTTCTTTCAGATAGAGCACTCCATGTGGTGGTTCACGGAGTATCCTCCAACACAATGGCTATCAATGCTAATGTTCTACATGGAACTGTAGTTTCTGCTCCATATAAACGACTTGCTGGAAATGACCACCTGGCTCTCCACATATTTGCAGATGATGGTACACTTCATAGCACTTTCTCATCTAGAGCCGCCATACCATTCAATGAAGCCGGAGGAGCGAGACACAGACAGGTTGCCGCAATTAATGGAGGTATGTCAAAGATTTTGAAATGTGGATCTCATAATCAAGTAGAGTTTAATTCAATAAAAACTGAAGTTTGCGTCTTCTCCAGGAAGGTGGATCCCACAATCTCCAATATGATGATGTCAGGTACAACTATCAAGTCTTCCATAACCATACTCGGGATCACCACCAACAACACCCTCTCATGCGATGATTCATTGCGAAAACCCCTCCACAAAAACTTGCTTTTCTATTCGGTGCCAAAAGTTAAATTACATTCCAGCAGCTCCTCATAATCTACAAAGCACATGTTCGATCTGCCTGGAGCGCTTCTTGGATTATATCCAGAAAAGAGCTAATTCATTTGATTGATGATGTCACACTTACTAGATCATCAACCTTTCTAGAAAATCGTAGAAAAATGGAAGATCTCTCGCTGAAGCCTTTTCTTTAGATATTTCCATTGTCGGTGTTCACCAGAAATCTCGATTGTTGCTCCACCACGAGATTCCAGCAGGTTCTAACTAGTCAGCCCTTCATTGTCAAGCTCGAAACCTGCCGAACTTTTTCCTACCAGACTTGATTGTTTATCGACCAGCGAAGTTGTGGAACTCCTCACCTAGTGAAGTCTTTCAAGAAGAATTGGAATGCCTATCTCCCCTGTCAGCATTCCACCGCTGGCTCACACGATGTTTTTCGAACATTATAGATTTCCCTCTTGTGTAATCAAAATATCCAAAAATATCTTTCCATGAGCGTGTCTTACGATGTATTTGATGTCATGACTAGAGAATTTGCAAGCATTCTTTTGGTTTTTGCTACTTTATTTCGTGATAACTTAGAATTATGATCTTCATTAAAACTGATTTGATTCAATAATAGTGGAACAATAACAATAACTCATCTTACTATAGTGCAATAGATATACCTTCAACATATGATACTTCTAGTCGCATTAATATTAGTTCCAATCAATTGGAATCAATATTTTATATAAATATGCTAATTTAATACTTGAATTATTCACCTTATATTTTTTCACATGAGTTCCACATCAAATTGAAATTCGCTTTAGTTTTCATTCCAAGTCAATTTTTGTATAGGAAGACAATTCTGGATATTTGTCTATTATAACATTGCTCCCAAGATATACTTCATACTATCCATAATGTTATTCATCATACATCATCTAGTAGACAGATAGCTACTCATGGAGTCCAGATTCATCATCGACTTAAGCCTTATGAGCAAAGTTTGGTACATATTAGATCAAGACCGCTTACTCTTTTTCGCTTGAAATACAAATAGTTACTTTCTTATGGAACAAGGCGATGTGAAATGATATAACTTTATTAGGAAGGATATAAAAGTTTTTCAAACCAATATCGTTCAACTTCCAACTAAATAAATAAAAACCTGCAATTATTGTTCATCCAGCTGACTACCTTGAAGTTAATGCAACCATTTAAATTATTGTTTTGCTCATTGAAAATGGCATACTTTGCAATAAATAATCTCATATATTCAACATAAATGAAGTGAATACTTTATATATTATAATTGCTTTTATAATATACATAACATGATCTGCAGGTAGGAACCATTCGTGAGCTTAGCTGATGATGAGCTCCTCGCTTTTATGGCTGCTTGACTAGGCATTTTGAATACTTTCTCATTTTTGTATCCTTTGTCCATATTGAGTTGTGCACATATCTCAATTGCATGGACTTCAGCTTGAAAGTTACCGATGTTTTTACCAATTGGTTCAGAGTATTTGAGTCTCATAGACCCTGGTATCTTCTGATTTTCTGGACCCATCGGTATACTAACAGATTGCTCCTTTTCTACAGGGTCATTTCCCATGTCTCCACTCTTATTTGTTCATAAGATGAGCTCATAATAGGCTACATACCATTATTATAACCAAAGCTATGCCTCCTTCGGGGTTGACACTTATTCACTGTGATGATGATCAATGAGAAAATTATGAAGACTGTTCTCAGTTCTCATCTTTGTATAGTATGGAATATGTGTCTCTTGCATTTTCAGACTAAGGAGGATGACGATAAGGAAAATAATTGACTGTGTGGTTTAGGTGATTGAACCAAATTTCACTGGCATAATAACCTAAATGAGTATGTGGAGCTTAATGCAATGATCTGTATTTTCAGCAGTAAGTCAGTTCTACCAGAGAACGTCACGTAAAACCAATATAACCGAGGATCGAACAAATCCCCTCACTGCTATTTATCAAGAAGCGTAATGAATAAAGTGGCTACAACCGCCTCCAAGAAATGTAATGAACAAGAACAGTAAAATAAAAATAGTATACACTATGATAACACATTTTTGAAGCCACAGTTAATGAGCTTGGTAAAAATAAATAGACCACAATCAGTAGCTGAAAGATATGGGCAACGAGACCTACTCCGTTTATAGTCGCATTTTCAAACCCATTGAACAAATTCGGGGTATAACTCAAAGTTACTACGAGGATCCTGTTGGTACAGATGGTAGTTCGGAAAGCAGCATCAGAAATATGGGAAGAGACTATTCTCTAGAGTTATAGACTGATGAAAACAATTTTGAATTATTAGTTAATGTATGAAATTTTTGTAAGAATTTCGGAAAATGCTGAGGTAAGCCCTCGCCGTTTACCTGCAACTACTGGAGCCATTCGTCCGTGTTTTCATTTTGCACAAGGAAAATTTTACACCGGTGCAAAATTTACTGAAAAGAAATTATCCTACTAGAGTTGAGTTTTGTCAGTGGCTGAGGGAGAAACTGATATTCTTAAACACAATTATTTTCACTGTTCAAGCAACCTTTACAGATGGGGAGTTTTTATTCGGCGGAACCGTCGCGCCTTATCCTACTGAAGCAAAACATTTCCAGAACAAATTTGAAATACATGTGTGGTTTGGTGTAATAAGAGATTTATTAATGGTTTCATTCGAGTGACCTTCCAATTTGAATGTTGAATCATGTATCATATATATCTGAATACAGAATTAGTTAACATTTAGAAAAACCTTCCATTACAGGTAAGAAGAATAATGTGGTTCATGCAAGATGCTGTACCTCCACATTTTTCATTGGCTGTACGCGATCATCTGAGTGGAATTTTCCCACACCGTTGAATTGGTAGTGGTAGTGACATTCAATGGCCACCTCACAGCCTAGATTTGAATCCATTGGATTTATATAAGTGAGGTTACAAGAAATCTATTTTATTTTTCCAAACATATAAGCACACCAGATGAGTTATCGAATATAATTCAAGATTCAGGCAATTCAATTAAAAATAACCACCCCAGAATTTTTAAACTCAGATAATCCCTAAGCAAACGATTAAATAATATGTGTAACTGGAGGTGGCGATGTTGAGAATATTTATTATTATTATTATCATTAGTATTAATAAAATTTCAGCATTAAGTGTGAGGTTTAAGGTGAAATATTTTTAGAGTAAAATATAATGTCATCAGATTGGCTTAGTTCGAGTGTTTTAATAATGTTGTTTTCCTTTTTGAAATAAAATACCACAGTTTTTACCTCTATTACGGCAATTGTTTACTATTAATGGGAAGTATATGCGACCTTGCGATGAATTTTGGAAATTCTAATATCTCGAAAATGGTCAATATTTTGGATATCAAAGAAGTATAAATATTTTATACAGAAATGATAAGTATTTCCTAATGAAACATGTTAGTTGTAGATTTATTGTTTTTTACCGTTACAAAATATAGCTCTTTTCCAATTTTCATGACTATTTCTACATGAATGGCAGATTTATTAACAAAAATGTATTTTATTTTTTCAACTTAAACACCCTATATCTCAGTAAGGAACAGACACATTGTCGTTGCACGAAATATTATTATTTTTGCCTTCTGAAAGTTAATTTACAATTTGGGCTATTACTCATGAATCGTCTTGTACGGGGTTAACCAAATAAGATGTCCTTATAGGGCGTATTCGCGCTAGAAAAAACCAACCGCACATCCTCGAACACTTTTTTTAAAACAAATTTGAGGGTCACTATGAATGTTGACTCGTGTCATTAGTTTAGGCGCTGTTGCCAAATATTCGATTTGTTCGGATTTCAACAAAGCCTCGTAACATGTTTAATGTTGGAGCTAATTTATCAAAAATTGAGAATAAACGAAAAAAAAACTCTTTCCAACGAAACCACCTACGTTTCCAATTAATTTGAATTAGAAAATATAAATTTGTGTCATAACTTGAAAATGGAAATAGCTAAAAAATGTTCGCCTACGCCAATGGATTGCCCATAACGTTCTACTTACATGGCAACAGCTCCAACATTGAACATGTTGCGAGGCTTTGTTTGAATCTTGAAAAATTAAGTATTGGCCAACAGAGCCTAAGCAAATGACATGAGTCACAATTTATAGGTAGCCCCAAATTTGTCTGAAGAATAAGAGGTCGAAGATGTGCGGTCTTTTTTTTTTATCCAATTTGGCTCTTCCTGTACATTCTAAGGTTATGCACTACGGTCATTCTACCTAGAGGCATATGCTTCACAGCTCAGCTCAGACAGAGATACCTTAGACAGTAAACACCTCAGACCATATAGGTAAATGATCTCAGGTGAAGACTCTGCTGAAGCGGCCTAGCTGAACTGAGCCTATTCTAGCTAGATTCGGCTGTACAGTGTATTGGGCACCTTGAGAGAAGTGTGTGTTTTCTGTAATAAAGCTCAACAATTTAAACAATATTAAGTTCGACTCATCTTGAGAGACACTAAGTTCCGAATGAATCCTTAAGTTTGATCGGTTCATCCATAAATAACTCATTAAAGATGGATGAACTATATGCCATGATACATGTATTCAACTGAACTATAGATTCTCAAACACCGTATCACGTGGTTCGTATCACGCACTTGAAAATCGAAATGTATTTCACGTCGAAAGTTCAATCTTTCTTATTCCTGGCACGTTTGTATTAAAATCACATCGAATTCAATATTCGATACTCCAATTTATGAATTGAATATGTGAACCACATTGTTTGTTTCGTTGCTTTTTACAATTTCGTTCATTTATTTAAATGAGAACAAACAATGAATCATATTCATCTTGTAAAAATGGGATGTACGGGAGAAATGCGCCGTCTTATTAGGTGGTAAAAGATTGGTGAAAACGGTTTCGAATTGGACAAGAATCCTTGGAAGATAACGTTAGAACAGAAAGGATGGTGGAAGTGATGAGAGACGACTACATTGCCTTTGTTGAGGATCTCGTATTAGGCGATCGACGCTTGAAGGTCAAAGAAATAGTACGAATGTCGGAGCTTCCAGATACAAGCGTTCCCCGAATATTTATGCATAAGTGAAATAAGTCCAAAGCGAGAACACTCAGAAGTTCAGCGCCAGCGTCATGTTGAATGTTTTGAGTTTTTTTTGGACTTGTGGACGTGGTGAAGACACTTGTCACAGGAAATGGATGAAACCATGACTCTCTACTATGATCATTTGTCCTAAAGGTAGTCGACGGAATAAAGGGGAAAAGCAGAAGCACCACCCAGGAAGTTAAGAGAACGTCAATTGACAAAAAAATGAGATGGCTAGAATCTTTTGGGATTTTAATGACACTATTCTTATAAACTTTAACTTTTATGTTTTTCGAAGGTCATCGTGTGAGCTAGAGAAGGAATATTGGGAGAGGGGGTAGGTACTCCAATTTTTCTTGAACGGTTGGAGGTTATAGACAGAAAGTTCCACAAAATGAAGTCTGGTAGGAAGAAGTTCATCAGTTTTCGAGCTTGACAATGAAGAGGTGACTAGCTTAACCCCGTCTAGTTCACTTAACTGGAATCTCTCCTGGTGAAACAATAGAGCCGAAGTGCAAACAGGTAGAGAGCAGTCCAGGATAGGTCGAATCTGTGCTTTGTACATTATGAGGAGCTGCTGGGACGAAAAGAAGCTCTTGGTACGGAATAGGAAACCAAGTTTTTGTGGAGCGATTTTTTTGATGGACCCCACATGATCATCCTATGAGAGGATGCTCTTGGTGATGATCCCGATCATGGATATGGAAGACTTCATAGGAATAGTTGTACCTGACATTATCACATTAGGAATTGTGGGAGAAGATGCAAGCTGGAGTTTTGGTTGCATCAAACTCTACTAGATTATCAGATCCCCATTTCAAAATATTTGTCAGATCATTTACTTCAACTTGTCAATCTCTCGCTCCTCTGACTTCATTGGGTGGTATATGGGCTCTAGATAAGAACGCGGAATGAAGCGTACCATAATCTGCAAATCTGCGGACGCGACAGGTGTTCACTTCCAAGTTGGTCCCAAGACGGGTCCCTGTGGAACACCAGATATTGTATAGGAGAATACTTCGTCAACCACCACACATCTCTCAACTACTCACAGCAATCCTGAAGTCAAGAGTTTAGTTTCCAACCATGTCTTCTACATACATAAAATAGATAATTGACTATACTAATATAGCAATAAATTCGTAAAGCTCAAGCTGTATATTACATAAGTTGTAAATTGTGGTAGCGTATGAGCACCAGTTGGAAAGCAGATTATGTCATAGTTATGCGTGAATTGTAGTGACGGATTAGCACTAGTTGAGAGGCAGATCATTTCATAGGTACTCGTGGATTGTAGTGGCGGATTAGCACCGGTTGGGAGTCGGATATATCATGTGATAGAATGAAGCAGATACAACAAGCGGAAGAAACGATTTTAATTACGATATTGGCTAAATTATTCAGTTTACTCTATTCAAATTGATGCGATAGATCTAGTTTCAATTTGAATGAATAATTTTCCTTCTGAATGTCATTTTATCATGTACACTCATACAATGAAGCACATCGACATTGTTGAATATTCCTATTATGTACGGAACAATTATTCAACGGATTTAACGTTCAACGTAGTAGTTTAGGTTTTCATGATGTCCTCGAGAAGAAAATCTTGTGACTTAGGATCCTTACTCAATTGTCTTTCCAGCTTCTGATTTTATTAGCATAATAAAACGTGATTTATTATTATCAAATTCCAATAAAATAATCTGAGCTTTAACATTTTACTATTGGTTTGTGGAAAACTTCCGTTACGATGAATTCAACGTTGCTGCTGCAGATACAATAACTGAAAAGTGGGATATATCACACCCAACATATTTAGTTTTTATGACAAATAAAAATAGATATCGCTCCAATAAGACTTCAAGCAGTCTATGTCGTGGGCAATAACCGTTAAAATCAGTGATGCAGAAAACATGGTTAGATATCTAATCGAGAGCGAACTCTCTATATAGGGAATGTAATATAACTCACCTAAAATATATCACATTCGGTTCTTTATTAAACCTATATCATGAAAATTTTATAGCATATTCATCATAAGTCCATTCAGTGAACAAGCTTCATAGTGCGTTAGTGGCTAGAGTGCACACAATGGAAAATAACCGAGAAAGAGATACTCGATCAATTGGGTTATTTTTTTTCTTTAATATTTCTTGGATACACGATAACAAAGTGGGATTGGAATGAATCTGGTTGACTTTGATGCGAAATCTCGTGACATTCTTCTCAAAGCATGTACATGAACTACACAAGAAATCTGCAAATACTGCCAGTATTTCAATGAGTAAAGTTCTCAAAGAGAATATTTTTCTATAATCACCACATTTTGAGATACATTACATTAGGAGTAATACCCTAAGGACGTTGAAAACTTTCATATTCCTCTAGGTTATTGAGAATTTATAATGCATTACCATCGCAATAAATGAATTTTATCATAGTAACTTCAATAAATGTTGAACGATGAACAAATGCCCTATAGTTCACTTACCCTGAGAATTGTATGACGTCATACTTGGTTACTTAAAATCTCTTGGAAATCCCTACATGCCTCTTTATAATGTTAAAAGTGTATTAGGTAGAATGTCTAGTATAATTCCATAACTGACAAACCTTTTTCTATTAGCTCGTAAATCTAACATGTGGTTCGAATGTGAATACTTAAATTTATTTGTCTCGTCCTCTCGTCTCTAGTCGATCACTTATTGTGTTGACATGATCACGCGTTTATTAAAAATTCTGCTTAGCAGTGGATTTTTGATAATTATACTATAGCATTGAGGTTTACAATTTCCTTTATTCGTGTTTCTGTTCGTTCCGGCGACGTGGGCATTTTAATTGAAATTGAAGCGATAAGGACGCTTAGTGTGATAGAATTAGTTTTAAGTAATCAAGTCTTAGACATAATAAGTCTTCTGATGATGGTCGTGAGACTGAAACGTACGTAAAGACGAGAAAATATAAAGCATGAGTGTTAATGTGACATATTTCCCTAGAATTTATATACAGGGTGAGTCAGTTTTTTGTAGCCAAACTGCAACAGGAGATAGAGCAAGTGTTTTTAAGAAGAAAAGTTCAATAAACATATGTCGTAGAAAACTTCGTTTTCGAGATACAGGGTGTTGAAATTGAAAACAAAATTTCGTTTTTGCGAATATCTCCGGAACCGTTTATCGTACAGAAAACAGCTTTCGTAAGCATTTTATACTCATAGTAAGCTATGTTCTGTGTGATAAAAATTTTTTTTTACTTACAATTGGTGAAGATTTAGAAGGGGTAGTGGGTGTTTTTCTCCCCAACTTCTACGCCACTGAAAAAAAAAACGGTTTTGAGACAACCATTGGAACCGCCAATGTTTTCTGCACAAACAAGGTACATACTGGTCATAAGTTCAAAATCTTCACCAATTAGGAATAAAAAAAAAATTTTTATCGCACAGAACATAGCTTACTATGAGTAGAAAATGCTTACAAAAGCTGTTTTCTGTACGATGAACGGTTCCGGAGATATTTGCAAAAAACGAATTTTTTTGTTCAATTTCAACACCCTTATCTCGAAAACGAAGCCTTCTACGACATATGCTTATCGAACTTTTCTTCTCAAAAACACTTGTTCTATCTCCTGTTGCAGTTTGGCTACAAAAAACTGACTCACCCTGTATAATTATAAGGTCTTTTTTTTTTCGGAATTGTTTGGACTCTAGCCGTCTTCCAACTGGAAGAAAACACCAAGTTAGTATGAAAAGATGAACTTGTAGAGAACTGGTGTTGATTCAGATGCACATTCCTTGAGAACTACAAGTGGAATTCCGTCTGGCTCCATAGCCTTTTTGGTATTGAGATTGAGTAGGATGCACCTAATTGTGCTCTGACGAAAAACAATCTCAGGCATATGGCTATAGATGGAGAGGGAATGAACTGGAACTGAAATTTCTACCAAACTACTTTGACGACAGTCCAAAACGATCGAGGGTCATTAGGGTATTCGATAAGTTTTGATCTCATTTTGGGGTTATATGCCTCTTTCGGAGTGTTCATTGTGTGATTCCAGATATTTCTGGATATTTTTGTTTTTCAACATATTCTGTTCTGGTTTCCAGTTATGGATTTACGCGCCAACGACGAATGCTGATTGTTAATATTGTAGTTGGTGAAGATTTTGCTGCTACATGCTTTCGTCAGATGTATTCTATTCATTAATCTGAACGTTATCTTGAGTATGTTGAATTTTATATTTACTTTCAATTTTATAATTTTCAGAAGTATTTTCTATTTGTCAATTGAATAATTCCTGAAATGTAAAATTTGAAGATTTGGGTTGAGGTTTGGAATTGCCTGAACTTGTCTCCATAGGTTCAGGGTAATTTTGCCGTGACATTTGAGAATTTCGATTTGTATTATAGTTAGATTTTCGATTTATGAATTGTGGGTGTACTTGATTTGGCTGTTGTTGGGTTGCTATTGTTGTTTTACATTATTTGTTGGATTTATAATTCTATTGGAATATGCAGTTTGTAGTGAACTTGGAAATGATGACTTATGAGACCTACCATAAAATGTTGAAATTTTGGATAATTTGTAATTTGATAATTTGGACGGATTTGATTGTGTGTTTGCTGGAAAAGGAAGATTAGTTACGTTATGAACATTCATATTTATTTAGGTTATCAAGGACTTCTGCATTACCATCGCAATAAATGAATTATATCATAGTACCTTTAATAAATATTAAAATATGAACTAATGTCATATAGTTCATTTATCTCAAGAATGCTATGATGTCCTATTTCGAGGGTCTTCCTTCATTTTTTTGAAATTGTTTGATCTCTAGCTGTCTTCCAGCTGGAAGGAAACAAACCAAAGTTGTATGGAATGGTAAAACCTCCAGAAAACTGGTGATAATTCAGGCGCACATTCCTTGAGAATGACAGGTGAAATGCCTCTTTGGTATTGAGATCAGAATGCACCTAATCGTGGGCTGGTAAAAGACAATTCCATGCGTATGGCTTTAGATGGCAAGAGAATTGTGGTTTCAAAGTGGAATTTGCTACTAATGTTCCTACTAAGAAGTTATCTATTTCTTGTGGTTTAGTAGCCAGTGTGTCCTCATTCTAACAACTGCTTTGTCCAAAGTTCGAAACGAACGAGAGCCATTCGGATATTCGATAAGTTTCGATCTCACTTTGGCGTTATATGCCTCTTCCGAAGCCGTTATTGTGTGATTGCAGATATTTTTGCCTTCAACATGTTCTGGTTTCCAGCCATGGATTTCTGCGCCAAAGACTATGCTGTTTGTTTTGAAGCGACGGTCCTAGAACAGATTCTATTGAACCATGGTTCACCAGATGATGGTGATTTGTTGGTATGGGATAAGTAGGTTCCCATTCCTACCCTAAAATATCCGGGATCTCTTTGACACATCGCGTTGAGTCATCAGATTCAAAACATACGCTCCTCCAAGCAAACTCGGAGAAAAAATGTGAAGACCATCTTAGTCGGCTGAGCTGTGATGTCAAATGTGTAGAGGTGTTGTAGTGATTCATAGAGTAATATGGGGACAGGAAGCACTGATGGGTGAACGATCTGACTTCCCCAATGGTGCAAGGACTTTTACTCCATGAGGATCTGGATTGTTAGTGAAGAATAAGTCAAGCATATTGGCATAATGATAGTGGTTATCAGAGATCCGTGTTGTTTCAATGATTAATTGTTTTAGACCATAAGTAATGGCGGAGGCCTCAGTCTGTCGCCCTGCGTCATTCGTCTTGGTTAAGAACTTATTGAGCCAAGTGGAGTTGTGAACGTTCAAATCCCCGTGATGATGATTCCAGTTGCTGGTAAATTCTGCTGAATTAGGTCAAGTTCCAGAGGAGGAAACTCAAACAGTTCAGTACAAGCTGGTACATTTGGTGGAAAATAAAGACAACAGAGGAATTTTTTCTGTTTGTGGTTATCACGCTTGAGCCACGTTATATCGAATTCTTGTAGTTCTAGATTCTTCTCTCGGTGGCAAGAGAGATTATTTCTCGAATGGAGACAGATATCTCCATCGAATTAGCAACGAGTGTGGAGCTCTTAGCCAAGGTAGAGCATACATGTCATGTTGATGGATGGATTGACTTGCGTCTCAGTCAAGACCAGTATGTTTGGAGGTGGTAATGAACATAATTGATGTTTTTGCTAAGACCTCCGATAATATGGAGGTCTATCTTCAAGTATATATTTTTCAATATCGAGCATCTCTCGCCCAGAAATCAGTACATTCACGTAATTAAGGAATTAAGGTATCGATACAAAGTCTGTTTTCACCCCGGTACATCTAAGATCATACAGGACGACCTGACTGATTTCATTAGTTCCGTTTCGAATCAGAAAATTTACGAAAACATGTTCATCAATTGAAGCTCAACTTCGACAAAATTGGGGTCAGTTCCCAAGAATACCTTTTGATTTGCTATTAATAATACAGGTTGAAAATGTTGCACCACTATAGCTTGAGTCCCCAGTAGGCTAGTGGTGCAGCAGAATATCTTCAATATTTCCACCATATTAACATTCGAAGTGGATTGAACGTATCGAATATTGGTTTCATATTCCATGCACCTTCAAATATGGGAAAAGTTCACGTTTATTCATCATCATTCTTGTTAATTCGGCTATTTTCAATTGAAAAGTTTAAAGCCGAATAACATCTCAGACTTCATTATTGTGATTGATTATTCAGATGGATTTCGAATCAAGTAAGCTTCACCTACAATGGGAAAGTCGATTCCACACCTCGGCTTGACGTTTTATTACATCCATAAGCTTGGTTATCAGAGACGTCTGCGAATTGATAGAATCCATAAAATATTTTCAGCTTGCAACTGACAGCACGAAAGTTAGTTGCATAATTTCCATGAGAAAATCTCTACCATGAACAAAGTAGTCTCTGAACATTATTCACTTCATAAAAGGCAGAATAATATTTAGGTTCCGCTCAAATTGTGTTGTGATTGATTCCCATTCAATATGCATCTCTTCTTTTAGCAAAAATTTCCATAATATTTGAGCAACACAATGTTATAGTTTGTATCGTGATGACTTGACAGTTTGAAAATGTTTACTGAAAATAAAGGGTTTTCCATTAAGGCCGGGTAGATGTTAAAATTGAATAAAACAAGTTGTGTGTGAGATATCAAAAATGTTTTTGTTTTATTCGGAAGGCCTATTAATGACATTATGTGTGAGTTATTACATCGTTTAAATGGCCACCGCGGCTTCGGTGGGTGGCGCGCATTCGAAAGCTCCAATTTTCGACGATTCTGGCGCATAAATCAGGTTGAATTTGAGCAATGGCACGGGTTATGTTGACTTTGAGTGCACCGGTCGTTTGCGGCCTATTGGGATAGACCTGCGACTTGAGGAAATTCCACAAAAAGAAATCTAACGGGGTCAAATCGCACGATCTCGGTGGCCAGTTCACGTCGCCTCTGCGTGAGATAACCCTCCCTCAAATTGCTCTTGCAGAATGTTCATTGTGGCATCAGCTGTGTGGCACCTGGCGCCGTCTTGCTGAAACCATATATCGTCCACATCCATATGATCCAATTTGGGCCAAAAGAAATTGGTGAACACAGATCAGTAGCACTCTCCGTTGACGGTGATGGCGATGCCATCGTCGTTTTCGAAAAAGTACGGACCGTTAATGCCGCCGGACCACAATTCACACCAAACAGTGACTTTCAGCGGATGCATTGCCACTTGGTGGACCTCGTGAGAATTGGCATCGTCCCAAATCCGGAAATTTTGCCTGTTGACGGACCCATTCATCCAAAAATGGGCCTCGTCGCTGAAGATGATTTTTTTGTTAAAATCCAGGTCTGCCTCCAACTGCTCCAGAGCCCAGTCAGCGAACTCACGGCGTTGTCTATGGTCGTTTACCCTCAGCTCTCGGGTCAGTTGGATCTTGTTCGGGTGCAGACCTGAGTCCCGACGCAATATTCGCTAAGTTGATGTCTGCGAAAGGCCGAGTTCTTGTGCGCGGCGCGGAATTGTTTGCATCCGGTTCTCCTGCACACTCTCATGGACAGCGGCGATGTTTTCGACAGATCTTGCGTTTCTTTTACGTACAGGTGTTGGCTGATTGTGCAGTGAACCAGTCAACTCAAATTTGGTCACGAGACGTTGAATAGTCGACTGGGGAGGACGACCATGCAAACCGTAAAATGAACGCAACGCGCGCATCGTTGCCACAAGAGGACATCTATTTTGATAATGAAGCTTTATCATTTGAACGCGTTGCTCGACATTGTAACTTGCCAAGGTGATTTATTTTGAGTGACTGAATAATAAACGATAGATTTGACAGATGCAGCCTGAATAACATGGCTGCCATGAATTGTCAAAATCTACCCGTCCCTATTGAAAAACTCATTATATCCATATTGTAGGTACAGGAAATATTACAACAGTTTCCAGTGAACGCCTTTTCAATTTGAATTTCCATACTTACTCATACTCAGTATTAGTGAACTTTCTTGTTCATGAAATGTGGGATTCGAAAAGAAATTTTTAGATGAGAATCTTGAATTTCGGGATAATGGACTTGAGATGGGCTGAACAAGAATACTTGGGGTAAAGTTCGTTTCAAGATCTACCGTTGATCTATTCACTGGAATCGACTCTTTTCTTTATTCGCTAAGTCTGAACGATTACGTCTCTGTGCATTGGCAACAGTAGGCTTATAAGTTTTATTTCATTATAGCGCATTCCCATAACTTTCCTAACCTGGCAAAAAAAATGCCGTACGGTCGTTTCAAAAAATTCTCCATATTTAATATACTTATCACTCAGAAACTATAAAGTGTCATCATCAATAAATAACTAAAAACTACCTATTGAATCTAAAGGCACTTCTACCCATATAACACAAGGATGCTGTATATACATCCAGTGGACATACAAATAAAAATAATGGACGTCCTTAGGACATCATTTTATGTCCCAACAATGTCCCCTACCCGTCCTTGCGTTCACAAATAACACTACTTCTAACTCCCAGTCAACGCCATCATAGTCGAGGAAATATAGACAAAAAATCCCCAAAATCTCGAAAAAAAATTCTAATCAACGGAATTTAAAGAATGAGGCGTCAATCGACGAGGAATTATGTCTAGAAAAAAGTCTACTAGTGAGCGTTTGGAGGTGTGGCCTACTTGCATTGCTGCACTCAAAACTGCATGTAAAAGATTCATTTTCCAAAAGGTATTTTTTCAATTTGTGAAATCTAGAACAATAATCAGTACAATCAGCCCAATTTCTCTTCTGTGGTTTTTGTTGATGCAATAAAAATTAGTTTCTTAGTCATTAACTTATTAAAGAACACAGTAGTCGTAAGATTCTGTTCTAATTGTTCTTAATATCAATAATAATAATAATAATAATACCTTCAACAAGGATCGTTCAGTAGCGTTACAAGTTTTCCGTTGATGAGCTCTCTTAGAAAACGAAACAGCTGTCTAGAACTAATAGCTTGTAATGCTACTGATCGATGTAGACTGGAGAGACATTAACATCAAAATCACCATGATGAGGGCAAGGCAAGAACTTCATGGATTACTCTGATTAGGATGGGAGGCTGAAAAATGGTGGAGCGTGTTAAGATATATCCTTCCTTATCTAGTGTTTGAAACGCCGGGGTTGGAATCCAACGGCATATTAGTTTCAATCAGAGCTTCCCAAGGGTTTGACGAGAAATATCCGATTTCTCTTCGGTTCCAGGGTGGAAATCAAGCCACGTCAAGAAATGAGAGATGAATTCATGTTTATTGCAAGTGACACTCCCTCCACATTTAGGTGTCACGCCTTGTTGCCATCAATTGCTAGAAATCGTTGGAATGTTTTCATTCAATTATCAGGTAATGCTTTGATAACGAATTCTGAATAACACAATTTGAACAATGTAAAATTTATACCAGGCCATTTCCATGTTTTGGATTGTATCTGAATTACAGTAAAGCTTTGAAATTTTGTGTAAAAAAATGACCGAAGCTATTTTTTATAAATCGTGAGCGAAACATTTGCCGATCATAAAACCAAAAGGTTGTGTTCCCTTCCGTTGGGGTTTTTTTTGAATATGAAAATAATTTGATTTGATTTTCTGCGAGAGGAACTGTAGGTCATAGAGAAAAAATTCGAGTGACACCTACATACATAATTTCATTCTCTTGCTGTGCTACAACCAGAAAAGCAGAATGGAGAGGGCGCAAAGTTGCCAAAAATGCCTATTCCCTCATTTTGGACACGGAATTTTTTTTTGCACTACTGTGGAATTATGAATGTTGTAGAGCTGAAAAATCCTATCAAATATATACGCTATTTTTTTGCGATGCACTATTACCGAGATATAGCGCTTCCATTTTCTAATATATAGGTACTATTTAGGGAATGTACTCAACGCATGAGAAAACACAGACACATTTATTTGGTCAAAACTTATTTTATTTCTCAACATAATCTCCATGTAGCCCGATACACTTCGTCCAACGTTTTTCAAATTTTGCGATTCCTTCCAAATGATTCGATTTCGGCAACCCTTCAAAACAGACGTTTGTTTCAGCGATGTCCACATCGTTGGAGCCAAACCTTTTTCCGCCGTGCCAATTCTTCAAGTTTGAAAGTAGATAAAAATCGCAGGGAGTCATATCTGGAGAATATGGCGGATGACGAACCAATTGGTAGCGCAATTCATGCAATTTCGCCATTGCGACTGCGGATCTGTGCACCGCCGCATTGCCGCTTTCGCTCCAAATTGGCGTTGAATCGCTCTTCCTGATATATGCCGGTGATCGTTTCGCCCTTTTCAAGGTAATTGATATGGACCATACCATGTGCATTCTAGGAAAATGTCGCCATGACTTTGCTGAGCGATAAACACACTATGGTCTTTTTCAGCTCCGATTCGCCAGGACTAGTGCACTGTTTCGACTATTTTTTGGTCGCTGATGTGTTGTGATGGATCCATGATTCGTCTACGGTAAGGAAACGGCGCAAGAATTCCTTATAGCCCTTGAATATCCCAAAACAGTTCTTTGAAGTTGTCACATTGTCGGGCTTGTTGTCAACATAGAGCAAATGCGGCACTCATCTGGCAAATAGCTTTCTCATATCAGAAAATGTACGCAAAATGTTCCGTAAGCTTTCGGTTGAGGTGCCCATAGCCTCAACAATCTCATGCACTTTAACTCGCCGATCGTCCAATATCATACCATGGATTCTATCGACGATTTCTGGCGTTGTAACCCCAATTGGACTACCAGAACGTTCGGCGTTCTTTGTGGTCATACTGCCACAACAGAAATCAGTAAACCACTTGTGAATCGTTCCAATCGATGGTGAGGAGTCCCCATCAGTGGCGGCTCCTCGAAGGAGGCTAAGGAGGCTCAACCTCCTCACCAATTCATCTTGTAGATCATTATTCATTTTATTTCCTGTTTCTCTGATAATTTTTTTAATTTCACAATTAATTCCCCGTTCTCAGTAGTTATTTTTAATCTGGCAACAGTGCCCTTAGGCTAGACTCAATAGAGTATATTTCAAACCTTAAACAGTAAACACCTGTTGCTCAACACAGTTGCCGTTTCTCCGACCAGTCCAATTGCTGAATACCGTAAAACATAGCTAAAATGGCAACACTCTCAGTAGGCTAGCCTGCCGCCGGCAAAGAGTTCTCTCTTTGGCCGCCGGCCTTTCAGCTCAGTACGCTCGGTGGTATGGAATATGACACATGCGTGTTGCATCGGTGTTTGTTTTGTGACGCCATGCGAAGGGAGGTTAGATTGAAATTTGTCTGTTCGGTAAATTATTAAAATTCAAAATGAGTGCTAGTGATTTAGTTGCTGACTTTTTAGAAAATCCATTTAGTGGATTAACATATGACAAAAAAGTGTTTTTTTTAATAAACGGCCTTCAGTGATGTCAGGTAAGTATTAAAATCGATCGTTTAATACTGGTAATTATAAAATATATTTATGGTTAACGGGATCTGCGTAATGGCGGGACATTTGAACGGTCTTCAAACAAAAATAAAATCAGTTTCGCCTCAGGCTATTTTCACCCATTGTTACGCTCACAACATGAATTTGGTTTTAAGTAATGCATGTAGTTCCATTAAGGAAGTTAGAACTTCTTTTCGAACTTATCGTCATTTTCAAATTTTTTTAGCAAATCCACCAAACGAACTGAAGTTTTAAATAACATACTAGGAAACAGAATTCCCTGTAATGCTCCAACTCGATAGAATTTTACATCACGTGCAGTGTTTACCATCCATAGGAATAAAGACAAATTAATTGAAACATTTGATTTTATATTAAACAGTGATGACTTTTCAACAGATCAGGTTTCTTCAAATGCTGCTGTTGGTTTAAAATCTTATATAGAAAATGAAGTATTTTTGTTTCTTCTTGATACTTTTGAATTAATATTTGAACAAACTGTTCCTGTTTTTCAAATTTTACGACATAAATTCACTGATATAATTTATTCAAGAGATCGTTTGAAACATCTCTGATAAAATTTCAAGTTTCCGTAATACAGAATTTCATTTTAATATTTTATTTGAAAATTTTCCAACTGATGAGGCTCCTCCCGCGAAAAGGAGGAAAACATCTAATTTGGTAGACAAGAAAATACATTATAAAAACAACTTTTTCATAAAATTTTAGATACGAGGTCAAATTGAGATTCGATTTTCTGATTTACATGAATTGAAGTTTTTCGACTGGACGGATGGAAGATTTTTCGAATCTTTTTCAAAAAAGTTTCCCAATAAACTTTTAGATAACTTAGTTCTAAAATATACATTTTTTGATAAAATAGCACTGCACAATGAATTATGCATTGTATACTCGGATAAAGAGATTTTAGGCCAGTACGACAGTTACGCCGATATGACATGAAATATATGATAGGCAATGATTTGCAACAAGGTTTACCTCAGTTTTGTAAACTACTTTGTTTGACAGTCACCATTCCTGTCATGTCGGCATCGGTGGTGAGATCATTTCCTACTGTCAAACGAATTAAAACTTACATGCGAAATACAGTGGACCGAAATCGTTTATACAATGTTAGTTTAATATCTATTGAAAAAGATTTAGTAAAACACTTAAAACATAATGATACATTTTATGATAATATTATTGATCATTTTTTGCAAACTAAAGACTTTAGGATATAAAAAAAGTTGATAAAATTAATTAAAAAATAACTAAATATGAAAAATTCCAAAAAAAAAGAAAAAATATTAAAAATCCGAATAAAATAAAAAACAGAAGACGAACAAAAAAAATTTTTTGCCAATAGAAACTCTATACCTCCACGTTGGTTCTTGCTGGGCAACAATTAATTTTGTCACTGAAGTAGCTGGTACGATCGCTGCCCAAAGGTTAAATTAATTGGCTGAATAGAGTATATTTTTACAAAAACGATTTATGTCCAGCCTCCTCTCTTGAAAAGTTCACGAGCCGCCACTGGTCCCCATAATGTTTAACAAGCGAATAAAATGTTCCAAGAAATAATGTTCAATCAAGACATGAAATTCACTGTTTTTCATGTTTACAAAAATTTTCAAGGTTGCTTGCTTTCGATTGATGTCAAAACAGAAATAAATGGCATGTCAGTCTGAACATTTCAATGCGTTCTAGTTAAAGTTAGTACATCACAAATGTCGCATAAAATGTATATTGTGCCTCCATCTGTTTTATTTCTCGGGGACTTTTCACCTTGCCCTCGTATATAGAGCTTTCTATTGTTGAAGTCGATCTTCAATATTTAGGAAGAATTTGAGAGTAAATTAAGACGGAAGGATTCAAACATGGATTCAAATCGAACAACATACAGTCAATAAATTCAAGAGCAATGAAGAATAATTGCTTCACAACAAACAGGCCCACTGCAATTAATTCAAATAGCTTTTCATCAGGTGATCTCAATTTAATTAGATATTTGTTCGGTTTATTAACGAATTTGTTGATTTTGGGTGTCATGAAATTTTCGTGAGTTGAATTAAATTGTTCTCGACGAGAATGTAAATTAATTGCAGGGTGTATTCCATTAATAACAGAACAAAGGCCGTCTCTAACTTAACTTGGTAGATATTCTGAAACTTGGCTATGCAGTATTATATAAGTGCTAACTAAGTTTTCAAATTATAAAAGTTATCTTGCACGCAACTTTCATCTCATTAACAAACAACTAACCTTCATTACATTTATATTTCAGTTTGATAACTGAGTATGAATTTTAAGGTTCAGACGCTGCACTGTATTTATCCAGACTTCTGTCGGCGCTTGGAGTTCAAACAAGGGGATCATTACAAGAATGGAAATTATAAGAGCGACAAGCAATACCTACAGTTTTTTGTGAAATGTAGATGTAAATGTGATGATTTCAAGACAGAAAAATTTATCCAGTTTCAAAGACGTTGCTGACTTGCTGTCAGGCTGCAATTATTTCTCTCTCATCTCAATAGTAAGCACTTTCTTATTTCCGTTGTATCTCTGTTGTTAGATGGACAGTTGATCAAATAATCAGTATTTCGATTTTATGAACAGTATACTCTCCCATCAATACGTTTCGTAAGGTCAGTATGAAATCAAATGATCAGTATTTCGATTTTATGGACAGTACACTTTCCCATGAGTTTGTTTCGTAAGGTCAGTATGATGATATTTGGTCGGTAAAAATAATAAGGCCATCAAGATGGAGAATAGTCAGTTAAATAAATAAATGAAATGGTCGATAAAATTAATAATCGGCCTCTTCAATTAATAAACCGTAGGTAAAATGATAAAGTGTCAATAAGATTATTAATCGGCCAGTATGAATTAATAAACTGAATTCAATATTGTTACTGCATCAAGCAGCAAAGTTACCGCCGGTTACTTCATATATTTTTGATAATACCGGGATATCAAAAATTATCTTGGTCAAGGGCGGTTGTATAATCTAGAACGTGTGTCTTACTTTACGTTTGGAATAATTATGTCACTGTCACACTGACATCATCAATAACCTACAAATTTCATACCTATTTATTTCAGTTGTAAAACAATAATGAACTACAAATTATGAAACTTCGAACCTTTTCAGATGTCGTGATAGCCACAATCCGGGTCAAAAACTGTTTTGAAATAGTTAATTTTCCGTAAATCGAATGACGTTCACGTGAGAAGCCCGTAGCACGCGAGTTAGAAAAGTGCAAACTGGTTGTACCTAATACGTCTTTACGACGACTTTTCGCGAGCGAAGTTTGTGTTTTTTCCTTGCCCTTGTACTCATGCAGTAAGCTCCAAGCGGCAAAGTTATCGGAGGTAAGTTTGTTAAATTTTTATATATTTTAGAGAATACTAGTGAGTTAGAAAGTTTGTTTTTGTAGTGATTTTCCTTGCCCTTATACAGAATATACAGAAAACTCCAAACGGCAATGTTATCGCAGGTTATCTTTTTGACAATACTAGGTTAGTATTATCAAAAATATATTGTTATGTATAAAGTATAAGCATGAGATTGCAAGAATCTTAGATTTAGAAACTTGAAAATCTGGAAGAACAGAACAGGACAAGAGAAGGCACTGAGAGCCATAAGTATTTGATCATTCATACTTAAGACAAACAAAAAATGCTGTACAAAAATATAAAGACCACAATAGTGATGAATCAAATTTTCACAAGACTTATATAACCATGAAACAGAAATAGCATTTTGCATTGAGGGAGACTTCAACACAACTCTCCAACCTATCTCAAGAGCATCTCTCTAATGGGAGAAAAACTATAGGCTGAGGTCACTATGATTGATTGATTCGTGTGTAGATGTATATTTGTGATTATTTGATTTACGTGATGTAACTGTGGCTCATAATCAATTTTCATCATTCCGGTTTTTTCGTAATAAATACAACCTGGGCACTTTCCCATACCGTCGAGCAATTCGGATATTCAACCAGACACGCACCTGGGAAGATGTGGAGTCAATCATCATCATCAATTGAGGGTAGGGAGATTAGCTCCCAGGTACACTTTAGGCCACTCAATTCAGAAGCTTATTCTATTCTAGCAGGTTTGTAGGCCGCCTGAAACCCAGAATATTACTAACACATGGAGTCTAAGTCTCAAAACGCCTCACTGGACATACAACATTGAAGTGAAACCGATGAACACTAAATTATCTTTAAATTGATGAATAAAGGAACTAGCGACCGTTGATTGAAAGACTCAACTCTTCAATCAACGCTGCGACTGAGTCGAACCCGATACAGAGACATGCCTGCTTCATTATAACGGGGCTATGAAAGCAACTCCCTTTCAAAGAGTGTAGAATTATTTGAAGTTGGACGTATCTTAGATTTATTATGTGTATGTTTTCAACTGATTCTTTTGAACAATATACAGTACTCCCCACTCCCGGCCTGTGCTTGAAGTGAATTCAGTGACATTTAAATTTAAATCACAGTAGATATATTTTCATTGTTGATTCAACAATAAAAGAATTTGCATATATCAAATGATGTCACACAAAAGTACTGACTACATAGAATTATTCCAGCTTATATTCGTGTCTCATATTAATGTAATGCTTCTGACAGATTTTATAATGGATAGCGTTAGTTAGGCATAAAAATGTACACATTATGACTGTTAGTTTCATAAATGGAAGAAGCAAAAGCATCGTTACTCCATGTGAGAGATAGAATGTACGAAACCTTTTAGTTTACTCAACACTGTGGACTATGCCAAAAAGCAAATATTTAACAATGAGAGTAACAAACAACATATTTTTTCTTGAAATTCAATTCCAGTAAACATACGAGTCTAGACGGGCATCTATGATAATGGCATGAAATAAGATTCTGTCGAATTGAAGGCGGCCAACTTCAATGCACTGAATCAAGGAGAGGTTCGACTATGACTACATATGCAACGAGACTTCATTTATAAAAGTTCAGAATATAATTTTATTATTTCGTTCAACTTCGTACAAAATTAGCAATTTCTACAAGCTGCGAAGATGTGTGATGTATATTGAACAGACCACACTTAAAAACTCTTCAGGTATGGTATTCTACAGCAGAAATCTTTATTTGACTTCCTCGTTCTTCTGAATTGGGATGGACAGTGTCACTGTTCCTCTGATTAGAATGAAAAAATCATTAATATATAATAATATATAGAAGAATGGTGCGAGGGAACTTGTTACATTGTTTACCAGTAGAAGGCGTTTCAGGGCTCTGAAATAACTCAAGTTATTGTCTAAGGTGAAAGCTTCTTTCAATAACGTAGCCTTACGCCTTTTTTATAATGAATCTAGATATCAACTGTTATACCTGATCCAGCTTATGATAGCAATACTCTACAAGTATTCAGGAAAAAGTCGACGTTCATTTGTTTTCAAAAATGCTTCCTAGTGGAGATAGAGCCCTTCGAATTTCGATTGAAAAAAACTATTTTTATCGCAACTTTCTGATCTCAGTGCTGATCTGTATGAGGAGGCTCTGAAATATATATTCGACAAATATTTGCTTCATCACCGCTTATGTAATAGCGCAGGAATATGAAGCAAGCTGAAGTATGGAAAGAAATTTATCAACATCGAGCTCATCCAATATCTAGAGAGATATAAAATCGTGAATGACCAATATGACTTGCGTCAGAAGAGATCAACAGGACACATGCTTGGCTATGCACCACATTTAACGCAGACAGCTATTGAAAGATATAGGGAATCTCTAGTTCTAGCATTGCATCTCTCCAAAGCATTTGACAGAGTCTAGCACCAAGGCCTTCTTGGAAACTTCCGTTATATGGTTTTCCACCACACTGTCGCTTACTATAGGGTTTTTCTCAGATAGATCACTTGTCGTGGTTGACAAAGTCTTCATCCATACAATGGCTATTAACGATGGTGCTCCATAGGTATCTGTCTTGGAACCAATTTTATTCCTGTCTCATATCAACGAGCTATTGAAAGTGGAGAAGATGGTGAACTCCATGACGTTTGGGGCTCGGGCTAGGATTTTAGTATCTTCAAAAAGGATTTGATGCTTTGTGTCAAACTTGTGTTCCGCAAGTTCCACAGAGCTGTCAACATATCTCAGCCTCAATCCTTGAAATTAGAATTAGAATTAAAACATCTTTCATCTGCCTTATAATCATACAATTTCTCCCATCACAACATTCAAAAAGCCATAAAGAAATACACTTCACCTAAAATTTCGAATCAATCTGAGCCAGAAACGGCCTATCTTCCATATATTCAAAATATAACAGATCGAATTTCCAAAATCCTCAAAAAACAAAATATTTCCACCCGTTTTTCCACACTTCCAAAATTATCTCAGTTTTACAAACCTATCAAAGATCCCCTTCCTCCTCTCCACTTAGAAGGTGTTCATAGCATTCCCTGTTCTTGCGGTAAAATCTACATTGGTGAAACAGGTAGAACAGTAGCTACTCGTGTGAAAGAACATGAGCGCTGTACAAGGCTTCGTGACACCAGTAGATCTGCACTTGCGAAACACAAGTTTGACACAAATCATCAAATCCTTTTTGAAGATACTGAAATCCTAGCCCGAGCCCCAAACTTCTATCAGCGAAAAATCCTCGAAGCTATAGAAATCCTAAAACATCCGAATAATCTGAACCGTGACTCAGGATATAACCTTCCCAACATTTGGAAACCCATCCTGGGAAATTCCACTTCGCACATGATCGCACAACGGCAGGGTCAGGTGCCGGAACGAAGTTAACCACCGGAATAAAGGCAGTGAACTATGTAGCGTGGAGGATTTTTCCTACAATAAATACGGCTACAGAAACCAGTAGAACCCGTTTCAGTTCAAGCCTCAAGCCTGCCCTGAAGATGCCACCTGTAATGGTTGGCGAAACGTTGGCATCAAGTCGAGCTATTGTGACGCGGAATCCATCCGGAAGACAAGATTTTTCAAAAAATAAATTGTGTATAACAAAAAATAGTTTTTATTGGATCAAAAACGGTCAAATTCTGAATTTACTAGAAATTAATATGTTATCTTAAAAATTAGCTAATTGAATTGTTTATTTATTGCTTATGAGCAATATAAACAATTTGCGCAACTTCATTTGTGGTCAACTTTTTTTCTGATTACATTTTGAAGAGAATGCAATTTGTCCCATCATAATCGATCCATTTCCCAAGGATTTACGAGTTTTGCCTATTTTTATAGCCATTTTACTGCATTAATAGTCTATCCAGCCTGCTGTATTTGTGTATTTGAATTAATAATTAAATATATCGAATAATCAATTGACAAGGCCTACTTCGTTCAAATAATTCAGCGAAGTTGATATTATTGAATAACTTGTAATACCCGTATCATCAAATTTAGTAATATTACGAAATGATTCTGCATTCCTGCGGTTGTCTCATTTAATTGAATGGAATTTATTACCTTCAAATAAACTTTACATTCGTCTGAAACATGTTGTGCAACCTTATTATTAATGAGTCTGTAGAAGTCTTGATATTTCGATAGAGTATGCCTTGACCGTCTAGTCTGAATAATTGCACATTATGTATGAATATTATATTTCGAACAACAATAGGTCAGGATTCCTGCAGTGGAATAATTCTTATTATCACTCATTTCAACTAATAATGCGCACAATGCGCGATATTTTACTACAAACAGGAAAGACCCACAGTTAGCCAAATATTTTCCAAGTTGGTAGTAATATCATTAGCTGTCTGGGATTAATAGACATATTGTCAATGTTCTATCCGGAGAACCAACACTTTGTCTATAGGTTCAAGTTTCAGCCCTTGCGCTAGGAATATGTCGACTGGGTTGTAGCGTATCGGGAAATTTGCCTGCGATATTCTCGAATTGCTTCTAAGGCGTTTTCATCACGAAATTCCTACACGGAGTGCATGATGTCAGCATAGTCTTGATCAGAGAATCGAGAAGGCATTTCAGTAGTTTCTAAAAAAGTACACAAATTCAAGTCACCGCCTACTTTGTTACGTTTACTCTTTCAACTCTTTCTCCACACGAGTACGTAGTGCATAATGCACTTCTCTCTCTCTCCTGAGAGTACAGGCTTAACACCCTGACGGAGCTGAAATCACCTCACACTCGGTATACACCCGAATTTTTCTTTGATAATATCTTCAGGTGCTGTAACAGAATTTATTGCAATAGGCTGTTGCACAGTTTTCCCTTCAAAGTCTATCTTCTTTAATTTTATTCCAAGATCCCTTATCCACAGTCGTTTTTACCCTTGATGGGGACAATGAATAGGTTACTGTGAATTTTGTTATCCCTATAAATCACTAAAACAGGAACTGAACCTTTTGGTGTTATGAAGTTTCACGAAAATGATCGGAAGGAAATGTTTGCTGACTGAATCGAGAAATTCTAGTTTAATCGATTGGAATCAATTTCATTAATGAGAGAAAATCTAGTGCCAGAATCGACTTTAATACGCTGTTGTTTATTATCAATAAGAACTGAAATTATGTATTTGTCAGAATTTGAAAATATTCCAAACAGGTCAACTACCTCATCTTCAAGGTGTGAAATTCCATAGTTGTGCTCAGATTCAGCGTAAGTGACAGTGTTAGTAGAACAGGAACTTCCTGATTTTGAATCTCTTACCAATGTTTTGATTCAATCTTGGGAAACGTGACAAACTCCATTTGTAGATATTGGAGAATCAAAGTGTTTTACTTCCCGGTATATGTTGAACACCATCTACCTGGAGAAATGAAACTTTGTCTAGATAATAGAAGTTGTAGATTCCTAAGAGCTATTATTCTTTCCAGCATTATATACTTTCAACATTATTAAGACGCATGTAGGAATTTGCAAGGGTTTTAATTTATTGAATTAGTATAAATCTGACTATGTGAATCATCTCCAGAATATATCTTTCATAATAATTGATTTCCTTAGTTGGAATACTAACACTATTGTAATCAAATTGATGGTTATAATCAAAGCACTGTTCAGTAAGGGCGGTGGAATTTTCCAAGTTTTTGTTTCTTGTACTATACTTATGGCCATACATTCTTTTTCGTAAATATTGCTTAGAGATTACTGTATAAGTTACATCACAATCTAAGCAATTTAATTTGTATACTGTGTGAGTTTGTTTATCTTTAGATATTGAAGGTTTTAGATTTAAAAAATACAGTTAGTAGCTTAACATTTATATCATACTTTTTTAAACGCTTATTATTTTTTTCTGAGGTCTCCGAAATATATTGTAATGTAATGAAGTTATCTGTATTACCGTTTTTGTTATTTATATATGACGTTCCATTATAGTTATTGTTTATTCTTTCTTCAATGATGAGATTGAAAAATGTATTTGAATAACCATTCATTTCCAGTGTATTACGGCCAGCTCTAATTTTGGGTCAGTCCTCTGGGTAATGCCGTTAATAACAAATTTTTTTGTAACTTGTTGGTGCAACGGAATTGAAGTGAAGGTAACGTTGAGACCAAACTTCCTTAGTAAACCGCGAAGTCTTTATTCTTCCATCTGCATTATGTTTAATGTTCATATCTAGAAAATTTATGTTTATGTTCACTTCTATTTCACAAGTGAATTGAAGTTTACAGTGGAAATTGTTGATTTTATTAATCACGTATTGAATTTTATCATTGGGAACACACATTAGGCAATTATTCACATACCGTTTAAAGAATATGAGTTGAAAATCTAATGAATTTATTACAAATTCCTCTAGGCATTCCATAACTAGGTTAGCAATATTTGCTGAACTAGGAGATCTCATTTGTTCAAGCTTAACGTATTCAAATTTTTATACATATTGACAATAATTATGACAAGTCATATAAAGTATCTTTTCTGTATATTAGCTATTATAGCTTCTGTGAATGTATTTACGACACATCTGGAAACATTCGTAAATAGAATTCTTGTCAATTTGTCATCAGCCGATGAAGTGTTATTGATGAGTTGACATGGCTTATTTATATGGGTACTTCTAAGAATGGTTGTGTTGGCTGAGATTTCTGGTCAACACATATGTAGCCAACGATAGCAGCTACTACCCTTCTTTACAGACCTTTTTAGTCTTAAACTTGCGTGAAGTAAACGACTTTTGGAAAATATAGCATTCACACAAAGCTCATTCATCGAGCAACATCATTAGATTACTAAACATTCAAATCAAATTCATTCAACGAGCAACATCATTACATTGCTATAACAATCACATCAACATCACATCAACATCACTTCAGCAAACAACATTAATAACATTAGCATATCATCAATCTTATAATCAAACGTTAACCTAGAGACTTACAACTTTAGGGAAACTAGCCTTCATAAATAAGGCGACTCAGTTCTGTTAGTATAGTTTGTACATAACTGTATATAGTATTAAGAAAACTCTTACTGTTTTATTTGCCCCACGTTGTGGTGACAATTATTAAGAAAACTCTTACTGAGTTTTTATTGTTATTAATAATTATAATTTGATTCTACCGGCTAGCTTTTTATCTTTTTAATTTGATTGTATTTGAACTTTGAATTAATGTTTATGAAGTTTTTGAACTTTTGAAGTTTATCTGAAGTTATGGATTCTATAGAATCATTTATATGGAACTAAACACAATGCTCTTTGAATTTCACAATATTTAATTTCTATGACTCTTCTTATCTCGGGTAATTAAATTTTATGTTTCACAAGATCTATGATATAACCTTAAAATCACTTTTACAACTAATATTTGTTTATACTGTTATAATCAACAATCTTCCTTTTACTTTACAGATAATACTGATAATATGATGTAGAAATTATAAACAAACTTACGTTTAGATAATATCCAAAAGTGTGTTTAAACAATGTTGGCAATGTTCAATTTACTTCTTTTTAATTTCGTTGATTCACTTTTACACAATACTCTGCTATTTCACGATAATCACAGGTAACTAATTTTTGTTACTTCTTCTTGAGAATCAGGAACTGTTGATAATACTTTGTTTTATTCTTTTAGATAAGATATAAACTTTTCGATGCTTTATTAGAATTATATTGAAGAATGGCAATCGTTGGATACTTCTTATAAATTGGAGGTTATTACAATCTTTTACTTGGTTTAGATACTTGGAACACTTTTTGACTTTTAATAATTATTTATTAACTTCGGTTACTTGGAACTTATCGAAGTTTGGAACACTTGAGTTCACTGATGTTTATTTTTATAAACTTAGGTTAGAAATTTTGGTGATTTGCCAGAGAAGCACAGTCTCTACTTAGATGTTAATGCAAACTGACTTGGCTTGTCTTTCAGATCCTTTTATAGGCCTCCAAAACCGACGCTACATTGATGTCATTTTCCACCTATTAGGTGCCTTCTTTTCATATCAAGAATGCCAAGTTAATTGTTGTGAAACTGACAGAAGTATCTCATTGTTACCAGCCTGACACTAGGAATTCGTCTCGACCAATCAGAATTTAGTATTCTATAATTTTTGAATTATTGGAGATTTTCAACTTATTTTAATTGATAGTGATTCCTTCTTTTTAAATTAATATTGCCTACATTTTTCCACACACTTTGGTATAATATAACCTATGATTGGGTTATTATTAATATGATTATTCCCATATTCATGGTTTTCTTGACAGTTACTTATTCTTAAATCTAATACATACTATATTATATCAATAACATTCTTTTAACATTATATAACTCAAATTTACTAATCCTAACTTATATCTATAACATTATTCAATGTTTTGTACTATCTCATGATAGTTTTGTAATCACTTTAATTATGATTTCTGCCTTCGTTACACAGTATGTTTCTTCACTTTCACTGAAGTTCTTGTTTATCACTTCTTATTCTATTACATTGTTGTTTATTATGTTTTACATTGTTAATTTTAATATCCAAACTATTATTTAGCTTTTACTATTGTTTTTAATTCCATATAAATATTTTTTATTTGATCTTTTCTGATTTTCAAAGTTCGGTAAGTTATTATTTTTAAATTTTTATTGTTTATGAAATGAAATCATAACAATAGGTGTGAATAAATAACTTAAAATCATCAAGTGCTATTTCTTCAACCAACTACCATCATACTGACTCATACGAGAAGTGTAAACAACAGCAGCATACAGCACACCATTGCTGTGCCGAATATTTGCTCAACATATTGCTCACCTTATTGAAAATCACTGAACTTTATTGCATTTATGAATTTAGATTGATCTAGAGGTGTGTGGTTTTTAATCTCTGCCTAACGTTCTTCAATGCTATTCTGTGCCAAAGCAACTGGTATATTTCTAAATGAAGAAACGTCCAAGGAAATCAATAGATGATCTACGGGTACGGTTTGATTTTTTATAAATTCATTAAAATGCCATGAGTCTTTCACATAAGATTCATTTTTTCCTAGATTTTGATAAAAATTTTGGTAAATTGTAGGTAGGCACTCCAGTATTACTTACAATGAGTCTTAATGCGTCATCATATACTTGAAACATTAATGTGTTATTATTTTGATTATATGTGTTTCTGTTCATTTCGACGACGTGGGCATTTTAAATTGATATTAGTGCGATAATGACGTCTTGTGATGATGGTCGTGAGACCGAAACCTACGTAAATACGAAAATAATAAGCATATGTGTTAGTGTGGTCAAAATAATTGGATTGCGGAAATAATCGGAAGTATTAGAAAACACCCCTTTTATCAAGGGTTCCGTAACTTGTAGAATTAGGGTAAAATTAAAAAAAAATGTACATGCCTTTCTTGGTTCAAAATAAAATGTCTATACTCGAATTTTTCTGAAAAATAAATATCATGTGGCCACTCGAAAATTCTGAAAAAATTCAGGTGAATGTATGATCAAAATACGATATTTTTTATTTTCAACTTTTTCTTAAGCTCGTTTTGTTCGAGTTTTCTCGGAAAAACATGATAATTGCCCATTTTGTTGACATTGTAGCGCTTTTAAAGCAACAATTGAAAATAATCAGATCTATACATACTCTTTTAGATTTTCCCTGAACGACAAATCTATAGCAAAAGGAATAATACGAGGTTAACCTTCGCACTCGTTTTACAAGAACATCATCTATTATTTGCATGTTTGGAAACACAAGTAGGTCAATGTCAATAAATAACTATTAGCTCTTACCATTTTTGATTAACTAGTAAGTTGAGTTACGCCAGACATTTTAGTTTGATCAAAGTTTGATTCCACTTTGATGTGAATGAAATGGAACGCATACTGTCCAACCGCGGATGAGACAATGTAGATTTAATTGGAATACGATATTTAGTGAAACTCAATTAGAATACGTTTTAAATATTGGCATCATAATATTTACTCAATCCACACTTGTTCGATTCCGAAACCAATTTAGAACATCGGCTGACCTGAATAATTATTCAAGCTGTATTGTTGGTAAAAGAATGCAAGCACATTGGACAATCTTGTTTGTGACCATTCTATTACAGTAAAATTGGATGAGCGTAGGATATTCTGGTGAGCTCACGGAACCGTACACACCTTTCTTAAGATAATGTTGGGGAATGTCAGTACACACTCAAGTAAATGAAATGGTCAACAATGCGACGTTTATGGACGACAATATTCGTCACAATTTGATCACGGGAACCGGTCAATGTCTCGGGTAAATTTCACGGGCACTTGAAACTCGTCACACAGAGCTTCCTTTGGTAAGGAAAAAAAGGATGGGTGGATGTTGATCATTACGGCTGATTGAATATTTATTGCTTATTAAGGCTAGAAAGGGGTTTGTTTCCAAACTTATAATCATTATATTTTTCATGTTGTACGTGCTAACAATTAATAGTTAAGATTCTTTTCAAAGTTTAAAGAAATTATTATTAGTACAGGCAATACGCCGGACAAAAGGCCGTAATAAAAAAAAATATAGTGCGCTGGAATTTCAAATTTTTTCTCGCATTTTGTTCATAATACCCCATAGATCATTCATGACTATCAAGACCGCGGGGGTCGACCTTCCTACTCCCCAAAACGAGGTTTCAACCCCTCAGAGGAGCATTCTTATAAAAACAATCCAAAAGTTTAGAAAAGTAATGAATTGAGAGCCGGAAATGACCCCTAGCATGTTTTTGGGTCGATGATCACGATTCCGCAAATAGTTTTCTTGGAAAACTCCCTCCAGATGGGAAATTTGGAAAATTTATATATAATATATAATTTATAATTTTGTTGCAAAAATGATCTCTAGTAGGTTTTTTGGGTCGCTGATCACGATTCCGCTGTTATTTTCCCCAAAAAACTCTCTCCAGATGGAAAATTCGAGAAATTCGAGATTTTCCTGAAACGGTTATGAATGATAAAGTATAATTTTGTTGTAAAAATGACCTCTAGTAGGTTTTTTAGGTCGTTGATCACGTTTCCGCTGTTATTTTTCTCGGAAAACTCCCTCCAGATGGGAAATTCGGGAAATTTATATATAACATACAATTTATATTTTTTTTGCAAAAATGACCTCCAGTAGGTTTTTTGGGTCGCTGATCACGATTCCGCTATCTTTTCTCCCAAAAAACTCTCACCAGATGGAAAATTCGAGAAAATTGAGATTTTCCTGAGACGGTTATGAATAATAAAGTATAATTCTGTTGCATAAATGACCCAGTCCCCGAGTTTTCCATCTGGAGATAGTTTTTTGGGAAAAATAATAGCGGAATCGTGATCAACGACCCAAAAAACCTACTAGACGTCATTTTTGCAACAAAATTATAAATTATATTATTATATATAAATTTCCCAAATTTCTCATCTGGAGAGAGTTTTCCGAGAAAACTAACTGCGGAATCGTAATCAGCGACCCAAAAAACATACTGGAGGTCATTTTCGGCTCTTAATTCATTACTTTTCTAAACTTTTGGATTGTTTTTATAAGAATGCTCCTCTGAGGGGTTATATCCCCGTTTTCAGGCTCTTGATAGTCATGAATGATCTATGGGGTATAAGAAACAAAATGCAAAGAGAATTTTGAAACTCTAGCTTACTATATTTTTTTATAATAGCCTTTTTCCCGGCTTATTGCCTGGACTACTAGATGCAATAAAATGTATTTGCAATACCTTCTCGTTTCGTGCGATTCAAACTGAACGTCGGAAACTAAATAATTATGTAGGTACTTACTTTCCTACCTCCAATACTTTATACTTTTTGCTAATTCAGAATATCTACTTTTATTTTAGAGATATCTCAGTCTGTCATAGGATTGGTTGGATTATAGAGAAATAACAACTAATAATCTTATATGCAGTAAATATTTTTTAATTCTTAAAATTTACATTTGGGATACAAATTGACATGTCATAATAATAGTATTTACTGGTATTCACTTACACAATCATTAAGTAAAAAGTGCAAAAAGTACAAAAATAATAGACTTATAGATGTTATCATTAATGTTAATAGTAGATACCTACTTCAAGAAAAATAATACATATTATGCTCCTATTACTCACAGCTTATTCAAATTATATTATATACATTAATTTTCTCAAAGTTTCGCCTAAGCTCACTTTACTTTGTAAAAAGTCTTCAACACCCTTATTTATACGACAATCTAAGTCACTGTACTTTTTTGCACGCTTTGGAGTGTTCATATTCAGCTCAGTTTGTTTTACAATAATATCGTAGTACCGTATTTCATCATTTAGTATTTTAAGCAGTTCATAAATATTTGAATGCGTTTTTCCATTACGATTGTTGAGTCGATGATGCCATCCTTTTACCAAATTTGTTGTGCGGTATCGCTCCTTGCACACCCATATGAATTCTTACTCCCAAAAAAGTTTTTTTTGAGAGCGTTTATTGCTGACTGTTCAAAGTCAATCTGGACTTTTTGTGGCTCAAATTTTGTTCTTTTTTCCAACAGTGTAAAAAGTCTTTTATATGTGGCTCCTTTTCTGCCCGGTAAAGGCGCATAGATGGCTGGAGCAATCTTTATGCTGACATCGGTGCTTCCCAAATCTACGTGTAATGTATACAATTGGTCGAACAGGGAACAACAGCTTTTAAGTGTTCTGTCCATAAAAAATTCTGAGACTTGGGATAGGAGTGTCCTATCACTGTAAAAAAACAATATTCGATCTTCCTGGCCGTCGTCTATTAGCACAAGGTGTTGCATTGTTTCGTGGTTGACGATTTCTTGCCGTTTCTTTGGTAAAGATTCAACTCCCAAAGCGTTTTGCCTGCCTCTGTAGAATCTATCTTTGACGCACGAAATGAGAGGAATAAACTCGATAATTTTTGATCCGCCCGAAACGAGAGGGTTACAGGTAGTTTTTGGTTTACGCACTAAACGCGTCGCCCGAAACAAGAAATCACCAAATCTTCTGTTGTTCTATGATATAAACGTCAACGTCCATAAGCGTCATTGTCGGAACTTTTGTTCAGTTGGTACCTAACTGAAAAGTTCCCAAAATTTAAATCCATAATTGCACGCAATTCACAATTATTATCGGACTGGACCGATTCTGTGTAATGTCTTGAACTGGCAAGAGACTTGCAAGCAATTTCTGTACTGCGTATGCTTTTGATCAAGAGTATTCCGTATTGGAACAGTTTTTGCATTCACTTCAATTGTAATATATTCTCAAATGTTTTGATGTATATCCTCAAGTCGAACATTGTGTATTTGAAATGTGGTCAACAAATTGAAGTCGATATCAGGAACTAAGGCTGGATTGTCACACGCAAAGGTGAAAACGCCCGACTCGTATTTTCCATTATTAGAACAGTTTTTTATTTGTCGATTGGCCTAAATAAACATCCCTATAATCTTTGTACTGAACGCAACAAACAAGATCAAGTCCTAATTTCATTTATTGGATTTCACTTAAGAATCAATATGTTTACTGATACCGGAATAAAGAAGCTTTTTTATCGGAAGTTGTTCTCCATTGTTCATAGAATAAGGAATTAATTATCGTAGAAGCATGATGAATTGTACATTAGTTAATTCGAAATGTTTCTAGATTGTTATGAATTGGATTTCGGCACGAATCATCAAATTGATCACATTACTGTGAGAAACGGATGAGGGAATATCGGGACAAAATAGAATGAACGAAAAGGTTTGATACGATACTCTACGAGTTCCGATGTGTGATAGAAAACACTAGATTTTGTAAGGTCTGGAAATATAACGATTTCATTGAAAGTACCTAATATTAGGTCATGTTGATATAGAACCAAATCTAATTTGGATTTATTTTATGACTGTATGGATTCGCCGTTTACTTGATAAATTATTTTTTTATTATGTAGTAAAAGGAAATTAACCACAGATTCAAATTTACACAAACTGCAGAGTTTCATTTCTATCAATTTTTCGGTCATAATACAGTAATAAACTATAACACAGATTACCAGGAACCAAATGTGTTGAACTAGTCAATAATTCATTAAAATCGTCTACAGCTGTAATCTCCGATAATTTTAAATACAAACTTAGACTTTCAAATCCTAATCTTCCTGAACTGTAATGCGTAACTAAGATTCATAAACCGGGTAATCTATGACACCTTACATTTCAAACATCAATAGTCCTGAAAAATCTTGCTTCCGAATGGATTTCGCGTCACAATAGCTCGACTTGATGTCGACGTTCCGTCAACCATTACAGGTGACATCTTCAAGACAGGCTTGAGGCTTGAACTGAAACTGCTTCTATTGGTTTCTGTAGCCGTATTTATTGTAGGAAAAATTCTCCACGCTACACAGTTCACTGCCTTCATTTCGGTGGTCCGTTCCGGCACGTGTGCGAAGTGGAATTTTCGAGGATGGATTTCCAAATGTTGAGAAGGTAATATCCTGAGTCACGGTCCAGATTATTTGGATGGATTTCTATAGCTTCAAGTATTTTTCGCTGATAGAAGTTTGAGGCTCGGGCTAGGATTTTAGTATTTTCGAAAAGAATTCGATGATAAGTGTTTCGCAAGTGCACATCTAGTGGTGTGGTGGTGGGTTTTGTGAAATTGAAATTAATTCCGAAAATACTTCCAAAAGTACTAACACTCCACGTCAACATTTGATAAATAATAAAGATAAGTCAGAAAAAGGAGTGAAATCTGGAAACTATAGGTTAACTTGTGGATCTTGTCCAAAATTTCATCGATGCAATATAGACCAAAATTTGCCGAAACTTCGGTTTGTTTTCGGGCAATATGGATTGAGATACGGTTTTGGCATTCGATTCTGGAAGGCCAAGTAAAAAAAATGTTATCATTCTGTTCTTGGCGCTGACTCGAAATTTCGTTTGTTAAAAAATGCGTTTTGTTGGAGCTAAATAGCTCTTTTTTATTAATAGATGAATACCTATACTCCAAAATTAGTCCAATTTCGTTACTCGGGTTTTTTGGGGTCGCTGAATATGAATATGATGACCTGATGCACAGGACACCCGGCTGCACTACTACAACTCAGGAACATTGGCTGGAATTAGATGCGGAGAGCATCGAAAATGATTACTCGGAGATTTCGAGGTCGCTGACCACGAATAAGACAGAAATTACCTACGTGTACCTGGAGGCCAAGACTTCCTGGAGTTCTGCGTCATTCCTGGGACATTTATTCTAATTCCATGTGGATTGCATCGAAAAAGGTTACTCGAGGGTTTTTGAAGTTGCTGATCACGAATATGTTGTTTGAAAGTGACCTCCGTGTACGTGGAGGTAATTTTTGAATGTCATATTCGTATTCAGCTACTCCAAAAACCCCGATTGACGAAATTGAATTAATTTTGGAGTATATTATTAACTATTAATAAAGAAACATCTAAGCTTATTCTCAAAAAATGCTTGAACAAAATGTATTTTTTTTATGCACAAATGCAATTTCAACTGAACGCCAAAAAAAATGGTGACTTCTTCCTACTTGTCTTCCAGATTCGAATGAATCGAATGCCGGAAACCGCATTTCAATCCATCTTGCCTAAAAAAAACGAGAATTTTCACTATATTGCCTCGACTATATATATAGTTCAAAGATGATCCTTCTCTAGTGAAGTGACTGAACATCTTGGAAGTTATACATACGGCAAATAGAAGTAGACTTTTAGATAATTTGGAAAGCTCAGAAATTTATAAACATAAGCACAGTAATTGTTTGCTCAATAATCAGATAGATTTTTCATAGTCTCCGCTTCTTAATCTCGTCCCACCTAAACAAGCTGTCACAAAACAAAACCGTATTTTGTAATAAACAAAAACTTAGAAAATTCACCGCCCTTGTTAAACATTGTTTCGATTATAACCATTAATTCGATAACAAAAATATTAATATTTTAACTGAAGGAACCAATTATTATTAAAGATCTATCCTGGAGATGAATCACATAAAATGTGACTCCTAGTATGTAAATCATAGAACAGACGTTCAATCATTAAGTCAGATTCATACTAATTTAATTGATAAAAACCCTTGCAAATTCCTACGTATGTCTTTATAATGTTAGAAGTATATTTTAGGTAGAATGCTGAAATTTCAATACTCCTAGTAAGGCCTGACAACTTTTTCCTAATACCTACAAATCCTTGAAATCTGGTTCAAAATTGAATACTTGAACGTTATATGTTTGTTTCAGTCTTATTCAAACATTGCATGAGATGACTCCGAATATTATAAGTAGATTGCTATGCAGTGGATTCTTGATTCATGTACTTAAAACATTAATGTGTTACAACTTAGTTTCTGTTCGTTTCCGCGAGGTGTGCATTTTAATTGGAATTAGTGCGATAAGGATGCTTTGTGCTCAATACAATTAGTCTTAAGAAATTCCGTTTTAGACATTGATACGTCTTCTGAAGATGGTCGTGAGACCGAAACGTACGTAAAGACGAAAATAATAAGCATAATATGTGTTAGTATGACCTGTTTCCCGAGAATTTATATTGTATAATTCATACCTGGGTTGAGAACCATTATTAATACTCCATAAATTCATATTAAAGCTTTCTGTGAATATGCAACGAGTTACGTATTCATAGAACTTTCAGTATTATATTTTTCAAAAGCAACATTCCATCTAGTTTCACATCTAAGCTTGCCAACACCAATTTAATTTATATTCACCCAGAGCAATGCTGACATATTCAAGCACGAATATCACATTTAAAAATTAGAGATTACCGCTAATTCGAGACAGTCTGTGGAACTGCCGCTTTTGCTCGGAATGTGACATAAATAAAATTAATAACGTCCCAAAGGCGTATGATGGGGGAACGTTCAATTTCTGAATGAGATTCGAAGAAATTCAGCCCCTTTGTTGATGTTTACATCCAAGGGAGTTCCGTCTCGCACAGGAATGTGAAACAAACTAAATCAAATTAGCAGCGCCGTCTATAATTTTGTAAAAGCTGTTTTGAACGTGTGAGAATTATGTGAAAAGCTCCAGCGAATTTGTCTCGCAGAAGAATGGCTATGTTCTATCATAAATAGATAAATTAATTATTCAAGTAGATACAAAAAGTGAATCTAGAGCATTTTACAACTTTACGGCGCATATCTTCAGACGCGGTACATAAATTTGCAATAAAATCTGCAATTTATTGGTCTATTACTCTAAAATAGCTCGTGATTCTCTCAACAATGACGGGTACAAGACAAAAAAATCGCCTTCACACGAAAGCTTGTTGTTTAGAGGTTTTATTACTCACGCGAAGCGGACTAAGTAAAGCAATCGAGAAAAAATTTATTTCCAACTTTTTAACATAATTGTAGGTACACCCTAGTAACCACGCTTCCTATATATCTGACAGCCTGTCCCATTTTTACCCCAATTATATCCATATAATGTTCGACTTAAGCTTAATAGTATAGGTACCTAAAAAAACGAAAAACATTGCACTGCAATCAACTATGGAAATCGGCAGGATCCCCAAAAGATAAAGAATCTCTGGAAGGATGGCGCAAGATGCGAGATAAGTTTCCCCGTGAAAGAAAGTTTTTACCATAGTATGAAAAAGATGATCCATGTGATACTGCTTCAGTAGAAATATAGGATATAGAGTGTTAACTGCACTCAATTCTCAATGTTAAAGAATGCTGAAATGAAAAAAAATACGGGCAGTCACCGACCACTACTGACAGAAGTGAAAACTGACATTATGAAGTAAGCAATTTATTTTTGGGGACCGGTGATTGAGTAAATAAATAACGTCGAGTATCCGACTCAGATATGCACACGAGAGTAAGGGCATATAAAGACTGCCTGACGCCTGACCCGAATAGTTGCGCAGGCGGCACTATACATAATACCTAATATACATAGCTACAACGTGACGGCCCGTGACGGACTCATGGCTTAACCTAATCTGAAATAGCTCAACGCGCCTAAAGTTTTCACTCCAAAACAACATATTATGTTGTTATGCAAAAATATATTGTCTGAATTCACAATGTCATTGTATATCTACTATAAATCATCAGCATATCGTACATCAAATTCGAACTTAGAACAAAAAATGTCTTTAATATTACTTATATTTCTAAGCTGAAGAAATATTTCCTTGTAATCCTCAGTTACCACGATCCCATAACCAACAAACTTCCATAATGTGCTCGAATTGATATCTTCTTTTTCCGTTCATAAAATACCTTTAATTTACATATTTTGAACTAAAACCACATGCTGGTATTTATTCTATAGACAATGTGTACTATTTAATTTATTTTATTGTTATAAATAATATGTAGAGAAAATTAAACCGTTCAAATATTCTTATATATGTGGAGTGTATCTAATATAAATAAAATATATCAAGAATATTTGAACTGTAAAAAATCGATCTACATTGAAGATCGAATTTTATATCAAAACATAAAATAGATTGTATCAACCGAAATTTGATGTACTCGTGTTTTCTGGGATGCTACTTTTATTTGTGTTTCTTTTCTCTCTCAGAATAATGATAAGAACACAGGAGTTAATCTCTTGATGTAACGAATTTCATTTATGAAACTTTAATGTTCATTCTTGTCATTCTTTTTATCTCATGCGATTTATAATACCTATTTATTCTGCAATGGAGTGGATGTTACAGTATATTCATTACTGCAGCTGAATCTTTGTCGTCACCAAAGCACATTTGTTGAAATTGGAAACAAAGAAGATTAAAATGTTTAAAGATATTTCTGACAACGGTAGTAGCTTTATTATGATTTAAGTTTCCGGCTATAATTTAAGTTTTTGTTGTTTATGCTTCATTCGCGGTATTCCATTAGTTTTATGTTTACCTACAATATTTTATTATCCTTCCTCCTAGACAGTATGAAATTCTCATTGGCTTGATCATGGAATTATTTTCCCGTATGTTTTTCTTGAGAACAAGAATAAAGAAAGAACGAATTGTCTGAATAACATTGGAAAACATTCTGTTCGTGTTTATCTCATTCCTCAAACTGGATGATGAGAATGAAAAATGCAAAGAACTATATGGATAATGCAGATAAAAAAATTTAATAGTGGATACGCATACAGAGGCAACGGTAGTTTGGTTAACTGGGATGCAAGAAACAAAGCTGCGTCATTTTATCTACGATGGACACTGCATTCAAATCACGTGAATCGCAGAATGCCTGTCAATAAAATTATATAAAATTGACTATTTTTAAGGCATTCTCTTGTCATTCTATTGAAGGAGTCAATTGACAATAAGATTGGAATTTTTAAGTAGAATTCATCATCATCATGAGGGGAGGGGGCCCAGCCCTGAAATGCGTTTAGGCCACTCAGTTGGGCCCTTGTGTGCCCCGAATCCTATATTGTTCTAGCAGGTTTGTAACTCAGAATATTGACAACGCTGGCTTCGATAAGTTCTTTTGGGTGCACTTTTGAATCCCCGAAATTTTGGTGTATGAGGGATGTCAACAGAATGTGAGAGGCAGTTTCTTCCGCCTCTCTGCATTTTCCACATATAGGATCATGTGCGATGCTCATAGTATGGAACTGTTTGTTAAGACGACAGTGATCGATTAGGATTCCAGTCATCTCTCTATTGTCCTTTCTGTTCAGAGTAAGGAGTTTCTTCGGGAGCCTAGGAATAGGCTCTTTGATAAAGAGCTTGGCCTGCATCATACATGATGATTCTAATCACAGTTCAGATCATTCTTCGTCCAGTGGGCTCGGAAAGGCGAGACCCCCCACGCAATTTGATGAAGCTACCATTGGCTTTGGTCCGACAGGGGCGACGGACGATCTTCGCCTAGCCAGGGTGTCGGTCATTTCATTTCCTTCAAATCCACTCAGATGAGTTGAATTTCATTCCTCCTGGCTAGTTTATCTAGTGTATTTTTGCATTCTTTGACAAGCCTTGATGTGACTCTGAGTGATTGAGACCTCCCAGAGCAGACCGACTTTCTGTGTAAATATATATGTGCCTACTATTTACATAGTGTCTTCGAAGGTTTTCCGTGGCACAAGTCAATATTGCGTAGACCTTCGCCTAAAACATCGTACAGTGAGCGCCTGGAGTCACTGAGATAGTGATTGTTGGCCTTTTTTGGTACACTCCCGCACCAGAAGCCTGACCTACCTTGAACCCGTCTGTAAACCATATCAGCCCACCTGATGGCAGTAGGGTGAGAGTTTCGTTATTCCAATCTCCTATATCCGGGATGAGGATTTTGGGAGAAGTGAGACATATAGCTGGAATCATGCTATCTTGCTTCATTTCGAGTATAGAGCATTTAGTGATAGCCTCATTCAAAATATTTGTCGACGAGTAGTGTATTTTGGTCCAGTGACCCTTCAACCCTTTAACCTATACGCCGTTCATATCGCCTCAGTTTTTATAAATAAGTGTAGTAATACGATGAGAGCTTCAAGGGCCCATGTTAGAGCCGACCTCATACCACTCAATATTCCTACGCATGCAAGCCGCTGCATTAGATCCAGGGGGCGCTGGGACATACCAGTCCTTGTCCCGACCACTATACTACCGGAGCATAGGTAACAATGGGCCTGATCACAGCGTATGTATCCAGTGAAGATTCTTTTGCTGTTATCCCCATGTCCTGTTGAACCACCCAAAAGGGCGCGGAAATAGACAGCCTTTTGTAGCGTTGGTTTCTACAACGCATCCGTTATGTTCCACCTTTATCGCACACGTACATAGCATAGCTCCAAACTACCAGACTAATGTTGGTCCTATTCCATGCTGCTCAGAGGCTGAGCATGTTGATTCGATGGACAGGTTATCAAATTCCCCTCTGATGTCTATAAATACCCCCAAAGCGTGTTCCTCTCGGGGCATAGCACCCTATATTCTTGTGACTAGGTGGTACAAGGCCGTTTAGTCGAGACGCCAGCTTCGTAGGCGTGTTGAAGAAAGTGTAAGGGATAGGCACCAATTGAATGGTTGATTGATTTGTTTCTACGAATGGGACAAAATCACAACTTGCTGTGTTCCAGTCAACTATAACTGCATGATTTATTCGAAGCAATTAATAATTAAAATAGAAAAAAATTATCTTGAAACAATTAAATAAGAATTCTCGTTGAAAAAATGTTTATTTGTGAATGTACACTAATAACATAATTGATTATGATTCAAATTATCACATTAGTTGCGTAGTTGAACAAAAAAGTTATCGAATAGATATTATAATATATGGAACATGTACAAAGTTAACGACAATTATTTCAGTACATGATAACACTTGGAATATACAGTATGCTCAAGATAAGGATTTATATCATGAGGATATCGTGAACAGTAATAGATATGTGTTTGGTTAAATGAAAAAAAGTTGCGTAACTGGGCCATTCATATGGAAGTATGAAATTTCCGTTACCTATCATTTTTTATTTTCAAGTTTTTTAGGAAAACCCGAAATTCATGATTTCCTGTTTATTTTAGTGTTGAAACACTTGAAGGATCCTATTCCCCAGGGTCGCGACACGCTCGAAAGACAGCAAACCGACCATAAGCCGAGAAGTGAGGCTTTCCGAAACCAATATGGCTAACCTAACCCAACCTAACCTATAAACCTACCTTTGTTCATACAAAATGTAAATATTGTAATCACGCCCATATTAATCCTCCCTCAATAACGATTGCTTACTGTACCCCCTTTGTTTCAAACCTAACCTAACCATACCTAACATAAAACCTACTAACCTAGCTTGATTAATGTAGAATGCGAATATTGTAATTGCGCCAATGGTAACACTCTCATAATAAACATTAATGATTTTTCATTGTACCCCTTTTGTTTCTAAACTAACCTGACTTAACCTAACCTACTATCCTAACTTTGTTGATATAGAATGCAAATATTGTAATCGTGCCAATGTTAACACTTTCATAATAACCAATAATAATAATAAGATTCTTTATTTCAAGGTATGTACATGTACAATAAAATGAAATAACGTCAACAAAGGTTCCTAATATTAATTGAACATACTATGAGTAAAAAGTTTATGATTTGGCCGATAGATATTCATTTATATCATACGGTTCTAAGTTTAACAGTAATACATGGATTAGTTTTTTGAATTCAATTATATTTTCTGTCTGTTGTATGTAATTTGGAAGTTATTAAGAAATTTAATACAACGATAAGGGGCATTTTTCTCGGTCATGCTGAGGCGATGTTTAGGATATACATAATCCAAATTTCGTGAATTATGATGATGTGTTATGGAATTACTTGTTTGAAACAGTTCTTTATTTTTGAAAATAAATAGTAAACATTCTTGAATGTATATTCCATACATGGTTAATAATTTATGCGATTTGAATTTTCCTCTACATGATTCTCTAAAACCTAATTTTAACAAAATTCTAATAGCCGCCTTTTGTGCAACAAATATTTCATTTATTTCATTGCCTCCTCCATAAAAGATTATGCCGTATCTAATTTTGGATTCAAAATTTGCAAAATAGACTTGTTTCAATGTTGAAATAGTTATGTACTTTGAGAGAATTCTCATGCTAAAACATACTGAATTCAAATTTGCACATACACTATTTATATGTTGATTCCATCCTAGCTTGTCATCTATAGAAATACCTAGAAATTTTGTCGCTTTCGCCAGTTTGTATTCTGAGCAATTTATATTAATTACTTCGGCTGTTTCGGAGTTAGCGTGTGTTGTTTTGAACAACACTGTATTGGTTTTGCTCTCATTTAGAAATAATACATTTGACTTGAAATATTCCTTGGCTCTATTCAGTAATTTATTGGCAAGATCTATTAATTCATGAAATGTTTTAGCACATAGTTGTAAATTTGAATCATCTGCATAATTTATTACGGCATGACTGTCTGAAATTGCGATATTTGGCAAATCATTAATAAATATAATAAATAATATTGGACCAATAATATCTACTTGTGGAACTCCTAGTCAAATTGTTTGAATATCGGATTTCGCTAAAATATTTCCCTTTGAAACAGCAACTCTTTGTTTTCTATTTGTAAGGTATGATTTGAACCATTGGAGAGCAGGACCCCTAACCCCATATTGTTCTAGTTCTAGTTCTAGCAAGACATCGTGATTTAAGCAATAATGATTGTTTAGTTTACCCCCTTTGTTTGTAAGCAACTTAACTTAACCTATAATAACCTAACCTACTGACTTACCTCCTTTAATACAGAATGCAAATATTATAATCGCACCAATGTTAACACTCTCATAATAACCAATAATGATTGTTCATTGTATCCCTTTTGTTTCTAACCTAACCTAATCTAACCAAACATAAAACCTACTATCTTAACTTTGATGATATAGAATGCAAATATTGTAATCGTGCCAATGTTAACGCTATAATAATAACCAATAATATTTGTATGTTTTGCCCCCATTGTTTGTAAATGAACTTAACCTAACCTAATCTAACCTACTAACCTGACTCTGTTGATATAGGATGCAAATATTCTAATTCCGCCAATCTTAACACTTTCATGATAACCCCTTTGTTTCTAACCTAACCTAACCTGACCTAACATAACCTAACATAAATCTCTAACCCAACGGTTGATATACTCGTATAATGAAAATATTGTAATCGCGCTGATCATAACACTCTCATAATAACCAATAATGGTTGTTTATGGTAACTCCTTTGTTTGTAACCTAATCTCACCAAACCTAACCTACTAACCCAACTTTTTTGATACAAAATGCAAATATTGTAATCGCGCTAATCTTAATACTCTTATAATAACCAACAGCGATTGTTTATTGAACACCCTTTGTTTGTTACCTAACTTAACCTAACAAACCTAACATACTAACTTAACTTTGTTGATACAGAATGCAAATATTGTAATCGCGCTAGTCTCATCATTCTTATAATAACCAATAATGATAGTTTATTGAAATCCCTTTGTTTGTTACCTAAATTTATTGAACAAACCTAACATACTAACCTAACTTTGTTGATATAGAATGCAAATATTCTAATCGCGCCGATCTTTACACTCTCATAATAACCAATAATAATTGTTTATTGTACCCCCTTCGTTTCTGACTCAACCTAACCTAACCAAACCTACTAACTTAACTTTGTTGATATAGGATGCTAATATTGTTTTGGGCTAATCTTAACACTCATTTCCAAGAATATTCTTAGAATTATATTGAAACACGGGACTCAATTAACGTAGTATGATTTTATCAGTGAAACTGAATTTACGTAGTAATATGGGAATGGAACTCAATTCTCGTTTTCCACAGAAAAGCAGCTGTGAGCATTTGTCCAATATTGTGTTTCACACTAATCGTGATGGAGTGTTCTCTGCAATGATAATAAGAAATCAACAGTTTTCATGAAATAAATGTGTTTTATATACAAATTTGAATGTACCTTTATTTTGGGACTTTAATATAATGGTTTTAGGTCCTAATTATGTTCGGAAACTGGTTTGCTGATGACATGGATATTAATTGATTATACAAAGAATGAATGATTATCTTTGCATAATATGTTGGCACTCCTGAGTAATGAAATTGAGTATTCCCTCATTAGAATGTGACACGAAATATTCGAAAGAGAACCTGTATATCAGGGTAGGGAGAGACTAATCTATAATAATGCCTCGTGCTAATGAGCAATAAATTATCCCCAGTTGAACAAGGTCGCTAATAACTTACATCAGAGCGCACTATCTTCCACATAGATAATGTGTGGTGAATACGTTATCGAGTGTTTTATGATCATCGATTGCGGAAAATCAAAGCACATACATCTGGAAGGGCATATGTTACGTAAGATATGAAGAATCTCAATTTCCATATTTCACATAATAGCTGATCATTGCGGCTCGTTTCCCATTTATGACAAACATTTCCAGTCGAAGGGGAAATAATGAGAGTCATCCCGAAACTACTGAAGAAAAAATGCGCCCTCATGCTTTCCAGACGAGCTAATATGTAAGATCATAAATTAGAACACGTAAGATATTCGTTCGTGTTCTCTATGCTCAGCTATAACATGGCCACACATTACAGCAAGCGAATTGCTGACACGTGACTAAACCACAAGCGAAGCAAGTTGCGGAAATTTGCACTGTGATAGAATAAATTGGAGTTCACTGAAAATCAAATATTGCTTTTGGCGTCGGTTAGTTGATAGTATTGATCTATGGATTCGACGTTCACTTGATGTACTTTTGCTTATGTGGTATTTATTCTTGTATACAGGATGTTCCAACACAGACGAGCCATCCCGTATATTTCTTATCCCATAGTGAGTGGAAAAATCTCCCGAAACACGTAATGATTTCGTTTCGGGGACATCTTTTGACGTATATTTGAGGCTTGAACGAGCAACCCCCTAATAGGGGGCGCTTCAACTGCTCAAAATTGAATAAGGGAGAGGGGTTGAGTGATACGTCATTTAAAAGGTCTTGGAAGCCTCTTTACAACGATGTATGAAAAACGTAAATTTGATGAACTGTTTTCGCCAAAAATTAATTTTGTTGCTCGAATGCGCTACCTTGAATATTTTGGTTATTTGTACAATGTACAAGATCATTTTTATCAAGCCTTTTTTACAAACTTAAACAATATTCAAAAAATCACATTCGTAAAAAAATCGAATTGTGTTGTCATGAAAAAAATTAAATCTGCGTTTCTAAATCAAATGTTCAAATTGTCCTCCATTGACTTCCATACAGTAATACAATCTTGACTGAAAACCGTCTCTAACATGGTTCAGCATAATTGGAGTTATTTGACGACACTCATTTACAATTCGTTGTAGTAGTTCGCCCAAATTTTCAGGCTGAGTCACAAAACTCTTGGACTTAAGATGTCCCCACAAGAAGAGGGTTCAGGTCAGGAGATCGAGCAGGCCACTCCATAGGACCTCTTCTTCCAATCCAACGACCGGGGTATTGCAAATTGAGGTATTGGCGAACTGGTGCGGCGTAGTGAGGAGGAGCTCCGTCTTGTTGGAAATGCAATTGTTGTTCAAGTAGTAGAGGATCGTTTTCTAATTGTTCAGTTATTAACGGATCAATCGCATTTTCCGACATTTCAAGATAAATTTCAACATTTAAATTACCAGGAATAAACAGAGGTCCAATTAGGTGGTCTCCCAAAATTCCTACCCGAACGTTTAGCTTTTCCCGATGTTGAGTGTGAGCTTCTCGAAATACATGAGGATTTGTATCGCTCCAAATTCTACAGTTATGCCTAAACACCTTCTAAGAACAAAAAAGGCAACATAAGGAAATGTTTTGCTGTTTTTTTATTTATTAGTTTGAGAGAATGTATTATTGTATGGAAGTCAATGGAGGACAATTTGAACATTTGATTTAAACACGCAGATTTAATTTTATAGGTTTTCCACTTCTACTTGGAATATAATTAAAGTTCGTTTTAGACGTTCCGATACGTTATTTCTATCAGTCGCAAAATGTCTTCTATTTATTGGATTTTCCATGCAATTTAGACTGTAATATATAATTATGTTTAATGAAATGCATCTGCAGCCATCTAGTACATCAAAATCCAATTAATACTGCAACAGCATTTGATCGGTAGTGTGTGAAAGTGTATTATGAGAAAACGTTGAGGTTTTATGAAGTACGTACTCTTTGATATATTTCAATACGTTTTCTATGAATTAAATACCTAATACTCTGTTCTGAATTGAACTCATAAAATAAGTCTATGCATTTAAATTGGAATATCTGTTATTCGATATCTATTGAATTTTTTCTCCTTTATTGAATTAAATAGAAAAGAACAAGATACTACAAAATATCTGAATTTGTTTGTTTTGGATTTTTTATTGAAGAAAACTATTCTGATGCTTAGAAAGATTGGAAACAAATTTATCAATAATCGTTCTCCTTAATTTGGATAACAAACATGTATCATTATTTTCTTCCATAAATTCGAAATTTTTGTTTTGGCATGGTGAAAAGATTGGTGTGTGTCTTTTATGTGCTGTCGATACATTGGGCAAATTGGTCGATATATGCCGTCTCGAATTCTTATCAAGGATAGAGTATACATAATAGGTTATTTTTCTAAAGCAATATTGCTATTCAATGTTGTAATAAAGCTTTTCTGGTTTAAAAACATTTTATGGCATATATAAGGCTTTTCTGTACCCTTTTTCATATTTTTATAAACTATCGTTTCACCTTCTACTAGATGATATGAAATTTCATCCATATTGTAAAATTAAACAGTACAATATAATTCTTTGCTGTCTACCAATAAATATATTTATAGTTGAAGTTATGCATTTTGATTTTATTTGAATATCGTCTGAAAATGGCTTGGTGTTTTGATTCTTTGATATGACTAAAAATAGAATAAGATTTATCCTTCTGACGCTTAGATATTTTATTTATATCTTTATCAAAAATTGTTATGTTATTAAAACTATAGATGACACTGGATAATTAAAGACAAAATTCATACATTTTATAACTCCTCTATATATAAACAAGCTCAAGGTTTCTTTGTCTAATTGACTTGTGTGAGTACATTAAGTGATATAGAACTACATTTTTCTGAATTATGAAGATAACATAACACACGATTATAATGATGAATAAACGTAAAACATTGAACCATGGGCGGGATTCGAACCCACAACCCTGAATGTCTAGTCCCACGTTTTTACAATTAGACTACTTTGGTCCCGTCAGAGTGTTATATTTTTGTAAATATACACTTCTGAAGGGATAGTAGATTATTGATGAACACAATACGATTAGATCCTCCGCTATAGATAAACTATTCACGCACATTCATTTAAAGTTCAATCGTTTTGAATTGAGGAGTATAGGTTAGAGTAATACTATGGTTGGCAATTACTCTGATAGTACTCAATCAATGACAGCATCCCGGTTCTTATATATTTCAATAGAACTGACTGAGAAATGTTCTGAGTGAGTTTAAACAAGTTCAAGGTTTCTTTACCTAACTGGCCACAATTTCGTGTAAGTACATTAACAGATATAGAATTGAATTTTTCTGAATTATGAAGATAGCTTGACATAGCATTATAAGAATGAATAAACGTAAAACATTGAATCATGTTCACAAAATACACTACTTTGGTTCCGTCAGTCAGTCAGTAGTCAGTCAGGATAGTAGATCATTGATGAACATAATACGATTCGATGCTCCGCTATAGATCAACTACTATTCATGTACATTCATCTGAAGTTCAATCGTTTTGAATTGAGAAGTGTAGGTATAAGTATTACTATGATTGGCAATAACTCTGACAGTACTCATTCAAGGACAGTATCCCAGTTCTTGTATATTTCAATACTGCTCCTTCATTCATTAACATCGAAGTATGATATCACCACTTAATCAGGCTAGTTTAATTCCAAACTGGTAGAGGTTGCATTCTTCCAATAAGTCTCGAGGTTTATCGTTGAACTTTCAACAATTACTTATTTTTTGTAGCCCACTTCATGATGTATAGAAAAAAAACATCTTTCTTACGGCATAAGCAAATTAATTTTATATTTTTGATGTTTTAATGAATGATATGAAATGTAATTTAAAACACCGGTTACACTTTCAACAATGTTCTAATTCTCTATAAACCACCACTACCCGTCTGTTACTGTCATATCGTAATTAAGGGAGTGAGCGGATCACGATTTTTGTTTTGTGAGACGAGGACATTTTTTATTCATTAACTGAATTAATTGAAAGTATATGAATTTCAATATACAAATAAATTCACCAAATTGTTGGTATGACGCAATTCCAATCTTCGGAAAATATATTACGAAACGCAAAACAACTGCAAATCGTGAGATTATTATTTTAGAGATCTTTACATGTGCGTGATTCGTTTATTTGCCACACCCAAATCCACCGCAGGGATTCAATCATTACAAATTATTCAAGGAGGTTATTCCACAAAATACTGCATACGTTCATATATCTAATTACTTATTACGAACATCCCGACTTTCTATTAGTAACAGATATCAATTTTTGGTATAATTATCATTAGTAACCTAACCACATTGTGAAAAATGGGACATTATTGAATTTCTCTGATTTTCGATTGAAAAAGGGGACAAGGCCCTGTTGTAACATATATCTTTCAATCAATGCTTTTCTACGATAATCTACAAGAATAACAGTTGATGGAGCAGTTATGTTACATATTGTCAGATCTTACTTTCAATGAATGAGAGCTCTATGTTCACATAACACCTTCATCCACTGAAATCCCATGGACGTATCCCCAACATAACTCAAACGTTACCGAGTAAGAGTGTTTTGTTGCCGTATTTGCAGCAATTTTCAGTGTTTTAAGTAGTTCAAACGAATAAAATGTTATCCAAAGGTCAAAAAATGGTTTTAAGTGTTTTACTCAATGGTGGTCAAGGCAGTAAGTAGTACCCAGTAACAAAATAATCCAGAATTTTCCAAACACTCGAAAACTGAACGAGATGAGTTTGGAGGTAAATATTTGAATATTCAAATGAATTCATTGTTATCTCAAGCTCACCTATACACATATTTTTGTAGCAAAATTAATTTCAACAGTCCTATCTCTATATAAAAATATATAAAAGTGAAAACTAAATCCATTATTCATCCGTGAGGTAACTTAGTCGATCTCATTTCAGATGATAACTTTGACAAATACATCGCTTCAAACTCTTATGAAAAGGATCAACATGACGAAAAATCACATTGAAAGACCGTGAAAGCACAAATGTCTGGAAAATAAAAACATATCAATGAGGCAAAAGTCTCATGTTACAGCAGAAAACGAAGCGAATCTAGATGGAGAAAATGACACGGTTTGGAATGATAAAATGAATCTGGTGGATTCGAACAGAGATCAAAAGAGTTGAAAAAAAAATGAAAGTAGATTTTGCACGTGAAACAGGTGAGGATATTCCTCTGCAAGGGATATATTTCGTGGAAATATGGTTCCTGCAAAGGAACTAAAGCTTGGCCTACTGTGTACCGGAGTGTGCAGGTTGAAGTGCGGGCAAAAGTTCGATGCTCACAATCGTAGGGAAATACATTCCATTCTATAGGTTAGACGTCAATGCCAAAAATTCACTAGTGTTTAGAAGTATTGAATTGGGCCCAGTACTAAAACAAAAAACTGCCTCGTACAAATCCAAAATTACATGTAATGCTAGTTCCTATCAGGCTTGTTAAACTCCATTTTGCTCCTTATTTGGTGTTGGTAGAAAAAAGTTGATTTAAATCAGAAACAAATTGAAATAGGGAATTCGGTACCTTCTGCTGATTCACGAGGCATATCACACAAGATTAGAGAGGAAGTGGTAGACTTTGTGAAAGCGCATATTCCGTCATATCCAACAGAAGAATATCATTACTCCATTCATAAAAATCCGCACAAGCTCTTTTCAGACGACAAGAGACTGCAGGAGTGAAAAAAAATGCTCACACACCAACATTTTTTCAACTTTTTCAACTATTCATTCGTATTGCCGCGCAATGATACTTGTAGCATAAGCAAATCAGATATAGGAAACATCGAACATATAGTCCAGGCTGTGAACCGGAATTTTAGCTATAATAAAAAAAAAATGTAAGTTCGAATCAGAAATTTTTTTTTGCATTAGCTTCAGGAGGTTCTCAGGATCATTCATACACCTTAAAACTTCTTAGGAACCCCAACCTCACCCATTGAGGGCGAAATTGGGCCAAAATCTCAAAGTCTTGAATTGTATTTTCTTCAAAAAAGATATTTTGGCATTTCGAGTGCACCTAGGATGCTTTTTGTGTCGCTGAACATGAATCCGTAGCCAGATTTACTAGCAATTCATCGTAAGGGTGGTTAAATCGACAAAATTGGCCAATTTCGCACCCCTGATATGTTATTTTGCAATTTACGTGTTTTAGGCATTTCGAATGCATCAAGGAGGTTTTTTGAGTCGCTGATCACGAATCCATTTCCACATTTACTTGCAATAAATCGTAGGGGTGGCAAAAGCGACAAAATTGGCCAATTTCGCACTCCTAATATGTTATTTTGCAATTTACGTGTTTTAGGCATTTCGAATGCATCAAGGAGGTTTTTTGGGTCGCTGATCACGAATTCGTAGCCAGATTTACTCGCAATCCATCGTAGGGGTGGTCAAATCGACAAAATTTTCTCATTTCGCACCCTCATATGTTATTTTGCAATTTACGTGTTTTTGGCATTTTGATTGCACCAATTAGGTTTTTTGGGTCGCTGATCACGAATCCGTAGCCACATTCACTTGCAATTCATCGTAGGGGTGGTAAAATCGACGAAATTGGCCAATTTTGCACCCCCCAAATATATTATTTTGCAGTTTACGTGTTTTTGGCATTCCGAATTCACCAAGGGGATTTTTTGGGTCGCTGAATACGATTCCGAAGCCGGATTTACTCCGAAATAATTTAAAAATGCAAAAATAATGAAAATTTAGAAGCGTGCCAAATTATCCATTTTTGTGAATTTCCCACCATTACGATGATATTCGAGTAAATCCGGCTTCGGAATCGTATTCAGCGACCCAAAAAACCACCTTGGTGCATTCGAAATGCTTAAAACACGTAAATTGCAAAATAACATATAGGGGTGCAAAATTGGCCAATTTCGTCGATTTTACCACCCCTAGGATGGATCGCAAGTAAATCTGGCTACGGATTCGTGTTCAGCGACCCAAAAAATCTCCTAGGTGCACTCGACATGCCAAAATACCTTATTTTGTAGAAAATACAATTCAAGACTTGGAGATTTCGGGCCATTTTCGGCCCCCAGTGGATGGGGTTGGGGTTCCCAAGAGGTCCTTAGGTGTATAAATGATCCTGAGAACCTCCTGAAGCTAATGCAACAACAAAATTTTAATTCGAATTTACACGTTTTTTTTTCCGGTTCATAGCCTGAACTAATAAGGAGAATTACGAAGCAACGTATCAGCTTCAGAGAGTTGACAGAAAAAATGCTTCCGACTCTACATAATAGTCGACTAACAAGAGGCTATGCCATTACCAAGGTTAATCACGTCGAAGGTTTTTTATTTCAGGCAGATGCGGTCTTACAACCTGGGGATCATTCTCTCAACAAGTGGTGATGCAGATTATCAGAAAAAATCCTGAGAATACAAGAATCCATTTACGTGTCAAATCAATATCGTGACATTATCAGAGAAACATCCAAGAAAAATCGCGTAATTGACATGACAAATCATTCCCGCGAGATAGATCATCTACAATCTCAACTAAAAGTGGTTCGAAAAAGAAAAATGTGCTGAATGAAAAAATTGCATTTCGAGACATGAATTGGTTACCTGTGAAGGAATTTGGGTCTTAATTGTAAAGAAAAACTACGACCCTTTTATACCATTCAAAAGAGTTTCCATTTTGTAAAACAAAAAAAAAACCGACTCGGAAACCGTGCAGTTCAGAAGAGTACTGGGAAAAACAGGAAACGTGCCCGGAAAAAAAATCGAAAATTTGAGAGAACAGCTACTATACGTTAAGGACGAATACCGCTTTGTTTATGAGGATGTTTTTGGACAAGAAAGTGAAGAAAATAATTATGAAAGAAGAACGAATTAATTACTTAGGAGAAAGCAATATTATTTTTTTGAATAAACGTTTTCCAACACTTCGCTTTCTTCAAGATAAAACATATACGATTGTTGTTGTTCTTAGTGTAGGAAGGTGTTATGTACAAACAAAGCTCCAAAAATTAGTCTTAATTAATTTTTTTCTTTGATTTTCATCATGGTTTTCAATTTGAAACTGTCTTCGAATATAATAGTCCATAAAACCTTTGATATATTAATCACTTAAAAATCTACAACAATTCTCTTATAATATGGATTTTTTCAAAACTAAAGTCTTGGCACATGACACTTTCATCCATTGACCTCTCCAATTCCAGAATACCGGGTGTCCCATTACACTTTTCGGTATTTCAACAGCTTACATAGCTTTCAAACAAAAAATATAAATACATGCTGTTTTCACAGAATTGCTGCAAAATCGCCCAAGTTTTGTTTAGGTTCATCCAACTTTTTCGATCACTTCCGATAAGCCTTAAAAAAACAAAATTCAAAATTGAATACTCCATTCTGCCAACTCGTATTGAAATATGTGGCAGCGCTGTAATTTAGCGATACTTCTTAGCTAATTGACTATGCAAAGCAAGTAATACAATTTTATCACATCGGCGGAAGTCTAGACACTGAATGTCATCATAGGTAAATAGTTTTCACTATTTATCAATTCAAATTATCACTCTGTATTCCTTAAGTAATGAAAAACATTACGCCTTTCACATCAGTTGAGCAATTTCACAATAGCGAATTATGAAATCAATTTCACTGGAGGAATTTTATTTTAAAATTCGATACGCGTAAAAATGTAATTCTCTATTTCTTTAACTCACTCAGACAGTCTTTATTTATATAAGTCTTGAGTTTAATGAGGAAATCGAAGAAAGTTTATTTACACTGTTGATTGAAATCAAAGGAGCTACCACCGTCTTATAAAAATTGTTTTTAAGTTCGGAAATAAATAACGAATGATTCAGAGTGTAATTCGATATAATTTGATTCATATGGATTGAGTAGAGTCAAAGCAAGTCAAGGATAGGTCTAACATTCTGAACGAATGTTATACCGGGTATCATGTATTTGCCGCTATTTCAAGAGATTATAACTTTCAAACGAATAAACATAGATACAAGTGATTTTCACTGAAATGCTTTGAAATGACGCAAGTTTTGTTTTAGATGCATCCAACCTACTCCGCTACTTCCCACTAGCGAAGAAGCGGAAAAGCGGTTTTTCTATTTTTTTTTAATGGAAAATCGCCATAAGATTTTCTGGGAGCAGTTTTGCTCCACCGGAGTAATGGAGCCTGAGGGATGTCAAAACAGGATAATACAACAGGCAGTTTCTTCCACCCCTCTGCATTTCTCACATCTAGGATCATCTGCGGTGCCCAAAAAATGAAGGTGTTAGTCAAAACGACAGTGAACCAGTCATTTCTTTGATGTCAATGTGCTGCTGAAAGACCTCTGCACGCCCAATATTCAAGATATTCGCCCCAGGTCAGCTTAGAGTTTACGATTACTCCCAGAAACTTCACCGATCCATTGAGTTGCAGAACCTTGCAAGAGAAAGTAGTCTTTGGCAGTGTGCCCAGCTTACGTTTCCTGGTAAACAGAATAATTTCTGTTTTGTCATGGTAGATCTTGAGCCCCTCGGGGCGGTACCAGCGGTCCATCACGATGAGGAGCGTATTTAGTAGCTCGTACAATGTCCCCAAGTGTCGCCCAAAGGTGAAGCCAACTGAGTCATCGGCATAGACTTGGTCATAAAACCTTGCCTCTCCCAACTCCTACAGAAGCTCATCAACTACTATAATGTGGATCAGTCGATGATAAATTATTGTGAATTAACAAAACATTTGTATCAAAATGTACATGAGGAAGATTCTCTGTAATTGTAGATATAACTAAAATTGATAATGTAGCCTTGAATTCATTCTATTGCGATTTAATGAATGTACGTGTTCCTTCTATGATTTTTTTTAACTTTTCAATTTTGTCATATTTTGTTTGTAGTGATAATTTTTAGAAACTTGACACTGATATAATACATGTTCAAGTTTATAAAATAACATTTAATTGTATCAGTTGTAGCTAATGAATACGATGCATTATTTTGTTCTTATTTCTGGTTTCAATTCAAAATTATTTGCTATAGTAGTCTGTTTATAATCATAAAGGTCTGAGCTTTCACATAATATGCATTTGTTATTTAAAAGTTTAATAAATGCGTTCCATGATAGTAAATCACGTATTTGAAGCTTCCCATTCTCTCTTAGTGAGAGGATCGAGTTTGGTACGTACTACGTAAATCAAAATACTGTGTCACTGATCAGTTGGCTGTTTTAATGATTTTAGTACATTTACTTGTTTGAAATCTCCTACAACTAATTATTGTAGTAAAGCACCTGGTGATTCCTTTGACACATTCGGAAGATCAATTAGATTTTTATTTACGTATCTGTTCTTTAATAACGCCCAGGCAGTATCATAATTATCTTCTGGTATTGCTAATGACGGAATTGCCTGGTGAGCGTCACCTTTTAATGAACTTCACAAGAAATGAAATTTCTGTATACGCGGTCAACTTTTTATCACTATAAATAGTAACCAAGTTTCATATGATCCTGAGAAATGGTGGTAACTTTGAATTATCGGATAAATCTGAATGAATTTCGTAATTATTAAATTTTTCGCGATCGTGTTCGTAAAATGATTCTTCCAATGCATCTCGTTTCTGGATTCCACTTTAATGTAAATATTCTAACTGACTTTGAACTTTGTCAAACTTGATAAACACGTTTTCTGTTATTTCTGATCTACCTGTATATTAACATTTCGCTCAACGGGATCAGCTACACGCGTTATAAATCGTGAAAAATCTTCGCTTCTGGATGGATTCCGCGTCACAATAACACGTCTTGATGCCGCCGTTTCGCCAACCATTACATGTGGCATCTTCAGGGCAGACTTGAGGCTTGAACTGAAACTGATTCTACTATTTACTGTAGCCGTATTTATTGTAGGAAAAAATCCTTCACGCTACACAGCTCACTGCTTTTATTCCGGCACCTGATCCTGCCGTTGTGTGATCATGTGCGAAGTGGAATTTTCGAAGATAGGTTTCCAATAGTTGAGAAGGCAATATCCTTGGTCATGGTTTAGATAATTTGGATGTTTCAGAATTTCTATAGCTTCAAGGATTTTTCGGTTATAGAAGTTTGGGGCTTGGGCTGGGATTTCAGTATTTCCGAAAAGGATTTGATGATCAGTGTCAAACTTGTGTTCCGCAAGTGTAGATCAACTGGTCCCACGAAGTCTTGTACAGCGTTCATGTTCTTTCACACGAATAGCTACTGTAAAACCTGTTTCACCAGTGTAGACTTTACCGCAAGAACGGGGAATGCTATAAGCACCTCCTGAGTGGAGAAAAGAAAGAGGATCTTTGATAGGTTTGTGAAACTGAGATAATTTTGAAAGTGTGAAAAACAGAGTAGAAATATTACGTTTCTTAAGGATTTTGGAAATTCGATCTTTTATGTTTCCAATATTTGAAAGTGGGTGAAAGTGGGGGGGAGATGGGGCTTGTGGCTCATGTTGATTTGAAATTTTAGGCGAAGTGTATTTCTTCATGGCTTTCTGTATGTTGTAATGGGAAAAAATTATTTGATAATAAGACAGATGAAAGATGTTCTAATTCTGATTTTATGTATTGGGTTGAGATAAGTTGATAGCTCTGTGGACCAAGGAGCTTATGACAGATTGCTTTTGGGCAGGGTGGTGATGGGATAGACCATTGAGGTATCTATCGGTGTGGATGGGTTTTCAATACACGAGAATTTCTTAAAGTACCGTCAGTCTGTCGACTAACTAATACATCTAGGAACTGGAGTGAACCTTTCGATTGAACTTTCTTGGTGAAAAGGATATTGTTATGTAATGAATTGAAATGATCGAGCAAGGGAGGAATTATGGGAAAGGTGTCTGTAATGGGAACATTGGTAAAGAGTGATTTGAAGTCGAAGCTGACGAGCAAATCGCCTAGGTCAACTTTTAGCGTTTGGAGGTTTTCAAAGAAATGAAAGAAATTCATGATAAAACTGTTGGAATTTCCTACAAGAGGCTTGAGAATAGATAACAGATATCTCAGTGAATCAAATTGGTTAACAAGCGTGTTCAAAAAGCCATGTAAATGATTGATTCACATTACCCTGCAAATACGTCGAGAAAATTCAAAATTTTCACTTACCATTCTTCAGTAATCAATAAATTTATAGTTTGTTTTCTAAATTTGGATTGCAACCAGTTTTCTATATGTAAGAACGAGCTAAAACACCGTTTACGTAATACTTTTGATGAAGTTTCCCAGGCGACAAATCCAGGATTTACAAAATCAATTGTGAGTCCTTTTGAAAATTTCATGTGAGTCAAACTAGAAGGAACATTTCAACTTGTCATAAGGAACATTTTGCCCATATAAAGAAAAATAATGGTGAAAAATCAGAGGTAATCGAACATATTTTGAAAACAGGTCACACCATTTCTCAAGAAAGTTTTAAAACACAGTACAGACAAGTATCTGGGTAATTTAGAAGAGATGGGAATGTATGAACGAAAAAGCAATCTATTGCATTCCGATTCATCTTCAGCTGAGGGTAACTCCTTGAGCTTGCATCCCCAAATAGTATTTGAACAGGCACATTTTGATTTCTAATTTAGTTCACTCTGATGATGACTACTTGGTAGCCGAAATGTCCTCAGTACTTGAATAGTATTTTCAGTGGATAAGGGTGACTATTTCTTATCAACAGTGAATCGTAATTGTCTCAATTTCTGATCATTTACATTTTTATTTTCGTCGTCAGACATTTTGAGTTTAACAGCAGAAGCTACGTATGACCTGTGTGCATTTCAAATATCATGCGAACTGAGTTGTGACTCATTTTGACCCCCACCATAGTGTGTCTTGTTCTCGGAGTATCTCGCCTGTGCCAGCCGATCAAATTCGAATAGCCTCTTTTTTGGTTTTTGACGTTATGAACAACAGAATGTCTACCCTTTTCCTGTGTGGAAGTAACTGGTTTGATAAATAATATTCGGCTGTCGAAGGTCTGTCTGTTGCGGTTTGTGATCTACCCGCTGAAGTTTTCTCGATGAGGTCTGAATTGATTACAACGCTGTCTTTAATATTGAACAGGTTTATTCAAATTGTACAAAAATAAACTTATGATAAAGCGAACAATGTGATGCGTTACATTTCTCGTGCGTCATTATACTTGTTACCTGTAGCGAAATCTCTTTTTCAATTAAATATAGATAATTTATTGAATAGTTTCAGCATTAAGAATGTGTAAGTTCATTTTAACTTATGGAGTTATGGAAATAAAATCACTAATGTACACAAAATAAACAATGAATGTTTTTATTATCCACTATTGCTTACAATGTTTCAACACACAGTGTCATCATCTTAACTAAGTTATAAACCGAAGTTATATTGACAGAGAACAAGTGAAACAAGTGAAGGGGAATACCATAAGTTACAGAACATTTGAAGAGCTACAATTTCAATCATTCCCATATATTCAATTTCAAGCCTTTCCATTCGATATGCAAGATTTCGGCATCGTGAATGACATTATGGTTATGTTAGATTAGTGATTACCATACGTTGAATCGGTCTTCTCCAGTCTGTGGCTCCTCATATGTTCTTGAAATTTCTGGTAAAAGCTGCAACCTGTTTGGCCAATATACAAAGCATTACAGTCATCTCAACATAACTTATAAGTTCCAGTTCTTTTAAATTTACCTCTATTTGTTTTAGAATTATTTATAAAGTTGTGCAAATTGTTAGACGATTTAGATGCGACTGTTTTATTTTGTTTCGATAGGAATTTTGAAATATGGCTTGTTGGTTTCCCGATATATTTTAAACTAACATATTGACGTTCAGCTCGATTTTTTGTTGATGATATATTAGAGTTAACATGTGTTTGTTCAATTTCTGTTTTAAAATGTTTTTTACTATGGAAGTATTGTAACCATTGTTGATGACAATTAGTTTTATTCTGTTGAGTTCTGTGTTGTAGTTTGTTGCAGCATGACAGATGTATTAATTAATCGATGGATCATTGAGTGGAAGACAGCTAATGTAAGCTATTTAAGGAATAGTTGATAATAAAAACATTCATTCATTGTTTATTTAGTGTTAATTAGTGGTTTTATTTCCATAACTTTATAAGTTAATTAATAATTTAACAACACAGAACAGAAATACCTTAAACAGAATTCAACATAGCAGTCTTCTCACTATTTATTGTCCATACTGTATGAGAAATGAGTGCCGATATAATATTACAATGAAAAATTGCACTGATATGCTTACAAATTGATGAATGATGTCCATCCTTATTCATTTGATCAATAATAAAATCAACATGATCGTTTTGAAGTAGAATTGACCGAAGCACAAGCAGTTATGAGCATTTATCTTTTTTTAAAACATCTAAAACGGTGACAATCATCAAAATAAATCTCAAACTAACATGACATTAGAGAGATACTGGGAGTCTGGTTTAAAATTGTACAAATCGGAAGTGATTAAACCAACAATTGGATGTTGGAAACTTACCAGAACCTAATTTTGTATTTAAATTAATGAGGAGTCGGAACATGCGATTAGAACGACAATATAAAAATAATCTAAGATCAAATTGACTATATTTATCCTGAAATCATGAAATTCTGGAGCATATTCGAAATAATCCATTGATATTCTTTCATTTGTTTCATATTTACTTGTGTAGGCATGTTCTCGTGGTTTTCTGTTTGTTTCACAAATAAAAGAATGAAACGATTGGAAGCTGTTGGAAAACTTTCAGTTTCATGATGCCTTTATGTAAGTTACCTCGAAAGGTTTCTTGGTAGTTTCACAATAATTACACGATTCGTTCTAGAAACTTTATTATTTTAGGATTAACAACAAACTTACCTTTACGTATTAATGAGGTGTTGGCTCATAAAACAAAAGAATGTCAAACGTGTAACGCTCGGTTTAAATTAAAATAATAATAAACAAGTAACTTTTAGCGAGGTGAATGAACACTAGCGAAATCAGAATCGTGTTTCAGCGTATTTTGATAGACGTCTGTAACACCCGGCGTCACGAACACCACTGATAACATTCCGTTGAGCCGTCTATACACCCGCAGGGACACATGCGCGAGTATGAACTTGTAACTCTTTCAGGATGGGCTATTCCAGATTACGGGGGTGGAATTATTGCGTACTTTTCATCTCTTTCGTTTTCAGTGTTATCCAACTAAAAAGTTAGACAATAGGGGTAAAGATTGATGAGGACTTTAACGTGTAATTTGGATGCCTCCAAAGGAACTTATCGGATTTGTTCTATGATGGAACGGTAAAACTGGAATAACTGAGATATACTTAATGGAGAGATACCTATGCCGATGATACTCAATATAGTGAATATCAACTTTCATAATACCATAATAAGGGAATCAACAATATTTGTCTTAAGTCGTCAAGCTTAATAATAATAGATTATTTGAACTGAGATATGAAGAAAATGTCAATTCATTTAACAGAAGGAGGAAAGTTTTTTAGATTCTCAGGATAGCTTTCCATCGATTGGAAATCTAGATATCAACAGGGTTCTAGCCATTTATGCCATAATTTTTACTAATTTATGTTTTGATTATTTTATTACATATAACATTTCACAATATACGAGGGCGATGTGAAAAGTCCCTGAAAATTAAAACAGATGGTGCCACAATCGAAAAGCCCATGTGACATTTGTGACGTACCATCTTTAACTAGAAGGCATTAACATTTTCAGACTAATCATGTCATCCAGCTCTATTTTGACACGCATCGAAAGCAAGCCACCTTGAAAATTTTCGTAAACATGGGAAAAAGCGTCTTGATTGAACGTTAGGTGTCCCTTATATGGGCGAAAAAAATTTCTTTTCAGATATCGAAATGCATACCTCCTATTTCTTTTCAAACTACCTAGACTTACTTAAATACAAAATTTCATCTTCCTACGTCAACGTTAACCCGTGCCGACAGAACTCTGAAGATTTCGAAAATGGCTGTTTTTAACCCTTTCCGTTATATAGCTAAATCAATTGAAATATTACAATTTTATGTAATATTTATTAAAAGAAGATAAAATTATTGAGGGTTTTTTTTTACAGTCTGGATACATATTTCTATGCTCCTGAACACAGCGTAGCAAAAATTGTTTTTGCTCTTCCTTTGCAGTGATCGAACCATGAAAATCTTGCATAAGTTTTACAGCTCTTTCAGCCGTATCATTAACTGCCCTTAGGATAACCTTCATTTTTCGCCTCTGAATAGGCAACATCTTCATCCCATGTAGAAACGGGTCTCTGGAGGAAATTCTTATGAATTTTCAATCGAGAAAATAGATTTGTGCTCTTGACTGACACAAAATCACTTAATAATTTTTCTGCAACAATAAATAAGGCAGTATTATTAACAATTTATTGAAAACAGTATAAAAAATAGTACTATTTATTGTATTCCTACTTACTATACAAATAATCAGACACATCTTTTTCAGATGGAATGTATCTCTTCCCAGAATCATACAAACTGTCTCTTTGAAAATTCACTACAATGTTGGTTTTGGTTTGTTCATCAACTTCATCATCAAAGAGTGATAAAACGGCAATTTCTTCTGACAAGTACCAAAGATAATGACTAAACTTGCTCAGGGCTGCTTTGGAGATCAATTTGTCAACAGTTCCATATTCCTTAAGCCTCTTTAAAAAGCAAAAATCTTAATTTGGTGCCTCCATCGCCAGACTACACCCAAGCCATGGTCTTACATATAAAACCGCAATGAATAAACAGACGTTTTGAAGTGCTCGCTTATCTTTGACGCTAATTTTGAACTGGGATTGCAACAAACATATCTTTAAAGAGTAAATAGCTCTAGCCATCCCTCTTGCTTGATGCATCGCTCAAGGGGGTCTAATTTTAATTTTTTTTTTCACTGTCTCCTCCTAAGAAAATAAAAGATAGTTCAATCAGTTCCCGATAATCGTTACGTCTAATGGTTTTTTGCAGTTCTTGATTATAAAATGTCAACAAATCTTCTACTGTTGTATTACAAAAATGTCGTGTGACGATATCGGTATATGTTTCAATGGCAGCAGGATTAATAGTTTCCCAGTTGTCTCTAAACTTTTTGAAAAGTGAGATAACAGGGCTACTCGTGACTTGGTGGATTTTTGTTTCGAACACACATTTTAAAACCAGTTCGTAAACGTGATGGCGGCAAGCAGAGAGTAGTAATTCCCATCCCAGTGAACGGTCACCATTTCAGGCATATTATTCTGAAAATCTGATTTTATAGATTCCGCTCTATCTTTTCGACTCTGTATGCGAATACGTTGAATAGACGATGTTTATCGGAAAATCATCATAGCTAAGATATAGTGCTTCTACTACAGCCTGAAGTATATAGACAGAATCCCTTATGCTCAATTGACATCTATCTAAAGCTGCAACTTACTTAGGCGTGATGAAGTCTTTCCTTCCTCTTTTTGTAGTAGTTTCAGAACTTACCACTTGAGAGGTGGATGCCAAGGGTTCCTCAAGGCTTTCATCAGAGCCGGTAAGTTGATCGTGATGCCCTTGCGTTTGAATAGAATCTTGCGTAGTAACAGATGACGATAAACCTCTGAAACACATTCGCTTACATATTTTTTTCTCTTCATTTAATTTCCTTTGTCTTGCCCTTTCTTCTTTATCGGCTAATTCTTGTCTACACCCGCTAAACACCCTGGACGCCCTGGTTCTCTTTGTTTTTGTAAAAATATTTCATCTTCTTCAATTTTCTTACGTTCCAAAGCATCAGCGTGTGCTATATCAAATAAATTATCTAAATTGTTCTTAAAGTCCTCCTCAAGGCGCTTGTAAATATCTTGTATTTTTTAGAATTTTTTTGCAACTCCCTCCAAGCATGGTAAAGATCCACAAGTTTTTTTACACAGTCAGGTATAGCTCTGGTAGGGATTATAGCTTTTTCCCAAAATATAATACACTCCCGATTGACGAGATTAGCGCTTTCACTAACAGTCAATTTAACTTCGCGAATGTTGAAAAAAGTACTGCAAGAACTTGACGATAAGACGGTAACTTTGCGCCTGTTATTTGATAATTTACGTCACCAACTAAGAAAACACATTTTTTATTGCTTCTAAATTCCACTGCCATCTTTTAAATGTAAGACAATACGTGTTAATCGCGAGAATAATTGAGAACAAATGATAAATGCAGTGAATACGCACTGCTACTGCCGCAAGTCGGCACGGGTTATCGTACTCCAAATAAGGTAAACACTTATGTCCGAGTATTTTAGAGGCAAATGAACAAAACTAAGACCTATGCGTTAGAAATTTAAAACTTTGAAAAATAAGGGACACACATTATTTCTTTCGTAGAGAGAACATTACTGATTTTCGTTGTAGTAGTATGACCACAAAGGACACCGAACGTTCTGGTCGTCCAATTGATAAAATCCATGGTATGATATTGGACGATCGACAAGTTAAGGTGCACGGGATTGCTGAGGCTATGGGCATCTCAACCGATCGGGTACAGAACATTTTGAATGAATTTTTGAATATGAGAAAGTTGTCTGCTAGTAGGGTGCCGCATTTGCTCTCTGTTGAGTGTTTAGCGATGTTCAAACGCGATGAAAAGGACTTTTTGCGTCGTTTCGTAAGCGTGGACAAAACATGGATTCATCATAACACACAGAGATCAGAGAACATGCGAGGGTGGACTTTTCCTGGCGAATCGAAGACGAAAAAGGCCAAGGTGGGTTTATTGACCAACAAAGTCATGGCGACAGTTTTTTGAGATGCAAACGGTATCGTTCATATTGATTACCTTGGAAAGGGCAAAACTATCACCACAGAGCTTTTTGATCGATTTGACTCCAATTTGCGCACAGATCCGCATTCACAATGGCGAAATTGCATGAATTGCCATCAATCCACCATATTCTCCAGACTTGGACCCCTTCGATTTTTATCTAATCTCCAAACGAAGAAATGGCACGGCGGAGAGAGATGGGGTCATCGCTGAAACAAACGCCTATTTTGAAGGATTGCCGAAATCGTATTGTTTAGAAGGAATCGAAAAATTAGAAAAATGTTGGTCGGAGTATATCGGGCTACAAAGAGATTATGTTGAGAAATAATATAAGTTAATATAAATATATAGAACTTGGTGGAAATGTATATCAGACGTAAACTTCGTACATTCGCCAGTGTGGTAGCGCTGTATCTGAATTTATGTTTGGTAACACCGATCGAGAGCGCATAGATGTATACAATGGTGATTGATGACTAAAGGCGTAAACCCATGACATTACTTATGAACAATAACACTGAATTTAAAACTTATCTTGTAGAATTGATACAATAACTCTTGGAGATCTTTATTCAGTACATTTTGGAACAAAACTACTGAAGTACGACAATTATTCTCAAGTTTCTTTGAATATCAAGACATACTGCGAATGTCTGATTCAAACGAATGTCTACGTGCTACTTTGCAATCTCGATTCAGTTCAAAGGGAAACTGTTGTAGTACTTCCCTGTTAGATATAAGCAAATGCTAAAATATATGAGACTCATATTAAAAATAGGACATCTGGTACCTAACCCTATTTAGTTAACCAATAGTATGAAGAAAAGCTAGTAAAGGCACTGTGTAATTGTTCATGAATGAATGTTATTGACACATTTGTGAAGTCGCTGGAGTTACTAGAAAAATTATAAATTCATAAGGATATAATATTATTAAATTCGATCTGCTGTAACATTTCATTCTCAAGTTGAAACTGTTTGTTACACCTGTCACATTTAATACCGGCTACACGCCATTAATACTAGACAATACTATTGTAGGGTACGTCTTCTCCAAGCCTCTTGTCGATGACTCCACCCTGTGCTCGGTATACAGGCCTTGTACTATAAGGGGTATTGGTTAGACTCCTCTAGTAGAAACGATCCTTCGAAATTGGCGAGTGGAAATTTTAACACATTAGTTGCATCCGGGGTACAACAAAATTGCATCCACAAAGCAAATTTCATTGATACAATAAAATTTAATTTGATTCGACAGTGCTGCTGCACCTCCTTTCTGAGAAGATTGTATCCATCATCTATATTATCTCCTAATTGGAAATTATAGGCTGGTAGGTTATTTCAGTTTTGGAAGTAATAACATCAACTAAACATATAAAGAACATAAATTATCTTCAAGCTAGCATTAGAACTTTGTAGGTAATTTGTAAGTATATTTTTGGTCAAAATAACATTAACTGACCTTTTGGACATAATCCATGTAATAGTCTTGGTCTTGGTAGGAAACTTTCTGGACACCAGTCGATAAGTAGTGGGACCTTGCTTCTATTTTCTATTTATACATGACCTACCAAGAACAGATGACGCTTTGCTGGTTGGGATACAACTCAGCTGTAACATTCTCTGGTCCTGGCGAAAAAAATCTTACTTGTGATGCCTCTTTAAACGGGGCAGTAAACATCTGTCAAGATTAGTGAAATGAAGGTCTGGGAACTCACGATATCATAATGTATCGAAGGAATATCATATTTCATGATACTTATAATTTAAAAGTTTTGATTTCAGGTTGTTATCCTATTACGAGTATAATAGAACTTCAACCGATATAAAATTTATAGTTTATTAATAAATAGCAAATTTATATTACATACATAAATGAGCAGGGATGTTGCAGGAAAACTAGGGTAACTGAATCTGCTCATAAAATGTAGTTTGCTTGATCGTAACATAAACAGAGAAATAACAATTTTCAAATCCGAAATTGGCTGAAATCGTATGCTACAAAACTGTAATTTTAACATGTGACATAAAATCGACTTGGCTATGAAGTGAGCTATAGAAATTCGCATAAGGAGTTAGTCTTATGTATAATAGTGTACTTGGCAAGGTGGTAAACATTAAAATAAAAGTAAATGGGAAGCACTTCACTCCAGCGCTCTTGAATTCCCACATCTTATTCTCTATAAAGCTTCATAACGGAGCAACGGTTTGTTCAGAAATGCACCATGCAAACGGTACGGAATAAATCATTTAAATAAATGAAGGTTTTCCAAGCCAACGATACGTACATGTATGCAACGAAATGTTATAGCATGTAAATGGTAATATTTGAAGGCAATTGAACTGGACTAGAAATAGACTCTGACCGGACCGAGCTCGATAATTTCACGGTTTCTAATTCCTAGATTCAAAGCAAGCTTATTTGAAAGTGTGCTTCGCACAGACTCACTTAACTATAAGTAGGAACCCGAGTTCGAATCCCGGCTCCGACTGACTTGTAGGCAAGTTTTTTCCAATTGTTTCCTCACAACACGCTGTTGACGACATGACGTCAAACTTGGTTATTTGCACAAACAAATTCCTTCAACAATTTTCCTAATAGTCTTGGAGCCAGAGCGATATTGATGATCTGAACATTAACCCGATGGCAATATGGTTTATCGTTAGAGGACGGTTCAATGACCAATTCATCTCACAGACCGAATTTTCCCCGGCTGCTAGATCTCGAGATACAGCATCTGCATTTTTTTTTGACCAGAGGTTAACCCTTTCCAAGTTGCGGTTACTTGGAAAGCATGCCATTCTTATACACTTCCACCATGTGCCATAATTTTTTATCGCGTCCGCTTATCAGGCCAACCAGTTAAAATTGACCCGAAAATGGACTGCAAGTTAACCCCCCCAAACCTGGTGGTCATTGGTATTGGCAATTGTTAACATACCCTATGCCATCAAAAGTTATCGGTCCATTTCCAAGTAATTGGCCTTTATTTGGACCAAAAATGTTTCTTTTTTTCATTTTGTGGATAAAACTTGCCCAGGTAACCCAGGTAACATGATGGCACCACCATGTTAAATAAATTTATTGGAGGTCAAATAAAGATATGAAATTATTGCCATCACTCCTTGCCTATTTCAACCCCCCAAAAAACCATAAGACCACCCTCCAAAACAAATAAAAAACAAAAACGGGCGTTTCGATTTTAAACCCCGCCAAAATCTCAATAATTGACTAATTTATCATAAAATTGGTCATATCATTCATACTATTGTTTTTGGGGGTTGAAATAGGCAAGGAGTGATGGCAATAATTTTAAATCTTTATTTGACCTTCAATAAAGCTATTTAACATGGTGCCATCATGTTACCTTGTAACCCGCAAGTTTTATCTACAAAATGAAAAAAAGAAACAGTTTTGGTCCAAATAATGACCAATTACTCGGAAATGGACCGATAACTTTTGATGGCATAGGGTATGTTAACAATTGCCACCAATGAACATTTTCCACCAGGTTTGGGAGGGTTAACTTGCAGTCCATTTTCGGTCCAATTTTAACTGGTCGGCCTGATAAACGGACACGATAAAAAATGGCACATGGTGGAAGTGTATAAGAATGGCATGCTTTTCAAGTAACCGCAACTTGGAAAGGGCTAACCTCCAGTAAGAAAAAAATGCGGATGCTGTATCTCGAGATCTAGCAGCCGGGGAAAATTCGGTCTGCGAGATGAATTGATCATTGAACGATAAACCATAGTGCCATCGGGTTAATGTTCAGACTATCAATATCGCTCTGGCTCCTAGACTATAAATAACTGCCGTCAAACCGGGTATGTTATATTTTAACAGTTGACAACATATCACAGTGTTACCGATATAAGCTGTCAACTTATTAAATTGACTCGGTAGCTCCCTGTTGACAGTTCATAATTCGTTGTGAATCTAAATTTCGACAAATTCAAACTTCACTAGTACAGAAGCAATTATTTTTCTCAGAACTGCAATTCTAGGTACCTACATTTACGTCGCGTCGTGTGCTGTGTAAGCTGCGAAACGTTACATTTTTTACAACAGTATATAAAACTGAAAATTGAAGGTGTCCAGTACGTCTTTTTTTTTATTTCCACGAATCGTGAAATTGCGAACTGGTATGATTTTAACAATAAAATTATAAAAACGATCAAACCTGGCGGCGCATTGTATATTGTACGTTCTTCATGCTGGTTGTACAGCAGGTTTTATCCCCGTTTTCTTCAAAAACAGAAGGAGTCGATTATCATAATGAATTGTATCAAAACAACTTCCTAAATTGGTTTGAATTCAAACTTTTAGTGAATATCCCTCCACCAACGTTGTGAATAATGAATAAACTGTCAACAAGCACCCTCAAGAAACATGATGTATAAGAATGGTTAAGGAGGAATAATAAACCTAGGTTATGATAACACCTTAAAACCACTATTGTTGATGTTCATAAAATTGAATAAATAGCAACCAGTATACCAGATGCCGTTATTTCATAACTTTAGTTACCCATTCATTTTTCCATGAAAAATTCAATGAGAGGCTTTATTTTCCATTTTTTCATCTTGTTGTCAGTAAAAGTACGTGGGAAGGTCACAAACAATGAGTCGCTATCATTTTTCAATTGTAAATTATGAGCGAAAATTCTTTTTTTAATACTCTCAAATTTCTTAACGAAATTAAACGTAAAACTAACAAGCGTCTGGAACAAAAATTATCGTCATAAGATAGTTACAAATTAGTAAAAAACTAGTAGGAAAAAGTATTCCCCATTCCCGCTTTAAACTTTTTTTTCAATTAATGGCTGAACATTTTTTCAGATGTCTTTTTTTCCATTTTTTCTACTTTGCTTCAATATATCAAGCTTGCGGAATGGAATTATTCTTTTCTTGCATTTTAGTGAGTGTACTGCAAAACTTACAAACTCGAAGCGAGTGATTCTTTTTCGTTGTAGTCTTCCTATTTTTTTGTAGAATGTTATGACGACGCTGACTGTAGGAACTTCCCACACGTTCCTCTTCAAAAATGCTATCAATTTTTATACATGTTCGTGCTTGGAACATGCTCAACATATTCAAGAATGTCCATATATGTATTTGGATAAGGCTCATAAAATTGTTTAGAAAATAGAGAGAGGAGAGCTCCCCAAATATTGGTGATGTGTTTCTGTCGTGAACCTGCTTCAACCCACATTTGTGATGTAGAATTCCCGATTTCACTCGATGATGATTTGGTAGTGTGGTCATGAAGTCCTCCAAAAAGCATTCTTCAACTTCTTGAGAGCGCAGATATGAAAAACCAAAGACTATCTTCAACCATTGTCCAGTTAGACTGGCAAGATCTTCATACATTTTTGCTAAGCCCAATGACTGAATCTTTCTCCAGCAAGCTTGAGTTAGGTGGAAACAGCAACCCAATACCATTGATGATGGCCATGCATTCGTGACTGCACTTTGCAGGCCCTTTTCGAAGACATACCTTGTACAATATAACATGATTGAGAAGAAGACTCCGTTCGCTAACGCATACTCCATCTCAATTAGGTTTTGAGATATAAATATGATTGATATTTAGAGTAGAATGTTGATGATGCATATATACTTCGTAATTCAATATTCGTGGATGTATTCAGCCAGGGAGGTAGTTTGTGGAGGAATTATTCATGGTTCCCATTCAACCTAATTAAGTCATGCATTTACATAATAATTATTAAATAAGATAGACTAGCGATGTCAAATGAACTATCAAATGAATTCAAATTTTCATCAGCTTACTTTTAGAAATTCCAAATGAATAAGTAGATGTACCATATTTCCGAGTGCTCTCACGAAAAGAATTTCCACTGTATAACCACATTTAACTTCCATGTTAATGAACGGCTTCCCTACTTCAATGACATTCATTCGACTTCGTGGTAATTCGAATTAGCTTATTTCCGAGCGTATATGCATATCGTAAGTAAGTTAAACCGGAATGGAAATAGAGCTCCATTTTATCAACTCTGAACACAAGTAGAATTTCCCAGAGAGGCTACACGAAACTAAAACATTCCTCTGCGAATTTACAATCACAGTACAATTTGCTTAAACTTGAATTTATTCCGGAAATGAAAAACGTGAAAATGATTCCTAAAAATTTTGCGTGTATACCTCATTTGGGAAATATTGAACTATTACTAATACCAGGATATCAAAAATTATCTTGGTCAAGGGTGGTTGTGGAATCTAAAACGTGTGTCTTACTTTACGTTTGAAATAATTATGTCACTGTCACACTGACGTCATCAATAACCTACAAATTCATACCTATTTATTTCAGTTGTAAAACAATGAGGGAACATTCGCTATTTCCTTTTAAATAACAAACCAAGAGCGCCACCACAAATCAAAGAGAGTAATTTATTCTGTTATATGAAAAGAAATAAGCGTGTTTGGTTTGCCAACGAAAAATACTGAGGAAATAAATCAAGGCATATGCAGAACAATAGGAACAGGTGTATTATATTATTGATGAACAATAAGAATGTATTTTCCAATTTTCAAATACAATTTCGTGGTATCGAATATATATAAATATGAATTATGAAATTTATGTTTGCTACTTTACTCTGAAATTTTCGACATCCAGATCAACAGGGTAACAAAAGAAAAATAGAAATAGTGAATATTCTATCCTGTAGAAATTCCTTAGGATTCAGATGATACTTAACTCCATGGTTTCTCCAGTGTATTGGATCCAATATTCCCTTATCGAAGAAATAGAGAAAATATACGAGGTCAATATTTTTTCAAGCGAACCTGAAACCTCCTTAGAATCAAAATCAAATCAGTTTCCAAAAGTTTGGCATAGATATGTTGATTATATTTCCGCGAGTATAAGTAAAAATTTCAATTTGCATGGCTTTTGGAACACGTTTAAAAGCAAATTTGATTCATTCGAATTCACTGTAGGAATAGAAATAGATAAGCGGCTTCCTTTCCTTGATATGAACATTATCAAATATAATGATCACTTAGAATTCAACATATACAGAAAACTCACTCAAACAAATAGGTATATCTACTCCTGCAGATTCGGTTACAGGAATCAATTAAAAATAGCTTCATCGAATTGTCTTGTTCATGGATTAATCAACGCCCCTTTGCGTCATCAAAATCAAACAACGAAATTGAGAAACTTCAGCAAATAGCGTTGGACAATGGCTACAATAAATCTTTGATCAATAACTCAATTCCTAAACGAAAAAAAAGAAATTGGAATGCAACCAATCAACCACATTAGAGTCACTACCTTCAGATAGTCCGATACAATTCGAGTTTCATTCATCATCAGCATCAGCAGGCTGTGAAAACGTTCTCATCACAGAAGCAGAAATTAGTTTTGGGATATCACAAGGCACTGTAATTGGCCCTCTTCTATTTTCCATATACATATATAAACAGCTTACTTACCTTGACGTGGGGTGGTTCTATCAATAGCTTTGCTGATGACACGGCCTTAAAACCTTAAAACGATATACCACACCTTAGTTCAATCTCGCTTGCAATATGCCATTCTCAGTTTGAGTAGCTATTTGACACTCACCTAAAAAAAATGGGAGTATTGCAAAAAAAAAAACTCAGAGTAACGTATTACAAAAAAAAAGATTTTTCATCAAACTCTATTTTCAGGGATTCACTTGTACTCGATATAAGACAACTATACGTGTATAACATTATATTATTTATTTACAGAAATAAAAAATGGACAACACACTTATAATAAAATATTCAACTATCTACCTGAAATATACAAGATGTATATACGGAAAATAAATAATGTGATCATTGTGGAAAGAATTTTCAAAAGGTAATAATAGCGAATAAACAAAGCATAATACTATACTGTCTACTCATTTTCTAACATCATACTTTATAAATTTATATGATTAGGTTAGATTAGTTAATAAGTTAGTTTTTAAGCGCCTTAGGCACTATTTGAATTTTTTTATCACTTATATAACGTACTAGCATACAAATAGCGAAAAACGGGCCAAAAATATATAATGTGCATATCATGTCTTAGCAGGAAGAGTACTCACGCACAACTTCGGTTTTAGTGGGATTCCCCATGTTTGTCTGTAAGAAACGTCTTATCTTCATTATAAAGATTGCCTTATATATTGTATATCGATATTTACAGAATAAACATCATTATTATTATTATTATTATTATCATTTCATAATCAATAGCTAATGGGACATCTATTCATAGATGGCGTAACATATTTTTTTTCATGATGTTGTTGGCCGGTTATAATTACCTTAAAAAGAGAGAACGAGTTCAGTAACTTTGCTAACTAACTCTATGAGAAGAACGAAACAGCTGTCTGGAACTATACTGACTTTAGTGATCTATCTGGACTAGAAAGACGTTACCAATAAATTCCATGATTTGTTTTCTGAAATTACAATAAAATCCTCTTATAGATGTAAGAACAAGCTAAAAAAACCGTTTAGACAACAACACCTTTGGTGAAGTTTCCGAAAAATCCGGGATTCACAAGTGAGTGTTCAAAATGCTATGTCGACCAAACTCGGTTAAAGAGCTTTTCGATCTCATGAAGGAAAATGATAGTGGAAAATAGCCGAACATATTCCAAATACACGACACACCATTTCCCAGGAAAGTTCATCACTCTTGAAACATAGTAATGACAAATGTCTGGATAATTCAGAAAGGATGGAAACCTATAAGCGAAACAGCAATTCATTGAATTCAGATTCATCTCCAGCTGAGGGTAATCCCGTATATACCCTAGTAATTTCGAATAGTATTTAAGCAGGCACATTTCGATTTGTAATTTAGTTTTCAATAATGAAGGTTTCTTGGTGGTTGAAAGAGCCGTACTACAACAGTATTTTTAGTCGATAAGGATGATTGTTTCTCATTCATAGTATTATCTAGAATATATAGCTATCCAAAATTTTTTTTGTGATTCATTTTGTAACCGAACAATTTCCAGAGTATTAACTTTACAATGTATCTTCTCTTATTAACTACATGTGGCTCTGGTCTAAATTATGAGTCTTATTCTAAACATATCACACAAGCTATTTGCCAGTCCCAATAGTCCCAATGCGATTTCTGGACAATAAAGTTGTTTCGTGAACAAATGCCGCGCATAGACCTACTGAGTTTCCGAGTCCCATATATCAAAACAACCACACACCAGCCGCAACAGCCCAATGGTGTATATGGAGGTGATTTATAACCTCTTTATTGTGTAAACGAGACTCATGTGACCGCAAAATCTTTGATGAAGAGTTGTTCATGTGGCTGATTTTCAAAATTGATGAATAACATTACTTAACAGGCTTAGTTGGTGTGTCTACATTCATGTATTTTCTAAACCACATACTGACTGTGTGGATGAGAGTAACCTGAGAAAACGATTTGATATTGTACATATTTTTCATCATCGTTATTAATGAAATAAAACCTATGTCCATGAATCAACTTAATCTTACCATACCAGCTCCACTAAAAGATATAAAATGATATTGAATCACTGTACATATTAAATTTGCATTTAATGTATTTATTGTAACAGTATTTAAAAAAAATATTGATACTAATGACGGAGTTCAGTTTATCTAAAATACAAAGAAAAAAATCAATCAACTCTATGTAATCTTGGAGCGAATCAGAAAAGGATCGGGCGTGTAGGATTGAAAAAAAACAATAATTATGAACAAAAATCACCATATTTGAGAGCCAAGTTTGTTTGACTTCATTCGCAGAAGGGATTATATTGTCAATGTTTACTTATTATATTGCTTTTAATTATATGTAAATTCTCGGGAAATAGGTCACATTAACACTTATGCTTTTATTTTCTCGTCTTTATGTACGTTTTGGTCTCACGACCATCATCAGGAGACTTATTATGTCTGAAACTGGATTACTTAAAACTAATTATATTACACAATGCGTCCTTATCGCACCAATCTCAATTAGAATGCCCACGTCGCCGAAACGAAAAGGAATACGAATAATCGAAATTGTAACACTTCATTGTTATAAGTAGTAGTACAATATATCAAAAATCCACTATTAAGCAGTACTCTTAATAAATACGAGTTCATGCCAACAAAGTCTATGAACGACTAGAAACGAGAACATTAGGTTCAAGCATCCACTTTCAAACCAGATGTTAGATTTACGAGCTAATAAAAAATGGTTTGTCAGTTATTGGATATATACTATTGACGTTCTACCTAAAATATAATTTCAACATTAAAAAGACGCATGTAGAAATTTGCAAGAGTTTTATTTAATTAAGTTAGTATAAATCTGACTTAGTGTCTGAATATCTGTCTTATGATTTACAGATTTGGAGTCATGTTCTATGTGAATCATCTCCAGAATGGATCTTTCATAATAATTGGTTTCCTTAGTTGAAATATTAACATTTTTGTAATCGAATTGACGGTTATAGTCCAAGCAGTGTTCAGCAAGGGCGGTGGAATTATTATTTATTCTTTCTTTAATGATAGGATTGGAAAATGTTTTTGTGTACCCATTCATTTCCACTGTATTATGAATAATTTTTAAATTTTTGGGACGGTCCTCTGCGTGGGACAATTTAACCGCGCGATCTGTAAGGCTGGTTATAACACTTTTTTTATAACATGTTGCTACAACATGTTCCCATCTTCTTTGTTCTTACCAAAGAACCTCTGTGTGACGAGTTTCAGGCTCCCTTAAAATTCACCTGAGACCTTGACCGGTCCCCGTAATCAAGTTGTGACAAATATAATGCCGTCCATCCTGTCTCACTTTGACAAATTCGGAACCAATCCAATAATTAATCGGATTGATGTTGGTTGTTTCCTATTGTGTTTTTTTCCGAAGGCTCTAGCATTTCGTTGGTAATTTATGCTACAACCTTTTCACAGCCCGATGAATAAATGCGAAAAATACTTTTAGGAAACACCCTTGCATTAAAAAACATTGTCTTCCATCACGGTAGATTTATGAATATATGACTAGAAATAAAATCGTAAGGTGCTTGTCATAACATTAACGAGTACCTATACGACGACTATTACAATGAAAAAATAAATCTTTAATTTTTAATACGATTTTATGATCTATCTTTAAATAGCTTTTTGTGTAGTTTTATTACCCACAAATCACTTTCAGGCATCTAGAAAAACTATTATTACAACAATGAAATCCGTTTATCGTGAAAGAAGTATATTATTTTGCTAGTTATTTGAAGCAATATGGCTAAAATCAATCATGTTAACAATTTATTTGTGTATACCCCAAGTGTTAACGGAAGAAGCTATTAAAAGAATATTGAAAGTTGAGAGGGGCAAACTAGCATTATATTCTCACCAATCTTACTGTTTATGCATGAGCTGTATTGAAATGCATAGTTTACATTGAAATCATCTGTAATCCGATAAAATAATAAACAACATAGTAATTGTCTGGATTTATATAATGCACACGTAATGAAAATTATTGTGGTTTGGAATAGATTGAGCCAAATATTTGGTTGGAATCAGGCAAAACTGTTGTAGCTGTTTCAGATTTCGGATGATTTTACTTCTCCACTACATGAATAAAGCGGCAGTTAACTTTTATTTAATCACACTAATTATCACCTATTGTCATGATCATGACGAATTCAATTTGTTGTTTGTTGCTGCAAAACATTTTAGAGTATAAATATATTCATTATTCACTAAAAGTACTAATAATATCACTTTATTTAAAAGAACGTTGATTGCAAGTTCGGAATTGTTTGTTTTCATCTGTAAAAATGGAATTTCACAAAGTAACAGACAGCTTCAAATTTTGAGTCAATAAATTTGTAGGAGATACAGAACAGGATCAAAGCATTTTGTCCAACTCTGTACTCTAACTAAAATCTACTTATACTATACCAAGTTTAGCCCAAGTAGGAACTATTTTGGGTTTTGCAGAAAATATTAACTTTGCCGTGGTAAACTATGTTTCTAAATACCAGATATAGCCCTCGTCTTTAATAACATAAGTGTACTGGATATATAAGGAAAATGCAATCATGAGGACTTATTTGGGTCCCGTTAGTAGCGGGGCCTGTGGGAAGCCTCCTCCTACAGACAGAAAGTAGCTACGCCACTGTGTTTAGAAGTATATAATTGATAAATAATAACCATTCTACTTGTTTCTCCATTTAAATCCTATTTCATCAACTTATGACCTACAAGCAAAAATCCGCGAATTCATATATTTAACATACAAAATATTCAGAATATCAGATAATGGGATTCATTGCCTTATGAATACTATCAAATATCAAACTATTTGCAAATTAAATTAATTTGAATCATAAAAATTAATAATAATGCACCACAAATTATTTAAAAATTTAATTCTCAGTTATAAACAAAATTAAACTTAACTATGAAATATTCATTCAATAAAAATTCAAAATATGTAAAAGAAAAAAATTATAAACTTGAAAAAAAATTTCACTAAAATTATTTATAATTAAAATTATGAAATTAAAAATGTTATAAAACAGCACTTTTAAAAATCCAAAAAAGAATGGTGATGAGAATTAATGTTTTCTTGAAAATATTAAAAATGAACATATCTTTTAAATTTGAATCGAAAAATTTTAAAAATATTTTTTTTATTTCAATAATAAATAATTTCTTTATTTAATTAATAAAATCAGATTTTATAATAAATCCCACTGATTAGTTTATAATTTATGATGAACAAATTTGTTATATTCGGAAGCCATAAATATTTGATAAATTTTTAAATGGACTTATAAAAGATTATAATGAATATTTATTTAAATTATGAATTTTTGTTTATCTCCCCCAAAATAATAGTAGAAGCCATTATTCTACGGTAATTTATCGTTATGATTATATGAAAGAAAAATTATTTTTTATACTGCTTTGAAAGGCAAAAGAAAAGATCCCTTTCGTATTGATGTTACTGATCATTTAGTATAGTGTTATAGAAGTTTTTGACACATCTATAAATACACCAAAAAAGTTCTCAACTGTGGATACACTATAGCACTAATAAGTACGAAATAATCACCATTATCCACTAAAAATACTATTAAGGTACTAGGGACTTTTCAGCTACCAAGTAACCATCATAAGAATGAACCAAATTTGACATCAAAATAAGGGATTACCATCAGCTGGAGATAAATCTGAATTTGATATAATCTCTTCCGCTTACACATTTCCATCCCTTCTAAATTACCAAGTAATTAGTCCGTACTGTGTTTTAAAAGTGATAACCTTCCTTTAGAAATGGTGTGACCTGTATTTAAAATATGTCCGTAGCTATGGGTAGTATAGAAAAGTATCAATGAAGATTATGACGATATAATGTAACATATATGTGATCAATATTCTACGTCAATTCACGATTGTAAATAGTGCAGTTATCGAGATGTATAAGTGTTACATTGAATCGTAACCAATCACCGAGTTATTCCTATACTACCCAAAGCTAAGAACCCTGAATACCTGAACGCCATATTGCAATCTCTGCCTAACCATACTATGGACCTGAACATCACACGACGATTCTGGCAGGATCGCCATATAATAACTGATGGAAGCGCTAGCAGTGTTGCCCTATAATATCTGAACAAGGGTTCCTTCTTTGGGTTGTAAGAAAAGCCATGTCAGTTAACAGGTTTGGTGCAGGGTTATGATAGAAGTTTCGTATGGAACTTGAGACATAGGAGCAGATGATTGGAATCAAAACACTATAAAAGAAATGGTACTTTCTAATACTAACTTCGACTGACTAAGAACATGAACACCACATGGCGATCCTGCAAGCCAAAGAAGGAACCCTTGTTCAGATATTATGTGGCAATCCTGCCAAGATATTGCGTATGATAATCTCCCACAGTTCCTTCACCATATGAGAAGAATGTTCTTCATATCGAGTTAAAATGTTCCTCCTAGTTTGACCCAACTAGCATTTTGAACACACGACTCACAATCAATGATTTAAATTCTAGATTTGTCAAAATCGGGAACTTTATCAAATGTATTGCCTACTCCGTTTTTAGATTGTTCTTGCAACTATAAACGGGTTTTATTGCGAATTTAGAAAACATTATGGAATTTACTGATTACTGAAGGATGATAAGTGAAACTTTTCAATTATTTGAATTAATGGCTCTAATTTGGTTAGTTAGAGCCAGCAGTAAATATTGTATATTGGTTGGAACACAATTTTCATGCTCATTTCAACGCCTAAAGGATTGTAATTCCATGATGCAAGTATAAATATATCCTCTTCGCAAATGTCAACATGAGAAGGGTCAGACCATTATAAACTTTGTTGATTTTTTATCGGAAGAGGTGGGCTTATCCATGGTGGGCTTAGTCGAGCGAAAAGTAAATATTTCCATTCGATTCAAGTTAGCAGGGACTATTCATTCTTTTCAACAGGTCTTTTCGAAATACACCATGCCATAGCTTTCAAATTATAATTCATGTCAACATCATAAGATTTATTCCATGATCCATTTCCTTTCAATTTTGCTCAATGATGTGAAAAACTTGTCATACGTATTTCAGAAGAATCACGAGAGGTATTCTCTAGCATTCCTTGCTAAGAGAAAATCGTATCTTGATCAAACCGTATTTCTCTAAGTATCCAATGTTATAAGTACAAATAATTGACAATGAAGGGCATGATATGAAGGACTACTATTCTAATACATAAAGAGTGTTTACAACTAATTCGTTCACATCAATTACTCATTATACGTTTGGGCAATACCTTTGATTCCAGTCAATCAATCAATCAGAATGAGGGCGCGGACAAGTCCAGAACACTCAGACCGCTTAATTGGGTTCATTGTGCTCTACTTGATACCGATACTAAGTCAAGTAGGCCTAAGGCAGTGCCGGAGGCTAGGATTCTGAAACCAATAAATATAACGCTCAAGTATCAACTTTCGAACCAGATGTTGATTCATGAGGTGATAGAAAAAAGTTGTCAGACCCTATTAGAAATATTGCTATTTGAGCATTCTCTCTAAAATACACTATTAACATTATAAAAGCGCATGTAGAAATTCACATCAACAAGTTATGAAAAAAGTGTTATAAACAGCCTTACAGATCGCGCTGGTAAATTGTCCCGCCCAGAGGATGATCCCAAAAATTTGAAAATGGTTCGTAATACACTGGAAATGAATGGGTATCCAAAACATTTTTCATCATTAAAGAAGAATAAAGAAAATATATGATGAAACGTCATACATAGATAACATAAGCGGCAATACAGATAATTTTATAACATTACCATATCGCCACCTCAATACTACAATTAGACAACTCGAATTTACAAGTTCTGAGATAATCGAGTGTGAACATTCAAGAAGTGAATAAAAATGAAGATGAGGACATATCGTAAATTTTTTATTTCATGTATAAAATATATTGTGATGTGGAATATTCAGAATATTAAACGAAAAAAAAAACAAATTTCTAGAAGAAAAAACAAATATTTTTCAAGTTATCCACTTGTTGCAAATACCAAAAATTAAATGTACAGGGTGTCCCATTTTGGGTACTTTTGCGGGGTATCTCCTTTATTTTTAAAGATAGAGAGTTGCGGTTTTCGCGACACTGTGCTACTTTTTCGTAAAACTCAAGATGCCGTCAACAGAATTTTCATAGCCCTTTTAGTTTTTAAGATACAGGGCATTTCTGAAAATGTTGCATTTTGTGACCCCCCTCGTATCTCCGTTATCCTTCAACTTATCGAAAAGGTAAAATAACATTCTAATAGTTTTTTTTCCGTAGAATGCAGTGGTGTAGATAACTTTTGTTACATATTTACTGTTTTTGAGTTATATAGCAAACTTATGTTTTTTTAAATGGAACACCCTGTATATTTATAGACTATAAAATTTGTCTTTTTTTTTACCTTTTCAAAAATATATGATAGTATAAACTTTTTTTCAGAAACACGCAAATAATTGACAATTTTTAGAAAATAAATACATATTTTAATTGTAGGCCATTGATATTATTTATGACAAGAAACAGAAATAAACATCAAATCTCTATCGCATTTAAGCTGTTTATTTTCGTTCTTTTGGTATCATTATTCAATAGATATTTATCAATTTTTTCGAATAATGGCAGTTTACGAAAATTATGAGAAATATGATATGATGGTATGTTTTATACAGAGTAATGAAAATTCTGAAGAAGCTTCGGAATTATATTTCCAAAGGTGAGTAAGCTATTATGGCTATGAAAATCTCTATTATCATTTTAATTTTTGCTTGTTAGATATCCAGAAAGAAGGCAACCGTTTTTTGGGATATTTGCCCGTTTAAAAGCAAATTTAGTTGAGCACGGATCATTTGTTCACCCGCGCCCTAAAACATACAACAAAGAGAACAGGGAAAGAAAAGAGATAGATACTTTAGGATATATAGAAGCAACACCTTCGTCCTCATGTAGAAAAATTGAGAAGGAAATTGGTGTGCCAAAAACTAACGCTCAGAGGATCTTGAAGAAATATAAGTATCATCCATACAAATTTAATATACTACAACATTTGCATCCTGGCGATGCCGAGCGCCGGGCACTGTTTTGCCAGTGGTATTTGCAACAAATCGATGCTAACGATTTATTTGGCAGACTTGTTATCTGGTCAGACGAATGCTTTATTTCAAGTGCTGGCATTTTCAATCGTCACAATACCAGGAACTGGCGTAGTGAAAATCTGCATTTAATGTTTGAAAGGGCACAACAAGGACGCTTTGGAGTTGGGGTTTCATGTTTTATTTTGGGTAGACATATAGTTTATAGGATTTTTGAAGGAGGTCTTACAGCACGTAGATACCTAGAAATTCTTGAGGAAGTTATTCCAGAACTGCTCGAAAACATTCCATTAGCCCAGTATAATGTTGTTTACCTACAGCAAGATGGTGCCCCAAGTCATAACTCTAGGCTCTTAAGGGCCTTTCTAAATAATAACTTTCCTCAAAGATGGATAGGTACCAACGGACCTGTTAGATGGCCTCCACGATCACCAGATCTCTCAATTTTAGATTTTTTTTATGGGGTTATATACAAAATGAAGTATATAAAACTCGATATGACGGCATTGCAAAACTTCGAGAGGCAATTCATTCAGCTTTTCGAAATCTGCGAATGAGAACAATGGTTCTTTTGAACGCTATTCAAAGAATCTCAAAGATGTGCCAATTTTGCATTAGAGAAAATGGTGGTCAATTTGAACATCACATTTAATTTTTTTTAATAATGTTATTTTTTTGTGTTTTTGTTATATTGTCACTTTACGCCACAAAACTGTTGTTACAAACTTACTGTTAGAAAAAAGATCTATGGGAATTTTTTTTAATAGATACCTATATACAAGGTATCCAATTATTTGTTAGTAATATGTAAGTTGCACTTGTTTATTATTGTTATCCATAGCCTACTATTAAAATATGTATTTAATTTCTGAAAATTGTCAATTATTTGCGTGTTTCTGAAAAAAAGTTTATACTATCATATATTTTTGAAAAGGTAAAAAAAAGACAAATTTTATAGTCTATAAATATACAGGGTGTTCTATTTAAAAAAACATAAGTTTACTTTATAACTCAAAAACAGTAAATATGTAACAAAAGTTATCTACACCACTGCATTCTACGGAGAAAACTCTATTAGAATGTTATTTTACCTTTCCGATAAGTTGAAGGATAACGGAGATACGAGGGGGGTCACAAAATGCAACATTTTCAGAAATGCCCTGTATCTTAAAAACTAAAAGGGCTATGAAAATTCTGTTGACGGCATCTTGAGTTTCACGAAAAAGTAGCACAGTGTCGCGAAAACCGCAACTCTCTATCTTTAAAAATAAAGGAGATACCCCGCAAAAGTACCCAAAATGGGACACCCTGTACATAGTTATCGATTTTCATCGAAATGAGAAACAGTATTTTATGTTGAAAAAAACCGACTTAAATTCTAGGAAATCTTCTAAGAACTCTCAGCTTCTTCATCTTCGCTTCCTGAGACGTTATCTTGAATATTTCCACTGTGCGGCAGACTATAGTAAAAAGGCTTATACGAGTTATTGAGTGCTGGAGGATTCATAGAAAATAATGGAATCAAATCCTGATATTTTTGTTCAGAAATAGGAATGGCATTTTGATATAATGCCTGTAGATGAGATGCAGGTTGAGAACGACGACGGCCTTTTTTATTTACATTAAGAATTCTCCATTCTCCATCGAAAGTTTCTTTGAATTCCATAAAGAAGAGCTGAGATTTTCTGAACCGCATCCAACACATTTTTTGCCAGTTGACCGCGCTTCCAGTTTCATCTTTTTTTCTGATGCACATGTTATCTTTCACAAATTTCTTATAGTCTTTAATATCGTTCATTTCTAACTGTTCAACCTCGTATGCTTTGTCGTTTTTCCTTCTTGCACTCCTCGCTATAGTTTCCCAATCGGCAGGCCATAAAGCTTTTCCAACTCGTTTAAACTCTCTACCAATAGCTGAATGCATAGAATCGCATTCCATCTCACTATGTCCGACAACCGAAAATTTCAAATTAATCGCTTCTAGATTATCAATTTCTTGTACTGCTGTCATGCACATACCGGCCATGAACTTATTGAGATTTTGGCCACCGCATCGATCGCTGAAAAAACTCACTTCTTTTGCAGTAATCGGTAAAGATTTCAAATATTTGTAAACACAGCTGGCGATCTCACAACTTCCTCTCTTACCTTGGGTTTCAGACCACATGAAGCAGTTTCCTTGTTTACTTACGACATTATAAATAGTGAAGTTATAAGTTGCAAGTCTACGTTTATAAAAAAGAGCATTATTTGTAGGGTCTGACGGAACCAATAGCACTTGCTGGAGGTCGAAATTAGCGCTTATGTATTCTCCGTTGGACTCTTGAACTTTTGTTTTATCTTTTCTCTTCTCTGACCTTGCCAACTCTTTTGTTTCAAGATGTCTGGTATATTCAGCGTATTGTAATTGTTTTTCTGTGTCCGATGCAATTTGAAAATTCATACAAACGCGACATTGGTCTTTTCGAGGTCGATGAAATCCCAAGTTATAATTTTCATTGAAAATTTTTCTATAAATTGCCTCGCTTGCTTTTTCTTCATTTTTGTCATCACGTAGATCGCAATATAACTTGTACATGATAGTTATATTTAAAGATGAGCAGAGGTATTGCCGTTTGGTCCCTGACCTGCAATAGTGAGATGGTACAGAGGGAAAACTTTCGATATGATTTTTAATGTTCCCAATGATGGATGGATTCGTCACTTTTTTCGTGAACTTTCCCCTTTTATCACCTTGACTAGTATTTTCCGATGTTCGGTTTTTCATTGCTACATCGACTACACCTTTTCTAATGCCTAACGTATTTATAAACATTGTTTTACAAACTTTAATTTTTTTGTCATTCATTGGCAAAAAATAACTTATGGACACATTACGTTTAGAAACATCACGAGTTTTCCAGAGTGTCTTCGATTTAGTTGTGTTACTGTGTATGAAGTCCCGTTGTCGTGTATAATCTGCAAGGTCCCAATATGTTCTGAATATCAAAAGTCTTTCAGAATCTTTTAGTTTCAGAGAACATTTATTTCTACAACTAGCAGGGCATGGTAGTTTCATTGTTGCTGCTGATACTTTTTTGTTCCTGGAAGACACGTATTCTTCACCACAAGCTCTCTTTTTTTTCGCTACATTTCTTATCCAGTTATGAGGTTTCAATACACGTTTTCTTGATTTAACTGTGGTTTCCTGAAATACTTCCATACCCTCTAGAATATTTTCTCTATTAGTTTCATTCAAAGGTAGTGAGTTATTATCGAGTGAGTCATTATCTGAAGAATCTCCACTTCCATCAGGAATATATTCGGAATGATCCGAAGAGTACGCTGGATCTGGACTGATTGGAATTTCGACTAGTGACGTTGTTTCAATAAGAGGTGTCATGCTGTGGAGAACATATTGGTGAGATGATTTACTGCTGCTTTCAGTGCCATGTAAAATTCGATTTATGTCATCGGATGAACCAATTTCACCTATTTCTAATGCATTATGTGTCAATGAATTTGTGTTGGTTTCGAAGCGAATTTGTCTATCATCTGATGAACAACTTTGAACAATTTCAAATTCATTTCGTATTTCCAATGCATTTCTTTTTGCTTCAACTGAAAGAAATAAAACACAATCATTTTGTTTTCGTAGGTTTTTCCCTTTTCATTAAATTCATATTTTTCAATTTTCAATGAAGAATGTTTCACTTTTCAACATGAATACCTTAAAAGAGGTTATCTTGAACGATGAAAAGTAGCGACTACACCTAACCTCACTCCATGTGCTCCTTGTTAAAGTTTTTATAAAAATTAATCATTCAGCAATACTTACTTTGTTTACCAAGTTCAGCTAATAACTTTCCTCTACTAGACATTGTAAGTAGTTTTTGTAGGTATTGAAATTTTCTTGAGAGTCTGTAATTCACACGAACTCACTAGCAACCACCTGAATTAACATCAACACTAGTAATTTGGCATGGAGGATTAGACAACTGGAATTGAGCGTTTGGAATTACAGAGCAATAAGTAGATATCTCAAGTTATTCAGTTTTAGCATTAACACAATTCGTGAGTAGATAATGTTAGAACTAGACAAATTGAGATATCTGCTTCTAGTATTACATGCCATTGATATCTCGAAAATATCTACTTTTTACCACCTCTCCACGTGAGCACCGTTATGGAATATGAGATATCTGATTGTTGCATTCGAAAGTCCTCCCAAAATTGACTTGGTTTGGCCAGATATCTAGAAATGGTCAATTTTCGAGTTATCTAGTTGTAGTATTGAGGTGGCGATATATTCCGGAGACCTCAGAGAAAATTAGGAAACCTACTGTGTCAGAAAATATTTTTTTGCCTACTTCTATCCAAAGTATACATTTCCTGACCTCATTGTAGGGAGCAAAGTCGTAGTTTTCCTCCCTGGAGAGGAAAAGTACTTTTTCTCCCTAGGGAGGTAACTTCATGGTACGTCATCAATAAAATATCTTATACGGCATTGACGTCCTAAACTATATTCTATTATATAAGTATACATTTTGCCGTTCATTTATAGAACACAGTGTATTTTGCAAAATGGTAGATATCAGTCAATTGTTAGTTCAATTTAACGATTTTTTCATTAATAATTTAACTTCAATTCATAGATTCATCCGGTTTTCGAATGAAGGACTGAAATATTATAGCATGCTATAGTCGATTGACAGATTAACAGTTTCAAAGTGTGTTACGCTATAATATATCCACAAAATATAAAATAATATTTAAAAAATGAATGATTCAAGAAAATAAAAGTCAAACGGTCATGTTCATGATTCCGCAGAAGTTGCCAGTGAGGGTAGCGCAACGAGTTGGTGCAGCGCTCACTGTTCATGATAAGCTTGTAGGTGTTGGTTCAAATTCCGGCGTCGACAGCTTTTTTTTTAATTCTTTTTTCTTTGTTTTGTAGGTTCTCCTCATTTTCGGAATTTCAGGAGCATGCAGGTGTGACGAGCTCCTTAAAATGGCCACTACAGATATTGAAGATAAAGGTTCAATTTTAATAGTAAATATACCAAATTCTAAAACAAATATACAGAGAACGCTTGTAATCAATGCTTCACCGAGGAATGGCTTTAATTATATTGACATTTATAGAAAATATATATCGATACGCCCTATCTGCAATAGAGCAGGAAAATGTATCAACCAAATGGTTGGAAAAAATACTATTGCTGAAGTTCCTAAAGAAATTGCAAAATGTCATGAATTATACCGGGTATAGTTTTAGAAGAACCTCGGCAAGTTTACTTGAAAATTCTGGAGGAGACATTCTTGCTTTAAAGCAATACGGAGGTTGGAATATCGCTGAAGGGTATGTGGAGCAATCTCTTGCAAAAAAGCGAAAAATTTGGAACCAAATTATGGGAGTCACTGAAGATAATGAAATTGATTGTAATCAGCCAAGTACAAGTACTTCCGGGGGATACCAGCTGTATGATAATGTTGTTAATGAAGATATCACGAAAACTGCATTGGCTCCAGCTCTCACTTCTAGTGGTATTCAAATAACCTCTGCTCAAAACTGCACGTTTAACATTAGTATAAATAATTACTCTACCACAAATTAAAAATACGTAGGATGCAATAAGGAAAATAACATGCCTATAAGTTACCTACTATATGTACCTACTTCTTAGTTTTAGTTCTTTAATAAATTTTGTTTGTTAGTTTCATAAATAAATTATTTAAAAATGACTTGTTATTTGAGGGAGGCGGAAAAATCGTATGTATAACATGGGGGTAAAGTGCATTTTCCTCCCTTGAATGATTACTTCCCTCCGCTACGCATCGGGCAGTTAACTTCATCCTCGGGAGGAAAAGTAGCACTTTCCTCCCTTATTGTTATACAAATAGCTATTTCAAATCTAAAATCTCCAATACCTGAATATAACCGAACCCACACAGTATACAAACTAAATTGTTCAGATTGGCGATGGGACTTATACAGGATTATTCAAACAATGTTTATAAAAAAAAGTGTATGGCCATAAGTATAGTACTAGAAACAAAAAATTCAGCCGACCTTGCGAAACATTGTTTTGATTATAACCATCAATTCGATTACAAGAAATGTCATTATTTTAACTGAAGAAACCAATTATTATAAAAGATCTGTTCTCGAGATGATTCACATAAAACGTAACCCCAAGTCTGTAAATCATAGAGTCAGATTTATTTAGTTCGTTTCGGCGACGTGGGCATTTTCAATTGAAATTGGTGAGATAAGGAGACTATTTGTGCTTCATACAATTAGCTTGTGAAATCCCGTTTTAGATATTGATACGTCTTCTGATGATGATCAAGAGATGGAAACGTACGTAAAGACGAAAATAATAAGCATATGTATTAGTGTGACCTTTTTTTCGTGAATTTAGGTAGAAAAAAATGTATATATAATTCATACCTGGGTCAAGAATCATCATTAATCATAATAAAGCTTCATATTCATAATCGAGGTTCTTTAATATTAGCTGCTTTGCCTGCAAAAGACGTTTCACTACCAGCATAACATTTTGCTATTGCACCTATGATAATAATTTGGCAACTTAGCTTGTACGCCTGCAAAATATCGTCACTTGAATGAGGTTTGAAAAAAATATTTTAACGTATAGGTAACATAGATGGAGGGGGCCTGGTAGCTCAGTGGTAGAAGCATCGATCTTCTAATCACTGTGGCTGCCGGTTGCGGGTTCGAATCCAGCGAATACGGAATTTTTCCGATGGCCCGAGAAAGTGGTGCGGTAAGATACAATGGACTGTCAAGCCCAAGTGTCATCGAGACTGCCCTGGTTGCAGGATTGAGCCTACCACACGAGGTGGAGTGTCTAGTGGGTATATCTGAGGTGATTAAGTTCGGGACTCAGGGACTACCTTATGGGATGTTACAGGACCATAAGGCGCCCATAAAGGGTTCCAACCTACTCCCACCAGAAAAAAAAAACGTAGATGGACAACAAATTAAATTCTTTCAAAACAAATGATATTGTAACTGTCAAAATTGACAATCAAAACTAGTGAGCATAAGATCTTATATAGTAAATCTCCAAATTCTCTACCACGAATTTAGCATGTTCAATGTTTCGCTGTACATTTCACATACCAAATATTACGATCATTGCGTCATTTAATATTCATTAAACACTTCGAAAAAATGTACTATAGTGAGGAAAATTTCGAAGTATCCATTGTTATGAACTCATTCTTCGGTACAAATCCTTTTCCCGTTATATTAAAGTTAGTTAGCCGAATACCGTCTCCAGAGATTAACCCTGTATTTATGCCGTCTGATTAAGTACAATTAGAGCTTTCAAGCCTCTCTTTAAATGGACGTCTTCAAACAAAGAAACTAAGTTCATTTTGAAATCTGTAACAGTTTCTGTCTTTATTAAACTCTGAAGTAGAAAAGAAATAAGTGGACTAATGTTTCAAATAAGGAAGAAACTCATTCAGCTATAGAGATTCAGCGAGATGCCAGATAGGTTAGGAACAATTAGATGAGACGGAAAAACGTTAGAAATAAAGACACTACTTACACATAAAGACTGTGCAAGTGGAAAGATGACCTCAATGGGAAAAGAACAAGGAAAGGGTATGGTTTAGCGAAGTGTGACCGAGATATTCTCTTAAAAGTATCGTAAAGATGAACTGTGGTGTTCCATTATTGGAATTTCAACCCGCCCTACTTTTTGGTACCTTCCTACTCTCTCGCAATTTTTAGGAGAGAATTTCTTAATTATTCCATAAGCAAGCCGACAGAACATTTTATGGCTATAAATTACAACATTACAGTACGGCTCCGAAATGGATTTAAATTCCAGGTGCAAGATCAAATAAAACAATAATTTTCACTATTGCCAATTCATAATACAATGAGTAGATTGAGAAAGCCATTACTTCGTGCTAAATTATCATATTGATGATATACCGGGATATCAAAAATTATCTTGGTCAAGGGTGGTTGTGGAATCTAAAACGTGTGTCTTACTTCACGTTTGAAATAATTATGTCACTGTCACACTGACATCATCAATAACCTACAAATGTCATACCTATTTATTCCAGTTGTAAAACAATAATGAACTACAAGTTATGAAATAACGGTTTTAGTAACAAGAAATGTTCGAAATGTGAAGTTTGAACATTTAAAAAGGTCGTGATAACCCCAAACCGGGTCCAAAACCGTTTTAAAATAGTTAATTTTCAATAAATCGAATGATGTTCACGTGAGAAGCCCGTAGCACGCGAGTTAGAAAAGTGCAAACTGGTTGTACCTAATACGGCTTTACGACGACTTTTCGCGTGCCGTTTTTCGCTCCATGTAGTTAGATTTAGTGTCGGACCGTGCCCGACGGCCCTTCTTTTTTCGATGAAGGTCCATTGAATAGGAAAATTTAATGAAAACAGTTTGAGCTATTCTGAGATCACAGCTATGCGCGTCTAACGTGCGACGTACCGAAGGGAATTTTCTAGCTACCAAAATATACCCAAAGGTGGTAAAAGCTAGCGGCCTATAGCCGAAAACACTTCATTACAACTGGCGCCAGCCGCACGGGGCACGAAACGGCCCCGAATTAACAAGATCGAGGTAAAAGTATAAACTCTGACTGACGCGCAGCGAGCTCCTCGAGGCATATGTCTAAATGATTTCGTTCGTAGCTAATTACATGGAACGTCTGGCGTTCATGCAATTATGTTTTCATACAATTCGAACCTTCTAATTTCGATAGGCTATGTGCAAATACCGGAGCTCGAAGCGATAGAAAAACTTATGAGCGTAATAATATTCGTATAAAATTGCGAAATTTCGCACTTTTAGAAACTTCAAATTAATTAATTTGACAAGTTTTGGGAATATTTTTATTTCAAACGTAAACTGAGACACACGTTTTAGATTCCACAACCACCCTTGACCAAGATAATTTTTGATATCCGGGTATAATAAAATGGATACAAATACTGTTTCACCACTCTTTCAATTGTTAATATAATAAATCAATTTTTTGAATTTTAGGGGAATTCCTCTTTTTCTCTCTTCTCTCTCTCTCTCTCTCTCTCTCTCTCTCTCTTTCTATCTATCTGTCTATCTCTCTATCCCTCTATCTCTCTATCTCCCTCCCTTCCTCCCACCCTCTCACTCCTTCTCTAAGTGATCTCTGATAAACATATTTTATCAAAATAAAATTGGTAGGCGTAGCGCGATCTGAAGTTTAAATAACCACATTATATCATATCGCCAACTCAGAGGTTGAAGTCAATATAACAGTTGTTCTCTGACCATCAAAATACACTTAAATTGTTGGTCTCGAGTCTCTTGTAGAAGTAAGGCACAGAGAATTTATACACTCGAGTTCTACGTCGGATTGATTTATGAGTATTATGGAACTGTCACATAATGAATTAAGGGGAGCTAACACTTTCCGAGAAACGCGAATAACGCGCACACGTCCAGCGCTGTTTCACACCTAGGAATAAATGTATCTCCTGTTGCACAAGTATTACGTTTAATATTGCTTCACAACTGGTTTGATCTATGAGCCAAGTGAATGCTTCAAACTAACCTCATGCAAGCTACCTACAACTCCGGGTTTCTTTCTTCTACAATACTATAAAAAAAAATGTAACGTAGCTTGTACTCTTCTCAAGCCAAATCAATTTGAAGAATTCCTTCATTGCCTGTACACTTATATGAACACAACTTGATAAATTAATTTAATCTCTAACCTATCACTAAATCTTAATTTGTTAAAATACTGACAAACAGGATATTAATTGATTTGAAAAAATATGATATTGGAATAAAAATTACCATGGTTTACTTGCTTCAATTAAAGAATTACTTATAACTTTATAGAGATATTATTTCAAAGAAATGAAAAAAAGATTGGAAATATTTCAATTACTCAAATCTAGGTAAAATACGTATGACTTGAATTAATGCAAACAATGTATTATTCCGTAGGGAGTGAAACCACAAGAAAATTAGCTTACCGAACGAGTAGGTGGTGAGGAACTCTTTTTTTCATAAACGTAATCAGTTTTTATGAAACTATTGAAGCGGGTGCCCCCCCACGCGCAAAGCTCAGGTAATATTTTAATTTAGAATACCGGGAGCAGACCCCACCCATATGCTATTAAAGCGACCTATATAAAATGACTGGGTGCAATAATAGTCCGTGAAGGCACTTTCCAACTCCCCGAGGATTTCCCCTGACTCAGGGAAAAATTCCACTGGCTTCCTGCTGTGCTTACCTTGTTAAGCATACTTCTTCGCTGGCCCAGAAGTCGGTGCTCCGGATGGGAAATATCGAATTACGCGACACATTGTCGCTAGGCCTGCCTGACATCTCATGTTCTATCAAGATATGATAATTTATAAAATGTTATTTCGGATTAAATTGAATTATTCCAAGAGACCCAAAAGTAATAGGTTCTCGGAGTATTATAATGAATCGTAATTGAAAATAAAAACGAGCATCATCATACACCATGTTCGCGATATGAAGTGATAACATCTTTTTTAGTAAATTAGTGCTACCAATTCATTTGAGCAATTGATATAGTGTGTATTATAAATTCATAATGCCTTAGTGTAATAAAATTTTCATAATGTCCTAAGGCATTATTTATAACGTCATATAGCTCTAAATAGGGTGGTTATAGGAAGATAACAGACTAGTAGGACAATAATTCATCTAATCCCTTACTTGCCATTGACTCATAACGCATCACCATAGCAATAAATGAATTTACACATAGAATTACAAGAAACCTTTATCATCATCTCAATATTATTGAATTAAACGTCAAACGAATGTCATAAAAGCTATTTTGTAATGCTAAAGGTATAATTTTTGAAATATATTTTAACTCCTCTCACTATATACGTAGTGTAGTGTAAAAGAAGAATTGTAATCGGCCCAAAAACAATTTTCAGGAATATCGCTTTTGAGCATTTCTAAATCGATCTAGACTATTTCTGACATGATATGATACGACCACGGGTAGGTAACTCTTATGATAAACTTCGTCACTTTCCCCTACTTTCTTAACTCGGTGAGATGACAAAGAACTAAAAGCAAAAGAGAGAGAAGGAAACGGAAAACCCGGTAGCCATTGTTGTTTTGTTAGTTAATTGACGCAGTGCATTGCTAGGTTATATTACGTTCTTGGTGTTGTCCTTTGAGTATTGTGTTTATTTGGGCATTTTATTTCTTCACTTGCATTAAATTAACATGGGATTTTCTTGCAAGCACAGTTCTAAAGACTCCAAAATGCATCGCTTTCCAAAGGAAGATCAGGTATGTCAAGTTAGAAACTAGTTATATTTATTTATTAATTCAGTTAAAATCGAAGCTATGCTCTATATGGGTTGAGAAGATTCAAAATGTTAAATTGGAACAAAAGTCTCTGGAGGATATTCGCAAGTTCTATAGGGTGTGTGATGTTCATTTTGAAGCATCCACAAAGATTATTGATGGTCGAGGACGTAGAGGTTCCAATCTTAAATATGGAAGCATACCTTCTCAGAATATGCCTTCTGTCCATGGTAGGTTAAGTGAAATATAATTTCACAAATTTATTCCATTTGAATAAAGGAATTGTAATTTGAACCTGAATAACTAACTTTTAAATGCAATATTACTTTTTATAGGAGAAGTTCTAGCTACATCTAATATCTAATACATGTTTGCAGGAAATGACTGCTGACGATTACAATTTACCTGGACCATCATCAGTTGAGGGTAAGATTTGCAATTCCAAAGATTAATAAAATTTTAATAATGTTCTGTTATTACCAAATACTTCTATAACTTCATGATTAACACATGATAAAACTGATTCTTCGTTCCAGATACCTCCAAAATGGAAGTGAGGATTTTTTTGATTTAACAAAAGCCACATCACCCATCGCAACTGTGTGAGGTACCTGCATCCCTTCATACTCCTAAGAGTAGAAGAGGTAAGGAATATTGATCCATTCGAATCTGTTTTTTGTCTTGCTTGCAAAATCAAACTTAAATGGTTTGCAGTTTTTAATACCTTCTATCTTTATAGATTTACGATGTCGAGTTAACTTGATGATAACCATTAAAACTAGATTTGTAGCAGAGTTAACACCTAAATCAAGGAAACTAGATAAGATTGCTTCTAGTTTCAAGAGGACTGCAAAATGCCTCGATGTGGAATTATCCTGAGTAAAAAAAAGACAGAAATTCGCAATGGCAGTGTGAGAATATATAATATCAATATGTAATAAATAAAATGTATGTACAATTCACTTTCCCAGTTGTCCATTTCATAAAATGAAATTTATTCAACATTGAAAATTTCACAACTGTATATATGAAACTTTATTAGGCTAGTCAAGAACTTGAATATATTCGAATTTAAACAATTTAAAATAGTTAAATGTTGAGATGAAAGTTATTATAGATTATTTTATACCTAGAATATAAAAATAAACTAATCCATAAATGTGTTTAATTCCACTAACTTTTGCTTGTTCCTATGGAGTATAAGTCGGCTGAATAATCTTTCAGAATTCCTTACGAATAATGACACTTTCAGGTCTTTCTAAGTCGTTTTCTATCTTTATCTGTGATTTACTTATTTCACACATTCTACAGATTTATATGTTGTCACTTTAGTTCATCAATATCTAAGAATTGATGAGATATGAGTGAAATATTAAGTGATATAAATTTACTTCAAGATAAAAATAATGGACTTTGAATGGGTAAGTTTTAAAAATATGTAGAATAACGCAAAACAAATTTTAATTAACTATTCTTCATATTTTAAAAGTCAATTCACATAGGAAACACTAAATCCGTATTTCAAATTACCCGCAAATCCAATATATTTCTTACACCACTCACCATGGCGCTACAATCAGCAACAAAGTTTTGTACAGTGAGTTGCCTATCTATCTCCCATATATAATATCTAATCTATGGATACGACTATTGGTCGTATGGATTTGAAATTTTGGAGATCGCTTTAAAGTGGTGAAAATAGGAACTGTATTGTTTCGGGCGGGAGCCCCGTTTTGAGTGTTATTTCTGACATCCATCTTCATTTCTTCAAATAGAATTATGATTAAAATATACATTACACGTACATATTTAACCTCGTTCAGTTCTGAGCTATGTTTGAAATTTCCAGTTTCTAGCTCTTCGGGAAGTTAGTTTAAAATCAATTGCAAACAGATAGAGGAGAAAGCGAGCTTTTCCAAAATCAATTGTAGAAAGACAGATAAGAAAGAGATCTTATGAAAACGTGGTAAAAATCAGTAACCAAAACAAAATATTTACGGGTAACTTTGCTATCTATTCTTCAAGCAGTAACATCAGCTTTATACGAGTTAATAATAGATTTTCATCATGTAATGACTGATTCCATTTGGATAGTTTAAATTCACATTGATTTGAAATATGTGAATATATAACACATTCAGGTTTTTCAATAGCAACAAAACTTTCGCAGAAATAATTATCTAATGTATAACCAATTCACGTTTTATATAAAAAGGAGCTCCCTCTCCAAATTATTCCAGTTTTAGGTACAGTTCGACAAATGTCTCGTTCAACCCACGGTGCATTCCTTCAATTCCATATCTTTGATCACATTTCATATAAAAATTCGAAGAATTCATGTTTACATGTTTGAATTGAATGAAACACACATATCTCAGGGGCATTTATTATTTCCAACATTTTCTAACATAATACTGAGTAGGTACTCATTGAATACATCAATGTATTTGGAATATAGAAAATCATTATGATTGAATGGTATTGTACCATTTACGTTTAATAACTTCATGCATTTCTTCCCTTGTAAAGATTCGTATAAATGGAGCACATCCTGAAACAGAAAAACATAATAGTTATGATGGTAATTTATTTCTTTGTAGATTGATCAGTGACACCACTGATCAATAGTCTAAGACAGCTTCCCACCTTCTCGGGCTCATTAGCGGAGTATAGTCGTAGTGTCACCGACGGTATGAGTATGAAATACTCATCAACAGAAACTGTTACGGAGAAATTAAACAACTAACGCCATCTACACGCGAAATACCCAACGTAATGTGAAGATTATTGACTGAATGGATCTTCCTTCGTTAGGGGCTAGTATGTAAGAGGGCGACACAAACCAATCCAAAAATCAGGAATTAGATGTGAGAAATTAATCTAATCTACAAAGGTACCGCATCTGTTAACCTAATTAAATACAAGTTTATGGATTGAAGAAAACGTTTCAGTAACCCTGATCTATGCACTATTGCCGGACAAGACTGAACAATCTTATTCAAGAGTTATACAACAGATAATGGAAAGATTTACGAACGCCACACCCTATAGCATAATGATTGACAGTGAAAGAGCAGCGTTCAAGGCATCGACTACAATCCTTCCGGAAAGTCGGGATCGTGGATGCTTTTGTCGTTTTAGTCAGTGCCTCTATTGAAAACTACAACAAGAGGGACTGATGGAAAAGTATGACACAGACTTTGCTCCAAAAATGAAATTGCTAAATGGTTTTGCCTTTGTGACGTTACAATACCCCGAATGTCATTGAGGATTTCGAGGATACCTGGATATGAGGACTCACGAGACAGCAACATCCACACACTATGTGGAATTGTTATAATACAGTTCTCTGTAGATTGGCCAAAACAAATAATGATGTGGAAGGTTGGCATACAAATATCGATACCCAATTATCTGCCAGTTACCCCTACATTGGTTTATTGAAGCAATTAAAAGAGAACATGGACTAAATGAAGTGAAAATAGAAAAATATATATCTGACGAACCATCAGTACCCTCAAAAAGAAAATACCTAGACACTGACGGAAGAATCCGACCATTACCCGAACAGTTTGACCCCACTTATATACTAGAATATGTCAGAGGTATATCACTTATTTAGTTATAGTTGTTTCCAATAGAAGACTTTGTATTCAATTGTCTTGCGCTGCTTTACCCATTAATATTTTATAGTCGTATCCTGTATACCTTTTTTAGGTTTAACATTATGATTTGAAGAAATGGTAATTTGAAGAAATGGTTTCCGAAGAACCGTTTTTAGAAGAATTGTTTTCGTAGAATTTACCGGACATATCACTGATCGATCCGTAGTATTAGATTGATTTCTAACATGTAATTTTTCAATTATTGACTTTGTACACAAACATGATGATAATGTCACGTACAAATAGATTGATACGCAGAAACTAGAAGTATACTTGGTGTCCTTCAATGATATGACCAGTGACTCCAATCATGTAATAGGAGATCACATAATAATCCCACCTCAAGATTTGCCCGTATTCAATTCAGAATGGTATTGCTTCGAAACATAATTGAATTCATCAAAAGGAATGTTTTTCCAAAATAATACTGACATTCTAGTTCATTTCACTTGTTTCTAACAAAATCGGCTTATCGTTGCCCAGGAATCTATATAGGTATGGTTGCGCTATTTTCCACGAAATATTAGGATATGTTGAGATATACCTGTAAATCATCGTATCAGTCTAATCACCTATTACAAGACAACACAAAATCTCAAAATGGTCTGAAGTAGTTATGATAATCCTAATAATGCTTACCTTTTCTGTTGCAATCAGATCATTTTTCCCATAGATAAGATAGACAGGTACTCTGATTTTGGTAAGGTCGTAACTCGGTGGTTTTGTTGTATTATACATTTTCAAATTCTCTTGTTCTCCGTTGTCGAACCTTTCGAAATTCCCATCCCTGATTTCTTGTAGGTAATGTATCGCGGTCTTCATGGAGAAACTTGATGGATACCGCAATAGGAACAAGGGTACCGTTTCCTGAAAATGATTGGATATTGTAACAGGATTGTGTAGAGAAGTACTTATATGGAATGAAATACAACGAAATTGTAAATTCAAATGAAACATGATAATGAAGACCCCAGAACCGTATGGCATACGCTGAACACCCTAAAGGGGGCAGTAGACTTATACCCCCTCCTAAGCCTTTTTGTGTTCTGATTGATATATGTAGAGCAAGAACTTCGAAACTTTTTCATCGATAGAGAACGCACACGTTGGCACATATATTCAGGTATCCTTGGGACAGATGTTTTCAGGTCTAATAATAATAATAACAGTAATAATGTGCGTGTTGAGTGGATGTAACCACGATTCTGCGGCGTCCTAGGATAGACGCTGTCGGTTTTTGCACACGTTTGTTTAAATATTGTAGGTTATAATCAGATATTTCATGAATTACAAATAGAAGTGACAAAATGATTTTCAAATAAACGTTCATCTATAATGCAGGTACATCAACAATAGTTTGCAGATAGCTTAACAGCCTCAAAAATCCCCCAAGTAATGATCTTTCATGCACTTTGAACGAAATTGAAACCTAATTCTCGAATATGAGCTCTTCGCTAGGGCACCCTGGTCCCCAGGTGCATCGGAAGATTTGTTGACCATCACAGTCGTGATCAGCGACCTCAAAAATCCCCCGATTAATGATCTTTCATGCACTCTGAACAGGATATAACCGTAATTCTCGGAGAAGGGTTATCTACCAGGGCGCCCTGGTCTCCAGGTGCATCGGAGGACTTTGCTTCCGTCATATTCATGATCAGCTATCACAAAAACCTCCGGCTGATAAAGTTTCGATTATTTTGTCGATTATTTACCATGTAATAATCCTTTTTTTATAACAGTTTTAGAAAATGCACTCAAAAAAATGCATTTTTCAATGCGAATGCAATCACGCACCCCTTCCATAAAAACGAGGTGGACATTTTTTCTGAATGCCTTTATGAATCGAATGCAGAAAATTGCATCTCAATTCATCCATCCGGATGAAATTAAGAAGTTTTGGCCTTTTTTGTGTTAATATGCCTCGCCTATAATGAAATTGGCAATCCAGTGTAATGTACTATATGTTTAAAGTGTAGACAACAACTTCCTGGCATTAAAAATCCCCAATAACAACTTTGCATAGAAGTCAAGGTTTGTTTTGTTTATAACGCATCGATATATATAAATGATAATCATTTTTTTCAGTAGCATGTGACGTAAATATCAAAGAACCAAACACAAAATACATGGAGTAAAGATGACATGAACAGAGCGTTACACGCAGTTCGAAATGGATGTTGTATACCGTATATCACTTTGTGAGATAAAGTAAAGCAAAGAACTACCGATTCAAGGATGGGGAGTAAAACTGTTTTCTTCAGAGGAAGAAAGAGGCTGTTGCGCAACATGTAAAAATTTCGGCTAGCACCTTTTATGGGATTACGACTTTTGAGTAAAAGCGACCATGTTTTGAATATGCTGAGGCAAACAATCTTCGGCACCGTTTCAATAAAGAAAAATCTGACAAGCATGGATTGTATTATATGGTTTCTCAAAACGGAATGCCGATATCTCTGTAAGAACTCCAGGAATCATTTCTTTGAACTGGATTACCGCCTCCAATAAAACAAAACTTAATTTGTTCTTTGATAATTTGGAAGTAGTATACAAAAGTTCAAATTTACTCCAGACAAAATCTCCAACGTGGATGAAACGGGAGTCTCTACCATACATGTGCCGGGGAAAATTTTAGCAGAAAAAGGCCTGAAACGATGCGGGGCGATAACTATTGGCGAAAGGGGGCAAACAGCCACGGCTGTACGTGCTATGAGTGCATCTGGAAGTTACACCTCACCCTTGTTTCTCAATGCCCGTCAACGTTCACCTGGACATTTTTCCGAAGATGGGATAGTATGGTCAATATATAAATGCTCATTGATATATGTAATATAATAATATATAATAAAAACAGAGAAGTCCCTGATTGTTATTGATAATCATATATCCCACTTCTGACCAAGCCTATCAGTTCTGTGAAGACAATGAAATAGCTGTGGTGTCTCTGCCTCCTCAAACATCTCATAGGCTTCAACCTCTAGATGTCACATTTCCTTATCCACTTAAAACTGCATCCAACAGGAATCTTCCAGTTATTGAAAGACACACTTTTGACAACATTTTGCAGCAATAGATAACCATGTTATTTGCTCGTTCTAACAATCGTGTGGCAACGTTAGGAAGAGCGTGAAGGGATTTCAATTTGAACAAAAAAATTTCTACAGAAGAAGGACTTTTTGCTGAAATTACAGTTGACAATCGAAACAATAGTGAACAATCAACAGTTGACAAATTTATGACGAAAAATGTGGAAGAAAATAATGAAATAATAAATAAAACTGACCATGATTACAACATTCCATCAACATCTGAACTGTCCATGCTACGAAGCCGGTTTAGAAATTATTAATTAATTCTGGCTCGGAAAAATTAATAGGAGTATCAGATAATGAAGACCTTGGTTTGAATAAAAATCCAGTTTTAAATCAATCTATCTCTGTTATCCATCCTGTTCTAGCCAAAAAAGTGAAGACACGCCAACAAAAAAACACGAGGAAAAAACATTCAGAAGTATTTACTTTTACTCCGTATGAGGGCATATCGAGAGAGAAAGCAAATCGGAAAGAGAATGAAGAAATCAAAGAAAACAGAAAAAGTCACAAGAAAACTGGTACCAGATAACGAAGGTAATGGAAATAGTCAAGAGGTTGAAAAAATTGCCGATTTGCCAGGACAAGTCCTCTGTTTTGACTGTTCTTTAGTCTCCGGTGTGTTGTGATGGATTCCTGGTTACGAAACGGAGCAAAAAGTCTTTCTTAAGAAACAACAAAAAAACACGAGGAAAAAACATTCAGAAGTATTTACTTTTACTCCGTATGAGGGCATATCGGGAAAGAAAGCAAATCGGGAAGAGATTGAAGAAATAAAAGAAGACTGAAAAAAGTGACAAGAAAACTGGTACCAGATAACGAAGTTAATGGAAAGAGTCAAGAGGTTGAAAAAATTGATGATTTGCCAGGACAAATCCTCTGTTTCGACTGTTCTTCAATCTCCCGTGTGTTGTGAAGGATTCATGGTTACGAAACGGAGCAAAAAGTCTTTCTTAAAAAAACACGAGGAAAAAACATTCAGAAGTATTTACTTTTACTCCGTATGAGGGCATATCGGGAGAGGAAGCAAATCGGAAAGAGATTGAAGAAATCAAAGAAGACAGAAAAAAGTCACAAGAAAACTGGTACCAGATAACGAAGGTAATGGAAAGAGTCAGGAGGTTGAAAAAATTGCCGATTTGCCAGGACAAGTCCTCTGTTTCGAGTGTTCTTTAGTCTCCGGTGTGTTGTGATAGATTCATGGTTACGAAACGGGGCAAAAAGTCTTTCTTATCGCGCTTGAACATCGCCTTTGAAGTTAACACGGTCGCGCTTGTTGTCAACAGAGAGCAAATGTGGCACTCATCAGGCAGATAGCTTTTTTCATATTCAAAAATTTTGGCAAAATGTTCCGTACCCGTTTGGTTGAGATGCCCAAAACCTCAGCAATCTCGTCCACTCCAATATCATACCATGGATTTTATCAACGATTTCTGGCGCTTTAACCTCAATTAGACGTCCACAACGTTCGGCGTCCTTTGTGGTCATACTACCTGAACGAAAATCAATTCAAATTGATGGTGAAGAGTCCCCATAATATTTAAGAAGCGATGCTTCGGTTTGCGTAATGGATTTTCACCCAATAATAATGTTTATTCAAGACGCGAAATTCACTTTTTTCCATGTTCACAAAAATCTTCAAAGTTGCTTGCTTTTGTGGGGATCATCTCTTAATGACTGCTTGACATAAGCTGATCGGTGGTTCTTTGGGGCACAGGGATTGAAACACTCACGTTATAAAGAGGGGTTGCACTTTACTGAACTTAGAGCTCGATGTCATAATGACTTAATGTCTTACTCTAAACAACAATAGAATCAATCCATAATCAATAATAATCTCCATGCTCCATAACTATAATAATCATAATCTGTTCTAATAATAATCCTAGTATAAATATCAGTCTTTCAATAACTACCTCGACTCTGAGGTTCCCACGCTCGGGATGTTAGGGTCTCTTGTTGTGTAGCTTATACTAAACAATATGTTTATATTATTACAAGGTAATCATAACAATGAACATATTGTTCATGTATTCCTTATGTATCTACAAACATATGAATTATATGTATTTAATAATAGAAATAAGGTTGTATTTGCTAATTGAGGGATTTTAGGTAATCTCGTATAGGGATGGAAAATTGCTATACTACACTTTCAATGAGTGCCAACACAGAACTGAATGACATATCAGTCTGGAAATCTCAATGCGTTCTAAATACGAATGTCACATGGGAATTTCGATTGTGGCGCCATCTGTTTTATTTTTCTGATACTTTTCACCTTGCCCTCGTACAACAATAAGTTCACAAACTCGAACGTATTAAAAATTCCGAAGAATAGTGAACAAAATAGTGATATAGTTTTGATTTATCAAATAGATGTTACCAAATATCAATAACTTCAGAATCATCTCTATCGGAGGCTTTAACATGCCTAGCCCACCAATATTTACATACCCAGTACCTATCCCATAAAATTCAAGAAATTACATTTTAATTGTATGTAGAGAATAACGCATTCTATATTGGAACAGTTGTCAGTATGTAGTCATTAAAGTGAAGCTTTGCATTTCGTTAAGATTTCTTATTCGATTTGAATTGAATATTCTGAAGAATGTGGTGAACGTTTGCATGGTCAAGCAATATAGTCACCAACGAAATCGCTAAGAATAGGCGATGTTTTCGTTTGGGATTGACATGAGTGATAAAAGAATTTCAATTTACATGATGTTTCCATTAGCCTAAATTTGAAAAAACAACATGATATGTCATATCCATTTGCAGATATTTACAATCTATATTTACACAAGCAGCGAGATATTGATAACTGTTTTATAAAGATCCTATAATAGTTGATTCAAATATGATATAATACTAGAATAGAAAGAGAATATTTGGAAAACTTGCTTCGAACAGGTTTATCCTGCTACATACCTGAAGGAAGCACTAAATAAGATATGTCTCCTTTCATTTTCCATAACCAAGAAATAAACGTGTTGTTGTATAATATTTTCTTGATAGAACTATATAGGTTGGTCCAATCTATACGACACGGTCGCTCAAAAGAAAACGCTCAAATATTTTACGGCGATATTTTGTACACTAATGTAGACTCTTTGTGGGCTTATTTCGAAATATTTTTTAATATACAGGGAGTTTGAAAAAAAATTTACTTCCTTCAATAGAATACCCTGTATTTAAGATCTAAAATTAGGGTGAGTTGCTGTTACATGTCCTATAACTATCTGAAATAGTTTTTGAGATATTTTAAAGATTTATAAAATCAAAACATATACAAAAATTATAAAATATAAGTGATTCATGTGACGTATCATGTGTTATGCCTCGTCACAAGAGTATTGTCTAGAGTTATAAAGAAAAATACTTATTCGTTGAAAAAGTTATACAGGATGGTAAAAATTGAATTAAATTATAGTCAAATTATTTTAAATGGAACGCCCTACTTCTAACAACACGAAATGATAGATTTTTCAGATGTTTATTAATATGCATCATGGTATCCTATACCTAACTCTGATAATTTCTCAATTTTCGGATTGATATCACACGTAAACTTGTTGCGATAATTTTATTAATATCAGCTAACTTTGAAAATACATAATGAATAATTCGGAAATAAGAATATTTGCTAAAACACCAACCAAAGCATAAGAAATTGATAAACAAAAGACACAAACAAAATAAAACATTAATGTAAAAAGGAACAAAACACATTAAAGCATTTGAAATCAAATTACATGTTCAAAATGGCGGCCATGTTTTTCAATGCACAACTAAACTCGTTTTTGAAAGGATTTTTTGACATTCTGAAGCGTTTGCGGTGTAATAATTGCAAAAGCATCGCGGATTCTTTCCTTCATACTAGGTATATGGTGTTATGGGTGGAATATTATATACAATGTTCCCCATAGAAAAAAAGATACGTGTGGCACTCGGGGACTGCCGCGGTAAAGCTATTGCATAACATTTTTTCTCAACTTATGCAATCATAATTATTTTTTTTTAAATTTATGCAGTATTTTTTTTTCTTTGATATTTCAATTCAAGTTTTTTCTTTGATATTAATTCAAGTTACTTTTGAGCGTGGTGACCGATAAGAAAACAAATTTTTTTCTTTTATTGAATAAATGAGACGTTAATATCGTTTAAAATATTTTTATTATCTTACAATACATGTAAGTTATTCAGGAATTTGTTATCATTGAAACTATAGGTTTATGGTAACTGAAATAAGAGACATAAGTTTGAGACTTGATATCCTCTAAATATCTGGAAAATACCGCGTCAATGGTGGTCCCATATTTTGTTGTGGATTCTTGTGGATCATTATTCATTTTCAAATTCAATTTTTCCGAAAGAAAAGTTGTCAACCGCTCTGATTTTCTATCAGCGAAGTTGATGTTGAAATCGCCAGCCAAGATAAGTGGAAATTTATTACCATTTGTACCAAGTATTTTCGACCCTTCTTCAGTGTACTCCAGTAAAGTGCGATGAATAAAATGCTCTACCTCGTCCAATTTTGGATTCGGAGAAATGTAAATTGCTACCATGACTATGTGTAGGCCATTTCAAAGTTTGCATAAGCACGCACAAATATTTCCTAACATTAACATCGCTAACGTGTGCAACATGTATTTCAATATTCGGAGTCATAATATTAGTAACATTATTATTATTTTGGTAAATAGCTACCCCACCTTTTGGAACAGTATTTCATTTGAATTGAACAATACAATTGAAATCAGGTATTTCAATCGGATTATCATGCGCCATGCAAGTTTCGGTAAGAAGTAACACATTTCATTTGTTTGTCTCGTAACTGAATCTTGTAAATCGTATTTGTGACTATTTAGACTTTGGCAATTATTGAAATGCCATTTCTATTACTAATTAAATCTAAGTCACTTTGAGCTGTCGTCTGAACACTATTTAAAGGCAGTCTTTTGAATTTTTGCAACAAAGATGCAGTCGATGCAGCTTGCCTTCGATTATTATAAAACTTGAATGTGGAATTATCGTTTTTTGTCGTTGTATATCACGACAAAAACGATTTTTCAATATTAGTCACCCGAGAGAGCGCAACATAAACGAGTTCCTGTTATTTTTCCTTACGGAATTTCTTGATTTGGTCGCCGCGCTCAAACCCGGTGATAAAAGCTATTTGCAATATATGCAATAGCTTAATAGAAACAGGTACTCTCAGGTCTCTGCTACGCGCGTCTAACGTATAAACTCTAACTGACGCGTAGCGAGCTCCTAGAGGCATATATGTCAAAATGATTTCGTTCGTAGCTAATTACAGAGGACGTCTGGAGTTCATGCAATTATGTTTTTAGATAATTCGAACCTTCTTATTTCGATAGGCCACGTGAAAATCCCGGAGTCTAAAGCGCTAGAGTGTTATAACATTCGTATAAAATAACGAAATTTCTCACTTTTAGAAACTTCAAATTAATTAATTAATTTGACACATGTTAGGTGTTTAGGTCTTACATTATTTTTCGTTACGGAATTCCTTGATTCGGTCGCCGCGCTCAAAGCCCGCGATAAAAGCTATATGCAATAGCTTAAAAATCGATATACGTTAAGTCGGGAGACCCGGCCGACCAATTTTCGGGTCCTCCTCTTACAATTCACTTATTAGGAGACATTTGAATTAATTTGTATTACATGTTTTGTAGAAAATGTGCTTGAGCACCATCTAATTGAAGCCACATACATTGCAATACATTCAGTGGAACATCTTGCAAAAGTTCGAGTAAATTCTCTGCGAGAAATTTATTAAACTGTTGTCCATTTAAATGGCCTTCGAAAAAGTATAGTCGTACCATACGCCTTCCGAAAATTCCTGCCCACACATTAACGGACCACCTATGCTGGTGGTTAATTGTTATTTAAAAATGGGGATTTCCAGCACAATAATAGTGTAAATTGCGCCTGTTTATTAAGCCGTTGTTGTGGAAGGTACATTCAGTTGAGAACAAAACATAATCAGGGGAATGTTCTTCCCCAGCCTTATTTAGCGCCCACAAACAAAATTCTACTATTCGGTCAAGATGTATTTCCAACAGCTCTTGATGCAGCTATACATGATATGAGTGGAATGCATGTTCCTTCAAAATACGCTGAATGCTGGTGTTACTCATTACAGTTTCTTGATAAATTTGGCTCGTATGTGGATTTGCAATAACTGATCCAATTACTGTGAATCGATTTTCTTCGTCGTTGCCAGTAACGTACTTTACACCCCATATTTTTTCATAAGCTACGGATTCAGTTTTTCGGAAAATAATAGTCTATGAAAAACATCTTTGCTTAGAGGAATTTCGTCTGCGTAAACTCTCGAGGCTAATAAACAATTCTGATAACATTCACCTTGTAAAAAAGTCATGTCAATTCTTTCTGCTTTGATTTGAATTTTCATCTCAAACTCAATACTTTTTAACTTCGTAAATGCTTCCAGAAACGGAAATTATGAATTGTTCTGAGAGAATAAAGGTAAACAAAAGTAATCGGTATGACACTTATCGTCAGCAAAGGCCACCTTCCAAACATCAAATTGTGCTAAAGGGAAAAAGAATTATGTTGTTATTTTATGAATCTTCAAATATCTCAAAAAATAAGATAAGTATAGGACCCGTAACAGCAACTCACCTTCATTTTAGCTCTACAAACCAAATTCGATCTCGAATACTATTAAGAAAGTATAACTTTTTTTAAACGTCCCGTATATTGAAAAATATTTTTGAATTTAGCCCACAAAGAGTCTTCGTTTGAGAGACCGTGTCATATAGACTGGACCATTCTGTATAAGATGGATATTTCGACTTTCTTTTATTTGGATTTTGAACCTAATCCGAGACGGAAACACTGAATCTTAAGAATTAGACAATAATTCAGATTGTCTAAATCATATGGCATTCCATTTTAGATGAGTTACCTACTTCTTAGCTATTTAACACATCTTGGCAACAACACAATTTATATCTAAATGGTTACATACCTAAGAGGTAATTACTCTAAATATTTACATAAAACATATTTAATTATGTTTATCAACATTTATAACTGGATTCTGTTTACAGTTACAGTAGTAAGCGTTAATTGTTTTTGCATAACAAAGCGAGGAAGCCGAAATACATCTGATTTCATTCCCTTGTCAGATTCATATATGAAATTTATACGATTGTTATCTGCAAACAATTACTAGAATTTATTCGTTTATGGAGGACAAAATATGTATTAGCTTCGAGAAAATAGTTTCCAGAGGAGTAACCTTATATTACAAAAGTGACACCATTGTCTGCTATCTATAGACAAAGGTTGATGAAGTCTGAAATTTGGAGGACTTTATTCCGGCAGATGTCATGATGTGTTATATGTTTTGTAGCTATTCTGTATTTACTTGTCAAGCCACGAAACTGCGTCTATCTTTACACAACACCTAATTGACAGGTTTCTTTCATCAAACACTATAAATAAGAAATAATCACCCTTATCCACTGAATATTCTGTTAAAGTATTGAAGACCTTTCGGCCACTAAGTAACCATTATCAGAGAAAACTATATTGGGAATCAGATTGTGCATATTTAAATACTATTTGAGGATAATAACAGCTAGAAATAAATCGAAATTCAATAAATTGCGATTTCGGCAATCCCTCAAAATAGGCGTTTGTTTTAGCGATGACTTCGTCTTTGGAGCCTAACCTTTCCGCCGAGCCAATTCTCCAAGTTTGGAAATAGATATAAATCACAGGGAGCCAAATTTAGAAAATATGGCGGATGACGAACCTATTCGGCGCAATTCATGCAATTTTTCCATTGCGACTGCAGACCTGTGCCCCGGTGCGTTGTACTGGTGACAGAGCCCTTTTTTGTTCGACAAATGCGGTCACTTTCGCTTCAAATCGGCGTCGAATCGTTCCAGCAGTTCTACCTAATATACGTCGGTGATTGTTTTGCCATTTTCGGGATAATCGATTTGGACGATACCGTGTGCATCCCAAAAATCTGTCGCCTTGACTTTGTTGGCCGATAAGACCACTTTGTCCTTTTCCAACTTCGATTCGCCAAGACAACTCCACTGTTTGCATGTTCAAATACCATTTGAGGATAATAATACAAGCAAGGGGTTACTCACAGCTGGAGAGAAATCAAAATTTGATAAATTGCTGTTTCGTTTATACATTTCCATTCCTTCTAAATTATCTGGATACTTGTCCGTACCTACTGTGTTTTAAGAGTGATACACTTCTTTGAGAAATGGTGTGACCTGTATTTAAAATATGTTCGGCTAATGCTGATTTTCCACCATTATTTTCCTTTATGTGAGCAAACTGTTCCTTATGCCGTGTTAAAGCGTTCCTTCTAGATTGACCCACATAGAGTCGGAATCTTTAACAAAGGTGTTGCCTGAACGGTTTTTTTGACTTGTTTCTTACTTCTATGAAGGGGTTCTATAGCAAACAAATTACGGAATTCATAAATTACTGAAGGATGATAAGCGAAACTTTTGGAATTGATTAAACTATTTGAAGGTTAATTGGTTCCAATTACTTTTTTTGCTTAGAAACTAGATTATTGATCAAAGATTTGTTGCAACAATTGTCTAACGCTATTTACTCAGTTGGTATAGTTTTTAGTCTCACAGCACCGTTCAATAATCCATGGACACAAGACGGTGTAGCTGATTCCGAAGGAGTATACCTATTTGTTTCAGTGGCTTTTCTGTATATGTCAAATTTCAAGTAATTACCATCTTTCATACTGATAATTTCAAGGAATTGAAGCTGCTTATGTAATTCTATTTCAACAGTGAATTTTAGTGAATCAAATTAAGAGCTATTAGGAGTGTTCAAAAAGCCATCTAAATCAAAATCTTCACTTATACGCGAAAATATCATCAAGATATCGATACTGAACTTTTAGAAACTGATTTGATTTTGATTTTAAGAAGGTTTCAAGTTCGCATAGATAAATATTCTCCAAAAAAGGAGAAAATATATTGCACATTCTCCATTGCTTATTTATTTATCGTATTTTTGGACTAAAATGAAATAATTCAGCTCCATACATATACGTATAAAGGATCACGTATTCTGTGCAGTTTGTAACGGGCATATAAATATCTGAAACCCATTTCTTTAGTATGTTCATCGTCACAGCGATTGAGGTATTTGTAAAAAATGAAACGGACACATTTTATTTCTTATTCAGTTAACTCTGATGATGACTACTTGGGAGACGAAAGGTAATCAGTACTTCAAGAGTATATTTAGTTGATAACGGTGATTATTTATTACCGAGTTTATTACTTATAGTATCTTGAATAGTAGACTTTCGCGGATAGCTAATCTTGGAAATTCTAGGGCTTCGGATGGATTACGCGTCACAATAGCATGACTTGATGTAGGCATTTTTCCAACCATTACAGAATACATCTTCAGGGCAGACTGAAACTAATTTTTCTGGTCTGTAGCGGTATTCATTTTGGGAAAAAACCTTCTCGCTATACAGAAACCAGAAGAATCAGTTTCAGTTCAAGCCCAAGTCTGCCCTGAAGATGCCATCTGCAAAGGTTCTCGAAACGTCGGCATAAAGTCGTGTTATTGTGACACGGAATCCATCCGGAAGCCATTAATCTTATTATTTATAGTGTTATTAGTTTATCCACAGTTAAAACATTTTCATAGTTCATTATCATTAGTCTAGGTAATTTTCCATCATATCCACTATCAAGTATCTTGTCCCTAACAAAATTATAGTAGATACTGTCTATATTTCAGAATACTTCCGTGCAAAGTGAAGCACTTCTGAATATCTGCAATTTATTTCCAATTAGATGCCACATACTATCGAAGACACCCTAAGGGCAAACTGGGAGTGATCCTGAAACTGACAATTACTTGAGCTTCCGGGATGTTCATATCCGGATAATTTTATGCTTCATGATTCATTTATTTTGTTCCAGAGACAGATCGTCTTAAGGGAACCATCAAATCACCCTGCGCCATTGAGAAGAATATTTCAATGATGTTATACTCACCGGTTGTAATTGTTCTGGAGAAGTACCGATAATGGATGCTGTGAAAAATTGACAGAACAGAATGGCTGGATAATTGCTACACACATTTCTGACAACGTTATTTATAAAAGGATACTGGCCAGTTCCATAAAGACCTATCTCAGGCAATTCTTTCTGAAATGGAAGAAAAATATAAAATTATTTGAGGGGAGAATGAATGAGACGATATGAGTGCACAGTTAGGTAGTCAAGGTGCCAAATTCAAGCATGACAACTTTAAAAATGTAATTAAATATTGGAAACAAAACTTGTAAAATTTTCGAGCTACTTTCGAGCTCTCCAATTTTTATTTTCGAGCTGCTCCGAGGCCTTTCAGCTCTCCGAAAAATCAAGAAATCTGTTTGATTCAAGTTCTATTTATTTCTATTTGTCATTGAAGGAACAAAAATAAATAAATCGAAGAGGTACAAAATGAATTTTGGCATGTTGCGATAAGCAGAGAGCAACTCGGATCCAGTGTGTGATGAATTTTATTTCTAGCGACAGGGCTTCAATTCCGAAAATTAGGCGTATAACCACAAACTACGCTGCCACGATCACACAATAAAACGTACAATGTTGCAGACCATCAAACAACACTTTGCGGATATGATTTAAACCCTGAGAGTGGTAAGAAGGAATCTAGCCAGATGAGTTAGACGCATCATGGAGAATTTCTTGTTTCGGGATAGACCGTTTCAGCGTGTTGAATCTCTTCCTCTGAATTGTTGTTCCTCCGACTATGGAGGAGGTTGAGCAGTTCTGAAAAAGAGAGTACGAGTCACCGAGTTCAATTCACTGGACACACCAGTATCAGCAAACTTCGTAGCGTTATGTGGTTAACACCAAATTTCGCAAACAGAAGTGTGCGAATCAGTCCGCGAGGATGAGATTGACAAGATCTTTGGAGAAATTTATTTTCACTCACTGCCGTCTGGTCAGAGTCTTTGACTCTTTGCTCAAAGAGGAGCGGCAAAATCAAAGCTGGACTATCAAGGGGGGACTTGTCTGATCCGAAGAACTACCGGCCGACCAGTTGCCTTAACACCTGCTACAAATTATTTATACTACGCTAGGCTGTTGAGAACGACCGGTCCGGTAATTAATTACATCAGCGACCAGCGTAGAGCAAGAAATGACATGGAGGGTTGACGATAGAACCAGGTGATAGATACATCACTTGGGACTCCTTACTCTGCAAGCGCAACATTGCACCATTACCATGGCCTGAATTGACTACCGCAAGGCATTTGCCATCACATCAGGCACACCACGAGTCTTGACAGAATTCATAAACATTCAAGAGCGGTGTATTTCAAGGAAACTCCTTGATTCTCCTATTGTTGTTATTGCATCTAGACGGTCTCGTAGATATCACTTTGAACCACCAAACGACCAGAGGCATCAGATGACTCATTTATTTTACATGGATGATCTGAAACTGAATGCCTCTAGGGAGAAAAGCCTCCACCAGGCTCTCAACGTGGTTCAAGGATATGCACATGCCGTAGGCATGGAGTTGGGATTCGAGAAGTGCGTAATATTTCGTTTGAGGACGATCTCCGGAAGTCTACGAGAATATGCAGATTGCCGATGGAACCATCTCCAAACTTATCGATGCTGGACAGACCTATCGGTACCTGGGAATTGAGCATCGTCATATTTATGATGCTTCTCGGGAAAGGCAGCTCACAGCGGCATAACCCTAGTTCGAAAGATTTGGTAGTCCGAACTTTGGAGTGAGAACAAGGTGTCTGAAACTAATATGCTTGCCACTCCAGTCCTGCTCTATCCCCTTGGAGTGGGGTAATGGACAAACGTTGACTTCCATAGACTCGGAAAAACGTCGTCCGTTCCCCGCATTTATCCCCACGTCTCCCGGGGGTTAGGGACTCCTTAGTCTGGGGAGCTGGAGAGTTTGATTCAAAGTGTGGTTCTGAGTTTAGCGTGAAAAGCTCTGAGTTCGGATCGTCTCATGTGCCTTGTCAAAAGTCACGAATTGGCCGGAGTGGGAGAGGGCGACTTCGAGCTGCAAGCTCGCCTGAAAATCAGATAAATTCCACGGATCAAGATCTTACGCTCATGCAACATGTTGAAAAGCCGATACACAGTATTTTCTACAGAAACATCTAAACGTTCAGCTTGTTAACAGGACAAACCTTCTGCTACCTAAGGTTAGCCGGTCTTATATCCGAGACCGAGGAATTTACCGCAGCTTGCCTAGACGACGTAATCAACACTCTGGTCTATCGCCGTAAAGTAATGAGTATGCAGGCTCCTCATGTCAGCTGCAAGACTCGTCGGAAGGCGCCTGAGACGCTTTTCCACCTGCTGTTGGCATATGCGGCAAAAGCGGCCTCGGCGTACACCCATCACCAAAATGAAACCCTACGGGTGCTGTACTGCCATCCAAGGCACAGGTACGGACTATTCCGTACCTGGTCTATACCAAGAGCCGGCGCTACTTTACATGCCAGGAGCGGAAAATGCCAGTTCTGATGAATTTACCCGTTTCCGACCGTCAGGTCCGTACAAGCAAATAAGCCTGACGCTGCTCTCCTCGATAAACAAACCAAGACAATGTACGTCATCGAATTTTCTGCTCCAGCAGAGAAGAACATAATTATGAAATAGGAGGAAAAATGGACAGAGTATTCGAGATCACCTGCTCGAGCTATGCACGCTATTAATACTGTCATTTTTTTAAGTTCGTCAAAAATTTTCCCTCCAATTTCTTTATTGTACAAACTTCATCTTACAGTCTTACGGAAATCATCGTCACATGTCAAACATCATTTTGTTTCAATTTGATTATTTTTTTATGTTCCTTCAATAACAGGTGTATTATTCAATATTACAAAGTACTTTGTGATATTTATTTGAAGAAGCTACTAAGTTAGCGATTCTATAGTCACATCCATTTATTAAACTAGTGAAAATCGAATTTTATAGTTATTTTATTCAAGTATTGAATATTGCTCCACTTGCATTGAACACTATAGCCATAAAATATTGCACATTGAAAATGACACCAAATTATTCCCTTGTAACAGTTTGTCATATAATCTTTGTCTATAATTCTGGTGATGCTTATTCTATGGTGATTTCACGTAGTCACGGATTTTTCTGTCGAACTACAATTTGTACGTATATGATTCCTATAGTAGCTTCAAATTGTACCATAGATGTGTACAATGGATCCAAAAACATAATTCAAACCAATTCGTGAAGTTGTTTTGATTCATTTCCCTATAATAATCGTCATCATTTTGTTGTCGAAGAAAATATTACTCTCGGTTTCAAACTTATTGCTAATATTTCGCCAACCAACTCTAGCATCAGTATTAAGCATCACTAATGATGGTAGACTTGCCTAAGCATCGGAACTACATGGTGTAGCATGGGGAAAATTGATAAAAATAGCTCCACCAAACTCAATTTGTAAATAAATCAATACACGACCTGTCTCATGAAAACACGAACTTTTCAGGCTCAACAAACTGATTCCTTCTACCTTATTGTGAGCGAATAATCTGGAAATTTCGGTTTCTTCAAGTTCGAATATCTGGATAAGCAATGGATTGACCTCGTTAAATGGGAAGTTCCAATTCATGCATAAGTAAATATGTGACCGAGCTCATGTCTTTTTTACGAGCATAGAAATATTCCAACTTGTCTGCGACGTGTCAAGAGGTTCCTCTATAATCATAAAAATGTTCATGTTATACACAACCGCGTGAGTCTCATCTATCTTCTCATTCCAGGATATCCCCTTTTCGTTATGTGCACATCAGTAACGCTCGTGAGATACAGTAGAAAGACACGTCACATACAAGGATAAATCTTATAGCACTTTGAATATTTAATGAGTTTTTCTTTACGAGTACCACAATTTTTTTAAATAAAACAGAGCATATTAATGTGGGGTATCGACCGCGAGGGCCTATTCGCAGGTTCATCTTGAAATAATCATTTCGCTTTAGTTAATACAAATTTAGTCCAGTCAACGAAGCATTTTTACTATCAACATCAGTTAATAGAATTTTATGAGTATTGGCATGTGTAAATCACCTTTTGATGTATAAAATAGTTGCAAAAACAAAATAAATTCTTAGGGGTGACAAAATAATTTTCCAGCCACCTCGAAGAATTGTTTTTTCAGAATTCTGTTATTATAATTATTATTGTTTTAAGTATCAACAAAGAATGCTAATGTCGTGAAAGAATGTCTCCCTGTAAAATTTGTCTTTTCAAAGGGGAATAAACTTTCCTGAGGCAGCCATATGTTCCATTAAGAATGTACGGCATGACAAAAAATGTCATCGTTTTATGAAATAGCATTAAGATCATCATTTGATATTGGTTCAAATCACCACCACTACACTACTTAGGGGCAGGGGGTTGCACCCCTATACCATCAAATATGAACGGCATTACTGAATAATGAACCTAAGTAAGCATATAGAAATCGAACTGTACAAGCTTCATACAGTTGTATATAACCTATATCTCGCGAAAATTTTCGGAAAATCAAATATTCTCCTGGCTTTCGATCCAATTATTTTTGTTCGGCGGTAGGAAGTGATTATTTTTCCATGATCTATTCACTAGAGGAATACCGTATAAGAATATTTTGTCGGAATTTCCCATCTTGGGATGGCCGATCACTTGTTTCAACACCTGCTACAAGTTATTCATACGTATCTTGTATGCAAGGCTGTTGAGAACGATCGGTACGGTAATTAATAACATCAGCGAGCAGCGTGGAGCAAGGAAAGGCATGGAGGGTTGCCGAGAGAACTTGGTGATAGATAGATCTATCACTCAGGGCTCCTTGCTCTTCAAGCGCAACATTTTCATGGCCTGACCACAACAAGGCATTGGATATAACATAACACGAGCTTGCTCCAATGCCTTGCTATGGAAGACTCGTTTTGCCATCACGTCAGACACACGTCTAGTCGACAGAATAGTTCAAGAGAGGTGTTTTTCAAGGAGACTCCTTGAGTCCAGTCTTGTTCAACATATCACTGCTGCCACTTCCTATTGCATTAAGAAGGACTCGTGAATATCAGTCTCGACCACCGAACGACCAGAGGTATCAGATCACCCATTTATTTTACGTGGATGATCTGAAACTGTATGCCTCTGGGGAGAAAAACCTTCACCAGGCTCTCAAGGTGGTTCAAGGATAAACACGAGCCGAATACATGGAGTTGGGATTGGACAAGTGCGCAGTGTTTCATTTGAGGAGATGAAGATCTCCGAAAGTCCACGAGAATATACAGCTTGCCGATGAAAGCAACTTTAAACTAATCGATGCTGGAGAGACCTATCGATACCTGAGAACTGAACAGCTTCCTAATTATGACGCTACCCTAAAAGGTGGCTCTCTCCGACAAGTACAGAAGCCTTGTTCGATAGATTTGGTCGTTCGAACTTTGGAGTGAGAACAAGGTGTCTGAAATAAATATTGCTGTCTTGCTCTACCCATCTGGAGTGGTGAAATGAATGGTATTAAACTGCATAGACTCTGCAAAAACACCTGGAAAATGATGCATATCAATCACAGTTTGCATCCGAGGTCCCCGCATTCTTCGCATCTATCTTCCACGTCTCCGAGGAGGGTCTGCATCGAATTATGGTTCTCTGTATAGCGTGTGAAGTTCTTAGGGTTCAGACCCCTTCCTTTGCCTTGACAAAATTCACGAACTGACCGGGGTATCTATCGTTTAGGGGGCCGAAAAAGCTTGCGGGAGAGCTTGGTCTCGAATGTCATCAGTCGTGAAGACCAACTAGAGTGCGACATTTAGTTGCAACCTTCTCTTCTGAAAGCCCAGATATGCTCAGGCGGCATGTTGAAAAGCCAATTCACTGTATTTTTCGTGGGAAATTTTTGGAGAATCAAAAATTCTTCTAGCTTCCTGTCCCATTATTTTTGTCCAGTAGTAGGAAGTGATTATCTATTATGATCTATTTACTTGGGGTATGCCGTACAAGAATATTCTGTTGGAATTTTCCATCTTGAGATGGAAAATTCAACTCACCTCTGTAGTCACCTGTACATCCCAAAATTGACGGCATAGTGCCTGAAGTTAGATTCAGATAGCAATATATAATTCATGGGTTTGTAGTAAGTAACGTCATCAAAGGTGTTTGAAAATGTATTATGTAAACTGTAATTCTGTGAACTCATTGTGAGCGTAACTAATTATTTGTTCCTGTATTATTATGATACAAGAAACTCAGTAAAAATGCGGGTAATATGTAATTACCTTGAAAACATCGAATAGGACAGTAATTGAGTCGAACCAATTCTTCGTATTCCCAAGAAAAGCTATTGGAGCTATTGAGATCAACATCTTCAGATGTTGTTGGGCGTGTGCTGGTAGCATAGATGCGTATACGTAGGATACAGTAGAACCCATGGAGTGACCGATGAAAATAATTTTCCCATTATTTTTGGTTTCATTCTTGATATATTCAAGGACAGCTGGCAGATCGTACAGGCCAATCTCATCAAAACTAAAAAATAAATGATTCGTTCACTTGAATGCTACTTATCTGTGTTAACATAGAATATAATAATAATAATCTTTATTGAATATAATAATAATAATAGTATATAACAAGAGTTTGCTAAAAGTCATGTTCAGACCCGGCAGGTTGAAACAGCGTCAACTCTTTGCAGCTTGCGTCACACAATTTTGTGATTAGAGTTGTATTTGGTGAAAATTCGTGATATTTTCTGCTACTCATGAGTTTATTGTTTGTAATTCATTAGATGTTTCTCAAGTTAATGATATTCCTGAGACAGTGAGTTGTGGGAGAGTGACGGAGTTTGTTGGGAGAATGAGTTTGCATGTGGTCGTACGTCCATGAGTGATGAACATCGTTCGAGACGTCCACTGGAGTTGACCACTCCAGAAATGATGTACGAAACCCACGATATATATAGTCTCGAATGGTCGTGTCAAAGTGCGTAAACTTGTTGAAATCACAAGCATATCACATGGCTCAGTGGTTTGAATTATGCCGCGTTTGTTCAAATTGGAGAATGAATGCAATTGAATAGTCGAGATAATCCTCAATGGAACATGAATTCACTACTACGATGAAGAGACCAAAGAGCATCTGATACTGGACGCGATCCGGCTCCAAGAATGATGAAATCGGCCTGTATTGTAATGCAGGCAGAATCATCCACATCGACTGCTTGGAAAATAGACAAACGATGGATGAAGAGTATTATGTGTCTTTATTTGACCGCTTGAGCGAAAAAATAGGAGAAACAATGGACTCTTCTAGACGGAAAAATAGCACTACCAACGAGATGATTTACGAGTGCACATCTGTGCCGTTTCCATGGCAAAAATGCATGTCTAATACTCAGAACTATTGACACATCCATAGTATTCACCATATTTGGAGCCATGCTAGTTTTTTCTGTTCCTGCACATGAGGTGATGGTTCGGTGTGAAAATATTCACGTCAAACAAGGAGGTCATTGCCGAAACAGATGCCTATTTTTAGGACCTCCTCAAGTCTTACTTTTGAACGGTTAGGGAAAGAGAATAGCTGGGCGAAATGTATCGAGCTAATAGGAGACTATGTTGAAAGATAAAAATGAAACAACTCAAAATAATTAGTTTTTCTATTGTTTTGCAAGGACTTATTGACCATAACCTATTTTTTGGAGACTTATTGTCGAAATAATCTCTATTACATTTCGTACTGCCAAAGAGTCATCGAACTTTACCTGAAGTCCCAATATTTCGGATCAGCAATTGTGAGGTTCACATGGTTCATAGAATAGGAATTTCCTCTTGCATTCGCCAACCAGACGTCGAAACCAGCTTCGACAAGTTTGAATGCTGAAATTGAACGAAACATGTCATTTGAAAGAGTCATCTACAATAGATTATTCCTATACATAAGAACGTATCATATTCTATTAAAGAATCGAAAGGATTCGTTCCTAACTCATCAACTGAGTTAGCTATCTTTAACGCTCTTCCCAATATCATTGAGAGACTTGATATCCATCTATTTCAATCCATCTAATGCTTTCGATACGCTAAGTCATAACATCTTACTGCCAAAACTGGAAGAATACGGAATGAGAGGTGTAACTGGTGAATTATTGAACTCCTATCTTAGCAATTGAACCCACAGAGTATGCTCAACATCTATTGGACATAACATGAAGATGAATGTTTATGATAAACCAAAACAATCATCTCAAGGCGTACCACAGGGTTTATTAATGGGCCCCTTGCAGTTTATTCTGTATGTCAACGATTTACCAGCGAATCTAGAGTCATATCATATCAATATACAGGCGATACAACTCGAGTATTCCGTTCTAATTCCATTTGCGATCTATCTAGAATTGGCACAGATCTGATTTCTAAAATGACTGACTGGTGCGATAATAATTGTTCAACTCTTAACTCGAGTAAGACAAAATTAATAATTCAATTTTTCCCAAGAATTGAATCTGCATACGTTCGCCAAAATAATCTTACTATTCCTGAAGTGTACAATTTGAAATTTCTGGGAATCTTACTAGATACTAATCTACACTGGGAATGTCATGAAGAAAAATTGAATTCTGCGTGTTATTTATATTCTTACATATGTAAAGTATATTTCAATTGATCAATTACGCATTTTTTACCACGACTACTACAGAGCAATAAAAGTCTACAATATACTATCCAAATTATTGACTCTAAATACAAATTACAATAATCTCAACGGTCAATTAAAATCCTACTTACTGAACAAATATTTTTATACAGTTGATGAGTTTTTTATTTCAATATGTCACACATGTTACACTGTACAATTATTGCTCAACTTAATACGAGCGCAAGGTGATAAGTCCTTGGAACATGAAACAAGAAAATGATTTATTTGCTCAAAACTTATCTCATTTCTCAACTTACATAGACTTCAATTTCTTTTTATAATTTTGAATATACATTTTGGGTGAATAATATAATTAGTTGTGAGAATATTTTGATTGTTGCTGCTCATTTTGTTATTTGTCCATTAGGCTGTGCCAAAAAAAATCGATATTTTTTTATCTCGCTCTCCTTCGAGTATATCATTCCCCGTTCAAATTCATTGAGGTCCCCCAAATTTTGAACAAATCGGTTAATATTTAGAGGTGCATCAAGCCCAAAACGTGGTTTTTGAAGTTTTTCCTCAATTTTTGAGAGGTTTCTTAACACTGTTCTACAATAACGGGATGTTTGACACTTGGGAGACATAATAACATTCAAACACAAAGAATTTAATGCATTTAGTTGCCACATTCACCTTCCGACAGATGTATTGACGAGAAGAACCATTTTTTCAAGGCCTAAAACTGTAATTTCAACTTTCAACTTCAATAACTTCATATTTTTAGGTTCGTGATGTGTCATATGCTCTTTTAACATAGTCTAGTATCACGTAGCATTAAGTTAATTGATAATTTCAGAGATAATCACCCATCAGTTATGATAATCTACACTCGAGTGAAAAAACGCACCACTTGAAAATGCACCAAAAATGGCGAAAATTCAGAGTGCCATAACTCGGTTGCGTTCAGTCAAAAAAATATGAATTTCTGAGTTCTGAAAAGGATAGAATCTTTTCTTTAATGTGATGCTACTTAATGTGATACCAAATCCGTTCCATCCCCTCCCACCCTGCTAAGAAAAATAAGTTCCTGGTGTCAAAAAATGTCCCACTTTGACATCTCGTAGGCCAAGCCGAAAAAATTGGGAACTCGATTAGACAACAGGTCAATAAGTTTCAATCATTTTTCTTCAAGTTTCCTGAAAATTCGGGTTTCTACGATGATTTGGCGTAAAGTTATGAATTTTCCAAAAAAAGTACCTTCTTGCGTTTTTTTTGGCCACAATTTTGCCAATTTTGTACCTCAATGAATGAATCTTTATAAAATTAATCGACGAGTTATAAAGTTGATAGAATGAGTACAGAGTATATTCTAGTATTCACAATCAATTATTTTTAACAATCATTTAATAATTTATAATCATACCTACATTTAATAATTTGGAATAATACATCACATTAACGCTTTTTACGCAACGCTTGGAATTCGCCGCCTGTGCTCCTCGACAACTTTCAACAGGTACTGCTTCTGCTCTTCGTTCTTCGTCAATCCGGAATTATATTTTTAACGCTATACCTCTTTCCGCGGTGTCATTCGTAACGTGCGAGAATAAAAATTGTTCTTTCGCTTCTATATAAGACTCGTTGCTTTTCCACGCAGATGGATGTTCAGTTAAAAAGTCGCAGTTCACGTCAAATATTTTCAACAAGTTACGTGTATGTTGGGAGAATAGTTCATCGATACAATGCGTTCTCCACATCTCTAATTCGGTGTCAGAATTTGGATTTAATAATAACCTTTTAACCGGCTACGAGCTGTCAAAGTGGGACATTTTTTGACACCAGGAACATATTTTTCTTAGCGGGGTGGGAGGAGGTGGAATGGATTCGGTATCACATTAAGTACCATCACATTAAAGGGAAGATTGTAACCTCTTCAGAACTCAAAGATTCATCTTTTTTCGACTAAACGCAACCGAGTTATAGCACTCTGAATTTATGCCATTTTTGGTGCATCTTCAAGTGGTGCGTTTTTTCACTCGAGTGTAGATTATCATAACCGATGGGCAATTTTCTCTGAAATTATCTATTCAATTAATGCTACGTGATACTAGAGTACCTTAAAAGAGCATATGACGCATCACGAACCTAAAAATATGAAGTTATTTAAGTTGAAAGTTGAAATTACAGTTTTTAGGCCTTAAAAAAAGGTGCTTTTCGCAAATATATCTGTGGGAAAGTGGATGTGGCAACTGAAATGCATCAAATACTTTGTGTTTGAATGTAATGATGTCTTCCAAGTGTCAAACATCTCGTTATTGTAGAACAGTGTTATGAAACCTCTCAAAAATTGAGGAAAGATTTAAAAAAAAAACGTTTTGGGCTTGATGCACCTATAAATATTAACCGATTTGTTCAAAATTTGAGGGACCTGAATGAGTTTGAACGGAGAATGATATACTCGAAGAAGAACGAAATAAAAAAATATCGATTTTTTTTGCCCCAGCCTATTGTCCATCGAACTTGAGGTCAAGATATTGCTCGCATTGTTTCAATTTCAGGGTTTAAACGATCGAGACATCTCGTTCCTTTCTCCGATGTCGTGATGTAGGAGGATTCCTGGCAGAGCACTTCCACTTCGCTCATCACAGTTTCAAGGACGGTAACGGTTTTTTAGTTTAAAAAACCAAATTTTCAGAATCGACTGCTTACGATCTGTTTCCAAAATTATTGTTATCGAATCAACTTCCTTAACATGAACCATTGACTTAGAATTTATTTTTGTTTCATAATATTAAAAATATAATCTCAATTTTATTCAATCAAATTATTTGAACTCCAATTTGTTCCACTATTAATTTTTTTTCTAAGCATTATTCTTTGTTTAATATTGGAATAATCTCTTTTGTATATCAAAATAATCTTGTTCCCTGTTATAATTCCCCAGAGGGATAATACCAAATTGTTAAGTTGAAACTTGTCTTCATTTTCTCATCATTTATCCCTCGTAGTGCCGGAAATTCTTGATTGAGCATTTTATCTTATTTATTTTCTCTAAAGCAAATGGCGCTCTGGGTAATCCGATCAATCATGAATCTAAGGACACGTTTCACTACGAGTCACTAGTGAAAAATATCCTAGTGAACCAGTAGGGATCATGAAACACATAAGGTCTCTTCAAAACTTCACAGTGTCCCCCAACTTCAAAACCTCAAGCTATAATCTTAGTGTAATGTGAATAACTCCTTGAGCATATTCAATTGAGTAAATTTTGAACATTTGAGAGAATATTGATGTTCACAGTGAACATTTCGATCACGTAACACCAAATAGAATCGATAATATATTCAGATTCGCGTGGAAAACTAACAAGGTTGTATTTTTGTTCGTTAAATGAGCTATTACGGGAAATATCAATAAAATGTTCTAGTTATTAATGATGCAGATATTAACAAGAAATTGTTTACTTGGATTCATAAAGTTTTTACCATAAATTAATAACAACATAAATTAGCCCTCAATATCGTCAGTAATTCAAAATTTCAAGGTGTCCAAGTTCATCTCAGCACCAACTAGAGCATTCATTTGTATTCATAGCATTATGGTTAGTATCACTATAATAAGATTCTTGACCCAGTATGAATTATATATAAAAATTCTCGGGAAATAGGTCACAATAACACTTTGTTTTAACTATTCGTCTTTACGTACGTTTCGGTCTCACGACCATCATCAGAAGACTCACTATGTCTAAAAAGGGGGTTTATTAAAACTAATTATAGCACAAGCGTCCAAATCGCACAATTTAACTTCAATTAAAAGAGCCCACGCCGTCGAAACGAACAGAACCACGAATAATCGAAATTGTATCGTCAGAATTAATGTATAAAAAATTATTTTTTTGTAGTAAGAATCCGCTATTCAGTAATATTATTAAAATATATGAGTGCATATTGATTGGTATTCTCACAACAAATGAGAAGAACGAAGTTATTTGTCAAGTATCTACTTTCGAAACCAGATGTGTAGGAATTATGACAAGGCCCTTAAGAACGGTTTCAGACCTGTACTGGGAAATAACTATTACGAATTCTTCCTAAAAACATTTTCTACACTTATAAAGACGTATGTAAGAATTTGCAAGAGATTATTTAATCAAATTAGTATAAATATGACTTAGATTTTGTGTGTCTACCCTATGATTTACAGATTTGGGGTCCCGTTTTATGTGAATCATCTCCAGGATAGATCTTTTATAATAATTGGTTTCCTTAGTTAAGATATTAACATTTTTGTAATCAAATTGATGGTTATAATCAAAGCAATGCTTAGCAAGGGCGGTGGAATTTTCTAAGTTGTTATTTCTTGTGCTATATTTATGGCCGTACATTCTTTTTTGTAAATATTGTTTAGAGATTCCAGTATAGGTTCCATCACAATCTAAACAATTCAATTTATACACTGTGTGGGTTTGTTTATCTTTGGGTATTAACGGTTTTAGATTTGAGAAATATTTCCCAACACAGTTAGTAGGTTTATGCGCAACATTTATATCATACTTTTTCAAACATTTTTTGATTTTCTCTGAGGTCTCCGGAATGTAAGGTAGAGTTATAAAATTGTCTGTATTACCTTTTATGTTATTTTTATTAGACGAACCATTATAGATTTTGTTTATTCTTTCTTTAATGATAGGATTGAAAAAAGTTTTTGGGTAGCCATTCAATTCTAGTGTAGTACGAACAATTTTTAAATTTTTGGGGCGGTCATCTGCGTGGGACAATTTTATCGCGCGATCTGTAAGGCTGTCTATGACATTTTTTTTATAACAAGCTGGTGCAACGGAATTGAAGTGAAGATAACGTTGAGACCATACTTCTTTAGTAAACCAAGAGGTTTTTATTTTTCCATCAGCATCATGCCTAATGTTCATATCTAGGAAATTTATGTTATTGTTTAATTCTATTTCACAAGTGAATTGAAGTTTACAGTGAAAATTGTTAAATTTATCAATTACATATTGAATTTTATCGTTGGGAACACACATAAGGCAATCGTCTACATACCGTTTAAAGAATACAGGCCGAAAATCTAATGAACTCATAACAGATTCCTCTAGGCACTCCATAACGAGGTTAGCAATGGTAGCTGAAATAGGAGATCCCATTGCTATGCCGAATATTTGTCCAAAAAATTGCTCACCATACTGAAAGCAGGTGCATTCTAAACAAAATTTTACAGCATTTATAAATTCCGATTGATCTAGAGGTGTGTGGTTTTTAATCTCTGCCCAACGTTTTTTGATGCTATTCAATGCCAAAACAACAGGTATATTTGTAAATAAAGAAACAACGTCCAAGGAAATCAGTTGATGGTTTACGGGTACGGATTGATTTTTTATAAATTCATTAAAGTGCCATGAATCTTTTACATAGAATTCATTTTTTCCTATTATATTATTGATAGATTTTGATAGAAATTTTGATAAATTGTAAGTGGGCGCTCCAATATTACTAACAATGGGTCTTAGAGGTATATCATTTTTATGCAGTTTGGGAAGCCCATAGATATAAGGTGCTAGCCCATTATGGCAAATTAATTTATTTTTTAATTCAATAGGGATTATCTTATTCTTATGCCATTTATTTATCAATTTATTCATGTTGTTTTGTACTGATAAAGTAGGATCAGATTTTAATTTTTTATAAGTTGTTTCATCATTTAAAAGGTTTCCTATTTTGTTTTCATAGTCATTTCTATGCATTATGACGGTTTTATTACATTTATCCGCGTTCAAAACTAATATTTGAGGGTTAGCATCTAAGAAATCTTTTGTTATTTTTGTATGATAGTTAAAACAATTCTTTGCAATCCCTACTTCTGCCTTCTGTTTGTTCTTTTTGTTTGTCAAGATGTTGCAAACTTTGTTTCTAATTTCGTTTTTCTCTTCTATATTTTTATTCCTAATTCCGCATTCTAAATTTGCAATAATATTATAAACCCCCTTTTTAGACATAGTGAGTCTTCTGATGATGGTCGTGAGACCGAAACGTACGTAAAGACGAATAGTTAAAACAAAGTGTTATTGTGACCTATTTCCCGAGAATTTTTATATATAGTTAGTATCACTGCCATCGACAGCTCTACCGGATAGTCAGGTTCAGCAATGCAAGCACGAATATAAGAATAATAATAATTATTAATCAAACATAGTCAATTTAAGAAGATTCTAATCTTCCGGAGCATTGCGAGATATGTATAGTCTAAATAGTTAAAGTTCAATATTTCACTTTTAGTTTCGTCAATGACTCTGAAAATGAGATATTTTCTCCGAAATGTTTGAACCACCCACCGGTTTGAATCATTTGAAATTACACAAGGATAGAATTCTAATCATCATTCTTTTTCAGATTTCAATTTCAATATTACAACTCAATAAATTGTATTCTCTGCTTCATAAATTCCATGTAATTCAATTATTCTATTCAAGACTTCAATTCCTTTCCAAAATTTTGAATATACATTTAGGATAAATAACATAATCAGTTATGGGATTATTTTGATTGTTGCTGCTGATTTTGTTATTTGTCCCTTGAACTTGAGGTCAAGATTTTGCCGGCATTGTTCCAATTTCAGGGTTTAAACAATCGAGACATCTCGTTCCTTTTTCCGGTGTCGTATTGTAGAAGGATTCCTGGTAGAGCACTTCCACTTTGCTCATCACAGTTTCAAGGACGGTAACAGTTTTTTAGTTTGAATAACCAAATTTTCAGAATCGGCTGTTCACGATCTGTTTCCAAAATTATTGTCATCAAATCCAATTAATCCCTTAACATGAACCTTTGATTTAGAATTTATTTATGTTTCATAACATCAAACCTGTAATCTCAATTTTATTTAATCAAATTATTTGAACTCTAATTGATTTCACAATCTTTTTTTTTCTAAGCATCATTCTCCGTTTAATATTGAAATAATTCCTTTTGTAAATCAAAATAATCTTGTTGTCTGTTTTAATTCCCTGGAGGAATAAAACCAAATTGTTAAGTTGAAACTTGTCTTTATTTTCTCATCATTTATCTCTCGTACTGCCGGAAATAGATTGAGCATTCTATATTATTTATTTTCGCTAAAGCAGTTGGCGCTCTGGGTAATCCGATCAATCAAGAATCTGAAAAACACGTTTCACTACGAGCCCTGAGTGGAAAATATCCTAATGAACCAGTATGGATCATGAAACACATAAGGTCTCTTCAAAACTTTACAGTGTCCCCCAACTTCAAAACATTACATCTATCATCTCAGTGTGATGTGAGTAATTCCTTGAGCAAATTCAATTGAGTGAATTTTGAACATTTGAGAGGATATTGATGTTCACAGTGAACTTTTTGATCACGTAACACAAATTAGAATCGATAATATATTCAGATTCGCGTGAAAAACTAGCAAGGTTGTATTTTTGTCCTTTAAATGAGCTATCACGGAAAATATCAACAAAATGTTCTAATTAATGATGATGCAGATATTGACAAGAAACTGTTTATTTGGATTCATAAAGTTTTTACCACAAATTAATAACAACATAAATTAGCCCTCAATATCGTCAGTAATTCAAAATTACAAGGTGTCCAAGTTCATCTCAGCACCAACTAGAGCATTCATTTATATTCATTGCATTTTGGTTAGTCTCACTGCCATCGACAGCTCTACCGGATGGGCAGGATCAGAAGTTGAAGCACGAATATAAGAATAATTATTATTATTAATCAATTATACTCAATTTAACAAGATTGAAATTTTCCGAAGCATTTCAAGATAAGTATAGTCTAAATAGTTAATAAAGCTCAATATATCACTTCCAGTCAGTGACTCCAAAAACGAAATATTACCTCCGAATTGTTTGAACCATTTGAAATTACCTAAGGATTGAATAGAGTAATTAAGTCTGAGCACTTTTTTCGTCCATAGTCAATTGCGGTTGAAGTTCTTGGTGAAAAAAAGCATTATATTGAACGGTTTTTTGGCAATAACTCATTTTGTCAAATAGCCTCATGAAAAAAATTCAATGCTTCACTTATCTATGTGGGAGCAACATTGACCGAGTTACTGGTCACTGAAGGTAGCGTTCATCAAAAACAGAAATACAAGCATTCAGAGTTGCATAACTGCTATCCGGAAGCTCATTCTTATATAATTCGAAGATTTTCTCAATTCCTATTATTATTATATTATAAATGAGTCAGAGCAGAGATTGAAGTTACCTATATGTGCCCCTAAATTAATAGAATAAGGAGAAGAAAGAATGAGAACTACACCATTAGCCCCTGATTGAACCAGAGCCAACATGTGGCATTTCTATTGCCACAGAGGAATTCAAAAATGACTTGAGGCAGAGCACCATGCCTATTGGAGAGAACTACCCCGTATGTCGCGTTCTTAGCGACTAATGCGAGAGCAGCAACTAGTGAAAAATCTACAAGAAATACGGAATCTTGTTGCATTCCTGGGTCTGGTAGATCGCCTGACATGCAGCGGTTGCGCCGTGGAAGAAGAGACCCATGCATATGTTTGGAGATCGATTCCAGTCGAGATCTCATACTAGGGCATTAGTTCTGAATCGCAGTTGCCTTGCGTTATGTTATTTGAAATATCCGAGAAAACATCATTCAAGATTGAAAATGATGTCAAGTAAAGTTTAGTTTTCAAAATCTTTGACAAAAGTAGGCTTTGTCTTGAAAATGCTCCCTCGCTAGCCCCTGCAACTGCTGATTGCCAAGAATTCACAGCAATAAAGTACGAATACGTGCCTTTATTATTCCAAAATCTCAAGGAGATAGAGAGGAAGAACCGTTTTTCTCTGTCAGGCTTGAGTATATTTGAATATATCAGTGGACATGGACCTTCTAAACACGAAAATCTACTTATCGCATTCCCTCACCTCCAGCTACATTGATAAATAATTAATCTGATGATGCTAACCTAGCTGGCGAAAAGCACATAAGTTTATGGAAATCTATAATCTAAGAGGTTGTTTGTGATTTTACTCCATTTTAATTTGAGATCAATTATTAGCTTCCTCCGTCAATTTGTCATTAACAAATAACAGATAAAAATTAACAACAATTATCATGTTTTTGCGCTGATTAATATGTAAAAATTATTTTAGATACATAAAATGATATATAGAATCTGCAATTTGTTTTTCAGTTCAAAATTGTTTATATTTATAGAATTATTCAAGATCTTCCCTCGTCTAAACAGGTATACTCAGATTCGCATGATAAGCTAACAAATTTTTTTTTTCGTAAGCGGAGCCATCACGGGAATGAACATGCAATATTACAATTAATACTGAACAGAGGTTAACAAAAAATTGTTTACCCACTTGATTTTTTCAGTTTTCATAACAAAATAATAATAATCAAAGATAGACCTCAATATCATCATGGCCCAAAAGTAATAGTGTATACAGGAAGCGAAACTTACCTCAGTGCATAAGTTTATATTTACTGAGATACAGGGCGTCATAATTAAAAGTACGTTTTCGATTTTCTTCATTCATTAGGAAAGAAACATGTTTATTTCAACCTATCAAACTATATCTGCATAATGACATAAATGAACGACGTTTACGTTTCCTAATGAATGCTAACTTTTTTACAAATTCAATATTTACATAATCAACCAATTTCAGTTTCCGACCAGAAATCTAAGTGAGATCTCAATGTCTTCAAGACCCACTGACCCTACTACTAACATATTACACTAATTTATGTGGACTCAGAGAGATTTTCCCGACAACTTTGGAAGCCAATATACCGGGTGTCCCAGTATACCTGTTTCAATAGATTATCTCAGCCATTTCGAAAGATAAAAATTTGAAAATTTCATGATCTCCAATTCTTTCAAGGAACCTACAACTGAGAAAAACAAAAATTAAACCGGAAGTGACTCTGACTTTTTATTTCGAATAGCACTCTGTATATTTTTTGCAATTTTTGATTTCTACTCAAAATTATTTTTCTAACGATGTATCACACTTTGTATTTTACATTTGATTTGATGGAGAAAACGACAATTGAAATTTCAAATTGAAAGAATTGCAGTAGGCTACGATATTTGGTGTAATCTTGATTTTGACTTCAATAATAATTGATAATTCATGAGCAATTTTGCATTCGAGATGATGAAGAGAACGTCAAATTTCAAATTATTAGAATTGTAGTAGAACTGGAAGAATTAATAATTCTTAAATGAAAACCTTAGTGTGCCATGGAAACATTTGAATACATTTGCTTGTAATTTTGATAGTGATACATCCTTGGAAAGATAATTTTGAGTAGAAATCAAAAATTGCAAAAAATATACAGGGTGCTATTTGAAATAAAAAAGTCAGAGACTTTCAATTTTTGTTTTTCTCAGTTAAAGGTTCCTTGAACGAATTGGAGATCATGAAATTTTCAAATTTTCATCTTTTGAAATGACTGAGATAATCCATTGGAACATGTATACTGGGACACCCGGTTTATTTTTCTTAACAATTATAGAGAACATAATATCTTATCGAAAAAATCGTATGCATGAAAAACCTAAAATTCATTAATGGAATAAAAAATAACTAAACTTAGATGACAAACTATAAAAAGTTTGATTTTAACTAATTCAATAAATGAATATAACTATAGTTTCTTCAAATTATATTACAAAGTACCACAAAAGAGCTAATCTAATATGTGATAATCTTAGAATAGATGGTTAGAGTAATTTCATCTCATTGGATTTAGCTCATCGAGGGATCAAACGATAAACTCTTATCAAACAGAAAATCTAATTATGTAAATTGAACGAACAATGGATTATAATTAAGCATTTGTTGATCTTCAAAAGGATATCGCACGTTTTGTATTTCCAGGGATTCCAGCGGCTATAATTATTCCTCTCATCTGAATGTGTAAAATTTATAGTTGAATCATATTTATTATCAATGAAACTACGCATATGTTCTTCGATCCGTTGGTTGGTCAGTGACTCTCTGTCTGCCTCGACCCACAGAAGAACAGCTTATGGCGAGAGCGAAACAGCTGTCTGGTACTAAAACACGTGTTGTCACCGTTCAACCTGGTGAACCAAAACTTTTTCTATAAAAGATAGACTGAAGACTCTCAATAGCTATCTTATTTAAGTTTTATTTACTTACTTATAGGATGTCACACTTTCCTTTCCCCTGCCTTGCCGCAATTAACACATTTCAATACCACTTTGATGTTGGTATGTTTTTCTTGAATCGGTAGTATTTGACCTTCTTAAAACTTAAATCAACCTCCCGCGTTCCCTCACCTACTGCCTAAATTGTTTAATGTTTGTTGATAGGTAAATAATCAAGTTTCATGGCTCTTAAAAGCAAACAAAACAAAGGATTTCAACAGCACAAAATGGACAAACCGAAATCAATCATATCGAATTAAATAAAACGTAATCAGTACATTAGCAGTAAAATGTGTGATGAACAAGAACCTACCTGTAGATCGTTTGCCCATGATCATCCAAAATACCGAACTTAATGAGAATCCATGATGCAGCAAAACTGGTGGTCCTTTGGGTAGAGATTTTTTTGGTACAACCCTATGTAACGTCAAAATGTAGCCATCTTCAGTGATTACTTTATGCCTTTGCAAATTAAATCCATACCGTTTAGCGATGAATAGCTACAACAATAAATTGAATAATGATTTCTAGAACATAAATGTGAATATGAGTAAAGCAAATAAGGATGGGGAAATGGACACATTTGTTCACATCAAAGTGCGAATCGTCAACTCGTTACATTCAAAGTGGACAGTATAAATCCAAATCTGGTTAGAACTGGAGGCAAACAGTGTTCCCACCTCAATCTTCTATTGGCCGAAAACACTGCTTTATTAATGTGAAGACGATGCTGTGCTCATTTATATTGATACTCATCTATTCTACTCAATAAAATCTAATGATATGTATTTTCGATTGCAACTGGTAATTGAGGACCCAGCACGTCGAACATCTTACACCTCGTTTCAGGTTTGTCGCCGTATTAACAAGTATACAAGGCCGTCTTTTGATGTCATGCCGCCCTGAGCAAAAATTTGCCCACCACCCTTCTAGGAATGAAATTATTTTCTTCATAGTATCATTTTATTTTCTAATCGAATATTGAATTTAACAATTTTTTGATATAATAAAATAGATAGATAGATAGATAGATAGATTTTTATTTGTTCCTAGATTACAAAGTAATATTGACCCAATGGGTGTGGAACACGTCAAAATTATAATTGATTGAATTAATAACTAAGTCTACTGAGTGGTGTTCCAAAATTTAATTGATGCTTTCAGAGTATAATTTCATCTATAAAATACTCCTCCATACTGTAATATGCTTTTTTCAACAAATATGAGCTTAATTTCTTTTTAAATAATTTTATTGGTAGATTACGGTAGATTACCGGGATTTTATTAAAGATTTTGATCACCATATAAGTCACATTCTTTTGTAAATATGACCATTTGAATCTGACAGGTAAGTAATTGTCTCCCTATTTTGTATCATATTTATGCAACTGCTCGACTCTATCTATTATATCTTTATTATTCATAACAAAGAGGATGGATTCTATAATGTATAAACCATATAATGTGTGTATATTCTCCGATCGGAATAAGTTCTTACAACTCTGCAAATAAGGCAAGTTGAATATGAATCTAATGCATTTTTTTGCAAGATAAAAATTCTTATAGCTTCTGAAGAGCCTCCCCAAAATGATAAGCCATACCTTACCCTGCTCTGCACAAATGCATGATAGGCAGTTAAAGCTGCTGCTTTATTGATATGTATAGATATTACTCTTAGTGCATATGTATTATATTGGGCAATGGTTTTTGATAATTTATCAATATGAGTGGTCCAATCCAATCGCGAATCGATATTCATCCCTAGGAATGACACTGAGTCTTGAGATTCTATATTTTGGGTTTCTCCATCAATATTCACTTTCTCTGTATATTCTTTTAGAAAGCTAAATTTAAATATTTGTGTTTTATTTACATTTAACATAAGATCATTTGATTCGAACCAGGAATTTCAGGGCATCTAAAGATTTTTTGACTTTATCGTTGAGGCCTATCAATTCCTCGTCCGCTAGAACTTGTGATGTGTCATCTGCAAATTGACAAATATCCTCTTCAATGGCTGCTGGCAGGTCATTTGTGTATAATATATAGCAGGGAACCTAAAATAGAGCCTTGTGGGACGCCTTGCGTAATTGTAAGTTTATTTGATCTGTATTGTTCACTTGTATTCAAATTTTCCGCTACATATTGCTGGCGATTTGTAAGATAAGATGATATAAGTGACAAAGGTACACCTCTAATGCCATATGTTTCCAGTTTTTGCAGTAGTATACTGTGATTTACATGATCGAATGCTTTTGTTAAGTCCAGACACATTAATATTGTGTTCTTATTTGAATTCAGCGAATTGATTATCTTAACTAACGTCAGATATGTAGCTCTGATAGTAGTTCTTCCTCTACGGAATCCATTTTGATATATCAAATTTTTCTAAATATTTTATATACCTGTTGTAATTGACTTTTTCGAAACATTTACTAATGTTTGATAACAATGCTATTGGACGGTAATTTCCAACATCATTTTTATCACCTTTTTTAAATATTGGTCTGATCTGTGTTATTTTTAAGTTTTCCGGATAAATGCCATTTTTTAACATTACATTCATAATGTGACATAAGGGTGCGCTTAATTGTAACGCAGCATGTTTAATTACTACAATAGGGATACCGTCATCTCCTACTGATTGAGATTTTTTTAAGGAATGTATTATGTTATAAATTTCACTTTCCGTTGATGGGGTCAAATAAATCGATTTAGAGTTTCTTTTGCAGAAACTAAAATTTGTTTTTGTATTAGATATTTTAGATTTTGTGAAATACTCATTTGCTTTGTTAAGGATTTCATTACCATTTGTTAAAAGATTATCTTGATCAATTAAAGTAGTTTTAGGTTTATGGTTGTGTGATGTATAATTTTTTACTACTGTCCATATCGCTTTGCCTTTGTTATGGCTATTAGAGATGTAATTAGTATTATAAATTGATTTAGACTTATTCATTGTATTTCGCAAAATTTTGCAATATGATAATATTCTGGTGTTATTTCTTTTCTAATTTTTTTTTATACAGATCTCTTTTTCTTTTACTTGATATTCGTATCCCTTGTGTTACCCAGCTTTTACAGGTCTTATTTTTTATAGTTTTTTCTTCAAATATTAATTGGAAATATTGGTTAAATATGTTATAGAAAAAATTGTATGCCTCATTTGGGTTTTCAACTTTTCAACTTATTACTTTGTTTTCATCACTTATATTATAGAGACAGTAACTTGACTTCGACAACTAGCTTCTCATCTTCAAAACGATATTAATATATCAATACACATGAAACATCTTAAGGACATTATAGTCAACAAGATAGGAATAACAAGTGGGAAATTCGGTTTGATACAGGGAAATACATTACTAAGATTTAATAATTGAAATAGGATAAAAAGGTACGAGTTACTTGGGTAATTAGGAAATTTTAATGAGGTGATGTACTGAGAAGGTACAAGTAAGTGGATTCCGGATAATTTCGTGTTATGAGCACATCGAAATGAATACTGTGGTACTAATTGACCATTTAAAATTTCCCTGTAGTTATTAATTATACCTTTGGAAATTTATACTGATTCTAGCATGTTATTTAAAATCTCTGCTCTGATTATGCAAAATTTTACTTCATCTAAATTTTGAAAAGTGTGCCCTGTTCCTGAAATATGATTGGAGATAGATGAATCTGTTTTATTGAATGTACCTTATATCAAATTTCTAAATTACGACCTAATCTACCAATCTAAAAGTTGATTACGCACTACGGGTTTATTGGATGTATTTGTTTTATCTAAACGTCAAAAGTCTTAGCCATCCATTCAGTCTTGTTAATGAAATGTTTTCTTAGAAAAACATAAGATATCTATCAAAGTATATTGTTTGTTCAATCCATTTCTTGTGAAAGGATTATTTTACATAAACTGGGATACTTAGAAAATTAAAAAGTAAGAAATGTGTGAATTTGTTGAAAAAAATTATTGAATAAAAAAAGTAATGAAACATGTTGTCCACTGACTAATAGTCGGTATGACCACCTCCACGTTGGAATCACATGTTGACACGTCTGTGCATTGGAATAATCAAGCGGTTTATAATGTCTTGTGGAATATTGTTCCATTCCTCTACCGCCGCGACGACTAACTCCTCTGCAGTCTGAGGTGAGTTAATTCGAATGTGAACGGCTCTACTTATGTAATCCCACATGTTTTCAATCGGATTCATATTCGGCGAGTTGGCTGGTCAATTCAATGTATTGATATGTCCTGCTTGAAGTGTATCCTGCTCCCTTCTTGCGCTATGTGGTTGGGCGTTGTCGTCCATAAACACAACATTTTCGCCTAACTCGTTACGTATGGGATAGATAATGGGCATAATAACCTGTTCGACGTAAATTTTGCTGGTTATATTTTGTGAAATGTGAATTAATGGGGTGCGGCGGTTAAACATTATTCCTCTCCAAAACATTACAGTGCCCCCTTGATAGGAGCAACTTCCCGGGAAAAATTAAGTCGCTGTTGACGACCTGGTTCTCTCCAGACTCTTTACCGATTGTCATTACTCACCGGTCCAAATCTGGTTTCGTCTGTGAATAACACCCACCTCCACTGCTACAAAATCCAACCCCTGTGCTCTCGCGCCTATCGGAGATGGGCTGCACGATGTCTTGGAAGTATAGTGGGGACCCGTAACGGTCTTCTACCACGTAAATTTGCATGATGGAGTCTCCTTCGAACTGTGGGTGTCGATATAACACGACGTAACTTACGCTGAAAGTGGCTTCTGAGAGCTGAAGCTGAAGCTGTGCGGTGCCTGTGAGCATATTGCACCAAATAACGATATTCCCTTTCGTTAGACACTCGAGGACGTCCACTACGTGGTCTGTTTTCCACTGTATCGAATTCTTGGTACCTGTGAACTATTCGCACAACAGATGTTCTAGGAATGCCCAACATTTCCGAGATCTGATGATTAGAGTGCTCTCCATCGTGTAAAGCAGTAATTCTAGCTTGATTAAACGCAGAAATTTCACGACCAGGCATGATAATCCAAAAAATCAAAAGAAATTAATACACTAGTCACTTGGCTGAATATGCTTTCAGTGCCACTGCTGTTCAAACATTGATAATAAAGTCAGGATTCATCATTGACATCTCTTAATGTCTTTTTTATACCTTGAATACATCAAAAATAATCGGGTTTAATCGAATCATTTGATATATAGGGGATCCAAGACTTTTGCCGTTGCCTATATTAACATTGGATTCTATATTGAGATACTGTATAAAAGTTTTCCTCAATTCTTTAATATCATCATTGTTATTCTTATGTGGATTACTTTTAACGAAGCCCCTAAAAAATTTAATAGATGTCAAATCCGGCGAGCGTGGTGGTCACCTCACCTGTTCGTTTATTATAGCTATCCTCAAAATTATTCGTCAATTATTCAATCAATGTGTAACGTGGTGAAGCATAATTTTATTGAAATAAAATGTTCAAAGTTCACCAATGTATTTTGATTTTACATTTAAAATTTTTCGCTCAAAATGTAATCTTAGAGCCAGAGCTGAATAACTTGTTCTTGTTTTGACATTGCTATTCTATAATTCATATTTAATTTCAATCTTGAAAGATAATGACGCAAACCTAATTCCTTACTTTTCCAGATGTTCCAAGTATATCACGTTCGCATTTAAAGTTCTTGAATATTTGTTCTGAACCTTATTTCCCAGTGCGGAAGAGGTCAATATTAGAGCTGTTCAATTCACGGAAATTTATATGACAGTGGTGAGAATGTGACCGCAAAAGTATCCTACTTAATTGTAGAAATTTTTCAAACAGGGTAATTCTGACAGGTTGTCATTCAAACCATATGTATATTATTTAACTAGTGCACGATCTTATTATCTTACAATTGTTATTTCATCCATTTTCCATGGCTATCTTTCATAATTAGATATGCATTTTTTGGTCAATGGAAAGTGTACATTGACACATGGAAACTTTCGGAAATTTCATAACCACTTCAGATATGAACATCATTTTTTAAGCAAAAATCGAATTTTTTCAAATTCGAAATTTTGGAATACAAAAGTTATGAATAAAAATGTCAATCATATCTCTCAAGCGAGTTGTTTATGTCTACAATTAAAAAATTATATTTACGCCATACGATTTGGCATACACCACTAAGCGAATTTACAGAATTTCATCAATCTAAAGGAAATCGTTTTGAAGACGTTAGGGCGTCATTTTCGAACTCTAGCTTCCTCAGCAAGCATTTTTGAATGAGTTGATCTACGTCAAATCGACTTGAAATGAGCTATAGAATTGCAGTTCCCTTTTGTGGAGGATTTATGGACACCTGTATTTCTGTTCATCCATAACTCATTATTAACGTTTAACAATGAAAATATGATTGTCGAAATTAAATTAATGATTTATAGCAATAAATTAATTGTAAAATGCATAGTAAAATCAGTGTTGTACGTTTTGTTTATCCAACGTTTGTAATTTTCGGTTCTAAAGAATTAAAAGAAAATAAGCATCTATTCGCCGATTATTATAGTTTAAATAGTACTTTCTTGTCTCAATCGAACTTTACTTGTTTCAAATGTATTAGAATATTCAACATGTTGTATATTCCATTTCATAACCGTCTAATTTTTTGGCATAAACACAATATACTCTCTTTTCAAAAACATGTAATAAGCCTATAATAGGAGCTATACAAACGAGCATAAGCCGCCGGTAACACCTACTTTGTCTTATATTCGATCTTTTTTCCAAATATTTTCAACAATTATACTACCCTGTAGAGGTTATGAAAGCAGATGGAATAAAACACAAAATTCACGTTCGGTAACGGACTTATCTAGAAATACAAGTCTATTTGAATTGAAAAATATTTTTTGCCTCCAAACATTCATGTTTGTCGTTAAAATGGGAGGTGAATATTTTACGCAAATTCGATTCATTATAGGAGCGCTAGTATTAAAAGAAAAAATGCTTACCGGCTTTGCATTCACATCAGGATTAAACCAGCAGTCTTTGTTCGTTTTGATAGTTTGATAATCGACAAAAGTTTTACACACATTATTCCGTGAATCGGCATAGCACAAAGCGAAATGGGCGAGCAAATAAAAACTGCAAAGGACTCTCATTTTAGAAACGCTAAACGAATCGTTAGCTCAGATGCTGCACAATTAAACCATATTGAAAATAGCGTTACAGTTTTTATAGCATGCATGAATAACATTGAAGACGCACTCATATGAGTTTTTAGGTGAATAAACCTGTTTGTAACAGGGAAGGTTACAGGTGGTAATGCTAATTTTCCTAAAATCACCTCTAAAGTTGTTGTATATAAGAAATCAATGATAGCACGAGCCATGATACATTTTTTGCAATTTTAATTTATATCAACTAATTTGAAGTAATTAGGTACCTTTACTGGGTATATAAAAATTTAAATTTGACTTATAATATAATTAATGAATTTAATAACATTCAAAATTAACATTAGATGTTTATTAGATAATTATTGTTTGTTATGATTGGTTAATAGATGTAACGATATATTTATGACAATGCATTCTGCCCCAGGCAAGCAAGAGCAAAGTTGAATGGGATCTTAACGCAAAATCAACTATTATATTGAATGAAATAATAAATATTTAGTAGCCTCGATACAGACTGAAACATGATTATGAATAAATTGAACGCTTATGAATTATTATAATTGGCCTCAAATTCGGTAGACATATTTTTATATAAAATGAACTGTGAACAATCGATCACTGACTTCCCTCATTTTCTTGGCAAATTTGCTTTCAAGCAATTTTGCGAGTCAAAAGTATGATTGTAGGATTGGGAAATATATTGCAAATTATTTATAAACGACTAAATTAGTCATATTCCAATGATCTACATAATGTATTTTACATCTCTATATTTTATGCTGTTCTTCTGTCTCATGAACTATCAAAATTTGTATTGGAGTGAACCTAGAGGTGATTTATGAAAAGGGGTACCTGAAGAGCTCCATAAACGTCAATGTTGAATAGTACTTTGATTTAATTTGATATATTAAGGGGAAGCCACAATTAGGATTCAGAAACATGTTACAAGTATTTATAATTTTGAAAAATTTATCTTCAATACCATCACTTTGTTGAACCGCGTAAGCCAGAGAAGTGTTATATTGAATTAACTAGAGCCCTCTAGCTCATATTAACACAGTTCACCAAATAGAATGGCGATAGAGGAAATATGAACAAGGAAAATCTTATAGAGAAACCGGAGTAGAGGGGGACCTTTATTCAAATCATGATTTCAACTGTTTCAGCATTCCTCCGATACAATGGCTTTCAACTATGGTGTTCCACAAGGATTTGTCATGGCACCAACTTAGTTTCTGCTCCATATAAGCGATCTGCTGGAAATGATCACCTGTCTCGTCTTTGCAAATGATGGTACACTTCATACCTTTTCCTCACCGAGAGCCCCTCTATCATCCAATGAAGCCAAAAGAGCGAGACAAAGACAGGTTGATGTAATTAATGAAGATCTAACATAGATTTCAGAATGGGGATCTGATAATTCAGTATAGCTTAATGCAACCAAAACTCAAGCTTGCGTCTTCTCCAGGTAGGCGGATTCCGAAATCCCTGATACATTGATGTATGTTACGTGTTCGAACTGTCATTTATTGAAAAAAAGGTTTTCGTTGACTTTAGCATCATCCTAAGGGTGAAACTGGAAGTGAGTTATATACTAGACACATTGTTATACCGCGTTACGAGTAGTGTAGGTATTGAAACACGAAAAATCACGCACGAAACAGGAAGCGAGCTTAAAGAAATGTCTCTCAGTTGCAGCAGAAGTAATAATTTTCAAAGCAACCTCATTAATATTAAATTAGAACCTGAATATTGAAGTATAGGTTGTATTGGTTGATATTCAGAGCTGCCACTTACCGATGATATCACTACATCGACCGGCGATCATAGTTCCCGAACAATGATCGCCAGCTGATGACGTTACCAACCGTTTCAATAGAGTTGCCGTTAGGTCACGTGCTTTCACATTCGGACACTTGTTCATCACTGAACATGAAACGTATAGGAATTACGCAAGCGCATGTTACAATTGACTTTGTCTTCATTATTCTTGAAAATCTATATTTGCGGGTATTGCAAGAACCTATTAGAGTTTATTCAACATATGCCGAACATGAATCTATACCTCTAGTTATTTCCGGATGGTCGCAATGAGTTCAATCTACAATAATAAAATTAATTATGGATCCTGCTCAATTTTCTACTGGGTCTATTCATTGTTTATGCCAAAGTTCCGAGTGGTAGAAAACGTTTCGATTCATAAGATCTGGAATCGATAACGATTGTTATATTAATAGCACAGGCGGCACGAAGAGGGCGAAAATAAATGTGAAGACAATAGCACTAAAAGTGCTACATGCCTTTCCAAGTTTTGGGGAATTTGGGTGCTGAGAAGCCTATATTGATTACTTTCCGTAGATAGGATCTGCATGGAAATTTGTTAATGAAGGAGACCACTCGAAACATTTGAACAGTACAAACATCAGTGAATTTGAAACGTCCCAGATATATGATTCTAGCTTTCCAAACTGAGAAAGAATAATCCGGTTAAGAAAAGTACATATTTCGATAATATAAATGAATTCGAAGTGTTTCGAATTTCAACGTTCAACAATATCTGGAAGCGTACCAGACGTACCACGACTTCCAGAAATCATCCTCGAATGAATGATAAGCTCAGTAATATAGCGTTAGAAAAACAATTTTGCGATTGATTATCAATTAATTAGAATTAGAATTGGAATTTAACATCATTTTCAATTATCTACAATCCCACGGGTGTAAAAATTATTCTTTCATACATTCTATGTTATGTGAAATGAATATAGTAAGTTATTCATACATTTTCCATGCCCTACTGTGACGATATGGAAATTGATGGTTGCACTGAGTGAGTGAACGATAACTCCATTGGGATGTCATAAAATATAATGCTTGTAAGTGGCTTCAACAAACCAGCTTCCAGCTTATTTGTAAAGTTAGATTGTATGTATCCTCCAAAGAGAATTCTTGTTGAGTATTTTCTCCCTGGGAAACCTTAAATCCTCTCACGAATTGGAAGGAACGTATAGCAACAATATACATTCGTGTTCGAATTCATATTTGATTTCAGAATTCTCGTATTTTCCAGATACCGATAAAATATATTTTGTTACCATACCCTTAAAATGGCTGTGTATTTGTATGAATCTGACTACAAAAGCCTCCTGCTTCATATGAATATTTCACAGATGTGAAATTAAAAGATACAAATTCAAATTATCACAGTAGATACATCTGAATTTTCTGTTGCAGCACTAATCTTTCCCAGGAGATACATCTCGCCATTCAGAATACATTGTTTCCGTTGGATAACTGGTATTTATCGGCGTTACAAAAAAGATATGAAGGATTAAAAGGAGAACAGTTAAGGTCTATTTAAGCTGATTATGTCATTTATTATTATTCTCCTTCGAGACGTTTGCGATATTATTAAACGCACTGCGACCTTATAGACTTATTTTTTCTTCGGAGGTGAAGAAAATCCTTTATGGGGAGGTTATGAGCCTTTGGGTCTTATGGTCTACTGTGAGAGTCACCTCTCTAGGCATATTCACTAGAAACTTCACCCCCTCTGTAGACTTGTCTGGCAATTGCCTCCGGTATCCACTCGAATATTTTAGTACCTTGTACGAGTTTGTACAAGTCATTTACTGGGTGTCAACTATATCATTTTGGTTCATCGTTAGGCTTTCCAAAAATTGATTGTCTTTTGAGGTCCAGTGCTTCGCATTTACACATTATGTGTGTCACTGTTTCTGTATCCTTACCACAAAGTCTGCATGTCAGGTGGCCATTGTACAATACCATTTTGTTGAGGTATCCTTCAACTGGAGCATAGCCCGTCATGAGCCCTGTTACGACTTTTATTTTTACCCTATTCAGTGCTAATAGGTATGTCGTTCTTTTGTTACACGGGGCTTTGATGTATTTCTTCCCATGCTCGTTTCCTGTGATTTTTTTCCAGTATTTTTATGGTTTTCCATGATCTTCTACATACCTCCGTGCTGTACGTTTTGGTACCCCTGTGGTCTGTTCCAGATCTGTAGTGTTCTCTGACCCTTTTCTTGCAAGTTTTTCGACTTCTTCATTGTCTGTCATTCCCTGATGTCCTTCACACATTGGAGGATTACATACCCAATGAATAGCTGAAGTCAGTCTTTGGGTTTCTTGAGTATACTCCTGCACATGCACCTTTTTCAGTCGTAGACCTGTCTGTATACCAAATATAGACCTATTTTGGTTATCCTCATGCGATTATTGGTTCTCGGCTATCATTCTTGTCTCCTTGTTGAAATTCAGTACTGTATGACTTCAAAATCGCAAATTTCAATTGGTGTCATCTTAGTACCAGCAAAATCACGAAGGTGGGGGGGGGGGCTATGGAGACCATGTCCCTCCCTTGAGTCAATTTTGTAAATTAATATTCACGTGAAAAGCGTAAAATGTACAGTAGTACTATAAAACCCCAGATAACCAGATTTATAAAGATATTCTGTAAAACTTACGTTAATCTGCATTACAATCTAAAAATATATTAGATTGATTTGTGGGTTCAAGAAGTTGATTTAGTAGCGACACAAGTTATATAGATGTTTGTTAATAGATAAACTGAAGTTAAATATTCGAATTTCTTAAGAAGTATCAAATATCTGAAAAAAAAGTAACTGGTCCACATTCAATATTTTCTAGATCCGCCCTTGCATCTTAGTGTCACCAAAGAGTAATCATCTGCTGTAATCCAGCGCGTAACACTAGCACATTATGGGTGCAGAAGATTCTCCATCCTCATCGCCCAATTTGCACAGTGTCCCTTGTTCTACATCTATGCTGCTTTGTAAATGTTCCTTCAGTGGAAAGTCTCTTGTGAGCAGTCCTACGGCCCAGCGGAGTTGATTTTTTATTAGCTGCAGTATTTCATGAGTTTTCCGTTTGCATGGAATAATGTGCATAGTCTGAGACCTTCGGTTTTTGCCCAGTATTTGGTATTTGCACGTTTAAATTGTTTCTCTACGGTGGGTTCCGTTCCAAAATTTATTTGTTGATTCAGAAGATGCTAATGATTTTATGGCTGCTTGACTATCCATCATAATGTAGATTTGCTCGCTGTTGTCCGCTCTCTCCGAAATGATTTTTTCGTTGTTCGATATTGTCAGTATTTCAACTGAGATTATAATTGGAGGAACTCCAAGGTTATTACAATATCTTGTCTCATCCTTGAAGCCCCAGATTCCGATGCCAATGCCGGTTTCTGTTTTCGATGCAGCAGTGTTCCAAATGTTTCCACTGATTTTCCTGAATTAACCTCCTTCAGTCCAATACTTGTCTGTATTCAATACGACGCTCTACTATCATCAATCTCCACTACTATGTGTAACAGAGGCAGAGCTAGCAGTGTTTCCATACCCGCATTCAGTGTTATGCGCAATCTCTCGTCATCCCTAAGTACCGTGCGCTGCACTTTGTTTGCTTTGTTTCGTTTGGTTATTTGTTGGGTTTCATGCCACCACCCAAGTGTATAAGCACTGTATCATTCTAGGTATAAGCCCCATTTAATGCCAACCATACGGCTACTGGTCCAGAATGCCCTGTTATCGTTCTTTGTGATTTGCTCAATATGACTTTTGGACATAAGTTACGTTCCTATTATTACTCCTAGATGCTGACCTCGTTGATGGTAACTCTATTCGGTAACCTTTAACAATTGGTTCCTTGAATGCGTCATGGTTCCTCTTGAATATAAAGGCTGAATCCGAGCATAACTGCTAAGTTATGCTTGAATTCACAGGTAGTCCAACCTCGGTCGAGTAATACTAATATGACCCTGTTTTTTTAAATTTTTGTACAATAGTTGTATATACGAATTTCATATTAAATAAATAGAATGTGTGAACCTGAATTCTACTATTCCTTTCATTCCTTATTTCATCGCAGAATTGCAGGATTATTACTGTAAATGTGAATGAATAATCTAAAACTTACATTACTAACTGTAAAGTCTTACATACAAGTATGTAATATTTTAAGTAATCTGTAACTTTACATTTATTAATCGTGGGTCACAAATAGTTCAGTGGAATTTTACATACATATTATTTACAGTCTACTGGACGAGACAGTAATATTGAATATGTTACTTTCAACTTAATTAACTGGTTTCATTCTTCTCCTCTCCCTTTATCCTTGCCAATCAGGAGCACTGTGTTTTATGATAGTTTCAACATCTTCTTACCAAAAATTCGTACAGTTGTAACGTTATATGCGTTACTAAGTTTGATTACTTCACCTGTATGATTAGCACAAGCTAAGTATATCATTGCGGTAACAAATCATGGAAGAATCAAGAAATGGTCATAAGTTTTAACCCAGCAGGCAAAGGTTGAATGCCGATATAAAAGTATACATTTTGTGTGTAACAGTGGACAAAGGAAGATCGATAAAAATCAATTTTGTTAATTCCTTATAATTTTTCAACTTGAAAGATTACATTGATGGAACAGATGCTATTATCGATATCTTGAGTTTTATAATTACATATTATCGATATGATATTGGCTAATTAAACTTTAATATTTTCATTTATCGAAATTAACCTTGCCACACATGATTTTTTTATACTCAATTGCATGTAATTAAATACAAAATTAGAATTCTTTTCATCCTCACTAAATGTAGTAATACATTTGTCCGATTAGTTATCAGAATTGTACATATCGTTTCACTGAGGCTTGTTTAACCTAGCAAATGACCCAGGTGGTTCCGTGTTGTTCCGTAGCATCTTGAACTGATACTCTTTTTGACATAGTAGCGGCACTTTATGATAAAGTGTTGGTAATATAATGAAATAATTATTTGATCTGTGTGAACATAGCCGAATTCTCAGTTAGTGCTTTATGGGAGTGAACTTTCTGGTATTACTTGGACAGGTTAAAATCATTCAGAAACGATGATCATTATTCCAAGTTTTATAACTCTCATTCCAGCATTATTATCGTGAACTAATATGTAAACATTCCCTTTCAGATTTCAATTTCAATATTATAATTTAATGAATGGTATTCTCTGTTTAACAAATTTCGTGTAATTCAAGTATTCTCTTCAAGACTTCAATTATAGTTTTGAATAAACTTTTTGGATAGATATCATAATCAGTTTTGGGATTATTTTGATTGTTCTTACTGATTTTGTTATTTGTTCCTCGAACTTGAGGCCAAGATATTGCTCGCATTGTTTCTATTCCAGGGTTTGAACGATTGAGATGTCTCCTTCTATTTTCCTGTGCCGTGTTGTAGAAGGAGCACTTTCACCTTGCTCATCCAAGTTTCAAGGACGGTAATAGTTTTTCAGTAGGAATAACCAAATTTTCATAATCTGCTGTTTATGATCTCTTACCAAAAGTATTATTATCAAATCAAATTACCTTCCTTAAATTGAACCTTTGATTTAAAATTTATTTTTGTTCCATAAATTTAAACCTGTTATCTCAATTTGATTCAATTGTTTGAACTCTAATTTGTTTTATGAGGAATAAAATCAAATTATCAAGATGAAACTTGTTTTCATTTTCTCTGAAATAACCATCAATCTTCATAAACCTTGTAGTGCATGAAATTCTTGATTGAGCATTCTAGCTTATTTATATTGGCTAAAGCAGTTGGCGCTCTGGGTAATTCGATCAATCAAGAATCTAAGGACATGTTTCACTACGAGCCCTGAACGTAAAATATCCTAGTGAGCCAGTTGGGATGATTAAACACAAAAGGTCACTTCAAAACCTTACAGTGGCCCCCTACTGCACTCGGCCCGCCCCTAAATCCGGCCCTGCAACCAGGAAACGAAACAGGAAAGAACTACCTCAACTAGAGAACCAGACCATAAAACACATAAAACAGAGATTCCCGGATCGAACGTTAAGTGAAGTGAGTGAAAGTATTCCAGATAGAGGCTAGTAAAGTGCCACAACTCAACAGTTGTTACTCAATAATTCTAGCTGGTTCTGGACATTTACCCATCACAAGACCATTATCGTAATTTTCATTGATGCCTATATAGTATCGGGATGACATCGATCATTCACAGTGGCCTCCCCAGTATTACCTGCCCTAGGCCGCTTCTTTCACGCCCATTCAATGTTTGCTGCGTTGTACTGCGCTTCAGATTAATGTCTTGTGACCAACCTAGTACCCTCAGGTCCAGTAACAGTGTGCTGATTGCTCTCAAGTAATTGATCATCTCACCACCGTTGATTAGAATGTTATATTTGTGATGACTATATGAATGAAGATATGACCAATAAACTATGAAATAGTTCACACCATAATATTATAGATAGAAGCATAGAAAATGATTAATAACTTCCAAATCATAAGACGTATTCTGGGAAACACCACGACAGCGTTAGCTGGACTGGTGTTGTAAGGATAAACGTCGAGTGAGGAGAAGTTAGTTGGTATTCTTTTGCTTAATATCTTCTGTAGTGGATGCACTGGACACTTGTCTTGACATTCTTTGTTCGATGTAGTGACATGTTTCTCTCCTCCCTGAGTAGTTTTGGAGAATATGGTGTTGTATTCAATATGGCCTGTGAGTTTATCATATATGTCAAATTCGTTCTTGAAAAAGTCTACTAGGCAGAAGGTTGCTTCGTTGCCACGCCATGCGAGCTCGACGGCAGAAAACGTTTCTTATAAGTCGTCCGGTGAGTCATAGTTTTCAACAATTTTGCTGATCTCTTCAGTTGTCAGAGGTGAAGAACTGAATTTCCTTTTGTCTGTAAGCACTTGTAGTCCTCTTCTTTTGGCCGCTCGTGCCTTTCTGGCATCCTCAAAAGATAAGTCTTTGATTGAGTTTATTTTCCGATTAAAATCTTCAAAGTATATTTCAGAAGCGTCGCGAAAATATTCCAAATTGTCTTCACAACTCCTTCCTTATAATTCATGCCAATAGCTCGCTCCATGTTGGAAACCAAATCTTCCAGAATATTTGGCAAGTATTCGTTCGAAGTCTGCTTCAGAAATTCATATTTTCAGCCTTCACAAAATATCAAAAACTGCTTCCAAATACATATGTGCGTTTTCACAGTATTTGCAGGGGCTAAATATTCAATTGATTGGCTTATTTCTAAATCCTAAGCTTTTTCGAATCGATAAATTGCGATTTTAATTGACGTTTGTTAATGAATATGAACCTTTGTTATTGTGACAGTTATTATATCATGGCTTTACATGCAAATTATTATTCATTATTTTTGCCTTGTTGGACCAACTGGAAAACCGGAGTGATTGAACCACGTCGTCAAGGGTATATACGTTTATCTTATACATGGTAACTATGCAAAATTGGTGATTGCCATTGGTGTAATTTATGATGAATTATATAATCACCCTTATCCACTGAAAATACTGATAAGTACTAAGGACCTTTCGGCTACCAAGTAGCCATCATAAGGATAAACTAATTTATAAATCAAAATGTGCCTGTTTAAATACTACCGGGATATCAAAAATTATCTTGGTCAAGGGTGATTGTGGAATCTGAAACGTGTGTCTTAATTTACGTTTGAAATAATTGTCATATATAATTTGAAGTTTCTAAAAGTGCGAAATTTCGCAATTTGATACGAATATTGTAACACACAGAAGTCTTTAGCGTTTTGGACTCCGGGATTTTCACGTGGCCTATCGAAATAAGAAAGTTCGAATTATCTAAAAACATAATTGCATGAACGCCAGAAGTCCTATGTAATTAGCTACGAGTGAAATCATTTTGACATATGCCTCGAGGAGCTCGCTGCGCATAAGTTAGAGTTTATACATTTTACCTCGGTCTTGTTAATTTGGGGCCGTTTCTTGCCCCGTGCGACCGGCGCCAGTTTTAATAAAGTGTTTTTGGCTATAGGCCGCTAGCTTTCACCCGCTCCGTTTATATTTCAGTCGCGAGAAAATTCCCTTTGGTGCGTCGCACGTTAGACGCGCTTAGTTGAGATCTGAGAATAGCTCAAACTGTTTTAATTGAATTTTCCTATTTAATGGACATTTATCGAAAAAAGAAGGGCCGTCGGGCACGGTCCGATACTAAATCTAACTACATGGAGCGAAAAGGGCACGCGAAAAGTCGTCGTGAAGCCGTATTAGGTACAACCAGTTTGCACTTTTGTAACTCGCGTGCTACGGGCTTCTCACGTGAACGTCATTCGATTTACGGAAAATTAGCTATTTCAAAACCGTTTTTGACCCGGATTGTGGCTATCAACGACCTCTGAAAAGGTTCAAAGTTCACATAATTATTTCATAATTTGTAGTTCATTATTGTTTTACAACTGAAATAAATAGGTATGAAATTTGTAGGTTATTGATGATGTCAGTATGACAGTGACGTAATTATTTTAAACGTAAAGTGAGACACACGTTTCAGATTCTACAACCACCCTTGACCAAGATAATTTTTGATATCCCGGTACTTGGGGATACTAATGTAAACAAGGGGTTACCCTCAGCTGGAGATAATTAATGAATTGCTTTTCCGTTTATACTTTTCCATCCCTCCTAAATTACCTACACATAAGTCTCTACTGTCTTTTAAAAGTGATAAACTTTCTTTAGAAATGGTATGACCTGTATTAAAAATAGGTCGGCTTACGCTGATTTTTCATCTTTCAGTTTGATTCACATAGCATTCTGAACACGACTCACAATTGATTTTGTAAATCCCGGATTTATCGAAGTCGTAACTTTCATCAAAGATGTCGCCTAAGCGATTTTTTAGCTTGTTCTTAAATCTATAAGCTATGGATATTAATTACTGAAGGATAAGGAAACTTTTTAATTTTATTGAAGTATTCGAACTCTACCATATAGCGTTGGACAATGGTCACTACAAATCTATGATCAATAATTCAATATTTCTAAGCAAAAAAGGAAATTGGAACGTAGCCAACTAACCAAATCAAAGCCATTACATTCAAATTATTTTATAGTGCTTTGATAGTATTTTTAATGAATGAGGGTGATTATGTCTTATCAATAGTGATGTGAGCAATACTTTAAATTACATCCATAAATCCAGGACTAGAATCTTGTTCACGTTAATGATAGCTCTCAGTAGCTCAACTTTTTTGGAAAATTATGTCATTGTACCATCACGGTTTTGAAAGTACATTTTCTTCTCACTTTCCTGCTTTCCATTTCTGGATTACAACAATTAGAACACATTTTGCTTACTAAATCACCGTAACCTAGCACGATTATTATATCGAACATAAGCATGGTAATATCATTTCATATGTTCTCAACTGAAGTTATGCCAATGTGTTTGTAAGCAAACGGAATACAAATCCTTTGATTTCATTGTTTGTATGTTTTGGGCCCTTGAGTAAGTGTGTGCTTAATAATCCACATCAAACAATAGTGTGTTTGAAATGGGTTTAGAATTCAACAAACCGTTTTGCAATCATATTTGCTGTGATGATATAAAACTGTTGTGATTACGTACTACGAGTATACCCATTCAAAACATTGCACACGTCTATTCTCCAATGTTAAAACAGAAGTTCACGGTTTTGATAGTTTAGTTCTTTTTATAACTTCCATTGTGTGTAGATTGAAACATAAAACTTAAATTGAACGTTATAGTCTTCAGTTCAAATTGAAATATTGACAGTTCCAATTTCCTGTAACAAACACAGCGATCCGATTCCATTTCATTTTCATAAAGTTTCTCAAGCTACTGCCTTCAGATTTTATTCATCTAACGCTACTTCTGTTGTAACACAACATCTCCATATAATTTGCCATAATGAAAAGATAATATAAATTCCAACAATATGCTTTCTCAACTGACACATGGTTAACTGAATGAGTTGAAATGAGGTACAACAGATATTGACCACTAATATCATTTAGAAGTTATCAAAAGAAGAACAATATCTTAACAGCTGATCGAATTGGCGTTTTATTTCTTTCTGGTTCTTCAGTCAATAAATTCTTTCGGTTCGATTAGCGGCGAGACATTTAACAATGTTTGAATGAACTTTAATGATCGGTTGGGGTTGTTTACCAACGAAGAAGGTCGTTTTCAGCCTAAAAGGCTGCGACTATGAGCGCAGGACAAAATCGAAGCCTTGTGATTCGAAGAGGAGAATATCAGGATTGTCATCCCATAGAGAGAGGAATGGCCAAGGCACGGTACAATTTGGTACACGTATGGGTCTAGGATATACACAAGAGAAGGATCAGACTTTTGTAGTTTTATGTATATATTGATTGGTACTCCCTACGAATGGGGGAGATCAACACAGTCTTCCAAGCCAAGACGCATGCTATCCACAGATGTGAAGAGAAGCGGCTATGCTATGCAAGGGAGAATAGACCATTTCGATCTGTTCAGACAATGAAGCGGCATTCATCACACTCAAAAGCCTAAATTTGTCCCGAGACTTGTCAGGGATACCGAGGAGATCGTCAAGAGGCTGGTGGCATTTGGCTCAGCACAACCTTCATCCCGGGTCACTCAGTCTATAAAGGGAACGACAGAGTGAATAAACTATCTAGAGGGGGGTCAAGACTCCCTTGCTGCTATCCCCTGCAGCCGGGATATACAGATTTTGCCGAACCCCCCAAGAGACCAATATGCCTCAGAATGCCTGTCAAACTACCATAGCGCTGCTTCGCAATGAGGTACGCCCAAGGGCAAGCTAGATACTATCGCTGAGGCGTCAGGTTTATCTCACAGGTTACGGAATTCTGATGAAATTGCGACATATAGTAGAAAAGAGTGACACTACCTTCTATTTGAGATGCGAGAGTGACGAAGTCAACCCACTTTCTCTGTGAGTGCTCTACGGTCACTCGAACCAGGTTAATCTAGCTAGGTCCGGGATCATCAAGGGCAGATCTTAGGATTCTTTCAAATATACCCCCGAAAAACACAGTGGTAGTGTACAAGTATCTTCGGCTATGTGCACTAAACTTTCTATCAAGCCCGTTAGCATCACAGTAATACAATGCAATACAAAGTAATACTTTCGTTATTTCTCCCTCAGATGAAAAAAATAGTACGTTAGCATTCTCTCCAATTTATCTCATTTACGTAATTTATTTTCTAGTAGAATGGATACAATATACACCCATGCGTTCGTTCACACTTACTGAAGCAGCCACTGAATTACGAGACAGCGATCTCTAGAGGCTGTAGCTGTTACCACTCCATCTTCGTATGCAACGAATACGTCGTTCCAACAGTTACAGTACCTCAGATTCCATCCTGTATATGGAATGTCTCAAAGGTACTAGGAATCGACATAACTCCGCTGCTCTTTGAAATATTGACTAGCGTTATCAACACAACTATTCAATTCATAATTATTTTGATCATTCACAGAATGTCGTAAGCTGGCCCTTTTGATTCCGTTGAAAATGACTCAGATGTGGTAGGCGCATTATGAAACTTATTTTATATAGTTTGACTACACGAGAGGTGAACCTATAATGTTCAGAGAACATCGTGTGAGCCAGCAGAGGAATATAGGGAGAGGAAATGGGCATTTGTATTTTTGCTGGAGGTTTGGAGGTTATAGGCATAGGGAAATACTTCACTAGGCGAAGAGTTCCACAACTTCGCTGTTCGATGGAGAAATGAAGTCTGGTGAGAAGAAGTTCGGCTGGTCTCGAGCTTGACAGTGAAGGAATGACTAGTTAGAGCTAGTCTAGCCCGCCTATCTGGAATCTCTCTCATGGTTGAACAGCAGACGAGATTTCACCGACCATGGAAATATCTATAGAAAAGGTGGGAGACCTATCTACGATGTTCTAGAGAGGTTATGAACTCGTGAGTGTGTCATCATCAATCAAACGAATAGCTGTCTTTTGGATATAATCGAATAGCTTCAGCGTATGTTTGAGAGCCGAACTCCAAACATGTGAAAAGTACTCCAGGACAGGTTAAATCTGTGCTTTGTAGATTATGAGGAGATGCTGGGATGTAAAATAGCTCGTGTCACGGAAGAGTAAACCAAGTTCTGTGACGCAATTTTCGCAATGGACTTCACATGATCGTCTCATGAGAGACTGCTGGTGGTGGTGATCCCGAGTATCATTGTTATGAAAAACTTCATGGGAATAGTTGTATGACATCATCAGATTAGGGATTGTGGAATTTGCCTTCCTGGAGAAGACGAAAGCTTGAGTTTTATGGACCATAAAAGAGTGGAGAAGCATCTTTGAAAAATCATCAAGACGGGATCGGGATTGAAGTATCCTCTCTTGGTTCTTCTGTGACCCGAATTTTTATTCAAGTGCTTGTTAATAACCACTACAAACTGCTAACTCAGTTTTTCAAATAGATCATCCTGTATCTTTTTATACCGTTAAATAGCAGTTTTGATAACCTTTCCAGTTTGTGTAGTGTATTTTGAAAACAGAATTTATTAAAAAATGTTCGTTTTTGTAGATGCAATTTATTCCAAAAACAACTTAAGAAGACTGCTGTCATCGAATGTGACATAACAACAGGAAACAAGTACCTACCATGACATTTTTTAGTAATCAGGCTCTAGTTAACACGCCTTGATCGGTTGAACGAAATTCAACTATCGTTTATACTATATAAACTTGTCCTTCATCGTATACCTAAAAGATACTGAAGATGTTCAATAAAATCTCATGAGTTTTTCGTAATGTACTATATAAACCGTATATCCTTGGAAAACGCATCAGAAATGAAATTTTTGTTAAAAAAGGAATAATTTTACTCTATACATAAATATGTAAGGATCACGTATTCTGTGCAGTTTTTATCAAGGATATCAATAGTTGAAAGCCATTCTTCAGAATATTCATAGACTCAGGGATTGGAGTATTTGTAAATAGTGAAACAACATCAGATGAAGCGAGAGTATCACCAGGTTCAAGTTCAAAATCTTTCAAGTTTCCAATAAGTTCCAAAATTCACAGACAATCTTGGTGCGGCTTGGAAGTTGCTAAATTTCATCACCAACCATTTTGCTACGTTATAATTAGGATAATTATTGTTTGACATGAATGGTCTTCGAATAATTCAATAAAATTCAAAAGTTTAATTTATCATTCTTCAGAAATTAATAAATTCCATAGTTTTTTTAGTGTCTTCTAAATTTGCAATACAACTAGCTTAGAGATGTAATAACAAGCTGAAACACCGTTTAGGCAACAGGAATATTTTGCCCATATGAAGAAAACTAATCATCAGTAGTCGAACATACTTTGAATACAGTCACACCATTTCTCAAGAAAGTTTATCACTTTTAAAACACAGTACAGACAAATAGCTGGGTAATTTAGAAGGGATGGAAATGTATGGAAGAAAAAGCAATTTATTAAATTTAGATTCATCTCCAGCTGAAGGTAACCCATTGTTCATATTATTATCCCCAAATAGTATTCAAACAGACACATTTTGATTTATAATTTAGTTTACTCTGATGATGGCTACTTGGTAGCTGAAGGGTTCTCAGTACTTCAATAGTATTTTTGGTGGATAAAGGTGATTATTTCTTATCAATAGGTAGTAGTATTCATTTTTATAATATTGATAAAAATTCATATCTCTCAGTAAATGTTGAACGATAGAATTAGTTTCATAATACCAAACTTCTGGGAAAATTCGTCTTCCATCTGTTCGTTATTTCAAGTTCATTTGCTCTGAATATTTTATGTTTGACAAATCGTGCTGTCTACTATATGGGTTGATGAATCATGTTGTAAGGATGCCGAACACAGCGAAGTAATAATATAAAACCTCACAAACTAACGATTCAAGACTCAACAACGAAAAAGGAATCTAATAAAGTTGTAGCCTGTAATTTTATTAAGTGTCAGTATTTATGTTATCATAAAATATGGGCATTTTCACAAAGGATCCGGGATTTGTCCTATTTCCGTTGAAATGTAATTTGAATGACTCGGTAATTATCATAAATTAATTAATTAGAACTTCTGAGTACTTATAAGTGTTATTACTGTAATTTTATTTCACGGGTGCATTAGGTTCATTTAAATATGCGGATTTCGGCATTCATTAATTATTTAAAGTTAATCCCTCTGATTACAACGCTTTTAACATGCATTTTGCCCAATTTACTTTTCTACTTTGTGTCAACCAGCGCGTTATTATGAATAATCCGTAGCATCTACAGTTCAAGCGTGGTTCCCTTAATTTGATGTTCAATTACTATAAAATTAACAGGGATTACTTCATTTCTCATGAAATAGTAACGATTTAATGTTGGATTAAGTTTTGCATGTTTGTTGGTAGGTTTCATAGAGAGAAAAGGATAGCTGCAGAAGGAAAGGAGAGCCCAAAAAACATGATTGATCAAAGTAGGCAAGGTCACACACAAATAGAATCATCGCTATATCGACATCGACACTTATACATCGTTATATCGAAATCTAAATAGCGATGATTTTGCGTCATAGATAATATTATCATATTGAACTAAAGGGCATTTATTGCAGAATGATTATTTATAAACAACTCTAGGCTGCAATTCATATAAATCTATTTTTATTATGACAAGTGAGCAAAAATTAAGGATGAGCTAGCTAGCATCACCACATTGACAATTAATATTTTTTCTGTCATCCATTTGAGAAATAAAAATACAATTAATTTTTGGGAAATCTTAGAACTCCAAAAACAAATTTCTGCTGATGTTGCAGCTACTCTTGAATATTGCCGACCCAGATTGTATAGCTTGGGGTATACCAATTTCAGATCAAATTGAAATAAGTAGACGAGAATAGGCGATTATCACTGGGACACCTTGTGTCGGTTCATTTTCCTGACTCTGGAGACAGAGATCTGACAATCGCAAGAGTCGATGAACAGGATGACCGTTGTGATGGCGACTTTCGTCGGTCCTCCGATATTGTCAATTATGACAAAGTGAAGTGGACCATATCCGAGTTCGCACCCTTTAAATGACCAGGCGAAGATGGAATGTTCCCGGCTCTCCTACAAGAGGGTCTGGAAGTCATCATCAAGCTATTAGTGAAAATATTCCAATTTTGCATTGCTACTGATTATATTCCAAAGCTATGGCGGGCAGTGGAAGTCGTGTTCATTACAAAGGCGGGTAAAACTTATCATACCCAAACTGAGGCATTCCACCCTATCAGTCTAACTCACGGTCGTATATACAGGTCTGGAAACTCTATGTTTGACATGAGTCTTTTGCATGTCGCCAAACTCATAGTCCCTCGCTCAGCCACCAGTTGGCGCATGGATCGAATTTTGTTGTCAGGATGTCAGGATTAGTTGCCATATCGTTCAAACACGGTCGTATACGTGTCAGAGAACATCATTCGACCCATGCGCAACCCTTTTGTTACAACGCAACAGATGACGCTTAGCGGACTCACTTCTCACATAGGAAACAGCCTCGAGTTTCCAGACCTGTATATACGACCGTGGTCTAACTTCATTCCTATTAAAAGCAATGGAGAGACCGATTGACAGACACTTAAGCGATGTTCCCACGTCTATACGCCTACCAAGCTGGCCTCTCAACTGAAACGGCCTTGCATCAACTAGTGAAATGAATAGATGATGCTATACTCGAGAGGAACACGCCTTGAGGGTATGTGAGGACGTGGAAGGGGTGTTGGATAACATGTCCGTCGAGTCTATCTGCTCAGCCGCTGAGATGCATGGAATCGGTCCATCACTAGTCCTGTGGATTGGAACCAAGGAGGCATGCAACAGAGGAGCAACATAGTGGATGCGTTGTACAAACCACCGTTACGAAACGCTGCCTACAAGGAAATGTCCTATCTCCGCTTCTGTGGTGTCTTGTAGCCGATGAACATTTGGAGAAGTTTGAAGAGGCGAGGTTTTATGCCCAAGCCTATGCCAATTGATAGGTTGGCTTCACCTTTGGGCGGCAATTGGAGATACTGTGCGAGCTGCTAAACATACTGCTACTCATGGTGGACCGCTGGTGCGGCACCGGAGGGCTCAAGGTCAACCTTGACAAAACGAAAATTGTACAATTTATCAGGAAACGTAAGCTATTCACACTTTCTCTGATAAGGTTCTGGAACCTACGGGCCGGTGAAGTATCGGAGAGTGATCCTAGTCTCTAAGCTGGCCTGGCGCGAACACCTCGGAAATCGAGTGAAGAAGGCCTTTGCTTCCTTTTGGGGGTGTAGAACCGACTGCAGAGCCTTGCATGCGAAGGTTGAAGGGCCTAGGTCACTGGATCAAAATACACTACTTTCGTGGATACTAATCTATTTTGAGTGATGATATATCCCAATGCCTCATATTAGAAATGAGGCAAGATAGCATGATTCCAACTATATGTCCCACTCCTCTCAGAATCCTCATCCCTGATAGAGGAGATTGGAGTAACGAAACTCGTCCTATTGCCACCAGGTGAGCCGTAAGGTTCACAGACAGGTTCAAGGTAGATCAGCCTTCTGGAGCGGGAGTGTACATGAAAAAGCCAGAGTTCGCCATTTCAGTGACCCCAGGCACTTTTTCAGGCGGAAGTACACTCAATATTGACTTACGCCATGGAAAACCTGTGGAGAAACTATGTAAATAGGCACAGATAGCCGGTTGACCATAGGAGCTCTCAAGTCACTTAGAGTTACATCAGAGCTTGTCAAACAGTGCAGAGATACACTGGCTGGACTATCCAAGAGAAATAGAGTTCAACTCATATGGGTCCCTGGACACAGTGAAGTTGAAAGAAATGAATGGCTGACTCCATGGCCAGGCGGGGATTATCTGGTACCCCTGTTGGACCGGAACCAATGGTCGCTTTATCAAATTGCGAAGGGGAGTCTGGCCCTTTTAGGCCAACTGAACAAAGAGTGGTCTGACTTGTGGCCAGAATCACCACGTATGAGGTAGGTCAAGCTCTCTATCAGAGAGCCTGTGCCTAGATTCTCAAAGAAACTCCTTTTCTAAACGGAAGGAACGTCAGAGAGAAACACCTTCATACTATTGGCATCGCAGATGACCCTATATGTAGGAAATGCAGAGAGATGGGAGAAACTACCTCTCACATCCTGTTGGAATGCCCTGCTTTGACATCCTTCGACCACCGTTACTTCGACGAAGCAGAACTGAGCCCAGAAGAACTTATGGAATCCAGCGTTAGCAATATTCTGGGCTTCTAGTGGTCCACAAACTTGCTGGAATAGAATAAGCTCCTGATCACCGTAGCCTAGGTGTATCTGGGGGTCACGCACCTTCCCTCAATTGATGATGATAATGGGAGATTATCAAACAGGGAAATAAACACTCAAACGATTTCTGCATTGAACTATAATCCTGTAAGTACCCCAGAAGCAAAACATGTTGTTCCAAAAATATCAATCAAATTGGTATTTCCGATTAAGAAAACTAACTGACATTATTCAATTGTAAATGTAAGTAAAATAGACACATAACATTGTGAAATATAAGCTGAAAACTCTTCCAATAGTGAGTGACGTTTATATTCACCGGATAGAAAGCAATAACAGGAAGAAAAAGATGTTCCGTAAAATATGGAAATATATAATCAGGCATCATAATTTGATTTTTCTTCGAGTAAAATGAGAATAAGAATGTACTAATTTGAAACCTGATGTTCTAAATTGTGCATCGATCAAATCTGGCAACACTGAACCAATTCCTTTTGTCTGTGTAGAAATTTCTACGTCGTAATTAACGACAGGATGTTAGTCAAATGTCCTCTAATATTGGGTAGCAAATAGGATGACTGGAGCGTTAATAATTTTCCGTTAACAACAGAAGTAGGTAGTTACCAGCCACTTAACTTTGAAGGAATCTCGTAATTTTTTCAATAATCTTTCGACGTTTGTTTACTAAACAAGTCAAGCATTTCAAAATATTGAGTTAAAAAAATTTCACAACCATTTTAATAATAATAAACTTCATTTCATAAAATACATAGCAACTATATATCTTTATAAGTAGTGATGTTACAATGAAGTTTAGGCAATTCCACTTAAGTTCCTGAATTGAATTTGTATGTGGAGCGTTAAACAGGGTGACATAGGAAAAAGTACCGTACATAGTGTCAGGCGATAGATGGCACTAAAATACGAAAAAAATTTCCTATTAACATATATGCTCAGACGCTTAGTTTTTGAGATACAGGGGTGTTGAAGTTGAAACAAAAATTTCGTTTTTTGCAAATATCTCCGGAACCGTTTATTGTACAGAAATCATATTTTGCGAACATTTTTTACTCATAGCAAGCTATGTTCTGTGCGATGAAAATTTCTTTTTAATCATAATTGGTGAAGATTTGGAAGGGGTAGTGCATGTTTTTCCCTCCAGCTTCTACGATACTGAAAGAAATACGGTTTTGAGAGAACCATTTGAATTGCCAATGTTTTCTATACAAAAAAAGTACTCCTGGTTATAAGCTCTAAAGTTGAACGTTTCCGAGAAAAATCAACTTTTATGTTGAAAAACATGGTCAATTTTTTGGATCTGTCACTTGTTCTAACGTTTGAACAAATTTTGTTTAATATGAAGAATTGACCATGTTTTTCAACATAAAAGTTGATTTTTCTCGAAAACGGTCAACTTTAAAGCTTATGACCAATAGTACCTTTTATGAGTAGAAAACATTGGCGGTTCAAATAGTTGTCCAAAAACCGTTCTTTTTCCAGTGGCGTAGAAGTTGGGGAGAAAAACAACCACTACCCCTTCAAAATCTTCACCAACCATGACTAAAAAAAAAAAATTTTTATCGCACGGAACACAGCTTACTATGAGTAAAAAATGCTTGCGAAAGCTGTTTTCTGTACGATAAACGGTTCCGGAGATATTTGCAAAATACTGAATTTTTGTTTCAACTTCAACACACTTGTATCTCAAAAACTAAGCGTCTGAGCATATATGTTCATGAGAATTTTTTTTCTTATTTTAGTGTCATCTTTCGCCTGACACTATGCACGGTACTTTTTTCTATGTCACCCTGTATACAGGGTGAGTCAGTTTTTTGTAGACAAACTGCAACAGGAGATAGAACAAGTGTTTCTAAGAAGAAAAGTTCTCATAAACATATGTCGTAGAAGGCTTCGTTTTCGAGATACAGGGTGTTGAAATTGAAAATAAAATTCGTTTTTTGCGAATATTTCCGGAACCGTTCATCGTACAAAATTCAACTATCGTGAGCATTTTCTACTCATAGTAAGCTATGTTCTGTGCGATAAAAAAAATTTTTTTTACTCTTGATTGGTGAAGATTTTGAAGGGGTAGTTGGTGTTTTTCTCCCCAACTTCTACGCCACTGAGAAATGTACGTTTTTGAGACAACCATTCGAACTGCCAATGTTTTATACACAAAGAAGGTACTCTTGGTCATAAGCTCTACAGTCGACCGTTTTCGAGAAAAATCAACTTTAATGTTGAAAAACATGGTCAATTCTTACTAATTAAACAAAATTTATTCAAACGTTAGAACAAGTAACAAAATTGACCATGTTTTTCAACATAAAAGTTGATTTTTCTCGAAAACGGTCAACTTTAGAGCTTATGACCAGGAGTACCTTTTTTGTGTAAAAAACATTGGCGGTTCAAATGGTTTTCTCAAACCCGTACTTTTTCCAGTGGCGTAGAAGTTGGGGAGAAAAACACCACTACCCCTTCAAAATCTTCACCAATCAAGAGTAAAAAAAATTTTTTATCGCACAGAACATAGCTTGCTATGAGTAGAAAATGCTCACAAAAGCTGTTTTCTGTACGATAAACGGTTCAACACCCTGTATCTCGAAAACGAAGCCTTCTACGACATATGTTTATAGGAACTTCTCTTTTTAAAAACATCTGTTCTATCTCCTGTTGAAGTTTGTCTACAAAAAACTGACTAACCCTGTATATTTCATATTTTAATATAGTGAGTAATGCCATGTAATGACCTAAACTATTTTGAAATAAGGTAATATACATATATAAAAATTTTTAAAAAGAAAAGAATACACAATGATTCAACTAAAAAGAAAGCTGTACGACAATTCTTATAAGAACAACATTTAAAATATTCAAAACTCAAAAACAAAAGTTGGAGCTCACAACAGGTTATATCATCTTTAATAATTTTGAGTCCTCCTTGAACATCATGTAGAAAAGAAAAGCATCCCACAGCATTCTTTACATCAATTTGGCAATATGCATTAGTTCTAGAAGCACACAATATTTAATTTCTTAATAGTTTTCCAAAAACAGGAACAGACCTTGCAGATTTTATATTTTCAGAGAGCTCATTGAAAATGTTAAGTCCCAGGTAATAGCTACTGAGCTGACCCATTGTCTTTCTCATTCGTGGAATCTGTAAGATATTTATATTTCTCACATTCTAATAATTACTTTTAAATTCTTTGTTTTCAGTGATTAATACATAATTACCTAATATATATAAGTATAACTGTCTACAGTCAATGATGTTGGCTATACGAAAATGTTCATCTGACGGGTAACTCATTTTTTCATTGTAAATTATTTTAAAAACTCTTTTTTGTAAAATATCTAGGTTTCCTATATCATTTTTATATACTCCTTCCCATCCTATAATACCGTACCTCAAATGTGATTCAACCATTGTATAAGATTTTCAGCTGTTTTACATTTAAAATAGATTCAAAATGTTTAAAATAATGGATGAAACATCTCATTCTTTTATTATATTTATTATTTGTACTTCCCATTTCAGATGTTGATCAATATAAATTCCTAGATATTTAACATAATTTGAGGATTCGATTTGAAATATTTCATTCTTATTTATTTTCAAAATTTAGTTTTTGGAAGGATGGCAAAAAATACATATTTTGTTTTTTCGAAGTTGAGAATTCGATAAGTGCTATCAATCGAATTTTGATTCAAAATCAAATTCAACCAATGTTTTTAGTACATCCCAGCTATCGCTTTCATTAAATATCGCCGTGCCGTCTGCAAAAATTACGATTTTACCCTATGTATTCATATTAAAAATGTTATTTATATATATAATAAATAAAAGTGGGTCCAATATAGTACCTTGGGGTACTCCGAAAGAAATTTCACCTGGATCATTATTATAGTTCTCTCCTAATTTCACGGATTGTTGTTTATGATTTAAATAACTTTGGAACAGTTGGGAAGGTGTTCCTCGAATGACAATATTATCTAGTTTCTCTAGTAATATATTGTGGGAGAGAGAGAGTCAAAGGCTTCCGCCAAATCTAAAAAAATACAAAGAGAAGGTTTGCTCTTATCTAATGCTCTGAATATTTTTTCAGTTACACTCTATATGGCATTTTCGGTTGATTTCGCTGACTGAAATCCAAATTAGTATTCTGGAATTATCTATTTTTTTTTGTAGAAAACTCAGTAATCTAGTTTTGAGAAGTGTCTGGAAAATTTTTGAGAAATTGGTGATTAAAGAAATGGGACGTTGATTTCCAGATTCTAACCTATCTCCATTTTTATGAATTGGAACAATAATTGATGTTTTAAAAGCTTTTAGACATATCCCTGATACGGATATTTTATAAATTAATATTGGTCGTCGTTTTGTAATATGTTCAATAATTTTTTGAACAGTTCCTACCTGTATTTTATCTACGCCTGTTGATTTTTGTTGTTTTTTATTCAAGTATGAGACATTTCTGATTTGATTTGGATCAGTGGACATTAAATATAAAGAATTCATATTTACTTCCATCTTTTCACTAAATCTTTCATTATTTTTTATATTATTGGCTTAATTTTTTCCTATATTTGTAAAAAAGTTCTTATTTATTTTTATTTTATTTGCTATTTATTATTGCTTTCTTTCAATTCCTTAATACTTAGCTATAATATCATAATTACCTGGCTTATTTTTAATTTTTTCAATTGTTTCCTACAAAGATTTATTGTCTCCACCTTCTTCAATTTTTTTTAAATAATCATTTCAAGTGTTTTGTATCAATTTATTTGATTCATTTCTATAATTGTTATATTCTATTTCAGCTCTTGATTATTTGTCGGTTTGAATTTCTTATATAACTTGTCCCGATTTCTGATTGATGTTAATATACCATGGTATTCTTTTCTTATATTTATAATCTTTTTTATTGCCTGACTACTTTCATCTATAGTTTCAGTTATTATATTGATAATATCTAGTAAATAACTTCTTAAAATTGGGGGTATTTCACGAACACTCACAGCTGGCGCTTATAAAACCTGTATTCAAAAAAGGTAACGTCACAACAACAGAAACAGTAATGTGCACTAGACTAAATGAATGAATGAAATCTTGTAATTTATTTAGTTAAATACAACATGAGTATAGGAAAGATAGATCGACTACCATAGCCAACTATCAGTGTTATTACAATATATTCGTATAGAGCTTGAAAACAACAAGATGGTGCTTGAGGTTCCCTTAGATTTATTAACATCTTTTGACTGTCTGAATATTGATATATTACAGAATCTCTATAAGAAATTGGATACCTCAAGGACGTATTATATGACCCACTTTATTGACAATCTATGAGAATGACTTATGTCATTCCATTAGCAACCATACCAGCTTAACAAATCACGTGAATGACACAAGCTTATTGCTCAGTGGTCCACTCTATTCAGAGATATATAGTTAACCCAATCCTAATGTGAAAAAATACATGGTTTATCAACTAGAAATATGGTGCTGCTTGGAGAATAGAAAATAGTGTGCGTGACAAAGTTACTCTTCCCAAATCATTTGATTTGATTATCAATTTTTATATAATTAATTCATATTCCATAAGATGCTCTTGATATTTGTGTGAAGATGATGGAATAAATTATTTATTTCACTATCTTCACATAACTAAATAATATTTAAATCAATAATGTTTACAAGAAAATGTACAAAAACAGGATTTCCGCTTCTGGAAATCGAACCTGAGTTCACGTAGTGGGAACCAGGTATCACATCCCATCGACCACAGCGTTTTTTCGCTAAAAAGTTGTTAATGTACGATGTTGTTTTTAAGGTTGCTCCAGTAATTGTTTCTGTTGGAATTTGGATAAATCAGCGAAGTTAACCTAAATTTACCGTGAAAGTTTTGATTCGATTCAATGTATACTTTGGGAGTTACGGTTCTTCAAATTTTCAAGTCTTCAGAAAAGGGTGTGTTTATCTCACGATTTCCCTGGAAACCGAACGATTTTTTGTCAAAATTTAAATATGATAGTTTTGAGTTATCGCGGGGGAAAATTTCGTGAGAGACATGCATCAGACAGAGAGACGGATTTTTTCAAAGTTGCTTAATATTCAATGAAAGATACTATTGTAAAGGAATTTTTGCTCTAGAACTTTTTTCAACCTATTTAGAAATAGCTTGAGTGAATGCAATATATATATATATATATACTCTTCGGACGTTGTTTGCGAAGAGTATGATAATATAGCACAATTCTCTTATAAATAAATTGAAGTATTTGAAGATACTGGCTCTAACTTGGTTATTTGGCTACGTTCCAATTTCCTTTCTTGTTTAGAAATTAAATTATTGATGAGAGATTTGTCGTAACCATTGTCCAACGCTATATGCTGAAGTTTCTCAACTTTGTTGCTATAATTTTGCTGGCTCAAAGGGAAGTTCAATAATCTATAAGCAAGACTATCAAATGGAGCTATTTTATGTCTAAATGGTGTAGCTGAAGCTGCCAGTGTATACCTATTCGTTTGAGTGAGTTTTCTGTATATGTCAAAATTCAGGTGATAGCCGTCTTTTATAATATTAATATCAAGGAAAAGAAGCTGATTATCTGTTTCTATTTCGACAGTGAATGCCAGTGAATCAAATTGGCTATCAAACGTGTTCGAAAAGTCATGTAAATCAGAATCTTTACTTGTAATCGCTAAAATATCGTCAACATATCTATACCAAACTTTTGGAAACTGATACAATTTTGATTTTAAGGGGGTTTCAAGTTCGCTTTTCGCATTTCTTCAGAACGCTTATGGCTCTGGGATTGGGATATTCGTAAATATTGAAACCACATCAAATGAAACGAAAGTATCACCAGGTTCAAGTTTAAAATCTTTCATTTAATTAATTACAGCGGAATCGTGATCAGCGACCCAAAAAAACCTACTAAAGGTCATTTTTGCAACAAAACTATACTTTATTATTCACAAACGTCTCAAGAAAATCTCAAATTTTCCGAATTTTCCATCTGGAGAGAGTTTTTTGGGAAAAATTACATCGGAATCGTGATCAGCGACCCAAAAAACATACTAGCGGTCATTTTCGGCTCTTAACATTAATTTTGGACTGTTTTTATGAGAATGCTCCTATGAGGGGTTGAAACCCCGTTTTGAGGGGTTAAAATGGCCGACCCCGTGATCTTGATATTCATGAATAATCTATGGGGTATTAGGAACAAAATGCGAGAAAAATTTTGAAATTCTAGTTACTATTTTTTTTTTTTCGGTTCGTTGCTTGGACTATTAAGTAGACAATATAGTTTAGGAATATTAGGATTTGAAAATTTAAGTTGATATTTTAAATTATAGGATGTTACAACTGTACACGATTTTAATGATATATTGACTAGTTTAACGCATTTTGGTAATGGATAACTGTTAATCTGTTCATAAGGGCCATCATCTAGCAAGGTATTCACTGAATTGTGATCCTCTTTGCTCATAATTACGAGGTAACTTCCCCTATCTGCTTTCAAGCAATAACAGTCTTTTTCTGCCATTGATTTACATACATTATTGAAGTTATTGGACGTACTTCCATATGATTTGTTTGAATGTTCAAGAATTGTCTTGCTTTTGTTACGAATAATAGCTCTATCTTGAAAGTTGAGAGACCAAATCGTATTTTCAATATCTTTAATTAAATCCTCCATATTTGATTTCTTAGAATCAATTGCAAAATTTAAACCCTCATTCAACAATCTATTTTCCATTCTATTGAAATTAATATCGGTTTTATTGTGAATAATGTTTATATTCTTCTCTAGAAGTTTTTGGTAATAACTGTTGAAACTTATTGTTGATTGAATTAAATCAATGAATTAAATAGTTCCAAAATGCTGAATGGAAGAACAAAAATACAACGAGCAATCGTACGACTTGTACTACATGATCCTTTTTGATTAAAATGTCCTAATTACCTCATTAACTTTACCCTATCATTATTATTCATTATGCTCATACATACATTAGTATCGTTTTGAAGATGACACTCTAGGTGTCGAAACTATACTCATAGCGTTCCTATAATATAAATGATAAAAGTCAAAGTAATAGTGGTTTTTATTATATCAATATGTTAAATTACCACAAATTAACGGGTTCCATCAACGATTTCAAGAAACAAGCATCTTACCTGACATTGAAATTCTATATAACAGACTACCTTGGTGTAAGTTACAAAACATACATGCTTTCAATTCTCTTGTCATCCATGATCAATCTCGCAAACGCTTGAGGCGCTAGTGTGTACGAATGCAATTGATATTATGAATTTGCAAAGCAACTGTAGTATGTAGCGAAATATTGAAAATTACGCGTGCCACGAACATGACAATACAGAAGCTCATTAGTTGCATGTGTAGCAGAGTTTAATCCAGCCAAAAGGGTCAAAAGTCTAGACAATAGATGAAATTAAAAGTTGCAACCTCTGAATTGCACTTGTTGTGGCCCAAATGTCTATAATGAATGCGTTCAATGACCTAAATTTCGGAATCTCGTAAGAGTCCTTCATGACGGTCGTTCCAGAGTTATTCATTTTAAACTTACATTTCTCTAGTGATCCAATCATCGTTGCACTAAACTTTACGTATTAAAAGACTTGATTATCAATTATGATTATGAAAATTATATTGCTAATATTATGGCAGAGCTTCACCAGGTTATTCTAGATCCAAAAAATGTTCATGATATGATATTAATGAAGAATACTTCGTTTTCGAGATATAATAAGAAAGTTTTTCATCGATAATCAAATAACTTTCTTGTCTCATATGTTCCTTCAATTCTAAATTGGAAATTCAAATATTGTGATTTGCTTAAAAATGTTATCTCCTGTTTCATGCACCTAAGATTTTTTGACCACAATGCATTTAGAATGTTTATTACCATCAATCTGACTCCGGGATTTATACGTGTTTTTCTTTGAAAGGAAAATAATTTGATCTAACACAAAATTCCTGTGGTATAGCGGCGGCTTAATAATAATCGAAGTCAAGCGTATGGAGGCAGTTTACAAACTTTTGGGCAGAAAAATCGTATAATTTCGATAGAGCGGATATACCTTTGGAAGAACTGGCGCTTATTCTTGAAGACTATGGGTTCAACATGCGAAAAACAACTCTCAAGACTATAAGGAGAGTGTTATCAAAGTTTTATGGAATTCCACAGTCAAGCAGTTTGCAGGAATATTTTTTTGAAAAGTATGATCGCAAATTTAATCCATTCTCTGACATACAATTTTTGAACGCAAGAGGAAGCTACAAATGGATCCAACCAAGAGAAAGGAAAGTTTATCTGCACTATCAGCAGACGAGCTGAGAAAAATTATTGAGCTGTTTTTTTTTCATACTATATGCAAAATATGCGTGAAATTGTCTGATGTAATGATCAATCATCGTACCATGACTTTTTTATTCGCATTAATAGAGGATTGTGGCTCCAACTTGAAGAAATAAAATTTGTTCTGAATTGTCCACGAATATTTGCATCTAAACTACGCAAAATTGAAAATACTGAATGGGAAAAAGGTAAATAAATTTGTATCTAAATATTATATATATTTTATTATACATAGACACTCAATTGAAAACATTCAAAGTTCTGCATTTTCGCCATTAAGAAGAGAGGAGGTGTCTGAAGAATATAGAAAACATCTTAGCTTCGTAATTAAAATGTATCAAAACTAAATATTGTGAACAAATAAAAACCAGTCTGTCAAAAATGGTCTGTTATTGTAAACGTCAAAAAATTTCTAGTATAATTCGCTGTTGGGTATCCCTCGAGGAAAAAATGTCCACTAAAATACCTCCGTTGCCATGGTGATCTGTCAAAATAACGTATTTTGATTGGTTCAAAATTACAGGTGTGGAATTTTCATTTATATATTCCAATCAAATCAATCTTCATCGAATCCTTGATTCATATCAATATACTGGTTAGGTGATTTGTGTGTCACAATACCTATATCATCTCAGAAGGGTAAGACACAAGCAGACGCCGATGCAATAAATGAAGATCTGTAAAAAAATTCTTCACATATTTGCAGTTTCCCAACATACGCTGAGCTCTTAGATTCTATTCAAATGAGTATACTCGTTCGATTAGTGATATCATACTCACGGATTCATTGACCTATTTAGAACATCTTGAGAAGTGCTCAATTCTTCCAAAGTTATATGGATATTTCCATGTTCGGTACCCATCGGAAATTCCGTCTGTTATTCTACCAGAAGGCGTTCCTCTTGAATAGACTAGACGAGCTCAAGCTGGTCATCCCTCCATTGTCCAGCTCTAGACCTGTGGAACTTCTTTCTACCAGACTCAATTTTCATGACAGATGACGAAATTGTTCAATTTATTGACTAGTGGAATCTTTTCTGCTGCCTACAACCTCCAAACTTTCAAGAAAAATTCCGATGCCTCTCCGTTCGCTGCTGACACGATGTTCTACTAATATTATAGTGTCACTGATCGATCTTGAGAGACTTATACTATATAGATTAGATAAGATAGATTAAATTAATCAGAGGTGTAATCTATACTGTGCTTTTGAATAACTATTGTATCTCCCTTACAGTACTGATTCACGGTGTACCCCTATGTTTTAGCTCCTTTAGGAGAGCTTTTCTATACTCCAATGGCAAAATCCCCTTTTTGGCTATATATGTCCGGAATGACTGCTCCTGCGCGGCAAGGTAGCTCCGCACTCGGTTAGTAGATGCATCAGTGTTTCTTCTGCTTCTTTGCAGAATCAACATGTCTCATCATTCAATAGTCGAATTTCACTCATATGGCGGATGAGTTTGCACTTTTATTATTCTCAAGTTGTTCCTGCTCACCCTTATATTTTTCAAAACAACCTTCTTCCTGAATTCATCTAAATTTCGATTCTCTATATCCCGGAAGAGAGATTCAATACGTTGTACTGAGTTCTGTTCTTTCTGTTCTGTATAGTGTGTTAGCTTATACCGCAAAAGAGCTCCTCGCCTGTAAGATGCATATCAGCTTTGCATGCAAAGATCACAATTCCTGTATATGCTGGGACCTAGTGGAGAAAGATTATGTTCTGTACTCTTGAGATATTTAGCTTACTTTGCAGCTAAGAATCATATTCGAGCTAAAGATGTTTAAGCTCAGCGCTTTTATCGCTGCTTGACAATTGGTGATGATGACTATGCCCTTCTTGTTGTATCCTTGGTCCACATTGAACTAGCCATATCTTTCAATTGCATGGACTTCCACTGGAAATACACTGGTGTATATGTGCATGGGTTCGGAGTATTTGGCTCAGAACCCAAAATCTCCGGCCTCCGTAACTTCTGCTGATGTCGATTCATGTTTATACGAACAGATGGCTCTTCTCCTAACAGGGAGATTGTTCCTCTGCTTCCACCCTTCTTTATGTTCGTCCAAAATGGGTTTTGCAGCTCTCTGTAAGTATTAATGGGTGCTCCATCTTCAGAGAGATATTATCCTCCCACCAAAATTTCGTACCTCCCTGAGATTCTTCTTCTCTTATGCTGACCATAGTCTTTTTCCCTGCTGTGGGGGAGTGGAGCTAGTTCCAATATTTTCTCCATGCTAGCCGTAGAACTGGACCGAATCCATTTATGCATAAACGTGCAAGTTTTTGGGTTTTGCTCAACTTCTTCTGTTTGGATACTTGCTTCATTCAATAGCTTCATGCTATCGCCCTATAGGTGAGGATAGGTCTCATCATCATGGTATTCATCAAGAGCACTATTTTCGGGGAACATCCACATGTTTCACCTACCATCTTTCTGCACACCATTAGGGTATACCTTACCTCCTTGTTTACATTCTTCATGTACTGACTATTGGTCAGTCTTTCCTGTTGTGATACCTAGAAATTTGGCCTCATTCTTCCGCACGATGGTGGTTTCATTCAGCATAATTTGCTTCAAGTGATTCATCTTATTTTTCCTATTGAAGGCCAAAATTGTAGTCTTACTATAATCAACTCCCAATAAGGTCAATCTATATCATTCCTCTATTATCCTAAGACTTTTTTGGATGATACTTCAGGAATATTTTCAGTTTTTCAATGGAATGGATGGAATGAATTCAACATGACAATGCCGGAATTACTCACAACTGGTTCGGATATAGATGAATTTCAGTTGATACGGAGTTCTATCGTAGAAACTATCATCATCATCGATAATGTTGTTACTGAGATCGATTCGATGTTTGGCTGTTCAGCATCATGAATTGTTGAAGAAGTTACTCCCTCCACATTGCAGAGGAAGATAACCGTATTCTCTATGAAAGCAGGAATTACTCGCAACTGGTTCGGATACAGATGAATTTCAGTTGATACGGAGTTCTATCATAGAAACTACCATCATCATCGATAATGTTGTTATTGAGATCGATTCGATGTTTGGCTGTTCGGCATCATGAATTGTTGAGGAAGTTTCTCCCTCCACATCGCAGAGGAAGATAACCGTATTCTCTATGGAAGCAAGAATTACTTGCAACTGGTTCGGATACAGATGAATTTCAGTTGATACGGAGTTCTATCATAGAAACTACCATCATCATCGATAATGTTGTTACTGAGATCGATTCGATGTTTGGCTGTTCGGCATTATGAATTGTTGAAGAAGTTACTCCCTCCACATCGCAGAGGAAGATAACCGTATTCTCTATGAAAGCAGCTGTAGTGAGTATTATATTCGATCAAGCGATTAATATCTATATCAACAGGAACAAAATGGAATATCTCTAGGTACATAAAGAGAGCAAACCGTTACGTTAAATCTTTTTGATATATAAGCACTCCAAGATTAACTCGTGCATGAAACTTTTGATCACAGAGAAAAAAATTACTCTAACCTTTGTATTACATCGATTCCGTGTATAACTAAGTGGCAGGTAAGCATTGTTAAATCCTGAGTATCCCGAAAACGGTAACTTTAATATTTTATGAATTCATGTTCAAATGTCTTACTGGAAATATTCTTGCGAGGATGCTCTTATTGTTATACAAACTCAAGGAGGACAATTTACTTTGAAACATGCATCAACATAATTCAGGATTCTTTTGTAGGCTAAACGTTCTTTCTGAAATAATAAGACATATTAAACTTTTCTTTCACAAAACCGTGTATTTTGCTGGATTGAAAATATGAATTACACAGAGCTGTAGGTAATTTATAAAAATAGGAATATCAAGAGTAAATTCATTCTTTAAACTCGACAAAAAGCTGTCTGGGGCAATTCTAACGAATGTACGTGAAAATCTTAAGACTGAAAGATGCAAATTGTTCAGCATGGAGTTAATTATCATTCTTGACAATTACAGAGTTCATCATGTCTGATTAGCTAGAACAGTGAGCTCTATGGCAGATACATTATTGGATGTCTTTGCAGAACTAGCTTCTACATTATTTTCTAAAAATCATAAATAGCTCAAAAGCCCGCAGACTCGCTGACAGTAGCGTAGGTAATTCTCGTTCCGCCCCTCCCCACTCGCGCATTATAGATTCTTTGCGCCCCTTCCCTTTTCTAAAAAAAAGGAAAAGGAAAATAACAAATATACTTTGAATTTCAACTAAAAATAATCAACATGTTTTGACTATTAAAAATTATTTGTTATTTACACGTAATTAATAGTACACATATCTTATATTATATTATATACCAATAAGTATTTTTGCAACACTCGAAATCAAAATTTTTATTTTATCGTGCGACCCTACAGACGTGGGTGATCCCGCACGGCGGGGGTTGAGGGGGCGGTATTTACGCCACTGCTCGCTAACGGACTAGAGTATTAATTCATCAAGTTTCCATAATGTTACCTCCAAATGGTATTATATTTATAAACAACAATTCTTAAATGAGATTGAGAGAGTCAATATATTTTAAAAATTACCTCATCATCTTATAAATAAGGAATAATCACCTTTATCCACTTAAAATACTGTTAAAGTACTGAGGACTTTTTGGTTATCGAGTAGCCTTCAACTAATGATGGCCGAAAGGTCCTCAGTACATTAACAGTATTTTTATTGGAAAAGGGTGATCATTTCTTATTTATAGTGTTGAAGTGAATCCAAAATGGGAACACTTTTATAGTTCATAACCTCATCATTGCCTAGGTTAGGTTAGGTTCTTCACTTGTTCGGGGCATGTAATGGCATCTAGGCGCGTACCCAGTTGGCGGATAGTGGGATGCTCACGGGCCTGTTGTCAGTAGGGTCGAGGGTAGGAGGGAAACTGAAAATAGCTCCTGCGGACCAACAGGCACCCAGACAATGGATAGATTATGGCTCCAAATCATATGCTCCTGGGAAGGAGGGTTTGGATAGATGTGTTTAATACGGATAATCCATATGTTCCGGTTATATGTAGTAAGATATCACATCGCACATCATCGACCATCAACCACAATATGGTACAATACACCGATATTCGGTTTCACTAACAGACAAAACAGACAAAATAGACGATAGAGTCCTTGAAAGATAGACTTCCCATTGGATCTGAAGTAATGCTCACGCCATTCCTGACCAAAGGGTGAAAATAGGAGAGGTTTTAGCATGTATGCTTGTTCTGGAGTGAGTCCTGCACTAACAGGATTGATAGATCCAAAGCTCCTGGTGTACATAAAACGTTTCCTCTCCACAGAAAAAAAAATTGAGGTTAGGTTAGTTGAACTCTTTCATAGTTTATAACTTCATCATTGCTTGGGTAGTGGAGCACCAATATAGATAATTATCATAGTCAGAGAACAGAGAATTTTGGCCAATTATATTTGTGGTTATTCTCAACCGATGTCATTTCCATAGTATTCTTCCAAACACTACATTTGGGTTCTGAAAATGAAGATTCCCGCAGCTGAACATGCTCTCAAGCTACTTTAACACAACCAACAGTTTGCCCACTGAAATAACTTCAGAAGATTGGTGTGAATCAGTCCATGACAAAGCTTTGCAAATACATTTAATCTTTCGTGCTTTCAAATCTGGAGTCTATCAATAAATCTTCCCAAGCGATCAGGAGAATACATGACGATCTAAGATTTCTTGTCCTGATCAAATGAGAATGAAGAATGTACGTTGAATCCTCACCGACAATAACATGGCCGAATGAGTAGAATTATTCATTAGAGAGGTTCAAAGTTCAGATACTGTCAATTGAAAAAGACAAGTGTTGAAAGCGCAGAATCCCCAACGAAATGTCGTTGAGCGCTGATCAACATACTTATTGGCAATTTCTTGACATACAACAAAATATTAAACTTGGAAGCTGAAGAAATTTATTATGGGCTTATTCTTGAATATGTTTTGGAAATAGATGATACGAATTTGCAACAACTAAATATTGAATAAACTATCACATTCAATAAAATTGGGCTATTGGGCTCATTACCCACTTTTAAAGGTATTCCTATTGTTTTTAATTATCAAATTTTCTGAACTATTATTTTTCAGCTCTATAATTATGAAAACCGTTCATTGCGAACTTTTTTAACTCCCTCTAACATTCTTAATATCTTCATAACTTCATCTATTTCAATTAATATTCCCAGTTTGTCTAATTATATCGGGATTCAGCGGGAAACCGGCAAGATATAATCTATTCCAGTCTCAATAAGTATGATATCAGAATAGTAATTGATAATTTTGAAGTCTCATAAATAAATCAGTAATATATTGTTTGCTAAAACTTATCGAACTCAATCAGCATTTCTCTTCAGAAATGTTCACACTAATCAACTATCCAAACAGCGCGGCCAAACAAGATGTTTCCATCAAATAATATATTATTGCAGGTGGTTTCCTCAATCATGAAATGGGGTTAACTAACACAAATTCACGTTTATTACATCGCTTAACTTGGGTATGCTTTTTTCTGAGAAAATTGAACGCAGTGTGACAGTCTAGGGGCGAGGTGAAAAGTCCCTGAATAATGTAAGAAGAAATGATTTATTTGGTCAAAACTTATTTTATTTCTCAACATAAACTCCTTGTAGTCCGATATACTTCGTCTGACTTGAAGTTTGGAAATAGAGAAAGATCGCAGGAGGTTAAATCTGGAGAATATGGTAGATGACAAAGCAGTTCGTAGAGCAATTCATGCAACTTTGTCATTGCGACTGTGGACCTGTGCGCCAGAGCGTTGGGCTGGTAGAAGAGCACTTTGTTTGCCAAACTTGGCCAATTTCGCTTCAAATCGGGGTAGAATCAATTCAACAGCTCTGCATGTATCAACGATACCATGTGCATCCCAAAAATTCATGCAGAATGTTGAGATACCTATAGCCTCAGCAATCTCGTGCACTTTGACTCGCCGATCGTCCAATATAGTACCATGGATTTTATCGACGTTTAGCGTTCTTTGTGGTCATACTACCACAACGAAGTCTTCATAATCTTCAACAAGCGATGCTTTGGTTTGCGTAATGTTCTCCCCACTCAAGAAATAAATAATGTCTAATCAAGACGCGAAATTCACTTTTTTCCATGCTTACAAAAATCTTCAAGGCTGTTTGTTATCAATGGGTATCAAAACAGAACTGACAATCACATATCAGTCTGAAAAACAAATTTTGATGCGTTCTAGACAAATGTCACATGGAATTTTCGATTGTGGTGCCAGCTGTTTTATTTTTCAGGGGCTCTTCACCTTGCCTTCTTATGCCTTGCGCAGTCTCTCGAGCACTGTTTCAAATAATGTTTTGCTCACTGCCTACTACGGATTATGTGAATCTCTAATATCCTATGCTATTATAGTGTGGGGAAACTCAGCAGCTGCCAGAGAAAAAATCTTTGGTTTACAAAGAAGGGCGATACGTATTGTGGCCGGTATTAAGTATCGAGATGATTGTAGGCATACTTTTATAAATCTTCATGTTTTAACGTTTCCCTGTTTTTACATTTTTTCATGTCTTCGCTATGCTCTTGAGAGGTACCCTACGTTAACTCTCCAATGTGATGTACCTACATGAGCATGATACAAGAAATGAATACGACATTAGGAAAGATTTTGGTCGACTTACAAAGACTCTCAGCGCACATGAGAACAATGCTTTTCCTTATTTTAATAAACTGCCTCCAGAGGTTAGAAATTACTCTCCAAATAAATTTAAAACTGTTGTCAAGACCCTTCTGGTATCATCATCTTTTTATTCAACAGATGAATTTTCCTTATCTAGTAACTTAAATACTTTATCTTAAAATTCTTAAACGTTTTTGTCTTACCTGTAAGAGTAACGTTCTGCCAAACTAATTTCATCTTTTTCATCTTTGTTATTGTGACTATTTTTTATATTTTATTGACAATTGTAAAATGTGTAAATATTATTAACATGAATAAAGATTCTTGATTCTTGATTCTTGCCCTCATACGTGAAGTAGTTATTGTAATACCAGCTTATTCTACGAGGAATAAATCAGAATGTACAAATGTACAAATCTATTCGAGCGCTTTATGGAAAAGATTTTCAACTCCACGATTTCAAAATTCAACAATTGGAGTGCCACAGGTTCGCAGATGTTACTTACAAAATCTGCCAGGTAAGCTATTCGAGAGTAAGTACAAAAACAGTGAGGATGATGGTTCCCTACAGGGATACCTCTGTTCGATGAAGTTTACACTTATTTTAGGATTTCGAACCCATGAGGTATTCCTCAAGAGTGAACTGTTAAGACTAAATGGCAAAACACAGTTATAGAGTCGATGACTCTTGGTCAAACCTCAATGGATTTATCATCATATCGACTGAAGAAAACAATCACAAAATGAAGGAACTATTCAAAGTACTGGATGAATGAGTGTGAACTAAATTGTATTATATTGTAAGAACAGTTATCGTGTATGATAATTATACAGGGTGACAATTTGAAAGGGAGCAATGGGCTAAACGCCCATTGAGAGAATTACTGGATGTACACTATCTAGACTGGCAAATTGGAAGAAAAGAATCTATAGAGTTGCCACCTAAATCACCAGACCTCATACCATTAGATTCATTCTTGCGGGGTTTTTTGAAATCTGCTATGTATGAAACCAAACGAGAAAACGTAGAGTAACGTGAGCTCTGAATATGAAAATATGCCCCTAAGAATAGTAGTATAATGGGAGATTTCGTGAATACTGATATAATAAAACACTCTCGAAAATGTATGGTGAACCTAGATATTCCAACAACATCTCCCGGACAGTGCTTTTCGACAAATGCTGTTGTATATCTAGGTTCGCCAAAATTTTTCGTGTTTTATAAAAACTCTTAAACTCTTAAAAAAATTGAATTCATATGGCATTAGAGGAATAGCCAATAATTTGATAGCCTCATATTTATCTAACCGTTTCCAATTAGTCAAATTGAATAGAGATGGTAATACTTTCACTTCAAATCAAGAACATTTGCGTACTGGAGTCCCTCAGGTGAGTATTTTCGGCCCGATTGTATTTGGGCTATTTATCAATGACCTTGAACTAAATACATCATTTAATTTATTATCATTATTTGCCGATGATACGGCCAAAGCTAACTGTAGTGAGAGCCCAGATGATGTCATATCCCTAACGCAAAATTCGGCTGACAGTATGTATCACTGGTGCAGCCGTAACTATCTGTCTTTGAATATCGAGAAAACAAATTTAGTTCTATTTACCACAGAAGGTCATCCTAATAATATATCTCATTTAGTAAGGTTAAATGGCAAATCTATAGAACAGTGTGAGCAAGTAAAATTCTTGGGGCTCTATCCTGATTCTAATTGCTCATGGCAAACTCACTTACATCACTTAACAAAAAAAATGTCATCTCTATGTTTTGTTCTCAGACATTTAATGTGTTCAGCTAGTATAGATGTTGTCCTTAATTTTCACCACGGATTTATTCAGAGCAAATTACTCTTTGGTATACTATGCTGGGGTAGCGCTCCTAGAGTCAGCGACTTGCTTATAGTTCAGAAAAAAATGATTAGAATTATTGCTCTGGCCCCTTATAATAGTTCTTGCAGACCTTTGTTCCATAGAATTGGCTTACTCACGCTACCTTCGCTCTACATTCTACAACATGCACATTTGTTAAACAGAATAGTTCAAAATTTAATACTTGTAAAGGAATGAATCATTATATAACCCGGCAAGCAAATGACATATATATTCCAGCATGTAGATTATCACAAACTGCTAATGGACCGCACATACTTCCTTCAAAAATGTTTAACCATTTGCCACCATCGTTGAGAACAGTGACAAGTTTAAATTGTTTCAAAAATATGTTAAAATCATTGTTATTGAAGACCACGCTGTATTCAATAGACGAGTACTTCAGGGTGAATTATTGACATACACTTTCCTCTAGTCAATCTATTCGATATTCAATTTAGCCATTGTTATTGTTAGTAAGTGATTTATCAAATGTTATAATTGTACTTATATGTGTATATGTTTGAGTTATTTATTATGTTATTATAATATTATTTTTACTGTAATTTTTTTCTTTTCTAATTAGTGTGATATACTCGTATTTGATGACACCAATACTTGTAAAAGTCTCATGGTTAATAAATTTTATCTTATCTTATCTTATCTTATCTTCCGGATATGGTTGATCAATGACTTCACGTCTGTCTCGTTCCACTGACGAGTTCATGAGAAGAGCGAAACAGCTGTCTGGAACTAGAGGACGTGTTGTTTTTACTCAACCTGATGAATCAAATCATTATATTACATTGTTATTTGCGAAAGTCAACATGACAGTAGGTGTCAGTATGAGACACATATTAGTGAAATACATTATGTAAACCATTTGGATGAAATTTCTGTCTGTCTTCTATAAGGGGTGTCCAAATAATTACCAACGTATTTTCTGTTCTGTCAATTAATTACATTCAACCCGCAGAAGTTTCCAAAAGCTGTTTTGCTAGCAAAAGTGAGGTTAATCACCTGATCAATTGATCAGTTCATCAAGGTTCATTTTTTGAAGTTGACCAGCAGCATGGTGATATCATTTATCATATAAGGACAGTATACAGATTGACTTTAAGTCAGTGGTGTATAGGAAAGTCTTGAGAGACAGAGCGAGCCAAAGGCATTGTATTGTCTTAAAAGAAGAACAAGTGAAACACTATAGTGCATTGTACCTAACAATTTGCGATGGGTGCAGTAGTTGCGATAGAAGCACGGTTATACTTCGATTTGAGAATTGTCGATATCTCTTAAATCTGTTTCATGAATAATAAAATGAATTTACATCTTCAGATAATTATTTCATGTTTTCCACACAACAGCTCGGAGATTATTCAATTGATTATTGATTATAGGTTGATTGAACGTTCGAAAACATGATACAACACATCATATTCACTAAAAGGAGATGAATCGTATTCCGATATAAAATTGTTATTTCAAGATGGAGATCGTTGTTTTGAAAATGACTCACCAGACGATAGTCAATATTCGATACTGTTTACGTCTGTTAGGAAAATAATTCGATAAGGTTGATGCTCGCTGTAACATCAACTGGCAAGAAACGTTACTCCAGTAAATGCGTTCTAACATTTGACTTTTTTGCTAGTGTCTCTATATTTGCTCAGTGTAGGAGTTAGAATGTTCTTTTAGTTGCTAAGTGGCGGACCAAATGATGTATGATGACTCCAAAGAAAGCTCCGCTAAACTTAACCCGCAGTCATAAAACACATTAGATTAGGCGTGTCTTGACGACTTTCCACTATTCAAGTATTCGCTGGCTCGCTTGGATGTCTCCGTGAAAGCTTTTTTCACCTTGCCGTAAGCAGATAATAAAAGGAAGGCATATAGATAAAATATCCTTGGGAATTTTATACTTTAGAACTGCGATCATATATTATAAGTGCCAGTTATATTGAAAATCGATAGTCATTGAATATTCACAGAGAATAATTATTTATTTCAATTCTCAGATATGCTTGGATTGTTGAGGAAACTACTGTCCTGAAATTGAGTGAACTGTAAAGATAATCACAGAGAATAATAATGATCATAATCTCAGCTATTGTGCAGTGGCAACTGAAAAATCTAGGACAAAATTAAAGGAACTGTAAAATATAGGATATTCACAACAAATAATTGTGTTTCTCGTCTCAGATATTATTAGAATATGAATATAATTTAATTGCAAAAGTTGCTTATGCAAGAAATCCACAGAAGCCTACAAACGGACTTGTCCATGGGTGCTATATTAAACTCTACTTAGTACTTACTGTCGATTAATGCTATTGGTGAACGTGAACTAAATTTGGCTTTTCTAAGTTCAAGTATAACTGAGATATTAGATTTTTTTAGAAATTTGAAACCCTCTTCCAAGGCTTATAACTTCTCAGCGATGCAACTTAGTATAGAGATAAGTTGAGTTAAATTAACATATTTTGGGGTCCCTACATCTACTCTATGTCGGTGCTTATATGAAACAAACAGTATATATAAACCAGAGTGTCGTCTGCTTAAGCGATGGACTAAATATCGACAATTTATACAAAAAGATCATTCATATAAACCAGAAATATCGATGTACCGAGAACGGTTCCCTGCAGTACTCCACGTTCAACTGCCAGGAGAGAACTTTCCTTCATACATATCTGGACATATTGCTCTCTATTTGTTGAATAGTTTTTGGGTAAATCCAGAGTTATCTCCCGAGATACATACCTCTCCAATTTACGAATCAATATATCATGATTGACTGTATCGAATGCTTCTGCCAAGATTCCAACAGACGGTTAAGACAGATTCAGATTTTTTATATCATATTGGTTAGGGTGATCATAACTCTCCAAATAGTCAGTGTGACCAGAAACTTTTCAAATGTATCTGCTTTGAAAAGACTATTATATGAAATTGGAAGGACTGTAAGGAAAAATTATTATATTCTAATAAAGTTAAGTAAAAATTGTCTATTTCAGCATTTTTTGGTAAAATTTTAAATATGCTTCTTTTGCAAAATATTTTAAAATTAAAAATTTTCTCCAAAATTCAGCAAAAAAATTGCAGATAAATACTATTCCTTACTTTGACGAAAAAAAAAATTTCTAATTAAAATAAAAAATTGCCGTTTCCAGCATTTTTGTAGTGACATTTTGTAAGTGCTATTTTTATTTGAAAAATAAATATTATTCAACAATAAAAATTTTAATTTTTAAAATTTTATCTAAATTTATTAATTTTTTCTATTCACTAGTATAGTTTAAGTTTCGAAATAAATGAAATATATGTTCATCCATTTATTATAAATGAATAAAGCTTTGTTTATGTAAATAATGTTCATTGTTATCGTTTTCCAGCTGAAATTTTAAGGTGTATTTTCACAAATTTTATTTTAATTTTTATGTTGTTTGAAGATAACAAATTTATTTATATTTATAATCAATGTAGATACACAAATTCGTTTTTCTCATCTCAGATATTATGCACCGATAATTAAAGAAATTTTTATGGTGGAATTAAAGGAAGTGTGAAATATTGGAAATACACTTGACACAATTGTGTTCCACGTTTCGGATATAGTGACTTGATAGTTGAGAAAATTCTAAGACACAATTGAAAGAAGATGAATGGATATACAAATATTCACATGATACTCAAGTTTTGGCGTTAACAACGTCCAAATTTATTATGAATTGGATGATTATTTCATTAATTAATCAAAATTTATAATTCATCATGGATATAAGCATTTTCAAATCTAATTACAAAATATCACTAATGTTCAAGTGAATCAGATCACAAAAGGTGAGAACAATGCAGCTGTGATTCTAATGAAACAGGAATAATCACCCTTATCCATTAAAAATACTGGTAAATCCTAAGGACCTTTCAGCTACCAAGTAGCCATCATCAGAGGAAACTAAATTAGGAAACAAAAACACTTTCCACCATAATTGAACATCCGGTACCCGAACAATTTTCAATCAAGACATTTTATATTTTCCAATATAATAGAAGAGTTTTGTAAATCTCACTCTTCTACCGATGGATTCTTCCAAAATAATAATGGAATGAAATATTCCAAAAGCTTCTTGCCTTTATAATATAATTTAATTTAATGCCCGCACTCAACCTTAATTAATGGAGAAGTGAGTGCTCCTTGCATAATTGAGGTAATTTTATAATGCCATTCACGTTGTAATGCAAATATGTCAATGGTTTAGTTTAATAATGCTTTCAAATTTCTTTACGATATTACTCAAGATCCAAAGTTTCCTACGAGCATCCTTGAATTAATTCTTAATTCCCCAGTAATTTTTCCACGGTACCTATATTTAGTTGTTCACTACCGCCAACTGTTCGTTTGGAACAGTTTCGAACGTCTTTTATTGGCTAGTTGCAAAATTAGATTCGACTATTTTGAGAATTGAATTTGATGTGATTGTAAGAACTTTCAAACTTGGGTTCAGCCAATTTGCTCTCAGCGATATGCCTTTCACTGATGCGTTGTCATTTTGGAAGAATATATTTCCATCTAATTCTAGGACAATTGTAGCTGCCCACTACCTTCTATTTCATCAAACATGCTGCATAATGTTAAATAGTACGTTCTCATATTTCTACTTTCCTCACTATACGTAGTATATAGTGTTATCGGTGCAAAAAAATTCCGAATTTTCGCAGATCCATTTTGAGCATCATTGAGTCGATCTAGACTATTTTTGACACGATGTCGTGTGTGTGGGGGCGTGTGTTACTCATCAAATCTGATCTACACGCTCTGAATAGACCAATGACTAACGCAACCTTTACAAGCAAATATTTTTAAGTCGATGCTTCTTACAGAAATGTTAAAACTTCTCCGCGAGTCTGTATTTTTTCAGTGGATAGTTTCTTCCAATTTGCTTCACGTATCGTTGTAATTTAATGAATTTTTTCTTTATCAGTTCTTTCCGCAACATAGATAACTATATCCGAAGTGAATTATTAGGCGAGTAACACTCCGAATCTTCAAAATAAGAATCTTAAGGTTCCACTGATGATAAATAGATAGTTTTTTCTCAGCCATTCCTCAAGTTCCTCGGCCATTTTAACAGCCTCGTACAAGACTTCTCCGGGAAGATTTTCTTCTTCCAACATATCCAGTTCAACTGATGTACACAAAACAGATACACGATAAACAGTAGGCTGTGCCAAAACATATCGATATTTTTTCATTTCGCTCTTCTTCGAGTATATCATTCCCCGTTCAAATTCATTCAGGTCCCCCAAATTTGAAACAGAACGGTTAATATTTAGAGGTGCATCAAGCCCAAAACATGTCTTTTTAGGTTTTTCCTCAATTTTTGAGGTTTCAAACACTGTTCTACAATAACGGAATGTTTGACATTCGGGAGACATTACTACATTCAAACACAAAGTATTTAATGCATTTCAGTAGCCACATCCACTTTCCCACATATATATTGGCGAAGAGAACCATTTTTTTAAGCCCCAAAAACTATAGTTTCAACTTTCAACTTCAATAACTTCATATTTTTAGGTTCGTGATGCGTCATATGCTCTTTTAACGTAGTCTAGTATCACGTAGCATTAATTGAATTGATAATTTCAGAGAAAATCGCCCATCAGTTATGATAATCTACACTCGAGTGAAAAAACGCACCAGTTGAAAATGCACCAAAAATGGCAAAAATTCAGAGTGCCATAACTCGGTTGCGTTTAGTCGAAAATAGATGAGTCTTGGAGTTCTAAAAAGGTTAGAATCTTCCTTTAATGCGATGCTACTTAATGTGATACCAAATCAATTACACCCCCTCCCACCCCGCTAAGAAAAATATGTTCCTGGTGTCAAAAAATGTCCCACTTTGACAGTTCGTAGGCAGAGCAGAAAAAATCATGGATTCAATCAGACAACAGGTCAATACATTTCAATCATTTTTCTTTAAGTCTTCGATTCTAACACCGAATTAGAGATGTGGAGAACGCGTTGTATCGATGAACTATTCTCTCAACATACAAGTAACTTGTTGAAAAGATTTGACGTGAACTGCGACTTTCTAACTAAAGATCCATCTGCGTGGAAAAACAACGAGTCTTTTATAGAAGCGAAAGAAAAATGTTCACTTTTGCGCGTTACGAATGACACCGCGGAAAGAGGTATAGCGTTAATTACAAAACGTAAATCTGAATTGACGAAAAACGAAGAGCAAAAGCAGTACCTGTTGAAAGTTGTCGAGGAGCACAGGCAGCAAATTCCAAGCGTTGCGAAAAAAGCATTAATGTGATGATGTATGATTACAAATTATTAAATATATGATGATAAATTATTAAGTGATTGTTGAAAATATTTGATTGTAAATACTAGAATATACTCTGCACTCGACACATTCTATTAACTTTATGACTTAATTTTATAAAGATTCATTGATTGAGGTACAAAATTGGCAAAGTTGTGACCAAATAAAAACGCAAAACGGTACTCTTTGTGAAAATTTCATAACTTCCCGCCAAATTATCGTAGAAACTCGAATTTTTGGAGAACTCAAAGACAAAGATTGAAATTTATTGACCTGTTGTCTGATTGAGTCCATGATTTTTTGGGCTCGGCCTACGAGCTGTCAAACTGGGACATTTTTTGACACCAGGAACCTATTTTTCTTAGCAGGGTGAGAGGAGGTGAAATGGATTTGGTATCACATTAACTAGCATCACATTAAATAAAAGGATTTAACCTTTTCAGAACTCAAAGATTCATCCATTTTCGACTAAATGCAACCGAGTTAAGGCACTCTGAATTTTTGCCATTTTTGGTGCATTTTCAAGTGGTACGTTTTTGCATTTGAGTGTTGATTATCATAACTGATGGTCGATTTTCTCTGAAATTATCAATTCAATCAATGCTACGTGATACTAGACTACGTTAAAAGAGCATATGACTCATCACGAACCTGAAAATATGATGTTATTGGAGTTGAAAATTAATTGAAATTATAGTTTTTAGGTCTTAAAAAAATGGTTCTTTCAGCGAATATATCTGTGAGAAAGTGGATGTGTCGACCGAAATGCATTAAATACTCTGTGTTTGAATGTAATAATGCCTCCCAAGTGTCAAACATCCCGTTATTGTAGAACAGTGTTATGAAACCTCTCAAAAATTGAGGAAAAACTTCAAAAAACACGTTTTGGGCTTGATGCACCTCTAAATATTAACCGATTTGAACGGGGAATGATATACTCGAAGAAGAGCGGAATAAAAAAATATCGATTTATTTTGGCACAGCCTAATAAACAGTGTCGAGTTATTGACAATAAACAAAACATTATGTTTACTGGTTATTACCGTTTTTGGCATAGACTATTCTCTCTTCATATCATATAATCTTTAATCCTCTGTACTTTAATAGAATTAGTAGATGACATTGATTGATCATGAATATGAAAGTTTAGTTTTCACTTGAAAATGCTAACGCCTATTATTCCTAGCAAAAACGATATGACTGAAGTACTGAAGAGAATGATGTAGATTTATTAAGAAGGACCATTCATAAAATGTATGAAAAACAATCTGTACATACCTAAAAAATAAGCTAACCAACGACGAAACTAATATTTCCCCTAGCAATTCAAGTCTGAGGATAATTTTGCTTGAAATGGATTTTAAATATCACACGATTGATAATAGACAAACCCTAATGAACTCTCAATGTTTTCGGAAATAGGGTCTGGAATATTTGATGGTTATTTAACAATATAAAGCAGAAAATTGTCTCATTACTTATTTTGACATAACATGGTTTGATACAGATAACAATTCGAAGAAAGGATGGTACGACTTTTTTTTAATGCCTAACCAACGCTCCTTGAAACAAAGGCAAAAGAATAACAATGATACATCCAGGTTCAGAACAAATTCATGTTGCTTTCAGCTGAAAACATAACAGATTCCTCTCTAGTTTACCACCAAGACATTGACGCAAAATTTTTTGAAGATTGATTTGAACATGGTCTCCTTCAAAATATACCCATAAATAATGTAATTGTAATGGACAATGCTAGTTATTATACTCGTAAAGTAAAAATGTTTTCTAGTTCTAACAGCAACAAAGGAGACATTCAAAATTGTATGATAAATGATAATATAAATTTTGAAGAAACTGAATATGTATATATATTTTCAAGCTGACCCTGCACCTATTTCTTGCGGTTTTAAGATGTTTGGGACCAACACAGTGGGGTTCAATCAGCTTGCTGGTTTATTGCTGTAAAGGTTAACAGTATGATATGAACTACACTATACCTAAATTACTATTTGGATATTTATACTTGCTTCTGCTAAACTAGTTCCATTTAATAATTGTAAGTACCTACATATTTGGTATCCATCATATGAAATGAGCTAATCAATACTTGAACGTCAAGTGTGACCCAAATCTATTTAATGTCAGTTTACTCAAATTCCCCTAATTAATAGTCAATTATCCCTCCACATTCGTGTAATTATGTGAGGGATAATTGAAAAGTAAATTATTACTCAACAAAAACAATCTGAACGCCCTTCTTCAACATGAGCATCCTAGAACGTTAACCCGTAAAGTTTCAGAATGATGATAGGGAGGAATTTGTCCACGTAAAAACGTTCCAAGTCCGGTCGGAAATAAACCAGGAAACGGAAGAAGGGCATTGCTCATATCTACGGGAAAGCATTTCACGTTGACAAGCAGGCTCTCTTTTAACTTCCAGACTTTGCTGACCTATGAAGTACTCATTGTTTACAAACTGCAAACAATGATGTAGAGGGTTGAACTTTATGGCCGCTCTAACAGAATGAAATTTCCTTTATATGCGTCGTAAAATAGAGCTCGCATTTTATATCGACGTTTTGCCTCTCAGCTTATCAATATTAGAAGTTTCGTGTAACATATTGCTACCAACCAAATATTATATTGTAATATTCCAGATTGTACAACTTTTGGAGTTTCGCACAAACTTCAAAGTGGGCGCATCTATTTAAAATGAGTTCATATAGAGGTGAACAACAGTGCCCATTTTGTGCAAGTTAGATATAGTGGAGCCAATCTACTGATGTTGAGAAATATTTGAATGTGACTAGCGACCTAGCGGAAAATGTTTGATATGATGCGAATAACAAAATCCTTATTTTTTTTCCTCTAAAAACATGCAACCTCCTTTTATTTGCGAAAAATATGTTATTCGACCCCTTTTGAGGATCGTTTTTTTTACCCCTTAGACTGCTATCTAAGATACAAAAATGTACCTATTTTATTTTCAATGTCTGAAGAACTTACAGTTGTGAGTCTATGTTCATCCCTCCTGTCGCAATATATACATATACGTTTTTTTAAACAAAAATTCAAATTCAGCTAACTTGGGCATTTCAACCGATTTTGATAAACTTTCCAGTGAAGGTAGCTTTTGATGTGTAGAAACGTAAATTTTCACTTTGATTAACATCTAACCATGTTATAGTGTGTCGTTACAACAATTATCAAACGGTTTTAATATTTTAGAAATTTGCCAAATTTCAGAGGGGTAAGTACCTCATCGAATTAGATGAACCTTAGTTATGATACGTCTGCAACAGTGAGGAATTCGATTCCAACGTTAATTTTGACCTTAGATAACGGCTAACCGTGTTACGTACGTTTCGGTCTCACAACCATCATCAGAAGACATATCAGTGAATAACACGTGATTAGGTCAAACTAATTGTATCACAACATGGCGTCCTTATCACACTAATTTCAATTAAAAATGCTCACATCGCCGGAACGAACAGAAACACGAACAATCGAAATTATAACACATTAATGTTTTAAGTATATAAATTAAGAATTCCCTGCTGAACAATATTCTTATAAACTCTATATCCATATATCGAATCACAGTATGTAATACGACTGAAGAGCTAAACCGCAAATATAACGTTCGAGTATCCACTTTCGAACCTGATGTTGAAGATTTATGAGGTAATAGAAAAAGATTGTCAGACTTTATTAGGAATATTGCTTTTGAGCATTCTACCTAAAATATACTTTTAATATTATAAAGATGCATGTGGGAATTTTTTGATTAATTGAATTGGAATAAATCTGACTTAATGATTGAATATCTGTTCTATTATTCATAGACTTAGAGTCACGTTTTATGTGAATCACCTCCAAAAAATAGATCTTTTATAATAATTGGTTTCCTTATTTAAAATATTAACATTTTTGTAATCGAATTGATGGTTATAATCGAAGCAGTTTTTGTTTCTTGTACTATACTTATGGCCATACATTCTTTCTTGTAAATATTGTTTAGAGATTCCTGTATGAGTTCCATCGCAATCTAAACAATTTAATTTGTATACTGTATGGGTTTGTTTATCTCTAGGTATTGAAGGTTTTGGATTTGAAAAATATTTCCCAACACAGTAAATAGGTCTATGTGCAACATTTATATCATACTTTTTCAAACATTCCTTAATTTTCTCTGAGATCTCCGGAATGTATGGTAATATTATATAATTATCTGTATTATCGCTTATGTTATTTATATATAACGTTCCATTATAGATTCTGCTTATTCTTTCTTTAATGATGAGATTCAGAAATGTTTCTGGGTAGCCATTCATTTCCAGTGTATTATGAACAATTTTTAAATTTTTGGGACGGTCCTCTGGGTGGGACGCTATCTGTATGGCTCTCATAACACTTTTTTCATAACTTGTAGGTGCAACGGAATTAAAGTGAAGATAACGTTGAGATTAAACTTCTTCAGTAGGCCACGAAGTTTCTATTTTTCTTTCTTCATGCCTAATGTTCATATCTAGGAAATTTATGTGTATGTTCTATTCTATTTCACGAGTATTTGAAGTATTTATTGTATTTTATCATTAGGAACACACATTAGGCAATCATGTACATACTATTTAAAGAATATGGGTTGAAAATCTAATGAAATCATTACAGATTCCTCTAAGCATTGCATCCAGTGATACATCTTCTGATGATGGTCGTGAGACAGAAACGATCGTAAAAACGAAAATAATGAGCATATGTGTAGTGTGACCTATTTCTCCAGAATTTTCTGTATAATTCATACCTGGGTCAGAATCATTATCAATTTATATTGGCCATAACCCTTATGGTCCGATCCCGGCAAAGTTACCTGTAGGTATTCGTCTTTTTGCAAGGACTCATGTATAATTTAAATGGACTGCTATTCAAGATATGGATTATGGATAGGGAAATTGAACGTATAAACCAAATGAAGAGTGGTATTAACTCACTCATGGTAGCGCACTAACAATGGTTCTTACAAAACCCAGCAGGTCGTAGCCGTTGTCAACTTTATGTCCATCAATTCCTTTGTTGGGCCAGATTATTATAAACCGATTAAATAAAAACGTGTATTAACACATTATTGACATGGACTATACCTAGTCGAATTAAGTTTATAGTTAATGATTCATTCTGGGAATATCCCTGTGTTCATCAATAATTGTTGATATATTGTTACCCAAATATAAATTAATGTTTTAATCAAAATTAATTATCCAATCCTAATTAATTATGAATCTAAACGTAGTTAAAACTGATGAATATTGATGGAAAATCATTTATTAACTATAATGTTATATTTCGTTACGCTTCACCTCAGTTTTCCATGAAATGTTCTCCAATTGGGATAATCAGATATCTCAATGCTCTAGAAACCGATGTTGAATACTCCAGGTTGTATGCTACCTATAAGAACTAACGAAGGCTACCGATTTGTATCACGACTAGCCTAAGAACTTAATCTGGATTGCAATAAAAAAAAATTATGGGTGGAATGAAAATATTATGTTAAGTCTACCAATGCTTGTGAAACTCTGTTAAAACAGTTTTATGCTCCTCAACCAAATATATATCTATCTAATAGGTATTGGAGAATGGATGATTGGTATAGTATCGCTTATGTGACCTTTCGACTGCAATAAAACCCTAATTATCCGTATGGCCATAAAAAGCACCAAATGTACCACTTTCTCGAGCATACCCGGATTAATAATAAGAATAATAATAATAATAACGTATATTATATATAAACTGATTTATCGGCAGTACAATTTTGATTCAACTACATACTGAGTCTTTTGTAATCGTTCATATTACTCTGATTCTTTGTTGCAACTTCATGATAAACTACAGTCAGATTGGAAAAGGACTGTTCATGCGACTTAGATTATTGAGGCAACTACATTCGCGTGAGGAGTTTCTCATTTTCATCTTCTTTTCCACTTACCCATCCTTCTTGCGGAATATATTTATTTGTAGGCGCTACTGATTTCAATCTATCTAATACAACTGTGAGGTTAGAGACTTCAATTTTGTATGCGCCAGCAAATAAGCGGAATTTCAACCTCCCTGAATCCGAAACTGATAGAAAGGGTCTTGGATGACGAGGTTGTAAGAGCAGATTGAAGTAAAGGATAATATGGACGTGGATAATATGGCCGCGGATAATACGTTGTTTAGATGCAGCCTCTGCGTTATAGCGTCTCTATAACACAATGACTTCATTGCCATCCTAGCTCATGGCTTGCTTATGTTTAGACCGAAATTGAAATTGCTAGCAAGCTTTGAATTAATATTCTGAGATGAATAGTCTGCCGTATTAGGGGAATAACACTTGAGTCTAATACTATGATGTTAATTAATTCCGGCTCATTCAATTAAGAACGTTGCTGATATTTATAAGAATGGACGTGAACCACCGTTCCATTGGAATGCTTTCAAGCTAAATTAAGGGCTCCTACGTATTGGATCCGATACAACAATCAATTCTACTTTGAAAGCATCGTGTCATCAATATGTTGCACTAGCCTAGAACAATTTCATTATACTCAAAAAGTGATATAAGCGGAGTTCAAAAAAATTCGACATACATGATTCGTACAAATGATAACTGTCGTGTGTTACACGAATTTCCGAACATTTACCTTTTCTGTCTACATCTCTGTGAATATAAATACGAGGGCAAGGTGAAACGTCCCTGAAAAATAAGACACATGGCGCCACAATCGAAAAAACCATGTGACATTTGTGTAAATGAGTAAGTAAGTGAGTAATTTAATTGGTGCTAATATACAAATAGTATTTACACAAGTCAACAATAAAACGTAATAGTATATAAATAAAAGAGATTAATATAGCAAAACTAAGTATCCAGTTGCTTACATTAAATAAAATCAGACATATAATGACTGATTGACTAAAAAACCATAGTGATATCGGTTTGATATATGGAAAATACATGAACCACAAACATTAAAAATATATACAAAGATAAAACAGCTCTTCAATCAAGTGGTAGCTCATTAGTGCCCAAAAATTCGTCAATTAAGTAATATGAAATTTTTATTAGAAAATGTTTCAATTTAGATTTAACATTTTGTGGGGAAGAGTTTTGATAGAAGAAGGTAATTTATTAAAAAACTTGAAACATAGAAAATTGAAGCCATCTTGAGCTTTGGTTAATCTTGTGATAGGAAATCTGATATCATCACAATGTCTTGTACTATATTTATGAATATCTCGTACATGAATAGCATATTTAGATTCATTATATGCGTAAAGTATGCATTCAAGAATAAACAGACAAGGATATCTGAGAATGCCTAATTCAGAATAACTATTCCTACAGTTAGCTCTGTAACCTAGATCACATATTATTCTAATCGCTCTACGTTGAAACTTGAAAATTATATTAGCACCTGAACAGTGACCCCATAGTACAATGGCATACCTCATATGGGATTCACACAAGGAAAAATAAGCTATTCTAAGAACCTGCTTCGAGACAACTTCTGCAAGACTACGTAGAACATATAAATTTTTACTTATTTTAGTTGCCATTTGATTGATGTGGTGATTCCAGTTAAGATTTTTGTCAACCCAGATTCCTTAAAGACTACTGCTATCATCAGGTATATAAAATTGTTTCTTCAACATAAACATTAATTTTTGAGTTTTGTTTTCATTCATTTGTAAAGCATTTGAGTTGAACCAAACCAAGGCCTTTGATAGAACTGTTTCACTTTTTCTTAGTGCCTCCTGTAGATCGTTGTCAACCACCTGCATTACATTGTCATCAGCAAACGACACACCAGTTGAAGATGGTAAGTATTTTGGAAAGTCATCAACATATATTGAGAAGAATATGGGTCCAAGAATGGAACCCTGCGGTACTACTATTTTTAACTCTTTCATATTAGAAGCTTTATTATTGTAGTAAACGATTAGTCAGATATGACCTTATTAGAGACAGGCTAGAGCCACTGAAACCATATGCAGAGAGTTTTTGTAGTAAAATGTAGAATAGTATGTGTACTAGAAGGCATTAAAATTTTCAGACTGATATGTCATACAGTTCCGTTTTGACACCCATCAAAAACAAGCACCCTGTAGATTCAAGTGAACATGAAAAAAATTGAATTTCGCGTCTTGATTAGAGGTTATTTATTGCGTGAGAAGAACATTACGCAAACCAAAGCATCGCTTGTTAAACATTATGGGGACTCCCATTCGTTGTGGTAGTATGACCACAAAGGACGCCAAACGTTATATTCATCCAATTGAGATTACAACGCAAGAAATCGTCGATAAAATCTATGGTATGATATTGCACGAGATTGCTGACGCTATTGGCATCTCCTCCGAACGTGTACGGAACATTTTGCACAAATTTTTGGATATGAGAAAGCTATCTGCCAGATGAGTGTCGCATTTGACAACAAGCGCGACCGTGTGAAAACTTCAAAGGAGAGTATGGTGATATTCTAGCGCGATATGTAGAACTTTTTGCCAAACAAAAATTTCCGGACTTTCGCAGATAGTTTGATACATAGGTATATGTAACAAAATCTAAAGTAACTATATCAATTAGATGTAGAACATACGTGGACACATTGCTGTATCTTCCAACTCAACCAACTTGAATAGAGAACCAGAATAGCCCCCTTAAGAACCTACGTGATATTTTTGCTCTATATTCAACACCCCTCGCAAGAGTGCTTAACTTTTCTACTATTTTCAATATTCAATAAGCGTTGAGCAAATTCAATAAAATCTTTAACAATTTTTGGAATCACGTTCCTTCCGTTACACAAAGAATAGATGCTACCAATCCAGATTCTGTTGTCGTTAATTCAACACAATTCTGTTTTCTGGTTCCCCCAAGAAACAAAACCTCAAATAAGTATCCTGGAATGGAATTTCTGTCTTCTATATTTCCTCCCAAGTCAACGTCCGAGGAACCTACTAGGTTTTGTGAACTATTACTGCCAGTTGTACACAAACCCATATTCTGTGTTCCCTTTGAATATCTTAATGAACTTTTCAAATGAGCCAGGCTTCACTAGCCTTGTTCTGTATTTGCTATTGACTTTGTTTTGTTGTCAGATTTGGTTTTCTTCGTGACTTAATATTAAGAAGGAATAATTTGTAAATGGCTGTTTTCGTTAGTTTTCCAACAGAATTGATAAGTGATGGATGGGTAGCTACTGCGATAATTATGGAAACAATTATTTGGCCTCCAAAACAGCTGTGATGCAGAGATGCCGTCGCTTCAAAACCAATAACATACCGTCGTTGGCGCGATAAATCTGGTCTGGAGACCAGAACTAAATATGTTGAAGCCAGAAATATATACCATGAAGCAACAAACGCTTCGAAAAAGGCATATCGCATGACTGGATGACTCCCGTTCGATCTGGATTTTCGCCAAAGCAATTGGTAGGAATTTCATTTCCAGTTCATTTCCTCCCTTAACCAAAAATAATGGCACATTGGCTACTACAGAACAAGGAAAAGCCAACCTTGTGGAATGTTTGCACCAAATTCCACTTTGGATTCACAAGGGAAGAGTCGCCTAATATTGCTGCTATCGATAGCCATATGCCTGAAATTGTCTTCCGTCAGCACAGAATTAGGTGCATTCTGCTTGATCTCAATACCAAAAACTCTATGGCGCCAGACGGAATTCCACTCTCTCAAAGAATGTTCGCCCGAATTAACACCAGTTTTCTGCAGATTTTTCATCCTTTTAAGCAAACTTGGTGTGCTTCCTTCCGGCTGGAAGACAGCTGGAGTAAATTCCAAAAAAGGGAAGAAGATCATTCCTAATAATAATGAACCCATTACATTATCATCTGTGATCTCTGAAGTGATGGAGAAAGTAGTCAACATCGAGCTCATCCAATGCCTAGAGAGCTCGAAAATCGTTTATGACCGGCAATATGGCTATCGTCAGCAGCGACCAACAGGTGACCTGCTTGCCTACGTAACACATATATGGCAGAAATCTATCAAAAAACATGGAGAACTCTAGTTGTACCATTGAATACATTCAAAGCTTTTGACCGAGTCTGGCACGAAAGCCTCCTTGGAAAACTTCCGTCATATGGTTTGCCACCTCAACTTTGTCGCTTACTATCGAGTTTTCTCTCAGCTAGATCAATCCATTTGGTGATTGACGGGGTATCCTCCGATACAACGGCTATCAACGCTGGTGTTTCACATGGATCTGTCTCGGCACAATGTTGTTTCTCCTCCATATCTCTTATGGGACGATCATGTGAGGTCCATTGCAAAAACCGCTTCACATGAATTTAAATTTATATTCTGTGCCAAGGGCTACTTTTCATCCTACGGCTCCCCATAATCTACAAGGCAGATTCGACCTGTCCTGGAGTACTGCTCACATGATTGGAGTTCGGCTCCCAAACATACGCTACAGCTCTTTTAATCTCACAATGTTCAAGATGCTGTGTCTTGTCAGGGAATAGTGTGATCGGAAAATATTATATGAAATGGTCTCTAGACTCCCCAATTTCATTTTCTGCTGTTTGCGAATTAGTAGTAGTTCAGTGGATGAAGGCAAATTAAGATTTTATTTCCGGAAGACAATAAAATCTTCACCTACTAAACTTTGAAATGCAGAGTGTAACGAAATTAACGGCAAACCCTCTTGAGGATAGCTTTAATCTCAAGATCAAGAATTAAATATAATTATTTCGGTTGAGAAGCAAGAAATTGGGCACTAAATTATAAATGTGAACTTTATTATAAATGTCAGTGGCTCTGCGAATATAAAATTAGGATATATTAGTTTGGTTCGTGTGCTTTTCATGGAAGATGTAACAGTGTCAGGTATTTCAGAAAGGGTTGGTTATTCGAAACAGTGAAAGTTTGAACGCTTTTGTTGGAAACATTGATGTAACTTTGTAGTTTAAATGAGTCAGGCAATACGAAATTTCCCGTAGCGATTTAATATTAACTGGTAGGTATTGGCAATATTGCTGTGAAATTGATAGATTTTACATTCCTAGGTGTTTGATAAAGTAGCAACTATTTCTGGAGCATATTTGAAAGTTTTCTATTCGCTTGCTGAATATTCTTAGGAATAAATTATTAATTATGCTACATTGGTGGGAACGTTCGCAAGTTTAAAGAGCCGGAGGTTCTTTTCACGAAAAGATTTTGCACTTTGCAATTTAATTGCGACCGCCTAAAAAATTCATCACTTTCATTCTTCCCCAGGGAAAAACTACACCAGGCGCCGGGATAATTATGCGTTCAAATATCCCACCTATGAATTCAAATCATGTATAATAACGCGCCTTCGCATATTGAATTGCTTCCGTAAAATAAAACCACTTTCGTTATTTCATCACACAATCGCTTGAATTACATTTGTAATCGTGTTGGTGTGAAATGATTCTCTAAGATTATCGGACATAGGCTTGTTAGAGATTTAGGGGAGTCTACGTGGCGAGTTTTTTTTTGAGTTAGAAAGGAATATTTCGGAAAAGGTTTAATTTTTTCTGTAAAACTTTGGTAAAATAATAGACATTCTGACATTTATCTCCCTTCCCATTTTGTGGGGTGGTGGCTAACTTTGGATTTAAGAATGGGATGATGTAGGGCTGGGGGATCTAGTTGTCACAAATTTCATATCAGGTGAAATTATTTCTATACATTTTTTTTAGAGAATTTTTAGTTCTTATTGAATAAAAGTAACATTTCTCTATAGGCACGTATTGAGTGTTGTTGAGCATATATATGAAACACGATTTAAAGTTGCAAATAGTTATGATGTACCGAAGGTAAACAAATCAAAACGTCGGAAGTCCTTTGCATATATAGGTCCGAAATTATACAATATGATACCAGCTGAACTAAAAAACATTAATAACTTCAATTTGTTCAAGTCAAAGATATCAAAATGGATAATCTCAACTAAAATAAATAAATAAAATACGAAGGCTGATTTTAAAATAATGTTACTAGCACATTCCCTAGCAATCTTATTTCTGTCATTATTTTCTTGATTACGTAATTTTTAAAAAACCTAAGCATTACTACTACATAAACAAGTTTATTAGTGCTATTATATTTAAATTTATGTTTAATTATGTTTAATATTATTAATCACAGACAAACGAATTGTAAACTTTCTTTTTATCATTTTTTACCACATTATTCATATAATACGCTATATGTTATCTTACCAAATACTAAAATGTACTATATATTTTTTGTTTTATAAATAAATTATCTATCTAACTATCTATCTATCTATCTATCTATCTATCTATAATATCTTGTATAAAGATGTTTCTTAAATAACACAACAAAATCAGAATCCTATTTTTTATAGATGATGCACATGAGACAACTAACCCCGACTTGGGGGCTACTTGTCATATAGCTTGGGGTAAATTGTCTCAAAAGTACAAAAATAAATTTTATCAACTCCGAACAGAGGTGTCTCACGTACACAAACACTGTCGTAATGCACCAATGCTTTCCATGACAATCCCCAGCATACTTATTTACTTACCAAATTCATAAGGTTTATATTATGCTGCTAGATGAACTTTGAATGCTTGTGACAACTAGCACTTGAGACAACTAGCCCCCTCCTCCCCTACTTTTTCAATAAAATTCGAATCTACGTAAAAAAGTAAGCATGTGTGCAGAAAAAAATGTTATTCAATTTTTCTGTTAGGAAATTATGATATATTAGGTTATAAATACTAGAAATATATTAACAATCAAATTTCGACTTGTTCATTGACTGTCATGAATGATAAATTGTTCGAAATATCCCCCTCCAAATTCCAAACAAATTCTCACTTTTTTCTGAATGAATACCGTACACACCAGAACATTTCAGGTGTCACTAATAAGCAGGCAAAGCTAATTTTCCATATATTCTAAAGTTGAAGGTCCAATCGCTTTCTCCTTTGTAAATCACAGAAGAAACAACAAGAGGGTCAAATCCAGGCACTTAGCAGGTCAGATGACCGAACCAGCTCGACCAATCCACCTATTCCCAAATATTCCATCCAAATGACTAAGGGCCTATATTGCATAATGGGGTGGAGCTCAATCCTGTTTAAACCACATGTCAGGGTTTACGTTTTGGTTTAATAATTGAGATAATTGGTTTCTAGAAAATCGGTGTGAGGGATGGTTAAATTTCGATGTTTCAATAGGTAATCTGGATAAGTAGTAGAGATACCAAAACATTAACCTCTTTTCATGGAAAAATGTTACTGGTGAATTGAAAAAATGGCTATCATATTTAGTTTTCGATTTATTTCGATTGGAAAGAAATAATGTCTACATTCTTCAGGCACTTTTACAATTGGAATACAGTGGAGTACTCACTTCTATTTGGAAATGAGGTAACTAAGTGAAGAATTATTCGTATGCCGCAGTAATCTCCGATAATTTAAAATACGAACCTAGACTTTCGAATCCTACCCTTCCTAAACTGTATTGCTTACCTAAGATTCATAAACCGGGTAATTCCATGAGACCAATCATTTCAAACATTAATTGTCCCACGTATAACATAGCAAAAGGGGCAGTTAAGGAATTTAGCAGCTTCCAAGCCGCACCAAGTTTGTCTGTGGAAATTTCTTCAGAACTAATTGCATAATTGAAAGATTTCAAACTTGAACCTGGTGACACTCTCATTCCATTTGATGTTGTTCTACTATTCACAAAGACCACCCTGAGTCGATAAGCATTCTGAAGAAATTGCTTTCAAATAATAATATCCCCTATACAAACTGCATAGAATACGTGATCCTAAAGCATTTATGTATAATAGTATATTATTCAACGAGCATATTATGGTGGCTATTATTCACGTGAATAATAGCCATAATATGCAAGTAGAATACTATACTTTGTCCACGACCCATAAATATTACTTTGATACTAATAAACTTTGCTGTTGAAACAAGTCGAACCAACAAATTGTTGACGTTTCAAATTAAATTCGATCTGACTTGACGTTTCATAGCGCGCTCTATTTTTATCGTATTTGTCTAGAAAAATGTCTATCATGTTTGTCATATTGATGGTTGATATGCTTGAAGAAACACATGCATTACGCATATTTTATACAATAGTCGTGGACAAAGTAAAATTATTCCACTTCTAACGGAAACAACTATAAACAAACAAACGGATGTGCAATGGACACTCCACTGTCTCCTTGAAACGTTCTTGAAATCATGATTAAATCAGTTTCCCAAGGTATATTTTCGAGATTATAAGTCAAGATTTTGATTTACAAGGCTTCTTGAACAAGCTTAATAGACAATTTGATTAACTGGTCGAAATATAAACAGATAAGCAACTTCCGTCCCTTGATATTATTATTTACAAAGATCGTAATCACTTGGAATACGACATATACAGGAAACACATTCAAACAAATAGGTATACTCCGGGGGATTCAGAAACGCCATTTAATTATAAAATAGCTCCGTTCAGCAGTGTTAGTCATAGATTATTATTGAAGGTCCGTTCGAGCCAGCAAAATAATAACAACGAAGCTTAGAAACTTCAGCAAATAAATTGAACAATGTTTACGACAAATCTTTGATTAATAATTGAATTTCTTAACAAAAAAGGAAATTGAAACGCAACGTACATGCACCTTCATTTTCCAGTTTAGAATACTGATGTAAAATATGTTTTACACGTTTCACAATTTACACAATACACGACGTAAATGTTTGTAGAATTGCAATCTTGGGATGAAAAATGGTTTTCGTACTTTCGAAGTTAGATTCTATCCAAATTTAGATTCACAATAATTCACAATCTACAGCTAACCAGTATATCGGTAACTCAGTAATATGTTGTCAAATGTGAAGATGAAACACGAGGGCAGAGTGAAAAGTCCCTGAAAAATGAAACGAGAAATGATTTATTCGGTCAATACTTGTTTTATTTCTCAACATAATCTCTTTGTAGCCCGATACACTTTGTCCTACGTTTTTCTCATTTTTCGATCCCTTCCAGACAATACGATTTCGGCAATCTTCTAAAATAGGCGTTTGTTTCAGCAATGACCCCTTCATTGTAGTCAAATTTCTTTCCGCCGAGTCATTACTTCAAGTTTAGAAATAGACATGAATCGGAGGGGGTCAAATCCGAAGAATATGATGGATGACGAACCAATTCGTAGCGCAATTCATGCAATTTTGCCATTGCGACTGCGGACTTGTGCGCCGGTGCGTTTCTTGTTTCTTGTTTCTTTGCCAGATGTGGCAGCTTTCACTTCAAATCGGCGTCGAATAGATTCAACAGCTCTGCATAATATATGGTGGTGATCATTTTGTCCTTTTCGAAGTAATCGATATGGACGATACCGTGTGCATCCCAAGAAACTGTCGCCATGACTTTGTTCTCCGATAAGCCCTCTTTGGCCTCTTTTTTCGACTGTTCACTCTGGTGTGTTGTGATGGATCCGTGTTACGTCCACGGTTACCTAACGGAGCAAAAAGTCCTTCTTACCGCCTCTAAACATGGCCAAACACTCCTCTAAAGTTGTCACACGGTCGCGCTTGATGTCAACAGAGAGCAAATGCAGTACACATCTGGCAGATAGCTTTCTCTATTCAAAAATTTATGCAAATGTTCCGTACCCGTTCGGTTAAGATGCCTATTAGTACAGTCATTTTATGGATTTTTTTGAGATTTGGTACTTTTTTTTCCGACATAAGATTTGAAAATACAGAAAGTTAGGGAATTTTCCGTAGATTACGAAAAAAATAGTGGCTGAAAACCTCCAATGAAGGAAAATGTCTTAATTTATATATATACGATTTTCCGTGTTTTTCCGGGAAAGAACACTCATATCTTCGTAAATAAGCATTTTAGAAGGAAAAGTTTCATACAAAAGTTGTTCAGCATTAGATTTTACATAGGAATTGGCTATTCTGAATTTAATTTCCATCGAATTTTCTAAGCATTGGATGGGAAAACAAAAGATTTTCGAATAAGAACTATATATGAGAAAAAATTGCATTTGGCTGGTAAATATGGTATGATAATTTTATATTGGGGTATATATCGTTACTGTAAATGATTATAATTAAGGTTTTTCGAATATTTGCCCTAATTTTCCAGGTTAGGGAAATTTTTTTATTTTTTTTTCAATCTATGTGTATGATATGTTGATTTTTAGGTTTTGTAGAGCTCTGATAACGATTTTTCAGTTCATTTTGTGGTGAAAATACATTGGAAACGTACATTCGGAAAATGGAAAACTTTTTTTTTTTATTATGGCGTGTGACAGATCAATTCTCATGTTTTTTAGGGTTCGGAAAACGTTTTTTCAGTTAATTTTGTCACGAAATTCAATTGTTTTCATTAGCATGTAGAGCAATAAGAGAAAACAAATTATATAAGATTATAAAAGAAAATTAAAAAATTCTTGATCTCCTGCGCGTTTAAAATTCTCGATCGAGCAGCACTGCGTTAAATCTTCCGATGCGCTGGACTATGTATGTAGAGCACCACTGCATTGAATTTGTGCGCAAGCGCTCAATCATATGATGCCCAAAATAACGCCACATGTGCTTTGTTATTGTATACGTTAAACGTTATTATAAAATATTTACAGCTGAGCTGTTGTGTATTCCGTGTAATCAATTATTTTATTGATATATTTGATAAAAAAATCGTTTAAGTGAAAAACAATTTTATTCTAACAACCTCGTTTTTAATATTGAATTGTTTAAATTAAAATTTTCGGATATATATTTTCATTGATTTTTCACGATGAAACAAAGTAAAAAAACATTTTCAGAACCCTAAAAAATATAGGAATTGATCTGTCACAGGCCATAATCAAAAAAAAGAAAAATTCCATTTTCCGAATGTACGTTTTCAATGACTTTTCACGATAAAATTAACTGAAAAATCGTTATCAGAGCTCTATAAAACATGAAAAAAAATTGACATATCATACACTAAGATTAAAAAAAAAAATAAAAAATTTCAACAACCCGGAAAATTAGGGCAAATATTGGAAAATTCTTAATTATAATCATTTACAGTAAGGATATATACCCCAATATAAAATTATCATACCATATTTACCAGCCAAATGCAATTTTTTCTCATATGTAGTTCTTATTCGAAAATATTTAGTTTTCCCATCCAATGTTTGGAAAATTCGATGAAAATTGAATTCAGAATAGTCAATTCCTATGTAAAATTCAATGCTGAACAGCTTTTGTTTGAAACTTTTCCTTCTAAAATGCTTATTTTCGAAGATATAAGTGTTCTTTCCCGGAAAAACACGGAAAATCGTATATGTATATAAATTAAGACATTTTCCTTCATTGGAGGTTTTCAGCCACTATTTTTTTCGTAATCTACGGAAAATTCCCTAACTTTTTGTATTTTCAAACCTTAAGTCGGAAAAAAAAGTACGACCAGTCCATAAAATGACTGTACTATATAGCCTCAGCAACTTTAACTTGCCGATCGTTCAATATCATACCATTGATTTTATCGACGATTTCTGGCGTTGTTACCTCAATTAGACGACCAGCACTTCCAGCGTCCTTTGTGGTCATACTATCGCAACGGAAATCAGTAAACCACTTGTGAATCATTCCAATCGATGGTGAGGAGTACAATAATAACCCAATAATGCTTTTCCCACGCAAGAAATAATGCTCAATCAGGACGCGAAATTTACTTTCTTCCATGTTATAAGTAGGTACCTTCAAAGTTGATTCGTTTCGATGGGTGTCAAAACAGAGCTGAATGACATATCAGTCTGAAAATTTCAATGCGTTCTAATCGAAGTTGGTACATCACGAATGTCACATGGGATTTTCGATTGTGGCGCCATCTGTTTTATTTTTCAGGGACATTTCACCTTGCCCTCGTATACCCAGCTGGACAAAGATAGCGAGGCACTTAGGTACCTAAGGCACTAATGAAGTAAATTGGTTGTAAAAGTAAGCAAGTATGGAGTCATTTCTGTCTTAAAGTAAACAGCGGTTAGGTGATTCATTATGACCTAAGTGGAGACACTGCGATCGGTTAATTAACAGGATATATGGGGATGGTGATCAGTGGAAACGATCAAATATTCATAAGGTAGAAAGTGAAAATTGAGCTAGACTGAAATGTTCCAACAATAAAGATAAATTCGGAAGATTGGACTCAATGCAGCTGGGTTACCTAAGACTCATTAGGACATTGTTGTATACCAGCATAATAGGTAAAGAATATGTTAGTGGTGTACAAAATGCATACTGACTACAAATTTCCTCTTCCTTATCTAGAACATAATTATTGTTGTTGGCTTCTCGCTGCCGTTAACTTTGACTTTATAATGGTTCAGCTACAATTGCCTGGTTTTAGTGGGAGCCATTTCACGTAATTTGAAACATAGGTTCGATCTCTACAGTTCACCGTTCTGTTTTTATTGTCAATTACGTTTCTGGTTGGAGTCGTATGCAAATAATGATAACAACACTCGCTGAAGTTGAGCACATATTTATTCAGTGCGTGACTAATGTAATGATTCAATATTTTATAACAAAAGCAGCAAAATTTCTGGTGTATTTGCTCGGGCAAGTGAATTTCATTTGGCAACATTTACCTTTTGTTGTTAAAATTTATGATCTACGTTCACCACCTTTTTCCTCATCGGCATTCTCGCTGTTTTCCAAAGTTTCGTCCTCGCCCTCGCTGTCATCTGATTTAAATTATTTCACTTTGAATGGACATAGATGACAATCGATAACGTTCATTATGACTTCGTTCAGGCTGAAATGTTCAAGTCTGTATGCACTATTAAAGAGATACGTGTGGCACTCGGGGATTGCCGCGGTAAAGCTATTACATAGCATTTTTCTCAACGTATGCAATTATAATTATTTATTTATTTTTAATTTATGCAGTATTCTCTTTTTCTTTGATATTAATTCAAGTTACACTTTTTGAGCGTGGTAAACTATAAGAAAACCAATTTTTCTCTTTTATTGAATAAATGAGAAGTTAATATCGTTTAAAATATTTTAATTATCTTACAATACATGTAGGTTATTCAGGAATTTGTTATCATTGAAACTATAGGTTTATGGTAACTGAAATAAGAGACATAAGTTTGAGACTTGATATCCTTTAAATATCTGGAGATTACCGCGGTAATGGTGGTCCCATATTTTGTTGTGGATTCTTGTGGATCATTATTCATTTTCAAATTCAATTTTTCCGAAAGAAAAGTTGTCAACCGCTCTTATTTTTTATCAGCGAAGTTGATGTTGAAATCGCCAGCCAAGATAAGTGGAAATTTATTACCATTTGTACCAAGTATTTTCGACCCTTCTTCAGTGTACTCCAGTAAAGTGCGATGAATAAAAAACTCGTCCAATTTTGGATTCGGATAAATGTAAATTGCTACCATGACAATGTGTAGGCCATTTCTGAGTTTTCATAAGCACGCACAAATATCTCCAACAAATGAGCGCCTAACATTAACATCGCTAACGTGTGCAATATTTATTTCAATATTCGGAGTCATAATATTAGTTACATCATTATTATTTTGGTAAATAGCTACCCCACCTTTTGGAACAGTATCTCGTTTGAATTGAACAATACAATTGAAATTAGGTATTTCAATCGGATTATCATGCACCATGCAAGTTTCGGTAAGAAATAACATTTTTGCTTGTCTCGTAACTGAATCTTGTAAATCGTATTTGTGCCTATTTAGACTTTGGCAATTGGAAGTCATTATTGAAATGCCATTTCTATTACTAATGAAATCTAAGACACTTTGAGCTGTCGTCTGAACACTATTTGAAGAAAGTCTTTTGAATTCTTGCAACAAAGATGCAATCGATGCAGCTTGCCTTCGATTATGATAAAACTTGAATGTAGAATTATCGTTTTTTGTCGTGATATACAATTTTTCAATATTAGTCACCCGATAGAGTGACATGAATAATTATGTCACTGTCACACTGACATCATCAATAACCTACAAATTTCATACCTATTCATTTCAGTTGTAAAACAATAATGAACTACAAATTAAATATCTTGGTCAAGGGTGGTTGTGGAATGTAAAACGAAATGTCAACTTTGAACCTTTTACAAGGTCGCAATAGCCACAAACGGGGTCGAAAACTGTTTTAAATTGGTTAATTTTCGATAAATCGAATGACATTCACGTGAGGAGCGCGTAGCTCGCGAGTTAGAAAAGCGGAAGTCTTCGGAACATGTAACGTCTTTGCGAGGACTTTTCGCATGCGGTTTTCACTCCATGTCGTTAGTTTATGAACGGGGCCAACTGAATAGCATAGTCTCGGGCCCCAAAATGTCGATTAAATAGGAAAATTTAATTAAAATAGAAACAGGTACTCTCAGGTCTCTGCTACGCGCGTCTAACGTATAAACTCTAACTGACGCATAGCGAGCTCCTTGAGGCATATGTCAAAATGATTACGTTTGTAGCTAATTACATTGGATCTCTGGTGCCCATGCAATTGTGTTTTTATACAATTCGAACCTTCTAATTTCGATAGGCCACGTGAAAATCCCGGAGTCTAAAGCGCTGGAGTGTTATAACATTCGTATAAAATAGAGAAATTTCTCACTTTTAGAAACTTCAAATTAATTAATTTGACACAAGTTTTGATAAATACTGCATTTGTTATAAAAAATATGAATTAGTTAAAATATGTGTAATTAACCACTTATGTCTAACCTTTCGTCCAACTTCAGATAGTTGGGCACACAACGTATAATCTGTTTTGCGAAAGTCCACAAGCTACCAACCATTGAGACTTCTTATTCGCATCCACAGGAAACGAAAAGAGTTTAACTTCACTTCCCTTGCTGAAACGATACGAACAATTTTTCACTGAATACTGCTTACTTGTCATTTTGACATAATGAATTTTTAATTCAAATTCAAGAGCGCTACTTTCCCCTCGAAATAAACGATCAATCAGCTTGCACTCGAATTTTAAAAAGAGTAGAAGGGAGGCTCCGGCAGACCTGGTATACTTTGACTATGGGCGGAGTAGGGGTGACAGGTTATTTCGTTACGGAATTTCTTGATAAGGTCGCCGCGCTCAAAGCCCGCGATAAAAGCTATATGCAATAGCTTAAATATCGAATTTTGATGAGGAGTCGAAATTATTTTATAAGAGCATTTAAGTAATCTGATCCCTCATCAAAATACGTTTTTGTAAGTAGAAAAATACATTTTATCTAAATAGTTAAACGTTAAATTGTATTATATTCTGTTAAATGCTGAAGATAAAACGAATAAATATGATAATTAATAATTATTCAAATACAAATAGAATTTAACATATTCAGAGTGTGATATCTTTTATTTGGTGGATCGAGTCCGCAAGTCGAAGTATAGAAATTAGATATCCTATCTTTTTGAATCGATAAAACAGAAATGCATCTTGTCTCCAACTATATTTTAGAAACCTTTCCAAATTTAGATTAAACTAAAACTTTGCATAATTGGCTGATGTTTCCTCTCAGTAATATCACTTCATGTGGTGAATAACGGAGTCTCCTCCGATACAATAGCTATTAATGCAGGTATTCCACAGGTATGTGTCACGGAACCAACTTTTTTCCATATCAACGATCTGTTGTAGTAGACCTCCTGTCTTATCCAAATCTTTGCAGATACTGCTTTCTCATTCCGAGCTCCTATCTCATCGATGATTTTGGAATGAGAATCTCGTAATCTAGTTTTATTCAACCAAAAGTCAAGGTTGTATTTTCTCCAGGGGGGCGGATCCTACAATCCGTAATATAATGTCGCAGGTACAACTACTTCTGTGAAGTCCTCCATATCGATGGTATATATCACCACCACCAATACCCTCCCATGGGACGATCATGTGAAGTCCATTGCGAAAACCTCTCCACAAAAACTTGGTTTTCTATTCCGTGCCGAGAGCTTCTTCATATCCCAACAGCTCCTCATAATATACAAAGCATAGCTTCGACATGTCCTGGAGTATTTTTCTCATACTTGGAATTCAGCTCATAAGCTTATGCTGAAGTTCTTAGATTCTGTTTAGAAGAGCGCGCTACTCTTTTGATTTGTGATGGCACTCTCACCTCTCTAAAACATCGTAGAAAGACGATGTTTTCTTCTATTGATTTTTCCATGTCGGTTTGAACATTTTAATGCGTTCTAGTTAAAGATGATACATCACAAATGTCACATAGGATTTCCGATTGTGGCGCCATCTGTCTTATTTTTCAGGGACCCTTCACCTTGTCCTCGTACATAGGATTTAATGTAGTATGCCATGTTATTTCGACAAATGCTTAGTGCAAAGTTGGCATATGTAATCAAATTTCAGAATTTAGATTGTTACTGATTAGTATAGGTGATTGATTCTTGATGAATTATTACCCGATTGCTTCACGCAACTCATACCAAAATATCCACTTCCTGTTATGGGGTAATAAATTCATCTAAAAAATTTGTAATTTACTCAACAAGGACCGATATTAGCTATTTTTTCTCACTTCCAAAACTATCTCATTTCTCCAAACCTATAAAAGATCCTTATTTTCATTTAGAAGGTGCTTATATCATTCCCTGTTCCTGTGGTAAGGACTACATTGGTAAAACAGGTCGTACAGTATCTGCCCGTGTGAAGAACATGAGCGCTGTACCGTCAGACTTCGTGAAACCAGTAGATCTGCACTTGCAGCACATAAGTCACATGAACCAAAAAATCCTTGTCGAAAATAATAAAATCCTAGCCCGAACCCCAAACTTCTATCAGCGAAAAATTCCTTGAAGCGATAGCAATCGTAAAGCCTCCAAATAATCCAAACCGTGACTCAGGATATTACCTCCTCAACATGTGGAAACCCATCTTCGAAAGTTCCACTTGGAAAAAGCACACAACGGCAGGGTCGGGTGTCAAAACGTAACATAGGCTAACTATGTAGCGTAAATGTTTTCCCAAATTGAATACCGCTACAGAAACCAAAAGAAGTTTCAGTTCAAGCCTCAAGCCTGCTCTGAAGATGCCACCTGTAATGGTTGGCGAAACGTTGGCATCAAGTCGTGCTAGTGTGACACGGAATTCATTCGGAAGTCAAAAATTTTCAAGATTAGCCATGTGCGGATGTCTACTATTCAAGATAATAGTATTTTATGGCCATGTGTCGTAAAATGTTTTATTTCAGTGAAGAAAATTGACAATACATGTTGTTCAGGCAACGTGAACAGGGAAGAAATTTAGTTTAAAAGGAAAGCGATGTGAAAATGGATTCCAACCTATCCATGACAAAAATAGTTTTTTAAAATTATGACAATTCGCGAGATATCTTTAAAAAAATTACAGAAGTCCGGGAAGTGTTGCTTAGCAACACTAGTGGTTTAATGCTCTACTTTACAACCGCAAATTAATGACATAAGGTCGAGTTTTCCGAACAGTATGAAATAAAGTATCATGTGCGTTTTTCTAAATAAACTAATTTCTAAATTCTATGCGGGATCTAGCGTCATCTGCCGTGAAGCTCTCAAATCGAATGTTTAGCGAAGTTCAGATAGATACCCTTCTTGTGAACACAAATTGTGTGTAGATGTCTGTTTACCTATCTCGTCTTTTATAATTATCTGCATTTCAGTCACTAGATGTCGCTAGCTCCATAAAAATTCTGGATTCAAAGAAACATAATTATAAGGCAATTGCATCACATGGACTTAATAGCAGAGATCTCACACATTGTTCATTAAAGATGAAGGTAATAGGTGAGAGTACCTAGGTCGAATAGTGCTTGTAAATCTCCACCGAAGTTTTCGGACCTGAAATAAAAGTCACTCATAATAGAATCAAATTGGGACCACTTATAACAATGTCTTTCCTTTTCGCTAAATTCAGATGAATGTATAATTTTATCTTTTGCAAAATATTGATTTTTTTAATTGCTGTCGGTCATTTGAAATTACAGTGATAAATAATTGTTTACTCTTTAGTTCCCGTATGACATAACAACTGCTCACTAGACGCTATTTTTGATTGTCATCATATTAAACTACACTCGGTCTCTTATAGTATATTTTACTTAACTGTTTGCTGCCCAAATAGATTCAATTAGGTCGTTATATTTACCGTAATTGGCACGAATATATTCACCGGCTGTGACTGACAGCTTGGCTTGTATCTTACGCGATTCGCGGGCTCTATAGGACTGAATTTGTCATGTGACACGGACGTTACGTCGTCATGGTGATGGCCTCTTGTAGAGATGGCTCTGGGTGTATGATTCCAGGGTATTCTTGGACCTAGGAACGAACAAATTCAAGTCTTCGTAACTACATTTTCAACAACAATTCAAGCACATGATGAACCATTAACCTAGTCCAGTAAATAAGCTGGGGAAATAGCTCGGATTTGGAAAATTTCTTTTGGTGATTAGGTGAATTCAAGACGGCGGTCCAGAAATAGAGTTATTTTATCGAGGAAATCCTGTTTTTTTAGTTTCTGGGCTGAAAACGGGTACTTGGGGGATTTTTTTGAGGTCGCTGATTAAGAATATGAGGTCTAGTCAACATAAATTATAAAAAATATGAACTGAAATTGTTTCGGTTTCGAAAAATACAAGAGTCATAGGTTGTAACGAGACCCAAGAAAAACAATAACCTACTCTCTATTGTTTTTCTTGGATCTCATTACAACCCTACTTGTAAGAAGTGAAAACATTAAATCAAATCATCAAAAATGCCAGGATTTTTATGATAAAATGACTTTACTTCCAGTCCGACATTTTGAATTTACCTAATTAGACCTCAGATTCGTCATCAGCGACCTCGAAAACACCCGAGTATATATTTTTAAGACAAACTGTTCATTTTGAAGTTTTCTATGGAAAATAGCTTGACTCCCGGTCCGCCATGTTGAATTTTCTAAGTGGAACCACGGATTCGTGATCAGTGTCCTCAAAAACTAGCAAGTACAGATTTTTAAGGCAAAATTGTCATTTTTTGACTTTTTTTTTGGAAAGCTCAATTTCGGAGGCAATTCGGGTGCTTGAACCGCCCCTAACTCCGTCATTTTTGCCGGCCGCAGACGGGATAAGAGTTATGCATACTCCTGGGGTCCAAGAAACCCGATGCAAATAGTTATTTTTATATCAAGGCCGCTAAGCGACTCTTTCTCAATCGAGAGAATTTCTAACGAATTTCGCGGCCATGATATAAGTTACATATTGCAGGAAAAATTCATTAAGAACACAAAATATTCAGATTTACTGTCTTAGCGTTCCTATGAGATGTCGTACTGACATTCCTAGAGATATTTTTTCAATTTGTGATAAAGCCTGATAGTGATAGTTCAATGTCATGCACTCCGCCGGATTTAAAATATGTAGTCCATTCTGCTATTGGGAGCTTAGTACCTGAAAAGTCTAAAAGTGTGACTTTTTGACTATTTTTACTTATTACGGCTTCAATACTCCTTCAAGTCTACCAGATCTGACTCCGATTGACTTTTATGTTGGTTTCTCGAGCGCCAGATTTTTGTTTTGTCAAGGTTTACTCCTCGTTAAGGGCTTCTGCTAGGGCCATTACCACAAAACGTATCACTGTGCTATCTATGAATATCCTTGTCCCAGGGTAGTCTCAGTGAAGGCAGGCTTTGATTGCAAATATTACTTGGTTACTTCTTGACTACTTAAATGCTGTTCAGAAAGTCATTTTAGATAAACATGTAACTTCCCAGAGATAAGTTTATTTATAGCTTGAACATAAATAAATATTTGATTCTCTCTGTATGATAATATCTTATCCCGACCCGGGGAAGCACAAGGAAGCTCAGAATCAATAGCATTACCAATTGAGGTGCTGTTCAAGTCACCTACACCAGCTTCAGTCGAGCATTTCCTTGCTCATTCCGCGCTCATGATGGTCCACCAGTTCCTCAATTTTGTGCCGCGGTTTTTATGACTATATCTGTTTCGTTATCCTTTGTTGACACGAAATATGCATGGTTCCGAATGGAATCAAAATATACGCTGCTTATGAATGGAACCGTATGCAAATCTGATACTTGAACTACACGGATGACTATGTCCGGCACTATTATGAATTTTGAATACTAATATAAACGAAATCTAAAATTTACAACCAATCTGCATGTTTCCCATTAAATAATTACTTAAGATTTTAGAGTTTCGTTGCAAAAGACAGTATGAAAAATGTTACAACGATTTCAAAAACTATATCTAGAAATGAAAGACTGCATTGTGATTTCGAAATGCATGTGTGAAAATTTTGAAACCTCAAATTGACTTTCAATTTCGCGGACGTTACTAAGGGAAGCGGCCGCGAAATTGAATTTTGCGGACTGTATAACGCCTGCGAAGTACTCACTTGGCGTACGGTTGTACAAAAAATTATTTTCCAAATCTGAGCTACTTTTCCACTATTACACGTAGCCCCGTTTATTTACTAAACTATTAATTTTGAAGAGATAGTAAATGTTATTGGACTAAATGTCTCATCAATAAGTAAAGCTTCCTCGCTTCAGCAACATTCACAACATTAACTTTGATAGCTTCGTGTACGTTTATTTACTTGAAAGAACTTTATTATATGATTTAAAATCCTGTTGATAATAATTGGATTGGAACAAGATATTGTTACAGTGAACCGTAGTAACTATTTATTACTCATATTATATTGAGGTGAACATTATAGTTTGAAACATTTTGATAGAACAAGTATACCGTAAATACTAGTTTCGTGTAGTACTTATTCTTACATGAAACAAGTATTGGCTGCCGGCCAACTTCGATATTATTCGCGAACCAGCTATTTCCTCTACATGTACTAATTTTGTTTTATATCACCTGGACCGTAGTTGTAATTCTCGAAGGGAATTGAACGCTACCGAATATTGTAGAAGTGCTTTCCAAATAATTTAACTTAAAATGAAAATTGCATAAATCGCGTCTCGTATGCAATTTCTGAATATGAATAATGCACATTTCTTGGAATGTCATCTCATATTCACAAGTAAAGACGGCATTGAGGATAGAGGTTGATGACTTCCTCCTGCGAACGTCCCACTGCTCGAGTAAGTTGTTCAAATATCATAGTCAAATTGAATTCGCGAAATGCGTAGCTCGATGTTAATGAATATTACCAGGAAAACGTTCGTTATGAATTTGTTACGAAGCCCTTAACGATTTTGGAATTTAATAAATGTTGCACGACACTTTGCGATACTTTGAAGTTTCTCAGATTTAGAACATTGTTAAAACAATTCAAATAAGGCAAAAAGAAATCTTCATTATGAACAAGTATTATGCCATTTTTCTGAGACAACAACTACACTGAATGCATTGAATGATATAAAATGAGATTTCACTCGAATAACACAATAATGAAAACTGTTTCATCATAAAGAAGTAGCATCGAACAATAATAAGTACGAAACAATCCCTTTTAAAAACTAAAATACTATCGAAATAATAAGAATTTTTCGGCAACCAAGTAGCCATCATCAGAGTGAACTAAATCACAAAACAAAATGTACCTATTTGAGTATTATTTGGGGTTAATAATGCAAACAAGCTCAGCTGGAGATAAAACTGAATTTAATAAATTTTTTTTTCGCTTATACATTTCCATCCCTTCTAAATTATCTAGTAATTTTTCCTTACTGTATCTTAAAAGTGTTAAGCTTTCTAGAGAAATGACGTGACGTTTATTTAAGATATGTTCTGATGACGATGTTGATTCTTCACTAGCAATTATTAATTTATTGATTACTGGAGGATGATAAGTGAAACTTTTGAATTTTATTGAATTATTTGGAAGTAATGGCTCTAATTTGTCTAGTTGAATGCCTACCACTAATCGTTTTTGGTTAGAAACTAACTTATTCATCAAAGATTTGTCCCTCCCTATTTGTAGAAGTTTCTCAAGCTCGTTGTTATAGTTTTTCTGGCTCAAAGGAACGTTTAATATCTGTGAAAGGGACTATCGAATTTTATAACTAATTGCTGTACATAAGTCCACTGGAATATATCTACTCGTTAGAGTAGATTTTCTCTATATGTCGACTCCCTAATGGAAAAATCTCCATTCTGGTCGGCGTCATCGATTCTGATAAAACTTGATTGCAATATGTTTCCGATGATGAAAAATTCGAATCAAACATTAGTTATAACCTTAGTTCATGATTAACCTAGATACAGAGTGCCGGGATCCTGGATCCTGCTAATCCCATAAACAGTGGCCCTGATAAAATCGTGTTCTACAGGGATCAAATACTTAGAAATTGTATCGGCGTCCATCTGAGATCCTGCTGAAATAATTTCAGTGAATATCCCAATTTTTTGGAAAATTTAAATTCTTGCAAAATTTCATAAGGGAAGCATGGAAAAATCTCGATTCTGATGAAACTTGGTTAAGTTTCCGATGATGAAAAATTCGAATCAAACATTAGTTATAACTTACATCATGATTAACCAAGATAGAGAGGTGTCGAGAACCTGAATTTTGCTAATCTCATAAGCAGTAACCTTAATAAAATTATGTTATACAGGGATTTATTACCTATAACTTGTATCGGCGTTCTCCTGAGATCGTTCTGAATCAACTTCAGATTTTTGTAACCTTAGATCATGATTAACCAAGATACAAAGTGTCGAGACCCTGAACTCTGCTCATCCTATAAACAATGGCCAGAATCAGTATATATACATAATATGTAATTTAAAAAATTTAGTAAATAAATTAAGTAGAATAACACGTGAACATATGTTAAAATAAGTTAAAATATGGTAAAATATGTTAAAATGAGCTAAAATTATGCTAAAATATGGCCTACTGATAGGAAAACGCGATAGGATTTTTCCCGTGGTGTTATATTAGAAAAATATTGTATAATCAAAAACTGAAGTTTAAAAATTCATTAAAATCGTGGAACGGATTTTTAGATAAAAAGTCCTGCAATGTAATTAAAAATTTTTTTAATGGTAAGGCTTTAGAATGTTCAGGTAGTTCATTTAGAAATATTTTGCCATAATAATTTGAACTATATTTACTAGAATTTAGTCTTAAAAAATCAGTATGAATATTGTTACATTGTCTGGTATTATAGTTATGAAAATCACTATTTAAGACATGGGTGCTATTAGACATTCCGTCTATAAGACAATAATATATATACAAAGAAGGTAATGTTAAGATATTTAATTTAGTAAAAGTAGATCTGAAGTCGTCTCTAAAACGTTTTTTTGACATTATTCGTACGACTTTTCTCTGTATACCGAATATTCGACTAGCATGTGAGGAGTGACCCCAGCGTGTCAAAGCATACGTCATGTGAGATTGTATTAGCGAGAAGTAGGCCATACGTATCACATCCTCAGGTAAGTGATTCACTAAGTTTCTTATTAGAAAAATATTTTTTGACATCTTTTTTGCTAGGTAATCGATGTGTCCTTCCCAGTTCAAGGAAGGATCTAGAATGACTCCTAAACATTTTACATTTGTAGGTTTTTTAAAACTTAAATTTTTATGTGTGAAAAATATCTTAGCTGTCTTGTCTAGATTAACCGCAAGTTCATTCGCACAAAACCATTCCAGAAGAAGAGTCTGTGTATGTTCAAGGGAGCTAATCAAGTGAGCTTCATTTGGGTCGCTACCGATCACGCCGGTTTCATCAGCGAATAACAGAAGGTCTGCTGCTCCCACTGCCTGTACGAGGTCATTTATGAAAATAAAAAATAGTGGAGGTCCGAGAACCGATTCCTGGGGTACTCCACCGATGACGTCACCGTGATCAGAAGCAATATACTTAAGAAAGTATATTGTTTTCTGATTGTTAAGAAAGATTTCATTAATTTACAGGTGATGTCATTTAAGTTATAAAGTATTAATTTTTCTACTAGGATTTTAGCTGTTACGCAGTCGAATGCTTTTATTAAATCATAAAAATATGAACCAACAGCAAAACCCTTTTCCATACCAGTCACTATGTAGTTTATTAATTTTTTTATCGCATCCGTAGTAGACTTTTTTTTACGGAATCCATACTGGTTCACAAAAAAGGCACCAGCAGATTCAAAATATCCAACAATTTGGATTTTTAAGCACGATTCAAGAATTTTAGAAAATATTGGTAAAATAGCTATAGGTCGGTAATTGTTCATTTCGTCAGTGGGGCCCTTTTTGTGAACTGGCATTATCCTTGAGATCTTAAGAGAGTCAGGGAAAACGCCCACATTAATGCACTGCTTTATTAACTTTGTTAATGGATAAATAATAATGTTTAAAACACTTTTTATTAGTTCGACATTTAGATTATAATGGTCTTTGCATTTTTTATTAGTAAAACTATTAATAATATCTCTCACTTGTATGAAACTTACTTAATAACCATTCCTAATCTTTGACAATAATAATGTTAAGAAAAAGAAGCTAGTTATTAACTTCTGATTCTACAGTGAATTCAATTATCAAATTGGTTATTAAGGGTGTTCAAAAAACTTTGTAGATCAAAAGCTTCACTTATAATTGTGCAATTATCATCGACATATCGTATAGATTGTGTTTGCTAATTCAGTATACTCTGATGACGGCTAGTTGGTAGCTGACAGGTCCTTAGTACTCCAAAAATATTTTTACTGGATGAAGATGATTATTTCGTACTCATTAGTATCATAGGGTATCCGCAGTTGTGTACTCTTTTAGTGTATTAATCAAGTAGTATCCTCGAAATCAGCTATGAACTGAATACAATGATTATGTAGCTCATTGTATAATATAGTATGGAGGTGAAGTGGGTATGGCAGATGCTATTGGGTTGACAAAGTTATTGATCATAGAATAGAATAGAATACTTTATTCACAAAGCCTCCAATTAACAGAATTGGACAGGACAAAGGACACATCATAGTTAATAATTGAATATAATTGTATTTAAGTATAGATCACTACATTCTAATAGTTCAAACTTGCAAACTTTCTCGTTGTACTGATGAACTCTATAAGAAGTTTCTAACTGATTCCAGTTCCTACCTTCACCCCTCCAGTTGACTTTTCTGAACCATACAGTATAAACATGCCCCACTAAGAAAACCCAACGAAGGAGGATATAAGCTTGTGCCAAGATATCGAAATTCTATTGTACCGTATTGTATTTGAGATATTTGCACACTGCAATCTACTAGGTCTACTGGTTCCCCTTCTGCTGATGGGCCATTCCGGGTGTCCCAATGGCTACAGAAGTTCCTCCAACCCTGTAGCTCTTAGGGAACTCGAAATGTTGGATGACTTCAAGTTAAGTCAATCCCTTCCTTCTATGTGGTACGCTCCTCCTAGGTGTCGTTGGATTTTGCAAGATAGTGCATTCTGCAACGATTCGGATAGAAGTTTCGCCCTTCTCTTCGCAGAACCTGCACTCTTCTTCCTCTACTAATTCGAGTTCCTTAAGGTATTCCTTCAACCGACAGTGCCCTGATAGGACTCCCGTTAGTTTTATGAGTTTATTTTTTCCTAGGTTGAAGCAATCTTTAGATCTGGTCGAGTTATATTTTCCCAGAAGTATCTTTGACTGCCTCAGTGCTTGTAGTTTCATCCAGATATGGGATATTTCATTGTTCACTTCTTGCTTCAGTTCTCCCAGTATTGTGCTGGCGCTCATTCCGTAGGAGGGTTACAGTCCCAGGAATGGTGTGTTGATCTTTTTTTCCGAGGTCTCTGCTTTTTCGTTACCCTGCACCCTGGTGAGTCCCGAGTTGCATAGGACGGTAACTGAATTGTTCTTGCCTAGTTCGTTTATTTTCTCTAAGCATTCCCAGACCATCAGCTGATTGGGTGGAGGCTCAGCACGTTGATACCTGCTTGACTACCCGACATGATGACTATTTCTTGTCTACGGAAGTCTCTTTCAATATCCAACTGGACAAATTTTTTCTATATCATGAAGATACTTGACGATTTGCCTAAGCATGATATACGATTCCAGGTATATATTGCAACTGGATCTAGAGATGGTGCTTTTGTCGCATTCGCTTTTGCGACTTAGCTTCACGTAGCTATAAATTTTTTTCATCTCATTTGGAGCATTTCCCAGGTTTGCTGTTTTAATCTAGATCGGTCAGTAACACCACAATCTAATAGTACATACTTGCAAACTTTCTCGTTCTATTGATGAAGCTCTATGAGAAGAGAGAAATTATCTAGAACTAATAATTTGTGGCGTTTCTGATCGATCTAGACTGCAGAGATCTCATGCTCCTATTTACAATCATGGAGTTAGAATAAAGTACACAACTGGTATTAATAAAATATAGACATTGCAACAATAATAGAAAATTTTAACACACTAAGAACTTTCGACTATTCAGTATAAAACACTCTTGTATACAAAATATAAATAAAACTACTAACCTAGAACTGCCGCTTGGTGATAATGCATATCTTCTTATATGATCAGTCCATGTGTTTGCATCCAAAAATAAATATACAACACACTAGTCTAGATTTGCCAATTAGATATTTTCTTTCATGTGTTATGTTATGTTATGTTCAGTTGAGACTATTGCATCCAAAAATAAACTTTCAAACAAAGTTCTTTCGCCTAATACATCACAAATCCGTGAAAGTACATTAAGAGGTACCTATTTAGAAGGGATTATTTTGTTTAAATATACGGAAATATTCTATCAGCTGTACCATCCTCTTCATGTAAATGATAGTGAGTGAATGGTGCCTCAAGATGGTACTATTAGCATGAAATATGTGGATTATTATAGGGCATATTATTCGAAACTCTACCATTTCTAATATACTTGATTGATTGTGCAAAATGGAAGATTATATAGAACAAAGCATGGTTGTTTTGATGGAATCGGTTCTAACGTATCAATGGATCCAGTAAAATGAGTTTGAATTATACCGTTGTTGAAAGTTTCCCTGCTGTGCGATGGGTCGTGCAGAATCTAATAACTCTACAGGCACTGGCAAGTCTTGAACAAAATTTATTTCAAAATTTTACGTAATAGATTTATAGTAAGAGGGTGAATGTTCAGTAACGAGGTAGTATATAAACCTGAAAGCATGTTAACAGAAAACAACAAGTTGCATGTTCTTCAATATATTGAGAATTCTAAGCGTTGAATTCTGACGCCTTTAAAACCCTTACTGTACCTCATGAATATACCGTTAATGTGGTAGAGGATATAAGACTTCTGCAACCTTTTCACAATTCGCAGACCATCAATGTTAATATAATAAAATACCAGTTGAAGCTTGATTAACAATAACAGTTCATTTCAGAATAAAACATGATTCGATAAAACATTTCGGATTGTGTCTATTTATCAAATACATACCTATTCCTAGAAGAATACTTTTTTCAGAATACTCATGCATGGAAGTAGAATGAACATTGTAGATGAGATCATCATAGCCAAAACTAACCTCAAAATTTCCGTCTGCTTCTACAAATATAAAACGAATATTTATTCAGGTACTTTGATGTCATTAATAATCAGGAAATCCCAAGAACGATATACTCCATGATCACATACAGAATGATATGTTTTTAGGGGCTCCAACATCTCTCTGCAGACGTTGTGGCTGTAGACAAAAAAGGGGATAAATTACTAGCTGAAAACTATCGTCCAATAAGCCTCACTCCCATCGAAGTTAAAATAATAGAATGTATCATGATTGACTACATGTTAGCGTTTGCGTTTGAGCACAATATTATTTCGAAAAATCAGCACGGATTCATACTTGGAAGGTTTATATCTACGAACCTACTTCGATATGTGAATAATTGGTCATTGGCTACAGATAGTAACATTCCAATAGGCGTAATCTATCTGGATTTCAGTAAAGCCTTTGATAAAGTCTCCAAATTGCGCCTCCTAGCTAAATTGACACACTATGGTTTCCAGAGTGAGTTGTTAGGGTGGATTTCAGCTTTTCTTTCTGGTCGTAAATTCATAGTAAAAATTTATTCAAGTCTTTCACAACATGTAGATGTGGTCAGCGGCGTTCCTCAGGGATATGATTGGTCCATAATTATTCTTAATTTATACTCCCGATATTCCAGGACTAGTTTCCTCTACATGTTCGCAATATGCGAACGATGTCAAGTTGTATATGAACTCCTCTTTTACATCACCATTCGCTTCAACGTGATCTGTACATCATTTTGGAATGATTCATTTATGGCTGATATCATTAAATACGAGCAAATGCACTGAACTTTATATTGGAACGAACAATCCACATATTTCGTACCATCTTGTGGGTTGCAGTTGAGCACGGTTACTTCACAGAATGGCTTAGATATCTCTGATAACCTCACGTGGTCACGCCACATTGAAGAAATGTAAAGGGAAATAAATGCCTAACCACCCTCAAGAAATGTTATTGGAATTTGAACTATTCAAGTATTGTCTCTAAAGACGCTGGCAAATCCAGCAGTAAGTTGATGAGATGGAAGTTGAGATTGACTATTGTCAATTTTGGATAGGCAATATGCTTCTTATGGCGAATATGACAAATTTTCACTAATATAAATAGCGATAAACGTGTTTGAACTCATTTCTATTCCATGAAAATAGTAAAGGGAAGAGCTTTCCTGGGAAATGGGGTAGCTTCAGAATGAAGTCGCTATTTACTGCGATTGTTGTATACATCTTCGTGGTTTGCATCACGATATCAGGTGTTTCGTAATATACGAATACGTTCAATTTGACTTGGATATATCTATTTCCCCTAAGTTGGGAGAAAATATTGATGAACCCATTAGTTGTTCAACGAAACTAACTGTAATTCTCGTGATTCAGGTTATTATTTGAGTAGAATATGGGAACGTAATGAGTTCCACGATTTCCAGTTCCTTTTTGTTTCATTCACTACACGTAGTATTTTTTTATATGCTTTGAGTATTCGAGAGGAAAACTATAATGTTCGAGGAACATCGTGTAAACCAGCCGTATAATGTTGAGGGGAAAGAATAGTGTAAGCGAAGTATTGTAATCTTCCGGAATTTCCCGGATATACACATTTTGAACATTTCTGAATCGATCCTGACTATTTTTGATATCGTGTCTGAGTGTGACAATGTGTCTGTGTGTGCATATGTCTTTTTTTGCGGAGGTAGGTGAAAATCTTCAACATATGCTGTAAAGCCCGTGCTTCAAAGTGTGTGGGATTTCTACTCACTAAAATCACCTCCCGTTATATCCCAGCACCCCGCGGGACCACCGTCAGGCATTACTTCGCGGGGGACGAAATGGTTGTTATGCGCCCTTCCCGGTCCAGCTATTTGCCGTCTCCTTCTATGCCACGGGTTGGCTTTTTCTCTTGTTGTCTGTATGTCTGAGCTCCTTCAATACGGTGGCCGCAAAATAGGGCACCACATTACAGATGGTCTGTGACTCAAGCATCTCCTCAACGATATTTTCCGGGAACAACTGCTGCTGTAGATTTTTCTGGGAGATCTCGCGCGGTACTTTGGAACGCATTTCGCGTCCTCGGGCACTGGTTGACAGGTTCGGCACGACGCCTTAAAGCACCTATATTCTGTTAACTGCACGAGGTAGTGATCTACCTCTCCGTGCCTCCTACTGGTTCATGCGGCAACATCTGGGATGAGGCGATGAGTTCACCGCTCCTTGGTGGATGCATACCAGAGCCGCTGCAATAGGCCTGTAGATCTCTGGTCTTTCCTTCACCATCAGACGGTTTGGTGGCATGTCCCGATAACACATACGGCTTCGTACGAGACCGTGCGATATGAACACGTCACTTGTAGAGTACACTGAGGAGGTTAAATGACATACGTAAAATGCCACCCCTGAGGCTGATACCCAGATTGAGGCTACGTACACCATCGTGGAGTATTGCCTTGGTCTTATAGGCTGCCAATTGCATGCCATTCATCGAGAGCCACGGGCGGTTTGTGACGACAGCCTTGTCCGGTTTCTGCATGGCTTCTTCCAAGTACTTGGGAATGACAACCACATCAATATCGTCTGCGAAGCCAATAGCCTTTGTACCTGTGGGCATGCGCAACCTTAGCAATGTATCGTACATGATGTTCCACTATAAGGGTCCAAGTACCAAGACTTGTGGACGTCTTATGGAACTTTTATTACTGGATCCATTTCGTCCCAACTATTTTCTCTTGTTCCACTGAATATTATTCTGGGTTATATTCAATGGAGGTCTGATCATTCCCTCCATTGTCTCTTGTACGATTTTCTTAATTTAATTTCATTGTAGCTCATGACGAATGTACATTAGCAATAATTAGCATCTAATATGACCCGATAGTAATTTGTATCCTGAAATGTCATCTAACTTCACTGGAAACTGATAAATTTCGTGCTTTATGTTATTAAAACATAATTACCTACGTTTATATTCTAATCTGAAGTGATCATCATCATCATTCATTCAAAACACCATTTGTTCTATTTTGTAAACCATAAATTAGACCACGTAACTTGTAATTTGAACAAATTAATGTTAAGAGGTATTTTACGATATTGAGAAAGTAGAATAATCTATTTTTCAAATAACCGAACTTCAATCGAACTCGTGAAAATATAATATAATAATGAAATTATTCACAATGTTTAATACGTGAGCTTGATTTGAGACATCATAAAATAAATGTTCTTTGGAACTAATTGAAAGATTTGAAAGTTGAATCTGGTGATATTCTCGTTTCATCTGATGTTGTTTCATTATTCACAAATACCCCAATCCCTGAGTAGGTAAATAGTCTGAAGAAATGGTATTTCTAATAATAAAAATGCTTCCAAATGATTATCGGTCACTGTTCCTCTGGTTTTCACAATTTTTAGTGTAGAAAAACACATTTCACAAGCTACTTGTATTGTGGGAATAATGTCAATATATGTAATTAAGCTAGTGCTGGTAATCAATATGATGCGCTATCTAAGTTATACTAGCTGTTGTGTGTGGACTATGTCCACAGAAAGAGCTAACACCCGTAGGAGCAGTGGTCTGTCATGGACAGTCTGAACTGTGATAATGATCCATCGATTTATGGATCTGTCTGTCATGAAAGTTCCATGGGACTATATTAGTTGTAAAAAATTTAGAAATATATCGAATTCATCTTACTCCTTCGGATTGTATTTCGAAAAATCTTCTACGTCCCCAGAACACCCGCAAAAAACAGTGGTCTGTCAAATTTCAAGTAGGTCGGCTTCATTGTTTCGATGATTTAGTATTTATTGAGTCAGTATATGGTATTTGCCTCCTACCTCCTGTTTGCGTGCTGAGCCCGCAGGAACATATTACTCTCGTAGAAAAAGTTGGGGCTTCGGATACGCCCCGGCGCCGGCGATGTCATTCAAGACTCAGTAGCATATTTCAAATGAGTAAAAATGTAACTCTATGTCATGTGAAAGATTACTTAAATTGACAGGGGTATTTATCTTATGTGGTGATTTATCTTGGACATTGTATGACGACAATGTATCAGCGGTCGGTCATGTAAACGTTACCTGAGTATGCGGTAATGTGCGGTCGGTCATGGACAGTCTGAGCTATTGTGTGCCTCCTGTGAGGTTGTAGGCTTTGGGCCCCTGATCTGAATTGTATAATAATGTCCTTTTGCTAAAGTAGCTCGCTAACAGATTTGTAATGTACTCCGGGACATTCATCAATATCAGCGCCTTCAGAATTTGATTCCAGTTCGCTTCACTGTGTTGAACGCGTTCTTCATGTTCAATGTGATCACGGCGTAGAGTGTGTGTGAGAAATTTGGTCTACATCAATTGTATATGGAGTGGCCATCTTCGAAAAACGCATAGCTCTCGAGATATAACCGAAAATTGATGAAAGTGCTTTTTTCGCTGTGAAGCCGACTTACCGCAAGTAAGCAAACTTGAAATTCGGATTCAGCACCATAAAAAAAACCGTTGATAAAGACTCCCGCAATTGTGTTACTGAAACGCCAGTTTTGAACATAGACGATCGATGTTCAAAACTGGCGTTTTAGTAACACAATTGCGGGAGTATCCGAATCAACCTGAGAAGGTTTTTCAATGAATAAATCAATCTCGAACAAAATTGCAAGAAATGCATGATCTGTTTCCATGTCGGAGATATCATATTACCAAAGGCTGTTAACAATGAAACGAAATAAGGAATCCCAAATGCTTAATTTAAAGTTACATGAGTTTCCAGCCAATTCGCAGCCAACAATAAATAACATGAATACTCGTATGAAGTTTCATCTCCGAGGATTCTGTTGGTTACGGATGAATTTCAAAAGCCTCATTTGTCCATTGTGTCTATATAAATTAAACATCGTCTCGTAAAACTTACCACAGCTGATCCACATTCTGTTCTAAAGTGCAATTCAAGTTTTATGTGTGTATTATCCATTTTCTTTCATATTATGTTTATAATGACTTCAACAGAACTTTAAGCAAGTTCTGTGTAGACATTATCAACTTAATGGAAGTGCCAACTTCAAAAGTTAAGCTTCTCAGAAACATTGCACCATTGGGATCTTGGAAACGGTAAGAGTTACAACTCACAAGGTCTCTCAAATTACAAACAGTACGTATTCATGAGTAGGTCACGAAGCTTGGTCCTCTCAGATATACTAGAGATGCTTAAAACAGATCACACTAATTTTGATCACTATTTGATAATACTTTTAATTCATTGTTTTTCTAACAATGACAACTTACATATACTATATTTGGTGTTTTCTTCACAGCTTTAGATTTGACACCATTGATAAGCGAAGATCACTAATGTAGAATAGTGATAATAATAAGTTTATTCGGAAATTTTTTTTGCAAGAACATATCATTACTGAAATAAAATTGGATGCATGTATATATGCATCACCCACAAAGGGTTCCACTATACCCCGTGTGTGAGTCTGAATCCTAAACTAAAATTATAAACTAAATTACATATTAAGTATTAAGTATTAAGTTCATTATATTCTTGAATTTAAATATAATTGTTGAAATTAAGTTCAAATTACACTCAACTATGTTAAATGCTCGTGAGAGCTTTGATATAATTACAATGATATGCATGTATTTACTAATTATTTGTTATATCTTCATAGATTCTGTCAAAAAGAGAGATATTTTCATCACTAAATACAATTGTTTGGATTTTTTTTATTACCATTTTTGTTGTGAGATCCATTCCTTCAAAAGTTGTAGGCAGTAAATTGAATGATCTTATAGCTATATATCGCTAAAAAATTGCTATTTTTTTTAATATAGTTTCGTTAATTTTACAAAGTTTTATACTATTATTTCGAGTTTTCACGGTCGGAGCAAGATAATTTTCTTTTAAGTGCTGGTAATGATGTGGAAACATTCTCTTATAAATAATTGTTATATATTTTATACAACAGTTATTTTTGTATTAAGTGCGTAAAATTAGTGTTTTTTAATGTCACATGAGAGGGTTAATTCCTCTCGAATGTGCCATGAAAACATGAATTTTATACACGACATACAAACTACATTTTTTGTTCAACTGTGAATGTGAATTTACATCTTCTGAAATATATAAAAAATAAATACTTCCAATATAATTTCACAGCATCCAGTGGTCTTTCTGTGTCGTTACTATAGAGAATGAAATTGTGTTATGATAAATAATCAATTAATAATTGACTCTGTTAAAAATAAATGCTCCAAAAAGTTATATTTCATGTTTATTTTGTGAATTATCTTGGCAGTGAAAAAAAGGCTTTTTTCCACGGTGTAAAAAATACTTTTTTCACGGTGGAAAAAAGTAAACATTTACGCATCAAAAAAGATGCAGAAATGTTGTTGTACAAAAAAGTATTTTTATGTATGATTTATATACAAATTTGCGAGAAATAGGTCACACTAACAAATATGCTCATTATTTTCGTCTACACGTACGTTTCGGTCTGACGACCATCATCAGAAGACGTATTGTCTCTGAAACGGGATTGGTTAAGACTAATTGTATCAGCACAATTTCGATTATTCGTGTTTCTGTACGTTTCGGCGACGTGGGCATTTTTAATTGAAATAGGTGCGATAAGGACGCTCTGTGCTGACAGAATTAATTTTAATAAATCCTGTTTTAGACATAATGTGTCTTCTGATGATGGTCGTGAGATCGCAACGTAAGTAAAGCGAAAATAATAAGCATATGTGTTACTGTGACCTATTTCCCGAGAATGTATATATAATTCATACCTGGATCAAGAATCATCATCAATAACTCATGTATAATATTCTAGAGTCTTTGTTGACTCCGTTCTGATTTACTTAAAGCATTTTGGTTCACACCACCCCACCCTACAGTGCAGTAGGGTGCAATACTATGAAACAATGCATGATATAGCATTATTAAGTGTTTGAATCGGAAGATTTTATATAGTTTATAAGAAGTGAATATGAGATATTTTGTTCTACCGATGATCCTCAATATATGTTGCTCTCAACCTAGTAGTCCAGTCAATAAGGTGGGGAAATAGGCCAAATAACTAACTATTTTGCAGAAAGTCGAATAGGGAAAATTCTATGGACCATAAAGGTCATTCGTGACTACTGATCAACACTTAAATCTCCCCCATTCACCCCTATATGCTAAATTAACCCTATTCTCAACCCCTTTTTTCAAGATAATTTTTAATTCATCAAAAAATGGAATGTAAGCCTTCAAAATAAGTTCTACTACGTTTTTCGGGACGCTGCACTTGAATACAAGGTCATTTTTGTGGAAAATTTAATCTATGGACGGAAAATCGGGGAAATTTGATCATTTTCAAGTGATTATCGTTTTATATATAATAGAGGTTAACAGTCGAGTATTTCGATCCAAAGCAGGAAAAAAACAGGAAAATTTGCGTAAAACTGTGGAAATTCTGAAAATATAATGTTTCCACGTCATTGGAATTATCATGTGATAGGACGCAATAGATGTTTTGTGGTCGCTGATTACGAATTTGACATCAAAAACGTCTGAAAATATTAAGATTATGTTGAAAATTGAGGAAAATTTAAAAATACAAACATTTTTGTTAGTCTTGCCGCTTGGAGAATAGATAAAAGTTACTCTTCGCAAATCATTCGATTTGGTTACTGATTTTTATATAATTGTTTCACATGCTATAAGATGCTCTTCTGTGTGAAGATAATGAAATAAATTATTCCATTATCTTTACACAAACAAATAATATTGAATATAATACTATTTGTACCAAAATGTTAATACAAAAACAAATTTTGTTTCTGGGGATCGAACCCGAGCCTACTGAGTGGGAGCCGAGTATCCTAGCCTCTGGGTCATACCTTTGGTTCATCGCCATTTGTTATAAGCAGTCAAAGTACGGTGTATATTTAAGTTCACGTTTTTGCTGTTGTTGATGAACGATTTCCTCGAAATTTGGGTCGTTCTAAATTAATTTACAACTTGAATAGAATCAGTCATTACTTGATGAAAATACATCCTAAACTTTGATGAAATAACTATTGGAAGTTCGATTTTCACAAGTTTTAAAAATAAATGTGACTATAGTTTCACTAACACGTGTTAGCACTTCTATAATATTCCCTGAATACACGCCATGTGCAACATGTTCCATGAACTGATGACATAAGAGTGAATTTTGAACGGGACATCTGTTCAATACGATAATCCACACAATTAAATGAACAAATATTTATGATGTATGATGAAAAAATGAACTGCGAACCAACGCCGTTTTTCATGGCAATGCATATTAATCAAACCAAAAAAAATAGTCTTATGGAGACCCCGAGTGCATTCGAATGACCATGGAATGATTCAAATCCGACAAGCTTTTATCACTCTTCCACGAACTTCAGAGTGCAGAGTGAAAGCATAATTGGACGAACATGCAGCCTGGCATTGTACGGAATCTCATTTTTAACACGTAACTCTACTAATGACGAAGATTTTTTATAATTTCTCGCAAAATATGCTGGTTCCGTTGAAACTACCGAATTTTTACGATTTGCCCCCAATTTAATTTCTGTTGCCGACGTAAATCCTCATTCTACGAATTACTGTTTTCTCTTTTTATTGAAATTGTCTCATCATGTGACGATGTTTCCTTAATACTGAAACACATATAATCGAACAATAACACAGGTCAACACAAATTTTGACTTTGATAAGAGGGTATGAAATTTCGATAGATTTATCGATAGTCACACAAAAAAAATCAGTATGGCCTGAAAAAGTTTGCTTTTGTATCCAGGAGAACGGTTGATCAATATTTCAGGAAATTCATAATTCCATTTTTTATTTATTGAAATATATTTATATATAATTTGTATCAACTTTTAGTATCACATCAATTTACAAAATAGTGGAAAAAAGTTTAAAAGTGAACCTTATTACTTTTTCTCTCATGTTTATCAATACTTTCTCTCACTAAGCCCCAAATGTAGTCCCTCATCATATTTTCGTTGTATCGGCCCTGATAACGTTGATCGAAGACCATAATATCTTGATGAAAACGTTCTCCTTGTTCTTTTGAATACGCCCCCATGTTGTTTTCGAATTTATCTAAGTGAGCAATAGAACATATGTACTCTTAGAGACATTCTGCAACCCATAGTTTTAACGTTTTCTAACATGTTTTCAACTAGCTCTCGGTAATTTTCAACTTTGCTATTCCCTAAAAATCCAGAAACTACTCCTTGGAAACTATTCCAACTTTTTTGTTGAGGACTAGTAAGTAATTTTGGAAATTCTTCAATGGCAAAAAGTTTTTTGATTTGTGGACCAACAAAAATTCCAGCTTCAACTTTTGGTTCTGACAACTTTGGAAAAATACTTTAAAAAATGTAAAAACTTCAGATCTTTCATCTACCTTTTTTTCGAATTGTTTCATAAGTCCTTGATGTGTAAAGACATTCTCAGGTTCAGCAATAGGTTCACATTTGACGTTTTGTTCCCCAACACAAATGCGGTTCTAAGTGGCCATGATCGTTGAACATAGTGTTGAGCATCTGCTCTACTATCCCATAAACCAGAGATAACACTGATAATTTATCTGCCATCTTAAAATCTCCAATGAACTGCCACTTATATTCTTGATAAATCAAAGCTTCGAGTAAAATTTTGACACTTTCATAGTTTTCTTTCAGATGTACAGAATGAGCGACTGGAAGACATGTACATTTATTTCCGTTATGTAATAAAACAGCTTTCAAGCTTTTCGTCGAGATGTCAAAAAATAAACGCCACTCACTAGGAACACAGGGCATCCCAATAATTGCTTTAAACAAACCTCTTATGTCATGACATAACAAAGTCCATATCCTTTGGTGAAGAACGTTGCAAAAAAATTTAGTATCATCATAACTACCATAAAGCAAACTTTATATGAAATATGGGCATTTTTCCTTTATTTTGGAATATAATGAATAGAAAAATCATAAAATAAATTTTAGGACAAAGACAAAAATTCGTTTGTAGAGTTGTGTAATTATTTTCATTCTCGATAACGATTCCCCGTAAATTCGGTATAGAATAGTTTGGCCATATGGAGAAAAAATCATGGTGAACATGCTTCAAATGCATGTGACACTATGCCCAAAGAAAGTTTGTCAGTCTTGAAACACAGTAATCACAAATATTTAGGTAATTTTTAATCGATGGAAATGTACTGGGTTCCCCATAATAGACTACCCATTTTAATATTTGAATTAAAAATTTTTTAGTTAACAAAACAAACTTTTTATTTTACTAAATTACAGATAACTCGTTGGGATTTATGATAACTTATAAATATTTGGCTAATTTAATTCTAACTTTTAAGAATCATGTCTTCTAAATGACCTCCACCAACTTCAACAAATTTTTCAATATTAGATAAAAAGTGGTTCATTACACGGCGTAGCAAACCTTCGTCTATTCCTTCAACTTCTTCACGAATTTTGAATTTCAGTTCCTCGATTGTACCTGGACGACTCCCAAACACTGGCTTTTAAATATCCCCACAGGAAAAAATCGGGTGCCGTTAAAACGGGGGACCTCGAAGACCAAGGCAAATCTCCGAATCGAGAAATGAGTCGGCCATTAAACATTTCTAGCAGGACCCTCATTGAGTTTCTGGCGGTATGAGCTGTTGCCCCATCTTGTTGGAATAGTGAGGCATTGTTTAGTAATCCTCGTCTATTTAATTCTGGAATGAGAAATGCCTCTAGCATATTAACGTAGCGCTCGGATGTTACTGTTACAGCGCGGTTATTTTCATCCTCAAAAAAAAATAAGGGCCAATAATACCAAAAGATCCTACTCCACACCACACAACAACTTTTGGATTATGGAGGTTCTGTGTAAAGATTTCACGAGGATTATCATTTGACCAGTATCTAAAATGCTGTTTATTGACCATGCCGTTCAAATAAAAATTTGCTTCGTCGGTCATTAGGAGACTGTGAATTGCTCCTTTATGTAAATCCAAAAATTCTTGACAAGATACTCACCTTGCTTCTTCATCTTGATTGCTAAGGTGCTGTGCCATTTGGTATTTATAGGGATGAAATTCTAAATGCCTTTGAAGAATTCGATCTAAGGTTCCCTTCGATATTCCTAGGATAAGGGTTTGTCGATTAGCAGACATTTTAGGACTTCTCGTAAACGCAATTCTAACTCGTTCAATATTTTCTGGTGCATGAACTATTCTTCGGCGTCCAGGCTTCTTCAAATTTTGTACACAACCATTTTCACGCCAATGACGAACCGATAACTTGACAGTTTTACGATTTGGCGCGTGACCCCTATTGTTGTTATTAAACTGACGTCAGAATGCACGCCTAACTGCTCCTATCGAATTGCTTTTTATGTAAGTTTCTACACAAAACGCACGTTGTTGGACTGAGTAATTCATGAAAGTTCAAACGGATGTTAAAATAATGTCTCAAAGCAAAAAAAATTAATTAATTATTGATGGAAATTAACAAACTTCTCGTAGAAAAATGGCGTTCCACGAAATTATTAATCTAAAATTTATTTGTGACAGGTGCCTACTTGATTAATAATTTACTCAAATCCCAAAGACTACAGAAGATAATCATCCCACAGAGAGCAACCCATTTAATTATCTCGTAGGGAATTTATTAATAATATAAAATGGGTAGTCTATTATGGGGAACCCACTATAAGTGTAGATGCACTCCAAGGAATTCAGATTTATCATCAGGGTAATCCCTTATATACCTCACTAATTACAAGTAGTATTCAAAAATGAATATTTTTTCGACGTCTTTCATACTTTTCGAGTTATATTGTCTATTCGATACCTACAACTTTCTTATTTGACTTTTTTCGATCCAAGCTATAGTTTTGTACTTATTCAAGAAAAAACGCTTTCCCCAACTTTGCCAATATTTTAGGTTATGTTCGCCATTTCAGATTGAGTTGCATGAAACAAGAACTCACCTTTAAATTTAATTTCCTATACGCATTTTTTGTTCTAGGTATTAATTCCTGCACGCACTTCTGTCTATTGCTTGGACTATTTAGCAGTCGAAATTAATCAAAAATTCTCTTCCTTCAGTATCTGTTTTATTATCTTACCGTACAGTATACAAATGTAAAATATATTCATGAACCATTGAAGATGACCATTTTGACCAATTTCTTTCTGAAGGAGGTTGGTTTATGTTCGGTCTCAACAATGTCATCCAATAATCTAATTTTTACCATAATAAAATCTGTTTCAATTATACTTTACTCGATTACTATTGTTTGATCATGTTTCTACAGCTTCATTTAACCTAGCAAAAGTGTTTCTAAATGTAACAAGATTCAATAAGACTAGTTTATTGTTATTCTCGATTGCCTTTATCGCCGCAGGGGAATAACAACTGGATTGAGATTGATGTAGGAGATTCCAAAGAAAAAGACGGTCACTTTGAAATAACTTAGATCTGGCCCAAACTTCCGGATACACAGGGTTTTAAAATGGCAATAAATGAAATGAAAATAACGGAGAAGAGTTTGTTGTTACAACGTCATTTGAACCAAAATGATGATTAAACTCTATTAAACGAGTAAAGTTTAACCTACATCTTGTTGAGATATAAAAGATATTATGCCAACTGTTTGTTCTATTAACAGGGTAGGAGTTTTTATGTTCTTATGAATATCTTGCTTTATGAAGTGGTCTTCCGGAAGAATGGATTATACTGTTTTTCCTCTAGTTTGATAAATGAGAGAAAGAAAAATGAATGTGATTGTTTTATCGGATTATATTTTCTGCGCATTGTCGCTCACATTGGCGGTTTTAGTTGTAACGGAGCAGCGTCTCTTGAACTCTAGTTGTGTTCAAACTACGTTGCCTTGCTGACACACTTGTCTCTGAACTGAACACCACGTGGAACGCGGCGCGAAAAATGGACAATAAGGAGAAAGACTTATTTTATTAACACATGCTTCTACCTTCATTTAGTGATAACAGCAACCGGTTTTAGGTAGGTACGAAAATATATTTCTCACTTTATTAAGAAAAAAATGTACACAGTCAATACAATTTGGATTTCTTGAATTCTATCTATAATTTACACTATTCAGGCGGAGATGCAAATAATGAAATAGTTGATATATCTGATGAATTAAATTTGAAAGATGTAGAGGTAAGAGAATAAAAAATCTGGAGAGATCAATGAAAAGTCGACTAATATAAACGCTTTGTTGAAACCTGCCGACCAATATACCACATATCATCAAAGATTTGCATAATAAAAGACATCATCAGAAACTATCATGAGAAAATTGCTGTCTTTAAGTCTATAAGTAATGTTGCGTCCCAAAATAAATCAGATAAAATTTGATGAAAGTGAAAAAAATATGGACCGACAAATTCCAGTCAAAAATATAATATAAATTCAATTGTTTCGGGAGATCCAAAATGAAAACTATTAACGACAATGCTTTCTGTATAGAAAATTTTTATTCAACTGATGAGTTTGACTCAATTTATATGTACAGATTCAACAGATCGAACACTAAATATGTCAAAAAATAATGCTTTTGTGAACAAAATTGACCAAAGCTATTTTTTTATGTTTCGTTAGGGGAGCATGTCACGAACTTAAGACTGTAAAGTTGTAATCACCACCTTTGGGTATTTTTGGGAATATCAGAGTCTTGTAAACAATCTATCTTCTGCAGCTGCTGCTACAAAAAGCAGCAAAATCAAAGTTGCCAGAAATTACTTTTTGCGTTTTGTCGACTCAAATTTTTTTTTACACTTCAGTGGAAATATGAAAGTTGTGGAGCCGGAAAACTTACAGAATGTATATGCTCTTTTTTCCTACGATCCACTGTTGCGGAGATATAGCACTTTAATAATCTGATATGTACCATTTTTAAAATACCCAACGAATGCAACGTCGTAGTTTTCATCTAAGGCTAATCAGAAATCGTAGCGCTACTCGTAAAGGATGAGATTTTGCAAAATACTGCAGAAACCCCGCATCCATCAACAAAGCGCCGAAGCTGCAGCACAAGTCATCTTTGTGGCATTGTATGATGGTGTCACTTGCACAGACACGCTCCCTTAACTCAGTTTCAAAAAAATCACTAAATCTAAGGCCTAAAGTAAAGTTAAGCTGCCTTCATTCCCACCTTCATCCCATAGCTGTAGAGTTTTCAAGTGCAGGCTTGGTTTGTCAATGCCTTGTGTAATGGAAGGCAAAGTATCTCTTCAATAAGTCCTAAATTAGGTAAATTCCGAACATTACTCTATTTCTTGGATAGTAGACTTCCGCGGACAGCTAATCTTGAACAATCTTGTCTTCCGGATGGATTCCGCGTCACAATAGCTCGACTTGATGCCGACGTTTCGCCAACCATTACAGGTGGCATCTTCAGTTTCAGTTCAAGCCTCAAGCCTGCCCTGAAGATGACACCTGTGATGGTTGGCGAAACGTCGGCATCAAGTCGAGCTATTGTGACGCGGAATCCATCCGGAAGACAAGATTTTCCAAGATTACTCTATTTGCTTAATTGTTCACATGTTATATCAACAAGTCATATAATGAGGTTGATATAACATAAAAAGTGGACCACATGTGTAATAATGCACCTTAAGCAAGGTTAGCTTATTGTTGATACATCATCCATGTCAACGTCGATTTGAATAAATGTTATGGAATAACGTATCAACATCAATGTATAAGGATAAAGAAGGAGAAATATTCATAGTTTAGGATATAGTTATCATAGAATAGGATTTTAGAATCATAATTAATGATTAGAGAAGTTAAGATTTTGCATTATTATTATATGAATATAGATTATTTGTTGTTTTAAAGACGACGTTTTTATTCTGGTTTTTAGGAAAATTGAAGTAATTTTTAATGAGTGTTTACATAAATATGGTAAATTTGCGAAATTTGATTTAGTATCATTGATAATCTATGGATAATTGGGCTTAAGGTTTTTTATTTAGTTTATTTTGAAGTATTTTATTTATTATCTTATCATCATAACATAACCGTTATCTTCCGCAATATCTATAATTCTGTTTAATAATTCTTTATGAGAGTAGTCTTTACTTAATGAGACATTACCTAATCTATGTATTATAGAGCTTATGCTGTTATATGATTGCTGATGTAAAAAAGTTTTGTGTTTGGTGGTATTTTTATGGGTGAATTTCTGATGAATAGCGAAAGGGTTTTTGCTTTTCATCTCTAAGTGAATTAAATTTGGATATCTGTTGTTAATATATGTCAGAAATTAACTTATTTGAAGATTACTACCTGCAAGGAAAGCGATTACGTCGCCAACTTAGCGATATCAATATTATAAATAAAATACTTCAAAATAAATGTAATAAAGACATTAACCCTAATTTATATTATCAGGAAATACCCGAAATAAATTCCAAACATTGAGAAGTTAGGTATTAAACGAATATGTAGGCCAAACAAGAAGGAACATTACCACTAGATAAAAAGTTAAGTTTTACCATGTTAAATGATATAACAAGAAGGGACATGGCATTTTTGAGAAATAAATCCTAGCTCCAGTAAATTTTTGAATAATCTAGAAGACACACATATAAGCCTAAATGAAAATTATGAATAATGTCTGAAGTCTAATAATTACCAACAATGCTCTACTGACTTTAATCCGTCAACAGTCACAGTCAAATTAACTTCTACCTGAAGATGATACATTCAAGGATTATTGAGGCAAATAGCCTTTTCCTTTCGGTCTACATCTCTGTAAATATAAATACTAGTAGGTTTTGATTAAGCTGTTTCTATGATGATGCTAGCATAGCTAGCGAAATGACTTTTTAAAATTATGGTGAAAAAGGTTCGTTGTTATTTTACTATTATAGTCCAGGCAATGAGCCGGTATTTCAGCTATAATTTTTAAAAAAGGTATGTAGGTCAGAATCGAAAATTTTTTTTGGAATACGATTCTTCCAGGCTCATTCAGAACACATAAAACCTCACCGATCTTATTTCCCCCCCCCCCCCTTTCGAATTTAAAATGCACCAAGGGAGTTTTATGGTTCGCTGATTACGATTCTGACTTCAGATTCACTTGAAATCAATTCTAGGGGTGGAAAATCGATCAAATTGGCTATTTTTGTACCCTTATAGATCATTTTGGTAATATGTGTTATGCTTGGAGTTTAAATCCACCTAGGGGGTTTTTTGGGTCGCTGATTACGATTTTGACGTCAGATTTACTTGAAATCAATTCTGGGTGGAAATTCAATTAAATTGGCCTTTTCTGCACCCTCATAGATTATATTGGTAATATGTATTATGTTTGGATTTTAAATCCACCAAGGTGATTTTTCGGGATTCTGACCTACATGTCTTTTTTTATTTTCCGATTCGTTGCCTGGACTATTACTGAGAACATCTCAAAATTGAATTATTTACCAAATCAATGTCGTCAACATTGCTGAATTAAACTGAAAGGCGTAATAGTTATACTACAAACAGAACAGAAAATAAGCAATTAAAACTGAAATGATTCAAGACATTCAGATTTCTTACACCATTCCGTTATACTTGATGTCTTCTTGAGAAGTAGATAATCTTCTAATCCTAACAATAACATCAACTATCAGTTACAGCAAAGTGGCATGTGAATGTGAGAATTAAACGATCTTCGAAAATAGAGCATCAGTTCAAATAGAGGACCATTCTTCATTTCAATTGAGAGTGCTTCATTTGTCCGAGTGAGATCTCCTGATAGGTAATTCGCCACTCTTTTATTTCCTTTTTAGTACAGATAACATGGTTTTACGATCAACACTGATAACATTCCAATTGTCTCCGGTTCTAGTCGTTTTAAATTCAAGTCAGTCCTGCTTTTACATTTTCATAATAGACTCTATCTACGATACATAGAATCCGACAAATTGAACATTATCATTCGTAAGGTAATTATGAATGTGGCCGGATCGTTGGTGTAAAGGGGGCCGGATTTTCTTTTAGGGATACTGCCAACCGCATAGACCGTGACATGACATCAACTGTTATGAGATGTCGGGTGAGGTGTCTGAAGAACAGATTATGAAGAACGCCATCTGAGACATATTTTCCACAACAGGAGGTGTGGGGAATTATTCTGGATTGAAAAGTTAGAATTGAGACCGATTCTATGCCTACCCTCTACGCCAAATCATCGTGTCCGCAAGCTGGAAAGGTACAGGAAAGTCATTATGTGGTCTTTGGCAACGAGTCCCGATTTTGTTTGTGAGGTGATAAAACCAATGTAGTGAAAAATGCCTTTTCTGCATATTTCATTTTTTTATTATAGTTAGACAAACTCTGAGCAAAATAGTAAGAGAAGCCTTCGTACCAGACAACTGAATGAAAATGTTGGCTGCGGCTACAGGCTACAGGGTGTTGAAATTGAAAAAAAAATTTAGTTTTTTGCAAATATCTCCTGAACCGTTCATCGTACGAAGAACACCTTCTGTAAGCATTTTCTACTCATAGTAAGCTATGTTCTGTGAGATGTAAAAAAAATTTTTCAGTCATAATTGGTCAAGATTTTGAAGGGGTAGTAGGTGTGTTTTTTCCCCCAACTTCTACGCCACTGGAAAAAGTACGGTTTTGAGACAACCATTTAAACCGCAAATGTTTTCTACACGAAAAAAGTACTCCTGTTCATAAGCTCTTAAGTTGACCGTTTTCGAGAAAAATCAACTTTTATGTTGAAAAACATGGTCAATTCTTTGAAACAAAATTTATATTTTACTAATTAAACAAAATTCATTTAAACGTTAGAAAACCAAAAAATTCACTATGTTTTTCAACATAGAAGTTGATTTTTTCCGAAAACGGTCAATTTTAGAGCTTATGTCCAGGGGTACCTTTTTTGTGTAAAAAACATTGGCGGTTCAAATGGTCGTCTCAAAACCGTAATTTTTCCAGTGACGTAGAAGTTGGCGAGAAAAATACCCACTACCCCTTCAAAATCTTCACCATTTATGAATAAAAAAGAATTTTTAATCACACAGAACATAGCTTGCTATGAGTAGAGAATGCTTACAGAAGCTGTTTCCTGTACGATGAACGGTTCCGGAGATATTCGCAAAAAACTAAAATTTTTTTTCAATTTCAACACCCTGTATCTCAAAAACTAAGCGTCTGTGCATATATGTTAATGGGAACTTTTTTCTCAAAGTCAAATTTTCTATCGACTGTAGAAGTTCTGCTACTAAAATCTGGGACACCCTGTATAACAAAAATAATATCTAATAGGATAAATGAAAATAAACGGGCTAAATTTTAAGATTAATTGGTGACAAAGAATTCTACCTGATCACACTAATAAGACACCGAATACTATTGGAAAATGAGTCACTTTATGAACAAATAACATTGAAGTTTGTTGTCATGACAAAATATCGGACATTTAGATAATACATATGTATTAGACCTAACATTGTAAAACGTTAAAGGACAGCGAGAAGAAAATCTAGGTATAACAAAATTTAATTTACCTAATAGGTCAATATTATTATTCAACAAATTATGGAGGAATATTGTGCTCTTTATTCTTCTTCTCAGTTCAAGTGTCAGACAATCAAAATTAGATAATAATAATTGATGGTTAAAACCTCTTCTAGGAAAGATATTGAAAGTTCTAAACCAGAGATATTTGGAATATTTACGTTGAATGCTCTCAATTAGCGTAATAATAATAATAATAATAATAACCTTTATTTTCCAACAGAATACATCCAATTACAGGAAAATACATAATAATAATAATATAAATGGAAATGCAATACATAATGCAAACTTATACAGATTGTAAACTGTATATATTGAGGTAAATGAAAATATAGGAACAATGATTATAAATTATAATCATATATAAACATATATAAACATAATACAATAATTACAATTAATAGTAATCATTAGTAACAATAGTAATTATGACCACAATTACAATACAAATACCGTAATTATAGATAATAGGTAATAAACTATCAATAATGTCTAAAACTATACGAAATTAGGTAATTTATCAAATAAATCATTTTGAATCTGGAATTTATACTGAGGGTTCCAGATGAGCGAAGCATATTGCAGTTTTTGTCTACCCAATAAATTGAACAGTGTTTGTAGTACCTCCAAATTGTTGAAATATTTGGAATGCCAAAGTACAAATTCTAAAGTTCTATTAGTCTTAGCACACATATCACTCATATGTAGATTAGGAAGAACTGATGATCGTATAGAACATGTAAGACTTCAAGTGTAGTACTACGAGAAATGATTACTGAATCTAAAAGATAATCGAAGGAAATAGGATGGACTTCACGATTGAAGCTAACAACACAACACTTATTGCTATATAGACTCAATTTATTGTTGACGCACCATTCAAAAGTATTGTTCAGATCATTTTGTAGTGCATAGCAGTCACCTATGGTCCTCATTTCTAAGAATATTTTCAAGTCATCAGCAAAAATTAGTTTCAAGCCGATTATGCTCCATCCAAATCATTAATGAATAACAGGAATAGTAGAGGACCAACGTTTGAGCCTTAAGGCACACCGGATTTGGCGATGAATGAATTTGATCTTCGACCGTGATACTGCATAAACTGCGATATATTGATGAGGTATGAGCAAATAAACGCTACTAAGGAGGTACTAAATTCAATGGATTTGAGCTTACCTAGAAGAATAGTGTAATCAAGTTTACCAAAGGGTTTCGAAAAATCTGTATATAATACGTCAACCTGTCCCTGATTTTCAAGAACAGCAGCAATATGCATGTTCAAGCAAGTGAGATTCGTAACCGTAGATCTCCTTTGGACAAATTCATGTTGGTATGGTGATATCATATGCGAGAAAGTACTATAAATGCGTTGGTACAGACACATTTCAAAGACCTTAGATATATTAGACAATATCACAATTGGACGATAATTGAATATAATACCAACATTACCAGATTTGTGAACTAGAATAATCTTTGCTTTTTTCCAATCATTAGGAAATTTATTGAATTCCAAACTGAGATTAAACAAAATCTGTAGTGGACAACAAACACAGAAGCGCAATCTTTTATTGAGAAGTTTGGTATTTGATCATGTCCAGAGGTGTATTTATTTATTCAAATTTAGGAATGATGACTTAATGTTGGTCAAATCTGAAATATTGCTGAAATCGTTATCGTTCTTGGGTTCAGAGTGTACACTGACATAGAATGTACCAAATGCTTCAACAATTTCTTTGGAATCATTTTATAGTGTTCCATAAAACTATAGAAAAGTTCATACTGTTGATTCACGTTGACACTATAAATAAGAAACAATCATTCTTATCCACTATTTTTAGTGTAAAAAGGTAATTGTTTCTTATTTATATTGTAGTAGCAATATTGCTAACAACGCCTAATCTTCATGAAATAAACACTAATATTAAATCGATTTCGTTTCAAATTGCATGTTGTAAACGCTTAGATGGATCAATAAACACGTTTCTTCATGCGATATTATAGATTACAAGATATAAAGTATTCGATTATTAGCGGAATAACTTTGAAAGAATGTGAACCGACTGATGTAACTTGTTTCTATCAGAAAAGTTTTGGGCGTTTATTCCACGCGGTAATTCATTTACATTCCACACCAGATGTATGCGTATTTGCAGGATACAATGCATTGCAGAAATGTAGAATTCATCAGAGATTGGAATCTGATTCATTAATTACCATATACACTGGTATTTTTCTCTGTTAAAATTCTTTTAGTAGTCTTCAATATTCGCATGAGGAGAAGAGGGCCCATTTAGAGAATGAGCTGAATCATGACTTTCCTATCTGAAGTGAAGTGAGCATTCTATACAAACATTCAATTTTCATATTGCCGGGGGTATATTGTAACATATTACATCTTAATCCGCTTTATAGAAATTTTAAGTAATAGGTATGCTTATAAGCAGAATTCTAATATTAACCAAGAACCTATCTCAAAACTATTCAAAACGGGCAACATTTTCTCCAACATTTGTGCTCTATGCGAGGAACAAGTTGGCACTTCTAACGGACACACCGGGAAATGATGCGTTAGAAGGAGAACAAAAAAAGTTTTGGTACTATATAATGATCCCTCTGGTATTGGTATTGGTTGGTATTGGTTGAAATGAAAGTGGGCTTAATAGAAAGTTCAGAGCACTTTCACAAAGACCCTTGTACACTATCCCCTGCTACTTTTTCAGGGGGTATTTGGATAATCCGCTACTCGTCAGAATCCTAAGATCTGTTTTACGCCTAGATCATTTATGTCATCGACCGTGATGATCCCCAGACATAGCCAGGTGAATCTGGTTCGAATGAGCACAGGACATTCACAAAGAAAGTGGGTTGACGACTTCATTTTGTTTCCCTCGCATCTCATATAGAAGGGAGTGTCGCTTTTCCCAACTGTATCTTCAAATTTCAACAGATTTCCGCAACCTGTAAAGATATCGGAGATAATCCTGATGTTTTGCCTACTCAGCGAGTGTCTCGCTTGCACTTACGCCCACCTCATTGTCAAGCAGCGCTTTGGTAGTTCAGCAGCCGTCAATGCTTCTCCATACTGAGGCATATTGATCTTGCAGATGGTTCTGCAAAATCTGTATACCACCGTTGTGGGGCATAATAGCAAGGGAGTCTCAAGGACTGTCCAATCTCATCCTGTCTCTGGCCAGTTGTTCCGTTCTTTCAACAGTGTTAATAAAAAGCGCGTAAACTGTAGTTTCCAAAATGAAAGGTATCACTCTAAACACGATGTTTTACATGATGCTTTTGATCCTTTATGTCCTATATATATTTCGCAACTAGAAAAACTAAGGCAAAGAACCAATTATAACAAGGTATAATATTTCAGTATATATATATTTCAGTGTATTATATTTATATTTATTCTTCTTTTTTTTTCTCTTCTCCTGGCTGTTCAATGAATAATTTTTTAGAAGAATTAGATAGACAGAATGTACAAACAAAAATACTTGAAACATTAACAGATACTGAAATATTTTTAAAATCAAAAGATTCTGAAAAATATACAAATACAAAAATATTTCATACAAATATTCGAAGTCTGCAGAAAAATTTTAACGAACTTGAAGTAGTTATGCAAGCATTGAACTATGATATTGATATTGTTATTCTCACAGAAACATTTAACATAGATAACACAAGCAGGTTTCAAATAGAAGGTTTTGATCTTCATTATAATGAAGGTAAATTAAATAAAAATGATGGTGTAGTTATATATATCAATAAAAATTTGCCATATTCACTTAAAACATTTTCTGACAAAATTTCAACTTCTTAAGGTTAGAATTAAATGACAAACAATCTACAGGCATAACAGGAATTTACAGAACATACGACCATGATATTGACGACTTTAATACCTATTTAAATACATATGTATCACAATATTGTAATTTAGAGAACGAATTCATCCTTGGGGACATGAATTTAATATCATGCATTTACCACCTGTTCCCTATCACATTCATGAATATACTAATATTTTTGCAGAGAATGGATTCACTTCACTCATAAATGCTTTTACACGAACAGAAGGGAATAGTAAATCCTGTTTAGACCATATATATGCTAAATCTAATCTAAAATTTCAGTCAGCTATTTCAAAGTACAAAATCTCTGATCATTATCCTACATTACTATCTATTGCCACAGAAAAAAATAATCACATTACTAAAAACCAAATTAACAATAGAACTATTAAAACTGTAAACCATCAACAACTTATCCATAATATATCTCAAACAAATTGGAATACAGAAATAAATTGGACAAACATTGATCTGGCTTCTAAAAAGTTTGTGTTTTTTGTAACAGAGGCCATAGCAGCTGCTACTCAACTACAGAATACTCCTTCCAAAATATATAAGAGAAAACCTTGGATAACAAGGGGTCTCATAAATTCAATAAATTTAAAAAACAGAATATATCTAGACATATCTAAAAATCCAACAGACTTACAATGTAGAGAACGTTATAGAATTTATAGAAACCATCTAACTCATCTAATTAAATTAACAAAACAAAACTATTTCAAAAATAAGATAAATGATAATTTAAGTAACCCTAGAATGATCTGGAAAATTAGTAACGAAGCTACTAACAGAAAAACAAGAAATAATAAAGATATTAAACAAATTAAAGACAGTAATATACATATTAGTTCAAAAACAGATATAGCAAATAAATTTAATGAATATTTTGTAAATGCAGGAAATAACATAATAAAATCTATTAATCCAAGTCGTCAATATTTATCTAAAAAATTGACAACACATAATGGAACAATGTTTTTAGAACCGGTATTAGAATCTGAAATACTTAATATAATAAATTCCTTGAAAAATGGAAAAGCTCCTGGATCAGATGGAATTACTCCAGTTATTCTCAAATTATTTGCAAATAACATACTAAGCCCTCTAACAAGACTAATAAATTTATCTTTCCTGACTGGCAAGTTTCCAAATATTTTTAAAAAAGCTGTCATTAAACCATTGCACAAAGGTGGAGACAGGCAAGAACTTAGTAATTACCGTCCTATTTCCTTGATCTCAAATTTGGCTAAAGTATTTGAGAAAGCGATTGCTACCAGAATAACAAAATACTTAAACAAACTGAATTTCTTATCAGAAAACCAGTTTGGGTTCAGAGCCAACAGGTCTACTCAAGATGCATTGCTTCTTTTAACAACCAAAGTGTATAGTAATCTCAATATTTCAAAGCCAACTATTTCAATATTTTTAGACCTTGCGGAAGCCTTTGACACCATTAATCACAAGAGATTGCTCAGTAAGCTTGATAGAATAGGTTTCCGAGGAAACTCTCTCAATCTTATTCAAAGTTATTTATTAAATAGAGAGCAAATTGTTGAGATTGATGGAGAGATGAGTGAGCCTCTCACTGTTACATGTGGCGTGCCACAGGGGACAGTGCTTGGACCTCTTCTCTTCATCATTTACATCAATGCCTTAGCATCTCAAATAGAGACTGATGGTGTCAAAATTATAATATATGCAGACGATACTGTAATTATTGTTGAAGGTGATTCTTGGGAAAATGTTACTGTTAAAGCTGAATGTTGTTTAAGAATTATAAATGCCTGGCTTGATAAGAACCTTCTAAAGCTGAATACAGATAAAACAAAGTTTATATGTTTCACCTCCTATGAAAAATATTTACCCGATTTAACCGATTTGACAATACATGCATATGATTGTACCTCACAGAACTGCTCATGTTCAAAAATAAATAGGGTAAAATACATAAAATATTTAGGAATCACATTAGATGCTCATTTGAGGTGGGAACGTCATATAGAACTACTCACAAACCGTATAAAGAAGCTTCTATATCTATTTAAAACTTAAAAAAATATTCTACCTGGTAAATTTCTGAAAAACACGTATTACGCTATAGTGCAATCCTTAATAACATACGGTATTTTATCATGGGGAGGAACATTCAAAACTAAACTAAACTGCTTAAATGTGATTCAAAAAAGAGTTATTAAAATCATTTTGAACAAACCTCAACTATTTTCTAGTAGTGTTTTATTCAAGCAATTCCAAGTATTTACCGTAAAAGAGTTATATGTTCTTGAACTGTTGAAATTTTATTACAAAAATAAAAATATCATTATTTCTTCTTCCCATAATTATTATACAAGATCAGTATCAGAGTGTCAATGCATTCCATTAAAGACAAATAAAACTATTCTGCAGAAATGTCATTTATTCTACCTACCAAAAATTTACAATATTCTTCCTAACAACTTGAAGTTTTTTGAAAAGAATATCAAATTATTCATCAGATGTGTAAAAAAATGGATAGTAAATACAAGAGCTAGTTTGGATGAAATTTTTACATAATTCTATTATACAATAATATTAACTGGTTCTTATTTTTGGTTTTATTTCTTCTGTTGAATTGAAGGTTTTTTTTTTTTTGTTATACATATAAATATATATTAATATTACCTAAATTTAACTAATTATATTTAATTTATTTTTATTCCATATTTACTTTTTATTTTATTCTATTTTATTTATTTATTTTTGTCTTATCCAATATCTCATACTCAAGCCAATGTGGCTTAAATGGGAAAACAAATATGTTAAAAATATTACATAACTATGTATGAAATTAGATTAAAGACATCAAATTTGTATTATGGAGCAAAAATAAAATTCTTTATTCTTTATTCTTCTTATTCTTATCATCTTTCCAACCTGGGTGACCCAGAATCCAGGTCAGATTGAGCCTGTTTCCAACGACTAGCATGTTAAGGATCTGCTTGGTTTCCCTGACAAGTCTCTGAGATACATAGGGGCTTTTCAATGCATTGAGTTTTGCTTGACTGTCCAAACAGATTCAAATGGTCTTATTCATCTCATCATAGCCGGGTATCTTCTCCGCACATCTGTAGATGTCAAGCATTTCGGCTTGGAAGAATGTGTTGATATGCCCCATTCACATGGAGTAACCATCAATACATCCAGGACCCCGAAGCCTGCTCCGCCTCTCGTTTATTTTAGACCCAACCGTATACCAAATTGTGCCAGGCTTTGGCCATTTCCCCATTCCTCCCTCAGCGGGATGACGACCCTGAAATGCTGTTTCGCAAACTACAGGGCTTCGATTCTGTGCTGCGGTTCTAATTGTAGCTTATCAAGCGGCCCCCTGAATCCCTTAATAGACGAGATTGATTGATCTATTTCTGAGATTTCTCTTCGTCATTGATAGGGGTGCTACGCTTAGCAAGGCCCTCAATGATGCAATCGATGTATTCTTCCTCGTGGATGCCTCTGAAGAAGGGTCCCTGTATTCTATCCAGAAGTTTCTGGGCTGTAGCTAGTTCGGTTCATATCCACGATAAGAAAATTGTATGACTGAGTCTTGGGATAATAATAGGTGAGTAGATCTGCGGCTTAGACCCCAAACCCCACTTCATGCCAATTGCTCTCTTACACTGCAAAATGGTTATCATAGCATTTTGGCACCTGGTCTCCAGCTGTTTTTGCTAGAGTACTTTTTCGTCCAGAGGCAACTGACCAACCCCCGATTACCATTTTCTTCAGTGGTTCGATTTTGTACCTTCTGGAATGACGAAGAATGTTTTTATCTAATCTGTACGTAGCCCTATAGCCGTAGCAGATCAAAAGAAATGGATTACGTGTTCTTTCATCAAATTTTGATCTCATGAGGATTATACTGATGTTCCCTTACGTGTGTCAAAACTGCGATTCTCATACGGCCGAATTGGACAAAATTATTTCGATAGGTAATCTTTAGTACCTTCCTATGTATTCTTTATTATAAAGGATAATGAATGTTAAGTGGTCAATTTAACCCTATTCCAATCTGTCCCTGGTAGTGTTACAACTTTCCTTGAAACGGAGCAAGTCGAAACAATGTTTGGCCTTTTTTAAAAACTGCTCCTGCCTTTTGCTTATAACCATTACTGCATTATTCTTACATCGTTCCTGTAGAATAAACATTTGTAAAGGAACCTTTGTTTTTATTTGAATATTATTCCGTTTGAAATTTTCGAGTTTTTGGACCATTTTGTTCAGCTAGCCTCGGTCTTCCCTATATATACCAGTTGAAATTTTAAATTCGTTATTTCAATAGAGCAGTAATAATTTAAAAATTTTACGACACACTCACTATTGGTACTCGATTGGAAATACTCTATTTTGCTCGTTTCTCGCCTCTTCCGTGAACATCTATTTTCCATCCTTAACGTGAATTACTATTGTCAAATGTATGTATGTGTATCATTATACGCTTAATTGTATAATTATCATATGTCTTGATGTGAACCACACGTTACGCTTTTGTCACTGCAATAGGTTTGTATATTTTGAACACAGACTGGGATAGATCATGAATATTCTTATATATATTGTGCTGAATCGGTTTCGATTGGCACAACGCATTTGTATACCAAATATCTTCATTCTGCGGTTGCTTTGCCTCAATCCAGTTCTCTCTTTGTGTTAATAAAATGTTATAAAGAATTCCCTGAAGACTTAACCAATGCCCAGTCATAGCAGCGTTGATTGTATATTTTAGAGGTTTTTGTCTAAAGGGACGCTCATTAAAATTTGAATCCGAATATCGAAATCTATGTTCCAGTACAAAACATGAGGGGAGAGCAGAGTTTTGACGAGAACCGTCAGGTCCAGATAACTGGCAACCCTGGGCAGTTTTGTTCACATCCTTTTTCGCTTGGAGTTTCACTGGATGAATATTCGTAATATTTTCCATAATTCATTTTTGAAGTAGCCAGGGAGGTAGGTATTCACGAATGATTTACAGTTCCAGGTTGAAACAAATTAGTATTTTCTGAAAGTAACTAAGTGAATTCACTTTTTCCGTCTTTTTCCGTGTTTCATTAACATTCTACTATTCAATTTGAATGAATAGAAAACTAGTTAACGCAAAAATTCTGGACCAAGAGCACGAGCTGTTGCACCAAAATGCAATAGGTTTGCGGCAATTGCAAATTTACGTATTATCTAGGAGATTAGTACAATAATATACTGGGCAGCAAACCAAAGTAGTTGCACCTGTGAATGTGCATTGCATTCAATACAATTGAGTTTGAGGAAAGTATGTCAAGTTCAATTGGTATTCCAGGCATGAATTGTATAGATGGATCTATTTTCCCGCTCTGCTATTTGCTAATGGAAACGTACAGATAACCATATGCTCTAATGTTTGTTTGACAGAAGGTTCGATTTCATATTTAACAAGTGCCTGACAGTGAAATATTAATAAATGCTTACGTTTTCATAACTTTCAATAATTTGAAAGTTATGAAAACGTAAACGTAATGTTCAATCAATGCTATGGTTGAATATTTAGTTTTATTAAGCTTGATAATCCTATGTTGAATAGTTAAGTTCTTGTCATAATTTAGAACATTTGTTCTAAGTCAATTAATACACTTACATGGATTCAGTTTTATACTTTGACCACACGAGAGGGAAACCTATAATGTTCAAAGAACATCGTGTGAGCCAGCAGTGGAATGTAGGAAGAGGAGATGGGCATTCGTATTTTTCTTGAAGGTTTGGAAGTTATAGGCATAGGGAAAGAGTTCTACAACGTCGCTGTTCGATAAAAAATTAAATCTGGTAGAAAGAAGTTCGACAGATTTCGAATTTGACAGTGAAGGGGTGACTGGTTTGAGCTCGTCTAGTCCACCTATCTGAAATATCTCGTGGTGAAACAACGTACGAGATTTCTGATGAACACCTTTCTACGATGTTCTAGAGAGGTCACTGAACTGGTAACTGTAACATCATCAATCAGTCGAATAGGTCTCTTCTGGATAGAATCCAAGAGCTTTAGCGTATGTTTTGTGAGCCGTACTTCAAACATGTGAACAGTACTCCAGGACAGGTCGAAGCTGTGTATATTATAAGGAGCTGCTAGGATGTAAAGTAGCTCTTGGCACGGAATAGGAAACCAAGTTTTTGTGTAGTTTGTGGACCTCCCGTTATCGTCCCATGAGAAAGTGATGTTGGTGGTGATCCCGAGCATTGTTATTGAGGACTTCATGGGAATTGTTGTAACGGACATCATCATAATAGGGATTGTGGGATCTGCCTCCCTGAAGAAGACGCAAGCTCAAGCTTTGGTTGCAAAGCTGTGAACAAGACAGGTGGTCCCTCCCAGCATATCGTTGATATGGAGCAGAAACAAAGTTGGTACCAAGAGAGATCCCTGTGGAACACTAGCATTGATAGCCATTGTATCGGAGGATACTCCGTCAACCACCACATGAAGTGATCTATCTGAGAGAAAACTCGATAGCAAGCAACAGATTTGAGGCGGCAAACCATATGACGGAAGTTTCAGAAGAAGGCTTTGGTGCCAGACTCATATGATGGCTACCATTATGATAGGTAGATGGCGCTATAGTTGTGTCATGCACCATTTCATAGACCGACAGTTGACAGATGATACATCGATATATATTAATGTTGTACTCTACAAGTCGAACTCTTTCATTTGATACCCATAAAGCTATATTTGCAACAAAATTGTCGTTCAGCCCACGTATATCTGACATGTCGGATTTTTCTCAATGAAAATCAGAAAATTCGTGCTGTATATATTGAGTCCTTCAATTTCATACCCACGAAGTTATTGTTGCTCCAAAATTACCGTTTTTCCCATTTGTATCCATCATATTTGATTTTTCCCAATAATTCTACTCTCTACGAGTCGATACCTTTCATTTGATACCCATAATGCTATATTCCGAAGAATAAAAATGTCAAACCCTTATCGCGGAAGATCGGACTAGTTGATCGCTATATAAATAGTACATTATTGGCGAGAACTGGATTCCAAATATGCAGTAAAATCGCCACTTCATATTTTGGAGGTATCCAATGATACAGCTACAGATTCCCAATGTTTTTTAATACCTTCCTGCCATACATGTGTTACCAAGGCAAGCAGGTGTCCTGTTGATCTCTGCTGAAGAACGCCATATTGCCGGTCATTCACAAAGTTCTAACTCTCAAGTTATTTGATGAGCTCGATGTTGATTGCTTCCTCCATTACTTCAAAGATCACAGATAATAGCGCAATGGGTTTATAATTATTAGGAAGGGTCTTCTTTCCTCCTTTTGGAATTGGTTGGAATCTAACTGTCTTCCAGCTGGAAGGAAACACACCAAGCTTGTATGGAAGGGTGAACAACCTGCAGAAAATTGGTGTTAACTGAGGCCCACTTTCCTTGAGAACGACAAATTCCGTCTGGCATATAGGCTATTGTCTATCTTCAAGCTTGCTTATGTATACTGAATGAATTTATATACAAAACCACGGCCCTAGTGGATTCAGATTGTTTACAATTTTCTATGTTTGCGATTTTCCTAATTGTGGCAATACTACAAACAATCTCTTGTACATGATTCTACACTACGATGATATGATTTGATACGCGAACTGATATTTAAATAGCCGATTGTATAATTTTTCGTTCTCAACCTAAAAGTTTGGTCTCTTCGAAACAATTCAGAATGTTTTTAGTTCGCGAATATTCTTGTTATCTAGAAGACCAAATCACTTCATTATTAACCGCTGAGTTAAATAACATTTGGCTCGATTATCAAAGATGCCGGAAATGATTCAATATCTCAGTTTGCCAAATCAGTTTCTAAGATAGACTCGGTGGTATCGTGAGAACAAGAGCCCATAAATTGAAGCGTGTACCGGTATTTCAGGTATGGTTCACATATCCTTGTTCCTACTACACTTGATTGCATGTAACATTGAAGAAAACGAAACTATTAAATCAGCGATTGAGTCAGTCAGTGCTAGAATCTCTGAAGCGGAATACACGTGATTTACGTATGAAATAAACTGCTCCATAAACTGCCAGTGCTGTCAGAATTCAATCATGTGTAGTTGTATATCAATTGGGCTGTAAATTTTTATTAATTGGAGTAGTGTAATCATTGAAGTGGCAATATATGATGCATTATTATTTTCGCTAAACTCTTATGGTCTTTAGCATGACGATGAAGCACATGGCTATTTCCTTTCGGATCTGCAGAAACATTAAAACATATTTTCAAATTGTAGAAAATTCAACTATACATTACTTATATTATAAGTTATGAACTTATTGGATGAAATGAAAGGTATTGACAATCTTTAAGATATCCAACATTTCTATGAACAAACTAATTTATTTAAAAAATAACAAAATGTTGAGGTTCATTTCTATGTTGACAAATATGCAAAAATTGGTACTCATTTCAATTTAAAAAATAATATTTTATAATTGTGTTGCAAATGCAATATAAAAGAAGAAATTAATAAAGAAGCAAATTTAACTATATCTAATTCAAATGCAGATATTCTCAAAAAATCACATGTAAAACGAACGTATTAAATAATTCTTAAAAAATGCATTCATAAGAAATATCGTACAGAAAGACTTTATGTTATTCCGATTCTCACTTACCAAAGGAAATTTCTAAACAATATTATTTATTAATTCATGAATTAATATTCAGAAGAAGTGAGTAAATTATGGAGTTCTGTATGAAGTCTTCATTTATATACACTGGTAAATATTGTTCAGTGTTCAATCTGTATCTTGTGTATGCATGCCTCACCCTTTTGGACCAGAGAGAGACAGACAGTTAGTTGCTTAACAAACTACGCATGCGTGTTGACGAATATCTACTACTACGAATGTAAACGATACAGTCTATGCAAATAAATGTTTTATTAGGCGTTGCTGGCTTATTTACCACCACAACAGAACAATAAACATACACTTATATGAAACATTAATCATTACTATTTTACTATTATAAACTAGAGAAGATTACAAAAATCATGTAACATAATATATTTATGTAAATCAGATGCTCAACTATCGAGTTTTCTCTCAGATAGATCGATCCGTGTGGTGGTTGACGGTCTATGCTCTGACACAATGACTATCAACGCTGGTGTTCCACGGGGATCTGTCTTGGCATCAACTTTGTTTTTGCTCCATATTAATAATCTGTTGGACGTGACCAACTGTCCCGTCAGCTTTGCAAATGATGGTCCACACCATATCGCTTCCTCATCTAGAGCCCTTATGTCATCCAATAGAGCCAGATGAGTGAGATAGGTTGATGCAATATGAGATCTGGCAATGATTTTCAAATGGTGATCTGATAATCTAGTAGAGTTATATGTAACCCAAACTCAAGGTTGCATCTTCTCCAGGGAGGCAGATCCCTCAATACCTAATATGATGATGTCAGGTACACTATTCCATATCCATACTCGAGATCACCACCAACAGCACCTTCTCATAGGATGATAATGTAAGGTCCATTTACATCCCAGCAGCTCCTCATAATCTACAAAACATAGGTTCGACCTGTCCTAGACTACTGTTCACATGTTTGAAGTTAGGCTCCCAAACATACGCTTAAGCCATTTCTGTAAGTATTTCCATGGTCGGTGTTTATCAGATCAAATCTCGTCTGTTGTTCCACTATGTGAAATTCGAGATAGGCGAACTAGACGTGACCTACCGAACTTCTTCCTACCAGACTTCATTTTTCGATCAAATGGCGAAGTTGTGGAACTCTATGCCTAGGGAGTTCTCTCCCTATGTCAGTGACCTCCATACCTTCAAGAAGAAAAATTCGATTGCCTATCCTCTCTTCCAACATTCCAGCGCTGGCTCACACGATGTTCTTCAATCTTCATACCTTTTTCTCTCGTGTAGTTAAAGTATAGAGAAAAAAGTTCCAATTATTATACTTATAACTTATAACCTACATAATCATATACGTATTTCCGTCAAATTGCGTGTCAAATGAATGTGATAGCAGTTTATTGAAGGAGATACTATTCTGAAATAAGTTATACATTACTACAGTGGAGAGTAGAGTAATAATACAATAGTAATTTTTCTTTGAAATAGTGTAGGAATTTTCAATCAACATACAACATTATAAAACTGCTTAAGAAATCACGTTTGAGTGAAAAAGATAGGAATGTCGAACGAAACAATGTTGGTAAAAATTTTATTTACAGGGATAAATTACCCCGCATTTGAGGCTACTCTGTGATTTCTGAAGCTAGATATTAGATATTATGTGGTGTTCAAAAATCCATGATTTAGTATCATGTTTTAAGAAACTAAAATAAATTATATTTGCTGGCAAACAAACTGTATATTACCGTAGTCTAACCAATTCATTGACTCCTGGTATAAGACAAATAACACAATTGAATAACTTCATTAGATAATAGCTTATCGTACTGCCCAAAATTCCTGAAATAGCTATTCTGAGTTCAGGTGTGAATATCAGATACGTATTTGTTTTTTTTAATCTTGATGAGTCTCAAATTGATCTGAAACGTAATCGAACCATCAGATGTGATACATTAATGAGTGTAGAACGGAAAATTCCTCAACCATTCGCATTGAAAAAAAAGACCGCATTTAAGAAAAGTTAATGATGGTTTCATGGAAAAATGGTTAATTAGGGAATTCAGGAGCTTCCACACCGCGCCAAATTTGTCTGTAAGAATTATTTCGGAATAAATTGCAAAATTGAAAGAGTTCAAATTTTAACCTGGTTATCTCTCGTTTCATCTGATGTTCCACTATTTACAAATACCTCAATCTCTGAGTCGATAAACATTCTGAAGGAATGGCTTTCAAATATCAATATTCCCGATACAAACTGCAGAGAATACATGATCATTAGAACATTATCAATGGAGTAAAATTATTTTAAAAAAACTACTGTGACCAAACAAGTGGATGTGCAATGAGCAATCAGTTCCCCCTTTTTTGGTCAATGATTTTCTAAGCTAACATGAAACCTCATTAAAATCAAAATTGATTCAGTGTAGCCCTCGGACAACAGCTAGTTAGTAATATTAGTCATGAGCGTTGCGAAATTGGAAAAACAAATTATGAGGTTACCTTTTGAGAACGATATGCAGTTGAGGGATATATATTCTCTTGAATCTGATATCCTTCCAAGTATTGAACAGGGAAGCAGTTATCAGGTTCCTTATTAGGATAAATTAATAGAATTACCTATATAATGTAATTGAGCATAGTGATAGAGAGACATTAATAGAAGAGTATATTCAGTTCCAAAATAGACTATGATGCTCATATACAAACGGGAATTGGGATTCAACCAGAGACATATTACGGAAATAACCGAAATACGTTCAACGTATTCTGCAATGATCTTGCAGTAGGTATTTATTTAAGTGAAAATAAATCTCACACTGAACTTGAGTAGGTACTTACGATTTTCATATTCTGTAGATTCATATGTGTGTTTAGGATGCGATATATTAAATATTTTCCGATATAATACCAGGAATTTTGTATCGACTTTCCAACATGCTTGTGACACATCTCGGATATTATATATGTATCTGCTTTGTCTTTTCTGGCTACGCTTATATAAAAACGCTGCAATACAGCTTTTCAAGGAATAAATGTTTGAAAATAAGATATGCGATAAGTTGAGTGGAACGGGCAGCGTAGGTAGTGTTTTTTTTGTCTTCGCAGTGAGTTCAAAATTTATGAATTTGCTATTGGACATGAGGCATAATAACAGTAACATTTCACTCTCTTATTTCCTCATATCTGTCATGTCCGCACAATGAAATTGGGAAGGCTTCTGCAATCACTAAAAATATCTGAAGACAAAAGTTTTCATGGAATTACCATTTTTGAAACACAGTACGGGTAAATATCTAGGCAATTTAGAAGGGATGGAAAATAAACGAAAAAGCAATTCATTGAATTCCGATTTATATTGTTTACATTATTAAAATCAAATAGTTTATGAACAGGTACATTCAATAAAGCCAGAAGAGCGAGACAGAGACAGATTGAAGCAATTAATGGGAATCTGGCAATGATTTTAAAATGAGAATCTGATAATCTAGTACAGTTTAATGCAACCAAAACTCAAGCTTGCGTCTTCTCCATAAAGGCGGATCCCACAATTCCTAATATGGTGATGTCAGGTACAACCAATCCCATGAAGTTCTTCCATATTCGTGTTCGGGATCACCACCATCTCATGGGATGATCATGTACGGTCCATTGCGAAAACCGCATCAAAATTTGATTTTCTTTTCTGTGTCAAAGGATACTTCACATCCCAGCAGCTCCTCATAATTCACAAAGCACAGATTCAACCTGTCCTGCAGTACTATTCACATGTTTGAAGTTCGGCGCCTAAACATATGCTGAAGCTCTTGGATTCCATTCAGAAAAGAGCTTTCATCTCTCTAGAACATCGTAGAAAGGTGGGCGATCTCTTCATTCCCTATAAATATTTCCATTATGGTCGGTGTTCGCCAAAAATCTCGTCTGTTTTTCCACCACGAAGGATTCCAGATAGGCGGACCAAACGAGCTCAAGCTAGTGACGTCTTCATTGGCAAGCTCGAGACCTTCCAAAGTTTCTCCTGCCAGACACCATTTTCTATCGAACCGCGAAGTTTTGGAAGTCTGCCAGTGAGGTCTTTCCGTATGCCTATAACCTCTATACCTTCAAGAAAAATTCGAATGCTTATCTCTTCTCTCAACATTCCCCCGCTGGCTCACACGATGTTATTCGAACATTATAGGTTTCCCTTTTCGTGTAGTCAGAGTATAGAGAAAAAACATTCTGATTTCTTATTTAGATTACTGTGATGATGGCTTCTTGGTAGCTGAAAGGTTCCCAGTACTTTAACAGTATTTTTGGTGAATAAGGATGATGGTTCACTATTTATGGTGTTATAATGTGAACTGTTTTATGGTTTATGTATCACATATATGGTGCAAAGAAGTGTTGTGTATGGTATTATCTGTGTGGGTGGGTTTGGGACAAATCGCGAAGGAATTGATCAGATCTAAAAAGTTTAAAGGCTTGTTGCTTTCCATTTGAAGGTTAATTCTATATTTGGATGTCAGTATTAATATGGGTAGAATTTTTATTTGTTGGGTACTATACCTGCAAAGTGAGCTATTACGTCGTCCACAGAGCGATGCCAATATATGAACATGGGCTGAAATTTTGAATTTAATATTTGTAATTCATATATATTTTTGCTAGAAAAGGAGATAATGGGGTACGCTTGTCATTTCTTCATTTTGGTCTACGCAAAGTGAAATTAAACTTAATATTTCCTGTGCTATCATCGGCAAAGCATTATTGCGGATTAAATATTCTCAAATTAGACTCATGGTCATGTAAATGTTATTTTATTTAAGTTCAGAATTACTGATTTTGTTCAAGCTTCAGATTATGTTTGGGACCTGAACTCCAAACTTCTGCACAAGGATTTCGATCATTACGCTGGACATATGCCGAACAGTTTAAGACGGAGTGTGTGAGTGGGCCGGAAAAAGGATTGAATCAAATTAGTGGAAATCAAACTTTTATATTCATTTTATTTCTTTAGTCTTGATAAAATTAGTGAACAGCGCCCTTTTCCGGGTCCTATCGAAGGAACGCGCTAGTCCTTTGTCGGATGCGGTACCTGCAGATGCGAACGGCAGTTAACGTGTTGTTATATTTCTCTCTACAATCGGCCAGATAGTTAGCGCACCAACCGATGCGTGAAACAGACCCAATAGCATCTACTATTGCGACGGCTCGCTCTGTTCAATAACTCGAAGACGGCTGAAGCTACGACTATTTTTTATGCCAACAAATGTCGAGCATCACATCAACTTTGTGTCGAAATGACAAGTGGACTGAGCCGTGTGGCCGTTACACGAGGGCATAAATTGTGCCATATAACCCGATTCAAGTGAAGATTCCATTCGCTAACGCTCACTCCATCTCAATAAAAGAAAAGTTTCACTGACTAAATTACTTACCATGAAATCTCCGAAACTATTATGACACCTTGAAACTTATCAGATAGCTTCCTTATACCACGTATGAGAACGGTTTTTTGGAAACTCCATCCCAAACATGGGATTCGATATATTTTTACGCTTCTGACAGCTGATGGAATCACGTACAATTTATATGTCAGACAGTTCCGTAGATCAATGAATCATTCATTACCACAGTTCATACTACCTATGACAGACAACACAAAACCACTCAGCAAGACAGGTAACGCTTAGCTGATACATTGATAGTCACATAATGTCTGTGACAGACCATTTCATAACATAGATATCCCTGTCAAGTCAAATAAACTTTCTCATGACGGAGTTCAATATCACGTCTTCCCACGATTTAAGCTCTTTCCACTGATTTTGAATATGCATATTCCGTCTTCAAAAATTGGGCAATTACAACGCGTCCATTGAGCCGACGCCTTAACTTTATCTACGGGTATAAGATGATTTTGCGGGCATATCCCGCGGATAACAGTTAATATACTATAGTAGCAGGTGTGATGCAGTCCAGCAGCAGTACTAAGGAATTCGATGGCAGCATTAGGAGGGAGTCTGACGACATAGCTCAATGTATGGTTAACAATATCAGAGTCCAACTCTTCTCTTGGAAATATGCTATAAGTTTCGAGATCAAGTGCTGGTCAGGATAATTGAGAAGCTTCTTCATTATGTACTCATTCAGTTTATGAAGGAGCCAATCTGTGGAAAGTTATTACGGAGGCATATTCATTATTCATCCAAACATACTGATTGTGCTCATTTGATATCAAGCAAACAACCGTTGTTGATAGTAAAATAGAATCGTAAGCCAGACTTGGTTTCATATATGTACATTATAAAAATAGCGTGAGAATTTCTATCTGATATTAAATCATATTATGATATAAATTCAATGCAAATGCCTATATGAATCGACAATAATACATTTCTGTAATTGGTCAGAATACGGTTTGTAGAATAACATTTTTCTGAAATCGCTCAAGAATGCCTACTTTCTCAGAGCAACTTCAGACCCCAAGATACGCTAATCTAGTATTTTAGTCCGTTGCTAAGCAAAGTACTTTTCCGGACCGAAAAAGGATTTAGAAAAAGGCAGCTTTCAAAACTTTCTCGACGACATGCAACAAATTTCCTATACAATGGCATATAAGTTTCGTTTATCACAAATGATCTTGGTTTGTTCGTTTTATTATCGGGTATTTTAATTAAAAGTTTAGATTCAAAATCTTCTATGTGATTCAAATTCAATTGACATAGTTCATCACGGCGACATGCACCGGCAACACCAAATATTGAAGCAACCTGAAAAGTAAACACTACATAAATATCTAGGTAATTTTAAAATTCTTATATTCTAAACGTATCTCATTCATTACGTAATTATAATAGTCTGGTGCTTGAGTAATAGTTGTAGTTGTCACTTTAACCTTTCAGGACGTATCAATATCTTCTTTCGTACTAAGTGTAGTTCTCAGCATGGAGTAATTTGACCATAACCTAGATACCTTCAACTTCGTAGATAAATCGGAAAAGTATGCAATCATGACATTTTCAGATCGGGAGGTCGCTTTTTTTTCTAAATATATCCATAATCCATAAAACGTTTGTAAGCATATCCATATTTTGCCTTGGATTTATATGGCAATAAATTTAAGATGACATTTTCAGCAGCACTTACTAACTCTGGTGGTGTTCCGCATACGACGACATCATCATCACTATCCATTTTGAATATTTTTAAATATTTTCAAGCGATAAGTAGGTATTAAACCGAAATAGGTAGTGAATCTCTGATTCTTGTCACAACAATAAACAAACAGTGATTGTAAGAGAAACGATTTCATGGGCAATAAGATGGTAATCAAAAATAGTTATGCATCTATAAAAATTGCTTAATTTATGATAATTTTGATTGCGATTTTAGAAAAAAATAGTATGTGTACCTCAGGTCTTGGTAAAAACACATTTTCAGACTTCAATGCTTGTTGTCGTCCGGGAATGTATTGCTATTACTACTAGATACATAATGTACTATTGTTGAGATGTAGAACAAAATACTAATCAATTAACAGACATGAGCTCATGGAAATAGATTCGTGACAATACTAAGAAGGTAGACTAAGTTTCTATTCTGTTCTAATAAGCGTTCGATAAGCATATGGATACCCACCTAAAAAAATCATCATCAGTATGCATAGACAATATCATTTGAGAATTTCCCAGCTATGTTTCCGTTGATTCTTCACAAATAAAATCTGAAAAAATATCATCATGTATTGGTTGTTGTCACGACCGATGGAGGACGTATTATTATACTATTTGTATTTACAGCGAACAGAATGCGTGTGGTTCAAAATTTGAAACAACACCAATTGAATCTAAATGACTAATTATAATGCGAAACGGTATTTGGTCTTCTATTTTTAAAGCCCGCATGAACACGGTAACATACAATTATTGCAAGAGATAACCGCTGCATATCTAATTACTAATTTTCTGCGTCAACCGAACAACTTGTGTGTTCGTTATTCTAGAAACAGAATGTAGGTCTCATTTTCAATTTACGATTAGGTATAAATGCGTACATGCGTTACAACTACAACATTATACGGTAAGTATTAAGTTTATAAGTTTTAACTTACTTCATTGATTTTCATACATATATTACTTTTGCAATCTATGTTTGAATTTCTAAGCGTAATAACTCATCAATATTACCATTACCTTAAATTATGGTTACATTGACATCCAAGCGGCTCTCTCCGCGGTTGGCTCTAATCATTGTAACTGAAGAACGGTATGGAACTCTACACCAGCCCGAAGCAATGCTAAAGCTGGCAACATTGTATAGCGTCATTACATTTTATTATTGGCATGGTGATTTGTAGAAGTCTACTAATTAAATGGTACATTTCACTCATTTGGAGCAATATCTCTAAAGTGAGAGTTTTGTGGAGTTTGTATTATATCAAAAATTAGTGAAATTAGCATAAAACTGGTGTATTACTATAGTTAATTGTTTTGTTTTCATAAGTAGGATTATATTTCGATCATACTTAGATATTGTCGATGTCATCTATCTAAGGGGCAGCCTGATAGGCTGCGATTAGATCAGCAGGGCAGAATCGAAGTCCTGTTGTTTGCGGAGCATTGTCATCTCGTCGAGGAAGGAATGAGGAAATGGCCGCATGCCAGAGCACGGCACAATTTGATATACGAATGGGTCTAGAACAAACACAAGAGCAGGCTCTTGCAGTCCCAGATATATGAATGGGTACAATGTACGAATGGGGATCTGAACAAAGCCTTCCAAGTCGAGATGCTTGTCATCTACAGATGTGCGGAAAAGCTACTCGGCTATGGTAAGACAAATGAGACAGACCATCTGGATCTGTTCGGACAGTCAAGCGGCACTCAATACACTCAAAAGACCGACTGTGCCCTCGTGGTTTGTTAAGGATACAAATGAGATCCTTAACGGTCTACCCGGTGGGATCAGACTCAACCTGGATTCCGGGTCACCCAGACTGGAAACGGGAGGAGAGGCCAAAAACGAGGCCAGATTGGACGGTCCTCATGACCCCCTTGCTGGTATTTCCTACAACGGGGTTATACCGGAATCATTTGAGGGATCAACTAACAGCGAGGTATACGAATACCCCCTGAAAAACGTAGCAGGGGATAGTGTACAGAGTGGTCCGAATTGGACACTATTGATAGGAATTGCCAATTCCTAGAGGAGCTGGAAAAAAACTAAACTACATGCTACGAGGTCGATTTTTGCGAGAAAGTGAATACTGAAAACCGCATATCAATATCTCGAATTGTTTAAAGGATACAGGCTGGTTTTCAATTTGGTGTATTTTTGACTCATTCTCCGTAACTTATTTATATATGAATATTTTTCGTTTCTGTAAAAACATTCTGGAGGTACTATTTCAAAAGAAGTCCAATGGTATCTCCAGTTTTATCATAAAAAAAAAAGGTTTTGAATCTATAACATAAACTTTTATTTTTTCTTATGGACCACTCTGTATATTTTTGAATGTGAATAATTGACAAAAGTCAACCTGACAGCGGTGTCAGTATGAAACATAGAGTTATGAAATACATTATGTAGACCATTTGAATGAAATTTCGATGGAAAATAGAGTATAATTCTACGTCTATCATCTCCAATATATTCTGTTTCTACAAACATTAAATTTGACTCGCATTACTATCCGAAAGTTATTTCGCTGAGAAGAGTGAGTGGAGTTATTTTGATCAATAAAAATAAATTAATGTAAAAAATTCATATGAAATTTAAAATATCCAATATCATTTCTAAATTGGAAAAGAAAATCAGAGTCGTATTTGAAAACTAACTTTGATAATAGTTGATCGAGATATAGTGAAGCTGACATTCACACACTTATAAAAAGTTGTTTGAAGAAGTGTGCATTTTGCTCATCTTCGACGCTAGCACTAGAAAAGAAAAAATTCATAAATCAAGAAATTTGTTTTTTCTGAGATTACTCGAAAATCCAATATGGTATTGGAAATATTTTATACAGTAGTTCCGCAACTTTTACCCTCATTCCATCAAAACTGGATCTATTACCGTTTCCGATATCCCCATGATGGGGATAATTGTAATTAAATCATTAAAACGTAAAATAATTTTTCATCATTTCTGTCAGCATCGTATCAACTCAACTATAAGAAAGAGTTAACATAGGTCCTTCACAATTTGCCGTCGCTTCATGATGCAGATGTTACAACGATTCTCGAGCTATATCAGCAGCAAAATAATAGGTCATCCCCCAAAGGTTATTCGCCAGCTGGAGTAAGCCTTCGAAAAATCATTGCCTTAAACCGTACTCAGAAGTTGAATATCAATTTAGGTTCAAGAATTATTTTGTGAGTGCCCTTCATTTTTCTAATATCTCATATCAGATCTCTGACTAATTCCGAATTATTTCATCACAATTATCTTGGAATCTTTGAACTATTACGTTATTTTCCTTTTCCAAGAAGCTCTTGATTTGTTGGTTGGGTTTTATCAGGATACTTCTGACTGAAAAGCATTCCGACATTTTCTTAAGAGGTCTTTTATTGTTATAACCTACCACAATTGAAATTCTTCCATTAACCTTGATATTATCGGCAGCATTCATAAAGAACGTATCCTTGGACTTGAAAAATAAGGAAGGGATGCTCTAGTTTGGAAAATAGTGATGACGTCAATGGGAAATGAAACCATAATAATTATCATCAGAAGGTACGTTCTTTCGAAACTGAATTCAGCTGATTAGAGATTTCCAAAAGACAGCTGGCGATTGAAGTGTTCTATTTGCACTGTTTGGTTATTTTATTATGGGTAAAAGATTACTGAGACTGAATCACGTTCTTGACTAAAAAATCATGTTTTCGGAATGATCTCTTTTTCATTGCTCGAATGAATAAAGATACACATATTTCCAAACTAGGTCAGTAATTCTACCCAGGGAAATGGAAGATGATTGTCTCAAAATTTTTGTGGGATCTAGCTTGTCGAAATAGCTATCGATTCTTATCAGCTATTTCCATTCCTTTTGTGTTTTTAGTTCTACATGTTCATATGTTTTCTGTTTTTGGATAAAATCTTTATTATCATTCAAACCTGAAAGGAATTGGTAAGATATTGAACAAATCTGACCGGTGGACTTTGGGCCATGATTGATTAAAATTGACAGAGCATCATATAAAGGTAACCCTCCCATTATCTCTAGCTCAATCTTTCAGGGAGTCCTTGCAAATATGATGTAATCACTCAAACCTGAATGGGATCACATACATCCCAAAAACCTTAGTTAAATTTTTCAAAGAGTCCTAACCGATAATATGTTATCACGCAAACTTGAAATGAATTGGTAAGATATTGAAAAAGCCTGACAGAAGGACGTCGGGCTACGATTGATCCAAATAGACAGAGAATCATATAAAGATAAACCTATTATTCTCTTGTTTTCGATGGTTCTCAAATGAAATTTTGTAACGGAACATTGACTTGTTGGTGATATCACTGATAAGACTGTGAAGCTTATTATCTTCATAATTTGAAACATCCTCAGGTATCCAGATCAGAATGAAATAGCTGCTCCTATAATTATTTTTTGGAGTTGAGATAATCACCAATTTAAATATTATCATAATTTTTGAGCTATTGCATATAGCTTTTATCGCGGGCTTTGAGCGCGGCGACCGAATCAAGAAATTCCGTAACGAAAAATAATGTAAGACCTAAACACCTAATATGTGTCAAATTAATTAATTAATTTGAAGTTTCTAAAAGTGAGAAATTTCGCTATTTTATACGAATGTTATAACACTCTAGCGCTTTAGACTCCGGGATTTTCACGTGGCCTATCGAAATTAGAAGGTTCGAATTATCTAAAAACATAATTGCATGAACTCCAGACGTCCTATGTAATTAGCTACGAACGAAATCATTTTGACATATGCCTCTAGGAGCTCGCTACGCGTCAGTTAGAGTTTATACGTTAGACGCGCGTAGCAGAGACCTGAGAGTACCTGTTTCTATTAAGCTATTGCGTATATTGCATATAGCTTTTATCGCGGGCTTTGAGCGCGGCGACCGAATCAAGAAATTCCGTAACGAAAAATAACAGGCACTCGTTTATGTTGCGCTCTCTCGGGTGACTAATATTGAAAAATTGTATATCACGACAAAAAACGATAATTCTACATTCAAGTTTTATAATAATCGAAGGCAAGCTGCATCGACTGCATCCTTGTTGCAAGAATTCAAAAGACTGCCTTTAAATAGTGTTCAGACGACAGCTCAAAGTGTCTTAGATTTCCTTAGTAATAGAAATGGCATTTCAATAATGATTTTCGAGACAAACAAATGTGTTACTTCTTACCGAATCTTGCATGGCGCATGATAATCCGATTGAAATACCTAATTTCAATTGTATTGTTCAATTCAAACGATATACTGTTCTAAAAGGTGGGGTAGCTATTTACCAAAATGATAATAATGTAACTAATATTATGACTCCGAATATTGAAATAAATATTGCACACGTTAGCGATGTTAATGTTAGGCGCTCATTTTTTGGAGATATTTGTGCGTGCTTATGCGAACTTGGAAATGGCCTACACATAGTCATGGTAGCAATTTACATTTCTCCGAATCCAAAATTGGACGAGGTAGAGCATTTTATTCATCGCACTTTACTGGAGTACACTGAAGAAGGGTCGAAAATACTTGGTACAAATGGTAATAAATTTCCATTTATCTTGGATGGAGATTTCAACATCAACTTCGCTGATGAAAAATCAGAGCGGTTGACAACTTTTCTTTCGGAAAAATTGAATTTGAAAATAAATAATGATCCACAAGAATCCACAACAAAATATGGGGCCACCATTGACGCGGTATTTTCCAGATATTCAGAGGATATCAAGGCTCAAACTTATGTCTCTTATTTCAGTTACCATAAACCTATAGTTTCAATGATAACAAATTCCTGAATAACCTACATGTATTGTAAGATAATTAAAATATTTTAAACGATATTAACTTCTCATTTATTAAATAAAAGAAAAAAATTTGTTTTCTTATCGGTCACCACGCTCAAAAAGTGTAACTTAAATCAATATCAAAGAAAAAACTTGAATTAATATCAAAGAAAAAAAAATACTGCATAAATTAAAAATAAATAAATAATGATAATTGCATGAGTTGAGAAAAAATGCTATGCAATAGCTTCCCCGCGGCAGTCCCCGAGTGCCACACGTTTTTTTTCTCAATATTTCCCAATATTTCGCACATCTGAATTATTTGAAACAAATATTTTTTTCTTGTCTATTCTCTCTAAGATGTATTGAGCTCACTTGTATTCTATATCACGATTGAACTACGGTTGCTAGATAAAGTAAGGATAATAGTTCGGGACAAATTGGGAAAGTCTGCTTTTTTTACTTCATATTGGTACGATTGAATTCTACTCTCTCAAAAAGATTATTACGGAACTGCACACAAGCTGGAGTTATTAAAGGAAAACTGTATAAGTTATCGATTCACTGGATAATGGATTCTAGCAATGATATCAAAATGAATAATACATAGTGGCAATCGAACAAAAGCAATGTTTTTATTGCTCGTATAGTAAATACGAAATAAACTAGATATATGGAACGCTATTCTTAATCTGGTATGTTCGAGATATGTGTTGCATTACATTGTTTCACCAGAGAACATATGCTCTAGCGATAATGTTCTGTTTCGTAGGCCAATGTTCAATTTTTGTTAACAATACAGATCAAGATGGCAATCTTTTACATGTAATTTATTATAACCGGACCGCAGTCTTCTTTTAGTCTTGTATATTTCAATGGTGACACTCTGACACTAATGTATCCTATTATACTGCATCATTCCTTTCTGATCTTCAGACGTACATAATAACCTGAATATTTCATTTTTCACAGACTTGATCCCTAATGAGCTAGATCCCTGGAGAAGTTAGAAATCGTGGTTATTTCCAGGTTGTGTGTGTGTTTTTCAGTATTTTCCAGTAGCCTGATGTGCCTAATGTAGGGGATACTTTTCATTTCCTCGGGTGCAGATTTATCGTCTCCATGGTATGTCTGACGACCAACCGCGTATGACGTGCACTGACACAGCACATGCATGGGTGTCTCTTCTGCAACGCCGCAACCCCCGCATGTGGGCTGATCTACCAGACCCATTGTGCAGAGATGTTGTTGAATGGGGCGTGTCCTCTAAGGAATGCAATAAGATTTCTTCTTTCTGGTCTGCTGAACGTCAATAAATTTTTTACTTGTTGCTGCTGAAGGTCTCCCATTAGTCAATTGAAGTGCGACATACGGGGCAGCTCCCTCCAATGAGCACTATGCTCTGCCACGAGCCTTTTTTTAATTACAGATTCTGTTGTGGCATGAGAAATGCCACAAGTTGGCTCTGGTTTAACTACGATTTATTCCAACCCCGCTTTAGCGAGTGCCACGGCAGTTGCAACCCCTTCGCATCTGGTTGACTTAGACTGCCATACGAGTGTAATTCTATTGAGGTTCATCACTAGTGCCGTTAGCTCCTTTATACAATCGAGTACACTTTGAGAGGTGATTGCTTATAACCCCAGTGTCGTAAGCACTGCTAGGTTTCTGTCTATGATTGGGATTTGTCTATTCTCATAGGCACTCTCCCTCATTTCTCTCTGGTCCTTTGTCTTGACTATTCCAGCACCTCTAATTTCCTCGGTCCTGGTGCCTTCGGTAAGCCATACGGAAACCCTTGGTATCGTATGAGGATTGCCTCAGTGTTCTCCCGCCCATTCAAGATTTGAATCGTGAACTGTACCGAAGTGCTGTGAACTTTGATCCTGATCCTTCATCCCCAGGGGATTCAAGCAATTTAAGAATGCTTCGCCTTTTTTTTTCTTGTGTTCACTCTGCGGTTTGTATATTTGCACTAGGGGTTTGTCTATGATAAAACTGTCAGAATAAATGAAGAGTGAAACAGTGTCAAATAATAATATACTACTGATTCTTAGGGTTGATTGAAGAGATTCTGCATCAATGTATAAATAGATAGGAATTGTGCGAGGTTAAAACTACACCTCAAATGATCATGGTAGTATCATTTGTATCCTCCAAATGATATGTAAGGAACTGAATATTGCTCTACAATGTGATTGACTCCACATAACACTGCCCTTCAGTTCTAGCTTCGGAGTATCTTTTAAGGAATTATATAACAATGCTTCAAATATGCTATAGCATATGATATCCTGTGATTATTCTGTAAGCAAAGGATGATAAATATCTAATAAAATCAGCAGCAACAATTCGCATGCTTAGGATGATATTTGAGAGTTGAAAGCAGTTGAAGTAAAGGTGGAACGCAACCTCCTCAGAAACCAATTGTCGTTAATTTGATTGCCAACTATTTTCAAAATGCAACGACGTGCTTTTTCACATTTTCTCTTCCCTCACAATACTAAGTATATGATGTAAGAGAAGTATATCAATTTCAACATAGAGTATAATTTAAAGTCTTTCATTAGCGGCTTCTAATAATTTCCAATATAATTTCTTTTCCTACAATCATTTTCTTGACCCGCAGGACTGTCCGAAAACTATTTTCCCAACAATCAGTAACAGCTCTTTTCAAATTGAATTATAGAATTTCATTGAACCATGAGGACAACCGCATTTTACTAGTTATAAATATACATGACACGTATACAAAAGTGACTGACATAGATACTTACAGGACACGGACCGTCCAACTACTACCACCTCCACAGGAAATGGAAAAACGGAACATCAATGCAAATTCTGTGCAGATACGTTACACTGATCCCCCCCCCCCCCTCCAAGATGTAGAGCACTGTTGGTAGAGCTATGTGACACTGAGGGATCCAGAAATTAGATACGAAGATGGTGCTAAGCCTCTTCAGGGTAACAACCACCTACCCGGTCCAGACTGGGAGTTAAAAGGGTGGCTGTTTGTAAACCTCGGTCATCCAGTGAACAGGCTGGTGTGGAAAACCTCGAGTGGGAACCGCTCCACTAGGACGATGTTTGAATAATATATCACCAAGTTGGCGTTAACTTCTTTAGAAATCTTCAACCTGGGGGGAAATGGTGAACACTCTCGAGCAAGAATCGCCCCTCTTGCAGATAGGTGGGAACAGGTAAACTAGGAGACACGTCAATCGTTAACCCGGGGGAGCGTGGTGAATACTCTCGTGTCGATACTGCCATTTGGTGGCCTGGTGAACACTCGTCCGTGGAGATCGCCCCACTAGGTAACACGTTACACGAGGTACACAGGGGTTCAGCCTAGGGTCCACATTGCCCCCCAATAAAAATAATTATAATAATAGAGTATTATATTACCGCCTTTCATTAATGGTTTCTAAATCATTCCCAAAATATTGTCTGTTCCTACATTTGACCTGTAGGATAGTTCGAAAGATGTTTCAGTAACAAAAGTGAGGGAAGTCACTTGATCAATTGATTACAGCTCATTTTAGAAACTCTTAACATTCTCATTCAAAATGTTCAAAACCTAATCATTACAAGAACTAATTTTGAGAATTGAAAAACTTCGATGTCATGAGTTTAAGTTACGTTAAAATTTCAATGCAATCTTCCTCTTTAGAATAAACTACTAAATGTATTCTCTGAACGACCTACTGGTGTGAGAAATTGCGGATGACACGAATAAATTGACTTTAGCTAACCTACATAGCATAAACACGTACTACGCAAAATAAATATATTCTGAAATATAAACACTCGGCGTTTTTGTCTTATACATTTTTCGACTGGAATTTTCAATATACCACAATGCGAATGGCAGTAAATTCCAAATTTCTCAAAGTTTCACAGTTGCTGTTGCCTCCATAAATCTACATTGTCTATTACCATTTCACTGAAGGCTTCACAAAGAATGTACCCGCGAAATATAAGTTCCAATAGTGAGCAATTTAAGAGACTGACTGAAATTTAGGAACATATATCTTGATTTACAAGAAGCGTATTTTATATTTTCGTAATCGGATATACCTGATGCAAATGCGTCGTTTCAGTTAAAATAGATTTTTGCAAACGCTGAATCATCTTTGGAGCTTCGAATGAAATCTGAAGACAAGATTTCAGTGAGTAATGTTTCTTAAGATTTGTGATAAGAAACACTCCCTAGAATAGAATTATCAACTTCTTTCAAGGATGCATGCGCTATTGTTTCATATTTTCTTCAATTCATAATTCTTTGCTCCCATGACAATACAGTTATCAATAACAATCAATATTGAGTACATGTGAAAAAATCGATGTCTGTCAAGAATTCTCTCTTCCACTCTCGGAGTCCTAGTGGAACTAAGTCTCTCACACTATTTCCAGAAGTTCCAGTTCTACTCAATCACTGATACAAACGGTTGGAGTTTTTTTCGCATGGTACATGACAAAATGAAAAGCTATCTTGATACAACCTTCTCGCTTCAGCTGCATTAGCGTTTCCCCAATAAAAATCCATGTCAGCCAATTATTGTATTGTTATAATCTTGCATTTCAATTTCAGGGCACTTTTGATCATTTCAAATACTGATTAAATGTCAAATACGACGATACTTAGTTAAACGAAATAAGTCTACTTTGTTCCCCTTCTTCCAATTACACGTTTTCATCAAATTTTGCAGACAATCCTTGAGAGCACGTTGGTGAGTTCTACGGCATATCACAAGGAGGACAACGAGGACTTTATTATAATTCATCAAATTTAATATTAGCATGAATAGTATTAATTTTATTTAAAGCAATAACAACTGTTTTTTTAGGATATATTTTACCTTGAGAACAATTATCCTTCTAAGGAGCTACAGTTATTACAAATTTATTATCAGCTATCCCTTATATAGGAAATTCTATTACCTATTGCAATTCTTTTTTTTATTTCAATTTTTTATGAAAAAGAATTAACTAATCAATTGTATCCCATAAGAAAAATTTTATTTTGAATATTAGTTATTACAATAATTATTTTAACATGAATTGCATCACAACCTGTAGAAGATCCATTTACTTTAATTGGTCAAATTTCCACAGTAACTTACTTCATAATTTTTATTATTAATTCTTTTGTTTTTAAAATTTGAGATTTATGAATATTCAATTGAACTATGAACTTGAAGAAATACATATTTTGGAAATTAAAAAAAAAAAATGTTTTATTGATTCTTTTTTTTTGCAAATTAAGTCAGGAAGTAGGTATTACGGAATCAAATTATTTGAGTCAATGAAAAATATGACGAATAATAAGGAAGCCTCTCCCTGTTAGGCACACCTATGATAAAAATTCAATTTGGTCAATACTGCACAAAAATAGCATCAGGACGTTTCCCTGAATTTCATATCACAAAATTATCTCCTTCCTGTAAATAAAATACTGAGTAAATACGAGGTAATGGGCCAAAATTCACCAATAGATGCTCAAGGTAAAATTCAGTCAAGCTTAGTATCAGTTTTTCCGTTCATTACTTTATAAATTTGAACATCCAAACAAAATTTTGGGGTGTTGGATTCTTTGGATAGAGGAATTGAAATTTGAAGAGAGCACTAGTTGCAGTAGATTGAATCTGATAGAAACAATAAAACTTTTTCATGCTTCAAAATATCTCACTTTTGTTAACAAATTCTTATTTCCCAGTTTTTTTTACCCAAAAATATTTAACATGAAAGTCGATATATATCACCGTGTTCAAGGAGATTGACTTTGAAACTGTCAATGCTCAGTTGAAATAATTAAAATAATTTAGAAATTTCAAACACATGGATTTATTTTGAACGAAGAATGGTAATAAACAGTAAAATAGTGAATATTAGGAAACGAAAGAGTATCTTTTGGACAACAACTGCTCGAAATGTCCGACTGTAACTTCGATACAGTCAACAACGCTCTTATTAAAAGATTGTGTTGTTTTGAGTTACAGGTTCTTATTACAAAATTCAAAACTTTCTGCCATGGTTCTTCTCGGGTGCTTATAGTTCCTCTATGAATCACTGATTTCATGTGACATTATTACTCTTAGGTCCTTTGTCTGGACTATTCCAGCACCTGTACTTTTTTCGGTCATGGTGCCTTCGGTAAATCAAACAAAATCCCTTGGTATCATCACATATGGATTGTCCTCAGTGTTCTCCCGCCCATTCAAGGATTGAATCGTGAACTGTACGGAAGTGTTACTAAATGGAAATTATAGATTCTATATAAACGAGTAATAAATAAAAACATCTTAAAAGAAAGATTCCTTAACTGTCACAGTTATGTAGTATTTAATGTGTTTTTCAGATTATTTTCATTGTTTGTCGGTACAATTGATATTTAACCTATTTTAACAAAAAGATTGAACATGATGAAAAACGTTTCAGACCTGTATGATTTGCTTGCACAGTGCTTCAATGTTAGAGGTGTTTTAAGTTCCCAATCATCATTTTCAAAAATTTTGGAACTGTTTGTGGCAACAGGGATCAGAAGGCCACGCCAGGGTTGAGGAAGTTGTTTGAAAACATGTTGCTTGAACAAGAACATTATTCACTGATGTGTGAGATTTTTTGGTAGAGGAATTGAAGTTTGTGTACTGTTTGGTTGTAGTTCATAGAGGGCGCTAGTTTCAGTAGGTTGAATCTGATAAAAACGATGGAACTTTTTCATACTTCAAAATATTTAATTTTTGCTATCAAATTCTTATTTCCCAACTTTTTTTACCCAAAAATATGTATTATGAAAGTCGATATGTATCACCGTGGAATATGTATCACACGTTGGAACTTGCAATGCTGTTAGTTGAAATAATTAAAATAATTTAGAAATTTCAAACTCAAGATTTCATTTTTAACAAAGAATTGTAGTAAACAGTAAAATAGTAAATATTAGTAAACGAAAGTGTGTCTTTTGGAAAACAACTGTTCGAAATGTCCGCCTGTAACTTCGATACATTTAACAACGCTCTTATTAAAAGATTATGTTATTTTAAGATACAGGTTCTTATTACGAAATGACTCAGTAGCATTTAAAACTTTCTGTCATGGTTCTTTCCCGCCGTTTATAGTTCCTCTATAAACCACTGATTTCATGTGACTCCAGAATCAAAAATACATGGAGTTGATGTCAGGTTCAGTGTAATAGTGTGCCTGAAGTGTCTCACGGTGTCCCTTTTGGGACGAAAAGTATCAGTTTCTCCAATTCGATTAAGAAAGTCTTGGAATAGCCGACGTTTACGCATAAACGCGGACCATATCGTGCGCTTCTTCATTTTTTATAAATGAATTATATTTCACTTTTATGTACAATTTAAATTATAGGCCAAGAGGTAATTTCATTAAGGTACGATTAACACTGGATGCAAGATAGGATTCAAATGACAACACTAAGACAAACGAATAATAGACTTATTTCAATTGTTCTATCCCAAAAATCCCACATCACAAAATTTCATTTGGATATCCACATCTATAAAGAAATGAATGGGAGGAAATGATATTTGCGAGTACTGATCGATCTAGACTAGAAAGACCTATCATTGTTATCTGGGAAAGTCCAACATGTGATGAATGGGTATATTCATATATTCGTTTAAGTGTAATTCTCTAACATTGGTTTGGTTTGATGTCGCCATCTGTTGTAGGCCGGTTATGACTACCTTCAGCAGAGATCGTTCAATAATCTTGCAAACATGCTAATTCCACTGATGAGTTCTATGAGGAGAGCAAAACAGATGTCTGGAACTATAAGATTATCACGTTATTGATGAAGTGGAACTAGAAGAACCTTATCATTGTTATCTAGCAATAGATAACATGAGATGAATTAGTATATTCATATATTCATTTATTTCTTATTCACTTACAATATTTCAACATTTTCTATTGTAATCATAAATCACGATAATTTTAGAATGGGTGATTCATCCTTTCGACGAATTGCGGCGCGGTTAACTTTCATGCCTGTGAACTTTCCGTCGGTGAATTGCTTTACATTATTCGAGATTAGTCATAAGCTTCTGAAGAGGTGAAGTGTGAAAGTATTTTATAGCTAAGAAGATTCTACAGGAGCCAAACGTCTATAAACCATGGATTCTATTTTCCTGATTGTGTATGGAATCCGAGTAAATGCACTTTATCCTTTGACACAACATGGCTGAATATGTTCTAGAAGAAAATAAAACCGGTCGAATTTGTCTTATCAACTCAACACAGACATTTTTCATCGTCTTCGAAATCTTTCATAGTTCATCTAGTAAATGTGGGTAAATGAAATCTAATAATATACCCACACTCCACACAAGAAGGATAAATTGAACAAAATAAATTGTTCCGGTTTAATGAATATTAAAGAAATGATTGGAGCATGACATGGATGTCAATTTAGTCGGTGAATATTTACTTCCCTCCTTATGGTAGGACCAATAACCAATTCAAAGGAAACTGTCTTCAATACATATATCGAATAAGTGCTTATGAACATACCTACTTTAATGAACTTATTTAAACTATAACACGCAAATGCAAATCATGTTTTGAAAAACAACTCACCTGGTTGATACATTTAAGGTTACTGAAATATAAAGGATATAATCATGAACGGGTGTAACAAAAGGATGTTCACAATATTGGTTAAAACTGAAAGCTGTGTTGGCTGACAATGAGTAATAAAAGTCTCCATTATTTCTCATGATATGCAACTGAATATACATATCATGACATTTCATTCAACTAATTCAAACGTTTGAAATATATTCTTATTTATAATTTGTCATTCTACATTTGTTAAATCAAAATAAGTATATATACCCACCTACTATTCAAGGTTAACTTTAAATTTTTGTAAATCTCAATATTTTGAACTTTTTTAATTGTTAAATATTGCTTGTGACGTACCTTGTAATAGTCTAGGAGCCAGAGCGATATTGATGGTCTGAACATCAACCCGATGGCACTATGGCTTATCGTTAGAGGACGGTTCAATGACCAATTCATCTCAAAAAGACCGAATTTTTCCCGACTGCTAGATCTCGAGATACAGCATCCGCATTTTTTTTTGTTTTGACTGGAGGTTAACCCTCCAAGTTGCGGTTACTTGAAAAGCATGCCATTCTTATGCACTTCCACCATGTGCCATCATTTTTTATCGTGCCCGTTTATCAGGCATACCAGATAGAATTGGACCGAAAATGGACGGCTAGTTAACCCTCCCAAACCTGGTGGAAAATGTTCATTGGTATTGGCAATTGTTAACATACCCTATGCCATCAAAAGTTATCGGTCCATTTCCGAGTGATTGGCCATTATTTGGACCAAATATTTTTTTTTTTTTCATTTTGTGGCTAAAACTTGCAGGTTAGAAGATAGCAGGATGGCACCTTGTTAAATAACTTTATTGGAGGTCAAATGAAGATTTAAAGTTATTGCCATCACTCCTTGCCTATTTAAACTCCCCAGAATCCCCCAAAACCACTCCCAAAATTATATGAATAATATAGATAATATGACCAAATTTATCATAAATTAGCAAATTTTTGAGATTCTGGCTGGGTTCAAAATCGAAACGGCAGTTTTTTTTGTTTTTGTTTTGTGCCATCGGGTTGATGTTCACACCATCAATATCGCTCTGGCTCCTAGACTATAAATGGTTGAAGGGAAATAAACTATCCTATACTTCACTACACTATATAGGTACTATTCAGTGAGATTGTTATTTGTGAATATAAACTGCCAGTTACCATATAATAATTAAATTGAATAGAATCAGTCATTGTATTATTTAAGAACATAAATAAAATAGCTATTAACATTTTTGGTTTTAACTATATTTACTACTTCATAATTGAAAATCAGAAAGAAAAAGTCACATACATCTAAGTATACTGAACTGAATGAGAACCGCATCAGCCCGTATCAGATGAGCAATATATTTGAAAATAAACAACAGCTGGAAAAATATTCAATAATGAGTTTCGTGATTGATTATGCACTCATTTATCAGGTGAAGGACACTCTGAACTAGATGATCTATGTCGCCTGAAGGTACACATGAATTACATCCATTGAAAAATGTGGAACATTTCTAGATGTAGCATTGAATATTTTCAAAGCCTTTAACCGACTTTGATACCAAGGGCTTCTTGAGAAACTTTCGCCATATGGTTTGCCGCCTCAACTCTGTTGTTTATCATCGAGTTGTGATGGTTGGTTCATGTGGTGGTTGACGGAGTATCATCCGATACAATGACTATCAATGCTGGGGTTCCACAGGGATATGTATTGGCACCAAATTAGTTCCTGGTCCATATCAACGATCTGTTGGAAATGAACGCCTGTCCCTCCCACAGATTTGCAGATTATGGTACACTTCATACCGTTTTCTCATCTAGAGTCCCTGTATCATACAATGAAGCCAGAGGAGCGGGCGAGGACAGGTCAATGCATATAATGAAGATCATGCAACGACTCTGAAATGTGAATCTGATAATCTAGTGGAGATTTATACAATCTAAACCAAGCTGGTATTCTATTCAGGAAGACGAATCGCACAATCTCTAATATGATATCAACTATTCTGATGAAGTCCTCCATAAAGTTTCCATGGAACGATAATGTGAGGTTGATTGCGAAAACCGTTTTGAAAAACTTGGCTTTCTATTCCGCGGCAAGAGCTACTTTAAATTCCATCAGTTCCTCATAATCTACAAAACACATATACGACCCATCCGGAGTACTGTTCATAAGTTTGGAGTTCAGTTCCCAAAACATACACTGGAGCTCTTAGATTCTATCCAAAAGAGAGCTTCCGTCAGATTGATGTCACACTTAGGACTTCGTATACTTCTTCAGATCATCGAAGGTGAGGTGACGATCTCTCCTTTTTCCATTACTTTCATCAGAAATCTCGTCTGTTATCCCACCACGTGAGATAGACAGACTATACGAGCTCAAGCTGGTCAATCCTTCATTGCCAAGCTCGAGACCTGTCGAATGGTCAAGTTGAGGACATATTTGCCTAGTAAGGTCGTTACTTATGGCTATAATCTCCAAGCTGTTGAGGAAAATTTCAATGTCTCCTCTCCCAACACTCCACCGCTGGCTCACACAATGTTTTTAGAAAGTAAAAGATTTTCATTTCGTGGTAGTCAAAATATAGGACAAAGATCGCTGAAATTGTTGGGATATGTGATGAATCACCATATTATTTCAGACATCTTTGATTGGTGAGAGATCGCAGAAACGTACGATCCATGGAAGCTCATTTCTTCCAGAAAATGTGTCGTAACTGTTGCTGTGTGAGGGATAGAGTATTTCTGTTGAAAATTTGGCTCGAAGATATGGCTCTGCAATAGGTTTTAATAGATTGGCTATATAATTGGCTACATTCAAATTCTCCCGAAAGCAAATTGAAGGTGACCTACTACCAAAACATGTTATACACCAAATCATAGCTCCACGTGTTAGGGTATTATGATGCTAGGTAGCTCTCAGTGGTAGAAGCATCGATCTTCTAATTGCAGTGGGTCCTGGTCGCGGGTTCGAATCTCAGCGATGGCAGAATTTTTCTCAGAATTTCTGACTCAGAGACTCCCACACTCTACTTTTTGGAATGTTACAGGTTTATAAGGTGCACATAAAGGATTTTATCTCCTCAAAAAGAAGGTATTAAGGCGTTCAACAGCTACTTGTAAATTTCTCGGTTCACCACAAAAACTTCCTACCCTTCCTCGTTCATAATGAGAACAGAGTCGGGATTTATAGATTAAGACGAATGATGACATTCATGTACCTTGTGTATTTGTATGTCCGAACTGTTATACCACTATACTTTTTCAATTACGTTCAATAATTTCTGTAATTTGAATAATCTCTCAATCCTTTTGTTTGATCTGACAGCGGAAACTATGTTCTAATTATGCTGAATTGTGATTATACATATTAAAGAGTAGGTGGATAATACCTAATTAACCAGCTTCTGCGATAAGCTTTGATATCAAACTAGTTGGAAATGCAAATACTGTCACTGTATAATCACCTATTTCCATATTGTAAAATTAAACAGTATTATGTTGATATCGCTTTTATTTGTAACTTATGTTACTCGAGTTGCAGCATTATTACGCCATCTAGAAGTTGAATAACGGAACTCACAAATAAGAGTGACATCAACATATTAGTGTTTGATAAAGTATGAAATAGTTCATACTGTGGATACACTATAACACAATAAATAAGAAACAATCACCCTTATCCTATATTGATTCTGTTAAAGTACTGAGGACCTTTTACCTACAAAGTAGCCATCATCAGAGTGAACTGAATTAGAATAAAAATGTACTGGCCTAAATACTATTTGAGGTTAATAAAGCAAACAAGGGGTTATCCTCAGCTGGAGATAAATCTGAATTTCACCTGTTTTGTTCGGCTTACGCTGATCTATCACCATTATTTTCCATTATATAGGCAAAATGTCCTTTATACCGAGTTCACATGTTCCTTTTAGTTAGCATTTTGAATACGATTTACAATCGCTTTTGAAAATCCCGGATTTGTCGAAGTCGAAAACTGTATCAAAGGTGTTTCCCAAACGGTTTTTTAACTTCTTCTTACATCTATAAACGGGTTGTATTGCAAATTTAGGAAACTGATTGTTCAATTTATTAATTACTGAAGGAAGAATTTTATTGAACTATTTGGAGGTAGTTTCTCTAATTTGGTTAGTTGGTTGCGTTCAAATTTCCTTTGTTGTTTAGGAATTGAATTATTGATCTAAGATTTGTCGTAATCATTATCCAACGCTATTTGCAGAAGATCCTCAAGTCCGTTGTTATAATTCTGCTGGCTCAAAGGGAGGCTTAAGAATATATTATGAACAGGACTAATAAATAAGGCTACTTTATAATTAATTGGTGTAACTGAATCCGCTATTTGTTTGAGTAGGTCTTTTGTATATGTCAAATTCCAAGAGATTACCATCCTTTGTGATAATAATATCACGAAAAGAAAGCTGCTTATCTTTTCATATTTCGACAGGGAATTGGAGTGAATCAAATTGGTTATTAAGCATGTTCAAAAAGCCATGTAAATGAAAATCTATACTTACAATCGCCAACATATTATCGACATATCAACTCTTGGAAACTGAGGTAAATTTGATTTTAGGGAGGTTTCAAATCTGGAATTCGCTTAAGGAAATATTGGTCAAAAAAGGAGAGTGCACATCCGCTTATTCGATTAGAGTAATTTTTGTTGAAAAGGATAATAACAATGTAAAAGATTAGTCGAGTCAAATAGGTATTTCATTACGAAAATCGAACGATATGGACCGATTTTGGTGAAACAAAGTGCATTCGATTCTGGATGACGTCTAGAAAAAAGCTTACCGGTTAGTTTTTTGTGCAAATTTGTTATTATTTTTTTAACCGAAAAATTGACAAATTTCCAAAATTTCATCAAAACTAACCAGAAATTCTCAGTAAGGGGTTTTTGAGGTTGTTTTTTTATGTTAAATGTTTAAAAATTTGTTAAAAGGGGGTCGTTACTAATTTAAATCAAACGCAAAATCGAATTCTAATTTTTTAGTTTGAAATAAATTCCCGTTCATCTGAAATCTTCTCTACTCAGTCTTTTTATATTCCACACAGAATCTTTTACATGTACTATGGACATATACGTAATAAAAACCAGGCGGGAGTAGCAGGTAGGTATTTTTCTAAACTATGAAGTCTACACTATACTATAACACAGCCACGGTCGTAAACACAGCATCTATCATATAATAAGATCTATATGGCATCAACCGATTCATAGAGCAGCTGTTTATCTAAACCGGTCCTCCCTCCCTACCCCCAAAATAAAGACGGGGCAACGTATACGTGGACCACGCTGCTATTGTAATGTAGATACATAATAAATGATCACTACGTGTCACTTACTGTTGGATGCTGCTGTTGTTCAGATTAGTAAAATTTCTCATTCGTTTTATGTGAAAATTATTTTGTTCTGTGGTTCAGTGAGTATTATCAGAAACATTTTTTTTAATAATTCAAATACATATTGTTCAATAAATAAAACATTGCTTTAATAAAGCATTCACGCTGCAAATTAATAGTTAATTAATAATAAATAATTTTTCGGTTAAAAACATAATAACAAATTTGCACAAAAAACTAACCGGTAAGCTTTTTTCTAGACGTCATCCCGAATCGAATGCACGTTGTTTCATCAAAATCGGTCCATATCGTTCGATTTTTGTAAGTTTTAATACCTATTTGACTCGACTAGATGATAATAACTTGGAATTCATCATTTACAGAAAGCTTAGTCTTCAAACAGTTCAATATTTTTTTTAAGTTTGCTTATCCTTCAGTTATTGATAAATTTCTTGATTTGTTTCTTAAATTTGCAATACAACCCGCATTCAGATGTGAGAACAAACTAAGAAACTGCTTAGGCAACACTTCACATCTACATACAAGATGAAGCCTTATATGTAAAGTTTCAGCCACCAATAGATTAGTCAGAGGACAAGCGCACATAAGCAAATTGCACGGTAAGATGTATAACGAGCTATACAATGAGTTGGAAACCATAATGGGAATGCCATCGGACAAGATACTCCCCAAGTATAGCTATCAGATGCATGGAAGGTAAAACCTCCAATAAATGGTCTGTTACAAAGATTGCTCAAAAACCGAGGGAATGACAGGAGCAGGAATATATATAGCTAAGTCAAAGACAAGAGTCTCACTGGGTTTGAGTAAATACACGACGATATTCCAGGCAGAAGTAGCTTCAATACATCACTGTGCCGAAGAGCTATTAAGGCAAGAGTTGCAGAGAAAAACTCGTCATACACTCTGACAGCCAAGCGGTTATAAAAACATTCAGTTCCTTACAGGTTAATTTCAAACGTGTCTAGGACTGCTTAGAAACCCTACAAGAGTTGGGCAGTAGAAACAGACAGTCTTTAGCCTGGGTATCAGGCCACACATGAAGTGGCTGACTCACTTCCCCTAGAAGGAGCATGTGGGGCTCTAATTGTTCCGGAACCTTTCTGTGGTATAGCGAAAGTGATACGCAAATCATAACAGTACTTGGATTGAAAATGAAACTCGAGAATGCTGGAATAAAGCGACGAGAATGAGACATGCCAAATATTTCAATAAACCGTCGCCAAAATCCACTGAGTACCTACTAAGCCAGAATAGAAGATCAACTAGAATCATGGTTCAATCATTGTAGACTCAACAAACACAGCCTTATTCAGGCTGTGCTACTGCAAAGGTCTAACGTTCTCAACGATAGGAAAGAAGAAATCACAAATCTCCCATTATATAGAGGACCTACGATCTTGCCTATGGAGTCTAGTAATAAAGACGGGTCTAGACAGGAAACTCTAACAGTACAAGAGGGAATACGCAATAGATCTGCAAACGTCGCCGTGGGGAGACTCCTAGCCCAAAAGCCCCAAACAATCTATCGATCTATCTAGGCAACACCTTTGACTAAATTTTCGGCTTCGAAAAATCCGGGATTAACAAAATCGATTGCGAGTCGTGTTCAAAATCCTGTGTGGCCCAAACTAGAAGGAATATTCTATCTCGATATAGAGAACATTTTGCTCAAATCAAGGATCCTAATGATGAAAAATCAGAGCCACTTACAAGAAAGTGTTTTTTGAAACACAATACTGGTAAATATTTAGGTATTTCAGAAGAGATGAGAATGTATGAGCAAAAAATCAATTTATCGAATTCAGATTTATCTCCAGCCTAGGGCAACCTCTCATTTGCATTATTAACGCCAAATATTATTTAATCAGGCACATTTTGATTTTTAATTTGATTTTTTCCAATGATGTCTACTTGGTAGCTCAAAGGTCGTTCAGTACTTTAACAACGGAAAATTTGTTCTTGTACATTTTCTTAAAACTATTATTAATTTAAATTATTAATAGCTTAGTTCAATACTATGAAAGGAACAATTTATGTCATTATCTTCACATAAATGCGAAGAGTATCTATAGTCCAGGCAATAAGCCAGCGAAAAGGCCATAATAAAAAAAAATATAGTGAGCTAGAATTCCAAGAAATGTTTTGCATTCTGTTCTTATAGATCATCCATGACTATCGAGACCGCGAGGGTCGACCTTTCTACTTCCCCAAAACGGGGTTTCAACCCCTCAGAGGAGCATTCTTATAAAAACAAACCAAAAGTTTAGAAAATTAATGAAATAAGAGCCGAAAATGACTCCTTGTATGTTTTTTGTGTAGTTGATCACGATTCTGCAGCTAGTTTTCTCTGAAAGCTCCCTCCAGATGGGAAATTTGGAAAATTTATATATAATATATAATTTATAATTTTGTTGCAAAATGACCTCTAGTATGTTTTTTGGGTCGCTGATCACGATTCTGCTGTTACTTTTTTCAAAAAACTCTCTCCAGATGGAAAATTCAGGAAATTTGAGAGATTTTCCTGGGACGGTTATGAATAATATATTGTAATTTTGTTTCAAAAATGACTTCTAGTAGGTTTTTTGGGTCGCTGATCACGATTCCGCTGTTATTTTTCCCAAAAAACTCTCTCCAGATGAAATGTTCGGCAAATGTGAGATTTTCCTGAGACGCTTATGAATAACAAAGTGTAATTTTGTTGCAAAAATGACCAGAGATTTCACATCTGGAGGGAGTTTTCCGGGAAAACCAACTCTGGAATCGTGATCAGCGACCCAAAAAACATACTAGGGTTCATTTTCGGCTCTTAATTCATTGATTTCCTGAACTCTTGGATCGTTTTTATAAGAATGCTCCTTTGAGGGGTTGAAACCCCATTTTGGTAGGTAGAAAGGTCGACTCCCGCAGTCTTGATAGTCATGAATGATATGGGTATTAAGAACAAAATGAAAAAAAAATTTGAAATTCTAGCTTACTATATTTTTTTTTTATTTTCCGGTTCGTTGCCTGGACTATTATGGAATATGAAGCAATCTTATAGAATTGTATCTATTCTCCAACCGGCAACACATTTCTAGTTTAGACATGTAAAATAATAGGTTTTTGATTAGCAAAATTCAATCTATTTCATGAACATCAATTTGATAATTGGCAATATGCTTCATTGAGATTTTCTTATAATACTCGTACCAATGCTCTCTTCAGTTTTAATTGGATTTTAAAACACAAGTAGTCACAAGTCTGCATTTTATTGATTATAGTCAACTTTTCCATATCTAATAGAAATATTCCTCTTTGTTTGTCCTGCATAACATTTTTTACAACGTTGATATCGAATTCTGTATATATATCTCTTTGTTAGGAATTTTATTTGAAGTATTTTCTCACAACATTTTAAGTTCATTATTACATTTCCAAACGAGTCTTATGTTAACTTTATCAAAAAAGTTTTGAACATTCAATATGCAAACTGGAATTGTACGTTGAACTTCTGAACAAAATTTGTGTAATCTCTTTTTTAATTATATCAAAAAACTCTCCAATGATATTATGGATTTACAAGCCGAGACCAAGTTAATCAAATAGTTTTTAAAACTTTTCCATAATATAAATAAGGTAGTAAGACAACCTAAAGAAACAAATACCTACCAAAATCAATAATCATCGCTGAATATCATAGATCTTGCATATCATATTAGAAAAAGTTCATGAACTATCTAACAAAATTAATCCATTAAACGTTGACCAATTCTACAAATTTTCTGTTAATGAAATGTTAGTTCTAAAGGTTGAAACAGTTCCAGATAATTTTCCCTTCACACAGCTAGGAAATTATTTCCTCATCATTAGAGTTGAAACGCTTTTTTGCGCAGATACAATAAAAGTTAAATGAAAGTGGTTTGGCTTGAACAAATGGAGAACAATGCTTATCACATTTTGTTGGAAGAATAAATAAGTCATTTATATGTATGTTTGGCAGTTTGCTAAAGCAAATATAAAAATGGGCTGAATGCAAAGTTGGTGTTGTTATGTAATGGGGTCAACGACAGTGCAACAACTCTATCAACGTCCCGCTATGAAAGCTGTAGCTAATGTCACCACTCAGCAGGATTATCGCTATATCAGTAGCCCACACTTACGCTTCGTCACAGGAGACAAGTTTTTCTACTAAGAACAGGAACCTGAAAATCACCACGCTTCCTACAATTTATAGACTGAATGTAAGCGGTAGATATAAGTTTTGTTATTTTAGTACCAAAATAATAGATAATAAATAAACTGTTAACAGATTTCAATACGTTCAAGTCTTCCATGATATTTAACTTATATGTACAGGTCGAGTCAGACCGACCGGTGTATAAATGAGGGTCTTTTGAGAGTATAAGTGAGACATATTAATGCACTCCAAAGTACAAGGCTTGAATGCTTGATCGTGACGTCATAAGTCAGAGGCTATGCTGCAGCTGGTCACCTGAACGTACAGTAAAATTATGTACATACGTCATGGAACCCAGGAAGAAGCAACATAGACATTCAGTTAGGAAGTCATATTGCAACGCACTTTATTCAGTTATAACATTCTTATACAAGCTCGTTTGTAGGTGAAAACACTCTCAATCACACAAGGGCATCTGAGGAATCGATGCAATATATAATTTTTCACAACGAATAGATGTAATTGTAATATTCAACTCCTGTACCGTCTACGCCCCATTAATACTAAACGTTGCTGTCCTAAGCTTCGTCTCGTATAAGACTCTTGTTAATGACGTCACGCTGATTTTTTCTCACAGCATATAGGCCTTGTACTATAGAGGGTATTGATTTGACTCGTGTATTCGTGAATGGCTTGTCTCAACTCCTCTATTATAACCCGTTTTAAGCAATAACACAAACATTTCCAGCGATATTAACATTCCACTGTACCTACCGAAAAACAGATTTTTTCGGTCGATGGTGTTGAGACAGCTTGGTTTTCCAAACGTTTCAAAACGGAGTACGTACATCTCTGAAGGATATGGTTGTGCAGAGATTTCATCGTCTGTATGGTTCCAGTGACGAGCTCATGACAAAAGCGATTCAACTGTATGGAACTACTAGACGTGTTGTTACTATTTAATCTAAAGAAACAAAACTTCTTCTTTCAAAATTATTATGATTGCTATTTCTACCAGCTCTCCCGTTTATTGATAAAAAAAAAAAACAAAATAAAATAAAAATAGCATTAGACAATTTTATCTACCTAACTAGGTTTTCAATGCTCTGCTTTGATTTGGTTCAAACATAGAGCATTCCAATTTCATAGCCCAGTATACCAATATTATATTAACTTCGTCGAAAATAATGATTGTAAAAACTCCTCTCAGGAGGCAACGATTAGAGGACATTTTCCTGGAACCTATCCTCAAAGGTAACTTGGAGAATGATTCGAAAATCAAGTTTTAAGAAATTCATTAAATTGCCTTTATAAATAGATTAACAACACCGACACATATTGCATGGTAACAGAATTTCAGAAATAATTTCGTATTGTTTCAATGAGATTAATTTAAATTACATATTAGTAGGAAAACGTCAGGTAGAACCATTAAAAGACAGGTTTTTACTAGAAAAAAATGGGGTTCAACTAAAGACGCAGTTGACGTCTGATAAGCCCGATTGAACAGGAGGTCCTTGTATGTGTCCTAAAGAATAAATAAAACTTTTTGTTCACAACTCAATTTCACTGGAAAGCTGGAAGTGATATCTAATGCTGGGTGATGGACGTCTTCCATAATTAGAGAATCTAATTACACCTGAACAAGATAACAAATTTAGTAAGAGATTGCTGAAATGTTCACTAAGGTATGAGGTTAAACAGACAATAATAAATGCCCCTAGAATATGCAGCACAACACAAACATGCATCAACAATATTTTCACAAATTTAAATCAAGCATGTCTAAAATCAGAAACGAAGGAACTCCATTTATCAGACCATTTGACATGAATATTGAGTTACTCGATCGATAACAAAGCTGAAAGAAAAATAACAATTATTAAGTGCAGAAATATAACGGAAGAAAATACTAACATGCTTAAGAAAGGATTAGCCTCCATTGATAGGGAAAATTTACTAGGTTCGAAAAATACAGCCGACGCCTTCACAAATTTCCATATGATATTTCAATCGTTATTCTATGAGCTAATTCCTAAAACTGAAAAGAAAATTAACATAACATCCAATAAAAAACTAGATTGGTAAATGAGAGAAATCTTAAAATAAATAACAAATCAAACGCATTGCATACCGTAGCACAAGTGAGAAAAGATGAAATTTCAAAACATGCATATCAATTATATAAAAGGAAATATGAAGAAGCTATTGAAGAAACGAGAATAGCCAAAAATGAAATATTAGTGGAAAATAGTGACAAGAAACAGAAAGCATTATGGAAAGTTATCAGTCAAGAAAGAAAAATTATAAAACTCAAGAAATAATCTAAATTGATTGCGATAGAGCTAAATAACTTTTCCTGAATAATAGGTGACAACTGAGGAAATATGTAATACAAATACAACTTCTAAAACTTTTCTACAGAAACTACACTTATTATTCCATACTTCTGTTTCTTATTTGATACTTCTATTGCAGAAACAGAACAAGCTATGAACAAAATAAAAATTAAAAATTGAAAGAAATTTATAACATTTCTACTGAGTTAATAAAACTGTAGGCAGGAGAAATCTCGAAACTACTCTCCATCATCTTGAATAAAAAGTTTAAGGAAGGCCATTTTCCTCAAGAATTAAAATCGGCAAAAGTAGTTCCAATACACAAGAACAAAAGAGATAAGAATGGAAGGAAAATTATAAGGCCATTTCTATCTTACCTGCCTTTTCCAAAGTTATCGAAACAGTTATTAAAAACAGAATGGTACAATTCTTAGAAAAATATAGACTTCTTTATAACACACAACATGGGTATGGGACAAACAGAAGCACAACATCTCTACTGACTATGACTAAACACATAACTAATAATCTAGATAACCAAGACTTGATGAACATGGTTAACTTTGAATTGTAGTAACAAGCATTAGATTCAATATCCCATAATATATTATTGGAAAAACTGAACTGAAATCAGGGCAATAGTATTTAATTTATTCAAATCCTACTTGGAAAATGAGACACAAAGATTGTGTTAGGATGAAGAACTATATAATGAGGTTTGAGTTCAGTATGGAGTACCACAAGGGCCTGTATTGAGTTCAATACTATTTATTGAATACGTAAATGACCTAAAAATTATAAACAGTGTGTTAACATGTCAATACTGTAACGATGTATCTGCTTTAGCCACTGGAAAGAGTAAAAAAGAATTGAAAACCAAAATAAATTATATTATCCCATAAGCTAAAGTATGGTTTGATACTAATAAATAAGAATTGAATGAAAACAAAACATCATAACTTACTTTTGGTTACAAAATATTAAAATTCTGGGATTATATATTGATAGCAGACTCAATTGGGCCTAGAAGCAGCATGTGAGAAAATATCAAGTTCTATTTATTTGTTGAGAAAACATTGACTACTGATGAAGTTATGAAAAGACCGTATTTTGCCAATATACATTCATTATGTCTTCAACAAAGAAAGGCAGTTAGAATAATGTGTAACATTGGACAAAGACATTCGTGTAGAGAATATTTTAATACTTGCACTACTTTGTATATATTTAGAATGCTTAAAGTATACTCATAATAATTTGATTAATTCTAGAACATCCTAACTTCAATACTCGCAATCGCAATGCTTCACAAACACATCTACATGTAAAGAAAGTCACCAAACAATTCTTTAGTTATTGGGGAGCTGAGTTATACAATAAGTTGCCAAATAATTTGAAAAAGAAGCCAATAAACAAGTTCAATGTGTGTGTCAAGGAAGTTCTTATTGATGAAGCCTTTTACTGTATTGAAGAATATCTGGAGCGTTGTTTCTTCAAGCAAATATCACAAAGTACTTTGTAATATTTGTTTGATGAAGCTACGGTGAGAGCGAAACTTCAGTTACATTTATTCACTAAATTGATGAGAACCGAACTTTTAATGGTTATATCATTTGAGTTTAGAATGTATTTCCATCACGTAATGGCTGATTATATTGAATTTTCAAAACTATTAGTCGATTACAATCATTTAATATTTAGGATCTACTTTCTTCATAAACATTCGTAACAGTTCTGGGGCTGAGATTCCAATATCCCAACTATAATAAAATGAAAATTCCATGATATAGAAAATCCGAATAATTTTAGGAATTTCAATATGCGTAAAACAACACAGCAGATAAATCTTTCGTTCACGTTCCTCCCCATGTAGGAATATTACACTTAATTCCATGACCTGGCGAGGATCAAATGATTAATTACGTCAATAAAGTTCGAAATTTAAGGACATGGAATTAATGGCATCAATTTGGCACCTTCCGGTATTCTATCACATAAATTGGGGAAACACAGAATGTGCGATGTGTTAACTGATCCTTGAGGCCCATTTTTATGAAACATTGACACGACATTGAATTATTATGTGCGAGAGATTGTGAAAGATGGCCTTCCAACCCCAACATGAACGCATACTTGTTTTTTTAAACTGTTCATAGTGGATTTTGAACAATTCTGGGGCTTCATTGAGACATTAATGCGATCATGAATTTCCTCACAGATGGGAGGTATTCGTGATTCAAAGTTACCCTTATTTTGTTCTAATCGCTTTGCTTTGACATTTATAGGATCGACTCAGCGTTCATTATCGCGATTATTTGCAGTGTTTACTGTACGGCAACGACGGGAACGCATCTTGTTACATTTGATTGCTGATAGCTATAATAGTTTCGAGAATTTTGTAAAGCAATATGTGTGCTATAACAGAAACATTAATGAAAAATTACATTGGATTTTGTACAATCTATCCCATCTAGGATATCTTCTCTTAGGAGATCAGAAGCTGGTCAAAACATTTACAGTTCATAGAAAATGTGAGAAAAATGACTGAAGGAATGAAATTCACCTTGAATCTTGCGTACTGTATTTACTACATTTTCTTGTTTCCTTGCTTCTGAATTTAGAAATATATACAAGTGGGAACAGTTGTTGCTATATTGTGAGATCTAAGGGTCATAAAACTGTTGTTTTTTTCGTCTACTTCTAAAAGTGCTGTTAAAACCAAAGAGTTCTACAGATAGAGGTGACAAGTCTTATACCTATAATATAACATTGGTTCTATCTCGTGGGTTATCTGTCCTTGTCGCACACCACGAGAAGCGTGATGTATACCGACTCTAATTCACTCACAAAATTACTGGGAGTGGTGGAAATCGTGCGTTCTAGTACGAAATTACTGGGAGTGGTGGAAATCGTGCGAGAGAGACAGAAATGCCACGGGATCACTCGTAGAATCCCACTTGTCTCCTCTATCAGTAGAACTCTTTGGTTGAAACTAACTAGGAGATCCTGTACAATGCGCATATGCTCAAAGGGTTAATAAGACGGAGTGTGTAAGTGAGTTGAGTGAAGGAAAAACTCTGTTCGCTATGCTCACTTTGTCGACACGGGCCACAGTGGGTTCAGGCTTAAAGTAAATCGAAGTCATCACCGCTCGACCACTATAGAAATCATCAACCGTCATATAAGCCGAAAGGAGGAAAGACTCCGTTCACCATGCTCACACCGTCTTTTGCATAAGTCGATCAAGATCACTATTTTTCTCTACAATCGGGCAGTTAGTTGACCCACCGAATAGTGAGCGAAATTGAGAGAATAGAGTCTAGTATTTCGACGGACCGCTCTGCTGAATAGTTCGAAAACGGCTTGAGTTACGACAATGAATATTTATACAAGAAAATTTTGAGCATTATATCTAGTTTGTGTTGAAATAGTAAGTGGATTGAATTTACCATTTCGCCGCCACTCGAGAACATACTTTTGCCATATCCAGGCAACTACTTCGTTCGCTACGCTCACTTCGTCTCAAAAATTTCGCAGTAAACCATATTTTATCTATTGAATAATGTATCAACTACACAACAAAACATAACGTACGTTTTGGTTCCACTACCATCATCTTAAAACTTACTGTATCCGCTCAAAGCGTCCTTATCGCACCGATATCAATTTAAAATGCCCACGTCGCCGAAACGAACAGAAACACGAATAATCGAAATTGTAACAAATTAATGTATGTATGTAATGTGTATTAAGTATATGAATATGTATCAATAATCCATTGCTTAGCAATTTTCTTATAATATACGAACTCATGTCAAACAAAGTATGTATACGACTGAAACCAGAAAATAGAACGCTCAAGTATCCACTTTCGAATCAGATGTTACAAATTTATGAGGTAATAGAAAAAAATTCCAGACCTATTAGAAATATTTGTATTTGAGCATTCTACCTAAGATATACTTTTAACATTATAAAGACGCATGTAGGACGTTGCAAGGGTTTTAATTAATTGAATTAGTATAAATCTGACCTAATGATTGTTCTATGATTTACAGACTTGGAGTTACGTTTCATGTGAATCATTTCCAGAATAGATCTTATGAACTTTGTTAAATATGATGATATTAATTTTGAAAAAATTAGGTTATATGAAATATGAGCAGTGAAATAGCAAGAATAGGAACAAATAATTTTTATAAAAAAAAGTATGAAGAAAGGGAATAAGTTTGTCTACCAATAGATAATATGTTCAATATTGTTACGATAATAATTATTTGAACTATAATAATATTACTTACAATGGGTCTCAAAAGTTTATCACTTTCATGTAGATATAAGGTGCTTGCCCATCATGGCAAATTAATTTGTTTTTCAATTCAATAGGGATTTTCTCATTTTTGTACCATTTATTTGTTAATTTTTATTACCTCATGAATCTTTAACATATGGTTCGAAATGAATACTTGAGCGTTATATTTTGGTTTCAGTCTTATTCAAACATTGCTTGAGATCACTTCCAATATTATGAATAGATCGCTATGGAGTGAATTCTTGATACTTATTCATATTCTTGAAATGTTAATGTGTTACAATTTCGATTACTCGTGTTTCTGTTCGTTCCGGCGACGTGGGCATTTTTAATTGAAATTGGTGCCTTGAGGACACTTTGTGATGATGGAATTAGTCTTAAGAAATTCCATTTTAGACATTGATACATCTTCTGATGATGGTCGTGAGACCGAAACGTATGTAAAGACGAAAATAATGAGCATATGTGTTAGTGTGACCTATTTTCCTAAAATTTATATACAAAAAGGAAATAAAAATAGGAATCATGTTTATATTGTAAATTAATGACTGTAACTACAGATATGAGCATACATTAGGAAAATTATCTCTCAAGTATTCTCCTAAAGAATTGAAACATTTGAATACTGAATATTCCTTTATGGCAAATAAAAATGAGTTCGATGGCATTCTTCTAACACTTGAACAAAGTTTGTTGAAGAAAATTGTTCATTTCTCACAGGGTCTTGGTCTGCTTTAATGTAATTTAGACAATGAAAAATATTCATAGAAAGCAAGATTAGAATGTTCAGAGTTTTGAAAGAAATTTTACATTCTGCCCTATAATTGAGACCGTCTACAATGCGAATTGCTCTTCTTTGTATCTGAAAAATACCTTCACATGAAGAGACATGCCTCCACGAAAGTATAGCATAACTGTTCCTAGGCTGAACCAAGGCATGGACAGCTATTACCATAACCTCCCTTGACACTATCCACTCAGGCTACGCAACACATAACTCATTTGAACTCCACACCAAAACAAAATATGGCTGCTAGCGTTTTCGCTCGATATATGAAATTTTTAATATAAAATACTGTTTGAGGCTATATCACGTAGTGGATCACTACTACCATGTCAACAGTTACCGAAAATTAGTAAATTAGTAAATTACCGTATTGCCCCAAATGAATATTGGTGATCCTCATTTGTATGTTTTGTTACAGAACGTGGATGCAAGAAATGCTAACACTATTCATCATTTTGCTCTCAGCGATCAAAAATAGTACTCCAGAGACGTTCACAATTGGCTATTTAACCGGATCGCAGAGAGGTGAAGGTGATCTAGAGTATTCTAAGCCAGGAAGAACTATTTCAGGAGCTATTTCGCTAGCGGTCGAGGAAGTTAATAAGGGTCCCTTGGGCCTTCTTGGTCACAAGTTGGATTTCATAGTGGCAGAAACATATGGAGAGGAAATTATAAGTGTACAGAAAACTGCCGACTTATGGACTATGAACGTATCAGCTTACATCGGTCCGCAAGAAACTTGCGAGCACGAGGCATTCATGGCTGCAGCCTTCAATCTACCTATGATATCTTATGTAAGTATACAATCAATAAGATCTTGTAGCGTGTTGGATAACGAAACTAAATAGTCGTATTGTTGGACACGAGACACGTAATTAGCCATCAATCCCGAAGTTCTATGGGTTTCATAAGCCAATCCTGTTTTTTTCACGATTACAGGAGTGATATTCCTCATATCTCCAGCAATTTTTAATAGATGTTCGTCAGTTATAAGTAATTTTCTTGTGAATACCGCAGAGTGGTTACACAGGGTGTTTCCTAAAATATGAGAATTTAACGTAACTTACCTCAGTACTAAGTTGCATCCCGAGAAGTTATAGGATTTGAAAGTGAGGTTTCAAATTTCGAAAAAAAATCAATATCTCAGTCATACTTGTACTCATATGAACTTGGTACACGTTGTGAGTGTACCAAGAGCATTAATCGAGGGTAAGTTTAGTTTCATTGTAGCATTTTATAGGGTTGATAAGCAATGATGCACCATTAAAATGTGACTTTTTTTACCTGTCACCTTTTCTTACTCTAGATATTTTTCGAAAAACTTTGTTGTTTTCAACAAAGCCCCGCATAACTCAAAGCACGTATTGTAGCAGAGTTATTTAAAATCATCGAAAATTCAAAATTCGGCTAAGAAATTAAACGTCACACTTGAAGATCAGAAAAGTAAGTCATTCGACTTCAAGAATTGTTTGTTGAGTGTTTTGAAAATCGGCGGGCAGTTTTCGTTTGGCGAACAAGTTTACATGCTCAGTATTTCTGAGTTCAATCTTCTCGAAGATGTTTTCTTCATTGTTAGTCTATTAATGAAGATGGTATTCCTTCTTCCGGATATGTCACTACCTATTGACAGGTCAACATATATTCTGATGCTGGGGAGCTTAGTTCTGTTGCGTCATGATGTGCAGAATTCAGAAACGATGTCCGTTTTGCTCTATCAGCTATCAGTTCGGACATGCTGACAATACATAGCATTAATGAGTCTCTTAAAATAAGTGGTAATGGCTTATCACAAGAACCGAGTTTTATTGTAGGAACAGAAAAGTGAACGGGTTGCAAATTCAGAATAAGTATTTCCATACACGGTTAATGGAAGACAGTCAGGTCATCGGGTTCTTGGAAGTTTCGTTTGTAGAATTTCCGGGCTTAAGACTTTCCCTCACAGTCTCTATACGCAGGTTCCAGCAGTAATCTGGCATCATGCAGGTAGGTGTCCCACCTTCCCTGGTACCGATTTTCCATTGTTTTAATCTCCTGGTGAAATATGTCACCCTCATTTATATTCACTCAGATTTTCAGGAAAGCTGTCCAAGTGGCTATACACGCAGTAACGCGCTTTTATACTCACACTGCAACCAAGATTTTTGATGTTCGTAGGCAAGTTGTTCACTAGCTCTGTAGGCACTGAATTCAAGTTTATTCATGGAGTTAACAAAATTGGGGTCCTTTATCAGCTGCCGAATCTGAGGGCCATGAAAAATATCAACCTTCAGTATCTCCAGGACTCATCATATTAAGGTGCTTTAACAAGCTGTTTCTTCAATCCTAATTTTATATGTATAGGAGCAAAATGATTTATTTTCGGGAAATCTGAGGCGTACGAATGATTTTCTTTCCGCCAACAGCCATGTCTCTCCTTATCCAGTGATCATGCTTAGCACTGCTAGCTTTTTGCAGAAAATTTGCCATTTTGAGATCCACAAAAATTGTCCACCGATGCTTGTTGAGCCAAATTGTCTTATGTAATGGTCTCATACACTTATTTCATTTTTGTTGAATAGGCAATTGGAATCGAGCCATACTTATTTCTATTGTGATGGAACACACACCTCAAATTCCATTTGGAGCTGTCAATAAAGAGACGTAATAATGCTTAATAATTCCCATTTTCAGCAATAGATCTATGATTTAAACGCCAAACTGAAAGAGATTATAACTCCTTATCAGTTACAAGTGATTAGCCCTGATTGATGGGTTGTTCTTCTTCTTCACAGTTATGCGCGATTTTCAACTAAATTGGAACTTCGCCTTACGGAGGAACTTGGAGCAAGGCGATAAATCGTCTTCAACATATAATTTCGCTACACTATAGCATGAAAACGGTAGCTGATAGGAAATAAAGGTTTGTGGATTTTGAATCAGCACTCCGAAAAAATTACAGAACAGGTGTTACTTCTCGGGCACCAGATCAAAAACTTTTTGTTGTTGGTATTTTCTATTGGGTTGTTTTGAATACTTTCGGTATCAAAAAGAGATGATAAGATCGTTTATTCAGCACGTTTAGTATTAAGTCTATTCATAGTAATCATAATTGATCCCCGCTACGTGAGCTTTACACATGAAGATCCCCTAATCACGTATATTAGTGCAACCGGAGTAGCCGTTACTTCAGTAAACAAGAATGACCATGAATGAATAAATGTTCCACCTTTTCTTCGATAGGCGTATATTTCAGATGAGGGTCCTGTCACTAATAGATTAGATTGAGAAGCGAAAGAGTTTGGTAGATTATGATGTATTTCACACCCGCATACGATTCTGTGAATCCTTGAATGATTTGTTCTAGCTCTTATAGAACTTGCTAAGAGCCATTCTCTGCAGAATGCATGACTGTAGCGCCAAAATTCACTGCCGAAATAAACACAAAATAGATGATATGGAACTTGGTACAGATCAAACTACTGAATCAAATGATAATATGATCGATTTATGGTAGCTCAAATTTCATAATACATAAATACTGGAATCGAATATGTGTAATGCAATCGCTTCTTTTAAATAATGTAAACAGGAATGGATTAATCCAATTTCAGTTGTTCTCACTATTTCTAATAGTATTCCGCTCGGATTGAATATCAATGAATTTTCATATTCATCCACACCAAATAAAATAGAAATAATGAAAGTGGCAACGTAATTTCAGTTTGTACATTTCATATTTCCATATCGGAATTATTCAATAAAAATTTTTGAAAATAATAATGTATTATCCTCTACATTTCATTGATGGTTGATTAATTTTTCAAAATAAATTGCCAAAATATGATAATGTTTCAACTAGTTTCATTCCACCAAAATTTGTATTACAGTAGAGCCTTCAAATACCGACAACCCTCCGGGAATCACATGTTTGTCGCCGATGTGGAGTGGTCGCTTAAAACCCATCGTTCTGTATGTTATATTGTTTATTCATAAATTATAATTTAATTACATAACTGTACTATGTATAGAAGAAGAATTACATAACGTACACAGATTTCAAAATGAGATCTATTACTTTCCAAAATAATCGGCATTAATGATTGTTTCATATTTTTACTCCCTCACTATACGTAGTGTATAGTATGAGGGAAGTATTGTAAGCGGGCCAACAAAAACTTTCCAGTTTTTGCGCGTATATCCGTTGAGTATTCCTGAATCGTACTAGACTATTTTTGACATGATACCTGTGTGTGTATGCGTGTTTTCTGTTTTTTTTTTAACAAGGGTAAAGAAAATCTCAGAAAAACGTTGAGGAGCCCATACTCCCAATGTGTGGGATTCTTACCCACTGAAATCACATTCTGTCACTGTTAATTCCTCCGTGGGACTACCGCTATTCATTACATCACGGAGGAAGGAACGGCTGCCTGCCTTTTATGTATTCCTCTAATTTACGGGTTGATCCCTCCTTCTGATTGTCTCCTCTTTCTTAAGCACCTGGATGACGTGTCTAGTGAAGTCGATCAGACATATGCGGAGGAAAACATTTCGTCGACAATATTTTCCGGTGTCATAGAATGTCTTGCAGCTCATCTCTTTTGCTTAAAGCGAGGGCAATGAAAGAAAATATGTTCAGCGTCTATCTACCTTTTGTTAACGATACCCATTGACTTTGCCATCTCCCAGTGATTTTCTCCTTTTCCTCTTTGGTTATTCTGTGGTTATATCCTTGAACGCTCCTTGACCAGTAGATCTATGGGCGGCATATTAGTAACCACGCATGCTACTTCCACAGTGCGGAATGCAGAGGCCACCCATAGGGCACATCGATGATAGACATACTTCACCTGCCGTCTGTATGATTTAATCTCCGTAGCCTCATATAAAATGGGAGCTGCGTTGAGCGACACTGGGTCCTCCAATGTGTGTGTGTATGCGTCAAGGAGTTAAGGTGATTTTTCTGGCTATTTCTTGGATAAGACAGCCACTAACCACATATGTGAACAGCGTTTCAATAAAATAGCTTCTGTAGAGTATCTGAAAATTCTCAATTATGCCGGGGTCCAAAGGTTGGCAATGTTGGGTAATTTTTGGTTTGATGTCATTCAGTGCAAATTTTGGAAACAGCTGTTGCATTATTCGGAACGAGTTTACTTTCGTATTCTGCTCCTCTATCTTGAAATCAAATTCGAGGAGCCGTGTCGTCATAATGTCTCATCTCATACGTGACTTGTTGTTAGAAACCAATTGAGGAGGTAGCTTCTCAATGTGTGCCATTTTAATTCTACGAAATATTTTGCTCTTACCTATGATAAGTGATTCCTCTTTTCCACCTTTTGTATTCCATTGCTTTGCAGTTTTTCCCCAAGAACACTCGTCATTTTTCAATTCATATGTCTTTGTTGGCAATGCACGATAATAGAGACACGCCTAGTCTACATTAAACTCATCTTTCAAACAACTCATTTGATATATTGAAGTCATTTAGCCCTAGACTTTGCAAAACTTCAAGATATTTTGCTTCAATTATGGCCCCAGTTCCCATAAGTAACTGGTAAGTTGATGTTTCGAGTTTCAGAAAAGCAATTAGAAATAGTTTGTTCACAGTAAGTCCCTCGGCTTAACCATATTTTGTTTCCTTCAGCATTGCTTTTTTGAGCATGAATGGAATTGTATTTATACGCAAATCTATCAAGTTTTCTCTCAGATAGATCACTCCATGTAGTGGTTGGCGGAACATCCTCCAATACAATGACTTTCAACGCTGGTGTTCCACAGGGATCTTCTTGCCACCAACTTTGCTACTGCTCCATATCAACGATCTGCTGAAAGAAACCACCTGTTCCGTCCATAGCTTTGCAGATAATGATACATTTCATACCGCTTTTTCATCTGGAGCCCTCATACCATCCAATGAAGCCAGAGGAGCTAGGCAGGGACAGATTGACACAAATAATGGAGATCTGGCAAAGATTTTGGAATGGGGATCTGATAATTTATTAGAGCTTAATGCAACCAACACTCATAAGCTTACGTCTTCTCCAGGAAGGCGGATCCCACAATATCCAATATGATGGATGCCAGGCAAAACTATTCCTATGGAGTCTTCCATAACAACGCTCGGGATCACTACCCACCACACCCTCTCACGGGACGATCATATGAGGTCCATTGTCGAAACTGCTCCTCAAAAACTTTTCTATTCCGTGCTAAGAGCTACTTTATATCCCAGCAGCTCCTCATAATCTACAAGGTACATATTCGACCTGTACTGAAGTACTGTTCAGATCTTTGAAGTTCGGCTCCCAAATATACGCCGAAACTCTTTGATTCTATCCAGAAGAGAGCTATCCGTTTGATTGTTGATGCCACACTCACGAACTCACTGACCTCTCTAGAACATTGTATGAATGTTGAAGATCTTCCCCTTTTCTATAGATATTTCCATGGTCGGCGTTCATCTGAAATCTCGCCTGTCGTTTCACCATCAGAGATCCCAGATAGGTGGACTAGACGAGCTCAAACTAGTCACACCTTCACTGTAAAGCTCGAGACCTGCCAAATAACTTCAGACTTCATTTTTTTATCGAACAGCCGAATTGTGGAACTTTTTACCTAGTGGGGTCTTTCCCTATGCCTATAACCTCCAAACCTTCAAGAAATTACGGATGCCTATCTCCTCTCCATACTTTCTACTGCTTCTTCGCTCCACATGTTCTTTGAGCATTATAGATTGTCCTCTCGTATAGACAAAGTATATAAAAAAAATATTTTGATTTTGTCTATTCTCCGTTCAGCATATCATTTTTTCGTTCATGGAATTCAATATATCGCAATCATGTCTGCTAATTAAATTTTAGCACGGCCAATTTGATTCACAAACCTATAAATAAGGGACCCACTTCAATGAGGTCATTGCGAGTGAACAGATGTTGAGCTGAGCAAGGCTCTTCAATATTTATTAACATAAGGATGAAGACCGTATACCATTTCTAGTGTGGCAACGTTACAAAAGGTCTTTAACTTGATTATGCGACTCAGTCCATTGTAATATTATCTTCATATTTAACATATTCTACATTGACATAACCTTTATTATGGAGGCAGATAATATGTCTGTTAGGAAATGAACATTGAACACAAATAAATTACGTAATGGCGAATGGTTATTCATGCATAGTTTCAACTGGAATATGTCAACCCTAGTTTTTAAATCTGATAATTTCCAACTTTCAAACATATGTAAAAATGATATTCATGCAAATTAACTCTCATATCCAATCTTCGAAGACGAAAACTTCCTGACCTGGAATATGTTCTAATACATCCTCGTAGATAAATTGTTTCCTATTCTTCCAACCATATGATTCGCATGTTAACTCCTTCCTTTTTCTGTAAAACTTCATATATGTGACTACGTTATTTGGAAATTGTTATAGTCGCATTCGATTCCGATTTTTGAATGCCACATATCTGATGTATCACTGGACCAATCGAGTCGGTAATATCGTTGTTTGATAAGAAAGAAGATAGTTAGGCAGTCACTGTAGAAAGAGTGTTTGAAGCAATCGCGCTTGACATCTAGGTTCTTTTAATAGAACCTTCCAAAAATTGCATAATTTATGGCACTGTACTAGTACGCCTCCTGGATGGAATATGGAACTTATAAGGAATTTCTGGAATTTCTTGCAGTTTTCGTTAACCATCTCATAATTCAATAATTTGCGGAACTTTGGACGATTTGCTATTATTGTCACCCCATGACTTGGGCACAATCGAGCTAGTGACATCTAGTGGTGATGCCCATTTGGATCAAACCATTTTGCCTATATCATTGACTAACTATCTCCTTTCTTATCAAACAACGGTAATATTGATAAACTCATTATACTGATTTAGGGATAACTGAACTTTGTAATCATAGGTAAAGTGTCATGCAAATGACCATCTTGTGAATCATTATTGTGAACTACTGAAATGTAGCCAATAGGTGCGTGCGATCTTCAATTATTCCAGAATTGAGTGCTCCAATTTTTATGAGTATTGTGAATGTAAAATATCCCAACTCCATCGGAGACATCTGGAGATGAGATATCTTAGCCACTAAGTGACAGGTTTTTCAAAATCTGGAAACACAGGAATTTTTCGGAAAATTGAAAAAAATTATTATAAATTAACTAAGCAACAAAATCAGCAAATAAAAAGATGGGGGAAAAACGACAGTACAAGAATTTCGAGTGTTTTACGAGTGAATTTCGAATGGAGTTTGTTTCCTCTCAATTCAAGGGAAATCGCGGAACATTCGTGCGACTTGAACAGGACCCAAAACAAGAAAAAAACAAAAACAGTGGCTTCGATTTTAAACCCAGCCAGAATCTCAATAATTGACTAATTTATCATAAAATTGGTCATAGCATCCATATCATTCATATTTTTTTGGGGGGTGGTTTTAGGGGCTTTTGGGAGGTTGAAATAAGCAAGGAGTGATGGCAATACTTTTGAATCTTTATTTGACCTCCAATGAAGTTATTTAACATGGTGCCATCATGTTACCTTGTAACCCGCAAGTTTTATCCACAAAATGAATAAAAGAAACATTTATGGTCCAAATAATGACCAATCACTCGGAAATGGACTGATAACTTTTGATGGCATAGGGTATGTTAACAATTGCCAGGCACCAATGAACATTTTCCACCAGGTTTGGGAGGGTTAACTTGCAGTCCATTTTCGGTTCAATTTTAACTGGTCGGCCTGATAAACGGACACGATAAAATATGATGGCACATGGTGGAAGTGTATAAGGATGGCATGCTTTTCAAATAACCGCAACTTGAAAAGGGTTAACCTCCAGTCAAAAAATAGAAAAATTGCGGAGGCTGTATTTCGCAATCTAGCGGCCGGCGAAAATTCGGTCTGTGAGATAAATTCGTCATTGAACCGTCCTCTGGCGATAAACCATAGTGCCGTTGGGTTAATTTTCAGACCATCAATATCGCTCTGGCTCCTAGAGTATTAGCTTATTGTTAATACATCATCCATGTCAACATCGATATGAATAAGTGTTATGGAAATGCGTATCAACATCAATGTATAAGGATAAGGAAGGATGAGTATTTATAGTTTAGGATAGAGTTATTATAGGCAGAATAGAATTTCAGAATCATAATTAATGATCAGGGAAGTTAAGATTAGGCAGTTCTGAATTAGTTCTATGTTATGAACCGTTGTTACATGTGAAAGTATAATTCCAATAAACCAATAAATCCCACGATGATTTACTTTGCATCTTACCACACCATCAGCAATCACAATCCCCTATCGATCTTGGTACCTGGCAATCTTGTTGAAATAATTTGAATATATACCAGAGTGAAAGCCAAGCAAATGAATACCAAACTCATTTAACCATATTATTGATAACTACAGTTCTTGATTGATGCATTTTTATCCCTAAGCTTGTACCGTAGGAATGGCTCCAACTGCTTTAACAGATAACCCAAGTTTCCGTTTCATGTTCCTTGCTGTCATTATGTTTAAAACTACATGTCGATTCATATCTTCCCTTTCACAAATTCCGAAAGGAATTTCATAGATGAATCAACAGATATTTCGAACCAACGAAATGGAGAGAATTAAGGTGAAACAATATTCGAGGCTATAAACTTTACTTCATTATATTCAAGAGAATGTCATTATCGATCGTTTAATAACCCCCGAAACTTGAATATAAAAATCACCGAAACCACGAATATGCTTTAAATCTCACTTCGGAGTAATCGACTACTACGCTGTTCAATGTATCCCAGGAGCCGATTTCACGATGCTATTAAACTCGATGGAAAATCATTACTGCAGCATCTTGAATCATGGTTATGGAAATAAAGTGGAAAATATTTCAGGGGTCGTTAGTGAATAAAAATACGTTGCTAATTTAATTGATAATTTGATCGCAGAATAAGATAATAAAATCTGGGTGTCGAATATTGAAGAAAGGAAACTTCATTTTGGATGAATGAATTTAATATATCTATGATTCACAAATCTCCACTTCTACGTACACCTTCATAAAGGAGTACGTGAACTTTCAAGATGTCACAGAGTTTTCAATATGATGTACTCAACCTTGTTATATAGTAATTATGGCCCATAGCCTGAAAATTTTGAGATTGAACAACAAATGGAGTGATACACAAAATATTTTGAAACCTTGCTTTTTAGATAAAGTCTACAAAAATTCTTTGCGTTAGATGCTCTGGTATCTCTGGTTTTTTGCCAATGGACAGTAGTTTCACCTTCCTCGTTCCGCCGATGAGCTCGAGGCAGTGAAATTGAATTTATTATTGCAAACATCTGATTATAGTTATACATGATTGTGATTTACATAAATTTTTGATAAGTAACAATTATCTGGTACTAAATTCATATATGTAACTAATAATCTTTTAAAATTATACACAATTAACATTTTTTTGTGAAAAAACAACATATTTAACTTAATAAATCTATGATTATTGAACAATAATTTGATACAAATTTCTTTACTTCAGCCATTTCTTATATATACCTGAGGATGACGTGCAATTATAGACCTCGAAACTGGTAATACAAAATCTTCAATGGATTGTGAGATAAAACCATATTATCTGCAACATTCTCAAATACGTACCACCATTAATGCAAGAACGCTTGCACATACGGACTGACATACATGATCTCAAAAGAGATCAGATATTTCCGCGAAAATTTTTTAGGCAGGTTACAATACTTCATTCACCCTTTTTTCAATTAAATGAACAAATTTGTTTCAATGGGCCCCCTTTCAAATTGAGGGATCACTTGAAAGTTCTGTTGGCAACGCGTTTCTCCCCGAATCCAGTACCCCGTGCTTTCATTAATTTCCATAAATATACGATAATAGTAACCGTATGTGAATTACAACTTTTAACTAAAATGGACTAGAATTCGCGTATTGTTATAGTAGTTGAGAGTCGCGGAATAGTAAAAATATTATAAATATTCATAAGTTGAGGTAAGATCAAAAACAAAGAAAAATTGAACACGTAACGTTATACGTTACTATGTCTAATAATTGCTCGAATAATCTTAATAATGGTTTCCGCTCGGAATTATAGATGATTAAACTTGGAAAGAGACTATGACTGACATCTATACTTTAATAGAAAATCGATTATGTGACTCGAAAACTCGAGAGAGGTCTCGTGAAACCTGATGAGAGGGGAAACGGAAATTAAGAGAATCTAATCAGGGTTGGCGAATTTCGCTAGGTTATCATTATCGACAGTGAACACATAAAATTTGATGTCTAATTGTATCCAAACCTAGTTGTAGATATGTATATTTTCTGGTCGATGATATTTTCCAATTATATACGAATATTGAATCATCCAAGTGCTCACATCAGATCACTTTTGCTTTCTCGAACCTGAATTAGATAATCATTTACTTCATTATTCTTCTTGTGTTTATTCAGAATCTGATTTGTCAAGTTCGTAGTCGTATGTACATTGACAATCCAGGTGAGTTGAGAGATTCATATTGCATTGCATATCGATGCAGAAGTACAAGTTGACCGAGAGGATGCCTTCGAGAATTTTGAAAGTCCCCTTTAATTTTTCTCTGGCTAATTGGTTGTTAATTGAGCGTGCGCAGTCGCTCATTATAAGGGATATCCTAAGACCCCTCAATCATCCCAGTGGTCACGCTTCATATGCGTTCCAAAACAAGGATATCAAAGGGGATCAAATGATCTGAGCGTTTTCGAAGAGAGGTCGACTACAATATTTCGCTTACACTTCACTGATGGATGTTAAAATGGCTGTCCCAAAGACGAGTAAAACTGATCCACATGAGGAAGGTCAATTCAAGAAGAACTCCATGAAATTAAGCTCCATCAAACCATTTGAAGAAAATTTCAATTCATATTCTACTAATTGGAGATATATTCTGTAATAACTTCGATTAATAAAGAAGATATATTGTCATAATGGATCGAATCAGTGAGAATTGCAGGTGCTGAACTGGATATGCTTTCATTATGGCTATCGTCTATCATATCAATTTATCAAGAATATATAGTATAGTGGTCTTCCAGAAAAGGATAATCTCAGAACCTAGCATTTCGCCTTTTATGTTGACAAATATTCTTCTCAAATCATTTATTGAATGGGACGGAAATATCAACTCAATATTCGCTGGAGTAATTTCATATATTATTATCATAATATGAGGATGTATATATTGATTCATCTCATTTCTGCTCACATAAGTTGAAAATATAGAAGTTCACTTACTGAAATGTAATAATTGTTTTTTCTCGGGACTAGACAGGGTAGAGTTACTCGTAGCAGTAAGTACGGCGGTGAGCGAAGAAAAAAAACTAGACGAAGTGAAATACAATCTTCGAATCAACTTTGAAATCTGCCATATTGTCCCGTATTTCTCAAATCACAATTCTACAAAGCAAATTGCAGCATCATGAACTTCACATTTATGTAATGATTCAATTTCAGCTTCAAATGATCATTGTATTAATTGTATCCTTCATATGATATGTAAGGAACTGAATATTACTTTTGCGTATTATCCGAAGCTTTAGTTATTGATATATCATTTGGATTTACTGAGAATATTCTGTTTTTATTCAATCCTTAATTTTGTGATGTAGCAAAATAAGGCAAAACAAAAATTCATCCAAGAATATTCCAGTTGTTTGAATGACTCGATGGTCCGGTATTCACTAGAATGATATATGTATATGCGTATAGAAGTTGTACTCTATAATATATTATAATAGACTCGTCATATATTGAATTCATAATCATAAAGCATTGTTGTCAATATGATTTAATAAAGTTATATAATACCATTTGAAAACTGAAGATGTATGTCAAAATTATGCTGCTGCAATCAGAAAGAAGCACACGCGCGCCCATACGCACGCACAAGCGTCAGGTAAAAAATATTATAGATCGATTCAGAAATGCTCAGAATGGATATATCACCGAAAATCTGGAAAACAATTTTTGGGCCGATTACAATTAATCAATACTTGCTTTACACTATATACCACATACTGTGAGGGAAATAAATATATATTGAACAAAATTCATATAAGGTAATATTTTCCAATTCCATTGCTGTTCTCATATTCTATAGAATTTCCCAAATAATACTCGCATTCATTCTATTGTAAGTCTGGGACAAAGCTATCTTAAGAACATTGAAAAAAAAGAGGCGAATGAATGTTCAAGGAAATGTATGTTAGTATATCTTGAGAATCATAAAATTCATCACAAATTTGATAAGAAAGAAAGCGTCGGAGACAGCAGGAAATTAATGGTAATACAGAACATATCAGATGAGACTCCGACGGAACCGAATTGCGAAGTGGACGTTTGCAAAATGGAAAATTTTTCAAACTCTGACAAATGATCAATTAATGTGATAAACGGATCTTTCATAAGCTATTACTAGAGTTTGAGCTTTAAAAGTTTGTCGTGTCAGAATCAAAGCTGTCTCATATCCTCAAATTACTCAGTTCCTCATAAATATAATGTTCGACTCGAGTTACGTGAGTTGACAATGAAGGAACTACACGCGAATAACTTGTAAAACTGGTGAAAACGTGATAGGTGAGATCGTTGAACTTCAGCGTTTCGGAGATTTTAGTCTTTCGTAACTTCTGTCATGCAATCAGATAATCAGAGTGACAAATCCCTCCGTTCGATATAAGGTTGTGTTCTTGGCTGAATCAAAACGTAATTGGACTTTTTTCCCAAATAAATTCAGTCAGTCTATGGAAATTGTAATGTTTATGATGTCGCAATTTGCTGTCACCTCATTAAACTATTGTTCCTTCCCGCAATTCGATCATGACTCATTCAATTATTCACTTATTCATCAAAATCCAGTACGTGAGCTCTCTAATAGTACATAGTAGTACATACATACAGCTTTCAATAAGGTGACAAAAGAAAAAATGAAGAGGAAGGAGAAATATCACATACTACAGCGAAAGTATACAGGTTGAGATCAAGAGACCGGTGTATTGAGATACAATAAGTGCGTTTATGTATCACGGGAAATGAACTTAAAATGGAATATTTATATGATAGCTTATTGGTAACTGGAAGGTCCTGTTGACTCTACAAGTTGTTTTTAGTGAACAAGGATGATTATATCTGGCTATAGTGTATGGGCAGTATTGAAGTCTTTTAAAGTTTATCGGATGGACATATGTTAACTAATCAATCATCAATTAACAAACTGTCAAACGAACATTGCAGAGCCGACCAGGCACTCTCCAAATTGATATTATCTAATTAAGCGGTGTAAGAGAGAATGACGGACCAATAATAAGCTTGCTTATCATCTAGCGCCTTCGCCATATTGTATACGCTACGTATCGGAGTATAGCTCAATTTTCGCTTCGAACCATTGCAAGAATTCAAGCTGAAATAAATCGGATGGAAGTGATGGTAATTAGTATCATGAATATGGAATGGTTGAAGAAGAGTAACTACAGAAAGCAACCTATCTAAACCATCGATTATTGGTGTTCGACGCTAATGAGCAAATTTCTGAAATATATGTCAAGTAGTTTCTTACAGTGGTCGTGAGTTTGTAGATGATGAAGTGTGAACTTGATATGCAGAAACACCATCCCATTGGGCAACACACTGAATTATTTCGAACATATTTTCCAATAAATGGAATAGGGTTATTTCAATGGCACGCAAGATGACCAATATTAATCTATAAGGTATTCTAAACAAACCAAAGCAATACTTTATAGAAGAAAGAAAATTGTAACTTCTCTGTTATGCAACATTCTAGTTCCAAACGACTCCCTTCAATTATTATTTCATAAATTTTATATCGTGTTACTATTCGTTGCTTCATATAACTCGATAATGGAATGGGATAAAATAAAGAATACTAGTATAATGCTATACTAGAGTATTCTATCGAAATGACTAGATGCATACAAAAATAATGTGATGACATCACTAAACAAGCACCATTTCACTAACAGATTTGCATATGTTTTATGAACGTTCACCGATTGAGTTACCGTGCTCAATGATATTCTCAAAAAATAGATATGTTTTTTCATATATGTACAGGGTATTTCACCCAATTCCTTCTTTTTACAATACTTTTGTTCACACAGGATGTTCCATTCCACTTGGACGTTATACAAGTTCATAATTTTAAATGATACCTATATATTTGGGTATTTTTGGAGCCTCTATTCAACCGGTCAACCGGTCGTATCTCACATGGGTCGAAAAGGTTGCAGTGCTGTTGATTTAGCCACGTAGTATCTAATTTTGTAATTTGAAGAATCGAAGGAAGAACATTCGGAAATACCAGCACCAGGGGACCTTTCCGCAACAAACACATTTCTTGTTAGCAGTGACCAATCTGTTTTCCGACAGATGGTTTTGGAACTTCTAGGTTCACCAACAACTTCCAGGGTGTTTTATTATATCACTTTCAAAGATGGTTGATCAGGGACTTTACGTATGCCTCGTTTCACTGACGAGCCCATGAGAAGGACGAAACAGCTGTCTAAAACTATAGGACGTTTGTCACTGTTCAACCTGATGAACCAGAATTTCGTCCATTGATATATCTTATTGGCAAGACCTTTCCCAACGGTTCCTTGTCCAATTTTACTGTGTTATACAAAACATATGGATTCAAGGATCATATACATCAGAATTTCACCAACTAAGGGCAACGAGGATTTCTCATAGGCGAAGCAGACCAAGCTATCAGGCAGATTACAAGTGGAGACCTCATCATAATATATAAAGTTCTAAGTACCTGTTCATTTGTGCCACTTGCTCCAATTGAATCAAAATTATATCAGAGGTCATCAATACAAGATCAAAAAGGAGCCTTGTAAAATACGGCAGAACTTGCTCTCAAATAGGAATTTTTATCCCCGGAAACATACCCGGAGAAATGATGTATGCTCAGTCAGTTAATTCATTTGAAATGATAATAAATCAGCTGAAATGTATATATATCTACATATCAACAGCGTAGCAGACGAGTTGTATAGAGAAAAGTACATAGGGTAGGAGCTAGCCTATCGATGTTGCAAAAACCTTAACAATTGAAAAAAATTATGTCATTTGTCTGTGATCTGCCATTCAGATTTGAGGAAAAATGCGCAACTGTCAACATACTGAGATGCACGACGGGTGGGAGACCGTGAAGTAGCCCTAAAATAACTGTCAAAGAAAGCACGCAACTTTCAAACACTGAAATGTATGGCGGGTGGTAGACCAAAAGGTCGCCGTAAGACAACGGTTGATGTAGGCCGGGGTACTCCTATTATTACTTTATATACGTATACCAACTGAGCTTCATAGGAGGAATCCTCAGCGGTTGTTAATAATGATAATTTTTCAGGAAAAATACGAATGTCTGAATTGCTGCACATTTCAGAAATGGAGGGAAATATTTCTCGTGTTGAGTTTTTGTAATGGCAATATTGGAAAAATACTGAGAAAATTGTACAAGTTCAATTAAGAACATGTCTAAATTACTGGGATTGTAAGAACATTTGTCCAGAATATGCAAACTCATCATTATCTAGAAGTTGCTCCTTTGAATAGAATCATTCTTTAACTAGGTGGTGGAAGGCAAATTCAAGTAAACTACCACAGCTGTTGATTTTATATCTCGTAAAGTTCAGTCGAATTCAACGTGCGGTGAAAGTTATGTTCGGATAAAGGGCCATTCAACTGTAAACTGAAAACTTATAGCAAACACTGCCGACCTCAGCTACCATCCTTTCTGACCTAACTCACGTCAAGCGCTCGAAATTTTTTATATTGAATCGAACTCAATTACTTTTATCTCATTCATCCTTTTGTTCACCATCTTGCTCCAGTTCTACAGATATCAGTGCATGAACTCAGAAGCTACTTATGTCTTATCGAAGGAAAGTTCTCTGTTGTCACTGTAAAGAAATAAATGATTGATAGCCATACTTTGAGAAGAGAGTGTTCTAGAAGACAATGTTAACTTAAAATACTTTCACAGCTGCATTCGCAAATAAAGCAATGAAGCGAAATATTTTCAATGAAATACAAATTTTTCCCCAATGGGCTTAGAAGGGTATAGGTACTTAATTCATAACGAAAGAACGATAAATCTCCAACGAAGACTTGGAGGATTACCGCCTCAGTTTGAAAGATAATTAATTGATAAGATTTGACGCATAATTTTACATAAAATATACAGAGAATTTTAATATGCAATAGGGGTGGAATAGAGCATGGCCAAACCGATCTTCAGTTATGCGAATGAACAAAAGCACTGCCAATTGAGAAATTCACTCAAATACCTTTAAGTATTCGAGAAATTCAACAGAAGTATTTTTGAATTTGAATTTTGAATATTGATATGATAGAAAACTTATTACGTTTTATCAAGGGGAATATAACAAGACTTCGATAAGCAGTAGACTATTTTGATTACTTCTAAATTTCGACTGTATTTCATGATAATTTAACGAGACATGTTTAGGCTTACATATAACTCTGAATAGTAATACCAAAAATGTGTCGAGGCAAATTATTAAATACAGGGAAAATATAGCCTTGATTAAAGTTAAAATGATTAATAAAGAAGAAAATCAGTTAGTGATATTTAGAAGAGGACAGATAAATTTAGAAATCCTCAACGTAAACATTCTGAATGATAGGCCTCAAGAGAGAGGAAAAGAATTATAATTTATCTTACTGTCTATTGGTTCAACCATTCTTCCAAATTTACTAGTAATATCATTGGTTCAAAATTAAAAGCAGCATCACAATAAGTAAAATGATTCGTTGAACAATTCAGGGATTCTTCCCTAAGTGTAGGAAAGGGATGCATCATGAATATCAAAAAAATGCGAAAGACCTTCAGTTATATTTTCTAACTTGAATTAGTCTGTTGGAAAATCAAATGGTATTTTCAATTGATTTAATTTTAATAGATTATTCAGAGTTTGAGTAAGATGATGTTTTCCCTAAAATCAGAGTTTTAGTGTTATTCAAATCAGTTTTTATTCAAGTTCAAGTCAATAACACATCTAATCAGTTCATAGCTTTTCGATTCTCTAGGTTCATCCTGGTTGGAAAACAATTTTATTTCATTTCTTTAGTTAACTGAGATTCTTTAGGTAAAATCTTATTATTCTTTAGGTTTCATTCTCATATTATTCTTATTACTAATCTTATAATATTAGCAATAAAGTTAATCATGATATTCTTTTTCGTTATCTTCCAGTATCATAGTTCTTTTTATTATTATCATTATCTTCTAATTGTTGTTCATAGACTATTTTATTGTTGTTGAGTACGAGTTTCTTTGATTGAAACTAGCGTTTATTCCTCCACGTACCTTCAGTGTTTAAATCCATAAGTGTCTAGTGAAATGAAAAGGGGGAGTGTCAAGGATATTTTTCACATTTGTTCTGGCTAATAAATGATTGGGATCAAACTCCAACGTGTAATGATTCTCTAAATTCAATGGCCACACTGTAGATTAATAAATATTGGTGAATAGGAATAATCTAAATCTTCGAGTAAAGTTCTATGGAGTTTCCTAGAGAGAGGAAGAGAGAGACAGAGAAAGAGAAAGAGAGAGTGCTATGTTACAGTTATTTTTCCTCATTTTGAATAATTAGATACAGTGAAAGCTACAACAATTAAATTTTGAATTACAAATAATTTGGATTATTATGTGTAATAAGTTCGTTTGTAACACAATTTATTTTATAACGAGGCTTCAAATGTGCAATAGTATAATAATGACAGCCTGTTTATCATTCTCTTAGCAAAGGATGATGAAACTCCAAAAAAATTAGCAACGACAATTTGCATGTTTCCACCAGCATGCTATTTGAGAGTTGAAGCAGTTCGAGTGAAGGTAGAACGCAACCTCTTTTGGAATCCATCGGATATTATTGTATATCTCTCATGTTGTTAATTCGATTGCCAGCTATTTCCCTCACCTTACATAGTTTATAGTCTTATTATTAACCCAAAAAAATTGTGAACTTCTAGCACAGATTTTGCTCTTATTGAAAATCTGGATTTATATCACATGTTTATACTTTCTTCGATTGTTATATAAATAAGTAGATTTTCAAAACTTTTGATCGACTTTCCTGATTTCTATCATCGCTCCTACATATTGTTCTGTTGTTCTCTTCATTTACAAGATATAAATAGCAGGGAGTTTCGATTGAAAAATGTAGATCTTTCGTTCATTTATTCTCATTTTGAAGTACGCTATAGATTTTCCTCAATCATGATTCTCTTAGATCACAAATTCTTGTGCAATGTTCCATAAGAAGCTGGGCGAGATATTTCAGATTGAATCATGCATTGTGACAGTGGAAATATATAAATTCCCTTACGTAACAGTTACTTTGCGAACATCAGCATGAAATATGGACTGTTTATATATTATAGCACATTATCTTTAGTATTTGATGCTACCCGATTTATAGAAATATTTAGAACTTTTTCATTCTTTCCAGTTTTGTATTCACCACGCAACGTCGGATAAAACAAAGTTTCCAACGTTTGCTCGAACCAGACCGCCGGACACTCAAATTTCGAAGTCTGTAGCCTCCGTTCTCCTCGCTTTCAATTGGACACACGTAAGTTGTAAAACTTTCCAGATAGCTTGTTTACTTATAGAATAAATGTATATAATACTTCAATAGTGGTAAATGTTAGGGTAACATTTGTTATTCGAGATTCACCAGGACTAGTTAATAAATGTTAGAATTCGAAGAAAAAAAAACAGAGTTTCAGGAATTTCAGCATTTGAGTCTGGCATAGGTTAAGAGTTATCAATAGTGATACAATACAACACTTAAAGAGTTCAGAACTGTCGATACAATAAACACTAATAATTACGAAATAATCATTTTTATCCAATAAAATACTATCAAAGTACTAAGAACCTTTCAGCTACCAAGTAGCCATCATCAGAGCTACCTAAATGAGAAAACAAAATAAATCTATTCAGATATTATTTGCAATTAATAATGCAAAGAAGGAGTTATCCTCTGCCGTTGGCGTCTTAACAATTCTTCAGTCCCTGGGCCTTATGCAAAATTAGACTTCTATCCGCAAACTTTTTATCGAATTTAGTATATATGCATTTGAAATTCAACAAAAGCAACCTATGATGAAATGAAATTTTATCAGAAAACTCGTTTCCTACATTTTAAACTCGCAAAATCATCAATTATGTCTTGAAAATCAACTCCTATTTATTTTTTATTTTCAATACACTTCAAGCTTAAATAATTCAAACGTGGTTGACGATTTCTCAATTCATTTTTGACCAATTTTAGCTTTGAAAACGAACGCTCATCAGTAGCGTTAGTGTAATAATAAGGTGATAAATCATCTTTCGAAAATTATCAAATCGAAAGTTATGAATAGCAAACCAAATTTCAATATTTGTTCCAGGTCATACTTTTCTACTTGAAATCACCTGATTACGAATTCGGAACCATAGCAAAAGTGATCATGAAGACTCTCCATTTAGCAGGAATAACAGTGGTAACAACGAAACATTGGTATGTCCCTTTCCATCATGGCTATGATGAAAATCCTTTTCACAAACTGGTACGAGAGACATACAAAGATACAAGAAGTAAGTACAATCAGTAATTTGGAATCTATTGGAATGAAACTGAATGAACTTAAATAAAATAGGTATTGAAAGCTTGATTTTCACTAATTTGATAAATAAAACTACAGCTTCTTCTACCAAATATAACAAACTACTAAATTTTTTAGCAAAACTATAGTTGAATTTACTATGCCAACATTTCCAAGAAATGCCTAAAAAATAGACTGACAGACTTTAAAAAAAAATAACGTATCATCTGGATGTTAGCTTGGATTCAAACTCATCTACCGAAAATGCTACGTTTCAACTAAGTCAAAACATATGGAATAACTTGAACAATGGAAATAAATATCTAGCGGTTTTTCTAGATTTAGCACTGAATTAGGGGATTCACACTTCAATCATTCGAAAACCACTCGTCTACTAGGAATCAGAGGATTATAATCGATAATGAATTCAGTGATCCAGCACCTGTGATCATGAGTACCAACAACAGTATGATTTTGTGACAAAAGCGCATTCATTTTATGGAGATGATGCATGGAGAAAATTCCGAGAGGAAATATTGTAATTTTTTCATAATAACTCTGATGTAGGTGAAAATTCGTGTACAAACAATGTGATTTAGTATCACGTTGAAATATCACACGATATGATCCACAATTAGTAAAATATTATTCCATTTGGTTCATTCAGCTGATGACCCCAGTGGTTCACATCGTTGTATACTATCAAATAAGAACCGTATAATTATTCGGAAATGAAATGATAATAACACCAACTTTGGGAAAATGATTATGAAGTTTTAGCTATTGAAGTTGCGGCCACTTTATTCCTTTTCGATATTGTGATACGAATAATAATAATTTCCGAATCAATGGCATGTGTTCTGAGTCCAACATTAATTTGAGTTAATTGTTATAGTTTTCATCATTTTGGGTCACCATTATGAGCATTTCGGTCTGATGTTGGCAATGGAAGAAATGAATTTGTTCGATAAGGGTAAGTTACATTTCAGTATCATTACAAATTGGATAACATTTACGATACACTTTTCGAATCTCTATGATCCAGAGATTGTAGGTGACACAACTTCACCACACTGTAACCTCATCCTTTCCACATCGGTTTTCTTGAGAAGGGAATGTCCAGAAGTTGATGGGTTGAATGATGTTTCCTGTTTGACAAATTTGTCTTTGCCAAATAAAAGAGATTCAAACCTGTTTAATTGTTTATTCAAATGTTTTACTAGGTAAGCAGCTTTGCAGATGAGCCGATATTTGGTAGTATCCTCGATCTTAGATTGATTTACTGTCAGCTAAGATTCAATCGTGTGGGACAGTGTAACTATCACTCCTTTATCTATTACGTAGATGGTCAATTCGGATTAACGTATTATATTCGGTGTCCATGTACTTACTAAATGATTTCTTGTCCACGGTGAGAAATTGAAGTAATACTCAGGTCTCAATATTTCGGTCTCAAGCACAACCGATGTCTGAACGTACACTTAGAATTTCGGACTCAAAAATTATTGAAGATTTACTATTTTCATGATACATTTATGTTTTAGAAGAAGGTAGTCAGTTTGCAAACTACATCTTAACACAACTTAGAATTGACGTTCCTTCTTGCCTAATATTGAGGTATCATTCAGTTCGCAATCCTCCGGTCTTAAACGCAACCGATAGATAGGTCTAGATGTATAATTTGTTATTCCGCAAAATAACTGAAGTTTTATTACTTTCGGACTCTGGAGAAGATAATTAACTGTTTATTGATTTCACCCTGAATTATACTCACTCGTAATTACTTCAGTTATAACGAATTTCGGTTTTCTCAGTTTAGCGGGGTCTGTTGTACTATAACGTACATGCAAACTTTGCCTTATATACTCCTCAAGATCTACCATGCGGTGAAGATGGCTTATCAACGCTCGCATTCCATTGGTGTTTTTTATACTTAACGTGCACGAAGTTTGATTTTTCAATTCGGGTGACTTGACGTCACCTCAATGCATATAAACTGAGTTACGAGTTTTACCTCGTTACAACACATCAGTTTGTCATATTTGAGAAGCAATATTGATTTTGAGCGTTTCGCTATAACCGTCATATAACATAAAATGAAATAGAATGAAGAATATGAATGAAACACAAATTTACAATTGAATTACAATATATTGACCATATAGAAGACTCGAAATAGCAAATACTCCTTCGACTTGGTATAGTAAAATGATACTGAATTCGTTAATTCGAACATATTATTAAAGCCTAATTTCAAAAGCAACAGGAGAATTAGGATATGGAATAGTCCCAAATGGTCATACTATACAGAAGGAATTGGTATTTCAAATTCGGGAAACATCTCTTCTGAAATTCCATTTCGTTTTCAATAAAAATATAAGTTTTTCCGCATTCACCTTCAAAACTTGACCTCAATGATTTTCTTGTTATCTTAAATGGTATAGTTCAGTTTCACCGAAAGTGCTACGTTCCTCGGAATCTTTCATATTATTTTTCGTTTCGTCTATACTCTATAGAATGGATTGTACCCCTTGAAACGAAGTGTGATTTGAGCTGTTTTGGGAGAAATAAGTCCGGTCTGACTTACCATGCTCGTTTTGTAGTTATCTAACGTCGCATACTGTTACTGCATTGTCTTTCGCTTACTTGATTGTATTATTTCTGGGTAGTGGGATAGTATGCTTCACTGAGGAAGGGATAGCCAACTACTTCATATGCTGTTTCTTATTCCTAATCGCAGAATCCCGAATATCATGATGTCAGGTAGAACTACTCCTTTGAAGTCATTGATATCCATTCGTGGTAGCAACACCAACAGCACCCTCCCATGTGTTACCATTGCTACCATATTCCGTGCCAAGAGCTACTGTACTGTACATCCCAACAGCTCTTCATAATCAAAGTACATATTCGACCTGTCTTGAAGTACCGTTCACATATTTCGAGTTCAACTCCTGGACAGTACTATTCGCCTGATTGTCGAATTCATTGATCTTCTTGGAACATCGTAGATACGTTAGCGATCCCCACCTTTTCTAGAGATATTTCTGAGTTCGGTGCTCGTCTCTTATTCAACCACGAGAGATTCGAGTAGTCAGACTAAAAGTTCTCATGCTGGTCACATCTTCATTGTCTATCTCGAGACCTGTCGAACAATGATGCCTATAACCTCCAAACTTTCAACAAAAATTCCAATGCCCATCACCTTCCCCAGCATTCCACCGCTGGCTGGCTCACACGATACTCTACGAACATTCCTCTCGTGTAGTCAAGATATGAGAACACACGACATCCTCGATTTTGGTCTAAGTGATTTTGAAAACGGTCGAGATCACCATTGAGTCATCTACACTGAGTAGATGGCGTTAGATGCTCTGATTGACTAGAATTTTTCCCAATGGGGATTCATTCTTCGGCAAACATTTTTGACCAGTAGCACTTCAGTTTCCTCGTACCGCTGTTGAGAGGGAGATATAGAGAAACGTGATTATGCCTTTGTGGATAATATCTAGGCAAGCAAAATGTGCAATTGGTAATTGAAATTGGAGTATAAAATAGATTTGTATAATACATAGACATAAGAAGATAGAGCAGTTTGTGGAACCATGAACTTATTTTCTCTAAGTGCTTAAACTTAATAATAACATAAGTAAATGATAAACATTATTGTTGTCGCGTGAGGACTTTCATTAAGTTCAATTCACATATATGTTGAGAGTGCCATGTCCAGGCAATCTTCTATACAACACAAACAATACATATTGTTAGGATATTAAACTTGTTTGCAAATCAAAGTTAATTGCATGCTACTGAGAACCCGCAACCAGAATTCTGATTTACTAGTTTCATGTAGCTGGAATGATTTTCTGATAAATGTTGAATGCACACTGTAAATTCAACAATACATTATACTCGAATTCTAATTCTCTTCCGTGCTCTAAACTTTACTGTAAGTGTTTTATACATTAACATCTCAAAAAGGAGAAAACGAGAAGAATTAGTAGCTAATATCAGGTACTTCATGTATTATATTTATATTCAACAAACTAATATAGGAAATCAATATTAATTCACTCAAACCCATATAGACAGAGTAGGGAGTCGACTTTTATTGTTGACTATGTTACTTATATGTCATATTTATACTTGCACTTCATAAGTACTGTTTTTACAATACAACTTCATGTCATAAATTTGCGGCCAGAAATTAGAAAAACACTACGCCGGAAAGTGTTACCCGTCTACACTTTTCGGACACTCCTGTCATCTTTTACAAGAAATTTCACGTAGATTATTTTTTGTCGTAGCTCTTCATTGATTCAGAAAAAACTTTGATTCATCAGGTTAAACAGTGACAACACGTCCCATAGTCTCAGACATATGTTTCGCCCTTCTCATGGACTCATCAGTGAGAATAGGCAGACGTGAAGGTACTAATCAACCATCTCCGAAAGTGATAGAATGAGATACCGACTAAGAATTTGTTGAACCTAGAAGTTCCAACACCATCTGCGAAAAGCAGATGTTCCACTGAGAGTACAATTCACGATGCTACGCATTGACAAAGAAGTTCTTGCGAATCAAAGAATCGTTCGGGAAACAGTTAGAAATACTGCCGCCAGATGACGGACCCACAACAATGTTGTCACTGTTCAACCTAGTGAACCAAAACTTTATCTATTGACTGCTAACACAAAATTTGTATGCACTTTATTGAGTTGCTTGAGATCTATGTTCCCAACAAATAGCATGTGTGGATGAAAACTCCAGCGACTATTTTTAGTCCACAAATTCATTGATATGAAAATCAATTTTTGAATGATCTCAAATCCGTACCTACAGTTATCGTGAAATTATGAAAAATTTAAACCACTTAACGTCCTTGAATGGGAACCAGGATTACTACTAGCATTTACGGTAGACTCTGGGAGCTCACCCAGAGTCGCATCGAGACTAGTCAAAGAATTCAGGAATGTACTGGCTGAACTATTCAGAACTAACAAAAGTCAACTCATCTCAGTACCAGGACACAGTGGAGTTGAAGGAAATGAAATGGCCAACACCCTTCAAGGTCACAATCATCGAGTGTCTAGGGTCTAGAACAGGGTTCTCCAAATTCGGTCCGCCAGTGTCATTAACCTGGCCCACGACACCTGAAGGCTTACTGTTGTCATTGTTGTTGTGATAAGCTGGATTTCTCCTTGCAATACCAAATTCAGTTCGTTCATATGTTTCGTCAAATCGACATAGAATGCTAACTTCCACAGACATTCATTATGTTGTAATTCGGCCCTGTAAGAGGGCGATGGTTTTCATTCAGAAAAATTTCGATTACTGCTCGAAGATCAAAAAAGCGCCTGAGGACTTTTCCGCAACTGAGTCAGTGTACGGTAGAATGATATGGTGAGTCATTTTCTCCAATCTCTTCAATAAACTCTCGTAATTGTCGGTGATTCAGCCCAGTGGATCTGATGAAATCAACTACTGATATAGTGTTAGAACTTCAGACATAGCCGAACATTTCCCACACAAGGACTGTTGATGATTGATACAAGGTAGGACTAACGGTTCTGAACCAATATCATTTTCTACAGCCTTTGTCATAAGAGCAACAACTCTTTGTTCCTCTTTATTTCCACCACATATGTTTTTGCCTCCATTAGTAGAAATAGTTTCCATCGAAGGTTCTTTTATCAATGGCATTTTCAACTCCCTTAAAAATATCTTCCCCGGTAGTCGTACCATGAATACTATCAATATCAAGAAGTTATTCATACACTTCATACCTATTACCTACTCCTCGAATAAGAATCAGTACCTAAGCAGTATCTGACACATCCTTTGACTCAGCCAAGGCCAGAGAAAACCACTCAAGATGTTCATTTTTATCAGACAGTTGAGATGATATAATAAATAAATAATAAGAATCAGTACCTAAGCAGTATCTGACACATCCTTTGACTCAGCCAAGGCCAGAGAAAACCACTCAAGATGTTCATTTTTATCAGACAGTTGAGATGATATATTTTCTGCGATGTCTTCTACCCTCCGAGTCCCTGTTTTTGCTGACAAAGTGATATTTTTAAATAAATTTACCTTTTGGGGGGACATTTCTTCGGGATTTCCACGTTCCGCAATTTCAAGAGCCACACTAAATCTGGCACGAGCTGCAGCTTCTTGTTAAGTATTGAATTTCGTAAGCAAAGATTACTGCGATTTCCTTCCGCGCTCCAAAGCTTCAATTTTTTCTATCCGTAAACTTCTTGTATATTTTGAGTAATTTTGGAAATGTTCCGTTTCATAATGCCGTCTAATATTATATTCTTCGAAAACGGCTATGGTTCCATTGCGAATCTAACATAGTGCCTTTTTACTGGACTCAATTACGAAATATTCAAAGTTCCGTTGATCTTTGAAAGTTCTGCATTCACTGTCAATTTTTCGCTTCTTTTCCATACTAGTGAATTACACACAAAAACATCAAGTCAAATCAACATACTGTTACGAAAATGTCTTTTAGGCACGCACAAATACGTTTTAAGGAGTTACGCACCTCTTTATTTCACAACAGACAGTTTCGCTTCCTTCGCCTCCCCTAGGCGGACTAAATCGCGGTCGCGCCGCTAGCATTTTTATACTCTAATTACAGCTATCTAGAAGTAAGTGAAATACACCAGAACTTTCTCGGAACAACGAGATTATTCGCGAATGTTTAATTGTTACTGCGCTTTCGAAAGTACTACTGGCGCTATATGTTAGCGATAAAAGGTACCGCCACTACCTATTTCCGCGTGTGAACACCAGGTGTGGTCAAGTGTCACGGTCGTAACAATAAAGTACAGTTAGCACACAATAGTAATTGAACTAAGCACAAATGGCGAACCACAAACTTGCAATAAAGAATAGGCTTATGATCATGGGGCGCACAATGTGTCCAATCAAGCGACCAAAGTTCATCTTGGGTTTGAACCAATACTCTTTAATGATGATGGTGATCAATTACTTTTGTGACGTCGAACCCATCAGTCAAAAATTATGAATGGTGGGTTGCAATATATAAATTATGTAAGTATATGTGTCCAATTGCAAAAAATCAAATCAACCCACCTGGATTAATCATCCCTATTCATTCGTGACATTAGTTTCGTTTTTATTCAGAGCGGGTTACTCCAATGCGCCAACTGGATTTAATTTTTTACACACAAGCATTATAATTAAATTCTTTATACCACTGGTTGTACCATAGTTTCACACTTTTCGATAATATTGTAATCCCAATCATTTGTATCTATTTTAGCTACTCCTGAGAATGTTACATCCCACACACATGCTGTTGCGAAAGTATGCGGTATCACAGAAAAAAAATTCAGATTTGTTTATTCATCCGTCTATGTAAGCGTAAGCTGTCATATCATCACTCGTTAACAAACTGAGCTGCCACTCATATCACATAACATCGTATTCGGTACTTCCACAATTGTTATCGTAGCGTGATACAATGTCGTCAAACGATCGGTCACGGGCATTCAAGGTTCAACCTTTGAATGATTTTATCAAACATTGTTTATGTTCATTATTGCAAATAAATTCATATATAACTGCACATAAATACATGTTACGTACATACTGTTATAGTATAGCATTATCATACAGGGCTGGATTTACAAAGGACCACAATCACCACATAACCTAGAACATTTAGCTTATAGGAATAGCCATATTTGAATGTATTATTTTATTAATTTTTATTGATGTTTTGGTTCTATATTATTACTATGAATGAGATAGGACTTGTTCTTGACGCTTAGATAATCTATTCCTATTTTAATTGACCCTCAAGAGGAATCTCATTGTATACATGAAATCCTGTAAAAATAATACCATCCGCTTAGCCCTCTCCGAAAGCATATAAGTTGTTCACTCGACCTTCAAAACGAGAAAGAAGACACTATCTACATGATATTTCGAAAAGAACAACCCTTCTTTTGCCAGACCGTATTGCATATTTAATGAAATTTAGTACACTCCAGCTTACATAAAAGAGGAACAAGCGGCCCCCAACTAATCAAAAGAGTCGCGAAGCGGTCGTCGTTATTAGCCTAAAAATAATCGAAAACTTAGTTTGAGAATATCAGCGCCAGCGTTCCTAGGGTTGATGTTGGAAGAGGGGAAATTATAAAATTATTCTTTGGTTGTGTAACCCGAGTTACACCGGGTGTATCGGCTAGTGTCTAATATGAGAAAATAATTAAATGATTAAAAACAAAACAGGGGGCGGTTTTCTCTGCATACACCAAAGACTCCACAGAAGATAATCTAGAGGCCACAAGTCACAGAATCTAAGTGGCCAATACACGAGCACATTTCGCGAAACATATTCCTCAATAAATCCCTTGTTTCACGTGCTGTATGGCATGTGGTTCCATCCTGTTGGAACCTTATCTCTTTCAAATTCGTGCCACCCGATTGGAGATCCTAATAGGCCTTTATCATCACTCCATATCGTTCGTCATGGATGGTTAAACTCTGACCTGCATCATTACTGTACTGGTTGCAGTGTATTATGAAGATTAGCTTGTGGATTATTTCCTTTCCATATGCAGTAATTCTGCTCTTTGACATACCCATTAGCGCCATCGCTGGACACATTTTTGCGATGTAACGAAAGGTAAGACGCAAAAGAGGATCAGCTGCACGCACATATGTCCAGTAATTGTTGCATACGGTGCTGTACCAAAGTGTTGGGATCTTCTTCGATACTTCAATTAACAGGGCCAATATTTTCTCCGGTGCGCACCCTATTTCGTTTCACATAGTCAGATACATCAAGTAGGGGAAACGAAGTGTGCAATCGATCCGTGGCTTGCTGAATTATTTGTTTGGATTGAAAGAAATATCTCTTTGTGCCTTCCTTTACATTGAGGGAACCTTTGATAACACTTCACATACCACCAGTTGGGCCTTCCTCGCAAAAAAGTACGTCATTCAGATGGATGGGGATATCCTACGAACCAAAATAGCTGAGACAAGGATCAGAGGAAGCAACATCCAAGAAAATACAACAAGGGGATGCCTGCAGAAGTAGATTATCACCTCTCTTGTGGGTAGTAGATGACCTCTTAGAGACACTAACCCTCAAAGGAATTCACTGCCAAGGATACGTAGATGATATAATACAAATCAAAAGTGGAAAAATTGAGAGCATTCTACGCGACATTATCCAAGAAGGTCTTGAGATCACAGGGAAATGATGCAAATTGGCCATACTGAGGATCAATACTTGTAAAACTACAATAATGGAAGGGAGATGGATATTATGGATCAAAAATCATGCTAATTGGAACAATCATCGTGCCGAAAGATGAGGTGAAATCTCTAGGCATTACACTATACAAGACTCTCACTACTTGAAAAATGTAAATAAAAGACCGACACGTGCCCTAATGGTATGCATAAGGATGGCAGGTAGAACATGAGGTTTTTCATCCAAAATTCTACTCTGGATATACTCACCTATGATACCTGGAGCGACGAAACCAACCAAATTACCAAACAAAGGGAATTAAGTAAGAACCAAAGAATCGCATGCATATGCATCACCAATGCACCAAGGTTTTACCCTGCGACTAGTATGGAAGAAATGCTGAGATTATCCCCCTCCTTATAGTTATTCGACGCACAGCAAAATGTACCATGATTTATATAAGCTAATGGATCCAGGAAGGTATTGATCTCCGGTGGAAGTACAATATATCTCTGAAGAAGGGACACCCAATACCCATGGCACCAAGATATGGGCAGAGTGTTTGTGTCTACGCTGAACTTCCAGATCCATCTTGGGAATGGAGAAGAATGAGAACAGGGCCATCCACTCTATTAGGAAATCAGCAATCTATTGGTATACCAATGGACGGAGTCATGGCATACTAGTTACCAGTATTTCCTGTAAAATCCCTGCATAATCTCGAATACTATCACAACATTTCCATATAACTACCAAAAATGATTTTCAAATTGAAATTGAATATTCTATAAGAGAGAGCATTTTACAAGACAATTGATCTAAACCGTGTCATCTATGTCTCACATTCTAGAAGACAGAATGTGTATAGATGTTTCCACCCTAGTTCGAACATTTAATAACGGTGTTTCTAATTATCTCACTATATTACAAACTTACAACTGTAAACGTAATTGCGAATTCTCTCGAATTTATGCACGCACTAGCAGTATACTAATGGAAGGAAACAAGAAAAATATATTGTGAGGAAGTATACTGTCTGAGTTTAATTCATTACAATTGGACCGGCATTTCCCTCTAAGCTAATAAGGAAGACCCTTCTCACATTGACAAAGAAGATCATTTGCCATTTTCAGTGCGATCAGTTGACATTGCTTAAGATGCTGAGTCTTTGAACTTATCAAGTAATTCTAACCTGTCCGAGCTAAAATTCGAAATAAGTCACACTAACACATATGCTTATTATTTTCATCTCTACATATGTTTCGGTCTCACAACCATCACCAGAAGACGTATCAATGTCTAAAACGGAATTTCTAAGCACCAATTGTATCGAGCACAAAGCGTCCTTATCGCACTAATTTCAACTAAAAAAGCCCACGTCGCCGAAACGAACAGAAACACGAGTAATTGAAATTGTAACAAATTAATGTTTTGAAAATATGAATATGTATCAAGAATTCACTGCATATCAATTTTCTTATTATATACGAATTCATGTCAAAAGAGTCTGTATACGACTGAAACCAAAACTATAACGCTAAAGTATCTACTCTCGACCAAATGTTGAAGATTTATGAAGTAATAGAAAATGGTTGTCGGACCTTACTAGAAATATTGATATTCAAGCATTCTACCTAAACTATACTTTTAACATTATAAAGACGCGCATGTATGAATTTTCAAGGGCTTTAGTTAATTGAATTAGTATAAATCTGACTAAATGACTGAATATCTATTCTATGATGGTCGTGAAACCGAAACGTACGTAATAACGAAAATAATAAGCATGTGTGTTAGTGTGAGCTATTTCCCGAGAAGTTATATGAAATGATGTTCTTTACTGAATATGATATAATAATACAAATTATTTATATTCTTAAATGTAATTCTCAAACAGTTGTAGAGTTCACCAAATATTCGGAGAAAAAAGTAACTGTATACAATTATTTAAAATGATAAAAAAAGAACGTTGGATTTCCATGTTCCACGAGAGATACTCCCCAAAGTTGGAACTGAAGGACAGTATTATGTGAAGTCATTCACATTGTAACATGTGAAAGATTCATTAACACTTCTGATTTGATAAAACAAGTAGCTCCTGATTTTCATTGTGATTTTCAATGGAACAATTTTTTGAAAACAAAATTGTGAAGCAATATTCAGTTTCTTATATACCATTTGAAGAATACAAATGATAGAATGATCATTTGAAGCTGAGATATAATCATTTTTGCTTTTCATGGTTTCAGGTCGATTGAATATTTTGCTATTCCGGGTGTCCCTCAGGATCTTAGGGTTTATCTTATGTAATAGCCGTGACTTTCTCTTTGGTCATATCAAGGCTTAAGTATGCATCTATTATTTGGGATCTCAATTACAATGTTCATATTAATGAACTTGAAAATGTGCAGAGAAGATTTTTGAAGTTTATGTCTTTTAAATTAGATGGAGTGTATCCTCGTGTACGGCTTCCTCATACTGAATTGCTCTCAAAATTCAATATTTTCAGTGTTGACAGTAGACATGAACATACCCCCATAGTTGCATATTCCCAGATGCAACTCACGTCATAATAACTCCTTCTATATTGATACACCTCCCAATAATATTTCGAATTATCTCCGCTGTACATTATGTATTATAATTACAATAAGTCTGCGGAAGCAGTATTTATGAGTAAATAGGTAATTTATTCTTTTTCTTTGTCAGTTTTTATTTTCAACGTCTTTATGTGTATCCAACTCTTAATGTTTATATTGTTCAGTATATATTGTAATAATAGAAGTTCAACTCCCATCCTGTAGATTGTTGTAACTGTTGAATAGTGTGAATAAATTAATAAATTAGATAAATGTGAAGCTCATGATACAGCAACTTTCTATGCAGAATGGTGCTTTTTGATCATCTTCTGATAACAGCATGAGCTAACCTTTTTGCGATATGTTTCCAGACCATGGCATGAATCATTATTGGTTGTAAAGTTATAACTACAAAAATCGGAACTATTTCATCCTTCATTTGTTCTGATAGGAAATAGACAGCATCTTCACACTTCGATGGCTTCATCTGCAGGTTGAATATATGGGTGTGATATTTATTAATAACCAGAAACATACGGTTGATATTATCGTACAATAAAATACTGTATTCCCATTTGGATAAACTGAAGATGGATATCAAAAAAACAACACGAAACGGGGCTACTGTTCCCAAAAGCAATTCGGTTCTTATTGAAATATTGATATTATGTAATAAAACCAGATTCAATAAATCGCTGAGATTTTATAAATTCGCAGTTGGTTCTGAATGATCTGAATTGAATCAACCATTTATTTCGTTAGTGTTATCAAACGTGAAATATTTGTACATCCCAAATCGACTATCATGTATATTAGTCCAGTCAAATCAGGTTTTAGGACGAGGATCGATTTCAACGCTCCCAAATTTGGCATGCTACTAGTTGGAACCATGGCAAACAAGAAAAAATGGTTCCCAAAAGATCCGGGGGTGAAACCTGAATTTTTTTTCCAAATATAGAAATATTTCGCTGTTATCTTGAAAACTATAACGTTTATCAAAAAATGGTCAACACGGTGAAAGATAATTTAATCCCCTACAAGAATGGTCCTCAGTATTTCCTACGCGCCTGTTTTCTCAAAAAAAGTGATTGAACGCCGACATCAAATTTCAGGCTCGCGTTCTCCAGCCGCTGTAAGTTCAGTGAATGTTGAAAAGAATCGCTTATACACATCCAACATGAAAAATAAAGTATGCAATTTCATACAACCCTACATCGTGTCACAATTTCATAAATGCAAAGAATGTCCAAAAACAAAAGATTTTTTTGTCGATGAGAATTTAGAAGAACCGCGGGATTTTCATAAAACGAAATCTCGATGTAACGGCTTATGAACGTGTTATACCCAGTGTACGTTATGTGTTTGTTCCAAACCAAAGACATCCTTTGAAAGATCCATAAAACTCAATTGTAAATATTCCTGTATTATATTAGGTATCGTAATTATTTAAGTGAACCGAAATGAGCTTAATCCGTTTATAATAGGTATTTTGGAACAAAGTGATACTGGACTTTCCTGTCGTAAACACAAAGTAAGAATTCGCAGAAAGGTTGCATAGCAATAAACGATTAAGCGGAATTTTCCAATAAGACATAGAATGAACTTCTACCTCTAAATATTATACCGAATGACAAACAACCCCATGAGGAGTGTAGTAGGGATAACTGTTTAGTTTAGAATTTCTATCAGGCTGTAATTTGTAGTATTTTTCCAACTCTTGAGTTTGTAACTTGCTTATATATTTCACCGTGATTTTTTACCAAATACAAGCAAAACTAAACAAGTCGTGTTTCATTACAAGTGGAAGAATATTCAACAATTTCAAAGTGCGATCAATGCTGTCGCATAAAACATTTCGCATCCAATCACTTTAAGGTGCGATCAACTGCTGTCGCATCTTAACATTATGCATTGTTGTTTGTTCCTATTAGGATTTTCTATTTATGATAATATTGTTACTTTGTATCATTATTTGATGTATCTGAATCATATCGCTTGTATTCCAGAGTTCCGGGAAGTACGAGTATGTATTTCATGGTCAGTGCATTCATTATTGAAACACGTAGGGTCAAGATATCTTAAGTTGAACTATACACATCAAAAAAATGTAGGGGTGAGCGATATTTTTAGGGTTTCGTCACTTGGTAATTGGAAATTCAATACAATTTTTGTTACCCACGTTGAACATAATCTTTTGCCGTATAATTTATTTATAATTTCATACAAAGTTTGCAAATCAATTGAAAGCTTTAATCTAACTGAAAAGAGTGAAAAATTCGAATTCAATGCACTTAGGATTCTGAGCAAAAAAATTGTCACTGGTCAATGTCTAATACAGAGTGTGCATACCGCGATTGTTCAAAACTGCCCTACATCGATTTGCTAAGCTGAGAATAAGGTTATCGATGCATTACTGATCAATCGCATTCCATTCTTCAACCAGAGTATGGAACAATTGATTTCGTGTCTGGAAGAAAATGTTACCCCTTGAAATTCTTCTGCCAAGCAAATCCCACACATGCTCAATCGGATTAAGGTCTGGCGATTGAGCAGGCCAATCCAAAACACTTATACCACTCTCATCCAAGTAATCTCTTTCGATCGCGGCGGTATGAGTGCGCGCATTGTCATGCATGAAGATAAAGTTTTCACCTACTGCCGCTCCATACGGAATGACAAATGGTTCTAATATCAGGTCCCCATATCTGAGAGCATTTACAAACCTCTTCAGCAATACGAGGTTGCTTCTTCCGCCAATGCTGATACCACCCCAAACCATCACCGTTCCGCCTTGGTAGATGTGAACTTCCTGTGCAGTCCTAGGTCGAGTACGTCTAGTATCTGGTCGCAAGCCGAATCTCGATTCATCACTAAACAACACAGGAGTCCATTCTTGCACGCCCCATCCGATGTGATTTCTAGCCCAGACTATTCGGGCCTCGCGATTTCCTCTGGATAATGGTGGTGCTCTCCATGGACGCCTGACACGTGAATTGGACTCGTGTAGTCTATTTCTCACAGTTTGGTCACTTATCTGTATATCGTGAGCGTTTCTGAGTCCCAAACTTAGTTGACCTGCCGTGTGGGTTGGATTTCTCAGAGCTTGAATTCTCAGAAATCTGTCCTGTGCTGCCGTTGTTATTCTGGTACGGCCAGTATGTTGCTCTCTAACATCGCCAGTTTGATAATAACGAACCGATAAACTACTCATAGTGTACTGGTTAGTCCCTAATTCATTGACAACAACCCTCTGCGACATTCCAGCTTGAAGCTTTCCAAAGGCCCTTAAGTGCACGTCTCTCTGAAGGTGATTACGTTCCATAATTTAGACAAACAACACTACTCAAAATTTTCAATAATTACCATTCGCTGGTTGGATAACATCCGATTTGATCTGATGAATGAAACAAGGAACGACATGAAGAAACTGAATAGTCGTTGGAAAAAAGAGGAACACATGCCATGATGTTCAAAATGATAAAAAAGTATTGTGTAAATAACAAACAAAGATCTGCAACGCGATAATGCCACGTGAATCTCCGAGAATTAACAAACAATCCCGAAATATGCTTGACCCTTAGATACTTTTGATGTGTGTATTTAATTCAAAATCTATATGCTTACACAACATTATTGGCACAGTTGTCACATGTATTACATATTATACTATTTTTATTGACCATCCTCATAGTCATCATAATATTCATGGATATGGTCTATACATAGCTTAAAAAAATATCCTCACTTCTTCTCTACAATGTAAGAGATGAGCACTTTTAGAATGACACACTTTTCTGAGCTAAAAAAAACCTATTTGCTCGAAATATAAAGCAATAACCTCACTCAATCTAACCTAACTTAAAAATATCCCTGGGTAATTTTGAAGAGAATTTCATCTTTTTTTATTCTACCCAAGCCGTTTTCCGATAGTCCTCTTAGATTCCGAGAAAATCACAAAGAACTTTTCAATCTGAGAATCGAACATTTTTTGGGTTTTTGAGTCTGTGGTTACTGAACTATATTGTAAATTTGAGAACATACAGAACTTTAGAGCGATCTGCATAATTTCAAATTCATACGATCAATAGTCCAAACGGATATTACCGTGAAAATCCGGAAAACCTTTTTTCGGTCTATCACAATACGTTAAGGGAATACACTCCATACTTTCTTATAGTGAGGGAAGTAAAAATCATGATAGATTTGAATAATTTATTCATTCATCTATCTATGTTGGAAAAATTCGTCAGTTACCTCAGTAATTAATACAGAGAAAATGAGATGACACTGGCACCCTTCCCCAATAGGAGATGGGTGACCTAGAATATTCGATTAGACGTGCAGACAGTCAGTCCGATGAGATCTGCCGCATTCTCCTTAATTTCATACAAAAACATGAGTCTATATATGAGTTGAGTTTCCGGGATTGCAGCGTATAAATTTACAACCCCGGCCTTATTTCGGCACGGATTCCTATCCATTTGTATAATAATTTCACGATTGAACGACATTTCCGGACAAATAAATAAAAGGTTATCGAGAGGGAAGAAAAATACAGGCGTGTAATGTAATCGTCTTTCATCAATTTTCCATATTGATACATGGCATTGTTGAGTGCTTTCGGCCGTTCTGTCCAGCTTAATTTTCTCAAACACACACTGCGATATCATTAATGCTTACCGGAACAAGTGTGCGAAAGTGTGCGTTATCAAACGTTTCTTACAATAAGCTAATATTTATGACACTTGAAAGTTCCTTCTGGCGGAAATGTTTCCCCTTCAAATCAACGTTCAGTTTTTTATGTGACTTTTCTTTAGAATTAATACGTCGTTCTTATCGTACCGACTCTCGGGAAACATGTGGGTTGGAAATATATCAACTGTGAGACAGTGGCGGTCCGTGTTAATTTCATTTGGGAGGATCTAGCTCAGAATATTGAAGAATCAAAATGAAACAAAGCTGTGATCAATTATTGATCACGTCTCCCTCGCTCGTTAGTGTTGGTTAAGTTGGATCTGGTTGAATACTGTCAATTATCAATTTCATAATGAACTGACGAGAGGGTCAGTCACAATGCCACGCATTTGATACAACTGGTTTCCCGATTCGAAGAATTGGCGGGTAAACTGTAGCAAATACAACCGGCAAGTGACCCTAGAAACAATGGGATATCTACGATATATCTACAATACAACAGTTGATCGAAGCGAAAGTAATATATTCATTTCTCAGATTCATTTTTCATTGTTGCAACCTTTCAATAATTGAACATGATAACAAATTACAACCAAAACGACAGTTAAAATCGATACAAATGGTAATATATTCAGTTCTTAGTTTCTTTTGTTATCTTTTGAAGCTTTTAACAATGAAATATGACAACAAATTTCCACCAAAACAACAATCAATCGGAACAAATGATAATATAGTCAGTTTTAAGTTTTTTTTTGTTATTCTTGGAACCTTTCACCAATGGAACATGATAACAACTTGCATCCAAAACAACAGCTAACGGAAATGAATGATAATATAGTCAGTGCTTAGGTTCTTTTGTTATTCTTTGAACCTTTCGACAATGGAACATGATAACAAATTTCAACCAAATCCACAGCTAATGGAAATGAATTATAATATAGTCAGTTCCTAGTTTCTTTTGTTATTCTTTGAACCTTTCAACAATGGAACATGATGACAAATTTTAACCAAAACAACAGTCAATCGAAACGAATGGTAATATAGTCAGTTTTCAGTGTCTTCTGTTATCCTTGGAACCTTTTAACAATGGAACATGATAACAACTCCCAACCAAAGCAACAGATAATGGAAATGAATGATAACATAGTCAGTGCTTAGTTTCATTTGTTATTCTTCGAACCTTTCAACAATGAAACATGATAACACATTTCAATCGAAACAAATGGTGATCTAGTCAGTTTTTAGTTTCTTTTGTTATTCTTTGAACCTTTTAACAATGAAACATGATAACAAATTTCAACCAAAGCAACAGTAGTAGTTCGCAGTCTCTGTTGACATGAACAAGCTTTCATTGAGAATTCTGCTTAGCGGTGGATTCTTGATATTTTATAATTATAACGTTGAGGTGTTACGGTTTCGATTATTCGTGTTTCTGTTCGTTTTGGCTCGTGGGCATTTTAATTGAGGTTGGTGCGATAAGGACGCTTTGTTTAATAAAATTAGTTTTAAGTAATCCAGTTTTAGACATAATGAGTCTTCTGATGATGGTCGTGAGACCGAAACGTACGTAAAGACAAGAAAATATAAGGCATAAGTGTTAATGTGACCTATTTCCCGAGAATTTATATATAATTCATACCTCGGTCAAGAATCTTTATGGTAATATAGTCAGTTCTTCGTTTCTTTTGTTATGCATGGAACATTTGAACAACGGAACATGATAACAAATTTCAACCAAAACAACAGCTAATGGAAATGAATGATAATATAGTCAGTTCCTAGTTTCTTTTGTTATTCTTTGAACCTTTTAACAATGAAACATCATAACAAATTTCAACCAAAACAACAGTCAATCGAAACAAATGGTAATATAGTCAGTTTTCAGTTTCTTGTGTTTCTGATAATCCTCAGTGTGATCAAATGTGACTTGAAGAAAAACAAGACCTTAACATCTTGCTATTTTACTGGCATGCTGAACTTACGTACTCAATCGAACTGGCCGAATTGTTGTGATTTTTCCTCTATCCTTCCTTCAAAAAGTTATAAATCGATTAATTATTGTTATTTTCAACACAATATGACCGCAGATGGTGTTGAGACCACCTTGCTTCTCGAAACGATTTCTTATGGGGCATTAATGTTCCTATCGGAAATGATTGATCAGTGACTTCATCGTCTCGCTCGTTCTGTTGAAGAACGAAATAGTCTGTAACTGCGTGTTTGCTCTATTCAATCTGGAGAACCAAATCTTTGTCTATCGAATTATTATTTTAACACGAAATGTTTGAACTGACTTTGCTTTGAAATGATAGCTTTATATTTATTCATTCTATAACACTAGGACTTCACAAACTTGCACCGTTGTAGATTTGGATAGAGTATAAAATTCATCACATACAAGTTAGTTTCATCAGATACTAATTCATAACGTTAAATCGCTTAACTGGGTTGAATTTGATAATTTATCAATTTGTACCCGAGTTAGCTACATTCCAACCAATAGAGCTACCTAATCTATCGTTGCACGCTGCATCTAGCGGGATAAACACAGGCGGTTTGGACGTTCTAATAGCTTACTGATGTTAATTTTGTCATGCGATATGGACACTCCGGGAAGGACTTGACTTATTATTTTGTGGCTGTAAATCAAACCACGTTTCACTCAAATCTTTTGACAAGCAATTAACCAATCTACATCCAAATATGTGATACATCATGATTAATAATGAGGTTCATTCGAAGTATTAATTATTCTCTTCTTGATGTCGCGGATCTTGTATACTTGTTTTCTTATCAGTTGGAAGTCGGTTGTGTGTTTTTCAGTAGTATAAGGCTTACCGTAAAAAACAAATTAATTGCCCTTAAATCTGTGTACAATGTTTAAGCTTGCTATTCTCTGGAATTTTCCCTAATACGCATTTCTGGTTAGTTTTCATTCGAATGAATAGACACCCTCGTAACTTATGGAGGACACTGGAAGAGCAATTAGTGGAGATCAACTTAAACATTAAATTGTGCATGAACTGCCGACGAAAATCCAATAAAACTAAACTTACATAGGTTTGAAGTTCTATTTAGTACCGCCGAAATTAAATTGAATTATAAATAAGAAATAGTCTTCCTCATCCACTAAAAATACAGTTGAAGAGCTGATGATTTTTCGATTACCAGGTCGCCATCATCAGAGTGAGCTAAATTATGGATCAAAATGTTTCTGTTCAAATAAGATTTGAGGATAATGATATAAACAAGGGCTTCCCCTGAGAAATTTAGCAGCCCAACAACTTTCAATTATGTTTATTTTTATTTATTCCTTGAATAAACATTATTCGACTCTAAAGGCATTACTAATTACAAGTTCATTATGATAGGGCTTTTGAGTTCAGATCGATCGGTAACGTCACAAACTTATAGTTCCAGGCAGCTGTTTCGCTCTCTTCATAGAGCTCATCATTAGAACGAACAAGTTTGCAACTTTACTGGAAGATTTGAGTTGAAGGTAGTCATAACCGACATACAACTTGGTAAAAAGTCCAAAATTCCTTACGCCACCTATAAATAGATGTTCCACTAAGAACTCAAGCAATGTACCTCATTGACAAAGTTCTTCAACTATACGAAAGTTAAGGAGAATGTAATCTTAGGCAGAGATCCTTCAGTAACGTTGCAAACTTCATCATCATCATCATTTGAGGGGAGGGAGCTTAGCCCCAGATGCACTAAGGCCACTTAGTTTGACCCATTGTGTGCCCTGTGGTCAGAAGCCTATTCTATACTAGCAGGTTTGTGTGCCGCCTGGAACCATCGACATATACATATGGACTGCGCGTGGCAATGATAAGCGCGGGTAGTGCCGGCATGAGAGAGGGGAAAACGAAGAGGACTAATACTGTCTTTATCTTCTTTATCTATCGCGTTTCTATTGGCCGCTGCGTTGCCACGGAAATGCAACATGACTGTAGCTAGTATGTTTACGTCCCGAGCCGATAGATAAAGACAGTATTAGTCCTCTTCGTTTTCCCCTCTCTCACGCCGGCACTACCCGCGCTTATCATTGCCACGCGCAGTCCATATGTATTATGTCGATGCCTGAAACACAGAATATTGCCAGTGCTGAGGGATGCTAATGTCGAGCATTCCAACAGGATGTGAGAGGCAGTTTCTTCCGCCTCTCTGCATTTCCTACATATTGGGTTATTCGTGATACCCATAGTGTGTAGATGTTTGTTGAGATTGTAACGAAGTGCCCTCGTTCCTTAAAAGTTAATCAACTCCCCTGGCTAAAAAGGAATAACATCGGCTAGCCTGAGATTTTAACGCATCAAAGTTTTGTACATCCTATGTATAAAAAGTTGAAGCTAACAGTAGATAAGGAAATTCATATTCAAATCTCCGCCGGTTGCCAGAATCTCAGGCCGCCTCTGACGTGTTATTTCTTTTGGCACAAAAGCAGTATAAAAGGAGAACGGTTTTCTCACAGAGGGGATTGCAGAATCAACCGCCTGACCGTCCAGCTGCTCCGATTCCGATATTGTTATTACCGAATACCGATTGTACAAATTAATACAACGCCGTTAATTTTCCAAGAATTTATTTTTTATTTTGTTATTATAATTTTCTCCGCGCTCCGTAGAATCCGCTCCGCTACTTTGACCAAGTCCGAAGGTAAATATTCTACAACTAACTCCAGTTTCAGCTTACATCCCGTAAACCAAATAATTTATCTGTGTTGGGGAAAAACCGACTGTTTGCCCTCAGATCTCCTTTACCGTAAACCGAATAATCTATTATTTGCGTTGGGGAAACGATCTGACATCCCTACAATTAAACCAACCTCTCGTAAACCGATTAATTTATAAATTGCGTTGGAGAAAAGACCTGACATCACTACAACTAAATAGACATCTCGTAAACCGATTAATTTATTAATTGCGTTGGAGAAAAGACGTCCCGTATACCGAGTAATTTATTATTCGTGTTGGGGAAAAGACCGGACATCCGTACAAATAAAGAAACCGCTCATAAACCGAATAATTTATTATTCGCGTTGGAGCAAAGACCTGACATCTCTACAATTAAATGAACCTCTCGTAAACCGATTAATTTATTAATTGCGTTGGAGAGACGACCTGACGTCTCTGCGTTGATATAGACTTCTCGTATACCGAGTAATTTATTATTCGTGTTGGGGAAAAAGACAGGATACGAACAGAACGAATATTAGCCGCGGATTCGTAAATTCCAACGATTCGAAATCAATTGACCGCATACATCGACTGCTCGAGAGATACTAAATAACTATTAACGTATTTCAGCTGATTTCCTACTACGGGTCAACGTTCCAAACATACACTACTTTTATATAATTTTTGTCATCATATCCTTATTACTTATTTGTATAAATAATCTTAATTTTAGTTTCATTTTCTATCAGTATAGGTTTTTTTTCTCTTCTTTGGCAATATAAATGTCTAATATAGATACAGCTTTTGATATTCTTGAAAATTATAATTATGGTGTGAATGATACGGAGTGCATGAACTTTGAACAGGTGGTGAATTACTTAGATATATAAAATAATACGTTTAACAGTATTACATTATAACATCAGAAGTCTGAAGGCGCATTATGACGAGTTATGTCGGAATTAAATAATAACAAAGGTATCAGCGTGGTGATTCTTAGCGAATCATGGAAAATTGAAAATATTGAAAATTTTAGTATTCCTGGTTTTACTTTGTATTATAATGAGGGCGCGTTTAATAAATGCGATGTTGTGGTTTTATACGTTAGGGATGATATTATAGCTGCAGTAAGTACCATTCAACTAAGCGAAATTACAGTATTAGAATGTAAGTTAGAAATTAATAGAAAAAAAATTACTATAATTGGAATTTACAGACCGAATAAATCAAATATAGATGTTTTCGTAAATGATCTGGATTGCTATATCTCAAATAAGAATAAAGATGATATAATTGTTTTCATAGGAGATTTAAATATAAATATTGATATCAAATCTGTGACAAATAAGCATAATACGTTGTCATACACAAGTATGATGGAAAAAAATGGATTTCTATCACAAATAAATTGTCCAACACATGTAGATGGTGATTTCGCAACTATTATTGATCATATTTATTTGTATGAATCAAATACTCAAAAATTGAGTAATGAATTTAAATTTAAATCAATAGTATTCCATAACTTTATGACGGATCATTACCCACTAATTTTTAATATAAAAACTTCAGAAATAAATAAAAACAATAAAACTGAAAATGTTAACTTTATAAAAAGAATAGACGAGAAGAAGCTTTTAAATATCATTCAAAATATGAATTTTTCCGAAATATTTAACTCCACTGATTCACAGCTATGTTCTGATACATTTTATATAAAGGTAGTGGGGGCCATAGAAAGCTGTACTGAGATTATATCGGTTAAAAATAAGCAACTAAAACTAAAGCTCTGGATGACTACTGGTATTTTAATATCTATTAGACATAGAGATAATCTAAAAAGGAAAGTAATAAGATACAACCTGAATGAAGAACTAAAACAGGAGTACAACACATACCGTAATCATGTGACAAATAAAATTAAAATTACAAAAACTGAGTACTATAAAAGCAAATTAAATGAAGTTTCACAAAATTATGAAAAAACTTGGAAAATAATAAACGAGATCACAAATAACCCTAAAAAGAATACAACAGCACAAATAAACAAAATTGTTAATAATAACACAATTATAAACAATCCTCAGCAAATTGCAGAAATGTTCAATAATTATTTCACGGATATAGGAGAAAAACTCACTGTTAATTGCAACACCGAGAATGAAAGCTCTGCACACTTAATCACAAATGGGAGTAGTAAAAATAGAGTATCTATGTTTTTGGAACTAGTAGACTATGTAGAAATTGAAAAAATTATAACCAGCTTGAGGACTTCGACTGCTCCAGGATGGTATTCATATGAAAATTTTGAAACTTTTGAAATCTTACATAAGTAAACCGTTAGAACATATAATAAATACAGTTTTTGAAACCTCTATCATTCCAACACAGTTTAAAGAGAGTATCATAGTGCCTATCTTAAACCGGGAAACAGAGAAAGCGTTGCAAATTACCGTTCAATATCATTAATGAACAATATATCAAAAATAATGGAAAAATGTTTAAACAGTAGAATCAATGCATTTCTACAAAAAAATTCGATTCTATTACATAATCAGTTTGGCTTCCGTGCAGGGATAAGTGCAACAGACTCTGTACAGACGTTAACCTCGCACATATTAGATAATTTCAATGTTGATAAAAAAACCATTGTCATTTTTCTTGACCTTCAAAAAGCATTCGACACAGTAATGCATGGAAAATTATTGAAAAAGTTGGAACACATAGGCATTCGCGGTTGTGTGCTTCAACTAATAGAAAATTACTTAGCAGAAAGACATCAACAAGTCAGAATAGGTAGCACCCTAAGCTCCAGACAAATAATTTAAACCGGCATACCTCAAGGGACGATATTAGGGCCAATACTCTTTCTTATATTCATCAATAATTTTCTTTTACTTGGAAATTACACAATGTTGTCTTATGCAGACGATACAGTTGTAATATGTGAGGGTGCAACCTGAAACGAGGCTTGGGATAGAGCACAATCAGCTATGAATGATATAAAAAATTGGATGGATGCAAACAGTTTGAAATTGAACAATTCCAAAACTAAATTTATAGCATTTTCGCCAACGAAAGCAGGACAGCCACCACCAATCTTGGAACCCTTAAAAATAGAAAACTCCACAGATGTAATTGATCAATCAGATTCTATAAAGTATTTGGGAATATTTTTTGACAAATATCTTAAATGGGAAAATCATATCGATTTTCTATCAAAAAAAGCAAAAAAACTCATATATAGATTTTATTCCCTCAGGAGCATACTAAATAAGAAAAATTTATTGACAATTTATAACTGTCTTGTTGTATCAATTTTATCTTACGGTGTGAATGTTTGGGGCTCTGCATATAATTACTCCTTGAAACCATTACAAATTATACAAAATTATGTGATTAGAATAATTTGTTCGATCCCCGCAAGGACAAGCATTAAACCTATATTTATACAAGAATCATTACTAAATATCAAAAGTCTATATATGTTCTCAGTAATCCAGCCAATACATAAACAAAATAATACTGCAAGACTAAATCATCCCTACGCAACTAGAGCCATACAGAATAAAGAATATAAATACCAAAAATTTAATAAAACTGTTTGTCAGAAAAGAAAAGACTTTTGGTATAAGATTGTACAATTCACTACCTGTTAAATTGAAGAGCTCTACCAAAACACAATTTAAAATTCAAACTAAATTATACATTATACAAAATTACAATTTATTAAGCTCATTACTTAAATAAAACCCGCCATCATTACACCATATTTATGAATTTGTATATTTTGTATTCTATATTTTATCTTTTATCTTTCAACCTAATTTTTTCTTCTCACATAATAAGTACTATGATTGGAAACAAGACATATATAAAAAGTTTTAGTACAGAATGAAATGTTGGCACAGCACGAGATTTTCTCAAGTGCCACAGATACATGTAAAATTATAAATGTAATTTGAAAATAATTTGAAATAAACTTGAAACTTGAAACTTGATTTAATTTTGTTATGTATAATGAGCGAGAAAGACGGACTAATAAACCGAACTGAACTGAAGATATTCTTAAACAGTTTTTGAGCATAACTTGTTTTTGCCCATGACAGTTTCTTTTTGCAAATTCTTTTCAGTATATCAGATACCTAATATTTGGTCTGGTATTCCATCACAAGAGATTCCAGGTAGGCGCACTAGACGAGATCGAGCTAGTCACCCCTTTATTGTCGAACTCGAGACCTGCCGAAATTCTTCCTACCAGATTCAATTTTTCTATCGAACGATGAAGTTGTGAAAGTCTCTGCCTAGTGAGGTCTTTCCTTATGCCTATAACCTCCAAACCTTCAAGGAGAATTCTATTGCCTTTCTCCTCTCAACCTTTCATCGCCTCCTCACATGATGATCTCCCTCACGTATAGTCAGAATATAGAAAAAAAATTCACCTACTCGTTACTTACGACTTGATACTTCATTATTAATTGTAAGTATTGTGCTGCCACCTCTATATGAGAATGTGATTTATTTGCAGGTGAATACTTTGTGGTTGGTGTCGACATAGAACAATATGACGAAGAGTTTCCAGACAAATATCTGAAAGGTTTACTGCGAGTGGAGAAAAATGAAATTGCTGAGAAAGCGTTCCAGAGTTACTTGGGAGTCGTTCCATCAAGTCCAAGCGGTTATGAAAACTTCACTGCTTTGGTTAATTCGTATATGGAAAGGCCGCCATTCAGTTTCCCGAACCCATTGCACTACATGGGAGGAGTGAAAAAGGTTTGTAGATCAGTTTTAGATCATTTTGGAATCGAATAAATAAATCACCATTACGAATGCACCATTTATCTTATAAATATTACAATATGTCTCATTATAGTAGCTGTGTATCTAGTACAACTATGGAATAATAATTGATTTTCAGAAGGCCGGGACCAAGTTATCTCCTCATATATAAGTTTCTAGCACAAGATTTTCAGAATCCTGCTTTTGGGCTTACGTGGACCATCTCACTGAAGAAAAATGTGGGATGATATACCCTATTCACGATAAGATTGAAATTACATCATTGTTATTGACTTATTGCAACCAATTGATCGGAATATATTGCCAAAATAAGTGCAGCGATATGTTTGACAAGCCATTAATATCTTGAATAGCCTTTCGAACGCTATCTGGATCTGTATACAGGAATAATTATTGTTGCTATAGGTTTCATAGAGTAAGTTCACACATTTAATGGATGAATCTATGGATAGGCATAATTGAACATAATTTTGTGGAGTAAATTAGGATAAACCTCCACGGGGAAATTTTAAATCATTACGAAAACTTTCCGTTAGTGATCTGATGTTAGGAAAAGAGAGTTTGGATCGTTAAAGTTGGATGGCCACGAGTTGGATGGAAATAAAACTGAAAATTATAATTCCATCGAATGCTGCATAGTATGAAATGAGAATCAAGTTGATTTCCATGCCAACAGTTGTTTCAATGTTAATTTTCATTACTTATTACCTACGTTAAACACAATGAACTTGTCAACGAATTGGCGAATGAGCCGGAAAAATATAATGTTTATATTTGCTTTTGTAATGATAACATTCACCTTGAAAATTATTCTATAAACAACCATTTCTACAAAATCGACCTAATATGTTGATTCAAACTTCGGAGAAGTATTTATTTTACATGAAATCTTCACAACCCCTATCAAACCCGTGTTACCCACCGCCTCCTCCAAAATTTTACAAATCAATCTTTGGGAGCAAGCGTCTTTCATGAAGGGTTTTTGTTCTCACTGAATCATTCGAAATAGAATCGTGAATAAATTGTTAACCAGATGTTATTTTAAAGACAGCCCCTGCATTTCAATTCATCAAAAAAATAAAGCCCAGTGAATCGTGCAATTCCTACAGACACAGGAACTATATAAAAAATTCTCGGGAATACGGAAAGTTAATGAAGACACAGGAACAAAAGTAGCAGCTTCGTAATGGAATATTGTACCGCAAACAAAATAGGCAGTCATAAAAATATTCATGCATTGTGAACAATGTTTGAGCAGTTCCTAAACTCCTAAACATAAGCTGGAGCCCTCAGAACATGTTAATAAGGGAGCTATTTGTCTGCTCAGAGATGCCACACTCAAAAAAAATTCATTGACCTCACTGGGACATCATGAAAACGTGGTCGATATCTTGCTTCCCTATAGTCGGTGCTCTCCGCATATCTCCTCTACTATCAGAGTCCAGACCTGCCGATCTTCTCTCTTCCAGACTGTTGACCAGAATTTTTTATCTAGTGATGTATTTCCTGATGCCTATAACCTCCAAACTCCAAATGAAGTTTCAATGACTTCTTCTTCTTCCAACATTCCACAACTGACTCACACAATGGTCAATGAACATTATAGGTTCTCCTCTTGTGCATCTAAAAGATTTAAAAAAAAATCGATAGTTTTTATGCTATGTGAATTCTGATTATCCACCTGAATTTAAGATGCTATCAAACAGAATTGAGCTTAAGACAATGACAATTATTATCTTCATTTTCAGATAAGAGCTGAAGCGGCATACTTGTACGACGCAGTCCATTTGTACGCCAAAGCTCTGGTATCAGCATTGAAGAACGGGAGTAACCCTAGAAATGGAACTGCCATTATTGATTTCATGAAAGGCACCCATTATAAAAGCGCAATGGGGTAAGTACAAAAATTCATGGCAATTTTCGACACTCAATATGAGAGATGATCCATCCAAGAATGACAAACTCTCCTAGAGGGGAAATTTTTTTTCAAATTTTGTTTCATATTAAATCACCCCTTTAAGATGTAAAATTCACGTATTCTTTTGGAAGTTTATGAGTTGTGGAAATTCGACCCAAAACAAAAAATGTGATATTCAAAATCAAACTAAAGTCTTGCAAATCCAGACGTATGAAAGATATAGGTAATTCTGGGGATACGGAGGCATGATGGTGTTCGAATAATACAAGAATTCATGGCATCAAAGCTAATTCTGCGGATTGAACTGTATTTGTGCAACTAATATCACGATCCTGGTGTATAATTAGAATCAAATATTGTGTATCACGTCACTATTCGAATAATTCATGCACATTATTGGCTCTATGTAGAGACTATCCTATTCAAAATTGTTCGACCTTAATCTTCTGCGTCACGTCACCCATAAACCAAGCGACAATAAATTCAAACTTGTTTGTTTTCTCCGAGTAGGCGGATGGGACCGAATTTTCAAGGGCAGCTACAAATAAGAAACTTCCTTGAAGCAATTCTCGCATTGTAATATGGCCCTTGACCTTGAATAATACGTATCGGAGCTATTGATCTATTTACTGTCACCCAATTCCGTTGAAACCATATATGTTGTTGTAGGTGTTTACATAAGATGATCAATTGAGAGCGATATAGCTATTTTTTATATTTCAAGAGTTATAGAGATGGATGTTAGTAACATGTGGTATTGAGATTAAGATGATAAGGGTGTTATTGTTACCGCTTCCTCAAATATTGTATACCCCTTTCGGTATTGTTTTATTGAAAGCCAGTGTGTTTTAGATCCTTTAGAAAAACTAAGATTTTATCGGCTCCATGGGGTCTATTCTTAAATATACAGTAATATCCTTAAGGGACTAGCAACCAATAAAAACCTCGACCAAATTTTCGATTCCAATCTATCCTTGTTTCCTCATCTGAAGTTTGTGATGGAGGCTGCTAACTGACTACTTGGGCTTATTGATCGAAGCTGTCATGATTTTTCAGACACAGACACGCTCAAATTGTTGTTCGTAACATTTGTGCGATCGGGGCTTGAGTATGCATCTGTGATTTGGTTCCCTGGTTATGCTGTTCATAGAGATGCCCTGGAATCTGTTCAGCGCCGCGTTTTAAAGTACCTGTGCTCCAGGATAGACGGTTCTTATCCTCTCAGGGTCATTCCTATTTCTTTCCTGTCATATGATTCAATATGTCATCCCTTTTTCGCAGAAATAATTTTATACTCCAAACCGGTTTGTTCAAGTTGCTCAATAACCTAATTGACTGGCCCCATGCAGCTGAAAAGAGTCAATTTCCTAGTTCCTCGGCTGAACTGGTGGTCTGTAAATACTTCCTACTTCCGAACTCCTCGTACTAACATACTTAAATTATCTCCATCATTTTGCATGTGCTATGCCTATCACATCATAACATCAATGACACTCATACTAAATATGATATTCCCAATTCTAGCCTGAAACAGATTGCTCGCCTACTGTAATGAAACAATATTCATACTTTTCAGCTCTTTCTTTCTTCTCTTCCTCTTTGTACATTGCTATGACAAATATTTTTGGCTATTTTCATTTTCTTTTTGAGTTTGTCTCTTCTCGAACTTGAGTATAATCAGGTTATTTAGATTTAATCTAGATAATAATTGTAGGATTTTAATTTAATTATGTATTTTCCCGATCTTTAACTGGGCTTATACCTGTTGATCAATGTAAGATTGAATGAATAAATAGATGAATAAATAAATTCCAGGGAGTAGAATCTGCGAGGGAAGTGGGTGTGGCTCTCTCGAAAATTTAGAACACGGTATTTTTGGAGAAATATCAAGGAAGGAACCTACTCCTAAGAGAACTTGAAGTTTCCTTAGCATAGACTGAGAGAAATAGCAAATCTAGCCTAAAATAGAATTGTGTTGTTTTGTTGCTTATCTATATTTCAAAGTAAAGTGAAGTACCTAAACCTGAAAAATTAGAATCCAATGTAATGGAATCGCATTATTAACAATAAGGTTGAGGGTGCAGTGGTAGAATATAGTCAAAGGTAACTTGGAGGTGCATTAGGAAGTCTAATTCACACTTAGCTCAAGGAATTTCATAAATAATTTCGTATTGTTTCAAATAAGATATTATTAGGAAAATCGCAAACAGAACCATTAGAAAACAGATTCATCACATTAAAAAATCAAATAATGTGGAACTCAGTATAAACTAATATGTAGTATAAACACTATTCCAAAATCGGTTCCGATAAATAACATATTTCATATGGTTCTAGTTCAGGTATCCAAATGGCTCGAATCTTGTAATAAAGATAAAAAGTGTTCTCGTATTATCTACCTAATTGCCTGATTATACTGCAGTGTACTGCTCTTCAAAAAGTCAATCAAATCTTAGCATATTCGGATATATGACCCCAGAATATACAAACTCACATTGTTATCTTATGTTTTTACACCGATTTCTTGATCGTTACAACTTGTGGTAGAAGCAAAGAACAGAATGTCAACAGCATCAAATGAACATATAACGCTAAACCAAACATACAAGGAAATGAAACTGAATTCCCAGGAAATTAAAGATAAATTAATAAATAAATCGATGATTTCAGGGAAGGCACTGATCAAGTAGAGAATGAGAATGTAATACCGGAGAAAAAACTTGAGTACCTTGCAAAAGAGAAACAGGAAAACAACCTTACTGTGTTTGGACTCGATCCACTAGAAAATAACTTGCTTGAATTCACCTCATACCGGAATATCAAAAATTATCTTGGTCAAGGGTGGTTGTGGAATCTAAAACGTGTGTCTTACTTTACGTTATCAAAACTTGTGTCAAATTAATTAATTTAAAGTTTCTAAGAGTGAGAAATTTCGCAATTTTATACGAATGCTATAGCACTCAGAACTTTCTAGCGCTTTAGACTCCGTGATTTTCACATGGCCTATCGAAATTAGAAGGTTCGAATTGTATAAAAACACAATTGCATGAACGCCAGACGTCCTATGTAATTAGCTACGAACGTAATCATTTTGACATATGCCTCGAAGAGCTCGCTACGCGTCAGTTAGAGTTTATACTTTTCACCTTGATCTTGTTAATTCGGAGCCGTTTTATGCCCCGTGCACCGGCGCCAATTGTAATAAAGTATTTTCGGCTATAGGCCGCTACCTTTTAACCGCTTTTGGGTATATTTTGGTAGCTAGGAAATTTCCTTTGGTACGTCGCACGTTAGACGCGCGTAGCTGAGACCTGAGAGTACATGTTTCTATTTTAATTAAATTTTCCCATTTAATCGACATTTTGGACCCGAAACTATGCTATTTAGTTGGCCCCGTTCATAAACTAACGACATGGAGCGAAAACCGCATGCGAAAACTTCTCGTAAAGACGTTTTATGTTCCAAAGATTTGCACTTTTCTAACTCGCGAGCTACGCGCTCCTCAAGTGAACGTCAATCGAATTATCGAAAATTAACCAATTTAAAACAATTTTCGACTCCGTTTGTGGCTATTGCGACCTTGTAAAAGGTTCAAAGTTAACATTTCGTTCTACATTCCACAACCACCTTTGACCAAGATAATTTTTAATTTGTAGTTCATTATTGTTTTACAACTGGAGTAAATAGGTATGAAATTTGTAGGTTATTGATGATGTCAGTGTGAAAGTGACATATTTATTTCAAACGTAAAGTAAGACACACGTTTTAGATTCCACAACCACCCTTGACCAAGATAATTTTCGATATCCCGGTACAAATTGAACAACCTATTAGAAATAGATAAATGAAATAAGTTTTGACCAAATAAATCATTTTTTGTTTCATTTTTCAGAGACTTTTCACCTCGCCCTCGTATATCGTTCTTGTGCGGAGTGACATACAAATACGGTTGCACAAGACTCGTGCGCTTTGAAATACTCTAATATACAGGGTGTTTCACTTTTTTGTTCATAACTTTGGCAAACGATAGAACTTCTAAAAATAATAGGAGTCTTTCATATAAAATTTTTCTCTAAATAACTTCGTTTTCGAGATTTGTTGAAATTGAAAAAAAATTATTTTCGAATATCTCCAGAACCGTTCATCGTACAGAAAATAGCTTTTGTAAGCAATCCCTACTCATAGTAAGGTATGTTTTGTGCGATGAAAAAAATTTTTGTATTCATAATTGGTGCAGATTTTGAAGGTGTAGTGGTTGTTTTTCTCCCCAACTTCTACGCCACTAGAAGAAGTACGGTTTTGAGATGCCCATTTGAACCGCCAATGTTTTGTACACAAAAAAGGTACAGTCATAAACTCTAAAGTTGACCGTTTTTGAGAAAAATCAACTTTTATGTTGAAAAACATGGTCAATTCTTTGGTTTTGTTACTTGTTTAAAGAAATTTCGTTTAATTGGTAAAAAATAAATTTTATTTCAAAGAATTGACAATGTTTTCCAACATAAAACTTGATTTTTCTCCAAAACGATCGAGTTTGGACCTTATGACCATGAGTACCTTTTTTGTGTAGAAAACATTGACGGTTCAAATGAGTGCATCAAAACCGTACTTCTTCCAGTGGCGTAGAAGTTTGGGAGAAAAACAACCACTACCCCTTCGAAATTTGCACCAATTATTAATAAAAAAAAATTTTTCATCGCACAAAACATAGCCTACTATGAGTAGAGATTGCTTGTAAAAGTTGTTTTCGGTACGATGAACGGTTCAGGAGATATTCGCAGAAAACTAAATTGTTTTTCAATTTCAACACCCTGTATCTCGAAAACGAAGTGATTTAGAGAGAAATTTTATATGAAAGACCATCATTATTTTCAGAAGTTCTATCGTTTGCCGAAGTTATGGATGAAAAAACTGAAACACCCTGTATACTAACCAACCAACCTTCAGAATCCTATATTGCAACTGTGATCACTATAAAATATTATCTTGTTAGTCCGTTTTATCTTCATCAATGCCAGAAAGTTCTAATAGCCGTATTTAGGAAGACCACAAAACTCATTCTTTGACTTGTTTCAACTTGTGAATGACTGTAATCTTGTATGAGTAGTTTGATATGTCTACTGTTCTTATCGTACTCATAAGCTGCGGAGGATTTCCTTCACCACTCAGAAGATAATCGTAGATAATATTGTCAAAAAAGTATTTTCGTGCTACATATCGGATAATATAAATCTCTTCACTTCTACTTATAATAATTGATATCTTCACAAACAATAATTATTGGCACGATTTGGAATGTAAAAATTCATTACCATTATAAAGCAGGTATGACATATGGATTAGAGATTTCAGACAGAATCGCTAACTTTTATGAAGTTCCCTATTTTTCTAGCTATAAAACTACAATAAAGTTTCGCTAACTCTGAAGTATCTACCCTTGAAACAAGAACAATAGATTTTATAGTCTTTTCGTGAATTGATGATATTATTCAACGTCAGATATTCGTAAAAGAGACGACTTATTCGAATTAATCAAGTATGGCTGTCTGCCCATGCGTCTGAAAAGTTTGTGAGAAGGCAATTACGGTTATGTCAATCGGAATTTGATATACAGCTCCATTTCTGCACGAAAGAATTCTTATAGTATTAGATTTTAAGTGTGACTGAAAAGGTTCTATGATTCTCGATAAACAGAATTCGGCGTTGAAAATTCGGTTCATTAGCTTCAAAAACAACCAACTTGAAATATTACTCATAAGTCATTCTATTAAGAGTTTGGTATCCAGTCAGCTGTGAACACGCTGGTGAATTTTTTCGTTGTGTTTCGAAACTTAATTACATATATAAGGTATATCTCACATTAAGATATACTGTTGTTTCGGACTAAGAGTCAAGATAATAGTGTTCAATTATTTGATTTGATGTAAATTCTTGGGAAATAAGTCACATTAACACTTATGTCTATTTTCCAATTGGTCCCTTTCTCAGCTCATTTCCGGCAGAAATATCCATGTTAGTTCTCGAAGATACAATTTTTAAGTAACGACTTACTACTAAAAATATAGCTTTTGGCATAGATATGTAGTTGATTCTTTAATACATCTTAAAGGAACCAAAGAACAATTAGATAATTTCAGTGAACAATTCTATCAAATTTTAGATTCAACACTCATAAGAATAGATAACAAGATTTCTTATAATATTTATCGGAAAAAAACCAACTCGGATATTATTATCCCATCAGATTCCGTTTAGTCCTAGATCCCAAAAATGGATGCATTTCATTCAACGATACATAGGCTTTTTTCAATAACATTGTCACTCCAGTGAGAAGTAGATATAATTAAACAAATCGCAAAAGATAATGGTTATTAATTACAAACAATATCTAATTAAATCAACCATAAACAAAAAACATCATTTACTCATACAGTTATGGACTCCAGATTTTTCAAATTTATCTTCATTTGTTTTAGTTTATAAGTTTTGTTGTGATGACTTTAATGCTTTGTATATTAGCCAAACAGGTCTCAGCTTTTACTATAGATTTCAAGAACATATAAGGAACCACAGTCTGAAATAGACTGATACGATTTGACGAATGCTAATCATCGACCATATCGAACGGAAGGGCTTGAAATTGAATATATTGGAATCATTGGAAATTGTCAAAAATGTTGAAGAAAAAAATAATGTAGTTTTGAATGATCAATTAAACTTAATATCATTCACTAATTAATAATCATTTCCTTAGTAGTTCTACAAATGTTCTGTAACTAATTCCCCTCCACATTATAGTATGAAGCAAATCTCTGTCAATGTAACTTTAGTTTATAACTTACCTCAGATAATGGCACTATGTGTTGGAACATACGTAAACAATAGGGGATAATATAAAAACATGCATTGTTTATTTAGTATAAATGAGGGGTTTTATCTCCATAACTTTATAGGTTGAACATGAATTTACACAACGTTAATCCCGAAACTATTCAACATCATTCACTTCAGTATATAGTCAAGAATTATAATTTAAGAAAAGGAGAGATTTTTTTAGTCAGTTCTATTGAAATATATAAGAACCGGCAAAATCTTACATCAAATTCCACTGCGTCAAAGTACCTACAATGTTGGACAAATATATTTAATTCAAGATCATGATGGGAAACGTGTGCTATACCAATATTACTGATTATCATGAGTCTTCTACATATACACAATTCAAAACATTATAAAAAAGTACGTAGGAATCTGCAGATGTTGAATTTGTATAAATTTGACTTAATGACTACACATCGGTTCTACTATTTATCGACTCACTATCACGTTATTTCCATGATAGATCTTCGATAACAATTAGTTATCTCCTAAATTATTAACACTTCCATTATCAAACTGATGGTTTAATCAGAACAATGTTTAGCATGGGCGGTGGAATTTTCCGAATTTTCGTTTCCAGTGCCACACTTATGTCCATGAATTCTAGTTTGAAAATATTGCTTAGTGATTCCTGTATAAGTCCCATCGCAATCTTAACAATTCAATTTATATACCGTGTGGATTTGTCCATCTTTAGATATTGACTGTTTCAGATTTGAAAAATATTCACCTACACTGTTAGTATGTTTACACGTATTATCTATGTCATACTTTTTCAAACATTTTACAGGGCGATCTGTGAGACTGTTCAGAACACTTCTAGTTTCAGGGCCAACTGAATTATAGTTAAGGTATCATTGACACCACATTTCTTTTGTCAATCACAATGTTTTCATGTCTGAATCATGTTCAATGTAGATATCTAGAGAATTTATATTATTCAATGGTGGAAGCCTTCACTTTGTGATAATTTATCATATGAAATAAAACACTTTTATTCTGTTTTTGATAACATACATTATACAATTGAATCGTGACTATAGTTTCGACACTCGCGTGTCATTTTCAAACGATACTAATGTATGAAAATATGAATAATTTCGGCTGTTTATGGTACAATACAAGACACAGCTATCAATTGGAGTTCCGTTTGGAGAAATACATTATTAGAATAGTATAATTGAAATTGGGTAATGAGGGAGAATTAATATTGTGATAAGGAAATTCCGATGTGGAGGTATACTAGGAAGGCACAAGAGGATTATTAAAACTTTTACGTTATCACGACATCAGACAGATTGCAGTAGTTCACGTCTAATTGATCGTTCATAATATTATTATCATTATTTCTAAAATCTTTGAAAATTTCTATTGAATCTAGTGTGTTTCATTTGGAACCTCTACTCTGATAATGTGAAATTTTAACTTCATCTCAATTTGGAATAATGGTTAGAGAGAAATGAATCTGTTTTATTGAGTCTTAAAGATCGAGCACGTTCCTTATATCTAATTTCCTTATTACAACTAGATCTACCGATGTAAAAGTTATCACACTCTGAACAGGTTGATTCATATACTCCAGGCTTATCAAACTTATTTCTTTCATCTTTAACATTGAACAAAAAATAGGACAATTATTTTGAGAAGATAACTTTTAGATTATGTTTCTATCAAATGTCTGCAATTATTTCTCATACGGTACCAAAGTATGTGAGGGAAACTTATTTTGATGAATAATCAAATCTCTTCTCTCTCTCTCTCTCTCTCTCTCTCTCTCTCTCTCTCTCTCTCTCTCTCTAACCCGTTCATGTAGAAAAATGTTGCCCCTTTAGAGAAAACAATGCATTTCTTTACTAATAATACAATGGAATAATAGAAGGTGGAAATAATTGATTTTGCATATTTTCTTATATAATATAGTGTTATGATTTCATTTCCTAAACAATAAAATGATAAAATTAGAACTTACCGAACATTGAAAATCAGAAAAGATTAATAAAAAGATATTATATGGAATTAAAATACAATGTTAAAAGTTAAATAATAGTTAGTATAATATAATGAACAATGTAAAACATAATAAACAACAACGTAATTAGAATAAAAGTGTAAAACAAGAACTTCAGTGAAAGTGAATAAACGTACAGTGTTACGAAGACAGAAATCATAATTAAAATGATTACAAAAACTATCATGATATAGCACAAACTATTGAAAAATGTTGTAGATATAAGTTAGGATTAGTAAATTTGAGTTATATAATGTTAAAGAAATGTTATTGATATGTTATATTATGTATTAGTTTTTAATGACAACTGTCAAATGTATAATAATTATAGGAATAAACATATGAATAATAACCTAATCATAGGTTATCTTATACCAAAGTGTGTGGAAAAATGTAGGCAATATGAATTTAAAAAGAAGGAATCATTATCATTTAAAATAAGATGAAAATCTCCAATAATTAAAAATTTAAAGAATACTAAGTTCTGATTGGTCGAGGCGATTTTATAGACGTCAGACTAGTAACAATGTAACAGTTCTGTCAGTTTTGCATTAATCAACAAAGCATTCTTGATAGGTAAACTAAGCACCTCATTGGTTAATTTTGAAAATACTTAGCGTCGGTTTTGAAGGCCTATAAAAGGAATCTGAAGACAACCCAAATCAGTTAGCCATCAACATCTGAAGAGTCAAGGTACTCAAGCTAATCATAAAATTTCCATAACCTTAGATTATTGGATAAACATCGGTGAACCCAAGTGTTCCAGTAGCTTCGTAAGGTTGAAAGTAACCGAAGCAAATAAGTAATTTATACAAGTCAAGTAGTGTTCCCAGTCTTCGAACAAAGTTTTTTAAAAGTTATTATAACCATAATCCACAAGTAGCATCGTATAATAATTAGTCTTCGACAACGTTCCAATACATCATTTAAGGTTTTATATCTTTTGAAAAAGAATAAGACAAGTTAACAATTATCAACAGTTCCTGATTTCTAAAGGAGTACTCACATTGTTTACCTGTGATTTGTGTATAACATAGAAATTGTGTACCTACGAGTAATGTGAATTATCAAATTAATAAGAAAATCAAGCCAAGTGAACATTGCCTACATTTTTAAAAACATATTCTTGGATATAAACTAAACGTAAGTTTATTCGTTATTTCTCCATTGTATTAGTATCTGTCTGTAAATCTGAAAGAAAGATTGTAGATTATAACGTTGTAAACAAAGATAAATAGTAAATAATTGTGAGGTTAGATCATAGATCTATTAGAACATAAAATTGTTAAAATTAATACCCTAGATAAAAATAGAGTCATAGAAATTTAAATATCAAAGTTTTTAACATTCTAAGAACATTGTGTTTAATTCCATAGATATAAAATAAAAAGGTAAAAGTTCATTATTCAAATCATTAGATTATTCAAATCAAAACAAACATAAGATTTAAAATACAAATAAAAAGCTAGCCGGTAGATTTCAAAACATTGAAATATTCAAATCAATATTCAAATTAATTCAAATCATAATTAAAGAATAAAACTCAGTAAAGAGATTTAATAACAATTGGCGCCCAACGTGGGGCAATATAAACCAAAAGACCTTTTCTTAATAACAATAGATATGGATTCAACCTATTGAGATGAAACTTTGATGATATGATTGTTTAACAGTTAAAGTTCGATTTTATAACTTAATTTACAGAATTTTAACTGTTGAAAACTATGGTCATCATGGGCCTAGCCATTTCTTAAGCCTTTCGAGATTTCGTCAGCAGAATTTTTGGGATAACATCATTCTACTGTTCATTTCAGGATGTGGAACAATCTCCTACACAAACTACCAATTATGTTGTTCTATGAGGCAAGAACGGTGTAATGAAGTGTTAAACTGTTTCCATCTCAATTAAAGTACAGCTTAATTAGATGTCTGATCGAAATAGGTTCATTATTATGAGAGATGGGGAAGCTATTTCATTCTTATTACATTTGGAAGATGAACTCTTATTTTTAAAGATTTCAGCAACATTAAACCGTTCCAATGAAACTCTGTAACCATCAAAGTAGAGAGGATACATTCGTTTATTTTCCAGATGGAATTGACAAACTTGCGGAAACGGTTCTTTCCATGTAACAAACAATAAACGTCATCAGTGCGGGAGAAGCTTCGAAACTAGGAGAGTTAGCTGCGGCCAAATTATCCGGGAGTTATAATGTGCGTGTGCTGAAGGCCGTACAGCCAAGGGTTAAAATCGTCGGAATGTCTGTCAGTCTAGATAATGAAACTTTTTCACGGTATATTACTAAGCAGAACTCTAATTTGTTTGTGGGCGATGCTTGCTGTAAAGTTGTGAAATTTTGGCATACAAAAAAGAGAGATGATGTTTATCAAGCTATTATCGAGGTTGATCCTTCATGTTATCGGAGTTTGTTGAGTGCTGGACATGTCCTGATTGGTCTGGATGCTTGCGCTGTTTACGACGCGGTTGATGTGGTCCGATGTTATAAGTGTAATGCTTTTAATCATTCTTCAGGTCGATGTAAGTCTGAGAACGTCATATGTCCTAAGTGTGGTGAACTACATGATATAAAAAGTTGCCTGAGTAGTACACCGACATGTACTAATTGCGTAAGTCACAACAGAAAACACAATGAATCCTATGATACTAGTCATTTTGCCTGGGACTCTATTAATTGTCCGGTTTATAAGGCCGCTATTTTGAAGCTGAAATCCGACCTGGGTCTTATATAGCAAATAACTGACGAATATTCTCTTCCTTCCTTTTCGCTTTCAACCCCTGCAGGTTCGACACACGGTCTCGGTGAATCTCTTTCTGTATATTTTCAAAACTCTCGGGGTATAAATTCTAAGCTGAGTCTTCTGTATAATGCCGCTTCTGTTTGCAGCTACGATATTCTTGCGTTCACTGAGACTTGGATGCACGACGGGGTCAATAACTCGGAGATATTTGACACTGATTTTTCAGTGTACAGGAGTGATCGTAGATTTTCTCAGACGGGTTACTCAAAAGGAGGCGGTGTTCTGCTTGCCATTCGATCACACTTACTGACATCAGAAACTAAGATAAACCCACAATTATTGGATAGTCTGCCACTCTTGGATATTCTCTGCGTTAAAGTCACACTCAACCATCATTGTTTTTATCTCGTACTTTTATACATTCCACCAAGAGCTGCTAAGCATTTTTACGACGGCCTTTTCGACATCTTATGATCCCTAGAGTTCATGATGTCTGCCAAAGTGATCTTGATGGGCGACTTCAACGTCCCGGAGTTTAAAGCTGTTCTTGACAGGGGGCTTCGTCTTACGCCTACTATGCAGGTTTTGGATAATCTACAAAAATTTTTGATCTCACACAATATAATGATGTCATCAATGCTGATGGGAGAATCCTGGATCTAGTCTATAGCAACTTATCAATATCTTTACAGAAATCCTCGGATGTTTTATTACCTGAGGATACTTATCACCCGGCGGTGAAGTTGCTGGTTAATATCGGAACTTCTTGTGAGAATGTTAGGGCATGCACCACTCCTTCTTTTAGGTATTGTTCTAAAAATGCCGACTTTGTCGGTTTATATAATCATTTTGGTACCATCGACTGGTCTTATTTAAACGAGTTTTCTGATGTTGATAGTGCTTGCTCTGGTTTTTATGAAACTATTTATTCGGTATTGGATATGTTCGTGCCAAAAACGAGGCTTCATTTTTCTCGGTCTTATCCTCCATGGTTTGACTCTAACCTGATAAGGAGTGTAAAGTCTAAGGCCAGGGCATGGCGTCTAAATAAACGCTCAGGTAGTGAAGAGCATTTAGTGAATTTCAAGAGGTTGAGAAGGATCGTCAAATCTGACTCTGAAGCAGCATTCAGAAACTTCAACAATAAAGCAGAGCAAGATATTCAGAATGACCCTTCTGCATTCTGGAAATTCGTTAAATCCAAAAAGGGAGGGCCTGCTGCCCCCCCTACAATGAGGTTTGATGGTGAGTCATTTGACGATCCAGAGGTTATCGCGAATGTATTCGCTAAATTTTTTTCAGGACAGTTATATCATTTCGAACCCTGAGATAGTTTTGCATTCACCGGTATCCAATGCTCCTGTGTTTAACGTGTCCTGTTTCGAAGAGAACGATGTATTCAAGGCCCTACTAAAGATTAAGCCCAAGCGCACTTCTGGTCCGGATGAAATTCCCGCATATTTAGTCAGAGACTGCGCTGGCATCTTTTCGCGTCCTCTCGTCTTCCTATTTAATTTAGCGCTGAAAACAAATACATTTCCTTCTGCTTGGAAAGCATCTAAGGCCATTCCTATTCCTAAAAAAGGAGATGCTTCCAACGTCACAGACTATAGACAGATAGTTATTCAAAATAACTTCTCTAAAGTTTTCGAAATTCTTCTCTCGAACGTAATATATTTCAACGTCAAATCGTTGATATCTGAGCGGCAACATGGTTTTGTATCGGGTCCACAACTACCAATCTGATCTGTATTACAGACTATATTTCAAAGGCTATTGACGAGGGACTGCAGACGGATGTTCTCTACTTAGATTTTTCTAAAGCGTTCGACAGACTGGACCACGGCATTCTTCTTAATAAACTTGACAACTTCGGTTTCTCTGCTAATCTTCTTTTCTTTTTAAAATCTTACCTGAAGTCAAAAAAACACTTCGTGTGTTATCGTGGTCGAAGATCGGCCGACATTTTTGCTACTTCGGGGGTGCCACAGGGATCCATTATTGGCCCTCTATTTTTCATTCTGTTCGTTAATGACCTCTTGGCAGTCTTGGATGTCCCCCATCTTTTGTATGCCGATGACCTCAAAATATATTTCAGGGTATCTGATATCGGTGACTGTCTCAGACTTCAATCCAATCTGTCAGCTGTGAATGCATGGTGTGTGAAGAATACGTTGCCTCTTAATGTTGGTAAGTGTGCTGTCTTGACATTCTCGCTGAAGTCCAATGACATTCTATACTAATATACCCTCGATGCCCGTGTCTTGAATAGACCGAAGACGTTATGTGACCTTGGTGTTATCTTTGACAGAAGGTTATCATTCATTGATCGTATCTGTCATATGTGCGCCAAAGCGTCTAAGATGTTGAGATTTGTTCTAAGATGTTCTAGGGAGTTTTCCGAGATTCAGACATCTATTCTTCTCTTTAATACATTTGTAAGATCACGGTTGGAATATGCGTCCTTGGTATGGTCTCCATTCTACCAGATTCATGTTGTCTCTGTGGAAAGCATGCAACGCAGATTTCTCAAATACCTTGCTTTTAAATGTGACAATATCTACCCTGTTATTGGCTATCCGCATACCGATTTACTTTCGAGGTTTTCTTTCGATAGCTTGGCTTATCGGAGATCCAGGTCGGGTATAGTATTCCTGTTTAAACTTTTTCATTCTTCTGTGGAATGTTCGGAAATTCTACAGGCTTTGTGTTTTCATGTGCCTAGATTTGAGTCCAGACTTAATTTATTCTTTTACTTGCCTACACCGAGAACAAACGTAAGCAGGTGCTCGCCAATCGGTGGCATGTGCAGAGCTTATAATAACATACATATGCGGGTCGATCTATTCACATGTAGTTTGACTTATCTGGGGTATGAAGCGTTTCGTACAATCCTCAGTTCTATATAGATTGCATTTTCTCTCTTCTTTGTTTAATCTTTCTTTAATTTTATTATGTTCTGTTCTTGAAATGTTATGTTATCTCAGTTTAATTTCAATGTCTTTTATAATATTTTCTTGTATTTCTTATTTTGTGTCATTCCTCATTTTGTAATTGGGCTCTACGCCTGTTAAATGGGTGTAATGTGAATAAATAAATAAATAAATAAGAATAAACTTCTAAGAATCCTTAATACATGGATTAAAATCACAAATTCATTCCCCGATTTCAATGTTCAAATATTCTTGTCGGGACGTCGATAATATAATATATATCACAAAGATGAAGCTAGAATGAGCTATCATTTCGAGAAGATCGTCATCTTTGAGAGGTAATAAGTAATAACTGTTACGATAGATTTATACATTTTCGTTCTACTTGGGGAGGTTCAATGAGAACTATCGACTGGACAAATCATGTGCTCGCTTAGCTTCGAGAGTTTTTTAATAACAGTTATTCAAACAAAATCCTTGAAACAAATGTTATAAGTTTGATATCATTGGGCTCTATCACTTCGAAGAAAATGGCTATTCTGTTGTTGTAACTTGGCAAGGATACAGGAAAATATCCGGCGAGATCAAATGTATTACCATACGAAATTTTCAAGAGTGAAAATGTTTTGTTTTCTACTACTTGAGCGGGTGTGTGAGAGAGAGAGAGAGAGAGAGAGAGAGAGAGAGAGAGAGAGAGAGCAATGAATTTTCATTTTCATTACATTCAAGATTACACAAGGTTCGCGTTGTTCTACTCCATCATTTTCAATGTTTCTTACTGGTGCATTTTTCCTTTGAAAATACCTTCATCACAGGGTGATAAAGTCCTGAAATTGCCTTTCGTAAGCGCACAATCAGGCGCATTCTGCTTGATCTCCATACCAAAAAGTCTATGGTGTCATACGCAATTCCACCTGTCGTTCTCAAGGAATGTGCGCCTGAATTAACACCAGTCTTCTGCAGGTTGTTTATATTTCCATACAAACTTGGTGTGTTTCCTTCCAGCTGGAATACAGCTTAGAATCCAACCAATTTCAAAAAAAAAAAAGAAAACCTTTCCTAATACTTATAGACCCATTGCACTATTTCTTGTGATCTCTAAAGTGATGAAGAAAGCAATCAACATCGAGCTCATTCAATATCTAGTGAGCTCCAAAATCGTTAATGACCGGCAATATGGCTTTCGTCAGCAAAGATCAACACGTAACCTGCTTGCCTACGTAACATATATATGCCAGTAAAGTATTGAAAAACATGAGGAATCTCTAGCATTTGCTATGTTCAAAGCATTTGACCCAGTCTGACACCAAAGCCTTCTTAGGCTACTTTCGTCATATAGTTTTCTGCCTCAACTTTGTCGCTTACTATCTAGTTTTTTTCCAGATAGATCACTCCATGTGATGGTTGACAGAGTATCCTCTGATATAATGACTATCAACGGTTGTGTTCCAAAGGGATCTGTCTTGGCACCAACTTTCTTCCATATTCATGCTCGGGATCACCACGAAAACTGCTCCACAAAAACTTGGTTTTTTGTGCATAAATCTGAGTTCGGCCTCCAAATATACGCTGAGGCTGTTGGATTCTATCCAGAAGAGAGCTTTGATGGATGATGTCACACTTACGAGTTCATTGACCTCTCTAGAACATGCCTATAACCTTCAAACCTTCAAGAAAGATTCGAATGTCTATTTCCTCTCCCACATTCCACTCAACTCAACTGGCTCTGACGATGTTCCTCGAACATTATAGGTTTCCATCTTGTGTAGTCAAAGCATAAAGGAAAACTTTATGTTCCAATTATGCATCTCACAACTTTTTGAAATATCAGTATGTTATTATCATTTAAAATAAAGTTGCAATCTAGTAAAAGACATCTGATTCTCACTGTATAATGAGAGAAACGTAACAGAAAGTAGACACTGTCAGGAGAATGTACCATAAACAACTATTTCATAGATATGATCCCTTTGTTTTTGTTTGTCACAATTATATAAATCTTGTAATTATCATTGTAGCAACACATTGAAAATTATGGATTTTCCAAATCTACATTCACAATTATTTCGGTCATGAATAATAAAAGTTCATGAATGCGCAGATTTGAGAGACAGAATACAATTAGATATCAAGAGTAAAAACACAAAACGCGTGAAGCTTTTTTATGCAATGTTCCTTTCAAAACAGAACTCATTAATTCAATTTAATGTTTTACATACGCCGTTTGACAAGACAAAAGCAAATCCTCGAAAAGCAAAACAACAACAACAACAAAAAGTTGTAATATCATATTTCAGTTTACATTCATCACACATTCCAGGATAATTGAAAAAAGCAGTGAGTGAATGGGCAAAAATCTATCGCTGTTGGTTTTAGGATGGGCAGGGTACTTTTACCTATATTAATAATAATTGTAGGGCGTAAGGAAAGTGTTACATGTTTATAGGAAGAAATGTATATACAGGGTGTCCTCGAACTGCGTGGCTAAAATGAAACCGAAGATTCTTTGATTCGAAAAAAATTTGATGAGCCTTTTTACTTTTGCCTTAAGTGTCTTGTTTAGCCGGTAGAGGGCTTCAAAGTTGCAAAAATAATTTTGTTTTTTCGGTATAACTTGAGAACGTGATGGAGGACTTTTACAATATTTGGCGAGGTGAGTTACTGTCAATAATAGCCGTTTTTGAGAGCGGAGCATAGAACCTTAGAGACCAAAGAAATGGCTCAAACTTGAGGGTGTAACGGGAAAAGTGTCCAGAACTTTTTTGTAGTTGAAGTAATTCACTCTATATTTTTTATATAGATAGCTTAACTAATTTGAAAACTTTTTTTACTCCTCAAAAATTTTGATAAAATCAACGGATTAGCTTGAAAAAATTAATTTTCGAGTCTCTGCAATTTTGGCTTACTAATTTTACTTGATTAAAATACCTTAGTTGCCTTTGCTTTTCTAATGTCATTTTGGCATTTGGAGTATTTATTCTCAAAACTGTCAGTTTTTACTTTGCTTTCCGTGAAAATTTTATAAAATTATGGCTCAAAATTTCAATTCAGCGTTGGCTTGGGAACCGAACCCCAAACATGTGACAGTACTCCAGGACAGGTCGAATCTGAACTTCGTAAATTATGAGAAGCTGCTGAGTGATAAAGTAGCTCTTGGCTCGAAATAGAAAATCGTGTTTTTGTGAACCGGTGCAAAGGGTGCTGCTAGTGGTGAACTCGAGCATGGATATGGAAGAATTCATAGGTATCATCAAACTCTAATAGATTATCAGATATCCATTTGAAATTCTTTGCCAGATCTCCATTAATTGCGTCAACCTGTCTCTGTCTCTCTCCTCTGGCCTCATTGGATGGTATAGGGGCTGTAGAGAAAACGGTATGGAGTGTACCATCATATGCAAAGCTGTGGACATTACAGGAGTTCACTTTCAGCACATAGTTTATATGGAGGGGAAACTGAGTTGGTGCCAAAACAGATCCCTGTGGAACAACAACGTTGGGAATTGGGGAATACTCCGTCAACCACTAGATGAAGTGATCAATCTGAGAGAGAACTCGATAGTAAGCGACAAAATTTCCCAAGAAGGTTCTGGTGTCAGACTCGGTCAAATACTTTCGAGATATTCAAGGCTACAGCTAAAAATTCCCCATGTTTTTCAATAGATTTCTGCCATACATGTGTTACGTAGGCAAGCAGGTCTACCGTTGATCTCTGCTGATGCAAGCCATTTATGATATATTACCATAAAGTAACGGTTTCTACCATCGATTTTTGAAGTTTTATAAAGATAACTTTCACTTCTCAACAAGCTTTCGTCAGACCATATCAATTATTTCGTTACTATTTAAGTTATTCCTGCTGCCATTATGAAAATGCTTCCAACCGATTATCACTTAGAGCAAAGGTGGCATAATCAATAGCTTTTTATTCAAAAGCTGAAATAAAGGGTTCCTAGTTTGGTTTGCGAAAATTTCAGGGTAGAAAAACAAATTTCATGAGCTACTTGTGTTGCGGATACCAATCTCAGTATACATTAGAAAGCTAATTTGAATAAGCAATACGATTCACTATATAAGTTATCGTCAATAAGCAATCTGTAAAATCATAATGTACAGTTATTTTAGAATCACGCCCTCCTCTCCATCTTATTCTTCATCAATTTCAACTTCTTAGTACCATTCATAATCCTCCGTAATGGTCTTTTTCGAATCATCCCAACGAAACTTCTAACTTATGCAAACAACTTTTCTTTCGTTACATGTATATTGAATGTCATCAATTTTCAACCAAGAAAAAGCGGATGTTGCGCTTATTCATAATTATTTTGAGCAATCCAACTGAGAAACATCATAGATACCGGTAGAGAGCAACAGATTGGAATGAAAATAATTTTTTCTTTTCTGATTTTGAAATGAGTATAACTAAGTATAACAATTTAGGCACAGGCTTGTACCTACAACTATTTTGTTCTATAAGAACTATAAAACGATTTATCATGAAAGGGCGCCGGGGATCGTCCAGGTATCATAATTATGCTTCTTCAACCCCTCAACGGGTATAGGTATATCTGAGGAGTATACCTATTCGTGCAATTACAGCAATTAATCATAACATAGCTCCATTATTTAGTAATCTTGTCCATATATTATCATACGTCTCTTTATATCAGCAAAATTATAACAACCAAGTTGATAAACTTCAGCAAATAGCGTTGGACAATGTTGACAACAAGTCTTTGATCAATATCTTAATTTCGATTAACCATATTAGAACCACCACCAAAGTTTCGTTTATCATCCTTCAGTAGTTACTTATTCCATAATTTGCTCTCTAAATTTGTTATACAACCCATTTAAAGATGTAAGAACAAACTAAAACAACCGTTTAAGCAACACCTTTGATGAAGTTTCCGACAAATCCAGGAATTACAGCACGATTGTAAATCATGTTCAAAATGCTATGGGGGCCAAACCAAAAGGGAAATTCTAATTCGGTATAAAGAACATTTTGCCCATATAGAGAAAATAATGGTAGCGTTAGCGGAACATTTTTTAAATACAGGTTACAACATTTCTCAAAAAGGTTTATCACTGATAAAACGGACAAATATCTAGGTCATTTATAAAGGATAGAAATGTATAAACGAGAAAGCAATTTACTAGTTTCCGATTTATCTTCAGCTGACGCCTTATTTTCAATATTATACCCAAATAGTATTCAAACAGGCACATTTTGATTTTAAATTCAGTTACTCCGATGATGGATACTTGGTAGCCGGAAGGTCCTCACTACTTTAACAGTATTTTAAGTGGATAAGGAAGATTATTTCTAATTTATAGTATTCTTCTCTCTGATTATTTCATCATTGGGTTAACATCTCTTTAATGGTTCTGTAATTAACACCTGCTATTCTCATTAGTGAATTATTGAATATGATGAATAATTTGTCAGCTGTTACGCATGTTTCTCGCTATTCCATGCCTATAAATGTGTAGGATGCTTCTTTGATTCATCGCAACAAACAATCCACATTTAAAAGTTAAATCCCCCCAACTGGATGCCATATTTCATCCTTTATAATATGCTAATACATTTCAGAAATTCTCTGTGGTAGTAATATGCGAAAGATCCTCATAGGATCTGTTTTTGTAGTTTCTCCAACCGGAAATAACGCTACAGTTTCGTATGCCTAAAGTTAAAAAAGTGTGATAGATGCGGTCATTTATTCTTTCAGATACATCGTTTACATGGATGAAAATGGGGACGCAGAAGGTAATTACACGCTAATAGCAAGGAAACCGCTCTTGAATAGAAAGGACGAGTATGGCATGTTTCCTGTGGGCATATTTACTCTTCGTCGAACACAAGTCAAGCTTCCGGTAAGTCGTTTTGACCTTTAATGACTTTATTTTCATTGCAGTAGTAATCTTACTCGCACATGGTACGTTTAATGGGGCTCGTATATTTACTGTTCGAAAATAAATATCCTAATTTGAATTCTACATTGGTAATCACTATTGGGCTTGAGAGGATATCAATAGACAGATGACAAGGGAATTTAAGTCACGGGGTGATCCAAAGTTGGTTCCCAAGGCCTACTACGGCAAAAATAGAAAAGATAATCAGATTCTGAACCAGGAATCGCAAATATGACGCCATATGGTGCATTTTCTGCTTCGTCGGAACTTCTTTCCCAGGAATATACCCATGTTTTCCAACAGTTGAGAAGCATTTAGTAATGTGAATAACTTTTTTTGGGAAGATTCTTCTCCATCAACTTTTGCTCAAAAATTACAATGTTAGAAACTCAAAAATTGCTTCATCAAGAAATCACGCCAAAGAGGTTCAAATCAAGGTTTCCATGAAAAGCAATTGACAACCAGTAGGAACAAAAGTAAAAGCAGAATATAAATTTAGTCATGACATTGAATTGAAAGTTGTTAATAAAAAACAATAACTGATACTGATTGCAAATAGTTTTCTCTATTAAGGGCTTCGTCATGAAAGAAAAGTTCAACCAAATTTCCAAGACCAATGTTGGCAAAAACGCCTTCGTCTGTACGAAGATTTATTGGAAATTACTATGGCCAGTAATTTCTAAGTTTGTAATTATTTGAGTCGTGAAATTAGTTCTTTTTCCCATATGCGGTTCAAAAGTTCTAAATTGTGCCATTTAAGAGCTTGGTACCCTTTTGTTTTTGAAACTCGCTGCACAGAAGTAAATCTTGAATTTAATTCCCGACAAGCTTGTCTTATAGAGTTTTTGGGATTATGATCAAAATAATGCAAAACTTGAGCAATCATATTATCATCACGAATGTTTCTGGCATTAGTCTCATATTTTCAGAAAGAAAACGCAGCTTGGTTTTATCTCAAAATGAGTTCCAGTCTAACTAATACCTTTGCATCGGGAATACCATGTCCAGGATATTTGTTGCGATGCAACTAGACAGCTCTTCTACGATGTTGTTAAACTTCAACAAAAAACAACACCATATCAACTATATCGTTATAAGAATGAATATTAAAAGGTCCAAGAAGTTAACAATATTCATTTTAAGTAAAAACAGAGTTGACAACTAACTTGTCTTATTCAAATTCGCCTTGTTTGTGAATGAAACAATAATCAATTGTTTTTCATGAAAAACTTGATTGAACCGTTGTTATTTCTTGAATGAGGCAGTTCTTTGAGTTTGTAGTCCTCTCATTTTTGAGCAACAATAGATGGAAAAAAGTATTTCGAGATAAAGTTATTCGCAATAGTAACGTCTTCTCAACTGTGCACAAATACGGGTATATTTCTGGGACATTTGGCCTATTTTTGCATTTTTTAATTTTGTTCTCTTATAGCTGAAAATATACCTCAAGGCATTATATTTGCTATCCTGGGTTCAGAATTAAATTATCTTTTTCATTTTTGCCGTAATAAGCCCTGAGCGCCATCTTTAGATCGCCATGTACATAATCAAACTCGACACGTTTATAGAGGATTTTGTCTGCCCCCCAAAAGCATCAAATAAAGATGACTAAGCAGGGAAATATTAATTTGAGGCTTCCGTACGGAACAAATTGAGTCAAGAACATATCTCAATAATAAATCGATCTCAGCAATGTATTCTACTGTCTGATTTTTTTATACTTTCATGGAACGTAGATACTCATTTCAGAATCAAATAGTATATGTTGATCTATCAGTTTCTCTTCCTTTTATATGAATACCGGGTGCTCATTTCGAATGATCCCCCAGAATATTTCAAGAAATATGACTCGCATGGTAAATTTTTTTCAGTTAACTTTTGACTTTTGCCAGAGAGATATCCGACTCTGTCAAAAATGTAGCATCCTTTTAAGATGGGTTATGAAAGATTAAATAGGAACCTCTACTTTTCATTGCAGACTCTGAAGGGTCTTCAAAAATTAAGTAGGGCTTACTATAAACATTTTTCATTCCTGATAGATAGAGCTAGTATCGACTGAATAATTGTAAAGAGAACTGAGACAAAATGAAACCACCCTACCCCCAAAATAACATTTTGGTGAATGTTCTTGTTTGAGAATTATTTGACAGCTGACCCCATTTGCTTTCATTTTAAGCTTTTTGTTGAGAATGAGGTAATAAAATGACATCACTTATCATTTTCAAGTCTGCTGATTGATGTTAATATGTAATGCCTATCTAGTTTTCTAAAGATCAACCGATACTAGGCAAAACTAGGAGATACAGGTATAGAAAATGCTGATACAGGTTTTTCTATACTTTGACTACACGAGAGGGAAACCTATAGACTAGTTTAAGCTCGTCTAGTCCATCAATCTGGAATTTCTCGTGGTGGAACAACAAACGAGATATCTGATGAACACTGACCATGAGAATATTTATAGGAAAAGGAGAGACCCCAACTTTCTATGATGTTCTAGAGAGGTCAATGAACTCATAAGTGTGACATCATCAATCGAACCAATTGCTCTCTCCTGGATAGAATCGACGGGATTCAGCGTATATTTGGGAGCCAAACTCCAAACACGTGAACAGTACTCCAGAACAGGTCAAATCTATGCTTTGTAGATTATGAGGAGCTGCTGTTATGTAAAGTAGCTCTTACCATGAAATAGGAAACCAAGTTTTTCTGTAGCCATTTTCGCAATGGACCTCACATGATCACCTCATGAAAGCGTGCTCTTGGTGGTGATCCCGAGCATGGATATGGAAGACTTCATAGGAGTAGTTGTACCCAACATCATCATATTAGGGATTATGGGATCCGCCTTTCTAGACGCAAGCTTGAGTTTTATTCGCATTAAGATCTACTAGATTTTACGATTCATATTTCAAAATCTTTGCTAGATCTCCATTGATTATGTCAACCTGTCTGTGTGTCGCTCCTCTGGCTTTATTGGGTGGTATAGGGGCTCTAGATGAGAATGCGGTATGAAGTGTACCATCATCTGAAAAGGGGACAGGTGGTCACTTCCAGCAGATAGTTCATATGGAGAAGGAACAAAGTTGGTGCATAGACAGATCCCCATGGAACATCAGCATTGATAGCCATTGTATCGGAGGATACACCGTCAACCACCACATGAAGTGATCTATCTGACAAGAATGCCGATAGTAAGCAACAAAGTTGAGGGGGAAAACTATATGACAGAAGTTTCCCAAAAAGAATTTGGTGCCAGACTTGGTGAAATGCCTTGGACCTATCCAATGCTACAGAAAGAGATTCTTGATGGTTCTCAATAGATTTCCGCCATACAAGTGTTACGTAGACAAGCAGGTCTCCTGTTAATCTTTGCTGACGAAAGCCATATTGCTGGTCAATCACAATTTCGGATCTCTCTAGGTATTGGATGCTTTCTTCATCACTTTAGAGATCACAGATAATAGTGCAAACGGTCTATAATCATTAGGAAAGGTCTCTTTCCCTTTTTTGGAATTGGTTGGTCTCTAGCTATCTTCCAGCTGGAAAGAAAGCCAAGTTCTTATGAAAGGATAAATAACCTGCAGACAACTGATGTTAATTCGAAAGTCCAAAACGAACAGAGGCCATTCGGGCATCCGATAAGCTTAGATTTTATTTTGGCTTTATTTCGAAGCGTTTATTGCTTCATCGCATATATTTCTGGCTTCAATATATTCTGTTCTGATCTCCTGACATGATGATATGCTGTTTATTTTGAAGCGACGGCCTTACATTTTATTGAACCATCGTTCACCAGATGATGGTGATTATTTGTTGGTATGGGGTATGTAAGTTTCCATCCCTAGGCTGATAATATCCGAGATCTCTGTGGCACATTGCGTTGGGTCATCAGTTTCAAAACATACGATTCTCCAAAGAAACTCGTACAAAAACATGCAAAGGCCGTCCCAGTTGGCCGAGTTGTAATGCCAAATTGTTCCTGGAGTGATATAGAGACAGGTCGTAGTGATGAGTGAATGGTCAGAGTTTCCCAATGGTGCACAGATCTTTACCCCAAAGGAATCTGGATTGTTGGTGAAAAATAAGTCAAGCGTATGAGCATAATGACAGTTGTTATCAGGGATCCGTATTGGTTCATTATATAAATTGTTAGAGATCATAGGTATTGGCGGAGGCCTAAACCTGTCTCCTTGCGTCATCCGTTCTGTTTGAGAACTGTATTTTCAATCAAATCTTGTTTGAGCCTTTGTTTAAGAACTGTGTATCCAATCAAATCGATCTAATACGGCATGAAGTCAAATGAAATATTAACAGGAATTCACATTAAATATATCTGTAGAGAAATCAATAAAAAACTTAGAGAGCAAAATTTCTGTAGACAGTTAGCAAAACTGTATACAACATCTAATTAACTCAATTATATCTTTATTAATAAAATATATTTATATTATTTCATTTCAATTGATCATTATTTTCCCCTTGTGTAAAATGCCTTTTTAATTCAAACAACGCCGGATTTTGGGGAGGGCAACTGGGACTACAGCCCCGGGCCTCCACAAAAGAGGGGCTCCACAATAGACACAAATTAAATCAATATGTAGGTATATTTCCAAGGCGACCCTGCTCTCATTTCTTGGGCTTGAAGATGTTAACACCAACAGAATGTTTAATCAGCTAGTTGGTTTATTGCAGTAAAGGTTAACGGTATAATATGAATTACAGCACAACTGTTATATCGACTTTCCAATTTTCCTCCAATAACTCGATCCATAGGTCACAACATAGGAATAACAAAATTTAGAACAGACGATTTAATGTGTCCTATCATCACACTATTTACACAAAACTTGAAACTCATCAGAAGTCAGATTAATATAAGCAACGAGTTTTAATTGAAAATATATATTAAATCATTTATTCCTACAATTCTTGTTCTAATATTTCATTGATTTTCCCTCTGTGTTTGGATATGATATCCTCTACACAATCGATCGCATTATTTCTGACAATGATTGCTCGCGAATGTCCAGATTTATGTTCTTCCATCGCTTCCAACAGAGTCAATTTAAGTGGTAAAACATCTGTCATTGTAACACTTCTGTAACAAGGGACCAGGGAAAACGAACTTTTCTTGCTACAAGCAGCCAAAGCATCCAGAAAAGTTTGACCTTTCGCTGTTGCTGATTCTGCTACACTGTTCAATAACTTGGAGTTTTTCGTTATTTCGTCTAATGCTTCCACTGTGCATGTTTCTAACTCCTTCTGGCTACTAATAGTCACCTGTTGAATTGAATGTTTTTTGTCCAGCATGTAGATGTTGTTGCTGTCGCAAGACATTTCTGAAATAGTTACAAAGAAGCTCAAATTTAATAAAAGAATCTTCATGCCTGACGTGAGGGAGTGTTCAAGTGTTATAATTCAATAGAAATCGAATAAGAATCAAATTCAGCAATATTTCAAAATTTTCATTACTTTACATGAACATAAGGATGGGCGAATTTACAATAGTAACAACTTTCTAAAAGTAATGGAAAATTCTGCGAATATTTCATTAAATTGTTCTACTAAAATAATAGTGTAATTTCAGGATTAGCGGAACAGATTTTAAATACAAGTCACACCATTCCTCGAGAAACTTTATCACGGTACTGACAAATACCTAGGTAACTTAGGAGACATTGAAATTTATGAGCTAAAAGCCATTCAATGAATTCAGATATATCTTCAACTAAGGGTTGTTCCTTGTTGCATTACTAATCTCGAATAGTATTCAAACATCCAATTTTGTTCTCAAATTTAGCTCACTCTTATGACTACTGCTTGGTAACTATACGAGGTCCTTGGAACTTTAGCTGTATTTCTAGTGAATAAGGATGAATTTCTAACTCATTAGTATCGATAGAATGAACCTGACAAACACCAGGAGTCTTTGTATAAAATGAACAAAAGTGTGTTTTGAGGCTCACCTACTGGAAATATCGAAATAAAAACGACCAAAATGTAATATTTCACATTACTGCAAATTTTGTTTCCATGTATATCTTCCCCAAACAAAATTTGATTTTCTTTTGTTTTTACCACATCATTGAAGGAGGTGAGGAGTTCTACTTGTGCATAACGTGTTACTGTTAAACTATGAAAGAGCTCACACTGTTGATACACTATAGCACTATAAATGAGAAAAATCACCCTTATTCACTAAAAATACTGTTAAAATACTGATGACCTTTTGGCTACCGAGTAGTCAACACCAGAATGAACTAAATTATGTATCAAAATGTGTCTTTTGAATACTATTTGGGGATAATAATGCAAACAAAGGGGTTACCCTCAGTTAGAGATATATCGGAATTCGATAAATTCTTTCTGGGTTCATACTATGTTTTAAAAGTGGTAAACTTTCTTGAGAAATGGTGTGGCCTGTATTCCAAACATTTCGGCTAACGCTGATTATACACCATTATTTTATACAGAATTGAAATGTTCCTTCTAGTTTTACCAACATAGCATTTAGTGCACGAGACGATTTTGTATAACTAGGATTTATCGATGTAGGGAACTTTATCAAAGGTGCTACCTGAATGTTTTTTTTTAACTTATCTTACATTTATGAACTGGTTGTATTGCAAATTTAGAAGACAAATTATTGAATTCATTAATTATGGAAAGAAGATGAGTGAATCTTTCGATTTTTGTTGAAGTATTTGAAGGTAATGGCTCCTACTTGGTTAGTTGGTAGAAATTAAATTATTGTTCAAAGATTTGTGTAACCATTGTCCTAAGCTATGTGCTTGAGTTTCTCACATTAATTGTTAAAATTTTACTGGTTCAGAGGAACGTTTAATAATCCATGAACAAGGCTATTAAATGGAGCTATTTTATAATTAAATCTGAATCCGCCGGAGTATTCCTATTTGTTTGAGTGTGTCTTCTGTATATGTCGAAATCCAAGTGATAGCGGTATTTTATAATGTTAATATCGTGGAACGAAAACTGCTCATCTGTTTCTATTTCGACAGTGAATTTGAATGAATCAAATTGATGATAAATAAATTTCTAATCCGATTCATGTAGAGAATCATGAGTAGGCTGAAATTGAAATGAAAGTTCCTATTATTATAGAATTGAGAAACAATAGTTTACACAATTCAAAAATTTAAAAAAAAATGGGTATACCTTCATAAGTGGGGTATGAACCCGATAGCTTATTTAGCTTATCTTTTACATTTTACTATATGATGTACCAGAATTTTTGATATTCTAAGAGATAATTTTATTTCATTAAATGTAATGAAATTAGGATTGACCTGGATGATTCTATCAAAATAGACTTTTTTCAGGCACTTCATTAAATCTTTTTTCATATATAATAAATCAATAAACTCAACAAAAAGTTTAAATAAATTTTCTGAAGAAAAATAATTTTTTTTTTTATTTTAAGCTTTTGTTATAAGTGAAATATTAACACAACGGAATTTTAAGAATTTTTTTTCATGAAACATTTTTCAGATTTTGAGGTCTTAAAAGGAAAAAGATAAAATAATGGCCAAAAAAGGAGAGAATGGATTGCCCATTGCACATCTGCATGTAGTAGTTAGCATCATTGACTTCAGAAAATCGATTGGCATTAGAATATGCTATTGAGAAAATTGTATCTGATTTGGACAAAACTGTTTTTTGAATATTTACAATATTATACGATATAACTTTCCGTTATTTAATATTACAATTTTGATGATACTAAATTTTAGGGAGCAGATTCACTTGATATGTTCTAACAGAAAATATTCCTGAATTTTAACTATACTTACTGACTGAAATGGATTCTGATATCAAAGTCAATATATCTTTCGCTAGATTCACTAGTCTGCCCACATCTTTATTTACCGCTTCATCAGTGGCAACACCTTCTTCGTCAACTAGGAGTTTCACAGATTCAAATACTTCCTGAACACTGTTCAAGATATTGACTTGTTCTTCCTTCGTTGGCATCATTGTCCTATTAGCTGATTTACTACAAATGACACTCTGTAAAATTAATAAAATTATTATGAATTCATTACTAATCCTTCGTTGAATATGAGAAGTTTATGAGAAAAATTCAACTTCAACTCGCTTATGATCCCACTAGATGATAATTAAAAGTTTCAGATCTGTGAGAAAACATGGAAAGGATATACACTTCAGTTCATAATCGAATGAAACTTTGAAAATCTTCTTTTTAAGATATCTTCTGTTCGACCAGATAAATCATACTTATTAGTCATATAGGTTACTTTTCACAAAAATTACAAGATGCAACTGTGATATTGGTCTATTCTAGTACCAGTTGGCAAATCAATATGAGATTTGAGTTATTGGAAGAGATGAATGAATCTGATTGAACTTTATTACAAATAAATACGTAATTATCACTCTCATCCACTGAAAATTTTATTAAAATTCGATGGAAAATCAGCATTAGCAGAACATTTCTGAAGTGTTAAACTTTACACTTTTAAAACACAGTACGGACAAAAATCTCTGTTGTTTTTGAGAAGGAATGGAAAAGTATAAGCGAAACCAGTTTATCAAATTAAGAATTTTTTCCGGCTGAGGGTAACCATTATTTGCATTATTAATGCCAAATAATATTCAAAAAGGAACACTTTGTTTTCTAATTTAGTTCACTCTGATGATGGCTACTTGGTAGTTCAAAAGTCCTCAGTAATATTTTTAGAGGATAAAAGTGGTATTTCGTACTTATTAGCTTTATAGTGCATTCACAAGTAACACACTCTCTTAGTGTGTTACTAATTGGTCTTGTCAAATCACCATCAGCAGTATTATTTTCGCGTAACAAAAACGAATGTGCACAAAGGATTGTGAAATGCCTAAGCGTTTAAATAGCCATTCCGAAGAATAGTGGTGTCTCTAATTTGATATTTCAAAGAAGAACGAGATAAAGGGGGCGCTTGATATCAGTGAATGCAGTGAGACAGCGTGTAGCAGCGGGATTGAATGTGATATCACTTATACACTACGGTCCGAATATAATCGATGCATTTATTTGCTACGTTGTTGAGAATTTTTGGCAGAAACCCTCAAGAAGATAAATTTTTGTTTCGAATCTTTTCTATTATTCGCTTCTATTCTGACTTCGCGACCGTTGTGACTATGATATCATCGGTTTGTGTTATTTATTACATAGATTTATGACAAACAATATAGAGGAACATAATATAAAGAATAACAAGAAAGATATAACAAAAATAATATCTTATAGTAATAATGGCATAAAGCTGGCTGAATTTTCAATTTACATGGTGATAAATAACCTCACCTGACCACACTAATAATATACTGAGTACTATTGAAAAATAAGTCACATTGTGAACAAATAACATTAAAGTTTGTTGTCATGACAAATATCGGACATCTGAATGATACATTTGTATTGGACCTAATATTGTAAAAAGTTAAGGGACAGCGAGAAGATAATCTAGGTACAAGAAAATTTAATTTACCTAATAAGTAACTGCAGTCAATATTATTATTCAACAAATTATATATAAATTATATATAGAATATTCTCCCCCTTCTTCTTTTTAGTTCAAGTGTCAAACAATCAGAAGTAGATAATAATAATCGATGGTCAAAACCTCTTCTAGGAAAGATATTGAAAGTTCTAAACCAGAGATATTTCGAATATCTACGTTGAATGCTCTCAATTAATGTAATCTGAAATTCATACTGAGGGTTCCAGATGAGTGAAGCATATTCCAGTTTCGGTCTAACCAATGAATTGGATAGTGTTTGTAGTTTGGAATGCCTAAGTACAAACCTTAAAGTTCTATCAGCTTCAGCAGACATATCACTTATATGTAGATTAAAAGTGAACTGATGATCGTATAAAATACCTACGTCTTTGACTGTAGTGTTACGAGAAATGATTACTGAATCTAAAAGGTAAATGAAACAAAATAGGATGGACTTCACGACTGCAGCTACCAACACAACATTTACTAATATTCAGACTCAATTTATTGTTGGCGCACCATTCAAAAATATTGTCCAGATCATTTTGTAGTGCATAGCAGTGATCTTTGGTCTTTATTTCTAGAAATATTTTCAAGTCATCAGCATAAATTAGTTTCAAGCCGATTATGGTTTCAGCCAAATCATTAATAAATAACAGGAACAATAGAGGACCAATGTTTGAACCTTGAGGTACACCGTATTTGGCAATAAATGAATTTAATCTTTGACCGTAATAATGCACAAACTGCGATCTATCGATGAGGTATAAGCAAAAAAACGCTACGAAGGAGGTACTAAATCCAATGGATTTGAGATTGCCTAGAAGAATAGTGTGATCAAGTTTATCGAAGGCCTCCGGAAAAATTTGTAATATAATACGTCAACCTGTCCTTGGTTGTCAAGAATATTTGCAATATACGTGTTCAAACAAGTAAGATTCGTAACCGTAGATCTTTTTTTGACAAATCCATGTTGATATCATATGTGAGAAAGTACTATAAATGCGTTGATACAGACACATCTTAAAGACCTTAGATAAGTTAGACAATATCGCAATTATACGATAATTCAGTATATTTCCAACATCACCAGATTTGTGAACGGGAACAATTTGCTTTTAAACAATGTCGCAGTTCATCGTTAGCATATTGTTCTATTGAATCGAATTTTTCCATTGAAAATATTTAAAAATTTACTATACACATATAGAACATGCATTCTATTTCGTTGAGGAGTACCTCAGTACCTAATTTCCAGTTTACATTGTACATTGCGTACTAATATTTAGGCATTCCAAATTGAATGTTTTCTAATTCGTGTTCTAACATTTATATTTAATTGTGTTAATGTGTCACGATCATTATCTATATAATATGTGCTTGATTAATAATTAATATATGTATTCAATTCTTGATTCAATTGATTTTTAATTGTTTGATTGTTACTGACTAGTTTAATAAAATACTGTATGTCTTTTTACAGTGTTCTGATAAACAAATAAATTGAAATTAAATTGAAATAAGTCCTTTTCCGATTTCAAAAATTTTTTGAGAAAATGGACGTATGACTCTATACATTTATCTTGCAATAATAAGTATATTAGCGGGAAGGCTATGTCAATTAATCCGTGTAAGTATATTAAATACTTGACAAAATATTTCAGGTGAAAGTTAAAATGTACCACCATCAAACCAATGGCGATGTGGTTGCAGAAGGCGTAAATTTTCTTCTGTAGGAAACATTAACATACGGTCTTGAAGTAATAGAATTGTGGGAAAAATACTTATAATATTCAAAATTTAACAATAAACATTATTCAATCCCTGCCTGATTGAAGAAGCAAATAATTTCTCTGATTTATGTGTTTGACGAGAAGAAGAGCACCACTATTCGGTCTGATTAACATGGTTTTTATTTTATTATATGTTATAAATATAAATATACTTACACCCAATAAACCTAGTTCCATCAATAACACAGACATTTTTCGCAAATTCATATTATAACTAATTAATTGAGGGAATAATGGGAATTTTCACGACCAGTTCGTAGCACAATGTTCACAATTATCAAGTTGCCGTTTATTGCATCAATCTGCTGGCGAAGCATAGAAATAGGGAATGTAAACATTATACAGTAACAGGTACTAGTTTGGAATTCGGAGTTTGATTAAAAGTGATGATACGTATAAAATTGTATTGGACACATGGTTGTGAAATATTCCAACAGCTTGTGTCAATTGTGAATTTTATAATTATTATATTTATTTGCATAATATCAGAGAATATATTTCATTTTATTACTGAATTCCGCGACAATTTGTGTATGCTAGAGTTATTTATATTATTTTCTGATGTGAAGTAATTAGATAATTAGATACTCTTCAAGTAATTACTCACTTTACAAATGATACAGTTCCAATATATACTGGGTGTTCGATAACTGAAAGACCATATATAAAATGCCATATATAAAATCTCTGATGGGGCTTCGTTAACAAGATATTTAAATTTCGAACAAAAACACAGCCACCAATTCTCTATTTTATCCAAAAATAAAATAAATTATAATAAATGAATAAAAATGATCTTGACGTTGATCCGCATGAACACTTGAATTGTAATAAACCATAAAAGGGTTCACACAATTGAAACACTATTGATAAAAAATAATCACCCTTATGCACTAAAAATACTATTAAAGTACAGAGGACCTTTCCGCTACCAAGTAGCCATCATCAGAGTCTACTAAATTATAAATCAAAATGTACCTGCTTGAATACTATTTGGAGATAATAATGCAAACGATGGGTTACCCTCGGCTGGAGATAAATCGGAATTTAATAAATTGCTGTTTCGTTGATAAATTTCCATCCCTCCTAAATTACTAGGATATTTGTCTGTACTGTGAATCATTGAAACATAAAGACTGTTATTGCTTGAAAGCAAATAAGGGAAATTCCTCACTCAAACAAATAGGTATATCTCGGAGGATTCAGCTTTACCATTTCGATAAATAATAGCTCCGTTTAATAGTCCAGCTCATAGATTATTGAACGTCCCTTTGAGTCGTCAAAATTATAACAACGAAGTTGAGAAACTTCAGCAAATTGCGGTGAATAATTGTTACCACAAATCTTTGATCGATAATTTAATTTGTAAACAAAAAAAGAAATTGGAACGTAGTCAACTGACCAAATTAGAGTCATTACCTTCAAATACTTCAATGAAATTCAGTTATCATTTTTCAGTAATTAATAAATTTCTCAGTTTGTTTTCCAAATTAGCAATACAACCAGTTTATGGATATACGAATAAGCTAAAACACCGGTAAAGCAACACCTTTGATATAAAGTTTCCGATTTCAACAAATTCGGGATTTACAAAATCAATTGTGAGTCGTGTTCAAAATACTATGTATGTCAAACCAGAAGAAACATTTTAACTCGTTATAAGGAACATTTTGCCCATATAAAGAAAAATAATGGTGGAAAATCAGCGGTAACATATTTTGAATATAGGTCACACCATTTCTCAAGAAAGCTTATCACTTTCAAAACACAGTACAGACAAATATCTAGGTAATTCAGAAGGCATGGAAATGTATAAACAAAAAAGCAATTTATCAAATTCCGATTTAACTCCCGCCTATGGCAACCCGTTGTTTAAATTATTATCCCCAAATAGTATTTGAACAGGCACATTTTGATTTATAATTCAGTTCACTGTGATGATGGCTATTTGGTGGCCGATAGGTCCTCGGTATTTTAATAGTATATTTTCAGTGGATAAGGGTGATATTTCTTATCAATAACGTGAATTATAAACTATGCAAATTTTACTGCGTTACGTATTTATTGTATAGATTTGAAAATTCTTCCTTCCAATTCTTGAATAGTATTAATTTGTTCAGCAGAACAAAATGGTTTCAAGTAACCACACAAATTGAAATCAAGTAGATTTAGATGTGGAAACTTAGCAGGCCACTGAATACGTCCACGTTTCATGTCTCATCGGAATTGTTATGAGTCTCTGTATAACATTTCTTCCAGCATGTGGTGTTGCACATTCATGTTCATACGACATTCTATTTTGTAAGCCAATAGGAATATCAAACAATGAATTTATCATAATTCAGCATTTGAACAATAAGTCAAAACTTTAATAGGGAAAAGTCGTCCATTAAAAAAATACCACGCCAGGCGTTAATAGAGAATTTTTATTGTTACGGTCTAGTTTCATCCCTTGTAAACTTCGGTACCTCTGATCATGATGCATGTTGTTGATGTTGATGACAAATTTCAATTCGCGTTATCGTCGCCAGACTGCAACTGATGAACGCTTTCGTACAACTTCTTGATTAATTGTCTTGCGCAAAGAGGCGATTGTAACTCTGTGAAAATTCTTTCTGCACTGATCGCTGGTTCATGCACCACCGCGTTAATAATGGTAATTTCTTAAGCAACAGTGTGATTTTGTACTGGTCCTCCATTATAACGATCACTGATCCTATTCTCACGAAGCTTCCAGAATGCATTGTAAAAATCCCACGAGAAAGTGGGACAGGTGACGTTTGATGATCTTAAATTGTATCCAATATTATATCAATTATTATTATTATTATTATATGTAGCTGCCCAATCATGTAAGACATTTCATTTTGATCCTCGGATTACCGTACATACTTTATAGCGAAAATAATTCAGATTGCATTTTTTTTATTGAAAATCAATCTCAGTAACTGAGTATCTCCTATTACATTATGTACAGAATGCAATACACGTTTCAGAAATCATTATTTATTCCAGGTTCTACACATGACTGATGAAATAGATTGGATTTCTGATAGTTTCCCGATTGCGATACCAATATGTGGTTTCAGAGGAGAAAAATGCATATGTAAGCTAATTTTAACTATTTTCGGTTCAAAGTTCTCGAGCAGTATTTTGGACAAAATAATAATGAAACAAGGTTGATGATGGTTTGTTGAACAATTTCATTACGTAACATCCCTAGGGCCTCAACCAACAAGCTCTAATCTTTTTACTCAAACAATCAATAAAACACATATAACAAAGTTGAAAGTACGGTTTACAAGAAGGATATGGACAATTCATGAGATTTCATGAAGAATGAGAATTAATTCAGAAGTTACCTTTGGCTTCACTAATTGAACACCTCGGTGCAAACTTTTGGTCTTGGGAAAAGAAATTAACGGGGAATCAATTTTCGTTTATCATCGTGAGCGCTTAAACCGATTTTAGTTTGTTCAATACTAAAAACTTCATGGGCGTAGGAACGGATTGAGCGCTGTGTAATTGATTTTCCCCCCATGCCTCTCAAACAATCAAGATAATCATTAAAAGTGAACACATTTTTCACGATATTCTTCTTCACTCCCTTTGATTTATTCAAATCTTTCCCACCCTGAACTTTATATAACTATACGTTTTAGACCTCAATCTCACGAATGTGTTAAAATGTTTCCGCACGCTTCATTATGCATCGAACCTGGCACTTTTTTGTTCACAAGAGGAATATGAAATTGGTTGTCTGGAACATAGTCAGAACAATCGAACCCAATCAAGTATGATTTTATTGATTCCTCTATATACTTCGTCACACATCAGCTCATATCTCATAAAAAAGAGTCAGTTTCAGTGTTAAGTAATTTGCGCCTATACATCCTCGTGATAGGTAGCATAGAATTATAGTAAAACTGATATATACACGTTTTAGGTATGTCCAAAATAGTCATTTCTAAATATAGAGGTTTATTGAATAAGCTCAGAGCCATCAAATCCTCTCCCAAAATCATTATGTTATAGGACTTCCCTTCATATGAATTGACTAATTTTACGATGAGATGTAAATGGATATTTTCCATGGATTTCGCAAACATCGAGTTATTCAACAATTCACATAAATTTTTCTGAGACGAACTGGTGGCTGCAGTCCTCAAACGAGTATTCAATTCTAGTTTTCGTTATTCCATTGAAACAGAGGTGTTGTAGGTATTACGGATGAAGTTGGTGGGGTAACACTAAAAAACGTTATCACAGAAAACCGTACGAGCTGAATTTTTTTTGTAATTTGAACCTGACTGGTTTCTGCAGCGACAATACTTTAGAAGAAGAAGAAGAGATTGAATTAGAATATTAATGATTCTTTAGAACGTTTTTATTTGAAGAGCTGATGGCCGTTAAATATAGAATAAAAAACTAAATCTTGAAAAAGGAAAATCATAAGCATAGGTTCTATCTTCAAACCTCTCATCCTACAACATTACCAAGCTCCCCCCACATTTAAGAGCAGTCGGTGAAAAAACCGAACAAGTCTTGGACTTGATTGCTTCTTACCAAAAAATGAGAGCGCTCAAGTCCTAAACGTAAATATCAATGTAATTATGCTTTCAACTAGGCTGATTCTTGCACCAATACATCGACAGTTTTTCAATACATAAATGTAACAGAAAAAGTCAATTCACCCAAAATCTGCACCGAAGTCTTCAATTTTAGTTCAATTCACGTTTCCGATCAAAATATATTAAAGAAATTTCATAATTGTTGCTTAAATTTAGGATGTACCAGGAATGATATCCTTCCCCATTTCTTGTAATGTCATAGCTTCCAAAGGCGTTTCCTTGCTTAAGAATCACCTAACATCACTAACCATCACATGGACATGGCCAAATTTTGACCTTCGAGTAATTGTTCCTTCCTTAAGGTGGTATTTCGATTGACCGAAATTTGAAATATTCACATACAATTCAATCGCACCGACTACATATTTCTTTCAGCTCACACTGTCGAAATAACAAGCGGTGTAACTGGAGGAATGTTCGTGATTATTCTTATAATATCATTAGTGTTGTACAGAAATTGGAGGTACGAACAAGAATTAGACAGTCTGATATGGAAAGTTGATTTTAAAGACATCCAAATCAACGAAGAACCAAAAATGAACGCGCTTGGAGTTAAAGTCCCGAAGGTAAGAGCTTTTAGTCTATTCTAAATGTTACACGAATCATCAGTCTCACTGTACAAGTAAGCTCCCAATCCTTGCGTTATGGAAACTTTGCGATGAGAGGATGTCATATCTAAATATAAATCATCTCGAATGATCTTATTGTACTGGGCCGCTCGTCAAAACCCCTCTTATTTCATAGGTGGTGCCTTGACTCAGCAAGAAGATATAACATCCAAATAAATTTAGTTAAATTATACCTATTCAGAATAAAGCTGACATTCCAAACAATGACATTTATTGGCACTTTCTACGCTTGTCAACCATCATCATGAAATTTCAACTACTTATTATGCTCTTCAAAAGCATTGTTTTCGCAACACCTTTCCTGATTAAATTATACGGACTTTCAAACTCCTTCACCAAATATCAGATACATAAGACAATAATCTTGTGCCAGAATTAACTTCTAGTGAACAACATTATTTACTGAATAATCTGATGAACAATCTGAGTATTCCATTCTTTCTAAATGGGATATGTAACTGGAAGAAGATCAGCAAAGAAAATATTGCTTCTGTTCTGTGGAGTAGCGGCATAGAAGATCAGCTTTTACGAAAGTTTGATCTGTGTGATGCAGACGGTTTTGATGGAATTTTCCTTTTCCTCGATCTTGCATATGTATAAACACTTCCACCCTCTTTCTAGACTTTTCGTACCTCCCCTTTCAACCGGGGATTCGAACAATACATGAAAGATAATGCTTCTGGAAATCATCTACCAAAAGGTGGAAACTTCTGCTAAATATATCAAAACAGTGGCCATGAATACGGCATATCGACTGGCTAGTCTGAGCCAGTGGGTCGGTGCGTCTGTGCTTCGCGATCATGGCAAAATATGAGATTGGGCGGCCGAAAACCACCCACTCTTTCGCTTGCGCCTGCTGTCAGATTTTAAACACCAGACATCCTCATAATACAGAGTGTGGACTGGGAGAACAAAGGCTATAGCCGTTTCCACCAGGGGGACTCGTATGGTTTACGGACGGGTCTAAGATTGGCGAGTCTAGCGGAGCCGGAGTCTACTCGTGTAGCAAGCTTAATAAATACGAGTACTTATTCAACACAACGGGTTCATGTTTATATTTGTATTTTCATATTTACCATAAATTATCGGTTGAATAACATCAGATTCTAGCAGTCGCGTCTCAGGTTTTTATTCGCTGCTTATTTGTTGATTTTGAACAAAGTTAATACTCTCTTAATCCACAAAGTACATTCTAGGCAATACATCCATTAATAAGAACAAGTCAAGTTTCCCTGAGTTCCAATCCAGATGCAGATTTTCGCTATTCGACAATTTTCACACAAATCGGAATTTACAAAGGCAGAGTGTTTGCTATCAAGAGTGTTAATAAGAAATCGATAGACATAACGAGGGATATGAAGAAGGAATTGAAAATGGTAAGAATTTCAAGTTTAACTAACATTATTGCCAATCGATGTTGTTATTATGTGAATTACCAATAGTTTAGAAAAATTTGATCCACAAGACCAACTGATTCGAAAATTTTCGGTGGGGCCTCAGCCTAGAAAAGTATCACTGTGATCAACAATAAAAACAGAATAATAAAACACTTCAACAAAATCCTAATACAACACTCAATTCTACTTAATAAGATTTTATTCGTGGCAATGACACAGATTCTGAAATCACTCACATCGAATCTGCCATTAGAAAATGCATCCTATTTGTTGTTCAGGGATTTTTTATTCCGATGAGATGAAATACAAATTGATAAGAGAAGAATAGTCGGAAGGTATATTCGGGAAAGGTATGCCCATTCTGTCAGTCCCACCAGAATATCAAGTGAAATCTTTGATTAGCTTATAACTTGACATCGTATCCTGCTTTTTTTTTTCTTATAACATAACTAACAGTTTTTCTTCCACAATTACGATGTCCTATTTCATAGACAAATATATACAGGGTGTCCCAATATTGCTGGGACACAGAGCTACCACGTATTCTAGAGGTCAAAATAAGTCGATTGAGCCCAATTTACCTGTATACCAAAATGTACCGTTTGTCCGTGAGAAGAGTTCAAAGTTTACTAAAAAAAATACATTTTTGTATGTTGTTCCGAAGTGCTTTATACAAATTTAATGAAATTTGGTAAATGTGTATTCTAGATGATTAGCTTACTTTTAGTAATCAAAAAAACCCAAATAAAATTGTAGAGGGGTTGGAACCACCCTCACCCCTTGGCATTTTTTCCCCCATTTTTGTAGGGGTGGGAATACGGTTTTAAGACTTTTTTATCTGGAAGGCCTACTCATTATCTTCATTTTCTTACTCTTGTAAAAACTCCGTATTTTGCGTAGTTTTCAAGAAAAAAAATGTTTTCGCAAACACTGATAACCGATTTTCGGGTATAGGTTTAATAAAATTATTAGACACAAATTACACAATACATTTACACAAGACAAACAATAATTTTTATAACAAGTGTTCAATGTGACCTCCACCTTCATTAATACAGAGGTCAATTCGACGTAAAAAATTGAAATGCACTCTTCTTAAAACATCGTCATTTTCTCGTAGCGCATTTACAGCATTTTGAATTCTATTCCACAGTTGTTCGATGTTATTTATTTGAACCTCGTACACTTGTCTTTTTAATTCTCTCCAGATGAAGAAGTCACAAGGGTTTAAATCTGGAGACCGCGGAGGCCATTGAATGGGTGCTTCTTGTCCCCTACCTATCCACCTGCCACCAAATTGTTCACCAAGATATTCTCTTACTGCACGTGCAAAATGAGGTGGTGCACCATCATGCATGAAGAACGTATTTCTACGCAAGTTAAGAGGCAAGTCTTCTAATAATTCTGGCAAATTTTGTTGAAGGAAACGGAGGTAACTATCGCCATTCAGACGATCAGGTAATCGTAACGGTCCGACTATAAATTCGCCAATAATTCCGACCCAGACATTAATTTTAAATTCACGTTGATAATGTCTACTTTTAATGGCATGTGGATTTTCATCTGCATAAACATGATCGTTGTGTAGGTTTGTCATACCGCGACGTGTAAAACAAGACTCATCAGTAAACAAGATCTTAGTATGGAATCCGTTGTCGACTACTCTGCGCTCCCGAATAGTTTGTAAAAAACTTAAACGTAATTCGTAGTCAGGTGGCAACAATTCTTGCACTGGCTGGATGTGAAATGGCCGAATTAATTGATCTCTAATGATTCGACTTACAGTGCTTTTTGGAATTCCAGCTTCTCGTTGCAATCTTCTAGTACTGGTATTAGGATTGTTATCAATCATTTGAAGAACAGCTTCTTCCGCAATAGGTGTTCGAGCTTGTCGAGGTCTTCCAGCGTTAACTCTTACTGGGGTCAACCTCCCCGTTTCTCGAAGACGTCTTTCGATTCGGGCAAAAGTTTTATGGTTTGGAATTCTCCGGTTTGGATACCTCTCTTGATACACGCGAACACTTTCGCGGCAGTTACCTTGACAATATCCAAGAACTAATAACATGTCGGTCTGTTCATTAAAAGGAAAATTCATAATTGTGGGACGTCAAAGGAACAGCAACAACAGCAATAACAATTAAACAAAAACAGTGATGACAATAAGAAATAATAAAAAAACAAGCAAAAGAGAACAAATAACTGACACATTTACTGTTAACAATAAACTATGTTTCCTGTCAAAATCATAACATTTGGTTTTGTCTTTGTGTCCGCGGCCAACTAAATTTTGTATTACAATTTTATTAAACCTATACCCGAAAATCGGTTATCAGTGTTTGCGAAAACATTTTTTTTCTTGAAAACTACGCAAAATACGGAGTTTTTACAAGAGTAAAAAAATGAAGATAATGAGTAGGCCTTCCAGATAAAAAAGTCTTAAAACCGTATTCCCACCCCTACAAAAATGGGGGAAAAATGCCAAGGGGTGAGGGTGGTTCCAACCCCTCTACAATTTTCTTTGGGTTTTTTTGATTACTAAAAGTAAGCTAATCATCTAGAATACACATTTACCAAATTTCATTAAATTTGTATAAAGCACTTCGGAACAACATACAAAAATGTATTTTTTTTAGTAAACTTTGAACTCTTCTCACGGACAAACGGTACATTTTGGTATACAGGTAAATTGGGCTCAATCGACTTATTTTGACCTCTAGAATACGTGGTAGCTCTGTGTCCCAGCAATATTGGGACACCCTGTATACACTAATACAAAACGTATCAATAGCAAAAACATTGAATTAAAGAACGGATTACCGAGGATTTATTGAATCCAATATTAGTGGAGTAAATCTGGCGAGAAAAAAGACAAGGTTGGCGAAAATTTTACTATGCCTAGCGACCCGGTGGAAAGTGTTTGTAAGGGTACCAATAACATCCTCCTGAAATCTCTATTTCTCAAAGTGGGTGCAACCCCTTGTTTTTGGCCAAAAAGGGGTTTTGTGACATTTTTAAGGGTAGTTTTGCAAAAAAAAAATTAATATCTCTGGTTGTATTGAAAAGGAACTTCCAGTCCAATAGATATATATATATATATATATATATATATATATATATATATATATATATATATATATATATATATATGTAGAACTGGATTCTCGGGTATTGATCCGCGTTGTGTGGTTTCGGTCCTCAAAAGGACCAATTTCACGACGTTTCGGCAAAGTCGCATTTGCCATCTTCAGGTGATTCGTCCGTAGAGTCTGGAAAATCTAGTTCGCCTAGATTTTCCAGACTCTACGGACGAATCACCTGAAGATGGCAAATGCGACTTTGCCGAAACGTCGTGAAATTGGTCCTTTTGAGGACCGAAACCACACAACGCGGATCAATACCCGATAATCCAGTTCTACACATTACGTCCGCGAGAACCTAAGGAGAAACATATATATATATATATATATATATATATATATATATATATATATATATATATATATATATATATATATATATATATATATATATATAGCTCTCAGAACTACCCTCTGAATTTCTAGTGAAAATATTGAACAGTTTTCCAGAAATTCAATTTTAAGTCAATTTTTTAGTTATTTTCCAAATTAAGGTATCTCATGTCATTTACATCCGATCTGGATCTGCTTTGCGGGAAAATGTAGGTATTCGCATATAGTTTTATGTCATGGAACTCATTTTTTATTTTTTTTTTCCGGCCCATATTGGCCATTTTATTTTCGGTATTAATATCCTCAAAACTTGTGTCAAATTAATTAATTTGAAGTTTCTAAAAGTGCGAAATTTCGCAATATTATACGAATATTGTGAGGCTCAGAAATTGATAGCGCCTTAAGCTCCGGGATTTCGAAATTAGAAGGTTCAAATTGTATAAAAACACAATTGCATGAACGCTAGACGTCCTATGTAATTAGCTACCAACGTAATCCTTTTGACGTTTCCCTCGAGAAGCTCGCTACGCTTCAGTTAGAGTTTATACATTTTACCTCGGTCTTGTTATGTTGGGACCGTTTCGTGCCCCGTGCGAGCGGCGCCAGTTGTGATAAAGCATTTTCGGTTGTGAGCCGCTAGCTTTCACCCGCTTTGGGTATATTTTAGTAGCTAGAAAATTCCCTTTCGTACGTCGCACGTTAGACGAGCGTAGCTGAGACCTGAGACTACCTGTTTCTATTTTATTTAAAGTTTTCGATTTAATGGACATTTATCGAAAAAAGAAGGGCCGTCGGGCACGGTCCGATACCTGATCCAACTACATGGAGCGAAAACGGCACGCGAAAAGTCGTCGTAAAGCCGTATTAGGTACAACCAAATTGCACTTCTCTAACTCGCCAGCTACGCGCTCCTCACGTGAACGTTATTATTTTTATCTCAAATTAACCAAATTGCCAATATAGGCCGGAAAGAAATTAATCAAAAAATCAGTTCCATGTCATAAAACTATATGCCAATACCTACATTTTCCCGCAAAGCAGATCCAGATCGGCTGTAAATGACATGAGATATCTTAATTTGAAAAATAACTAAAAAATTGACTTAAAGTTGAATTTCTGGAAAACCGTTCAATATTTTCGATTTAAATTCGAAAGGTAGTTTTAAGACCATAACACCTATCTTTAATCTAAATTTCAACCGAATCGGATGAAAAATGACCGAGTTAGCAGTTACGCAAGATTCCTTGCATATATGAGTATATATATTTCCATTACGGGGAGGGGGTAGGTGGGATCAACTTTAAATTTGGACTGGAAATTTCTTGGACATTGACAATGGAAGGGTTCTACTTTAGTTTCTTACTTTTCAATACAACAGGAGATATTAATTTTTTTTTGCTAAGCTACCCTTAAAAATGTAAAAAAAAAATTTTTGCCAAAAAAAAAAAGGGGTTGCACCCACTTTAGAGAATAGAAATTTCAGGGGGTTGTTATTAGTATCACAACAAACATTTTCCACCGGGTCGCTAAGCACGTAAGATTTTCGCTAACCATTTGCCAGATTTACTCCAGTATATACAAGTGGGCCAAAAGAAGTCATCCGATGTTGTTTGGCTCTCATTTTTTTTCTAAATGAAAAACTTCGATTCTGTTTTTTGATTATGTTTATTTGAACCTTTAGAATTTTATTGGTCGAGTCGAGAAGATGATATCGGCCAAATGGGCGCCGCCACAATTGATATACGGGCTCGTTTTGTGGCATTTTTCATCACTTCGGCGAGCACTTCGGGCGACAGATTCTCGCACTCGTGTCGAATGTTGTCCTTGAGGGCTTATAGGGTCTCGGGCTTGTTCACGTAAACACGGGACTTCAAAAAACCCAACAAAAAAAAGTCTGGAACGGTTAAATCGGGCGATCTTGCGCCGCCTTCAGAATATCGGTTGTGGCTCGCGCAGTGTGTGCCGTTGCTCCATCCTGTTGGAACCACATGTCCCCCAGTCCTAATTCGTTCAATTGCGGCAGAAAAAACTCGGTTAACATGGCCCTATAGCGCGCACCGTCCACTGTTGTCGTTTGACCAGCGGCGTCCTCGAAAAATAGGCCCGAAGACTCCTCCAGCGTGAACAGCGCACCATGCAGTCACTTTGAGCGGGTGTAATGGCTCCTCGTGGATTTTCGGTGCCCCAGAAGCGATAGTTTTGTGGTCCCATACTCTTCAAGGTTGGTGGCCAAACGGCGCAGTGTTTGCGCTGTCGGTGCCGGACGACCGAGGAATCGGCGACGGAATTCGCGCTGCGCCAACACCACAGACGAATTGTTACGCAAAAAAATAGACACGATTATTCCGCGTTCTTGGGGAGTGTATCGCTCCATGGCTTGTTCACTTGTATTCTACATCTGTCTAGTTCACAAATGTCAAAACAGATTTGAAATTGGCTGCTATTTGCAAAAATAAGAGCATCTTCCAATAGGGTGATTTCTTTTGGCCCACCTTGTATAAAAGTTGAAAAGATCCTGATAATAAGTATATTACGTGAATAACTGAAAAATTATTGAAATGCCTTGAGCAAATTATTTGTAAAACAAAAAACTAAATCCTACGAGAATTTAGTAAAAAATGATCAGGACAACCCAAGAACATTGAAATAGTATAAATATCCTCACAGTCAAAAAAGAACGGTCATCACAAATCAATTCTATTATAACTTCTTCGTGTCATACAACAATTGAAAACCAAAGCATCGCTTGTTAAACATTATGGGGACTCTTCATTATCGATTGTGGCTTGAGTGATTTTCGTTGTGGTGATATCACCACAAAGGACGCTGAACGTTCTGGTCATAGAACGCCAGAAATCGCCGATAAAATTGATGGTATGATATTGGACGATCGGCGAATTAAAGTGCACGAGATTGCTGAGGCTATGGGCCGAATGGGTATGGAACATTTTGCATAAATTTCTGAATATGAGAACATACGTTGAGAACACTTAATGATTTTTGAAAAACTTCCACTTTAAGTTATTCGACAGCCGGTAAAAATAACTTGAGAATACACAACAACAATAAGGAACACTTGAATATTAAACGAGGACCTGCGTACTGGGAAAATCAAAATCGGTGCCGTCGCGATGTGATGAGTCATCATAATTTCGACCTGTTATTAGAGTAGGCTATGTTCTAATGTATGTGTCGAAGTAGCCGATAGGATATGGGATATGAATAAAATAGGTCGATTAGGCACAGTTGCAGATCGATGAATATGGACCAATATGCATTGCAAATAAAATCTAATGTTGATTTATAGCGTCCTATAAGTATTTGCGATGAGTAATAAAAATGTGAATTAGAATTCGAATGGCTCAAGTCTTCTTCGGAATAGGTCTCCATAGAGAACTCTGGAATACGTTTCAAATATGGTCAATAAGAACAACAAGATGCGGGCTTCGTTCCCTATATAATAAAATGTGAAATAAAAAAGTTCTCCGTCTTATTATTAAAGGCTTAACAAAGCATACGAAAACATATTCTATGAAGCTCGGGAGTAATTGGGCAACAGAACTGAAAATGGTTATTTTATACAGCAATGTTGAATAAGGAATGATTTTTACGTGAAATTCTTATACGAAGCCAACGTTACCAGGATTATAGATGAATAATGTAAAAATTAAACATGTTATTGAACGTTACGTACGCTGATCACGACAGCTATTATAATAATCAAAGTTTTTGCATTTTCGAATACGAGATGCTTAACAAGCAAAAATTTAATATCGATTTGACCAACTTTCCTGGACAAGATTGTTTCATACTACAAATAGGATTGGGGACGAAAACTGCCAATTGGTAATGCTATCACAAGGTAATAAAAAAAGATTCAAGTTGTGTTAATCATCTTAAAAGATCCTCTATTCATAATACCATAAAGTGATCTTCAGTGCCGGATTAAGTCATGTGAAGGTATACATGCAGTCGAAATATCGAGGCCTTCGTTGGAAATTGCATCCTAGTACGTTTTTAGGAACACAATTTTAATAAACCAATTGTATTACTAAAGTCTAATAATACCGGGATATCAAAAATTATCTTGGTCAATGGTGGTTGTGGAATCTAAAACGTGTGTCTTACTTTACGTTTGAAATAATTATGTCATAATTAATTTGAAGTTTCTAAAAGTGCGAAATTTCGCAATTTTATACGAATATTGTAACACTCAGAAGTCTTTAGCGCTTTGGACTCCGGGATTTTCACGTGGCCTATCGAAATTAGAAGGTTCGAATTATCTGAAAACATAATTGCATGAACGCCAGACGTCCTATGTAATTAGCTACGAACGAAATCATTTTGATAGAGTTAGAGCTAGAGCTTATACATTTTACCTCGGTCTTGTTAATTTGGGGCCGTTTCTTGCCCCGTGCGACCGGCGCCAGTTGTAATGAAGTGTTTTTGCCTATGGACCGCTACGTCGCACGTTAGACGCGCGTAGTTGAGATCTGAGAATAGCTCAAACAGTTTTAATTAAATTTTCCTATTTAATGGACATTTATCGAAAGAAGAAGGGCCGTCGGGCACGGTCCGATACTAAATCTAACTACATGGAGCGAAAACGGCACGCGAAAAGTCGTCGTAAAGCCGTATTAGGTACAACCAGTTTGCACTTTTCTAACTCGCTTGCTACGGGCTTCTCACGTGAACGTCATTCGATTTACGGAAAATTAACTATTTCAAAACAGTTTTTGACCCGGATTGTGGCTATCACGATCTCTGAGAAGGTTCAAAGTTAACATAACTATTTCATAATTTGTAGTTCATTATTGTTTTACAACTGAAATAAATAGGTATGAAATTTGTAGGTTATTGATGATGTCAGTGTGACAGTGACATGATTATTTCAAACGTAAAGTAAGACACACGTTTTAGATTCCACAACGACCCTTGACCAAGATAATTTTTGATATCTCGGTACTAAATATTATCAAACAACGTTATTAAAACTTAAATAAAATAACTTTTTGTCACTATTTTAATAAGTACATGTGAAAATAGTTTCTCAAACACATTAGCTTCTTCAAACAAATATTACAAAATACTAACATAATACAAAACACCTACCTAATATATAACATTGATGATAATCTTAGCATGATGGCTATTTACTACTTTTAATACTTTCAATACTTATTTTATTCACGTTTGAAATGAATTTTTATCACGTAATGGCTGATTCTATACAAATATTATTAAACAAAATTATTGAACTTGCTCCTCGCTAAATTTACCCCTCTCAGACTATCTTCAGTTTTGTACCATTAGAGCAGGAATACTGTTTACTCCAGTGAGTTCCAAGGGCCAAAACCCTATAATTTCTAGACTAGTCGCCAAGGATGCGCCCTGAGCGAGCATACGCTTGCTAAATTGGCTGATTCAATCACTATTGTAACTGTAACTTATTGTTACGACTGCGACACTTGGTGATCACATTCGGAAATGGGTAATGGTAGTACCTTTTACCGCTAACATATAGCGCTAGTAGCACTCGAAAGCTCACTTTTATATGACAGTAATTGTAGTGTAAAAAGGCTAGCGGCGCGACCGAGAGTCAGTCTAACTAGGGAAGGCGAATGGAGCAAAATTGCCTGTTGTGAAATAAAATAGTGCGTAACTCCTTAAAACGTTTTTTTGCATGCTTAAAAAACATCTTCGTAACAGTATTTAATATGACTTGTTGCTTTTGTGTGTGATTTACTACTCGTATTATGGAAAAGAAGCGGAAATCAAACAGTGAATGCAGAACATTCAAAGATCAATGGAATTTTCATTATTTCTTAATTAAGCCCAGTGAGGAGGCTCTATGTTTGATTTGCAATGAAACCGTAGCCGTTCTCAAAGAATATAACATTAAACGTCATTATGGAACAAAACATTTCCAAAATTACTCAAAATATACAGAAAAATTTGAAGGCTTGAAGCGTGAATTGAAATAGCAGCAATCTTTGTTTACGAAACTCTATATTGAACCAGAGGCTACTACTCGTCCCATCTTTCGTGTAGCTTTCGAAATTGCGGAACGTGGAAAACCATTCACCCATAGAGAAATGCTCATAGAATGCGTAATTGCAGTAGTCGAAGAAATGTGCCCCGAAAAGGTAAACTGTCAGTTTGTCAGCAAACACCGTGACTCGAAGGGTAGAAGACATCGCAGAAAATATATCATCTCAAATGTCTGACGAAAATGGACATCTTGAGTGGTTTTCTCTGGCCTTGGATGAGTCAGCGGATGTGTGACATACTGCTCAGGTGTTGATTTTTATTGGAGGAGTAGATGAAAGTTATGAGGTGCATGAAGAGTTTTTTGATATTGATAAATAGTATTCACGGCAGAGAGTTGAAAATGCCATTATTAAAAATAATCTTCTATTGAAAAACTTTAAATATATCTATTACTACTGATGAAGGCAAAAACATGTTTGGTAAAAATAGAGGAGTAGTTGCTCTTGTGTGAAAGGTTGTAAAAAATGATGATGGTTCAAAACCATTAATCTTACATTGTATCATTAATCAGATTAATAAAAAACAGATTGCGTACGAATATGGGGCAGGATCGTTTTACAGGTCTTATGATTTTAAGTATTGGAAGCGACATTTTCCTCGAATTCTCTTTTGATGATGTGATTAAAAATCCTGAGAAAAAATTCAATAAATGAAGTTCTTTTCACTTTCTACTCATTACATTATATCATTTGTCCTGAAACATAAAATAGGCCCCACCATTTATTGGTCTCAGGCCCCCGAAAACCTTAATCTGGCCCTGCTTCTTTTATTAATAATTGGAAAATGATAAGGACTTAACAGTTAGTCTGTTCCATATTGTACTAAAATTTTCTGTTATATTCAATTCGGCATTCTTAATCTGCATGATATAACTCATCATTTCTAAAATGAAAAGCGATAAAATTTGTTTTCAGACAAGCTTATATTCATAATAAAGTTCTTCAAAAACTTTATAAATGGTAGAATTTGAATATAATACGACTTTGAGGTAAGAAGTAGGTATCAAACTCGGCGACGTCAAAAGCATTCATATAAAAGTTCTATATTTAATACTTTTTAACACGCTCAATCCAGTTACCAACTTCTCTTCCTATTTCAGCCACACTTATTATTATATTACCGAGTTACAAGGTTATGATAATTAGTTCTCGAAACAGCGTTTTAAGTTTATGAAGTCATTTACAAATCCACTACGCTTTGAAACGGAGCTATTCAAATCAACTTAATTCTATTAACGGCCTTTTCATTTTGCTCTTTCCAATTTTCGCTCGGTAGTCAGCAGTAAACCAGAGATTGTAAACTAAGACGATAATTTCTAAAGTAAATACGACTGGTTGTAAAAAAACACTTATTAAGGTTGTTGTTTCCGGGGCGACTTTCTCAAAGTATATTCTCTTTTTGATTCTTCAGAGAGTTAAGTCTATTGTGAATAATATCATTCCATGATTTTTCTTGACGTTCACGCAAAATTACTTTTATGGATGAATTAATTAAATATGACCGTCACTTCCACTAGGAGGGGATTAATAAGATGATTCAAATTAAAGTTAAAGATTTGCTTTCCAGATTAAAATAAGAATTTAATTGTTTTCTGTATGTAATGTAATGTTATCTATCGTTATTCATGAGAGCATAGGTACATGGCATATAATACCTCAGATTATAAATCAATTCAAAATAAACTTAAATAAAAAACTATTAAAAGTTCGATTTTCACTTATTTAATAAATAAATGTAACTATACCTTTGCTAACAACGTAGCTTCTTCAAAGAAATGTTAGAAAGTACTAGCTCACTACCAAAGAGCTAACCTAATATATAACTTTGATGATGATATTAGGGTGTCCGGTAAATTCTACGAAAACAATTCTTCGAAATACCATTTCTTTGGAAAACGTTTCCCCGAAAACCATTTCTCCGAATAACCCTTTCTTCAAAAAACTATTTTTCCAAAAATAATGTTAAACAACAAAAGGGTAAGCAAGATACGACTATAGAATATGAATGGGTGAAACAACACAAGAGAAAAGAATACGAAAGACTTTTATTGGAAATAACTATAACTTAAGTGATATTGTTTACATTACCTTGCCTTCGTATAAGCTAGTTAGAGCTAATCTGTGATGCTCGATTCCATGGGATCCGTAGAGTTCGTAACTATGCTTAGCCAGAGGATAGAACAACACCATAAGCTCCCAATTTCAATCACATTAGAGAGGGCACATGTTAATTTACACCTGTCGAAAACGTTGTTTCTGTTGGTTCAACATGGCCAATAAATTAGATTTCATTGTATGTAGTATGGGCGTTGATAGTTGGATTCTTGGTCGCGACAGCATAGAACATGTTCCGCCGATTTCTTTTCCTCAACATTGAAAAGACTTAGGCCGTTTCTAGTAATGCTCATTTCAATAAGTAGTCTTCCACCCCTCCTCATGGCGTTTGTACCAGATGAGGGTCAGCCGGACATTTTTGGCGGGCAAGTATTGTAAGAAGAATGGATTACTGAGTATTGATATCCTTCGTTACTGAAGGGTGTGATGGACAGACAACAGTATTTAGGTTTCCTTGGAGCAGTTCAATCAGATATTCTAGTATATTAGTGGGGTCAAACTGTTCGCCTCATCGTCGGATTCTTTCCTCGGTGTCTCGGTATTTTCTTTTTGAGGGTACTGATGATTCGCATGATATATATTGTTCTATTTTCACTCCATTTAGCCCCTGTTCTTTTTGAATTAGTGGACCTCGCCGACGTTGCTCGTGGGTAGTCCGATCCAGATATCCTCGTAATATTCAATGACTGTCTGGGCCTCCGCAAGTAAAGTGTCAATATCCACCAGCAACCGAAATGCTTCTTCTAGATATTCTGATGGCACCAAGGCTAAAGCGCTTAGCAATCTCATTTCAAGGGAAAGGTCTGCTTCTCTGTCACACTTTTTCTTAAGCTCCTCTTGCTGTAGTTTTCTGTAGAGACACTGACGAAAATTAAAGAAGTATCCACGAACCCGCAACTTCCCGGTAGGTTTGTAGTCGATGCCTTGAACGTTGCTCTTCCAAAGTCAAGCATTATGCTGGAAGGTCTGGTGTTGGGACATCTGTTCATTATCTGTTGTATAACTCTTGAGTGGAATTGTTCAGTTTTGTCCGACAAAATTGCATAGATCAGGGAAATTGAAATGTTTTCCTTCAATCCATGAACTGTATATAACTGGGCGAACAGATGTGGTACCCCTTGAAGGTTCCATCAATAAACCAGTTGGTACACCTCTCCAATAACCTTAGGGACTGTGCAGTTGCAACAAACAATATTTGGTCTTCAGTAGGCCCTGAGTCATGCATCAAGAATATTCGCCTTCCATCGTTTGTGTATATAACTCATGTAGAATTACGTCCGTTCGTGATTTGGGGCAGCTGCTTCAGCATCGTTCCTTCTTCGTACGTGCCTTATTGTCCTGTTCATGCAACTAACTGATGGAATTTGTCCTGCACAACTGCTGCTGACTGTGCCAGACAATGAAGATACAATATAGTGCGGAGTATCTATTGAAGTGGCTTAGTTTTGATACCTCTACACTTTCAGCGTTTGTAGCATGCTCCTCAGTTTTCTTGCTTAACTGTCCTCCGTAGGTAATAGCTCAACCTTTGCAACTCCTCTTCCTAGTTTCAAATTGCTCGCACATTCAATAGGTCCTTGAATTCACTTGTTTGTCCTTTACAAATGAGTTACCGTCGTGGACCAATGACGGTTTCCCTTTTTCGCTTGATACAAACTTTATCTTCAGCTCATCGATGTCAACGGTGTGTCCCACACGGGAACTATGAAGGAAACGATATTTGGAAAGCCCCTCTTATATGCCTAGCCGGCATTAATTAATCATTGTCATCGGGTTAGATGATCCACTTTTTATTGATAGACACAAGTATTTCCATGAATTAATATTAATACTTAACTTTCATTATTTCCAACTTGTCCTTTTCAATAGTAGAACCAGAGTAATGATTCCCAATCACCTTTGATAAAGCGATTAAATTAAATAACTACGCATTGTCATCGGGGCAGATAATCCGCTTGTTATTGACACAAGTATCTCCTTAAATTAGTATCAATACTTATCTGAGAATAAATTGTTTACAAGGATGCGCTTTACCTGAATGTTTCATGTCAGATATTTATCTTCGAAAGAGCGTTCTTCATTAATAAATTTCACTATTTTTGAAATAAGTTATAAATTATAAATGAATGAAACTGTATTGTACATTCCTATAATAAATCAATTTTCATTCAATTAACAGTTATTTCTATATTAAAATCTGTTCTTGAAAGTCGAAGCATCCAGTCTTGCATTTCGCTAGAGTGACCACAATGCGCCATTGGACAATGTCAGCTAAATGTAAAATGTATGAAAAGGAGTAATGGCTATTATAGAATAAATGTTCTGCAAGTGACGTGCCCAGTTTTTCAAGTTAGACACATTGTAAATGTTAATAATGTTAAGGCTGTTTAAATCCCGAGCTTGCAACAATAACATCAGAAGAGTTGGATTCAAAAGCAAATCATCTTGTAGATGTCCACCGAAAAGACTTGGAATTGACTGCTGATAATATTTTGTCACAACCTGCTGAATTATCTAAACTGTATGCATAACTGGAGGAAGAATCATTAGGAGGGGAGTTCGCAACAATAACATCAGAAGCAAATCATTTATTGACGTTTACCTAGAAAACTTAGAATTGACTCTTGGTAATGGTTTGTCACAACATGATAACCTTCATTAGGAACCTTCACTATTTTTGAATTAAGTTGTAATTCAATGAAACTCTATTGTACATTCCTATAATAAATCAATTTTCATTTTATTAAGAGATATTTCTATGTTAAAATCTGTTCTTGAAAGTCGAAGCATTCAGTTTTACATTCCGCAAGAGTGACCACAATGCGTCATTCGACAATATCAGCTAAATGTGAAATGTATGAACTATCTATTGAAAGAAAGTAATGACTATTATTGAATAGATGTTCTGCAAACGACGTGCCCAGTTTTTTATGTTTCACACATTGTAAATCTTCATGGCAGTCAATAATGTTAAGACTGTTCAAATCTCGAGCTTAGAATGTTCCTCTGCACATGACAATGTTTAAGAAAGGTAAATTTCCTGATACGTATATAATGCGAGTATTGTAACTCGGATTATGCAAGTCTCAATATAACATTAGCAAATGATCATAACAATGAAACCAGGAATGTATTCTTCCTCAAATTATTGTCCCAGATAAGTGGAAGCTAACATCTTCTTGTGTTTGTCCTGTGATGAGAAATTCTGTGCTGTCTACATATATCTGATATTGACGATTCAACAAAGGAATAAGCTGCCATTCTATTAGAAAATAAAACCGATTAAAAAATCAGGAATAAGCGATATATACCGTAGATCGTGAGTGTGATTTGAATTATGCACAGTTTGTGCATTGTGTGAATGATGGAAATTTGCAATTTCACAATTGGCATGCAATGGGGAAACATGAGGAATTCATCATAGCCCCAAATATAGAAGTATTTTTGCGGTTAAAACTTGTATTTGGTGAAAGCTCATTTTCAATTGAATTGCTATGTGAATCGGCAAATTTTCGCTTCCGGAGTAGTGAAAATCCACATGCTATTAAATGAGAAAAAGCTGTGATCAATTCATCACGTGACTTTCCTCACTTTTAATATGGATACAGCTTTCGGACACTCCTGATGGTTGAATTTAAATGATTGTAGGCATAGAAAATATATAGAAAATGATTCAGAAATAGCTAATAATAGACGTTAAATTATACTCTATGTTATTTTGAATTTTATTTAAATGTTCTACATAATTTTCATATCTTCATGCTTCATAATGACACCTGTTGCCAGGTTGATTTTCGCAATTATTCACACTTCGTTTCATACTGTCACATGAACTTCCAAAATGTACAACAGAATAAAGACATAAAATAGATCATGATGTCACATCGGAGACGTCATTCACAATAAGGAGTTAATTGACCTCCCTAGAACATCGTAGAAAGCTTGAATGATATATCACGAAGTTGATGTCAACCTGTTTAGGAATCGTCCACCGGGGGAGAATGGTGAACACTCTCGTGTGAGAACTGCCCTTTGGTGGTCTGGTGAACACTCGTCGATGGGAACCGCTACACTACATGACACGTGACACGTGCCACGAGGTGCAAAGGCCTCCAGCCTAGGCATTAAGATACCGCACAACCCCCCTAGTCAATAATAATACCGTTGCAACCTTGCTCACTGAACTGATGAGCTTATATGAAGAGCGAAACAGCTGTCTGGGAGTATAAGTTTGTTAACTTGAATAGTGTGATACGGCGGATAGCTAATATGGAAAAATCTTGGCTTCCGGATGAATTCTGCGTCACAATAGCACCACTTGATGCCGACGTTTCGCCAACCATTACAGGTTTCTGTAGCGGTATTTATTGTAGGAAAACATCCTTCACGCTACACAGTTCACTGCCTTCATTCCGGCATCTGACTCTGCCGTTGTGAGAACATGTGCGAAGTGGAATTTTCGAGGATGGGCTTCCAAATGTTGGGAAGATAACATCCTGAGTCACGGTTCAGATTATTTGGCTGTTTTAGGATTTCTATCGCTTCAAGGATTTTTCGCTGATAGAAGATAGGGGTTCGGGCTAGGATTTTACTATTTTCGAAAAGGATTTCATGATTAGTGTCAAACTTGTGTTCCGCAAGTGCAGATCTACTAGTGTTACGAATCTTTGTACAGCGCTCATGTTCTTTCACATGAGTAGCTACTATACGACATGTTTCATCAATGTACCACTTTACCGCAAGAACAGCGAATGCTATAAACACCTTCTAAGTGAAGAGAACTTATGAAAGGCTTGTAAAACTAATGTTTTGTCTTGGAAGTGTGGAGAACCGAGTAGAAATATTATGTTTTTTAACGATATTGGAAATTCGATCTGTTATATTTTCAATTTATGGAAGATAGGCAGTAGATGAAGCAGGCAACAGTTGGTTTAAATTTTTAATTGAAGTGTATTTCTTTATGACTTTGTTATAATGAGATAAATTATTTGATAATAAGACAGATGAAAGATGTTTTAATTCTGATTTTAAGGATTGAGATTCAGATAAGTTGACAGCTCAGTAAGCCAAAGAGATTATGACAGATTGCTCTTGTGCAGGGTGGTGGTGGTGGGAAAGGCCATTGAGGATCTATCTGTATGAGTGAGTTTTCGATACACAGAATGTCCTAAAGTACCGTCAGTATGTGGACTAACTGATACATCCAGGAATGAGGTTGAACCCTTCGAATCAACTTCCATAGTGAGAAGGATATTGGGATGTAATGAATTATTTAAAAGATTGAGGAAGGGAACAAGATTTTCGCGACTATGTTGCCAAATAACAAAAGTGTCATCGACATATCTAAGCCAACATTCCGGCTTGAGAACAGATGAGTCAATAACATCATGCTCAAGAGTTTGCATGAAGATATTAGCTATGACGAGAAAGTGAGGAACCCATGGCAGCTCCCGAGGACTGCTCGTAAGACTTGCCATATGTGGAAGATAGATAAAAATCAAATAACGGTAGTGAGTCCATTGAAATGTTTTTGGCAGGTAACAGTTGAGAAATTATGGAAAGTGTGTCTGGAAGGGAACATTGGTGAAGAGTGATTCGACTTTGGAGCTCTTATCCACATTACTATAATTGTTGCGATGTTGAGAAATTGTTGCACAAATAAAAATAAAACTCAAAAGTGCAAGGAAAATCAATCAATCATAAAAACAAGCTTAGAAATAACCTATCAATGTAGTATTCCCAAAAATAAATGAAAATTTAACAAAGTAACCTGCGATAACGTTCCCGCTTGGACTTTCGAACCTACGCTATCGGAAGCAATGGAATACGCAAACGAGATTTAACCGGCTGGGCTACCATTGCCGTTGCAGCATCAAAATTGAATTCGGTATATCAACTGTTAATGTGCTCGCCGCTAGAGGTCGCAAGGGGCATCCGATAGCTAGACGAATGAGGATAAGATTATTCGTTCGGTTACCGGATGTAGTTTCTACAGAAAGATACTGACACCAAGCCTGCTTTCGCCAACACATCGAAACTATACAGAATGACTTAATTGATTCAATTCGTTCTGCTTTGTTGAGAAAATTGACAAAGAAATTTCGATTTCTTCCTTCATGTCATAGCGATTTGATTAAACATGGGAGGAAACATTATTCAACATTAAAAACCGTGCCATGAACAGTTTAGCTGCCAAAATTTGTTATAAGGCCCTCCAACCCCCTCTGAAATCGGTATTATTAAAACAGATTAAAAATGTTGCGTCGCCAATGATCGTAATTATTTTTTTTAGAGTTCAAACTTTTTGGAATCATACGCAGTAGGGTGGTATGGAGTGAGTAATTAATGTACATTGTTAGTCAAGTTGGGAATTTAATTTGTGTTGCATTATCAGAGCGTAACACCGATGGAATATCAAACGTGCAACATTTCACGTGATATAAAGATTATTCTCAGTAGAAATTTCGTTCGTGACATAAATTCCCGCCTATCGGGAAAAGCATACACTGCCATTTGGGGTAGTACAACATTAATGATTGAACCACATAATTCTTATGAGCCTCTCAAAATGTATAGATGTTTACTAATAATGTAACAACTTACATTTCTAATTATGATGCGCCACTATTTGCACAACCCTAAGAATGTCACATTCTCACACTAGTACAACAAAAATCACTCTCCGGAAAACCAATAAGAACTAAAAACAAAAATTTCAAATTTATATTTATTATTAGGTAGTATCTTATACCTCCAAACGGTCTATTTCTGCCTTCTTGAAATGGTATAATTAGGGTTACAGGTAAATAGAATGTGTACTATGGCTTTGCATGAAAAGGTGGTAGATTTGGTGCCTTTTACGGCCTGAGGGATAATAATAGTTATATTGCAGTCAAAAGGGGAACGGTATAATGTAAACAATACTCCTACATAGTACTTCGTGAAATCTCATTTATAACATGTTTATGGTCATCCATCATGACCATGCTTATTTATTTACTTATTATCTCTCTTGTGGTAGGATACATTTTTCAATAATTATGATCGATAAATATAAACTTTTCTGGATTTGTGGATTTGTTAGTACCGGTTTTTAAAGAAGGTAATAGGCATGAGGTTACTAATTATCGCCCTACTGCCATCATCAATAGCTTCTGCAAAATATTTGAATGTATCTCATATGATGCTACTTTCAATCATGTAAAATTGCGGATATCCCCTGAGCAGTATGGGTTCATGCCTGGCAGATCAATTGTTACTAACTTAGGTTGCTACAGTCAATACTTGACCGATGTTATTGATGAGGGTGGCCAGGTTGATTGTATCTACCTCGATTTTGCTAAGGCATTTGATAGAATGAATCAAAGTATTTTATTGAATAGAATGTCTAGCTTTGGATTTACAAATCATTTGATTGAATTTTGGAATTCTTACCTAAGTGATAGATATCAATATGTAGAGTATAGAGGTTTCAAATTGTATTCATTCCATGCCACTCCAGGTGTACCTCAAGGGTCAGTACTTGGACCACTCCTATTCAATTTGTTTATCAATGACATTTCTTCTTTATTTGTCTGTTTTTTTTTCTTTACACAGACGTTTCAAAACCTAACTCGGCAGTAAAGCATTATTTATGTTGTATCTCACTGCAGCATGACTTGGATGCACTCGGTACTTGGTGTGTAATAAATCATCTGGAGCTTAGTATTAATAAGTGCACTGTAATGACTTTCACCAAGAAAATTACCACTGTTATTTACAATTACAAACTCAGTGACACAACTCTTGCTCATTCCTATACTTTCAGAGACTTGGGAGTTTTGTTTGACGTGAAATTTCCATTTGCATCTCACATTGAATCAATTGTTCCTAGCGCCTACAGAATGCTGGGCTTCATCATCCGGAATTGCAGCCTATTCAACAATAATGATTCAATGAAAATATTGTATAATTCATTTGTTCGTTTTAAGCTCGAATATGTTTCAATTGTGTGGAACCCCCATTATAAAATTTATATAAACAAAATAGAGCGAGTGAATCGGCGTTTCCTAAAATATTTAGCTTTCAAAGCTGATGGTAATTATCCATCTATTGGATTTTCCCACCAGGCTCTATTAGATAGATTCTCTTGTCAAAAGTTATATAAACGTAGGGAAATTCATAGTATTTTATTCCCTTATGAGGTCATTCATAACCTGGTTTACTGTCCTGTGATTTTATCAAGGCTGAATTTACATGTTACATCTACTCACACCCGTTCCACACAAACATTTTATCTACCACTCTGCAGAACAAATACGTTATTATTTTCCCCAATTTTCCAAATGTGTAGATTCTACGAGATTATCGATTCGACTGCTTATATATTTTGTTGTAACACTAATGATATTTGTCAAGCTATGTATATTAATTTTAATTGCTACGCTGTTATTATATTACATGTACCCCTAAGCTCTAGAAGGGATTTCTCCCGTTGAGCTAATTAATTAAGTAAATAAATAAATAAAGATAAAGATTTTTGTGTGTTATCAATAGACATAAAATATATAATTATTGTCTACTGTATGGTGACTCTGATCTGCACTCCTAAGATTCTGAGTTTGGTTCTTCAGCTGAGAGACATCCTCAGACATGACTTGAAAACTGTGTCCCTCTTTTCGTATTCTCTGTCCAGATTTAGTAGTGCACATCTCTCAACTGCATGGAAATCTTTTTGGAATGTACTGGTGTATTCACCCAGTGATTCCGAGTATTTGGGTTTGGGGCCAAAGAGTTCCATCGATATACCAACAGATTTCTCCTTTCCTAAACGAATGAACTTCCCATGTTCTCACTCATCTTCTGCGGTACCATATATCATCTATTATCTGTGCTATTATTTTTTGCAGATGCGTGATCTAAGACATGACAACTTGAATGCCTTTATCGGGGCTTGTACCGATCCACCAAATATATGTATCGTAACCGAATATTGTACGAGAGGAAGTTTAAAGGTGAGATATAAATTAACGAATAGCTCATAAGATGAGACTCGTGAATAATGAGAATTATAATTTCAGGATATTTTGGAGAATGAAGACGTAAAACTGGATAATATGTTCATTGCATCCCTTGTAGGAGACATTCTGAGGGTAAATAGTTCCTATTTCTTTTTCAAATATCGACAGTACTAATTAACTTGAACTATCCGGGCGTGATAAGTAACCTTCGCTAAATTAGCGGGAAATACGCTAGTGAACGGCACAATTACTTCATAGTAAGCCCAACATATATTTTCTGTCTTGATTTTCACCAGTCTTTTCGAAGGTAGCCCATAGTGTCTCAATTCGACATAAGCTGAACCTTGATTTTGTTTGTAAGAACTGTTATTGAACTACAGGTAATTTTCTGAGATACAAAGTTCAAATAGTTGTATCCCAAAAAATTACCTGGAGTTTAATAAAAATGTTTACAATCAAAATCAAAGTTCAGCAATGGGTTCTTCATTGGCTGGAATATGTGCTTTTAGACAAAATCTTTCAAATCAATAACGGTATTATGGTATAATATCTGATCCTTGAATAAGGGACTTGTCAGGATCGCCATATAACATCTGATGATAGGGCTGTCATGAATTGCCCTATAATACTGATTGGTAGGGCTGACAGTGTCCCCTATAACGTCTCATCAGTTAGCAGGTTCGGTGCTGCGTTATGATAGAAGTATCATATGGAAGGTGGACACAATACAAAATAATTTTCAACATTCAAAATTATGTAAATGAACATTTTGAGAACCAGATATCACCCAAAACAAATGGACGATGGCCCTCTTCTTCTTCTCTCCAATGATTCCAATCTAATGATTGATGTGTTATTTTTTGTACGCCTTAAATTTCCAAGAACTAAACAGGCTTATGTGAAGCTTCAGAAGAGGGAAACGCCAGAAAATGTATCTGCCACCTCAGATTGAAATTTTGTTCAAAAAAGAATAGAATACCTTTTTCGAAAAAATGGGGAAACAAAGTGAAAAAGTCGAGTTCACTATGAATCGTTGAAAGACACACGAGGCAGTTTCTGTTTGTAATTTCAGAATTCAATTTTAAAATGCCCGAAAATGTTCCATTATACAGGGTACTATATATTTTTTGACCAAGTTAATCTAAGCAACTACCCAAATCTCCGCCCCTGGTTGGCAAGGGAAGTTTATACTGATACATTTCATGACGACTTTGTGCTCACACCATGTACCGTATTTTCTCTTCAGAAGAAAATGAAAAAGCGTTTATTTTTTTAGAAACGTTAATACTCAGTATCTCCCTTACTGATTCAGGGAATTTATTCGAAAGTTTATACTGATACATGTCATGACGCCTTTAGTGCTTATATCATGTACCAAATTTTGTGTTAGACTCTTCAGAAGAAAAAGAAAAATTTTTTTGGTTTTTTAGAAACGTTAACACCCAGTATCTCCCTTACGGATTCAGGGAATGTATTCGTATACCATTGTTCGAAGGAATATTGTTCGAATTCAATTTTTCGAAATGAAAATTGTTCTTCGAGAGAAGGATCACTTTTCGAAATGAACATTGTAATCCTTGAATTGGAAATTCGGAAAACCATAATTTAGAATAAATATCCTTTCGACCAATTTTCCCTTCGAAGAATGGAATTCGGGCAATTTTCCCCAGAAACTGACTGTCCCTTAAATGGCCCTTAAATGAAAAATGCCTGGCATTATGTTTCAAAGCTGTATCATTCGTAGAAGTTTGTTTAATTGGAAATGAATCAGCCTGTATACCTACTTATTTTAATTATTTTTTGATAAACTCATTCTTCCAAATCACTACCATTGGGTTCGAATGATTTGATCCGTTTATTGCCATTTCGAATTCGGAAATATTTACGAACGCATTTAAATCACCACCCAACCTAATCTATTTGACTGCTAACATTGCTGTAATGCTATTTTATGGCAAAAACCACAGATACAGGAATACATAGATTTTACAGATGATTATAAAAAAGGATTACAATGGAATGAAGATTCTTCGAAAGAAGGATCATTTTACGAAATGAAAAACATTGTAACGCAAACTTAAAATAAACAATTTTATTCAATACATACAAGGACAAAGCCCCTGAAAAATGAAACCAGAAATGATTCATTTGGTCACAACTTATTTTATTTCTCAACATAATCTCCTTGAAGCCCGATACACTTCCTCAAACGTTTTTCCAATCTCTCAATATCTTCCAAATAATACAATTTTGGCAAGAAGGCGAATCGCACAATCCCTCATATGAAGATATCAGGTGAAGTTTCCCATAAGAATGCTCGGGATAACCACCAACAGCACCCTCTCATGAGACGATCATATGAGGTCCATTGCTGAAACCACTTCACAAAAACTTGGTTTTCTATTCCGTGCCAAGAGCTACTTAACATCCTAGCAGCTGCTCATAATTTACAAAGCACAAATTCTACCTCTCCTGGAGTATTGCTCACATGCTTGTAGTCCCGCTGCCAAACATGAGCTGAAGCTCTTGAATTCAGTAGAGAGCAATTCGTTCGATTGATGATGCACTCCCTAGAACACCGTAGAAAGGTTGGCAATCTCTCCCTTTTCTTTAAATATTTCCATGGTAGGTGTTCATCAAAAATTTCGTCTGTTTTTTAGCACGAGAGATTCCAGATAGGCGTACTAGACGAGCTCAAACTAGTCATGCCTTTATTGCCAAGCCCTAGACCTGCCGAACTTGTTACCTGACTTAATTTTTTTATCGAACATTGTGGAAGCCTTTGACTAGTGAGGTCTTTATCTATACCTATAACCTCCAAACCTTGAAGAAAAATACGAATGCCTATCTCCTCTCCCTATATTACACCGCTGGCTCACAAGATGTTCTTCGAACATTATGGGTATCGCTCCCTCTCTCGCGTGTAGTCGAAGTTTCAAAAAAATCCTCCCAAATAGGCGTTTGTTCCAGCGATGACCTCATTGTCAGAGCCAAATCTCTTTCCGCCGAACCATTTCTTCAAGTTTGGAAATAAATAAAAACCGTAGGGGGTCAAATCTTGATAATATTGTGGATGACGAACCAATTCGTAGCGCAATTCATGCTATTTTGCCATTGCTACTGCGGACCTGTGCGCCGGTGCGTTCTCCTTGGGGGAGAGCATTTTTTCCTGCTTTCGCTTCACGGAGTCGAATTGATCCTACAGCTCTGCATAGTATAGGCCGGTGATTGTTTCGCCCTTTTTTAGGTAATCGATATGGACGATACCTTGTGTATCCAAAAAAACTATCACCGTGACTTTGTTGGCCGATAAACCCACTTTGGACTTTCTCAGCTGCGATTCGTCAGGACAAGTCCACTGTTTCGACTATTATGTGGTCTCTGGTGTAATGTGATGGATCCATGTTTCATCCACGGTTACGAAAAAATGCGAATAGTCTTTCTTATCGCGCTTGAACATCTCCAAACACTCTTTTGATGTTGTCACAAGATCGCCCAATATCATACAATGGATTTCATTGACTATTTCTGGCGTTGTAACCTCTTAGTTGACCAGAACGTTAGGCGTCCTTTGTGGTCATACTACCATAACGAAAATCATTAAACCTCTCGTGAATCGTTCCAATCGATTGTGAAGAGACCCGTAATGTTTAACAAGTGATGCTTTGGTTTGCGTAATGTTTGAAACGCAAGAAATAATATTAAATCGAGACGCAAAATTCACTTTTTTTCAGGTGTAAAAAATCTTCAAGATTGCTCGCTTTCGATGGGTGTCAAAACAGAACTGAGTGTTAAATGTCACATGGGATTTTCAATTGTGAAGCCATCTGTTTCATTTTTCAAAGACTTTTCACCTTGCCGTCGTATGCTTAACCTAACCTGGCCTAACATAATACAGAATAAAAATGCAAGTACAATGCAAGAGTGTGAAGGACTGATAAAATCAATTGTAATCCTTGAATTGGAAATTCGGAAAACCATAATTTAGAATAAATATCCTTTCGACCAATTTTCCCTTCGAAGAATGGAATTCGGGCAATTTTCCTCAGAAACTGACTGTCCCTTAAATGGCCCTTAAATGAAAAATGCCTGGCATTATGTTTCAAAGCTGTATCATTCGTAGAAGTTTGTTTAATTGAAAATGAATCAGCCTGTATACCTACTTATTTTAATTATTTTTTGATAAACTCATTCTTCCAAATCACTACCATTGGGTTCGAATGATTTGATCCGTTTATTGCCATTTCGAATTCGGAATTATTTACGAACGCATTTAAATCACCACCCAACCTAATCTATTTGACTGCTGACTATCGTGAATTGGACCGCATGTTTCAGGGCACAATCTACCTTCATGAATCGCCCGTACGATTTCACGGAGCTCTACACACAGCCAACTGTCTGGTAGACTCGCGTTGGGTCGTTAAACTAGCGGATTTTGGCCTTAGGGAATTCAAAAGAGGAAGCGACGATTTCCAGCTAAAGGACCCCAATAAACTAAGAGACAAATGCTGCAGTGAGTATTTCCTTGATTCCTAGTTCTTACTTATATCTGTCCCTATTGATTCTTATCGTTTTATTAAGGCACTTCCAACAAGATAAATGGACTTTGATGATAATAATTCTACTCCATTTGTGACACTGAATATAGTTTAAAAAAATCGATGATAGAAGCCCGTACTCTTCGGTAATCATCATTATAATTAAATGAAAAAACAATTACAAGCTTTTTATACCACTTTTAATAATAACATGAAAACGTTACTATAGTTTCAACACTGAAGAGCCATTATCAAACAGCTACAAAAGTATGAAGTAAACAATAAACAGATCAAATGAAAATAGAACCTAATCTGCAATGGGGTTAATGAGATCATAATTAAGAGTTAGGGATTATCAGAAATTCCAGAACTGGTAGATCCCGGGGGAAATACAGTGTGAATTAAGGAACAAATTGTGCTATAAATAAGAAACAATCAGCCTTATCCAATAAAATACTTTCAAAGTACTGAGGACTTTTCATATCTCCAAAGACGGCAGTCATTTCAGAAAAAATTTAAAAAAATACGTCATAATTATAGGCTATTTACAGGCTTTTTTCAGACACAACTATAAAGTTTTAGGCACAATTAGAAAATAAGCGAGGCTCTGCTGGCTTAAGATAAGCTAGCAGACACACCTAAAGATTCACGTTTGAGGAAAGTAATTCAGGTGTCAAAATTATGGGCACTTTATAGGCTCTTCAGTTATGACAAAAAAATTTATCTTATCCTAGCAAACTAGTGTTCCTTCTATGGCCTCGGTTGAACTGAAGGTCAGCATGAGATCATCAAATTTGATGAGAATAGAAAATAGTAATGTATGAATTATAGGCTATTTATAGGCTTTTTTTGAACACAACTACAGACTTTGAGGCACAATTTTTTCGAGCCTAGTTGACTTAAGATAAGCAAGAAGAGCCACCTAAAAATTCACGTTTGAGGAAAGTATTTCAGATGCTGAAATTATGGGCACTTTATAGGGTCTTCAATTATGACAAGAAAAATTCATTTTATCCTATCCAACTCGGTGTTCTTCCTATGGCCTCGGTTGGAATAAACTGTAGGTCGGCATGAGATAAAAAAAAATTATGGAAATAGAAAATAGTTACATAGGAATTATGGGCTATTTACAGGTTTTTTTAGACACAACTACGAATTTTAAGGCTTAATCGTATCGTCATGCAGGTTCTTAAATCACATCAAATTGTCTTTGATGACTTTTTCGTGGTTTCAGAGTTATTATACCGCGCCCCTGAGCTGTTGAGATTAGATGATACCTTCAAGTCAATATATCCCCATCCAGCATCACAAAAAGGTGATGTGTATTCATTTGGCATCATTCTATACGAATTGCACAGTCGTCATGGACCATTTGGAGACTGCGAACTATCACATTCCGAAATTCTGAATAGAGTTATTCATTGTACCCCAAACTGTCCGCCATTCAGGTAAGTCCAATCACAATCATCTGTACTTGCACATACATTTTTCTGATACCTTGATAGATATCAACGATCATACTTGGTATGTTATGAAAAACATGTCCAATTGATAAGTTGTTCATTGCCAGTGAATCAAACTTCGGTAAATGCGTCATAGTGTTGTTCGTGTTTGCACGCTCTAAGGCGTGCGCTTGTGAAACACTCCAAGTCCTTGTACAATGATTTGTTCATTTTCTTCTTTTTTTTTACTTTGAAAGTCAGGGCCTTCAAGGCCGGGGCCATGTTAAGTTCTAGGTTTCTGTGCTGGACGTCAAGTCCGCTGACGTCAGCCACCAGTACCAGCAAGAGAGTCTCTTGGTTCAATTGATGATGCAGATTCATACTGGCATGTAATTTTTAATTCGAAAAATGCTGCTGATATGGATCTTTTACCTCATTTGAAGCAAGTAATATCATTACTCCTTATATTGCCATTTTCTAATGGTAGTGTTGAGCGTGTATTCAGCGATTTATTCAACGTAAAAAATGATAATAAAAAAGCAACTGAACCTTTACAACAATCTTAGCTTCTAAGGATGGAATAAAGAGTAGTAGCGGTTGCATAAAGTTTGTTTTAAGTAAAAAATGTTGGACGCTTCAAGTTGGAAAAAAAGTTATGTTTCTGGTGGAACTATTTTTTCCTTTTTGATAACTCTTTTTTCATTATTTTATATTCATTTCTTGTAGTTTCTGAAAATTGTAAATTCAAGTTAAGGAAGAAATGTGATGATTAACTTTGAGTTCACTTTTAATTTATTTTTATGAACAGAATAGTTTTTATTTTGTTATTTTTTGAATAAAATATATTTCTAAATTACTTTTTCAATTAAGAATATTTTCTATGAAAGTAGAAGTAGCCGACAGAAATGCCGCTTCCAGCTTTACACTCCGCATTCTTCTGGCAGCGATCACCAAATTTGTATTGAATTTTTATTAACTCAGAGTAAAGAACTACAAAATTATTGTTGTAATTCATTCCGAATAACTGTAAAACACCCACATAGGCCATCGATTATCAACAATAATGTCCATGCTAGTCTCAATTCAATTAAAAACCACTAGTTAAATAACAGACAATAATTGAACAATTACCAATCTAGAGAAATTTATTTAACAGTTGACTTTGTTTTCGCAAATCAGAAAAAAAACGAAATGACTGTGTCCTAGTTTAATATCGATAGCAATAATATGTATTTCCAAAATTTTCTTATAGGCCACCACTAGAGTCATTAGAAAATAGTTTCGATTTCGTTAGAGAATGTCTGAAGGACTGCTGGCATGAAAATCCAGATGATAGACCGGATTTCAAAAGCATACGTACCAGATTGAGGCCTCTACGGAAAGGAATGTGAGTATCAGTCCTTCAAAATTGTATCACTAGCCTACAGGCCAAAGAAATATCGACTGGAACGGGGAACGTCTTTGATAATTCAAAACATTTCAATTGTTCCAACGAATCAAGATCTTCATTTGTCCGAGACCCTTCGATTAATAATTCAGTGATGTTTTCATTCAATTTGTGATTTCTCCCCAAATCTCGGACGAAGCTTTGGACATAGAATAACAGTAAAAAACTTGAATAAGCTAAAAATTCATGGATACCTCCCTAGTATTATCTGTATTGAACTTCATGATATTGTAATAATATTCAATTGAATTAGAAATGCTGACCCCGAAAGTCATAACTGAACAAAGGACCGTAGATTTCTATTTTAGCTAAATTTGGTTCTATCCAAAGAATATTAAACTTAACCTAATTTTTATTTTCAGGAAACCCAACATTTTTGACAACATGATGGCGATGATGGAAAAATATGCAAATAATTTAGAGGCCTTAGTTGACGAACGAACAGATCAGCTACAGGAAGAGAAAAAGAAAACAGGTACTATTATATTTCTGACTAAATATAAAGTATTGACAGAGAATAGTAACAGGGCCATAGGAATCTACTAGATACTTCGAAAATACATCTAGTCTGCTTTGGAAAGGCAGCTCAATTTAATCATAATTGTTGATTAATGAGCTAGTAACCTAGATACTATTGTAAAAAAGAAGAATAATTAGACATCAAACTATTGTCAAAAATAAATAAAAAACGTGTGGCACTCGGGGACTTCCGCGGTGAAGCTATTGCATAGCATTTTTTCTCAACTTATGTAATTATAATTATTTATTTATTTTTAATTTATGCAGTTTTTTTTTTCTTTGATATTAATTCAAGTTACACTTTTTGAGCGTGGTGACCGATAAGAAAACAATTTTTTTTTCTTTTATTGAATAAATGAGAAGTTAATATCGTTTAAAATATTTTAATTATTTTACAATACATTCAGGAATTTGTTCTCATTGAAACTATAGGTTTATGGTAACTGAAATAAGAGACATAAGTTTGAGACTTGATATCCTCTAAATATCTGGAAAATACCGCGTCAATGGTGGTCCCTTTCGATTACGGGCCAAGAGCTACTTTACATCTTATCAGCTCCTCATAATCTACAAAACACATATTCGACTTATCCTGGGGTACTGTTCACACGTCACTAATTTAGGGTAGTAGAAGGTTGATAGTGCTGACTCATACCCACCCTCTAGAGAATTGGAAGGTAATTAGTATCTACACACTGCAGACTAAGTATGGTGACTGAATTGAATTAAAAATAAAATGGGAAAACGCAAATTGTTTGCTATATCCTATAGACAAACGATTGTTTCATAAATTTTCGTTCCATCTCTTTCGTATCAAGTGTACCAATGAAAAACAGAGTTGAAAGCGTTATAATGTAAGGCTGAGTGTAAGTTCATTAAGTGGATTTCACACCAACAGTAATATACAATAGTTATAATGCATTGGATGAAACACATTTTCGTGTTAACACTTAGCAGTAAATAGCCAGATTTAAAGTTGCTCTATGCTCTAAGATTTTTCGCTTTGCTCATAAGCTCATCTGTGGCATGAGTAAAAAGATGAAGTCACTATTCGACCATCTACGCAAGAGGTATAGTTAACCCCATTTGGAAATGCTAAAGCACCAAGTGATCCGAATGCCATCTACCAGAGGATAGTTAATATATAGATTCTAAATAATGAGTATAAATTTGTAGCAACTTCTGCTTAGCATCTTGTCGGTCTACTTGTCATTTGTAACAAAAGACTCAAAATCGAGTTGTTTGTTTGGCTCCCAAACATACGCTGAGAGCTATTCGTCTGATTGATGATGTCACACTTACGAGTTCATTGACCTCTCTAGAACATCGTAGAAAGGTACGAGATCTCTCCAGTTTCTATAGATATTTCCATCGTCGGTGTTCATCAGAAATCTCGTCTGTTGTTTTACCCCGAGAGATTCCAGATAGGTAGACTAGACGGGCTCAAACTAGTCAACTCTTGATTGTCAAGTTCGAGACATACAGAACTTCCTCCTACCAAACTTCATTTTTCCATCGAACAGCAAAGATGTGGAACTCTTCACCTAGTGAGGTCTTTCCCTATGGCCATAACCTCCAAACCTTCAAGAAGAAGTCCTCTCCCAACATTCCACCGCTGGCTCATACGATGCTCTTCGAACATTATGGGTTGCCCTCTCGTGTAGTCAAACTATAAAAATTAGTTTCTCCAACTCCCCACCTGTTGCTTCATATACGGTATGTCTATTTACATTCATAGTCATTGATTCTAGTATTCAAGGAAAGTTACATCTCCATCAAAATTATCGGTCTTTATTGCAGATACTTAGTCACACTGAAAGGGGAGATATTAATTGCGAGAAACTGAGTGAAACCAAAAGCGTGCGTTGAGGATATGATCATTTGATAGTTAATAACGTCAAAATAGTTGAGAAGTTGAACTAAATTGAAAAGCGATAAGCTATTCATTTGCCGATAGTTGAACAGTTGAAAGAGGAAATGGAATTTATTTCAATAGTCTGATTCGATAGTCATGTGTCATGATGTTAAAGCACTTCATTTCTAGCTTCAGTATCCTCGGAAAGATTTATTTTATGTTTGACTTTATAGAAACTCCAGATCAAATGTTACTCATGAAAATCAAATATATCACAAAAGATCCTATTCAACTACTATTGATGGATAGAAAGTTTAGTGAATTTCCAGAACTACAATTTGTAAGCTTCATCCGCAGATCGGGTAGAATATTGAAAATTGAATTCACTTAAAATTTCAACTTACCTTATTTGGTTTCCATGGAGCTGCTACTTATTCATCCATTCTCGAATACAGGTAGGCTAAGCTTTACGGAAATACTTTGATTGAGTTTTGTTCTGACTAAGAAAATTGACAGAGAAATTTTTGAATCTAGCTATCAAACTTCGAAAAAAGTTGACTTGGAACCCTTTCAATTACATTAAAAAAGTTGCCTTGCCATATTTTAGTCACCAGGCGCCATTGATTCTAGTGACTGACTATAAACTAAAAGGACACATCTGTTTAAATGATAGTGCAAGTCGAGAATAACGACACACATACAGTTTTCTGCAGGTCGTTCGCCCTTTCCTATAAACTTTGTCTGTTTCCTTCCAGCTGGATGACAGCTAGAGTCAAACGAATTCCAAAAAAAAAGGAAAATCGACCATGCTTTCTTTGTGAACCACTCAGGGATGCTGACAATTAGTCTAGTTTAACGGATTTGAAGGCCAAGTACTCTGTCATTTCCTTGAACACACAAAATCCCAACACAAAACTATCAACGTAGCTCAGTATCGTAGTAAAGGGGGGTTGTGAACGATCCCCCCAAAATTTCCAATCTGCGTAAAGTATAAAATATTTTTATACTTAAATTTAACTTTAATGTATTGAAAATTAATTAACCCACCCAAAAAACTACGCCACTGATCTAGCTAAACGCATAATGAATAGAATGATCGTCTAGGATTTTTCAGCACAGCTAAGACATACACAAGCAGTTGTAATTAATTATGAACGTTTTGTTGTAGTCTACAATGATAGATAAATCTGCTACTTACTAGTGCTAACTTTCAATTTCATTATTATTATTATGATTCATATTTCTCTTTCATTTTCAGATGCTCTTCTATACGAAATGCTTCCTCGCTCAGTTGCAGAACAACTCAAGCGTGGTAACAAAGTTGAGGCGGAAAGCTTCGACTGCGTGACCATATATTTCAGTGATATTGTGGGTTTCACGTCAATGTCAGCCGAAAGCACTCCGTTACAGGTGGGTAAGCAACATTTTCCGATAGAGATTTGACATCCCAACGCGATAATATTTCAATTTCAATACATTGTCTGTATTTGAAGAATAACACAAAATGAAGGCTTCGCATATATACATACTGCACTTTTTTTTCGGCACCAGATAGAAGAAAATTCGTGGGTATTGATCCGTGGTTTTAACCCTTTGTATCTCACAACTAATGGTTCAAATTTTATATTCAACTGCCGTTTCCCTTAGAGAATATTTCTACCTTTAAAATTGGTTGTGACATGAAAAACATCAAAATGAAACCTTGGTAGTTATATTTTATATAATAACATCTGAATAATTTCTGATGCTAATGGGTAGATACAGTTTCGTTCAACCACATTACTTGATAGAGAAATCCTAGAAAACTCTCAATTTTCTAAAATGTTCGGTGTACTCATTTCCGACATTATTCCAGCCAGTTTGGTTCTCGAACGAAAACGTATATTTGAAAATGTATAACTATGTAATTAATTCAGGGCCAAAGTGATTGTATGTACTTTGAAAGTTCAGTTGATGTTATTGCATCCAAGAATGAACTTGCAGATAACCCATTAACCAGAATTGTCGTTTAATCGTCGATAAAATGTATTTGAAAGTTCAGAACCAGGACGAAAATGTAAAACTATGTAACTAATTCAGGGCCAAAGTGACTGCCGGTTTCTGATAGCACATTTCTTAATAGATAAAATGAGAATAAAATATTATAATAATGCCTGTCACCACCCAACTCAAGAGAACGCAATTGCATATTTTGAATTTGATTACGGAAAGTCAGTCGAATTCATAACAAAGGAATGAACATCGTCGGCAAATTCAAATTTATTCATTCCACATAAACTGACAATCTCTGGGATTTCAAATTCTTCTCAACAAAATACTCCCAAGGAATTTAAAGTGTTAATGCTATTTTATTTAATTCTAGGTGGTGGATTTCTTGAACGATCTTTATACGTGCTTTGATTCGATAATAGAGAACTACGATGTTTACAAAGTAGAAACTATAGGCGATGCTTATATGGTGGTAAGTCACGTACCAGTACTTTCTTTTTTTTTTGTAAGAGTATAGTTTATGATTAGCACAACATGTATACCTTCCGAATAACGGGTTTAGCAAACTCATAAAACATTGGAATTGGAAACTATAAATAACGGATTTGAACATGCTTTGAGAATTTTATGCTTCATTATATTATTCTAGGAGCTGTGATATTCGTTGTACAGGGTGAACCAAATTGGATGTCCTTATAGGGATATCTCCATTAATATTCGCGCTAGAATAAACCTACCGCGCATCCTCGAGCTCTTTTTTTGAGGCAAATTTTGTTTAGGTACTGTTGCCAAATACTAGATTTTTCAGGATTTCAACATAGCCTCGTAATATGTTTAATGTTGGAGCTATTGCGATGTAAGTAAAATATTATATGGGCACTTTTTGCGTGCAATCCCTTGGCGTGAGTTATGTCCGAAACTTGTATTTCTTTGAATAGGAACCACATTAGACTGTGGTTTCATTGAAAAGAGGATTTTTTGTTGACTTCAACAATATATAATATGATGGGCCTTTCCTTGTCCAATAAGATCAAAGCGATACGCTCATCTTATGGCTTCTACCTGAACGGCGAGGTGCAGTGGCTCTAACCCCAACAACCTTTCCATCGCAGCCGCTGGGGTGGTCGTCATTGCACCAGTTATTCCTAAGCACGCCAGCCTCTGAGCTCTGTTCAGGGAATGCTGAGATACGTTTTTGTTTTTGGCCCACCACACGATTGCGGCGTATGTTAGAATGGGTCTCACTATGATGGTATAGACCCAATGTAACATTCATGGTGTGAGTCCCCAGGTTCTTCAGACTGTATTACCCCATACAAAACTAAGTCTCGTATGTTTCCAATGTCCTTTCTCCTCGTGAAGGGTACAATAGTAATTTTTGAGGGATTCACCATGAGTCCTTCCTTGTTGCACCATTTTTCCAGGGTGTTTAGTGCTTGCTGCATCAGAGATGCTATTGTGCTCCCGAAATCCCCTTGTACTATAATGACAATGTCATCCACAAATCCGGTTACGCAGAATCCTTCACTATCAAGGAGTATTAGAATTTCGTTCACCACCAGACTTCTCCAGCGACCCGCACCTCCTTCTCAACCGCATTGAGAGTTTCTATGACTGTTCTATAGCGGGGCATTTTGTGGATTCATTTGTGCAGCGGGACCATCCATCCCTCGCTCTCGCGTTGCCCGGGGAATTGATTCGAAAGAAGTATCCCCTCTATGTCCAGAAAGCCTGCTAGCGCAATTTCTTTGCACTCCCGCGATTTCTCTGCTTTCTGTTTTAGCTCGTATACTGCGATTTCCAGGTTTGGTAGGCATACTGTTTACTATGTAGAGGATTTCCCAATAGAGTTCCATCCTTGACATGCCTGTCGATCTGTTTCCTCAGAATTTTCCGGAAGAACGATGTTAGACTGATCGGATTGAAAGATTTTGGCTGGACGTAAGACTCTTACCCTGGCTTTGGTATAAAAACCACTTTTGCCGCCCTCCACTCTTCCGGTATTTCACACATGATGGGGGCCAGTATATAGATTGCTTGCTGCAGTAAAGCTGGCAGTGTCCCATCAGTTCCTGGCAACTTATATGGTTGGAATGAATTTATTGTCCAATTGATTTTTGATTTGTTAATGATCCTCGCAGCCATAGCTCAGTTTTCCTTTGGTGCTCATTTTTGAGCTACGAGGTCTCCCGGTTCTGTCATTCTACGGTCGTTTTCACAACGTGATCCAGGGAAGTGAGTGTGGAGCAGCCACTCCAGTGTTTCTTCTTCTGTTTTGATATATCCTCCTTGCGGTTTTGCACAGGAGTCTACTTTCTGCGGTGGTCCGGTTGCTTATACCTTGAGGAGACTAGCGTAGCTGGGCATATCTTCTATGCCTTGTCAATACTTCCTCCACGAGGTCTCTCGCGCTTCCTTGATAGCATTGTTATACGCAGTCAGTGCCAAGCGATATTCATTCCAATACGTGCTGATTCGCTTGGCTTTGTTGAACAGTTTTGTTACTTTCTCCCTCATTGCGGACAGTTCTGAACTCCACCAATGGGCATAGCTTCCATGTCGTTGAATTGATTCTAGCAAAACGTTTCAGGTCAGTGGTGTTCCTTTGCAGAGCGACAATCAACATGCAGCAGAAATAGCAACCATGTCATTACATCTTCTTACCGAAGTAAAGAAATTCACAATACGACATAGACCAAAAGAAAAACTGTTACTAAGAATAGGAATCCATTCAGGTAATTAAAATGTAATTATATTTAATAGGTGTTTGAATGTTGAGGTTGTACTCACAACTGAGTGATTGTCTATTACTATGGCTGATGTTTATGCTCCTTCCAATTTTCTATTTTTAATGCGTTCCTTTTTCTCCTGCGTACCTGTCTGGTATCAGGAAACAGATAACTTAAAAGGAATAAGTTCTCAGTTCTCAGCAAGGTTGTGTTGACATCGCGATCACAGGATCAATCTAGAGACCGCTTAAAATATAAGAAAATGATTCACATTAACTCCAAGAATGTGACAGAAATTAACACTCATATATCTACACGATTTTATACTTTTACATAATATATACGCCTTTGATTTGATAATATAGATACCATTTAACTATACTGCGCTCAGCTAACTCGTTTCCTCCAGCATCCTGTTGATGACGTCGGACTTACATTTTAATTCAGCTTTAGCCCTTGTGTATTTGGAGGGATTGGCCTGGCTCAACTGCCCGGACTACGAAGAGATAACCTCTATAAAATAATCCCTCGATTCTAATGTTTCGCGAGATGCCGAAGGAATGAGAGGAATTTGTATCCTGTTTCTCCCTTACCACCGGGCATCCCTCGTGAGACATACAGCCTTCCCCGGAGGATGGGCATTCGTCCCATACTCGTGGAGATAATGATATGGAATTATGAAAAAAATTACGTAAATTGAGTAGAGAACTAGGTCACTTGTGTCGACTGAAAGTAACAAGATTGGTAAAGTGGCGTGAATTATTATTATGAGATATATAGCTGTGTGTAGTAGAGAGTTAGAAAAATTGGCGAAAGAGATAGCGTGATTGAATGGGAGAATAGAAGAGTTGACAATAATGAGAGAGCTTATAGACGCGGTGAATATAGAGAAAGAAATGTTGAAGAGGATGATCATTGAGAGTAGGGAGAGTGTTATAGAAGATTTAGTTGATGAGAATGCAAAGATGTTAAGAAGGTTGACAGATGTGGACACGATATGTACGAATGTGAATGTAGGACAACAGGTAACAGTAAGAACGGATGTTAGGAGCCAGAAGAAGGTAGAAGTGAAGGTAGAAGGTGGATTGTGAAATCAGAAATTGGTTGTGAAGGGATGTCTTGCTGAGGCAAGTTGAATCAAAATTGAAGGAAGTGAAGGTGAGAGCATCGAGACAGGTGAGGGATGGTGTTATTATTGAAATTGATAGTAAGGTAGATGTGGAGAAATTGTGCGGAGATAAAGGAGTTGGGGTATGAAAGTGGATGAGGTAAAGGACATCAAACCAAGGGTTCTAATGCATTTGTGGAAAAATTATAAAGGGTCGATTGGGATGAGTGTGGGATCTATGGAACGATGAGGTCGTTAGAAGGTGAAGATAGTATAATGAGAGAATGAGGATTCTGCTAAAGATCCAACCAGTGATCATTTTTACCCCAGAGCTTATACCCCATACGACCATTGGCATTAGCTTCGTGGAGCCAGTAATTGAACATGGACTTGATTCCAATCTCTCACTCAGGGGGACTGTGCGGTGGATTCTTCAGAACAGCCTCAATCAAATTAATCCCTGTGAACATGTATTACCCAATCCCCATAACCACATTTAGTTGGCATTAGTGCCTTAGTGAGTCCTATTTTTATCGTCTGAACTAAAGTAACTTTAATTTCTAGGTCCAGTGTGTGCAGGAGTAGTGGGCTTAAAGATGCCAAGATACTGTTTGTTTGGAGACACGGTTAACACTGCCAGTAGACTGGAATCGACCGGAGTGCGTTAGTATAAAGCTACTTAGATATATTGTCCATTTGTTTGGAGCCAATTCCACCTTTGTTCGATCGAGCTTAACATTACATGAACTTTCGTACTTTATAACTTGAAATATCCTTCGAACTCCTGCAAAATGCAATATCTTCGATAACGTTGGGAATCCATCAAATTTTACGACTATTCTATTAAATTAATAACCTGAAAAATTGTTGTCACCGGTTCATACAAATTTGTGAGAGGATGTGAAACAGTATGCGACCGTGATTTTATTACGCCAATTTTCATTCACCAAAGTTTGCTATATAGTTTATGTAGCTAAACAATAATTCGAAGTCTCGTTATCACTTTGACCCAAAAGTTTTGAGAATAACAGTTCAGCAGTCTGGTGAATAACCTGAATATGTCGTATCAACTTTTTCTCAATGGTTCATAAGCATTAGGTTGAGTTATCACATATAGTCCAGTCAATTATGAAGCCGAGAAAATAGTCCAAATTTCCAATGATCCAGATGTATTAGAATTTTGATGAAGGCTCATATGGGGTCCAGAATGATAACGTGGGAAGTACGAAACCTCGCCATTTATTTAACTTCGAATTATTAGCCAAAAACCATTTGAGGTTAGAAAACATTGAAATTGTGTGAAAATAGACAAACCAAAGCAAAACAAATTTTTTTAACGCGTGTGATTTTCTCGAAAAAATGTATCCATTCCTAGTTTGAAAGCCCTTTGAAAAGAGATGACAAATATAGACAAAAAACACGTTTTATTCGAAGTCAACGGTATAATATGAGCTACACTATACAACTCTAATTGATCATTTAAAAAATGTCTTACTGTCGTTATTTTTTGAACCTTTGAAAATTTCTAAGTGTGTTCAATTTAACTACTACTCTAATTATGCAAAATTTTGAAAATCTGCATTCGGAAAAGTGTGCCCTGTTTCTAAAATATGATTGGAGACCGATGAATTTATTTTATTGAGTCCAAAAGATCGAAAATGTTCCATATATCTAATTTCTATATTACGACTTGATCTATCAATGTAAAAGTTATCACACTCATTTTGGATTCCGAAATAATAGCCTTAATATGATTTCGACTTCCTGCAGTTTGAAATAAAATACGTTTCCCTCAATACGTGATAATTGCTATCGAAAACACGATTCAATAAGCCTTCATCAAATACCTCCTCAATCTGCAAGTTGCGATATAATTGTTTATTGGTGTCTACTATTAGACGTCATATACGATTCAATATATTTATTATTGCAAAACAATCAATATATATTCACTCTACAATGCATAATTATGTGATCACATGATTTTCCTTTCAGCTTTGAAAATACACTGCAGCAGGCAATGCAAAGATTTACTTGGACTCATAGGTGGCTACCATGTACTAGAAAGAGGCATGATAGCACTGAAGGGTAAAGGAGAACAGCAGACTTACTGGTTGGTTGGAGAAGATGCTACCTTCAGACAGTCAAGAAAAGTAGAACGCGAAAGAAGAAGAGCTGACCAAGACTGCAAAATAATGAGAAATGGTCAAACTGAAAACAATGGTCCATTCATAATAACCAGAAGCTCACTGAAGAATAAGAACAACATAGTCAAGAGTCCGATTCCTAGATGTTCTTCGTTCGAAAGTCCCAAAAAATTACGTTTCGCCAATGGAGACGTCTTAGAGAAGAAGAATCAAACATCGCCATTCCTCGAAGTGATTTCCGATAACAGCCCCTGTAAAAAATCCGCAAATTCCTTGATTGAGCATTCCTTAGATTGTAATGAAACTTGGAGAACGTCTAGTACATCTTGCCCATGTATAGAAAATCTGGCTAATTCTGCCGCAACATTAGCTCAATCTCAGTTATCAATGTTTGCGAGAGATGATAAAGTGATTAAATTCAGTAGACCTTCATGTAACAGTGTTCCTACATTGTATCCACATCTATCAGTATTTCATCCTCCCATTATACATACTCTGTCAGCTCCTTCCAGTCCCAGGAAACCGGATAATCCAGTCGATTTATTACTTTCGAAATTTCCTGAATGTGAAGAGGTTATACCCTGGGCCGATTCTACTCCTCTATTGAGAATCACAAAGCCTAACTCAGAGTCGTGTGTTTGAGGACTTCATAACAATGGTCCGAATATTATTCGTGATTGATTGTATGCAACGAGGTCATCACAGTTCATTTCCTAGAATAACGATTTGAATTCCATACATCGAGGAATATCGTGATTGCGACTTCCGATCAAACTATAACCAAAGCCTACTTGCGGGAGCCGACTCTTACTATTAGAAGCGCGTTGTATTAATACCCCCTATAGGACAAGGCCTCGATAGTGACGTCACGAGCCAGAGGAACAATTAAATGCAATACTTACAGAAAAACAAAAGTTTTATTTATTGTTTATGATATAAACGATGTAACAGAGCTACGTTGTTAAATTTAACCTAGGGTTCTACATCGAAAAATATGGAAAAAGTTGACTTTTTTACTTACATACTTAATAGTAGTTTATTGAAAATTATCGGAAATGGTTCAAATATCCCGTTGAATTCGATTTGCTTGTTGAATATGTAAAAGATTTTATTAATTCAAAATTCATCATATAATCAAAAAATTAGAAAAATTATCAATGTAGTATTCAGTTATATATGAAATACTCGAGAAATAGGTCACACTAACACATGTAATTATTATTTTAGTTCTTACGTACGTTTCGGTCTCACGACCATCATAAGAAGACTGTATGAACGTGAATTCTGAAGACTAACTGTATCACCACAAGGCCTTATCGCACTAATTTCATATAAAACTGCTCACTTTGCTGAAACGAGAAGAAGTACGAACAATCGAAATTATAACACATTAATGTTTTAAGTATATCGAATTTAGAATCCGCTGCTAAGCAATATTCTATGAGCATATCGAATGACAGTTTGTAATACGATTAAAGAGCTGAACTACACTTTCGAACCAGATGTTGAAGATTTATGAGGTAATAGGGAAAGGTTGTAACAGACCTTGTAAGAACTATTCCTTTCCAGCATTCTACCTAACATATACTTTTAACATTATAAAGACGCATGAAAGAATTCGCAAGGGCTTTAATTAATTGAATTAGTATAAATCTGACTCAATGACTGAATATCTGTTCTATGAATTACAGACTTGGAGTCACGTTTTATGTTAATCATCTCCAGTATAGATGATAATTGGTTCCCTTAGTTAAAATATCAACATTTTTGTAATCGAATTGATGGTTATAATCAAAGCAGTGTTCAGCAAGGGAGGTGGAATTTACTAAATATTTGTTCCTTGTACTATACTTATGGCGATACATTCTTTTTTGTAAATATTGCTTAGAGATTCCTGTATAAGTCCCATCGCAATCTAAACTATTTAATTTGTATACTGTGTGGGTTTGTTTATCTTTAGGTATTGAAGGTTTTAGATTTGACAAATACTTCCCAAACTACTAACTGAGTTGACAATAGCTGTCGATATATGAATATTGAAGACTTCGAGGTTGGATGTAACATTTGGATTTTACTCCTTTGAAATCTTTTCACCTTGATAATAGGTGTCGTAACGTTTAGATTGTGAACAAATTGTGGGCAAGATTCAAAATGTATTTGCGTATAACATAGCTGGATTAACTAATCCGTAGATTTCTCTACCCTTCTTTTAGTAGCACAAGTTTTCACGAAAATCACAAGTGCTTCCCGTCTATATACTTTTTCTCTATGATGAAGATTACAATAATATTACGTGTCTCAATAAATTCTATGAACACTTTCATACTGATTATAATTTTTTTTTATGACGACGAACACAACATTGTGCTGTCAATAACTTGGATGATGCTATTATAATATTTATAAATTGGGATCCGAATGTGACATTCGAGAATGTGAACCGAATCGAATAGATAAACTAATTGGTCTTGAATTATCAACTGGCTGAAAATACACACGATACTAACTTGAATATTTTGTATCCAAATTGTTCTAATGTAAAAATAATGAACAAAATTTACACTTACTGCTCTACCAATACGAGAATCTTGTCCTGTTATTGTTATTATTATTATTATTATTATTATTATTATTAGATATAAATAAAGGCTGAGGACAGAGTCCTATGTAAGCCTAAAAATTAAAGAGATCAACAAGTTTATACAATGCATGCAAAAAAAAAGAAATAGAAACAATTTAGCAAATTAACAAATGTCTATTTTGTTTTTTAAACTATTCACTGAGTCAGAATTCACAACATCATTGGGTAAGTTATTCCATGTTTCGAAAATATGATTCACCAAAAAATATTGTCTCTGCCTTGTGGCAAATTTGTCCTTTTTTAATTTGAGAGTGTGACCACGTAACCGCGAATCATTGTTGAAAACAAAGAGTTCTTTCTGATTAGCATAATTATACTTTCACAGGGACAGTCGATATTCATTGTTTTCGTATTTCATTTCAAGACAGAGATAAAACTTTGTTAAATTGTACTATTTATCACCTGTCACAGTCAAAACCGGCTAAGCACCTTTAGGACTAAAATATACTGTCGTAAGCCTCTTGTCGATGACGTCACACTCGCTCAGCATATAGGTCTTGTACTATAGAGGGTATTGGTTATAATCAAATTTTATTCGGCTATAAATAACATTTAAATAAATTATGACTTTTCAATTACCGTATGATATTTGAGATCATCGATTATTCATTTCAAATGATTAGTAATTAGCAAACCTGCAGACTCTTATAAACTTCAGTAAATAGAACTGAATGAATTAATATGAGTTTGATAATAGGATCAAATTGAGATCATTTTGAATATTGTCCATCTCTTCCTATAAGCTTACAAGATTTAGTATAAGTTTGTCGTGTGCAAAAGAATTAATACTTCAAATTGCTGTCGTTTCTAAAATCCGAAACAGTCTTTGGATTATCATTCATATTTTCGTTAAGAAGAATTAAGGAAAATAAAAGGTTGTTTCATGAAAAAATCCAGTTACATTTTGTGCTTGGATTTTGAAATAAGGTCATTATTAATTTAAACTAAGATCTTTGAGTCAGGTTTTAAAATCAATTTCACCGCGATGTTGAAGGGTTAATCGTCTTTCTTCAGGAAGTTTACGTACATGCGACGGCAAGGGGAAAAGTCCATGAAAAATAAAACTAGAAATGATTTATTTCGTCGAAACTTATTTCATTTCTCAACATCTTTTTGTATCCCGATACACTTCGCTCCAAATAATACGATTTCGGCAATCCTTCAAGATAGGCCTTTGATTCGGCGATCACCTCATCGTTAGAGTCAAATCTCTTTCCGCCGAGTCATTTCCTGAAGTTTGGGAATAGTTGCAAACAGCAGGGGCCAAATCTAGAGAATATGGTGAATGACGTACCGATTCGTAGCGCAATTCATGCAATTTTGCCATCGCTACTGCGGACCTGTGCGCCGGTGGGTTGTACTGGTGGAAGAACACTTTTTTCTTTGCCAAATGCATATACTTTGTTAATTGTTTGCCACTCAAATTAATACAATTGACTCTTTATTTTTAGTGTAATAAGCACGAATATTTTCACCAGATTTGGTAGCTTGGAATTCTCCATTGAACTAGTTTCCTCTAAAACCGAAAGTACTAAGAACTGTCAACTGTGTATAGAAAAAAAATTGTAATCGTGAGAAAAGCAACAGCGAAAACCGCAACTTAGTAACACACCGTTACCGAGTAATTGAATTTTTTCAATGGAACATCCGCTCCTTGAATATCTAATTCTAACAAACTTCACTTTTTCTTTTACTGGACTTGTTCCAGCAGCCTTATTTCTTTTACAATAATTCTACTCTCATTTATTACTCAAATATCATATTTCGTGGTAGAGTTCTTCAAAGATTTATTATGGTTTTAAGTGTCGACAATATGAAATCTAACATTAAATAAAATAAATACCAACGGGAACGTTAACTTTATTCGGGGTATGTTTCCATAATTTATGTTTGGTTCTTGCAATCACCGATATTCAACTACTGGGATGTAAGATTCCTGAAACATTCCCAAAGCTGATTAGCAGCGTGATTTTCATTAATATTTATTCAAAATGAATGTTATTGATGTTTGAAATGTATGAAAACATTTTATTCTGCCAAATAATTAGGTGGAAGTTTAGTCATAAATTAAGGCTCGTGTAATATTAACCCATTGTATTGAAAACATTTTAAATGCTATTGACGAAATATTTATTGTATTTACTAAAACGTTTCATAAATGTACAAACCATTTATTTTGTATCAATCTACCTGTCATCAATTCCGCAATGTTAATGTTGGTAATGTTGGATATAAAGAATTAAATTACAATTAAATAAATTACAAATAAATAAATTAATTGGTTATTAAATATTTAATTGAATTTTCAATTTGTAGGGAATTAAAATGTTTCATTAATATTTCAATAAAAAATTAAAAAAAAAATAAAAATAATTTGAGATGAAAGTTTAAATTATTTATAATAATAATAAATTGCCTTTATTTTGTACAAAGTAAATAAAAATACATACTTAACCTTGACCTTAACAAAAATAAAATAAAGAGAAAGACTTAAAAGAATGTAAAAATTTACTTATCGAATTTTAAAATACCATGAAAAAGGGAAAAAATAATAATATAATGAATTGTAATTTTGTTACAGAGAAAAAAAATAGATTTGTGTTATAGTAAATAAAATACTTCACAAACTGCAATATACATCCGACTGTTCTTTTTGTAAGTCCAGTAGCGTCGATTCAAGTTTTCTCTTGAGAAAACCTTCTGAACCTTTTTTGAACGCGGGGGTATATAATTATATATTTTAACTGTACTGTAGGTGAAACATCTATTTGACCAAGAAAGACGAAATTTAGGGAAGTCTAAATTCTAAGTTTGACGTATGCAGCGCTCATGCAAACTTCCTCTATATATTAGTCTATTTTAAAGTACGGGAGAGTGGAAGTGGAAAGTACACGAAAGGCTCATATGATATCTGAACAAATTTTCGATCCTAAGCCAGCCTAGATTGTTGATTTTAGCCGATACTCTGTCATATTTACGGAGACCAAAAACAAATCTACAACAGTAATTTTGAATTTTTTGGAGGCGATATTTAGTGGTTTGAAGCAAGCAAGAAAAATACAAAACTAAGCCGCAGTTAAGGATAGATAACCCTAAACATTCATGTTTTTTCAAGTTAAAACTTATTAATTTCCTATGCCTATATAACTGTCTCAAGACAAGGTAGTAGTTTTTAACCAAAAACGTTATATACTCCTCGGAGCGTAGTTTGCAGTCTAATATCACTCCAAGATTCCTAGCGCTATTTGAAACTTTCAGAACCTGGCTTCGGATATTAAGCCGCGTATCAGTATCTTCCTCCGCATCAGCCATCAGACCAGAATCAATATTGCAGCATTTGCTCGGGTTCAAAGTCAGATTGTGAGCGTTTGTGTACTTTTCTAAGGTCATGAGATCATCATTAATAAGATTAGATGCATCCTCAGATTTAGATGGGTCATATGAAAGATGCAGCAGAGTGTCATCAGCAAAAGACTGTATACTGACATATTTAACAGAAGACTGTATGTCGAAGACAGAGATAAGAGTTGGACCTAATAGCGACACCTGTGGCACCCTGAACGTTACATCTGAAGCGTCCGATAACTGAATTTCTTATTCAACCTGAACCCCTCAGGGGGAGTTAGTGTTAGTCGATATTGGGAGTGACATTGTGACACATGTTTTGTTGAAGGATGTAGTAGATGTTAACTTATACGTGTTTTGGTCGGGAGTTCCAAAGAGTTACTGGAGAGGGGGGATAACAATAAGGATGCTCATCGCTTTAAAGCGTAAGTACCTACTAATATAATATATGTGTATATTCGAACCATATTTTCAGAAATCTTCATTCTAACTTTGAAACGTCTGTACGTTTACAATTAATGTGAATTATGATTTGACCACCGATCTTCAGCCAAACTGAATAAATATAGTTGGAGGGAAGTGAATATTACGAAAGTCATCATGGTGATGCTCATCGCTTAAGCCTGGCAAATGTGAAATTGTATGTAGAAGAAAACAAGTCAGTTATTTCTATTCTGCCAAATAATTGATTCAACGATGCATAAGATATCTGAAGTTTAGGCAAAAATGTTGTTTATCTTGTAAAATTTTCTCAAATTTAAGTAAATGTTACAAATTAGAAATTTGTGTATAATTCATAGTATCGTAGCTACATTATACATAATTAAAAAAATCAGTTCATTCAGTTTGTTCTATTTTTCTCCATATAGTATTACACAAGATGAGGTTTGTCATTGGGGGAGAAAAAAAAGTGTCAACTGTCATCCAAGAACCAAAAAATGCGCCAATAAAATTCTGACAGCGATAAAAGTGAAACGTTTTTGGGAATGCTTCAACTGTCAATAAGGGAACAAAAAATAGATTAAAGTGGAACAAAACAAAATTTAACGTGTAGCGATAAATGAGATAATACTTTAATAATGATTCTTGACTCAGGTATGAATTATATATACATTCTCGGGAAATAGGTCACACTAACACATATGTGCTTTTTATTTTCGTCTTTACGTACGTTTCGGTCCCACGACCATCATCAAAAGACGTGTCGATGTCTAAGACATGATTTCTAAAAACTAATTGTATCATCACAAGGGGTCCTTGTCACACTAATTTAAATTTAAAATGTTCATGTCGCCGAAACGAACAGAAACAAGAGTAATCGAAATTGTAACACATGAATGTTAGCAATTTTCTTATAAGCTTAGAAGTCATATAAAAGCACAGTTTGTTATACGACTCAAGGACTGAAACCAAAAATATAACTCTCAAATATCTAGTTACGAACCAGATGTTGAAGATTTATGAGGTAATAGAAAAAGGTTGTCAAACTTTAATAGAAATATTGCTAATTGAACATTCTACCTAAAATATACTTTTAACATTATAAACGCATGTAGGAATTTGCAACGGTTTTAATCAATTAAATTAGTATAAATCTGTCTTAATGACTGAATATCTGTTCTATGATTTACAGACTTGGAGTCACGTTTTATGTGAATCATCTTCAGAATAGATCTTTTAAATTAATTGGTTTCCTTAGTTGAAATATTAACATTTTTGAACTCGAATTAATGATTATAATCAAAGCAGTGTTCAGCAAGGGCGGTGGAATTTTCTGAGTTTTTGTTTGTTGTACTTTACTTTTGACCATACATTCTTTTTTGTAAATATTGTTTAGGGATTTCTGTATAAGTCCCATTGCAATCTAAACAATTTAATACTATAATAAAATCATCTGTATTACCGTTTATGTTATTTATATATGGCAATCCATTATAGATTTTGTTTTTTTCTTTCTTTAATGATGGAATTGAAAAATGTTTTTGGACGGTCCTCTGGGAGGGACAATGTGTTAGTGCGACCTATTTCCCGAGAATTTATATATAATGAGATAATACTGTAAGATAAGAAATGTTCAATTAGAAAAATGTTTAAACGACATTAAAAAAAAATCACAGTTTTACATGTAAGCATAATTTTTTTTCTTACAGTTTTATGTCATTTATCGTTATATGCCAAAGTGTATTTTGTTTCAATTCAATTGATATTTTTCCCTTAATGACAGCATTCCCAAAATTGGTGCAATTTTTTTAGATTTGTTCTGATGCATTGCTTTCCAATATATCCATTTTGATATGAAAATACGTATTTATATTTCAGAATATTGGTGTGTTGTTAGCGTATATTTGATGTGACGCCGCTTGTAAGGAACTAAAATCAACAACAATAAATTTACGATTTCAAATGTAGGAAACTGTAAGATCTAATGATTTAGCAACGGAATAGATCCCTTCATGGAAAGTCTGTTTCCATGATTTTTTAGTCAATTAAATAGTTCGTTCCACTGAAGGATAGATGGTGCGCCAAATGCATGGTTACTCATGCAGATACCTTTACTTTTTAATCTACAGAAAGGACGGGATCAAATTAAGACGCGTTTCTCACAGCCTAGATGTAGACTCTGACTCGATTTTCATATCCATTTAGCATATTCAACAGGCTGTTCTGGTCTTGAAACGACAACGCAACCGAAGCGTTCAGTTTATCAGCTTTGGCTAACTTCTGTAGTTGCATTGGATGGGCTGTCTGCGCGAGAGTTTTGAAGAAAACTTTTTTAACTCTTAAACCCTTACGGAAGTGGAATTTTTCTGTTGCGTTCGTCCAGTTTCTCAACGCAATAGTGAGTTTGTGAATGTGTTGCCTATATTTAATCATGACTTAAATAGTTCATGAAAACTTATTAATATGTCTTGAATTGTTTACTTCCAAGTTGGTAATGATACGGATACGATAAACTTATCTAAACAGACGAATAATAAATAAAATATAAATATCGTTAAATTGTTAAGTGAACTACTACAAACTGATCTTGATAGTGTTTCTAAGTGAAACGAACAATATTTAATGTGCGAAATTAATGTTGTAGAAAGTGATTTGTATATTCAAATTTAAATAATGTGTTATTGTCCGTTCAACGTTCTTCCTCAAATCGTCCGAATGGTTCTTATTTTGTAAATAAGTGAATTCTCATTCTATACACCAATAACAGTGTTGATAGAAATAGACTAACCGAATTACTACTGTAGTGTTAACTTACATCACGTGATATTAATTAGGTGGTATTTAAAAAATCAACAATTTAAAAGTTTAAAGGATTACAACCGCCAACCAGCTGTATACATCTAATTTATGAACACATGGTAAGTTATTTGTTTTTAAGAATATTACACGCTTAATATTGAATGACCAATGATTAGCAAGTTGTTTTTGTCATCAAGGTCACGAAATCACATTGTTTTCAAACTTGTACTATTGACCTTTCCGTTTAATTTCTCAACTTTTATTTTTTGGGTTAAAAGCGTGTGAACGTGCATCTACGTATTTACATTAGTGGCGCATAATACCTATTTGAATTCTAACATATATGCGTTAATTAATTGGCTAAATATTTGATTAATTTCGATTTAAGGTCTATATTGGAAAATAAGTGGTACGAGCGGTCAAAATCTTGTACTTTTCCATCGTTTTGAATTATCAAAACGGATAAGTGTTGAATGCTGAGTTGATGTATTAATCGAATTCTCGAAAGGATATCGTCTTTTTTGTATCTATGTTTTCCTGGATGTCTTACTAACTTAAACATGGTTATTTTAAACAACTTAAATCGGGATCTGATTATTTACATGGTGTTTGGTATGACGATACTCGACTTGACCATCACTACGTATTATTATTTCAATTACAACAAGATCAGGGGAATAATGAAATTCTACTCATTTCCCATTTTCTTCTGAGTACCTACACATAAAGTAAACCACCCAATAATTGACATCTTTAGATCCAAAAATTATCTTTTGTTTCTATGAAAGGATAACAAATAGACGGCTTTTTTTCTGCTCGTGCCAGAGGGTATTTCAAATTGACCTTACTTATGGGAATTGCTATGAACACATCAAAATACTTTGAAAAAGAAAGTGTTGGTTGTTTTTTGTACCAGTTATTGACAAGGCAAGGTTTGAGATTGCTTAGTCTTTGACAGCATGGTAATATATTTATTTCAATAGGTACCTATAACGAAAATAAAACTGAAATTTACCTTGACTGTAGAAAAAAATAAAGGTATGCTTGAGATCATAGTTAAAACTGAGTGAACAAGTAAGGGAGTATATTGAATCAGCTAATAATCAAATGGAAATAACCACTAGACCTCTCGAAAACTTCAACGGGTTTTGGGCACAGATATTTCACTCCCACTTTCACTCTGACCCCAATCATAAAGAGTTCAGGTATTGGCAATTTTTCTAGGACGCCAGTATTTCCACCAGTGATACATCACTTCCATCTACTCTAAAGTAGTGTTTTTCAGGATTCGATACTGTAAGTGACATAACTTCGATCATTTTCTTCATGAAGTACCTACATTATGGACAACACGAACTTCAACTTATCCTATCCATTTGTCTTCATTGAGATGTTTTTAAAACATCCTCAATACGAGACGCCATCAAAAGTTACCAGAAAAGGGACCTGTTCGCCATTTTATTGCTAAAACGGGCGAATTAAAAGAAAACATGATGGCACGTGTCAAATACTTTAAATTCTTTAATTTGAGGTCTAAGAATATTATGTATCCATTTTTGCTCCCATTTAACCCGGCTATCCAAAAATAATGGCCTCGATAAAAAATGATGGCGTATGGTGAAAGAGTATAAGAATAACATGTTTTTCAACTAACCGCAACTTCAAAATTGTTGAAAATCAAAGTTAGCTGGTCTAGAATTTGCCGCTTTCTATTCGCTACTTAGTTTTTTTTCTAAAAAATTAGCCGCTGTAGTGTCAAGCTAAAAATATTGCATAACATGCTCTGTTTTTTCTCCCATTTCAAAATGATCAAAACAAGTACTGATGCCTTAGTTTTATCAAATCATGAGTTGCGGATGTGATGACTAAAATGCCTTGTATATAGGACAAACTGCATGCAGGTTTACTGTAAAGTTCCAACAACATTTGAGAAGCTACAGATTCGAAGAGCTTAAAAAAATTAAACAATTAATTTTTGCTCAAATAAATAGTGAAATAAAAAAAAGCGGCATAGTATAGAGCTGCTAACTTTTTACAGTTTATAAAAAAATGTGTTTCTTTAGTTATTCTATCAACTAGATAAATATTAATACACTAGAAGAGTTCGCAACTGTGGTAATAGCGAGGGTAATAGCGACATTTTCGAAGCGGAGAACCATCTAGAGAGTTTTTCTTTTCTAAATGGCCTATCGAACTGTCGTCTCGGTTTTTTCAATTCCTCGCTACCTTTTCGGCGCTAGAACAACCCAAAGTGACCTTTACAAAAATACATACTCCCAAAAAAAATTCGCGCCATTTGCCAATCCTCACCAACTTCAATATGGTTCAGAAGAAGAAAAAGGAACGTGCCTAGAAAATTTCATCGAAATTGTTTCCACAGTTATCGCTTCGGTTATCGTGTATCAAAGCAAAATTTCGAAAAATCGCACATTTGAAGTAATAATTCGGAAACTGAAAATCGGGTCGCCAAAAATAAATGACCGTCGGATACAAATGATGGAATTACATTCCGAAACGCGGCGGCAACTGAAAATTGTCGATAACCACAGTAACAAACTCGGCAAACCCGCGTTAGTTAACTAGTACTAGGGAAGAAGGAGGAGCCTATTACTCGTCATGGCATTTTGACCAATCAGAAAATAAGGACTCACGTGAAAACATATTCTACGTTGAATCTCGAATCCTATATAATTTCTTCGATCAATTTGCAGAGTGGCAGCCCAATTATCTGTCTATATAAAACAACAAATAATTTTCCCCTATTATCACAATTCGAACTGAGGATTTGAAACATTATCATATTCGTGATGAATATTGCAGTAACTTACAAAACGTGAAGCTTTAATCAGAATATAACGAATGAAAATATGAAAGAATACATACATCAGACGTTTCGTCAAATACGAATATAAATATGTATATGCAAAGCTTCTAACATCATTCAAAATGTACATATTAAAAATGTCGTCGCTCGGAATCAAATTGTTTCTTCACGAACGAATTCAATTCGAGGGAGGTTTGAATATGAGTTATAAAGAGTGCTCGGAGTAGCATCAAATTCTAGTTTGCATCACACATTTCCCTTTCATGTCCGTATGTGCATACTTGGGCTGCTGGTTTCAGTTCCGTATCTTAATCTCAATAGCGAAACAGAATATCATCGAGAAAGAGAATATCAATCGATGAAATGTATGATTGTTACCTATAAGAACGTTCTACGTAAAGTAGGAACTTACAATATTGTTCGGATATTGATCTCACTGCATTATTTCTTATTTACTGTCAAATTTTCCATTTTGTTTCATTTCCGCATGGCTCAAACTTACAGAAATAGGGAACTTGGCGCACCTTGAAATGAAATTTGATCCATGAATAGGTAACGAGTTGAGCTTAGTGAGAAGTTTCTAGTCATGCAATGAAGGCAGCGATGTATGACGAAGTCTCTAACTTTGCTCGCTTTTCTATAACATTTCTGACAGATTAGCTGGATAGGCTGGATATTAGTGTAAATTGAGAATTATTATCGAAGCATATGCATATTTCTTTCATGCTAATTGGCTTTTCCCGAGGCCTTTCTATTGTACGAGAGCAAGGTTAAAAGTCCCTGAATGATAAAACAGATTGCGCCACAATCGAAAATCCCATTTTAGTCGGGTCAAATTAGACGAAAAAAGTATAAAAGCTGAGAAAATTTGCGGGCAACTCCGATCGACTCCGGGTTTTTTGCAAAACTTTCCTGAACGGATTTACAACTTTTCCATTTTTCAATTGTTATAGAGGAAAATGGCCAAAAAATTAGGAGAATGGCTAGAAAACTGTACTCGTGGTTTTCGAGGTCGCTGATCACGATTCCGAAGTCGGATTTTCCATTTTTCGATTTATTCGTTTGCTAAATTTCCGCGTTTTGTCCATCAACATTGGCCAATAACTGGCCAATAAATTGAAAAATGGATAATCCGACTTCGGAATCGTGATTAGCGACCTCGAAAACCCCCGAGTACAGTTTTCTAGTCATTTCCCTAAATTTTTGGCCATGAAAATTGGCCATTGTCCTCTATAACAATTGAAAAATGGAAAAGCACATATTTTGTTTTTTTTCGGGAATGTTGTAAATTCGTTCAGGAAAATTTTGCAAAAAACCCGGAGTCGATCGGAGTTTCCCACAAATTTTCACAGCTTTTTTGCTAATATGACTCGACTATTTGTGATGTACCATGTTTAACTAGAACGCATAAAAATGTTCAGACTGATATGTCATTCTGTTCTATTTTGACACCCATCGAAAGCAAGCAACCTTGAAGATTTTTGTAACCATGGAAAATGTGAATTTCGCGTCTTGATTAAACATTACGTATTTCTTGCGTGGAAAAAACATTACGCAAAACAAAGCATCGCTCGTTAAACATTGGTCAACCGTCTAGAAACAAAATGGACAAATTCAAATAAGAACAAGAATTTATGAAAATATTTTTATTAAACATTTTAATATTTCATTTATTTTTTTACATTTTATTATTTACAATTTATATTTTACAATTTCTTACATTTACGTTTACACTTACATTCTAATGTTTATGAATTTGAAAATAATATAAACAAAATTCTGGGTACCATTCCAAAACTATAATTTGCAAGAGACAGGTATATCAGAAATTACTGATTTTCGAACGCAAGCGTCATTTGATATTGGATATGAAACAAATGATTTACAGTCACGGATAAATTCCCTGACTTTTGATAGCAGTGCCAATTTTAACAAAAATTACGAAATTATCTAATTTATTAATTTTTCTGACATAAAATTGGCCAATTTCTAGCTACCGCGGTCGAAAATGGTAAATCTAACTTCGGAATCGTGATCAGCGACCCCGAAAACCTCCCGAGTGGAGTTTTCCAGCCAATTCGTTCAGGAACTTTCACAATTTTTACGTCTAATTTGACCCGACACTACCGAACCTCCTTAAACCGAGGATTCTCACCTGAAATACTACATGCATTTTTATATGTGTTACATATTGTGTTACAAGGCCCCAAAGACCTTGAATGACTCCACAGCTCTATAACCTCGTCTATAACGAAGAAGTGTGGACTGTTACAGGACTATTATCAAGCTCCATAGTCCGTAACTCACAATGTAAATGGAATCCTTACAACTCGCAATTGGACTCCAATTTAATCTCGAATTAACTATTACAATAATAAACAATTTCTAGGAATTGCTTTCCTACTTTAAACGGCACTTTGCCAACAAGTGTGTATAAATAGTAATTTAGCAAGCTTATCGTTATTAAAACAGAAAACGGAATGTGAACAAAGTATTAATTAAAGTATTATCGAATCATAGTCTTTAACATAACCTTAAGGCGTTTTCTAGCAAAGTTATTAAATGATAGATTTATCCACCGGCGGCCACAGGTATAATATTATACACGGTATACCAAGAACGTAAGAGCGAATGCTGAAATACAATAAATGTCATGGAATTATATGCCGGAGTATGCTGGTGTGTTGTGTCGCAAATTAGTTTAAGCTTCGGGCGGAAAGCTGCTTTTACTAAAGTAATGTTTTAACGCAGAATCCTGAAATATTCTCGGAATCATTTTTCATTTCCGTAATATCTACATACGAAAATACCGGATGCAATAAACCGCGCAGTAAACTTTCGTTTCGATCATTAATTGAGTTATATCCGTCGTTATTTCACAGGGCCGCAAACTACAATTAAATGTTATGAATTGTTTCAAACGAACCGTCAGTAGTTTCCTGTATTATCGAATTTGATCACTACGTTTAGATCTTGCCATAGTCCAGACATTAAGTTACTTTTTTGTCCGAATTTCTTATGTATTTTGACGCACTCAATACGATGGTGTAGTTTACATTTGGATTAACCCTGAGCTCGAAAAACTATGGCCATTTTTGGACCCAAAAAATTGGCATTTTTCGGTTCAGTTGTATGAAAAAATGTTTGAGATAAAAGTTGTTGGAGGAAATTAATGCGCGATTTTTGACTCCGGTCCGAAGTCGATTCGAGGTTGTGGGCCCAAGATTAGGGCCCATTTAGTGTGTTTTTAGAGATATGTCACACGTTTACATACATTCAGATATTCACACGACAAAACGATTATAAGCATTCAGGTTCATTTTAAAATATTAAAAAAAATATAATTTCGCACGCGGAATCTATTGTACCGAGG